>CM042076.1:27481791-37481791 GCA_023509865.1 Trypoxylus dichotomus | reverse complement strand
CTACTTCGTATATATTAGTGCATTGCTGTTGTATATATATAATGGTCTATAAAGACACATTGCATGTGTGCAAATAACGACGATAATGTTTAAGAAATAATTATTAATAGATAAATAAAATTCTGGAAAAAAAAACAATATATCATCTTCTTATCTTAAGTTGATATAAAACGGGAACGTTGAGAAAACCTAAACATCTAAGAAAGTAGTAAATATCGGCCATGATAACAGTACGTGTGACTGAAAGAGAGAATCCAAAGAGTTGTGTGACAAAAAGGGGTATACTGATTTTGGATTTTTATTTCATGATGCTGTTATTTTTTCTTTTTTTTTACAATTAAATATATGTAATTAAAGCGTTAAATATAGTTACAAGAAAGGGTTACGTAAACATTTCAGAAAATAATAAACAGCGGCTATGATAGCAGTGCGTGTAACCGAAAGAGATAGTCACTTGAAAGAGAGGAGGAATATATCTCTGATAGTACTCGTAATTCTCTGCGAGGGGTTCGTTTATAGTAACGGATTTTTAAAATTTTGTGACCTGGAGTTCTATGCAGCAAATGAATACGTGCGCAAATAGGTAATTCAGGAAATGGAATTCTTTACCTTAATAATAGGATTGTCGCGCTTGTAACGCACAATATAAAATAAAGCACAGCAATACTGAAAGCATTCTATATTTATTTGACCGAGTTTATTGTCTACCTTCATAAAATTTCTTGAAAATGTTAAAAGATTATTTAATATGTATGTGTATATATATATATATATATATATATATATATATATATATATATATATACTGGAAACCGCTATGGTGCCAAGTGTGCGGACGATGTGTCACGATGAGCCGCTAATGTTTGTTGAAGACAATAGTGCGGTACACACATCGCGTCTAGTTAGAGACTGGTTTTGAAGCCCATCTGTAATTCATCCTTTTGGATAGACCCGCAAAGCCTCCTGATCAGAATTCCATAGAAAATTTGTGGGGTTACATTGTAAATAGATGGGATGATTTTTGTGCAGCGTCTCAAGAGCGAAATCCTGATCTACTTTATGAACATGCAAGGATCTGCGACGAACTCGTGGGCTCAATGGGAAGAAGATTACGAGATGCTACGTCCAACAATCTTTTTTGGACGAAATATTAAATGTTATCCCCTTTATCTTAATTTCTGTTTTACTTATTTTCTATTTTGCCGCTTTATTGACTATGCTTTTTGCAATTAAGAATGTTTTGTTTTTTTGTTAGAATTATATATTCCAAATAACTCTCACTTTTGTATTAATATGAAGGCTATACTTAAATGACATAATTTTCAAAATCGAATTAAGGATGCGATAATTGAAGTTATATAAATATATTTCTCTTCTTTTCTAAGTGTTTTATCGGTAATTTCCTGCCCATTGAAATAAGTAAATGCTCTATATGAATTTATATTCATTAATATAGTCTTATTTCTGTCGATATTGATATATTATTAATTATTGGTAATACATATTATTTGCATATCCGTTGTAATGTGATATTATACAAATTATAAATTTTGCGTAGTATATACGGAGTATACATATACAATATTAATTAAACTTTCGACATTTTAAAAGAATTTTAGGTAACTAATAAATTCCTTCAAATGAATGTAAAATATTTTCCGAATTTCTGTGTGGTATTTTATATTCTATGTTTGACGAGCGTCCACTTCTTAGACACTAACGATTCCGTTTCTTCAATTACCCATTAACGGACGTACTAGTTTGCTCGAAGTCACAAAAAGTGCAGAAACTATAGCTAAAAGCGAATCCCTCGCTGAGAATAACATATTATGGTAGTATCGATGATATATAACATACCTTCTCTCTTTTAGTCACATGCACTGAAATCATTGTCCGTTTTTATTATTTTCTCAAATGTTCACGTAACCGTTTGTTGTAATTGTATTCAACGCTTTAATTACATATATTTTATAGTAAGTAAAAAATAAACAAAAAATAATACTTCATCATGAAATAAATTTGAAAAAGAGTAAAAAAAATTAAGATTACGGATATCACTACTATACACTGCTTGTTAAATTGGTTCCCTACCTCTCACGTCGCCTCGATTCGCATTTAAAAATTAACAGAGTGTACAGGTCTTTTTCGGATTTGGAAAACTATAAGAGATAGAAAAGAAATGCAGTTTTATAAGCTTGATTTAAAGCCGCTTTTGTTGAATAGATAAAGGTCTAGATATTTGCAAAAATGTTGTAAATTTTTCATTTTTTTAAATATTTCGTTAAATATTTCGATAAAATGTGTAGAAGGTAAGTTTGTTGATAGTCATATTTTGTATAATGATGACCCAATATTTTTGTTCTGCTTATGCTTTTCTAGTTACAACTCAAACTAAAATGAAAACCATAATTAGTTATAATCATCTAATAAAGATATTCTTGATTACAATGGTATACTACTGCACTGTTTTCGTCTTTGGTTTTTATTACAGCGTAATCTCTTTATATAGTGGTTAGTGGTTATTAATTTATTAAATGTTTGGAGAAATGGATACTTATATCCTTGCAGAATTGTTTGGCAATGTGTCTGTTTTATGTGGCGATGCCCCGGGCATTTTCTTTAATGTGCTATAAATTTTCAAAAAGAATTACTACTATCGGTAACAACTTTGAAGAAATAATAATACACTGTTAGAACTTTTTCCTGTAAAATATTAATTCAATAAGTCTCTTGGTTAAGGATAATCATATAAATCACAAAGAAACAAATATTAATTTAGTATGTTAAATCTAAAATTAGTGAATATTGTAAAAAGCGTTCAAATAAATTTTACCTCGTAGTCCATTCCAATAAAAAGTTTTGTCGCTTCTGATGCATTAATTGTTAATTTGACAGAGTATTTGTCATGTCATTCAAATATCTTATACCAAACAAAAATTCGTATTAAGAGCTTCAGTAAGAAGTTAAGACATAATTTCTATGCACCAGCAAATAAAAGTTACTCAGAGATTTTTACAACGTGGTTGTATTCGTGTTGGAATTACTGTTTTTGCCCTAATAATCGAAGGGCACTAGGATATGCAGATGTAATCTGAGCAAAGTCGACGCTTATAATACGTATGTACGTCACCCGTTTTTCTTTTTCGCTGCAGTATTCCCCCACAATCAGTTTGTCACTTATTCGCCTTAGCAGTTACAGTTCGTTCAAAATCAGAAGACATACATGCGCAAAGCGAATTTATGTTCGCCCGAGTTCATTATTACTAAAATAGGATTGGCTGGAAGTTCATAAGCGGTGCAATATTATTTATCAGTTTAAAAGGTGGCTATTCGTAATTGGTGATGTATTTTCCTCTTCACTAGCACCCATTACTTTCGCCAATGGACGAATTTTCTGCGCATACTATAATGACGTCAATGTGTCTTCTCATTCTGAACGAGCTATACGAAGGAAGAACTCATTTCTTTAGCAACTGTAATAGTGTTCACAAAAACAGTACGGTGTAAGGCAAAAGTACTCAGCGATTACGTGCAATAGTAGTGTAAAGTGTCGTGTATTTTACTATGGAATTTAAAAGTAAAATAAGATAAAGTATACATCACTTACAAAATTAACGCTAATACACTAGGTTTTAATGTTTATTCATACTTTAACTGCCTCTATAATGGAATTTTTTCCAGGTTTCAGAGAACTAATATAGTGTGTATTTCGATTTATAAGCAAAGAAGGAAACTGTTATGATTAGATTATAGTATATAAGTTGGTACGACTAGGGAAAAATAGGCGACAAGAAAGATGGCGTCCGTTGTGAATCGTGTGTATAACGATAAGTTGAATAAAGTTCCTAATGTTGAATCAGTTGTTTTAACTAAACACTTGAAATACACAACATATAATTGGCGAGGAGGGTGTAAGAAGTCACGCTGGTAAACAAGTAGTCCGTCAAGTTGTAAAATCAGTAGTTAATTTTAAATAGTCCGAGGTCATTGACCCAGTCACATCAATATGGCAAAATTCCAAGAATTCGACGAAAGTATCGAAACTTTTGATAGCTGCGAGGAGAGGCTCCAACAATACTTTTTAGTTCATGATACCAGAAATGAATTAAAGGTAGCGAATTTAATTACATTTTTGGGCGCGAAAGTGTATCAGGAACTTAAGACAACCCTGTACCCAGATTCACCTACAGGTAAAACATATACAGAGAGTAGATATCTTAAAGGAAAAGTACAAACCAAATACAACCAAAATTGTTGAACGCTATATGTTTCACAATTGAAAACAAGGTGGACGAGAGACTCAAGGATTATATAGCTGCTATTAAAGAATTATCAAAGCTATGTGAGTTTGGAGAGTTCCTGGATGAAGCACTTAGAGATAGAATGGTATGTCGGTTACGGGAAGTGCAAATACAGAAGAAATTGTTGGGAGAAGATGGAAATTTATCGTTTCAACGGGCATGTGAAATTGCGTTAAGTATGGAAGTTGCCGATGCGCAAAGTCAGTTAGTGCAAGAAAGAGTGGAGACCCCAGCAAAAACACAGCAGAAATCGAAGGAAAAGGAACAAAATGGTAAGGTATTCAAGCCATGTTATAGATGTGGGAGAAAACATAACCACAACCTGTGTCCAGCAAAGAATTGGGAATGTTTTAATTGCAAGACAAAAGGTCACACCAGCAAAATGTGCAAGAAAGGAAGAGAGAAAAAAGAAGTTTGTCAAGTCGCGGAGGAAGAGTCAGATGATGATGATTCATTGGAGTAAGACGTTATAAAAGAACAGAGCGTGAAAGAAGCAAAGGAAAAGTCGATGAAGGTTTAAGTTGAGGTCGAAGGAGTCGCTATGCTAATGGAGTTAGATACTAGTGCTTGTAAGTCTGTTATTAGTGTAGAGGACTATAGAGCATTTTTGCCACATTGTGAATTAAAGCAGGTTAGTTTTAAGTTAAGGATAGTTACGGTGCAAAATGTTAAAATTCTTGGCCAAATTAACGTTAAGGTTAAGTATCAGACTAAGTTTTATATGTTACCATTAGTAGTAGTGCAATGTAGAAACAAGTTCACACCTTTAATGGGTCGGAATTGGTTGTCAGTACTCAATCCAAAATGGAAAGCTGGTGTCTTGTCAAATTATGTAAATGTTGTACATTCTCCAAATGTAAGTGAGACTAGTCAGTTTACTCAAAGAAGTAATTTAATAAGTATGCTTAAATCTAAATTTCCAAATGTTTTTATCGATGAGCCTAATAGTGCCATAAAAAGAATTAGAGTAGTGTAGCATTAAGGGGTAATGCTAAACCAGTATTTCATAGAGCCTATAGTATGTCATATGCTCTATAACGAAAAGTGGAGGCTGTATCATACAAAAGGTAAATTTCAGTAATTGGGCCAGTCCTATTGTAGTGGTGCCGAAAAGAAATAATGATGTCCGCATATGTGTGGATTTTAAAAAAACATTAAATAGAGTTTTAGAGACTGACCATTGTGTCCTGCCATTGCCTGAAGATATGTTTGAAAAATTAAGCGGAAAAAAATGTTTTACAGTCATAGACCTTAAAGGGGCTTATCAGCAGTTGGAAATAAGTGAGGATTCTAAAGAGTTATTAAGTAGAAATACCCACTTAGGCTTATTTAGATATAATCGTCTCACATATGGCGTCAGTTCAGCTCCTGGAATTTTCCAAGCAATAATGGAAAGTATTTTATCAGGTTTAAAAAATGCCAGCTGGTACTTAGACGATATTTTAATATACGGTGACATGTCGGAGGATTGTCATGATTGCGTGGTGGGGGTATTATCTCGATTAGACGAATATAATGTAAGGATTAATGTGAACAAATGTAAATTTTACGAAGCTAGTGTTGAGTTTCTAGGCCACACAATAAATTGTCAATGTGTACGCCCAAATATAGAAAAGGTCTCTTGTATCAAAAATACGCCAGCTCCACAGAACTTAACACAATTGAAGTCTTACATAGGTCTTTTAAACTATTATAGTAAATTTATTCCTATGTTGTCAACTAAGTTAGAACCTCTTTACGAACTATGTAAGGCTAACACCACATTTATATGGTCTAAGGAATGTAACGAATCGTTTCTCTTAAGTAAGGACTTATTATTGTCAGACACAGTTCTTACCTATTACAACCCACAATTGCCTATTTATGTAACTTGTGATAGTTGCGGTTATGGAGTAGGAGCGGTATTAAGCCATGTAATAGACGGGGTTGAACTTCCCGTTTTATTTGCATCGAGTAGCCTGTCTGAAACCGAACAACGCTACTCAAATATGAAAGAGAAGCTTTCGACGTAAGTTTACATTGATTAGTGACCATAGACCATTACAATTTTTCTTTGGAGAAAACAAAGGAATACCGTCTTCTGTTGCCGCCAGGATAACGCGTTGGGCAATCACGCTATCTGGATACGACTACGAAATCCAGTATAGAAAGGGTAAACTGATAGCTAATGCGGATGGTCTATCTCGTGCATCAACGCTAGAAGAAACCGAAATCCCTGATACCTTGTATTCGTTTAATACAACGGATACAATTCCTTTAAATGACATTGCATATGTTACAAAGAAGGATATGCTATTAAGCAAAGTGAAAGATTTGACGATTGCCGGATGGCCAGCTGCAATGTCTGGTAATGAATACAAACCGTTTTTTCAAAAAAGACACGAACTATCAGTAGAGAATCACTGTTTAATGTACGGTACGAAAGTTGTCATTCCAAGGTCGTTAAGAATAGAAGTGTTATCATTATTTCATGAACAGCACATTGGTATCGTGCGAACAAAAATGTTAATACGTTCTTATTGTTGGTGGCCAAAAATGAATGAAGATATTTAAAAAATTATAAGCACTTGTGATATCTGCCAACAACATCAAAACTCAAATAATCATGTATGTTTACCATGGTCTACAGCACCTAATAATTTCTACCGAATAAACATCGATTTCTTTCATAAATTGAACAAAACGTTTTTAATAGCTGTAGATCGAAATGAGTGGATGTCAAATTAATGGATAGAGGAACCACCGCATCAGAAACTATACTTAAGCTTAAAGAAATCTTCTGTATAACGGGAATTCCTGTGGAATTAGTTTCTGACAATGGTCCACCTTTTAGTTCCCAAGAATTTCTTGCATTCTGTCAGGCAAACGGAATTAAACCGTTAAAGTCACCTCCTTATCACCCACAAAGCAATGGCAGTGCAGAGCGAGCTGTACAAACTAAAGGAAAATTTAACCAAATATATCTCGGCTAGCAGAGGTGGACAAGTATCAGATTATTCTCTGAAAAGTCAATTACAGTTTTCTTTTCTCATATAGAACTACTCCGTCAACAGTGACGGGTTCGACACCTGTGGTAATTATTTTTAAAAATAAAGCACGAACTAGGTACGATCTACTGAAACCGGTGTTTAAGGCGCAGATAGCACAAACTAATCAGAAGTTGGAACGGAATATAAAACTATATGCTGTGAACGATAAAGTATTAGTAAAGAATTTAACCACTAGATTGTGGGACGTTGGTAAAGTTATTAAAATTTTCAGCCATAGCACATTTTTAGTTAAAATAAACGATGAAATCAAGCATATACATGTCAGCAGTATACGAACCTACATTGATTGTGAAGAGGAGAATAAGATTAGATTACCGGTTAACATCAGGGCACCTGAACCTATCAAAGCGAACGAAGCGCTGCAAGAGAGAATGCAACCTAATCTTGAAAAAGAGAGGAACCGTGATTTGGAAAAACCTGAAATTTGTAAAGATGCTGAAGCACCGCAACCTAACATTAAAATCCCTGATAGTACTCTGTAGTGAATCCTAAAACAACACAACTCATACTCGTTCTGGAAGGACTGTAAAAGCACCAGACCGATTAAATCTATAAATTTACAATTATTAAGAAGGGGTGAAGTGTTATGATTAGATTATAGTAGTATATAAGTTGGAACGACTACGGAAAAGTAGGCAACGAGCAAGATGGCATCAGCCACGTGTGTCCGTTGTGAATCGTATGTATAACGATAAGTTAAATAAAGTTCCTAATGTTGAATCAGTTGTTTTAACTTAACACTTGAAATACACAACAGGAACGACGATGTACTGAGCCCTCAATTAAGAAAGGTAAAGTATTTCTATTACAATAATGAATAGGCGAAACGTAAAGTAATAAACATTCATAGATGTTGTTTTATTTTGTTTAGATACAAGAACGTGTGTCATCTAATCATTCTTTTGGAGTTTTCGCATTTCTCACATGGGAGTAACACGAGGAATTTACAAACAGACAATTTTTTGCAAGAAATTTTTATTTTCTTATGATCAATTTCATTACCATCTTTTTCATGATCTGGTTATATACAGCACCATATATCTCCGTGTATCAAACACATTGGCATAGCAAACTTCCAAGTATTAATAATTTGATACACCTCCTGGAAATTCAATATTTTGTGGTCTACCTTTGTCTGCTATCGTTTTTCATTGAATAACAATGATATATTTCTACTGATAATGTCGCCCTGGACCTATAACCTGCTGCAGGATACGTGATAAATATCAATTCTACTTACATCTTGTGTTACCATGGTAAAATAAAACACAATGCACGATTGACATTTTACCAGATATATATTTTAGTATCAACTGTAATTTTTACAAGATAAAAACTACGCTATTTGAATATGAAGTTGTTATATATATATATAATCCTTGTCGGTAGATGTTTGCTCATATTTAGCGGTTTTGTTTTTCGAAGTTGATTTCGTATTCAGTCCGGTTGTGATCGGCGTCGGCTAACCATTGAGATCTTGACACCAGGCTTTTCGCTGCTCCTTGTAACTGTACGAGATGGTACTGTGATTGCTCGTTGAGGTAGCGGTTCGTATGAGTCACCTTTCAGTATACTATTCGTCCCGAGGTACAATCCTGTTTCTTGATTATTAAAATGTCTAGGAATGATAATTGGTTTCAGTTTCCATGATAAAGTTAATCTTTGGATGGATATATTTAAATAAACATAGTTGATTACATTTCTAATTCAAAATGTAAGCAACTATTATGAAGGCATGAAAACTTACAAAAACAAACATGTTTGATGATGATGATTTAGGCTCTCTAAATTTGAGCCTTTACTTATTATTAAATCATGTAATGAGGCTGATGGTTCAATACCTTGCGCGGTTGGCTGTCAGTCCCAGGGTCCCGTGTTAGCACTCCGGGGCTGTTGTTCTTAAAGTTGAGATTTTCTGTGGTTTTCCTCACTCTATGGCGAATGCTGAGGACGAATAATCTTAAGACGCACCACAGACGTAGGCGTAATAATAACTCATGGCCGTGCGATTATGTAATACTAGTCGTTACATAAATGCTTAATTATTAGTCAGTCGACCATAACTTTAGTAGGTTATGAATAGGACAGTTTTAGTTGGTTAGTTCAGTATTACTTCTGAAGATGATAACCTAACTGTCGAAACGTGCGTCCAGCTTTTTAGTGAAGAGTTATGATTACGGAGATAGTAAAGCGTTTCATCGTACCAGTGCCACAGTGTTCGAGTTTTGTGATTTTTTTATGATTATTGCAAATAATCTCATTAATTCTGCTTTATTGACCTCTTTTCTGTGTGTCTTTCATTTATTTTAGTGCCTGTCACTTACTAAACATCTAATTACCATTTTCCAATTCATAAATAGATAAATAGATTGAGTTTAAAATATGTGATTTTGGGAACATGTCCAAAGTCTGTACATATCATTAATCCTTCCTCAATAAGACACTACAGCTATGATCTATCAACATTTTTAAAGATTCCAAAATAGTTACTTTAAAGCACATTATATACTTAAGACAATAAAGATATTATCACCATAAATGTAATGTAAATTATCTAGTTGTCGTCGTTGTGGAAGTCGTTCCTTGTAAATTCTTGCGCTATCAATGTTTTCTTCGACCAACATGAATGAACATGATACTTCTATTCAAATACTCGAATACTGGAATGTGTCACGTTCAGGTTTTAAATATTTCATGTAATACTACGAATATTAAATGTATTTGTGAAAATAAGACATATTGCACACATGAAGGTGATATTAATATTTTATAGTACATTAATAGGCACGGCAATCAATTTGAAAGAATTAAGTTAGAACGTCTTCAAGTTAATGAAATTTAAAAAATCATATTTATTGTTAAGGATATTTTAAATTTGAATTCTTGGCGACTTTCGCTTCAACGCCTCTAGCGGCAATTTAGTGACAAGATAGAGAATGATGTAATGACGTGTTATAGTTGTTATAAGTACAGATTTGTGAGTGGTGTTTTTATTCAATTATACATAAGTTTTGGTCCTTCGAACGAGCCGGATCCAGGAAAATAATCCACTAATTCATACACAACCGGTGAAACAAGCAGAATACAGCAGGGCTGGTATTTTTCGTCTGAGTACATACAAACGGAGCACATACAACAGGCAAATGTGCAGTCATTTCCACTTTCAACTTCATTTTTGTTCAACCCTTATTTCCTAAGCCCCTTTCAAATTGTTGCAATGTCTGAAACAAGAGAAAATACGTGGAGGTGCATTAAAGACAAAATTAACATTGTTTTCAACGTTCATCAGTCAGTTTGATACCGAATCAGCTGTTAGTGTAAAGGTAACAGAGTTGGAATTAAGATTCAAAGCAAAAAAACTAATTGACCAATTTGACAATATTCAATTACAAATTGAAGAGATTACACGCGATGTACAAATACAGGAACGCGAAGCCTTTGAGACAATGTACTGCAATTTATTGGCATATGCAAAGCAAATAATGCAGAATTGCAAGCAAGAATCACTCAAGACAGAACAATCTAGCAGTAATTACCGCAAATTCATTTACCAAAATTTAGTGGAAAACTGGCTAGAATTTCGAGATATATTTGAATCGTTAATTCATAAGAATAGCACGCTTGACAATATAAGGAAATTTCATTATCTTAGATCATCCTTAGAAAGTAACGCCTCTCAAGTCATCCATAGCATAGAATTTTCATCAGAAAATTATCAAACTGCATGGGACTTAATATGCGAACGCTTTAACAAGTCGTTATTAGTTAATAATCATATTAAGGCATTATTCAATATACACCTTCTTACAAAAGAATCGGTCGCTGATCTTCAAAACTTAGTAGATCATATAGTTAAGCACTTACGCTCACTTAAACTACTAAAACACCCTACTGAACACTGGGACACCATAATTATACACATGGTTACGGAAAGACTAGATAGGTCTACAGCCCGAAAGTGGGAAGAAAGCAAAAAAGCAGATATATTGCCAAGTTTAGACTAATTGAAAATATTTTAAAGAAACATAGCGGATATGTTGGAGAAACGAGATGCACAAAATTTTGAGAAATCAAACAGCAAACATCAAGATGCAAAAATCAAACCAGAAACCAAAACAAAACCGAGTTGATCTCTTGTTTCAACAGAGATACAATGTATTAATTGTATAGAGACCCACCAACTGCTTCATTGTGCAGTTTCTTAATCTATCAGTACAATCGAGGATAGATTTAGTGAAAAAGCTAAAGTTGTGCGTAAACTATTTTAAACCAGAACATATAAGCAAAAAATGCAATGCTGGTAAATGCAAGATATGTAAGGCGCAGCACAATACACTTTTACATATACAGAAAGATACACAATCCTCCAGTAAGGTCACTTTCAAACCAGGTGATCTGTGGGCTATCGCATGTAATCATCGCTACTGTCTTAATTCAAGTTTCCGATTCAGATGGTTCTCTACATACCTACACAGCAATTTTGGATTCAGCCTCCCAGACAAATTTCATTACTGCGAGAGTAGTGAACAAATTAGGATTACCGAAATTAGAAATTAGCATAATGATCATTGGAGTCAGTCAATCAACCAAATCTATTTATGAACAATGCAATGTACGAATCCATTAATTGCATAACAGTTACAATTTAACAACTACAGCTCGCATTGTAGACGCGATTAGCGACGATTTACTATGTCCGAAATTGTCTTTCAATCTAGCTAATATACCGCCTCACATCAAATTGGCAGACGCGAAGTTTACCAAACCAGGAAGCATTGACACCTTGATTGCCGCAGGTATGTTTTGGGACTTACTGTGCATTGGACAACACTCGCTTTCACCAATTCTAAGTCTGAAAAAAACAAAACTAAGATGGATTGTTACAGGAAGAATCCATAATGAAACAGTCTGACGATTATAATGCAACTTCACTAAAACATTAGATATCCAATAGCAGTTAGAAACATTTGGACTATAGGAGAAACAGTTTTAGAAAACAATTCACCTCCAGAAACACTGAACGCTTTCACGAAGAAATAACAATGTTACAAAACAAGCAGATTATTCATGGGAAAAATCGCTTACAATCTCTCACTCCATTTATCGACAGTAACGGATTATTAAGAGTGGGTGGACGATTTCAGCTAGCAAATTTCGAGTATGATAAGACTCATCCGATGATTCTTTGCAAAACACATCCTCTCACCTCACTCATCTTCAAAAAGAAACACATTAAATTGTTACATGCAGGTCCTCAGTTGTTATTAGCTACAATCCGTATTGGCCTCTAGGAGGAAGAAATGTAGCAAAGAAAACCGTTCGGCAATGCATTAGATGTTTTAGAACAAATCCAACTACAATGAATCAACTCATGGGTGTACTACCTCAGTCTCGTGTTACTCCTTCATTACCATTTTGTTCAGTAGGAATAGACTGTACAGGTGTTTTTACTATAAAGAACAGGAAGGGAAGAGGATGTAAGCACACCAAATGCTATGTATGTCTTTTCATTTGCTTGTCAACACGTACTATTCATTTAGAATTGGTTAGCAATCTTAGTACGGAATCGTTTTTATTGGCTTTACGACGATTCGTATCGCGCAGAGGAAAACCTAAAAACCAATTTTTTGAATTTTGCACAAGTTTCCCAAGTTGAAGCAGTCCTCAACTCCCAACCATTAACTTCCTTATCCTCAGATCCCAATGACTGCACCGCACTTACACCAGCACATTTCCTTATTGGACGATCACTCATTACCGTACCAGAAACAAGATGTGCGAGATGTTCCGATCAATCGATTGGTGAACTATCGACATTTTCAACAACTTCATCAACACTATTGGGCTAGATGAGCAAAGGAGTATGTCTCTGAATTACAACAGGGGCAGAAATGGAAGCAGGAGCAGATGCATTTAAAACCTGGAACTTCAGTAGTAATCAAAGATGACAACCTTCCTCCACTGAACTGACGATGGGATTCTAAGAGTGGCTTCAATCCGAACCCAGTCAGGATCAATTCGACGAGCGTTACCCAAGATTTGTCCTCTTCCTCTAGAATAGTGCGACGAGGATGTGACATAACAAATGACTAATTATTATATACTTACTTGATGTACACTTTGTTAATTTTTAAATGTGAATCGAAACGACGTTGGAGGTAGGCAGCCAATTTAACAAGCAGTCTATAGTAGTGTTGTGTAATCATGACTTTTTTTCACTGTTTTTCAATTTTTATTTCATGATGCAGATTTATGTTTCTGTTTTTTTTACTTAAAATGAATTATATATATTTATAGCGTTGAACATAATTGCAAGAAAGATTTACGTATAGATTTAAGAAAATAATAAATACCGCCTATGGTAGCAGTGCGTGTGGATGAGAGAGACAATCACTTGAAAGAGAGGAGAAATACATCTTCGATACTACTCATAATATGTATTCTTTGCGAAGGGTTCGTTTATAGTAACGAATTGTGTAACCTTGAGCTTTCTGCAATAAACAAATACGTCCAGAATTAGGTAGTCGAGGAAGTGGATTCCCTATTGATGAAGAATCGGATTGTCGCGCTCTTAACCCACTGTAGTAAATAACAAACAGAAATGCAGAAAGTATTCGCTACTTACTTAAGGGTTGATGTTGTTTAGTCTGCATCCCTTATCTGCATGTGAACTCTGCCTGCTTGACATTCCAATACCTTCACGCGTTAAATAGGAAATCGGTGTAACAATATTTTTATATATATCATTTCCTTTTATTCTACGTATTTATATGCATATACATATACAAATAGGTATATAGACATATATGTATATGTATATTATGTCACATTTTTACAATTATGGAAATAACGTCGAAAATGTAATAATTATTAGCAGATAAATAATTATAGAAGTAAGGTAATAAAAGTGAAAACAGAGTCGTCAATTTTGAGCAAAGAAACATGGCTTCTCTTCCTTAATTCAACGAAAGTCACTTTAATGTTGTTTTAATGGAACATGATGTTTTTTTTAACAAACACAAAAAGATTCTGGATAAAAGATGCAATACACCTAATATGGTTCAAGTTAACATGTAATGGGAACGTAAAGAAAACCAAAAAAAAGTGTGAAACAAAAGTAATTGTATTTAAAACATAGTCCTCCAAGTGCAACAGCAACATAATGGAATATGAAACCTTCTGTTAAGGACTTAACATTGTTTTTTGTATTTTATAAATTTTTTACTACTATGTATTTTATCTTCTTTGCAACCGTATGGGTTACCATTATTATTTTCATTTAGAATATTACTTTATTTTCATTTTTATATTTATTTATTTTGCTCTCTTATATCCAATTTTATTTTAATATGTATGTACATTACGCATTGTATATGTATGCAAGCCAGCCATTCACATTACGCTAGCTAAAACTGCTTAATTTAAAAATCACTCACTGCAACGTCATCGAATATGTAATGGGAGTTTTCTTAAAATTTAAGGTACACAAGCATAGGCAGTCGTCTCCCGCGCGACGGTCGAGATATTAGCGATCGTGTACTCTCGGTCACCTTTCGTACCTCGTCGTAACGTGTACAGTAACGTCGTCGTATGATTATTAGAGATTTCTAAGATTTTCTAGTTTTGGCGGGAATCGTCGAGGACGTTGTCTATACATTTATTTCTGGCGGGAGTCATTTAGTAACGTCGTCGAATCGCATGTATAGATTTCTTTAATAAGTACAAATTCTTGATGTTCTATCATCGTACGTCGAGGCTACTGTGTCCATTGTCGTCTATACATATTTTTAGTCTTCGGTTAAGTTTGTGTCGGAAATTATTTTGGTGAGATTGTCGGCGCGCATGTATAGACATCTTGTATAAGTACGATCACTCCGCTTCTTGCTGACGGTCGTTGCGGCCGCAGCGCCCGTTGTCTTTTGTAAGTTTGTTTGGACCTTTGTCGTATCGGGACTTTTTTCATTTAGTTGTTCGTCGTAGCGGACGAGTTTCACGAACCATTTTTCTTATGTGTTGTCGGCATCATCGCTCCATTTTACTTGTCAGTGCGCATTTCGCACATTTGCTGGCTACTGGCTTTTTCCCTTTTTTGGGGCGCAGTAGCAGAGAGCTAAAGATTGCACATAGCGTATTATTTCGAACGAGAACGCCTGGGTAGCTGTGACATTACTTTTGTTTTCAGATCGGCTATTATCGCTACTGTCGCCCTCGACCAGGCGTTCAAGCTCTAAGAGATAGGGTGGGTTCCCCTATAAATGTGAAAATAACGAACGTATTTGGTTCAAGTACAAATACATGCCAATGATACAGGGCCAAGTCCCTTAGACAAATTTAAAACAAGGAAAATATATTAGGCTCCCGGAAAGGGACATATAAATAAGCATAGCACCGAGGTGCGCTTATAAATTTACGAAATAAATAGGGTTGGCTCCCCTATAAAAAGGTAGTGGTGCATGCAAACAGATAGAGGCATTAGTACATGTCTCTAACAAAGCTTCAGCGGAAGCATATAAGAGTTTACCCTTTTAAACAGAATTAAGACATAGCTTTGCAACGTACATCCTGAGGCATTACTTTATGTTGCTACCAATGAAAATACATATACACATGCTAATGTACATTACATGTATAAGAGAGCTCGAATAACTGCAATTATTGCAAATATATACATCTTACGTACATCGTAACTGTACATAGGCAAGAGTGGAAACCGTGTACACATTTTATTTTTAAAATATATTTTTTTGCGCATGCGCATTGAGTTTCACTGTACAACCTCTCCTCTAGTAAATAAGCGAACATACTCTACAAGTAAGTATTGGTCAAGTAATTCAGGAATTTACGAGCAGGCTACAGCGGCGCTGCTCTTCAAACCAGGAGAACGTAACACCTTCCTTTGTAGAAAATAGCATTCTCATTGCGGAAAAGATACTTTAGTTATTATGTCAAGTTTGCATTGAAATTCAGCAAAAAACAAGATTCTATTATGGTTTGGAACATCTTTCATGGTCAATTCGAATAGTAGCAGTTTCGACGGTGAATGTAAATTGCAGCCGCGGTCGGGAATTTTAGGAAACATACCAACCATCGTAGACCGCGGCGGAGGGTTATTGCATATCGTTAATAGATTATGTAAATTTGACGATAAGGCTAACAATGTATTTAAAGATATTTATCCCAACGCTACATTTTACAAATGCGATTAAAGAATCCTTTTAATAATCCACCGCATATACGATATTTGGCAAGAGAGTGAAGTCTGAACCCCGTGTACCCCTTTTGCAAATCCCGCAAATTAAGAAATTACCACGAAAACCAAATACATGTAGCTTTTTCTAAATAATATATACTATTTTTCAATTGTACAGAGTGCCGACATTTAGTATTAACAATAACACAACAACTGCAATCCAATTAGGGCTTTACTACAGAGAATAACTATACTAAATCTGGTAGGTATTGTTATATACCCACCTGTAACTATATATAATTTTTATTTGTTCTTATGTTTATTTAGAATAGTAACTTGCATGTATATATTAATATTCTTTTCCTAGTAATCAGAGTTCTACTCCAACATATTTGTCAAGTATACATTCTCACTTCCGTTCCGCTCATTGTTTCTACTTTTGTTTACATCTTTATCTAGTTTTATACACAATTGTGCTTTGTTAATAACATCTGAATTTAGTTATATTTTGATAGTAATATTGATTCTTCTCATGTGATGCATTAATTCCACAAATTCACTGGTATGTAACTTTTATATATACTCACGCTATTTCTTGAAGTAGCAGTAGTACCAGTAGTAGTAGAACCTTCATGTTACCAGCTCTAACCGTAAAACCTATCCAATTTCTGTAAGAATCTCCGTACCCATTGTTGAATGAACATAGTTTTAATAAACGTTAGTAGAACTACGTGTATCTTTTGAAGACCCACTACAGTATTAAGCTATACTATCGCCTTGATTTGCTCTGGCGCGGCTACTCGTATGTTCTGTCAGTAATGGTCCTTTAGGCGCATTTGTTTTCTTCATCCCTTATGTAAGTGTTCCTGCCTCCCATAGTAAACTTCAACACGACGTTAGCGGGTGTTGATGTTGTTTACTATGCATTCCTTATCAGTGTGCGAAGTGTTTCCACTTGACATTCCAATACCTTCACGCGTTGATTTCGAAATCCTTTTAAAAGAAATTTCACGGTGTACAGTGGTATAGTGTTATTACATTGAAGAAAATGCCAAGATTTCTTGGACAACGCGATATAAATCCCGAACACAAGGAAAAGTTAATCGAACTGCTAGAAAGAAATGTACCCATTGCTGATATTGCAGAGGAGCTGAATTTGTCCGTAAGTAGCATATATCATATAAGAGTTCGATCGAATAGTATCTCCCAAAACATTTTCTAATAATATCGTACAATACAAGAGAATAGATTCTTCAAAGAAATCAAATAATCAACTAGTGTAGTGTTCTCGCCGTTGAAATAAAACAACTTCTTCTACTAACTATTGTTTAATGTAAAACACTTATATATATTTTAACAAGTTGTAGCAAGAGTGTCTTAAATCTAACTTTATAGAGACTGACTCTTAATCTAAAATGTATACGTTTATAAGTATATTGATTTGTATTATCGATGTTAAACTTTGAATTCGTAAATAGAAAACAATAAGAATTTTCTTAGTATCTATTCGATGTGATGAATAACTACTATTCAGAAAAACAAACAGAAGAAGTGTATTTAACATAGATAACTTATTCCATATACAATAACGATTAGGGATAGAAACAAAGTAAATAGTAAACAGTGATAAATAATGGTATACATTCACATTATGAGTAACGGTTATTAGTAAGTTTTATGAAAGTATATAATAATAAAATACAATACAATGCATAATGAAAACATAAATTCATTAATAAAAATAACAGTAATAGGAAATAGTTTAGGGACATTACACTAGCATAATCAATCGAAAAACAAAATCATACATACGTCCTTTAAATACATAACAGTATATATCAACGACATACATTTGGATTTGTCGTTGTGATATATTATTGTAATAATTTATTTTCGAAAATTTAATATTTAAGTTATTAATTCTATTTTCCTACAGATATCGCAGGTATATCGATGGAAAAGGAGATTTGCGGAAGATGGAGATCCATTTGCTAGTGAACGCAAAGGAAGATGTGGAAGAAAACGTTCTCTGAACGAAAACCTGTTACAACTTATCGAAAATGAACCGTTCTCTTGCACCAGCACGATTTGGGGGAGACTTCACTTGAATTGCACACGTCAAACCGTCTGGAAAACGCTAAGAAGGAGAAGTTATAGGTGCAGACGTCCAGCCCATAAAATCGAATTAACGGCGGGACATGTAGCTGCAAAATCAAGGCTTGATTTTGCTCGGGCAAATTTAGATCGTAATTGGCAGGCTATCATCTTTTGCGTTGAGAAAGTTTTCTCGACAGATATCGGGTCTCGTAAACCACTGTACAAACTACCAAACACGAGATATGAAGAGCGAAATGTTTAAAAGACAAAGCAGAGTGGCCGGATTTGTTTGGGTGTCTGGGGCTGGATGTCGGCTGCCGGCCTGGGTGCGTTAGTAAGAACGGGGGCGAGGATGGATGCCAGTGAATATATTGACATCTTGGAAACCGCTATGGTGCCGAGTGTGCAGGCGTTGTATGGCGATGAGCCGGTAATCTTTCTGCAAGACACTAGTGCGGTGCACACATCGCGTCTAGTTACCGAGAGGTTCGACGCCCATCCGCAATTCACCGTTTTGGATTGGCCGGTAAAGTCATCTGATCTGAATCCCATCGAAAATTTATGGGGTTGCATTGTTAATCGAAGGGATGATTTTTGGTGGGTTGCGCCTCAAGACAGAAATGCAGATCTGCTCTATGAGCATGCAACCAGAGTTCGGTAGGACTTCGGAACCACAAGCATCTGCGACGAACTCGTGGGCTCTATGCGAAGGAGATTACGAGATGTCATATCCAACAATGGCTTTCGGGCGAAGTACTAAGTAATTTCCTCGTAATCTTCATTCCTGTTGTACTGTATTTTTTATTTCGCCGTTTCATCGAGCGAACTATTATGTAATTAAGAATGGCTTTTATTAGAAATATAATTTTGAGTAACTATTGCTTTTATATTATTATCTATGGTATACTTCGGTGGCGTGAATTTCCTTATCGAATTAATTATGTAATAATTGAAGTGTAACGGAGACATCGGGCGTTAGATGGCGACGGGCGATCGGCGGGAATTCAACAGGCGGTTAGGCGAGGAGGGGACTCACTACCTGACGGGCGAGAAGAACGGTCGTTTTGGCGAGTGTATCATTATATACGGCGTATAATAAAGAGCGTGTGTTTTGAACTTCTAGGCATTTTATTAGTTTCCTAACAGAAGTTATGTAAATATATTTATTTTTCTTGTTTTATAAGTGTTTCATTGGTAATTTCCTGGCTAAGTAAATACCATACATGAATTTCTATTCATTAGTAGAATGCTATTTCTGTCGATATTGAAATATTACTAATTACTAAAAATACATATTAGTCCTATATATATATATATACAAACTGCGGTAATATATACAAACTGCAGTAATATATACAAACTGCGGTAATATATACAAAATTAGTATATTGAATACAGATGAAATATATTTTCCATTAATTTTGGTTAAATTGTAATATGGATTCCCCAAAATAATAATAAAAAAATTTGAAATACCCTTTAGCGGAGTTATTACTTTAATGCATACAATTTAAGGTCACAATCATTTTAAAACCTTTCGAAGAGAATAAATACTCCGAATATTATCGAAGTTAAATACCTTCTCTCTTCCAAGTGAGTGTCTCAGTCACACCCACTATTATCGCGGTTGATATTTATTATTTTGTTAGATATTTACATTCAGGTTTTTTGAACGGTGATTGTAAATTGCGGCTGCTACTATTCGAATTGACCTTGAAAGATGTTCCAAACCATAGCCGATTCGTCGTTTTCAATACAAACTTTACATAACAACTAAACTATCTTTTCCACAAGGAGAATGTTGTTTTCCACAAAAGAGGGTTTCATATTTCATTATGTTACTGTTGTACTTGGAGGACTTTGTTTCAAATACAATTACTTACGTTTCACATTCTTTCTTTTGGTTTACTTTACGTTCTCATTATATGTTAACTTCAACCATATTAGGTGTATTGCATCTTTTAACCAGAATCCTTTTGTGTTTGTTAAAAAAAAACATCATGTTGCAACATTAAAGTGACTTTCGTTGAATGAAGGAAGAGAAGCCATGTGTCTTTGCTCAAAATTGACGACTCTATTATTGTCTCTATTATTACTTTGATTACCTTATTTCTGTGATTATTAATCTGTTAATAATTATTACTACAGTTTCGACGTTAGTTCCATAATTGTAGAAATGTGGCATAATATACATATACGTATATGTATGATTATATACCTATTTCTGTATTCATATACATATACACTTCGTCCGTTTTTACCTACGTCCTTGTTTTGTCGTATAAGTTAAGACAGTCTATTCATTCACAAAATCTTACTTCCTTTTTCAGAAACAGTACTAGAGAAAGATCGTCAAATGAATAGATTGTCTTAAATTATACGACAAAACAATGACGTAGATGCAAACATAAAATCGACGAAGTGTATATGCATATAAATACGTAGAATAACAGAAAATGATATATCTAAAAATATATATCATTGACGTATTAATATATGCACTACAGATGTGTATGCTGTATTAAATAATCTTTTGACATTTTAAAGAAAGTTTAGCTAAGTAATAACCGGCGTGAAATAAGTAGCGAATACTTTTTTAATAGTGCGTTAAGAGCGCGACAATCCGAATCTTCATCAATAAGGATTCCATTTCCTCGACTACCTAATTCCGAACGTATTTGTTTACTGCAGAAAGCTCAACGTTACACAATTCGTTACTATAAACGAACCCCTCGCAGAGAATACATATTATGAGTAGTATCGAGGGTGTATTCCTTCTCTCTTTCAAGTGATTGTCTCTTTCAACCACACGCACTGCTACCATAGGTGGTATTTATTATTTTCTGAAATGTTAAGTTATGAGCTTGGAATGCGCGTCGCAGACGACAGCGCAGACAGCTTTATCAGAAGTCCGAGAAAACCTTGATTAGTTTTATGCAACATATATAAATTGTAATCGTACGTTATAATGACATTCGGTAATTAACTGTAACACGTTTCACACGTTCTTTTCAAACAAATACATTTGTTATATTTTATTTTTTGCTTTTTAAAAATCATTAGTGAAGAGTAAAATAGATAACTCGTAAATCTTTCTTGTAATTATGTTCAACGCTATAAATATATATAATTCATTTTAAGTAAAAAAAAAAACAGAAACATAAATCTGCATCATGAGATAAAAATTGAAAAACAGTAAAAAAAGAGTTAATGATTACGCAACACTACTATAGGCTGCTTGTTAAATTGGCTCCCTACCTCCAACGTCGCTTCGATTCGCATTTAAAAATCAACAAAGTGTACATGTATTCTTTCACAGATTCATTTATTGTTGTAATAAGCTACTTGCCTTTGGTATTTTGTTAATTGAAAGGTAAACCTTCAATGCAAGGGGGCATGTTAAGGATATTTTAAATTTGAATTCTAGGCGCTTCACGCTTCAATTCAGTGACTTAAGAAGAGAATAGTAATGGTGTATTATTAAAGTACAGCATAGGGATTCTGTAAGCTCGACGTCGAGTGAGTCGACACTTTCGGAATTACCTAGCCGTCGACTAACTCGATGGAATATACTCGACAGCAAAGTTGGTGTCGTTTGGATATCGCATCTCATTCTATTACATTTTGCTTGGTTTCTATTACTCTTCAAGAGAGGACATTTTCTTGGCGGGTATTCAAAACTAAAATGTTTGTTTATGTTTGTAATTGTATTATGTAGTATGATAATTTACTATCCTATGTAGTAGAAGACGGTTCGATAGAAAATCACTAATTTAAACCATTTGTAGAATAATATACACCTATTTATGGATGTTTTCCTAGAATTTTTCAATTCTTATGCGAGCATAGTGATTACTATTTTGTTTATACTAACAATTTATTTTAACTTGAACAAAATTTGTTTTAACGTAAGGATGTTAAATAACGCTCTTTTATATATTATCAATCCATATATTTTTATATTAGACGGCGTTTAAAATAAGAGGTACAGCCATTGGAAAATCTCGATTAATTTTATGGAATGACATAAACGACGCGAATTTCAACACCCAATGCGAACGATAAATACAAAGCAATTATGGGCGCAACTAATTAATGGATTAAATATTAAATGCTCTGGGATATTGTAAAAAATCAGTAAATAAATGACAAAATACGCACAATTAATTTAAAAATTAGCGTTAAAAAAGGTCATTGAATTGCATATATTTTAAAGGGCATTGAAAAAGAAATGCGCAGCCTTAAAATTTGATTAAAATGACAAGTGGCAGTTCACGACAAAGTAAATAGTGGTTTTTAATACTATTAGAAAGATGTTTTGAGAATTTATTGGGGCGCCTGAATTAGGAGCAACTAAGTAATATTTACTCTTTAATCGTAGTAAATATATGAATTCATATTTTTAAGTAGTTGACATTTAGTCATAATTGACTTCTAATTATTCTTTCGTTCTGCTGATATAATAAATTATTGAATATGGGCAAAATAAATAACGTATAGTTGAATATACATGTGTGTTTCTTAATTAAGTATTTACTGGTAAGTATTATTGTTAATTAATATAAAGAGTATAATTTTAGTTACAGATTTTTGAATATTTAATATGTAGGATAATATTTCAAATTTGGCGCGCTTAGAAAAAATTAGACCCCGGGTGGGGAATGAGGTACTTTAGGACAGTTGACGATTGCAAGGACTGTGTGGATGTACAATTCACAGGTATAGCAGTGAACTCCACTCACACAAATAAATTAATTATGCGGAACGCAGCGTTTCGGGAGCACGTGGGCTCCCATTGTCAACCGTGTTACCGACCGTGCAGGTAACACGGTTGACAATGGGAGCCCACGTGCTCCCGAAACGCTGCGTTCCGCATAATTAATTTATTTGTGTGAGTGGAGTTTACTGCTATACCTGTGAATTTAGGACAGTTATGTGTTATGCTTTGTTATGTGCAGTACGTTATGAAATGTATAGAGTTTTGAATTTTTTGCCGGTTTTATTTCGGCCATCACCTGACCCACAAATAATTAGTTGTTGAATATGTTTATAAGTAAATTGAAATTATTATTATACTACATTTTAGTAGTAACAAGTCAAATGTAGTAGTTGGCAATAATACATCTAATATATAATAGTTGTAGAGATACACGTGATAATAAAAAACATAACCTATACCAAATTATACTGTACATCTTACCTATTAGCATAGCCAGTGTATAACTTACAGTTCACATGTTGTTCATTATAATTAAATAACGCGAACCTACAAGGTAATAAATATATTACGTTACTTTTTACTAATTGTACCAAGAATGCCCAAGGTAAAAGCTGAAAAGAAATCAAGACAACATAATGAAATTGCAAAGCAAGGTATAAATTTTCCATTTCTAATTAGCTTGCAATTTATGCTTTACTTATTCCCATCATTATAGGAGTTATGTTCAAGAAGGATTTTGGACAACATATCCTTAAAAATCCTATGGTTATTTCTTCCATGCTAGATAAAGCAGCATTGCGATCCACAGATGTCGCATTGGAAATTGGACCTGGTACAGGAAATATGACTGTAAAATTATTGCAACAGGTTAAAAAAGTTGTAGCATGTGAAATTGATACCAGGTAAATTGAAATTAGTCTGAAATAACCTTTATGCTTTTTATAAACGATAGACTTATAGCTGAATTACAAAAACGAGTACAAACAACTCCCTTGCAACAAAAACTACATATAATGATTGGTGATGTACTGAAGACCGATTTACCCTTTTTCGATGTATGTGTTGCAAATGTACCGTATCAAATATCATCACCTTTAGTGTTTAAACTGCTGTTACATAGACCGTTTTTCCGATGTGCTGTTTTAATGTTTCAAAGAGAATTTGCACAACGATTAGTTGCAAAACCAGGGGATAAATTGTATTGCCGCTTATCGATAAATACCCAGTTGTTAGCGAGGGTAGATCTATTGATGAAAGTGAGTTTTCGTTTATTATATTTCAATAGTGGTGTGAATTCTTATGATTAAATGAAACATATTTTAGATTACAATACCATTCAGGTGAATTGTGTACAGATTTCTTTAAATTACAATTTCCTATGGATAGAAATGCTTATTATCTAAATATTTTACAATGTTTTTCCATAAACTCGTTTTGTATTATACATGAAACAAACTGTTTTAGGTTGGAAAGAATAACTTTAGACCGCCACCCAAAGTAGAATCATCTGTTGTCAGAATAGAACCCCGAAATCCGCCTCCGCCAATAAATTATACTGAGTGGGATGGTTTGACTAGAATAGCTTTCATTAGAAAAAATAAAACGTTGGGTAGTGTCTTTAGACAAACAGCAGTTTTAGCAACTCTAGAAAGGAATTTTAAACTACACTGCAGTTTACAAAACCAGGTTAGACTTTACCTTTTCCTAAGCATTGTAACTATAGGTGACTTTTAATAAATGGTTGAAGCATTTCAATAAATTAACTAACACTATATAGGCTATAGGATTAAAAATGTGTCAGCTGTGCAGCAACATGATTATTAATATGTTTAAAAGTTAATAAACTGTCATTGAATGTATTACATTTCCAACGACTACAAGGCATTTGCGACTCTTGCAACATAAATACTGTAGTAAAATAATATCAGAAAGCAGATACATGTAAAAAGTCTACCCGACGTTAAGGATTGGTGATCACTAGAGACCGGATTATATGCAAAGTGTATATATTTTATTTTATTTATTTATTATATTTTACGTCTATATGTATTAAAGTTAATTAGCGTTAACTTTAGTCAATGTAAGATATCTACAAATAGACGTAAAATATAATAAATAAATAAAATAAAATATATTCACTTTGCATATAATCCGGTCTCTAGTGATCGCTCTGCACAGGGTGCAAATTGTTTAAATTGCTTGCTTGTAGATTGTCTTCGCGAGGTTCTAAAACTTCGGACTTTTAGTGCTCAAATAAGTGTTATTATTCGACATGAAATTTAGAATAAGGAAGAGTTTTAATATTACTTCTTTGTAAACGTTTTCTCTTCGACTCCAGAATTTGATTTTAACATTTCTTCATTAACATACTTTCACAAAAACACATATTGCAATGTTGCAAAAGAGTATGTATCCTAAAGTGATTTCAATCCAAAGCATTACTGTCAAATTTTTACATTTGTGTATGTTTAGTGTTATAATTTTATATAACCTCTGTTTTTTTCTCTTGATTATTTGTAAAAAGCATTCAAATAAATTTTACCTCAGTAGTCGATTCCAATAAAAACTTTTGTCGTAATTTGTACTATTTTCAGATGCATTAGTTGACAACTTGGCAAAGTATTTTTCATGTCATTCAAATAGCTTATACCGAACAAAATTCGTGTTAAGAGCTTCAGTAACAAGATAAGATAATCATAATTTCGAAGGCTAGTTTGAGGTAAAACTTATTTGAACGGATGTTGTAGTCTTGATTAGTTCTTGCGTTTCTACATTATTTTTTTCACTCATAATGCACTTTAAATTCAATTGGGTACGTCAATACATGGTGTACTGTTTCTATAATGGAAATGCTAACATGGCAGAACAAGAATATCGCATGTTCTCTAGTGACAATTCATTTAGAAGGCTGAATCAACGCCTTTGCGAAATTGCTTCGTTGAATATAAGAAATGCTGATGCTAGTCGACCAAGACAAAGGCGTACATTACTACTAGAAGAGCAAATTCTAAACGTTGTACAAAGGAATCCCTCTGTTCAGTTAGGTTCAATACTAAATATTCCCCTAGTGTGTTGAATTGATTGTGGGCTGTACTTATAGCTTTTACACTTTAATAAAAGAAAAATTCACAAAAATATTGTAATGTAAATGTAAAAAAGCAAAGCGTCACATGTGTCTTATACTAATAACTAGACTTGTTGTTTGGGCTATTCAACGATTAACGATGGAAATAGCCCAAACAAACAGCCTGCCGAGGCTATAGTCGTTTAGCTTTGGCATGCATGTGTGTTAGTGGTTGAGATACTTGTATTGGTCAGTACTACTCACATGGTCGTCTGTTCGTAAAACCCGTAAAAAATGTGATTTCTCAGTGCCGTAGATGTGTATTAAACTTATGGTACGTGAAACATGAGGTTTTACCTCACTTAATAAAATGGAAGTAATGTTTCTACGAACTTTTTTGCTTTCATGTACAGTACGTGTGATGAACTAATCAAATGGAAATATTATTCAATAGATTAAATGATGGAGTTCTTTAGATTTTTGAGTGTTTGATCAATAAATATTTTATATCGATAATTATAAATCACAATTTGAACGATTTAATTCTTATATATTTTTTCTGTATAACCATACAGCAATCATAATTACATGGAACGTAGGTTCTCTGATGTGATATTTGGAAAGATTATAACAGATGTGTGCGAAAATTAACAAATAAGTCCAGAAGTGTATGCGCACTCCACTGCTGACGCCAATATTTGATTTATTTATAATGTTAACCTGCCTACATAGCACATTATTTGTGCAAAAAATAAAATATGAGAACTTTATTATAGTATCTATATTTATAATTTCATTTTCAGGAATTGCCAAACGATTTTTCTATAAAAGATAAATTAGAATCGATATTGTCAACTGTGGAAGCAGACCAAAAAAGAGCAAGATCCATGGACATAAACGATTTCATCGTGTAAGTTGTTAATGTTTATACATCCTCTCTATACAAAAGCAATTTATTTCTAGGCTTCTCCATGCATTCAATAAAGAAGGTATCCACTTCTCGTAGCATTTTTTATATTTAAAAATATGTATAAATAAAATACACGAACTTTGTAATATACATTTCTTAAAATCAACATACATATTTGATAATATCTAAAATCTTTGGATTCAATTACAACATTTTTACATTCTAAGTAGTTTATTTATTTCTTAGATCTTCAAAGAATGCTATCCTACTTTTCGTGATGTCTACTGGTAAGATTTCCTCAACTTCTTCCTCAGTTTTCCCATTTACCGCGTTTTCTGTAGTAAACAATCATGTAGCAATTTTTAAACAAAATAATTAATACGTACCTTCAGATGGTAGAGATGCTTCATCATCACTTTTAAGTTTCTGTCTGAATTGCATCGATAAACTTCTTGCTGTTAAACTATAAATTTGCTTTGGATCTTTTTTGATCTGACTATTAGTCTGAAAATATAAATTTATTAGTAAAATTCAACATCGGAACTGAATATGTTGGAAATATATTTATTTTTAATGTAATAATAATAAATTCCTTTATTTACAATCGCAAAACAAAAGGAAACAAGAGAGAACTAGATAAAAAAATTCAAAGAATTCAGATTGACAGTAAACTCAAAAAGTCATTTGATCCAAATTGCATTACCATTATAAGAAATTAAACGTACATTTTCCTTATCAAAAAGCTGTTTCAAATTTTTGACACAAGGAATTACATCAACCTCCCCATCAAGTGGATTTTCTGCTACTGTGTTTTCAGTGTCTTCATCTTTAATTCCATCTGCATAGTGGTCCGTTTGCTTCAGAGGGATAGATATGTTGGGGTAGCTTTTAGAAAACTTGCCTAATAAATCTTTAACAATTCGTTTTTCTTTCAGACCTATTATTTCAGGATCTGTTTCTAAATAACTTTCTATTCTAGACACTTCGTCGTCATTTAAATCTGTTGAATATTCTAAACTGAAGTCGCGTGTATCAGATAACATCTCTGAACAATCAGAAGTGTTGATTTTGTTATCTACGACTCTTTTCGGTTCTCCAAAAGAATGCAATGTTTCGTATGATACTCCGTTAACTGCCTGAGTCTTTGAATTGTCGTTTTCAACTACGTCCGCTGTATGTATCTTTATTGTTTCAGATGTTGCTGGTACATTATCTTCTACTATCAATTTTTCAGATTTCTGTTTGCTTGTTACATTTGTTTGTGGAACGATATTAAACATGTCTAATGTTTCTTTAAATTTGCATTCATCATATGGCATTTTAACAGACTCTTCTTCGCTACGAGGAAGTGTTTCTTCTATATGCTGGAGGTCGTTTTTAACCGTTTCAAAAGCCTTATCATCATTTTGCGTTAAAGATCGCATAAATGCTTGCTTACTACTTCGAATGCCAGTATTGTTATAGTTTTCATCACGTAATCCATTATCTTCATCAAATTCTTTTGGTATGTATTTTAGCCCTTCTGGACTACAAGGATCCTCAACGAATATTTCATGTCTAACGTTGCCTTTCTTTTCAAACACCTTTCCACTTTGCAGATTGTATATCCTTTCTATACTTAAGTCAGAATCACTAGAAATATCGTGAGCAACAATAGGTTTTGTTTGTAACATAAGTGATTCGCCTAAAGATTCTAATTCATTCGACTCATCTGGATGTATCAAAGCCGGTACTGCCGTAACTACGGTAACTATATCTTCAGAGTTTATATCGCTACCATTCGATGTAGGGGAAAACTCGATCACCTAAAAATTAAAATGATTATACAAAATGGAGCAGACTGTAGTTTATATGTATTGAATTTATACTAAATAACTACTCTGCTAAATCTGATACAGTTATTCTATCTCCATTTACTTTAAGTTTTACTTTTAATTAAACATAAGGTAAATAAATGCTATAACTCATGTGTTACATATATCTTAACTGAACAAAAGAACCTTACGTAATAATGTCGAAGGGTTTAATTAAGCGTTTAAAAAAATATCAAGACAATTTTAGAACTCAAACACGCATTTGACCGATTTTGGATTCGTCCTATCATTATACAAGCAACAACCGTACCCACTTTTATAGGTACCGGTAAATTCTTTTTGGAAAATTCACATATGCTTAAGGTATCCCATAAGAACTTTTATTCTAAATTCATTTTAAACTCGAAATAACAACGGCAAGTATTGCGTTTACGTATTAAATTTATATTTACACTAAACCTAAATAATGGCGAAAACCACCTCTAATGCAATCGTAAACAACAATTATTGAATTTAGCGATTTAAGTGAATTTAAAACCAAATTTCTTAAACCCTACAAAAGAATCTCCATTAAACTCCGCTGTCGCTATGATGTCGAACGTATTGATACAATCAAGGACCAAATAGAACAACAATCGCCATTGATTTCATAAAACCATGGTCATAATTCGAAGACAACTTCAAACTTCCTATAGAAGAGATGCAGAAGTACCACTAGTACAAGCGGGCCGGTAGGAAAATTTCCTAAATGAAAATAAAGCAGTTGATGTACAATGGTGGTCTTAATTAATGTCTCCGCCTATGACGGAGAGAATATCAAAACTACTTTTCCTGAGATGCCACAAACAGTTCGGCTTTTATCGGTTATTGCAGGTATAAATCTTTTTCTATTGTAACTTTCAAAGCCAATGTATCAATTCAACATTAGGATCATTAGTATTTATATTGTGCGTAAAGTATATTATTTCTTGTTTAGACCGTTTATAAATATAATTCCAGAAATAAATGCAATAATTTAATGAAATCAATAAATAGAAATTGAAATTCGAAAGGAATATATGTTGTATATTTATTTACACAGGATACGGCAAAATAAACATTACTGAAATTATAAAACGTATATTAATTGTTCATGTATTTACTTTACATTATGTAGCAATACTTTAGCATTATATACATAGCGTTGCAAATATTATTTATGACGACGTTCTCGGTAAAACAGATGTTCAAGATGCCCTTCGTTCAGTTTCAAGCAGTATTCGTAGCGTTCGCGAAGGTTCACAAATATGTCTGTGAACACAGATTGTTGTATGGCACGAAGAAAATCTTGAATTTAAATCCGCAATTCCGGAATGTCAGACGGTGGATCGATACGGAAAACGGTCCCCTTCAGCATTCACCATATGTACGCATCAGGTGTTAGGTCTGGTGAGCGCGATGGGTATGGGAAATCAGTGCCACGCGAAATAAGGCGCAGCATTCGAAGAGACTCCCTGGCCGTGTAACAGGTTGCCCCGTCCTGCTGAAACCATTGTTGATTACGTGGCAGGTTCCTGGCACGACAAAATGACTGAAGATCATGCAAAAATAGTGTGATAACTTGATTCGTATTGATTGTGACTGTCACTGGGCGAGCCGCGTAATGTTTACGTTGGCAAAGCACACTTTCTGTATGACGAAACTTGTCAACAACTGCTAACATTAACGGTGTTGCTCGGAGCCTATTTCATAAACTTAGGCGTAAATGCGTCGGCAACTTCTTTTAAGCTTGGACCGTCTTCGCGCCCTTTTCCGTATGACCGAAAATAGTGTTCCACGATAAAACTTGTTTCTGCAACAGTGAAAACCCTTCTGAAGCAACAAATATTAGAAAGACATTCACATACGTTGTAACCACGTTCGGAAACCACTCGGTACGTTTCAGCACATGACACATACACATTTGACACATGCACATTTCAGTACTGTTTATTTTGCCGCATACATTAGTTCTCTCACTAATTAGGAACAACTATTACACCACCCCCATGTTTGAAATGTTGAAATGATTTTATAATTTCGAAAATCTTCAGTTAGGATCTGTTGTCTTTCCAGGTCTTCGATTTTTTTTTATTTCCAACTTCTTTAAAATTTTAACAAGATTTTGAAATGTTATTTTTGTAACTTCTGTCTTTTTATATTTTTATGGCTGTAACCCTCCCCTATACAATACATCTTCTCACATTAATATTGATATTTTAACCATTTTCACGATTTATTTTGTTTCCCATTTTCAAATAAAATTCACTGTTAAAGGTTTTGTAAATACAATATAAAATAATTTAATATAACTTAAAACTATTCTATGCAACTAAATGAACAGCGTGTTATTCTTTTACAGTTATTATCAGATTCATACCTACCTCCCCACTTAATATACCAAAAACTTATTCACTGTTTCCGTATTTATAGGCGTCATAAATTACAAATGTTTTTCGTTTGTTGGAGGTTTTTCTTGACAATAAGTTACATATTGCGGATTTAAATAACTATGAAATAATAATTGTTTCACGTGGTTATTGTAACTCAATAAAACAGTAAAATAAAAATACGGAAATTTATTGATAGTGGTCCAGAGAATATATACATATTACTGTTGATTTGAAATATAGTTTTATGTTTGAAAGAATAATATTAAAATTAAGTTTCTAGTGAATTATAGATGCGGATGTTTTAATGAATGTTAAGAATTTAGTAATGGTACGTTAGAAAACACAAAAATTAGTAAATAAGAAATAGCTAGATATATACATACTTGGCTAATTTATGAGTGTGAAAATTAATAAGCGTCGGTGTACAGTGGATATGGTAGTTAGGTAGATCTCGCCATAAAATGTTATATGTGTTGTACAAGCTAAGCGACATATATTCTCGGCAGATTTATACAATTTCAAACATATTTAAAGTGTGATGTGTCAGCGTTTCACATGCGTTAACTTTACACTGTAAATAGTAGTATTCTACAAGCAGTAGTTAACAACTTGTAATCAGGTAATATCATAAGCGTCCGGACGTCTCAATTAGCGAAAGTTGAATACGCCGCGGTAAATTTTTAGTAAATGTTTTATTTACTATTATTATTATTTATAGTCTACTGAAAAAAAAATGGGTAAAATCTTTCCGTTTTGAAGATGACGTACTTTGCGGTCGGCTAATTGAAGTGGTACTCCTACAAGAAATATCATTGAAGATTTCTTTATTTTTAAAGATCGCCGTTTGAAACCGTCGGCATTGTCTAAGATTCTTGAAACAAGTGTTCGCTGAGTTCCTGGATGAACATACGAGTATGAATAAACTGAATACAAAATGGGTAGCGCCACTTTTTCCTGCTCCTCAGTCTCAATATTATGTTGCTATAGGAGATGAAACAACGGTTCTGTTTATGACTAGATGAATTTCGTCGCACGCAGGCAAAAGTCCTTCAATCAACGAAAAATATTATGGCCACAATATTTTAGAATTGCAAGGGCATTTTATTAATTAACTTTAAAAGCCACAACACGACTATCAGCAGCATATATTAGTGGTTACCAAACTTTACCAGTCCGCGGCGCACTTAGAAGTTGGACTACTGTATGCAGCCGTTCGTACCGGTGTAGCTTCACAAGTTAAAATTTGCGAATGCGACTTTTAAGAAATTGAATATATACTACATAGCAATGATATGGCTCGTACTGACTATTATTTATTTAAGAAAGATCTTAGGGGAATTAATCGTTTCGGTGTAATCGCATTCAAACCACGACTACCTCTAGAAGAAGGTGTTTGCGATTACATCAAAACGTCAGGGCGTATCCGATTTTTCTGGGAACCAACGCCGAACGCGGGATGAAACCCGAGAGAACAACAGAATATATATATATATATATCAACATTTAAGGATTTGTTGACATAATATTGTATAATACAACGTACAACACCCTTAATGTAATACCCAAAAGCAGGTTCATCTCGGAAAGTCATTATATTCAAATCTATTTTTTTATCAACTACAGCAGCTTTCAGTCGCAAACTTAAACATACAGGTTTATCGTTATCTCAACATTCGTCAACACAAAAAAGTATGCACAAAGCCATGAATGATATTGATAGAAAATGATCAAACAAACCTCTTAAGTAATTGCATTGATAATTAATGATAACGTCGGCTCCTTATTCTTTCAAGTATAACATGCATTTATTTGCTTGATGTAATTTGGAAAATTATTGATGTAATTATAATTTACACTGAAAAGCTTTCAATAAAAGATCGAATAAAATACGAGGGCCACGTTATATATTTTGAGATGCTACGAAACTAGAGAAGATACTAGATAAATACTACCATCCTAAAATAGTAACAGATAGTTAAATTTACATCCTATTTTATGATATTCCTACCCCCTAGGAGAGCCGTGTGTGGATCCACGAAGATACACCAACACCAACAATTGCCAAAAAGCAAAGGACTGTCAACAAAGTTATGTACCCAGTTTTCTTTCGTAGTACTGGATTAAGCAATCAAGCTGAAAAATCAACATACAGCCACAGCAAACTGGTACACCACAAAATGTTTACCTGCAGTTCTTGAGTCAGTCAACATTCGCGGGTTTATGTTGCATCACGACAATGTATTGTCACGCAGTGCACACTAGTTAAATTTTTACGTAAAAATAATGTAAACACCGACCCTATTCACCTGATTTGGCCATGTGTTTTTTCTGGTTGTTCTTTAACCCAAAGAAATATTTGCGTGGTTGACGTTTCACGACGAAGGATGAGATAGATGAAGCAATTCATCAATTTTTGAGAGCATTTCAGAAGATCACTGGCTTTAAGCTTTTACGTTGTGGAAAATTCGGTTACAAAAGCGCATTGATCCATGAGGTGATTATTTCGAACATAAATAAAATGATTTTCGTAAAAAAAACCTAGTTTTCTTATCTATTAAAATATATAACGTGACCCTTGTATTTTGGAATGTTAGCTAAAAAAATGTAGTGAAACATGTAAGTAAACAGAGATAAAAAAGTTATTTTTAAAATAAAAAGAATACAATAAAATAATGGTCGGGTTAAAGAGTAAATGTTTATTTTTCAAATGCAGACTGGGAATTTATTTCTTAAAATTTATGTCTTTTAAATGTATTCCGTTATTTTGCTGGCACCCTTCTAAACGTGAAGCAAAATTTCGATAATTCCTTGCGCCAACATTGCTGCCCAAAAAGTAACACTCGGCGAGTGAAGTGGCCTCACATGCTCCTGTTTTGGATTTGCTGGAGTCCAATAACAGCAGTTCTGCCTGTTTACATGGAAATTAAGGTAAGAATGTGCCTCAACTGGGAACCAAATATTGTTGAAGGCACGAAACCATCAATTGAATCACATCATTAGCAAAGTTGGGCCTTTTAGCAGCATTAGTTGGCCTCAGTTCTTCCACTAACTGCAACCTCTTGGAGCAGAGACGCAAATATTTATCCAATATGCAATGTATGGAACTTTTATGCACATTTAAGGCACTAGCCCTTTTGGGAGCGGAAACACCATAAGACTCGCAAACCGACTGGGGCACGCTCTCCACGTTTTCCGCGGTTCTTGATGACCATTGTTAAACCGGTCTCCTCAAATTTCTGTACCAATTTTTTGATGAGTTGGGTATACGGTGCTAGTCTAATGTAACGCAAATGATAGAGGTTAGAAAAGTTTCACCATGCAATAGTGCAATAGTTTATAAAACTCGCGGACACAGCACGTACACTCCATTCCCGTAAAACACTCCATAGTGACTAAATTCCCAGAGACGATGCTAGCGATTGGTATACCCCTACACGCCACTCTACGATTGCATTTGCTTAGTAAACAAAACAAATTGAAAAGATTTTTAGAATACCGAGTATTATAATTTTCGTTATGTTATAATTCAATGTTTTATTAAAATACTGCTCAAGTATTTATAAGCTGATTACGTATAACACCGAGAAAAATGTTGCACTAACCATTAAACTTATATTAACACTATTTTTGAATACGGACAATACACTTTTAGTGTTTGTTCAATGCGTAGAAACATGTTGAATTAGTTTAGTGAATATTAATAAATATTCAAGTCAATATTATAGTTAAGTTATAACGTGCACATACAGCGAAATTTCGAATCGCTTCCGTAGACAAGGCCAATCTTAGTACGAAATTACAAAAACTAGAAATGCATGTCAAATAGAAAGGAGCGTTCTTGTAACAATAGCTGGAAGAATATAAAATCATTCATTGTACTTATCACACACGCAAGTAAACAGAATAAAGCAATGTAATGACAAATTTAATAAAAATAATTTATTTGATTTCATGTTTTGTGGGCGATTCAAATTCATACTTAACCCAATGTCCTCAATATATGTGTACTGCGAATAGTAATTTGTCCTTCTAGGCGAATTATTTTTCTGGTAATATTTGCAAAAGATCTTTACCTACCACCACTTTATATTGTTCAATAATACAAGCTGGTATGAACACAATAGAGCAGTGAATCGACTTAGAAACGTGACAGTAGTAGGTTAATTGTTTAATTAATAAGTTATAACTGATAAAAGAGTATTTCTATAACATTGAAGCGGCAGTATATATCGTCAAATCAATAGGTTAAAGTTCTTGAAGGGACACTAACACTCTCTTTTTGTTGAATCAATGTCAAATGGACAGCAATAAAAATGTGTGTCTACTTTGGAAATTACGCTTCTTTAACAATGATTTGATTGAATTAATATTTTATTTCTGAAAACTGCCAATATTTTTGGAATAAGCACTTTATAATAAATTTCCAGTGTGGAATTTTGCATTAACATTGGCCTTGTTTGCGGAAGCCATTCGAAACTCAGCTATTCATCATACGTGCACGTTATATCATAATTATAAGTAAAGCATTGATTTGAATATTTACTGCCATTCAGTCGACTAAAATAGTTCAATGTTTTTCGTTCCGAAGAAACACTGGAAGCTCATTGCAGTCAAAAATAAATAATGTTAACATAACAGCTTGGAAGTTAATATAATACTTTTTTCTTTTGGTGTAGGTAGAAAAATCTCAAAAGTCTTGATAGTAATAATATTAGTTTCCTATTAGTTTTTCGTAAGTTTAATAAAGCCTGGTGTTGTCTTCTGTTCCTCGTATATATCGTTTTGATCTGATGGATTCTAGCTGTCGCTATTCGGGTTAGGATGATTGTAGACTGCCCTTTTCTTTTAAATTAATAATACAACTTTCATTGGTTGCTCATTTTTTTGTTTACTATTACGTCATGTATTGCTTATTATTATTAGTCTATAGCTGTAGTAAAGCTAGTAATAACGATTGGTTTTAGCAAGTATCTTGACGTTGCCATAGTTAATACCGTATCCTCTGTGAAGGTCTTCGAGAATTAGTAGTTTAGTCGAGCTCCTTTTTGGGCACTCCCTTGGTGTTCCTTTATTTTGCATTAACATTGCAGTCTATAAATCATTTTCGTTTGCAATCTCGGAAACTAATTGTTATTTAAAGCTATTCGATTCTATTTTTCGTATTGTATCCAGTTATTAGATTTTTATTCTGCAAAATCTTGAGTCTGTCACTCCAACAGTGTGTAGTAGATGGACGTATCCAACTAGATTTTTTTTAAATTTATTTTAACTTCTGAGTGGTTGTTCTACATGCAAGTCAACACAACTCAAATAGTGGCGGATATGACCCACTTAATCAAACCTAACAAAGTGGGACAATACACTAAAACTCGGAAGATTAGGAACGTTCCCCATTTCATAAATGTTTTACTCTAATCGTTGTTATTTTATCATGTTAATGCTATGAACATATATATTTTTCGAACAAGTTATGAATGGAAATGAGAATAACTGCAATTGACAAAGTTTACGACAAACAATAAGCATTAAACGTTAAAGCATTGAGTACTGTTAGTATTGCCAGATCAATGATATTAATATAAAACTAACTTAATAAATATGAACTTACCATTTTTTTAATTTTAGATTATAGGTAATTAATGAAGAAGAATCTCTCATCAAAAATATTTTATTCAAGTACAATATTAACAATACCCAACACACAACTAGTCTGTCAGAAATTATATCACTACTGTATTACGAATTTTCATGGGAATCGTCGAAATATAAGAGCGGATTTTGAACAAAATTTCTGCTTGAATGTCTGGGTGAATATAATCTTCTAGAGAGACTGCGGTGTAAACAATTACCTTCCAGGTCGTCTAATTCTTTTTTTAAACTTACCTCAGTTTCTGCCAGTATTTTACTCGGCGATCTCGCACCAGCTGATTTCGCTGCATTTTTTATGTAGTAATCTCTACCAAATCTGAAACAATGATGAAAAGTTGCCAGTTTATTTCCTTACTATCTGATGTGTTTTCAAATTTGACTGAAACATTTATTAAGTAGACAGATAGATATTTTACTTCATCCTTACAACTTAAAGTATATAGTTAAATACTTTTATAAAGTTCGCAACGCTGATGCCAGATCACGAGCGTGTAGAAAAGCGGGTGATATTTCGGCAATACAATATGCTGTGCATTTATTACGGTCATACCTAAGAGAGGAGAAACCTAGCAATCGCATAAAGAATATCAATCTGCAAAGATTTCAGTTTATTCCACGCTACGTTTTAGCAGCAAATGCGACTAAAGAAATAATTCCTAAAAATTATTGCGTAGTGATCATGATCGAAAATTTATTTGAAAGTATCCAGATTTCAAACATGACGTGTGCTATGTAATAAGGATTTATTGATTTGGAAACCATCACAATATGAAAACACATCAATAGTAAAAACCACTAATGGTGAAGCGCGGTAAAGAATCCTATGTCGAATTTGTAGTGGATTTAACACTTACATCCCCTAGATATTTAAGATTCCAGTGCTCCTTCGCATATATTTACTTGTTTTAAAAATCATTACAATTATGCAAGCATTACGTAATTATAACTCAAACAGTCATTTTCGTTTGTAAAAATTCGTGACTACGAATAAGGCTCAAGCAAAGGACACGACTCAGATGTTTAGCCGAACACATTCGAAATGTTAATATTTACTGTGTTAATTATTTGTTATTATTGTAAGTTCTTACTTAAACAAAGTTACATGTTTTCAAGTCGGACGCCTATCATCAGGGACCGTGATTGCGAATGGTACTTCTAAACGATTTAGGCCACTAAATGCCTATTTTTGAAGACATTGCGTACAATTACTGAAATATGTATGAAAATCCTTTCCGAAAGTGAGTATTAAATTCGTTACTGAACAAAAAACGAATTTTCGGCTTTGCAAAATTTTGCTTTTTAGATCCTTTTTGCTTTTGGTTATTTTCTAAAATTAGCACACATATGCTTAACGAATCAAGAATTAAATCACTTTAATGGTTTTTTAATTTGCCGTTTTAAATAAGTGATTCTATTTTTATATATATTTTTTAATAGATTCAGTTAAAAGTCAATCACTTTGAGTTGGGCTGTATATGTCCTTGTGTTAATAATTGCAAAATATTTCTATAAGCATAAAATTAAATTTGTAAATAAGGATGCTTCACTAAATATACCTGTAATTCCTGCTTTTTGCTCTATCTGCGGCAAGAACTTCTAACAGGGACTTTCCACCCATTTAGCTATTTTAAAGCACGCACATATACTTTCCAATTTAAGATACCTAAACTACAATAAATACTTTCGCTGATAAGATACTGTATATTGTGGTTCGAAGATTTTGAAGTTTTATTGATATCTTTATCTATTATTTGATAACAATGATGAAAGCGCTTGACGTTAGCATATTAAAATGTAAAATGTTTTCCATTAATAAAATGATAAGGTTCATTTTTTAAATTTTTGCCTAGGTATTTCATAAATGCACATGCACACGGTTTGAGATATGTCAGACATATGTATACAGGTGTTCATTTATTGGCGTAATATTACTACCTCTGCTTTTATTGATACTACGGTGGCGATTAAATTATTACAGATGTAATATTTTGCTGCGCTGATAAACAATGCAATACACTCGCAGAGCAGCCGCAAACGAGGCAGCTCCATTTTATTACTGTTTTGACTTTTACTACAAAATATAATCATGCAAATACACTCCGTCAATTACTGTAAAGTGAAATCGAAAATATTCATTCATTCATTTTCTTCAAGCCGGTGCAAAATAGAGACAGCTCCGAAGCTATTCCGTTTTTGCGGGGAATTACTTTAAAACCTATAAACATCAAACCAAAGTTTGACATATGTAATAGTATGTGTTGTCTTCGTAGGTTTTTTTTAGTAGTAATAGTGGAGCAATAAGATTTGTGGTGCAATATTACAGTTTGGCGTTTTCATAATGGTATCGGCTTGTGCGTTCTTTTCATGTAAACTCAATTTATCAATTAAACTCATTTCATGTTATTCATAACCTCCAATTCTTTCTTTAGGAAAACTGGTATTTTGTATGGGGATTCTCTGAATTAAATACTGCTGGAAATCTGTAAAATATGTCCAGCAGCAGCTATCCAGATGAACAGATTGATGATTTTGAAAGAGACCCTGATTTTCATCCAGAGGACCCTACGCCAAGTACGAGTTATTTTTCTGTGTTTAATCCAAGCGCTGAAATTTCGTTATCGATTAAAGGTGCATTTGAAAATGATGATAGGAAATTAAGAAACATGCCAGAAAACGAATTCAGGATGAAAGTAAATGGAAAAGAAGTATTACCTGAGAGCACTAACTAAATTGATTCCCATATTCAATCTTTTCCAAAAAGAACACAACACTGTACCTGTACTAAAAATGAAAGTCAATATTATTGCCTCCTGAATTGAATATTGTTACGAACGCTAGAAACAGCAGCGAAAGTACGGATAGCGCGCGAATACGCCCGAAATGCGCTGGAAGATACGAGAATGTATTCGCCGGTTACTATAAATACGACCCCTGCATAGAAGGCAGTCAATCAGTCCAGGATGAAGACTTTTAGGACTCAAGAAGAAACTAAGAAGATCACAGAAAGTTCCAAAAAGGAAGATACTGGAAGAAGATGGGTCGTACAAGAGGAGAAAGCAGTGAATCGTTGTATGAACGTCGTATTGAACGTACAAAAATTCATCGCAGCTTTTCAATTTTTTTTTTTGATTTGGGATGCATGCCAAAATAAAAATATTTTATGAGGAATTTATTTTTCTGCTGATTGCTGTTTAAATATCTAGAGAACGTAGTAACAATAATGGGAAAGTCAGTAATGACCCGTCAATAATTTTAAACACCTGTATAGAAAACTCGGATAAATATTAGACACAAGTATGTACAAGCTATGTACGTATCTACTACATATATAACCTTATCAATTCTGAGAGATTTCATTATTTGATAGTAATTCTTTATCTGCAAACATTCTTATAAAAATATTTTCAAATTCATTCTTATCAATCGCCTTTCATCGCCTAAATAATGTTTATGTACGCGGCATATTTACTGTACAGTAAATTTCAATATTTTCTACACCATTAGAGATATTACTAAATCTTAGTATGAATATTGAAGGGGTAACGTAGCCCACCTTGCAAATTTATTTCCAGGTGTTTCTAAGGCAAGCAGCGCGCTAAAGTTGCATTTATTGCAATTGAATACATCTATATTTTTATATTCAATAATATATACGTATGTACGTGTTTTTATTTATGTTATAGGATGCGGGATTACACCATAATATGTTAATATGTAGTTTCCTGTAGATTTATCTTCGAATATTAATGTTGAATTAATTATGAATTTTTGGAAAACAATAATCAGGTTCGTTAACCTTACTGATACTTATAACACATTAATACAATTGTATACGAATTGTATAATATTTTGGCATAGATTCGGATAATGTTGGTGTAAAATATTTTAAATAATTCAACATGGCAAAAATAGGATTGATCAGAATAGAAATCGAATAATTCAAATACTTTTGATTTCAGTATGTTTAGTAATGTGTATGTAATATATAAAATTTGATCATGAAGTTGAAGTGTTTTAATTAGTAGAAAAGAAGGACCAAAATAAGAAACAAATAGTTACATCATTTTTATTTCAAAAAATATTGAAATAGGACTGAAAATATTAGGCTACTACACAGGATTTGAAATTAATAATTTCCTAAAAGTAGGTGCCATTTTAAATGTCAACGTATTTCTGAACGGGAAAAGTTTGAACGTCTATATTTGACAGATGCCAATTAAGAATAAGGTTTATAAAAATGGAACGATACATAGTTGTGTAACGTATAGAAATTGTTAAAAGTCATTATAAAGACGGTGAAACTGTGACAGAAATTAACAAATAGTAAATGTACTACTTTTCATTTATAAAAAGAAAACAATAAATATGCAGTTTTTACCATTAGTTAATATAAAAAAAAATAATGATGGTATTCCAACAGTATGTAATTTTGGAATTAATTCTTCATTATTACGTATAAATAAATAATCACTTGTTAATAAATAAAAGGAAATGATTATAATTTACAGAAAGTAGTCTTAATTTAATAAAAATGTTTGTACTTACAAAGAACTACTACTACTGTTCAATGATCTGTTCAATCGTCTTTCTAAGTTTTCAGGAGAATACGGATTGTCCGGTATATCTATAGTAGAATGTTTCCATTTTTCTGTTTCGCGTTCGCTATAAGTGCCTAAAACCACATAGAAACAGTTAGTTTATACAATAGCGTGTATTTTTATTGGTTCGCACCAATGAATGTCCCCCTTTCTTCGGCGATATGATTTAAATAATTTTTCGGTCGAGAATTTTGATTTTCGTGTTCTACGTTTCCGTACCTATTTTCTGATAACTCTGTAGTATTCTCCGTAAGATTTTCAATTGCTTGTGCTCTGCAAATAACAATAGTATATTCTGTAAATACATAAAGTTAATGTAGTAAGCAAGAGATGTAAAAATCCATTCAAAAACTCGAATATGTAATCAACAGACTCAATCTGTGACTGAATTGAATTCCTTTACTTACTTATAAAATTATTTAGATAAAAAAGACAAAATCTAGTAGAATGTGGAAGCATTTGGTAATGCTAGAGCAAGCTAATTTACCTATATAATTAATATATATTTAAAATTATTTTATTGATGGGTATTGTAGCAAGTATTCTGAAAATAAGGCAGGCAGTTTGTTACCATTTTCAACTAACAGCTATGTTGTGAAATAATAGTGGACTGTATTTTTGTATTGAATTGGTTATATTGACTGTACTTGCCATTTACAATATGATCACAATGGCGAACGCGTTCTGAATTGCCTTGTGTCTTAGCTTAATTAACTACTAGATACAGTGTTTGCACCCTTCGCCACTAGGGTGAAGGCGCGTAATTCGAAATTACAAAATACGCAACATACTCCTCGCCTTTGCAGGAACAGCAAATAATTATAATACTAGAATATAATACTGAATATAAAACAAACTAGAGGGTTAATAAACTCAACATTCTTATACTAAAGAAACAATATGTTAATTGTGTTCTGTAATATCACAGTCATTTTCGTTGTAAATTGGCAACGGACAGATTTTCATCACTGAACGTTTTGTAACACCCTTATTTGTTCGTACCGACACTACTGTCACTTTTAGGGTGTACATCAGTTACTCTGCCCAACTGCCATTGAAGTGGAGGTGCATTGTCATTGAGCAACACCAGGCTGCCTATTGTAATGTTGTCATTTCTTCTTGTCCATTTTGTTCGTTGCTGCAGTTCCGACACGTAATTTACGGACCAACGCTTCCAAAAGATTTGCGTAAGTCGTTGAATGAGTTGTAATGATGCAAGCCTATTAACTGGTTGTGTAGTGACGTCTGGATCCGAAACACTAGTTACTTTACGTCCAATTAGGAAATGGAATGGTGTGATAGGTTCAAAATGGTTGGGAGAAGATGAAAAGGGATACATAGGTCTGGAATTCAAGATTGTCTCGATTTGAATTAAAATTGTTAAAAAATTCTCAAACGTAACCAAAGTGGTCCCTAAAACTCTTTTAATATAGTGTTTAACAGACTTAACCCCAGCTTCCCACAAACCACCCTGATGAGGACTGTACTCGGGAATAAAGTGCCAATTAATATTTTCCACAGAAACAGTATTTGGAAGAGATTCATTATTTTTCAATAAAAATCTACCTAAATTATCCAGTTGTGATTTAGCACCTATGAAATTTCTACCATTATCTGATTACATGTGGCTAGGTAGACCACGTAGTGATGCAAATCTTCGAAATGTGGCTATGAAAGCATCAGTTGTCAAATCGTTAACTGGTTCTAGATGTATTGCCTTTGTTGTAAGGCATATGAAGATGCAAAGGTAGCATTTAATTGTTTTCGCACCCCGACCTGGTTTATTCTTGAGTGCAAAAGGAGCAGCATAAACAGTACCTGTAACGTAGAATGGATATATTGACTCCAATCTATGTTTAGGAAGGTTTCCCATTAGTTGCGCTCCACTGACGGGATTGGTTTTAAAACATGCTATGCACCTATGAACAACTGCTCGTGCCAAATTTCTACCTCCAGTTAACCAATAATTTTCACGCACGGACGCCAAAACATGTTGCGGACCGGCATGAAGTAAACGTCTGTGTTCATGTTCCAAAATTAATGGCGATAACTTCTGTTTACCTGAAATTAGTACCGGATATTTTTTATCGATAGGAAAATCTGAGTTTTTTAATCTGCCACCAACCCATATTAATCCCTCGTGATCTAAAAATGGCGAAAGCCTTACCAAATTTCCCTTAGTAATGTTCTTTGTGTTTTTTAACATACTCAATTCCTCTGAAAATGATTCCCTTTGTGATAACCATACTAATGTTTTCATCGCGCCGTTTAATTCCAAAGTTGTTAAATATTTGGTCGTAATTCTTTTAGGTTCCTTACAATTACGAATAAATCTTAAGCACCAAGCCGTTATTCTTTTAATCTTCGAAAGACTACGAGTAAAGTTTTATACAGGCCATTGATCGTTTGTTAAACTTAACCAATGCGGTCCCTCCTACCAAACAGAATCGTGTAATTTGTCCGGTGGAACACCTCTCGATATTAAGTCTGCGGGGTTACTTTTCGTGTTTGTATAACGCCAATCATTAATATTTGATTTTATTTTTTCGCTATTTGAAATCTATTGCCTTAATTTGAAACCTGATTTACCTAAAAGCAATTCTAAATCATTGCACAAATGTATAGATTCTTCAACATTGTGAGTACCTGTCAGTAAATCATCCACATAAAAATCTTCCAATATCACTCTTGATGCCGTTGGAAACTTCTCAATATTTTCATGCGCGACTTGTTGCAATGAGCGAGCAGCTAAGTACGAAGCTGACGTTGTACTGTATGTAACTGTATTGAGCATATGTGAAATAGGTTCTGTAGGACCCTTTCTCCAAACAACGCGTTGATAATTTCTTTGATTAGGATTGATTAATATCTGTCGGTACATTTTTTCTATGTCAGCAGAAACTACGTATGTATGACATCTAAATCTCGGCAAAATATTGAAAAGATCTTGTTGCAGAAGAGGAGCACTATGTTGAACATCATTTAATGAGATCCCGTTTGATGATTTACATGAACCGTCAAATACAACTCTCAGTTTTGTTGTTACACTGGTTTGTTTTAAAACTCCATGATGTGGCAAATAAAATGAATTCGTTAAACAATCTAAAGGATCTGAAAGCTTCGTCATATTCCCTAAATTTTCATATTCCTGCATAAATGAAACATATAAACGTTTAAATTCGGAGTTACGCATTAGTTTCTTTTCCAAATTTTCCAATCGCGTAATAGCTGTTTGTAAACTATCACCAAACTGTATTTCAGGTGTTTTAAATGGAATGGAAACTACAAATCGGCCGTTATCCTTATAAGTTGTGTTTAAAAAATGTTGTTCGCACGCCTTTTCGTCGCCTGTAAATGATTTACTGTTACTATATTCCTCTAGTTCCCAGAACTATTGTAATTGTTTTTGGACGTCTGTGCCTTTTACGAAATTGCAAGATATAGGATTGTTTATTTTACGATTATAAGTAAAGGCTCCTGCAACAACCCATCCTAACAGAGTTTTTTGAAATGTAGGTTGATAATTGTTTGACTGAATTTTTTCATTGCAAATTAAATCCCAAAACACATTCGCACCTAGAAGTGTATCTATTTTATCGGATTTGTAAAAATATTTATCAGCAAGTTTAAGATGATCTGGAATTTTGAAATGAGCCAAACTATATGATGTACTTGGAATATTTTCCGTGATGTTATTTACAACAAAACACGAAACCTTGAATCTGTATGGATACTGCAATGAGTGAACTTCCAACTCGGCCCTTTGTTTTATATTACACGAACTTTGATTAATACCTGTAACGTCTAGATTGATATTTATTGTTTTCAGTTTTAAATTGCAATCCAATAATGCTCTTCCGATTTGGAAATTACGGCAGTGATCCTTAACCTTAACAAGAGCAGTTGATAGCATGGCATGTTTAGAGTCCATGATTCCACAATTAGCTAACACAGTACTAGTAACATTAGCTATTTGTTCCGTCTTGATATCTTCATTGTTGCAAGTAGAATATGTAGTAGTATTTTCGTGATGTAACAAGGTATTGTGCCTTTTATGACATATTACATTTACTAGCCGTACACTGTATACATAATTTTCTTTCCTTTACTTGAGATGTTCTATCAAATGAATTTAATTTAAGAAACTCCGGACACGCGTATAGGAAGTGTTTAGTACCGTCGCAAAATGTACATTTTATTGATAAATTTCTCCTTGCTGCCACAAAACTACGAGTGGAATCAAGTTTTACTGGTTTATCATTATGTGAGAACTTCTTGTTTTGATGTTCTAAAGATTCAAGCAATTCGCATCTACCCTTTAAGAATATCTTAATATCATCGATCGTTGGTGATTCTTGGTTTAACCTTGAAATTTCCCATTTTGCGTTTAGTTTGAGTGTCTAATTTACTTAATATCATGTATACTATTAATGCGTTTCAATGCTTAATAGGTTGTCCTAAAGATTCGTCTAATAGCCTACGTAACTCTACAGCTGACTCATGTTTTATGCTATTGATATTAAAAAGCGATTTTATGTGATTATTGACTAGAACCAATGCAATGGAATAATTATTGTTGCTAATTTCAAGTGCCCTTATTACCTGAGCGGCTTGACCTTGTGTCTTAGCTTAATTAATTACTAGATACAGTATTTGCACCCTTCGCCACTAGGATGAAGGCGCGTAATTCGAAATTACAAAGTACGCAACAAGCTAGTTTCAACACCTGGCCTTGCCCAGGTTAGGCCAACAAAAGCAACCAAGGTGTTGATAATACAAATCATGAAACGAAAATTTTTATCTGAATGAAATATGTTTATTTGCAACAAATAAGTAAAATAAGATTCAACCATGAATGATTTGTGTTGGATAGTAATAACTAGAGACCAGATTATATGCAAAGTGTAAATCTTTTATTTTATTTATGTTTTATGTTTTACGTCTATTTGTAGATCTCTTTCACTGATTAAAGTTTAATTAATGCTAATTAACTTTAATCAGTGTAATACATCTATATATAGACGTAAAATATAATAAATAAATAAATAAAATAAAAGATTTGCACTTTACATATAATCCGGTCTCTACTAATAACCATCTTAAATCAATTGTAAATTATAATACAATTTTAACAAATTCCTATCAACTATCAAATAAGTTTTTATTAGAATGGACTGCTAGAGGTAAAATATACCGAAGATTTACCGACTCTAATCTTTCGGTACAAACGCAGCCTATGTCGTGCATTTCTGACTGGCCCAAGTTGGTCGGTGATTTACCGTTCTTATTCTTTGGGTGTACGCTTTCTATTGAATCTGCTTTCAATATTAGTCTGATGTCTATGCGGAAAAGACACAGTGGGCGACAGATTCATTGTAGAAAGTACATTAAGTGCTTCTTCTGGTTGGCTCAATAAATTTAGAATGCGCCACAAGATAAGTTTTAAAGCGATTTCGGGAGAAGGAGCTTCGGTCAATGCTGAAGATGTTTCATCGTTTTAAAAAAAAATGTCCTTCTTTGATTAAGGGATATTTACCGAGAGACATCTATAATGCCGATGAGACATGCCTGTATTTTAGGGCCCTACCCGACAAAACGCTCACATTAAAGAAGGAAAAATGCGTTGGAGGTTTAGGAGAGGTTTAGAATTTCGCATTGTGCAAATATGGCGGGTGAAAAAGAAAAACTCCTAGTCATTGGTAGGGCAACTAAACTCAGAGCTTTTAAAAACATTAATATAAATAACCTGCCTGTAACTTGGAAATACAATAAGAAAGCTTGGATGACAGGACAAATTATGACAGAGTGGTTGCAGGACCTAAATTGGAAAATGGCTAAAGAAAAAAGAAACATTTTGTTATTTTTAGACAATGAGGGATCTCATCCGAAAGACGTTCGCTTAAATAATATTATTTTTACCCCCTAATTGTACATCAGCTTGTTAACCACTTAACCAGGGGATTATAAAGAATTTTAAAACTTATTACCGAAGTCTAATACTCAAACATCTGCTAGCAAACATTGAAACTGCTGGTACAGCTTTTGAGTTAATAAAGAAAATTACACCACTGGATGCAGTTTATTTGGCAAAAACCGCTTGGGAACAAATAACCAAAGAGACATTTCAAAATTGCTTCCGCAAAGCAGGATTTAATCATGTAAATATGCAAAGTGAAGACTAGTTAACTGAGGCTGATACATCTGACCTAGAAGATGATTTGCCTCTTAGTGTACTTTCAGATATCGTCAAAAATTAGAATTTATTGAAATTGACGGATAATGAAAAGCTTAATGTTTTTTGAACGTAGATGAAGATTTGTATGTTGAAGATCCAGATTCAGAACAAGAAATTGCAAATCCAGTTGAAATACAAGAACTTTCGGAAGATTCTGGTGTCGATGAGGTTCCAGTGCCAACGGAAGCTATCCCAAATTATAGTAAAGCTATTACCCTGACCAAGCAACTCAAAAGTTTTGTCGAAAATCATGGAGATACAGAGTCTTTGGAGCTTCTTTCTAAATTAGAAATACGATTTCAAGACGCCATTTTAAAGAAAAAGTGAAGACAAACAACAGTATATGAATTTTTGCGTCCTTAAAGTGAGTCTTCATTTCATTGTTTTGTATTACATACTACATCTATGTATCTATGCACATGTATTATACTTTGTATGTGTATATCTAAAGGAAATAAACTTTTTTCCTTAAGTTTAAAGTTTCTTATTTATTTTAAAAATATTTATATACATATACAATTTAAATGTCCCAGTTTTTTTAATATATTCATTTTTCGTTAAAACACCGATTTTTGTTGTATCTACTACAAATTTCTTTTATGCGGACACCCCTCCTGAACGGACATCTTCAGTTGGTCCCGTCGGTGTCCGTTCAAGGGAGATTTCACTGTATTTGGCTTCCCAGAAATATATACTATATTTGAAATACATTCTGATGTATTCCATCTATTGTATAGTCCGAATATTTTTAAAATATACATATATTATAGTCCCGTTCCTCGTCTGTAGCCAGCTTTGTATAATTTAGATAGCCAAAGGATTGAAGGTGCAATTCATAGTGCAATCTCATATTAAGTACTGAGGGTAATTGAAGTAAAGACAAATTTGAAGTCAAAAACCTCATTAATTTTTCTGTACGTCTGTTATTCAAGGGAGCATTTTTAAATGATTTCGATTGACTGTACTGGTCATTCGAGTTTCGTGTTTCAATACATCGAAATAGGTTCTCTTAAAATCAATAGTGTTTTTGTTAATGCACGTAATTTTTTTTTATTTTAAGGCTTTAATTTTGCAGTAACACGGATACAATGAGTGCTTTTCAAATGCTGCGTTCCGCAAAAATTATTAATTTACGTGGAGTGGAGTTTACTGCGATACCTGTGAATATTTTATAATTGTTCACAATTCCCCCTTAGCTATTACAAAATGCGTTAGCGTTTGCTCATAAATATGTTTGATAGAAAAATTTGTTGAGAATTTAAAACTTTAATTCTAGCAATGTTTCGGCGGGAAATCCATTTTCTCAAGCTTCACGCAAAAAACTTCAAGTCAACGATATCGTTGGAACATAAGCTGATATTAAAATGGATTAGTAAATTAGTTAACTTTTCTTAAATGCTAGTTCAATCAGGGAGGAATACTGAATAATTCAGTATTTTGACGAACTGGCTGGTTAGAACGGGAACACATGTAGGTACAGTGAGAGAAGTAATGCCCAGCATCAACTCATAGATCGTAAACTCGACTAGTTGATGGCAGACTATCGGTAAATTTATAAGATGTGTTAAATAAGGCTCCATTATTTCCTTTAAAAAGAGTGATTTTAAATAAATTGATGTTAGAGTTACTATTTTTAATTGGTTTTTAGCTTATTTCCCATGAATCTCGACCAACTCAAACCATATCGGACTCCTTGGAGCGACACTTTGTGAATGGCCAAAATAGATTAAATTATTATGACACTACGTTTATTAATATTATCTGATAAATACAGTGATCTGCGCAATTTTTTCTCATGTCTACGGAAATCCCAATTACAAACGAAATACCGAATATCGAAAAACGAAATACCGAATATGAACCAATTCCGCTGTTATAATTATCAATTAACGAGAATATACAAGATGCCATTAAAATTCATGTATTTATTCTAACCAATAATAACTACTCGCTAAATAATTTTTTTTTAGTAATTTACCTAATTGTTATAGTGTTTTTTTTTGTATAGAATCTACTTTTTGAGAATTGCAGGCAGAAATGAAATAAATGTAATGTAAATATATCTGTAACGTAAAATCGTCATATCACATCATCATTGCTTATAGTTGACTTACTGCTTAGTAGATACCAGTCCGAATCTTTACGTTCTATGTTTCATTGTTTTAGTTGTTTATCGTGATTAGTTATTATCCTTTTGATATTTTAATGTTTATTTCTTCCTTTTTTATTTATATATTATTACCTAATTTTTCTTTTTAGACATTTATGGAATACTTAGTTACTATTATATTTCTTGAATATTTCATTTACCATGGTATCTTGGTTTCCCAATGTTTTCAGAGAAATATTTTTTTTAATTTAATACGGATACGTGCATATAATGTAAAATTACAAATTTACTATAACATAACAATAGAAAAAATAAAAAACTACCTAATAATGCAATCAAATATCTTTCAAAACACCACCACTTTACTGTAACTTAAGTTGTTGTCACAAATTATTGATGTGATTTTGACGGAGAAATGGAATTAGAGAAGTGGACGTCCAAGAACAGAAGCCTATGATAGATCCAGTATGAATGTTTTACTAACAGTTTAAAAAATCACCGCCCACGCAAATCAAAAATCTATAAAACTAAAACCCTTCAAGATACATACTGTTCATGAATTGACTAAAATTGGTCTAAATTGCAGACAATACCTTTACGAATTAATTACAAAATTTTTCTTAATGGTACGGATAACAAGCGCCATTGTTACTAGTCAACTAAAAATACTCATTGGATGGAACAAATTCATACACAGCATCCTTAAAATGAATACGTGCATAGATCTGGTTGGAAACATAATAGCACCATTTTTCAAGAGAGGAATTTTAAATTGTGACGGCTATTTAAAGTTATGATAGAACGAAATTATATCAGCACATACAGTCCTATTTCCAAATCCGAACAGACCTAAACATTCAAAAAAAAAATATTTCGTTCTTGCACACGATCGGAAATTGAGGAACGGCTAGTTCATTTTCCAGATCTATCGCCACTGGACGTCTCTTGTGGGGTCATTTGAAATGCCAAGTCCATAAAACTCGAGCAAATAATTTTAAAGAACTAGAAGAACGAATAACTGAAGAAATCAATCATATTATTCCACAACTGATGCTGGATTTAATGAGATATTTTGTTAATCGGTTACATTATTGCTAAGTCGTAAATGAAGCATAGCTTGAACATTTGTTGTAGTCTCAATTAAATTTTACTGTATTTTCAAAGATATCTCGATTTTAAATGTAAAGTCAAGTAGGTAGGTTTTTTATTTTTTGTATAGCATTTTTGTCAGTAAGCATCTGATTCCTATTTCGGTCAACTGTACACAATATTCTATTTTTTGTTGTCGAAATGGGTTTCTGCATTGTCAGTTGTTACATACACGATACAAATAATGCAAATATCTGTGCAAGCAGATAAAATGTCACGTCTGAGTTTTAACTAAAAGACTAACTTATAAAATACAGTGTTTTGCTAATAAAAGCATGTTGAAACAAAAATAATGCATATATAAAAACGAAAAGCTTACTACTGAACCACCATCGCATTATGCTATTTACCTAGGTACTGGCGTAGAAACCTTCAAGAAAGTCAACGATGCAAATTGTTCGGTATACTCTGTGTCTTGTTCGGTGTTACTCCCTATTGATATTAAAGAAATATCTTCATTATCTGCGGAAAAAAAGAATTTATGTATACCATATGCTTTATAGATTATATGTCGCCAAACATACATGATTCAGGAGTATTTAGAACATCGCCATTGGTTTCTTGAAAAGATTTTGACTGTAATGGATAGTCAGTCGTATTAAATTGTTTCGGAATTATTTGTTCGTCCGGCTGTAATGAATCTTCTGAAAATGTGTGATTTGTTTCGTTGCTCCTGTCTAGATCATCGTTTTCTGCAGGAAGAATATCAGTAGAATGAAATAGATTATCTGTTTCGTCTATTGATAGTGTAGGATTTTTTCCACCAATAATCGTTTTCGAGTTGACTAGAATATTTTTTATATCTGGTACTACTTCCGGATCTCCGTAATCTGAATCTCTGTCCGAAAATTCCTCTGCTTCTTTATCTCCTATTAAAACTTTGGCTTCTGTTATTGGATTTGGTACTAACATGGGAACAGGCACTGGTGAGCTGCTATTGGTTAGCGTTCTCTTCTGGAAATACCAGTTTTCATGCCAGTTTTCATCTTCGGAATGTAAAAAAGAATTTTCTTGCACATGAGTCTCATTATCCACTGCTTCGTCGTCTGATGATGAACCTTCTTCAATATGTTGCTTTATCTGCAAAGGAATTTTATTACATTTTGTAATTTGTAATATGTCAAATATATTACTACAAAAAAGGTATCGTTGATTGTCTACATTTTACAAACTCATGTTTTAGGGAATTTAATAGTTAAACTTTGATTTTATGATATTAATGTGTCAGTTACTCTCTACCTATAATTTCTTTATTTTAGACGTAGAAGTGATTGTATGAGTGTTTATATATATTTGTTACAAATATTTTGTTTGCTATTATACATATGTAAAATATGAATTTTATATACTAGTGTACTTACAGTTAATGACATCCGATCTACATATTTGGAAGAACCAATACTCGAATCACTTCTGATCCACTCATCTACACTGGATACAGAGGACGCATCATCGTGCATACTACTATGGTTTTCCCATTTTTTTTCTAAAGTTTCTTCTCCAAAGAAATATTCCTTATTTCCCGATTTTCTGGTAGTTTTAGAAGTCCGGCTACTATTCGTCGAGGATCTTGGCTCATTTTGATTTGCCTGCACCACCTGAGTGTTACAAAATAACTTTTTTATCATCAACTTCTTTCTCTTAGACGTGTCATTTCGTTTTGAAGATACAACGACTACTAAAGCCATAATAAGCATAATAAGAAACTATACAGTAGGGATTTATTGATTAGTAACGAAACCAATAAAAGTTTACGTAAGCACTTTATTGGATTTGGTCAGATATTCGCCTTTTTCGTAGAGGTTACCCAATGTTTAATCAAATTTAAGTTGACATTTTTTTGAACTATGAACTTGTAATACAACATTACGTCCTTTATCTTTTTTATTCTATATCTTTTACATGAAATGCACGTTTATTAAGTACAGTAATTACTGCTCTTTTTATTTATTTGTATTTTTTGTACACTATATTATATTACTTGATTTTGAAAAGTCAATATACGAATAAGACTACATTGCTCAGGTTTCATCAATATATGTTTGTTTAAAGAATAATAAAAGTGAGAAAAAAAGCTGCATAAGAATAATCATATTCTATATTATTTCTACGTGGGGTACTTAGACCGTTTTTACTTCTAACAGAAAATAAAAACTATCATAAAAGTAATATAAGCCGAACAAGAACAAAAATTCAGGATCACAGTAATTCAAGGTGTAATATTGCTAACTAGTAAATCAACCATTAAAGCAGCTAAAAGCTAAAAAGAATACTTTTCATTTATACGTTGTACAAAAGTAAAAACTGCGATCGTTCGTAATCTGCATTGCTAGGTTTATGAAATAATCCTGCTAATCCTCAACAAAAGAGCAGCGTAATATTATCGTAAGCACGGAGAAAATTTTCATTATAAAGTTGACTTTCCAAGTCGATATCAATTTTCAAAGGTTTGTCTTGAACATCTCGTTTTTATAGATGCTATTTCAGTCATATAACATAGTGTATCTAGTAACTTTGTGAACATTTTTCCTTTTTTCACTAGGCGCATACGGTGGTCTGTTTCGATAAAAATGTTTTAAACCACTGGTAGTTGAGAAATTATTTATGATACCTTTATTATATCATTTTTATAGACATTTGCAAATTTAGCAGCTTTTAAAACATTTTCGAAAATTATAACCTCCTTTTGAAAAAAAAGTTTCCTACATTTTCAACAGAATTATTGATACAATGAACCGCAACATTCGTAAGATATCCATAAAAAAGATTGTTACTAGGGTTCCCGTAATTTATGATCTAATTCTCTTGCTTAAATTCGGTAACCCTATTCTCTTACTTGAATCTATGTATTGCACACAGTGAGTAGCAGTCAAAATGATGCAAAATTTAGTAAGAAGCTGAAAATGTTAGGTACAATAATCATTTGGGAAAAGTAAATTAAATATATTATATCTACTATTCTTGAAATACAGTACAAAAGTAAAACAAAATTAATTCGAACAGATATTACGAATTCTAACCAGATAATATTACAGCGGGTTATATATTCAACATCACAGTGAAAATGATGCACCTACAATAAACATGAATTAATTATTTTTATAAGTTAAAAAGGAAATAATTAATATTTAATTTGGTTTTCTTTCGATTTTACTATTAATTGCAATCTCTTTGGAACAGATTCTATTAACTTACGCGTATACTCTGGCGAAATACTGTTCCATTCTTGTGACAAAGGATTTTTTAGGTTTTTTTGTATTGAATATTCGATGACTATGCACTTTTGTTTCAAGAATAAACCGCAAACTTTTGATAATGTGTATGTCAGATGCTGTCCTGGTAAGAAAATCATCTTCTGTGTTAAACTTCGTAGCACTAGACACTAAATTCTGTTTAAGGATGTTTAAGTGCATAAACCTATCAATAGTACCTTCAATAAAATGAAGGTTTCCAACATCAACAGCAGAAGCACACCTCTAGACCAATTACATGTTCACCTCCGTGTTTAACAGTTGGTTTTAAATGTTGCGTTTTCAATTCTTCATTATTTTTCCTTCACACATTACTCTTCCCATCTGAGCCTAAAAAAATAAATTTACTGCCATAGGAGAATAACACAGTTTTCCAGAAGTCGAAATCTTTATTTTGACTCTGTAACGCAAACTGTAAACGACTTCTTTTATCCGTCTGGCTTGTGGACAGTTTCTTTCCTGGCTATTCGTTCGTACAAATTGGCACACGTCAGAGTTCTTCGAACTGTTTCTCCATTTACGGTATTTCCCAGAACACGTTTCACCTCCATGGTTAACTTAGGAACACTTAACTACGGATTATTTCTAGATTGTCTTATTATCCACCACTCCTCGTGTTCGTTAAATATTTCTTTTTGGATTAAATTGTTCTTCGCTCTGTTTTTGCGATTATATCGTTCAATAATATGAAAAATTACTAATTTTTGCTGTTTCAAAATTGTCTGTCGACCCATGTTGTTACTATAAATTATAAGCTGCTTGTGATAAAATCGCACTTCAGAGTTGTTAGAGATAAAGAGGTAAAGTACACGTGCATCTGCAGACTTCCCTTATTCGAATATGTGGCTGGGCTGCATCATTTTAACTGTGATGATCTGATCAGAATTCGTAATACCTGTTCAAATTAATTTTGTTTTATTTTTGTAATGTATTTCAAGAATAGTTGATATAATATATTTAATTTACTTTTTACAAACAATTCATTTTCAGGTTCTTACCAAATTATATACCACAGCATCATTTTCACTGTATGTATATATACCAAATTCAGATGTGTAAATCGTTTAGTTACATTTAGGTAGCGATTGTATGCGTGCGAAATACGGTGAAATACAATTTCATAAAAGCGGATTAATTATTTTTAACAAGAAGAGAGGATTTATTAAGTTGGAGCTGCAAGTAATATTAGTTAGTGCCTCAACTTTGATAAAATTAGTTAGTAATCTAAGGGAAGTAATAGAAGTAGCTTTAAGGGCTTCAACTCTAAGAAGCCGATTAAGACCAATGGAATTGCATGCACAACGGCCACGTAAGCAAGCCATGTTGATAAAAAAAATGAAACGCGCGTGTCTCCAGTGGGCTCAAAACTTGGCTATTGAAAGGTGTAAGTTTCTTCGACAAATTAAAATTTAATTCGTATGGGTGGAATGATATGTTTCATCCTAGAGGAGAGGAATTCATGCTTTCCTTTAAAAAACCGTGCACCTTTCAACAAGCGTAATGCCTTAGAGGTGCTTGTCCAGCAAAGGAACAGCTAAACTGTAAAAGCTTGGAACTACAAAGAAATTTTAATTATTTAGTCCCGACAATAGTCTGGAACCCCAGAGAACTGCATCTTTCAAGATAATTCTACAGTATGTCGTCGAGTTAAAATTGTAACTACAATTGTTATTCTGGAATTACTAATTGATATATAGTCAATTAAAACATTTTATATCTCTAGCATTCAATTTATCATTGTAGGTAATTGGTCATTTAGAAGAAAGAGGCGTTAAATCCTTGTCATGGATTGGAAACTTCTCCAGTTTAAACATCATCGAGAACTAGTGATACATTGTTCCGAAAGTAGTTGCCACAAGTAAACCAAAAACAAAGCAATAGGAGCAGTCCAAAAAGTATGAGCGAAAACATTTCAGTAGAATATTTATAAAGTTTGATAAATTCCACGCCAAATAGGGCTGTTATTAAAAGCAATAGAGGCCTAGCGAAATATTAAATAGAAATAGATCACATTTAAGAATTTAAGTGATACCTTCACTTAATCAGCAAACATGTTTTACAAATATAGTTTATTAACTAAAATAGAGACGATCACGTGTGTTATTATGCGTCCTTACTGTTTGGTTATACTGAATTACCTTTGCAAAACATTGTACATTTACGGAAATTGCTATATACGAACGTGACCTGAAATATTTTGGGAATCGACAAGAAAGAGACGGTATTACTGTGATTTTTGATTTTCATTTTTCAATGTAGTCTCCTCGAAGCTCAATACACTTTTTCAAACGGTGCCCCAGTCTCTTGAAGCGATCGGAAAAGTAGGATGTTTCGAGGTCTGCAAAATAGTCATCTGTAGCGGCGATGACCTCCTTATTTGAGACAAATCTATTTCTTCCCAGTGATTTTTTTCAGATTTGGGAATTGGAAAAATCGCCGAAGACTAGGTCCGGTGAATATGGAGGATGAAAAAGTAATTCGTAGCGCAACTCATTCAATTTGGACACGACGATGCGGGATGAATGAGCAGGTGCATTGTCGTGGTCGAAAAGCACTATTTTCCGCTGTAAACGAGGCCTTCTCCTTCAATACTGCATCGAATCTGGTCAATAAATCGCTGTAGTATTGTTCTGTGATCGTTCTTTCCTTCTGCAGATAGTTGATGAGAGTCATATATTGGAAATCCCAAAAAATGATCGCCGTGACCTTTCCGGCCGATGGAACGGTCTTTGCTTTCTTCGACTGTTCCTTGGTCCCCGGCATGTGGCGGTGGATCCAAGTCTCATCCACGATTACGAAACACATGAAGGAATCCCTTGGATTGCGTTGGATCCTGGCCAGACACTCCTCCAAAATGGTCACCCGATTCCATTTTGCTCCGGTGTGAGCAAATACGGTACCCATCGCTCGGAAACCTCTTTTATACCTAAAATTTCGTGTAGAATATGGGCAGCGCGTTCTTCTGAGTTGACTGTTCTCTCTACTATCTCTTTCAGCGAAATTTTTATCCATTTTTGCGAAACTGCCTGACTTGCTACACAAAACACACCCTTATTGACTCACTATTGACAGTAGACGTCTGAAATTTTGACAGTTGTCATAAAAATGGTTTCCTTTGCCGACCGATGCACCCATTTCAACCTTCGTGCGCCATCTCTTGCCGATTCCTTTTTTTATTTTTAACCGAAATTTTGATTAAGATTTTGAACCATTGCGATTCATTCTATCAATGCCGTATTTCTTTATTCGACAGAATTGTTTGGTTATACATAGCGATTTCGTCGATGGACATACAAACAATTTATAATAAGAAAATATACAAATTATTTTATTTGTTTGATCAATAATTTTTGAAAACTGCGAAAGGTTAGTGAAACCTTAAGTCATAACAAAATGCAAAAGAAAAACGCAAAAAGAAACATATAATTCGAACATCCGAGATTGATTTAAGCGAGATGTAAACTGCAGCATATATAGCAAAAACTATGTGTTTCGAATCTATATATATCTATCTTGCGTATGCAACCGACATTACTCTATTCTATTTCTAATATTCGTCCTACCTTTGCAAACAAATGAATGCCAATTTAACTTTAAAAATAAATTCAACAAGTGTGAAATTGAAAACTCTTTCACAGTTATTCAGCTCACCACTATTTAATATGTCATTTGAAATTCAGAGATGGTTGTTGGCGAAAACTCAGAAAAGAAATTGTATTTGCAGTATCTCGTAAAGAGATGTTAAACAAAAGTTCATGCATTAAAACATACTTCCAATTAATATGAAAATTAACCAATTGTATATTTCTTTAAAATTTAACGAGTTAATTGAATATTTCAACTTTACTTTACCTTATTAATTATGGCAGCTGATAAAAGATCCTCATATGTTCGGTTATCAATAGTTTCTTCTGGATGAGCAGGATGACTTTCATTCCTGCATAAAGTTGGTAAATCTACAGCTTCGTGCGTAAATCTTTCAATGAGTTGTTTAAGATATGCATGGGCTGAACAGGGAGATTGTCCTGTTATAGGTAAATCTGAAATGTTTAATTATTTAAATTAACCAAGGAAATGCGAATATTGCCTGCGAATATAGTTACTATAACAAGTGAATTATACTTAAACAATTTGGTAATTGCAGTAACTTAGTCAAATATTTGCTCATAAGCTCAATAAAAGCACATAATACGTGTTAATTAAACACATCGAAGCGTCAATGAAATTGTGTAGCAAGGACAATGTCACCAAGTTGGTCCCGTCTATTCATTTTGTGATAATAAAATATCAAAAAATTGAATTATTGTCTCCATCTTCTCTTTAATTAGTACGGTAGATATATAACCTTGAATATACTATATAGATGTAATAAAGAAAAACAAGTATATGAGAAATATTAATATATTTTATTTTCTTGTAATTTAAATTTAATTTCACGTAGAATGAATTTACAAAACAAACTACGTGTTATTTATTTATATTATAATTATAACTCATTGCCACTGTTACTACTGAGAAACAATACACGTAAGGAAGCCAAGCGTATTCAAAAAAAGTGATTACTTTAGCTTTGGTAATCATTCATCGTGACATAAAACATTATAATGAAGACATATGTACTAAAAATATTATGCACAATTAAAGCCGTACATCCATCAGATAATAAACACGCTTATGCGTTAAGGTAGGTTTGATAATTTATCTGCTCAAATGAATTGCATTTGTTTAAAATAAAGTGATTGCAACTAATATAACATACAGATAGAATTCAAACATAAAGAAAATTCAGTGTTTTTTCAAATTTTGATAATGTAACCAAATTATTACAACGGCTGCTTATATAAAAGAAGGAAGTAACCTATTTGTATCACCAAGGATATTTCACGAATGCCAAAATATACACATCTAGATTAAAATTCCAAAGCGCTCGCAATTCTCCTGTAAATAAATAACAATAAATGAAATTAACTGGTTTATTTTTTTTAAGAAATCAATGTTACATAAAATACATCTTGTTATTATCTCATCTTGTCGGTAATTCTAACAATGGAATCGTATGTATGTATATCTTTGAAACAGCGTAATTCGAAAAGGTGGAGACCATGTCATTATTTCTTGCGCCATACGTTGTATTTGAATTCTATAAATTATGCTTGAAAGGGGATGTTGGAAAGTTTCACATACATAGTACCGCTACAGCACTCCAGTGCTACACGGTAGTGTAAGATGTAAACAAGATGGCTATTATGCAACACAATATTCTTTGCGTTCGTTCAATAAAAATGAGTTGGCAAATGCTATTCATCTCATATTTCGTCGTAAGTTTAAAACTAAGAAGAGCATTTGTCGTTGGAGTAAGCACAGTAATGAAACTGATTCTCTGTGTAAGGGTAAAAGCCCAGCCCGACCGCGTGAATCGAAGGAGAACGTGGAGAGCAGTTTTGAGCGTAGTCCAATGCAGTTAATCCGTAGGGCGAGTGAAAAACCACAGCTACGGCTGGCGTATATAGAATTTTGTGCTTCGTGTATATTCTTTAGTGATGAAGTATCGTTTCACGTAAATAGGAAAGTCAACGGGCACAGTGTTCATCTATGAGACGTAGAAAATCCCCGGGCAACAAAGGAACATGAGAAGTCCAGCTCGAAAGTTAATGCAGTTGCTTAGAATGCTGCAAAACTAGCTTGTTCCTCAAATGAATAAAATGCCTGAAAATTACATTCTCCAGAAAGAGAGATCTCCACTTCATCGGTACCTAAATATTTCACGTTTCCCTCACATGATCTCTCATATGTTACACTTAGAAAAAACATAGAATCCTCACACAAAACAAGTGATCTTACCATGACGTAAATTGCAACATGGACACTTTAAGCGGTTAAAAAGTAGCGTTAAATAGTTTGTCGTAGAAATTGAAAGATTGGATGGATCTACTTATTTTAAACAAATTAGAAGAAATTGGAAATCGATTGGTGAAATAGGTACTGGAATGAGGGTCAAAATAGATCAGTACACTGAACAAAATCATATAAAAGTAATCGTACATCTAAAAAAAGAACTTATATAACTGATATTATTTACAAGTGCACAAAGTTACTATTTGTGTATTTGTTCTTAAATAAACCATAATAAATATAATAATCGGAACTATCTTTAGTTTATAACATAATTTGCAAAATATTATTGACAGATGCGAAGACTTCTTGTCCAATATCGAGTAGGTTTAAATCCAAAGTATCTTTTATGTAGACATTACACTTATTTATTTCAATCGGTTTCGTTTTATTTATACCATGAAACCTGCCTATAATGGACCCTGGGTATAAGGAAGATTAATATAACAAAATGAAATGAAGCGATACTACCGATTAATTTCGCATCTTTCATGTTTGTTATTTCATATAGAATACAAATGGTTAAAATTTGGCAACTCTATTATTTTATTATAAATCACCAGACTTAGTTTTAGAGGCACGACTATTTTTTGCCCTGTTTATAATGTAACTTGAATCATTTTCTATTAGAAATAGCACACCTGTTTCAGACGGAGATTTGGTCACAAGAGAAGAAAAGATTAGTCCCGGGAGATTCTGCAATAGGTAGTTTTCACTATATCTAGAATTATTCTTTTTAACAAAATTTACTTAAGTGCTCATAGTAGTGTTTTGTTATATTCTTTATCTATTTTTGCTATCCATATTTGTAATGATTAGCATGAATTCATTGATTTACTGATATCACAACAACCGACGTTAATACAGAACTAACCCTAACCATATTAAAGAATCTATACTGACAAGAAATACGGAAAACAACAGCGATGGCAATTGCCCGCTTATCTTCTCTATCTACAACGTTAATCACAGTGTAAAACTCTGCTTTTATGCTCCCAGAAAATTTAGTTCCATTTAACAAACATTTTGCGAGGGTGGATATCTACGCTGTACTCCTGGCCCCATTACAGTGAAACTACAGTGGCACTATATTTTTTATTTTTCGACAGTCTCCCTCTACGCTAATGCAGTTGGTCCATCGGTGCTCCAACATCTTAACAGCCTCCAGGAAAATTTTTGTCCGACCTCTGCAAACCACCTCTCTACAGCTTGTGTCACTTCATAATTACCGGAAAATGTTGATCCTTTTAATTTGGGCAACAGCCTGTAGTCACTAGGGACCAGATCCGCCGAATATGGCGGGAGTTCCATTAATTCAAAGCTTGGTTGGTGTCTGCAGTCATAGCAGTACCAGATGTGTGGCTGGGAGCATTATCCTGATGGTGCAGTACACCGTGTCTTAACTTTTGTCGGCGTTTCTCTTTAATAGCATCTTACAATTTAGAAATCAATTGTACGTAGTACGCTCCTGTGATGCTCTGTCCCTTTTGCAAATAGTCAGTCAGGATGATTCCTTGAACATACCAGAACACTGAGCGAAACCTTTCCAGCAGACGACACGACCTTAAATTCTTAGTCGCTATGTGATCATGGATGAGTCACATAATCACATAGCGACCAAGAAAATTCGCTTTGTTTGCTTGGTACCTTTCCAAAAGATGCTTACAAATCAACACCCAATTTCTTTTTTGATCAATGGTTAACATTCGGGGCACCCATCTTTTTCATATCTAATTCTTTAGTCAGTATGTTATGCACCACATGATACAATACGCCAGCATCTTCCACAATGTCCCTGATGCGTACTCGTCGGTCTTGCAGTGCGATATCGTGCACCTTTTTAATTTTTTTGTCTATTCTGACTGTTATGGGAGGACCACCGGCATGTTAGTTTTCACAGTATGTTCTTCCGCATTTGAAATCTCGATACCAGCGTTTGAAGATACTACAGACTTAATAATAGTTGCCATAATATCTTCATGAATTTGAGTTGGCGTCATGCCCTCTTTCTGGGGGTATTTTATTATGACTCTTTGTTCTACAAGATCCATTTTTATGAAGAATCACGACACGTAATTCAAAAATTAACCGCAGTACAACAACAGTTTGAGTCACAAACTTGATGTTATGTAGATATGATTTACAAATGTCAGTTAACTAAATGTCAAAAAAATTAATCAAGCAATCAATTAGAAGTAGGTGAGGGGTGGTGCATGTGGATTAGCCCTCGTATATTGTATTTCTCTTTGCAGTCCATTTGTAATGGTTTGATGGATTGTTAATCTGCACATCCTTGCCTTGAGACTGATTGGAAACTGTAATTAAATTCTAACTGGCCGAACGTCGTTAACATTGGTGGTTTGTTCAAAATATGTAGGAAACACATACGCAATAAATGATGAATTCGAACAAAAATTCAAAATTGAATTTATTCTTCAAATTCAAGGGATCGATCTTTCTGAATTTTGCATCTTTTTAGGAATCCGTATTTAAATACTTTCCATACAGTAGTAAAACGCCAAGTTATATTTTGTAATTCTACGTTGTACTCATTTCTATAATCTCTGAAAATGTTTTTCAAAGGTTATCGACTACGAAAATAAACAAAATTCAATCTCAATATTGATTTATGCAACACTATTACAGCGTGGTATCTTACTAGCTTTCTATGCAAACTAAATTTAAATATTTACTGAATAATCACCAATATTTAACTCATTGTGAGTTATTAGATGCGAATATAACGTCAAAAATTATATTATTATTAATTATATATTATATAATTTAAACAGAAAAGGTAAAACATTCTCATAAAGGTATAAATAAACAAAATGTAAATCGGAAAATAGAAATAAACACTTCAGACTCACAATATCACCAGAAAATATGCATCTGACAGATCATTTCAAAATAGTCTTCCAACTATCACGTCTATCGGTAACCAGTTGAATGTTTAAATACAATGTAATTTTACACAATTACTAATTGTAAATGTAATGTAATGTAAATTATCCCAAAAAATAACATTACTTTCCATACATGGATTGTCCATAGTAACCGAAATAAGACCGAGAAAGACAATAAAGCAGCGTTATAGCAAGCCTATGTCTATATATATTATCTTACTTTTTTACGATGAATTAGGAATTAATTTATTACTAGCCACTCATAAAGCTATAAATTAATTTAGTTCTGAATGTTGTACAGTGCCAATAGCATTAGTTCTAGCAAAAACTAAAATAAACATCTCTCTGCTGTACTATGACGTGAATTTAATTCTATTTTGTGATAAATTCTTTAATCGCAGTTATTATGCGTAAGAAAAGATAGCAGCGAAGAGGAATGGAATATTTGTGTTGTCTTAGAAACGGGAATATACTGTAAGTATAACGAGAATTGCTACATTGATTAAAGAATATATTCCTGAAACGACTTCCTTGCTACAATATTACAGCAAAAAATACAACAATTCGAGATGACTGCGAAATTATAAAATAATAATACCTTTATATTATCCTCCAAAACTATTCGCCAAATCGTGAGGGACTGAAATATAAGCATATGTCTCCAAGAATTAACAGAACGCTAGCTTTGGGTTAAATAGCACGAGAATATCCCTGTTAATGATTAGAAAGAGGTAAAAATTAATATTTATTGTAACAATTTCATAAAAGTAATTTTTGAAAATATCTTATTTTTGTCCATTTTTTACAAACTTTGTTTAGTAACGAATCAAAAATCAAGGAGATAAGATAACGTTTTCAACCTTCTATAATGATATGGGCATACATTACAACATGGGATAATACTATTATATTTTATAAAGCAAAATATGGACCAAAAACAATACAAAAAGATCAAAATTTTAGATGAAACTAACAGCTCGTTCAAATAATAACGCTCTGTGTCATAGAATATCATCTATTTTAAAAATTACCTAAATCCGATAGAAAACGTGAAACGTTTTTAAAAACATGATACCCTCGAGGTAATGTATCAGTAAGGAAGAATTAGTGAGAAATATTAAATAAGTGAGAAGGCAGCAATGAAATAAAATTGGTAGTACAGAAGTCACTAGAAGTTATGCCGTTATTGTATCAAAAGGCGATGACAATGTATACTATGCAATCTACATATTTTGCATATTTATGTTTTAAAAGTTTGTACAGAAAAATTGTTTTCTACTTGTTTTATATACGGAATTACCATAATTTCCTACTGATCCTAATTAAATGGCCAACCATTGTATTAAACATTGAAACTGTGTATGCGGCCCACTCTTCATTAAAAAAAATACACGTCACTTTTAAAAATGTAATTTTGGAATTTTATTTATAATTGAATGAAAAAAAATATATTTTAGTATGTTCCATTTATATTTTACTATCACAGTTACAAATTTAAATTCATGAATACAGTTCCTAGCCACACAAACTTTGACCGTTGAGTAAATGACTCAAAGGTCTGTTAGATTATATTTTAAAGTAGAAAATTGCAACTAATCTTTCTATATACCTAATCACTACTTAAATGTTATAATATTGTCGCATTTTAAAATTAATTAAAAATATTATAATATACGCGTATTTTTTGTTTACAGAGCAACCAAACACACATGGTATGAGGACATCTTAAGTAATCAAATCTATCAAGATCTACATTAATAAAACACCTTATTGTAAAACTAAGATATTAATACTATCAACAAATGAATCTACTACACTAATTAATCTATGGGTATAATTTATTTGTTATTTCACCCGAACAAAACTTCTACAAATCATTTATACATCATAAATCAACATTCATCACAAATTCATCAAGCACTCAATGGGATTTTGAACTTACTGTACATATCTAATGTTAACTTACCTAAAATAACTTCTATTACATAGTGGACAAAGTACATAGCACTACTCAGGATAATCCATAAGTACAGGACAGCAGACCCAAAGTTTTCATGAAACATATTTAACACTGACACCTCCAAATAAATGTGTTCAGAAATGACTATATTGTTTTGTAAGAATTAACCTATATACTTATATTTATCGCTTTCATTATCTGATTGATTTTAAAACACAATCACAACTTGATTATACGTAAAATAGCCACTAACATGAAGTGCAATCAGTTGTGAAAGGTAAGAGTTAATGAAAATATACCAGAGTACATTATACTAATTCGCGAAAAATTAAGTTATAGTAACGGAACAGGACAACAGGGAGCTGAGGAAGACGATAGAAACACTTTATAGCATATTTTTTATTAATAACTACTTTGCCTGAATATAGTAGTTATAATAAATGGCATGCAATGTTCTAGATATATTAATAGCTAAACGTTTCCTCATTTCACCATTGCATAGGTAAATAAAAGTGTATAAATAATCAAAATCTTCAATTAGGGTAACAAACAATTAAATATTACTTCAAAAGTCGTTAATTAAAACCTCTCACATTTGTAAGTAATGTTAATTACATGAAAATTATAAGTGCAGAGCTAATTTCAAATGTCTGTAAATATAGCTGAGGGAGAAAATTTTAATGAAATTTAAAAAAAAAATCAGCTATGGTGAAACTAGATTTTCTAGTAAGGGATAATAAAACAGCTAACAGAATAATCTTAATGTGTTATAATTATAAACCCTTGAAACAGTCTGAAATTTATTGCAATAAAGGTAAAATGTTAAAGAAATCTTTTGACCTTTTAAATAAGTAATTAGAGATTTAATAATCTTCTTTCGTTAATTTCTCCATCGCATACTTGCAGCGTACTATATAATTGCATAATGCTATATAATTTTTACAGTTATATTACTATGAATTCCAACACATACAAAAATTGATTTGTGGAGAATGTAAAGAGCTGTAAGCAACTAGTCGGTAATGACGCAAAATATAATTTGAAAATTATACATCTTTGCAGATAATGTATATGGAAATGAATTCTTATATCGCATGTGTCAATGACTATCTGCATCTATTATAAAAATGTAATACATTTGGTTAAATTTCAGCAAACATGTATACAATTTAAATATGTAGATACATTTAACCCAAATTTGGCGTAACAACGTATACATTGAAATTCAAATACGATAATAACTTTTAGTTTTTAAGGTTGTACATACAATTGCAATTATACAGAAATTGTAATATTAAGTATTTTACGGTAATAAGCAATCAAGTGAAAACACTCGAGTCGGAGTGACCATAATAGCGACAGATTACTGTCTAATGCTTTATTTAAATAATGCTATTCAACATGTGCGTCATTTAGGATGTAATTACGTTAACAACTTCTATAAAATAACTAACAATTAATGTAATTATTTACCAGTAAGATACTATTTTAAGGCCAATGGAATACATGATTTCAATTAGAATATCTTCAATAACACGAAAATGTATTATTCAAGACTGGGACTACAATAGATTTATACATACAATACATTACATATCCAGCATGTAAGGAACGTTTCCTTTTCAGATATTTGTTAATTAAAAGAATAGAAAAAAATTGGCGATTGCTAAACTATTTCTTCATGTAGTTTTTAGTTAAACAATTTGCCGTAATGTTTCATAATTCTTTATGTCTGTTTTATGCTCGATTACTGCCTGAATCGATCAGTAGCAACCTTTTTCAGTCCTACATCGTTTGCATTGATGTGTTGTTCGTAACTACCACCTAAAAGAGCTTTCAATTTGGAGAAGAGATGGTGTTAAATCAGGGTTACATGGCAGATATTGAAAAACTCATTTGAATAGTTGACGTAATTCATGTGTCAACGCTACTGAATATGGACGTATAACAATGACTTGGCATTTAATAATTATCATATCTTCTCCAGAGGATTTTTTTGGTTCACAATCGAAAGAAGTCGTTAATGATTAGCGGTAACCGAATACGAAACAAGCATAGAACAGTTGTAAGATGTTATGATAAGTGTTTGGACTTAAACAAAGAGACTACGTGGAGAAGTAGTGCAAGAATTATAGCAGGTGTACGACAAATTTTTTTCATTCCTTTCATTAAGAAATGTTCGAGAAAGAAATGTTCTTTACTTTCTAAATGAGCCCCGTATTTTATAAATGTTGTTTACTGTTCATTATGCCTATTGGAAAGTAAAAAATCTGGATTCATAAATATGCCTAACTGTTTCATTTTATGCATATTTCAATGAGTAGTGGCGATTTCATATTACCCTATTGCAACACTAAAGACTAGGTTTGTATGCCAAGCAACGAAGGTCACTACATCGCTTACCATGTAAACATTCTGAACTGTATTAATACGTTACGTATAATTCAATTTATCGATAAGTACCTAACTAAAATAAAATGAATTTTATTCAACATACGTCACTTATACGTGTAAATTCCTTTAATAAATTGAAATGAAATGTATACACGATAACTGTTCTTCTATGTACAGATCGATTGATTAATAATCTAACTACATTAATTTAATTCAAAGTATTATTTATTCTCGGGGTTATAAATTAAATCGAACACAAATAAACATTATCATTATCAGATTCTAATAACCATATAATATAATAAGCAACCGACTCGGTGATATTCGTCTCAATAGTGAACTAAATATTTTATCAGCCGCCCTAATTTTATATTTATATAAGCTTAACTTTCACAAAAAGATCAAGTTCCAAGTTCGCGCTGTTTCATTATATGTATAGGAGTTTTCATTAAAATTTCATTACAGAACTTCCAATATGAAAAACAGTATCACAGACTTTAAGGATACACCAGTCAATTATAAATTGTAAATATCGATACACAATAGAAATACGTTTTCATATTTCAATTGCACTTCTATTACCAATTTCATTACCTACTATATCAAAAAGCAATCGCAATTCGATCTTTTAATATTTGTTTTGTTAGATAGCTGCGGAGGACCATTCACAAAAATTCATTTGTAGACAATGTAAGGAGTTCTGATTAACTACCTGATAAATTCGAATAAAAATAAAATTTTGAGAATGTCAACAAAAGTTTTTTTAATAGTATAGGTTTTGGAAACGAAAAAGTCGTTTTTAGGAAAGATTTTTGAAAATCCAGAATAATTGCGTGCCGTACTTGTTTATGTTGCAGCAACATTATTATTGTTTATTATTATAATTTATATTTATAAGTAAAATGTCTTCAGTTTATTTTACACATTCTCATATAAAAACTATATCTTTATACATTATAAATATTTTGAAATAAGCCGTATTATCAACTGATTGCACCTATATATAATAACCTTTCTACATTATAATTTCATGAGAATCTTTACCACAATGATTTATCGTGTATTACAATTATCGCGACACTCACAGCTTTTCTCGCAGAACTGCCACAATTTCACAAAGACAATTTTATGTTACACAGTACGCGGTACAGTGGTAAAATGAAACAACTCTCCCCAGAACATATTCAAAAGTAATATAATGACACTTGAGTGCTCATTTACTTACACTATACTACAATTATTGAGATGTACACACGAGCTCACCTGTGTGCATTATTGAAGGTTACTTACAAGTGAACTATAGTCAATGACGTTGATAGAAGTAAAAAATACATAATCGCAAGTTTTCATTCCAACGTTACAAGGTAAAATAAATACTAACACGACAGATACAAGAAACTATATCAACGCAACTAAACGTTGTGATTTCAGTAAGGTTATTTATTATATATTTCTTCATTCACTAGAAAGTTACAGATGATAACATTTGCAAATTGTCGTTACATGATATTTTAAAAATTAAACAACGTAATTTCATGCAGTTCGCCACCAGAAACAGATGGACGCGGGACAACGCCAAACTCTGGGAATAGCGTTCTGTTAAATCTATATCTTCTATATGTAAAAATGACAAATTAATGGTAATATTGTTGTAGAATGTACAACTGCTTTGAATAAGTACGGAAATATATGCACATAAATGTTTTAAAATAAATTATTTTACTGTATAAGAGAACGATTTCTGTGGAACGATTAGCACCTTTGGATAAAATACACAGGGTGGATCAACACTGCGGGATTTATTAGTAATATCTTTATAATTAATAATACAAAATACTTCAATGGTTGTATTCAACAATCAGAAGATACATAAAGCTGAAGGGGTGTATCGGTCAACAAGAGAAAAGAATTATACTCAGACGTCTCAACACGCAGAGTCACCGTAACCTTCTGCCAAAGTGGTTTCGTCTCTAGCGTGGTGTACACGTCGAGTTACCCTGCCACTTTGGTTTCCCCTATTCTCCTGAAGAAGCCGTCTACGACCTTTCTCTTTTGGTCTCTTTCTTTTTCCCCCTTCTGTCTCTATTTCCTTCTCTTATTCTTTTCACCTTTCTTTCTATTTCACGTCCCCCCAACCCTTTATCATTTTTTCTTTTTCTTCTTATTTTTCTTTCTCCTCTTACTCTTATTTCTTTTTATATATATCTCATCATGACACGGTCCAATTCCGGAAGTAGTCTGTTTATTACTAACTCTGGCCGTAGAAGTCTATGTATTCATTTCAACTTCTATATTTTCTCGTTATATTATTTGAGTGACTCGAATTTCATATATTTTTAATAATTCATGTATGATCCTTCAAATATTTCACGCGTATTTACAATATTGTTAGAGATTATATTTTCCATGCACACGATTGATACAATATGCAGTAAAACAGATACGTTTTCTCCATAAAAACAATTATATAAGCCAAGTTAAAATTCAACGAAAATAAACATTGCAATTGCAAAAAATCGTCTATAATTATAAATAATACTAAATCAGTTACAAAAGCTAACACGAAACGCCTGAAATGATACAATTAATATCAACTAATCTCAAGTATCTGTAGGGTATTCACTAAAGATTCTTAGTTTTTGATCCAACGAACGCGGGTTCAAGTACACAATCGGAGAATGCTTTTTTCTCAAATTAAAACCTTAGGCCCCCTGTAAACTTTGACACGTTAAAAATAGCTACCGGAGGTTAAAACACCTCCGGATTCAGCAAAATTTAGTAGAGTCTCACTAATGATCATGGTAATAGCTATCTAGAAGTGCAAAGGCTGTTCTGTGAACAACTTACGCAAAATTAATTGTTCATTGCTTTATTGTGTTTCCTAATTTCTTTGTGTGTTGGATATTTTTTGTATTATCACTCCATTTTAAGTCATTTAATGTCTCTTTAAAAAATGAAATTAATAACATAATACCGATAACAGAACGAACGGTATGCGACATCGCATTATGCGACGACCGCACGTGAGACTGGCATTGATGATTCGAGAAATACTCGTCTAGCGAAGATCCAACTCTTATTTCTAACGTGCGTAAATGTATGAATTGCAGGCCTTTATAGACTCTCTAGTGTTAAGGTAGATCTTTAAAACTTTTAAAGTCTCCTCCAGGCTCCATAGGTTTACAACAAATCGTTCGCTCATTGAGTTCGCACGTTGAGATTCTTTTACTAATGTATTTAGTTTCTGTGGTAGTCTTAATGAAAGACTTTCATAAAAGTTTCTGTCTAATTCATCTTATAATTTCTTTATAGGTTTGAGGCCCGCCGATTGGGGGGTGGTCAGATCATATTTTTGATGACTCATTCTTCTTCCTGCTGAGGGTAATAATGAGTTTGCAAAGTGCAATGTGGAAGCATTGTTTAAAAGCTGTAAGTAAGTTAAAGTACAGGGGTCTAGTCGAACATTCAAATATATCATTTTGAGATAACAGAAACTAATAGGCAATAAGAATTTTCGTAAATAAACTAAAAAAAGAAAATGAAGTATCTCTGAGGTATCACTTCTAAAGTCAAATTATTTGCGTCTATTTCAAAAATACTCTCACTAATTTTTAGGCCAACTTATGTTAGTGAATCATTAGATCAATTGCTGCTCGAAGGTCAAAGAGATTGAAACCGATTCGACCAACAATATGTTCTTATAATAATACTAAAGATTACCACGCAATTACCAATACCATCATCGAATTTCCTTCGTATTTCATAGATGGCATGGCGACTTATGGCAACATTATATGTCCTTCAAACAAGAATTCGTAGTTTCTTGCCAAAAACTTTCAAATTTGGATTTGTGGTTTCAAGCATCTTAGGTTCAATTCTTATCATTCAAAATTCATTAAACCGTTTTCTCTTGTTTTCTTTAAGTTTTCTAGAAGCGATAAATCCTTTCAACGCCGGTACCACAGACCGTGGATTTTAATACCGTACTTTTGCGGCTTTTATTGATATCTACATAAATTTCGTTTGGTCTAAAATACCGACTTCCGATGCTAATATACACAGTATGTTGGTCTAACCTTTCCCAATTTAAATTTCTTCCTATTTTTCGATATCCTTCAATTGTCGAATAAACAAGTTTTTTAAACTTTCAATTTATAAAAGTTTTATTCACTTCTGTTTTAATTATGGAGAGTAATTATGTTAAATTTTTTATTTTCACCACCCTTATAAAAATAATCTCAACACAACTGTAACCCATAATGGTTAAAATAGTTGAGCTAAACTACCATCTGAGACTAAGAAAAGATTTTATAAAATTTATTGTAAGTTTCTTAGAGCCCTTAGCATTAATCTAAATTTAAAGAAATTTTCAATAAAATTTTTAAAAATATACTTCGGTTCAAATAGTGGTGCATTTACAGTTTTTGTAACTTCAGAAATATTATTACATCATCCGTTAAAACCAGAATTATATTGATTTTTTAACATGTTACTGGTTTTCGATAGGTGGCCTTAACCTTATGAGCAATAATGTACATATATGACAGATTATCGTACACCTCTTTCATTTGATTTTACTTCCATATTAGCAACAAATCGCCCACAATTTGAATTTTACAAAAGGTATTAGCGTATTCCAGATTACATAAATTGATTGTCTATACGGAACATATAATTCGAAATTTTTTTGCGAATTTCCGTTCTCTATCGCATTTCTGGAATATATCGACCAAAATATTGGTTCTCAGTTGTATAAGCAATAACACATACTGACAAATAAATACTTCTTGAAAACGCATTTTGCTACCAACTTACTAGATATGGAGATATGCAACGCCGACCCCAAATCTGTGAGAGCATTGCTGAGATCTGTATGATATCTGCCGAACAGAGAATCATCTGTAATTGAAGCGTTAGCACTGTTAGGCAATAGCAATAAGCGTGTTAAGGGTAAAGACAAAAACATTAGAAATCGGTAAAAATCTTACACTTTTTATCGTTGTAAAGGTGGGACACGGTAACATCATCCAAACTACCTCCTAGCATAGATTCCACCAGCCTCTCTATAAAATCACGAACTTGTTCCCTTTCTTTCTTTTTTAATTCCATTAAATCTTCGTCTAATTCATCAGGATCCATAGTATTATTCCAATCTGTAACATATTTATATATTGTAGCACTCTCACTTTTTATAAGTAAAAATACTACTACTTCAATTCAGTATCTGTATCCCGTACAAAAAATCAGTTCACAATTTTTTAGTTATATCACAGAATGACACAGAAATTACGAATACATTACTTTTTTGAATGTATTTAAGGACGTTCGAAGTTACCATAACTATATTAAGCGTAAATTAATACAGTCTACAGTAAATCTATATATTTCTATCCTATGAATATAAATTTTTTGCTAATTTTAAAATTAAAGAAAATCTCTCGAATCGCAGAAGATTTTGAGAAAAGGAATTTAAAAAAGGAGTATTACAGAAACGGAGAAAAAAATTAAATTAGGAAACAATCATCGTACTATACAAGTGGAATAATAGAAAAAAGAGGACCAAAGCAGGGCAAACATTATATGCAATATACAAACAGCTATAAATGGATAGATGAAAGATGATTCACATTGATTATGAGAAAGGGAACAAATCAAAAATAATGTCTATAGAAACATGTACCGTCAGATAATCTACACAAAGTACGCAACGATTTGTTTTAAGCGCACTTCAGAAAAACAGAGATCTATAGGTAGTTTATAATAATAATAATGCAAGGGATATTTTCTTCAACCTGAGATCGGATATAAAATAAAGACAAGTGCGAATAATATAATAGAGTTATTACTAGGAGTCAAGTAGAATCAAAATTACTTTTCAATACAATCACCGCAAAGATTGAGACGTTTGTTGTACTGGTAGACGAGTTGCCTAATACCCTATTCATAGAAAGTTGCCGTTAGCATTATGAAATAGGTTTTCACAACTTGAAACTCTTCGTTGCCGCAGAAGCGCTGCCTTCCCGAACCTGTCCTTGGCCGTTAAAAAAGATGAAAATCATTCGGTTCCAGGAGCTAGGTTGTAGGTGATCGATCACTTTCTATTACAATTGCGCAAGAAACTATCGAATTACTGCTGCAGTATACGATCATCCATTATCATAATTAGAAACAACTTCAGAAAACAAAATGCCTCTTCTTTTCTGACTTTTATTTTTTTCGACTACTGAAGACAAGTCTGGGAAGAAAGCGTGTTCCCAGCAACAGAAAACTTCAAGACGTCGTGGACTATATAAACACACTGGCAGCAATCTTCTATGAAGAGGTTGCCGAAAAGCTCGTGCTGCAGTATAATGAATTTCTGAAAAATCATGTTATTCTCCACGCGTATCTTTTTTACGCTCGATTAGATATTGAAAAAAGGGTACCCCTTGCAATAATCCACTTATTGTCCAACAGAAGTTCAATTTTAACTAAAAGAGATGAAACATAGATAGACTGCAGTAAATAAAACTTCAATCCGGCACATGAATGACGGAGGTAATCAATATTAGATGTTTGACATATTCTACCACCTTAAGTATTTCAGTCGAAAAGTTTAGGTTTAAATCATAAATAGCGAAATTAAAATTACGGCCCATAATCATTAATGGGAAATATAAAGTAGAATTAGGTTGGTATACGAAACGTAAGACAATGTATCGATGATACCTAGAGCTGGTCGATTTTACCTGATGCGAGTCGATGAATCTGCAACTCTGTTCCATCGATCGAATTTTGCAGTAGTCATTGAGCTGTTAGTAGTCCCTGCGCATTTTAATAACAGTGTTTTTGCCTTGTAGAGTGCTAATTCATTATATCGAACGTACTGTAATGCTATTTCTTGCTTATACTTGAGTATGTTTGAGTATTTTATTCCAAATTTTTCCACACATTCTTCTTGAACTTTGTTCTCATGTAAAATATTTATTTCTACGGTTTTTGTAAATTTCTTCTCTATATGATGCACATTGCAACTATGTACATTATATAATCATTCAAAACGAAAAGGTCCTATCAGCTACGTGGGCAGTGGTGACGTAAACTCCACAACCGTACACATCGTTTTTAAAAGATTTAATGTATGTTTAAAATATTCAGAATTATTTCTGAGACGAGAAGCATGCTATACTCATATTATCCAACTATTTTTTATTCGAAAAATATTACGAGCAAATATGCATAATATTACAAATTCCCGCAAACATGAAAAGAATGATACTACTGACAGCTTTGTTTCCATTATTTTAAATCATTAAGAATATTTACTGTGTAGCCTAACCTACACAATAAACTAATCGCTTCAAATTTTTCACCACAATATGTAGAAATAAAAAACGACTACTTGATGATGAAGTAAATAAATTTATGGGGGAATTTACTGACCTAAAATGCAATGCTGTTTAGTTTACGACAAACCATTGTTGCGGTGGAACAAAGAGGACTGTCGAAACATGTAAAGAATGCACACCAAGTTTAAAAGATGTGGCCTAAGACAAAGAACTGAATTTCTGTTTGACTTAATTTTTATATTAATGTCGTGCAATTTACCATTTAGTTTATTTAATCAACCATCATTTCGGTACTTTCTGATTATAATGCTATCATGAAGAGACGTGTAGATGGTACACTGTACAGGAAAAAAAAAAAAACAAAAAGAACGTAAAATTCCAATTATACAACAAAAACTTGTGGTTATGTGTGTACGAGACGTTGGATTGAGAGAATTTGTTATTAATGTCATAGTACATACACTGGAGGCTCTTAAACCATCACAATCATTCAAATTCGTCTTTAAAAAAACCAAATGTTTACGTTTGTGACTGATGGTGCCGCAACCATGCATTTTGTAGACCCCTATCGTAAACAAGAGCGTGGTACTTTCTTTCATATTACTTATAAACAGCAGACATAATATTTTGTGATTGAAGAAATTCGATGTTATCCAGCCGTAAACTGATTACCATCTACAAAAGTTAAGTTCCTCAAATCTTCTAAACGTATTCGAGAGTTTCACAGACAGCGTTTCGACATCGCCAAACCACCATATGTTTTTTACTTGATGAGGAACGTGGTTAAAGGCAACATTCTATTATTTTGAGCATTTCCGCAAAATAAACTCTGCAGCGTTCCAATTTGATTCTAACGGGGCAGATGCTAACTGCGAGAGCCAAGCGATATTTCAAGATCCTCAATAAACAATATATTATTCACAATAATTACCACTCAATGGCTCAGTCAATAGAAAAATGGCAAAATCCTTCATTGCCGTTAGTGAAGTCTGGAAATAACGGACGATATACACTCATTGCGACACCCAATAAGTAACGCAAACAGTAATTGTATTACAGCAAAGGTTGACAGTATTTTAGAGAAAAATCCAGATTTTGCTAACTAGAAACATAGGTGTAGTGCTTCTGCATCTACAGATTTTATACAATAATTGTAACGATTACTTTAATCATGCCAATATTGCATAACTTGATGTCGAGCGGTCGTTTTCTTCATGTAAAATCCTCTTTTCACCATAATCGCCCCCTAACACAACTATATAAATATAACTAACGCTGTGGATGTTTAACCGAATTAAAATAGTTTATAAGTAAGTGCTTAGCATTACTTATTTTATATTTTTTGAATTACTACATAGCCGCGAACGATACGGCTCTGGTATGCCAACGAAACGAGCAGTTATAGTACAAACACAAGAAATATAATAGGTTGATAAACAATTATATAAGCGATAAGCACAGGCACCGTTTTATCGTTTTATAGATTACGAATTTGCTAGATTATATATTTAATTCTTTATCTACAAGAGAATACTTAAATACTACATACGAGGGCAATCCCAAAAAAGAGGTCTCCTATTTTTTGGGGACGTAGAGAAAGCTTTAATACGGTTGTTGGCAACACTGTTGTGAGTGGTGCCTGCTCCTACCACATAAGCACGGGCGCTTCTGCTCGGATGCTCAATCTTGGCTTGGTCGCCATTCGAAATGAGCTCCGATAAACATTACCGCCAAGTGCGAAGTGCGCGCAGTTATTCGATTTTTGAACGCAAAAGGGGTTAAACCGGTTGAAATTCACCGCCTATTGACGGAAGTGTATTGGCAGTCGTGAATGGATGTCAAAAACGTTCGCAAGTGGTGTAGAGAGTTTACAGCCGGTCGTATTGAAATTCATGACGAAGAAAGGAACGGGAGGCAGTCAATTGCCGACGAGACAATCGCGAAAATTGAGGAACTCATGCGTAAAGATGGGAGGATCGCTCTGGATGCTCTCTCCATTTTGGTTCCTAAGGTTTCCAGAAGCACCATCCACAGGATTTTAACGGAAAAGTTGCAATAACGGAAGGTGTGTGCAAGATGGGTGCCGCGTATGCTGACAGAAGACCACAAACGGCAACGGGTTGATTCTTCCCGCGAATTTCTTCGCCGCTAGGGAGACGAAAAGGACAACTTCTTGGACTCGATTGTCACGGGTGACGAAACCTGGGCATTCCACTTTACACCTGAGACAAAATAACAGTCACGCGAGTGGCGGCATCCGTCTTCGACCAAGCCACGAAAATTCAAGCAAACACAATCTGCCGGTAAAGTCATGGCAATTGTGTTTTGGGACAGGAAGGGGGTACTGTTGGTCGACTTTCTGCCTGCTGGGACAACAGTCAACGCTGACAGGTACTGTGAAACACTGAAGAAACTCAGAAGGGCAACTCAGAACCGGAGAAGAGGGATGTTCAGCAAGGGTGTAAGCATTCTCCACGACAACGCCCGTCCTCACGTCGCCCGTCAAACCGTCGATCTCCTGCAAAATTTTGGTTGAAACGTCATCACACACCCACCCTACAGTCCGCACTTGGCACCCAACGGTTTCCACCTGTTCCCTACGTTGAAGGAACATTTGTCTGGACGGCGCTTCTGCTCCGATGATGAGATGAAAGATGAGGTTCAACGCTTCCTGAAGGGCATGGCGGCAAGCTGGTATGACATGGGCATTGTAAAACTGCCACAGCGTCTACAAAAATTCATCGACCGAAATGGCGATTATGTTGAAAAATAAAGCATTGATCAATCTTTAAAGTGATGTAGCAATTATAGAAAATAAACGGTTCTTTGTATATCTAAAAATATAGGAGACCTTTCTTTTGGGATTGCCCTCGTATATTGACCGTTCAAATAAAGGTGTTATGGGTATTGTGAATACGAAAGTGCACATAGCAGCTTAAACACATCACGATATTGTTAATTTAACTGTCAAATTTATTGCCATTTTAGCTTTCCATAAGGTGTGTTTTATTATTAGAGCAAGTTTTTCTATAATACGATTACTTTTTGCATCACTTACAGCGCATTGCAGCGAGTGTACGTCGTCCCCTATTTACGACCCCACTACGGGCAACGAAGGACTTTATTCTAATTGTTGTAAATAGTTTGTAAATTTACCCTAACTTAGCGATCTTGACTTTACTTAATAACACGTCTGAAAGGCTTTCCTTCCTGGTACAGTAATCACTTTCAAAGCTTAAGGGTTATTGTTTTGAGAAATGAAAAAGAACTGGTTGCATAGCTTTCCGACTTCGATCCAAGAAGACATACATCGTAACCCTAAGCTTTTCTGATAATATATTGCCTCTAGGCGTGGTACCTCACGCATTCCTGGTTATATATATCATAATAACATCATACTAAACAAGCTTGCTAACACAGTTCAAGCTTTTGCAGATATGTTTCCTGTTGTTTATCAAAACAGCAGCGTCTCAATCCCATCTGAACACTCTGTTAATAGGAATTCTTATCCATTGGATACTGATGTTATTACATCCGATGAGATTGTTAGATCGATTAGAAACCAATGATGGCCACCAAGCACGATGGAACGGAAAATTACACAGTTGTGTTCAAGCTCAATTATTCGATCGTCAACACGGAGTCATTATGGGTAGGACTACGATAATCAACTTAGCAGAGGTTAGTCAATTTATGTGCGAATCACTTGACTATAAGCAGCAAGTTGATGTAATCTATAGAGATTTTAGTAAAGCTTTGCACGCGATAGATCATGCGGCATTACTCTCGAAGCTGTTTTCATTCGGATTGATTTCTAAGACTACTGACGTCTTTCGATCATATTTTAAGAATCGGTCTTGCTACGTGCATTACAATGGCTTTACATTTGCCTCCATCGGAGTAAGTAAAAGATTTAATTTAGTCCACTTTTGTTCAATATATTTCTAAATCATCTTCTGAACCTGTTTGATTGCAAGGTATTGACTTATACTGATGATCTGAAAATTTATTGTAATATTTCTACCGCTACCGCTTGCCTTCTATTGGAGAAAAACTTCTGTTTTATAGACCAATGGTGTACCTGAAATTACTCTGAATCCGGCAACGCTATTCCTAGGGTTTCCTAGTTTAAAGATCTTGGTGTTTTCTTCGGGCCGCAGCTTAGATTTGCACCTCATATTACTGATTTGTCATCTTCCGCTTCTAAGAAGTTAGGCTTCTTTATACGCTCTTGTAAGCATTTTACTGACATGTCTGCCCTAAAAATCTTATTTCTCACATTAGTTCGGTCCAAACTTGAATACGCACTTATTGCCTTACAGTACTACTACATTAATAGCAGATTCCTTTTTACAATCCGTAGTCTTGTCCACACATAATCACAATCTTTTGGTGTATAATTCGGGTTACGTATCGTTTTAGACTTTTCGCGTATAGATGATACATACGTTTTCCGACCAGCACTTCCATTGCACGCCATCAATATTAAAATAAAATCAAACAAAAATTCAGTTCTCGACTTTAAGTCACACTTTTATATTTGCGGTGTGCACTCTAGTCCTTTTGTTCCAGTATAACAACGGTTTGTCGCAAACTAAACATATTATTTTTACACCGCTGTATTGTAAGTCGGTGAGTTTCCTTGCAAATTTATTTACTTGATTAGCAAGTGGTCACTTTTTACTTCTGTTTATATACATATATATATGTACATAATTAATTAGCAATTTGAAACGCAAAAACACTAATGTTAAAATGCTCAGTGCAACACTAACAGTTCAATAACTACTGTGAAACTCGATCGATCAAGCAGAAACGCAGATTCATCAATTCGCTGTCTGCATTGATATGTATATTGCGACGCTGTTGCCGTGCGGACAAAATCGAGCAGATCTAATTATTACAGATACTCCAAGAGATGTATATACATATACAATCCCATATAAACTTTTGATTTTATAGATAAAATATGCTAGTTTTAATGAAAGTAGCAATGAAAGCTTCATAAAAATTCTATCTTCATATACGTATAATATTTTCCGCTTGGATTTGTTTAAATTAAATACTGGCAATATATATGCAAAAATTTCATTATTTCGTTTACGATTATTTTTGGAGGATTATGGAATGTTCGACGATAACTTCGAACTACAATTATATATAACAAATAGTGTACTACAAAGATGCCGATATTTTATGTCCGTATTTAATCTTCAACATCAACTCATGAAGCAAATCAACACGTTTCTCTATAAATTAACGCTAATTAACTTTAATCAATATAATAAATCTACATATAGACGTAAAATATAATAAATAAATAAAATAAAATCTATGCACTTTTCATATAATCCGGTCTCTAGTAATGATTCGTCTCGATGGCTGCACATTAGGAAGTACCCAAAGCAGACATCATCTTACCATATGTATCTTTTCCGATTTATCACATCTTCATAAAACATACAGTGAAGCGTCTTAAAGTCCAATAAAATGCAGCCACAAATACACTAAGGTGACAGAATAAAATAGACACCTACTAATTAAAAAAAAGATTCTATTCTCATTATATATACAAAATATTATTATTAATTTATATATTATTAATTTATTATTATAAACTTAAAGAGGCTTCTAGAGCTTTGCACTTTTCCAACAATTGACCTTGTTTAATTGATTTTAATTCTTTTACACTGTACAAGAATCCAAACATAGTGTTGTAACTGGCAATTTGTCGAAATCTTCTTGAAAGGGACTGTAATATACAATCTACAATATAATAAAAATACTCAACTTTGAAAATTTGCTCAGCAGATTCTAAAACATGCTCATCTTCTCCTTCGTAATCAAACATTTTTCGTTTCTTCCTTTGCTTGACTATTTGAAACTTTGGCTCTATGTCCAAAAGTTCGCTCATTTTCCTTGCAACCATTATTGTTGCAACAAAACTTCCATTTCTAAATTGCTCAAAGAACTGTACCAGTCCTTGAAGCAACTGCGATGCCATGCTTAAGTGCATTTTTTCAGCTTGCAAGTTTTTGCTTGCACTATTTACAGCAAAGAGTACGTCATACCAAATAGCTAATGCTACTAAAAACTCATAGCTCCTTATTTCATTGACAAGGGATCGAGCTTCACTTTTTGCTTTAGGGTCGTCAGTCGCTTCTACTACTTCATCTAAAGCATTGTGTACTTCCTTAATCTGGCAAGGAAGTGCTTTTACACTTTCAATTTTACTTTCCCATCTAGTGTCACATGACTTTTTAACGGTGAGGGCAGGAACATGTTTTTTTTAAATGTCCCACCGCTTCGTTGATGTTGAAAAAACAACATAAATTCTCTGAACAATTCCGAAAAAAGTTATAGCCTTAGCTGAACATTTTGCGGCATCACAAATCAAGAGATTGAAACTGTGACTTGCACAAGGCATGTAAAACGCCCTTGGATTTATTTCTAAAATTCGAGCTTGAACTCCAGAATACGACCCTTTCATATTTGAACCATTGTCGTATCCTTTGCCTCTGCAGTCCTTAATCTCTAAGCCTATTTTATCTAGTTCCTCTAATAAAACATCAGTTAAATTTTTGCCTGTTGTTGACTTAACGTCTAAGAATTCGAGAAAATGCTCTTCAACAGTCACGCCCCCACTTTTATTCTTAGTAGCACTTACATTGTTTTCAGTCTTAACAAAACGTATCACCAAAGACAACTGCTCTTGGTGGCTGAGATCGGGAGTGCAGTCTAGTAGTACAGAAAATGCCTTAATGTCTTAAACATTTTCTTGTTTCACCTTTTGAGATAACAGCTTAATCAACTCATTTTGAATATTTGCTCCTAGATAGTGATCGTGAATTTCAGACGATCGGATTCGCCTCAAATGCTCTTGCATGACTGGATCAAGGTAACCATCATTTCAATAAGTCCTAAAAAGTTGCCATTGTTTGGCTCATGCAGTTTAGAGTTCGATCCCCTGACAGCAATATTGTGCTGTGCTAAATATTTAATGCCACTAACAATTCTTTTAAGAACTTCATCCCAAATGTTCCTTTTCTTTGTTTATCAATTTCATATGTTGCTTATCAATAGTGGACGCTTCACCTTAATGTATCTCACAATCCGTCCACTTTCCAACATTCTGACCATGAATTGCTAATTTTTCGTGATTATCAAGAGCTCTGCCCAAGTGTGCCTAATCACTATACCCTTTGTTAACTAATTGAGATCCAGTCATTTCCATACAATTTGCAGCAAAAACAAAATGCTTTATTAGTACTTTTGCTGTAAACTAGCCAACGTTTGTGAAAGCAGAGTAGATTTGACCATAGAGCAGGATCATAAACATCTGAAAGTAGTTCAAACCCACCAGTTGAATTTAAAGGGTTACATGATTCTGTTGTTCTGGAAATAGTTTTAACAGGAGCAGGAGTGGCATCCACACTTATACTACCAATAGTCGTCTGATCGACTAACGATTCATTAATGTCAGAATTTGTTTTTTGACCATGAATACTACTTGTACTAGGAGTTATTTCGTTACTCACGTCATCATGACTTTGAGTTACGTCATAGTCGTCAACTTCTTCACCTATCGGTAACTCAGAAACTTTACCAATGCGCCGGTTTGCGACTCCAAAAACTTATCACGTTTGACTTTTTTCCTGTGCTTGTCAAACCCACTTTCATACTTTTTGAATTTATCACGATCTCTCGGCATAATATTGTTACGGATCAGGTTGTTTTATAAGAGAAAATACTCACTAGCACTTAAATGTTTGTTTAGCACTAACACTTACTAATAAATCGCGTAATTTATTTTAAAGTCGACCACTAGGTATTTATTTGTTTACACTTCGCCGATAATCCACCAAATGACTGGCTGAATGAACTCTCCTTTTATATATTTTTCTTTAAGTTCTAGAAAAAACTATACTTTACGAGCAATGGAACACTCCGGAATTTTCGTATAAATAAATCTCAATCATGCCGAAATATTCTAGTTACTGAATCCCTTTCTTCTTTCTAATCGCGCCGCCTAATTTGCATAATGGTACGTGACATTTTTTGCTCGTTTGTTTGTCTTTGTTCGCACCACCGACGTCGCTACAATATAAAACGTTTATTATTACGTAATGGTAATCCAAAAACAAACCAATATCGCACGCATATAGCAAGAAAACTTCAATAACTAACAAAATAAGCTTTACTACAAATTAATATTTGATATTGGCAAAATTTTATTTTAAAAGGCCCTGAAAATGGAAAATCTCACATAACGTACATAATAAATGTTTAATGCGGTGCACCTGTCAATTAAAAAAAACAGATTTAAGGTTGACTGCTTCCCTCGCACAGAAATATTTTTAGGAAACCCTGATTATAACAGACAAAAGACAAACTCTAATCTGAGCGGCTGGAACAACTGTGTACTTTTAGTGTGCCTGCGTCGTAACAGGCTCGGTGAGCCGTCGCTGTCGCTATTTCTGACTTTATTCGAAGTCCAAGGAATTAGAAAGCAAAAAATTGGAATACCTAAAGTTGAAATGTTTAGAGACAAACAAATCCAATATAAACCATTGAGAAGAGAAGGTTTCAGGTAATTTATTTTTAGTCCGTATTATCTTATTCTAAGAACATTTTATTGCGAAAAAGCCCCTCATCGCGTGGTCTTCGTAGGCGCGGGGCCTGGAGCAACCGCTCCACTCGCTCCACCCTAAGGACGGCCCTGGTAGTTATATATAATAATACCTTTTTGATTCGACAAGTACATAGCAGATAAAAGATGAAAAAAGACGTTTTGCTATATCTCGTTCTCGTGATTGTAAATTGGTGTTACTATTGAAATTAATGCAGTTCCACTATTAATAAACAATACAAAAATTGTAATGAATACATAGGCTTTCACGGCCAGAGTTAGCAATAAATGAGCTCCGGAATTGGATCGTGTCATGATGAGATATATAGAAATGAAATAAGAGTAAGAGAAGAAAGAAATAAAAAGAAAAAGAGATAGAAAAGAAGAAGAATGAAAAAAGAAGGGGCGTGAGAAAGAAAGAGAAAAAAAGGGGAGAACGGAAGAAAAAGAAAAAAGAAATCCCACCTTTCTCTTTTGTTCCTTTTTTTCTTTCCTTCTCTTATTCTTTTCACCTTTCTTTCTTTTTCACCACCCCCCCTTCATTCTTCTTCTTCTTTTTATCTCTTTTTTTTTATTCCTTTCTCCTCTTACTCTTATTTCATTTCTATATATCTCATCATTACACGGTCCAATTCCGGAAATAGTTCGTTTATTAATACAAAAATTCATTATTACCATTATTCGGGTGTATCGATTTCCATAGTCCTTTGAACCAATTTTCGGGTTGTTGACATATCTGACAAATCCAACCTCTCTGAGGATGTCTTTTTGAACACCGAACACGACACACCTTTGCTTTGCATTTCGCGCAAGTTACCACTTTTTCAACTTCGAGAATGCCCTGAATAGATCGAAATTGTCCTCCGCATACATTGCAGTGCCAAGGTGTAATCGGTTTACGAGCCCTAAAATATAAAAGATGTGTTAAGAATCTTAAGAAAAACATGCAGCTAATAATAAAACATACTTCTAATGCTACAAATAGAGAGAACACCTAAGACGTATGTACAAATTTAGAGAATTTAAGCATCTTTTCTCTTAATGTAACCATATAATATACAGAAAGTATAGAATCAGTCGATTAAAACCACTATTAATGCTAAAGGGTTCAACAACAATACACTAATATAAAAAGCGAATGTTTTGGTTTTCAAACTATTTTCGGTAAAACTAAATAAGGAACCATCACTTAGTGTTGCCTTTATTATATCAAAATGTTTTACTACAATCAAATTCAGATTGATATACCGAGAGCGCACCTTTGATCTTACGATGGCCGTGATTGTGTATAAAAAAAGAATGAAATAAGATTTCTGTAAGTTAAAAAAGTCGAGAAATACGCATGCTATTCTGCAGGGCGATTGTGATGTACGATTCGATATACCATCTCCAATCTACGGTATGCTAGTGCTGTCTGATGGTATTCTCTACCCTTGTTTTACTACTTCTACAAAGTGCTATCCTCACATCGATCTTTTCAATTTGAATCGATACAATGAAGTCATAATTCCTTATTACGGCCAGGTGTTTCATTTCAAGTGAAACCGGTGTTCGATTCATTTCTTAATAAGACGTCACTGGATATTAGGGTTCGGTCCTCTAGTTTTATAATGGAGTATTATACGCTCGATGAAAAACTATTTATAGTAAAATAATATTATGGTATTTACAAGAATAAAAATGTTTTTGCGAAAAATGTCAGTTATATCGAAATTCAAGTTTGACAATTGGTGGAATTAAATCGTAGTATGACATCTAGACAAATTGCTCGCGAATGTAATATAAGTGCAACAACTGTTTTAAACCGTCTACATAAGAATAAATATGGGTAGTACAAAATTAGCACATCGCAAGAACTTTTACCCAATGATTATTACGGTCGCTTTAATTTTGGGCAACAATTATGAATAAATATCACGATAATGAATTTCTTTTCAGTAATACTTTATTTACTGAAGAAAAAACATTTTACGTTCATTGGTATCATAATCGCTCAAATCCTTCAACGCGAACGCAGCCTCCACAAAAAATGAACGTGTGGGTTGGTATTGTTGGGATGAAATAATCGGTCCTTATTTTTACTAAAGGAAATTTAAATGGCAACAAGTATTTAGAATTATTACAAACTAATATTATTCCTGCTGTAGAGGAGCTACTTCATATCAATGAATCTTGGTTTCAACAGGATGGTCGCCCGGCGCATAATACGCGCAATGTCAGTAATTTCTTAAATACCGCTTTTGAAGATAGATGGATCGGTAATTCGGGTCGTATTAAATACCTACCACGCTCCCCGTATTTAAACCCAAAATGACATCTTTTTATGACCCCTTTTTAATCATTCATTCATATTCAATATACAGGTATGGTGAACAACTTCCACCAAATCGTGTACAATTACGCGCAAAAATCATTGAGCTTAGCAACGATGTGACTCTGAATTCTTTAAGTAACGTTTATTACAATTTTTATGACTGACTGGGTTACTGTTCATACCAACGGGGATAGTTATTCGAATATTTAAAACATAGTTAATTTTCTTTTACAATTTTAGTTTTACATTACATTTAGTATTTGCAATAATTGCTTTTAAGTTTAAGTTGTTATATTTACTAATTCCTCATTTATTCTAATAAGAACTTGTTAAGTTTCAGAATTTTATTTATGTTTATTGCTTTTATTTGATAAGAATTTTTATTCAGCTTAGTACCTTTAATATTAAGTATTTCATTTTTCGTAAGACTGTGATGAATTCTGTCACTGAAATCCGTTATCAGTTACATTATTCGATGTTCCAATATACATACATCGAAATAAGTATGAACAAAAACAATGTCAATGCAACACATCGCAGTTTATTGCGTTTTTTAGTTATGAGTATTGTCTTATTATTTCCCTTTTCACTAATACAAATGTACCGCTGGATTTAATATTACTTTTACAAATTTCGTAAATCGTGTTTACAATAGCTTGCTTAGACAATTGGTTACTAATCTGTTATTCATATCATCAATAGCTGTATGACTAAATTTTAGCGAACAAACGAATATCACGTTCATTTTATTTCAGCTGAGCTATGACGAGTCACTGAATGTTAACAAATCTGTACTGCAGCCTCGTGATTATGCACGCCCACAGCTGCAGTCCTTCCCATTTCCAGTCGCCGAGAATGTAATTCACAGCTTGCAGCTTTTCACCCGGTATATTATATGCATATACAATAAGATATTGTTGAATTATTAACATAAAACAGATATGTAATTATAAGTACACTTACAAATGTTATTATTAAAAACTAATATTATTTTTATTATAGTTGACTAAATTGAATTTAAGAAAATATTGTTGATGATAATCGATTTTGAAGATAAACAGAGTTCTCTACAAGAATTATATAGCGTGATTCATGAAATATCCCTTGTTAAAAATCTCTCCTCAAAAGAGATAATAATGTACATAACGCTACTCTTAATCGAAACTACCGAAACCTGCTTAACTTCAAAATATCATTGTCGTACATAACTCGATTTTAATACTATCACACTCGGTGCATGATTTAAAAGACAATGGTTTTGATAGACAGAGAAATAAATATTTAATGTTTCTTATTGTATCATAACATCCTACTGAATGTTATATATATACATATATATATATATATATATATATAGGCTCGCTATATATATGCTCGGTCATGTAAACAGAAAATTGTTACTATAGGATCAAATGGAACGTCCGGTAATGTAAACAAGCTTGCACCATGTACAATTCGACAATGTAAAGTTTAGGGTACCGTTTATTTCCCGATTTACGTGCATAATTGAATCGATCAAAAGAATGTTTACGTAAACGTTTTCAGCGCCGACACCGGTTGTTCCCAGATTTATGTCTGGGATTCCTGTAAGAGTGCCAAACTCTTGCCTCTCGTGAAATAAGGTAGTATGCAGCTAAAATCATGCCAGAACAAACATGGCATCCACGTCTAATAAAAGAATATTTTTAAAATTAAGTGACAAAGTGAAAATCATCGATGTGATTAAAAAAATTGGGGTGACTCAATTGTCAACAAAATATGGAGTATCTAAAGCCACAATCTGTAAAATTAAGCGATTCAAGTCACAAATTTTACAATGTGTGTCAGATACATACGGAGGTCCGGGAAATCGCAGAACTTTAAAAAAGGCTCAAGCACTTGGGATGGAAAATCGTCTGTATAAATAATTATTAAAACAAAGAGATAATCATGTTTCAATTAGCCGTGAATTAGTTAAAGAGAGAGCAAAATTATTGAATGAAAACCTAAAAGAGGCCGAAAATTTTGTAGCCAGTGATAGCAGGAAGCATGGAATTCGACTGCTGTCGATATCTGGTGAAAAATTATCCGCACCATCATAACTAGTGCAACTAAGGAAAAGTTAATGAACAAAATCAAAGAGCTGCATTTAAATGAGGAGCAAATATACAATGCAGATGAAGCCAGTCTTTATTGGAAATTATTACCTACAAAAACCTATGTTGCATTACATGAAAAATCTGCTCCGGGTAGAAAGGCGGAAAGACAACGCATAACTTTTCTAACGTGCACTAATGCTAGTGGTACACACAAAATAAGACCACTAGTAATAGGAAAAGCAAAAAATCGAAGTTTATTTAGAAATTTTAAGAGTCCCGTTGATTATAACTGTTCAAAATCCGCTTGGATGGCCAAAGGCATATTTCGGGAATGGTTGTCCCTCAGGTGTGGCAATAAAACTGTAATAATAAGTAATGTAATTTAATGATACATATTCAATTTAAATATTGTATTATCGAAAATTTCTACTTTCGTCTGCGTTATCAAAAAATCCTAAAAGCATTTCTGAATCCTTAATTCAAGTAACTTTATGTGAAGCAATTTTAAATTTAGATATGACGTGGAATGCCCTTAACCAGTAAACAATCAGAAAGTGTTGGAAAAATTTGCGTTATTCTAGTGATGATTATGGCGATGAAGACAATGTATCGCTAACCATCATTAGAAAGCAGTTACTATCTGATGCTGAAGTTATTGACAGTACATCATCGGACGTTCTCAAATTATTAAAAGCAATAAATACCGATACTATTTACAGAATTACCGATGTTAGTTTATGGAATGACGATAAAGAGATGGATGATGCACATGAAGAGGAAGATGGGCTGAGTGAAGATGACAACCCTCCGATTGAAATAAAAAATACAGTGAGTGACGTGCAACCTGTAGGAATTTTTAATCAAGCGTTAGATTGAGCTGAAGAAAAAGACATATTATATTCCGATATTTTAGTAAACTACGGATAATGGCATTAGAAAATACCAAGCTTAAATTCACGTAAACAAAAACAGGACATTATTTTTCAAAATAATGTAAAATTTATTTTTTATTTGTTAATATTATATATATTGTGTTATTCATTGTTCATAATTTGTTTTTTAATAAACATACATATTTTCTTTTATGCAATTCCTTTATAAATAATATAAGGCTCGCTAATGTAAACTTTCAGTAATGTGAACAGTGCATGGCTGATATCGTTCACATAATCGAGCGTCTACTCTATATATACGTGTTTTATTTAGAAAAGGTGGATAACGTAGTACATAAAACGTAATGACGCCTGTTAAACATTACTTTATTCACTGAATAACTTAGAAATCTATAAATATTTTCAACAAAAATATTTGTAGATCGTTAGATAAGTTTCTACACATATTTGTTCAATCATATACGTACACTTGATATCCATATATTTATGGACATGTACACACATTCATGCTCGTATCCCAATTTAATTCAATTTTCACAGATCTTGTTATTGTTGCTGTCATATACACCATCTACTAAATAAATTAAAATATAAAATGAAGCAGCTTTAAAACTGCAAACTAATATAATAACAAATATGGTTTTGATTTGTTGGCTTAAGAAGTACTGGAGACCACCACCTTCACCGCGCTATTTCATAATACTTTATTCTAAGTAGGTACACAAATTATTATTGCGATGTGAGAAGAAAGTATACGTTATGTAATAGCGATTTCACTTTTGCTTTTAACTCAATCTCGCATGATCCATAGTGTAACACAGAATCGCAAGTGCAAAACTTTACCGGGTTAGACAGACAAATAGTGCAACTAAATGGGGTGCAAACTCTTTAGTGCAATTATCGGCAAGCAAGTGTATTTTATGTATAGTTTGCAAATGTAATGTTTTTATTAGCTCTACTATGCAATGTACACACAGAGTATCAAGATACACAACTACCAGGAACCACACAAGCTAATCATTCCGGTATGGATATCTTCATGGCGTTATTCATGGTGTGCGCTATAGAAGTAGTTGTTGTTAAATTATGGCTTTTTGAGGAAGCTCCATCGGAAGAAAGACGAAGATCAGCAAGTATTTTCATTGATCGAGATTAATGCGCTAAATTAAAACAAAATGGTTTGTTAACTATTCTTATATATCAAATAAAAATTTTAGATAATACCTATAAAATTCATTTTAATTGGCGCATCCTAAATAGTACCAGCATGTGTTTCTAATTTCAAACACACTAACGTTTCGTAAAATGATGTAAATGCGTTATTATATTGCATGTTTGTGTTTTAATTCAGAAAGAATTCTAACAGAGGAATAGTCATTTTCGAACTCAAACTGGACATTGTTGCAATAAACAATTTGTAAAATATGTTTTGCTTCCCTAGTATATCTTAATAAATTTATAAATATAAACCAAAAAGCTAATCTGCTTGTGGATAAATTCATATAATTTAATTAAATTATAAACTTAAATTTGTAATGACTGTAAATGTAAAAAAGTTTTTTTATTTCTTAACATTCCAAAGAATTTAAGAAGATTTTTTTAATAATGAGTAAAGTGCGCAAAGAAAAATAGAGATGGCAACTTGAACCATATTTGGAAATGCTGTACTAAACTCATACAGTAGATGATAATGAACAAATAAACACATAATTATTTCAATGACCAAACGACATCGCAATATCTTCATTTGTAGATTTTAAGCCTTATATCAACTCACTTTTAGGAAAGCTGTCTTTTTCACGTATATGAAGAAACACCCCTTTTAATTGTATATTAACGGACACAATGCACACGGTAAACTTTAAATTATCACACGTATCAATGTACACATCATTTACAAAGCTATACATCAATCACAATTTTCAATAATAATAGAACGCCCTTTTCTGTATTAACATGTTTCACTAACTTTTATTGACGAGTTGTTTAAATTTTGTGGTGTAGGCGCAATGGAATCTTTTACACAACTTGTTTAGTACTAAAGCATTAACTTAAAACGAAGACTATTAGGTGAACTACAATATATTTCAATACACATCGCTCGCCGGAACTGTGGCATCAAGGTAGCTTTCTGTTCGACCGGAACAATTACATTCCTAACTGTTTAAAAAAACGAGTATTAATAGAGGACATATTAGTATGCTATTTTCACAATTACTCCGTGCAACTTTAATAAGCTTAATTTTACGTTACACATCAATTTGCCTGAAGACATTTTCGAATTCTCAGAATTATTCATGTGCTGAATTTGTTGCTGTAATATGCACTATAAAAAGTCTATTCAAATCAATATCCCTATCTAAATGAATTAATCTAGAACTTTGGTATTGTTTTTAACTAAATAAAGATTTTAAAAAGGTAAAATTAAATAATTATACTATTAATGCAACCTATTTCGACTTATTGAGTCTTCGTAAATATAAGTGTTCTAAAAAATTTCGCTCATTACTTTCTTCGCTGTAAGCAGAATTGGTCTCCGTAAATAAAAGCCGGAAAAGAATTAAGGACGCCGGATTTCTTGTTCCTACGCATTTTTTCTGGAATCTACTCCTGTCTGTTCTTAGTTAGTGTACATTATCGAGAAACTTATGAATAGAGTAAAAACTCCAGGATATTTGACGGTCTAACAATATGTAACGGGACATGTTATATTGCATCGCACAGATCGAAGTGAGCGTGTCTACGCAATGGATTGAAACTTCAATAAAAAAAGAACCGTGAAAAATATCATAAATTCAAAGTTTTTGGTTTATAAAATATACCATAGAATTGGATTAAAAAATTTCTAGGAACTGTTAATACTGCGCCAAATGGCGAGTTTTCTTACATACATATATTCTATTATTATTATTATTACATATCAGACATAAGCACACAATATACATCTGTATACTTTGTTAGAATCCTGCGCTGTGTACGTCTACCCATTTGAAGTCGAGAAACCGAATAAAATATTATATTATGAAAGTGAAAAAGAAAACAATGTTTATATACTTAGCTTCTTTAGAAGAGATACTTCCTTATCTTAAATGATTTTAAGAGGAACGCTTAGCCGTAAACTAAAACATGTTTACCATCCCAATAAAACACAATATGTGAGCAAACACATCTGTCCCAAAATTTTGCTTGCAAAAGGTATTTACTTTCAGATAAAGTATTTCGCAGTAACAGTGGTATGTTCTTTTATCTTGAAAACTCGTGCGTAGTAAAATACGCACAAATTGTTGAAATAATTTTACATTTTATTCATCTGCCTACACATTTCCGAAACCGTACGTGTATGGGTTTCACTTTAAAATCTCACGAGAAGAAAAAAATGCATAATTTATTTATTATTATCCGTTAATTGATTGCAAAGCTAAAATACTGCTCCTTACACTTCTGGGAGAAGGAATTGTAATACGAGTAGTTATGGTGGACAAATTCAATAAATCAATGAATTCTGAGAAGAATTACTAAATGTAAATAAAAATTCCATTTTTCAACTAGCTTGTCAATAGTTCGTTGTAGTTACAACACTACACTTATCGTACTGAAACGTTTTATTTAAGCTAATTAAAGGAGTTTAATTTTTAGTCCGGATATTTGATTAGTGGCGCCATCTATGTCACAATATGGGAAACTTAAAAGACATCCCTCGTGGCAATAATTAAATTATAATAATTTCTAAAATCGTTTTATCATTCAATTAACGAAATGCTCTATTCCTGGTTCCTATCTTATTTGTCTTATGTATACTTTATAAATATGCAATGTGTTTGAATAGCAAAACCTAACATTATTAGAATAACACGTCGACTTTTAATTTTTTTTTATCGACTTTGGGGTACTTTTGGCGAATCATCTTACATACATCATACTACTTTGTATATTTTTACGTTTTTTGTAATAAAGTATAGTGAAAAAATGAATTCAACATCACATATCACATGTGCTATGCTCTATATTGAAAAATATAAGTATTTCAAGTGACAATGCACGCCACTGCTACTGTTTGAACTTGACGCCACTTTGGAACCATTGCGCATTCCCTGCTCTGGCCACGTTACGGCGATCAACCTGTGCCTATCGACCTACTAAGCCATATGTGGGCAACAACCGGCACGCTGTAAAATTTGATCCGGCCCGCTGTAAGATTTGATCCGGCCCGCGAGAAATTTTGAAAAACGCAATTAAAAAAAATTTCACGATTTAATTATAATGTTGTACTTATTTCTTTCATTTCATTTTCTTATTTTAATAAATTGCATTATAATAACATTGCCGTATTATTTCATGTCTGATATCTATCGCTAAAAATTATGAACACTATTTTAAAATGCACTACTTTTAAACGCGGCCCGCGAACGTATTTGCACACTAAAGTTTGGCCCACAGCATCTCAAAGGTTGCTCATACTTGCACTAAGCGGTAATATTTTATAACTTTCCAACTATTTATGGCAACTGATACCGGATAAAATATCTACGGAGAGACTTGCTTTAACAGACGATAACAAAATTCAAAGTATAAACTGCGGCGAACAACAACCAAAATTCCATCCATAGTACACTATTATAAAAAGTAATACTGTCGCTTATTAAATGACATTCGAAGAGATGTATTTTATTACGAGAAACAAAAAGTTCTTTACCTTTCGATTCAATACTTTATTTTTCAAATAATATGCCAAAATATGCACCATTTTCCGTTAGACAATATTCAAACGTTTTGCCATCATCGAATAAGATATTTGACAGACTTAAGTAAAAAGCTTTTTCAAACAAAATACATATTTCATACCTAGCCCCAGTAGAAGTGAAAAAAACAAATATATTAAGATATGTGAGCATTAATCCGTATGTACTCGTTGAAGGACTTGGAATCAATAAGCCCACCATCCAAATTATCTTACACTAGCATAAATATTTACTACTCTTTAAAAACTCATTTAGTATAAGGTATAAGGCCAACAGGCTATGCGCAAAGAATAAATATTTTATTGCATAATTGCAAGCTGTGGGAAATGATAATGGGAAATTTAAATAGTTTCTCAGACTTTCACGGCCGTTACAACTATTTCATCAAATTTGCTGTACGCACACTAACATAATAGCGATGTGGTCAATAATCACAATATTAATTATTGGTTTGTCACTAAATCTCATTAGATCCTGAAAACTCATTTTTAAACAGTATGTGGCATATATATGTGATGTATTTCTAATTGGTTTATAATTGTATGGGAGAATTTTAACAGGGCATACTACATTCGACATTTTCCAGAACGGGTCTAATCTTGAAGATAATATAGGCACAAGTGAAGTAACGGAGTACTTCGTAACAAATAGACCAAGTTGAAAAAGGCGGGTAGAATTTTTTAACTCCACTTAGCGAACAAAGATGGTCAGTCGTTCAAAGATTGCAATATTTCGCTATAGTTTTGATAGTATCATCAGAGCAGAAATAATCGTACACATTCTGAGTTAAATGTTACACTACCCAGCTGTAGTAGTCAGCTATATGTGTCACAAAAAGAAGAAGGAAAAAACTGTTACAATTTTTAAATTTACTTTGAATAAACTATTGTCAACTTGTAAAATATTATCATTAATTAATGAGAGAATGTCAAATTCGAACAGTTAGGTGTATAAAACGAAAAACAAAAAAAAGGAAACCTCAGTAGGGGCACGCACAAGTAATGAGTAGTTGTTGGTCGACTAATGAGTTGCTGGTTGGAAATATTAGCAGTTTAATAAAAAATCTTTGAACGACTGACTACCTTTGTTCGTTGAGCGGAATTAAAAAAATTCTATCTGCCTTTTTTCAGCTTTCTCTCTTTAGGATAATATTCTCTTATCTTGACGTATTAACGTGAAAGGTGATAACAAAATGGTATGCTCTCACACAATGCACACTTCTTTCTTTGTGTTTTGGTGAAATATTTTGTAGATCATTGATTGGCTATATTATAGGTTGTTTTCCCGACTCAACCCCATTAGTTTCCTTCGTCTAGGCTAAAGATTCTAGCCCGCTTTACATTTCAATAAATAGTCCAACAAGTTGTTCAACTGTACATTTTATCAAATCGACTTTTATCGGGAAATTTGTAATTCTGCATAATAATTGTTTTAATCATGTTAGTAGTGAGAAAAAGTAATTCCCATAAAGTCTTTAACAGGCAGCACAGTGTATTGGTATGCCGGAAAATGGTATCGCAGAACAATAGCGTTCGAAGCAGTTCGAACGCTATTCCTACGATATCAATACCTCCACATCGCCAAATATTACACATCGAAAGTATCTACTAATTATTATACTTCTCTAACATTTAGTTTAACGGGTAGCTTCCATTAGGAAAACCACATCGATCAAAGCATTATTTATAATATTGAAAACAAGAAATGATCCAACGAGGATAATTCATTTTCATTCGTATTAGTCCTGGGCTAATAAATTTTATCTTTCGCTCGTCGATAGTTTACAAGTAAGAGCGTAAGCGAGACTGATTCGTTAAAAACGATTTAAGTACATGTGTACGCGATGTAATACAACTTGAATTCATAATTTTCAATGGATATGGAATCCGCTAAATATAAACCCATTCTGAAGAAAAGCATTATTCAAGATTCAGAATCTTATGGATACTGATTAACCTATATTAAAATCAGAGAGCGAAAAAAATGAAAGTCCTATGCTTAAGCGCACAATAAATAGGAGTTGTACGCTCGGAGAAACACGCGAATAATGCGGTACCTGTAACTTATTTACAACACAATAAGAACTGACTTTAGCGTCTGCGCTAAGGATGTTATGTTGCAGATCTGTTTACACTGCGATTAGGCTCGGCAGTTTTCAAAACGAAAAAGTTGTGTAAACATGTAAAAAATATGTTCAAAATCATGAACTGGACTAATCTGCTAACAATATCCTAAAAAAATATTGCACATACGATACAGTATTAATTTCTAGACAGCAATATTAATAATACCTTTTTGTCTTGTAGACTCTCAATCTCCCTTTTTTCATATTTATTTATTTATCGCAACCGCAACACTCAACGTTCGTAATAAATATTAATCAAGTTTATCGACAATCGGTTTTATTTCTATTATTCTTAGATATAGCTCCGTATATATGTATATGGAGCGATGTGAGCGTTATTTTGTTTATTAGAAAATCACAGCTAGTGCGGGTACTTTGAAGAGAATTCACATAATTATATATTTCTCAATTTTGCAGCAGGATGTACTAGCACATGGAATAGAAACTTGCTATAAAAATCGTAATATGTCCAAAGCAACGTAAGGTGATTCATTAAGCTATCTTAAGTTAGTACATAGGTAAGCAGTTGAGAAGAAGTGATGTTGATGCATAGAACATGAATTCAGTATATAATACAGCTGCTCGTTTCGTCGGCGAACCAAAGCCGCTGCCTTTCTAGCTTTGTAATGATTCAAACAGAATAAAGTAGGTAACGCTACATCAGGAAATAATAAGCACCTACTTATACGCTACACCTTATGAAACACTGTAAAACAGTTACTCTTCCAAACAAAACATCCAGTCATGTAATACTGGCATCAATAAAATAATCGTTGCCATTATAACGAATCTGTAGACGCAGAAACATTGCCAATTTGTTTGAATCCAACAAAATTTGAATCTTTTTTAAAACACTGTAAAGTGTTGCTATAATACTATTATTTTCTAGCTCACTTGTAGCTCATTGCAATGAGTGTACGTCGTCCACTATTTGCGGTGATTACATTAATTACATTAACGGTAATGAAGGATTTTTCACTATTTGTAATTATTGTAATTGTACAAATCAGCCTCAACTTTAAAACTTAAAATATCGTTTGACTTGTTTACAGAAATCCTCAAATCCTCATCTACCAATGAGCAGTGAGAAATCTCCAAATCGTCAAAATACTATCTTCAACCCCATTCTCTGCGGAGTCAATGCAATTTGAAGATTTAAGAATCACCGCTTTTGTAAATGATAATCCTTTACGGCTGGATAATACCTTCAAATTTTCTTAGCCACAGAATGTAACGCAAGTAGATTAGACTCAATATGTAATAAGTAGCGATCAACACTCAGGGGTACATGACGTCAATTCCAGGGAGGGGTCGAGAGTAAACAATAAATCGGACCGCTACACAGAACACTTAGGACTTAACTAAGATACTATCGGTGCAGAAAGCCGCTCTTCAACATCACCCACATTCGCAGCGACAGATCTAACTGCTTTTATACATATTGTATGATCGTATAAACTTACCCTCTAGTAAACCATGAAACTATGTATTGTACCTTACTGGTATATTATACCTTGTTGGTAGTGAGTAGTAAATTGACAGTGAGAAATAAAATACATTTGTCATGTGTACTTAAGCGCTGTCGCTAGCACCACATAATAAGTCAATTTAGACGTTTTTAAAGTTATTCTATCAACTTAAGTTTACAGAAGGAAAATTTCATGGCTTACTAGAGAATAAATTTAATCGATCATGTGGTATAAATCGTATAACATGCACATTACAATGTTCAATTTGTTACGTATTATTGTATTACTGTGTCCAATTTTGAATTACATTATTGAAAATATGAAATGAACGTTTACTTCAGCTAAAAATAGTTAGTGGGTGCATTTCGGATTCCCTGGGATATTCCCAGACAATTTCAATTCTGAAATTATACATCGAGCAAAAGTTACTCAAAATTAAATTTAAATTGCCATTATTGGTGTAGGATTATTCAATGGTTTCTTCATGATTTATATAACTATTGATTGCATTTTTCTTGATAGAAACAAATTAATTGTCGTAGGCCTCAATTATCTCCTTTAATTCTTTAAATTGAACGTATGCTTGAACAATTTATAGTTTTCATTGTGTTACACCAGTGTGTAATGCAATAAGTCCAAAACAGAAACAAAAAGCAAAAACGGACATACATTTGGAGAAACAAGACCAAATACTACATTATTAAGTATTATTAAATGGATCCGTAGTATTGTTGTAACCATCTTCTTCTCCTTTTCAAGTTGATTTTAAATACAAAATGAGTGTTTGTCTTTGATAAAGACCGCTATTACATACATTTCAAATTTCCTTTCTTTTTTACAATCCGCCATCTGGTCCACACGCAACAACAATTTTTTATTGTATTATTCGAATTTCATGCTGTTGCAATGCTTTCCGACCTGGTAAGTTCATGATAGAGCTATATTTATCTCAGAAGTGCCGAAATAACAGTTGACTAACAAGGGAACACCGGCGGGTGACCCCCTCCGATTTCGATGAAACTTAACAGATCGAAAGAGTACCTTAAAATAAAAGACACCTTTTTATCGGCGTATCCGCACGATTTTGGAGTATAGCCCTCTCCAAAGTTTAGACGATTTTTCAATTTTTGTAAATATTTCCTTAATTATAACAGATACTAAAATCTCATTTTAACATAATTTGCAGCATATTGCATGGTCCTAACAACATTTTTCAAGTTTATTAATTTTGAAACTTTATTATTATTTTTCTATTTTTACAATTATTAACTTTCTGAACTTTTTATACATCATCGTATTCTATGCAAAATCGGCCTTCTTTTAATGAATAAGAAAAAGAAGAAATGTAAGAAAAATGGGGGGTACGGGTACCCCGTCCCCGTTATTAACTTTTTGCGAATACGGATGACGCCACCCTTAGAGCCATGCAATATGCTACAAATTATGTTAAGAAAAAATTTTAATATCTGTTATAATTTAGGAAATATTTGCAAAAATTGACAAATCGTCCGAACTTTGGAGGGAGCTATACCCCAAAATCGTGCGGATACGCCGATAAAAAAAATACGTGTCTCTTATTTTAAGGTACTCTTTCGATATGTCAAGTTTCTTCAAAATCGGAGGGGGTCACCCGCCGGTGTTCCCTTGTAAAACTAAACAAAAACACACAATCAGCATAAAAATTAGGTCAAACAGAAATTTAATTTTCGGCGTTAGGACACTTTGTGAAATATTAGGACAACAACCGTTTATTAAAAATTAATCATATTATTTTTACACCATCATAATTTGGTCGATAAATTCCCATATTAACTTGTTTACTTACTTGATCAGCTCTTACTGGTCAAAAGTGGTCGTTTTTTATTTTTAAGTACATATAACACAATTAACTAGCACTTTACGACGTAAAATCACTGCTACGAAAATCCAGTGTGCACCACTAACAATTGAACAACGCCGCCGTTGCCCTGCTGATAAAATCGCACAGCTCTAGTTATAATCTTGATCTCAGTAAAACAAAAAATAGGACAAAAACAAAGTAAGCGCAAAAATAAAACTACAGAAGTAAATGAAATATGTTTAACTGGATTACTTAAAATTATATGTATAATGTCTGGATTATAGAATGATTAACTCCTAAAAAGAGTGGACATACTTTCCTTCCCTTATATTCATTTTATTTCCATTCACAGTTTGGTTTATAACCCCAACATGGATACGTAGGCAATAATTTAATGCCATACGTCACAATAAACGTTAGGGTCGCAAAGAAGTCTATTAATATTCTTTTTCACAGCCTAAAAAGGCAGATATGCATTGCTAATTGTGAAAATGTTTGGTAGTTCAGAGTGTTTGTAACGCAAATATATTTAAAGTCTTATTTGAAAGATAATTTAATTACCATGCTTCAGCTAAGGAAGATGTTTTAGTCCTTGGACAAGTAAGTATATTTTTGCAATCAGTAAAATGTACATAATTCATTCATAGTAATACTATATCAACAGTATTACCAAGCTTATAAACTATATGACTTTATCACTCGTATTTTGGTTGTCTTGTACGACGTAATATATCGTATCACAGTTACTAACAATAAGTGCTTTTGGGCAATGCACATAAATAATTCTTTGATAATTGTTTCTGCAAATATAATGATTACAACAACATTATAGAAAAATTGCTCCAGCTGTTGAATTTTCGCGGTTTAAAAGACACTTTAATTACTACAGAATAAAAATGTTTATAGCTATTTCAATGAATAAATTTATGTACTTGAAAGTAATACCTATTAAATACATTAATTGCATTTGGAGCCGTCGGTTAAAACTATTTATTTTTTGCCAGTTATACATATATATAAATATATATATATATATATATATATATATATATATATAAATTTTGTATTCCGATGCAGTAGTTCGAGTCATCAGCTTATCTAGTAACTATTCTTAGGGTCCTACTTTGGGCCGAGTATATATAAGTTACCGGGGAACGGTCGGATATCGGCCGAAATTAATATTAATAAATGAAAGAAGAATAAAATTACACAATACAATTAATCCACTTACATCGGCTTAACGAACGAGTCTTCCAATCTCAATGGCATAGATTTTTTATTTACTAATTATAAATCGTGTGTTATTACGATGCATTATTATAGAAAATATAATTTCAATATAATATTTTATTGTGAATATCACATAGTTTACTTATCAAAAAGACATTTTCTAAAATTCTTTTAATTTTGTGTTTGTCTTCTGTAATGTTTCGCGACAAAATTACATTTCTTTTTCTAAAAATCAATAACCATTTCACTTATATTTCAAACCTTATAAATTCTTTATTTTTTTTTAGATTTATTAGTTTTTATTTCATATTTCTTTCTCTATTTTGCAGACATTTTCCTTTTACAATTTCAGTCATTAGTTTTTAAACCGAACTGGGTATTCATCGATAGATGTAAATTAGTTTAGTTTGCAATCAGTCGCAAATTGAACATACGTATCAAATGCCAATTTATAACTACCACCAATTTTATGAAGAAAGCTCCAGGATAAACATAAGTGAACATGTTACATTTTTGGCAAGCAGCATAAGGTTCCTGTATAAAGTCAGGTACCCGCGGGTCCGATTTTGCAGGTAAGGCATGGCGCGGATTATGTACGGATCTGATAAGGTGAACCTGCGCGAAATTCTGACCATATCTATCTATGGCTGTTTCTTTCTATGCATATGAGAAGACATACGATATATTTGAAGCACCTTATTACAGGTAAGATAGATATAAACACTTTTATGTAGAAGTGGTAGTAATACTGAAAAAATCCATTCTGCTTTTAATAATTAAAAGGCAATAATAGCAAAATTGTTTAATATTATGCAGGCATTGAGATTTATTACTAAAAGGATACAAATTAGTTGATATTTTCTTAATTTAAGTATTATTAATAATATTCACACAATATATGTTACATGTGCAAGTCGCAGTATCATGATTATTTTCTTACATTATTCACTTGCGTTATTGTTAACTACATAGATAATTTTGTAAAATCTTAAGGTATCAAGCAATCTCCAATAAACAATTATTACAATTTAAAACCAAGCACTACAATAAACTCTAATAATATTAGCGTGTGTAATAACTATTAATATAAGCGTGTAACGTTAGTGGATTAAAATAGAATGTATACTTTTATGAAATACTAACCTGGTCTGTGGTAAACCGTATGTTAAAATATAACAAATACCAGAAAGTATTCCAGCTAGGACGCTGACACCGAGTCCCGTGGTCACCGCTACAGTTAAGGCGTCGGAAGGCATCGTGAACTTTGATAACTCAATTTCGTTATTTAAAAAAACTACTATAGCCAAATAGAAATACTTTCGCCTTCAAACACGAGACCGATCATGGTGCTCAGCGCATAAATTTCAAACCGAAATTGCAATTGGAAAAGTTGCCGCCAAACCCAACTTTCTCATCTCTTTACATCGCCCGGAGTAATCAAGCGATCACAAGGTTTCTAACAAGTAATCGTCTTAAATTCACCTGTGTGTGCCCGACATGTGACGTTATTGTCGGCGTATGACGACCTTGCTAAGGTAAACACATGATTGAAAATTTAATGTTTGCCGAGCTACACTTTTACGATGCAAACGTTACCGAGTTAAGAAACCTATTATCATAGCAGTTATATGTATTCTTTTCGCCAGAGAATAGGCAGCAGTGTAAGTAATCTGTTTGACACAAATACCTGCTCTGGAAACGCAACTTAAAATTGGTTTTGATTACTGAAGCAATTAATTCATTAGTAATATTCTCATAGATAAAGAACACAATTACTATTTATTTAACATTAAATTATAATTTATACTTGTTATTTATATCTTATTTGACGATGACTAATACATATGTATAAGGAAATATCTAGACCTCTCTATTTTCATTCTAAATGTAGCAAATTAAATGAACCGGATTAACTTTTTCTTGTACAATTTCATTCTCCCCGAATACTTTTCAAATGTATATACGTAATACCATTTTGTAAACTGAGCACAAACACAAATTTGTATTGACTATTAAGTTCCAGGAAATGTAGTTATATAGGGTGTGGCTGTTAACTAACCCATTGGTCGAATTTGGACAATCGTAATCGAAATCTGAAAATTTGTGCATAATAGTTTTTAATAACGATCTTCCGAATAAAAATATTTACATCGCTGCTTTATTTCCGGTTATACAGTAAACGAATATCAACTTGCTTATTTTAAATCTAACATCTTATATATTTTGTCATTTTATGATCGCTCACAAATTTTACTGCTTCCTAACCATTTCAGGGAAAAACGGATGTGAATGAAATTTTATATTATACTATAATTTTATATTATTATATAGTTATTAATACCAGGTTAATAGCTGGAAAAGAACTAGAACTAAAAGATTAATATTTTCCGGTGGTATAGTATATAAACTACAGTTACTCATGAAAGTCTACATAGATCAGTAAAAATTTCAAAGTAAGCACTACAAAAATATTTGAAGTATATTAATAATTGTAGTACAATTATTATGATGCAAAAACTAAAAATATATAAAGCTAGGCGAATTCAAATAAATTGTTTTTCTAGAGACAAAGAAACGAAAAAATATGTATACAAAATCTCACGAAAGTCTATATAAAATGTATACGGAGTTATTAATAATAAAGTAGTACTTTGCAACGCCACCATTAGCATTAAATACAACATTTAGCCTACGCGGCATTGATTATACTAATGTTTGTGTCACTTCTTTAGGTATTTGTGCCCATTGTTCCACTATGGTGCGCTCTAGGGAATCGCGCCCAGTTATAACCTCTTTTCTCGCGACGTTTTAATTCTCCCCATAAATGTTCAATAGGGTTTAAATACAGCGATTGAGGGGGAGAATGAAGTTGATGTAGCACATTATGTAATATTTATTCCATTGCCAGATATGACGTATGCTTATTGTCATTGCTAAGCTCCAATTTTTTTAACACTTTGAATTAAAATTGCCTTCAAAATATTGACTTATTTGTGTTTGCCCAAATTCTCATAAATAAATTAAATATTTTATATTCCAGCCGCCGACATACAACCCCAAAGTAAAACCGACTGACCACCATGCTTAACTGCAGCTTGCACACTTTCTTGTTTAAACTCAGCGTTAGGCTGCCGCCAAACTTTACTATGTCCATCAGATTGGAATAGGTTAACCTTGTGTCGTCTGTAAATAACAGAAACTATATTCCGCATTTTCATACTTGAGGGCGAATTTCAATCTTTTGCCTTTGTTTGCGACACTAATATGTGCGATTTAATTTCAAATGTACCGGTACGATTATACTTGAGTAGCGCTGTTTGTACAAATTATTGGGGTCTACCAACAATTTTCGAAATTTCTGCTAATAATTTCCCTTCACTTTCAATTTAACGATTAACTATTTGATGCTATTCGAAATTTCCCTTCTTCTTTCCATTATGATAGTTAGGAGAACTTTATTGAACTAAAATTACCTTATACGCCTTCTTCTACTTCTATAAATACCGGAACTTTCCTTATTTTAGAAAGAATGGGTTTTATACATACATGGTTTTAATCTGTATGTAGATTCTCGTGAGATTTTGTACACATATTGTTATTTCTGTGGGAAAACAATTTACTTGAAATCACCTAACTTTATATATTTTTAGTTTTACATTATTATTAAAACCTTTTTTGTAGTGGTTATCTTAACATTTTTACTGGTGTATGTAGACTTTCGTGAGCAACTGTATATTATCCAATTACTTTTATATGTACCATATAACGTTATCAAAGATGTTCATGACTTCATCAAGTTAGTTATTTTAAATGCCATATATATTATCAGCGCATCTAGTGTATCTGGTCGTGCTATATTTTTTATTTTCTATACTCATCTCAAATAGTTTAGTTCTTTGAATTTGGCAGTATTTTGTATGGCTTTTGATAGTTGGCTCTATAACATATTAAAGTAATTAAAAGCAATTTGGCTCACTTAATATTTACCTGATTGTAAAGAATATGTACAGTCTGTATAACAAGAAACATAGACCCCAAATTCAAACAAATTTTAATGAAAAGAAGATATGTATTTATGTTTTTAAAATAAAAATCTTCAAAGTTAATATGCACTAAAATGAAAGAGTGTCTGGTTTTCAGCATAAGACGTAGGTAATGAACGCCATATCTTTCTTATGCTACGAGATAACTCTTCTATTTTATATGTATGCTCATTATGGAGTTTGTCCTTTCATTAGACGAACGTCTGACAAACACTCTCCTGCTTTGACCAATCACTTTAAATATTGATTCATCAGATGTTCACGGGTCCACTGTAGCCTTTTCAATCGGTTACCTCGGCGTAGCAATGGTTTACGAGCTGCCACGTGACCGTGTAAATTTCCTTCAGCCAGCCGGCGTTCGACGGTGGTAACTGAAATCGGACGCTGACGTCTGTGATTGAATTCGCTCGCTATTTCTGGTGCTGTTTTTCTACTATGTCGCTTGCTTGATAGTTATAGTAGACGATGGTCTGCTGGGATAGTTATTCGTGAGGCATCTGGACGGTCACGGTCCTCTAAGTAGCCTGTTTCTTGATTTCGGCGAATGGTATATTTCACTGTCGACGCGGCTAGATTTAATTTGTAACCGATTTGCTTACTAGCAAAACTTTCTTTGTGCAACGTTATTATACTGGATCGTTTACCAACACACCTATTGATTTATCACGAGGCATTTCGAACAATGTTGTTCACTTACTGTACCGCTGATCACAATAATATTCTAACTAAACTGTTGTGAGTTTGGTAATCAGAGCAAACGTTCAAGCAGGGCAGGAACGATCCCTAAGAGAGATAAGGGATACAATAAAATTTTTACCTGCTTGGTCCCGTCGATACAACTTATATAATAAATAGATTAGAATAATCCGCTGTAAATGAGGATGATTGTTCCGAGTCATAAAGTACTTAATTACATCTTTTCTTCGTAATGCTTTCATTATTTGAGTTGCAATCGAATAAGGAATATGTGACTAAAGTACTCACTTTAGCGGTACATATACTAAAATTGGAACGATTAGCATGGCCGCTGCACAAGGATGACACGCAAAATCGTGAAGCGTTCCACATTTTTAGCGATCTAGCTTTACCTAATGTGAAGATAATTCAGTATGCAGATGACATCGTTATATACACTGAACAGAATTCACTAGATTTGTGTACTGCAATCTTGAATCAAGCTACACTAAGGTGACAGAATAAAATAGACCTACTAAAATTAAAAAGAAAGATTCTATTCTCGTTATACAAAATATTTAAAAATTTTTAAATTAGACTAATATTTTGTCGATGCACCTTTACTTGCATGAAGTGCTGCGAGTCATCGTGGTATAGAATCTATTAAATGATTAGTGGTGTCTTCTGGAATATTTAACCACTCTTCTGTAACAGCTGCCACGAGTTCTTCCTTATTGCTGGGTTTTCGGGGTCGTTTCGCCATATTTGTTTGGATTATGTGCCAAACATTCTCTATCGGATTCATGTCTGGTGATTGGCCTGGCCATGGTAGAATTCGAATTCCCTGTTCCTCTTTCCATGTTCTTGCTTTGTGGCAGGGTGCTCCATCCTCCATAAAAGTGGCGTCTTCTTTAGATAAAATGGCGTTGTCGAATATCGGTAGTAGTCCTTCTGTTAATATTTGGATATATTTTGCCGCATTTATATTTCCGTCGCAGATTACTAATTGCGATCTTCCACCATACCATATCGCGCCCCAAACCATGATGTTCACACCGCCGTATTTCACCGTCTAATGCAAAAATTTGTCGTCGAGTTGGTGTGACGAACGTCTCCATACACATGTACGACCACTATCACTGAATTGGCGGTATCTGCTTTCGTCTGAAAAAATGACAGACCGCCAAAACTCTTCGGGCTTCGTTCGCATTTCGATTGCCCAACCCATTCGGCGCCGTTTTTGAAACGCCATACGGAGAGGTTTTTTCTTTGCGACCCTTTTATACATCCCCACACTGTGGAGGTATCGCAGAACGGTGCGCTGACTTTTCTGTGAAGTTGCCGCAAGCTCAGCTGTACTTTTTCGCGGTTCTCTTTACACTTCGCGCACAAACATCCTTTTACTTCTTTCAGAAGATCCGACACGACCTGGTCTCGGCTCCACTATTGTTTTTTCCTTGCGTTTAAATTGTGTAATCACACGGTTAACTATGGACAACGGAATATTTAAAAAATTACTTATTTCACGTTGCGAAGCGCCGCGTTCACTCTGGCCAACTATCCTACCCCGGGTGAAGTCGCTAATATCACTCGAACCTTGTAAGCGAGGCATAGTTGTAACGATACTAAACTATGACGAATTCCTTCCGACACATCTACCCCTACCCTAATGACAAGAGAAAGTTCTTAATTCGTTCTTAAAATTTAGCTGTTTACATATTTATACCGATTTACCTGTTGTCTATTTTATTCTGTCACCCTAGTGCATGTCACTGTTTCAAGAGTGGTGTAACTCGAAAGAATTTACCATTGCCTCCAATAAATGCAACGTGGTATGTTTTACTATGCATCGAACCTCCGACCATATACAAGTTAAATTAGCTAACTATCTTTTTATGGTTTCCAATGTTGTAAAGTACCTTGGTATGTAGCTAGATAGCAAATTAACGTTATCTGAAACTGCTAAAAAATGTCAGAAGACTATTAATGTTTTACGAGTAATTAGTAAAGTGTCATTTGGAGCAGAGTTTCATACCTCCAGACTCTTTTATAGAGCTACGGTGAAATCTTTGCTAGATTATGGTTGCTTCTTTACGGTTCGGCGTGTAATTCATTATTAAAAAGATTAGATGTTGTTAATATCGAAGCTATTTGTCTCTGCTTAGGAGCTATGAATTCCACACCGGTAGATGCCATGTACGTCGAGATTAATGGAATCTACTCGCTTTTCTAGGCAAATTTTTATGTAATAAATTCCTGTTAAAATGTAGAGCAAATAAGTCAAAAATCATTGCTAAGTGTTGTAAATTAAGTGTACATAACCTGATTCACAAGTATTGGTTTAAGAAAAACTCACCGCCTCTTACAACGTCTTTCACTTTTGATAATAAAATCTGTAAAGCCCAAGACCTTTTTATACCACACGCTACCCTTGGGAGCTCTAATACATACGCCTGCCATATTTTTCCTAAATTTCCAGATGACTTGCACATGATTAAATTAAAGTACAATGAGATTGTTCAACAATTTTCCCAAGACACATATATATATATATATATATATATATACAGACAGAGCAAAAAGTAAGGCAGGTGTTGGTTGTGCGTTTATTATTCCGGAAATGCAATATAGCGAAAGATATGCGCTACCGAAAGAAGCCAGTGTATTTACTGCATAGGCAACAACTATTACCAAAGCTATGGAATGGACAGAGACAACTGTGCTGTCTTCAGTGATTTCCAAAGTATGCTCAAAAGTTTCCAAAACTTTAATTGCTCATCATCTTCACTAATGGGAGAAATGCTGTTGTTAGACTATAGTCTGAGACAACGTGGAAAAACTATAAAATATATTTGGATAAAAGGACATGCTGACATTGGGTTTAACGAGGAGATAGATAGACTGGAAAAAGTGGCTTGCATAAATAATGACTCTGTAGAAAACATCTTATCACCACATTCGGATCTTTTAAATGAGATTAAAAATAGATCTTATAAAGACTGGCATTACACTAATGTGTATAAGAATAATCCTACCAACTACTACACGATTTTCCCCAAAATTAAAAATAACCGGTGGTATAATATAAACACCGTTAAAAGGAATATGGTTTCACAGACTCTAAGGTTATCGTTCAATCATGGAAAGTTTCCTGCACGTATCCATAAAATTCATGTTTCGGATAGTGGTACATGCACCTTTTGTGAATCTGAATATGGAGATATTAATCATATTATTTTGGGATGTAGTAATCACACCGAAAAAGTCAATTTATTTATTAACGACTTGTTCAACATCAAAATTCAGCTTCCAATTAATATAAATTATTTAGTAGCCTTAGAGAGGAAGATGTCAATTGCAAGATATACAAACACATGTGTAATATATTGTAATGATATAAATTATTGTCCTTTATTTGCCAATGATTTTCTTCTATAATTTTACCAGTTCACCTATTGCATATATTTTTTTCGCCACTGTTTGGTGCACGCCGTTAATTTTTATTTGGTTGATGCTAGAAGTTGGAGGCGAAGTACCGTCAATACTCCCTCTTTATGAAATTTTTAAACATAAATATTCAACCTGTACAGGTTTCTTTTAAAAATTTTACAGATATCTACTTTGGGTATCCTTTAATAACTATATAATTAATTATTCACAATTTTCCTTGTTTAAAAAAAAAGTCCCTTCAACAACACTTGCAGAGGAGTCGTAAACTTTGCTATCGTTCATCTTATATATCGCTTTTCGTATACATATTTCTTATGTAAATAAATTTCTTTAAATTTCACCTTTAAAAGACGTTTAATATACAGTACTCATGCATTTCAATTACATTATATGAATATGCATTATTCCGAAATTGCACTCATAATCTTCGAAATATCTCGTACGACGAAAGGATGGAACGACTGGGAGCAATTTCCTTTATAATATCACACATGTCGAGTATGTGGGTGTATACTGAGTGGCCTACCAAGCGTAAAGGCGAAGCAATGCGTTAATTAATTAGAATATTTCAAGTTTAGCTAGTCAGGGATTGCCTTAGGTTTTCTGTAAAAACATTTTCCCGTGTTGACCCTGTGTCCATTCGGGTTGTTAGGTTTCCTTCTTTTTTTTTTGGTTTTTGTTGTTTAATTTGTGTAAGTCGCTAAAGGCACAACTGCAAGACCAATAATTAAATAATAATAATAATACTATAGTTAAAAAGTATGGGGGTTGAAAATTTTGTGAATACTAATATGAAGAAATAAGAGAAGGACTGTTTCTTAAGGAAATTTTTATTCTTTTCAAAGTAGAAAAATATCGTCCTGCTTCCGCTGATGCCAATGGAATTGTAATTAGAATTTTTAAAAGTATTAAAGTTTTATTGAAATCCACACTTAGTTCACCATATTAAATGAGGTCCACTGTATTTAGAATATAGTATGGGGTCTAACTATATCCTATTTAGGCGTTACCATATTAATCGAATAAGAGATATGTGTGTAAATGGGAACAATACGTCCAGCAGTGGCGGCCGGTACTTAAAATATATGGGGATTGAAAATTTTGTGAATAGTAATAATAATTTTACAGTAGGTGAATATGTATGCTTTATTAAAAATTATTTTTGCTAGGATATTTATAAAGAAATAAGAAAAGGACTGTTGCTTAAGGAATTTTTAATTTTTTTCAAAGTAGAAAAATATCGCCCTGTCTCAGCTGATGTCATTGGAATTGTAATTACAATTTTTAAAAGTATAAGAGTTTTATTAAAAACCACACCTAGTTCACTGTTTTGTGAAATGATGTCATAAAATGGAAGCAAACCCAAGATTGATTTAAAATCTTCCGTTTCATAAATTACGCTTAGTTCAGTATGGAACTTCATTCATCAAAGTATGGGTAAGGGCTAATTGTTTCGTGAAAGACATTTTCAGGGAAATCAAGGCTGTATTGACTAAATTTATCAGCATAAAATAGAAAAGCTGTAGTTAAGGGTCCAGTAAAGCCAAACCTATCTTTGGCGTGACAAATAATAATACCACAAGCTTCTTTTGCTTCTTGGGTATGTTTGTCTCCATCGATCTTACGTCCTTTTTTAGGTTATGTTCCACTGCCACTGATATTCTGAGTGCTCGTGATATTACTTCTGATTTTAGCTAACTGAGTTTCAAATGGTAATATAGATTTAGTGGCAATAAGGGGACCTATTTTCCTAATTTGAAATTTGGCATATATCTATTTGAGGCATTATCTTATAAAATAGATAGAGAAAATTAAATTCTTATTAGTAAGAAGCGTTATATGACCTGGAGCTTGATTGATAGTAGTTTTACATTAATTCAAAATTCTTGGCATTGTTTCTATAATTTCAATTATGGAAAATTCTATCTTCTTGAGACTGTACCAGGCTTTTTAACTATTTCGTTCAATATTACAATTCTTTGGGAACTGTTTCAAGAGGCAGGCACAAATTCCCTGTAAATTTCCGAAAAATGTGCGGAAATTATTGTTCGCAGAGCCAACATTCTACATAACTAAATTTAACTAATACACATAGCAGTACACATAAGGAGCGTATTTGTAAGTTTCTTTATTAAGTAGCTATAGCCCATTACACGATCCGCTCATGACGGGTGCTCTATCATATGTCTGGGCAATCGGTTTTCTTTCGTTATCTTTAATGTGTGTTTCTAGTTCTGGAAGAATAATTGTAACGTTCCCGCGTTATGATCTGACGGCGCTAATAAAATCCAAAATCTTTTTCAAACGCTTTTTCTAAATAGTCTTTTAAAGTAACGTCCAATTCAGCACTAAAATTTATTAACCCACGAGAAACACTCGGGTTAGAGGACAAAATTGATACATCATGTCCTCTCAACGTAAGTTCGAATGCTTCACAAAAACGCATACAATTGATTATAATGGTCAATACATATCGATTGAGTTTCATTTCCTCGTTGTGCAATGCTATATTTCTTCGATATGTACTATCCATCCGAGAAGCAATATTAACATTTCGAAAAAGCAAAAATTGGACTACATTTTTCATATGCCCGAGAGGCTTTCGACAAAGTTAACTCAAATGCCAGAGTTAGAAATTTACTTTTTTAGAATTGGACTTTGATCGACTTTAGTTGATTTGCTTTTGAGTAACATCTTTACCCAAAATGTTTAAGTGGGTAGCCATAAGCCGGATATTAATTTAAGACCCCATTACATATACTATAACCATCCTTCGGAGTGAAAGTCGCATTTAAAGCAATAAAATTCGTACGTCCACACGTAATCAAGTATCAATCCCAGACTCTGTAGAGATTGTTGTCAATTCAATATTCACCACTAAGAACCCGTTGCCATCGAGGTTAAAGTTCGCTCCAAAGAGATTGACAAGGAGTGCTGTTGACAGTTTATTACATGTAATGCTTCTATGGCACTTGCAATTGATATCCAATTGAGTATTAACGTAGATTTTACCTTAATAGACTCTCAGAAAAATTTTCTTTAATGCTAAATACATTTGATTATTTTTATAGCTTTATCACAGCATAAAGTAAGAAACAGATCCATTCTACCAGTGGTATTTTCATTTATATACAACTGGCACTATATATAAACAATCATCGCTTGCTGTTTCTATCAATAAACGTTCGACGCAGGATGACCGAGACGGTGCCGCCGCCAAACCGCGAGTAAATTTGTGCATTCAAAAATATTATAAACATCTAGTATCACAAAGTTTCCACAAATGCAGCATTACACCAACGTATGGGTGCGCGATGGATCCGTGTAAATCCAGCTTACCATTGTGTGTGTATTAGCAATTACAAACTGCTTACTGACACATATGAACATGAATCTTCTTAAAGAAAGCGCGTATGCTCACAGTTATATGGGACTTGTAAAACAGCAAATTATCATTTTCGCATGGGCTCAGCTTTTCCAACCGTTCGATAGTTATCAATAATCTTAAGAATTTGAACGATAGTTTCTTCATACGCAATGACTATTTTTCTTTTAGTTATGCAATTATTTTCATGACAATAATCGATAAGGCATTTTAGTTTGCGGATCTGATAGTTTCTAATAATTTCTATATTTCATAAGCGTTTGTCATGTTATAATTTACATACTATCTCTGATTCAACAGATTACATTACCTTTTGATACTTGTTCAGTAAGCAAAATATGAGTATACATTTAGGAACAGAACAAGATAATGATATTTAAATGTATGCAAAAAAGCCAAGACCATGCCAAAACAAAACAATGACAGAAAACATTGTATAAAAAGAAAAGTCCAACGTTACCGACAAGAACGAAAAGAAAAATATAACTGGCTAAAACCATGTTAACACAATAATAAATTAATTCAGTACTTCAGGCTATTACGCAGATTTCGAAGTATTAGATCTTATGTAGTATAGCTCTCTTCTATTACCTTGGATAGATTCGCTTGAAACTAGCATTGTCGTTATTTGGCGCGCTTTATATATAGAGTAATACATTTTGTGTTTATCATTTTGGTCAGCTGTCAAATTTTAGACTATGAATAGCCTATAAATACATTTACTTTTCATGTAATAAACAGAATAAAGTTATGTTTCAAATTATATATCAATGACAATAAAAATATCAAAAATGATGCATTTCCGTTTTTTTCTGTTTGTTTCTCGTATATTTTATTCAGGCGTAATTTATTTTTATTTTAAAAATAACAACAGTCGTAGGGGGTAGTAACCTACTATTTGAAGTAGAGTAGTTGTATTAGGAATGCAAAGTTTAGTGCCTTTTCCATACTTCGAAACATGGGACACAGTCTATACATGCAACGTTTTAAATTATATACTTTTTTTAAAATATTGACTGTGGTTTGGATCCTTATTCAAAAATGATTTTTTGTAATACCTTGATTAGGCAAGGTTGGCACCGCTATTTAAAGATATTGTTGATATTTTGGAAATATCTATGTAAATATGTGTGTAACTAATTAAAAAATAATTTCAGGATTAAATCATGTATATGTATATTATTGCTACAAAGTAAGAGCTTCCGTTAATTACAAAATTATTGAGCTAATGCAATAATGAACACAAATAAATTACAATCCAAATTGAACTGCAATACGATATTCATAAATTAAAGTTTCGCCTCAACAAAGTTATCAAAACAGAAAGATGCCCATAAAGTAATTTTTTTTAATTTGAATTTCAAATTATAACGAAAGGAATGAAACATGGATATACTCACTTCCCAAAATTCCTCATTGGATAGGTATTTGTACAATTAGTCCTTACGTTTCGTATATGTGAATATTCTCTGTTTTTAAGAGCCGCTCCAAACACACTTACTATAATACAAGACAATTCATATTCATGAATACTGTTCGAATAATATCTTTATCACTTTATCGAAATTAATTATATTATATGAAATAGAAAACAAAAAGATAATACAGAAACTGTTACCTCTTTTCATTATTTCGATATTCAATATGAACTCGCTTGTCTAGAAGAGATAAATTAAATAAAATGTATTTCTTGTATCTACCTGCAAATATAATCTACTTAATATTCAACGTATTTAATCGGAAGCCTATACGTGAGATCCTGTATATTCACACAGAAAATAATCATTAATATAAACAGGTACATACATATAGTCAACAATAGAGTATATCGGATTGAAAGCACTTTATATGAAAATGCGTCGACTGTATAAATATAGAATATCGTTATTTATTACTATATATAACCGATAGAAAACCTAAGAAAATTGATTTTCCCGCCGTACCACGGTTGTTAAAACAGAAATCTAAGCAGGTAAGCATCATTGACGTTTTGTGGCGTGCTTTGAACCGACTTGACAAGATGGTTGGCGTTGTGTTTAATATCAATATAAAAATTATTGATATTAATTTATTTAGGCATATGTAACTATTATTTGTTATACCGCGAATAAACTTAGTGGACGAAAAGTGTAGTGTATGAAGAGATTAGTGTATGGGTCAACACATACAGTGTAGCTTCCAATATCTTCTTAGTCTAAGACGGGCGAAAACAGTGTTTTATAAAAGTCACCTTATTTTATTTATATATAGGTAGATTAACCAACTAATATTTGTTAAATTTTCAAAAATAAAAATATTGTTGCCAAAGATATTACACTTTGTTTATATTTCTAGTAAAGAAATTATATACTCTATTATTAACTGTGGGCAATAAACTTGTTCTTGCACACATAGTTCATACTTGCTTGAATTCCAAGCGTGGCGTAATATTAACGTAAATATAGTTGGTTACAAATAAATTCTGATGGAAAACGAATTTGTATAAGTTCATTTGTAGTAACTTTTTTTTGTTTTCACTAAAAGTTGAAATTTAAGCAATTTGATACTTGCCAAAGTACATAATAATTGCCAATATCTTTACAGGCTAACAAAATGTCTCATTCAGTTGTTAAGGTAACAGAAAATAAACCAACTGACAGCTTGTTGTTAGTTGTTTCTGAAGATGGCACAATCACACCTGATAAGGAAGAAGTAGAATCCTACTTAAGTAAGTATAATGGTTTTTGTTTCCTTGCTTTTGTGTACTGAATATTTTTATTTATGCAGATAGTAGAAGTGGAGTAACTGAATTACAAGTAATGCATGTAAATAAATTTGATGACAACAACATTGATGTCACGTTAGACACATTAATGTATGTCCATTCCGAGGAAATAATAGGTTGGTTCTTTTTATATTATAACAAGAAAATATATAAAACTATAGTACTGTTGTGATTTTTCTTTGTAAACTCTTTGTTGATTAGTGATCTTATAACTAATAACAAATATTCTTACCTGCATAGATTTGTCTTCAGTTGTGTAATAAATAAGTATGCCATAGTATAGATTTTAAAAATGATATTAAATACGTAACAATTCATTAGTCAACAAAGGGCTAATTATTTACGTTCACATCAAAAGATGCCTGCTCATTTACTATAACTTTACAGAAGAAGAACCTCAGGAAATGGATCAAATAGCAAGAAATTTAATGAGTTTTCGTATGGATCATGATTACACACCTCTAACCTCACCAAAACATCAATCTCCAGTACACAATGATCAAGAGATAGATGAATTAGCACAAACTTTAAGTATATTAGAAGGCACTACCACTGAAGAACCGCCAAAAATACCAAAGATTACTAAAACGCAAACGCCGAAAATGGTTAAGAAACCTGTACAATCACAACAAGCGAAGCCAAGGGCAAGAATGATTAATACTATTACAGTTATTCCGGCAAAGCAACAATCTTCTAAAGTTACTGGTATGCCTAAAGTATCTAAACCGAAGATTACAGAACAAGTTGACTCGGATGACTGTAATGATGATTTTGAAGATATTGACTATGAAGATGATGACAATGATTCAGATTTTGAACTAGATGATATGCAGAAAATGAAGAGCGGAAGAAAACCCCGTAGTAGTAGAAAGCAAAAGAAAATTATAGAAAACACACAGAAAGTAAAAGCTAAAGTAACAGTTACAAAACAACAACTCCCTAAAGCAGAAGATATCATACGAGCCGATAAAGTATCAGATTCTAAACAAATGGAAGTAAAACAACCAGAAAAGAAAACTCCACAGAAAAAAGAAAAAAAAATAGTGAAACCACCTGACGACTTTGCATTGTTTTCCGCTCCTGATATTATCCGTAGAGTAGGAGGAAAAGAAGCAACCACACCTACAACACCCACAATGCCTGAGTCACCAAAAACATTTAAACCGGCTAAAATTCATCAAGATTTACGAGGTAAATCTCTTGACTCTAAACCAAAAAGAGCAAGCACAGAAAGTAAATCAAGATCATCAACAGAAGATTATCATACTAAAAGACTAAGTAGTGACAAGCCTAAAATAAAAATAGAAAAGATTCAAATGACCGATAAAAAGAATGAATCTTTGAAAGCTGAAGGAACTGTTTCTGTTCAAAGGTATGATGAAACTATAGGAAGCAGTTCCAATGAATCCGCGCTAGAATCTCAGTTAGAACCATTACCAAGCGCTGAAGATATAAGATCAATTATACAAAATGAGAATACGAAAAGTTTTACTTCATCTTTAGTAATACCGGATTCGCATGAGCATACTGCACAAGTTCATGACCATAATAGTCAAGCAAATCTGGACTCAACTGGATTAGAACTAGATCAATCCATATTGGATAACATCAATACTGATCTTATATCGGAGGACATCTTGTACCAAGTAGCACAATCGCTCGTTGATAATCCAGAACTGCAAAATGTTATTGATAAATCAATAGTTGATGGAAATTTAATGTTAGATTCATCATTACAATCAATCAACCAGGAAAACACGCTTCAACATGCTCAAATGAATAATACGCAGGTAAAATATTTTTTAATGTACTTGAATATAAAAATAAAGTTATTACAGCAGAATGATTATTTATTTAAAACATCCTTTATCCAAACGAAACAAAATTTACAGAAATTAACATTGTGAGCAGAATATTTGTGAAAAATACCTCGACAATTTTGGTAGTGCAATAGAGTAATTTTTTTTAGACAAACGTGCCCCAATGCGGAAGGGTTTCATTAAGGCATTTACCTCATGAATTAGTAATTACGGGAATATTACAAGTGCGTTTAGTTAGGATTTCATTGATTTTTATACATAAGATTATTTCTGTAAGTTTTCTTAGTTTACTGATGAAAACGAATGCGCATCATTGTGATCGCATGCGCTTAATATTAAGTTCCAGTACAAATAATCGTATACAAGTAATATATTAAACTTCCTTTTAATTTCAGTCTTCTGTAAATTCGCTGGAAAGTCAAGGGGCTAAAGGAACGCAAATTATACGGTCTGATGGAAGAGTACTAGTTTTACCACCTATAGAAAGGCCTACAACTCGGAGCAGAAATAAGCCTAGTGAAAATCCAGATGCTAGGCAAGTTACAAGGTCAGATATTTATTTCTTATATTTTATTTTTGCATTAATCCTAATTTGGAAAGATATCTATTATAGAAAGGTGCGTTAACATTTTCTTTTGAATTCTGATTAAAATGTTCCAGCCCATAAATACAAATAAACGATTCATGTTGTTACTGAATCGGTAGGTATTCTATTCCCGAAATAATTAGTATTTAATATTTAGTTTGTGATTACAATTGTGTAAGCTAGTGAGTGGTTAATAGCATAATGTTTTTGTATAAATGTATTTAATATTTTCTTTTGGAAGTATTTACTATTTGCTTCCCTCCACACTATACAACTACTATTTTAATATACTTTAATAGTGTACTAGATACCATAAATGCAAAATGTATATAGAAATCGGTAATGGATTGCATTTTATGTTAGATTAATATGGAAAATAAGTGCCAAATATCTACGAAAGGCTAGCGAAATCGTAGTATAACCATATTCCATTTGATAAAAGTGGCAGAAGCAATACAATAATCAATGAAACAAATTATAGAGCATTTCTAAAAATTTAGGAATATTTTACAATAAAGTTTATTTTGCTGTTGCACAAGAAAATTATAATGGAAATAATACTACTGTATAAATACACACTACTAACAGCAAACTATTGTAGAATGTTAATATTACTAATGAAATCAAATAAATTTTCGGGGATATTTAAATTTCCGATTAGAACTTTGTATAATATTGATTGATAGAAGTAATTTTTAATAACCTTACTTCATACAATTGTTTAATATGTTTTCGAGCAGCGGCAGCAGTAGAATAAAAAAAATTTTGGCCTGGCTACCAAAAACATCAGTCACTACTGTTTTATAATTGCACCTTTTCACATTTGAATTTTTATGTAGACTTTTACTAAACAGCGTATATTACATTGTGCAGGCCTATGAAACCATTGGATGAAGAACATGTGTCTGGAAATGAACTAGATAGTTCTAATGAAGAACAAAGTGAGGAAGATGAATCAGAAGATGATCCAAATAAGTTGTGGTGCATTTGTAATCAACCACATAATAATAGATTTATGATTTGTTGCGATACGTGTGAAGAATGGTATCACGGCAAATGCGTTAATGTTACAAAAGCGATGGGCCAAATGATGGAGCAAGATGGTAAAGAATGGATATGCTTATATTGCAAGGTTTGTATCGCTCAGACAATTGTATTTTAATATACTTAAATTATTTGTTATATTAGGATCCTTCTCTCAAAAGACCAAGCGCTGCTGCTCGTCGCATAAGAAAAGCATCGCGTACTTCTACTGATAGTAGTGGAAGTCAGAGGAGAGCTTCTACTGGCGCTGTTCAAGAGCCATCCAAAATACCGGGTTGTATTGTCTGTGGAAAACCATCTAGAAACAGTTCAATTTATTGTAGCGATAGTTGCATTTTAAAACATGCGCAAGGTGTAGAAAAGGTAAGTTCTTTTAGTTATTTATTTAATGGAAGATAATTATATCATAATTATAAATACAAATGTTAAATTTTATCTAAATCCACTAAGGTACTTGTAATACTGTACACAAATCTTTAAGAAATGTTATTTTAAAAGTGATTGATATGAACTTATTTAGGCATATTTAACTATTATTTGCTATGCCGCGAAGAAACTTAGTGGACGAAAAGTGTAGTGTATGACGAAATGTTGCTTTAACATTTTTTATAAATAAACAGTACTGTTAGATGAAATCTGAACATCATTAGTTTCGCTAAATTTTCCGAAATATTTGTGTCGATTGTAAATACTTTCAGTTTTCGTGTAAAATAGTAGTTTGCATATTCTTTCAACTACAACATAGTTATAAAATATAGTATTTTCTTCTCAGGTTGTTGAAAAATCTTTAGAAAACTCTCCTGAAATTTGGGAAATAGATTTCAACTAAATTAGAAAGATTTTTTAATCGCATTTTAAAAAAGAGAAGAAGTATTTCAAACAATAATATAATTAATACATGCATGTATTAATATTAATGCATATTTAATATTTAGTTGATCCACCTTCTCAAAGTATTTGAGCTCTTGTTTCTATTTGGCTCTCTGTTCTACTGATTTTTTCAGTATCATTTGTCAGCAATTCTCGATAAGATATATGTCCGGACTATTTCCGAACCACGTTATTTGCTGAACCGCATTTTACTCTATATTTTCCCACCTACAATGATAAATACATTTTTTACGTTTATATTTAAAATACCAGGAGTAATATGTATAGAACAATTGTCTTGCGCTTAAGCAAAGCGGATAGCCGTCCATTCTTAATGTGCCTTCAATAAAGTGCAATAAACCTTCTTTGCCGGAAATGTATCCAGAAACCATGACAATCGTGGGAAATTTTACTGCCGATTTAATGCATTCTGTTTTAAGAGCTTCTCCTGGTTTTTGCAATAAGCGCTGCCTGTAATCATGTTCCCCAGCGTGTAAGAATTGGCTGTGGAGGTTTGGGCATTGTCTGTGAAATTGTAACAGGTTACTACAATGTTGTTTAAGAGACAGGCCTACGGAAAGCATGTTTTCTAGCCTTTTACTAGCTAATAATTGAAAGTGATGGTTCAAGTACATTTTATGTACTATGATATTAAGAACAAATTCTTTCTGACGATCAATCGATACATAACCAGAATTTTTATTTTATTGTTCTGATTTAATGCTGTTTCCAATTTTACTGCGCACTGATTTTAAATTTCTTTGTAAACTTGTTCGACTCGATAAGTTCCAGTTCGAGTATTTACTACAGAAAGAGCAAAATGATTCATTATCTAATGCATTAAATGATACTTTACACGCAATCGATGTTTAGCACAAATCGAATATAAATTGGCTGTTCTACACAACGCTTTTTTATTTTTGTGCTGTATACTACCACGTGCATTAAAATTTATTCCGAAACATGCAAGCACTGTCACAAACTTTGCAAATTATTTTGGTTCCATTATGTATGAAATCTGGAAACTTACCGCTAAACTTCTGTACTTCATTCCTGTTTTTGACAATATTAAACTATGCAAACAAGATATGTACAGCCCGATGAGCGATAGCTGACCGACCTGCTGTAACATCTGCTAAACTGGTTGCATTTCTTTTCCAAGCACGAGCTACTAACAGTCGTTCTCAAAATCCAAAAATATTGCTCGTATAATAAATATGACATACTTTATTTTAATTCACTTGGTGTTCGCATTTTATTTTCAAGTACTGTATATAAAAGATGCTTCATAAATACATAGCACGGTTTTGAATAGATGGTACTACTTACTTATCAGATTATTTTTAGAAAAAGTATTTATATAACGCTTATTGTTTGTATAAAAGCGCATTGTGAGAACTGCAGATAAAATCGTACGGTACCTATCTACAGCGTGACGTCATCACTACGGATAGCCTGATTTCAAAAAGTAAAATTTTGAGCAAATAAATATGATTTTCAAAATAGCTGAAACTATAGAGAAGTGAATAGTTACTGGCCCTAAACGAGAAACATTCAATGAAATTGAAAAAAAGATTAGGTTGCTAATTAAAAATACGAAGAAGTTAACATTTTCCGAATAAAAATTTTGGTACATTTTTCATTCTTATTTTGTTTTATAAAGTTTGGCATATGGCATTTGATGCATTTCCAAAATACCACCAACTTAAGTAAGGGGCGGGCATATGTCAGTTTGTTGAGAGCTATAATACGGATCACCTACATATAACAGCAACATCTTTTTAGTTTTATACATTACTAGCAAACTACTTTACATTGTATTAAAGCCACTATGGAATAGACATTCACGTTTTGTACTCAAAATGAAGCAGACGTTTGTCCGATTTATTCAAGTTTACTTTCGTTTAGTAATGTAATAATCCCGTAAACCAAGTATGGGCAACCTTTGACATGTTGCGGCCCAAACTTTATTGTGCAAATACATTCGCGGGCCGCGTTTAAACCCTATGTCACTCGATTTTCCTTATTTGGAGTGAGTATGAGTAAGTAGTGTATGTTTTTTTTTTAATTGGGTTTTTCAAAATGTCTCGCGGGCCGGATCAAATCTTACAGCGGGCCTAATCCGGCCCGCGGACCAGTGGCTGCCCACATATGCCGTAAACAAATCGCTTCTTAAAATCTTTAAGACGCGCGTGTGAATCGACTTTTGTGTAAATTAATTTCTCCTATTTTGATTGCTTATTGAAACTTTGAAACTAAATCAGTCTATTATAAAAATAATATTAGCAAATAGCTTATTTCGGAAACATCTAGAAGGCCAAGAAGCGGTACCGACGTTCAATCTTTTTAATGAGGTCTATCCGTCGCTCGTTAAAAATTTGCCACTTTTTTACGTTGCGTGGGCTTTCAGTATGTAATCTCTTCCTTTCTGCTAGTAATGTCATATTATATCTTAATGTAGATTTTTAGTCTTCCCCAAAAGCTTTCCTTTTATTCCTTTTATTGTATGACATTTAGGTGGTAGTATTTGAAAGAAAAACTGGCAAAATATTGTCAGGGAGTAACGCACCCAGCGCAGCTAATTTAGACAAATGGCTAGCAGACCATCCAGGATTTGAAGTTGTTCGATCTACAAGCAAACCATCGGCAGTTAAGGTATTAACTAATGACTAGTATATAGTAAAGAGTAGTTAAATTGTACAGTGTGTTAAATGTTTAATCAACATTTGAGACATGTTCTCATTTGAAATTAATTAACAAAACTGTTAAATAAATGTTTCGAAAAGGATTTCAAATATTTCCCGTTTCCAATAAATACTTTTTAAATTTCGTAGACCATTTGAATTGGTAGTTTCGGTAATAAGTTTCTTGGAGGAATACATGCAAATATGTCCTGGAACTATCAATTTAATCCATTGCGAAATTTAACAAATATTTGCTAGGTTGCATCGTGAGCTTCACTTGAGCAAAAGATTTTTGTAAGATTGGCACGCGTCAAAAGCAGCGTTTCACTGATTATAGTATGGGCTCCTTGAGAGAGTCTCATGCTCCTCGTTATACACCCTATTTCCACTCTACTTTGTTGATATGTATCCATTCCAATCTGATGAGGTGTTTCGATCATCGGTGTTTTTGAAGAATTGACCCCCAGATATTACTGGCATTATACCCGATCTCGGGTGGAAATACAATGCAGTTTCTATAGATTTGGAAACAAATTCCTTGTCTGGCGGCCATCGAACATATTGTCTGTCATCAGATCCTAGACGATTTATGTATCTTGGTTTCGTCCGACCAAAGTATATTTCCACTGATTCATGGTCAATTGCCTCTGGCTTATTCCAAATTCTTTTCTACGTTTGCTGTTTCGTAAATTATATATAAATTAATATTATAAATAGTTTCTTATGGCCAACTCTTTCAAGTAACTGCGCTTCATCGAGGCGGGATTTAATTGTTCTAGCGGATATGCTAGTGCTAGATTCTCTGAATATTTCTCGTCTTATTTTATTAGATCCTAGTCGCGGATACTTTTTTAATAAGTGTACAATTCTTGTATCCATTGTTTTCGCAATTGTTTGGGAGATTTAGTTTTCCTTTTTACATTTTCTGTAGTATTATGTCGCTTATAGTGACATATAGTATTGCTTGCAAACACTGTAAATGCTCGGATATTTTCTTATATGAGCAGTTTTTCTCTCGTAACTTTGTAAAATATTTTTCATTGTAGAGCTCCAGCTACATCTTTTACTTTTCCCCAGATTTACTTACTAATAACAAAATATTACAACTGAAATAATAATTTTTCAATGCGAGCTCTACGACTACTTTATATTTGTATCCTTATTAATTATATGTCTAAAGATATCATCACAACAATAACGGTTTTATTTTATTTCATGAAAAAACTTATTAAAAGCGCATCGAGTACAGGCGGTCCGCAGAGAATTCTCGGAATTGTTTTTTGATATGGAAGAGTTTTTATATATTAAATGTTATTTTGCAAATCGTTCTTAATTAAATGGCCACTACTGTATAATACGATAAATATGAGACAATATCAGTCTTTAAAAACCTTCTGAAAAAGCTGACAATATGATCAGCAAAACATCAAGAGTAAAAGCAACGACGTGTTAACAATCATAATATTATTCCACAATAGATAAACCATATGTTACACATTCTAAACTTTTTATTTGGGTACTTTGTGGTCTCCGACACAGTCTGCACTCATGGTATATAGAAAATTATTACAATATTGCAGGTGTTGATCGTGATGTAGTTTTCGTTGTCATATACTTTACGGCGCTAAATTCAAACATATTAATTGCCCACAACCCAAAATTGAAAACTTACGATCTTCGGAAAGCACTGATTTAGTCGTTTACAATTTCTGATTCGGAATAGCAGTAAAATGTCAAAATTTGACAAGTGTTTTGCAAAATCTATTTACACTAACGTGTACTTTACATTTAAACAAACACTTTTTTGCATTATGTCTTAAAGTAATAATAAACCGTTCATGTTTACGGCATTTGTTACTAGTATACAAGTTACATACATTAATTTAGGGTTTGTATTTGTATTTGAATTATCCAAACATTTTCAGATATTTATTTCGCCTTGATTTGGTAAACATTGTGTATTTTTAAAATATAAGAGGGTCAAATCAGTTCAACATGCAAAAAATATTTAAATTTTTTACATATTAGTGCTGTCCGTTCATTTCAAGTACTCACACAGCTAATTTGAAACATCCAGCATCACATGAAAATATAGGGATTGAAACCAATCTTAGTGAAGTAGCTCGTAATGTCACGTTACATTTTTGACTTATACCTCTTATAAAGCTACACGTACCATAAATATACGTGTAGTATCATAAATATCACGAAAAACCATACATTAGTTATTACCCATGTGTAAAACATAAAATTTGAAAGTAGAAATTAACATAGCCTATGCAAAAATGTACATTTTTGACATGTAATATATACAGCATCAAACAAAACCCATTTTTAAAATAGTTGTTTCATATCTTCAATAAATTATAAAACTTACTTTTCGAAAAATTTAGACTTCTGTCAAATACATTGTAACCGTATTTGCACCATATCGAATATCAGTCATCACATCGTCAAATCACATGATCAGTATAACTTACAGCTGCCACGTAGGATGAATAAATTGTTGATAGAGAACAATTCGATGCTAACCCAAACGTGTGCGGGTTGTGTTAAGGATAAGAAAATAGTTTTCTATTCTTGTTATAGGTTTTAATGCTTTGTAATAGTTAGTTACATTCGCATTCTTGTATTTGTTGTGCTTTTTATCACACCGCGTCGCAGCTGCAATGGTTTACCGTTACTCCAATTTGTTTGTCTTCATCATATAATTTAAACCACACCATATGACCCATTATTTTATGCCCAACTAACTCTAAACATTTTCTGTAAAATGAATACAACTTGGGAGGAATCCTGTATATATATAATAAATTTTCTGTATAGGTGATGTTAGGGTTTCAAATGAAATTGTGTATTTTTAATATATCTTCCCTTACTTAATCAGTTAGACCCCTTAAACCATTCCATATACTTTTACCCCATATATGTATATATACAAATTATTATTTGCTTAATTACAATTCCTTATTCTAGAGCAATACAACTGCTCGTTCTACCGAAGCAAGAGAATTTGCATATCCATCTAATATACAGGTACTTGACACACTGTTGCAAGTAGATGAATGTATTTATTAATTTAAAATATTATTTTCTAAATATATTTTGTATATTGCTTTTTTTATTTATGAACCCAATTTATAAAGTTGTTATTTTATGAACTGCACCGATATTTTCATATGCTGTCTGTGTTGATATTAACAATCTATCTATTCAATTTACATAGAAAATGTCACAATCAAAACTTCAGCTGGTAAAGAATACTTCAAACGATGGTGTGTCTCTGGCAATTCAGCGAAAGGGAATTAATATTGGTGTATTACATCATCAACCTAAACACCAAGGACAAACTGAATCAAATAGATTGCATAAGAAGGTGAATATAGATATGGAAATGGAGTTAACTTAAATTACGATTTTCAAATTCTAGATTACTGGTTTAAAAATTATTAGTAAAGTACCTTCATCAAACCAGCAAAAACAAACTAAGCTTATTCAACCTGTTCCTGTAAATAAGGCACCATCTACAACTACTCCGATTAAATCAAAACCATCACCATTAACTAAGAGTCCGTCTACACCACCTGCACCTAAAGAAAAACCGATGCCTCAGAAAACTCCAAAAGCTCGGCAAGCAGAAATTGCCACAACGCCACAACCTAAAACTGAAAATATACGTGAAAATGTTCGAAAAACACTAATGGAACAACTTACAAATCGTATAAAGATGGCAGATGACTTAAAATTAACCGACGATGAGGTGGCAAATATATCGACAGAAATCGAAAATCAATTATTTAAATGTTTTGGGGATACTGGACAAAAGTATAGAAATAAGTACAGGAGTTTAATATTTAACATTAAAGATATTAAAAATCAAACCCTATGGAGAAGAATATGTGAAAAATCCATAAATCCATATCAATTGGTTAGATTATTGCTCAATCTATTATATTACTTATGTGCTTACTTAACTATTTTGTTCTTAGGTGAGGCTTTCACCTGATGATTTAGCAAGTCAAGAACTGGCGCTCTGGAGAGAACGAGAAGCTAAACATCAGTTAGATATGATTAAGAAATCGGAATTGGAATTGTTAAACTGTAATCGCCAATATGTTTTTAAGACTCATAAAGGTTAGCACATTTATTCAGTGTGTGGTATAATGATCCGCGTAATCATATAATTAATCAATTAATCTCATTAAGGGGAGCAAGTGTTCGAAGACGATCGTCCTACGGATCAAACTGTAACAGAAGTTATCACAGGTTTGGGAACTGACGGCACATCAACCGATAAAGAAGAAGCAAAAAAGGAGTCATCTAAAGATAAAGATCGAAAGTCAACCTCTTCAAAACACAAAAAAGATAGAAGCCGGGATAAAGAGAGAAAATCAAATAAAGAAAAAGGCGATAGGTATGTTTTTTTTTCTTTTCATACCAATCATGTACATATACATACATACATAGAGTCAGAATGTAAAGTTATTAGTCAAGATACTTTAAAAGATAAAGATAGAAATATAAACGTATATCATTCGTTATTGTGACACATCAGTAACACAGACGTTTTATTAACCCCTTGAGTTCAATAATGTACAGAACAAAAATAAAGATACAACAAATGTGAGATTTCCATGCCAACAATATGCAGTCTTTAAGCAGCCGAACCAAGAAACATAACTTGTAACTGGCTCTTTTCTTATGATTACAAAACATTTTTTTTATGAATTATGGCGACTTTTGAGCTCTATAGCATTCGCTTGATACTCGATTTTTAGGAAAACCAGTAAATCGGTAATAATATTACAAAACGCTATCTCATTTGTAGCTAGCCCATACATTTTTCCTGTATGTTATAAGTCTCATATCTCTTGTCAAGTTTAGGTAACTTTTGATGGATTTGGATTATTCTTGTAGAACATTTTTACCTATTGTTGCTTCTATTCACTTCGAATAGCAAACATTAAGAGCTACATTGCGACTGTTATACAAGTACAAATAGATACGGTACATGTTTGCATTGAAATGTTGTGTGTATATGGCATCCCTACTTACTTTTCATTACGCAGCAAAAAGTGGACAATTGCGAACATAGGATTTGGCAAGAATGTGTTGAGCAATTTTGGCTTACAAGTAACTACGCACTAAAAAAAACCGACACCGTAACAGCAAAAAAAAATGCACTGTTTGACCTGACCCGAAAATAGGTAATCCTAGTTTTACGATCAAGGCTGCAGAAACGAATGCAGTCAGAGATGCGTGCGGCCCGGTTACTATATTAAAAGTAATGATTGTAGTCACTTACTATGTCAGTTTGATTCTGTTGCTGATGTAGACTGTATCAACAAAGCCTGCATCAACAACACAAACTAAAATAGTAAGTAATTACACTCATTACTTTTAATATTGATAGTAACTAAGCCACACAAATCTCCGACAGCATTCATTTCTGCAGCCTGATTTAGGATTTGCACAAAAAGTAACTGCAGAAAATGCTAGTTTGAAATTGGATTTTTTTGTATAGTTATCAGGATTGGTCATTTTACGTATGTTAAAAGTTGATGTATAACTTTACATACTGTCTCGTGTAGAATAATGATGCTATTTGTATAATTTGTAAACAATCAAATACTTACATATTGAATGCATAGACCGTCAAATGTATCTGCAACCGCAAAATGCGAGAAGATGAAGAAGCGAGACCACTCTTGTATACACACATGTAATAATGTGTCCAATAGTTTTAAAAAGATGTGTTTATGATACAAGAAAGTGTGTCGTATTGAGTACATAAATGCGGTCCTGCTTGTTACTGCATTTTGAAGTAAAAACGTTGTAGCTGTACAATCATATTATTATGTTCACATGTTCTTTCCCTTGTTTTGAGTTTTAGCATGCTGTTAGAAATAATAATACTATTTAAATTTTTAATGCTGACTTATTTGTATTAAAATAGTATGAATAACTGTTGTCCGCTTTATCATTAAAAAATACTTTAAAAAGTTAAAGACGCCGCAAAATGTATTGGTAGTAATTAACCAATAAAAAAATAAATTCTTTTTTTCTTAGTTTGATGAATGAGGATTTTTGTTTAGTTAAAGCCTAACATAAGAAGTTACGTCTATTTAGTTCTAGAATGACATTTAAAAGGAAGTACAATATTCACGGCCACTATTTCTGGCTTCTTTTCGATTCTCAGACTCCCGTGTAGAAAATCGAAACAAAAACAACGAATCCTTAACACATGGATTCACAGAGCTAAGATGGCATCCGTTGAAGAACATCTTGCGGCTAAACTCCAACATTTCAAAAACTTACTGCAGCAAAACGATTAGAAACTCAAAAACATTACAGATGTAATGTTAAACAACAGCAACCATTACTGCAATCACATGCCTGTCATACAGCAAAGGAAATCGGAGGATAACTACGCAAACGCAATATTAAAGTATCTTTAATGCTTCAAAAATTATCCATGAAATTATCTTGACCGAAAATTTCAATCCAGGAGTCTACGAGATAGCTTGCAGCTACGAAAAATTATACATCGAACAAACGGCTAGAAACATCATCAGGTTAAAAGAACATATACGAAATACAAAATAGAAATACATAGTCAAACCAGCAGTAGCAACATGGAATCATCGTTGACAAATACAGAAAATTTGCAACAGTACTTACAATACTTCTAATACTAAAATTTATTTTCTGTACAGAAACCTTCTGATTTTAGTCATTTTGCACCTATGTATCCTGATTTTACGTAATCTATTAGTAAAATTTTCAGATAAACTTGATTATAAGTTATAATATTAAGAAAAGATATTTTTTTACCTAAATTATTTCTCTATATTTTAATAATTTAGCAAAGACAGACGAAAGGAGTATAGATCCACTAGCAAAGACAAAGATAGGGAAAGAGATCGACGAAAACGATCAAGAAGCAGGGAACATAACAGACATGCTGAAATGAGAAGATCGCGAAGTAGGGATAGAGATCGACGCAAACGTTCTCATAAGAGTTCTAAACATAAGAAAGATGTCCATAACACAACTGAAAAATTGGATAAAAAATCCAAAGAAATATTGGAACAGCTTGTCGATAAACAAATTGTGCCTCCATTAGAAGATAGGTTGTGGAAGCATGTCCCACAAGAAGATATTGTTCAAGGTATTTATAATAGAACATTTATAATTTCGAAATAGGTATTAATTTTTCACCTTGTCTATTACATCATTATTTTTATTGTTATTATTTACTACTGTGGACTAAATCTTAAAATAGCGCCAATATACTTATAATTTTTGGTTACTGCTTTCCCTGAGAAAACGTTGTATGGTTAATTATGAAATCATTTCTGTTACGGTTTTGATAAAATTTGAAAATTTCTAATATCGTCGGTAAGCGGTACTTAATTAAAAATAATCATGCAAGCACAATAAGTACCAACATAAATTTCGCTAAATATGGCACATCTAAACATAACCTAGAAATAGCCCTTTTCAGATTAATTTCTAGGTAATTTCGATTGAATCGGCCGATACTTGTTGAAAATCTATATTGAACATAGGTGAAGAAGTAAAACACATTTTAGAAATATTTCCAATATATTTAACTAAAATTAAACTTACTCGAGTCTCTAGAGATAAATAAACTTAAATATTCAGATATATTACTAAACGATCAAATAGATCTTAATAATTCACCATTGTTGAATTTGTTTGTCGAAAACTAGTACCTGAATTTAGGAGATTAATGAGTCCCATTATGTAATATAATTATTGTTAGAGTGAAATTTCTGGTTTTAATATAAAGGACGTGTTGTTCAGTAGTAAGAGGACATCCAATGAAGCTACAGTGATAGCGAAACATGTCATATATTACGTTGTGTTAAATATATTGGAAATGTTTGTAAAATTGTGTTTTACTCTTTCGCTGTTTAAATTTTAGGTACCTTAAACTATTTTTCTGAAAAAAGAAGGGTCATCTTGACCTCGGCAAAACGTGAGTTTTCCGTTGAAATCCATTAAAATCACTAGCTTACTGCGTGTTACTCGGAACTGCAGCCTAAATTAAACCAGTGCGTTTTTGATAGATGTTCTAAGTCCCTATTGGCAAAACTAGAAAGCTGAATCAAATTGTTTCGTTGCGTTAATAATTCACATAAGTATATAAGTGGAGAAAAACATTTTGATGCTTTCGTTTAGCAAATCTGATAATTGATTATTGACATATTGAACTTTCTGTATTTTACAATAATTTCATCATATAATTTGATAATTGATTGTTGACATATTGAACTATGTATTTTACAATAATTTTCTCATGTAACGGCATAATAGGTATTTTATAGTTTACTCCTATTGAAAATCCATCCTTATTTGTTAATGTATACTAACCACTGAATGCAGTTTAATGCGAGTTTGTTCCTTCAATTGTAACAACTACAAAGTTACCCATTTGTTGTCTCATTCCACCTTTTGGTTAATAAACATATGAGATGTAATACACCGAATTAATTAAATTTAATTAAAAATTAGTAAGTAATTAAATTGTCATTTTTGTTAAAAGATATAAAAATAACAGCTATAGCATCAAGAACGTTTCATCAGCCATCAAATAAAATTAGTAATCATTTTTATTCCAAAGTTTTATCGACTACTATATTTTAAAGGATGTAACAATTGCAATAATATAATGAATTCAATTCAATTATATATTCAAAAAATTAAATATTGTCCGTCACTAATTTAGGAATGTACAATTGCTTTATAGCTGCGAATGTTGAAAGTGACAGCGATCATGAGCCTACATCAACTGTAACTATTCCTACTCCACCTAGAAGTAATGATCCAGATGAACCCCAATCCATTCAGGCAACTACAGGTATTCCTGATAAAAACGGTATTATTAGTTATTTCTAAAATAATCGAAATAATTCACATAATTCTTTTATTTCAGAAAAGAAAGATATCAGCAGAAGTATTAGCATCGATTCTACAGGACCATTCTCTCCTAAAGATGATAGCCCTGGTTTATCTCCAATAAGACCACATAGCGAACATGTGTGGAAAGGAACAATAAATATGGTAGATGTTGCACAAATATCAATAACAGCACATGAAGTCTCAGGTATAATTGAAACAAGTGCATTGTTAATATAATACATATAATGCGATATTTTTAACAGGAGATTGCAGTGGACTAAGTGATGAACTTCCCTCTTCTTTAGATATAGTTGGTAGAATATCACCTGATACTGTTTGGGACTATATAGGAAAAATGAAATGTTCCAATAGCAAAATGATCTCATTATTGAGATTAAATGCTACTAACATAGAAGAAAAAATGCCTTATATTGCCTTATACAGTTATTTATCAAGTAGAGGAAGATTAGGCGTTGTAAAAAGTACGAATAAAGCAGTAAAAGATTTTTACATTTTTCCGTTAGGAGGTCAAACTCCTATACCGCAAGCTTTACTCCCAATTAATGGCCCAGGTAATATCTTATATTTGAAAAAAGACTTTATTAACGTTATAACTTTTAGGATTCGAAGAAAGTAGACCACCATTATTAGTCGGTGTTATCGTAAGAGATAAAAGAAAGCGTCCTATGATTGAACCAACGTTAGCTGTGATACCTAAGAAAATAAAAGTTGATATAGCTGTCATTCCGCCTGGATCCTCCACACCTCCTATTTCGACTGCGTCTACTCCATCTCGATCTTACACACCCCCGCCTAGTAGAGACCCTAGAATAAAAACACCGTATACGCCTACAATTACGCTACCAACACCACCCATTAACGCACCTTCGCCCGCTACAACTACTGGGGATGACATGGGTAAGTCGAAATACATGACAAGATTTTAAAGTACCTTCTACAATGCATTACAACTTTCCAGATGAGCCGTATAGTCCAGAGGATTCAGATCCGGAAGTCAGTACACCGCCTCTACCGTTAACTGATTCGACACGGTTAACCAACAATTTGCCAGTTATTTCAAATGCAACCAAACAAAGTTCTTTCATTGATAATCCCCTTCCATCTCAGACATTTAAGCCATTCAGCAGTAAATTCGAATCAATTCCAGGTACAATTTTTTAATATAATTCGTATTTTATCTTTATTAACTTAAAAATCCACTTGCAAGATTTGACCGTTGAAAATAAATGAAGATAATTTGCTTTGTAAATTTTGTTTATTGAATATTTATTGCAAATTTGGAATCTCATTTGGTTTATTTTTTAATTAATCACGAATACATGTACACTTCGTCCATTTTCAGTTTTTACCTACTTCATTGAATTTTATCCGTATGAAATAAATCGATACTTCTGGGTCAAATTAAATGCCGTATAAACAGTTAATTTGAAAATAAATTTAACGCATTGTAGCGCAAATTATTTTATTTCAAGAAAATTAATTATCGTTTGATTTATTAATGTTTTACAGCAACTAATTAATAAAAAATATACTTGAAATAGGTGAAGAATTTTAAATAGCAAATATGGACTATGTGAAGTATTAAAGTAGATTTGGGTCGAATTTCTATTTTAAATAGATGACACTTAGTGTGTTATATATATATATATATATATATATATATATATATATTATATTCCAATTAAGTTAGCTAACCACGTCCTCCATGTTCTATGTAACAAACAACCATTCTAATTAATAAAACGACATACAACGTTTTCATTATTTAATGATATTTTAAGGTATCAAGAGAACACATTTGAAATAATGTTCATAATATACAAGTAAAGATTAAATAAACACGGATTTATGAATTTATAATATAAAAGATATTATCAAAGACTTCAATCGTCTATTTCTTCTTCAGAACTTGAAGATTCGTTGGGATTGGCAATTATTATGGGCTCAATGTCCATCTCCACTACGGTTCTTTCTTGCTCCTACCAATTTCTTATTAAATTGCCATGTTTGTCATCATAACCCTCAAGTTAATCTTATTACCCTTAGAATAAATCCACATCTGACCCAAGAATACAACTAGTTTTGCAGAACTCGACATGAGGTTAGCCGTATTTGCAGAAAAATACTTTGCAATAATGCGTTATGTTTCTCAATTTATGCTCGCCTGTTTTCTTTTCCATATTTGAAGCCAATTGCCTTCAACAATGTACTCGATGATTGTTTACACAGTTCAACAATGGGTTTGGTTTTATGTTCATCCTTAAGCGTTTGTAAAGTAATATGTGTCCTTAAATCAATATTTTCATAACAAAATCATAAACCAATCATACTACTGTTGTTACTTTGTTGATACATGTTGTAAACAGCATTTCACACTTCCATTTTTGTTGTTTTTCGCAGATCACTTGTTTTGGATTTAGTACGAAGATTTCCTCTCCACACACATATGGAAATGCAGTATATATTCTTATATTTTGATTGAGATTTTAGGAAAACATGCAACTTTCAGTAAATAATTTCAATAAGTGGTTGCTCAAATGAAAATGGAAGCCTTCTCTGTGAGTAATTCAACAAACGTTGTGCAATACAATGTTTTTTAATGCTACATCTCCAATTTCCATTGTTTAAAAGACAAGTTTAATAACAAAACTTTTTATTTTTACACGGAACCTATTACTGCAATTAAATATATGTCAAAAAATAAGTGAAAAAGTGTGTTATAAAAAATGCCGGGAAATATAAATAAACCGTGCATTTTAGATGGCATCGTATTCCTGCAGTAGTTGATTCAAAAGAAGAGTTATGTTTGGTTTATTATTACAATTGTGTGTGACAACATAATGTTTTTTTATATATAATCTGAGCGAAGTCAACCACGGGGAAGTATCTACAATGCTACGTTCCCCTACTATAACTATCCTACTACATCATGATGTAGTAGGACAACAGCAAAATGCTACATACGGTGAATGTCTGTATATATTCTTCTCATAATGCGTTAGTATTGATACACATATATTAATAATATACTAGATACCATGAATGTGCAACAGTTTCTAGTAGTACTTGATGGTTTTAGCGAAATTTTTGGATGAGACTAATAAAAGTAATACAGTAAGCAATAAAAGTAAATGATACAGTATTGGTAAAAGCACGTGCAAGTATTTTACAACAATTTTCCTTTTGCTTTGTACAGATAACATGAGAATTTTTATCATGGACATAATACTACCCTATAAACGAAATAAAATAATACTTTCTATTGAAAAAAATAATATTTGTGCTTATCCATCGAAAGCATTGACGATCTACACCTTGCAGCTTTAGTTCAATAGACAGCATTGTATAAACAATTCAAATGCAATTAATAACGTATGAACTAACTCAAACAAGGAAATAGTTCTGCATGGTTCTCATCAATATTGCCAAACAACTTCTATAAGTTCAACTTCACTAAATTTTATTCCTTGAGCCTCATTTCCGCAATTTAGAAACAAAAAATGATTAAATCTAGTTCGCTTTTACTTATCAACGAATGTTATACGATCAGGGAGTGCGATATAATTATTTTAGTACTTATTTGTTAAAGGCTTAGAAGATCCAACTCCTCTTCCATCCAATAGCATAGAATTGCAAAGAAAAATGGCTGAGCTAGACCAAAGGATTGCTATGCATAAAGCAGAAATTGATAATATGTCTCAAGATCTAGTATCGGCGACAGCATCAGACATTGGAACATCTGCTTTGGCAAATATCGCATTGCCAAGTAATTTACAGCAGATATTAGATAGTATAAAAACAATAGGTGCCGTTACTAATGAAACAGTAGATGTACAGGTACATGCATCCATTTAAAATTGTCGCATCATATAATACATTTATGATTTTATTGCAGACTAATAAAAGCCTTCAGACTCCTCAATCAGATCTAACAATACCTTTAATGTTACCCAAAATAAGTTCGCGACCACTTACAGGATCAGCTGCTGTTAATCAGAAAACTGAAGTTTTATCTCCAACAATACCTTTAAATTTGCCAAAAATAAAAAAACATTCTGCTACAAATTCACCACAGAGAGGGGTCGATGAAAAATCAACGAGTGTTCTCAGTTCCTTAAGTGAAGAAGATTTAATTAGAAAAGCGGAAGAAATGCTAAGTGAAACTGAGCCGGTACTTAAAAAAAGTAAAGAGAAAGAACTAGTGACACCTCCATATAATCCGGGTTTTTCTACTATATACAATACGCCTCCTCCTGCTGTACTTCCACCTTCGAATGTGGTGTCCTCACCTACAATTGCACCACCAGCTAAGCGTTCCAAGATTGACTTAAGCCAACCACCCATACCAGGACTTGAAGATGAGTGTTAATCAAAATCTAGTTCTTGTATTTTTTTAACTCGTTTCTACAATTAGTCTTTATGCGATAAGTTCTTATTCAGACAGGGAAATATCTTTCAGCTATTTGGTGCTAAAAATTGATTAGAACAAAATAGGTATGTAAAATGAGTTATTTAAAATATGAAAGTTTATTTTAGTTTGATATTATATTGCTACCTTTTGTAACGCGGTATGGAAGTTTAATTTTAGAATTAAATAGAATTTTATAATTTAAATTTAGGTTATTGTATATATTTACGTAGCTTCTATTCTCAATATTTAACATAAAATATGATGTACTGACAACAATTTGTCATCCTGTGCACAGTTAGTAGCTATAGAGGTTTCCTAAAAGATTAGTTTCAATTAAGTACAAACATTATGTTATGAATAATGACTAAAATATTTTACTTGAATAATTAACGTGTGTTATTGTTTGAATATACTGTTATCGAAAATTAATTCCACGCTTATTAATAACTCATATTTTATGTTTATAAATGTTCGTATTTTGTACAAAGATTTTAATTCAGTTTAGAGGGGCGAATAAATGCTCGTATTTTGTAAATAGTTCATTTTAATATTTGTGCGTAGGATTCTTTTACATACAGTTAATTCTGTGTTTGTATAAAATTTAATTGAATAAAACTTTTCCGTTGTGATACGACAAATTGTCTTATTTGTCCATATATAAATGTAAATTTCAATATGTGCCCTTATGTTTTGATCAATAATCTATCTCTTAACTTAAACTTAAACCTTGGTCTTGCAAAATTTTGAATGATACTAGACCGCAAGAAGTGGCAATTTCATACTATTGCTAAAAATATTACGTCAGTGTCACGCATTTCCCTTTTTAATTGCTTTCCTTTCCTAATTCGCATAATCATTTTTTGAGCAAGTTCCATCCGCTGAAATAATAAATATACCTAATGGAGCAAAGTTTTACACGCATGCACTTTTTTTCTGTACTAAATATTTATAGCTACATTTTGACTCACTTTGAATACGTTTTTATGCAATAAACGAACTGATAGCGGGATTGAATCGTCAGAGAAAAATCTAAAAGGAAAAATAATTTAAAATAACAATGCACGTGCATTATTAAAGAGACAAACTTTTTCATATCATCTATTCTGAGAATTACGTTTTACATTATGTTCGCCACTAATACACGCTACTTCAACAACGAACGACTGATGTGAAAACTAGCAAGTGTCTCTCAGTATGTTGCCTAGTTGTCGTACATAATGCTTTCTCATTAGAATGAATCAGCAATTGTCTATTTCCTTCAAACTTTTAGTTTTCCTGATATTTTGATTTTTCTTATATTATTATTCTGTTTTTGGTAACATAGTTTTATGTCGTCAAAAACTTTGACGACAAGTTCTCTTATGCCTTCTTCCTTTTTAGTTTTCCATAGATCAAACTCCAGAATGGCCCGGTATGAATTGCTTGGTAGCTTCGAATTTGAGGGTGTGTATCAGAGAAGAATTTATTCTTAAATATAGGCATCATACAGAAGTGTTTGATTAAACGCATTTCGATGCCTTCGCATTCTTGTAGTCTTTCACCTTGTTTTTGATAACGGTTACGATTCGAAAACGGTATGTAAGAAATTATTAAGTAAAAGCCATTAGAAATACGATATCAACAAAATCTTGAAGAAATATTTTTGAAAGTGCACAATTATAGGTGAAAGTATAACAGTCAACATTTTTTCGTACTTGCCCTAGTTTCAGGGATTAGTCTAAGATTCTTCCCTTACGAAAAATCGGATATTGTATTTTTCATATTATTATGCAACAATTGTTTCCACTAATATTTTTTCAGATATTGTCTAGTTTTGGAGATCATATAATAGATTATATTTCATGAGAAGTGGGTCGCTTAGATACAGTTAAAAATCTGAAATACTTTTGAGGGGAGGGGAAATTCGCAACAATTTTTTCGTATCTGCCATACTTTTAGAAGTTGTATGTTTGATCCTACCCCTTACTGAGTGATAATTCTTTTTATCTGTTATAATATACAGAAAAGGACAGTTACCGATTCCTGAGTTAATAGTTGTCAAGGAAAAAATCAATGTCACATATTTAGCATTGTATTGAATTTTGTTGCTTAATATTGTTTAGTGCGCGTTTAACTGAGGAGAAATACATTAGGTGTCAGTACAGAGCAAATCCCAAAATGAACCGCTGTTTTCAACTTTAGTGCGCAAAGATAATAAAAATTTCAATTTTATTAATGTAACATTCTGAATAAGAGATTAGAATGAATAACGACGATATCTACCTACTAAACTACCTGCTGAATAACGATAATTTAAATATGCAAAATATTATTTGGTCCAGTAGTCAAAAATGTAAATGTTGATTTAAGATATTGAAAATCGTCTACACATTATGTATGAAACGATTTTTAAAACTGAAACTTCTATTATACGTCCCGCTTAACTTAAAGAATTATAAATTATACCTTGCATAACCAGTAAACATGTTTTAAATTTCTCGGGGAATTTAAGTTGATAATTCCGGCAATAAAAAGCATACTTGCATACACTGCTTCAAAAAATTATGGAATATGATCTTTATTTCGAAAATCATGAACTTAAATCATCTGCGAAATTTAAAAAATGTCGCTCTCCTTAGAAACTTAAAGTTGTATTCTAGTGTTTACAATTATTTTATTATACTTCTCCGTATATTTTATATCTCGTGCGTGTACAAAAAAGTATAGTGTAAATATAAAATTAATAAGATAGGCCTATTAATTATATAATATTTATTTATTTTATTTATTATACAGATAATCGGACAATAAAATTCAACCAACGCGGGAAATATCTATATACTATATGTACTATACTGCGCACTCATCCTTCCTTGATTCCTAGTATTGGTACCAAAAAATGTAATTCATGAACACAGACATGTCGACAGGGAAAAGAAATTACTGGTTAAATTCAGATACTATACCACGCCCTTACTGTTTTTTTACCTTTTACCTTTAAGAAAAGATTTTATATTAGAAGAAACGTATGCAAACAATTGCTTGGTATTTTGGACTTGTATCTTCATTACAAAGTGACAAATATATTTCAATTGTCCATCATGGTACATCATATTGTTACTTTCCTCGAACAACGGAATCAAAAGATTATAGACAAGTAACTAATGAGTCATGTCTGTGCGATAGCTATACGTTTATGTATTTGTCTGGTATTTGTGTTTATTGTCAGAATTTAAATCAATGGTTAACGTTTGTTATACAGTACTTCGTAAAGTATAATTTTGTTAAAAAAATGTTTTCAAGTGGCCCTAATTATACAAAGCTAAAAACGCATTTAAGGTTAGCAATGAATAGACTAAAATTGTTAGAAAAGAAAAAAGCTGAATTAACTCAAAAATCGAGGCGTGAAATTGCTGACTTTATCCAAGCTGGGAAATATGAAAGGGCAAAAATCCGTGTAGAGCAAATTATAAGGTATTGACAATAATTGGTATTGTATATTATAAGTATGTGTTTATTGTAATAAGTTAAAATATATAGGGAGGATTACCTGGTTGAAGCTATGGAGGTAGTTGAAATGTATTGTGATCTACTATTAGCTAGATTTGGTTTAATAACTCAAATGAAAGAACTTGATGATGGTATTGCAGAAGCGATTGCAAGTATAATGTGGGTTACACCTCGTCTGCAAGCTGATTGCCAGGTTAGTATAATTGTAATTTTTCTATAAAAAATACTGATGTTCAGCATTGTTTTTAGGAATTAAAAGTTATATATGACATGTTAGCATCAAAGTATGGAATTCAGTTTGCTGAAGGTTGTAGAAATGAGTCAGATACAAGGATTAGTCAAAAATTAAAGCACAAGTTATCAATCCAAGCTCCACCAAAGTTACTTGTTGAAAAGTACCTAATAGAAATTGCTAAAACTTATGATATTCCATATGAACCCGATCCACAGGTTATGAGAGAAGAATCAGATGGATTACTTATTGACTTAAGTGATAAAAATAATTTGGGAGGTATACCACAGCCTCCAGGTTTTATAGGTTTTCCACAAGCGCCACATCTACCACATCAACCTGCTTTCAATTATCCTGTAAGTAACAAGCTTTATTGTAATCAAAAAATTATTTATAAAATGCTCTTCATTCAACATATTATAAAATTGACAAACATGCATATGGACAAGCCGAGAAATATCTCGTGACAGTAGTCATTCTGTGCACATAATATACTTGCCCTTATTATTAGAGAGCCAATTTCATGAGTCCATCTAACAGCAACGGCTCTAATCTAGCCCCTTTTGTTAGTACCTCACTTTCACATTATGTATAAAAATTTTAACATTGTTTAGAACAAAATGCATATTACCATATTTTTAAAATTAATATTAATGTAAAATTTCATGATTTATAATATAGTTGGTTGAACAAAAACTGAAACGTTCACCCGACACCCTTATGGCTAAAAGAGTTTTCTGATATATGTTATATATTATTTGTACACAATGCTTATGTAACTATAACATAAATAATCTTTTACGTTTTATACCAACAGCAGAATATGGTAGACCTCAAGAATAATTTCATTACTCTTTGATTAATAACCAATTAATATTTTGTTACGTCGTTTAAATAATTTTTATGCACATTGCAGCGCTACTTTTCTGTTATTAACTTACTTTTCTTCTTCACTCTTCTTTTCCATTAATACTTCATTTCCTTAATTATATTGTCTCACATGCTCATTTTTTGCAGCCAAACTAACTGTGCGCTTTCATTTTTCCATTAAATTTTCGTTGCACAAGTTTTGACATATTTGCTCTCAAATTACAAGTTTTATCCAGAAAATAACTTCCTTTTTAAACATCGCCGCCATAGGGTTGGCGTTACAACATTCGAGCAAATATACGTTGGTGAAGTCACAATGTGAAAACGTAATTTTATTCCTAGTGTATTTGTATATGTCCACATGGTGATTGCTGTTTTCGTTAGCGGCAATAATACAGCATGGAACTACTGAAGATTGACACATGTTTTTTCTAAATATTTATCCTTCTTACAAGTTAGAAATCTTTTGACGTCAATCATTAAATAACCAATAAATGTTTTACTGAACTTGAATTCCACCGAGGTAATTTTCTATTTAGTTTGTTGTACAGCTTGTAGAATTAAAGTACGGTGATTGTGGAGGCCAAACTATTCTTTTTAATTCGTTTTAGTAATCAGTGATATTTGTTTTTTTATTAATGCCCTTGGCTGTAGTTCCGTATAAGGGACATCGAGTTAGCGATTTTAATGGGTTCTAACGGAATGTACACGTTTTGCTGTGTTTAAAATGTCCCTACTTTTCTTTAAGAGTTTAGTTTAAGCTACCTAAAGATCGATTTAAAAAGAGCTATTTCTAGGTTAGGCTTAGTGGTGTCTGAGTCATAATTTACAAAATTTAAGTTGGTACTTATTGTGTTTCGACTACAAGTTATCAAAACAGATAGAAAATACTGATGAGCGGTAATCAATTTAAATTTTACCAAATTTGATTTGAATATTGGGAAATAACCTGTGCGAAATGCATGAAAGTTACAATAAATAAATTAATTAGTTTGGTTTTGAATGCAATTAACTAATTATTACTTCCAAGTTTACACAAAAAGTGTGCCTAACTTGTAGTAAATTGTAACATGCAGTCTAATATTAACGTGGCCTAGTTCATTTATATATTCAAAAAATTGTTTCACTAGAAAGACGTTCACCAATTTGGGGTTATTTTAAAAAATCCTGCGGTGAAAATATGAGTAATATTGCCCGCAAATGACATACTTGATAACTCCGCATTTGAAACTGGTTCTATACCTTCTGATACACAGCACCCGTCGGCGCAATTACCAGAGGTTAACATTAGTTTTGGAAAACGAATATCTGAAAAACTCAAGAAGACCATAGCATTATTGAATTGATAGTACTAGATTTTTAACCATTACTAATTGTAGAAGATAAAGGCTTCATAAGTTTTCGTAATAAGTTACAACCAAAGAATACTTTACAAAATAGAAGAATTTATTCCATAGCAGGTTCAATTGCTAACAACTAAATTGGCGGGGACATTTACAATGAATGGAAAACACTTGACCAGTAAAATTATGAATGAAGCGAGAGTATAGAATAAAAGAAAAAGAGCAAGACAACAAAAAAGCTATTAATTTGTTCTTTTTGCTTTACGTATGTGTTTCGTTACATTTAATTATTTTTGGTATCGTTGATTACTTTTGAATTTTGGCACTTTTTGTAGTTACTTGTATGAAACTAACCTACCTTAAATAGGTCATATATAGTTCGTTTATTACATACAATACATGAATTGTTAGAGTTGTATTACTGGTTGATAGTAAGCATGTATTCTTTTACATCACAAATCGGGTGCATAAGCTTTAATTTAAAATTCATCATTTCTGTTTTATTGAGCTTAAGAATCATGTTCATTGTAATTAATGTTGTGCCATTGTCTTAAGTTTGCTTTGGGTTTGCTTAACAGAATATATCTTATATTATATTGCCTTTATATCTGTATAAGTATTGCGCATTACATGAGTTATATTTTGTGTAATATATATATGAGCAAAATTTATACATTTGTGTTTGTTTTAGCCACTTGATAACACAAGTGGTGGCTTTGCAATTCCCAATAATCCGTCTGCTCCGGATCCAAATGTACCGTATGGGGCACCGTTTTCGTATAACATCCCACCAGGAGCTGAATCAAAAGAATCCAATGCAGATTATATTGTAAGTTATACTTAATTTGTATGTTCATATATGTATACATATGGCTTACCGCTTAATCAATGAAAGTTTCTCAGATCACTATGTCCAATTAACCAAAGTTCACAGCATATTATTGCCCCTTTGAAATGTAATAGAAATGAAAATATTAAGTTTTCTGCACAGGTACTACAGAATACAAAAATACAAATCACATCTTCGGCATTTCTTGTTGTACCTTTTATTCATCATATAGTATACTGTCGAAATAAAAGTGATGGAGAAAGCGGAGAATTTATGTCGTGTGGTCATAAACCCCTCATATTCTAAGTATGTGAAAATGATTACCGTGCTAATCTATTGGCTATCTTTTGATCATTAATTATTAAGACAGATCCGGTATGTTAATATGAAGAAGATGCATTGAAGAGATGCAACTTACAAACTAGAGAGTGATGAAGGTAGTGATTAAGGCACGATTGCTACCAAGAATACATGTCATATACAGTACTGTGCATAAATAAGTAATCACTATGAATTTTTAAAATATTAGCTTTATCAACTTCGAAGATAATAAATCACTTAGTTATTAAATTCGTTTTCTTATTTTATTACGTGGAAAAAGTACAAATTTTTACAGTAAATACAAACTTACTTAATACTTTGTGCATCTATCCCTTACTCAGATTACAGCATTCATTCTAAGAGCTAGTTCAAAACCACTACAAAATTGAATACAACATATTGAACTTTTTAATCTATAACTATTTTTTTTTTCTAACTTTCTCGTTATAATCGACAATATGTTGTCGATAAGTAGAACTGAGCATCGTTGTTGTGTTATGTTACTTCTCGTAGCCTATCTGTTGGGATATATCTTATAACGGTTTTCCAGATCGGTGGTAGGCATTATGCGTCGTTCCGTTTGTTGAGTTCTATTGATTCTCGATAATTTTTATCGGCAAATGTTCCCTCTTCCTTATCCTAGAAATGGTAATTTGTTTTGATTTTAAATTGTTAGCTTGATTAGGACTTTCACCTTCTCTGTACTGATTTTTTTCTAGTGGGCGTGTGTTTCTGACAATAGTGCCAACAATCTCAGCTGTTCGGTTCTTTGCTAGTTGTCTATTCGATCGTATCATACTAAGAGCACTTTCTAAGTTTTTTAATCTATATATTCAAACAACGATTGAACTTATGATACAGGTCACTTTTATTAATGATATTTTTTAATTAGTATGCTTCACAAAACTACTAACAATAACAATTGCTTATAAAAAGTTCGGTGTTCTTTTGAAGATGTAACAAATGTATTTGGACTTTAAGCTTACTTTAAAGATGTGCAACTAATATTTTTATATTTTAAATATTTATCTACAGGCTTCATTACCTCCACCTTATACTTCATTGCCTCCAGAAGATAATAATCAGGTACGTGTAGATTAATGCGTGTTTATACTTATTGATTAATCTTGAATGTATTCTTGTAGAATAAAGAACAACCCAAACCTTTACCTCGTTCAAAACTATCTGGAGGAACATATCCTGATTTACCTGAATTACCATCAGTGCCATCTGATGACACATTAACTCCTCCAACAAATAACGACGATATTGATTTTGACGACTTAACCCGTAGATTTGAAGAGTTAAAAAAACGAAAGTAAAGATTTAACTATCTTTTTTAACCGATACATATTAACGCGCCTTAGTATGTGTAAAACTATATTATACATTTATAAATGCATCTATAGCAATGTTTTAAATAACTATACAATGTTAATTTCAATACTTGTTGCATATTTAACTCATATATACGTATAAATACTGAAAACTCCCTTTTCTCTTTTCTTGACTACTGATATTACCAAAAAACACTACTCCCTATATATTGTGAAACCAACTAAATCAATGCAGGTTACAGATTAATAAACAACTTCTTTAAAATTCGTGTATTGTCTTTGTAAGTATACGGGTATGGGTACTCCAAAATCAGAGGCGAACATCCTTGGGGAGTGTAGCAGCTATTGTAATGCTATTTAAAATAATGTTTTGGAAAGTATGTGAAAATAATAGCAGTGTCATATATGTTTTTCTGAAAAACTCCGTTCTTGTTTTAGATTAGTAATTCATGTTCTTTTGTGAAAGTCATGTTTATTTCAATATTTATATCATTACTATGATAACTAAATCTATACTAACATAGACACGGCACTGTAGTAACTTTAAATACAAATCCACCTCATAAATAGAACGCAGTAAAAATAGTAGCGATACAAAAATACGATACTTATACTTGTAATCATAAGAGAAAAGCCCTACCTCATCAAAAAATCAATGTATGAATTAAATCAGTACTTCAATGTCATATTAGATATCGTACTCCCGGCATTATTTCAAAAATGTTATGCCGCGCACATAAAATTTAAAAAAAACTCGTTTTCTACATTGCTTCTGAAGTATAAATAAACACAATCAAAAATCTAAACGTCGCAAGCGTTTACAAATAACATAAAATGCAAATAATCTGTTTATATTTCATTGCACAACCTGTAAAGCAATAATTAAATTACGTCTCTCACTACGGCTGCTTACGGGCTGCATGTTGTTGGCATGGAAATCTTATTTTTGTTCTGCATATTATTGAAGACACGCAATTACTAGAACGTCTGTCTTACCAATATGTTACGAACAAATGACGCGTTTATATTTCTATCTTTATCTTTTAAAGTATCTTTACCAATAACTTTACAAATGTATGTTGTTACTAGACGCGGTTTTATTAAATGTGGCTCAAACATGATTTATTCATTATTTGGTTGTATAACCTCTATTAATTATAATAGCTACACGCCTCGGCATATTATCTAATTGCTCACAACGTTCAATAGGAATGTTAGACCACACAGACTCCACTGTCTGCCAAAGTTCTCGAACATTCGATAATTTTGCTCTGAAAACAGCTTCTTAAACATCGACCCAAAGGTTTTTAATAGAATTCAAATCAGGAAATTTGGCCAACTCAATTTCCTGATTTGAATTCTATCCATGACCTGAATCTTATTGGAAATAGATCACTGCTTTGCTAATCTGCTAATATGTTTTGGGTCAAATAGTATCTCAGACTTTCACGGCCGTTTGTCATAGCCGTAACGATCTCTAGGTTTTTTGTCCCTGACGTTTCACGAACAACTGCTGTTCGTACTTTTCAGTACCTTTGAAAATCATTCACACTGCGTATTGTTTCTGTTGGAATGTATACCACTTTTTCTTTCTTTTGGGAAATACACTACCGCTATCCGTTTCTGTCATTGGCTTGGCAAATCCCAGGGATCACTTTTACGGATAATTTTTCGTTTATATTACAAATGAAATGTAGATTACTAATGTACTCCAAGACTGTATAGAGCAATGTATTTCACTTGTTAATGGTTTGATTCTACAGATAATAACGTAATTCTAAATCTGATCCCGGCAGAAATCCCTTTCCATCAACATCGAGTGCATTTACAAATTATCCATGCCATCTAAATTACATATAAAAAGCAATCAATTTTCAAGGTGTCGCAGAAATACATCGAACAATCAAACTTCATTTCTTGCATAAGTACGATGAAATCCTGTTTCTTCTTTTTATTATATTAATAAAATACGGTTTTTGCTCATATTAATCAAATAAACATTAGGAAATTTTGGCATGACTCCTTTTGTTACACGAATATTTTTCTATCTTTATAGAAATTCTTCAAGATTCAATCTAGTATCGACTGTTATATGCCTATAAGGCAATCTAATACGCTTAATCATAAAATCCGAAAACCATGAAAAATCTGATATATAACAATTATCCAGTTGAAAATGACTTTTCCAATCATACCATCAAGTATCAATTATAGAATTATATAATTACAACAAAGTAAATATAGATTTCTAATGGAATTTTTTTTTCGGCTTTAAAAAATAATGGCGTTCAGACAAATAATCCTTTGACTTTGATAACCGCTACACAAATTTTAGGCATTTTTCGAGACAGGCCGTGTCAATTTGTTCCATTAGTTCTGTAAATATTCGCACAGCAGTGCGATTCTATAATTCTGACTCGACACCGGCTACTCAACACTAGCCTATCTCGACACCGGCTACTCAACACTAGCCTAACTCGACACCGGCTACTCAACACTAGCCTAACTCGACACCGGCTACTCAACACTAGCCTAACTCGACACCGGCTACTCAACATTAGCCTAACTCGACACCGGCTACTCAACACTAGCCTAACTCGACACCGGCTACTCAACACTAGCCTAACGCGACGTCGACACCAACCGGAATTCTGTAAGAGTGTAGAGTTTGAAATCGGGAATTGTCGGTAATTTATGTCAAAAGTGCCAAACTGATTTTTAGAACAAAAATAAGGGGATATACTTGTAAAATAATATTTAAATATTGTAGTGAATATTTATATTTTGCCCATATTCGATAATTTATTATATCAGCAGAACGAAAGAATAATTAGAAGTTAATTATTACTAGATGTGAAGTGGTTAAAAATATTAATAAATATTAATTCATGTATTTACGACGGCTAGGAGTCGAGTAAGCGTTACAGAATTCCGATACTGTCGACTCACTCGACGTCGTTACAGAATCCCTATGCTGAGGTTGTCGCTGTTTAATTTAACCCTTCAATCAAGTTTATTCCGTAAGAGCTCTAAGGGAAATAAATTTGGGCCGAGGTCAAACCATTAATTCATTTCTTGTTGCTTTCTTTAGTTTTTACGGATTCGAGTCGTACGTTTAGAACCTTCATCTTGCTGACAAATGGCTCACCAAGACAGCTTTCACAAGGAATATCATGATTTTGCAAAATACATTTCTTTCCGCGTTGTACCAGTAATTTTCCCTAAATTACCGGTAATTGTTCCATGCCGCATACATCAATTTGGTATGGAGCTCTTTTACTTTCTTAATAACGCAAAATATCTGCGGAGTTCTATCTATTCTCCTTGTTGACTAGAAGTATTCCTTGAATGAAGGTTCAAATAAAACGCTCATTACCCAAAATGTTTATTTTTAATATTTAACAAAACAACATAATTTTATTTTTTATAAATAGTCGACTCTGTCATGCAAAATAAAGCACGCATCAAATATTACCGAGTTTGGAGTTACGCAAACAAAAATATACAGTTAATAAATGTGGTTCACAAAAGCATAATAAATAAAAACTCATGAGTAGTCAATCGAATTAATTATTTGTAAATAGTGCTAATTTAACTAAATGAAAAGAAGAAACTTAAATCTAGCTATATACGGAAGTATTTAGTTACTTAAACATAGCGACCGACAAAATTAAAATTCATTTTATTCAAAAGATTGGTCCTAAATAACTTATACTTAACTATACTGAAAACATTCATAACAACAGAATGCACAAGTCATTAAATAATTTGAATTATTTTTACAAGCGCTTTTTTTGTTATTCTGTAAAACTAACTATTGTAAATTAATGAAATCACATTTATGGCAAATACGGTATTTAATAATTATTCATTAGGATCAATATCACTTAAGCTATTTTATAAGCTAATATAAATCGTACATTTCAATCACACTTCATATACCTACTAACTTACATCGCTAGTTATTTCGTAATAGCAAATGAGAGGGATAAACATAAACACTTAAGTATACATTTTCAAAGAGTTATGTGGATACTTAATTGTGAAGTTTAGAATAAAAATAGGTATGCATTAAATACAAAAGTTTAAGTGGGGTTAAGTTACTTTACAGATTTATATCTTTAGACGAGATTTTATATCAAAATAATGCTTGGAAAGTGAACTAAATGTACATTTGGTGTACAGTAAAAGTTGAAAGGAAGTACATAACCTTACAAAATATATGTATATATATATATATATATATATAGCACGATAAAACATTATTTCGACTTTTAACTTCTCTATGACAATGTATAATTATTAAATAAAATCAATTTTGAGTGTTAATACAACTTATAGAAAACGCATATTTACAAAACCAAATGTAATTAATCAATTCCAAAGTACATATTGTATAGTTATATACAAATCGGCTAGCAAAAGGTATTGATGTAAGGCAGACGGACCCGCTAGACGATATGACTGTAAAATATATGTATATAATATGCGATGTCTAAATTTATGTATATTCTAGATTCCACTGAAAACAGCATTGGATAACCTCTTCTTTTATGATAAATCTACAACAGAAAATAAGATACATAAAAATGGATACATTACTTTTATTACAATTTGTTTTCTTTCTTTTATATATGCGCGATACGGTTCTATAACGCACGAGTCTATAATCCAACGCCTTGATATGTACATACATTTATCGTCTAATTATTTGCATTGAACGTTCAATAAATGTACAATTAGAAAGAAATAATAAAACTAGTGTTTTTGAGATTATAATTCAAATTTTATTTACTGCTAGAAGCGATATAAAACGAACGACAGCTTTTTCAGACAATAACTTTGTATTAAGCGCGCTAGTATGTTATCATTTGTGAACAAACAGTAATACTACATACTCATTGCTGTATTATTATCTTTTTTGTAAAATTGCATATTATTCCAGATAACATAAAATTACATGCAAATTGCTCTGGGAAAGCAAGCTCGACATATCTAGTACGCTAGTTTATTGAGTGCCTATTAACGTAGCAATTGCACTTTATGAATTACTAATCTCGAGAATACTTCATTCTATTTAAAGTGTAATGTAAATAATCAATATTACCGTGTAGACTACTGGTAGTTAGAAATTGTGATTCATTAAGCCACTACTGTTTCGTGACAGTTTAATAATCCTGCTTTAAATGCAAGGTAAAACGTAAATATTTTGTTAGTAAGGAATATACCTAAACACACTTCCTCGTGCAATTTGCACCTTCCGCCTTTAGTTTTCTGACGGCTAATCGCCTAATTACAACAGGGGTAGTTTTAATTTTAGAATGTTGAATATTCTCGAAATCTTCGCTACACATATTAGTAGTTACCGTTTGTACAGAGCATAAGAAAATGTTCTGAAATTTTGATTGATAAACACTGCAAAAGCAACCGTAGACAGATAGATATTGCTATAAACAAGGCAAAGGTAAAGTACATTGATATATATATATATATATATATATATATATATATATATATATATATATAGTAATTTGTACAAACTACGTACGTATGACTAAATGGACGCACTAGAGCGAATAACATAACGACTACCACTGGGGTGCGAGTTTAACATAACCTCTTTCACTACAATCGACAACCTATTCTTGATATTGGGTGCATTCGGGTAGATGCTGCACTGCAGCGTCACAAGAAAATGCCGCATGTTAACTGAACGCTCATCGACTACAAACCGAGGTTAAATAAATTTGAATTCGTTAAGTTGTGTAATGGTATTCTTTTCACTTTTCTTTGATTAAAGCGTATATTTTTTCCGCTGCAAAAAACGGCGACCGCTTCAAGAAAGCACTGCAAAGTGTGTCGTCATACGGACACTGAATACACGCATTTTAGTGCACAGCAATGTACACTGAAAATCGTGAATGTTTGTAGTTACGTCATAGTTGGTTATGACGTATGCAGCGTCTGAAACAAATTCAGGTACACCAACCATGTTTGGAATGAATTGTACGAAAACAATTGTCAAATTTTGAGGTTATCATCTTCGATACATTTTCTTGGTTATATAACATTTAAATCAACGATGCATTTAAAACTCAAATCATGGGTGATTGCAAGCCACACCATTATAAATAGTGAACTCTTCTATTGACAATCCTTTCATAATAGTATATCAATACATGTGTTCTTACGGAAATGAGCTATATGGGCTAAACTAATTATTAAATCTTTTCTTAAAAGTTTTTATCGTCCTAAGAATATAGATCCCATATGAAAAAAACCTATTTTTAAGTCAAAATGTGGAAAAACAAGAGAGAAAAGTGTTTAGTCTAATGATTCATTAAAAAATATATCGTTATTTTATTTAATTAGCAAAGATATTTCCATACAATATGATATGCAAAACATAACATGAATTAAATTAAATTAAATTATGTGCAAAAGAAATAGTGGAATTAATGAAAACTAAACTCGAATAAACAATACAAAGCAGATGTTAAGTGTCAACGGACCGGTATTCTCTCTTATAATTATTAAGGTTGCATGCCCTGTAATAAACATTTTAAAAAGTCTTATCCACGCATTACTCGACCGTATTCTATATCTTCAACTTCAACTAGTTTATTTATCTTACATAAATCTCTTCTCTCTATCTTAAGAAGCTACGACTTATGTTATATACTTCTATCTCGCTTGCGTATAGATATGATTCTAACTTATAGATGTAGCACTTGTCTTTGCTTTATTGATGAAACAATGATGTAACTACAAACATTCACGGTTTCATCTGTATGTACATATACAATAACAATATTTCCCGCATTGCTTGAATTGTTCTCGTACTCCGCTCCGACAAACAATAGCCGGAAAAGAATTTGCGGAAAATATTATCCGAGGTAGGAATAAGTACTTTTCTTGTTTAGTGAATTCTCGACGAGCAGCAACTTGACCTATACCACGTATAATGAGGAGAAACCCTAAATCTGCCTGATCATAGCACGTTTGTTTTTTGTCTTTGTTGATTATTCATAAACAATGCAATCCAATATGTTGCCAAAACCATTTTTAAAATGGCGTCTGTAAGACAAGTCAAACACCAAACGTCACCGTATTCAGTTAATTTATTAAAACAAAAACTCATCGCACATGATTACGATCTCACTTTTCAAAAATATAAATTAATAAAATTAATTAATAAAAATATAACTAAAGTTACTGAACTTTAACTCAATTAAAATTTTATGGTATGGAAATTGTTCTGTACAACTTTCTTGCTTCTAAAACATTCCAAGAGGTAAAAGACCACAAACTAAATACATATCCACTTGCTCATTAACAAATTATTTTGACTATTGTTATCAAACTACTTCAAAATTAATATAAAATTGTTTCCATGCAAATAAAATGTAATTCAAATCTGCCACTAGATATATCAGAAATTAAAAAAAAATAAAATATCTCAGGATAGAGGCATTCTATTAAAAAAATATGTTATTATTTAGCATTCGAAGCGGGTTTCGTTGTAAGAATCACAATATATATATGTATATGGAGCGTTACCTACATCCATTTTTGCTCTAATTTGTGCAGATGGATATCCGCCTTAAACCTAATTTTGTGTGCTAAAATTATTAACTTTCATTATTAACCGTATTTTGCGTTTACAAGAGGTTACTATTATATTCTAATAGTACGTACACAATCGTATATTTTCATATGGCCACCGAAAATAATTCAGCCAAGTTTTTGTGGCCTTTTAGTCAATTTAAAAGAATACTAGAAGTGTACATTTTTGTTCTAAAAAGGACACTGAATTTAGTTATTCCGCCCGACTTACTTAAATTTAATAGGCTTCGAATTTGGGAAAGTAGTAACATCCACCTAAATGAATCCCTATCTAGCTAAAATTTTGCTTTTTTAATACTAAATACAAAATGAGCACAAAAGACGACGAATTTTGATGAGTTTTTTTTTGATTTAAAGTTTTCATGTTTGAATGGTTTTTTCACACACGCACTGGTTTATCAGCTTCCACGGTCTGGATCTTTGTAAGGATGTCGGCAACTTAATAAAATAAATTATAAAATAGTGGAAGCGCTATTTTTTGCTACTCACTTTAGGAAACTTTCTACGCTTTTTGAAAATGAAATCCAAATACTTTTTGAGGGGACAAATTGCAAAAAGTTACATCGACGTTATTATGTCAAGTGGTTGCTGTCACCAAGACCCATTATAGAGTTGTTTACCTGGCTATAGAGTATACACTCTTCACGGAATGAAAATAATTACTAACAAAGCTATCAGTCGTACCATTCTTCTACGTTCAAGAATTTTGAGAACTATGTACAAACAAATAGAATTTAGATATTTATATGTATAAAACGTGATGGATGTTCTTGCGGTCACCGTATGTGGAATAACATTACCGGGTTTCTAGCCGCGTGTGCTGTTAGTTCCGAAAAAGACCGTTTCGACGAGATCTCCCACTGATCTTCTTTTGGACGCTCTAGTTCGGCTAGCGATCCTTTCGTGATCAACAGCACACGCAGCCAGAAACCTGGAAATGTTATTCCACACACACACACACGTGCGCACGCACGCGCACATACACACACACACACACATACTTATTTTTTTAGATATTTAGACTGTATTTCATGTTAATATATATTTCGTTATATAACGAACAAGAAAGAATTCGTTTCTCACAAATTTATTAGATGAAATTAGTAAATTAAAAAAACATAACTGAACGCAAAACAAAAAATAAAAGTTTAATTCAAAAGGCACGTATAGTAATAACCATGTTCCAAATAAACTACTGTTTATTTTAGAAAAATGCTCGGCAAAAAGTGTTGGCACAGAATTAATTTTAATGCCTCCGTTACATGTACTGTGAAAATAGTCTTTACCTGTATTATTTACTTAATTATGGCCACGTACGATTTCCGTTAGTGATGAAGTCATTATTAAATTTTGAGAAGTAGATCGAATATTAAAGAAAAACTATAGAAAAGCAATTGGGAAAGTGTATCCAAGTATAAACGAAAAAGGGATTAGTTACCAAATATTAAGTTATACAGGATCAATTATTAAAAAAAATAGGCAAACTATTAACCAAATCTAATTTACTAACAACCTACAAAACCAATAATTCATTAGGAAAATTTATAAAAAAACAAATCAAAAATAAACAAAGGAAAAATATCGGGAATTTATAAACTAACTTGCTTGGATTGCCCAAAAACGTATATCGGCCAAACAGGTCGGAGTTTTGAAAAAAGAATACATGAACACTTCATGAGCTATGCACACAAAAATAAAGATTCCAATTACTGGAAAACAACCACAATTTCAATAATTTCGAAATTTTACATTCCGAAAGTAAAGGTCTTCTAAAATTCAACTTACTCGAATTCCTAGAGATAAATAAACTTAAATATTCAGATGTATTAGTTAATGATCAAATAGACTTGAATAATTCACCATTGTTGAATTTGTTTGTGAACTCTAGTACTAACAATTTAGAGATATAATCAGCCCATTATGTAAACATTATGTACAAATTATCCTTAATTAGCCAAGATAAGGGAACCTAAGATTGAGTATAAATAAAGTTTTTGTTCAGTAGGAGTAGAATATGTGATGAAGCTACATTGATAGCGAAATTTTGTAAATTTCTCCAGCCATTGTGCAAGAACTTAATCTAGGAAACGGTGAATTACGTTTACCATATCGTAGGATCATTTTAAATGAGTTTGGGAAAAATAACTTCTACGATGACAAATGAAGTTCATTACCATTTGAATCGTTTTACTAATAAGCAAAACTGTATACTTTGGGTATTGCGGAATCCATCAGTTTCGTGAAAAATCGTTACATTATGTCAATGTAACCATTTACTACGGCATTGCCGCCACAGGAATTTACGGATTTTACTTTTTTAATTACGATAGTACCGTCGGTCAAATAGTCATTAATGACCGGTATATGGTAATGCTACTTTTTTTATTATATATTATTACACATGATTCCATATACTATTAATGAAATTATACTCATTTTAATCTCTTTATAAATTATGATTTCAAAAAATTGTTCATACATTTCCGATGTAATCTTTTACAGTGGCGATCACATAATTAAGAACGATTTTCAAAATGGTAGTAGTGTTTGACTTTATTTTATACAGTTTGTATATAAAATTTCCTGATTTCAAAATTCCGCGAATTCTCTGTCGACTGCCCGTACTCGATGCACTTTTAATCCTCTTTTCCACAAAATAAAATAAAACCGTTATTTCTCACGATAGCTTTGAACATATATATAATAAGCAAATATGAAGTAGCCTTCATGCAGTCCCTATCTAAATCCTATTAAATGTCTGTGGAATGATATAAACCGGAGAATAAGGCAAAAGGAAATAACTAATATGGATAAACTTTTTGAAGTTGCGATGACCTGGCAAACTATTCCTCAAGAACGCTGTGGCAGTGTTAAAAAATAAAGGATATCAATAACAAACTTAAATATTTCCCTGTATTTTAAGGTATATTCTCATTATAATAATTATTTCAGTATACAGTACACCGTTTTTCAATAAGTCAAGCAAACGTAACAAATCTGTTAAAAATATACTGTTGTTAATTATATGGTCATAACTACATATAAAATTTAGAGAAAAATAGCAACTGTCAACACTTTCTGAAAATTTTGAGTAATGATGCCATTACCATTTTCCAATTTTAAGAGGAAATATGTAGTAGTCTCCAAATATGGATAATTTCTAATTTTGCCGAATTTATTAAATTTTTATAATTTCTTAGAAATTAGTACAGGTTGATCACCGTAAGTATCAAAAGTGGCATCAAATTCAAACAGTGGCAATGGCGTTCATTGTTACTCCACATAGATCTATAAGTAAATGTTAAAAATGTTTTGAAATAAATGAAAGATTTAAATCATGTATTTTACTAAATGATTAAGTATTTAGTCTAAGTTTAGTAATTGTTATAGCTAAACTAGTTTACTTTGTAATTAAAAATAATGAACTCATGAATATACTCATTAAAAGTAGTATGTTCTTTTAGAACAATATTTCGTACAATAGTAATCCGTACAATAGTAATCAACTACATTCAAAATACATACTTTTCACAATAATTTGAATATTGCACGCTTAACTATGATGTACTTATTCAAACCACTGTATTCTTGAAAGGCTCAAAATACACATGGTATTGTTATCCACCAAACAAGGACGAATCTTTAAACTAGTTGAATGTAAATTACATTATCAAATGTAATGACAAATAGTCACATTCGGATTGTGAATATAAAAATCATGCACAAAATTGACAGAAAGGACTAAACAAATTCCTTGTGCAAGCATGCTAATTCTTTATCACATGAACAAAAAAATATTCCATTGGTATTACCCAAAAAATTAGTTGACCCATATATCACACTCAACATTTAAAATATGATAATTATACAAAAAGAGTACTTACAACTAGGTACAGCAGCATAATTCTTTTGTATCTGGTCATATGTGAATTTAACAAAAGCATCATATTGTTCCGCAAGTTTTGCTGTTAAAACATTATCATATTCTTCTCGAATTTCTGATTCCTTCTCTCTCAGCATTCTCTCGCAGATCAAACCCACCTATAAAAAAAATGTGTATAGCGCACAAAAAAAGAAAATAATAGTAATGTAACCTGCTTAAACGTAAACAAAGGCTTTTCAGAACGGGATGAATCAGTAGTTTCACCACCAGAACTACTACCATCTGAATTATCTGAACCGCAACTAAATTGTAATTGTTTGCGTCTTTGTAATCTTTTGAATTCGGCGCGGATATTTGCCGCCATGTGTTCTAAAAAAAAATTTTCAATATCCAATAATCTTCTATTACGCTAATTATCGATCACATATCAGATTGTTTTTCAAAACTACATAATGATTCAATTGTGCACATAAAAATAATTGTTATTAAATTGTATATAAACAAAAAGATGTATCAGCTGACATCAATCAACTGTCAAACATCGATGGTTGGACGGGAATAACATTCTCAAAATGCTAAAATATCCCACATAACAACTAAAAATTTTAAATAACGTGTGTATAGGTAATATTACTTAAGATTTTACCTGGAGTAAGTTTTTTACTAACAACATCGGGGAAAACTGACTTCGTAGGTGTTGTGCTAGTGCTAGGACTATTTGTTTGACTAGGGCTTTGCCTATCTTTATGATGACTAGGACTTGCACAAAATGGAATACATCGCCTTCGTTTGGCTGGTCTACCACCTAAAACGGGTTCCCAATCGAGAGATCTTTTTAGTGTAGCACACGCCATATTTATTTTGGTTTTCTGTCTCCAATATAACAATCTTATAAAGCAATTGTTTTTTAGCTTTCTACACAAATTTATTTTAATCAATAAAGATAGTACACCAATGCACAATTCAAAAACACTTTCAAACAAATGTATGTATTCTTCAATTATGATGATTTGGGATAAATCTTAAAGTTAACACCAATATGGCGATACGAAATACGAAACGAGATGCAAGTTTCATTTTAGATTGCTTGCCCCTTGTATTTCATGATGGTTGATTTGCGCATGCGTTAAATTGTAGGGTTACAAATAAAATGGTCAGGTAACAGCGGCAAATTCGTTTCGATAATATAGTAGTCACCATAGAGTAGTCACATTTGGTGTCTGTGACCTTGGTGAGAATTCGCCAAAATATGTCAGACACAATACGTATAAAATTTCTTTTCAATGTTTTAGCAACATATTGTATCGTACTGAAGTTGTAATATATTGTTTAATTACCATAATCTTTATAAAACATTTTTATATACAATATATGGATAAACACTTTTATTTATAAAAACTTGTAGGATAAAATTAAATATAAAAATATGAGAGCAATAATGATATTCTTATAAACTCTATAATGACATGTTTACACAATGGAATTTTTGACGCTTTCAAGAGTTTCGCGCTTAATTGAGTCTATTAAATACACGTCTATTAAAAGTAATACTTCAAAGACGTAGGGCACAAGAGTTCATCTATGGTTACCAGTTACCACATGATTACCACTGAAATATTTGCATTATTGTATCATGTATTTCTATCACAGATTAGAGTATGGAGTACCTTAATTTAGGACAAGTAATTAATTACGTATAAAAATAATTTATGTTTGGGGATGAATTGTTTCGCTTAAAGTAGGCAATTTAAATTCATAAGCAACATAGAACATACGTTTGTAGACAGAAAATAACTGGACTTTTGAATCCATTTGAGTTTTTACAGTTGCTTGACACGTGTGTGACAACAAGATACGAAAGATAAATTTAAAACAAAATAATGGGTGGTCAAAAATTTCAATATGATGAAAGTGGTGGAACATTTTTCTACTTTTTATTATCGTTTCTTTTGTTAATACTTTTGCCGGCTACACTTTATTATTGGCCCAGAAAAAAGAAACAAGGTTAAAGCTAATCGTGTTTCCCGTGCTGAAATTGAATAAAATTTTAAACATTTTAGATCCTGAACAAGAAACCAGAGAGTGTCAGTGTAATTTATGTAAGAAAAAGAGAAAACTCATAAAGAATGCAGAACATTGGCGAGGGTCTAAAAATTTCTTAATTAAATCAGTAATCTTACTAGGTTGGGTATTACTTATATTACTTGCATACAAAGTATCACAATTTGACTATGAAATGGCAAATTTTGATCCTTATGAAATACTTGGGATACAGCCAGGTGCTAGTCAAGCAGAAGTTAAAAAAGCTTATCGCAAATTATCAGTAATACTACATCCCGATAAGGAAACTGGAAATGAAAAAGAATTTATGAAATTAACAAAAGCTTACCAGGTATTGTAAAAACGCAATATTATTCAACATATTCAAATCAAATAATGTTTAGGCATTAACTGATGAAGAGGCTAGAAAAAATTGGGAAAAATACGGAAATCCTGATGGTCCTGGTGCTATGAGTTTTGGTATTGCTCTACCATCATGGATAGTTGAAAAAGAAAATAGTGTATGGGTACTAGGATTATATGCATTAGTATTTATGGTGGCTTTACCAATTGTGGTATGTATAATCAAGAGTTAAGCAATGTTGATATAGCAAAATTTTATAGGTTGGTACATGGTGGTATAGAAGCATACGTTTTTCTGGTGATCAGGTATTGTTAGATACAACTCATATGTATTATGGTTTTTTTCATAAAACACCTCATATGATGTTAAAACGAGTAATTATGATTCTTGCTGCTAGTTTAGAATTTGATAGGAGATTTAATTCGGAAATTGTAGAACGTCAGTCTGATAATGAAGAAGTACCACAGGTTAGTAAAAGGTTTTAATATCACTTGTTTATGTATTATACTAATACATTGCGTTATAGCTTATAAAAACTATTGGTAACTTGAATGAAAAAAATAAGGAAAGACCACTTTGCTTTATGTACAGTATTAAGGCAAGAGCTTTACTTCATGCACATTTATCAAGAATACCATTAAATCCTCTTACATTAGAATTAGATCGACGGTATATTGTTGGGAAATGTCCATATTTAATACAAGAACAGGTTAACTGTGTTAGTCAATTAATAGTTTTAGCTTATGCTAGAAGAAGTATGTTTTCTTATGATATATGCATATGAGAGTTTTCAATTATATATTTCTTTTAGTACAGAGATGTCCTACTATAGATACTATAGAGAATTGTATGAAATTATCCCCTATGCTAGTTCAAGGTTTATGGGACCTTAAATCACCTTTTCTACAACTGCCCCATATTCATGAAGGAAATTTGAAGTATTTTACTTCTAAAAAGGTATGAACATTTTTATATATACATGTGTGTTGTACAAATTACTGCTTTTGTATATTTCTTGAGCAAAATACATTTAGTATAGGTGAATAATTACCATAGATATATTCAAATGCCAATGAAATTGTAAGAATTTAGAGTTGATGAGTTAATTCAACTCGAATAGCTAAAGTCTATTGAAACAAAAGTATTCGAATAATTTTATGCTTGAATTTGGGATGTATAGTACATCCTGGCATGCTTATTGAATTATCATTTTTTGATACTATACTTGAGATTATTTCTAATAGAAGTTTAATGATCTCAAGTTTGATTTCATGGGCTTTTTGCTTGTATTTGACAGTGTATATAGTATATGTATGCAATGAGTTCCTTGCTTACATGGGCTAAACACCTTTTTTAGATTTTAGTTCTATTGCTACAATGTAGTTCTCCAATTTTCCGCCGCTCACTGCCAAAAAAAAGAAAAACTCGTATTGCCAATTTTGTCATATCTCTGGCGCTCCTTGTGTATACATGGGGTTCTTTTTTATTACACATGCATTATTCAGAATGTTTATTTAACAATTTATATAATGATTTATTCAGGGATTTTATTCATACATTAATTTCAAATGAAATACATTTTATTGAAAAGTCGATAATTTATTTTAAATTAAATCATGAACTGCGCTAGCAATTATCCTGAAACACCTATACCTCGTGCGAAAACTATTCTCAATATTCTTAACAAATCCAAAGCAGATAATTGTGTTCTAAGATTCCACAAAAGAAATCCATTTTAATAGAACGCATGAAACAATATCCTGCTACCCAGAAAACGATCTGTATGATCGGTTTTATATGTAGCTAGACATATTGAAGTATCGTACAGTTCGGTGTACAAAACTCTGAAAAAAAATCATTTCATAAGTCATACAAAATATCGAATCATCTAGAGCTTTTTAGTAAAAATAAAGTAAAGGGAACAGATTTTTGCGAAAGGTTGGTTAGCTTGTTAAACGAAATCGCAGTCCCCTCAAAAAGATGAATGTCTGGGTTGGAATAATAAGTGAAAGAGTTATTGGCCCATTTTTTATTGTTGCAAACCTTACTGCAACAAAATATCTGGATCTGTTTCGAGACCACATCATTGCATCAATTGGTACCAAATGGATGAAGCTTCGCCACGTTATACTAATTCAGTCAGGAATTTTCTGAATAACGCATTTCAAAAACGCTGGATTGACAGGTTTGGTCGTATACCATCGTCCCCTAAAATCACCCGATTTGTCTCTAAACGACACCTTGGGTTACATCAAAAGTAAAGTATATAATAACGTGCAAATACTTAACTTGAACGAATTGAAAAAGTGTATACGTACTGTATGTGATGCAATAAAACCAGAATTCATTAGGAGCAGTCTGCATTGCTTTCAAGAACAGTTTGCTTATTGCCTTGAAAGACAAGGAAAAGGAGGTTATTCTATATATGTTTCTTGAGAATCCTTTCATCTGATACTTTATTTTTTTAGATTTTCTTTTCTGTGGTGTTAAAAATATTAAATCTTTTTTATTGTGTGCTATCTTGTCTAACCGAATGTCAGAAATGTGCTATCTACTTAAATTATTAGAAAATTATTTCCGTTGCAATTAACCAAAGTAATTAAATTCCTCGAACTCAGAACCCCGTAACTGATAGTCAAGCGTGGTAAGCGCTGAATCACCAACCCCGTAATGCATAATTCACTTACTAGATAAGCATCTGAAAAATCTGCCCAATGAAAAGCGATAAATAATGTCGCATAAGAAACAGAATAAACAAAAGTGTATAGTTGCGCTGATCTTGTCGAAAATGCAACTTGTTTAAAATTTTCGTATATATTCTAAATGTATGGGTACTAGAGTAATAAATTAAATTAAATTTTAGAGACAGATCAAATCTCTCCAACAATTTGCGCAATTAAAAGGCGATGAACGAAGAAGTATTTTAAGCGGTTTAACAGATGATGAATACCTTAACGTAATGAAAGTTCTTGGAAGTATGCCGTATGTAGATTTTCAGGTTAAATATGAAGGTGAGATTTCTTAGGGTTTTAAAAATCTTCACAACCATATTATAACTGTTTGTAGTTATGGATGATGAGAATCCTACAGAAGTAACAACGGGTGCTATAGTTACCGTTACAGTAACTTTGATACGTAGAGATATGAGTAGTTTATTTGGAGATGAAACCATTGAAGATAAAAATATAGTGAATGAGAACAATGCTGATGGAGATACAAAGGAAGGCAGTGATGGTGAGGCAGACCTTCCTTCCGCCAAACGCCCTGTTTGGAAGAAACAAAGGAAAGCTGGCGGCAAAAAGAGTAATAAGAAAGTAAAACAGAAATCAACAGTAAAACATAAAGCAGAAGAGTCTCCAGCACCAGTAAAAATTAAGAATGTTAAGGAAGAAAAATCCAAAGATGATGATAGTGATTTGTCCGACTCCAGTGGTTCAGATGTAAATGAAAGTAATGATTTGTCAGAAGATGAAGTGAAAAATTCTAGTGTAGAAGATGAAGATCAGGTAATGTATCTAAGAGCGCACGTGATTAAGATGATATTTCTTGGTTCATGTTGTTTAAGTATTTGATGTTTTCATACTATAGGAGTGGGAGAAGTTGCAGCAAAAGTTACACAAAAGAGAAAAAGTTTTAGAAGGGCGATCTAAACTGTCTCATACTGTACATTGTCCTTTTTACCCTTATGATAAACAAGAATACTGGTGGATATACGTATGTGATCGCAAATCAAAAACATTAATGACCTCTCCTTATCACCTTACTAGTCTAGTCGACAGAGAAGAATGCCAGTTGAAAGTAAGTTTTATAGTTTCATATATACAAATCAATGGTAAGAAATGTCTATCTTTACTGTTGTACGTTCTTAAAACTCACACATTATGGTTATGCTTGGTGGCAATAAAATCAAGTTCATTTGTTATATACACAAAGGAAGAGAAAATGGGAATGTTGCGCTGGTTTTTTGCAAGAATAGCTTAAAGAATGTGAAGAATTTATTTGCCTTGAAGTATCCTAATAAGCCGATCCCATCAATAAACATTCATAAAATTATTTCAACATTTAATAAAAAATCCAACTCATCCAAACTCTACGCAGTTTAATCAAAGAGTTCGAAATTTGAGAATTACGCTATAGACAGTATAAATTTCGAAATCACCGTGAACCTCTTCAAGATGTCATAATTAAAAGAACTGGTTTTGCAAAACATTTAATTTATTAAATGAACGCAATTAGATTTTAAGCAATATAATTTTCATGGACGAAGCTACTTTTTCTATGAATGACTCCAAGAATTTTCAAATTGTCTTCCATTTAAATCATCCTATTACCCACACTTCTGCAGTTACTGGTCACGTACAGATGATAGGATACAAAACTTTTACAAAAATTCTTCCAGTAAACATCCGCCTACATTTTGACGTATGTTTATTACGTACAAAAGAAGCGATCGAAGACAATATTTATTTTCTATAGTCCATTTCTGTTATTAAATAGTATCTCAGACTTTCACGGCCGTTACAAACATTTCTGTTATTCTTTCGAAAACGCAAAATATCTACGAATTTTCAATCCCTTCTCGTAAATATCCTTGCTCGAAACATTAAAAAAACCTAGCAATTTTAGCACCTTAATCTCTATATATGAAACATCATTTTTTCCATTATAAAACAAAAAAAAATTGTAACGAATTATTTCTAAATTAAAATGTTTTCTAATTATAGTTCACTGCTCCTAATTGGAAGGGCACGTACACATTGACTGTGTGCTTAAGGTCAGATTCTTATTTAGGATTCCATCAACAAAAAGATATTAAGTTGGATGTTAAAGAAGCCCCGAAACGTGTATCAGAATCTGAAGATTCTGACGACGAAGGGCCAGCCGAAGACAATGCTCATGAATCCGATTACACGACTGATGAAGATTTACCTGAAGATGATGACTGAACGCTTATCTTATAAATCAAATACAATTTCAAGCCCGTTACTAATCAGATGGATTATAAATAAGTGCGAAAGAGAAAATCTATAAATCAAATAATAGTTATTATTGAATTTAATACATACACATGTACTTGCATGTATATTACCTGAAAAAATAAAATGTAATATATTATTTATGATACATCTGACCAATTTGTTATTACTGTAAATGTGGAAATGTTTTTTTTATTGGTGATCTGATATTTTTCGAAAATTTATATTTGCAGATAGGCGGACAACATAATTTGCTGCGACTCAATTTAATTTAACTTGCATATATATAATAAACCCACTATGTTACTGGTAGAAGCATTGGTTTAATATTTTTTGTATTTTAAGGGTTTCCAGAATATATTTATTGTTATGGTATTTGGGAGTTGAAAATGTTGGTTATTATTAGAAGACATTTATTTTCTTACCTTCATTTTAAATTTTATTTATTTATATGTTTCTTATTATTTGTTGTTGGGGGCAAAGTATAATTAGGATTGCTAATAATTTTTTATTTATTACAAGAGGCAAAATTTGTAGAGGTATTTGCTGTGGAAACATAAACATTTAAATATTACATCGTTTATACAAAATATTCATTGTTAGAACATAATGGAAAGTTGTAAGGAATCTAAACTCTCACGCATTGGGAACGATTAGTTTTAAATCATTTTACCAGGAAATAAAGCATTCAAAATTCACGTATCTACGAAGCGAATGGCACCACTGTTAGCTTAGAATAGTATGTAGTCATCCACATATGTAAAAAGAGTTGTCTAACATTGAAACAAAATTAGGTAGACGTTAGATGTTGGTACTTGGAAATTACTAGTACTGTATAAATAAGTCGTCAAAATTTGGTTTAGAAAGACTTCTCCAAGATTTGGAAGCAAATCAACATTTGATGAAATCGGAGTGACAATTTGAATTCTATTGATCGTCAAACCTTGAGGACCCCTTCAATTTGAAACGTTATGGACTTAAATTCTACGTCTTATATGCTGAATTAGGGTGTTTCAGGGAGAAAAATGCGCGTGAGTTATAAGAAATGCAGCTTAAAAGCATGATAAAATTTTGTTTAAATAGTTCATTTAAAAATTTTAGGTAGTTGTTTCACTCTAAGTTTGTAAAAAACGATATAATATTTATAATTCGTATATACTTTCTTGTTTTCTTTATATTTATAAATATTCAAAATTTTAAATCAAAAAACCCACATATTAATTTATTTTCACCTACATATTTCATAATAGTGTATACAAAGCAACATTTATTCGGACGCGAAGCAGACAATGATACAGTAACGCTTGTTTTAAACAGGTTCGTGGTCCAATTATTCATTTTCTGTATTAGTACTGCAACAGTTGACACATTCCACTTGTTTTTTTTATTGGTATTTCTTCTAAAAATAATTAAAGTTTAAAAAAGTATGTAAATTGTAAGCTGAGGTGTATATTTATATTTTTAAAAGTAAATACGGATTATTGGTGCATAGTAAAACTAATTTTCTATTTTATAATTCAGTTTACAAAAGTTATTATGTGGGGATGCTTGCAAGATATGTATAATCCGAGAACATAGAGCAATGAAAAACCGCTTCAACAATTAATATCTGGACGTGGATATTGTGGTAACCTAGAAATATGAAGCAGAGCCTTTTGTATGCAACATTGTGGTTGAACTGTTAAAATCAGGGTAGTTCAACATTTTCAAAGTTATCTTAACGAATTATCGATGCGATTTAAAAATCTTAAATCGTGGCTGGTGCTTACATTATTCTAACAATATGGGATAGAGACTAAGTAGACGGGTTTGTTGATAATTTTAGATTTACGTAGATCTATATAAAGCGTGCAGTAGATGATAATCTGTGATAGAAATGTAATTTTGTATTTCATGTACGTACTATATGTAAAATTAATGAAAGAAGATAAAATTAAAATCGTGTTAATTGTTGGTGAAAATTATAAAACACATAGAGAAATGAATATTTTTAATCAACGACATCCAATTAAAAATCTAAAGCATACAACAGTGAGGAGAGTTTTACATAAATTTCAGTTCAGGATCTGTAGAGAATGAATTTAAAAGGCCAAAAGCCAGGTAGAGTACGATTAAAATCGGAAGAAACCAATATGCGTGAACCACGTGAGAATGAGAATATAAAAACCGTTCTAAAAAATATTGGATTGAGCGACATATGTTTAATGGTTATATATACATATAACCTTACTAAAAATGATACTTTGCACACTATTTTATAATTTAGGTTCTATTCTATAATTATAATGTGCAATGATTTTATGTGTATCATCTTGAAAACTATTATGCATTTAATTCATAACATAAAAATCAAAAAAAATTGGAAAGAGGCAAAGGTTATTTTGTTTTATATTGACTAAATATTTTGGATTTTTTAATATAGATAAAAATGCATAGTTTGACATCTACAAAGGGAAATGCGCTTTAACAACAGTTTTTTCATTAAATATAAGTGGTACAGGTTAAAGGTAGTACAATGTTTAATTGTATAAGGTTTTGAAGTATATGAAAACTTACGGTATAATGCATATATATGCAGGGTTGTCTTTTTGTGACAATCGGTGACAATTACTGTCATAGTTGAGCATGAAATATTATAATAACGATTGTGAATAATAAATTATGTTTTGAAATTCATAACATTCAAATTATGACTCAAACAATGACGTTTTATGTTATATGCCATTTTACTTACTGTCAGGATTCAATGAAATAATTTAATATCATGAAGAAAAAGACAAAAAAACAGCGTATATTTAAACCTGGTGCAGAAATAGTATCAAGTGAAATAAGTAAAAGAATAATAACAAATTCCACTCAACAACAACGACTTAATTGTGGAATAACTCCCGTTTCAGAAATAAAAAACAAAATCACTGATTTTATAGCTGAACAAATGGATTTTGATGGAAAAGAGAGAGAATCCAACTACGAAAGTAATTTTTATCCTATACCAAATTGGTTCGATAGAATAATTCAACACTTAGCCGCAGATTTAAATATATATGCATTCGCTTGATAATGTATTATTCCTAGATAATAAAAATTGTTAGTATTTACTTTTCTTAGCAATGCTTCTCATTACTTAAGGATAAGTGCATTTGTTTCATAAGGGAAATTGGTGACTGCAGTTGCAGTAAGTACTGTTGAAATAGAGGCTGTGCTCGAGAATTAGGAATTTTTGATAGTTTGGACCCAAAGTGCGTATCTTATAGCTATTTCATCTTTCAAACTCAAATGTCAGATACGCATGAGCATCGATGAACTAGTACTGCCTCTTTGAACAAAGACTACTTTATCTTGATCATCTTAAATTTCTTAATTTACTAACGCTGGAATTCTGTTCCACTACATTATGTGCACTTTAGAATTCAACAAATTGATTTTGCATCCAGTAATGACCTCGCGTCTACGTACATATGGAAAAAGGAGAATATAAGCGAGGAGTGCGTATTCCGACCGAGACGTAATATATATGTTGTAGCATTTCTGTGAGTAAATATTCCATGTCGATCTGCACTTTACTGTTAGTTGTATCTAACTAACGCAGTGTGAGGACGGTGAACGCACTCCTGATTAATACTCTCCTTTTTCCATGTGTACCTAAAGACGTATAATATATATGATGTAAGCACTGATGAATCGTAAGAGTTTTTTTATGAAAATGAAAATTAGGTGGTGCCATCAATATGATTTTCAAAATGGAAAATGCTTTCGACGACATTGTTATTATGAATAAACATATTGTAAATGGCCGTATGAATAGAAACGTTTATTACGCATTCCGCTTGTTCGACGTTACGATGTTCATCCGCCTCTCTACATAACCATAGATCCAGTACCTACCAAATATCTTTCTATTCTAAATCAGTTTAACCACCTTTATTTTAATTAATAATTTTGTATACTCGCTGAATAATGAAACGTGTTGTTGTTTTAAGCAGAGGTTTGTTTGGTAGATTCGGAAATGGATAGATTTCGTTGTGTTGTCATCGTTTGATGCATCATCATATTACGTCAAAGTACTCAAAGCGCTGATTACAGGGGTGTTATTGAAGTTCATGTGCTTGGCCTAACGGATAACCCACCCATTAATCTAAACCTGATTTGAAAAAAGGTACACACAAATTTCACAGTAACTTAGAAATTACGTGTGTCAAGAAAGATGAATCTTCCATCTGCCATAGTCTGACTTATGCACACGCGCACAAGGTATAGGGATGGGACGCGACTATATAGATAATATAAATCATCAATACACTGTTACTTTTGCCGTAACACTTGCTTGGGGACCACTTGAGTAGTTGCTTTATTGTCACTCTTTCACGCACGTCTGTCACAACCACGATGCGTATCTAATACGTTCGCATATCGTTCATTATATTATCGAGCGATGAGGCTACCATTTGAATGCGTTCTTGTAATTCTTCCATATTAACTTTATTTGTGTCGTAAACTAAGTATTTTAGGTAGCCTCCTTAATAAAGTCCACCTGACTTTAATGGAAACCTGGAAATAATACATAAATAAATGAATAAGTTATTAATATCACTATAAAAAGTTCAAGCATAAGATCATTAAAAAAAAATGAAGGATATAATTGATTGAGGCCTACGGCAATCGATTCCACAGATACGTTTCTATAAAAAAATATGCAACAAATTGCTATATAAGCCATGAAGAAGTTATTAAATGATTCTAAAGCCAATAATGGCGATTCAAGTTTTGATTGTGCTTAAAGTGCCCTCGATCTGTAATTTCAGAATTGCAATTATCTGGGAGTGTCCTAGGAAGTCTGAAATATAGCAACTATGAGGGCCGTACATAGCTTTTAAAAGGCTTTATTGTTTTTCGAACTATTCTCCATGAAGATTAAAATGCACTTTTGCTTGCGCTTGAATGAACTCTGGAATCAGTTATTCCACTCGTTTGTTGGTACAGTCAAAATTGCGTTTTTAAAGGTATCTACTACTCATGACGATTTGGCATTCGGTTCTCTTTTATTTTTCACATACAATTTTTCATACAAAATTTTTTGAATTGAGGTCTTTGAAATCTCCAATAAAAACTTGAAAACTCAATCCCGCGATATGTCACATGTCGATCTTCGTTGAGGATATTGCCGTACCATCGACGTTGTCCCGAATGATTGACGTTTTGGTACATCTCCTCTTGGATCGTCGTTAAGACTAATCCGTTCCCGTTTAAATTCTCCATACCAATAAGAAATTGTTGACTGATGACAACAGTACACGTATAGCACTGAAACTTTGAATTTAGGTCAACTAAAGATGGAGGTTAGTTTTTAGTACTGTTTTTGGGGTAAATTATAGCGATTTCATATTTAACATCACAATGAAAATGACGCACCTGCAATAATAATGAATTAATTATTTTCGAAAGTTAAAAAAGAAACAATTAATTGAGTGCGTTTCCTTTAGATTTTTCCTTTTATAATCTGCCGAAATACTGTTCCATTCCTGTAACAAAGCATTTTTTAGATCATTTCTATTGGATATTCGACGACTACGAACCTTTGCTTCAAGAATAAGCCACAAATTTTCGATAATGTTTATGTCAGGTGACTGAGCTGGAGTTTTCACCGTACTTCGGCAGTTATATAACAACTATTCCTGGACCACACGCGAAGAATATTTCGGGTCGTTGTCCTGGTAAAATCTAAAATCATCTGCGTCAAGTTTCCTGGCACTAGACACTAAATTCTGTTTAATGGTGTTTAAGTACATAAACCTATCAATAGTATCTTTAACAAAATGAAGGTTTCCAACACCAGCAGCAGAAACACAGCTCTAGACAATTACATGCCCACCTCCATGTTTACCTGTTGGTGTCAAGTGTTAGGGTTTTAATTCTTTTTCCTTCACACATTACCTTTCCCATTTGAGCCGAAAAGATTAAATTTACTCTCATAGGAGAATAAAACAGTTTTCTAAAAGTCGAAATTTTTATTTCGATCTTGTAGTGCAAATTGTAAGCGACTTCTTTTATCCTTCTGGCTTATGAACGGTTTTTTCCTGGCTATTCTTCCATGAAAATTGATACACTTCACAATTCTTCAAACTGTTCTTCCATTTACGGTATTGCCAGAACACGTTTCACCTTCAGGGTAAACTTAGGAGCACTTAACAGTGGATTATATCTAGATTGTCTAATAATCCACTGGTCGTGATGTTCGTTAAATATATTTTTAAACTTGTTTTACATTTGTTTTTCACTCTGTTTTCACGATTATATCGTTCAATAATATGCTGTATCGTGGGTGCACTTCTATTTAATATTTTTGCATTTTTCCGAACTATTCTACTAACTATTCTAAATTATAAGCTACTTGTGAAAAAAATGCACTTCATAGTTGTATCAGATACAGAAAAATTACTAATTCTCGCTATTTCAACGTTGTTACGTGGTACGTTACTTTTGTAATGTATTTCAAGAATAGAAGATATAATATATTTAATTTCCTTTTCCTAACATTTTCAATTTCTTACCAAATTATATACCACTGCATCATTTTCGCTGTAAGTCACTGTAGATAGCAACTTCGAAAGTACAACAAAGTAAACACTAAAATAGAAAGAAACAAACATCATAACAGTAAAGGAATAACAACTGGTGAACTCTCGACTTTAGAAGTTCGATTTACGAAATTTCGACTTACGAAACAATGCAAATTGAAAAATCCAGTTCGATTTATAACACGTAGTTAACGAAACAATGACGTCGTTGTTCTAATTTTTTACTGAACTCCTAATATTTACAACCAACGTTATTTTTAGAATGCCATTCATGAATGCATATTACTTTTCTTCAAGAGCTCTTTTAATCAATATGTTTTCAAAATTATATTTCGCATACATTTTGATGTTTTTTTTTCGACGTACAAATGTTTATTGTATTGAGATCGCTAAGGTTATTAGGAAGTGCTAGTTTTTTTAAATTCGTCATCTCGCTAAATAAATATATATATATATATATATTACAAACCTCTATCGTTATTTCTAAGAGCTCCCTTAGTAAGTATGTACATAACATGAAGAGCTGTACCAATAGTAATTTCTAGATATTATTAGAAAATGAAATGCTAATGGCCTATGAAAGAAGTGATGGAAGAGAAAAGAAAACACTGTTATATCTTCGGATATCTAGGCCACTCAACCATCAGTGGAATTTGAAAGGGATTACTTCGGATAGAGAAATACTAGGATTCACCCAAGTATGGAAATCGTCCGTAACCGAATCAAGGTGAAAAATATGAATCTTTGTACATCATTTTATGGATTTTAAAATAAGATAAAAATATTAAAATAAGAATTGAAAAAAGAAGCACTTCAGGTGCGGGGTACTTATTTTTGTCTCCCCTTAACACCTTCCAAATTTAAGTCGATTATGTTCCACCAAATATATCATATCGTTTATAACTAAATTGTTAATAAATATATTCCCAAATGCGGTTAAAATAGCTATAATAACACTTATAATTCTGTATATTAAAGGCTTTGCAAGTCGAAACACATATATGTACATTGCGTTATGTTGCTGTAAATTTACATTTCCTCAGAGTATATATTATCATACAATTTAAATTCAGTTCGTATGAATTTTCACGATAAGCATTTACCTATTTATTTTCAATACACTTTTTATATACGAGTTGTAACTGTTATATTTCTGTGAATATTTATACTAGTTTGTATGTACATAAGAATCAACTGATATTACGAAGTAAGGCCGAGGTAAAGAATTTAAAGCGCGCATTTTGTTTTACAGGTGTGGGTAACCCTGTGTATACGTTAACTTCTCAATATTCCGTTGTACTTTGCACAGACAGAAAAGCGAACAGTGTCCTGTAAATAACGTTAAATTAATTGAGTTAAAAATAAAATGTGCTAATATCATCTAGTACATTTTAAGTTGGTAGTACGGACGATTTTGTTGTTATTGTGAAATGTTATCTTTTATCCTGAATTCTGTGGCGCTTACGTTAGAATCATAAAAGGGAAAAGAAAATATGGAAAAGGAGGAGAAGTTGAAGTAAGTATATATCACGTATAAAAACGATATATTTCGTAGTTTGATTATTAACCACATAGAAACTTCTTATTTAAAGGTGCAATTGTGTATATTGATTGAAATAAGCCGTCCTATCTAATTCAAACAAAATTTACGTAGATAACAAAAAATAGATTACAAACGTTTTTTATCTCTAATGATTTATATTCACTTTGTATTTTGCTCATTATATTATGTTATGCTTTAGGCAATTGTTTCAGGTATATTTCTTAATGACCTAAATACGTATGGTGGTAGAGATTATATCATTTATAGAAAGTTAAAGTCAACATTCGAAATTTTTACTTCGATAGAACATACTTATACGGGTAATTTTTATTAAATCTTTTGGTGACGTTTTTATAATTGTTTTAATGTACATTGCTACAACGAATATGTACCTCGTATTTATAAATTAGCAATGTTTTTATAAAACAAAGAACTAATTGCTACCCCTCTTATTTAGTTTACATTACTATTATTGGCTTTTTGAGTATTATTGGCTTTCTGAGAGCGAATATTCATACTACCCACTATAAATGAAATGGTGATTTCGTTCCAACAATAAATTATTAACAAAGAAATTGCAAACCATCGTTCTTATAATTCATAATTACCCATACCCATACAAACAAATAAAATATGTAATGCGTTATTTTTTATACATCATTAAATAGCCAAACAAACTAGCTGTTCCTCATGTCAATGAGCGTTTGAAAAACAGATAGGTGTAAATTATTTTTTTCTTAATGCTAGTGTAAATAAAGGTAAGATAAATGTACATATGGTACGTCAACTATATGCGTGTATGTTCATGTGATTTGTTCATTTTCAATAGCGTAAGTACAAATATTTATGGTTTGTAATTTTTGTTTCAAAAATGTGTGCGTAAAAGTAATTATTGAAATATTATCCCTCTATTTTAGCTTTTATTTTAAAAATGTCTTATTTTTTGTAATATGTGTTTCTTACTTTATTGCCATATATAATTATTACTAAAATCATGTCAGGAGAAATAATTTTTGATATAACACAATGCAAAAAATGTAACAGTTTACAATTGTAGCGGGATTATTATAACACTACTTCTATATACTACGCTTGAACTAATTCGGGTCACTCACGGACGGTAGCTTTTTTTGATTCTGATCTTTGAATATTGTTGTTTTTATATATTACCTGTACACGAGTGTATACAGAATACTAACGTTGGAGTTTCGCTTGAACGAGATACAGGTTCGGTTAAATTGGATGCAATATTCTTTAGCATTATACAAAACCTTCTTTGTCGTAATTAAAGTATCTTTTTTAATTACACCTTTTCTAGGCACCTTTTCATATAAAATTGTAATATGAAAATTTTTGATTTTCTTTCTTCTTTTTCTGATATTTAGCATCTTAATTCCGTTTTCCTTATCCTATTCCACGTCAAGTAAACTTTGGAATGAATTAAGATAATAGTTACTAACCAAATACCAAAAAAAAAACAAATTTGGCATTTTTCCTTTTTCAGTACAATTGCTGAAGTATATGAAGTTTTACAGCGAATAACTCTTTAAGTGTTTAAAGGTAAATTGTTTACTTAATCGAATTTTTATTTTTTATATAAACTCATAAGTTTCACCAACCAAAATATCAACCCTAAGTCTGAACGATATAGTGACTAAGAAGATAAATGCACATGCGTCTTGTCCGAGATCGTCTATTTACTATTGCTACCTTCGTTACTACAAAGTTAATTAAAGTTCTGAATTGGTGGTATTTTTCTCTTCTAGATTATAGCGGTATGAATTATGTTTCGTGTAAATACGATTGAAAGGTTTGGTGCAGAGACTGGTCAATTCCATTTATTAATAAAAACAATTTCGTTCTAAGTGATGTGTTTTTAACATAAAATATGAACAGGTCCGAGCTGATAGGAATCTTACAAACGCCGTTGGCTGAATACATTTTTGGGTAAAAATCACAGAGCTCCAGCTTTTACAGCTAATGGATCAAAAATATCCAACTCTGGCGATGAAAAAGCTAAAGTACAGTTTTTTTTTTAATGCCATAAAATATATTTTATAGTTACGGTGAATTTCCGTTTTGCTATATGTATGCAACATTTTTCTGATTTTCATTTTGAGGCAAGAAACGGACATATTTATGTATAGTTTACTACATAATAACATTAAAAATAAACAAGAAGCCACAAATTTTCGATAATGTTTACGTCAGGTGACTGAGGTGCAGTTTTTACCGTGCTGCGGCAGTTATATAACAACCATTCCTGGACCACACGCGAGAATGTTTCGGGTCGTTGTCTTGGTAAAATCTAAAATAATCTTCTGCGTCAAGTTTCCTGACACTAGACACTAAATTCTGTTTAAGGATGTTTAAATACATAAACCTATCAACCTATCAGCAGAAACACAGCTCTAGACCATTACATGCCTACCTCCATGTTTAACTGTTGGTTTTAAATGTGGTTTAATTCTTTATTCTTTTTCCTTCACATATTACCCTTCCAATGTGAGCTGAAAAGATTAAAGTTACTCACTTATAAACGGTTTTTCCTGGCCATTTGTCCGCGCAAATTGACACACCTCAAAGTGTTTTTTCATGGTGAAAAATTACTAATTCTCGCTCTGCCAACATTGTCTATCGACAAATGTTGAACTATTCTAAATTATAAGCTACTTGTGATAAAATTGTACTTCATAGTTGTAACAGATAAAGAAGTAAAGTACACGTGCATCTACGAACTTTCCTTATTCGAATAAAAAATTGTGTACTGGGCAGCATAATTTTCACTGTGATGTTCAATATATAACCAATGTAATATAACTTGGATAGAATTCGTAATACCTGTTCGAATTAGTTTTGTTTTATTTTTGTAATGTACGAAGGCGACCTGAAATGTTTCCGGGATCGGCAAGAGACGGCGCACGAAGGTTGAAGTGGATTCATTGTTTCATAACGGCAACATTTTTTATGGCAACTGTCAAAATTTCAGACGTCTTCTGTCAATAGTTGTTGTTTAGGAGTGTGTTCTGTGTAGCATGTCAGGCGGTTTCACAAAAATGGATAAAATCGAATTTCGCGGTGATAAAACATTTCTCGAATATTTTGCTAGAGCTTCATGGCGGATGTACTCCATCATTTTCGACCATCAGCGCCTGGGTGAGCAACTTCAAACGAAGCCTCACAAGCACAAGTGACGAACCACGCAGTGGACGCCCAAAAAACGGTACCAACGATGAAATGGTCGACAAGATTCACGATGTCGAGTTAGTCGATCGCCAATTGAAGCTGAAAGAGATAGTAGAAACAGCAGGCATCTCAGAAGAACACGTTGGCCATATCCTACACAAAAATGTGGGTATGAAAAAGCTTTCGGCGCGATGGGTACCGTGTTTGCTCATACCGGAGCAAAAACGAAATAGGGTGACTGTTTCAGTGGAGTATCTGGCCAGGATCCAACGCAATCCAAGGGATTTATTCATGCGTTTCGTCGATTCATCACTACATACCGGAGACCAAGGAACAGTCGAAGCAGTGAACTTTTTCGGACGAATCGACTCCGAAGAAAGCAAAGACCGTTCCATCGGGCGGAAAGGTCATGGCGACCATTTTTTGGGATTCTCAAGATGATCCTCATCGACTATCTGCAGAAGGGAAGGACGATCACGGGGCAATACTGCAGCGATGTATTGACCCGATTCGATGCAGTATTGAAGGAGAAACGGCCTCGTTAGCAACGGAAAAAGTGCTTTTCCGCCATGGCAATGCACGGGCTCATTCATCCCATGCATCGTCGTATCCAAATTGAATGAGTTGCGCTAAGAATTAGTCTCTCATCCTCCATATTCACCGGACCTAGTCTCCAGCAGCTTTTTCTTATTCCCAAACCTGAAAAAATCACTGGGAGGAAACAGATTTACCTCAAATGACGATGTCATCTCGAAACATCCTACTTTTCCGACAGTTCGAAGAGACTAGAGCACCGTTTGGAAAAGTCTATTAATCTTCGAGGACACTACATCGAAAAATAAAAATAAAAAACCACACCAATACTGTGTTTTTTTTGTCGATTCCAGAAAGATTTCAGGCCGCCCTCGTATTTCAAGAATAGTAGGTATATATCCAATTTAATTTTCTCATATAATTACTTTTCGTAACATTTTCAGCTTCTTACAAAGTTATATATCACTTCACCATTTTCACTCTGAGTCACTGTACGAGGGGAGGTCCAGAAGTTCGTGGAATGGAGGGGATGGAGTGGGGATAGGGGCGCTCGCTAGGTGTCATACTGATTGGCGACTCATCATTACTATATAAGTTACGTTGCAGCCCTATAGCGTCTGTCGTTTACGAATAGTTGCCTGCTAAATAAGTCAATCCGGAAGAAAACTGAAACTATGGAAGAAATTGAACACCGTGCTGTGATAAAGTTCTTTACAAAGCAAGGAAAGAACGCTCACACCATATTGAATGAAATGGAAACCATTTATGGGGAACAGTGCCCTAGTAAATCAATGACTTATAAGTGGCATGGTCCTTTTAAACATGGTCGGGGGTCGATGGAAGACGAGCCCCGCTCACGACGGCCAGTTGAGGCCACCACATCAGATATCGTCGAAAAAGTGCAAAAATTTCTACTGCAAGATGCCCGTTTGAAGAAAAAACAATTATCTGCATTAGTTGGAGTATCAGATACCACCATTTTCCGTATCCTACATAACCACCTGGGTATGACAAAAGTCAGTGCAAGATGGGTACCGAGAATGCTCACGCCGCTGCAGAAACAGCAGCGCGTCTGTGTGTCCAAACAATTTTTGGAGCTGTGTGGAGACAAATCTGCACAGATTTTGGAGCGGATTGTTACCGGAGATGAAACATGGGTTCATCACTTTGAGCCTGAGTCCAAACAGGAGTCCGCAGTGGCATAAAAAGGGGACACTACCGCCAAAGAAATTCAAAGTGTCAGAATCGGCTGCAAAGTTGATGGCTACAGTTTTTTGGGATTGTGAGGGGATATTATTGATTGATTACAAAAAAAAAGGTAGGAGCATAACCGGAGAATATTACGCAGCGATATTAGAAAAATTAAAGGAGGCCATCAAGGAAAAACATCGAGGAAAATTGACCAAGGGTGTGTTGCTCTTGCAAGACAATGCGCCAGTTCACAAGAGCAAAGTTGCAATGGCTGCTCTGCACAAGCATGGCTTTCAATCAATAGTCCATCCACCCTACAGTCCAGACCTGGCACCTAGTGATTTTTATTTATTCCCCAATTTAAAAAAGTCTTACGTGGAAGAAAGTTTTCCGACGACAATGAGGTAAAGGAGGCAATTTTGGCCCATTTTGAGGCGAAAGATAAAAAATATTTTTATGATGGTTTAGAAAAATTAATTCATAGATCTAATAAATGTATTGTGCTCAAGGGTGAGAAGGAAAAATAGATTTATTGTTTTATTTTATTTAAAACCCTTTCATTCCACGAACTTCTGGACCTCCCCTCGTATATTCAAATTAAAGATATAAGAAAGATTAAAAATTATTCTAAATTTATATTAATTACTTGAATTTACTCCAAACGAAATAAAGAATTTGAACTAATAGTGAAGAAAAGACAAAACAAGTCATGGTCGACTTCTATTTGTTATAAAATGACTGATTTCATCAATGCGATACATTTCAGCATCAAATGCATCGTTTCATCATTTACTATGCAGCCTAAGAAATTTCTTTAACCGACGCAGTTCTTGCCATTTATTAAATTATGTTACAGATACTTAAAAAATAAGTCCTGCTAATGGTAACTTGTTTTTCCGAAAAACTATAAACGCATTTACTTGTTGACATAAATAATGTCACGTTATAACTCAATGAAACTCAAATCGCCATAAAACAATTGGTAAAATAATAATTCTAACACTACAGGATTTACCAAAAGATAATAGCACCGAGTGCAATATAATAACGTCTATATAAACCGCTCAATTTCTCTGAGAACGATGTGATAACCCATTGTAGGTGAGTTCCAACTGGTTCCAACTTTCAATAAACATATACATAGCATACAGCTGACTCGGCGAAGAGAATACTGTTGTACATATGTTTATTGGAAGTTGGAACCATACACATGAAAGACTTATTCCATTTATAGCTGTTATTACATAGCATAAATTGGCTAAGATCGCTGGAAAATTTGCAGCATTACGTGTTTCCACATTTATCTTGGTGAACTGTGCTCGCCGTGATAAACAAGTGTTCTTATATTCTGAGAAAAACCGTTCCACAAGTACGGATGTAATCCAGGCATGACTAAAACAATCTTTGGAATTAGTTAACGGATCTGCATATGTTCCATTACAAATTTGTTGTAAATTAATAAAATCGGAATCCTTTCTTATAACACTATCGAACTTACGCAACGTTTTTTTTGCATCGGTTATAGTGTACAGCAATAGATTTACTTTACTCACTATTTACACTGCTTCTACGTACTAACAGCAACTTGATATTTTTAACGTTTCTATTGCGTCAAGAGATTTACAATTGTTGCAAAGTATTTAAATTTGTTTCAACGGAAGTACCTTGAAATCTTGCCTAACTTTCCTTAATAGCTACAGCTTCGGATTGAATTGTAGAATAACGGATTTAATTTGTTGGAAATATTGAAAATGATGAAAAGCTAGTTTCAATCATGTCTAGGAATATGTAGCACCGTCTGTAAAATTGTCGAGTTCGTTTGGGAAGTGTGAGAAGCACCGTTTTTTCCTGAGTAGTTTGTGCCATAAAATGTAAAGCACAAATTTTACGCGTTTACATGTAAAACTCTCACAGGCCTCTTTAAGAGAACGATGTCGCGGTACCATCACTCAAATATTGGCAGTTGACTAGTTAAAAGTTGAGATTTTTGTAGCGCACTTCTGTACTTGTAATTGTTTCGCCAGTACAATTTTTTAGTTTTTTGTTAACTAGTAAGATTAGAAATGTTGGTTTAATAGGTTCCAGTGCACATATTATAACGTGTATAATAGAATTTTTTATTCGACCTGTCGTTTCAACTCATAATCACAGCTTTCTATCTTTTTCTTTAGCTTTGGTCCTCTTTTCGATTTCTTCATGTGCACATGGTAGATAGTTGTGTAACGCTGTTTGAGATAGTAGCTCGCACTTGAGATTGTATTTATTCCAGAAGTGTTGAAGTGATTCTTTATCCAGTAGGCAAAGTTGCAAACCATAAGCGAGAAACATGGACAGTAAATCGAACTTAAATTGGTCTCTTACTACACTCGCTTTTGTCGCATAACACATCAATTGTTTAAAGCAAACTTTAACCATAATTTTACTACCTATGTTCGATGTACTTACTTATTTGTAATGCACAAAAAATACAACGGTAAGATGATCGACTACTTCATATCAAAAACAGAAAAGAACAAATGCAAACACAGCCGTGCATCGGCGGTCACCGAAAATACAATACATACTTACTACGAATCTGGAGAGCTGACAAGTGTGACCAGTCTTACAATGACAGTGGAGGTAATAGAAAGTGAGCTATATTCAACAATACCTTTTAAGAGTAAGTAATTGCAAAGTAATTACATTAGCAGTTTAATATACATAAATAAACACTCAGTAAATGTTCATATATTTCATCGAAATTTTCAGGAAATATGTATTTTATTCGCATTAAGAAACGATGAAAATTTCAGCAAGATATGGTCGTAACAATTCGTTTAGCCACTAATAATGCGTCGATTTTCCGGCGAACAAGAAGGCTATCGTTAGCGATAGAGCGCTATCTAGAAACTCCATAGTAACCCTCGCTGTATGCGGTCACGCATTATCCTGCTGAAAAATAGGATTATCGGTTATTAAAAATATGGTATTAGCACTGGTTCAAGAACACTATTGACCTAACGGATCGCATTTAATGTTTTTGAATTACTATTAAAAGGGATCGGCTTCTATGGAAGACAGCTCCTACGTCATTACACCTTGAATAAGAGTCGCATGCCCTTGTACAGAAAACTATACATTTCTTCTTTCTTCGAGGCATTTTCTGACCATTCTGAGACCATAAACAAAATCGAAATTAGTTGAAGACGACTCAACTTCAGCTACATCACTATAGCCGTGCAATTTTATGGCGTGGAGTTACATGTAAACAAATAAATGATACGATCTAAGCCCACAAGATCGAATAGAAATTTGTTGACGAGAAACGATCTTTAATTGTCACAACATGAAGAGCACGACCTTCACGATCTGTGGTGCATCTGGGACGTTCGGGTCGCAAACGCCATCGTTCCTCATTATTTTCTATATATTTTCGCTGGCACAGAGCTATTGTAGCAACACTACATCTTGCACAATTAACAATATCACAAATGGTATAGCAACTGTAAGGCGATTATCCTGCAACGTTCAAACTCAGATAAATGATGAAAATTCGCACGTTGCCGAATAGGAGGTATCTCTTTTTTTTGTATAACGTAAACGAGATTAATTATAACTTCCGTTAAATTATATACACGGATGCAAATTGTAAGAAAAGATTATAAACCAGAATTTAGGGGTGCACTTTTTATCGTAATTTATCAACTCCCACATTACTTTGCTGCAGAAACTTGCCATAAAGTATAAATCGGTAGTTGTTTGTTTACATGCTTTACATTTTAGTGCAACTAGTTTGAAAACATTTCTACGGCCAAATAATGTTGTATCTTACAGTGATATTTAAGTAAGTAATGTTAACAGAAAAAAAAAATATATTTAGTTCATTGCCAATGCTATCTTGTTTAATCAAATGTGGCTCGCCGAAATTTTTCTAAAAATTTCACTAAAATATATCATTTACTCAATGACCATTTATTTATGGCGGTCAGTATATTTAATGTAATTTATTATGTATTTATATACGTAATGTGTAAACTTCATGTTTTTGACTTTATAGCAGAAGCTTCCAAAAAATATTATCCAGAGCAGGGCCATCTTAAGATATATGGAACCCCTTTGAGGAAAATTTAGGGGTGGTATTAATATGCTGTCGCTGGGGCGGAGCTATGGCCCAGCGAGTGCATGCGTAAAAATAGGCCTGATCTGGAGATAAATGAATTAATTGCTCAAACAAAAACCATGTGTCTTAAATATTCTTAATGAAATTGAGAATTTCTAAATCAGCCAACCTTTACGCATCGGGAAGCAGAGTTACCAAGCAACGCTTTATTATTTTGAACATTTTCCACAAAAAAGGCATTGATTTTACAATTAAATGCTAAAGAGGCAGCAGTTATCAAAGAAAATGAGATAAAATTTTAAGATACTAACTATTCACAGCAACTACAAAAGGAATAGTTGAGGTCACAGAAAATGGAGAAAATCCTTCATTGTCCTTAGTGGAGTCACTGCAAATAGTGGACGATATGCACTCACGATTGAACATCTGAGTCCAGTTGAGCGACAAAAATATCATCTTGTTATAAATTTGTAGTGATTATGATAGTGTTTTTCCGCATTGCTTATATAACTTCAAAAAGTTCATATTTTATCATCACTAGATGTGGAATGGCCGTCTTCTTTACATAAGAACATTGTTTCATCACGACGAGCATTGCTCAGTGAAACATGATGGAAACATACAAAACGCTGCAGGTATATAGCTGACGTCGCTCAGTTTGATAACGTTTTGCTGGTGTTTTGAAATATTTTCTATATTATTACGTATAATCTACTACTTATTGATTATTTGCTCTAACGCGTGTTATGAAATTTTAGAATGTGAGAAGTATGTATATATATATATATATATATATATATATTAAAAGTGATAACATGTACGAGAATGTATTACGTTACGCAATTGCATACATAGTTAATATGGATTAAATGTTGGTAGTAAATAGAATAATTTGCAAAGCGCTAATATATTATTTAAATTGAATATAAAATTGTCCGTGGACTTTCAGGATCTTCTCTTTTTCGCATATTTTTAAAGGAAGATTATTACTTCAATTTATAATCATGATTACACCTTAATCTTCCTATCTCAATATATTCACATTAACAACTTTAATTTTTTGATGTCGCTATTGTTACTTTTTGTTAATGTTTTGTTCTAGAGAATTTGCTATTGTTGAATTTCCCGAAGAAGAGGTTAATGGTAGCATTCCATTGGGTATAATATCAACCACCTGGCTGGTTGAGGAAAACTGCGAAACGTATTGTTTATGGCCGTCATATATTAAAAATGCATCAGAGAGAGAAAAGATAATAGTAAATCGTCTTTCGTTAGACAAAGCAAAGTGTGATAAATGCTACGTCAATGTAGTTTACAGTTCGAGTAAGGTTGCAATTAAAATTGATAAATTATGTCCTTGATACAATGTCTAATTCCAGGTCATTATCAAAATGCTATAAACAAATTAAAATTATTAGAGAAAGCGTCAAATATACCGTTAATGTAGATTTAGTACATTTTTAAGGTGTCAATAGAAATGTTGAATGATGTATGTACATCATTTGTGATATAGGAAGTACATATAAAATACTTAGTAAAACTAGTGTAAATTGTAAAATGTTAGCTTATCACCTGTTTATTATAAACTTTTGTTTAATTTAGGTATTTTATATATTAGTTAGAATAAAAATAGTCTTAGCAAACTACCTAATGCATTCCTATTTCATAGTTTTCTAGAATTGCCAAAATGTATTTATCATGACTTTGTTTAAGTAAATACATTTTGTTATTTATTACTTAATATTCTAATAAACATTGAATGGTGTTTGAATAGAACCTTATATTTTATATAAATTACTGATGTCTAATTATAAAATTATATTCTCCAATTTATTTAGGTTGCGTAAGGTATCGTTATCAGTTGTGATTATTAATTGCAGACAAATTTTACTTGTGTGAAAAATATAAAATGATCCTCAAAATACCATTTGACCTGTTTTATCGACATATAGGTTGTAACATTATTTCGAAATCTTTTAAAATGTAACATTAAGAACGTGAAACTGGTTTGACATTATATCTATGTGGGTATACAATTATATTCAACATACACAAGGTTATACAACGTGTTGAATGTCGCTATCAAAAACAATTTATTGCAAAGTTATTTTGTCGGTTTTTTGTATAACGTGAACGACATTAATTATAACTTCCATTAAATTATATACATGGATGCAAATTGTAAGAAAAGATTATAAGCCAGAATTTAGGGGTGCACTTTTATCGTAATTTATCAACTCGCACATTACTTTGCTGCAGAAACTTGCCATAAAGTATAAATCGGTAGTTGTTTGTTGTTTACATGCTTTACATTTTAGTGCAACTAGTAGTTTCTACGACTAAATGTTGCAAAAATATGTCGTACTATCTAAAGGATTAGCATAATGAAAAATATCAGTCAAATTTATAATAATTTTCCAGTTGCTTAGTTAAACCTTAATAAGGTTAGAATTGAACATTAATTGTATTATTCGTGATATTTCGTTTCCATCCAGTTTTTAACCGTATATGGTGCTTACCAATTTTGGTGTAATTTCGAAATAAATAATAAGTATAAACAATACGTTAATTAGTCTCGGCAAAAAGGGGCAAGTTTCAGTGCTGTGCGGAGAAAAACGTGGATAGAGGAAGCGCGCGGCACGGAGAATCGAGTACCCGTATTAAATATGCTTGTTCAGTATTATTCGACTGGTCGCTGTGAGTGCTTATCAGCACATACATACTTAGAAAATGTCGCATCTAGGTACGTTTCGGAGACGGCGTATTTCGAATAACCGAGAAAACGTAATAGCGAGTATGCCGGATTTACAATACGTGTGCGACAACTATTTGACGTGTATCAGCAGGCGGAAGTGTGAACGCCACCTAAAAAGTATAAAACACTGTTCTGCAGTCTGTGGCAAACGATACAGCGAACAATTAATATTTGATAAAGATGTTTGTTTTATTCTATGTAATGCACCGTTCACTTTACTAGACCAACAAGAATTTGTCTTCTTCTGGAGCAAGTATTCGGATTATACATTACCAAGTCGGACATCGTTAAGAAACTTTATGCCATAAAGCAGAATTGAAAGATAAACAATTGTGGTTATGTGTGGACAAAACAACCAGATCGGCAAAAACATTCTGTGGTGACTGTGATGTTACGTACAATGCAAGAGTTTGAACCATCATCCTCTTACTTGCTTCCAAGAGTTGCAAAATGTACTAGCGATGAATTTTTAAATGTGGTGCTGGAGGCATCGAACAAATTTCACGCTTCAACAACCCAACTTTTAATGTTTAAGCTAATATGTTCTAATGAATCAGCTCTGTATTGGAAGCTTCTACCAGAGGAAACCTTTGTTGAAACAATGAATGATGAATCTCAAGAAAACACTCCACAGGTATCATTTTTGACGTTCTAATGCTAGTGAAACTCATAAAGTCAAGCGCATTAGCTATTGGTAAGGCGTAAAATCCTATATGTTAAAAAAAATTCTCTTCCTCTGCATTATGACTACTCCAAATCAGCTTAAGTGACGGAGTCAATTTATAAGAATTGGTCCCATAATTCTTTTGTTCTTCAGGTAAGTTTATGAAGTAAATAATTTATCAAACATGAATTTCCCAAAATTATTGATAAGTCATTGTTTCTTCTGTTGGAAGGTTACACGTTTCCACAAATCAAGTGGTTACCCAATAAAAGCCCATCCCTCAATAGAAGAATTGCAGAGCAAAGATGGGCAGATTACAGCATTGTACTTCCCGCAAAATGTGACTCCCTTGTCCAGCCAATGGTTCAGAATGTGATCAGTAGAGACCGGATTATATGCAAAGTGCGTATATTTTATTTATTTATTATATTTTACGTTTATTTGCAGATGTCTTACACTGATTAAAGTTAATTAACGCTAACTAACTTTAATCAGTGTAATACATCTATATAGACGTAAAATATAGTAAATAAATAAAATAAATTATACGCACTTTGCATATAATCGGGTCTCTACTGATCAGACTGACAAAATTATATTACAGAAGTAGTCTTCTTCGTAATATCATTGCAAATGGATCCAATTTAGAGATATTAAAAAAAATAACAATAAAAGCTGGTACAAATTTGGTGAATGCATAGAGCTAATTAGATCCAATAATTAGTGCTAAATGCTGGGGAAAAATTCTAGATTTCAGCAATCAAGAAGACGAGGATAATTTGCCAGTTAGTATATTGCACCAGCAATGGAAAGATGATCAGATAGAAGCTCTAGCTGAAAGAGGTGATATTTTACATGCATTACTGTCACATGTATATACTTAATGTTTATGTATGTACAACTTTCATTACTACAGATATTCACATATATTTCTAGATTGAATTCGAGAGACGTAATTGCATGGAATGAAATGGACACACAATTAGACAATTTTGACGAAAAAGATGACCACAAAATAATATTACTCTACGCAGTACAATAAATGTACTGAACACATCAATTCAATGGGCAAAAGCAAAAAAAACTATGCAATTATAAATGAATAAACAATTATTGATGCAACAATAGATATTATTTTAAGCATTTAATCAGTCACTCCGTTTAATAAATTGTTAGCGGGAACAGTACGTGTTTCACTTGGTTCACACTATTGAGCGTCTATTGCATTATTTTTTTGTTAAATTACAAGAACAGTGGCGACCAATTCTGGTCGTGCAAGACTGTCAATATTTCACGGGAGGCAACCGTCCTCCTGAAGCCACATGTCAAGAGCAATATTTTCCAATTGAGGCACACTAAAAGGTGCTATCATAGCACGATAACGTTCGCCATCACCGTTACTGCATTACCTTCCTCATCTTTAAAGAAATACGGTCCAACTTTTCCTCCAAACTACAATGGACACTAGACAGTGACATTTGATGCATTGCTTTCTGACGATATTTACTCGCATCTGTCACGTCACAATAACGTACCACTATGACTGTCAAATATGGTAGGCAATTCAAATCTTGCGTTCTTATTGAAACATCTTTTACAAGAATATGACTTATTTTGTTTTTTTATTAAAAAATTACGCTTTACTTGTCTCATTTGATGCCCCGCTACGGTTACATTTTCAACCAGATACCAGTCCTGTCGTGGATCTTAAATGAGGAACGTCAATAAATAATAGCGCTTTACGATACCACCGATTGAATTACGTGGTATGCGGTTGTGCTTATACAATTACTTTCTTGCTAAAACTTCAACATTTAATGCTAAATATTTGAAGTATTAGAATATACTTCATTTTATTTATGTTAGCCTGCGACGACTTCTTGGGAGTGTAAAACTAATAATGGCAATAAGATGAATAATAATGTCGAGCGAAAAAGTAACATCTATGCGGTTGGACAAAATTATTTTTTAAACTAATTAGTGAATAATAAAACAAATATGGTGATGTTAACAGTATTATATATTTTTTGTTTATCAACAATAGAATCACAATTTTATTACAATATATATGTATATATATATATAGACCTTAAGTTTATTTGGCATGTTTATTTAAATTACAGAGCTGATATTCTTCGTATTTCAAAGTTTTTCAGGAAAAGTAGCCTCAACGCAAACGTATTAATGATGCTTTGAGTAACAATTTTGATAATATATATTTTGATATTTCGAACATAAGTATCGAAATAATATTTTTTTATAACTAATCGCCTAAAGTAACGAGGCACTTGATAATTGTTTATATGTGAACTTATGGAATAAAAAACTTCTAATGTGCACAAAACCCTGTCTCTTTAGAACACAGTTCAAAGCGTATAAGGTATATGTATTCATAGTTGTTCAAAATACTACTCTACCAAAGAAAGAAAATGTACATTATGGGAATAAAAACTAAATGATGCGCGTAGTTGCTATACAATACCACAATAAAAAAAGGAGGTGGAATTATTTTTACTGTCCGTCGTATTTTAATCAGAATGTAAAATGTGATGAATAGTGTGTAAGAACATGACATGAAAAAATGTTAGTCTGTGCATTTATTTGTAAAAAATTTACACAAAATGTAAACAAAGACGTAAAAAAGTACGCTAGACCTAATTAAATCATATGTGCAATAGCAAGAATATGGAATGTGCAGTGCGCTCTTTATGCTTACAATTACTATACTTAAATGTTAGTTTTATCGTTCTAGATTGAACAAATTGTCTGCTTAAAAATTATCTTATAGTTCTATGTATATAATTGCAATTTTCTAGAAACATTAACAAAGTATTTTTAACAAAGAAGTAACTGAATATACTTAAAATAGAATTCAAATACACGTATTTAACACAGTAGTTATACTGAAAGTAATTACGTGTACAATCGTGTGTATTAATTCTATCTCTGAGAAGTTATTGTATTTCAACTTATTCATTAGCTCGTGTACGAAAATTTCCTTTACCAAAATTGGGTTGAAATTAGTTTTTTTTTTGGATTATTAATTGTTTATATTAAAATCGTAAAAAAAATGAGAATGTAGCTGTAGCTACGGGTTTGTAAAACATATACCGTTTTAATGTACAATTGATACAGCATTATCTTTAAAAAGTACTGTAAATGTGCACGTACAATTGGCGTGATCCTGTAACGTTTCCAATAACTCTCATGAAATGTAACACCTTGTGTTTGTAGTTTAACATTCGCAACAAATAATAACATTGCGTAGAAGTAATTTTGTACATTCACTGTCACTGCTAATTTAGTTACCAACCAATTAAATCCGTAAAACTGGAAATGTAACTAATGGCTGGTTTCTAGAAAATATTCTTATGGATTCAATAGTTATCGGATCGATAAAGTTGTAGATACCATAAACTCTGTTTCCGAAACGACAGTTCCACAAATTACATCGCCCAACAAAATAATTTTTTGTCCTGATGCCTGTAAAATGAACTGATCTAGGGTATTTCTGATGTGCTGGTTCCAAAAATAACTGACATTTCTTCCTAGCAGCTCTAGTTTTTGAGATATATCACGGTAAAATTTATAACTTTTGATTTTGGTATACGAATAAATACCAAAATCAAAATAATTAACTAAATATTTAGCAGCCCTAGATTACCGCTGGAATCTTCGGCGACTGTTCCGGTAAACCTTACGCAAGGAAATCTTATAAAAGGAAATTTCTAACTGTTGATTGGAAGTTGTATATGCATATTTTTCTGTTAAATAAATACCTCCTACCCATTTTTTGTGCTTCAGTTAACAGTTATTAGTAATATTTAACAAGTTGCGTACATAACAAAATATCATATCTAATTTTGGCGATTTTTCCCTACATAGAGCAGAAACACTGAATTTTGAAAACTAGATGTCAGAGCAAATATGATGGTATTTTTAGATTAGGCACCCTAAAATTGCTTAATTGCACTTAAAAAATCCGAGGCACCAAGATGTGTGTTGGCCAGTATTATACGTTCGATACACATGACGCGACGTACAAGAGATGGCAACCTCTGGCAATGCTCTTACAAAGGTTTCTCTGTCAATTTCGAAAATAGAAGTTTTTGAAGTAAATGAAAAGAAGAGTAAACGTTCTTGATACGAAAAACAAAAAAATATTATGTGATATCGTAAAAGAGAATTACTTAAAAATGTTGGAAAACAAACAACCAATTCGATTGCGGATGAGAGCGATCTGGCATTTAATCATCGAAAACTACAATTCCGAAGCCCAAACAAGACCTAAGACTCCAAAGCAACTCCACTCTTTGTACGATTAAAAAAAAAGTAAGGAGTAGCTTATACACTGACAAGGTACGTAAAAGTTCTATATAAAAGTAGAATATCTGTTTTTATACTTATGTCCAAGCTACAAGAGCGTCAAGATGTGTTTATCTTAATTTTAAGATCAAATATTGCGATCATGTTACGTTACTGATTGGAAAGTAATGCAATTTGCTAGTATGCACCTTCATATTAAAGTGAGAAAAACACTGTTACATGCCAGCGTTTTTAAAAAAATTGGTTGTAGATTATATTATTTCAACGTTTTCGTAAATTTAATAAAGTTGAAAATACTTCTATTGTTTTATTTGTATTAATATTGATTTAAGGTAATTACTTTCGATAGCGTTCACATTTTATTAATAAAGCGTAAAACTTAACCTTAATAATGGACTACATGCGGAAAAGGAACCACGTGGATACCCGAACAATTCCGAATTTATTGAATGTTATGTATACTTTCAGAAACGTTTTTTAGTTTATCGAATCCATAACTTTATGGAGCCGATACCTATGCTTTCGGAAACCGGGCCTAATAACAATATATTTTATTAGAGAGCGATGTATATCATAACGGTAATTGGCAGTATTCAGAAATAAATGAGAAGGGGTGCTCCTGCCAGCCTGCACCGCTTTCGAAACGTGTAGCCAAAATGAAAGCAAGTATAGGTATACGAACTGCGAAAAGTAGCGTTCAAGATAGTAGTGATTATAACAGAAAAGAATAAAATTATCTAGTACCTGTGTAAAGTATTTCTCTTGGTGTTGTAAGCTTTATATTCCCGCTACTCTCTGACCTATGTTATATAGGCTACAGCATTATGTGTATATCAGTATAGCGCGATATACAGATATAATCTGAACAAAGTCAACGGTTATAATACGCATGTGCATCTCCTATTCTTCTTTTCTGCTGCAATATTCTCCTACAATCAGTTATTCGCCGTAAGCAGTACTTCGTTGTTGCCCTACTGCATCATGGTTATAGCTGTAATGGGGGAACGTAGGATTGTAGATACCTCCACGTCGTTGGCTTTGCTTAGATTATGTCTGTATATCCTATATACATAATGTAGGTGCATTTTTTCTGGCTTTTACTGATGGTTATTAGATAATATTTAGCAGTTAGAGAGTACTATGTTACGTTGATTTTCTGACGCGTGAGTTGGTTGGAGAAGCTAATGCTTGAAGGCACGATTTTCTGTAACACCAGGTGATTATAGAACACTCGCTCTTACAATATACGCCAATTAAGTTAGGCAAGACCTAGTATTTACAACGAATAATTACTTAGAAAATTCCGATTTATTTTAAAAGTTAGCTTTTAAAGTAGTATAGCAAAAAATTAGATCATTAAAGTGATATTTTTATAAAAAGGCCATAACATTCTTGGTCAAAAAATTGCATGAAATATACAAAATCATGTCTACGTTAACCATGTATACTTTGTAACCTTCTGTAAACCGTTGTTTCTTTTGTATAAAAAATATAATATGATAATAGTAGACCAAATATTAAGTATGTATTTTCACTGTAAATAATAGATTTAACTAGCTGTACGTCTTTTAATGAAATGAGAACGTAACAAGTATGCTTCAAGAACCACTTTATTTATTCAATGATGTGTAATATCACATATCCGAAATAAATGCACAGATTAGCATTTTTATATAATTATGGTTCAAAATTTAATAGGTAGTCTTTCATCTGAGTAGGTAAATTCAATTTATTTACATATAAACCTGGTTTCCTATGTAAAGAGTTATGGATTTTAACGCGACATATTTGTTTTAATGTTCGAGGTCTTTTATAAAGATCTCTTATGATAGAAGTTAAAGGTTCTGTAGTTCTCCCAGGCACTAAACTCAGCTGTTGAGTATATAAAATTTTTAGACATTCAAATAATGGTTTATGTTGCATTACTAAATAAAAGAGCATAATAATTTTTGCAAAGGACATATTTGGATCTGTGATGAGATGTTCTTTTCGAGAAATTAACATAATATAATAATATAAAATATAATTTTTAGTCTTCCATGTCGACTGAAGTTGATGTGGAGGATAGTTTTTTATTGCTTCTGACATATTTAAACTAAGATCGGGATTAGCTCCGTACTGTATTAAAGTAAGCGTAAGATCATATACATAATGTATGTCTTTACATTCACGAACATTCTGTATCATATCCATACAAGATTGTAAGATATGTTGGGTTCGGATACTGACTCTTACATTGGGATCGAGGCCATGTGTCAAAAGAAGAACCAACAGTGTCTTAATGAATTCAAAGTTGAGACTCTTTTGCGTATCGCAGTTTAGCGTGATATTTTCCGAAATCGTAAACACTAACACATGTAATGGTGTGAGATTGAGTTTGTAACTGCAGTTTGGATTAGCACCTTTCTTCAAAAGTATCCTAATGCAATTCAAGTAACATACCTGGAATGTAAATGAATAAGTCAAATTTAATTTGAAATATACGGTAGTTGCGTGACTTGTTCAATAATTATACTTAAAATAAAAGAGATGGATACATATAATTCAAATTCGTCTATGACGTGGAATCAAAGTAAAATAAAGTGATTAAAAAACTAACAAAAGGAAGTTATTATTTTTCCCGTCGACACTTTTCTACCTTAAATTTTGCAAAAATCTGTTTTAATGGTATACATATTATCGATTAGTAAACTATTATTGATGACCCGAAATATAGCGAATGAATTACAATTATTTCATAATATTAAAGCTTTTGTTTCAAGTATGATGGTTTCATAAGAGTTTTCTGTAGATGTTTTAAAAGGTACTAAATTCTATATTGCACACTCTTTCAATTTAGTTCAAGTCAATAGAATATGGACGTTTTTTTTTGCAAATCTTATTGTTGATTGAACATATAAATTAGTCAATGCAATGGCAGCTCGGATTGAGTAATTTTATCGTCGGAACGTGGAAGATATAATAAGCTAAACTGAGATTTTCTGTAATTATGCTGGCGTTTTTATTACGCATTCTTCTTAAAATCACCGTAATAATAAATATACTTATTTTGTTTTTACATTTGCTATTGTAAATATAATAGCTTTTGCTCAGAACAAAATGAAAATGAGTTGGCTACTGATATATCCGAAACTAATGATTTACTAGTATCAAATTTGTGGGAAAACATGCACTAATAACTTGGTACGCACAAAATGAATACAATTTTAAGTGTTTTTACTGCAGTATTACTTCCTCTTCGTAAGTGAAGTAGCTTGAATTGAAAGGATTTCTTGAAATTTTAATTTCGTTATGCGGCTATAAAATCGAATAACAATTTAATAATGCCAAAATACACCAAGTACCGTGATATCAAAAAGTTTCTAGGACGAAGATGTCATTGAAGCAGAAAAATATATGTTTGACGTTAAGCCATATTTAGCATATTCGTAACACAACCTTAACTTTTGAAAATTATTTCAAGTGTCATCGTAACATCAATAAATATGTCATTAGATTTAAAGATACAATAAAACAACAAGCTCAGCTGATACTCAATATTTTACTAATAAAAAAGCGAAATTAAAGGAAGCGTTGAAGTTATTATTCATTATTTTCAATTTCCAAGTTTATACGCCTTCTCATGCTGTTAAAGGCATTTTGTAGGATTGCGGGCGTTATTAATGCACATTTTTCAATAATTATTTGCCGCAGATTTTGTAAATTAGCCAAAAAGAGATTCAAATATTCTATTCCTTAGGCGAGGAAACACGAAAATGTGAATAATTGTCAAATACAGTGATCGTGGTGGAAATTCAACTTCCTATATAAACTGGCGAAAAATGTCAAATTTAGCAGGTTATCGTCATGCATTAAATTATTTGTAAACCACTGGGTAAGAAAGACGTCAAATTAACTTAACGTAATTATATCTTATACGGATGGATGTATAAGGTTTTCTCTTTTCTGGGAAGTTCCATAAGAAAGTTCTATCTCTTGATAAAGACATTTCGAAGGTCTTGTGGGTTAATTTTCCATCTTTTGGCGAATATCACTTATCACTTCTTCCGAACAAACAGTTAGTCTACCAGTACGTGATTTACAGCCCACAGAACCAGTCTCACGAAATACACTAACACAGGAAAGGCAATTATATATTTTTTGGGAATTAAAGCTAACTGGGAAGTGCTCCCTAAAATCATCTAAACATGCACGCTGGCTATAGACCCAAATTCCATCAATTCGGACTTCAATTCGTTTTTTGCACTGTAGAGTAAACCATATTTGAATTCATTCAAACTCGATGTTCAAACTTGTTTTCAGTAGTTCCAACACATTAATAGATGACTTAAAATCACTGTCAAAATAGAAACAAAACCTAAAAGTTACATCTTCGTTCTGGAAGCTATAATATTACGGTACAATTAATAAATAACCGGGAAGATGTACATTATGTAAAACATAAAAAAAACAACAACAAAGAAGTATTACAAGTACTTAAGACTCCCTAAAATTATACTAGAAATTAGTATACAGTGTACTAATTTGCCAGCACTAGAAATTTTGTTGTGCGCATGCTCTAAACTAACAATTTTGACAATGTAAAATATCTATCGATTAATTTTCTTAAACATTCTTGGTACCTACCAATACGTATTCTCAGTACCATGAACTAATCAATGTTGGCAACTTATTAGTACTTAGGTAAAATAAATCACTTTGTACTTACTTGTACTTACATATGTTCACATTTTCTCTTTTTCTCTTACATTTACATCTTACAATTTATTTTCTGCTATTTATTTTTTGAGTAATATTCTATATATGTGCGGGTTTGGAAGTTTAATAATGGCAACTGTTTATTTATTGATAATACAAAAACGATACATGTGTGAAATTACTACAACACTTCAATATAAACACCAGCATTGTCAACAACTTGTTGCCAGCGATGTGGAAGTCATAGTATGCCCTTAGCAGTGCCTGTTCTGTTGATGGCTGAGATGGAGCGATCTATTGGTTGCACAATCTCGGGAACAGTTCTGAACAAATGTCACAGTGGTTCCTTCATCTTTGGAGCTATGTTAAGGTCACATGAGCTTAAATTGGCCGAACATGAAGGATGGATAAGCACTTCCCAGTCTCAACGATTATACAGAACAAGTACAGGACGTGCCGTGTATATGCGATAATTCGCGAATTATCTGACGTGACATCTCTCTCACATCTCTTATTAAAAACTTGAATCCATCTCGCCACTGTTCGGTACGATAACGCTATTTCCCCGCACGCTTCAGTAAAGCCTTCATGGCATTGTTATCATGAGGAATTTGAATTTTTAAACAACTTCGTTGTTCCTCTTTTCTGAACATTATAAAAACGCGGAATAGTTTAGATCGGAACCCTAAAAAAACTATTTTTTTCTCGATTTTTTCGATTCGGAAGGAAGAGTCCATTTATTGTAAGACAGGCAAGGTATAAACTAATGCATATTAGCAGTGAGAATAATTCGTTCCATCTCGATTCGCTTGCATGGCAGTGTTGCCACTATTAAAGTTCCAGCTCTCGTATGTACACTACCGTTCATATTAGTTCAGACACGCAAATAAATTTAGAAAAAAAAAGAAAAGAAAATACTCACTCATTTTTCCAAAACTTAAAATTTTGATTGCATGATTAAAATTAAAGTATAAAAGTAAAAGAAGTAGTTCTAACGAAAAATAAACAAAAACTTCTTAAATACTCCGTTCATCAAAGAAAGGTTATTTATATATAAAAGCAATGACATTATCTTTTAGTAGAGTTTACATTTTGCTGGGTGTTTAATATGGACGGTAGTGTATATACACTCAAAATACGTCATATTGTTTTCTAACGTATCGACAGTTCACTACTGTTTACTCTTGTTATTAGATTAGTATCAAGTTACATAAGAGAGACAGTCCAAACTTTTGTATGCAATATAGAGGCGCAAGTATAGCTACTTAATAGAGGCCGTATAAATAACTAAAAAATTCCAGTGTAAATATCATGTTTTTCTGTTGATAATATAAACTTTTTACATATTTTGAAAGTTTATCGACACTCGTTCTGATAATTTGTAGTACAATAGCGTGTAGATGATGTATGAAACGAAACCGAAGTGCTGTAAGTGCAAACGCAAAAGTAATAACTATCATTCAAAATGTTAATAACTATTTGCGGATTTTATTATTTTTTAAAATTCTTCAAATAGATATTCATTCGCCGACTGCACTATCTATGATTCAGTTACAAAACTATTTTACTACTATGCAGTTACCGAAGTGAAGTCGCCATCTGGCGGTTTTAATCACTCCCCGTTAACTGTATTCCCCCAAAGTTGACTAACTTATGTATTCAAACAACAACCTGACGAACACAATGTTTGTTTTTAACTTAAATTGAATAGACAATAATTTTGTCTCCTCATGCAAATTAATAAAATAAATTACCTTCATACTATGTGTAAAGTGATGTAATGGATCTTTATTAATTAATGGCACTAGGCAAATCATAATAGGCACAGATCCATCTCTTCCTACCATATTCGGTTCACCTGAAAAAATACTGAAGAGTACTAATTGCTGCATGGAAAAAGAAAACAGCAAACCTCCTTCATTTAGGAGCATATTTAATAATTCGTAACAAATTTCCCAATCCCTTACGTGTCGTAGTACACAAGCAAGTGCTGAATTTCCAGCCTGATTAATAGATTGTTTGGCACCTGATTGTATTAAATAACGCACTAAATGTAAAATATCCCACATATTCCACTTATCACAGCCATATCGAGCCTCTTCTAGAGCATATCGAAATATAAGTGCATGCAGTGGGGTGTTGCCTAGAGTATCTGGAGTGTTTATAAGTTCCTTGCACCCATGATCCAATAATAAGCGTATTGTTGACATTGTATCTTCTGCGGATTTGTGTGCCACCAGAAATACTAAAATTAAATGCATTAGGTACTGTTAATATTCGAAATATATTTGTATTTTTAAAATTAGAGATCGATCTAGATCGGATTGCACGTATGAAGAAATGATTTGTGAATTATAAGAGTGAATATTACTGAAACGAGAGAAATACCTATTCGCGGTGTTGTGTAGATCAAGGCTTAAAAACAGCATATTTAGCGATCAGTTACCGTGTGTGAATGTTGTTCCATGAGGTGCTTGCTTCATTACTGGCTACGATACTTTTAGCACGTGTAGTACAAGGTTTACGCCATATGTATTTCACGTGCTATCCGAAATGAATCGGACTCGTCTTTATCATAATTAAACATAAATGAGACTTACCGACATGTAGCAAAGTCATTTGCTGAGTACAAGTTCTAACAGTTGTATCAGCACCTGCATCAATTAATAGTTCTAAAAATTTACTATCGTGTAAAACTGCGTAATGAATGGGATAATATTCATCTTTTAGGATATGGATCTCCTCGCTGCGCTCGGTCACAAGAAACTGTGTGCACCGCCAGGCACCTCTTTCACAAGCAGCGTGAAGTAAAGGTTTGCGGGATCTGAATACCACATTCTGGAAAATAAACGAATTGTATCGCTATAAAAATTAATATATAAAGAAAGCAGATAGATAGAATTGTATAGGTTCTTAGAATGTCACTCTAGGCTGTGATAAAATCGCAGAATAAATTGAATGTGTTATGACAATGATATTTCAAACAAATTTTCAAACTAGTTAGTAAAAATTAAGCACAAATAAACGAACCTACTATCTTCAGGCATTGCTTGATGATGAATAATAATACGAGCACGGCTGTCATGTACAACAGCAAAATATGAATGTTTGCAGATGATTCGAAACTTATAACGATTTAATTTATTATATTAATATACTACTCGGATTGAAAAATACATGTATTTCATTTTTAATATTACATTATTTTACAACTTATAAAAATTACTAGAGATGTGCGGGACGAAATTATCTTTGTGTTATCTCGGAATTAGAGAGGCGTAGGTTCAAATCTTACCGCAAACTATCAAAAATTTGTCATTGAATTTTAACATTGGAAATTACAATGAAAATTATAATGTGTCATTAGAATAGCGAACTGTAGACGAAGTACAAGAAAATCCTAGTTACTATCCGACAGTTAGCTTCAACATTAAATACCCCAATAATAAGACCGTTCAGTTGGTTGTACGAGGAAAGTTTCTTCATGTACATCCTGTTTCTTTCTAATGGTTTGCCGCTTTATGAAAATTATTTCAATTAAGTTTTTGCAACACAATTTTAAACAGGATTCAAGAAGATAACGACTTTTTAAGAGGACTTTTTTAGAGCGGTAAATCTATGTTTATCAGAAATGATGTTATAATACTATAATTTTCATTCCTCTGCTTTACTAATTATAAGTAAATGTAAAAGTAATATGTTTTTGAAGACTGAAACGCAAAAAATATTACAGTATCTATTATTACAGTAACATGTGGGTACAGCGTTGCCAGCTACGCTCCTTTCAAGTGGTTTTCAATTAAGAATATTGCTGCGCGTAGCTTTTGCGCCAATTTATTTGTGCACACTTCGTATAATCGATAATGTTCAAAGCTTAGTTGAAAATAATTGTACTTACCCAAAAGTCTTCACATTTTTGAGCTAGCATAATTAATATATTAACTTGATCGCCATCGAGAGCATAGTATATAGAGGATTGTAATTTGCTGGGCTTATCCCTATCTCTCTCCATGCAGTTTTCATCTTGTTGCATACTTGCTGAAAACGAATACATACAAAAAACAGATTATGAATGATAAAAACGATAAAGAACTTACGATATTTTCCTCTTTCTTCACAATTACTACTATGTGGTCCAGGCCAACACATACGAGCTTCAACATCTACCTTCGCACCATGCTTTAGTAAAAGATCAACACATTCATGGTGTCTAAAAGAGGCATTAAAACAAATTATGACAACAAAATAACTTAGATACCGTCAATTATGAGATATCTTGTAATGACAATATGTACAAGAGGTATCCATGTATTTTAGACAATAACATAAGTAGTTAAAATTAGTCCAACAAAACAGTCTAAACTGCCTAAGTAGCATCATTCTCCTGAACCTTTCGAATTTGATACTGAAATATATGAAGTATTGAAAGTTTGAATTACATTATTCTTTAAGTAAAAATACTATCGGTCCCAGCAAAATCTATTAATCCATTTACAAGACGTTCTCCCACTTAATGCATAATCTTCTGTACGATATGTTCGCCAACGCGCTGGATTACTTTTTCCAAAGAATGAAGTTTACAAACCAAGGTATGGAAGAATTAAAAATAAAAACGAAGTAATTTATGCACCGGAGAAAGTACGTTCCATTAAAAAAAGTAAATTTATATAAAAATTTCCAATACTAGCGCAATAATTGCTTTAATATTAGATTCAAAAGGTAAAAGAAAATGTTATCGTTTAGTAATTTAATTTTTTTGTAGGATTACTGGAGATAAAAGCTATTAACTTAGTTATAAAAAACCATACTGTTCCGAACCTATTATGTTTATTTATATTCTTCCATTTTTGCCTAAAACTAGTTTCACTAAATAGTTAAATAGTTCTAAAAATTTCCGGTTTTTTTCCAAAATAATTCGGTAGGATTTGAATATAGAAATCTTTTGTGCGATTAAGTACTAACGGATGCGGCAAAATAAACAGTACTGACGTATATTATATATTATACAAACATCATTCACGACGACGTTTCCGATAAAACAGATGTTCAAGACGTCCTTCGTTCAGTTTCAAGCAGTATTCGTAGCGTTCGCGAAGGTTCAAAAACATGCCTGTGCACACAGGTTGTTGCATGGCACGAAAAAAAAACCTTGAATTTTAATCCACAATTCCGGAATGTTAGACAGTAGATCGGTACGGAAGACAGCCATCTTCGGGCCATCAGGTGGTATTAGGTCTGGTGATTGCGATGGGTATGCGAAATCAGTGCCACACAAAATAAGGCGATCCTCAAAATGATTGAGCAGCATTCGAAGAGACTCCTTAGCCGTGTGACAGGTTGCCCCATTCTGCTGAAACCATTGTTGATTACGTGATAGGTTCCTGGTACGACAAAATCGCTGAAGATCATGCAGAAATGGCGTGATAACCTGTCCTCTGTAGCACTGCTGATTTACGGTTAACGGCGTTCCATCGTTTGCGTCAATGAAATACGGGGCCAATATGCGGATACAGCATACCCAATGGTAACACGGTCACTATGAAGTGGTTGCTCGACGATTATGCCGGGGCGTTCAAATCCAAGAAACGGTGTTGTCTGCTTGTTAATGTATCCGTTTAAATGAATATGGCTTTCATCAGAAAACCAAACATTGGGCAGGATCGACGCGTCCTCATAATCCGTAGCCAATACACCTGCGCAATATTCGACTCTTACATGCTTATCAGCTGCAGTCAGACGCTGTCCCGTCTGTATTTTGTATGTAAACCCACGAATATTTCTGATTTGTATTGGTTGTGACTGTCACTGGGTGACCCGCGTGACCTTTACGTTGCTAAAGCACACTTCCCGTGCGACAAAATTTGTCAACAACTGCTAACATAACGGCGTTGCTCGGAGCCTGTTCATAAACTTAGGTCTAAATGTGTTGACAACTTCTTTTAAGCTTGAACCGTTTTTGCGCCCTTTTCCGTATGACCGAAAACAGTGATCCACGATAAAGACTTTTTCTGTAACAGTGAGAACCATCCTCAAGCAACTAACATTAAAAAGACATTCACATACGTTATAACCACGTTCGGAAACCACTCGGTACGTTTCAGCACATGACACATATACATTTGAAACATGCCCATTTCAGTACTGGTTATTTTGCCGCATACCGTAAATTGAGCATCAGCGCCAAATTTAAGCTTACGCTACGTTTCTCATAATAAATGAGATCCCCCATAGTGGCCTATGAATTTAGAACATACAGTCACATAAAAAAGTAATATCTTTGTCTTTCGAAGGTTTATATCAATATGAGTTTAAAAAAGATCTTCAAATGTTTTTGAATATGCGATTGAGAATTTGTGAATCCCAAAACAACAAAAACTCACATAGAAGATGGCTGTTTCCCATTTATACAAAATTTAATTGAATCTTACATTGGTAATGTTATCGTTCTATTTGTAAAATGAGATGTGAGAAGAAGTAAAATAATTTCCATTCTTCTTACCCTTGATAGATAAGATTTTTCTCTTTTGGAGCAACAAATCAGGCTGACATAACCTTAAAACTTAATATTACGTATGATATATTATTTCTAACATGCAGAAATAGCATCATACAAATGTTTAATATATTGAGAATACCAAAAAGCCCTCTGACTTGAATTCTCTCAAATATCTTTTTACATCCGCGTTTCATTTTACCTAAATTTGTAAACCGACTATTTTACGGCTTCTAATAATAAATAAATTAAATAAGTAGCTAATACTGATATGCAAAAGGCAGGTAACATAAGTTTCTGACTTTACCATTATGAATGCTTATAGTAGGCGTCAAAGCTGTTCGCGTGCGTGGCAGAATGTTATACGTGCTTTTTGCGTAATGTTAAATGAACAGCAAAAACAATGACCGCCAGGCTGTCGTTTAGATCTTCTGGCGAACACATTGCTATAGTAGCGGCACAAACACAACAAACTAATGGCCTTTATGAGGACCACCTGACAATTGAACCACTAATCCGAGTATGCCAGAAAACGCAGAAGGTCTAAGCCGCAGAAAGAGCGAATATACTGGGAAACTTCTCATGAATCAGAGCGTTGACGTTATCACAGCCCAAGAGACTCATGCAGCAGATGATTACCAAATTCACTCCAGAGCAAAAGATCCCATTTTTGTAACACAATTTCCCATTTATTATTTTATTTCTACAAAGCAATGCTTACTAAATTTTATTTTAAAAAAATTTATTGTTCTTCTTTACGCTTTGTATAGCAATCACGTTTAAAGACTTCATATAATTCTAGAAATAGCTGTAATACGCTTTTGTACGGTATTATCACATTATTACGGATTTATTGTTTGTTGCTGGATATTTTTACTAATCATTTAGCGATCATGCAAGTTATTATTCCCATTATAATTTTTATGAAGGTGTAACGTTATGTAGGTAAAATGTTGAGAATTCCTTACCCTGCTGAGAAATTAGGTACATTCTCTTCATTATTTATATATCTAATGCGGAGAGAATGTTTCTGCTGAAGCACTTATCTCCTCCTTCTCTAGTTGCAGTTAAATAATACCCCTTACCTTTTTCTTTTTGCATGGCATACATAATTCGTTTGCCACGCCCTAACGTACTGCTAGTTTCTTCAGCTGTTTTGAAAACATTGATATTTTTTTGCAAAATAGGTAAAGGGTTATCTACTTTTTTGAGTACAGTTTTTACCTTTGCGCTTTTAGGAAATTCTATTTTGGATAATTTTAGAAGCGTTAGATAATAAAAATGAATAATTCTTATTTTGTTTACATTAGACGACGCTATTAAAAAATGTAGTATTAAAAAAAAAAAAAACTGATTTATTCAAAAATGGTAAATTAAGGGAAACACGAAACGTAAAGGAAATACGACAAAGTTTAAACCCAATTTCGATAAGTAATAGAAACGATAAATAAAACAAACGTACTAATCCGTGTAAGCTAACAAAAGAGGGCTATACTCGATCAGACTTAATACTTCGAAGCCTAGGTGATTAATTAATTAATTATATTCGGAAAAACTATCGGTCTCGGAGGGGAATTTAATTACTTTGGATAATTGCAAGAAAATTGTAATTTTATCATTTCTAATACCAACGGTAGTTTAGTATTGATATTCATGTTAATATTAGTATTAATATGGATATTAGTTTGACATAATCTACTGATGTCATTTTTTTAATTTTTATATTTTTAATGAGTTATTTTTGTTTCAAATTCTTACTACTGTGTTGTTGGTGCAGACTTTATATCAAACAAGAGAAACTGATTTAGTAAAATAAATGCATATTGTCTATCTCATCGCCAGATTCTGTTATAAATTCCAACTTTTTCATATGAGTAAACAAGGAGCAAATAAAAGTTACAAAGAAGAAAACAAGACTGATACGACACGAAAATATTTAGAATAAACACTTAAAAAGTCTCTTTAATAAAAAAACGCTGCAGCGTAGATTTTATTCAATTTAGATTTATGTCATTCTCAGCAAGTGCAATTCTTTCAAGGAAATCTAGTTTTACAATTCTGTTGGTTGAACTTGCGTTTTAAAATAGTTCCATAAAAAGATGTAAGATCAGAAGAACAGGTTGGTCAATAGTAACCAATTTGTGGTTGTTGAAAAACTTTCAATGTTGACGAGTAAAATGTGGAAAAACAGTCCTTTTATTATTATAATGAAACAACCAATGATATACATAATAATACAATGATATAAATAATACTTATTAATTTTGAAACTTAAGATAGAAAATCTTTCAATATGAAGTAAAATTAAATAACGAAGATATGTACTTCTTTTTCAATTTACTATACTGGATATGTGTAAATTATTTAGATATGTTATTTTCGCACACGTTGCAGGAGGGCAGTTCTAAATAATAAAAAACCCACAATACTTTTCAACAAATATGTTAAAGTTATAGATGAAATGGGATTACAAGCTATGTAAGCTTGTCATAGCCGCAACCATGTAAACCGTGTGTGCATAGAGATAGGTTTGTTAATTATTTCCCGATGTGAATGATGAATTAGAAAGGTACGGGTTCAGCTAGAAAATACCGCTACTATATCCACAGCAGAAGTGGACAAGCAAGCCATTAAAAATATTTTGATAGAATGAAAACAGTAAAGGAAATTTTGAAGGAGCTATATTATTGTCTAATCACCTTTACATGATAGAATTAATAGTTTTAAGACAAAGAACTTACCCTTTTAAACATGCAATATGTAATGGTAAACTACAAGGGCATCTATTTACATCCGCAGAACTGTGACGATTTAACAGCCAACGTACTAGGTCAATATTATTTGCACCAACGCATTTTTGAAGAAGATTATAACCACCTTCATCATGCACTGTGAGGATATTTTCATGCTATCAATAAGAGAACTACATATTAATGAGTCTTTATTATTACCATTACAATTACCTTAGGGATTTGTTGTAGCAGGCCTTCTAGGCGTTGTACACTTACTTTTGGATTTGCTCTAAGTGCATCAAATACTGTTTGTACTTTTTGTCTGGTAGAGTCTGATACTCGATGCCCATGACTAGTAGATAACAGCACACTTCCAGAATGAAAAACTTGACTTACCGAACCACCCATGTTTTCAAAAAATTCCTAAAAAGTATAACAACTATTTAAAGAAATCTATGATTTTTATTTATTATTTAAATTAATTGCATATAAACATTGGGCACGAATTCAAAGATAGTTAATTATTACTCAAATTCGTTTTACAAAAGAACGAATTTGTTTAAAATTTTTGAAATGTCCTCTTTTTTAAGTTTTGGGGCAGATTTTTGTTGTAAATATAAATAAATATATTTCGGACTTACCAAACATGTAACTCAAATTAATCATCTTCTATGCTTTTCATTGAAGTGTCAAATGTCATGATAGGTTAGATGATCTCTATAATAGCCTTATTGTTGATAATGATTTTAGTAATATTATTAACTTTGCAAATTTCTACTACATATGTCATTGTTTATATGTAAAATAATGGCTGTACGCATAAAACTTAAGTAAAAATGAATCGTAGAAATTTTGTACAAATTGCGCACTAACATACTAAACTTCTACCGCTTATACCCGCCAACTCCTACTTCTAGTGCTATACTGTTTACTTTAATCAATATATACTACAGCGGTATCTGTTGCATATCATGTGTACTTATACAATTTCTTGGGTTTTTGTTCTACATTTAAAAATATTTTAGCTAATTAAATTATAGTTTCTTGTAGGGTATAATAAGCATATATGGCTTTATTTTTACAGTACATACCTATATACGGAGGTTATTTCTTCGTGCTTGCTGTACTTACTACATTTTCTCGAAAGTATTTCGAAAAGAAGTATTTACTTCGTCTTAATTTTGCGTTAATAATTTATTCGTATTAGGTAAAATGCAAAGGTGTAACATTTTCTTGTTTTTTTTTTTATCTCCAACATGTCATTTTATTCTAATTTTGCTAGATTGCTTAAGTATTTGATAATGTTTGGCAACCACAATTGTGACGTCAATGTTATACATTAAAGAAAACGAAAAACTTCGCAGTAATAGTCTCTTTTTATCAGTCCCTACCATAATTCCTTTCTATTATAATGTTTTAATTTTCATGACATACTGGAATAGGCTACCATTGATACCTTTCTATTCATTTTTAATAATAATCAGCAACGGCACAGTTGTGTAAGTACACGCATCCACATTCTACACTGAAATGAGCAATAAACAATAAACGAATAACTATTTACGAACTCTTAAATTAATAAACGATTATTTATGTGTGCGATTATTTATCTGCACTTTCTATTTGTATTGTGACACGTCCAATACGACGATTGTACACTGACCAGAATACTGAGTGATTTCCCTCCCGATGATTAGGCTGGCCTCTTGTACAGACATTTTCCAGTATCTTAGTTTTTTGAAACTTGTTGGGATCTTCTTGGTTTCTTCTTAAGTTCTTGAAGTGTCTATCCTGAACTGTTTCTCATCTTCTTGTTTTACCTAGAACAGAGAATGTATTAGAATCGGTAGATTTTAAAGATGTCTAATACTTTAATACTGATAGATTACAGTTTCCTGAGAGACCTCAGTTACTGTCTTGTTTTTGGTTGCTCCATATATCTTTTGTGTGATCGCCGTCTTCAATGTCGGGTTCTCGTTTTCGAGGGTTTTCTCGAAGAAATCCCTGTTCACCTTATCTAGGAACTCCTCCAGGTTTCCTCCAGGTCTCCTCCGTCGGATAGGGCTTTCAGCGCGTCCAGCGTCATAGTGCGAGGACCGTGAAATACCAACCGCAAACAGCGATTTTGCACTCTCACGAGGGATGCGATCTAGCTAGGTGCTGCTCTGACCCACATGGAGCTGGCATAGGTTAGTATAGAGTGAGCGTATAACTTGTACAACATTATGTCCGTTTTGGGATTAATGACTGTGTTGGAAAGGAGGGAGTAGAACTGAAGTATTCTGCTGATAGCCCTTGCCCTACCTCCTTCAGATGCTCAGAAAAGGTGAGCTATTTGTCAAGGATCATTCCAAAACATTCTATTTTGCGGCTTCATTCGATTTACGTTCTGGCGACGGTGATCTTTTGTTGCAGCTCTTGATTAGTCCGAATGAACGCAATCGCTTGCATATTCTTCGGTTTGATCTTGAGGCTCCAAGTGCTGAAGCACTCTTCGATTTTGGTCGGATATGTTTGCGAGTCCGGTCGCAATCTTGAGTGTCTGGAAATTGCTTCTACCTCAGTGTCGTCTGTGTAAATGGCATTGAACACCTGGGGCTTTGGAATGTCCCTGATGTAGATCATCAGCCAGAGCCATTCACGACGGTATGGAATCTTCTGTTCTGGAGGTAAGATTTGATCGTCTTCAGTATTGTAACGGAAAAGCCAAAATACTTCATCTTTTATATGGATTTTATTATAGCATATTGTATTATAACAGTACGAAAATGTCACTATTGACAATTGGAAAAAGAAAATGATTAATATTTATTGCAAAATTCATAAATGTAATTTTTGAAAATTTTCGACGAATCAAAAACCAGGTAATAACAGTATCCTTAATATGATAGCTGACGATCGGATCAAAAGTTATAAAGTACACTGTACCGCAAAAACAATAAAACATCTACCTTTTGTAATGATTTGGTTATATATTACAACACAAGGTCTAAGGTCACTGTATTTTACAAAGAGAACCATGGAACAAAAACAATAAAAAACGTTTTAAAAGAATATTATTACTATATATGTATATATGTAATGTGTTAAAGATTATCTAAGCCAAATGATTTGCATTTCCTGAAATACTCCAGAAATTTTCCGTACCTACATTTAACAAAAAACATATTTTATAAAACATGGTATTCTTGGGAGCAAATCTTCCTATATGCAGAGAGCGACTGTTGTGTATTGTTGTAATATTGTCATAATCCCTTAAATTATTTACTGGATCTGTGACGAATTAAGTATTGCGGTTTAGATGATAAAGAAAATGTTGGTTGTTTGTTCTTTGACGTGTCTGGAGCATTCGATGTGATTTCACTGTCCGTTCTTCTTCATAAGTTGCTACAAATCGGTATTCGTGGCCTAGCGTAAGATTTCTTCAAACAGTATGTATGGGACCGCAAAACAACAATATGCTTAAGTAGCGACGTGCGCGTCACCATTCGGGCATTTATTTCAGAGGTGATCGACGTCGAGATGGGTGTTCCCCAGGGTTTGGTTTTGGGACCACCAATCCTATATGCATGGACGATACAAGTTGCATAGTTGTTGAGCCTTTTACTTCGCGTTCTTTGGGCTTTGTCGTTTCCAATATGGTGATCCATTGCGCTCAGAATTGTCTGATTTTTAATGGCAGCAAGACTGACTTGATGCGGTTCCGAACGACTGCTGATAGCAACCAAAACATATACATGTGTCAGCATGCAGGAGAAATCAGTCTCTGAGGTGCATAACTTTTTGGGGTTAATAGTGGATTATTGTTTGAAGTATAGGCAACATTATCTGGGTATCGAGTCCCGGTTCTCATCTGCATTGTACAGTATTTGGATTCTACATGAACTTCTACTCTCTGAAGTCGTTTTACTTTGAGCATATTGAATCGTGTTTAAGCTATTGTTTCATTTTTCTGGGGTATATTTACCCACGCGATGAGATTATCTCTGTACCAGAAAAACATCATTAGAAGTATGGTTACCACGATCGTATACACATCGTGTTGACCTTTGCTTAAGCAGTTAGCGATATTACCTCTTGCCTCTCTGTATGTGTATGTGTTGTTTTTTTTAGAGATTAAATAGATGGTTTTCTACAGATGAAACAGCAGTTTGTTTGTTAGGAATGGCGATGTCTCAGTTGGTGTACCAACAAATAGTCGCAACAATCTATGGATACCCAGACATTGCGCACATTTCTATGAGACGGGTCCAAAATATAGCGCCATATTTTTTTTACAGGAAATTACCTATACACATTAGACAATCATTTCATTTTTTAAAGAAGAATTGACGGCCTGCCTAAGAGCTCGCTTGTTTTACACGGCATGAGAGAGAGTTTTTGGAAAGTTAGTGTTCGATTAGTTCCTCATCACTCTTATAAATTCGTATTGAAAGAATGATTGTTCTTCAGCATGTTGTTTATATAAAGAATGCTATACACGTGGTAGTAAACATTAGTGTTATATATAGGCTGGTAATCACACAGCACTGGTACTAAGTTGGCAGCAAATTATATAAATACTCAGTTGTACTTTTGTATATAGATTATTCGTAGTTATATATTTATCTATAACTGTACATTGTATTTGCTGAACGAATGTGTAAATAATTCAGTATATTAGGAATATAAAACAAATGCTACATCCTTTCACTACCAAATATATGTAAGGTGTAGTTGTAGGGATGTCCCTGATGTTTAATCTAGCTATTTAAGATTGTTAATATTTGCCCTGTGGGTGAGTATTTAACAATTCTCACTAATAATTAATCATTTGTTGCGATACTTATTGTACATCTGTGATATATGAAGCAGGTTGAGCGTACAAGTCATAAGTTATATAACTATTACCACTTGATATGTTACGACTCATACATAATTTCATTGGATAGACGTATATAGTTATGTATTGTTCTCAAAATAGATATACAAATGGCAACTATGCTTCCTCATTTATTTATTATTGCACTTCTTCACCCTTTTGTACTCCCAGTAATCTTGAATTTCCTCTATAATAGTTAGTTTCCTGTCACCTTGTTTTTTACGTGCTTGTTAGGTTTCCGTAATATTTTATAAATTAGGTTAATAATTGAGTGGGTTATGTTTGTATTTTAGGCAACTTATTTGGTAAGTATATTGTAATACATTTTCTTTATTTCGCTTCTATATGTTGTTTTTATGTACAGATTCAGGCTATGTTTTTTCTGGGTGTGCTGAGTGTCCCAACGGAGTTTAAAAGGTATTTAGCTTGTCATAAACCGGAGGAGCCTTTAAAGTGTAGGAATAGTTTGTGTAAAGTGTTCCATTGCCTATGTTACCCCTTGGCCTTAAAGAGTGAAGCGCCATTACTTATTTTCCCAAGGACGAATGGTGATTGGGCACCATACCGAACCCGCCCTAAAAACTACTGCCACTATACTTGACAGACGTTGTTTTCGAACGACGTTTAAATTGGCAAATTCAGATATAGGTCCTCTTGCCACTGGACAACCTATTCGTTATGCGTTAATTTTTATATCATTTCAGTTATTGCTATTTTCAGTTTTCTTTTTAGAAAATAATGATTAACATAGCATGAGAACAAGAGGCTGATGATAACTCGTGTAATTTATTATCATAAAGGATGATAGTCGACTATTAAATAGTCGAAAGAAGTCCGTTCTGAATAGAGTCTTAGACTTATGTGAATACAAGGGGAATGCAAAAAGGTTCGCACTATGCTGTACATGTCCATAATACTATTATTCTAAAGAAGTAATTGACGCAAATATTGAAGCAATGATCGATTCGTACTCAGTGTCTAGTATCAATAAAGATCATTTAAAGAGAGGTATATGGATGGTAATAGATTGTAAAAAACATTACTGATTGTCTATCTATATAAATGCAGTTTATTATTAAATTTACAGATCGCTGGTTGCTTAAAACACCAAAGCAATATCAACATTACGGCCACTTGTGAACTACGTGAGTTATAATGATTGAAAAGTTTAAATTAAAAATAGGTTACGCCTGCGTTATAGTTAAAACAAAATAACATTCATCCACGAAACAGTTTTCAAATGTAATTCGTAGAAAAATGTAGATGAATGTGAGGAGGTTTTCATTTTCTAATACAAAACTATAAATAAATAGTATTATTATTTTATTCTCACTTTTGATTATTTGCTTACGTTGAGTCCTTAGCAACTTTTAAAAGTCTTACTTAATGTTTGCGGATGTGATATATGTAAAAACAATTGCGCTTGTGACGAAATTAAACTTATAAAAAGTAAATTAATTTATTAACGTACGTCATTGCTGGGGTTATTATTCGTGCATATATTTTTAATGTTGCATACCTTGACGAAATAAAGGTCGCTTCAACTGTGTAAATAGCAAGACTATACATAACTATGATTATTTTTTCTGGTGCGCAGTAATTTTTTGTTTATGTTTCATAATAATAGAAATTTTTTAAGATGAAACTAAATTGACATGTGCAAGTAGAAATAATTTATAGAAACACACAGTAGTCGCCAAAATAAACAGTACGAAAAATGCAATTGTATTAATTTTTTTAATAATAAATTTGTACAATTTACATGTTCAAAGTATGTACCATTGCGGTGCAAACAAAATTCATAACGGTTTTGCAGGTCATTAAATATATTATTGAAGAGTGGTTGATGCAGTTGCTGAAAATAATGTATTGCATTGTTTGTCGCAGTTCCTCAGTATATACGTGATGAAATTATTCGGTTTCTAACATGTTCGCGGTTAGTCGTTGTCAAGTTTCAATGCGGTAACCACTAATAGACTTGAATATTCGACGTGTAGATGTTTTACTAATATGCGATTTATAAGCAATTCCTGGTAGGCTTTGTGGGGACCACAAGACTTGAGCAAGAACGCGTTCTTTATTATTATTGTAACGCCGTTGGACCGTCCATCAACAAAAAAACCGTTTTTGAGGATGAAGACCTGTGCGGTGAAACAATAAATTATTTGTATGACGAAATTCCTTCTTTAATAACACTGCACAACACATTTTTTGTTGACATCTATATCAGATTTTGTTTTACTGATTTGGATGCGTTGAATCCGAAAATCATATTAGTTTTTGCATATCACATCACAATTTAATTCTATGCCATACTACTCTTACTAGCTCTTTGAAGAATGAAGAATGCGGATAAGTTGTTTAAGAACTGATACTGAACTTAAGAGCAAATAAGATATAACTAAAGTATAAAATTTTAATAGTTCATTTATTTATTTAAATACAATATTAGTCACGAGTCATAAGTATTTATTTTAATAATCATTAAAAAATTACAAGAGTACTTGTAAAAACACAAACAGTCAGGGAATAAATTTTCGTTTGCTGCAGTTTCTGTTGTGTATTTTTTATTTGGCAGTCTCTTTGAATACTCCAATAGTAGTCAACCATCATATGGGGATCCCATTTTCCTCGGTACTGAGTCTCTATGGTTTTTAAATCTTGATGAAATTACTCGCCTTGTTAATCGCATACAGCACTTAAATTTTCGGGAAACTTATCAAGATGACTATGAAGAAAATGAAGCCTTTTGCTCATGTTACAAGCTAGCCGGTGAAATTTTTGAAGCATTGATTTTACTAAATCTTTGCATTGAAGGCTTTTTGTTTCTAAGAAAATAGTGAAGGAAGTCCAGACTTCTTTCCCAGCTTCGTTCATAGAGTTGTTGAAATTTGGATTTGTGACAAAAGTTCTAATTTGAGATCCATCAAAGCTTTAATTTCTTCGTAACTTAGTCGTAAAAACTTTTGACATATGTATTTAAAACAGTCCCCTTGCATATCTGAGCTTTAATATGTTGCTTCATAAGACCCAATTTTGGCAAACAAGAAGTGCACTAGAAAAAAATGTGACGCGATAGGAAAAAAAGGTTTCAAGTGTCAAATATTAGCCAGCAGAAAAAAAAATACTTGTTGGCCAGTGTAAATCATGCTTTTACATCCCCAATAGCTTTCACCAATTACAGGGATCATTGCCCGGCCTTGATATTACGCCCGCGCATGTACATCTTTAGATATTCGTTCTCATATTCCCCATGGAGTGAGGAAAACCACAGAAAATCTCAATCCTGAGAAGAAACAATAGCATTGAGGTTTGAACCTGGGACGAGACTGATAGCCAAGCACCTAAGGCACCGAGCCACTAGCTGCAATTTAGTCATATGAGTATATGTTTATATAAGAAAATGTACAAGCCGTCACAATGGAATCTTTATGTTTAATACATATATATAACCTACATAAGACGTAAGTCGATGTAACTGTCGTTCACTGTCGGGTACCACGGCGTAACAAAGCAGGAAAGATTTAAAATTTACATCATTTATTGTAGTATATATTTATATGAGTAATTGTTTTACGAAGTAGAAAAACATGATTAAAGTTCGCAAAGCCTGTGCTACACTGCGGGCGGGTGAGAGGTAGGTAATCTTTCGATAATAAATATTGTGCTTTACATTTATCGCGCATACCTAACAGGGGAGAAACTTCAAAATTGCGTAAAGAATATTATAGTCTGTACATGTAATTTCAGTTCGCTCGACATTATCGTATTTACCCATCTCTCAACACATCCGTAGGTCTGGCACTGACTTTGCGAACCCTGCATGTGATACATTACTTAAACTATATTATAAATATAAAGAAAAAAAGTGACTGAACATAGGAAAATGATGTGTGTCTTGTTAAAACAGATGTATATTTTTTACGAAACTAAAAATCTTTCAGAAGACTAACAAATTTAACAGAAAATATTTTTTTTAAGTCTTCTAAGCTAACTGTAATATTAAAAAAACAACATTTTGGATGCTTTTTCATTACTCAATCCATCTTTTTAATTCTGAATAAACACACCCATAAGGTGTTAAAGTAAGTTAAAGTTGTTTCGATAGTCGTAGAAGAAGCATTACCACATAAAATTGGGAGGATAATATCTAACAGTCGATTAATACCTGGAAAATTCATCTGAAATTCCCACCATTGTACTGTATTTCCATTTTGTAACACTTCTTCCAAAAACATTGTTTTCTGGAATAGACATGATTGAGTTTCCAACTTAGTGATCAATGGTATTAATCCTGCATCAGAATAATATTTGGAAATTATGTTTAAAGTTGAAATTTTTTCTTGACTTAATGACGGGTATTCTTTTTATTTGTAATTGGATTTAGGTAAATGAATGTGACAACGCGTTATAGCTTGCTCATATCTTTTCATAAACTTATGTTTTATGTTCTCCTCAGAGATTTTAAAAATTTCATCTAAACTTTTCCATTCTTCAACTGCAAAAGATAAATAGATACATTTCTACTGCACTTCTAATACTGAATTTGAAAAAGTCTTCGGTCGTTCTTTTAATTTAAATATCAAAAATCACTAGATCAAACCTGTTTAAAAATCATTGGACCAATTCCATCTTCATGTTCTTCGAAAATTTGTTTGTGATCTTAATGATAATTTAATAGTGTTTACAAAGTAACATAATATTTGTATGACGATTCATGGCAAACGTTGTTTATTTGCATTGTGATATCGTATTAATGAGCTTGAAGAATTCCTTGTTTCCCTTTACATAATTCCTCCATCCTTAAGATGAAAAATTGAGGGGATCTCAATCTGTTCCTGGTTTTCTTCAGTGGGCACTTGTCTCAGGCGTTCCCTCGTTTCTTGAATTTTGGTGTAGTTTCGAAGGTTGTCCGCCAGTGTTTTAAGATGCTGGATATTTCGTTGGTTGATATTGGATATTTGGAAATTCTCTCTTCTTGTACCATTTGGTAGCGTGATATTGAGGTCAGGTAATGAAAAGATTTTGTCCATTAGAGGTATGTCATTGGGCCAGAACGTCCTGTTTCCTATTCGAACAGTACAATCTTCCATGATGATCACTGAGGGGTTGCGAATATGATTCATCGCTGAGATTTTATTTTGAACTTTTGACAGATTTCACAAGAATTTACATAGTTCTTTACGTCTTGTTCTAGATTCGGCCAGAAAAAGTACTTTTTTATTTGATATATTTTCAGTAATGCCTCTATGGCAAGTTTTAGTTACGTGATATTCAGTTTTTCGGTTTGTTCATCCGTATTAACTACATATTCTAACATTGATCTAGTTATAACCATTGTGAAGGTTTTGTTTTAAAAATATTTCTGTATGAAGTTTACAAAGGGCTGTTCAAATTCTATCGTTTTAAAATATACACAGTAATGTTGTTTAGGTCGAATACATTCTTTAACTAATTTACTATTTAGAAATACCTTTTATAGACCCTCGTGATTGTTTAATAAATGTTGATTTATTGACCAGATATGCCTTTTTTTGTTAAAGATTTTTTCAAAGTGAATTTGTAGCGTCTTAGTTGGTGATTTATTGAGAATGATTTGATTTTGATACAGATTCAGGGGTCGTTCAGTATATGGAAGTTCGAGAATAGGGTCTTCTACTGCGGAGTTGACTGTATCACTTCTTGGAGGCGATTTGTCCGGCGGTCTGATTTGCAGGTTTTCATGTATTATTATTTTTGGGGCAACAACAGGGCACTAATTTCCTCAATTATTGGCAATAGTTGTTCGGGTGGAGCTGGTTGGTTAATAACACGGTCTATATCATCGAAATCAGATTGTGTGAGTTGTGAATGGTCTAAATTGACTACTAGTGACTCTGTTTCTGCTTGTTCAATGGCATTAATTTCAATTCTAGAGAGAACGTCAGCATTGGTGTTCATTTTACCTTTTTTTATAAATTATACTATAGTCATATTCTTCTAGTTTCAATCTCTAAAGTACAAGTTTAGAGCTTGGGTCGTTGATTGAGAATAATCATTGTAGGTGTTTGTGGTCTGTCACTAGATTAAATTTTGTACCGTACACATAAGGCCTAAAAAGTTTTTACCGTCCAGACAATTGCTAATAATTCCTTCTCTATCGTGCTGAGATTGCATTCCGCTGGATTAAGGGTTCTACTGGAATAATCCTTCTTTAGACAATTTGTGAGAGGTTTTGTTAAATGTGCAAAGATTTTGATGAATCTACGGTAGTATCCAACTAATCCTAAGAATAACTTTATTTGTTTTGCGGTTTTCGGTATTGGAAAATCCTTTATAGCACTAATCTTTTTTGGGTTTGGTTTGACACCTTCTGAAGTTACTGCGTGACCAAGGAATTCTATTGATTTATGTAAGAACTCAGATTTGTCTAACTGAACTTTCAGACCTCCTTCACTCAATTTTTTGAAAACTCTCTTTAAATTGGAAATGCGCTTCTAAACTAGTTGAAAATATTATTATGTCGTCCATGTACACTAGACATATTTTGTTTTGCAAATCCTTCAGTATGTCATCCATAGCTTTTTGAAAAGTTGCTGGAGCATTTTTAAGACCGAAGGGCATTCTAGTGAATTCATAATGTCCGTTTTCAACATTGAACGCGGTTTTAGGTATCGAGTTTGGGTTGAGTTCAATTTGGTGAAATCTGGAAGCTAAATCGAGGATCGTAAAGTAGTTATACCGACCGAGTCTATCGAGAATGTCTGTGATGTTGGGAAGAGGATACCTATCGTCAATCGTTTTTCCGTTTAATTTCCGATAGTCTTATCACACGCCACTTCTGTTTACCGGTAGCGTCTAATTTTCTTGGGACTACCCAAATAGGGGAGCTCCACGGAGATTGGCTAGGTCTTATGATGCCGTCGTTCAACATTTTATTTACTCGGTTTCGCACTTCTGTTTTATGGACATCGTCAGATGTTTTGATTTCACTTTGTTGGTAAATGTTAAATGACTTGATTCGTTGCGAAATATATCGGAAAATTCTCTAATAACGTTTTCTAAGTGATATTTTCCCTCGGGGTTTAGATCATTTGTTCTTAAGTTTTGGAAAAAGACCGTGTGATTAAGTTGCGTACAATTTGATGTAACAGTATCTTCTACATGATAGCATTCGTAATCATTAGGATTAAAGATGTTTCCGAATTTTGATACAAAATTAGGTTTGAGCTCTACTAATTGCGTTTGATCTGTTGGATTCTGAATTTCTAGGGGCACTGTTGCGCTTTTAAATTCTGTTACACAGGAAAGGAATCGTAGTGAATCGTTATCCTTGATTATATCGCTTATTATTGTTTCTGTGTACTCAGGGTACAAGGTATGAATATTCTTTATGACAGATGATCCAGGGGGAATTTCTATCTTTTGAGTTTCGAAATCCCTACGGTAAAAGAAAGGGATTTCTAAAGAGTTACCGCGGGGTGTTTGGCTTTTAGTATCTATTGTTAGATCTAATCGTTTAAAACCTCTTAAACCTAATATGCCATCAAAACAATCATGGAATGGAAATAGGATGAATTCGAAAGCGTCAAGTATATTTAATTCCTCAAAAAGTGAAATGTTGTTTTTGTATTGACTGGTTTTTGTACCTGCACAAGTAGAGATTGGAGTACTATACTGATATATTTTCTCCGGGAAACATTTTTCAGCTATGTGCGAGAGAACCATAACATCCGGTAGAGAGTTTAATGTATGGTAAATTATTTAAAATGATGTTATTTAATTCTATTTTAGGTCGTTTTGATTGAGGGGCAACGCGAAAATTTTATTGATGTGAATTATTGTCATTGCTTACAGGATATGAGATGGGGTATTAGGAATATCCGTGTTCGTTTTCATATCCCATAAGTGAATAGTCTGAGTATTGAGGTTCGTTGTCGTGTTCTAAGAATGGGTATTCTGGATAATAGTGCTCATTTTTGTAATTACAAAAATCCTGTAAATTACAGGAGAAGTTTCATAGTTTTGGTCATGTGCAAAATTGTGATTCGGATTTTCACATGATTCTTCGTTGTAAATTTCAACGTTATTCAACTCTTGTGACATAAAGTTTCTGGGTGCCGTTTGTCTAAAGAAATTATTACTTCTATTCGTACGAGCGGAGGAAGTATCCATTGGCTGAAAGTTGCGTGGTCCAGGGTTACTTTTTGGAGCGAAAACATTTTTCTGAGAAGGTGGTTTACCAAAAACTTGTCGTTTAGTAAAGAATTGTTGTTTTACTGGTCTAGACTGAATAGGAACAGGTTGAGAGGGAAAACTACCTTGCGAAGGGTGTGATCGATTAAACTGTGGTTGACTAAGAATATACAACAAAAAGCAGCAGATAAGTTTGTTATAAGACTAGCAGTAATTCAATTGTATAAATCTAAACTATAACTGAACTGCTCGTAATGAAACACTACCATTTATAATGATCTTAATGATAATTTAATAATATTTACACTATAACTGAACTGCTCGTAATGACACAGTACCATTTATAATGATCTTAATGATAATTTAATAATGTTTACAAAGCAACATAATATTTGTATGGTGATTCACGGAAAAAGTAGTTTATGTGCAATTATTTGTGATATCGTATTAATTAGCTTGAAGAATTCCTTGTTTCCGTTTACATAATTATATGTATGTATATTTCTAAACAGTCAGAAAGTGTATTCCATCGAACATATTGAGGTACTATTAATTTCTTGTCTCCTTTCTATCGAGCATTTATATTTTTTATTAAATTTTACTTTTGTATGTGCTATATAGTTTTGCCGCGAACTTTTTCATTTTCACCATCACTATTAACTAATTTTCATAGATTTTATAGTTCGTTTTAAGTGTGTCAACCAAGTTGTGTATCTACCACATTTTTTACAACTAGCGCGACACAAAAGTTTGCGAAGTTGATCTACGCTTTTATCCAGAAGCATTAAGGAAATAAATTATGTACTGCCTTATGTATATAGGCTAAAAATTCATAAATTAATTTCAATAATATTATTGAAGTTAACGTTTCGGTAGTGCAATCGTAAAGAACCTGTGTTTGGTTTTGGCAACTCTTTTGTGTGTTTATGTACTGCGACTGTTGATGTAGTGACCATAGAATACCCTAGTAGTGACCAGTAGAAGTAGTGTATTTTCGGGAGGGCCCGGTATGCTCCTTCATTATTCGTCCCCGTTGAGAAAATAATTAATGGCGCTTTACCCCCTACAGCGAGAAAATTAAAAACTATAACATACTTCCTAAAGGAAATTTATTTCACCGGCTGTATCAATGTCTTTCTGAAACTGGTTTGTTTATTACAAGAAATGCTAATACTGGTTGAACAAGGCAAATGCGTACAAGAGAAAGTTCTAGACGCAGTACAAGAAATTGTCTTCGACAGTCACCTTCAACATATTTCTATTAGTATGACAGTTCAGTTGGTTATACGAGAAAAACTTCTTCTGTATCTACAAGTCAGCCACTCTATGAAAATGATAACATGTTTTGATAAAGTCTTTGCAACACAGGTGACTAGTTTATGATTACCAGAAATGGCGTATTTAATGCTCATAATTTTCACCATTGGTCAGAGAAAATCCGCATGAATTTCGGATATGGTAAAAAAAGAAAGTTTTGTAATGTATGAGAACAAGCTATTGACGAGATGCCGTTGAATATGTCACAACATGCATCATTTTATTCGTAATTTAAAATATTGGTTGGATGAATACTTCTGAAACAGATGATCCTACCTTACCTTTCGATTTCAATCCTTTTCAGTTTTTCTGAATGTACTTTTACAAGTAGCTTGAGCAGTTGTTAAGAAATCAATTTTATTCACCTCGTAATTATCGTTGTTATAGATTTTATGTTTAATCTTTAAATGATTTACGGATTATTAAATACAATGAAAATAGGACACACTGTACTCGCGTCTCGTCATTGAATTTCTTACCTTAATTGTATTCAGAAAGTTACATAAATAATAAAGTTAGCACCTTATAATCCAAGGAAGTTTACACTTTAAAAATTAGCATACATTGGAAATTTGCAATGTTGTTTTATTTCCTGTATATTTATGAATACATTCAAATGTGCAGTACGAGGTATAAACCACAAGTTTTTCTTCATATGTTCGTCCATCGTTTACACTGTAGAATGTAAATTTACAAATATGTTCTTTAAATATAATTTATTACGTTGTATAAGTTCAGATGGGATTTGTCATCCCTATGAAAGTATTTTGTAAGAAAAGAAAATTAACGGTAAGCTTATACTAAAAGGTTTATAAATAGCCGCACATCATTGTGTAAAAGTTCAAACTGGTTTTAAAAATATCGTGTTTACCTAGTAGATTGAAGATATCTTCTCTTAGCAATCTAGAGGAAAAGTTTTAATACAGAAATTAATCAGCGGCAAGTCATGTTCAATTTTCACTGTACAAGATACAAGTTTGCTTTTCTAAATAACGTATATTACTACATATTTTAAATACATCACTGAAGTCATGAGATCAGTTTCTCTACATTACCATTAATGAAACAACTGATTATAGTAGGTATACGATCATTTTTTTTTAGTTGATATTCTAAATTGACATATTTCACCAACTAATGATTTAGAAATTATCTTCTTTCTTAATTAAAGCTTAATGACGTTTTTGCTTCAAATGTACTGCCAACTGACAAAATTCTTCTTTTGATTACCGAGGCAACAGCATACATAATCAAAGCAAAAACAAATGTTGAAATATTGTTCTACGCTTCCTACGTTTTCAAGAACCACTTGAAAGAAATATATATTTGGCACTACTGTATTTACATATTATTACAATAGCAGGTACATACCACAATGAATTTCAATCTTCGTAACCATTTTACTCATAATTATTATTAGTTGAAGATGGGTGAATTTTACGTTTTAAATTTTACATATCTTAAAGTAATACATATTGAAAAATATTAAATTACAATCTATTTAATTTGTTTTCTTCTGTATTACTCGCTCGAGCTTTTTTGATGTAATTTGTAATACTCCTCCGTTAATTCTATTTATAACTTCGTAAACGTCTTCAAGAGTTATTGCATAAACTTTCTCTTTAATGAAACTCCAAACAAAAAAGTCTAAAGGATTGAAATCGGGAGATAAGGTAGGATCATCTGTTTCAGAAGTATTCATCCAACCAATATTTTAAATTACGAATAAAATGATGCATGTTAGGACACATTCAACGGCATCTCGTCAATAGCTAGTTCCCATACATTACAACACTTTCTTTGGTTACCATATCCGAAATTTTCTCTGCCCAATGGTGAAAATTATGAGCATTAAATACGTCATTTCTGGTAAACATAGACTCGTCACCTGTATTACAAAGACTTTATCAAAACATGTTATCATTTTCATAGAGTGGCTGATTTTTAGATACAGAAGAAATTTTTCTCATATAACCAACTGAACTGTCATACTAATGGGGATATTCAATGTTGAAGCTGACTGTTGAAGACACTCTTGTACTGCGTCTAAAAAATTTGTCTTACATATAATTTGTATGTTGTAGTGTTTATGTATTAGAAAAGTATTATAGTGTATTAAACGAAAATTTGGTGTTGGCCAGATTAACATAAATTTACTGTAGTAGTAGTAGTAACAGTTAACTTAATTCAAATACCATTTTAATAACGCAAATATTACATCACCAGACACTGAACGGCTATATTTCCCAAAAAGAAGAGTAAGCTTACGTAACGTTGCAAATATTTAATCTTGCTAATATTTATTATAATACTTGTTTTGTGTATGTATTAGTAATAATTACAAGATAAAATACATTGCATATTACTAATTATTAATTATTTATTGCGGTATTTGTTGTGCATTTATGGTATATGTCGTAGTGTACGGTCTCTACTTATGTGTGTTTTCGCAGTATACCTTTATACTATAGCTAATACTTCTTAACAATGTATCGATTAATAAAAATTCTAAGAAAAAATTAAAAACGCAACTTATCTTATTTTGTTCGTAGTATTACCGTTTCGTCTTAGTATCGTATACTCATTTAGATATATAACTTTCATGATAAAAATTCTCATTTTTCTATGTAAAGCAGTTAAAATATTCGCATATGCATTTAGTAATATTCTATAATTAATTTTATTATCAATTGCATTTTCAACTTACAAATATAATATAACTACTATGACCAAAAGTTATTCTTAAAATAGTGTCGGCAGCAGGCAAAACATACATATACGGACAGATGATTTCTAATCTTCAGTATTTTATCGATACTTGTAGTTTGATCCCACATATTTTAACTGTTGATGCCATTTAACTTTTTATGGAGTTAATTTCTCGTATTTACTGTTAGACGTAAAAAATTGTCTTGTAAAGCAGTTTTAGGTATGGAACAATTTGATGAAAGAGTAACATTTGTACTGGAGACAAAACTAGTTTCAGCGTCTCGTACGAATCATAGGGTAGAGTTAAAATAAAGGTGCGTTTTTAAAAATGTATAGACTTGATTTGACTAGTACTAAGCAGAATGGCGAAACGTTCATGTATCTGTGGGATTTAGTCCAAATTAAGCATTAATGAATTTTCAATGAAATCACACAGTTATATCACACGTTTATCCTCTCTTTATGTCTGTATGAAAATTTATTTGGTATGAACACCGAATTTATACTTAATTTGCGTATTTAATGGAATTTTTACGGGAAAGTTGCTTATTTTGCGACAATAGTTTAGCAGGCAGCAATGTTTTGATTTTAAAATCAGTGTATTGTCAACGCGAAAATAGAGCGGTGTGTATTACAAGTTTATAACCAGGATATTTTGTGTTTGATATTTTTATTTTTGATGTTTAAACTTAAAATAGTGAAACAATGCCAAATCTTCGAGAATTAACCGAAATAGAGCACGGTCAAGTAAGTTTTTTCAGTGTGAAAAACCTTAAGATTATGTTGAATATTTTACGGGAAGCTGTTTAAGAAATAACAAACTTTAAGCACAGGGAAATCTTCATTAGTTTACAAAAGATATTTCTAGATCAAATCCCAATTATCTCAAAACTACTGGTAAATCAGTACAGCGAATTCTGAGGTAAATTTTTATAATGCATCTAGAAATGTCGATATACTGGCTATGTTTCAAAGCCAAACTAAACTGAACGTCCTATATATTTCAGCAAAACTTTATGTTCTGCATAACTTGTCTCCAAATGATCTTTATTTATACACGATGTGAATATATAAGAATGTCCAAATATTTTTTAAGATTAGCATGGTGAATATAGATGTAGGAATCTTGCAATTCGGAAACAAAATGTTGTATTTTTGATCCCACAGATTTTGTATCTTTCGTAGTATTCGTTCACTGGTGTTGACAAGTATATAATAAATCGAAGATTAAGTAAATCCTCGGAATCCATTTCGTAATAAAATATAACTGTACCGCCATACGTTGTGTTTACATGCATAAAATTTGATTGCACTTCGGCGAAAAGTGCAAAGTCCTTATATAAATTCAGTATACATGATATATTTATACAGTATCCCACTGGGAAAGGTGTTTACTGATACCTGGAAAAGTACAAAGAGAATATTAACTAAGTAAAAAAGGTGTTAGTATTTAATATGAATACAAAACCACCAATATAAAGTATACTGTAATAATGTTTTTAAGTTATATCCTTTACAAATAATAATAAATAATATTGTTAGTACAGACTTTGGATAATTTAATGCTTGTATATGATATATATATATTTCGTTTATTTCTAAATAGATCTTATATAATTTATAAATGTGTTTTCTTGATGAACCTGACTGTTTATCCGTGAATAGCTGCTGGAGTTTATATGTTGGCAAATTAGTTGCTGTAAACTTCATTTTTGAATTGTATCCTAAAAAATTTGCAAAAGTTAAGAGTTTTAAGTTGGAGTATATTCTACATTACTACACAACTAAACATTTCCTGCTTATTTTGAAAAGCTGTTTTTCCTACTAATTTCAACACATTATTCTAGACTAATAAAACATATTATTATTTAATATATTTTGCTTTGTATTCTTGCATATATAATATAAAGTGGCATAGTGTTTATATTAGACCTATAAAGATTAATTTAATGCGACAATTATGAATGCAGAATATACTGGTATTATTAGGAACAGGTTTTACATTTGTCGCTTGCTATTCATAAAAACGTATCATTTAATTTGGGACCTCATAAAAAAGTAAACTCTTCAAGCGCCCACTAATAACCACATAAAGTTATATGCAAAAAGTTGGAAATGCACTTCGTCTTACTTTCATCATTTACATATGGCACGTTTCGGTCCACAGACAGAAAACTGAAAAGGTCCGAGGGAGAATTTTTCAATATTTACCGATTTAAAGATTATTATCTCATAAAACACCATAATGAACTTCTTCTTTCGAGCTATTGCTTAAAAAATGCATTGCTTTCGCTAATTATGGACGGAAACGGGTTTGAGCAATTTAAATCATTTAAGCGATCGAATTAAGAAACACTGTGTATCCTAAAGGTATATGAAAAGACTTTCTGCATTGGCGATGCTTTCTGAAGAAAAGGATTTTATCCAAAGTATTCCCGATTTTTATTACAGAGTTATAGATAAATTTGCTACTACCGAAGATCGTCGTATATATTTTTTATTTCAATAAAATTAGGATATTGTGAATTTTAAAAATCTTTTTCTTATTTCTTCATAAGCACCCTAGCAAAAATAATTTGTAATAAAACATAAATAGTCACCTACTTTACTACTACCTATTCATATAATTTGCAACCCCCACATTTTTTAAGCACGAGCCGCTATTGAAGCAAAGTATTTTTACAAACAATTCTGAAACAATTGAATTTAGATATAGGTAATCTATACAAAGTGACCATAGATTTCCTACAGAAGTCGATATACAGGATGCTCTATTAAAACAAAAACATAACTTTAATATGTAAGCTCTTTCTCGTCCGCCATGTATAAAATTAACTTAAGACTGTATTGGCTATGAATATCCATGATTTTTATACAATATTCCGATTGTTATTATTATCAATAATAAAAACTTTATTGAAAAATCTTTTGCTGTTGTCTCACCCTGTATATTTACCGTAAATACTTCGTTTTATTCAAGGAATGAACAACTACTTGAATTTTGTTCCAGTAAGACGCTCGGGATAGAAACGAGCCGAGTTTTATAAACAGAAAACAGCGATACTTTAATCTTGAAAATACATAAACCGTTGTCATCATTTATGCTATCAAACCCCAATCCCGTTTCCATAAATTTCGACTTATATGTCATCTTAATGAAGAAATGTGGTACGAGATTATTCAAGATTTAAATTTTACTCCAAGGTTTATATATTGACACTGTCGAATAAATACTTATAGGTGCATTTTACTCTTTAGAATGCAAACGTTTTTTTTTCTTGTTATTTCCACTTAAACCAAAATAAGCACAGTTATTTAAATAAAAACTCATAGGTTTTGATTTGGTAAGCTACATATTATCAACGAAATGTACATTACAATTATCTAGATAGCGTGAAAAGAAACAGAATCTCCCAATAGAACTGTGTAGTATTCATAAACCACGATTAATATACAATGGATAATTAATACAAAGATATTAAGAATTAAATTTAAAACTTAATATTGTGGTCCACTATCTTAAAATTCTTTATCAAATTGGGTAACGGATTTAGCAAAATAACTTTCATCATCTGTTGCACATGTAAGAAAACCACGTTGAGAAATCTATATTAAGATTTAATAGAAAAGAAAACAACACATTTTTAACGAAAAACAACAAACATATGCATATGTACGTATATTTGTTAGGAATTATATATACACAACCGTCCATAAGCTAGGAATCAATGTGAAATTTCTTTTAGTAAAATAATGCAACTGATAGGTATATCGTGAAATCACAAATCCCTATTATAAATTATTGTATGCAAATAAAGAATTGTTACACATAATCCGTAAAGTCCAAACATTTAGGTACAAATTTCACCCGAATAGATTTTATTGCCCTTTTACAGGAATGTGACTATTGTTTGACAGGAATAGAGCAGAATACCTGCAGTAACCACTTTCGGTCAAACGGTTTAGTACTACTTCGGCAATCGTATAGTGTATGTGGTAAAGATATTAATCCCTAATGTCTTATCGCTTTTCCACGCGGATTTTTTTCCTTATTGTTTTATTGTATTTATAGTGCGCAATTGTTACAACTCGGTAAAGTACTTGGCGTAAAGATGGCAAAAACGCAGACAGTTGATCGCAGAACAACGTCGTTGTCTTTGTATTCTTCGCGACGAAGGATATACCGAGAGAGGAATTACTTTATGGTTGGGAATTTCATTGAAAGGTGTGCATCACACAATGGCCCGGAGAAGGGAGACAGGAGAAAATCTTGATAGAAGACGAAATAGGCGGCCACGGGTGACTACTGGAACTGAAGATAGATTTATAGTAACGACTTCGAAACGAGATCGACGTTTAACGGCACCGGACATCGCAACGCGAGTTAATACACAACGACGGACAAATGTTTCTGTTACCACCGCCAAGAGGCGACTATTGGCAGCAGGTTTAAGGGGATGCATCGGCCGCAAAAAACGTTTTTTATTTTAAAACGCGTGCACAAAGAGAAACAGGGTATGCAACGCTCTGGAACGCAGTCTTATGTACCGACGAGTTCAAATTTCAGTTATTGTTAGTCGACCACCAGTGGAAAGAGCTAGTGAGGCCTGCCTTGGTACCGTCAATCAAACACGGAGGTGGTAGTGTTATGGTTTGGGGTCGTTTTGCTGGAACAACTACGAGTAATTTAGTAAAAATGAGTGGTATAACGCGGAAAGAAGAGTATTTTGATATTTTGCAAAATCATGCTATTGCGTGTGGAAGCCGTCTTGTTAGTGAGCCGTTTGTGTTCCAGCAAAACAATGGCCCCAAAAAAGATGGGGCTCTAATCTTTAAAAGCTTTTTAGAGGAGAAGGCAGCAAGAAATGAACTAAAATTAATTGTTTGGCCTCCTCAAAGTCCGGATTCATCCCCCATAGAGCTTATGGGATGACTTTAATCGAAGGGCTAGATAGCGACAAACTCAGAACATCCAACACTTGTAGGGATATTTACACAACGCATGGCTGCTTCGAAGAGTGTGTAAAATTTGTGTAGCGGTTATCAAAGCCAAAAGAGGTCATATCAACGAAAATAAACTTACGAGCTAAGCTTTTATTTGACGACAGTCACTTACGTCGTATAAATTCATTAATAATCTCAATAAAATTTTAATGTATCTGTTGCCTTTTGTAAAATCCGTTGCTGGTTTCAAACTTTTGAACGGTACTGTACATATATATGTTAGGAATTATAATAGTAACAGAGGAGATTATAAGTTATTACACTCTAACTAAATGATGGTTTGTTACAGATTGACACAATTTTCGTATCCAATATATTTAAAGTTTCTGTGTTAATTTTAAGACACTGAGTATGAGGGCACTCCTATACTTTGCTGAATTTGAACTTCTGTCTACTTTACACTACAATTATAAGATTGAAATTCGGTGATTGTGATGACCAGCCCATATTTTTTGATTACTCCTTCTTCTTGTATATAGTTTCTGTAGAGCTACGAATAATATCTGGGGTTATTATCGTGTTATAATAAACTGCTATTGTTACATAGAAAATTTGATTTCGTATTATACGTTCCGATAACGCTCGATTCCAAGCGATACGAAGTATTACTCTTTTTGAGTCGAGTACATGTGTCGCACACTTTTTGCACGTTGAGTTTGATACGAAAAAGTAGCAGCAGCGTAGTTAAGAATTTGAGTTTAATTCTACCCTTCTAATTATTCTTTAAATGTTGGGGACTGAACCACCAGCTGTTGTCTAGAATTAATATTTTTTCAGGTACTGGTGTGATACTCGTATTCATAACCGAACCAGGTTCTGAGATTTTTCAACCAAGAAGTACGTCTTCTACCAATACCCATCTTCCCATTACTTTTCTCTATAGAATATTATGCAATAGATGAAATCTGTTCTCATTTTGTGTTCTATGTAAGTATTGTAGTTTCTCAATTTTCACGGTATTGTGATTTATTCCATACTTTAGGGACACCGTGTAAGTATATACATATAACCGAATAATTACTAAAAAATTTGAATTAGCATGGCACTACATTAAATCATAAAAATTAAGTGGCTTATCTTGAAATGTCAATGAACAATACGCATGCGAATATCTAATTAGATGGTCCTTGATGCATAACAACGTAGATGTGTTATATTTTAAAAATGGCTTTATTTTTGACAAGGAGAACAACTAACATCTAAACTACTAACAGACGCTATTTATTTTACAAGTACATATTAACAAAACTATGTCAGAAATTATAATACGTATTGAAATGTGTGTAAATATTTATAGATGCAGGCTGTTATTGTAATGGAGGAACTTAAAGATTAAATCCGGATTTTGTATACATACCGTGAAAATGTCGACTGGCGTTGAAGTTGCTACTATATGGGAATAAATTTAAGAAAATAATTAAAATATTTACGTTACCCGCATATAAAAGGGAAAGTGCGTACAAAAAATGTGTATTTAAATAATTAACTTTTGATTTTTCTTCAAAACAAAAAGTAAACGTATTTTTATATGTGAAATAAATACAATTGTAATCAAAAGTATCTAAACAATAATTGCTTTTCAGTTTTTAATATATTATACTCTTCCTTTGTTCTTCAACAATTCCTAGGTATATCCTAGTTGGCAATCGCGTTGTGGAACATTGAACACTGTCCTAGTTTAATTTATTGTTTTAATCACCACTTTGCTGTGCACTGCCTTAAATTTCCATAGGCTTGCTTTAGAAAATATTCCCAAATGGTTTCTTCGCTCTTCAGTATTGATTATTCATGGGCGTTTGGTTTTTGAAATTACAATTTATATAGAGTTTGTTGTGCGAATAGAGAGTTTCTATGTTTTTAGCGGCGATATTACATAACATTTGGCTTGATGTTTCCTCGACATCCAATCTGGCCCGTTTCAGCAACACGGAACTCCTTCTAATCCCAGAATAGAGACCGCGTCAGAACTTCAGAACGTGCAGTCTACAACACTACGTCGTAAATAAAAGACGTCTGGAAGAAGTCAGAGTTGAAACCAAAATTCCCGGATGCAAAAATTCTCCCAAGACAAGTAAACAACAAAATTAAATAGCGAAACCGTATCCAGAAAGAGTTCCACTAATCTAGGTATTCATCGTTGAAGATGGAGTCAAATCGCCTCAGGAGGGAGATCCAAAAATACAACTCTATTTATACTCTTAAATTCCCGGATTTGTGACCGCGTTGCTTCAACGAGATCTCATTCATCTCCTTCTGGACGTTGCCATTGGTTTGAATTTGGTGTTTGGTGTGGGTAGCGTACGCTGGCTTTTTTTTCGTATGGAAGGCTCTGTTTATGGTATTGGTGGTGAAACCGTTGGTAATCTTTGTATCTGTGCGGGATGGTAGTGTGATTGCGCATTGAGTTTGAGCCGGTTGGTATGAATCGCCTTTCGGTATACTGTGTCTAAGCTGCCATCCTGTTTCTTGATTACTAAAACGTCTAGGAATAGTAATTGGTTCCGGTTTGCGGTTTCTATGGAGAACTTGATCTTTTGAAGAATACTACTGAAGTGTAAGAGGAAACTTTGTAACTTGTCTTCGCCGTATCTCCACATTATGAAAGTATCATCCACATATCTGAGCGATAGCTTTGTATTTGCTGGTGCCTAGAGCCCTCGTTTCAAAATCTTTCATGAAAACCTTAATGTTAAAATGTATTTTGTTTCGCATGTTTCGGGAACCACTCGCAAGAAGCATATATTTGGCATTACTCACATATTACTGTAATAGTAGACACCCTGATATTTTCGGAAATATTTTGCTCATAATTTGTATGCAATACGGAAAAAACGCTAACACGCGGACAAGTTTCTATCTACCTGGCGTCATCAACGGGGTTTCGAGAGTATTTCTCTTATAATTAGTAGTTGAAGTTGGGTGAATTTTACAGTTCAATTTCTGTACATTACGCGATTTGCTCTTGAAGTTATTTATTGTCAAAATGATACATATTGAAAAATATTTAATTACAGTGTATTTTATAAAAGGATTGATTCATTTTTAAATATTTATCGAACTGTAAATCAGTAATACTATTATCTAATTAATTGTTTCAATTAAAATCAGTCTTTTACTAAGCATAATTGCTTTTTTACGAGATATCGTGTGTTCTACTCATTCGAACCTTTGTGATTTAATTTCTAATACTGTCGCGTTAATTCTGTTTCTAGCTTCGTCAGCATCTATTATTTGGTAATCATATTCTCGAAATTCATTCTTATTACTGGGGATATTTAATGTTGAAGCTAACTGTTGGGTACTAATTGACGGATCCTCTTGTACTCCGTTAGGGATTTACTCTTGTAGTTCTATTGAACGCTTTCATCTTGATCCATTAGTTAGCATTTCGATAAATTATATAAAATACAAACTTATGATTCTAGAACGAAACACCAACATCAGAGAAAACAAAACATCTTTTAACTAAACAAATAATCGAATTGAATAATTTCTTTTATTAGAAATGTGTATTTTCTTTAATGCAAAGAAATTACCTTAGGTTAAAAGAAGTATGTGTAAAAAACGCATTTCTTTAGACCAAAAACTTCTTTCCATCAATATATTATAATTTTTTATTTAACTTCATTTTTATAATCTATTTCATGTTTATCGAGTATTTAGCTTGAATATAGAGAAAACATTTAATCATTTTGATTTTTTATGTCGTTCAAAAGTGCTTGAACTAATATACGACAATACAATAAGTACTGATCTGACGATTATAAGTATGAAAATTTAAACTATTCTGAGAGAATATCCAATACATTCCGATTTAATACATATGTATGTTTGCTGACAAACATAACTGAAATTAATTCCTCTATTCTCACGGACAGTTGTAAAATGCATTTGTCAACTGATTACTAATGTACTGAAGCACGGTTGGGTAATTTAGTACCCGTTCTGTAGCGGTACTATTTAGCGCTTCAACGCGGTTCAACATATGCAGTCTGTTGCATTCAAGATGAATTTGTCTATATTGCATATATATATACCTACATACAACCGCCTACCGTTCGAATGATAAAAGAATATATATATATATTTGCAATGGTTGATAGCTTTTTCGTGTTTATTTTTTAGGAAACATTTTATGCTGCAAGATTTTTATCACGTTTCAAGATTTTATAACCACGTTCTTATATCCACCATCTACCTACGCAAATTTAATGTGTACTTGCCCTCTTGTAGATTTCAGATGAGCAATAAGATGGAAAACAATAAAAATTTAATCATCTTATTGAAATTTAGAATATTTTACAATTTATAGCATGCATAATACATCAACCTGTTAATTGATCAAAAAAAACTTATTGTAAGCGTAGGACATATACAAAATCGGTGGAAAATATAGATGTATTTACTTTTTATTGCATTAAATTGAATTTATATACATTTTCGAAGTAATCGACAGGAATTGATTGCTGCGAAAAAATAACAACATTGGAATAACTGCTGATGTATTTAATTAATAATGCTCGGGCGTTGACAACGAGGGGGTAAGGCAATATAGGCATGGAACATTTTTCACACACTATTTACACACTAGACTCCCTACGGTTATGATAAGCAACGTAGCTTATAACACCGTTGGGCTGTTCCCCATACATACAAAAGAAAGATTAAAAAGTTACTTAAAAGAAGGATTACAGTTACCTTGCTTGGAAATTAAAGATCTGAGTTAGAAACATTTTTATTTTCTTTTAATTTTATATTTAGACCTTTGCTGTTTCTTGTTTGTATTAATTATGTGGTATGTGCAATTAATAACAACGTAAGCAGTGATGCGAATGTGACCAGATAATCAATCGTCAATTAGATATTTGGAACTGGAAAACAGTAAATAAAGTTTAGCTAAATACAATAAAGACTAAAACCATCTGCGCGAAAGGAGGGAATTGTGATTGGCTTTTCTGATAAAATTGATTGATTGTAACCATGCGGTTACATGCCTTTAATTTGATCTTCAAACCTACAAAATGAATTTCATTCGTGTTAAAAGTTATTGAGGCATCGAAGATAATGAAATCTGCATTATTTTTGGGTATTTCTGCTGCAAAGTATCTTCACCTGCTGTTTACATCGACTGTGGGATACCTGTACGTACTTATATATATTATTTGAAATACAAACGATTTTAATCAAAAATTATATTAAAAAAAGAAGAGCGTTTTCAAAATAGTTTATTTTGTAAACAATTAAAAGTTTTGCTAAGAGTATGCTTATTTGTTTGTGGAGAATTAAATATTAAAAAATGAGTACCGCTTATACATACGTACAGATGTGTGAACTATATCAACACTATTAAACTAACATCCATATTAATACTAATATTAATGTGAATATCAATACTAAACCACAGTTGGCATTAGTAATGATAAAATTACAATTTTCATGCGGTCTCGGAGGGGACTTGAACCTAACATCTCTATATCTCCGTGTTAAACCCTTGTGCCACAAGACCATTGAATTCAAATCGCCTTAAATCCCCTAGATGTCAGGATGCTAGTAGATATATTGTAATATTTCACGGACATCTTGTTACATCAATACTGTGAATTGAAGTTGCTTATAATACAACACAGTCAACTTAGATCCTTATTAGAAGATGCTTCCTAGAAGCAATTTAAAATTATGACAGATTCATTCCTATCGTTTACAGTTCGTGGTTTGCATCCCTATAGAATGATAACACAGAACGATTTGCACATAGAACAATGTCGTCATAGTTTCTAAAAGCAGGAACTGCGACTCGTCCGTTTAAAATACTTGCGACTATTTGGCATATCTGAAATGAAACTGCCTGTCACATTTATTGTTCGGTGTCATAAATGTTTTCTAATAGGACATAGATAACTGCTTTTCGCTCAATACCTGGTTACGAGAAAAGTATTGTATATATGGCAATAATTATCATTAATTATATATTATTGTTTACTAGAGATGACCCATTTTGCCGGTGCAACAGTCGCTACGAGTTCGGTGGCGGTGTTATACATGCATATATTTAAAATCAGTTCATTCGCCTTGTGTTTGGCAAACATTCGTTTTACAAGGGGCAAGGGAGATGAGTACAATTGTAACCTTTCAAGACAGAAAAGGCAGCAATGATAAAAAATGTTTATGTGCTTTTTCCTGGATCCTGACGAAGATGTATCACACTGTAAGGAATTGATATAATAATAATATATCTTTATTTCATGATACAGAGACATGAAACACGTCAGTCGAAGTGGGTATTGGTTAGGTACAAATAATGCGAAAAAGTTATACACAAACTCCCTTAGTTAATAATAATTGAAAAAGATAGTATTTAAATATTTACATATATAAAAACTCGTTTGGATTATACAAACATTTCTGAATGGGAGTTTCTTTTAAATATTTTTTAAAATCTTTTAGACTATATTGTTTGCATTCAGAGGGATTTTTTTTTTGATTATTGACCTCCAGTAAAAGCCCAGATCCTAATTTTCATTCGTTTCAGCATTTCTATAAGTAAATTGTACACTTCTAGATTGTTGGAATGCAAAAGTGCAATAATAGAAGTAGACAGTGGGAACTTTAGTGAGACTAAAAGATTAATAAATGAGTCAATAGTGTTTCTATGCGAACCGCAACCAAAGAATGTGATTCAGATCAGCCGTTTCATAGCCACACTGACATGCAGCCGATTCCACCAATCCTAATCTAAGCAAACGGGCTGGGTAAAGACCATGTCCAAATTTAATACGGGCAATTGTTGTATGATATATGTTATCATTCGTATAATACCACGGTTTAATGTTGATACATGGACGAATATAAGTGTATTGAATCATCCTATGGGTACATATTGTTTGCCACAAATCTTCTCATTCTCTGTTCAACACCTCCCGTTTGCAAATTGCAAAACACTCTCCACAAGAAAGGATAGGATTGTAAATCATCAGTACAACTGACTTTACCGAGACTGCCAACAGTTTCATTACCAAAAATCCCAACATGACTTCGGACCCAGTAAAATTTTGTATACGTATGCCTGGACTCCAAGTATGATACAACTTTCATAATATCTAATAATATATAATTTATCTTACTGATAGATTTGAAAGAAGATAGGCCCTGACCACACTAGCAGAGTCGGACATTATAACAATGTGCTTAAAGTTAGTAGAGGCACAATAACGAATTGCTTCTAAGATGGCTATGGCTTCCGTAGTAAATACGGATCCATCGATGTCAAGACCAAAAAGCTTTTTATACCCACTGTTATAACAGTAAAAAGCGCATCCACATCCATTGTTACTTTTAGATCCGTCTGTAAATATAATCAAACTTTGTTGGTGGAGTCTTAGAATGGATGTGCAAAGCTGCACGTCGTGGTCCTGTTGCCCAATATAAGGAGGAAAAACAATATTTAGGGGTTTAATATAATATAAGTATGAGATTGCTGGACTCGAACCCCTATAAAGGCGTCGATCTAATTCAGCGGTATATCGGAAAGCATCACATAAAACAGAGGATCCTCTTTTCTGCCAGTAACGTGCAGTCAAATCTAGAAGACACAACTGTTTGATCTTCAATAAGATAGGGGACGTATGCAACGGCCTTAGTTTTATTACATATTTAATTGACACGATGCGTCTACGTAGCACTAAAAGCGGTTCGTCAGCTTCCACTTGTAAGGCGCAGATAGGTGTAGACCTCATCGCACCCAGACAGAGGCGCAAGGCTTTGTTTTGTAAAATATCAATCCTACGTAGATTTGTAGCATTAGTGTTACCATATAGGACACAGCCGTAATCAATAATAGATCTAATACACACTCTATAAACATTTATGGAAGAACAAAAATCTGCACCCCACCTAATTTTTGTGATTATACGTAGAATATTTAGCAGTTTTTCCCCTTTCTGGATTATATGGTTAATATGAGAGGTCCATCTTAGTTTGTAATCGATTGTAAGTCCCAGATACTTAACATTTTGATGAATTGGAAACTATCCCCATCAAGTCTAATACTTGAAAGCGGAACTCTCCTTGACCTGGAGAAAAGCATCACGTTCGTTTTATGAAAGGAAAGTTGTAGTTCATTGTTTTGTAACCAATTCTTAATCAACCTCATTGTATTTAAAAGATCTTTAGAAAGTTTTTCGATGTTTTTATTTACCAAGTATATGCAGATATCATCAGCATATTGGATGATGTTAACATTGTGACTAAAGGTATAATGCAGATCATATGTATACAAATTAAACAGTATAGGATTCAAACTGGAACCCTGCAACAAGCCATATGATAACAATCTAGGGCCAACTCTTGTATTTGTACTGGATCTGACAAATAACTTAATATCTCGAAGAAGGTCGACGATCCTACGAGACGCTTGCGGCGATAAACCTATAATTATCAATTTATCTATATTCAAATTGATAGCGTTATACGCATTCTGGATATCCAGAAAAATACTTCCAACCGTTGCATTCTCCGTAAAGCACGTCTGTTATTAATTGTGTTGGAGCGTCAATTGTACCTCGGGATGTCCTAAAGCCGTACTGATAAGTGGGCAGTATATTTTTATTTTCTAACCACCAATGCAATCTGCATTTGATTAGACGTTCGTAGATTTTCGTTATACAAGATATAAGTGTTAATAGATGCGGGATCTTTATTTGATTTCAGGATGGATACAATAAGAACTTGTTTAAATATTTCCATCTTTTCGTTTCTTAACCACATGTCATTAAAAGCATGAAGTAAAATTTCTTTATGCATGCATACCAGGCAAGTATCTCAACAGGTTATATGGGATATCATCTATGCCAGGCGAAGTGTTGTTAACATTGTTAAGAGCGTTATACAATTCAATCATAGTAATGGAACTTAGGATGGGATCTTGGTTGTTATTAACATTACTAATAGAGATAACGGAAGATGTGACAAAATCAGGCGTTAGAGAACATAAAAAAGGATACAACTGAGCATCTGATATTTTGGTTAAATTATTCGATGGTTGTTTAAATGACTTGATTGTCTTCCATATTTTAGCGGTAGGCGTATCTTTTGATAAGGTGTTACAAAAATTTCGCCAACTACTACTCCTCTTTTAATGTTTCAGGAATCTTTTAGAGTACGCAACTACTTCTCGATATTTTACGTAGCTTTCTAACGTACGCCTTGCTCTAAATTTCTACAGAGCCTTCTTACGGTTCAGTACAACTTCTGTACACTCGTGGTCCCATCAGGGAGGAGCCGATTTTTTGTTGGGTATAAAAGGTTTCTTAACAACAAAAATAGCATCAGCCGCTTTTCTGATACTTTCCACACAAAATTCTATTCTCTCTTTCGCATGTGAAAAATTTGGGATACTAACAAGATTGTTAGCCAAGTAGTCGGTATATCTTTGCATCTTTCTGATATCTATATTCCACCTACGCGTAGGATACACTGTATTAATATTAATACCTGGATGTTCAATAGAAATAGATATAGGATAATGGTCTGAACTATACGGTTTGTCTAAAAGATGCCAATGAGTCCTTAGTGCTATGTCATGCGAGCAAAAAGTTAGATCGATAGCTGAGGAACTATGATCTGGTCGTGAAATTCGAGTAGGGGAACCGTTATTCAAAAAAACGCAATCGACTGTATCAATCGCCTTCATAAGAATATTCCCTGCATTATCATTTTTTGAGGAACCGAAGGCGGTGTGATGAGTCTTGAAATCACCTCAGATCAGAAAGGATGACGACATTTGCGAGAGAAAGGATACATAATCCTGACAGGACATAATGCACTGATTTGTACGGTAACAGAAAACACTGCAAAATTGAAATGAAGAAGCTTAATCCCACAAAACATAAAGTCACTATTTATGTCTGTTAAATCAATTATTTCATATCTTATAGTGCTCTGTACTAAGATAGCCACCCCAGCGTACCCATCGGCACGATCTTGTCTGACTACATTGTAGTTTTTAAATCTGTATTGATGATATGGCTTAAACCACCTTTCACAAAGAGCAATTACATGGGGCTGGTATTCTGCAATAATACAATCTAGACTATCCATTTTAGCTACAACGGATTGTGCATTCCATTGAAGAATTCTTAATTTATGCAATTCTGGACTGAATCTTAAATAAAAAGGGGAAAAAAAAATAAAAGGATATTATACAATTAACAACTAATGTACTCTTAATCCTCTGAACAGTCAGTCGTATACTCCTGAAACGAACTGAAAGAAAATCGCTCATCTCCCTTTCCTACCTTTTCACTGTTTTGACAACGAATTTGAATCTTTTTTACTATTCTTTTAATACGAGATTTCAGGGTATTTGATGTGATGGTTCTCACTATAGAAATTAATAGAAGAAGAAAATCGTCCACATTGGATGTATATTGTCTGATAAAGAATTCTGGGTTTTCTTTACCTTTTACTTCCTGTAAATATTCACACATTTGTTCATAACTAACAGCTTGTGAACCACTTTCGAACAAATGTTGAAACTCTTTAAAATTAGGACAGTCATCAGAAATTGTTACTGAAGGTTTTTTCTTTTTAACACACGGCTTGATAAACACTTTAAATGGATTCTCGGTAGGTTCTTGTATAAAAGACTCGTCCGCCCTGTCCTCAGAACCACAACGTTCTGTAGAAACGGGAGCCTGCCTCTTTTTATTTACTGTATCAGTATCCTGGAGAGTGTTTTTTACGCTTACTGAAGTTTCCATAGAATCACTTGACTTATTATTGTCTTTACCAGTAACGCACATAATTGGAGCTGCGCTTGATTGAACCAATTCCCTACTGGGAACTGTTGACTCAGTACATTTACTAGCTATATGCCCTATCTTTTTGCAATTGAAACATTTCAGTTCATCGTTAGTCAAAAAAATTCGAAAGAAATTTTGTTTGTACTCTAATAGGACGGAGTCCGGAATTTTTCCGTTTTCCTCCAAAATAATATACACTTGTCTCCTAAAGCTTAATATATGATTGTATTCCGGCAGCATTAAACCCGCTTTTATAAAAGTGATAGGGGAGACCACCTTTAAACCTAATCTTTTAAATTATTGATCTATTACATCATACGGCAAGCAAGTTGAAACATTTGAGAGGATAATTCGCTTAGCCGGCGATACCAGCCTACGGGCTGTTATAAAAACCTCATTGAGTGTAATTTCTCTATGCTCACTCATAAATTTGTCTACTAATAATTTAGAAGCTAAGTAAATGCAGATTCTTCCATTAGAAACCCGGGAAGCAAATATGATATTTCTTGGACCTAATATATTTCCTACTCTCATTATACAATCATTTTTTTTTTGTGTTTTCAATCGCATCGAATACAATAGCTTGCTCTCTTCCAGGAAACGTATACTTATTATGATTTTCTTTCACGATAGTAGCAAAAGATTGTTTAATGTTACTTTCAGAAGTATCTTTCCCATAGGATTGATTGCCTCCCTCTACAGAAGCAATCTCCCCCTGCGAAACATTTACATCTAAGCTAGACATCATACGAATAAGAGCTAACGCATGCAATCACCCGCCCGCGGGGCCCTATGACTCCCCCCACACGCAAGACACGCGTAGAGGGGATCCCTAAACAGCGCGTGCCCACTTAACAATAACCAAAATAAAAAGGATAAAAACTTTTTAAATAGAAAAACAAAATTATTTATAATTCTTAAACTAAAACCTATCTGGCAATTATAGCTGCATCATCCAATTTCTCAACAGCTAAGGCACATTTTAATACCAAAATTCACCAAAATAACACTCAAAAATCAGATTTAAATCCAAAATTAGGACACTCCGATTCTTTTTGTATTTGTGTCACTGCACCCTTATGTATACGCGCATATGTTGTTTGCGGCATTCCCGAGTATTATAGTTGTAACTGGCTTGGTACTCGGCAAGCAGTTCACTGTAATGTTTTTTTTTGTGAAACATACATTCATAAATGTATAACGTAGGTAAGGCAAGTAGACCGTTCTCTCTAAACACACTCCTACATTCCCTTTTTTTCAGATTAAAAATGCTTCTAAAGATTTCTAGAGGATGAAGATCCTGTGAGCGTCCACGAAGTTTCCCCAGATTATCCATCTGATAACCGTGATAGTAAGCTGTAACACTGCTTGAACGCTAACTTGTTGAACCGCTCACAGTGCATATACATATGTATTATTCCGGCTAGCTTCTTAGTAAGCGCATGTATATGCTCTTTCCGGAATAATACGCTATTAAGTAATACGCCCAAAAACTTTACGTTGTTTGTTGATATTATGTGTTGATCTTTAAAACGTATTGATATATTATTGTCCTTTTTGAATGCGAACTTTACTGTATTTGTTTTGTGTATGTTGTGCTTTACATTATTTTTACTGAACCAATTGTTTGTTTTCGTAAGAATTACTGATGTTCTTTCACCTTTTAACGTATCATTGTGCACCCTGCGTTACTTCTGGAAGATCGTTCACATATAACGTAAACAGAAATGCTCCTAATATCGAACCTTCTAGATGCCTTCTTGTAGCCAAGGTGACTGATATTTATTTTCATTAAAATTTACTTGCACGCACTACCTTCTGTTTGCTAAATAAGATTTTAGTAAGGCAAGTATCATCCCCCACAAACCCATTCTTTTTAGTTTCTCAAGTAAAATTGTATGATCTACGCTGTCGAGTGCTTTTGATAGGTCCAGGGAAACTCCGGCTACCTCATTTTTTTCAAATATCGCTTATGTTATTTTAGTGATGGCCATGTAGGTAGTTCTAAGGCTTGAAGATTTATTTAACTTTCTAGGATGTGGTAAAAATTCGTGCTTGCACTTGCAGAATGATCACTCTGCATCTACTGAAGTAATATTTACGTATTTAAAATATTTCTTAACGTAGGTTTCACGTGTCTCACTTCAGCAACGGCTTTATATATCGCATTTTCTGCAAATCTTGATTTTTATTTAGAACGGTAATAGATTTCTCACCTACGTGATGCTCTATGTTAACCGTCAAGTTTATCAGGGATGCTTTCATATTATCGATTATTCAGCGATGTCGACAAGGATATTGGACTAGCTTGCAATTATTTAAGTGATTTTTGAATTAGTGAATCTGTTCAGGGGATTTGAGAAGAAACTTTGTCTTAGCTGTGATTTGGTTTACCCTTGGATAGCTGAGTCTGATGGCATCTGCCACGAGATAAAACGCATGTAGTAAACATGTTACGTCAAAGAGATGCGATTGTTTTTAATAATCTCTCAACTTTAACCACAGGTACAGCTCGGTTAGATAACATCTTAATTGACTATTAATAGCGGCTGTATCACCTGCATTATGGTTTCTGCCTTCGTATTTTGAAGACGTTTATTGCACAAAACAACGGGCTTTCAACTTTGAAAGCATATATTATATTATTTATTACACTGTTTCTTAGCACCTGTCGTTTCGTACACCTTTATATATTTTCTCGTTTTTTATAATATGCTGTATAATATTTGTAACTTGTAATTTCATGTACGGTAAGTGCCCACGCAATTGGCTTCTGCTTCGTAATTTTCTAGCAGGAACATACTTTTCCTAAAAATCTATGGAACACCTTCCGCTCCACAATGACTTCTGAATATATTCCACAGTGTTTTGTAATAATAAAAAAATATAATGAGTATAAACTTTGTCAAGAAAGTCGAGTGTGGAATTGGAATATCATTATTACTTCGATAATATTTCCCAAACATACCTTGTTCGTACGATTTTGTTGACTATTGTGTTGTGCAGTGTAGTTAAATCTGTCTCAATTAAGGAGGCCACGTAAAATTACTACTATCTGATAAAGTAAATAATTTTAAAAGTGAATTTCCGGATTTAATTTGCGATTGTGCAAAAATACAACAAATATGATTGTAAGAGACACGTGAATGAATAGTGCACAACACAAATGCAACAACTGGTGTACAACCGAATACTCAATTTTTATTCGATTTAAGTTTAACAATAATGACGAGTAACCCACTGTTTCATTTGTGAAATGGATCACTTCCAATAGTCGTTCTTTTCATATAATATTTTTGCCTCGCGGCGAACTCGGTTTGCTAAAGAAACTGTGGAAACATACGTGATGGAAATACTTAACTGATCTTATTTGGTTTTTGATAACTAGAGACCGGATTATATACATAGTGCATATATTTTATTTTTTGCATATCCATAGAAATGACTAAATATGCGATTTGTATAATCATTGATTAGCGATAACTAACTTTAATCAGTGTAATACGTGTAGATATAGACTATACTTAAACATATGCAGTGATAACGTTGCTTAAAAGGTATTTCTAAGATTACTTTTCCAATAGAATATCTCAGAGAAGTTAAAAATCTATAACCAATCTTAAAACAAGTATTGTAAGTATATGTATCACATACTTACACATACATATGTTCTAACTGGAATAATGCATTTCAGAGCTTAGTTGGTGGAAATATATGCTACATATATAATTACGCGTTTACATAGTATTATGTGAACTGAACGTATCCTGGAAGTGGTGAATAGTTATTAAAGTAACAGTTTCTAGTTCAAATAATATAAATTAAAGCAGAGACAACTTTTAAATATGAAAATTTCAACTTGACTGTTTTAAAAGCCCATGATTTATGCGAGGTCGTCACCGATAAAAGGCAGGTATTAAAAGTAACAAATGCAGTTCAAGTTCAAGAGGAAACATGCAATAAAGCCCACGACAATTCCAAATTCGTGTTTAACGTTCGTCCTGTTTTGGGGTTTGAGCAAATAAATATATGGCATGCTTAAGATAAACTACATAGCATTTGCAAAAATAAAATAAAGTAAATAAAAATCTCAAAAATTCTTCAGTTACACCTACAACAAAGGACGCAATACGGCAATATCGATTAACGAATTAGAAAAATCGCAATTAAAGGAAAACGATGAAAATGAATGCATTATAAAAACGGAATAATAAAAGAAGAAACGAAGGAAGCTTCACCATGGATAGGAAATATTATACCAGGGAAAGTCATTAAATAAATCGCAAACTGCTATGGGAAAGCCGAAAATAGCAGCTATTTTCCTATCTGTCACTAGGTGTCAGCACAATCCAGCTTTATGATACTCAAGTGACAGTTGCCCTGCACTTACGCAGGCAATGTTAAAATGTCGACCGTACTCGAAGAAGATCAGCGAGCTGTTTTGCGTTTTTCTGAACAAAAGCACTTCCTGCAAAAGATACTCATAAGGAAATGTCTCTTGTTTACGGTGAGAAGTATTTGTCGCATAAAGGCGTGGGTCGATACATTCTCCCAAGGGCGCTCAAAAGTTGTTGACGACCAGCGAAGTGGCCGCGAGAGGATTTGAACTGACAGGCGGGTAACAATAGACAACATAACAACTCTAATAGGGTGTTCCCATGCCTGTGTTCTTAGCCTACGAACTGATACATGATCGTTTGAATTTTGCTCACGGTGGATACCTAGCTAACTGACTGAGGAATACAGGATTCGAATGGGCCTATCCTTGCAACATCTCACTCGGTACACAGAGGAAGGAGGGGACTTGCTTAACGGGATTGTTACTGGGGATGGCTCATGGGTGCACCACTACCAACCCGAAACAAAGCGTACTTCAATGCAATAGACACTTCACCGTCAACACAGAAATTTAAGGTTTGTCCCTCAGCTGGTAAGGTTATGGTTACCGTGTTCTGGGATTTCCAAAATAGTAATGAGAATGTGACTGCTGAATCATGCTGCAAAGTTTTGTTGACCAGGCCTGACGAGAGGAATGCATCGCGGTAATGCCAGGCTTTCGGCACACCTAATCTAGGTGAGAATTGCAGAATTAGTGTGGAAACTTCTTGAACATCTGGTTTACAATCTCGACCTAATTCCAAGCGACTATCATATGTTGGGCCCACTCAAAGAGCATCTTGGCGGCAAATATTTCGAGGGTGATAATGATGTTTAACAAGAGGTACTCAAGTGGGTCAGACGGCAACCCAAACACTTTTATGCAGCAGTCATTGGAACCTTGAAAAAACGATGGGATAAGTGTATTAATATAGATGGAGACTTTGTTGAAAAATAAAACTTGTTTTTGGCTAACTATTTCTCTGATTATTTTTGTAATAGCTTTTCGTGACCTACATACCAACGACTCCTTGTATATGCAACGCTACAAGTCACATTCTTGCAAGGAGTAAAGGAAGGCTGTCGTCATTTATGTATAATATTTGCAAAAAGGGCAGCTAAAAAGATTTTTTTCGGAAATAGAAAGGTAATTTGTTTATTGTTAGTTTATTTATTAGTTAGTTTATTTATTGGTTTTATATAAATTGATAACACTATAGAAATATTAACCTACAGTCCATGTATTTTCTTGCTATATTAGTTTAAAACTGTTCACGCGGTTCGATCAGAATCTCGTTTAAATTAATTTCCCAGATTTATAGTCTAAATTGGTTGAATTTCTTGCCACTTCGTAAACATTATTTGAAATTAGAACATAACTCCCAAAAGTGAAACTTGGACACCTACTTTCAGTACGGCTGCGTATTTGTATAGCCTTCTGAAAACCTAGACTTGGACTTGGATTATAGTACATATCAAACGCTTTTAATAATATGTCTAACTTACTTTTATCTATATATAATATATATAATATTCTAAAGTATTAACCGATGCGAACTTAGCGATCCAAAGTTAGCAGCTCGTTTTCTGGAAACACCCGAACATCTATAGCCGTCGATGTCATGAAATTATAATAAAACTGTATTCTAAATTTTCTCGGAAGTCGAGGATTAGGATAAAATTATTTCCTAATGAAATAACAAAATCCTACATTCGGAAAGGCATATTCGTGAGATTAAAATACCACTCAACGCATTAAACATTCCTGCATCGATATTCGATTGTTTATTAATTTGTAACTTTAGAAAGATTACGCATATTTCGATATTACATGCACCTCCAGCTAGGCGTCCACGGGGATCTAAATCCCCTCCTCCCCCTCCTCGAACATTAAAAGAAATTCATACATCTATGTACGATCTACTATCAGTTTTAAAACCACAGAGATTATTGAAATATCAGTAGGTGTATTTGATAACATTGTATTTTTAGAAACTGTCCATCTTGTTATTATTACTATTTTCTATATGTATACATATTTCACAGGAAAACTTTGATACAGCCTCGCAAATTGTTCATGATGTAAAAATCAGCAAAGAACAAACAGTGAATCATCATGAAGAAAGTTGAAAAAGGGCAATAATAAGATGAAAAATTTGGAAACGATATTGAAAAACTGAAAAAAGTAGGTAAGTTACAAAGGGGAGCTCGAAGAAAATTACCAAAACATTTAGAAAATTATGCTTTATTAATAAGGAAGGATGTAATACATGGTAATGATCGAGCAAGGGTTGATGAGCACTGGTATAAGACTGAAAAAGGTAATAGGGAAAACTTAACTAACATATGAGTCTTTAAAATAAAGAATGATGGTAGGCGCAAGTCCAGGCTAATAATCAGGCAGAAACAACGACCCCTATGCCGTTTGAGTGTAGTCTTTGTTTTGGTTACTATAAATAATCAAGCTATTTGGTAATTTTACGGAAAAAAAAAACTTTTATATGGAAATCCAGCATATATATATGAAACTATCAGAAGCAAACGCTGGTCAAATATTGCATGTTTAAAAATAAAAATGACGAAACAGTCTTGTTATTTTATTCAACTTATGCAAATGACGAAATAATAGAATAAAGCAAGAAAAAATAAATGAAAAGTAAAACAAAAATTAGATACTTAGTTGGAGCTTTTTTCATGTAGAAATAAACTACAAGATAAACTTGATTTAAAAAGCGACTCAGATTAAGCGAAATACATAGCGTAGTACGTAATTTTCTGCGACTCTCATCATTTGGTAATCAAAATTGCTCTCAAGTGTCCTTTTTTAGCATCGGAACAAAACAAATTAATGGAATAAACTACCAAAAATGCATCGAAAAATGTTTAGAAAACAATATCTAACATAATGCTGCTAAATACAGCAATTGATGGTATTGGCGGAATCATTTACGATAAAAACAATGTAAGGAGAAAAAAAACACGCACATGTTTTTGACTACTTGCCATCATCGGTGTTGTTTCCAGCAATTTCTATACTCCATACGATACCATATCGTTACTTAAAAACAAAGGTTATTCTAAATCACAAAGAATTATTTGTAATCATGATGAAAATGAGATTTTCTAGTATAAATATCCATAAATAATTTTGGAGACTGGTAAAACCATTTCGTATTTGCATTAAAGGTTTTGTATTCGTATTATGGTCAGTCTGTCAAATATAGTTTCTTTGTAATTCCAGTTTGTGTTCAAATGAATATATAATAATTGCCGAATGTTGTTGCAACAGTTTCAGTGTACAGCCTCGATGCAGCGATTTTTATGTAATTAGAGGTATTTGTAACTTTTGTTTTAAACACTTTTCTTATATGAAGAAAAAATATTTCTAACATAAAAATATCTTGCGTAAGGACATTCGTTTGACATGGCATTTAAATTTCTCCCTGCAAGAAATTAATCAATACTAAAAAATAGTTTCTACGCGAGATAAAACACATTCTTCCAGAATTTATTTCGTGTATGGCGAAATTTCTTTATGTAAAAAAACATTAAAGCATTAACAATTAGATGCATTTAGGTATAAAATAATATAGATTTTCATTTAAAAATGAAAAAGGAAATAAAAAACGAAAACTTAGCCATAATAAATATTAGTAAGCTATAATCCGTCCTGTTAAGTCAAAGTTGAGGACTGCTATTTTAACGTCATTTACTTTAATAATTGGTTCGTAATATATACCAGTTGTATTTTGTATTGTTTGTATTGTTCTATTGTTTTCTTATAGTCTACAATGTTAAAGTCAATAAAGGAATGCATGCTACTCGACAACTTTTTATTTAAATAGCAATCAAGTGTACTTAAATTAAAAAGAAATTCTTCTCGATATTACACAAATCCAAAAAATGATAAGCAATCTCTACTAGACTTCTTGTAATATAAATCAAACTTTTTACTAAAATATATTTTGTTGTTTGCAGCAAAATGCAGTGTGTTAATACCAAGATTATTTTTGTTCGACAGTTTGTTACTTTTCTATTTATTCGAAGTTATTATCTGCATAGATTAAGATACTATTTGTCTCACAAGGAGAAAATAATTGTCTCGGTTCGAGAAAATAATTGCATTGAGGTCATTGGAAATTTAGATTTGCTTGTCTTCAAGCAATTTCTCTCAGATGAGGTTCGGGAAAATATATGTTTAATAACTGTCAAATTGCCTAAATACGCATTTTTGTTAAATATTCACAGATGAAGTTCGGAGAAAAACAAATTGGAAACCATGCAATTGTTTAGTTATGTCTTACGAGCATTAAATTATAGGAAATGTTGATCTCTGCGAAGTAGGCGTGGTGGGGATAAAAAGTAAATTCGAACCTCCATAAGAAAATACATGGGATTTTATGCTGGCTATTCTACTCATTCTCTTAAATTTTCACATAAATGTCAGTTATAGTTAATATTTGAAAAGGGGCGTTAAATAGCAGAGATTGGTTGATCTATATCCCACTTTCTTCATACTTTACATTTAATAAATTTTGAAACTTTGGAAGTATTTTCATCAGTAAGCGTAATACCCGGTTTGACCACCACCAAAGAGATCATTATTGTATTAAAGGTAAAAGGGATGCGAGAGAATAAGAAAAGCATTCGCAGAATTCCTTGTGTCCAGTGCCTTTTATCAGCATGATTAAAATCATACAGTCAAAACTATTTTAAATTACGATTATGGGAAGCGTTGATACTCGACGAATAAAGTATAAATTCTAAATTTAGACAAAAACTTTTTGCAATCAAAATATACCTTATGAAAGTATACTAGAAAATTATGTATGTTCCATTACAATAATGCGATTAAACTATATATAAAAGGCCACATTGTAAATTTATTAGTTAGCGTTCTAAGTCATAATATTTTACCAAAATCTTTCTTAATTAACACAAAGAAGTTAAAAAGAACTAAATAATAGTTTAGAAATTGTTTGCTTTGATAGCGAAAGCTTAATGACGTTTTTTCTTCAAATATATTGTCAACTGACAAAATTCGTCATTTAAATACAAATGCAGCGGCGATATAATCAAAGCAGGAACAAATTTAATTTTTTTTTACAAAAATCTTTTACACATTACTTGCTTAATTCATGTAATTATTATTGTGTGGTTATTATTTTTCTTTGAAAATAAACATATTTATCTTATTTATAATTGTGCTATTGCTTTTGTGCATTTTTTTGAAAATATCGGTGTATTTGTACACATATCTGTAACATTTTTTGCATATACAAATCGGAGCTCTAGTTATAACACTACGTATTCGTTCATGACGTAAAATAAAAACAAAATAATTTGAATGAATACTACAGTATTTTTAGTTTAATAAAAATCTTGACTTATGATGGTTTTGTTTGTATATTTTTACGTTTACGTAAAGCACAAAGTTATTAAAAGAAATTGGGAAAGCAAATGTTGTATGAACTTGAAACCTGCTGTTTCATAATCGTTTGTATTGAATAACGGTTGGAAAATAAAGTTAATATTAAGTATGAGGATTTGTTATTCTAAAAGTAAGTATACACTTGTTTGGATTAATTATACGTGGAATATCAAAATTTACTTACAAAGTGAGTGCGTTATTTTATTAAGAAATGATTAGACGCAACACAAATGGTATTTCAATGGTAGAGTAGTATACCAAGCCTCAATGTTTACGTAAATTATCAAATTATTATTATTTCATCGATTTAAGAGAATTGTACTACACATTTTTACATTTCCCTATACTGTACCGGTAGATTGAATTAGTTATTCAGTTTGATTTGATTCAAACTAATATTTTTCGTAAATTATAATTAATAAGCTGTTATTTTTAATGAATAAAAGCAAAAAAGGTGTTCTTTTGTTGTTTTGTTGAAGCTTTTCGGTTTGAGTGGGGAATTACTCCGGGGTGTCCGAATTATATAAAACCGGAATAAGATCACTAACAAGCAGAAGTCTTACATTAAGTGAATCGAAGTGTTGAGTCAGTAGTAGGTATAGTACGATGAGCGCTGTTCTTGTAAGTATACAAAATTCATTCATTTACCTGTAAACTGTATTTTTTCTTATTTTATGGATTACTTAAAATGTAACATTTAGCGACTACTGCAAATACACTTATAGCTAATTTTTTGTTTGAAAATATAATTTTTAAAATTGTGAGTATTTCTAAACCGATTGAAAATGTAAATAAAAATATAAGTAAGTGAATGTGAAGTTAAAAAGTTTAAAAAGCAATTTGTTAAACAAGAATTTTAATGAGATTGGGATTAAAATCAGTATATATGGTTAGATTCTTTAGGTAAATGAACAGGTTTTAGAAAGACATAAAGGACCAAATAGTTTGCAAAAAGCTACAATGTAGTGAATTAAAACAAGAGCCACTTTCGGTCGCGATCTTGTTCCTTTTATTGAATTGTTTTCTCGAAGAAACCCGCTATTCCGGAGTTAATTTCGAGAAAGAAGTTCATCCACTCCCATTAGGTTTGGTTACATTATGCATATATATGTAAATTGGGATATTGTTTTATTTCATTTGTTTCAAAGATATGTACTCTGTACTTAACTGCCATTTAACCGTTGAAGCAGATATTTGTTTCGTGATGTCTAAGTAACGGTATTGCTAGGTGTACGCATGTGACTGGTATAATGTATTTGTTGATAAATACTATGTAATTCTGTGATATAAATTGTATATAATGGGGACATTGACATAGGTAATTTGACTGATCTAGTAACGTATTCTATATTTACGCCTAATTTGTTTACTGACAATTTTTGTGTGTATGGCGGCTTTAATATTATTTTGTTTAAAGTAATTTTATTTTTAAATAGGTGTAGAACCTAAATACATATATTTTAAACTGAGAAGTTATGAGGTGGAGTACGAAAAGTACTGTTTTAGAAATATGATTTTCTTTACATAAAATGTACGTGATGTAATATTAAAGATTGTTTTAAAAATTAATATGTTGCACAAACGTATTTATGTGTAATTCTTTTCTTAAAGATACATAATTTAAAAAACCAATAGGAAAACAAATGACATAGCGCACATTAATTACTTTTTATTTTAATTGTATGTCATGGCAACATCAAAATTTTCTATCGAAGATGAATACATAGCACATCTCAGAAGAAATAGTTACGGAGCTTTATGACTGAAATATATGCAATTATGTAACTAATAAACATCTAACAAACGAAACTAAATATGTAAATGGTATACGTTTTCTGGATTTTATTTCTATTTAAAAACGCAAAAGATATATTGCTGTAAATACATTAATTACATTAATCACTTAAAAATAACCTATTTTTGTAGTTGTATTTTTGATTTCATTCATCGATATATTTTTAATAGAATAGCGGTTATGAAATAACTTTAAAATTACTTTATCTCTTTGCGCCAGTTTAATATAATTATGAATAAGGTATTTTCAATGCGAACGAAATATTTTACGACTTAAATTAATTATAGGTTTGTCAAATTTAGTATCCTAATTTATGCTCCCTATGCAATTTTCGATGATTTATTAAATTCTATTTTGATAATTGTAGTAGTATAAAAATTAGTATAATACGTTGCATATATTAGTCGAGTGTTTAATTAATACGAACTCCCAATAATCTTTGACAAGGAAATGAGCGAATATTTCTTCAGCGTGTTATTGAAATTTCTTTATTTATCAAGGATAATTGAGGCGCACCTTTTAAACCATTTGCTATTCGCTGACAAAATTTATATTATTTACTTACGGATATATGTCAAAAAATTTCTCATGTATAATAATATGTGAGTCAATCAATTGTTCTTTTCCAAATGCATTATTCATATGATTGAATTGAATGTAACGTTTTACGGTGTTCTGACCTGCACACTAGTTAATTCTATCTGAAGCACAGCATTACTGTTCACCGCCAACTATGGCAATTGAATGTCTTTGTTTTTATATAAATTCTCTTTCATTTGGAAATTAAAGAGTCGATGTATTTATAAGCGTGGAAAGAAATTTGAATTAATTTTGGATTGAGAAAATGGAAACTCGCGGGCGAACATAATGCTTTCCAAGTCTTTCCCTTTTTGTTTAAAACCTGGTACAATAGTTTAAATCTTAAGGGGCGTATTTCTTGTTTTGAGTTGAAACATGTTTCCATCGTTATTGTGATTTGATTAAGTTTATTTCACAGTTACTTTTAACTTATTGTTTAGCAAAATAAATGTAAATGAAGTTTTCAAATTTTAAGGTATTTTTTTACACAGTAGTATTATATAAGAAATCTACATATTACAGGCTTCTACGACACTAAATTAAAACATAACCATTATCATATTAGTAATTTGAAAATCTATAGTACACAATTGAACATAAAAGTTAAAGCATCACAAAGGCACGCAAGCAAGCTGTTCCTTCAACCAGTACTTACATTATCTTCGATATAAGAACAGTAAAATTCCACATAATACTACAAAATTGGAAATGAGAAAATAAGGACAAGTATAATTTTGCTCTTATTATTATATTGTACTGCGTTTAATGGTTCTGATGTACACTCATCGAAATTTCTATAGTACCATATGAATTGTTGAACAAAATATTTTGTTTTCTTTTAGTTAATGCTGAACTACACTTCTATCCAAAATAACTTCAAACATCGGGCTCTTTATAGTATCCATCAATTCAGTCAATATTGAAATAGAAATTACATTCCAACACCTCGTTATCGCAGATTTTAGTTCTTTGAGTACTTTTTATTATTGACATACATATACCCGTTTTGCCAATGTTCTCCAAAGATTTTCAATGCGGTTCAGATCGGGCGAGTAAGCAGTAGTTTCCTTTTAATGACACCATTGGAATCATGGATAGCTGCTAAAATATCCAGTTTTGTGTTGGCAATTGTCTATCCAAGTCTATCAGAACCATTTCCAGAAGTTGTATATAAGAATTAGAATGAAGTTAGAAATAAAGGGGTTTTATTATTATGGGTAAAAGCCACCCAGACCATTACACTACCGCCACCAAAATTTTGACTCATTGCAACTTAAGCGTTTTTGCCCGAATCGTGCCAATAGTATTTGAAACCATCACGCACGCCCAAACTAAATTTCTTCTCGTCAGAAAATATAACGTTGTTCCACTCATGATCGCATTTTAGATGATCTTGCGCAAATTTCAGTCTCACTTGTTCATGTTCCACTTTTAAGGGTGGTTTTGAAACCTTTTTCAGCCACCGAAAATGTTTACTGTCGGATAAAATTTATTGTATACGTCCGTTTGTTACTGATAAATTTAAATTACATTTTATTTGTTGTGCGGTTACATTACCAAAAGAGGCTAACCGAAATATCGACGAGTGCTGCTTTTGAGTTAGTTTTTGATTACTCTCCTTAGTGCGATTTTTGCCGTAGGAATTGCCTAACTTTATAAAATTGTTAATAAGATGATGGGATCATGCTATTGTCTTAAGTCTGGTTCAGTTTGAAAGCCCTACCTCTTTATAACAATTTATTTTTGTTTTTTACCCTCGGTAGCCATTTACCTATCGGAATTTTTATTAACTGATATGTATACTTCGCTAATATATATATTTAATAATAAATAGACTTTTGAATATCTTTAGAGGTTTTTCTTACACTGAAAGGTAGTGCCTCATTTCGTAGGATGTCTGTCTAACTCTGTGTACCTTTAGAAATTTCGCTGTTTTAAGTTACTATTCTTGTAAATATTCTCTGTATAAAATTGATAATTTTTTAATATTATTTTCCCTTACATTTGTGTTTCTTTGTAGTTCAGCACTAACTTCGATGCATAATTTGGCGAAGATATTAAGAAAACCAAATATTCTGTTCAAAAGTTCATACGGAACTATAGAAATTTCGTTGAGTGTATTTTATTTACTACAATTTTTACTGTGTAAATTTGTATCACCACGCTGTACATAAATGAAAATAATAAAAGCGGCATTTCAATAAGCGTACAAACATAATCACATCGAAACAGTTTTTCATGTCCCACGTTACGTGTCTGCGTATATGGAAACGAATGTCTTTATTCGCCTAACCTATAGGTACGCTGCAAAATGCACAGAGTATAAATTTTGATGCCTACAATTGAAAAACGAATCGATTGATTATTTTGTTCCATATAAATATAAGTCTAACGCCTACTAAACGCCTACTTTCAGATAAAGGCAGTTCATTTACACGAATTTCAATGTCAATGTCATACAAAACCATTATATAATCAATATTTATGATTTTTTAATTTGTAATAAGTCAATGACGACGTAAAGCGGATTAAAAAAGTTGTATTTGTTAAAGACGTACCGAAGGAAAATTTGTAGCAATTAATAAATAATATAATCGAAATCCGCAAGACCGATTTGAAATATCAATACAGAACAGGTTATATTCAGTAGAAGCACTAGTAGGCCTTGCTAACAGTAATTTTAATAAACCTTATAACTACGGATATAATTCAAAACCGTCTTCCTGGATTGTTTCTTTTTGAAACTAGTTTATTTTCCCCAATAATTATGATGTTCCATTAAAATATATCATGGCGAAAGGTAACATTGAAGTTGTAAATTAATGTACTTACAACCATCATCTTAAGAGATATGTTCGGATGATGATTTTAATGTTGGATCTTTCTGCATTATATTGCGGTGCAGTTCTACAAAAATTTAGTTCACAGTTGCGTTGTTCTAGGTACTTGTATATATAGAGTGGACCACAAATAGCGCTAAGACTATACCAAAAATTAAAAATCCACAAGACCAATAACTTTGGAGATTGGTCGCAACGATCATATTTGGTGTTCAAGCTTTCAAAATCTAGATAAGAGTGAAATTTTCACTTTATTCGCAAGTTAATTTAATTATTGGCAATACAAAATATGTAATTATATTGTGATTGACAATAAGTATTACACATTTAATTATAAGAGTCTAGATATTTTCTAAACATACGTTATGCAGTTCTACCTTAATTATTGGAATTAAGTACTTGCCAAAATAAGCAGTACCGAAAATGATTTTTTTAAAATTTGTATAATTTTCGCACGTTCAAAATGTGCACAATTGACGTGCAAAGAAACTTCATAACGATTTTGTAAGTCATTGAACATATCATGGAATGATTGATCCAGTTCTATAAAAACATTTATTATTGCTTACCATAGTTTCCCAATATTCGTTCGCGTATACAATAAAATATGTTTTGCTAATTTTACTGCAAAAAAATATTTATAGTAACTGAATTATAGTTAATATTAAGAATATTGGATTTCCAAAGCAATTTTTTAAGCAAACAAAGGTATGCATGTGCTACATGCTATAGATATGCACATATACGTGTAGAGAATAGTTCCTTAGACGAAGTATAGATGACACCGCTAATTTTCTACAAGTGTACTACCAAACAAATATACACAAAACTAGAATATTGTTTATATTAAATCTTAAACTCTTTCATCATATTTCTACTAATATAATATATGGCTGGAGTAATGTCGTTTACACGTCGTCAGCGATTTTTGGTTTGGAAACGCCAAACGTGATCACATAATTTTCTTTTATGTTGCAGATTGAACCACAGTTTAAGGATTTGTTATGTTAATTTATATATTCTTTTATTATGATCCATTAAATTACAAATACCTATACCCGTTCCGATTCATCTAAATTGGTCTTTTTTAATAAGATTTTTATAAAGACGTTTTTTTTACGGAGATTCATATGGAATTTCTGCCGATGTTGGCTGAACAACATTGGACTGGTACATGTGTGTACCTCCATACAGTTGTCTTTTTATACACTAGTTATGTTTCTGTTATCGCAGACTACCATTAAAATGTCGCCCCTTTGGAATACTGCAATTTTGCCTGGCCAGATATTTAGTTTCTCATTTAGTTTTGCATTATTTGCAAGTATAATTTTATGTGGCGCACCTTGTGTAGTAATATTAGAGATACATTATCTTTTATAATGCTCTTCTATGTAGTTACCTAATAATATTAAACGCAGCTTGTTTTAACATTTTTTCCGGTGTTTCTAATTGTTTGCAGCAAAGCTATATTTCTGCTAAAATTCATGCATTGTGTCATGAAGGTGAATGAACCTGTATGCTTGCGATTTTTTTGTTTTTACAGAAAAATCATTCTTAACAAAAAATGCTTGTTTTAAAAACCTCCTTATTATAATCAATGTTTAAATTACACTTAGATGACTAGAAAATTAAGAAAACGAGAAATTATGTTATTGCTTCTATAATTTATTGTTTTGGTAGATCTATTATATGTATATTATTGCAATAATCAGTCATGCACCTTCTCCTTTAGGTATGCCATCAAATAAAAATCAGGCGGGGTTAAAACGATGCTGTCTGTTCTATTTATTACTAAAATACTTTTTCAACTAACATTACGTTTAATCTGTTTTCTCATCCCAAATAAATTGCAAAAAAAATTCTACATTTTTTTGCAAGTGTTCTGATTTACGGTTACATTGGAATAAGTTAGGACCAGTAATCTTTTTGTACGTAATCAAATACGGAACATTCACATTTTCATATTGCTTACAGTTCGCAATATTCCAGGAATTGTAACTTTGAAAACTGACTACTATTATTGGTGAATATTGATTTGTTCAAAGAGAGTGTATTTCTGTAAAAGAGCATATGATTCGTAATTAACCAGCCCACTAAGGAACAAAATTCTAAACGAACTGCGTAATTTGTTAGGCTGAATTTTGAAATACAATTGTTTTGCCAGCCCTTAAATGGCTTATGACCTTTGGTATAGTGATTTCTGGCAGTGTTTCTGAAATGTGTACCTATAGCTGAATATTTTCTACTGAAAACTGTATTGTATAAGGTGCTCTACTTATATCATAACTTTTAATTAAATAAAATTGCTACTGTAGGGTCTTGTTTAGTACTAAATAAAATGTTAAATATCAATTAGTTGGCTCCATAGAAACATATATAAATAATGTATTGCATTCACCATAATCACCTATTAGAGGAAATTCATATCACATTTACCAAAGTGACATCAGATATGTAACAGATATTTTTTGCAAGAAATTTTAAAAGAAAGAATCTCTAATAGATATTTACAACTATATATAATAACTGTTGCAAAGGGCAATTATGTTTAATCTAGCCTAACTAAGGCAACAATGAAGAAAAAATCTAAATTTCATATCTGAACTTGTAAGATATTCGAAATAACTTTTATTCGTGGTATTTTAAATTTAGCTTTAAACAACTAGTGCTTCATTCTTGACACAAATTCCATTTTTTTTAATGCGTTATCACCTCAAATCAATATCCTGATTGTCGTTAAAGACGTTGCAGAATAGGTAGATTTTTTTCTGAAAAATACTAGTAATGATTACAAGGTTTTAATGTAAAGCAACTTGTGTCTATCGAGCATGCTACATTAAAATCAATAATAAACAATTAGTAATATTTATTGGACTATGTTCAATAGAATATAAGCAGAAAATTATACATATCATACATATTATTATGAGCATAGATATATGTATTTACGTATATTATATGTTTTGAAATTGTTTACGTAAATTTGAACTATTCATTTCAATTAAAATTAATTAATGGAAATATAAAATCAAGACGAATCTGTAATTTGCATTAAGTTTAAAGTTGAAATAAGAAAAACACTTATATTTGGAAAGTAGTTAATGGCTTGTAGACTAAATAACATAATATTTTTGTTATTTTCTTAAATCAGTCATGAAAATCATAGTGTAAACTGCACGATAAAAATGGTGTGCATATCCAAGGTCCTGTTTTAGGTCGGTTTATTTTCACGGTTTCATGATTTTATTTCTTCTTTATTGAATATTTTCATTCATTGCTTAATTAAACGAAAATGAACGACCTTGACTGAAGTAATTTGCGGTATTGAATATATTTATTCTTTTACAAATATTTAACTCGAAAAGGTATAATAATCTGGTAATGATATACAACCTTCAACTTAAGTAAAGTATCATCGCTGTTATTTCATATAGATAAATGCTATAACCTATGTTAAACTGTACAATTAAGACCACTGTTAACTGTATTCCGCAATCATACACATCCTGCACAAATATCCCGAATAATTTTAAATCGTAGACATTTAATTCCCTTTAAGCAAGTTTGCATTCTGTTAATATTAGGAATTGATATAGAGATTCCCTTTTAATTCTGTTTCAAAAAAACTTCGGAAATTGTATGACTGTTCTTTATTCTTTCTATTAATTTCATATACTGATTTCAGCAAGTAATCATCTTCGACTGGAATCTAAATTGTTTTCGAATACAATGGATTAAAATTAAGTCTGCTTACAGTATATTCAAACCATAAAAATTCATTTATCTTTGAGTTATAAAACATTAATGGCAAAAACATAATACTCAAAAAAATGAATGGAAATGGAATATAGTCATTTTTGATATGAAATATGCGAATAGCCTTATAGGTGACTGACTTATACAGGATGGTTCCCATGTCCGATTATTTAAATGTCGTAATTCGAGCATAGTTACTTCTAGAGGTTATACTTTGCATTTATGTTTGTCTTTTACGTACTATTTCTTGCCTATAAATACAATTTGATTAAATTATTTATTTTTCTAATTATGAACTGTATATAAAATTAATTACCTAAAATTCTATTTTTTGACAAAATCTGAATTAAAATATCAATCATAGACTAATAGCCCGATATCGAATGCATTTTGTTTTGCAGACATATGAAACGTACAGAATTAATGAGAATGATTAGTTTTAAAGTGTTTAATTGAATGTATCTACAATCCAATATTGTCTCCTTCAAAGTGCTTCTTTGGAATACACGTAGCGTTTCCAGAGGGTTTTCCATTTCTGGTAACAATTCTGGAAGCCTCGTTCCGTTAGGTTGTTTCGAATCTGCGTCGTGACTCTTTGAATATTGTTTATTGTTTCGTAACGAGAACCTTTCAATTTCCGCTTAAACGTTGGAAAAAGAAAATAATCAGATGGAGCAATGTCTGGACTGTAGGGCGGGTGCGAAAGTTCCGGAATGTTTTCCTTTTTCTGCCAAAGATTGTCTAACCGACAGTGAGCTGCGACTTATCATGATGCAACATCCACGAGCTGGTATTGCCAGGTCGCACACGCAAAACTCTTTTCCGCAAGGATCTCACGATAAAAGATTTGATTCACTATCTGGCCTTGCGGTACGAATTCTTTGTGGATAATTCCACGAGAATCAAAAGAGATTATAAGAATGGACTTGATTGTTCATGTGAGCTTTCTTCGGCCGCAGTGATGCATTTGTTTCAAAATCGTATTCGAATACCCATGATTTGTCACTTGTTATTACACTGTGCATAAAGTTGGATGCGGTTGTTAAGTGATCCAACAGTTGTAAACAACATCCAAAGAGTCACGACTCACGACGCATGTAAATTCTCAGCTATGGATGTTTCGCGAGCTTTAAATAATTATTGCACCGCCGTACAATGTCGCAAAGAGTCAAAATCCGGTCTGTACCATGGGCAAGATGAGACAACATTTCCAACTTGTTATTTCATGTATTTTAGTATAGAAGTTTAACTTATAGTACTATATTGTATCAATAGGTTATATTTTGCACTTATAAACGAAGAACTACTCTTTCCCCACCACTAGAGTGAGATAAGGTATTTGCATAATTTCATAAATTGTTCTATCATATTCTAAAAACTAATAATTAAAGAGTTGTAAATACTTGATGAATAATCAGATGTGTAAGGATTACAATGAATGCATATTTTAATTTACAGTTAGATACAGTGCCCTCTCTCTCTGCTTGCACCATTTTAATTATTCAAGCAACCTTAATGTTTGGCCAATATACACAGATTTATTAAAAGTGTAAATAAATGATGTTTTTGTTATTTCTAGTACGCCCACTATATGCATGCATAACTAAACTGTTGTATACATTACTAAGGTAGGACAATGAACCTTGTGATATGTTAGTAGTGGAATTCATATCAAGAGGTACATTTTCAGAAACTACATTTATGAGACCTCAAAGTCTGGGTGCGGTCAAAGTGCGCTTTACCATTGTAATTTGTAATTCTTGTATATTGTATACATAGTACCTATTAAATTATGTCTGTTAGATTATTTATACTCTCTTGTTGAATTGGTATAGTTGATTAAATGTCTTTGTTTCAGTTAGTTTTTTGCTCTGCTTTAGCTTATGGAACATTGGCAGAGCCTAAGCCATATTTTTATGGAGCACACAATTCTTACTTTAAATTGTTCGGGCTTACTTTACCTTCAAATTCAAATTATGGCAATCAGATACCTACAGGTCATGTTCCATTCAGACGAATTGAAGACCTCTATACGCCGACCGGTGGTTTTCCAGTTTTAAATGTTTTAGCGGAGATACCATATTCGATAGGGAATACCTTTACTGTAGTTCCGATGATTGTAGTATCAAAAGAAACAATGAGAATGATTCAGAAGGGTGAGATAATGACTGTTTCCAAGAAGACACCAGAAATGTTATTAAAAAGTGAACACAATAATATTCTTCGTTGCACACCGGCTGTTAAAATAATATTAGATACACCAATAGTCGTTTATTCTTTGAAATCAAACATAGTATTCCCTTCACAAATTGAAATACTACACGAAAATTATAAAATACCTATCAGGGTTGGATCTGTCGTAGCCCCAGTGAGCCAAGATATTTTTGTATCTGTAGATGCGCCTATCTCCGTAAGCATTGTGTACGCTATTCCATCTGATCCTGTAAGAGTGGATTATGTAAACAATGATGGAGTTATTATTAACGCCGATGGAGATACAGTTATTGTTGAATCTCCTGCATCACAGTTACCAATAAAAAATGTTACCGTATTAGATTTTCCTGATGCTGAAGCTGAGCCTAATTTAGAAGTAGATGAAGAAGACGAAGAACTAGGTGAGATAAATTTGATAGTACAATTGCTTTGTATACCCATGCATAAGGTGTTAAGTCAGTATTTCGAATAGTACCAGCTCAGCAGACGATTTTGTGGATTCAGAAATCCTCGAACTGTATGAGTCTGATGCTGTTACTAGTGCTCGGCGGCTCTAGGCTTTTGATTTTCACCATATCCATGCCGTATATGTGTAGATACTAACTTATACTAACCTAATCATACCCGCAGTTGTGCGTGGGGACACGACAAAATGTATTTTGAGATTCGCAACTTGAAATCGCTGAGTGCCCTTTGTTAAATCAAAGTTTTAACTTAACACTTTAGATATTTTTAAGATTGTGAGTTTATTAGATGTTAAAAGTACGCATCGTAATATGAGGGAAGGCTGATGTATATCTCTAGTCGAAACGAGGTTTCCGTTTATGTAAGATCATTCTGCTTTATTAGAATATCTAAAACCTAAAAAATATTTGTGGTCTATTGGTGTCCAATAACTATTGAAGCGACTGAATGTATTCTGGATTCTGCACAAGAATGTTTTCTAAAAAATTGTTTTGGTAAACATTCTCTAGAGATGTTCGTTCCAATAGTTGCTACTGTAGATCGCTCTTTTAAGGTACGATGACAATCGTTTTATTACATTTTTTTGTAAAATTTCGACAAACACAATGATTTTTTACATGATTTCTGAGAATATAATAACTCCTCAGTTATACGTAACTTCTATGATTGATTTTGATATTTGTTTTAACATAACTAAAAAAAAGGATTTTGCGAACTATTGGATTTGAAGTTAATTTCTTTTATTTATCTAATGAATGAATTTATGTGTAATATAATTTTTACCATTTTTTTTTTGTAGTTTTGTATTTCTCAGTAACAATTATAATTATCCTTTTATTACATCGTGTTTGTTAATTAATTTAATTCTAGACTAAATACGATCTTCCTTTTCTATTTACTAATGGCACGTGCTTCTAACTAAAGTAAATGAATCTCGTAGTGTTAAGTTAATGCTGGAACAATATAATTTATATATGGCGTCACAAATGCGGTATTTATAATTTTAATTGTCTAACAAGTTGGTCTGCGCCGAGGAATTAATGCATACTTTATGTTTTACATCAGCTGTTTTGGAAATACGAATTTTACTGAATTTTTTATTAATACTTGAATTGCAAAAATGTTGTTTATTTAAACATCTATACATACTTAACTCAACTAATCACAATTGGTTTATGATAACATTTTAGAGTATTGTTAGATGCCAATCGAAAAATTTTAATTAGGATGCTAGAAGAAAGTTAGATGCGGCAAACCGAACGACGTTAAGTAAAATGTAAACGATCACACCTTACTGATAACTATCTAATATAACTGCTCGCACACCCTAATTAAATTAATTCTAACTTTAGTGATCGTATAAATCGTAGAGAAGTAGAACCATATGAGACATTGCTATATTTCACAAAGGTAATTTTATATGATAAAGAATTTGCGAAATTTATTTTTAAAATCACATTTTCCTGCATTACTTTTTTCAGAAATATTTAACATGATGTAACAAAACTATGGAAAATTAATATACGTAATTATCATTTACATAGAAAACTACTTAAATAATTATTTTCCATTGATTTGTATCCAATTAACATACTACTTCTAGAGAACCTAGATCCTTTATCTTGTTTTCCGTCACGACAAAATAATATTAGTGGAACCAAACATATACATAATTATGATTATTTCAATAATTGAAAATGTCAAGTTTAACTTTTTTGCTAAGATAGACTTACGATTATGTATATTACTATTATTCATAAAAAAGGTACAACATTTAACCACTTAAGAATGTGAACTGAATAGATGAATGTATTTGTGTCAAAATATGAAGATATTAGTGTTTAATGATAACTCCTTATCCTAATAAAAGAAAAATACACGAAACAGCAATTTATTAGAAATGTTTACCAAAGAAGTATCTCACGTTGCCTATACTGAACACAATATCTTTTTTTTAACTTTTGTTGTTCAAACGTTAATGATATAATGGTATCCCAAAGGTTATTTCTTCGAACATACCTAAGTGTGTGATCAGTGGGTTTTTAAATATTTAATTAGAAATAGCTACACACTGAAATCTGAAAATATGTACTCACCAGTTTACTTTCAGTTACATTGGAAGTGGACATCAATATGGTTATTTCAAATGAAACATATTGTGTCTTCTCGTAAGTTTCGTCCACAAGGTTCATTCAGATTTTCCTGTACACACCTTTTATTCAGAAGAAAATTCAATTTTAATAATACTTTGTGGCACGTTAAGAACAAAATACTTGCTTTAATAATTTAAATATCGAATATGAGACACTAATTCATTCCTCGTTGATAATAAGAACATAAATGATATCAATTACGGTTCAAAGATTAATCATTGGTTAACACCTATTTCACAAATTTTCTGTTTCTTATCAAAAAGGGCGCAGAAACGAGTGCGTTAGAAAATCTAAGAGTATAGGAAGATTAACAACCGACAAATTGTGTGCGATTATAAATAAGAATCCCGATTTTCAAACTATAGTGCGTATAGACAAGAGTTTAACTGAAAATCAACAGTGCAAATATGATGTGAAGCAGTTTTCTAAATTTGCGAACACCACATCATTACATGCACAACACTCCTTCTCGAAATATACCAAAATATTTCCACCTTGCAGTAGGAGTATGACTCAGCATTGTAGGGTATGCTAATGACACATTACTACAGCGAATTTTTGAGTCACTCTACATCAACAACATCATCAAACTAAAATAGTATGTAATTACATTCATTATTCTTAATATTGATAGTAACTTCGCCGTATGCTATCGCAAAAGCACTCGTTTCTGCAGCCTTAACCATGATATAAATTTAGCGGATAAGTCCACTTGATGTACACTATACCATGAGCAAAGTTCGATGAAAATGTTAGTATTACCCTGAACAATGTATCAAAGGTCAGCGAGAATGATCGAAGATAATGCCGACTCAACTATATCGGTGGGCTCAAAACGTTTGTACTTCTTACTTTTTTGTTTGGTTTAAGAGGGTTATGCGGAAAATGACGGAAAAATATAAATAAGCGATGCATTGTGGATGGTATTGGATTTCCGAGGTAATTAGTTTAAAATAAAAACTATATTCAATTTGTGATTATGATGATACAAGTTAGATAATAATTGGTGGCATAATATTTTTGCGTATCATGGTTAACATATTATTTTTGCTTCTGGAAATATTTACTTTTACCACAACCTCATAATAGTGCAGTGTTAATATACTTTAATAACGTACTAGTTATCATAAATATAAAATGAATACATAAAGTCAATTAGTGCAGCGGTATCTGCAAAATTGGCAGTTTAGCCACATTCCGTTAGATGAGATAACAGAAATAATGTAATAAATAATAAAATAACGTACCCAAAGCATTAATAAATATGTATGGGAGTGTTTTACGATTTCTTTTTGCTGCTATTTTATCCAAAAAAATACCAATTTTTATTATGAAAATAATACCAGTATACTGCAAATAAGCGATACTGAAAACAAAATAGAATAAAGCGGTACTAAATATTATTACCGAAATAAATTTTCTTTGGGAATATTTTATAAATTAATTGTGCTATGTACAGATATAGCTTGAAGCATTTTGCGATTTATTTTCCTGTTAATAAGAAAAAAGTAGCAAATGTTAAACATTACTTATATCCTACTTAATATAGGCTACTACTATTCTTTTTATGAAAACTATGGAAAGCGCTCGATTTATTACATATTTCGCATTAAACATGCTTTAAAACAGTACTTAATTGTTGCAATCACATGCCATTTAGTTGCGAATGTTTCTTTTTTTGAAGGTTTGTTAAATTATTAGTGTGTAGCAAGTGCTCTAGTAGTAGTTGCCATCATATAATACTGAAGTACACCTTAGATATTTTAGAGTTAGCGAGTAATGGTATTTTAAAATTTCTTAGATGTTACCGGTGTTTCGCAAAATTTACAAAAACATGTTTTTTTCATTGTAGTCAATAGAAACCCCCCGATCGTCTTGGCACCGGCAGGCATTGTGCAGTCTACGCAGCCCTTAGCTAATGTCGAACCGTTCTTCAACTCAAAAGAGTCGCCAGTTCTGACAGAGTTGCGGGAGGAATCTAAGAAGAGAATCTAAGAATATTACAAGATATGTTGCAAGCATGTGCTTCCGAACATGTTGTGATTATGTGTGTAAACATATTTTTGATATACTAAATCGTGTTTACAGTGTTTACATCCATTAAACTATATGACAACAATTACAGTTTCATTCAGTTACTGAATAGTAGCTATATAATAGTTTCTTTGTATACATTCATTTCCTAATATTATAGTTCTTGAATTTAAAGAAACTCTTTTATTTATAAAACTTTCTTTGTAAAAATAATGTAGAATGATTCCATTGTAATTAAAAATGCTTGTAATTTTATTTTAATAAAACAATTTTTATTCATCAATCTTTCTAGGTTTCTTGAAGCATTATCTTGATCAACTAATACCCTTTTCTTTTCGAAAACAGTGTATATTTCATTAATGATATAACATTCTATACAAAAAAATGGTACTATATGTAACAAAAATGACTAGAATATTTTTATAAAAATAAAATCTCTTTTTAATCAACTTATTAATTTAGTTCACATACACGTTTTTCTCTTCATCGCTGATATCCAAAACTTCTTCTTTTATATTAAGCGAACTGCCTTCCGGATGTATGTCTGCCATATGTCGTGATTTTAAATGTCGTTCCAAATCTCTCCGTCTTACTAATACTTTCCCACACAAGTCACATCTTTAATAAAGCGCCTATGTTAAAAATTTCAATTTTTCGTACAAGATTTTGTAAAATGGTAAATAAAAGCAGACAACTTACTTATATGGCGTATCTCCAGCAGCGTGTAACCGTACATGTTTATTTAAATTGCTTGGATCTCCGAATGGTCTTAAGCAGTATTTGCATTTTAACGGTTTGTATCCTGTATGAGTACGAATGTGTATCTTTAATCCATATTTTCTAGAATAACGTTTTCCGCAATACAGGCAAATGTGGCCATGTTTTGATTTCCCTAAACTACTAACTAAAGTTTCGATTTGTGCTTCATCTTCACATCTATTCTCGAATTTGATAGGAGTTGACACCAGTCCTTCAGTCAAGGAAAAATTTGGCCAAGGTTGATAAGGGCACCTTGACTGTACGGAAGCATTCTCGTCCTCTTTGTTATTTCGTTTTTGAAATGGTTTAAAAGCTGAATTATGCGTTTCGGCAACAAATGGCCTGTAAAGTTTATTTGCAGGATTTTGGCTTACTACTGAATTACTAGTTCCTACAGATAAGTCTATCGCATTTCTTTGTTTAGTTACGAGTAGATCTGGAAGAAGATTAAAACTAAATTCTTTCACGTTGAAATCTCGGTTAGAGGTCCCACAGTTTAGCATAGATAATTTATTCCAGAGCCATGATATTGGATGAGCACCACAAGCTAAAGTTACGTGTAATTTTAACGGGTTTGGAGATTCGTACATTGTCAAACACTTTATGCACACATATTTCTTTTGACCTGAAAATAATATGCAATTTGTAATAAACTTGTATGTACTCATATTTCTAAAGACTAATTTATACAGTCACACTATTTTTTAAATATTCCATATATGAATGTTTTGATCCAAGACACGTGTGTCGCGGCAACGTGAGATCAAAACGCTGGTTAATTCAGACGACGACACTAACCGAACATGTAATGTTATGGCACTTAGTACTACGTTTTAAATTTACAATTTTTTGTGATACATGTAAAACGTTGAGTACCGATGCAATAAATGATAGGAGCCTTTAATAATTATTCTATTTTTATTCAGTACAGAAATGGTTGAAAATTAAAAAAAAGTATTACATATTCAACTAAAATAAACTAAATAGGGAATAACATTTTTCCATATATCAAACAGGATTTTCGACACACTTCAGTTTATTATTCCGATAACCTCTTTATATCACGTAAATTTTACCACCTCATTACTTCAACGTAAATCATTGCAATTCTTTAGCAAAACATCGAAAATATTTTTGTAAACCCTCTCAACGTTCAAAACCTATACACATCCAATGGTTAAATAACTGTTCTTAGAAATCGTAGTATCTGAATGTTTTGATCGACCTAAAGATATTGCATTAAAAGAAGTAGAATAGTGGCCAGTTTAAGAATATATGTGCTTAAAAGGCTTCGTACTTCGGTAGTTTTTCACTCACAAGGGAACACCGGCGGGTGTCCCTCTCCGATTTCGATGAAACTTAACATATCGAAAGAGTACCTTAAAATAAGAGACACGTATTTTCTTTATCGGCGTATCCGCACGATTTTGGGGTGCAACCCCCTCCAAAGTTTGGACGATTTTTCAATTTTTGTAAATATTTCCTAAATTATAACAGATACTAAAATTTCTTCTTAAAGTAATTTGCAGCATATGGTATGGCCCTAAGGGTGTTGTCATCCGTATTTGTAAAAAGTTAATAACGGGGGACGGGGTACCCCGCACCCCCCATTTTTTTACATTGTCTCTTTTATTCATCAAAAGAAGGCCGATTTTACATAGAATACGATGATGTATAACAAGTTTAGAAAATTAATAATTGAAAAAATAGAAAAATAATAATAAGGCTCCAAAATTAATAATCTTGTCTATTGATATAAATCAAATCAACTATAACAGAAATAAGTTTCTATCCTTAACATAATTTCCAGCATAATACATGGTCTCAAGGTAGATATCTTCACAAAAAGCTAATAACGGGAGACGGGGTACCCCATACCCCCGCATTTTTTTAATAATAAGTTTATTCATTGTTCATCAAAAAAAGATCGCTTTTACATAGAAAACGGTGATGTATAATAAATTTAGAAAATTAATAATAACTCAAAATAAATACATATCCGTGGCTATTGTCATGAATTTGATATGCACTTATCTACGCATACGTGAGTTTTATTAATTATTCAGTCACTTCAGATATAATTGGTAATTTGCATTATAAATTTGACGCGGTAAGGGATCTGGTGATTGATCATATTATTATATAGATAAAAATAAATCCCCTAATGCATAGTAATTAACCACGAACGTTTAAGTGGGCACGTCTGCATTTAGGAAATAGATATATGAGACGAGTATTCCAAATGAGAACATTACAAGTCGTTTTTCGTGCAGTGTAGCTCAGTACCTATAGTTTGGCACAATGGCGGTCGTAAATATAGCAAATGTGTTGAACATGTTACTTGCAACATTTCAAGTTACTCGTGCTAACATCGCAACAATTCCTTTGACACCGCAAGAAAGTGAGTTACATGATGCCCTGAAAAATATAATTGCATCTACTCAACAAGATGCCATGTTCTCCTTTCAAGATGTAACGACATTAGAGTTTAAAGAATTAGCAGAACCAAACGAAGCACAATTTGTGGAAGAAACAGCAGAAGACGGAAAAGACAATTATGAAGATATTGCATGTGTTTCTGAAGAATGGGGTAGCGTTATAGACCTAGATTATAAAACTAGAGCTGTCGACTACTGGAAAAATGATAAATCCAAGCCACATACTTTGGCAGGTGTCACCCAAAAATTCAAAAAAGTAAAATCGCTACGACAGTAGCGCAGATGGGAAGAAAGTGTGTAGTGGCGGCACCCACACGGATAAATTACGGTTTATTACTGAATACGTTCTTACAAATTTTGAAAATAGCATTTTGGATGGAAAAATAATTCACGACATGGATCTTCGACGGTGGGCTTTAGAAGCTAAAGAAGAAACTGACACGAAGCGTTTAAAGCAGGACATTGGTGGATATGGCACTTCAAGAGGGTACATAAAATAGTATCACGTAAGATAACAAAATTTATTACTCGTTCTACGCGTACTGATATGGAAAACCTAAGGTTAGTAAGCGATACTTCTATTAATGAAGTCAAAACCTATATCACTGACATTGGCAGAAGCAACGTATACAACGCTGATGAGAGCGGATTTAATCTAAAAGTACATTCCGGTTGTACTTTAGCTGTGAAGGGTGAGAAAACCGTTGAAGGTGCAATCCTTGCACTCTACAACACATAGTTACACAATTTTGCCAGCCGTTTCTGCAGACGGACGCTTACTTTCACCAGTATTTTTAGTATTAAAGGAGTCTACGAATACGTTTGGACCTCGAGTTGCGCAATCATTGTTTCTACCTGTAAATGTGTATATTTCTTCTTCGGTATCTGGTAAGCTCACTTCAAATCATTTCAAAACCTGGCTAACGGATGTTTTTGTCTCGAATCCCGGGCCAAAGAGTGTTTTTCTGATTGATTCTTGGAGTGGGGATTGTGTTGCCGAACTTCAACAATTAATGCCAAAAGACAAAACTTTGAACATTTTAAATATACACAAAAAAAAACGACAGCGATGGTACAACTTCTAGATGTATATGGTTTTAGACTGTGGAAAAATTTTGTTAGAACTTTTTCGGATATAGTGATTCTTATGAACTATGACAGATTTACATCAGAGAAATAATATTATTAAGTTGCAATCACTAATCCATAATCAGTTTTCTTTCCCAAGATTTTTCGACGTATTCAAGTACTCGTGGTATAAGAGTGGATACGTTACCTGGGCCCTTTAAAAATCCTGTAGAGTTTTGTTTCAACAAAGATGCGCAGTGTACACCCTTGTGTAGTATTTGCAATAAACGAGCTATTGTGCGGTGTTCACGGTGCAAACAAAATCTGTGTTTTAAACATTTTTACACAGACTACCACTACTGTAACACTTACATAGCTTAATTACTGTATTTAAACATTTATAAGCATTATAATGTTTTTCTAATTCTGTTCTATTGCTTCCGAAATGTTATAATCGTTACAAACACAGTTGCTATACTTACGATCGCCATTGTGCCAAACTATAGATACTGATCTACACTGCACGTAAAACGACTTCTAATGTTCTCATTTGGAATACTCGTCTTATATACCTATTTCCTAAATGCAGACGTGACCACTTAAACGTTCGTGGTTAATTACTATGCATTAGGGGATTTATTTTTATCTATATAATAATATGATCAATCACCAGATCCCTTACCGTGTCAAATTTATAATGCAAATTATCAATTATATCTGAAGTGACTGAATAATTAATAGAACTCACGTATGCGTAGATAAGTGCATATCAAATTCATGACAATAGACACGTACATATATTTATTTTGAGTTATTATTAATTTTCTAAATTTATTATACATCACCGTTTTCTGTGTAAAAGCGATCTTTTTTTGATGAATAATGAATAAACTTATTATTAAAAAAATGCGGGGGCATAGGGTACCCCGTCCACCGTTATTAGCTTTTTGTGAAGATATCTACCTTGATATTATATATTATGCTGTAAATTATGTTAAGGATAAAAACTTATTTCTATTATAGTTCATTTGATTTATATCAATAGACAAGTTTATTAATTTTGAAACTTTATTATTATTTTTCTATTTTTACAATTATGAATTTTGTAAACTTGTTATACATCATCGTATTCTATGTAAAATCGGCCTTTCTTTGATGAATAAGAAAAAAAAATGTAAAAAAAAGGGGGGTACTTTTTGCGAATATGGACCACGCCACCCTTAGGGCCATGCAATATGCTGCAAATTATGTTAAAATGAGATTTTAGTATCTGTTATAATTAAGGAAATATTTACAAAAATTGAAAAATCGTCCAAACTTTGGAGGGGGCTGTACTCCAAAATCGTACGCCGATAAAAAAATACGTGTCTCTTATTTTAAGGTACTCTTTCGATTTGTTAAGTTTCATCGAAATCGGAGGGGGACACCCGTCGGTGTTCCCTTGTCAGCTAAGTAGAAAAAAAATTAGATATTTACTGATCCTCGTAAAAAAGGTAGAATTTCAAAGGTTGTTAAGAATTACTATACGTTCAATTATATATTGGTATGGGGTTATATATACATAATGTCATATATATATATATATATACACATATATATATATATATATATAATACAACTGTTAGAATGTCGTCATTTGTTCTTAGTTTGTTTGCCAAAACTAAAGAAAAGAAACTTAGGGCGCAGTATAGCTCTTATATATATTTGTATGTACTTTCTACGTAATTACTTTTCGAAGAATATTATTCCAAAAAATAAGTAAATTTTCAAATACCTTGGATGTTTGCTGGTGTTAAGAATACCACTTGTAACATTGCTAAGATTTCTTCAGAAAACCATAGTAGCAATTCTTGTCCCGGACTGATGGGACGTACACTTTGTAACAGCAGCGTTGGCTCTGAAATTGAACTTGATGAAGTCGATTGCTTCGGTGAAGATAAAAGCCTTAGTTGTACATTGTAACTGTGACAGTCGTCCGCTAGTCTAAGTGCTCTAATCCAATGAATATCCTTGAACCAAGTTGATCTGGAGCTGCCTTCAAGTTCAATTGTACCAAAGCTATTAACGCCAACTGAAATCTAAACCATCAATAATAGTACACGAATCACAATATGGTAATTATTATGATTTAGATTAAGATGATTTACTTTTTACAGAAAGTCTAGTATTAAGATATGTGTGACTGAAATTACCATATCTAATTTATTTGATATATTTAGATATCGCTTACATAGGCAGTGAATCTTTAGCATGATATGAATTTAATACATCTAATAGGTACCACGTTTATTTGGAAAAAGTTCATTGACGTAAAATTTATCATCGATATTTTGAGTTATTTATATTGATATCCATGACGTTACTGTGTAAAGCCCTAAACAAGAAACTCATAATGTGACATTTAAATTCCCAATAGCACAGGAATTGACTGAAGATGGTCTCCGACAATAGAATAGATGAATAGAGTGACCAAAATCTGCACTGCATGAAGCAAGGTTGCCAAACAAAATAAATGTTTGGTTGATCGTTAAGTCTGATCACAATCTCGGTGCGGCAAAGTACTTGCAATTCTTGCAGCACGACTTTAAATTGAATTTGTCAGTTTTGTACTCTTCATACACATAGACATATTAGATGTGGTATATAATATCGTAATTTTTCAGCTGAAAATGTTTAACACTAAGCTGATACACTCGCTTTTCAGTTGGGAAATATTTTCACGTGTTATTTTGTTAATTTGCACTTTTAAACAAGTTTCTACTTTTTTAAATAATTTTTACGTGATTGGTCATAGGGTCAAATTATCAACGCTCTGCAGTAATACGATTTGAGAAAATCTAAAAAGTCGCTGAAGTTGCTTATAACGGATGGTTATTTGCAAAATTTAATCTAAAAGTTAAAGAAAAATATAGATATCTATTCTACTCACACAACAAGGTTACTTTCAAGTTTATAGTGGTATTTCCAGGGGACTACTTGCAATATCTTTTACTCTTTTCCATTTAATACCTTTTTGGAGGTATGGAAGTTAATTACGTCATGATAAAAATAATTTAATGTCAGGTAAATCTTTGAAAGCTGAATTTGGTGACATATAATTTATATTCTTAGTATTCATCTAACAACGGTATAGTTGGTAAATAACCGAAAACTGCCAACATTTTGTCGGTTGATTTCACCCCTAAATATTGAGCTTTGCAGAATCTCCATTCCGATTTACAATACTTGATAGATTCTGTTTCATTTAAATGTTATAGTTTCTATGAGTATCATCTAAGTTACATATTGTTTAACTGATATACGTGGATTCCAAACATATATAAGATTTTGCAGCGAGTATATATTAAAAAAAACTACGAGGTTTTTTCGGAAAATAACCGAATTTTATGCACTTTTCAAAGTACTCCCCTCCCATATTCACACACTTTTCTCAACAGTGTTTCCACTTTACAAATCCACTGAAATCCTCCTATTGAGATATCCTTCAATGTCTGTAACAAATTTGTTTTAATGTCATCAGTAGTCGCAAAACGCTGTTGTTTCAGCACTGATTTCAATTTCGAGAATAAGAAAAAAACGTAGGGAGGTTTGGCGAATAGGAAGGCTGACGAGTGTCCCCTGTTTGATTCTTGACATGAAAATGATAAAGGAGAGTGAGCGGGCCCATTATCATGGTGGTCGACAAGTTTGTTTCATATATTAAAACGTTTTCTCCGCAAAATTTTACGTTGCATCGTTGCTCATGAATGGTACTTTGTAATAATCGCTACTAATAGTGAAATACTTAGCACTCGCATACGAGATCTAGACGAGATGTCAACATTTCTAAAACATCTAGTGGTTATGACACACGTTGGAAGAACGAGAGGGCGTAGGCTCAAATCCTACCGACACCGACATTCTTCGGCGGAAATGTTAATGTTAGTAATTACTGGATTTTATGCAGAATGCATATTTTTTGGTATATTTCTTCAATATTGTACAATTTGTACTTACCTATTTCTTTTCTAAGAATACGTTTTTTTTAGTGCATATAATGCATAATGGACATTTTAGCATGAGTGCATGTTTCATCTTTATTTTGCATATTTATGCATATATTCGCCATTTTAATAAGAACTATCATAAAATCTGAAAATTGATTTCTTCAACTTTGCTATAATGAGATGGACTTCCCCAAAAACAGGATTTAACAAAATGAGGTTAGAACAATCGTTAAAATTGAGACGGATGTCTTCTTCATAAATTTAAATCCCATTGGACCTATAAATTTATGAAGATGTTACCGATGATGAGAAAGGAGTTAACAAATCAAAATCTTTGGATCTCTGTTGATGAAATCACCGACGGGAAGAGCCGTCAGGTTGCTAATTCGATTATTGGAACCTTAAATAGTTCAATTCTTAATCTAAAGCATATTTAATTAATGTAGATAATTTGGACAAAACAAATCATATTACCATGGCCAGGTTTGTTAATGAGTACTTAGCTAATTTCTTTTTACCCGACAAAGTACCTTTTGAAAAAACTCTATTAATGATAACTGACGTCGCTTCATATATGTTAAAAGAGGTGAAAGTCTGATTTTTTCCCGAATTAATCCATTGTACTTGTTTCGCCCATGGTTTAAATTGCGTTGCTGAAGAAGTTAGATTAGAATTTCCAGGTGTAAATAGTTTAATTACTAGTATCAAAAACGTATTTTTAAGTGCCCTTACGAGTGCAATTGCATAATGAAATATTTCCCGATAGTTTATTGCCACCAGAATCTATCTTAACAAGACGGGGAACATGGCTTAAATCTGCTGCCTTTCTTACTGATAATTACGAAGGCATCAAAAATATTGTAACTCAATTTGATTCAATAAACAGTCTTGATATAGAAAAGTATAGTAATTTTCAATAATTTGACAATAAAAAATCAGCTATCATATATTACATCCAATTTTGCGATAATTGAGAAGGCAATTGCTATATTAGGAGATAGAAAATTATCTATAAATGATACTGTTAGTATTATAGATGATATTGAAGACAAAATTGGAAATTCTACACTAAAATGGACGTTTTGCTACATTAAAATCGATAAACAATGTAATTAGTCCCAATTTTAATGAAGACATTAATATAAACCCCTCATTGATACTTAGTTTTAAGAATGCACCGATCACATCTTGCGATGCTGAAAGAAAATTTTGTCATTTTAAACATATACTGACAGACGATAGACATAATTTAACTATGGGAATATAAATACGACAAATGAATTTTACTTTCCTAAAACATAGTAAATAAATGCATATAACAATTTTAAGTGCATATTGGGCTAACTTTCTAGTGCATATTTTCCCGCCTTTAGTAATTACAAGAACAATTATAATTTATCACATTTAATTAAAATTGACATCCGCAGATGCTCTTTCTCCATGGTTTTCTGGTGAAAACTAGTATAATTAAAGTAAATATACATGTACATTGAAATTGTATATCAGATAATTATATTAATAAGAAGTTAATAAGAGACGTCTTTAACTATATATAAGTTAATACATTAGTTATACAATCAGCGCTTACCTTAAGGTAAAAGTCTGATATACTCATTTCTACTAATAAATACTTTGTATTAAATGTGTATCTATTATTTTAAATATAGTGTTTTAATCTTAATAATAACCGATAAGTTAAAAATCATAATTTGTATTGTTAATACGGTATTGATATATAATTTATATTTTTCGAAACTTTATAAAGAAATTAAGATGAAATTGTATAATATTTATGCGATTGAATATCGTTGTACTATTTACAATTACTCTTATTATTTATTATTTTCGTTAGCAGTTAAAAAAAATTATCCACATAATATACACCGTGCATTTGGCATAATAAACTTATATATCTAGTATATATATATATATATATAAATATATATGATATGGCCACAATAATAATACAAGGTTATATGAAAGAACAACTTTATTTACGCGGCATTGTACAAATTATACGTATCAAATGATAGGCATCTTGTAATACGCGGAAATTTATAGCGACTTGAAAGTATAGGGTTGTAAAATAGAAACTTAGATGGCATTGGTAACCCTGTTGATATGTTGAAAACAAAATGCATATCGTAAATAAAATTCGGACTTTCGACATTTTTCTTCAACACAGACCATACATTTTAAGTAAGTCTGTTATAAAAGTATTTATGATAAAAACTAAAACAGCTACGAAGAGGATTTTCACAAGAGAAACGTAATACACATATGTTCAAATTGTGCATATGTAAATGCACATAGTGTGTGAAAATGATCATTTCATTGATTAACTATTTGTAACGCAACAATATATTTATAACAATAATGAATGAAAGACACGAACGAAACTAAAAATCCTGCAGTTTAACATGGGATATAAAAGGATGCAAAATTAAGGGTTTCGAAAAGTGACCCACATTGTCATAAATGCCCAAATGTGTGAGTGAATTTGAATATTTCTTCTTATTGTTGATATATCCAAGGCGGGTTGTTTTGAAATAAACGCACTATAGCATTTATTTAAATTATTTGTCAATTATTTTTCGTAACTTTAAAAAATGCAAATTTGCAAAGGGAGAGAATCTAATTGATAATAATCGATATTCAAGTAGAAACAAACGTGTATGAGTATCATAAATTTTTATAATATATGGTATATAATAAAATGGTTTCAAAGTAAATGGTGCTAATTAAATATTTCTTCTTATAAATATTTCAATCATATGCTTTACTATAAATCATTAATTAGCTTGAGAGTAATTCGTTGTTGTGGTTCGTGATTTTTTATGTTTTGAGCATTAACGTTGTTTTTGACAATGGGAAAATATGTTAAAGCGATTTTCTTTCTATTAGAAGAAAAAGAAAGGTTTAATAAATAATTGAAACCACACATAAATGTTTCACATTACTAAGCTTTTTCTTTTTTCAATTTAAAAATTAGGGATGTGCGCAACACTATCCTACAAGCTAAAAACATACTGTTGAAGCAATAAGTATAATTTTGATATTTTACATTTTTTATTATAAAAAGTTAGTTAGTTTCTATTATCAAGTAACTACAAATTCTTGTTGAAACGTTCGTTTACACATATAACATGATAAATTAACATACCTGCATTACATCAGGTTGTCCGCGCAAATTTTCTGCTTTTATAGGCATAGACATAGCACCTTGTGGTATGCTGGTAGCAGACGTCACTCTTCCAGGCACCAGGAGTTTAGAGGAACCAGTTATATCACCAGCAGTTATTTCGCATGGTGTGATAAATCTTGTATTTAACTTTGTGGAAGCAAATTGAAACATTACTATTTAAATAAGCCAAGTAGAAGTCTCTAATGAATTGTAGTACCTGCCAAAATTGATAGCTGACAGGTTCTGTGAAAATTCAAGGCTTACGTGTTCCACTAGTGCAGATGCAAGCAACAACTAAATCATTTTCGATTAGCAGGTTGATGGTAAAGTAAGCTGGTAAGGTGATAGAGGTTTGGTATCACTTTAACCACCACCCACCGCCCATCGAATTTTAAGAGGGGTGTATATAGAAAGTCACCCCTGTTTGCAGCATCGCATTAGATACAACAACACAGAGATGTACTTAATATTTTGTGGTCTCTCTGCGTACACTGCGCTAATGTTTATCTGGAATATACTTATTCAACAACTTTGCTTTTAAAATGTTATTTAACTCAAATGCCTCAATGCATCTTTTACTTATAATTACTATTTTTCAGTATTAATCTATCTAGATCTATTTCAGTATTAATTAAAGTAGTAGGCATTTGGCTTTTCACAAAATAATTTGTTAAGAGATTCTTATGATTCTCTATTATAAACCTACAAATCTGTAAGATTGTCCAAGTTTTCGCGACTAAATTAAATATTGAGACTATTAAAAGCCACTTTAATATGAGTTCTTAGTACCTAAACACGTCAAAATCTCCCGTACTTAGAGCGCCAATGCAGGTTTTCTTTAGAAAAAGAAACGCATCGTTCAAACTTCAAAGCTTACAATGTTTTCTTGTTTTTCCTAATTAAATGATTATGTGGTGTTACTAATTATTGTGAAATGAGTTACTTTTGCCATTTTCAAAAACGTGGTAATTTCAGGTGGTTTCTCAATTTTGTTTAAACACGTGCTTTGAAGTTGTTGCATAATTTGGAGAAATAATAAATTGGTACCAGGCAATTATCATAGTTAGTTTGGACGTCTTTAATTTTTTAAATCAAAAAGCGTTGCATAACTCATGAAGTAAAATCACCAAAAATATTAGTACGACTCTGAAAATAATGTAGTATTTGGTGTCTATCAGATTGCAAAATAAACAGCACGAATCGCTCCGCCCCTATGTTAATGTGTATTGTATATTCCAGACGAGCCTACCCCCACGTTATATATGTAACATTTTAATCATTTTTGCAGTAATAACTACTTAGCTAAATAAATAAGAATAATTCAATAACTTTACTTTTGGTACGATTTCATATTCTTGCTTAATTTTATTATTAACTTATTATAATTAGCTCGAAATTAAAAGCGATAAATACACTTACAGCTTTTTCTAAATTTGGTTACTTATTTAAACGTTTATACATTTTTTGGCATCATAAGGATAAATGAATTATAGTTGGAGAATTGCACCTTACGGTAGGCACGTGTTTCAATTCTCTGACACGTGCTGCTTCCCATGGCACTTGCAGAATCAGTGGCCCTTGCAGATTGGAGGGTGATATTAAACGCTGATGCTTGTCTTCCAGTTGACAGATGCAAAACGTCCGTAGGAAAATCGCAGGTGCATATCCACTAAAATAGCTGATTTTAATTCACCGAACAATCTATAAAATGAGATTAATCAAATATAGTAAAGTTGTATGTGAAGATATAGCAATGTATTTGAAAGTGCCGGGTAAACATAACGCGAAAGACAATTGTTTTAACTTCTACGTAATTTTAATAAACTTAGATAAATACTAACTGCAAATGTTAAAATATGTATTCAGATTGCAGGTAGACTTTCATAAATATCCAAGTCTTATTCGTCACATATGACTGACAATTTGTATAAGTATCGTATAAAGAGGTAACTATCGCAATTTTTATAAAATTCAAAATCTACTTTGGGCACACCAAATATATTTATTTTTAACAAGTTTTTAATCGTGTTGAAATAAGAATTGTATCAAATAAGTATTTATTGGAGTATGGATATAGAAATAATGTAATGAATTGCCTGCGAATCGTGAGACTCTAAGGCTTTAAGTAAGAGCAGTAAACTGCTAAATTCTGCTCCATATCAATGTTTCAGTTTTTTCTAGTTTCTAATACATTTCTCTGCATTTCTGCTAATTATTGCTGGGTATTTCAGGAAGACTTTTTGATTTAAGGATCGACTCTAAATAGTAAAGGATCCAAACATACGTATGTATAAAAAATAATCATCTATTATGAGATCCCGAAATGCTGTTCGTAATTCTGTTATTTATCATATACTGATTTTATGAACTGTGTCTCAAAGTACCTGAACCACCACACCGATTATTACGCTTGGGGAAACATGGCTAGAGGCTGCGTTTTACTACTGCGAACATTTTGATGATGTAAAAAAGGTAGTTTTACAATTCGATCCAAGACACGCCAAAGCTATCAAGAAAAGACAGAAAATGTTTCAAGCTAGTCAGGTAAAATGTGATTTAGAAAGTATTCGCAGTATTCGATGTCGTTTGTAGATTCTGTTCAAATTGTGGATGATGTTCACTCACACCTATGGACGGCGGAAGGCGAAAACAATGAAAGTGTAATACGTAAATTTGAAGGTGTTATTGACAAGCATTCAGATTTTCTCATACTAAGACAAATTTGTGAAAGATCCATTAAATTTTCACAAGGAGTATTTTAAATTTGCAAATATTACATCACTCGATGTGGAAAGGTCGTTTTCATCATTAAAAAATATTTAATCCGCACGCCGCACTTATTTGATTGAAACAAGTGCGGAAACATATTTAATGATTCTACTATTTAATAGACCTCAGTTGTGATTTCGTGGAAACTTCTTAAAACAGTAAGTGTTTCACGTTATGTAATAAATATGTTTGTTATCACTATTTTATGTATAAACAGTCCCACGTTCGCATCACCTATGCTCACTCATGAAGGTTACATTCGTAAATGATGTGAGTACATAAATGTTACTGCACACTCGTTTTGATACGGCTGCTCGACCACTCCACGTTGTTCTCCGCACTGCACTGTATTTTGCCCCACTCTGGCGAGACTAGCAATTATTTACTATAAGTTTGTAGAGCAACTGTTTATTACAATTTTATAGAGTAATTATTATAATTTTGGAGTATTATTTTTACTACAAATATAGTGTGTACAGGCAACAATTAATAATTATTATGGTAACCATCGGTTCCTGTAGGATGTGCCACAATTGTGGTGTATTTAACTATATATTTTTCTAGGTGTAACAATACTCGATATTTACTAGTACGTTTAATGTCGATCACTTGTGGCTAGAGATGCCGCATACTTACGACATGTATCCGAATGCGTAATTCTGGAAATTAATCGGGCAGATATTCGTGGACATATAGAGCTGAAACAATAACTGTCGAAGACTACATTGTTCAAAATTAAAGCAAAACACTAAAAATGTAAAGTAGTGCACTACAGAAATTTTTTATACGAAATACATCCTTTGCGATAGCATGAAGCATTTTTTACCAAATAAATATGTATGCTTTTCTTCATATATAATAAAGACGCAAAATACTTAAGGAATAATTACACTTGTCATATATAAGTATTTTTCTTATAATCGCAGTGTTATAGTTACTGTAGCTATAGCACATAATAATTACTAAAAACTTGTTGCAACGTTGTAATCAAATTTGATCAAGTTTAATATTTCTCTGCATATTTGGAAATTTATACATAGTAATATCCTCCATATGAATTGGACAATAGTAACTAAAAGAAAGAATGTTTTTAGTAGTAATTGCAAGAGATGCTGAGGATATTTTTGGAACAATCTAGGATGTGATAGTTTAAGTAGTATGGGTATTTTTCACTTGTTATATTCGTAAAATTTGACATTTTGGTTGACAGTTCGTACTTAATTAAGTACATAGTTTTGTTTACATAGGATTTAAGAAGAAATACTAGAAACTTTCGCTTGAAGATGATTCTCAAACTGCGATTTTTTATTATTTCAAATCCAATGCCAAAACAATGCATCGATCAATTTTGTTTGCCTTTTGGAAACGTAGGACTGTTTAAGAATAACGTTTATAATTGATTTGTTCAATTGTAGCATGGATGCACTACTTGCAAGAATGAATTTTGTGATCATCTATCGACGTCTTTTGTTGCCACTGTGTATGCAATAATTAAAGGATTCGCAATCGGTGAATCGCATACAATTTAATCCGAAAGGAGAAAACAAGATTATGTTAAACGCTGAAAAAGTGAGAAGGTACACTGAGGTTCACATTTAGCATAGCACATCGTCACTAATGACGAAACTATTAACAATTTATTAATACGAGCCTGAAAGCAAAACAATAATCCCCCAAACTGGGCCAAAGTTAACACAGGTGTTTGTTCACGCAGTACTGCCAACCAAATGGTCACTATATATATTACCTCTGGTCACTTGTTTCTTGGGATTTACGAGGCGTGAACAGTGATTGGTTTGTTACAATTTACAATTTAAGAAATAACCGAAATCAATTTATTCTTCATCGTCCATTCATTGGTCATGTGCACCTAATTTGCCACCTTGTGATTTTTTTATACCCAAATGTTAAAAATAGAATGCGAAATGAGCGATGTTCATTCTTCAAAGTAGCTAGATTTTAAACGCTATTTTCCGAGGTATTAATTACTTATAAAATTGGTTCGAATGCATGCAAAACTATAACTAACTGATACCAAAGGCAAATGCTCTGAAAAGCAATTAAGTCATTTAGTAAATAGTATATGTGTTGTACATTGAAAAATTTCGACAGCTTTCGTACCTTTTGGTCAAATTGTGAGTGTCTCATGACTTTAAATTGTAAATTATCGGGAAAAAGTCGTGCGTTTTATATAAAATAAATCCACCTTGTATTCCTACGGATCGACTATTAGGAATACCTTTTTTATCAGTAGTTACAAATTAAGCCATCTTAATCAAACATAAATATAATAGAGTTTATGTCGTTTGTAAAGGATGAGTGCGCTACTTATTGCAGGATTATTATTTAACTCTATCTTTATGTTAAGAAGCAAATATGGAAGTTTACATAAAAGCTTTTTTGCCATAAACATGAATTATATACCTAAACAAATGAAAAGAATATTATTACAATGTAGGCTTATCTAAGAAAATCATCAATGTATTTTTGGCGGTATAATGGGGGTAATCAAATGCATCTAAAGATGTTTCAATTTTGTGAAAAATATACTTAATATTGATGGCTTAGTAATTGTAATTAATATTGTTATAATATTTCTTAAATATAAAAATAAAGTGCACTATTTATATATTTATGTTTTAATTACTGTTTTTGTTTGCAACGCACAAGTTTATTTTAATACCACCCTAGTTTGCTGTTTTACCATGGAAACCCACACACAATCAAGATGAGTAAGAGCAGTGGAAGAATCAAACAAAATCAATTAGAACGTGGATTGTGAATGATGTGGCTTGTGACGAAATGAAACGACGATATTAAAATAGAATTTGCGGTCTAACGAATTTATTTAGTTCCGGTTGGGCCAGTGTACTGTATACTTATATGCACGTGCACGTGCTACAAAGCAGATATTAAACCACAATCACCCTATGCTACAATGATTGATGCCAACGTGTTATAGTTTTATTACTTTTTCCAAGACCGTAAGAAATACTTGGAAATACTGTTAATGCATTATAAGTAAGTAGATAATATTTCTAACATCTATAAACTGTAGGTTTTCTGTTCTTTAACAGAGAATATTCAAAGAATATTAAACTGCGTTCACTGGATGTTATTCTTTGATGTAAGTTTAGTTCGCGCCCTATTAAATGTTCATTTAGCGCTAGTCAGCGCCCTAGTTTTATGTTGCATTTGTGTTGCTGTACCTCCTCCCTTATGCAGGAACCATTGATTCTTAATTTTAATCCAAATGCGATTTGTACGTTGTTAAAGTAGAGGACATGTATGTAACCGTGTGGGATTAATGTGCTGTTTGCGTTTGGAATTTAAAGTAACGCCCTTTTAAATCAATGGAATTGAATACTTCGGTTAATTTAATCATGATGACTGAACATTTTTGTTATTCTAATATGAAATTAAGAAAACATGTATGTAGTTAAATTTCAATTTTTCGTTTCAACACCTTTATTACTTGCAAAATTGCTCCGTCATAGGCTTAACCACTTAAATACATTGAATATGAATTAACTTGCTTCCTAAATATTTTCATCAGTGCTAAACTTTCCTTTAATAGCCCTTTAGAGCATATGTGCACCAAAAAATACTTAGCTGCGTTAAGGAAAACACTGACGGAGTAAGGACATTTGCATTGGGAAATTTATTAATTTGTTGTCACATAAAGTCATAACCACAGCCTAGATTTTTATTTGGCTACGGAGGCTTTAGAGCATATGTGGGCAACAACCGGCTCGCTGTAAAATTTGTTCCGGCCCGCGAGACATTTTGAAAAACTCAATTAAAATAAAAATTTTTTTTTCATTTCATTTTCTTATTTTAATAAATTGCATTATAATAACATTGTCGTATTATTTCATGTCTGATATCTATCACTAAAAATTATGAACACAACTTTAAAATGCACTACTTTTAAACACGGCCCGCGAACATATTTGCACATTAAAGTGTGGCCCATAACATATCAAAGGTTGACCATACTTGCTTTAGAGTATTTTATTTATAGGGCGCTATTAGATTGCGTTATTTGTCTGTAATATTCACTGCATTTTGACAGATGTCTATATGTACTAAGCTGTAGTAATATTCGATATACGGGCATATACCTGGACAATGTTTTTCGGAAAAAATATTTTACGTCAAGTAGTCAAAAGGAAGCACTATAAGATTCTTTGTAAATGTTTTCTCCTTAAGAATTAGTTGTAGTCGAATGCAAATTATTATATAAGAAGGAATAAAGATACTAGATAGACATATTACTATTTAAAAAGTTATGTAAACCCTAAAACAATTAAAATTTTAAAAAATAACGAATATAAGGATTTATAAGATTCTTTAGAAAGTCTACATTAAAATTTAGTGAGAATATTTGCTCATTGTGTGTGCTCTTGAATTGCTTAAGATGTATGTACACTGTAAACCTATTTTCGGTATGTGATTTTTTTCGATAAATGTCGTAATAGGTTTGTCTTTCTTTACCAATATTTATTGTTGTAATAGAGAAAGGAGCGAACCCACATGAGTAGAGTTGCTGGTCATTTAATTTTGTTTTAATTTCATTTAATAAATCAAAACCCAGGCGGCGACAGATTGCTTATGTTTATGTATGCCGCAATAATATTAAATTTTCATAACAAAGACAAGCAGGAAATCAGTCTTCATGTATGTATATAGTATATATATAAAATAAGTGCTTGTTACCTGTTATAGTTATTAAGTATAATAATAATAATATATATATATATATATATATATATATATATATATATATATATATATATATATATACACACAGTGCAATCTCCCTTGAACAGACACCAACGGGACCAACTGAAGATGTCCGTTCAGGAGGGGTATCCGCATAAAAGAAATATGTAGTAGATACAACAAAAATCGTGTTTTAACGAAAAATGAATATATTAAAGAAACTGGGACATTTAAATCGTATATGTATATATATCGTTTTTAAAATAAATAAGAAACTTTAAACTTAAGAAAAAAAGTTTATTCCCTTTAGATGTACAGTGAAATTCCCCTTCGCGGACACCCCTCTTACACGGACACTTCCCTTAAACGGACAGTTTCTCATGGTCCCGACCGGCTCTCATATAATTTCCATTGTATTAGATCTTTCTTGGACGGACGCGGACACGAGAAAATGTTCTCTTAACCGGACAAAAAATAAAATAAAAAAAAACGCCTTATCTTATTTTTATATCGAGAGTATTGCTATTGCATTTCTCAATCGCGCCGCGCGCCAATTTCGCTGGGACTTCCCCGAGTAAACCGGCTTTAATCTTTCGGTACAAACGCAGCCTATGTCGTGCATTTCTGCCCGGCGTGAATTAGAGACTTTCCCAAGTTGATCGGGGATTTACCGTTCTTATTCTTTGGGTGTACGCTTTCGATTGAATCTGCTTTCAATATTAGTCTGATGTCTATGCGGAAAAGACACAGTGGGCGACACATTCATTGTAGAAATGGCTCCAAATAGAAAAATTCTCACGCTTAGACAAACAATTGAGATTGTTGAAGTTTACAATAAAGAGAAATTAAGTGTAAGGAACTTATCCAAGCGTTTTAATATTGGAAAAACACAAGCTGCAGATATAATTAAACATATCCTTCTTAACAAATGAATGTCGAACAGCAATTTGAATGAAAAAAGAAGCTTTTTGACGGGTGATGGTACTAAAACTGATAAATTGTGTTACGACTGATTTACAGCAGCTCTGCTTAAGGGGATTCCTTTAACAGGTATGCATATATTTTTTTTAGATAAGGTTTTCTTGTATTAATGCGTTGATTTTCTTTTCATATTAAATTCTAAAATAGATAAAACAAGTGAAATTACCAATAGGTTTGTCACGACAAAAACGCAAAAAACATTTTTTTTTAGGTCCGCTAATACGATGTAAAGCAAGAGAAATAGCCGGTTCTTTGGGACATTCTACATTCAGTGCCGAAGATATTTCATCGTTTTTAAAAAAATGTCCTTCTTTGATTAAGGGGGATTCACCGAGAGACATCTATAATGCTGATGAGACAGGCCTGTATTTTAGGGCTCTACCCGACAAAACGCTCACATTAAAGAAGGGAAAATGTGTTGGGGGTAAGTATCCCAAAGAGAGGTTTACAATTTTGCATTGTGCAAATATGGCGGGTGAAAAAGAAAAACTCCTAGTCATTGGTAGGGCAGCTAAACCCAGAGCTTTTAAAACATTAATATAAATAACCTGCCTGTAACTTGGAAATACAATAAGAAAGCTTGGATGACAGGACAAATTATGACAGAGTGGTTGCAAGACCTAGATTGGAAAATGGCTAAAGAAAAAAAGAAACATTTTGTTATTTTTAGACAATGCGGGATCTCATCCGAAAGACGTTCGCTTAAATAATATAAAAATATTATTTTTACCCCCTAATTGTACATCAGCTTGCCAACCACGTGACCAGGGGATTATAAAGAATTTTAAAACTTATATCCGAAGTCTAATACTCAAACATCTGCTAGTAAACATTGGAACTGCTAGTACAGCTTTTAAGTTAATAAACAAAATTACACCACTGGATGCAGTTTATTTGGCAAAAACCGCTTGGGAGCAAGTAACTAAAGAGACAGTTCAAAATTGCTTCCGCAAAGCAGGATTTAATTATGTAAATATGCAAAGTGAAGACCAGTTAACTGAGGCTCATACATCTGACCTAGAAGATGATTTGTTTCAGTGTACTTTCAGATATCCTCAAAAATAAGAATTTAATGAAATTGACGGATAATGAAAACCTTAATGAGTTTTTGAATGTAGATGAAGATTTGTATGTTGAAGATCCACATTCAGAACAAGAAATTGCAAATCCAGTTGAAATATAAGAACTTTCGGAAGATTCTGATGTTGATGAGGTTCCAGTGCAAACAGAAGCTATCTCAAATTATGGCAAAGCTATTACCCTGACCAAGCAGCTCAAAAGTTTTGTCGAAAATCACGGAGATACAGAGTTTTTGGAGCTTCTTTCTAAATTAGAAATACGATTTCAAGACGCCATTTTAAAGAAAAAGAGAATACAAACAACATTATATGAATTTTTGCGTCCTTAAAATGACTATTCATTTCATTGTTTTGTATTACATACTACATCTATGTATCTATATACATATATTATATTTTGTATGTATATATCTAAAGGAAATAAACTTTTTTTTCTTAAGTATAAAGTTTCTTATTTACTTTAAAAACATTTACATACATATACGATTTAAATGTCTTTTATGCGGACACCCCTCCTGAACGGACATCTTCAGTTGGTCCCGTTGGTGTCCGTTCAAGGGAGATTTCACTGTATACATACAAGGTATAATATATGTACATAGATGTAATACAAAACAATGAAATGAGTAGTCACTTTAAGGACGCAAAACTTCATATATTGTTGTTTGTCTTCTCTTTTTCTTTAAAATGTTGTCTTGAAATCGTATTTCTAATTTAGAAAGAAGCTCCAAAGACTCTGTATCTCCGTGATGTTCGACAAAACTTTTAAGCTGCTTGGTCAGGGTAATAGCTTTACCATAATTTGGGATACAAACAAACAATTGACACTTACATTACATCCAAAAAGAGCCCTTTTTATTTGCGTTGAATTTTGGTTTTGAATAGCCGCCAACAAAGTGTCTTCTCTTGAAGAGTGATAGAAACCAAGCAGCATATAATATAGTGCGATGCGAGACGCAAACGACAGCAACTTTGCCGTCGAGTATGTTTCATCGGTTTGGTCGACGGCAGGGTGTCCAGTATGCGTTACAGAATCCTTATTGTGTCGATTAACTCGACGTCGACCTTATAAAATCCCTATAATTTAGCTGGGAGGAATTCAATTATCCCTTATAGTCTAGATCTTGTGCCTAATGGATGATTAACTGAAGAAGAGGAAAACAAAATGTTTAACTTATTTTTATTGTAAAAGCGACATTACTTAAAAAATAACAATGTGCTTCCTTTTATTTGGAATCTTTATTTCAAAAAAGTTAAATTTCGCACAATGTGCAGGGAAAGCACAACAGTTACCCGACTAAAGAAAGTAGAAGTACACTTAATAGATTAATTTCTAAATGACATTTTTATTGTATACGACATCACAAAAATAAATAAAATAATATTTACATAAAAATAGAAATTATTAATGTTTAACGCATAAAAATTAAAACATTTACTTATAAATCGATAACAAGTACATTTTATTTATCTATGTTAATCTGTGCCAAAATACTTTTGTCCAAAATGGTTCGGCGCTACTGGATGGACTTCCGATGTAAGTATTTTTAGCTAAAACAAAATGAAATGCATGTACGTAATTGTAACCAGAAAAAAAACATTTGTCTACCTTTGGGAATGATTTGATTACAATTTGCACGGCCGCTGGAGTACAAAACAAATTACTGAGAATAATACACTCTTCTTTTACTCCATGTTCTTTTAATACTTTTACAGACTGAATAACAGTGTTTCCTGTAGACATTATGGGATACATGAGTAAAACCTATAAAATAATTTATTAGTACTAAGCTGTTAAAATTAACAAAGCACATTTAAAAAATTCTCCTAAAAATTCTTACTGATTCAAAGATTTGTGCAATACTGCGCATCCAAGGTCGCTATTGCCATAGTAATAACTAGAGATCGGATTATATGCAAAGTGCAAATATTTTATTTTATTTATATTTTACGTCAATTTGTAGATGTCTTACACTGATTAAAATTAATTAACGATAATTAACTTTAATTAGTGTAATACATCTACATATAGACGTAAAATATAATAAATAAATAAATAAAATAAAATATATACACTTTGCATATAATCCGATCTCTAAGTAATAACAGTTTAGTGTTTTTGATGTTTTTGGTTCTGACCCCTTTATTGAATTTCATAAAGTACCAAAGCAGCACAAACATATGCAATGTATATGAAGTGTACGTTGCTTATATATCTGTGCACATATAACGCATGTTGCCTTGTGGAGATGTTATTTATATACACTACCCGTCATAGTTTAATAGCACCTAATATATTGTGTTGCACTTAGGACTATTTTAAAAGTATTTAGAGAAATTCATACTAGTCTTGTTAGAATGGCATTTACAATCTAATGTTGATAGTATATAGACGTAACAATAAAAATTATTTACAAAAGCCATTCAAACACGAAAACAATGAATTCCAGTATTAAATTTTATTAGAAGAAAATTACAAGAAAAATAAAATTATTATTTGAAAAGCCAGCGGAAGCTATACTACTTTAAATGATTATGAATTTGGCATTTAATAAATATTCTGTCTGCTCAGATATTACGATATATCTACAGGCATTACTAGATCAACATATTAAAAATTCCTACAGTCTTTGCGGTTAAGTGCGCTTAACTGGCAAACAGGAGCTGTGAGTTCGAATTCTAATCGCAAGCCGTGAAAAATGTCCACAACATTAAAATTATCACTATAATTTTGTTGCAAAGATCGTCGTCAGTTCTTTACTTTTCCAACACCCAATTTAAGAATGCATGGCATTGTAAGTGATCTGTCGGTTTCAATTCATCTGTGAACTGCATTTTATACGGCCGGAAATAAAGATCATCGTGTAAAATGTGATTTAGACTGTTCTTTTAAACCAAGTACAGGCAACCTTTGACATGTGGGGCCAAACTTTAGTGTGCAAATACGTTCGCGGGCCGCGTTTAAAAGTAGTGCATTTTAAAGTAAAAAAATAAATATCAAACATGAAATAATACAATGTGATTATAATGGAATTTATTAAAATAAGAAAATGAAATGAAAAAAATAGGTACGACATAATAATTAAATCGTGAAATTTGGAATTATTACAAACTACGAAAGTTAAATAGCGACAACGAAATCAATGAGGCACCTGAACTTGAATTTGGGAAACTAATCCATCGATGGATTAATTCCACTGATACAAAGACGTAAAGAATTTTCCAAATTATCGTCAGTCAGCCTGGTACCATCTTTTGATTTATTAACTTTCATCATTGAAAAGAACTATTGCCATTTATAAGTACTGCCAAACGCACAAATCAATCTTCTTGCGAATTTTCTATATGTTCCGGAAAATGGTCTTCTTCGAGGTATTTTTGTAGAAATCGGACAACTCCACGTCTTCAAATTTAGATTTTAGGAGTTTCCTTGAATCTCGATCAACTCCATTTGTAAGTGTATTGGAGCATTTTGTACATTACTGTTTGTAGCAAATAAATTGAAACTGTAGCGTAATATATATTTTTTTAATTGGATTTTTCAAAATGTTTTGCCGGACGGATCAAATCTTACAGCGGGCCGGTTGTTGCCCACATACAGCTGTGGCCATATGTATTCGCCACCCTTTTTTGTTTTTTATTCTGACGAATATATAAGAAGTAAAAGAAAATTGATCGATGAAAATGTTTCATTGTGAGTGTATAGAGATATATACAGATATTGCTTAATATTTGGTAGCTGCTCCCTGGGCTTTTATCACCGCAGGAATTCGTCGGGGCATACTGCTCACTAAGTTGTAGCACTGTTCGGGGGTGATTTTATTCCACTCTTCGAATGTTTTTGTTTTTAAGCATTGCTTTGTGGTACATGAGTATTTAGCTACATTTCGCTTTAAAATGTACCATAAATGCTCAATTGGCGATAAGTCCGGGGATTGTGCCGGCCATTCCAGGACCCGCACGTTATTTTCCTCGAACCAGCGCATTACTTCGCGAGATTTATGGCACGCTGCATTATCTTGTTGGAAGTAATACTCTGGCTCATCATTATCGAATAATTTTAACGCACACGGTTTCAGAACTTCTTCCAACATGTCGATGTACGTCCGACTGTTCATTCGGCCCTCGCAGACGAACAGTTCTCCGACGCCTGTTACAATCATGGAACCCCAAACCATTATGCTACCACCCCCAAACTTGACAGTCGGGATGATACAGTCTGGATGGAAGGCCTCTTTTCGCCTGCGTCGCACGTATTGAGGCCCAGGTTTACCACAAAGCTACCAACAAAAACATGAATACTCTTACATTTTGCAACCCATTAAAAAGAATGAAAACACTGTAGATACCAGGAATTGAATACAGAATACCGCAAATACAATAATTATGTATTACTTACCTCAATATTTGACTCATCCGTCCACATAACATTGGCCCAATTGTCAATGGTCCAGTCGCGGTGACTTTTAGCCCACAGCAGTCTCTTTTTCTTCTGTTGCGAAGACAACCGTGGTTTATGTCGAGCTTTGTATCCACCTAAATTTAATTCACAAAGGCGTCTTCTAACCGTGCGAGGAGAAATAGCAACATTATGTAGCCGGAAAAGCTCACTGGAAAGCTGTTTAGACCCTATTTTCCGGTCTCGCAAAGACATCCGCTCTAAGACTCGCTCATCTCTGCTAGTTGTCTTCCTTTTTCGACGAGTTTTCGGTTTGTTTGTCAAAGATCCACTCTCTTTGTATCGTTTTATCGTCATTCTAACTGTCGATCGCGCACATTTCACTTGTCGGACAATAGCAGACACCGACAAGACACCACAATTTGTCCTCGCTCTACCTCAGTCAATTCGCGTGTTTTCGGCATTACTTTTTACTGTATACTATCGTATTACACAGACAAAATCACAGACACAATATCTTCACTCTAACTAGCTCAACCTTACTCTTACAACTTTTAAGAAAGACTGAAGAAATATTCAGAAATTACAATTTTATGTCTATTTTCTAATTTACTCAGAATGGCCTACAATAAACCATTAAACCCTCATTACCAGGTACCTAGTTAAGTCCGTCATCGACCCTGCTTCTTAGAAATACAATAATATTCGTGTAACACGTTCAAAACCAGAGTGGCGAATACATATGACCACAGCTGTATGTTTTAAATGATTAACTGTTGAGAACGCCTTGGTGTCGACACGCCTTAATCATTAACGATACTTTTTACGGCTTTGTGCAGATTCTTGGCGGATGTTGTAGCACCAGGACGCTCTGTCCCTTTTGGTTTGTAACAGATTCTATTTGGTAAAATTTCCTGATCAATTACATTTTATATTAAATTAATACAAGAAATGTAAAGTGCCTATTAGTGCAGTGCCCTCTACAAAGTACTGGCGAAATTATAGTTTAGTCATATTCCGTTAGATGGAAGTAGAAGAGTAATGCAATATTTTTCTGTTCCTCGCACTAAAGAAAAATAAAATTTTTATTGTGAAACTGAATAACTGTATAAATATACAATATGCACAACAGACAGTTCTGTGAGAATTACAAGTATTAATGCTAGTAAATCAAAATGTATGATTATAGGTAATAGCAAATTAAAAAGACCATCTGCAAGGTTATAATTACGATTAATGGCAATTTGGGAAATTATAGAAAAGGAAATATTTAGGTTGTAATTACTGACAAAAATTTAAGCATCCAAAAGCATGCAAAGTGTATTATAAGTAAAACGTCTATCAAGCTCTAAGTAGTATTTCCAGGGGTGTATCTATACAAATGAAATTATTGCTATATAAATCATTATTTAGTCCCTATTTAGAATTTTGTGTTTTTTCTATATACATAAAATAGATTATTACTACTTATATTCTGAAGTAGTAATAGTAATTACAGAAAAAAACAAATCACTGCATTACTATGTTTCAATTTAGTACAATATTCTTTTTAAAAGAAGTCTAAAACCATTGGTGATCTACGCCAGAACATACAGTCTTTTATCTTTTTTTATGAAACTTCAGTTTTCCCCACTTATCGTTAATTCATCCACCTTTTATAGTATTAGACAATTACCCTAAATTAAAATATAATTGTTGCAATTTTTTCTGCGACCTATAAAAAGTGGTTTAAGTAAAAAAATACAGTTACTTTATCTGTGACAATAAATGCTCAAAATGTCTGGAAGAAAACAGACAAGTTTACAATCCAAATAAAAAGGATGGCTTAATAACTCACAATAGGAATTAATTTTAATTTTAATAGATACTTAAAAATAGTTCAAAATGTGATAACAATTTTTTTTTAGTTAAATGGTGATTGATTTTTGATAACATTTCAATATTAAAGTCATTAGTATTAATTCATCATTGTATCTGATTTAAATTTCAGGATAGACGCTACTAAAGAAGAGGAGATTGTTTTGTGTTTATATCTATTATCTTACCATATTACAACCAAATTTCTCAATAACTGACTATTTAACAAATATTTCTACAAAACGTATTTTTTCACTAGTTTTTTGTCAGCGTCAACAAGAGTATAAGAACATAAACAAATTACAAAGTATATTTGTATGCAGAAAAGTTTTAACGAGCGCGCAAATAGCATAGAACCTTAATGTGTAAAAACCATTTTCTACCTACATCTACAGTTTGTCATTGAAACTATTTTGTAGAAAAACAACATGCTTACTTTCTTTAAGTAAATTATGTGCAATCTATTTTGATCTAATATTTAACCAGCATAAAAACATTATAGACAATGTATATCTCAAAAAGAATGCCGAATATAGTACAATTCTTAATGACGTTTCCCAAACTTTGTAACAGTTTACTACAAAAAGGTTTTATTATACAGCTAAAAAATGTAGTCATTGATTAAACTTGTTGCAACATGCAAGAAATAAATTATGTCAATGGTAACCACTTAGTACGTGTGGTATAACTGTAAACTTTTGTTAAGCTAAAAAATTGTGAAAAAGTTCCCCATATAATAAGTAGAAACAAATATATGTCTTGAGTATACTCTGCATTTAGATTTGCTAGTTTGAAAATTCAAAAGTTCCTAACATGTTCTCCATACCGTCTTCGTACTTTTAGTTTTTTGTAAAATAGAATTTTTTAATGCGTACTTACTTGTCGCCTAGCTATGTCTTCTGGGAATCTAGCATATACTACTCTAGCTTCATGGGTATCTAAATCAGATTCTACTAATATTTTGCCTATCCTAATACTTCTACAACAATCTCGCAGTCCCTGTTCCATTGCTTCGCCAGACCTCACGATTGAAACTCCACAATTACCAGATCTATACTTCAAGCCATTATACGAACCACCTGTAGGTGTAATAACTTTACAATCGGTAAATGGTAATTGGTTTAAACTTTCTTCTATAACTAATCTTATCAGTCTGTCGGCGTAAAATTTGAAATCACTGCGAGTAGTGTTTCTGAAATTTGTTAAATGTACCAAATTATAAGAATATTTCTTTTGTATAACAGTAAGTTTTAAATTTTCTTAATTTCTACTCACCGGTCCCTAAGTATTGTTTGTAATTCCTTAATTTGATCATTAGTAGGTAATACCTTCAAATTTTTTCCAAAATTATACAATTCACAATCAAGAAGCTCAAGATCGGCAGAACCCATGTTACTCACTCGTATAACCTTAAAAACAACGTGTTATAGTGCTACGTAAATATTTCAACAAAATTGTAATGTATTTAGTGGAATTAATACAATCTAATTTTATCTAAAAAAAATGAGATAAAACTCCAGGTGAAGAATTAAAAATAATCTTAGGAAAATATACTTACTTCGCTCACTAACCGCTTACAGGTAAAAATGAGTTATATGTTATTTTTTGTTGTTAACGCATGCTAATTTCATTCTCATTGTTGAAGAATTGCCTATCATGTTCTAACTACTATGGTTTTTATTGACTAAAAATACATTACTGTTTGTAACATATAAACCATTACTACTCTACTTTCAAGTAAATTGCAAAGATTGAAAAAAAAAGACTTATGAATATCTAATTTTTGTGACTTCCTTTCTTTATTAGTTTACATATAGAGCATATACACCAATTATTTAAAAACTATAGTAAAATTTCTATATGCTGTTGCTGAAATATATTTCATTAAATTGTAGAATAGGAGTTTTTTACAGTTACATCTTGAGTGAAGGAGTACTCTTACTTTACAATAAGAGAGCATGTTTCGTTTCATGGTCCTGACTCATAACTTAGATATAGAATAAGGGCCACTTGATACGGAGCAGGATTCTGTACAAAATTTCATACTTTATACACATTCTATTTTGATACAAGATTCTGTACAGAAAATATTGACATGCGCTGTTTGATTTGAAATGAGATGTAATAGGTAAGCCGCTGGCACAATGCAACTGTTACTTTCTTCTATTATAGAAATAATAAATAGAAATAGGAATAAAATGTAGGAATTAAAGATGAGAAACATTTGTGATGATAAAAAATAAAGTGTAGGCTTGTGTTGTATTATGTATGCGTTTTGTAACAATTTCGATGCGCAGACTTAGGTTACTTACATTTTAATGTTTTTTTTTTGCTTTGGTGGCAGCAGCTATGTGTATATTGTTTGATTATCCATTATATTTCGCTTTCAATTTTGCACATTGTTAACTCTAAGTAAAATGAATTGAAGCACAAATGCTGGGATTTAAATACAAAAGTCACGCATGCGTAATCGTATAAATCTCTTAAAACAAAAATAACACACATGGTACATACAGAAACTAATTTCTGTACAGAAAAATAACTTTGAAAACGTGTACACGAGCATATACAGAATTCTGTAGAGAATGATGCAGTTTAAAACTACTCTAAAACTCCTCCACTTTTTAAAGTCCATTCTTATTTGAGTTGGCTTTGATAGGTATGATGAAAATGTGCCATAATTCGCACCACATACGTAATTGACCGTGCTTCGCAATTGGTGCAATGGTCAAACGCCGGATTAAAAGTCCGAAATTGATGCGATAAAATCAAAGAATTTCGACAGTGCGCGGAACGATTCTTTATTGTTCAATTCAATGAGTTCATCGTAATTGAAAGACTATATTACCTCTGCGCGATTTAAAGTATGGAATAACTAATAATAGTATTGTGTCATTAGCATGCCTTCCAGTGCTAACTCATACTCCTACAGCGAGGTGAAAATATGTTGGTGTATTTGGAATAATATTTATTGATCAAATAGACATACTAGATTTCAACTTTATACATCATACCTTTCTTAATGTAAATTTCTAAATGTTGCTAGATTCTACTATAATTCTTATTTTGATATGTTTATTTACAACCGAACAACAATTTAGACTAATATTCAATATAGTATATACATATTAAACAATAAATTTTGACGACGATAATCTTTTATTGTCATCAAATACTTTCTTCTCCACCTGATTATATCATCACGTTCTATCAAAACACTTTTTCGATCTCCCTTCAAGTATCTGTAATAATAATTACACTTATTCTAACATATCAAGTGTGTAAAATATATATTTGAGTAGCTATACTCAAAATTTGTTGCATATTATTTAGAACATTGGCACTAACCTGAAATTTTGTCATTTTCATAAACTTGTACAATGTTGAACGGCTCATCTGCGTCTCCACAAGTTTTCTTTGATGGGGTAACTTGTCCTTTTTCCTTGCATTCTTTTATGGTTCGATAAACAGTAGACTGTGCCACTCCTAAAAATAAGATAACATTATAATATATATAATCTTGGTAATGTAATACAACACCAACCTATCATGCTTGATATTCTTGCAACAATAGCAGTAATTCTCATTCTCGGTTTATCAGTCCGAAGTTTTTTGAATATATTCAGTATATTTTGCTTCTCTATCAAAGATAAATGTCTTAAGGTCAGATATTTTCGCTTTCTCGGCGGAGATATTTGGGTTCCAGAAATAGTTGCTATTTCCTCCATACCCACGAAAAACGTTATGAAAATATTTTACACGGAGAATTATGTCAGCCGATTTGTTCTCAAAAGAATCCGTTTTATACAATGCGAATTTAGGGAGAAAACTGAATACAAACGCACTCATAAAAATACTCAATCTAAACATCAATCAGCTGTTATAACAAATATGGCGGCCGGCAATATATCGAATATCGCTAGTGTAATTTTGGCCGAAAACTGACCAACAGTTTTTTTTGGCGCTTCAATTTAAAAACTCTGCTAATTAAAAAAATAGAATATATCTGTTAAATTTCCTAACGAGGCTTTGAAGTAATCTACTATATTTAGCGCTTCATGTAATGACAGGTATGGCTTGGTGTTTTCTAGTTTAGAAATAGTATCTCAAAGAATTGAATAATTTTCGGAAATTTTTTCTATTTGAGGATGGATTTCGATATCTGAAATCAGCCGCTGACTGACTGAAAGTGAATTTATGAGACAATGTTTTGATAATTTGTAAACATTTCTCATAATATAATAATAAAACACTTTTAAATCATGTTCTCATCTTATCAATACTCGGCTGTGGTGGCTGAGGAATGCCCGGACAAGCCTTTTTAAACTAACGAATGCGTGTGCGAGATTTGATAAAAACTTTTATTAGCAGAAACTATAAATTGATCTACTTTTAGATAACTGTTTCTAATAAATTCAGCTACAAGATGACATGCACGGAGCAAAAAAGCTTTAATGTTGGCGATATATTGAACTTCCCATAGATATTTTCTATAGTTCCTACTATCCTTTCGGCGTTTATCTTCTATAATATTCTACTACGTAAAACAAGATGCCACGCCGCTTTTTAAAGTGCGCACTAACACATTTAAAATATAATTTTTTCTTGCATCCGTTGTTTCTCCTATCGTCAGCTATATTTTTTGAATTTTTAAAACTGTCTTTATTTGATCTGTAATAGTGTTTTTCGCCCGCTGAAATTGGACTGCAATTGACATCTCGTTGGAAATCTCCATTCCGGAATGTATTTTCCAACAATTTTTCGAAATTCTTCATTGTCTGCAATATTTTGTGGAATGTTACACACATTTATAAATAAAGTCATATAGAAATACATCATGTTGCGCATTTAACTGGTGTTGTTGGCTATTAACATGTTTTTTACACACAAAAATACTGTGCGGTAAAATGTTACAGTACAATACATTTAATAGTAGTGCCAGTGTATTCTAATGTCGGAAATCAGATAAGGAATCTATTAACACTCATTGAACGTAACAAAGAATGCCATTGATTCGCCGTCATCAATCTATTCCGGCATTCATACACATACTAACCATACCAATGAATCCCGACTTCGGTCATGTCCGACCGCTTTCCAAATATATCATCGCCTCAAATGAGTGCGCACTCGTTTCTGAAGGTATACTAATAACTTTACGAAAGTATTATCCCTAATAAGTGTTTGTAGCAAAAACAAGTTGTTTTGATTTACAAGCAAGCGTAAATTCCGCATTAATTTATTAACTGCTTAAATATGGGAGGCGTAACAATGTTAAAAACAAAAATAAATGGGAATAATGTACATGCTAATAGTTTAGTATATCCAAGTCTTACAAGTAACTTTATTTTTAGATCCTAAAATTTTAAATGGGAAGAACAGGAAGAAGAAGAAAACTGCTTGCAAAACATGAAAATTTGCGCGATTTAAGTTTGGAAAGTTACCAGGAAACAATATGGTTGAAAAAACAGATGTACAGATTAGGATGGGAAAACGGGTCTCGGTTAATTTTGAAAAACTTTACTAGCACTGGCCGCGGTGTATCTTCAATGCTAAATATAAGATGTAATCAAGCGTTAATAGAGATTCCTTACGAACTATTAATTACTTGCGCGAATGCGTTAGAATCAGAAGTATTAAATAAGCTATGTAGAATGACTAAAAACATTAAGACACAAGATATTTTGGCTATATTCCTAATATTAGAAAAACATAAACACAAAAAATCTAAATGGAAGTTTTATTTGGATACATTACCTGAGGAATTACCTACCTTGCCTTGGTTGTGTGATGAAACCGAACTTTCAGCACTTCCTTCCCATCTTATAAAGATCGTGAAAAAAAGAAAATGGGACATGGAACTTAGTTGGGAGCAGATCGAAAAATCAATATATTCAAATTGGATGTGTCTTTGTTGTGGGAAGCCACTGAACCGCGTGATAACTTTCAATGCTTTTACGTGGGGATATGCTATGGTCAATACTAGGGCAGTTTACGTACAACCCGATGTAGTTATAAAGCTCTTGGGAAGAGATTTATCAACTTTTGTATCAGATACACCTTGTCTTGCATTGTGTCCTTTCCTGGATATGTTTAATCACTCCCCCGAAGCTAATACTATGGCGGAATTAATGTCCGTGGGAGATTCATGGAAGTACACTTTAACCACATTAATTGCTTACAGAAAGCACGAACAGATATTTATCTCTTACGGTTCCCATGATAATGAGAAACTACTTTGCGAATATGGTTTTTTCTTATCAAATAACCATTTGGACTGCATACGATGCCACTTAGAGGAAATAACTAGTATTTATAACATTAGTTTAAATATGAAGCAACTAACTTTTATACAAAATAAATGCTTGGGAGATGAACTTTACATTTACTCCAAAGGGCTGTCATTCAATTTGAAAGCTTTGCTTTTTATTATTAACCAACCAGACATTGAATGGAGTGGATTTATTTATTCTGGAGATTATGATCAGCATGATTTTTTATTTATGTATTCTACTGCAAGAACTATTCTGACGTTAAGGAAGATTCAATATACTGAGGAACTTAAGAATTTGGAACATGTGGCGGTCAGCAAATATGCATTAACTGTGAGTAGCTATTTAAAATATAGAATAGACTTCGTTAACCAAATACTAGGGTTTCTTGACAGGCTCTGATATTTTAGTGTTTTCAAATAACAGTATTGTAATAAAGTATTTTATTGGAGAATAACAGATACATTATCGATCTATTCACAATAAGTATTTAACAATTATATTGTATACAATATGTAGTGCTCACTCTTCCTCAGTAAAAATAAATGGTTCTAATTCTTGATCTAATCTTGATTCTTCATATCAGTGGATATGTTCTCTGTAAAGTAATGCTAGTATCAAAATCGTTAAAATGATAGAATACATACGTTCTCCGACTACTTATAAATTATTTATTATAAAAAATATTGTTATTGTTGTAAAGGCTTTCGGATTCCGCCGTGTTGCTAAGTTTTTAGTCCGTAACGTTTCGCGAACAACTGTGGTTCGCGTTCTCAAAGGTAGTATACTTCATAGGAGTTGTTGGCGCCTTAAGTGTGCTCCTCCTAAAACTCTTGTATCCTCGAATCTGATGCTATGATTTGGTTCCGAGTGGATATGTTTGGCAATGGCCGATGTCTCCATTAGTTTCAAACGTACGTTATTCTCGTATTATTTCGTTCTAGTGATGATCGACCGTCCTGTTATGGCGATGTACATTTTGTCGCATGAGCAAGGTATATTATGTACCCCGGGTGCTGACAAGGGGCCTCTTTTCTCCTTGACTTGTCGGAGTATGCTGCTCATTTTTTTCGTTGTGAAGAAAACTGTACGGATGTTAATATTCGAACACTCGTCTTATCCTGTTGGTCGTTCTGTATATGTATGGTAAATACACTGTACCTAATGTTCCAGTTTCCGGGTCATTCTTGTCTCTGGGTCGAGACTTACTCGCAATGGCGAGATTAATTCAATTGTCAAAGTATCCGTTACACCGTAGCGCTCGTCTTAAATGATCCAGTTCATTCTGCAGCTGTTCCTCGCTGCATACTCGTCTGTTCGTTCATCTACGTACGCACTACCGTATTCTTCTGACAAGGGTGGTGATTGAAGTGACGTATGTGTTGATTTCCTGAACACACTAGTCGCAGCCGGTTTTGCTTTCTGTTGATAAGAACGTCCAGAAATGATAACATTCCGTTTTCTTCTACCTCGGCGTTGAATTCAATCTTAGGATGTATTCCGTTTAGTTGTTTAAGAAACTGATACAATTCATTTCTCCATGTGGCCAAACAATAAACGTGTCACCCACGCACCTCCACCAAACCGTTGGTCTGTCCATCGCTATCTTGATAGCTAAGTTCTTAACTTACTCAATTAAAAGATTACCTACCATGGGACCTAGTAGGCTTTCCATTTGTTCGTAAAAACTGTTATCCTCTACAGTATAGTTGGTCGTTAGGGAATGTTGGAAATGCCATGTCATGTCCGGAGGAAATCCGATTTCAAAACTTTGTAGTTTATAGGGTCTAGAAATTCCAATGTTTTTTTTTTATATAATCATCATAAAGTACAAAGTGTTGTAATCGGATCCTACAGATAAATTTAAAAAAATAGCTAAGAATTGTATCAAAAAATGTAAAAATTTATTTAACGAAAGAGATGAGAGTAAGTTGTTGAATATGACCAAGTTCCAAAATTATATTTTCTAGTAAAGATACATAAAAAAGATCATCTTATCAGACCAGTTGTTTCATTTATGTCAGCTCCCACCTATAAATTATCCAAAAAAATTCTAGAGATTGTTAAAGAGAATACATAATTTTCAGCCAAATTCACAATAAAGAATTCACTAGACCTAGTTCAAAAGATAGAGAACGTAAAACTACCAAATAACACAAAATTAATTTCTTTCGACGTCCCGAATTTATTTCCAAGTATCCCAATAGATGATACTATTAACTTGGTTGAAAAGCCTTTGGATATGAACCATATTAATATTATAAAAAAGAAAGAGATTATGAATTCCTTTAAAATCTGTTTAGAACAAAATTACTTTGAATTTAACAAGATATACACTTGCAATGATCGCTTAATAATGGGGAACCCTATTAGCCCAATGTTATCAGAAACATTCATGGATAACCTAGAAAGACAAATTTCTACACCTCCAAATTTCAAACAATTTATTTATTGGTGGTATGTAGACGATATTTTAGCTTGCTTCGCAGGAACAGATAGGCAATTAAACAATTTCGTAGAAAAAGACGTAAATAAAAGGTTAAATTTCCTAGATCTAACAACTTAGGGAGAAAACAATAGTCATATGTTCTCAATTTATCATAAACCATCACACACAGATGTAATTATCCACAATAGTTTGAATCACCCATTTAAGCAAAAATTGTCGTCATTTCATTGTATGATCCACAGACTAATTTCATTACGATTATATAAAAAAAAACTTCTTTAAAGAATTAAAGATAATCAAACAAATAGCAGTAAATAATGGATACAACCTCAAATTAGTAGATCGAATATTAAAGAAAAAGAACTATAAAAAAGAAATTGGAAAAGTGTATCCAAATATAAAGAAAAAGAGATTAGTTACAAAATACTAAGTTATACAGGACCAATTACTGAGAAAATAGGCAAACTATTAACCAAATCTAATTTAACGATAACCTACAAAAACCAATAACTCATTAGGAAAATTCGTAAAAAATAATAAGTCAAAAATAAACAAAAGAAAAAAATTGGGAATTTATAAACTAACTTGTTTTCATTGCCCAAAAACGTATATCGGCCAAACAGGTAGGAGTTTTGAAAAAAGAATACATGAGCACTTCATGCGCTATATACACAAAAATAAAGATTCCAATTGCGCTCGCCATTTATTGGAAAACAACCACAATTTCAATAGTAATTTCGAAATTTTACATTCCGAAAGTAAAGGTCTAAAATTAAACTTACTCGAATCCCTAGAGATAAATAAACTTAAATATTCAGATGTATGTAGTTAATATAATATGTAGTTATAGATCAAATAGCCTTGAATAATTCACCGTTGTTAATTTTGTTTGTTAAACTAGTACCAAGAATTTAGAGACATAGTCAATTAACAAATAATTAGTTCATTACATAAACACATTATCCTTAATTAACATAAGATAAGGTTACCTTAAGTTTCAGTATAAATAAGGTTTTTGTTCAGTAGGAGTAGAATATCCGATGAAGCTACAGTGATAGCAAAACATGCTTATAATAATATTGTGATAAATATATTGGAAATTTGTAAAATTGAATTTTACTTCTCCGACCATTGTTCAAATTGGCTCTGTGCTTTAAGTGGTTGGTATTGGAACAAAAGCATTTGGCGTTTAAAATTTAATCTTAAAACCGCTCATAATGGATTATGGTATCGATATTATTCCAATGAGAATTGTTACAAGTAAGTGGTCCATAACAAACTAGTAGAGAACGAAGGTAAAACCATTACAATGCACCTGTGTGTGCACTGAACCGGTTATTTGTGCAGCTTTTGTCGCAGTACTCAAATTTATTCTTTTTGCTATAATGACGTTACATTTCTAAACTGGAGCAATTTAGAGAGACAAATAAGTAAACCTTATCGATATATCAAGGTGTAATTTAATTTACAATCACTAATTCACTACTTAATTCTATTTTGAAGATATTGTGTTCGTCCGCACACAGTTGTGTTTACAGATGAGTTACTTCAACGGGTCAGGTTGTAAGTTTTCCAACATTTGCCGTATAGCTATGACTTAGCGTCCAGCGATTACTATTTTTTTTTCAAGGTTAAATTGTTTTTTGAGTAGTAATGACTTCGCATTTAAAATTGTGGTTACTGGTTTTTGAATAACTTGGCAGTAACCGAATATGAAATAGGTATAGAAAAACCTGAAAGAAGTTATAAATATTGGAATTTGAAATGCAGAAAAGTAGTAAGTCTACAACAGATTTTGTTTCATTCTTTCAACTAATAGAAGTCCGTAGAAAGGGATCTATACATATATTTTATTCTTGAGCTTAAAACTTTTGTTTTCAATATGGAAAAATAAGTTCAAAGTGTGTTGGGTTTTTAAAACAACTATTTTGATTTCATATAATAATAATATCTTTTATTGCCCAACAGAAAATAATTCCATTTACAGGACAATGTGAGAATAATGTAACCTAGCATATATAGTAATAATATACAGCGCAGTAATAAATTAAAATTAATCGAAAATGATACAACTGGATCATAAGCATAATAATAGCTCGGTGACACCAGAATGCAAGAACAAAATAGGAATTAAGCAGAACATTAGTTTTGTATGACGGGGCCTTAAAATTAGGGAAGGACCTGGTATCGTACTGAGGTACCACAAAATTAATTTTGGAGAGAAGGGATGGAGCGTCAATAGCGTGATTAATCAGTTTAAGTAGAAATTAGCTGCTAAATTCCTTCCTTCGATCCGATAACGATACAAAGCCGTGTCTCGTCAGCAGACCCGTATAATCAACATCGCGTCCAGGGTAAGTGTCATCAATTTTGAAGGACAGGTATTTCAAAGATCGTTTTTGCACTCTTTCAAGTAGTACTTGCAGATGGAGATAGTGAGGATGCCAAATTATAGAGGCATACTCCAACCCAGTACGGACAAGGGAATAGTATAATGCTTTTAGCGAGGCAGGATTATTGAATGATCCGCAGGATCGTATGAGAAATCCCAAGGATTTCATCGCAGAATTTCGTACGGATAGTATGTGATCTGCAAACGACAAATTTGCATCAAACAGCACGCCCAGGTCCATCACAGAAGAGTGCCTAGGAACAATAGCCTGACTCACAGCATAACGAAAACTATAGAGTCTATGACATCTAGAGTAGCTTACAACAGCACACTTATCCAGATTCAAATGAATTCCATTCTGTGTACACCATCTAACAATAGTATCCAGACTGTTCTGGAAAAACAGACAATCTGCCGGGGAGGTTATGGTATTGTAGATCTTAAGATCGTCCGCATATGCCAGTACATTGCAGTCCAGCCCCTGTAGGAGATCGTCCAGATAAATATTAAACAAAAGAGGACCCAAATTGGATCCCGGGTACACACCAGAGGAAGCAGAAAATGTTAAGGATGTATATCCACTGTAGTGAACATAGCAGCTACATTTCTAATCAATTGTGTTACACTAGGAGGAAAACCAAAACTACTCAGCTTAGATACCATAAGGGAATGATTGATAGTGTCAAATGCTTTACTAAAATCGGTGTATAATACATCTACTTGTTGACGTCGTTCCATGGATTCGGCAATATGCTGTGCGAACTCTGCAAGGTTGGTTGTAGTAGACCTTCCTGGAATGAAACCATGTAGTCGCGAAGATAAGTAAGGCTTGACACTAACATAAATTCTGTGAGATAAAAGATATACAAAAATTTTTGCAAAGTTGGATAAAATATTTATTGGTCTATAATTTTGGAAGTCTGAACGATTACCTTTCTTAAACACGGGTGTAATCCTACTAATCTTCTAAGCGTCAGGAGAGGTAGAAGAACTTACGGCCAAGTTAAATATTCTAGCTAGAGGTTCACATAGTACTACACAACAATCACGTGCAAAAAATGCGGGGAGGCCGTCATGACTAGCAGTAAAATTAGATCTTAACTTCTTAGATGCTTTTAAGATATGGTGTGCAGTAAAAGATCCAATCAAAGAACTACCACTAATGAGATCCCTATCAAGAGACTGGGGCCCCAGTAATGCTTATGAATCAGACACAAACACTCTAGAGAACACATCTGCGAAGGTCTGAACAATTTTGCTGGGATCATTAACAGTGGAGCCGTTCCAAATGAGACAACCAGGTATTCTTGATGCATTACAACGCGCGTTTATCTACTGCCAAATTAGCTTTGGATTTTGTGCTATATCTTCTGCAGCCGCCGTCTGATATTCCACATATACAACTCTAATTTTGTCTTTAACTAATTTCCTCAAACGCTTAAATTCAATGTGGTAAATCTCCCGTCCACTGTTGTTCCACCTACGAAGGTAATAATTCTTTATTTGAAGAAGCTTGATTATTTCGAAATTATACCAAGGCGGGTATCTTCGAGAAGGGTGTTTGGACAAAGGTACAGAACGACGGATGACAATGTCTAAGCAATTATAAAACACTGATACTGCTCCGTTAACGCAATTAAGATTCTCCAAAAAAGTCCAGTCGATTTCAGCCAAATCACTGTACAAGGTAGGAAAGTTTGCCTAGCGAAAATTAAATTTCAAATTTATGATTGATGGAAACTGTTTAGTGACAGATTCGCAACATAGCCTAAATGTAATATTGAGAGAAGGATGATGAACATCCTCAGCCACCAATGGATTCGAATCGTGTACTACATGGGCATCACAGCTTAAGTTAGTCAGCAACAAGTCCAATAGTTTTCCATTATGATTTACAACGTTATTATACTGTTGTAAGCTCAATAAATTCATAAAAGACAACAAAGATACATGTTTACGATCAGAGCTATTGCTTATGACGAAATCAGGGCAGTTGAAGTCACCAGTTATAACCAAGTGTTTATCCATTAAATCAAGACGTAGAGTGTCTAAAAACAATTCAAAATCATCGCATGACACATCGGGAGGTACATTAACAAAGTATACTAGAGCTTGGCCTATACTAATCTTACATATAACGGTATCAATTAATGAAACTACATGTAATGATTGTAAATTAGTAACAGGAACAGCAGTCAAATTTTTACAAAAAGCAGCCTAAACACCGCCTCCAATTGAGCGACCCACAGCTTCAAAATCCCTATCCTTCCGGCAGAAGGCAGAGGAATTTAAGTCTGAGGATAACCATATCTCAGTGAGAAGTATTACGTCAGCATTGATACATGAAGATGTCGAGTAAACAGTATCAAGCTTTGAACGTAACCCGCGTACGTTCTGATAGTACAGCTGGAATGTCTTGTTGTAACTGTTGGGCTAATTTAGTTTCCCGAATAATTTCTTGCTTGCACCACCTTAGGGACACCGTGGATATATTTAATTGATAAACCAGTCCTCTCCAGCTAGCGTGCGATCAGTCAGCTGCTGCTTAATACGATTATAATTGCCTATTTGTGCTGGTGTTCTATCTCTACTTAGTGAGACAAGTCTGAATTTGTCAATACTCTTTAGCTTCCCACTGAGACGGAGAACATCAGCTACAGCGTCGGTATGTGGCAAACGGATCCTAACCGGTCTTCTGCGTGCAGAGCTCGTAGGATCATACTTTCCGAAGCGAATCGGACTAATTGTATCGACTTTGATGTTCATTGCAGAAAACATTTTCTTTATAACACTGGCATCTTCAGAAATTTGCTCGGTCTTACTACCAGAATCCATTTCAGGCAAATTAAAGATAATAAGATTATTTTTCTTTCTTCGCGCTGAGCAAGTTCACAAATGATATTCTCAGTATCCAGTGTGTCCACGTCTGAAAATTCTTTAGGTTTCTTTGTAAATAACTCAAGTTTTGATTTCAAGTTTTGAATTTCATCCTGTAATTTATTTACAACTAAGGAAACATCTTGCATCTTGGCAAACTGCGCCTTGAAATCAGTACAGCTGTCACAATAAAAAAACAATTTACGATTTTTTGACTTCATGTATTGTACCTCTGTTCTAGACAAGCCGCTGCAGACGTTGTGAATTTAGGTGTGACACAAATCGTAAGAAATTGAAGTATCTGGTGTTAATGCGTCTTTACAGGAACGACAAGTGGTACTCATTGCACAATCGAGTATAGTAATATGTACTGTGGTAAACACAAAGGAAGCGGGATCACTACAAGGCCACAATATTCACACCGAGGGGGCTTATCCTGGTGACTGACTAACGCACAAAACAATGGAGGCCGCGGAAAAAAAGGAGTAAAAAAAAGAGAGGTGCTCGGAAGGTGACTGCTTTTGTCCTGGACCCGGTATAACGGTTAACATTAATAAAATGTAGACACTTCTTCTACACATAAAAACAGGAACAAGAAAAAAAACGTGTGCGTGTATAAATGTCTAAGTTACACAAAAAATTATAGACTCGACAGGAAACTATTAAATTAAACAAAACGTAAATTAACAATCACAAAAATGGTTAGACTGACCTGTAGTATGTAATTTTCGCTGTATGTTGGTATAAATTCGGAGTTAAAGCGACTGTTATAACAGAAAATCCGGTGATAACTTAGTCACACAAAAGTAGCACTGTAAAATGTACGACGGCTTCGATATTAGTATTGGATATTGCCGATATTATATATAGACTAATAAATATTACCTACCCGTATGCAAATACATGGCCTAATTATATATTATCAAATTTTACATCAGATATGGATTATTACATACATAGCTAATTAAATATGTGCATATATGTATAGTGTACATATTTTGTCCATCTACATGATAGTTCTTTCTTCGAGTTTTAGTGCAGGGATCTCGAAAACTGCTAAACGGAGTAAATGCGGTTTTATTAGCGGTCTTGATTGCTCTAAAGTGACTTTTGTTTAGTAGAAGAAGTGGAAAGTTTTAGATAGATCTAGTCAAAGACGTAGATACAGTAGAATACGGCTTTTTGCCGTTATAACCGATACGTAACATGCTTTATTACCTATTTTACGTTATTATACCCTAAATATTCTGGCAAATACATAATACATGGGCTGAAAAGTCCCGGGCCTAACACATAGATGACGCTAGTTTTATTGCAGTCACCTTTCTCTCAGTTAGTACTAACCTTCAAAAGACAGCTGTTAAAATTTCATGATATTCTATTCATTAGTTTGTGAGTTATTGTGCCAAGAGTCACGCTACTTTTGTTATTTTCAAAACAATGGATCAAAAACAATTTCGTGTTTTAATTTTACACTGCTTCTTGATGAGAAAAAATACCGTTCAAGCGAAGCAATGGCTTGAAAAGTGTTATGGGGACTCCGCTCCATCAGAAACAACAATAAAACGTTGGTTTGCTGACTTCAAACGTGGTCGTAGAGACACCGATGATGCAGAACGCAGTGGACGTCCAAATGAGGCGGTAACATCAGAAAACATCCACAAAAATCCACAAAATCGTTTTGAATGATCGAAAAGTGAAGTTGCGTGAGTTAGCTGAAATCGTAAAGATATCAAAAGAACGTATTGGCTTTATATTGCATGAGCATTTGACTATGAGAAAACTCTGTGCAAAGTGGGTGCCGCGTTTGCTCACTGTTGACCAAAAACAAGAACGTGTTGATGATTCTGAGCAGTGTTTGGCCATGTTTAAACGTAACAAACCGGAAATTATGCGTCGATATGTGACAATGGATGAAACATGGATCCATCACTTCACTCCGGAATCAAAACGATCGTCATCTGAGTGGACAGCAACTGGTGAACCTCTTCCAAAGCGCCCGAAAGCACAGCAATCGGCTGGAAAGGTTATGGCCTCCGTATTTTGGGATGTGCGTGGTGTATTCATCGACTATCTTAAGAAAGGAAATACCATCAACAGTGAATATTATATAGCGTTATTGGAGCGTTTGAAGGCCGAAATTGCAAAGAAACGACCGCATATGGCAAAGAAAAAAATTTTGTTTCATCAAGACAACGCACCGTGTCACAAGTCAATCAAAACAATGGCAAAACTACATGAATTGAACTTCGAATTGCTCCCACATCCACCGTACCCGCCAGATTTGGCTCCCAGCGACTACTGGCTGTTCGCAGACCTCAAAAAAATGCTCGCCGGTAAGAAATTTCCTCTTCATCGCTGAAACTGAGGCCTATTTTGAGGCAAAAGATAAATCGTTCTACAAAAGTGGTATTGAAATGTTAGAGCGGCGCTGGAATGATTGCGTTGCTCTTGATGGAGATTACGTTGATGAATAAAGCTAATTTTGAACCAAAAAACCGTGTTTTCTTTGTTAGGCCTGGGACTTTTCAGCCCATGTGTTACATAGGTACAACATACCTGTTATCAGATACATACTTATATTTTAAAAAAGTTTGTAATTTTGGTTATTATTTCCTACAAAGTACTTCTCTAAAACATCGGTATGTATTTCAATTGACGTTAATCCCGAGGTTGATACCGTTATATGCAATATTTTTTAGGTTGTCTACTATAGCAATACTATAGGATAACCGATGACGTTAAACGGGGTCTACTGTATTTGTATAAGACTGAATTTTTTAGTTTAACATTTAATATTTCTTTTACGATTAAATTTAGAGAAGTCCTCTAACTTTTTGAATCTTATATGACCAGTCAATTTCAAAAATTCTCAAACTTAATGTCTAAGATTGACAGTTGACAAAATGTAGCTATTTTAGTGTTTTCTGATATCAATATCATATTCATCGCGACAGTACTCTTAAAGTATCAGGAAATACCTGACTACACTACTCAGATTGTATTGTCAGATACAGAGAAGACTGTGTAAGTATATTATAATTTTATGCGGAGATTGATATGCTGACTCTTTAGTATTGCATATAAAATACAATGACTGGCTTTATTTATATCTTAATGCAGCATCTAACACAAGATGTTACAACGAAAGGCAAAATGATAACGTAATAATCAGACAATACAAACGTGTGTTCTTCTTGACAGCTTCTGGACAGTGTTACCAGACTTTGCCGAAAAGGCCACCAACGCTTCTGTGAAATATAGCCAACTGTAGCGGAATAATAAAGAGAAAAGATGTCTCTAGTGTGGTTTACACGTCGACTTACTGTGCCACTTTGGTTACCCTGTTTTTGTTTTTCTCCTGAAGCCTCTTACGACTGAGGCAAAACGTCGAGATGCCTTGTTTTCTTTTTTTCCCTTTCCTTTTCTTACTCTTTTTCACCTTTTTCACTTTTTTCACTTTTTCTTTCCTTTTTATCTCTTTGTTTTTCCTCTTACTCTAATTTGATTTTCTCTTATATCTCATATCGTGATACGGCCCAATTCCGAAAACAGTTCGTGTATTAGATTAAAACTATTAATTTTAAAGAAACAGGGCAGCATACAGCAATGAAAAAAAATAACATCTTACATATTTTTTGTGTAACAATAAAACACTAATGTTTCTTAATATAAGTAGACCTATATAGAGTTAGAGCAAGAGAGTATTCGTACGGGGTTATATACAATGTCGTCCTAATTTCGATGGATTTTACTACAACTTTTTATCTTCAATAGTTCCCGAGAAAACGTAGCGGCAAGTAGACGTGCATTCTAATAAGAGTAAACATTGTACAATAGCGTTGTACTATGTTAATATTAATTACAATTAAATTGTTATTTCTTTTCAACTGAAATGGTCGTCTATACTTTATTGTTGATATAAAGGGTTTAAGAAGACGTAAATAGAGCCTCTAATTTGTAATTCCAAGATTGACCAGATGTTTTACGCTAGGTGACGAAATCCGAATTTGTGTATGCAAAACGTAGCTATCTGGTCGAAAATCGATTGGTTGTCAAGCCTTCGTTGGACAATGAAGAAAGCCGATTTTTATTGTTGATGCTTATCTTCATCTAAAGATACATCGAATTTTTGACTTATGTTTTGCTAAATAAGTATAGATTTATCTTTCAGGGTAACGCACAAATATATTATTCTTCTGCTTTCAATTATCAGAACATCAATAAATAATATATACATATGTATAATATAAATTCAATTCTTTATTTTACATTAATTTTATCTATCTACGTTTAGACCAGACACATATGTATACATAATCATATATGTAGATTTACACACGATACCTAATCATAATTGCTTTTTTTGCATAATTAAAAATAGTACTCAATAGTAATATTTATATCATTCTTTGAATAACCTCAATGCGCAGTTACAATAGTTTGTTCGAATTTCGAAAATTTTGCTATAAGTTGTTTATATTTTTGCCCCCTTTGTTTACGTAACGCATATGTGCTGTTTGTTAAAACAAATAACTAAGCAAGATTAAATATCGATAGTGTACTCGATACTGTATATCCAAAAATGTGTGTTTTAAATTGGCCAAATTTTCTTGACTACTAATCTAATTGTATAATCAAATTAGGACACGTGTTTTAAATCAACTGCTCATGCAGAATTTCAAAATCGAAAAATATACAAAATAGGCTGACTTGGATTCAGGCAATACAGTTTTTTAATTTTTTTTATTTTTCTCTACGTATGTTATATATCCATCTACTACATTATAAGAAGTATATTTGCTTACCAATTATTACTCATTTTGATTTCCTTTTGGTGTATCTGCAAATGAGAATTAATGATTGAAAGCGGATCTAAATAAAGTGGAACGTAGAACTTACTTTGTTCTGCAATTTTAGCAATTTCTGTTTGAAGTTTCAAGTGTTCTACCAGTTGCACGTCTTGTTGAGTAGGTCCTTCTTCTTCACTTTCTTCTTGTCGAGGCTGTTGTAGTGCTCTATATAATTCAGCTCGGTTCTCTAATATTTCCCTAACAAGATCTGCACACAAATTGATTACAATGATCGATAATATTAAAATATGTACCATTAACAATTTTATTATTATCATTATTTTGTTGTGATTCCTGATTTTCTTAACATGTGACTATTTTAATATTATCCTTTCAAATTGGTTTTAATGTGTTTAGCTACTATCATTGAAAAATAACTGATATAGAACTGAGTAAATTACCTGTGAGCAGATCACGACTGCTAACCATTTCGTGCAATTCTTGAGTTACTTCCTTCATTAACCAAGGCATGAAAGATTCGTCCAGATCTATAAGTAATGTCTTAAAGTGACTTTTATGCGTAGAGTGTAACGTGTTACCTTGTTTGATGTCGTCTGTAAGGAAGCCATCATCTTCCAATCCCTCCAGAACTGATGGTAAGAGGTCTGCCATATAGCCTTGCATCAAAACACTAGCAGCAATACGTTCTTCCATTTCTTTTTGCATCGACAATCCTTCTTCATATTCCGCCATTCTTCTAAGTCTTTCCGCCTGCCACCGTTTTTCTCTTTCCTCTAATCTTTGCATTTCTCCGGTTTCGCATGCTCTGACTTCTAAAAATCTTCTTTGTTGTTCCCTAAGAGCTGCTAGTTCTTCTTCTTCTAGTACTTCGATCAAAGCTTGTTCTATCGTTTTGCCCACTAACACTTCTAAAATGGGCTGAACCTCCATATCAAAGTCAAATAACTGCAAAGTGCAATATGACAATTTTAAGGTATAATTTTTTAAGTTGATATTGAACATAACACTATTGTTATTGACATTAAGTGAATTTTATATAGTTATATTATTACTTACGTCTCCAGGATAAATTTGTGTGGATACATCTGCACCTGTTTTAGCTGGAACATAAAATGGTGACACAGGTCTATCCAAAAATAGATCCGTTTGTGTGCACATGTCTGACTGAGGTGGACTGCTCATTAGCTCTTCCAAATAAGTATCTGTTTGTATTGTTTCATGTCTTCTCCCATGTACGGGTGGTGGAGAACTTAGCCTGAGCTGAGCACCACGCAACTGTTGCTTTTGCGCTTTTCTTCTCGCCATTGCTCTTCTTCTAGCTTCTGCCGCTCTGGCAGCGGCTGATTCTCCTTCACCCTGACATATTTCATATTGTATATATAAGTCGCAAATGTTGTACTGGATGTAGGTTACATATTTTTTAGAGGAATACAAATACAGTGCTCAAAACAGTTAAAAGAGTCTTGTTTCTATCTCTACGGCTTTTCATTTGGAGGCGGTATGTAGATTAATTTCAAAAGACACGTATTTAATTTCAATAAATTGGTATGATTGGTTCGATCCCCAGGGCTGTTGCTTCTCAGAAATAAAGTTTTCCGTGGTTTTCCTAAGTCGATTGCGAATTTTGAGAACGAATATACCTACAATAAGACCCATCATGGGCTTGCGCTCTGTATTTGCGAAAACTGCTGGGGAATGTGGAGCACGGATTATTGAAATAAATGAAAAGAAATTCATAATTTTTTTAAAATCAATAATGTCAAGCGATTACGAAAAAAAAGTAATGCATTTTGTCTGTATAATAATGCCTTGCTAGGAATAACTGTTTAATATATCCATTGCTCGCTTCGTTTTCGAAGATCTTATGGTATACTATCTTATTCTTTGATTAGAGTCCATAATGGGATTCAATCAAGCATGCGGTGACGAAATCTGTGATCTCGTACAGCAATTCTGTGCAAGTAATATCCTAAGTCGACGCGTGCCTGTGCTTATATACGATTTAGGACAAGGTTATATCAAATTGGCATTTACAATAACATTTGCAATTCTAAACCCATAACATCTCTCAAACTGAATGACGAGTGCCCCTAGATTCACTTTATTTTCCGTAGTTTTCATACATTTCTCCATTTTATTAAAAAAAAAAAAATGGCAATCTCATTTTAATTTATACCAATTTAGTAAGATAAAATACGTGTCTTTTAGGAATTTAGTAATTGATCTTCACACCAGTGTTTTCTACAACATTATGATTATTATTAATCGTTTTGACCGTCTTATCATTCAAAGCTTTATCAAAGTTACATCAACACCGAATAATCGATATACGAGGGGAGATCCAGAAGTTCGTGGAATGAAAGGGTTTTAAATAAAATAAAACAATAAATGTATTTTTCCTTTTCAATATAATCACCTTAAGCACAATACATTTATTAGATCTATGAATTATCATAAAAATATTTTTTATCTTTCGCCTCAAAATGGGCCAAAATTGCCTCCTTTACCTCATTGTCGTCGGAAAACTTTCTTCCACGTAAGTCTTTTTTAAATTGGGAAACAAATAAAAATCACTAGGTACCAGGTCTGGACTGTATGGACTCTAGGATGGATGGACTATTGATTGAAAGCCATGCTTGTGCAGAGCAGCCATTGCAACTTTGCTCTTGTGAACCGGCGCATTGTCTTGCAAGAGTCAATTTTCCTCGACGTTTTTCCTTGATGGCTTCCTTTAATTTTTCTAATATCGCTGCGTAATATTCTCCGGTTATGCTCCTACCTTTTTCTTTGTAATCAATCAATAATATCCCCTCACAATCTCAAAAAACAGCAGCCATCAACTTTGCAGCCGATTCTGACACTTTGAATTTCTTTGGTGGTGGTGTCTCCTTTTTATGCCACTGCGGACTCCTGTTTGGACTCAGGCTCAAAGTGATGAACCCATGTTTCATCTTCGGTAACAATACGCTCCAAAATCTGTGCAGGTTTGTCTCCATACAGCTCCAAAAATTGTTTAGACGCACAGACGCGCTGCTGTTTCTGCAGCGGCGTGAGCATTGTCGGTACCCATCTTGCACTGACTTTTGCCATACCCAGGTGGTCATGCAGGATACGCAAAATGGTGGTATCTGATACTCCAACTAATGCAGATAATTGTTTTTCCTTCAAACGGGCATCTTGCAGTAGAAATGTTTGCACTTTTTCGACGATGTCTGATGTGGTGGCCTCAACTGGCAGTCCTGAGTGGGAGTCGTCTTCAATCGACTCCCGACCATGTTTAAAAAGACCATGCCACTTATAAATTATTGATTTACTAGGGCACTGTTCCCCATAAACGGTTTCCATTTCATTCAATATGGTTTGAGCGTTCTTTCTTTGCTTTGTAAGGGACTTTATCACAGCACGGTGTTCAATTTCCTCCATAGTTTCAGTTTTCTTCCGGATTGACTTGTTTAGCAGGCAACTATTCGTAAACGGCAATTCTCATGTTTTAGATGTGGTAAACGTGGTCACTACGTTTATCACATCTAAAACAGTTTATTTCTTTTGTTTTAAAGGATACATTTTCAGATGAATTTCCATTATTGAATTCAGTCAAACAAGCTTCTTCCATTAATAACCTTGATGTCAAATTCTCCACTGTTTTGTCTGTAGAGCTTGTAGAATCCCAGGCACTTCGGAAATGTGTATACGTAATAGGTAATGTTGATAGAATTTTCGAGATTACCATATCATCAATTGTACCATCTATTGCTTTAATTTTAAAAACTAAACTCTGTACCTTACTAATGTGTGTTGACATATTATCTTGTTTATTATAAACATAGTTGAAGAAATCTTGCATTATATTAAATTTTTGTGTTTGCTGACTTCCACCATATATATATTCGTTAATTTTTCATATACATCTAGAGCTGTTTTACTGGTCATAATATGTAGCTTTGCGTTTTTCGAAAGGGTCACTAGTAATATTCTTTGTGTTTTAGCATCTAGTTTTAACCATGCTTCTTTGCTATTTTCATCGTCTTCTGTGGGTAATTTACTAGTTCCGTCCACTAATGAATATAAATTCTCGGATTTCAAAATAATATCCACTTCGAACTTCCATAAATCAAACGTGCTTGGATCTTTTAATTTTCTATTTCTTCAACGTCTTTCAGCCATTTTGTTTCGCTTGCCATTTTTTCTTTTTCTTTTTTTTTATTCAATTTTCTCTACTACTTTTATATTTTCTTTGAAACCTCTGGCCCCATAACCTGAAGAATGTTCTGTATTTTTATATTGATTTTGTCTTTCTTTAAATAAAAAACTTTTTAGTTTTCTCTAACTGTTTTTACTTTTTTCTTGACTTATTACAGGCACTACTCTAAACACATATGTGTTCTCTATATCTTCCTCTCCACTCGCGCCAACTTCATACTATATACCACAAGTCGTGGATTATTACTCTATTACCAACTTAGATATATTTCAACAACTACACATTATATAATGTATATAACATAAAATTCTGCCTAAAATCTTGAACAAGTCTTGCGCCAGATATGCTCACTGTATATTAGATATACGGGCGAGGTTGTACTAATAGCTCAATGAAAATATGACGTCAAATTTACATTTACGATGGAGAAGGCGTAGGAAAGTATGAGCAGTTCACTGTAATGAGTCTATAATGATTCTGGATGTGTAAATTCTAGAATAAAAAAATTGCTTGTTTGCATTAACAGCAACCTCATATTTTAGAAACGGCCTGAATACCTAGCAGTGTGTGTAGAAGGGAAGAATCAGGATTTCACGTAATTCGTGAAAGCTTGTTATTTCCATTACAGCGCAGCTTCGTTGGAGTACTTGCGACTCTAGTTTCCTGACCGACGGATTCTACGTTTTGAAGATGTGCTATGATCTCCTCGGGTTATGATTTATGGTGTTATTTAAAATTACGAGCTCATGCTGACGCGATGCTGGATGATCCGAAATCGAGAAGTGCAATTTATCAATAAGGTGATAAGGTGTTATTAACAGCATGGAAGAGTTTTAAGGACGAATATGAAATATTTTGCTTTTCAGGTTTCCAAATATTTCACAAGAAAAAAGATTTTTATTCAAAATGACGGAATTGTAAAAAATATCAGGTTATCACGTGTCAGCCTGTCTACATACATATATGTATATGAAGCATTTTACTGGCTAAAGAAAATAATTTTATTTTTAAAGGCGTTTGTATTTTTGTACTCTCGAAGATAATACATACTGGATATATATAACTATTTTTTGTAAAATTTTAGCAATAAAATTAAAAAAAGATATATAGGTAAAATATTACTGTATTTTTTCTAAAGTTTAATGAAACATATAACCTAGCTGTGGAGTAAAGGATTAAATAATTTTGTTATATAGTCAATATGAACAGAACGTCACCACTTCAACGCTATATACACATCATTTACGTTGTTTTATATTGATTTTCCACTTTGTACACTCCCAATAAAAAGAGAATTCCAACCGTATATAAATCTGATTTCATTGATAGTGATGCAAGGGTTATTAATTTTACATGGAGCTTAATTGTTATTGAAGTGATCTTTGAAAATCGTTTCAAAAGTAATCAGATGTATTACCTTACTTCCTAATTGCTACCCATTAATCACATTAATAGATTTTCAAGTAATCGCAACTATTGCATACACTCATTAATTTGGGTCGCTACTCATTAACAGGTTCAAACTCTGTTAAGACTCTATCAACACGGGTTTGATAGTAATTATAAATACTGAAATGACGTAATTAATATGGAAATTTCGATTTATCACATAATAATAATTAATCAATAGTATGCGAAGGAATTAAAAACTTTTAATTAAATTTTATATATAGTGTTTCTTTATAATTAGTTAATAACTGGAAATATAAAACAATGGAAATCTACTGCACTTTGACAAATACTTAATAACTAATAACTCAAATTGTTTTAACCACGCAGTGATAGTTGCAAATAGTCGAGGAATATGCATTACATACAGGATCTTAGCTCACAGATGACACTGCAATTTTTCGGTGAGGCATCGATATGCCAAGGGTACTGCTCAGATCGCGAAAGAGTATCTTGATAAAATCTACTATATAACCATCACAAAAACTATACTATCGTATAGCATGAACTCACATCGTGTCAATAACTCTATTAATGTATAAAAGTTTATCAAAAAACGTAAACAATTTTTTAGTGTTTCCCAAGTACAATATTAGCAAATAAAACAAAACATTAAATAATCATGTAACTATTCCAAAGAGTTATTACCTTTTGTACAGTGTCCGATGAGGAAGTCCAAAAACTTTGGTTGTAGTCGAAAATAAGAAAAAAGCTACAAACAAATGTGGATCTAACACTCGACCGTTTTAGAGATATACACTAGGGTGAATAAAATAGACACCAGGTAAAGCAGTATAAATATGTAAACAGCTAAATTCTAAGAACGAATTAAGAACTTTCTCTTGGCATTAGGGTAGGGGTAGATGTATCGGAAGGAATTCGTCATAGTTAGTATCGTTACAACTATGCCTCGCTTACAAGGTTCGAGTGATATTAGCGACTTCACCCGGGGTCGCATCGTTGGCCAAAGTGAACGCGGCGCTTCGCAACGTGAAATAAGTAATTTTTTTAATATTCCGTTGTCCTCACAGTTAACCGTGTGATTAGACAATTTAAACGCAAGGAAAAACAGTGGAGCCGAGACCAGGTTGTGCCGGACCTTCTGAAAGAAGTAAATAGGTGCTTGTGCGCGAAGTGTTAGGAGAACCGCGAAAAAGTACAGCTGAGCTTGCGACAACTTCACAGAAAAGTCAGCGCACCGTTCTGCGATACCTCCACAGTGTGGGGATGTATAAAAGGGTGGGAAAGAAAAAACCTCTCCTTACGGCGTTTCAAAAACGGCGCCGAATGGCTTGGGCAATCGAAATGCGAACGAAGCCCGAAGAGTTTTGGCGGTCTGTCATTTCTTCAGACGAATGCAGATACTGCCAATTCAGTGATAGTGGTCGTACGTGGGTATGGAGACGTTCGTCACAGCAACTGGACGACAAATTTTTGCATCAGACGGTGAAATACGGCGGTGTGAACACCATGGTGTGGGGCGCGATATGGTATGGTGGAAGATCGCAATTAGTAATCTGCGACGGAAATATAAATGTGGCAAAATATATCCAAATATTGACATAAGGACTACTACCGATATTCGACAACGCCATTTTATCTAAAGAAGACGCCACTTTTATGGAGGATGGAGCACCCTGCCACAAAGCAAGAACAACAACCACATGGAAAGAGGAACAGGGGATTCGGATTTTACCATGGCCAGGTCAATCACCAGACATGAATCCGATAGAGAATGTTTGGCACATAATCCAGACAAATATGGCGAAACGACCCCGAACACCCAGCAATAAGGAAGAACTCGTGGCAGCTGTTACAGAAGAGTGGTTAAATATTCCAGAAGACACCATTAATCATTTAATAGATTCTATGCCACGACGACTCGCTGCACTTCACGCAAGTAAAGGTGGATCGACAAAATATTGGTCTAATTCAAAAATTTTAAAATATTTTGTATATATAACGAGAATAGAATCTTTTTTTAATTAGTAGGTGTCTATTTTATTCTGTCACCCTAGTGTAGGTGGTTAAGCAGCAATTAAAGCAGGTCTCATATTCGACCCAACGAGAGCGTTACGAATCAGTATCGCTGAGACAGTCATACACAAAGGGTGCTCAAAATGGTTTTTCGAAATTGCATGTGAGTTTTCAGTATGTCAGAGATGTTTGATATGCTATGATATTAGTGATTCCTTCTCTGCTAAAAGTGGCTTCGTCACAGAAAAGATGAATGATTGACGAAACCTTCACTTTTAATAATCCAAATAGTCTAAGTACAAGTTACCTAAGGGCATAATGATTGGGTTCTGGACTGATTAAAGATAGTACGGGTATAAACCATTTTCGTGTAGCATAATGTGTGTGGATAACTTTTATTGATTTGGATAGTGTTGCGATTTTGCGGAGACGTATTCCTTGGCCCCAATATACTTCCAATAGAACAGCTTCAGCATTATCCCTGCGAGGTACTTCATATTCGCTGTTGGTTCTCTAAGCATGTTGAAACAGTTCTGATAGTTTTAACACAAGAAGTTTTTCAATTTGGATATCGTTCTGCGTAAACTCTTGCTGCTTTAGCAGCGCTACCTTCATTATTAAATGTCAAGATATGTAAAACTTCAATAATTCTAATAATCTGAATTTTATCACGGGGAGCTTTTCGATTCTAATAACAATTAACATATTTCTCCGAAACTAAAATGGACTTTTTTGATTTGTGTCTAAGGAATCATGACGTTCTCGAAGTTTCTGATCGGATACTCTACACATTAAGTTAAATAAACATTGTCAAAGTAAAATTAATTGTGGACATATTAGTAGTGATCAGTTGTTGCATATTAATGTATATCTTCCACTTTAAGTGAGACTTTATTTTTTTATCATGTATCCACTTACCGTTTGTAAAGGCATTTGTGAATAATTACTGCCTCTAAACACTCTTCTCTCGTACATAAGGTTGGCATACGGAAGTGGTGCATCCCTGAAAATAGTAATAGTGTTAACTTATTTCTTACTTGCTATAATTGAGAAAAGTTTTGTAATGAATATCTTTGTTTGTTCAACAATATCTAAATTCTTTTGCAGATGCATGTATATGTTTGTAGGTAGACAATAGGTTAAGTTAAGAATAACAGGGTCAGAATGTCAAAATTCTATGCAATACTACAGGCGAGTAGCTGCACGACATACATACACTGCTTAGATGACAATAATGGGATATTTTAACAGTAACAAATATATGCATATATGTTTGAGATCCAAGCAATGGTTGCAGTCGATGATAAAGTAACAAAAGGTTTCTGACTAAGTTGCACTATGGCGCAAGTATAGCCAGGGATGTGCTTAGCGTGGGAGGCGCCCCTGGTCAAAAAAACATAGTTGCGTTCTCCCCTACCTCTTTCGAATATTTGTAAGGAGGAAGAGATGGCAGAAGACATCGTTCAATATATAAATCTTTGAATTGAATGTGTCAACTGACGTAAAAATTGTTAATATAAGTAGTGATCATTAACTTGATGCTAACTTTAACTATGCAAGTATCGGTTTCTTCATTCCCATAAGTAGCCACAAAGGTTCTAACAATGGACGATTAGCATAGGAAATTCGAACATATACTGTCCGTTTTAATTTATAGTGCGCAATTATAAACAAATCCATTACTGATTTACTGCGACAATTTTCTCATCAACCCTTGATGGTAAGTAAAAACCTTCAAAGTTTCTGTGCAGATTCAGAATATTCTGAAGTTTAAGTATTATTGCATACCACCTGCTGTGCTCGTACTACTATAAAAGCTTCTTGCATTCCACACTGTATCTTGAAACAAAACTTGCGGCGTGGATGTATATGACACAAGTATATTAGCACCATTTTCGAAAAGAGCCTGTAATAACCGACTATATATCAAAGTATGCCATTTCAAGGCAATACCTAACCCATTATACAGGTAATAAAAGTTCTAATAATGCATATGAAATCATGCAGTGGAAGTGAATACTGCTTAAAGAGAAGATATGCAGGTATGGGAAATTCATATTAGTCTTCTTAGAATGCTATGCAATCTAATGTTGATAGTATATATTCGATAACAATAATACTTACTTACAAAATACATTCAAAAACGAAAACAATGTATTCCTGTGTTAAATAAGTAATAAATCAATAACCGTTAATAGTAGAAAATTGGGGATGAATGCGTTATGAAATAGAATTTGGAAGGGATACTGAATCATCTACCCGCCTTATAATAAACTATACATTCAGTATGCATCCAGTATATTGCCAAGATATTGGATGCGTGTATGATTGCGTTAGGAAGACCCGATTTTATATTGTTAGTTACTTGATACAATATATGCCAAAAAGAAGGGAATTGGATATTGAAACGCGCATCAGAATACGCGTTTCATATAATACAAATGTTTCAAATAAAGATATTGCTCGACAATCAAATATTTCTCGGTGATGTGTGCTTAGGATAATTAAAAGAAAGGAAGAGACCGGTAGGCTTTAGAGCAGAAAGCGAAGTGGAAGGCCCCGATCAACGACGGAACAATATGACCAATACATCCAAGTGATTTTCCTAAGAAATCGCTGCCTTACGGCACTGCAAATTACGGCAGTATTCAATTTACAACGCTCAGTAGCAAGTAAGTGTGTCAATAGTATAACAGAGACTAATAAAAGCCGGTGCGAGGGGTCGTGTAGCAGTAAGAAAACCACTGTTAGGTTCTATACTCAAATGGAAAAGACTATATTGGGCAAAAGCACACGCAAACTGGAGTGTAAATGATTGGAGAAATGTTTTGGAAGGACGAATCGAAATTGGAATTATTCGGAAGTAAACGTCGCACGTTTGTTCGTCACGTCCTAGAGAAAAAATGTTAGACAGGTGTATTTCAAAAACAGTGAACCCTCGAGGAGGAAACGTCAAGGTGCGGGGTTGTCTTGGAGGCGGAAGAATCGGAAAATTAGTTAAAATAGATACAAATATAATAAGGGATGCGCATTTGACGATCCTAGAAAACGATGCGGTACCAACTAGATGTGAATCAATTGAGGAGGGGTCCATCTATCAGCAAGATAATGACCCCAAACATATCGTGAAGGTGGTTAAAGTTTACTTTTAAGACAAATCTTCTGGAGGAGTCCTATCCTCCATGGAGTGGCCGCAACAGAGCCCTGATTGCAATCCCATTGAGCTCTTGTGGTATCGCGAGGTCCGGAAAAATCTTCGACTGGCAAAGCAGCATTCTGCAATGCTTTACAGGAAGCGTGGAATGCTTTGGAGAAATTGCATTTGGATCGATTAGTTCTAAGGATGCCAGGCAATTATTAAAGCAACAGGAGGTTACTTTGCAGAAAAATTATATCAGTGTGTATTTTATTAGAATGTAATTCTAATTTGATATAGTGATTCAAAGTGTAAAATTGTAGGTTTTTGTGTTTCCCAACTTATCTCTCGTGGGTTCTTTCAATATATTTCAAAAGCTGTAGACATACGGATAGTTTAAAATACCGCATTAAAAGAAATAAGGATATATTTTATGCAATATGACCTACTCTAATAGCAGTAGTTGCATAGAAAAGCAGTATGTTTATAGCTTCTGAAATTATAAGAAGGCAGTCTATCAGTCTTAAGTTAATTTTAAGTAATTGAATAATCATTAATCATATATTAATTAATTTTATTTAAATTAAATTTCCCTTCTAGTACCGTGCTGCGATGTAGAGGGCGCAAAAATTTAGCACCCGGTGTTAAGTACTACAGTATCCCTTCTCTATTATTGACTCTTCCTCACCAAAGACTCAACACTGCATCCAATCACAGACTTACTTTTACTGAACCTACGGATGTACAAAAAATCTTGTTACATACTCCCTATCCTGCTTACAACTGACATTGCCGCCCGGTGCTGGAGTACTTTAACGGTAGTATTTCAAACTTTTCAACACTCTCAAATGTAATTTACGGAATTTAAATATAACATACATGGCAGGAAATACAGCTAAATTGAATTACGCTTATCTTGTCGAATCACCCTGTGCATACCTTTTCTTGTTTAAGTTAAACTATATGTGAGCAATACTACATTATGCGGCTATTAAGTATTATTTTTGTAATCACTTTCCCTTTACTAAATGTAATAGAATTTGGATTTACGTGGAATTTAGTGAAATTGTATGGTTCTTCGTATATAATTATAATTATTTGAAAGGGTCGCCTTCTTATAAATATCGGTAGCCATCATCGAATGACTTCGGGCGTCGATTACAACACCAGAATCATATACTAGAAGAAATTGGGGTCATATGTATTATCAGGTGAAATTATATCGATCGCGGTCACAATTTTCTACTGAACACATACATTAAACATAGTATATCTAATTTTTTATAGATAGATATATTAAACGAATTCTATGAATTTAGGTAGAATTATTGTGACGAAGGTTTTTATTAAAAGAAATCTTGAAAAATTACATTAAATATCATTTACCTCTTTTCTTTGCATTTTGAAAGGGTACACGTTTTATGATTTTACAGAGGTCTCTAATCTAAACTTATTTTTGCCCACACCCAGAAGACGTATAACTTGGCATTTGTATTTCAATATGTTTGCAAGGTACTACGAATTTAAAGAACAAGAATAATTGTATTGGATCCGCAATCCGATGGAATGGCGAAACACCTGAATAGGACCGTCATAAAATACCTGTCCAAAGTTGTTGCCGACTATCAACGAGACTGGAATCAACAGCTACACTTATGGTATACAGAGCACTTGTCCGTGAAACTATAGGACAAAACCTAGCATCTGGAATTATGACTGCCGAGATGATGTTTGGTTTCAAATCATACGAAAAAGTGGCAGAGAAAGATAAATATTTATTAGCGTTAGAATTTTTATTAATAGTTAGCAGCTATCGTTATTGTTTATTTTTTTGTTAAATTTGTTTAGTTTTATAAACAAATCATTTTTATTTAAACAATATTTCCTGTTTGAATTGATACCAGCTTAAATATGCCGTCGAATTGATTAAATTTAAAGAAATCTTATCCATAGCTCATTTTTTTGTAATTTTCTTGGGAGATTAGTTTTCTATTTTTATAGTCATATTACATTTTACTTTTTGCTTGTTTGTTATTATACAGTATATTTGAGATAGGTCGTTACAACCATGCTTTATTTTTATCTTTCCACGCAAACTTTAGTTGTAAAATGGTAAAATGTAAATAGTAGTGGTAATAGCATGTACTGTATACTAATTATATAAGGTACATGATATTAAGGATGAATACGTATTTTTTACATTTGGAAATGATTTCGTATTTTAAAGCGTTAAAAATACATTTGGACAAAACGCAAGTGACATACATTAACAAGGGGAGGCTAGATTACTCTTGAGCATAATTAATATATTACAGTACTACTGGCACTTATTATGTAGGTACCTACTATTAGTCGCTTTCCGTCTTTCCTTTTTCTTTTATTTTATTTATTATGGTGAAAGATCGTGTAAATGTGAAAAAAGCAGAAATAACAAGAAATGGGTTTCATTGCAGTTTTGAACTGTGATGTATTTTAATTGGAAGTAAATAAAATAATTTTTTACGTTATAAGAACACATTCTTCTAAAAAAAATAATGAAATAGCTACATTAGGGCCCAACATTATTTTAGTGCTTATTCAGTAACATTTTTCATAATCTTTATGTAGGATGATGCAATACATAACACATGGGCTGAAAAGTCCCGGGCCTAACTAAGAAAACACGGTTTTTTTGGTTCAAAATTAGCTTTATTCATCAACGTAATCTCCATCAAGAGCAACGCAATCATTCCAGCGCCGCTCTAACATTTCAATACCACTTTTGTAGAACGATTTATCTTTTGCCTCAAAATAGGCCTCAGTTTCAGCGATGAAGAGGTTCATTCGTGCGAAATTTCTTACCGGCGAGCATTTTTTTGAGCTCTGCGAACAGCCAGTAGTCGCTGGGAGCCAAATCTGGCGGGTACGGTGGATGTGGGAGCAATTCGAAATTCAATAAATGTAGTTTTGCCATTGTTTTGATTAACTTGTGACACGGTGCGTTGTCTTGATGAAACAAAATTTTTTTCTTTGCCATATGCGGTCGTTTCTTTGCAATTTCGGCCTTCAAACGCTCCAATAACGCTATATAATATTCACTGTTGATGGTATTTCCTTTCTTAAGATAGTCGATGAATACACCATACACATTCCAAAATACCGAGGCCATAACCTTTCCAGCCGATTGTTGTGCTTTCGGCCGCTTTGGACGAGGTTCACCAGTTGCTGTCCACTCAGATGACGATCGTTTTGATTCCGGAGTGAAGTGATGGATCCATGTTTCATCCATTGTCACATATCGACGCAAAAATTCCGGTTTGTTACGTTTAAACATGGCCAAACACTGCTCAGAATCATCAACACGTTCTTGTTTTTGGTCAACAGTGAGCAAACGCGGCATCCACTTTGAACAGAGCTTTCTCATAGTCAAATGCTCATGCAATATAAAGCCAATACGTTCTTTTGATATCTTTACGATGTCAGCTAACTCACGTAACTTCACTTTTCGATCATTCAAAACGATTTTGTGGATTTTGTGGATATTTTCTGGTGTTACCGCCTTATTTGGACGTCCACTGCGTTCTGCATCATCGGTGTCTCTACGACCACGTTTGAAGTCAGCAAACCAACGTTTTATTGTTGTTTCTGATGGAGCGGAGTCCCCATAACACTTTTCAAGCCATTGTTTCGCTTGAACGGTATTTTTTCTCATCAAGAAGCAGTGTAAAATTAAAACACGAAATTGTTTTTGATCCATTGTTTTGAAAATAACAAAAGTAGCGCGACTCTTAACACAATAACTCACAAACTAATGAATAGAATATCATGAAATTTTTAACAACTTTTGAAGGTTAGTACTAACTGAGAGAAGGGTGACTGCAATAAAACTAGCGTCCTCTATGTGTTAGGCCCGGGACTTTTCAGCCCATCTGTTACGTATAAGCTAGCCAAGGAATTAACTACATACCGACATTATTATAATTAGTAGAAATTTTCCTAACACTTGGCGAATACGTTCTTTTTATTTTAATTCGGCCGATTTTATCAGCTTTGAGACTGTCTTAAGAAAGGAATCTGTCTTTGATTATTGTACAACTTTCACCGAACTAACAAATTAATTTTACAAATAAGTAAAAGATATCGATGCAGAAAAAGTGGTGACGTCATTGTTATGTAAATTTGGTTAATAAACGTGAAAATTAAAAACGAGTTGTGGTGTATTAGATATCGTTGTGGATATGGATTTTCGTCAAAGTAAAAGCCTAATCAATCCTACTTTTGATAAAAGAAGAGCTTGATATGCAAATAACTATTTTTCTTTAATTATCTGAAGTAGAAAACGTAATTTTAACGATTTTAAAAATTAATTTGCCTGTAACGAGAATAGTAACCTAAACCTTTTGAACGTGTGTTTCTTTTTTCAAAATTAATTGATTTGATCTTAACTTAATGAACATTGATATCCTAATATATTGTAAAACAATTCGTTTTTCAGGTTTTTTGGGTAAACAGATGTGTAACAAGTTTGCCATTGCTTTCTTCAATTTAGAATTTTTTGTTTTCTCCCTTAAAATATATTTTAGTTCAAAGGTATAATGGAAATGTATTATCTGATCGGTTACAAATAAGTTTAATTCTATAAGACATAAGGTGTTTTAAATCTTTAATTTGATTTTTTTTCATATGATCTGGATAGTACGTGTTATTACTTTAATATATCAACATTTTCAGAATGATTGACCACTACACGATATTTCTTGCCAAACTAGAATTCCTAGACTTTGCCGTCTCCTTGCAAGTGAAGAATGAGATCGATTTATGTTACCTGTTTTTATACATTCTTACCCGTAACGTTTCGTTATGTTGGCGTTTACGTCTTTACAGTTGTCACTGCGAATGCCTGCTACTGACGCAGTTAATAACGCTGCAGCCTTAGCAGCTGCTTCGCATCTTGCTTTATGTCCTAGTTTAATGTTGTTGGTAGGTTTTGTAAGGACTCTAGGCTTATTGGCGTATTCATACATCTTCTTCTTGTCTTTTCCCTCCTGTTCCTCAATTTTGAAACCTAATAAACTGGCAATTTCTGGAGGTGGTTCTAGAAATTGGCCCTTTTTAACTGTTGTTACGAACAAAGGTCTATTTTGCATGTCTGTTGACTTTTTGCTGCGACATTTTTCTTCCCTTTGTAATTTTTTTAATTTAGCATCCAATGTTTTTGTAAATGAATTGTTAACTATGTTGTTTAATATATTTTGATTGCGCCCTTTAGTTATGCTGTTATAATGGATCAAATTTCTTCTAAGATGTGATTCTTTTTCTGGGAGTTGATTAATAACATCACTTGAATTTGTAAAGTGTTTCTGTTTATTTTCTTCAAGTTGAGTGGTAACTCTTCTTGTGGGATAAACGACGACGTTCGGTTTGGATTTTTGGTTTTCCTTGCTGAACGGCTTCATAATCGATTCACCCACGATAGTCATTGATAGATTATCCTTGTTGAGTACCTTGAATGCGACATCATTGTCCTCCTCAGTCGAGGACATGTTGGAAATAGGAGGCATTATCAAATCGGTCATCACCGTATACGTAACGGCATTTGTATTTGGTACAATTTTAATTTGAAGAAGTTCTCGATCTTCGTATGACATACGGCAAACAAATTATGCACAACGATACGGTACACAGATATATATTGCGCACCACCTATTTTGTGTATTTCTTAGTCGATTGTATTCTGGAGAGAAACATGAAATATTATCTACTATTAATTTTAAAAAGTATTCATATATTATGCGAACATGTTACATGAGATACGCATATACATAGTATATCATAAGCTATAAATTCGCACGACATTGTTTTTGATTCTTTCATATATTATTGCCAGCGATTAAGTTTAGCGTAAATAGATTTACGGCATATATCAGTGATCTTCAAATTGTGATTGTGTGTATGTCATGCATGCAATTTTCATGCAAAATACAAATCCTACATATGCAGTTGTAGATAAAATATTGGCACTGATAGTTAATATGGAAATAATTGCTCCCTTCTTTTGAGAATTCATATGTTCAGAGCAGTTGCAATTATAACAAAAATAAAATGGTATTAATGCCACCTAGGCTTTAAAAAATGGCTTAGAGAACAACTAATTAGCAATCAAAGAGGGCACAAGAGGATTGAATATCTTTCAAATCAGTAAGCGACCCCCGTAATTTATGTGGCATTTAGTGATAATCACTTAGACAAATACCTGCCAATTTTATCAAAATATGCTTCATTGCAAGTGTGTCAAACTAGCGGCCTGCATTAGGCCCACGACGAAATTTTTGTGGCCCGCAATGTTCAAAAATTAAAAGTTAGTAGTCGCTGCGGTGGTAATTTGTCTGTATTGTATTATTACATCACTATGCAATTAGTTACGCTTTTTCTGTGCATTTCGTGACGCTGCTATGTTATGGGCTATATGGTGCACTGGTGACTAACTATAAATTTAACTAAATGTATGTTGTAAATGTTGCCTATCTTATAGTTTTATCGAAAAGGCACTTCATTTATATTACTTATTTGTCGGAACCTGTTGTGTTATTTATATTTTAACAAATGTCTAAGTAATGGGTTATTAAATTTTAAGATCTTAATTTCAACTATAGAATTTATTTGAAAAATGTGGTGTTATACACCAGCTGATAAAAGAAAAAATAATAGAGGAAAGAAGTTCCAAGAAAAGTGGGAGTCGCATTATTTTCGTGTGGAAGTGAAATTACGTATTTAATTTGTAAAGGATCCATAAATTTTGCTAAAGAATACAACACTAAGTAACATCATAATATTAATCATAAAGAACACCATGAAGGTTTCGAGGGGAAAAGGAAAAGAAAAATTAAAATTATTGAAAAAAATCATTTTGCGGTCAGCGATAGTATTTACAACATTCATGAAAACTAATGAATCAGCAGGAGCAAATTACTTAATAACCCGAACGTTTGAAAAATTACAATTTCCTTGCAATTTCCAACGTAATTAAATTTCCGAAAAGATATCGGTCTCGGAGGGGACTTGAACCCAACATCTCTACATATCCGGCGTATCGTGCTAAAACCTTGCACCGCAAAACCATTGAATTCAAGTCGCTTTAAATCCCCCTAAAATCACGATGCCAGTAGATATATTGTAATATCACATGGCAAGTGCGTAACAGTTAAACTAACATCCATACTAATATTAATATGAATATCAATACTAAACCACCATTGGCATTAGTAATGATAAAATTACAATTTCCTTGCAATTTCCAACGTAATTAAATTTCCGTAAAGACTTTGGGTTCAAGTCCCCTCTGAGACCGATATTTTTTCGGAAATTTAATTACGTTGGAAATAGCAAGGAAATTGTAATTTTATCATTACTAGTGCCAACGGTGGTTTAGTATTAATATTTATATTAATATTAGTATTAATGTGGATGTTAGTAATAACCCGTTTATTATCGAAATGTTGAAAATCATTCACGGATGGTTCATTAATCAAAGAATGTATGATAATGGCATGAACTACTGAAATCATTTGTCCAAAAAAAGTGCAGTCATTTCAGAATATTTCATTATATATACACTTCCGCCCATATGTATGGGGACTATTAAAAAAAAGATTTTGATTCAAATTGAAATATGGAGTTGGTTTGTAGTAATATTTATTAATAGGTAATATACCGCGAAAAGATTGTTTAACAACGAAAAAGAAACAGAAAATATTACAAAATTTTAATTCAAAGCGATATTTTGTCAAAATATGCCCATCTCGAGATTGAATTACGGCGGCGCATACTCTTGACGTTGTCTTAATCAGCGAAAGATCTAGTGCGCTGCTAGCGTCCCTTTTTCGAATTCTTCGGTCCCATTCCTCCCAAACTAGTTCTATTAGCGACAGATATGGAGATTGGGGTGGCCAAATTATCCGTATCAACTTGCTTTCTCCCTCGAGTGACACAAATAAGTTCTATATAAACGAGTTGAATGCTTGAGATCATTATCCTCCTGGAAGATCAAGTTTTGGCCAGATAATCTTCCCCACTTGGCATAGCATTTTCCTGCAAGATTCTCAGACAACTCTCCTTACGCAGGTTCACATTTATTTTTATCAAATCGCCTACAGTTGTATCATCAAAACAACCCCAAACCATCACATTACTTCCACTATGTTTCATAGTAGGAACCACACCTTGGTCACCCACTTTTTCCAACTTGCCACCTCTCAAATGATCGACGTTTTGGACCAAAGGTTTGCAATTTGGATGCACCTGTTCATAATACTTTATACTATTGGGGTCCAGTACGTGTATTAAATGGTTCAGTGTCTTTTTCTTATTTAGTTGTTTTAGTAATGGCTCTTTCAGAGCTACTTTTTACCTTACCGCTGCTGCAAAAAATATCTGCTTAACCGTGAGAGTTTCTTGAAATATTGAGTTGTTGACTGGTCTCTGCGGCGATGAGAAACCTATTTCGATTCGAAAATACTATAATAAATTGATTTTCAGCGGCTTGCTATTGCGAAGGGAACCAGTTTCTGGCATATTTTTAAGACTCATAAATACTCTGTTTTCTTGATACGTTCACTTTTTTAGCGTTTTGTGCTAATGAATACTTTTCACCACGTAATAGTAGCTGAATGTTTTTCGATTGATATTTCTTGTCGTTTCGGTATTTTTAACTACGATCTTCGCACGATAACAAATTTTATACTGACGTTTTATTCAAGATACTTGGATACATTTGTGGTTATTTTAAAATTTATTTCTTGAAGCCGTCTTGCCAAACATTATAAAATCTTTCCTTGAATTTATCTGAATCTGATTACAGCAGGGATTAATACAGTTCCAGCTATTGTAAAATGTAAAAGGCAAATTAGTCTTAAAGTATACTATATTAAGGTATTTATTGCGTAAACTGCACTATAAATCGATCAAGATACAATTGAAATGTATGATACAAGATGTTAGGATATTACTATTAATATTTCTGTGTATCTCTATACTTTTTATAGTCGTCCCCATATATACAATGGACGCCAGAGTCGCTACAGAAGTACTTCTTTTTTTCAATTACGATTCGTGATATTTTTGCTATATTATTCTTGACCGCGATAATAACATGACGATCACTGAAGAATTGTTAGAAGTTATTCCTTTTCTTGGAACTATGAACGGCGAAAATATTTCTAATGTTATGTGGGATATTTTAGAAGAGTATAACCTTTCATTTTATAGACTTGTGTCTGCAACAACTGACGGGCCTAAATCAATGACAGGTAAAAATTGAGCAATTGCGTTAATATTGATACGAAAATCAAAAGTTAAATACCCGAATGAACCGAAAACTATGGCCTTCCGCTATTTTATTTACCATCAGGTTATGTGTTTACAGATATTAAAAAAATATGATTGTAGAAAACCGTAACAATCTACATTATTTGAACGAGAGCACTCAACCATTGACAATCTACTTTCTTTCATAGAGATCTAGAATCCGAATTCGACGATCTTCTTTATTACACCGGTGTAAAAAGAGCAGCCAAATATAGCAGCCAGTTTCTCCGATGATACCCGAATACCCATAGGCTGACGTAGAAGGCAAAATAAACAACTAAGTTCAGTAGCTACCACATAAACATTCGGCATATACAAAGCATATAGTTCGAGATGCCAAATTTCCGAAAAAAAAATTAACCATTTTCATAAATTCATTGAATATTTACTTTCTAAAATATAGCAATTACACATACTAAATTCTAACTAATTATATCCTATAGGTCTAGATAAAAATGCAAACCTTAAATACATGTGAGTTTTAATCTTGCTATTTGTGAATTCTGTAGTATTTAACAAAATTAAATGCGGCCCACAAAAAAACATAGCATCATACAAAGCGGCCTGCTGCTCAGTTTGAGACACCTGCTGTATTGAATGAAAGCAATATAGTACTGACACTACTGACAGTGATTTTATACATAGTAAAGAAATTAGTATATTCTAGTACAACACTGGGAAAGTGCTTCGGTGAAGGGTATACACTTTATTATTTTACATTGACCACATTGTTAGATAAAAAACTTTGATTTTACTCTTCTAATAGAAAAGCGTTTAGATATAGTACTAACAGGAAATTAGTGGTTAGCTATTTTAAGTAGAAGTATGAATTCTATGCAGCCGCTCATTTGAAATTCCTATTTTATGTGCTCGTATATTATATTTAAGATTTGAAATTGATGTAACTGATTTTTCAGTTCATATAATATACAAATATTTTCTCAAAAGCTTTTAAATTATTTATGTCATTGATGTAAGGTCTACTAATTATTTATAGTTTTCTATTTCTGTGGAGTGAATAATATATGTTGCTAACGAAAAAAGGCAATCGATGCAATGTCAATAACATCTAAGTAAGTTAAAAAAACAAAAAGGACAATTGTATGAATGAAATTTCATTCGACGTTATTTTGATAATAATTATACTTTCCATGCTCTTAGAGTGAATACAGAACTTAATATAATTGAAAAAATAAACTAAATAATTATTTTTTCTCAAATATACTATTATTACATAATAGGTATCAACGTGAAGTATTTAGTAAACGTCTTACGGATGAAATTCAATATATTTATTGACTTTAGAAATTACAAAGGAATATAATAATATCAGAATAATAATAAACTAGCCACCCAAAGTAATCAATTTACTGTTATAACTGATACCAAATATGTTCTTGCATAGGGTATAGTGCTAATACGCAGATATGATTTGAACAGAAAGCGGGTGAAAATTTGAAATGGCTAATGGTGAAATTTACCTATATAAAAGTAAAATGCTTTTATTATTTTATCTTGAGATTAGTTGTAGTAATATCAAGTTTTCTTAATGAACATCACCTTTTTAATGATTAATTCCTTTAAATTCTAGTTTTCAGAAGTAAATAATATGAAAGTTCCATTTGATTTTAAAGAAAATTTGAAATTGATTACATGTACTAATATTAACTACATACGTCAATATCTTGGAATATGCATACGAGTGGAAGTATATAGGTCTCAATAAGGTTTCCACAGTTCATTTTTTGCGAACAATTTAGAAACTTTCCATTAATTGCTTCAGCTATTATACGCAATTTCTAAATGGAAATTCCCCATAGTATTGTAGGTGCGCTTCCCTTAACCTACTAATAGACGACCACCATTAATCAACTACAGAATACAATCGACTTTTGACAAATAAAAAGTAACAATTCACCGTGGACTTCCTAAAAATAACGATGAACAAAATTGATTAGATGCGTGTAGAACTTAGAATTTCAGTAATGAGGCGTTAATCAATGATAGATGCATGTATTTGTGGATTTTTGTTCTTTCAAATGTGAAACTATACGCGTATGTAAGGTATGATTAAAGTAAACACACATTGGCGACACTTTACGAATTATGAACGTTATTTTCCACGAGCGTCGTTTTAACTGACCGGCGTCTGTAGTACTGACCGGTGTCCACTTCTTACAGTAACGCATTTAAATTTAGCGCATGCTTCAAACAACTTGCGGAATTTACGTATAAAGGGGAATACAAGAAATACAAAAATGACCAAAAATTATAATCTGTACATGTCCTTCTTTAGGTAGTACCATACACCAAAATACTAACCAATTACGTACAAAATGAGAACACAGTACTAAAATATCATCCCATAAAAGCTATATTAAAAAAAAAATAGAATTGTAGCAATGCATGGTGTATAGTAGCATCTAAAAGGGTAAATTCTTATTCTTAGTACGACCTGAAACAATTATTACATTTGCGCAAATAAAATAAGTAGTATATACGATACGGCGGAGAACCGTTTCCTTGTTCTATTGTCGTTCATTTCACAGATTTCCGACGTTTTCTCAAAATTTCCTTCAAGTCATCTTGTATGAGAGTTTTTTGGTTTTGAAATATACGTTTATAGAGAACAAGAACATATCAATATTGTAATAAGAAAGATGTACATAGTATTTCAGTGTTCTTATTGCATCAGCTTCGCATGCATGAACAATGTATTCTGGAATTTAGATTAGACACACAATGTTTATATATCTGTTATTGTTTATATCAAACATTGTAGCATTCTTCACAAATTCTTTGCCACGAACTGATGATGAAAAGTTGGCAGATTTGTTATTCAACCAAGTTCCTTTAACTTCCTTTTCACGTTCGCCTTGGAAATAAGATGTATTATTAGATTTTTGTCTATGCTTCGTTGCATGAATTTATCTAGGACTTCTGAATTAAGAGTTATTGTATAGCTCCGCCCTGTCGTTTTCAGGTGTCGACAAAGCGTAACCGAACGGTGCGAGCATGGTGCAACTTAATTTGTACGGTTGTATTCTGATAATAGTCCTACATTAACTTAAGTATTTTCCCTTATTAAATTAATTCATGTGTAGGTAACGTTTTGTATATATTGTGTGTACATCTCAGATTTAATAGCCATAATAATAAATGAACGCTTCTATTAATACTTGGGTAGTACATACTCTTTAACAGCAGTCCTTCCTTTGATTTGCATATAAATGCGCTGACGGAACCGAAAGGTGTATAAATTTGAAGAAGCTAAGGTCGAAGGTGAATACAAATTTCAGGGTTCAATGACAGTGCAGTACGCGTGGATATGGTTTAACTAAAGTAGCATACGGAAATAGTATTTCATAATGCTACACAAGATTTTGCTGGGTGTAATTAGATTTTTATGAATTAGTTCCAATTGTAGTAAAAATGTCGTTAAGCAGCAGAATAGTTAGTATCTAGTTAGGATGTGCACATAGGTTTCATGGTACGCTTCATATCTTGCATTGATGTGGTTAGGAGTTCTAAAGTACAAGCTACTCTTTGTATTGTACGAAAACATTTGGGCGCTGCGTAATTACGGGTTATTATTTATTAGACTATTAGGTAGTATAAATTTACTATTATAAATGTGGTGGCAAGGGAACGCCGGTAATCGAAGAATTCAGATTTAGATGAAATTTTCTAGGATGATAGAATAAAAATATATTACATGATCGCAAATACGCAAATAATTTTTTATAAAAAAATAATACGCCACCGACTAGCCCAGTCTGAACTAAATGCATAATAATTACGTATTTTGAATTGCAAGTATCATTGCTATACGACACTAAATCTAGCATATTTAATTATTCACATGCAGTATACTTTTTTTAACATTCTACCCTTTTTTTCTTGAAATAGTTATTACCGCAATTATGTTAGTTATGTATAAAATGTGTAATAGGACTTTTATAATAACAATCTTTTTGTTTCTTCATGCTTCATGTATGTCGAACTATTTCATATTACACCTTTGTTAGAGTACAGATAATTACCTCTAATCTACAACTACCTAAACTTACACACAATATTGTTTAGCACATAAAGGAGATTTTTTATGAGTAAGTAAAGTATAAATTGAAAAGTATTATAGTAATATTCGGTTTAATTGGAATGAACGGTATATTTAATTTAAAAAAAGAAAACCTTTGTAGTAATAATCTCTTTGTCTGTTGTAATAACAATTAGAAATAATAATTAATAGCAATACATAATAACAACTAACATGTATTTTGTTTTTGTTGATTAAATGGGATTTTATTTGCTCAAAAGTTCTTTCCTCAATAAAGAAATAATTAATTAGAATTAAAATAGTCAGCATTTAATACCCTCTGTATCGAGTAATTATAAAATATTCAGCACTACTAATGTTTGCGAAATATTGTAATAGAAAATGCACATGTACATAAAAAAATTGTTGCTAGCATTTATTTTTGGTTTCAAAGCTGAAAAAGATGAATTTTCTCTTATTTTAAGCTAACGCAGTAGCGTTTGTGTATACTTGAAACATATACTTCGTTTGAGTATTTGTCAGAACTGGATTTAACAATTTTATCAAATTTAAGGTTATAACACATTTCTTACATTAAGCGATGGAATGTTTCGTCTCTCTGGAAAACTTGCACCTACATATTTCAAGAGATACCCGTGTAATCGAAAAACAGTTAGCTCGATACATTTGTAGTCAAATGTTATTTGTAATTGTGTCACAACGTATGTGTGTGTATAGATACTTTGTTATTTAACATTACTTGTACGGTAGAGCTATACACTTCTGTTGAGATAGATTATACATTCTACCCTCATTCTACACTCACCTAAATTATATTCGGATTACTAAGTTGTAAAAGAAGGAAACACGGGGTGATTGACTGCTTCTAAATGGTCTCAACTTGTACAAGTTACACTGCGTCGACGAGCTCAAAATAAAAACAAAAGGTTACAAAAAGGTATTGGGTAACTAGATATTATTCTACTTTCATAGTAGAGTAAGAACTGCAAATAGTTTATTATTTCCTGATGTTAGAGACACAAACGTTTGGTGTAACTGCTACAGATCTTTATTCAATTGACTGCCAGTATGTAGAAACGAATGGAATTGAACATTCTCTGAATGAATCTGATGAAGCTACAGTGATAGCGAAACATGTCATACTGATACTGTGATACATATATTGGAAATTTTGTAAATTGAGTTTCATTTCCCCGGCCATTGTCGTATACCGGCTGACTCAATATATACATATATATATATATATATATATATATGTGTTGGAGCGTATGTTTTCGCGGGTAAAGGATGTTTTATTATCCTCTCGGGTTTTGTCCCGCGTTCGGCGTTAGTGTTTAGAAGAACCATGTACGTCCTGACGTTTCGATGTAATCGCATACATCTTCAGCTTGAGGTGGTGATTTCGAAATGTATATACAATTATTAATATAATTATTAATATCGCCAAATCTTTTAAAAAAGGCTTTAAGAAATTTCATTATGTTGTATAATTACAATTTTATAATAAATAATATGAAACCAGAATTTCTTTATGGAATTATTTCATATAAATGATTTTTATACGGTTCTATGTCAATAGTTCAAAAAAGATAATTTTAAAGTTAGTTCATTTTAGAAAGAAAATGTGAACTTTACTGTTTTTCCAAATGGAATTCATCTACTTTGGAAAATGTTGAATATATATATATACGACAAACAATATTATAAAAAATGTTCTTGAAACGAATATAAAACGAATAGTTTTTTTTAAATTTTGAACGTATTGTAAAATTTGAAACTTTGATGGATAGCTAACGTGTATGGGTGTAACTCACGTAAAATATTTGGACATATACGTTGCTTTTAGTTATTCTGAAAATGAATACCTATTCACTTCATTAAATTTGGAACAACCTTTATATTGATACATTTTTGAATTCCAGATGAAACTTTAGATTAAGTTTTTGTGAACTTTCCTGCATCTGTACAGAACTGTTTTGGGGTTATGTAAAGTTTTCAAAAAAGAAATAAAAAGCGTCGGTTTATAAAATACGCCTCTATGTTTTAGCTGTTTTTTTACAATCTATAGTATACATTTCGATGAATTATTTGCATACGGTGTGACAATATGGTAAACTAATTTTAAAAGATATTTCAAATTCCAAAATTTACTTTACACTTACGATGATATAGTAGTCCATAATTATAAAAAATGTATTCGAAAGAGCCATATTTCTCTTTTTAATAATTTCTTATGTTGGTTACAACTACATCTGATAGTTAAATTCAAGACTGAAACGTTAAATTATGTACGTTTGACATTCTTTGACAAGTTTGACAATTAAAATTACATTTGATGTTTATTGACGTATCTAATAAATTTTAAAGTATAGCTTTATTGATTTAAATGGTCACATTGGCCATTTATACTTTAAACAGAAACTTATTTGCATCATTTCTGTCGAATATATCACACGTAATCTTAAGTTTCAATCTTGATATAAGCGAGATTTATCTGTCAGGTGAAGTTGTAACCAACATAAAAAAAATTAAAAAAACCACGATTCTGTCGATTACGTTTTTCTGTTGTATTATATTTTAAGATATGGATAAGTTGCATGCATATTTAACACGTCATTGAGGTACAGATAGCTACTACTAATATTGCTATGAAGGAAGGACTGACAATGAAGAACTTAAAGATATTTGATTACGGTACATCTTTGGGTTTACTTTATTACAAGTTGACTATTCATATCTGCATCATAATTTTTTGCAGAATGACACATGAACCCAAATATTTTTGCAGCAGATTTTTTTCAGTAGTGGATGTAAGAGGCAAGACGGGGTTTCATTCAATTCATAAGAGTTTTCTATTTCATTTACACTAAAACTGGCGAATCCATTATGTCAATACAGAGTCTTTTCAGACGATTCAATATCGGCCGAACTATGAGAATCTTCAAAAATATTTAAAGCGTCACCCAGAGAATAGTTCGTTAAACTCGATGCATTAGACATAAATTGCGAAAAAGATCTTTTATTCATACAAGATCCTGTTTGTGCGGCAACTGAATGAAACAGATTGAGTATTAATACAGATTTTGGAGGGACAACGTTATGCTTTCATCTTTATCAACGAGAAGGTCCAGTTCTGGGATATACAAAAATTTCAAAACAGAATTGAAGCTTGCCTTAGAGAAAATAACCATCATCTTCAAGACATGATTTCATCTACATATATAGAATAACGTATTTCATCTTTGATGTTTTTAACAGGAAATAATTTTTTTTTGCAAAATTAACTAATAGTTTGTTTTAAGAATATCAAATTTTTACAATCATCCTGTATACGTTCGATGAGTTTAAATAAAGTATGCATATTCCTTTATTCAAGTTTAAAAGTTATGTTATTGATAGTGATTAATTGATTATATTTTTACACTATACTGACAATAAATTGATGAAAATGGACATATTTGGTCTCGATTAAATTTTTTCTCTAAGGTGACTGATCTATGACCTTGGATAATTAATGTGTGTTTGTATGTATCTTAACCTTGACTTTTTGCGTCAATATGCAAATTAAAAAAGTGGGAGAGTGCTTTTAGCACGCACTGCGGCGCTATGTTTGTATGCAATTACTCTATATACACGTCAACCTCAAGTAATTGAGCTTTTTTAAAATATAAAAAGGCAACATATTTGTAACCAATAATTTCCATTTGGCGTCATGAAAAGACCACAGTATAATAAATCTCGAAAGCGAATAAGAAACTTTACATATTATAAAAAAAATATTTTCAAATTTACAATATTTCAAAGATTTTATCAAAAAAATGCAGGTTTCGAGATTAAATACTTTAAAATTTTCATTTGATTGGGGCTGTAGAGGAAATTCATAAAAGTATTGATGTACATACTGGGCAATTATATTGCTAGAAATTTTTTTTAAATTAATTCGATCTCATAAATCTGAAGTACCTCAACAAAGTCACTGCATCAGTGAAACACAAATCAACAAATAGTACAAACGAACAAATCCCAAAAGTAAATAACATAAAAAAGTGTTCTAAATTTAGACATTACATAGAAATTTCATAACATTAAGTCATAAGATTATAGAATTCAGAAAAATTATTTGTACAGAAATTCAGAAAAATTATTTGTACAGAAATTCAGAAAAATTATTTGTACAGAAATTCAGAAAAATTATTTGTACAGAAATTCAGTAAATTTGATGTTGGTATATTGGAAGGAAAAAGGCTTTCGTGACAATCGACAAGAATTAAAAGCTAGGAATTAATAAAATGGAATAAAGGGAATGTAGTTGAATAATTAAAAGATTGCTTAACCAAAAGATTGTAGATAATTCAGTATGAATATAAAAAATTGGAAAAAGAGTTTCATTAGTTCAATCCTATAGTTCTAACATATTGGAACATAGAAGGTGCCATAAATCAAATGTCAGTACTAAAAATTAACCTCCATCTTTAGTTAACCTAAATCCAAAGTTTCAATGTGATATGTGTAGTGTTGTAGCCAGAACAAACCGTCAAAGTTAATAAGTTAGCTGAAGAATGGAATTAAACCGAGAACATTTTCGCGCAATAATTCTTCTCTGCAAGTTCGGATACAGCGCGCAACACAATTGAAGTTTTAACGCAACAAAACGTCGACGACCATCTTCCGTACAGTCCGGACCTAAGTCCCAACGATTTCTTTAAAAATCAGCAGAGAGTGCGTAATGACAGGTTTCATTCATTAGAAGGAGCAGTCGATGCCTTCAAAATCGCAATTTTGACTGTACCAACAAACGACTGGAATAGCCGCTTCTAGAGTTAGTGCAAAAGTGCATTAATTTTCGCGGAGAACAGTTAGAAAAACAATAAAGTCTTTAAAAGCTGTCTACTCTTTTATTCCACCTTTATATCCAAAATTTAAAAAGATAACCCTCGTATTATAGCCCCTCGTATTTTATTGTCTTGTTTCTGAATGCGTTGGTGATCTGATGTGTATGTTACATACACTAAAGAACAAAGCTGCAACAAATATACAAGAATAAAATTATTGATTAATCTATTACACTGGCATACTATTTTACAGTGCATTTGTTTCAATAATTTAACTTTAATCTATAGAATGGTATACCACCTGATTAAATGAAATTAGTGTATATTTTTTAGTTTAACGTTTAATAATAATAATCAACAAAAATAATTATGAATTAATAATCGAACAATTCATAGAAAGTTTAAATGAATTGAATAATTTACTTGTTCAAGAACTAGCAAAAATTAAATGTTAAGTAAATTAAAATAATTAGCTTATTAACGCTTTAAGATAAAATTTACTTGGATATACAATTTCTTTTTTCGTAGTCTTATATGTATTTATATGTTATAGCATTGTACTCATTTTTACCACAGTAAATGTGTATCATCAGATACCTAGGTTTCACCTGATGGAGCACTGAATTGTTACAACCACTATATATTTGCTTATCGAGTTCAGACATCTCTACTGCAACACCAATTTTAGGTATTCATGAGAACGTAGGTCTAAGAAATATAAAGTTGCCTTCGAAAAGCTATATTGTGCGCCTATGGATTTCTTACTGGTCATTTCGAATACCAGAGTCGGGGTTTGGTCACGTGATAGCATAACTGGACACGACAACCCCCAATTAGAGTGGCCTTCTCCGAGGAAACTTAGACCATTCACCCCGCGGAATATATATTGATTAGGTTAAATAAAAATTAGATATTACGTTCACCATTTTTTACACTTTCAGGCAAACCGTTCTTTAATTGTGGAAAAAGGTAGCAGGTGTAGTGAATAATTCGAATGCTTTAATGTTTAACTGTTGATTTGTCGACCACAAATGTTTATTACTAACATCAAGTAGTTCGGAAAATATTGATTTACTAGTTTCTCTTTCGCAACTGAGTTGTATGAAGTATGTGGCAAATAAGTACGTAATATGCATTCTAGCACCTCTACATAGTATATGTAGCTGTTGCCTAAAATCAAACACTGATGTTTGTTCATATTCGAAATTGTCGAGTGAAAATTCTGTGTGACGCATTTAATTGTGACGTTATAGTAGACATTATCTTTTAAAATATAGTCAGTAGCCTACACAAGGTTACCACAAACACAGTGGAATTTAAATTTCTTTTATAAGCACATATTGTACTTACCCTCCAATCATCATTTTCCTATTAGTGTACAACGCTCTTGGAGAACTTGAGAATGTATACGGTGTTTTCGAAGGCCGAAAAGACAATTCAATTAATTGACTTTCAGCTGCAGACCTCGATCGAGGTCTTTGTTCTGTCATCGTCATTTTGAATTTCTTTTATCTAAAAAAAATTCCAAATCAAAATCAAATGAAATAGCTTAATATATAAAATTATTAACTTCTATATCAGTAAAGTGATAAATACAGACAATACAGCTTATTTAAATATCGCCTATTTGAAATGAAAAAAGAAAAAAATGGATATGTAGAAGAATTAGGGGGGAACGCATAGGAGGACTACTGAAATATAATAATTGAGTAACACTGAACGCTTTCGGACTTAAACACTATCATATACTGTTGAACGGCTAACGTTTAAACTGGTGTAGAGAATGGTTCCAATAGAATATCGAGTGTTGGTTGCTTTTAGCGACGAAATCTAGAACTTGTTTAGAAATATATGATGATCATCAGATGAAAGCTCAAAGAAATATGGCCCCTTTCAATTTTTGTTTGAGCAAACTGTGGAAGTTATGGTATGAGACTCCATTACCCATAGATGTAGGTCCCTTGTGGTGTTCATTAGAGACACCTGGACTATCCAGAGTCTTAGAAAAAAAGTTACACCCTGTTTATGTTCTAAGGTTACTATATTTCTACTATGTTCAAAGGCTAGAGAATCCAAAATTTAAACGTAACAGTACGCATTGTTATTTGGCAAGGCTAGCTCCAATTCTTTTTAAGAAGCTCATAATAGCATTATGCCCCACCCTTCAACATTTTTCGATATTTTTTCCAATAGAACATACATCGGTTAATTAAATAATTTGACTATACCACGATGGCAATGTGTGATTGCATCAATAGTGAGTATGTGAATAATTAGGAAAAGGCCGACACATTTTTAATGAGAAACAGTTGTTTACTTTTCTCTCGAATTTTTTTATGATTTGTTTTACTAAAATGTGAAAATTTTCTGTAACCGTTGCAATTGCTACATATATAGCACATTAGGCGTGAAGATGTTTCGCTTAGGTTTTTTTCTTTTTTTAATTTTTTTCATTTCATGTAAGAAAAATAGAGACATTAATTGGAATAACTTTGCGAAAAGAAGAAAATTAAGCTTGAAGTTCACTAAATATAAAAATACGGCATAAAAACACGTAAGTATTAATTCTTGTATAAAAACTATTGGTGTTGCATTATTTCTATACAGGATTCAGGCTTACCTTATTGACGATTTAAGCAGATATAATTTAGACATTCTTCAATTTTGCGAGTTTAATAATTATCCAAAAAGGACATGAAAAATTTGCTGACTTGCCCAACATACAGATTTTTTTACTATAACTAATAAGAAAAGCTTATTTATAGAATATCAATACACCAGCCGTTAACACCAGAGCGTTTATTTTGATGGTCACAATACTTGATCTCTCAACATTCCTTACTGGAGTTAGAACTGAACAGTTCTTTGAACTAATTAAAGGAGACTATTCTAAAGAAAATGACAACTATCACAACCAGCTATTGAAAATTTTGCCTCACAGTTAGAGGAGTGCCAGTAAAATAACGGAATGCATTTACAAGACATAATTTTAAAGAAATAAATTCTCAAAACCTGTATTTTAATAAAAAAATAAACATTTATTCATTAAACTCTACACATTTATGTTTCCTTTATTTTGGAAAAAAACTTTTGAGACATCCTGTATATTTATATGTTGCACGTTTATTCCAGAAGTCGTTTATTTTTACAAAATTATTAATTATGCAAATTACTTGTCTTGTAGATAAAATATACAATAAACTGTGACTAATATAAGACGAACTTTAGAAAATTTCGCAATGAAGTCCGTAACAATTCGAATGTAGGAACCCTTCGCAATCCCACGCAATTTGACAGAAACTTAGAAGAAGTAAGAAATGCAACTGGGGTTGCAAATTTAATCTATAACATCGTTACTGTTAATAATAAACATCGATATGCGAAGTTGTGAAACAAACGATCTCTTGTCTCTTCAATTTTATTGATTCATGGCTATTGACACCTTAGATTATTTATTGAATTGTTGAAGAAATAAATTTCCAAAGCCTATATTTCAATAAAAAAATAAACATTGATTCGTTAAACCTGGCCACTATTTTATTATATTCTTTTTATATTGAAAAGGACTTTTGGGACACTTTGTATTTATGCTATACCAGAGATAAATCTAGAGTGTTAATAATAATATTGTTAATAATGCCCGTTAAAATGGTTTTATACTAGAGAAAAGGCTAGTTTCTGTTGTCCTTATAGTATTAAATACTAGCAAAAATACTTCCAAACTGAGGATAATTTGATACTATGTGAGGTCTATAACGTTTGATAGGCGTTGTCGCTGGAAAGGAAAGCTATTTACAATTTCTAGTAATAATGTGAAATGGCTCAAATTGTGAAAAGGGTGCAGTATTGATTGCTGCTTTCTTATTATATCTTCTTTGCAATTGTTTAACTTGCAAAGGTGGCGCATTAACTCAATAAGTACTTTTTTGTTTTTGAGCATGTAGATAATTGCATGTTTATCATTATATTTGGAAATAGGTTGATAAGTACTACTAGATGTGTTTCGACTGTTAATACACAAATGTAAAAGATGAAACTGATTGCACATGCAACAAATTCCTTTCAATATCATCGCGCTAGTTATTCTCACAGTTTTATAAAAATTTATTAGACTTGTACAATTACTATAGTTTAAATAATGTGCGATCATTTGAATATTTACTAAGAAAAGTCATTTTATGGAATCTAGAGGTGACTAGTCTTTATTATAACGCTGTCAGCAGCCTATAATACAGCATTAAATAATTCAGCATAATTCACTTTTCTCTTTCATTTATTTTTTTTTTGTGTTCTATAAGTGTAAGTATTAAGTTTTTCTTGTCTTTTTCGTATATAATGTGAGATACTAACGGATATTTCGGAACCATTGCGTATGTAAGCACATTTAGCGGCAAACATTGTAAACGTATGTATGTACATACATACATACGTTTAACAGGTATGCCATCTCATACAATTCCCTGAAGTATCTTTGTGTGCAACAAGTATTAGTAGAATGTCATTGTTTATTTTAACTTAGTTGCGTTCTTAACTTCGTTCAAAGATAACCATTTATAATGATACCCTATACAAACTTTTGCCAAGTAGTTTATATATGCATATTTACTCGGCACTCGGATTAGAAATATTTTATTGTTAGTGTTGTAGTTGCAATGTGATTTCTTGCGCGATAATTTGAAATTTAATCCCTCTATTGAACATGATGCTCTTACTACTAGATTTTAATTAGTGGAATTGTTATCAAATATTTAACACTGATTAATATTTTTCAACTCACCAAAATATCCAATCGTTTATATCCAAAATATCACAAAATGTCATTTTCACTCAGCCCGAATTGTCAAAAAGGTACATATAGTTCACTTGTTTATTGTTCACATCCTGGTGATTAAATTAATTTATGTACAGTGCAAATAACACTGTCACCGCATTTTTTTTATTCTTCCCTTCATTTCACTTTCGATTTGACAAGCAGTAAACATCTCCATGGATACAATGTGTGCTTTTGAATAATGCTGGTTGTACCCATGTTGTACCGACGCAACTGATGAATGATTGATGTTTGAGGTGTTCATATTTAACAGCCGTTAATATCCAGTTTGTTTTCCCTCACGTTGACGCAGTTAACTTGCCATAAGGTTAGTTATATACCTGTAACTAACACTATATTAAAAATTAAAATTATTGGTTATATACAGTCCACGACAACAGTACAGGGTACCATTCGCATTAAAATAATTGAATTACTTTTATAAGCATTATCAGTTTGGATAATTTTCCTATACATTATGCAGGTATTCCACTATTTTTTTCATAATTTGAAACTAAATAAAATATGTAGTTGGACTATGTCGGTTAAATAAAAGTGCGTCAAATAGGACATCATTTATGTAATTGTTAAATGCATGGAAAATACTAATTCATTTGTTTGAATATAATTTTTAGTAATGCGTTGAACTCTTCCATTCTCTACAACTCTAATCATTCCTTTCGGAAAATTATTAAATACGAAACACCTTTTGATATTTCGCTTTAAATACTTTCGTTTACTTAAAATGCAGATATGATAATACGCTTTTATATAATGTTTAATATTTGTGTTATACTATCTGTATTATGAGCCCCATTTGAAAAGAGGATATGTATATATGTCTGTATATATAATATAATTTTAAGGTGATTCTAGGTTTTTTAAAATCACTGCCTTACATTTCGGGTTGACAACTTTTATTATGTTAAAGCACTTCATTTAAGTGTCAAAGAAAAATCTAATTCTGTATTACTGCAATGAGCACGTTCTGTTAAATAAAGAAAATAAAAGAAGTACTAGTCCGAGCATAGTGTTGTTGTGTGTGGATTTTGAATCCCTTGAAATGAAGGTAAGGTAAATATGCAAAAATACAAGAAAAAAGCGAACTGGGTAAACAAGATTTACTTGAAGTATAGAAAAACTTGCGTCGCAAAATATATACTATAAAAATAAAATTCTGAATTCTAAAATACCTAATTAGGCATTCGAGTAACTTAATTAAATGTAAATTTAGCGTATGCAGTCATTTATTTGTATTTATTGGAAAGGTACTATGGTTACACATGAACAAATGTTGTTTATATAGTTTGCATATAGACAAGTTTAATTAAAAAAAAGAAAACGAAAAATACCGGGTTTTAAAACTTATGACAGAATAAAGAAATGTGATGCTTGACAAAATATACAATAGCGTGACAGTGAGACAAATCGACATTTAGGAATCCTCCTTGTCTCTGGAATCCTGAGTTTACTATCCTTAATTTACACTCCCTTCTTTTGCTATTTAATTAGCTGTTAAGCCGAGACTAATGCACATCTTAAAATTGCCCGATGTTATTCGTGATCTGTCATTGATCTTTTATAACATTTTTTAAAAATTGTCTCAATTATTTAAGAAATTATACACTTTTGTTATAAGCTGTTTTAGTTAATAATGCGGCAACCAACCTTGCACATTTGTAACATTGCCTGGCGACATTTTTCATTATACTGCCTTTCCTTAAAAATAGCAAGAGGATTATAAACATGAGCTTAAACATGAGGTTAACACTTCTAGTAACTGTAAACAACCATCGAAAGTTATTACAGCGGCCAAAAAACATTGGCTAGTAAATGAAATAAGATACCAGTACGCCAAACGTAGTAAATTAGAAATAGAATTATACACATTGCACCTGAAATTAACTAAGAATTTAGACGAAAACAATTTTCAAAAATGGTGTGATTTCCAAAGACGTAACGTCGAGCGCGTTAACAGAAAATTTAAATTAAAAATGGTAACTGTTAATAAAAAATTTAGGCGACTCTGTCCAAAAAAGTCAAGCAAGGAGAATGTGAATGTCATGGAGAGAACACCACTCGTGTACAACCAATCTTCTGAGACCTTTAATAAAGACGAAATGAACCTCCTAAATAAAGGATTAAGATATAGTATTCGCGGACCGAAATCGCCCGTTGAGGATTCAATCGACTCAATAGAAACAAACATTAGAAACTTAGATGTAGCTACAAAAGACTTCGTTAGAAACGCGTGCAAAATTCAGATTTCGAGGAATTTAGAAAATGATAAAAATTGCGGCCAAGATAGGAGGAATTTAGGAATTATTAAAAGTCTGAGAAATAAAAATTGTTTTTATCTTAAAGCAGATAAAGGAAATAAAATAGTCATTCTGGACAAACCATTACAATTCAATAGATCTCCTGTAGTGGAGTAGGTGGGGTCGAATTGGCTGAATTGAGTAACGTGAATTGTATTTTAAATTCTTGATTAAAAGTGGCGAGTTCCAATCGAGTAGCGAACATCAAGAATGGTCCAAGGATACGTCCATATTTTTGTTCTGATGTGTAATAAATAATGCGAGTAGATATAGTTGCATAATTAAAATTCAAACAGCACGTGTAGGCACATGTATTTAGTATATCTCAGTACCTCTGTTTTTAATGAATATAGTTATTTTATGCATATTAAAATCCTTTCGAGGCTAAAATTTGTATATTCTCAATAGGGTGCGGCAGAGTCATCTAGTACAAGAATATTGTTTCTAAAATATATAAAATACGCATATTAGAACAGTTTCCTGTTTAATATAATTACAGCGAACAGTAGTTGTACTTCTGTATTGATCAACAAGTTCAGGACTTGACCATAAGATGGCAGAACAATTTGTTCCAACTTGTGCTGCCATCATGTGTTGCGAGACTGACTATATTAGAATATAAATGCACTAACTGACGCAAATCAATAGTCTCATTTAAATTTGAAGAGTTCATATGTTATATATTACAAAATATTCGCGTTTTCAAAATGTATACATTAAGTAGTATCTCAGACTTTCAGCACCTCTGCGACAATGTATATATTGGTGCATTATATCGATTATAGAATTATTCCGATTGTGAAATTGTTTTAAATGATTTATTTTTGGGCATATTTCATGATTTAGATTATTAACGTTAAAACTACATAGTACATTCGGCATATTAGTTTATAAAGAAAAAATTCTTACTTTTGATAAGTAACATAACTACCTACATATTATACTTTATGTAGGTATTCAACTTTTACAATTAAATTTACGAGTTTCTTAATTCTAGAAAATATTAATATTTAAAATTTAATCAACATTTTTTAATATTAATTAAATTTAAAATATTATTTAATTAATTGATTGAAATATTCCACTTAAGGTTCTTTTGTAAATTGAAAGAAAAGTATATTTGATTGAAGAAAGACAGTAGCGTTAAAAACGGTGCTAAATTTCACAAATATCTTTATTAAAATTAGGCTATCCGTTTTGTGTGAATAACACAGATGATTAGACCTAGAAATTCCAGATAGGATTATAAAAAAAATCATTGGTAAATGAGACGGAACTACACAGAACAGCGACAATTTAGTTACGTAAAAATAAAAACAAAATAAAAGTAACTAATTGAAACAATTGTATAAATTGAACGAAATAAATATGTTAAAACAAATTTAGAATACTATGAACTTACATCGAATTAATAACTTTATTATACTGAGAAAAATTTAATATACTTATTTGCTGTAAATGTTTTTTACTTGGGCGTAACTCAAAAAACGGCTGTTACAAGCAACATTAAAGTAAAAAAGGGAGTAAATACAATTATTTAAGTTTATGTTTCAGAGTGGTGTAGAGTATTCATTTATCCTGAATATATGTACTTGTATTCAGCGCTATGCTAATTACTTACTAATTAATTCAATTGTATTTTCAGTGGCAATAAGTAAATTAGTAATTATATCAAGTAGGTTCTGGTATTCCAGGCAATGAAGTTAATTATTGTAAGAAATCTGTAAATTCTATAAAATTCAAGAAACTTAGTTTGGGAAATAACGTTTCAATAGGTTAACTGTTGTTTGCTCTACTCAAGGACCTTACAAGGACATAGAACGTTATAAATAAATTATATCAAAACAAAACAATTAACGAAATTTTCTGAGCTATCCCTGGTTTAAAACTGAAGTGTGGAGTAGAACTACAAAGTATTAACATTTCACATGATTGGTCCCTTGAGCGAAAAATCAGTAACACAAATTATTGATACTAAAACAGATAGTGGTATAGATAAAATTGTTGAAAACATACTACGCTCTTTTAAGATGGTATATCGGTGATCGTTCGACGTATGATAGCGCTATTTTTCGGATAATAAGTATTTACAGTGACGAAATTTAGTGCATTCGTTGATGCTGACCCTCTTTTAACTTCAATACATATTTGCTATTACCATTCCCCATTAATATTGCAATCAATACTTTTTTGTAGCTAGAATCGCATTGTAATCATGGTAATCCATGTACTTAACGTCCAAATAATTTGTTACCTTGCGGTGTCGGACTATTTATTTCTTATTTTTATCTTTCACAGGTTCCTGTTCTGAGCCAGTTGTTTGGCTTCAATCTATCCCATACTTCTCTTTTCCAATGTTCTATATACCTGCTCCTTCCAGGTGTTTCGGGGTCTACCTATTCTGTTTTTGCCCTCTGTTTTGGTTTCAAATATCCTCTTTATGATTCGATCTTCTTCCATTCTGTGTAGATGTCCAAGCCATCCCAGTTGTCTCTCTTCTATGACCACTTCTACTGGTTTGATACCCAGACTATTAGTGATTGTCGTGTTTCTGATTCTGTCTCTTCTAGTTACTCCTTCTATTCTTCTTAGGAATCTCATTTCCATAGCCGTAACTCTGCTTTTGATTCTATTCGTGGTTATCCATGACTCACTACCATATGTTAATGTTGGTCTGACCACTCTTTTGTACACCTCTGTCTTTATTTTTTTTTTGGTATTTCTTTTTTATCCAGAAACGAATTTCTCAATATGTTATATATTTTTGCAGATTTCCCTATCCTCTCATTTACCTCTTTCTCTATTCTCCCATTGTCTTCAATGATTGTTCCTAAGTAGTTGTAACTTTTAACTTGTTCCAATGCTTTTTCCCCGATTTTGATGCTATGTTTTCTTTCTTCTGCAGCTATTATCATTGTGTTTGTTTTCCTCGTGTTTATCTCCATGTTTATCTTTGTTAGTTCTTGTTGGTATCTTCAAGTTTTGCTGTAATGTCTCTTCCGAGTGTGCTATCAGTACCATATTATCTGCAAACATTAGTTCCGTTAATTGCATTCATTTTCCAGTTCAAACTGGAAATAATTTGTTAATTCACGTAATTCTTTCATTTTCCGACATGTATTGAATTTTATCTTTCCCGCCTTCCCCTTTTACGGTTTGAAACACGACAAGGAGAAACAAGAAAGGTTACTGGAGACCAACCCGAATTGAAATACAAGAAGTTTTATATTACACTGAAAAGTGGGTACCTTAATTAAATTATTACAAGAAAACAAATAATTCTAACACATCGTACACGTGTTTAATAGTCAGTAATTGTTTATTGTGTTGGGATATTGTCAATATATATTTTTTTTAATCCATGAAGTTACAACATTCTTCATCGTTATATTAACAGATTATATTTCTCTGTAGTAATGTTTGATTAAATGTAAAATGTTTCATTATATGCATTTTGTTTTTTTAATCTGCAGTGAACAAGATTGCGTCATTTTATGTGTTGTATACCCGTGTTAATCAATTTAAGGCCATATATAATTTTCATGTCTGTTAATCGCCTCTCTTAATTTTGGATGGTTAAATTAGAAAATAATACGATTACACCAATTTGAAACATATATTTTTCAATAAAACTCCACACCAGAATTAAGAAGAAACGGTTGAATGTGGAAACTAGGTATATGGCATAGAATTCGTAGACATGCTATATAAACAACCCACTGTATATTTGGGATTAATAATTGATCGGATTATAAACCAAGTATCCTGTTTCATTAGAACAGGTTAGGCATTAACTCACTATAACTGTCACCACTGTATAACTTTACCAGCTTAATTGTGTCAAATATTAATATTATGTTTATTAAGCAAAATAATTGCTATAATTATTATTATTAATATTATAAATAAACGAAATATTCTCATTATGAAATCTACTCTCAGTTATCGTAAATACTTAGAACATCTGTGTCGTATTTAAGTGTAATTTCTACTTAAGAACATTAAATATTCTTTAGCATTTCAGCAGTATTCTTTTTTCTTGGTGTGTAATTATTTCTTTGATAGAAGTGATTATAAAAGACATTCACTTAAGATAAGTCTCATATATCTTATTTTCAGAAAGTATATATATATATATATATATATATATATATATTTAATAAAATCATTTCGTTTGTTAAAAGAAAATATGAAATAGGGCATATTGCTGATTATATTATATACTTCAATAACTGTCAAGTTTTACCAAGATTATTTCAATGATGCGGTTGCCATAACTGACAGAAATTTGTCTAACTCGTAAAGCAAATGTTATTGAAGTGTTTCGGTTCAGCCAAGTTTCCAATTGCTAATTGTTCAGTCTTTGTGATAATTTCTCCAGTCTACTGTTCTCTTCTTATTCTTTTTCTGTAGCATAAATTTCTTACTGACTAGTCCAGTTATTTTTAATCGGCGTGTAGAAAAGCTGGAGCATTCCTGTTTGCATTCAAAGTATTCGCAATTTTAGGTGTAGTTAACTGCTTGTTTCTTTTGCTTCGTTACCTCCGGTAGACGTAATACGCTTGGGATCACTGGGTCTAGGAGATGTTAAATGTTCGGTTTCTTCTTTGCTTTTTTGAAATGTTCAACCATGGCTCAATTTGCTTCATCGAATATTCCTCTTCTTGTAAAGCATATACTGTTACATGTTTAGCAGTGAATAGCTCCGTTATTTTGTCACTTTGACTGTCCTTATAATTTTGTAAAAAAATTTAAGTGTATTATGAATTCGTCCGATTTTTATAAACCTTCACGCCTCCCAGTATTTGGTATTTTGCGGTACCTATTTAGCGCATGTTGAAAATTTAAGAACATACGATGGCGATTGTAAAATTCCAAAAATTGTGTTTAAAATTTTTATTACCTACTTTGATTCAGAAATATTTTATTTTTTACAATCGCAATTTTACATTGTTTGTAGCACGCAGAAATTATGTAAATAATCAAAACATAGACAGTTAAATAATACACTAGCGTTATGTCCCTTTTGCATATATTTTATTCCTTCATAAATAGTATTTGCTTATTTACCTCTGTATACTACTCGTTTTCATACTTGTGACGATTATAAATGTTTCATATATCCTGCCATATGTTCATTGACATCCAAATCTTGTTGGAAAAAATATGCTTTCTTTGATCGACTGTAGAAAGTTTTGAGCAAATTTAATAATTGGTCACATTTAACCAAGTAATTTCTTGGTTTATTGGAGTCTTCTTCTCAATATAAAAATGTAACTGCGCTGCAATACGAATTACCTCGTTTTTCCTTATCACTTGGTACAATCTCACATTAGTAAAGGCTGGTAAATGCGTTCTATTTGTCTTACATCCGTCAGTATATTACTTAAAGGGAATTCGAAATTTACTCAAATTCTGTAATATTCTCGAAACTGTGAAAAATCCATGCAATGTTTTGGAAATTTTTTGAAGCTTGGTTGAATTTTCTCTACATTTACATAATTTTAGAGAATATATGTTTATTATTATTTCTTTTTTATTATTTCTGGAAAATGAGAACATATCACATTAGTATTATAAATGATCTTTCATGTGTTATGTATTGCTTCAATAATAAATTTAAAGCTTTTTTGACAGCGTACACCGTAGAAAAGATTTTGCGCTCTGAGTTAATTCTATATTCGAGTATAGGGATACACATATATCGGAGATACCTTTTCAGTGCTTTTAAATAATTGATATTTAAATAATACATATTCATTGGAACAAAATTAAGATCATAATTAAAAGTATAAAGAATTAAGTAATATAATAAAATATAAGATTGGAACTTATGTATGTACTCTCTACGAGTCGGTTTTGATAGAAGTACAATACTTGAATATGAAAGACATTGGTTTTACATTCGGAGGGTTAAAAAATCGAGCTTTGCTAACAGATAACTTTTTCGATAGATTCTCATGTTTTCAACAATTTTAATGTCGAGATCTGTTCAGAGAAACAAACTTGAATCTTGAATTTAAAGCAAATGGAGAGATAGATTTAGTGATGTACGGTTGACAGCATCGTGTCTTGCGTAACCCACATGTTTTAGGATTTTTATGATCTCATCCAGTTCTCCTCCTACTATTATGAGTGTAAGGTGCTTCAAAGCTCGCAGTGATTACTGCAGTGTGCATTTTTTTGGAGCTACGATGCCAAGTACAATTTTGTGCGAAATTGGGAAAACCCTTCATGGAAATACTTCAACTTCTGAAGCAAGCTTACGAAGATGATATTGTGGGGGGTATGCAATGTTACTAGTTTGTACGATTCAATAATGGTTGTCGTTTAATTGATGATGACCCTCAATAAGGGAGGCCCTTAACTTTAACAGATGACACCCACGTTTGAAAATTCAAGGATCTAGTGTTTTCAAATCGTCGTTTGAGTATCAGAGGATTTACAAAGGAGGTTAGTATATCAATAACGTCGTGCTATGACATTTTTAGCAAAAAACTTAATATGCATCGAGTTGCAGAAAGTTTGTTTCTCGTTTGACGACTGAACAGCAAAAAGAAAATCGAATGGACGTTTGGCGATAATTTTTTAAATAAACCAATTACAACGAATCAATCATACAAAAAAGCATATAACATAGAAGTCATAGACCCGTCTGTTTATGATGTCAGTTATCATTTTTCCGTTTCTTTATTGTCTTTAGTATTATATCGATCATAATATTTTGTAAATCAGTTTGATAAAGACTCACTCCTAAGTTGTTCTTGTAAAATAAGATAAAGTTAGTGTATGTACACTAGGGTGACAGAATAAAATAGACACCAGGTAAAGCGGTATAAATATGTAAGCAGCTAAATTACAAGAACGAATTAAGAACTTTCTCTTGTCATTAGGGTAGGGGTAGATGTATCGGAAGGAATTCGTCATAGTTTAGTATTGTTACAACTATGCCTCGCTTACAAGGTTCGAGTGATATTAGCGACTTCACCCGGGGTCACATCGTTGGCTAGAGTGAAATAATTCACAACGTGGAATAAGTAAATTTTTAAATATTCCGTTGTCCACAGTTAACCGTGTGATTACACAATTTAAACGCGAGGAAAAAACAACAGTGCAGTCGAGACCAGGTCGTGCCGGACCTTCTGAAAGAAGTAAAAGGGTGCTTGTGCGCGAAGTGTTAAGAGAACCGTGAAAAAGTACAGCTGAGCTTGCGGCAACTTCACAGAAAAGTCAGCGCACCGTTATGCGACATCTCCACAGTGTGGGAATGTATAAAAGGGTGGCAAAGAAAAAACCTCTCCTTCCGGCGTTTCAAAAACGGCGCCGAATGGCTTGGGCAATCGAAATGCGAACGAAGCCCGAAGAGTTTTGGCGATCTGTCATTTTTTCAGACGAAAGCAGATACTGCCAATTCAGTGATAGTGGTCGTACATGGGTATGGAGACGTTCGTCACAGCAACTGGGCGACAAATTTTTGCATCAGACGGTGAAATACGGCGGTGTGAACATCATGGTGTGGGACGCGATATGGTATGGTGGAAGATCGCAATTAGTAATCTGCGACGGAAATATAAATGCGGCAAAATATATCCAAATATTAACAGAGGGACTGCTACCGATATTCGACAACGCCATTTTATCTAAAGAAGACGCCACTTTTATGGAGGATGGAGCACCCTGCCACAAAGCAAGAACAACAACCACATGGAAAGAGGAACAGGGGACTCGGATTTTACCATGGCCAGGCCAATCACCAAACATGAATCCGATAGAGAATGTTTGGCACATAATCCAGACAAATATGGGGAAACGACCCCGAAAACCCAGCAATAAGGAAGAACTCTTGGCAGCTGTTACAGAAGAGTGGCTAAATATTCCAGAAGACACCATTAATCATTTAATAGATTCTATGTCACGACGACTCGGAGCACTTCACGCAAGTAAAGGTGGATCGACAAAATATTAGTCTAATTTAAAAATTTTAAAATATTTTGTATATATAACGAGAATATTAGTAGGTGTCTATTTTATTCTGTCACCCTGGTGTATAATCCTTTTGTTTTGTAGGTTACAATTCGTGCATCGGTGAATCGTTTCTTCTTTCAACAATACTTTCTATTTTGCAGCATAAGCCGCCTAAGAAGAGTAATCTAAATATATTTAAAGCTCGTCAGGAACACCTACTTACTTCCAAAGTAGCAAATGTTGAAATGCCGGCGAAAACTGCAGGTATATATATATATATATCTTAATACATCAAAAATTCAGAAAATTAACTTCTTGTACTGCTTTTTTAATAGATATTGAAGAAAGTACTGTCTACAATATTTTAAAAGAATACGAAATTCACCATGAGCTTTAGTCACTGAAAAAATGCCACACAAAAAGGTATGTTTGATAATGTAAACAACGATATGCAAAATACCATTAGAAGAACTGCCAATTTTTTCTTTTTTAAAAAGGAATGGCCAACTGTTAAAAAAATCCTTGCGATAGTAAACGAAAATGAAGATCTGGCTCTAGAATGACTTTTCTAAGATTGTTATTAAAGGAATTAAACTTTCTGTAAGTGAAAATGAAAATATTTGTTTTGCACGTTGTGTTACATTCGTAGGTACCAAAAGAGGAACCAAAATCGTATTTTAAGGAAGAAAGATGAAATTATTCCATGGAGAAGAAGATATCTACACCAAATTATTGAATATCGTGAGAATGGAACATCAATCCATTATTTGTATGAAACATGGGTAAATGTGGGACATACAGTAAACAAGGTATGGACGACAAGCTTTCGTAGAAGGTTTATCAACAGGCCTTAAGAACCTTTCTGACAAAGGAAAGAGCGTAATCATTATGCACATAGATTTAGATGAGGGATTGTTGAGAATAGATGACTTTTTTGATTTAAAAAGAATAGACGATTACCGTGAAAACATGAACGCAAAAAGATTTGAAGAGTGGCTACAACATATCCTACCAAATTTAAAGGAAGATGTGGTTATCGTTCTCGACACGACGTTCCTTAGCGTAGTTGAAAATTAAATAAAACACCCATTGCTAGCAATAAAAAAGAATTAACGAAACAATTGAGAAAACTAACAGAAACGTACTAAAGACTTTCGCCATATCACTGCGAATTAAACCCAATCGAAATAATTTGGTCTCAAGAGAAAGGATATCTTGCTAGACACAATGCAACATTTACATTAACCAATGTGAAAACTTTATTCGCACAAAGTATGACAAAACCTTTTAGTGAACATTGGAAAAATGCTAATACACATGTTATTGAAATGGAGAAAGAATATGGGAATTTGACAATTTAATAGATACTAATGCAGAACCATTGAAAGTTGCCAGTAACAATGATCTAGCCACCTCGCCTTCTGAAGGAAGCAAGTAACAATTGCGAGGTTATCAGCAAAAGATGATTTATTTCTGACTTATTATGTCGTTTGTACTTTATATCTTTTAGTATACGTCGTAAATAAACGTATTTTTATGGTTTTTGATGAGATTCTAATATATTCAAATTACATCAATATGTCGTGCTTGCTTATATGTTAACTTTTTGTAATTATATTGTTACGAATAAATAAATTGTTTGGTAGCGGATAATGTGTGTATTATCACGGACAATTTTTAAATATTGTGTGACTAACCTGAATTCATACAGTAAATTCATATTTATTCATTATATGAGGAAATATTTTCGTAGAATCCCTTAAGAAGTATTATAGGTTAGGTATTCACTACAAACGTCAAATAATCGCTTACACTTCCGTTTGCACATTGTAAATTACGCTCCTCTGTAATAACTAGAGTCTATAACGATGGGAATAACTCAAATAAAAACTCTAGTAATTATGAGAATCCATCGTCAACAATATCTCGTCAAGAGTTAGGCTTTTCTGTGGTTACGTGAATGTGACGTTGCTACTGCATATCTACGGCTTGTGTTGTATGTATATTATTTAGATCAATATTGGTTTGGGATTGAATGATTTTATAGAATTCAAGGAATTTATGATAAATAGACTTGCTTTTCACAATATGTCTGCATGACGTAATCTATTTTACATTTAAAATTGGCCTTAGAGTTCATTTGTTTTCGTAGATAAAATACTTTCTAGTAGTTCCCTATACAACGGTTCAAGTTTTCTGAATCCTTATCAGAATGATTCCATGTTAAAAAGAATGTTAAAAATTGCCCAAGGTGTATACCTGTTGTAGGGTGTATAGATAGATAGAAATAATCTTTGCTAATAGTTTTTGAGATACCACAGGTGGGTAGATGTAGATTTACGATACTGTGATCTTGCACATAGTCAAGTTGAACAAAAAAAAACCAATCACGCCCACCGTTCTCGAGGGTCACTACCTGAAATTGCGGCCTGACATGTGTCGACTGCGACTTTTTTCCACTTGATGAGAGTAAAAGGAGTAGACGAAGAAAATCCGTTATGAATTATCTTTTTCTCTAGATGATTTCATTAAGTGTTTTATGGCATTTAACCTTTTCTAGACTACCTACATTATAGTTATTAAAAATTTAATTAAAGACAAATATATCAAATTGAATTACGTACATGTTATTTATGGGCTAATAGATGTCAAAAATCTTATAACAGTATAATTGATTTATGTAATCAGTTGATTTAGGTATTTACTATAAACTATGCAAACCACATTTGTGTTCATATTTAATGAATATTCGAGTGTGCATCACCTTCATAATCTTATCATTAGTCAACATTTCTTCGGAGCCTAAATTTTTTAGTTTGTTCCAAAATACAATGAACAAAATTGCGAATAGAATTGCTAAATTGTCGACTAGAAACCAACAATATTAGACAACTGAATTAGTTTTAAAGAACTTTTTGTAGAGAAACTTCAAGAAATACCTTATTATCAGAGACCGTGGTTTTATATACGATGAGGTTGGGTGCACCAATGTTGAACTATAGGGTATGAGTATCTGTATATGCGTGGATATTATTGATATTCCGATTTGTGACAATATTTAGATTTTATAATTCAATATTAAATAGAACGCCTTGTTACTTGTTTCGAAACTCCTTTAGTAAATTATATTTACTGCTCACATGTTAAAGATTTCCTTGTAATTATACAATTTGCCTAATTTGGAATTCAATTACTATTTTCTACATATTTACTAGAATTTCCAAATTCTTTCGCTAATATCGTTTGGTTCATACCTTTTTTATATTTTGTTGTTGTGTTGGAATCCCGTAGACTACATGCACAGTGGGGACGTGAACTCCATCATCATAACAATATTTATACATGTGTATTGTTTTCCTAAATCCATTTGTTTATTTTAACATTTTATCAAGGTTATCTCCATTAATAAGTAGCATACGGTGCTCACACGCACTTTATTGAAATATGTGTAGTTTACTATTTTCGAAAAGCACATAAAAATCTTCAAAATTTTCGTACGAGGATAGGGTGGCATGACTGGCAGCTTTATTAGTAATTAATTTCATTCCATCAAGAAAGTATGCTGTGTAGTTGGTAACAATAAGAACTTCACATAATAATGATGTCAAAAGTCTTTTAAGCTCCAAAGTGAGTAGCGGAAAATAATGTTTCAACTATTTGAAAGCCACTTAATTAAAGATAGCGTTATAGTATACAAAAAGGAAAATATAGCTAGACAGAGATTGATTCAGGTGGTTGTTAAAACGGTTTTGTTTTCTCATAAATCTTATATTTGTCATTAATTATTTAATTTAATATAAATAAGCAGTATTCAGTTAATCGGAAAAATTGAAAGAAAATGACCCATTCGGGAAAGGAAACGCCTGAGATTTTCCACCACATAACGCCGCCAAATGGGGAAAAGAAACATCAGTATTTTTTAGAAATTATAATACTGAAACAGAATTATATATTCAAAATATGCAAGATATTATTCACATACAAGTAAATGATTCTTCTTAAAAAATCTACTGTTTGGAACAGTTTTAACATGCTTTTTACTAATTTATTAAAAGTTTCTGTGTTAATTTTAATTCATTTAGACTAAAGGTGCACCCATAAATGTTTGCTGATCTTGAACTTTGCTGGTGTACTTTTCAGTCAACTTCGTCTACAATTTCTCTACAGGATTGAGGTCTAGTGATTGTGGTAATTATACCACATTTTTTATGACGCTCTTTTCTACTATTTGATGTAGAAAGTTTCCACGGAACTTCAAAGAATATTTGAAGTCGTTATCGTATTAAGCGATAAGCTGATTCCCGAGCAATGACAAAGCATGTGGAATCATATACCGTACTAAAACTTATTTAACACATGGGCTGAAAAGTCCCGGGCCTAACAAAGAAAACACGGGCTTTTTGGTTCAAAATTAGCTTTATTCATCAACGTAATCTCCATCAACAGCAACGCAATCATTCCAGCGTCGCTCTAACATTTCAATACCACTTTTGTAGAACGATTTATCTTTTGCCTCAAAATAGGCTTCAGTTTCAGCGATAACCTCTTCATTCGCGCGAAATATTCTTACCGGCGGGCATTTTTTTGAGGTCTGCGAACAGCCAGTAGTCACTGGGAGCCAAATCTGGCGAATACGGTGGATGTGGGAGCAATTCGAAGTTCAATTCATGTAGTTTTGCCATTGTTTTGATTGACTTGTGACACAGTGCGTTGTCTTGATGAAACAAAATTTTTTTCTTTGCCATATGCGGTCGTTTCTTTGCAATTTCGGCCTTCAAACGCTCCAATAACGCTATATAATATTCACTGTTGATGGTATTTTCTTTCTCAAGATAGTTGATGAATATTACACCACGCACATCCCAAAATACCTAGGCCATAACCTTTCCAGCCGATTGTTGTGCTTTCGGGCGCTTTGGACGAGATTCACCAGTTGTTGTCCACTCAGATGGCGATCGTTTTGATTCCGGAGTGAAGTGATGGATCCATGTTTCATCCATTGTCACATATCGACGCAAAAATTCCGGTTTGTTACGTTTAAACATGGCCAAACACTGCTCAGAATCATCAACAAGTTCTTGTTTTTGGTCAACAGTGAGCAAACGCGGCACCCACTTTGAACAGAGCTTTCTCATAGTCAAATGCTCATGCAATATAAAGCCAATACGTTCTTTTGATATCTTTAGGTTGTCAGCTAACTCACGCAACTTCACTTTTCGATCATTCAAAACGATTTTGTGGATTTCTTTGATGTTTTCTGGTGTTACCGCCTCAATTGGACGTCCACTGCGTTCTGCGTCATCGGTGTCTCTACGACCACGTTTGAAGTCAGCAAACCAACGTTTTATTGTTGTTTCTGATGGAGCGGAGTCCCCATAACACTTTTCAAGCCATTGCTTCGCTTGAACGGTATTTCTTCCCATTAAGAAGCAGTGTAAAATTAAAACACGAAATTGTTTTTGATCCATTGTTTTGAAAATAACAAAAGTAGCGTGACTCTTAGCACAATAACTTACAAACTAATGAATAGAATATCATGAAATGACGATTGCAAGGACTGTGTGGATGTACAATTCACAGGTATAGCAGTAAACTCCACTCGCACAAATTAATTAATTATGCGGAACGCAGCGTTTCGAGAGCACGTGGGCTCCCATTGTCAACCGTGTTACCGACGTCGCATAATTAATTAATTTGTGTGAGTGGAGTTTACTGCTATACCTGTGAAGAATATCATGAAATTTTAACAGCTGTCTTTTGAAGGTTTTTACTAACTGAGAGAATGGCGACTGCAATAAAACTAGCGTCATCTATGTGTTAGGCCCGGGACTTTTCAGCCCATGTGTTATACTGTTCTTTTTTCAATCCTTGAATTATCGACAAATTATTATATGTCCTTTAAACAAAAATTTACTGTTTACTACTAAAAAAACTCCGAATTTGAATTCATCCCTCCAAAGAACATTTGCCCAATTTTCTTCGGCAAAATTTCTATGTTCCAAATCTCAATTCCTTTATAAAGTACTATTTTTCTAGTTTATATACGAGAGCGACCTGAAATGTTTCCGCAATCGACAAGAAAAATATGGTATTGGTGCGTGGTTTATTTTTATTTTTCGATGTAGTCTTCTCGAGGATCAATACACTTTTTTAAACGGTGCTTCAGTCTCTTCAAGCGGTCGGAAAAGTAGGATGTTTCGAGGTCTGCAGAATAGCCATCTGTAACGGCGATGACCTCCTCATTTGAGGCAAATCCCTTCCTCCCATTGATTTTGTCAGGATTGGGAATAGGAAAAAGTCGCTGGGGGCTAGGCTTGGTGAATATGGAACACGAACGGCTAATTGGTATCGCAGCTCATTCAGTTTGGACACAACGATACGGAATGAATGAGCCGATGCGTTGTCGTGAGGGAAAAGCTTTTCTTTCCGCTGCAAAGGAGGCCGCTTCTCCTTCAATACTACATCGAATCGAGCAATAAGTAGCTGTAGTAGTGCCTCGTGATCGACCTTCCCTTTCGCAGGTAGTCGATGAGGATCACACCTTGGAAATTCCAAAAAATGGTTGCCATGATCTTACCAGCCAGTGGAACCGTCTTCGCTTTCTTCGGTGCCGATTGGCCCCGAAAAGTCCACTGCTTCGATTGTTCCTTGGATTTCAGGAGGTAGTGGTGGATACAAGTCTCGTCCACGGTTACGATACGCATGATGAAATTCCATGGATTGCGTTGGGTTCTGGCCAAACCCTCCTCCGAAACGGACACCCGACTTCGTTTTTGCTCTGGTGTGAGGAAACGTGGTACCCATCGCGCCGAAAACTTTTTCATAACCAAAATTTCGCGTTCTTCTGAGATGTCTGTTGTCTCTGCTATCTCTTTCAGCTTCAATCGGCCATCGGCTAATACGACATCATGAATAATCTTGACGACCATTTCATTGTTGGTAGCAGCTTTTGGGCGTCCACTGCGTGGTTCGTCACTTATGTTTGTGCGGCCGCGTTTGAATTCGCTCACTCAGAAGCTGATTGTCGAAAATGGTGAAGTACATCCTCTATCAGCAAAATATTTCGAATTTCCGTGGCTATTTTCCAGCCATCCAGAAGTGTTTTATCACTGCACAAAATTCGATTTCATCCATTTTTTGCGAAACTACCTGACTTGCTGCACAAAATACACTCTTAAACAATAACTATTAACAGTAGACGTCTGACAGTTGGCATAAGAAAGGTTGTCCTTGCCGACAAATGAATCCACTTCGTACGCCACACGTACGCCATCTCTTGTCGATTCCGGAAACATTTCAGGTCGTCCACGTACGTCTTTGTAAGTTCATTGTATTTAGTCGTTGCTCGATTGTTGATTTTTGCTGTCTTTATTCATATCTGTAAAGATTTCGGGTCTTGTAAGTGGCCGATTTCTTCTAGATATTAAAACAAAGTATTCATCTTCAGAAGTGTTTGTTACTGCAGACCTTCCTGAACGTGGGGATCAAAATTTCTTCCTGCTTCCCGGTATCTCTCAACTGTCGAACGAACACGTCTGTTTTAAACACTTAGTCTACTTGAAATGCATTTCTATCATCAGTAGGCAGAGTAATTATTGCGGCGTGTTTTTCAATGTCCAAGTCCTTATCTTTTACCAATGAACTAGATCAAGCTGTAAGCGATAACAAGCGATAAATACTTCCCTTAAGATAATACTACCGTAAAAGTTTTTATTAAGTTGATGAAAACATATAAACAGATGGGGATTCACAGAAATGCGGGAGTTACATTAAATGTAGACGGTTCCATTGCAATTTCTGTACATTTATGTTAAAAAAGAAGATTCACCTATAATTTTGTAATCATGTATTAAAACCGTAGTAATATTATCGTATAGGTTTTTCTGCATTTTACTACTTTTCGGTAGGTGGTCTTAAACTTATGAGCAATAGCTGGTATATATAATGAGGGCACAAAGGATCTCCTTCATGCCAACTTTTGAAGGACTAATTAGACGAAATACCATGATTTTTATTTTTTGTAAATTTATCTTTAGTGTAACTGATACTTTAATGTCATTTCCGGTGTCATTAGAAGTATTGTCAACCTCCTCACCTTAAACAGAATAATCTCTACATCTTCGCTTTGTTTAAGATAGAAAATGAATCCAACGATATCACATATATCGTAACATGTATTAAAAAATACAAAAATATAGCGCAGTAACTGTTTTAACATGATGTAATTTTTATGCAAAGTTAGCCAGGAAAGAAGCGTTCAATTGTTTGCTGTGACATTAGGGTCATGCAAACGGTTTGTTGTTTAGCAATGTATTGTGTTTTAGTAACTTACATTATTCCTTATTGTTTCTAATAATTCATCGATTTTGTCCAATTTTATTTTCTATGGGTGATATATTTTTAAATTCATTTTACTGTTACTGACAAGAGGCGTTATTTGCTATGGTTTCACTATAAATTTTCTAACAACATCAATGTTGTCACCTTCTATCAAACAGCCTGCTTTGATAGAAGCTTCTTTAGATTTTATCTTATTTAGCAGTACTTATCAACTGAGTAAGTTCAACGATAACTCTTATCTAGTATTTGCTACAGCTTCTATCTACTACTGTTATTGCTTGAGGGTAACATCCAACTCGAAAGTTCTGAGAACTTGTACACGGGATACACTCTCCAGAAATACCAGTTTTGATGCCGTTATTGCACCATATCATTCTATTTCTTAGCCGTAACATACGGATTCATTTTTTATCTTTTAAACTACTACACTGTTTGAGATAAAGTTTTTAATACTTTCGATGACATCGGAAATGTCTAACAACATGAAAAGTTTGTTTATAAAGGATACATCTGTGTTTTCTTTTTAACACTAGCTGTATATGTGTATGTACGAAATAGGTGGAAATATGTTTGCATGGGGATCTAATTACAAGAATTTCCTGTTTGCACGAAATGTCATATTTAATTCCACACGTGTGAGCATATCACCCGTAATATATATACATATTCAGAATTACAGAAAAGAATATGTACACTAGAAGAGATGCAATGTTCATCCAAATTTAGAATATAGTATTATGCAGTTATTTTTAATTTTCGGTTCAGAATATTGTATATTTAAGTATTCATATTAAAAAGTACAACAATCACACTTGTCACCCACAATTCTGTAACCATAATTTACATTATTTAATTATGTAAAAGGTGCATACTGCTAGCAAGTTCACTATCAAGGCTGTAAATGGAAGAATATTCTCGGTCGTCACACAGCATTTTTTCTTAATCTTTCTTCAATAGGAAAAATGATGTACGCACATTAACTAATTTTATTAGTTTTCACTCATTCGCATATTTGAAAGCAATATTAATTCGGCGATTGGATACAAGAAATCTTTTCTTTCATTTTTATAAAATTTATAAAGTGCATATATATGTTATTGGTGTTCTTTGTAGTCGATTTAAAAGACGAAAAAAAAATAGCTATTAATATGCTTTCAAATACAGTTTAAGCCGTCATGTGCGTTAATACAAATGATTACTTTCATGTAGCTAAAATTTGTGAGCAAGATGAACATATCAGACACCAATATTTTATATTTTTACTCCCGCTGAGGTTCTTAATTGACAATTTACCCTTGGAATCATACTCAAGCAAATTGAACGTAATGGAATTTTATTCGTTTTAAACGTAGGGACATACATAGACAGTGAAAAATGATACCTGTTGATGCGAACTTGATAGCTACCCATTTATAAATTTAATAATGACAGCGACAGTTTACGAATTAAGCATTATGTACAAAGGAACTAAGAGAACGAACGAAAATTAATATACTGAATGTTGGTCAGGTGGGGATGATACTTTATTTAAATATATTTATGAGCATAAATACCTACGTAATTTCTCAAATAGGTTTTCTTTCAAAGAAGATGGAAAGAAAGTAGTGTTAATGGATCGTGACGATATAATAAAACAGCACCTTGAATATTTACGAACTCCAAAAAATATCATAACGAAGGGGGAAACTTGCTTTTACTAATGAATCTTTGGTGAATTTTAGCCACTTTGTATCAAAAGCGTGATCTAACAGCATTCTAAATATATTTCGGTAAGTTTTCATTAAGGATTTTAGTCCAGGTCTAAAACCATTAACGCGTGGGACGATAATATGCTCTTATTCAGGCAATGAGAATAAATTTCTTTGCATATATCGATCATAATTTATTCTGTTACAATAACTCCTGCTCATGATGAAATCTGTGCACAATCATGTGAAGATATGAAGTTGCTAAACGGTTTAGCAACTTATTATCTAATTTGTTTGACAACTCTGTGATAGTCATCTACAATGCTTCTTATAACAGTCTCAACTAAGATATAATATCTAGTATGGCCGCTAAAAAACGTAAATTTGCATGCTGGTTAAGCTTGAAAGACATTCATTATGGAAAAGAATTATTAAAAAGTGTTTGTTTAAAATTGTATAAAGTTTAACAAATATGTACTTGAGGAGCAAGTAGTTATTTGAATAATTTTGAACTTAATTCATTTAAGGCAGTTAGCCTTATCACAAGGATAAAACAATGTTTGAGAATTTGCAAATTTATTTATCACGTAATCAACGCTGTAACATTTTGTATTTTATTTTAGAATTTTTTTCTTATAATTTGTTTATTTTAATTGAAGAACATATGTGGAAGCTGGATGGACTACAGGATGGTCCAAATGAATTTATTGTTCACTTATCTGGATAGTCTTCTTCGGCTTGGTTAAGCTATGTTGTTTTATATTTAAAATTTACATGTGAAAATAACTGTTAATTCATTGTAAACACGCTTGTTTTGATACTTTCAGACTATGAACAACTTATGAATATATTTGTATTTATTGAATAACATTGTTTCAAATTATGCAACAGTGAGGATAAATACAATTTAAACTGAGGAATTGTCCTCCTTTGTATTTGTTTTATGTGCATTTTATTTCTTCTTCTTCAAAAAAGGAAAAACAATGGTACAAACAATTTACAAGTTATCTAAAACCAGCATAAAAAAATATTGTATTCAAACTATCATATGAAACAAAATAACACGATGAAACCATATAAATAATAATATGTGAGTATTATATCATCGGATTTGAGAGTTAATCCTTGGACTCAGACACAACACGGCAAACAAGTCACACCGTGGCCAAAGTCACGAACTAACCCGTGCATTTTATCTAAACGGAAACCGTTTGTCATAAAATATGCCACATTGAATTGGAACTATTGCTAATAATAAATGGTTTTTTAAATATTTTAAGTTATAGTATTCGCGAATATAAGTATGGAGGTTTTAAAGAAGCGTGTGATTGATTCTAGAAACAGTGAAAAAATAACAACTTTTCACATATTTGACCAAGAACTAGTTCGCTAAAACAACGAGTGAAATGGAGAATCCGATGTTCGTAAAATTAAGTGCTGTAGTTAGTGGTTAATGTAACGTAAACGTTATTCAAAGTTCCATGGATTGTGTAAGTGCAGGACGTATCTCTGGACGATTGTTTTGGTGCGGTTACATCCCTTCTTAAACTTGTCGACCACTTCAATTGTTCCAAATTGACCACCATTTCATTAAATCAGATTAATGATGTGTGAAATAGTAAAGTCTACTTCAATGACTTTCCCTATCCGCAGATTCCCTGTCCTCTGGGTACTTACATTTATTAAATATGTTAATTCAATTAAGTAAGTAAGAGACCGTCTGGCTTTGTCCTCAAATCACGATCAGAATAAATTAACAGTTTAATAGCTCCCATGGTTTTCTAATCCAATTAATTGTGTAATTTCCGTGAAACGTGATACCATGATCTAATAAGGACACATACGTACCACGTATTCACTTTTACTGTACAGCTGCAAGGTGTATAGAAGTTTGGAATAGTTATTAGTCGCCTTTATTATTTAATTAGTAAACATTTACGAATTATGATGATGTAAGCCTATTAATGTATAAGATAGTTAATAATCTACGTCGATTTGTATAAAAGATAGTGAAAAATGGTTGTAAATTGCATATCTACTTCACTGATAGAAGAATGCACTTTAACATTGAAAATCATACTTAATGCAACTTCAAAAACTGTTATTGTGAAGTACTATGCAAAAAGTTTATTTACATTTGTTCTGACAAATTCTATATTAGCACTTCAGGGCTATCATATTTATTTCTAATATTTTGGTTCGTGTGGTGAAGAGTGATGATGTGTGTTTAGTTCTCCAGTGGAATGTATTATAATCAATCACGGCCTCGTTGTCTGGCTCGCACACTTGGGGGGCACCGGTTCTTACCTTTAAGACACCTAGGGGGTAACAACGTCCAGGTTAAAGAAAAATTGCCAAATTTGGGTGAATAGGACAATAGTAATTATAGGAATATTACAGATAGTCAAACGTAATTACGGAAATAAATCACGAAATTTGTACTAAATCTTAATACAAGCGTAAAATAGGCACATTGTTAAATTTTATGCACAATTAACTAACTATTTTGTAGAAGCAATATCTTCTTTTGTGTCTTTATTTAAAATTAATTGTGATAACAGAAAAGACAACGTTTTTATACACAATGCAATAACATGAGAATAAATATTCACCAAAGTAAATTGTGTACTAAAATAATTATATTTATTTTAGGTTTCTAATAATTATTATACCAATTATAACGTTATTAGTTGGCTTTCTTAGATTGACCAATTTAAATCGATGTATTGTATTTATTAGTACCTTACACAATTTCATGAATTCATATTATCTCAATAGGTTTATAGAGAGAAATGAGAAGACAAGTGTTATGTTTTTATGCTTTTGTTTCTTCCGACATGATTGATTGGTTTTTAACGTATTTGACAGGTATGGTGGGGCATATTGCGTTTCAAACGTTGATTTATGTTAATGGCATTGTCTTAACATTGTTAGATAAGTACTATTTACGATATCCAATTCGGAGGATGTTAATATATTACTGTTTGTCATGTATAACTGTTTACATAGCATTAGTAGTACCTACAATTTCTGTATGACGTACAGATTGTATTTTTTAAGATGTTGAAGACATGTTTTATCACTTGTCAGAACGTCGGTCTTAAAGAGCTTTGAATGTTGACAACATGCATTATTATTTGTTTTCTATAACTTCGTTGAAAAATCACATTGAATAGTAAATGATTTTTGCTTATTAGTGTTATTATCGTATATTTTTGAGACTTAAAATCTAGGTACAAATAAATTCTACCTCAAAGTAGCTTTTCAAATTATAATTATGTCTTAGCATCTTACTGAAGCTCTTAATACGAATTCTGTTTGATATAAACTATTTGAATTACATGACAAATGTCAAAATCATAAAATGAAAATCTTTAACTGAGTGAAATATGTTTAGTTGCAACAAACAAGTAAGATTTTATAAAAATTGTTGAAAGCAGTTTTCACCTTTTTCGAGACATTTCTCACATATTTTAATAGAGGAAAACACGTTTTGTAGGATTATATCGTATGCATCTGAACGAATACTCTGTCAAATTGGCAACTACTGCAACTGAAAATAGTACAAGTTACGACAAAAGGTTTTATTGGAACGGACTACTAGAAGTAAAATTTATTTGAACGCTTTTTATAATATTAATGAATACACCTATCTCAAAAGTGTTATTCAGATACATATGTCTAAAGAATTTTGACGATTAAAGTGTTTTATTGGCTTACATTTACAATGTTTTGTATGATTTTTAGGAATTGCAGTCTGAAGAGTGTTGAAAGAGAAACAGTAATAGTTTGGTTATTATGTTTAGCCTTTTTTATTTATTACACAATACTAATATGATAAAAAGGAGTAAATTACGTACTCGATTTACACTGCGACTCTGGAATATTGAAAAGAAAGTATACATTTTCTGATTTTAAGATGGTAATTGATATCGAAATTTACTGATAAGAGGAAGATTGTCCATATATATTTTTTTAATATTTTTGCATTATAGATTAACTTGCTTATTAGTCACTACCATAAATTATTGTAGATGAAAATAAATAAGTTGCCGAATAAAAATAAAATTCAAGTTGCTTCAATTAATCACGTAATCTGTAACGAGAAAAATATTTCTCTTTCGTTGAGGGCACACGTTCATTAAATACCATTAATTACGTGTAGGGCATGTATAGTTAAATGAGGAGCATTTAAACACATGCTGGGCTTTTAATTTTTTAATCTACCGAATAAATTAAACCTTCGAGTTAGTATGCTTTCTCTGTTCTCAGTATTTTTTCCAGGGCAATTATTGCTTCATCCGTTGAGTGTTTACCTTGCTGCTCTCTTGAAGTTCTAAATAAGAAGTAAATTGATATATTACCAGAATAATACCTTTAAATCAGTCACTACTAAAGGTTTCTCATATGTTCTTTAAATTTATGTGGCACCTAATTAAGGGTAAAGATATATATTTAGTTTAAATATTGGTTGTGATTGCTTAGGATGGGACAACGGTTTTTGTTCATTATAATTTAGGAGTTAGTTTACCTTTCAGATTATCAACGATTGACGTGGTATAATAGGAAGTTGAAGTCGGTTTTGTTTTTAGTGATAATTTGTGATTACTTTTATAGTCAATATAGAGCGAAAGCATCGAGAAATGCATAGGAATAGTATAAATAATTGAAGTGGGCAATGACTTATGGCACGTACTACATATGTTTGCCAAGTACATACGTGCAAATTCGAAGTCTGCTTCAATATAATTGGTTGGAGACGTAAAAATGTGGGCTATTGTCAAGGAAAAGGAGGCTCTGAAACTATCGAAAAGCGAAAACGTTCTAGGTTAAATTAGACGAATGTCAGAAGAACGCTCTTAGGAGACAAGGCGTTCAATTTTAATAATGGATTGGTTACAAGCTCAAAAGAATTAGCGGTATATTTATTCCATTGCGTCACAACGGATAGAGCTTAACAATTCATATAGAAAAATGTAGTAATTGAGTGGCTTACAAAAAAAAAGGATTAAAGTAGATAATAGTTCTTGACATATCAAATATTTAGACATATCAATATAAACGGTCACCTTCATGCTAATGCAATTTAAATCCAATTGAATTCATTTGGGTGCAAACGATGCATCACGTGCTGCTAATAAAACGTTCAAGTTATCTGAAATCAAAATGCTTCTACTTGTGGAATCCGCTTTAATAATACTGAACGTTAAGAAAAAATTCAATTACCTAAGAAAACAACATGTATCTACTTGACAATGTTTTAGAAGAAACTCATTGCCAAGGATGGAGTTATCTTCAACTGAATAAATTGTCATGTAATAGTATTACTATAATTGATCTTAAAATTTTCTATTATTCATTTCTTTAATGAATACATACATTTAGTGTGTATTATTTCTGTATGCATCAAATAAACGATGACGAACAAACTTTCTAACGTAATTTGGACTTTAACATGCTTAATTTAAGTACTAATTTAATTTTGGAGGAATCTTTAAAATACTTGTACGAGGTACTTGTCATCTCTGCGTTAACAAAAACAGACGTTTTCTGTGAGATTTGCATGGATAGGTTTTATATTACTAGCAGAATTAGTTGCCATAAATTTATTTATTAAAGCCACTGAATAAATCAACAGCGGCCACAGCACAATTTTTGGTATGTAGACATAAAATTCACCATTTCAAGTTGTTCTTGAGTACAATATGTACACTACGACTTAACACCAATAAAAAAGAAATGCGTTCGCGGTTGCTCTTCACCTCCTGCCGACATTGGTAATTTGAGGTACATATGTTTTGGCTGATGGCACAAGTGGATGGTCGGTTTTCCCGCTAGAATGCCTTCTTGCTCCCTGGTTATACTACACTAATAAGGTTTAATTAGTCCAAAGCACGTGCTCAGGATTACTTTTAAAGCAAGTTTATGCAAATCTTTCCTTCAAAAATGGAAACATCGGTGCGAAGATATGAATTTCAAAATTTCTCTTTGACAAGATCGGCATGTTTTAGGATTTCTTTGTTCATATTGTTCGGCTTCTTTTTGGCGGATACTATGCGTTTCAAATAAAATATTAATATATTTTTATATCTACATATACGAAACCATAGCAAATAATCATTTTTGGGACATACATTTACGTTTTACATTATTACTTTAGATGTTTTGCTCATATTTTGCTAATGTACTAGAATAATTAAATAAAATCTACGAATATATTTATAATCACATGGTAAAAATATAAAGAAAGGTGTTCAGGAATGATCTTACGGATACAAATTTAACACGGGTACTTGATTACAGTTATTCATTCTTTTAGAAAAGGGGATGGCCATCAGTGTTCAATGGATAAAGACTCCTAATGTTCCTGGGCGCGAAGTCAAACCGCGTGTCTGCATGATTCTGGTACTTCTTATTCGTTACCTGCGGAGATATACATCGCAGGTGGCCGCTACGAAAACTAGTGCCCATTATTCTCCTTCACGAAGATCATAAGTCGCCGCCCATGCAATGACACTCTGATTAATACAATCGACACGGAATGAAATACCAAAAATCTTACCATCGACCGTTTCAGGCCAATAGTCGTCAGATAGTGATAGACTACGGTGAAGACAGTTTTGTAGCTGCTGCACGATAACAATCTTTGTCAGCGAACATGTATATATATGTAAAATTCAGAAATGAATAATAGAAATATGTTAATAAGCAGTGGAAAACGTAAACAAATAGTGTCAAATGTATTTTGGTTTAGACGTCCGATAGATAAAATTGGGTGATGTAAATTAACTTTGAACTGCTGGTGTATTAATAATTTATAAACATCCGATATATTTCTCATTGCTCTTTAACGCACATAAACCTCGAAAATCTGAATTGTAAAATTTTAGTTGCTGTCCTGGTTGGTTGACACTTACTAATGACGATTTTAATGCATGTTGACGTAGAAAGACTTCTTCCTCTTAGCATATTCATTGAATTCTGTGAACGAGTTTCGATTTACCGAATGTAAATTTTCCTAAACTATGGAGGAAACAAGTCATTCTCTACAGGTAGCTTTAGTTTTTCTTTTATAATTTCAATGTAATTACATAAATTATTGCAACTAAAAAGTGACCCTCTTAAGATTAAACCGAAATAGAAATGGGAAGGCCAAATCGCTTGTACTTATAATTAGTATCTGGATAACAAAGGAAAGGGTGAATGATGACAATTTCTGGCTTACATCGTATTATAAGAAAAGAAATAATATTTAAAATATTGCTTGATTTACGTTTTATTCAAAACTCCACTCAAAAAGCTAGTAACGACTTGTTGTCGAAGATTGTGAAAATAGATAAGACTTGAATATATTATTCTAATCTGTTTATCAAAAATAGAATCAATGTTGCGCTTTCGTAACCGCTTTTTTCCACTCAAAAAGCCAATACTCAAGAATCGGTAGAAAGCTGATGATAATTCTGGGATTGTACAAGAATTTTCAAGGGAGGTTGAGTGTATGCCAAGAGAGCCTACAATCGATGCAAAGTTGCAAAGTTGTGTAGTAAGTCAGTTCCGACTCTAAAATCTGGCCGTGGAAGAAAAGCATCCAAATTACTGCCAACAAAAAGGTTTCCAATGCCCGTAAAGTTGAAGATATGACTGTACAATAATTTTTTAGCGTAATCTTGATTAAGCACCTAACGACCAACTTGTTAAATAAAAATGAAAAAGATTGAACTAGAAGTTAACAGGAAACCTTCAAAAAATAACTTTCTTGGCTAAATGATGCACTTGATGAAATGTGAGAGAATGTGGGCCAAGATTGAAAGTTTAGATGTTTTTATATTATGATTATATTATCGAATGGATACTGGACAGTAGGCCAGGTCTATTGTAACAGTGTTGTAAATGAAGTTAGAATAACCTAAGGCTTTAAAAGAACCTTTGTACTAGTTTAGGATCTTTGTACTCTAATTCAGAGGGTATTAGATATTTTCTTTTGAAAAATTTGGTTTGAGATTGACTTATGGCAACACAATATGTATTTCGCTCTTTTTAGATGTTCTTGACAGAGACGACAGAGGAGATTTTAAGGTTTTCTAACTTTGTACAAATGATGTTTTCAAAGCTGCATGTTCTATCAGTAATCTGGGATCTCTTTTGAGGAAGTAAATTCTTTGCTGTACTTGACGAGGTCGAAATGAAAGCCTTTGCATGACTTTGTCCAAGAACGTTTACCCACTACTCCCATTTAGGAGTTCGTCCTGTTTCTTGACTTCGTGTTTTAGGTGGCCTTTTTGTACACTATAATAGAGCTTTGGTCCAATGAAGGCATTTTCGCTGCTTCTTGGATAGTTCATCCCATTTTCCTCTTTCACTTCATGGCCACGTATTCATCACCCGCAATTTTCGCGTCCCAAATGCCTTAAGTTTCGTACGAAGATGAATACCAGGTTACAAGCTTGTAGAGTCTTCAATGCTGAGTACTAAATACTTTCTGGATGATCTTTTTAGCACATAGCCGTAAGGCATGAATCTCTTCCTGAAATATGTTCCTTTGTGGTACTACAGACATTTTTAAGTGGAAATGATGGTGATATTAGTTGGCGTAACTAGTTTCTTCTTTAGTGAACATATTTGTTAGAATAAGCTGAGTAGTTTAATTATAATTGCTCCAAACTGGATTGGATCAACCAAGTTTAGTCCTGTAAGTCTTGACGAGAAGGTAAAAAATACAAAAGAGCTTTATGTTACATAAATGTCATAAAAAGCACTTCTCTCTTTCCTACTCTTGCTTCTTTTTTCATTTTCCAAAGTTAGAATGTATTTTCTAGATTTTGGGAATATTTTATGCAGCAGACCTTACTGAATTGTATTTCGTGAGTTGGTAGCTTAATCTAAGTTGATTGAGTTGACGGGTTGTCCTACTTCCACCTTGGTCAGACTATAATATATATAACTATAAACACTACTATTAACAAGTATTATTACTAACAATGGATTGTTCTAATTAGACCTGGGCATATTTATTCATAAAATTAATTTTTGTCGTTGAAAGTTGGATACAGTGTCTACAAGATTTATAAATCATGAAAGTGATGTAGATGGAATTTCTGGACTTGTGCATGCGGATAAGAAAATTGTGGATATATTGAAGGTTTCGCATTTTGATTTTGTGGTGCGTCGATATGAAAGATGATTTGGTATTAGGTACAGTCATTGCAGAAAATTTTCAGTGATTTCATTATTCGAAACTATAACGTTTGGTTAGCAGCATTCGACTGGTTGATAAATTTATAAGAGATTGTTTATTAGGTAGTAAACATAATGTGTGTTTTATTTTTGAATACTTTTGTATCCAAATGTTTAACGTCCATACCTATATGTTCTTGCAATTTGAAACACATATTTATAACAATTTTTCTATAGAACTCAACCATACGCTGCTATTAGGTGGAGTTTTTAATAAAAATCTATTATGTAAGAAAGTATGGTACTGTATTGGATTCTTGATTCTGTAGTTACTGATCGTGTGTTTTGATTTATTGTTTTTTCATTTTGTTTACACACAAATCTCATTCTAAAATTCCGATTCATCCTTTGCATACATTCCAAAGTCTTAATCGATTAATTATTTAAAATAACTGAAAACACGTGTAATCGCCTACGTTTTACATTGTTTTAGTAGAAAACAAATGTCAGCGTTGACGGTCAGAATCAGATCGCCCCAGATAAGCAGGCATAACATTTTAAATGTTGACATGACAGTGAGCGCTTACCCTTACTTTTTTTCTACCTTCCTACTTCTTTTTTATTCTTTTCGAGGGTTGCAATTTGTTACACTTACCGCAGCTTGTTATCCTTCTTTCCATCGCGGAACTTTTGTGTCCCACGTGTTCCAGAAAAATTACCGAGCCAAAAATGAAAAAAGAAAACAGCGTAGAGATGGTATCAAAAGTTCTGTATAACATTTCTGTGTGCTTTAACAAATGATATCTGACAATCATACTCACTTCTAAGGGGCAAGGAAAGGTTGACATCTCCTGGAAGACCACGTGCAAGATATGAATATTTTCTTTAAAGAAGAAAAAGCCAAAAGCTGGCGAAGGTCAAGTTATTAAAACACATTATCTGTATAGCTTTAGTTTCCCTAAAGTTGCTTGTTTTAACTATTTATTTTATATGCAGAAAGTAATGTACAATTGATTTTTAACACATTTTTTTCAAATAGTTTTCAGTGTTGTTTCATAAACCTTATCTTATATTTTATTGTTAGTTCTCACCACCTTCTATATGAATTTACAGCATAATTTAGTAGGATTATAAATGTAGTACTTGGTTATTTTCACTATAATATGAATTATAGGGCTATAATTCTTTCATTTTACTAGTACAAATGGTTTTTATCCGATTTCCTAGAATTTACATTCAAATATGTTACAATGAACAAAAGTATATGAAAGTATAGAAAAAAATACAGGTAGTAACTTCTCTTTTATATTCTATCGTGGATTACTTCTTGAAATCGATATTTCTGGCAACAATTTGCGGTAATTACAGAGGTAGGTTTATTAATCGGGTTGATAGTGTCGTGTTGCCGACATATCTTCTATTGAACCATTATATCCATATATTCCCTATTTAGAGAAAATCTTGTGCATCCTTATCAAATTGCACAACGCAAAAGTTGATCTGATCTGCGTCACGTTTCACGATGACAGAACGCACAGAGAAAAGACTCAGAATCCAATTTGTCACAAACTTAGCCAACTATTCATCGGAAACCATTGGTATGTTCTTAAAGTGTATGGCGATGAATCTATTAGTGATATTCAAATTAAAGAGTGGTTTAAAGGAGTAAGAAGTTGTGTCTAAAACTAACAATAACAGGACTTGAAGTGGGCTCTAATTCTGATTAATCAAAGTTGTTACTCAACAATGAGATGGATAGAAAAAAATGGTGATTTTAGAAATTATAGTCTCGGAAAATTTAAGTAAAAAATTGGGAATAACCTGCGCTACCAATAACTACTTTTTATAAATCGGGGATATTACTACCCTTTGTACGATTGAATCTAGAGAAAACTTTCTTTTTTTTGATTCTAGGTCGTCTACTTTTGTTTCTAACCCTCTTAAAAAAGTGTAATTTGTTGTTATTAAAACATAATTTAACAGAAAAATAATTTCCTCAAAGGCTGAAAGGCTATAGTATTAAATATCGCTTTATCCAATATTTTTTTCGGGTAGTAGTTCGTAAAGAAAATCTATTTTATTTAAATTTGTGTTTACAATTATATTTTAATAGGTTTAGAATCTATAAACAACACACAATCAATGCTTTGCAATTGCAAAACCGGCATACCTCTGTTAATCAGAACCAAAGAATACCAGAGACTGGTTCGGCTGGGGAAAACGGATAAGTTACGATTGGCTCTACATGCTTGGGAAGAGGATCATAGGATTGCATGGAACAATGCAGCAATCCTGGATAAAGAAGACAACGCCATGAAAAGAAAATTGTTGGAAGCACCACACCAACCGCCATCAGCACACCAACCCTGGAAATAAAGAACGTCTGGCTCCCTATGATTAGAGAAAGCATTAGCCGAAGACCGGCGACCGCGATACAGAGGACAGAAGAATAACAAGCATACTCGGATCAACCCCCCAGAAGGGAGGAGGATCAGCGGAATACACAACGACCTACTGCCCACCACCGCCGTGCAGGTCCAACGCACATCCTCTTCTGCGCAGAAAATTGTAGCTTAAATATAAGTTTAACACAGTAATTTCTGTCCTGCATATTAGCTTAGTGGTTAAGTCAGCTGGAATTAAGAAATTGAGAAAAAAAATGATCGAGTTCGATCCCCAGTCGCGGACAACTTTCGCTAATAAAAAATAGGGAAGACAAATACGTCAGACAAAAAAAAATCATCGAAGCATGATTGCTCTGGCAAGCAAACAGCCCTTCTTAGGGCTCCTCTGAAGACGGAGTAGATAGACTGCCGAAACGTCGGACTATCCAAGTTCAACGAACGATGGAAAGAGCCCCAACAACAACTCTAGTTTTACGTACATTCCTTTCTAGGTCTAAAAAGTCACTGTTTGTTTCTTCGTCTCTTAATTCTTTATTTTATATATTTTGATTGTCTCATAATCTAGGTTTCCCATTTTGTTTCATTTGTATATCCACTATGACTAGTCTACATTGGAATTTTGGTTCCTTCATTGTTTGTACACCTATTATTCTGCTTTTATGCTTATATGGTAGAAATCTAATATTTTTGTTTATTTTTTGTTTATTTTTTTCGAATTCTCTTGTGTAACCAACTCCTTTCTCGTTTCGTTTCCCTGGCATTTCAATCTCCCATTGCTATTGTCTTTGCGATCTTCTTTTACGTTTTCTAGAGATTCTTTCAACTCTTCCATTTCCTCCTCTGTGGTACCCTTCGCCAGAACGTGCATCTGATATTTTACCCTCCATTTCTAAATCTGATATCATGATTCTTGAATTTATTGGTTGGAACTTAATTACCTCTTAGTTAATATAGCTTCCTTCGCGCTTCATTTACATTTACCCCAGAATGATAAATATATCGTCCATTTTTCCGCTTTTCTCCCAAATTTTTTTTTTGTCTCTGAGATAACCGGTATTTAGACTTAAATGCGTCTTTCTACCTCTATTATTTTTCAAAAAGTCCGATGATGGAAATGTCTAAAATATCTGCCAACCTATTTAAAGACCACCGTTGCTGGCTAGCAGTTGGTTGAAACTGACAACGATTCATAATAATGAAATATTTATCTTTGTTTCTCCCAAAATGGATGTTGTTTAGAAAGTTTTGTGTAAATGTCCATTTTCACTCATTTATGCTTTTAAGATTTAATACTTCGGCTTTAATAAAGAAACTTCGGGCTTCTTTGTGTAAATTACAGAGACTTTCTGAATTTTAAGTACAAAATTGATTCTTTCTCCAAAAGAGTTGGGGATAAATATGAACAATCTTTCAAAAGAGAAAGAATTTAATTGCACATTCAACAGCATAAAGGATTATAATCTTAATTCTCTATTTCAGAAAATATACCCCATGCTATAGTACAATATTGTTAGTTTTGTGCTGTGTTGTCAAATAAAATATATTGAAATTGAAGGCTAATGCTGTATTGTTGTTCATTGTTTATTGTTTTTACTTTATGCTATTATATTTATGGTATTATACTTTTCTTCAAATTGCGGCTTTTAATTTCACATATTTCTAATATTTTATATTTACTTTGTATTAATTGAAGCATGTCTGCACTTTTGAAGAAAATATTGATTTTGAGAATGTTTCAAGAAATTTCAACATTTTGTATTTATAATCCTTACTGCACTATGATTTATTAAACCACTTTTCAAGATCTTAGATATATTCTCAAGAAGGAGACGAATCTGTGTAAAGTGCTGTCATATGAAACATCGGGGATCTTTTTATTGTCGTCGATCTTGTCTGGAAGATCGGTGATGTTCGTTGAAACCCCGGTAGCAACACAGAACAAGTGTTAGATTACAGGCTATAATTAGTTCTTCTTGACCCTCATCCTGTTTAAAATTAATAGTGACTACACTCTGTCAACAGAAGAGATTATAATAATTCTCATGTTCTAGGAAATTGCTTGTCCGTACTTCCGTGTAATCGTTGTATTGTTATTTACTCTTTATTTCAGTGTTATTATGAAAGAAGACTGGCAGTCCAATGAAGAATGTGTGTAACTTTCTAGTTTCACTTTGAGGTTATTTCAAATTTGGAGTTTTACGCAAAACGAAGGTGCTAGATTTCTATTAGAAACGTGTTAATAGAAAATATAGTCAAGAATTCTTAGAAGTCTATCTTAATTATAGATTAAAAGTGTATCATGTCGGTACAGTTATTTTTACTAATTCCTATAAGTGACAGTTAACGGAAATTATCAACAATTTGTCTTTCTTTTACTGTTTATTTGTATACGAGCATCTGTCACATCGTGATTATGAAGGATGTAATTCAATATCAAACATATTAGCTTCAGAACGTGTTCAACCAAAAACATAATACATATTTAAGATGAGTTAATTTATTTTGAGATTAACTATTAAGTTTACTTCTCATTATTCCTTATAAATTTATGTATTCCGGGACTAGTTTTGTTTAGACGTCATCTTGACCTAAAACAGTCAAATTGGTAAAATGAAATGTTACATACACATACATACATGTACGCTGCGAGTCGTGCCAGAAGTGTGCTACCGCTGTACGGCCACCTATGTATATTTCTGCCTCCATTGTAAGAACAGAATCAATTTTCATTTCCCAATATCTTGGTAAAAGAGAGGATAGTACTTTAGGAGTGTATAGACTGGTGACTTAGGTGACTTATATTACAGATACTTTAATGTCAACTCACATAATTACTCCTCAGTACAGTGATAAACTGTAGTGAAAAATCTGGTATCTAGGTCACTAATGTTATCAGACTTAGCCCACATCAAGGGCGAAACCAAAACCATACGCGAAGTATTTTTGCTAAATGCACATTCAACGTCATTAACAAAACCATCCACAACAACATCAAGAAAGTTCCAGAAAGAAGCATCATGGCAATCAAAAGTAAGGTGATTTTACCGTATGCGAAAGGCACAACTGACAAAATAGGCAAACTTGTATGGAAGCACAACATTGGTAGTATTTTTACAATAAAACAAAAACTTGGCAGGATCAGTCTAACCGACGAATAGGAGCGCATAGAGAAAAACACAAGCTAGACATACTTTATAGACTTCGACAACACTAAGACTGTAGGCAAATGTAACAACATTCGAATAAAAATTAATTAATAGAGGCTTCTTGTATTTGTTGCACATTTTGGTGTATTCGCCGCAAATTAGTAGCATGTCCATCTACGAGTAAAAATTGCGCACTTCTAATAAAACATATTGATGTTCTTGTAAAAGGAACCTTCTCAACTCGATTGTGTACCTGATCCGATTCAACAATGCGTGTATTTTCCATTCGATGGAAGACTTTACAATTTATCACGCAAATACAAATCAGCAAAAGGCATGTCCATTCAAATAACAATAACTACTAAAGAGAAGATTATAAAGCAAACTGTGAAAACCAACATTGTTATATTTCCAGGTTGTACAGGTAACATTCATGTACATCACTTCTCAAATTTATTTAAAAAAAATGAATACTGGTATAAAGTGTTTGGTGCTATTGAAATCTCTAAGAAATTTATTTTGTATCTATTACCCATGACGTTTGATTAAGAAATTGTCAAGATGAAAGCTAGTAGCCATAATTCAAATTTTTTGGTGACAATGGCAATTTAATGGAAAGCATATTTTCTAACTTAGAAAATTGTGTTGAATCCAAGAATGCAAACATATCTAGAGTATTCCGTTTGAAATATTAAATTTCATTGTATTTTCAGAAAGACCGGAAGCGGTAAAAATTTGCTAAATAGATAAAAACATTGCAAATATGGTCTAAGTCGTATATATAAAATTTCAATCAAATAGTTCTACAAATAAAAAAATAATAAAAGGCTGTGTCTATGATATAAGACACCCAGTATTAGCGTACTTATTATTTAGTATTCTAACTGTACTCTTTCTTTTGGTACCTTTCTACTTCAATTTTCTGACAAAACTACGGCAGTTTGCCGCTTCTTTGGAACAATAAGCAGGTCTGATAAAAGAAAAGTTTGGAATGTCTTTATCTGCGCGCACATCCATGATCGTAAATAGATATTGGTATGTGCATTGACAACCGTACCAGTAGCAGTATGGTAGCGCCCCGTGCAAATCGCGGCCATATTAGGAAGATCACGACCAGCGGACTGCATGACTGCATGCCACGTTGCTGTGGAATATCGATATGTCAACTTTTTACACCCCGATGCATCTGGAAACGTGAACGGTACTGTTCTGAATATTGCTTTGTTGTTATCGTTCTTGTCCTTTAGGAATAACGAGCTAAAAGGATCAACAAATCCACAGTATTTTACAAAAACTTTCCGATGCAGAAAGTCTTTTCTGTATTTCGTTGAAATACTTAATATATTGTAGTGAATTATATAATAAAGTGCAGTGGAAAATTTACAATATAAATTAAGTTAATTTCGTAAAATTTCACATTCAGTAAGTTTGATACAATGAAATATATGTTCCGTGCAATTTATTATAAATATCCCAACGCAAAATTTAAAAATGCAAATAACAGGAAATAGTATAGTGGAATTTCTAAGTAGTACCTAACATTCTTTTAATATGTATTGTCTCTAAATTTTGATATTGACCTGTGTTTATATTTCAACGCATATTTAAAATAATTAATAATAAAATAATTCTTTATATAATAATTTCTTGCTTAAGATATTAAGTTAATTTATTACTGCAGCAACTTTGGTTTCTCTTAGCAAGACAGCCTTCCACAGCTTGTACTAGCTCTTTACTGTAGGACAAATTATGTCTTCGACTTCTTTTAACCAAAGGAACAGAAAACATTACGAGGAAGTTACATCTGGGGAATAGGGCAGATGCTCGGACAATACGAACCCTAGATTCAGATTCAGTTTATAGAGATGGGAGATTTGTAAATAAATGGATGATCCTGCAAAAATAGCATGCCTAGATATCCTGTTGCTAACATGTCTTTTTCATTGAATTTATTCCTTATGGTAGTTAGTCCAGTGAAATTCCCCTTCGCGGACACCCCTCTTACACGGACACCTCCCTTAAACGGACAGTTTCTAATGGTCCCGACCGGCTCTCATATAATTTCCATTGTATTAACTCTTTCTTGGACGGAAATTCTCTTGAACGGACGCGGACACGAGAAAATGTTCTCTTAACCGGACAAAAAATAAAATAAAAAGAAACGCCTTATCTTATTTTTAAATCGGGAGTATTGCTATTGCATTTCTCAAACGCGCCGCGCGCCAATTTCGCTGGGACTACCCCGAGTAAACCGGAGATTTACCGACTTTAATCTTTCGGTACAAACGCAGACTATGCCGTGCATTTCTGCCTGCCGTGAATTAGGGACTTCCCCAGATTGATCGGGGATTTACCGTTCTTATTGTTCGGGTGTACGCTTTCGATTCAATCTGCTTTCAATATTAGTCTGGTGTCTATGGGGAAAAGACACAGTGGGCGACACATTCATTGTAGAAATGGCTCCAAATAGAAAAATTCTCACGCTAAAACAAAAAATTGAGATTGTTGAAGTTTACAATAAAGAGAAATTAAGTGTAAGAAACTTATCCAAGCGTTTTAATATTGGAAAAACACAAGCTGCAGATATAATTAAACATAAAGAAATCCTCCTAAACAAATGAATGTCGAATAGCAATTTGAATGAAAAAAGAAGCATTTTAACGGGTGATGGTACTAAAATTGACAAATTGTGTTATGACTGGTTTACAGCAGCTCGGCATAAGGGGATGGCTTTAACAGGTGTGCATATGATTTTTTTTTATATAAGGTTTTCTTGTATTAATGCGTTGACTTTCTTTTCATATTAAATTCTAAAATAGATAAATAAGGGAGATTACCAATAGGTTTGTCGTGACAAAAACGCAAAAAAACATTTTTTTTAGGTCCAATAATACGATGTAAAGCAAGAGAAATAGCCGCTTCTTTGGGACATTCTACATTCAGTGCTTCTTCTGGTTGGCTCAATAAATTTAGAATCCGCCACAATATAAGTTTTAAGCGATTTCGGGAGAAGGAGCTTCGGTTAATGCTGAAGATGTTTCATCGTTTTTAAAAAAAATGTCCTTCTTTGATTAAGGGATATTCACCGAGAGACATCTATAATGCCGATGAGACAGGCCTGTATTTTAGGGCTCTACCCGACAAAACGCTCACATTAAAGAAGGAAAAATGTATTGGGGTAGGTATCCCAAAGAGGGGTTTACAATTTTGCATTGTGCAAATATGGCGGATGAAAAAGAAAAACTCCTAGTCATTGGTAGGGCAGCTAAACCCAGAGCTTTTAAAAACATTAACATAAATAACCTGCCTATAACTTGGAAGTACAATAAGAAAGCTAGGATGACAGGACAAATTATGACAGAGTGGTCGCAAGACCAAGATTGGAAAATGGCTAAAGAAATATTTTGTTATTTTTAGACAATGCGGCATCTCATCCGAAAGACGTTCGCTTAAATAATATAAAAATATTATTTTTACCCCCTAATTGTACATCAGCTTGTCAACCACTTGACCAGGCGATTATAAAGAATTTTAAAACTTATTACTGAAGCCTAATACTCAAACATCTGCTAGTAAACATTGAAACTGCTGGTATAGCTTTTGAGTTAATAAACAAAATTACACCACTGGATGCAGTTTATTTGGCAAAACCGCTTGGGACCAAGTAACCAAAGAGACAATTCAAAATTGCTTCCGCAAAGCAGGATTTAATCATGTAAATATGCAAAGTGAAGACCAGTTAACTGAGGCTGATACATCTGACCTAGAAGGTGATTTGCCTCTTAGTGTACTTTCAGATATCGTCAAAAATAAGAATTTATTGAAATTGACAGATAATGAAAACCTTAATGATTTTTTGAACGTAGATGAAGATTTGTACGTTGAAGATCCAGATTCAGAACAAGAAATTGCAAATCCAGTTGAAATACAAGGACTTTCGGAAGATTCTGATGTCGATGAGGTTCCAGTGCCAACAGAAGCTATCCCAAATTATGGTAAAGCTATTACCCTGACCAAGCACCTCAAAAGTTTTGTCGAAAATTACGGAGATACAGAGTCTTTGGAGCTTCTTTCTAAATTAGAAATACAATTTCAAGACGCCATTTTAAAGAAAAAGAGAAGACAAACAACAATATATGAATTTTTGCGTCGTTAAAGTGACTATTCATTTCGTTGTTATGTACATATATTATACTTTGTATGTATGTATATATCTAAAGGAAATAAACTTTTTTCTTGAGTTTAAAGTTTCTTATTTATTTTAAAAACATTTATATACATACGATTTAAATGTACCAGTTTCTTTAATATATTAATTTTTCGTTAAAACGCGATTTTTGTTGTATCTACTACATATTTCTTTTATGCGGACACCCCTCATGAACGGACATCTTCAGTTGTTCCCGTTGGTGTCCGTTCAAGGGAGATTTCACTGTACTTGGAGATGAGAATCTGAGTTGATAATATTTTAAATAATCCACCATACTTACTTCATTTATATCCCTAAAAAATGCAACAAAAACTTTGCCAGCATATTTATGGTACTTGCACTAATAATGTTGGACCTTGAACTTAGGCTTCCTCAACACGGCTCCGGAAATCTGCTTTCTCTTTTTAAATGGGTATGCTTTAGCAAGTATCCTACAAGTTATAATGATTAGCAGCGCTAATTAAATTATAAGCGTCAGTTTCATAGAGAACTTGTCTAGCCAATATAGACAAAATATTACTACCCTGTCACTTTGGCCTTGCATGCATGATAGGAGAGGTACATCCTGGTCTCATGTGATTCGAAGATGCCGCTCTAGTTAATTTGAAGAAATCACTGCTGTTTTTGCATATTGTTTTCTGTTTACTTGCCTAGTAGCAGTTTCCCCGCAAATGTTGATAATGCCTCCTTTACTAATGCATCACTTACCATATTGATGTGATAAAGGTATTATTAGGACCTTAACTCGTGAATTATGTAACAAAGTGAAAGCGACAATTACAAAATGTCCGGTTATTTATTGGTTTACCAAACTATAACATCATTATTTCAATATTGTCACATATTCATCTTGTTTCCCTGAAGTATTGATAACAGCAACACTTCCGAAATTTGCAAAAGTATATCAATGATATTTGTGTTCCCTACAAATACTTGCAGTATGTAATTACATTTTATCTAATCAACAAGGTTTTACTGTAACTAATGTTCTCTGTTTATAATAAATATATATAAGCTCTCGGAAATTATGGATGCTCAGGACGAAACAGACGTTATATTTACACAGATTATTCTGTGCTTTTGCATGAATCCTTTTGGATCTTGGCGGTTCCTTTTTGAATAGCTTTGCTGAAACTTTACGAATAGGGTACAGTTTCTGTGTTACACTTCTAAACTATTATTGTTAGTTTTAGCGTATTCTGAGCATCACATTTGAGGCAATTCATATTTGTACTTTTCATTAATGATATATCTTGTATTTGACAAAATTACTATTTTGGGCGATTGCTCTTTTTTCATATTCAATTTGATAACATAAACGACTAAATAATGTCTTTCACACAGGAAACTTATCCCATTGTGGGAGAATACACAAGTGTGAAGGCTTTGGGAGTAACTTTTGATGATAAATTATATTTCAATATTTACGTTAACTGTTGTCAAATTTAACATCCTTAGTAATAACGTTGTGCAATGAAGGAATCTCTCAGACCAGAACACTCTCTCTTAATTTTTTCTTCAAACTGATTTCAAAATGACTGATTTTTCAATACTTAGCTTATAGTGTGTGTCTTTGATTTGTTCGCGTATATTTTTGTTCTTCTTCATATTTGATACGTTAGTAGTATTTGAGTACGTATTATTCTCTTTAATTTTTGTCTTATAATAAAAAAATATGTATTTCTGCGGGGCAAATAATCCATTCTACTTATTTATGTACATTGATCGCGATACATCCACTCTTGGTTTCGATCGGAATCTAAGCATCTGGGGATACATTTTACAGAAATTCTTTTCATATACAAATCGATGTGATAATCTAATGGCGAATGCGTTTATACGAAATCTTTACTGTTTGAGTTAAGCGCTTTAGCCTATTTCAGCAATTTAACAACATCATGTTATGAATCGCATCAATATTCTCGGGATAGATACCGAAATCGTTTTTCTGACGTCTTCTTATTTTTAACATTCCGTTTTTGAATTGTGCTATACAATTTTTGATCGTCTAGTGTATTAAATTTGCTTACTCCTTAATACCCTCAAAATACAGCTAGGTTTCACGCTCATATTTCTCGACTTTGACACTTACGGTCGTCATGTTTCCTTTCAAACGTTATTGTTCAATAATGCTTTAACCTTTTATAATACGTCATTATTTATTGTCGTAGTAACGCGATATTGTTTTGTTCAAGAGAAACGTCAGTATATGAATGTTCGTTCGTAAATATCGTTACCCCAGTATCTAAACTAGAGGAGATGATGTTTTTAGCATGGCTATCTTCTTATTTCCATGGCGATTCAACTACTAAGGTAGGTTTTAAAATCTAAATAAAAATAAATGACAAGAATAGTTTTAAGTTCGAAAATACATTATAAATTATCTTTCCAAATGGATATAATTTTGAAACAGGTTATAATGTTACATTCTTCTTAACACACAAACTAAACGATTTTGATATTAAATTGTATATATTTCCCTTTACTCATTTATTTTTATTTATAGGGTACTATTATCTTATGCTGTTACTTACTCATTCGTTTGTGTTAGGCATGAATTTTAATAGATTGTGTTTTTTAGTCCGTCAGATAATTGATCCTGAACCTACTTTCTACCTTAGCTACAGTTCAAAGTTTTATCAGATTATTAACTGTGACAACAATAGAGTGCTAATAGACCTACCAAAATGCAAATATTCACCCTACGACATCGGTATAGATAATATCATAGATAAAAGGCCACATCCTCAGTGCAATCGATTCCATCCCCAAAGAAGGCACCGCTGTTATTAGAAATTTATGCACTATTTTTAAATTCGGAATAGCTAATGTTACCGATAAATAGGATTGTTTATGATGAGAACGATAAGGCTTGAAAATGTGCTACTGAAAATCAGAAATAATTAATTTTTGACAAGGTTTATAAAACAAAAGGTTTATCGTGTGAAAGACTCTACTTTTGAATTTCCTTTTCATTGTTTTAAGAAGCATACTAGGTATGGTAGGAGAATCTAGATTAATATCGCGGGAAACATTTCTTAATTTATAATAAACTTTAAAATAACGTGTATTATTTACAAATTATGGGCGATATGGTTTGCAATACACATATTTGCGTCTAAACTTATGTTTTACAGCAGAAAAATTATTTAAGAAATGAACTAGCTTTAAAAGTGCGGTTGATTACGTTTACTTTTCAAATGCTCTTTGGGTATTATAGACAGATATTACAAACTATTGAATCTAATAAATCACAGAGAAGTGTAATAATCAAGAAAGCTAGTTGGCAATGCACCCCTATTGGTAGCTTTTTATATCCTTTTCCTGAATCATTCGTTATGGATCTTCAAAGACGCGTGGCCTTCTGCAGAGCTAAATTCTATCTATATCAAACAACTACTATACAGAACCGTATCGATCATTTTATTTGCTCTACTATATTTCTAATAGTGTATGATCTTTATATAGGTAGTTACTTTATATGCAACAAATATTTAGTTATTTTACGATATGAAATATTTAATAAAACGTTGCTAAACAATTAGCAATAATTGCCTATATATATAAAATTAAATCACTTTGCTTCCAAATATTAACAATATACTATTAATATCTTCAGTTGCCTACATTATAAAGGACGATGTATTTTCTAAGCCATCATTATTTTTTGTATTTTCTAACCGATGTATTTTCTAATATACGGTCACACTCAAGCGTTACAAGGGGAATAATCCCACGTTTGTGCTTTTGAAGCTCTTAGTTGAAGATTTAAAAGTATGTTAGGCGTAAATTTGAAAATCTTGACATTTAGTCATAACAACATTTGCTTATCTCCACCAGGTTCTCAACACTCAAATGCAGGAAATACAACAGAGTGCGAGATACCAAAAATCTGTACACAATATATAAAACATAACTTCGCAAAATAAACAATTAATGCATAGACGAACCGAAGTATAAGTACATATGTATGCACTGTACGCAGAGCTGTCATTAGAGAATAGAATGTATGGCAGCATCAATAATCGAATTAAGATAGTCTGCATTAATATCGCAAATATCAGAGATCTTAGTAAAGGCAATACATATTAATGAGCACAGCTGGGAGCACAATAAAATGTAATAGATAATTTAGAATTGGATCTAAAACAAACAGATGGCATTTATTTAATAACTATGAATAGTGAATTGCGTAAAAGAGGATACAAAGGTTTTAGTATAGGGGTAATTCTTCTTGAGTATAGAGAGATAAAATTAAATTTAACCAGAAGTAGGCAACCCTAAATATTTTGCTCAGGATAGAAATCTTTATTGAGGAAATGCAGGTATTTCAGAAATCTTCATATATATAGATAGACTCTATGGTGCCAGAATATGTCGTACAAATGGGATAACAAATTAAACCAGCAAATTCTAGACGTAAACGAATGAGAGAGAAAGAAGGAAAGTCAGAAGTCTTACACTACGGAATTATCTACAATTACGGTACACGAATCCATAAATTTTATATAATTTAGACACTATATCCGTTATATGACCAGCAAGTAACGTGGCTCAAGAAGAATTCCTAGATCTTTAATTGAGGTAGATACGTGGAGCAGAAATAACACAGGTTGTTGTCATTTAGTAAAAGTCATAGTAGTACACCTTTTTGCTCAAAGATAAACTGTTTGCTGTATAACACTCAGAAATGAAGCCGACATCATTTTCATGTGATCTATAATTCGCTGAGTTGTAAACATATGAGAATAATTTTATATCGACTACATACATCAATAGCTCGGATTTAATAGTTTTAGCAGCATCGCTAATATATGTACACTAGAAGCACTGTAGCCTCGAAATTAGTTCATTGGAAGTAACAACTAAATGAAATTTGTGAGACTTACTTGGAATTCTAGATCGAATAGGTACGGCTTCGAAATTCCATTCGACTCTAGCTTCTAGGTTCAAGTAGACGACATCAATTCGATTTATCTATAACTTCCGAAACATACTGGGTAAAGCAAGCTAGGTTTGTAACTTATGAAGGTTGGCACATAAAACGATGTCACTCCATGTAGTTAACTAGAGAATGATCTTTCCTCAAGCCAGGGCAAACACGTATTGATTCTCAGGTTGAGGGAAATGTAGACGTCTTCGGAACAAGGTTGAATATGGCGTGCAAAGGTTTTGTAAATGCTTAATCTGTAATTATAAATCCAGAAATGGTATCTGATCCCGAAGTAAGAGAGTTTTTAGAACGTTTAGAGACAATTCAATTTCTTCAGTGGTAAATGGAGTAAGCGTAACAGCAGAAGGTTACGTGGAATAAAAAGTAGTCAAAAGATTATTTCGTGACTTGGTATAAACGCTGTGGAAGTAGTCACTAAATGTGGCGGAGGGTGTGTAGTATTCGGCGTCATTATATTCGTGCAGTAGTTTTTCCACGTTTACTCAGGATAAAACATTAAAATTGTTATGGTTCACTACAGAGATCAGTTTCAATAAGTCTAAGATTTCTATAAGCTAAAGGGGTGAAACTCTTGGTTTTAGAACGATAGTATTTAAACTGATTCAAACAATGTTGCGATTTGTATCTGATACATTTGCCCAACACTGTATATATCAAGCATTGAATGACATCGACAATGTATCAGGGAACTGATTTGCTAAGTACTTCATTTAAACGTGTTATAGAAACAAATTCTCACAGAAAAAGATTGCTAAAGGCATTTGTTATTGTTATTTTAAATATACCGGGTGAAACGTTACGAGCTGTTGGTTGCATTCTGTGCGATTGGAAAATGAGCTCAATTGAAACGATTAACGCATGCCTAGCGTATACCCCCCTCACCTCTTAGCAATACGGAATGAGGACTTTATTCAATTGATTTAAATTTGTTTAGTTTTCTATTAGATTCTCTTCTATTCAAATGTACATAATTCCCGCTAGTGGAAAATCCCACACTTAAGTTTCCTCATCATGAGTAGCAGTAGTAATCAAGATAGTAGAATAAACGCATCGAAAAGCAACGTGTTGGTCTTATTATCGTTCTATATCAATATCGTTTAATCGTTTCATTATATTTGGAATAGTTTACATCAGTAAACTCGCTAAGAGAAAGTAACGCAAAACAAAATTGAAAAGATCGATGTGGGGATAAGATTTTGTAGTAATAGTTAAACATGGGTACTGAATATCGTTAGACACAGCGTACTGACACACAATCGCCCTGCAGAATAGGATGCGTATCTCTCGACTTTGTTAACTTATAGAAGTCTTATTTCAAGTAATTGTAATTGTAGGTAAATTACTAATAAAAATTGGATAACTATAAATATCTATAAATAATTAATTTACTAACTTACTTAAATGAATGCAGCGAATGTTTCAACATGCAGTTAGCTTCTTCAGTTTTCTAAAGGCTTTAGAAAATATAAAAGCTTAAAAACCTATGTTCAATTATTGAGGTGATATTAATATTGAAACAAATGGTCTTTATTTTTCACAGCTCTCTTTATTCTTAAGTTGCTGCAACTAATTTCGTAAATACTTCACATATTCTGGATAGAGCAAGCGCTTCTTTAGAAACCAAGAAGTTGATATAAAATTGGTAGATCTAAATGATTTGTAAGAAATTGTTTTAATTTTACTTTCATCAAATGGTACTTAAACAGAATTTACCTTCAACATTTAACTTATTTGATGTTTTCTGTTTTTAACAGTAGCATAATAAATCAGTTTAATGTAAAGGCATATCTAAATACGTCTGAATAAAATAAAGTTTAATTCAGTAGTATTATCATTAGATCTCAATATTCTGGCATTTGTATATAAATATTGTAAATCCGGGTCTGTGTGCTTAATGGATAAATGACTTGTGAATGTGCCCCTTTATTATTTTCATCTTAGCACGGGATATTATTGATATATCAGAGTTGGTTTTTTAGCAATGTAACAAAAGAACGAACAGGAAAATGACTTTAGGAAAGTTAGCCTCGATGACTTCTGTGCGGAAGTAAGCTCGTTTGAAAGCCATTGTATTGAAGAGGGTTCGCATTTGATGGTTTATATTTACTGCTAATATCCAGTGCAACATCTATGGGGTCATGATATTATGCCTCGGTAATATATGTATTCTTTCCTTGCGTAATGTACTATCTATTTATTACAATAGGTAGTGAGCATATTATGGTTTAAACGGATAGTGAATGAATACATTTATTAAAATAAAAGACCAAAATCTTGGAAACGAAAGACTTAGGAAATTTGATAATATTGTGTTATAGTGACGAAATATTTCATATTATGCTAGTGTGCATTCTGTTGGATTGTAGGACGAGATATGACGTATCTTGGCAACAGCTAGCTCATATTCAAAGTATAGAGTCATTCGCATTTGTGTTATTGCTATGTAATTTGACAGTTACAAATTTTAGCTGCATCAAAAGCAATTTGAGTTGAAATTAAATGCAATTCTCAAATTTTACAACAAGAGTAATATGGAAGAACAAATTACGCATTTTCGCCGTATTTAACTGTTTTACTTCCGTAAAGAGAATACTGCGCTTTAAGTTTGTGCAAAGTTGAGTAGTTTACGGTGACAGTACTCATAAAAACATCAGTGTCAACGAAATTTCATGGCGGTCAGAAAGATCCACCGTGGTTAATGACTACAAAATCAAGGTATCTGTCGAGTTAAACCCAGATTACACAACACAAGACATTGCAGTAATATGGAATATTACTTGAGCGTTCATAACCACTACAAGAATCAGGAACGCATAAGTAAACTCAATATTTGGGCTCCTTATGAATGAAAAGAAATTCATTTGATATCGCAATTACACTTGCGATATGCTCATTAAACGTGAGGAAAACGGCCCTTCTTGAAGCGATTAAAAATAAATAACTTGTGATGAGAAGTGGGATGAATGAGGGATTATTTGCAATAACGTGGTGTACGGGGTTATACTCTCAGTGTCGTGGGATTTTAAAGACATTGTGCTTTCCGAGGCCCTACTAAAGAATCAAACAATGAATTCGACTCTTTATTCTCGGTAGTTGGATGAATCTATCATCCAGAAATGTTCAGAGCTCATTACGGATGGATATGCTGCCACACCTACCACTTTCGCCTAATCTTGCTTCGTCAGACTTCTACTTATTCTGCCCTCTTTAAAAGTTCTTGCCTGTTACAACATTCAATTTCGATAAGGCCGAAAATCAACTTTGTTCAGTCTTTCGCAAATAAAGATAGAACTTTGGAATGAGGCATTATGAAGCTCACTGAATGATGGAAAAATATTATCCAACAAAACAGACAAAATGCAATTGCTTGATCATTGTTCTATATACCATAAACAAATATTTTAGGAGAACATAGAAAAAATTCTTCATAACTTTTCCGACAACCCGATAAGTTTGAAAACGATTTTTAAAAGTACGTATAAAGCGTAAAAAAATAAAAAGGAATGGAAAGGAGACACATGAAGTTATTTGTTTTAGATATTGAGTGTCGAAATCTAACAATCGTCTTAACCGTGCTTGCTGTCTGTTATATTGGTCATTGTGTTTTAAAGCAGGTGGGATATAGCTAATCACTTTACAAAAGAATGTACAAGCACTCACTGTGAGAGCGCAGAAAATTTAGAAGTAAAATTTCATAAAATTATGCAGAGAATGTGACTTTGAAAATTATAATTATATAATTCTGAATTATATCGAAATTCACTCCGGATGTTGATGCGCTAACGTACAAATCTGATGCTGGTGGATTTTACTTTCCTTACTATAATTAAGTTCAAATTGAATTGGTTGCAAAATTTAGTATACACTTGCGCTTAATTGAAGCAATTTGGTTTAGTGAAAGATATACGTATTCTTATTAAATCCAAGGCAGAGCCCATGTTACTCACTCTAATTGAATATAAAATACGAGAGAAGTAAAATAACTGGATTTCTTGTAGTTATTAATAAACTTATGAAAATAGTTAAAGACTACAAAAAATAGCAGATGATGGTATTATTTGAATAATTAAAAAGATAAAAGAGGAAGTAAACGAATTCAAAAGAAATATGGACGCAATCTGATTTGCAAAATAAAAAGAAAATGTCAAGGTATTAGTTACTAAAGATTTCAGTAATAACTAAGAATTTCTGCACATATCAAAATAATTTATTGGTTGGTAACATTTTATATGCTGTGAGGACGCTTGATCCTACATATTTGGGATAGGAATTTGTCCGTTTCATTTATATATTATGATTTAGCCCTAAAAACGATTTTGAATCTAGGCCTGTATTACATGTGATTTTCACGTATATCTGTCGGCCTAACAGAAATACAAAAGTAAATATATTGAGGGTGTGGCTAGGTTGTCAAGACGGTCCATAAATCTGAACGAAGTTTCAGTTTTTATTTGATTTATTGGCAATCGCCGGTTAATTTTGGTGGCGCTGTTACCTGTAGTGTTAAAAGATACGAAAACCTAAAACTAACTTTTACATTAATCAACAGATGTCTTTCCTGATATTTGGGCGAGGAATGCGTTAAAAACTGCAGATCATATATAATGTTTTTAAGGTGAAATAATTTATTATATTATATACAAATCTTGTAGATTATTTGGAAGATATATTTGGAGTTTCAGTGTTGTATGTGGGACATAGGTGCACAATAGTAGCAAGTATATTAGAGTGTATTTATTTATTAATAATACTTTTTTACTTGTTTTATGAATTTCGCATTTGTTGATTATGATTATTGTCAATATACTAGTAAGAGATAGTAAGATAATTATAATTTTCATCTAAATTTGAATTTTGATACTTCGTAAAAATGTAATGATCTTACTCAAACATGTTTGTATGGATATAGATGTATGTAGATTTTCTTCCTTAAGATTTTCACTGATGAAATATACTTCTACACACGGAAGAAGTACATTTCGTATAATAGCAATAATATAGCGGTTTGTTAATATAGTCTTTGTACCCTAAACGCACGTGTCTAGTGAACAGGAGCTGTAAGTTTATATTCTACCGGAACCTTGAAAAAAATTTTGAATTTCACAAACTAATGAAGTAAAAACTTGTCGACGGTAATACCAAGGAAAATAAATTATCACTTAAAAATCAACGAAAGTTGCATTAAAAATTTAATATACACTACTATGCAAAAAGAGAGGCATATTGGTATATTTTTAAAAGTTTATGTAATGGTCATGTTTCCGGAAATATTAATGGTATCTAGGATTTACTTGAATCTGGTAAATGCTATACGAAGATATAAATAGAAAAGAATACTTAGAAATCGTAATCCTTCTGTTGTATTCAGGAATACGGCAAATAAACAGATAAGCAGGTGTGCCGCAGGCAGGGTAACTGTCGGTACTTAGAGGCAATAAAATTTATGGTCGCCGGAAGTATCGTTATTAAGCAGAAATAAAGTTGTTTTATATCGAGAAGGTGACAGCCAAGCAGAAATCCCAAGGTGCATGAGGTGCTCTCGGTGCAGTGTTCAAAAAAATTCTTAAAAAATATAACGAAATAGGTGACGTGATGGATAAACTGTAGCCTGGACGACCAAAAGAACTTAGCAGAGCGGCTGCATACTTTTTGAAAGTAACAGCTGTATGAAATAGAAAAAAGTAAGCGCGGAACTGGCACGGAAGTTAGAAGAAGCTACAAGCATGTCAGTACATGCTTCGACTATAAGTCGGTCATTTGAAGAAATCAGGATTACGTGAGTGTGTAGCTGTCAGAAAACTTTTTTGCGACGAGAAAATAAAGCAATAACGCTCAAATATGCTAAAGACCATCAATAATGGACAAATATTATAGACCGAGTCTAATTGAAATTTAGACTTGGATCTAACAGGCGTCAGTATGTTAGACAACGTGTTGGAGAAGTATTTGCAGAATCGTCTTCACAAACCACTGTCAAACATGGGGGTGCCGATATCCAGGTTTGGGGCTACATTTCATCGTAAGGAGTTGGCAACATTCTTAAAATTGAAGAGAAGCTTACATCGGAGAAATATCGAACACTATTGGATCAACATGCTATACCTCCTGCGCATTGTCTAATTAGTAATATTTGTTTCCTGCAGCAAGATAGCGATCTCAGACTCACTTTTACATTGGTCAAGAACTATTTAAGTTAGCTGAAAGAGGACAGAGTATTTCCCACTATGGTCTGGTTACAAGAAAACCCGGACATAAATATTATCGAACATGCTTGCGATTATCTTGACTCTAAAAAGATTGAACAAGCAGAGAAGACTGAATGAGGTGTGGAATATATTGCAATACGAGTGGTATCGTATTCCGGACGATTACATTAGAACAGTGCATAGTCTTCAGGATTGTGTAACAGACACTATGAAAATTAAGGGTGACCATACAAAATATTAAAAAAACTAATAGTGCTGAAGATATTCAGTATATTATTTACCGATATAAATATTGCATTGGTTATAAACATTTATCGAACAATATAGTTACTTACATTAGGGTTACTCATTTTCTCTTAAATTTCCTTTGTATAAAATTTATCAAAATGCTTTTTCTTTTACACAGTAGTACATATAGGATTAGAAAAAATGTCCTGGAATGAACAACTTTGTTTTTTGAATTCTTTTAAAATTTGGTATGGATATATGACTAAAAATAATCCATTTATTATATTTTCACATTTTGCTCGCTCTCGGTGTAACAAGAAATGCTTTCTACTTATAGTTTTTGAAATGGATATCCAGTATATTGATAAATTTTCGGATGAAGATTAAAAAACTACTTTCAGAAATGTGGTCATGTTTATTTTTATTGCTAAAAACGTAATGCAAAAACTAAAGGACAGTATAATGAAATTTTATTGGGCTACAATAAATCTTGTAAATTGTGCTCTGTTTACAATATGACCGTGATGAGGTTGATCAGGAAAATGTCACATATAATTCTGTAACAGTTGTGACATAATGTTATTTTCTCCAGTTATTCGCTTTTCTAATTGTTTAAAATTATGTGGTCTATTTTTATATATTAGATATTTGTAGTAACTCTACAGGAAAAAAAAGTAGTGGTGATGAACTTGGAAAACGGGTTAGTCATTCAATTATTCCCTTGCGTCTAATCTAGCGTGTAGAAAAAAATTCTTTCAAATAATCACGAACATTATGCGCAAAATGTGATAGAACTGCGTCCAGTTGGAACCAAGTATTCAAGTTGTTTGGATTTGAAAAAGAGAGCTGTAGCGACGGGCTGCATACATTTATCATCGAAAACTTAACTGAGTCAATATTATTTATGCATTTATTACAATGTAAATAACAGTAGATAGAGGATGCTGCCTTTTTATTGAAGCCAACAAATTATTATGAAAGGAATTGATTTATGGTGTCAAACATGTCGTGCTCTACTACCACAATATATGCTATTAAATCTACTGGGTTGTCTGTAAGAAGTTTAATTCAACTTACAATCGGTTACTACATGTACCTTGGATAGAAACTATCGTGTATATCTGAGATTTTCAATTCTCATCTACATATATTTTTATACATCTTTGCGTGCATATCTGCTCATGTACATACCTCAGGTTTACACGAACTAATCCTTTGTTGTATATATAAATTGGCAAATTGCAAAAAGGAAATAACTATGTAGTTGTGGCATACTCATTTGTGATAGGAGTAACACATAAACAATATCGGTAGTCAGCTAAATTTGCATTAAAGTTTCAAATTTTGAAAAGCATTGATTTAAAATTGTTAATATTCAGTGAAAATAATGTGAAATAAAGCGGCAGCGAATCGACGTTCATAATTTTTCATCAACCTCATGTCATTAAACCGTTTAACAAATAGTTCTCTTTTCGTGGCAGAGGGTCGGATTGCCATAAAGATGCCATTCATTGCATAAATTAACAAACAATAACAGTTAGAAAGCAGTACGGAGTCGGCAATACAAAAACCACCCCGCTAAAACCAGCCACTATAAATCAAAACAACCCCTGCTTTCGACGTTCTCGCTGACAACACGATTTTTTCTAGTGCATCTTTTATAAACACTAGATCGACTCATGTCCATTTTGATACGTACATACTAGTAAGCTATTAGTTGCCTCTTCTCACGCCTGCTAATGATGGCGCCACGTGTTTCCTTGCAGTGATTGTTTCCGGTTGACCGGATATCATTGAAAACGTGACTTAATATTTTATGGCCAGCACTATTAAAAAGAATTACGTAGGTCGTCTTTTAAATGGGCATGTCGATCGACTGATTTAGAGTAATAAATTAATGTGCTGCGCACCCTGTGAGAATAGTGAAGTAAGTACAAGTTCTGCAGCTAGTTTGTGTTTGTCGTCATTGTTTGCCTCTCAACCTAGACTTGAATAAAATGATTTAATATTCTATGTTTTTAGAAGTATTTAAAGTTATGATTATAAAAAAGATTGAAGTTTTTATCTCTGCATAGAGTTTCATTCATCACGAAAATTATACATTCGTTTAGATTGAGCTGTATATCTTACAGTTAAAGTTTATAATGAATGTAATACGCAGATACTTCAAAAAAGTCATCGCTAAAGTATAAGATTCTTCTCTTATATTTTAGATGATTATGTGAAATTCTGTAAAGAAAATTTAAAACAGATACAATACTAAATGATAGGTAATTGTGGCTAAAATAGTAAAACTAATGGAATAATACTGATACTAGTGTTATTCCATTGGTTTGGTGAAGAGCATATCTACAAAGGTTCTAATTTATCCAGAAATATTATGTTTAACAATATAGATTTTAATATATATGGAATATAAATATGATGGTGAAATCTAGTAGCGTTTACATGTTTAGAGGTTTTTGAAAAGCTTCAAGTTTTTTTGTTTAAATTGCAAGTTGTAATTGTCTTAGGATTTTCAAATTTACTCGGATGGGGTTTTGGCCACTCTCGAACGCCATGTACGATACCTTATTGGAATCAGTTATTGATAATGTTGAGATGGTATGTTCTGCTTAACCGACATATGGATGATATGAATGTTATGGCAACTACTTAGGAGAAGCAATCATTTAAAAACTAAAATAGACCTGTGCTAGGAGTTGTAACGAAAATTATTTGTTTAGCTAGAAGTGATTTTACGTATTGTTTTATCGATGTAGTGTATGCACAATGTTAAAATAGTATTCACGGGCAATTTCAGTCAGATTATGGAATAAAAGAAACTCTTTTAACTCTTCCAAACTTTCGGTTTAATACCTTCATCGCGGCTACAAAAGAATATTAATTACATTTCTCTTAATCTTATAAAAGTTGGCGAAAATATGATGTAAATATTAACATCTTTCAATACAATCTCGTGTATTGAGTTGAATAATGGAGGTAAACCATGACTTGAAACTGATACATTATTGTATTGATTTACCTTAAGAAAGGGGCTTGGAATTTAAACGTGACATATATAATTTTGATAAGTTAGTGTATGTTTAGAAATGATATGTTTGGAATGTACAGTGAAGTTCAATTAAAGCAAAAAAGGAACATGAAGCAAAAGGGGAGGTCTGGAATGGAACTGGAGGTAAACGTCACTTAAATTGCAGATTAAGGTTGTAAAAGACGCCCTACATATTTACATAGAAGATAAACAATCATTGCAAGATCCTTAAAGTTGAAGACTGTCAAACGATCAAGAAAAAGAGGGGAGCAGCACTAACCTCGGAGAGCAAAAGTGCGAGAAATTCAGAGTAGTAGGACGTTCAGTTTAGTGTTAGGACCTCATATGTCTGTCAGGGCCCGACCTAGCTACTTAGCAGGTCCGGGAAAAATAATATTTGTCGTCCTTTACAATTAGTTACTGCAACTTTTAAAGACATGTAGCCGCTAGCCACACTCAAAGCTCAGCTTGACCTAATTTAACAGTTTAACTGAAATATTTCTGGAATTATTCCAACTAATTCACACATTGTAATAATCGAACGAATTTATTACAGTCCACTTCAAATATACGACATGGTACGTATAGTAAAGAGATAATGTATGCTTTGACAGTGCTGATTTCTGTAACAAAGTTATATCGGTTAATTTTATTTGTACATATTGTTTCTAATTTAAATGAATGAGACCAAATAAGAAGTCTCAATTAATACTTCGGTCAGAAAATGTCAATCACAAGTCGGCTTAATAAGAAATTGCGTCGATGACGTACGTGGATATGTTAATCGCTCGCGTGAAATTGAAAAATAATTTGCGCAATTGTCATTCAACTGTCAGTGACACGCGTCAGTATTTGTTTGTTAACGCTTGACTGAAGATTAAACCTTTGCATGTGTCCCTGACTTCACGTAAATATGTAGGGTTTGCTTTGATTTTATCGGTGCAATTGTATTGTGTTTGGTAAACAGGATATTTACGATATAGGTACCGTCATTGTATGGACGTCAGGCTATAATATAGAATTGAATTTTACCTAAGCTGTTAGCCAAATTAAATATTTATTTATTACACGGTAATTAATATCTACATACAAGGAATAGACTTTGATTATAAAAACCTTTAACAGGTTCTACTGAAAAAGATGAGTAATTGACTATTTTGTGACGAAAGATAAGGTTTTCCTAACTATCTCACTACAATAATTAGACCGATTATTATTTGTTTCATTGGCTTGCCTCAAAAACTGCTCAAACAATTGTGCAACAGCAGCTTTGGTCTGCTGAAACTGACACAAATTCGTTATCTACACGCAGAAAGAAGTTACGAGGTGTTCCTAAAACTCAAGACAACTTGTATGTTAATATCATATCACATTGTGTTGGATTCTAAGTCACTAGAGAGTCGAGGGAAATGAGAAGGTCGATAAGCTAGCCAAAGAAGCAATGAAAACGTCTTTCATTATGCCGAAGCCCTATTGTGATCTACAGAGAAGTTAAGTAGTATCTCAGACTTTCATAGCCGTTGTCATATTCGTTCAACATCATTCGCATTTTCAGAGGTACTTTTGAAAATGCCAACCGCACTTGTTCGCGGATCGTCATGGACAAAAAAAACCTAGTGACACGGCGAAACTCCACAACCGTTGCCACTGTTACAGGAAAGTTATTTAAAATACGAAATCAAGAAATGGAAGGAACATTAAAAGGCCTCGTACTGGTCAAAATCATATCAAGGCATTCATTTCGTTCTCTTGAAGTACAGCAAAGACATTACTGTCTTTCAGCAAAAGGCGACCTACAACTACCGGCAGGAATATAGGCAGGACATGTACGCCTGAAATATTACTTATATAAAGACCGAAAAACTGAAGATCATCTCGGCTGTTTGCATTAGCAACATTTAGAAACGTCAGAAGTTCATATTGCGTACATGTGTTACGTGTCATGAGCCGTTGTCGATGACACTGTTTTAAAAGAGAATCTCTAAATTAAAGAACAGATTAGTACAAGGGCTTATTAAAAAGCATTGGCTTTCGTATCCCTATTAAAAAGATTGTTGCAATAGATCTTATAGGTCGCAATAAGTACAGATATCGGTACTGTTACACATTAAGAAAATTCGTGGGTTTCTCATAGTTACTGTTCGTGATGCATTGCTATGCCATTTGTACGTCTCACGATTTGGCGCGGGCCAGTATGCCACTCCACTGACTGCTATTCTTGTTGCGCGAAATTCTTTGGGTTTCTCGGCAGAACCGCCACTTTTAGACTTTTCAATCAGCGAGGAAGAATATTTGACATCTAAAGACGACAGAACATATCTAGTAAATCCATTGGAATGAAGTGACTTAATTCGAGATCTCAATTCATCGAAAAATAAGGATAAATAGTAGACGTCAAGCTTTAGGAGTTTATTATTTCTGCATATGGTAATCTACAGAAAAAGCTGTCGCAATATTTTTCAGAAGAATGTGATCCAGATGAGTGGCACTTTTTTATTTATGCCTGGAAAGAGTTTAACAGCTGTTCTTCTACACAACGAAAACGTTTGCCATTCCAGTCATGTTGATCACGCACTCTCCATGAAGAGCTGCTGTAGAAACATGACGTGCCTTTTTGATAAAATAAATTACAAAATGCGTAAGTGGTACATCAACACTGATGTAGGTGTTGCAATTCTACTTAGTTTACAACTTGGACACATAAACCGCCCTTGTTTCCTTTGCGATCTGCACAGCGGAGCGAAAAGTTTCAATTGTATTGTTAAATATTGATCAGTTAAGGTATAGTATAGGCTTGAGCGAAAGAACATAGTTGTGCATAATATTTTAATAGACTTTAAACATATTTGCACTGCTTAAGATATTAAATTGGTATTAATAAAGAAATTTGTAAAAGCAACGAACATGCATTGACATGGATATGCATTTCCATATCTTAAAATATAAAGAGTTCAAAATCTAAAGCAATATGGTCTTCAGGCAACTTAAAATATACTGTTTTTCTTGCTAAAATATACGCTTTTAAGCCGATGTTTAAGTTTTCCCTCTTAATTTAAACAAGTAACCTTTTTATAATTGTTTTTGGTACTCTTTGCTTGTCGAACCAATACTTACCTTGGAAGATACATATATAGTACTCGCTTATATACACAAAAGAATAATACGCTTCCCAACTTTATGCGTAAATATAGATGTACAATGTATGTGAGTATATGTGTTGTATGTGGAAATATAGTAATTTGAGTTCTTTATACCGGTATGTACGCATTCAGTTCAAAATTAAAAATTTACACACTTAGTGCTAGTGCCAATGCTAGGCATTTAGCTACATTGTATATTTGTATTTACCTTCAAAAGCTTTGTTAAGCGATCTTCAGAGTACGAATATCTATTTCAATATATGTATATGTAGGAGCGCAAAATTCTATTTATCGAAAGCTGAACGTCTCGAAGTAGTCGGTCACCACGGCAGCTTATGGCAGACATTCTGTTGGGACGTATTCCTAGTCTTTATTGCTTCTTCCTACTTACCTCTAAGGAAGAGAAGATGATGCCAATCAGGTTTTGTGTGATGTACATAGTGCAAATGATCGAGTCTCTGGCCGACAGCAACCGAATCCAGGTAGGATTGTTGTTCATCTCGGCGAACAGTTATTCTTAAACGTATGTCTCCTGGTACGAAATTTAGGTACCTCAAGCATTACCTGCGAGTGTATTGTGGCGGCAGATTTATCGTTTAGGTTGTTTTGAATATTTGGAAAAGTATTATCGGTTCGCCTGTTTTTCCGATGAAGTTTTGGGACACAATGGGATCCTTGCACGGCGGGATTATCATAGCCGATCATCTTCCAGGTAGAATTCCCTAATGTTGTAGATTTTATCATGACAGTATTGTGCTAGCCGAGTTTTGTCATTGCTCCCACGAAGTTATTTTTAATGTTGAACACTTTGTTCTTTAATGCGAGTGATTAATTAAATAACTTCTGCTTCTTATTGCCTCTTTCAGTTTGCACTTATGATGCCTCAGCAATAGAATTTTGACTGCATTCTGATTTTGAGGTTTCAACTTTTCACTATATAGACCGCATCTTTTGTTTTTATTTAATCGTTAATATGAAAAATTATACACGTGTCTCTATTTGTTCCAAGATAATTCCCCCTATTATACTAAAACTGGTATCAGAAATACAAATAACAGAATATTTGAAAAAAAGATTATTACAACATAATTGTAAGAATTAAATGAAGGCGTGATCATCGTATGTTATTGAATTAAAAATGTCTGCAAGTGACGTTAAAACACGGATAGTTTGAAATAGCGGTGTGCCGGGATTTAATACTTCATTCAAAAAAGAAATCAAAACACTACTTTCTGTTGTACCAGTAAATTTTCAAGAATTTGCATTTCTCTTGGCAAGAAAACGTAATTTCTTTGACTTTAGAAAGTAATTCTATGAATGTGTGCTTCCGAATAATACTGTTTCTAAAATTACCTACATCTTTAGATTTAATATTTTCCTGAATTTGACAAATATAACTGTGACATCTGTTATTAGTAAGTTTATTAGTCACATGAACGTACCGGCATACAAATCGTAGATGGTCTTGTTGGTATCGTGCGTACTAATGATGTTTATAAATATCACTTAGTTGCGGACGACCGAGCCGTAATAAAAGATGGCATAGAATTATGATCCAGTAGTCGCTGCTGAACTGACCACGGATTTATGAAAATTAATTTCGAAATGCGACGCGGGCGCACTCGCACCGCTGAATCCATTACCTTTTATTATTTATGGTATCGAATAACAAATACATACAACGGTGTGAAATCGGGCCGATTTAATTTCACATTAATATCCCGTCCGGTTAACAATGGCATCCGCTGGTAAAGTTGTGCGATACGCTTGAGACATATTACAAAGTTAGGAGACGAAGGCGGAGGTAACAAACCAAACGCGTTTCTTTAGCTGATGCCGTCTACGATTAATATTTCATTGGACACGGATAGTGGACATTATCAAAACAATGAAAGAAGATATTTTTATGACACAATTACAAACGGTCGATACAGGTAGATTATCTTTAGTAATATATGTATATTATAACTGCAGTAATGTTTAGGCAAATGCATGCTCGCTCTTGAATAGTAAAGATCATTGCCTATGCATTGTGTATATGTATTTCAGCACTGATTGGATATGAACATTTAATAGTATTATGAAATTTGAGATTTAATGATATCGGCGATATAGCTTGCAATAGTGCAAATAAAAAAAGAATTGATTCTATCTAGATTCTTTAAGAAATTATCTCGTTTTAAATGTATGTAGTGTAACTTTTAGGAAGATGGTCTGGTATTACTTACCAGAACTTGTATTTAAGGCAATTGGGTGCCTAGATGACTTAGTTCCAATGTGACCGTTCGTTGCTTACTCTTCAAGATTACTAGAACATCTAATTCATCTTGATAATTTCATTCCATAGCAGCTGTGACGCTTTAGACGCCTGATTCAGTAGTTTTACATTATTTAAAATTCCATTTATACTATATATATTTATTAAGTGTAAACAGACTAATGTTTAAAAGGTCTTTTTTAACACAAAGTTAACATGATTATATCATTGAACAAGGATAATACATGCTTTTACGGGAAAGTCGATTGAAGTCTTACAATTTCAGTGAAATCGTACACATTGTAAATATGTTTACGGAGAACAAGAATGATTTTGAAAAAGACCGGGAAACAGAGCAAACATAAAACTATTACAGTACCCGGTTCCGGGGTTTAGACTCGTATTTGAGGTGCTTGGTTCGATGTAATCGCATACAAGTTTAATGAACAAAATGACCGGTTTTAAACGAAGAAAAGGAGGCCATCACTCAGCTAGTGTAACGCGATGATGGCGATCATATCATAATCAATTGTGATGGTGCTTCAGTGTTACATTTTTGTCAAAAAGTCTTCGAAAGTTTCACTAAAGTATATCAAAAATCTGTTTTCGAAACAGCAGTAAAACTACTGAACAGAGCTCTATTTTAAAATTAGAACTGGAGTTCCCAGAAAGATTCAATTGCAGGTCATAAAATAAAAGTCTTCTCAGAAATGGTTTGTAACTTTATTGGTGAGGCCTCCGTCGAGCTATTATCTTAAACCGTAAGATTATAAATATGGCTTGTTTCAGAGCAATTATTTGCTGTAAAAGGCATCCTAAAGAAGTATATAGTCTAAGTTCTAGTTAATTTCCTACTAGGCATCATACCTACAGTTGTCGATTGCTAATCAAGGAAATCAACGACATGCATTAAAGCCAAAGGAGTTATTTTGAGTAAAGTTTACCCTTTTTTATTTTTTACGTTTGATGGATAAAAAAAATTTAATGAAATCTTTATGTAACAGTATTTATGACTACATTATGCATATAGAAAGAAATAAGTAACAGATAATACTAAGACTGCCTACTAAATAGTACATCATAGGAATGATATGTCGGTTATCTATTTTGAGATTTGATACTTGCAACCTTAACCTTTGCTACTTCAACATTTTCGGTCGATTTATTACGTGTACTATTTTTATTTAGCTTAATTTATTTTTAACAAGTTCCTGCAAAGGTCTACCAGAAAAATGAGGAGAAAGTATATTTAACTGTGATTTGGTATATATATAATATAAATGCAAAAAAATGCATGCAAATAAAAGTGTAAAGTCAAATTAATGTTAATATTCGAAATTTAACAATTGGCGTGCGAAAGCAATGCCTCCTTTATATAGATAAATACAGGCAGCAGTTTGAACATCTAATACAATTTATATTCTTCACTTGCAGCTATTTTGGGAAAAGAAGTGTGTTTTTCGTTACATACTGAATTTTGCGTAGACTATATTTGCAAAAAAAGGCTTTAAAATGTCCAGATATTTTACTTAAAAAGATTTAACCTTATGTTGCAGTTTTGTTATGTTATACCACGATAAGATATTCTTTCTTCAAGAATGTCTCCATCTATGTTATATTTTCTATCGAAAGAGACTGCATTATTGGCTCGTACAAGGTCAACGAGTGTCAGTTAATAAAAAATGCGCAGTAATTACAGCTGAACTATCTATAATCATTTAAAATTGGGGTAGTATTTTATGTACAATTCACTATGTAATAAAATAAATAACGTAAGATGTTGTTCCAACACAGAAAATACAAAAAACAAAAACTGAAAAAACATTTAAATACATAAAGTCTGAAATAAACAACCGTCAAACAGTTATATTAGTAAAAAATGGTCAATCCGACTGTGCATGGAGTAGATGGCAGTGTTTACGGTATTGTTTATGGGATTTTCACTGTCGGGTGCCCCGCCCGCGAGATGAGCTCCTTCTGAGATGCGCCCCATCTCGAACACAACGGGGAACCCCTCATACGTCCCGCATTCTTTTGTTTACTTATGCCCGACAACAACTAAACATCTGAAATTGTGGAATTTGACACGTGGTCCGAGAGACAATGCCATAGAAAAACGATGATATTTTACACGAGTACACGGGGAACGAATTATTTGAAGCAACTTATCCCACTGAACGTTCGTCTTGTTGTGTTTATTATTCTTTTAATGGGTTCACAATAATTTAACCAAGCTCATATTTTTGTTTGCAGGTATTTCGATATTCTTCTCTAGTTTAGACTTAACACGTACAAACGGTTTCCTGCATAGATTTTGAATTATCTTAAGATGTATATGTAGGCGATGGCTAACGTGTAAATGTAAACTATTGCTATATGAAAGTGAATAAAAATACTAATGGCTATAGTTAATGTAAAAAACGTATTGAATATTTTGTAGCAGAGGTGACGTTATGCTATTATTATTGCACAACATGCAGTCACTAATTTTAGAGTTTATCCAGATTGTAACACCTTGCTTTTCGTAAAGCAAAGTCAGCTGTGGAAGTAGTGAAAGGACACGAGGGTTGTCCTTTAAGTATTCCATATACAGTTGGAATAAAATAGTAGTCTCAAGCCTTTATTGTTTCTCTAATATTCCTCGCTAAGATTAATTTGACTGCTGGTGCAGTCAAAATTGAGTTTTTAAAGGAATCCACTGCTCTTTCTGATGACTGGAACCTTTAACTACGTAGTCCGTTCTTGATTTTCGGAAAGATAAAGAAATTGTTGGGACTTCAATTGTCTTGCGTGCTGTGTGTGAACTTGCATTGTTTTGGTGGAGGATGATCCGTCGTTCGGGATTGGTTTTTCATCAAGTTCATCGATGACTTGTGGCAACCATATGGTTGTATACCAATCGGTAGTAACAGTTTTTTAGTCTTATATAGGAATTATTGCTACATAGCCTGCTTTCGAGACAAATGTCGCGACCGTCTGTTTGGAGGCACTTCTAGAATGGATAGAATTTGTTGGCTTTTCTTGACCTTGGAACACCCAAGCAAACAACTGGCGTTTACTTTCTGGTTCGTATGAGTAAATCAAAGATTTATCACCACTGACGATGTTGCACGGTGTTAGAGTTTCTTCATGCAAATTTTTTTTTGAATTGAGGTCTTTGAAATCCCCAACACATGTCGATCTTCGTTGATGATCTTGCACACAACATCGATGTTTTTCTGAGTGAGTGCCCTTTTTGGTGCACCTACTCTTGGACTGTCGCTAAGACTAATCCGTCCACGGTTGAATTCTCCATACCAACAAGAAATTGTTGACTCATACTTGGAAAATTTATTCAGAGGTCAATGTATTGTGATTGTAAGCTAAGTGGCAAACAAATATTAAATTAATATGTATGTAGGTAGGACGAGTAAATACATAGAATGCAATTTGGTTGTAGGGAGATTAATGTGTTCATGTGAAGTTATCGCTAGCATATGACACATTAATGTACAATCAATTGAATGTACATGCCATTAAAATGGGCAGACCTTTGTAATACTGTTAATGTTAATTAATAATTCTAATGACTCTTGACACACGGCAATTTTTCGTATTAGGGACATATTTCATTGTCAGTCCCTGTTTCTAATGGATGAAAGTGTATTGTGTGGTCTATCAAATGATTGTTCGGTTTTGTCTCCTGTCGTACAATATACTTGACAGTTGTAAACCATATTGTAGGAAATTACTTAGTTTTTCTGTGAGAGAATCAAAATCATTTCGTTTTAATTAAGAAATAAAGTCGGAATAGGATGATAAAAAGTGCTAATTTATTAAGTGTTTAAATTGGCACTAACTTCACAATAATTAATTCAAGCGGTCCTATATCTTCCACCTTGCAGTTTTTCGGACATGCCTAACTTTTTAAATTTAAAATAAACTTTTGAATCTTTGCCCCTACGTTTCTGTTTCTTTTTATATTAGTTAGTAGTAAACCCCAGTTACTGGGGTTAAGTGTATACGCTTTAAAAACGATTTCAAATGGTGGGTTTATATCACCAAAATGAGAATGCTCTTGTAATCACTGTTTTGATAAAAAATATACAATCTTCGATTAAATTACCTCAAAGCAACGGATACTGTTTTATATGTCTCCTTCTAGAATTCTAAGACGGTATATGAAATAAAATGTTAAATCTTTATTGAAGACCAATAATAAAATAATAAAATTGTTGAAAAATGCGTAATATTTTTAGCGTACTTAGCGGCATTGCAGCTTAAAATGTCTTTTCTGTTACTTGCATCTGAATAAAGAAATTTTTTCTTACAACTATAACTGTTATAATAATATCTCTGTATCTTTGTTCAACAGAAAAACTTTAATAACAAGAAAACAACAGAAATAATATACGGGGCTCTGCTACTGACAAAAATACACAAAAGTTAGCAATAATCAACCTAAAACTAATACCATTTCAGAGAAAACCACATAGAATATCAATCAATACAAAGTAAGTGTAATATACTATTCACTGTAGATAATCCACACAATTTCAAAAATGCATTTATATCTTTTTCAAAAAGTCAAATTGACTTAAAGGGAAAGAATACAAACGTGTAGCGCAGTATTCATTTGTTTAGTGGAGTACAAGGAAAAACAAAAAATGTGACAGTACAATATTACAATAAAGTAAAAATTTCACTCTATTCCTGTTCAAGTAACTACCGCTGGCAGCTGATGCCGCTGGTGGTCCTTTGGTGATTAATTTCGTAATTGCTGCGTGAACCATGTTTTTCCATTCTATTTGTAGAATGTCCCGTAGATGTTACTTGGATGTGAGAGGTTCTTTTTCATTCGCCTGTCGTTCAGAATAATTCTCTGGCGTTTAGATCCGGACTGTGAGGGGAGAATGTCATTACTGTTAACACATTATTATTACTTTATTGCGCTTCTAAATATTGTGTATGCAACACTACTGTGTGCTTTGTATCATTATCGTGCATAAATATGAAATTCTTTCCTCATAATTTTGTCAATGACGCAACGACGTTGTTCTAAAATCTTTCGTTATTGCTCTACAAGATTTAATGATGTGCAAAAATGTCTCATAATATAAAACATCTTTAAACCATGTTCCCATCTCGTCAATACCGGCTGTGGTGGCTGAAGAATGCTCGGATAAGCCTGCTTCGATTCGCAAATGCGTTATACTATAACTTATATCTATAAATTGATCTAGTTTTGGGTGGCAAGATAACATGCATGGTGCAAATAAGTTACACGAAGCAATTGAGGATAAGATTGTTCAGTAACTTTTCAGCTTTAATCATGTTCGAATCCCCGTATGTAGCCAACATTACAAATTGGGTTGACGATATATTGAATTTTTCAAAGGTATTTTCTATAGTTTTTACTATCGTTTCCGCGTTTGTTTTCTGTAATATTCTACCGTGAAAAAGAAGAGGCAAGGATGCGTCATCTACCATCAGCCACGCTGTTTGATCTTTTAACTCTGGCTTTATTTGATCCGTGTTTCTTGCCCAATGAATATTACACTGCAACTAACCTGTTGCTGGCGAACTCCACTCTGGAACGTATTTCGCCTAAAATTTTCGAAATTCTTGATTGTCTATAATATTTTGTGGAATGTTGTACACACTTAACATGGTACATCACGTTGCGCGTTTATCCGGTATTGTTTGTTTTATAAAATGTTGATATTGCAAACAATATATTTAATAACAGTGCCGGTTTATTTTAATGTCGGTAATCGGTTAAGAAATCTGTCGAGTATAAAAAGAACGCCGTCGATTCGTCATCATGAATCTAATCTGAAGTTCATACACATACTAACCATATGCGCATCAATCCAAACTTCGGGTATGTCCAACCGATATGGAAATATGTCAGCGCTGCCTATGGGTGCGCACTCGTTTTTGCAGGTTTAAACGCAACTCTTCTTTCTAGAAATAAATGAATTGTAATTATTAAGGGTGCAATGAAAAAAAATTTCGTAGTGGTTTCGCAATATAAACTGTGATACATTTGTAAATATATTTTTTGTAAACAATGACTATCTTATTGGCAGTCAAGTAATGAATAGTGTAGATACTACAACAAAATGTAAAAATATTCAACAATCGGTTCGCAGTATTGAGCATAATTGTAACAACTAATCTTACAACATTTTGGTTATAGTTTTATAGTAATAATTACCAAGTTATTTTGTCCGTATAGTATTCGCATATGGAACAATTTTATCAATATCCTTTATACGTTACATCATTTAGTTTACGCATCTCCAAAAATAAATGTGGTTAATAAATAGAATTTCATAAACAAATTTTAAGAATTATCTATATTTTGTACATCCCCTATCGCTAAGAGTAAAATTTCTTTTTAATTTTTTTACATTTTAATATAAAAGCCAGATCAGTCTTTATTCTTATATTCGTATGCATGCAGACGATTCTCCAACAAATATTCAAATTTCTTCTAAATGTTGATGCGCTTCTATTTGAGTAGGTATTTTAACAAAATTTCGGTCGTAAATGCCAAAATATGCGATATGTAAATATTACTCCATTATTTTAGACGCAAACGGGACATACAAATTAAGTGTTTATTAATTCTCTAAAATGCGTCAGATGAAGATGATGGTCCTCGTTGAAACAATTTAATTAAAAACAGTTCTGATGGACGTCCAGGAATAGCAATTACTCATTTGCTGGCGACATTCTTATACTATCATGCAAATGAAATGCATATGAATCAATTAGGGTTTTGATTAATATGTATAACTCATTTCGCGTATGTGCATTTAGAATGCATCATCATATCTGCTTATGTAAATACTCTAACTTTATCACCACACTTAATTTATTTAAGTAACTCTACATGTGAAATGAATTGAATATTAATACTGCTTTTGAAAAAGTTCACGGCAAAATTATGAAAAAAGCATAATGAAATATTTCGCTGTATAAGGATTTATGCTTAGGTAGCTGTAGCTATATTTTAGTAATATTTACATATTCTTTTATCATAACTAACTTATTTTATTTTAATCAGGAGTGTATAGTAGGCGATAAGTGCGTATTCATTATATCGATGTACGGAGACAATCTTGGGGATCTCCTGGTCAATATACACATTAGAAAGGTGGCGAAGCAAGACATATATTATTATATTTTTGTTATGATGTGTGTTGCCATACGATAAATAAATAATAGTAAAAGAAAACGACGAGGTATTAAGCTTTTGCACGGTGCGCTGAAATTAATGAAAAAGATACTTATACCCTCCAAAGACGCTATAAATTTTGCACAGCCCTATAGCTACATACATGTTTGCTCAACCTCAAAAACAATAAATATTAATTGGCCAACGTATACTAATTATCCGAAAGTGTAGTTATTCCAAGAGGAAAACGGGAAGGCTCTTCCAAAACGGTTAAATTCTACATCTATATTATATTATACTCATATACTATCCCAAACTGTAAGATGCATTTAATTACCTTTTACTTTGAAGATATATTGCCTATATTCAATTTAACATACAAAACAGCAGGTAGTAATCTCTGCATTTAATTATATTATATTAAAATTTCTTGGTCTTCTAGAGTATGAAGTCTGAACTTTATACAAAGCCCACTTTGAACATAATAGTTTTTCAGGTATTTCCAAATTATCTAACAATTTTATTTTGGACATTTGTTCACTTAACGATTTTGTTTTATTGTTGCTGGAGGCAAGGTACGGTTACCACTTTCATTAAGTTTTGTTAGTATATGTATATAAATTTTTATTTGTCAAAGTCTTTAACGATATACAATCAAAAACGCAAAACATACTAAGGTCACACTTATGTTATGAAACAGTTTATTGTACACAGTCCGCCATTTACTTGTAAACACGTATTACATTCTAAATTATCCTAATGAAGGAGAAAATGGTAAGATTGACAGGACTGAACACTACATCAAATTAACAGGTATCGTAGTAAACTTCACACTACTTATTTGTGTTATTAATTTTAATAATTTATTCGGAACACAGAGTGCTTTTGAAATGCAGCGTTTCGATTATATTATTAATTTGTGAGGTGTGGAGTTTACACTTCAGTGTCTGTGAATTATACTACCATGCAGTCTTTGCAATCGTTGTGACTACTTCAAGTTATCGAGTACTGTGAACCGGGCTGAAATGGACAAGCTTTTGATAATTTTCTATTTATGTAGTTTATTTATTTAAAACATTGTGGAGTGGGAGAATCTGCGGTTGCGACTTTTATCTTGAAGAATTTCTATAGAATATATTGAATCCTATCAATAGTTATGCATAATTTTTACTTTTAAAAGCAATCTGACTCATCTTGCAGTTTGGGGTAACTTGAACTATTCCTGAAATATCAACAAAATGCCAAATATATTGTTTACTGGTATGAATTGGATCACCAACGTTATTTTATAAAATAGATTCATACAAAATATTCATTGTCATTGTTAAAAATATGCATAAGATAAAGAAATAAGTTATTAGATTTTGGTAAATATTATCCTTTACCTATTAGGTACATACATTTACCTTCAGTTTTGATAACTTAATTATTGATTGGAAAAATAGAAACTCAGCTTCATGCTAACGTGGAAAGGATGTATGTAATCTTGGATATCCGGAAACTAAAATGTATTTTTAGGTTTATTATTTTGTAGCAATTGCGAAACGCTGATTCTTTCATTGCAAATGTTAGGAGTCTTAGCGATTAAAAAATGAAAATTTATTATTCTATATTTTTTAGATTTGTGGTCGCTTTCCATTTCTTATGGAATTTTTTGATAACTCTCCCATACGTGCAGTGTAAGAGGACAGTAATTACAGTTACTTCTTATTTTAGCCCATATTTTGGTGTAGTCTATTTTGAATATCTTCTAATTCATATTTCAAAAGTGGAGGAGCATCGTCGACCTCATTTTCTGAATAGCTTTCAGCATGTTCGAAATCTTCCACCGGTAGATTTTTACCGGGTTCAACTGAAACTTTTAAGTTTTCTTTGACAGATGCTTTAGAATTTCCAGTCTTGGTAAATGTATTGACTATTCCACTTGTCCCTTTTGTAGCATTCTCTTCAAAACTGGAACATTCATCAAAAAATATTTATTTTAGTTTTAAAGGTAATATCTGCTGTGAGTGCGATAAATTTATTGACTTTGCACTTAACTATGTTCATATGTAAACTATAGCACATATCTAATATCTTCCTAATGTTACAATTCATTTATTTGTACTTTGCATTCATTTTGCACATACATATTTAGTATATCGTTTCCTATTAACCAAATCTATATATAATGTCTATGTAATTAGTATTGCTTAAGTTTAGGTAGAAAATGTTGACATTGTTCATTACCATTACGCTAATTATTTTCTTACCTTACCTGTGCTTTCTAATTATTACTATATTATTACCAAATATCTAGAACTTTTATTTATAAGAACAATCAGCTAACATAGGGTTGCTCATTGATGCGGAACCAAGTTGTAACTTATTCAAACAAGGTCAACAGAATCAATACATACTTGAAAGAGCACACAATTTCATTCAAATCACAACATAAGTTGAACAGAACTCAACGTAACTTCAACAAGCCACTCGGGGATCAAAGGGAACGAAATAGCTGATTTGCTAGCAAAAGATGCCAGTGGACGACCATTCTCAGGTCCTGAACCGACGTGTGGGAGTATCTATGGCAGTATGAAGACCTGCGTTAGATCCAAGCTGCCCGCCAATCACCGGTCCTATTGGAACGGTGTAGACGGTTTAAGACACTGTAAATCTCTCGGGATTTATCCAGGCGAGGGAAGACTGTATAAGGCAGTCCTAATGAGCAGGACCAAACTGAGAGCATACACAGCGATCTTAACTGGACACTGCGCACTGAATAAACACATACATCGCATGGGTCTAGTAAACTCTCCTTCATGTAGAAAGTGCGGAAGAGCAGAGGAAACTCCTGTGCACCTTCTTGTTGACTGCCCTGCAGTCTGCTGGGAAAATCAGGTTCACCATGGGGATGCTCAGCTTGATGGACCCCAGTTAGGAAAATTACCACTCGAGCGGATTATGGACTTTGTTGCTGAAGTACAACCCGGTCGACTGAACTAAAATCACATGGGTGCACAATAGGCGAGGTACTGGCCGAGTTTGCTCTTTGGAGTTAAAGCCCTGCCTATGAAAAAAAAAAAACTTCAACAAAGTAAGTTATAAAACATCTAGAACAGTCATAAGTAGAGACCGGATTATGTGCAAAGTGCATATATTTTATTTTTTGCATATCTTTAATTATAGTCTATATGTAGACGTATTACACTAATTGAAGTTAATTAGCGCTATCCACATTTTTACAAAAGTTCCATATATTGCATATTTAGGCTTTTTCTTATCCTTTCTATTAGTAACAATTCCTAGTAATTTCTAATGTACATCGATAACGGAGAATTCTCAGAATGATAAGTCTTTTACATTAGTTTATCTTACGCTTTTTCCAAGAACTGCACGTGTTTAATTTCGTCTAGCAGAAGGGATGTGGTAAATACGTTTTATTATTATAAATTCCCAAATAAACTATTCATTCACTGAATATCTTTGGGCGAAACAGCATATAGTTGTGTTTTTCAATACTGTAAGTACATACAGTGAATATAGCGAACGAAATTCTTTTGTGGATTAAGCCGTATCCTAAACTGGTAAAGGATGGCGACAAAATATTTTGTCGAGCCTGCAGTAAACTGGTAAGTTTAATTTTACTAAAAGCTTTACAGTTGTTTTTAAATTCTTTAACTTTTGATATAGAATGACAGCTGTTGTTGTAGGTGTCTTGTGAGAGAAAATACCTGATTGATCAGCACGCTAAAACTCCATCGCATATTGGAAAATGTGAAAAACTAAAGGGATCCACATGTGTGCAGCAATCTATATATCAATGTGTACGGATAAGTGTGGCCGTTATATTGCCCATTTGTTAATAGGAATTCTTCAAGAAGATATTCTAGGTAAATAATATTTAATTTATTGTAAAGAACTTCAAACAACTAATAATGTCACAATTGCCCAATTCGTTCAAGAAGATCAAATTTCTTTTTACCTGGAAGTATACCTTGTGAAAAAATTTTACTAATGCTGTCCGACGCTGCAACATACATGATAAAAGCCACGCAAAGTTTAAACATTTTTTATAGTAACATTATTCATACCACTTGTTTAGTTCATGGGTTCAATCATGTAGCCGAAGCACCTTTACGAATCCAATTTTATAAGGAGCGACTTCCCGGTGTTAAGTTGCCTCCTGAACCGATTATTACAAGATTGGGTATACGGTTAGACGCTGCAATTTTTTACGCCGATAATTATGAAGAAAAAAAAATGTAATTCTTCAAATCCCCGCTGACTGCATTGCTTTAAAAAATTGTAGAAAGATAGTAACATCAACAGAATTGCTACAAAACCTTTTGTATATTAAGTCAAATTATAGCTTTGTTTCAAGTTCCATTCGTAAACTAGAAATGCAAGGGATGTCGCTCTCGGAACTAGTCGAAATAGTAGACGAATTTGATACGCTATGTAAGAAGGTTAAGGGTACAATAGGTAATTCTATACACGATAAATTTTAAAAAGTGATAAATAAAAATGCGGGGTATTTGAAATTGAAGAAAGTTAAGAAAATTTTGGAAGGTGAAACTGTAAACGATTTCGTCTTTAATTTTAGTTTAGAATGTATTGCAAAGTTAAAAAATACACCAATTACAATTGTGGATGTTGAAAAAAGCTTTTCTATTTCGAAACATATGTATTCTGATAGAAGACATAACTTTCTTTTACACAATTTTGAAAAACATTAATTATAAATTGGTTTAGAAATATGATGTAAAAAAATTTTGTGAAATAAAGTTAATCTTTAAATTTCTGCTCTTATTTATTTTATGTAAAAATGTTTGCATATTGTCGCAATTTTTTTTCATATATGCCCCAGGTTTATGCATATTTTCTCAAAAATCGATGTATATATATGGGCATATATTCCAGTTTTTCTTTGTACATAATCTGGTCTCTAGTCATAAGTAACTGGTACTTCGAATTGAAGTAAGATGAGCTACCGAGATATACGTAGGAATGGTCTAGACCAGCAGGTCAAAACAATTATATCTGGAAAACAATTTAAGCGTATTAGATTTTTTTGTTTTGATTTCTACTGTTATTAGGGAAAGTGTGCAATAGATGCTTTTGTGGATCTTCGTTTGGCGCTATTTTTGATAATAGGGCACCGCCAAGCTCGGTGTATTAATAGTAATTGGTGTTACGCAGTAACATTTTTCTTATTGTTTTGTGATTCTCTTCGTTTAGGATTGTTGCTTCGTTCCATATAATACTGTAATACTTTTCCTAAAGGTGTCGAGCCAACTGCAACTTGTCTGTTTTGTTTAGTTGAATCAACCTCTGGTATTTTTGGTTTTAATATGTAAGGGTTTGGTGGTTTCTTTTGATATAAACAGTTTTTGGTTCACTGGTTTAAGTTCTCGGGTTTTGTTTTTGTTCGGTAAGATATGCTTGTAGTTACGATATAGATGACTGTCCTGATCTTGTGGTCACTCCCTACTTTTCTATTTTTTACCGAAAGACTTTTAACGTATGGAATTGTCGTGGTCTTGGTCGTTCTGTATTATCGTTTTGGGATACTTGTATATCTTTTACCTTTGACAGTGTTTTCTCCGTGTAGCCATTTAACTTTAGTATGCAGATTACGGAGCGAAATCGCTCTTTTCTGTCTCCTCCAGTCGTGTTCTATCGTATAGGCATTCAGCGATCCTCATTTTTATGTGGAATCCAATTGTGTATATTGTCCTGTGTGAGTTGGCTTCTTGAATACTGGGGTCTTTAACCTGCCATCCGTCTTTTTGTGTAGCAGAATATCCAGGAACGGGATATTGTTTTTCACTTTCAGCTATCTGAGCTGTATTTTCAGCATAACTATGTTTAGACTGTTCTACATCTATTACTTACAGTAGAAGACAGAGGAAATCCTATGCCACATACATTCTTGATAGTATAACATGTCATCCATCTTGAAATACGTTATATTTACGCGTGTGGAGTCTATTCATCGGTATATTCGTAAACATGATTGCTAGTTAATATCAAAACTTAGTAATTTATCTTACTCAATGGTTCTAGCGTTTTTAATTTTATTAATGAAATCTTCTTTCATCACCTACTAATGCACTCTTCCTCTTTTTGCCGTAGAACCTTTAAAATCCTCAAGAATAGTTTAAAGGGAACGCCAGAAACTGATTTTGATCATTAGTTGCTTTAGAGTGTGATGAAAGTTGATTGAATGCCGCATGAAGCGATAAAATTGGGATTTTTTGTTTTTCAACATGTTTTTCTTTGCAAAAGGCAAAGTTATTCCATAAAGTGTGTTAAATGTAACTAAACTAACATGATGGTAAAGTGGCATTGTATTATGTGTTTTATTAATCCCTATTAGTAGTAAGTAACAGACACTCTTATAAAGAGTAAGATTTCCTGTATATTTTACTATTTAGATATTATAAAATAACGCTTATTTTATAATTCTGTATGCGAGTTGCCCCTATAGAAACGATTGATTGTATTTTACGAATAGAATAAACTCGTGTAATAGAAAATGTTTTATTTCTTGAAATTTAAATTCACGAAAACATGTATTTAATAATTATCATCTCTATAGTTTGTGTCGCGTTGCGATTACTCTAGACATGAGTGATTATGTGAACATTCCACTGACGCGTATTTATTTTTTTTATACATATACCTAAATATGGTAGTCTGCTTAAAATCGCGAATAGAAAAAGTACAATTGAACAAGCTTAGAGCTACCAAATCCAGCCTGACCGAATATTGACAGAAACGACGGCATCTCATCCATCAATTTCTGTCCAGTGGAACCTCTCTTGTAGTCAATGGGCTGGAAGACCTCGTCAGAAGTGTGAATCATTCACTGGCTCATCTGCAAGTCAGATCAGTGAGTGCGGTGATTCTTCAACGGACTCAAGGGCCATCACATACTCCAGATGGCGCGCACGTCTTTGTTCACGGCTCGTTTGTTTACTCGTACAAGAGTTTACCGAGGGTTTCGATGTGCAAAATTTTTATGTTCCAGTAAAAACTCGCCGCGAAAAGAAACGTTTAGTTATGGCTATAGCGCTGTACACATTTACTTCGCAATTTAATTTTATTTGAAATGTACTTATGTAAAATATATTGTGAATAAAATACGCTGTTTTCGTTAATATTTTGGCTCACATAAATAAATCAATTTTCGGTTACTTGATATCACAACAGATATAGAATAGTATCTGTATTTATAATTATTAAACGAAATTTATTTTACTTAAAATAATTGCTTGTAGATTAATAAATTGGACATTTTCTTTATAGAGTCCGTTAGAAGTGAATGGTAGTTTACCGAAAAAAAACTGAACAAATATCGATTCTAGGCTGTTATTGTATAAGTGCAACATTGAAATAATGCAGCTCTCATAATTACAGTTTGTTAGACTTTTTGATCTTTGTATCTTTTAATAGAATTCGTAATATTTTGTAGTCATAATTGAAATCTAGATTGAATTTAATTTATTGTTTAAATTCAATTTTGGGTGGTCGTCTTGAAGTTTAAGAGAATGTTATTTCTCCATCGACAGACTGTACGAAAAAATACGTTAAACATTCTTCAAAACATGTTTATGCATAATTTGCATGCAACTGCTCAGAAAGAAGAAACGTATTTTTGGAAAGACACCGTATCCCAGATTATTTTTTAGTCTTTTGTGAGTGTCATCAATACTACTCAAACCATGAGACTTGAATATATACCTACAAAGGCTTTCTACTCTTTCCACTAACGAAACTTTCAAAATAATTTATGATCCTTCACTTTGATAACACTTGAACACAAATGAAAGTTTTTTTTTGACTTCGCATTAAACCAACTTAATAATTATTATTGTATTTATATACATATAAAATTGAAGATAAGGTTTACAGAGTGGGAATGTATGAGGTCGATGCAGAACTAATTTATTCATTTCTACATGCAGAGTTTCCTGAGGCAATCCAAAAGATTGGACTCAATAATACTGTCATATAATGAATATCACCTTCATCTAAATAGTTTTAAGTACTTGATAATGTTATCTGGCAAACTCGCGCTTTGCAGTTTAAATATAATGATTCTTTGCTTGCCTTAATTGAGTCTTCAAGAAATCTTTTTTTTGTGATCTTATTTGAAATCGACGATATTTCATTTTTATGAGATCCTCAGGCATCGTAACGTAAACAACAACTCTTTTCGATTTCCTATGCAATCTTCTGGCAAACAGTGGTTGATAGCTTACATGTTGAATATTAGTTACATATATAGAAAAAATATATAATAAATTTTTCAAGAATGTTTTGTTGAGAAATTTTTTGGTACAGCAAGGATGCAGTCATCCGGATATTGTTTGAAAAAAGGTATATGAATGTTTAGATTGCTTAAGATTATTGCGTAACATAGCTTTTGTTTAACGTGGCAAATAAGTGGTGCGGAAACATTATCCTCAATCCGGCATGAGCCCGTTAAATGCAGATAGAAAGCTGGTTCTTAAATCTAAAGAAGTTATGGATATGCAACTCCAGATTTCTTGAAGACTCAATTAATGCAAGCAAAGAATCATTATATTTAAACTGCAAAGCGCGAGTTTACCGGATAGCATTATCAAGTACTTGAAACTATTTAGATGAAGGTGATATTCATTATATGACAGTATTATTGAGTCCAATCTTTTCTTTATACAAAACATGTATTTATGTATGTAACTATTTTCTTTTAATAGAAATGATTAACGCATTAACACAAATTTAATCTCTGTTGAAACTATTTTGTCTTTCGATGATGACATCTTTTTTATTAAGCCATTAAATATTAATTTGAGCATATACTCTATGATAAATGATTAAAAGCTATTTATTTAACGTAATTGATATATTTGAATTAATGATATGTAATTCTAACACCATTAAAATTTATAATACGAAAAGGTATCTGTAATAACTTTATTTAACCAAAACCCACAGCTTTTCGAATTAAACGCTTAGCCTTGCTGCACCTATGCCCAACCCAAAGTGATCTGAGTGTAACCTGTGTACATGGTGATTCTATTCACACTGAAAGCATCCAATTTGGTTTAAAAACAGTCATTAATGTAATGGATGTTGACAAATACAGAGTCGACGGGCCAATGGCCCTAGGTAAGAGATTGAATAAATATATCATACTTATGCGCTCTGGTCATTTACATAGGAATATACATAATTACACGTGTAATACATGGATCGTGACACTGGCACGCTGTACTTTCTCATAAGGAAACGAATAATAGCTCTACAATAATTCAACTACTAACGCTACCCTTATTGTTTTTAAAAGATGATTTACACTGATATTAATGGGACGGTGAGATAATTTATGTATATTGTATTCACAATGCGCATAGTTTTCTTTATAATTTATTGTTTGTTTATTTATTAGACAAAATATTTTCTGGTTGGATTAGTGAGGTTAATTAAAGACGGAGAAAAAATGGCGCGCAATTTATATATTTATAACTTATTTCCGTCAGTCTATTGCTTTACTTCTTAATCCTCATAGTACATAGGCAATAAATGTGCCCTTTGTATATAGCAAACAATTGAGGGTGCAAGCTTGCAATCAATAGATATTAATACTATAGTTAATATAGTTGTATTATATAAACCGTAGAATTCCTCAGATTTATGCTCAATCACATTTGTTCAATGTTTTAAAAGAGTCACTTAACAGGATTAATTACTGTAACACGTTGCGATTAAACTTATTGATGTAATTACTATTACTAATAAAAGATAACATATTCGGTAATAAAGAAGCAAGCCGGGTATTTGCAAACAATTAATTTTTTTGTACTACAGTAGTACAAAATACAACATACAATACGTTTGTGAAATAAAATAATCTATTGAAATAAATTTCGTCACTAATGCGGGTATGGAAGCATTAACTAGAAGAGAATTAACGGTTAGTCAGTAGAAAAATGGATATATCCCTGTTGCTTCATTTAAATACCACGGAAGAACGTTTTGTAGCTAACACTAAAAATCATAATATAATATTCAAAACTCTATACAATTCATTAAGATGTAAGAGAAAGAAATTGTCTTTTTCGTGTAGCAAAAAAGAAGGGTTTTAACACTAAGTAAATCTAGTTTTGTACTAAAATTGTTTGGAAATCAATTCATTGTAAGTTGTCGGTTGTTGGTTTCATTATTCTTTTTAATTTGTATTTAGACTGCTTATTTGTTAATTCAAATCACAATTACGTCAAAACCTGGAAGTGAAGCGGGTGTTATGTGAAGTTTATAAGAGGTATGTACTGTAATTATGTAGATTACCTTATTTAAAAATCAATGGCTCTTTTTTAAATTTTCTAATAATTTATTTTTAATGATTGTTCTCGATATTGCTTGGTTTACGTCTTTATCTCATTTTGTTGTTAGAGGCAAAGTTCCGTTAGAGCTTCTTTAATGTTCAATGTAATATTGTAAATGTTAAATGTTTAATCCGTGCAGCTTTTTTTCTGTGTATTGGATACTGTAAGGACTTACTTTACTTGCTGATTACCAATATTTGATTTATAATTTAAATTAAAGAAAAAACGCCTGTAATTAATTTCACTCCATCAATAGTGTTAGCTGCGTAGCCTATTGACCGGGTAAACTGGTTGAATAGTGGAAACAGCGGGTGATTAAATAACAACAGTATCAAAGTGACTGATGTTGAAGTTATCTCTCCAGAGAAAAACTTGATTTATCTGCTAATAAGTAGAGATTTTGTAAATCTTCAAAGTTAAGTGAAAGAATATAGTGTCGAACCTGATATATTTGCAATAATTTGAAGTTACCGATGTACTTGCGGAGTCGCAGCCCAAGAAATCTAATATATAGAACGTGTGTGTGAGTACTGTTGCAACATTAAAGACTTAAAATTGTAAATCTCACATTTATTCATTGTTTTATTATTCTAATTGATATTTTGTTGATATATACATAAATACAAAATAGCTAGACGGAGATTGTTACAACCAAATCTTAAAGGAATTGTGTTAAAAATCAATATATACTTACACATCTTGTCAATATATATTTTTATAACTTTTCATTTGGCTACATCAATTATTTAATTTAACGTATGTACATATAATTTCTGACCAAATTTAAATCAAAGAACTCACTCGGCTAGATAAGAGTCTGAGTATTCCGTCACAGTACATATATATAAAGGCTCTTGGGAAGTATTGAAATAACACGATGATTTACATATATTTTATAAATGTACAACATCGAAGTTCTGTACGTCATTCTACTATCAACATTTCAAGCAACAATGAAAAATCAGAGAATTTACGTGAAAATAATAGAATGCCACACAATAACATTATCAAAATTAGAAGTGGTATAATGGACACCAAAATTATAATCCAATATAAAATAATGAAGCACCGAGACACTGTACTGCTAAATTCTAAAAGGACACAGAATAACAATATAATCAAGAATCCAAATACGTCGCAGCAACAATAGGATATGACTCCAATTGAAGGTAAGGATGAAGAATATTCAGAATCTCAATATTTCTTTATAAATTCTTCTAAAAGTATACTGTTTTAGATAATAATTATGACACCTAGAAAAATTATTTAAATTTATTGACAAACAGATTATTATTTTACTTTACTTGACACTAATTTAGAAGTTCAATCTTGAAGAAAGAATAATATTTTAAAAACAGTTATCTGAAAAGGAAAACATTTGGTATGAAAAATAACATCTGTATATGATTCATTAATAACAAAGGCTGTGGGTATTCCTGCAAATTCCTAATAAGAATATGTAAAGATAACGTAACAATTGATTATCAAAACAAAAGCAATGACATAGGGCAAGAGTACCCTAAGTATGTTCTGGGGCACCGCAGTGAATACATAGTCTAGTACGTGTACCGCGGACTGATAAAATTTAGGAACCCCTGACATAGGGAATAATAAAGGAGCAAGCAACAAGGCACCAGCTAATTTTCCAAATATTCGGGAAAACTTAGGTAACCGCAAACTACTTGTAGTTTTAATTTTTGTGAAGGTGGAAACGATTGGAAATAGTTTGTATATGAACTATTATTCAAAATAATTGTCTATAGTTGATACATGTGCAGTACCTACACACAATACATGTTTGTAATATATATATACATATACATATACATATACATATACATATACATATACATATATATATACATATACATATACATATATATATATATATATATATATACATATACATATACATATACATATATATATATATATATACATATACATATACATATACATATACATATACATATACATATACATATACATATACATATACATATACATATACATATACATATACATATACATATACATATACATATACATATACATATACATATACATATACATATATATATATATACATATATATACATATACATATACATATACATATACATATAAATATACATATACATATACATATATACAATATGAGCTGATTAAGATGAAGGAAAGTAGCTATAAAAGAAAAGTTTCATTAATGTTACTAATTTTCGATTTACATTATTACATTACCTGGAGGTACTCGAAAGCAATCCCTAACTTTTTGCAAATTCGTTGTTGTTCAAACCGATGCATTTCTATTAGTAGTGCTCGCTAGTCGAATAAGCAAATACAGTGCAGTGTTTGCGCATGCGCTAATGGAGTTGCATATCATAAACTAAAACTTTCTGCGCGCTCTTATCAAATTTCATTGCAAATGATTAGGTAAATATAGAACGCACTACAATTTTTCTTGTGTTACAAAACATTTCATATATTTTACGATCATGTTTCTTTGATTATGTATGCAAGTATCGTTAGTAAAACTATTGAATGTCAAAACATCGGGTAATCTCGGATTTTTTTAGTTTACACCCGTCTCCTTTAAATTTATTTATGCAATTTGATTTATTTTTCACATAGTTAATACTATGCTTTTAGAATCGGTGGGAAAATTAGTTTCAAAGGTAGTTTTACACTATTTTTTGCAGAATCTATCATATAACTCGGGATCTCAATAATCAATTAATATAGACTCTGAAAGGTAGGCAATTTGGTCTGCAAGTTGATAAGACTACTGACAATAACAAAGACGCACACCTTATTCGTATAAGTTACTTATAAGTATGTTTTCTGCAAAAGCATTGTTAAGACGATACGTAGAATCTGATTTATTGTATATACCTAAATTGCGCACTTTATAGATAGTGTTGGACTCGGTACCTGTCCGGTAGTGCAGCCATTAACAAGTAGTAATTAACAGACAGCATAAGACACACAGCCAAAGGAACACGTGGTTGTTAGTTGTATAATATTAGTGATTAAATATTATTCGTTAAACATCGTAACATTAAAATAGAGTCCGCTTAGAATTAAAACACATTTCATTCAACAAGCATCAATGGAAGTGCAGAGGTTCGTGGTTTATTGGAGGTACTTGACAAGCTTATAATCGAAAATGATGAGCTCTGAATTGAATTCGGTACTAGAACGTGTCGTAGACGTAACAAACTACATAAAAATTAGGCAATTGGAAGTCAGATTTTTCAAAAAGTTATGTGTGGATATGGGAACTGAACATACAGTTCTACTATATTACTGCAATTTGCGATGGCTTTCATGTGGCAACGTCTTATCCTGTGTATTCGAGCTATGTTAAAAAATTCATACTTTTCTACAAGGGGAAGATCACGAAAACCGTAGACACTTTGCCGAACCCAACCTTGCTGAAGCTAGCGTATTTGTGCGATATATTCGACAAGCTGAATAACTTGAATTTGTCTCTGCAATGCAATAACTTATACATTTTGAAACTTTTGGAGAAGGTTATGACGTTTAAGGAAAAGCTACTGTTGTGGATAAGAAAAGGCAATGAATATGGCGTTGTTTCTCAGAATTGTACAAATACATGGCCTGCAATGAAGTTGATGTTTCGCAAAACATGCTGTCTCTTCCCAAAGAATACATGTCAAAGCTCGTAGACTGGTTTGCAAAGCACTTTGAGGAAAATAATGTCGGGCCCGAAGACCTTTTCCATACTCAAGTTCTACCAGAATTCATTTCGTATGAAGAAGTAAATCTAATTGAACTTTCTTACGCCAACTGCCTGAAAACAAAATTTGCTTTTCTCCAGTTTAGTGAAGTTTTGAATATCAATCAAGAATGAATATCGCTCATAAATCGATGTGGGAATGAGAGTGGCAGTATCAAATCATACTGCGAGTTTTGGGGTGGTTGGGCGTAGTAGGGCAATCAGCAAACTAAATCATCACGTTAATTTACTTGTCGTTGAAAATTTTCACCATTTTGTTTCATATTTTTTTCTAGTTTCATGTTTTACTTTTCACTTCAAAGCACATTGAAGATAAACAACTCAGCCACAGTTTTAAGTAGTAGTCAAAAATGGAATAATATATAGGCATCCAACTAAAGTAAGCAATTAGGTATAACTAGACGCGATAAATACTTCAAAGTATCTTAACTGAGTAGTTTACATTAGCAACCCACTAAATTTTCATATTTCTTCTATTCAGAGTTTTTTAGTAATCGATGGCTTTTATTTTGCTCTTACAATCAATTGGCTTACATTATCACCAATACATTTCTAAATATAGTGTGCAAAATAGGTATTCAGGTAAAGTCTTGTATATTTAGGAATTTTGTTATCACTTTGTCATTGTGAAACTAATATAATTTAATTAAGTATTTTTAACCTTTCTGAAGTAAACATAGTATAAAATTTAATTCTTTGTGTAGTACTTGTACTTTGTATCAGAATTGATGCTACGTTCAAAAACTCTGAATTGAGTTATAGTAATTGCAGTACTAACGTAGGACACAAAGGGTGCGCATGCTTTAAATAGTTTTGTTGGTGTTCCTTTATGCTCAACTATAACAAGATTAACGCAGTTATATAAAATGAAATCGTTGAAAAGCCTGAGAGGATGGTATTTACCGCTGGTAAATGGGCATCGTTTTATCCCATTAATTAACGAAACAATCAATCACAATTTAGCAGAGCCGTCCCATGTATTTCACTTCGTGCGTTTACATTCAGTTCATACTGTGGATACACAAACAATGGCTGCCTCAGTTGATCCAAACTTAGATACCTGTGAATTCTCATCTGAAGACAAGTGGAGAACGTTTTTAGTATGTGTATCATGGCAAGTGGTCGAAATATTTTAAAATTGTAAGTGACTCGAAGAATCGCATTCCAGTGGTTTAATATGAATCCGAACACGTGCGAGCGGATACTTTATAAAAACGTCAAGAATAGCGATTTTTAGCGACTGGAATATTTATATATTTCTTTTTGTGCGAGAAACAATAGCGGCTCTTCGGCTGAATTCGAAACGGGCAAATTTAGACCGTTACCATTCACCTGTAAATCTCCAATATATGATATCCTCAACTAAACTCAACAAAATAGAGTGGAGAAAAAACTGTTTTGTATAAGAATATTATCAGTAACATAAATGGATATTAAATTTAAAAGATGCATGCATATCAAATGAATCTGATATTCGTGATTTTCTACTAACTATTGAGAAACACTTAATTTATTTATTCTGTCTAATTGGCAATTTATACAATGAAATGCAAGTTAGAGACACTTTTATATGAATTAAAAAAAACAAATAAATTGGAACTAAATATGTACTTTGAAATATAGCCCATCGTAACTTATTTTTGAAATCCTGAACAAGTTTCTTTTTAATCACGTAGACTTCTTTATTCTGTGATTAATACTACAGTTTTCTAGGTTTAATTACATTTATTTATGTATGTGATTATTACAGTAAAAATGGATAAATAACTGACAAACTTATAGTAAACAAATCCAAGAATATCATAACTATACGAAATTTTATTTTGTTTTATAGGTCTAATAATAACAAAACTAATTTCTTCTAATATAATAGATTTCGGGAAAAACTATTGAAATAATAAATATAAATGACATACTTATACTCATACCTATGCTCGATCTGCTGTGGTATATAATTAAAGGTTATCCTCGCATTTCTTTTACATTGAGCTTTAGACATCAATGTCCAACGCAAGTATTTTGATACTCCACTTATACTAATAACTAGAGACCGGATTATATGCAAAGCGCATATATTTTATTCTATTTATTTATTATATGTTACGTCTATTTGTAGATGTCGTACACTTATTAGACCTAATTACGTAAAGTATAATAAATAAATAAAATAAAATATATACACTTTCCATATAATCCGGAACAATACAATAACACCTTTATTGCTGTGCTCATCACTAGGAATGTCTAGACTTGGGGGAAAGAAATTTTGATGAGAAAAAATGACTTTTAAGGTTCAATGTAATGTAACGTTTAATAAATTGATTAATAATAAATCTGTTGTAACTGATTAATTTTGGATCCTACGAGAATTCCTCTCTTAAGCTTTTTGTTAATAAATTTAGGACATTTTTTTAAGAGACTAAAATATATGTACTTTTTGGTTCATTGCTTTAACAAAGTTCTTCATTAAATGTAATTTAGTGTGTAGTGGTGGTAGAAATATCTACTTAGGATTCGCCAATAAGTTACGAACTATATCCTTTTACTCAGACTTACGCTAGCCTACCGACCACTGCTTAGCAATATAATGGGAAAATAGCAATACTTTGGGTGTACCAATTATAAACCGAGTCGGATTTCTACAACCTTTAGCTTAACGTATCACTTATGCGCTCCATAACTTCTTTTTTCAGGAAAGCGTGTCATATTTTCATGGAATTCCTTCATGTGGAATGCGTAAATCAACAGGAATGGAAGAATAAACATTTCCGATGTACAGAACGATGTTTTTTAGGCTCATTTTTGATATGTCGATCATACATATCACTTTTCTTAATTGTGTTTGTAACCTAATGCTACCAAAAATTTTTAGTTTGGATATTACTAGTTCTGTTGCATTTCTCGATGAAATGGGATTTCAAATTAGATCATTTAATTCGAATTGATTTATTGCCTATGGTCTGTTTGTAAATGCCAAATATTCGCACCAGCTCGTCTTTCGTTTGAATCCACAAGTGTTCGTACAGAGAGTGGTTCCGAATGAGGTATTGAAGGAGTAACAGGCAGCAGGTTGGGATAATTAACCCCATTCTTGTGTTTCATGGAAAATCCGAGGACTTTTATGTAGCAAAAGTAACAGACCGTGCTGCTATATTTGCTCGTACCAAATGACACAGCAACGTTCTTACCATTTAACCAGCTATTCAAAGTAATGTGTATCGTGCGCAACAAGTGTGGGGAACTTATGAAATGTATTTTTAATCCAAAATAGCAGATAGACACTGTATACCAGTTAGCATTCCGATGCTATAGAGTGTATAGATTTAATTATCGTAATTCGACGTCTACGATATGCAGGCCACATCTTCATTATTTCTTTCACTTATTCGATTCCTGATTTGTTTCTCTGTTTGGGAAGGCTCTTACACATACAGAGGTTATGACTATAATACTATGCTGTAGATATTTCATTTTGTCTGCTTTTGAGGATTGATTGCTTTACCTAATAACTAAGTGTAATTTTCTGATTTACAGGTCATCATTTGTCTTCTAGCGTGGCCACAGTAGACTATGTTTAACAGGATTTTTGATCGATGTGACATCAATGCTAACCCGTTTAGATCCAATCTTATTTCGTCTGGTCTCTTTCCCCTAACGTTTGTCTACTTTACACTAATCATTATGCGGTAATTATAATATACATAATACATATGTATATCTAAAATGTTCTAAGGTATGACTGATGTGTACATATATATACATATATATATACGCCTTGTCAGTAGTTATTTTATATTTTGTGTTTTTCATGTTTTGCTGTTAGTTCGTAATGTTTCCTGCAGGAAATAAATTATATGCTTATCCTGATCAACAGTGAATTCTCTGAACACGTAATAAAAATCGTTGGGATTCTAATTTCTAGAAGATTTAATTTGATGTGAATAACCCGTAGTTAACTTCTTATATACCCGCATAGCACAACATTAGTAATTCTTTAATTTGGTTGGTTGTAGAGCGGACAGAGGTGTGATTGAATGGATTCATTAGGCGCAACAAATATGCCGCTCCATGTCAAAGTTATCGGAACATGTTAGATAGTATAATATTTATTATACTATTTTGGATTTAAGTTAATAAAATAGTATAACTTGAAACGCATTGACATTTAAGCAATATAGCAAATATTTTTATATGTATTTACATATAACATTTATACATTTATTTCAATGATAAAGAAGATGTGATCAATTCCATTAGGCACATTTAAGAAATTGGTTACATTCTTCTTGAAGAGGTAACTGTTTCTTGAAGCACCTTGGCATAATTGGATGACAACACTGGAGCTTATCCCAAGCATGTTCAATTGAATTAAAATCCGGGGTGTATGGTACAACATCATGACTCAATCTTTTGAGTCATGATGTTGGGTGATGTTGATGTTGGATACTTGCCCAGTAATGCGTGGTTGACACGCTTATATAAAGCTTCTATTTAGGATATTAATATCGATGCTTCCAGTTTACACTATTAAACGCTGATAGTCTTTTAAAGGAGTTGTATTTGATTGAAAATGTATGTATTAGTTATTTTTGAAGAACTGACTTAAAATAACAGAAGAAGTAATGAATTCGTGTGACAAACATTTGTCGTTCAACAAGCGGCTAAATTATGAACAACTGTCAATATTAAAGCAGCTTACTAGATAATAGCCGTTTTGGAATACTTGTTGTCACTCAAACAAATCAAATTACTACACTGCACAGATAAAAAAATAAAACAACAATATTAGCATTTAGTCTTATGGAAGGAATTGAAACATTCACAAAAAATGAAGACGGAAGATTTTAAACTATTGTAAACATTTTCGCGACAATTTATCGAACATATAGGCGCAAAAGTATTTGAAAAATCCACATAAAGTTATAATTTAGCGGAATATGTGAAATTATGCGACATTTTACTGTATTGTATTTGGCTGTACTACACAATTTACACTAATGTTGAACATACCTTGTGAACTTTGACAATGTTTCAGAAAATTATTTTGCAAGCGAAGTAGAATTACAATTACCAATATTGGGTTGTACTATTTTCTTCAAAGTAAAGTACAGTATGGTCCTAAATAAACAGTACTAAACTCAATTAATTCTTTTATTTTCCTACATATTACAAGACACTTTAACATATTATTTACATAATATTACACGCTGTAAATGTGCACCTCCTTGTTCAAGAGAGATTTCATGATGAAGTTTCAACCTGGTCGTCATCTTATCAAACAAGGGCTTTCTCAGTTGTGCAAAGAAGGTTCAAATGGTATCCTTTAATTCATCGATGGCTTGTGGTGACCTTTTGAAGGCGGCAACTTTCGTCATGCCCCAAATGTATGCGTCTGGAGAGGTAAGGTCTGGCGAATGGGAAGGATAAGGGAAGTTAGTAAATTGTGAAATGATTTCGGTTTGAAACTGTGTCAGCAGTATAACAAGTTGCCTCGTCCTCCTGAAAAATCTGGCCTTGACATGCAAAATTACGTGCGCGATCAACATAGATTAACGATGAACCATGTTAAAATTTGTACGTGCCGCTGTTGATTAAGTGTCACTTGTTTACCATTCTCTACGGACCAATGATTCCGTATCCCGAAACTGCAGACCACACACTCACTTTTGTACTATGTAAAGGAAATTCTTGAACCTCGTCGGATCTGGCAAATCCCATAAATCGATTTGTGCACCAATTCACATGAAAGTGTGTTTTCTTTAACTAAATTTGCTGATTATTTACAAGGAAGTTCTCTTTACATCAAGTTGCAACGCTGCCCTTCGCTGGTTGACTTTCGGATTTCCTAAGATCTGCTCGAAAACATGTTGATGTTTATTGTTACTTTTAACTGTCCTGTCCTCGTTGATACAATACACTGCCAGTATTTTTGAACTTTTTAAAAACCTTTAAAATTACAGCATTACTTGGAGAACGATTATTAAGCTGTTGTGTGAATTTATCACATACGTATCGCAGACTTACACAGTTGAGTCGATCGAGTCCGTATGAGCGAAAATATTGCACCACCAGAAAAACTTTATTCTCGTGGGTATGACAGCACGCGCATAGAGACATCGCCAACTTAGTTTCAGTACTGTTTATTTCGGGCAATACTGTAAGTATGTATGTATGTATAAGTAGTACAAGAGTGATATTTCCTTACGGAATATTGTGTATATTATAACAATTAATTAACATTATTGGTTTACAAGATCATCGAAAGCAATCTTATTTTACGCATTCACAACACCGCCATAAACTGATGTTGAATTAAATAACATTTCAAATTCATGGTTGAAGTGTTGATAAATCGCAACGTTGTTTTATATGTACACTTACACAAATGTTATGCGCAAGTTACAAATTAATGTTGTATTGAATGGTATTTGGTATGGTTGTATTGAATGGTATTTAATTATTGGCATACACAACAACTGAGTGCAACATTATTTTACGCAATTACTACAACGTTGTTAAGAAACCTTGAGTTAGTATTAAGCTAAAGAATACTTTCAACAAATGAAGTAAATTTTTCCAAAAAGTAGTCCCATTTTATAGGTACTTTATAGTAGACGAATTAATAATAGAAATACCCAACGCTACATCGTCGATACAATCCAAACTAAAAGTTTTCTGCTTACTCGATATTTCTTAAAATTTATGAAATATTATACAAAACAATTATTATACTTATGAAATGTAAAATTCAGCTCAAACTTTCGTCTTAAAGACATTAAAATGATGTAATTTTGGTGGTCATATTTAAGTTGACGATTTTTATTTTGGAGATATCGCTAATGTACAGTGCAACATCTAAATGTTGCGTGCATGACAGTTTCAACAGTTTCTTCTTGCAGGTGGCACCGCTGTTTAAGAGTCTTTTATATTGATGGGAATAAAATTTGTAATATTTCTGTATTATCGTTCAATTAAACTATATTAAGGAAAATCTACTTCACACATATACAATTTAATGTTTTAGTGAAGTCTATTTTAGTAAAATCACTTCTCTAATGCACTACAACGTTGTATAGGACGTTACTGTCGATTTGTATGTGATATTCAATTACCTCCTTCAACGTTCACGAATAATAAGGTTATATTTATACATAATATTGTTTTTCACATAGTTTTTGTAATGTATATGTACATTTATTTCGAGTTTATAGATGGAGTTAAGGATACATCTAAAAGTGACGTCGCTTTTGCGTTGATTTTGAATGATTATATTACGTTGACAAGAAGTTTAATTTTTATATTGTTTTACGGGACATTCATACGTTACCTAACTAACGTTTGCTCATCGTTATAGAAAATATCTTTCAACTTTTTAGTTCCGATTGGGTACTTTCTTCACATTATTTCTGTTTTTACACCTAACAAATGCACTAAGTTGATAGAATTGCGTAGGTGTGCTTCAATAGACAAAATTTAGATTTGATAGATATTTCAGATCCAATGTGGAGCTACAATAGAGTGGTACGACGAACCACATACAGTTATTAAACATTAATTCATAAATGGTTTCGGTTCTGAATAGGGTTTCGGCGTTTTTGGATATTACTATTAGATCTACAGTACAGGGATATTAAACTAAAATATCTTTCTTTTTATATGATATTGGTTTATATACTTCTGCGGTTGAGGAAAGATATGCGCACCAGTAATCTATAATATATCCAGTAAAGCGCATCCCGGTTAACACCACGTTTGAAATATAATGTTAGGATCAAATGTGTAAAACTAGATCGGAAGTTATAATGTGATATGTCATGTCCCCACGTTTTAAGTGTATTAGTGTGGTTATAGCGGATATATTGCAGATAGTGAACAACGTTTACAGTGCTTTTGATAGAGGAATATGCGTTGAAATGAGTATGTTAGATTTAACAAAAGCACTAGTATCTTCAATGAGTTGCACTGCCAGAACAAGCACGGTACCTGCCGTCATTTCTCCAATTATGAAAAGTATAAATTTGTTGTGACTATGCGTTTCGTCAAAGCTGGGTTTTTAAATTTTGTGGTTTCGAGTGTCTAAGTGGAAATCGGTTAACCGTAATGGTCTTCACAACAAAGAAGTTATATCATTTCAAATTTCTAATGTGTGAGCATTAAATCAAAACTAAATTTAACATGTTTCTTTTTTATATCGCGGAGTTTCGATGAAATGTTTCGTTTTTCTAGCTACATCGTAGGTTTGTCAATTTTCTTCTAATATTCAAACAAAAAGTAAAAAATTGGAATTTCTAGATAAAAAGGTAAAATCTCAATAGCGAAATCTTAATAAATGGAAAACGAATGATAAATAACATGAATTTATTGTAGACTAACAATTAGGCAAGCAAAAAATTGTGTAAATACAATGAATAGGAATATAAAGTGTTTGGCATCATTGGAATCGTTAAGAAGTTTGTTGTATATCTAACCTCAAATATCCATTACATTTAACAATTGTTTTCAAAAGAAAGTTGTTGAAATGAAATTGATGGCGATATAGTAGCTATAAATAAACAAAACACCGAGAGGCTTATATTTTTTTTGGCTTAGTCAGTGTTCTAGCAATTATTTTGGCATGATCATAGCACTCTAGAATGAAAAATAATAATTAAAATTGTCGGCAGTCATAGATATCAAAACCAACGAAAAACATGTACTTAAACTTAAAAAATTATATAGGGTCCATATTTGTTTCTTATGACGTCAGCTTTATGTAAACCTAAGCAATTGCAAATCTGTCATTTAAATATGTTCTTGCTTTTTATTATTAGTGACACGACGCATTGTTTGTTGTTATTCCACTGCAAATTCTTCAAAAAAATATTATTTATATTATTATATTATCTTTTGTTCTATCTGCAGTAACACATACATTGTCATAAAGTTATTTTAAATATTATTAGTTGATAGGTGTAATGGGATAATATTTATTGTTTTATCTCATTATTAGTTCCTATTTCGTTGATCATTATTTGTTCGCAACCAATTTTCTGAGTAATTAGTTCATCTGTATTTGTTGCGAAGGTATGGCATGTGACCTAACCACGCAAGCTAAATTTTGAGGCAATTTAATATTCGTAAATTTGGTAAAAAATACCGTCAAACCAGAAGATTATTTAACCTAATAGAGCCACTAACCATAATATTTAAAATAACTCTAACACCACATTGAATACAGTTGACATGATAAAATCTGCTGTCCTTATACTTTTTCATTTAAAGTCTATATTTGGTATCGTTGGATTAATTTTTTATTATTTTGCAGAAGACATAAAAACTGTATGGGATCTTTTATTTAAAACAGAAACAAATTGTTTTACTTCCGATTATATCAGATATGGGATTAAATCCCATGTAGAGAATTTGTGCTCTGGGGTTATACATTTTTGGTGGGTCACGGGCTGTGAAGCAGCGAAGCTAACGTATATAATTCATGTTATAACATGAATTTATATTTGTCTTGATAATGTTTGTTAGATGGGAGTTATTATACCATACATTTATTGCAAGAAATGGGATAATGCTTAGAATTAGTATAACTATGTAAATATTAGAAAGGTTAATGCAGAACGCAATTCGATGCACAAGCCTAGAACTTAAAAACCTTCCGGGAGTGGTGATAGTATAGAAGTATAGAAATAGTATCAGTTAAGTACTGGAGGCATTTCTTTGGCTACAGTGCTAAGGACGGATACGGCTACTAAAATATTTCAGCGTTGTTATAATTTACAAAATTACTTGGTACACCTTAAACTGTAAAACCGTAAAATACGTTAACCATAAACTACTTAGGTATGCGTATGTCGTATGTGCTGTTTGATATGTATTTTAATGGAATACCCTATGATAACACTAAGTAGTTTGCGCTGAATGAAATTTACTTGACATCGCCGATTATACTAAAAGTTAATCTAAAAATTAAAAATTTACGTACTTCTTGTGTAACTCAAGCTATTGGCGTTCAGAAAGATGGGGGAAATACTTTAGGGCCTCATCGTATATACAATTATGATGTGGGGATCTCGAGTGATTCCTCTTTCTGTTCCTATTTTTATATCTATTTCCAAAAGTCCACAATTCTAGAAAAAGGAAGTTGTCAAATATGGTTGAAAAATAATTTTTGAGACATTAGATTAAAATATCTCATCGACTAGTCAGTTGCTTGAGGAGCAGGTAGTCACCTTATTTGGTTGGTTCATCTTTAAACATTTCTATAAAATGTTCGATGTACATTAGCTACGTCGGTTACTCGATAATGAAGTAAATAACTAGGTATAATTGTAAGAGAAAGTGCATGTATTTTTTCAATTTTGACAGTCAAAGCATTAAACCAGCCACTTAGAACCATTTGATGATATTTTGAATATTACGTATGCTCATATTGGGCAATAGAATCCACGTTTATAAGTTTGATTTGCACGAGAAATTTTGCATTTTGCTTACTAATTTTTATCAGCTTAATTGTAGTAAAGTGTAGAGCGTATAGCATGCGATATCGAAAATGGTATTAATGAAGTGTGTCCTCACGAAAGGTGCAGTAATTTTGCTGATAAAGTATTGTCGGTATATATTGACCGTATCAAAGAACTTTGTACATGTCAATGCATTCTCCTGATTTGGAGAACAGATGCCGCTAGTCACATGCTGGGAAAGTTCTTTTGTGATGCTTACTCAAAAAAGTATATACGCTTGTTTACTATATTGGTCAATGGGTTTTTAAACAAGATACAGTGCATAAATGTATGAAAATTTCCATAGGTTATACGGAAAATTGGCATAAATACAATGAATACGAGTAAATTTGTGGAAATGCAGTAATTCGGAATAATTACACAAGTATGTACAATCACATCTATGTGCGCATTTAGTACTACTTTCGTGAAGCACATTTAGTGCGACTGAGAGCCGTGTGACTTCTGCTGCAGTTACTGTGTGTGTTAACTTTATAGTAAAGCACAGTTCTGTCTTATTTTCGAAGAGGTGGATACAAATTCACCTTAGTATATCGTAACCTGTCAATCGGGGAGCCTGTTATTACATCTTAATTGCGGGGAAGTTTGTGCATATGTATAGCAACTGTAACTTTTCTCTAAGGGAACCCGTAGCTTGTCTTTCTATAATTTATTTCCAAGAAGCTTGCGGATGTGCATATTGTATTTTATGTAGGGTTATCTAAACCTTATCCTTTGGATCCTGAACGCTTGGTTGAGTAGTCAACAAAGAAATGATCGATCACCACTTATAGTGTATTTTAATCTCTTTATGTGTGGACTCCTACTACTATTCCCTCGAGGTCTGCAGATGAAGCCAATCACACTTTGTGCGATGTGCAGATCTATAGCTGGGGCGGCCAAATTATTGCTCAATGACAACTGTATCTTTCAGTTGGGAAAGAACGGTCACCTTGGTGGAAAGCTGTTCTCATGTTAAAGATGTTATGCTGTGCTGGCCAACTTGCTAACTAGGTCGACATTATTTTGTGGTTGCCTAAGTTTCGCTAAACATCTTGGCAGCAATAGTGGCACAATCTCCCATTATAAGATAATGTTATAGTGAAATTGAACGCTTTGTTTTTATGCGTAGATTTTAAGTTGATATATGTGAATATGTACATACATGTGCAATTTAAGAACACGATATTAAATTAATAAATAATAATTAATAAATTAACGTAACAGTCCTTAATACATGTTATGGTGGACAAAATATTATGTTTAAAGCGAAAACTATTGACACTCTACAGTCCATACGATACTTAGAGTAAGTCCGGCATAGATGACCATGTGGTTGATACGGTGTTGATGCGGCGATTGACTGACTTAGTTGATGTGTTCATGTTTATTTATTTTGCGAAAAATCGCTTATAAACTAATTTTATTTTAAATTACATCGTTGAATATTTTACGTCAAGTATGTTTGAAGGTTAACTACAAAATTTGTAATAGGTTTTTTATAATTTTTCGGAAGAAATTAGTCACTACGATGTTGTAAGATCCAACAACGACATTCCAATAGAAAAGTGGAATTAGAATATTGCTGTGGCCATCCCTTCCAGCCAATCGGGAGAGATGGCCACCTTTTTTCGGGAGTGACGGCCATGATAGTTTTGTGATATTGTCAGCAAATAAACATATAAGAGAAGTTGCACAAACGCGTGGTGAATGGTTACAATAAACTTTACTGGAGGCAATCAGATATGTTGTTAATGGAAATTGTTCCGTTCGCCGAGCTTCTATTGAATTTAAGATACCACGTGAAACAAACCTTGGAATGTGGAATTAAAACAGGAAACTGTGAAAAGGGAAACATGGGCCCTAGCTGCGTCTTTGGAGAGGAAAATGGAAATTTCCTATCACGGCATATTGTAATCATGCAAAGATGAGCTTTTCCATTAACCAGAGATCACTTGAGGACTATTGCTTATCATTTCGCTCAACAGTAAAAAAATTAAACATAAATTTAACAACCCAAGGAAAAAAGCTGATTACGAATGGTTTGGCTTGTCTTTAAACCGACGTCCGAAGAATAGTATTCATGTATCGGAACGTATCTACATATCTAAAGCAAAAGCAATGAACTGAAAAGAAGTAGAAGACTACTTTACTTTGTTAGAGACAATCACGGAAGAAAACTCTCTTTTTGACAAGCCGGCAAACATATATCAATATTGATGAAACTGGTATCCAGTTAAACAGTAGGCCAGGCGAGGTACTCCCGAAAAAAGGCTCCTAACCTGTTTCTACTGTAACGTCTACAGAAAGAGGAGAAACTATAAATTGGTTGGTGTGTTGTAATGCCCAAAGAAATCTTTTACTAGCCGCTGTGATAATGAAAGGAAAAAATAAGAAAAACAGTGGGAAGATGGCCGGCCTCTTGGTGCTATGTTATTTATGGTACAAAAATCTGCCTATATCGACGCGATTATCTTTCTTTAATGGATACGTGAATATTTTGCCCCTAGAAAACCACTAGAAAAAGTCCTATTAATACTCGACAGATACGCCATCCACGTTAATCCTGTCGAAATTTTGAAATTTGTAGAGTCAAATGGAATCATCATATTATTTTTGGTTAGCCACACCACCCACTACCTGCACCCTCTAGACAGATACTTTGTCAAATCGTTAAAGGCAATTTTTATGAATTGTGTCGGCTGTGGTTCAGAAATTATGCTGGACGGTGCAACGCCAGATATAAGTTTGGTGAGTTATTGAATGTATATTAGCGTAAGGCTACTACAACACAAAATGGTTAATTAGGGTTTGGAGCAACGGGAAATTTACCTTTCATTCGTATGATCATACCAGATTACACCTTTTGCGTTGAAGAAGCTTCCTCGCCTACAACAGGACACTTTTCACCTCAAAAATAGACAGATACAGCAAAAAGAAACAACTAATAGTTTAGAAGCTTAACCATCAACCTCTAAACAAACGTCTAACATAAAAATTACTCCGTCAAAAATACTGTCTAGTTTGTCGCCTCCTATTCCACAAAAAAATAACTGCTATTAAGAAACGGGCCGAACGAGTTGCAGCTGCGCATTTAGAAATTCGCAAAGAAAAACAGAAAAAAGTCCAAGGAAAACAACATAAGATTAAAAATAAAAAAGTTATGACAAACACAAAAAAAGACAGTCAAGAACAACAAGAAAAGAGAATTGGAATCTTTAAGTAGCGGGGAAGATGAAGAAACAAATCTAGAAAGTAACGAAGATAGAAGTGAAGATATTAATGAAAATTTGTGTGCAGGACGTGGAGAAAACTATAAACATTCATTGTTCATTGGATCTAACGTATCAACTATATGTTCTGGTTGCATGAAAGTTCTACGTCTTACGGCGATTTCTGCCAGAAGTGTGGAAAACTTGACCATAAGTCAAAAAAAACATAAGTGATTAATATTTGTTTTGTGGTCATATCTTCCTGAAGACACGGGAAAATGGCCATACTCATAATTTCTTAGAAATTCCTATTAGGTACACGTTTAATTTTTCTTCTTAAAATTGATCGTTTTATGTTGTGTTACTTTTGTTATACTTTTACCTGACAAATAAATATTTTTGAAAAACTTTCATTGTTGGTGATTTTTTAACTATTGGAAAAACTATGGCCATCTCTCCCGGACTTACCCTATTAATTTTTGTGATTAACAGGTACATGCTTACTTTTTTGTTAAGTTTAAATAGGGCACCATAAGTGTAATATAATGCTCTAATATGTTTTTAGAAATTCTGTTCTTCTCGCACCGATCACTTCATATTCTCCATGAGGTACTGTAGATATGAACAATAGTATGGTAGCATAAGGAATTGTGTCTCTAAAAATAGAAATATCCAGTATAAGAGCTTTTTCATCATAATATTAATGCATTTTAAAATGAAAACAACGTAATTTTACTAGTTTGGGAAAACCGAATGCATTTGAACGTGACAGTTTTATGTTCAGGTTTTTATGCGACTATCTCATGGAAACCGCAACATGAGGGATGTTCGAGATGACGAATGTTAGAACAACTTTAAAATTAAAAATTGTGATAAACGTTCAGAATACAGAAACAAACGAATCTCCCCAATAAGTATTTCTTCTTTAAGGTAATTTTTGACGATTCTATTTCTATCTAAATAAGTGAAAAGCAGGTTGAAATTTTGCAGGAATTTTTTCCATAAAGTAATAGTATTATGTAGTATGTTATACATATCTGTTATTTTTACTTTAGAGCACAGAAATATACTTATACTTGCTCAAAGGTAGTATTTTTTTTAATAGTTACTGTGGGTTTTAATGATAATTCTACTATAGATTCCTTAATCCCAAACATCGAAGTGTACGTTTTTGTACTACTGCTAAGTAAAATAAATGGTGTAAGCTTACTTATTACTGATACAACATATAACATTATTTTAGTCTAGAAATGTTTAGTGGAGGACTGTATTATTGTTTCTTATCCCCTTTTATCCTATTTTAAATAGCTACTTTAGATTAATTTATTTGGCTGAGCTTACTATACCTTGGCTCTTTCATATATATCTACCACGTATTGAAAAAGAGTCTTAGTGTCTTAGTGGAGACATTTTTTGTAAAAAATTAATATTCATTTCAGGATTGAAATAGCTGACAGATTGCAAAATATAACAACAATAACTAATTTAAATGCAGCATGAACACATGTATTTCAGTGATAAATAAAATATACTTGCTTCCCCACCTCCCCTTACATATTTGTTGATTCTTATAACAATGGAGATGCATACATCACGTTGTTAACTTTCTTTTCGCTTAGTCTACTTATTTCGTAACTACATGCACACACTCTTACAATTAGAAGAGTGATACTTACGTAAAGAAATAACTATCCGGCTAGTGACACCCCGTCTACGTGATCGTCAGTGTCTCCAGGTATAGACGATCGTATTGGATATTGTCGCGGTCCAGACCAGCCTCCTGCTGCAGCCATTAAGCATTATCACCACTACGCCGACCAATGAAAATGGAGAATTATATCATGAGATAGGAAGGTGGCTCGCAACAAGTTTTATTGGTAATAATACACAGGTGACTCACCCACACTACCCTTTCCCTGCGTAACACGGTAGTTTAAAAACTACAATACGTTTCCTACATACACAATTCGCTCTGTCTACGTACAGCCCACCTCACTACCTTGCGTGCTGTTGGAAATAGAAGAAGCAGCATACCGAATCGATTTGTTTACGTGTACTTTTACTACCTCTTCGCCTTAGGCAACTATATATATTTAAATACATAGAATGTTTAATGGATATCAAATTCAATTACGATAATTAATTATACGCTTTTATTTGTATAGCAAATGCACTGAGTATAATAAGAAATATGTCGGTAGAAATTGGTATGACATTTATAAGATTGTATACTTAATTTCCTTCAAATGTTATTAGATTTACAATACTGACATGATAATGTGTCGTATTAAAATTATAAATGTATACTCGCCATTTCGTCAATAGCGAGTAGCTGAGCTTAATATGCTTCCACGTTTCTTAAATGAGATCAAAAATATTTCATAATGAAAACAAATTATATTATAATATTGTGTTGTAATGTATTTATATAGCTGATATGCATATAGTACAGCATTAAGCTAGAAGAAGACTAATCAAAATGACAAAATTGAGGTTGTCGCGGTTACATCTAGAATTTTATACTTCATACCCATCCGGATATTTTATAATTGTATAAGAATAGTATCAACACTGTAATAAAACTAGTTTGCCAAAACTTTGAAACTATACTTGATGCGAAACAACACAATAATATTGTAAAAAACGATGAAAAAAAAATTGGATTCGTTTTACTCTAATATTAATTTTGAAATAATACATTCCGATATCTGCTCTGACTGGAAGATCCATATCGTCGTAGCCGTCCAATTACATTTACTACAATACGTTTTGCACCTACCCAATGCATTCTCTCCGTAAATAAGAAACTACAAGAAAGCAGATTGTGTTCCTGTATAACTATTTCCTTAACATCGACTGGATTTTTCTGCTGAATTACGAGGGTGTAAATGATAAACTGAACGCACAAAAATTGGGAATTCTCATTAAAAGAAAAATACATAATGGTTACACCCTATACATGAGTAAATCTGTTGAATTTTCTAGTCCTTCAGCATTCTACAGAATCTTTGGTAAATTTCAAGGAAATATTGTTAGTACACTTCTTGACGATTTTTACGTTAGCTCGTGCATTTTTCAAGTTTTCCGGTTTTTGATACCAGTCACACTCCTCTTCCTCATCTATCAGCTACATAAAAAAAATGAATTACTTAAACTAACCGCTACATTACCAATTAAATATACGGCGAGTGACGATTTACTATCTAGCTTCTTAGTGTGGGATTTTAGATATGTAGGGTTGCGCCTTTACATAAAAATGGTGATCATACTTCGGTATCACATTATACACTAGAGTATCTAACATCGGTAAGATATACGGAGGTTCTTTGTTTCAAAATTTATAGTAGTTCTCCTTCTCTTATTTTTAACAATCGCCTGGTTTTATCTGAGGTAGTTCAGTAGTTACAAATCTGGCAATAATAACTAATCTCGGCAAGTCTCGGGACAAGTTCCAGTGCCGTGAGGAGAACAACGTGGAGGGGTGAAGCACGCGTCACGGAGAATCGAGTACCCGTATCAAAGCACGCTTGTTCAGTATTATTCGACTGGTCGTTGTGAGTGCTTGTCAGTACACACATACTTAAGAAATGTCGCATTTGGGTACGTTTCGGAAACAGCGTATTTCAAATAAACTAGAAAAGGTATTAGCGAGCAGGCATTTGTCTCCTTCTGGAGCAAGTATTCGGACTATACGTTACCAAGTCGGACATCGTTAAGAAATATTATGCAATCTGCTGGTGACTGTGTTGGAAGGAGAATTAAAGCAGAAAGATAAAAAATTGTGGTTATGTGTGGACGAAACAATCGATCGACAAAAACATTCTGTGATGAATGTGATGGTACGTACAATGGAAGAGTTTGACCCGTCATCCCCTATCTTACTTAGTCCAAAAGAGTTCCAAAATGTACTAGCGATGAAATTTTAAAATTGGTGTTGATGGCATTGAACAAATTTCAAGTTTCAACAATCCATTTTTTAACGTTTATGAGTGACGGTGCCGCTAACATGCTTTCCTTAGGCCGATCTCTCAAAGAAGATTTTAGATGTTACATGCAACATATAAAATCCATGCTGTAAACCTTGTGTCGCAATTGATCCCTAAATGTTATCCATGAGTATACACTTTAATAGCTTATACGAAGGCAGTATTTCTAAAGTCCCAAAAAGAAGATTTCACAAACTGTGTCCCAAAGTACCTGAACCACAGACGATTAATATGTGTTGGGGAACATGGTTAAAGGCTGCGTTTTAATACTCCGATCATTTTCATGATGTAAAGAAGGTAGTTTTACAATTCGATCCGAGACACGCCAAAGCGTAGTCAGGTAAAATGTTATTTAGGAAGTATTCGCAAGAACTACTATGAAGTAGCGGAGGGAATTCAAAAATTACAAAATGATTCGATGTCATTTGTAGATTCAGCTCAAATTGTGGATGATGTTCACTCGCACCTATGGACGGCGGAAGGCGATAAAAATAAAAGTGTAATATGAAAATTTGAAGGTGTTAGTGACAAGGATTCCGATTTTCTCATACTAAGACAAATTTGTAAAGGTGCGTCGAAAGATCCATTAAGTTGTCACAAGGAGTATTTTAAATTTGGAAATATTACATCACTCGATGTGGAGCGCTCGGTTTTATCATTAAAACGTATTTATTCCGCACGCCGTGCTCATTTGACTGAAGCAAGTATGGAAACATATTTAATGATTCTAATATTTAATAGATGCCACCCAGTTTGTGATTTCGTGGAAACTTCTTTAAACAGTAAGTGTTTCAGCACTTTATATAATATATTTTCTTATCATTAGTTTGTGTGTAAACATTCCTACGTCCGCATCGCCTCTGCTCACTTATAAAGGTCACGATCATAGATGATGCGAGTACGTAAACGTTACTGAACACTCGCCTTGACACGGCCGCTCGGCCCCTCCACGTTGTTCTCTGCACTGCACTGTAACTTACCTCAGCTTGCCGAGACTAGCAATAATTCAATACATTATGGGGGCATTTGATATGGCGTGATCAGGCAGATGTAATTTATACAAACCTCTCTAAAGCTTGTGATAGCAACGATAACGAAAATGCTTCTGTACAAATTAGGTAAATTTGGTTTTGTTCCATTATTTGAAGCATTTAATTTTATCTAACTCAAAGGAGGCATTTTGTAGTTTAACGGATATATTTCAAGGAAATTTACCCCAAACTCAGGTATGCCACAGAGTCCTAATTCGGGTCCATACCTGTTTGCCTTGTACATCAATGATTTACTTGCACAAATGGACTGCCCTATTCCTGTGTACGATGACGATATTAAAATATATACAGAACCCTACAGTACCAATGGATTCCGTAATCTCCAGTGTAATTTGAATATATTGGTGGCGTGCATAGAGTTCAAACCAAAACTTAACATTGAAGAATGCAATGGAGTTACTTACTCGATACCTTATACATCATTTAATTATGTGGATAGTAACGTCGTAAGACGTAAAACTGAATATCGAGATTTGAGAGTGCTGTTTGATTCAAATGTTACCTTCAAGCCTTATGTCTCTGGAGTATGTTCTAAAATCTACAAACCTCTAGTTCTTTTTTATTAAAATATTTGAATGACATACCTCTGTTGAGGTTATTATATCTAAGATTGAATATGCTTCACTGATTTGGTATCCCTTGTACATCTCGGATATATTAGCCGTAAAGTACATACAGCGTACATTTTTTAAATTTATTTCTTTTAAAAGTGACGGCATGTATTCTGAATCGATGAAGTGTCATCTTGTCACGTGTCGCTCCAGAAGAAATATCGTGCTACCTCAGGTTCTTTTGGAAACCAGCTATCTACGCAAATTCATATATATATATATATATATGAGGGTTGTTCGGAAACTAAGTACCACTTCGTTCTGTCGTCATCTCAGCGCTGCCGCCGTAGTTCTGCGCATGTACACGTATCTCTATGGTTCACAGTCTTTCCGTTGATGCCACTATATCCGGAATGTGTTGTGTTTACATTTGTTAGTGATCGTTCAAAAAGTTTAAGACAATTTCCGAGCCCGCCGACTCGAATATTAATCCACTCGAAATTCATCGACAACTTGTAGAGATTTATGGTGAAACTTTAATAACAGATGGAATGGCGAGGAAGTGGTTCAGACAATTCAGGAGTGGAGGTTAAGAAAAGGTTAATGAGAAAATTCATGAAACACGGTTCACAATAAGAATGCTTAGTGATAAGTTTCCAGAAATTTCAAAACCTGTTTTGCATGAGATTGTCATAAATCGTCAGTAGAGGGTATAGAAAAGTTGGTTTCCCGTTATGACAAATGTCTGAGCAATGATGACAACTATATAGAAAATATTTTAAGAGTTGCTCTTTCCTGTAGAAATAAATTTTGTTTTGAATAAAATGTTTTTAAGAGTTTTTTTCTAAAACGGTTCTTATTTTCCAGACAAGCCTTGTATACATATGTTTTGGCGGTCGGTGTAATAAAAATATTATTCAGGGTTTGTGACCGCGTACTTATCTTGTCGACTAGGCCGACGTTTCGATGAGATTTTATTCGTCATCTTCTGGACGTTCTTGTTCGGCTAGCGATGAGAGATCAGCTAGCTCTAGTGACAAACCCGGGAATATTACCTCATATTAAAAGTGATATCCGCTCACTAATAGTCCCGTGGTCTAGTTGGTTATGACGTTCCGCCGGAAACAGAGAGAGCATGGGTTCAAATCCTATCAAGATTGGTATTTTTTCAGGAATTTAAAAACATTTAATTTAAAACGTAATTTGCAAGAAAATCTTAACACCAAAAAATTAATCTGAATCTACAGTTGTTGTCGATTTAGTTAGCTACGGTAAGCATAACCTTTAAATAACCATATTACGATGAGAAACATCTTGTAAAGGACATTTTTTGACTAAACTAGCATTCATCCCATATTTATATTTACCTTCCTCAGTAGAAAAAAATAATAAAGAAACTTATTACCCATAAAAATGTGGATTATTTCCCCGAATGTGAAAAATTTTACAATATTTTACAATAAAATCACTTTTATATTTGTAAAAATTTCAGCAAAAGCATTGCTTGCCCTAAAATGTAGTTAACTCTACTGACGATATCCACTTACAACAAGGTACGATTCATCTCTTATGCCTATAACTTTACCTAATTTTTTAATTAAATTTATTAAAATGAAAAGAATTTTGTTTCGTATCGATTGATGTCAAATAATCTAGTTAGGAAACGCCATGCGGAACTATTTTTTTGCTTATTGTAATCAGAAAGCAGAAAACGAACTATATACATATACTTTTAGCAATTTAACCTAGATCGTAAGGTAATAACAAAGTAAGCATCAATAATGCACCAACTATCTTGAGTATTTACTATTCTTCAGCAGAGGTTATCTCCTCACTTGACGTTAATATCTAGTGGTAGTAATAATAGATTATTAAACTTTTGTTTTTGTTTACTAGTTCCAAATGTAATATATATATATATATATATATATATATATATATATATATATATAAATATAAACTTACAGATACATGTACTAATTACATTAACTACAGATATTGCCGATTATTCTGATAGATATGGTAAATCAACCATACTAATTGATAATTTATTGATTGAGTCGGCCGATAGTTGTTGGAAATCCATATTGAACAATGGTCGAAGAAGTAAAACTCAAATATTTTACACAATTTTCCAATATATTTATCACAATGTTATTATAACATGTTTTGCTATGACTATCAATGAAGCTACGGTGATAGCGAAACATGTTATAATAATATCGTGATAAATATATTGGAAAATTTTGTAAAATATTTGAGTTTTACTTCTTCGACCATTGTTCAATTAATATTTTCGTATATTCTATGACCAAGAGCAATAAATTTTACCATTAAACCAATTTTAAACGTCACAACTTAATTAAGTACGTGTGTTGACAACAAGCTAATAAACTGGAACGCATTAGAAAATCGCGAAACATTCACAGAAACGATTAGCAGACAGTTTTTTCATCAAACAACAAATTTCTCGACCAGCAGTCGTCTAAGTCAAGCGCGCAAAAAGCAAGTAAAATATGATCCATTAAAGCGCAATGAAGGTCATTTCTAAGCAGCCACAATAAATTCTAAAGAAAATGTGCAGTCTTTAGAAAACTTTTTGTGCATTGTCTCCTTTTGGAGTTGCTTTTAGTTGATGCCTTTCTCGTATTGTAAGCGTGTTGCATCTATGTTGGCAAGTTACGCTCGATAAATGAACTGACTTGGATAAAACTTCATTAGAGTGGCATTAAAACTTATTGAAATATATTCAATAAAGTAGCTGTATTAATATTTTTAATCATATTGTAAGAAAACCGTTAGATTTCTAACCAAATTTGGTTTAATCACTGGTAATGCATTTGTTGTAATATAGTGGTACTGAATTATCTTTCTTAAAGATTCCGCTGTAAAATAATACTGGTTGTAATTGTCTGATTATTTGTTATGGTAGTAAAGTAGTAAACACTTCAATTCACATTGCGCTTTATCTCTTGTGTCATAAAGTGGTTTATAAAAAAAATTATTTTAAATTGTTTTGCTATGACGATGGAATGATAAAGATCTAATAGTTATTACACGAATAATGAATCTGGTAAGCAACAGCCCTCATCAGAGTTACCCTGAAGACGGCAGTACACACATTGCCAAAATTTTGAAATACGAAATACAAACGATGAAAATAGCTCAAAGAACAATTCTAATAATATTTCTGATTTGAAAACTTTAACATTATATTACTTCAAATCACAAAAAATAGTTATTACAAGCACAACCTTAAATAAAAGAAGCCATTGCAAAAAAAATTCTGACAAATTTCAGTATAATATTATATACATATATGTACGTAAAAATTACTATAACTGAAAATGTGCTATGCGTTCGTTTTCTGAGTCGTCCTTAGTATATTAGATTGAAATTAAGATTTTATTATATGTATGCATATGCATAATTAATTAGCTATTTTGCACATAGACGTTCTACGGTCGAATGAGTTTGGATATCGAAATTCATAAATTTATATTCTGTAATCATTCTAAAAATATAAACTGCACTTTTTTGATCTATATTAGAAATCGTATAAAGATTAGTTACACATAAGCAACAAGAAGGAGATTGCTAAACGTACTTCTCACGATTTAGTGCGATGCACATATATGCATAATTGTAACAAACTGAAACAGTATGAACGCTCCAGATTTTCTACGTCTGTCTTTCTATAAAGGACGGCGAAATGTGGCTGCATAAAGGCGGAAAAATATATGATTATTAGTAGGCTACTAACTTTTGTAGTAAAACAACTAATCTCTAATATATGAGAGCTCCTACCGCCCTATTCTGAATAAGTACAATGCATATCAATTAATACATATCTGTCGATATTTCTAGTATAAATCTGTAATACATCATATACGACGTAACTCGAACTCATCTTTCTGTATAAAAGTAGATATTGCTTCATTTGTATTTACATGTACATTTATGTGATTCAAATTTTACAGAAATACATTAACTATATGATGTTTTTGCATCCATATAGTATTTTTAGACAAAATTGTATTCAAACTACTAAGTATCGCAATATTATATAAAATATAATCAGCCCATTTGAGATATTTTTGCGCTGTTATATTATTTTGTTCTGTAAATTCCACACAGTGTATCAGAGTAAAATTACGTGGGTTTTTTACAGAATGTATTAATTTTTATAATAGCTAACGTGTTTCATTGCAATTTTTCCTATAATTTAAAACTGTGCCATTGTAAATGCCTAAACAATTTCTGTTGTTTAATTATATAAACCATTTATTTCTTTACCATAACAATTTTATTCGTATATTAACAGATGTAAATCAAAACATCAAATAAATGATCTGTGAAAGTCGTCACAGTTTAATTTCCAAAATCCGCAGTAATAGACATATTACATGATTAGCTTCTATTACCCCTTGCAATATAAACTATCACGGCAATAGATAATTAATTGAATACGCATTACCTTTGGAATACAAAATTTCAAACAGAAAAGTATAGCGGTGAAAATATTCTACATAATTACGCAGCCTTTTTGGTAACCGTTCGTGCTTGAAGACATTATGCAAATTCGTGTTATTCTACTAGAATTTAAGGGAACAGAAAAATAGAGGAACATCATTTCATTACAGCATCTGCAAATAAAACAAAAACCGTAGGAAAACTCCTTAATGCACGGAGGGCTATTTTGGTAAATATAGGTCATGATTTAGCTGAGATTTGCAACTTGGTATTATATGCAAATGAAACGCATGAAAAAGTTGGTATTCTCTGTAATTTCGTCTGACTCTAAACTGTATAGTCACGAATAGTGCTGGATGCGGACCTTAAAATTATCGGGATATTTTTTTATTTATTGCTATTAAAACATTCTATGTCTTTCTTGTGATGCATTTTCTAGAGAATCTTCCAGGAAGTTATTTACAACTTTTGCATAACTGTTCTGTCATGTTAAGAGGTCATTAGGTATATTCTGGGTCATTCCGTAATTATGGATATTATTTAATGTGAAGTAAAATCGTTTTTGTATGATGGGCTTAGTAGCAAAGTTTAACTTTCATCTTAGATGACACCTTCAGAAATGTTTAAGAAGACTTCGTTTGGTTTTAAATAGAATAGAGCTTCTAATTATTATGTTATATGAACATTGTAAAGGATATTTTAGTGCGAGCTGCACCTATCGATATGTGGAATATAAATGAGAGAGAATTTCATGAATTTTATTGTTGTCGGGGAAGCCAACGCTGGTAATATATATTGATGTTTGCTGTTGTCGGATGCTCCACTACTAAAGATTGAATTCTACTTAAGCACTAACATAGGAACACCTTACATCTACGCGTAATTATTTTTGATTTGCTTTTTCTTTAATGTTCGTATATAGGATGTATGGTATGTGTAATAGGACAGGTCAATAAGAACTGTTTTTTGACATTTTTAACTATTTCATGGTCTTGTTTCGACAACTTTACAATTTTAACGTGTTGTTTTTTTAATTCAATTTTGCTGCCATGATGCTAATTACAAGTATTCTATAATCTGGTTTTTTTTTATCCTTTTCTGGATCATTTTCTGTACGAAACCCGTAGCCATAATTTAAATTTAAGAAACTCTCAGATTAGTCGATTATTTATTTTATTAACACTAATGAACATGTGGACTGATGATGTTTTAAAGTAAAAATTAGTTCTGGGTTTTGTTTATTGAATAGAGTGGTTTATATGGGAAGATATGAAATGTTAATATCAACTAAGGCTAACCAATCTGGGCAATCTTGTGCAGATTAAACATTGTATACATTTAGTAATGATTGGTAGTGGATACTTCGGTCGGGGCGCATATGCCTCGATATACATACCGGTCATTGTAAAAGAAAGGTAGTTCAAGAAACGCTGCTCCACACTCTTAGTTGCAGTGTTAGTAGGTTGTTATAGAGAGTATACCAGGGACAAATGGTATTCAAGTTTACTGGTTATAAAAACATAGTGTAAATTTATAACAAAAATCAGTTCGAATAATGATGCTTAACTTTTTGGATACAGCTACCAGAACATTTTCAATGTGACAAGTAAATGTTAAACATGAGCCGAAAATAGCCTCTATATCTTTAATTTCAGACGTAATGTTTTATATTTAACTGTGCTACAGTCACTATACGCATAATGACTGTCGTAGCTTAGAAAAACTTGTATCAATGTTCAGTAATAATTTACTATTTTGTTAGCCACAAAAACTTGGCCAGTTAGAACACAATCTAAAGGTCTTTGGAAATTAGTAGTTTCGCTGTTCTTAGATATATTAATGATTGTTTTGATATCATTAACATAACTAAATGTATGAGAAAGGAAGTGATGTTAATAAGACGTTAATGAAGATTATAAAAGACAAAGGCGCTAGATCTGAGACTTGTGGTATGCTGGAGGTACAAACGAATAGTTTAGATCCAAATCCGTTATAAAAAGAACGTAATAAGTTTTAAGAACGAAGCTGTTAAACGGAAGAAATATAGTTTGCTCAACAATATTTAGTAGCCTACTGTATTAAAAACACGTGAAAAGTCCGTGTAATCAGCGTTTGCTTGACTTTGCTTGTCAACCACTTACTAACGAACTGTAGGAAATTCGCTGAATTGGTAGTGGTTTGAGCTCACCAGCTTAACAAGAGTCGATTTAGAAATTGTAGCTGTAAGATACGGTGCTTAATTTCCTCTTGCTTTATTGCAATAAATACGTCTGTTATTACTTTTGGTGTATTAATATACTAAGAACATACTACTGCAGTCTGTTCATCATGAATCCGTGTTGGTGGAGTAAGATGTAAGTTTACTACACCGGGTGAAAAGCTGCAAGCTGTGGATTGCATTCTGGGCGACTGGAAATGGAAAGAACTCCAGCTGTAGGCGTACATAAGCACAAGACCGCAGCACAGATTTGTTAATATTCGGCGGCTCGTCATGGCCCAGTCAAAATTAAATGAATTACGCATGTCTAGCGATTCGTCCCCCTCATCCCGCAGTAATACGGAATAAAGGCTTCATAGAATCGATTCAAATTGAAAGGATCGATGTGAGAGTAGCAGCTTGTAGTAGTAGTTAAATAAGCATAAAGGGTACCGTTAGACAGAGATAGCTGACTGCGGATTGGAGATAGATGGTATCACACACAATCCCCCTGCAGAATAGCATGCGTATTTCTCGACTTTGTTAACTTATAGAAACCTTATTCCATCCTCGTTTTACTCACAATTGTGGCTATCGCCAGGTCAAAAGTGCGTTCTTGGTATGTGTAAATGTAACTGCATTACTTGAGAGCTTCAGCACAATTATCGAGAATTGCAAACGAACAATTTCCTATCTTCGTTTTATCAAGCTTTTCGTAAATACACTGAAAGAAAACAATTGTTATATTAACGATCAAATTGCTATGTTAACACTATTTATTTCTCAATACGAGCAATACACTTCCGGTGCTTGTTCTATGCACACAAAAATGTAATAAATATTAAAGTGAATCTTTTGCTTACTTTTAGTTAGGATATAACATATACATACGACTGATAGTGTGAAATTGTAAAAACTGGAAATGTCAAAATTAGAACAAGATTTGCCTCTATAAAAGATAACAGCTGCAAATGATTTGTATACATTTGCATTCATTATTTTGTGGGCATTTGAAATCTATATCTAATCCAATATTCTTAATGTAAGCTGTATTGCAAACACAATTTACGTGCCACCATTTTATATTATTTAAATAATGCAAGCTAGTATGAACATAAAAACGGACTTAACAACCTAGCGACATTACTGTAGTAGGTTAACTGAAGCTAAAATTGGAAAAGAATGCATTTCTGTAACACTGAATAGCAGCAATACATATTTTTAAATCAGTAGCTCGAAGTTCCTGAACGGATACCAATACTCTTTTGTCATCCGTAGTAGCCATGTAGGCGGACAACAATAAAAATGCATTTGCTTTAAGAATGGTACTGTCAAACGTTTCACCATGATTTGGTCGAATAAATGTTTTATTTCTTAACACTGGAAGGACCATAGGAATACAGATTTTATTCCTCGCGGTGTAGATACGACTTTTATGCATTTTTGTTTGTTATATGTTTGACTAAGAACCTTGTCTATACCACTAAATCCTTTGAAGAAAATATAGTCAACTTATTCTCAATAAAGTTGAATGTTGTCTACTTTGTGAGAATTATAGACAGTGTCATTGGAGGAGGGAATATTCATACCTTAAAAGGTATGATATTGATAATTCAATGTTAGGAAGTTAGATAAGGAACACTTATTGAGTTAATTCTAGATAATTAACGATAGTTTCTTAAAGACGAGTTGAAGAATTTGATTAATGGGTACAATCACATTTTAGTGAAATATTTTTAACGTCATACTTAGCAGAGCAGATATGAGATATGAAAACGTTTAAAAATAAATATACTACTTTTCACTATTTTTCAAAATTTAGTAGAAGACATTCAGTACTAGATTTAGTCAATCTATTGTATGTGTATATTTGTGTACGTAGATAAATTTGTTAGTATTTTCGCCGTTTTATTCGTTAATATTGTTTCATTTTCTCAATATCTTATATGTATTAGTTGTCTTTTAATAAAGGGTCTACGCAATTCGACAGAAATGTCGAAGAGGTAATTCTATTCAATTTTATAGATGTGCAATAAAGAATTAGGAGAGACCTCCGAGGACACCAGCGTTGCGTATGTACCTTTAAAGAGATTTTACGCAGGACTTTACGGAAATTCTAAGAACAAATGCCTTCGAAGTTCAAAGCATGAAATTATAGAATTAATAATTATAATTTTGAAATATAAAAGTGCGTGGTAAGGACGAGACACACTAAGAACAGATAATTAGTATGTAGGTAAAGTGGGCAATACGTTTTCCGATCGGAGAGATGTTGGCCAAAGGCTACAGAGTCACCTGCCGCCTCCCTCGCCGGGTCCATAGTAATAATACCTGCTGGAAGTGGGGCATATATTACCCCGCAGATACATAATTAAGCGGCGATCGGTCGATGTTCCACACTCGAGCCTAAGGCACTGGATCCCGTGACCAAATCGCGGTTAACAGTAATGTACGGCAATTGCGAGCGGTCACTCGTCTTGCCATATGCATAAAGATTTTTCTATATTTTCTATGTCTATAAACGCATTTATGAAAGTAAACAGCTAAACAGTGTCAGTTATTTACAATATGCATCAATACAGAACAATCAAGAAATAAAACACTATTAAGCCTTTAATTGGTAAGAAATTTTATTGAATAAGGGAACATTCTTGGAAATAATAAAAGAGGTATAACAATTTCAGTGGGTTACAAATATCACGTTTGAAAACAAAGAAGTCGCAAACAGGAATTGGGAAACACTACTACTAGGTAAGATCATGAAGTAATAATAAAATAAATTGTTGACTTTATGTTATTTAGGAAATGATAATCTTATGTTTTAGACCTTTATACACTAACAGATTGCAATTAAACATCAATATTTATAAGAATTCGGTAAACAAATACAATGTAAGAATGTTGATTTTTTTCAAAATTTTTGTGACTATTTCTGTTCTCTAGATGTTCATACACACGAATTAAATTAAATTTTACGAACACTGCATTTACCTTCCAACAGAAGCAAAGATGAATCCACGTTATAACCCAATGCGTTAGTTTATACTGTTTCGTAGCCTTAGCTTGGAATAAGACTGTACTGCCTCGAAATATGTAAATATAGAGACTAGAAATTTTCTTTAATTTTTGTAGGCTGCATAAACATTGATAATATATAGGTTATACATCTATGGTTGTTTGGGACAATGGAAAAATCCTAATAGCTTCCTTTTTTGAAAGGGCGCAATACTGCTTTGTTATAAAGGAAATACTGTTTCAAATATTTTCTCGTATAATCATTTTAGACATTCCAGTTGATAGAGTTCAAAATGTTGAGTGAAAAGCCGTAAACTAACCATTTCAGACATAATACATTTAATGATGTTATTTAAGTTGGCATGTATCTAAACGCAATAATATCTTAGTAATATACCAACGTATTTCGCTTAAAATACCACGTGGCAGTTCAATGTCCTTATAGAATAATGCTCAGGTCACAACCATGAACACGTTATTTCAATTTTTTAAACTCGTTGTGTAAAGGTGGCCCTATAGCGTAGGCTGCAGAAACGAGTGCTTACTGATTTGCGGCGATGATATATTTCGAAAGGATATACCCAAAGTCCGGATTCATACGTGTATGATTAGTGTGTATGAATCCCGGATTAGATTGATGACGGCGAATCGACGGCGTTCTTTGTTATGTTCGACGAGTGTTAACAGATTTTTAACCGATTTCCGACATTAGAATACACTGGCATGCACATTACATGTATTATTTGTAATATCAACATTTTACCGTACAGTATTTTTGTATGTAAAAGACATGTTAATAGCAAACAACATCGGTTAAATGCGCAAAGTGATGTACCACATGAATTTCTATATGACTCTAGTTATATGCTAGGTGCAACATTTCACAAAATATTGCAAACAACGAAGAATTTCGAGAGTTTTTGAGAAAATACCTTTCGGAGTGGAGATTGCTAACAAGAGGCCAATTACAGCATAATTTTCATCGGGTGAGAAATACATTACGGATCAAATAAAGGCAGAGTTAAAAGATAAAAAAATATGGCTGACGATAGATGAAACAACGGATGCAAGAAAGAATTGTATTTTAAATGTATTAGTGCGCACTTTAAAAAGCGGTGTGGCATCCTTGCTCTTCTTTTACGTAGTAGAATATTACAGAAGACATACGTGGAAAGGATGGTAGAAACTATAGAAAATATCTTCAATATATCGGCAATTCAACTTGCAGTGTTGGTTATAGATAGAGGTTCGGACATGGTTAAAGTCGGAAAGTTACTAAAACAATACTATCCTCAATTGCTTGATGTACCCTGCGCATGTCATCTTGTAAATTAATTTATTAGAAACATTTATCCAAAAGTTACTGCACCTATAAGTCACTACAAAACAGTAGCGTAACAAAAAGTTGGAATAGAACAGGGGCAGTGTTAAGTTACTCCCTTTTCAAACTTAATTATTTTGAGAAAGGAGCAAGGATAAAATAAAGTTTGTACTGCACGGACCGGTATAGAACGATAGTAAAATTTAAGAAAAAGGAAATCGCAAGGGTAGCGTGAAGTTGGCCCTACTTTTCAATCTCGAGTATTGAGTGAGTACAAAATACAATCTTTACGGTATAAATCAGCACAAAACGTTGATATTTTGAAACTTTGAAATGTCGAAAATATGGAAGTGAACTGCAAGGACCTACCACAACATTCATAATGAAGCAAAAAATCTACAATAGACAGATGCTGTTAGGAAGACTTTAATGTACGCAATGCTCTCTTGACGTTTAGAATTGACAAAACCACTAGCGATGCCCATATCACTAAGCATTAAAAAGTAAATTCTTTGATTCACAACGTTAGTATTTTATCAGCTTTTGTTACGGCGATATTTATATAAATGCCATAAATGCAATAGTACATCATTATTGTCAACACTGTTCATAACACCTGAACACAAGTGTTTTTGAACGGTTTTTAGAGAAAGAGGGATATTTGACATAATACGATAAATCTAACTTATAACGTTTTCTGGTGAACAGATTTTCTATTTTATATATATATTTATTTCTTTCAATTTGTATAGACATGCATGAAAATATTTTGAGTTGTGAGATTTTAGATAAGGCATTCAACTCCGCAGAGTAGGTAAAAAAAGAAATTTCATAGCAAACTGTGTTTAACTCATTCCAAGTTTACATACTTATTGTAGGATGGAGAAGCGATTTGTGTTCTATTGGTGTGTTGGAAATGTAGATACACATATAAATAATATTTTCAAAACTTGTGCGTATCTTTCGTTGCATTTATAACGGCAAAACTATCGCAACTCTAACATTTAGTTTCTTCATTGTTTTCATATTGATACGTTCTTGAACACATACACACACATATATATATATATATATATATATATAAACAAGTAATTATAGAGAACTTGGAGAACATTTCACCTGTTGACCCGCCCTATCATATTGTGTACAGATCGCCCAGCACGTAATTGAAAGCGCCCACGCTCCTCCACACGGTCAAAGAAAATAAAAAGAGTTTTCGTCATGCGTCTCTCTGGTGACTGCAATGTAAAAATAAATTTTACACGTGGTCTAAGGAACGATAATAATTTCTTGAAAAAGAGCGTTGAAAGTGAAGCAACTTAAATACGTATGTAAGTAAACCAACGTTTCACGATGTATGGTAAAAATGGTTAGATTCATCTCAAAATCAGAACAGTATTAATGCAAGAAACATCTTAAGGTGCAGTGTGCGAAATTCAGTGACTTTATTTTGTTATTCCTATAAGTGTTGAAATGTATATACACTACCCGCCATAAATGTTGACCCACCTGCATAGTTGGAGATTATTTAACTATTTTTTATCTCTATCACAATATCTGTATTATTAAGCTGTAAGTACGAGATAGATTATAATTCCTCTGTAATGTTCTATGTATACGTATTGCGCCGACTGGCATTAATATATAGAAAATGACCTTCTTATGGATCAGGTACGTTCGGGTAGGCGGATTAGATAAAATACAGTTTTTCGAAAATGTTTATCGTTATAACATAGGAAAATAGGCCACGCGGTCATTTTAATATAATGAAAAATTTAGTTTGCGTTTACCTTTGGTATTGGAAGCAATCGGGTAATGTTAAAGTAATGTCGGCAGGAAAAGAATTATCTACGGAAACATATGCCAACATAGTGGCATATCACAACATAGATAAAAGTAACTGAGAAATTTGCTAAGTTAATGATATTAAACCGTTGAACCGTGGATTATAATGTATTGTAATGTTGTTTTGTTGTATTAAACAAGTGTATCCAATAAACAGCGACCCGGATGGCCAAAAATAACAACACCAGCAAAGATCCGCAATTCTAATCACGAGCAAACGAAAAGCAGCGCTAGAAATTGCTGCCGAAGTGAATATTTCGTGCCCAAAATCAATTAGTTTCACGTTAAAAAGGCAACCTGGTTTGTATCGAACAATTGCTATGTGGAAACCGCTATTACACAAAGCAAACAAAGCTAAACGGTTGGCATGAGCGAGAAAACGCAAAGACTGATCGTTGGAAGTTAGGAAGAAAGTGGTTTGGACCGACGAATCTAAGTATCTCACCTTTGGCTCAAACGGAACGACATTTGTCCGTAGATCGAAAGGAAGACGAACACTTGAATCCTATATTACATCAACAATAAAACATGGAGGAGGGTCGGTCATGATTTGGGGTTGTTATGGCGGTACCTCTGTGAACGATTTGGTCAAAATAGATAGAAAGTCCGGATCTCTATTCGATAGAGCTTTTGGGGAAGGAACTCGATAGATTCGAAAATCTGTTCCAAATTGAACAACAATACTTTGGACGCAATTACAAGAGACATTGAAGGAAAATAGAGCCGCTAAGACTGGCAAAGCTGCTAGATAGAATGCCAGGATTGTATGCGGCAGTAATAGGAACAGAAGGTGGACACATTGACGAATCGCAAATTTAAGTTAATTTATTATTATCTTTGTTAGCAAATTGATAAGCGCATTGTTTTTATAATTGTTACAGTTCTTTGTATAAGTATAGAATAAATGTTTATCTTATAATTAGTCTTTGACTTAGGGCTAGTTCGGTTCGCCTAAGGAAAGTTAAGGTTTAAAACTATTTCATTTGTATTACCATTAGCTGCTGTGAACTAATGTCCATGTTTTTATTAAACCGAATAGGAGAGTTTAATGTACGGTCAATTTTGGTTCACTTCTTCACCATGCAGTTTTTTCAATAAAATAGTATGTATAGTTTTAAATACGACTGTGAATTGAATAAATATAGCGCAGTATCAGGAAAATCTTGCTATAAATAACATTATCACTGGGAGACAATTTATTTTCCCAGATGGTAATATTAGACTTTATTCAGCTGTTACTCGCTTTAAATGGCATCTATGATTAGGGAATCCAGCACTTAAGACTTGCTCCGCAATCATGTGATTTAACTGCATCTTACATAATTCAGGTATATTGCAGTTGAAGTCGAATAACCAACCACTATACATGCAAGAAAGGTATTAAGTTGTCACTTTATACGATAGTTACAGAACCTATTAAGACCTGTCACAAGTGTTTACCGCTATCAAGTTTATTTGGAGGGTTTCATTTCTTTTATTCTTAAATAAAATTAAAGATAACATTTTTGAGGAATTCTAATTTATTTAATTACAATAATGACATACGTAAGCATAAATTGGAAGGTAAATGTAAACAATGAAGATTTCTTTAATTCGGTCAAAGATACAAAATAGATGGTAGATTATTTCAGAATGTAGAATACGATATCGGATCATAATCGACATAGTGTGAATAGTCGATGTTTCGTTTTGCAATCTTTTAGTTCCCTTTAGTTTGCTCCTACAGTAAAGTAATTACTGTTTAAGTTGTCTAGAGAAACTTGGAATTATAGCAGTCATTATACTAAGAACATTAATTCTGGATGTATTGATTGATTTGTGTGCGGGAAAATATGTAGAATAATTCATGGAAAATAAGCAATAAAGTATAACAAAGATTTTTTTGAAAAACGTTTAAAATACACAATAGCTCTCGTAACATCCAGAAAAATTAATATTTTACAAGAAAGTTAAACCTTGATTTTCGACTTAACTGCAACGATAACGTATCAGTAGCTCTTGGTATCGCCGGATCTCATCGCTGAAAATCCTTACAGAAACGATATAGCTCTTTATTGTGTGAATGATTCTAGTTAAGCAGGGTCACTAGCCTTTAGCGATGACTTTGCAATTTTTATTTTACTTACTTTTCACGATAAAACCGTTCGAACATTGGCCGATGTCTATAAATCGTTCACAGCGGACTCGGCAACATCCTCAAATAATAGTCATTTATCGTACGTGACGTTATACAAAACATTGATTCCATTAATCACAGAGAGGAGAGGTTCGATCGATTAGTGAATGACAGAGAGACAGAAAGAGCGGGCCCACGCGACCCACAATGGTCTTGAATGACTTGCAGAAGGTATACGGGTCGGGCAAAGCCAGACTACAATGAGCCAAGCCCGACACCCATGCATATATATATCTAGCACCGTGTCATTATGGGGACGGATGTTGCCCACACATTTCTATCGGGAGACCTTACTTCTTGTCGCACAGAGATAGCGCCTCCTAAACTTCCTTCGCTCTTACCGAAAACATATACAAGGAGTAATACGCATATGTATACACGAGTTAACTAAGGATCTGCATTTTCACCAATATCATTGTTTATTTTATCATTATTATTCATCTATTGTGTAAGATGAAAGGTTGATATGAAAATGTTAGTTGATATACCCGGCTTACTGTGGAAATATGATTCAGTAGGTAAATAAAAGTAATATTCAGAATTTCAGGAAAGATAAAATAAGTGTGTATGTACACATAGATACGTAGATGATAATTGAATGTCTAGGTATTAATTTATGTCAATCTCACCTATAATAAGAAATAATGCAACTAAAAATTGATATAGGTATTATTTTCAATTATTGGCTTTTTTAGGGAAGGCGTACGGACTGTACGCGATAGGATCAAAGAGAAAATACGGGGATTGTAGTCGAAATTGAACTAAGACGAACCAATAAAACTTCTTCTTCAAAGCTCTAAATTGTCGAATTCAATTTAATTCTCGATTAGAGAGGAAAGCGTTATAATAATACCGAAGCCGTATTAATTAATCAGAAAGTATCATTCATTAAGTGTATTTATCTGTAATAACACATTAATAATATTATAATAATTATATAATTTTTAAAATAAAAAAAATTAAACGACAAATTTTGTTAAAAAATAAATGAAAGGATCACTAAATGCGTTACGTTCTGCTGTATAAGGCTCGCTCGCGGTTTGCGATTCCTTCATTGACTTTGTTTTCTTGTGTAAAATTTGTCGTTTCAGATTTCTAAAAATCTGAAGAATTTTATAACAGTTTTAAATTCAATTAATATTCTTAATGTCTTTGTATAGTTAAATGTTCATAATGCTTGATGTTTTTTGATTCACTAACATGGCTTCGGTACTCTTATAACTGGCCGCCTTTGATGAATTAAGTTAAATTCGAAGGATTAGAACAATGTAATTCAATTTTGACTGAAATTACCAGTATTTCCCTTCGATGTTTTCCATAGAAAGAATTCAAACATTGTAGCATTTGTATTCACGAATAAGTTTGGAGCTTATGTTTGCAGGAAGAACATTGTTACTTGAATAGTTGTTCTAAATATTCAAACTTTGTTATTTTATTTAATCCTCTAAATTTGGACGTTTTCCCGTTGTTTCTAATTTACATCTTACAGTCGACATCATTTTTCCTGTTGTAGTATAGAGAAACCAATCGATTCTTTCGTTTTTACCCTAATTCTATAATTATAATAATTTGTCGTCCCTTATTCATTCTACATCAAGCTACTGATGAGCGAGATCTCGTTGCACCATTATTACTAAAAGGCAAAGCTCAGATATCGGTTCTCTCTTTTACATGTACGAGATGAAGGAATGCAAATAATGGGTCCCCTGTGATTCAGTTCAGTCACCCAATAATTATAAAAGGTTGTCAGCGCGTCACCTGTGCTTCTGTTCAAAAGATGCATTCAACTTTAAACCGTCGCTTCGAAAGGCTGATAGTCGAGCGGTCGCTGTATCTGCCGGTGATCATGCGTGGGTCTGTAATATAATTTACTGGCCATCTAAGATAATAACTGGTAATTATTGGATATGAATACAGACTCCTCCGGTAGTTGGACTGGACATTGGATAAGATTATCGAAGCGGGTCCTTGTTGGCGATAAATTGTTTATATCGTTGAAGAGAAGCGCCCGTTTCCACTCAGGGCTGCGTTGTTGCCTAAGAACCTTAAGTAATAATCTGCTCTTCGTGAATAAATTATTCGTCTTGGAGATACGGTAGGTAAGTAGGGAAAGCAAATGCCTGACATGAATCTATTACAAAAAATCATTCCTAATTGTGAGAATTCAGTTTGTATTTTGTTTGAATTATAAATTTCTTATCTATTGTAGTATTAAGATTTCATTGTAGGTAACACATAAATGTATACAACGTTATTGCAGTTTTTGTGTATATATAGGTTTTAATATGCAAAAAGTGAAGAATTACATGTTTGATTTTAGATGATAAAATTATTACTAAAATAGTAACAGCGTAAATTCGACGGTTTATATACATTCTAGGTCAATACATTTACTCAATATAATGCGTTGTGGAGTATACAATCTTGGCTGACAAATAAACGGCAAATGTCCACAAGATCTTCCTTAACCAGTTTTTGTAAATAATTATAAATACATGTATCATACAAAGTATTCAAAGACAACGGTATTTTAAGTAGACTTCGGCGGTCGTTCTATGAAAGTATTCGATTTTCGGGTTGAAAACGCGTCGAGTGTTCCTTAGAACGCGATATTTCGCACCAAGGTTCTTCTGACCAGCATTACAGAGAGGAAGTTCTTTGGTAGCGCTATCGAGATGAAATCTAGAAGAAAACAGTACTTTCATGAAGATGCCTTTTGGAAAGAAAATATGAAGACTAGGATCTATCGGTGTATACGAAGTTTGCTCAGAAAATAATCGGATTTTTAAAACTATTATTATTAATCTTATAGATTATTGGCCTTGGTTCCCACCAAGGTACTTTCCTCCGTTATTCGCATACCTTTCGAAGCGGTGCCTCCACCTCGCAAGAAACTAAAATGTCCTTCAACATTTACAATGGCGTCCTTTCAGCACTGATTTTAATTTCGGAATTAAGAAAAAATCGCAGGGTGCTGTCTTGTGAGTAGCTAGGAGAGATTTCTGGCATAAAACTGACGAATTGATAAAGTAGTTGTCATGGTGAAGCATTGATGAGTTATCCAACAATAACTCTGGTCTCGTTTTACAATCTTTTTAACGTAGCCTTCGTAGTACTCACGGATGACTTTTTGACCTTGAACTCAAAAGCGACAACTTCATCAAAATCAAAAGGAAACAGTGTGTATAACTTCGATTACAGATCTAGACTTACGTGCTTCTTTGGGCGCTGAGTTCATTTGTCAATCCAGTGTGATCATTAAACTGTTGTCTCCCAGCTTGCGTCTTCCCTGAAAGTTTCCCTAGTTTACGCGAAATTTCACGTTGAATCGTCGCTCCCGAAAGTTGTACATCGTATACTACGAGCAGTGAAACACCTTGTGCTCAAATAACAATTACACCAAAATATACGAGATGTTATCAATACGAAAATATGTGGTTATGTGGGATATTATGTCGAACATAACTTTACGTCACTCCTTCCCTTGACGCGTAATCCAAAATGTTATTATATGGGCAGACTTTGTATACAGAAGATGGCTATTATGAGGATAGACACAATGGTCAAAGTAGAAGATGAAAAAGGCTTATTTAGTAACTCAATTCTTTAATATACTTAAGTTGACTTGATAAATTATTTCGAAGCACTCGTTATACGAGGGCGAAATAAATATTAACTGGGCGGTGGTTTTAAGACATTTATTGGTACAGTAAAAAAAATGGTGTCAGATCTGGACTGTAGAGCGGATGTTCTAGTGTTTCCCAATGAATTTTGTCCAACTTATGCTGATCTTCCATCAAGAGTCGAGGACCCGACCTTGTCGACACTTTTCGGTAACCTAAATCATTTGAAATGATTGATTAGAGACTGCCATATGATATTCCAACATGTGCATGCAATTTCCCATATTGTAAGGCCACCCTCATATTCAATCAGTTCACTGATCGCACGAATATTTGCTTCACTGATGCTCGTCCGCAGATGGCTAGCATGGCTCTCATTTTCCACTGATTCTCGGCCATCGGGAAATTTTTCGTGCCAGTCGTAGACTTGGATCCTGCAAAGCGTTTTTTCAGCGAATTGTTCAGTTAATCGACGCAGAATTGCGATAGGTTTTACTCCCCTCCACCTTACATTCCCTACAAGACATATCGAAACGTCCCGTCAGTTACTTCACCTAAAGGGTGTTAAAAAGAAAAGTCTGATTTGTATTGGATTCGTCCTTGTATTAATAATAATAGTATGTAGTAGGTATACCAATGCCACTGATCCCGAATGTAAGTTTAAAAACGTCTAAATAAGTCTTAACAGAACTAATTCTTTTTATTTACAAAGTTACCGTCTCTAAAAATCGAGTAAAAACTTTTGCGTCTCCAAATTTTTCTGCATCTGTTCTCTGAAAAACAGATAAAAGCTTTTTCCTATTAGTATAAACTATTTCTAATCTTAAAAATACTGTATGGCAGTTAATAAAGGGTTTATTTATATAACATAATTTTGTCATTTTTTAATTTCATAGTTTATTCATAGAATAAGCTGAAATGAACTAAAGTTCAACTAAAGTGTGGGTTTATAACCACTTAATCATTTTTTTAATGTTTACAGATGAAACTTTGTATATAACCGAGCAGGCACAAAAATGTAAGAAAAGAACAACGCTATCAAACCCATCTTTAGTCAAACATAGTAAATAATTATCCTGGTAATTATAGTTGTAGTTTTTGTTATGGGACGTATAATAGGGTTACGGCGGCACTTAAAATGTCTACAAACGTCAAATTAGCGACTGTTAGCGTCACAAGCGACGTCTAGACTGCGTAACTATAACCTGTTAAAACATTAAATGGACATTAGGATAGTATTGAATTGCTGCGATTATGCAATTAAAAGGGCATTTATTATTATGTGAAAAGAAGAGCTATACAGTTGTAAGTTAAAAGCAAGTGCTAGTGAGCGAGCCAGGCCATTCTTATATATCAGCATTTCGCTCTATTGTAAGCAAGTGCAGTAAATAAATTAAGCTTTATATATAAATCACTACTTACTCATTGATTGCGCCTTGGATTTACAATTACTTAGTCTACAGTATCATAATAGTTTTATATCAGTGTGTATGATATTTTATTAAATGTTGTCCATGAATGTCAAAGATTAATGAAAGAAAAATAAATTTTAGTAGGAGACATTACGTTCATTCAAGCATTGTTTAAGTGATTAGTCTAATTTAAGTTTGTTCGTTTGTTCACTGTATTATTTTATTTGACAGAAAAAAACTAAGAAAATTATGTTACTGCGATTACGTCAGACATTAATTATGTGTGCTTCATTTTTATATCGAAATGTTCCAAATTATGTATTTAGATAAATATTATATTTTCACAGACAGTTTGAACATGTTAACCTTTAGTAGGTAAGATACTACCTTTTCATATACACTACCTACGACGATTTTAAAACATTAAAAATAAATACCGTTGAAGTTATAGCATAAAAATGTGGATGGCTTTAGATTGTTTGATCGTTGAAAACAAAATGGATTATATAAACGAAATTTCCACATTCGACACACTTCAGTGTGAAAATTGAATCAGTAATAATTCTTGTACACATATTCGACGACACAAGGAAACATCGAAGTGGTAAAATAAAGTAGTTTCGTAGAGGATTATATACATACGTATACACTACCTCAAGGAGATTAGATGGCGACAACCATTCGGGGAGAAAAGTATTATAGAAGCAAGTGCCGTAATAATTTACAGCATTACCGAATATCATAACCATGTATGCATATCCTTTACTAGCGTATGTTGATTACTGTTCTTTTACATACTTTTTCTAACTATTAATATACTAGATTCGCTAAACGCTTTCTTATAGGAACTTCATCCATCCATGATTCTTACTCGTCTGCGCTTCGAACTAAATACTCTTGTTACATAAGAGTGGTATCTCCACGCTAATAAAGGATATGAAGTTTTGAATTTTAAACAAAGAGTTAGTTAAATACTAAGAAAGGTGTAGGATATGTATTTGAATTAAAATGATGGATATTCTTTAATATATTCTATAATGACGTTATTGACTGCTTCTCCAAACAGTTCTGTGGTTGTTTTCGAATACCATGTTCGTAGGTTCTTGAACCATGATATTCTTCTTCTTCCAGACCCTCTCTTTCCAAACACTTTCCCTTCAAGGATTGATTTTGAGTTTCTATTTGGTGTCGTTTCTTATTATATGCCTGAAATGCTTTCCTTTTCTTAATCGTGTATATTACCTCTTCTTCCTTCCTCATTCTCTCCAGTACTGTTCCGTTGGTCACTCTATCCACCCACGATAACAAAGTATCCACAATCTCAAACTAGATTAGTTTGAGATTGTGAACTTTGAAGAGTTTAGACATTTTTATGAATGCATGAAATTTTGTAAAATTAAGTTTTACTTCTCCGACCATTGTTCAATATGGATTTCCGACAAGTATCGGCGGATTCCATCGATATCATCTGTAATATTTCCTCCATCATCCACGTCTTCCCTCATTCTTCAGAAATTTGTCTTTGATTTTCTCTACTGCCATATTAAGTTCATGTATGTTCTCCTCTGTGTTTCGTTCCCTTTCCTCGATTTCTCTATACTTTTCGTTTAGGGTCTCTACCTATTCTGTGTTTCAGTGTTCCGTCCTTCAGTTTTCTGATATCATATTTCTTGGGCGGTGTCTGTTGTACTTTCTTATAGCTGGTTCTATATTCTTCCACCAGAGGGTGATGGTCAGAGTGAATGTCAGCATCCGGATAGGTTTTTACACTTGCGAAGTTGTTTCTATATCTTGCATTTGCTGGGATATATTCTATTTGCATTCATTTGATGACGTCTTTACGTCTACCATTATCCGTAGAGTATTGTAACTTGAATATTACTGCAACAGCAGTCTAAATAGTAGTACATTCCTAAATTAGATCCTCCCATTTATATACTAGTTATAAATCATTTCTAAACAATAAAATACACTGATTATGCCACACATGATCAATTGAAGTAAATTAATCAGCAATGCCAAAACGGAAGATTCGGATATCGTAATAAACAATTGTATTCTATATAAAGTAATCATAGTACATGATGAGCACTTCAATGGTTGACTTAATAACAACCAGTAAAGAAAAGTATTATATTGCAGAATTTCAATATAAGAAATTCAGTAGCCTAAGAGAGAAAATTTATATCTCGCTCCATAAATGCCATTTGTCGCCTCGTTCAAAGTGGTTTCGATTTACGAGAGCAACATTTAATGTTCTGTATAAGAAAGGCGCGTATTATCATTTATATATTTAAGACTTGTCGGGCAATTTGAGCACCTCCGTTTTGATTTACTACCGGTAGGTTTGACAATCTCAAAGGGACTGCGCATTTAATCGTATACAGTAAGAGTAAATTTGAATACATTATATAAGTTATTTCCCTTAGGCCACCCACATAAAAATGATGAAAATTACAGTTTTTGATGCATTCTAAATGAACATATACTTTCCTGATTTTTCAGGTTACTCAAGTATTTAGCTTTAGTTACTTAGAAATTTATATGATTTGCTCCTTTTTATAAGCACGTACGTCACACCTCCTGAATTTTTATATGAAAGCGCAATTTATCTTTTCGCTTTACAGATCTTGTAATGGTCTAGATTTAATTTGCAACTATTTATAGTAAAAGAGGTATAAAATCTGATTTTGTATTAACTTTGTTAACACCACCTAAGTTAACTTCATCAATATGTCTGGTATTTAATTTTTCTAGTTACTGCACATATTGCTAGTATCTTTTGTCCTCTACGGCTCTAAGCCAACGTACTTGTAATATTTAATTAATTGGTGGTATATCTTTTTATCACTGTAGGAATTGTATTTTTATTATTACTGCGTTGGATTTTACAAACAGAATATTACCCGCGCCCTTTAACGAAGTTCGGTACAGAAACATTTTAATCTAAGTACATTGCTACTTCGCTTTATGACAGTAACTTCCTAAAGAGAGTAGTTATCTTATATCTTTTCTTCCACAAAACATGAGGAACTTTGTATCAATCTTCAATGACAGTACTGACTAGTACTGTCAATATATATACAGAAGCGCTGAATCTAACTTATTTTTAGATACAAGTGCATTAAGCACTTCAAGTTTGAAGGTATTGCGTCTTCGTAGGTATTTTTGCACAAGAAATGTGATAGTAACATCAGGGATCTCATCTATTTGATCTAAAAGTGCTTTACTTTCACTTACTTAAGTAACTAATGATTGAGATTCTCAATTATATGCTGCCGCTGCTTCCAGTAATGTTGGGCAAAGACATTTTTTAGAGCAGCTTCGTAGTAAATCTAAAGTCTGCTCGTTCTGCGATGCGATCACTGGTCTGGCATATTGAATCAAAAATATCTTTTAATGTGAAATGTATGAAAACAGTTATCTCCAATCACATACATCGTACTGTGTTAATATCGTGCTTCGGCTGTGTTGCTCCCGACCGCTTTACATAGAAACTTAAAATGACACGGCTGCACCACGTGGGTGGATTGAAAACAAAGATGGCAGTAAGGCTGTCAATAAGAAGATATAACTATATAGGTAATAACAACTATCCATGTTGAACTTACCATTTTTCAGCAGTAATTTATAAGAAATAGGAGGCACTGAAACATGCCAATGTATCCATGTAAAATTGATAAGCCAAATCTTTAATTATCATTTTTTGTAGGTTTGCTAAACACTTCATCAATATTTTTGAACTATTTGGATGTACTACCACATATCATTATATCCAACGTCTACCATCGCAAATATTAGGTTGTCGCTTACCTTTACATTTTTTACATTACGGTAGCTTTTGCTAACTTTCCTTCTTGTAGTTGAAACTTGGGTTGATTCTTGTACAAAATCAATTTTTAGTGGTTTACAGTATTTTGTAGAAGCACGTCAAACCACTTCTTCAGCACATACAGGGCGAATGGATGTAATAAAAACGTTAGCCTCTGAGCCGTGAAAAGGATATATCAAAGTCCCATCTTGTAAATAAACATAATTATGAAGAGTTGAAACTTGATCTCACTCGAAACATAATAAGCATAAGCATAATACAACATAAGCATCTATTGCATAAAATACTATGCAGGTAGCTAAACGCAATACAAAGTAAAAAAAGACGAATATAAACACTGTAAATGAGTCACTGAAGTTCTGTGCATGCTGGCACCGGTCCTTAAATGCTATATAAATGTTAGTTAATTTTTGGATTCTATGCCGGTTTTAGAAATATTTTTCCTCACTGTTGGTTGCATGATACGGTTCGAACACAGTACGAATATATATATATGTATGAATAGACTTTCATCGGTCGGTAGATTTACAAAATACTAGCGAAGAATTGCTTAGTAACTACTGATTGAAGCAGTTTTTTTTTGCTTTTTCGGCTCCGTTGGTGAAGAAATTATGATTTTTTTTCACCATATTACTGTAATTAATTTCTAAACACTGACTTCAAAGGTTGTAAACGCATTTTAAGAGCCTATTCGCTTGTAGAAGAAGTACTTTTTATTTTTAGACACATATTAGTTCCTAATATTTGATAGGAACTGCTTCGTGTTTAAAATACAGAAAGGGATACTTAAAAAACTACTCTGTAACATGAGAACCTAATACCGAACACCAGAAAATAAAAATATTGGGAAGATTTGGTAAGCTACTGGAATTTAAAAATGCAAATAACTACTATAGGAATAAAATTATGAATGTTTTTAATGATCCGGTAAGTCCTTGTCAAGAAGAATTTCTAAGGATCCGCTGCACACACTTCAGGAGCCATTAGTATATGCACATGTATCCAGTCCTTTTTCTAGAGGAAAATATTTGTAACCTAAAATTTGCTATTCGCTAAAAACAACAAACAAATACCTAAGCGAAGAAAAATATTTTGCTGGTAAGAAATAGCCGGAATACAACACAAACAAAAGGGGAAGCAAAATATTTTGCTGGTAAGAAATAGCCGGAATACAACACAAACAAAAGGGGAAGCAAAAAGCAAGGAATTTCATAAAACAGTAGGTTTCAAAATAAATATTAAAGAGATGTTGAAAATGTAGTTATTCGATTCTTGAGCACTTGATGTTGCTAAATTTGAAATGTTAGGGTGTAATCTAAAGAAGTATAGAAAGTATAGCAGTTATTACTTCAGTGTCTTGTACTTACATGTGCTGTATAAGCAACTTTTTTAATATGCTATATAACTTTGAAATCTTCCCTTAAAAATAAACTTGGCTATTGCAGGCAAAATGATCAAATATAATAACTCCCTTTCTAATTAGTATATTTAATACGCAATTAATGTGAAGTGTGTACAAGTATTAAAACATAACTAATGTTAACTACTACTTGTATTTGGCAGTATACCTTTTTAAGATTCATTAGTTAATCATTATATTCCATATAAACTGTCAGTTCTCCGTATTAATTGTGCCTATAGTTTCGGAGACTAATGGATATAGATTATTGCAAATGCAATTGCTATTATTAATTAATGTAGTTAATATGCTGATATGGTTACAATATATCGCTATAATTAATACATGTCAAAGCATGTAATCTCTTAAGCTCAAAAAGCGAATAAATCTAGTAATTTAGATAGTTGCAGCTTTTTTGCAGGTGGTGAATGTACATTTCCATTTTATTTATGCGTGTCTGTTGTTTAAACATTTATCACTGGACGCTAAATTAGCTAAAATGACGAGGAATAATCATTAACAGCAGTGGCTCTCAATAGCACGCGATTATATTGCGTTAGTCTGGTAATCGTGGAAAATAAGGAACTGGAATTTTATTAGATTGTGTACTGGTTGCAAATTTTAATTCTTGGATTATTGTCATAAAAAGTCAAATTAACTTGAACACAAAGAACACAAAATTGAAGTGTAACATAATATTTATGCACTTAACAAAACTCCAAAATAAGCCAAAAAAAAAACGTAGAAACATTGCAATGAATAATAATTTCGTAATAGTTTCCTGACCAATGTTTTTCCGTTCTCTTGTTCACTTTGTAGATCTTGTAGATGTTGTTGTTGTAAACTCCCGCCAAGTGCGAGTTGCGTAGTGTAATTCCATTCGTTCAACAGAAGGGAATATTTCAGGTGAAATTCTTCGAAGGGTATTCCACCCCGAAACAAAACAACATTCACAACAATGGATGCACCCAAACTCGCCAAACAAACCGAAAATGTTCAAACTTTCAACAACACGAAAGTTGTGGCTACTAACACCCAACGATTCTTCAATAATTTCGATGCGGAGTTTTTGAGCACCTAGCATATAGCCCAGACTTAACATCAAGCGACTTTCATCTCTTTCGTGAACTGAAAAGGTGGTTAAGAGGGCAGACCTTCCAGAGTACAGAAAAATTTCAAAACAACGTCACCGACAATCCCAACTCACTGGCGGCAACATTCTATGCAGAGGCGATTGGAAGGCTCGTCCATAGATATGGCATCCCCGTGCTTAGTCGTTAATAATACAGTCGGATATAATTTTTCCATGCCAACACTTTCTCACAAAAATTCTTCATTTTTGTGTGAGTATCTGAAAGTTTGACTCACTTGCGCAAGGTATTCTTTCCACTCGTCCACTGTTCATTTGGGATGAGTTCGTGGTTATCGTAAACGTTTTGCTTTATTACATCGCCATTGAAGAGGTTTCCTTCCTACAATCTGCCCGTGCAATTCTGCAAGTTGACGTTTTACAGTACTCACTCAAATCTGATTCATCGGTTACTTCGGATGTCATTGGCCATCGACTGCGTTTGCTGGTTGGTTTAAGATTTAAATTATTTGCTTGAGATATCCTTCTTACTAATTCCAACCGATTGCACTCTTCTAACTTTCGAATCTCCGAGGGAAAGTCAGTAAGAAGTTCACAAAACGCTATTACAAAAATAATTAGAGAAGTAATTAAAGAGATAATTAGACAAAAGCAAGTTTATCAATGCTCCAACGCCTGCTGCATAAAAGTGTTTGGATTACCGTCTGAAACACGTGCCTACCTCTTAGTGAACATAGTTATCACCCCCGAAATGTTTGCTGTCAAGATGTTTTTTGGCCAAAGATATGATAGTTGCTTGAGGCTCGGTCAGCACTGTAGGCTGGATGTGCAATTCTCGCCTAAGTCAAGTGGGCCGAATGCGGCCTGAGATTATCGTGATACAGCAATATTCCTCTCGTCAGTAAGCCTGGATGTTTTCGCCGAATTGCATCCCGAAGCAACAACAAAGCTCTACAGTATGATTCAGCAGTCACGCTGCCATTTCTATTCTGGAAATTAGCTAGGATCACTCCTTGAGAATCCCATAACACGATAAGCATAACCTTACCAGCTGAGGGCACAACCTTGAATTTCTTTGTTAACGGTGAAGAAGGACGTTTCTATTGCATTGAAGCACGCCAGTAACAATCCTGTTAAGCATGTCCTGTACTTCCTCTACGTACCGAGAGAGGGGTTGCAACGAGAAGCCCATTCGAATCCTCCTGTCTTCCTGGGTTAGTTGTCTAAGTACCCAACGTGAACAAACTTTTTGAAAATTCAAACCGTCGTGCATTAGTTCGTAGGCTAAACGATGCTGTCTATTGTTACCCGTCCGCCAGACGAATTACTTCTTCCATCCGTCGAAGTGTTGCATCTGTCGCAATCTGAACGGGGCGGCCATTTCGCTGATCGTCAACAACTTTCGAGGATCCTTGAGAGAATTTCTCGACTCAGTTATACACGGATTTACACGACAAAGACTTTTCATCGTAAATAGGAAACATTTCCTTATGGATATCTTTTGTAGGATGTCCTTCTGCCCAGAAAAAAACGCAGAACATACTGGTCCACCACAGTGTACTCTTCGAGCACGGGCGCCATTTTAACACTGCCTGCATACGCGCGCGGCGACTGTCACATGAGCATTAAAAAGCTGCATTGTGCTGACACCTAGTGATAGATAGGGAAATAGCTTGCTGTTATTTTCAGCTTTCCCACAGCAGTTCGTGACTTATTTAATGACCCTCCCTCGTATTATTGACGGCGGATTTTATAATTCCAACTTCTTGACTAATTTGCCAAAAGGAAGTATCTACTTCATGTAGTGTAATGATTAAGGATCATACACTTTCCGTACGGTACTTATGCAAACAACTTCACTTATGTAGGATACATTTTTTTTATAAGACTATTTAGCTTGCACTTATTAAAACTTTAACATTCTAAAGTGCAGGTGTAAAAATAAAATGAGAATAGACACGGGAATTCGTATATTATTTCATCAACAGCCGTGCTTACCAATTAGAATTATCGTGATAAGTCATGATTATTTTAATCAAAGCAGATGTAGGTGTTTTGGGATGCTAAGTGGATCATAATAAATACAAATACCTTCTTGGTAGGCAACAAGTATAATAATAATAATGTAATTTTCAGTGTATTTGCATAAATATAGTATCTAATCAAAACTTTTCACGTGTTCTTTACTCAAATCAACATAAATAGGGTGGTAATATTAGGAATATTGCAATAGTTACGCTTTGGTAATATTACAATAGCCTCTTACAGATTTGTATAACAAAATTCGTCTTACAGATTTGATATGCGAATAATTTAAATCCACAGCAATCGCTCCTGAATAAATACATAGCAATTTGATTTGTAATTGTTTTATGTTCGCTATTCTAACAACTTGCATTTATTCATTTACATTAAAAATTACTGCGTAAATAGGAACAAATTAATGTAAAAGCTTCCATTAGGTTTATAAAAACACATTTCGATTTTTAATATCTTCCTTTAAGCATTTAAAGAATTTCCATTAGAAAAGGTATACTACGTAGAATGGAATGTTCTCACCTTTAGCTTACATGACTTCAAATTCAAGCTTAGAATTTAAGTACCAACCATGTATCAGTTGGCTGATACTTTGCCCCTTAAATTAAGATAAGAATAATCTGTTTATCGCAAACTTCATTTGAAAATTATATTAATACGACCGTCAAAAGGAAACGTGATTACTTAAGATTAGAAAAGGAAACCCATTAACACGTTAGCGTTAAAATCCATTTTAAAACCTTCTGTTATTGCCGTAGAAGTTGGTGCGTCCTTCTAATCAAGTGTTATCTAATCTCGTTTATTTAACCCGGTAGTGGGTCTTGTACTCAGCGTGTAATATGCCGTCACAGTGTTAATGATCGGTGGATATTTTCAGTATGAAACAGATTCGACGAAAGGTATAGATGGCGTGCGCTGGACTGACCGCAACGATTCCTCAGACCAGCTGCCGAGCAGTCTATAAAAAGTGAGTGGTATTCGGATAAAATATTTTTTAAACATATGTTTGAATTGGAATTTCGAGCCAAGAATTCAAAGGTCGGACTGCCCATTGTGGTCTTACAGACAGATAAATTATGTTCGACGGTCGCGTATGACAGTGGTTCTCTGTTTCTCGAAATGAAGGAGAGGAACGGTTGCATCTAAAAGAGAGCAAGAGGACAAAAACCGACGCATCCTTTAAATATAAATAACTATAGTAGGAGCGGCGGCGACTGACGAAGTCAATAGTTGAATGGCTGTCGAAAGGATTTTAGTACTACATTAAAAAAATAGTTAAAATATAGCAATTAAAAATTTAACCGTAGCTTTGATTAGCTCCTTTTATAATTTTAGTGTAAAATTTTAATTTTAATCATCATTTATAATTGTTAAGGACTTTAAGCATTTTGAATTTGTTTTTCAAATTCATTATTTGCTGTGTACTACATATATATATTTATATTTGAGAATATCTGCTTCATTTTTTAATAATAATAAGGTTTATTGTCCAACAACCTTACATCCAATTACAGGATAAATATATACATTGAAAATAGTCAATAGAAAACAAGTGCAGAAAAAAAGTTGGTTGCGAAAGTTTCTAAAGAGAAGACCAGTTACGGCTTTTAATGTGTCTATAGATTCGTGCAAGATATCATACTGCGAGGAAAGGAGGTTGAAGTTAATGTGAACAACGTAAATAGGTGACTTTACTAGAACATTTATTTGAGGAAAGGGTAGATAAAACATTTTAACATATCGGACGCCAAAGTACGAAACTGGAAACTATGCTTATCGAAGTACTGTCGCGCTGTCGATGTTATCGTTATATAAATTCACAAAGAAAAAGCATGTAGGAAGGTAAATCAATCCGGGACAATAGCAGAATATGATCGACAATTGCAGGTGGGTAAATTCGATCTAGTAGAAATCTGACAAATGTTGCTGTACCACTTCTAATAAACATCTGTATGTCATACAGATTGCAGACGCATATTCTAAACGGAATATCATAAGGGCGTAATATTTAGCTTTCATTGCTGCAGTACCACCGCATGGTAGGTGTCCTCGGCAATGTCTCTGATTATTTTTTAGGGATTATTAGCGATGACAAGGTCAAGTATCCGATGTCTGTTGTTAAGGATAAATTCGTGTCGAACCAAATAATGAGGGTCAAGAAAATTGGTAATGAATGGGATTAATATCGCTAGTGTCAAAATACAGACAATTAAAATCATCAACCAATAGAATATTTGAATAATTGGTAATAACGTGCTCAAATTCATCAAAAAGAGGATCTCAAAATTATGGTGACTTAGAACAGGAGGTATATATAATACAAATAACATGCAATACATTATATTTAAAAGTAAATTTACAACCAATAATGTCTATAGATGGAATATCAGCAAGAAAACTAGTGAAATCCAAAGTCGTACCGTTGCAATGCATTTTTTTCCGAGGCAAACGAGGCCGTTTCTCATGCAATACTGCGTCGAATCGGGTCAATACGTCGCTGCAGTACTGCCTCGTGATCATCCTTCCCTTCGACAGATAGTCGATGAGGATCACACCTTGGAAATCCCAAAAAATGGTTGCCATAACCTTACCAGCCGATGGAACCGTCTTTTGCTTTCTTCGGAGCACATTCGTCCGGAAAAGTCCACTGCTTCGACTGTTCTTTGGGTTCCGGTATGTAGTAGTGGATCCAAGTCTCATCCACGGTTACGAAACGCATGAAGAAATTCCTTGTATTGCGTTGGGTCCTGGCAAAATCCTCCTCCGAAACGGTCACCCGATTTCGTTTTTGTTCTGGTGTGAACAAACACCGTACCCATCGCGCCGAAAACTTTTTCATATTCTAAATTTCATGTAGGATTGAAGGTGGAATTCATAGTGCATCTTCAGTTTATGTGTTAAGGGCAGCTCAGGCAAGGACAGATTTGAAAATGCGATAACTTCGCTAATTTTGCCTTTCATAGTGAACTGTCGTTCTTTTATTATTCGGCGGAGCATCCTTAAATTATTTCGGTTTGCTGTACTGAAATGAGCAAGCGACCTCCGTATTTCAATAGATTATGAATACGTATGTGTGCATGGTCAAATACACTGTCATTTTTTGAAGCAATATGTTAATCATCAAATGACTATCGTTCATAATTTAACATTTCACAAAGTAATCTTTGCAACATAATTTTTTGAAACGCATTTTTTTTCAATTCTTCAGACATGTTTTATGGAAATTTTTAAGTATCTCTCAGATTTCTTCTATTTACAAAACAGGTGTGCTAATGCTTTTATTATTATATTATAGCCTTTGTTTTTTTCTTAAATAGGCTACAGGGAAGGCCTAAGCAAGTACGTTTACAGTACCAATCTAGCTTAATATTATCTTTAGTATTCGCAACGAATGCGGGTTACCGTAAATTTTATTACAAGCCAAATTTTCAAGTAACAACATATTGGGAAATTTAATTTAATTCAAATAATCATGACATGGTATAAAAAAGTTTTCATAACAATTTATGTTATACATGGGCGAATAACATTTTTTTACAGAACTAGTGTTTTTTGAAACAGTATCCGTTATTACAATAAAGTATGTATAGTTAAAGAAAATAATAATTGTCAGGGAAGAAGGTTAGGTACTAAGTGAAAATTATTAATTTTTCAGGGTAGAGCTAGCTTCTAGATTTGAACCGATTACAGTGGTGGAGGGAAGTGTTTATGATTTTGAGAGATGTTTAACAACAAGGGAAAATAAATATGACTTGATGAGTACCTTCATGAATTTTTGCTAAGCTACACAACCTTGGGGGCAAGCCCAGTTTTTAAATGTTTTGTATAAAGTTGACCTTCTGTCGTTAATTTGTCAATAAAATAATTGTAACTCTAAGGTTCGTATTGTCTATTGTAATAGAACAGAACTACCATCCTTGTAGAATTGAGCAAATTTACTTTTGTTGGCTTTGATGAACAGAATATATGTAGTATTACAGAGAGGCAAAGCAATGATATTTTGTCACTTGAACCTGTACTAAATATATATACAATAAAGGTTCATAAGAATTCTTATCTAAGACGCGAGAATGTTGGATTCTGATTTAAGTTTGGGATAAATGTGTTAAATTTTCTATTTTTATCTGTCGTTATATTGGTAATTTTTATCTTGTTACATTTCCCATAACTTGATGTCTTTTATGCTCCACTTTGTTATTGGAACTTATGTAAGGGAGGAAGCAAAACACGATATTTTTGTTATATATTCGTTAAGCAGCTGCAGCATTCCAACAAGCTGTAGCATACCAATAAAGATATGCTAACCTAACCCAATATGGTTAAGTATTTTATTGACATATGTATGCAGTACTAGTACAGAAAAGTGTATAGAATATGTGTACTTGCTTGTGTATATCTGAATAAAACAGTAATTAGCTCTACTTTCCAGTTTCACATACTAATTAGCTACGTGTTTATTATGCGAAGTCAATTTTTAATAATTGCTTACTTGTTTGCGATGTCTGCGTCTTGACATCTGGTGAATATCATCACGTATTAAGCGCCGCATTGAATAGCCTAACTATTCCCATCACCGCTGTCGTTCATAACTAAATGATTAATTTATGTGAGGAACAAAGCTACCAAGAGACAACCAAAGTAGTAAAAAACGAGAATATTTTCCTTTGTAACACGCATCGCAAAAACAAATGCTGCATCCTCTTCGTAACGGTATAGCGTACCACAAATTTAGTATTGCAACTGTATTATGCAAATACCTGATGTAGAAAACTTCTTTTTAATATACCTAAATATTGTAATTTCTCCTTTACGTCTTATTATTTATTTTACACACGTAAGGATCGTTTAGATAACAGCTTTGCGTTATTGCAAGGTAGTACCTCAAGGACAACAATGTCTTAAAATTATGTAATAAAAGATCATTACAGCTAATAAAATTTAGTACGTAATTGCGTATCATTAAATAACAACAACGAAATGGAAAAATATCAATTTAACGATTTCCTATGCTTTACCGTTGTATCATTTGGCATATAATAACAAATTTGCTTTTGTACCTCGACATCCAAAAGCTAGTTAGATTTTTATATTTATCACCTGCTATGTCTTTTAAATAACGCAAAACAAGAAAGTCTTACACACAATATCCCAGATCTAGTTTTTATTGCGAATTTCTATTGGCCTTTTTTAGGCTAGCGACGTCTTGAAAGTGTGGTACACTGACTTACGATAATCGCCATTTTCCGTTTTTTGCTAAACACAAACATTAATTGACGAAATTTTGTCAGTCTCCAATTATTTGTCATCTCATCGATAGTGCTTATGGTCTTTGTTTTTTCGAAGACGATTTTGTGTCCAGTCACCACTACATGTTGGGCTAAAGCTGAGGTTGCTTTGAGGTCGTACTGCTACTTTGTGTTCTTCTTTTCTGACGCATGTTTTCCTGTTTGTTTGTCTTGCATAAGAAAGATAACAGTTTTTGCAGGGCATCTCGTATACACCTTCAGCTTCCAGTGGCAACTTATCCTTCGGAATATTCAAAATTTGTCCAACTGTTCAAGATTGTTTAGATTCGGTGTTTCCGTAATATTCTATCTATTTTGTCCGTTGTACCCTTTATCTAAGGGAGATACGGTTTGCTTACATAAGTGGTAGTAGAAGTGGTAGTTATACCTTGGGTTCGTCGACCTGTCCACGGACCCTGTAGGGGAATATAAAGGACACAGCGAAGCGGGAAGCGTTAGTTAGATATATGCGTTGAAAAGGAAGCGTTCACATAGACAGCACGTAACTTAACGCATCATCTCTTCCAACAAATGGCGAAGCTGCAGTTCAGGCAGCGGTGCATGCATTTTGCGGAAGTTCTGTAAGCTGATAATTAACCGTGCGCAAGCACAATATAACGTTCGTAAGAGCGGAATACTCTTTTATTATCATTCAAAAAGAGCTCTCTAGGAAAGAGGATAAGCGTACCCAGCAGAGTATCGGGTATCAGGACATCCGTAATGGAAATCGATCCTGGACCCTCCGGTATTACCGACACTTCCGCTGCGCTCCTGAAGAGTTTTGACGAGGAAGGATGGACCCAAACTAAAGAAGATAGGAACTGGGGCCGGAAGAAGAGGATAAATAAGTCCAACGAAGAGATAGAAAACGGTGATCAACCTCGTGCAGGCGATTCACCGAATCCTCGCGCGCTGGATGCTCTTAGAAAACCTTCGGCAAAAAGCCCAGCGATTTACGTTTACGACGTAGATTTCATGAAGGCTGTGAGAGATATCTCAGCGCAAAGCAACACCACGTCCTTCCAGTTCAAGATTAACCACTTTATCGTCAACACTGTGAATATGGCGAGTGGGTTAGTGTGACCACTTTTTTAGCCCGACAGAGAGTACAATTTTATGCGTACACTTTGCAGAGCGCCCTCCCTGTCAATGCCACCGTAAAATACCTATCCTCCTCGATGGACGAGAAGGAGATCGAAAATGCTCTGATCTATAAGGGAATCAGGGTGAAGAGGGACGTGAACCTGAAACGACGGAATAATTCCGTCAGTTCAATACTCATGATCATTGTACCGCGTGCGGAGATTGAAGCCACCTACAAGGTAACGGATATCTGCGGTATGCGAGTCATCGTAACCCCTTTTAAGAGTAGCAAAGAGCCGCCACAATGCCATCGTTGTCAGCGTTTCGGCCACTCCTCAGAGTGTTGCACACTAGCGTTGAGATGCTTGCGCTGTAGTGGAAGCGACGCGGTTAACACGTAAAGAAGGTACGCCTAAGTGCGCCAACTGCGGCTATTCATACCTCGCAAGGTACCGCGGATGTCAGGTGTACAAAAAGCTGACAAGCCGACAACCTGTGAAACGAGTACAGCAGGCTGCGAAGCCAAAGCTGCCCCTATAGCAAAACTCCAAGGCGTTCCCCGAACTGCCCACCATTAACGTGAGCGAAACAAGGCTTTCTAGACCGCAAAAAGCACGAAAATGCACGCAGAATCGAGATGATTCCAAGTCAGAGAAAGTCACCTACGCCACTGTCACCAAGGCGCAAAAGAGCTCTCCAGAGCCACCGAAACCAAAGAAGCTCACCGAGAAGAAAATGGAAACGCTTTCAAGCAAAAAGAAACAAAATATCCCTACGAAAGATCAGCTACCCCCCGCAAAGAAAGAAGGAAAGTCTTCGGTGCCCCAAAAGAGTAGTGAAACCAGAAAAGACTCCGCTCAGGAATCTCAGATGATAAACGCCTACTTTGACGGTGAGGCGGAGATATCTAACAAAGGTTCTCTCGCTGCTTTCAGGTTCCTTCATCTGGCAGCGAAAAGCGCGGTTCTAGGACGGTGAAAGATCGAAAGGATAAGTAACCACATGTAGAAACTTTCACTCTTCGTGGAACTGGCTCAATCAATCTTTTCACTATGAACGGAAAGGCAAGAAGTCTAAGGATCGCAACTTGGAACGCGTAAGCAATCTGGAACAAGAAACTCATGCTCTCGAATACCGCATCGACATTGCGCTGATATTTCAGACATGGTTGAAAACCGACAAGAAGTTCAAGATCGTAAATCTCCACATCTACAGGGCCGACCGCGTAGACCGCCTGGGGAGGATGCGCTATCCTAGTAAAAAGGTGCCTCGCAGACTCGCAGTTCCGCTTCCTTGCTAACAGCTTAGACGTATAGCTTGCTGTAATACATCTCAGCAGGTCATTAACACCTTGGACCTAGGTAGAATAGCAAGCCAAACCGACCATGTTTTCATTTATGGAGGCCTGAATAGTAGACACCGTTCATGGAACTCGAGGGTGAACAACAGGAATGGCACTCTTCTACGAGCTTGATTGGACATTCATTTATAGAGTTTTACATATTCTATTATAGAAAAGGGTCGTGAATGCACATAAAAGTTAATGAATGATCGTGAAATATACCAGAATACAAAGAAATATTCAAGCGTGATAACAATATTTAACGTAATTGTGACATGGTTTATAATATTTTAGATATAATTTTATAGTAATAACCAAACATTTTTTTGCTTGCAGTTCTCTAAATATTCGGTGTTAAAGATATACATACATAATTAAGTTGCGTTTTAATATTACTCATTCACCAATTGTTGATAATTATTTACGAAAGAATCCATGATAGTGTGTTGCAACTTAACAGAAATTAGAAGGCAGTATTTCATATATGTACGTAGTACATACGTGGTAAACTTATGTTGTATCTGCATAAATAAGAGAGAAATAAATGAAGGGAAGTACAGCGGAATCTTAGGATTTTATTTAGCTCTGTCTAAAATTTAAACACTACACGAACGGCTAATTTGTTCTCACACAAGCATATGTAAATCAGCATTGATTCAGTTGAATCCAATTGACACGTGACTTTTGTATACCTTCGTAAAACAAACGTGGATTAATGGACGCTTTATCTGCTCCAGATTGAAACAAATGATATCCAACTACGTTCAGACTACCTTAATATAAATTTAAATGCTTTTAAATAAATTAGCAATTCATAGTTATCCGATGAAAAATAATGTTTGTGGTTTACAAGTTAGTCTGCATCAAGGGTACGTCTATCATGCAATATCCTTAAAATAAAACGAATGACAGACAATGTATTGCAACTTTGTCAACTTTGAAATGCAGATGTAAGGTTTCTTAAGTTTCCGCTTTTGAAATCAGAGTGTTGTTCGTAAATGGCTACGCAGTTCACCAGAGGACATTTTAAAGATAGAATAACATTGAGGTTCGGCAATTCGATTGGCGATAAGAGTCCACATGGTTTCGAAATACTATGTTCCGAATAAGTAATTAATTTATACGATATGGAATGTATCGAAATACCTGCCTAATAAGATTAACATTTGCAAGGGTTCTTATAAGTAGCGTTGGCCAAATCTTCGGCGCGCCAGGTCTGGGCTCGGCCGTCTGCACGATCGGTACGAAAATTGACCGAGTTCATTAATCCAATTTGTCTCTGTTTTGCTGTTGGGTATGCACGTATGGTACATCGTATTATGCGTTATAGTCTATACTTCATTATATGAAAAAATTTTTTAACAGTTTATCTGTATATTTCATGAAACGTTGGAAAGAACAAAACAGGATGTTTCCTGTTTTATATACACAAATAAAATTTTACAAAACCATAGCAGTGCCAACCCTCTCAAATGGTAGTGAAGGATGGACAACGACGAAAAAGCAAGAAGGCGAGAAGAATGAAAGGTTGCACAAGATCTGGTAGAATAAGAAATGGAGATATAAGAACAGAACTGAACATCTTCGACCTAAATGAGAGAATAAATGAAAAAAAAGAAGCGGAAGGAACACGTAGAACGGATCCATGTCAAGGTCGCCAGCCAGAGCGAGATTTTATAGATGTTTATGAAGAAGAAGCGCAGGCAGACCAAATAAAAGATGAATATAGTAACAGGCAATGTGCCTAAAGCTTGAAGTGAAGGAGAAGATATTTCATGAAGAATAGTAATATATAAAGCTAGCGAAATCTTCGGCGAGCCAGATCTCCATCCAGGCCGATGCGAAAGCCCGCAGCATTCCCCGCGTGTCTTGACTGTCTCGCAGTGTCTGTTTGCCAATTATAGGAATCGTACGTCGTACTACGCGTACATAATAATTAACTAAGCATGTCGAACAGACGTAAGGGAAGGAAGCGACCACTGCTTAATTTCTAATTCTAAAATTCAATGCCGACGAAGCTGCAGCTATTAACGAGAGCCAGAAACTATTTCAAGATCTTTCCTTTAAAAGAGATTTAAAAATTATTTACGATCAGGATTAGTAGATACAATTGCAAAATACAGGGTTGTTGTTAGTGGAATAAGGCCAAATAGTGGACGAAGTGTATATTACGGCACGCTATGTCAGACGATAAAAACAAGCGCGCTATGGAAAAGTGTGAAGGTATTTGGAATAAAGATTCCGATTTTATAACATTAAGACACATTTGTAATGGTGTATCTACAGATCGGCTTCAAAGATAATTTTAAACATGCCTGTGTTACATCGGCCGATGTTGAACGATCTTTCTCAAGGTATAAAAACATTTTTCTAACATGGGAACCAACTTCACCGAGACAAATGTCGAAACATACATACCTAATGATGCAAACTTTTCATGACCTTCTCTAATTCGTTTGTTGAACTCACCAACAACTATAAAGAAGGGAAGTTTTTATGTTTTCGATGTACGTGTTAAAATACAGAGGACATGTATTAATATTCCGTTAAAATCGATAGACAAATTAATTTGTAAAACAAAAGGCATACATTTCTGTATAACATTTTCCACAAGTTTTTAATAAAGAGAAAAACAATTGAGCACCTTTATATATAAAAAAAGGTTCTTGCATTCTCCAGCTTAATTAGATTTTCTCGGGCCGAAACATTTGGCTAGCCCTATTTTACAATTACATACTACTATTCTTCATGAAATGTATACAAATAAACTGTTTAAATGTTCTTCCGTATAATGAAGTAAAAATATATTATAATGTGTAGTACGATACATAGACAGTAGGGAAATGGGGACAGATTGGTTCAACGTAGTCGGCCAAGTTTCGTATTAGTCGTGCGTGCGGACGAGTCCGAACCTGGTATGCCGAAGGTTTGGTCAACCCGACTTATAAGCTATGCTACTATATACTCATATATGTATATATACTCATTGGAACCTATAACCTATAATCAGATGATACATTTTGATGTTCGTTGTAATTTCTCACTCTAAAATTGAATGAAAAATGTTATACGGTTTCCGGTACGAACTCACAGCTCCTGTACCCCAAACAAGTACGTTTCTATTTACGCTGCGCGGACTGCAGGAAGGAATCGGTTTTTAATACCTGGAAATATATCGTAATATCTGAGTAGACACAATATTAATAATGCCAAGTTCATAGTCAATTAAATGAAGATGAAATTTCCGTTGGTCTTTTAAATGATAAATTTTGGTTTCCCTTGCAAGTTGCAACACTAAACAGGCTTTGGTAATAACATATCATCATAATCAGCAATAAACAATATAAGAATAATATATTATGGCAAACTGTGGTTTCTATTCCAAAAACAGAATTATGGCTAATTGGAATAGTTCAAGCTAAATAAAAAAAAACACGTATAGCAAATCATGCTTAAATATCCAATAATTTTCCCTCTATTCTCCTTTAAATTTAACAATAGGAGAAATTATGTTTGAAATGATAAATGGTGTTAAATCATTTCTATGAAACCGAATTTCTTTCTTCTTTAATAGTTTATCTTTTTCTTGTAAGTTTTGAGATTAGTATCTTTTTTAAGGTTTAGTAGGAGCTACATTTAAAGAAGTAAGGTTTTTAACGTGCTCTCATTCGGTGTATCTATAATTGGTGTTTCTGAGTGATCTGGTGATAGGAGTTAATTGCATAAAAGGCATGGTGGTACTGGTGAAATCATTCACGGGAAGAAGGCCAACATACTGAGATGTTTCCACCAAACCGGAGTCATCAGCGCGGTTTCGAGCGTTTTTCTTCAGTTCTAATTGAAATTTCCTCTCGGCTTACAATCACTGTTCTCCTAAGTGAACACTGAGGTGCATTCTTGACGCTATCTGGTGCCAGGAGTACACATCTGCCTGCCATCCAGAAGATAACTGGGAACAGTTTCTCAACTTCTTCACAAGCAGATCGTGAACTGCTAAACTGGAGAGGGCGTTCACTGGTTTAGTATTCTGGGTAGGGTTATAAGCTGTTTAAATTTAGGTAAGCAATTTCTTTAATAAGAATACTTTCTATTTCATCTTTTTATGTTTAATTTTTTCAATGAATATAATATTGTATCCAAGTTTTATACAACACCCTCACTATCTTTCTTTAGAAATATATATATTTCATGGACTTCATGTTCTTATATTGTTTGAAAAAAGTAGCATTTTATCTATCAAACATAATAAAGTGAAGATGTATAGGTTGTCTATTTTTCGTTGAGAAGTGTCTTTAATCAACTCTTACGCTTAATTATGATCATTACATTTAATCCTATTATGTTTTTTTAAACAAGATTTATAAAAAAAGGTGGTAAAGTATTTCATACTCTATTCTATATCACACGTTAATAACTTTAAATACTGTTCGGACACTATCCGAATGTTTAGATGTAAGTTATATTTTGTTTAATATGTTTTCTTTTTCTTCCTTATTCATATATATATATATATATATATATATATATATATATATATATATATATTATTAACATTCCATATTCAGGTAGGCACTTGACGTAGTGATTAATAGTTTTCTTATCCTGTGGTTTTACTAGCAAATAGCTTTACGATTAGAAAGCTGTTTATCTTAAGGTTTAAACTTTTATTTTTCTAGAAATCTCTTGCGATTATGATTGTTAACGTATGCACCAGGTATCACTACAATATACTAACATTCAACATTAGAGACATATCCTTCTGAAACATTCTACGAAGCTACTCGAGTCGTCCTTAAGCAATTAGCTATCTAATTCAACACTTCAAAAATATATAAGATAGGCCTCAGACAGGCAAAGTAGTAGATAGATAGTTAGTAGACAGGAGTCAATAATGTAATTTCTAGACTGAAGCATTCATTACAATTTCAGTTTAAATAGTTAGTTTGAGATTCTCACTTCTGTATTGTGTGCACAGGTTAAATGTTTCATTTTATTACTAAAATAAGTGAAGTCACACCTGTTTTTCATTAGAGACTGTCACCAACCAATTTAAAAATATGGCTTGTACGGAAGCTACGACAAGGTGCGCGGTGAAACAAGTCCTAACAAATACCGAATCACTTCTTACAACATTACGTTCTTTTTATTATTTTTTTCTTTGCAAAACAACCGCATCCATCTGTTCTAATAAACTTAAGACTCTAAAATTTATTTTTATGTGAATCTGCGACAATGATCTGAGACAATGGCGAGTGTAGGTCGCCGCTAAAGAATACCATCCTTACTGGTTGACGTTGAAGTAACATTGCAGTGAATGTAGTAGATTTAAAAAGCAGATAGATGCAATAATCTCTTATGATTTTACTCTGCGAATCCGAATGAAGATAAATTTATAGAATGGTGATCGTGGATAACCATTTTATTTTTAAGTTTCGAGTTGATATATATTCAATACTTTTTATTTAGAATTTCATCTTTCTTTAAAATATATAAAATTGTACTAGGAGTTCCAATAAGAAAAGATATTTAATTTTAAATATCTAAACAAGTTTATGTTCAATTTTATTTCTGATGCCACCGAAATTAACTGCAGGAAGTATATTATTTTACCAATTTAACCGAATTTGCTAAGAAAGTTAGCAATAGTACCAACTTCAGTTTGAATATAGTAGAAAAATATTAAAAAACTGGATATATTTATTTCGGATAGAACCGAACGAGTTTCTATTTTGCATACTAGAGTTATAATGTTGCAATTCACTTATTTTTAGTTCGTATTAATTTCTACTACTTTACGTAATGTGTTTAATACATATTACTCACTTCATGTTCCTAATATATTTTGTCATACAATATACTTTTGTATTGCTTGTAAGACCATTAACGTTTATATATTAAACTATATTTTCATAGCACTTCGTTTCAATCAAGAAAGTAAAATCTACCTTTCATTCATCTTATTCAGGTACATTTTAGTGTATCGTTTGCTATTGTAATCAAATTTCTACATAATCTCTAGGTAATTATTACCGCTTAAGATTAAGTAGAAAATTCTGACAGTGGAAATCTCACCAATTACGCCGATATGCTAAATGAGGGTTGAATTCAATACATATCCATTATGTTAATTACTTTCTTTACCGCACATTTCCAGTAGTATTGCTCCAACTATTGCTATGATATCATCACCAGATGTCTACAACTTTCATTTACAAGATTAATCAGGTAGTTTTAGGGTTTCTTAATAATACAAAACCCAGGTTTCTTATGACCAGTCCAACAATTCTACATTGGGACCATGGGGAGTGATCGTAAATTTGTGGCCTTGATCTTCTTTTCCTTTTTTTATTTATTCATAGATTTTTGGTAGAGAGCGCAAGAATCGAATTATACAGACAAACACGCATGCGTGTTCTTAAATAATACCGTTCCGTTAGAAGCTAGGTGAGGTTATGTTTCTATTGTTGCATATGGTTGTTATCACTTATTCGTTTAGTTTTTGTGATTTCGTGAACGTTTCTATTCCACTTTTTGTACATAGCTTACTTCTATTTAATTTTCGTACATATGTGCCAGGTATGGAAAGATTCTACAAATGAAATGCATTACTGTTTAAATTCTGAGTGTTGTAGTAATTACTATTGAAATGCAATAAATTTCAAAAAATTGTTGTTATTTGTTTGACAATTCTGGTTTATTAAGATAGAAATACAATACTCTCCAAGAATATTACGGAAGTAGTTCTACTTTTGTCAATAAACATACCTATTTCTGCATACATGTGTTATTGTGTAACAGATATTCTTCTTGCTATATTCGCAACATTTAGAGCAAACAACAAGAAGAATATTTGTTGCAATAGAACTTACAGAATATATTATATATACATGATTTGAAATCGGGATTTAAATTTGGAGCTTTGAAATACTTTTTAGACAAATGGTAGGTGGCGCTAAACAGCCCCAAAATAATATCGAAGAGATTCCTACCTCATATATATATTATCTTTGATTGAGACAGAAACAACTCGAGACGTGCAACTCAGTGCTAATAATTGGTTCGTTCGAAACATACACTGGTCCACTGAAGGAGCAGGTGATGATAGGTGACGCAAAGGTGCATTGGCAGAAACCATTTAAATGTTTGATTGACTATACGAAATTATATTATTTATTTTTTGAAATCTTGCAATTTTTAAATAGTTAAAAATTTTATGCTAGTTTATAAAATTAGTTTTTAACTACCTAAAAATTGTGCAAAAATTGAAAAATTAATTCAGTAAAGAATCAATGCAAATAGTATCTCACTTTCACGGCCGTTTGACATAGTCGTAACGGTTGTCGGGTTCCGCCGTGTCACTAGGTTTTTATCCCTGACGTTTCGCGAACTGCGGTTCGCATTTTCAAAGGTACCTACATATTTTATTCAATTATCAAAAATTATAATATGTACAACAGTAATACAGTAGTAAAATAAAATGTAGAAAGTAAAATATTCAATAGGTAAATGCATTACATCCTTACATATAAATGTAGCTAATATAACAGTAATAGTATATACATCGAAATTGTTGCTGAGGTATTTGGGAAACATCTACTGTTGATAAGAAACCTCATGCAACAATTTTAAAATGTATTATTTCAATTAATATTCTTTTAATTAACAATGCTACTACAGATTGTTCTACACATCGTATTCGTTAAAAAATGATTATAAGATATGATTTGATTGTTATAAACTATCATACCATTCTATTATATGACATGTTTGGAAAGTAGTACATCATTTTTTCTCTTCTTCCTTACGAGCCCGACACAAGATTTGTGTGGTACATTGTAAATAATTTGGGAAATTTCATATAAAAAGAAGTTATTTTGGTTACGCTGCACTTACACGAATTTCCAAATTAGGGATATCAAATAGAAACCAAAGTAATATATATATATATATATATATAATATCCACCGTATGTGGAATAATATTCCCGGGTTTCTGGTCGTGTGTGCTTGGTCGCGAAAGATCCGTTTCAACTAGGTCGACGTTTCGGCGAGGTCTTAATGATCTCTTTCTGGACGCTCTCATTCGGCTAGCGATCGGAGATGAAGTAGTTAGTAGTTAGTTCATCTCCGGTGTATTAAGTATACACTAGGGTGACAGAATAAAATAGACACCAGATAAAGCGGTATAAATATGTAAACAGCTAAATTCTAAGAACGAATTAAGAACTTTCTCTGGTTATTAGGGTAGGGGTAGATGTATCGGAAGGAATTCGTCATACTTTAGTATCGTTACAATTATGCCTCGCTTACAAGGTTCGAGTGATATTAGCGACTTCACCCGGGGTCGCATCGTTCGCCAGAGTAAACGCAGCGCTTCGCAACGTGAAATAAGTAAATTTTTAAATATTCCGTTGTCCACAGTTAACCGTGTGATTACACAATTTAAACGCAAGGAAAAAACAACAGTGGAGCCGAGACCAGGTCGTGCCGGACCTTCTGAAAGAAGTAAAAGGGTACTTGTGCGCGAAGTGTTAAGAGAACCGCGAAAAAGTACAGCTGAGCTTGCGGCAACTTCACAGAAAGGTCAGCGTGCCGTTCTGCGATACCTCCACAGTATGGGGATGTATAAAAGGGTGGGAAAGAAAAAACCTCTCCTTACGGCGTTTCAAAAACGGCGCCGAATGGCTTGGGTAATCGAAATGCGAACGAAGCCTGAAGAGTTTTGGCGGTCTGTCATTTTTTCAGACGAAAGCAGATACTGCCAATCCAGTGATAGTGGTCGTACGTGGGTATGGAGACGTTCGTTACGGCAACTGGACGACAAATTTTTGCATCAGATGGCGAAATAAGGCGGTGTGAACATCATGGTGTGGGGCGCGATATGGTATGGTGGAAGATCGCAATTAGTAATCTGTGACGGATATACAAATGTGGCAAAATATATCCAAATATTAACGGAAGGACTACTACCGATATTCGACAACGCCATTTTATCTGAAGAAGACGCCACTTTTATGGAGGGTGGAGCACTCTGCCACAAAGCAAGAACAACAACCACAAGGAAAGAGGAAGAGGGGATTCGGATTTTACCATGGCCAGGCCAATCACCAGACATGAATCCGATAGAGAATGTTTGGCACATAATCCAGACAAATATGGCCAAAACGAGCCCGAAAACCCAGCAATAAGGAAGAACTCGTGGCAGCTGTTACAGAGGAGTGGTTAAATACTCCAGAAGGCACCATTAATCGTTTAATAGATTCTATGCCACGACGACTCGCAGCACTTCACGCAAGTAAAGGTGGATCGACAAAATATTAGTCTAATTTAAAAATTTTAAAATATTTTGTATATATTACGAGAATAGAATCTTTTTTTAATTAGTAGCTGTCTATTTTATTCTGTCACCCTAGTGTATTCCAAATTGATAAAATTACAATTTCCTTGCAATTTCCAACGTAATTAAATTCCCGAAAAAATCGGTCTCGGAGGAGACTTGAACCCAACATCTCTATATCTCCGGTATAGCGTGCTGCCAATTACACCACGAGGCCATTGAATCCAAGTCACCTTAAATTCCCCTAGATGTCACGATGCCAGTAGATATCTTGTAATATCTCACGGACACTATATTATGCCATTTAATAGTATAGTGTCCGTGGGATATTACAAGATATCTCTACTGGCATCGTGATATCTAGGGGGATTTAAGGTGACTTGGATTCAATGGCCTCGTGGTGCAATTGGCAGCACGCTATACCGGAGATATAGAAATGTTGGGTTCAAGTCCACTCTGAGACCGATTTTTTCGGAAATTTAATTACATTGGAAATTGCAAGGAAATTGTAATTTCATCATTCCTAATGCCAACAGTAGTTTAGTATTGATATCCATGTTAATATTAGTATTAATGCGGATGTTAGTTTAAATATTCCAAATTATTCACTACCCATAGTTAAACACAATAAAATTGCGTATTTTATTTTGTTTTATGTTTATTGTATAGTACATATATGTGTTTGTTACATGTAAACACATCTGTAAGCATTTAACGTATACCTATAGAGATAACTTCAATTCAGTATTTTTTTCTTTTTTGTATCACAAATTCTCATTCAGGTAAAATAGTCTATTATAATTGCTTCATATAATTTTATTTTACTTGCGACGCGTTTCGGGGTTGTTTTACATCTTCTTCATGGCAGTAATGATAAGATAAAGGTCGATAAACATGTAATCACATGTTGCACCTTTAACGAAAACACCTTTAAAACTTATATAGAATGTCAACATACATGACAGTGCGAAGTTATGACAGCTACAACTGAAGCATAGTCCTTCCATCTCAGATGTCCTTTTTTCTTATTGCTAGATTTGTATTAAACCTAAAACAATCTGTTACTATGAATTGTTTATCCGTTTATACACTGTCACAGTAGGACACGTAAAAACATCTAGATCCGTACTTAACCTAAAAATGTTTATTATATTGGTTTGGGTTGGATCTGCGAACAAATATTTGTGGCAAGCACTAGAGGACATGCATATAATGAACATTCACTCTCTATTATTTTTTTTTCACTACATTGCAAACGGGAGTAGCAGTTGATTTTACTATTTGGGCAGATTCTAAAACATGTGAAGGTTAAATTTACCTTCTTTGTTTTATAAATTACTAGATATATTGATATCTTACTAATCTTACTAATAAATATAAGACGCGTAGATATTGTTTTCTATACATTCGGTGTGTACAATAAAAGAACTGTTTATGACATATAAACGACGTTATTCTAATTATTATATTAGTATAAATATGGTCAAAGATGTATAGCTCGGTTAGCAGAACCTTCTTGGCCGTCATTAATTCTATTATATGTTCTCCTAAAGAACTATTCACTACACGTATATACGCATATTTATATTGTACATATTTTACGAATAAATAAGTAAATAAAAAATTAATAATAATATAAGTAGTCCATGCACGTACCTTTGTTTGCTAAAAAGCATAGACCTTTTAAAATAATTATTGTTCTCTTACACGAATAATTTTAATTGTAACTTTTTACTTAATTAGGAGTAAAGCACAATATTAAAGGCTTAACAAAAAATTGCATTGGAAACCTCACTACAAAAGAATTTTAGTAATAACGATGACAATTATTACAAATATTTTCTTAAATTGTTGCAAAATTACCAAACCATTTCTTAATGTGTAGTTTATAGTTAAATAGAATTATATACAACCGGTAGTGTAACTAACTTTTTAATACCAATGCTGTGTTTTTTTTAACATTTATTCGGCGCCATAAATTAAGATTCGTATTTAGGCAATTTTCTGGAAAAAATATTTTCGACTTTCCTATAAAACCAGTTTGCAAATTTGGTGTTGCTAAATTTATACTTCATTTCAGCAACCTGTGTAGCTTAACGGGAAACCCTATAATCGCTTTGGATTGGGATTAAAGACTCGGAATAAATCATAGACTCATTCTGAAAGCAAAATGAGCTTAAAGAAGCTAGTTTTCCGTTTTCCGGACGTGTTGACGCGCGTATACAGATTGGATTTTATTTCACATCATCGTTACAAAATTCAGCGAATGTTGTTGCTACTGTCTCAAGCTATGTATACGAAGGCAACCTAAAATGTGTCCGGAATCGGCAAGATATGGCGAACAAAGGTTGAAGTGGATTAATTGGCTGGCAAGGGCAACCTTTTTTATGGGACCTGTCAAAATTTTAGACGTCTACTGTCAATAGTTGTTGTCTAAGAGTGCGTTTTGTGTAGCAAGTCAGGCGGTTTCGCAAAAATACATAGAATCGAATTTCGTGCAGTGATAAAACGCTTCTGGATAGCTGCGAAAACGGCCACGGAAATTCGAAATAGTTTGCTGGAGGTTCATGGCGGATGTACTCCATCATTTACGACCATCAGCTTCTGAGTGAACGAGTTCAAACGGGGCCGCACAAACATAAGTGACGAAGCACGCAGTGGACGCCCTAAAACCGTTACCAACGATGATATGATCGACAAGATTTATGATGCCGCGTTAGTCGATCGCCGATTGAAGGTTGGCCATATCTTACTCGAAATTTTGTGTATGAAAAAGTTTTCGGCGCGATGGGTAGCGTGTTTACTTACACTAGAGCAAAAACGAAATCGGGTGACCGTTTCGGAGGAATGTCTAGCCAGGATCCATCGCAATCCAAGAGATTTCTTCATGCGTTTCATAACCGTGGATGAGACTTGGATCCAGCACTACATACTGGAGACCAATAAACAGTCGAATCAGTGGAGTTTTCCGGGCGAATCCGCTCCAAAGGAAGCAAAGACCGTTGCATCGGCCGGAAAGGTCATGGCGATCATTTTTTGGGATTCCCAAGATGTGATCCTCATCGACTATCTGCAGAAGGGAAGGACGATCGCGGGGCAATACTACATCGATCTATTGACCCGATTCGATGCAGTATTGAAGGAGAAACGGCCTGGTTTGCAGCGGAAAATAGTACTTTTCCGCCACGACAATGCACCGGCTCATCCTTCACTCATCGTCGTGTCCAAATTGAATGAGTTGCGCTACGAATTACTCTCTCATCCTCCATATTCACCGTGCCTGGGCCCCAGTGACTTTTTCCTATTACCAAACCTGAAGAAATCACTGGGAGGAAAGAAATTTGCCTCAAATGAAGAGGTCATCCCCGCTACAAATGGCTATCTTGCAGACCTCGAAACATCCTACTTTTCCGACGTCTTGAAGAGAGTGGAGCACCGTTTAAAAAAGTGTAGTGATCTTCGAGGAAACTACATCGAAAAATAAAAATAAAAAACCACACCAATACCGCGCTTTTCTTATCGATTGCGGAAACGTTTCAGATCTCTCTCGTGCGTGGAGTATACTAACAAAAAATATTTGGGGAAATACAATGTTATTGTAGAAAAAATTAAATTAGCTTAAAAATAGCACTTCGAAGCAATGTTGAACATATTTCGGCCAGTTATTCGTACTTGTAGTTCCGTATAAAGTATGTCACAGTAATAACCTTATTCGAATCACATGTGTGTAGAGACGTTAATAAATAATAAAAGAAAGACTATCCAGTTTATAAATTGTTCCGTTAAAACTACTGAAGTCTGTATTGACGGTTAAAGGTTTCAGACATCAGCGCATATCCTTTTATGGCTAACCTTTTTATGGGTAATTTGAAACTCGCCATAAGAATACTTCGGTTTATTTTTGGGAGATGTTGGATCAGATATGTTGGCGACATATCTTGCATTGTTTAAACAGACGTATACAGAAGACTTACTAGTAATAATAGATCCATCTTACAAAACTCTAATCACCTATGGGAATATAGACTTCAGCAATTAGCTTATCGGTACATCGTTCACTTAATTCTCTTTTAACTAAAGATAGATATCAAAACGAGGTCAAAGAAATCATTAGATTTGTAAACTTTAACGGATTCTCCGTTTTATTCAACTTACACGAAGAGTCGTCAAAAAATATTTTCTAAAGTTGATCGTAACATCGTGTTTCCGTTGAATAATAACCTCAAAAATATTTTAGGAAAGCCTGGAGATCAAGTAGATAACATGGGTATATCAGAAATTTATAGAATATGATGTAGAGATTGTGATCAAATGCATATTTGGCAAAAATAAATCAACATTAGGTACAAAAAGCATTTGGGTCATCTGAAATACAGAATATTTGACAAATTTAATGTTCTATATACGCTTGAAAAAATTATAGTATCCATAATGTAAAGTTGTGAAGAATGTGTACTACCGAACCATAAGTGTTTACCCACCTGCATCATTCAAAGAAAGTTTTTTTATCCCTATCAAAATATTTGTATTATTAAACCATAAGTACGAGACAGATTATAATTCCCCTGTAAAGTTCTGTGTGTACGTAATGAGCCGACTGGTATTAAGATATCGAAAGTGACCCTTTTTGCCGATCAGGCACGTTCAGGTACACGGATTAGATAAAGAGCCGTTTTTCGGAAATGTTTATCACGGCCGTCATAAAATATGCAAATAGATGACACAGACATTTTGATATAATGAAAAATTTAGTTTGGATTTAACTTTCGTATTGAAAGCTGTAAATAGTGAAGAATTTGTGCAAAGTGTTTTAAAACAACCAGTAATGTTAAAGCAACGTTGGCACGAAAAGAATTATCTGAGGAAACGCATACTCAAATAGTGGCATATCGCAACATCGATAAAAGTAACCGTCGATTATAATGTTAAAAAGTATCAAAAAGTGGCAGTTAAATTATTTAGAATAACTTCCGGTGGTTTTTCTAATATAATTCAGTTTCCTTGCTATAACTGACATTAAATTTAATTGGATTAGTTGTTTGTGAATTTTTTATTAATAAAACTGGGGCTGTAGGTTCAAATCCTACCGGATACCGTGAAGTTGTTATCAATTAAAGATGTCCTAAAAAATTAAATACAGTTAAATTGAACGTTGGTAGTGTTGAAAAAAATAAAATTGAATTATCAAAGTGGCAGTGTATCCAATAAACAGCCGTAGTTTTGGCGGTACCTCTGTGGACAATTTGATCAAAATAGATGGTATCCTTATAAAAGAAGATTATATTTTGAAGAGGTGTACCATCTCATCTGGGAGACGATTTATCGGTGAAAACTTGGTATTTAAACACGTTATTATGTAGTGGTCGCCCCAAAGTCCAGACCTCATCCTGATTGTAATTCTGTGGGAGGAACTCGACTGACAGGTTTGAAAATCTGCTCCAAATTCGACGACAGTATTTTAGGCGCAACTACAGGACACGTAGATGAAATAGGGCCACTAACACTGGCAAAGTTGCTAGAGAGAATGCCAAGATTATGTGTGGCAGTAATGAAAGTGAAAGATTGACACATTGACGAATAGCAAATTTAAGTTAATTTACGATTGTTTTTGTTAGCAAACTGAGAGGCACGTTATCTTTATAACTGCTACAGTTCTTTGTGGTAAGTACAGAATAAAGGTTTATTTTATAATTAGTTTTTGACTTGTGTTTGTAATGTTTTAATGGTGGATAAATACTTATGGCCGATAGTGTATATTACAATGGACATTTAAACTATTCTTACGGCAAAAAACATATTTTTATTGAAGTCAAATTTACGACCCGTAAATTCCAGACTATAGTCTTTGTTAAACCAAGCATAAATAGCATAATTTTAGTTTAGTTGCTGTGTGAGTTTTGGTGTTAACGAAAGATTCAGATTTTACAAGATTAAAACAAATTTTAATTAAACAAACATAGCGTCATTAGATGTTGAACAGTCGTTCTCCGCGCATTAGAACGTTTATTCCTCACAGCAAATATGGTTACTTAAAAAAAACCGCTGAAACATAGCTAATGCTGTAAATTTAACTGATCTTATTCACTTTGAGCATCTATATACTGAAAACGCTGCTGAAAAGGATAATCGCTTATTTATGTACGTTTATTGCCTGCTAAACCCCATGCACACTTTTTAAGCGCGAGCTATTGACCGAACATTCGCAATGCCAATACTGTATTGAACGTACGTTTCGATAGCTAAGCTGTCATCTCCAGCACAGTATCTTCGAGGGCAAATCAAATATGAACCTGACTTTTCTTTTTAATATCCTCTTGGTGAAGTGACTGACTTGACGTTTTCGTGTGTTGGTGAGGGAAGGGATGCCAGGTGGAGGTGAATAAGCCGGTTCAGTTCGCCAGAGCAGCATTATGTCTGAGTAAGAGGTCGCATGTCTGTTGAGTAATGTATTATTATTAAATCTTAACGCGGGACGGCGTAAAACCTGTCGAAATTTTACGTCGATTAACTGCACAGTTCGTTGAAAGAATGCTTTCAAGAGTGTAAGTTTACGACCGGCGTAAAAAAATTTCCGATGGCCGAAAGTTAGTGGAGAACGAGTGTCATGTACGCCGATCGCAAACCGCAGACCGCAAACGAATAAAAGTCAGGCGAATATTCATGCGATTCGTGGACTGATTGAAGATGATTGTGGCCTTACAATATGGGAAATTTCTGCATACGACAGAAAATCGTATGGGAGTCCACAATCAACCACTTCAGGTGAGACATGCCTATTCGAAGTGCAATTTTGCTCCATGACAATGCTCGGCCACACATGGCTGCATTGATCCAAAATAAGTTGGACAAAATTCATTGAGAACCACTAAAACATCCGCCCTATAGTCCAGCCACCGTGTGACTACCACATGTTTGGGCTACTCAAAGAAGAACTGGGAACTCACCACTTTGAGGACGACGAAAGTGTAGAAATGATCATGGGCAATTGGTTACAGACGCAACCATATTCATTCTTTGATGACGGAATTAAAAAACTTCCGATACGATGGAAAAAAATGTGTGAATAAAAGATTATTAAACGTTTTAAAATCCAAGTCGGGCTCATATTTGATTCGCTCTCGTACTTTAGTAAGAACTCTAATATTTCTTGCGTTGCTGAATACTTGTAACTGTGTTTGTACAGTGTCCTCTACTCACATTGATTCTATTAATGACAACGAAAAAGATTGTAATTTGTTGTATGATTTATTCCGGTATATCCAAGCTCTGTAACATACTTTTCAAATGATTTTGATTCCATCATGTATTAAATCTGGAAATTCACCGTTACATTTATGTACTTTGTAAACTCGTGGTATGTTTTTCGATCTCCGTAAATACTACATCATTAAATTAAGCCATACAAAATTGCTAACATAACATATTCGTACGTAAGCGATCTATATGAGGATCGATAGTAATAGTTGACACGCGATTTCCCTACTATAACATTCGCTAAACTAGTTCAATTTTTCTTAAGTACGCGCTACTGAACGGACTTTCACAGTGCCAACAGTAGTCCAATATAGCGTAGTTTTATAGTAGGTGTGATAGTGAAGTATTCCAATGCTGCAATTGTGTTTACCCCTATGTTTGTTATTAATTTTAGAGCTTAATTCGTGATTGAGTTATCGTCTTTTAAATAAAGAAAAGATCTTACATTGAAAAATGATTATTTAAAGAAATTCGATAACATAACACCCAAAAAGATCTGTTGAATCATGAAAGCAACGATATATGAATAAACGTGTACTACGTAACTGTATATATTTATTGATTATAATTTTGGAAAAAAACTACCTGTAGTGACATTTAGCATGAGAGCAGTTTATAAAAGTATGAAGTGTCTTTTTGACCAATGAAAATGTGACTGCATTTTTCTTTGTCTTGCTTAACATCCGCTTAAAGTCTTTGGAAATTTAACTTCAAGGCCAGAATTGTTATCTGTCAAGGTATGTTTGGCGTTGTGGTTATCCCTGTTTCGTCAACATTCAAAGTACAGCAGTAGTCACGCATACGCGGCTTTTGAATTGGTAAGGAAAGCTACTTAACGACAGATCTATATACGAAGGATGTCTTTTTAGTTTGGCATACTGGGACACAGAGGACTCAACTAATCAAATGTCAGTACTAAAAATTAACCTCTGTCATTAGTTAAACAAAATCGAAAGTTTCAGTGGATATGTGCAATATTGTGCCTACAGCGAACTGTCAAAGTTCCCAAGTTGGTTGAAAAATGGAATTAAATCGAGAAAGTTTTCACTGAATAATTTTTTATAATTTTCTCAACAAGAATGGCTCGCAAACTTAGTTTGCGTTTTCGGAAACCACATCAGTCAAAAATTTCGTGATGGTATGGAGAATTCAAACGTGAATGGATTAGTGTTAGTGCAGATCCAGGAGGAGGTGCACCAGAAACGGCAGTTACTGAAAGAAAATAATTTCAAAAATTTTAATTCAAAACATTTTGCATAAAGAATTGTGTGTAAGAAAATTGGTTTCCCTTTGGATACCGCATCTATTGACCGAGCAGCAGAAAGCGGTCACGGCAAATTGGTATCAAAATAACTCTAGATCTTTTTAACGCCGGAAACTCTAAAAATGTATAGAACATAGTCAGCGATCATGAATGTTAGATTTACTTATACGAGCCATAAAATAGACGCTAGTCATCTGTTTGGCTGTTCCAAGGTGACGAGAAGCCGACAAAAGTCATTAGTTCTCGAAGTGTCTTCAACATCAAAGAAGTGTTACTGTTGGTTGGTGTACTATTAACTTTTGTTTGCCGCAAATCATCGCTGAGCTTTGAGAAATTAACCCCGAACGACGAATCATCTTTCACCAAGACAATACAAATTCGCATAAAGCAAGCAAGATAATTGAATTTTAAACGCAACAAAACGTCGAATTGAAGACCATCCTCTGTACAGTCAGAGCCTAAGTCCCAACGATTTCTTTACCTTTCCGAAAATAGGTTTCAGTCATCAGAAGGAGCAATAGATGTAATTTCTCATGTCGATACTTGCAATAGACGTAGACAATTATGATTTTTAAACTAACAAATTAAAATATAAATATTCTACATATAATCGGGGGTTAGGTGACTACCAGTTAAATAATTCCGTTTATCCTTAACCAACAAGCTATTCGATATTTTAACGCCACGCACATAAAATATGAACTAAGCGAATAAAGCAATCTAGCGAAAATTGTAGTTAGTATGCCGCTCTATCTAGAAAATATTTAAGGGAAAATTGCAATAAATTATTAGTGTATAAAAAGTCATAAAAGCAACAACTATTACTATAGGATTTTTATTCTAACCAACACATTTGAAAATTGTGAATAGATACGTAACCTATTCTCTCGAAACAAACTTATAAGTTTGTCAACTAATTCCATTAGTTAGTGTTTCGTCTTCAAGAATTTTATTATTACCACATAATTTAGTAATCACAAATATTTACAAATTGTCTGAACATATTACGAGCCTCTTTGTACTAATTGCACTAATTGTATTCAAGTAATTTATTTTAAATATGAAAGTTCTGTAATTTAATGATATTAGTTTATCTGTATTTCTCAATAATTAGAATAAGAATGCATCCTTAGTATTTACTTAAGCCTGAGTTCAATTCATATTTGCAAGGTCTTTAATTGTATTAAACTGAAATTCCTTCCTCGAATGTAATTAATATATAATTTATTACTTTTTACATGCATATAAAAGGGGCTATCGAATTCTATAAAAACAGTTAGTCAGTCATAGTCAGAGTCAGTTAGTTATAGTTGTAATTGAGTTTTATGCGTAACTTAAGCCGCTTCGTGTAGCCTTCGCGGACACATTAATTGAGAAATATATAAAATAAGTGTTTGTGTAATTTAGTGCTTAAGAAATAAGACGTGTTAAAACTATGCAATTGATTTATTTGTGTATTTCTCTGGTCCATCGAAATCTAATCATTAAAAGAAACTACATCGTCCACATATCTTTGATTTTAGCTCCACACATACAAAACAGTTAACTATATCCGGGTCCCTATTTGCTCTGTGTATGTAACTATACTTTTTCTAATTTATATAAAAGAAAAGAGTACAGCTATTTCTACGAAATTATGCCATTCATAACAACATGTATAAAGTATAATTAAACTATATGTGCATTATAATTTAATTTAAGGAATTACTATTTCTCTATAAGAAACTTCAATATTTACGTATTTACACTTGTTTATTGTTCACGTTTATACGTACTTTTTTCTTATTTCCTTGCATCACAAAATAATCCGACCATAATTCTCGTAATCATTGGAGCCTAAGCTTTTCAGTACTTTACTTTTTCTCTTTCGTGAATCGAAGATGATCGCCGATAACGCCTTCAGCGAGGTTTGTCTTCTTGGCCCATCAGCGATCCGACGGTTACAGTTTTGGTAGCAGCGATCTGAAGCACGCGATATCGAGCGGTCGCTTTGACTTGAGGCGTAATTGTATGCATGGACTAGACATCAATTTTTATTGGATCCCTGCTTGCTGACCGTTCGTGGTTCGCCGGCGTGCGTGTGTAGGCAGCAGCGAAATCTTGCACTCATTGTTTATTTCATAAAATAAACCCTGTTACTTTACTCCTCTCAACAGTCAGCGGCTTTGTTCATTGAAATTTAGGTGTTTTGGATTTATATGGTGAATGTAAAAAATAGCACACTGTTATAACTACTGTTATAAAGTATTATAAGCGTAATAATATTAAAAAGAAATATGAGCTATCAACACAAGAGAGCTAGAAGTTAAGAAGCAAGACAGATCTGCGATAAAACTCGTGAAAATATTCGTATGTGTGTAATATAATGTGATGATTCAATATAAAAAATTGTTAAGAGGTATCCTTTAAAAAACAATAGGCACTCTGACTAACTAACGCTAGATATGTACACCAGGACAATAAAGTAACCGTGGTGGTTGCGAGGAAAGAGAATGGAGTGATATGTTTTTTTTTTGTTGGGATTTATTGTAAATACCGGGTATCTCCAACATAAAGTAAGAGGCTCTGTTCTTGGTGAATAAATAGAAATAGGTAGGTAGATAGGCCTGTTAGACGTAATAAAGCAGGGGATATTGGCAAATATTACACGTGTATTTAGTATTCATCGATTTACTTTACTATTAGGTAGAGAATTTGCTTCAGAAAAGCGATAAATGTAGGTAAGCGCGCAGCATACTAACGCATGCAAATAGATGTTATTAGAAATATTGTGTTGGCATTTAATAGGTATACATTTAATTACTATTGAATAGATAACAATTTTATTTAATTATTTGCTTGTAATGATCTTATAAGTGAAATAAATTAAGAGTATTATGAAATTCGTGTTACTTCGAAGGCATGGGAATAAATGTAAGTACACTACCAGTCACAACAGCATGGACACGAGATTATTCGAATAAAACTAGATGTAAAGGAATAATCAAATTAATTTTTAGAAGAACATCAACATTTGGTTTCGTACAAATGTCAATTCTTTTATTACATATTGCACCATTATTTTACATTTGCTGTATCATTCTTTCATCAAAGAATCGACTTTTGTATACATCTGGGTTTGCTTAACTCTGGGCATTTTTTCTATTAATTGTTGCAATTTCTCTATTATACTCGTCCTATATTCGCCAGCGATTTAAAAGATTAATTTCGAAGTGGGACGGCTCTTGCTTGCTCTCCTGTATATATCGTATCATCCCATAATTTCCCAGCTGAATTGAGATCCGAACTTTGGAGAGGCTATTACATAACTTTGAACATGTTTTGCTCTCTTTGCTGATTTAGGTATTTTCGACAACAAAGACGTGTGTTTTGAGTTATTGTCATGCAAAAATTTTAACCTGTTTCCTACTAATTAGAGTTCTGACGGTATAGCCGGTCCTGTTGAAAGAGAAGAAACCTAACTGGTTACGTTGTCTAGGTGTTGTCAGTGGTGTTTGTTTTGGAGACGCCGAACGTATACAAAACCATGTCTATACGTTGCCTGCATGATCAGTCACATAAACTTCCTTTTATCTTGGAAATAGCACCACAGTTCAAGAGTCTCTTGTGTTTTTATTACTTTATTATTGTCCACTTAACTACAAATAGAAACTAACTTCATACCTAAGTTTTAGCATTTTAGTGCTTATTTAAAACGTTAGATAAAGACGTTATTTTGCCAATTTTTGTATGAATACTTTCGACAATGGTAAACAACGTGACAGGTTCATCTGGGCTCCTAATGAGTGTTAGAACACTAGTTCTTGTGTTTGTTATATAAAAACTTCCCACCTGATATTTAAAGGTCTTAAGTGAAGAGAACTACAAAAATGAATAGGTAGGTTTCTGTGGCCAGAATCAGTAATAAATGAACTACTTCCGGAATTGAAGCATGCCATGATGAGGTATAAGAAAAGAAAATAAAATAAAAGTAAGGAGAAAATAGATAAATAAATAAAAATTATATTTTACATTCATTTTATGTTACCTCAAAAACGTCAAAATAACTTCTAGACGTTAATAATTTGGAAGTGCGCTACTACGGGTAGTGATATTTACACCTTGTCTGCGTGACTACTTAAACATTCTTTTAATTCGCAGATGGCACCACAGCTTAACACAACTCTTATGTTGATAAAAATCAGATTTATGTTATCTTATTATGGTCCACTTAGATTACAGTGAGTAGAATTGATTTGAAAAATCTGAAGATTTAGAATCTTTGTGAAGTCTATTTTGGTAAAGAGTGTTCCTCGTTTTGTATTGTGTACAGTACAACGTTGTTACGGATGGACTTTTGGCTATGTTTACGGATTTTCGTACGTTTGTTAAACCTTAGCGAGAATAGCAGGGCAGTTTATATTTGTATATAATATTTCTTTTTTTTTGTCTTAACTTCAAACGGTTTTCGATGTTTACACACAACTGGACGTTAAAATTATATCTAAAAATAATGAACGTGCCTTTCATTCATGCTGATTTAAAGCGATTTTTTTAGTGTTGTGCGAAACGTTGTACACGTCGTTTTTTTTGCAATACGCACATCCATTCGAGGTCTCTAGACGACTTAATAGTGATATTGCTTTTGGGTTGATTCTAAACGATTGCACAATGTTGCATAGTAAGTCAATTTTCGTATCATTTTGCAGGACATGTGTGTGTGTCTTTGATATTGCTTGTAGATGCAGCCTTACGTTTGGTTATACTTACGAAACGCGTCTTTTCAATGTTTTCAATTCTATTGGGTTTTTGCTATTACGTCTACCTGATAATAATATTTTTTACATACATTTTTATGGCTTGTTTTTGTTTTCGGTGCAAAGTAAGAAATCGTTTTGTTTAATTTCTTGGGGCATATAAATTGATTATATAATAATTTTAAATTTAAATTTTACATTATTCTATACAGATTAGTAATTTATTGTATCACACCTAGATGTATGCTTAGAATTGGAAATCCCCATAAATGTATTTTTACATAAAAACAATGTTCATGTAATGGTATTGAAATTGCTTGGCTCACAGCTAGACTCAAAAGATGCTAAACCTGTTCAGAAATTTCAACGCTAAGCGGGAACAGAAACTTTCAAAATAGGTATTTAATTTTTTGTACGAATTCCCTTTGATCATAAATATAAATACGGGTTATGCGACTACACGTGCCTCTTGTAATTGCCTGAATTCCAGGCATCGTCGCCAACTCACCACGATGTTACCTGCAAGTGACTAAAAAATACCAGTCGAAGTGTTTTAATTAAGCGAGAACCACTAAATATGCAAAATATTTATTTCCGTTGTGATAACTGCTTTCCGTTTTTTGTTTTGTTAAAACGTGAGTTTCGGTTATGACATACTCCGTTTATTAAATAGAAGCGATGTATTTTACAATTCTGTCGAATTCTTTTCAATTTAAATTGCAAATCCAATTTAATATTAATTTTGATATCGAATTTTAATTGGATTTTTGATCGGTAAATTTCTTATTATTGTCATGGCAATAAATTAGTTAAAGAAATAAAATGTACTCACTACAGCAATATATGTATTTATTGTGACTATGCATGAATAATATATTAATTTCATTTTGCACACTGTTTTTTGTTATCAAACTGTTAATATTTCCGGGAGAAATAATACTACCTGTGCTGTAGTGGCTAAATATGTATATACATTCAGGCCCTCTTTGATGCAGTTTTTTGTCGTTTATTTTGCCATTTTCAGTTCCCACCATTCTATTTTGCTTTCTTGTGTGCTACGTGAGTATGCGAGGGTGATTTGATGGCAAGTTACTTTTTTGATCAAATACTTATTTTAGGGTAAGGAATCTACTTAATTTGTCGGCACAATCCTTATCCAATTCTCCCCATTATTACAACGGCTATTTTACAGCCATATAACCAGTAGTATCACCTCTTCATTTCTTCAGTATCTCTTTTTACCAAGCCATTTTTTGAAGTTTAGGAACAAGAGAAAATCTCAAGATATATTCATACTCACAGGTAAACATGCAGGTTACAGCAGCAATTCGGATCATAATTCAACAAATTTAGCGGCTGCACTACCGAATAAATAGGAGGGCGCGTTAGTCTGAATGATGAATCAAAATTTTTCGACATCAAAACACGTCAGTACACTTGCATAAGAGTAGCCGGTTATCGTCCTACCCTTCTGTAAATATTCAATACAAATTACGCCTTTGGAATCCTAACAAATCATGGTTACAGACTTATTGGCCGAAAAATCGGTTTTCTCTTCCTTGGAGCACGTTCGTCAAAAGAAATTCATCGTTTTGACCGTGTTTTTGCTTTTGGAATTGGAAATTGAAATTGTAGCTCTAGTTACAAGCGGTAAGCAAACGCGCTAGCTTTTTCATGATTAAATGTTGATTTAAAGTATTGCGTATTAATTCTGTTGAAATGCATACTGTATTGGGTATATCGCGCGCTTTTACAAGGCGACCGCTTTTTACAATGTTATGAACCTTATTATCCATTCGAGGAAAAGTTGCTGCGCGGACGTTCAGTATCATCTACGCTCATATGTTCACTTTCGAAAGGGGTTGATTTTTTTTGTATTCTTAGCCATTCTAAAATTATTGTGAATAAAAGGAAGTTCACGGACAATTATATCTCTTAGATATCGGTATCTCAATGGAAGATTCTGTGGAGAAATACGTGATGTAGTCTAGAAGCTGGCGAAATTCTGCCAGAATCAGCGATTTATCCTTCGAATAGTTTCCTGCCTTTTCTATATGATGGATGTATCTATAAAGTTTCGAAATTATCTTAAATAAATCAAAACATGTGCAACATGTAGAACAATATTTATTTCTTGTATTGCCATAGAAATTTCACAGTATGTATGAAGACGCTAGTTTCCCATTAGACACACATAAGGCTATTAGAATTGGACAGATCAAGATGATGAGATAACATTATCATTTTTGTTGAGTGCCTAATGAAGAAATAGTTGCTCACGATTAAATGTGCAAGCTTGAGGTTGTCCGATTGGCTAACATACTTAAATTGATTAAAGTATAGGAAAAAGAAAAAAAACGGGACCAATCTCACAGTGTCTCAAATTACTTTTATTGAATAACGACTGCTGGTTTCGTACAAGTTTGCACATTCTCTAGAAAAGGACTATAAAATCAAAAAAAAGATACAAACAATACTAAAAACTTATGCTCTTATCAACTTGACGACTTTCGACATTTTAATTCATTTTGTTTGTCCTTATATAATTTTAATTTGTAGGTTTTTAAAGTAATTTTGCTTAGAGGCATTGGGCAGGTTCTATTGTAATATAATAATAATTATTATTACTATAATAATGTTATTACAAAGTATTTGTAATTCTACAGTTTTGCTTTCAGTATCGTCAAGACGTTTTTTGTTTTCTGCTTGCGGTAATTATAGCTTCCCTAATAATAATAAATAACATATACACTAATATAACCCTTACTATTATTTTGTTTTTAAGTACAATCAAACACAAGGATAAAAGAAATAAAATACCTTTTCAGTATGTTGTGTTTCAATATGTGTCCCACTGAATGCATAGCCATATTTATTTCATCTTAGCAAGACAATTGTTTGGACATTAATTTGATTGCGTTTATGACTTCAATTTCTAGTTACATTTGTTTGATATGTGAATGAGCACAAGTTTTGTTGAATTTAAATTGAAATCTGTTCTTATCAAATGCGTGCTGTTTTTACTTGTTTCGATTGTTAAATTAAATAACTATATAATAAACACAAAGTTAAATATTTCAAGTAACAACCAGTATAACAATGTCAAGAGTTAAGTGCTTAGATATCCATTACTTGTTAATATAAATTAAAGTTTCAAAATTCTTAGCTTGGTAGTTCTAACAGTTTAAGCAGCAATTCTACGAGTATCAAACTAAACCCAGCAGGTTATGCTGCGCAAGCTAGTCCATTTTTTTCCGCGCCGTGCACATTTTGAGCACCACCAACATCGATATCGGGCAAAAAGACACGCAAAACATTTATACTAAACCGACAGTAAGCAAGAACAATTGTTCTCGAGATGCTACTGTTCTCGACACGATTTATGTTATGCCATTGAGTCGTACAACGGGACGACCATTTCTTGCCGCATATCACGATCAATTCCGATTGTTCAAACGGTAGCGGTCCAATTGGGCCGCTGCATCACCGACCTGAGCGGTTAGATCTATGAGCGAAACCGTGCACTTGGCATTGTTACTTCTTCTTATTTATTGATGGCCAATAGCTACTGTGCGCTTTGTCCGGTCGGTTTTACGGCGTGTAGAAATTTTCGAACACTGGGAACATATATTTTCAATATTTGTATGGATATGTGCTTAGAATGGTGGGAAAACAGACAGAAAATAGTGATTTTAAACATTTGACTTCGCTAGTAAGCAATAGGTAATAATTATTGTAAGTTCGGTTTAAAATTTCCACAATACTTTTTATAAGAAGTTGAAATGTGTTAAATTTTATCAAAGCAAAACAAAAGCAATGAAGAAGAAATTGAGAGAAAACAACAGATGAAAGGTTGTACGTTTAATTAAATGAATTATAATACCAATAAAAAAATTAGTTGTTATTATTCACCAGTAGAAACTGATACCGTAGCAGTACCTCAACTTACATATAGAGAAGCAAAGTTTTTAAATTTAGATTTATATACCATTCACACCAAGATAGTTTTTTGTGATACAAATTATACTATTGGTTTGGTTTTTTGCGCAGGTAGCTTGTATTCATTGTGTTTTAACAACCACCTTTTTTCGTTGTAGGGAGTATATTAACAAAAGGAAAACGTTGAGATAAACAAATTTCTAGCAAGACCAAGATTTAACTATAAATACGTTGTTAAGAGAAACAAGATCAACTGCTAGTAGGCAAGGAGATAAACTAATGTATGCATTCGAAGTAGCATTTGTTGGTATTTTAGTTTCAGATGTTTGTTACATAAGTGTTTACAACAAATTTGATGTATTGTAGTAAATAACTTTGTGGTAGTAATTGCTTTTTAAAACGTTTTCGCAGTCTATTATATTCGATGATAATTTTCCAAATCTTGTGGTTATTGTTGACATATAAGGCAAATTTGAGGACAGAAAGACTTTTCAATGTCGGCAACAATTTCGCCAGGACGAGTATATTTGTAATTTCAGACAAGTTTTAGAAGCGTAGTGTCACAATTTCGCCTAAATCTGTCAGATAGATAAATGTTTTCAATTGTTTAAACTATTTCTTATATTTGTATCAATATGGAGAAAAAATAATTTTGCTCCTGTTCATATACGATTAATAAGTCCATGTCAAAAGGCGACTACTAAATAAAAGTGCACTCGATAGCTATTGCCAAACATCTCAGCCAAACAAGAATGCATTATTTTATATAAGGATTTAAATATGAAGAGGTAACCGCAGGATGAGGCGGGTTTGCTTAATATTGACTTAATGCGAACTCGTATTATAATTTCAAACGACTGTGTTCTATTAGGATCCAAAAAAATATTTTCGTTGGTATTTTGATGTCATCATTGATGAAATGTTAATACAGCACCATATACAGTCAAAATAACGGATTTCTTTCGAAAAATGTGTTCCAAAGAATACAAAGATTGTTTCTTGGTCAATAAAATTATGGCCATAACTTCTTGGGATTTAAAGGCATACTTTTATAAACTGTTATGCTGATATGTTGACATATTGAAAAGCTTTGTTCTATCAGAATAGCGTGCCCTCCCAGTGGTTCGTAATTGCTAAATTAGTCGAATTAAGTTGGGAATTGTTGCGGCATTTGCCCGACTCATCCACCGTATTCACTAGGTTTGGCTCCGAGTGATTTTTCCTTGTTGCCAAACTTGGAAAACGAACTTTTGATGACTTTTAAGAGATTGGAAAATCGATTGGCTAAATGTATATAGTTTAGTGGCGTTTTGATGAAAAATACTATTATAGGGTAATGTTTGTTATTCTATAATAAGTATTTTATAGAAATGTTTTTCGGGCGTCAAATCGTCTTTATAACTTCTTTGTTTTCAATTTTTGATGGCACTGCAAGATTCATGAGGTGGAGTGATGCTTGCGATCTTCGTGGAAATTCTTTTAAACATGTGCTAATTCCTGTTTAATATCGAAATCATACAGATTTTGCGTAAAAAGAGGTTATCTGTGACAACACTAGCTGATGAGGAGTACGAAATGTTACCGTCATTTTAATAGTATATTAAGTAATACAAAGAAAATGTATAAATTCGGCCTTTTGAAGACGTAGAAACTGATTGCATTGAGTTATTTGGAATACAAAACATCGCAGTTTCCATGAATTCCAAAAATTATGTTGATAATTACCCCTGAAAAATATCGACCACATTGGAAACATCGTATCCTATATTTGGGTTGTCTTGTGAATAACAATATTAATAGGGAACGTTTGGTTATTGACAAAGCATGGGCTGTTAAAGCAGTTTTTGGTGGCTGCATATACCTAACATTTTTCGCGTAAAATTAACAATTACATTTACATATCGAATGCATTTCTTTAAAAACATGTTAATAGCACTTATTCAATTAATTAAGACAAAATTCCTCTTTACTTGAAGTGAATTTTTAATAAACTGCATTTCCGTGAACAAAAAATCAAACATTGAAAATTTTGGGCATACTGACGGAAAAAAAAGCATGGTGGTACATTAGTGAACGAGCAGAAAGAACTTTTTAAAATTAATAATTGAATTATAAATATTAAAAGAAATCTATAGGTAGTTTAGGGATTAGTTAGACAATAGGATAAACACTTAACAAAAGCTATAAGAGCAATATAAATTTTGGTTAATTTTTAATAGTTTGTAAATTTTGATTTATTTTTATTCTCATTAATCTCATAAATAAGAGAGTTTAGGACAAGAAATCATAAAACTGTATATGAAGCACATAGACTCTTCGGTGTTAATTAGGCTCCCATCGCTTTTGTGTATACTAGATGCACACTTCAATAGTGAAGTTATCATCTTCAACTTCATAGTGAATTGTTTCAGAACTTCCAAACGTCTCCAAATAATCAAGTCAAAAAATTAGGTCACTATTCTAAATATCAAACAAAAACGACGTAAGTATCATCTTAGACAGTAGGCTGACACAAACTAAGATGCGCATTCCGGTGTTCAAGTTTAGTTTTGTTTTTGTAAATATTTGAAGATGTCTTATACCTATTTTTTTGTGCACCCAGTCGAGAACTAACGGAAATAAAAATTGTAGTAAGTTGAGATAATATTGGACATAAAATTTTGTCGTATGAATAACCTGTTATGCTGTTGCTCTGAATTTTTGTTTTCACATTGATTCCTAAGGAACGGTTAAAGCAACAGGCAAATCACTAGAATTAAACACATTTCTCCGTATTTAATTCCAAATAGTAATTTATACAAATTACGCCACATCATAAATACTGTTAAAACCAACGTCACCAGAAATATATCATGATATATTTCCAATTAATCATTAATTAATATTTTCAATTGAGCAACAACTGTTGTGTTACTTAAAACTATTTAATTATAGATGTGATCTAATTATAACATTTGAGGTAAAAACATTTGTTAATTCTATCCGAGTGAAATACTATTTACCACTGATTCTCTTATATCTCAGAAATAATAATCAAGTAATTTGTTTAAATTAGTCTACATAAAGTAGCATAAAGTTGCAACAGAATTGAGGCCATAGCAACTAATTAACTTTCTGCTATTTTAATATGAAAAGTTCTACGTCTGCACAATTGATTTTTTCGAACTTCTTGAAAAATAGCGTATTTCAAATTTTGCTTACAAACAGAATTACAGCATGCAATTCTTTAACAGTATTAAATTGTTTACTTATCTAAATAAAAGGAAAGTTATATTCGGTTTCTTTATCGATTAATTTCATTCTTCGATTAAACTAGATATGTATAAAATACTACCAAACAATCTTTTTTTATGGAAGCAATTTCCTATAGGTGTTTGATCTTTAGTTAAGTCATTATTGTACTTTGAGTGCTCATTATTAATTTTTGCATAGCTTTTCTTGTTATTTATAATTTTCTTCCAACCAACTAATACTTATAAAAATACAAGTTATAAAGTATGAAATATAAGTTGTTGAAACCTAACCTGTAACCAATGAATAAAACCAGAGGATCCTGTTAAATTAAAGAACCATAAAATTCTGTTTAGCTTTCCGATAATAATAAAGTGTAAATTGGCATCCAACGAAAAGTACTCCCGTTTAAAGTTTGAAAGCTATGGTAACTTTCAGAAATATTTCTTAATAGGTACGTATTCATTGATTTATTCATTAGATTTACAAGAAAACATTGGGTGGTTTATAGTAGTTATTGTTTACAGCAAATAATGTTGTACTTTTATTATTTATAATTATCATTTGTTTGGTCGGCAGAATGCTAATAAATCTACAGTATATAATTGCTGCGTATCTAGTACGAAGAAAAAACGAGATGAAAACACTTCACTTATGTTGGTTTAGTATTTGCTATGCCAGTTACAAATAACTGACATTTATATCTTTTCCCATAAGGGACAAATTTGTATTGATTAATGCATTGGATATAAGACAAACGACTTTTGTCAATATGAATGGAAAGCGCAACAGTGAAATAAAGTTGTACTGAGCGCCATAAGAGCAATTAAATATAGCGATTATTCTTTATGACTTGTTACTAAGATTTGTTGAGCAAGAAATATAGAAACATTAATATTTCACATGCACTTTATGAATGAGAGTTCTGTCAATAATTTGTGTTAAATGGATTTCTCTAATGGAGGATACGACCATTTCTTAAATTTAGTTTTAATCGGAAACACGATCAAACAATATTGTAAAAGGGAAAAAAATAATGATAAAATATTACCTATGCCGTTACTACATACTGTCAAAATGGGTAAAAACATAAATTGTAAGTATTAAAATGCATAAGAGCATCATTTAAGACTTTATAACAAAATAAATTTACTGTAGAAAAATGGTGAGAGGGAACCATTGCTGCAATGTTGTATTAACTTGTTTTAATTTCTTATAGAAGACTAATGTTATAATTGTGCTATCAAGAAGAGGAGGATAGTGGCGATGTTATTGATGTACTACCAGACGATATATGTCGTGTATCCCTACAGATTATTTTATAAACCTTTATATGTGTACTATAAATTACTAGTCTACAAATAAAGACCTCATAGACTAGTCTTTCTTAGTCTATAAAGTATCACGCAATCTTGGATTTTCAGGGTACATAACAGTGACGCTGTTGAGTAATAGTAAAAATAAGGATAACGGTAACAGCACCAATACCAATAGCAGTAACAGAAGTTATATTAATAGAAGTTACTGCAAGCAGTAGTGTATACATGATTTATCGAGGAATACTTTAGTAGTTACGTATAATAACAATATATATTTTCTAGCACCTCACCCGTCGTCAAAGTTTACAATGTAGCAGATATTATTTTCAAACAAAAAGTATGTAAATAATGTTTCAAAACATAAGTATATCACTTATCATTTTGTCTATCCAAAATAAAGTCGCTTTTACATAGAAACAGCCAATGTGTAATAAATTTAGGCAATTAGACGCTAAAAATAAATAGAGTAACTATTCGAGCAAACGTTTGAATATAGACGAATTAAGAAACAAAAGCTTCCGTATTATATGTTGATATTCATTATTTGGATGGACTAATAGATATGTCCAGCATGTGCATAGCTGCATATTTTAATCTTTTGGAATATAAAACAATAAATAATTTAAATATATTCAAAAAGGCAGTAACAACTGCACAATTACCAGTCGTATTTGCGTTTAGACTATTTAAAAGTTTAAAAAATATCTATAGCATCATAGTTTTTGTAAAAAACACAGCTTTTATGATGCAAACCATATCTATATTTTCAATAATTTTGCATACGTATATTGACTACCGTTATTATTTCGATTTTATAGAATTACTACTATATTATTACTGGTAATTGATATAGTACACATATAACTTGAATTAAAAATATCATTGCTATACCTTGTTATATTATATTTTTAATTTTAATGTTTATCTTTACTATTTCTTACGTGCTAAAGTTTGCTTAGAATAATCGGTGATCTGACTACCAGAAAGGTTAAACAGTTCAAAGCAGTTTAAGAAATATACAGATGTAGACATCGTAGAGTGCGAAAGGAGATTTTCCCTTGAGGTGTGTCGATTGTAATCTATCCTGGTTATGCACGTTAATTTTGTGATATATGTGTAAAAGGAATAATCGTAACGACGGGAGAACGTTTTCTAGTGATAGATGTGACTGTGGTATATTATACTGTAGTGTATCGGAATGTTTTGTTTTAATAAATTCTCTACGCACGAGGAACGTCTATCCAATGTATTTATTGTACTGTTATTGCTTCCTATAGGAGTAGTTTCATTGTTATGATCTTATTTCCGTGCGATGTATTCCTTGACTGTACCTATTCTATTTAGGAATTTGTGGGACAATTTTCCCGTTGCCCCATGTAAATTAACATTTGTAGGATCGAATGAGTAACGATTGGAAGGAAGATACCATGTGGCGGAAAAGCAATAAATTCTAGCGAATAAATATGTTTAAATATTCATTAGTTACATATTTTATGTAACTTCTAACATTTCATTCAACCATTAGAACTGCTGCGATAAATGCAATAATAATAAGTGTAATGTAATAGCTGAGATACCGTCAACGTTGTGGCATGAGAAACTTCAATGATATCTTAAATATTTGTATAAACATTTTTGGAATATGATTTGAAATATTTTTTCACCTCAATTTAATTCATTACTGATGGGCAATTACGCTTACGATCCTTGAACTTAATTTTCTTACTAAATGAAAAGCAAAAAAATTATTAATAAATAAAAAATAAAACTATTCTAATATAAGGTTTGAATTTAGAAAAAGTTTTTATCATAATTTTAAATCTAGCTACATCGCAATTTACAATATTATAGGTCGCCTACTATATGATCCAGAATTTTTGAGGATATGATTCTATCGATATACATTGTTCTTAGTAAATAGTAAGCATTAACTCTATTTTATTGCTTGGTTGTTATAGGATGTTCATGTTAAGAGCGCATACACGTTATGGACAGAATCTTCAGGCTAACAAATATGATGTGAGCAAAATACCCTACATATATGACTGTAGATGTATCATGCCGCACTGTAAACGATGTTCAGATTGTTAACACGTTTCCTATACGTTAGTTTGATATTTGGGTTATACCGCTTTTTTTCGTCTCGCTTTCTCGTTTGCTCTTGTTTTTGTTAATATACATCGTTTGCGACTTTCTGCTTCACAAAACAGTTATTTGAATCCTTAAAGCGCTTTGCAGTTACTGTAAGTCGCCTATAGCAGCTATGGTTGCTAAATTTGAAACTGAGCATTACAATGATGGACCTTTGCTGTCTTTAACTGCTGCAATAGAAGTAAATCCTGTGTTTTCTATCATACATTATACATATTATAATTAAACTGTTTATAGTCGGCAGCGTTAGGAATCAGTCTTAGATCTATAAGCTATGGTCTAAAGTTTGGAAGGGTTATGCATTTGCAAGCCCGAAATAAAAGAGTGTCGGAACGAGATCAGTTGTTTAAGATTCATAGTTTTATCGAATGTGCTATTCGAAATGCAAAATGCTGTCTGTTATGCTCCACCTCATTTTGGAAAAATTCTTGCAAGCTACACATCATTGTCAGAAAAATATTATACTTACTTTTTCACGAAGTTGGGCAATACTGAAGAGGAATCGTCACGATAAAGGACAATGTAACTTTCGTTACTGATATCTGACCATGTCACAATGCTTAGTGTTTCACCACCGCAGAATTTTTCCTGTTACTTTGAAATTACTTATAGTCTACAGTATACAGCGTGTCATGAAAAACAGGATTGTGATAGACTTGCAATGAGGTATTAGTACGTGTATATTATGTCCTTAATAATATAACTGCTATAGAAGTATATAGGAAAACTTTAAATAAGCAAGTAAGAGTAGAACAGTAACTCAACATTTTGTTTGGGTATTAAATAACTTTTTTTTGAGTGTACTGCCTTACGTGAAGATATTCTTTTTTTTTTTGTAACACTGCGGTTAATTTATATAGAATAGTCTGGCTAAACGCTAAAGTCAATTACTGTATGAATAGTATTCTAAAGAATACTATTCAAACGAAATAATTAGAAAAAAATCTTTTATCTCGAAATTTCTGTTCAGTTAGGATAGACTTATGCGCGTTGAGGTTGTGAAATTCTTCATCATGTTACTCTTTTTTTGTCACAAATTCATGTAAGATGAGTTAGCTTCCTATTTCCAGCAAGATATTATGTAGTAGATATTATCTTTGTCTTTATGATTACATTTAATTATTCGTGCAATGTATTCTCAGTAGATAAAGATGTAAAAAAAAAACTATAACCCATACTTGGAAATGAACGAGCTCTAGATATTCTTTTCGTTACTAGATTATTAATGACATACGATCGTACATACACTAACTTTGGTCGTTTGGACGTATATTTTATTAATATCAGAAGAAGAGGCAAAAATCTTATCCTCCCGTATAAGAAGTGAGTTTAGAGCCTCGGGGACCGGGCCGAACCTTCAGAGATCGGACCGAGGCTGTCTGGCGCTGTTCGACGCCGCCGCCTGAGCACATACTTATTAGCAGGGCAGACAAACCGCGCCCCAGGTTATGATCGCTTGCTCCCTCATCTCTATATGGTACAGTGCGTCGCGATAAAGCTATATCGGAATCAAAGCGCGAACGACAGAGAGGCAAGAAAGTTGCTGATTGATTTGCTGTTGTTTATCGCAAATGCTTTTTACTTGAACACTGGAACTAAAATATTTTTTAACGTGGTAATGCTTAATAAATTTTAATAATGACGCAGTAGTGTATTAGAACTGTAGATCTCAATTGTATTACACAGTATATGTACATTAACTTTGAAATGTTCTGCACAAATTACTTTTACTATATTTTAATGAGATTTGAATAGTTGCACACCTACGTACGTCGCTATGATAAAAGTATTAGTGACCAAACTTATTTCAAAGAATTTTCTATGAATTTTCTAGGTTTGATCTTATAAATAATCTCCATGGTAGTTTGCGTAAGATACACGGTTTGTGAAATCACTATTGTATCATCGTTATATAGCTGTATCGATACAATTGTCGAGTCTCCGTGTAGTAGTATATCAACAGCAGCAGCCTAATGAAGCTATTAAGATAGGCTAGAGAATAACAACAACACTACAATTTATAGATATTTTACCTAATATATTTATAGCAAATATGAGTTATCTATTATTGGTTGATATTCAGCTTATAGACTGAACTCTCTGTATGGTAATTTCAGTTATACAAATTTTATGCATCTATAGAGTTGAATAGAAAAAATAGTTTGAACTATAAATAATAATAATGATGACAATAATAATGATAACGGTAACGATAACGACAACACGACAACGACAATACGACATCGACGACACGATAATGATAACGCCACAACGAGAGTACGACATCGACAACACGGCAACACAACAACGACAACACGGCAACGACAACACGGCAACGACAACACGACAACGACAACACGACAACGACAACACGACAACGACAACATGACAGCGATAACGATAGTTAATTGTTATAGAGAGAGCACCAAGTAAATGGTACGTATTCCAGTTTACCGACTATAAAAGCATGGTATAAAGTTATTATCAGTTCGACATTATTAAAATATGTGGGTCAAAATCGAATAGAATAACAATGCTTAGATTTTTGGGTGAAGCTTCCCGAACATTTTCTGTATAAATACATATACAATTATATGTTAACCACGAATGAAAAGTAACTCCTAGATCTTTAATTTCAGACGCAATTTTAATATTTGACCATTTATATTATATACACTAGTGACTGCAGCAGCTTTGCAAGATAGAGACCTAATGAGATATTTATCGATCTTTAGTATATATCAGAAATCCCTTTTATCTATAAGGGTATCGGGTTTCGGCGATTTTTAGTAATAATTTATTATTTTGTTTCAACATAATCTATATTTCTGAACAAATTACTAGTGCTAGTGTTTAGATACATTAGTGAATATTTTGATGACAGCATAATCAAGTGTATAACAAGCTATTCATGTTAATAGGTCGTTAATAAAAATTATAAAAAGCAAAGGCCCTAATTTGAGCCTTTAAGTACGCCAGATCTAAATCCGTTAAGAAAACGTTTAGCAATGTTTGGTGATCTATTGTATCAAACAAGGTTTATTTGGAACAGAAATATTAGGAATGAAAACTATTCGCTTAATTTGTTCTTTTTTGTATATTCTGAGTTGTAATGCAGACACTATTTTGAGAAATATTAGCGCAAGTAATAATATGAAATAGAACGTAATTAATGGTATTCGAATTAAAGTATATATACTATGCAATTAGATACGTAGAATATTTCCTTTTCATTAGAAACTTACCTTACCTATATATGTACACTACCGCTCAAAAGTGTTTAGGCACTCTCACTGACAGCAAAAATGTATAAAAACTTAGCAAAAATGTTAATAATATTTATTTTTTATGTACAGATACACGTACATGAATTAAAAATATATTAAATAAATGTGAAAATTAAAACGTTTAACTTAAATTTTGCTTTCATCTATGTGACCTCCTCTTGATTTAATAATTGCAGCACACAATCGAGGCATTCTCGCAATAAGTTTTGCCAGAGTTTCTTGTGTTATTGAGGTCCAACTCGATTGCAATTTGTTCCACACGTCAGTAGCTGATGTCGGAGCCGATTTCCGTACTTCCCGATCTAGTTCTTCCTATAGTAACTCGATTGGATTCAAGTCGAGGCTCTGGGGAGGCCATTCCATAATTTTGAGAGTTCCTTCCTCTTCTAAATGGCGTAAATAGTCTTTACATAATTTAGAGGAATGTTTTGGGTCATTATCTTGCCGGAAGATAAAATTTTGACCCAAAAGTCGAATTCCGGAAGGTATTGCGTGGTTCTCCAAAATTTCGCGGTAGCCTTCTTTTTTTAATATACCGTCAATCTTCACAGTGTCCCCTAGACTAGTGTCAGCAAAACAGCCCCAAATGGTGATAGAACCTCCACCATGCTTCACGGTAGCAGCAATACACTCTTCTCTGGCACGTTCACCCACATATCTTCTTACGAAAATGCGTCTTCGGGTTCCGAACAACTCAAATTTGGACTCATCCATCCATAGGACGTTATTCCACTTTTCAATGGTCCAGTGTTGGTCTTCACGAGCCCATTTAAGTCGCTTTTGCTTATTTTGCTTGCGTAGTAATGGCTTTTTCATCGCAATACGTCCATGGAGCCCAGCTTTCTGTAGGCGACGTTTGACTGTAGAAACACCGACTAGTTTTTGGCGACCATTTAATTCTGCGGTGATTTCCGGGGCTGTTTTGCGTCTATTTAACTTGCTGGTAACCACTATTCTGCGATCATCTGCAGATGTTGTCGCTTTTGGCCTTCCACTACGTCTTTTATTAAGAAAACTGCCAGTTTCCCGATATTTTTTTACGTTGTAGTCAACCGTAGCATGGTGTATTTTCATTTTTTTGGCAATTTGTCGATTACTTATGCCACTTTTATGGTAAGCTATTATAAGCGCACGTGTTTCCGTACTAATTTCTCTTCGCGGAGGCATTTCAAAAAATTGTCACACGATATTTCGCTCACGACGTGAATAGAGTAAATACCATACTGCAACTGACCATACGTTACAGATTTCACTATAATCTTCTAGGAAGGTAATTTAAACATTATTACCTACAATCTAACAGATGACTAAATTTACCCAGTAAATTCAGGGGGATTGTTATTGTAATTGCACCGCAATAAACAGTTTATGGTAATCCGACCAAGTGCAGGTAAATGATAGTAAACCTTATGCGATATAATGGGTGTTTATCTTACTGAACTACATTTTAAATACGTATTTCATTTTATTATAATGTTTTTTTTGGTAAACATAATACTATATGAATAATCCATGAAAACAGGGGTGCCTAAACACTTTTGAGCGGTAGTGTATATGTCAAGCTAATGTCGCCAACATTAGACGGTAGTAGAAAGATATCTTAAAAATCGCAACTGCTAGTTATATTATCGGCGATCGTTAAATAAAGATGTCCTATCTTCATTTTGTTGCGGCTCCATATTTGATTCAATATTATTCATTTACAATAGCGTTTCTTGCACCTTGATTATTAAGCGTTTATTTTTTTTCTCAATGAAATAATAATAATACTAATAAAAAAAGAAAATACTGAATATTCATATACTTAATATTACTGGTTTTTTATACTAGTCTATTAATGGTTTTGCTGCTGTACTTTCGAGGAAAATTGTCTTTTGACTTATAGCTAAATTTGTAGTTTACTGTCCCTCGTATTCACATAATATTATATTTTTCAAAATATCTACATTTTAAATAAGATTACATCATTCAAATATCCGGAATATTGATTTGTGTATTGCGTATGTAAAACAACATCCTTAGTTGATATGTTTTTCAAAGCGTTTAGTCACTTTGCCACATAAAAAAGTAATTCTTTCCGACTATCTGATAACGACAGCAGTTAATTCAGACAGGGACTAATGATACCGGGATATGTAAATAAATATCCGCGTAACACGGACTCTGAGTCTCGGCGTGAACTGATGTTTAATGTAACAGCTGATTTGCGATGCAGATGTCTCTCGGGTTAGGAACGAATGTGGAAGATGTGGCTACTGGCGTAGTTCTCTAAACTTCTTGTGGTTCACCACTTTCGTTCTAACCTAGACGAGAAACGTTTGTGTCACTGTCGTTGCTGTAGATATTTGCAACGAAAAATACAATTTATACTTTGGCTTCTACAGATCGTAGAAGCTATTGTAAAGCCGTATTTATGCAGAGATGATATAATTCTGTTATACACACAATTCTTTTCATTTTACTACATTCTAAGTTTGTAATATTTTTTTATAACATCCTTTATTGGATACGCTTAGTACAATCTTCATCTACAATTAATTTATTACTATTGTTAATATACTTTTATACTTATACTTAAGCTTAATCTAAATCATATAAGTGCAGGTTGATTCTCTTCAGTCTTTTGCCTTCCTGTGTGTGGTCGAGGAGTTGTATTGCTTCCACGTTAATATGATTCAGCAGTCTTCCTTCGTGTTTTATGACAAAGTCTTGAATTACTTCGTGATCTATTCAATTTTAAGCTCATGCTGTACTTCGTCATTTGTCACGTAGCGGTTGGTATTGGTCATCAGTCGAAGAAATTTGTGAACGTTGTATTATAAGTCCATAGTGCAACCTCATATTTGCACTTCGTAAGTCCATGTTGGTTTTATTATGGACTCATAAATCAGTCTCTTTGATTTTAAATCAAGTTGGGAGTATCTTCCAAGTAGCCAATACAGTTGTCTAATTTTGAGGCTGTTCAGCTTTCTAACATGGTGCTTCTAATTTAGTTTACCAGCAACATGGATACTGGGGTATTTCGCAGATTCTGCTTAGGAATTGTACCTTCCCCAAGAGATATAGTGAGGTTGTTATCTTTTCGCCGCAACACGAAGTTAACATGGACAGATTTCGAGTTGTTGAGCTATTTCTTCAAGTCTCTAGTCAATTTGTGGATCTTGTTGACCGCGACTTGCAGTTTTCTTATTAATGTGGGCAAAGTTATTTCTTCTGGCACAACGACCGTGCCATCAGCAAATGTTCCAAGTACTGTTTCTTTTGCTGTTGGAATGTCTGCAGTGTAGATTAAGTAGAGGAGTGGTCCTAAGACACTTCCTTGTGGTACTCCGATTGGTCTAGTCTAAATGCTGTAGACTCCCTCATGTAAATCTAAATTATATGACTCTAGTAGTTGACAATAGTTTTGCGGTAGCAGTTTGCTCATCTTGTATTATAGTCCCGAGTGCTATACTCTGTCGAACGCCTGTGATGCCTCCAGGAGTATTGCAGGACAGTATTTCCTTTCTTCCAATGCGTTTTCGGCATTTTCGATTACAGCTGTTACTCTGTGTATTTGGTCTATTATTGAGTGGCGATTACGGAAAACAAATTAGAAATATGGCATGTTGATAAGTGGTTTAAGGTGTTTTAATAATAATTTTTCAAACAGTTTTGATATTGGAGGTAGCAATGAATGCCTATAAGACTCGACTTGTTCTGTTGGTTTATCAGTTTTCTTTAGCATAATTATTTGCGCTGTTTTAAAGTATACTGGAACGTGCTTCAGTTGCAAATAGTCATTGAATATGGAAGTTCCTTTAATAAGCCAGGTGAAATTTCATCAATTTCAGGAGCTTTTTTAGGATTGAGATTGTCTACTTTCATGACAACTTCTGTAAAAGAAAATAGCTTTGTAGCTATTTCGGGTTGATAGGCAAGAGCCCTATCTATTGTGGATGGCATGTCATTTGGTTGAATTAGATTAGCTAATTTTGTGTAAATAATTCAGATTTTTCATCACTGCGTCGAATCCAATAGTTTCGTGCACTTCTAAGAGGCGGCACTCGAACAATTAATCGTTTGAATCTGCAAGTTGCTTTCCATAGTTAATAGTCTACTTCCGGACTTAATTCACTAAGATATTCCTGGAAACAATTTTGTTTGTATTATTTAATGTTTTGGTTTGTCTAGTGAGTGATTAAGTAAAAGATTGAAGAATATAGCAGTTTGTAACATTACTGCTCTTTCTTATCTTGACAGCTAATTTCTATGGTTTTCTAAATATAAAATCCTTATTTTTGTATGATCAGTAAGAAGCTCTTGTTGTAGCTGCAATTTATGGTACCTCGTTTCATTATCGTTACTGTTGCTTTGCAAAACGTCTTCCTTTGTAAGCTTTGTAAATTTCTTAGTCATTACTGTTGAAGTAAAAGGGTTATTTATTCATACACACTGTCATAAAACTATGAAGAGTTCTTTTATTAATTGTAGTAAATAAAGCGTTTAATCCAAGTAATTCAATGCATCATTTTTAAGAATACCTTTCGCATTTGGTGTATTTTGTGCTTTTAGAAAGAAAATGTTTTTGTATCTGCAAGGATAGAAAGTATTTTAGAGCAGAGCTAAACAGTGCGTAAAGAATTCTTAACTACATTGAAAGAAAGTCACTGTCAACTTAAACTCGTAATAATATTAAGTGTTTGCTTATGTGGTCAAAGAAATATGTGATCATGAATACAGAAATCCCGAGTTTATATCTTAGTGAATACAGGAATGTAAATTTGCAATCTCGATGTTGCAAATATTATGCGAAATTAAAAGCAATGTGAGATTTTTATATGACGAAAATAACTATGCAACCATAAGCTACATGGTTATGAATGTCACTGTTATGTTATACTTACGTTTAACATGAGCTGTGCTCTTCTATATGAATACTGAAATGTACAGCACTTTCAAATAAATGTATATTAAAATCAACACATTCTGCTCTTTGTGGATATTACTGGCGCGATCCGCTCCTTCTATTTCGTGTCGTTACAGGAGTAATTAATTTTTCGGCTCCAGCAGGCTGTGAAATCAATGGGGGATAGTTGGCTAGGTTAACCGCGAAGTTTCCCGGGTTCTATGGATAGCACCATTTCCTACGGCTCTCAGTCTAATTGCCATGATTGGTCGACAGTTTCGTTGCTCATAATCATGGGTACGGATCAGTGTTTCCCTGAAGACAGGAAGAGAGTAGATTAGCTCCTTAACCCCCGTTATCTAACAACATAAAGGCCAGAAAAATTGTTGAGCTAGTGTGCAAGACAGTACAGAATAGGAATAGGAATCTTGCTTAGAGTAAGAAAAGAACTACGAGTAGTTATAGCTAGCGTATCTCGTGTTCGCCAGACACGTGCTTACGGTCCCTGCCCAATCTATTAGGGCCACTTGCTACGAATGCTAAGAATGATTTTGTTAAAATATATAATGAAAATCGTACTGTACAAGCATAAGTTTATTCAGAACTGTTTATAGACATCGCCATAACTATATAATTAATATTTTGTAATGCCTCCTTTAGCTCTTATTCTCTTCGGCATACTCTCTATGCAAGCGTTAACGGCGTATCTAATTGTAGCGTCATTTTGCCACACATATTCAGTATTTCTTACTAATTGCTGTGTTGTGGTGTTTCTTCTCGAATACACGCGTGATTTTAGAACACTTCACACGTTCTCAATTGCATTATTGCATTATTATTTTTATTATTATTATTATTATTATTATTATTATTACTATTATTATTATTACTATTATTATTACTCTATTATTATTATTATTATTATTATTATTATTATTATTATTATTATTATTATTATTATTACGTTGTCGCTGTGCGTGTCAGTTGTGCTGAGGAGTGCGTCTGGTAGAGTGATCTAATTGACAGGTGTCTTGGTGCTCAAATTAATTGTGTTTACTATTTAGCGAAAGAACGTTTAACTTTCAATATTAACCTCTATAAAGCCACGGTTTGAAACAAATATACATGCAGTCTTTTTGTAATACATAAACAAAAACTGATTTGTTTTTCTCTGCTGTGTGAATAGACATATCAATTTGAAATATACAGGCTGGTTATCGAGATGTCTCCTGATGTCTGTTTTAAGTGTGCGGCTAAATTGCCGAGTGATTGTGATTTTGTCGTTTGTGAGGGGTGCTTTTGTGGTTATTATTATGAGTGCCCCATTTCATGTGCTACTTATAGTTCGGTGGGTAATAAGAAAAGGCAGGCTGGCGTTGCAAAAACTGTAGGGAGAAAAGAAGGACTAAGGAGGATGATTCACCTTCTATTGAGTCGCTGAAAAATCCAAGCGAAACTCTAAAGATAAGTTCCGAAATCTCGGAAATAAAATCTATTCTTGTTGGGCTGAGCGAGTAAATGAGGAGTGTGGTTCAGAGCCAACAATTTCTATCAGCGCAGTATGATTACATAAAATCAGGTCAGGATAGTATCGGATCACAATTGGAACAGGTTGAGAAAAGAATGGGAGAGATCATGGAGAGGGAAAAAGTGAGGTACACTGAAATCGAAGAACTATCAAGGATTGCATTCTTGGAACAGGGTGATAATGACAGAAAATTGGAGTTACATGGAGTAGATGAAGTACCAGAAGTGAATATTGAGGAAATTATATTTGAGATTTCAAATAAGTTGGAAATTAAATTAGAGTCTAGGGACTTGGAGTCGATATATAGGGTGAACAACAAACAAAGAGATCAATCGCGCCCTGTATTGTTACAGTTTGTCAGCCGAAAGAAGTGCAGAGAATTTAAAGAGAGGAAGCGTACAATCCTAATAAACAGAGATTTAGATAGAAGAGGTTCGGAAAGAAAGATTTATATACATGCATACTTATCTAATTACCACAAAAAGTTGCTATGGGATACGAAACAGTATGTGAAGAAGAATGGTTTCAGGTACGTATGGATACAGAATGGGAAAATATTAATTAGAAGGAATGAAGGTTTGAAGATATTCCAGATTCAGCAGAATGCAGATTTGAACAAGGTAAAATAAGCTGCTCTCTTCTCATTGTTGTGTCCCATTATGTTCTTTTCGTTTTTTTCTGTTTTCATTTTGTGCACATTGATCTTGAGTTTTTAATATTGTTTTTATGGATCACGAATTTATTACAATTCAAATTAATTATATACACTCCTCAACCATTTACGATAGCTTGGAAATGGAGTGATTCTATTAAGAATAACTTGGAAAATCACTTTAATTTTCTATTTTTGAATATTAGATCAATAAAGAAGCACCTTGATAAGCTTTGTATCTATCTGGAGACAAGTTTAGTTAGTATAGATGTAATCTTATTACCAGAAGTTAATATTACAGAGTGGGAATATGAAAAGTGTAGTGGCTTATTTGAATTGAGTGGATACGATAGAATCGTAAAGCTGCGGAAGGATCGTGCGGGTGGTGGATTAATGGTATACATTAAAAAAGGATAGATGTAACACAGCTAGAAATTGATTTTCATTGCAGTGAGGCTATATGTATGCAACTTTTTGTGAATAAAAAAATGTTTGAGATTTTATTAGTGTATAGACCTCCAAATTTGAGCGATAGACAATTTAGTAGGAGTTGGAAATTTATTTAAGAAATTGTAAAAATGGGAACGCAATAGTAATTGGCGATATCAATATAGACACTACCAAAAATAATAAAACAGTTGATACCTATGAAAACGTACTGGTTTCTTTTGGGTTTACTAGAACAATAAGCGCCTACACTCGCGTTGAGTTCAGAAGTGGCGATTTGACACAGAGCAGTATTGACCACTTGCACTACAGAGGGAATCCTATACTAACTAAGAGTGCTGTTATAGAATCAAAGATATCGGACCATTACATAGTAGCGGTGTCTATTCCAGCTACTGCGGTATCTCAAAAATCAAATACATTGGGATCAGTACCTGAAGTTGTTTTTATTAATTATACTAAACTGGAGAAATCATTAGTGGAGGAACTTGATGCTGCGATTATCAGTACATACAGCTGTGCAGAAAGTCTTTATAATCATATTGTAGAATCTTATAATGCCGCCTATAAATCTGCTATGTATTCTGTACCTAGAAAAAGGAGAATATTACGTACCCTGAAACTTTGGGTCACGAATGACATACTAAATCAAATACTCGCTAGAGATAAGGCATACAAGGTATGGAAGAACTCTACTGAGAATGACTATACAAAGAGATTATTAAGACTATTATTAAGACTATTATTATTACTATTATTATTGTTGGGTATGCGGACGACATCGCACTGCTCATTACTGAGCGGGATGTAGAACTAGCACAGCTCAAACTTAACCAAACCATGAGGAGGGTAACTCATTGGATGGAAATGCATAGTTTGAGTCTAGCACTTAACAAAACTGAGGTCGTCATTCTATCTAAGAAGCAGATAGACACAATCGTACCCCTACGCGTGGGGGATGTGGAAGTTACCACCAGCTCAACAGTTAGATACCTTGGAGTGGTGATTGATACCAAAATGACCTTTCGTCACCAGATTTTACGTACTGCCGATAAGGCGGCGAAGATGGTTGCGAACTTGAGTAGGTTGATGGCTAATGTTTGTGGTCCTCGGCCAAAGAAGCGGAGGTTATTGATGTCGACAGTTCAGTCGGTCTTACTGTACGGCTCCGAGGTGTGGGCGGACGCGCTCAGCAAGGAGATGTATCGTTAGAGGCTGGCCCAGGTGCAGAGAAGGGCTGCACTGAGAGTTGCCGCGGCGTACCGCACTGCGTCGGAACCGGCGGTCCTAGTGGTAGCGGGAGTCATCCCAGTGTCGCTCCTTGCTCAGGAAAGGAAGCGCATATATATGAGGAGACGTGCAGGTGAAGAACGAGTCGCCAACGAAAGAGACGCCACATTAGAAGCATGGCAACGACTTTGGGAGACGGACGGAAGAGGGCGCTGGACTGCGAGACTGATCCCGCGCCTCCGCCCCTGGATCTCTAGAACCCATGGGGAGGTGGACTATTACCTGACTCAGTTTTTGACCGGTCATGGCTAGTTCAAATCGTATCTGCACCGAATAGGTAAGACCGAGACTGGAGCATGTTTGTATTGCCCAAATGAGATAGATGATGCGCACCATACCTTCTTCTTATGTGAGAGATGGGCGGAACCAAGACGGTTACTCGAAATGGAGATCGGCGAATTTAGGATCGACACAATTATAACGAATATATCAGCCAATGAAAATTGCTGGACAAGTTTAACGCGATACGTTCAATATGTCCTGCGCACGAAGAAAGGCGATTTGGACCGCAACATGGAAAGAGAATTGCTATAATTCGAAAGTCCAGTGGAGCGTGGCCTTTGTACAGCAAACTACACACAGCCCGAACTAAAGTGATTAACGGGTGATGGCTGGTAGTCCTCTATTAAAGGGAGTCCGAGTATTGATGCTTATTATTATTATTGTTATTATTATTATTATTATTATTATTATTATTATTATTATTATTATTATTATTGTTGTTATTGTTACTGTTATTGTTACTGTTATTCTTACTGTTACTGTTATTATTATTATTATTGTTATTATTATTAGTTTCCCGGTATGTGCAATATGTACTGCGCAAAAAGAAGGGAATTGCAACATGGAAAGGGAATTGTTATAATTCCAAACCACAATGGAGTGTGGCCTTTCTACAGCCAAATGCATAGACTCAGCCCGAAGTAATGTGATAAACGGTTCCGGACTGGTGTCTAGAAGAAGAGGGGGTGTTTTAGCTGGTAGTCCTCCTTCAGAGGGAGTCCAGCATAACATGCGTCAATGCATTTCACCTCCGAAAAAAAAAATTATTATTATTATTGTTTACGCTACTTGACCTCGTTATTCGCCGATTTTCTCTGATTTGAAGCCATAAATTAGTTAAAATACTATTTTCTATTCACGGAAGCAAAACCGCTGCAAATATATTCACATCACCTTATATCCATAATTTACTGTTTCCTACAAACGAAGCAACCAACTGTAAATTATTTATATTACATAGCAATCGACACAGCCTTTTCATCTTATTTTTAACCACGAATATGAACCATTTCAGGCGTAAAGATGTTGAGGCAGTGGGACGTGTAGGCATCATGCTATAGTAAAAGGAAATACTGCGTGTTTTTATCAATTAAAACTTTTACATCGAACTAAAACCATAAATAAGATTGCTGTTATTTTATTTTTAAAATTCCCTTATATGTTTGCTACTCTCTACAGTGACATGACAAGTAGTTGCAAATAAAAGTAAACAAAATTGACAACCAGTTCGCGAGAGTGGATACCGGCGCCACTATTTACAGCGCACTTTATTTAGTATTTTTCTAGTTCTAATGCATGGCCATACATTTCTCAGTCAGACGTTATGTATTTATCTAATTTTATACTACCGTCGCGGCATACACACATGCATACATATTAACATGGCGTTCCCGATTTCAACCCTCGAATATTTACTTCAACATACATTTACTAGGCAGTTGTCTTGAGATCAGTATTCAGACTGTTTGACAAGAGATATGTTTAAGCTAAAGAACGTATATCCCATTTTCTTCTAAAACCTTTGAATTATGCTGTAAATTTAGTGTGGCTTAATACTGAAATTTTTAATACTTTCCTAAACGACCACTATAGCATACGAGCAGATGGTATTGTTTAATTTGTAAGAATCACGACTTATCTTGTATCCACTTAGTAAATATATGTATAGAATACTGTAATTAACACTTCTTACGATTTACTAATAATAGGCGCGTTGCTTACAAATAATAATAATAGTAATATAACAGGTTGTTGAGGTTTTAAAGTTCTGTAATCGTTTGGAAATTATCGCAAAATTTTGTAATACTTGGGTAATTTTACGAAATTAATAAAAATATTTATATGTTTTTGGAAAACGTGCTGTAACAAGTTCAAAGGTTCATAGGAGCTGATAAGACAACAGTGAAGAATGGGCTGGGTTCTTACAATAAAAGTTACTTAAAAAGTATATTTTAATTCATTATTTGGCGCCGCGTAACTTGTTTGGTATTATTAACATCAAATCATAAGCCCTAAAGTTTTTCTTGTCACATGGCAGCACTACTATTCACAATATAAAATTTTAGGTTTTTACCAGAAGAGAAATAATTACTCCAAATTTAATGGTTCTGATCTTTAAGATCACGAAATTGAGGCTGCAGATATGAGGTATAATTTTACCTATGTGTTCTCGGTCCATTTTTTTTGTAGAAATTTACAAGAAAGGAAAATTTATAGGAAATGGTATAGCTAATCTTATTAAATTAAAAAAGAATTAAGTTTTGTTTCAGATGTTGGTGAGTTTTTTGAATAGTAGAAATTCAAATTCAAACCAAATTCGAGTGTTCTCAAAACAAATTAATCCTAACAAGCATTTATGGACCCTACTATATGAGTAGATTTAGCAAATATGCATCGACATTATTCCAGAATACCTATAGCCATCTGTCGTCTAGGGATTTCTTCGACTAACCCTCAATATTCTGTAACTAACACCATGATATTATCGCCGTCAGTTACTTTTCCAATTATCTGGAGATGTTGCTGATAGGGAGCTGATTTGAGGCAATTCGAAATAACAATCCCGGATTTCGCTCTGAACGCCGAACTGTTGACTTTACTGGCAACGAAGTAATTTTTTTTTTGAAAGATGTTTCTATTACATCGGTAGATGTTGAACGGTTCTTTTCAATACATAAATTAGGGTGGCGAACAATTATTAAACAAATTATGGTAAAATGGGCCAAATGATGTCTGATAGCTTCTTACTTCTGTGTTAACAAAAGTAATAAAAGTATGTTACCTACTGTAAGAATCTTATTGTGCTACATATATGTTTAAGAATAATTATGTCTAGTTACAATGCTTTAATGTGAGTTGTTAATAAATCTACTTAAAAGTATAAACATATTTGCTAGGGATATATAACGGCGTAGAACCTCTTATTGGTAAAAATATTCAACGTTTGGGTGTCGGTAATGACAAATATGTGACGGTGCGTTGCATGTAACTGAGGAGATAAGTAAGTGGGAAGAACATGATTTGAAGATGGGTAAAGTGACATCGTTTTTTAGTGGAAATTTTTAAAATATGTAAATATTAAAAATCAAATGATGCGAGAAGGTGATAGTCAGATGGCTCCGGGTCTTAGGAGGACTGCGGGTGCGGAGGGATGTCTCATCCAAGCGATTTATAGGTGTCTTTCACGGGTTATCCTATAAGACAGCGCACTGTGGTGTAACAAAATCACTTTGTCACATATTCTGGCCTATTCCAGTCGTATTTCGATAAAATTGTAATCCTGGTTTAAATTAGTCGCTTGTTGGTGATAGCATTCTGTATTAATAGTTTCGCCCGACTTCAATACTTCTTTGGTCCCACCAGACACAGAGCATGGTCTTCTTGTCGAGGCGATTTGGCCGTAGTGTTAAAGACCAGGCGAAAGCCACGGTTTTCTCCATTTCGGGTTTTCAAAATAAATCCATATTTCATCGCCCGTCATAATTCGATACAAAAATGATTTCCTTTCGTAGCGTTGAAACAGCATTTCAAATGTGACTGCGATTTTCTGTTTAACGTTTATTTAAATCGCATGGAAACTATTTACTGAGTTTATTGATCTTCCCCATCGCCTTTCCCATTGCTCGTAAACGTCTGCTGATTGTTTCTTGTGATACATATAATGCTTCTGCTAATTGCCGTTGAGTTTGTGCTGGATCATCATCGAATAACTCCTGCAATTGCTCATCTTTGCATTTTCTTTGCATATTTGTGGTCTACCAAAGCACTCACTATCTTTCACATGTCGAAACCATGTCTTACATGTTCTAATCAATGGAGCGTGTTCACCATATGTTTCTCCCTGCAAACGATGACTTCTAACAGCCTTTTGTTTTTGATTAAATAAGAAAAGTAATGCGTGCGGCATATATCCTTTTTCAAGCACAAAACTCGACATGATTACTGAACGATAAAGTAAAGACGCTAGTTATTGGCGGACTCAGTTTGTGTGTGTTTGTAGTTTGAATGCCAGTCGAACAAAATGACCCATCGCTTAGTTAAACCGGAAAGGAACTTGCGCGTACACTTGTTGCATTACCATGTAAAATGCTTGAGATATAAGGAAAATATTATCTAAATGGCACAAGATACTTCATCTGACAAAAGAATAATATATGCTGCTACCCAATCAGAAACAACCATTTCGAGATGTTTTTGCTTCGAGATTTAGTTAAGTTCTATAATTTATACACTTGAATTAATTGATTACTTGTATTATTTTTTATGACTTTTTGTTGTACTTGTATTATGATTATAACTCACACAAGGGGCTATATTGTAGCTGTCTGTGACTAGAATTAAATGTTGCTGTTGGAGTAGTTGTGGCAATACAAAGTTAAATAGAAATGTTTAAAACTAAATCAAAACTACTACAACTAATCAAAAATTTACATAAGTAGAATAAAGCTATTAAGAATTAGTTAATGTACAATGTACAAGATAATTAATTTTAAAATTATATAAAAATTCATTGCTATATTTTTCTGGTAAATTAAAAAGAAATTAGGAACATTTGAATTCCGGAAGATATATGTATCTACTTTTCAGTTTATTTTACGAACAGAAAGATGTACCCGGCTAACTGGTTCGCCACTGAAAGAGGCATTATCGATTAATTAGAGTTAGACGTATGTATGTAGTAATACATGGAATCTGCAAGCACGCTTAAATTCAAAAAGAAACGTAGAACTCTTAACTGCTTCAGTACTAGAGAACGTGAGCTGTAGATTGACTGTTAGTAGCAAGATGGCGCTGATAACAAATTTGAAGTGTGTATAAATTTACATTCATTTCTATAAACCTGATCAATGAATTCCAATGAAATATTATGTTAATTTCAATATGCTTAGGTTTTAAATAAAATATGAACTTTGACAGAAAAATCACTGCTTCCGGTATTATTCTGCATTTAAAAATGTATGACAAAAAGGGAAATCCTGAAGGAAACAAGTAATACATACATTAATTAAAGTTTTCATATAATATATTGTTGACATGCTTTGTTGGTCTCAAGTAACCAGAACAGTTATTCTTGCGCATTTAATGCAATTAAATTTGATTAGATTGCGCGATATAAAATAAACGAGGGATTAATTTCTATTAGTAGCACGAAACCTTGAATCAGAAAACTACTAAATAAAACTATTTTTATGAGATAGTTGAAGTGAATGAAATAAATAATAAAAAAATATAACACAATTCTTAAATATGATATGGTGATAATTAAATGTAAAATGTGCTTTTTTATAACAACGTTTTCATCGAAATCAACGTTTTTACTCCTCTTTTTTAAAATACCCTTTTTCTATAGAGTTTGAATATCTTCTTTAATTTTTTTTATGCTATTTTTAAGTTTCGATACCCTAATTCTGTTTTTTTACAGAACTCTAATGTAGGTCTTGATATGTTTTCTCTTTGTTACAATGACAAAAACGAGAGTTCTTTTTAAGTTAGACATTGCATAGTTAACATTTATCTTAAAAGAAACTAACAAACAAATTAGAAGGAGTATTTCACAAAGATGAACAGAATTTAATACTAAAGAAATATATTGAATTGATAAAAGTATTAGACAGTTAACGACTGAAATAAAAATTGCAAAATAATACTCCGGATTTAGTGTAGTACATCTATATGTACCATGAAGGACAGGAGATATTTTCCGCCGGCGTGCATGGTGTAACTTAACACCTAAATGATGTAAATTCTTCAAAAAACACACTGAACGCGGATAACTGGTAGGCTACGCTTCCAAAAGTAGTTCTACGAATACTATCCATTCGCTTAATATAAAATACGGTCGTACAGAAAGTAAAGAACATCTTTTTCTCTGATCTCTCTTTGTTAAAAGGATATAAAACAAAATTTAGTGTACACTTATTCTGATCTCTTTCCATGTTTGTTTCGTGTTTGGTTGCGGCTACGTTATTGAACTAATTACTAATGAACTCTTTCGGTTCCGAAGAGACTACTGCTTAAAAAAATATTTTAATTTCTGGAAGACATGATTATATAGACGCTAAGCCGCGGCTATATGTTCAGTTGCGTTTACATATAGCTTGTTTCAACGTTTCAGATGTGACATTTTTCCATATTTGTCGCTTTTTCTGGATAACTGTCGCTTCGCAAACGATGACGGATTGAAAGAAACTGTTCTTGATTGATTTAATAATATAGAGATAACCAAACGTGATTCAGGTTTGGGAAAATTTACAAAACTTTACGTTTAGTTGGTGAAGAAGCGGAGGGATCATAGAAAAGGTACAATTTTGTTTCATTCTCTCAACTAATAAATGTGAGACACGTTCTTTTCTTTCTGGTTTGACTCTCGTACTTTGCCATAAGATGACATCGCTACTACCTAGCAAGTACACATCCCGCAGTGATATCTGGTGATTGGGTATGGATGCGAAAGATGTAATTTAAGAACGTAACTTGATTACTAAATATGTTAGCCACAGGAGCATAAACATACTTTCAGTGAATGCTAGAAAATCCATAAGTAATTTAACATGATAAGTAGTATATAATTACTTTATAAGAAATAAAAATGAGGCAAATCAATAGAGAAAATGCTTAAAAGAAATTACACACGATACGAAATAAGCGAAACCTTGAATCGGAAGGCCGCCAAAAAAATATTTTTATGGGATAATCGAAATGAATCAAATAATTAAAAATATGATAGTTCATAGATACGATATGGTGACAACTAAACGTAAAATTCGTAGAATGCAGTTGGCTTTCAAGTGGTGAATAACTCAAAAGCGCTATACAGAAGAAAATACATCAATTGTTTATTTGGACGACAATTATATATATATATATATATATATATATATATATATAATTGTATATATATATATATATAATTGTCAAAAGCTGATTTAAAGGGTCCGGTAAATGATTACCAAAAACTGTAAACAAAAGATAACGATTCATGCTGGAGGTAATATGGGATTTATACCAAATGCACAACTGTTTAAATCTGGCGCAAAGAATGGTGATTATGAGAAAATTTATTACACAAAGCGGATGGCATCGAGGAAGATCAGTCCTGATTTTAGGTTGCTTTGGCAGTACCTCTGTGGGCTATTTAGTCAAAATAGTTGGTATTCTTAGAATAGAAAGTTGTAAGGAGATTTTGGAGAGGAATTCTTTGTATTCAAGCACGATAATGATCCAAAACAACCTGTAAAGATATGCCATGAGTATTTGGAACAACCAAATTGTTGTTATGAAGTAGACGTCTCAAAGTCCAGATCTTAATCCGATCGAGCTTTTTCGTGGGAGGAACTCGGCCGACAGGGTATGTGGAGGAAAATATGACCGGTAATACCAGCAAAGTTGCTAGAGGGAATGCTAAGATTGTTCGCGGCAGTAGTAACAGCGAGAGGTGGATAAGTTAATTTATGATTACCTTTGTTAGCAAACTCATAAACACGTGGTTTGTGTAACTGTTACCGCTCGTTGTATAAGTAGAGAATAATTCTTTTATAATTAGTTTTTGACTTGTTTTTATAATATTTAAGGGTGGGCAAAACGTATGGCGCTAGTGAATATATAATGTAATCAAACAATCCAAGTACATATGTAATTGAAATAATTGATAGTTCGATAAATTATTTATAGATTAATTTATTTTGACTTTTTATCGTTCGTTTTATCGCCTCTGGAAATTTGTTTTACTAGTAATCGCCAATTGTGCTAAGGTTACCCCGACTATGATAAGTAATCTCATCTATTCGCCAGCTTTCGGTGCGCGCCCTTTATGTTATGAAACTGTCGAATCAGCTTTTAAATGAGAAAGTCTACTTCCTTTTAAAAAAGCTTAGCATCTTGGGATTTTGTTTAATCTAAGTAATGACATTTTTTGCTGTAATTCCTGAATACGTGGAATTTAGCTAATTTAAAAATGGTTAATATTTTTTCTGATATTGAAGAGTAGTTTATCCGATCAAAGATCCCTATGCTTGAAATATTATTTGGAATAGCCTGCATATACGACACAAATCTATAAAAATACAAGACACACATGTAAATTTTTCGATAAATCAATGTTTTGGGCTAAATTTTACCAGAAGCAAAAATGTATTTGCTTATTATTTTAGAAAGAGATACAAGTACTGTAGTATTAATTAATAATTAATACTTTTCAAATAATCAGTAGGGCGTGTGGGGAAGTACATATTATGCGATGAGCGTACGTCTAATGTAGAATAGAAACGTTTTACATATACGGATATAAACGTATTGCAGTTTAGATGTCTTACTTCTAATGCACACTAATAGACAAGTACGCCTTAACCTTATGGTTAACATTTCTTTTTTCCTTCTATTTCTTAATTATTCCAAAGTTGCATTGCAATAAATAGCTTGAATGCGATGCAACAATGCGGTAGAGTTCGCACAAGAAAAGTGATTCGTTTTTTTCAATGTTGCTAATCAATATCTAACGGCTTATAGTAAAACAGAACACATGTAGTGTGGTACGATCGATTTACATTTTTATTGAGCAACGGATCCATAACAAGAAAATTAATTCATTGCCTCCATCGCAATAGATGACTTTCGTTGTTTATGGCTTCATCTCGTTCTCGGCGTCCACTTGCGCCGCAAACAACAACAAATAGAACTAATTTGTAAGCTCCCGACCTTATCAGCTGAATATTGATAGTCACATTTTAGATAACGCCCTTTTAGAAATGTAGTGACGTGGGATCTCTGGCTATCTCCGTCCCATTAATTTCGCGATAAATGGAACTATTAACAGTTAAGTATCTTTGAAATAACCGTGCATACAAAAATATGTGGGTAATTGCAAATAAATAATAGTATTTATCATTTCAATCATTCTATTAAACTAAAGAGTTTTACGATAATTAAACATTAATTAGATATGGTACATATCGCTTTATATTTGAACCTGCAAGATTGTCCGTTGTGCAAATAAAGTATTGTGTTTATAGGTTAGAGCTCTAATGGAATGAACAGTCTTATCAAGAGCGAGTAATAACTGTTTAACTCCTTGGAACTTCAGGTATTTTAACTACATACTATGTTTTATCAAGGATTATTAGCGACTACTATGGCCTCAGTAAAGATAAACATTATTTCAAAATTACGTAGGCGATCAAAATACTTATGCTATCGACACAAGGGAAGTGAAAGCATGATACTTCAAGCATTTTTCATAGATAATTGCATGTTTTCAATGTTAAATATGATGTTTTCTTCGTTTAGATAGACATCTGTTGACTAAAATCAAGTAAAACATTACTTGCTTTCTTGAATCATTATTATTATACACATAATGTTATTAACATGATAATAATAAGAATGTCCGATTTTTGTTTGCCGTTGCAAAGCATCTATGAAGCTATGCTAGTGCAACAATAAAATTATAGTAGTAAATTGTTTCATTCTTATTTACCTCCGAAACAACCTAGATCAAGCTATAAAAGTTTGATATTACCGTAATTAAGTCTCCCCGTAAGTGATATTTTCCATTTTCAAAAATAACTTGCTGCTATGCTATTTAGGCTTGAATTATGCAATATATCACCTCAAGTTGTTAAGACAGTGTGATGTTTGTATTTCTTTCAGTTTTTCAAATTTTATAATGCAGATGGAGTTTCCGTTCATTTTGCATTTAGCACAAGTGATTAGGTGTAGACGTAACGGACAGATAAACAAAAATAAAAGTTTTATCTTCCGATATATTCAAATTCGTAAAATGTGTGAGATGTTAAACTGTAGCAGTGCTGTACGTTATAAATTCAGTATCGGAATAGTACGCCCTCTCTTGAAATATGCTTTTATTATAAGAAAACATAATCGGATACTATATTGGGTGATAGCTAACAAAAAGAAGGAAACATTTAGACTAACATTATGATACTAGAAAAGAAAAGGTGGCGAATTCCAACTGGCCAGGGCTTACTTTTGAATAAAATGGAATTGTTGTTGTTCCTATTTGAGTTCGTTAGTAAAATTGCCAAGTTAATAAAGGTACTAGCAAGTCAATATGTAACAGGTTAGATGTAATGACAAAAATATATTCCGAAACACTTACTCTATGTGAAAGAAGTTGAATGTCTTCGGCTATATAGCTGCCGCATTTGGTACGTTTTCAACACCATTTTTTATACAAAGAACGAAGGAGCTCTATCATCTCCACAAACTTTACCTAATCTGATAACATCTGAATATTTAAAGCGCTATTCAACGTATCTATAACAAGATAACTTTTCTTTGTGACTTAAAGTGATCAACAGTATACACGCTTGTCTATTTGCAGCGCCTCCACTAACGACAACAAGAAATTTTATTATTTTTTTCAACGGATTGTAATTCTTGTCAATTGCTGCCGGTAACCATATTTCTCAACGCGTGTAAAATTTTCGAATTCGTTTAGGAGATATATCTCCTAACAGGGCTTTTATTTGTATTGCAACTAATTCATTGACATCTGGATAATAATTTCTCATAGAAGTAGATTATGAACCTAACAGGAATACGTTGATAGAGTGGTTGAATATACATTACACGTTGCAAAACAGCGTTAATTTAGAACCATATTCATACTACGACATATTGAAAAACGTCGATTGAGCGTGTAATCTTTACCAATAGTTTCAATTACATTAGAAAGCAACGTTATTTGCTTCAGTTGTATTAACATTATAAAACGACGTTTAGTGATATTGAATTAAACGGTATTTCTAAACAATGTTTGAAATGACGCTAAGCGATATCGTTGTAACGCATTAATACAGCAACGTTATAAAAACGTTACAAATTGACATTGAACTAAACTGTATCTCTAAGTACTGCTTTACGAGATCTTCAAAAGCAACGTTATTCTGCACAGTCACAACAACATCATAGAGAAACGTTGTCAAGGTTGATCTAAATATCACTTCCAACTTATAATCGAAACGCTGATAAGCAGCGACGTTGTTTCACGTATCTACATCAATCTTATGTGAAGTTATTAGTGTATATAATGTCTAAATGCAACTACGTAATTATTACAAAGAAACGTTTAGTTAATGAAAATTTCAAGGATATTTTCGACTAACGATCGATACAATCTAAACTAAATTATATTTTATGTTCATTCCATGCAATTAATATCATTTCAACACTGTATTTTAGTTAAGGTTTCATTTTAAATATGTTAAAATAACAACGTTTCGGTGTTGTAGGAACATTTTCCTCTAAATAGCTTTGTTTAACATAGCAAACATTACTGTATCTCTAATTCAATTGTATTTTTAGATCTATTGAGGTACTACCAATGGTTTACTTCTTAGAAAAAATACAGTATTTTTAACAATATACACTCCTCCAAAAAGTATTCCATAGACTGTGAAATTGGGTATATAGACTGAGATATACGTCGGCAATATGTTTGCCATACATGTGCCGTCTACAAATACACAAAGAAAATCACACAACTAGTTTTTGAATAAGTTCTTTTTTGTTGTTACAGAAATATTTTAGAAAAGTGCATATACACATGGTTTATTTAGTTGTTTATTGAAACTGTTCCTATACTAACAAATTTTAAAGTCCGCCTTTAGAGTATTTTACTGATGTTTAGAGACCGGATTATTTACAAAGTGCGTATGTTTTATTTTTTGCATATCTTTAATTATAGTCTATATGTAGATGTATTACACTAATTGAAGTTAATTAGAGCTAATTAGTGATTGCATATATTGCATATTTAGGCATTTCTATGCACATTTTCACAAAAGTTGCATATATTGCATATTTCTTATCCTTCCTATTAGTAAAAATTCCTAGTAATTTCTAATTTAGAACGACAACGGACAATTCCCAGAACGGTAAATCTTTTACATTGGTTTCTTATATACTTTTTTCCAAGAACTGCAGGTGTTTAATGTCGTCCAGCAGAAGGGACGTGGTAAATACGTTTTATTATTATTAATTTCCAAATAAACTATTCATTCATTGAATATCTTTGAGCGAAACAGCATGTAATTGTGTAATTACATTTTTAAATACTGTGCGTACATACACTGAGTATAGCGAAAAAACTTTATGGGTTAAGCCGTATCCTGAACTGATAAAGGATGGCGGTAAGTTTAATTTTACTAAAAGCTTTACAATTGTTTTTAAATTCTTTAACTTTTGATATAAAATGACAATTGTTGTTGTAGATGTCTTGTGAGAGAAAATACCTGATTGATCAACGCGCTAAAACTCCATCACATATTGGAAAATGTGAGAAACTAAAGCGATCCGCATGTGTGCAGCAATCTATATATCAATGTGTACCATCATATTTTCTCAAAAATCGATGCATATATATGAGCATGTATTCCAGTTTTTCTTTGCATATAATCCGGATGACATTAGAAGCAAAATGAGTAATTTAACTCCAAAACAAGTGGCTGGAATAGTTTTTGTAATCGAAGATGGGCGATCTCAAACATACGTAGCTAATTTTATGAATATTAATCAGTCAGGTGTCTGTAGGGCAGTAGCCAGACACAGATAAACAGGAGATGACGTACGAAGACCAGTGCCAGGTCGTCCAAGTTGTACCACTTCCCAAGATGACCGGTACTTAAGACTACAAGCATTACGACATAGGCATGTTACTGCAAAACGATTACAGATCGTCTTGGCTAGAGTCAGAAATACTCGAATAAGTATCTAAACCGTTCGTTGTAGATTGAGTGAGACTGGAATAGGAGTCAGAGTAGTCGTTACAGCTTCTGGTCTTACTAAGAATCACCGAGTGGCCCGGTTTGGGTTTTCTAGGGAATATGTGAATTGGAAAATGAATGACTGGGCCAATATACTCTCCACAGATGAGTCAAGATCTAGTCTTTATACCTCAGATAAACTTATGCCAGTGTACAGACGAGACCGTGAGCGGTATTTCCGGTGCAACATCAGATCTACGCTTAATTTTGTTAATGCACAATAACACACGACCTCATGCAACAATAGTCGTCCGGAGATACCTTAATGAGGTTCGAATTCCAGTTTTAGATTGGCCTGCGGTGAATGAATGATTCATGAATCCTATCGAGAATGTGTGGGACTATCTTCACAGAATGGTACGAACCCAGTATGTTGCCCCAGTAAAGCTACAGAGATTAGAAGATGTCCTCCGTAAGGAGTGGGAGAATTTAGACTAAGCTTAGATACGGAGGTTAATTGAATCCATGCCAAATCGAACGCGATATTATTTATATAAGCATATTAATTGTTTCTTGGAGTATATTAGGTTATATTTAAAAGTACCTTTAGTCATAAAATCATTCTTGTGCTACAAAAATGAATTATGCACTACTTCTTTTGCCGAGTGTATATTGTATTCAATACGATCTTCTATGCTACAAAAATTAATTTGTGTGCCTGACATTACGTCTATATACACATGTTTTATTTTATAAGAACATTACAGAATAGTCCAACACAATTTATACATCTACGTGCACTTTTTGAAATACAATGATGCTTTTTTCTTTACTTTCCGTAAATAACATTTCATTGTATGCGCTCGTGCACCATTTACTTTTTATTGTGCTGTTTAAAATCTAAAAGAATAAGTGTTTCTCAAAAATCTACATATGAGAATTCATGTTGTGGAAATACTGGCTTGTACAAATTCAGAACTGTTGTTTAACTAAAATTGCACTTTTCGCAGTGACGCTTTCACGTATTACGCACCTGAGAATTGTAAACCGAACAGGTAAAATATACGTAAATATACAATCATTTATACTTTCAAGTAAGACAAGTAACAAGTAAATATAGGAAATTCCCGGCTTACGGCAATTATCTTAGAAAAAATTTATTGAACCTTCCCGCAAGTCTACCTACCTCTAATACATCTGTAGGATAGTTTTTGTACAGTACGTTGTGGTTTGAAAGGAAGGGATCCTTGTAAACCATTATATTGGAAATATAAGCCACTCCAAATGCCCAAAGGTGCTAGTCAAACTTAATATTTTCTAAATTTCATAGAAACTACGGTATTTGTGACAAACAGAATATATCGGTTTATCAATACTTCAAAGCCCAACATTTAATAAGTTATCTAGATGTAGTTGAATGAACACCAAAAACCATGAAACAATCATTTTTTTTTGTGATAAGTAGAGTACACAAGTTTGAGACAGTTTAACTGGGCGATAGTGTAACGGTCGAATCATGGTGAAAATGTAGTGGTAGGGATATCTCCACAATTCCCTTTTATCACAAGTATTTCGTAAGATGCGATGACCTTGTAGTTTGTGGATTGAAATACATACAGGTTCTTATTGCGTAAAAATCGATCAGTACTGGATATTGAATTATATGCGAAATGAATGAAGTACAAACAGTGCCACATACTTTTAATGGCGGAAAAAGCGTTTAGTATTAGAAAAATATCGTAGTGCATTACGTAAAAATTAAGGTTAATTTTTTTCTACAGATTCATTAGCTCTGCTGAAAGACAATTCTAACTATGCAAATATTACAGCTAGACACTAAACAGTGATTTTTACACTATGACGGATATACGAGGGCGAATCAAATATGAATCGGACTTAGGTTTTAAAACATTTATTGGTGCAGTAAAATTTTTTTTTTCCGAGGCCATTTATTTGGTACATGGCTTAGTTAAAAAAATTGAATACACCTTATTTCTCTATATCATCTCCTCTTTTATTCACACTTTTTTCTCACCGTATCGAAAGTTTCTTAATCCCGTGATCAAAAATGAATGTGGTCGCGTCTGTAACCAATTGCGCACGATAATTTCCACACTCTTGTCGTCGTCAAAGTGGTGACCTTCCAGTTCTTCTTTTGAGTGGCCCAAACATATGGTAATCACATGGTGACAGATAAGGACTACAGAGTTGGTGTTCCCGTGTTTTCAAATGAATTTTGTCCAACCTATTTTGAGTCAGTGCAGTTGTGTACTGAGGCCGAGCATTGTCATGGAGGAGAATCGTACTTCGAATAGACATGTCTCGCCTTTCTCGTCATTAGACCAGCTTCGCTTTATCAAACAGTTGGCAGTAGTACACAACATTAACTGTAGGCCTTCAATCAGCTAACGACTCGTACGAATATTCGCCTCGCTGGTGCTCGTCCGTGATCGACGTGCATGGTTCTCGTTTTTCACATACTCTTAGCCATCAGAAAATAATTTTGTACCACTCGCAGACTTGAGTCCTTGAAAACGTTTTTCAGCGAACTGTGCAGTTAGTCGACGCAAAATTTCGATATGTTTTATGCCCTCCTGCGCCAAAAATGTAATAACAATACGTTGCTCTCAGACGTGTATACATCTTGCTCAGACATGATGTTCCTAATCCGCATCTGCTCTGGCGAACCGAACCAGTTTATTCCTGTCCACCTTACATCACGTCACTTACTTCACCTAAAGGAAGTTAACAAGAAAAATCCGGTTCATATTTAATTCGCCCTCGTAATTTTCGAAAAGAATATGGAGGCTTACGTGATGTTGCAGATGTTTAATCTAATTAATTCAGATTGCTAGTATTTGTCTCGTGGATATGAGCTTAACGATGATTTCGTATTAATTATTATTTATCGGGACACTTATAGTACGCCTATTGTATATGCCACAGATTTTGTACTTCAATCATAATATACATACAGCTCGAATTTTTATCCGAGCATTAAATCTTGCTACATAAAAATATTTATTTTACCAAAGTGAATGGATAGAAAACGTGCATTTCGAACATTTGCAAGTAGTTTACTAATGGAATAGTTGTTATTGCATGCAATCTGCCAAGTACGCACTATTGTCTTCTGTTACTTCAAATGTATTTATTTTTTTATTAATTGAAAAATCTGTATCCGAAATGGAAACATTTTCATTCGCTACTAATTGTAAGGGCTTCTCCGTCAGAATCTCCATGACAATGTCTTGTTCAATTCTGTGGAAGCATAATAATAGTAGTTGCAAACATTATCTTCGAGCCGGTAAATCTCTTCATTAGGGTCTTATCCATCTAGTTCTCATGTGATGATCATAAAAAAATTGACATTTAACAAAATTTTTTTGAAATCGAGAATGTTATATTTTTCAGTAGTAAGTAAGCAGTCAATGAATTTTTATTGTTTATCCTTTTCAACTCATAACCTCGGTATAATTTTTGAGATTTTAATACAAGATCCTTTTTCCAAGAAGTACTCTTGAAAATCTCTTGAGAATCGCTTGAGAAAAACAGGAACTAATGACATTCACGAAAACATAGTAAACGTTCTTTTGCAGTTGTCTCAACTCAGGTTTTTCGTTTTCAAGTTATACAGCTGAAATGAATAGATCGGGTTGCTACGAATCGCTTTGTTGCCAACCTAATACGAGGGATGTTCAACAATTATCGAGACTAAGGGCTGTGAGTAAGAAACATTTTATCCAATGATAATGAAACTTTCAACGCAATCCCCACCAACATCTAGACACTTACCCTATTATCCTAAGAGTTTCTAACTTTCAATGTAAAAAATTCTTGGCTTTGCTCACGGAGATACTTGTGTATAGCTTTCTTGACTACTTCATTGTCTTTAAGATTAATTTATGCGATTCTGCAGCTCGTCAATCGAGATGTCAACCAGTCGTCCAGAGCGACGAATATCAGTAAGTTATTCTGCGTGATTTAAGCTGTTCAATAGATTTATTACATTTCGATTCCTTAAACCCTTTTCACCATACTGTTTCCGGAATTTCGAGTAAATTTCCCCGGTGACACACCTTCTGATAACAAAAATCTTGTCAGTGAACATTGCTCTCTTGGCGTATATGAAGGATTGACATTTTAAAATGAATAAAAGAGGTCATGTTTGTGTTTATTTCGTACAAACAGCAGATCGAACTTGTCACCATATCTAATAATATTTAGTACCTCCTTTTCTGCTTGCATTTTATCTCGTCCATTATTGAAAATAGTAGTGAAGAAGTCTGCTGTTCCATTTAGGGTTAGTTCTTTCGGTATTACTTATTTGGCAACCAAAATAAATTTATTAATAAAAGAAGACAATGATGGGAAGATAAAGATTGTTTTTGTTGTAAACGAATATACACAAAAGAGTTGCTTAAGGAAACGTTACGTGAAAAAATTGTTGCAGTATCTGCTATGATCACTCTAATTTTTGCAAGAACTCTGCTGTATTAATTTATGTGATAAAATACAACAATGTTCAAACGAAAATCGATTACAATTTCTTGGAAACATGGTATTTTATCGATACCGACGAAAAATGGACTGCATGATACAACTAGAAATTTTAATTTGCATTATATTCTGGCGAGTACACATTCATCTTGTATATACAAATTATAGTTTAGAAAATCTATCTCCATACAACTTTCTACGGATATCTTTGAGTAAATCATAGGCGTGGAAGTATGTCTATGAAAAGATACGGTAGTTCCTGTTATCTAAAGGCTGATATTGTTGTCCTTCTGAAAAGTGGCACATACCTTTGATACCTGAAGCTTAAGCAGCTGTGTTTGGATTGTTAAGATTTAAAAGGATTGTATAACTTTTTGAAAATTGTAAAATGCTTTTATGTTCTGTAGCAGGTAAATACAATACGATAATATTAGATCCTTGTACATACACATAAAAGTATTACTTATGCTTTTTGTAATGACAAGCATAATAATATATACGGTGCAGGATATTTTAAACATCCTTTCTTAAGTCAATTAAATATTTTTTACTACCAGAGAAATGCAATTTTAATGAAAGAAATTATTTTTTTCGATTGTTTGTTTAGTTAAAAGTTGACTTGGTTTCATTGAGAGTGTATTCTATTAAATGAAAATATATATATTTACAGTTTCTTTAAATGAAGGTGTTTTTCTATTAAATGTGCATTTAATTATATTAAGTAATATAAAAGTTAAATTTTTGGGTGAAATAGTAAAGCATGATCCTATTTATTCTCTGTTCGTTTGTATGGCTTTTATATTAGAATTAATAGTTACAGAAATTCGTTGTAGGAAATGAAGGTAAAAGTTTATATGTTGTTGTAAGCCTCCGTGTATTTGTTTTCTTTTAAAGAATTTAGGTTAGGAGACACTGGAGTAAAACTCCAGAAACTCTCTTAGACCGTAACTGATCCCATTAGATACAGTACCGGTTCCACCCTGCAGCAATCTAAACTGTCTAAGCCATATTTATCCAAGTCCGACTTTTCCGTCTTAATATGTCTTAAAATTAAAAGTCGACAAAGGTAATTCCACTGTAGTTTTCAATACTAAAGATTACGACCGTAACATTCTGTCCATACTGCAGGATACTATCTATCGCCTATTGTCCCGCGACCCGATCTCACGCATCCAAAGGGAAATAATAGCCATCATGAAGCACTCTTCTATCCTGGGGGACATCCAAAAGAGCGTCATCCCTAGACATTGTAAATCACAGAAATTTTGTGGTTTGCCAAAAATCCATAAGCCGAATGTTCCTCAAGACTTAAATAAATCTTGCTGCAGTAAGAAAGTAATAATATATATATATATATATCCATTTTGACGAGATCTCAATCATCTTCTTCCGGACATATATTGTTTTAGATTCTTGGGTGTTGGAGGCCTCGATTAAAACTTCTACACTTCCTCTGGAGTTGACCCCAAATACTCTAAAACAACAGATTATAACCACGAAAATATCTGACGATAAGGCACAAACATCCAACACCAGCAGCACATGAATGCAGCCAACTTGCAGAGTTTCCAGGGTGATTAAGTCTAAGTTTTCAATCAAAGAAATCTTTTATCTTTGCTCTTTATTGTGAAAAACTTAATTTTAAAAAGATAATAAGTCTATACATTTTTTTTCTACGATGCAGCGAACAATAAGATGTGTTTAAATTTACGTCTTTTCCAATTTTCTGGTAGCCAATGCTGTATCATTTAAATGCTATAATAATGAATCCCAGCAGGTATACTTAATAAATGGAAACAGCTCGAATTATAATTAGTAAGATAATTAAAATTTGTATTAGGTGTTATACCATCTTGTTCAGAATATGCTTTGTTTACTTCCTATGCTTCAACTTTTTTTCAATAAATCTTCATTTAAATAAATCCTTGATTTTTCCTTTATCGAAGTTAACAGAAAAAACAAGATTATAATGTTGCTAACGCATTGGTATATTAATGATATGGAACGGGATTGGTTTATGTAATTAGATCGTAAATTACTGCAAGTAACACTTATATAAATTATTGTGCATGTAGATATAATTAGACAATGGTATCCATGCAATTTCACATTAATTAGAACAAATTACGACGCGCATATGTGAGGTTTTCTATGTGAGCGTTACCTAATTTTGTATTATGAACATTCCATTTTATTGAAAGTGTATACGTATATATGTGCGCTAATAAAATGAACATAAACGCATAATTTATAGACCACGTATTGATAGTTATTTACCGCAATACTATGAAAATAAATTATTTACTAAGTACTAATTCTCTAGTCTTTGATTTGTACGTTTTCTTTGTGTTTGTAACTAAGATAGGCTAGAACCAAAATCGATAGCAGCAGCCGCATTTCTGGATTACTTGACGTATTGCAAGTTCTATTTTTTATTTTAAATCTACATTCAGTGATATAGCGTTCTGTGGAGCTTTAAGTAAATGTTTACCTACCACATATTAGTAATATACCTTAAAAACAACAAATATTCAGAAAAATATAGATTATGTCAGGAAGGTAATTTTCTTCTAGTTTTAAAAATATCAAGATTGTGATATCATACACATTGTTTTGAGTAATTACTTAGTTTTAGTTAGCGCAATATTGAAACAAAGTTAAAAATAAAATAAAACATTCCTTTTCATACTTGAAGTGTTCTCAGGAACGATGGTTATATTAATAGCAAAATATTGAACTAGATGCCAGTCTTATTGAAGAACTAAACCCATAATCAACTATTATTTTTTTAAAATAAAATCAGAGAGACCACTTCTCCCAAGTAAAACTCCGCTTATTTCGCATTCCTAAATATTCAGCATAGATCAACTGTTTCGAGTTTACCAATACCAAATTATTTGAATCGATCAGATGTCCACTAAGTGCGGTAATCAGTTGTTCGCAATTGTAGACTGTGCGATATATAAAACAAATAGAAAACGACTTTTCTGAGCTACTGTATTTAACAACTTTTAAAATAAATATATACACTCCCGTCCATAAGTTTAGAAGGAGGGTGAGATTCCTTTAAAATAATACACCTCATGGGCATAGCGCGAAATCGTTAATCCCTATTATAAATTATTGTATGCAAATATAAAATTGCTACACATAATCCGTAGTCCAAACATTTAGGTACAAATTTCACTCGAAGCGACAACCTCAGGACGCCCAACACCTATGGGAATATTAAAATATAAAAATTGACGCGGACTGTTTCGAAAAACTTTTTCGAAGAATGCTTAAATTTTGTGCAGCAAAGGAGATCATATCGACGAAAATAAGCTTACGAGCTAAATATTACATAAATATTATTACGAGGGGAGGTCCAGAAGTTCGTGGAATGAAAGGGTTTTAAATAAAATAAAACAATAAATCTATTTTTCCTTTTCAATATCACCCTTAAGCACAATACACTTATTAGATCTTTGAATTAATTTTTCTAAATCATCATAAAAATATTTGTATCTTTCGCCTCAAAATGGGCCAAAATTGCCTCCTTTACCTCATTGTCGTCGGAAAACTTTCTTCCACGTAAGACTTTTTTAAATTGGGGAATAAATAAAAATCACTAGGTGCCAGGTCTGGACTATAGGGTGGATGGACTATTGATTGAAAGCCATGCTTGTGCAGAGCAGCCATTGCAACTTTGCTCTTGTGAACCAGCGCATTGTCTTGCAAGAGTAACACACCCTTTTCAATTTTCCTCGACGTTTTTCCTTGATGGCCTCCTTTAATTTTTCTAATATCGCTGCGTAATATTCTCCAGTTATGCTCCTACCTTTTTCTACCAAAAAACAGTAGCCATCAACTTTCCAGCCGATTCTGACGCTTTGAATTTCTTTGGCGATGGTGTCCGCTTTTTATGCCATTGCATGGACTCCTGTTTGGACTCAGGCTCAAAGCGATGAACCCATGTTTCATCTCCGGTAACAATCCGCTCCAAAATCTGTGCAGGTTTGTCTCCACACAGCTCTAAAATCTGTGCAGGTTTGTCTCTACACAGCACCAAAAATTGTTTGGACGCTCTTTCTGCAGCGGCGTGAGCATTCTCGGTACCAGTCTTGCACTGACTTTTGTCATACCCAGGTGGTCATGTAGGATACGCAAAATGGTGGTGTCTGATACTCCAACTAATGCAGATAGTTGTTTTTTCTTCAAACGGGCATCTTGCAGTAGAAATTTTTGCACTTTTTCGACGACGTCTGATGTGGTGGCCTCAAGTGGCCGTTCTGAGCGGGGGTCGTCTTCAATCGACTCCCGACAATGTTTAAAAAGACCATGCCACTTATAAATCATTGATTTACTAGAGCACTGTTCCCTATAAACGGTTTCCATTTCATTCAATATAGTTTGAGCGTTCTTTTCTTGCTTTGTAAGGAACTTTATCACAGCACGGTGTTCAATTTCCTCTATAGTTTCAGTTTTCTTTTGGATTGACTTGTTTAGCAGGCAACTATTCGTAAACGACTGCAACTTAACTTATATACTAATGATGAGTATCATCAGAATGACACCTAGCGAGCGCCCCTATCCCCACTCCATAGACTCGATTCCTTCTGGACCTCTCCTCGTATATTTGAATTAATTTACTTTTATTTGACACCAGTCACTGATGTATATATTCATTAATAATCATAATAAAATTTTCCTGTATCTGTGACTTTTTGTGAAATCCGTTGTTTCTTAGCATTCAGTATAATCTTCTTTTGATTTAATAATAACAGCAATCTGTTAGGCATGACATTGGCATTACTAATTTTATTTTGTCGCTGCTTTCTCACACTTTTTTATTTAGACATCTTCTAACATACTGGAGTCGCTGTTACTGTTTCCACTTTTGCTTCCTCACTAAACATAAATTAACAAACATTGGAAATTCTCAAACACTACATTTGTGTAGTTATTACTATAAATATTAACCTTTATTCTTTCCCGTTGTTTACGGCGAAATTTTTGGTGGCGTTCCGTTAATTTTGTTTCTTTTATTAGATCCCTACAAGATATGTTTACACCCTGTTCCCTCACGATTTGGTGAATAACTTCGTGGTAAATGACTTTAAGTAATGCGATAATTTCCAAGCATACACATCAAAATATTAAGTAATAAATAAGGCTGCAAAAACGGGCGCTTCCGGGATGCGTGCTGCTCGATTACTATCAATATCAAAAATAGTAAGTAGTTGCATTCATCATTTTTAATATTGCTAGTAACCGCGCCACATGTATCTCTAACATCACTCGTTTCTGCAGCCTTAGTAATAATTAATACTAAATAAATATTACACAGTTATATATTTAGTATAAAAATTTTTCAAGCTCTAAAATTCTGTTCTTATTTAAGGCAGCATATTGGTTACAATGATTTCTTTCAGTTGCGGTAAGGGTTTATCAATTATATATTGTCACTTATTTACAATAATTACATAGAAATGAATAATGGATCACAGAGGCAAAAGTAAAATTTTTAAATGTAATTAATACATTGCCTTCAGCTATAGGTTGTAATGAAGAGATTGAGCATAAGAGATAATCAAAAAAGGTTCAACAAATTAAGTAAAGTTAAACCAGAATCAGTTATAGTAAGAACTTTGAGCGAGTGTAACTGACATGAAAGCTATTCGTATACTCCACGCGACATCAAACTGATTCATTTATATATTCGGAGTATAGCTTTCGTAAATTTTTCGTGCGACTGACAAAGGAAATCCACGAATTTCCGAAATATATATTCTAAATTGGAGGTAGAGTTTGCCAATAGCTTTTGAACCAGCTAGACGGGAATTAAAAACAAACTCTTATGGTTTTTCCCCTTTTTTCTTTTTCGTTTAGGTGTATTACAATTGTATTAGTACTAGTACTTGGCTTTGCAAAATTTTCTCGGTCTCACTACCTAAACTATATCCCTCGAACATAAAATGACCAACTCGATCGAATTTCAGTTTAATCGAATACTAATACCACAAACACAATGAAATTACAATGAGATTCTCCAAAAGACTATGTTCTCCGTCAAAACTCTTTTTCTAAACATATGTATGAATCATCACAAGACTAGAAAGAACATTAGATAACAGAATTGGAAACTGTTATCTAATTATATATGTAGATATCTATTATACTAACATTTATATGTATACACCAAACTCTAAAAATGGTATAATATAACAAAAATAAAGGCAGTTCTATTGAAGACTTATTTAAAGTCATGACATCTATAATCTATGTGCCAATAGGAACGATGCGTTCCTGTTGATACAACGAAAGGCGAATCGCCTTTCGTTCTTACCTAAGCTCCTGTAAATATTCCGAAGAGATGCTGATGTTCACTACGCCCATATGATCATTATATTAACTGGTGAGATTTGGAACGTTTATTTTTTCCTTTTCTTCATTTAAATCGATGTATTATAAAAATGTATTCATTTCTTGTTGCCACAAAAATCTCGAAAAATTATATTAGCAAGCGCAGTGATATAAATGAAAGTGAAGAGCTTTATTTAAATTCTTGGACATTATATTTCAAGAAAAATTGAAATGGGAAGAATGTACAAGTACTATCATCACTAAATTAAATACAACTATTGTACAGGGAATAAGAGATGTTCTTAGTACTCTTAAACACATGACGTAGAAGCATATTCAAGGAGGTTATACACAATTAGGAGACCTGCAATCACTGTACTTTCTGTATTATAGTTTTTTATAATATTTCCATATGTATACAAAATTTATAATGGAGTTTCATATACTTTATACACTTTATCCAGCCCAGAATACTTCCAATAGTATCTATGGATATGGTTCAAATATCCCGTTATAATAGCGACCATAGCCACATTCCCAGACAAAATATTATGCTGCCGAATTAACATCATCTTCTAGCCAAATACTAGTACCGACGAATAAAAATTTATAATCATCTTTCCAAATGTTATTGGGGAAGTTCAAATTTAGAATTGTTTAAAAATAAAAACCATTTACTACAAGATTGTTTGTATAACCTAAATTAGTTGCTTCGTTAGAATCTTTAGTAGTGCTTAAGGAAATTACTACAATTCCTCATGTAGAAGTACATATTCCTTTACTTTAATCACTTGAATGAGAAACTTTCTTAAGTTTTGTTAATGAGTAAAGGGTATTTTAATTTGAGGTTACATTCCAAATTTATATGATATATTACAATACGCAAATTGTATGAAATATAAAAATTTTTATTTCAAATACTGGTATGAATATAACGGTTTAGTGGTGAAGGATAGTATCTTGTAAGTAACCTTCTACATCTGCATAACAGGCCTACTAAAATTTACAATAATATTTTTCGTAATTCTAGCTCAATTTCATTAATGCCGTTACTAATGTTCTCCGTGAGATCATCAATTTGTGTAGATTATTAGCGTAAACATTTTGTATTAAATAACCCCAAAAGGAAAAATCCTGAGGCGTTAAGTTTGTACTCTAGGTAGCCAATTGATTTTTGCTTATAGAGAAATTATTGTATTATCAAATCGTTGGTATAAAATAATTATTGTTTCTGCGGCTGCGCGAGACGTAACATCGTCCTGCTGAAACAGTATATTCTTGACATTGATACTTTCCAATTTGTCAAGAAAAAAATTGCAGTTATGTTTCGATATTGAGCTTAAGTAATATTAACAGCATTGTCATCTTCGTTCTCAAAAATAAAAAGATTCGGCTCGACCAACCAGAAACCTCACCAGATGACACAACGGTTTCTTTAAGATTTCTTCTCCCGTCGCTCCAGATTTGACAACTTTGTATATTCATAAATCCACTCAGTTGAAAATTTGTTTCGTTATTAAAACTGATTTTGTTGAGAAAACACCATTCACTTTTCCACAGGTATCGCAGTAAACTCCACACCACACAATTACCGACTATTTTTTTATCGCGTAGTCCATTTAACGACACTCACTTGGGATATTGAGCATTTAAGAACAGTTAGTATGCAGGATAAATAATGAACACTCTGTTTCTTACAACATTTCTATATTTGTATTAAATGAACATTTTGTGTACAACCTATACACATCCTCAGTAGTTAAGTTGCCAAAACTTGTATGTAGATGCACATAATGTCATTTTGCCATATCTTATTATGAGTAAATTATGAGAATTTTTATCCTGGATGCAAGGTAACAGGGTGTAGAAAGTGGAAAGCTGATATTTCTTCTCTATTTTACTTTTAATCTTCTAAACTAACTCGAAGTTGAAGCAGTTTTGTTGGGCCGTTTTGATAATGTTAGTTCTGAGATTTAAAAGTAAAACAGAAGAGAAGAAAACAGATCTCCTCTTCCTGCACCCTATTACCAGGGGCAAGTTTAAAAAGAATTGTAACGTTACCTATAATAAGATTTGCAAAATGACATTCGGAAAATATTTAAACATTACGATTTAACCCCGGCGTTTTCTAAGAACTATACATTGCGTACTCAACTATAAATTAAGAAAATAAAATATAGCGATAGTAGACTTGTTACAGAAATTAAGCATCAACAGGGTAAAGTGTAGCTGGTGTAGAAACATAACATTGGCTAAGCCAAAGGAAATGCCAATATCACAATTAAAGAATATATCTGTCATACATTCATCTGCACCGAGTGTGGTTTAGAAAAATCCAAAATTTAGGAACACAGATTCCGAAGTAGGAACATGGCTGCGATATACATTTGAATTAACGTATTTGAATCCTGATGAAGCAAACAGTTGCTTTTCCTTACATTTGTTTGGCTATAAAACAATTCATGTACAGGTTGACAAATACGCCGATTATTTATTGGAGATATGCATACAAGACGATACCCCTTTTTCTCCACATACAATATCCATTGACAATACGTACATCAACTTGAAATACACTTTGTATAACCCAACTATTTATTTTCTATCTTGTTTGATTTGTATGGAGTCCAGTTATATATATTCTTTGCGGGTACATTTTTACCTAGTGCCAAAATTACCAACAAGACTAAAATTTCAGATAGTGCTTGATTACATCAGCTCGCTTTAATAACTTAACTACTGAAAATATGTATAGGTTATACAGGAAATGTAGACTTAATACAAATATAGAAATTTTGTAAGAAACAAAGTGCTCGTTATTTTTTCTACATTCCACGTAACGAACTGATGACATAAGCCAAACTTAACTAGCTTTATTTCTTGGGTTATCTGAACTTCGTAAGACTTCAAATGGAAATCCCATCTGAAAAAGATAATTTCTCAAATATTTAATTGCTGAGAAGAACAACGAATTGTTGTTTTCAGGTTCAGTAACAATAGCTCTCACAGCTGCAAAATCGTCTTTACCACTACGATGGTGGTTTTACTTTTTCATTTTTTACCGTACCCGTTTCCTTAAATCTTGCAGCCATTTTTCAGATGGACACATGCTACGGACAATTTTTTTCTACATCTTACATGATATTTTTTGGCAAATTCTGTGTAACTTTCAGCCAGTTTAAAATATTTGCAATCATAAACACGCGTTTTCAATCGTATACCTTTCCATTTTTATGAACTGGAATACACTATAATATAAAAAGTAATTTTAAATTGGAATGCACTTTATAGTTGGACTAATAACCTTCTTATTAAATCGTATCGTTCCATTTTCGAATTACAATAAATTGTACAAATGAATAATTTTTTTAGCGATGTTGTCATGACGATATTTTTTTCACTATTTCAGTAGCGTCAAATCATTTCACGTTCTTAAAAAGTGTCGATTTTTACAACGTGTTTATAAACCCCTGCGGTGTCCGTAGATCGGGAGACAGTATTTTCGTATATGACCCTTACACCCTATCTTCTTTCATCTAGCCGTGAGTTCCCGCACTGCCTTTCCATCTGAACTCAGGAGAATAGGCAGATAACCTTTCTTTATATATTTTAAACTGATTTGTCTTCTTCAAAAGGGAACTTGGACTATTGTTCTTTTTATCTATACTATTTTTTGCGTTTCTGCTGCACTCAGTGTGTCTATTCAGAACTTCTTTATTGTACATTCAGATCCTTCTATAGTCGTTATATGGTTTACGTTAGTTTCATCCACAGGCACGTTGTGCACGTTAATTGTTCATACTAATCCACGTTTGAATTTTTATAAATATCTAAACGTTCGTCTTTTACAGCGCTAATGCTTGAGAAACATCCGTGGTATATGAATCAAGTCTAAAAAATATTCGAACGGGATGCAAAGTCTTAGTAATTAAACGTGATCTATAAGACGCATTTTGTATTAATGGGAAATACTAATCGCACAATATATTTGAGAATGTATGTTGTGTATTATGTATATTTGTAATTGTGTAATATTTGAATTTATATACTTCTACTGGTACAGAGACTGGAAATTAATGGATAGAAATATTCTACGCATTTACACGGAATAGATTTACACGAAAATATGTGTAGAAATTACAGAAACATATTTATAATATAACCTATAAAATTGATGTTGTCATGAATATAGTAACGGAAAAATTTAGAAACGACGTAGATATTATAACATAGAAATACGGACAGGAATGAGTTAATATCTCTATCGATTTCCGGAAATAAAATCCAAGCATGTAAATAGATATTTATTAAACGACAAGTTAAAACAGGATCAGTCGTAATCAAAAATTTTTAAATTACTCAAACTTAAAGTTTGATATGGAAAAGTAAAACACACGTAAAAAGAATTTTGTCTCTGTGTAAATTGGCTTATGTAATGTAATGTTTCATTGTGAATGTTGTGAATTTAGTTATCTACGTATTAAGTTAAAAGAAAATCATAGAAGGAAAAAATAAAAATATAAAAGCACTTACTTATTTGCCTGTTTTCCTGCGGAATTAATTGTAATCAGGTGCCATTTTACTTATTTGCGAAAGAAGAATAGACATACTAATGTAGATATTTGACACATTTGCTCTAAAGTTTATACCTAAATTTATTATTAAATAAAATTTAGTAGCATTATTTTATTAAATACATATGAATTTCTATAATATGTGGTCTCTAGAATGTCGGTATTTACTTAAAGTTAATCGCAATTTAGAATGCATTGTATAATGAAAAGTTTTTTCGATATCTACAAACGTTATTGGATAATAGCTTACAAACGAAACGGAAATGTGATATGTTCTAATTTCTAGTAACAATCTTTCATATACACTTTGTGTTTGATGTTTAACTTCCATGTGCATAAAAAATGTCCTACTTCTTATCGGTAATTTAAAATCAATCGCCTAGACCGCAAATCGAACATGTATCAATTACGATATACTAGTTGCAATCCATTCGATTACCCAAGAGCTTTCATATTGTTTATCTATATTTGTACCTTACACTTAAGTTGTACCTAGTTAGTTTTTTGAATAAAAGACCTTTTTCTCTGGGTAAAACACCGGTTAATATAAAAGGAAGCATCTGTACAAGAAAATGAATAACCTACGGGTTATGTTTCCCTAAATTGCATTAAATTAAATGCACTTATGAATTATTGTACACTAATCTTTATGTATAAATGGTAATGTGATATCGCCAAAAAAATCTTTCTCTTTCGATACAATTTTGACTTTAAATAATGTAAAAGGCGAAATTATACCTAAAACGAACAACTGAGGTATAGAACAAGCAATATTCCGTGTTGTACAGCATCCGTGTTATGTAGGTCACTATAATGTTATTATGATATTTTGTTATTCGTTACGTACCCTCAACACGAATCTGTTAGCCAGATGGGAATTCCTTTAATGCGGATTCTTGTCCGGTTAACAGATTTTTATTGAGGGTTTTATATTTTATTGGTAGAAAATTGTATAAAACTTCTATAATATTATATTGCGTTAGTTGTGATATTCGTTGTATGTCCGTTAAAGTCTAGGCATTAAATATAAGATATGACTACGTAGAACTGGTAATATCTTTCAAGATGAGAATTCCAAGTAAGAAGGTTGTTTCCCGAATAAACTTCAAATACTTTCCTTTGGATGTAACAAGAAAGTGTACACTGATTTTTATGCATAATTCAAACCAGCGCACTATTGTAATCGAAATGTTGGCTTTTCTACTGTTCAAGGGTCAAAAATGTATAAATCTTGCAGACGAAAATATTTTTTATGTATTGTTAAATTATTACCAGAGAAAAATATCTAATAGTATAAAAGGAAGTGTTTCGGTAAAAAGAAGTATTAAACTACTTTGTATCTTGATTTACGGCGTCCATTAATTAAGGATGGATGCAGATGTAAACGCCCTTTGGTATTAAATATAATTCTTTGTCGCCAAAATCTTTATGCAATTTTTGGTTTGCATTTAGTTGTCAATGTTGTGACTTCCTTGAATTTAATGAGGTAATTATATCATCAATCAATATATATATAAGATTTCTGGGTATTAAGAGACGTTGTTAATTGGATAATAGTAGCGAGTATTTAACGAAAGAATTATTATATCCGAGACAAATTAACTAATTATGGTGAAATCTCAAATAATCAGCAATTTGTGTATACAAAAGTAAATTAGCATGCCTATTATATATACCATTATATAAGTTCTAGAAGAAGATAAGAGGAATTACCTTATTTCCAAGTATAAAATTGGCAATAAGTTCCTTAATTACTTAATCAAAGACGCCGTGCTTTAATTTCATTATCAGAAATATCCACTATAATTCCTTTAAAAGTAAGATCTTTATGTTAGTTGCGAATTAACTAAAGTTAAGTGACTCATCGACAGGATGCAAGGCTGTAATATTTTATTGTATTGATTTCCGAAAAAACATAAACCACTAAAATTCAGTCAATAGGTTATTGGAAAGAAAGACGTTTTTTTCATTCTAGCTTCAATTATAATTTATTGTAAATAAACATCTAGCGGAGCAATATTCAAGATTGGGGACAGAAACTAAGCAATTAAGATCAAACTTGTAGCGCAGAAGATGCAAATCTCTAAAGTCCAAAGTGTAATGTAGATAGCAGCATTTTAAAATGTTTTTCTTATATTCTCAAACTACCTTTTACAGAACCTATATTTCGATTTGCACACTTTCAATAGTAGTTTGCAGTAAAATTTAAGCTTTGAATTGTAAGCTTACATTGAGAAAGATTTATTTCTTATGTAAACACACAAAGAACCATATAATAATAGAACTAAAAAATCTTTATAGAGTTTCCGAAAGAAGATTACAAACATTTTACTAGAAATAGAAGAATTCGCAATGTTTCTGTATCCAATTTCAGAATTTCAAGTCTGAAAAAATTATGATAAAGAATTAATAATCTGATTCCGGAGCCAGTCTAACCCATACCAGATGAAAACCAGAATACATTTGTGTAATTAAAAATCAAATGTCTAGAAATGAATATAGTAAAAACTATAAAACAACGTTTTAAAATCCGGAATTTAATGTGTAAAATAATTATTAACTTAAACAAAGTAATTTATGAACCGTACGCAATGCTGAGAGACGCGATAAGATCCGTTTGTAATATACTTTCAAGATTTTATCATTACAAAGTTTCAGCAAAAAGATTATATATAGGATGCATTTGCGTAAGTTAAAGAATATAAGTAAAATAAATGATCGGACTTTAATATCTTCCGTATTAGGCGTTATATACTTCGCTAATTATATTTCATGTGTTCATCATTATCAAAATCACTCAATTATGAAATAAATAATTGGTGATTTTACCGCATGTTTTATGGTTAATGAACACGTATATACGTGTAACTTTTGGTATTTTTTACTTTAATTAGAAGAAATCCAAATAGTTCCTTTAATTTAAGTGAAAAATTACACCTTCTAGACAATAAATAAAAAGAAGAACGCTTTGATTACAAAAAATGTACCGGAAGTAACGAGGTGCCATACAATTCTGCCCGAATTTTCAGACTTTATGCTCTAAATGACTTCTTACTGTTAGATTTATCACACTTAACATAAACTTTACCTTAGTAATCTGATGGTTCAAGTTTTACAATATAACACGATTAAAAGCCGTAGTAGATCTTCAGATGCATATAAAATTGAGATGCCTAAAACAGAGATAGAGAAATAAATATTTTAGTACACGCAATGTAATGCCTGCAGCAATTGATAACGACTCTAGCAAATGGAATAAAAAAGCAATATACTTGATTCAAATTCACTTTGGGATACGAATCTTTGTAACAGAATTTTTTATACGTATATAGTGTTTGCACTGCTAACTAGATGGCGCCACACATACACACTAAACATTTAAGTTATGGAATTTAAATGGCCTTAGTTCTATTGATCATTTATTACAATAATATTTATTATAATCTGAAAATTAATTATAATTTGGAAAGTTAACGAACTTCAAAATAATCTTGATAAGCCTGTGGATGTCTATGTATATGTCTGAAATTCCAACAGCAATATTTCGCACTCCTATAACATAGAAATGATAATCTTCATGCTCTTTCAAACATTTGAATCATATAAATTAATTTCGTCTTATGTGTCTACTCCAATCGATAGAAAATATAGTGCAGGTTCTAGCAATTTAGAATCTAAACATTGCTTCTTTTTGATAATAACTAATTTAATTGATTTAAAGTTCAGCAACAATATAATAACATAGGTCAAAAATACATATTCTTCTTTTTCTTCTTGTATGTAATTAACAGCTTTTCTTGTTATAGCAGTCGTTTACTTCCTCATCATGAAATTTGAAACACAATGCAGATGCTATTTAAGTTCAAGTATTTAACATCTACACAATATTTAATAGATGTAAGGAATTGTTTCTAAAGATTTTAAGTCTTGTAACAGTGTCTCCTTTGTATATTTTTAAAGATATTTTACCAAAACATACCCTCTTGCAATTCAGATGATTATTATTTCAAATAGCGCAAAATGTCCGATTCGTCGATATGTTCTATAAAGCAGTTTATACTTGTTTACTGCTCATTTACTTGTGCATATTTGTTTAAATGACAAGGGTATTCCTTAAAACACCTTTAATAGTGCACTTCACAATTCAATTTTCTTTTTTTAAATAATCACTTCCCACAAATGAATTAATAACGAAAATGGCATTTTTCCATACTAAATACACCCTTTCCGTTGGGACAATACGTACGAGTTCTAATGTAATTCAAAGGAAGTCAGAAACTAATTATAATAAGCTCCGCTGACCTAGTAATATTATAAATTAAACCCCCAATGGAATGTTGAGGACTGCATACATATGTATTAGCTTGCAAGTGCTAATGCCCCATTGTATTGCAAATTCCATGTTAATTTTGTGGCACAAGCTGTATGATTTGCTCATTGCGGCAACAGGTGACCGATTTGAATTATTTTTTTTCTTTAACTATTTACTCAGTTTACGCTTAAGATTATACAATGAGAGTGAGCATGGTCAAAAATATGAATTAGAATTAGGTGGTTGTTTTAAATGTTTAATCTGTTAAATCAGTTATTCATACATACGTCTTTCCACCCCTCTTTCTATTGTACACTACCGGGATACCGGTAGTGTACATTAATATATATTATATATATTAATATATATAGTATATTGCGCTCGACGAATCCTTGTGCTTCACATTTTCGTATTTAGCGGTTAAGGATACTTAGTAATCACTTGTGGCTAGAAAAGTATTTTTTAAAATTTTACACTTCTATTTCTATTTGAACATTGGTATTAAGCTATTCTATTCTAAATCTGAAGAAATGTTTGAATTTAAGGTTATTAGGGATATATATATCTGACTGCCATCATGTTTATCACACGTATTAACCACCACAAGACTTTTTTTCTTATTACCTATTGACCGAATGTTTAATATTGAAAATTATTTTTAAAAAATAGCACTTCTTTCTGCTAAATGCATCCATTTCTTTTTTTTTGTGAAATGTATATTTCAAGGGGAGAGTTATACTGTTTGTGTTAACAATTTTTAATGTTATTTTCGATTTTTTTTCTGTTTCAAATGCTGCACACTCTGATCTTAATACTCGTACCGTCGGTAGACTATACGTGAGCGCCGCACGCTCTGTTGCCTAGCTACCGTATTCTGCGGAGTGTAAACACTTCCCCGCCGTGGTGGGGACACCTATCGCAGGCGTTAACCCATCGTATTGAGCCAGTGAGGCGATGCCAATGGCGCGCGCATCGGTCTGGAGGGGTATCTAAATCGAGTGGGGATTCTTTGAGTCTGGGGTTCACGTTCAACAACAGGGTACTGGTAGTGTATACAGAGACGTCGTACGTGGAAGTGATATGTATGCATAACGCATGAGAACGCGCTGTTTGAACAATAATAAAGCTGATCTGTGTGCGCGCGCGAGCGAGCAGTTCTTGTTGAATGTGCGTAAAGATCGAGTGAATAGATTACAAAAAGTGCTAGCGAAAGGGAAGTGCGACAAGCTCGGCGCCCTCACCAGGGCATGGCGGCAACAACATACCTGCCGGCTAGTAGTGCTGTCACGCCGGATGTAGACGGAAGTGTAGTTGTCGGTATGAACGGTATGAATATTGCCGGTGGTTATCACAGCAGCAACTCGCCGAGGTCGGTAGATACCGAAATGAAGTATTTACCGCACCATCAGCACCACCATCAACATCATCATCATATGTCTACGTCGCCGGCGCCCAGCGGACATACAATGATATCGACAAACCCCTGGGTCGGCCTTCCAACAACGGCGTCCGATCCTTGGAATACGATGGCGCAAATGCATGCTCATCATCATACCCATCAGGACATAAAACCTATTACCGGACATCCAGAATTGATGCACCACCGGCAGCAACAACAAATTGGATCGCCGCATCACGGATGGCATATGACGCCTTCGTCGCATTATAATCCTGGAGCAGGATCGCCGTTGCAAAACTCAGTCGTCAACGGTATGTTAGCACAATATCAACCAACGGCTCAATTACACCCGAGCATACATCGAGAATTACAAAGCCCACATCATCCCCAGCATCCTGATAGAGATAATGTGGGCGACGATGAAACGCCTACCAGTGATGATCTGGAAGCTTTTGCTAAACAGTTTAAACAAAGGCGCATAAAATTAGGATTTACGCAAGCAGACGTAGGTCTCGCTTTAGGAACACTGTATGGAAACGTGTTTTCTCAAACTACGATTTGTAGATTTGAAGCGTTGCAGTTAAGTTTCAAGAACATGTGTAAATTAAAACCACTTTTACAAAAATGGTTAGAGGAAGCTGATTCGACTACGGGATCACCGACGTCTATCGATAAGATTGCAGCACAGGGTAGGAAGAGGAAAAAACGCACTAGCATTGAAGTCTCAGTAAAAGGTGCGTTAGAACAACACTTCCACAAACAACCTAAACCATCGGCGCAAGAAATTACTACGTTAGCCGATAGCCTTCAATTAGAGAAGGAGGTAGTGAGAGTATGGTTTTGTAATAGGCGGCAAAAAGAGAAAAGGATGACACCGCCAAATAATTTAGGTCCAGATATGATCGATAATCTTCCTCCGAGCGGTCATATGCATCCTGGCTATGGACATCATCCGGCCGATATGCACGGTTCGCCAATGGGACAACATTCGCACTCTCATAGCCCACCAATGTTATCCCCACAAAGTATGGGTCATCAATTAACGGCCCACTAGCATCCAGCCCACTGGGCCTCCCTACTTCATCACAGTGATAACGGCTAGCGTCTTATCGAGCGTTCAACTCACCCTGAGACGAAAGCCGACGGGCGTCGTTGCGGCGTATAAACGGCGTCATCCGGCTGAACTATAAAACTGCTACCTCACAGTAAAAAAATCGGACGGCGAGGCTCGTGTGATCTTGTGGTCGTGCCCAGTGCGTGTGTACCTTAATTGAAAGTTAATCGAAAACATAATTATCTCTAAAGACATATAAACAGAACCTGCAAATCCTGTACATTAACTGTATATAATAAAATATGACAAGAGTGATATTGACGCTACTTACAGAAGAGAGCGTAAGTGTAATATATGACGAAACAATAGATTTAAATTAAAGAAAGATAAAAAAACTGCAAATAAATGAAAGATGATTATTGCCACATACTTAAAGTTATTTGTAAATAAGACAAAGAGAGAGAGAAATAATAAACATACTAAATAACAAAGTTGCAGTAGCAATGTTGTGATTTATACTACATTAAACCATAACAAAAGAAAAAATCGAAGCAAAAGTGTCAGGTTAAAACCGGGGCTAAAATTCCAGATATATATAAATCTGTGCAAAAGAAAAAAACGCCGGAAAATTTTATGTTATGTATAGTACGTACGTGGTTCAAAAATTTCATCGTTTTGTTTGACCTGCAGCTCTTAAACCATAACTTTTGTCTTAAATTTTATCGTCAAAATTTATATCCGAAAGAAAATAATTCGTACTTGTTCCCCGGTTAATTCTTCAGCGTTTTGGTCATAGATGATATGTGTATATATTTATTATTATATTAATATTAATTATATATCGTTGTACGGTGTGAAAAAAAATTAAATCGAAAATGTTTTTAAAATAATCTTGTTCTGTTATTTTGTTTTAAATCCTCTCATTCCCGTACTAATTTTCATGTTCGTCATTCGCCGTCGCTAGAATTTGCATAGGAGAATATAGTAGAGAAATATTACTTGTACAATGTATTTTGTAAACAAGAATAGAAAGACTGTTTAATGAATACGTACGAAATAATTGTGTTCTTGTGCCGTATCCATCGAATTCAAAAGGATTAGTTTTTTTATGCCGGTGAGTCCCTTTTGTTTGTTTATTATATTTACATCAATTCCCAAAAGAGTAGAGCTAACTATAATAATGATAGAACAAACATTTCTCTGTTTGAGAAGACTGACTAGATGCACCTGTCAGTTCGAGGGTTTTTACAAGGTCCCCAGAAATGTTCACCTGATTGTCTTTTCAATGAGAAAAACATGCAGCTTGTTATGTTAGAGCAAATACCATGAAGATGTTCGATAAAAAGGGACTCACGCTATCTTTATTTGAATTTTTTTTATGCTAGTGGATATCAGACACTAAAATCTTTTAAAAGCCGTACCTATATATACATATATATCCGTATATCTATTAGATTTATTTCAATTGTGCATTAAATGTTGCGGCTGTTTTAGGTTTACCTGTACTTTATTTCTTTAAATTTTAATGAAATGTTTCTGAAAATAGCTATTTAATGAAGGTATATGTGTGTAAATATAAGTAAAAGAATGTAAATATACATATGTTATAAATATATTTTACAGTAGAAATATTTTTGTAAAAATATGAGAACAGTTCCTAGTATATTGTTTTTTTTTTCTGTTGAAACTGTATTAAAGTTTTGTAAAAAGTGTTTTTCGTTTTTTGTTGTATTTGTTTCAATAAAGTGGTATCAAAATTGATTGATATTTTTATTCTGTAATATTCACTTTACAAATTATAATTGAATTGTCTTGTAGTTTCGGGATAAATGAATTTCCTCTAAAAATAATAAAGTAAGTATATCATGTTATTGGGTGCAAATATATATGATTAGAAGAACTGAGGCACCTTGCCTTAGTATATTAATTGATTCATAATATGAGTCTGCAAGTATTTACAATACCATTTTCGTAATAGTATTAATATGAATTTCAGAGTTCTTTACATGAGTACGTATTTAACTTCGTTCAGGCTATATGCAATAAAAATATATTTTAGTAACAAAATGCAAGACAATTACGATTCACCACTTTATTGACGTTGGTTTCCTTGTAGTTGCCAGTGTAGTTTGCGATTTCAGAAATAATGATATTCATTCGCACTACCCAGGATTTTACAAGATTTAGTGTCTGAAAGGTTATATTTTTAGTAATAATAAGCATTTAAGATGTAAGTTTTTTTGTGTGTCTTAAATTAATGAGAGAATTGACATCAATAGTTTATCACAGTTACAAATATCGAAACTAAGCTAGCGATGGCGCCACCATACACGTGTCAGACACATTTGGCTCTATACCCTTACCCTTTTACAACTGCATATAGCACATTTGGTTGCAACAGATGTATAAAAATTATTTATTTATAAATTAAAGTTGTTTATGTTTATGTACTCGATTTTCAATTTTTATTATTGTAACCAACAGTTTGTCACTAATGGTTGGTTAAAGCAAATATGTGAAGTATCTCATGTAATTGTTTCTTAAATGTGTATTAATAAAATATTTAAAACATATTTGACATACTTTGCATTAAAAATTTGCATAGCAAATACTTACTTCAAAAGAAAATAAACATTGCATTTACTAACAGTACTTTAAGTAAACCTAGTTTTTATTTATTTTTTTCGGTTAGGCTGTATAAGAACAGGAAAACAAAATGTTACCAGTTATTTATGAATATTTTACACTGTTGTAGTTTTGTTTGAATAACTTACAAATGAATGAATAAGTAAAGTTAGAACAACAAACAGCTTTAACTATAATTAAGTTGATTAATATTTATTAATAAACATTCACTTTTATTATATACAATCCCTATACACTAGTAATAAGAAAAAAATTGGAAACATTGCAAAGAGTTATTGAAAGGATTTGTAAATAAAGATGTACAGAAATTATTACGTGGAATAATTATTTCGCATTGTGCATTTAATCAATAATTTTGAATAAAATCGATATAGGAATATTTAATAATAAAATCGCAAGTTTCATAGCCTTTGTCAACAAGAACCTTATAGAGTAAGCTGAACTGCCTTAATCGTTTTAACAAAAGCATTAAAATAGAAAAGGCCGTACGAAGGAAGTGATTACTCCATATTTTTGCTTTATAATTAAATCGGACACGAACAAAGAAATTAACTAAACGAATTTATTATTCCTTAAAGCTATGTATTGATGTTTGCAAAAAATTCTTGGCTTAACTTTAAGGTGTATAAAATAATCTAATTTTTTATCTTAATAAATAGACGTTCTTCTAATGAAAAGTAAAACTCATTCCTCGTAATTAATCTTTGCAACAGTTTATAGCTGTAAACATTAGAAACATATAGCATATCATTGGAGGTTACAATTCTTGTTTTAAGTAAAAAGTCATAGAATATTAGCAATAAAAGTTATTGTTCCAAAAATTCATTACATTCTGCATCTTCACATTTATTTGATAATACAATTTCACGAACGAACATTTTTTATATCCAGATAAATTATTAAATATGAATAACTAAGATCATATCCCCATATACGTTGCTAAATATACGTGTGCGTATATGTACAGATAACAGATAGATATATATGGAAGTTCAGGCTAGCCACCATTTTAATTAATTGGATACATTTAATTAAATTCAAAGTTCTATCTTTGTTTCTGATGTATTGATTTCAACGCAAATAAATTAAACTAGTGGAATTTAACTATGTAATTTGCAAAATTCAATACATTTTCTCTGTGAAATGAGCTGTTTTCTAATAGTACCAATGTTGCTCTGTTGATTCCCTTAATGTAGAATCTAATTGGTGGCATAATATTTTAATTTGCTCGAGCTAAGTATTGGAATGAACAAGACAAATGATTCTTTCTCTGATATCAGTGTCTCGCACTATTTGGATACTAGCTTTTATTTTATATTTGAACTTAGAATTGAGAAAAGTTGTGTATATTCTATTAATGTTTTTTTAGATACTCACTTCCTTTATGGTTATCCAAATTCTTTAACACTGCGGCACTTTAAAATTTAAACCACATTACTTTGAACGAAAGCGTCAGGCGTTTTCCTAAAGTATTCAGAACATAAATTTTTCTCTAGAAAGATAATCAGGGACTTTGACAATTCCATCACGCACTTATTATCCGTAACAATTACATAACAATACGCAGCAGAAGTTGTAAAACTAAAATTCATGATCTATGATAATCGATAACTTATCCTCAAACCTTAGTATGTGAACATCATGACACAGCCGTGAATATGATGAGTTGTTAACTTAACTTTAATTTTTCTTGCTTCCGAAGATGTTCATGGTCGAAACGTTAAGGATATCCTCTATTTTATAATGATTCTAGCTTGTTCAAGGTATGATTAATATTCAAATAATGATTAAATTAGTTTTATTAAAGAAAAATGAAATTATACAAGTATCTAAATACATTTTACGTATTTTCGATTATTTTTCCTTTTACATAGTTTCAATTTTTAAACTTAGTTCCTTTTTAAATCTTCAAATCGCTGCGGGAATAGTAGGAAAATTGGCGAAGCTATTACCAATGAATCTCGTTTAGTAAATTGAAAGGAAAAATGAAAACAAAACGAAAGAATAACGTTTTAAGGATGAATAAAAGCAAAAGAAAAACGATAGCCTCACGTTTAACCTTCTAGGAAACATTTCAGTCCTTTTTTTAACTCCGGCGTTATAAAGGTGTGTTTCAACGTACAGCTTCAGGCCTGCGGCTCCGAAGTGATTGTGTTCTCTCTAAATAAAGAGCAAAAGTGGGCACCTACACTAGGAGAATAAAAAATAAACGTAATGCGTCTCATCAAACAGAAACCAGCGAAGTTAGCTGCTGATCTTCTCTTCTAAATGTTACGAACTCTGTGGTAGTTTAATGTATTATATCCAGCGTTGAATCGAACATAAAGAATTGAGAATTTTAGATAATTATGCATGATAGGTTAAATAAACGTGAAACTTTTGTTGAGAATGTTCTAACTACTTATAGAAAATTCATAAATAAACGTGTTTGCAAATTGTATGCTACTGCAACGCTGGGCGAATTAGTTATATACATAATATTATATATCTGAACTGGAGGCGACGATCTGATTTAATACACTTATGTGTGTATCTTGAAACATGATTCAAATAGCCAGCAAATCGTCTCCTTTTTGCCAACGTATATCTGTTATAATTATCTATTAACATTGACTTATTCAAGTGTTGTCTTTATATTAGTTTAAAATTTCAGTCCAGTATGCATTTGCATTTTTCACTTGATTAAAACTCGTCTAATGGCAAATTATCTTTTTTGTGTGAGAATAAACGTATACAACTAGGTATAGTGCAAAATGAGCTTACTATAGCTGAATGCAAAATACGGGATTGGAAAATTAGCGTTTGCTTTTATTGGAAATAAAGAAATACTTGGGCTTTGTTCAATGTTTGATTTTATTTCACTTAAGTTCTATATGACGTATAATTTAAGATTTTTTTCAATTATGTATGTTGGCCTAATGCGCTACATAGTTACTAGGATACGATAGCTCTAAACATGTGTATTTTTACTATTGAAACACCTACAGCAATTTTAAATATAGAAAATTCGATAGTTTGTAAAAATACTAGATTAAGCTATTAATCGAGTACATTATATTATATTTTTATCGTAAGGTGCATTTATTATTGTAACACTCTTTGAAAACAAGTGAAACTTGCTTTCAATGTATATACATATATACAACTCTTCAGGCTGTGAACATATAAACTATTTTTCAAAATTATAATTTGAATATATATAATTTACAATCTATTTCGATATATTACAATAATTTATTATTATCATTGAAATAAAAAATCGAGTATATTTACGTTTAGTGATGTTTTATTTCATTTTTGATGTATTACTATATTATTGAAAAATTTGTGAAGATGAGAAATATTTTGTTTATTTTAAAAAGCGCTTATTTTTGCAATATTGTGTTATATGTATTTGGTAGTGAAAGAAGTTTTGTATGAATTGAAGTTTATTTTGATGGTTCCTATCAATAGCTGTTATTAGTACATCTTGAGCACTATTTTATTTGAAGGTAAATGTGCACGTTTTAATTTTGTGTATATAAGCAAATATATTGCATGTGTACAATATTAAATCTGAAAATAAAATATCTAACTGCGCTCGTCCAATAGTTGTGGTATTTTGTGTGAGGTACGATTACCCCTTGTGTTTATGTGCATTCAATAAAATAACATCCCTTACTCCCTCAATACCCTCACGCTGATGAAATCGCGTGATATATGCCCGATTCCATACATTCACTGGATTTTATGTCATGCAAGCGTTCACCTATATGCAACAAATATAAAATATGAATTAAAACATTTTGTCAATATTGGTTTTAGTGCATGATTAAAATGCAATTTAAATTGGCATTTACATATGTAAATATCATATTCAAAAATAATGGACAATGCCTTTATTTAAATTACTGAAAAATATGCAGTCTTTTATTTACCATGTAAATATTTTCTACATGCATATACATGCGAATGTAAATTTTATTCAATTTTGCGTGTTACGTCTGTGTGTATGTGATTGTGTGACCCAGTATATTTCTTTATAGACCGTTTTTGTTATTGTTTGTGCTGTAAATGGTACCAAATAGGGACGAAAATTTTAGCGTATATACGTTTTAAAATTGAAGTCTTTGCCGCCGATATTAATATTTATTACCAGACAATTGATAAAAGATTAACATATAATAGTTTTGCATATTTGTTATTTTAAACACAATCATCACGATGTACCATTACTGTAACCACGTATTTACTTAAAATTAGTACAGATTATGTTTGACTTTAGTTAAATAATCGTTGAGTCTTCAGTTATTTTAAGTGTCTCTTTGTTGTTAACCTTCACTGTTTTAACCGTTTGGTAGCATAATTTAGGTGTACTTGCAAACATTTATGTTTCCCCATATAGATTTATGTGTCTTTGCTATATGTAAAGTCAAAGGTTGTATCTTCTAATTCGTTTCAATAAGAGTTTTCTGCTATATAGTTCATTTTCACAAACGATGCTAGAAATATAATTATTATAAAGGAAGAGAAAGGATGGACTTACTTACATCTTACGTAGATTTGGTTTTGTATTGTTTTGAACATCGGTTCAACATCGGCCCACTGTTGCGGGCTTCCACAGCCGTTGTCTAAATTGCCCCTCAGTTCCCAAACTAATGCTGTTTACAATGACTGACAAATTTTCAGCTTCTGTTTGATAAGTACAATGGTGTCTCAGTCAACTACTTGAAGAAAACACAAGTATGAGGTTGCGTCTCTCCAGTTTATACTAACAAGGTGCATATATATAGTTCTGATTAAATTTGTTGTTTATATTTAAGGCTGCAGAAACGAGTGCTGTTAGAGATGTGTACGGCTCGGTTACTATCAATATTAAATGTAATTCTTTACTATTTTTAGTTTGATTGTGTTGTTGATGCCGGCTTTGTTGATGTCGATTCTACATCAACAACACAATCAAACTAAAATAATAAATAATTGCATTAATTATTTTTAATACGTACCCTAACAGTACGCGTTTCTGCAGCCTTATTTATAATGCAAAACATAATAACATTTCAAATTAGTCATTGATCCTCGTTGTATTTTATTTCTGTTATAAACACAAAAAATTAATTTTAAAAGAAAACAAATCCTAATATTGTAGTTATACATCGACATAGTCAGTGATTTTGAATTACACGACAGTCCTGTTTTGAATAAACATCATTGTTTTGACTATCATATTTACATAAGCTTCAACTTATAATTTGTTAAATAAAAATAAAATTCTAAGTGTAAATCTGTAACACTACATGCAATTGTATTAAGCGTAACGACCTAATTACCGTTATTGGACATTTAGATAGTGTAAATAATATTAATTGCCAATTACATTATTTCACTTTTGTTAAAAAAAAACATTATTCAAAAATGTCAAAGCTTGACATTAATACAATAACCTCGCGATTACTAGGTAGCAGTTTCACGTTTCGCCTCAAAAATATATAATATACTGTTTTGGTTGCGTCACATACAATACATGCTTCACGTTCAGATAATTCGACCTTTATTTTACTTTTCCTTTATTGCACTAAAAATAACTTAGATATTCATCTATGTGGGTCTAAATATGTGGGTATATCAATGATTTAGTCACTGTAATTAATAATTCGATAACACTTATTTAATGTGGGTACCAAACATGAACTATTTAACGAACAAAAAAAACGCATTGCGTTTAATATAAAGGTCAAACGTAACAAACATTAGAGTTAGAGTTGTGATATATATATATATACATATATATATATACGAGTTTGTATATATATATATACGAGTTTGTATATATATATATATACATACAAAATCGTTGAAATTGAAATTTAACGGAAATTGATTTAATACTTAAACGGAGTTTATTGCAAAAAAAATGCCATAAGACTTATTTAACAACTTCTCATATTAAGTGGGCGGTTTTGTAGGTTCTGTTGTATATAGTAGGATATATAAATTTATAGTTAATTTCTTGTGGTAAGTATTAGTGGAGAGTATCTAGGGTACATTACTTGTATGAATATTTAGTTGATCCAAAATTATAACATAATATAATATTATTATTATTATTATTAATATATGATATAAACTGATGTAACCCTGTTTTAAGCAGATTTCTTCCAAAAAGTAATTATTATATCACTTAAATCATTTGTAAAAGTTAGCCTACTAAATTTCACTTACGTAGTTTCTGTGGAAACTATTTCATAGATTATAATCGAGGAAAGCAATAGCAAGGCTTTCAGTCAGTTAAATGTAACTGACTTAAAGCATAAAAATGTGTATGAAATGAATTTTTAAATGTGTATCCTAATGTGTTGCTTAACGTTTTAACGCTAATGTTCTTATAAAATAAATAATCGATGGGATTTGCATGTAATTACAATGGATTTACTGAAACTCAATGGTTTTAAAATAGAATTATAATTAGTCATTTCAAATAATTTAGAAGGTTTAGACAGATTTGAAATAAATACTCCATAATTAAGCCGATTTATTACGATATTTGTATACAGGAATTATTTTATTGTTTGGACCTGTCTTCGCGGGACAGATCGGTAAGTAGTTCTGCTGTTCAGTGTCGAATTTAATTACATTTTGTAGTAGAGATTTTCTAATTCCTGTTATGAGTAAGAAGAAGGAGATAATGTTGGAGAAGAAAATTTGTGGTTCCTTAGAAACCTGAATATCGGCCAAACGTAAAAATTAGTATTTATTATAGCAACTTCATAAACTTAATTTTTGAAAATATCTGATTTTAGTGTTTTTCCAGGCCGTGTTTAATCACGAATCAAAATGTCTAAATCGTAACAAGGCGTTTTCAGTATGTTAGAGGACGTTTAGGTGAACGCTAGAAAGAAGAGTCTACTATGAAACCAATGACTATCCGTCATCTGTAACGATTTGGTTATGCGTTTCAACACAATGTCCAAAGCTACTAATGTATTTTGTAAGGAAAAGCGCAGATCAAAAATAATACATAAACGTCTTGAAAAACTATTTATTAGCGTGTATATACATTTATACTCGACAGCGCTCCATATCACAGTCTGTTAAAAGGTATCTAAACGCAAAAAAATCTTTTGATCGTAAATCCAATAGAAAATGCGTGGAATGTTTAAAAAATAATATTTTTAGTGAAGGGTGTCAGCAGAGGAGAGCTAATGAAAAGTATTAGAGGAATGTAGCTGAGAGTCATAGTAAATACCAAACAAGCTCCTTGTATATTTATTTTGTTTAATAATTATTAACAAAGTAATATAGAAAAATCGTTTTCGACTTGTATTTACATATGTATATATACGGAATTGCTATAATTTTCGTCCTAATCTAATAGCCAATATCGTAATAAGATACTAGTTTCTAATCTACTGCGAATCTAAACAAAAGACCTATCTGTTAAAAAAAAGCACTTAACATTGCCTAGTTTTCTTTCAAGAAGACGAGTACGTATACGATATTCGTTTACGCAATCTATTATATGAAAAGTAAAAGATTCATATAGGTACCTTCGCGCTGAAGTTAATTGCATATTTTTAACGAATACAATACCATTTTATAGCACTTGGGGTGAATAATGGTAAGGTCATAAAATTTGATCTTTATTCTTAATCGTGACTACGGAAATTAGACGTTTTTGTATGTTAATTTATGAATGAAGTAAATAGCTTGCTTTATTAAAATTGAATAAGCATAGAAAATTATTGTCAGTTGGTAAATAAATTTAGCTCACATAAACTCATGTCATATAGATCATAAGAATGGATAGAGTTCATGGCTGTTTTCGAAGAATTTCTAAAATACAGAAGTAAAAATAAGTATTATGGACGCTGTGTACCTTAGTGTAGATACCGTAATATTCACTGCAAAACTCCATCGTGTCATTAGTTCTTTAGCCTTTTGCAGATGTTATAATCTCTGAAGTAATTTCTAGGACGAACATGTTCGGATTATGCTATATTTTAAACATTTACAATAAAAACAACAAACATGAAGGTGTTAACATTTCTTCCAGTGTTCACATGCAAATTGGTATAATGGAAACAACTCTTTATAAATATGTTAATATAATTCACTATAAATATTTATAATAGTCCAAAAAAATACAGAAAAGGTTTATTGACTTGCTAAATATGTTAGAGGTTTATAAAACTATTGTCAAAAGAAGGCAATGAAATCAATACTAGGTAGGAACTAGTGCATTTGAACTTTTAGGTTACGACATACATATGTATATAACATTTAATAGTAACTGAAATAATATACCAAGTGTTTTCGTTACTAAAATGTATAGGTACGTTAGACGCAAAATTATTTACAAAGAATACACGAATTCTAGTTATATACTTACATACTTGGATTGCATTATTATTTAACAACCACACGTTTAACATTAATTTACTGGTAGCATAGCAAGTAGTTATAACATTAAAGGCAGTTTGAAGTGAGAAAAACCTACATCAAATTTTAATTTTTATGGTTTAAATTTTTACAATAATGGAGAAACAAATTCGTTAAAAACAACATTGCTTTGTCGAACATAGCTCTGTAATTACATATATTTCACTAAAATGTTATTTAATCGAAGATGCTTTTTAAGTTTAGTGCAAGTTCTGCTTTGAAAACTAACGAATTTTAACTTTTAATGGAAAATATTTAAGGGGAATGCTCTGTAGAGTCTCTTTGCACCTACAACACGGTATCAGTCCAAAATGAAAGATAATGTAGAAGGAAGTAAATCAAAATCGACTACTTACGGTTTTTGACCGATAAAATTTCAATATCTAATTTCATAAATTAGATATTTCCTCGTATAAGGCTAAACAAGGACAAAAATTCTACAGTAACATTTTAGGGCATATATACTGGTATGTCTGATCACTGAAGTTTATTAAATTATTTATATTTACATTCAAGTAATTCTGTTAATTGCACTTAATTCTTTAATTTTAAGAAAAATTAAGTATAACTTATACGTTGGCATAGCTATTATTGTGTTATAATTTGAACTATTATTAAAGAAGCCTGTTAAATACGATGTGGCGGTAGTAATGAAATGCACCAAGTACCTTGAAGAATAACTTTACTTACACTTCTTTGTTAAAACTAAACGTAAAATTGTATATAATACATTTTGGCAGTTTTATAGCATGTGGAAATGTATAGCTAACTAAAAGCATCAAACACAATCAACGTAAAGGTTATAATATAGAAACACGGATGGGATTGGTGTGGTAACTCTATCGATTCGTTAAAACCAAATGGATAATGTAAAGAAAAAATCTATATTCCGCGTAATTTGCTGTTACGACACTTCAGTTCTAAATAATTTAAACATTGCAAGGGTAACTAAATTCAATGATATAAAGGAAAGTCTTAAAAAAGGAAAATTGAAAGTAGTTACAAAGAGTGTTATAACAAATTCGCCTAACAAATAGAACATTTTCGGTGACAAACTAAAGTTTCAACCAAACACATATACACTCCCAAATATACCTTGTGTATAATATTTATTTAAACTGGTTTCTTAATAATAACTATTGAATGAAGCACACTACTACGTACGTTGTTTTCGATCACTGTAATAATGGTTGCCTTAAGGAAAAGTGAAGATGTAAAATCTAATATCTATAATTTTTACATTATTTTAATAGAAACAATAATAATCAAAATGGCGCTTAAAATACGTGTCCCAATTTACAGTAGAATACAAAGCTTAACAAAATATCTATCTTATCATTTTTTATTCATTTTTTTTATTCATCAATTTTTAATTCTTATTCGCAACATGTGATTCGAAAATTCTGTCCTCGAACCAAGGTAACTGATTTGACTTCCGACTACAGTTTCGGATATGTGAAACGGTAAATTAAAAAATAAAGTAAGGGCTGGTGGCTAAATGCCCTGCGCTCTTGGTTATCAGTGTCGGGGTTCTTGGTTCGGACAACGGCGCTGAGGTTTTTTGTGTTTTTCTCACTTCCTGGCGAATGCTGAGAATGAATGAAAATGTTCAGTAATATGTTATTGTTTCATAAAGAACGATGCAGAGCAAGTCTAGTTTATTTCACAATAGTTGGATTAGTTTTATACAAGAGTAATAAAATTAAAGATATTAAGAAATAGAAATTGCAAAATGTATTTGTCAAATATTTAGCTGAGAAATTCCCATTTCCACAACTGCATAAAATGTGTCTTTTCTATATATTAATGGATATACGATCATTATAAAGTTTCCAATTCATATATCTGCGCCAAAGCAAATTTTTCGTTTTGTGATTAAAGTTGCTAATGTTGTATGGACAAAAGTACTATGTAATTGAAATTAAATGGTTATATATGTTTGTAAAGTGAATATCATTAAATTCATTTCCCCAATGTTTATAAATTATACGTATATCAGATTATTAATGTGTAATTTCTATTGCCTTTCATAGCACTTAGATGATAAAGTTATTACACGACTACTTACTATTTTGGGAGTATCGACTTTCAACCGTTATGCATAAAGAAATAAAAAGTATAGCTAATAATTGGAAGTTGCTTCATACAAACGTATAAGTATAGTTTTGTTAAAGTTCATGTTTACGTTCTTGTTTATATTATTACCTTTATAATTAAAGAATTCTTTGTCGATGGTATCGCATTAATATATCACTTTTAGTTGACGTGTTGCTCCAAGGTCGTAGGTTTTTTTTTCTAATTATAGTTTCTATATTACTATTCCAGATTGCATTTAACATTAATTGTTATTTTTTTAATTGGCTTTTGCGATTCGATAATAAAGAAGTAATCGTAGTCAAGCTAGTAATTCTGCGAGTTGTTCTTGGTACTATTGGAATGTATAAAATTAATGTAGAAAAATATGAGTGAAGATTTTGCATGTGTTTGAAGCAATTACTATATGCGTAATTATAGATCTTAGCAATGATCGTAATCGAAACTGGCAAACTTTAAGCTGCTAGTGTATAACTGCAGTTATGAAATCATATTTGTATTTCACAATTCATACCACAATTGATAATTTTCTGAATATGGGCATATTCTTATGGAATTTATACAGATTTTGTAATTCATTCCAGACGTTGGATATCACGCATATATCAAAAACTAATTAGGCATGTAATATATGGTTAACGAGTCATTATATTTGAACGCATGAGAGCATTCTTACCCCTCTCTATCACGAAATGAATACAGTGCCAATCTGTCGCGTAATATATTTAATACGGTAAGTCTTTGGTTACCAATATTAACTTGCAGTAGGATACTCGGCACTCCACCCTCAAATAGTTTGATAATTTATAACTAATAATGTATGCAGTTATTCTAATTAGGTAATATTAGCCCTACTTCGCTTTGTAGGCTAAATATACTGTAAAATACTGCAACAAACTTTTTTAAACTAAACAATCGCCGTGTTACAATCCAAAACTATACTTTCTGTATTAAATCGTTTCCATTGTTATCATCGCTTTTGTGACAGTTTTTGTGACGTTTAAAAGTATGTCGCTGTTGTAGTATCGTGCAGAGCAGCGATCGTAGCAAATTTTTGTGAACGGTTTATGAGTATTTCAGGCCATTGCTTAATATACCACTAACATTTACCTTACCATAAAATTAAAGTATGCTCTACAAATAGAATTTTACCATGGCTAAGAGGAAATCCTCTGTAGATCATCATGCAAAGAAAGAGATTTCTAGTTGTTCACTTGGTTGTTGATATAACTGGCATATCAAAAACTTTCCGCACAGATTTTCGTGTTATGTGTATAAAATCAGATCTCATACACCCATACATAAGCACCAAATATGAGATTAAATACTATAAGGAAGTCTCATGAAATAGTATTCAACAATTCTAACTGGTAATTTGGTATTTACCTGCATATATGTATATGTGTATTATGATATATGTTCTCTATTTACTGCAAGTATTTTATATTTACACATTTGTAAAAGGGGAAACGATACTTAATGATTGCAAAAAAATATTGCCGAAAATAATTTTAGATGAATTCTAGAAGTGGATTACAAATATAGGTATAAAAAAATATCAATCGAATAGAAAGCATTTAATATAAACTTCAGAAAACTTTTCTATAAACAAAGCAAAGAAACCAAATTTATTATCGCGTATAGCAAATTATTTTATAAGGTTATACAACCAAAGGTTATTGTATGTATAGACTCTTGTCGCTGCTAGTAAGCTCAATATTATAAATGATTGGGAAACTTGCTATGAACCGAAGTTATACCACAACAATATTTACAGTTGCAGTAATTTTGTCCTAAATCCTATAATGGTAAAAGGTAATGTGAAAGGCTATTATAAAATTTAGTTATACATATATATATATATATATATATATATATATATATGTATCTAAATTTCAATAATTGGTTTATTATCCTGAGAATTTTTTAGTGGTTCTTAGATAACGTTTACGACTTTGCCTAGATTTTAGAATATCTTTTATGTTATTGTGCAACTGATGAATCTGTATTACGTGCTGTCTATAAGTACATGTGCCTACATATGTGAAACTGACCTGATACGTGATCGTTGCTAATATTCTCTAAATCTATTACCCGAGTCATTGATGATTAGGGAGAACACGTCTTGAAACTGCGTAAAAAGTGGACATGAATGTGACTGATGTCAAGCAAAGATGCCTAACTTTAAGATGTAAAAGTGTGCTATTATTGAGTAGATTTTAATATTAAATGGAACGTTTATTGCAGAAGTAAAACAAAACTCTGAACAGCCAATATTAGAAATGAGATGATAAAACTTCATGATAACTACACGCGCGCCGCATTACGTACCAATGAAATAGTTTCTACATGAAAGAACCTTGTTGACTCAGTGTAAGTTCATATTAAAATGAAAAAAGCGGGACCAATTTCACACTATCTCAAATTTTATTAAATAATGGCTACCGGTTTCGAGAAAGTTTGCACATCCTTAGGCCAGAAAAGTACTGAAAACAGATTCAAACAATGCCACAAACTATACTACGGTAGCAAAATTACATTGGAAACCCACGAGTATAAGTATAAGGGCGAAACAAGATAATGAAACAAGTTAAAATGTCAAAAGAGACAAGTCAATAAGAACTGTGTTGACACTTTAACTTGTATTGTTACTTTGTTTTTCGTCCTTATACAATTTTAACTTGTGGGCTTTTACCGTAATTTTGCTGTCGTGATGTTGTTTGTGGTATTGTTTGCATCTGTTTTAGTTTTATAGTTCGAGCACTTGTTGTTACAATAAATAATGATTACTTGAAATGCTCTCATACATCGCGCAACATTATCACGCGTTGATCATGATATTATATTACAGATTCTTTTTTAGTTAATTTCTCGTAAGATGAGTAATGGGGTTTGATCTTTTGCATATATACAGTTAAAGAGATTAAAAAAAAAGAAGTCTTGATATAAGATTAGGGTAGTTTTATCGAGGATAATCAAGAGTTGCAGTATTGTAGAATGACGGTGAATGCAGCATAAGTAATCTTTGGTATATTACTGATGGCCAGCGAAGGATACAAAGTGGAGCTGTCAATTTATCAATCGGTAGCATCAAAACTCGCTAAGTAGTTTCCATTTGTCTCTAACGTCCATCAGTGTTCGAAATTGTTTTCAATTCAATTTGGAGGCAATCAATAATCACAGCCTACTTTAATTACGCAGTCGATTGTTTGTTTCGGAACGAACGGACTGGCTCGGCTATGTTCTCTCGGTGTGCAGAGAGTTCTATAGATCGGTCCGATAAAAGGCTCATTGTGTTCACTGGGTGTGCTACCACAGAATTCCATCTGCCGGTGGATGGTAATATTTAAGTTCACCGTAAGTCTCTCATCTTGTCGACCGCTGATCGGACAAAGTTGGTAATTGTCCTTAAGTAAATGGACTGGCCAGACTGGAAATTTTAGGAGCTAACTTTCCGGCACACAAGTCATAATATATTGGCTATAAATAAAATAAAAAGTATAAGACAGGTTCTTATTGGATACGTTAAGCGATCACCTTGCTACGTATTAGGCTATTATTACCTCAGCTTAGTTTTGGTAGGCTGTGATATTTGCTTCTATTGCCATTTGGTGGACTATTAAGACTTCGCTTAGCGATTAATAAAATTCCATTCGCTTTACTGACAATTAAAAAACATAAATTATGTTGGATATTTTACACTTTTGTAATTATTTTACGGACATTAAATATCTTTACAAACATAACGTAGATAATTTATGCCAATAATATTTTATAGGTATTTACTTCATTTGAATTTATGTTGACACATTCTGCTTAGCAATATTATTTCAGAAGAAATATATTTGATCAGATTATAGTTTTATCTCAGATATTTACGTGTCAATTTCTGCTTTTTTTCTTAATTCTAAATATTTTACATAAATACGTTAAATGGGAAAAATATTTATATAACAATATTACGTTTTCTCTCCTAATATTATCTTTCTCGTGAATGATCCCATCAGCATTATGAATTGCTGCATTAGCAGCATTATTTTGAATATCCATCTATTTAAAAAAAAAAGTATGAGGAGGGAAAAGCACAAAAATTAAGATTTGTGCATTTAATAGCAAAACTGAGGAAGATACTGGAACATTGCATTCAAAAGTAATTCTGTTGTGATGAAGGAGAAAAAAAATCTTGAAACTAAATGTAGTACGAAAATTAAAACAAAATTTAAATATAAAACAGTATTGGTGTGAAAAATATACTAAACGTAAGAAACAAATGACAATGAATAATTCAGAAATGGGTCACTTAAACCCAAAAAAATATACAATACCGAAACGGGTAACTTAATAGTGGTACTATAGGGTCTACTCATGTAAAACTCGCGTTTAGTTCCATTGTTAATTCAGTAGTTCTAGTTAGTTCATTTAGTAATATTCTGTTGAATTTAGTTATCAAAATTATTGTTGAAAAATAGGGTTAATGTGAATTAAGTTGGAATTTATCAATACTTATTTACAAAAATAGAATACATCTAGATACATGTCCACACTTCTAACACAAAATTAATAATCTTGAAATGAGGAATATGGTGAAGTATGTGGGTTGTATGTTTACTACATAGGCCAAATTAGGCAAAAAATTGAAAAGGGACAACAATATATGGATGATTTGTTGATGGGTAGAGTGTGCACACCATGTAGATACTGACCACAAACTTCAAGCATTAAAATTCTAAGTAAAACATAATATAATATATTGTTTAAATTTCTTAGTCATTGATTTTAAATATTTTAATCTATTATGTCCAATTTTATTAGTTTAGAAACATTAATCAATATGGTTCCAATATTCAATGTTCTATCCTGTAATGATGTATGTAACTTTGAGAATATTTCCGTAAAAATAGATATAAGAAAATTCATACAAAGAAAACTTTGTTCAACAAGCGTCATCTTATCTGTATTCATTCTCATTACAGTTGCCAAATACAAAACGAGAAATTAAAGAAACTTCGGCTATTACAAACGATAAAATATATAATTTTTGCTCAATAATTTGCCAGTTTATTCCAATTTAGAACTTCAGAGCATTTACATCGTTAATCAATAGCTATTTTGCGAATGATGGTTATGAGTGGTACACATAGATCGTATAGCATGAGTTGTTGGTAAAATTGTAGTTTCGTAAGTTAAGTAGTAAATAATGTGTAGTTGCCGGTTATTATTTCCATCGCTAGATTTTACATTTTCTTGAAGAGTTTTTGCTTAGACTACTACCTCTACATACGATCATGATATGGTCACAAATATTTATCTAATTCGTACACCACGTCTACGTTTTAAATATTAGCTATTTAACTTTCATTTAAAGGATACACTAAAATAAAGCTGCAAATTGACGAAGCTTTTGACGTTCCTTTACTTCGTCAAATTTTCAAAAGATTTTTATGTGATGATTTTTTTTACATTTATTAAGTAATTGTATTTGATGGAGTTATTTTAATTGATTCTTTGTTTAAATTAATCCAGATGGTTCAACAGTTTATATCTAACAATAATAAGATGTACTAAGTTCAAAATTTATAGCTAAAAATAAGTAAATGCGTTACTAGTGTTAGCTGAATTCAAATAAATATGGTAAAATATACTCATTTATTTGTATATCACATTCTATTTATTCTGCTTCTTCATCTGTAATTAAGCAACGCTTTCTTACTAATGTAACTACAAATAGTAGAAATGCTCTTCTTGATATTAAAAGTTTCACTAATAAACTTTTGTCAGTATGCGTTTTGATGTATAGATGCTACTACACTGCTGAGTTAGTGATATTTAGAATAAATCTATTTTAGTAATTGCTAAGTCTAATAGTTTCCCTTGTTGGAGGTAACGTTTTTTTGCGAACTTGATGCTGCGATTAGAATGAAGATTTTTGCAATTATTCAATGAGTTTGAATGAAGCACAAAAATACGTGTTAAGCAACCATGGTGCAAGAAGAATAAAGCGAGTGAATAATGAAAAGCACGCCTTAATAATCGGTTCTGTGTATCGGGTCCGCGCGGCCGGCAATATCTGTTGCATTTCAATCGCTGTCCACCCACTCCGGTAAGGCCTAATACGTGATAAATATAGGAGGCAGTGTATAGCCGGTAGCTGTGGTCGTAAGATGTAAGAACACAATGCAGTAGCGGACCGCTGCTGGTGGCTGGCTATCGCGACTTGGATCACTGCTACTGAGATCACGGTCCCATCTCGGTCGACCTCCGCATTCAATACGTACACACTTACATACACACGCACGTACATACGTACATACGATTGTACGATGAACAGCAACACCAACAACAATGTAATGGTATTATGATGAGTTATAGCCTCTCAGGAACCAGTCTAACTGAGATCTCACATCTTATCATTCCAAGTTCAACAATGGATGCGACCCAGTCACCGTTCATTGTCGTTAACTATTGCCGGAGCTTAAAAATAGTTCGACCTGATAAGCTTAACTCCTTTCTTTTCTACCTTACCGTCTCCAATGCGCGAGATTATTTCTGGGATGCATTCAACTATCGAATTATGTTGCGTTTTAGTTAAGCGCGTTATTCTACTAAATATATTTAGTAAATCATATTAAGATGGTATGTATTTCAATATTCTTAATAAGCACACAACTAGCAAAGCTGGGTACAAATTATTACTATTATATATTTCGTTTTTTTTTCTCGATATGTCACTTACAAGCTTTTATCGCCTTTTTAATACGCAAATCTAAGGTACATAAAAAATTAAAATATCCAAGCTCTTTTAATGATACATTGTATTGTATCCTTGTCACAGCTGAAAAGTGCTTAGATTCCTGAAAATATAATTGTTTTTATAGCCTTGTTTTAAAAGATTTACTAATTCTCATTGTTGGGTTAACCTGTTAGGGAAATGATAGTAGTGGAAACCCTAACAATTACAATTTTGTAACCCTCTGTATCTACCTGCAAATAGCTTCGTGATCTAATGCATTTCTAAATTAAGTGTATTCCCATTATTAAACAATAGTTTAGCAAAGCTGTTTATCTTAGGGTTTATACTTTTATTACATTAGAAACCTCTGGGTATTGTTAATGTATCTATTAAGTAAATTATTATCTTCAAATCCTTAGAATTCCATAATATTAACTATTATAGACATACCCTTCTGAAATTTTCCATGAACCTAATTAGGGTCAAATACAACCAATCAATTAGCTGTCTAATGTAATAGTTCAAATATGTAAAAGATTAGCCTCAGACAGATAATTATGTAGTTTCAAGACTCAAAAATATGCATAATTCAATTTTACAAAACCACGTTTCGCGAGTGAAATGTAAAACAATTCATAGTATTTTTACTTTAAGTAGTTAGTTCGAATCTCCCACCTCTGTACTGTGTCCGCAGGTTTAGGTGTTTCATTTCATCAATAAAATAAGTGAAAACACACCTGCTGTTTATTATAAACTGTCACCAATCAATTTAAAAACCAAGCTTATACAGAAATTACGACTCGTGAGTGGTGAAACAAGTCCCAACATAACCTACATGTCAATTTTTTCAGTTTTTCTTTCTTCTCTCACTAGCTTTTACTTTCAGTCTCCCACAATTTTGTAATTATTTTAAATGCAATACTCTAAAAAATCATCGTCTTTACTTGTTCTGTAATGCATGTATGACAGAAGAAATATCTTGTTACTCCTTGTATAGTTAATGCTACTCTTGTGCGAGTAAATGTGGTTACTTTATGGGGAAATAGTAACTTTCAAGATAACATTCCGAAGGCTAAGTAGCTACACGTATTTGCTTTTAAAAGTTCTCAAGTGAATATATTGACGAAATTTGATGGAAGCGAGCAGTGGCCTTATTACTCATACTGAAAAATGACACTAGAAATAATCTGGTGCACTTTGCAAATTGCCACTCTGAACAATGTTTTGTCTATAATTTCAGTTAAGCTTTGATAGTGTGTCATAGTCTAATATCGCAGTTATTATATTAATAATCCTCAAAAAGACAGGACAATTGCCAAATTCCCAAAAGTAATGGAACTAGCGTTTTGGAATTTTTGGCGAACTCAAATTGGAAATGGATGTGAACGTGTGTTATTTATGATGGATTCTGTATGTAGCTATTTTAAAGGCAATTTTAACGATACTATGTGTCATACGTGTGTAATGTATCAACTTTAAGAAATTAATCTTTTCTGGAAATATTAGGAGACACACAGTTTGCTTTAAACATTTGTATATTTCGTTGGGCATCAGCCATTTAAATCAGTTTTGAGATAAGTAGTATTCTAAGCTTACACGGGCGTTTGTCATTGTTGTAGCGGTTCTAAGATTCCGTCATTTCATTGGTCTGTAATGTTTCATGAACAATGTGAACCACGGATGTACGTGAAACGTCGGGGACTAAAAATATAGCGACAAGGGGCAGTCTGAGAGTCGTTGGACAATTTCGAGATATTTATTGATGATATGAAGTCTTACTTTGTATCTTAGGTTTCATACGGAGTGTTCTGAAAATTCATTTCAAACACAGATATAGATCAGATCCAAAATTTATTTTTTACAGCTGTTTCTATTTTATTTCAAATAGAAATAAAATATATCCTTTATCAGAATTCATTCATTTTCGAGTTGTTTTAACAAAATTAACAATTTACTAGCGGTAAACGTTCGAAGGTAATAAAGTAGACGTTGTTTGCTGAAGGGAATAAAAATGAAACACTATGACAATAAAATTTCGTCTATATATCTATGTCACAATATATAACTTATGGTAGAAATGAAGATATTTTTAATATTTTTCAGATACACGATGTATAACAATTGGTAGAATCTAGAGAATATAAAACGAATGGTATCCTCATTTGCTTTAAATGAAAAGAGATAGGAACAATTGCAATATTTTGTGAGGTATCAGGAAGTGAATTCATCAGATTGTAAAGTTAAATCAGCAACTCAAGATTAACAGAATATCGTAAAGTTTGTAGCATACTTTCCGGTATATCCCCTAAGACTTAGTTTCAACTTGGGATTTCATATTAATTGATACGAAGACGAAGCTAGAAAATATACGACTTTAAATTTGCATTACCAATTGATTTAGATAAATGATGAGAATTTTACTAATGAATTCTCGTTAAAACACAGAGAAACCCGATTTTCCTTTCTAAAGTGTAGACCAACGTAATGCCATATTTACGGAAAGGAATATACAGTACCAGAAATAAAACACCATTGGCCAACCTCACCTATCAATAAAAATTCCAACAAAGATTTATGACGGAAGTCTAAATAGCATGAAATATTTAAGTTCGCTAAGAACTACTGTACTAAAATTTGTAAACAACTTAAATGCATGATGTTATAGAAAAGTTGCCACAAATATTTAATGGTTGAGCCAGGTCCCCAAACATAACTTCTCTCAATTTTTCTGCATGGAATCGTATCAAAACCGTGGTTTAATACTTCTGTTTGTCCCTGAGAAGTTATCACTTCTTCACGGAAACAAAATACAAAGAGGAGAAATTCTGTGAAACATGAATTTTTTTTAGAGTGTTAGTTAGTGTTAGTTAATGTTTTTCGAAAGTAAAACTTTCTACTACTGTCATAGTGGAGTCAATTTATTGTGAACTTGTTTTATCATTTAGATTATTTATTCTCATGTTAGAAAAATAACACAAAGCTTTTCTTGTTGAAAATTATGTTGGAACTGGCAGATTAGGAAATTGATCTCATCTCTAAATTATAGTCAGTCAGATGACAGTTGTCACGGTTTGATTTTCGAAACACATTACTGTTCCACAGTGTGCCCCAAATTTATTTAAAAAACATAGGCTACTCTAAATGAAGTTTTATTGAAGGCATTGTATAATCCGTTTTTGAAAAAGAAATGTTCATATCTGCTTCTGGTTTAATGGAGTTTGCCTTGAAATTAGAAATATTTTTGGAAGATACATCTCTATCAGCAATATCGCTCATTGCGCTTTCAAAATTATAACTTCATTACTTTTGGAAATACGTATATATAACGGGCCGCTGCCGTAAATGATTCTGTATATACATATGTACATATGCGCGCATATTAAAAGAAATCGGTGAATCTCGTGCGAAACTAATAAATTACACTAATGTAATTTAGCTACAAATTATTCATTTATTTATTTTTCTTTTGTTTCTCTAAATATAGGTAATTTTTAGTTTTAATTTTTCTTGGATATATATGCGTATGTACTTATTTAGTGTTTTAAATTTATAAGATATTATTTTAGAATTATATACAATTATCTGTTTCTGTTAACTGAACAATTATATGCATTTAACTAGCAACTTTCGATCTACCGCAACCTAATGGTTCGTAAGCAGGTGTAACTGACAGATAAGCGGGCACCTCTGCGTATTCAACGGATATACTTACACGCACAAAGAGCGGATACTTGCAGGCATTTTTACCGGAAAATCATGACAGCCAGAAGAGTTATACAACATAAAACACGACTGCGTTAAAAATATATATACAAATACAATACACGTATACTTGTTTGTATATACATGTAGCTGTACTAACTCGGAAAATAAGATATAAAATGATCAGTAGCATAAACTCGAGGAAAAAATAAATTGGTGTTTAAAAGTTACCTATTCTAAGAGCCAAAAATTTTGACTATAGACATTTTTGAACATTAAACATCGACATAACCTTCAAAGTATTATAGTTTTCTACAGTGGAAATAAATGGAATACTAACATTTTTGTGCAACTCATTTGGTCAGCTTTGATAAGATCATACAAAGCTTGTCAAAACTGCGTGTTTTGTTTAAGCGATGTAACAAAGAATTATGTTTAAAACAACTATGGTTGTTACACCATATCAACGCTAGCCAAGACCGCGGGGCAATACACTAGATATAAAAACTATCGATACACTTCGCACCATATCAGCAATCGATATTCTGAAACATATATGTTACAAGCTAATTAATTAATCTTTCGTGCTAACTGTACCAGGGCTGATCCATATAAAGTACGTACCATTGCTGTTAGCGCAATGTGGGTGACATTGGCGAAGTGCTATTAATATTCAAGGAATAAAAAGCAATTGGATACAAAATTCAAATTTTTATATTCTCTTAAATAGATCTAAAAGTTTTGAGAAATAATTTAATTTGCCATACAAAACTTTTAGTAAAGTCTTATTTTAATATTGGGAATAAAAATATGGCATATTTTTATCGGAAAAAAATAAATTTAGATGCAGGAAATAGAATACATATTATCTGCGTTTCTAGATTAGAATAGGTATGTGTATATGTTCAAGCTGTTTTAAAAAAATAAGACTTTTTTGTTAAATAATTTCGTGTTTGAATTCAAATTTTGAAACACTGTATAATATTTTTTATATTACTTTATAACATTAATAATATAATACTATTTAAAAATATTTATACTCAAACCTTGCCTTTGGTTTTGGTTTGACCAAGAGTGCCTTATAGTTAAAAATATTCTTAATAGGTAGAATCATATTTATATCACTCCTCAAAATTGCAATCATTTTCTTTACGTTCAGTTATACGTCTAACTAGCCAGTGCATGAAGAGCAGAATGACTTTTCAAGGAAATACTTATTTTAAAGAATATATTTTATTCTATAACGTAATAACTATCCATATCTACACATTTAGCCGTATAAAGAGTAATATTACGGAAACTCGTCAAAATAAGCATTTGTTTCGGCTAGTACGTCCTCAATTGTCTTCAACCTCTTTCCCTCAAGCCGTTGTCTCAACTTTGGAAGGTAGAAAAGATTTAGATGTTGCATTAGCGAGCGGAGGGAAAATGATGTTGTCTTTAAGGAACTAATTTCTTTGGTGAATAATTGTGGTCGTTTTTTTTAGTTTGGTATCGAAAGCTGTCAGTGCATCAGCATAATAGCGGCGAGGTATTATCCTTTTCACCTGCAAACAGTTAATATAAATTACGGCTTTGTAATCCTATCGTAAAAATTATTGTTTGTCTGTGCTTTTGTCTCTGGAGTACATTAATGAACTCAGGTTTCATTTACGGTGGCATATCGGCGTAAAAGTTCTCCTGAATTTTACTTGAAATTAGCTGTACTATCATTTGAAATTGTAACACGAATTAGCATTTGCTTGAAGTTCGTTGTTTTTCAGTGAAAAGTATTTTTAATATGCAGAGTTAGGGAACTGCTTGCTAAATATGTGTTTGTTACTTTCTAAGAATATGATATTTGTTTTCCTCTCGGATTTAGTAAGCCTGCTATGGTTTCAAATGGCAAAAACATATTCTTTACATAAAGTTAAATACGCTATAAATTATTAGGTATTATTAGAGACTGGATTATATGCAAAGTTTTATTTATTTATTATATTTTACGTCTATATGTAGATGTATTACACTGATTAAAGTTAATTAGCGTTAATTAACTTTAAACAGTGTAAGACATCTACAAATCGACGTAAAATATCATAAATAAATAAAATCAAATATATGCACTTTGCATGTAATTCGATCTCTAGTTATTATATTATTATAGTTATTATTCGTTTTAGGAGCATATCTTGCTGAAAGTTTTCTTTCAAAATTTGAATTTTGACTACAATACCTAATATTTTTTTTGCAATTCCATCAAACGAATTTTACCTATAATCAAGAATCCATAATAAAAAAATGGTAATGATGTAAACTTTGGGTCAGTCTATAATGGCTGTAGTGAGTAATGAAAAATAACAGACCAAACTGAATTTTACAATGTCTGAACACAAATGTCTAAAATATAAATCATAATTAAGTATGAATGACTAAAACACCTTCAATTACAGCTTCTCATTTGGTAGGTGATCTAGTTTTAGTTTTTCAATAATAAAATTTGATAGGAATTGTTGCAGCTTAAATTTGGATCCATTCAGTTATTAGTAACTCCTTTCTCTTAATGTTTTTCCTTACCTTTATCCTTTCGTTCATCTTTAGCTTCTTCTATCACTTGTTCTCCTTATTTCCCCTTCATGATTTATACTTATATTCACATTTTTCACAATAATTTTAGTTGATTCAGTCATTAATCAATTTAATTATATGCAATACTGATTCTATCTGTCATGATTGAAACTTATGATAAATTTTTTATATTCAACGTATAAAAAACAGTTGAAAAATTAATTGATAATGTCCAATACCGTTTGAAGTGAATCTGAATAATGTATACGAAACTTAAACCGTTTGAATAATATCAAAAATTGTATGTATATAGCTAAGCTGGTTGAATTATTTTAGTACGTGCGGTACTGGTTTTATATCATTGTAATGGTGTTGTTAAATAGTGCTGACAATTGTGAGATATTTAAAATTGTTGAAACTAGCAAATGTAATGAAAATCAAGTGATAATTGGTAATTTAGAAAACTACATGAGAATACATAGCGGAAAAAACAGTGGGTCGATGTTGACACATATTCAGATTAAATAAGAATTTAAAATATAGTTGACCTTTCTACTAATTATATGATTTTTAAAAATAACCAATAATATAACAAGTATCCCGGTTAGAGTGCTTACCATTGGTGTCTAGAAAAACGTAGAAAGTGGAGTTGTTTGAATGGAAGAAAAAAGTACGTTACATAGGGGCCGACTTTTATAAATAAAATACTTTTGAGAAAATTGACCGGTACTAGTACTATAGCAAAAGAAATTAAAAATCGCTAGTCTAAATTTTCACGCCTACCGCCTCATTTCTTGTAAAAGAGGAATGAAATAAATAATATATTCTGTTAAGGAGGTATGTATATATTTATATAAAATTGAAAGAATTCAGATTTGCGGTTTACTCACTTTTAATGAGTAAGATTTTACGTGGTTATAGAAATTGCAGAGTTGATTGCAATTATGATAACTGGGCTAGTTTGTGAAGATAACAAAATTGTAATAAATTTATCAATTTCATGTTTTCTTATATAAATATTATGTATCGGAGGTAGCTGCGATTTAGTAAATCAATAAATAGTGGGATTGGTCAAATTTATTCGCAAGTAATTTGCATATGCGTCTATTTTTATATTATTTAGCGCTGTTTAGTTTGTTTTTCGAATATCAGCGTATTTGTTGTTTTGTTTCGTGCTTTATTTGCTTGTTACTTCGCTTATTATTTGTTACGTTATAGAGGAGTTCAATAACGACGAAATGGAGGATATGCGAAAATGTTACATATTCAACCGCAACAATTCAAGGAATGGCTCTAATTATTACTTGGAATTGCATGCGTATTGATGGAAACTACACAAAAATTAATTTTGCAGATTGAAAGTTAATTTAAAGATGGATGGTATTTCGTGAAATATACGGACGTACTTTATGAAGAATTATTAATTCAACTGTTCAAATTATATAGTTTGCCTTGGCAAAATATTTAATTAACAATAAATAGTTGTGTATAGTTATCTTATTCTTGGACATTTTTCTGTTTTGTTTCTAAAAAACATTGATATAAAATAAAAAATATACGAATTATCCTTATAACTTTGCAATTTTTTTTAGATAAATCTGTTATTTAAGTAATCAATTTTTTTAGTGATTCCAAATATATATTTACATTTATATTATTTTATTTTATCTACATAATCACCATGTCGTTGCAGTCACTTTTGTATAAAACTCCAGCGCTTAAGATTTTGACCGATTTTGTACTGAAATTTTAGATTTCTCTCTTTTCTCAAAACGTATAGACACAATTCCTGGTTTTGGTACACTCCTTGTTGGTTTTGGACGACACACTACAGTTAAGAAAATGTTTCACAATAGATTTCTGGTCGTAAAATACAGTCGCAATGATTTTCCTTTTTAGGAGAGCTGGAATAATGTCACTGCATGGATTGTTGTTTCGTTCCAGTATTAACGTACAAATTTTACATTTTACCTATGATATATTGGAAAAGTATTCTTTCCTCTCATTGTTCACGTGGTCGAGGAAAGCATGAGGCCATTCTGTGACCTTTCTGAGTAGATTCTTCGTAAACGTTTAAATATCCTAGAGAAAGTTTGTTTAAAGTAAAACAACGAATTTCTATCCCTTTTTCATTAGACGCGCAATGAGATCGTCAGCCGGAGACTAGGGTCGCAGCATCTCTGATCATCGTGAACTTTTGAATGGCCTTCCTTAAATTCACGCGACCATTGCAGAAGTTGTACACCATTGGCGGTAAATTTCACCAACATTGCGTTTAGAAATCTAATCGCCGATCGAATTGCAGACAACATTGAGTTGACGGCAATATAGTGCATTTCCAACAGACAAGTTGACGTTATTATGCATACGTGAACCGTATTGCCACTCGCTATTTATACGTGAACATTGATCACTTATAAACATCATACTTTTGGACCCCGCCTCGTATTATAACACATTGACGTGATAAGTAATGTAATGTAAAGTACGTACACCTATTTCTGTTGCATTTTGCGGCTTGGTGCTCTTTTATACACCTTGTTAGAATTAGGAGTTATTTGTCACAATGTAGACGGAATTTGAAGAAGTTTATAAGTACATAACTCTAATGTATGCCCATAATGAATTTCCTATTGATGCATCAAAGTAGCATTTGTATTATGACTCGCATATAAGAAAGTAAACATGTTAGTATACATAATACTTCTACGCAATACATATATACGTACATGCTAAAGTACATAGTATGTTTATGTAATTTGTAGCCTGTGTATTTTTAATTGCCTTTTATCTGTTCGATCGTAGTTGCTGCGAGCATTCTTTATGTACGTACGCATTCATTATATAACATTTTCAAGTTCATTTACTTTCCTAATGAAGGTTTGAATTCGATTTAATTTAGTAAAATGAAGGCTTTCGTTAGATAGGATTAATTAGCAAACTGAAATGGAGGTAACAGAAATTAGAAATATAATTGTAAAGGACAACTTGTCGCTTCATAGCGTTGTTCTTCATTAGCATTTGTGTTTTAAATTTAATTATATTACTATTTGTTATACGTCAGGTACTATTTGTTGACATAACTGTAACACTAATGTTATACGTTATCTTTATTCAGTTATTGTAAACAACTTTCGATTAATGTAATATGTCAGATTTCAATTTCAGATCAAATCGATTTTTTATTATTAATATTATACGTCTCTTATTAGTATACAGAATCTTTTATTTTAAACACTGTGTGTCATATTTTCTACTCTTTCCTCGGTAAAAGTTTACGCAAATGTAATGTTCAAGTTTGTATATATATATATATATATATATATATATATATATCAGAAGGTACGTTAAGAAATACTTTGTGAGGCACATATTGTCAATGTTAAACTAAAGTCTTCAGTTCCGTATCGTGTAAATAAAAATTAGTATCTATTCATAAATGAAATTGGCTATCATATATTAAATTTATTTTATCGAGAGTGACATAAAAGGTTTATCAAAGCATATATAGTTTAAGTATTCAAACGAACTTAACGGTTCGCTTTTGTAACACAGTGTTACTCTTCCAAGAAAGAAAATATATGTATGTCTGTCGTATCTTTGAGAACAACTATTACAACAACAGGAAAAGATATCCATATTTTAAAATTTTCTTGGAAACATAAAATATTTTACGCAGAGTTTTGTTCTATTTTAAAAGGCAACTCATAAAGTAAATCAGGAATGCAATGCGCATTCGTTTATACGATGTTAGATTAAAAAAAATAAATGGGTTAAGTTAGCTGGGAAATGTGATGTGCAATTGTAATCACCGGAAAGAAAATACTCCAGTATCGGTGCACGTAGTAGATGACATCGTAGCACCAATAATAACAAAATTATTAAGGGTTAGTACTGAACAGTCTACATACAGTGGGGATTCATCTATTGTAATTTACATACATACAGTTTTTTATACAAAACTTTTAATGTGTGCAAGCAGAATGACTTTTCAGTGAAACACTTAACTAAAAAATATAGTTTATTTTACAATATAATTCATCCATTTCTATACAGTTAGCTCAGCGACTTTCCAAGCTTCGGATACCATATAAAAAGTAATCTTTCAGAAACTTGTCAAGATAAGCATTTGTTTCGGCCATTACGTCCTCCATTGTCTCGAACCTCTTTCCCTCAAGTCGTTGTCTCCAGTTTGAAAAGAAGAGAAACATTAAATATTACATTGCGGGGGAAGGGGAGGGCACGTTATCCTTATGGAACAAAATTTTTTGGTCAACAATTGCAGTTGCATTTTCCTTCAATTTGGTATCGAAACCTGTTAGTGCATCAGCATTGGTTAGTTATGGGCCTTTCCATCTACAAACAGTTAATATAAATTACGCCTCTGGAATGCCAACAGGAAAATTCAGTGTTTGTTTGTGCTTTTGTCTCTGGACTATAGTAATGTATCCAAGTTTCATTTACGGCGAAAGAATTCTTTTGAATTTTGCTTACTAAGCCGTATAGTGATTTGAAATTGTAACACGAATTCGCATTTAGTCAGCAGTAAGCAAATGCAACGCCTATTTTGCTTTGAACTTTTCATCCTGAAATGTTGATGTCAAATACTGACAGTTACTGGAAATGAAGCTCCTTGCGTCCAGTGTTATTCGTGCTTATACGAGTATTTTTGAAAACAGCAAATTACTTGTAATTTATTCCATAGAAAAAAGTAGATTAATCATAATATTTATGTAACTTGTCTTTCTCCTCATAAGAAGTAACGTTTAATCAACACAGAAAATTCGCTTTCTTCCATATTAACCCAAACACAACAAATAGTTTAGTTTAAGTGACTTCAAAGACTTACAGATTAATAGATTTGTATGCAATTCTGACAGTACGCTTTTCAAGCTTTGTTAACATCAGCAAAGTATTCATCATGGGGAAATTATTGCTAACTACTAAAATCACTCTGCCGATTAGAGAACTATTTCGGTCACATACATCTGGTATGTGACTGAAATGTTCCATCTGAGACGATTTTCTCTATAGCTGGTTTATTTGATTTTGGTGCATAACTACAAAATGTTTCTGGGTATATATGTAGTCATACGCTACTTTATTATTTAGAACAGAATTTTATTTTATGGAATATTCTATGTTATTCCCATTAAGATCTTCTGTCTAAGATATTTTGTATTCTAGAAGAAAGTATTTTATGTATGTACATTAGAGACATTTTTAAATTAAAACTAATAATATATGATAAAGTTTTTTGCCAAAATATCGAACAAACAAGCTATCAAAAAAATTGAGTATGCTTTTTTCAAACATAGTTTAGTATTAAAATAGTAGCTAGATATAGTACAACGAGCAGTTATCCTAATTCAAAACTCTAGAATAAAACGTATCGAAATTTTGGAGAAATAAGTGGTAAGGCTGTGAAGTTGATTGCAAAGATGTGGCATATGTCAGAAGGGGAAAAATATGGACATTACACAAACACACCAATTATTTTATAATTTATTAGTTTAGTCATCTTCAGTGAAAACGAAAATAATAGAAAGTTAATAGAAAATTCTCCTACCTATTTCTCCTATCAATGAAACGTTAAAATTCGTTCAAAGGCAATCGTCTATACCCCTATCACACAGCTGAAGGTCGAATCGCGTATTACGACAGCTGTTAACAAGCATTGTTACTTATTGAAACAGTACAATTGCATTTGCCCACTTCGATACCGAATGTTCCGAAACCATATATACTTGCCGCCACTTGGATTTTTTTAACTTAATGGTGAATGTGTCGATAACGAGTGTTGATCACAGACTTGGTGACGATAGCTAATGTGAGTAAGTAACACAGGTTTCTATGCCACTATGAGCCGGCTAGGTTACATGCAGTGGCGGCACACTGCTCGATGACTTCACATACAATTTCTTGTAACAGTTATCTTAATAAATATTCGATGTTTCTATTCGAATGTACTTATCTTGAGAGTAGTATCTACGTAATTCAATAAATAAACTTCCTTTTACCTTGCTTTAAATTATTTTTAATTCTCTGCAGTAGGTTTGGTCAGGTGATTTGAACGTAATGTAATAGCAATAGAAAGTATTGCGGTTACTTGATATCTTCTAACTGTCCTTTTTCAAATAGCATTTCAAACTCTATTCCCTTACATTCTAAAGTTGTAATTGCTTACATGGAATCTAATATTAAATTGGTGAATATCACTTCAGTGAGTTCCGAATATTAATTATTGCAAATGCATGGCCAAAAGTTGTAATAAAACATATATCACTTTACTTACAATGCAAAAGTTGATATATGTATCCCAAAAATGTTTAAACATTTGAAAATATTTGTATAGAACAGAAATTGACAATCAATGTTCAAGAAGGAATTAAAATTATAATACAGGAAATTTATCGAAATCATCCGAATAAACATTTCAATTAATACTGCTCATATAATGGATAGTATTTTGGTAGTTCGTAATTATCTAATTGTTTTGTGATCAACGTACCTCCATTCTTTTTGTAGAATGTGTGATTGATGTTGTTTGGACTTGGGGGGTTCTTTTCTTATCCATTTGCCAAGTTTGTTCCATAAGAAATCTATAAGATTCAGATATTATTTTTATGCTGCTAATTATTTCTGACAGAAAACTGTCATATATTCCAGATCATTATTGTGTATAAATAAGAAATTTTCTGTTAATAACCTTGTCCCTGATGGCAATATTCTGAAATGTTTCGGTTTTTCTTTTTTTTATTTCCATTAATTTTCATTGCTTAACTATTGATACAATGCAGTTACGCATTTATTTTTTCATGTTTTGGACTTCCTTACGAAATTTCTTCGTTTTTGTCAGAGCACATGGACCCATCTGTTCATTTTCTTTCGCTCTTTTATTGTCAACTCGCGATGCATTTGTAGTTAATGTAAATGTTGTAGTAGATGCGGCTTCTTACTGCAACCCAGCCTTGTAATTCTGCTTTTTCACAAATATTGTACAAGGGCATATACCCCATGTCTTTTGAAAAATAAAACTTTACTGGATTTTAAAAGATCTTGGTCTTTTATTCACTTACCCACTCTTTTATCATAAAAAAAATCTTAATGGAGAAAATTGATCGGCTATTGCAGCTTAATACAAATATATGGCGCAGTTCATAAGAAACGCTACATCAGGAAACATTTCCTTAAAATCTACCAAGCACTTCTAAAGATTGTATTATTGTTGTTGCTTTTTTAAAATGTTTATGGTTTTATTTTTATTCCAAATTAAAATACCCATTCCAAGAATCGGTCAATTTGGTAGAATATTTAAGAAAAAACATGTTAGTTAGGTTTTGAAGTGAGCTCTCCAGATATCGAAGAACGTATGCGAACTCTGGCAAAATTCCGTAATTAAGTGTTGTAAAGTGGAAGATTTTCAACAATTTTTCAGTGCGTCATTGCGACAGTACGACTGGGAGTGCACATCATCGGCGTTCTATTTTCCTCTGCTGATATTAGTTTGAGGTTTCTTAATAAAACTATTGCTTAACAATCTTACATCTTTTATATTAGTATATGCAGAACGAATGACAGAGTTTGTTATTTTACGTGGCATAATATTATATACATTGTTGAAATGTTATATTCACTATACGTTTCGTGTATAATTTATTGTTTGGCTTCTAAAAGCCACTATTGCCATGAATTATTTTTTCACTGTCAATGTTTGGAAAGAACGTATTCTGTAATAAACGTAATGTATTCCTATGGGGGCCACCACTGTTAACGCTTTCTTCCCATCTATATAACTGTTGTGGCGATTACACACTTCAAATTATTTCTCACACTTTCGACAGAATATCGCTTGGTCTTACCACTTTTAGAGTACTCGCGAGTTTTAATATTGTAATCTACGTCAATAGCACTGTCTCTTCCTTCAGGAACGCTTGTAATATTTTCAAAATTGTCTTCTTTATCTTCCAGGAGTTGTGTTTCGTATAACTCTTCCAAATACCAATTCTGTTACACATTCAAAAGGAAAACTGCTTTCTTGTCGAGCACTTACAATCTTCCCTTTCAAGGCATCATTCAACCCAATTTTTGAGATACTAAATTAATTACTACCATATTGAGATGTTAATTAATTACTTGAAACTTTGTAACATGTTCAATACATTACCTACATTAATCACCGCACTTGTGCGGAACTATAAATTTGCACCGAGCGGAAAGAAGTTTTTAATACATCATTTAAAGCGATCTCCTTGTATAGGCACTCCGATAACGGTCTACGTAACAGAACAATATGCATATTTACAGTAAACACTTATAACATAGGAGGAAGTTTTGTAAAATCTTTCTTTAGTATAATCAAAATGAAAATCATGCATACGTCGGGTATCTTATTTCATTGAAATTTTGGATATGTGAATTAGACCATGCTTACACCATTTTTATCTATTTAGCAACTTCCGGTTTTTAAAATTCTTATTTTTCATTCCAAAATGTCGTTGCTATGCTGAAACTATTGTCGCTTGACTAAGTAATGGCGGTAAAATATGAATGTAATGGTCTCTTGTTTTTTACAATTACTATGACGTCAAAAAGTTCAAAAATTTATTCAGAAACACGATTTTTGAAGCGGAATAGCTTGGCTAAACAATCTAAAAAAAATAAAAAAAAGGATTCCAATGATCCTAAATTTTGACTTTTGGCAGTGTATTTACACCAGGGTAGCCCAGAGTTCACTAAAAAAATAGGAAAGAGATATAATCAGACTAATTTATGACCTAATGGGTTACTAAACGTTAACCTCGGTAAAGCTACCTTCATGACGGCAGTAGATGCTGCTAAAACATCGGAATATTAAAATTCAATAAACGATGGAAACAACTCTAATTACAATCTATCATTGAAAATTTCGCGTCAGGAGTTGCTTTGTCTTTTTTTGTAGTTATTATATTTTTTTTAGGCATTTTCCAGATACAGAGATGTTTACAACAAATATGTTAATACGTTTTATCATAACAACGTAGTTTTTACACGTTAGTGGACATGGTATTAATTTAACGTGAATGCCGCAAAAAAGCAAGAAATCTCTCTGAAACATGATATTATTTTATTTGATTAAAAATTGGATTTAGAAGTGGAAATCGCAATGGGGAAATAAACGTAAATGACGAGGAGGAAATGATGCGCATTCAAATATAATATTTTCCGAGAAATATAGCATGTAGGGCTTTAAAACGTAAAATAAGGAAAATATGGCGAACGCACAAATACCGATCATATAAAGGCGCTATGATCAATTTTTATGGAAACGATATTACATGAAGATGACTACATTTATAAAGTATACGCTATAAATAATAGAGTATTTAGCCGAAACAATGTACGTTATTGGGAATGAGAAAATCAGTACCGCATAAGAGAGAAATTTTCAAGAACTGGTTTTAATCTGTAGATGAACATAGTTGGTATCAACATTATAACACTAATATTTTATATTATTTAAGATACCCTCGAAATGAAGTCGTGACGTTTCTGGACGCATACCATATGATCAAAACCGAGACACACGTTATCAATATGATCGGACGTCACCTCTTAATAGAGTACGGGTTATTCAAAACACTAGTGACGTAAGACACCTAGTACACAAGCTTTAAATACTATTAAGTTCTTCGAATAATTACTAACTGGGCAATTCACACTTTGTAATTGCATTTAAACTCAAACATTTCAACTCCTTTCTTCATCCAAGCAGGATTTTAGGTGCACATGTATATTTCATTATTTTGCGAGGTCTGGTAACTCTGGTAAGTAAGTTTAGCTTTCGTAAATCTTGGAAATAGAATAATTGAGAATTTCTAGTATTATTTGATTAGTTTATATCGTATGTATTTGCGTGCACATACATATTAACTGTTGATACTTAAAACAAGGAAAAGTTGTTTAGATCTTCGAATATTATCAGTAACAAGTAATGCTAAACTGTGAAAGTTCTAATAGTGAATAGAAAATATTAATTTTAGGAACAACGTTAAATTGTTGCCGAATTTGACGTATTGACGATTTTCTAACACAAACTGATCCTTGTCATGCTTCAAGAATAGTATAACGAGCCGCTACTGCTGATAACATATCAAACTATACGCACTGGTAATACGGTGAAGATGGCCGCCGCACTGGTGTCACAAAGCGTGAAATGTTACGCTTACCTTTGAGTAACAATGGCTGGTAGAAGACTTGTACACTAAGCGACACATTGTATTGTATTCGATGTATCGTGGCACAAGGATATGGGCATTAGCGTTCGTTTGAGCACAGCTTTAGTTTCTAATACCGCCGAGTAAACGCAACACCGCGCGCCCTCTCCTCTTCTTCTTTGTTGTTCGCTAGTTATTATTGTTTCCGTCTCTTTATTTCCAGTATCTTCGTTTAATGCTAATGCCTTGGATTCGGATGTCGCCTTATCATTTTGTTATGGCTTTACCGCCACTGCTCAATTTATCCGTTTAATCTTTCGGATGACGGAAAGCATTGTAGGTGCTTCAGTGCGATCAAATAATTTACCATTCGCGAAGATGAAAATGTTAGGAAGAACACGGAATGCTAGTTTTCGCGTTTCATGTATTTTTAATTTAAATAATTGAATTACATTATTAATCGTGGAATGTTGCATGCAGCGATTAATATACAACGATTACACTCACCAGGTTCGATGTTTTATAGTTTTTTTTTCTGCTTAAAGCGCGTCAACATTTTTCGAGATGAATACTAATTAATTTAAAGTGATACCTCCATGAATTCTATATTTATTCTATGGTTTTCAAATAGCCTGTAATACTTCTTGCCTGTTACATTTTACTCTTTGTATATGTAAATCAAGTATCATCAGTTTCATTTAGTCTGTGCATTTGTGATTCCATACTAAACATTGTAGCATATGTAGATTTGCAGTAGTTTACGCAAGATATCGCAATTTGAGGCATATATTAAAACATGTTCTTGTAACAATAAAGATTAATAACTTGCTGCAGTATATCTTTAATAAACATTTTATGAGTATTTTAACTTTTATGATATTTTTAACAATTTTGTAACACTTATGTAAATAACAAACATACTTCTACAAATAGATATTCAGCATTGTATGATTTCTCACAACTATGTTGCCTTCTAATAATTTTACAGTATCTTTTATTATAATTATCGTTATCACCATTGTAAAATCAATACACTACAATAAAGTATGAGGCTCGGTTCAAAATTAACGGTTGACCACATATAAAAAGTGATTGACAATACTGATTTATTCGCACATGCGTAATAGCGTTAACAGGTCTGTTGGAAATGTAATCTCTGCATTCTCGTCAGTCATAATTCTTCGTAAGACAGTGCGTTAAAGTCAGTGCAGTAATAACAAATACGACCAGTTGTGAAATTCGATTAGCGAATGAATCTTTAAAAGAAAGAGGACTAATGTTGCTGAGATTCACGGTGAATTACGTGAGGCATATAAGCCTTTTAAAGTAAGTGAGGGAAAATATTAGTTTAAGGAATTCTCCATGAACAGAAAAGTGTCATGCCCACCATTTAAATTGATTATTTCTTTGAACATGTGAATACAAAGAACATTGTCGCATAACGATAAACAAACTTTCTCCAGAATTTCGAGAAGTTTATAGGACATCGTGACTGAAAGTCAACGCTGTCGAAATCTGTATGCACGATGGGGTTCACAGATGCTCAAAAACATCTCAAAATGGCATCTGCACGTGCTGTCCTTGGACGCTTTAACAACGAGAAAGACGAAACGTGGACTTTCCGTGTCAAAGGTGAGACCAAACAACAATCCTTCCAGTAGCGCTATTCTAGTTCACCTAAACCGAAAAGATTCATACAAATCCGGTCCCACAGGAAAATCATTACAACTATGTTCTAGAATCAGAAGAGTGTGTTTTGGACAAGTTTCCTAAAACCTGAAATAACCATTACTTCGAAAATCTATTAGGAAACATTTTCTAAACTGCACTGAGCAATTCAAAACTTATCGCGAGGAATGTTGAAATCGGGGATTGTTCTCGTTCACGATCTCGCACCAGAAGATTACAATATCTTCCGATATCCCAAAACCTGGCATGCGTCTGTTTTGAGGAAAGTGAAGAATTGAATATCGCAGGCAACGGAATTTTATGCGGGTGCTTTAAAGAATCTTGTTTCACGACATCAAAGGTGCTTGGAGTAATTATGTAGAAAAACAAAGTAAGCATGTAAATTTTAAAATGACCAATAAGTTTGTCATTTTGTAATTGTTTTACTGGTCTACTTACAATTCAAAAACATCGCTTTGTATGTGTCAGTCGGTAACACGGTTGACAATGAGAGCCCACGTGCTCTCGAAACGCTGCGTTCCGCATAATTAATTAATTTGTGTGAGTGGAGTTTACTGCTATACCTGTGAATTGTACATCCACACCGTCCTTGCAATCGTCATCTGTTGAATGTCGAAATATGTTTATAATAATTATATATAATTTTTTAATTTATTGAATGGAATTATGTCATCTCATAACATTTATTGGTCCAAATGTATATACGTATAGTTATTATTATATAACAACACTGTTGGCGTACTTTTAAACCATACTTACTTTCAAGTACTGCTCGACAAGGTCCTGCACAAACGAAACACCGGAAGACCACCTAGGAGATGGGAGACGTCATAAAAGAGAATGCCGACAAAAACAGGGTACACGACGCACAAGATAGAATTAGGTGGAAGAAAGTGGAGGAGGCATATGTTCAAGAGTGGACAACTGAATGCTGAGGAAGAAGACTGCCCGAGAAGGAAACAGTACAGTAGGTGAACACCATACTTCAATTAAAACTGGTTTTGAAAACCAACATTCGTGCTTAAAAATATCTTTACACCTGTGCTACTAGAGATATCAACCTAACCAAAACAAAAATCCTTACACTATTACATAGGAGCTTTTTGTCTAGGTAGTGTGTATCATTTAACAAATATATTAGACTTGTTATTAGTGTATTGCTATTACTATAAGCTTATATTTAGAACAAAATGTAGTAAAGGCTGCGTTCCTACACATAGTACTGTGTTATACCCTCAAATGTGAAAAGTAGTTAGTGAATAATCTTGCATTTTTAAGTATAACATTTACATTTCGACTAACTCTGTAATACCCAAAACTTCGATTAACGAAATATTAACGGTACCATTTTTCAAACAAAATATGCAAGGTTATATATTCTGTAACAGTAGAGTGATTTAAGTTTTGCTTGAATTGAAATAGTGCTCCTACCATAACACAAAATTGTGTGATTTACTTACACCCACTATACTACATTATTGCATTCAGTTCAATATTCAGCGTTTTTTGAGTTAAAATTTGTGTCATAATTATTATAAGTGAACGAACGGCTCTAAGAAACAAAATGTCAGATGTTGTCAGATTACGAGCGTATATTTTATCTTTATCTGCTTTACTCGCTATTTTCAATAAGATTGCGTTTCATTCTCAAAATGATTTATGCGTATGCGTCTACACGTGCCTCTTTTTCGAATCAAAACTTAAAGGAAGTTTATTTACATCTTTAACTTAAATCAACTTTTTATGTTAATTTTAACAATATTTTTACCACCTTTTTAGATAAATATGGGAGGATTTTTAACTGTACACGATTTACTACTAATTGATTCACAACGACGAGATTCTTTCTTAATTAAGTTATTAATGTTATAAAGATTTTGAGGTTATTTCACCTTTATTGATAGAATTGTATGTTTATTGAATGTTATTAGTTTGGGAGTATTTTTGTTGTGAAGTAATCAACATAATTGTTCAACGAAGCAGAGTTTTGGAAAGAACAAGATATGGCAGATGTCGTTCTCAAAGATATTTCTCATCAGTCTTCTGTTTCAATATGTAGCAACAGTACCGTAACATATTACAAAAACCCGCTAAACCTATCCGCTAATTAAAAGTGTATGAATCACAATTTTAAGGCAACGGCAAATCAGTTAAGGCGTGTGAGTCCTCAATTAACATCGTATTTATAAACCGTGCACATTGCGCACATTTTCTCATAATTATAACCCGTTGCAAATGAAATTTAAACACAATAATTTAGCGTTATTGCTACGAGCGTAGAAATAATAAGTAGTTCGAGGCATGCTGAATTTTGTTTGTTGGCTTTACGTTTAACGATTTTTTTGTATAAAATATGTTTCTTCTCCTGATATCTTTGTTTCGTTTAACATTTGAAGTACTTGATAATGATTTGTTTAAATACAATTATTAAACGATTAAATTAGTTGTTGACAATTTATTTTTTTCTAGCAATTATAGTCGAACTAATTACTGATCCAATACCTTTCTTTATATACGCTTTGTTATCACTTTTACACATGTGATTAACAAAATTAGCATACCTAGCAAAATTATGCTAATATTATTATATAAGTTCATATCTGGTTATTACTAGGTACAACGCAAACTGTTTTAAAACTACTTTCCGATACATTTTTGAAGAACATATTTTTTATGCTAGGTAAGCGTTATACAACAGTCCACACTGTTTTAATTGTATTTGGTTAAATTGATGGTACAGATGATTTACATTTCTGTCAAAACTTTATTTTTTGTACTGGTTTTGATATGTTGGTGAGGATTATGTCGGTGCAGATGAGGCACTTATACAAATACAAGTATGTTACTTTGTTAGTCGTTTGGTAAAAAATAAAAATTTTCAGCTTTGTTTTACTCAAAGATATTAAGTCGAACAATTTTCCAAGTAAATGTAGATATTGCAATTTAGCAACTGAAATACGTGTTAAGACTGAAGAACTGTGGTAGAAGTTTATACCAGTACAAGCTACCATAATAGTTACCAGAAACGGTTCGCAAATAACGAAAACATCATACCACTTTTGTGTAACGTTCCCGTATGCTGTAATCCATTTATTTTAAAAATTTAATTTTGTGTGAAATATTTCTAGCGATCAATAAAAAAAAGTAGTAAGTGCTGCCATTCTTATCTGAAATAAGTAAAATTCTAGTAGCCAGTTAATAAAACAGAGGAATGCTAGAACCCATTAATTAACTTAGATTAATAATTTAGCCTTTTTCGTGTTCTTTAGTCTTCTCTACTTTCAAGGTTATATTACAAAACTAAAGTAACTTAGTATTCAAATAAAAGTTGCAATTTATTGTTCTGGTACTTATGGTATTTATTGCTTATTCAGCTGTTTCTGTGTGTAGATGCAAAACTTATAACATAATATTAATGTAATGATTAGTACCGGCATGGAGGGGCAAGTTTCAGTGCCGTGCGGAGAACAACGTGGAGGGGCGAACCGCGCGGCACGGAGAATCTAATACCCGTATTAAAACACTCTTGTTCGATATTATTCGACTGGTCGTTGTGAGCGCTTGTCAGCACACACATCTTTAGAAAATGTCGCATTTAGGTACGCTTCGGAAACGATGTATTTCGAATATAGTAGAAAACGTAATAGCGGATATATCGGTTTTAGAACACGAAGGCGATAGAATTAAATGTGTAAAGTGCGACAACTATTTGACGTGTAGCAGCAGGTGGAATGCCACCTAAAAAGTATGAAACATTGTTTTCCAATTCGTTTCAAACGATATAGCGAACACTTAATATTTGATATAGGTGTTTGTTTTATTCTATGTAATGTACTATTCACTTTGCTAGGCCAACAAGTACTTGTCTTCTCTTAGAGCATGTATTCAGATTATACATTACCAAGTCGGACATCGTTAAGAAACTTTATGCCATCTGTTCGTGAGTATGTTGGAAGAAGCATTAAAGTTGAATTAAAGGACAAAAATTGTGGTTATGTGTGGACGACACAACCGATCGGAAAAAACCTTCTGTGGTGAATGTGATGGTACGTAGAATGGAAGAGTTTGAACCGTCATTCTCTATCTTACTTGCTTCGAAAAGAGTTGCAAAATGTACTAGCGATGAAATTTTATTGAGGGCATTGAACAAATTTCAAGTTTCAACAACCCAACTTTTAATGTTTGTGACTGACAGTGCCGCTAACATGCTTTTCTTATGCCGATCTTTTAAAGAAGAGAGTGGCAGTCTGTTACATGTAACATGTAAAATCCATACTTTAAACCTTGTGGCGCAATTGATTTCTAAATGTTATCCACAAGTAAATGCTTTAATAGCTCATATGAACGCAGTACTTCTAAAGTCCTAAAAACGTACAAAGGATTTCACAAACTGTGTCCCAAAGTACCTGAACCACCACAAATGATTAATATGCATTGGGGAACATGGCTAGAGGCTGCATTTTACTATTGCGATCATTTTGATGATGTAAAAAGAAGGTAGGTTTACAATTCGATCCGAGACACGCCAAAGCTATCAAGAAAAACCAGAGAATGCTTCAGATACTTAGCTAAAATGTGATTTAGAAAGTATTTGCAAGAAGTACTATCGGCTGTTTGAGGGAATTGAAAAATTACAAAATGATTCGATGTCGTTTTCGTCATTAAAAAATATTAATTCAACACGCCGTACGCATTTGACTGAAACAAGTGTGGAGACATATTTAATGATTGTAATATTTAATAGATGCCCTCTTGTTTGTGACTTCGTGGAAACTTCTTAAAACAGTAAGTGTTTCAGCACGTTAGATAATATACTTTTTATTATCATTAAATGTGTAAATTTTCCTGCGGCCGTATCGCCTATGCCCACTCGTGAAGGTCACGGTCATAAATGATGCGAGTACGTAAGCTTTACTGAACACTCGCCTTGATGTGGCCGCTCTGCACGTTGTTCTCCGCCCTGCACTGTAACTTGCCCCACATTACCGAGACTAGTAATAATACTCTACTGCAAAGCGCTATGCACTATAGATTAGCATCGGTTTTGATGTGGCATCAGTAAGAAGTACTGAACTCACAATAGAAAAATTTGGGAATTCACTGGCAACAGTGACATTTTGCCTTATATGTACCTTTCAACGCTTCCTCAATTTTGTATAACTTCTAGTGTAGCAGTTAGGCGCCCCAATTGGAAATGATGAAAATAAACTATAACATTTTTGTAGCAACTTTTTCAAAGCACTGAAGCTAGTTTTCTTTTTATATTTTATTTCAAGGTGCAATAGTTGTGGTAATATTTTAGTAACAAGAAAGCTGAGATATGATTTTTTATGTTAGCGAACATTTATTAGATCGTTTATTAAAAAAAAATATTATCATACTGCGCCGTGAGTAGCTCACGAAATTTAAAATGCAGCTGCTCTCGTTTCATCGATCACGCCTAAAGTGTTAAATAACCGAACGAAGCGGGGATGTACTAGTCCTTTTAAGAAAGATAAGTAGCATTTAGTAAGATTTCTATAATTTGCGTTTTCAAGATAATATTTATTTCATGCTTTGAGTTTATAAATTGGGAGACTGGTATAGCAATTTTATTGCTATCGCTTCAGCATTAATCCTTTGTCATATGTATGTCATCTTTTAATTTCAAACAAATTCGATACAACTATCAATTAATCAATAGTCAACAAATTTTACTTAAATGAATAACATAGTTTCTAGTTGATATTAATATAAGAGTTAACCCGAAAATCCGTTACGTTCTGTATTATGTCAAGGTACTATAAGACTACTCGTAAATTACTGAAGTTATCAGATGCATAGTTACTTTTAAACTACAAGAAAACAACTTCTAGCGTTTTTCATGCTTTTATATCTTCCGTGTCGTATATCGCGCAACATTTTTCTGTATCTCTTCTGAATCAATTTATGTGTTAATAATTACAAAGAGGTCCGATTTCCCTAGATTTGTCTACTTATTCATTATTCTTTTTCAACGTTGCAATTGCATCTTCAATTTTTTATAGTCATGCGGTTTATGACATCTTTAATGTTAATCACGCTATTTTTAGGCATTTTTAGTTATCTTCTACATTCTTCCAATAAGCATTCCTATTAGTTCATCTATCATTCTTCGATAATAAAAATAATTTTCTGATGTTTCCTTTTCTGTATTTGTTTCATACATTGTTGTTACTGTTGAAATCACATTCACGTTCACTACCATTGACAGATCTTCACATGTTGAAAATAATATTCATTGATTTGTATATTGCAAAAATTGTTAAGTAAATTACAATAAACTAAATGGGAGAATTACATGTACGCTACCGTCCATAGAAGTTTGGCCAAGTAACAAAAATTTAAATAAAAGACAATTAATACTAAAGAGATAAATGTATTACTCTTAAAACTAAAAATAATTAAAATCTAACTAAAAATTTTATTTTTTCCTGTTCATTGTTAACAAAATTCTTACACACTCTTTTCGTCAAAAAATCCACCTTTTGCATTGATTACAGTTTGAACAACTCGCGGCATCCTTTTGATTAGTTTTTTGAGGTTTTCGCCTGGGATGTTGTTCCATTCTTGTTGAAGGATATTTCAGAGCTGTTTGTTGGAAGTAGGACCGACACTTCGGGCTCTTCTATCAAATTCATCCAACAGTAATTCCATATGGAGAATCGAGATCTAGACTTTGTGGTGGCCATGTCATAACGTGTAAAATATCTGTTTGATTTTGCTCATTCAGATACTGTTGCATATCCTGGCTGTGTGCTTCGGATCGTTATCATGCATAAAAGTAAAATTGTCGCCGATTAGTCGAAGCCTAGAAAGAATGGCATATTTCGCGGTACTACTCATTTCGTATTATTTCCTCGATTCAATGTAACGTTTCTGTTTCTGAATAAGAGAAGGAACCCCAAACTATCGGTACAATGCATTCGGGAAGCATCATTTCATCAACGGAACGTCTGACAAATACTCCCCCGCTTTAACCAAACGCTTTAAATATTGACTCGTCAGTCCATAGAACATTTTACCACTGTTCTACCGTCCAATCTCGATGTTCACGGGCCCACTACGGCCTTTTCTGTCGGTTACCCCGGCGCAGCAATGATTTACGAATTGCTATGCGACAGTGCAAGTTTCCTTCGGCCAGCCGGCGTTTGATGGTGGTAACTGAAATCGGACGCTGACGTCTGCGATTTCACTTACTTGATAATTGCAGTAGACGATTGTTTGCTGGGGTGGTTATTCGTGAGGTATCTGGACTGTTACGGTCCTTTAAGTCGCCTGCTTCTTGATATCGGCGAATGGCGTATTTTAGTGTCGACGCGGCTAGATTTCATTTTTCACCGATTTTCCTGCTGGCAAAACCTTCTTTATGCAAAGATATTATAGTGGATCGTTTAGCAACACTAGCTATTCTGCTGGGCACACTAATATTCAAACTGAACTATTGTGAGTTTGGTAAACCCAGTAAACGTTTGAGCCGGGCAGGAACGAATCCTAACAGGGAGAGGATATATAATAAAACCTTTACCTGCTTGGTCCCATCGATACAACTTATCTAATGAATAGATTAGAATAATCCGTTGTAAATGAGGATGATTGTTCCAGGCCATAAAGTGTTTAATGACTTCTCTTCTTCATTATTTGAGTTGCAGATATATTTAAGATAGATGTTTCTTAAGATTACCATCGTTGAATGCAATGCAGCTTATTGAATTAAAGTATTGTAAAACTTTCTCCCTTGGCCAAACTTTTACGGATGGTAGTATATATCTATGTGTTGTGCTTATTAATTTAATTTCTTCTCTGTATCTGAACTTAATTAGAAAATTTTTCATAATTTATGTTTAACAGCACTTTATATATTGTGCGACAAATAAGTTTGGAGACTCGCCGTGGAAAAAATTATTCAAACAAAAGTATCTGTATATGTTTCAGTTTTATTTATTCAAAATATTCTCCTTCAGTTTCAATACAGTTGTTATAGCGATTCAAATGTGTGTTCTAGATTATCTTGTGGAATTGCCTTTAGTGCTTGTGTTGTAACCGTTTTGATGGTCGAGATGTCTTTGAGAAATGTCTTTTCAACCTCAATTTTAATTTGGGGAGGAGAGATAAATCGCATAGGACCAACTCAGGTGAATACGGCGGATGATTCAACTCACAGACTTGATATCGAAAAATTGAGGAGCAATGAAGGAGGTGTGCAATAGTCACCAGGTTTTTAGTTCACGATATTAGGATTTGATACAACGGATTTGGTGATCTCTGACGCTTCAAAACTTTGAAATTTTTGGGAGTAACTGTTTGTCCAGTTAGAGCGAATTTCCTGTGGATAATTCCCTTGCTATGGAGGAATGTAATGAGCATTGTTTTAATGTTTGATGGAACTTTCTGTGTTTCTTTGGATTGTAGTGAATTTTCCGACATCCATTCCGCACTTTGATGTTTGGTGTTTGGGTCATGAACGCACCATGTTTCATCACCCGTAATAATTGATTTCAGAAAGTTTTGTTCGTTTCTGGTGGTTGCATCGACTTTTGTAGAATGATTAACGCACACCCATTTTTACTTATCTGTCAAAGCGTGTGGAATAAATTCTGCACAGAGCTTTGCTTTGCCCAAATCCTCGTAAAGAATAATTCGGATCGTTTCTCTGCTTATATTTAAATTCTCTTTCATTATTTTCAGCGAAACATTGCGATCATTTCTAACAAAACCACGTACCTTTTCGATCATTTCTGGTGTCCGAGCTAGAATTGGCCTTCCTTCATGATTATGATCTTTTAACCTTTCCTGCCCTTCTAAAAAACGCTTTGCTCTACTCAAATAATCATCGCTGTACACTTGCTGCACCGACCAGTATGCCTCTGATGTACTTTTATCAAGAATTGTGTGAACCTTGGTAACTACTCTTTGCTCCATGTTAGTATTTCAACATCGACACAAAACTTGTTTTGGGAGAGCTGTCATAACTTTACCGTTTATCTACCGGGAAAAGGAATATCACAGATTTCAACCGTCGGCCTGAACACATATATAGCGCTAGTAGATGCTCAGATATAGTTCGAGTCTCGAAATTTATTTGTCGCACTGAGTACATGAATCTAATTGTTATAAATCTTTCGATTAAGTTCATGTTTAACTAGAAACTAAACATATATCTGATATGATGGATGGAATTCAGTTTGAGATGTAATTTCTTAAAATTTTATCGTTACACACCTGATTCTTTCATTTACATATATGATAGTCCGTTTATTGTACCTATTTCTTTCGCCATAGGGCCGTCAATAAATCTATTTAGAAAGTTCTGAGTTACTTTTCTATATTTGGAAAGGAGCTATATTGTTTATATTGTATTTATACTGTTTTAGTTTTCCATCATAAATATATATTTTATAGTTTAAGAAACAGAAGTTAATCCACTTCTCACAAATATTATATTTAGTTGCAGTATAGTTTTGTCTGTTTTAAGGTAAGTAGATTCACTTTAAAGTTCGGATTATCAGTGTACGCATAGTTATGAAGCGAAATACATGATATTTCATTGCCTTGTTCATACTTTAGAAATGCCACATCTGAATTTTGCATACTTCAGACACATTATAACATAAATAGATCATAGACGTTTACTATTACCTTAGATATGGCCTTAACTTCACATTACTATTCGTACAGAACGTATTGATTTAACGAAGCATCATACAGAACACCTACGCAACAACTGATCGCTATATACATATATATTCTTTAGGCCTCTTCGTTCTATGCTACTTATTCTGTTTAGTCCCTACTTCTCTAAATTGATTCACTAAAGTCAAAACTTTCACAATTATTATATGTATATGTCTGCCTTCAACGTACATTTATTTTTTATTTTCTAAGAGAAAAATTGTCATGACCAGTTTACTGGGTGCATCTTTTATATATATTATATACATATTGGTTATGTAAGCACAAAGTAAAATAGTATTCTTCAGTTGGAATATTTCCTAATTTAATGCAAAATAAGTATTACAAAGTGAATGTTAGCAATAAGGATATTTGTAGTTAAATACAGGCATTTGTTAGTACTCATTTCTGCTTTGGCAGTGGCATATTGATTTGACCGCAAATACTATTTCAGTCGCAATGATTGAGTTGTTGTTGCGATCATTTTGACAGAGAACATGTTTTTATAAGTTTTATCTTCGAAAATATTAATTTAATCTTTCAGCATTTACAATTGTAAGTGCTTGCCTTAATAAAATTCTGTGTTACATATATTTACGTCTAGTGTTTGTAATTTATTTCAACAAATATAATTTGATGTATTCAAAGGATTTTCAAAATTGTTTAATTTTGATCGAAACACATCTTAATGGGAAATTAACCTGTTAATGTATTTATATTTCGGAGTATTTTCGTAACAAAATTTATTCAATTAAGCAAATCATACCAAAATATAGCTTATAATTAAGCTCATCTGTTTAGTTTTACTAATGTAGTCCAATACATCTGAAAAATATTTTGTTTCTAATTTTGGGAAGTGTTCTAATTCAATCCACTTTTCTTACTTACGAGTTAAAGAAATTTAATATACGTGTAAAACTTGATAGATTTTGTCAGATTGAATAATTAGTCGTAATTGGATAAAGTTCTCGAGTAAATTTTTCCTAAAAAATAAATTAATTTCTAAGAACATTTTCTGAACGTGTAGCAAGTACTGCTAAATTTTCTACCTTTATCATGGATAAATTATATCTGCTTTCTCAGCCGGCCCAATTTTAACTACGATTGTTCTAGTTTAAAATATAGCCGTTGATATTTCATATACGAGGGCGACCTGAAATACTTCCGGAATCGACAAGGAAAGCACGATATTGGTGTACTTTTTTATTTTTATTCTTCGATGTAGTTTCCTCGAAGATCAATATATTTTTTTTAAACGGTGCTTCAGCCCCTTCAAGCCGTCGGAAAAGTAGGATGTTGCGAGATATGCAAAATAGCCATCTGCAGCGACGATGACCTCTTCATTTGAGGCACATTTCTTTCCTCCCAGTGATTTTTTCAGGTTTGGGAATAGGAAAAACTCGCTGGGGGCTAGGTCCGGTGAATATGGAGAATGTGAGATTAATTCGTAGCGCAACTCATTCAATTTGGACACGACTGTGCAGGATGAATGAGCTGGTGCATTGTCGTGGTGGAAAGGAACCTTTTCCGCTGCAAACAAGGCCGTTTCTCCTTTAATACTACAACGAATCGGCTCAATCAGTCGGTGTAGTATTGCCCCATGATCGTTCCCTTCTGCAGATAATCGATGCGGATCACACTTTGAGAAACCCAAAAAATGGTCGCCATGACATTTCCAACCAATGGAACGATCGTTGCTTTCTTCGGAGCCGATTTGACCGGAAAAGTCCACTGCTTCGACTGTTTCTTGGCCTCCGGTATGTAATGGTGGATCCAAGTCTCATCCACGGATACGAAACGCATGAAAAAATCCCTTGGATTGCGTTGGATCCTGGCTAGGCACTCCTCCGAAACAGTCACCCGATTTCGTTTTTGCTCCGGCGTGAGCAAACGCGGTACCCATCGCGCCGAAAGCTTAGCTAAAATTTTGTGTAGCACATGGCCAACGCATTCTCTTGAGATGCCTTTTGCCTCTGCTATCTTTTTCAGCTTCAATCGGCGATCGACCATTTCATCGTTGGTAACGGTGTTTGGGCGTCCACTGCGTGGCTCATCACTTGTGCTTGTGCAGCCACGTTTGTACTCGCTCGCCCAGAAGCTGATGGTCGAAAAGCCATCCAGAAGTGTTTTATCATTGCACGAAATTCGATCGTATCCATGTTTTCTACACAAAACACACTCTTGCGCAACAACTATTGACAGTAGACGTCTGAAATTTTGACAGTTGCCATAAAAAAGGTTGACCAATGAACCCACTTCAACCTTCGTGCGCCATCTCTTGCCGATTCCGGAAACATTTCAGGTCGCCCTTGTAAGGTATTAGACTGTTGTAGAGGTACATTAGATATTATAGACTTTTAAACTAAAAATAGTTTATTAAAAATTATAATATATTATAAAATAACTTATAAACTTAAATAAAGATTTACTTTTACCAGATAGTTCTCAGTTACTCAAATAAAAATAACCTACACAATAAGGCTATCAATATAAAAAAGAGATAACAACTTAGTTTGTCCTTAGAAGTAAAGGGCTACAGTTGCAATTAAAAAGTTTACAAAAATTTCTAAAGATCGGGAAGCAACATTAAAAACCAAACGATATAGAGAATCTTCTTTACACATCTATAAACTTTCGAAATCTTAGGGTAGGGTTGATATCTATCAAAGATGCGCACGTGCGCAAGATTCCAAGAACCTAAACGATCAAAGCAATACGTAGAACTTTAGATGGAAGAGTTCTAGTCTGATATATCTGCAAAAACTAGAGTTAACAATGGGAGTTAGATCCGGGAAAACCGATAGAAGGAGTAATACTGATAAAGCGAAATCTGCAGAACTGCAATTTTATGAAAGACTTCTAAATAAATTTCCTAGAAATAGAAAGTCGAAAAGACGAAAGAACCAGAAAGATTTGAAGACAAACCAAGATAATACACTAAGAGAAATCTTAAGTACAACTATGTTATATCGTGTCTACAAAAATAAATTAAACAAACAAAAGGATAACATTACAACTTACCAGGATTACTGAATCTAAGGTAGAAATCTATTTTTCATATATTTAAATATATTCAATTGTTGTTAAATTAACCATATCGGCGTCACCCTTTACGAGATACGCCCTTCCGCAATGTTTATTGCCCAGCGCCTCTCTTGTTTGTTAGTATAAATTATAATTTCAAATCCCAAATATCGAAAAATTATTTCGATTTTCTGTTTGTTTGTTTTTATTTTTTACTTTATTTTTCGGTCGAGACTTAGTAGTGATATAAAAAACGTCCTTCAAATAGTTCTAAAGAGAAATGGCAAGACTAATTAAAATGTTATGAAATCAAGGCTGAGGTGAATAAGTATTAGAAAAGACAACTAATTTGTTTGTAAAATAAGTTGAAATGACACTATAAGATAAGATTAATAACTTTCATGTAAAGTAGACATTTCTAATTTTATATGTGGTACAATTAAGATTAAATGTCAATGGCTTTACATTTCTCACATAATTAATCTTAATACGTGTAAGTATGCGGATCTACGTATTATATTCCTACTTCCAGTGCATATATCGCGGTGGTGTGCACATAGTAACTCTTTGATTTGGCCGTATAAATAAATTATAAAAGATGAAACACCATGCACATCCACAATTAAAATAGACCACTCACTATCTGCTTCATCTTTGCATGGCACCGAGCGCACATACACACAGTTGTTTACCCACGCCGATAGGTGCAGAAGTGCAGAACTAATGAGTGTAGGTTTCCAGATCTTGAACAACATAATCCCGGCTTGGTGGTTGCCCGTTCGTTTGCTCTCTTGCATGCGGAGCACCTTTGCCGTTGTCGTTGCTGCTGCCGGGAGCGGCTACGAGTCGTGCTGGATACGCCCACGCGAGACCAACAAAGCGGTGGCACCTGTACACTTGACGATTGCCCTCACCTCCTCTCCCCCTTCCATCATCGGACTCCCCTTTTATCGACGACGTGCAATCATCACTCTCACGTCAGATATACGTATCGCATTGTTTTGCCCGAGAAATATTTGCTGTTACTGTATTCAGAATACCAGCCGTCGATGAGATTAGTAGTAACATGTTTATATATAATTTATTTCAATTTACTTCAATGCATCATTTAAAGAATTGAAAATTTCTATATATGTATATTAATTACACACAGTAGTTGCTTGATATCGAGAAGAAAATGCAAAAAAGAGTGACACTGACGGTTTGTTCGCGATGAGTGTCAAAATTAATCTGATATGATCTTGTAAAAGTAAATATTTTATGCATACATATTGTTATATTATGTCACCATAAAATCGTTTCGTTCAATATCTTGAAAGTTTAATTTAACTTTTAAATAATTAATTATTTATATTACGTCACAATGAAAGTTCTTTACAAATTACTATTAAAAAAGTTTATTATAGTAGTAATGAAGGAAAATATCTGTCATTGACAAAAAAAAACAATAGTTTATTTGAAAGCACGAAGCCCATTCAGAAAGTAAAGAATGTTTTTTCTATATAAATTTTTATTAGATATAATTAAACGAAACTGTATTTCACACAAGATTAGACGCCAAAGCTGATCTTCTATGTAGTCACTGTTAAAATTAGGTACTCGTACCATTTTATTAGTTTTTCGATGCCTTCTGTAGACTCAGTTGCCGCCAAGTTGTTGAACCATTAAATAACGGCTTCTTTAAGTTCATCATCAGTTCCGTATCATTATTCACTCAAAAAAATTTTCTAGGAATAAGTGAAAATCACTTGAAGCTAAGTTCGGACTGAATGCGAATGTTGAAAAATTTCCCATCGAAAATGAAGCAAGTCCTATGCCAATTCCACTGCTTAGCACTCCTCGCCGCTTATTTTGATGAGCGTGGTGAAGTCGCTGAACCGTTTGACTACTGCCTACTGACCGCTGCATTTATAGTCTCACCTCTAGGCATGTAGTGAACAGGATACCCTTACGATCACAAAACACCGTAGTCATAATCTATCTGGTGCTTAAAATTTGTTTTGCTCTTTTCAGTTTCGCTGGGGATTGCAGATGGTCTTATTGCATTGATTGGTGCTTTGCTTCTGGCGTGAAATGTGATACCTAAGTCTCATCATCAATGACAATGAGATACAAACCTCTATCACCATCCTTGTCATAGCGACTGAGAAATGTCAATACAGCTACCATTCGTTTGGTTTTGTGTACGTTGGACAAAATTCGCGGAACCTACCTGGCACACATTATTATAGCCCAGATCAGTATTAGTAATTTCGTACAACACAGTTCTTGAAATTTCTGGAAAGAATGAGTGCAATTCACTAATTGTGAAACGCCTATTTTCTTGGATGTCTCAATCCTAGCTTTGAGTTCGTCAGTCACCTCTGCGGGTCGATCGATCTTGATTGTAAACGTTCTTCCGACGGCCATTAAATATGATGCCTGACGATTCGTTCATATTACCATAAACCTTGGTAATCTGTTTATACATTTCAATGGATCGGACTACTTATGAGTTTGAAAAGCGCCGAAATGAAATTCATGAGGAAAACTGCAGGAATTAGATAATGGATAAGATAAGAAACATAAAAATAAGAGGCAGGTTAAGACAATATTGGAAAATCAGAAATTAAGTTGGCCCGAACATCTAGTAAGAGTACCAGATAAAAAAAACCAAGATCAGTGAAAATAAATAAGAGAGAAAAGCCAAGGAGAATCGTAAAGGAGAGAAAGTACTCAAGGATAGAGAACAAGATGGCAGCTCAACGAAAATATTAGGAAATAACAGAAACGATTGGAAGAAATTTGTAACCCCCACAACATAGATTAACAAGAGGACGAGGTTTATGAAGGTATGTGAAGAGACCCCTGTTGACTCATTAAAGAAAATCAAAGAATGTCAACAAATTTTGGCAATTGACAGGTTTACGTTATAATTAATGATATTAAAAGGGAATGAATTTAAGATTAGTTGGAAGAAATTGGCCATTCGAACCAATGAAAAAGTAAATCGGTATTAAATTTCACATTCACACTTATTTATACATAGAAACGTGACTTAGACAAGTAAAAATATTGACTAGCATTATCATTTCCAACCCCCTCTCGCTGTTTATTCACTCTTCATTTATTCCTTGTAAAAAAGAAGTTAATATTATGCTGAAAAGATGATAGAGTCCCTGTAGCAGTTATATAAGTCCTTAGAAGAGTTGTGCTCGACCTTCGGTAACTGTTCTATGTAGAAATTTACTGTAATTCGTTTTGAATTAATTTTGGTAATGAGATTTATGCTCTATTGCGGATATTTTCGGTACTAAAGTTGCTACATATCAAATTAATGAGTAAATAAACTGGGCGTATCGAAATCATCACTTCTTTTAATTAGCCTTCATTAATATTTCAATATATGTACTTTTTATTATGAATGTTTGGTCAAAACATTGTTCTTATTCATACCTACATGTGCTTGTAGGTATGAGTCTTTTGCATTACAGTTTTCACTTATTTCTTGTTGTACTTCAGTGCGTTTGTAATCATTCTCTTTCTTTTGCCCAGCGAATTGAGATTTAATGCATTTATTACTCTGTCTTGATTTGTTTTCTTTTTTTGAGTTTCAGTATTAATTTCTACACTATCTCTGTTTTCGTCATTATTTTTATTTATTTACTTGAAATGGCGGTTTGAAATGAGCTTATGGGGCTGGTGGCTCAGTGCCTTGGCTATCAGTTCCAAGGTCCCAGGTTCGAACCCTGGGACTGTATCTCAGGGTTGAAGGTTTCTGTAGTTTTCCACACTCTATGGCGAATGCTGAGAACGAATATCTTAAAACGCACTTCAGGGGTAGGCGTAATAATAACTCATGGCCGGCCGACGAGTCCTGTAACTGGCGAAAGCTGTTGGAGGATGCGAAGGCATGAATTATTATTATTAAGATTTTCTTAATTCCTATTCTACAACTGCGTTTTCACATAGAGACACGCGTTTTGGTTTTTTCAGAGGTATCATGATGAATTCATATTTTGATGTAGTTACAATACTATATAATATATATACAGATTTGTAAGGGAATTTGGTGAAATACAGTCGCACGAAATACATAATATGTTCATATTTATAGTTCCCAATGTTATAAACACTATTGTCCACGTTGTCATATCATAGGTATTTGCAAAATTGTTGCTTCTCACCTTTATAATTTTCTCAAACTTGTTTTCTCAATTGATCGTTATATTACATGTTTATTTTTTGTATTTCTCACAAAATAATTTTTGGTTCCATCGATTTCTGTAAGTTCTATAAAACGTTATGTCTTGCATATTTAGCTTATTTATTATCGCGAATACGTGAAAAATGTTCGCGCATGATGTATACTTTTATAGTTAACACCCAAAACCGTAGATACTCAAATTTCCCACTATCAACGTATCACCAATTTCTTATAAGAATTTTATTCAATTCGGATGTAGAATTATAACAAGCTCTATTGATCATCAGCAATAAAGAAATTTTTAACATAGATGATGAAACGAATTGCCGCTTATTTAAATAAACACACTGAGCGCCGCCATTTAAAAGTTGTTCCTTTTGAACATTTAAAAATTGTTACTTTTGGTCGCTGTGTGCTCTTTCCATTAATAATCTATAGAAATTGCTTGAACTAATATAGGATGTTTGGATATATAATCTTATTTTATTAGATTGTGGGCGATAATTAGCTTGTATTCGTTTAGATACAGATGGCCTGCATGACAAGAAAACGCTACTGCCCTCTTGTATAGATACTGTTCACCACTGTTTTCTAGACAACTTGGCTATTTAATCTAAATGAACGATATAAAATAATAAAATTAGCCGGCCAGATCAGATTGTTTTGAATCTCTTCAGTTACAGATGGTACTCCATATAATAATTTAACCCAATTTTAATGCTAAATTGTTTTATATTCATATATCGATACAATCGTTGTTTAGTATCCTCGCTCCCGTTTCCTAGTTTGAAAAAAATGATTTCTACGAGATTTATTTTACTTATTCGTAATAGCTTCCGAAATGAAAAGTTGCACAAGACTGATCACTTCACAATACCGCAATAATATCATGAGCTGAGTATGGATGTACCCGGGCTGTTTTAGAAATTCGATAAATTACTATATATTTACTATACAACAGCGAACACTATAAGTTGGAGACTTCAATTACCATTTATGAAGTATGAGTTTTCCCTGACATGCCCGCGACATTTAATTTAAACAGTATAGTTGAGAAACTGTTTGGATGCGATTGTTGATATTTCTGTTAATTTTGTAAAATCCAGTTGTTCCGAAAATAATTACATTTCTTCATTTTATGTAAATTAAATATGAATAACATTCATTATTTATCTATCCCATATAAACTACAACACTATCTTTAATACAAATTCGACATTGGAATTTAACCAGACTGTATGTTACGAAATGTCACTGGTTCTTGTAGTAAAAAATAAACTACTGTAATTGTTTTATTAGTTGTATTCGACGTTAAATAAATTGACTATATAAGCCCTAATGAACTCACCCCCCCAATGGTAATTAGTGCGGGAAATTTGATTTAAATATATGGCGCCAACATACTCCCCCCTTGAAAGATGAATATCTTTCAAAAACAATTTTATGTAAATGTGACGCACTAGAACACGTTGATGTATAATTTAGTCTTCGTTCAACACTGTCAATGGACACACCCTTGTCACACTCCGCTTCATTTGTCCACTAGAAGTTCGTATGGTGACTGCTCGAACAACATTGTCCTTTCCCGGCTGAACTTCCGTGATACGTCCCAGCTTCCAACGAGAAGGAGACAGATGATCGTCCTTAATTACAACTAAATCGCCAACATTGATGGATCCTAGGTTGGACTTCCATTTGGTTTTCTGTTACAATTCGCTGATGTATTCACGCGACCATCTTGTCCAGAAATGTTGAGTCATTTGTTGGAGTCGCTGATATCTTGACAGGGTGTTTTCTTTGAGTTCAAGCAAGTTGGGTTGTGGAAGAGAAGTGATGGGTCTTCCAATGAGGAAGTGTCCAGGTGTCAGGGCGTTTAGGCCATTGGAATCGGAAGACAGGAGAAATGGGTCGTGAATTCAAGATCCCATCTACTTGCGTGAGTACGGTAAGAAGCTCTTCAAAAGTAATTGGAACATTTACTAAAACTCTTCTGATGTGAAGTTTTGTGGACTTTACTCCGGCCTCCCAAAAGCCGCCGAAGTGTGGTGCACTAGGCGGAATAAATTTCCAATCAATACCTTCAGTAGCTAACGATTGTACAATTGAATATTCAGTGTTTTCAAAAAAGGTTTTTAGTTGTGATAATTCGGAATTGGTACCGACAAACTTGGTACCGTTGTCTGAATACATTATTGTGGGCTTGCCACGTCTGGCGCAGAATCTATGAAGTACTGACAGGAATGATTCGGTAGTTAAATCTGCGACAGGTTCTAAGTGAATAGCCTTGGCGCACAGGCAAACAAATAAACTTATATATGCTTTGATTATTTTAGACCTTGACCTCTTTTGTCTCTAATTAGTACAGGTCCAGCATAATCGACACCAGTTGCATAAAAGGGATGGTTTGCAGTGACACGATGTTTTGGTAGTTGGCCCATAATGGGTACTACTGATTTGGCCTTAAACCTGAAACATTTGATGCAGTCTCGAACAATTTTTCGTGCTAGATTTCTACCCTTAGTAGGCCAAAAAAGTTGTATATGCTCATGACGAAAAAATAATTTTGTTAATATATGATTGCCATCCAGTAGTAAAGGGCACCTTTGATTAAAATTGAACTCAGAATTGGCTAGGCGCCCGCCTACTCTTAATAATCCATCTTGATCGTTGAATGGTGTTAATGTTTGTAAATGTTTATTTCTGAAAATGCCATTTTTTCTTAATGATTTTAATTCGTCAGAAAACGAGTCCGACTGTGACAATCGAACCAGCCTCATCAAAGAGTCATGCAATTCAGGATAGGTTATCGGACCAATTCTTTTATTTGTTACGTGTAACGCATTGTGTTTAAAACGGATACAGTACAATACAACACGCTGCATGCGAATTAGGCTTGAAAATCTATGAAACGGAAATGTTTGCTCAACGGAAACTGAAAATGTTTGAAACTGAGTTTTAAGTTCAGGGGTCTTTGCCAGTCCCTTATATTGTTTTGGCAATGGCACTTCAATGGATCTATCGAGAAGCCAAGAAGGACCCTTCCACCACAAACCACTTGAACACAACTTGAATGCAGTCGAGCCTCTTGACAGCAAGTCTGCGGGATTATTTTTTGATGCGACGTAATGCCATTCATTTTGCTTACTTAATTGTTGTATTTGGGCGACTCTATGAGCAACAAAGGTTTGAAGATGAGATGGCTCTGTTAGGATTTAAGGTAGAGCAACTTGTGAATCACTCCAAGAATAGATCTTGCACGAAATTGTAAGAGCTTGTTTTATCTTGTTAACTAATTGTGCTAAGATTAGAGCACTACATAACTCTATCATTGGTTACCCTTTTTGATAGGACAGATTTTGAGCAAAGAAGATTAACGTACACAGAACCATTCGTATCAAAGCTTCTTAAGTAAACACAAGCACCATACGCTTGCTGTGAGGCATCACTAAAGCCATGTAGCTCAACAGCAGCAAGATTGGTGCAGAGAGCATGTCGGCTAATCATAATGTTGTTAAGATGCAGTAAATCGTCCGTAAATTTTAACCAGGAATCCTTTATTGATTCTGAGACGACGTCATCCCATGATAAATTCAATTGCCAAATTTTTTGAATAAGTAATTTCGCGTTTACCACAACGAGGCTTAGCAAACCAAGCGGATCAAAAATTTTAGATATGTCTGATAATAAATTGCGTTTAGTAAAAGGACGAGTTTTGTTGTAGTTGGAGATGGAATACGTCAAATTATCTGTACTCCAATTCCATTGAATGCCTAAAGTTTTGTCTTTGACCTCTGATTGTTTGAAAAACATCACTTGCGGGGATGAAACCGTCGACAAATTTAATACGGTTAGGATTTGAGGGTTATTAGGTAATTTACGTTCAAGTGAAAAGAATCGTTTCAGAGCTTGTTCGTATGAATCACCTAAAATCTTGTTTGAGCGGAAGGAAAACAACAAAGCGACCTTCAACATTTCGACAAAATGTGTTCTGGAAGATTTATTCACAATCATCAAGCGACGTGATATGGTTAGGATAAACTTTTTCGATTTCCCCAAATTGTTTCAACTGATCTTTTACTTCAAACTCCTCGCTACACCCTTTACTAAAATTGCAATAAATATTTTGGTATGTGTGAACAATTAATTCCGATACAATCCATCCTAACCGGGTATTTTGTAATTTAGGCAAGTTTTTTCCCAAATTAATTTTCCCTTGAGTTAGTAATTTCCAAAAGATGCCAGGGCCTAAAAGTAAATCAATCTTTTCCGGTACATTAAGATTTGGATCTGCAAGAGGTATCTGTTTTGGGATATTCCAAGCTGAAGTATCAATAAATTGTGAGGGTAGGGTTCCACTGTTTTCTATAACGAGACATGAAAGATCTGACGTAAATGAGTTTCTAAGAGAACGAATTGTAATAGAACATTTTGATTCAATATTCGACGTTATGTTGCCGATGCCTTTAACTAATAGATCAGCACTAAAAGCAGGTAATTTTAATTTCTTGAAGAATGCTACAGTGATAAAGTTTGACTGTGAACCGCTATCAAGAAGAACACGACAACTATGTCTGTTTCCTTCATTATCTAAAATCTCTACTAAAGCTGTTGACAGTAAGACATGTTCTGGATGTATTAACGCATTGTGATTAGATACTACAGGAATAACGTCACAATGTTTGGCTACATCTGATCTAGCCTTGTCTATGTAGAAGGCTATTATGTTTTTCATTGCAATTTTTGCAAGAACCGGATCGACAATCTTTCGATAAATGGCCGGTTCTCAAACAATTAAGACACAATTTTAATTTTTTAGTGTGCTGAATCCTGTATGAAGTTGGCAATTTTAGAAACTCCTTACAATTGTAAATTAAATGTGTTTTTTTGCAGTAATTGCAACTAACGCTATTAGAAAACAATGACGTTGATTGCTTCTTTCCTAAAGAAGATTTATTTTTTAAGTGATCATCATGATTTGCTTCTAATGTTTCTAAAATATCAGCCTTTGACATAAGAAATTTTCTAAATTCGTCAAATATTGCAGCCGTTTTACCAGACTTTTGTTCTTCCCATTCCCGCCTAGTTATTTTCTCTAATTTTGTAGATACAATATAGATTATTAAAGTGTCCCAATACTCAGTTCGTTCTCCTAACTGTTTTAAAGAACGCAAATGTTTTGATACATTATCAATTAAGTTACGTATATTGACTGCAGATTCATGTTTGATAGAAGGTACCTCAAACAGTGCCTTGACGTGATTTTGAGTGAGAAGCCGTAAATTATCAAAGCGATCGCAAAGTGAGTCCCACGCTATTTCATAATTTTCATTACTAAAATCAACGCATTTAATGACCTCCGCTGCACGGCCCTCTAATGACGCCTTCAAATAATGGAATTTTTGAACGTTGTTTATAGCCGAGTTAGAATGTATGAGAGACTAAAATAAATCTTTGAATTTAAGCCAGTTTTCATAAGAACCTTTAAATTTAGGCAAATGAATTGTCGGCAATTTTAGAGTACTGAAACTATTATCGGCAATTGGGTACACCTGACTTGTTCTGTTGCTAACACCTAGATCGACTAAATATTTTGCTTTTGCCAATATCTGAAAATATGTTTGTTCAGAGCGAAACTCGCTGATCTCGTTCTCATCTAATGAAGATTCAATTTCAATTTGTAAGTCGTAGTATTCTTGCAATATAGGTTGAATGGTTTGAATACGTAATTGTAATTCATTTTTATTAATTTCAACAATCGGCTGTTGACTAATTAAATCGATATATTTTGTAAAAGAGGTTAGTTTATGTTTTAGCGCACCACGCTTACGACGAAATAATTTAATTTCTTCCGCCATTGATAAATCGAGAGTAAATTGACAAGTGATAAATAGTAATTGTATTATGAAGTACTCACGCAAATAGAATCGTGAAAAATGGTAATTGGAATAGGTACAATGGATGAACTTACTTGCAACAATGGCGTTGACGACCACGTGGTGTTACGTTGAGTGAAATCTTGATATTTTCTGTTTGCACAAACGATCCGGCTCGAAGGACCAAAAAATGTATGTTATGAAATGTCACTAGTCCTTGTAATAAAAAATAAACTACTGTAATTATTTTATTAGTTGTATTCCACGTTAAATAAATTAACTATAAGCAGCCACTGCTGTTAATTGTACATTGAACATTGTGTAGTGGTCAATACAATTCATCTATATATATATATATATATATATATACCCTTGCGAACAATATAAGGAGGAGGAGTATGGGATTTATGATGATTTTGATGTAACCTTTAATATTCTTCGTTTTTTGCAAAAGCGTGTTATTATGTTACGATTAAGTAAAGACAGAAGCGCTTTGGATAGTAGCGTACTTATTGGAGACGACGAGATTTTTGGCTATCTGTGCAAAGTTGTTATTTTTAACAGTTTTTTTGCAGAGGCATGTCAGAATCCTAAAGAATAATATTCAAGAGGTGTTCAATTTTTTTTCAGTTCTCTACTGTTAGTAATGTTTTGAGAGTACGTGCGCTTTTCAATCTATAGAAACTCAAACTTAAGAAATTATATTAAAATTAAAAATTCTTTCAATTCTTATTCAATTGAAACACTTAACGTTCGAGCATGATGTGTTTCCTAAGGCATTAAAATATCTTCACTTATACCAACACGAAAAGGATCACTTGCTAAAAATTATAGATCTATTTTAGTATTTTCCTCCTTATCTAAACTGCTTGAATATTCAATACATAGCTTATTTTGAGTAAATAACGTTTTCATTGGGAAGCAGCATGATTTTAGATGGAGTTGTTTCATACTTGTCGCTATCAATCGTTTTATCAATGCAGTTCTTAGATTGCTCTGATTACCATCTCACCATTTTGAAATATTAGCAAAGTTTGCGTTAGTTGTAGACTACTTTTGGAATGTAAAACGAGATGGTAGTAAACGAGAGATGTAGTAGCTAAATCCTTTTTTAGTCTTATCTCCCTGTCAAGTAAAAGCTTGACTGGGCGATTTCAGTTTGTAAACCTTAAACGTATAGAAAAGAGTAACCCTGTCGAATTTTTTTTTATCATTAGTTTTATCTTATGTTAGATTCTATTCTTTTCTACTTTCTATTAGTGATAGTATTCACTTTGTTTCCTTGATCTAAAGTAAATTTACTTAGAGACAGTTAGCATTGTGCTTGAATTTGAAAACAATACATTTGCACATGTTATGTGAAGGTACAAAAAATAGGCTACTGTGCAACTCAATCCAATACATCAATTATACGCAAATATGTATCTTACTATTAAAAAAACAGCAACTGCCCTCTTTTATTTACGATGTTCTACCTTGGAAACCAGAATTTTACTAAATTAAGTAAAGTTTCATCTCAAATCTGAGACTTACATATCTTAAATATCTTCTCGACATTCAATAGTATACTGTCATTTTATTTTGGCTACATGCAGCCGAGTACTTGCTTACAGTGTTATCTGTTAGTGTTGGTCAACACTAGTGCTGCTTTCTTGGCATAAAATAGAATGGCTTTCTGTATGGTCTATATTAAGTTCACAGACTTGTTTAGATTATTCTTAACCCAAATATAAAATGTTAACTTCATCATGCATTTCCATCGTCGATCTACTTTTCCACAGTTTTTTTACAGCATAGATAATCTTAGTAATTTTTCATTATTATGACACAGGTCTAAACGAACCGTATTTTGTATCCGTTATTAAACTAGCTTTAACTCAAAAAAACGTCCTTCTCGATAAATGTTAGAATTTTCAAATCATTTCCATTTTATTCACTCAACTCTACGTGAGGAAAAAATTTTCAAGAATCTATTCAAGCCACATCCTGAAAAGCTATAAGATAGTGTTATATTTATCATTACAACACTTGATCTTTTATTTTTTATACATCTGTAAACGTATTGTGTGGACACATCTTATGTACACGTTGCATCCTTACCATCTAGAAAGTTAAATTAAACTAAATTAAACCTTTCAGATGACGTATGTAAATTTGTGAGTTACTTTATAAATCTTACATGCAAGATAGACTATAAGTTATAAAATAACATTGAAAAAATTCTAGCGCAAATTACACATTATTGTAACATTCTGTGCACAATATATTATGTTATTTTAATGTTTCGAAAATGTCAAAGTATCACCAGGCTTATTGTTTTAGGTAGATACCTACTTCCACTACTTTTATATAATATATCATACGTGGGCAGTTAGAGATAGTTGAAGGGTTGTTAAAAAACTCATTTTCTATTTTAAAATGTTCAGTTAAACTACTCAAGTTAATATTATTTAACATTAGGACACAAAATTACACTCAAGGTCACGAGTTCTTCTAGAAATGAGAATTAAAACATACATATATTACATTACTATTGTTAACAAGTATGCAATAAATGGTAACACAATTGCAATAAGAACATTATCGAGGTTTCAATGCTCCGGTTCTTCAATTCTTGTTATAACCTGGTACACACAAATCAGTTTTTCGTCTCAATTGAATTTGCATACCTTTCCATAAAGATGTGATTAAGTAATGATCTAGTGATCATTTCTAATAGGAATTTAGAATGTAGAAGTTTAACCTCCCGAAATTCTAACAAAGAGATCCATTTACTTAGCGTATTAACGGTTAGATTTGGATCATGAAAATCAACGGTACGTAAATACGTACATGGACACATGTCATCATCGCGGTTGCTGGTCATTCGTTCCGGGGGTCTCCTTATCTTGAAGGATCGTAGTTAGCTACGTCACGAGGCAAGTGCAAACTGTGCCCGGGTACCATTAAAATGGTAGACAAATGAGAGTCAAAAGCGGGCCCGGTGTTTCGCTCTGCTCGGAGTCGAGTCGGCGAGGCCCGGTGGTTAGTCCATGTTGAACTCGTCTTTGGCGGCCTGCACCTGTCCTGCTGTTCGCCGTGACGGAGTAGCGACCGTTGCGACTATTGCGGTACGTACGCATGTCTCATTAATTAAAAGAGAACCATATCGCTAGGGAAATCTAAATACGAAAATAAGGACTTTCGGATATGTAATTGTTTCTGAGCGTAACGAAATAATAACGAAAACAGAAAAAAAAGAACGCACGTAGGGGGTTATTCCCGCAGTGTGTGAGGATTTTTTAATTAACCACAATGATAACGCGACTGTTAATCCAATTATGAATTCTCTTGTTTATAATTTGTATTAGTTAGTGTATCAAACCTACAGGTAAAATAAAAATAATAAAAAGTACAATTTTGTTGTATATTTTGTTAAAATTATGAATAGAAACGGATTTAGAAGTTATAACTATCTATAGATGATAATTGACGTCTAGATAAATGGAAATTGACAATTATGAACTCTCTTGTTTGTAAATGGTATTAGTTAATGTATCAAACGTACAGGTGAAATAAAAATAATAAAAAGTACAATTTTGTTGCATACGTTGTTAAAATTATTAATAAAACGAATTTAGAGGCTATGACTAATTGAAGATGATAATTGACCTCAAGGTGTATGGCGAAGCGCACACAGTATGAAAAATAACGGAACTTTTCGAATAAAAAAGGAACAACTAGTTACTTCAGCAAAATACATCCCTTTTGTGTCAATATAGCACTGACCACGTTCAACCTACGATAGCATAGATATTTAACTCATTTTTCGGAATCACCTCACAGATCCTCCTCACGGTTTCTCGGACTTCTCCAACACTGTTGTAAAACGTTCCTTTCATAGCCAGTGCTGCAACCCTGTGTGCTGATGCTTTATCGTGCAACAAAAACTAACTTCTTGGCACTCTATATTCGGGCCTCACTCGAACGATTTTCTTTCACAAGCTCTCCATAACTCCCACATAACATTCGCTAGTGATATTCCGAGCGACCTTTACAGCCTTAAAATCAAATAATATTGTTTTCACTATCAGTTACAATCGATTCTAGAAATATGCGATTTCGTCTGACTGTTTTAATAATATCCTTGCAATGTTAAGCGCGAGCACTATTTTAGTCCTCAGTTAAGGCATGAGGAACAAACCAAGTGCAGACTTTCAATTTGTTCAAATCTTTCGTTAAAATTTCCTGAATCATGCTTTTTGATAATATTTGATTCCACTGCTATCCATCTAATAGTCGAATTCGCATCGTATGCAATAATTTTACGTCCTCATTTGATCAGTTCCTCGCAATTTTTGTTTCTTGGAGGGCCTGGCCTTGGGTCGCCTTCCAAAGCATCACGGCAATCCTGAAATCGCTTATACCACGTGAACACAGCTTGAAACAAAATTTAATATTAGCTCGTTGTTCCGTCATATGTTTGTAACGAACCGATAAAAGGTACTGTCCCTTTAAGCACTATAAGTTAACTACTACTTGATCAATTTTAATGCCCTCGGTCTTGTTTTACACCATTCAGATGAGACATTGTTTCGACGGATGGCGTTAGCAACCTTCTGTAAATCTAAAAGGTTCGGTTATTTTTTTCCGACATACTGTGTCTATTTCGTAACGGATGTGTATTATCTAGCTTCCGAGCATTCAAATTATTAAACCAAGTGGAGAAAGTTGTTATTGAAGAAATACTATCTTTCAGATGTAAACTAAAACAAAAGCTATAAATAATTGTAATGTCTTAGGTTAGTATACACGCCATCATAATTTATTACTATCATTTTATTAAAATAACATATATAATGAAAAACGTATTGTCCAAGCATAAGTTTATTGAGAACTGTTTATAGACATCGTCACAACTATATAACTAATATTTTCTAATGCCTCCCTTCGCTTTTATAACTGCTCTTATTCCCTTTGGTATACTGCCTATGCAAGTGTTAATGCTGTGCCTGATTGTAGCGTCATTTTGCCACGCATCCTCAATATTTATACTAATTGCTCTTTTGTAGTGTTTCTTCTCGAATACACGCGTGATTTTAGACCACTTCATACGTTTTCAATTGCATTGAGGTCGGGAGAATTTCCCGGCCAAGGTAACACTGGCACAGTGTGCGTTTCCAAAAAACTGTGGATGGATTTGGCCATGTGGCATGGTGCCTTATCGTGCATGAATGTGTAAAGGCCTTCATTCCGATCTAAATCATTGATATATGGCATCAAGACATCCTCCAATACACGCTTATATTGGTATTCATTCATGGTTTCTTGGCGAAAATACAATGGTCCAGGACCTTCGACTGATTTACAAGACCATACCATAATAGATGGAGGATGTTTCACCGTTTTTACTACACTAGCTTCACTAATCCGTTCAGATAGATACCGTCTAACAAATTGAGCTATTTCGGTCATGGCTCCTAGTTTTGACTCATCTCTGAGGGTAACGTTGATGACGCTTTGTCCATTCATAACATGCTCGCTTCATCATCTGTGTTAATCAGGGGGCGTTAGCATTTTAATCCGGCATCGTACAATCGTCTACGTACTGTAGGCGTGGATATTTGCACTCCTTGTTGAGACATTACATTTCGTATTTCGTTGGAGGATAAACCTTATTAAAACCGCGATTCGCTGCACTGTTTGTCGGGATACTTCTTCTTTCTTAGCAATTGTGCGTACATGTACCCAACAATGCCTCAATGCGCAGTTTTTTCTCATTTGGTATGTCTTTTTACCCATAACAAAAAATATAAACCGCAAACAAGCAGTACTAACACGTAAACATCCAGAAAACGTTGTTGCATAAACAGATAAATATTCTTTCTAAAATAGTAACCGATCGAAATAATATTCTACGAATTACTGTGTTTTTCAATTTTGTTTCTACCTATCTTCTATATAGTACAGAATGATTCACAAGCGGGATAATAATAGGCAAGAGGTCATTAAGAGGCACTTTCTAAATTTCTTAGAACGATATTTAGGGAACGTATTTAGATAGGTAATGTAAACCCTATTCATGAATTTTATACTTGTGTTTGTAAATTATCGCGTTGGAAACACACAAAAGCTTAAATTTATAGGGTGACCCTAATAAAATGGAATGGGACTGTAGTTTATCAATGGTGTACTTCTGTAACATCGTTAGGTAGATGTGTGAATTCACTGATCGATTATCAAAAAATATGAATCAATTACCTCAATGGAGGTCACAGCGTAATAGTCACAGCCCAAAATATTTAGTTGTATCTATTGATAAATCCATTTGTGTGGAAAGTGGTTTCATCGCTGAGTGCTATTAGATTCACAATGTCTTGTTGGATATGACTTATTTCAGTTAAATTCTAATATCTTTTTACTGCATTGTTAAAGCTAGGGTAATTTGGATGGGGTATGGTTAGATTCCATATAATTCTTCACAACCGATCCAGTATCCATAAACTTTTTACAAACATCAATAGACTGTTAAAGGACTTGGTGAGCCACGTGTAATCTCTCTCGTCAAACCACAGTCGGTAGATTGTAACCTTTATGAAATTTACAACCTTTCTTTTGTGCAATGTTAATCTGTCAAACTGTAAAAATAGAAAAACATAAACAGTAACGTGTTTGGTATATGCTTAAAAATAAATAGTTTCTACTATTCGAGTCTTAACATAATTTAGACACACTTTGAATTTTAAAAGCGGGTGTTGTTTATTATTCGAATGCACCGATAAAAGACGCCAGTGACCTTAAACCACAACAGGTCATCATTAAATTCTGGACAGGGAAACGAAAAATGCAGTAAAAAGGTAAAATATCGTAATCCTGTAAAATCTCTAGGCTAGGATCACGTTTTCTATGGCTGTCCATAACTTACAAACATTTTACATACTTTCTATTTCCAAAGTTTTCTTCCACTACAACATTGCTTTGTAGCAACACTTAAATTCATAATCTTTTAAGAAATTCACCGCATAATTACAAGTATTTTATACACATATCAATCAAGTATTTAGGTAGAGTATGACCAACTTAATACTATTTAATAGTAGTTAATCATTTGTAGTGTAAATTCATTTTGCCCCCTCGTGCGTTCAGACTGTTTGATATTGGCACGTGGCATGTGTATCAGTTACTATGCAACCGTGACTGTAGTGACATGTGTTTGTGGTTACAAAAAGTGTCTATAAGTTGACACAAAAGCTACAGGCAGCGATATCCTTCGTCTAAAAATCCTAATGTTAAAATTTTGTACCATGCTTCGTATGTTCTTAATGAAAGGAATGTAGGAACATTTAGCAACACCGTACTTCCACACTATTGTAATAGTAAATACCGTAATGTTTTTTCAATTTCAATCTTCGAAAACGTTTTACTCATAATTAGTAGTAGCAAGTGGATAAGCTCCATATTCTAAATTCTTCACATGACGAGAGATTTGCTCTTGAAATTTACTGTTTATTGTCAAACTAATACATGCTGAAAAATGTTATATTACAGTCTATTTTATAACAGGATTGATTCATTTTTCTATATTTATCTAATTGCAAATTATTGATAGTATTACCTAAATAATTGGAACCCATGCTTCTTAGCGAAATTGCGATTTACGAGGTATCGCCTATACTACTGATTCTAGCTTTTCTGGCATAATTTGTAATACTCCCGCATCAACTCTATCTCTAACTTAGTCAGCATCTTGAGGAGTAGTTGTACAAATATTCTTCTTAATGAAACCCCAAACAGAAAAGTCTAAAAGGATTGAGGTCAGGAAACCTGGCAGGCTATAAGGCGGGATCGCCGCAACTAATTCATTTGTTTGGGAAGTATATACCAAACCACTCTCTTATATTACGAGCAATATGAGTAAAAGCTCAATCATGTATGTAACTCATGATACAGTTTGTGTTTAACTGCATATCGCTAATAACTTGTTTGAAATACATAAATAACACATATAAGCATAAGAACTAGTCAAGAGTATACAAATAATCACGAAAAAATAATGGTTAAACAAAATTATAATTCAGTGGAATTAAATACATAAATGTCAAATACCAATGTTTTTGATTGAAATATTAGATTATTCTACGAAAAAGTGTGTTTAACGAGAGAGTATATTAAATAAGGAGTGAAGTTAAAAAGAAAACGTTTACGAAATAGTGGTATCAAAAATTCTTCTTTATTCTAAATTTCAAGTAACTATATCAAAAGGCATCGAACAATAACGTCTATTTGGAGCCTACTTCGGGAACCTCTCGATAGACGTATGAAACATGGTTTGAGCAATGATTTAATGTTCAGGTTTTCGGCGCAAAACCGAACGAAAAATGTTGGTGCATATAGTTCTTGCAAATTATGCGCACCCTACGTAATAAACTATGTGTGTTGGATTCTGATTACCTCTACTTACATAAGTAAAGTATATAAATAGGAGTATAAGCGACATTGAGTTAATCTATCGTATTGCTGTGTTTATTAAAAGCAGTGGCTGGTTTAATTAATATGCTAGTGGACTGATAAAGTGTATGACTTTTGAAATACTGTCACTTGTACACACAATAATACCATGTTCTAAATAAAAAAGGTTTTTTGGAATATACCTATTACATTTTAAGAATGGCAGGAATAAAATGATAATTTAATGAAAGTAGCGAAGTATAAAATCTACACTGCCCAAAACATTTAACGGGTATTCCACATAAATGATGATAGGAATTAGTCAATATACCACATATATATTTCTATAATCTAGAGTTAACCTTGCTAAACAAAAACTCAAATACCTATGTTGATGCCTGAAGGGAATATAAACGTGATTTAGCATGCTCCTCGACTAGAATTTAAAAGTTTTTTGCTGTGATTAGTGAAGATTTGTAGTTTCGAGTGTCGCCCGAAATGTAGCCAGATAATAAACGTAATTTAACTTGGCGTGAGGCCGGCTAACCCACAATTTGCCCTAAAGAGGTCCCATAAGAGACTGGTGGTGCAATATTATAGACCAGGCTATACAATAAAAGCTATATTGACTTTTATTTTGTAGAAAGTGAAGCATTTGCTGGCCTGAAATACGATTCTACAACCTTTCCTTTCTTTCGTATACAGCAGTGATGAGAGAACAATTCATTATATGTGGACGGTGACGCTGTCGAGCAAACATCTGATTCCATAAAGCTGGTACGAAGAAAATGCAGTACCTAGATAATTCTTCAAGTGGTAATCCAATGGAACATATTTGGAATACTGTGGGTCTTGCTGTACAAATTATATCACCAAGAATACTTCAAGGATTACGGACCGTTGGCGGGAAGGAATGAGGTATAATTTCCGAATTTGTATTATTAATTTGCCGTTAATCGATCTCCTTTATATATAATATTTTTGTGATTATCCAACAAGATTGCATTAGAATTTATCAATTCGCTTACAAATATTGACATTTAAAAATTGAAACTAAAATCACTTCTTTAAAATTTATTACTGCTTTTAAGGAACATCAGTTAATTATTTTGAACAGTGTAGTATATTACTGGTATACACCACACACTAAATTTTCTTTAAATGTGACAAAAGAAATAGGTGTTATTGAAAAATTCATCGATATTTTACTATATAGATCGTGACGATTTTTTACACTAAAGAATAGATCAAAGTAAAGAATTCTTAGAATTGTGTTCAAGCTATTATTTGTTAGGTTCATTACTGTTTTTAATAGTGGTACATAATGCAGGTATATAAACTGGTAAACATATTGCTATTTATTGCGTTGCAGTTGGTCTATTCTTTCTGATACCCGTTGCAATATATGTGAACCTTTATCAGCAAAAACTTAGTGCAACTAATAATTTTAAAATAGTAACAACTACAATTAATTCTAAAAATTGATTGTGTAATTAAAAATAAATTATTATTATCTATTAATATTTATTGTTACATTGCTATTATTTTAAAAATCATGAGAAACAGGACCACATGTTTTAGACCAATCAAATGGTAGAATACCTTGACTTCGCAATATTCACGTGTTAATTGTTCTATATAGGTATCCTTCAATGGTCATTTCGCTAGACTTCTCCGCCTTTCTCAATTTGCGCAGGGATAAATTTTCCATTTGAAACTGCTGGATATTTTTGTATATACATGTATAATATAATATAATATAATATAATTTCTTCTGGAGAAGACGGATATATTCACATTTCTTAATCTGTTCGCGTTGTAGCAAATTTTTAACGGCTAAATACATATATAAGTAAACCAGTTATGTAAAGCTATATATTTAAATGATAAGGTCTTAAAACAACGGACGCAGGCATTGGCGAAGTGAAAGTAATTATTCATTTATTTCCAGCGGTAATCTGTCCTTTTTTTAGGGAACTCGTGATAACGAAATGGTTTTTGTCGGTCGCGGAAGTAGCCTCCGTATTTTGCCATTAGTATGCGTCAGTACGTTCTGAAAATAGTTAAAAAACAGCGTTTTAGATAAGACCGAAACAGTGTTGTACGTATGGAAGGTCCATTAGTATTCGAGTATTGTCTTCTAACGGAAGTGATGGATATATGCATGTCACTTGGACACCCTGACGACCAAAACATTATTTCCGGTGCCGCGTTAAAAATGAGTATCGGTTACTTAACGGAGACAACTTGCGTCAATACATTAGGATAAATGTTTCCTTCCTTGGACACATAATGTAACCGACACAAAACCTATATAATGATTAAAAAATTAAAGCAACTATAGTTAATTATTTTACTGTGAAAGAAGCAATTATTTAAAAAAAAAGTTTTAATGCGACCTCTTACAGCCGACATATCAAAAGAAATTTGCATTTACTTTTTAATCTATGACATAGATCTAAGTGTGAATAAATTTCTTTTAACTCTAGACAAGGATGTACAGTGGTTTTTCGATGATGAAGTATTCACCGTATCAAGTTATATATTGCGAAAGCGAAAAATGGATTATTATAAGATATATTCTTCATATTCTAACATTTTCGTAAATAACTTACTTTAAAAATGTTTAAACTTTAGTTTTAAGTAACGAAGTTTGTGATGCATATAAAATGTCGTTGGGTAGATTCTGCTTATAATTTCTTCTAGCAAACCATATCGTGCTACAAAGTTAAATAGTAGCAGGTCAAATGCAGTTAGAAGCTAATTTTTACTTAAGTTTGTTTATTATGTTTTTACCCAATAACTATGAAATCTAACGAAAACCATAAGAGGAGAATATTGACAGGAAATACGGAATACTGAAATATGGCCAGTATATGCTTAGTGAAAATCTTCAACAGCAATAGGATGCATATAGGAATACTAACTGTTTTTGCAAATTTTATTGTAGATATTTTCGCATACTAAGCACATAACGAAAGAAATAACTTGAATAAATACGGAGGCCATTAGGAAAGTAAAGAACGTTTTGCTTTTACACGTGACCTCATCCCCCACCACCACCGCCGATCCACCAGTGATCTTGGTACTCATCCGCTTCAGTTGGTGGCAGCCACGATCCAACATGGTTGACTACTACTTAGCTGTGTGACTTCAAAATATGTGACAAAGTTGACGATCCCGCCAAGTGCAAGGTGCGGAGTATTATTCACTTTTTAAACACGCAAAAACTTCGACCCATCGAAATTTATAAACAGATAACTGAGGTTTACGGTAGTGCCATGAACGAAGCGTCAATTCAGAAGTGGTGTATCATGTTTAATAAGGGACGGAATGTTCACGATGAAGATCGTTCGGGCCGGTCCACACTGGTGACTGACGGACTCAAACCTAGAATTGAAATAAAAATACATAGGCATTTCACAATTGCTGAACTACATTCATTCCTTTCAGAAATTTCAATTGTGTTCTACAGAATTGGAAGTGTAGACATGGGGTATAGTAAGATGTGTGCCAGGTGGGTTCCTCGAATTTTGCCAGACGAACACAAAATCAGCAGCTGCATTGACATCTCTCAGAATGTTGATGAACTTTCGAATCACATCACTAGTGATGAGACTTGGATATCACATTTCACACCAGAAATAAAGCTCCAATGGAATGACGTCATCCGCAATCCCCAACGAAACCAAAAATACCAAAACAAATTTTGAGCACCAAAGAGGTCGTTTCAACGAGTTCGCCGTGCTATTCAAAACAAGTGACACGGAATCCTAAGCAATGGAGTCATCCTCTTTCACGAAAGTGGACGTTCGCATTTAATTCTGGTACATACCAACAACACGTACAAAGACCACAATCGACAGCATTTCAAAAAGACGGTAAATTTCTACATCATCCTGTGGGAGTGTTTTTCATGATATGGCAGATAGAAAGCATAATGAATGCTGATGTCTATGTAAACGTTTTAGGTTGCTCGTCACAATCGCTGGACTTAAACCTAATTAAAAATTTATAGGTGGAGCTGGAAAAGGCTGTATCTGCTGCTACGCCGCAAAATACTGATGATCTCTGGAGAATATGCCAAGCTGATTGGCAAAAAAAATTAGGAGAAAGATGTAGGCAATTGGTAAACTCGCGGTTGCACAGGTGTCAAGATGTGAAAAAGAATGAAGGTCAAGCAACAAAATATTAAGTTTTCAATCCAATTACTTAAGTAAAAATGAATTTGGATAGTATTTTGAAATCACTGCTATTTTAATATAAACAGATTTTATTTTCTCTTTGGTAGTAAGAAGTGTATCTATTTATTATTGGAGTTACGTAACATGCAGGAATAAAGATTTCAATGAACTTTTTTTCTGTTATTTAACGTATAAATTGATATTTCAGCCAAACTAAGACCATTGCTATTTTCGTGCACATGACTGTATATTATTAAATTTCCTAAAATATTACAGTACGTACATTTTTGAGATAAAGACAATAAGATCACAAGATCAACATCTTTGTAATTACTATTGCGGATAAATCTGCATAGTATTATTATCCTTCATTCCAAAGTGTATATGTTTAGGTTTAACTTAGTAATTGGTTATGGTATAAATCGCAAATTATTGTTCTAATACCGTCAAATGGATACATATTAAGATGCCAAGATTAATCTATCATTAATAAATGGTAGTGAACATGATTGATACATTGCTAAAAGATTTATCAAATCTTTCGAAGTTTGTAGTTTATGCAACAGTGTCTAACATTATACGCGACGGTACATTAACAAATGTATGGTAGGTAACCGCACTGAAAAAGTGCAATGGGTGGAACGCGCCGCTGGCGCTATACAACTGTTAATGATTGAATAATTAGCATAATAAAATTATTACCTATTTACTATTCGGGTGTTGCTTGGACGCGTTTGATTTATAAACATACATAATTAACAACTGAACTAATGAGAAATATACCTGTATTTTGGAATGACGACGCGGACGCGGACGCCATCTAAGAGGAAGCGCTTCCTTCGTTAAGTTTTATTTAAATATGAACCTTAAGATATTCTGATGTATTCACAGTTTCGCTCATTAACACCAATATACCAATTAAGTATTGGTTTAACAAAAAAAAATGGAAACAAATTAGCGACTGATTTATTTTACTTATTCATGTTAAATTATTGTTTTTTATAGGTTCAACGTAAAAACTATAATAAATGTCAAAAATTAAACTTCCCTTGAAATAGAATTCATTTCTGTTTTTGTGCTTGCGCTGATGATCTAGTTACACCACCATCCCTAGATGTCTGGCCAACAAAAATTTAAAACATCAAAAAATAAAAGGCAATTAATACTAAAGAAATAAATTTATTACCCTTAAAAACAGCAACTGTCAAAATCTGACGAAAAATTTATTTTTTTTCTTTTCACTTAACAAATTCTTAAATATTATTTTCGTCAAAAAATTCACCTTTCGCATTGATTGCCGTTCGAACAACTCGCGGCATCCCTTCGATTAATTTTTTGAGGTTTTCGCGTGGAATTCTGTACCACTCTTATTGAAGGATATCCCGAAGCTGTTTCTTGGAAGTAGGAGCGACACTTCAAATTCTTCTATCAAGCTCATACCACAGTAATTCAATAAGGTTGAGATCTAAACCCTGTGGTGGCCATGTCTTAGCTTATAAGATATCTGCTTGATTTTACTCATTCAGATACTCTTGCATATCATGGCTGTGTCTTTCGGATCGTTATCATGCATAAAAGTAAAATTGTCGCCGATTAGTCGAAACCTAGAAGGAATGGCATGAGTCTTCAATATTTCGCGGTGCTACTCTTTTCGTATTATCCCTTCGATTCAATGTAACGTTTCTGTTCTTGAGTAGGAAAAGCAATCCCAAACTGTAACTGATCCTCCGCCGTGTTTTATTGTCGGTACAGTGCATTCAGGAAACATCCTTTCATTAAGGGAACATCCGACAAATATTCTCCTGCTTTGATCATATACTTTAAATATCGATTCGTCAGTCCATAAAACATTTTGCCACTGTTTTACCGTCCCACCCCGATGCTCACGGGCCCATTGTAACCTTTTCAGTCGGTTACCCCGACGTAGCAATGTTACGAGCTGCCACGCGACCGTGTAAATTTCCTTCAACCAGCCGGCACTTGACGGTGGTAACTGAAATCGCGGACATCCGAGCTCGCTGTTTCTGGTGCTGTCTTTCTACAATTTCGCTTACTTAATAGTTGTAGTAGACGATCGTTCGCTGGGGTGGTTATTCTTGAGGTATCTGGACGGTGATGGTCCTCTAAGTCACCTGTTTCTTGATATGGGCGAATGATATATTTTCATGTGGACGTGGCTAGATTTAATTTCTCACCTGCTGGTAAAACCTTTTTTATGCAAAGTTATTATACTGGTTTGTTTAACAACACCTATTGATTTACCTCAACGTATTTCGAACAATGTTGTTCACTCACAATAATATTAATAAATAATAATCGCTGTAAACGTTCGAACCGGGTAGAGACGAGCCCTTAAGGAGAGAGGAGATACAATAAAATCTTTACCTGCTTAGTTCCACCGATACAACTCATCTAATAAATAGATTAGAATAATCCGCTGTAAATGAGGATGATTGTTCCAGGCTATAAAGTGCTTAATTACTTCTTTTCTTCGTAATACTTTCATTATTTGAGTTGCAGATGTATTTAAGATGGATGTTTATTAAGATTATCAACGTTGAATGCGATAAAGCTTATTACATTAAAGTATTGTAAAACTTTCTCGTTTGGGAAAACTTCTAGGGACGGTAGTGTATCAGTATAGGCAAGGAGTGTATTCAAGTCATAAATGAAAATAAAATACCTTTTTTGTTTATCTGGTTTATCCAAACCTTACCTTCTTGATGTGTTTTGAGATCTTCACTACTTTGCTGATAATAAAAAATATTTGGAAAACATTTTTACCTTACTTTACCAGTTTTCATTATTTATAGGTACTTGAAATTTTAACCGATTTTGATTATAATTTTGAATTATACGTTCATATTGTACTTTTTACATTGATTCCGTTAGATGTTTGAAATGATTCCTTTAACTACTACCAGTAGTTATGTTTTGCGTGGCTTAACTGTTAACTGTTCAATGCCGTATGTTATGAATGAGTTATCGCTAAAACAATTATCCACAACACATGTCAAGATATCAAACAAACAATGGCTACCATCATTTTCAATTAATTTCGGATCTATATTGTGCTGTAAACTGATCATTGAAATCTACGCCCTCAAATTAACACTACAGTCCGCTACCATATTTGACATTTTAACCGCAATTTTGTTTTTGTCGTTACTGCGATCTCTTTGCATATGTTCCCATTCGGCATGTCAGTTTGACTATTTCACACACCAATACATGTTGCTCTTGTTATTTTATCTATTTTTTTTTTGCTTGGCAAATACATTACCAAAATATGACCTGGTACTTCTTCAAACTAATGCGTGTTCTACCAAACTTAACACTACGCCACCTCCCTGTCCAAGATCTGGCTTCCTGATAGATTTGTGCTTTCTTCGCAGTGTGGCGCAGCATGAACTACAGCCTCATTAGACCTTGCCGGTGTCCACAATTTAAATACAAAACGTATGGGTTTTCCTTGTGTAAATCGCTTGGCTCCATGGCTACCATAGTACTTTCATCAATACTGAGGCATGTTCTATAAGGAAACTGCTTGAAGGAAGTATTTGTAAAACCAAAACATTATCATCTACATGGAAAAATTTTCCTAAATCTTTTATGCCTAGTTGTATTGGACACAAACGTCACAGTGCAATCTGGATCACTTTCCCAGTACATTTTTTGCTTGGCCCCCGATGGTATTCAGAAAATAATACGATTTCTAACCCTGTACATATCTTATTACACTAGAAATTGAAATTATGTAACACTTTTTGTGCGGTATATAATACTGGATTATCAGATCCTCAGAAAACTAGAACTAGAAACATTGAAGTGGAGGTGTTATAGTATTTTATAGATAGGCGTGAGTTCAATTAGTGGGATGAAACTTTACAAACCCAGTCATTTCTCTTATTAGGCAACCAATAGACTTGTCTGACTGGACTTTTGACCTTAGATGTAGAAGGGTTGAGGTTCGGTGGTTTAATTCTCAATATTATCGTCAGAAATTTCTTAAATGCACAGTTATACTTTCAACTTTTATATGACCTTTATATGATAGTATAACCCCGCCATCATCAACAGATTATCTCCTTCAGTCATAAAAATAAATACTTTTTATGGATACATTTGGAGCTCGCAGCCAACTTTAATTGACTTTCATATTTATACTTCCGCAACAGCATCAAAAAAATAAGAAAATATGAGATCACTATCTTTTGAAAATTATAAAATGTACTTTCATGTTTAGGAGAAGCTGCAAATTTGCAATCACTCAATAAAACAACAGATGCCAGCTCAGTGAAATACAATCAAGAACTGCCAGTAAATGCTTACTTGTGAATTCAGGGGACTTCTACATTTTACTATGTGATTCTCAATCTTGTGTGCTTCCACTAATTAACTAATCTTTTTTTAGTATGCATCACCTCCTAGAATTAGTTATGTTATTTATTAAACGATAACATATGATATAAAATGTACCTCATTTTACTCTGGCAGCGTTCAAATTCCAACGCCAGAATGAAAATTTGGTTTCCCATAGTTCTTTTACAAATACTGTGCCATAAGGAGGCGTCAGTAGTAGTCTTTCCAGGAGGACCAAATGTTATGTATAATCGTCCTTCTAGAAGTGCTTTCTGGGGGTTGTATAGTCTATCATTAAACAATAGTAACCGCCAAACAACAATTGCTTTATATTCGATTCAGATCTTTTATTTATATCATAATATTGGAAAACGTTTACGAATGTAAAATTTTTGAGGCGATAAACCCCGTAAAGGGGCGAATAATATAGGATTTAGTAGGCTTTAGATGCAATTAGTATGGAAATCGAATTCAATACCAACAGAGGTAGGTACCGCACTTCTTGGAATAATTAGTATTTTGTATTTACTTCATTGATATTTCTTGCGTTTTTATATGTGAAAGAGTTTTATTATGTACATGCATACGCGTATATTAGTACTTATTGGGATTGATAAGATACAATGAACTTATATTTTTGAAACAAATGTTTTATTTGAAAAAGTACGTACGCAAAGTAACAAATGTAATTTCTAGATTTGTTTACTTTAATTTCGGAGAAGACTTTGGTCGTTGTTCTATCTTCTTGCGGTATTCGAATATATCTGGGATATGATAGATCGGTATACTCGTTAACCCTCTAATGAACCTACAACAGCTACATGATTTCCTACAAGTTGCTTGAAATGTCTCCATATACATCTTATTAGAAGCATGCCCAGGTGAATAGCAGACTGTATTTGTTTACGTGGAACAGTAACTCCTTGTATACCCACATATACTCTTATGAGATCCATACTCCTCTTAAATTTCATTCAAACCGCTGAGTTCCGTTCGCAAATGTTTCCTTGTTAGGTAATACATTTTTTTTCTAGATTTCTATTAACTTAATACTTTCTTTTGCTATATTCCTTATTTGCAGGTTTCTTGGCTTCTTCCATTACTGTCAAATATTTTTGACGCGCAAAACTGGAAATATGAACTCCAACATCTTACTTCGTTCGATAGCTTTATAGGGAATTTTAGAATTAGAATTTTATATCGCACAGTTATTTTTATATCATACATATTACAACATGTAGTACAAGAAGTTATTCTGCAACACCTGAATCATTGGGATACTTTTCTAACAGTATGGGAGCATACCTAAATTAGGACACCCTCCAAGGAAAATACACTCTCTACATACTCTGATTTAAAACTGATAATTATATATTATAGAATTACTTAATTATCTTGGAATTGAATAAGGGCAATGCACCAATCTAAAACTTTTCAACTTATCAATTACAGCATACACGTGAAATATCGAGCGTACCGAGAATATTGTTACTTACATACGTCTGATTTATTTCTCTCTGTAGAAGGAAGTACAGAAATAGAAAAGAGAGAGAAATTCGAACTGAATGTGGAAAATAAAAAATGTATTGTTAAACCAGAGCCCTCAATTACAACATTCACAAGAGTTCTTTTAGGTAATTTAAATACCAACGATGAATACACTTCAATAGAGTGATTGAAAGCATTTTTCCAGAAGGTTTTTCTTCTTTTTATGTTATTACTATAAATTTCCACTGTAGTGAAATGTTAGTCTTTGTAACATAGAACATTTAAAATTAACCTGTATTTATAGAAATATATGTATATCTTTGGAAATATATGACTATATAAATAGAATTTTAAGTTTAAATAATTATATAGATTTATAATAGTGTTCCTTTAAAGAGAATTATGAAGAAATTGTTGGAACAAGCTTTATTTTCGTCCTGTGTCATAAATAGTGCGAAGACGGCGTCTCACGACTTTAAAAAGGCTGAACACACAAAATCGTATTTTATGTTTGATACGCTTCTAATTCAATATGATTCTGTAGCTCGTAGAAACTGTGAGAGAAATAGTCAATACTGAAATGGTAAAATGTCCAAAATTCTATGCAAACAGTGACCAAAAATAAACACATTAACTGTCTTGGCTTGTCCTAGGTATTTATACAGCACTAATTAAATATTCTTCTGTGCGAGTAAGTGTGTATATATGTTGACAAAATACAAGTGTTAAAATGTCACCATAGCGGGTGTTCTCTAGTCCACGTGGATTCAATGTCAGCCGAACCTTGATCATATCAAGGTAAGTCTCATTAAGCGATCTTAAGAATATACGCTGTGCAACTAACTGCGTATTACGTATTTTTCATCGTGCTTCTTGTTTATGTTCCTACGTAAAAAAATGAGTATATTGTATGTGCAGCTAAAGCAGAAAGTTACCGAGAGAAATTGTAAATTATTCTTGAATTTTAAAATTCCATCGAAATATGCTATTCCGGGAAATTTCGGTTTTACACGAAAATCATCGTTCATTACTACTTTTTAAAAGCATATAAAAATTATCCCACCTGTTTCACTTAAAAAATCTTTTAGTATTTTACTCATATTATTTTATTTATTATATTTTAGTACATATACACTACAGCTATTATTATTATTAATTGAAGGATATTTCAATTCATTGTTCTACTAGTTTAAGTTAAAATTTATTTATAATTTAGGGAAAATAATTATTAAAAAGCATAAATTTTACACGTAGTAACGACGTGATTATTATTTGTTTCTTAACACAACAATGTGCTTAATGTTACCACATAACGAAGCTTATCTTCGAAATTTTAATTAAACTCCTGGAAACAGATTTATTAAAAACAATATTTAATAGATGTTTTTGGTTGAGTTTGCAAGTATATCGATGGTCTTTTCAAGGTTTCATATATGTATATACACACTAACTCGATTAAAACCATCAACCAGCTTCACACGTCGGTAACTTTCAAGGTTTTTTGACTGTACAAGTACGAAAAAATATTCTATAGCTTCGATACGTTTTATTCCTTTACGCAGCAGTTGTAGGAAAACATTAAGTTGTGTAGAAAACATAAATTTCATCTTTTAGCAATAGCAATACGGACCGCAATCAGATATTTTATATAATAACACCCGTTTATTATATACTATAAATCAATGCACTAATTGCAGGTGTAATAAGTATAATTAAACGAATTTGCATAGTCATAGTCAACTACGAGAAATGAATATATTATATGCATTATAACATGATTAATTTAAAACACATTTTACTTTTCATATGAATATTTCATTTTACGTTTGCTCTCTACATACATATAAACATGGGCATGGTATGTCGCTATTGTACTGTCTCTCTCGGCTGTATTGATTAATTGGCTGATTGATCGATGGGTCGTATTCACTTGTTAATCACTAGACTGAATTCTTATACGTTACATAACGTATGTTATAGCAACAATTGTAGAAAATTCGATTGTTAGCAATTAATAGTTACAGATTCATTCCTCTAAATGCTGTGCTATAGTTTCTCTTTATATTTAAGCGATACATTATTAAGTGCCGTCTTGTTTACATCGCATTACATTTTTTTGTGATTGATTTTGGTTGATTTGGTACCTACACTACCATTCATAAGTTTGATCGCACCTAACATATTGTGTTACACCTAGAACTATTTTGAAATATTTAGGGAAGTTCATGCTAGTCTACTTAGAATAGCGTTTCCCATCTAATGTATTAAATTTTATAATGGCAGTAAAGCAAATAATGCGTTAATAGTAGTAAAATTCGGGATGAATGCGTTATGAAATAGAATTTGGGAGGGGTACTGAATCATACATTTACCTGATAATAAACTGTACTTTCAGTATCTTTTTATGGTGAGCGGCGCACCGAGGCTCTAAGCTGTTTCAGCTTGTCATAGCCGTAGCAGCCTTACAGCCCACATCGCTGAATGGTGACTTAGGGATATATCGCACTCGCCCGAAAAGTATCCCGCATACTGTACTTGACGAACGTTCGTTTCGAAGGCACAATACCTGAGTTGCACTCCCTCCTACCACTGGATCACCAAGATACTGGCGACGTATGTGATTGCGTCATTCGGATGTATGGTTATCTGAGTGATTTTCCTAAGATATCACCGCCTTACCACACCGCAAATTACGACAGCGTTCAATTTACAACATCAGCTAGTAAGTGTGTCAACAGTAGAACGGAGACTAATAAAAGCCGGTCTGAGGAGTCATATAGCAGTAAGAAAATCGTAAGTTAACTTCCATACGCAAACGGAAAACACTAAATTGGTCAAAAGCTCACACAAACTGGAGTGTAAGCGATTGGGAGAATGTGTTATAGACGGAAATTCGAATTATTCGGAAGTAAACGTCGCACGTTTGTTGGACGCTGCCCTGGAAAAAGAATACATTTCAAAAACAGTGAAACATAATATGCATTTTATTAAAATGTACTATTTTGTCAATAAAATATTTTAAGTTAATGAGTAAATGCATTCTCGCAAATATTTTCTGTGTGGTTTATTTTATCTTATATAGTGCGATCAAATTTATGAACGATAATGTATATGTATACTTTTGTCTTAAACTGAAACCTAAAGCTGTAACAAAGTACGTGAGCAATGTAGTACTTATAAATTAAGCGTTTGCAAGTGTTAATCTTAATTATAACTAAATTGCAATAAAGAGTGGAAATTCAGTAAGTTACAGCATCTGCATCAAATTTTGTTCTTTTTTCCTCTTTACAGAGAGATAACCTTACACTTATAATATTAATGTTAGTAAAATTCTCTATGATTAATTAACGTATACATTTTGAAATAGTATTTTAGCATTGCAAATAGTTTCTTTAGTACATGGGGTAATTATTCGAACAAATTCAGTATAATAATTAAAATAAACTTTTGGAACTGATAATTTAATCCTTGCCTTGTAACGCTCTCGTATTTATGACAAGATGTACGAATTATGGTAATATCTAAACCGCAGATTCTCAAATCTTTTGGTTCCGTATATCAGTTGCGGAATTTTTTTTCGCAAACACTTACGCGTACAGAACTTTCCTAAACCAATTAATACCAAATGTGTTTTTCACTGCTGCTCACTCTTAACATGGTTTTTGAAAACTGGACGATTGCAAAAAAATGTGTATAGTTTTCGTAAATTTATTAAAAAGACAAAATGCAAGTGAACAGTTAGATTCTTGACGAAACAAACTAGAAGCTAGTGAAATTCTCACGCAAGATTGAACAAGTTTAAAATATGCATATGCAGGTAACACGCCAGTAATGCTGTTAATCGGAAGGATGAATCTGACGCTTTGTTGATAGCAATTGTTCAAAATTTAAAAATTTGTCACCAAGCTGAAACACTATTCCACGAAGTTGTGATGCTGGTAAAGCTCTCAGAAATAGGTAGAATCGGAAGCCAGAACCGCTGATACTTCATTCTGAACTGCACCTTAAGTTTTTTGCCATGCTTATTATAATGAATTCCTCAATATCATTCTACGAATTAACAATTCAGTGTCAAAACTCCAGAGACGAAACAAATTTGTGTCTTTCAATGTTCTATTTCTCAAAAACAAATTCTGGCAGAAAACCTACAGTAATGGACTTTTTTCGTTTTTACTAAATTAATGTTGTCACGTTGCAACTGCAAGTTAACGTTTCAAAATTGAATCTCTAATTATCCACAAACTCTAAAACGGTCTTAAAAAAATGAAAGGAATTTTATGAAACATACGCCTTTCGGCAGCTAGCGTATATAGGTGTGAAGGAGTAATCGACTATAATTCTTGTCATCTTCCTTACATATTGCGCAAATAACCTACACGAGTCTAGTATGTTGACTTTGTTATAACTTATTGCGCTTTGGCACTGAGTTTTTTAGTTACCAGACGTTATGGGCGAATGAAGCAGTGAATTGTAAACACATCGGACACCTTTTTAAAAAAAAAAATTATAAAACTGCGAGAGCACCCACATACACCTGGTTTTCCGTCTGCTACAGTCAATATTATATTTGATGAAGGGATCGCTTTATGCATGGAATAATTTTGCACAACATTCAATACTGATTCACCATTAGTGTCTATTCTCAAAGATTTCACAAAGCGAAGTTCTTATAGGTTTCTAAATCCATAACAAAATGCATTAACCAATAATAGAACTTCATTGTTAGATAAAGTTGACTCATCCAGTTGAATAGCGAAATGGTGTGTTTGTAAACAATTACACAATAAGCTTTCCATATTGTGACTCGCTCCAATAGTACTTTTTTTGAATGTTATTGTTAAATAATTTTTTTGAGTATGTTCGCATAGGACAGTTCTTAAAACTTCTTCATCGGTTGGCAAAATTAGCTGTTTTTCGAAAATATGATACTTTAAACTAATATTACTTTTTCTCAATTCTATGCCTATGCCCCTGAATTGAATAAAAATATTAAAGTTTTGTTTAAGTACTAAACTCATTACGAACCGAAAGAAGTTCTTAACTGAGCTGTTTTTCTGCTTCAATAAAATCAGATTTTTTCCAATTTACATGCATCCTTATATCTTATCCTAATCTTTGTCAGGTTTAATTAAATTACCGTAAACAATTTAACACCTTAATTTCGCTTAAACAATACATAGCCATAATACATAAGTCGTAACCTAACCTCCCTCTTCCTTCTTCTGTTCTACATCTCCCTCCTCAGGTCTACCAACTACCGAGAAGCGGCAAATTCAAAATTTCAGATCTACTACAATCTACAATATATTTCTTGTTGTAGTTGTTTATTATACTCATCATTACTTGCTTCTTGTTGTTATTTGTATTATCTTGTTGAAGTATATACTTATTTCTAAATTAAGTAAGCAATAACATTGCATAAGATATTCCTACATAACAGAGCGATGAAATTTTCATTGTTTTGATGCCGTTGCTTATCCGACTTTCATTTTTAGTAGCAGGCTCTTTTATCATAAATAAAACTCCTTGCTGACTTCACAACAAATTATTCATTTATAGGATCAAAAGGGTACTCCTAATATGTAGTTCTACATTTATATGTGCGATTCGGCAATAAGTTGAAAACAGTTAAGCTTTGTATAATAGTTTACTGTTATGATGATAGTTAAGTTACTAAGCTTAAGAAATCCATAAGTACCCACTATTAGAATATAAAAGGTTTTTCATCTTTGTAATGTTGACGAAATTATCTTATCCTTTGTTAGAGTTGCTTTAAAATATGTGGTTTAATGCAACAAGAAAATGTGACATTTATCTGTTTATTGCATACGTTCTTTGAACTGGTTTTACTATTTTTGTAAATTTCAATGCGTATGTGAAAAGGTACTGTAAAAAATGTTACGCCAGCTGCCGCTACACCGGTGTTAGTAACCACCGTTACCGGGCGAACTAAATCAGCCCATACGCCCTTTTTTAGCGCTTTTTAATTGCAAACCTCGCCAAGAACAAATGAACGCGTATTAATTGCGTACTCGTTACTGTAGGAATGTCGATTTGAAACCATTAACTCAGGCGAATATTTTTTGTATAACAGGTGTCTCTCGAGTTGCGTTCTCAACCCGCCTACGAACCAAACCGGTGTTGTCGGTTTGTTCTTAGATTGTTACAGTTACATATAAAACATGAATTTGCTGCAGGGTAGGTATATGTTACTTTAATTAACGTTCATTAAATCTTCTACAAATATGATATTAATTCATTGAATTGATGCAAGAAGCACAAGCAATTTGGAAATTTCTGATGTAATTATATCTGCTCTCCTCAAGAACATGTCCAGTCTTTATTTCATTGTATTATTTACTTCATTATTTTGCTCACCTTCTCATTAACGGTTCTCTATTTTCCTTAATCTAATTCTATTATAAAGGAAAATGCGTTATTGGACTACCTCTGGTAATTGATAGCGTTTAAGTTTGAAGCTAGATCGATAGATTTCTTTATGTAATCGTCGATTACAGTATTCTTAGTATGTATCTTCGCATTTACTTCATTTCCCAACATTCCCTTTCACCCTAATTATTTCAAAGTTCCCTTATCTTCCTCTGTTTCCATATGTATTTTCCAAACAATTTTCTTTAATGTCATTTTTTTACATCTCACACTATTCCCTAAATAGTTGAGCAAGAAAAGCAAGGACCAATTTCTACGTTGACCCTCATATTCAGATCTACAAAATTTGGCAATGTTATCGCTTTTTATCCGTTTTGTGCCGTATAGATTTTATTTTGTATTCGTGCTTTTCTCAACATAATTAAGCTTGAAATACGGGGGCCAAGTCCACTCACAAGTAACACAATTGAGCGCCAAATGCGCGCATCCTGCTAATTTCTTAAAACTATAACAATGCGATAGATTTATGCCTGTTCTGTGCTAATTGGTGCCGTAAAAATCATTTTTCTTCGCCCCATAATATGCAGGATGAGGGACTAATTGGTAGTGCAGCTCATTCAATTTGGATACCACAATGCGCAATGAATGAGCTGGTGCATTGTCGTTGTGCAAAAGTACTTTTTCCGCTATAAACGAGGCCGTTTCTCGTTCAACACTGCATCGATTGAATCGAGTCAATAAATCGCTGTAGTATTGCCCCATGATCGTCTTTCACTTCTGCAGATAATCGATGAAGATCACACCTTGGGAATTCAAAAAAGTGGGGCTGTTCGGTAATTAGGGTAATCTTATTATTTCTAGAATCTTCTAGTATCGTCTGCTGAAAATGATAATGTATATTTTTCTTACATACTGATCTCTATACTTTCAAAGTATTCGGCTATATCTTTTGAAGGGTCCTCTTTTTTTTCTTCATAGGTAAACTCCTTTATTTTCTAAAGTTTGTTTTATAAAAGTTTCAAGTCATCTGTTTATTGTTAGTCAGTGGATCCTAATAAGTAGCCTAATAAAAGTAAAGTTGTGTGTGTTTTCTTTATATTACTATTACAGAAATTTCAAAAAACGCACCTCAAATAACTGAAATAACACCAAAAGGCGCACAAGACGATTTCTTGCGACTTCAAAAAAAAAAGTTTTAGATAAATTTAGCACCATTTTTCCACAGTAGATACTTCAGTGCATGTTCTGCAATTTTTCTACTATCTAAAATATGCAGTAAATCAAGTATGAAAAAGGTGCTTATAGCCAAAGTCACTTGAACTCTCTAGTTTACCAGCTTCCTGTACTAAACTATTTTAAAGTGGCAGTGTTTTATAACACAGACTTCTTATTGCAAGAGAATTTGTTATAAATAAAAAGGGAGAAGACGATATGACATATGTATATCAATTTCAGTGTATGTATCACTGTTAAGTAGTAGTAATAGTTTCATAACTGAAACTAGAATTTACTCGTTAATTTATGTGCGTTTTACGTTAGCTTTTTTCCGTAAAACATTACTTAGATATAAAAGTCACATATTTAACATTATCTATCAGCGCTTCTATTGAATGTTTGTGTTTTAAATTAGTTTAGCGAGTAAAAATCCAGCTATATGGGTAAGTCAGAGCTACTAGCATTTTAGCACTCTACGTATAATTATTATTAGTGTATTATGCTCAAACGTTAATGCGAGAAACGTGTTTCGTTTCTATTTTCGTCCAAAAAAGGCTGAATAAAAATAACTGTTTTTTAAGGTGAAAATAGGAAGTGAGCGGGATTTTTGCCATTAGTATCAATCAACCGAATGTTATTATAATCGAGTGAGCTGCGAAGCAAGAAGCGGTCACGGGTCAAGTGTGTTAATTCAATTACAGTTGGTCCAGCCAGGGATAGCACATGCATATGAGTACATCAATACATGGAGGTATGCGTATGTATATACATATATACTATATATGTACGTATACCTCCATGCACGACAAACAAACAGTCAATAGTCGGCCACATCAACTCCTATTAGTAATATTTAGTCAATTAGTATCTTATTTGCAGGCGAAGCTTTTAGCATTATTTACATAAAATTAATTCAAAACATAGAACAAGAAAGAAACTATCAGTTACAAACAAATTGAATAAATATTAGTGCTGTACTATGGGTTAACAAATGATATTCAAAAAAATGTGTTTTCATTCAAATTATATGAGAACGTAGGAAATTACTTTAACATCCATAAGTTAGAGCTTTTAGAAAGATAGCGTTTTTGTATAGCTACCTCTTCGGTGTTTTTGCTATATAACTGCAGCATGTGTACAGAAACACATTATAGCAAACAGTATTCTAATTTGATTTGACAGATTATGTTTTTTTAAGGGAGGGAACGTCAGCATTTAGTAATGTGGGAAGATCTGACGGTTTTAAATTCACTATGTCTAAATGAAATTTGAGATTAAAAATATTAAAGGCTTTTGTCTGAACCTAGTTTAATAAATAGAACCGTACTAAAATGAAAATCGTGCTTGTATTTGTTCCTTTTGTGTTTTAAACTAAATTTTCGTTTTCACCTTCATAATTTTATTAGGGTAGGTAAAGCGCGGACTTATAAAATTAGCAAAAGTTAAAACATAGCGGGAAGATCAAAAGAAAGACCATTGAGTTGCTTAACTTTGTTGTTCCAGAGAAAAATTAAAATTGAAGCTGTGTCTTTCTTTTAAGTTATGTTTTATTAAGTATATTTTTTTTAAACTATATATATTTTTGACTATATCTCCAATTATTAGTCATGGTCCAATATAACGCAAAAATTCTTTGTATCGGATTTACAATTAATATATATTGTTTTAAGTAAAAATAGTAAAAACTTCATACTTTTGAGTATCAAAAAGTTATACGCTTTGATTGTAGCATCTGTCAGTGATAACAATATTTTCGTGTATGAAGATAATACAAGTTAAGCGTACGAAAGTGATATTTTAGGTAATGAAGCGATAATATGCAGCTAAATACAAATGTGTAAAAAATTTCCTGATTTTCGAATGGGAATAGTTTTTTCGACTTCTCGGCAAGATTTGCATCAAACTGATTTCATTAAATATTTATATACTTAAACATATGTATAATTTGTGTAATCTTATCAATCTTATATGATTAAGTATGTAAAACGAAACAATAGATAATAATCAATTATTGGTTTAGTTAAAATATCAATCTAAATTTAAAGAGATCTAGTCCATCTACGAGAGCGACCAAAAATGTTTCCGGAATCGACAAGAGAAACACAGTATTGGTGTGGTTTTTTATTTTCATTTTTCGATGTAGTCTCCCAGAAGATTAATACACTTTTTTAAACGATACTTCAGTCTTTAAACCGTCGGAAATGTAGGATGTTTCGAAGTCTGCAAAATAGCCATTTGTAGCGGCGATGACCTCTTCATTTGAGGCAAATCTGTTTTCTCCCAGTGATTTTTTCAGGTTTGGGAATAGGAAAGAGCCGCTGGGGGTTAGGTCTAATGAATATGGAGGATGGGAGACTAATTCGTAGCGCAACTCATTCAATTTGGACACGACGATGCAGGATGAATGGGCCGGTGCATTGCCGTGGTGGAAAAGCACCTTTTTTCGCTGCAAACGAGGCCGTGTCTCATTCAATACTTCATCGAAACGGGTTAATAATCTATTGCTTTTGTAGATAGTCGATGCGAATCACACCTTGGGAATTTCAATAAATTGGTGTCCGATGGAACGGTCTTTGCATAATTGTAAATGATTTGGGACTATAAGTTTTTAAAACGTCAATTGATGAAAAGCTGAATGATATCTTAAAGAAAAGCTGGGCGGCGGTAGTATGGTTATGACAACTACCTAAAGATATTTTTAACTGGTACCAAAAGAAGAACTTACACCCAGTGATGGAGCTTATGTTTCCGGTTCAAAGGAGACAAAGCAAGTCACTGGGAGAATTCCAAAAGGTCGTTACTAAGCTAACATAATGGTGGAGAATCAGCTATGATTGTGTTTTGAGTTACATTTTAATGAAAAAGGCTTTCGAAATTCCACTAGGGTGTACCAAAAAATGTTTTAGAAACTGCGATAAAATCACTGAGCATAATACTATTCAAGATTACCACTGGAACTTTCAGTGGGATTCAGTACTCGGCTATAAGTCTACCCAGATGTGGTTCGAAGAGAATGCTCCTGACTTTATTAGTGCTAATTAATAGCTTCCGTCAGGCCAGAATCTTAATCCGTTACACTAGGAGTCTCCAAACTAATGCCAGCTGCTCAACAACAGTGTGCGGGAACCGTCAATCCTGTCCGTGGCTTCCCACAAGATGGCGCTACACAACTGTATCGTGATTAAAATTCGAGCGCAATTCGAAATTACATGTTAGTACGGTAAGTTTGGTTCTTGGAACTTAGTGGAGGAGTTAGTGTAGCTGTTAAGGTGAAAAATATGAAGACCTCTGCGGTAGACTATAAAATACTGCCTGTTCTAGAAGAGATGGCTCGCTATAAAAGACATTCTAACAGTAAGTTTCTAAAGAGTCCTAGCTGTAAATGACAAGGCGCGGTGATTGAAGGCGTTCCCATTGAATAAAGCTTGCCTTTTTAAGATTATTAGGTTTTTGTAAGAATATATACAAGAAACATTGAACGAATTTATTTTTGCATTATGACGAAATCTGTGTAAAAGTATTTATGGCAATATTAGGTAATAAAAACTGGTAATTAAAAAATTTAAGCAACAATATCTTTAAATAATTTATGTTTGTTGTGAGAAAAAGTCCTTGTACATTCAAAAATGCGTAAAAGAGTTGTTGACAAAGAAAGAATGTTCCGGGCTCTCCCCAAGTGCTAGATCGCATTATGCTTTCCCATGTTTGGTGAAACCAATCGAACTTAGTCTGAATTATATTAACTTTGTATATGATTGTACAGTAGTTTAGAAATTATTATTTCTATTTTTATTCTTGTACTAATTTGTATAAGTAGATGTATTATAATTTATTATTTCGTGAGGGAATAAAACATAGTAAACATGGGCGAAGAGCTAAACCACAATTTTAGGAATATTTCCAGTATATTTAACACAACGAAATATATTAGAAATATTTGTAAAATTGTGTTTTGCTTCTTGGTCCATGTTCAATATGGATTTCCAACAAGTATTAGTCGATTCAATCGGAATTAAAACATAGTATATTAAAACATTAAAAAAAATATTTAAATATTGTTTTATAGTTCTATTACTTGCACTTATTATTTTGTCTACCTCTGCTCATATTTAAATTGACCCTTTGAATAAAATTTACATATGCTGTGATCAACTAGTCAGATGTTTTCTTATTTACAATTTAATTAACTAGGTCCATATGCCTACAATTTCAAGAAATTTTCAGTTGCTTTACTTTGAATACTTAAAGTTTCCTACCGAAACTATTGCGTTAAATAGCGTACCTCAATTACTTCGCCGTTTTATAATAATGATAAGTACAGCTACCGTTATCAAATTGATTGTAATTTGATTCAAAAAGTTTAGAGATTGTTCGATAACAATTTCCTATTTACTTCATAAGATGATTGTTAATTGGAGCCAAGCGTCAATAAATATACGTTTGTTGAAGTACTTCGGTTTGCACACGGAGAAAACATCATTTAAGTTATACACGTTCCACATATGCTTTAGTCTATTACGCGCATCGTGTTTGTTCGTCTGAGTGTAAATGTTCGGAGCATACGTGTACGTACCATGAACACTACTCAAGCAATTTATGAGTGCGCGTTCCATTCATCTACTCCACAAAAAATAACCTGTTCCGTCAGAATTACTCAACTAAAACACAATTAACCAAGAATATGAATCGGTTAGAAAAACTTAATTGCTTTATTTATAATATAATTTGTTTTAATGCCGTCTCAGTGATTTATGACAATTGTTGAGGTACTCCTTTTATTCTTCTCCTTTCATTCATCCGGACCCCTTTCCTTTTGCTCCATATTTTACCTCCATTTTATTAACATAATGGAATAATTAACTGTCAATATTGCATGTAAAAGTTAACTTAATTTAATTTAAGTGACGTAATGATGTCTAGAAAACTAATTATAGTTGTTCGATGAAAGTTATCCACTCAAACATTTAACGATATACAACTGTAGCAATTTCTTAAGCAGATTGGGAGCTTCTTTATAGGAGTTTAACTAAGTTGGCTTAATAGATGACTTTAATATAAAACCAGTCATTAATGTCTCCATTAATAACTAGAGTTGTTGTTTGGGTTATTTCCATCGATGGAAATAGCCCAAACAGTAACTCTAGTTATTATGAGAATCCATCGTGAACAATATCACGTCAAGAATGTCTCCATTGTTTAAATGATTCGATAAGTTTGTTAATATCTTTTTATTTTTATTTTATTTTATAAAACTTATCTACACTAATGGAACATACCCAAAAATATTGTACAAAGTTAATCATCATCGACATTTACAGCAATACAAAAGTGTTAGTAAATTCTATTCGTTAGGTAGAAGATTTCATAGAAGCAAACTTTTTTTGTATGGATTCTTCTGTATTCCAACTAAGCCGATTTATTACGAAATATATACATGTATATTAGTGTGTTCGAACATAAAAATAAACATATTTCTGTTGCGGTACCTCCTGAATTTAAATCAACCTTGCCTTAAGAGATATTCCAATCGTTATTGCTATGTCTAAAAAAAAAAACATAACAATAAAGTAATAAAAAATTCTGCAATTCTATAAACTTGAAGCGTGAAATAGTAAAAAAAGGTACTCTCCATCGCTCCGAAAAAGATATTGATGTAAGATGATCGCGAAATGATAAAAGAAGCAAAACAAAACTGTATTCTATTCTTTTATGTTATCCATTAAATCGCGAGGGAATGGAATGTAAATAGATCCCAATGAACATTTGCGAGTTGTTTATACGCAAGAGAAGTAAAAATGTAAAAGAAGCAAAATTGACGGAACGTATGAAAGGAACCCGCTACCATTGGGCTAACTGGTATAATAATTTAACTGAGGATGATCGGTAGAAGGTAAAAACTAATATTTATTGTAATAACTTCATGAACGGAATTATTGAAAACTTGTGATTTTTATTTACTTTCTCCAGACTGCGTGACGAATCAATCCCTCAACAGCTTTCGGCAGTTAGAGAAAGTATCGGCCGGCACATGTATTATTACTATGCTTGCGCCTATCATGCGTCTTAAGATATTCGTTATCAGCATTCACCTTGGAGTGAGGAAAACCACGCAAAACCCCAATCTTGAGAAACGGCTGCGGAATTCGAATTTCGACTTGGACTTTCTCAACCAAACGCGCAAGGCACTGAACCATCAACTCCTCTAAAGGAAACCTTTCAACCAAAATTAAATAACAACAGCGTCAAAGTGACTGATGTTAAAGTTGTGTCTTCAGAGAAAAACTGGATTTATCTGCTAATAAGTAGGGATCTTGTAAATCTTCAAGGCTAATTCAAACAATAAAGTGTCCTACCTGCTATACTTGCAATAATTTTGAGTTGTCAATATACTTGCGGAGTCGCAGCCCAGGAAATCTAAAATACAGTCGCGTGTGTATGTACTATTCCAACATTAAAGACATAAAATTATAAATCTCATCCAAATTTATTGTTCTTTTATTCTAATTCATATTTCATTTCTATATTAGAAAAAAGTAGCTGGACAAGGTTTGTCATAGGTAAATGTTTAAAGAATTGTGTTAAAATGCGATATACATATTTTGTCAATATACATTTGTAGAAGTTTTTATGTGGCTACATAAATTATTTAATTTAATATACATATAAATTTCTAAAGAAAAATTTAAATAAAGGAGGCCACTAGACAAGATACGAGCCTGAGATCTTTCATTACAATATGTATAATAATGCCCCCTGTAATTGGCGAAAGGTGTTATGGGATATGAAGGCATTGACTATTGTTATTATTATTGTAATTCGTATTGAATTAACAAGAAAAGAGTTTGCAATACGTATTTATCAAAGATGAACGTCGAGTAATGGATCTGCGGTATGAGGACTATGTAGACGTTTCTGCAGCAACTTTGAGACAGATTTTAAAAAAGAGCAAAATGTACAAGTAATTGCACTGGCAATAAGTGCTGCAGACTTTAGAAAACAACACCATCTTATATGCAGCACGACAAATTGGTAGTAGTTCAGTGCTGAGAAGAAATGAAGTCGGTAGTGTCAATTTGGCTAAAATATGAAACATATTTATCGCTTCCGGGCATATCGGTCGGTATCAATTTGTTTATTTTGAATAAACTATTTTATATATCATTGCATTCTTGATACCTACATATTTTATGTTAAACTTATGTAAAATTTCCTATTTCTGTGGGCAACCGATTTTGAGGAAAATTACATCTACTCCAGATGAAAAGTGCCAGCTTCTTGTAAATTATCAAATATTTTTAGCACGGTTATTGAACTTTGTAGTAGATATGCATATATACATATATATGAGACATAAAATATCATTTCAAAAACGTATAACATTAGAAACACCCTCCTTATTCGGACGCAACCCAAGCATTATTATATTTCTTGTTGATGGCATTTCACATTCATGTTTCATTGATGTATATATTGACGTATCTATTATTATTGTAATCAAATATTATGTTGTCATCAAATATTCGTACAATTAGTATCTCAAGTAAGTATAAATTTCAGACTTAGTAGAAATCCCCGCAGTATCCCTACTTACCTAACTTCTTATTAATCACTACCAAATTATGTCCCCATTCTAATTTAGAGTATTATTGCAGCAGTTCCTAACTACAACCATGACATCATCGGTAATTATCTAGAATGTTCATTACTGTAAGGGTATTCAGGTAGTTCTGTAATTACCGATACTACAAAACGAGCTTTTTTGATCAAATTCTACAATTTTAGTACAGGATAAGTCATACTTCCATCATAAGCGATATAGAGTTCCAACTTGTCCAGAGCAAGTTAACTTGTTATTCACTTATTATCAGTAACTAGTGAGTTTCAATTCGTCATTGAGCGAGTTAACTCATCATTTAGTGTATTTTTGTAATTAAGTGAATAATAAAACTAAAGAAGTGTAGTATACATATTGTATTTACAAGTTCTATTAAGAACGTATTACCAAAGAAACATGACTCTTTCAAACCAGCAGCAGTCCAAACACTCCTTTTCGATCGACAAAAATAATGTAGTCTTCAAACGCCTTCGGAAAGTATATTTTTGCAATACTTTAAATTAGATAAGGACATGAAATAAAACAAATGACTAATAGATTCTTGCAAATGTATGCATACATTTTTACCAAATTTAAAAGAACTCAAGAAATAGTAGCATATGGATACGCGAAATCTTACATAAACTTAACATCAAGGTGTAATGCGGAATTAAGAAACGCAATAATTTTATAATTTTATTTATTTACTTTAAGTGAAGTGCGGTGGTATTGTACACACGAGCCCCTAGTTCAAAGATTTTTATTTTGAGTAGATGACACTGAGTCATTGCCGTCACTTGATTCTATTTTTTCCTTTATGCGTTTTTAAGTTAATATATATTTAAACATAAATTTTCTTCTATGGCAAGAATCGTGATAATTACTTATTGACAGAATAACACGAAAATATATGGCGTCCTCACAAAATCTGTCACTAAATATTCAGATTCTCGGGTTAATTCCTAAATATCCACAGTGGTAGTTCTCCGTGGGTTATTGTATGTAATTTCGGATTGATAGAGCAATTATCATACTGATTCTGTAAATTACCATGCATGTGCTTCTACGCCATACAGAATTGGTAAAAATGTAACTTTTACAAATCAAAAAATTGAGACTTATCCAAACTTCTGTATATAAGACTGGTAGCACTGTTAAAAAAGACATAGCTAATATGGACGATTTAGAACAATAAGGGCCAAAATAGATCTGAACAGGTGGGAGTGAAATAGGCCAGTTTGCCAACTCTTTGACTTTAAATAGCATAGCAGTTTATTTCGCACACGGAATATTCAAACCCAAAACCTTAAAATTACATTTGTCGTGTTTCTGATAGTATATATTAGTTTTTGTACATTACAAAATGTACAAAATAGAATAAATTCCAAAAAGAGTGCAGATTTGTTTGGTAGATATAATATGGGATATCGGTTTTGTGAATATTATAAACAGACATCAAAATATATACTCACTTGTATGATTTAGATAAACATCGAATGAGGCTAAATGCTTTTATTATACGCATTAGCTTAATAGGCAGGTTAGGTGTGAAAATACTTCTGCAGTGCTATTACAAATTGTGACGTAGAAACTGGTCTACCTTTTAATATATCTACAGATATATGACAGCACGGGAAAAAATCGTTACACAATATATCAATTAAATTAATTGTACGAGGCTATTACTCATTGGAAATGCATTTTAATTTTTTCCTGCGCTTCGTTTACAAATAAAGAGCGCGCATTCCAAAACGATTCCGACTTGTACGTGTGTTCATTGTTTCAAGTTTTATAATGTTTGGAGAAGTATAATAAAAATGGCATCGGTGTCGTCCCCGTGCCTTTCGTCACATGATCACCATAAAATAATAGACGCTGACTCATGACCGAGATATATGGAATTTAACACATCCCACTCGGTCTCAATGATTTTATTAAAAGTGTTAGAGTAGGCGATGCAAACAGTCTTACGTAATTTACATTTTCTCGATGAAAACACACAACGACATAGAAAAGGTCGCACCTAGTAGGTAACATGTATAATATATCTTAATAGAATAATATATATATATGTAGATAAATTGTTATGGTCAGCTGTTAAACAAGTGTGTTCCGTATATTTAATTGTATGCAGAATCACATTCTTTGTCATGAAACTAAGATCCTTTAGGGTAGATTTGTCAATTTCTAATTTAGTATTTCGATGTGTTAAGTAAAGTTAGAAGACTTTAATACACAAATATAGGACATACAGGAGAAATTAAATACAAACTCTTTGATTCTAGCAACCAATACGCAGTAGACAGAACAAAACAAAACTGAAATTTAGTCCACATTATCGAAGCAGCGTATGAATTATTTGTATACTAAAAAATGCCGAATAAATGTTTAACTCTAAAGCTAGTCAAGCTAGAGTCGATCCAAATCCAATCCTAAGAGGGAAAATTTTTAACTCTGGCATTTGAGTTCTGGGTAGAGTACAAAGAACTCTTAGTAGGTTACTTAAAGGGGATGAGATTTGCTTTCCTGTAGAGAAATTGTCGACTTTTCCTTGGGACATTTTCCTATAATTTAAGAATATTTTTATATTTAGTACATTACATGCAAAACAGAACATTCACTTTACATAGACTGTATCCTAACCCTACTTTAATATTGGTTTGCTCTGTGCAGAGTGCCTTAAAACGTATTTTTGTAATTTGTGTTACATCCATGACAGGAGAAAAGAGAACTTAAAAAAGCTTTTTGGGCATAGGTCACCTAACTTCCTTTCAATGTATCTAAAATTCTGGTCAGTGTACTCGCCAACTCTAACAGGGTTTTACATCTCACAAACGAGTAATATATTACACAAGCATTAATTAAGACCATAAAAATAACTAAATTTTTAGTTCTTCATAGAAGTTGAGTGAAATTATTGCATTTGAGTTAATTATCGGTATAATTTACTCATGTTGAGCAAAATATGTCACTCCTAAAATTTTACGCCGACTATAAAATTTTTTGCCATTGTATTTGGCATTAATATTTGTGCGGTGTTAATCGACGGGATTGTAAATGTGTATAGTTGTTTGCTATTTGAAGCAGATGAAGAAGAGAAGAATCTACTACTGCGCCACAGCTACCTTAAATCAACATTTGACAAACAAACCACGAAAAATGTACCTCTTAATGCACTAAATGTATTATGTTTTTCCACAACTGAGGATAATTACAGTGAGTGTCACAACGAGTTATATGTAATTACTAAAAAATTGTAATAAGTCTCTTGTAATTGCTGTGACACCAACTTTGTTATAGATAAACAGACGGAAAACATTTAAAAGACATAAATATACAATTAAAAGTGCGGCAAGATAGTTACGGGCTTAGTATTTTTAGTAGTACGGTACATAATACAATATGTGTTAAGTGTAACAACAAACGAGTAGATATGACATTTATTGATGTGAGTTTATAGACTTAACTGCAGTACTTAAAAATAATTTTAAGCTAGATTGAACATTTCAGATTTGCGTTCAATATATTACAGGACAGGTATATATAACTCAACAGAAAATATCATAACAACGATACGCGGTTACAAACTCGGAAATATTATTACGTCATATGTACAGTAGACGCTCGATTATGTGAACGATATCAGCCCAAGCACTCTTCACATTGCTGAAAGTTTACATTAGCGAGTCTTATTTTATTTATAAAGAAATTGCATAAAAGAAAATATGTATGATTATTAAAAAATAAATTATACACAATGAATAATATAACACATATAATATTAAAAAATTAATTTTTCATTTATTTTGTAAAATAATGTCCTATTTTCGTTTGCGCAAATTTACGCATGCTATTTTTTAATGCCATTGCCTGTAGTTTACGGAGTCTTTTTCTTCAGCCCAATCTAACACTTGATTAAAAATACCTACAGCTTGCGCGTCATCCACTGTATTTTTATTTCAATCGCAGAGTCGTCATCTTCACTCACCCCATCTTCCTTTTTATGTGCATCGTCCATCTCTTTATCGTCATTCCATAAACTAACATCGGTAATTGTGCAAACAATATCGGGATTTATTGCTTTTAATAATTTGAGAACGTCCGATGATGCACTGTCAATAACTTCAGCATCAGATAGTAACTGTTTTCTAATGATGGTTAGCGGTACATTGTCTTCATCGTCATAATCATCACTGGAGTAAAGCAAATTTTTCCAACACTTTCTGATTGTTTGCTGGTTAAGGGCATTCCACGCCATATCTAAATTTAAAATTGCTTCACGTAAAGTTACTTGCTTTAAGGATTCAGAAATCTTTCTAGGATTTTTTAATAACGCAGACGCAAGTAGAAATTTTCGATAATACAATTTAGTAACTTATATTACATTTTGATCCATCGGTTGGATAAGTGGAGTTACGTTGGGCGACATGAACATAAAAAAAATGAGCCGTCATCGCTTCTTAATTGTTCCTCTGGAGGATAACTTTGTGCGTTATCCAAGATTAACATCGCCTTTATTAGGAGATTTTGTTTTCTTAAGAAATCTTTTACCTACAAATTGAATATGTATCATTAAATTACATTACTTATTACTACAGTTTTATTGCCATATCTGAGGGACAAAGTGCTTGTGGAACCATTCCAGAAATATGCCTTTGGTCATCCAAGCGGCTTTTAACAGTTATAATTAACGGGAAATTTCAAAATGAAAGTGGATTTTTTGCCTTCCTATTACTGGTGGCCTTATTTATATATATGTTGCAGCGTATGTTTTCGCGGGTAAAGGATGTCTTATTATCCTCTCGGGTTTTGCCCCGCGTTCGGCGTTAGTTTTTAGAAGAACCATGCACGTCCTGACGTTTCGATGTAATCGCATACATCGACCGCAGTCGAAATCACGACCTCAAGATGAAGATATATGCGATTACATCGAAACATACTTTACAAAATAGCAAACGCAAAGCAAAACACTCATCCATAGTAGTTACTTATTTGTTTTTACCAAGTATATTCTTATAAACATAAAAAGATGACCATTATAAAAAGTTTATAAGAACATTACGTTAATTGGCAATATATTCTGCTTACATTATGGCAGAGAACAAAGATACGCTAGCTGGTCATTTTTACATTATTGTTTTATGCGAAAGAAAATACATGATATACAGCAGAAAGGTAGTACTAGCATATAATATAAGGACAAGTCAAAAATTATTTACACTTTCTCTATCACTTTTTTAACACAGTTTCTTCTCCATGTGCATGCGTGGAATTTCTAGTAGAAAATTTCACCGACGAGAAACAACGAGCAGCGATCTGATTTCTCTGATCGAGTCTGAAAAGGGTTGAAATTCATTATAGACTTCATCACAATACGAGGACAGTGCGTAAAAGTGTTTTTTCATGGTTAGGAGAATTTAAAAACGGTCAAACGAGTGTAAATTCACAAAAATCGTCAATTTCCACTACGGACAACAACATTTTAGCGTTTTCTCTTAACATCAGTCATGGTTACTTCTCATCTTTCCTAAGTTCTGTATGTTGTGAGTACAAAAAGAAGCTAACTACAAAACACAATCTTAAAGATTTAAAGTGGGTTGATTACCATGGGCCAGAATCAAAATACCAGAGTGTAGTGTGGGCACATCTGGTTTCTCTAAAACCGAAAAAATTGAAAACTACGTCATTCGCGGGGAAGGTTACGTTAAAGGTTTTTTGCTACGCAAAACGGTCTATAGTGGACGACTACTTCGAAAAAGGAAGTAGTATCAACAGCGCGTGTTACAGAGAATTTTTGGCCAAGAAGTCGAGGTCAGCAGTTGGCAAACAAACGCCCAGGTATATTATCGCAGAAAGTATAGTTGTATATACGGCCCGCTATCTCGTTCAAACCATCAATAAGCTGGGTTTTGGGTGCTGGAATGTCGTTCCCTCCGACTTCCATCAATTTGAGTCGCCAAAGCATGTTTTTCGGTCATCCTAAGTGTGCAGGGAGTGGTGCAGAAGTGGAAATCAACCAGATACCTTTCTCTTGGAAAGAATACGGAAACTTGTGGACTGCTGGACCAATTGTATTGAAAACAGAGGAAACTGTATATAGAAATCGTATATATATATTATTTCCTACATTAATTTAAATAAACTGTAGAGCGAAAACTACAGATCATTTTTGATTTGTCCTTGTACATAGCACAATAACAAGTAAAAGAAAGAAGTACACTGCAACGTAAAAATAATAAAAAAGTGTCATTATAATGATATAAGCTCTGTATTAAGGAAATATTTGTTGATATGTGCATATTGTGAAGCATCATATACACACGGTGTGCATATGCACAAACCGTAAATATTTTCTCTTCAAATAGACGCATAGGATTCTTATACGTACAATCTAAAATTATTTGAAATTCGAAATATTTGAAAAAAACACATATGCCATATAAGTTATGTTTCTGAGGCGCAGCATTCACATAAACATAAACTTAAACTTAAATTTGGAGAGCTAATGGATCCTATGCAATAGACAATTATTTGCCGTTAACTGGCTCTATTAGCATATCGAATTGTTAAGATTTGAATACATCTTTCACGAAAGTATCTAGTATTTGCGTACTTATTTTACTTGTGCATCACACTATGAAGCAGCCAGGGAGACATTATATTTGAAAAGACGCAATGTAGATTACTGAAATAATATATATATATATATAATATAATTCTGGTATCCCCAACACTGTCAGGACATACATGAATTTTGTCGTAAGGAACACCTATTGTAGCTTTCAGTCCACTGTAACTATTGAGTTTCATTATAATAATATTCATTATTGCAGCACAAGAAATAAGTAGTAGATGTATTTGTTATAATGTAACGTTAATTTGGAATCAATTTTTTTTTTTTGGCTTGCAATACTTATATATTTCGGGTTTACAGTTTGCATTAAGGAAAGTACTTTCCATGAACTACGTGTTCACTAATTTGAACGCTTCTATTATAATATGGTGACACGCTATAAGCCTCTATTTTGGTTACTACTAACCATTTCAAAGCAATTACAAGAGTCTTTTTCCAATTTATTTTTTATTAATTTTTTAATCAATACCTTATTTTAATCAATATTATTCGGTTATTTTAATCAATCTCTTAACAAATAGCGTCTTTTCAGCTGTATTTGGATTTAACCTGAATATATCTATAACTTTTACTTACTTTGAAAACCACAAATTTGGAGCGTTTTTAAGAAAATGGTACTGTTATTAATATACAATCTCGCGAAGGCAGTAGACGACACAAATAGCAATCAACGTTTCATTTGTAAAATTTGTTTTACAGAGTCTATTTACGTTAACGATAGTTATGACAACTTCATTATATTTTGCGATTCTGGATATAAATTTGCAGAAATCAGTTTCAGCTTATCCTCACAAATAGATACTTAATTCAATTTTTATAAAATGTTAACATCGATCAGTTCCTTTGGATGATCATTATCGTTATTCTCTTTTCAGTTTAAAAATTATTACTACATTTGCATTACGATGTATTTCAACAGTTGAAGATTGTTACTGCGTTTACAAAAACTGTTATCTGCACAAGAAATTTGGTGGTTTACATAAAAACATCTTCAATAAAATCAAAGTTTTTAAAATACGCTAATTGCTGTTTCTTTTCTACAACAGTGTATTCGTGATTCTAATTCGATTACGTCAAATTAGCATGAAATTGAGCATAGTATTTATATATTTAAAGTTTAGCAAACCGCAGACGATATGAACGTATTCAATGGTGTAACGCAGAAGCGTTTGTCAGCGTTATTATTGTTGTCCATTTACCATAGCTAATAATAGAATTATGTTAATATACTGTAAGAAAACTAAGAAGTGATAATATATGTTTCAATGTTGTAATAATAAATAATATGCACCTTCTTACCTGTTCAAGACCGGCAACAATGATTAGCATTAATATATTAACATTTCTTTTTGTTATTACGAGTGCTGCTGGCATATTCGTAAAATTTGACATTTATAACCTATAATTCAATTGATTGTTCGTATTTGAATGTACTAATTTTGTTTATGCAATACTTAAAAGAAAGTGGTCTTGGGTGAAAATACGACATTCGCTTGAAAATTTTGGAACCATGAGCCTTTTATGGTTTCAGATGTGGTCTAATGCCAAAATAAAGCATCAACCGGGTATTTAGTTTTGGGGATGTAGCGCCACCCAAAAGCAATCTTTATAGTCAGACAAAACCAGCGTAGATACATTATCAAAGGGACGAATTTCGTGGAGGTCGTCCACACACGTTTATTTGGCACTTAAGGTCTATGCATTATCTTATGAGATGTGACCGACTTGAGCAAGCTATGTGACGTCGTGTGCTACAAATCTTTCTACATACATACACCACCGTCCATATATATGGGGACGACTAGAAAATTGATTTCTTTGGTTTGAATTGAAATATAGAGTTGGTTTATAGCAATATATGTTAATAGATATTTGTCGTCGCGAAAAGAATGTTCAACAATGAAAAAGAAGCGGAAAATATTATAAAATTTTAATATGATTTCTCGTCAATGTACCTACCTCGAAATTGAACTACGGCGACTCCTATTCTTGGCATTCTTCTAATCAAAGACTTCAGACAATCGCCTGTAATTTTAGTCCAGAAGTTTCTGTTAAAGACCTCCTGCGCGGCTAGCTTCTCTTTTTCGAATTATTTGGTCCAATTCATTCCACACTAGCCCTATTGGTGGCAGTTCTGGAGATTGGGGTGGCCAAATCATCCGTATCAACTCATCTACATAAACGAGATGAATGTTTCAGGCACATAATCTTTTTCCGCTTGGAACGGTATTTTCTGATAACCCTCATCCATGAAAATAACCTCAAACCGTGACACTTCTTCTACCATGATTCACAGTATGAGCCAGAACCACTCCTTCTCCTGTCTGCCACCTTATAAATGACGACGTTTTAAGCCAAAGGTTTGGAATTTGGGTTCATCTGTCCATATCATTGTTCAAGGGTCCAATCATTGTACTGAGTGGTCCATTCTCGTCTTCATTCCTTATTTTGTTGTTCCAGCATTGGCTGTTCATAACTATTCTTCGCCTTCGTGCTACTACGAGAAATCTCCGCTTAACTGTTATGTGAAATATTGGTGTTCTTTTTGAAACATCGAGTCGGCGAGTGCTCTCTGGGGCAGTGAGGAACCTATTTCGTTTCGAAGATACTATAATGAACTGATTCTCAGCGGCTCCCGTTGCTCCCTTTCGCTTTGACCGTTTTCTATTGCGAAGTGAACTGTTTCCTTATTCTCTTAAGAGCTATAAACACTCCGTTTTTTGAGATCTTTATTTTTTTAGCGATTTTTAGTATTGAATACTCTTCATCGCGTAATTTTATAATTGCTGAACTTTTTTCAATTGACATTTCTTGTCGTTCGGCGTTTTTAATTATAATCTTACACGAACGATAACAAATTTTAAGCTGACGCTTTATTCAAAATATTTGCATGTATTTTCGAATACTTTTATAATTTATTTATTGGAACCGTTTCGTCCCGCCGTTATAAACAGTTTAACAATTTATAATAAGGCACAATTGAAATGTATAATACAGGATATTAAGATATTAGTATATATTTCTGTATATTTCTCTATTCTTTATAGTCGTCCCCATATATATGGACGGTAGTATACATGGCGCATTAACAAAGAATATCTGATGGGGTCAACATATGCAGTAGCAACAATGGTTGTACACTGCATCATCAAATCGTCATATCTCAAACAACGTCTTTCATTGGTTGATTGGTGAGTTTGCTGACATGAAAATGATCTAATCATTTAGTGTTTGCTTATGATGTGCTCTAGTTATTATTTATGTTGCTTTATTGATAATTATCAGTATTAATGATTCATCTACCTCATCTTCTGATGAATGCGGCTAACGATTGCAAAGTATTAGCAATAGGGGATGCGGTTTGTTTGTAACGAATTGGTTCTTTATCTCTTTTGTTACATGTTGTATATGAACACATTGTTATCGTTTTTGATGAAATTATATTAATGTGTCGCGCTTTGTTATATGTTAATTTTTGGTTCTATTAAAAATAAATAAACTGTTTAAAAGTGTGTGTATTATTAATCTCAGTTCATATAGTAAATTCATATCTATTCATCATATGACGAAATATTTTCGAAAATTTCCCCTAAGAAGTGTTAAAGGTTAAGCATTCACTACAAACATAATAGTAATCGCTAACGCTTGCAAAGCTTATACGTTTTGAATTAGACTTTTTCATTTTTACGTCAGTGCGATGTTGCTACTGCATTCGTTCGGCGATTCTAATATAGTTTATCCTTGTCTATGGGTTAGAAGCGCCACATTCAAAATAAGACACCTAGTCTGATATGTATTTTACGACAATAATTGTTGAAACATAATCTGTTTCCAGAAATATGCGGTTACTAAAATATCTACATTTGATTATTAATATCCAATTGCTTTTACAATCTTTCGATCAAAATTACTGGTAGTACTGCACCATATTCGAAAAGGATATACATTACTAATTCACGAATGGTATTATTATTAGAGAAAGTTGTAAAAAGGCAGGTAGAATTTTTGACTCCACTCAGCAAACAAAGATGGTCAATCATTCAAAAGTTGCATATTTTTGTTATTAAACTAACAGCATCATCGCGGCTGAGAGATTACAATATTTTTTGAAAATAAGGTAAATACAGAAAACATCAATGATGTTAGAAATAATACTACATGTTCTAAGTAAAATGTATAGTACTTAACTGTTATACTATACACTTAACTTTTTTGTATTTACCTTATTTTTAAAAAAATATTGCAATCTTTCAGCTCTGATAATGATATTAAATTATAGGGAAATATTGGCAGTTTAATAACAAAAATATACAACTTTTAAGCGACTGCCCATCCTTGTTTGCCCGCCTTCTTACAACTTCCTCTATTCATTACGAAATACTCTGTTACTTCTTGTGTACCGGTATTATTATTATCTTATAAAAAGATATTTAAGTCATCCCATTAACATTAATAAGTAAACTTAAGATTTTCTGTTACTGTAAGAAAGAATACCATGAACTTTTTTGAAACAGAAATTAACATATTTTATGTGCACGTTCACCAGTTTTTATCATCCGATGAAAAATCTGAATCATCTCACGAATCAGTAGCTTCTAGTTTGGTTGATATTATCAATCGCATGATGTATACGAAGCATGTTTGTATGTCTCATCTAATTTGCAAGTATAGAAAAGTGGCGTATTTACTAATACAACAATATTCATATTTATCAAATATTTTTAAAACGAAGGTTTATGATCAGTGTTACATGATAACATATAATGATGTTCCATTAGAATAGGATGGTTATCAACAATTTTCCTCCATATGCATGAGCAATGCAGGCAGGCATATAGCGTTTATAAAAAAATATTAGTAGTAATATAATCCTGAAATCTATCCTTTTAAATAATTTTCCAACTGATGAAGCCTTAAAATCGATTCTTCCATCGTCTTTGATTTCATCAAAAATGAAATTTCCTGCTTGTTTCTGCTTTTTTTATAATGTAACAGTTGTGAATAGTCAGCACAATCATCAGCAGTGACTTTGCGAATCACTTTTCAATACGTGCTCGACTAGTTTTAAATATAATTACTTTACAATTTCATTTTTTCCGCCATCAGCAACATCGGTACCTTTTGGTAGAGCATTCGGGAACTTCTTCAAAAAAGTGCTTAAATAATTTTGAAACACATTTTTGAAACACAATACATTAGATCTACTACCTGTTGTACGGTGTTTTCAAAAAGGAACTATACATACCACACTATTTCTTGTGAATCTTGCTACAAATATTTGTTTTTTGATTTTGGTGTGTACACCTAAGAAATTAGTCCATTGGATGTCGATACCTCCAATATTCTAATCTATACTTCCGAAATTGAATTAGCCCACTACTAATCACAAACTACATTATCACGTATCTCATTGACTCATCTAAAAGCAGAAACAAGTTTTTTACATACATTTTACATAAAAAATAAGTGATGAAAGAAAAAGTGATTGTGTGATTCATTCTGATAAAATATTGAACTAAAGAATCACATATTGAACACGATTTTTTCTTAAGTGCTTTTTTTGCGTTGGTCTTTTGAGGTAATGCACGGACTCTACGTTGGTGTTATGCGTGCAATAATTAAACGAGGTCGGCATGCCACATCCCGTGAAATTGAAGCATCCGTGACATTGACATGAAAGTAACATGCACGATATTGCATAAACATTTAAACGTAAGAAAGTTGACAGATGTTCATAAAAAAGTAGTCTGAAATTGTACAAAGAATTACATAAGAAATTTAAACGAGAGCGTTGAAATTTTTTTATAACTGAAGAGTGCAAGAGTTCTTCGTAAATTGATTCGAACGTAGATAAAAATCTATTGGGGGATACTTTGAAAAAAATAAATTTAGTTTTTTTTGCATCGTTTCCAGAAATATTTTTAGCAGCCTGCCAACATGTTTGCTCTATTTTTATGTGCCCTAATTATTAAGTTATTATTTAATTTATCAAATAGATCATATAATTGGTTACATTTTGGGATTTTATGGAGAAAAATGTGTCTTCTCTTTTTAAAGCAAAATAGTGCACTTCGTATCATGTAAATTCTCATTTAATTAAATATATTGCCGGAAGAGGAAGAGAATTGATGATATTTCTTCTTATGGTTACTCGTATTGATTCCGGTGTTTCAAAAATCGAAAAGTATATTTTCTCAAATGTTTCATTGTTAATTACTTTATTACTTATGTTTTATTTTATTACTTCATCGCTGATGTTTTATTTTATATTTTAAAGCCAACTACGTGTACTAACCAAGTTCTAAGTAATTATTTGCGTTTTGCTACGTGCAAGTATATAGGAAACTTAAATCTTTCAACTTTTTGTGCATTTAGTTGAATAAAATAACCGTTATGAAGAAGTTACGCTATATTAAATAAGCAAATATGGATCTGTTGAATCGTGCGAGCTAAATTGAATTGAATACGTAACAAGAGTTGCTTTTTCTTTCATCGAATTTTACCCATATTGTAGCTTAAGTAAGAATTCAAAAGAATATCTTTGTATCTTTGCTACGGTATGTACGATTGTGTGGAATGTAATGAGAATCATATTAAATAAACGCAGTATTAAAGAAACTGTTTCCTACCTTATTAATTATATGACTGATAAGTATTTAATATAGGCTGTAAAGTAGAGATACAAAGTCAAGTTTGAAGGATATACTAATTACTAACCGTCTAAGGTTTTGCATCAATACTTTTCTTTTACAGGTAAGCCAGGAAATATTGAGTTTATATCTTAATGAAGTAAGACCAAATAACCTAGATCTAGATAGGAGAAAAACGAAGTAAACCTACGCAGTGTCAACACTAATCTCATTAAAATCATTTCGTAATTCTTAAACCGTTAACGAAAAACGTTTAAAATTCCTGACTACCTTGATTGGACCTTGGACACTCCCAGGCTTACATACATACACACATGTCGGTGTTTGTTTATTTCTCTATTGACCAAAGTTATTGAAATTAAACATATATCTGACGATTATGAATAGTTTATTGCTATGCAAGAAAAATCAAAAATAACCGCAGACATCGTGGACACTAATACACTTACATTTGTAACATTATTTATTACTGTATAGGAAAATTGTGTTGTGTAACTGATGGACGTTATGTAAGTGTTTATTCTTAGAAAGAGAATTGATAGTTACTTGTGAAGTGTTTTTTTTCTTATTGGCTAATCGCGCAAAAATGTTATAATAAGTAACTGAAAAATATTGTGGTCGAGTGAAAATACTATTAGTCATAGGAAAAAATTTATACTCGTCACTATAACCATATCAGGCATTTGTGCTGTTACAGACTACTAGTGTTATGATAGAACATTTGTTGGATATCTTTTGATATCTATCCTTATCGCCAGAAAAGTTTTAACCAGTCGTTAAGACTCATCACGCTACGTAATCGTTTTTCCCAATACGTCGTCTTATTTAATATCTTATTATAGGATCATACCTGCCATTGTATAAATTATAGTCCAAACAAATAGCACTAAACAATTTAGTTCACATGAAACTAAGCAGTGGCGGAGAGAACATTTTGTTAATCTATGTGTTTACCTCCCTCTAGAATGGAAATGTTCTTTCATTAAAAATAAACTTTACACCTAGGAAACTTTTCTTGTAAAGTATAATATTTTAAACGTATAAAAAAGTATTTTTCTTTACTACGATCTTACATTGCACGGTCAAGTCGCAGTTGTTGTAAAGTGCCTAAATTGTTTTACTCAGAGAAAAACGATTTCAAACAGTGTATCATTTACCAGAAAGGTACTTTTCTTTGTTGCAGCTAGTAATTTTACGTATTGAACCAATCAACTTCAGTAAAATTACGTCTCTGTCTCAAATGAATATTATTTTGAAATTATGCAACACAAAACACATGTTGACTGTTAGAAGCAAAATAATGAGAAAACTTTAACCTACATCTAAGATAAACTATTTGCTATAAAATAGAATTGAAGTAACTTATAAAAGTTTTTAAGGGAACAAACTTTAGATCTAAAGGTAAGGATGTATACCCGAGAGACTCAAAACCGGTAATAATTTGTAAAACTGTTCTAAAGTACTTATTTAAAATATTTAGTTTTTGAATCCATGGACTATTGATTAAATATCGCATAACAGCCACTCTCATGAGACAATAGAACATGTAATATCTACTATTTAGAAAAAAAAACTAAATCCTTCCACAACTCGCCTGCAGTGGTAATGTTATGTGAACTATTGTTTTTATTTACCTTGTGATTGTTATCATAAATCCTTGCAACTAATAATATTAACTCTACAGATGTCATACAAATAAGTATAAACTAAGAAGAGGCATGTTTTAAACGAAGAAAACTATTCTCTTGCAATTACATATAAAATCTTAAAAAAATACATGAATTCCATCCGAAAATTTAGCATCTTTTAATTTGAAAAAATATACCCTCAAATGATTTTAAATAAACAAAACATCAATTTGGGTGAATTGGTGTATTTTTCACTATTATTTCAATTTAGTGAATTATTCGTCCAATAAGAACAGGTGCTGTTTAAGTTAAATAAAGAATTGAAAGAACAGTTTCTTTCGATGAGCGAAAGAAGTATTTGAAATATAATAATACATTGCCTCTAGTCCAAAGATTCTCTTCCTATCAGTGCACTAGAGAAAAACTATTCCTTCACGGCGCATTTGTAGTCCTTTGATTCTATTGCATGAAAATAGTATAGATATATATTACTTCTCAGTGACTTCTAACATCGCCAATAATTTAATTAATGGTGATGAGCATGATACTTTCCATAGTGATAAAATTGTAATGATGTAGTATTGTAATCTATGTGTATTCTAGCCTGGGATGTGGAAGGGTTAAGAGTCCTAGTACGTGTGTATGTATCTATCATATAGTATTTTGGCTTTCGAATTAATTTGCAACCAATTATCAAATGTGGACAGGGTTCTAAAATTAGAGTTGTTGTTTAGGCTATTTCTATCGAAGGTGGAATTGTGATATTTCGACTATTCAACCTGGTTTGAAATTTTTCGAAATTCTTTGTCCAACTGACTAGATTACTAAACTATTATATGATTCGAGGACAGCCAAAACAGCAACCAATTATCATGAGTCGTCAACAATTTCATCTCAAGAATTATCCTAAAATATTCACAACATTCACTTGCATCATTTCTTAATTTAAAGAAAATTTTCTGGAACTCTTTGTTTATCTCAAGGTTTACTTTCTTGTTATTCGTTAATAAGAAATGCTGCTAAGGTAATAACATGTCCTTCAATAAAATTCGTAATACCAAAGAGAGTGTGTTAATCGACGCAGTATCGTTGTGTTAATGGATTAAGTTAGATCAGATGTGATATAACATATAGGTATTCTGTGGATATAAGTTAGGCGCAAGATGGATAATGCGTTTTATATATTTTGTGTGCATTGAAATTGTTTTCTAAACCAAGGAGGAGATAAACTTATGTAACTTAACATAGCCGAAAATTCCGGTTTATCGCTGATAGTGCCCGATAAAATTATTTATCCTTACCGATAATGGTGTAAATAACAACAGAAGCAGCCAATTTCTCGATAATCCAGTCCACATCGATAGTCCATATCGATTAGGTATATTCGTATACCTATCGAATAAAATGTTACTAATGTATCCAGGTTGGCGGAAATAAGCGCGGCGACTATAGACACCTTGGAAAGAATGTACCAATCTGCCCATGTGATGCATATTTAGTTTCAGTTTGTGCAGGTATCAGAAATGACATTGTATTCAAGCTTTTTTTTGAAGGTGCGACTGAAGTGCAAAGCGATAATTCATATTTGGATGGCCACTTATCAATTCATCCTGCAAAAGGCACGATAGTTTGAGAACCTCTCATGTTGATGAAAATCAAATTTATATTATTTTATTATGGTCCACGTAAATATAATAAGAAAATTGACTTTACATATGCAAAATGTACAATTTTAGTGAAGTCTATATCATCAAGAGACGCGTCGTTCAACGAATAAAATTTTGCTTATAATCTTTGGGATTTCTACTGGAACAGCAGAAGAAGATAATATTACTTTCACATTGATTCTCAACGACTTTTCAACATTATAAAGGACGCTACTTTTTACGTACATTTTGAAGTCTATACGCACATTTATTCAAGGTTTATATTACCTAGCGTTTAGTTACAGTCTTTCCGACGCTTTCGCTTCCATTATTAAATTACTATTTTTCATGTATTATTTTAGTAAAGCTTATTCTTATAAAGCAAACTACTGGAGTATGACATCTAAAATTTATTTTTATTGTAATATTTATTTCTGCCTATGAGGGAATGATTTATAACATCGAGAGTGTAATTTCATGATATTTTAAGAAGACAAGCTATTTACTGCAAGACCTGCTTATGTCTAAGAGTTTCTGATAAGCTTAATACGCAAATCGTACTGTTCTTTGCTCCTTAATGCTTTTTCATACTCTTTTGCGCATTCGCAACTTTACTTGATTTTGCCGATGTTAATGATGATATATGATGATATGTTTATGTTATGTCAATGTTTATGATGATACCTGTTTTCTTTGCTATTGCTCGCCAATGATTAATACTAATAAGCGTTAATTTCTAGATATCCTTTTATTATAGTTGTTACCAAAATGAATTGTTATCTTTATTCTCTTTTCATATCAAGTAAAAAATAGGATACGCAAACATTAAACCGTATAACATTCGTTGCTTCCATATTGCAGTGTTTCGGTGGAGCAGCAGAGACCAACTGTTTGTTGGGTAGCTAAATAGTCCTTTAAAGTCGTGTCATGTTTGATGCGATGTAACGATTTTTTAAAAAGAAAATTGACATGAAAACTATTAACGTCGGTATGGAATATAATTCGTTATGTATTTACTTCTACTTATTGATAATGGAGCTATTATATTCGAATAACGATGAGGTTCGTTTAAATTTTATAAGGTATCTATATAAATAATTCATTGCTTATTACATTTCTCCGGTTGCATATAAACATGAAGACATACACTTTATACCGGCTTACATAAATAGACCACTAAACTCTTAGGTATAGCACACGCATATAAACGTGGTCCGTACTTACAAGCATGTATATAAATATATATATCTTCCCTCGCAATCAATCTAATGTTCAATTATTATATAACAGTCTTAAGTGGTTATTCACGGTCCAGGCTACTGTAGTGACTCTGAGAATCTAATTAAATTAAATGACAAGTCGTCTGTAATGTACTCCGCGCGCTAATAGAAATCTATTTTGAGATTGAAATCATCTATGTATGGCCTATATGATAATATCGTACCATTGATAATTTTCGATTGGCTCACTCTAAATTTTTTTGTTCACTCTGAAAACGTCAAACCTGTTTTGAAAGTACTGCCACACATATTCAAGCGGTATGGGAGTATTTCTTATAGCCATTGATTTATCGTCAACGAAGAATGGAAATAAGAGCAAATTAATTGAACGGTAGACATACATGAAAAGGTTGTGTGCAGCCAATATTATTAATGTTCCTCCTTCAGAGAAAATGAGAGATTCCAGATAATATTACATTTACTGTTGCAAAGATTATATGCTGCACCATTAATTGAACATGTTATAGATATAGTTAATAACTTAGTGTAATTGCTCAATAAAATTATAGAGTGCAGAAGATAATATACATATATAGTATCAAGTTCCCATTCGTTTTAGGGGTAGAGTTTCAAGAATTTTAGAACAATTTGGATCGTGAAGTTATTGAATTACCAGCAAAGAATCTACAGTTTCAACCGCACTAATACTAGCTGCGTACTATAGTTGGAGATTATATATCTGAGTAAATTGTAAATTAACGAGGCTGTAATAAATATCGTGAATAAAAATCCAGTAGGAAACTGGTCGTCAGAATTCATGAGTACTCTTGCAAAATTTACTCACTAGAACAGATATAGAAACACATAGCTGTAAAGAATACGTAGGCATGAATGTGGGAGTCGCACAGGTTTACATAATCGTGTCAATGTTTAGATTTAAAAGGTGATGATGACGCCATTACTCAAAACATTGAGAAGGTAATAAAAGTTGTAATTCATTGTTAATTTGTTAATATTTTGAAATTCTAAATAATAAAAGTTATGGTGGATACTAGAAATTGGAAGAAAATTGTAAGATAAATTTAAATTTGATTGTAATAGTGAATTTATCTTAAGGAACGAATCCTAGGAAGCCCGTATCACATACACACACCATTATCATCATCATCATCATCATCATCATCATCATCATCATCATCATCATCATCATCATCATCATCATCATTATTATTATTATTATTATTATTATTATTATTATTATTATTATTATTATTATCATTATTATCATTATTATCATCATTATAATTATTATCATTATTGATTGAGTTGTCAATCAGTATTGACGTGTTTAGAACTGCTCCTGTTGCGTGTGACTTTTCGTACAGTTCTAGTACGTTTTGACGCCAGGTTTTTTGCAAGGTGCATCTGCATTAGAAGATAGACTGGTTGGGGTAAGTTCCGTTACTTGGAAGCTGCTGAGAAAGGTAGACCGTGGGTGTTGATGATTGCGCTGATTTTTTTGATTGACATTGTCAGTTGCCAAAGCGTTTGACAGTAATCGAGTGTCATAAGGTAGAAATGGCAACTAGGGAGTCACCTATAAGCAGGTCTGACTTGCTGAGGCCATCTTTGGAACAGGAGAGGACGAAGATGACTGCGGGAGGAATTAAACAGCATGAGGACAAGGAAGAACAGGAACTTGCCAAATGTATAGAAATTGTTAAAGGAATGAAAATGGTGTCTGATCGCCAGAAAAATATGTCTATGCAAATTAAGAATGGCCTAAAGAAACTTGAAGAAGCTCTTGACGCAATGACTTTTCACAGAAATAGTTGGAGAAAGGCTGAATGCGAAGTTAAATTTCCTCTTCCAGAGGATGAGAGACTTGTTAGGAACGTTAGCCAAACTCTCATTGATACCAGTCCAGCAGAACATGACAAAGAAACAGGGATTGTTGATGAATCACTCGAAATCCCTTGGGAAGAGGTTCGCCGAAATAGGAAGAATGAAACTAGAAGGAGAGCAGCAGAGAGGGAAAGCGGACAGCAGATATCCACCACCACCGGGGTTGCCGCGCCGCTAAATTACAGTAATAAAGAAAAGTTGAATCCCAAAACAGCCCGTCCGAAACATGCAGCCCTGCTTATAAAACCAATGCAAGGGAAAACCTATGCTGAAGTATTATCTGAGATTCGGCAGAGGGTAAAACCAGTAGAGACGGAAGTGAATATAAACGCCGTCAGAAAAACCAAAAAAGGGGCCATTTTTATAGAGTTAGGACGAAGTAGTAGTAACTGTAAAGGGTTTACAAACCAGCTTCAAGAGGCTTTGAAGGAAAAGGCGCAGGTCAGCACTCTTCAGCCTAAACTTAAATTAGAGTTTAGAAACCTGGACTGTTTGACTACGGTAGAAGAAGTGACTGAAGCAATTAGGAAAGCTTTACCAAATTGCGAAACTGACCCGAAGGTGATCTTAACCAAGGCCAATAGCAGACAGCTCAAAATGGCGTTAGTTGAAATTAATGAACACTATGCTCTTGAGTTGCTTAAAACTGCTCGCATTAAGGTAGGATGGGTGAATAGCAGAATCCGAAAGAGACTTGAAGTTACCCGGTGCTATAGATGCTTTGGCTTTGGACACCGGCAGGCAACCTGCTCTGAACCAGATAGAAGAAAGGAGGGGCTTTGCATGGGATGTGGAGAAAGGGCCATCTTAAGAAGAACTGCACCAACAAAGCTAGATGCTTTTTGTGCAGTGCTGAAAATGCACGCGACCATGTTGCTGGGTCAGGCAAATGCGGAGTTTTCAGACAGGCGCTTGAGAAAGCAAGAGCAGAGTACATCAGTGGTCTAGAAAAGAAACATCAAGTTAATGAATAGAGTTCTTCAAGGGAGCAGAACAGCAGATGAGATCAGAGTAATTCAGATCAATATGAATAGAAGTAGGCTAGCTGACGAACTTTTATATCAGCTGGCGTTTGAATCCAACACGGATATTGTGTTTATCAGCGAACAGTACAGGAACCGAGATCAGCCCACTTGGTTCTCGGATCCGCTGAGCACGTCGGCTATATGGATATCCAGTTCAAGAAACATTCGAGTAGAGGGGCACGGTTCCGAGGAAGGCTTTGTCTGGGTAAGATGCGAGGCGATGACTTTCTTTAGTTGTTACCTCACCCCCAATGAGAGTATTCAACAGTTCCGCACAAAGATAGATGCTTTGGAGGATGCTATCTTCAATACCCAAGGAGAGGTAATTGTTGGGGGAGACTTTAATGCTAAGGCGATAGAGTGGGGTATGCCGCATCCGGACTCCCGAGGAAGGTATATTCTAGAAATGGCGGCCAGGACTGGGCTTATTGTTCTTAACGAGAGGGAAGTGACTACCTTCCGTCGACCTGGTTACTCAGAGACTATACCGGACGTCTCTTTTGCATCCGAGGCATTAGTACCTAGGATCGTGGACTGGAAAGTATCTGAAAGTTATACAGGAAGCGATCACCAGGCTATTACCTTCACCGTGTATGGTCGATCTGAGGCCCGCTGCCGGTTCTCACCGAATTCTGGTGGCTGGAACTTTGGGAAACTTGACACGGAACGATTCTGTAGGGCCCTGCCTCCTGTATGTCGACTTATGACAGGATCGGAGGTAGATGCGAAGGAGCGAGTGGAGAGACTTGTTGAGTCGACAATGTCAGGCATTGCATCTGCCTGCGATGCCTCTATGACTAGAAAAGCTCCCCGACATTGTAAACGGGCAGCTTACTGGTGGACGGCTGAGATAGCTGAGCTGCGCAAGCGTTGCCTCCGATTAAGGCGAATAGCGCAAAGGGCTGGGAACCGAGAGGAGGCTAATATAAGATCTGCTGAGCACCGAGAAGCCAAGAAATCCCTGCGACGGGCAATTAATGAGTCAAAAGCGCGCCACTGGAAAGACATGGTGTCGGACGTGGACTCTGAGCCTTGGGGGCTAGGATACAAGCTCGTCACCCGTCGACTTGGGGCGATGAAACCGCCGGCTATTCTGGAGCTAACCAGGATGCAGCGAATTGTGCGAGCGCTTTTCCCCTCTCATCCTGCGAGGGTGGACAGAGGTTTGAGGATGCCAGGAGATTTCCTACCATTTAATGAGGAGGAACTGAGATCGGTAATGGGGTCCCTTGCTCAAAGGAGAGCACCAGGACCGGACAACATTACAAACGAGATCCTGAAATTGGTATACCAGCATAGCCCAAATCTGTTGCTGGATATGTACAACGAGTGCTTGGCCGCGGGAGTTTTTCCCACACGTTGGAAGGTTGCCAGATTGGTGCTAATCACTAAAAAGCAGGGAGATCCGGATGACCCATCTACGTACCGCCCTCTATGCATGCTGGACACGGCGGGTAAGGTTCTGGAGAGGCTTATACGGACAAGATTGCAGGCAGTGATGGAGGATGCTGGGGGTTTGTCGCCCCGACAGTACGGATTCCGCCGGGGAAGATCAACTGCCGACGCTCTATGGGAAGTTTGTGAGGCGGTAACCAGAGCAGAGGACCACAACCACTACTCGCGTCGCATCGTTCTTCTTGTTACCTTAGACGTCCGAAATGCATTCAATTCGGCACGATGGGTGGATATATTGAATGCTTTGGAGCACTCCTTTCGGGTGCCGCCGTACCTTTTGCGGATGATTGACGACTACCTGGGGAATCGTTCCAATATATACGATACGAAGCAGGGTCGCTGCAATGATAAGGTGACGTCTGGGGTTGCCCAAGGGTCTATTTTAGGACCGGATTTCTGGAACATCCTATATGACGGACTCTTGAGGCAGGAAATGCCCGAGGAAGTGACTCTTGTTGGGTATGCGGACGACATCGCACTGCTCATTACTGAGCGGGATGTAGAACTAGCACAGCTCAAACTTAACCAAACCATGAGGAGGGTAACTCATTGGATGGAAATGCATGGTTTGAGTCTAGCACTTAACAAAACTGAGGTCGTCATTCTATCTAAGAAGCAGATAGACACAATCGTACCCCTTCGCGTGGGGATGTGGAAGTTGCCACCAGCCCAACAGTTAGATACCTTGGAGTGATGATTGACACCAAAATGACCTTTCGTCACCAGATTTTACGTACTGCCGATAAGGCGGCGAAGATGGTTGCGAACTTGAGTAGGTTGATGGCTAATGTTGGTGGTCCTCGGCCAAAGAAGCGGAGGTTATTGATGTCGACAGTTCAGTCGGTCTTACTGTACGGCTCCGAGGTGTGGGCGGACGCGCTGAGCAAGGAGATGTATCGTAAGAGACTGGCCCAGGTGCAGAGAAGGGCTGCACTGAGAGTTGCCTCGGCGTACCGCACTGTGTCGGAACCGGCGGTCCTAGTGGTAGCGGAGTCATCCCAGTGTCGCTCCTTGCTCAGGAAAGGAAGCGCATATATATGAGGAGACGTGCAGGTGAAGAACGAGTCGCCAACGAAAGAGACGCCACATTAGAAGCATGGCAACGACTTTGGGAGACGGACGGAAGAGGGCGCTGGACTGCGAGACTGATCCCGCGCCTCCGCCCTTGGATCTCTAGAACCCATGGGGAGGTGGACTATTACCTGACTCAGTTTTTGACCGGTCATGGCTATTTCAAATCGTATCTGCACCGAATGGGTAAGACTGAGACTGGAGCATGTGTGTATTGTCCAAATGAGGTAGATGATGCGCACCATACCTTCTTCTTATGTGAGAGATGGGCGGAACCAAGACGGTTACTCGAAATGGAGATCGGCGAATTTATGATCGACACAATTATAACGAAGATATCAGCCAATGAAAATTGCTGGACAAGTTTAACGCGATACGTCCAATATGTCCTGCGCACGAAGAAAGGCGATTTGGACCGCAACATGGAAAGAGGATTGCTCTAATTCGAAAGTCCAGTGGAGCGTGGCCTTTGTACATCAAACTAGACACAGCCCGAACTAAAGTGATTAACGGGTGGTGGCTGGTAGTCCTCTATTGAAGGGAGTCCGAGTATTGATGCTTATTATTATTATTATTGCTATTATTATTATTATTGTTAATGTTATTGTTATTATTGTTGTTATTGTTATTGTTGTTATTGTTACTGTTAGTGTTATTGTTATTGTTATTATTATTACTGTTACTATTATTAGTTTCGCGGTACGTGCAATATGTACCGCGCAAAAAGAAGGGGATTGCAGCATAGACAGAGAATTGTTGTAATTCCAAACCACAACGGAGTGTGGCCTTTCTACAGCCAAATGCATAGACCCAGCCCGAAGTAATGTGATAAACGGTTCCGGACTGGTGTCTAGAAGAAGAGGGGGTGTTTTAGTTGGTAGTCCTCCTTCAGAGGGAGTCCAGCATAACATGCGTCAATGCATTTCACCTCCGCAAAAAAAAATTATTATTATTATTACTATTATTATTATTATTATTATTATTATTATTATTATTATTTACTAATTAACACCTCAAAAACGAAACTGATGCATATTGCGTCACCACATTCAGGGGTTGATTGCTACTTAAGATTAACTGTTCATGATACAGACTGTCTGTATATGGAGGATACGAATCACAACAGAAACTGTGAATGTGATAACATAATAGAGCTAGTACACCACCAAAAGTATTTGGGCATTTATATAGACAGTCGATTTCTGTGGGATGTTAATATCGGAGAGATTGGCAAAATATTGAGCTATTTTGCAAACTGTTTTTATTATCTCAGTGATTTTGTGCCAACGAATGTACTGCGTATAATATACCACTCATTAGTCGAATCGGTTCTCTCTTACGGAATAACCATATGGGGTCAGGCATCAATAAGTCACATTAATCGGTTGAAATCTGCGCAGGGTAGAATTCTAAGAAATATGGATCGAAGTGTTATTGTTGGCAATATATATAGAAAACACAATATTCTAAGTATCAAACATTTGTATATCTTTCGGGTAGTTATTAATAACTATTTTAAATCTCGGGATCTGACGACTGTTCACCACACTCATGCTACAAGAGCGAGAGAGCGTGGCATGTACGTGGTTCCAAAGGCTAATAACAAATATGGTGATCGACTGATTAGTGTGCAGTTACCGAAGATCCTTAATGATTTACCAGAAACTATGTTGAATCTACAAAGTCGTGCACAAGTAAAGGCAAACCTTCACAGCTGGTTGGTAAGCCTAGATGATGAGATTAAGTAGATATAAGAATGATCGAAATGTATAACTTGTTCTAGTTTTACACATAAAATACTAAGGCTAGAGCGTTACAAGACAGGTACTTAGCTTTCTAATTAGACTGTAGTATGCAACTTGGAACAAATTGCCGCTGACAAGCCTTTTGGCTTAGTGGCAGGTTATGTAATTGTTTAAGTTTAAATTAGAATTAAAATTATCTTTGTTGGAAAGGAGGCCTGCTTCACATCTCTTTATTGCGATTGTGAGGCGAGTTGGGTGGAGGAAAGCCCTATATGACGGGCGGGTTAAAAAAAAAATTATTATTATTATTATTATTATTATTATTATTATTATTATTATTATTATTATTATTATTATTATTATTATTATTATTATTATTACTATTATTCTTTAGGACGAAGTAGTAGTAACTGTAAAGTCTTTACAAACCAGCTTCAAGAGGCTTTGAGGGAAAAGGCGCAGGTCAGCACTCTTCAGCCTAAACTTAAATTAGAGTTTAGAGACCTGGACTGTTTGACTACGGTAGAAGAAGTGACTGAAGCAATTAGGAAAGCTTTACCAAATTGCGAAACTGACCCGAAGGTGATCTTAACCAAGGCCAATAGGAGACAGGTCAAAATGGTGTTAGTTGAAATTAATGAACACTATGCTCTTGAGTTGCTAAAGACTGCTCGCATTAAGGTAGGATGGGTGAATAGCAGAATCCGAAAGAGACTTGAAGTTACCCAGTGCTATAGATGGTTTGGCTATGGACACCGGCAGGCAACCTGCTCTGAACCAGATAGAAGAAAGGAGGGACTTTGCATGGGATGCGGAGCAAAGGGCCATCTTAAGAAGAACTGCACCAACAAACCTAGATGCTTTTTGTGCTATGCTGAAAATGCACGCGACGATGTTGCTGGGTCAGGCAAATGCGGAGTTTTCAGACAGGCGCTTGAGAAAGCGAGAGCAGAGCACATCAGTGGTCTAGAAAAGAAACATCAAGTTAATGAATAGAGTTCTTCAAGGGAGCAGAACAGCAGATGAGATCAGAGTAATTCAGATCAATATGAATAGAAGTAGGCTAGCTGACAAAATTTTATATCAGTTGGCGTTTGAAACTAACACGGATATTGTGTTAATCAGCGAACAGTACAGGAACCGAGATCAGCCCACTTGGTTCTCGGATCCGCTGAGCACCTCGGCTATATGGATATTCAGTTCAAGAAACATTCGAGTAGAGGGGCACGGTTCCGAGGGAGGCTTTGTCTGGGTCAGATGCGAGGCGATGACTCCCTTTAGTTGCTACCTCACCCCCAACGAGAGTATTCAACAGTTCCGCACAAAGATAGATCCTCTGGAGGATGCTATCTTCAATACTCAAGGAGAGGTAATTGTTGGGGGAGACTTTAATGCTAAGGCGATAGAGTGGGGTATGCCGCATCCGGACTCCCGAGGAATGTATATTTTAGCAATGGCGGTCAGGACTGGGCTTATTGTTTTTAACGAGAGGGAAGTGACTACCTTCCGTCGACCTGGTTTCTCAGAGACATCTCTTTTGCATCCGAGGCATTAGCACCTAGGATCGTGGACTGGAAAGTATCTGAAAATTATACAGGAAGCGATCACCAGGCTATTACCTTCACCGTGTATGGTCGGCCTGAGGCCCGCTGCCAGTTTTCACCGAATTCTGGTGGCTGGAACTTTGGGAAACTTGACGCGGAACGATTCTGTAGGGCCCTGCCTCCTGCATGTCGACTTACTGCAGGATCGGAGGTAGATGCGAGGGAGCGAGTGGAGAGACTTGTTGAGTCGACAATGTCAGGCATTGCATCTGCCTGCGATGCCTCTATGTCTAGAAAAGCTCCCCGATATTGTAAACGGGCAGCTTACTGGTGGACGGCTGAGATAGCTTAACTGCGCAGGCATTGCCTCCGATTGAGGCGAATTGCACAAAGGGCTGGGAACCGAGAGGAGGCTAATAAAAGGTCTGCTGAGCACCGCGAAGCCAAGAAATCCCTGCGACGGGCAATTAATGAGTCAAAAACGCGCCACTGGAAAGACATGGTGTCGGACGTGGACTCTGACCCTTGGGGGCTAGGATACAAGCTCGTCACCCGTCGACTTGGGGCGATGAAACCGCCGGCTATTCTGGAGCTAACCAGGATGCAGCGAATTGTACGAGCGCTTTTCCCCTCTCATCCTGCGAGAGTGGACAGAGGTTTAAGGATGCCAGGAGATTTCCTACCATTTAATGAGGAGGAACTGAGAACCGTAATGGGGTCCCTTACACAAACGAGAGCACCAGGACCGGACAACATTACAAACGAGATCCTGAAATTGGTATACCCGCGTAGCCCACATCTGTTGCTGGATATGCACAACGAGTGCCTGGCCGCGGGAGTTTTTCCCACTCGCTGGAAGGTTTCCAGATTGGTGCTAATCACTAAAAAGCAGGGAGATCCGGATGACCCATCTATGCATGCTGGACACGGCGGGTAGGGTACTGGAGAGGCTTATACGGACAAGATTGCAGACAGTGGTGGAGGATGCTGGGGGTTTGTCGCCCCGACAGTACGGATTCCGCCGGGGAAGATCAACTGCCGACGCTCTACGGGAAGTTTGTGAGGCGGTAACCAGAGTAGAGGACCATAACCACTACTCGCGTCGAATTGTTCTTCTTGTTACCTTAGACGTCCGAAATGCATTCAATTCGGCAAGATGGGTGGATATATTGAATGCTTTGGAGCACTCCTTTCGGGTGCCGCTGTACCTTTTGCGGATGATTGACGATTACCTGGGGAATCGTTCCATAATATACGATACGAAGCAGGGTCGCTGCAATGATAAGGTGACGGCTGGGGTTGCCCAAGGTTCTATTTTAGGACCGGATTTCTGGAATATCCTATATGACTGATTCTTGAGGCAGGAAATGCCCGAGGAAGTGACTCTTGTTGGGTATGCGGACGACATCGCACTGCTCATTACTGAGCGGGATGTAGAACTAGCACAGCTCAAACTTAACCAAACCATGAGGAGGGTAACTCATTGGATGGAAATGCATGGTTTGAGTCTAGCACGTAACAAAACTGAGGTCGTCATTCTATCTAAGAAGCAGATAGACACAATCGTACCCCTACGTGTGGGGGATATGGAAGTTACCACCAGCCCAACAGTTAGATACCTTGGAGTGATGATTGATATCAAAATGACCTTTCGTCACCAGATTTTACGTACTGCCGATAAGGCGGCGAAGATGGTTGCGAACTTGAGTAGGTTGATGGCTAATGTTTGTGGTCCTCGGCCAAAGAAGCGGAGGTTATTGATGTCGACAGTTCAGTTGGTCTTACTGTACGCCTCCGAGGTGTGGGCGGACGCGCTGAGCAAGGAGATGTATCGTAAGAGGCTGGCCCAGGTGCAGAGAAGGCTGAGAGTTTCCTCGGCGTACCGCACTGTGTCGGAATCGGCGGCCCCAGTGGTAGCGGGAGTCATCCCAGTGTCGCTCCTTGCTCAGGAAAGGAAACGCATATATATGAGGAGACGTGCAGGTGAAGAACGAGTCGCCAACGAAAGAGACGCCACATTAGAAGCATGGCAACGACTTTGGGAGACGGAAGAGGGCGCTGGACTGCGAGGCTGATTCCGCGCCTCCATCCCTGGATCTGTAGAACCCATGGGGAGGTGGACTATTACCTGACTCAGTTTTTGACCGGTCATGGCTATTTCAAATCGTATCTGCACCGAATGGGTAAGACCGAGACTGTAGCATGTTTGTATTGCCCAAATGAGATAGATGATGCGCACCACACCTTCTTCTTATGTGAGAGATGGGCGGAACCGAGACGGTTACTCGAAATTGAGATCGACGAATTTACGATCGACACAATTATAACCAAGATATCAGCCAATGAAAATTGCTGGACAAGTTTAACGCGATACGTTCAATATGTCCTGCGCACCAAGAAAGGCGATTTGGACCGCAGAGCGTGGCCTTTATACAGCAAACTAGACACAGCCCAAAATAAAGTGATTAACGGTTTGGACTGGTGTCTAAGAGAAGAAGGGGTATTTTGGCTGGTAGTCCTCCATTAAAGGGAGTCCGAGTGTTGATGGATATGCTTATTATTATTATTATTGTTATTATTATTATTGCTGTTATTGTTATTGTTATTGTTATTATTATTATTTTTATTATTAGTTTCGCGGTATGTGCAATATGTACTGCGCAAAAAGAAAGGAATTGCAACATGAAAAGGGAATTCTTATAATTTCAAACCACAATGGAGTGTGGCCTTTCTACAGCCAAATGCATAGACCCAGCCCGAAGTAATGTGATAAACGGTTCCGGACTGGTGTCTAGAAGAAGAGGGGGTGTTTTAGCTGGTAGTCCTCCTTCAGATGGAGTCCAGCATAACTAATATAGATGCATATACTAGTATGCGTCAATGCAATTCACCTCCGCAAAAAAAAATTATTATTATTATTGTCTCCGTTCTGATTACCTGTTCGTTATATCGACCTTAGGTCACGTATTAAAAATCATCATCAGTAGCTATATAATACACTGATAGCAGTGCTGCAATACACTTCAGATTAGAAAATAGGCCTGCTGCTCCACGGACAATAGTACTAAACATCATACATAAATTTGAGTTTAGAAGATGAAAATTGTTTGTCACGAGACGGTATTATAAAAGGTTTGGGTATTGGGTAGGTACAATTTGATATTAGTTTTTAAATTTATATTTTTATTTCAAATGCTTCTATTGCAAAAGATGCGGTTTACTTTTTTTGGGCGGTGAACGGTCCAAGGCGTCTATAAACTATTTTAGATTGTCAAAGGTCAGGATCCTTAAAGTGTAGGAATAGTGTGTGTAAGGTATTTCATAACCTTGTATCTAATGGAATCCGGTCTTATTATATCCCAAACATTGCAAACAAGAGGGCTTTTGTGTTGTTCTCACATTTTTATTAGCTTACTAAAACTCAGTTTCCTTAACTAGGTTTGATAGCATGTAGAGTTAACTTTCCCATAATTGTTAATCCAGCAAGCTCAGCGTATATCTTCTTTGACATAGTTCTGCGCACTCAAAAATGGCATGATAAATTGATTTCCCCTCTGTATTGCATAGTCCGCACATCCGTTCATTTTTAAGAAACTCCATTTTGAGCAGATATCCTTGAGCAACCGTGTCCCATTAATGGGTAGGTAATTGCTTTAAGTTATTCAATGCATCATATATGAGTTCTAAGTTGCTGGAATAGTTTTCCCATTATCCATTTGTTGCGATTTAATCCCGCCACGTGATCCCAATACAGTGTGGTAATGCATTCTCGGATTGCATCGCCCATTACGTTTTCGGATCTACTGAAGGCAATTTCAAAACCTTTCTTTGCTAGCTAGTCAGGTATTTAGTTATCCACTACTTACCTATGTCCCAACACCAACACGTACGAAATACTGTTTTGTATGGCGTAAATTTTAGTTTGGAATACAAAACCATACTATCACAAAGGCCTAAAAATTCTGTCTTTTAGTTTCATCATAGGTACCATAGATATTTTTGACCCATCTACCAGATTTTTTTCCTCCTTCGTCTCTCCATTTGTTTCAGTCTAAGTATATCTAAAAGGGTTAGTCAAGAAAGATCCTAGCTGTTATTTAATCATGGTTAATGGCAAAAGTAGGGTTTGGCATTATTATTTCCATTCTAGCATTCCACGTTATATATATACGGGTTTTAATTGGTAGTTATTATAAAAGTTGAACTGACGAAAAGTTTTTCCAGCATGTACGTATATTATATTACGTAGATTGACTTCATGGATATGTATTTGCCATTTTGTTTTACTGTTTCTTTACTTAATGATGTACAGATTACTAATCCTCCCATTCAAATCAATAAGTGCCTTCAATTTCCAATAAAGCAGTTTTTATTTCTAGTCATTGGATGAAAACTTTTCCCTTTTTGTTTTATTAAGCAAGCACTGATATTTTCCAGCATTAATTGTACAATATTAGAAATTCAGTGTGTACCTAAAATAGGTTATTGTATAGTAGAAATGATTTCGGTAAATAGTAGAAATATGTCACTTTATTCTGTGAACACAGATCACGCTGCTAAAACTAAATATGTACGCAATACAATACACACCCGAAATAAGTAATGTCGGAGACGTGGGTTGATGTACACCCGCAGCGGAGAGATAGTTACCGAGTATTTGTCGAAGATGCAATGGCAAACAGTGCTAAGTGTGAAAATTAACTGGAGAAACACTTGTGTATGTTCCGTGTGCGTACGTATGTACGTACATGCGTCCGTTCGTGTGTGTATGTACTTGGAATTCCAACAGAGTAAACATACAGTGGCAACACCTGTCTTACATACAAATGTCAACACGTATGTATCGAAATATTTCGATAATGGTAGACAGATGCGTCACACCATTGTACAAAAACGGCACAAAAAAGGAATGGAGAAGATGGAAACGAAAGGACCATAATTATTTATTGACTCAGGTATGCGGTACGAACAATATACTTACCGTATCTATAAGATAACGTAGCATATTGTATTTATTACGCTTTCAGTAACTAATATCTGTCAAGCGTAAATTCTCATTCTAATATTAAATACGTACATATGTATATTTTTGCAACATGAACTGCATTGTATTTTAAGTGAGAAATTAGGCACTCAAAAGAAAATAGAAAAAATGCTCTTGATGGAAACAATAACTTAACTAATTCTATAACTATGAATAAGTCATTTATGCATCCTTTCCAGTTACTGTTCATCTGTTACGCAGCCAACAGCGGATAACACATATTTGATCTAGAAAAACATGACAACAAAACCAGGACAGATGTATAATAATAATAAAATTATATAATGATTTATGCATTACATTGAATATTGATGTCAACAGATTCACAAATAAATGCAGTCGTAAAAGTATGTAACAAGCACGTGATAATAATAGTCAATTTGCTGTTGGCCAATCTGACGGGTTTAAGTGATAGAAGTTCTTAATTAGCAACAACATCTACACCTTTGCTTTTTCTACTGAATTGACTAAAGTTTTTGATGCGTATTCCTAAACCCGAAACACCTGTATACCGAATCTGCTTCATAACTGTATGTATACATATGTTATTATACACATATGTGAATCAATTTATTAAAGTACCATTTCCTGCTGGTCAATCTGGCGGATTGTTTTCAATTAACAAAAGTTCTTAATTAGCAAGAATATTTACACCTTTCCTTTTTCTACTAATTTGACTGAAGCCTTTGATACGTATTCTTAAACTCGAAACAGCTGTACATCGAATCTGCTTCATGGTTGTATACATATTATTATATGTGTCAATCAATTCATTAAGGTAAAAATTTTAGACTAAAATAATGTTTTCAATTCGTAAATGATGAACTTACAATTCACACACGCATTTCCGAATAAATACTGGCAATTGCTGTAATAATACGTGCATTTGATGCAGGTAAATGTGCTAATATTTTAAATTACCTAATTTTCTGATGAAAACCTGTAGTGTGACTTCTAGTTAGTTTACTTTTTGATGATGCCATTTACTTCTACTGACAAATTAAATAAAGCATATATCTATTAAAAACCAATAACCGAACAACTAGCTTTACGGATTAGCGCATTTAGAACACAAGTTTTTTCTGTACCACTAACCGATTGCGCAGTGCGTTAAATATTCCGGAGTTTCAATCCCCGCCTCACAAAACCTGCAGTTGTTGTTCCGTTTCAATCCTATGATTGCTGTTCCTCAAGATGGCAGTGCCCTGTAAGAAAACTTGTGAGGGCGCTTATCGAAGTTCCCAAGGAATACCTTGGAATGTCTCACACCAGGAAGACTCTCTCACTGAAATGCTCTGAGGTTCTCCTCTTTGTCTTTGAGTTGTTTTCTATCATCCCTATAACACAGAACGGGCCCAGTCCCACAAACGAAGTTGTGGCGGTCTTTTGTTGCTAATAGGCTAGCTTTCTCGTTGTCGCTGATTCCTGTGCGTCCCGGTACCCGGCATAGTGCAACCCCGTTTCCTCGGCCTAGGTTATTAAGTTTTTCTAGGCATTTCCACCACCGTCACTGCAACGTGTAGGGGTGGATGGTTAGTAATCGATGCATTGCTACCCTTTCTTTGACGATGACATATGAAATATAATCAACAGTGGATGGAGTACATCCGCCATGAACCTCTACCAAAATATTTTGAATTTCCGTGGCCGTTTTCCCAGATACCCAGAAGTGTTTTATCACTGCGCGAAATTCGATTTTATCCATTTTCGCGAAATCGCCTGACTCGCTAAACAAAACACAGCCTTAAACAACAACTATTGACAGTAGGCGTCTGACATTTTGACAGTTGCCATAAAAAAGGTTGCCCTTGCCGACCAATGAATCCATGTCAACCTTCATGTGCCATCTCTTGCCGATTCCGGAAGCATTTCAGATCGCCCTCGTATATATTGCGCATGCGCATACTCATTACTGTTACTAAGTCTAGTCTTTTAATAGTCTGGAGCCAAGTAAATGATATAAATTGTATTTTCGTTTCATGCAATTTTCTGCTCAAGCTAATAAACATAAATACAGTACGAGGCACCAAGATAACTTAAGAGTTGATAGAGCTCCCACTGTTTCTGCTTAAAATTTGCTTCTATTACTGATGTCTTATTGTCCAAAAAACTAGCGAAAGAATTCGCCGGGTCTACAGCATTGACTATTTTTATGAAAAAGTAGAACACGTTATCACTTAGTTGTTGTCTTTACATTCTGACGAAGTTCGAGGGATGCCTGTAATGTGAACTACTAATTATATTAATTTTATTATTATAAGTACATGGATTGAATTTCTCTCTATCTATATTTTCCTCTCCTTCAATACTATAACTGACTTGCCTGCACTAGTACTGCAGTCGAGAAAATTAATAAAGGTGGAATGATGTGATGGTAATAAAAAGACAAGTGAGAAGACGAGTATGAAACAAAAGAGGATGCAAGAAAACAACAATTCGGTAGATGAAGAATGTTTTAGCTATAATGAATTTTGTTTCAGATCATTTTACCGGTTGATGTTCTTGTGTCAACTACAGAAGACGGATACGTATGCCATGCACTGGTTTTAATAGCGTTTACGAACTATGTACAAATCTGAATCCCTAATAGATATATCCCCTTCTGCTCCGTATATAAGGCAGAATTTGATAGATGGGTGTTTATTTTAATATAAAATTTGTCCACTTTTTAAAACTTTTTGATAATTATAATGTTATAAATTGTCTAAGTAAACTATAATTTTAAAGAATTTGAATATTTTCTAATTCCCGTCCATATCTCAGCACGTCATTTAGACATCTTGTCTTGCCCTAGTGTCTCATACATTCATCTTATACAACAAACATAATTATTTTTCTATCACGTTGATATCGAATCTGAAGCAAAGCAAGTGAATAAGAAATACTGCAAAAATGATTATATTCATAAAAAGTAATTGTTTGATGTGGTATTTGGACTGGTGGAGCGACCTGACCGCATTTTTTGAAAGTGAAGGTGGTAGTGTTGTTACTGTTACTGGAGCTCAATATGGAAGCATGATTACAAACTTTTTGTTTATCGAATTGGAGAATGCGAATGTCGAGAGAATGTAGTTTTAACAGGCTGACGCCATATCTCATACAACCGCAAAAACAATAGACGTCTTATGCCAACTATATAGTAATCGAATGATACCTCGGAAAGTCACATTGAGGGCCAGGTAGACTATGCGATTTAATGCCTCAAGATTTTTTTGGGGCCATTTAAAGTAAAAGGTAGAAGAAATAATTGGTGAATTTGAGGAGAATATTGTTGATTGTATTTTAAACTGAGCTGCAGTTATGATAAATGCAAAGTTTTGGCAAGATAATAGGGACCTGCCGTACAGCTTCGCCATCCAGGATCTAAGCCCATTTGTCTAACCTATAAAGTGTTATTCTTCATAATTATACCGCAATTTCTGTATTACTATCTGAAATGAAATCATTGTTACATTTTAAATATTTTGTGTATTCTGTTGTAAATTGAAAAAGTTATCTCAATTTGGAACATCTTTTAAGAGGCATCCTTATTGCAGTTTCACCTTAAGGCCTCTTTAATTCGACAAACAGTTACAAGTTTAAGCTTTAATACGACAGCTTGTTAGAAATAGAAAAAGAAAGATAATTGGCATACCTTTATTAATTTATGAATGTGTTAAAGTATCTGTTGTAGAAAATAAATTTCCCAATTTCTACGTTTCTCACGAATATTACGGTAATGCTATAGTAGACTCCTCATATATTATAGGTATCTGAAAGCCTTGTTTATTCGGAAATCGTTATGAGTGCTTGGCATCTTTGAGTGCTGAAAGCAGTTATATAAATAATGTTGTCTGCTATCAAGACAAGAAATAAATTCAATTTAACCTATTAGCGAGATGTGACCATAGTTTACTAGGTCACAGAAAGCGGCAAAAGGTCAAGGCTATTGCAAGGTTAACTAGGCACTATCAAGAAACTATTTCGAAATACATTTCCTCGTCTCGAATAATTAATCTAAATGCACATATATGTAGGTATAATGCATATAGGCGCTGGTGTATTATACGTATCGCGTATTTGACGTAATTAACCATTTAAACTTATGAAAGCACACAGCGCGTGTACATAGAACGCTATGTAAGCGATCAAACCTTGCGGGTTAGTTAAAATAAGTACCAATCCAAAAGGTGTTGGTAACCATTTTATTATAGATTTATATGTGCATAAACAGAAACCACTAAACAGAATAAGTTAGAGGCAATTTAATCTAGTGGTAAACAAATTCGTAGATAAATGGAATTTAAAAAAATTTCATTATATTGTAATTTCTAGTAAGTAGTCGCCTATATTTCCATACAGGAAAAAGAATTTGTGCCCAAATATTCAGTTCATTTCTAGGCAATTTGTATGATATTTCTTTAAGTCCTTTCATCTTTAGTCTCTATGAATAGTCGTAATCGATTACACAAACATTCTGAATAAGCACAGTAAATATTCGTTCGGTTCAATTTGTTAACTGAAAGTAAAAATTTAACTTGGGAAATGCACTGTAGATAGAGAAAATTATATTAGTCAAATACTTGTTTGCATTTTAATTTTCTATGTAACATGCTACTTCTTGTAAACTGTATTAGATCCAAATAAAAATTGTTTCAAGGTAACTTCCTATTTTCACTGCAGGCATATATATATATGTATATATATTTCATCTTCTGTCAGAACTTTTTCCAGAAGAAGATGAAATAGTCTTAATCAAAATGTCGATCCAATGATCATTTGTCCCCCATTCGTATGGCGGGGAAAAATCACTTCAAAGACTGCAACCGGATCCAGCGACTTGCATGTCTTAGTATGACAGGCATAATGTATACTTGCTCACACAGTTACACGTTTACATGCAGAAGAAGGCTGCGCGGAGAGCTCTTCATTGAACAATTTAAAAGGGCTGAAAGCAAAAGATCTTACAGGACATCTGCGAATCCTCAGGAAACCTAACATTAACTATCTAACGTGTATTAGTCGATGTGTAACTTGGATGCAATATAATGTCGATTAACTGTACAAGGTAATCATAAAGGACCATACTGAGTGGTGGTGGACTTCAATACAAAAGTAAAACTCTAGCATGGTGTACAAATGGATGAAGAATAGAAGGAATCGGAACCAGTACAGGCATCCCTAATTTTCATCTAAACTACTTACGAAATTCCAAACGAACATGACTCAAGTAGAGGTTTCTGCCTTGCACTTATGTATGCACAAAAAAGTCCTTTGGTACTAATCTGCGCACAAAAGCTAAGACAACTGGAACGTTATCATATCATCTGCGGTAGGTACTAAGCCCCCAAGGGATAGATGGAAATAAGATGGCTGATGAGGGTTAAAGGAGCAGTGGCCATGCTCTTAATTGGAGCAAAGCACCTAAAACACGAAATCAAGATATGGAAGTAACACCAAAATGCCTTATGCTGACAATCATTTCGCACTCGCTAAGTACATCAAAAGCATTGCTGATTTTCAGCAAAGGGAACCTCAGACTACTGGTAGAACATCTAGCTTCGGGAAGCTGAGGAACATCTAGAAATGGCAAGAAAAATATTACGGACATGTGTTGCTGGGGAAGGGTTAAGGTTTATTAAAGGTTTCTACTATTCGCAGAAGTGCTCAAACCTTATCGTATAATTATAAAATAGCAATAATAATAGAGACCGGATTATATGTATAGAAAAACTGGAATATATGTCCATATATAGGCATCGATTTTTGAGAAAATAATCATAAACCTGGGGCATATATGCAAAGAAATTGCGATAATATGCAAAATTTTTATATAAAATAAATAAGAACGGAAATTTAAACATTAACTTTATTGCACAACATTTTTTTTCAACATATTTCTAAACCAATTTATAATTAAACGTTTTTCAAAATTGTGTAAAAGAAAGTTTTGTCTTCTATCAGAATACATATGTTTCGAGAGAGAAAAGCTTCTTTCAACATCCACAGATGTAGTTGGTGCATTTTTTAACTTTGCAATACATTCTAAACTAAATTAAAGTCGAAATCGTTTACTGTTTCAGCTTCATAAATTTTCTTAATTTTCTTCAATTTCAAATACCCCGCATTTTTATTTATCACTTTTTTAAATTCATTGTATGTAAAATTATCTATTGTACCTTTAACCTTCTTACATAACATATCAAACTCGTCTACTATTTCGACTGATTCCGAGAGCGACAACCCTTGCGTTTCCAGTTTACGAATGGAACTTGAAACAAAGCTATAATTTGACTTAATTTACAAAAGGTTTTGTAGCAATTCAGTTGATGTTACTATCTTTTTACAGTTTTCTAGAGCAATGCAGTCAGCAGTCATTTCTAGAATTACATTTATGTATCCAGTATCCCATCTTGTAATAATCGGCTCAGGAGGAAACTTAATACCGGGAAGTCGCTCCTTATAAAATTGGATTCGTAAAGGTGCTTTTAAAAATACTTCTTGTCATTGTTAATTAAAGCATTAATCAAAGGAAATTGATTCTTAATGTCTTTGGCTACACGATTGAACGCATGAGCTAAACAAGTGGTATGAATAAAGTTACTATAAAAAATTTTTAAATTTTGCGCGGCTTTTATTATGTATGATGCAGCGACGGATAACCTTAGTTCAATTTTTTCACAAGGTATACTTTCAGGTAAAAAGAAATTTGATGAACCTTCTTGAACAGTTTGGGCAATTGTCACATTATTTGTTCTTCACAATAAATTAAATATGACTTATCTACAATATCTTCATGAAGAATTCCTATTAATAAATGGGCAATATAACGACCACACTTATCTGTACTTTTATCTACCATGATATAAATAAAATTATTCCCTACCAATCGTTGAAGTTCTGCCATTGTTTGCTGGTAACAAGATGTAACATAATTTTTTCGTAAGGTACTTTCGCAGAAATGATTTAAAATTAATATTGTTTAATCTTGCTAATGGTATGTTAGACGAAATTAATGCGTTACACAGATCCGTATTATATTCTTCTTGTTCTGAGTTTCGTGAAGTTGATGCTATACACGGATATATAGATTGCTGCACACATGCGGATCGCTTTAGTTTTTCATATTTTCCAATATGTGATGGAGTTTTAGCGTGTTGATCAATCAGGTATTTTCTCTTACAAGATACCTACAACAACAATTGTCATTTTATATCAATAGTGAAAGAATTTAAAAGCAATTGTAAAGCCTTTAGCAAAATTAAACTTACCAGTTTACTGCAGGCTCGACAAAATATTTTGTCACCATCCTTTATCAGTTCAGGATACGGCTTAATCCATAAAGAAATTTTGTTCGGTATACTCATTGTAACACATGGGCTGAAAAGTCCCGGGCCTAACACCTAGATGACGCTAGTTTTATTGCAGTCACCTTTCTCTCAGTTATTACTAACCTTCAAAAGACAGCTGTTAAAATTTCATGATATTCTATTCATTAGTTTGTGAGTTATTGTGCTAAGAGTCACGCTACTTTTGTTATTTTCAAAACTATGGATCAAAATCAATTTCGTGTTTTAATTTTACACTGCTTCTTGATGGGAAAAAATACCGTTCAAGCGAAGCAATGGCTTGAAAAGTGTTATGGGGACTCCGCTCCATCAGAAACAACAATAAAGCAGTGGTTTGCTGACTTCAAACGTGGTTGTAGAGACACCGATGATACAGAACGCAGTGCACGTTCAAATGAGGCGCTAACACCAGAAAACATCAAAAAAATCCACAAAATCGTTTTGAATGATCGAAAAGTGAAGTTGCGTGAGTTAGCTGACGTCGTAAAGATATCAAAAGAACGTATTGGCTTTATATTGCATGAGCATTTGACTATGAGAAAGCTCTGTTCAAAGTGGGTGCCGAGTTTGCTCACTGTTGACCAGAAACAAGAACGTGTTGATGATTCTGAGCAGTGTCTGGCCATGTTTAAACGTAACAAACCGGAATTTTTGCGTCGATATGTGACATTGGATGAAACATGGATCCATCACTTCACTCCGGAATCAAAACGATCGTCATCTGACTGTACAGCAACTGATGAACCTCGTCCAAAGCGCCCGAAAGCACAACAATCGGCTGGAAAGGTTATGGTCTCGGTATTTTGGGATGTGCGTGGTGTAATATTCATCGACTATCTTGAGAAAGGAAATACCATCAACAGTGAATATTATATAGCGTTATTGGAGCGTTTGAAGGCCGAAATTGCAAAGAAACGACCGCATATGGCAAAGAAAAAAATTTTGTTTCATCAAGACAACGCACCGTGTCACAAGTCAATCAAAACAATGGCAAAATTATATGAATTGAACTTCGAATTGCTCCCACATCCACCGTATTCGCCAGATTTGGCTCCCAGCGACTACTGGCTGTTCGCAGACCTCAAAAAAATGCTCGCCGGTAAGAAATTTCGCACGAATGAAGAGGTTATCGCTGAAACTGAGGACTATTTTGAGGCAAAAGATAAATCGTTCTACAAAAGTGGTATTGAAATGTTAGAACGACGCAGGAATGATTGCGTTGCTCTTGATAGAGATTACGGTGATGAATAAAGCTAATTTTGACAAAAAGAACCGTGATTTCTTTGTTAGGCCCGGGACTTTTCGGCCCATGTGTTATGTACGCACAGTATTTAAAAACGTAACACAATTGTATGCTGTTTCGCTCAAACATATTCAATGAATGAATAGTTTATTTGGGAATTAATAATAATAAAACGTATTTACCACATCCCTTCTGCTATGCGAAATTAAACACGTGCAGTTCTTGGAAAAAAGTATAAGAGAAACCAATATAAAAGATTTATCGTTCTGAGAATTGTCCATTGTCGATCGACATTAGGAATTACAAGAAATTTTTACTAATAGAAGGAATAAGAAAAAGCCTAAATATGCAATCATTAATTAGCGCTAATTAACTTCAATTAGTGTAGTACGTCTACATATAGACTATAATTAAAGATATGCAAAAAATTAAATATGTATCTGCACTTTGGATATAATCCGGTCTCTAATAATAATAAAAATGAAAATAATATTGATAATAATAATGATAATAACAATGGCAATAATAAAAGCAATAAGAATAATGATAATAATAATCCATGTCTTCACATTCTCCAACAGCTTTCGCCAATTACGGCGCATTGGCTTATGAGTTATTTTTACAACAAGAGAGACCGATTAACATTACTTTATCTTCTTCCAGTGATGTCTATACATGTGCAAAACTAAGAACCACCATCCGTTTTAAATCTAGGAACGCCGTTTCAATGTTCTGTGTATAAATCGGTAACTACATCGATATAAACTACAACTCAATGAGAGGTTATCCGCTGGTAAAAGTAAATTGACAATTGGATACATCTGTCATGTTGCACGGATTGTTAAGAGAAGTCGCTCGGAAAACTAGAGCAGTCAGAAAAGCACTTATTTCCATTAGGCATTTACTTCTAGAACTCTTCTTCTTCTGATATCTCTGACACTGAACTATTTGAAACGGTTTAAAAAGTAATTCGTAAGAATCGTAACCATTGTCATGTTGGAAAATTGTGTGGGAGCTGCAATGACGTATGAAGCTTAAGAATTACTGAGAATTAGTTGCTTTATATCAAATAAACAATCCCCTACCTGTGAAAACACATTTGGGTACGTTAACAATTAGATTCTAGAAATTACAACATAGATTTGGTAGCACAGTTAATTATCTTGCTATAAATTATATTTCTTAGAACATTAATTACAATAATTCAGTTTCAACTTCTAGCCTATTTATTGTTTAAATTTACATTTGTTTCGAACGCTTGTTTTGTGAGCGAATCGAATGAATTAATAAAACAGACTGGCGTCGAATAATATGTAGGATTACCAGTTCCATTACGCACAATGAGATTTAATTCTTAATAACAATTGAATATTTATGTTGTGACTTACCAGCTACCTGCATAATAATCAGTTGGGAATCCCCGGTCGTCAGAGATGTACGTGAGACTTTGTCGAAGACATTTGCAGCTATCCTGCTTCGCTTATATCGTTTCTGTATTCATGCTAACACATTTATTACTCGAACTACAAGAATATATTGCCTATTTCGCATAATCTATTAGAGCAGGAATTAGGAAAAACTATAATTCAAGCACCTCTTTGATTCATATTTTCATATCTACCTAATGTTTGAACATTACTGAGAATTATCAGTCTACAAATCTTGTAGTAAATAATACACAGATATTGTTAAAACAAGTTTCCAATTTTAACTAAATATCGTAATTTTTACAGGAACTGTAATTATTTTGTAATACTGATCGACCAAACACATGCTTCTTTTATTACATATATAATTACATAATTATAGGCAGCTAAACGTCTCTTAGGTGATATCCATCTATAGCTTGCCGGCGAGTGTGTTTCATATGTGATTTACGACAAAAGATATCAATTTTATGATTGATATCTTATGAAAAATAGCACAGGCAACAAGAAATGAAAATATGTATATGCACATATGTGCGCCTTCCATAAAAATAGCATTCACACTATTTAACATAAGGTCATATATCACGAATATATATATAATCATAATATTAAATAAAATTAAAACACTTTTTTGCATATTGTAGCAAAATTAATAAGCAGATTAAAGTCTTTGTTGCATAATGATATGTAAAGTTTTCATTTTGTGTAGCATGTGTTCGTTCACCAGGACGTACTGGAATTTATGGTAACGTGATGGTCAGTATCTTGGCGAGAACTGGAGATGAGCAACTTCCGCAGCCTTTAGAACGCTTAGTCAGTATGCCATCTAGTATTGTCAAGCTAGATATTATTTGTTGAGCTGAACAGTTGTGATTACAGGCGAGATCTGATTATGAAATTCATTCATGGGAAAAGACAATACAGATGGACACAGTTTTTGTAACTGTTCTACCGTCTGCAGAATTAGATTCTTTCTGTTTGACAACATATCTAACAAAGGAGAGGCTTAAGAAGACTTCGATGAATCAACTTCTCGAGGTTATCTGAAAGACAGCACAACTCACCGAATTTTGATATTAACCGAAATGCAATAGACCTTACTGGTTAATATAGAGGGATGGACTAATCCACCAACGCCCTACTTCTATTTTGAAACATGTTGCATAAATAAAAGGCAGTTATTGTACTACGACAATAACACGGTTGGTTTTTAAAAAAAAATTCTGGTTGACCTCTTAACAATTATAAAGAGGACATCGCAATTTAAGAAATATGGTATTTACTTCAATTAAATGTAAAAGACAAACTTACTTTTTGAACGACCATTTGGTAGTATGGTTATTGCTAATAGGAGGGTGAGAAATTTTAGGCCAAGATAGATCAGTATGTTTTCTTTTTCTACTGGTAACCTTCCCATGCTGTCAACTAACATGTAGTCTTCGAATAGCTTGGAGTGTTGTTCAAGGAAACCCGCTTAAGGTATTCATCCAGAGCTTTTCTGCTTATTAACGTTAGCGATGGGCGTAAAATTCTTTCGGCTATTATACTGAATGCCGAGAACGTCCGGTCAGAATTCCTACAATCACGCGAATGCAATATTTCTACTCTGTATTAGAGTACCATCGCGTACATCAGTTTTGAAAAAATTGAATTAAAAATTTAAAGTGTTTTGTATACTATGTTACAGTTACCTGTCAATTAGTCGGATTGTTTAGTGGTAACGTTCTTGGTCTTGATACGAAAAGTTCAAGATTCGTTGTCGCTCTGCACTTCTACATATTTTTTTATGAATGTGAAAGTTTAATATTTCTTAAATTCACAAGGCTATGGTTATAACTTAACAGTTTCTCTTAAATAATGTACTTTTCTTACATCCTTTGTTGGTTTTTCATTCATTTACGTTAAAACATAAGCTGTAGTTATCAGCATCGACCTTATGGTGCGTAAGATGTATGAAAAGCTTGTTACAGAAAAAAATGAATAGGACATCGGGAGCTGACTACGATTTTGTACTTTACAGTTATCATGAGAGCTAAAGCGCCCTCTTGCAGAAGTAAGTCAAGAGGCGGCACTTAAAGCATGTTGCTCATGACTGCCATTGTTGTAGATTTCATATATAACACTTAGAAAGGCTAGTCTATTCGTCTGTTTTAGTTTTTTAATTGCGCTTGTGCTCCACCAAACAATCGCAGCATATATTAGTACAAGTTTAGTAACTACAGTATACTTTCATATTATTAGTCTAAGAAGGAGATTGTAGGTCCTTTAATATTACAGAGGTCCGCGATGTGATTAAAAGTGCCACGCATCAGGAAGATGGGAAACGCGATCAAAATATTTGTCCTGTTAGAGTTGCAGTAAAAGGTAAACGAAGATCTGGTATTAGCTCCAGGTACCAGGAAATTACACTTATCTAACAACCATGGGTACGCATTTCGCTTAACTGCTGTGAAATTAAGCTTGTCTAGCAAGCGTTGTACTCGTAAGTTCTATCTGGATAAAATCCCTCAAGTAAGAAATATAAAAATGTCAGGAACGTTTTTTAAGTAAACTTTACAGAATTCGCGTGGGTTGTGTAACTGAGAAGCCACATCAAAGCGTCGTACTCGGGTCGGGTCTGAATCAAAGAGAATACAATATGAAAATCCTTATAACTGCGACGAATGAATCTGTAAATTTTATAACTTTTGGACAAAATTTCCAAATTATGGTCACAACAAGACAAAGCGATGTTCAACGCAGTTTCCTTAATAGTAAAGATACTGGTTGTTTACATTTGGTAAATGTTACATAAGAGCATTTAGAAACACTTATTTTTTTATTTTTATTTTTTTTAATCTATTTGCTTTGGTCAAACACGCTACAAATATTCCTCTTAAGTTGTACACAAACACCAAGACTGTCAATGGTAGAGAATAGCTTAAAATTGCCAGCGTATATAAAAATTTCACCTCTCACACTATTAACAACGTCATTTATGAATAGAAAACATATGAGCGGCCTAAGACAGGATCCTTAAGCTGTACCTGATGTAGCTACATTTTTGGAAGATTTTTATAGCGTAACTGAAATTGTTTGTTGGTGATGTAAGATTCAAGGAAAGAGCACAGAAATTGGGAAAGTCCAAATGATTACAAATTTTAAAGTGATCAATCTGACAAAAGCCTTTTCAAAATTCAGGTAGGTTGTATCCGTTTGATTTCTAACATCGAAAGTTTCGGACACATACTGCATAAAGCAGAAAGTGTTAGTCATTTTAGAAAACTACCGCATAAACTCACGTTGGTTACCAGATGTTGTTCTGCTAACAATAAGCTGAGGATGTAACTGCGTAAACAGAACTAGTTCAAACGCGTTAGTAAACTGCAAAACAAGGAAATCGACTAGTAATTGCTAATATCAGATGAATCGCGCTGCTTCAATACACGGGATAATTTCCGAATTAACGGAAGTGTAGATCTCAGTATAGGTTTGAAAATCCGATATAGCGGTAGAAAATATAAGTGCAATCTCTTACAATAACTTCTGGAAAGTCATCTAAATCTGAAGTAAAAGAATTTTTGGACTTTTGAAGCGCATGTTCAATTTACTCCAATCATATAGAATGTTATGGTATGTTTTAGGACTCGGTATTAACGCTAATGAAGTATATTTCAAAAGCGTTAATGGTATCAATCGCTGCAGAATATTTAGTATCGTCAAGTGTTATAAGTGAAGGTATTCTCTATATACAAATTACAGAGTAGGTTAGAATCAACAGAAAGAGTATTTTCAATGTCATCAAGAATATTCAATTTGTTTGGGATCTAAAATATTTAAATTTGTCGTGATAGAATTGTGTTTTATGACTTTTGTATTTTCTTAACATTGCGGATTTTATACGTAAACAATAAATAAATAACCTCGGTATCGTAGAGGTTGAGATTTAAGAACTAATGTTTCGTTTGGAATATCATATACTATAAGCTTGATTAACGTTGTTTATAGTATCGAGTACATACCATGTACACATAATCTGTATGAAGCGTATTATGTTACTTAAGGAACGCTTGGCTGTTGAGCATTTAATTCTCACAGACTTCTAAATCTTTTTCTAGCTAATATGAATCCCTAGCGAGGCAAAATTGGTTCCTGGGGATTTATACAGACCGCTTTTGGAAATATAGAAGTAATATACTGCCAGAAAGAACAAAAGCAAGTCAATATGTTTGTGCTTAATTTACACTGATAAACCAATGCCACACGTTAATGTGCACCAAAATCAAAGGAAAATAAAAACAGGTGTATAGATATACTCAAATAAACCAACAGCGAAACGGACTAGACAAAACTACCACCAAATAATTCAATGTCACAATGGAAACTATGTACATTTATGCAATATAACGGATGATGGACTATTTTGAAGTTCTAAGCTTTCCAATTATCTGGACTCGTATTATGCTTACTTTTATTAGCTTTGTTACGTTCTCCTGGTTTGAAGAACAGCGCCGCTGTAGCCTGCTCGTAAAATCCTGAATTACTTGACCAATACTTACTTATAGAGTATGTTCGCTTATTTACTAAAGGAAAGGTTGTACAGTGAAACTCAATGCGCATGCGCAAAAAAAATATATTTAAAAATAAAATGTGTACACGGTTTCCACTCTTGCCTATGTACATGTACGATGTACGTAAGATATATATATTTGCAATAATTGCAGTTATTCGAGCTCTCTTATACATGTAATGTACATTAGCATGTGTATATGTATTTTCATTGGTAGCAACATAAAGTAATGCCTCAGCATGTACGTTGCAAATCTATTTCTTAATTCTGTTTAAAAGGTTAAACTCTTATATGCTTCCGCTGAAGCTTTGTTAGAGGCATGTACTAATGCCTCTATCTGTTTGCATGCACCACTACCTTTTTATAGGGAAGCCAACCCTATTTATTTCTTATTTATTTTCTTATTTATATGTCCCTTTACGGGAGCCTAATATACTTTCCTTGTCTTAAATTTGCCTAAGGGACTTGGCCCTGTATTATTGGCATGTATTTGTACTTGAACCAAATACGTTCGTAATATTCACATTTATAGGGGAACCCACCCTATCTCTTAGAGCTTGAACGCCTGGTCGAGGGCGACAGTAGCGATAATAGCCGATCTCAAAACAATGTCACAGCTACCCAGGCGTTCTCGTTTGAAATATTACGCTATGTGCAATCTTTAGCTCTCTACTACTGCGCCCCAAAGAAGGGAAAAATCCAGTAACCAGCAAATGTGCGAACTGCGCACCGACAAGTAAAACGGAGCGATGATGCCGACACTACATAAGAAAACTGGTCCGTGACACTCGTCCGCTACGACGAGCAACTAAATGAAAAATTTCTAAGTCCCGATACGACAAGGACCGAACAAACGTACAAAAGACAACGGGCGCTGCGGCCGCAACGACCGTCAGCAAGAGGCGGAGTGATCGTACTTGTAGAGGAGGTCTATACATGCGCGCCGACAATCTCACCGAAATAATTTCCGACACAAACTTAACAGAAGAGTAAAAATATGTATAGACGACAATGGATACAGTAGCCTCGACGTACGATGATAGAAAATCAAGAATTTGTACTTATTAAAAAAATCTATACATGCGATTCGACGACGTTACCAAATGACTCCCGCCAGAAATAATTGTATAGACAACGTCCTCGACGATTCCCGCCAAAACTAGAAAATCTTAGAAATCTCTAATAATCATACGACGACGTTACTGTACACGTTACGACCAGGTACGAAAGGTGACCGAGAGTACACGATCGCTAATACCTCGACCGTCGCGCGGGAGACGACTGCCTATGCTTGTGTACCTTAAATTTTAAGAAAACTCCCATTACTTATTCGACGACGTTGCACTGAATGATTTCTAATTAGGCAGTTTTAGCTAGCGTAATGCGACTGGCTGGCTTGCATACATATACAATGCGTAATGTACATACATATTAAAATAAAATTGGATATAAGAGAGCAAAATAAATAAATATAAAAATGAAAATAAAGTAATAATGCTAACCCATACGGTTGCAAAGAAAATAAAATCATATAAAATACAAAAACAATGTTAAGTCCTTAACAAGCTTACTATGTCTTAGGTATTTTCTACGCAGCAAATAAAAAGCAACTACCTTATGTATTAATTTGAAAGTACTTCTTAAAATGAATAATAATATGCTCCACAAAAAACAAACGGAAGATAAAAAATAATTTTCCAACTAGGTCGTACTTTGTTCTTCATATATTTGCTTGCCACGATCCATTATTTCCGTCGTCAATATTTCAATTGAGAGGAAAGATAATAACAGTATGTTATAATTAGCAAAACTTTGATATACGTTCAATATAGCTACACGCATACGTCTAATCTTTGTAATAAAATTGCAAGTATGTTTATGGAATAACAGATATTTGCAAAACAATGCATACATTTTTGAAAAGGTTCATGTTAAAGTAATTGTAGTTTGTAAAACTTAATTAGAGTTTCTATATCAGATTATTAAATAGATCCGCTATTTGATACATTATCATTTAATATAGAGAGCGACATGCACCTGAATGAAATACAGCTATATTCACATTTTTAATATATTGGTTGTAGATACATCACATTAAACACGTTTCTTTAAAGTAGCGAAGTAATATCGTAGTGAATTTCACCTCGGTTGTAATATAAAATTTCCCGTCTGAAAATGTTAATTGCGTGAATTGAGGATGTTCTCATTTTCCGGCAAGCCTTCCTACAATGCCTTTAGCACAGTAGTATTTCCGTAGTTCGCGACATCATCTGTTGCCTTATTTACGTATAACTAGGAAAAGATGCAGACAGACAGACGTATGCATATTACAGAGATGCATAAACACTTTTATACACTACCGTTGGAAAAATTTTAATCAAGTACGTCGAAGTAGTAAATGCATCTTGATTCAAATTCAAATAGCAATATTGTATGTACCGTGCGTTATTACATTTTACATAAATTAACTATATAACCCGAGACACGACATTAAGAAACACTCTGATACTGGACATGGTTAGAATAAATGATTTTCGTCATGTCATCGGGGTTTAAGGGTTTCTAAAAGTATGTTCAGTAATAATTCCTTGTAGTAGTAGTCCTGAATAGGATATGGATATACCCAGTATTTGATTGTAATTTCTTCAGGTTACTATTGAGAAAATTTACAAATTACTGTAATACTATTGCGTTCTTAGTTCATTCGTTATAAGGACTGATATGAGTTCATTTCGAAGAGGTTATTTTCATAAACGAAGTCTTTTCACAGTGTCGTAATAGCTATGCGATAATGCTCAAACGAGTATCTCAAAAAATTATCGAAAAGGGGGACATAGAAGAAGAAATAGATTGACGACTATTAGGAAATTGAAAATGTTACTGGTCAGCATAAAGTCTGTGTAGATTATCGCCGAATCAACCGGTATTTGGAATATTGCCCATAATGACGCGTTATTTATTAGTTTTACTGACGATTAATTAAAATAAATAAGTGCTATATAATTTCTGCTTCTAATTTTAATACAGAAAATATATTTGCAATTAAAAATCCTCATTTTAATATGCATGTACGTGTAAAATTTTAAGTAGCGATTTTCCAAAATTCCCATGATGTTTTTGATGATGCAAATGGCCAAGTTTATCCGCAGAAAGCTTCAATTTTGCGAATTTCCTGATTCAATGACTATTTAAATCTAATTTTTTAATTCATTCTTTTATAATCTGTAACATTCTAGCGTGAAGCTGACTATCGATCTATCTTTGTAGATCGAGTTAGATAACCCGTAGAAGAAGGTTAGGTGGGCCAGAATGCTACACTAGTATAGGAGAATTGTGAGTGTTAGTCATTAGTGTGATATTAGGACTTGTAATTTCAAAATCATAACTTCTTTTACATTTTTGAACTACCTGGATATCTTAAATATGAATTAGTAAGAACTTCATCATAGAGGTGCTCCAACATGACTCAACAGCACTCAGAATTTCTGAGGCAAATATTTAGAGCCTATTAATGACAAGATTATCAGAATGATAGCGATATGCGGAGGTTATATTCGCTGCGTAATACAACCTCGATCTTATTTCTAAGCGATCGTGGTATCTTGTTTTGGCATTGCAAAAGTGTTGAGGTGCGCATCAAATAAATGTGCATATTGCTAGATAATTGACACACTTAACAATTAAAATCGTTAATTGCTAACGTTTATCCAAAAGTAATGAACATGTTCTGATGTTACATTAAATAATTAAGTTGACTTATCAAGGCATCTAGAACGTGTCCTTGTTCGATTACTCCGTCAATGATAACGATATAATTCAGTTTTAAGACACTTTCTCCAAGAATAAGGTAGTTTTCAGAAACACTAAGTATATGCATGTATATATTTGAAGGTGAAGATTTGAAAACAATTGCAATTTCAAACTAAATTTAAAATAGTAGGTCCCTATACTGCTTGAAAAGTCCAGAAGATTGCTCAATGAAGACTTCAAAATCTTTAGTACTTTTCTTGCTTATGGAATCCTCAGTGCAGCTCTGGTGAAGTATACGCATTCTGCAGATGCTAGCCGTTGGAACTTGTCAAGAGTATTCCTGGTTGTGACTTGGGTAACCTTCTGAAACCAGGTTATCGCCCCGTATGTTACCATAGGTCTTTCTATATTGATGTATCGCAGTATGGGATAGCTCTACGTTTTACCTGCTAGATTTCCGGATATCATTAAAGCTTTTGTTGCCTTATTCGTAGCCAGTGTAATATGCCTGTGTCACAGAAGTGTTTTGCCTAGGGTTATTCCTAGATATTTGACTTCTAATTTATATTCGATCAATATTCCATCCAGGTGGACGTCTCTCATGTTCGAAATTATCCTCTTCCTAGTAAAAGGTGCAATCATGGTTTTTGCTGAGTCGATGCTCAGCTCCATTGAGTGACACCTTATAATACTATTTCTTTACTGTAGAGTTATATCATAACCCATAAGTGGTACTTCACGTGAAAACTTTCTCCTAAAATACTTGCGCATCCTAGAACCGTAAACGTCTAACGGTATCATTGATGTTGTTTTCTCGGGAATTGTGAAAATATTTACTTTTTATTTGTATTTATGTTTTCATATCTATCGTACTTTTAATAAATTCTGTTGTATGTCGGTTTTGTTTTAAGCATGATATAATAAAATATATATGTTTCCAGTCAAGAATACGGATTATGGTATAAGAAGGATAGATAAATACTTTACAGATTATTCGCTACAGAGTCATTTAATCGATTTTATTTTTAAATAATTAGTGAAGTGGTTAATTTATCTTCTACGTGGCTCTGTTGGGAATAAAATTATGTATTATTAACGTAATAATAATCTAGTTGATTCTGTTACGAAGTAAGTGCTGACAATAGGTTCAATCTTAAAAGTCGTTTTTATTAGGAAACAATTGATTTCAAACTACTATGTTTGACCAAGTAACATAAGCGTTCATTATTCACGAATACGAGTGATGTCCATAGTGTATGGAGCTCTAAATTTATATACTGTACTTCTATTCCGTTTAATTTATGAAAGTTTATGAAGAATATCTCTTCGTCATTGGGAAAAGGTTATTATATACTTGTCGATTTATTGCAAATGATCCACGACAACTGTTTAGATATAGATTGTAGGTGTAAGTGTCGTGTTTTAAACTGATGCTACATTATGAACATCTGTAATGTTACCCAAGACTAACTTTACATATATCTACATTTACTGATATATTATGCTGTGAGTTATCTAATAATCTTATGTAATGGATTTCGGTGTCTAGTGTTGCTGCATTCAAACTTTCTGACGGTACTGTACAAACAGATATGTACACAAGCACGAACGAGCGGTAGCGTTTTAACGAATTTAGCGCATTTACGAATGACGTATAGGGCAAAGTGTGCTTTCACTGTTGTTTGTTGTATGTATGTATATGTATACCAACATACATCGCGACGTATTCATCCCACATAGCTTTAAAGAAGATGTACCGTGCTCTCGTCTCATTCATGCTCAACGGTAGAGAGCGATCTCATGCATATGTATTACACGGACCGGCAGTAGTGAGTGTGGATAGTAATATATTCATATATTCACTAATATGCGATATTGATTTCATTATGGTAATCTCAGATCATTATCTTGACACTTGAGTTTGTCTTTATTCGAATGTTGTGGTAATGAACTCTTGATGGACAGTTTTGAATTAATTTTTAACAGCTTTACGTGTGTATGCGCGCATGTTGCGTGTGTGTGTTTCTACTCATCTCATCTTATACCACCAAAGCAAATTCATTCATGCACTATACCGGATTTTATAATTGCCTTGATGCATTCACTCTTATAATTTAAATACCAGAACCCGCACTGTTTAATTTTGCGTAACTACACCATAGAACGCATAATTTATAGCATAATAAGAGAATATTTAAAATATATTTTCATCTATTTCGTGTGTATGTTTGAAAGTTTGTTTAGTTCACCCCGTTCAACAAAATTTAGCGTTCGGTTTATGTTAATTTAGTAAGATTTCTTGCCATTATGGCATAGGATATTCGCATGAAAAGTGCGTGCACATCAGGGATAGAAACTTCTAGCTAAAGCAAGTAAGATAACTACTGACACATATATAACTATAAAAGTATTATGCCGCTTTCATATTGTCAACACTGCAAAAGACGATCGCATTGCTGACATGTTTTCTATACCTTAATTTGACATTCAGGATATACCACTTCCATCGACTCGTTTGCTCTTTTTTTTTATTGATTTACACCGTTTACGACTTTCTGTTTAACAATAGTGCTTGTTGCTTTCATAACTAATATTGCAGAAAGCGTTTTGTACTCAATCTAAGTTGTAAGTAGCAGCTACGCTTACTAATTTGGAAGCTGAACTTGTAACGGTGGACCTTTGCTGTCTTCAACTGCTATAAGGAAGGTGAATCCTACGTTTTTCATACATCACACACATTATAATCAAATTGTTTATAGCAAACGTCACCAGCATTAGGGATTAGTCTTGGATCTATAAGTAAGATATCATATGATGTCCGGAAGGGTCATCCACTTGCAAACCCAAAGTGAAAGTGTAACAGAAGGAGATGGGGTAATCGAACGGTATTATGAAAAGAAATATTGGCTTTATAAGAAAAATGAAGCTTTTTACAAAACTGTGCTTTTAGTATTGCGCATTTTTATATTACGAGTTTTCACAACATCGTTAGTTAACCATGAGAATCAAAATTATTCTTTAAAAACACTTACTCTATAGAACTAATTACGTTATTTTCTGATTAAATAATTACTATAAAAATTTATGTATTCCATGTTCGTCGAATATTGTGAAGACTAGCAGAAATTATAAAGACTTTATGAAATAATTGTGACTACTCACTCTGTTACAGAACTGCCTGACAGTCAATACTTTACCTGACGACACATCCGGGGCTAAGCAGATTGACTTAACGTATGAACCGTGTTATGTAATGGTATAATATCCTTGCTGACATTATTTGAATAACTACTCATGTATAAATAGTTATTTGTACGAGGGCTGTTCTTCTTTAACTTCCGTTCGTGCCCATAAACAGCCAGGCGAGCGGTGAGAGACGGCGATGCTCAGAGGGCGACTGCGCATCTCCCCCACTGCTACTTACAACGTCATTGCGTTATTTTCAGCTTAATTGCAGGCACATAAATATGGCTGCTACAATTGATTCTCCCCCCAAGTGGGAATTTCGTAGTGTAATTCGATTCACGATTCAAGAGAACGAGACGAATATATGTACATACGGCGAAAACTATATGATGGTGGTGCGTGAATGATATATGAAGTTTAGAGAAGGCTGAACCGATCTTCACGATGAAGGGGGACAAGAATGCAAATCTGTAGCATCAGAAGACATTGTTTAACGAATTGACAAAATGGTTCGAGAAAACAGAGGTTTACCATCAGTGTGGAATTTCCTCAAGTTTCAAGATCAAGTGTGTACACAATTGTAACGGAAGACCTACGCTTCCAAAACACTGTGGGCTCGGTCAATTTGATGACCACAAAACTCCCCTAATGGGATCAGCGCTGATGTTTCTCATCCGTTATGAGGTTGTAGCTGAAGATTTTTTTAAATTAATTGTGATTGGAGGTGAGACCTGGATTCAATACCGTACACTGGGAACAAAATATCAGCCACAACAATGGATCCACTGAAACTCGTCAAACAAACCGAAAAAGTTCAACAGCAGGAAAGTTATGGTTACACAGTTTTAAGACGAAAACGGTGTGTTGCTTATTGAATTTGTGGAACCGGGGATTACAATCAATTCAGCGGTTTATTGTCATACTTTACAACGATTGCGGAGAGCCATTCAAACAAAAGAAGATGCATGCTGAGTTCTGGAGTACCTATCATTCATGCTAATGCCCGACCTTTTACTACTGCTGTAACCCAATGACTTCATGAACAATTTCGGTGGGAAGTTCTAAGACTTCTATCTCTTTCGTGAACCGAAACAGTAGCCAAGCGGGCAGACGAGCTTCAAAAAAACGTCACGGATCATCTCAACTCACTGGCGGCAACATTCTATGCAGAGCGGATTGGAAGGATTGGAATGCGTAGATATGACAAATACATCAATCATCACTAGATTATGTAGAAAAGTAACCATGTTTGTACATAACGTTTGGTAATAAATTTATTTTGTTATTTACACTATTTTTATGAGCTCTCGGAAGTTGAAAAAAAATAGCCCTCGTAATTTTTTTAATATCTTTTATGCTTTTAATGCATATATTAGATCCAATATAAACTAAATAAGGGCTAATAATTGCTTTACTGAGACGTATATGCTTTATTTACTTAATACTTACTGGTGCACTATTCTTTTTTTATCTGTGATTTCCCAATTAATTAAGAAAATTGTAAACATTTGGAGCGCATAAGTTGTATGGGAAAGGGATTACCTACAGGGCTAGTGAATCGTTTTTCTTTGTCTACCGTATATCTCACATTTAGATTAAACATGTATATATGGACGTCTTCTAAATGCCAAATGTATTGTTTCCTATTTTTACTATAGCTATATAGCATACGTATACACGTAGGATAAATAAATAAAAAGTAATATATGAGGTTGCAACGACGCTTTGGTGAAGAAATAGTTGTATTATTCTGTATAACTATTATCTCGTTTGTATCTGAAAACTGATTTTCTGTATGAAAATTAGCAGTGCTAAATAATTGTATTCCCTACGCAGACTATATACTACAAATTGTATAATATATTAACTTTAGTTATGCACCTAAGTTATCCAAAACAAGTTTAGAGAGTAGCAGTTATAAAAAGCAGCGTTACATAACACTATAAATAATATACCAAGCAGTGGAGAATTATGTTAGAATACTTAGTGGTAACATGTAGATATACCTTTGGTGTGTCTCTGCGTAAGAACAAGATAGGGGAAAGGATTGGTTACTGCTTCACAGCTGAGGGATTCAAAACTCTGCTCAAAGAAAGAAGTCTGAGGCAAATAAATTATATTATACATATACACGGGCATTCTGGTCGCGGTTACAAGTTTATTAAGGAGTACCAACGTCGACAGCCGGCCAACCGTAATAAATAAAATATCCCAATTCCGATGTTGATTTACTGAACCACGTGTGGGAGGGATGCGGGTGTTTAGTTAGTACGTGTGTATGGCGTAAGTATGTCTGTATTTGTGAGTATATGCAAGACGAGGATACCTGGTGCCGTTTTGCGTGGGTTAGACTACAATTATTTCGGTTACATTGTTCTTATTTACTTTTTTCACCACCTCAGTATTTTAGGGTGTGTTTATTACGGCGTGTCAGACGTCGGTATGAGAATCAATTTTTACAGACTGCTGGTCGGAGAACAACACGTGTATGTATTAATTTCTGATGATTCGTTATTTACGGCGAATGAGAATTAGCTGCGCAAATTTAGTAAAGCAACCCCTTGACTCCAAACCAGTTCTCCTTGGTATCTTTTTAGATGGATTTACATACACATACGCGAAATTATTACACTGCTTTCGAGTCCGTACAACCCTCAAGTATTTACAAGTTTTCATTTTACGTTTTTATGCACTATCATCATTTTGAAATGTATTTCATTCAATATTTTGTCTATTACGCGTACTGCACTTTATAGATCACTTAACTTCTATGTATCCATTGCTACTATAGATATATTCGTAAGAGTTTGAGCTTGTTCTCCACTAAACATTGCAAATGTAGTGAAAATAATTTTGTGAGAACCAGAACCCATGTGCCTTAAAATGTTAACTATTTTTCTTTCATGCCATAGGTTTGTCCGTATCAGTTCGCGCAAATGATTTCAAAATTTGGAAATCAAATGCGAAGAGTTGTATAGATGGTATTGATATGTAAGGTTCCATTTTAGTAAAAGGTGTAATGATAAGCATTTTAGAGACTTTTGTTTTACTATACTTATTTGCGTATTTAACATAATAAGAAAATTAGGTATATATTATCGAGATGAAATGTTGATTGGATGAATATTTCAAGAGGTTTGACGAAATTTCGGAGATTGATCGAGTGGTGTTGTTTTGAAGGCTGCTTATAATGAACAAGTTTATGCATTTGTGGAATCGCGGAAAATGAACATTACCGGTCAGCAATTCGATTTCCTTTTGGATGGAAAAATGTCTGCAGAAACCAAAGAGAAGTGGAGCACAATTTATACATACATCTTCGACGACAACCATCACATACTGGTTAAATGAATTTAAGCGTGGTCGATCCTTCTGGATCATTACATTGAGGTTACTATGGTTACTATCAGCACGCCATCGGTTGAAAATTAGGGAAAGTGCTAATATGGTAAACATATATATATAACAAGTGAACGTGTGTCACACCTGCTGACGATTGATTAAAGACGAAATCGAATTATCACTTCAAAGTAATGTTCCAGTTTCTGCGACGTTATGTAACTGGAAGCGAGATGTGAATACATCAACAGAGCACTCTAGAGGTCCGTCGACGAAATGGGTTTTTCCCGGTGGGCGTGTACCAGAGAAGGTGAAGATGCTTTCGTCAGCCGCAAAAGTTATGACGATGATTTCTTGAGATTCGCAAAACGTCATTTTAATTGATTATTCGGAAAAGGGAAGGATAATTACGGAACAGTACTATGCTGGTTTACTGAATTGATTGGACGCTAAGCTGAAGGAGAAAAGGCCCAATCTTCTTCTTCTTCTTCTTGTCTTCCTTGCAAAGAATCCCGAAGGCGCACTTTCGTATGTGATTCAGGTACATCAACAGTTATATCAAAGGTGAATGTGTGGTGCGCAGTTTCGGGACACGGAATCATTAATACGTACTTATCGAAGAAAGTGGTAGACAAGTCACATTTAATCAACAGCGGTACATACATACTTTAACATGCTTTATCCCTGATCTACGTGGGCTCTGTCATGTACGTAATTTGAATTTTCGAGACCAAGTTTTTCAAGAGGACGGGGCAACGTGTCATACTGCTACCGCAGTTCGTCAATTTCTGTAGGAATATTTTCAAACCAAAATCGTTTCACGATTTACTGACTTCCCTTATCCTTCACATTCACCAGGCCTTACTTCTCCAAATGAATACATTTGGGGCACGAGCAAAGATACCGTTTTCAAAAGGCCACCACAAACTATCGATAAATTAAAGGGTGCCATTCGAGCCTTCTTCGCACAACTGAGATAACATGAAACTTTCTTATGAAATCTGCCTTGAACGAGGAGGTGCACATTTTGAACATGTAATGAAGTCTAAATAATGTATTAAAAATAAAAGAATTATAAGTTGAGTACTGTTTATTTCGGACCATACTGTATTTCAAAAACGACTAGGTTTAGGTATGAAAATATTACATATAAATGATAAATGTCTTCAGCAATTTGAAATATGCACGGCGCTCCATTTAAAATAACGACAAAACAAATCTTTTTAAAAATTATCACAGCTATCAACAGAATGGTTATTTTTAGAAAATAGTTTCAGTTAGATTGGTTAAATAACACCCCAAATAGGAAGGACATATGTCCTAAACAAAGGATTTAATTATGAAAAAAGATTATTAAAAAGTGTTGGTATTTGCTTATCATTTGCTAAAAAAAAGTTACTTCCAATTATTTTAAACAGAATATTCTGTATGTTACAACAACATATACTTGATTATCATCATTTCGTATTAAAGTTAATTCACAATTTTTACAACTACCTGTCCTTAATAGCTTATAACTTATTTGACTGCTCTTGCACTTCATATATGTATGTATATTTCAATAGCTCGGTATCTGAATTAGTTATTTTCTTCCTTTAATTTTTGCATATAAAACCCTTCATCAGTCTACAAAAGGTATGTATCTGGATATAGCGGTATTTCTTCTGCAACGAATATTTTTGTCATTACTTAAATCTAAAATATTTTTATACTAGCACATCAATTATATTGGTTCAAACAATGGGTAACTTTATGTCCAAAACCAGTCAATGTACAACGTCTGTTAAGAGAACAGTAAATAATGTACATTAATTAATACTGTAACTTGCCAAAAAAGCCTTTAATTATTACTTGCTACTATTGAATTAAATTCTCTAGTCGTTAGAACTAAACTGCTATTTTATATACTTTATATACTTTATATATTTAAAACACGATTATTTACGTCAACCCTCATATTTCAAAATCTGCTTATTCATAGGTTAGATCGGAAAACAAAAATTCAACATGGAATTTTACAATCAAATGCCCAGGGCCCACTTCGAGTTAAAAATAATTGGAACAGAACGTAAAACATGTTACAAGGAAATCATTTCTCCATAAAACGGGTGTTCCGAAAACAAATGACACCACAGCTGTGTGGTCCATTGAACGATTACAATTACACACAGGGCAAGCAAAGTACACCCCAATATACGGTGGGGTAGCGACCGGGCAGGAGGACAGCATCGAAAGCTGCCATAAAATATGACGGAATTTTAAAAATATCACGTACCTTTACGATGTATTTGTGAACAAACGGATTTTCGAGTCGCAATTATTCCCTTTACATTTCTAAGTGTTTAAAAATTAGTTGGTATACAGGATGTCTCACTACGTGTCTACATACACCAATGAAGGCAATAAGTTGCAGTAAAATCCGGTGAACAATAGATTCTGTGATTATAATTCGATTCGTATGAACAGCTTTTTACTCTCCATCCCCATTTTATTTTGACGTATTGTATTTTTCACTTTCTCACAAGTTTTCAATTGGACTAGTAAGAAGGATCATATGTATTAATTGGAAATAATATTCCAATTATTATAGAAACATTTAACTTTCGTGAGTGGGAATATGTTGTATGTAAAAATTAATCCGATAGAATAAAATAAAAAAAAGCAGGGTTTATTATATACATATATAAACGATGCACAATGTGATGGTATTATAAATCACCTGACAATTTGCACCTAGTTATTCAGTGTTTAGGCATATGACTTCATAGAAACTCAATTATACAGAGAGTCAATTATCTGAACGTGGGAAATTCAAAGCATGCAAACGAGAGGTTGGTTAATAGATTTACAAACCAAAACGTGATGGGGTTGTTAAGCTATTGTCCCAAACTCACTTACAATAACATGCACAACATAACTTCTAGGTAAGTATGAACATTGCCAAATCGAAAATTGGAAATTTTGAACAGATTGTTTGGTACGATACAACATCGAATCGAAAAGTATGGTTTTATTATTTTCCTTAATTCACAGTCATCTGTTGATGAATTTGAATGTCACCTAATTGAACTATTATTGATAGATGTATTTCTAGAAACAGTAATTATCAAAAACGAAAAAGAAATTAGAAATATAAATTAAAATAATAAACTGGTGCGCATAAGAGGGAGTTCATACCGTGATTCTAATAACGTCAGAATTTATGGTACGTACATCTCGATTTCTTTGGATTTTACTATATAAATAATATAAATTTACTATATAAAAAAATTCGTATGAAGTTTTGTAGAAAAAAATTAAAATAAATTAATATGGTATCGAGACATTCTGAAAACTGTGTTTTAACCTAGTTTAGTATTTTATTGAATGTATTATTGGTTAATGAACATTTAACATTGTGAGAAAGTTTGATATGACTTTTCTTTCTCTTCGTCTCCGCCGTCTAGGAAAGTATCCTTATCGTAGTAACTAGGCATGCGCTGATCACCACGAAATTAAAATCAAATGGTAAAACTATTATTTCGAATTGAAATTAAAAGAAAATATGTCAATAATAGCGCTTATACTAAAGTCTAAAAGATTCCTAACAGATATATTGCTACGTGAGATTTTTACTTAGTCAGAAAATGACATTGCTTGAAGTCAATAGAATTAAATAATATTTTTAGATACTGCATAGATTTTTGATGATTTTTTTTATTACTTGGCGGTAGTGAGATTAGAAAATCTCTTTTTGAATTGTTGCAAATTTGCAATTTCTTTATTCTTCAAATGTCTTCCACACTCTCCACATCAAAATTTAATTTAAACATTTCATCTAATGAGATAGATGAATTTTCGAATCTTCAAATCGAAACATCAAAGGGTGCTTTACACAACCATTTTTGTAGATACCAAGAAACAAATGTATGACGTGTTTCAGACAATGTTTACTTTATGTTCTTCTTAAACGTCTGCCAAACTGAATTGATTTTCGTAAATATAATGTAAAAGAGCTGGGACTTTATATGTTGAAGAAGCATTATAAAACAGTTAAATAATCATTTGTTTTATTTAGCGGTTTCGGACAGGTTGAATATTTAAATTAACTTAACTTTAAATTAGAGGAAAATCCTATTCCCTGAAATAATTAGAAATGCTTGTGTATTGGGAACGTAATAAAATTAACATAACATTTGACGTAAAATACAGATATTTAAAAAGGTTCCCAGTTAACATTTTTTACTTTTTCATTTGTTTAAGGTGATCATCCTTAACCCAACTCACAAAAAAATGTTCAGTGTCTGATGCATCCAAAAACTTGTACTACAAAACAACAATGGCCCGACCCGTCTGAGTTTGTAAAATATTGATGTTTGCCATCGTAGCTCCGTACATTAATTATTTTTAAATAATTTAAGTCAGTATATATGTAAATAAGTGCACCATTTCGTAAATATGCATTTTATATAGAAGTTAAAAACGTAATTATTTGCAGGGTATTTCTATACAGTAAGCAAGTTATTATTGACTTTTGATATAACTGAAAGAAAGAGTCAATGTCAAAACATTTCGGCTGAGTTGATTTCATTGGCGCAAACTAACCAGACTTTTGAATTTCTCCGAATCGTATTTTTTCAGATATTTATGTACAACTCCCGATGTCACATTGTGCGTATATGTATGTGCATATACAGAATTTTATCACGGGAATTGGTACATGTAAGGAAATCAGACTGCGTCATTTATAGGGAAGCAGGAAGAAAAACGAGATACAGGAAGTAGGACACGTGCGGTTTTCGCACACTCGCTTCATACCGAGGTAGCGAAATTTAAATTTGAATAGGTCATTATGCGCGGCATTTTGCACGTTTTGTGGTAGAGTAGGTATCTTTACCATTATATATACACATATGTATATATTTTTTGTATGGTTTCTCTTTTTCCCTCACGTGCGGTGTAAAACGAGGTTTTAATTTACATGATGTGGTAATTTCACGATAGATTTTGAGGAAACCTGATTTTTTTCCTTTAATATCGGTCGATTTGTTGCCGCTCAGAAAAGAAGTATCAAAGTATGCGTCGCGTGCCTGGACCGGTGTCTCTTTTCCTTCGAATAAATTACGAATTACATCATTATTTGCATCGACAGCAGGATGTAGTATACAAAGCTTGTGTGCAATCTTGCAGTTCTTCTCGTAGTCGATATATAGTATGATAAAAGAGTTTTCAGATCTCAATAACATAATTGAAATAAATGACATTATTTATTTCAATTATTTTTTATATTTTTCTGACAACTCTTAACTAATAATATATAAAACACATAACATGCGTTCAAATTAGTTTTACGTCAAAATAGCCTTTGAAGTTATACTTATGTCGTAGCTTGTTGCCGAAACTCTTAATACGAATTTTGTTTGTTGTAAACTATTCGAATGACATGAAAAACGTCAAAATCGTAAAATGAACATTTTTAACTGAACGAAATATGTTTATTTGCAACAACTAAGCAAGATTTTATAAAAATTGCTGAAAGTCAACTGTACCTTGTTCTAAACATTTCTCAGATCTTCTAATAGAGGAAAAAAAAACGTTTTGTAGAATACATATTGTCAAACGGGTACTCTGTCAAATTGACAACTAATGCAACTGAAAAGTTGCGACAAACATTTTTATTGGCATGGACTAGTGAGGTAAAATTTATTTGAACGCTTTTTATTTATTATGACCTAAAACCTAATTAGTTAGGAGCCACAGAAGTCATTTTTTTATATATTCATATCTATACATATATGTACGTGTACTTTGTTATCCTAAGTTATAAATGACCCATAAAATCAGGTGTATAGGTTAGATAAAACTGTATCCAGAAAACTTTATATCTCGATTTTTATTATATACTTTTGTAGGTGATCAATTGTGTAACTAAGGAGGAAAACATAATTGTTGGAGAGTTAGTATTCTTTTAACATACTGACGCAAATAAATGTCCCGGTAGCAGTGTGTAATGTGAATTGTGCTTTATTACTTTCACAATCATTTGAAGTAGTAGGCGACCTGTCTGCGAAACTGTTGAATAAATGTGTTGTCCTTAGGCAAGGTTTTTAGAGAACTGTAATACATACTTCCTCCAACAAACACTTCTACTGGCTAAATATTAACAAGTATTGCTTTATCAAAATATAAACTTTTTTGTTTTTTTTAACGGAAGGTAAATGGAAGTAATGGCTGTTGCTTGTTCAATAATTAATTTATTTATTTCAAGATCAGTTTCAATTCATTAATTCAATTTAGTATGAGCAAGTATTATTCGCTTAATGGAACAGTCAGCAAGAAAACATGACACAGTTAAAGAGTAACTTAACTTGTAATTTTTACAGAAAAAGTACCAATTGCTGGTCTTCACAAATTGCAGAGTAATCTCTCCGTAGCAGCTGTTCTTATGAGCTCGTACACATTATATAAATTCTACTATAATGATTGCGTTTAAATAATCTATAATTACATAAAAATGCTGCGAAAAATGTTTAACCGCACCACTTTTTTGATTTAAACGTACACCAGCATTACGCAATTACAACCATAATACGCTATATTTATTAGTTAACATACCAAGTGGTTTTAGGCATTTGGTGCGGTTGATAATTATTTCTATACTTGAAGCATAACTTCAAAAATCGACCTTATCTAACGGCTTCCTGCTTTTTTTGTGTCTATTTTGCTTTCCAATTAACCGCAGATCAGGTCTTGTTAAAATTAATTAAGATTTTATTCAAGCGCCGCACGCAAAAATCATACAGGTTTATCTGGAATGTTTGTACTTGCAATGACTTTCGTTCGACGGACGCTATATGTCTAACGTTTATCTTGACTATCGACGCATTAATCATTAGACGCCTCTGTCAACGCAGTTGCTAATTAGCGATTAAAACTAAATTGTGTTATTCTGATTAATTACATGTAATAGAAGTCGATACATTGGCTGTTTTAGTATTGTACTTTCACTTCAGTAAATGCTGCTCTGCTTATCTGATAAGTTCGATATTTATAAATATATTTACGTCACTTATCTGCTATATTATTTGCTTGATAAATTACAATAAGGTTAAGCATCATAATACTAAATATACTTAAGAAACGTATGAAGGATATCAGAAATGCTATAGTTGGTTAGATATGAGAGACAAATACACAGATGCATTACCTGGTCGAAAACTTTATAATAAAACACCGATATTAACAAAAATGCATGCAGTTTTTAAGAATAATCCATCATATACATATACATATACATATACATATACATATACATATACATATACATATACATATACATATACATATACATATACATATACATATACATATACATATACATATACATATACATATACATATACATATACATATACATATACATATACATATACATATACATATACATATACATATACATATACATATACATATACATATACATATACATATACATATATACATATACATATACATATACATATACATATACATATACATATACATATACATATACATATACATATACATATACATATACATATACATATACATATACATATACATATACATATACATATACATATACATATACATATACATATACATATACATATACATATACATATACATATACATATACATATACATATACATATACATATACATATACATATACATATACATATACATATACATATACATATACATATACATATACATATACATATACATATACATATACATATACATATACATATACATATACATATACATATACATATACATATACATATACATATACATACGAGGGCTACCCGGAAGTAAAGAAAGTTTTGTTTTCACACGTGGTCGCGTCCCCCCCCCCACCATCGTCGACCCATCAATGACCGTATTCATCCGCTATGGTTTGGCAACAGTTACGATCCAATACGGTTGGTTACTGCTTAGCTGAGCGACAGAAATTGACGATCTCGCTAAGTGTGAGGTGCAGAATATTATTCGCTTTTTAGTCGCGCAAAAGGTCCGGCCCATCGAAATTTATAGACAGATAACTGAGGTTTTCGGTAATGTGATGAGCGAAGCGTTAGTTAGTAAGTGATGTATCATGCTTAATGGCGGACGGAAAAATGTTCACGATGAAGATCGCTCGATCCAGCTCTTTGTGGTGACTGACAGACTCAAAGCTAGGATTGAAACAAAAATTTAAGAAAATAGGCGTTTCACAATTAGTCAACTGCACTCATTTTTTCCAGAAACTTCAAGAACTGTATTGTACGGAATTGTTAGTGCAGATCTGGGCTATAACAAAGTGTATGCCACGTGGACTCCTCGAATTTTGTCAGACGAACACAAAATTAAACGAATTGTAGCTGCATTGACATCTCTCAGTCGCTATGACAAGTATGGTGATGAAGGTTTGACTCTTAATTGACACTGGTGATGAGACTTGGTTATAATATTTCACACCAGAAACAAAGCACCAGTCAATACATCACCCGCAATCCCCAACGAAACCGAAAAAAGCAAAACAAATTTTGAGCACCAGAAAGATTATGACTACGGTGTTTTCGGATTGTAAGAGTGCCCTGCTTATCGCCTGCATGGGTAGAACTGAGACCGTAAATACAGCGGCCTACTATCAGACGCTTCGGCACGGAATGTTAAGCAGTGGAGTCATCCTCCTTCACGATAATGCACACAGTCGCCATATAGTCCAGATTTAGCAAGAAGTAATTGTCACTTATCCCCCAAATTGAAAAATGAGTGGATAACGCTACGGAAGTAACTGATGGTGAACTTAAAGAAGACGCTAATCAGTAGTACAACAACTTGGCGGCAACTGTGTATGCAGAAGGCATAGAAACGCTGATAACGGTGAGACAAGTACCTACATTTGAACGGTGATCACGTAGAAAAGGTGCTTGGGTATTCAATTTTATGTAAAATACAGTTTCAGTTAATTATATCTAATAAAAATTTCTATAGAAGAAAACCTTCTTTACTTTCCACACTTATGTTGTAACGGATGTTTTCGCGGTCACCGTATGTGGAATAATATTTCCGGGTTTCTAGCCGCGTGTGCTATTGGTCCCGAAAGGGACGGTTTCGACTAGTTCGACGTTTCGACGAGATCTGACTTCGGCTGGTGATCGGAGTACATCTCCATAGTCTTAGGTAGAAGAATAGAACTTTGAAGTCGGTACAAGCTCATTCACAGCGCCGGTATAATGAGTGTCTGAAACAATACTGACTTTTAATGGAACGGCCGAATCTATCAAAATATCTAGTAGCGTGAGTTTAAGGCTTTTTCAAATACCTTACCCATTATAAGAGCCATGGTTATAAACTTGAAGTGATCTAATTACCTGCCTAATAGTTACCAAGCGATGCTTTTTGTTGCGTAAAGGTAAAACTAATGATTTTTTAGAGTATCAGGAAATACGGCATGAGTCGCTAAGTGGCAATTACCAATAGCCTTTAATATTTGCGAGTTTATACAATATGCATCGTTACAGTGAGTTACAAATAATGTCACTAACTTCAATAAAAAATATTTTATCAAATGAAAAAGAACATCGGATACCACACTTGCACTTTTTTAAAATAATGGGTACGTCTCCTTGGGTCTGGGTAATGAACTTCTGACCTATATTACGTGAATATGAATTGAATTCTTTAGCCGTACTAATAACTTTTGTATTTGGACTTTTGTATTTCCTTTTGTGTATGTATAAGTATTTGCCTAATAATTCCAGTTAGTAAGTCTAGTCAAAATCGAATAATGACACAATAAAATAAATTGCTGCATAACTTTTTTTATAAAATAAGTAGACACGTGGTGTAGTTAAACAACAAACGCGCATTTTTGTTCTGCTTACCTGTATTTTGTTTGTTTTTGGGTATACATTTTGACGTTCCCTTTCATTTCTGCTAGAAAAGTAATTAAAGAAAGAAACAATTACTTTTCGCCAATCAATATATTTATTACAGGAAGACCTGCCGAAGTTGTTTTAGCAAAATGCAGCTGTCAGTGGTTAATTTTTTAAAGATATTAATGATTTTACCGGTTAGTGTGCTTAACAACAAGATCGATATCCAAAGCTTGGCATTTGTATATGTGCATCCAGGGGTGTTTTCGCTTTCATATTCTTTATTTTTTTCCTATTCTGCTATCTTGGTCACATGTAGACGTATGTATGTGCGAGAGCATCAGGTTCACAGTAGGGAGCCACAGAAACTAATTCTCCAATCACGGACCATCCCAGATTTTTACGGAACGCTCTTTTTGACCCAATAATCCATAAAAAGTAAACCCCAGGTAGCGTCCTATCTCGCTCACCAGGTAAATCTTAATATCGATAATTTTTAACATTTATAATGTGGTTGGAGTCTGAAATGAATGACGATTTCGGAGAATATGATGAGTTTGAAGAGAAACGAGTTAACGTTTTTACCTACAGTATTTTCTTATATGCTGAATCTGGAAATAAAATATGTCAATGCGGAAGTAAATGGTGGAATAATTTTTACAATTTGTTGTTAAATTATGTATAAAACTGAGATTTTGTTGAATACATTACTAATTAAAATGTACAAATATGTACATATGTACACATAAGAATACTTTTACTTGAATCTTTAAAATCCTAAGTCTTGGCTGCAATTTGGTTTATTTAAAAGGCAATGTAAATATTTACAGTTCCTTTTAAGTATTTAATTGTTTTACTATTCCTAGTTAATAATAAAGTAGTAGAAAATTAAAGTCAGTATGTATTGAGCACAATTTGTCATCCATAAATTTGCTTTATAATGCATATTGTGACAAATATAGCAACTATCTCTTATGTTAGTTAAGTATATACTTTAGATCTAAATAATATTTCACGGCTATCAACAATTCAGGCAATTTATTGTAATTACTTAATTTTGAAAGAAATTGTGCTTAGTGTTAAATATTATTTTTTAAATTATAATTTTTCTGATGTTTTGGGACGACAATACATTTTCAACTAAAATTAGTATTTCTAGGTCATAAAATGTCAAAATTACACAACTTAACTAGTAGTTATGTATTGTGAACTCCACTTCAAATATAAACACCAATCTGGAGAAAATATGATCAACAAAACGCTATGCATTCATTTTTATTGAAAATACGAATTTTGTAACAATATTGTGTTCACAGATTGTAATATTCAATAAAGTAGTATTAAGAATTAGTGAAGACCAAATAGCGACTGTTGCCGCTAACTACATAATTAAATACAGATGACTTCCAGTTATTTGTTGATAGGTCCAGCATAAAAATAGAACTATTTCCTTCTACGTCTAACTAATAAAACATTATAGCAAGGTAGTCCCACTTATCTAAAACTGTAATTCGACTGTATTCGGTAGTAGCACACCTCAAACATTCTAGGAGTGGCAGCAGAATATTTTAAGAGGTACAAAATATGTTTTCGTTACATAATGTTCATCAAATAATACTTTTTTGTGTTATTATCAATTTACCTACTTATTTATATAAAGCATGCGTGAGATAATATATTTTCACTTAATTTGTTAAAGCTAATATTGAAAGTGGTTTTCGCAAATTTTGGTATACATATTTACTTACATACATACGAATGATACTATGAAATCCTAATGAGTTCTATTAAACTTCGAGGATTCAATTTCCGTTCATAACTAGTCTCGGCAAAGTGGGACACGTTACAGTGGAGTGCGGAGAACAACGTGGAAGGGCCAAGCGGCCGTATCACGGGGAGTGTTCAGTAACGTTTACGTACTCTCATCATTTATGATAGAGACCTTGATGAGTGACTATAGGCGACACGGACGCAGGAATGTGTACACATTAAATAATGATAAAAAATATATTATCTAACGTGCTGAAGCACTTATTGGTTTAAAAGGATCCTACGAAATCACAAACTGGGTGGCATCTATTATTATTAAATATGTTTCCGCACTTTTTTCAGTCAAATGAGTGCGGCGTGCGGAATAAAAAATTTTTAATGATGAAAACGACTGTTCTACATCCAGTGACGTTATATTTGCAAATTTAAAGTAATCAATCCCCGTGACAACTAATGGATCTTTCGACGCACCTTCACCAATCTGTCTCAGTATGAGAAAATCTGAATACTTGTCATTAGCATTTTCAAATTTTCGTATTACACTTTAATTTCTTTCGCCTTCCACCGTACATAGGTGTGACCGAACATCATCCACAATTCGAACAAAATATACAAACGACATCGAATCATTTTGTAATTTGCTCCGCTAGTCCATTGTAGTTCTTGCGAATACTACATAAATCACATTTTACCTGACGATCTTGAAACATTTTCTGACTTTTCTTGATAGCTTCGGCGTGGCTCGGATCGAATTGTAGAACTACCTTCTTTGCATCATCAAAGTATTCACAGTAGCAAACCACAACCTGTAACTATGTTCCCCAATGCGTAGTAATCGGTTGTGATTCAGGCACTTTGAGCCACACTTTCAGAGTTCGTAAAATCCTTTTGTACGTTTTGAGGACTCTAGACATGCTGCCTTCGTATGAGCTATTAAAGCATTTACTCGTAGATAACATATATGGATCAATTGTGCTACAAGGTTTAAAGCATGGATTTTACATGTTACATGTAACAGATTGCCACTCTCTTCTTTAAGAGATCAGTATAAGGAAAGCATGTTAGCGGCGCCGTCACTCACAAACATTAAACGTTGGGTTGTTGAAACTTGAAATTTATTCAATGCTCTCAATACCGCTTTTAAAATTTCATTGCTAGTACATTTTGCAACACTTTTGGAAGCAAGTAAGATAGGGGATGGCGATTCAAACTCTTTCATTGTACCATCATATTCACCACAGACTGTTTTTGCAGATCATTTGTTTCGTCTACCCATAACCACATTTTTTTATTTTTCAATTCTGCTTTAATTCCTCTTTCTACATAGTCGTGAACAGATGGCATAAAGTTTCTTAAGGATGTCCGACTTGGTAATGTATAATCTGAATACTTGCTCCAGAAGGAGACAAATGCTTGTTGGTCTAGTAAAGGGAACGGTACATAAACATGGAATAAAACAAACACCTATATCAAATATTAATTGTTCGTTGTATCGTTTGCCACGGATTGCAGAACAGTGTTTTATACTTTTTAGGTGACGTTCACATTTCCACCTACTGGTACACGTCAAATAGTTGTCGCAATTTCATCATATTCGCGGACACACCTTGTGTTTTTGTGCAAGATTCAAACATGTATGCCTTTTATGAATTGCTAAATTATGTATTCGAATATTGTGCTGCTGGAACAATGAAATATTTCACTATCAGCTTTATCACAATTCTTTACTCACAATGGGTACAGCTTTCAAGTGCTAAGCCATAATTTTCGCCAACAAAAATGAGCTAATGAACTAAACTAAAATTGCACTATTCTTACACTTTTAAAGTTACAGTAGATTACTATCCCGCTTGATTGAATAAAAGGAAAGCGCCTGAATTCAGAAGTCCTGAAGACAAGTTCATTTAAATATGTAGGTTACTGTTTATGTTCTTGAATAACTTTATATTATCAGCATTGCGACTCAAATTTGAAGTCCCTGAATTTCAGCCTTTAATCTTTATTTATCGGTCGGTTTATGGTAACTTTTGGTGTGTATAAATAATGTAGTCTTAGGAAAGCTGCCCAACGAATTCAGAACTTAATTATTCTTAGATATTTGGTAGACATTGTAGAATTATTTAAAATATCGAGGTGAATCGGATCAAATTTCTACCATCAAGCAAATACTTGGGAACAGCTACGAACGAAAGTTCATGGATCCTATTCGTGGATTTTCAGTCAAGGTAGTCACAAGTGGCTATGTCTCGAAAGGATTCCAGGTAAATAGAATACTTAGGCAGGGTAATCCACTTTCTAGTACGTTGCTTAATGTAGTGTTGCAAGTGGCAACTAGGAAAAGCTGGATCGGAAAAGGCGGGATATAATTCAACAACTCGAAACAGTGTTTAACCCATGCTGACGATCTTGGTATATTAAGGGAAAGAAAAGATAATCTGATAACTGCGCTTAGAAAAATAGAATATACAGCAAGGACCCAATGATTAACAGTCAACGAACGTAAACCAAATTACACAGAACTTAGAGAGGAAAAATTAGCAACAATCGAAGATATGAAACTATATGCAAAATATGATACAGAACATAGTTTCGAAAGGGTTGATAATTTTACGTATCTGGGAGTTAAGGTGATTTATTAATATAGAATGTAAGCGGATACGAGCTGGAATATTAGCGAAGTAGGAAGAAATACAACTTAGCATTAGAAAGTATACAACATTTTATTTTCCTAAAGCGTTAGGAAAGTACACAACACTTACATAGGTGGAAAGAATCATTACGAAAAGGTAGTACAAGGGGAAACAAATTGTTGACAGTTTCGGAGTATGTACTTAATAAGTTTGCAACTAGCTTACATTACGCAAGCGAAGAGGTGCATAATTTTAGAGCTCTCATAAATGGATATAAAAGGTTTAATGAAATAGGTTCAAAAAACAAAACCAAATTTGTAAGACGCTCGTATGGAATTGATAGTAATCAGTTGAAACCAATAACACCCGTTTTTTGTAGAAAACGTAAAGTCGAAATTAAGTGAGTATGAAGCGCAAAATCCGTTTAACATTGACAAAAGGACTTTAAGTTAGATTTATTCAGGTAGCACATGAGAAGCAGTAGGTCCGAAGAATTGAATGTACTGTGCAATCAGTTAGTTATATTATCCTTCTACTGACATCAGCAGAAAATCGGCTAATGTCGACGCTATATGTGGTTTCAAAGGAAGTTGGTCTCCAAGTACAGCGAAGTTTATTCCAGGTCATTTTAAGATCTACAGATCTTTTAGAATTAAAATTACAATTTTAAATAACATTCATTCATTACAATATCATTGAAAATAGTATAATACTATTTTGATGTATTTACTTGTTAAAAAACTGTATTCTAGGAAACTGTCTAATGAATTATTTAGTTAATGGTTCAGATACGTATATATTAAAGACTTGATCGCGAAACGGTCAGTTTAATTGCTAGCCAGATCATTGAGTTAATTCTTTAGAAGATTTTTTTCTTAGAGATTTCTAAGAAAACAGCCGACATTATTCAATCCCTAGATACATATAAATTTCGCTTATAAAAATCGTTAGAAAATTTTTGGATCTCTTGTAATACTTAAACATTGTGACACGCAGATATCTCAGTAAACAGACAAAGAAAACTACACTACTAAGTGACAGTCATAGATATATAGCTAGTTAGCTGCACCCAAATATCGAAATATTTGCATGTACTAGGTTTAAAGGCGACTGATATGGAAAAGAAACTAACCGTTTCGCTCGTCTTGTTAAGTGTGGCTTATTTAACAGCAATGGCGGATTTTTTCCTTATTATTCCACTTGTAGTGAGCCTGCTTTTATTAAATGTTCAAGATGAAATTACTTTTTATTTTTGCAACATCGTTTCTATTCTCAACACTTTTATATAGGTTATCATAACAATGATGAATAGATTTGCAGTACGCGCATATGCATGCCTCTGGATATTCAATAGGATTGATGCCATAAAAGTGTAAAATGCCTATCAAAATATTGTTTCTTTAGTAGCAAATAGTATCCTAAAGGGAATATAATTATCATAAAAACAGATACACACCTCTTTGTATTCAGGAGGGAAGGAGAAGATTGTGTCCCTTAAGCGTTAATTACATCCAGTTTAATGTATTTTGATACCCCTTTATGGATCGAATAGAAAATAAGTAACATAAAACTGAGGAAACCGCGATTTTCAAATACCTATGGTTTCCATTTTTGGCTATTTCTGTCACTGGCTTTACTAGTTTACTGAGTAAGGTTTTACGATCAACCTCCAATGTTTCTAGCAAAAGCTCACATAACGTTAAAATAGCATTATAGCGTAGATGCTACTCTTTTCGTTGTACCGATGTCCAATCTGAAAATAATTAAAAAGACAAATATTATTATACAGCTCTTTTCGGAATACTTCGTCACTTACACACATACAACAGAGAAATAATTTTAACTTGGTTTGAAGAACAAAGTAAAAGTTATGAGAAAAGTTCTGAAACTTAAATTAATTATTACTAAAAGCTGCTGATCTCCTGGAAAAGAGCAAAATTTACTTGATAAGTGGATACTGACAATGAGAGGTTCTTGTTTACAGCCTTAAGCTATGCTGAGTAGATGTGTATTATTTTAAATATAATGTGTACACTGGCATAGGAAGGTCAATACTTACTGTTTGATTTTAGTTCTTTTTTATTAGTTAGAAAGGAAAATTAAAAAGAATTATATTGAATTCAAGATTTTACATGATATTAGTTCATTAGACAAAGAGGCGTAATGTGCGTATTTGCCTTTAGAGTATTCTGTTCTAACTTGTAAAACTATCGTGCAATAGGTATTACTAGAATGTAACAATTACTATACGCTTGTAATGCAGGTCAATCGGTGGTCTAGAAATTTGAAAATGAAATGGGCATAAGTAGTTTCTCACTATGAAATTTCTGTAGATTTTTTCTTTAGAATTTGTATTGTTTTAGCGAATGGTACTATGCCTCAACCTGCGTACCCTCTCTGCATCACAATAATCTAAATATTGAATTTACCAAAGTTTATTTGAATGTAATGCCATAGAAACAAGTTCCAATCAAGAAACGTATTGAAGGTTGTAATATTTCTTAAAAAGATAACAGTGGTTAAAGAAATAAGTCAAGAAAAATAGATTAACATAAAAAAATAAAAATACTAGGTAGTTCCAATTCAATTAGTTGGTTAAATCGTAGGTAACATAGCTAACATTTGAAAACCTGTAGATTTTGTAAAAAGTGTTACGTCATTTCTTATATATTAAAAAGAAAATTAATATGTTCTATGCTATCACCCATTTAGCAATTATTTTACGAGAGTGTCAAGAGGCTATTGATATAGGTGTAATGAGGCTTAAATTACATTTCAGTAAGTTTGTCCAAGCATGCATGAAATTTTCACTTGAAGCGCACCGGTCGGTGCCGACGAATTCTACTTCACGTTAACCGTTCACACACGTATAGCGATTCGTTTGTAATCGAAGTGAAAGAGAAGCATTGCATCCGTCCACTTCGCTCTTCAATATCCGCTCTAGTACGCTTCCAAACAAACGTACCCCTTTTTGCCGTCAGCGCCTACTATTAACAATACAAATTAGCTATCAGTGGCTATTGTCACAACAATTGTTAATGTTTAGTCTGCTGATCAACATTGTTAGTGTGGATTTTGATGAAACTGCTTCAGAACAATGAGCGGCTTGTTTAAAGTGTGACGTTTCGGCGGTCCTAAGAGTAACGGTTTATATTTCACTAGTAGTGTTGATACGAAAGATAAGTCCAATTAATCTGTAATGCGATTTTTTACATTTATTTCATATTTTACATCTTAAAAAGTAAACGCATACAGCTTTCAAGTTATGTATACGCAAAACATCATAATTTAGTATTTTTGTCCTTATGTACGTATGTCTATTCACTTCTAAATATTAGAAGAAAATATACTTAAAGTATCGCCATATACCTACTTAATGGCAATATTTAAATACTGTCGCAAAATTGTATACTGTTTGTTGTTATACAAATAAATACTTATACAACGTAAGATGCTTTATGTATTGTACGTTTCTTTAGTAAATTTTCTGCAGTGTGTAACTAAGTTTTTAATGTATTTTTTTATTGCAAAATTGGTTTTATGAAATTAATGCAATATCTTTTATATTAGAGTGGAGCGACATTTCTTTATTTCGAATTACTCTATACACAAAAGAGATGCATTTAGGTTTCCTTAACATACCGCCAAAGTTTTAATGTAAGTACTAAAGGTGGTCAGGAAGATACAGAATTAACATTTTTTACCAGCAAACGTACAAAATATTTTGTAGATAACTAAGTCATGTAAGTAGTAATGTAAGCCGAAGTATATCTAATAAAACAATTCTTATAGAAGTAGAAACATAAAAACCAGGACCGATTTTGTTTAACTTGTGGTAGTTGTCTTCTACGTTCGATCTTAGCTTTTATATATCCTCTCGTCATCGTAGCAAGTACTTGATACTTCTGTTGCTAGCTTCGTACGACCTTCTATATCTTCTGTATGACAGTGAAATTTGGCCTTTCTATAGCTTTCGTCTTAAATATGCACCGTTAGAAAAGATTCTGTGAGAGTAATGGATAACCAATTAATTAAAAAAATACAATCATTCTTCATGAAAATTGCATTTTGGGATTTTAAACTCTCTTACTCCTTCCGATGGATACGATTTGATCTACCTTCTTTACAAACCTAATTCACGAACATGTGGCCGTTTATCTGTCAACATTAAGAATAGAATATTCTCTGAACGAGAAAGGTTCCTATGGACAGCGACGTCTGTCAGGTTTTTAGATAGGAAGTAATACATTTATGATATCAAGAAAGATGCTTAGCACCTTCTGTGGGTGGTGGCTCACATTTTAGGTTTGTTCGAACTCCCTGGTAAAACCGTAAATTTATCGTCCGACACCTGCGCAGTGCAAAAAAGCCGTTCCAACTACATAATGTACGTGGAACGATAACTGCAGCGCTCCAACTTCACTATGTATTGTGCATGTACCAGTTACTGAACGGTCGAGCCGATATATGATCCAGAGTAGAAACCGTCTGTACTGACATGCGCAGTCTCAAGCTGAGTACTAGTCTACTCATGAGTATAAAAACATAACCTCGATCAGCAGCGATACACAAAATCGTTCCAAAAGTGTTCCAACTATCTTAAAATTGCTGACCGATTCAGAAACGCTGCACTTCTAACGCATGCGTGTTGATTGGTGTATGAACTGATACGCGTACCGTACAAAAATCGGTGGTTGGAACCTTATATTTGAAGCCATATGACGGGATACACTTTCTGAATTGGTATAAATGTAAAAATACGACTGTAGTAGTCACGTAAAGTCCGAGAACCCTGTTGGTTGTTGTTAACCAACAAGAATGTATGAAGTGGTAAACTACTCTTCAGTTGCTTCAGCCATTTTATAAAGATTATTTTGATCCGTGCTTGGTACCTCCAAATCGGCACTAGAAAGTGTAGTTCTACAAGAGTGGAACATTTTTTCTATAACATCTTTCTGGGTTTTAATACCTAATTTTTTAGACCATTTGCTAACAGTGACCGCTATTTGGGTTAATGTATTACCATAATTTTTCATAAATCCTAAAGTACTGATTTCCATGCTGTTCGCGTTTGCTTATATTAGAGGGGTATACCCTAAATACATACCGTGCCGACATTAATATAATATGTTCTACTATACAGGTTTTTCTATTCATTCAACAAGCAGAGTTTTGTTTTTTCTTCCGTTAAAATAAAATCCTTCTACCATGACTTTATCGGCACTTATTTTTAGCCCACTACGTCGTTTCTTACGTTCTCTTCTAACTTTGTCTCTGTTGACAACTTTTACAAATCTTGAAGAACTGCATCAGTTAGAATCAATAAAGTCGGTTTATGAGTAACTCTAATTCTGTCTCAAGCTGGTGCAAGATTTGATAACTGCATTCTTTGCATTACCTTTTATTGACTTACTTCCAGAAATGAAAGGGTTGACATTCGAACAACCCAGGGTTTTCTCTTAAAGAAATTAGTTGAAACCGCATCGTGATTGCATGAGGCTGCCAACGTTTCGCTCTCAGTTGCATGGAGCTTCTTCTGGGCCGCTACATGTCGTATCGCTGCTGTAAGACGAAAGATCGTGCTCACTCGGGGTTCGGTTCTATAGATCTTATCCGCGGCTCGCAGAACATTCTGGACAGATGCAATGTGGAAGCTCCGTCCATAAAAGTTTCCATTCCCTGTACCGTGAAAATTATCATTGATATTTTGTCAGTCCACGACAAGATCACCAACGTATCGAATTGGTAAATACATGTCTAACTTCTATCTACTCCTAATTCTGCGGTAAGTTCTATGAACAAGTTTCTGGAGTTGCCATGGGTTCTCCTTTATCGCTGGTCATTGCTAACATTTTCATGGAAGCATTCGAATAACAAATCCTATCATCTTACCATTTGAAGTCGAAATGTTGGTTTAAATACGTGGTTGACACCTCTGTCATCTGGCCACTGGAATGGATGGGAATCACTACTTGAATTTCCAACCTCTCTCAATTCCTTACATTCCAATATACGTTTTACCACGAAGGTTGAATTAGATGGACGGATTCCATTTCTAAATGCCCTCATGTCTCGCTGATCAGAAACTGCTATCTGAACGCCCTTTCCCACTATCATTCGGCACAGTATCTAGCACTGGTAAACACATTAGTTAAACGAGTCTTGTTCATTTCTCAGTTCGACGCTCTCACCCAAAAACTAAAACATGTGACCGACACCTTCATTGAAAACGATTTCAGCAGACGAGATATTCTAAAAATGATACACTGCCATCGTGCTCCCTAATAGCTTATTGCCTTCTAGTCAAGACCCCGTAGTCAGCACCGTTCTTCTGTCATAGATATATTCAAGGTGTTACTAGTTCAGATACAAAACATCTAAACAATTTTTAAACCCCTGTCAAAAGTCTTCGACTTATTACCGTCGGTCAAAGACAAAACTTCTCCCTTAGACATCCATGGAGTTTACCGGATTCCCTGGTCCTGTGGTAGCAACACATGGGCTGAAAAGTCCCGGGCCTAACACATAGATGACGCTAGCTTTATTGCAGTCACCTTTCTCTCAGTTAGTATTAACCTTCAAAAGACAGCTGTTAAAATTTCATGATATTTTATTCATTAGTTTGTGACTTATTGTGCTAAGAGTCACGCTACTTTTGTTATTTTCAAAACAATGGATCAAAAACAATTTCGTGTTTTAATTTTACACTGCTTCTCGATGGGAAAAAATACCGTTCAAGCGAAGCAATGGCTTGAAAACAATAAAACGTTGGTTTGCTGACTTCAAACATGGTCGTGGAGACACCGATGATGCAGAACACAGTGGACGTCCAAATGAGGCGGTAACACCAGAAAACATAAAAAAAATCCACAAAATCGTTTTGAATGATCGAAAAGTGAAGTTGCGTGAGTTAGCTGACATCGTAAAGATATCAAAAGAACATATTGGCTTTATATTGCATGAGCATTTGACTATGAGAAAGCTCTGTTCAAAGTGGATGCCGCGTTTGCTCACTGTTGACCAAAAACAAGAACGTATTGATGATTCTGAGCAATGTTTGGCCATCTTTAAACGTAACAAACCGGAATTTTTGCGTCGATATGTGACAATGGATGAAACATGGATCCATCACTTCACTCCGGAATCAAAACGATCGTCATCTGAGTGGACAGCAACTGGTGAACCTCGTCCAAAGCGCCCGAAAGCACAACAATCGGCTGGAAAGGTTATGGCCTCGGTATTTTGGGATGTGCGTGGTGTAATATTCATCGACTATCTTGAGAAAGGAAATACCATCAACAGCGAATATTATATAGCGTTATTGGAGCGTTTGAAGGCCGAAATTGCAAAGAAACGACCGCATATGGCAAAGAAAAAAATTTTGTTTCATCAAGACAACGCACCGTGTCACAAGTCAATCAAAACAAGGGCAAAACTACATGAATTGAACTTCCAATTGCTTCCACATCCACCGTATTCGCCAGATTTGGCTCCCAGCGACTACTGGCTGTTCGCAGACCTCAAAAAAATCCTCGCCGGTAAGAAATTTCGCACGAATGAAGAGGTTATTGGTGAAACTGAGGCCTATTTTGAGGCAAAAGATAAATCGTTCTACAAAAGTGGTATTGAAATGTTAGAGCGGCGCTGGAATGATTGCGTTGCTCTTGATGGAGATTACGTTGATGAATAAAGCTAATTTTTAACCAAAAAAAAAACGTGTTTTCTTTGTTAGGCCCGGCACTTTTCAGCCCATGTGTTATATACGTCGGGGAAATAAAGCAGTCAGTCAGCACACGTGTGGCAGAACATGAATGTTGCACTAAATTGCTACGATTAACCGATTCTGCATTACACTAACACAATCTAGAAACTGGTCACCAAATTTTATATAACGAAACCAAACTTCTGTCCTGTGAACCCTACTATTGTTCTAGAAAAATCCGAGAAGCTATCGGAATTCACAAACATTCCAACAATCTTAACAGAAACGACGGTTATCCGTCACATTTTAACTGGAAATCTCATCTAGCCGAATCCTTCAACCACAACCTGCATCGAGGGTCTCGGCTTTACTTATAGACCTCAAGCGAACACCACATTTCTCCTTACAGCAGCGATCCGACATGCAGCAGCCCAGGAGAAACTCTATCCAACTGAGACTGAAACGTCGACAGATCAATTCAATAATCTAATTTCTTAAGAAGAAACAACGTCTGCGCAAATCTACAATAACATAAGCCCAGCGTTATCTTGCAAAACCGTCTTTGAATTGCAATTATATATATTTTCTGGCACTTTTAATGCATGTATCTTCTCTACCAGTTTCATGTGGTTTCTTTACAGTTTGCTCTAACGTTTTAATATCTTTAATTGTTCTAATTTTTCGTTTGCCTTGTCCTTAATTGCAACAATTTTGGAATTTGAAAGGTAGGCGGAACACCCACAAGAAAAAGATTTCTAGTACTTTATTTGAACATCGAGAAAATTTGAAGTCACACTTGCAAGAAGCCAAATTAAGAAGTTTGTATTTAGATAAATGTTTAAAAGGTTCAACTTGATCGAAGCACATCTTGTTGTAATTATATTTGATATCCCTTTTTTGTTCAAGATTTTCTCTGATAATTTTTTATAAAAAGAATAATTTGCTGGCCTGATATGAAAATTGAGGCCTCAGTCCAGATATTTCTTAATTCTATTATTATTTTTGTACCAAAAATTGCACAATGTAATTCATTACATTTTTGCCGTGTTTGAGGTAAACTAAACAAATACTAGCAACGGCGGTTATGAAATTGGGAACGTAAACTATTAATTAAAATAAAAGAGTTCAAGCCGTTCTAGACTCTATACGTACTGCTGACAAATATTTAAAAGTATAATGACAGAAGCCTCTTAAAGTCCTTAGGTTCGTACCGATCATCTATAATTACAAAATTGATAACAAATGAGCATATTCTACAGCTTTGCTAGATTTAAGTTAAGGTTATAAGAGTGAGGACACCTTTCTCCAAAGGAATTGTGAGATATTTCAAAATAGGGAATTCTCGCTCCACTCTAGCGCTTATAATTTTCAAATTATAAAATTAATGTATTATTAATTAATACGTAATCGATACATATTAAATACACCTTATTCTTTAAACACTACGACTAATTGTTTATAATTTAATGTGCAAATATCAACTTTTTCTGTTTTATAACGTGCAATATATACGTATATTTTACAATTCCGCAGTTTTACTAAGCATTATTCCCATAGTCAACAAATGCAATGCATGTAGGTGTGTTGCAGGAATTTTCTAAGATAACGGTTTTACGTGCAGGGTTTTTCCGTCGATAGCCGTAGCCAAGTCACCAACGTATGTATTTGCCCTGGATTATGATATCGTTTAAAATTCTTCGGGAGTTCAAGTCAACGGTTGCCGTTGTTGTGCTAAGTGTTAGATGATGATCGCTCGAGACGCGACGATGTCGTGATGTATCGAATTGGATGATGGATGGGCGAAACTTTCGTAACGGACATTTGGCGACTCCGATTGCGATCTCGCGGAGTAACTTTTAACCGCTTCGCCACTAGCGATATAACGCCTTCTACAACGTACAGATGACGGCCGATGTTAATGTAGATGTGAAAAATTGCATAAGTTCAGGTAAAGAAAAAGCAACGATTCTGCATAAATTTTGCTATATTTCAGCGTATACGCATACTGTCTCTTGGAACCTTTGTACGTGAATTTCAACCATCACGCATTGTAGATATAATATAGTAGGAATTACACAATTATACGAATGGGGGATTTTATTCCAAAGTACATTAACTACAGTAGCAAAAAGAGATTTCAAAATTTTATTTGATAGAATGTTATTTTAAATTATTTTACATTTAATAATCGCAAGAAATAGTAAAATGGGTGTCTGACGTCGCAATTTATGTTTGGGCACTTCTTAACTCACAAACTTAAGCATCATGAAATTTACAATTTACGCTAGCATACTTTGCAGAAGCCTGATGCTTGACACAAATTAAGTGTAGCCATTAAAACACTGTAAGTGAAAGAAAGAAACGCTAACATATGTACTGGGCATATTTCTTATCGAAACACCGTTTCGGGTTCTGCGCATGCGCATTAAGAACCTTCACCTTTTAGCCAGCCACAGTTGTCAATACGTAATGATTGACATGGATTAGCGTTTGTTTATACGTGTTTATTATACTTGATATTGACATTCCTGCCTTCATAATTGGAAGGATTTTCAATATCAACGCGCTGTCATTCGTTTCCTAAATCCAAGAGATGTAAAAGCGCTCGACATTCATCGGCAGATTAGTAAAGTGTATGGAAGAAGCACAAGAAAATGGGTTCGGATATTTAAAGTTGGCCACACAAACGTTCACGATTAGACACAAAGTGGGCAACCATTCGTCAGTAATGATGATCTAGTGCAAAAAGTGTGGCAGACGCCATACGAATATCATTGTCTGATAAGTTTAAATGTTGATTTTCATTCAAAGGTACTGTGTTGAAAGGAATAAATTCTTAAGACGAGGTGTCACTGGTACTGAAGCATGAGTTACTCACGTTACATCGGAATCAGAACAACGTTGTCTAGGAGAGTAAAGTTCAAGCAAGCAATTTCAGTCCGAAAAACCAAATGCGCCACGTTTTGGGATAGGCAGGGCGTTTTTCTTCTAGATTTTGAATCTCGGGATAACATAGTCAATGCTTACACATATTGTAAAATCCTAAATAAACTGCGTCGTGTAATAGCAAAGGAGGAAGCATCCTCAGTACACGGATCGTTTTACTTCACGGCAATCGTCGTACATTCATGGCTCATCGAACTCAAGATCTTGTCGGATCATATGCCTGAGAGCACTGTCGGTATTTCATTGACCTAGCGCCCAGTAATTATTCTTTGCTCTTGCAATCAAAAGAGCCGATTAGCGCTATATCGACTATGACGACAACAAAACAATCATGGTTTTGAAAGATTTGCTGGTATCCAGACTTGTCGAGACCAAGTTCACGGAAGAATTGAAACTGGCAGGTCGCTTGTAAATTCGTACATGCAAAAAGTGAATGCCAAAAATGCAACCAGCTCACGATGGCTTTTACTAGCTTATTTTCATCTAAACAGGTGTTAACAAGCAAGAATGTCGCATTTGGGATTCAGAAAACCTTAGAGAGATGGCGAATCGACAATTGTTTTCCTAACGCGTGACAGTTTAATACGCTTTCTGGCCTGGTGGAGTATTTCCTCGAGATAAACAGGGATGAAAGATTTTCGTTAATAGTTTGCCTGGTCGCCTAAACATAGTCTATTCTAACTGTAGCGCCACGTTCCGGGAGTTCTTATTCGTGATATTAAGCCAAGAATGTATATAGAATCATGAGACACTTCACTAAATGCATAACTAATTCCCAAATGAATGAATGCTGGCTGGTATTATATTTCATACTTAGCTCTTATGCCTGTGCTATGAATTGAAATAAAAATATTAGCACTTTTTCGAAATTAATTGCGTTTTTCCCTATTCCAAAACTAACCACCTACTGCGCAAAATCCTATATTATCAATGTAGTGTATTACTAAAAAGACGAAAAATGGATATGTAACAATAACTTTAGCAGGTAAACAGAAACAGGACTTTCTTTACAGAGGACTGCCATCACTGAAAATACAGTTTAGTGCTAGCTACTGAAGTTAGTGACTGAATTTTTTGACATCACCATGAAATTCATTTTCAATTGAATCAATATTACTTAGGTACCAAATTTTCTTAGGGATTGAAATAGAACCCCTGTATATTGTTAGGGATGTTTAGCTAAACTTTTTAAATACGCAGCAACGAAATAATGGTTTATGTGGTTCTTTCGATTAGTTGTTTTTTGGTTAACACAAAATTGTTCTACTACGTTAATATTTATCTTGTGTATGATAGTAAAAATGTAAGCGTATATACTGAATGATTCATGTAAAATTTCTGTGACCAACGTAAAAACCATCTTACTGAATAGAAAACACTAGGTTTATTTTCCGATATAAATCATTTTTTTTGAAAATGTACTTTTTTGCATATGGAAAGTACAGAAACTCTAGAATATAAAAATATACTTATATAATGCGTTATATGGAAAATTACACAAAAGTAGTTAATATTACAAATAATTATGTGTCAAGGTATGCTTAAAATACTGTTGATAATTCAAAAAATGATTTTCACATATGTATATACTACATAGGCTTAACCACTAAAATTTATAAAAAAGAGCCAAACAGATTACATTTTGTTTTGCTTATTAGGTGGTCTTACCAGAAGGTTTTTATGTTTCTATTATAAATTTATTTTTACTCGTAACAGCCTACGATAAACAATAAAAAACTGGCACATTACAGAAAATTAGAAGTGAAGCACTGAGATGTCCATTTCGCTTCTTCAACATTGAACACATTTTTTTTTGTTGTGACGCGACAAACAAATATCAAGGCTACAATATTGGTATGCAGTAGTGGTCTTTCCTCGTCGTACAAGGTAGGCAACGTTAGTTTAATTCTATGTTCCAATTAAGTTACGTCTTATATAACATGGAAATTTTAATTTGGGAATCAGAGGGAATTTTAAATTACGCTTTTGGAAATCTCGTCTGCGTGTATCATATAAACAGGTATGTAAAAAATGGGCAATTTATTTGTCGTTTTAGGAATTTCTGACGAAATTTCTTGAGAGATGGTTATTAAAAGTATTTTTAGCGGTATCAGTTGGTGATTAATCTGTTTTCGATTATAAAGCGTTATATTTTCACCCAGAATTACTCCTTAGTTAAAACAAAACTAAAGTTGGTCAACGGTAAATATAACGTGTATAATATGAAAATCAAACCAGTTAATTTCCGACTAACAACATAGTAATGATACGCGCAGCAAATACAAACGGAACGTATATATTTGTAAGAATACATACAGTGCCTGTTTGATTAAGATCAGTGAGTGTAATTGGCTCTGTAATTGGATTCTTGAGAATGATTCTAAAACATGTTTCGGAAAACTGTATCATTTTATATATAAAAATGTTCTTATTCGGTGTTGTATTTATATCTTTTTACAGCAATTCTTTTTATTTCAGATTGTTACTTTTTAATATGTTTTAAACATTAAACAACGGGAATTTTCTCCAATTTATGTCGAAGAGTTTCTGAATACGACAAGCAAACAAACCATTGTAAAACAGTAAAAATAACCCCTTGGCGTACACAATGCAATAAAGCATAAATCTAAAGCGTTCTGATGGTATTACACATTTTAGAAATGACAATCAACGTAGATTATTATTGTCAACGTATTTGACAAAACCATTTTATGTACCCTGCGTCAAAGCAGTCCTGATTTTAGTTTTTTGCCTGCGCGACCCGTCCTTACGTGTAAAGAGACAAGCACCTCCTTTCTACGTTTTCAATTGCACAATAGGGCACACAATTACCACGTGCACAAAAATCTTGGCACACATATTCGATTGCATTGAAGAAGCTTCTGCACAGAAGCTTATTTGCAAGTCAATAGAACGATGAGTGCGTTGGATAAAAATATACACGGTGATCGATTATTTCTAGTTTTTATGCATATAATCAATGCGTGTATATTTGTTTAGTGTATATATTACACGTATGAAGCCCTATTTTTGTGGATACAACGAACATTTCTTATGCTCATTTTGTGTTGCCTAGAGGTTTAGCTATAAAGTTTACATCTATTTTCTATTGTTTATTTTTGTAAGTACTACATATTACTCGCAATTACTCATTTATGACCTGACCAGGACTGACAATTCGGTTACATTACAATTTTCTTCTTGAATGTGATACTTACTGATATATACATAGCTGTACGTCTGAGTAGATACATTTACATACGACGCTATATTGAGAGAGAAGACGTCCGCTTCTACAGTCTAATGTGCATCTAAGAATAAATGTTGTATTGTAGTACATTTACAGAACAATTTTCCCAACAACAATGCATGCGCTTTATGTTTCCATAGTTTTCGGTATAAAATAGTTTAAACTACTTAAGGCTGGTACTTGCATATCTCTTACGTAGATAAATGATGATAATTAAATGCCAGACAAGGTAAGATGTTGATTGTAAATAAAAGATAAACTCTGTAGATATTAAAAAAGTGCGACAACGAAAAATAACAATCTGAAATACGAAGAAGCAACACCAAATTGTGCTCATTAGTGCAAAAGATTAATAGTAAACTAACGTTTAAACAAGTGTTTAAACTAACCTCCATCTGAAAACAGACGGTATCTTAATCTACTATAAACACTGTGGCTAACATTCAAGAAATATTCTGGTGGCACGTTTGCAATTTTATCTTTTTTCTTCGCAATTCATTCAAAGTAAGGGAAGCACCCAGTGATTTTACTGACAAACAAATACGTCTATACCCATTTATTAGAAGGTTAGCTATTATGTGCAGGATGGCCATTCTGATAGTAAATTTGCTCCATGTCTACACCTAGTAAATGTATCTGATTAGTATAATTTTATTAACTAACTAACTTATCCATATATTTAGCAGTCGGCAAATTACCGTCAATAAAAAAATCAACAGTATTACTACCTAAGATACTAACTCAAGCATTAATTATTAAAGTATAAATCATAAAACGTCTTTTATTCCTTTAAAGATCAAGAATCTACATCAAGTAAAGGCCGAAAGTAACATACTTTTCATTCTCAGTAATCTAAATAGTTAAACAAGTTAAACAAGTTGTTTTTAATTAACGATTGCAAGGACTGTGTGGGTGTACAATTCACAGGTATAGCCCATAATTAATACATTTGTGTGAGTGGAGTTTACTGCTATACCTGTGAAGTTGTTTTTGTAGCAAGTAGGTTATTATGGAACCCTTGTTTTTCAATTTTAGCGTGAAACTAAAAATATTTGCAAACGGGCTACTAGCAAGTACAAATATATATAATTCGCAGTAAAAAAATAATCAGCGCATTTGAGCGAATTGTTAGTTTCTATGTCACCGAAGTGTTTGTATATTTGGGCCCCAGTGGTCTTCCTTTTGGGATGCAGGGTCCGGTTAACAATTTAACATTAGATGCTGAGATAAATACCGGTCTGAATCGACGTAGCCTATATAGTCGGGATACGGTTGACACTGGATCGACAGGGGGGCCCTTTTGTTCTTTTGCCGGTTCCTTTTCGATACCCTCTGTGCTCCTATGCTGCAACGTTGTGTCCGTGCTTTCCATTATTATTTTAACACATTGAGAGCTGTTACATTCGACGATGCAGCGAAAAAGAAGAAAATATTCTTATCGTATCTTTATTGTCGGACATAAAATTATCCGAGATTATTCGAGAATAAGACTTACGTATGTTATTAAAAATTATCGTCACCATACGTATATCGTACATAATGTATGCAATGTAGAATATAAAACTAAATCAGAACGTATTATATGTAGAGTACGTATTATTTTCTTAGACTTATAGAGTATCTTCGTTGTTACCTTGGAGGAACGAAATGAAATTCTAATGGAATTTCGATAGTTTCGAAAAATTCCGTAAAACCGTAATATATATAAAAGATAGCATTTTTTTCGCAATTATTTCTGAAAATACAAGCTTACTTGGCTGTTTTTATTTGAGATACTTATACACAAATAAAAAAAATGAGGTATAATATATCACAAATGGTTAAAGTAAATTGTATAGTTTTTCCAAAGAATGTATATAGTGTAGCGACAATCTTGTACATGTTTATGAAAAGCTTAACATATGGAATTTGCCAACATTTTCATGATTTACGATTTTTTGCTGAATCCCCGGATATAAGAGTCGCAATGAAAGGTAGCAATTCTGGTAGATTTTTAAAGAAGCCTAAACTACCTACTTAATCAAAAATGTGCAGGGTATTCGATATTAAAAACAACTTTCCACTTAATTTCTTAAAAATTAATCATTCTAGAAAAATACAATGTCAATGCATTTCATTCAATTAGTTTTTAACTATTTGTAAGTTACTATGCAACCGATACATTATGCGCTCTTCAAAATTTTTCGATAGCAACTTAGAAACCAAAAAAGAAACAAAAACTTTGTTTGCATTTCCTTTTATTTCCCAAGGAAGTAGCTCAATAACAATTCTATAATCAAACCACAAATCTACGAATATTTATTTTAAAATAGGATCTAGGTGAAAATTTTCATAAAATAAAAATTCAACAAAAACCCCATCCTTGCTAAGGAAAAGTAAGTAATTAACATTATTCTGTCACAACTATGAAAGGATCATTAATTCAATTGTGATTTATAAGTAATTACAATAAATACGTCCTCTAAAATTTAAAATGGTACTGAAGGTTACTATCGATCCTGTAGCTATTAATTTAATATTTACACATGAGGGATATGAAACGAAATTTATTTCAAGACTTAACATTCTTACATGATTTTATCGTAACTGCAATCCATGCTTTAAAGAGACTGAAATTTGTTTCGAAATTTAGGCGTAACTTCCATATGATTACTTTCATTTCATTAATGGACAAGTACTTTAAGTAACAGCTACTCAAAATCTTAAAATAGCACCAACGTAAGCAGTACAAATTTTAACTAGTGCTTTATTGAAATATTTTATATGCTAATTGAGGTTACATGGAAAAGCAATAATACTTTCGGCCTACGCCAGTACGTTAAACAATAGAGACAATAAAGTTCAAATTCTCTAATCAGCCAAACCCTCTCGTGTACTTATATAGATTATCTAGTATAAACCAATAATGGGGGCGACTGAATATGAGATTTGAGTAAATTATTTAGATCATTACACTTGTCAAATGTTTTTGTTCTGAACCAATTGACAAAATTATGAGTTATAACTTCTATTTATGAATACAGTTTATATATTTATACTTTCTCTGAAATAATTGTCTATAATGAAGTGTATGATACTGAAATATGCATAAGTATGTAGTATCACTTCAGTGCTGCTATCTTTTTTACAATTTGTTAGAGTTTACTGTGCTTTTAGATACCTAAAACACAGGTTATTCAAGTTATCAGTCGTGAATATATTATTTCTTGGTTTTAACTAATTATATTAATTTAATACTCAAACTTATTTAATTGTGTTGCTCATTTGGTGTCATTTGTAGTGTTGTTACCTTAAAACATAGATTCGAATTGATGTATATTCCACTATACCCTATTCATCTTTTAAACGACTTATTTAATAGGTAACCCCAGTAACTTATACAATTAAACAGCATATAAGGAGTACATATTATTCGAAAGGAAGTAATATTAGCTTAGCTCCAGTTACGCGGAAAATACAGACTAAATCTTGCAGCTCAGTCAAGGAAAGGCATAATTTGTATTTTTTTAATCTGATTGATCTGTATGCTTTAGGGATGCTATGTAGAGAGTATGAGTAAAACAAGCATCAAAAAATTGATTTAGTTTTGTTTGTATACAAATAATTTTTGTTATGCATGTGGTAATTTTTCTCTTTTAGATAGAAGTGAAAGGTTATCTTCGAGAACCATCTCGAATCAAAACAAAGCGATTTCCATCTGCATCACACGAGCTGCATTCAGTTAGTTTGAAATAAATGACTTACTGAGGGATTTGAATCTATCAAAATAACAAGTAGGACTTCTTGGATCGCGATAACAGCAACGGAGCTTTTAGCGAAAGAAAGTCGAATTAGTATTTTTTGCAACAGACGTGACAATTTTGTTGATTTCTATAGCATCGACGGCAATTTGATTACAGTTTTTAAAATATATCATAACCTTAGTTTGTGGAGATTCTTTACAAAAAGATTATCCTGAAAACAGCTTTGTTGCATAATGAAAACTTTGCGCTTCTATTCCAGTAGGTTATGGTGTTTCTATGAATATAGAATGTATGTTATGTAAATTTGAATATTTTCTTAGAAAAGATAATGTACGCAGACTATTCCTGGAATATTTTAATGTTATTGCACTTATTGTGGGCATGCGATCATAGTATATATACTGTATAAATACCGTTGCTTTTTATGTCTTTAGAACTATCGTGGCAAACCACTACGCAAGGTCTTTAGTGAAAACGAAAAAGATCATGCCACCTTCACACGTAAAACTGGAACTTATGCAAAATTTTTTTAAGGCATTGGATTACAAAGGTGATTGTTTTCCCAAAAGTTCCCAAAAACAATTGAAGATATTTTTGTTGGACCTCAAATACGAGAAATAGTAAATAATAGATCAAATAATGTAAATGGAATCCTTGTTCTGTTAGCAGATTATTTAAGCTTAATGGCGAAAAGTAATTAGCAAATTAATTACTTTTATATTCGTATACATAGGGAGATTATAGTTACAATTTTTGTTGTATTTTAATTGAAAGTTTTTTGTGTATAATTAAGTGTATTGAAGTTGTTTCCGTTGTTTCACATAACGTAACATTCCAGTGGATTATTACTGACTATGGCAATAGCGCAACATTCTACAATAGTGCTTTTATTATTAGTAAGACAAAAAAAAGTTCTAATAGAAAAATCATAGATATTACTTCATAGGTGCTGCCAATCCAAAATCATTTTGATATACTCGAGGTGAACCAAAAGTTACGTATGAATGTTATGTTTTCGGCGTGTTAGAACGTATCATGTGGATTCTGTTTGGAAAATCTATGGTCACTTTTGTATGAGACTTTCCATATCTAAAATTAATTGTCTTCGAAATATTTACGAAAAACGGATTTTGCCGTATTCTATTAAAATTCTTATAGCACTTATACTTTGAACGTTGATTCCGAAGAACATGTTTGTCTTAACACTACTTTTCGGCGTCTAATGCAAAATATCTTAAAAGCGGGGAGTTCTACGTATATGTGAATACTTTACGCAAGCGAAACAATATGGCTTCAGTAACTTAGAGGTGCTAAAACAGAGAATTTTTCATTTAAAAGAACGACGAAGACCTTCCTTGAAAGGTAAAATCTCTTGTAAGTTATCGGAATGAATCCATCATCAAAATATTTTTTTTAATGAATGGAAATATTTCTGCGTCTACGGAGCAAGATATCCAACGTAGCAGTCGAAATATCAAATATTGTGTAAATTATAGTTATTTCTTGAGATCTCCGCAAAAATTACTTTCTTTAAAAATTTCGTAAATAGCAGAGTTTAGTTATAAATAATCTAGTACAAAGTGACTATTAATTATCCAGTAGACGCCAAAGGTGTAGAAATGCACACGTTCTTCTACTTAAAAAGATATAACTTTGATGTAACTTTTTTGCTTCATCTTATATATTTCGAAATAACTTTAGGACGCTGCACTTATGGCTACCTATGATTTTTGTCTAAATTCCTTTAGTATTAAGGAAAATACTTACTTAAAATACCAATACTTCTTTCTTCTCTATATTAATTTCTTCATAGTGTATAACTTGTGGTTCTAATGATACACTGACAATTGATTTATACCTGTGTAATAATTTTGATCTTCGATTTATGTACAACATTCAACTAAAATTTTCCATAACTACACGCATGGTGGTCCTTTTGTTTATTTACAAAGGTTCTTCTATTTGATGTTTCCTTGTGTTAACAAATAAAGTCGTCCAGCGAACTTCTAATTCTGGTTACCGCAAAGGTTTGTTAGAATGTTAATAATAGTGTTTAACACCCCATTATCACGCAGTGAAATTTGGTGTATACTCACATTTTATCATATAGCAATAAATTTTTGAATTGAACGCAGAGGAAAGTACTATTTAATATTTGGAAGATTGCAATATGTAAGAAATAATAGAAGATTATAATGGGCACATATCGGATAGGCTATTTTCTTTTCTGACTTACATTAGGCAATTAGAAAAATGACGAAAACGACTATTTAGTATTAAAAGCGTCAAGAATTTATTTCGAATGAAATCCGAACGCATCGTATTAATATCTAAGTGCTTCTACAAAAAAAATAATTTATTAATTTGACGAAATTAATATTCAGCCATGGCGAGCAGCACCAACGAAAAAATCCGTTTAACATTGCCATATATCCAACAACAGTAGCACATGAAAATAGTTGTTCATTGTTATCGGTACCCGTACAATTATTCATCAGGTCGGCTACTTTTATTTGCTAACAGCTATTGCTACTGGATATAGGAGCCTGTCAGTTGATTAAAGACCTACGTAACTCTCTCGCGCTAGTATTCAGTAAGTGAAACTATATTGAACGTACCTCTGATATCACCTCTTGTTCACCAACTGGAGAAATAACGTGAACGTGTTTGGAATTTAGAAACTGGACGACAGCGATACTGTTCTTGTTGGAGCGAAAAGAAATGTAATATCTCTGTCCTCTGTGATTGGTTTCCCTATAAGCTACCAAGACGAGGCAAAAATTCCACTTCAATATATATATATATATATGTATATATATATATATATATATATATATATGTATATATATATATATATATATATATATATATATATATATATATATATATATTCTGATAGTCACATGTCAATAGAAACTATATTATAATTTAAAATAATACAAAAGCGGGGAATTTCCTCGCTAATTATTTCACAGTATAAAAATCATGCGTTAGAAAATGATGTAGAAATTGGTATATATCTATTTATATACCTATACATATATATATATATATGTATATATATATACTGGAAATTCCCCGCTTTTGTATTATTTTAAATTATAATATAGTTTTTATTGACCTGACTATCACAATCGTTTTACGTATTGGTATTTAGCCTTTTTGATTATATTTTCCTTTTAATTTTGTTATAACATCTAAAATTGATCAGTGGATATAGTGAAAGATATACGCTACAATTATATATATATGTTATTTTTCATTACATTAACACATGGGCTGAAAAGTGCCGGGCCTAACAAAGAAAACACGGTTTTTTTGGTTAAAAATTAGCTTTATTCATCAACGTAATCTCCATCAAGAGCAACGCAATCATTCCAGCGCCGCTCTAACATTTCAATACCACTTTTGTAGAACGATTTATCTTTTGCCTCAAAATAGGCCTCAGTTTCACCAATAACCTCTTCATTCGTGCGAAATTTCTTACGGGCGAAGATTTTTTTGAGGTCTGCGAACAGCCAGTAGTCGCTGGGAGCCAAATCTGGCGAATACGGTGGATGTGGGAGCAATTGGAAGTTCAATTCATGTAGTTTTGCCATTGTTTTGATTGACTTGTGACACGGTGTGACACGTTGTGACACGTTGTCTTGATGAAACAAAATTTTTTTCTTTGCCATATGCGGTCGTTTTGTTACGTTTAAACATGGCCAAACACTGCCCAGAATCATCAACACGTTATTGTTTTTGGTCAACAGTGAGCAAACGCGGTACCCACTTTGAACAGAGCTTTCTCATAGTCAAATGCTCATGCAATATAAAGCCAGTACGTTCTTTTGATATCTTTACTTCTCGAGAAGATGTCAGCTAACTCACGCAACTTCAATTTTCGATCATTCAAAACGATTTTGTCGATTTTTTTGATGTTTCCTGGTGTTACCGCCTCATTTGGACGTCCACTGCGTTCTGCATCATCGGTGTCTCTACGACCACGTTTGAAGTCAGCAAACCAACGTTTTATTGTTGTTTCTGATGGAGCGGAGTCCCCATAACACTTTTCAAGCCATTGCTTCGCTTGAACGGTATTTTTTCCCATCAAGAAGCAGTGTAAAATTAAAACACGAAATTGTTTTTGATCCATTGTTTTGAAAAAAACAAAAGTAGCGTGACTCTTAGCACAATAACTCACAAACTAATGAATAGAATATCATGAAATTTTAACAGCTGTCTTTTGAAGGTTAGTACTAACTGAGAGAAAGGTGAGTGCAATAAAACTAGCGTCATCTATGTGTTAGGCCCGGGACTTTTCAGCCCATGTGTTATTTCTGTACTTTTGCTTGGCTCGCGTTTGTTTACGCTTCATGGTTGTTGGAGATAAAGTAGCTTTAGGATTCGCTCTAATTTCAATTTGAATTTTCAAACATTGAATTTTTGTAGTTTTCTTCTCGTGACTATAGCTATCCGCATTTATTTATTAAAAAAAATGTGAATTAAAAAAGAGTCGCTCCAATTACGCGCACTCTGGAGACGTAAGCGTCTCTATCGTAATAACATATACATCGTTTATCAAAAAAAAGAATTTGTTTGTTAAATTTCTTAAAATTAGCGTATCGTACATAAGACGCCTAGCATTTATATAATAAAATCGTTAAATCGACTTGTTGAAAATTTCATCCCCGAAAATAAATAGCATGTGCGTCAATAGGTTTTGACTAATTTGGATCTGTGCTCGTGCACTAAGTATCGGAACTGTAGTTTCGCCCCCTGAAATAATTATTCACATTCTACAAGACGATGGGGTTGCACAGTTGTGAGATGATTGGACACGCAGCTTGCACTAACTTTACTCACACTAAGCCATCGTAGAGGATTTGGCGAACATTTTATATCTAGAAGGGACGACAATTTTCATATTTCCTTCACCTTTAAGCCTTGATCACCTAATACGAGATTCTCCGCAAGAGCAATGCTGTCCACCATCACTTCCACGGCTCTTCTTGTTGTCGCATCACCTTCCAAAGATTTTCATTCCACTCGAAGCCGTTTCCACCAATTTTTTACTATAAATACAATGAGACCGCGAATTTTCCGAGTATACCCTATTCAGTCGATTTTAATGCTCTGAGGAGAAATACCTCGAATAAGGTATTTATCAACACTGTGATATTCCATTTTCGTGACTTCTGACATCATGATAGTGAGTGACAGAACGCTATTTAAAATAAAAGTTTTGTTTTTTCCAAGGGTAGTAAGACTCGAACGAAAGTCTTGATCTGCTATGATAACTGAATCAGTCATAGGCCGGGAAATGCTGACGCTTACTTCGTAGAATATCTGGCTACTATGCGGTGTAGCTTATCTTCTGCTAATGTATTTTGGATAATTTCGTTAATGTATGCTATCAAAACCGTTGAATTTTTTTCTCATTGAAGTGACATTTGTTTGTCTTCGTTTAACATTTATTGCTTAGACGTAATTTTATCCATCTTGTAAGACCGATTTAAAGGAAAAGAATTAATTAATTAATGTAATTTTTAGTTAATACTCTCACCGTATCGAATTAAGTTAATTAACTGACATCATTACTATTGGTATCGTAATTATTAACTGGGCATATGATGAATATGGTGACGAACACGGGCTTGAGATTAAATTATACTCGTACGTACTTTAAAGCTTCTATAAAATTACACTTTATGTCACATAAAATTATATAACAGCATTATGTGGCACATTAATAAAACACGAAGGATATGTACGCGGATACATAAAAAGTAATTATGAGTATAATAAAATCGGAAATATGTCATTAAGCGTTTAAATCAGAGCTACCATCTTACCATGACTACATATATCGAGATAAATTTTCGCAATCGAATTTTACTATTTACTGTTAGTAAAATGTGTAATGCAAAAGCTATGCTAATGCGTGTAATTTACGTAAATTTCAGAGCTGTTTATTACAAACACAAAGGAACTTTCATGCTTGAAATTTATATTAATTCAGCCAACTTCACGTGTGAGTAAATATGTGTGTAATCCAAATCTATCCCACTGCACAGCATCAATATTTAACCTTGTAAAAATTTATGCACCCTAAAGAGAAGTGCGTACCTCTATCAAGTTGGAAACAGGTTACATTTGCCTCAAATTTTTGCTCTCAGTGCAAAGTATAATAAAAGCATATGCGTGTAATTGCGTATAATTTCTCATTTTTGAAGATAAGGCTGGACGACAAAATATTCAGTCGTAACTGTTGCTTCTTCTGTTGAATCCCAATCGCACTAGAAAAGTCTCTGTCAGTACAGCTTTAAATTTTGGAAATGGTCACAAATGACGAGAATCCAAATCAGCTTTGTAGATAGAAGAACTTAACTTTGCAGTCGCTTTTGAGATAAATACCCTTTAAATTCGGATCAGTCAGTTTTCTGGAAAACTGCACATAGGTACTTTTCATATCTTTCGTTTTCTAGTTTAAAACCTTTTTCTTGATCTTTTCTTCATTCTTTTTCATTTCTGGGTCTTTATTAAGATGACTTTAGGCTGCCGACGTTTCACTCTGTCCCACTTGCGTAATTTATTATATTTCGTTGGACGAATATTATTTCGTTTCCCTCGTTCAAAGCTCCACAGATTTTCCTAAATAACTTTTGTTTGCATGTTTACAAAGTTATCTCAAACTCATGGTTTTTGTTAGAGGCCAGGTCTATGATGTGTATAGAACTGTGGGGTAGATTCCTTATAGGAATTTTAATTCAGATTTCTGCATAATATTTTATTTGTTGATAATTCGTTTCATATCATTCTGTTGCTTTCACACACACAATTCTTTGACTTATTGATTCGTTTAGTTTGTCGACAATTTGGAATATGTAATCGGATTCTTCTTCTATTGAAATTCGTAGATTCTTTTTGGGCGTGTGCTTTCTTAAGTTCATCAATATGTCTTTCGTCTTTACGGTTAAAACCTTTGATTTTGTTATTAACTATTTTTTAATCCTGTTATGATGACAAGGTCATCAGCAAATGCATTGATGCTTCCTTGTGTCGTTGGCTAGTTCTGTTCTATTCAGTTTTCCCTTTTCATTGAAGCAAAATGTTGAACAAAACTGCAAATAAGGGACATCCATACCTCTTTGGTTAAAAAGTCACTAATTTTTACTGATCTACCCTGACTTTGAAGTTTTCCACAGTGAATAGCTTACAGCTCTTTTAACATAATTATTTAATTTGTTGTAGGTTTTTCCTAGCCTCTTAACTACTTTTTTGTCCTAGGATTTCAAATGGTTGTATTTCGTTGTTTCCCTTCGATTTTGAGTCTAATTCTTGATCTGCATCATTTTTTGTAACGTTCTGTTACGTGCGGTTACAAGTATGATTATTCAGGAAATTAAATTATTGCAGTTCTTATTCAATTTATTTCACTTTTCTCAGGCATTTAAATTCGTTCAATTTTGTCGCGTGGGGAGTATTTTCTATATTACATATATGATAGAAAACACGTCTAATTAGGAAAACCGCATGTTTTCTGTTATTTAGAGTTGGCCATTCTAAATGCAATTCGGGTCTAATTGGTCTTCTTGTTCGGTTAAATTTATAAAGCAATTCTCAAATCTAGATTATGTTTTCGAAATCACTGTGAGTTTCAGCAATGAATTGTGACTATTTCTAAGTACCAACTAACATTTGAAATGATAATTTTCTCTACCACGTAAAATAAATTAACTTAATGAAGCTGTAGGTACATACTCAATATTCGTACAATAAAACTGTAACACCTTCCTTTAGCTGGTGTCAAATAGATTTCAAACAAACCATAGTTTCAGACAATAGATAAGTAATTTAATGATTAGTTCACTAACGATTGCAAGGACTGTGTGGTTGTATAATTCACAAGTGCGCAGTAAACTCCACTCCACACAAATTAATAAATTATTTGGAACTCAGCGTTTCGGGAGTACGTGGACCGTATTACCGACGGTTGGTAACATGGTTGTGTGCAGTGGAGCTTACTGCGGTACTTGTGAATTAATGATAAGTTGATACAGAACGCAACTAATAAAAATTTATCAAAATGACAGATATCAAAAAACACTGGTGTAAATCGAAATGGTGTCGCTTTAATTGAGTTGTTTTTAAAATTGCGTACATGTGCTGTAGTAAATGCTTCTTAAACATTGTATAAGTTTTTCCAAGGTTATGGGGAATGTTGAGAATTTTGCTGCTTGTAAATTTTATCAATTCTGATAAGTAATTAAACAAAAGGTTTATATGTTTAAAGGCTGTTAAATTATATTGGAAGGAGGGTTAAAGTTGAGAGTGTTCGTTACAATTTTGAAGACATTCAGAAGCAAATTGCATTTTTTGCAGCTACTTTCTGTTCAAAATACCTCCCGCAATACATTTATTTTCTTTGCGAGCGTTTTAGAAATACCAGAGCATAATAAAGTTCAGTTTTGGATTGAACATTTTGTTTTTCAACCTACAGCAATTTATAGCATAAAGGACATTAAACAGATAGTAGGGAGAGCATTCCTTTTATTTATTCCGTTAATTAATTAATATTTACTAATAATTAAAAAATAGGATATAGTTGAACTTTAGCATAAATGAAAAGCTGATCTGTTATATAGCTATAAAAACAAGATATATAAAATTTGGTCAAAATATTAATATATGACAAGGGATGATTTAAAAGCCTAGTTAATGTTTTAAAATTTACAAACGAAATTCTTACTAAGTCTGCATTATAAAAATAGAAAACGCTTTTTTATATTTTCATTTATCAAATAACGTCTTAGTAATTATAGATGATAATGATGAAGTGTATCTTCGACTGATGTAATTTTCACCTTTTTTATACATTTAATTATTAACCAATTTAAAGTTTTCAATTTAATTAAATACTTGAGTTTGAGAGACTTGAAAGTTATATGTAATACGACCACAACTTTGATTAAAGAAATTAAGTTTGGCGACCGCAAATAAAGTTTTGATTAAGTATTGCTACAAAGTAATATGCAATAATTAAATTTAGCCCATAGTTCTAGGTAGATGCACACCACATAAATACTATAACAGCTTTATTACGACGAAATAACCCATCACAACGGCGAGATATTAAAGAAAATAGAAACATTATAAGAGAACAGCTGGCGCGTTATTCAACCTGAGATTGACAGGCGTGAATTTGGACGATTATCTGCCAATATTTAGCAATTTTCGTAGTACGTTACAAACTTTCGTCAACATCGTTAAGCTGGATGACAAATGAATGGGCTTTTTTCATCATCGCTCATGTTTTACTGCAATAGTTTCGTCAGTTTTAGAAAATAAACCATTTGACGGGTAAAAAATTGGTCTTAATCGTGTCGGTAATTATAGCATCACACAAAGGGTCGGGCTGAAATTTCGTTCCTGTTTGCTAAATGTGGACTGTTGAACATTGGTTTATTTCAATTTAAATTTAATTTTCAATGCATTTTTCACAACTTTTATGTTGACATAGTTTGCTAAACAAATTGGCGTTAGTTTTTGTATCCGTTAATTACATTTGTGCACCATTTCTCAACAGTGTTGCTGCAACGTTTATAAATTTTATTTTTGAAGAAACCTCTATGAATAAACTGAAAAGTTTTCATCAAACAACGTCATATATATTATTCCATTAATTAGTTTACAAATTCCTTGATTATAAAACTGGATCGATTTGAAAACAGTAATGTTTAATTTCCATTCTTTCCATTCAGTATCTGGATATTTTAATATTCATTCCACATAGATATTTTGATAATAAATATCGTAATTACGAGCTTGTTAAATGGCATATATGACACATCTAAATTTATGAGATTATTTTATGGTGCCTCGTTTTTACGGAAACAGTGCCGCGTTGTATACATGCATCTGTACGTACTCACACGCACACCAGTATCCAATTTACGGCGATTTACCCCATGTTCCACATATGAAGCGTGAATGATTTCTTCTGTACCTTGTTCAGGTCGAATTCTTTATTTATAAAGAAATCGGTTGAATCGGTACAACTGACCTAGGAGTCTGCTGCTTGTTGCTGCAGCAGCCCACCTAGATCTTTATATCGTTGGGGGAAGTGGACAATAGGTTCATCTGTCAGGTTGCGGAGATGACCGTTGGACTATTTCTAGTTGTACCAGTATTCGGTCACCGAGATTATCTAAAAGTTGTTCTATATATGTATATATACATAGTGTTTTATGACCTGTTAGAGAGTTTGACCGTTATTTAGCACACCGACAATGCATTCGAAGTAAAATCACAAATCCTATTTTAAAGAGAACCTGATTGGATTTAAGCAAGATGCAACCATTGAGTAAACGTAAAACTTACTGATAAACACCTTTTGGTTGTTAAAATACACATAGTAGGAAATAATCTTGAAGAATTAAATATACTCAAAAAAGGCTACGATATTACTTAGATGTGTTTGGGTATATATAAATAGTGGGAATATTAGTTATGTTTCGCGATTTACTGAAAATATTTCCGTATCATTTCCCAATGTACAGTTTCATTACTTCACAAGGGTGCTGTGGTAAAACTCTAGCTTCCTGTACTACACAAATACAAGTGTTAAATTTCTTAGTGATTGTATCAAATGATAAAGTATCTTAAATTGGGTATGTTCTTGTATCCTACTATACAAGGTGACAAGAAAGTGAAACTTTAGTTTTAACTAAAAATAGTATACATAAAGTAATGGTGAGCAACAAAGACAGCTTAAAAGTACTAAAAGTTGTATTATAACAGAAATATTCACACTTATGAACCTGTCGCATAAGTATTTATCTTTTGTACTTTTCGGTTACGACTTAATACCCTTTCTTAAATTAATCCGCTATATATAACTTCATCTTTCAGTTAACACATTTTTCCTAATTACGAAAATAAATGGTTTAAATATTTTATTTTTTTCAGTTTTAATATTTTCAATATACTAATGCGTAGAGCTACCAAATAATGTCGACAAACTAGTGTCGTCGAAACAGGCGCATGTTGAATATTATATGTAGTTTGTTCACGAAGGGTGGTCTTAGCACGTTGCAAGAACTGCAAGGAAATTATGATAGATAACCCTCATGAAATTGTAGCAATTTTTGTGTACCATGTAATCTTGTTAGAAGAAAGTTATATTAGTCTCAAAGTTGCCAGAAAACATCGGTTTGCTGAGAATATATATCATATGATCGATTAAATTTACCGTCTAGCAAGCCATGACATTTTGAAACTTGAGTTGGTAGAATAATATTAAAAACGTATGAATTGACCTATTCTGTGGCTTAAGTGTCAATAAATCAATACAGTACGCATGAAAAATGCGTTTTCTTTGACACTGTCAATTCACTACTCACTACCAACAAGATATTTTAAAGAAGTAATATCATAGCTTACTAGAGGATAAATTTATATGAACACATAGTATGAATTTATAAAGGTGATAAAATATATAGACGTTGGTAAAAAAATAATATGTTTGTTGAATATGAAGAGATTAAAAGTGAATATACAAACGTGGCGAAAAAATTTTTATGGTAAATGTAATTTACCATTTGCCTTACTTGTTAAAGAAACAATTACGTTAATCCTGGGATATAGGCAATTCGAATGGAAATCACCATCCTGATTAACATTAGAAAATCATATAATTATTGTGCGATATGAAATTGAAAAGAATATTAAATTCGATTTAGAAATAGAAAGCTTTGGTTGTGCGGACAGGATTACAGATTCAGTGGACTAGATTACAAGATATCAGTGTTGTACTACGAACCCTGGAACCTTTTCAATCGCCATTCTCATTGTTATTAGATAGTAAAAGATTGAAAAATATATATTAACGAAGCAATTTTGCGGTTAGTGCAAAATATTCTGACAAAGTTATAGCCAGAGCAAGTATTCGTGCTAATGCTAATGGCCGATTGTGCCGCAATCTTGTTTTATGTGGTAAAAATAGGTAACTTAATACATGTAACGTAAAAGCTCTATGCTTTACAATTTGTAGCAGAAACTATTAGAACGTGTTCAGCGGTAAATGAGTTAACTACTCAAAGAGAAACCGTGTTTCTTAAATTTTGTAAATAAATTCGAGAATTTTACAGATTGTGTCCTGACACCCCTCAATTATCACAGCCAATGCTTACACGTTATTTCACATGGTTACGGCTAGCATTTTGTTAGATAGAACAACAAATAATGTCAACTTGGTGACCTATAGTAGTGTCCATGTGCTCTTGAAACGCTACCTTCCGAAAAAAAGTAATTTATTTACTGTGTAGTTTACTACGTTACTTGAGAATTATACAATCATACAGTTCTTGCAATGGTTGTGTTTTAAAAATAATAATATTTCTTAGATAATTAAAGATGATGTTTCACGGAAGGGTAAGTGTTCTGAAATGTTATGTGTCATTATCTATAATCTGTTACTTACTAATTGTTAGGCAACATGCGGACGGCTGTGATATTCCGACTGACTTGGCAGTTCTACTAAAGGAAAATATTAAATACTAATTATTTTTATTACATGTATATATTTCTTATGTAATTAATTTTTGGATTTACATTACATTTTGTCCATCAACCATTGGCTATATACAAAACATTCAGTTTTTTTATTATTAAATTTTTTAATAAAAGAATTATGAAGCTGTCAGTTAAAGACAAATAATTAGAATTACTCTTCCAAAATGTTGTTGTCTAGAAATTAATATTTTCGAATTAATTGAATTTGTGTCGTTGATTATATTAAACTTGGAGATATGTAACAAATGGAGATAAATATGCCACTTCTTTCTTATGACGCACTTAGTGCACAAATTACATAATGCGGGATCCAATCGATCAATAAAGAAATATTCATTTCTAGATCATCAGATCCTATTAATTAGTTTTAGATTGGAACTTGTGTTAAGTTGTACTGTAATTGTTAAAAATGTATTGATCGAGAAACAAAAGCATATATATATATATATACAAATTGACGAAGTCCTGATTGAAAAAAGAATGAGACCTGTAAAAACACATTATTTCTTATTGGATACTTTAAGAGGTGTGCAAAATCTTATATCCAGCATATTTCGAGTTACTGTTAGTTCAGTCTAAAATCAGCTATTTCATTCCATCATAGTATTTCGTTTTACTATGAAATAAAAGTATTATAATCTTGTACAATAATTATTGACTTACATGCAATTATTTAATGAAAGTTGGGTTGAACGAGCATCCTATATTTTATTTATATTGCACAATATTGTTTGAACATTCATCTTAAGCTTCGATTTCAGTAGTAAACGAAATTTAGCTATTATGAAATCAGCATAAACGAATGTTGGTTTAAGTTGGTACCTAGATAAAAAAAGACTATCCCCAGAGAAGCACCAATTTGCAAATAAAATGAAAACAAAAAATCAATATAAATGTAATTTCCCAAATTGAATTAGTTAAATATTTATTGCATACCAGACACATAGACCCGATACACACTACTATTTTCGATTCACTCTGTTTCACTCTCTTTCCAGGATAACATACATGTAATTTACAATGTTTCACATTTGGAAATAATAATAAGCGATAAACGATGGATACACAGATTGATATTCGTCGATATTAGGAACGATTATTGAAAGTTATGCTTTATTCTCTTAGTTGCGGAGCATCATCTTAAGTTACACACGATCCCCTGTGAATGAGGTGAGTTTGTATTTTAGCCCTTCTTGTTCCAACAATAGCGGTGTGGTCCGCTTCACAAACACAAGACCGAAGATAGATGAGTTCCTACAATGGATGTTGCACCATTCATCTTTGTACCACTTTAAAATATCTTCGACGACGGTTGTATGTACCTTTAGTAAACTCAATGTTCGATAAGCTCTTGTTTGCAGACGTTTGTAAAAAAGTGCGTAATAAACGTTAGAAACTGATAAACTCGCGCGGCCGTTATTAATTACCTTGTTGTTTCGAAAGTTATTTGCGAATTATGAAAACATAGACTTTTCCAGTGTTATCTAAGTATTCTTTATTGGTAAGGGTAACGGTAGTATAAAGGGATTCATTATGACATACATAAGGGATATAAGGATAAAAGATTCCTTAAAAGCATGAACCATATATGTACGTATGTTCCAAAATTACATTTGTATTTACTCAGTGAGTATATCTAGTAGCATTGACTTGATAACCGTTATTATGAGAAAACTGTTCTCGTAAACTTTAACAGCTTAAACTTTTAATGAGGTATTGCTTATTTCAGGTAAGTACTTACTTCTATCGATAGCAACCAATTGTGACTATTTGTATCTTCAATTCTCACATTTCTTCACAAGATTTTTTATATAGCATATATATATATATATATATATATAGTGGGCGTATTAAAGCTTCCCTTGTGTAACATTTGATTAAACGCATTGATAAAAACAACAATGCTTTATTAATTTTACTGCTTCATTGGAGGTATAAGTGAAGAAAAAGAGTGAAGAAATACAGTTATATAGTGGAATATATGTTACTTTGTAGGCTTTTTAATTAATCTTGTTACAAGGCATACAAAGACGTTGGAGGTATCGTAATACAAAATACGACAGACGCTGTAGAGATTACGAAAATGCCAGCCGCTAATAGAACATTGATTCCACTTGATAAGACTGAATTTTACTATGTATATATATAGTAATCTTCTTCATTACTTAAAAAAATTCTTCTTTATGTAATATATATTACATAAACCTAAGAAACCTGTTTTTGATTATTATATAAAGTAATTTCTCATATATAACATCTTTTTCCTGAAATATTTAGCAGGTAATATACACATTTTAAAGATATTTTCGAGTATAAGTAAATGAGATTCCAGAATGTTTGAGAAACATCATGTAAAATTCGTGCATTTTAAAATTTTGTACTTGGAAACGAGAAAAAATCTTTTCGACAAGTATTCAAATGGTTAAACATATAATATGTTTCCAGCTACAGTATGAACAATATCGGTTACGTATTCTTTTGAAATGCCAATTTGGATTTGGTATTACGTAAATATAAAAAAAAACGTTTTTCTTGAAAAATGTGATAAATATATTTCCCTATTTATAGAAAGTAGAGAAAACGGTAAAAAATTCAAATCCGGGATAGACTTAAGAACACTTCTAGTAATTCTTGCGTATACCTACACATTTTGTTTGCATAATACTACTGCGAAAATATACTAACTACGGTAAGACACTCAAAGGTTAAAAGACTAGTGAATTCTGTGCAGAGGACGTCAGCAACTAATACTGAGAAAGAAAATTATACTATGTAGTCAGTCACTATGTAATTGGGTCAATAAATCGTTGCAGTATTCCCCGTGATCGTCCTTCCCTTCTGCAGATAGTCGATGAGAATCACACCTTGGGAATCTCAAAAACTGGTCGTCATGACCTTTTCGGCCGATGGAACGATCTTTGCTCTCTTCGGAATCGATTCGCCCTGAAAAGTCCACTGTTTCGGCTGTTCCTTGGTCTTCGGTATGTAGTGCTGGCTCCAAGTCACATCCACGGTTACGAAGCGCATAAACAAATTCCTTGGATTGAGTTGGATCCTGGCCAGATGCTCCTCCGAAACGGTCACGCGATTTCGTTTCTGCTCCGGTGTAAGCAACTGCGATACCCATCGCGCCGAGAGCTTCAATCGGCGATTGGCTAACACGATATCATGAATCATGTCGATCATTTCATCGTTGGTAGTGCTTTTTGAGCGTCCACTGTGGTTCGTCACTTGTGCTTGTGCGACCACGTTTGAACTCGCTCAGCCAGAAGCAAAAATGATGGAGTACATCCGTCATGAACCCCTAGCAAAATATTTCAAATTTCCGTTGCCGTTTTCCCAGCCATCTAGAAGTATTTTATCACTGCACAAAATTCGATATTATTATTATTTTATTTTTGCGAAACCGCCTAAGTTGATACAGAAGACACACCCTTAAACAACAACTATTGAGAGCAGACGTCTGAAATTTTTATAGTTGCCATACAAAAGCTTACCCTTGCCGACCAATAAATCCACTTCAACCTTCGTGCATGGCGCAAGAAGAACAAACAAGAGATGGCCTCTTATCCATTCCGGAAACATTTCAGGTCGCTCTCGTACTAAGGATGTTTGGCTTGCTACGGTTCGTACAGGTCACAAAAAAAAACGTTAGAAAATACTGAGTACCATCGCAACTGAGTCAGATAGCTCTAGATATACTGTATATGCAGGAATAAGAAGTCATTTAGGAATGGTAAAGAGTTATAATACAAATATACTTTTCTCTTTAAGTTGAATTAATAATTGGGTAGCGTTAAAAATTGGATTGTGTGTGAACCTATATTGTCTTGGTGAAGGGTAATTCGTCGTTCGAGGTTTATTCTCCGAAGTTCGAGAACGAATGACCTTTGTCGGCATTTCTTCACACAGGAAAACCCAAACGATCGACTGACGTTTATTTTATGGCTTGTATGAGTAAATTCAAGATTCATCACCATAGATGACGTACGTGTGTTTAGAGTTTCCAGGATGGAAGCGGTATAGAGCGTTTGGACACCAATTCACCCTAGCTGCTTTCTGTTCTTCGGTCAACAAATGGGGTATCCAACGGAATACTTTTTCTTTTATACACAATTCTTATATATCATTTTTTGAATTGAGGTGTTTGAAATTTGCATTGATTGCCTCGATCTCACGATATGTAATATGCCGATCTTCGTTGATGATCTTGCACACAGCATCGACTTTTCCCGAGTGTCTGCCGTTTTTGGTGCATCCGGTCTTGGATGATCGCTAAAACTAATTCGTCCACTGTTGAGTTTACCATACCATCAAGAATTTGTGACAGATGTGGTGCTCCACTGCCGAAGATAGGAATTAACTCGGCGAGACATTCTTGTTAACATAGGTGTCTTCGAAAATTATAAAAAAATATTCTCCGAAGAAGTTCTCGGTTTAATTTCATTTTTCAACTAACTTGTGAACTTTAACAGTTCGTTGTAGCTACAACGCTACACGTATCGCCCTAAAACTTTGGATTTTGTTTAAATAAAGACGGAGGTTAATTTTGGCATTTCATTAGTGGCGCCCTCTGTATCCTAGTATGCAAAACTTTAAACTCTCATAAACGTAATCAATAATACTATTTAGTAAGTTGGTTGGCACTTGTTAATATAGAGAAGGCTGTGGTTGGTTTTCACACTTTTCCTTAATATTTTTCAAAATTGAATAATGACTCAAAATTACCTTTTATTTCGTATAAATATTATCTGCAGCTTTTGAGGATAATGCAGGGACTACAAAATGTTAGTGCATACAGCATGATATTCTGAAAGAGAAATAAAGCGTTCTTTGATACACATTGTAAAAAGTTGACACTCATAGGGCAATTTAATATTTAATATTTTTTAATATGAAGCTTCCTTTGGTTTTTATGATGATAAATTATAATTTCCTTGTAATTACCAACGTTAACACATTTTTCGAAAAAGGTACCGTGGTTTAGTAGTATGACGTTCGCCCGGAAAGTGAAAGGATGTAGGTGCCAATCCTACCGAGATCGACATTTTTTTGAAATCTTTCTAACGCTGGTAATTATAAGGGAATTATAATTTATTACAGAGCAGTTTGTTAGAAATATCTAACTATACTCTATTCAGTCAGATTAAGTGAACAAAATGCATTGCTCAAATGCATCTTCCATTTTTTAAAACTTTTTTGGGTACATCCCAGCAAATCTAGTGGAGTAGTTCCTTCAGTTATTTTCTTTTTAAAGTAAAACAAAAAAGTAATTAACTTTTACCATTGACAGTGTACCGACTAGTTACTCTAGGCTCCAAAAATAACACGCCTTTAATCTTAACAGTAATAGGAAGATACTTTCTATAAATTTAAAGCTACAAATAATACGATAAAATAGTTATCGTTACTTTATATTATATATTGCAATATAAATTGTACACATTCGAGTTATAGATTGCATCGAAAATTTATATGCACAAAGTTGTACCTAGATGTTGATAAGTAGAGACCGGATTATATGCAATATGCAAATATTTGATTTTATTTATTGATTATATTTTACGTCTATTTGTAGATGTCTTACACTGATTAAAGTTAATTAACGCTAATTAACTTTAATCAGTGTAATATATCTTCATATAGAAGTAAAATATAATAAATAAATAGAATAAAGTATATGCACTTTGCATATAATCCAGTCTCTATAATGATAAGGAAAATAGACGGGTATTACAGGGCTAATACCATTAAGTTCTGGAAGAAGACAGCTTTTTTAGAAATAATAAATTTTTATTTCGTAATTTACCACAACGTATGGAAAAATTTGTGTGGAAATTTCTAGGATATGATCTATAAAACAGTATGCGTCCCCCCGTGCCTTAATAAGTGCGATCATTGAACGAATTTTTACTTGTCAATAGAATGAGCTTTTGACAAAACGGGACGTTACTACAATCCGGTGAATATCAGTAATAACGTAAAACATCAACTCCATACATTTAAAATCAATATTTCGACACAGAAGTGATTTACATGATAATTAATAGAATTAGAAATCAAACTCAATGTAGTCCAGAAGAATTCTTATTTATACGCTTAATACTTAGTAAATTAGATAATTAATTACCAAGTGTAATTCTCCATACGTTTGCCACGTTATAGTTAATATTATTTTAAAATGCAACAGTATAAATACATAATGGCGCTTTTAGGGTAGATGAAGCGAAGCGACGTAAATTTTTGAGAACACTTTGATACCGTCTGTTACTACGAACGGGACATGTATCTGTCATTTTCTACATCGATTCGTCTCGTTTGGGCCTATCTTTGCTGCTTTTTCGACACTCTGAAACTTTTTTAGTACCGAAATAAAATACGTTTATGGTTGTTATAGTAAGTATCGGTTCGTGTAGACATGAATGAAAGGTACTTCCTGGGTGGGTCCGATTCGAACAAAAGCCGCGTACGTGCATTCCTACATATGCTGGAGATTCTTCTGCTTTTTAGATGGTGTCGCCCAATACACGCACGGTCACAAGATGCCTGTTTCAATAGACGTTCGTCTTTTTCTTATTTCTTCCGACAAAGTTTTATTATAAAATGTGGAGTGCACAAGATGGTTAAGAAATTTTTGGTTTCTCTCCAAACGCATAGTTGCTTAGAAAATTGCAGGGAAATATCATTAGCAAGGTATTTAAGTATATGTATATGCATCTAAGATGTCTACACATACATACGTCTTATTTTTAAGATACGTAAACAATGCAAAGAAATAGTCAATTGTGGAAGATTTATAAGTTATTTAAGGAACAATAATTACATTTCAGCAGCATTCAGTTTATCTTTAAAATTAAACAGATATTTTTGGTAACGTGAATAGTAACTTTATTTGTCATTAAAAAATATTAAAATCATCATATCAATAAAAACCTTGTCGCTGTAGCGTTCGTCTGCCAGAGATCGAAATATTAAGTCTTAGAGAGTGCAGCCGTCTTCCATTAATTTACGTGTAATTGGATTAGATATATTAGAAAGCAGTTTGGTGCGATATGTTACTATGGTGCTGAGTCTGCTTGGTCTGAATTGCACAAGTGACATATTTCGTTAATTCAATCCATTACTTGTCAGGTTGTTTCCAGATTATCGACCAAACATGATCTGGCTTCTATTTTCTGATAGAATCTAGATATTTACCATCGATGTGTTATGAGTGTAACCTGGAAGAAATGAAATAAAGCTTCTCTACAAAATTCTTAATTAAATTATCCGACGCTCATACAACAATAGCACCAGAAGATACATTACTTATCTGCAGAATGTAAATTATGAGATATGTTATGTATTTATAGAATATCATATGGTAAATTTTATCTGAGCATAATGGTTCCAAAATTATATTTACCTAAATATTAGGGATGCATTAATCAGAGCATAATGGGCAATTAAATTGGAACTGCAATTGTTGTAATAAAACGGTTAACTCTTAAAACTCTATTTGTGGTAAAGCGCGCTGATTTGCTATGTTGTTATTAAGTTCTAAACTACTTTCACTTTGTTTTGATTAAGCTAATTACTTTATTTTTAATACAGTGATATTAATTTTATTCTATTCTTACCTTTTTAACTGTTCATGTTATTTAACAAAAGTAAACAGAAAATTTTCAATTTCTGACGCTAAAAACGAACTTTAGTTCATTATAGAACTGCTAGCTTGTTAGAAAGTCGCTTCTATCGTTTTAAACTCATTAAGAAAGAAAATACATCTTAATGACAACTTAACAAGGTTTTATTTCTTCTATTTTCGTACAACTGCCGTCTCTTTCAGATGATGCGATGCGAGCTGATCTTAAAACGATGCCTTTCTTAGGTAATATGTTTGATGGACACTTCGGTCGTATCTGTTTCTACTTTAGTACGGCAAGAGAGAGAAAGAGAAGGCAGATGTGGGCCCGAACAGGTAAAATCAACGCACCTATATAACACACGTGATTTCACATGTGGTATGTAAGAAGACAGATTTAAGTTCACAGTATGAGACAAAATATTAGACACATTCTTTGACAAAACTTTTATTTGTTCTAGTACTGGCAGTGCACAATCATGTTTTAAAATTTTGAAGTAGCATAAGCAATTATTTTAGTTAAATTTTGTAAGCCTTTGTTAATATCATTTTTTTAAACCACACTGCAGGCACTGTCACACGAGAAAAATCTTGGATAATATACTGTTAATCTTTCTAATTGTCGGCGGGTAACTATACAACTTGGGTCAATAAAACATCTAAATATATGTATTATGCGTGTAATTAAAATTGAGTTAGTTGAAAACATTTCTTCGTGTGAACTAAGAATATATTTCACAAACACCACCTAAAACAATTCAAATGTGAAACTGCCTCATAGAAAACTAAAAATACATATGAAGTACCCCAAGCAATACTAAACTGTAATGAACAATCACTATAATTGTAGAAAAAAACACACAGAAAATTGATTTATTGTCTAATTAATTGCGACTTGTGACATATCATTTCTTATAAACAATCTCCAAATTATCTTCTGAAGGAAAAATAAAAGTGTTTTAAACTGAAATCATTGTGACAGTATTCTGTACGGAAAACACAGAAAAACTGGATCCCGTTTCATTCTAGTACTTTATAAGCAACAATTAGGCATTAAGTGCACCATAAAAGAATAATTTAAGAAAATTACATCACAACTTTCATATAAATAACATAAAAAAGGTTTAAATGTTCGCCGGCTGTGATTATAATGACTATATGAGGATACTACAGCAAGTCAAGTGTATAGTGTTTCTACCTCTTCACGGCCAATTTGCATATTCTGACGAATAATGTGTTACTCCGTAGAGTTTAGTATACTACGTGTGTATATTAGCGTTGCCCTTAATCGCAAAGCGGCAAAAACCGAAAGTTGTAGGTATAAAAGATCACCACGCATATTCTTTTATTATCCCTGTTTTTTTACTCTATTTTGTACATACGGAATATTATGTTGGAAATACGAAAAACTGGACGTGTTTGCCTAACCTTCTATGTTTTCACACTATCATTTGTTGACAATAAGGACGTTGAAGTTAATAAGGGAATGTAGTTATAGAAATGTTTTTAATGCCAATTATATTATAATAGAAACACTTTCAAATACATTGTCTGAAGAAAATGCAGTTCGTGGATCCAATAACATAGATTTATGTCATGGCTTTGTATCTGACATGGTTTGCATGTTTGTTAAGTATACTAGCTTCTACTTTAACAATATGTTTAATATGCAATTAATTCGCAAGTACGTCTAACATCCGCTAAAACCGACAGTATACTGTTTCTCACTTAATGTACTTGTTTTCGTTTCCTACAATTTTTATTTTATTTATATTGTCATAGGTGTCGTAGGTTTCTCGGTGACTCCGCGTTGTTTTTGTGTCCTGATAAAACGTTTCTATAACATCTCAGTTATCTTCCTCTGGATCTTTTTGCTTTATGGACGAAATAGACGTTTGTTGGACAGTGTTTAGCTAGGTTTATGTGCCTCTTCTTTTGGCACTTGTGTGCATAGTGATGTAACGTCAAAGGCCTCCAGAATGTCTTTGTTATTCTGGTGTTGTTTGATTATTTCTATTAAGTGTACAGAGTTCTTCAGGTATGATTTAGTTTTTTTCTACATACAGTTGTAGCTGCTTAGCTAAGCCTTAAGCGGGTGAGCCGGTCGAACTGACTATTGGTCGGATTGACATAATGGGCTTGTGTATATTGCGCAGTCCATATAATTTTAGGCATCTCGATGACTTTTCTTCCGGCATAGCTTTTATTTTGTTTTGTCATTGTTTTTCCAAGGTAGGTTTGTTGGATCCGTCGAAATTTCTTTATTGGCGGGATCGTTTAGAATAACTTGCATTTTGTCTTTGTAGTCTGGGACGTCCATTACTTCCGTAGCATTCCCTGTATCCGCAGGAAGGATTATGATACTTCGATCACTACATAGCTGAGAATTCTTCATTGGCCAAAATCTTTTCTGAGTACTTGGCTTTCCTTAATGCGATAGTTGTTTGTTCCTTGACGTAACACTTATTCTGTTGTGACGCCTAGTTTGCACAGCTCTGGTTCTATATAGTATGCATATTGTATTACAGATAATAATACTCCACTTCTGTGTATGTACATGTGCATTAAGTTTCCGATCTATCACTGCAAATATCTTCATTACACAAAAATGGATAATTCTTTTTAAAAATTACGTCTCAATGATGGGATGATATTGTCCTTAAATAACAACGTAATAGCCGACTCCGAAATTGTCTTCTAAACTTATGCTTGAAAGCGATAGAGCATATACGAAAACGGGGGACATTCGATTCTTAGACACAAAAAACCGGTCATTAGTAGAAAAAAATTAAAAATCTTATAGAACAATTGAAATTTGTGAATTAATGGGAAAGTCGATTCTTGGCACAGACATCTAATTAAAATATGCGAGTTGACGGGAAGTTGTAATAATATAGCCTGGGATTTTGACGAACACATCAGGGGTTTACTTAGAAAATCAACCAACAAACAAATTTTCACGTTTACAGTTTATCAAATATAAAACGAGAAATATAAAGAAATAACTTTTCGAAAGCAGTAATGCGAACGATTTAGTTTGCTACTATCGACCAAAATAAGACTTTAGGTACATATATTGATAAACATAAACTAGCGAGAATAGTTTTTCAGCGTAGTTATCAGATCAAAATAAGTTACAAGACACAGACAAATATATAATCAACAACTGCATTATACATATATAAGGTAGTTGGTTAGGTATATATATATATATGTATATATATATATATATCTACACAGAGAGAGAAGAGATACTATAACACGAAATGATGAAAATTTATTATCGCGCGATTAGTGAAGTACAAGAAAAAAATTTCTGAAGCCATAAATTGATAGAGCCTTGGCACTTGCTCAGACGGCGATTTTATGGAATGGGGAGAGCGAACAATATGAAATCAAATGACATTAGGCCACAGCTTGTGCATATTGAGCGTCATCAGTGATTTCAATATCAAAATCTGCGTGGAGATAAAGTAGATTTGCTCTGCAAAATATTTCCAGAACCATAGATTTGCTGTAATATTTTGTCTTTCCACTACCCATACGTCAGCAGGATTCGTTCAATTCAAGTGTGATTAATACAAATAATTAATTAATGCATTTATGTCGTAGCTTTCCCGAGTTGCCTGAAATTTCAAGCAATTTCAATCTTGATAGTGTTGGTCTTTATTTACATCTGCCAAGCTTCAGACGGCTTAAGAAGGAAGTCAATTACGTATCTAATGCTGTACATATTGTAATGCATATTGTAATTTTTTCCGCTTGATACTAAATAGCAAACAACCAAACCAAGCCGACTGACTAACGATCAAAATGTGCCATGGATAGACTGAGCATGTCGATTGTTAAACAACCTAAGTTCCTTGTAATGTTAACGAAACATAAAGAGTCGAAAATATCTTTCCTAAACCTAAAAACTAATATCGATAATTTTAGCTTTTCCTAAGTTGCCCCCTAGAAGACAAGATGTACAATGTACATCATCAGGGTAGGTGTATGCAAAAAATTTGAAAAATTTGCCCTTCAGCTAGCTTTACAGTTATAAAATATTGTTGAATAAAAAAAGCTTTTTGTTTCTCTTTGGTTCATAACTTTTAATTAGCTTCCAGCATATGTTATAATATCCATACCCATAAAATTAAAAATGATTGAATGCAAATAAAAAGCAACTTCAATGACAGAAATATTTAAGTAGTCAATCAGTACATGTTACAATTTACTTAAAACACCGTAAAAACTTTTATGATCTAAAAAACATCAAGTTGTAGCATATGGGTGCGAAATATAGGATTAGTACAAAAGCGGTGGAAAACAGGATTATCATTATCGGAGGCAAATGGGGATCTTCTTACACCTACATATTAAGTAATAAAAGAATATGGCCGAGAAGGACAAGTCGGCCGTCTTTTTTATTGTTTTATGGATCAATTACATCATTTAAATACCTACGCTAAATATACTACCTGATTGAGTTACATAACTACATCAGGTGTTTTTCTTTTTATGGACGTTATAAAAGTATTCGTCCAAATAAAAATGCCTAACTGCTGTGTGTGGTGGCGCAATTGACTGTGCGAAGACAAGAAAGAAGAGTTTCGAATCTCTCTCGCACAGTTAACGAGTAAGTATGTAAGTATATATGCGCGTACAGTTGAGGATTGTTGGAAGATAAAACGGTTGCGGTTTGTTTTATGGATTTGGAAGTTACTGTGGGGCAATTGTTCAGGAGAAACTTTGTATCTAATGACAGTGACAGTTTCGCGTGCTAATACACATTCATTCTTATAATTAAAACCTGCGTTGTACGGTTTAATTTTTTCCATAATAGAGCGTGTTGTTTTAAATACAAGTACCCTTACACTAGCAACACTTCTGTATGCGGTGCTACAATTATATAATAATTTGTAATCTTGATTATCTAGAAATAGGTGATCAATTATGCGTTTGCTATTAATAATAGTGGCAGAAAGAATAAATTATATCAAATTAAAGCGATAATATTAAATCGGCAGTAATTATTGCTTTGTAGATAATAAAAACAAAAAATATACAATAATCAAAATTTGCGATAACAGGAGTTCCGGAAGACAAGAGGTTATAAATTATAAAGAAAGAAAAACATTATAAGTATCAAGAACAAATAAAGTGTAGATTAGGAAGGTGCAATTTAATATCATTTTGTATCGGAAATTATCGTTCAAGTAAAATAAACTACTCCGATTACTTGATATAATAAATAACAATGGTAATAGAAATGTGGTCGAACACATATTGTACTTTTCACAACAATTCTAAAGCTTATTTAAAATGTTAGATAACAGCCATAAACACGTTAAAATTAGATAAATATAATTTTAGTCGGAATAGAATATTTTACCTGAAAATCCCCGATACAAAAGAGAAAAAGATATTAAGTAGAAAAATTACTACAGCCAATGAAAAAATACCAGGGATGTCTTTTAAGTTTCGCACACTGGGACATATAAGGCGCAACTAATCAAATGTCAGCACTAAAAATTAATCTTCACCTTTAGTTATCCTAAGTACAAAGTTTCAGTGCGATATGTGTAGTGTAGTAGCTACGGCAAACTGTGGCAAAAGTTGACAAGTTAGTTGGAAAATGGAGAACATTTTCGCGCAATATTTTTTTGTATAATTTTCGAAGACAATTATCTCTAGAAGAATACATCGCCAAGTTAGTTTATGTTTTCGGTAATAAAGCACCACATCACTCAACAATTTCTCGTTGGCATGGGGAATTCAAACGCATTAGTCTTAGCGACACTCCAATAGCAGATGCACTAAGAACGGCATTCACTCAGAAAGACGTCGATGCTGTGCGCAAGGTTAACGAACATCGATATGCGACATATCGCAGGATTGAAGCATAATTAGTTCTCAATTCAAAAAATGTTGTAGGAAGAATTTTGCGTAGAAAATAGTTTCCCGATGAAAACTGCATCTGTAGGCAGAAGAACAGACAGCAGGTAAGGTGAACTGGTGTCAAAAAACTCTAGACCATCGTCAGTGGTGATGAATCTTGAAGCGTCTCCAAAAAGATGGTCACAACATTTGTCTCAAAAGCAGGTAATGTAGCAGAAAATTGGCAACAATATATATATACTACCATTTGTTTGCCGCAACTCATCGCTGAACTTCGAAAAACCAACCCTAAACGATGAATCGTGATCCATTAAGACAGTGCAAGTTCGCACGCAATACGCAAGACAATTGAACTTTTAACGCCACAAAACCTCTAATTGTCAGATATTCTCCGTACAGTTCGAATCTAAGTCCCAAGGATTTCTTTACTTATCCTAAAATCAAGAACAAACTGCTTGGTTCCAGTAATCAGAAGGAACAATTAATGTCTTTAAGAACGCAGTTTTAACCTTAACCCTCTTAACAACACAGAAGGCGCAACGATGATGGATGATCTACACTCGACATGATAAATTATTTATTAAAGGTATATTATACTAATTATAATTATTTAAATTTATTTAGATGGGAATGAAGAATTTATAATTTGGACGACACCCTACAGCCCATTCTTCGGTAGCTCTTGATCAAGATTTCAACAAGTCCTACATGGTTTAGACTCCTGTTATTTACTAAGAAACCGACAACAACAGTAATAAAACTATTCCGAGATTTCCTTCGATTGAGCTTCTTTGGGAATTTTCCGCACCTTGTGATTTTCTTAACCGGTGACTCAATGAAAACCATTATCTTAACCTTTGGCTTGAGCAATTTCGGTAATTTGTTGGATAGCAAAATATTCACCATAATCATACCAGCAAGGTCGAAGTCGAGATTCTGTACCTTTTCTTCATTAACTGACGCACTGGTTCACTTGTAGGGGAGCCAGTACCGGTCATTGATCTGTTTTCTCCTTTCGTTCTTCCATTCTGCAAATATACAGTTCAGAACATTAAAAAACAGTGAACAGTAAACCAGAACGGGAATATTACAAAATGCATTCATGCGATTCATTACTGAACGACAGAGGTTCCAAAACTTTCCTTCAGTTCTCATAGACGAAGTGAGGTGCCCAGATTTTGTCCTGATTTCCTACTGGCATACAAAATAAGATTCGTAGGTAAAACGCATCATGACAGATCTGGGGACTAATTATTTTTGCTCATGTTTTAATAAACTCACCACAGACAAACATATTTACTGAATAAATGTGAAAAATAAGGAGAAAAATGATGTTAACATATATACAAAGTTTGTGAGCAACTGATTAAGATAGAGTCAGATTTGAACGTTCAAGTTATAAACTGTCTGTATCACCTAACTCGATTTTTGCCTGTTATTGTCTTTTAAAATACCCTAACTTATTCTCCTAACCGAAAAACTTTAACAGTTTAGTTATTAATTTCCATCATTTTAATCACATCTTAGTGGGAAAAATGACTACAACGTAGGAACAAAATTTGTGTTCCGTGGTGTTATTTAAGGCTACTGCACGGAGTAGTAGTAAATATATGGATATGCGCAGCAACTACTCGCGCTTAACTAGCTTTGTATTCGCAAAGAATGCTCCTAGTTACATGATGTGGGCTAAACCCAATATTTTGACATTGCTGCTTGTATTTGTTTTAAGATGTAAATAGGTGCAAGCATTCCTGTTTATGTTAATTGAAATCAATAATCATAATTATTTATTGGAAACGCTTATTTTTTTGGATGCGCACATTCTGCGCTTTAAAATCTCTCTTGCGCGGACAATCCAGAGAAAATAATGCCTTTTCTTCAGCCCTTGACTTTTAAAATATTTGTATACAAATAATATGTTTAATCTCAATCCTTAATATTTCAAAATACAAGTTATAAATGGAAGTTCCCTCATTATACTTTCCCATTAGATACAAAACTAGTACAAAATTTGGTACGCAATTAGAAATGCTTTATTTACTGTTATTGTGTTTTATAATGTCATTACCGTGCGACATATAATGGGTATTGTGGATATGGATAAAAGAACATCTACATAGGCAGGTATAACCACATCACAATGGCCCTGGTACTTAAAAATGCTATTGATATTTATAAGGCGAGTCTACACAAATGGTTAGTCAATATAGATCGACGAAAGATTCGGACGTGTGCCGGCATAAATTATTTTCAATAGCATCAAACTGAAGTAGTACCCACATTCGATCTAAATGGATAGTAAAAAAGGGTAGTTATATCCGTGTTGGTAAAAATCGAGTGATTATAGTAAGATCTATTGCGGTACGTAGAAATTTGGCAGGTAATAGAACAGTATATACTTAGTATGTTTAAAAGATTTTAAAACAATTAACTTTGACGTTGTACTTATAAATATCTGAATAAGAAATTATTGCCAATTTGTCAATTAAAATATCATTGGTTAAATTAGCGGGTTGCAATATTCTATACTTTAAAATATCGTATTCAGTATGTTTCGTTTCACACAGATGTTTCGCATTTATTTTTCTAGATGTATTACGTAAACATATTTACGTCATACGAAATTAAAGACTAATGTTCTTTTTTTACAATTTCACGTGTATAATATGTTGTTGAATCGAGCGTCTGAAGAAAAATCGAAATTGGCTTTTCAATAAATTACAACGTCTATAACTGTCAGAGAGAAAGGATTCATGTATTTGGCGAAGCCTCTTCACAGTAATAAAGTAGCTTTTTATATGACAATGAATATTTGGGAAACGTAATAGCTCTTAAACTGCTTAAAAAATAATTTTAAGTTCAATGATGTCATCTTTGATTTATTGACAATATTTTTATTTTAATCGCTAGGTTGCTACTACATTTAACAAACGGTGCGTCATAATGTTGATTTCAAACGTAGACATGAAGCTTATAGCATTACTTTTTTATATCAGTATGTAGCTTCTTAACGTTTATTACTACGTAATATTAATTGAAACCTAATAGCAAAAAAAATCTTGTGGAAAATTATTTTCATTTAACAGAGAGAATTGGCATGCCATTCCATTTTTTCTATACCAACTTCATAAACTAGTTGTGTACGATATTTGTTCAATGAGGGCGAGCATTGTCGTTCATAAAAATTAATTGCTCTCGCACGGAGGAAAATTGGTTAGCAAGATCCAATGTAGATATCTTTGGCTAGTGAGAGTTCCATTTTCTATAAAATAAGGGCCTACCTGCTATCCACTGCTTATCATGCTCAAACCGCACACCACCATCCTCGCACTAAACCTTTCCCGGGCAAATTGTGAGTTATTCGGATATGAGAGCTAAAGACGGAAAATTAGAGTGTACAATGTAAATATTAATTCGTCACTGAATAATACTCGCTTCCATTCCTCATGGTAGACCCAACTGATATGCACATTAGCTCACATTCTATGGACTCTTTCATGCTCTGCAAAAAGGAGAACCTAAACGAACGGCCTGACATGTAACCCACAACAACTAAAGGACTTTCTGATGTTTACGTTGATACTGGTCTTCCAGTAGCAACTGTAAATTCACTTCAAAGTCGGCTTACTTTAAGAGCACAATTTCTACGTTCCAGTTGGGTTAGACATTGATCGTTTGTTGGTGTTGCTGATGTTGCGCGATCTTGTCCTTGCTTTCGTGGAGCACGTCTGGCTTAAAAAAAGCGATTCCAAAGTCCAGTAATTATGCTTCTGCTTATTCTAAAGTCTGCAGCAATACTTCACTATATCCTTCCACTTTCAAATTAGCCAATGGCATTCAAACTTCTATTACTGACAGTTCGCGGTGTGTTGCTTGCTCTTTAATGAAAATATTTACATTAACTATTTACTTCTGATTAAATACCAACTTTCTTATTTTAAGTGCAATTCTGTATATTATTTAAATATCTTATAGCTTATATTACTTTGTCATTACATAGGGTGTTTAAAAGGATTGGCAGCTAGAAGATTATCTCCGTTTTAATTTAATTATTATTACCTTTCTTTAATCGTCTAGAAGTTATTTAAATTTTTACGCATTTCATAGGAGTTTTAACATTTGGTTGCGGAAAATAATCCAAATTTTAAAGAAAAATGAAAACGTGTAACATAAAAAACAAGGGCTACATATAATTAAAGTTATTGAGTATTTATTCAAAGTTGTAACCCCTTTACTAAATATACATATATCATCGGTTTTTAAAATAATTCAAGTCAAATGTATTTTGCCTCATATATTCCTGAAAATAATCGCACATATACAGTACGTAGTAAGCAGTTGTTTTACATGAATATAACAGTAATGGCATTATTTTCAGCGCTTTAATAATTATATTCTATTGTGTAAGATATACCTTATTTCAGAATTCAAAATTGGGTAAGGTTGTTTTAATTGCGCAACATTCTAAATTAAAATTTGGAGGATATTTCAACATAATCACTAAAATATTTTATTTCCACTAGATACGAAACCGAAAATATTTATATTTAGTGATATTTCGTTTTTTTATCTTATTCGAAGTGACTTTAATAATAATACGTTCTATAGACTACTATTTAGGAATCTCATGTGAAAATTGCATACGTTACTTTTAAAACCAACCGCTCGCGTTGTTTAATTATGCAAGTTAAAACAAAATAGTTATTTTATATTAGTGTAAACTATTTAGATAAGATACGAACAATGTGTAAGCAACTTTTATACCTTAAAAAGCGAAAGGTTCAGTCATTCAGTTTTACCTGTGCAGGTAGATGCTGCTGGCGCAGTAAGAGGTCAGTTAGGGTCAATATGTCAAGATAGTTCTTTTCACATTTTCAATGAGCCAACGCCGACAAATATTCTCCGGCCACCTTTCTAAAATATTTGACACTTATTTTTGTGAGCGGCGTATGTCTATGCCTGTATGTTTATGTGGATGTCTGTGAGCGTTCAAGAATGTGCCGAAGAAAACTGGGAACATAGAGAGCAGTGTGTTCGTATTGTTAATTCATTATCGTCAATGCTGATAATACTACGATTTGTGTCACTGTGGTGTAACGATTAGGTAAAGTAATTTTTCTAATGAAACAAACTTGTTCTGAAAACAGTTACGTAATAAATGTTTCACGGGAACATTTTGTTCGTTTTATAGAAGATTATCCTAAAGTTAACGTAAACAGAAACGTGTTTCTAATGCAACCTTTGTATTAGAAACTCTATAAATGTCATGCTATATTGAACTAATATATTATTTGCGGCCATTGTATCGTAACCAAAATTTTAAATTTATTTCTGATAAATATTCAAATTTACTGTCATCTAGAAAGAACTAAAGGACTATGATGTGGGAATTACTAGGGAAATACAAACTTCTACTAAATAAAATGTACTTTAAGGAAGTTCACACCTCCGTAAAATATTGTTCTGAGCTTTTTTACAAAAAAGTGATACTTTGCATTCAAGCTCTGTCGTTGTGTAAATATTGAATACAGAATATCTTACATAACTAGCCCTACGTAAAGTCTTTATGAGCAAACCGATGTATTTATAAAACCATATCTAGTACGAGGGCGACCTGAAATGTTTCCGAAATCGGCAAGAGATGGCACACGAAGGTTGAAGTGGATTCATTGGTCGGCAAGCGCAATCTTCTTTATGGCAACTGTCAACATTTCAGACATCTATGTCAATAGTTGTTGTTTAAGAGCGTGTCTTGTGTAGCAAGTTAGGCGATTTCGCAAAAATGGATAAATTCGAATTTCGTGCAGTGATAAACCACTTCTGGATGGCTGAGAAATCGGCCACGGAAATTCTAAATATTTTGCTAGAGGTTCATGGCGGATGTACTCCAGCATTGTCGATCATCAGCTTCTGGGCGAGCGAGTACAAACGTGGCTGCACAAGCACAAATGACGAACCATGCAGTGGACGCGAAAAAGCCGTTACCAACGATGAAATGGTCGATCGCGCGTTGGCCATATTCTGCACAAAATTTTGGGTATCAAAAAGCGCGATGGATACTGCGTTTGCTCACACCGGAGCAAAACCGAAATCGGGTGATCCTTTCGGAGGAGAGTCTGCTCAGAATCCAACGCAATCCAAGGGATTTCTTCGTGCATTTCGTAACCGTGGATGAGACTTGGATCCACCACTACCTACCGGAGACTAAGGAATAGTCTATGCAGTGGTCTTTTCCGGATGAATCAGCTCCGAAGAAAGTTCTATCGGCGGGAAATGTTATGACGACCATTATTTAGGATTCCCAATGTGTAATCCTCAACGACTATCTGCAGAAGGGAAGGAGGATCACGGGGCAATACTACAACGATTTATTGATCCGATTCGATACAGTATTAAAGGAGAAATGGCTTTGGTAGAAGCGGAAAAACGTGCTTTCCCGCCACGACAATGCACCGGGTCATTCATCCCGTATCGTCGTGTCCAAATTGAATGAGTTGCGTTACGAATTAGTCTCTCATCCTCCATATTCCCAAACCTGAAAAAATCACTGAGAGGAAACAGATTTGCTTTAAATGAGGAGGTCATCGCCGCGACAGATGACTATTTTGCAGACCTCGAAACATCCTACTTTTCCGACGGCTTGAGGAGACTGAAAAAGTGTATTGATCATCGTGGAGACTACATCGAAACATAAAAATGAAAACCCACACCAATACCGTGTTTTTCTTGTCGATTCCGTAAACATTTCATATCGCCCTCGTATATTCTGTTTGAAGTGCACGAACGTTAGAGAAAAATAAGTCTATGTATTAGTTTTATTTGTATGTATAAAGATAATTTCAGGTGCTGGCTGTGCTGTTTTCTAATCTTTTGTGGTAATTTGATATTCTAACAAACAAATTTATACGCATATCTCGATCTTTCGAAATGCTTTAAATTTTAGGAAGGTGATCGTAGTCTTATAAAAAAGAAGCAAAACCTTTACCTTTTATCAGTTATTAGAATACATCCCTTAAGAAATATATATTTGGGAATACATAATCCCGTCATTTCATGAAAAAAGTAGGCTTTTAGGTTATTTTTCTGGCATGTTTAAAAAATAGATAATGATAATAACAATATAAGTTGCCTATAGTGGTATTTACAATAAAAAAAGAAAAAATAGGAACTATGTTGAAAATATACGACGTAGCAGTAACTCTATATTTTGGAAACAAGGAGAAAAGGAGGACTCACAAAAATGGATCAAGATTCCGTTTATTCGCATTCCTCATCATGTGACTTATAAGCGGCCTTAAACAAGATATTGTTATTATTTCTATGTACTTGAAAAACAATTAAAGAATCGAGTATGACGAGTATGTACTATAAAGCTAATTTGTACTAGAAGAGTTGAATTGACATTATGTTTTAAGGTCCTGCGAAGCAACTCTAGTCTATAAGTATTAGTTACAAATAGAACAAAAACGATAAGATACGTACAAACAATTTGTAATTTACATGTCTTTACTCAGTACTAACGTGTATACCATCTTCTCGAATTACATTGCATTCTGCAAGAGAAAAATGATTTACAAGATTTGATAACCCATTTTACTAAGCGTCGGCACATTTTTCTCCTATTAATATTTGATCATAGAGATGTAGGTAAGTTAGGCGTCTATTAAATTCTGCGCACCAAAGATTTATATCTAACACTATTGAAAAATAAGTTCCTTGTAACCAATGAGGATTATTGGCAGAGTGGTAACTACCATTTCTTATTGATCTTATAAAATGAGCTCTCATAGGTGTAACGAATTTAATTTAATGTATTCTCACTTACCATAGTCCACAATTGTGCAAAATTTGTCTTAATCTTTGATACTAAGTAATTTTTAAGAGAACTTGCCGATTCTAAATTCTCCAGCAAGTATACGCGTAGATATACGTGAATTTCCTAAAATATTTTATCCACCTTAACCGGAGCTTAACATTGACTTGTGCTTTGTTTGGGAACAACTCTAGGTGTTGCTATTTCTCAAACCTAAGAGTAAGCAACATGTTCACGTATTCATTCAGAATAAAGATAAAATCCGTTTTTACAACGCAACAATAATTTAATGTTCAATACCTGTCAATGAACATATGTACTATACTAGGGTGATAGAATAAAATAGACACCAGGTAAAGCGGTATAAATATGTAAACAGCTAAATTCTAAGAACGAATTAAGAACTTTCTCTTGTCATTAGGGTAAGGGTAGATGTATCGGAAGGAATTCGTCATAGTTTAGTATCGTTACAAGTATGCTTCGCTTACAAGGTTCGAGTGATATTAGCGACTTCATCCGGGGTCGCATCGTTGGTCAGAGTGAAATAAGTACATTTTTAAAAATTCCGTTGTCCACTGTTAACCGTGTGATTACACAATTTAAACGCTAGGAAAAAAACAACAGTGGAGCCGAGACCAGGTCGTGCCGGATCTTCTGAAAGAAGTAAAAGGGTGCTTGTGCGCGAAGTGCCAAGAGAATCGCGAAAAAGTACAGCTGAGCTTGCTGCAACTTCACAGAAAAGTCAGCGCACCGTTCTGCGATACCTCCACAGTGTGGGGATGTATAAAAGGGTGGCAAAGAAAAGACCTCTCCTTACGGCGTTTCAAAAACGGCGCCGAATGGCTTGGGCAATCGAAATGCGAACGAAGCCCGAAGAGTTTTGGCGGTCTGTCATTTTTTCAGACGAAAGTAGATACCGCCAATTCAGTGATGGTGGTCGTTCGTGGATAACGTTCGTCACAGCAACTGGACGACAAATTTTTGCATCATACTGTGAAATACGGCGGTGTGAACATCATGGTGTGGGGCGCGATATGGTATGGTGGAAGATTGCAATTAGTAATCTGCGACGGAAATATAAATGCGGCAAAATATATCCAAATATTAACAGAAGGACTACTACCGATATTCGACAACGCCATTTTATCTAAAGAAGACGCCACTTTTATGGAGGATGGAGCACCCTGCCACAAAGCAAGAACAACAACCACATGGAAAGAGGAACAGAGGATTCGGATTTTAGCATGGCCAGGCCAATCACCAGACATGAATCCGATAGAGAATATTTGGCACATAATCCAGACAAATATGGCGAAACGACCCCGAAAACCTAGCGATAAGGAAAAACTCATGGCAGCTGTTACAGAAGAGTGGTTAAATATGCCAGAAGACACCATTAATCGTTTAATAGATTCTATGCCACGACGACTCGCGGCACTTCACGCAAGTAAAGGTGGATCGACAAAATATTAGTCTAATTTAAAAATTTAAAAAAGTATTTTGTATATATAACGGGAACAGAATCTTTTTTTTAATTAGTAGTTGTCTATTTTATTCTGTCACCCTAGTGTACAAGGCTCATACTGAAGTTAAAAGTCTAACGCGAAATAAGCTCTTAATAGAAATATAATTTTAAAATAAAGAGTTGCTTAAGAGTTATACAGAATCAAAATGTACCAAAGGTAGAGTTAGAAAGGTTCCACAATGTACGTAACATTATTTCTTAAATCAGTGCAGTACATTTGTGATTCTTAGATTGCACAAGATCGAATTGTTCCACAGAACTATTCGCTTCAAGTGAACCATTCATTTTTCTTCCAATTCGCTTTGAGATACTGAAAATTAAAATGAATTAAGTGCTACTAACGGAGACTGTTTTAACATTGTTTAATTACAATTGATTTCAAATTGTAGAAATGAACAATTTATTTAACCGCAACGCGCGGGAATGAATTATTCTTCAAGGCGGACTGCTATTCCCATCATCATATTACCCATGTATTTCGTCGCATCTTTAAATTCGATTAAATAATAGTAATTGGGTTCAACACATGCAGCAAAATATTACCAACGAATATCTTAATAAAGAAATCGGTTTTCAAATATTATGTACAAGTGAATATTAAACCCTGTACTTTCTATAGTATATAGTATATATTAAAGCAGTTGCTAATTTGTTGCTTCTCTTCTGTACAATATGTTGATACATGTATGTAGTCTGACACACCCCTTCATGATGCAGAATCCTTTATTGAGATTGTGCTATGTGTAGTCATTTTCATTAGCAAATAACACTAAAATATTCAAAAATACCTGAGGGTTACAATATTAATGATTTTACTAACATAATTCTAATTACGACAGTTATAACAGGTCTTATAAGTATCAAAAGTATAAATATTGTTTATTAAGTCATAAAGTAATGTTTACCCTGTTGAACTGTCTCCGCCTAGAGTAAAATACATCAGGAATAGTACAACGAAAACAGGGGTGGTTCGAACAAATGACAGATAACAATCGTCGACACACATCGTTACTGACAAGTTAGTGATACTAAACGCATAAGTGTTTGGACACTTGAGGTTACCCCTGGCTGGACACCCACACCCTTATCCATCATTCTTTAACAGTCTACTTTGTTGTGTGGTCAAATCGACAATCGGAACGATTTATAATGTCACGCAATCTAAAATGTGCTACCAATATCTGCCTTACGGATAAAATTTAATTTCTATCTTCTGTTTTAATTATTGCTATAGTTTGTAGTATTTTTGATATTAAAACCATTAGAGAGAAAGAAAGTAAACAATAAAGTTTGAAGAATATATTCACTTGAACGTAAAGAACGAATACATATGCTACGTATATGGCGCAATAAATTTGTTTAATTTTTAACTTACATCAAGCAAAAGCTTGCTATTACCAACAAAAAATAACAAATAAGAATTTAATAAGTGAAACTTGAAATATGAATTTAATAAGTTTCGTAATCTTTGGAAAGTTAGAAATATGTGATATTGTTGAAAGGAACCTTTTGTACAAAGGTTAAACAAAATGTTATTTTTATTACGCTATAAGTAAGCAACATTATTTACTAAATGGCAAATTTCCATTACACCCAAGTGGCTTCGTTGTTTTTTATGCTGTAGAATCAACAATTTCCTGTCCCAGCTATATTGAGAAACAGATTTAGATATCGATACAACAAGAATTACAGGTGCAAAAATACATAATACGTGTAATAGACAATATCCTGTCAATCCAACTATATGCAAATACTATATGTTTAAGAATTATAAGTTGTTCTTAAAAGGAAAATTATGTTTAGTATTATAAATTGATTTGCAATATGTTTGGCAATTAAAAACTATAAATAAAATGCCTTCCGTTGCTTTATTTATCATATTCATGGCGAAAGCGTACGACTTAACATAAGAGAAGTTTTCTTGAACAGTTCATTTGCAATCAATAAAATCGTTACTTAAGGCTATTAAATGTTTCATTATTCAAGTGAGGCAGTAATAATAAATTTACCGTTATTTATGAGGTTTTCTAGATCCAAAAATATATTCGCAAAAGGACACTTGCTTGCAGTAATTAGTTTACAACAGAGATATTTATTATGAATATTATACTTTAACATAGCTACTTATAATTGTGTTTAACAACTAAGAAGAATGGTGCACGTTTCTGTAGTACATACTTAAACGCAAACATAACGTTAAATATCGTAAGTGATATAACGAAACAAGTAAAAGCAGAAGTAACAAGCATATTATTCCGATATAAAAATGTGGAAGCAGTATAACTGGCAGAATGGCGATTCAGCAACAATTGTATAGATTTTAATCTAAAAATAAATTTAAACCAAACGCTATAACGGTATAAGGTATTGCGTATTTAAGATGCAAAAGTGTATATATATATATATATATATATATTTCTATATATATATATATATATATATATATATTTCTATATATATACATGTAATATAGAAGAGAGGAAATAGCAAGGCACCATTAAGTGAAAGAATAGAAATAACAGTTTTGACTATTCCATTGCAAATACGTACACCGATAAAAAATAAACAGAGCGAAGGAGAGTTATTACTGAATTCAGGAAGGATAAAGACTACACCATAATGTGGTCAGGCAAAAAGAATGCAACCGTCATTATGGACACAAGAAACTATAAACTTATTTAGCCAAATATCTGACGGAGAGTCTTCACCTTGCTTATAGGAAAAACAGATACATGTGTCAAGAGGCCTATTTCATCGAAAAAGTCAAAGGCGTCAAAGTGTAGAAGAATGACGTTCTAGTAAGCTTCGACACCAAATCACTGTTCATAGATACCCTAATAGAAGAAGCGGGCAAAATCATCTAATAACGGTCCCAAGAAATTAACATGGAAGATGACACCCTAGATTTAATAAAACTCTGCTCATCTTCAAAATACTTCACCTTCGACGTAGTATCGTTAACTGGTCCTTTGGGAATGTAACCTCCATATTGACGTCAATTCGTTATTGTCTGCCATCGCAAGACAGGGTGATAAAACGAGTGCAACAATAACAAATCGCGCCAGTTAGCAAATTCGATCAGTGATTAAGTTTCTAAAAATAAGAGGATATGCTGTTGAAATTTATCGTCTCTCGTGTGAAACGTACAGATCTATCGCGTTGAATGATAGAAAAGTGAGATAATGTTATCATGAGATTAAGAAAGACCGTTCAATAAAACAGGGAGATTTTTTATTATCTCTGCTGGGTCGTGTAAAAAATGTTGAAGAAAATGAGAAATTGGAAATTTGAATGTGAACATGGCTAAAATCCCAGACAGCAGAATTTTATGCAAAAAGTTTGAAGAAGTTTATTTTTCGATATCAAAAGAGTTTGGAACGGCATGGCAATTATGTAGGAAGTAAAGTAAATATGTAAATTTTTGATATCATTAGTAAATTTATATTTCAGTTGTGTTTATTTTATTATTGATCGGCCTGTAATTTGCTTCGTGCCCAGTGTAATCGCATATAAAGTAATAGGATTGATGGCCAAAAATCTGTACTTACTTAAGATATAACAAACTACTTTCTTGCAAATTCCTAGTTCATCCCATATTACAAAATTAATAGCTAGAAAATCATTACCCCAAAACTCTAAATTCTTGGTTTATACATGCATGTTGTTCTAGTAAAGCGTAAGCATAAAGCGACAATTACAATAATAATAATAACCCTTATGTATTATTAGAGAAGCGCGCGGTGATTTATTGGGCATGCACTGAGCAAATGCCCAACAAAGTTCGATATTACCTCCCGACAGCTTCGATCTATATTCCATAGCAAACCTCATTCGTACGGTTTTGTTTCGACTATTATGTTAGAGCGTTTTATACGCTGTGGATAATTATGTCGGAATTACGTAGGTCGAGAAACAACCATTGCTTGACAGTGTTTATTAGTGAATATCTGGGTTTAGATTACGCTGCTAGAACAAATATGACTATAAGATTAAAAGAGAGCCGATGATGGTGGGTCTACAGAACTCGGTTTGCTGAAACACTTTGCCTACTCTATTCATTACTACTTCCGTCTACAAGATTAAATCCTTGCACAATTAATCTCTTTCGATAAATATATAGTGACAATGCTAGGAGATCAGAGAGTATAAGATTTTTATTTCGGAAACAGGATTTTAGACTACCTTCAATGCATTTTAATTTTTGGATAAAAAGATGATTGAATCATAAAATGGTAATTTTGTTTTAAGCAGTATTGTACAAATACTGGATATATATTTGCTCAATGAAATCCTTAACAAGTTACAAGCTTATTTTTTACGACTAAGATACGAATCTACAAAACTGCTGGCGACACCTTGCCTATCCATTAGGGCTGGATTAATTATCATAACATTAATTATATTGTTGCGTAACGTTATAGACAGGTGATTATATCAATCATGACTCTGAAGTTTTGTGCGCTCGGTTGTTTAACGTATATAACATTGACCGAATTCCCATAGCCGAGTGCTGGCGCTTTGTTTTTGTCGGGTTCGTTTCCGTATCGGCTGTTGTAGTCTCCTAGCGTTAATGTGAGTAATATCGATATGAAAGTAATTACTGCAAAAAAATTGTGCGCAGTTTATACACGCGTAAGTGATTTGTAGATATTTTTTGTATTTCCTGTATTGGATGTTGTTGTATATAATAAATACCTGAAATTTATGCGATTAAAGCTAAATACTCAGACAATGTGAAAACGAGAACAGAAAGAAGAGAAACGTAAAGTGCTTAATCCGATAGAATTGCAATTTTGTTTTAGTAGTTATCTAAATTTTCTTTTCAAGAGATAATCAAAAGTTCAACACAAAACTTATAGTATTAAGGAACACCTGGAATGGCATACAAGGGTCTTTACTTGAAAAATACTAAATAGTAGTAGTAGGTATCAAAGATATTTTGAGATTATCAACTATTCTATTCTATAGTACATAATAACATGCTGTAGATACAAGTTTAACCGCGCGAGATTCTTTTATAATGATTTAAGCACTGTTAATATAAAATATTTTATATAAAAAATCATAGATATTCATCAGGAATGAAGAAAAATGTTGGTTACACGAAAGCTATCACTGATATCACATGCGAAATCAGTCACATCAATATTCACTGTAAAATGAATGGCAATTCTATTTAATGTTAACTTGAACTGAATTCAATACCGTTCTGTTTATATGCGTACATTCTTTAAAAACACACTTATTTTAATCCTTTTGTTTATATTTATACATTTATGATGGGAACCTATACGGTATTTGATGTCCTTTTACATGTTTATTGTTGTAATACAACAACGGAATTACATATGTACGTTAGTATAGCCATCGTTAGTTTCTTTTCCATCAACGTCTTCACTTCGTCTCACTTCACGCCCTGATCTGACGTCAGCCATGTTGGACCGCGAGTTCGTATGCATAATTACCGTAACAGGGGTATATTTGAACACTTGTTCCTCACACATTTTCATGTTAATGTCATTTTTGCGTTAGGTACAAATATTTTTCAGTATTTTAAAATTGGTCCCAATATGTACCGTGATAAAAAATCTTCAGCGTTTTATATTATTGAATGGGTTCACGGATTTAAAGTGTTCAATATATATTGTATATATGTTATATAATAATACAATGACCAATTGAGGAGTTTACTAAAATATATTACCCAAATAAATATCGCTTTTTATAAAAATGAATATTAAGAGAAAACATTTTCCTAGCCCCACCCCTGTTTTCAGTTTTCCCTAGATCTTCACTGAACCAAACAATTTTGAGGTAGGATGCTCTGACACTTTCCATGTTTACGAAAATTTAGAAAATTGTACATGACACAAATTAATATATAACAAATTAAACTTTTTACATATGATATGTATAACAATATGGTAGCAGAGTTTACGTCTCCACTGTGCACGTAGACGGAACCTTTTCCCATAATAGAAATAATTATATCGTACCGGTAAATGGTAAATGAATGTATATAACTGTAATCCGAGTAATACAGAATAGAAATCTTCAAAAAACGTAGAAATAAATATCTTAAATGAAATTGGGACTAGCTCTAATGCTACTTTGGCTCTAGCAGCAACAAAATGTAAACAAGTTCAGTTTATTAAATCAAGATCTATCATGTCAGTTCAGACCTTGCAACTAGCGGCTACCACCTCTTCCAATGCCTGACAACCTTTTTGGACGACAAGTCCTTCGACATGAGCGATGAATGACAAAATTATTTTATTTTCATTTTTATTTTCGACTCTTATTTCATAGTTCTGACTGACTTTACTGAAGAATTGTATGCCAACTTTACGATTGCTCAAACCAGAAGAACGTAACGATCACAGCAGCAGAATTCCTAATATATATATATATACATATAATGCTGAAGTATCCAGTTTGCCCATAAGTATATATATTACAACATAATATGAAATTACTGAATTAATAATTCACAAATAAAATGAATTGTTTTGGGAGCGACGTTTCTTATTCATTAAAGAATCTTTTACATTACCTCCTACCCTTGTATACATCATTGCTTCTCTAGACATGGGAAATGTATGATCGGAATGACATGGAAATGAAAAGCGTAGGCAGGGTTCGCGTAATAATAAGTTGCGCCCATCGTCTGTTATGTGAGTAGGTTCTCCTTCATCATGTTTATTGCTACATGCTCCCCGAAGACACACCTTGTCACATATCGCAGCTCACTTGGTATTAACAGCGAAAATATGTGTGAAGGCTGATTGTGAGCCTCTTGATTTAAGCGCAGTAACAAATCCGTTACAAACGATCTATCCATTTCGCAGAAGACGAACTCTCTCTGATTATCTTTCATATTCCGAAAGGACAGGAACACTATCTTGCGCTCCACGTATCTGTCTACATATGTACGTATATACATACGTTGTATGTGTTCGGTTACGTTATGTGTATTAGATATCACATACACGCATGTGCTTAAACACATACACATATCACTCAACGCACCATTCCGAATTACTGTTACTGACAATTCAATTTGAATATAATGGCTAATTTGCAAATCTGAACTCACTCGAGAGAGGTGAATATGTATTAAAAAGTCTGCAATAATTAATGTTACAACTGTATTTAAATCGTAAGTGGAATGAAGTTACAAGGTGTAAATATTCATTGCTTTGTATCGGGAAAAATCTGACAATTTGTTGTAGATAATGAATTGATGTACATTATATATCGCTGCTTTTTAAACAGTGAACCATTCATAAAAGGATGCAATTATTATATCATACATACGAAAGTTATTTTCTTTTGATTATGCCAACAAATTGTGGCATAGCCTTCTATAATATTAGGTCCGTTTTAAGTATTTTGCTTAGAATCTTCCATGACAGAGTTAACAAGTCTATATTTCTTGTAGAAGTTAATTATGGGTTTTATGAGAATTTTACGCTTTAAGTGTTAAACGTAAATTTTCCATGCGGCATATATTACGTCATTATCGCAGTAATCTTGTAATATTAACTCGTCACAAATATGCTCATTGCGTAAATATTAAGCATAAGAGCGACATGCATGCACTCGAATAGTGTCAGACAGCGGCGGCAAGACGAGAACAACCTATTCGCCACGAAATAATTAAAATGTTTCGTATTTGAATAAAATTACCAGAAATATTAAGTCACAACTGAATTAATAAATAAGTAAGGGACATGACGCGTTCAGCTCCAGTTATATCCTTTACACATACAGAAACGCGCATACATATTATCATCAGTACAAATATTTTCAGGCTTTGCTCGGTCTGAGACCCCTGCCGCGATCCCGGAATATTTATACACAAAAGTCAAGTTGTATTTCACATTATATCCACCTCGCTCGGTTATATATGAGCGTTTGTTAATTTATCCTGAGCGTGTGTCTGTATTTGTACACCAATAATTGACCTATGATTTGTATACTTTGTGTTGCCGTCTGTCTTATTTATTACATGAGTTCGAATCTCGTTGTGTTATAGATGTATCTGAAAGACAACTTCTGATTTAGTTCCTTTATTTTTATTAATAACTTACTTAAATACATCAGCACTTCATTTATATATTTACATACCCACTAAACCCAGATTTCTATAAGAGTAACACCAGTGTAAGCTTTCGTTAATAATGTAAACTAGTGAAAGAGGTAGGATACTGCAATTGCCCAGGTCACAATAGGTCCATCCCACTTCTTTTTTTGCAGGGCGCACCGATTTCCAGTGTGAAACGGATAGTATACACACGGCTTGCCCGAAAAGTAAGTACCGTTTTGGAAAAAAAATTCGAAAATATTCTATTCAAAACAAAATTTATTTGTACATGAAAAAGCATTTCTTAAATTATTTTTCCATATAGTCGCCACCATTGCCATTTATTATAGCCGAAAACCAATTTTTCTATACCCTCTTCACATAAAGATGCTGCTAGTGAAAACAGCCACTGCAGAACACCGTCTTTTATGTTTACCTGTTTTACGTCGTTAGCGCTGTTAAAACGCCTCCCTGTAAGATGACGCTTCAAGTTCAAGAGTAAGTGGTAGCCAGAAGATGCAAGATCGGGGCTGTGCTGCCTGGTGATCGAACTGCTTTCAGCCGAATTTTTCAATAAGGTTTTGAGTGGTACCAGCATAATGGGGACATGCGCTGTCACGAAGCAATACAATGCCTTGACTGAACCTTCCATGTCTTTTGTTTTGAATTGCACACCAAAAATTTCTCAATGTTTCACAGTATAGTTCCCCAGTGATGGTTCCACCTCTGCAAAGGAACTCAACTAGCAGAATGCCCTGTCTGTTCCAAAACACAGTGCACATGATTTTTTCTGCTAACAAAGTTATTTTGAATTTTTGTCTTTTTGGCAATTGTGAGGGTCTCCCCTTCATCCCCTTCATTGTTTTGATTCTGGAGTGACATGACAAACTCAAGTTTCAACATCGGTCACAATGCTGTGTACGAATTTATCTCTCTCAACATTGCACTAGGTAAGGTTGGTCGATATCCGTAAACATTTTCGGAACCAAACACGGACACGTTTTCCAATACTTGCGATTTATGATAACCTCATGCAAAACAGTTTTTGAAATTTGTGGAATTTGGGAAAACCGTATTACAGAACGCACTTCACGGTGGGCACAGTGGTCTCTGAAATTGTCTTAAATATTATGAACGATTACTAACAAATGTAAATACAACATAATCCGGCTGTAGTGGCATCAGCGGAAAGACTGTGAACCAGAGATATACGTGTGGCGATAGCGTGATAGCGCTGGGGTGGAGGTAGAACAAAGCGGTACTTAATTTCCGGACAAGCCTCGTATGTCGTACAAGCGGCTGGATGTTGAACATTCTTTCTCTGCGCCAGCCGATTCTAGTGCCTGGGAGTGCTCCTCTGATGATGTTTATATATATATATATATTGTAATGATGTGAAAGATTGTCTATTAATTATCAATGATTTTTCTTAATTTTACTAGTTTATCTATTACAGATATTTTCTCGTAACTGTTTGGTTCACGTCGTTATTTTTATTATGGTTGGTGTCATAGTTGGAGGTAAAGTAAGGGAGTACTGACGGTACTTTACCTCCAACTATGACACCAACCATAATAAATTTATGGAATTTTAGTACAGACATTCAATCTGTACAATTTTCTTTCTAAATTTTTACAGATATCTACTTTGGGTATTCTTTATTAACTAATAATTCACAATTTAAAAAAAATATATTTATATTATATATATATATCGCTTTTCGTAAACATAATTTTTATATATAAATAAATTCTTCCAAATTTATTCTTAAAAGACGTTTAATATATTGTACTCACACATTTTAATCACATCACAATATGTATCATTACGAAATTATATTTCACATTCTTCAAAATTGCTCGTACGACGGAAGGATGGCACGATTATATAATTTCATTCATATCAAGTACAGAGTGGTTTTATATGTTTGAGGACAGTTTAAATTTCGCGCGGTGGATTCTAGGGGATTTGACATGTTAAGAGTGGCCATTGTGAGTATCGCTCCTGTCAACTGCCTGTGCGACACGTTATTTATTATTCGTTATTTATATTCATTTTATTCGTTATTATTTGCTTACTTTTTACTTGTAATCTGTTCTTCTTAGAGCTACTGTTTATCAGTGTTATCACATTTACATTAATTTTCTGCTTAAAAAATCGATATGAAATTGATTTTTTGAAGATCTGTTGTCAATATTTTATCACCCATTCAAAATCTGTTTGCTACGCTACTGGTTACGAATTCAAAACCAAATCGCCAACGTGACAAAAATTTAGCAAGGCGCGAAATTTAAACTGTCCTCAAACATTTAAAATCACTCAGTATGTGTCTACTGTGTGGCGTACGACATAGGCAAACAAATGTTTTTCTATGGATATAAAGTAAACATCGTGTCAAAGTCATACATATTGACATCGTCTCTTCTGGGAATAATCAGTTATTTTCTTATATAAAAACTTAATTTATCATAATCTAATCTTCGAATATATCCAGCTATAAAGTATATCAACTTATACTACAAATAAAATTTGGTAGTTTCTGACACATTTATTGGAAGTCGAGGACCAGTACACCTAAAAGACGAGAAATCACGTGCGAGTGAGTACGATTACAAAAATTAAAGACGTCGAATCTTTATAAATCTTCAAAATTATTTATATGTATTGCTCCCGCTAGACAGGGATTGCTTTAGGTTTTCTGTAAAAAAGAGGATATTTTGTCAAGAAAGCGGTATATATATTTTTGATTTGTTAATATATTTATTTTTACAACCTTATATTTGGTTATTTTAATTAGAAAACACTATTATTTAATTTAAAAACAAAAAGAACAAAATTTAAATCAAAGAACACATTTAAACAAAAATTAAAGAACCTGAGATTTTCCACCACATGCCCTGTATATATATATATACTGCCAGTGAGTGTATATATATATATATATATGTATATATATACATATACCGAGAGAATAACAAGACATATATATATACATATATATATAGTGTTTCCTATATTACATTCATGGAAAGTTTAGTGAGGCTCATATATTGTACACACAAAATATACAAAAAATTGCGAACTGTCGGACAAATTTGAAAATTTGGAGAATCACTGACAGCATTAAGAGTCTAGCTAAAATAATCTGGGGTGATCAAGTGACTTATTTTCGGTGAAGCTCCCTGTGTTTCAATACATTTTTGAATTCAAGGTTAATATCAAGTGAACATAAATGTTATAAAATTTTAAGGCTATTACCGAAAAATGGTGCTATATTTCTCATGTGCTTAAAAGATGCTTAATCAAAATATGAAAACTGCTCAATTTACAAAAAGGAAAAATGGCTTTCTGCTCAATTTTTTAACCGCTTCACCGAATATAAGTTCTATACGAGAAACACAATAGGAATCAATCATACCTTTCTTGTGTCAGTTGCAGTATAACCCATTCATGAAGTGAATTCAAAAGTTGAAATTACACATATGTATATCCCCCTTGATTTCTCAAAAGAATAGCTCAGGAAAACCAGTATTATGAGCGATAGGAACAAAAACTATAAATATAGATCTGTCATAACAAACATAATAGTAATAATGTTTTATTGCTTCATAGTAGACAACTATAAAGGCAAACGTCACAGGAAAAGTACATTATATAAGTTTATACATAATTATAAATAAATAATAATCATCCATCTAGTAGGCATCTATGCTATAATGGTTCAATATTTAGTAGCAATTCGTGAATTGATTTTTTAAATACATGAATGCTACTCACTTGTTGTATTGCATGGGGCAAACTACTGAAGAATTTTAAACTTACATAACTAAGACTCCTCGCAGTCAACTGTAGCCTGTGTTTGGGGTAGCAGTAATTTATTTTGTGTCTAGTGTGGTGGGTGTGAGGGAAAGTACTATGTTCAAACATTTTTTTATGTTTGAATGAAAACCTGTTAGCTCTAAAATGCCCTCTACAAGATTGATTGTAATTGAGGTGCGACATTAAGCACAGCACTTTTCTCTGACTAACAAAAACACGATCGAATTCTCTACTGCTTCCCCAAAAGACAACCCCAAACTTTAAATGCAGACAGAAGAATAAACCAGTCGTAGTACATCAGCGCTAACCACATCACGTAGTATTCGTGTACAATAAGAAAAAGTACTTACTTTCTTACAAACTAAATCTATATGACTATTCCATTTGAGACATCCATAACAAGTCCTAAAAGATGTGCTGAATGTTGTACATCATAGTCGTACTTATTAAGAGATAGAAGCTCAGCATAATTCAATTCCTTCGCTTTTAAGAGCATAACGTTGGTTTTACTGTGATTAAGCATTAAGTTATTAGCAGTTAACCATTGTCCAAGTAATTTCAGGAATCTTGGGCCATTGTAGATGGCCGTCTCCAGTGAAAATCTTACAACTACCAAAGAAGTGTCATCGTCATAATTCATCAACATGGGTTTATTCTCCATCACTCGACAGCATCAAAAAAAATCATTAAAAAAATAACAAACAGTAGTGGTCCCAAGATACTGCCTTGAGGTACACCCTTATAAATATAAATGGGATATGAATAAAATGTACTATAATACTTGGAAAGCAAATTAAAAAGGTGGAAGTGTTTATGAGAGACTGGTGTATGTCGTCTAGGTGGAGTAGATATTCAAGCATTTGTAGGCGCAGTAAACTGAAAACAAGTATACATGGTGTCCCTGAATTAAATAAAACTGCGGAAAATGAGAAGGTGTAATTATAAAACAAAACCCAAAAAAATTTGAGTCAACCACGACCCGAACGTTAGAATTAAAAAAAAACTATTAAATTGTAATATACATATGTCCCCTATGGATGCAGAATGTGTATACATAATACAGCCATCCAACTAAACTCGCATACACCTAGACTGCATACACCGCAATAATACTGCTGTAGATATTATAAAAATTGCAAGATAACACTATCTACCTTTCAAACGGTATGCTAAGAATTCAATAACATGCTTACGTACGAATATTTTGGCTGCGAATAATAATTTTTATTTTATTTTATTTTTTAATTTCGCACAATATTTTGAATTTGAGTCTAATAAAGTCAGATCTTTCCATTTTTCATACTTTTTATTTTATTTCATGAACACCCTGTAGTATGTGGAAATGATGAACTTTTCGACCTTTTTCGTACATTACGGTACTTTGGTATTGCACGAAGCTTCTTTTTTATCTTCAACTTGCCTATTCGTACATTTAACTTTCCACCCTATTGAAAAATAGCAGACTCCCACCGTTGTCTTAAAAAGTTAACAAAGGCGACTTCAACAGTAACAGAACAATTAGTATTCTACCTAATTTTGCGAAGGTCTTTGAACATCTTCGTAACAGATTATATAACTTCGTAAAATTATACCAACAAGCATGGGTTTTTCGTGGCCGATCAACTAACTATTTGAGCTTACTCAACACATTAGTGAAAACCATGATATTCGTTGAAAAGCGCATGTAATTTACACGAATTTCAACAAAGTAGGATAGATCGTTACATGCTAACGTCTTTCTGGGATTGATTTCTATTCCAGTGCTGATTTATAATAGGTTCTACGTTGCAATGGATTCGTACCTTACACTTTCGTTGCAACCTGTGATGTAACTCGGAGTTCCAACTTAGGATCAACTTCTGTTTAACATTAATGTAAGTGATCCATAAATTGTAAAATGTTTGCTTATACAAATGACGAATTATGATACACCTACATCCGATTCAGTATGTTTGCAAAAAATATTACACTACCAAGGTTCGATTATATATTGATAAACGTGCTATACTAGACGGAGGCGAAACGTCGAGATCCCCCTTTTCTCTTTTCTTTTCTTTCACCCTCCCCCCCACCCCTCTCTCACACCTTCTTTAATTTTTGTCTTCTTTTTATCTCCTTTTCTTTTTATTTCTTCCCCCTCTTACCCTTATTTCATTTCTATATTCTCATCATGACACGGTCCAATTCCGTAAGTAGCTCATTTATTATATGTATATACAATGTTCATCAAAGAAAAATAATATCAGAATACATGTAAACTTTTGTTGATTTAGATAGCACTACTATATATTAGATTTCGACAATACAATATTTTCCAATAAATACCGAGTACTTGTTCTAAACATTCTTCACACTTAACGTGTTTTTCATCAACATCGTAGTTCATCGAGGTAACAATAATACTTTTGTTTACAATTATTTATATTTGAAGCTATAAAATAGGTGTAATATTAATGAGCATGCATAACATTTACAGTTAGCTAAAACGCAGTCAATACCTGTTTGCCAGTAAAAGGAATATCGCATATGACGATTCCCCAGTACATATTACACCGTAAATTTTCTTATTGTGTTCAGCAATCGTAAAACTGTTTTGCCTCGAGTAAAACTTCATTGCTTTATGCAACTGTGATTTAATCTTTATAAGTGATAGTTACCGATTTCCATTTAGTACTTTAATTTTTAAATGTTGCCTTTGTGTTTATGTTTGTTATATTATAAATTTTCTCGTAAATTTAATTTATAGCAAATTGAAGGTATGTATGCAGGGAAAACACTGTAAACACTATAACAATGTATAAAGTATGTCAAGTTGTATAAGGTGATTATTAAAAAACATAACCTTGAATATTGGAAATCACAATTTGTATTGCCAGTATATATAATAGATTATACACAATAAGAACATTATTTTAATAAATGCTCACAGTGTCCACCAGCAGCTTTTTAACAATATGCAAAGCTATTTTGAATCCCTTACTACGTTTTGAGTATTTCTAGGTTCAATAGTTGCAATGGTAGCTTTTATTCCTCCTTCTAACTCTTGCAGATTAACTGGCTTTTCTTTGTACACTGCGTATTCCCATAAAAAGAAATGTAGGGGAGTCTTATCAGGCGTATAACAAATCATTTCGTTTCAACTCCTTTAGATGCTTATAAAATATTGATTGACTCTCACAAATCATTCTGCCAACATTTATATAATCGTTTCCCATCGTTCCATTGTTTACCATCGTTTCCATAATTCTCCTTTTTTTGTATGTGTGAATATTTTACACATATTGCTGTTTATAGAAATAACCCACAGTTGGTGCGGTATACTATTTCAATGGTATATGTGAAATAATAATGAAATTATCGTCCATAGTCTTACTTCGTATCAGACGTACATATATCATTCAACATATTCGGCCACTGTAAAAATGACTGCTTTGAAATTTACCTATTTAAGAAAATACTAAAGTGGTGCTTAATTGATAAATACACATTTTTAAGTTTTGTAAATGATGATGCGTATATGCACGCGTGTTTTATATTAATCTTTATATATATTTTTAAAAAAATAATGGACGAATTTATAGGTTACCCCAAGGTATTTTATAACTTCTTGATAGTACGATATATATACTACATATATATGTATACGTACATGACCGCCCATAAGTGCTTGTCCACCTGCATAATTAGAGATTATTCAAAGAAACTATTGTTTATTCCTAACAATTTTTCGGAAATGTTTGTCACGGCAGTCAAAAAATATAAAAATAAACGAAACGGGTATTCTAATATAATGAAAAATATTGTATTCAGATTTGGTCTTGCAAGCAGAGAATAGTGAAGAATTTATGCAACGTGTTTTAAAACAGCGACTGATGTTAAAGTAATATAGGCAAGAAACGAATTATCTACGGGAACGCGTGCTCACATAGTGATATATGACAACGTTCGTAAAGGTAACCGGGAAATTGCCAAATTACTCAAATTATACTGTAAAACCGTGGATTATAATGTTAAAAATTATCAAGGAAGTGGCGGTCTATCCAATAAACAGCGACCCGGTCGCCCAATAATACCGACACCAACAGTAGATCGCGCAAATGTAATCACGAGCAAACGAAATATACGAATAACAGCGCCAGATATTGCTGTCGAAGTGAATATCTGGCGTCCAGAATCAGTTAGCGTTACCACGGTAAAAAGGCATTTGCTCCAAGCTGGTTTGTGTGGAAGAATTGCTATGCGGATATCGTTATTACGCAAAATAAACAAAGCTAAACGGTTAGCATTGTTGGAAGTTTGGAAAAAAGTGACCGACGAACCTAAATATATCACCTCTGGTTCAAACAGCAGAATATTTGTCTGTAGGTGTCTGTTTTAATGGTATAATTAGGGCTAAATCTACCGATAATGGGACGTCCTACATGCGTTTTCCCGTCAAATGTAAGCCTACTTACTTACTTACGTCTGCCTATAAAGCAGATTTCCATAAGAAAAGCGATTTATCCTTGTTCATCCTAGGATATCGTAATCATTTGAGGCGATTTTGTTTTGAAAAAAGTGGCTTCCGTATCGCAGTGCACCCACGCCAGCCAAATTCGTTGAGGTGACGACGGTTTTAGCTTGCTGATACGAGGGTGGCCTGAAATATTTCCGGAATAGGCAAGTAAAACACGGCATTTGTGTGGTTTCATATTTTTATTTTTCGATGTAGTCTCCTCAAAGTTCAATACACTTTTTCTAACGGTACTCCGAAAAGTAGGATATTTCGAGGTCTGCAAAATAGCCATCTGTAGCGGCGATGACCTCCTCATTTGGGATTCAGAGAAAGTCGTTGGGGGTCCGGTGAATATGGAAGATGAGAGACTAATTTGTAGCGCAACTCATTCAATTCGGATACAACGATGCGGGATGAATGAGCTGGTGCATTGTCCTGATGGGAAATCACTTTTTCCCCTGTAAACGAGACCATTTCTCCTTCAAGGCTGCATAGAATCGGGCCAATAAATCGCTGTAGTATTGCCCCGTGCTGGTCCTTTCCTTCTGCAAATAGTCGATAAGGATCACACCTTGGGAATCCCAAAAAATGGTCGCCATGACCTTTCCGGCCGATGGAACTGTCTTTGCTTTCTTCGGAGCCGATTCCCCTGGAAATGTTCACTGTTTCGACTGTTTCTTGGTCTTTGGTATGTAGTGGCGGATCCAAGTCTCATCCACGGTTACGAAGTGCTTGAAGAAATCCCTTGGATTGCTTTGGATCCTAGCCAGACACTCCTCCGAAGCGATCACTCGATTTCGTTTTTGCACCGCCGTAAGCAAACGCGGTACTCATCGCGCCTAAACCTTTTCATACCAAAAATTTCGTGTAGGATATTGCCAACGCGTTCTTCTGAGATGCCTGCTGTCTGCTATCTTTTTCAGCTTCAATCGGCGATTGACCATTTCATCGTTGGTAACGGTTGCTGCTTGGTTCGTCACTTGTGATTATGCGGCCACATTAGAACTTTATGCGGCCACGTTAGACGGTCGAAAATGATGGAGTACATCCGCCATGGATCTCTAACCAAATATTTCGAATTTCCGTGGCCGTTTTTGCCAGCCATCCAGAAGTGTTTTATTACTGCACGAAATTCGATTTTATCCATTTCTGCGAAACCGCCCGACTTGTTACACAAAACACCCTCTTAAACAACAACTATTGACAGTAGACGTCTGAAATTTTGACACTTGCCATAAAAAAGGTTGGCCTCGCCGACTAATAAATCCACTTCGACCTTAATGCGCTACCTCTTGCCGATTCCAGAAACATTTCAGGTCGCCCTCGTTTGTTGTCATGAAATTTTCTGTTAAATTCGGTTTGCATCTGACTAACTATTAGAAATGGGTCCTTTTGGCTTAACCGCCGAATAATTTTATCTTGCCAGGCGGTTATTTTACAAGGTTTTCTTTTTTGTCTATTATTATAAGAATTACTTCCCTTTTATCTGGTGTACAATGCTGAGCACGTCCCACTGTAGCAATACCTAATATCTTGTTATTAATAACACACTACTTATTTTTAACATTTATGCTTACCTTGAGTTGAAATAAATATCAATACAAATCAACAACACGAATACTTCCGCACTAAATCAGTAACTGCGCTAATTACATGTCTTAAAAAAAATAGAAAATAATCTTTTGTTAGCGATCGTAAGATTTTTCACACTGTATATGAAAACAGGAAAAGAACAGACCTTATGCTAAGAGATTCTTATATAGACTTAATAATATTTTAAGCGAAAAATATTGAAATACGTAATGCAAAGAATATATTTTGCATGTGCTATTTATATGGCTGCTACTGTATATGTTAAGACGGACGGATGATTTGGCGGTCTCCGTTTGGGAAATGATATTCCCGGGTTTATAGCTGCATGTACATATCGTTGGTCCTGAAAGGGACTGTTTCGACTAGGTCGACGTTTCGTCGAGATCTTGCTCATCTTCCTCTGAACACTCTCGTTCAATCAGCGATCGCTAGCCGACATGCGCGGTCAAAAACTAGGAAATATTATTTCGGATATATGTGTATTTATACATCTAGGTATATTTTAAAATTATATGATATAACTACGAAATTGATTAACACCGTTACTAATTTATTTTCGAATTCGTTTAATTCTTAAATTTCGTTTCTACATATTTAATAGTGTTAATTAGTCATCTTCTTCTCACGTTTTTTTTTTTAGTTAATTTTTTATATTGGCTTATGTTGGTTGCAAGTACAACTGACAGGTAAGTCTTGCTTAAATCATGTCAAAATTGAAGCTATAAATTACGTTTGACATATTTGTCGGTAATCATGTAAATAAGCTTTTGTTTAAAGCGTAAATAGCTAATAGAGTAAGAAAGAATAATAATGAAAAAGATACGTAAGAAAACATCAAATGCAATTTCAATTTTCAATAGATATTAAGAATAATTTGAAGTTTCAATCTTGGATTTGTGTTCGATGTAGTTGTAACCAAGATAAAATAATTCGAAAAAGAAAACATTTTTATGATCATATTACATGATTCTCATATTAGTATACTATACTGCTACAAAGTATTATTCTTCTTCTTTTTTCGTAACAACACTATCCCTTGCTTCAGTAAAGCTACATGCGAGTTAATGTTTAATATATTTTGTTTAGTACATATAAACCAGTATTTAGTAAGTTTAACAGGGAAAAGCATTACCTAGGGCTCAAATGTAACTGAGTTTACCTTAAATTTTTTTTTCTAGAGAAAAGTCTTAGATTAACTTAAACTGGCGCAGAAACGCTTCAATTCTGATTATAAGAGCCGTTGTTATCGCTTTAAGGCTTAATGTAAGATAAACTTCTGTCGAGCGCTATGTAACATTATTTTCTTATTTTGGAAGTATCACCTAAATTATCAAAAGTTAAATAGGTAGGACAACAATAGAAAATAAACGACATCATTATGGCGAAAGAAGATGGGTACTGGGCTATTTAAAGTAGATTTAAAGTAGATTTAAAAACGATTGTGGTTATTGACAGGGCGCGCCACCATACTTGAAGAAGTGGCAAAACGGCTTATGGTCTTAAGATAAACAGGTTCGACAATTTTTTTTTATTCATTAATAATTTAGCATTACTGGATATCAGAGCACATGTTGCACTTTTTGCCGATGCTACATCACGTACTTGGCATTCATGGAGAACGGATTCCTTTCTCGGAAGTTCTTTGAAAGTTCTGTACATGTATAAGTAGGCGTTAAAGCTAAGATTTTAAAAATCTGGTTCGATGGAAATATGATTAATATAAATTTCGATAAATCCTTTTATTAACTCGGAATTGATTTTGAAAATAGTTGGAATTTTTCAACAAAATATTTGAATTTATTTACGCTTTTTTTATGAATGGCTGTTAAAATTTATAGCTAAATTTAAACAACGGTTCACGTAAAGAATTTATTATTGGCACAACTAGCTTAAATAACGGAACCAAAAGCATAAATTGTCTTATAATCAGTTACTATCTACTTTTCCAAATATTGCAGTAATAATTTAATCTTAAGTTTTGTAGCAGCTTCAGTAGCTTCAGGAGAGGGAAGTTAAACGCTATCAACAATATTGTCGAGTAAGTCCCAAGAAGAAAGCTTATTACTAAACTTTCTATTATTGATATAGGGGGTAACATTATGGATATCCTACCTTCTGTGAAATTTAATTAATGCCAACATTAAGGCAAACAAGATTCTTAAATGTATTTAATTTTATTATTTCTTTGCTATCGCTACTGATTGCTGTGTATTATATTATATATACATTCGTTTAATGTAATTGAAATTAATTCTAAAATTTTGCTAAACACCGAAAATCATTTTAATCAAGAGCAAATGGTTTTTTATTATAATTATTGTTATCATGCTGTTGCCGAAACGTTCGGAAACATATTTATTGAGCATTTAATGTAGGGCCTTTAGGATTCTACTATTTCTTTTATTTTTGATAGAATATATATGTTCGTTCATAGTTACGAAACAATTAAATACGGCTATCAGAAATGCGTCAACCTATTCTGAACGTACTATGTATGTAATTATTCGAAAATTTGAAGTAAATCCTTCTTCCCACATTTCAGAGGCCCTCGTTCTATATTAAATCCCCTTTTGCCACAGTTACTGTCTTTAGTACTGTCTAACAGATACGATGTATGTAGGTAAATTACCGTGTCTGAATATACATAGGAGAGCGTTTTCCCGTAGAAGATATACCCCGACAACTTAGACACCGCAAACAGCCACTTAGAACTTCGTGTACACAGAGAATGGAGAGGGTTATCATGGTATCTTGGGTACTCCAATCTCACGAGATATCACACGAGATTATGACGTGATTAGACGTGATATTAAGAGGTCTCACACCTCCTAACGGCCATTTGCATTTCGTGTGCCATTGTACGGTAGATCTTCAAAGCACGTAGCAAATGCGCTTAAGTGATCGGCTCCCTTAAACTATTTAATGCATTAAACACTTTCAAGTTATTGAGTTACGTTAATTGAACATTTTTGAAAAACGGCCTTTTCGTTGCAACAATTATCTACCAATTATTACAGAGCTCTACATACGACTTACAATATCTAAAAAAAAACAAAGCTAAAATATTGTTTCTTTAATTTCCTGTTCGAACTTTCGTTAAAATTTCAACTGATATGATTTATTTGCTTACGGTTTACTGCTAAATATCATGTCGTATATGCATGTGTATATATAGTTAATTAAAAATACTTAGTGGCAAATGTGGTAAAGCAAATAAGTAGTATGATACACATGTATGTACATATGTACATACATATATGTGGAGGCAGCTGCAACGATGAGAATGTGCACAAAATTCTGAATTAACCACTTCAAACCTGCGATGGAAACATGTGGAGTAGTTATGTACGACATACTGACACTTTAATAAAATATTGCTATGAGTGAGAGGATCGTTTAGTTAATATGGATGTGCGTAACGTGTACTATACACGTCGTCATTTTGAATTTTACGAGAACCTTCGACACTTTTTAATATAGCGATTAACAAGAATATGGCTAATTTGATAAATAGCTATTTGTTAGATGGAAGCTTTCGTATCGCAACCGACGAAAACAAAGGCAAGACTTACTTTGGCAAGTATTATATAGAGATCTATCTTGGGATGGGATTTTTTATTTTGTTTATCCATAACATTCCAAGGAACCCAAGCAAGGAGCAGGCCATCTATGTGGACAATATGGCGACTTTTTCTGTTTATCGTAATGAACGAATTTAATTAGGTACAACCTAAATAGCGGTGGTCCTTAAAGGAACGGGGTAATAATTGACCGAAGTGCAGCACGGATGAGCTATCTTACCAGTAAACAAAAAACAAAGCGATGAAAAGATATCCGTAACAAAAACAAAATAACTCTGTAAACAATTATGGTCCTATACAGTTACAATAAAACATTAAATTTGTTTGCCATTACGTACACTAGACACTTTGTTATAATGTTTGACCTAGCTCTGGGTGTAGTAATTGTAGTATATGTATACGGGGTAGTACGTTAAGAAATTGCAGCAGGCAATGAAAGAAAATCTTATTTTGTAATTTAACCGTAAAGAACACTTCTCAACATACAGTGAAATCCTATTCTGTCTGCACAATTGATCAATAATTGTAGGATTAATCTCTGAATTAATTACCTTGTATGATTTTAGGTCATCTACGTATGCCAGCATCTCACCCTTCAATTTTATAAAGTCGTTAAAAAATGTATTGATTAATAAAGAACCAAGTAAGTGCTCAAAGGATAACCCACTACAGCATACATAGATCTATTGATGAGGTAAAAAGACATCGATCGTAGAAGTGAAAGGCAAACACCAACGCAGTTCAGTTTAGCAAGAAGTAAGTTGTAGCTGACAGAGTTCAATGTTTTTGAGAAATCTGTATAAATATCAACTCTCTTACGATGAATTGCAGAATGAAACGAATACGGTAATATTTATTAAATTTGTGACATGTCCCAGTCATGTTGCTGCACAGAAATATATGGTTGAATATTGAAGTAGATTTTAGTAAATAAGATGTCCCAGAACCTTGGCGAAGTTAAATTCGCCACAGCATGTTATTCGTTTTCATCTTTTGAAGTAGTACTCTTTCATTTTGAGTTGCTGACGACCAGCAGGCTTAACTTTAGATACTAAACGATCAACGATGGAATCCAGCGTAATAAATGCCCACTGTTACATTGACATCGTCGTGCTTCCAGGGCGAAGCCAGTCAATGTTGACTAATTAAGAATGTGTCATTACACCTACTTATATACCTCTACGGAAACTATTACGAAGATTGTTATTTGATTAGAATTGTGATACTCTCTGTATAGTAGAAAAACACAGGGAAGTAGTAAGACCACGATGATGTGGATCTTCTGGCTCCAATCGAAATAAGCCATGATTGGTTATTTTGATGCAGATTAAGTATTTCTATAAAATATTTAACTGCTGCAAATGTTCTATCATCGATGTCGGGAATATCAAACTTGAGAACATTAAAATCACGGTATTTGCATATTTGACAGTTGTAAATGCATCAAGGAACGTTCAACGTCGAAAACTTCATATTCCATCGGTAGACATGTAGATGTTTACAAAAAAATGGCAAGTATCCAAGTTTGCATTTACACAGAGTTATGTCAATAATTAGAGCTAACCTCGTAATAGTGTTGACTTAGAGAAGCATTGCACGCATCCGTAAATGCTGAGAGCACGTCCTTTCCTTTGGTTCTTCCAACCTCAGCAAATTTATTATCAGTTCTAAATACATTGTTTTATGTTCCCGCAGCAGTGAGTGCTGCAAATTGAAGGTTGAACAGACAAAAGGGGTTAGTACAGTTTCGATGGAGAGTAAAGATCCAGTTAGGCGTCTAGACCTTCTCTAACTGAAACCCCGAGCACTATCCATAAGGTTTCTTGTTCGAACCCGCAATTCTGAAGTATTTTATATGTATTAATGTGCACGGCTTTTTAAAGTACATTGTTTGAATTCCAAATTCTGAGAACTGCAGTGTGATATCCAAACATCGTTACACCTTCTAGGCACGAATTGGTTCTATTTCCACAAATTTCCTAATTCTACCGTAATGATCATACTGTTCGTGTATCTATTACTTCTTTAAAAGAACTCTTCTCGAAGCACAGTTAAAAACGGAGACATTAGCCAGCTATATCTCCGGATTTATTTGGGCACGATATTTTTCTGTGAAGTTTGTTCGAGACTAAGATTCATGCAGGACGACCGCAAACATTAGTGGAACTGGCACAAAAATCCAGAAAGAAATTCCACGCATTACACTGGATATATATAGGAGGGGAGGTCAAGAAGTTCGTGGAATGGAGGTGATGGAGTCGGGATAGGGGCGCTCGCTAGGTGTCATTCTAATTGGCGACTCATCATTAGTATATAAGTTTAGTTGCAGCCCTATAGCGTCCGTCGTTTACGAATAGTTCCCTGCTAAACAAGTCAATCCGGAAGAAAACTGAAACTCTGGAGGAAATTGAACACCGTGCTGTGTTAAAGTTCCTTATAAAGCAAGGAAAGAACGCTTAAACCATATTGAATGAAATGGAAACCGTTTATAGGGAACAGTGCCCTAGTAAATCAATGATTTATAAGTGGCATGGTCTTTTTAAACATGGTCGGGAGTCGATTGAAGACGACCCCCGCTCAGGACGGCCAGTTGAGGCCACCGCATCAGACATCGTGGAAAAAGTGCAAAAATTTCTACTGCAAGATGCCCGTTTGAAGAAAAAACAATTATCTGCATTAGTTGGAGTATCAGATACCACCATTTTGCGTATTCTACATGACCACCTGGGTATGACAAAAGTCAGTGCAAGATGAGTACCGAGAATACTCACGCCGCTGCAAAAACAGCAGCGCGTCTGTGCGTCCAAACAATTTTTGGAGCTGTGTGGAGACAAACCTGCACAGATTTTGGAGCGGATTGTTACCGGAGATGAAACATGGGTTCATCACTTTGAGCCTAAGTCCAAACAGGTGTCCAAACAATGTCATAAAAAGGGGACACCACCGCCAAAGAAATTCAAAGTGTCAGAATCGGCTGGAAAGTTGATGGCTACTGTTTTTTTGGGATTGTGAGGGGATATTATTGATTGATTACAAAGAAAAAGGTAGGAACATAACCGTAGAACATTACGCAGCGATATTAGAAAAATTAAAGGAGGCCATCAAGGAAAAACGTCGAAGAAAATTGACCAAGGGTGTGTTGCTCTTGCAAGACAATACGCCAGTTCACAAGAGCAAAGTTGCCATGGCTGCTCTGCACAAGCATGGCTTTCCATCAATAGTTCATCCACCCTACAGTCCAGACCTGGCACCTAGTGATTTTTATTTGTCCCCCAATTTAAAGAAGGACTTACGTTGAAGAAAGTTTTCCGATGACAATGAGGTAATTTTGGCCCATTTTGAGGCGAAAGATAAAAAATATTTTTATGATGGTTTAGAAAAATTAATTCATAGATCTGGTAAATGTATTGTGCTTAAGGGTGATTATATTGAAAAGGAAAAATAGATTTATTGTTTTATTTTATTTAAAACCCTTTCATTCCACGAACTTCTGGACCTCCCCTCGTATATATATATATATATATATATTACCACTAAAATTTTTGTTTAAGACTTCAAAAGTGCCTACATCGTAATGGCGTCCGCTTGCCAAATATCATCTATAAAGGATAAGGTTGCATTCATGTTAAATGAATATAATTGATACAAATACAGGAGTGTCATTAATCTTCCTGCTTCAATGATCGATTCTATACACTGTATACAAGCACTGATGTAATACAACCCAAGCAATAAATTAGAATGTGCACTATTTGATAGTACAAAATGTATCTTACAAGGCTGTTATATGCATGCGGAGAAAAATTTAAGGAAATATTTACTATCATACCGTAATTCTGTGTGGTTACTTACATCTCATACTAACCATCGTAGGACAAAAATTGTAGATGCTTGTTAACTGTTAAATGGATCTAACCCTTAAGATTTACGTGTGAGCAACTGTATACTGAGAAATGAAACAATTATCAGTTTCGATAATAATCGTTACTAGGAACACATATAAACGAACGATGAAATAATCTGTTATAAACTCATGTCGTAAATTTCTTACAATTAATCTGCTTAGCATTATATTGATAATTGTATGCTTCTAGAAGTGATATCCAAAATATTTCCTCAGCAGTATCAAAACGCAATTAATCATACGATTTGCATAACATTATAAGCTGTAACGCGTTTCGAACTTGAACTTGAATTTATGCTACAAGCAAATATATGGGCAAATATTGTATAACAGGAGAAGAATGAAAACATAATTACTACATTTTATATCAACCGACAGCTTGTAATTTTAATAAGGTAGCAATATGTCTGTATAAAAAATACATTTGTGCGGCACAACGCACGCAGACATTATGAATATATGTATATACACATGTATGTATATCAGCGAATTTGTCTGCGTACTCCAAAATAAAATATTATCCAATTATGAAATTCTTTTATAGCATTGAATGAAACGCCTTCCGGTTATAGACGAAATATTTCCAATTATCCATCAATGAAGGTACGTAAATGGCGTATAAAATACTCAAGTAATTAGCCGTACGTGTTATCGTTGGATTCTTTGTAAATCACTGTGCTTTAGACGGATTACTTAAGTTGTCCCTTTTAGCAATATGCATTCTCAGTACGCTGAACGTATGCCTGTAAAGATTCATGTGAGGCGTTTAAAGAAAATATGTTCGTCGTCGGATAATTTAAATTATTATCGAGATAATACGTTCTAACGTATACTTTGACGTCTGCATATAAGTACATTTACAAAAATAATTTGGTTTCTTTTATAAACACGATCCATATTCATAGGGAAACGATAATAAAAGAAAATCACAGAAATGCATTAATCCTCCTTATTAAATTATTATATACAAGTCTGTTGGCTATGAACGATAAATTTAATTTCCTTGATTTTTTATAAATTCATGAAGATAAAAAAATTGCGGCATCCAATAAAGTCCCATCCACAGCTCCTGTTCGCTAGACATTTGCTTTAACAAATTACGTCACGATACTTTGATCTAACAATATCCGCGGACATATCGTGCATCTTTTCAGTTTTTCTCCATTAGGGCAATATACTGCGCGTCATAAATAAATGTACACCTAGTAATCGTTCGTATATTTTTATCAATTGTTGAAGAAAATAGTATTAACACTAATTCAGGAACATTCGTAACGTAACGAATCGCATTTACTGTTCCTTCAATTATCATTAGAAGAAATCCACTTCCATTGCCTCTTATCCCATTACATCTGGAATAAGAACCGTATATCGCCGTACAGAAAACTGCAACTTCCTCTTATCTCTGGTGTCTTTTGACCATTCCATCACTATCATGAGCCCATAAACAAATCGGAATTCCCTCTTCCCTTACTCCAATGGCACCCTTCGTGGAATTCTAACTGTGCAATTTTATGACGTGGAGTCAGAAGCAAACAAAGAAATGTTCGGTACGGTTTAAGTCCAAAATATCAAACTTTTTGACACACAGATCGTACGGATTTGTTGATTAACTAAACCTCGCAATCTGTCGCTAATTTCCCTTGTTGACGAGAAACGATCGCTAACCGCGACAAACCGAAGATGCCTTTCCGCTTGTGCTGATTTTCACTCCTGAAACACTCAAGACGTGAACGTCGTCGTTTCTCATTTTTTGTCAATGAGGACGCATGGAAAACTCGATGAGTATCGTGACGACTGGATAATCCGGCTCCTTCTAAGCTGATTATCCTACCACATTCAATCTCGGAAAATTGGTAAAAATTAGCACACTGTCAGGTGGGAGGCATTTTAGAATCTACCAGGTTTAAATAAACCCATAAGTATACCTTATAGCGACGTCTATTAATAGACTGAAATCTTCATCGTTTGTTGATACGAGCAAAATACATAATGTCTAAAAATTTCGCCAAAGTATATCAACGTTCACTGGGTATTATTGTAGCCAGTTAATAATAAACGTATCCAAGAAAGATGTTTGTTTCGTTTTATTACCATATCGTCTGCAGTGTAGATCCTAAATCTGTTTACTTAGGTGCACCAAATGCAACAATTGAGATGGCACACTTAATGCTTTCATAGTCTTAGCATTAAAAAATCATTGTTAAGGAAGAAGCCGTGCACTCGACATCCAGAATATATAATGCTGTCGTTGAAACTGCTTTTAGGAGAAAGATTTTTCACCCTTCGCCTAGCAATCCGCCATAACTATATACATATGTACATACATTTCAGTCAGTAATGCCTGCAATAATGCATTATGAATATGCAGGTAGCAGGAAAATATGTACATACTGACTTGCTCAATGTATCCAAGCACCGGGTACAATAATTATTATTCTTACAAGTGTGTTTCAAGGAAAGCACTCAAGACCTATTGAATGGATCATTTCTCTCGCTATACTGTTAGAGTAGCTAAGCACTAGTATGAACGATCAATTCTCTGAATACTGGCAAGATATTTACATTGACTAGTTGTGGTAAGCAAGTAAAACAAGTAGCGGAGAGATTCTGTCTATCAGTTGTCGATCAGTCAGATTGACTCATCAAACTTTTTTAAGGCTTCTTCCTTTTAAGACTTCCAATTTGAGTCAATTGTAATATTTCTTGGGACAACTCAACAATAAAACTTTAGACTGTCTTTGTTAACATGCTTAAATGTGATCAGCATATGTTAATTTCTTTGTCATTCTAAAAATAGAATCTTTCTACGCTGTTTCAAGTTCAGTTGTATACGTTGAGCAGGTGTGAAATTTGAAGTTCAAAGAAACTAATTGCCTCAATCGAAGAACGCCTCAACGCCTCTAGAAAAAGTTTTTAACATTATATTGTTTTATTTAAGTTATACACATAGCTTAGCTTTTAAAAAGGTTGCGTATAATTTCATACACTCGTATCTGTAAATAAAAACTTTATAAGTTGTTCATTCCTGAGTAAATTTCTTTGAACCTACAAGTAAAAGCTAAAGGGTGTACTAGCCCAGAGGCATGAATATATCGTCACGGTGAGTAAGGGTAGATTGCAGCTCTGAAAGATCTCGTTAGTATTTATCTGTCCCAAAGGAACACAGCGGCACGAGATAGAGCCCGCCGGTGGATGCTATTACCACAGCGCCGATAGAACCGAAATAACTATTGTACTGTTTCGCTGAATTCGGCCGCTCTTCATCATTTACTGTTATCAGTTCGGTTTGCTGATTAATTTTAATTATTTTTCGGGGGTGAAACGCCATAGATGTTATACTCTCAAGTAGCCAGTTTATATCAATTTTGAAGATTCTTTTCCTTGATAATATGAGCTTTTATGTAATAAATGGGAGCGAAGCTACATATAAAATTTGCAGAAAAATCGAATTCGAAAATTATTTTGTCACAATTTATTTAAAGCCCTCTATTTTGTATATTTCAACTTTACAATATCGCAAAACATATTTGAAAGTACTAATATAATTAATACTAAGTGAAAGTTAGAGCGCACCTACGTCGCCAATGGAAGTTGCCCTTGGGAAGTAAAGTCAGGTTATATTGACATCATTGTCGTCATCGTAGTGCTGACCGGCAAAGTGTTTCTTCAAGTACAAGAGCAAATAATAGTCGTAGGGCGTTAGATTAGGACTATACGGAGGGTGATCAAGTTGTCTCGAATCATGTGACGCAATGGAATCCTGGGTTCCATAATGTAACTCATCACATGGTGAAATTGTATAGCTTTTATTTTTTCCAACATTTTCATCAACTTTCTGCGACAGGTTATTATAAATATCGTCATATGCATTTAAGAAACGAATGGCAGATAGGATTTTCAGTAATCTGAGGCATTTTAAACACACATAAACAAGCGCCAACACGAACAAATACTACCGTAATGGCATCTGTGGTCAGCCAAAATAATGAAGGTGCTTGATACGCATGTGCGGAACGGCAAGCACGGCTCTGCAATGGCTATATTTCAAAGTGGTACTTACATGTTCCTCCTGTATAAATAATTTTGATCTGGTGACGAGGGTGAACGTTGTATTAATCATAATAGCGCATTCGAAAGGAAAATTTTAAGCTCAATGTATGGGCCTAGTCTGGACCCACATTAGAAACCGTTACTATGTTATTAAAAGAAATCTCATATAGAAGGTACTAATGTATCCATCATTGCGCATTCAGCAACACTCAAGGTCCTATTTGTCAATCGAAGTCTTCACCATAATCCAGAAAATAGATATTTGGATTTAATCTTTTAGTTACCTATAGTTTATAAGTTCATAATTCATTGTTTCTATTAGAGGTGCATTAACAACCAACTAAAGATAATTTTTAAACAAACTACGAGTTCACAATAAATGTACTCCAGTTGCATATTTTGTATTAAGTAAATGTTAATCAACCATTTTGTTGTATTGTACGATATTGTACAATTACTGAAATACATTTTTGACAATTAATCTGTCAATTGCCATTTGTTTTTTGTTGCATTTCTTAACATTTTTAATTTACAAAAATATGAATGTGTTTTCGAATAATTATCAAAGTATAATAATCGATAAGTTAGTAGGTACAAGGTAAAGAATTCTTAGTGAAATTTTCTCTAAACATGGTTACCACCATTTGCAGTAGTTTTCATTTCTATCATTACATTTAACTTGCTTACTGTTATTTTTCATATTGGTAAGTAATTTAAAGCGTTAAGTATATACTCGATAAAAATAACCTTAAAACTTTACTGTGTATGTTTATCATATAATCTATACTTCATTTTTTAATTCGGAGGAGTAAAATGAAATGACGCATTGACATGACGGAATTTTTCAAAATTACTTCTTGGCGGCAGTTTTAAAACTAGCTATGATTTTATATAAACTGTAGTTACGTAATTAATTATATATTCATTACTGTTTGTCTATAGTGACATTCTAGATTGCCTGTAGTAAAAGTATCCTTACATCTGCTAATTTGAATGAGATATTCTTAGCTGCCGCCTCATTTTTTATTTGAGCCTATATTAACTCAATTGGGTTGAGTTCGCAGTGATAAGGTGGTAAGGCAACCTCAACACAGTTTTGTTGCAACTTCTGGCCATCTCATCTGTCACATGCGTATTATATTGATCTGTATTAAGGCGAATTAAATGAAGAAGTTCAGATCGAAACATCTCTTCATCGTACTCGATATTTTTTGATTTCACCCAAATCTGTATATCGAATTTTCTAGGTGTTGTGGAATTTTTTCCATTTTTTTTACTGTGATATGTAGCATTGTCCATAACAACAACATTGTCTGGCAGTAGTGTCAATATTTGATGAAACCATCTTTCAAACACCTCGACATTCATTTCTTCATGGTAATCGGTTGTTCTTTTACCTTCGAAAAGCAATAAGCCATTTTCCACAAAACCAGCCTCAGATCCTATGTGCAAAATAATGAAACGTCTTCCTTTTCCTGCAGGATTACGTAAGCCTGTAATCACTCCTTCATTAAACGCTTGCCGTCGACTTTTAATATTACCATCTACCCAAACTTTGGTAACTTTTGGTTTGACCTTCGTTTTATCATGTTTCATCTAAATAATTAATTGGCCGATTTTGACGATGATAATATTTTATTGTCATCAAATACTTTCTTCTTCACCTGATAAAAATACTCAATCCAAACATCAATCAGTTGCTGTAACAATATGGCGGCCGGCAATATATCGAACATCGCTAGTGTAATTTTGGCCGAAAACTGACCAACAGTTAGCCTCCATTTGGCGCATCAACTCGAAAACACTCCTCCCAATTAAAAATAGAGTATAATTTGGTGCAAGTTTACAGCAACTATGCATAACTACATTGTCAAAAATGTAATAGGTATAGTATTGCGTTTTTAAGCATCTCAGCATAAGTAACTTTGTACAATATTACATTTGCTACAAAGGTGTAAAACCATCTTCAAGATATTTTTCTAGCACTCTACATTAGAGACACGGCTAGCTTACTAGCTTAAATTTTTACATAATGTTATCCTAATAAATAGAACAGAATTCCTACCACCTGTGATGATAATCACTTATTCATGAATATTCTCGCTTCATTGTCCGCGTCTAGGAAAATCTACAGATGCAGTGCTGAATTTCTTGTTTCGTGAATTTTTATGCAAACTGCCTGAACTAAACAATTATTGATTACACATGATTGACCAGAGCATCATGCATGTTATTCCAATCTTCTCACTCGTTTTCGCAGTTTAGTATTTCCGATTGCATTCTTACCGTACTATTCACACATTTAGTGATGAATATCTGACAGCTTCACTTTTTTTCTGCTAAGGATCGGATTACCACCCACTGTATTTTTTCACAGTTCGCGGGTTGTCCGTTTTTTTTAAACGTTATAACGAACTAACATCATGCATACAAGTGGTGCCGTGCATTATCAAACTTGGGCGAAGTTTCAAATGTTATTCACAATCCGACCTCACTTAAAAAATAATCCTTCTACGTACTGGATATAAGACCTCATTTCTTCAGGTACGTATTCTTTCTGTTAAAAAAGATACGGTTAGTAAGAAATTAGTAGCTCCTTTCGAAGAGTTAAAATTATTCAAGCCATATATCTTAAATATCATACATTTTAAGCATGAAACAGTTACAATAGTATTGTGAATAAACGTAAAAATATCATTTTGAATAAACATGACAGTATTGTTCAATTTTCATTTAAAATAAATATTGAATTTTACAATGCTTACTGAAAGTGACTACAATACAATGACGGCAATTATTCTTATTAATGTTTTAAATTTCCTCTTACCTTTTTTCAAAATAAACCTGACATTTTGAATCTTCTATACAGGTATAGTTAGAAAATATAATTATTAATCTTAAAGTATAAACGAAATTGCAATAATATATAACGCAACCCTTTAACAACAAAGTTATTGGATGTTTTTACAATCACCACAAATGAAAAACAGCATTCTGACAACCTAAGCAACAACATACGGGGAAGGTAACGCTTGAGGTTATATCAGACGCGCAACACGCAAGCGCACCAACGATGCATTCCTCTACCCAATTTCATATTTTAAGTACAAATTTACCTCCAGATGTTATTATTAATACAACTTTACTACTATTATTGGGCATTTTCTGCTTGCCGGTAGAGTTAGGCGATATTCTACATTAAATACAAGTAACATTATCCAATAAAAAATGTTAATTTCCATAATATTTTGCAGTATATAAACAATAAACATATATTGTCGTTAATTCATTGTCTTTATTAATAAAAAAAAGTACTGTACGCTTGTCGTACGAACACTTTCGTATTAAAACGAAAAACAAAAGATAGTGCAAAGGTCCTAATTTTACTAAATCATGAATGTTACGAGCAGGTAAGAATAATGATACATAATATGTGCGTGTGCGTTAAAATAGGCATACCTATTCCATCCAAATAAACTAGTAAATAACTATTCAGCTACAGAAATCAAATGCCTTCGATTAAATAAATAGCATTGATTACTAGTCGTCTCCAGTACAAAACCACCGTAAGAGAAATTGTAGAATTAGTTTGACAGATGATTTGAGGGAAATCTTTTCGCCAGCGATCGATAATGAGATGAAATATTCCCGCTTAGAGCAGAAACGGAGGTATTGAATAATAGTCTTGGATTTGACGAGACCGCCGCTTCGGCACAAAATCATTAACAATTTACTATGCCAGAAACATTGCTCTCTCTCCCGTTCTTGAGTCACGAATATAGCCCGCTGGGGGCGCCACCGTCATTACACCCCTTCACTTAATAACACCTCCGAGACTCAGATATGCTTCACTACCTACCGTCATCATTATCCGCGGAAATACTGAGCGAGTGAGTAAAATCTGCCGATTGTAATGATATATTTCGACGGCGAAGTATGAAAATCAAATGGTATAGAGCGCGGAAGGAAATATGGCGAAATTACAATGTTAGAAAAAAAATTAATATGACTGAGAGTGGTAGGTGATGTGTATTGGGCATAAAAAGCGTGAACGGGTAATACACGGTGCTTTTCAAAAATAATTGAGAGAACGAGCGTTTTAATGCATGTGTGAATGGATTTACTGCAGTTCCACTTGCGGTAGAACGTTGATTGAAGCGAATAAACTCGTTTATCCGTAAAAATATTTGCATGCGAAACAAGAGATGATTGTAATTATTTATCATTCTAGGGAATGAATTTTACGTCAGATCTAAAATATTTCTGCACACCATTTAAATTTTGAAATTTCATATAACATTTTTCTTCTGTTAGTTTATCCTAATTATGATTATAAGTACTATCGTACTATATTGCGTCGAAATGAAACGTGGTGAAACCGAATAAATCTCGGACTAGCAGGTTAAACTTCGCAACCCGCGGAAAAAACTTGGACTATTTGTTGATTTTGCGGGTACATAATCCAGTTAGGTAATTAAGAATGAATATGATAGCGAAAATTAGAGGAGTCAAGCTGTGTATATGGATGAACCACTTTTAAATTTATAATATAGTATAATACGAGTTAATTCGAGGCCTTTATGGAACTGCATTGGCGTTTTCATTACATTTTACCCTTTATTTGTGTGGATACATTTATTGTGCTAGAGTGTTTCTTCATAACACGGTTTCTTTTTTTATGTATTTGGAATTAATTAATAACACTTGTCAAGAAATTTTAGCTTATGTATTTTTCTTGTAATTTTAATACAAAACAGAAACATTTCTGCTGATAAAATGTAGATGACCAAGTTACGTCTAATTTGGATGTTAATGAAAACATATTGTTTGTTTATAACATAGTTCAAGAATTATTTCAAATTCTCAAAATTAAAAACGTGGCGAAATATTAGTGTCCCTTACAAGTGACATTTATGGTATAGCAAAATTCTTAATATATTTAGGATATCTACTCACTAGGATATGTATTGCACAATTTTTCACTTTTCTTCGCATTCTAGTAAAATTCGCTGACTTTGTAGAAGTAAAATCCTCAAAATTACTGAATAAAAATATATTAACTTCGAATGACTTCTATAAATAATAATAATAACAATAATTTATGTAAGTGTAACTGTAAATTTGTTAAAAACTAATGAATTTACAGAAGAAAAATTAAATGAGTTACTGTTTGCTAATGTTTTACACAATCATTTATTTATAAGTATCAGTAATAACCTTATATTAATCACTACTAGACAACTTACACAACCTACTAATCTAACGTCTAATAAACTCCGCATATACCAGAGAAAGAAACTAAAAGCCACTCCGACAAACCGCAAATGAGATCATGTCGCCTACTTTTGGTGAAAGATGTCGAACAGTTGGCGACAGGTATAGGTTATAAATAAATGTAGGCGAAATGTGTTTTATTTTTATTGATATTTCCCCGTAGAGCAATAAAGGAAAACAACAACAATTGCAGTTATCGAGCGCGATAATTAGGTATAATGTATGCCGGTGCACGTACAGATAAGACGCAAAGGGGGTGTACCAACCATAATGCAACTGCACGTACTCTCTATTGTTGGACCACTTCCGGTATTCAGTCAAGAATGTCTCCGCGCACTCACACCTGTGACGGGTATATTGCTTAACTTTTTACCTTTTGGTTGTCGTTCGACTACATCGGATGTATCCAGATACGTAGTCCCTATTTAGTGATTCTATATCTGCCTGAAAGAATTTCCCCTTTGGATTTAATTGTAATTGAATTAACAGCATCACTATAAACCACGCCGTTAGAATATTATGAAAAAAGAATGAAGAAAATTGGCTAGTTAGAACATTAATAAGTACACCACTTATGACTGGTATGTATGAGTTGTATAAGAAGTATTGGCGTAGTATGTATTTTATGCAAGGTTCTTTATTTTAATTATTTTGGTATCGATGTTAGTAGGAAAACGACATAATTTGCAACTACAGAATATTTATTTAAAGTAAGTAATGAGGACATAATTCAGGCTTTGGACAATTATCCTGCAATATATACCATATAAAGAGATTTTAATCCATTCATCATTACGCATATAATTTATTGAATAATGGTACGTCATTTGTTTAAGCATATTTTTTTAATAATCCAATATGGCATATAAAAAAGTAATTAGGCTCGTTTCTTTTAATTTTACATAATATATTACAATAGCACTTGTTTCTAATATTGTCTCAATTTGCTTGTTTTTAGGGCCTAGGGTACCCTAAATGCAACACAACCTTCGCTATTTGTGACAATACTTCTGAAGCCGTGAGAAGCTGTAAAAACGGACTTTGCACAAAATCTTAACTGTTTTACGAGTATTAGAAATGTGACGGTGGTGTTCACCAATGTGTTAAGTTTGCCACGAGATAATCCAATTTGCGGAAAAGAACTGAGGTTGTCATTCTATTGCTTCGTTGATCATGTTTTGTAGTTAATAAATCACATGAAAAAAAGTTATCGTCGCAGTGGACATTTCAAATGTCAAATATTTCGTATGCTTACTTACAATCGCAAGGTAAAAACAGGGGTTGGTGTAACGTTATCACTGTTATTCATTTCAAACATTACTATTATACTTACAACCACGGATATGCATGTCAATGCATATTTGTAGGACGTGTTTAACCCCATTTATTCAGTGAACATTATTAACTGTATAGCCGCGAAATTTAAATGGTTTTATATTTTGTATTTTTGTTAGTAATCCAACTTTTTTTAGTTATAACCACAAAGTAGAATAAATTCCGATTGAAAACGTGGTTAAACATTTTTATTGAATTTTATTCATAGTTTGTGATTACAACTAAAAGAAATGGCAAAGATGAATGAATCGTTATAATAGATTCCATACTATAGAAATTTTGTATAGAAAGATACTTATGGATAAAACAAAAGATAGCAAACATCTGATTTATTTATAGTATATTATGTAATATAGTATGTACAGCAAAATAATCATGTTTCCAATTCTTTTGCATTTTCCAGTTGCTTCTTGCATGCTATTTATGGAATATCATTTTTATGCTCAATATCAGATTACTTATTTTGCTTATACATGCCGATAATGTTAATTTAACAAAGCTATCCACAATTAAATTTTGTAATTCTATTGTATGACTACAAGTATAAAATGGGAATGGGACACTTATAAGTATATGTTTCCACTTTCTCAATATTTTTTTTCTTGTGTAGTACTACAAGAAACGAACATGCATATATTATATACATAAATAAGACTAGACATCAAATCAACATTACAATTATTATTAAAATGTACGGTTAAAAGATTTCACAATTTTTAATGGCAAGCACAATATTTTTGATTACCCAATTGTTAATATATCTAACCATATTTGATTAGGTAGGATATGAGAAGTGGAAATGCTTGGATTTCTAAAAACATTCTCTTCTTTGTTAAATAAGAAGTTTTGGTTGTTCTAAAATAGTGTTAATATATATTAAACATAAATGGTATGACATTAACCCTTATAAAAGTACTTGACAGTGTTTTTTGTCAAACATCTTTTTGGGTTCTTGTCTATGAAATATCATTAGTGGTATGATGGAACCCATACTTCATACTGGAGCTCAGGCCCTGTAGTAACATTTCGAATGGAAACATCTGTGTTATCTAGCACCCACTCATCCTGTGGCATTATTGGTTCTGTAATAAGTATAACAGTTGATGTGCATGCAATATTTCATGTTAAAAATAAGTTGATTATATATATATATATATATATATATATATATATATATATATATTACTGAAATACATACCTGGTAACTTGGATTTCCTTCTTGTTCCTGACAAATCAGTGTTCTCAAAATGCATGTGACACGCGCATTGATTTAAATACAGTCAACACATCATGCTCTGTTAAATCTTTGTTTCCTGTTAAGACACCATAAACTTTGTCCAAATATACCTGGATGAGATAGACTATGAGTTGATTAATATTGATACTCAACAGCGGAAATACAGTACCACGTTAACAGACACTCAAGAATGCTGACCAGATATTAACATAATCCTAACCTAACACTTACCTTAAAAATATCATAGTAGATCAAAACACAATCTGTATTTTAGGTTTTGCATGAGAGCGCCCTCATGCGACAGTATACTTCTATTAATTCTTCTAGCCAATCAAAATGTGGCGATTTATTACTGATTTACCATAACTAACTCTGCTTACGAGCTGTATAGAAAACTTACACTACTATACTTCATTTTTTTAATTCGAAGGAGTAAAGTGAAAAGACACGTTTACACGATGAAATTTTTCAAAGTTACTTCTTAGCGGCATATAAATTGTAGTTACGTAATTAATTATATATTCATTATTCATTACAAAAATAATTAATCAATTAAGTATAGAAAACACTGCAGAATAACATTTATTGATCAAATACACATCATACTAGATTTCAACTTTATACATCATACCTTTCTTAACGGAAGTTTCTAAATGTTGCTAGATTTTACTATAATTCTTATTTTGATATGTTTATTTACAAGCGAACAACAACTTAGACTAATATTTAATATAGCATATACATACAAAAAAATTCACCTTAAATACATGTGAATACATTACTTTACCTTCCAAAATAATTATTCACTATCACTTTTCATTTCACTTGAACAACTATATATCTCTGCCCACGTATATAATAAATGGCTGAATAGTATCATCAATTAATCACATGTTCTACACATTTCTTCCGATTGTTAATTGTCAAAAACACTTTTTCGATCTCTCTTCAAGTATCTGCAATAATAATTATACTTATTCTAATATACCAACTGTGTAAAATATATATTTGAGTAGCTATACTCAAAATTTGTTGCATATTAATAGAAAATCGGGACTAACCTGAAGTTTATCAGTTTTATAAATTTGTACAATGTTGAATGGCTCATTTATGGCAAATCAGCACGCTGTTTTACTTCATTCAGCACTTTATCACGCGTAGGAAGTCCTATATAAAAACTATACTAATTACCTCATAAAATGTTGGACAGTTTCATCGCAATCAGCAATTAAAGAATGTTTTCCAGAAGTTTTCTGTGGTGGGGCAACTTGTCCTTTCTCCTTGTATTCTTTTATGGTACGGTAGACAATAGACTGTGCCACTCGTAAAAATAAGATAAGATTATAATATGTATAATGGTGGTAATAATAATGGTGGTATATAACACCAACTTATCATGCTTATCATTGATATTCTTGCAACAATGGCAGTAATTGTTATTCTCAGCTTGTCAGTTCGAAGTCTTTTGAATATATTCAATATATTTTGCTACTCTATCAAAGATAGATGTCCTAACCTCAGATCTTTTCGCTTTCTCGGAGGAGATATTTGGATTCTAGAAGTAGTTGCTACTTCCTCCATATGCACGAAAGTCGCTATGAAAATGTTTTACACGGAAAATATGTCAGCCGATTAGCTCTCAAAAAAACTTTATTTATTACGACAACGCGAATTTAGAGAGAAAACTGAATACAGACACACTCAGAAAAATACTCAATCTCAATATCAATCAGCTGTTGTAACAATATGGCGGCCGGCAATATATATTGAACATCGCTAGTGTAATTTGGGCCGAAAGCTGACCAACAGTTAGCCTTCTTTTTGGCGCTTCAATTCTAAAACATTCTTCCTAATTAAAACACAGGGTATAGATATCGAATATAAAATGCAAGTTATTGAATTTTGGAGAAAAAATCGTTAAAAATGAAAGTTTAGAAAGTAATCCGTACGTTAAATGCAACAAAATTTTTGTTTTTCGATGATTACAGCATTTACACCTTTAACGTACATTTTTTTATAGGTAAAATTTTCATGCATTGCAAAGCACAGTTATAAATAAACAGTGAAAACAAAGGTTATTTTGTAAGTAAGATCTCTGTTATCGAATATAGTGTAGTTGTGTTTACTTATATAAAGTCAACGTAATTCTTCTATTTTGCTAACAAATAACATTTTTATATTAATAGGGAAAAACTACTAACGACATCATTTAGTACTACTCAAACAATTAAAAATGTGTTCAAAGTATTTTTAATGCATTCCATAGCTTCAGATACATGAATGCAAATAGCAAGGTGGGCGAATAGATTATAAACTCCCAATGTTTTATTTAAATAAAATAATAATAATGAATATGAATAATATTTGGTCGTGTCCCCTTATTAATAGCTCGCGTGTATGTTTCAAGATTTTGTTGCATCTAAGAGGCTATTTCATTCTTGCAAGTTAGTTGCTTACAACTTCACATATTGTTTACATTACAACCAAATAAATTGAACAAATTCCTTAAAGCAATAAGATCTCACTAAGTAAATGAAATATATTGTTATTGAATTTTAGATGCTATTCAGAAGATTTTTAAATACAGTCTCTCCACGTAGAAATCTCACTATGGATATGTTGATTTTAAATATAAATTTGAAATCAACATATCCACTTTTGGAAATACGTACGAAATATTCTCATTGTCATAATGATAGTCGGAAGATAATGCTTAGACTGTTAGGTCAAGTACATGTATGTATGCTAAGTTGTCTAGGCCCCAGACAAACAAAAGACAAAAATTTTGGCCATAGACAATTTGAAAGCGTCTAATACATCGAATTTCTGAATGAAATAAATCAAATTTTACGTGCAATTTTACAAAAACCTAATGATAATCCATCGAACATTCTGGAATTGAGGAGAATGTTATTCATCCTAGAGAGTTTTCAACCGATTTTGAAGCACCATCTAGTGAGAAACAGGTTTTACATTTTTTTAATGTAATGAGTTCTTGATACTTACCTAATAATCTATTGCCAAATTCGAAAGTTGTTAATCTAATTAACTATTGTAGTCAAACACATACCAAAGGTTTCTATCATATTTAACTGGAACGGTATTATTTATTATTATTATTATTATTATTATTATTATTATTATTATTATTATTAATAATTATAATAATAATAATAATAATTATTATTATTATTATAATTATTATTATGGTTATTATTATTGATATTGTTATTAAAGTTCTCATAAGAAGAAAAAATATGCATAATCTTAGGGAGGTATAATGTTACAATAGACGCAATGATGACGTTATAACTGAGGAAAATAAAAGATAATGCAAATAATATTAAATGTTTACTTCTAGGATGTTCCTCTAAATTTTTAGTTTGGGAAATAATTTATTTGTAAAGGTAGAGATCGTGATAATCGTATTTTCAAAATTGGTGTGAAGTTAGCAGCGTTAGATGTGATTTTGGAGAGAATTGTTACATGCCAGTTACGCTACTATAGCGATTCTGTGAGCCGAACAAATAAAATATATTTATCAGAGCTATCGTGCAGAGATTGCAGGTGTGATAAGTGTTTTCATATACAAGAAGAAGTAATAGACAAAGGATGTACCATCTCACAATAATTAGAGTAGAAGGGTCATAAAAGTGAAACTGAAATTAGAAGCAGATAGTAAAAAAAGCTATCTAACAATCTAGTGATTCAAGACATAGTAGTTATGCAACTATGCATGTGTTTGAAATCGTTAGACCCACTGTGCAAAAAATGTTTTTAAGGTTAGAAAAAAAAGATTATTTGCGTAGATGTACTTACTTAATTATTCAGCGAGCTACAAAGAAGTAAAATTGTAAAAACAAATATACTACAGAAATGTTTATGATTATTTGATTTTTATATTACGGAAATGTGCTAATATAAAGAATATACATAGCACAAGCACAATTTAGAAACTTGAATCTTTTTGACTAATGCACGTTTAACGTATGGTAAAACTCTATGCAAATATCGACAACAGTTAAGATATTTTAACATTAAATGCTAATTTTCCAGTATAGAAAGATGTATTTTACCATCCTCTGTATGTCGAAACGTAGAATAATTGAATTTTAAATCCGCACATTGTGTCATTTGGCTGTATTTTGCATACATATTCACGCGATGTACGCGAGTACATAGAATAAATCCACTGCGGCAAAATTTATTTGTGCTGGCCGCTTCTTCCGTATACCACACCTTCAAGGGCAAACTATATTGGCGACGTTTGGTGGTTTAATAGTAGCTAGGTGCACATTAGTATGTACGAACGATAACTTCGATTACCTCGTGTTCCCACCAAGGATGCCAACCGAAGAATCAGCAACACCCTAGCATTAATAATGAGCTTAGCGAAATAAGACGCATTACCTGTTGAATCAACAGATACGGTAAATACCAGCATGCATTCTTAAGAAGCACGACTTTATTAGCGTAATCTAGAATGATTACTTCATCAATTTGTTTCCTTTATATTTGAAATTCCAAATTGCTGGGGGGAATTTGTAATCTCCGTTTATACTTCTTCGATTTTGTACGGAGAGAGCATAAGTTCTGTTTTTGGTGGTCGCAGTTTCGCGATTCCGAAAGGCCTGTATTATTCCTTTCAAATCACCTTTAGGATAATGTATTTGAGTGTAACCTTCTATTTGCAATAATAACTAATAACAAATACCTCCGTAGTGGTATGCAAATGAATGTCGTTATTTCCTGTCTCATATTCCTAAGGTTTTGCTAATCCTATCAAAAATTTTATCAGCTTCCAATGCCCAACCCATCTTATCAATATTTTTTTTCTTAGAGGACGGTTACTTCAAGGTCTCCAGATATTGTTTGCTTTTCGTAGATTCATCCGTAGACAAATTCGTATACCAATGAACGTAAATCGGCGCCTAAATTGAGGAATACATGCAAGGAAACAAATCTATAGGTTAGAAATGTATTTAAAATTTTTGAAGTATTAATTGTTGGGCTGCTTAAACCTCTTAAAAATATGCTATCTTTTTCCACACACGACTAAATCGCCCTAATTTCAATCTCAACTAGTATTGCGATAGAAAATACATTAAACCATAGCCAATACGTCAAATTATTTAAATTGTAGGAATAAAATTCTAGTGAATATTAAGTACACATCAGTAAACTTCTGTACGTACAACCTGTACGTAGTTGGTAAGTGTAGGTAACCAATTGTTAAAAGTTAGCAATTGTTATGCTATACAATCGAAAAGCAATTTGCATTCGCTAAAAAGACAAGCGTACGTGCTACATAGAATAGACAAAAAACTGAATATACCGAAGTAGTAAAGCAGAATACAGACAATGAATATTCAATAAATAGGAGTCTAGATTATATCGCGGTGATAAATTAACAATATGTCTTGAGCTGCAGTTTCACATACAAAATTCGGTAGCGTATCATACGCTTAAGTGGTTCTCGTCAATATGAGGGTCCGGAATAATAATAAGGCGCAGCTACTTTCATGGATATGGCGAGCTGACCTTAATTTTAAGTCAGTGCCTAGACAAACAAAGACGATTATGGAGAGTCTAGGTGTCTTAAACAGGTGGCGGTTTCGATTAAAGGCAAAGAATGAGCAACAGGAATTTAGTTAGATTTAAAACATTTCAATATATACTTTACTTTTGAAATAAACTAGTCATCTATATTGTTTTTTTTAATATATTTGCACACATTTATATTATATAAACGAAGGAGAAGTATATAGTGTGTCTAAAACTGGCCAAACTGCTGTTAATTTTCTTATTGAACTATGAAGTCGATCGAAATAGTCAATTGGTACAATTTTTTCCCAGATGTAAAATGGTAAAAGTAGAAAACCGTTGCACGTTCTATTTGGTAGATATTTACAAATGTAATATTATTTAATAAGTTAATTGTAACGTATAAAAACCATTTTTGTTATTACATATGTATGTACAAGCTGAAGTAATGTTGATAGTGTACAATCGCCTAACACATTTTACAGTGACCTAATCGTATAACTAAAGCTTCTATATACCTCCAAGCTTTACCCATTTTTCATTTTATTTATCTTGGAAGCTGTGAGCAATATTTTTGCACACACTTCGAAGTAAACCAGTTTTCTCGATTTATTTTTTTATCTATCAAAAACAGACTCGTTTTACGTAGAAAACTGTGGTGTATGACTAATTTACGCGGATAAACACATACAAGTCCCTATATAATATTAGTAATAGTAATAATAATAAGTACAATATCTACATAAATTCAAGTAAAACATAAACATAGATAATAGCTCAAAATAAAGAATATATACATACATAAAATTTACTCATAGTATCAAAATATACATAGACATGTAATTTGGGGACAGCGTAAATTATAAATCTGCTCGGCAAAATTTAATTGAATATTAGAACGTGCACCTAAGTCGTTTTTGTGTTTTTTTAGGAATGATATTAGTTTCAATATAATAAGGGAAGACTATGGGACTATTTACTATATAAAACGATTGAATATTTTGCCACGTTCAGAAAAAAATTGTTTGCAGTGCACCACTCATTAATTTAGTGCAAGGTTAACTAATACCATTTGTGAATTGTCTTTTCTCTTCGTACCGCGTTTTCTGTTCTTGACTAGGTATTAGACTCTTCCCCTTCTTTCCGGCTTTCATATATTCATTTTTTCGTATTCTTCTGGTCTATGTCCAACCTCAAAGCATGTGTGACTTTTGACAGTTTTCAAGAATTGCAGTATTTGGTTCTGGTTACTGTTTCGACTACTTGAATGTTTAGTTCCGAGAATAATCATTTGTTTATTAACTAACACGGTACATCTGTTGCCATTCTTATTATTTCAATTGATGTAAGTTGTATCTTTTCCACTGGGTTTCTGAGGTTTGATTCCATTGGCCGCTACTAGCCAATACTTTTACAGTACTTGAAATGCTGCTAGAAATATTTTACATTTTCATAAAATTTAACGTTACTAGTCTAAATTCAAGTGATAGTTTGTACTTCAATGAAGCCATTTTGTTTACATTGAATTTAAGGAAGTAGTTTTGTGTAATAACGTTAAATTATTTCTACTATGACATCGAATGGCGTTTAGTGCCGGGACAACGCATCGATTGGCTTTATTTAGCTTTCTGCATGGAGATTAATCAAACTGTTAAATGTTGATCTAGTTTAAAAGAAAAGAACGTCGTTGGGTAGTTGTGAGTTCATATTGAAATATAAGGTAATGAAAAGACGTTACCCATCTCACAGCATCTCAAATTTTATTGAATAAATCCTACCACGTCTTGTACGAAACCGGTAACCGTTATTTAATAAAATTTGGAATACTGCGGGATTAGTCCCAAATTTTCATCATCATTAGATCTTTGGTTTAAAATATCTTCGTCGAATTACCGTGCCACTTTGGTTTTCCTGTCCTCCTGAAGTAGCCTCCTACGATGGAGGTGAAACGTCGAGATCCCACCTTTCTCTCTTCTTCTCTTTCTTTTTTCTTCCTTTCTTTCTCCCTTTTTTCATTTTTCTTCTTATTATCTGTTTTTCTTTTTATTTCTTTCTCTTCTTACTCTTATTTCATTTCTATATATCTGATCATGACACGGTTCAATTCCGGAAGTAGTTCGTTTATTACTGACTCTGGCCGTGGAGGCCTACATATTAATTTCATCAATATATATATATATATATATATATGTATGACGTATGATGTATGACGTATGATAAATATGTGAGTTGTGTACTGATAAAGACCGTTTTCTTAACGTCATCTTCTGGAGCTAGTGAAAGCTGGAAATCGGTCTCTAGCTTTAACTAGGGACAGACCAGCTCCAGTGTGACGACTGCGATCTCGTTCAAGTGTCGAAGAAACGGTCCTTATCAGAACAAAAAAAATGTCGGCCTCGGTTGAATTTGAACCTATGCCTTCTCGTTCTCCGGACGAGTGTCTTCACCCATGGTCTGCGTGGTCTAGAAGTGAAGACACCAGCAAAGGTATGAAATACTGCAAGGACTAATTGATGAATATCTTCAGCATTTCCATATCTTTACGCATAAATTTTGCCCCTAATAGATATATGTGCAAACCAAATAGTCTTTCTTTTTAGAGAATGAGTCAGGAGATTGAGCTGGCCATAAACTGTGTCTGCGGTTACCAATTTATCGATCGCAGAACCGCTTGCTAAAATAGTTAGGATACTAAAATTCAAAAAGGGAAGGAAAACAAATTGGAGAAGGCATTGAAATTCTATATTAGTTTTCTACGGGAAATGCAGCTAAATGTGATGTGGTGATTACGATAAAGAAGTTATTACAAAAACAAGAAATATAATATTTTCATATATATATAATTCCTGTACTTAGTGTGTCTTCTCATTTATTTTAGCTTCTAATACCGCCACAGTAATAACACGTGGCCGATAACCTTTTTGTTATATAAAAATATTTTTGTCTAACTGCACTGTGCGTAGCAACTGTTCACTTCAAAATAATTTGATCATTCTCTAATTGCAGTCGATGCTGACTGTTGTATTGCCTAATAAATTACAATTTTTTAAAATAAACTAGTATTACATTTTAACCAACAGACTGTATACCTTACGTTGCATGTGTCTATATATTGTATGTCGGTAGTTAAGAACTAATAACTGAGATTCAATTGTCTATCGGAAAAAGGAGGAAATATCGAAAGAAATCGAAACGAAGTGAAACTGTAGATGCATGAATAATGTGAAACAAGTGAAAATTTGAAAAATATGTGTCTAGCTTTTAAATAATTTCGAATAATATTACTTTCGATTATTTTATTGGTTCTATAATATTGTTAGAATACGGACCTGATTACATTAGTTCTTGTGTAAAGTTGTTCGTGTACAACATACGACTTTTCCCATTTATCGCCGTATTTTATATCTTCCATTCTGATAACGTACACACCAACACATCCACAAATAGTCGTACACACACATATGTATATGCACACACCTGTTTTTAAAGTACCGTTGCTTAAAATGTTTTGGAGCTTCTCTCCTTCTATCCACGTAGATAAGAAACTTTGTGAAGTAATAATTGTCAAAATGGAAATACAGTTATTATACTTACTGCGCTGATGTTGACGATGGTATTTTATGGCTGGAGTGGAACGCGATGTTTTCCTAATAGTGAAATATGTGATTCTTCTCTATGACCTACTAGGGAATGTATGTGTGTGGATTTTTATCGATTCCGTAATTTGGTTTTCGTTGTAGCTAATGCTATAAATTTCGATGCGATGGAGAAAGAGTAACAAAAAATGATGCGACGATGAATTAACTGTTTGTCTGTTAATTAATCGTAAATAAGAGATGGATTCTTTCAGAATAGTTATTGAGACATCGATGAGAAAGTGTTGATTTATACACGTTTCCAAATTCTAACGGTACAATGTATTTGCGGTATTCTATAAAGCCTGAGAAATCATTGGTTGATTTTTTAAATTAATTATTGAAACCTCGAACCTGTTGCAGAGGCCACTGGACGTTAATTTCTCTTTTCGCATCCAATATTATTAAACAAACGCACCGAACATGTAATCTAGGAAGTAGTGCGGAAGTTATAGTTAAAGATATCATATCACAGCTAACATATAATTTAATTTTAAAAACTACGCTTTAAAAGTAATCTTTACGTCTCTCATCATATGACCATAAACCGATGTATAGATTACATGTGTAGATATTAACGGAATGGGCTTATATGTCTATGATGCAAAATATGTTTTAGCCTTATGTACAAATGTGGGAAGGTTGGTGCAGTCAAATTGCCTCTGTGAGCCAGTAATATTTATGCCTAATTAGAAAGAAGCTTCCTGTCTCTATTGAAATTCTTCTAATACAACGTGTCTGTGGTTGGATTGATTTGTATTTCTTCATGATATAATTTAGTCCTACCAAATTTCTTCCTTTGACAAAGGAGACAAGTGCTATATCTGCAACATTGATTATAAAATTTGTGTTCTTACACCATCCTTCTACAGTTCTTTAGACACTTTGGGTGAGCTCTGATATTATACTGACATTTGTCTTCGGTGCTTCGTATTATCATCAATATATCTCTGGCTGTTGCATCTCGCATCATTTAGTAAAACTAACAGATCCTATCCTCTAACTTCATATCCTAAAGTAAAGCGAAAACAATCCCTTACCCAACCTCTCCATACCATCTGCATTGTTCGGTTTGCCAACGTTGTCAACCTCGCAACATGGCTTTCATCAATCTACGGATGAATTCAAGGCAATCTTCGTATGATGTTTTCATACGTTTTCTTAAGATATTTTTCAAGCAATTTTTCTATAGTGTTTAGAATGAACGGTGATATGTATGTAGGTTTGTAATCCCTTCCCCTAGAGTTAACTTCACGATATTTCTTAATTCCTAGGACCACCATAATCTTTCCCATTTTGTAATTTAATCGGTAATTGCTTTTGTGTAATTTCAATCAAACTTCTATCAAATTGGGTGCTATAATATTTATCAAATGTAAATTGAAGGAAATTATAGCAGATAGTATAAATTGTGATAATTCTAAAGTTTGGTATTTTGATGATGGAAAAACGTTTATTAGCCCTTCCTACTACTTTGACAAAAGGAAGGAGTGCTTAATATGCTACATAATTTTTGCGGTTCCTTGTTAATCTTTATTGTAAGATTTTTCAGTGACCTATTTTTGCAACACTCCGTGTATACTTATTTTTAAGTTATTGTAAGTACTACCGCCTCAGCATGTATTGAGCACAGTATATAGATAAAACTTGACTACCTACTCTAGTCAATCAATTGCTAAAATATATTGGTGCGCTTTCAAAGACAGCAATTTGAATTGGCCATTTTGAGTATGCTACGGAATCAACTAATTACCTCCCACTTGCAATAAGAAATACTATCTCTATTAAATGTACGATATTTCAGTGTTGACGTATGAAATTACTTAAATGAAATATTCTGAAATAGATAGGAAGGAAGATTTAGAAAATAAGGTACAATAAAAAAAGTACGCGGTACACATAGTCCAATTTGTGATGGAGCAACGTATTCCGAAATGAGAAAAATCTTCAAATGTTCTATTACGAAAGGTAATTTCAGTTCAGTCCCTAAAAATCAGTAAACATATACATAGATTTAAATGTAAATTCATAAGTCAAGTTTGTAGTTTAAGCTACTGCGTAAGATCTTCACTTATTTGAGGAAAAATTTGTAAAGAAACAGTTGCTTATTATCACCTATACGAACTCTGTTGGTTCAAAGATAACTAAATTATTGTTTTCCTTCTCAAATTCTTATCGGACTTCTAAAGATCGAGAAAGGCGAGACATACCGTAAGGTTTTTACGTATATATCTTGCCAAAACCTTTAACGTACATTGGTTTTTCCGTGTTATAAATGTGTTTTCCTGTACGTATAGAAAAACGAAATCGTATTGGATCATCAGTTGGTAGCCATGAAGATGGGATAGACCGAGTGACCTTCGGCATGCAGTTTTGTGAATGCCTGCGTGCGTGAGGTTACTTAACATTCAAATCCGATAGTCTGCTGTCCCGGTACTCCCCGCAATGTCACCGAATACGTGATGGACACTCCCTGAATGTTTTACTCGTCGCAAGCCGAGAGACATTGCTACTTTGGCGTTATATATCGACACATCGGAACATAAAAAGTCCGCAGAAAATTTTCTGAATGTAAATGTCTCTATTTCGAAATGCCTGCGCACAAAAATTACCATAGTTCGAACGGATTCGTTTCAATGTTTTCAGGTCGTGTTACACCTTGATCTTAAATTCGGAGAAAGACTATGTGACTTCAGGTTAATTAAGATAATTACTAGAGATGTTAGTATTGTATGCAGTTGTAATTATAATAATTATATAGTTAAAGTGAGTATACAATTCGTATTTTACTTTCCACTTCAAAGCAATACTATTTCTGTAATAATATTAGTGACGATGTTACTGTGCCATATTTCATAATTCACACAAAATTATCATCTTGCAGTTAGATATACTAAAAAGATGCAGTAATGGCGTGTGTATGTATAATGAATAAAGAACGTATAAAAATACAAAAAAGTGTATAGTATTGTAAATTCCTTATAAGAAATTGCATCAATGAGCGTGCTAATTGATATGCTTTTGATTGGAATGCTGTTAAAACCGCTTAAACAAGACTTTTTAAAACAAGTAAATACTATATGTACTCATGAGTATTTAGCGCTATTACAAGATATTTTAGACCATAGAAATACTAACACTTACTACACTGCTTCTACAGAAAAGCGTTAGACTATCATTGGACACGAATGTAAAATTTACGGTCGTTGGCTATTAACATCAGCGAGAAAACAAATTCACAAAATCGACATTAATCTTCATGTAGTTGTATTCTTACACAAAAAAAACAGAACAAATGAATTAGTTGTAAAGGTATTAAATATATTTAGTAGCTTTATAACTAATTAAAATATATATATACATTAATATACAATAATATTAACTAAAATCAACGCAAGGAATGTAAACTTTGTTGATTGATTCCTGTCGATCTTAATCCATTAATAAAATAATCAACTCCGTGCTAAAACCCTTTATCTAACCATTATTGTAATAGAAAGAATTAGATATCAAAAAAATGTTTTTATTATAAACAATAGAGTTGTTGTCAGGGTTGTTTCCATCATTCCTGAAGTTTTGGTGTTCCGAAGCTTTGGTAGACTCATATGTCTGCTACCATCATTAGTGTAGCCACATGAACAACTGTTTTCTGCCCTATAATATAGGCATCCAGCGACCTCCCATTTTAACGTGATACGACTGATTTGAGTCGAAGTATAGATATTTTCCTGTGTGAACTAACTTTTTGTATACTTTGGTCTCTAACGTGCAATCCATTCTTTCGTATACCAGGGCATCAGAAGTTTTCTAAGCTGTTTACATATTGGAGGTATCCATCAATTGTACCCCCTCCCCCATGCGGCCGTATCACGAAACTGTCAATATATCATGTGTATCCATTGTTCTTTGTTTAGATTTTTCCATAGGAGACAAAGCAGAACTCGTGGCCATACTTAGTTCTTATTGGTAGAACCTGTCATTCGCCTGGAGATATGTTGTACGATTACTTCTACACTTAAGAATGTTATATCATGGTGCCCCTGAAATATCTGTCATTTACTATTGTTAGGGCTGCTTCTGTTGGTACGTTAGTAAACTGGTTTACTAATCTATCTTGTTAATTAATTCTTATGTTTGATTTTATTAATGAATTGTTTAGTGTTTGTAATAGTTGATTGTGTATTAGTCGATAGAGGACTAATTATGCTGAGTTGCAGGAGTTTTTAGAGCTTATGATTGACGAGAGGAATACTTGGTTTATGAATCTTCACCAATATGTACAGATGTGAAGGATTTGTATAGCGTCGTGTATGCCACCTAAGTTGATTTAGGATATCTGATTTATATTTGGACAGCGTACGTTGTATTTTGGGTTCCATCAATATTGCGGGACCTTTCTTTAATCTCTGTATTTCTCGGTTCTTAGAATTTTTTGGAGTTTCGTGTTGTACGTTTTCACATCTGTTATGACTGTTGCTTTATCTATGCCTGCTGCAAGGACTTTGATAGTGTTAGCTCTCTTTAGTTCCCTAGGGTTATTTTGTTCTGCTCTGGTGATGTTTTGCTTTACATGTTTTGATTTTGCTTTTTCGACTGCTGCCCTGTCTCTTCAGCGGTATTTGTGCGCCATCTCTGAAGGATGTCCTTTTTGTAGCCGTCTCTATAGTTAGCATCATGTCTACCGTTGAGAATTATCGATAACTTCATACTTTTATTTAGTATTTTAATGTTATTATGGAACTGCTTGCTAGATAGGTTAATTACTGTTTGCTTAGAATCTGTGGAATTAGTTTCAATTTCAATATTTTCCAATGTTTGTCTTTTAGTTGGCTATTGGTTCATCTGATAGCTTCTATGTACCGCTGCACAAAGTGTAGTCTTGTTAATTTTCGTCGGTGTTCCTGCATTCTTCTTTAATATGAATTTTGGCTAAGGCACTGCTAATTGCTTATTTTCCTAACTAAAGATTTACGAGTTCTAATGTCAGTATCTTTTGTTCAAATATTTTTAACCATAGTTATTAGGTCATTGAGACTTATGGGGATGGAAGTTGTCTTACTTTATGCAATCCATTGGCAAGTTTCACCATGCTCCTTTCGTATTGTCTGCAAAGATTTATTTAATTCGGATCCCTACCGAATTTCTAGATTTATCATTGCTGGTGCCGAACAATTCCTTATGCTAAAATTATAGAAATCTACAAGTGCTGTAATTGGAATTGTTTTTTTAATCCTTGGTTTTTAGTAGATCTTCTTCAATGTTAGCGCACATTTAGATTTTACTAAAAAAGTTAAATATAGGAAATACTTTACATATATTTATTACTCAAAATATTGCCAGTATAATCAAATATACAAGGCGTTCCATTCAAAATCTTGATGAAACTTTATTCGAAAAATGAACTTCGTGCAATGCCAAAGTGTGTGATGAAGATGTTCTTTTTTAGTAACTGAAAATCGCTGTAGTTATATAGATTAAACAACATGAAAAGTTGAATTGTCGAACATTACACAAACGAAATCATTTATTTCGGTAGCATGCTGCAAAAATCATTTTTTGGAAATATTCCGAATGGATATAAAAATAGATAATTTTGTACAGAATGACTACAAACCTTCCAGTAGAAGCCAGTTGTATATTAATAGAAGGTTTGTGTATTAATAGAAGGTACAGAAAGCTTCTTTCTTTAGAATAGTAACTTTAATGCGGTAATAAGTCCAAAGTAGTAACCTATGATGTAAGACAAAGTGATTCCTTCGTTTAAGAAATTTTTTAACTAATAATTATTTTTTATTACGTAGCGGTAATTATTATAAGACGGCAGTAAATCAATCCGATGTGTCAATTTACCTTTGTCTGACTGAACTTATAAAACTTAATACTTATTATTAATACTAATTAATTATTTCGATATTTATGAATGTTCTAAAATATTAATTAATTATATTAAATATATATATGTGTGTGTGTGTATACATATATTAGATGCATTATTAATGCATCTAATAAGAAGGAAAAATTTGTATATTACTGTATTTACAATTTACTGCGCTTAAAAGTGTATTGTATATGTAATACAGCATTTTAGAAGATAGCTGTTCTATTTTTGTGGCTTTCTTTGCGCATAATGTTAGGTGTACCTAATTGTAAGTGCAAAAGCATATATTACATTGCTATTAGCAATAATAACAGTAAATTAGCAATCTAATAGCAGGACTTGTTTCGTTCTAATGGAAATATCAGCGTCTGTGTTGTTGATCATGAAATTTAATTAACAAAGATTTAATTCGTTTAGAAATTATGCATAGATACAACTTTTTGCAACCAATTAAATTATTTTATAGTTCTAAACTATATAATATTAGTATAGAACCGTATTGAATATCTATTGTTCTTTACCAAGGATGTCAATAAATTTTTGTAGTTGTTCTAAGACAATGCAGCGTTGTTGGCCTTAAATTTCTGGGAACTTTTAATAGGTGGTAAAAGCTAGTGATTAGGAACTCGTCAAGCCTACGTAGGAAATATTGCATGCTGATATATTTTTACAATTCAGTCGGTAAATCGGTTGTCAATGAGAGTCCGTGTGCTCTTGAAACGCTGCGTTCCGAATAAGTTATTAATTTGTGTGGAATTTACTGCGATACCTGTGAATTATACAATCCCTGCAAACATTGTGGTTTCAGGAAATTTGCCGTTAAAATAACACAAAATAATCTGTCATGACTTAGTAATGGTCATTATGGTATTGTATACATATATACGGTAAGAAAGCTGCAGAAAAACGAAAGCAAAACTCCATAATTTTCCTGTCCCGTTAGAAAATTATTTTATCTTAATCGAGTTTGTAAAGTTTCAATAACCGCAATACACGCATTGTCAGGGACCAAAACAAATATTTTGGCGCGAAAATTTCCAGCAGATAAAAAAAAGTTAATGATCTGAGTTATGCAAATAACAATATTTTCCTGTAAATAAAAAAAAAGATCAGCCAAACGAAAGTTATCACATTGGTCATTAAACAAATAGCATTTGACAGCAACTAAAAATATTTCAATTGTAAATTTTATCTGACCGCACTTAAACTAAAATTAAATAGTACCACACTACAAACAGCAGAGGCAGCCTACACTATGAACTACTTAACAAAGAAAAAGGAAAGGAGAAGCTATACCGGAAACATATGTACATACATAGTAGCAGTGGACTTACAGTGGGAATTGAAACATTTATCTATACAGAATTATTTGCATAATATTTCACGGATAGTTGTTGATATATGAAGAAAGAATATGGTATTAAAGGACCCTCGAAATGTTACTCCTCAGGACATGATTATAACTTAGTAAAATATACTGTGGCTGGATTTTCATTATCTCTTTCCTCCTTTCTATTGTTATTTAGGAAGATTTGTGCTCTCAGAGAATATGGAAATTTAACCATGCACGAAATAAATTTGAAGATAGCAATTTATTTCATGCAACAGCTGGTATCTCTTTAAAATATTGTTTTTAACAAATCAAACAATTCTATTATTGTAAAGAAAATTACTTTCTCGCATCAAGACATTTTTATTTTAGAAACATACGTTTCCTGGTGTAAGAAATTATTTGCGAATATGAAAACTCAACGACAACGATAAGTACGCCCAAAAAAATAAATTTAAAGAAAGAAATAAAATTATAGTCATAAAGGAGGTTTGGATAAGAGCACATTTTGACAGTCATAATGACACGTGATTATGACGTGACAGGTCGAAAGCTGAGAGCTGAGGAGGGATGGAATATTATACGATAGAGCAGCGCGTCCTGATTGTTAAACATTATTATCAAAAAGGGTGAAAGTTTGATTGCCACCAGTCGACAGAATGTTCCTAATTCATCTAAGAATAATCGAAAAATTCGAAAGTACTGATTCGGTTAATGACGTGAAGCACACGACACGAGCTAGCGTATTCTAGTCAAAGATTTGCGTCACCTGCCTGCAAAGTCCAATTGATTCAACAACTTCTGTCAACAGACCATGCACAGGGAAGAGAGTTCACCAATTGGATCCACGAGCAAACGGAAGTGCGAACAAATCATTTTCAGTGATGAGCCCTATTTTCATCTCGATGGCTTCGTTAATCTATAAAACTGCTGCACTTGGAACTCAGAATATCTATTAAGCGTGTCACTGCCTGGTGTGTATTGTGGTCTGGCGGAATAATTGGACCGTATTTCTTTGACGATGAGGAAGGTAATGCAGTAACGGTGAATGGCGAACGCTATCGTGCTATGATAACGCAATTTTTTATGCCAATTGAAAAATATTGCGCTTGACGACATGTGGTTTCATGACGATCCCACGTGTCATACGGCCCTTGAAATATTGACTGTCTTGCACGAATTTGCTCCTGGTCGTATCATTTCCCTGTTTGGTGACCAGAATTGGTGACCACGTTCTTGCATCCTTCACGATAATGCACGTCTGCATGTAGCGGGAGTGACACAGGACTTGCTTCAGCAGTTTCCGTGAAGCATGTTTCAATATCCGCCATACAATCCGTATTTAACCTCAAGTAATTTGCACTTATTCCGCAAATTGAAAGATTTTTTGAGTAGACACCGCTAAGGAAGTGATGATGAACTTCAAAAAGCCGTTAATCAGTGGTTCAACAACTTGGCAGCAACTGAGTATGTAGAAGATGTAGAGAGGCACGACAGGTACCTAAATTTGAACGTAGAAAAGTAGTTTGGGTGTCTAATTTTATGTAAACTACGGTTTCGTTTAATTACATCTAATAAAAATTTCTATAGAAATTCTTACTTTTCTTACTTTCTTTACTTTTCGAATTGCTCTTGTATATATATGTATATGTACAATCACCTGTTTCTTGAACACAAGTCTGATACACTGACTTAATTAGTTATATTATATTGCACGATAAAAATTCTTTCCTAGTACAATATCTACTATAGGGACATTATGATTAATTGATTATACAAATCTGCTTGTAGCGAATTTAACAAACAATTAGTGGGATTTTTATCACAAACTAGTAAATATGTTACAAAAATGATTCATGAAATTGATTCATTGTAGGTAGTTCTTTCTTGCATTACCTGTATAAGAAAACAAATAGTTTGTAATACACTCAAACCTGCATTATAAATTTCTCCAAACGCATTAAAGCGGTGTCAGTGCCATAATTTCTGCCAATATTCTATGTTTAGATATAGAAAATAGAATATTACTTGCTAATAATCTAAGCGTTCACGGGCAAGAGAGCTTGAATTTCAGATTGCCAACTATTCTTATATCAATAAACAAACATATAAAAATTTGTCGAGGTGTGGCCTGTAGTATATTTGACAGGTTGGTGGTCTGAGCTGTCACCCAGATCCTCCCCATTATAATACGTCCCACTACGGGGAAGGTCTCCAGGCCGTGCCATTGTATGATAATTAATGCCCTGTCGTCATAAACACTAATTTAATGCCTACGAGTAATCCCTGATTCATGTAATCGTATTTTTTAACACATGCTGTCGTCGCGGAATGATTGGTCAATGCAAAACAATGCGATCCCATTCTATTAAACTTATTTTTATTATAGCAAATGCTAATTATTAGATTAAATTGAGGGAATGCGTTTTCACTAACGTATATAAATAAATATATATATATGTATATATTCTTTAACAGCTTTGCTTATATTTGTTTACTTAATAATTATGTTTGTTTGGCAATAATATATTTTTGAAAATCATGAAAATAAAATTACTTATCAGTAAATCTGAATATATGAGATTTAACAACAAAAAAGGCTGGATTCTTATAAAGAACAGCATTCAATAAAAATTAGATGAACAGAGCCAGGCATTAAGAATAGTGATAAAAACGAATTATTTAGAACGAAGTGATTTTATTTTTCGAGAGAACTAAGTAAAATGTGAAATATTTTCCTTCAATAGCGCACATTAAATCCATTGTTACTTATCTATATATAAGTGCGAATATTCTATTTGATAATAGACTGCAGAAGTAAGCAAACTTCAAACATTTGAAAGCCATTACAAAACTACTTTTCAAATCGCTGATTTACTGCAAGTACTTTGTATCACCTTACCCAAAAATTTATTGTCTTTTTGCCATAATAGATGTCAGTCTACGATTTTGATGGTACAAGAGGCTCAGGAAAAAAGCTTAATGCTACTAGGTATCTAAATTATTGGAAACGCATAATCTGTTCTAATACACTGAAAGTTCCATTATTTCTGACAATTACATGCTAACCGAGTGCTAATTTCCAGATTGTCGAAATTGTCTTTTTAGCGTAAAATTGCAAGAGTAGATTCATTCTAAACAGAATATATAGTTTTGCAATGTGGTGAGGAACATTGGTGCATACGTCCTACCTTGACTTATTTCTATCTATTCTTGAATTTTGTTGAGGTTATCATTTACCGGAGGACAGCAAATAAAAAAACAAGTAATACTGGAATTTCCTTGGAATTATTTACGACCTGTTTATAATTAAGCTATACTTTGTTATATGTATTTAAGACAACGAGTAACATAACCTTTAAATTATTTTAGAATGACTTCCGGTTTTTCAATGATAATTCGATTTCATTGTTATGACTAACGTTAAATTTAATTGGATTAGTTTTTTGTGGAATTTTTAAGTAATAAAAAATTCACGGTTTCCGGATTCAATATTTGAACCTATACCTCCAAGTCGCTAGACCGGTATGTGTATTCATTTACACAACGGAAACCGTCTTGCACTTAATTTCTCCCCCTTCATATTTTTACAATTATACAAGATATTCCGATAAACTTGAGACTGTATAATAAACTGATGGATAAATGAGTGTTCAAAAAAAAATTATTTTTGATTTTGTGAAGAACCGCCTTTGATAAAAGTATTCAAAATGTATATGTAAAAATATAAATGTTGATATATATTATAAAAGATATAAGTGCGTTTGGCAAAAGCCCCATAAGAATTTTTAATAGAACAGGGACCTATGTAACATATCAATTTGAACTCTATGCGATAGTATAACCTCTTTCACAATTTGTCGATTATGAAAACTAGACGTTACTTTGTGAAAATCTGAAGTTTGTCTAATTGTGAAATGTTGTTTTGCGTGTTGTGTAATATTATTTGAAAAACCATATTTTCGATCTAAATACTCTGTCTTAATAACATGAAATGTTAATTTTCGGAAAAAAATCGTAAAGTAGAGGTGTATTCAAAACGGCTTACTCAATTGAAGAAAAAATAAGAATTGTTCGAATCTACTATTAAAGTGATGACCGCATTGAAGCTAAAGTAGAAATTATTAATAAGAGTCGTCCAGAGAAAAATGTAAGTTACCAATATGTCCAATAATTGATGGACAATGTTGGTAATTCAGTTTGCAGTAAGAAAAAACGTGAGGTAACTCATTTAGTACAAAATGAAGCAGTTGAAATGGCAGCTGTAGGTCATTTAAATACACATTTTATCAAGGAAAGAATACCAGATTAGTGCATTATTCAGCAGCATTTTTCGCACTTTGAAGACCTAGAAATTTCATCCATTTAGAATTAAGATGGTTCAAAGTTGAACGAAGATGGTATGGTCATTGTCTTCAATTGTGAGTAACTCATTGAAAAATTGATTTACGAACCAACCCTACTATGGTATGTAATATGTTTTCCGCTAATATTTTTTATAGTGAATACCGAAAAAAATTGGTTTTGAATCCATTTGAATTCCCATTTGCTTACAAAAACACATACGTAATACCCTCTAAAATTAAATTGAAACCCATTTTGTTGGATCGTTCTTGATGCAATGCTGTCTCAATAGAGACAGTTATTTACATTTATTGGGAGGCTTAATTGATAAGGCGGCACACCTCCAAAATTGATGTTCACGCGAGTTTCTGGCAAACCATCCCTTGAACACTTTTGTGTCTTAAATCAGAAATTTACATCACTCTAGCAAAAAAAATGGAATACCTACGACACAAAATTGTCAAGGAATGCTGGTTATTAACCTCTGATATATTCAATAGTGTTGGAACAAAATCTATTATTGTATTATGTATGTTGGAAGAGGTAATTTTGAGCAATACAGAAATTTGTCTCCTTTCTTCATTTCCAGTTTTCAATTAGCAATTTCGCGATATCCAATTGACAGAGTCTAACATATAGAAAAATAATTTAATTTAATATTAAATTTCTTCTGTTAAAGGAAATACTTAGTTCTTTCAATTTAACATTAATTCTGTGAAGATATCGAAATTAGTTAATATAACTAAAAGATAGTTCGTTCAACTACAAATGATTTGATATGCACCAAATAGTTGATTTAAGACATGGATTTTTAGGAATAAAAAAAAACGTATCTTCACAGTAGTTTTAATATACAAAATATGTATAAATGTGAACGCACGTACACCTATCATCATTGGTGGTAACACGAATAAAACACGTGCGTAGTGAGATGTATTTAACTTTTTCGTAATAATTGTGTTTGAATAGTGCAGACCTACTGGTACATACGTACTCTTGTGTGCATATTCTGCCTACCCACGCTATTTTTCTAAAATCCAAGTCATCGCAGGTGGGGCGCACCCAGTGTAAGTTTCACGGATTAAATTAAACAATGAAGAACAGTTCGAATAGATGTTGCGCTGAGATTTCGGTTTGGTGCCTAAATAAATAATGGTGACGAATATTTGATCGTTGTATTCCCAACTGAATTTTAGATAGTCAGTGCAAAAGCTAGCAATTGAATCTTAGAATAATTAGGCAAGCGTACAATGATTTAACAAAGCAAGCGTCAGGGTCAAAATGAATTGAGTACATATAACGCACGACTTGTAGCCAACATAAATGGCAGAAAAATCAGACTCGTTATTTTTATTGATGAATAACATATGTCAGTGAATAATCTTACTTAGTTTGGTTGTCTTTTTTTAACTATAAAAAATAAAATTTATTATAAATTGAACCGTTTGTATGTTCTGGTAAAACTACGATCTGTTTACGTTGCCGGTAGTCGGTCAGTCTTGACCATACTTTTAGTAGAAGTTTTCACTTAGGAATAGTGGAAGCTCTTGGTTGGCAATTAGATTTGGATACTGTTTATTTCTTCTTATTTGTATCAATGTGTATTTTATAATTATCAGTTTAAGTACGTATCTCTTTATATATATGATATTTTATGATTGACAACTACGTAAATTTGTAAACTATTAGCATGACCAAGCCGAACTTGTTTGTAGTACAACCCGTGTACGATGTGTACTGATATGCGTTTACTTCCTTTCTGTCATTGTAATTTTCTAATTTTCTATTTGATTTGCAAGTAAGATATTAGTAACTACATCATAATTAACGGATCCCGCAAAGTCTTACCGCATGTTGATGTTGTGGTATATAGCATTAAAGCATGTTAGGGTATTCGTTCGCCTATAGAATAATAAATCATCTAACTGACATCACAGATTGCACATGACGTTTCAATCTGTATTTTGTCCTGTGTAGGTATATGAATTTATCTGCCGGACTTATCACTTATTATAAATAACGCTTGCTCGTCTAAACTCGCCAATTTATCTTTAGGGTTGTTAACCGACTGAACATGGCGGATTTTCATTGCCGAGTGTGGACGGAACAACACGTGGACTACGGTACAATAAATAATAAATCGCGGCTTGGTGTACGAGAACGTGGTGCAATTTGACAAGCACAATTAATAAAGACTGCAGATAAAACTGTACATACACTGTACACGCACGACTACATCATATATGAATTAACCCTAGTATTGGAATAGTTTATGTGCTACCATTGCAGAATATACTTGGAAGTTGAAAAGGGAAAATTGCAAATATAGTTCTTAATATATTCCATATTTTGAAAACATGTTTATGAAGCAGTCGTAGGTGTTTATTGCCTTTCTACAATAATAAATGTTACACGTTTTCTATTGGTTTGCTTTTTTAAAGGTATTTTGCAACTTTATTGGTTTCATTTGCATATATCGCTACAGCAAACAGATATTGATGGTAGAGAGAATAGTTATCCAAGACATCATTAACAAATCTGATAGTCTCCTTAAAACTGAGTGAATGAAAAATAGTGAATGAGAAGTATACTCAGAATTCTGCAACATTGCTGCGCCAAAAAGAATAAAATAGTCATTGGATGAAAGCTTTCCATTTCTATGTATTTTCCTTTATATCTTGCATGAAGTGGTCGATATAATCTAAATTTGGTGCAGAAGACAAGATTTGACCCTCACAGAGCAGTGATTGTCACATCTGCAAGAAGAAGGAAGCTGAAAGTTCTGATCCTTCCGACTCTTCGTGGTGAAAAACTTTACTTCTGAACGAAAGTTAAATATCTAGTGATCGTATTTGACAAGTCACTTTCCACATCTAGACAAGTTGATTCACAGGATCAAAATGTCATTGTGGAATTGCCGCAGACTTTGTTGAGGAACTTGTGGATTTTCCCCCGAGAGGATGTACTTGCTGTACGTTACAGTAGCAAGACGTATAATTACATATGGAGCACATTGTTTGGTGGCAGAAGACCGAACAGGTGGCGACGGGGGTAAAACTTGCCGCATTCCAGAGAGTTCGACAACATCAGAGTGTAAACTGCGATCCCTGCATGCCATGTCCGATTAAGGAAACAGTAACATGAAGTGGTATGCTTTCTATGCTTGGAGAGACTATTTTATGCAACTGTCTTGGTATAGATACCATCAGTTTGTCTCTGTTGGGTTGGCCCATTATGACATCGGGCGAAATGAGCTAAACTTTATTGATTGACTAAACTTCTGTGGTTTACAAGAAAGATACATGTATCCAAGGAACTTTAATACTATGGCACTTCGCCGGCTCCAATGAATTCTATTGGTCAATGTAGATGGACGAACCAGACCATCTACTAGGCATTATCAATGTAATGTTGATATATTTCTTTTGTGATGGACACTTTTCTTGCCAACAATACTAGTCGCATGCAAACACACATGTGCTAACACATTTAAAATATACAAAATAGTACTTATAATACGCTACATAGAGGTAACGTTGTCCACACTAGCCATATTTTTATTTTCGTGTTAAGTTTTATCCAAATCGAATTTTATTGGACTCATGTACATGTTTATTGTTTTTAAATGAAGTGACTAATGGTGTGTAGTCGAATATTAAACCCAATGTGTATGGTAAAGAATATTAAAACCATAAACCATCCTGGAGCAAAATACTTGAGTTGTCCAAACCTAAAAAACTGATTATATAACAAAACCTTTCCAATATTAATTAATTTACTGTATTCCTGTATACAATGACTGTCACACAGTTGAAAATTTTGTGCATTAACCAGAACATTGTGTAAATATGAAAAGTTATTTTATCAATAGATTTGTATGAAATAATGATAGTGACATTGTTGCGTACGCACATACACTGCATTTCATTGATTTTACATTTATCAATTAATTCTGCATCATTCAATATACATACGTTATATGGCCGAATTTGAAAATATAGTAAATTGGTGCTCAATTAATAAGCATATTTTAAAATTTTGTAAACAATCTGGATTATATAGATAATGTAGTGGCATATATACACACGAGGGCGACCTGAAATGTTTACGGAATCGGCAAGAGATGGCGCACAAAGACTGAAGTGGTCGGTAAGGGCAACTGTCAAAATTTCAGATGTCTACTGTCAATAGTTGTTGTTTAAGAGTGTGTGGTGTGTAACAAGTCAGGCGGTTTCGCAAAAATGGATAAAATCGAATTTCGTACAGTGATAAAACACTTCTGGATGGCTGGGAAGACGGCCACGAAAATCCCAAATATTTTGCATTAGGTTCATGGCGGATGTACTCCATTACTTTCAACCATCAACTTTTGAGCGGGTAAGTTCATACGTGGCCGCACAAGCACAAATGACGAACCACGCAGTGGACGCCCAAAAATCGCTACCAACGATGAAATGGTCGACAAGATTCATGATGTCGTGTTAGCCGATCATCGATTGAAGCTGAAAGAGATAGCAAAGACAACAGGCATCTCGGAAGATCACCTAGGCCATATCCCGCACGAAATTTTGGGCATGAAAAAGCCCTCGGCGCGATGGGTACCGCGGTTGCTCATAGCGGAGCAAAAACGAAATCGGGTTGCCGTTTTGGAGGAGTGCCTGGCTAGGATCCAATGCAATCCAAGGTATTTCTTCATGTGTTTAGTAACCGTAGATGAGACCATAAGGATTTTTCCGGGCGAATCGGCCCCGAAATAAGCAAAGACCGTTCCATCGGCCGGAAAGCTCATGGCGACCATTTTTTGGGATCCTCAAGATGTGATCCTCATCGACTATCTGCAGAACAGAAGGACGATGACGGGGTAATAAATACTACAATGATTTATTGACCCGATTCGATGCAGTATTGAAGGAGAAACGGCCTCGTTTGCAGCAGAAAAGAGTGCTTTTCTCACCACGACAATGCACTGGCTCATTCATCCCGCAAAATTGAGTAGCCACATATGAGCTTTGATGTTTCAATGCTTTTTAGAGGTTAAGTTACTTGTTTAGTAGTTTAACAACAATTATTAGCACTTATTTCTATACATATGCATGTATTAGCTTTGATTGAAGGAAAGAAGTTTATCGGTATGCAATATTGAGGAATGGAGAGTTTTCTACTTAATAAACCAAAGATCACAAGAGTTACTTTAAGGGCGTCGATCGTCTAAAGCGCCTTATTAGCCGTATTTAGCCTGTTACCAAGTATTACATAGTTTTGGTTGTATTTTATCATGTAATCTATTTTTAATTAATCGGATTCAAATACAAATGTAACATGTGCCTATGTACGTTGTGGAAATTATATCTGCTTAGACCGGGCTGCATTAATTCTTATGTTATTGTATTGCGTTATTTTCTCATTTTAACAAAAAGAAAAAAAATCCATTTTTTTTACGGAAAGAGTGTTTCACTTCTAGTTCACAATCAAAGTCTAGCATCTCCTCCGTATTTCTACAATGTAACGTTAAATACAATCCGCATTTATTATGAATCGAGATCTGGGAATAACAAGTGCAGCATGCGATTTTATAATTTCTAGGATATTATCTATATTACTAAATTACAGAAGTATTTTGTACCAAAAATTTGTGCATAGATTGCTTCTAATAGTTTGTATAGTTACAACAAATTAGTATTTGAACCTATAGAAATTGTTGGATTCTTAGATTTCTACTTGTTACCAAAAAAAACTAGGAAACATCACTACTTTCGAAATATTTTAATGCATCCTTTGTACTCGTTTGTAGTCCATGCGAAACTTTAGAGTTAAAATATAATGTAATGAAAATATTTGCTTTCACAATTTTATAAAACTAACACAACATTTTTTGTCTGTTTTTGAAAGAATTAGTTGTTTTTGTCACCTATTCTCAAGTAAATAATAACAATAACTTATAATGCAAATAACTTGTCACATTAGGTTTGGGATTGGTTAATTTTCGGGTAGGTGTTCTTATTTCTAATGATCACTGTAAACATACAGTTAATTTAAATAATAACTGTTAAGAATATATATACTGGTCGATTAAAAATAACCGAGAAACGGTGTATCGAGGAAAGTTTTCTATCCACGCCTGATTGTCATGTAGTTTATAACTAGAATCCGACAGGTATCCGTACCGGTGTGCTTTCGTCTGCTGCTAATATCTTTTTAAAATCCCGGCTGACAAGAGGTAAGACTTAGATCGAAGAGGATATGTAAGTCAGTTCTTTCTCTTGAACAATAACGTAACAAATAAAAAAGGATCTTCTCACGTATACGGTTTCCGGTATATAAGACTTACTCTCATATATTATAAAAATCTTATCTAACAAAACTAATCTCGTACACGTATATTTTACTTATTTCGAATAAATTATCTTCTGTACGTAGACCGCTTATATGTACGACAACTTTTGCTTCTATTTCACGGGTTAACGTTGGAAGACAGAGAGCAAATGGAAGCATACGTATTGTATATCCTTATGCGAAACTCTTTCGTACGTTACAAATGGCTTTTCATTTCCTATATGCGTGATACCAAACCGACTTATTCTATATAGGAAGATGACTGATATATTACTATGTGAAGAGGAAGTATTTGTTGTAGCAAAAGATTCCTGTTTTAAGACGAAATTTTAAAACCTACTCTAAATGTAAATAAATAAAATATCCAATATTTACCTGCTGGTACAATTGTACAATTGATCATTATTATAAATTATCATTATGTTTAATCGATCATCTACAGAAGACATTTTTAATCATTCGGTTTCAAGTCTTTAAGCCCTAACTATAGCTATTGTAAACTGCAGGGTATCTCTTATGGTATATCATCACATTTTAAAGCCTTTTTGTGCCAAACCCAACACAAAAGCATTTTTGAATTGTTGTTAAATAAGTAATCTTCTAATTGAGAAAATCTAAGAAAATGGTAATCCTGACGACAGAAAAAAATGGAAATTAGACATTTTCAGTAGTACAGAAAAAAATATGTTGGTAAGTATTGACAAGTGCACTACCGTTCATAAGTTTAATCAGATTTAATACATTATTGCACTTAGAACTATCACGACGGAACGAGACGACTAATACATTTCAGTAATTTCCATAAGAATTCGTCGCCTTGTCGCATCACAAATTACAGCAGTTCAATTTACTGCGGGGTCAGCCAGTAAGTGTGTCGGTAGCAGAACGAAAACTAATAAAACTCGGTGTGAGGAGTCGTATAGCAGTAAGAAAATCACGGTTAATATCTATATACATACGGAAAAGACTAAATTGGACAAATGCTCATGCAAACTGAAGTGTAAATGATTGGAAAAATGTCCTATGGACGAACGAATCGTAAACATCGTATCGTCGCCGTCCTGGTAAAAAAAATGTTAGATGAGTGTACTTCAAAGACAGTGTTGCTTTGGAGGTGGAAGAATTGGAAAATTAGTTAGTAGATGAAAGAATGATAAAAGATTCTTATTTGGAAATTCTAGAACACAATGCACTACCAACTGAATGTGAATTAATTGGGGAGAGGTTCATTTATCAGCAGATACACTACTCCAGATACACCCCAAAGGTTAAAGCTTAAGGCTTAAGGGCAAATCTTCTAAAGTGATCCTATCCTTAATGGAGTGATCGCCATAGAGCCCCATTAAGCTCTTGTGGGATCACTTGGATCGTGAGGTCCGGAAAAATCTCCGACTGGCAAAGCAGCATTCTGGAATGCTCTGCAGGAAGTGTGGAATGCGATAGATGACTCATATTTGAAGCGATTAGTTCTAGGGATGCCGTAGAATGTACTATTTTGTCAACATTTTAAGTTTATGACTAAAGATTGTTTCTGTGATAAATTTTTCGCAAACATTACCTGTCTGGTTCGTTTTATATAGCGGGATCAAACTTATGAACGGAAGTGTATATGCTTAAACCGGGTTCTCCAAAGAACTCCAAAAATCCATTTCTATGGCCTGTCTACCGATTTGGTCAATGTTGACATTGTATTACCTATTGCTAGAATTTACCTTTGTTGCCAATATCCTCCAAATATTATCAATGGGACTCGAGTCGAGTAGGTGAACTAGCCATTATAAAATTTTCATTACCTTTTTCAAGAAACCAATTCCTTGTTCGTCTGGAAGTCTGTACAGTGACGTTGACTTGCTGGAATATCGATGATATTTCTGCACTAAATTCCATTAGAGCTGCCTTCAGAAGTTCTATACAGACACAATCAGAGCAAAGTCAACGGTTATAATGCGGACGTGCGTCTTCCGTTATTCTTTCTCGCTACAGTATTTCCCTACAATCTGTCTATCAATCATTCGCCGTAAGCAGTGCTTCACTGTTGCCCTACTACATTATGGTTATAGCTACAGTGGGGGAACACAGGATTGTAGATATCTCCCCGTCGTTGAATTTGCTCAGATTATATCTGTATAAGAATTTTAATTCATTTGAATAGAAATACAATACTAGATGTTTTATTATTTTGTGTGAATGTTGGCCAAGCCATAACGTTACCTCCATCGAGATATGTATACTTTAATCGGAACTTTCTATATAGATTGTGCCAATAATATTAAGATCACCTAACTTCATTTTTTTCTTGTTAGTAAATATAACATTTTAATAATGATGAATTCATCCCATATGACCTTCTGCAAGGTTCTTGCCTGCCTGTGTTTCTGCGTTGAGGGTAGTTTTTAAAGCTTTCTTATCAACCAAGAAGCTTCACTGCCAGATAAAATTTATTGAACGCATCATTTAGTTACCGGTAAATTTAAATCAAATTTTATGTGTTGTGTGGTTACACTACGCGCGGTTTCAAGAAGATGCTAACCGCAATATCGATGACCACTCATCGTTTGAGTCCGCAATCTTTATTGTAGTAATGACCTAATTTTATTAAGTGATGAAATCGTCCGGCATTACAGTTCGGTTTGAAAAGCCTGCCACTTTATAACAATTCATTCCAGTTTTTCCTTCTTGAGTTAACAATTTACTCCTCGGTATATTTTAGAAGTTGGTATGTATATTAACGTTATATATAGTTACCAATAAGCAAACATTTTAGAACGTCTAAGGGATTTCTTGTGTTCTTGCCTTAGTTACAATACGGCCATGTACTTCTTACCTTCACTACTTTATAGAACTAGCACAATAAGAAAGTGGAAGGTTTATCTTCAATAATTGATATTCGTAATGTTATCTATAATATAATCTAAGATTTGTTACAATTTTATATTTCTCTAGCGCTTGTTGCACCATAATAGCATATTATACGCCATCTCTTTTAGAATATACTAGACACTAAAGTAATTATTAATAATTAAGTCTTTTGCAATTATGATCACAGCATTTCTCTTCATGTAGTAGAAACTCATTACATTATTATGCTGTAATAATATAGGGAACATAATTTACAGTTTGATTTAACATAAAAAATTACCACACCTTTAATCCTTCAAATTTATTTTATTTTATACATTTTTTCGCAAATGGATGTACTTTATATTTCTTTATGTTTTTATTACTCTACATATTAGCACCGATGTTAATTTATTTTTCATTCTGACATTTATTTTCTCTTTTTCAGATAATATATATAATTTTATTTTACATGTATATCCATATGTATATATGCATTCAGCAATTCCTAATATTCATACTGCAGCGACTCAATTCTAGAACTATTACATATAACTTCGTCGTACGAATATTGGCAGTTTTCACAAACATGTGCGATCGCCTTTCATTTGACGGTCGCTGAGGTAATAGTAACCATTATCGCAAGTGTGTACTCTCGACCTTTTTCATAACATCGTCGAAACTCATACAGCCACTGTCTATGCAAGTACGATCTCTCAGTTGTCAATTCGCAGTCGTCGAGGCTATAGCGCCTGTTAGACGATCCTTCAGATTTTAGCGACAGGCTCTTTTGTAACCTCCTCAGAGCTCCTACTATAATATGTACGATCTCTTTCTTGTCTTTCAGTTTACGTTTGGCGAGGTTACGGCGTCCGTTGTCGTTTACACGTATATTCGGTCTTCTATTAGACGATCGTAGAGATTTTAGGGATAGCCTTTTTCGTAACCTTGTCGGAGCTCCTACAATAAGTGCGATTTCTAGGATTTCAGTTGACGGTCGCCGAGGCTACAGCGTTCGTTGTCGTTTGTGTACACGTCGCTCTTTCGTTATTACATGTTTTCTTGAATTAATTGTGCGTCGTTGTGGACGAGATTCGCGGGCCAAATTTATATATATCAGATCGACTTCAATTCTGCCCCTTTTTCGTCGGTGCACGCTTAACGCATGTGCTTGTTGATGGTTTGTTCCTTTCTTAGATATTTGAACATAGCGTATTATTGTGCAACGAGATCGTCTTGGTAGTCGTGAGTTTCATAGCATATTCTTTTAGTGAGTTCGGCCATTTTAGCTACCGTAGCCCACGGCCAGGCGTTCAGACTCCGAGAGATAGAGTTGGGTTCCCCTCAAAGCAACTAATTAGGGTCAGATTCTCTATAATACACAAACGAAAAGATAGTGTCTGGCGCAACACAGATAAATAAGAATGGAAATATTTTACAATTAAATAGGGGAGTCCTCTATAACAAGGTAGCCATGCATGCATGTGATATAACCATTATTACGTACCTTTTAACAAAACTTCTGCAGAACCAATTCAAGAAAAACAAAACATAATATAATATTAGCCACATACAGGCTGCGGCGGTACTTCATATAGTAAAAAAAGATTGAATGCATACGTACAAATATATATACATGCTAATGTACATACACGTATAAGAAAGCTGGAGTAACGGCAAATGTTACACACATTATACTTCTTATTATACAAAATATTTATACGTACGCTAAGAGTGGAAACAGAGACTACATGTTATTTCTAAAGTATATTGTTTTGTGCATGCGTATTTGGGTTTCATTCAAAATCCCTAATGATGAAGCGAGTAAATAAGCAAGCACAAGCCAAACGCAAGTAAGCATTGCTTAGGAAATTCACGAGAGAATTTACGAGCAGGCTACAGTGGAATTGTTCTCCAAAAGAGGAGAACGTAACAAAGCCCATCAAAGCGTCTTTTCAGAAATAAAAATTCTCAGTGTAACTTTCTATACAAAATTTATTGTTGTATTCAGGGTGTAAGAAGACAAGGACTTATGACAGCAGCTTTCCTATACCTGGAGAAGATAATGCATTCATTAAACGAACCCCATTTTGCTATAGTTTTAGCTTAGTTAAGCGAAATGTTTAATTGCAATGAATGGGAGAAATATCTTGACTCTTATTTGTTGATTTCAAAGTACATCGTTCGCTAACAGACATCCCACCTATCCCTCCAAGGTATTCTATTTAACGCGATAAAAAAATATTATAAATTTGATCAACATATTTGAATTGACAAACAAAATGTTTCTAAATCGACATAAAACATTTAATATTTATTCCATTCCAATTTTTGTTTGACTGTACTTAACCTAAACTCTTTTGGTGGGAAGCTGCAACGGTAATTGTAAATTGCTAGTTGTAGAAAACAATGCTGTCAGTTTTGCCTTTGCAGGATAGAGCGATTAAATGTATGCTGTAATAAAAAATCCGCCCATCGAATGTTAAGATCAAGAATTATGTTTCTTCACGATAATGCATACCTGCACATAGGTGCAAGCATTGCAGAAACAATTCAAAAATTCACTGGGGTTTTCTCTTTCGACATCTTAAAAACTGGCTTGTGTCTTTTGCTAATTTTTTAGGTAAATGAAGAATTGAAACTCTCAATGCAAAATATGGCATCGAAAGTATTTGGAATGATATGGTAATTATTAATTTTTGAAATCATTAATAAATTTATAATTTTTTCAGTTTTCTTTATTATATTACTGCTCGGTTTTTAATTTTAAACTTCGTGTCGTATAATACAATCTGTTGTTTCTGACCACCTACCCCTGAATGGTGATTCCTCAAGCTTTGCGAGCCGAGTTGTTACGTTCTCCTGGTTTGAAGAACAACGCCGCTGTAGCCTGCTCGTAATTTCCTAAATTACTTGACCAATACTTACTTGTAGAGTATGTTCGCTTATTTACTAGAGGAAAGGTTGTACAGTGAAACTCAATGCGCATGCGCAAAAGAATATATTTAAAAATGAAATGGTTACACGGTTTCCACTCTTGCCTATGTACATGTACGATGTACGTAAGATATATATATTTGCAATAATTGCAGTTATTCGAGCTCTCTTATACATGTAATGTACATTAGCATTTGTATATGTATTTTCATTGGTAGCAACATAAAGTAATGCCTCAGCATGTACGTTGCAAAGCCATGTCTTAATTCTGTTTAAAAGGTTAAACTCTTATATGCTTCCGCTGAAGCTTTGTTAGAGGCATGTACTAATGCCTCTATCTGTTTGCATGCACCACTACCTTTTTATAGGGGAGCCAACCCTATTTATTTCTTAAATTTATAAGCGCACCTCGCTGCTATGCTTATTTATATGTCCCTTTCCGGGAGCCTAATATACTTTCTTTGTTTTAAATTTGCCTAAGGGACTTGGCCCTGTATTATTGGCATGTATTTGTACTTGACCAAATACGTTTATTATATTCACATTTATAGGGGAACCCACCCTATCTCTTAGAGCTTGAACGCCTGCTCGAGGGCGACAGTAGCGATAATAGCCCCAAAGAAGGGAAAAATCCAGTAACCAGCAAATGTGCGAACTGCGCACCGACAAGTAAAACGGAGCGATGATGCCGACATTACATAAGAAAACTGGCCCGTGACACTCGTCCGCTACGACGAGCAACTAAATGAAAAATTTCTAAGTCCCGATACGACAAGGACCGAACAAACGTACAAAAGACAACGGGCGCTGCGGCCGCAACGACCGTCAGCAAGAAGCGGAGTGATCGTACTTGTAGAGGAGGTCTATACATGCGCGCCGACAATCTCACCAAAATAATTTCCGACACAAACTTAACTGAAGACTAAAAGTATGTATAGACGACAATGGACACAGTAGCCTCGACGTACGATGATAGAAAATCGAGAATTTATACTTATTAAAAAAATCTATACATGTGGTCCGACGACGTTACCAAATGACTCCCGCCAGAAATAAATGTATAGACAACGTCCTCGACGATTCCCGCCAAAACTAGAAAAACTTAGAAATCTCTAATAATCTTACGACGACGTTACTGTACACGTTACGACGAGGCACGAAAGGTGACCGAGAGTGCACGATCGCTAATACCTCGACTGTCGCGCGGGAGACGACTGCCTATGCTTGTGTACCTTAAATTTCAAGAAAACTCCAATTACATTTCCGACGACGTTGCAGTGAATGATTTCTAATTAGGCAGTTTTAGCTAGCGTAATGCGAATGGCTGACTTGCATACATATACAATGCGTAATGTACATACATATTAAAATAAAATTGGATATAAGAGAGCAAAATAAATAAATATAAGAATGAAAATAAATAAAATATAAGAATGAAAATAAATAAATATAAAAATGAAAATAAAATAATATTCTAAATGAAAATAATAATGCAAAGAAGATAAAATACATAATAGTAAAAAAAATTTAGAAAATACAAAAAACAATGTTAAGTCCTTAACACGAGTAGTAAGTGATTTAGTTTCCAAAACGTGTTCCTTATGTGTATAACTAAATTTTTAATGTAGTAAGTGGTAATAGTAACAATTAATAGGTAAATAATTAATTTTAAAGCCGTATGTTTGACATAAATTTTATTCTATTGACGTACTTTAACAATAGTAAGTAACCTTTACCGCAATCAAACTATAAATAAGAATTATAAAACATCTATGAAGTACATGTAATTTCTTATTCCAAGATACAATAAGTTTTTCTTGGTTACAAATGGATTCTACACTTGTAATGTGAAGAAGTAACTATGTAGAAAACTTTAAAAAGCAGTAGGAGCATATTTTATGATCTTATTGCGCAATAAACTAATATTTCCAATAAGCTCTTGAATGTAAGTTTTGCTTGTCATTCTAAAAGGATTTAAAAGTGGAGTTTTCAAGGAATATTTAATTCTAGTATGGACTATGTTGTACCAAGACGATCTAATTGCGTTGACAAACTGTATTATGTTTACACCCTACCTCACATCGACTAACTAAAAATATCTAAATGTATAGCCACGCTCATATATTGTATCTACTTTTTTATAAATAAACTTTTTTTTTTGTAAATAAAGGATCCAGTAACGTTTCCTATTGGCTGATGTATAAAAAGATTAAGAAAAGGAGCAGATTTAAAAGTTTTAATGCTTTTATCCTCGAATCAAATCAAAATTAAAGTTATTTAAATATTAAGTGATTGTTACGTCAATTCGCCATATTGCGTAGAAATAATAAAGAAGAAACTAGAAATGTTATAAATAAGCGAGTCAATTGTGAAGAAAAAATGAAGTTATCTCAAAGAATTTTCAAGCTTTACTATAATTAATTTTGAAAGGTTATTTGAGGTAATAGAAAACGGCAACAAAAATCTTTATTTTTTTTCACTTAAAAGATAGAAAACAAACATTTACTGCAGCTTTCGAATGATATTTATCATTACGTTTTCGCGACCATAAAGATCGCAACCGCACATATTCGAACACAAATCAAACACGCGCTTGACCCAGCTGACATTTCAATAAAAAAATATACGCACACACATTATACTCATGTAAACAACAGATCATGCAAATTTTTATTTTGGCTGAACCGTATAGTCTTTTTTTTTGGTTTTTACGTTCTACGTTTACTCGTCAACTGATTTCTTCGTATACATCTTTTGGTTGATACGGGTACGCGTTCCAAATTTACGAAAAAAGTCATTGCGCTATTTAATAGAGCATTGCAACATTTGCTCACTATCGTAAAACGATTGCAATAAAAACTTTCTGTTAAGGTTTTACTTTTCATGTTTAACTTCTTTGTAGCAATTAAATCTACTACATCGATTTCTATAGCCACTTATACAAGAATTAGTGTGGTAATTCATGAAGTTATTAAGTTGAATATGTTATTAACTTGCTTACATAAAGTAACAGCATTTGATAAAATGAAATATATTGTTTTGTGTAAAAATTTATTTCACGAAACAGCCGACAAGGTGCATATGTACCTGTATATAACGCAGCGATAGTTATGTATATGTATATATTACTACTTATAAATTCAAATTTTCAAGATTAAATGCCTTCTGCAGACTAGAAGAAGATAGATGATTTCAGTAAGATTATATTCATTGTCTTTTCATTTACATAATCATAAAATCACACCAAAATGCCGCAGTAATTACCTTATCGTCGTATAGATTAATTGATTATAGTCAATTTATAAATTTTATGAATGAACGATTCATGAAAAGTAAGCAGTTGCATATTTAAATAGAATTATAATAAATTAACTTAAATATTATACGAAATATGTAAGTGTGAGCTGTCAGTGAATACCGAAGCAGTGGCGTAGCTCTGTATTTGTCAATTCACATTTAAAATTTTAATTTATTTTGTATCTTAGCATACTCTCGCATGTGAACACATTTATAAGTTTTTTATTAGCTTTATTAATTCAGCTTTCTGTGTATGTAGTAATTTTGAATTGTTTATTAATCGCGACGTAATTTAAAGAACTTACGTCGAAAACGCTTTGTTCCGGAATTAATTTGAAGCAATCTAATTATATCATAATTTATTTAGACAAGGAATTATCAATCTAATGCTTCGAAGATTAGATTGTTAATCTTGTCGTTACTGATATCATTCGTAAGACTCTAATAACAAAAGTAATATTACATGAATATAATGAAATCTACGCTCGTGATGCTTATAGTTTTTTACTGCATAATTTGAAATTCTTATGTAGCTATATTCATACTAATTATCTATACAGATGCTCATCTGTAACTGTTGTTTGATCTGACATCAATTTCAGTGAAAGCGTAGACGCCGCTGCTTAAGTATTGAGAGCCTCATACATAATTTGTAGACTACCGACTTCATCTTTGGTGATTTGAGTGGCACGCTGTTGTAGATGCGTGCGTAAATATTGTAATGACTATTATAGTTAGTTAATAGTTTAGCATACATTAACAATGTTCTCGGCACGCTTATGCTAAACTATGGTAATAAGTGTTTTTCGGAAGATTAATAACTAGATGGTCGGAATTAAGAATGAGAGAAATAACCTGCCCTTACCTGGTTGACCGTATTAAAGTTATGCTAATCTGTCATACAACCGCTACTGCTGCTACTGTTGCTTTCTTCTTTTCCATCTTTATTTTTATTGATACTTGCTTTTATTTCCCTTGGGTAGGTGCAACTTTTTTTATATACGACTATTACTGTATGTACATTATACTATTTTTTATTATTATTTAGGTTCGTTGATATTTCTTTAATCTAAATTATTCTACATTATCATAGTCGTCACACGTGATGACTATAAAACATTTGCGGATAGCTTTCATTGCTGAAAGACGCTTTCTAATGCCGAATATTTCGTAAAAATAGCTTTTACTTAAATAGTGAAATTTCCCAAAAATAGTCTTGTATTTTGGTAGCTTCAGGATATTAGGTATGTAAAATACTCTCTTCTAACATACTTAAGTTTAGACGATTGACCTAAAGATGTAATTTTTGTTCCGATATTTAACAATAAACAATACACGGTATCACATATTTGTTTCGTGTTCTTATTTTGACAGAATGTAACTAACAATAAGTGAAACTTTTATTCACTGCGCTTATTTCAATCAAAATTATTTTATTGAAATTACTTTGATCTGTAACATTTCACATAAGATACATTAAAATTGATGTATAATGTAATTAAAGTGATAAGCAATTACTAAAAGCTAATGTCGTGCTTCTAATTAATCAATCACTGACAAAATACGGTTCAATATGATATCAGTGAACACATCAACAGATGAGAAAACTCCTTTCAAGAAGAAATTCATATATTCAATTCCAATAGATATTAGAAGAAGGTAAGCTGTAGAAATGTTTCGATTAATAGAGTGGATCTTTTACTTTGGCAGTTGAGTAATTTTATAGAAAACGACATAGCTTTTTATGCATGTATATTTGTATTTTCTTCATGTAATAATGACAGTTTATTTCAAATTACAAGAAAGTAACATACTTTTATAACCCCCGTGAGAGTAATAATAAATATGGTACAGTTTACCTGCTTGCAATTTGCATTTTTGGTATCCAAATAAGTTTGTTAGGTAATAATTATGGATCTTGTACATATATGTACACATATTCATTTCCCTTTTTTGGTAACTTGATCAACACCATTTTTCCAGTGCTCTTGCATGATATTTGTAACGTTTATTACGGAGTTTTCGCTTAAGTTGATAATTTGACTTATTTCTCCTAAGTTCTTTTTTAGTTAAACTTATATTAGATTAATTATGGTGGGGAGATAATAACACGATGGTAAGCGTAATAATATATGTCCTACTGTTCTGACTTTCAAATTTACATAATATTTCTTAACATAACTCTATGCTCATTATTTTTAAGAACTGTATTTAAGGTGTAACGGTTAACACAATATAAATTAATATGCTTACTATATATATATGGTTCGACGTTTCGTTAACATCTCAGTCATCATCCTCTGGAGTTTCTTGTTACAATACGTATTCATTCGCTTATCGTAACGAGAAGCTCCTGAGGAAGATAATTGAGATGTTATGGAAATCTGGAATCGACGGTCCTTATTATATATGTACATATGCATATATATATATATATATATATATATATAGTAGGCCGTGGACAATGCCAAATATAAACCTAATAAACTACAGAATTTCCTTTCCTAATAATATCCATCCAAAGATCAAGTTAACTATGGAAATTGAAAACGGAAACCAAATTACCATTTCCAGATGTTTTAATAATCAAGAAACAGGATGGCACCTTAGGACATAGTATACCGAAAGGCAACGCATACCAACCAACACCTCAATACGCAATCATATCACCATCCCGCACAGTTACAAGGAGTGGCGAAAACCCTAGTGTCAAGATCTCAGCCGTTAGCCGACGCCGATCAGATTCGAACAGAGAGCAACGAGATCAAATATATACTACGAACCAACGGTTTCACACCACCACCATAAGCAGAGCTTTCATACCTTACGCATTATGTGGTTCCATATGCGCTTATTCATTTTCTAATAGTAAAGACGAGTAAACCGGGCATATCTGTGTTATAAGCGTGGGTATATGATTTAATAGGATGCCGAAAATTACTGAAATTCTGTAATATTCCAGAAAATGAGGCAAAATTATGAAATAATATTTTGAAAGCCTTATGGAACTTGACTTAAGTTTCTTCAGACTAACAGACATACTTTTACAGAATATTTACTATTTTTTGTTATGGAAATATGCTACAAAAGTTACTCGGTAGGTTATGTATTTCCTCAGTAAATTTAATTTTTTCTTTTTACAGTGCAAGCTGTGTATAAATACCTTTCCTAAATATTAAGGGAAGAATTACTTTTATAATCTCTGCCACTACTTCCTCCTCCAGCCCCTTGCGGACTGGGTTTTGATGAAAACACGACAAATTTCGCACATTTGAAGTACTATTTACGCCCACATACATATGTGATTTAACATGCACAAACTGGCCAAACAATTTTACCGAAATAATATAGATTACCTTTTAAAATTCCTATCTTTCACGGTTTGATTATAAAACTCAATGGAGAGCTGTAAATTGTTCTCTTAAATGTTTACCAGAAACAATTAGGAATCCAAGCATTCGAAGAATATACCACCACACCTCTATAATAAGCGAAGACATCATATGCATTTATATTTCGTTATAAATACGAAAGAGAACGAGTTATTAACAAGCCGATTTCATCACTCATGCTGTTAATCTTAATCGCGCCGTACTATTGAACGATTGACAGCTCTGGATACGTCAAAATCGTATAGGCCGGTACCTATGCATTTCTAGCAGTAACCAACTGTTAGACATTTACTTTTGTATAGCTTTATCGTAACAGGATACCAAGTTATAATAATCTCTCACTTGGGATGTCTCAATAGGAAAGTGTGATGGTGTATGCGTAGTACGTATACGTGTGTTTGTACATGGAGGTCATCCACTAGCTTACGCGTTCACGTCCACAAATCTGTCAATGTATTGGTAACGTCACATGCAGCCTACTGAGTTACAAACTTGTGTTTTATATGAGTGTGTATGGAAGTATTACGACATACACACATTTCGAAAGCGACTGGATCTCTTTCGATGGTACACGTATGCGACATCGAAAACGGTATAAAAATAGTCGTGTCCCTGGCGGTAATACTGTTAAGTTAATCTACGAATGCAATCGGTGAAACTTTTTTCGATATACCGCTCTTTGTCTAAATATAGTGAGAAAATTTCGCCTAAAATCTAGGAAAATATAATATATGAGTCCTCTATAAACGTGGGCAGTATATATAGTGATATTGTTCCTAGGAAACTTGGAGCATTTGTAGTCATAAATAAATGAATAATTAGATAAATGGTGTGGTCAACAAAACAATAGGTATATGTAATAAAAATAGTAAACGATAAATCTAGAAAAAATACTTTTTAAGTAGCCAAAATAATAGGTGTGCAAAAAATGAGCTACAAAATTACAACTTAAAAGATGGATTAAATATAGCACTCAAAGCTAAGTTTAATTATTAAACTACTTTATCTTAGTCTTCTATTTTGTATCATAACTCCACAGTAAAATTCTTCTAAACTTCACCAAAGTTTAGCAGGAATTACATTCCATTTTTCCACGGTCCTGTTTTGTCTTTTCTCTCGCCTTTACAAAAGCTTTATACATTTCCATCCATTTCGATTGGATTCAAGTTTGACAATCAAGTTGGTCAAAATATAAAAAGTAGGGGGAAGGTGTCCGCACTGTGTCAGTTTTCTTAAGATACGTCCTACATTGAAGGAAGTTGCAACAGAAAAATCGACAATACTATAAGAAGTAACAGATATGAATAGGATACTTTTGCTGTACTTTATTTGAGAGGCAACGAACTGGGGTGGAAATTGTCATGGAAAGAGTGGCAAGGAATAAATGGAGATAGGCAGGAAGGTGTTGAATGGATGAACTATTCTCAAATGGTGACCAATTTCACAAACAAAGCATCAGAAGATCACCTAGGAGATGAATAGACGACATAATGGGGAAGGCAGCCAAGATCTGACTGCAGGTGGCACAAGATAGAATTAGGCGGAAGGAAAAGGCGGAGGAGTGGACAACCAAACGCTGACGAACATTTGAGAGAAACGGATAGATAAACAAGAAACATATTTTTAACAATTACTTCATGTGTACACAAAGAGATGTATGCATTTTGGTGTTAAATAAAAGTAGGTAATTGGTGCAAACATCCGAGGGGCTAGGCGTCTAACGCGCTTGGCTATCAGTTTCAGGGTTCCGGGTTTGGTCACTAGGTTTGTAGTTTCTCAGGGCTGAGATTTTATTATTATTATTATCATTAAAATTACAATTGCATTAAGGAAATTATAAAATAGCTGGACTATGTAACAGAAAGAAGAAACAATTGTGTATGATAATATAGATTACGCAATTTTATGTTTTATACGCTTCTGTTTTTGGAAATATAACTTTTATATTAAATACTTCACTGGATCAATTCATAATAATTTCTTACTCGAATCTGTACTGAATATAGCTACATCAAAGAAACATGTCTAGACATGCATTTTCAATTTCATAAAGCTATCCATAACGTAATTACAGTTACATATGTTCCTGCATATTCACAGCAAGTGACAATAACATTTATTACGTAAACGTATAAATACATGGCAAGCTAGTATTCTTACAACTAAACTAATCATAAATACGCATAAATCAGCACAAATGTTGTCACGTACCTAATATTTCTAATTATTACATAATATGATGAGCATAAAAAAAACAAAAAAGAAAATATTTTCAATTTTCTGTAAAAAAAATACCGATATATAATTTAAAAAAACAAACAAACTTGACAGGTGTATAATAACAGATTTCACCATCTACTACAAGCGTGACACTTGTCTTCTTATGCATTAATTTGTATTTAATTAAGCAAACCGCTTTTCTTTATAATGGTACGCTGCAGACTGTGTGTATTATGTATGTTGCTACAAAAAAAAAACGTTATACTAAAGATCGTTAGGACGTTACATTCAACCACATAAAAAAATATATTTACCAAAGCAGAAGGAAAAAACCGTTTCTCTAAGTAAGGACCTTATGAACCATGAGAAAAAACCGGAAGGGTACATTAAAATAACTTATTTGAATAAGTTGCATACATAAGTAGAGGTAGTTCAAATATATTTGCATCTTTTTAATACGAGAAAGGTCATCACTATTAGTAGAAAATAGGTTCAGGTAATGCACAACATACATAAACCCTTGCCAAAGAAAGATTTAACCCTTGAAGTTCCCATGATAGTTCGTATGCAAAATTAGGGATGGATATTTTAATATTTTGCACTAACACTTGTGTATCTTACGGTTGCATCCAAGGGAAATGTCAGTACGTAACAAAGGTGACGGTATGTTTTTATTTAATAAGGCGCAGTGAAAACGAATATTGGTGCGGCAGTAGGAAGTTTATTTTTTACCTACCTGCTTAATGTATGCGAATATATCCGAAGCTACCTGCTTGAATATTAAGTGCAAGGGACACCTTTTCTGAATACACCGAAAACCTATTGAGTAACCCTTATCTCTTGAAGATAGGAATTACGAACGTATATACATATATCAACAAATACATACATAAAAGAGAAAGATACATTTTTTAGTTGCAGTGATAGGTCAGTTATAGATTTCCGATTAAGGCAACCTTATACATACATGCGCGTATGTACCCGTATAGTGCAACTTTTAGCATCTTTCCTAGTTCCTAAAGAAATCTACCTGATACTCCCTGTAGGGGTTAATTGTTAGACCTTAGGGTAAACCTTTTTTATGCCTATTTCAACGATGATAGCCCATTAAGCATATTCGATATCTTAAGATGTATTTGAATACGAAAGGGTCAAATACCCATACGTAAAATGTAGATTAGGTATAGTAGGGCAAGTGATTTGAAATAATGCAACCGTTTAAAGCATATGCATGATGCATCTGGGCGTATGTAATTACAACTGATAGGGATAAGAATCCGTGGGATTTTGCATCAGTATCTCGAAAACCTTTGATTGAAAATAAACGATTCCGAAGCTGAGCCAAACGATCGTTGCAATTTTTCATACATATAATAGATGAAATAAAAAGCTGTTACACTTATGCGATCAATTTTATTAACGTTCTAAATGCATCCACCAAAGCTGATTCCTCAAGTTCCATAAATATATTTTTGTATACAAAACTTTTATACTTTGAAAGTGAAGCAGTTGTTCAAAATTAAAGAATATTCTATCGAAAGCTGATTGCACTTTTGAACTTAAGGAGAAAACTATTCGTATTGTCAATAGTTTCTCTAGATAATTGGAATATACGCCTTTATATGTAGAAAGCACATTTCGTAATAGTAACTCGTTTATAGTGTAATATTTAGTTCATGTGGTGATACAATTCACATCTAATAACAGCAGTAGCCTTTTATGCTTGAATGAACGAATAATTTATATCTCTCTACTACGTTATGCAGTACGGTAGCATCTTACACGTAAGATTAGTGGAATCATTCTAATCTTCATCACCAGTACGTGAGCTAGTACATGCAAGATAAGCTATTGAATTCGGTGAAAATCAGACGATTTTGATCTTCAATGGTAGAAATAATAAATTAAACTGAGTGAAAATATGCGTTTATAATGAACTTTATTGTATTACTTTAGACAACAGGAATAAATGCAATGCATGTTTTAGACTTATTGTAACCATTTGATGCAAGTAAGTCTTGACGTGCGACAGAACTTTGAATACATATGCAACGTAGCTTACAACAGAACTATTCAAAGCTGCCTCGATGTATAGAACGACAAGGAATAAAAAGTTTTTCTCGTAATGCAATCATTTTTAGATTGGGATTAAATTTAAAGGAGAATAGTTGGACTAACTTTTCAATACTTATTCATATATTTTCATTTTTTCCTGCTAAAGAGAAATGAAAGGACCACAAACAATAGAAGGGACGAATTTGATACTGTTGCGTTTCTTTCTTTTCTACTGCTTTGGCATATTGTTATGGAACCTTTTTCTTTTAAATAATTTAGGTTTTCGGGTTGCAACCGCGTCGTAATTGCATGAGTTTTCTGATGTTTCACTCTCAGTTGCATAACGCGTCGTGTGGACTGCTGTGTGTCGTATCAAATTCTCTAAAAGAAAACAATGACCGCGGAAGTCTACAACAACCTAGTGTCCAGTTTCTTTCATCCTATATCACATTTCAAGGACAGTTGTTAACTTCATTATAAATATCGGAGTTTAACCATATATTATATAATACTTATTTGCTTATCTTTCATTTTAGCTCACTTCACGATTACAGTTTAGTTTTCTCTTGATGGTTCTTTTCTGTTGGAGAGGAAGTATTGCGGAACAGCATTCATCTGGTAGACTTTTACTCAGGACTTTAGCTAGATTTCTTTATTTGCTGTATTCAAAATTACTTTTACAATAATTTCAGAATTTAATATCCTTTGATAAACAAAAAACTATCTTAAAATCAACAGGAGAGGAAACGTATCCTGAGCAAAGACATATTATGTAGAATATAAAATTGTTTGATATGTACACACGCACGCATTAATTCAAAATTCAAAACCAATGTCTCCAGGTTTGAAATTGCACAGGATATATTTTCGTTGCCATAATGATAACAACAGGAAGCCAGCCATTGGCTAATGTCAAGTAAGGTACGCATGTCAAGTTATCTAACAACCAGGTATAATAGGAAGTTGCCTTTGGTTGATTATTCTGAGACAAATTTTGGATAGGCAATTTGAAAGAAACATGTCATCGAAATTCTAAATTAATAAATCGAAATTTACAAAAGTCGTTAGTCTTGCTGATAATGAGTGCAACATCCTGGGATCGAGAACAATATCATTCGTTCTTTTGACGTCACTCTACCGTAGCCTGGAAGACATAATTGACTTATTATTTGGAACTTCACGAGCGCTTGTAGACCCATAAAATGTGAAAAAAATGCATGTGTAAGATAAAATAAACTCACTTACAACCCAAATTATTTACAAAATTCAAAATAATCAACCAGATTCGGAATTGTTTTAGGTGAAATTCTTTCTTTGTAAATAATATAATCTTTATTTATATTAATGTACATTGTGACTCAGAAACTTTACATCTTTTTCATACTTTTCCCTCTCTTGATGTTCTTGCAGACGTCCGATGAAAGTATGATTTCTACGGTTTTTGGCCGCGTGTGAGTTTTGTTCTGATAAGGACAGTTTTCTTGACGTTTCAATTAGATTGCATCCTTCATCTTCTGGAGTTGGCCCATCGCTGGTTTCTAACTGTGTATGTCGTTAGTTTTGAAAGAGACCGTTTGGACTAAGTCAACGTTCTGGCGAAATCTCACTCATCTTCTTCTGGGCACTCTCTTTCATCTCCGATCGCTAGCCTAAAATCGTATAGACTTAAATAAACCACTCTTACCGTTAAATTGTACACGTAATTATATTATTACTGTGCGTATAACCAATGTACCAGACGAGCAAAGTGATAAAGTACTCCAGTGCAATGAACGAAAGCCGAAAGATCCTACTTCAATCCAAGTATTAACAATGAGTTAAAGAGGGCTGTTAGTGTTAGCAAACATAATATTAACAATAATCTGGTGTAATACACCTAATAATTATCTATTACCATCCTATGTATATGATCAAGTCTATTTTACGTGTCCGCTTAGAAAGCATTGGAAATTAATTACTCATTATCTTATATTAATATAGTTTAATGGTATCTACTTCATATGTACAAGATTACGTACGAGGGCGCCAGCTTCATCAGCTACGTTTATTTTGCACTAACTACTTACTACACATAATTATAAAAAAAACATTAAAAGTGATAATTGCCTGCTATTTCTTACGTTAGTTATTAAGGATCATGTTTCGATATTTGCTTACGTCATATATGGTAAAATACCATAAATTCTTAAATCTAGTCAAACGCAGCAAATTAATTAGTACTGGCCTTGATTTCTCTAATAGAATCAGTAAACAGCTTAATTAAAGATGGATGTGTGAAAAATTATGTACAAGTGTAAAGTTATATTTACGTTAAACGCACAAATAGATGTTGGTTTGATATTTATATTTGGTAAGATTTCGCTTAGCATTTTGTGATTTTGTAAAAAAAATATATATACAAGCAAGTTAAGAAAAGATGTTTGAGGAGCAGGCTTGAAAATTAGACTATAATAGCTATATTCTCAAATACAAATAAAGGAAATTCTTATGCAAAAGTAGAGATTGTGATCAAATGTATGTAACTTGCGGTTACCTTTTTGATTATAAAGGAGAAAGTAGTAAAATATCTCTTGGACATCTATATAGCAATAGATTATTTTACCGAATAATGACCGATATGTACCACCAGTTATACCCGTTTAAACTAGGCACATTAGATAAAAATGACGATTGTTTTATTTCACGGTGTACAGTCCTGCAGTTTTAACGTTGCACTGATGCGCGATGTGCACTCACTCTTGAAAGTGATAGATGCAATAAAGGATGAAAAATATGAAAAAGTTCTGACATTGTCGTTTTATTGAATTATTATCAAAGTACATAAAATAAAATTGAGTTACATATAAATTTATCGATTTATTCAAATGTATAAGTAAATTATATATCATTAATATTTCAATGTAATCCAGGAAAACATAAATTATTCACAAAATCGTGTACAATTAGTGATACTGTAATGTACAAATTGTAACTATAATTTACTCACTACATTGGCATGTACCGCTTACTATAAGGCTAAAACGATTGTGCGATACATATTATTATATCTACGGAAGTACATCAATGAATGCTTTTTCAAATTCTAAATATTATCCCATGTTAAATAATAAAGCTTTAGTAACATTTTTCAAGTTGGCTAATTTCTACCGTTCTAATACGTAGTCCTGCAACTGATTGATAAACAGTGTCAGTTCTCGCATGTTAAATGTTATATATGTGAAAAGGAAATTGTATTACAGGTTTAGAGACTTACCTAATTTATTTCTCCAATTAATTAACATAAATTGTCTAATTTGTTTATGAATATATGGTCGCTAACATTTAAGTGATGATTATATCCATTAATGATAAATCGCTTACTTGTTACAAACTCGTGCAAGTTAATCATGTAAAAAATAAACTAATATTCAATAGTGTCTAAAATGAAATCTTCGGTTATTTCCTTTATTGCTTTCTTCCTGAAATTTACAACTACCATTTTAATAAATATACACTAGGGTGACAGAATAAAATAGACACCAGTTAAAGCGGTATAAATATGTAAACAGCTATATTCTAAGAAAGAATTAAGAACTTTCTCTTGTCATTAGGGTAGGGGTAGATGTATCGGAAGGAATTCGTCATAGTTTAGTATCGTTACAACTATGCCTCGCTTACAAGGTTCGAGTGATATTAGCGACTTCACCCGGGGTCGCATCGTTGGCTAGAGTGAATGCGGGGCTTCGCAACGTGAAATAAGTAAATTTTTAAATATTCCGTTGTCCACAGTTAACCGTGTGATTACACAATTTAAACGCAAGGAAAACACAACAGTGGAGCCGAGACCAGGTCGTACCGGACCTTCTGAAAGAAGTAAAAGGGTGCTTGTGCGCGAAATGTTAAGAGAACCGCCAAAAAGTACCGCGGAGCTTACGGCAACTTCACAGAAAGGTCAGCGCACCGTTTTGCGATACCTCCACCGTGTGGGGATGTATAAAAGGGTGGCAAAGAAAAAATCTCTCCTTACGGCGTTTCAAAAACGGCGCCGAATGGCTTGGGCAATCGAAATGCGAACGAAACCCGAAAAGTTTTGGCGGTCTGTCATTTTTTCAGACGAAAGCAGATACTGCCAATTCAGTGATAGTGGTCGTACGTGGGTATGGAGACGTTCGTCACAACACCTGGACGACAAATTTTTGCATCAGACGGTGAAATACGGCGGTGTGAACATCATGGTGTGGGGCGCGATATGGTAGGGGAGACGATCGCAATTAGTAATCTGCGACGGAAATATAAATGCGGCAAAATATATCCAAATATTAACAGAAGGACTACTACCGATATTCGACAACGCCATTTTATCTAAAGAAGACGCCACTTTTATGGAGGATGGAGCACCCTGCCACAAAGCAAGAACAACAACCACATGGAAAGAGGAACGGGGGATTCGGATTTTACTATGGCCAGGCTAATCACCAGACATGAATCCGATAGAGAATGTTTGGCACATAATCCAGACAAATATGGCGAAACGACCCCGAAAACCCAGCAATAAGGAAGAACTCGTGGCAGCTGTTACAGAAGAGTGGTTAAATATTCCAGAAGACACCATTAATCATTTAATAGATTCTATCCCACGACAACTCGCAGCACTTCACGCAAGTAAAAGCGGATCGACAAAATATTAGTCTAATTTAAAAATTTTAAGATATTTTGTATATATAACGAGAATAGAATCTTTTTTTTTAATTAGTAAGTGTCTATTTTATTCTGTTACCCTAGTGTAAATGAAACGTAATAATTAAATTTCTACGCCATGACTATCCTTGACTAATTCCTGTTTATTTGCATATATTAAAAATTAAATAAGAGGCGTAAGTAAGGGTAAAATGAATAACTGCTATTTAGAGTAGTAATATGTATATATGTATGTGTATATCTTACGTGTCATTTAATAGTATTAAATGGTACATTATTATTTGCATGCACTTTCATTTTACGCAATATTATTTCGTTAATTTAGAATAGTTAAGATCTTATTTTGAGTTACTTGCAGGAGAGAAGCCAAGGCATTGATCAATGTTCCATAGTGTCCAACATATTAAAACGAATAACAATGAAGTATGCATATTCGAGATCATAGCCCATTTCGCCACATTACTTAGTAGTCCATGTATACATATAAAGCAATAATTTGCCAAACACAACACATCCTGCCTATTCATTTTCTTTTATATATAGAGAGGAAGGAACAGGAAAGAAACAATCTTCATATTCTGAAGTTTAACGAAATGACTTAACAGAAAATGACCAATGGTAAAAGAGAACAATCTATACTGGTAAACAAGGATATCCAACAACTAATCTATCTAAAATTAGAATGCAACTTTTGTGTTTTTTATAAATTTCATGATCGTGTCATATACAACTTTGTCATTCTCTTGTGGTATATAGGTAACATTAGTAAACAACAGTAAATGGGTTCTTCTAAACGAAGCCTTCTGTGTTGAGAAAATTTAGGACATTTCAAGAACAAATGATCTCCTTATGAATCGGCATATGTACAACAAGGCAAATCAAGTACTCTTATTTTATGTAGATGGTTTTGTGAAATATTTTCTATTACGTTCAAATGTTTAATGCAAGAAAGAGATACATTCTCAGTTTATTTTGAATATTGGAATGTAAATCATTTGTAACATTAAATGAAAGGTTCATGATAAAATATAAACGAGCGTCTGTTCCTTCTAAAAGTGTTGTGCAGAAAATGATTACTAAATTTGGAGTACAGGTTCAGTCACTAACGCCAAACGTAACCGTGTAAAGACGGTTTGCTCACCGGAAAATGTTCAACATGTTTAAGAGACTATGCTAAAAAGTCTAAGTAAAATTCTATATATATTTTATGTAAAAAATGCGAACCTAACAAGTACGCCAACCATCTCCGGTCTCCCCTAATATATTAGTAATTCACTTTTCTATAAGTATTTGTACGACTGTTTTCTTATCTCTTTATCTTGGCCACTCTGTATAAGAGACTCATGCTCGTGGATGTAAGTACCGAAGCTAGTATTTGATCATAGTAATGTTAGCAGTGAAACAGAAATGTTTAATTCATTAAAATTTTTCAATATTAATATGCTTTCCACTGAGATTAATTGAGAAATAACAAAATAACAGCATGCGACTATAAAATTGTCTCCATCAGGTGCTTTAACAAAGTATAACGTATATTAAATTGCAAAATATCTATACGTGAACTTCAGAAATACCAAGGAAAGAATTTGGAACGTTACTTAAGTACGTTGAAATGACTCCCTTGAAATACAGCTTACTTTAGGTTGATCATATAAAAATCGTTTCTATTTAAATGTAAATGATACAGATGCATACATATTTATGTAAATACAGTAATGGAGACCGATGTGTTATCACTAACCGCATAAATTTTGGAAGTTTGAGTTTCTCTTAGAATATGCTGTTTATATAAAACAGGTTAGTAAACAATTTTGTCTTAGTAATTTAAGATAAGCTATAAATTTCAATTTTCGTCGCCATTTCATTTTATTAGTAGATATACTGTGTTTGCTAACCCACTTTTTCTTTTGAACACGATAAGATTTATCATAGTTATTGCATAGTTCTTCGCAACTGTCTACAGAAGTATAGAGAAGGAGAAGAAATTCGAGATCTTCTCCACAATATTTAAATTTTAGTTTACAAGAAATGCGTGACACACATATCTTCCTATGAATTTATGTAGAACATGGTGTGATACCGTCGTAAAAGTTAAAGCGCTTGAATGAACACGTTCTTCGTAAGGTCGAGAAGGAATTAGAAAAAAACGTTTTTAATTTAGCGATACATCAATTATTACAAACAGTAAAAAGTTTAGGAGTAACATTCTGTAGAAAAGGAATATACATGTACAACATAGCTGGTAAGATCACAAGTGATATGTAACATTTATACTAAGGACTACGTACCTGTGAAAGTTTTCGTTTTTTAAAGTTATATATACCTACTTCATACACAATAGATCTTTTATGGGGTATTACCAATTTCGTTTTCTGTTATCTTTCAAAAAATGGAAAAATCTAGGATACGCTACATGAAATAAGAAATTTAGGATCAAAGTGGAATTAAACTGCGAATAACACTTAAAATAAGTTTGCAAAAAATAGAATTCGAGGTTTTTTTTCTAACAACACTAACTGTTGAAAAGTGAATAGAGAGTAGTTATTTCACTTTATACACTATATTGCAAATGATATCAAACGCAAAAGGTTGGTTAGTGCTGACCACGAAACTGTCAGTAGCTGTCAATTGTGACAATTTTCGTCATAATTTACATATTTCTACTTTGAATTAAGTTAGGTACAGCTAAATTGTTCTTAAGACGTCGATTATCTTTGGAAACTATAATGTATAAGATTTCGCGGAATATGGTTAAAAATTGAAATTACAAGTTTTTTATTTAAATTACTGGATCTTTTCGGGCTATTTCCATTGATTGCTAATATAAATTTGAAATATCGCTATGTAATATTATATATAAAATATCAAATAAGAAGAGATTGTAAATATTGATGATGCGACTTGACGGTTCCGATGGATTTGCCAGTGGCACATCTGAGGTTCGTAGAACCACATAACTATCAGTTGTATAATGGAATGAAATCAACCCCCACGAGATGCAAACACTTTTTTACTAAAGCTTCATAAGTTTATAACACTTATTATTAAGGAATTCCGCATTTGTTAGCAGAAATTCTTCTCGAATATTTGTCTGGCAAGAGCAATTCAAGCACTGTTTTCTTGTCTGAAGGTATCCTTTCATATTGTGGTGGAAAGTCTCAGGCTTGTTAATTTTTTTTGAACTGGGTTCTTTGATTTAAAATTTTGATTTATTTGTTTTAAAATTAAGTGATAATGTTTTCTAAATTAAAATCCCAAATGTAAAGTTGAAAAGACTAATATATTGACAAATTAAGAAATATATACCGCTATTTTACAAAAAAAAATATGTTTTTTTACAGAAAACCTAAGGCAATCCCTGACTATCTATACTTTAAATATTGTAATTAATTTACGAAACAAAAAGAAAGCAGTGGATATAAATAATTTTGAAGAACTTAAGTAGATTCGGCGTCTTTAATCTTTGAAATCGTGCTCACTCGCACGTGATTTCTTGCCTTTAAGATGGACTGGTCTTCGGCTTCCAAAGTATGTGTCCGGAACTCCAGATTTTATATGTAGTATCAGCTGATACACTTTATTATTGGATATAAACGGAGATATTTATAAAATTACGGAGTTAGATGAGAAAATAACTAATTTTTCTTTCTCAGGAGAAACGATGCCAACATGTCTGACTTTTGACACAATCTTCACCTGTTGGTTTTGTTTTATATCCATTTGTTTGCCTATATGGTAGGTCACACAGTACATACGTACTTGATCTGTGTGAGATTATAAAGGAAAATGCTACCAGTCGTGCCATCCTTCCGTTGTACTAGAAATTTTGAAGATTATAAGTATAATTTCGGAATACGGCATATTTATACAATGTAATTGAAATATGTGAGTACAGTATATTAAACGTATTTTAAGGATGAAATTTTGAAATATTTATTTATATAAAAAATATGGTTAGGAAAAGCGATATGTATGATAAACGATAGTCAAGTTTACGTTTCCTCTGCAAGTGTTGTTGAAGGGACTCTTTTTTTTTACAAGAAAAATTGTGAATAATAAGAAGTAGATATCTCTAAAACTTTAGAAAGAAACCTGTACAGATTGAATATCTTAATTAAACATTCATAAAGAGTACTTTGCCTTCAACTTCTAACTTCAACCAAAATAAAAATAACAGTCACGAGAAAATATCTGGAATAGGATGAAAATTTTAGAAAAAATCATTGGTAAATAATAGACAAAAATTCATATCATTACAATATGTTTGAATTATTGGATTAAATAGCTAATTGATTGGAAATATTTGACCCTAATTAGGTTCGTGGAATATATGTCTGTAATGGTTAATATTATGAAATTGGAGTTATTAAAATTTAATAATATACCTAATCGTAAGAAGTTTCTAAACTAATATAAGTATAAACTCTAAGATAAACAGCTAATCTTTAATATTGGGAATACACGTAATTCAGAAGTACATAAATCGTTAGACTAATTGCAAGTACAGCCGGAGGGCTGCAAAATTATTAATTCCTAGGGTTTTCAATACGTCAGGGTATCTATCTGAATATGGAATATTAACTGTATAAAATATAATTAGATATATATGTTAGGAGAGGAAAAACTCTAACTAAAATACATCTTAAATCTGATTATTCGGCTGATGTTCGAACATGCTACCAACCTTGAAACGCTTGGCTTCCGAAATTAGTTCACTGGCGATAGACACAGTTGCGATGTAACACTTTTCACTGTCCCCTTTACAGTTTTATTGGAAGAGCAGCGTGCGATTCCTTCATCACCCTTCATTAAGAATAGAACTCGTCCTGTGCCCATTCTGTCGGTGGCAGGTTGTAATCTTTGATCAGAACTAGATCACCAATGTTAAATTGCTGTTTCTGATGTATTTTCCATTTGGTGCGTACCATGCTATGTAAGTACTCCTTTCACCAACGGGATCAGAAATGCTGCTTAATGTTCTCCATCACTTGGTGCTTTGATTAAGTAAGTGTGCCAGATTTGGTTCTACAAAATTGGTATGTAGCATTCCGATTAGGAGTTAGGCAATTGAGATCGTTGGAATCTAACGACATTGATAAGATAGGACGGATTCGATTTGTACTAAAGGCGAACACATTTCTTCGTAAGTCAGAAGCACATTTCCGGCTGTGCGTCTAAGATGGTGTTAATACCAGGTCATATACCCGATGCATACATTACCAATCGCAAGCGGTTTCTAAACTAAGAAGGCGTAAACCATAAGACAAGCAGCTTTGCAAAACTAATGTCTAATATTGAGAGTACACGTAATTGAGAAATACATAAATCGTTAGACTAATTGCAAGTAAAAAACAAGGGTTGCAAAGCTATTAATGGCTAGGGTTTCCACTACGTTGGAGTATCTACCTGAATATTAAATACATAAGTACGCAGAGGAAAAATGTTAAATAAAATATATCTTAAATCTAATTATTCGGCAAATGTCCGAACAATTGCTTATGGAAATTGAAACAATCTAGTTAAATAAAATGTTGCTTCTACCAAACTCCATACATTTTGTGATACCTTAGAATTGAAGGTTTTCAACTGTCCGAAATCTAAGTATTTATAAACTATATAAAATTACATTTCATTTAATTTTGGCACAGTTATTCAACCGGATCTTTCTGCCCTTTCATAAAGTATTATTGTTCTCCATTAGAAACAAACCATACGCATAACTGCAAATGAAACGACGTACATATACCATAAATGGATACGCGTGACGTATGCCTACATACAAAGATACAAACAAGTATACCTTCACTATATGTACAATGCTGTTGTGTGTTTAAAAATTAGTCTTGCCGTAAATGAAGCAGTTCACGTGCAAAATGCCATTAAGAGTAAAGCAAACTTTCCCATAATAGAATTTACGGCGGCAAATCTGTTCGGGAGAAATTCCAATGTTTTCTTTTGACATTAGTAATCTAGTTATGGTTAGACCATGCGGTCAGCTGCTACGCTATTTGATTAGGCCATATTGAATGCCGAGCTGTAAATAGATCAAACAGAATCTGTGCGTTGTATAGTAGTTCGAAATCAGGGGTGTACGGGCTGCTGTTAGTAGGGGTTGTTTCGTTCCTACCTTTACGTGTTATGTGGCAATGAAAACGATTCTGTTATAAAAAATGTATCTATATTTAAAGAACTAAAATTGTGTATTTGTTTATATGAATCTTATTATTAATATAATAATTAGCAATATTTTTACAGTATAATAGTTACTTAACTGTATTATAAAGCTTATTGCAAGATCAGTTTGTATTGAGATATGTTTTATACATTCATACTGTTATCAATTGAATTATTAGGTAGAAAAATTCTTCAAGACAAATTTTATCTTCTCAGTAGAACAGCAAATATCCATTTTTAATCAAGGTTACATAAACAATCTACATGAATTTGAAAATGTAAACACATCTGACGCGCCATGCAGCATAATACTTCTACTATTTTAACCTTCACAACGTCATATGAACATGTTTCAATATTATTCACAGGGATATTGTGATTTCCTTCTCATTTATCCATCGACAAATATATGTACTGTCAATAATTCTTATATTTTACATTAGTTTACATGTCTGCATGTAGTTAGAACCTGCTACTTTCTAGGCACTCGAATAAGATACATTTATACACGCAGAGTACCAGAACGTCATTTTTAATGTTGTAGGAATTATATTCTGTTCTAGCGCAGAACTTATGAATACGTCGTGTGTTAATTATTACGATTCACATACATATGTTATGATCTAAGAGAGTTTATATCAAGTTCTGTAATTCCTTCATGTTTTTCCACTATATTGGCTATCAAACGTAAATTAATATTCTTATGTCTTAGTGTATAGATGACTTTCTGTAATCTAGATTTACAGTGATTCAAGTTAAACAAACAAATTATATTTAAAAATTGACTCGGAAAAATCATTTCTAACAGACGCGTTTATATATTCCCTTTTAAATAACTACTGAGATATATAGACGAAATACGTATACTTTGAACCTAAGGTACTTTCGCAATTTTATTTACCTAAAATTTCTATGTAATTTAGTAGCTCAAGATGTATTTAATATAAAGACGTAGAAATTTGACGACCACTATTGTTGTATATCTAATTTATGTACAATGAAATATGCTTAGCTCTAAACATCATGTTCTATCATCCGCAACACACCGCAGTGATGTCTTCTCCGCCCGGGGTGGTACGATTCTGGGGTGGGCAACATGCCGCAGACTCACGAGATGCTGTCAGAAACAAATGCGGTCGCATGTACCGACTGAGATATGCCACAGTCCAGACATAATTATATACATTCTAAGCCATACAATTTACACGATAAACGTATTTATGCGCCCGTTTAAAGATGTTGAAGGAGAAATAAAAAACCTCATTGTCATAGCTGTACAGCTGGACATTTCTTCTTTTTTTAATTTACTATTTAATTTTGGGGTACCGCAGTGGTGAATAATGGAGAAATGTACAAATGAGATGTATGATATATATATATATATATATATATATATATATATATATATATATATACATTCCATTTTGTTGAAACCACATGTTCCGATTAAAACCATAAAAATTTTGCAAGGCTGGCGCAAAAGAGTTTTTACCATCTCTACATAAAGCTCGGTTACTACACGACCTCTATCATCTTCAAAAAATATGGAGCGATAAAAAAACAAAAATAAATTAATTTTGACTAACGCGAAATATGAAAGAACAATGAATGAATATGATACATATATAAATATTAGAACTCCAATCAGTATAATATTGGAAGTAATAACGAAACACACCAGGAATATATGAAAAAATAACTACACTCTTATCTTTGTTGAATATAACTAGCTTCTTGTCAATCTGACTGAATAAAGTTTGTTTATTCAGTTCTCTCCCCATTTATGTGTTTCAAAAGCAGACATAGACATATTATTAACGTTAAATGGATAGCCTTCATTAATATATAAAATTTAACAGCAATAGCAGCTGCGTAGCAACATAGTTATCATTATGCAGGACATCACGTAATAGCTACTCAAAAAGTGACTGGCTAATTAAGATATTGTTGCTTTTGAAAACAACTGTACGATGGACGTTGCCTGCCTTGACTTTAATTCCATTTTAATATAAAAAATATAGGCCATATAAATATTTTTTTTGTATCATTGCTTGTAATTTTTCTTGCTGAGAACAAATGAGAATGTACTACAGCATCCTAAGCTAACTATCCTAAGCATATACATATAAGGAAATTATAACTCTAAGTGTGTGTAACGCGTTACAGTTATAAGAAGATTGAATAAGAAAAGTGGTCATTTGCTGCAATTTGAAAAGAGAATAATGAGAAACAGCAAGTAATCCATAAAGAGCAAATGGGAATACCTCGATTTGGTGTAGACATAGATATCCGAATGAGTATTGAAATGCGTTTTTCGTAACAATAACTAAACGTTAGGTAACGTCTACAAGTAACGTTTAATAAACGTATGCATTTCCCACAAAATGACAAGCACAAAAAGATAAAGTTATGTTTAAATACAAACACTTTTTGTTTTCTCTCGCTAAGGTTTACTAAACATATAAATACCTGTAAAAATAGGCAAAATAACGTTGTCTACAACAACACTATACTGTGCAGTAAATAGTGGGGAAAACACCTTTTACTAAAATAGACTATGCATCTAAATGTTAGACATGTGAAAACAACTCAATTTTTGTAATTTGAGTGGATCATAATAAGACAAACAAACAAAGTTAAAAAAGCATGCGTGGTAGCCAACATCCGCAAAGCATAGGAACTATTAGAAGAAGATGAATAAGACAATATAAACTTGGCTTTCCTAGACATACGAGATTCTTAAACCGCGGTGCCATCTGCGAGATAAAAGAAAATTTAAGTGATCATGCAGACAGCCTGTAGATATCGCTTCTTAAATTAACGGCATTTCCAAAATATTAATCCCTAAACGACGTTATTTTTTAACGATTTTGGGATGAGAATTTAACTATAATACAATGTTAAGCTGATTAATTGTATGATGTGAGTATAAAATATAATCATTTCTGTAAGAAATCTAAAATAGAGAAAGAACATTAAATTTGGATTGCGTCAGTTCGCTATAACACTGACTACTTTTACTACTTTATGTTCTTTTATTTCGGTCCTTATGAGTAACCTAACTAAATAATGTTACTCTCTGGAATAATTTACATCATTAGTTAAAAGTATCCTTTACTTCTACATTAACGAAAATCTTTTTTGCCACGTTGTTGTAATTGTCTAAAGTAATGTTCCATTTAAACATGATACACACACACTAATATTGGCGTAAATGTATAAAATAACGTTACTGTTTACCAGCACGTCAGTTACAAATTTGACATAATATTTAATTCAATAGTAACTGAACGCTTCTACCTCTACCTAAAAATACGGTTTGGTTCAATATTAATTTTATGTGACATTGCTATATCAATGTGTAACAACGTTGCTGCTTAACATCATTCCAAAAGTCGTTTAGATATGCGGTTTAAGTCAACATTACTGAAACGTTGTTCTATAATGTTAATAGCGATGGGCAAGTAACGCACTTTCTTAAGATAAATGAAACCATTGCAATAGTTGCAAATATACGTTTATTTGACAAATTTTCATCGTTTAGTAGAAATATGGCTATAAATTGAACATTGTTTGTCTAACGTGTATTTAGCCATTGCAGCGTTATAGTAACGGTGATTCAACTAACGTGTTTTCATTGGGATGAAGCAGGTCACTCATTACTAGATACATTTCCGTTTTTAAAAAATGAAGCATTAAGTTGTATATTACTTATAAGAATATACATTTGACTATCGATGTACTTTTAATGCATTTGCATGCGTATGTTTGCCTTATTTTTAACAGCAGTGTAATATCTAGATCTGGTGAAACTTTTAAAACTTTATGACGCATATATCTCTGTTATTGTCTCTCTTGCAAGCATATTTACATTGCGACCACAAGAACACCTATTTTTGTGGCCAGTGGTAAACAAAGGTTTCATATTAAGATCCACGATAACGAAACAATGAAAAGAGAACGTTAATGACCTATATATAAACACTGTTTCGGAGAGAAAAGACCAATCTGAGCGGATACATTCATTCAAAATTATATAATATAGGCACACATACTGATGCTCCAGAAACTTTGAACACTTGATTACTTTCAGAAAGAATGTCAAATGAATTCAAACTCAGGAAATACAAAAAGAAATAAAATGCTATATAATATTTATAGCAAAAGACAAGAATAGATAATATAAAAAAACTGAAAATAAAAATAAGTCACGAAGACTTTCGTTTAGGCAATCTGAAATAGTTGTTATGTAGATATGTGCAACCAAACGTGTTGAAGTTCTCCCCCATCAAAAGAGAAATATTTATACGTGAAATCTTCTTTAAGGATACTGGCGGATAATCCTCATCTTTATTCATTCCGCAGTACAATTAATTGGGCTTTACATTAAAGAAATAGTTCTAATACGAAGTGTGCTTTTAAATAAGTACTATTTTGTTATAAAAAGAAAAGGACATTTATTAACTCCTCTACTTTTTAAAGAAAGCCCGAATCTAAATCTACATTTCCACGTAATTTCTCCCTAGTTTAAGGCACTTGCAGTATTGTAGGACTAGTTTCTGAATTCTATCCTTACAAAAATCTGATTTGCTAACCACTCCAGCTCGGCTGTTCTTCAAGTGCAAGAGCGCTAGGTCATGGCTATACGAAGGTTGATCAAGTTGTTCCCAGACAAATGAGCTATTGAGATCTTGACTTCCATAAGCCACGATCCTTGTGTTAAGGATGCTACGACTTTTGTTCTGGATTTCACGAAATAATTTATTTAACGCCTCACTATATGGGTCAGTATTGATTGTGCTACTTCAAGGCACGCAGTGCACATGATTTTTCGGGCTAAAATTATTAGCTTGAATTTTATTTTCTTGGCTGATGTTGAATGTCTTCATCCCGTGGATTACTGTTTTGATTCCGGTGTAACATGAGTAACTTATTCTAGCGGTAAATAATTTAAAGGTGATTATCCTTCTGATTAGGTTCCTTGCTTTAAACTTTTCATATACGCAGGTTCTTTTATATCAAATAAAATAAAAACCTGACCGATTAAACAGTTTGCAAAAATATGTTATCAAATTCACACATCGCCTTTTACATAAAATTAAAAGCAATCTCCTATCGTCTTCCATGACCAGTTAAATACTTTTTAATTAATTAAAAATAAATAAATACTGGGAATTTTGATGAGTTTTCTTTATGTTTTCGCATATATAAGTACTTACCTACACGGACTGCTTTTAACTGTCCCTGGAACTTCGGAAGAATCATGACAATTTAAAAACAATGGATGTTCGAAAATATTGAATAATACTTCCTTTTGAAGTTTGACATGGATTTACACTATCTTTGGAGATAATATGGAAATTCTAAACAAGTGAGTTTGTTTGCCAATTCATTAGACTGCACAGCAAACACTTCCAATGGTTTAGAAAATTATATATAAAGGCCGCAGTCTTTCAATGTACATGAGGATTTGGAATATTGTGTGTTTTTACAAGTTAATAAAATTTTACGAGTGATAAATAGTTCCATAATGTGTGTGTGATTATAGCATGCTTCTCATCTTAGGAATAATTTTTAATAATTTTAACAAAAGCCAATTTCTTATTGAAAAACGATATGTATTATTACGATAGTGGAAATTACGTCTCCACTGTGCACGTAACTGAAGTGACCCTTTTTTTTAATATCAATTATATTTTTTAAATTGTATCGTGAGTGCCGGTAAATACAGGATAACTGTAATCTGTAATAGCCGAGAAGAAAATTACAAAAATTGAATGTTTGAATATTCAAATTGAAATCAGAGTCCTAACGCTACATTGTCTCTAATAACATCAAAACGTATACAAAAGCGAGCCAAGCAAAAGCTCGAAGAAAATGTAATGGAAAATTTGGAATAAAGATTTTAATATATTCTTTTATAAAAAGATAATAATCATTGAACTATGTTTCGTCATCAGCGACAATCTGGCTTAAAAATGACGCAGTACCTCTTGAGGAAAGTTAGAGCAATGGCTAAACGATTGATTTTGTGAAACTCAATCAGCATTTTTGGAACCATCGCGAGCACAATTTCCGTTCTGTCGAAATTTTATAGGGAACACTTCCCTGTTTTTTTGATTGTTACGTCAAATTTCTGTTATAAATGCTGGACGCTCACTTCTTCATCTTTGACATTTCTCATCATACACGTCTGTACAGCCATCTTTAAGTGCTCTAACCTATTTTCTTAGCATTTCAACAGGCAGAGCATTTTCTCTATATATTTCACTATCGATGAATTTGAAGGTAGTTTGGGCGCATAGCAACATTTCAAAACGGTACTTATTAAAAAAAAGCGTCTCAGTTCTTTTTAACAATTAAAGAGTATCAATTATTTGAAACTGACAATAAAGTAGTCACTATTTACATACATTTGCTTGAAATCTTAGAGAAACATACATTTTCAACTCAAGATATGAGAGATATATTTGTATACACAAAATGTTTAAAGGATAACTGTTCATTTAGGAGCATAGACTTGGAGAAACATAGTTTAGAAGACGAAGGGCGTCTATGATAAGTGGCTTCATAACTACTGCAAGTTTTGTTACATTTGAAGAGAAATGTGACAAATGGGAAAGATAGTAATGCAGCTTACGTAGTGTCAATTTGTCCAAATTTGCTATGCAAAATGAAAATGCGCTAAAAATTATTTGTTGGTTATAGATAAACAGGTATAGAAAGTAACCTAAATAGTAGTCGTAATCTGTAACAAAAACATTAGGCCCGCGTGTCACTTATCAAACAAATTATAAAAGATTCATTTAAAATATTTTCTAAAGCTTCTAATAACTTAAGTATAGATTGGATTCAAAAACTGTGTATTATAAAAATTAGTAATAGGAACATGATTCAGATAAATATTTCGAATCTTATTCGGTTTAAGATTAAAGTACAATTAATGTGCTCTAAATATGGATCAATATCAAAAATGTATATGTTTTATGTGCCCATATTTTTAGGGGTGGATATACTAGGAAATAGTATAGGTACACCAATAAAATAACTACAAACCGTAAAAGTTCCTCTGTTTACGATTTGCTAACCTATGTAAGAAATCACTTCCAGCAAATTTGGTTTTCGTTTTAACCACGTAGATAAAAATTAAATCAACACACTTATAACATTCATTTTGATTTACCTTTGTATGCGTAACGTGTTATTAATGAAATAATTATTATCATTAGAATTTTTAATTACCTCAAAAAAATTGTTAATGTTCATTTATTTATAATGACGGTGTATTATGTAATTAAACCTAATCATGTAAGTCAGGAACTTGTTTATATTTAACCATTGTCCTTGTTATAATTGTTAACAATTTTATTACTAATCATTGCTAACACTAATAGTCGAATTAATACCTGTCAATTATTAGAAATGAAAAATCCGCGTCCAAAAATACTTATTGAAACAGCTAATTTTGGAGTAGATCGAAAATAATACTCCGCAGAAATCCTTGGCCATATTATGGAGTCATACGCGGATCTTAGAGGAAATGTCGTATGTAACATGCGTTTAAATAAATTTTACCTCAAAGGAGTCTTTGAAATTATAATTATGTCTTGGCTTGTTATTGAAACTCTTAATGCGAGTTCCTGTCAGCTATGCATTTGAACGAATATTCTGTCAAATTGACAACTAATGCAACTGGAAATAGTACGAATTACGATAAAAGTTTTTATTGGAATGGACTACTAGAGATAAAATTTATTTGAACGCTTTTTATATTCGCTGTTCCATGGTAGACGTTACCAAAGTGTTTGACGTGTCTCCTATCTTCGTGTTAGGTTAACATATTTCTGAGCTACTTTTTTCGAGAAATAAAACACAGTAAATAGAATTTCGATATTTCCAACATGCGGTGAGATCGAAAAATGTTAATTTTTAGAAACACCTCATAAGTCGGATTTATTCTAACTTTTAGAAAATACACTGATACTTATTCTGTTGCTTGCATAGGATGCATTAGCGTATCTACAATTTTTCCCGAGGAATTAGTTTTTAAGATATTAAACAGGATTTTTTAAAACTGCTTCATATTTCGACTAAGTACGTTTTTTTAATAAACTTATAATTAAAAATTTCATAAAATCTGTAATTTTGATAGTAGGCTCAAAAAATGATCACCATACAACAATGCAGAAATAGTTGATTCAATTGTGATTTTTTTTTGTATAACATCGCTTGAAGTTTTACGAGCTTTTTATTATAGAAGAATGAAAAATGACATATTCCTACATGTTTGATCGAATATAATAAAAATTAAAATATAATAACGCATCTAAACTATATGAGCCGGTAGCTATTATATTTAATTACCTGTGATTACTCTATCTCATATATGGTACGTATTTATTTACCTTTGTCTTCAGGTTATTGTCGAACTTTGGATGTAAGATTTATAGTAACGGAATTAAGTCACTAACATTTTTTTAGCAACTGTGTAAGCAAGTAGAGACAGAGAAAACAATGAAAAATTATATCACAGAAATTTTGATAATTAGCATAATTATTTTCTTCGACAGTAGTCCGTTTGTTTTAACAATTACTAGCAAGTAGGTATAACTTTGACAGGATTTCATATTCTAGAATTATTATTGAAGAGGTATCAATTGCGCTACGGTTTTCTGAAGCCTAAAACATGCTTAATGAAGATATAAAAAATGTTTCTGGGTATAACTGACACAAATTTTACTCTATAACTCAAAAGCCAAAAAAGAAGGAAAAAAAAGAAGTTTTTTTAGACTGTTTCTCGATTGTCGAAACTTAGTAATGTGCACCTCGTAACATTAAATGTACGTTAGCAACACTATAAATTCAATGAAAATTGATCACAGTACATAAATGAATATTAAAAAAGGTAGACCACTCGAAGTTAGAAGTATTGCTTTAAACTATTGTTACAGAAAAATGATCACAAGTGATACCAAAGAAAAAATACATTTCAACGTTACAAATTTGTAACGCTTTTTTATTGTTTCTCAGATTAATCAATCATCCTAGTGTCAACAAATGGCATATAGACGTGGCCGTCTAGGGGAATTAGAACTTAGCGTGAACGAAATGTATCCTTAAATAAAACAACCGAAGGGAATACCGAGCCTAGCCTCTGTAATAACAACGAGTAAGCGTTATCCGAAACACAAACACGTTGCTAACCACAGTGTAGATTTAACCCCTATATATTTTTGATACTTATTTATTAAGCAAAAATGTAAGAATATGTGAGCTATTTTTTGTATATGCAGTCGTCTTTCATACATTTGAAATACTTTTATGTAGTAGCGGACGTTCGTTACGAATGTAACAAATTTGTTTCTATTAACGCCACATTACTAAAATAAAAGGAAATTGACAGACTTGTAGACAAAGTTGCACAACTTTATGAAACAGCTTAATTTATTATTTCTACTCAAGTTTGGCAAATTAATTTTATGATTATTTCAAATACTCAAAGTGCCGGTAACGTAAATTCACTTGTGTTCCTAACTTACGTTTAAAGATATTTAAACAAGTTTCGCTGTTACTAGGCGTACACGGAAAAAGATCTCTGTAAATTTAAACACGATTTACATGTTCAGTACTGTAATATTAAGTGGCAAAGTAATGGAAGAAATACATGTTCACGAATACGAAAATCTTTTAATTTATGTGTTAGTGCATACTCAAATGTAAATTTATCGCGTTAATAGTGTAAATGTATAGCTTTAATTGAGAAACTAGAAGCAATATGTATCTTTTGTATAATTAAATTATGTTTACATGATAGTAGGTGTCATTTTACATATATGTTTTACTTTTACACATGAATACCGAAAAGCATAGTGGTGTCACATAAAATGATCACACCTGCACTTTAAATTCGTGATGGACATTGGTTCCATATATACGATTTCCCCATTGTTCTACATACATATATACACTACCGCTCATAATAGTATGGTCGTTTCCTACTGTATACAAAATTTGACGCTTGCTTCAAAACTTTGAACAAAACAATTGTAAGAAAAATATGTATTCATCTATGACTTATTACACTTATGTACACAAAAAAAAAGTAAAAATAAACATTAGAAAACATAAAGTAAGATATACTTTCTTTTCATTCGTGGCATTCTTTCTACCATCTTCCTTAGTTTCTCTTGAGGAATATTGTTCCACTCCCTTCACAATACCGTCCAGAGATGAGTTCTGGACGTTTGACGTTTTTTTTTTCTAATTCGTCTCTCCAGTTTGTCCTACAAAAGCTCTATCGGAGTAGGATCCGGACTCTGGGGAGGCCAAATCGTTGTTTTTAATATTTCTTCATTCTCTGAATCAGCGAGATAGTTTTTGTATAATAACGACGTTTGCTTCGGGTCGTTATTGTGCATCAACCCAAAATTGTTTCCTATTAAGCGCAATCCGAATGGTAGAGCATCTTCTTCTAATATCTCGCGATAATTCTCCTTCCACATTATTCCATCATTTTTCGCAAGGTCCCTTTAATGAAAAACAACCTCGTACAAAAATGGAACCAACGCCTTCCTTTATTGTTGGTGTAATGTACAGAGGAAGCATTTTCTCGTTTTTTTGAGCTCCAGACAAATCTTCGGCGGTTTTGACACTTCATATTTGGACTCATCGGTCCATAATAATAAATTCCCCGTTGTTCTCTTGTCCAGGCTTCGTGAGTATTAGGCCACTGGAGATGCTTTTGTTTATTCTCACGAGGTAGGTTTTTGTGTAGCAGTACAGTCGTGGAGGTTAGCTTCTTTTAAACGACGTTTCACTGTGCTCGTCCGTTTCTCTTGTTAAGCATCTTTATGCTCTCATCGGTGCCACGGATGTTGCTGGAGGATGTCCTGGACGATTTTTGCTGGCAAGTGTAAAAGTTTGTTCGAAGAGACGAATTCTTTTTACATTAAGTCGCCCGGAAATATTCCTAGAAGAGATTCAGAATATCCTAATCGATGTAGCATTAATACTGCTGATGGTGTTTCAACACCAAATGGTTTTCGGCTAGGTATTTTTACACAGGAACTAAATGATTTACTCGTACAAAGAGATAACAATATCGAGCTGTACGTAACGGTATCTATTCATAAACAATACTTACTGTTAATGTAATATAATGTATGCATACTTTATGGAGTAAATACCATCTTTGCTGGAACTAAATTAATTCTTGGAATTCGGGTATCATTTATAGTGTCATAAAACTTCTTCCCGTATATTACTTAAAATATTTACACCTGGTATTGTTTGTACTGTGCCTATTATTTATTTATTATTTATCAACAAACATTGCTCCCTATCTAGTGCTGCAATTTTTCAATTTAAAATTTTACTTTTTCACCTTTTGGGAAGTATTCTCACATGTTATTGTTAATTATATTCTGAAACGGGTTTTTACACATTACATGGTTATAGCGGTTCTTTGAATATAGTACATTTGAATAAAAGACCTTTCCTTACAAAAATGAGTTCTTGTACTTACAATGTAGTCATACCTGTAACACAGCTCTAACTTGCACGTGTCCCAGTTATCAAGCAAAGTTTAGTATTTACTACACTGAAATTTACACTGCAGAAGGTCAGTTACTTGATACCATGAATTATTTTTTATAAACTCATTTGAAAACGGAAATTAACATGCAAGACCACTTCCTATGTAAAGCTGATAATAATTGCCTTGAATCATTACAATATCAAAATTTTCAGATGAAAAATTATATATAGTATAGTGTACTTACTATATATATATTGCGGTATAACATTTTAATGTATGATTGCATTTTGTCGATTTTGAGAAGTGAAGAATAAGTATTTATCATACACAGAGTTTATTCAGGATTCATCAGCACATCTAGAGAATATGGTGGTTAGCTTTGTATTCCTGTGTATATGTAAATACGAAATAGTTAGAATACGTTTTCATGAGGGTCTAATTACAACAATTTCCTATTTATGCTGGATATTGTATGAAACTGCTATATTTAGTTCCATAAATCTAAACAAAGCATGCTGTTTGAATTTTTACCGTATTAGCAGTCACAGCTACCTACTAATTGTACTATGAAAATCTTTGTATGATAGTTAGGAAGTTGCTACTAAAACTTCGTCAAATCGTGTATATCGTGAATGATTATCATATTTAAAGCAATATAAGCCAACTTCAGTTCATGTTGTGAATAGCTTAGTAGATAACATATATGACATATATGAAACTTTATGCGATTCAGATCAACTTGAAATTAAGGTGAACCAAATTAGCATCTACTCTTCCATTGTTTTTCTCTTCATTCATCTCTTTCCGAACGTTATTAATTCTATAAAATCTTTTTTACAACCAACGAGCAAATAAATAAAGTGCCAGTGACACGAGTAAACAATTTTATTATTTCTTACTTAATAAAATGTATGTCCCTGCGATAACTTAAAATGTTATTGACTTAATACCAGTAACAAGCTATTGGGAAACGGAATTTTTATGTTTATCCAACACTGGAATTTTGATGAACTGAGGTTTTTAAAAAAGTTTCTTTACGAGTACAAGTTACGTAAACATTTCCATGAAAATAACACCCATAAATGATTTATTATAATACGTAATACCATCACATTTTCATAATTATCTTATTGAAATAACTTTTTTTAATATATTTAATATTCTCCAAAGTTTGTTGATAAACTATGACACTCTAAGAGGTAATAATCTGTGTGGGAGGAATATAATTCTGGCGTATTTTCAATTAGAGTATATCTAGTTTTGACTTGACCTATGCTGGGCGTACTTATATTTCATGACCTGGTTAAATTTAATGCTTGGCATAAAACGTCACCGTATTGTTAATATAATACGTATATTAATAAATAAGTGAATAATATTATATAAAACTGACTTAAGATGCCGTAAACGGAGTAAAACATAACTAGTAACTCAACAGTAATCATTATTTTATAGCTACGGTTTATAACACTAGATGTTGTACGAGACAGCGGGCGTTGCGTTGTTAGACAGTTTTTTATTGTCCAAGTGTGTTGGTTTCAGCCTCAGTACAAATTATACCTTTGTAGTTGTATATAATTTTTGCTCGCGCACTGAGTAACTTGTAATGATCAAGTGCTTGATGGTGACCTAATGCCTTCATGGCAATAGAACAATAATCACGTTCAATGTTTTCCTCGCATATCTTTACAATTTCTTCTACAACTCCTACTACCACGTTGTTTATCCATTCTTATTTGGAATAAATCCCTTGGATTTTTTTGTCAGAGATCAATAATTTTCTTAAAATAAATGAAATATGACAAAGCGTCAAGCCTAGGAATGACTTCTACCTCATCACGTTCAAAAGGAGTTAGGATGAGCAATTTAAGGGTCAAAAGTGTTCCATTTTGGTGGTCAACGGATAATCTACAAGGTACTTGCACCTCAAGACCAAAGTGTAAACTAGTATTTTTACCAACAAGTTTTTGAACGATTTCGAAAAAGTATCCTTCATGTAAGACTGCATCATCACCATTCGTTTAATCACGCTGTGATTTTAGTTAATGACTTTGTAAGCCCAAGTAAGTAAGGTCAAGTGGGTTGGATTACATAATTTGAGAATATAAAATGGATTTCAATCCGCACATTAAACGAACTTCACTAGAAAATGGGAAAAACAAATAGGCAGACAAATTATTGGACCTAATGATGAATCTGACAAACAGCAGCTCTCATCAGGGCTACCTTGAAGACAATAGTAAACACACTGCCGAAATGTCGGAATATAAAGATTCCACAAACGATGGAAATAGCCTACACAACAGTTCTATAATTATTTACTATAATTTAATGTTTGTAGGATCAGCCACAAAACCAATCGTTCTGTTAATTTTAGAACAGCTTCAATTAGCTTATCAAGTTATTTTTTAAATGTTCTATCCAACTTTGCAACATTTGGTTGCCGTTGGAAAGACGTAAGAGGTTTTAACATCAGCAAGAATCATTAGTATTAGCCCATATTTTACAGATTTACTAGGTAAGTGTATTTTAAATTTGCATCGATTTTAAGAGCTACCAGTACTACATCGATATGTTATATGTAACGGTACTTAAAGTAAAACAAAGCAGAGAATTTTTTAGTTCGTGAAATTTAAATAATATGGTTGACACGGAATTGTACGTTCGTCATTCTCTGTGCAGTCTTACAAATTCACAAATGTGAAACAAGATACTTAGAACAAGAATGTTTCGAGGTTGAATTGCAAACTCAGAATTACGAGACAACTGAAAAATAGTAATTAATAAATTTGGCAAATTAACTTAAGATAAATTATTAGTAATCAATAAGCAAATGTAAAATTATCTCGTTCCTATTCAGAAAAAGTTGATTTTTATATAAGGAGTATAAAAAACGCACATTCTAAACTTCCCTAAAAAAAAGTTGCACTCTCGCTTCTGACAAAATTAAAGAGAGTGACCAATTTCCTAAAAGGATGTAGAAAAAAGCGAGATCAGAGACTACTTAGCATAAATTAATATTAAAAAGTATAATATAATGTCCACTGTTGATCCTTCTATGTACATTGAAAAATGTTGCCTACATATTTTAAATTAATGCAAATCATTCTTGCTACAAACTGAGTACAAGCGCTCCGCTTGTCTTTAAATACATATGCAATTAAAGGCATCGGTATTATCTCATTGTTGTACAAATTAATGTATTTTTATGCAGTTTGATACATTCACGTAGGAACAAGAAAAGCACAGTTCCAAATATAGACGATTATCATTTTGTAGCGAGTTATTATCGCATTTTTTATTGTGTTTAGTTGGTGGTTGGATTAACCGCCATTTCATTACAAAGCAGAGTATCTAATCGTCTCAATTGGTTAATTATACAAACACGCTTTTCCGAGTAAAATAAAACAGCGTGTGAAACCAAATAAATTAGCGCAACACTCCTACATCCAACTATTTCAAGAATTGATTAGGTTTTGAAAGGAGTAAAGCTTCATGGTTTTAGGTAGAATGAACGAAAGGCATTTATAAAGGTATTATAAATAGCAGATAGTTACAAACAAATTCATTGTATTAAAATACTGTACTGCTCCCTTTTTTTAACGATCTTGGTAATTCTACGTTATTTAATATTTGGTAATTTTCCAGTCCTACTTTATCAATTTTATATCGCTTTATAGATTATTTTACATTTTCAAGATTTTTGAAAAATTACTCGCATTTTTAAAAAAAAAATGTATTTTATACTATTTAGGTACTAACATTTTGCAGTATAGACTTCACAGCCTATTTACTTACGTACGCTGCCTTTTCTTTGTTATGGTTAATGAGTGAGTTTAAACAATGAAGAAATTACTTACTTTAGAAGCAATCTAACTGGGATTTCGGCACTTTTGAGTTACACATGCTAAAACATAACTTTAAAATTTCGTTCATCGTTTGATGTTAAACTCACCTAAATCCTTCTACAGCTACGACATTATTGTTGATCAAAGTTATTAACTCTAAATTACTTTTAGCTTTAACAGATGCACATACATCACATACATGATCAAATACATTTTTTTGATATAAATGGGTATTTCTTCTTGCTATTACAAGTGCAAACACTCAGAATAAGTTTCTAATAATAAAAAAAAGCATAATAGACGATGCTGTAAATTTTAAGGATTGGTAACACAGGTACTATGAACTACTTCTATATCAATTCAAACTCAGTCGCTGCCATAAAAGGAAAGAACGGAAGTTTCTATTTAGTATTTCCAAGTTCCCTGCAGATCAGATACCCACGAGACATTAAAGCTAATTTCATAGCGAATACGTTCTATCTAGTACACGCGAAGACAAATAAAGATATTCAATTGCTAACTAAATAAGATGACTTACAAAGATGTATAATTCAGACTATAACATCTTACAACATTAACTGGATGGTAGATTCTTATAAATAGTTATATTCAGGTTCAGTTTCATAAAAGAAAATGTTGCTACTCGGTGGGAGTTCATACTAAAATGTAGGAAAATGAAAAAAGCGGGACTAATCTCACAGTATTAAATGATGGCTACTGGTTTCCTCCAAGTTTGCATTTCTTCAGGGCAAAACACTTCAGAAAAGGATTATGAAACTAAAACTGATGAAACAATACCACAACCAGTCTTAAACGAACTGTTTCTGGAATGTAACGTGTCATGATAAAGTATATAAATGGAAAAGTAAATAATAATGGTAATAATAATAATAAGAGAAGAAAAAGGAAATAGAAAAGAGATAGAGAGCACAGGAAAGGAGAGGAAAGAGAAATAAATAAATAAAAAGGGGAAAAACGGTGAAAAGAAATGAGAGAAAGCGAAGAGAAAAAGAAATAGAGAAAAGAGAAAGGGCAGAAACCCTCCACTCAGTCAGCCGTTCAGGTGGAACGGCCCTGATCTATATAAGCCTCGGTACTCTGCGGTACACGTTAGAACGTTTTCGTCTCTAGCATGGTTTACATGTTCTTTCTCCTGAAAAAGCCATCTACGACGGAGGCGAAACGTCAAGATCATGCCTTCTTCTTTTTCTTTGCCTTTCCTTCTTTTTTCATTTCCTTTCACTGGTTTTTCCCTTTTTTCTCCTTTCCTGTCCTCTTCATCTCTTTTCTATTTCCTTTGTTTTCTCTTACTATTATTATTTATTTTTCCTTTTACATACTTTATCTCACACGGTCCAATTCCGGAAACAGTGCGTTTATTACCGACTCTGGCCGTGGAAGCCTACGTATTCATTTCAATACTACAACCAATATTCGGCATCAAAATTACATTAGAAACCAACAAATTAAAGTTGTGTAAAAATGAAACAATACAATAAAACGAGATTAAAATCTCGAAAGGAACTAGTTAACAAAAATACCTTGTTTTATTGTCTTGTTTCGTCCATATACACTTTTACACAATTATTGCGCAATGAATTGGCCCCGCTGCTAATATAGAAACCTGTATATCTTTAATGTTTGCGAATTCAAAGGAAAACATATATTCAAAATTTTCGTGGGCATTTTAATATATTGGCATTTCTTGCGTTTCCCTTCCTGTTATATAACGAAATTGAAACGAAATTATTGAATGATGATTTGTGCAGTGTTATTAAATGCATTTGTTCACCCATCTTCGTGCCCTGCACGATACTGCAATGTGCGAACAAACGCATTTAACTCCGTTGAGTAAACCATTTATTGACTGATGATGGCGGTGCTGTATGGTGCGGTGATGTACACAATATAATAAAAGTATTACTTGCATTTGGAAGAAATTAAAGGTGCATAGAAGATTGAACACTTTCCTTTAAATTTTGTAAGAATGGCAGAATTAGGTGTATGTATATAAGATAAAATGGGTGGAATTAATGAGATAGGTTTTGGAGAATAAGCGAAAACTATTGCAAAAAATGTCTTTGCAAACGCGTTGCCTTAAGGTTACAAATTTGACGAGTGCGTTGCAAAAAAAAAATTTTTCATGTACAATAGAAGTAGAATATGAAGAATATTTTTCTCCCAAACAGTTTAACGTATTATTTCTTTTACCTAACATCATGTAATCGCTTTTGCTATTGTTGGCGACGTATCATAAAAACAACATGATACTCACGATAGAAAAAAATAAATATTTATAAACGCGTTTGCAACGTCTTGTATATTATATATATATATATATATATTTTCTGAATTACTTGAAATGTTTTGCTTTGTATTACACATATACGCAGTTTCAATTGAAAGATTTATTGTTAGAGCGATTTCGTACTACAAGTTAGTAAATTGCAATGACCTTGATTCCCCCAGTGTTACTATTACGCAGACATAATTTATGAAGAAGCAATATTATTGGTAAAGCCCGCACTTCAAGCATGTGCGCATTTAATTGTTTCGTCCCATATATATGTGCAATCTTAAATTTCATGGATAATTTACGAGTACATGAGCGTCAACCTACGGCAATTAAAAGGCGGCATAATTACAGCGAGGATCATTTATCCACCACGTTAGCTGAGGTGGTTCTGTGTGTAGCAGACATAGGCTACGGTGTGAGTCAGTGATGAAACAGGCTATCGTACCGTATATTTTACACTTTGTAGGATGAGGAAATAGGTAGGTTCGTTTTGACATAATTTCTTAAGCAATATTTTATTGAAGACTCTTTACATAGGTGATTTATTACCATTGGGAAATTCGCAATTGCATCCCTCACCTTATCCAGCGTATTTATGCACGAGGAAGAGTATAGATGGGAGTGCTCGTTTTATTGCTCTCGAGCTTTATATGGCGCAACGGTGATTAATAAAGTTTCGTAAAAAAACAAGGATAAGATTTAAGATGGGTTTGGTCGATCGAAACAACGGTCAGATCATTAGCGTCAAAGTGTCTTTTCATTAAATCAGGAAATGGAATGTTGGAATTATAAACTTTTTCTTTCGCGTCACTATCAAGTATAGAACAGTAAACATAAAATATTTTGATACGAGCGGGTATACATACATTTTTGTGACAAAGTGCGTTCTCAAAAAGGATTTAAAGTAATATTCAGTCTTCAAGGAATGATTACATACTCAAAATTATTGTTTATTTATTATTATATATCAGTACACTTTTATTCACTTACTATACACTAGCACGTATTTAATTTCATATGAAAGTCAAAAACCAACAGCCACAACATTTTTTTAAGCAATATACAAACAGCTCAAGCTCAAATTGAGAAAATTATTCATCACTACTGTCACTTCTAGACTTCCGCAGAAATATTCTTGGCTGTTGGAATATTTGGTACTACTTCGAGGCAAAAAACTCGAACATTTATTTAGCGCACGAGCAGTACTTGCTAAATATTTAGAAAAATGAATTATTTTAATATTTTACTTGTAGTTAACATACATCTAATATATACATGTGATTGGTACCCGACCAGACAAGACCAATGTTATCGTGTAATGCATATTATAAGGAACTATATTTTTTAGGATCAAGAGCTGAAGTTAAAGTCAAGATGTGAACTACATCCATTTTCATCTAAAAACCGACAGCTGCAGGTATATACAATGTGTCCCAGTACTTTCCGAGAAATATGTGATAAAATAATGATAATGTCTTCTGTATGTGTTCCTTTATTTTGCTGGTGCTCTTCTAACCGTAAGGCAAAACAAACATTCATTCAGAGAGTGTTGCTATATATTTTTGATTTAAAGTGGCCCCACAGAAAAAAAAACCATTGGTGTCAAGTCGGGACTACGTGCCGGCCAGCTTATGTCACTCCGTCTGGATATCAATTTTCCAGGAAAAATTTCAAAAACAACTGGTAAGGTTACGTTACACGTGTGAGGTGCCGCTCCATCTTATTAGAACCAAGTGTTCTGATTAAAACCAATAAAATCTTGCAAGGTTGATGTAAAAATGTTGTTAATCATCTCCACATATCGCTCGGAAATTACGATTACTGTATGACCTTTGTCATCTTCAACACGAACCGGACCGATAATTCCTTACGCCGCCATTGCATCCCAAACTTTTGGCGACTGAGGTGGCCTCTCATTCTTCTGTTTTGGATTTGCTGAACTTCAATATCGGCCGTTCTACCATTTTGCATGGCCATTAAGGTGAAAATGTGTCTTATCTGAGAAGTTTTTGTAAAATTGGAGCACACAACACGCACGCTTCGTTTCAGTAAAACGCTCCATAGCGACTAAATTCCCAGGGATGGACGATTGTGTTAGCGCAGTGGACAAAATAAATAGAAAAAGACTTTTGGGATATCCAGTACAATTGTGTATTAGAAATTGCTTACATTTGATAATATTTGGAGATCTTTCTACATACATAATATCAGTCCAATGGATCTTTACCCACACGTCATTGATTTTTCGTTACGATAATACTTCAACGGCATGTTACGTCATATATCTTGTCTCGTACAGTTTGTATATAAAGGCATAAGATGAACATTTTGTGTGGTGGAAAATCTCAGGCTCTCGATTAGCAGAATGGGTTGTTTTATTTAAATTTGTGTTTGTTTTAAAATCAAATATAAAAAATACTAAGTAATCGAAATAGCCAAATATAAGATTCTATAAGTATATTGACAAACTGAAATATATCGCTTTTTAACAAAATTTCTTCTTTAATAAATACCTAAATCAATCTGTCTAGTTAAACTTGTAAATTATAAACGAAATAGAAAATGAGAGCAAAAGAACAGTAAATTTTGATAATATATTATAATTTGAAGTCTTTTCATAATCGTACTGCATCGTATTTTAGATATCCTGGTCTTCTGCCATGTATCCAGAACTCCAAATTACCGTGAAAATATCAGCTGGGACACTTTTAACTTCAAATAACTGAAGCATATCAAAAACAACCTAATTAATTCGAAAAATAACAATTTTTTTTCTGGAGAGACAACTCCGACATCTGTGACGTTGACACAATCGTTATTTTATAAGTCGTTTTCGGGGATACACTCACTGTATTCAGCTTGTTTTGCAATATGATAGGCCACACAGTAAACACACACTTGAAGGAATGAAATTAGTTACAAGTAAAAGCTGTCAGGCGTGTCATCCATCCCACGTACCACAAATTTTGAAGATAGTGTGTTTTATTTCGAGACGATAGTTATTTTAATAATACGATAGAAATGTGTGAGTTTAGTACATTATACGTCGTTTAGAAATAAATTTGGAAAAAAATATAAATAAACACAAAAATATGTTTACGTTTCTACTGCACATGTTGCTTAAGGGACTTTTTTTACTTTGAAATTATAAATGATATGTCAATAATGAACAACTAAAGAAAATATCTGCAATATTTAACACGCATAAAAAAAACCGAAACCGAATAAATATTATAAGTAAATTAAAGAAGAAAGTAACGGTACTTTGCCTCCAACAACAACAAAATAAAGGCGTGAACCATACGCTAACGAGAAAATATGAAATACAGAAGAATAAGAAAAATTTAGGAAAAAATTGATATTTTAAAAGTTAATAATACTTATCTTATAAATTCAAACGTTTGTCTGCCAGGCGTTTGATATAAGCAAAGGCATACGAAGATCATGCCGTAACATGTGAAAACAGTGTATTATTAAATGCTGTGTATGTGCTGCTATGGTCAGTTGCGTTTTGTACCTTAGTTGGTTTTGACATTGAGGCTGTTTGTTGCGTCTATTTTACTGCTTTTATATTATTGAAAAATCTCTTCTTTTAAGAGCAATTGCAGTAATCTTTGAACAGTTACGGAAGTTGCTTCAATTACTTTTAAATCTTAATTTGACTACAAAGTATCGATTTGATTCGGACGTAAAAATAAATGTCAACCATAGATAAAAATCCATTGGAACGAGATACGTATGCAATATAAGTACACACTACTAATGCCAGTTTTGCTAATTCAACGAATTATATTTTATTAAGATTTTCATTGTTATATTAATCGAAATTTTATTCAACGAACAACCTTTTTTGTAATTTAATCGAGGTGAGATGATTCATTGAATCAGATAGTGCTCCTAAATTTCTCTTTTTTGATTTAGTAAAATATCGACATTGAAAGGACGCTTGGCTATTGGTCTCAGGGGTCCGAATTCTAACTCCTTAGTTGTTGCTTCACAAAGACGTCGTTCTCCATGGCTCTCCTCTTCCTATGGTGAATGCTGAGAGTGAATGTCTTAAGACGTATCACCGACGCAGGAGTAGTAATGATTCATGGCCGACGCCGCCTCTAATATATACATTCGTCAAATGGATCTTTAGACGCACGTCATCAGACATACGTAACTCCCGCGCGTAAATATTCGATAGCGTTATTAAATAAAAATAGTTAGATTAACCAGCGATCTTTGCGTATGTCATCAAATAATGACGTGCGTCTAAAGATCCATTTGATGAAGATATTACCAGAGCTGGTGTTTCTGTACTCTGCGCGCTTGGCTATCACCCTTGGGGTCCCAGATTCGTACACCGGGGCTGTTTCTCAGGATTGAGGTTTTCTATGGTATTCCTCACTCTGTGGCAAAGGGTGCGAACGAATATATTAAAATGCACCATAAGCTCAGGCGTAATAATAACTAATGCGAAGCCATGGATTATTGTCATTGTTGTTATTATTATATATTATATATATATATATAATCAATACAATCGCTATAAAAACAGATACGCACCGCTTTGTACATACGAGCGGAGAATGGGAATCACGCCCTTTAAGCGCTAATTGCACTAAATATGGTGTTTGCTGAGAACCTTCTAAGAACGCTTATGTGTTTTGATAACTTTTATGAATACCTAACAGAAAATGAAAAACTGGAAAACCCCTATTTTCAAAGACTGACTTTATCCCTCAGAACCTTTTTCTAAGAGAAACGGGTTTTTTAGATAGTTCTGTAAGGTCGTCATACAAGTTCCATTAGATTCTGAGTTTCCCGGTTTTTAATTTGTTAAATATATGTAAAACGTAGAACTAATAAGTAAATTACTTTTACATAGTATCGTTGTGTTATGGTAACGAAAATTTTAATAATTTAGTCAATAAACACACAAAAAAAATATGTCCTAAAAGTACCTGCACCAACTTCACAACACTATTTTGTATGCAATATTACGCATATTATCAGGCGAGTTTCTAGGTATGTCCAAAGTAACATTTCTTAAAGTATCAAAATTTAATTCATTCTCGTTAAGATATCTGAATTAGAAATCGCAACTTTACCTTTTTATTTCTTGAATTAAAACACAAGGAAACTATTTCTTATATATGGATTCAAACATATTATATACCCCAGATACGTGTACTTTTACTTAATTCCTTTTCAAATTATAAACCGCAGCAGTGAAGTAAAAACACATATCGCTTTTAAATATATGCAATTTCTTGTAGTTATGTGTAAGAAACTGCAGTCGCGTTCAGCGTTGTGCTTTTTATTTTATTATTATTAAAACACATGGCGCCCCAAATATTCCGCATTCTTTAATTAATATAAATACATGTATTGGAAGTCATATTTTATATTGAACGTGGTTCTATGTCTTTCATTTAGTTTCTTTTTGCAATAACGAATGGCTTACGATAATTAATAATCACAGCTAATTTTGATTAAAATGCCTACACACAGAAATGATGATTGTTAAATATTAGTTAAAATTTTGTTTCTAATGTTTCATATAAAACATTAGATTGGTAATAGTAGTAGTATAATTAATATAATAAGTAATATAAGTATAACAACACAAACAAAATTTGAATACATTATAATGGAAAATCAGTATATATTTTATCGTAAAGATTCTTTGCTTTAAAATTTTTGAAAGATATAATTAATCATTCTAAGCAAAAATATCAACTAAATTGTAGTGGCATATGGTTTTTCGCAATTTTACTTTTAATCTAGAAAAGCTTAATTTACAATTTACAAATGTAAGCAACTATTTAACATTTGTCATGAATATTTAACCATCAATACATCTTAAGCGATTTCTCGGAAATATTTTCTCATGTATTGGATCAATATGAATTTATGATCTGAGTTGAGATTAGTAACACACGGATTTGACTAATTTTACTTAATAATACACATATTGATATATGCATTATTAAACAACTTATTCGTAATCAAATAATTGCCAAAAATTAACATATACGCAACCACAACACAACATAATAGCAATATGTATTAAGAGATTTAAAGGATCAATTCCTTCAAAAGAGATATATCAAGCAAAACACATATTCCGGCTGCTAATAATCTCGCAGTACTTATCTGTGAATTACGTAATCAATGATTGCAAATATGTATTGACCAATCCATTAACTGCTATCTTCTACTTGATCCTGGCTACAGGTGTGTTCCCTACAATTTGAAAGAGAATCAGAATTGCTCCTGTCCTTAAGAAAGGTGATACCTGATATGTTTAGACCTATCAACCTATCTCAATTACTTCTAATTTCGCAAAACTATTTGAGCACTTATTCTACATTTTCTAAGTGCGATATATTATATATCATCGTATCGGCATTACTTTCTGGCTCCAAGATCTAGAAATACCCAGGTTTGTGACCACGTATGTTGTTGGTCCCGTTTCGACTAAGTAGATTTGGATGCTCTAGTTCGGCTAGCGATCGGAATAACTCGATAATTCTCTCTGACAGTAATAGTTTGTAACTGTATTCAACGTTTTTAAATTGTATTTTATACAGCTGACTAATTTGCACTAAAACGTTTATTTAAAGAAGTAAGTGATCTTTTACGTTCGGTTATTTTGAGTTAAATCATGGTCTAATCAATGTTCCAAAACAAAATTGGGAAATCTATATCGTCATTGATAAAATATTAATAGCCCAACGCATGTTTACCTGTCTAGGAGCCGGAAAGTATTTTTACAAATTTATGAATTACGTTTTTAGCATGAGAGAATATAAACAATATTTTTCAGCATATCCTCGACAAATGTAACATGACTTCTGTAATTATATTCACAGATTGTATGCAAAAGTTAAATAGCGATTTTATTCTTTCAGCTTAGAAAAAGTTGGAATATATTTTTACATAAATCGTTTATATACAGTAGCTACTCGATATTTATTTACAAAGCAAATTGAAAAACGATGCGTAACGCTTATGGAGTAAATAAAAGTTTAGTCGGTTTTGTTGTCATTTTTTTAAGTATTATAGATATTATAATCTATCGAAAATACCACAAAATAAGCCATGATTGTGTTCGTAGTAGAAATTGTATGGTATCGAACCATGTCAAAAATACTTGGTGTAATTATAAATTAATCATCAGAGAGACCACAATATTTCATATCCACCTACGTAACAACAATCGGTAACGTCGATGCGGTTTCCTTTAGTTAAAAATAGCTTCTACAAACACATTTCCCATAATAAAACAAAATAAAAATACGCAAAAGAACTACACCATTACTCATACAGTGCATCATCAAAACGGGCAAAATTTCAACACTTCCTTTCTCACACCTGCACTGCAGCCTATCCTTAGCCAATCCTTGAGAGATCGCGAAGGCGACCTTTCTGTTCAAACTGTCGTTGCAGATACGGGAATATGCAAAGATGTAATCTGATTGCTTTTCACGTTTGGAATTTAGTTACGTAACTATATTTTCTTAGTTTCGAAATGTCTTGCGGTTATAATTGACTATTAATAGAAAAAATACGTTTTTCCCAAACAATTAACAAACACTCGTTATTTGAAGTTATTAACAATATAATATACGAAGTTAATATAAAATGTAAAGAAATTAGTTTTTAAAAGGTCTATTTTTCACAAAAGGAAACATACCAATGTCAAAACAAAGGTTTCTTGCGTTATTTGCAAGGAATCTATCTAGTTGTTAATTCATATTCTATAAACTTTAATCAAAAATATAATTTCTATTCCAACTAAAGAATGGTAATTGAATATGGTGAATGTCTGTATTCATTTTTATGGTAGTGACATTTATTTCAGCATGTTGCTTCAAACGGACACATGTTTTGATTCTTCGAAAGCTTGCCGAATACTTAAATAAATCAATAAAAATAAGTAATTCATACTTAGACAATAACCAAGAGATCTGTTACTACGCGCCTTCGATTTTATTTTCATCACTTGCATACCCTGTGCTAGTATATAAACTCGCTGAATATTGTATACTAACCTGTGTACATAATTTGTTTTGAATTAACTAATATACTAATTAAATAAGAAAGCAAAAAAAAACGACAAAGATTGGTTCCAAAATTGAAACTTTCTGCTAGGAATAATTTATAATTTAATATTTGTAATGCTAAACATAGCATAAAAGTTAATAAAATTAAAGTTATTAACATTATATAAGTTGAAACATCAAACATCTTGCAAAAAATGTTAATAATCTAATACAGTAAGATATTTTCCAAGAATATTTCAGGCATCGATGCATATAAATAGCGGATATTAATTCATATTTTTATATCATATTTAACCTACACATAAATATTGTTTCTTTTCCCATCAGAAATTTCAAATTAACAATATACTGTAAATTATTTTTTCATATCCTTCTACATCATTTCAATATTGAAGTTTCTAGTAACGTAAATAATGTTATCTTTATCCAATATACTAGTCAACAATTATTAGTATTATTGTTAGGTATTGTTTTCTAGGCATTTCCCGATGTAGTCAACAATTGCGCCAAATTATTTGAGAATATAGTAACGTAGTCTAAAGGAGGTCTATAAATAACTACGCCAATATATTTACTTTATTAATCACAGAAGCACTAATTGAGCATTAAAAAATTGGTTGACCAATCCGATGCAACTATGATTACGGTATATAGCAGAGGTCTCTACTTAACTGCACTGGTGAAATCCTAATAATTTTGTGTTTTCTAAATATGAATAGTTGGCAGTGATTACACCTACGTTACTTGCATATAGAGTGACATTACTTAAAGTATAATTGGATAAATTATTAATAAAATAAAATAGAGTCAAATCGTTGTTAATAAAAATGGTGAGACAGGTTTATATCAAATGACTATACAAATATGTGTATATACTGTGGTGGAAAATCTCAGGCTCGTTAAAATTTTTAAGTGGGTTCTTTGAATTATGTGAAATTGTTTTCTAAATTAAAATACCAAATGTAAAATTGGAAAAAACAAATATATTGACAAATAAAAAAAATCTATATATACCGCTTTTTTTACAAAATAAAACGTTTTTAAAGAAAACCTAAGGCAATCCCTGACTAGCGAAACTTGAAATATTGTAATTAATTAACGAAACTAAATATAAGATCGAAAGATTTTTTTTTTGAAGACCTTAAGAAGATTCGACGTCTATAACCTTTGAAATCGTACTCACTGGCTCGGCTTTAGGATGGACTGGCCTTTGGCTTTCAACGTGTCCGGAACTTCCAAATTTTGTATGTAGTATCAGCTGATACGCTTTGTTGTTGGATATAATACGAAGATGTTTATAATTTTACGGAGTTATATGAGAAAAATAACGACTTATTCTTGTCTTAGGAGAAAAGATGCCAACATCTCTCACTTTTGTTCCCGATCTTCATCTGTCTGTTATTCTTTTGTTTTATATCCATTGCAACGCATTGGTTCGCCTGTATGGTAGGCCACTCAGTACACACACACATACTCGATATGTGTGACATAAGGGAAATTGCTGCCAGTCGTGCCATCCTTTCGTTGTACGAGAAATTTCGAAGATTGTGAGTACAATTTCGGAACAATGCATATTCATAGGATGTAATTGAAACGTATGAGTACTGTATATTAAGCGCCTTTTAAAGATGAAATGATTGAATGATATTTATTTACATAAAAAATATGTTTACGAAAAGCAATATATAAGATAAACGACAGTAAAGTTTACGTCTCCTCTGCAAGTGTTATGATTAGTTATTAAAGGATACCCAGAGTAGATATCTGTAAAACTTTTAAAAGAAACCTGTACAGATTGAATATCTGTGTTAAAAATTTCATAAAGAGGGAGTATATATACAGTAGTATATATACAAAAAAAAACAATATTGCTGGATACCTATTGATAGAGAAATGAAATGAAATATAGGATAAAGAAACAATCTTAGTATTATTTTTTCAGTAAATGTTTCATTTTAGTCTTCAAAGTTTGTTTTTAAATTTCTTCTTAACATATTTTCGCAAAAAACTCATTTGGCAACGTTGTTTGATGACTAGTTCGTCTTCTAATGCGATTTCAATGATAAATCTTACTTGCAAATCGTCACATTCATGTGTCTAATTCCATTTACCTGTTACAATTTTATGCAACTTCTACTTTTTCGTGATTATTCCTGTAGTCTTGAGTAGTTCTTAAGTTTCGCTCATTTGTCCCTATTGTGTTAACTGGTATTTTATTTTACATTCAATTAATACCTCTATATGTAGATGATCATTTCTGTAACGGGAATGCCAACATTGCAGAATGGATATACCCCATACAGTCCCCCAACCGAGAATAGCCCAACACAAATATATTTTAGAGGTTGAATCAACGACTTCGTGAAGCTGGTCCGTTTAATATAAAACATGGTAATGAAATTGACCAAGATAAAGGCGTTTTATAGAGGAAATCCTAGGCACACCACAAGAAAATCTCTGCGTTAGTATCTAACAATTAGCTTTAGCATTAGATATCTCCGGGTATAAGTGTTTATTTGGCTCTGCGAAAAAGCTTCTTAATTCATTTCATCCCCAACACTTATGAAAATAATATTTCTCGAATAAGTCGGAGTTAGGGCAATTGTTGTCATTTATTTATTTTTTTTATCAAATAAAAAGTGCCTGCGAGATCTCCCTACCACAATCTGTTAGACTTCTCTGGACGCTGCCGAACTTAGAGACGACAACATTACAAATCACAGCAAAAATATTCGAGAGTATTACTTAAGCAATAGTATCAATTATTGGATAAATATCCAAAGTTAATCAATCCTGTTATAAAATACGTTGTACTTCAACATTTTCAAAATGATGAATTATTTGAATAGAAAATCACATCTCACGTATGTGTAAAATTTAAAACATTAAATTCATCCGTATACTACTACTAATTATGAATAAAATGTCTTCGAAGCTTGAAATCCAGGAAATACTACGGCACTACTACGCAAGTATATTGTTGCTAAATGTATATTTTTAAAACATACGAATCATGATACAGCATTTTAACATTACGGTTTTCAAGTGAGAACCGAACGAAGAATGTAGTTACGTGTAGTTTTTTGCTCCAATTTATACATATATCTTATTATGTTTTAATTATTATAACATTGTTCTCAAATATATTGGCCAACCAATATATTTGTATTAATGTAAAAAGATTGTGCGAATATCTTAATTTCTCTGGTTTTGACCAGTACCGTATCTAGTAGCAATCCTTTCAAGAAATAAATATGAATAAAAATGAATTCTACTTTCCTGGCGTATTTAAATTGGATTGTTTATCGTTAACCATATTCGAGAAAAACATTTAGAAAATGCGAGTGTTACTATAAAGCTATTACATACACATGTTATGACTCCGTTATGCGTATGTACAAGTTCAATGTGGGCGTACTCTCCTTTCGCACTAAAACATAAAAATTAATTTATAGACGTTATCTGCAATACACGAGTACATCGGATATATTTTTAGGTACGGTATATGCCGGCTGCGTGCACGCGACGAGATCTGTAGAATTTGTAAGAGAAGAAGAGCAGTCCATAGTTTTCTAGGAGTCGCGCGTCCCACGCGTGTGACACTCGTTCAACAGGTTTGAACGCCTTTACTTTTTTACTCCTCACGCCGGACTTACCTGTGGCACCGTCTACACAGAGCTAATGCTGGTACACGTCGCTGGTGTATTTTTCTCAAATTTATCGCCGATGATTCCAGCAAACTTGTTATTAGCGTCTCTTTGCCGGTCCCGCTCACTCCTACCGCGAACTCAAATGAATAGAAAAAAAAATGGCAAGAAAAGTCACACCAGTCAAGACTGAACAACTATACGACTAAAAAGAAAAAATTTACGGCGAGTGCGGAAATGCTTCAAGAGAAAAGATTGTAAAGCGGAAAAAGTGCCTCTCGGCGTTTTACGCGTTCTTTTTTTCTGTTATATCTCGAGCTGAGATATGTTCCATCGTCGCTTGTCGCCTCTGCCAACGTTTATTGAGAAACTTGTTCTAATAGCAGTTGCGACACTATCATCAATGGTAAAAATTTCTAACCTAGCGGTCTTGTAAGCATGATAGCAAGCATAGATGGCCAGTGGACAGATACTTTAGCATGTACTTCGGAGACGAGATGTACTTTATAAGCATTTAAGATGTTAAGTTGAGTAAATCTTCTTCTTTTATTGTTTCTATTTTGCTTGGCTTGCCTATTTTCTTTGATCGAAATGAGATATACTAAATAAATTAGAAGTTTTCTCGTAATCTTAACATTACCTGAACTAAGTGAAAATTATAAAAACAGATTTTTAGCTGCGTATCGTTTAAGTTCTTGAAAATACAGGGAACTTGGAAGGTTATCTACTGCTTACATTGACCATTTAGCCACCACATATTGGCTCTTTATTATTTCTCCTAAGATTGTGGAATATCTTAGGTATTTATGTAAAGAAATTAAAGAATTTACGTCATTTATTATTGATAGCAGAAAAAAATTCTAAGCGTTTCTTCCTTTACTTTGATTCTTGCGTTTCGTAAGTATCAAGAAGCATATAAACGTAAATTTAGAACGTTAAATAAATAATAATAATAACTGATGTTTCTTCCTTACATGTAAGAAAACATGAAATACGTCAAGAAATATATATAGTTTATGTAACATTATGTCATTTTTTATTGAGAAGAGTCTCTTACATTATATTTTAAATTTAATGTTTTCAAGTTATACCAACGTCCAACGTCCAACGTCTTTAAGTTTTTTAATTTTATAACGCAGAGGGAGCAGTGCTTTACGTACTATTACGAAACTTGTTTGAAGAATTGGAAGATTTCCTTTCAAACACTCGCGCGTTTTGTATTCGTGATTCTGCTCATAAGGTCATTATGGTACTTTTTAGCAAGACATGCAGCTATGCACACTAGCCAAGGTAAGTATATCGATTCTTTTGAAAACTTATACGCACTTTTCTTTGCTGGATGATGATCCATTCACAAAATCTTTGAGGAGTAATAATACGTTGGACATCTACAGAAAACCTTGAGCCAATATAAACATGATATGCAACAAAGGTTGCTTCAATCTGAACCTCTAAAGAGATCATCCTTAGAACGTATATCATACCATTCGAGCAACCTTTATGGTAGATACATTGACAAGTTGATTCCAGCTTAGGGAGTTGTGCAATTGTAGCGCTAAAAACTTTACATTTAGTACAAATGCGATTTGTGCATTCTTATAATTTAATGTTTTTTCACCAAGACCACATTTCAATATGTTTGCTTTTTGTATATTTAATTTCCAGTAATTGTCACTAAACCGCTCTTCTATTGAGTGTAATACATTTATCACCTCTTTCTTGATGTTTGTGTTCTTTGTTATAACTAGCGAGGTGCCATCTGCAATCATATTGACATTGTGTTGCCTTACATTTGGTAAATTATTCACGTACAAGAAAAAGGAATGAACCTAGAATGGAACCGTGTGATATTCCTTCCTTTGATTTTCACCACGTTGGCTGAATAAATTCACCACTGCCCTTGCAGCTTGCAATCAATCTGTTATCCTGTACCGTACTACGACTATAGTCTGTATTGGAATAAGAAGATCAATACTAATAAGTCAATCCCCAATAACATCCCAAACATAGTCCCCACTTAATAAAAAGTAGCTTATACAGTAGACATATCAGTTCAACTATCCACTGATATACAGAAAACATGTTCAGAAAGAATTACAAAGCACTATGAGGTCATGAAGACTATGTAGATAAGGGAAAATGGGAAAATATTAAAGAATAGTCTGAAAACCTTAGACCTGGAAGATACACTATACCTACACTGATGGAAGTCAACCACCTTGAACACATGTGCTGTCGTACGAAGAGTGCTAGACGAATCCTAAAGTGTCTCTAACATCAAGTATGCCATCTTATATCATGAGTATTACGAGAAGCATAGATGAGGTCAGATTTATGTGTAATGTATATCAGAAATCTTTCTTGGACTCCTTCAGATAGTAACTGATTGACAATGATAGGAATGTATGATGAGGATACGAAATGATGAAGGCATATTCCATTTTGGCATGGACGAGGCAGACGTATACTGTCTTTAATGCACAATCGCTGGAGAAAAGTTCAAAGGAAAATCCAAGTGATTTAAAAGCTGAACAGCAGATCGCTTCTGTATCTGAAGAAAATGACAACTGTGCATTAAAGAGAGCAATAAAATCCCTACACTGCTCACTGCTCTGATGGTAGAATTAGATACAGTAAAGTCGAAGATCTTAGGTTTAGAGCAACGGGTGTAGATAAGTATTGCATATTCGAATACCATTGAAATAGTACCAAAATTAATTGCTATGAAGTTTCTCTGTGAATTTAATGAATCATAAGTCGAAGTAATGGTACCGTAAATTTTAAGATCGTAATTTTTAATTAAATCTTAATATAAATTCCTGGAGGTGATGTTATACTTTTTATGAGTGGTAGTGTACATATATACATACTAGCTGAAACAATAAGCGAGTTTTCTCTAAATCTTTTATTATTGGTGATATAAGAAGCTACATATACACAAATCATAGGTGTTTATAGCTACAGCGATTCAAAATTATTTTGACATGCTACCTGCTCCTGCCTAAGATTAACTAAACTGAATTGTAAGAAAAATTGTAATTTCATCATTACTAATGCCAACTGTGGGTTAGTATTGATGTTCTTATTAATATTAGTATTAATATGGATGTTAGTTTAACTATTACGCAATTGTCGTTTAATAATATAGTGTCCGCGAGATATTACAATATACCTACTGGCATCGTGACATCTAAGGGGATTTAAGGTGACTTGGATTCATAGTCTTGTGGTGCAAAGGATAGCACATTATGCCGGAGACATAGATATGTTGGGTGCTACTCCCCTCCGAGACCGATATTTTTTTGGAAATTTAATACGTTGGAAATTGCAAGAAAATTGTAATTTTATCATTACTAATGCCAACAGTGGTTTAGTATTGGTATTCATATTAATATTAATATTAATATGAATGTTAGTTTAATAAAATATCTGTTCAAATATTATACAAATTAAGTAATGGTGTATATGATATAAGATAAGTGGTAAGATTCTTTTATCTACATTATATTAAAACAGGCATTCTTCGTACGCGTACCAATTTTTCCTTGTTGAGGTTATGCATGTTTAGTTGTTTAACCAAAAACACACGCGATTGCTGTTTATTCCCTGAAATTGAATTTCGCTACTACAGAATACCAATGAATAATAAATTTACGTGTGCGGTTGTCATTGTTTAGTTCAATGAGTCATTTTAAAGTTTGGCATGGTTGCATATAATTTGTGGTTAATACGGTGGCATCGAAGCCATACATCTTGCGGTAACCTTACAAGCGATTCATTCCTGGATATGACGCAAAGTTATTGTTAAGTACAATAAGTTATTGCGTAAATTTCTATACATATCGTAATGGAAAATCATTAAATTTATGTGAGACAATTCACAAGTCAAATTTTATAATAAAAGTGTATCCATTCGGAAGTGCAGTGATTTAAATTAAGTAAAATTATTAACGATATCTTAGTTCGTTGACTGAATATTTTAAGTACATACCTGTGTGTATTAAAAGTTGTTTCGAAGTGTGTATGACTGGAACATACATGCACGTTTTTACTTATACGCATGATGGGTCATCGGCCGCCAATAAGCAATGTGTGAACAAGTACAGTTTTGAAAAAATATACGGCAACTCTACCTGTGAATAGACCCTCCAGTGTTAGTACATGTGCTTATGTAAATGAATACAAGGGTGGCTCCAGAATATCTAAAGCTTGAATATTAATTAATTAGTGAATAACAACAAATAGTTGAAAATGCGAAATATAAACAAATTACTTAAATTGAAACGTAACAGTAAATAATACTGTAACATAGTTTACCACCTACATAGCACGCATATTAAACCTTGATATTAATTTAGAAGGAATGAAAGAACTGAATATTAGTCGTTTAATTTACCCTAAGTGTACACTAGCGAAAATAGTTCACTATATGACTAACCGTGAATTGATTTTTCCTAATGTTCACTAATGTTTATTTCGGCACCGTTCGTTCATGTTTGGTAAGAATGTAGTAGCGGTTGTGTTGTAGATTTTCGCGGTCGTTTTCTTTTAACGAATTTGAGTTTCCCGATTGAAACAGCGTTTCATGAGTTTGCCAACATTTTGCTCTAATGCATCTTTTGGGCTGCTGCATGTCGTATCGCTGTTGTGAGAAGGAAGAATTCATCTCTCAGTTTATTTAGGAAAGTTAAATATATGGCAATAAATGTCCTAGTTCAGGTGCTCCGCTGGAGGCACTACACCGGATGTCCTCGACTTAGCAAAACATAATGAACGCGAAATCTAGCTAACTAAATCTATGCTAATCTTAACCTAAAAATACAAATAATGCGGGCCTAGCCGACGCCCTACTTATCGTAGATACTTATATTATATCTTCCACCCCTACAGAAGCAGACTCCAATAAATAAATGCTTGCTTAAATATTTTATTATATTACAATTTTATCGCAAATCCAATACAATATAAAATAAAAAACACAGATCTTCTCTAATGTCCGCTGCTTCCTAAAGGTTAGTTCGTCTGTCTGGTGGGCCCTTTGGATTGAGAAGGTCCTAGTCGTTCGCTCGCGATCGTCGAGGTGGTCATCTCCTCCGGGATCATGAATAACAGTCGTCTTACTGCCAGTTGCCGGCTCGAGCAACCTGAAACAATGGGAGATCGGTAGTCACAATGCTCGATTAAATCATGCCTACCATCATTGGCTCCTGTCAGCATTCATTCTTCCCTTATGGTAGGTACACAAATATATACCTATCGTATTGCCCCTTTTTGAGGCTTGTTCTCTTCATTTCTCCTCCGCTGCCGAAGGAAAGTCCTGAAAAAGAGAGAGAAAAGCAACAGAAAATCCGCGCGTATTCGCACCCTTTAGATCGGAGAACCAGACAAAACCGCAGCGTCGCCAATTCTATCCTGTTAGACGCCGGCGCAGAATTACTCGGAACCGACCCCCGCCCTTCAGATAACGGCACCCCAGGCTTCGCGACGTGAAGCCCAACGGTGTCAAGGCAAGACCCAGTCCGAGATGATGCAACCCGCGCGGTATCACTCGTTCCAGTCTCAACAGCGCTATTTTCGGTTATAAGGTCTGGAACGATCACGCTTCTGCCATCTTGACACTTCCGCTGTTCGCGTGGGAAATTATAACAACAACCACTCAGTGTCGGCGCGGGGGCCTGGATAGCGTGTTTCTGCACGGCACCGCACGATGCGCCGCGATGGCTGGTCCCTCTGTCGTGTGTGTGTCGAGCAGTCGGGCCTACACCCGACCGCCTTGTGGAGGCAAGTTCCCCTAAAGTTCAGCACCGTTTAGCGCTTGTAGCACAGATAAGCTGTCCGTAAAGAGCGTTGCCCACTCAACCTGGATTTCCCTCACGTACTTTATCGTTCGGCTTGTAGCTATCCGTTCGGCCTGATAGCTATCGCATACTGTCCTCGTCTTTGAGCCCATCTGTGTAGATCGCGATCACGCTTGGTCGTACGCGTTCACCCTCTGCGTCTTTACTAAATTTGATTACGCCGGTCTCCGAATAGTGAGTCTCTATGTCGCGCCCTGCAATTTTCGCAATGATCCCTTTGCCATCCTTCGACGGTCACTTCGTTTAGTCAGTTGCTTCGTAGGAATGTTCGCCGGCAAAGTTGCGGATATTGCTGCCACCGCTTCGGCCGACGTCGTCACGCAAGCCCTCGCGCCCCTCACCGCCGATACCGCCTGCACGCATATCAACTTCCGCGCTTCCTTCACTCTAAACGCGCCTCCCCATACTGGTGCCGCATACAGATCACCAGTTCGATCGCACCCGTAAATTATCTCCACCGCCCTTCCGCTTAACCTTCGCGTCACTTTTCCTTGCCCCCCTACCGCTACTTTCACACTTCGTCGAAGTTGCAGATTCACTCAAGCCGAATGTGAATTGAGTAGCTTGAAGCTCGGGTAATTGGCATGCAGACGAGGTTGAGACAACATTTCCACCCCGTCGAAAGCACAACTCACTCGAGTCGAAGGTGGATCGAGTAGCTAGAAGCTTGAGTGAGTTACTTCAAGACGGGAAAGAAGTAACGCCAAGCCAACTGCGTTAGGAAGAAAACTCGATCGACCCGAAGGTGGATTATATAGCTGGACACTCGAGCGAGTTCTGTCCAGATGGAGAAGTTGAAGAAAGAAGATTTCTGGTACTTTTTACTTACCCATCGTTCACTGTTCGTTCATCCCTGGAAACTCAGGTAATGGCATGCAGACGAGGTTAAGACAATATTTCCACCCTGTCGAAAACAAAACTCACTCGAGCCGATGATGGATAGAGTAGCTGGGAGCTTAGGTGGGTTACTTCAACCGGGAAAGAAAAAACGCCAAGCCAACTGCGTTAAAAAGAAAATCCGATCGAGCCGAAGGTGGATTGAGTAGCTGAACGTTCAAGCGAATTCCACTATGATGGATGTTTCTGGTACCCCGTACTTATTCATATGACGTCCATCATGATGCTGGTACCCTTGAAAATGCGGATCACTGTAGTGATTAAGAAATGGATAATCCTGTTTAAACTCACGAATGAGTTTTGGAGAGACTCCCAAAGCAGAGTCCCAGTGCATTCTAATGTCGAAAATCAGTTAAGAAATCTATTAACACTCGCCGAACATAAGAAAGAACGCCGTCGATTCGGCCTTATCGATCTAACCCGGCATTCCTACACATACTAGCCATATATCCGACCGCTTTTGAAGTATATAATCGCGGGACACGTTTCTGCAGGCTTAATGCTGCTACAGGCACTTTATCGTGTTCAACTCATCCTTCCACAGGAATTCACTCCTGCATACGTATCATAGAACATGTTTTATTAAACCTTCATTAGAAACACTACGCACAACGTTTCATATGTGGGAAGTCTTTCATGCATAGTACGCTGTTCAACCAATTAGTGTAAGGTTGAGCAGTTGCTCGTAGAATTGGACTGAGGCAAACTTCCAAGGTCTTGTGGATATTCATGTTTGTATATATTATCAAAATGTCGCTTCATTCACTTTTAACAACATTTATTCGGAGGAATATATTTATCGTTTGTAAATTTTATAATGTGTCTAAATCTCACTAGGTAAATTAATTTATAACTATACGAAAACACAAAAAAACGGTTTTTTGATTATAAGCTTTTTTGATGTCATGTTTTTATTCGTTTCAATCACCAACAACGATAGAATCTACACAATCGGCCTGTTTTTAATATATTTTAAGTAGTATGTGATAAAATTAATGTTATTCCAAGGTTTTCTAAAACTTAGTCCCCTGATCGGTCACTTCAATGCTCCTAATACGTTTAAATTTGTTTCCGCTACATACTGAGGCTGATGCGCCTGGCATTTTGCCAGACCTACTATTGTATAGTTATGCCATTGGCTAGTGCCTTACGTAATATACACTACCGAAACGAAAATTTGTCAATCGTATTTTGGCATTGCTAACCACACGTTTGATTATCAGATCATTAATCAAAGATGAGAAGAAGTTACTAAATAATTAGTTTATCGTTCAACATGACGGCGCGGTTTATTTTAATTAACTTAAATAATAGACGACAGAGAACTTGGCCAGTGAAAGCTTTTATCACATGTAGCACATGTATCGCTAGTATTTTATATGTGACCTAGATACTTCTAATTTTCTACATTTTAATTATCTACTATTACTATAAATAAATTAAATAGCTTTTAGGTAAATGATACAAAATATGAAGGATGTGCGTACACATGTAGTTCATGTAAACAAAGAAAAAATAAGCACTTGTTGCAGCTTGCAGTAGTAAACATGCTACTGCATCAATCTCACCACGTCATTTTGAAATTAAAATTTAGTGACACTTAAGTAAACTAGAATCAAACATACAGAGCGAATCAAAGTTCGTGATGCATACCATCACAAACTTTGGTTAAATACGCAAAGATCAACGTTTAAACGCTTATGGAAGTTAACTTCTAAGACATGATTTCTGATTCATATATGTTCGTAGTGTTATAAACATTGAGCCAGTAGTGTATGACGTCATATGAATGAAGTGGGCGTATCCACTGCGGAGAATTTGGTTGTTGTGTTGAATAAGTTGTTTTAATGTTTTATTATTAATCTTTTAAACAAAGAAATCAACTATTCAGCTTGCAAGTAAAAGGCATTCAGCTTAGCCCTAGAAATTATGTTTATAACTGTTCACATTTTCAAAGATGAGCTGTATTTCTATTTTTAATTATTTGCTTTGGATTACAGCTATATTTGTGTGGATAACAATGCCTTCTCCGTACATGCACAATGTACAAAATACAAGTGTTTTTAAATATACAACACACGTTGCGTTTTTCTTTGAAGTTTTTCTAAGGACAAAGGCACACATCAAACTCAACAGCTTTGCAATTAGGTAATCCGTTTCTGAAATACAATAAATTCACTCTTGATAGTCAGCCACGTCGATTTGCGGTAAATTTGTTACCCACATAATTGCTACTGTACTCATATCTGTATTTAGTGTATTCTCGTTTTGCCTCTCCATATACGAAACATTTAATTTTAAGCCAATCTACCTTTTCGACGCTTCCGTCAAGAAATTTATTTTTTAATTAACCGAAACTTCTTTTAAATTCAAAATGCCGTGAAATTTTATTTTTTTCTGTTTCATAAGATGGTTCAACTTCATTTGTTTCCCTGCTTAAGTGTTCACCTAATCATTTAGTGCATAGAAAACGGGAACATTTTTTGACATTCTGTAGCACATTTTATACATTAAATCAACCTTCATAAATAAATGGCCGGTTTATAAAAAAATCAGTTCTATAATTACGAGTTTAGAATGCTGGACTGCGTTGAGCGGTAGTGGAGGAGTGATAAATATTTTACGTGAGCTGGTAACTCTTCAATATACTTAAGCAAACGTGCTTCAATTTCACAATTTCCTCTTTTATCTTGGTTAATTTTCTCATGTAATAAGTTAATGATACTTCCAGTAACGGAATCTATAATGCACTTTGCAAATCGGACGAGGTCAATATCAACCAATTATCAGCATATTACTATCTTTATTCCCTGCTTTAGCTTCTTCTACTAAACTTTTTTCCTCAAATGTCCTTTAAAATCCTTCTTCAAAGCTACTTTCCTGTTTGGAGTGGGTTGCTTGTACTTGTAAGACATTAATTGAACTGAAGAAATATGTAGCGACATATTCATTGCAAAAATAAGTTAGGATAAGTTTATTAGGATGGTCATTTTTGTCCTTGTCTTTCTTTACATTGCTTTTGACAGCAATCGCACATTTTTGTGATCATTAAATTGCTGTTAAGGTATTTTGTTTGAGTAGATTTTCAAGCGCAATGATTTTCGAGCGGCAGGAAACTCTATATGTGTGCTCTAACTTGGAGGTTATCTTCCTCTTTCGACGACAACTGTGTTTTAACTCAATCTTGTCTTTAAATGCAGATAGGACAACGGGATCTAAAACACAAAATGTTTTGGTAAAGAAATTATGGTATACTTGCGATCTTTACTGAAATAGTATTTATTGGTAGTTACTTATCGTTTTAAATTTTCTTTTGGAGAACATTTATTAAAGGAAGAAAACTAGAAACATTGTATATTATGAAGTCGTTTTTCCTGACATAATAAAATCCGTAATTTCCTACAAATTAATAGTTTTTCTTCTTCGTGAACTTTTTTCTGTGCATTAATCTCTATTATTTGATTTTCATCATCTATTCTTCTCAGTCTATTTTGTAAGCAATACTTCGTACTTGCATTGCTTTTGTATTTATAACTACACTTAATCCGATCTTAATACACCTTGTTGATGATATCCCATACGATTTCCCGATTTCTATTTTTGTCTATATGGTATATTCTATATATTTCTCCAAATATTTTAACGTTACATTCATAAAAGTGATTTTTGGTATAATTATTCATTATTAACTACAATGTCATTCCATAACATCCAAGAAAAAAACATAATTTTTTGATGAAAAACTAAAATCAAGATACAGCAGCCTCATAAAATAGTACAATAGTTGAATATATAAAACAAAATGAAAATCACCGTATTGAAAAACACAATACAATAAGTATAAAAACTGATCAATCCGTGTTACATGCGTATTATGCGCAAATTATTGGAGACATTAATTATATCCTGAATTACGGGTGCATGCATAATTTATTGTTTGTTATCGTCGCATTCATTGTGGATGGTGAATATATGTATGTATGGGACCTTTATTTCAGTTTCGCCCGTGTATTTTACACGCTGCAAGGCGGCAAGTACGAGTGTGAGCGTGTGTGCGCGCTGGTTCAGCTCCAATGACTTAACTTTCTGTTTAATTGTTTAATGGTACCGTAATTACAATAATAATGTTGGCGAGCGTGCCAGAAATTTATACACGACCGGAGAATGGGCATTCTCCGTAACATATAGCGTACGCACACGTATCGTACATACATTTACGGATTTTGCGTTGTCATTTAATCATAGAATTGGGTATTAATGATATTTAAAGTTACCGTACTTTACTATTACACCGTAAAGATAATTGAAATACACATGCAAAAGGTAATTATTATTATAAATACTACATAAAAAAGGTAATTATTGGATATTACGGAATAATAACGGGTCAAGTAATAACGGCTATTTCATGTGTCGCTGTTATAAATATCCCGTACTGAAGTAGGTGATAAAATTTGTAAAATACCGATGAAAATTTCACCAACCATCAGCTACCAAAAATAATTTTTTTCGACGTACTTTTTGTCTTCCTTTCTTCTACTGATTGACCAGAAGAAATTAGATTTATATTTTATATTCACTTCATATAGTTACTCGTGCCTTAACATTGTATTATAGGTAAATATTTATCTAGAAAACGTTTAAAATAGCGTCGTTCAGATGGTAATATTTACGTCAGTGGTTTTTGTTTTGGAGAGACTGCTAATATACAAAATCTTGCAGATGGCAGCACAGTTTAAAAATCTTTTATGTTGATCGGAATCAAATTTATAGATATTATTTTATTGTACTTCACTTAAACTACAATAACAAAAATTGACTTATATAATTGATATATATCAATTGTAGTAAAATCTATTTTAGCAAGAGGTGCGCCGCGGAACATATAAAATTCTAAATAATTTGCAACGTGTATGGTACGTTGTTTCCTAATTTTTACCAGATATTGACCATTAGTGAACAACAAAAAACTTATACTTATGGATAACGTTGCTTTCATGGTAAGTCCAAACCGTTTTAGACGTTTATAGATGTTCGACGTTAAAATTGTGATATTTAAAGACAACGTTACTTTCGCGTTAATTACAAGCAAATTATCAACGTTGTACGAAACGTTGTTACTTTTCGCGTATATTTTTGGCAACATACGTGTATATTTGACAGCTGTTTTAAGAATTGTAGATGATACTAAAGTTACATTGCGTTGATTCTAGACAACGACGTTGCACAAGAAGTTACCTTTCACGGTATATTGGGGGACATTTATATGCTTATTATCGTTACTTGTACAAGTTATTTAAAGTTTGGTTATCATTACGAAAAATGTCAGAATGTTTTTTCTTTATTATATTATTATGTTATATTATATTTAAATGTTTCTTCGACAGTTCTTAAACATGCAAGAAGGTACGGTCTGTACACTGTTAGAAAGAATGGGTATAAAAATTGTCTAAGAAGCGTTGAAAATTGGAATTCAGGATTGGACAATTTGAGGTGAACAAATTTCAGGTAGGATTGTGATTAATATAATATAAAGCATTAAATATACAATAAATATTGTACATTCGATAACCACTGTTATCTAGAAAAAAAATTTCTTTGACTAAAAACCCTGTTTGTGATAAAATGTAGCTCAATCCAAAGCTAAATGGATACACTTTGTGCAGAAAGTTGAAGCTGTGCACTGTACCTTCTACATGACATGCACTGGCATATCATGTAGAAGGCTCGTTCTACTAAAAATATTTTCAGTATAAAATCACTTATTTTACTATATTTTACCAGAAGCAAGATGAATATAATTATCAAAATATCTTCTATATTTTAATAAATTCTGATGAGATGATATGAATTTATGTAACGTAAGCTACCAAACTGAATATTTTAGAGCTATTCGACTTTTTCTAAAAATTTTGACAGATGCAAGGTACGTTTAAAAGAACTATTTCAAGACGTTCTGATACTAACATCTGTTAGACAAATGACCAATAATTCATGTAATTCATGGCTGAAACATATACAGGTTCGCATCGTCATGGTAAACATGGGAAATTTCTACATAGCGTAGAGATTGAGGTATCATATTTATTCAGCAAATCGGCACTAAAATTCCATAAGGAATTAATATTTGTTAAAATATATAGCTTATTTTGTTTAAAAATATTAAGTTCCGCATTAACTTATAGTGATTTTGTGTCAAAAATACTTTTAGTGGAAGGGACATCATCAATGATACGTCTCTCAATATGTTTAGCCTACCATTGAACTGACACCCTGTGCTATGATACGATTGATGTTTGTGTATTTACGTTTTCAATGGATTTATCTCAATAATTTTAGCGAATGATTTTTGTTTTAGATATGTTTATATAAGCAAACTATATTTAACAAACTATGTGCGCATAATTTCTTGATGTAATGTACATTAGCATTTGTATATGTATTTTCATTGGTAGCAACATAAAGTAATGCCTCAGCATGTACGTTGCAAGGCTATGTCTTAATTCTGTTTAAAAGGTTAAACTCTTATATGCTTCCGCTGAAGCTTTGTTAGGGGCATGTACTAATGCCTCTATCTGTTTGCATGCACCACTACCTTTTTATAGGGGAGCCAACCCTATTTATTTCGTAAATTTATAAGCGCACCTCGGTGCTATGCTTATTTATATGTCCCTTTCCGGGAGCCTAATATACTTTCCTTGTTTTAAATTTGCCTAAGGGACTTGGCCCTGTATTATTGGCATGTATTTGTACTTGACCAAATACGTTTATTATTTTCACATTTATAGGGGAACCCACCCTATCTCTTAGAGCTTGAACGCCTGGTCGAGGGCGACAGTAGCGATAATAGCCGATCTCAATACAAAAGTAATGTCACAGCTACCCAGGCGTTCTCGTTTGAAATATTACGCTATGTGCAATCTTTAGCTCTCTACTACTGCGTCCCAAAGAAGGGAAAAATCCAGTAACCAGCAAATGTGCGAACTGCGCACCGACAAGTAAAACGGAGCGATGATGCCGACATTACATAAGAAAACTGGTCCGTGACACTCGTCCGCTACGACGAGCAACTAAATGAAAAATTTCTAAGTCCCGATACGACAAGGACCGAACAAACGTACAAAAGACAACGGGCGCTGCGGCCGCAACGACCGTCAGCAAGAAGCGGAGTGATCGTACTTGTAGAGGAGGTCTATACATGCGCGCCGACAATCTCACCAAAATAATTTCCGACACAAACTTAATTGAAGACTAAAAATATGTATAGACGACAATGGACACAGTAGCCTCGACGTACGAATTTGATAGAAAATCGAGAATTTATACTTTCATTAAGAAAATCTATACATGTGGTCCGACGACGTTCCAAATGACTCCCGCCAGAAAAAAATGTATAGACAACGTCTTCGACGATTCCCGCCAAAACTCGAAAATCTTAGAAATCTCTAATAATCTTACGACGACGTTACTGTACACGTTACGACGAGGCACGAAAGGTGACCGAGAGTGCACGATCGCTAATACCTCGACCGTCGCGCGGGAGACGACTGCCTATGCTTGTGTACCTTAAATTTTAAGAAAACTCCCATTACATATCCGACGACGTTGCAGTGAATGATTTCTAATTAGGCAGTTTTAGCTAGCGTAATGCGAATGGCTGACTTGCATACATATACAATGCGTAATGTACATACATATTAAAATAAAATTGGATATAAGAGAGCAAAATAAATAAATATAAAAATGAAAATAAAGTAATATTCTAAATGAAAATAATAATGCAAAGAAGATAAAATACATAGTAGTAAAAAAAATATAAAATATAAAAAACAATGTTAAGTCCTTAACAGAAAGGAAATATATATAATTATACGAAAAATGTATTTAACTTATATACACGTACATCAACCACAATCATTATCGGTAAAATGGCAAACATTTTTGCATATAAGAAATTTTATTTTTGAGTTAACAAACTGTGTTACTATGCAGACATTCATAAAACTTTAATGCTTGCTTTCTAGAAAACTCGGACTATTATGTTAATAGAACGACGAAGCAATCTCTACTAAAGCATAGCCATAAAATTCAAGAAAAGCATATATATGTATGTAGGACTTTTGTAGCTTATATCTTACTTATTTCACTTATTTAGAAGATAATACAAGCAAAAACGCATATTTAATAAGGTGTTAGAAAATATACTTGCAATTGGGTTGCGTGAAATTAGTTTCTGCTTAAAAATGCTCGTTTTATGTTTATTTATGCCGTAAGAATGTTTGTTTTGTGTTTATTCTATACCCCATGCTATTCAAGTTTGAAAAGGCAACCAACTGTACACTAGCTGCGTACGTGAATTTTTAACTTTTGGCTATGCCAACGTTCTGTAGCCGTTTTGTGTTGATTTGTAGCATACAGATTATATTTTATGCGCATTGTTTTCTCGACATAGTGAAGACTGAATAATAAATATTCATGCTATCGTCACCACCTTATTTTTTCTTTAATTTTATTAACGCGAAAAATTTGTGCACGTTTTGAGCCGATTTTTGCTGTAAATTGTTCGTTCGGTGCTCGTTTCATTCCCAAGGTATTCGAGATTAAAAGGTGTCGAGGAGCCGTACTTCGAATCCACCGCACCAAATTCACAATTTTCGGAAATTTGACAACGGCGGGGATTTGTGCTTGCTTTGTGCTGTAAAATTTCGTCCCATTCCCAAGATATTCAAAATTATAGGTTGGTGAGAATCCTTATTTCACAGCCACCACCAATTTTACGATTTTTGGGAATTTGATAATTTGTTTTGTGCTTGTTGCTAGGAGTAGTATATACAAAATTTACTTCAAATATACTTATGTTAAAAAAAATGTGTGCCTGTCTGTTCAATAATATAGATATCAATTTGATAAAGGAGTAAATTGGATCCTTATTAATTTCCCTCTTTTAAACCATTCACTATTCAACTATAGTCTATTATTAAAACATAAATATAGTAAGTAATAAACGAACTACTTCCGGAATTGGACTGTGTCATGATGATATATGTATAAAAAGAAATAAGAGTAAGAGGAAAAAGAAAAAGAAATGATAAAGGGCGGGGGAACGTGAAATAGAAAGAAAGAGAAAGAAATAGAGACAGATTTCTTTATATGTATTTTTCTTTCTCCTCTTACTCTTATTTCTTTTTATATATGTATATCTCATCATGACACGGTCCAATTCCGGAAGTAGTTCGTTTATTGCCAACTCTGGCCGTGGAAGCCTACGTATTCATAAATATAGTAATACTGCTCGACTACGGCATCTATATATCAGTTACGATAATTGTCATAATAGAATAGTAACTTGTACACGTTGTAAATGTATATTTTCTAGCTAATAGTAAGCGTACAACTATTTTTCATAATATTACCTTTTTTAAGGTTAAGTAATAATTTTATAATCATTGTTATGTTACGGTAAATTACTTCTAAATTGTCAAATCTAAGAATTTGCTCTGGTGATTAATTTAATTAATTAACTTATTAAAATAAGCCTTATAGCTACGTACACACCTACATAAAGGTACTTGCACGCCTAGAGTGTACCTACATTTATTTATGTTTGGTGTCAGTTATTTAGTGGCAGGTAATGTATCTTGTTAGCGTATTTCACTAGCTCAGTTTTCGTTGTATAAAATGCCACCAATAAACGAAGGGATGGTTCGGAGTCGAGCGGCTAATATAAGAAATAAAAGCCAATCGAGTCATTATTGCTCTGTAAAGAAGACGTAGGCTGAGCACATATGCATAATCATCATTTTCACAAAATCAATTATGAGTCGGCAGTTCTGTATCGGCTTAATCAATCATAGCTGTTATTTAAATTGATTAATACAGTTTACCCCCCGCTTACACGTCCGTCAGACCAATTTCAATTTAACAAGTCAATTATATTTTCAATCACGATCCACACACACTGTATACTAATATTTTAGATGCACTTGCCATAAGCGCGAGATTACCAAAATCAAGCCATCACAATTTGCAATATAAATAATTTTATTAAAATTTAGTATAATTTGTATAGAAGAACTCTTTTATTCCCAACAAACATACTAATCAAATATCAATATCTACTACAATTACTACTAAAACAATTTACATACAATACATATTAACCGTAAGCAAAATAATTCAGTAAACAAAATTCGAGCTAATAACAGCTATACAATGGCCGGTTAGAATCGGTTAGAATAGTATTAGTTTCAAAAACAAAGTTGACATAAAATAAGTAAAATGTAGGTATTAATCTCCTCTCAAATTAATACCTACATTTTAATTGTTTTGTTCCTGTTTCAAGAAAACACGGGCAAAGGTTCATCCCCAACTGAAATTAAACTTTGTGGGCTTACAGATCAATGTAGTGCAAAAACAATGGTAAGTTTTTAGCTACACAACCTGGTATTAGCGTGGTGAGCTCAACATTACTCTTCGCGTATATTAACTCATTTCCTTGCATACGAGGACGAATCAAATATGACGCAAGCTTTTCTGTTTAACGCCCTCTAGGAGAAGTAAGTAAGGTATGGTTTTGATACGTGTTGGGAAGGACATAATGTGTAGGGAAGTAAACCAGTTCGGTTCGCCAGAACAGATGGGCTGTTAGTAGTATCATGTTTGAGCAAGAGGTGTACACGTCTGTTGAGCAAAGTATTATTATTAAATTTTTGGCGCAGAGGGCATAAAAACGAAATTTTGCGTCAACTAACTGCACAGTTAGAGGCACAATAGATCAATAGGCCGCAGTGCAACATTACCCTTAATTACTCTAATCTAATCTAGCTGCACAGTTCGCTGAAGAAACGCTTTCAAGGACCCAAGTGTACGACCAGGTAAAATATTTGCTGATGGCGGAGAGTCAGTGAAAAACGAGATCCGCCAGTTCTTGCAACGGTTTTTAGGATTCTAGAGGCATACTTCTCATTGATTTTCTCCACGAACGGCGTACAGTTAATGCTGCTTACTACTGCCAACTACTTGATGAAGTTAAAGTGGCCTATCAACGAAAAAGGCAAGACATGCCTATTCGAAGTGCGATTCTGCTGCATTGATCCAAAATAAGTTGGACAACATTCATTAGGAAACACTGGAATATCCGAGAACTGGGATATTATAATTTTGACGACGACGTGGTCCAGTTCATATTTGATTCGCCCTCGTATTTATAGAAGAATAACGAAAATCAACAATTGAATCGATTTTTCATTTAACGTACGAATTATTTAACACTACTTTTTCTAACTGATATTGCACGAATTCCAAATAAAAAAAAATAAATATTCGACGTCAATGATAGTACCACCTTCCTGGGAAACACAGTCTTCATGTTCATAATCTCCGTCATATTCACCTCTTCATTCAACGGATAGCGGTTCATGCGGACTAAATCTTCAAATTATTGTGCTCTATCTGTTTCAAATGCAAAGGAAGGCTGTTCTTGAGCTGAGTTCATGAGATTCTTAGCGTGTAGTTCGTGTAACGGCGACGTTTGCAGCAAGAAATATTGTATGTAATAAATTTGGAAGATTGCCAGTGTTGATTCTCATGACCTCAACAACTACTGTTAAGTAACAAAATAGCGAAATGTAATCATCGTTAATGAATTCTGCTAACTTTTCATCCCCTTGCATATACGAAATGTCCACCGGTTGGGCAAGGATTTATGAAATATAAAGCATTATTAAAAACGATAAAATGGTAACATCGAATTGTTTATTCTGGAGTAAACTTAAATAATATAACATAAATATGCTTACTAATAATACCCAATATACCTAGTATAGCCAATATACCTAAATATGCTTGCAACCTGTAGAACGAAGGTGAAGATCTGTACGGATAAGACTTGATTATGCATTTTGATAATATGTCACGGCGAATATAGATCCAGCAAGTGAACGACATTAGATTGAATCAAGCCGAGAATTTATGGTGCCTACCTCGTAAATTCACATGCAAATCGATGATTCCAGTTTCGGGTTTCAATAAGCTTGCATTAATAGCATATTAATCGAAATCATTTGGTAATAATAATTGCCTAATAAGTTTACGATTTCATAACAGCTTTTGTACTAATTTTTCTTATCGATGCGGAATACCACAAAAGCATGAACTATTTGATGCATCTTTTAGTGAATATCTATTGGACATGATTAAGAAAACAATGATTGAATGCTGCCTGTGTAAAAAATAAAGCCTATGTTTTACGGCTAATTAGACGATTTTTAAACAAATTTGATTTTTTTCCAAATTTAAAATGATTATGTTACAAAGCACGTATAGTATCGTATAAAAAAGTGCAGGTATGTGATCGGTATACTCAGATGTTGTATATCGCCGCTTAGCTGTCCAATTCACATAGTTAATAGTTTATTTTGTACGTTTTGTGTCTGACCAATGCGGACCACTAAAATACAGCCGGCAAGAGAAATACACACTAATGCAGAAAGTACCGTTACGGGCATGCTTTCTGAATGTTCATTGTGAATGCTTTCTGTCGCGGACAGCAGGGCTATGTCACAGACAGCAGAAATTTGCTGCATAGTTACTTGTTTTTATTTGATGCTTGTGTATAATATACGACGTTCGAACGCGCAATGTAGGACATGCGCTTTTAATATTTCATTAACATTTTTATATACTGCGTGCTATAATTAATGAGTTGCTACTGGAATTCTACCGTTTAGCGTTACGATCACGGTAATTACACGTTCACTTACTCTTTTTGTTGAGATAATGAAACAAATATCAGAAATTAAAGGTAATTTAACTGGAAAAGCAAATTTATGCAAATCTTTTTCGGATTTTCTTTTATATCCGTATTAAGATCAGAATCTTATAATTAGTAATAATAACGAATTTTATATTTGTCTCAGGAATACTAATATTTCCGAAGTGATACTAAGGTTTCTTTGTTTGTATCTAAGTACTTTTTACGCAGAAGAGCTTTTTCTCTTACTACACTAAAATTTATTCGAATTATTATTTATGTAAGATTTCTCTAGTTGGAAACAATATTTAATTTATTCTTAGGGAAAATTTAGCAAAGAAGATCTTATTTCACTGAAATTGAGATAGTCCACTTGAGATTGATTTGTTTCACAATAAACAAAAACAATAATTTGGAACAAAAAACTTTGAGTTGAAACTACTTTTTGGCGCTGCTAACGTAAGATTTTATTTACATATTTCCTTACTGTGGAGGCCAACACTGTACAACTTCATTCTATGTTTTATAGTTAACATATTTACTCTTTGCTTACAATTCATAGATCTGAACTGCTTTGTTGTCTTGTAAACCTTTTTACAGTATGATCCGATTCATTCCCCTTTTCGTTGCAGTCCCTCTCTTTGTGACTGTATCCCCTGAACTTAAAGCATCTTACCACTGATACAAAATCTAGAACACTATTTCAACCAATTTATAATTATTAGCATCAATTTTTGCATCAAAAAGTATAGCTCTTGTCGCTTTCATTTTTACTATAAGCACATTTTAATTCTTAAGAATATCTTCAAATCCAAGAATCCATTTTTTGCTATTTTTTTTGCATATCATTTTCTTATTTCGATGATTAACACTACGACCGTGTTAATTTGGCGGATTTATATTGTTTTTTGTTTGGTTTGAAAGCTGCTTTCTTAGTTTTGTGTATTAGCTCTCTTTTCCTACAGATTTACTGCTGATATTCTAATACTGGTAAAGCCAATCACCTTTTTGGGATCCCTTATTCATTAGTGCTTATTTATTTATCCCATAGCGTCATAACTAAAGCCACTTCATTTTTCTTTGTTGTAACTTTCATTCCACATATATATTGATACCCACAACTGTTAAAAGCGTTTTCAGACTCAGTAAGAGATTTCTTCACTGAAAACCTATTATCAATATCATAATTTCCACACTATTAGTAGCATTACCAGTTTCAGTGATAGCTCTGACGGTATCGCTTAGACCAGCGTAACTTAGGTAGAAAGCAAGTTCGCAAAAGGTACTACAAACAAATGTTTTTCTTATCCCTTAGTCCCATGCTGCCATACCGCACACTATGTAGCCAGAACAACAACGTGTAATAACTAGGTTAACTGTTTAGCTTTAGTCTTTCCTGATTGACCACCAAACTACTGTGAGATAGTTAACCTTTTTGCATCTGCGACAGCGCTTGGGGCATGCTGGTATATCAATGGTTATTAAGGATAGTAATTGCTCGTTTCTCTGCCATAGCTTATAAAGCTGTATATCAAAGTAACCATACAGCGCGAGTTTAATTCAGAAAACTATCATTACTACTTTCATTTTTGTACAGTATACACACAATATTCATAATCAATCTTATATTTGAAGATTTCTCGTCGAGCATAAGATCAATGTTAATAGTTTCTTTAATTCTCTGTGTATTTCGCTAAGGTTATATATCACAAGTATTAGTGATCAGAGCAGATGAGGCGTTTAACATACTATGGTGGAAAATCTCAGGCTCGTCAATTTTTTTAACTGGGCTCTTTGAATTAAAATTGTGATTTATTTGTATTAAAATTAAGTGATAATTTTTTCTAAATTAAAATACCAAATGTAAAATTGAAGAGATTAATACATTGACAAAATTAAGAAATATATACCGCTTTTTTATAAAAAAATATGTTTTTTACAGAAAACCTAAGGTAATCTCTGTCTAGCTAAACTTCAAATATCTTAATTAATTTACGAAACAAAATGAGAGCAGTGGATACAAATAATTTTGAAGAACTTAAGAAGATTCGACGTCTTTAATCTTTGAAATCGTTCATGTCGTACGTGTATCACTCGCACATGATTTCTTGCCTTTAAGATGGACTGGTTTTCGGCATCCAAAGCATGTGTCCGGAACTTTCAGATATTATATATAATATCAGCTAATACACTTTATTATTGGGTATAAACGGAGATATTTATAAAATTACGGAGTTATATGAGAAAATAACTAACTATTCTTTCTCCGGAGAAACGATGCCAACATGTCTGACTTTTGACACGATCTTCATCTGTTGGTTTTGTTTTATATCCATACGAACGCATTTGTTCGCCTATATGATAGGCCACACAGTACACACGCACTGAATCTGCGTAAGATTATAAAGGGAAATGCTACCAGTCCTGCCATCCTTGCGTCGTACGAGAAATTTTGAAGATTATAAGTTAAATTTCGGAATAATGCATATCTATACAATATAATTGAAATATATCAGTACAGTATATTAACCGTATTTTAAGGATGAAATTTTGAAATATTTGTTTATATAAAAAAATATGGTTACGAAAAGCGATTATATGATAAACGATAGTAAAGTTTACGTCTCCTCTGCGAGTGTTGTTGAAGGGACCCTTTTTCTTTTTAAACAAGAAAATTGTGAATAATAAGTTATTAAAGGATAACCCAAAGTAGATATCTGTAAAACTTTTGAAAGAAACCTGTACAGATTGAATATCTGTGTTTAAAAATTCATAAAGAGGGAGTACTAGCGGTACTTTGCCTCCAACTTCTAACATCAACCAAAATAAAAATAACAGGGTGCACCAAACAGCGACGAGAAAATATCTGAAATAGGAGAACTAGTAAAATTTTAGAAAAAATTCATATCATTACAATACATCCAAATAAGGTTTACGAAAATTCTGAGTTTCGGGTAGCTCTTATAAATCGGCAGTTTTCTATATTTTGAATACCTTTACGCACGTTAAGGTGTTTATTTACAATCGGTTGACCGTTAACTATTCGTCTGGTGCCTAATTATCACTGTGTAGAGAAATATGATCAGCTGGTCGCGGATTTTCCGGCGGTAGTCATCAGGCGAACTCATCGTAAAAAACATATCTACTTATTTAATAAATAAGTTGATTTGCATACAATCTATCTTTTTAGGGCTACGAGATGTTTTAAAATGTCTTAGGTCACCAAATATCTAGATTGCTGACTGCACCAAAGCAAATACGTCTACCTTCAAAATATAAAACCGAAATGATGAAACCCTTTTAATAAAAATATTGTTCAGATATTTAGTTTGTGAAAATCCCCAATTTGGGAAGCTTGTACTGCTACCGACATTTTTACAGATAAATTACTTTGTGTCTCATTGTGTGTTTTTTAGGAAAACAGCATATAGAAGAAATTATTGGGAACTACAACTCTTCTGTTGATGTATCCTTTATTTTTGTTGTCAGTACAGCTTAAACTTAGAATGACAACGTGGAATAATATTGAATTGTTGATACATATGTACTAAATACAAATTTAAGATCAAATAATACAATTCATATACTATATTATCATTAGATTTCTATGATATTTTCACTTAAATTTAGAATTAACAGAATTAAAAAACCCAGAGAAGGTGTCTAATTTTGAAATGCCGTTTACAATATTTTCTTTGTTAGTGAAAAACTTACAATCTGAAAATAATCCAAACTCGGTGTGTACATACCTAACCAGTACCTCCTAACAATCTCCATCATTGAAATTGAAATGCGAATGCCAGTACAAGTTGCTTTAATATTGCGTTCAAAGTTATACTGCTATTTCGCTGTATATGCTTTTTATAACACGTCTTAAAAACTAGCAATAATAGGGCAATAATGAAATAGATCAGTAAATGTTTTACAACTTTCAGTATCATATTTGCGCTACTTTTTGCTTAGTATTAAGCGGAGCCATTCAAATATCTCGTGAAAGATATATGTAAATGGAATGAATTATTTTGTTACCTGCTTTAAAAGCTGTTCTAACGTATCAAGCAATTTACCAATTAATGTTGTCACATGGTTTCAGCTCGTCATTAAATAGTAATGGTTTATTGGGCATTGGGTTAAGCGTAGAGTTTTAGTACTTCGGTTGTGAATACGAATTTGTAGGGAGTGAAGCGGCTAGATAGATACTATAGCACAATTAACGATCTGAATGCTCTGGTGTTTAAAACTGAAATAAAACGGCAAATTTTTGGAGCGAAAGCTGTTTATGTTTCGATAAAACTCTCGACTTTTTCAAAGCTGCAATATTTAGACAAGCATAATTAAAATCAAATCATTAAACAATTATTTCAGCACATTTTTATAGATAAACGTTGCTTATAAAATGTTAACCACTCTGACCATTAGCTACATAAAATAAATTGACTATGATTTGCTATGAAATTAGAATGCAAAATTTTAAATCTAATATTCTTGAATTCCATTCTATTTCCCCATCCACACGATGCGTGTAATTGCAGTAAAAACATATCTACGAACATCAAACGTATATATACTAACTAATGAAATCTAACCAATCTGTGATTGCTGCATATCTATCTTAAAAGTTATTAGTAAATGTGCAGTTATAACTGAAACAATTTTAATTTTCAGCTACACATTGCTTCGTTAGTATCAAGGAAAGCAGCATTCATATGTTCCATTGGCAAAGTAGTTTAACTATATCATCAGTTCTACTTTTGTAATCTTACCGTTTTATAACATCTAGATATTGCAATAAAAATAGGAGGAATTACTACCATTATTTCTATATCCATATTAACAGAAGAATTCAAAATATACACATTTCTGGACCCCGCTGTATTCTGCATATCTCATTACTTCTCAGATACTTTAAACGTGTATTTACACGTAATACTTGTGTATTTACTACATAAATCTTATACGCACTAGCAGCTACTGCATAATATTATAATAACTCGCATATATTACCTAATAATCAATAATGGACTTCCGTAGAAGGAATTCTAGAGATATATAAGAATCTTTTAATTTCGCAGTCTTGAGATTTGCTAGACGTCATTCTGGGATTAGAAATTTAATTTTATATATGGAAATACGTCAGGGGTCGTATACCTTTTCCTCAGGTTACTAGCCGTTAGACAATGCGTTAAAATTTCTATTGATTTTTTAGAGACAACAATAGCTAAACAGTAGTAGCAGTACAAAATATAGGCATTTTGTCTGATCAGATTTGGTTAATATGCGTGTCGATAGAACAAACAAATATTTTTCTATACGAAAAAAGTGATATCTATGCTAAAATTAGCATTACTGTGATTAAACGCAATCGATTAGAGTCAGTATGCATGTGGTACGAATGAGATATTCATCACATTGTTTTCAAAATGCTTCTAATTCTCTAGTTATGGATGCACTACTCCGCAACTTCTTAGACCACTAACATTGTTTACTGCACTGCCGATTGTTTAAAGCTTTTATTGCCCCCATTTCCCAACTATTGAATAAATCGGGAGTACACTCGGGTGACAGAATAAAATAGACACCAGGTAAAGCGGTATAAATATGTAAACAGCTAAATTCTAAGAACGAATTAAGAACTTTCTCTTCTATTGTCATTAGGGAAGGAATTCGTCATAGTTTAGTATCGTTACAACTATGCCTCGCTTACAAGGTTCGAGTCATATTAGCGACTTCACCCAGGGTGTCGCATCGTTGGCCAGAGTGAACGCAGCGCTTCGCAACGTGAAATAAGTAAATTTTTACATATTCCGTTGTCCACAGTTAACCGTGTGATTACACAATTTAAACGCAAGGAAAAAACAACAGTGGAGCCGAGACCAGGTCGTGCCGGACCTTCTGAAAGAAGTAAAAGCGTGCTTGTGCGCGAAGTGTTAAGAGAACCGCGAAAAAGTACAGCTGAGCTTGCGGCAACTTCACAGAAAAGTCCACAGTGTGGGGATGTATAAAAGGGTGGCAAAGAAAAACCTCTCATTACGGCGTTTCAAAAACGGCGCCGAATGGCTTGGGCAATCGAAATGCGAACGAAGGCCGAAAAGTTTTGGCGGTCTGTCATTTTTTCAGACGAAAGCAGATACTGTCAATTCAGTGATAGCGGTCGTACGTGGGTATGGAGACGTTCGTCACAGCAACTGGACGAAAAAATTTTTGCATCAGATGGTGAAATACGGCAGTGTGAAGATTGCAATTAGTAATCTGCGACGGAAATATAAATGCGGCAAAATATATCCAAATATTAACAGAAGGACTACTACCGATATTCGACAACGCCATTTTATTTAAAGAAGACGCCGCTGGAGGATGGTTCACCCTGCCACAAAGCAAGAACAACAACCACATGGAAAGAGGAACAGGGGATTCAGATTTTACCATGGCCAGACATGAATCCGATAGACAATGTTTGGCACATAATCCAGACAAATATGGCGAAACGACCCCGAAAATCCAGCAATAAGGAAGAACTCGTGGCAGCTGTTACAGAAGAGTGGTTAAATATTCCAGAAGACACCATTAATCATTTAATAGATTCTATGCCACGACGACTCGCAGCACTTCACGCAAGTAAAGGTGGATCGACAAAATATTAATCTAATTTAAAAATTTTAAAATATTTTGTATATATAACGAGAATAGAATCTTTTTTTTAATTAGTAGGTGTCTATTTCATTTTGTCACCCTAGTGTAAGTTGCAGCACAACTAAGTAGATTTGAGATTCGGAAAATATGCTAACTTATTTATCAATGCCCTTGTTGCATATTCCTCCGCGTTCTCAAATTCTGGATCTACGATTCCACAGGACTTGTTGTTGTTCGCTTTCTGATAGTATATACTATTTGATTGATAATTAATTCACAGTTACTTAAAGGTGATCGATTAAAATAATAGAAATAAATAGCCCTATTGGCGAATTAGTGAAGATCTATCCTACAGCTATTGTTACAATTTTACTTCGACTGAGTGGAAATATTCCACAGATGATTCATTAGTTATATCTTTCTTAATTATATTGTAGGCGGCCCAGCAGAATTATAAGCTAATGTTAAAACTGCAGAACTGTTAAATGTGTGGATTTTATGCGACCGAACTATTAGACAACACAGCACAGTATCGCGAAGAGGAAGAAAACGAAAACGACAACAAAACTTATGGTTTCGTAATCAAATTTGGCTGCTATGCATACTTCTTCTGGGTGATGATCTCCGTAGATAGCTAGTTCTCGGAAAAACTGACGAATGAAGCGATAGAAGTGTGGTGTGGCTTACCGATGGTGCTTGGCTGGCCTCTGGTAGGGTCAATTTTCTTCCAGTATCTTCCTTCTTGGAACTCGTTAAGGTCATCTTGATTTCTTCGAGAGTCTTCATCCTGGACTTCTTCACGTCTTGTTATTTTACCTAGAACAGAGAATTAAGATATTAGAGGTGTGTAATTCTTCTTAACCGGTTACAGTTTCATAAGAGACTGAGTAACGGTCCTGTATTTAGTCTCTTCCTATAGCTTTCTGGTGATTGCTGTCTTAAACGCTGGCGAGGAGTTTGACAAAGGAATTTTTGTTCAGCTTCTCTAGGAAATCTTCTAGGTCCTCTCCAACGAGTAGGGCTTTCAGCGTGTCATCTTCTTAGTGTAAGGAATGTGGTGTACTAAACACACATAGTGATTTTCAACTCTGGCGCAGCTAGGTGATACCGTGGTCCGTGAAGTGCTCGGGTAGGTTAGGATGGGGCAAATGTATCGCTTACACAACATAAGCTAACGTATTCTGGTACTTGTCCTTGAGCTTGCTCTATTTCGGTGCTCGGAGAAGGTGAACCATTTGTCAAAGATTATTCCGAAATAATCTGTCCTGCCACTCCATTCAATTTCTGTTCTGGCAATGGTTGATCTTCTGTTGCCACTCTTGATGAATCCGAATGAACACTATAGCCAATGTTCTTCTCCAATTGATCTTGTGGCATCGGAGGTTCAGGAACTCTTCGATTTTGATAAGATGTGTTTGCACAAGTCCGGGTGCAATCTTAGAGTATCTGGAAGTTGCCACTATTTCGGCATCATCCACGTGAATGACATTGAACACTCGGTAGTCTTTGGGGTTTGGAATGTTCCTGATGCAGATTGTGAATAGCACAGGAACTAGTGGAAATCCCTACAGGACCTCAGACACCATGCACCTCGGGAAGAAGCTAGAACTACTTAAGATGGCATAGAATCTTCTAGTCTCAAAGCTGGATCTGATGGTCTTGACGATTCTAGCGGGATTGTCGACATCTGTCATTTTCAGCAGCAGTTTGTGACGGATTTCTTCAAACGCTTTCTCTCAATCCAGCGACATCATAACGGCGGTCTGTTTCCTACTGAAGTAGTAATGAAGTGATCCGGTATTCAGAAGAGCTGTGAAGTGGTCGAATGGTCTGATCTGAATCCGAACTCATCCAAGTTCGTCCAGGCGGTCGTTGATCCTATCCAGCAGCAGAGTTTCGGGAACTTTGGTAATGGTGTTGTGCAATGGTGTCGGACGAATGTAAAGATCGTTGCCAAGTTGATTAGCAACTTGAAGGTAGGATTCTTCAGCGCATGAATTTCTTAAGTAGCAAATTGTACATCTCCGCTGATTTTTTGAGGTAATTCCTTCATTTGAAACCATCAATTTTAAATGCATTTGCATCCTTCATTTTTTTGTAAGAATAACCACCGGAATTCATCTTTTGAATTTATAGATTTTAGTAGATTTTTATAGTTGTACAGCGTATCGGTAAGTTTACGCATAAACAATCGATTCATGAAAGAAAAACACAATCCATACACAAGAACAAGTACTGAAAGAAATCTTAAGCTTTAACTTCTTAAGCGCAGCCATAGAAAAATTTAGGAAGCAAACGATGAGATACACCAGAAGGTCGTAAAAGCTGTATAATTTGCCAACAAACAGATTTTTGGAAAAGGCAATAAAACAGAAGTCATTAGTGAAAGGCAATTGAATTAGCTTGGCCACATACATAGGATGAAGTAAGAAAGATTATTAAAAGAAATTTGTGAAAGCAGTGTACATGCAAGGAATAAAATAGAATGTCCATCACTAAGACAGGAAGACCAAGTACGACAAGAAGCTAGAAAAATAGAAACTCAACTGAATGCAAGTTCAACGTTTAGCTCATGATAGAAATTTGTGGAAAATGAAGATGCATGAAATGCTTAGGATGATGGATTACGTATTCTATCTAAAACAAGAAAGGATTTCAAGGAAGCGTGGTAAGAAAGTCACATCTGGATATGCAATTCCTTTTGTAGAGACAAAACTCCCGAGTTAAATGGAATGAGGGAATTTAAAATCTGGACGACGGAGAAGTAGATAACGAAATAAGGACGAAAATAACCAGAAATCTGCTGCATTTACAATACAATTTATTAATGTGAGTGGTAAAGTGTAACAGTCAAAAACTCGTGTAAAATTTTAGTCATTTTACCAAAGAATAAGACTTTTATTTATGAGTGCTGAAGTTGAAGGAAAATTCGAGTAACTTCAACACCGCACAAATATGACGATTAGCGCTTTGATTTGAATATGTATGACAAGTATGTGGGGGGAGGGGCGCGTATAATCGTTTAAGCAAGAGGATGCTTGGGCATTTACACGTAACATAAAGCTTGATTAAAGAAATAGAAAAAATGTAGAATTACCAGACTAGTCAGCTAGTCATTTATATATGTATGTATGTTAGCGTGTTCCGTTTGTAAAGATAACCGTTGATTTGTCTGCTACAATTATCATTCAAAAGGTGCGAAAACTGAGCATACAAGATCGCGATGGTTCATCAAGACAGGATAAATTTGACCGTTTCAGTAGTCCCAACGAAAATATGATACTTTCGTGAATTGTTCTCACTCTAGATGTCACGGCAGGTAGTTATTTCTGCAGTTGCATACGACAAAAGTATCCATTCATAGTACTAATTATTCTAATTTACGTAGTATTTGTGAATTCATGTTAAATTTACAATGCTATATTTGTTTTAGAATCACTAATCTAACTTTGTTTGTATTGGTTTATTTTCTTTTTTATGTATTTAATGTGGTGTTTTAGTTCGAGTTTCTTATTTTTCCTTAGATCAAAAATATTTCATTCTCTTTTATTAAAGATATGTCAAGCATGAATGAAATAATGAAGTTCATAAGATCAGGAGTAAGTTTATTTTTCTACAAAGGGTTTCTTTGTTTTCATGGTAGATGAAGCTGAATAGGTTGTCTGAAACTTTCGTGAGAATTGGACGTATTTAAATTGCTTTATGATATACTCCTTGTAGACCGCCTGTGGAAAGTCTCTGTCTTTCGAATTACAACTAAAATCTGTGGTTCTGTACCTTATTTTAATCAATTGCTACAGGAAGTACACGGAATTAATGCAATAGCAATCCTTTATTGATATGTTACTGCGTATTTTGATAGAGCGACTAGAAGCACCTAAACAGAGTTTTGTTTCTGGGGTTGAATCAGAATGCATATGTTTTGTAGTTTATGGATGAATATAATCATTTCACAGAATAGCTTAACTCTTAATAAGAGTATATGTTTATAAATTGATACACTATGCCGCTCTGATTTTTGTTCCTGTTTCCCTCGTACTTCATAATGTATGTATGTAAATGTTAGATCTACTGATGTTAACATTAAAAAAGAACACTTTTAATTTCAATCACAACAAATGCTTCAACCTTCCTTAGCTGACTTTTAGAACTGGTATAAAGAATGTAATGTAATTCAAGGGCCTTGGATATATTTCACATGTGAAAAACATGGAAAGCTGGAACATGACTCCGTAATACGTAGAGAGAGCCTTAAAAATTACCAAAGATCATATTTAGAAGATCATACACGCCCAAAATTGTTGATTATCAAATATTGGAACGTAGTTGGCGCATCATGTATATCTTACTCTTGATTTTACGCCATATAGTCACTTATCCCATTCTTGTAGACCGTCTCTCCCGTCTCTCGGAATGCAGAAAGATAGACACGTCCGGCTGCCAGTGAGGTCCTCGCCCACCTAGACCTGCACCTGAGAAAGGAATCTCTCTATCTTGCTTGTTTAATCCGTCCGTCTTTCTCTTTTCACCTCCGAGACGTTTATGTAAAATATCAATCACCTACTGTCAGGGAAAGAACGTGAGTACACAGTCGTACGTTCGATTTAGACAGAAATGGGCAATTCGATTGTTTCAACGGAGCACTCTCATTCATACATTTGACCGCAGGAATATTGTCAATGAAGCCATTTAACAGTGGGTATCACTTCGTAATTACATCTCCAAGACTTTTTAGCACACAATTTTCAAGTGAAGGTAATCTTAAATGCCAAAAATGTAGAAAAACCTTACAGCGATTTTATTTTAAAAATTATTTAGCTTATTATTTGATCGTATGCCTGAGGTAGTTTCCTGTAGCTACGCTTTGCTGAATCTACTGAATTTAAATATTACAAATAGAATCAAATAAATGCGGAATTAAATTTGAAGAAAGATCGCTGCCCGACATTATATTTGTTCAAATTGAAGAATGTTTCAATTCCTGACCTCTTTCTCTGCTCTCAAATGACCTCAATAATTTCCTACTGGTAACACCAGCACGTTTTTTCATCGGACACTTCCTGGTTGCTTCTTCTCAAGCCGGCGTAAAGCAGTTGAAAATTACAAGGTTATAAGATACAAATACATGCAGAAATTAATCCAACGTTTCTGCTCTCGATGATCCTTCGAGTATTTAACAGAACTACATAAGAGCAACAAATGGAAAAACAATTTTAATTCAAATGTAAAGGAAGGCACCTTGGTAATTTTACAGAATGAGAATATACGCTAGCCGATAGTACTAATCGTCGCTCTACATCCAGGAATAGATAATATCACCAGAGTTGTGCCAGTAAAGTTGTCTGATGGCAGTATACTACGTCTAGCGTTAAACAATCTATTACCTATGGATGACAATTAAGATTCATTATCAGTGACTTATACAGTAATTGCTATTGTATTATATCAAGCTAATTTTTAGTCATATGTATTATTTGTCTGAAATAAAAGTGATTCTTCAGGGTAGGTAGCATGTGTATAAGTTTAAATTTAAATTTTTGAGTTTTAGCCGCCAGTACACTGAAGCATTCAATTACTTATTCACTTTGGACCTTCGAACATGTTTGAGCGAAAAAACCCAACGCAATTACTTGGAAATTGTAGGCAGATTGCTATCATGAACTATTTTATAGAGGTTTCCGAAAAGTGTTTACACAGAATAAACAACTCAACTTTGTTTACCCGGACTTTGGTTTTTGATTGCTGTGATCATTCTATGTGTACTATTCCAAAAGTTAAACCCATCTAGGATCTTCACATCCCTCAATACTTTGTTTTCTTCGCGCTTAACCAAAGCTTGCATTGTTTGGCTTACCTAGTTTATGAGTCGCAGCATTTCTATCTCCCTTCTGCTTTATAATATTTGGTTAACAATTATCTCTGAAAAATTAGTTAAACATATTAGAAACACTGTGTATCAGTATTAGACTAAACGAGGAAGATAACAATTAAGAATCATGTAATTATCTTTAATTCAAAATTAGCTTTTGGCGAACGTATATTTATTAAAACATTGAGATTTAACGTCCGCATTATAAAAGTCTTCTACACCATTGAATCCATGCTGCTACTCGACTTTAGTTTTATTTCTTCAAAATTAGAACATGCTTCTGTAATCTAATCAACTTTCTAAATACACAGCTTATATTCATTAAAAAAACTACGAAAACACTTGTGAAATATTTACACTACAGGCAACATGGCAAATATCCAGCACATAATGAATAGATGTATTTCGCGATAAAACTGATATCAGGTTCTTTAACCTTCCAGATAATAATATTACCTCTGAATTACTAAGCTATTTTGATTTTGTTGTATCTCGTGCTTTTACTAGTTATTGCAACACATTTTATAATTCAAAATCTAGGACTAACATTATATTAAAATCTCCAGTACATAAAATGTGCATCATCTATTAATCATTATCCATGGTATTCGTTTCCATTCATAGGCTATTCTCTTGCATAAGTACATCCTATCATCACACGTTTTATAACTAGACTTTAGGTTAAACATTAAATTGTGTTAAGTTTAATCAATAAATCTGTTGTAAATATAATTATCATTAACTGTAGTAACTACGGTTATAAGCTAAAATTTACCAAAAACGATTTCAATAAAGAAAATAATCGATTGCAGAATTTTTTGAGAAAACCTAAATATCAACGAAAATATACCCTTACTTCGCAAATATTACATCATATTATATTCATCAGCCATCAATTCTGCGATTCTATAACATATTTCAATTCATAATTTAACTCCGGGAGTGATGCAGAATATTGAATAAATGCTTATACATATGTAACTATACTTCGAAGAAAAATGAGAAACACGGGAGAGAACTTATGTTAATTAAGTGTGAAATAATATTAGTTATTGATGAGATTATTAGGTACGTGGCTGTTGTAATTGTAGCATCCAGTAGCAAAGCATTGAGTAATTAGTAGGTATTTCAATTTATTTGTTAGATTATAACAACTTGTTCAAGAACCACAGTAGGGTAATTTACATAAGTAAATTTGTTATGTTTCTGTCTGGTATATTAATTATTGTATAACTCCTAAGTGTTCTAGTAGTGCTTTAATTAATTAGTCTCTATCGTTTTTAGATAATATGTATGAACTATTCACAAGCTGTTATAAATTGGTTGTCTGTATAAATACGAAACTAAATATTACTACAATAATAGATATCTTCACACATTAGAATATTCCGTATGTTTGGAAATACAAAATTTATAGTAAGGTTTCCGATCCAATTTTAATACTAATTTTGTAGTAGTAGCTACTATAATTTGTGAACAACTGGGAAGTACTTTGAATTGTATAATATACCACGGTCGCAGGCATAATAACTCATAGCCGGCCAATTATTATTATTGCTGTTTTTATCACCATCACCATTATCATGATCTTGACCACGACCATGACTATGACCACGACCACGACCACGACCACGACCACGACCACGACCACGACCACGACCACGACCACGACCACGACCACGACCACGACCACGACCACGACCACGACCACGACCACGACCAAGACCAAGACCATGACCACGACCACGACCACTACCATGACCATGACCATGACCATGACCATGACCATGACCATGACCATGACCACGACCATGACAATGACCATCACCATCACCATCACCATCACCATCACCATCACCATCACCATCACCATCACCATCACCATCACCATCACCATCACCATCACCATCACCATCACCATCACCATCACCATCACCATCACCATCACCATCACCATCACCTTCCCCGTCACCGTCACCATCACCATCATCTTCCCCGTCACCATCACCATCACCATCACCATCACCATCACCATCACCATCACCATCACCATCACCATCACCATCACCATAAACATCACCATCACCATCACCATCACCATCACCATCACCATCACCATCACCATATCACCATCACCATCACCATCACCTTCCCCGTCACCGTCACCGTCACCATCACCATCAACTTCCCCGTCACCGTCACCATCACAATCACAATCACCATCACCAGCACCATCACCATCACCATCACCATCACCATCACCATCACCATCACCATCACCATCACCATCACCATCACCATCACCATCACCATCACCAACACCAACCCAATCACCATCACCATCCACATCACCATCACCATCACCATCACCATCACCATCACCATCACCATCACCTTCCCCGTCACCGTCACCATCACCATCATCTTCCCCGTCACCGTCACCATCACCATCACCATCACCATCACCATCACCATCACCACCACCACCCATCACCGACACCATCACCACGGCCATAACCATCGCCATCACCGTCACCATATACTGATACAAAGAACTGCAGCAGTTATACAAACAATGTACTTACCAATTTCCTAACAAAGATAATCATAAATTAACTTAAATTTGTGGTTTGTTTATGTGTGCACCTTTTGTTTTTATTACTGCCGCACATAATCTTGGTATCCTCTTTAGCAGCTTCGCCAACATTAACAGCTCCATTTTCCAAGACGTATCCTATAGTTGTGCTCAAAGTCCTGTTGTCGAATTTGGAAAAGCTTTATCAGATTGAGGTCTACACTTTGCGACGGCCATTTCATAACAACAATTTTCTCTCTATGCTCCAGTTATTCCAAATACTTACGCCATATCTTTGCAGTGTATTTTAGGTAATTATCGTGCCAGAATACGTACTTTCCATCGATTAATCGTGCTCCAGATAAGACGGCATTCCTCTCCAAAATCTCCCTATCTAAGGATACCATCTATTTTGACCAAATCTCCCATAGTGGTACCGCCAAAACGACCCCAAATCATGATTGGTTCTCCTCCATGTTTCATTGTTGGTGTAATGTAGGATCAAGTGCTCTTTCGATCTACGGACAAATGCTCTTTCGATCTACGGACAAATGCTCTTCTGTTTGAACCAAAGGTGAGATATCTAGATTCGTCGGCCCAGGTCACTTTCTTTCAATCTTTCAACGTCCAGTCTGTGAGTTCTCTTGCCCATACTAACCATTTAACTTTTCTTGCTTTGTGTAATGGTAACGGTTTCCGCGTAGCAATTCCATCATACCAACCAGCTTAGCGCAAGCGCCTTTTTACCGCGATAACGGTAACTGGTTTTGGGCGCGAAATTTTTACTTTCGCAGTAATTTCTGGCACTGTTTTTCATCTATTTCGTTTACACGTAGTTACAGTTGCGCGATTTGCTGCTGGTGTTTTTATTTTTGGCCGTTCAGGTCGCTGTTTAGTGGATACACCAACACTTCTTTGATATTGTTTAACACTATAATCCATGGTTCTACGGTTTCATTTCAGTAATTTTGCAATTTATTGATTAGTTTTACCGATGTTGTGATATGACATTATTTGAGCACTCATTTTCGTAGATAATTCTTTTCTTGCCGACATTATTTTAACGTTACTCGCTATTTTGAAACACTGCACAAATCTTCAGTATGCACTGTTTGCAATATGAAAGCTAAATGCAACTAAATTACATTAAAATGCCCGTATTCTCTATTTTGATGTTTCATGACGGCCGTAATAAACATTTCCGAAAAACTGCTCTTACCTAATTTGTGTATCTGAACGTGCCTGGTCCGGTTATCCGCAAAAGATATCTTGATGCCGGTCGGTTCACTACGTACACGCATAATATTACAGAGAAATTATAATATATCTCGTACTTGCAGTTATAATAATACAAATATTTTGATAGGAATAAAAATGGTGTATATAGAGGACGTTACCAAAATTCATGCGCCTTTTCTAATCAATTGCAATGCCCGCTTAATGGAAACTCATTTTGAAGAAAAAAAGGATACAAGTTTCAAGGTAACTGAAATATTGTTTTCATTTTACTGAAAAAGCTTTAGAAGCAATGGGTGACCTACATTGAAATTGAGAAACGGATAAAGTAATACAGAATATAACTGAAAAACCAGAGTAATGCGAAACTTTTCTTGCTGGAGTCATGGTTTTTTTGGAGTTACACAGTCTTTTGGGAATATGTATAACAGTACTTTTTGATTTTTGTTTCATACAAGCCTTACTCAGCAGGAAATGCATGTTCTACTTCTTTCTTCTTCGTAACACTGTTGTATTTTCTTTAATAGTTTAAGCATTGTCTGTGGAAGCTTTTCGCTTAACATTGTAACCTACAAGATAATTTCGATTTTCTGAACTAACATAACAATCCACAATATTAGTTAGAGTTCCAGCATTTGTTCTAATTTCACAGTTCACTTTAGTAAAAATATGGAATAGTAGTCTCTTTGCCATATCATTTGTGTATATGAAAAAGATGTATTTATAAAATACTTCCTACAAGCGAAAACACATGCGCACATCGCAAGCCTAACATTTATAATTACTCAGATTTATGGCTCACTAATAAGATTTATCTAACTAATAATTGCTTACTAATGAATTATACTATGGAAGTACAGGAAAGGGAAAATATGAATCATATTCTTTTTCAACACATTGGATGTAAATATTGATAAACCAGCAGAATCTGCATACATACTGCTGTTCAAGATAATTACGCACATTAAGTAGCAGTTGTATATGGCCCAGAGCAAAATATAAAAATTATATACTCTTATGACTACTCATTATACTCCTTCGAAAGGTGAGACGCAATTCTTTGATACAGCTTGATGCATAAAAATAAGTAAAATAACATTTTAATCTTTGGGAATAGACCCATGAAAGTTATCATAAGGAAGATTAAGTCGTCGTTGTGTCAAGGTAAACACTATTGATTTACGGAAACGAGATAGAAAGTTAAGGTGGGAAATGTAACATGGTCACTATAATAAACTGAATAAAATTTTCATCGCATTCAAAACTTTACAAAATGTAAATGATAAAGTATGAAATTCTAAAAAATATGAAATAGCGAATCCAAGCTGCAAGAAAACTATCTACTTCAATCTGGAAACGCGACTCTATTTTAAACTGAAATCAAACACCTAATTCACATGTTTGGAATCTGCACTGAACTTTATTTCACCTCTCGTTGTCTTTTGAATACTGCATTAATATGTTGTTTAGGAAATCAAAAACTATATAATTTCAAAGAACGCGTATGCAATTGAGGTTGTACTTAGATAATAAGAACATAAAACTGACCCATTAATTAAAAAACGATTTTTTCCTAAAATATATTTTCACAACAGCTTGTCGCTAGTCATTACTTTGTTATTCTATTGAAAACTTGGAATTGTTAAGTCGCTACACATTTTTCTCTTCAGGATGATGTTATCCATAATGAACCATCTATAATAATATAATCTACCACATTTGGATTTCATTTACTATTTTTCAAAAATTTGCAAATTTTATAATTTTTTCTCCCAAATCGTTGATGATCTTGCGCACAACATCGACGTTTTCCTGAGTGATTGCCGTTTTTGGTGCACCTACACCTGAACGAGAAGTTGTTGATGGATATGGTACTCCATTGCCGAAAACAGAAACCAACTAGTCGAGGCATTCTTGCTGGGTATAAATGTTTTCGAAAGTTATAAAAAATATTGCGGCAGAATGTTCTCGATTTATTTCTACTTTTCAACTAACTTATCAACTTTGACGGTTTGTTCTAGCTACAACATTACCCGTACCGCACTGAAACTTTGGATTTAGGTTAGCTAAAGATGGAGGTTAATTTTTAGTATTGACGTTTATGTCCCAGTACGCAAAACAGAAGGGACACTCTTCTATCCTCAAAAATAATAAATGATCTGATGGAAAAGGATCACTGATAATAATTCAAAATCGTTCTAGAACTTCTCCATTTCCCAATTTCAAAAATGTTGCAGTTTTCTCTACCAATTTGAATGAAATTTCTCATTACGAGTAGTCACATAAGATGTTTCCAGTAGAAAAAGACTAGGCACGCAAAAATCTGTAAGATTAACTAGTAGCCCTTACATATGCTCTAGTAAACGGAAATATGACTACACAATCTAAAAAGGTCAGGTCCACCAACGACTGCAATATCTTTGATGATGTTGCGGTATAGGGAAAAGATAGAAGAAGAGATTGAAATATTGAAATCAGATGTACTGTAAATAAATACGTCGGCAGAAAACCCTCAATTATAAAATTCTTCTGAAAGTGTTGTAAAAATAAGTATTTTCTGAATTAGCAAATTACTGTGTGGAAATTTATTATGTATTTCAGTGTTAAAGACATAAGTTCACTTTGGGATACCTATTAGTTCAATCAGAAGTTAATATTACTTTTATATTCTAAGAAAATTACCTGATACTTGAGAACTACATTTCTAAATGTGTGAGTAAAGATTCTAATAAGAGTATTTATTCTCTTTGTTTTTAAATAAAACTGGATCCGGTCAAAAATGGATCAATATATTGTCTTTTGTTAACCGTTTGCGTTTGTTTCTTAAAGGATGTGCGACTATAGTAAACCAAATCTGTAATAGGTGTAAATTAATTGTCATTACTAAATCTTTGTAATAATGAAGCCACAGGAAAATACTTGTTAAATTGGAAGTGTACCATAAATAGTGAGCCCTACTCTCTGTAAAATATTTCTAAAGTATTGAATGTGGAATTGTGGCTGGTTACTTATAGTAAAAACGACGGACAAAACTAAAAAATAATGTCGTACAAAATAGTTCGCAAACAGATCGCAGATTTTTGCATTGTTAGTTAATGGAACACTTATGGAAGGCTTACGTACTCTGAAGCTACTTTACATATCTCTATGCAAATTATTTATCATTTAATTCACAGATAATGTTACCGATAACTTCTCAGTCTTTTACCTTGCCTTAAATCCGCTCATACGGTTAGTATTTACCTAACATTGGTCACAGAAACTGCAATCACCATTTCAATATGCAGATTTTATTTGTAATATAAATACTTACTTCTAATAGAAAATTAAATGTGCTCTTCAAAAATTAAATTAGTGATGTGAAACAGTGCCTGTTGACGCTAAATATAGAAACTGTATCCTTTAATTTAATAGTGATGCATTAATCAAGCACATAAACAATAAATCAAAATATTTTTGCCCAAATATGTCCAATTTTTTATTTGTATTTCGTCCCGCTTTTTCTACTTGACCGAATCTCATTATAAAACCAAACAGCAAAGTATGTACGGTCAATATAAACGAACGAAAAGACAAGACATGAGGGAGAAGGAAATAAGAAAAACAAAAGGTACAAAAAGAATACAACAGCAACTATAACTGGTAGCTTCTGAACGATGTGTGTAGATATCTGTAGATCAGAATACGGCTATAGAACCGCTTTCGGGCGACTTTTCGATCGGATTTTGTTTATCGAACTAAAATAAAAGAAACTCAACCAAATATCAGAGCCGGAACCCAGACTTTGTCTAAAGTATTCCTTTTTCTTTTGTTTAATTGCATTCGTTCTGACGATAAAAAGATGTTTCCATTAATAAGGCATAAAAGCAATCCAACTAAAAATATATGCAGCGCGTGCTACGAACATATAAACGTTTCTTTTCGTAAAACTACAACGATTACATAATGCGCGACACATATACTAAATTCTCTAATCTAATAGCAGGAGCTTCTATTCACGGCTACAAATATATTTCGTGCCGTACTACGACTTTTTACATAACTCGACATGATATTTCCGGGACTAATTATGTAACTAAACGTCATTCTGATAGATTCTGTAACAGTAGAGAGTGGGATTCCAGAGAATACAGCATTTTTTCTTGTATAAGAAGCAAGTTTGCAAAGCCCTGCATTGAAATGTACGTGAAATTGCATTTTATTTTTCATTAGCCTCCTTGAAGTAGACAAGCTATTGTTCTATATTGAAATTATATAAGGTCACATTCTCACTAACCTGAAAATTCTGATTCGTGCAGGACATTATACATTGAACTGAATTGCTTATTCACATGATATGCATATTTACTTATGCATATTTATTACGTATTTTTTAAAACTTAGCTTTTTTATATTTATATTTCATACTAAACCAATGAGTAGAATAGTATAACACTTTAATAGTATTCATAATAAAACATTAACAGTATCACTTACAAATAAATACGTTAACCGCTTGGAGCAGGTTTTATTAATAAATTAGATCTGTTCTACCCTAACATAGGTTTGAACTTTGAAATTAAGCATTCTGATAGTTTTTGCCTGCCTGAGGCTTGTCACTATATGTCACCTGCTCCATTCTGCACCACTACAGAACTTTCCATTCGATAACAGCTGTAGATATAATTTGTGATTGGACTTTCGTGCTCGATAATACTGATGTAAATGATGACTTGACGCTTTTTACAGTCATATATTTTATTTTGAACTTACATGTATCTTACAACCCTAAACGCAATATTGGTTATTCTCCTTGGTTTTCACTTGCATTCATTGCAAATATCAAAATGAAACACTATTATCGCCAGAAATGGAATAGGACTAAAAACATGTTTTTCCTTAACGAATTTAAAGGAATGAGAAATCTTATTAAAACTCAAATACATAATACCTATCCCAAAAAGTTGGAAAGCTGTGTATACGCGTCTCTAGGTCAGTTGTGGAATTTCTTTCGAAAGACATGGTCAATACATTTGCTGGTATGTCTTCAAATTTGTCTGTACAAATTATCCGGTCACTGATTTCTTCCACACACAATATCACCGATAACAGAAGGACAGTTGCTCAAACTAATGATTACATTGCCTAGTAACCAGGCAGTGAGTGATACCTTATTACGCAGTCTCTTGTTTCAACACAATAGGTACATGTTTACATCCCCTCTACGTATAATTATTAATCTGTATATTGCGACCAACGCGTTCCCCGGTGGATGGAAGAGTGGAACCAGTTCATACGATTGGTGACAGTACATCTCTATCTAACTACAAATCGATATCCACTATATCTAACTTTGCCCAGGTTCTCTATGTCAATACTTCTAATAGCACTAGCACACTTATTTCCATCAATCAACATGGCTTTATACCTGGTCGGTCAACAGTTACTAGTTTGAGTGTGATACCTCAACGAATGAGTGAAGTACTGGGTAGGCGTGTGCATATGGTTATTAGGTATACAGATCTTATATAATAATTATATAATACATTTAATAGGATTGACCATGCAATTTTGAGCCGTAAATTTGACACGTTTGGGCCCACTCCTATATATGTTGTGTATTAAGGATGTACTTTTTCAAATAGACTGTACTATTATCGGGTACGGTGGTGAAACATCTATTCAGAAATCGCGACTATCTCTGATATTACATCAGATATTAACCTCTAGCATAACTTGGATATATTGGTGGAATGGTGCAAGAGACCTGCGCTGAGATTGAATGTTGATAAGTTCTGTATGATCACCTACCGCCGTGCTCGCTTACCGGGTATTTCATCGTACCATATTGGCAATAGTAACCTGAGCTGCAAGACTGAAATTCTAGATCTTGATGTAGTTTGATCCTGGCACATCGCAGTGGTGTGTACTGAGGTCTACAAAAAGTTGGGTTTCATGATGCGCATATCAAAATATTTCAAAGACATGTCTTATCAACTCTTCACACTTTATTTATGTTGTAAGTAAAGTTGCATACGCTGCGCTGATCTGGTATCTGCTATTGTACCTTTCCGATATACGAGCTTTAGAACAAATACAACGTAAATTTCTGAAATTTATCTCTCTCAAAAGTCATAGTGTTTACCCAGATAGGGATACATCACAGTGTATTATGCTTTCACGTTTTGGGATGATAGCTTTGAGTAAACGAAGAGAAAAATGGTCTGCAAAAAATACATATATAAGTTGGTGATAAATACTATAGATTGTTCTTTCTTCTTCGAGCGTATATTGTTTTTTATATCACGTATCAACTCTAGATATAATTCTACATTCATGGTACCATTGGCGAGGACTCCAGTACACACACTCTCCCGCGCCGGCAACAGTGGATGGAAGGATATCTCCAAGCGCCATAAACCTTGCGCTTTCTGCGATGAACGCATTTGGGCGTTGCGCTTTTGTAACATACTGTAATTTGCACACATACATCATACACGCACATCTATTTACACATATATATATTCACACTTACAAACCTATACACAAACACGCACACTATACTTGTATATACATACATGCATTTAATGTCGATATATACAACATTGTCCACTGCGACAACATTTATTTATTAGATTTGATTTGTGTTGCACTTGTAATTATGTTGTTATTGGAACTTTATGATCTGTTATTATTATTATTCAGTATTGCCTTTCATAAATTATACATTATAGATTACTAATCTTAATTTTTCTATTGCAAAATCTAAACTTTTACGCGACGGAAGTGTTTTACCTAGGAAGTAGATGTGGTAAATAAATATGGAGTAAATATAGAAGTATAAATAAATATCTCATAATGATTAGGAATAAAAGGTACATATATACCGAACAAGTTGCGAGTAAAACGATAAATATTAGTTTTATTAATAAAACCTTGATACAATCTAACAAATAAATGTAATTTACAGAAATTTAAACAAAGTTATTGTTTGAAAATCTACGTTCTGTAAAAGCTACTAACTGTTTTATTGCTGACAGGCCAATTTCTTAAATACAATACTGATTTCCATGCACCGTTGAACTAAATTTTACAGTTAAGTATTCTCCATTATTACCTACATATTAATGCAAACGTATAAAGGTATATATGAAGTCTTCTCTACCCTACTTGTGTCCACATTACCACAGTTAACGGTAAGCATTGGTGGCTCGAATTTCGACTTAAAGGTAATATGAGACACATATCTTAGGCAGAGGTTTATGCCTTAGAGCTATGCACTAAAAAGATTCTCGAAAAAGGACTTCGAGTTGCCAATGTGTTTACGTATAGTCAGGTAGTATTGAAAGCTTTACAAGCCTATACATTTGAATTTGATCTAGTACTTAAATGTATACAAAACTTCAGGAATCAAAATCACATCTCACTATGTCTATATGAGTCTTAAACTACCAGGGAATAGAGGGACATTAGAAGGTTGATTACTTGGCCAAAGAAGCAATGAGCATGCTTTTCATCAGACCAGAGTCCTGTGGTGGCCTTCAGGAAAGTCTAAAACCTAAAATGCGAAATGAATAAATGGGGAGAACATCGAAAGGCCTCGTGCTGAGAAAACATTCATTGTAAAAACATTCATTCCACCCCCCGTCAGGGACGCCAGACATTGGTATCTTTTAGCAAAAGAAATCTCAGATTACTAGCAGAGATACTGACGAGACATATAGCCCTGAAATATCACTTAAATAAACTGAGGAAAGTTAAGAATCAACTTTTCCCTCTATAAATGTTATATGACTGCAAGTACTGGTACCCACCCCCTATACCATAATACTAATAACAATAATAGTAACAGTGGGCTGGTAATATATTTGTGGTTACTTATAAATTGCGAAACATATTCAGTTAATGTATAGAGAAACGATAAGCGAGTGATATCTGTAATTTTTGTTTTTGAAATTTATAAAGGATATGGGAAAAGAATATAAGTCTACTTTATTCTTCCAATAATATCGAACACCACCATACAACTTTTAAAATAATTTTCTTCTATAAGCGTGATGGGGTATGGATTGTGATAAATAATTAGATAGGCAGAAAAGATTTTTAATACCGGTTATTATATAATAATAAGAAATGTGTTACCAAACGTACCAAAAATATTTTGAAAAACGAGAAAATTTAATTATATCATTTAATTTAAATTAGTTGACACTAAATTCTATCCGGTTTAGGAATCGTAACCAAATAATTCTAGATACGGTCCTGAGAATTTATCTCTTATAGATTCTATAAAAAATCAACGGGATTTTAGGTAGGCCATAAATATTGTCCGGTAGCATTCCTGAATGAACGGCCGGCTGTTTCAACATGTCCGCCGTCAGGCGATCATAATGAATGAGGACCAGCAGGGCCGTCCTCGGTACACCCTCCCAGACCCCTTAGCAACTACTGGCTTCGAACTCGCGTAAGATGTAATTACACCAAGGAAAATATGCGCTTCTTCTGACGCTGCCGCTTGTCAATGGATTTCACTGAAAGTTCATATTTTCCGCTTAAAGTGCGTATTTTATCCGCCTGTAAATTGTCCGTGTAAATACGTTGCTGCAGTTGAAAAAAATTAGTTTGGTTTCTATGTACGTTTAATATTTATAGTAAATTTGCAACTACTAAATATGCGTTTCGAGGTTTATAATCACATTTAGTGCTCATTTAGAACACACGACTCTGTTCAATTTTTCACCAAAAGGTGATGACGTAACCTTCTGTTGCTTAGTCGTCTAACGCTTTCTACACCTAACCAGCGCTGTTTAATGAAAATAATTTTTGGTAGATCAGATACACAAAATCCGTCAGTGACGCAGGAAAATTTAACACTCCCATATTTGAATGACATTCTTATTTTAACATAAATACTCTTACAGTTTTCTATTAAGTAAGGCTTGCCATTTTATTATTGAAAAGTAACACTTATTATTACATCATGATCTATGCACTCTTGACGTCTTTTCCATTTTGGATTCGATATGGTTCTAAAAGCGTTCACCTCAAGCAATAATAGTCAGATGAACAATGTAACTTGTGGCACTGCCATGCACGGGAATACATGATTTACGACCATTGAATCAATACTTGCCTCGAAAATGTTGTGACCATGTTTCTATACTGCACTGCAGTAACGATTACAGCGTTTTCTCTATTGTGTTCAAACAATACAGTCCAATAATGCCAGATATGACAAAACTGGACACCACACCGTGAACTTGAACTTGGACTATGCAATCGTTACTTATGTAGCTCAATTGAATTTTCAGCGCTCAAACACTGCTATATTTGCTGATTTATGTATCTATTCCAATGAAAATGAACCTCATTTTACGGTGGAGTATGTTTTGATCCACTTTCAAACATTGCAACATTTCGTGAAATCAATCAAATCAGTATCTTTCAATTCCTAAACGAGTTTGAATTTTACAGGAATGGCAACTTAGGTCGAAGATTTGGCGGATCGAGGGTTCACTGATATTCAATATTAAGGCGTGTATAGTAGCAGAACGGTTTGGACTGTATGCTGTGGCAGTTTGAACCCTCGATGATTTCTGACGTTTTAAAACTCTCTTTTATATTTTAAATTTAAGGTGGGTCCAGTTAACAGACTTCGTTGACAGACGGTCATGACTCAAAATATTATTTTAATAAAATGGCTGTACACAAAGCACGCGGTATGCACCGGATCACTGTCCCATGTTAATTGACAGACAAAATATCATCAAATTCAGAGTACTCACACAAACGTCAAAAGAATAACCAAACTTCAAAACTTTCCTGCTTCTTTAACTTATCTTGTAGTTCCTTGCATTGCGTCTTCTCTATATTATACTTACAGTATATATTTCGAATATACTCTTAGCATTTTTTAGTATGATACAAATCTCTCGGTACTATCAAACAACAGTTGTCCCCATTAAGTTTGGATATGGTTTGTACCCATCTTATCCATTTAGGTTGGGAATTGTTGAATCAGCTGCCGGCTACTGCGACCATCAACTGGCTGATTTGAACCACATTTTCTTCGCCTGCCCATTAAAGTACTATGGACACATTTATGAATCTTAATTAATATTCCCATTGCCGATATCTATAATTACACTTTTGCATTCAAACAATATAATGTATTTCTTCTTTTACTATTTTTTTTTCTTTTATCTCTGAGGTGAATGGGCTATCATTTCGAGACGCCATTAAAAAACAAAAATACATTCAAATTTGAATGAATTAAAAATTATGTATAAGTTTAACTGTATATATGTACTGCATGATCTACTGTAAACAGTATGTTTGTTCTACTATTTTCAGAATAATTTCAGTATTATTTGGGTAATGCAAATATTTTAGAATTTTTGCGAGAGCTGGTTACTGGCCATCTGCTCAACCCTGCAACTGTCGGGATCAGCTTTTTCTGCTGGAGTTGTCTCCCTTAGCTGAAATAATTCGGTTTCAAGGCGCCGAAAACTCGCCTTTTGTCCGTTTGCATTAGCTACATTACATACATCCACTGCATGCCGTGCATTGTCCAGGAATTATGCGGCTCATACCTTCCTGGATGCGGGGCGTGCTGGTAGAGCTGATATTCAGAAGGCATTTCCCAGGATTTTATAGAGTGTGCTTATTCGGCATCCCACACCCTCCTGGGACCTCATTTCCAGTTTTAATCCTCAGAGACTTTAATAAATTAAAAATAACAAACAATTTCTTCAGAAAGAAAGATATACACAAATATGGTCGGCAGGAAGACAGATCTCGATAATAGACTACATAATTGCAAATAACAAATTAGCTGGACAAGTGTATATAGACACTGGACAAGGGTATATAGGGACCAGACATCGGATCAGATAATTTCTTATTCATGTAATATATTAGCAACCCTACCGAAGTTAATCATGAAATTTATAAGCATAGTAGAAATGTTGGGAAAGGAATATGAGATCAACGAAAAGTCATTAAATAGATTTATAAGTAATATCGAAAATGACATACAAGGAAGACAAAATCTGATTTATAAAGTAATGAAATCATTAAACAGTTAGAAGAATGACAAAACACAAATAAATAACATGGCCCAAAAGAACTGGGTAAAACATTATGAACAGTTCTGGTACAAGGAAAATATTGTTAAAACAATAGTACAAGAAGTAGAAGTAAAAGGTTTGGATGATATAGATTTAACAGAACTGACAAAAGCCTTGACGGCTACTAAAAACAGAAAAAGCGACAGGTATGGATGGCACCAATACTGAGCTTTGGAAATGCGGGGCACTGATACTACACCTTATGTATTAGATAAAGATAGGAAACATAGTATTATCCCTGATGTTTGGAAAAGAGCGAGCGATAAGAATAACCTCGAAAATGATTTGAGTGAGGAGTGAGCTTATTAGACATTGCTTATAAAATTTACGCCAGAATATTAAACAACAGGTAGAAAATCATAGCAGAAGAACTAATAGAAGAGGAACAAATGGACTTCAGAAAAGCCAGATGAGCCACATATGAAATATTCATTCTACAACAAATTACAGAAAAGCACAGTGAATACAACAGAGAAACACACATAGGGTTTATAGACCTCGAGAAAGCTTTCGATAATCTAAACAGATGTAAATTATGGGATACTATAAAAAAAACAGGGATATCCACATCATTTAATAAGTGCTATACAGAATTTATACACAGATACTAGAATTATGGAAGATATAGACGGAAGACTAAGTGGGGAAATACCAACAGACAGTTAGACAAGGCTGTTGTATGTCGCCAACATTATTTAATATACCCTTAAAAATTAGGTTTAGACCCGAATACCATCCTAAACTCCATCTTACATGCTGATGATTTGTTACTCCTAACTGAAACAGAGGATGATCTACAGAAAGGGATACGTGCTTTACAAAAAAAACTGTTGCAAATAGCATTACAGTACTTGCATTCTCTTGAACTTTTTTATAATATTTTTGGCAATCCTCAATGTTCATTTTTGTTTTGTTCGTCTTATTAATCTGTTGCCTTAATTGTTTCTAAAATCATATTCATATCTAATCATCTACCAGAACCATATTAATTTAACCTTCTTACAGTTTTGGGTAACTCGAATTCCTCTTACAGCACAAATTTTCATAATTTTCAGTAAAGTATGCAGCCTTTTTATTTTATATTTATTAATATAAAATTATTTTATTTTATTATTATTATTATTAATATTATTGCACGGAAACCTATTCCGGATTCCGAAGCTTGTGACTGATTGTAAAAGAGATACTTACACTCTGGAGATAATAGTCTCTTAAGAAACTTTGGTAAAACTATTGTCTCGTTCGATATGGGCCAGGTGAAGCGCTTCAATTTTGTTCCTGTGTGGTTTGTTCTTCCCATCGCAAAATAATCTGATGACCCTTCTTAATTGATAAATTCCTATCTTCTACACTATTCTACACTGTATTTGGCGAAATATAAGCAACATGCTGTCAAAATTGCTGTATCTAGTAGATACAGTGTATGCAAAATTTGAATAATATTTTCAGACATTGGTTTTGGATTTATCTGAATTTTGCTATTAATAATCTGTACTAAACCTATGTATCTTCGAATATTCTCGTCACACACTACGTGTAGTCATAAAATAATTTAGGTCAGAGCTACATTTTCTATGAAAACACAAAAGTATAGAGAGCCTTACACTTAAGAGAATATTTTTGTAAATATGTCACAAAAATACACTTAGTCGTTTTTCTATTTTGGCCATTTTAATTTCCTGACATCAAAAACAAAGTTTTGATGGTTAGGAATGGATACTGTGGAAAGGTTTTTTCTGGGGTTGGTTAATGATCGTTGTTATCATCAACGAAAACCAACAACAAGGCTTTTGTGTGCATTAAAATTACACCAACGCCTAAATAGTAGGCTTACTTTTTTTTAATAATCGAGAAGATATCATATTGAATTTAATAAAACCTACAAGTTTTAATTCGTTTTACTGTCACAAAATATATATTGAATTTGTCCAACCCTTTGATGGCAAAGGGATTAAATTGATCTAGATATTGGAGATTTAGTTTACTTGTTGTACTCGATCTAAGTATTTAACGTACGAATGTGCCTTTATTGAAAAACAAATAACTAACCGAATGTATTTTTATTGTATAGATTCTTTTGCCTGTTTAGTAGCGGCACTTCCTATTTCCGGTTAAAGTAGATAGATCTGCTTTTGGACACAGATTTTTTTTTAAAGTCTTCTAAGTAAAAATTTGTAGTGGTACATATACAGGGTCGTTAAATAAGTTCACGGTGCTTCAGGTTTGCTACAAGTTGATCTGCTTCGAATTGAAAAAATCATTGAAGCTACTTAATTATTAGGTTTATCACCTAATAGATCAAATAGTTGAAAGTTGAGTTTGAAAATTATTGTCTTGAATAAATAATTGCAACATTGAATAAATGTAGTCGAATGTAACTCCATAGTAGACGTAATACCGCTGTACGTATGACATATGTTATATAATGTTAATAGATTCTTTTACTGGAAGTTAAATGTGGATGCATATTTAAACCCCAAATCTATGTTTATAACCGTATTCGTTTCTGAAACCCTGTACCCTTACACTTATTTAAAGTCTATAGAGACCATTATCAAACTCTATATACAATTAAGAAGAAATCCTGGAAGTTAAAATATGGTTTGTGGAACATAGGTATTTATAAAATTATCGTTTATCATTATACGCCAATGCGTCACGTGTTTTAAATTTAGTTGTAAAACACTAATGAATCCCAAAAGGGATAGAACATCCTTTTTATTTTTATATATCCTACCTGCTGCCGTGTTACGTGGTTCATTCATTCCCAAATGCACGATTATACCTGTATCCTGATCGTTCCACGAGGGTGCTAATTACTGCCGCATCTACTCAAACGTGTTATAAATTTCAAACAACCCCAATTTAGTGAAGGCTTTCCTTTATTGGATACGGATATAGCCAATGAAATAAATCTGAGTGTCGATAATTTCCCGTAGATGCCGTAAATATTATCCGGCGTAGATAGTAAATAATTAAATATTTGGCACTCTAAAATAGAGAAAGAGGGAGAGCGAGAAGGAATGTAGAATTGAAGACAACTTTCAGTACTCTGAATATCATACCTAGTACACATACTTTTTCACTTTAGGTAGATAGACGGCATTGGTCTTATTTAATAGCAGTGATTAATTAAATAAAATGAAAGTATAAATTTCAAGTGCTTAATAATAAATCAGTATTAATTCACATTTACACAAACACTATCTGATTTAACCAACACCAAAACAAATTACGATTCAGTAATTTATTATTATTACTACTACTACTAAGAAGAATTCCATGGTTATTATTGGAGCGATTTTAGTGTATGAATGGTTACTCTGGATAAATAATACACGAGACGTTCATTGGAATTGTGCGCTGTCCCTCATGTAACAAAAACAAAATAATTTCGAAGAGTCAAAAAGAAAAAACGAAGGATTACAGAAATAAGAACCTCACAAAGTACTGGAGCACTGGATGCATGACCGATAAGAAGTTGGTTATTAGTGAACTCGATGGCAATCACACCTGAAGTTACCCCCGTTAATGGCCACCATTAGTCTCGAACGCCTTAATCAAGAGAAGAGAGCGCGGTAGCGCAAGTTGACACTGGATGTGACCGGTAGCAAGAGTCCAGCAGCAGCGGTAGTCGCTGATCGTGTCTGGCTGGCGTCTTAATGAGGGCAGAACGCGTGTCCATATATCAAGCGGAGCCCGATATCGGTGCAGATAACGATGCACGTTAATTAGTAAACTGTAAGCCGGCGACCGCGGCGCTGCAGACCCAATCAGTTATCACTCATGGTCAATGCCACTCTCTCTTAAAACCACTGCTGTTACTGCTACCAGTGGTTACATTGGAACGTACACAGTATAGCAGTTGAAGTAGTATCACTGGTTTGCGGCGTCCCTCCTTGCCCAGCTTAAATTAAGATTGTTGATCGGAGTTTGATAACACGGTTCAGCGTCGTGGCTACACGTATCGAAGGTGTGTAATGTGTGGGAACGGTAATTGAAAGTTTTTTCAAGAAAGCAACTCTATACATATATATATATATATATATATATATATACGCTAGACATGCGTACACTACATCGAGGGTAGCATCTCTATACCGTCTAAGATACTACACGAAATATTTTCGCAATAATGCCCCTGGAACGATTTTTAATGAAAGAAAACATTCGAAGAGCATTCTGTTTTATCACCACAACAATATTTCTCTAAATGCGAAATTTCTAAATTCTAATATAAGAAACATTTCTACAGTGTATTAATAATAGCATTTACAGGCAATCATAATTGTAGTGCCAGTTACAGTATGTATATTAAGTGAACGATTGTTTCGTCTAAATACTTAAACTGCCAACATTATTGCCGCAGCTTTTGGAGCTTACGAAAAGATATACGAAAGATAATTAAAAGACTAACACGAATGGGAAATGAGAATATGCCATAGCGCCACAGCTGAAGTGATAGAATACTGGAGTACCACATAGCATGAACCTCGGTTTGATAATAAATAACTTTCTATGACAAGGTATAGTTTTCACAGCCATTAGAGATTTTATAATACTTATGCTTATGCTTATGTTGTTGAAGCAATTTGCAGGTGAAATATATTCATTCTTTATTTGAACGTTTATAGATGATTTACAGTGTTCTTTAACCAAAAAGGTTGTTCTTTGTAGTACTTAAAAATAAACAAGGATCACTAGTTAAACTGGATATATCAACGTTTATTTGTATGTGAGAAAGTATTTCGCTTTTCGTAAATTTAGTTAGAAATGTCCTTATTTGTAAAACTGGTGCAGCGACTGCGATATAATGAGTTCCCATAATCGCTCAATCTTGAATGCATTCAGCATAACAGGAGCACCAAAAAAATTGATGCACTAGCTGCGAAATGAGGAACCTTGATACTTCTTAATCCTAAATATCTAAGGAATGAGATAAGCACGAATTTTTGAGAAATTTGCTAGTGTGGTTGCCACATAAGAGTTTCCATTGTCCCTTAATTTTGAGTATTTATGAAATAAAACGGGCACAATGTAACAATTGGCGGCACAGAGCAACTCAAAACAAACACAATTGCAGTAATGAAATATTCAAAAACCGCATGCTCGCCAAATGAGGGTCTCCGCACCCTTTATTTTCAAGTATCCTCTGAAGTAGATCAGCACAAAACAATTTATTTATGACATAAATGAGCACGAAACAGTCAAAGCGATAGTATAGGCAAATATAGAAAAGTCAAAAGTGCTGGATCAGCATGAACATGGTACCCATTTTTCATGCTTGACTATCGCGAGAGTGGAATGTGCATAAAATATCATTTTTACGGTTCCAATCACCACAAAGCGAGCATGAAACGTGGACATCTTCAATTATTTAAAAATTGAAAGTGTGGGACACAACTTCACGTATCTGATTTTGAGTTGTATTCTCTCTTTTTAAATTAGTAACTTCGTTACTTATTTTAGAATACAAAAATCTTATGTGGTCATATTAATTTAACTTTTCTACAACTCTGAAGGATAGAAGAATGGAAATTTCTCCACTACTTTTTCTATATAAACTTGAAGAAATAAAGAATTATCAATGTTTCCTTTAATTTTAATTTACTTTCTAAATACCCTTAACTGTAACAAGAAAAGCATAAGAAACCAAAATTTTTCCAATGACAATATTATATTATTAATTACTAAAAATTAATGTACGGAATTGGAATGTTACTCCGACTGAGAAATTAATCCAATATACTCAGTGTATTTAAAATGAATTAATAATCTAAACCGTTTTATTATAAGAAAATAGTTACTTAGAAATAGATGTCCTTTTAAAGCATGGATTGTATGTACATGTATATAATTTAATATTGATTTCAAGATTTATTTTTTACCGAAAATCTGTTTGCGTTCTTCGACCTTGTCTAACACGCTTGAACGGACAAAGATCAAATGTCATCCGTATATATGCGTGTTAACTTCTACATTGTTCCTTAAATGTTTTCGTCACTGCGCCTACGCCCATATCAATTTTGGCACGTAATGTTAACTTCCAAACGTTCCATGTCGTACTTGGTGTAAATGTTTCGTGTTCTAAATACAACAAACTTATTATAAGCTGAGATATCAAGCATTAATACTATCATTGGATAGAGATTTGTTTTACATTTACAAGAGTATATTCTATGTTCTTGTTTTTTCTAAGAATATGCTTGACCCCTAAAGTACTAGGATTCATAAAATAAAAGGGAGAATTGTCTACTTAATTTACCATAAGCTTTGAAAGTTTCCACTTATTTTTACTTATAGTGTCGAGAATATGTATATACAAACAGTGACCTACAACCTCCAGAAGAAGATGAAACGTCTTCATCTAAACGCTGAGAAACAACGCCGCATTAGAGTGCGAACCAACATCAGACGCGTTACAACAAGAAAGAATCTATTTCAACATATATCTATAAAATTATAAAACGAAAATTTATAACTTGATGAGATATGTTTATTATCCGTCATTCCTACTTGCGTTTCGAAAATAAGATTCAACCATGAATGATTTGTGTTATACAAGTTAGGACAAAAGCTTTCATTGGAATGAACTACTACAAGTAAAATTTATTTGAATGCTTTTTATATGCAAGTGAGTGTTTTCACTGTACCTTTACGCACCAATATCTTTTGGTTGCACATCTTTTACAACAAATTTTCACCTGCACAACTCGAAATAAAAATGGAGTAGAGAAGCGCCGATATTGATAAATCAAGTCAACAGTACCCAACAAAACAGTTTTCAATTCTAGTTTCCTTTCGCGTTAAATAGACTCTGTGTTAACAGTGTTAACTCAATTCAAAATCGAATTGGAACACTTGCTTTGTCTTCAAAACTAAAATAGTTTTTGTTGAAAACATGCGGCACACATGAATAATTGCCAAACAATCAACAAAAAAATGAAAAATGAACAGTAGTTGTTTACGAATATGTAGGCTTCCACGGCCGGAGTTAGTAATAAGCGAACTACCGCGCTGGAGGCGAGAACCTTCTGCCTTACTCCTCTAGCGCGGTCAACACGCCGAGTCACCGTAATCTTCTGCCAAAGTGCTTTCGCCTCTAGCGTGGTTTACACGTCGAATTACCGTGCCACTTTGGTTTCCCCTATTCTCCTGAAGAAGCCTCCTACGACGAAGGTCGGTATCCCACCTTTTCCTTTTGGTCTCTTTCTTTTTGCTTTTTTCTTTTTTTCTCTCGTATCCGCCCCCCTTCTGCCTCTATTTCTTTCTCTTATTCTTTTCACCTTTCTTTCTATTTCACATCCCCACACCCTTTATCATTTTTTCTTTTTCTTCTTATTTTTCTTTCTCCTCTTACTCTTATTTGTTTATATATATATCTCATCATGACACGGTCCAATTCCGGAAGTAGTTCGTTTATTACTAGTAGTTGTTTATATGTAGGCAATGGATTTCAGTGTTAATTCGACTAATTGAAGTGCCTAGAAATTAATTGATCCAATTTGTATGAAATTTAAATTATTTAAATATTTATCCCTTATATGCTCTAAAATTATATATGTTATATCATCACTATAACAGACTATTAATTCATTTATTTTACCTTAATTTCTTATATATATATATAAAGAGAGAAATTTAATTTTATATCGTAGGCTTGTGGACTAATTGTAAGTAAAAACGCCTAGTTAATATGTATAAGTTAAAACAAGTTTCAAAAGAATCGATATTGCTTAATTATTATTGATATTACATGTTTAACATAATAGAAAATATTACTACTGACGTGATGATGCAGGGACTTCACTCTGTTTCTTCAAAAACAGTTGCTGTTAAGTATACTTTAAAGACTCATGCAATACGTCAATCAGACGATATATAGCTGCAGAGAATTCTCAAAATAAGAATAATAAATCTAACCAGTTTTCCGTGACCTATTAGTCTTTCGAGAAACAAGCAGATATTTTATATTAAATAATCGTTACAAGATAACAGTGGCTCACGGATATTTACGGTTTTCCACAGATCGACACTCGATACTGTAGTTATATAACGACCATTAATGTTTATAAATCCATTTCAAGGTGAATCACATTAAGAGATGACACTTACGCTTACCTAGTTTTATTTATGCATTATATTTTCTACTAGAATGTGTAAACGATTTAGCGAAAATAGCAGATTAGGTGCTGTGTGTTCTTGGAATTAAGTCAAACAGCATATTTATTTATGCGTCAGTAACAAACATCCTTGTAGGTCTATGTAGCACGAACAGCTGATGTTGAGATTACAAAGTTTCTGTACAGTAGACGATAAACACTTCTTTTCTATACCCTATACCTTACATTCGAAATTCTCCCGAAATCACTCCCAAAAAGAACTAATCTGCTTCTTAGACATTTAATCGTACTTTCCATCCACACGTAAGCGCTTTGATTTATATGCATTTATTTTTATGCAGACATCACGTTGTAAATCATAGTACATTTTATAAAGGTACGTTGTAGCAACAAATTTAATTTCAATTTGTCACTGTAAAATTTTACGCACTTGTCGGTTCTAGGTGATCGGTATCATTTTCTGATTGATTTCTGTATTCGATACAGTAATTTGTTGTCTTACTGTGTCATATTGTGGGTTCCTGATACCTACGTGTATATATATATATATATATATACATGATGTCTGCGAACTATATTTGAAAAAAAAATGTTGTTTAAATGTTGCAGAGATTATATCAAGAACGACGGTGTTTTGGTTGGCCTTGTTTTAACTAATGGCATAATATTTTCAATGGGATTGATGCAATAAATTTAATTTTAGTTAGAATGGAAAAGCTAACAGAAGGAAGGCTTAATGTAACACAACGATCCTGCTTCGTGATGTCAATATTTCATCTGGAATTCACAGAAGAAATAAATAGTGTGGTGTGATTTCACTTTACCGGAGAAGTATGTATGGTGTATATTGATTATATTCAAATACAACGTTCCCTAAAAATTCTAAAAATCAATTTTTAAGAATGCTAATTATGGGATAGAAATTATTTTCTACTATGCTGTTTTCCAGTGTTACCTTACTCCGAAGATAAAATGTAGGGTCTACTATTTAGAGTGTCTACATTGTATTACCAGATTTAAGAATACATGATTTTAAGATGAAGTTATTTTTTTTTCTTGATCATGTTTTGCAACTAATTTTCCGCATTAAAAATATATCTAGCTGTTCCTAAAATCACAAAATTCTACGTATAATAAAAAAATAATAAGAAAAGAAAAATGTGAAGTGTCTTGTTTTGAATATCCTTTGTGTCTTTTTTCTTTCATCTTTATTTCGTTTCAATACGATGATTCAACTTTTTTTATAGATTGCCAAATACATTTAAGAATAATTAAATGTGTCTTAGAATGCAGTAAACACACACGAAACTTTGAATACTAATTCTACATCAACGAAAAATTATTCAACAGAAACATATTTTAAACCAAATAGTTTAAAACCAATAATAAAATTAGCAAGTAATTAACTCTTCACGGAAAGTATTCCCAGCCTTCAGTACTACATTCGCTTATTACTCATGAAACCCATCTGAGTCTACTGCGAACAGATTTGTAAGGCATACTAGATGATTAACGATTAATTTAGAAAGAAACAATATGTTGTTTCAAAAAGACGGAGTTCCATCTCATAGTTCTAATTAAAAGTAATTATCTTAAATGCTGCATGAGGATCGTAATTGTGTTTAGAACGTAATGGCCGTATTTACTGTTAGTCGCAAACCACCTACGAACAAGGAAAGCTCCTCCGGTGTCAAACTCAAAATTACACGAAACTTTGTGGAAATATGTAAAGGATTTTTTATCGGCGGAAGTTTATTTTGAAGAGGTGAAGCCCCCAATAATGATTGTTCATCCTTTAATCCTTTGCATAAAGTTATATCTTTCTACAGCATATTTTAGAGGTAATATGTGTTGCTTTAAATCTTAATTACCATTCCGATTGATTGTTATCAAGATATTCTAATATTTTTCATATAAAAGGTGTTATGGGTATGGATTTTTCATTGGTTTATTTAATAATGTGTACGTAAGCATCAAAAACATGAAAAACAGTACGGTTTAATCTTCATGGTATCTATTGTATAAATATGCCAAAATATACGTTTACCTAAGTATATATTTTATCAAGATATCCATTGTCAATTATTACATTTATTACATTTAATTGGACACGGGGTTTCTTGATAATAATGAAAGTCGGTGAAGAAGTAATTAAAGCAATAACAATTTTTAAACCCAGGGCAAAGAATAATAATTATGTATTAAAGATATACTTTTATGACATTATCTCGTAAGTGTAGTTTCACATTATAGTTAGACAAGAAAAAATTGGAAAATTGTCTTGTAAGTCCTTTCCATATCCGAAGTCTATATACGTGTAATAATTAAATTAGGTATTCAGTTTTCTTTGGTATTGTAAGTATACTAGGGTGACAGAATAAAATAGACACCTACTAATTAAAAAAAAGATTCTATTCTCGTTATATATACAAAATATTTTAAAATTTTTAAATTAGACTAATATTTTGTCGATCCAGCTTTACTTGCGTGAAGTGCTCCGAGTCGTCGTGGCATAGAATCTATTAAATGATTAATGGTGTCTTCTGGAATATTTAACCACTCTTCTGTAACAGCTGCCACGAGTTCTTCCTTATTGCTGGGTTGTCTGGGTCGTTTCGCCATATTTGTCTGGATTATGTGTCAAACATTCTCTATCGGATTCATGTCTGGTGCTTGGCTTGGCCATAGTAAAATCCGAATCCCCTGTTCCCCTTTCCATGTGGTTGTTGTTCTTGCTTTGTGGCAAGGTGCTCCATCCTTCATAAAATTGGCGTCTTCTTTAGATAAAATGGCGTTGTCGAATATCGGTAGTAGTCCTTCTGTTAATATTTGGATATATTTTGCCGCATTTATATTTCCGTCGCCGATTACTAATTGCGATCTTCCACCATACCATATCGCGCCCCACACCATGATGTTCACACCGCCGTATTTCACCGTCTGATGTAAAAAATTTGTCGTCCAGTTGCTGTGACGAACGTCTCCATACCCACGTACGACCACTATCACTGAATTGGCAGTATCTGCTTTGGTCTGAAAAGATGACAGACCGCCAAAACTCTTCGGGCTTCGTTCGCATTTCGATTGCCCAAGCCATTCGGCGCCGTTTTTGAAACGCCGTAAGGAGAGGTTTTTTCTTTGCCACCCTTTTATACATCCCCACACTGTGGAGCTATCGCAGAACGGTGCGCTGCCTTTTCTATGAAGTTGCCGCAAGCTCAGCTGTACTTTTTCGCGGTTCTCTTAACACTTCGCGCATAAGCACCCTTTTACTTCTTTCAGAAGGTCCGGCACGACCTGGTCTCGGCTCCACTGTTGTTTTTTCCTTGCGTTTAAATTGTGTAATCACACGGTTAACTGTGGACAACGGAATATTTAAAAATTTACTTATTTCACGTTGCGAAGCACCGCGTTCACTCTAGCCAACGATGCGACCCCGAGTGAAGTCGCTAATATCACTCGAAGCTTGTAAGCGAGGCATAGTTGTAACGATACTAAACTATGACGAATTCCTTCCGATACATCTACCCCTACCCTAATGACAAGAGAAAGTTCTTAATTCGTTCTTAGAATTTAGCTGTTTACATATTTATACCGCTTTACCTGGTGTCTATTTTATTTTGTCACCCTAGTGTTACTGCTAGCAAATAATTAGGAAAGTGTACTATTGGCGAAGCAAATATGAAAGCAGTGCGGGATACGCCAAATCATTTCAACTTTCAAATGACCAACTGTGGACGTTTACGAGCGATGATGCAACTACAATATATAGTGTAGGTCGTTATTCTAAAGAAAACTGTGAAATTACATGTGATGTCTAAAGTTCTCGCTTTACACCTTGTAGCCTGAAGTATTTGACAATGTCGTCCGAAGGTGAAGGCATTAATTTCGAATACCAATGAAGTGTTTTTCAAATCTCCCAAATGAATTCGGGAATTCCACACACGGTACCCTGGTATTCCTGAGTCACCAGAGCCAATTCTCACACGTTGGGGAACATCCTCGAAAGAGTCTTCCTGTTATTTCGAGAATTTTCAACAAATAAAATCTGTGATTCTGCGATTCAAACCTAACGAGACTGTAGCAATTAAGGAAAGTCGGAACAGATTTGAAACCGACTTAATAGAAATTGTGACAATTATAAAAGTTTATCTGATTAATAGAAAATGCTCAAAATACTAGGTTGTCATTGGAGGAATATATGCAAATTATGAATGATCTTGAGTCACATGTTACAAGTGACAAAAAATATGCGTGTTATAGAAAAGGTCGACGGTTGAAATAAAGATTTTGATTTTACCAGATTTAGATAAATCACAAAATTGCGATGATGCATGTATAGATCCGTTATCTACTTCTAAATATTGCTTCAATTATACATCTATTACGTCCGTAGATGTCGAGCGGTTATTTTCTAAATATAAAATCATTTATTCAGCACGACGTAATGCTGTGGGCTTCATGTGTGATATAAATAACATCACAAAATAATGCCAATTTTTATTGCAAATTCAGTACAGCAACAAAAACAACAAAATATGTACTCAATGTGCATTCTTTGTGCACGTATTTACCGAAGACTGTTTAAGACTTTTTTGAATAAAAATAAAAGGTAAATACGGCCTTATTACCAAAGTGCAACTACTTAACTCGCCTAGAATGATATATCTTCGTAGTGCATCTCTAGCTCTCTTCCTGACAAATTATATTATTTTTCTTTTTTCAAAAAAATCAGTGGGAATTGTGAATGACCGCTAAAATGTACCAGACACAAGTTGAGAACAGAGTTGTCCGTACAGGTGTGTGCTTTAATTGTTGGTTACCATGGAACAGGTAATAGCAATCGTTAAATTATATGGAAATTGAACATTAGTAGGCAAACAGTGAACAAATCTGGCAGTAGTGTTAGTTTTCTCAATAAAAATACCAGCAGAAGATCGTGTAATCACAAGGATTAGAAAAAGAAATAGACGAAAAGTCGCGGCAGAAACCGCAGCTGGAGTAAACGGGGAAAGCAGGAAACCGATTAATGTGACTACAGTGAAACGGCGCTTAGGTAAAGCTGAAGTTCGAGGTAAGAAAATCCCTTATTAAAGAAATAAAAGAAGTGTAAGAGTTATGAGTGGGCACAAGCACACAAGAATTGGAATATCGAAGACTGGAAAAAGATGTTGGAGAGTGACTAGACGAAGTTCGAAGTTTACGGCTGAGGCAGATGTGTTCGAAGGTCGGCAGGGGAACGAATCCCGTACCAGTACATTGTACCGACCGACAAACACGGGAAGGTTCGGTGATGGTTTAGGGATATTTTGCTGTAGGGAATTTAGTGAAAATTAACGGTATTCTGCGAAAAGAAGGGTACAGAAATATTTTAGAAAATAACATAATGTTATCGGTGGAAACTTCACGTTTCGGAGTGACAATGACCCAGAACATACGCTAATGTATGGCACGATTACTTGCAAGAAAATAACTCTCTCAGCCCCCCAACCTCAGTATCCTCGAAAGGTTTTGGAAAGGTAAAAGAAGTCACTCTCACATTTGCCACCGTCCTGTGGATCCTTCTCCAGCGAGATCAGAACACGATATCAGAAGAAACAACGGCAAAATTAATTGTAACGATTATGTGCGGCAGTTATAAGAAATAGAGGAGGCTATATTGACGAAAGCAAAATTTGATTTAATAATAACATCCACAAATCAAATACGATTTTATTTTGCTAAATAAAAAACATAGGTGGCCAGATGCTTATGGACGAAAGTGCATGTCAACCAACAACCTCCACAAAATGATGAAAACGCTTTCATTGAAACGTTAAGAAACTAGCATCAAACGTGCGATAATACCCAAGAATCTAATGCAATATATATATATATAATAAGCGCACAGCTGACCAATTCGAAGCAAATGATATGAGATACCGATTTTAAACAAATAACATCTGATAAAATAATAAGTCGGTTGTATTACACACAGAACGAACACCAACGGTTCTCTATTTGACACGCGTTGCACGCCCTGCCACATTTCCAATTATAAATCAACCTTTTTTCGCTCGTCGCGACATATTACTGCCTGTAAAAGTGGCGAAAAACAACGTTAGTTTTATCGAAATTAATGACCTGTCTGTAGAATATGGCCTTTATATGTATTAAGGTAGCCCACAATACTTTTTAAGTAAATAATAACCTTCATCAATGTAAAGAATCGTATTTTTTCTACACTACGATGACATGCTCTTTGAATTGTTTCAGCATATACTTCTAGTTATAAACCAGAGAAGAGGGATTAAAGAAATTCCTGTTGATGAGATTCAATGACGGTAGTTGTTGAAGCAGCTGCTTATAGCGTACTTCTTATGGAAACTGTTAATCACTTACTGATAACTTAATTTTTGGTCTATAGAAGACAGAAAACGACGTTTGTAGTAGTAAATAAAGTTACAAACATATCGATCAATATCATGTTTGACATATAAACGAATTTTGTTAAACGTAGTTTACTGAATTGACAGAATCCAAATGTATAGGAAATAAGTTACAGCGAATAATCTGCAATCTATAGCGGGTAGATTCAAAAGCTCGGAAATTATGAGAACTAAGTGTCAATCACCTTGAAGAGATTTATGGTGAAAATGTAATGACAGATAGAATGGTGAGAAGGTGGGTTAGACAATTCAGTGATGGACGAACCTATGTTCGTGATGAAGCATGATACGGGCCTTCTGCTGTCATTGATGGTTTGGTTAAAAAAGTTAATGATAAAGTTCGTGAAAGTAGATAGCTCAAACTAAGAATGTTTAGTAATTAGTTTCCACAAATTTCAAAAACGGTTTTGCATAAGGTTGCCAGAAATCGTCATTGGCGGTAATTTTCTATGAAGGAGGTGAAATTCCGCTCTGACAGATATCTGAGCAATGATGGCAACTATATAGAAGAATGTTTTAAGAAATGCTCCTTTGTGTAAAAATGAATTTTGTTTTGAATAAAATGCTGCTATGAGTTTTTTTTCTAAAACGGTACTTACCTACCAGACAAGCTTCGTAATAATAAATTTCAAGAAATCAAACAAAATGCGTTTTCTTTTCTATACTTAATGTTTCTTATAGTATATGTTACATACGATAATACAAAACCAAAAGAATTGCATAAATTGTATCTTTAGGGAGGTTTGGAAATTGTAAAGATATTTTTATTTTGTTATCTTTTTATTTCTAGGAAACAATGTTGTCTATAAATAGTGTCATAACAGTGTCACAGGTGCAAATCTTAAGGCGCAAATTTGATATAAGAGGTAAAAATAAACAACTGTGTATATAAATTCAATATTTTATATTGTACTTTATATGTCAGCCATATACTACATCAAACATAAATACACTGAAAACCGCAAGTACTTAATTTATCAAAAATTTAGACCGAAATATGTATGAAACCAAAACTATCGCGTTCTGAACAGATGATTAGTAGCAAATTTAATATACGTTTAAAACGCCATCACAATATGGGTTTTTATTCTGGTGTTTATTTCCATAACTTTGGTTAGATTGTTTAATGACCAATTTATTATATAATACTGCCGAGAACTCGCAACTGAAAAATTAAGCGGTATTTGAAAAAAATAGTATTTGTTGCAACAACACACACTTCCATGTACCACAATTCTACACGTTCGAACCAAGCCGAATTTCGATTTTTGCACAGGATTCTATAATTTTACAAATAACCCATGAAAGCTTCTAACAAACAAAGGCATTCTATGTTATTATCGGAAGGAGGTGCGAAGAAAGAATAGAATCATCGTGGTATCGGATTAGGGTGTGTGTGAAGTAAATATAAATCGATCCTATTATTAATTTTGCCATTACTCATAAATTTGCCGCTTCTATAATTCTATAAAACTGTAAGTTACAGAAATGATTGATTAATGAAATAATTTTGTTGCACTCGCAACTTCCATTAAATTGCTAAGACTACAAATAACCATTAAACAATTTACGTTCAAGAAAATCATGTGAAGTTTACGAAGTAGTGATATGTTTGGATGACACGTAGTTTCTATAGCATACTTGGAATTCTCTATTGATTTTCATTGATTGTCTTGAAAATTCGAATGAATTCAGTTTTCGTAGAAGAATCTATCTGATCAAACGCTTTCTGAAAGTCCATCTAAATAGTGTCAACTTGGTTTCTACTATATATTGCCTTATACACATATTGCGAAAACAACCTACATTAGTGACGGTTGAACGCGAGGATATAAAATCATGTTGCTTCTAAGAAATCTATCAGCGCAACTCTAGGAAAAGATGAGAACGAAGAATATGTTCAAATGCGTTGGAAAAGTTACAAAGTAAAGAAATTGGACGATAATTGTCAATTTCAGAGGAATCGCTTTTCTTGAGTACTAGGCATATCTGTGCTAACCTTCAAACTGTTGGAAGTTTCAATTGCTACAAAACATGATTGAAAATCATATGCAAATGCTTAGCAATATATAAGCACTGTCACAAACGGTAAATCCCGAAATATTATCTGATCCTGACAAAAAAGAATCTAGTGACTATTTTGGGGCAAATGACTATTTTGGAATTCAATGTATACGCTACTAAAGTATTCCGCAAAAGCATTTACTATTTCAGCACGTGTAGTAGATTCAATGATATTCTACTTCATACGGCCAGGTATTACGGTACGTCCGCGTTTACTCTGAGCATAAGACCAAAAACGTTTTGGAGCCCTGCATAGACTTTGCTCTATACTCGCAATATAACTTTTACCTAATGTAAGTTTTTTGAGCTCGAATCTGTAATGTTTAAATTGATAGAGTTATTGCTTTGTAAAGGGTCATAAAGGACTTCAGTTTTTTTTAAGAAATGACTTTAAAAATTGTAATGACATCAAACTATGCGCAGGTGATATACCTTTAGGATATAAAAACAATGTAGGTGCTCCAAAACTTGTATGTGGGACTGAATGTTTCAAGTATTACGTTTTTGAAAATTTAGCCGATATGGATGCTGCCCTCTAAAAAACGCGACTCCCAGTACAAAACAAGTATCCAACATGTGCGTAAAGAATTTTCGCATAACAACGAAAGTGGTTGAGGTGTGTACAACACGAATTGAGAAATTCATTGCAAAAACATTCAATTATGGTATAATACTGGGTGTCTCAAGTCTTTTTTCATGCTAATCGCTCCCCCGGCCTTGGAAATTTAGTCGCTATGGAGCGTTTTACACGAGCGGAGCGTGCGTGCTGTGTGCGCGAGTCAAAAAAATTTCTCAGATGAGGCGCACAGACAGAGCTACCGTTATTGCAGTTCAATAAATCCAAAACTGCACGAGAGGCCATAAGTTACTATTTGAATGCATTGTCGGTGTAAGAAATTATCGGCCTATACTTTTTTGAAAATGACAGAGGCCATACAGTAAACGTAAATTCTGAGCGACATGTGGAGATAATTACCAACTTTTGTACGCTAGCCTTGCAAGATTATAATGATTTTAATGGGAACACTTGGTTCCAAAAAGATGGAACCATCTTACACATGTAACGTGTTTATTTGTTTGTGAAGTCTTCCTTGGGAAATTGATATCTAGCCGGGGTTACATAAACTGACCGGCCGAGTTGACACTAATGGATTTTTTCCTATGGGGCCACCTTAAATCAGAGGTATACAGCAACACTCCTCACCCTCAGAATGCATTAAAAGGGAAGATATGAAGAGAAATGGCGGTTACCACGGAGAATATGTATCAAGCAGTTCTCGAAAATGTTGCCTATCGCTTAGAAAAGCGAGAGCGTAGTAGCGGAACATATTCAAAAGATGTAATTTTTAAGAAGTAAACTTAGTATATTAAACTTAGTAAAATTTAATAAAAAATAGACATTTATTAGTTAAACCTGGCCATTATTTCGTTATATTCTTTTTATTCTGGGATAGTTTGCAGATATGTTTGTATATGGGGATGTTGAAAAAATATTCTATAACGTATGTTGGCTTATTTTAAATTGTAAATGCATCATGCATTTATTAATTATATTAGTAGATTTTCATGTTTCAGAAACATTTCCTGACTGTTTGTGAAAGCTGATATATCTGTCATTACCCCAATACCATTGTAATATACCAAACAGGAGAAAATATTTCCCATTTTAATAGGTAATACAATAACTTTCAATGCCTAATACAATTATATAAATTACAAGAAGAAGATAATACTCATTAACAGGCAGTCGTTTATCCACACCTTTTCCAATTTGCATCCTAATTTAATTCACTCACGCATACCAAGAATATTGTGAATACGCATACATATGTATATATACATTGATTAATGGACTTGTAAAATAATTTGTCCTTATACCGTATACTTAACATAAAGTTGTTGCACATATAGGCGAAACTCTCGTAATGTATTGGTTACTGTAACTACCTGTATTAATTGATCTTGATAAATTGTTTTAAATCAACATACATTTGCCACCAAGGAAGCTATTACACCATTTTAAAATGTATATCGGCCGATGTTTTATTTATATCAATAAATGTGTTACCTTCCTAACGTAACAGTATTAAAATATAGTAATTTGCATAAGTAGAAGAAAGAAAGAAGAAATACTTACTCATGATTTTTTAACTGTAGCTAACACCGCGTCGTAAAATATGCGCATAGTTTTGTAATTGTAATGAAGTGTTCACTTTATCGAAGCATTCATGATAGTTTGTAATGAAAATATTTGCATCTTGCACTTAGCATTCCACGAACCTTTGTATTCAAGCCAGAATGCGTAGAAATTCAATGCAAAAATAAGTGTTACTGACAACTGTCCCAGTTATTAACTAAAAAATAGCTAGGAGATCAAAAAGTCCATGTATGCATATATTTACTAAGTAATAAATGTTTTTCTCTCGATTTATTACTGCTTGCAAGAAATACTAAATTTTAATACTAAACGTAACACTTTAAAATCAGCAGTTCTTTTTGTAAAGTATTCCCGTTTGCATACTTGTTTTACGTGTCCACTTTTTCTTCGTTCCTTCTTAAGTAACATCGTATTTTAAAATGCATGCGCGCAGCAGGAATTGTATCAATGGTCTCTCTACATGTATATTGTACACCTACGTACCTCATTTTTATAGGCGGGTTCGTAATATGCGTTTCTTCTATTTTGGCAATTGGGTTGCGTAACCGTTTTACTTCGAAGCTGAACTAAATATATTATCAGATGCTCATATTATACGAATTATAACATCCATATAAATAAGCCATGAATGAATTATTTCTTTTGTTTACATCATTGCCTGCTGCAAAGTACCAAAAGATAATATGCTTAACCGCGAAGGTCAACATATGGGCTTTTGAGGACTAACTCCTTAAATAATATCGTTACTGGACATGTATATAAATATCGTTATTGCACATGTACAAATTCCTAATAGTAGGAGTATTTGTCTATTTTCTCAAATATCAATAACAAGAGAGGATAAGCAAGAAATTTATCGACCAGGATCATATTGCAAGTAGTAATAAGGAATTTTAAAAGAATGATTAGTTACTCCATCAGAACAAAATGTACACATCTCTCGATGTCTAACTTTTCTTACGCTCATAAATCTCCAAATAATAATAATTTTTATTATCCCAACGACGAATCTAATTACAAGGCCTGGATGCTATGGATGCATACTCAAGCTTAGAGCGCACGCAGGCGAAATATAGTGCCACTACTGCATCAACAGGACTAAACAGCTCCGATATTCTTAACATAAATCGTGAGCTTTTAATGCAGATGACGATACACTACTAATGTGATCGTTAATAGCTAATTTGGTGTCGAATAAAACACTTAGATCCTTTAAGGTAGAACAACGATACAAAGTAACACTGTCACTTCGATAGTGGTAAATATAATTCCCACCCGGTTACTTTTATATTACTCTCTATCTAATAATGTTACTGACATATTAAAACCGGATTTTTTACGTCATTAACAATATGTTTCATTCGTTCGATACATTATTCAAAATCAATTCCGCTTTTGCAAGAATTTCAAAATTCTTTTTCCTGTTAAAAGAGATTCTCTGATTTAACAGAACAGAAGTCATAAATATTATAAGAAAGTTTATAACTAATGTAAAATTTATTATAAAAATGTTTGGCATACAAGCAAGCGTATCGTGAAATTGGCTTTAGCTGTTGATATTATGAGACAAAATTTAATGCCAAGGAAACTAGAGAATACTTCATTCCCTACAATAAATTAATTAAGAGAAAACCGTAGATATAAATTAACAAATTAATGGTTAGTACAAAAATACAATGGAATAAAACATTTTGATACATATTTTTAATAGAAAGTAGGGTCATGTTAAAGATCCCATTATAGTATAAAGAGTTATAGTATTTACGAAATCATTCCGAACACCTTGACAAACCATTAACAAATTTCTATGTTCTCCAATTTTCGATGCTAAACAGATCATCCATTTAGATAAAATATTATGATTTATATGATACCTCTTTTAAAATATCACCAAAATTCCTATACGTAACCCGTTACAGTTGAGTAATCTTACAGTACGTATGATTTTGAATAAGTGAGAGGTGTGCAAGGTTCTCTACAACAGTTCTATAGACTACTATATTGCTCCTTCAAAATATTAGCTGTAGCTTTTGATACAGTCTGCATAGTGGGTAGTTATTAGTTTATATAACCTTAATAAATGATGATTGCAATATTCCTTTTTTGAGAAGATGTACATACATAACCCAATGATGCACAATAGTCTGACAGCGTGGAACTGGAACTCGTTGTTAATATTGAGTATGTTTGTATCTAAAACTTATATGTACGTTTTAAGATTTATACATAGGAATACAGTTACAAAAAGATGCACAATACAAAGAGCATACTAAGGGATTCCTACATACTAAATTGGAAATCGGTACATTTAAATATCGCAAACTTTTGATTTCTGAAACATTTGACTTAAATATTTAATTCAAATTTGAAGCTAATTGTTTTGCATTTGTTTAAAATTTCCGCAAAAATATTGAAGCTGCTTAGAGGTACTTTCCAGAGCTACATTTAAGAAAAAAGAGCTAAATATACAATATACAGTCCCTCTCCACGTTATTAGGGCCATCTTATAAATTTATGCTTTTGTGTGTTTCTAACGCGATAATTTACAAATACAAGTATAAAGTTCATGAATAGGGTTTACAGTACCTATCTAAATACGTTCCCTGAATACCTTTTTAAGAAATTGGGAAAGTGCCACTTAATGACCTTTTGCCTACTATTACCCCCTCATGAATCATTCTGTACTGTATAGAAAATGGGTAGAAACAAGATAATTCGTAGAATATTATCTGAATCGGTTGCTATTGTAGAAAGAATATTTATCTGTTTGTATAACAATGTCTTTCCCGTGCTTACATGTTAGTGTTGCACTTTAAGTTATTGCTTCTATGCGCTTTATATTTTTTCGTTATGGGTAAACAAAAGAACATACCAAATAAGAAAAAACTGCGTATTGGAGTACTGTTGGATACAGGAGTGTATTCTTAACGCATGATTGCAAAGAATGAAGTATCCCGACAAATAGTGCAGCGTATTTCCGTTTCAATGAAAGAAAAGGTACCCATTACAACTACCGGAAGAGCGTTTTGCGGCAAGAAAAGGATCACCACTAATCGAGATAATCGACGTATCCTGCAACTAGCAACTGAAACACGAGGTTTATCCGCCAAAGAAATAGGATATCTAATGTCTGAACAAGCAATGCAGATATCCTCCTTTCAGTATGCAGACGATTGTACGAAGCCGGATTAAAATGCAGACTCCCTCTGAAGAAAACAAAATTAACAAAGATGATGAAGCGAGCATGTTGTAAATGGGCAAAACGTCATCAATATTACACAATTGAAGATTGGCAAAGGTAAGACAAAATAACTTAAATGAATATGTAAATCAATTCCTTTTGGTTGAACAATGCCTTTTCGTTAAAGATCGTGTCAGCGATGCGTCAAAACTAGAAGCCATGACCGAAAGAGTTCAATTTGATAGACGACTTCCATCTGAACGGTTTGGTGAAGCTAGTGTACTAAAAACTGTGAAACACCCTCCGTCAGTTATGGTATGGTTCTGTATATCAGTCGAGGGTTCTGAACCACTGTATTTTTGCCAAGGCATCATAAATCAACACCAATATAGGCGTGTATTGGAGGATGTCTTGATGCCATATATCAATGATTTAGATCCGAATGAAGGCCTTTGCACATTCATGTCCGCTAAGGCACCGTTCCACATGGCCATATCTATCCAAAGTTTTTTGAAAACGCACGCTCTACCAGTATTATCTTGGCCGCGAAATTCTTCCGACTTCAATGCAATTCAAAACGTGTGGAGTGTTCCAAAATCATGCATGTATTTGAAAAGAAACACTACAAAAGAGCGGTTAGTAAGAAATATTAAGGATGTGTGACAAAATGACGCTACAATTAGACATACCATTAACGCTTCCATAGACAGTATGCCAAAAAGAATAAGAGCAATTACAAAAACCAAACGTAGCATTACAAAATATTAGTTATATACTCGTGACTATGTCTATAAACAGTTTTGAATAAATTTATGCTTGTACAATACGTTTTTCACAATATATTTTAACGAAATCTCTATTTTAGCAAGTGGCTCTAATAAATCGGACAGGGACTGTATATCAAATATATAAATAATGCAAATTTTCTAAAGTCATGCATGCTATAACTAACCACGTTTTCAGCTAGTAGTGTATTTCTTATGAATACTAAAAAGCACTAACTCATGGTCACCTCCTTAATATAATTGATCGGATACCTACAATGTAGAGGTCAGAATTAATTCATCATATCGGTATATGACATCTGATCCAAAAGTCGTTTCTTATACAATATTTCACAAATATTTTAAGTAATATTACCTAATCATAAAGAGCAAAACTTTAAGAAAGTTCTTACAAACAAATTGCTTGGAAATAAACTATGATTAGTATTATTATAGATAATTATGTACATCTGCCTTAGAGATACATTGTTTTATGTTGCAATAAGTATTGCTAATAAAATGAACTCGGGTTGCAATACGGATATTAATCAATTTAAATAGCCCGTGAGCACCACCCATCATGTATTGTATAAAATTCTTAGTAAAAACAAGTATCTAATACAAACGAAAAAAAACTATCTTGATAGTATTTATCTTTACAAGTATTTACAATCTCCACACTCTGATGGATTTCTAGAAATTATTCGTCTTTAAAATGAAAACTACATATAAATGAATTGACATATTCTCTTGAACGTATTGAAAAAAGGACAGCAAAGTTGTAATATCTGGGATGTAATCAGTTTCACGGCATGACAACTAAGAACGTGATGACTACTAATACACTGGGCAGGTTTCGTACGCTACCTACACGATAACGGATTTACAGATTAATTCTGGAAATGCTACTATCTTTAACTCGGCAAAGCAGCTCAAATTACAATTGTTCCATGTCTTTTGTAATTCTTCTATCTCTAAAACAAACCGTGGTCAATCAAGGTAGCGAATGTAGTTAAGATGTGCAAAAGAGATATAACTAAAATTGAAAATAAATGCTGCTTTTGACATCTTTGTTTGCAAAATAGACTCCTATAAAATCTTCAAGAACAATTTGAATACCCAAATCATTGATCATTAAGTGCATTTTGCTAAGAATGATCTGAGAACCAATTTTAGAAATATAGTGGAAAGGTGCAACAGAATGAGTAGTTGTAAATTAATCGGCAAAATGCTGTGAAGTAATGTACACATAGAATTACAATACAATCATTTCTATTTGAACGTCTCTTAATAAATTTAACACTAAAATATAAATTATAGGACGCCATACGCAATGCTTAACTGTACTGTGTTAAAAATGTACGAATAAATCAGTTCACCATGACCATCACGTACTATGATTTTAATTGAAAACAGAGCACTTAACTCAATCGTTTAGTTCTCTACGTATTGAAGATGTTACCTTACCTATTAATGTTTGGATCAAGGTTTTAGGGCAGTAGACAGAAAAAAAATAATTAGGTTAAATCAGGATTTCTAGTGGCCATTTGAGTGTACTTCTTCTTGAGGGCCAGGAGAAGTTCATGAAAGACAGAGGAACTTAAGAGGTATAGAAAACACCTGCACTGAAGTAATATAAAAGCAGTTTTATGTGCAAACGACTCTTAGTCGGTGAAAATCCGGCACTACCTGCAGTATCGAGAATCGATACAGACACTTGCGACCCCTAACTTAGCAGGTGTCTTTTACAAGATTTTCCCCTAGGTAAAAAGAAAAATTGTTCCTCTTCAGCATATCCACTGTCCAAGAATATTTTATGAAATTAGCAACGTTTTCAAATTTCTGAAAATATGTCAGCCTCGATAGAATTTGAACCGACGTCCTCTCCATTACCGGCGAAGTGCCATACCAATGTATATTGTGTGTGTATTAGATGCAATGTCAGTAGATATATCGATATTTATTGATTGAAATAATATGGTATTTTTATTTTCATTGGTGTTGGTAATAATAGAATTACGATTATATATATATATATATATATGTATGTATTATATGTGTTGTAGCATATATTTTCGCGGGTAAGGGATGTCTTGCTATCCTCCGCGCCGGACGCGGGGCAAAACCCGAGAGGATAGCAAGACATATATATATATATACACTACCAACCTGTAGCTGCCAACAACACAGGTGTAATACTTACTTGTTCCGTAGCAATTCTAGAAATTCTGTTAGAAATACTGCCACTTCACACTTACACAGAAGGCTATGACAACCACCCTTGCAGTTAACAGTGTACAGGAACTGAAGTTGAGAGATCTAGAAAGCATTCAAAGATCTTCTACGAAATCAACGTAATTACTCTAATTATATTATATTATACCAAGAATAAAAACAGTTCTAACTGGCATAAGTACCAGCAGATGAACAAGGCAAGTACGGAAAGTAAAAGCCGTTTGTTTATATCTAAATGTGTCCGAACAAAATTTCACGCATGCTGCTTTCTATCGATTGTTTATGAAGACACTGGCGTCGTCGTTTTAATTCGATAGTCGTTTGACAATTTGACAGCGAAATTATTATCCGGAATGGTCGTCCTCCACAACAACATACGTCCTGGCACCCCTGACCGTGCAAATAATGTTCAAAATTTTGATTGGTAAGTTTTCGACCCTCCCGCCTACAGTCCCGACCTTGCATTTATCGATTATTTCCTTGAATTTGACGGCTTGATGGATAACGATTTAAAGACGATTAGGAACTTAAGGTTCTCGTTGTCAACCTTTTCAATTCCCAAGCAGCAAATTTCTATGCAGAGCGGTTAAATGTGCGGCACTATGGGACGAGTTTAGAAGTGGACGGCGATTATGTGGAAAGGTAAAGCAGTTTTGTAGGAAACCTTTTTTTAACGGACATACTTGTTTTCACTACTAAAGAGCCCTTACTTTCCAAACTTGCTTCGTATCCACCACCTCAAAACGCTCATGGGATTGCATACAGAAATTCATACTTTGGTTCTACGCATGAAAAACACTTTTAGAAAGAACTTCGACGTACAACCACAGCAATAACTATGCTGCCCTCTGGTAGGCTCCATGTCACCAAAAAATTATATCGGAGTCTTACTGAGCTCTATGAAGGTACCTCTCAAAATATGATAACAAATGGGAGAAAGATCAGAGAACCTGGTGTTAAGGAAATACACTTGCATAAACCATGCGAAGGTATTTATTGCAAAGAACAGCATGGACATATCTTTCAGAAAAAGGAATCTTACCTTGACAATCCTAAACTATCATTTATATAGACTTGATAAAGCCAATTCGCTCATCTACGTCAAGAAGATGTATGAACGGTGGAACAGATACAGTTGTATACAACTCAAAATTTTCCATGGCGTACCTAATACTTACTATAGTGGCGGATAGAGATTCTAGACTGTCACTATTTATTAAAAGCCAACTACTCTAATTATATTAAAGGTGTTTCCTTTAGTACGTCATATTGCCCACAAACACTGATGTCTAGGCCCAGGCCAATAATAATAATGTAATACAAGTTTTTCCCAACAGCTAAATTACTATTTTCGTGGATATGTGGTGTGATTCTCCTTATCCGTTGAAGATGTTTATCAAACTATTTCGCCTTATCGTGCTGCTAAATTAAATGAGTGACCCTCTCAATCGAATCAATAAAAAACGTCATATACGATTGATAGTTGAACTTCTTCAAAATAACAAAATTTTTGTGTTTCTCTATTTAGTCATTATAGAAACTGTAGTATAAAAGAATATTTGGAAAAAAGTGAAAAGCTCAAATTGTTATTGAATACTTATTGTCAGTGAGCAACTCCGTACTGTCTTAAAATCAACAATCAATGAGCTACACAAGTGAAACGTGTTGACGCGGATCGTGGACACACAAGAAAGAAGATTGTGTACAATTGCAATAAAAATCCATTGAGAATATTAGAGCTGGTCCAGTATTACCGTTTCTTCTTTTCCCTTTGCCCAGGAGGCGGAAAAATTTGCTGTAACTAATATCATCAAGTTTAAATTCCTGTTGGATAATCCAAGTACTTGTTCATAAACAACGACGTCAATCTTGTTTTCATTTGGTTCAAAAAATTATTTCCACATTTCAATCTCTTTTCATCCCTCCTTTCAACATCTTCGTTTTGTATCTCATTTAATTCTTATTTTTTCCATATATACTATATACATATAACAAACTCGGCTAAAGTTAAAGATTGTCTTTACATTTTGACGTCTTTCTGTAGTAAAAATAAAATGAATAAAAATATATTTAATTATACATACGTTAACAATCTGACGACTAAAACTTACTTGAAAATCAAAATGAAACTTTGAAAAAAACGAAAATTGTTTCGCGAAATGCCATGTAAATCGAGTAACACCGGTGGTCTGCACGCTACCGTATTACACACTATGCAAATACGTCCGGTTAATCTGTCCGCCGATTTTCTCCATCTCCACACGCCGTACACACAAGCACAACAAACACATACATCTCAACACACGATTGAATCGTTACCACTTGCATATACAATTCCTTACTCCAACTAGTGACACTACCATCTGCATCTTGACTCCGCTCACAGCGATAGAGAAGTGCCACAATGTTTCTTGTCAGGACATTCAGCGTTAAGATTTTCTATTTTATGGAGGCGTTTGTGAGCTGTTCAGCGGTCGTTCCAAGTTAACTTTTGTTCGACTTTTAATAATGTTCTTGCAAATACCCTAATGGCAAGGCAGTTAGGTCTTTGCATTACTTACTCGTATACTTCTGTATGGTTTAATTACGTAATACAACTAAGTAGCTATCGCTCTTATATGATAAGTGTTTCAAAAATTAATTCAATAATTTTGAATGTTATAGAAAGGGCGCCAGGCAATAGAAACGTATGCAAATTTAAAAGCAACGTAAGCGAAGAAAAGGATTCTAGAGCGCATAGTAAATCTTAGTGATTGAAAAGTAGTTGTGACGTCTGAAACATGACTGATGAAAGTACATTTTTGTCATAGGTTACTCCTTCCTTAATCGAAGGCTGGCGAGCAATGTTAACATTGTTAATGCAGAATTGGGAGACAATTCGTAAAAGTTATAAAGAAACTTATATCTACGTTCAATTTTTGGTTGTTATGTAGACACTAGATACGAGTTTTCTTCAGATAGATTTAAGAAAATTATCGATGTGTAGATTAAAGAGGAGTGGATTGAGATTTGCCTCTGAGGCAGCGGTTCTCAACCGGTCCGTCAGTTCACTAGTTGTCACTAAACGACGCTAAGTGTGTCGCCGGCCAATTTATTTTTGTTATATGATAACTGCATTGTATTATTACGCATTCGAAATTAAAAAAGTTCCACCTAAGTCCAGAATGTTCGATATCCTTTAAAGGGAATAACAGATTCTCAACTGTGCCGCAGGAGAACCACTGCTCTAGAGAACTTCAACGAATAAAAAATCCGCGCCCTGAAGCCATTTTTACTGTAATGGCCTCAAAGTGCGGGTAATTAACACACAATTAACTCTATCTAAAAAATACGATAGAATTAATCTAGAAACCTCTGTCAACATCCAAGGTATTTAGCTTTTCTAACAATTTGTGATGGTCTATCAAGTCGTACAGCCCAGAAGAATTAGTACAGACGACGCCGAGTTGACCACTCCCATCCACAGCCCCGAGTAATTGTGATTATTGTGATTATTGGATATGGCCTGGAAATCAATGCCTGTAGTCACAGCGACCTATAAGATCCGTTCCAAGAATGCTCTTAGCGTAGTTAAAATATTTCGAGGCCTTAATACTTAGCCTTGTATCCTTACTCCTTAGTTCAGAGGATGTTCGTAATTTTTGAAAAAATCGTATCGTAAGAATCTAATAGTAACACGTGTATATAATGTGTTCTGCCATTTTTGGATGTTCCCAATATAAACGGCGGAGTTGATATTCAGCTTTTCGTTTGTGTCAGATTAATACCAGTGGCCCTACATATGTGACATAAATTCATACTAAGATGCATGAAGATGGAATCTGGTCCTGTAGGAGATACATTTATTAATTGACGATTCAAAAACTTCTACGAAAGAGGAAACCACAGTCAAAGGTCTGTTATTAATATTGAAACTATCACACCTTTTAAAATGCTGGATATTTTCCGCATACCAGAAATACTGTCACTAGTTAACGCTAGAGATCGACTGACAAAAGTAACATATGTATATATAATCAGAACATATATTTAAAATATAGTGAATAAGTTTTAACATCACTAAAACATTGATTTATGTAATTATTATGCTACATTCCTACCTCTTCATATTCTCTATATAACCTTTTCTGTTTCAATTCCCACATAACCCAAACATATCTTCTATTACACTTAATACCTGCCGTATAATTAAAAAATATGATCATTCATGATGGCTACTTCTCGAACGAAATTAGTTCTCTCCACAGGTTTGACGATGAAAACGATGTTAACTATTTATAAACTTAGCACATTATCATGAAGTCGTATTTCATAACACCGGCTTTCGTAGTTTCCAAAAATATCTGATTCAAAGTCGCAATTTATCAACTGGAACGAGACAATCTGTGTCTGCGCGAAATACGAAGACATTACTGAACGAATGAAATACAGGATATGTACAAACAAACACATATAGATATACGTGAGCATGTTATAGGTACCGGCGTGCACCATGTTGTAAGACAGCAAAGTTGAATGCGGAAAAGTTGTCATAAAACATCTCTAATCAGAATTGGCCTTGCATAAATCTACACTAACGACTCGCCCACAACTAATTATTATTTATGCCTCTTGATGTAATATCGGGTTCCCACAATGTTTTTGGAAAAAAGAGCATCGGAATTTTACTTACTTGCCACAGCAGGAAATGTAGATTATGTAACATGATTAGAGAAGTGAACGCAAGTAGAAAAAGGAATAACCGACCGACACTGCCAACTTAACAACGTTAAAGCTATCCACCGAGAAATCGATATAAATGACATAATTACAGCTTGATAGGTAAACAACTATTCGCATCCATAGTATTTTAATTTTATTGTATTTTTTACTAAACCGATCATCGACTATCCTAGTATTACACATTGAGAAGACGGTAAACTGTAGGATAAGTAAGATTACTCCTTCAAAATTTAATAAATTTTCATTTGCAAACAAATGATTACTTGGGTAGGTAAAAATTGTGTACGTGAATATTACAAAATACAAAAGTATTTTGCTTACATTATAAGCATAAATACGGCAATCTGAACCTATAACTTTTAACAAATCAAAAGGTTTTTTTTAAGTACAATAATTCTTTTATGGGCATTTCTTAATATCTTAGAAACGTTGTAAGTATAGAAGAAGAATTAAGCCAAAGCAAACTTGGTCATCGTTAATAGATCCTCAACGAAACCTGCGCTAACATTCTTTAGATGTACAATTTGTTTACATAGAGATAACAAACCCGCAAATTTATAAATAATTTAATAAAAATGGTGTAATGCAGGATAGTAGGCAATTGTTATAAAAATACGATAAGTCTACGTTACATTTAATCTACAAAAGTTCTGAGAGCAGTCTAGACGCCAATAGTATAAAAAATTATACCGAGTTAATAGGTAAGTGCAATGAAGCAGTATTTACAACGTTTCTAAAAATTGGCTACTTTTGTATAATTTAGCACATTAGTTTAGAAGGGTATTTTCCGATCCAAGAGACAAACAACACAAAGGGCGGTTAAAGGTCGACCTGTTGGTTGTGCGGATGCAAATAAAGTATTCATGCATGTTAATACATTTAAATAATTATGATAATATAACATCATAATGCACTGCATTTTTTATTTGTCCTATTAATAAATATATATGTAATTCACATAGTTACATCTTTTTTCAACTACAAGATTTGCTCAGTTAATGATCTAACACATATCTGAAAAAAAAAACCAATTAAAAAGAAATCACGATTTAGTTATAATGCTGTACTATTTTTTTCATTTCATTTTCTTATTTTCATAAATTGCATTATAATAACATTGCCTATTATTTCATGGCTGATATCTATCGCTAAATATTTTGTCTCTCTACTTTGAAACGTACTACTTCTAAACGCGGCCCGCGGACGTATTTGCACACTAAGGTTTGGCCCACAACATGCCAAAGGTTGCCCATACTTAATCTAACAGCTTAAATTATGTGGCAAGGCAGAGAACGTGTAGCAGCGTGAGCGTGTGGCAACACTGAACACAACTGAAGAAAACCTTTATGGGAACGTTTTTTTTACATGGTGTTCTGGGCCATGCGTAATATTGCGAATTGTTTATACCAGGGGTCTCCAAAGTTGTTATTTTAAGAGTCACACTGACTCCTTCACTAAATTTCAAGGGCCAAGCTCATCATACCAACATGTAATTACGGGAAGTCATAGACCGGATTAGCGATTCTCGCATGCTGGTGTTGGCTGGCGGGCCGTAGTTTGGAGGCACCTGGCTTAAGCGATTCAAAACTGATCGTCAACCAATTGCAGATGGCCTTCGATCCGGAAAGCCGTTGACTACTGATGAAGTACCACTTTTAGAAAATTGAAGGTCTGGTGTTTCTAAAAAGGGTCGTGCCATGAAATTTTAATCGATAAACAGAATATGCATTAAAGTTCAGTAAAGTTTATTTTCCTTTTTATGGCCGAATAGAAGACCGGGCAGACGTTTGCCGGCAATCTCTTGCATAAGCCAACTATAAGAGTATACAGTTACAACATTGAGACGAAGGCTCAATGGTCATAATGGATTGGCAAAGTATCTCCACGTCCAAAAGGGCACGTCTGTCTTGATCTTGTTTTCTCGACTTTAATGAAATTACTTCTTTTCTTAATTTTTGCTTCAAGGCCACGCAGTGAAGCATTAATATTATAAATGCGTTTTACAAAGATTATATGAAGAAAATCGCAAAAAAGACCACAGTCTTTGGGAGGTAACTCATAGTTCGTTTAGCATAACAGCACGTTCGCTCATTCTACTTTGTCAATTCGTCAGTTGTGTCAAAAATCAGATGACTGTCCTCCACTCGCTTCTCACTTCGCCAGACCTGATTTCCTCCAATTATTTCTTGTTCCTGAGATCGACATCAATACTGAAAGCCGTTTAGAGATTATTGATGACATTGAAGAATATTTCAAGAAAGGTTTTCTGTGACCACTAAAGTAGAAGCACCTCTGGGAAAAGTATCTGTGTAAAACAGGAGATTACTTCCAAAACAATAAGGACAAATAATCTATGAGATAAGGGAGAAAATCCTAGATATGTAGAACAGTTCATAAAAAACTTTGGAAATGCGGAAGAACGCTTCAAAATGCTGGAAATGAATTTGTCACGTATGAATATAATGGAAGGTCCAGAAGATGTGGAAGTATATAACGAATAAACAAAAACAAATAGAGTTGCACTTTATGTATCAGGGGTAAAGTAAGCTGTCCATTTCTAACAGTCAAACGCCATTGAATCTCTAGTAAACAAATGGGCAGAGGCAACTAAGGAATCTGCACCTTCAGCTCTTCGTAACGACGCTCGGAATGTACCTCAAACTATTCCTCAGGCAGAACAATAGAACTATTAGAAGCTCATTAGACAATTAGAGATGCGACCAGAGGTGAAAGCCTACAGGAATATAAAATCGACCGGATGATGTCCATGAGGGATTACGAATAGGCAGATTTCTTGATGGTCTCCTTGATTGGGAAACGTAACAGGCAGTAAAATTAACTAGCCTTGGAACACTGAACGAAGCTCTAACATACGCTCTCGAATTTGAAGCTGTCAAGCAGTTCGTAAGATTCTTGAGAAGATAGGATTAAAGGAAACCGAAATATAGTGTTGGAATTGTGGAAAATTGGGCAGCTGCGAAATTGCTATCTCACCCCTCAGAAATCTAAGTATTAAAAAAACTAAAATAGGCTGACGAGAAGGAACAACGGTCAACCCATACTAATGATGTCCTGGGGTTACTATAATTGTTGTATCTATCGAGCGCCAAGCCAATTGAATAGATCTGTTACTAGATACTAGGTCAACAATGACAACCTTTCGTCCTGAGATGGTAGACGAAACAAAATAAATTTTTCCAACAAAATGAAAATTGCAAAAGGCAACCAGGGAGTCAGCTGATGTACTAGAGGAGACAATTGCCAATTTCCACATCTGTACATTATTCAAGTATCCTGTATTGATGGCGAATATAAAGCAAAACCTAAGCCTTGGGATAGGCATTATGAAAAAATATTATATTAGATCTTCGTAACGGAATGTTGAAAGTAAATGAAGTGCAGGTCGTTCTCAACAGTCATCATATCGATTCAGCATGTGTGGTCCTGCCGGAAGACATAACAGTAACAGAACACGGCGAAGTTATTGCAAGAACAAGAGCGGATGTCAAATTCCCAGAACAGAAAACTATAATGATGGACCCAAGGACAGGTAACGCACAAGACTGAGAAATACTCACTGCAAAAACAATAGTTCTAACTAGAGAGGTGTTCCCAATCCTCTTGATAAATTACCATAGGTATTCATTGAAGCTGAGGAAAGGAACCCTCGTTGAAAATTTCTCGGCTACCTCTATAATCGTCCAGTAACTACGCAGGATTACCACAAAATCTCAGTCGCTTCCTAGACAATTGGATAATTTAATTGATATGACTTGCCAAGAGCTGACAATCGAACAATGCCAGATAGTAAAATTATCACATTAAATGTTTTCCAAACAGAAGATTGTACAGTGAGAGTAAGAACTAGTATTGTGAGGCATGGATACATACAGGAAATTGAAACCCTATTCGCCGAGCTCCTGGAAGGTGGTGGAGTACTTCCACAACTATATCTATGGTAGAAAATTTCTGTTGAGGATCGGTCACTCAGCACTGACATGGCTACTACGTCTCAAGAAGAACAGAGAGAGAAATTACTAGGTGGATAGATCGCCTGTAAGAATATAATTTTGAATCTCAGCACCGGGTAGGATTTAGCTATCGTAATGCAGATGCACTATCAAGAAGAACTTGTTCTAAGAACTGTGCACGTTGTCACCAGACAAAAGAGAAAGCTAAAGTACGATGCCATAGGATATCTGTCAGCGATTATGAATGAACTGAAAATCAAATTCAAGCAGACTAAGAATTCATTCCAAACAAGCACGATTGAGTAGAAGAAACAAGTGGTCTCAAGTTGAGAGAACGTAGCTCCGTACAACTACTCTCTAACACTGAAAAACGGTTTGTTGAAACGTGTGTTGGAAAATATCACGGGAACAAACATGAAGCTGCATGCTTTCAAAGCAAAGAATACCTGATGTTTTGGAGCTACTACACGATGAAACTGCAGGAGGCCATTTAGGAGTTCAAAAGATACTTGAAAAAGTGCGTAAACGATTTTATTGTGCGAACTGTAAGGAGAGTGTCAAGGATTAGTGTGTGCCGCAGTTAATGGAACTCATGAAAGACGGAGATCCTCTATAAGATAGTACAATATAGGCAGTCCTTTCGAGAGAGTTGCAATTGATTGCCCAACTGTTTCCGCCATGGAAGATGGAAGTAAATTTATTCTGATTGCAAAGGACTACTTTATCAAATGGATGGAAGCTTACGCACTCCCTAACAAAGAAGCCACAACTGTCACCAAAACGCTGGCTAAAGAAATTTTGTGTGCCACTTGCACTAAGCTCCGTCAAAGGACATATCTTCTCATCCTTCGTATTCTAGGACGTCTGCAAGATGCTGGGCATCTGAAAAATTACACTGCATCTGCAGTCCAATGGCATGGTAGAGCGAATAGAACAGAACAGTTATAAAATATATGCCCAAAGTTGTTGTCGATCATCAGCGTGACTAAGATCGCATATAAAGCATCCGCCCAAGAAATCACAGGACAAAGCTCAGCAAGGAGCGAATGGACCAGGTTCACAACCCAGTGAGAATTAATATTCAAGGAGCGTCTACGTCTGCGTAGTAAAAATCAATATTTGTTCTATTTGCAGACCAAAAGTCGACATATCAAAAGCTCACCTACCGTATTGTCCAGGACAGCCTGTCAAATCTAAGGCAATATCTGCTGGAGTTTGACATACGCAAATTGAGCGTTATGAACTAAATGGCGGGTAAGAAACACGATCGAGAAGTTGTTCCGACATACTAGCATCAATTCTCGGGTATGCTGCTACAACCCATATAGAAGAAACAATGACAAGTCGTTGCCATGTTACTTCCTCTAGATATTAAGACGCCGAAAAGGAACGGTACTGCAAATCTGCACATTGTCGGTTCTGTTCCGGAATGGAACAGATTCAGGAGAGGCCAGTACTACGGGTGACAAAAACAACAGCGGATGTACGGAAAGCGCGAGAATGCGCCCGGAAAGTGGTGGAAGTTTCAAAAACATATTCCCCGTGACTATAAATACAGCCCGCTCATAGAAACGAGTCAGTTGTTAAACTAGCGCCGTACTGAAAATGAAAATAAATAGTCGTACACATAAATAGTCATTTAGTCAGTATTTTCGTTTAATAATTATTAGTTCGTTTATTCGTTCTTGTTTACTTTTTGCGTTAAATTAGTTTTGGTTTGGGTGAATACATCATTTCATTAAACCATATCGCTTGTTAAATTTAGATACGGTGACGGGCGTAGAAATATTTTTATGTTAAGTATGTAAATATAACAAAACTACTAAAGAAAGTCTTAATGTGCAATATTACATTGCATTAGCGTTAAGTAGTGGACACTGGTTTCCTTTTAAGGTATGGGAAAGGCATGTACTTGGCAATTGAACACTTTGGAAGTTCTTTTGCAGACTAATAACTCCGGTAATGTTATCTGAACCAAGGTGAATATCCACGACTCTCATAAGAAGCGAAACACATAGGTGACTAAAAAACTCTATTCGGAGGTCGACTGCTTCAGGAGTTACCGTCACGTCAAATATTGACAATTGGCCTAGTGGTCGCAACTAACCGTCTTAGGTGGTTACTTAGCGACCAGTTATTCTTTGGACTCCACTATCGACTGTTCTTATTCCATGGTCGACAACATATGATGGACCGATTTCAATGTATGAGCAGTAGGCCTGCCACTCTCAGACCAATAATATAACCTCCTCAATATTCGTTACATTAATAATAGCTGTCAAGTCCCTAGTCTTGACAATAATCAAATCAAAAAATAAACTTGAACGAAACGATAGTATCACATAAGAATGTAATTAACAGAAAAACGCAACTTTACATTGCATAGGTATACTGAAATCACTATTAGAGAAGTAATACAAATATCTTGGTGGCAATACTGTAAGATGATACTTTATCATCAGGATTCTTTCTTATATCTGGGATAAAATTTTCGGCGCAGTATGCTAAAGTTACAATAGAAAATCTTCACTACAGTTATATGTATATTATAATGAATACGTAGGCTTCCACAGCCAGAATTAGTAATAAACGAACTAACCTTCAGAAGGTTTTCGCCTCTATCGTGGTTAATATGCCGAGTCACCGTAACCTTCTGCCAAAGTGGTTTCGCCTCTAGCATGGTTTACACGTCGAGTTACTGTGCCACTTGGCTATTTCTCCTGAAGAAGTCTCCTACGACGGAGGCGAAACGTCGAGATCCCACCTTTTTCTTTTGTTCTCTTTCTTTTTCTCTCGTTCTCCCTCCCATCTTCATTCTTTTTTCTTTTATCTCTTATCTTTTTATTTCTTTCTGCTCTTACTCTTATTTCATTTCTATATATATCTCATCATGACACGGTCTAATTCCGGAAGTAGTTCGTTTATTGTATATTATAATATTTATTAAGTTACTAATGGAGTGACTGACATCTAGGTAATAAACCCGATTTGAACTTACATTCACTCTCGTGGTTCAGTGGGTAACATCCTACCGTGACTGATATTTTTTCAGGAATATAAAAACATTGGCTAAATGCAAGGAAATCGTAATTTTATCATTACTAATACAAACGGAAGTTTTATAATAATGTTAATATTAATATTAATTTAATTAATACACTGAAATGTTGGTTAACGGTAATTTCATATTATGACAAGCCTAAAATTGCTATTTTCCAGATATAGCTAGTATCATATCGAAAAAAGTATATAGAACCAGGAAACGTATGCTAGCTTGTGATATCAATTGCATGTTAGATTCGTTTTACGTTTATCGTAACTAATTGTAAATTAAAATGGTTAAAATAATTTCGTCCAAACATAAATCAGAGATTATAAATATGCATAACCTTCTACTTCCTTATACTTCGTGTCGCTATGCTTTACTTTATCCAACCACATCTATTACAGAGAAACACCAAAATAAGATCAAAGTGACCGTAGAATATTAATCACAAGGTGGCTTGTACCATTACTTGAAAACTGCGGTCGCCACGGCTACCGTTTCGCAATCAAGTTCATTATAAAATTTTTGCCTGTATAGCCATTTATCCTTAATAATGGTAATAATCTAATTGGATAAATAACATAAATTTTTATTGATGCGCTACCAGTATTATGATCTTTGGTCTAAGACCATTTTTCCAATTTTGTAGACTTTTTTTCATTCATATTGGCAAATTATGTAAAAGCCCTAGCGCATAGGAGAGGCAAACTACACCCATCATATTATCATCCGCTTCGGTCTTAATAATTTATTTAGTCTAATTGTAGTGTAACGTCGTTTTAGCATGTTTATTAAAACATTGTTGGCTACCTGAACTAGTGCCACCTCTGATGCGGGGTTACGAAGAATACACTTAATAAGCAGATTTTTATTCAGTAGATTCGATAATTCCTAGTACCATCGCTGTTTCGAGGATTATACAATTCTTTGTCCACTGTAATATCCTTATATACATACATACATACATAAGCAACATAAACAATTATACAAATATAACTTGATCAACAGTTCCGATGCTATTCTAAATTTTCACAGAGACTCTATATGATATTGTCATCTTATGGCTGCAAGAAAGCTTGTGTTACCCGTCAATTTTCTTTGATTATTTTTTTTTGTAATAACACCATTTTATTTATCTGGTTTACATTACAATTACAAAATTTACAATGCAGTGAAGATTTAGTAGATCCTGCATAGGCAAGATAAAACTACAGAGAGAGTAGATATTCAAAGATACGGTGTATATATTATAAACTAAATTGATTTAACCAGAGAATGTAATTTGTACCATTTTGCTTGAAATCCATGACAGAATAATTACTGTATTATAAATTGCTCATAAAATGTAAGCAGAATCGTAGTAAACTGTTAGCCTTTGCGGTATCAAAGAAGAATGTTAATATACAGAACTGAGAACTCTTTTGTATTGACGAGATACAATGGGACATGAATGATTTTACCACAAATAGAGTGGCAAAAAGGAATAAACATAGAGGGATAAAGGAAGCACTGGGGGAGAGAAAACATCACTCGGTTTATTGAAGTCCAAAGATTACATTAGGTAGAAACCAACAGAATATATATATAGAAGAACTCCAGCAGGAACAAAAATAACACAATGAATTCCAATATGACCCAAGAGTAGAGTCAGGTGGGGAGATGTTTTGGAGTGACGAGTTCGAAGTCAAAATGCAAGGATAGGGGGAAGCGGGAGGAAATAATACTGGCGACCAGAACTTGCACCTGAATTGAACACTGAAGCGAAGCTAAAAAAAGAATTTAATCCGCTTGAAAGTGGGAATTTTAAAACACTTTCGCATAAGCCACAATCTACAAGTATTAAACGACTTGAGCAAGCACCCCAGAGTTGAATTCCATGGAGTAGAGAATTCCTTATTAAAAAATCATATGTATTGATAAACATACAGCTTAAAATTGTTTTAGTGTATGAGAGTGAATCTTGTACAGAAAAATCTATTATTACTGTAAATAAATTTACCTGCAGCTAAATTCAGCTGTTTACGAAATATTTGCGGAAAATATTTGAGCAGTATCAAAAGAAGTTAGTTCCATATATAACTTCTTAATAGTTTTTTAAACTATCAATAAAGATGTTACCGAGGAATGTCGCACTATAAATTTCTTAAATATCTTAACTACAATTACTGATTTTTCTGCTATTACGTATTGTTGCACCTCATGAAACCCATATTTGAAAATTAAATTTTGAAAATAAGTATAATTTTATTGACAATCCTCAAGAGAAATTAAAATTTAGTTATAAAAGGGTAATAAAGAATAGTACGTCCCGCAAATCCTTTACGATATATTACAAATATTATTAACTGTAAAAACTCATCAATTATATCGAAATAACTTAATTTGCATAATAGACAAACTCTTTGCAGAATAATTTTTGCACGCTATGCTTTAATGTCTTTGTAACAGAAAGGAAACTTCCTCTCTGCATCTTTAACCGACAATTGTTTTGGTTTTTCCCCCGTTGTTTAGTAGTCGCCATTAAATTTCACGTCATGTTCATCTATAAATTAAACGGATGGCAGGGATCGGTTAACTTTACGACATGTTGTATGGTAATACAATGTTAGGAAAAAAAGTCCGTCAGAGGTAAACTAGCCTTTATCTCTTCTGGTACCTCTATTCTCCTTCGGACGAAGATACCGACCAAGAAGCACCGACTCATGAACCCATTGGGAATTCGATATTATAGGTGAAATAACATAAGCACTTAAAAATAAGCAGAAGCGACGGCGAAAACGATGGCAACCCATTGTATTGTAACCAGATTACGACAGTGTGTTTCCAGATTCCAGATCACGTGTAGACCATTAGGGTTTCCGGTGGATGCACCGCCAGCTTGATCTGAGGAGTGCTGCTGCGCGGTGATTGTAATGCATCTCGCGTATAGCTACCGACCTGCTGCCGTTCCACCCCGCCCACTCTGATCCGATAAATGCAGTTCTTGGTTTTGTTTTATTCGACTGACCAGCGGCGGCTTGATCATTAGGTATACGAAATAGTGACTTCATCTAGATATCACCACTCACAGAAATCGTGTATATGCCTATATAAAGTACGTAGTGTAAAGGAAATAAGTAACGACCCACCTCTGTGGTGCAAAGGTCTTACGCATTAAATTGCTATATATTTAAGCTGAAATTGGACAATAATAGCAAATTAGAACGTCAACTAGCATGCAGATATATTTGGAGTAATAAAATCCGCAAGTGGTTTGCCTAATTTAAGTTAAGGTCAATAAAAAAATTTCCCAGACATGATTGAACGATTTCAATAATAGATTTCGTATATAGATATTTTATTTGTTATAAAATAGTAGATTGTAATAGTAGTACAAATGTTTAAAATTTGTTTTGAGAAATTAACAAAATTACTTATTCTGTATATCAATCACATATTAAGCGACAATAATCGATAAGATGCCGACATAATTGAATTTATTCAAAGAATGTTTAATAACCAACGGATACTAATAACAAAGCCCAAAGACACAACTGTGATTAATCATGCTTGCTTGTAAAGAGGCATAAGGGTATAGAAATCACTTCAAATATAGGAAATAATTTAGAATATGAAATGAATACGTAGGCTTCCACAGCCAGAGTTAGCAATAAACGAACTACTTCCGGAATTGGACCGTGTCATGATGAGATATATATAAAAAGAAATAAGAGTAAAAGAAGGAAAATAAGAAGAAAAAGAGATAAAAAGAAAAAGAAAAAATGATAGAAGGTGGGGGGACGTTAAATAGAGAGAAAGATGAAAAGGATAAGAGTAAGAAATAGACACAGGGGGGAAGGTAGGGAGGAAGTAACGAGAGAAAAAAGAAAAACGCTAGAGGCGAAACCACTTTGGCAGAAGGTTACGGTGACTCGGCGTGTTGACCGCGCTTGAGGCGAGAACCTTCCTAAAGAAGCCTACGACGGAGGCGAAACGTCGATCCCACCTTTCTCTGTTGGTCTCTTTCTTTTTCCTTTTTTTTTTCTCTCTCGTACCATACCCTCCCTCTCCCCTCCCTCCTCATAATACATATGTCAAAATAGAACTTTAACTTCAGCTCTATGAACGAAGCCGAGAAAGAAGTCTGCCTTAACTACGATCGCTAGCAATTTTCTTGCAAACAAAAATCCCCCAATTACAAAGATCTAGCGAAATCAATGATTCAAAAACTTCACTGCCTGGGTTGTAACATGAGCATAAAGCTTCATTTCTTTCATAGCCGTCTTGATAGATTGCCCGAAAATTTAAATGCTGTAAGCCATGAACAAAGCTTGTGATTTCAACAAGATTTAAAAACCATCGAAACTCGGCACTAAGGAGGATGGGATCTTCATAAGATGGCCGACTACTGTTGGGCTCTTCAGAGACGGCCAAGTCAAAATACACCGCAGAAAGTGCAGCAAACGAAAATGTATTTCCTGGTTGTTGCTTTTACAAGTACTCTTGTAATTCTTTAATGACTATTAAAATAAATTCTTGTACCATATGCGTGATTATTATTGTATGTAAATAAATAAATGAATTATTAAAGTTCTATACTTTGTTTATATCTTATCAGTTCTTAAGCAACAATTTAGCCGCATTGATGATTCTTCAAAGAGCATAGTATGGCATAGAGTTACATTTTAACGTCATACGCAAAAATTAATGTGATCAGATTCAGCATACCCAAATTAGTAAAAAGCATGATTCATATATGTAGAAGTCAGCAAAAATTGTGTTGGGCAATGATAAACAATAGTAATAATTAAAATAATACAGAAATATGCGGATATCTGCTACATTACTCTTTTGTTTTTAAGAAAATGTTCTTCAAAATTCCTATTTGACGTTATTACTATAAGAAATGTATAAACAGCCAACAGGAAACTAGGTATGACGCGGTCAATGGCCGACCTTATCCAACCGTTTAATACGCAGATTAGACTAAAGATGAAACCGGTACTTTAGATGTCAATGCGTACAGTGTGTAAGTGCACAGATATAAACACCAAGTCCACATCTGTTATCTGCTCACTAAAATTAGATTCATTTTTGTTGAAGCTTCAAAGTCGATTTAATTAAAGGAGCAAATGATAAGAATAAAAACATGTTTGATTTTGTAAGTATTTTTAGAAACAAAATTGTGTAATATCGAAAGTATAAAAAAGAATAATGATTGTGCATATTATGGAATGCAGGTTGAAATAAATTTGAAGCAAGCACTGACAATTACCGAAAACCTAAATGAGGTTTATAGTAATCAACGAAACCACTTATTTAATGAAATTAGTGTTCAAAAATATATTTTTGTTTAATAAAGAGTGGGTTGAAAGCTTTTTGCGCCATTGAGCTATTGTTTAGACACTTAACCTACCAACTTAGTGAGATTCTACCAACCCTTTGAGTCAGTAATTTTCTGGAGGAATCTAACAAGTACATTTATGAACATGGATTTCATGCTCTTATCAAATATCTTTTGAAGTAAGAAATGCCGTTTATAGAAATTTATAATGCAAACAATATTTCATTATAACGTCACTAATTACAGTCGTCTGAAGTCGGAGAAGAGAATTAACTTGAAGCAGAACTCTCTTGAAAGATTCTCCGTTCAGTGAACAATTAAAAACCATTACAAAAGGATCGGACGATTAAGTTCACGACATTGTTTTGAACGAGCCTCAGATTAAAAAATCTGAAATACAACAAAGAGTTAGAGCTTCATATTTTTTATAGACCTCTCGATATGAGCAAGCTACTGATAAGGTGATTGTCGCATTTACTTGCAACAGGGTAAGACAGGTAATATGTAAAATAGGCTGATTCGATAGGTCGACTTTAACTTTAATAGTAATAAAATTTGCAACAGTGAAAAGATAATGATAAGTTAAAATTTCCTTGTAACTGCCAACTTATGAAAATTGCCGAAAAAATGTCTACCTCCGCAGGATTTAAACCTACGCCCTCCCGCTTACCAGGAGAACGTCTTAACCAACTAGACCACGGGACCTTCTAGGAAAAAATCAATTTTTAATACCTAATTTTAAAAGGTGGTAAGTATGATTAAATTATAATTTATCATTACAGAAACCAACGAAATCTTCGTATTTGTTGAGTGAGAAAGTAATGTTGTCCACAGTTGAGAGTGAGATTCAGGTATCGGAAAAAATCTTTCTGATCCTTAAATATCCTCAACCCATGTTCTGCTACATCGTTGCAATTTTTGCTGCTTTATAAATATATGATTTCGTAAAGTATTAATATTATATTATATGCGCTTTCGAATTATGTATCCTAGATGCTACCTTATTTTCAATAAGGTAACTATTGACAAAAAGATTAGGATTGCCCACAGGATATACGAATATATTTCCAGCTACTGTATACATATACAGTAATGGAATTTTGATTTTTTATATACAGGTACATTGAAAATCAAGGTAATTTCAGAAATATTTAAAAAATACGTATCCGTACTAGAAAACTTTTTCCTTCTTCTTGCCTTCCTACGAGAATTCTATATATATGTACGTCTGATTGGATACCTATTCATACACACATAAGCATGAGATACTCGTACGTGCAATGATGTTTGCCGCACTTTACATTTACAAACTGTCAATTATCTCCTACTACCAACAAGTTAATGATCAATCGGCTGCTAGAAACTGCACTTGTCATTATTTATGGTATAAAAGGAAACTTGTAAGCGGCGCATAACATCCGGAGTTCAGCATAATTACCACAGATAAGAAATTGTAGCAATAATTTTAGAAAAGCGGCAGTTCATAATTTGCAGTTGGTTACGTTCTGATACAAATTATAACCAAGTACATTTTGCGTAATGCGTTAGCTAAATATGTGCAGCCTATCGGCGGAAAAAATGTGAACCGACAACTGTGTTGCAAATATAAATCAAGGCGGATAATATTCATTTTTAGTTTTGATATTTATTAAGGTTAATCACGCATGTTGCTCTATTTAATTCAGAAAATGGAAATGTGTATTGAAGGACAATAATATACGTGCACATCTAGTAGTCGAAGGAGGAAGTAGACATGTGACTTTTAGTAGTCTTAATGTTGCAACGGGCAATAACGACAAATTCTTCAGGTCAGGCGTGACTACACTTGTGTTCACTTCTCACTATATCAAGAAATTATAGATGTATGTACTCAGATTTAGAAATTATTTCCTTTTAAAAAATATATCATTTCATATAACAAAGTTTATGCGTCATATTTGTTTCTTTCTTAAATTGGTGTTGTTTAGTAAACACATGAACAAATAGTATTTATCTTAAAGTACTGCTTGATTCGAACTGAGTACCTAATTATATTAAAATAAATAGAAATCTATCTTAATTCAGAAATTATAGAGTTTCTTGAAATAGAAAATCAAATTAAGGTAAGACAGTGCAATCTCTCATTTACTGATCTTTTCCATAAAACTGCATACAGTATAAATAATGTACTTGCGGAACCATTGAAGATATAAAGGAAATACGAAACATGAAACAAATTGAACTCATGCGTCAATGGAGCGTGTTGTACTGTGTATAAATAAGAATCATCCAAACGAAGTGGCCCTTATGGCGTAATTTAGAGGCAAAGTTATTTATAGGGTTGGCCAAATCTTCGGAGCGCCAGATCCGCACTCGCCGGCACGCAGGAGCAGTACGAACATTGACAGTTTGCACGTATGGTACATCGTATTACGCGTTATAAAGTATTTATACTTCATTATATGGAAGAACATTTAAACAGTTTATCTGTATATATGTTATGAAGGATAGTAATATGTAATTGTAAAATAGGGCTAGCCAAATGTTTCGGTTCGACAAAATCTAATTAAACTGGAGAATGCGAGAATCTTACTTGTATGTAAAAATGTTTAATTGTTTTCCTCTTTATTAATATTAAAAACTTAACTGTGGAAAGTGTCATACGTAAACCAGAAAGTTGTTTCTTTTGTTTTGCAAATTAATTTGTCTATTGTTTATAACGGAATATGAGTACATGTTCTCTGTTTTAGCACATCAAAACATAAAGACTTATCTTTTTTATATGAGAGCGATCTGAAATACTTCCATCGACAAGAGAAACACGGTACTGGTGTGGCTTTTTATTTTTATTTTTCGATGTAGTCTCCTCGAAGCTCAATACACTTCTTCAAACGATGCTCCAGTCTCTTCAAGACGTCGGAAAAGTAGGATGTTTCGATGTCTGTGAAATAGCCACCTGTAACGGCGATGACCTCCTCGTTTCAGGCAAATCTCTTTTCTCCCAGTGATTTTGTCAGGTTTGGGAATAGGAAAAAGTCACTGGGAGCTAGGTCCGGTGAATATGGAGGATAATAGACTAATTCATAGCGCAACTGATTCAATTTGAACACGATGATGCGGTATAAATGAGCCGGTGTATTATCGTGGTGGGAAAGCGCTTTTTCCGCTGCAAACAAGGCCGTTCCTTGTTTCAATACTGCATCGTATTGGATTAATAAATCGCTGTAGTATGATTACCATAACCTTTCCGGCCGACGGAACGGTCTTTGCTCTCTTCGGAGCCGATTCGCCCAGAGAAGTCCGCTGCTTCGACTGTTTCTTGGTCTTCAGTGTGTAGTGGTGGATCCAAGTCTCATCCACGATTACGAAACGTATGAAGAAATCTCTTAAATTGCGTTAGACCCTGGCCAGACAATGGTCACTCGATTTAGTTTTTGCTCCGCTGTAAGCAAACGCGATACCCATAGCTTCGAAAGCTCTTTTATACCCAAAGTTTCGTGTAGGATATGGTCAACATGTTCTTCTGAGATGGCTGTTGTCTCTGCTATCTCTTTCAACTTCAATCAGCTGTCGACTAACACGATATCATGAATATTGTCTACTATTTTATCGTTGGTCGCGGTTTTTGGGCGTCCACTTGTACTTGTACGGTCACGTTTGAACTAGCTCACCCAGAAGCTGATGGTCGAAAATGATGGAGTACATCCGCCATGAACCTGTAGCAAAATATTTCGAATTTTCGCGGCCGTTTTCCCAACCATCCAGAAGTGTGTTGTTACTGCACGAAATTCGATTTTATCTATTTTCGCGAAACCGCCTGATTTGCTACAGAAAACACATCTTAAACAACAACTATTCACAATAGACGCCTGAAATTTTGACAGTTGCCATAGAAAAGGTTAGCCTTGCCGACCAATGAATTCACTTCAACCTTCATGTGCCATCTCTTGCCGATTCAGCAAACATTTCAGGTCGCCGTCGTAGTTCTTGGTGAGTTTAGCAAACTGAAATAGAGAGAGTCTCGAAAGGTTTGTAGTATCAGGTATGCATGTTTCGACATTTGTATCAGTAAAGTTGGTTCATAGGTGAAAAACATTTTCTTATACCTTGAGAATGACATTGCATCTACTAGTCCTATATAATTATCGTAAATAGTTATTAAGTCTCTTTCAGCGGAAGCATCTTGAAATAGTTTCTGGTTATCCTTAATGGCTGTAGCATTTTAGAATCAGAATTCTATTTGATGAAGATGCTTATAATAAAGAAAACACTTTCAATCATGCTCTCCAACGTGTACGAATCGATTGTGGTGGTTCAAGAATATCATTGTCTGTAAAATGCTCGAATACGTTTCAGATATTTCAGAAACACTTCTTTTGTATTTGCTATTTACCTGTGGTTAACATAGTGGAATAGTTTCTGCTGCCAGATGTAAAGTATGCACTTTACACGTAATATGCAAAAGTCTAAAAGACTTTTCTCTTGAAGCTTACTAAGTGCATAATCGCGGCACCATCACTCATGAACATCAACAGTTGACCAGGTAAAACGAAATTTTCATAACGTGTCTAACACTACCTTGGTAATTGCTTCGTCAGTACACTTTCGTATTCTCTTGCTAGCGAATAAAATTAGAAGCGTCGGTTTCAAAAGTTCTAATACACGCACTAGAACATTTAGAACGGAGTTTTTTTTTACGATTTGTAGCCTCATCTACACATAACCTCAACTGTTTATCTTGTAATTCAGCTTTAATCCTGTTGTCGACATTTTCACGTATTGATGGCTTGCACTTGAGATTGTGTCAGAGACGGTAGCTTCCACTTGGAGTTGTATGTATGACAAAAGTGTTTAAACTGTTATGTATGGAGTAAGTTAAGGAGCAAAACACAAGTAATATACATCAAAAGTAAATCTAACATAATTTTTTTGCGCTGCTTCTTTTACTTGTGTAAGTTGTTGCTTTTATACCAGCATATCAAAGGGATTCCGCAAACATTACACCATATTTTAGAGCCCTTAGATTAGGGCATTCTGTTATAAACTTGATTATTTGGGCAGTCAGTGGTCGCTTCTTTCCCTTACGTGTGTTCGTCATGCTTAATTAATTATTACAATCGTACGTACGACTTCTTGCGTCAAACGAACACTACGAAACAATCAGGTCAGGCGGGAAAATCGGTAGGTTTCCGCATCGGCGGGGGTGGGGATCTGGCGAGTCGAAGATTTGGTTAACTTTGGATGTTGCTATTCTTTGTGAAATATGTACAGATAAACTGTTAAAATGTTCTTCTATGTAATGGAGTATAAATGCATTATAACGCGTAATACGATGTACTATACGTGCATAGACAGTAGGGAAAAGGAGATAGATTGGCTCAACGAACTCAGTCAATTTTAGTATCGGTGGTGCATACGGGCGAACTCGCACCTGGCGCGCCGAGAATTTGGCCAAGACTAGTTATTTAGTGTCTACACTCTTAAAGCAGAGTATTAAATGTACCAAAGAAACTCATAACAAACCAACGACTTTTTACGAAGCATATTTAATTTTATTTTTTAACAAAAAATAGTAAAACCAATATATTCGACAACAATATTCAAATCTGAAGAAAATTAAATATCGTAAAATTTCCAAAGTACTATATAAATTTAACAATTTGCAGATTATAGATGATTTTAGTAAATTTCGATAACCTGTGAAGTAGTTTCTCGATAGAACTATTCGCCCCTAGTATTGCCAAATCTGTAGATGCACGTTGAACCAAGAACTGTGTAAAATAAAGTTGTAGTTAGTGATAAGTAGAGTGTCCTTTATACACGAAAGTTAAATTTTTATACCTAGCAAAAGATTTTATTTGCCAGTAAATTATGCTTTTAATTTTAAGTAGCGTTCAGAATGTCTTTACTAACATGTTGCACAGTACATTCAATGAAAATAGTGTAGCGATTTTACTTGTAAATTGTCGAACGTTATGTAATAGTTACAAATTAGTGTTGAATTGAACAGTATATTTAAGTATTGGTATACATAATATATAAATTCAACGTTATTCTACACAATTACTACAACGTTGTAAAGAAACGTTTTCAGATTGTTCGGATTAATAGAAGTAGGATCTATTAAAACCAATAAAAGTAATAAACCTTGTAGCAAACCGATACCGTCCAAATTCGAAATAATTTTATAACTTTGTATGATAAATAGTTATTTTACAATTTTGACAGGAAACTCGTGTGTTTATTCAACCTTGGCGAATAATAATAACTTTATTTTTGTAGAGGACATTGCTTTTACGTTGACTACAAGTGGTTTTAGACGATAACGTTAAAGTTGTTATATTTAAAGATATTGTTACTTTCACGTTGATTCTATATGATATTTCAACGTTTTGCGGGATGTTGCGTATCCAATCAAATAAAGATGTATGAAAAATGGAAAGATCTAATTTTATTAGACTTAAATCCAAAATATTCTGCGAAAATTTCTATGCAGACGCGAAGGAAAAGATGGCAAAGATAAATTTCTTTATTATTCGCAGTCGAAATATTCGTGCGTAAGCCCGTTATTGAACCCTTAGTATGCCGTTTGAAAGTAGACAGTGTTATCGTGTATTTTTTATAATATCGACAGCTATTGCAGTGTATGCAGTCTGCGGGTATGCGCAGTGAAAACCACGAAACTTTGTACTTATATCATAGTCGGTTATGACGTATGCTTAAGTAGCTTCGACTTATGTTGTATACTTTTATCTCGCTTGTGCGTACGTATGCTTTCGTAATTTCATCTGTATGTGAGCTTGGTGGAATGGATGTACTACGTATACATATTCTCCATCCATAGACAGCACATATTATAAGTTCCTAGGTTTCTTTTTAATTCTGACGTTCACGTCGTAATTGACTCAAAATTTTTTGAATTTATTTTTTCATTTTCCGTACAGTTTTGTTTTATTTTAAAGACACCCTATATACGCAGGTTTATTTAGCGTTTGTACACTTAAAAGTGAGGTTCTAAAGTATGTTTCTTAGATGTCTTTACAACAGGCATTTTGCTAGAAGGGAAGCATCTCCCTTAGATGTTTTAAGTAAGAAGCATATGATACAAAATCAACGAAGCAGCTACCACAATGAGAACATAAATTGCAATTAATCAAAACTATTAATGAATATACGCTATATACTGCCTACATAAATATGTTAACAGAAATACGTTTGTAAATATATGTAAAAATTCATGGCGCTTTCTGTAGAAACTGCCTAATCCGCAATGTAAATAAGTGAATATAATTTTACTGGATACTATATAAATATACTTACTTTACTTCCATTCTGAATGATGTGACAACATATAAGTCAAGTGGCAAACTGTGTATTTAGAGAAACCTTAAATAGTATCTCAGACTTTCACGGCCGTTTGTCACAGTCGTAACGGTTGTCGGGTTTCGCCATTTGACTAGGTTTTTTGTCCCTGACGTTTCGCTAACAACTGCGGTTCGCATTTTCAACTTGTAGTACCTTTGAAAACGCCAACCTTTTTATGGTGTATTCCTATAATTTATGTTAACGAGTACGTTTTCAAAAGAGCATGTAGGGACATTTTGTATAGCTCTCATAGAAACGGTTTTCAATGATTAGCGTAGTAAGTGTAGAGCAATAGTTAAGAAGAACGAGTATGACAATTCAAGTGTAGTATAGTAAACATTGTATACCTAAGAATAAATATTGCATACAACTCCAAAATTATGAAGCATCTGTGTCAAATGTAAAAATTCCTGCCTGTAGAAATTCTCTCCTGAATCAAATCGAATTTTAAGACTGCAATTCACTTTATTAACATAACTAGTACATTCTTTTCTAATAGAAACATCTTCAGGCTTCTAGCAGGTTTTAAATATAGACATCCTTTTTCTGTATGTACACTAGTCGTCTTAATTGTTTAATATTCCACATAAGTTTTTGATATTGCGGTTAAATCCAGGCACTTGCAATAGAATCATGGTTTATATTTATTTGTGATTGTGATGGCAGAAACAACATACTCGCGCTGAAAAGTATAATCTTAATTTTGATGAATTATCTGCAAGGTTAGGTAATCTTGCCCTCATCTTCGCAAATACGAATTAAAGTTAGTCTAAGAAAATTAATTACCTCCGCATCAAAATGCACGCCAATAAGATTTTCCATCGTTACGCAAAACAAAGTGAACGAAAACCGTTCATGGAAAATAAGTTCTCGCATCGGTTCCACTTCGGTTCTCGCATCGTGAGAACTTAAAATTTTACTACTGCCATCTACAACAAATTACATGTACTTTTTAAATTGTTGCGTGACGCGTAACAACTGCAAAACTAAAACTACGTATCTATTCATGCATCACATATACGTATATATATAGCCACAGTGGGTGTTAAACATACACGGATATAATATTTTGTACATGTTTTAATATGAACCTGGTCACCATTCATAAGTATTATCCTTGGCGAGAAAATGTTAAAGTTTCTTAAGGTATTTTATAAATTATTAACTGCGTACATTATTATTGAAGACCAATAATATTCTTAAAATTATAAAAGTATAGGAGTTTATCTTTAAAGCAAAATCGTAATGAGTAATAATGGATCACAAGGTTATATTTCAATGTTGTGCAACGCATACGGTAGCACATTTGTTATGTATTTTTCGAATTTAGTACAACAAATTATGAGGATTTATGTCAAGCAAAATCTTAATATACACATTTTTTATGTAACCAAGAATACATGACGCAAATTCCTTGGAATATAACTTTCATCTTCTCACAATAATTTTTGTGGCACTAGAGTTGTATCGATTATAAAATTATTAATAATTTTAAAAATTATTAATAATTTTATAATCGATACAACTATAGTGCCACATTAAATTCGCTTTACTAAAAACACATGACAAAGGTACTATTACCAATAAATTGTCGAGTTACACAGAGTGAGGTATACAAAAAAAATTCTTTTTAAATATGCTTGTACGTTAGTTCCATAATTTACAAATTTAGCTTGTAATGGTAATTTCCAAAATTCAGTTACCAGTTCCTTGTGAGAAGATGAAAGTTATATCCCAAGGAATTTGCGTCATGTATTCTTGGTTACATAAAAAATGTGTATATTAAGATTTTGCTTGCCATAAATCCTCATAATTTGTTGTACTAAATTCGAAAAATACATAACAAATGTGCTACCGTATGCGTTGCACAACATTGAAATATAACCTTGTGATCCATTATGACTCATTACGATTTTGCTTTAAAGATAAACTCCTATACTTTTATAATTTTAAGAATATTATTATTTTCTCATTTATAGGTAAAATCTAGAAAAATGCCATGGATAAATAAGAAACAAGTTAAGAGGGTTTGTTTCCTGGAAGTTCTGTGAAACAAACTGTCATCACCTTATTAAATGCAATAGATTGACAAGAAGTGTCATTGCATGAAGCTGCTTTAAATTATAATAGAAAATATCCAACTTTCTATGTTAAGAAAGCTAGGGAACTTCATTATATTGACATTATTCGTATGACAGAAATATCAAAGTAAATTAACGTTCACATCTAACTGGAAAATTGTTTGGGGTACCTAGTATGTTGCTCAAAAATAAGAAATCTAAAACAGATACGAAGTGGCGAGAATTAAAGCATAAAACTTAAACAGAAGGTCACACAATTTTAATTTTTCTTCAGAAAAGTGGACCCAGGCGTACCTAGGCATGTATGAAATGTCAGCAGACTACGTCTTGCCTAAAACCCCATGGAGCGATCACATTTATGGACACTCGTCATCGTCATCGTCATCGTCATCGTCATCGTCATCGTCATCGTCATCGTCATCGTCATCGTCATCGTCATCGTCATCGTCATCGTCATCGTCATCGTCATCGTCATCGTCATCGTCATCGTCATCGTCATCGTCATCGTCATCGTAATCGTCATCTTCATCGTCATCTTCATAGTAATCGTCATCGTCATCGTCATCGTCATCGTCATCGTCATCGTCATCGTCATCGTCATCGTCATCGTCATCGTCATCGTCATCGTCATCGTCCTCGTCATCGTCATCGTCATCGTCATCGTCATCGTCATCGTCATCGTCATCGTCATCGTCATCGTCATCGTCATCGTCATCGTCATCGTCATCGTCATCGTCATCGTCATCGTCATCGTCATCGTCATCGTCATCGTCATCGTCATCGTCATCGTCATCGTCATCGTCATCGTCATCGTCATCGTCATCGTCATCGTCATCGTCATCGTCATCGTCATCGTCATCGTCATCGTCATCGTCATCGTCATCGTCATCGTCATCGTCATTGTCAATTGAGTGGTCTGAGAAAGTGGACCCTTCTGCTTTTATACTAAATCGAAACTTGACCATGTGCCCATAGAGATATCCACATCAAAAGTGAATCTCGAGCGTCTAAGAATCCTTATAAATAATTGAAAGCTTACCTGCAACCAACAGTTAGTTTTAATCGGCTTGGTATTCAATAATAATGTACGTAAACACAGATATTTCATTTTACTAGCTTAGTTTTCATATCCTTTCCTTTAGAAAATGTCCACTACACTTTTTCAAATATATTAGAAATATTGTAAAAAAGAAATGTTATAATGGCAATAGCAAAATAGCAACATAGTAGCCTAAACTACAATTAAATTTTAGAGACAGAAATATTTATGAGACGAACTTTTAACTTATTAAATTCTACAACAACTTCTTTCAATTTGCTTGCACATTTCATAGTATATGCATATATATGCTAGCGTAAACTTTTGATTTCGAAGAACCTCAAGTAACGACTGAACTGATAAGGCTATTGATCTCATTTCCTCTATTTCATCATCCAGGAGATATTTGATTAAGGAATCTTCATGGGTGCTGCAAAGTTAAGTGAAGCACCATCGTACTGATACGATAAGCATTTTTACTGGAATGTCGTAGTTTATTACTAGTTATGCTTAACGAGGTAACGCCATTGTGTTAAAATGCAAAATATGCAATACATCGCTTAGTAAAAATTGGAGCAACATGTTAATGATTTTCAAACATTCTCTAATTAAAATAGCGTTTATTAAATTCAACTAGATGCAAATTGACATAAATAAAATTACTATAATTGAAATTTCTTCAGATATTAGTCATGTACAGCATTTTTTTAAATTTCACATATAATCCATATGGGTTATTTAAAACTTTGTACATACTCTGAGAAAAATATCGAGAAGTGATACTTGAAGAACCATCATCCACCTATAATTGATTATCATAATATTCAGAAGCAATTAAGTAGCACTCTTACGCACCGCCTCTAATTCTACGGTCTAATACTCAGTCTCGCCTGCAGAGCGAGCAAGAGAACAACTATACATCAGTGCATATGTGGAACCTGGCTAATAAATTAGGGGAGTGGGCGAGCTGGAATTCGTGTAACATGTAATTACAATTAAGACTTGTCTTACGGTAGCTGCAATCCACTGGCTAATGGCTCTACTTCTCTGCCTATGCACTATACAATATGCACGTAACATACGTATGCAGCTATACCTATACGTATTTAACAGATAGAGTGGAAAGTCAAGTCCTGCAGATGTTTTTAAATATGCGTATATGTATTAGGTATACATACATGAAACTTGAGAAAAAACACTCACATGCGATTCATTAAGGCAACGTTCCAAAAATGGTCACTCAACATTCACACACGAATATCACAGTTATTTCACAGTGATGTAATTAATATGTTTACAATATACGTTGAAACATACTCGAAGCATACAAAATCCACGTTCTTGACAACTGCCATACAACGTATATTATACCGTTCTTTCGTTTCGTCCAAATCAATCACAATCAACCGCTTTATATTTCCTTTGCCACACCCTAAGCGATAGCCCTATTGAACAACAAAAGTTCATTTACTGTAATTAAAAAAAATAATAGTAATGATTCCTTTACTCGCCGGCAGCAAATGTCGTTAGTTACAGGACCAACGGATTGCTACATACGCGCTTATACTAAGCACAAAGCAGCAAAAATAATAATTGCAGCTCTTTAAACTATGTTTAGAACATATATTAACAAAAAATAAAACCCTTACAGTTTAAATCTGGTTAAATTAGACTAGGCAGCAATAAACGCTACTGACTTCCATTTTTCTTCCGATTTTGCCTTACTCTCTCACGAGGATTTGGTTAGTACAATTATTGAGGTAGTAAATAAGGCCATCCTAAAAATTAGTCACCAGCCTGCTTTGAATATTCCTTATCTTTGCTGGGATGCTTATTGTACCCCATTAATTAACCTCAGAAGTATTCTCGGCTAGATATTCAAATCAATGGATTCTCTAATCATTGCTAAGCACTAAATTGCTACTAAATTAAACAAAATATACTCCATATAATGCGATTAGACTTGTGAAAACTCTGCCATTCCATGAACAGAAAAACAGTAATTTGATGCATTAGTGTAAACTGGAACTGGTAATCTAGAATCTCGCGCTTAGCTATTAGTCTCGGGGTTCGAACCTTGGTTCTCAAAATTGAAGTTTTTCGTGGTTTCCTTCATTCTACGACTGATGTTGGGAATGAATATTGTAAGATATAACTCATGGCCGGCCGATACCCTCTGTAATTGGCGAAAGCTGTTGGGGGATGTGAAGACATAAATTATACTATTATTGTTATAGTCGGCATGCTTAAGAAGATCATATTCAATTTTTGTTCCTCATTTTTGACGTTTTGATATACATTTTGCAGTGAAGACATATTTTAACACGATCTTATACGACAGACGTCCAATAATAGCAGGAAAAGTACTGAATACTTCAGATGACATTTTCTGAATCATATTGGCAAGCTTGATGATAAATTTAATCAGATGTTTGATAGAAATAAGGACAAACATATTTGTTTATTTCAAAATTTTAACTCCTTTCCAAGTATATACGCCAGGAAAGCAATGTTCAGTGGTAAGATTTTTGTTTTCGGAAGATGTGATCAGTTTACTCAAGAATATTGAAGTAATATTGTAAAAGGTATTAAGAATCATTAGGACAGAACTATTAGGTATGAAGTATGTCCCTAAATCGTTGAAATGAGCTGCCGACTGTCTTATGAAGTAATAGATTGTCAAGTATATCTATTTCTGAATCAGATGGCAGTTTACCCACTATTATAGTAACACTATCCAGCTCTATATATCTTGTACTATATATAAGTCAGACCACAATCATCTTTATAGTCTGGACATTTTGTACTAGTAAAATTTTATGGGTATATGTATTTACTCATTTCTTGTACTTGGTGCACACCTCGAGCTGTCATGCTGGGTTTCCGGAGGAATGAACTTCTGCTCCATGTGGAAGATAGAAATGTATTACAGACAACCCCAAACATTTTTTATAGAGCAAAATATTTGCCAATTTTGGTATTAATTGTGAACTATTCAATTTAATACTTACATATATTTATTGAAGGTTCTTTGATAGCGAACTGTTTATATTCACTTGGGATGTTGTGTTCTCCTAACAATAGTTAGTATGTAGGAAAACAAACAACACAATTTTACTGACAACATTTCTGTATTTGTACTAAATGTACATTTCATGTACAGCTTATACACATTGATTGAACTTTAAAACTACTGAAGATATATCTATCATGATAAAAGAGTTATTATAGAGAACATTGACACTTTTCCATTTTTGAAGTACAGACAGTTTTGTAAACTCAAGAACAGCTAAAAACCCATCTAATACTAGAGATTTATATTAGTTCGTCTAATCTAACTTAACACGTATTTTTATAAACGATATCCTCGTGTTGGTGATGTTATCCTGTATATGTGTTGCTGGTAATTATGACCGTGAAGATACACAACTTCTAAAGCAGATTAATGGCATCCGAGCTTCTGTTTAAAGCGTGCGTGAGAAAAGAGGTACATATCCTTCCGAATTGATATATAACTTATGAAATAAATGTTTATTATCACAATAACCTACACTTAATTGATATATGTGTATTTATTCATTCAAGTGCTGGTCGCTTTTTACGGTGTTACCGTATATATAAACGAGATTTATTACGAACGTTAACCGATAAATAATTAGTAAAGGCGAGTTTCTCATCGGTAGAAGAGGTAATACGTTTCAAAATTATCGCAAACACATATGTGTATCAATGCAGTGGCATGCATAACTTTCGGTTTTATTATAAATATATTGCTACCGAAATGCGTGTTAATAAAATGTCTATAGCAATTCCTCTGTCATGTGTTCCGTCTAACCTATACTTTATATAAAAACTTATTGCCACACATTGCGTAACACCATTATTTTCCAACGCAAAAACGTAGATATGTACAAGTAGCAAATCATGTAAATTATATATTATCCGCACAATTAAACGAAGTGTTGATTTTCTGTATTATTACATTGGACAATATGAAACATACATGTTTTAGGTGAATTATGTAGAATAAAATATGTTAAGAGTGTACCAACATTGAATGTTTTCCATGCACGAAACAAGAGAAATTTAAAGATTGTAATAAAAATATATGGTATGGAATATATATGCGCAAAGTATCAGTTTAATAATACTACTTTAATGAATCATAATATTGTTCTATAAATATTACTAAATCTTTTAATATACATCAGTAACCATATAAAACAGCTCGTCCTGTATCTTGACAGAGGCTAAGCGCACAAAAATTATGCCGTGGTATTGATGAGGAAAGGTATCAATGACAGCTCGTGCTTAGGAAATGTGGGGGTTGCAAATTTTGTGAATACTAATACCTTTTATAGTAGGTAACCAGAGATAGTATAACATATAGGTGGACATCTACTGGCTAAGAGCAAGAAACCGAATTGGTGACTTGAAACGGCTCTTTCTCCAACTAAAAGTGCCGTGACCGCGAAATTCAAATCCTACTTTTATTCCCACTTAGTGATTCAATTCATTTGATAATAATGTAATATCATTACATCTTGACAGTTTATGAAGTGTTTGCTCTATTTCTTAAAATTTATGAAAATATATAGAATGAAACACCAAGCATAATAGAACCAAACAATTAATGCTACAATCACGTTAGCAACGTGCAATATTTAGTTGAAAATATAATCAAAATCAAATTTTCCAGTAGTCACTTGCAGGTTATAATCTATGAAGTAGATCAAAAAAAACTTGCAATAGAAAAAATATATATTCTTTTCTAGTTTACATAGAATATTCACAGGAAATATAGAGACATAAGTTAACACCTAACACAACTCAGTACTCTTACAATATAAAAATAAATGGAACGTATAAACAATAATGCATTTAAAGAATGTAAAATAAAGTAAATTAAATAAATAAATAACAGTATTACAAAGCGTTAATCAAATTTAGAATTGATCCTAAGAAGGAAGCATAAATATCAAAAAAAAGTATTACTAAAATGAGAGCGAATTCTACGTAACGACGAATTGAACATCAAATTGGTCAAAACAAAACAGCAGTAAAAAATATTATTTTCCTGCCATTGCGGTTAAATCATTGGATCTGGTAACACCAACATCTCTTAACGCCGAATATGGCCCTACAACAAGTTAATTTCCAATGCAATCACAAGAACAAACACTGTCTCAAATTTTCAAAATATATTTCAAACAAGAATTAACTTTAGTAAACCACATAAGTTAAGGCATAACTTAATTAAAAGAAATGAAAAACTAGCAACAAATTTTATGAAAATTTAACTTTTACTTACTTTTCTTCTTTGGATGACAAAAATGTCCTGCGTTATTAAATCTAGACTCGTGGAAAGAACATATTCTATTCCTGAAGCGTTAAAGGAACTAATGCTATCATAAGGGAATATAAAATATATTGGCAGCCAAAAACTGCATATTACCATTTCCTCATAGGCTGTCTGCAGCTGCTTTCCTTGTGGAAGGAATCGACAAAATAGAATTTGCTTCTGAAATTAAAAGTATAAAAACGTTTCGCCAACATATTCTTTCTGATACACGCATAGGAACAGAAAGTAAAATTTTATGCTTTGTCTCTTTCATTTGGAGTTGCTTCTTACTCTAAATATACTTTTTAATTTTAACTTTGAATTATAATTGCTACATATAAACTTACTGGTGTTGAAAATTAACTCAGTGACTTTTATACGAGGTAATTCTTCCGGTGGATGTGCCCTTTCTGCAGATGCTACCACTGGCAAATTCATAGTTGGGATGGCACTTTTTTTCAATAACGTATTTGCTTTTATGTCCTCTTCAATAAAATGAGTATGACATATTTTCTTTTTCTGCATACATCCACTGCTGATAGCATCTTTAACTCATCATTGCGATAAGCTTCCGCATATTTTTGAAGTATGTAAGTTATTTTTGTAGTAGATCAGGAAAGCTATGACGGGGTGAACTACGATCTTTACAACAATATACACTACACGTCAGGTATCTCACCATTGTAATAAATTCAGCACACTTCAAATAAACAATCAATGTTTAACTTAAACCATAAAGTATAATACTCTTTTGGTACAGAAACGCGGCAAATTCTCGTTTTATCAAATTAGGATTAAAAAAATAATAAATTTACCATTTCTACTACTAATTACGCGGAAAATAAAAGTTAATACCCACCAACAATCACTATAGTAACCTGTACTTATTACATTTAACACATAAACGTAACCTAACCAACTAAGTTTACCCACGCGCAACAAATGAACCAAATATATCAGAAATTTAAAATGGAGGCAACTTTTGTTCTTACAGCGATACCTAGACGAGACTTTCGCCAACTATTAGTCCGGCTTCCAACCGTGTTCCTACCATTGCTATATTAGTGCCGTAACTATATAGTATTTATTATCTGTGGTAGGTGACTGTGTGATTATCTTTGGCCTGACAAATAACAATATCACAAACTTCCTTTTCTTCTTGAGTATATTCGTCTCCATCGATCTTATGTCGATTTGAGCTATTTGAGTTTTAAATGGTAATATAAAGTTATATCATATTATTATATATCAATGAGTTGCACTGCATCCCATTACATGATCTGCTCATGACGACTGCCCCATCATATGTCTAGGTTATCAGTTTTGTTTCGTCATCTTTAATGTGTGTTTCTAGATCTACAGGAATGATTATATATAACGGCCAATTGATATAGAGGCAAATAATCAGCTTCTTTTATTTTTTTTAGAGATTTCTTCACGACACACACTGAATATTGTTTGGAAAATCTCATTTTGGATACTTACTGAGGTTCCTTTGAAAACAGTAGCTTTTTTTTTAAATGATCTCTTACAGGAACGTCAAAGTCAGCACTAAAATTTATTAACCCTCGAACAACGCTCGCGTTAGAGGACAAAATTGATTCATCATGTCCTCTCAATGCAAGTTCGAAACTTCCATAAAAACGCACACAATCAATTTACAATGTTGAATGCATATCGATTGTGCTTCACTTTCTCGTTGTGCAATGCTATACTTCTTCAGTATGCACAATCCATCTGAGCAGCAATATTAACATTTCTAAAAAACAAAAATTAGACTACGATTCACAGGTATAGCAGTAAACTCCGCTCCACACAAATTATTAATTATGCGGAACGCAGCGTTTCGAGAGCACGTGGACTCTTATTGTCAACCGTGTTACCTACTGGTGGTGGAGTTAACTGCTTTACCTGTGAATTATACAACCACACAGTCCTTGCAATCGTTAATTAGACTACGGTTTTCATATGCCACCGTGTTTTTTAATTCGATCGCTTAAATGATTTAAATCACTCAAATCCGTTTTTGTCCATAATTACTATTTATTAATAATTCCAATATTATTCTTGACATATTTTTTTCAAGTGTTTTTCTCGCATTTTTCCAGAAAAAGGTTTCACCAACTTTTAGGAAACATTAATTCGATCTATCCAGTCTCGCAGATGTGAGAAAACGAAGCTGTAGGTTACAAAATATCGTCCAAAATCATTGAATAAAACCAAGCAAAAAAATTACGAGTTTTTAGGATATATCCGTTAATATTAAACATCGTATACTTGAACTTTGGTCATACTTTTCGTTTAAACCAACCCTGTTACTTAATTATAGTTAGTAGTAGAAGTACTGTATCTTGTTTACGCCACTGAATCGATGGTTTGCCAAAAATTTATAATATGGAATTACTACTTATAATTCGTAACAAATAGACCTTAAATGATGTGTATTTGGAAATAAAACACCCATAAAATGCTGGCAATAACGTAGAAGTAACTTGAGTAGGCATTTCTCTGAAAATATTTTCTTGAAAACAATGTACTAGGTGACGATTGCAAGGACTGTGTGGATATACAATTCACAGGTATAGCAGTAAACTCCACTCACACAAATTAATTAATTATGCGGAACGCAGCGTTTCGAGAGCACGTGGGCTCCCATTTTCAACCGTGTTACCGACTGAAGGTAAAAACTGTATCACACATGCAAATTATTTTCTACGCAGGCTCTACAATTTCTAAACCATATGACTATTTACAATCTACTAGGTGGTCCCGTGTTACCGACTAGACAATGGGGAGCCCCACGTGCTCTCGAAACGCTGCGTTCCGCATAATTAATTCATTTGTGTGAGTGGAGTTTACTGCTATACCTGTGAAATGTACTAGGCGTTGGTCAGAGAAAATAAAAAGTTGGAGTATTACTCCATTTCTTTGCCAAAGTGTAGAATTTAAAAAGCAGTCATACCTAACATGTTGAGCCTGACCCTAGGTTTTTGTCGAAATATAATAGAAAGACTACTTTACGAAACAGGGTCTCTATTTTTAGTGCGTCATGTACGATAAGTGTCTGAACTGCAGCTTTATATTAAGCCAGTTTTGCTGCGAAATATAAAAAGTGTTGGTTCAGTACAGGTATCGTGAAGTCGTCTCATACTCTATATGAACTTCTTGTTTGATACAACAAAATGTATATGTGTATATTTAGTTTACTGTATTTTATACTGCACTGAAGAGACCTTTACAATTATAAATTAATGCTATACATACAAAATTTGACAAATAACCATCGCCACTATTTTAATTTAGTTATCTCTCTAATGGTTGATTATAGACGATTCAATTAAAAATAAGCGGAACATTCAGCTATTATCAGCTTACTCGCTAATTATATAACTAACGAAATAAAACTAAAACGCACTCTACAACAGTGAGGACAAACTGACCATCGTTGGAGCAGATGTATGCACACCTTACACGAAATTAACTCAGGTGTATGTGAACATTTAACAGTTGCTTTCATGGAACGACTAAAATAATAATGGGCTGCAGGGATATACGTTAGTGGTCTGTAGTCATTATTTTATTTTTAAGACTTGAAACATCCTCCGTACAAGCGGCTAAATTACATTAATTTAATTACATGAAGTAGAAACGTTTACAAATTTCATTCATATACAGCTGATAATAGCATTATGCCAAGACTGCGATATTTCACTATTACTAAAAATTATTAATGCCTATAGATTAATTGTACAAAATTACAAAACAAGAAAGTATAGGTAAAAGGGATAATATCTATCGACTTCAAATGCATAAAATCTAAAATTAAAACAAAAGTTATCACCATGATTCAACACGCACAAATCACCAATAAAGGAAATTTTTCGTCATTAATAATATTTATATCAAGGTATATTTCTACTTTAAAACAAGGAAATTTATGATTCATTACGGTCACATGTAAATTAGTATGATGCTCTCAAAGCCTTAGTAATATTCAACCTAGTGTAATGTATGCTGCATTTCCATTTTTGATTGAGTGCGAAATTGCAACTGCTCTGACACAATTTAAACGTTATTAATTATTATTGTAAAGGTAAATGCAGAGAACAAGCAACATTTATTACTTACACTATTCTAAAAACATTTGCGAATGTTATTATTACATGTTATCAAAGCTTGATCGTCGAAATTTGGCACTTTTGGCGCTTTTAAGAGAATATTAGTCATGGCTCTGCAAGGTTACAAAGGTCTTACAAGAATGACTATTGCTTCTAAGAAGAATAAAGGTCATTTGGGACAGAAAAGTAGGAGAATCAATATCATTACGAAGTACGATAGTTCATGCACCATTTTGCATCCTTTCACTCATCAACCTTTGATATAGGTAATAGCGATACCAGACAACAGCGACGTATTCAAGCGTACAAAGGAATATAGTTTCTACAGCAACGAATCACAAAACTCATCTAACGCAAGGCGGAACTGTAGATGGCATTAATATGCAGTAAGAAATCAAAATCGAGAATTGAACAACACCCAAAAATCTTCCACTTTCATATTTCTCAAGACATCAGCTTGTCCAATAGAATTAAGAAACATAACAGGGTTTTAATGCAAATTGAAAATTAGCAATTTGTCCCCGGTCACTTTGAATACTATAAGCAAAGGTAGAACAAGTTTTCCTGCTGTCGATGTTATAGGTAGTTCTGTATTGTAGATGTCACAGAATGTACAGCACATTTAACTGTTTGTTTCATTTATAGGTTAGAGAACGACCGGCCTGCATTTCCAGATTAAACCCGCTTTTAACTGGGTTACAAACATTATCAGTATCACACATTTCAATGTACGGTTTGACTGGTGCTATGAAATCTTTGGCTACGATTTCTAATTACACCTTTTCATGCCTATACGATCATCCCACAAATTTGGTTATCTTGCTACACATTATTCGATTTCTTTATTTAAACTGCAATACTCAGATAAGATGCTTGAAAGTTTTCCAAATCAACTCCAATATTGGTTTCTAAACGAATATCTAATATTGTAAACAATTACGTTTCGATCTATAGGTTGTACAAATTTGCACAGCACGTATTTAGCAATCTTCAATAACTTTTTTCTGTGTCCCTTCACTTATGTATGTTTCCTCTCTAAATAATTGTAGAAAAGTTCTTACGCGCTTAAATGTGGATTACACAGAAGCTAGCAGCCAACGGCCTGCCTATTATAACCGGGATCTGTAGCACCACCTTCCAGTCCACATATTTCTCCATATTCTTCCTCAACATTGTCTAAGGCAGAATATGAAGATACCTCACTTTTACATATCTACAATCTCCGTAGCACCTGAAAAAAACATATCTCCAAACACAAAGAATCTTTCAAAATGAACAGCCATATCAATTATATCTTTTATTGCATCATGTAACTCTATTTCATTCAACTTATTTCTAGGTAATTGATTTTCATTATGGTTATAAAGGCTGTGTTAATAACAAATCTGCCAGGTATGAATTTGATTAGTGATTATCACCCTGGATACTTTTCTTGTAGCTCACTCACATATAAGTATGATAATGGATTCTTTAATGCTTAACAAAACACTATGTGGTCAATAATTTTTATTTTCTTTATAATAGTGAAGTTATTCCTCAATATATAAACATGTAAAGACGATTACATTTCGTTTAGTATATTTAATATGCCTCATATCCCAGCAGTCCAAGATAATCTGAATTAAGCAAAGAGAATACCAGATCTAGAGGAGAAACTTATTTAAAGGACCAATACAAATCAATCATGACTGAAATATCTATCCAAGCAAGAAACAAATAAAGTTACTAAGTTAAAATTTAAAATGGATGATATGATAAACACAAATGTGGAATAGCAATTTTGCCCTATTAAAGATTAAAAGCCTATGAGTACTTTCGCAAGTCATGAGAAACTGATTGCGATTTTTATATTCAACATATTGCAATTTTAAAATAAAGGTTTAAAAAAACGAATGCAATATTTAAGCCTAACGGAGCAATATTTGTACATGACAAACGTACAGATATGGTCTTTTCTTTAGCAATAACAAGTAATAAACTTGGCGGTATTTGTATTATTATTGGGTGGGACATAGACGTCAATTGTTATAGTCACGAGCAGCCGTTCTTTCTTCAGATGGTATCGCCATTGACTAGAATGGGAAAAGAGTGCAGAAGACAGCAGCGCGTTTAAACCATATAGGCAGCTTATTACGCATTGTTACCTTCTTTGCCGAACTGCAGTGTTTTCTGACTTGGCTATAGGATCTGAGTGGTGCCTACCTTGCCAATACTGCCGACAAAACTTGACAGCAAACTAACTGAATCTGTTGTATATTTGAATTCATTTGGTTTTGTTCTTTAGTTAAGATTCGCGACATATTGTTTGTAAAGGAATAATTTTCCGCTAATATCAAAAATTTTGTTGATTCTGCCTTTGCAAATTGTCTCTGCATTTTCGAAATAAAAATTAAAGTTAATACCTGCACTTTAAAGCACATACTTGGTGAGATTCGTGAAGTCTGTCTTTATGTCTATGTGCTGGCTTGTTTTAATGCTGGGTGTCTACGTATAACATATACTTTATACTCTATTGGAAAATTCAAGAAATTGTTAAACCGAAGAAAGTAATAACGTACCTTCAATATTCAAGAAAAGGTTTCTGTGAATGCAATAAGGTAATAATGCAATATGGGATACTTCGAATTAAACGGAAGTAGTACACGTGGGTACCTTGAAGATTCTTTATCAGCTGTTTCTACGGTTAATGGTTTTGCTCACTAACTTCAAGCATTAATGTGAATACACCTGACCTATGTCTACAAGCGAATCAAAAGTAATGGTAATAAAGCGGGTTTGATGCTTAATTTCGGCTAACATAAAAATAATTAAGCATGAAGGATAGATTTAAATTGAGAATTATTTCGAACTATAAATAGCCGTAACCTTGACTGACTAGAAGCTAGATTTACGAATACATGAATAACAATAAATAATAATTATATTTAATTTATAGATAGTATTCTTTTAATTTGTTTTAAGTTGACCCGAAAGATTTGTTGTTAAGCAAACATTCTCAATGTATTATAGACACTATAAAGGGAGCTCCGATTTTTATTTAAAAAATACGTAATAATTTATCACAATTACAGAAGTAGGTTAAATTAGGTATTTGTGTGATGTGAAATCAAATGTTTACTTTTAATATATTTTAAAATACATAAATATCCTGTATATGGTTGACACATAACACAATTGTATTTATGACAGTTAATTACGAAATAAATATTTTCTGATTTTAGGTTACTGATGCCATTGTTAGACTGGCTGTTAGTGAGCCATTAGTCTAGTGTATATAGTCGAACAAATATCAATAAAACTGAAGTATGAAAGTCGTCTTCGTTCATATTTTTCCATATTTCAAGAATGTCGTTAGCTGAATTTTTAATATATAATACAATTTTTCGATACATCATAGTTTCCACAGTACGTATGATGTGTTGCTCTACAACATCCTGTCCATTCATTTTTTACACATGTATGTATTTCTTTCACGATCTCATGTTTTTTCAACAAGTGGTAACAGAAATTTATAACTTAAAAAATTGTTTACTTTTTTTTACACTTATATATATTTTAAAGATACTCAACATCTTCATATTGAACTTTCAAGTGTCACGTGCTGCAATATAAAACATACATTGTTGAATTGAAGCTTCGTAGAAACTATAAGTGAAAATAGTATGTGCAAGATTTTCACTGCTCCAACACAGTTCCATAGGCCGCACAGATTATGAAGAACATGAAGCACTAGACTATTATAGTATACTTTTTACATATCTATCTGGGCCATCACGTAAACTACATATGCACTGATTTCGAAAATTCTTACTAAATATAATTTACTTTCTCTGTGTAGGGAAAGTCAGTAAGTAGGTCACAAAAATTTATAATAAAAATAAATAGAGAAATTTTTAGCCAAAAACAAGTTTTATTTTTTAAGAAGTCTCTATTTACATTAATAGACTTACTCCATTGTTTTATCAATGTCCTAATGCCTATTGCATAAAAGTATTTGGATAGTCATCTGAACCACGTGTCTCTTGTTGAATATTGTTATTACCCTCGACATGTTTGCGATCAAAATGCTTTTTGAGTGGATCAAACAGATAATAGTCGGCTTGGGATTAAGAGGAACCGTAAACCGGTTCAAGAAGTTTCCACCCCAATTCTGCAATTCTCGCCTGGATCAAATGGGCCTAATGCGACCTAGCATTATAGTGATGCAGTAATATTCCTCTCGTTAGTAGGCCTGGACGTTTTCGACGAAATGCATCCCGACAACAAAACTCTACACTATGATTCAGCAGTCACGTTCTCATTTCTATTCTGAAAATGGGCTAGGGGCACTCCTCGACAATCCTAGAACACGGTAAGCATAACCTTACCAACGGAGAGCACAACGTTGAATATCTTTGTTAACGGCAAAGACTGATGTCTCCATTGCATCGAAGCACGCTTTGTTTCGGGTTGGTAGTCGTGCACCCATGACTCATCCCCAGTAACAATCCTGTTAAACACGTCCTCTCCTTCCACTGTGTACCGAGAGAGGTGTTGTAAAGGCAAACCCATTCGAATCCTCCTGTGTTTCTCGGTCATCTGTCTAGGCATTCACCGTGAGTAAACTTTTCCAAGATTCAAACGATCGAGGATCAGTTCGTAGGCTAAATCATGAGAATATCCTATTAAAGTTGCTATGCTGTTTATTGCTACCTGCCTATCAGTTCGAATCATCCCTTTCGCCCGTCGAAATGTTATATCTACCGCAATCTGAACGGGGCAGCCACTTCGCCGACCGTCAGCAACTTTCGAGCGCCCTTGAAAGAATTTCTTGACCTACTTATACACAGCTTTATCCGACAAACACTTTTCACCGTAAACAGGAGACATTTCCTTGTGGTTATCTTTTGCAGGAAGTACTTTTGCCCAGACAAAAACTCACAATAGCACGCTCCTCTTCCATAGCCCACCTATGTACGCGTAGGGCAGCTGTCACTTGAGTATCATAAAGCTGAAATCTGCTAACACCTAGTATATATATGCTACTGCTCCCATATATGCAAATGATATAAACTAGATAACGGAAATGATAGAGCCACCGACCAACAGCAACCGCATATATCTATCGGATAGGACGGTTGTTCACTTCAGTGAAAACCTTGTATCATATTTCGATGAAATTTCGGTATCAGAAACGCACAAATCGGCGACGGCCTCGCCTAGGATAGTACACTCGGCTCATCCATATCTGCGACAAAGTACGCGGCTCAATTAGACCTTTTGTAGCACGAAATTGTTGCAGTCAAAGATTTTCCAAACCGCACCCTTTTATTGTAATATTTTAAAGTAACATTTTCCTATCAAGTTTTTAAATATTTAACATGTGTCTTTCTATGTTTATATTAATTTAATGTGTGATTTTAATTTTCAATACGTAAAAATATGAAAAAGTTATAGCTTTCTGGTTTCCATGAAATGTTAAGTCCTTAAAAAGTGCCTTGAATATTTGATCAATACATTTTATCAAAGCGATGTAATTATATGTATATATTGTAGTAGAATTAATCATTCACAATGATTGCAAGGGCTGGGGGGTTACGTAATAAAGAAGTGCGTCAGTACACTCTATTCCAAACCAGAATCCTTTATTGGTTGGAACCACATTCTCTTCTCTAGATACTTTCATGTTACATAACATCGGTCTGGTTAATTTCATTGAATTTACAAGAGCCAACTGCTCCACACGTGTTCTTTCAGAAACCATTGTTGTAGTCCAACAATTGCAATGCAAATTTAAAAAAAAAACATAAAAACCCATCGCGAGTGATATCCCGCAGACATCAGCGTGCTCGTTATAAAAAATTAACACAATTCGAAAGCAAGCGAATTATTAGGTTAGATGAAAGCTGTGTTCCTTTCTGGGAAAGTAGCTGGATAGTTAACTGTAATCACTTAGCCATATTACAGTGTTGGAATGTACGAATTGCAAAACAAGACGAAGCACTTAGACCAATTTCGGGCACACCTTCAAGAACCAACCCCTGAGAAAACTTTCCTCTAAAGCATTTGGTTGTACGACACCAGTTTGAGTTGGTAACAATTTTAGCGGTAAAACACTGTTGGATATAAAATGTCATTACTGACAGAATTCAAAAGAATGACATCTATGGGATGCTGTAGCCACCGACCTTTAGTGTGACTACCGTTAACACTCAAACACAGATGTGTTAGTTCCTGGGAGAGCATTTCTTCGCGGCATACAGCACCTACGATCGCTATAATGGTTTTGGGCCTTAACAATTTTACTCTCTTAGTTTTGGTACTAATTCATGGCATCGAATCGGCTGCCAGTTACATTCAGCAGGTCTTGGAATCCGTAGCGCTATCCTTTATATAGGTTATAATTGTTAGCAAGGTATTTAAATAAGATAATGTCCGATCTCATACAGCGTACGAACGTTTGGATATAGAATATGTATCTAATGAAGAAATCTGATATCCTACTGTAAGAAATATTTAATAATTATCTATGAAACGTGATAACACCCTCCTTTCTAAGTACTAAACCTTATCAAGAATAATCGAAAATAACATGTTTTGTAAATTTATTAACACTAAAATGACTAACTTTGCCACTACCATCTACATTAAAGTTAACTACTAAATTTTACGCGTTGTAATATGCAAAACTATAACCATCTTCCACAACATCAACCTTAGGTATAGCACTTAGTTTACACAATGTAGAATAGTTACAAGGGTTCTATATTGAAGCTAACACACTATAAATAGTTGTATGTCAACTAGGTACATTATTCTATATCCCTATATACGCTGCTCCAGTCGTGGTTTTCACTCAGATCGATTACCAATAGAAAACCCGACGGCTTTGATCGCAATGTTTGTCGGTGCTGCATTAGCTGCCACAGAGTCCAGAAACGAACAATGCGCGCACATACTAGAGCAATTGACGCATACTTTACATACTTTTCCGGGGACACGAACAATTTTCAGACATCACAGGATAGATAGTGATGGCATTCCATTGAAATTAAATGCCAAGTCCTTTAACGGTGACTTTCTTTATTCTAAACTTGTAAGCACATACGGAAATAGGAAAATAAAAGATAAGATATCTATCCCTCATCAAGGGAAACTCAGCATAAAATGTATGTGAGAAAAATAGCATATACTTAAGGTACACACGTGATATTTAAAAAATAGAAAGCTAAATATTCGTCAACATTAAGTATAAGTTCTAACTTAATGTAAAGTCAGTCAATTCAAAACCAGAAATAACATAATTTCGTAGGTAAACGAAAACACTGAGAAAATGCTATTCAAACGCTTCGTACAAAAGTAATTCGTGTGGAAGCAAGTTACACAATTATTTTTATTCGCCGCGCAATCTCCATCATCCAGCCCCAACAACAAATGATGACCATATTGTTTATAGAAGTGCACTCGCTTCTTCACTAACTTGATCATTGGACTATATGTATGCGCAGGAAACTGTGCGGTTTCTACATCTATGCGTAATGTACAATACATTGTTCATATGCGAGTAAATTTGCTGTAACCAAAATTATTTATAGTGACTATCTACACAATGCCGTATTTACGTTAGTTTCTATCTACTCTTGACGTAAAATAGCGCGGATTGCGGAAATACAATCCCAAGTGGAAACTACAAACTTGAACAATGTTACATCTACTATCTGTACGTGAAAAAAGAATGAAAGCTGAAGTAAAACACAACTAGCTGCGGTTATGTGTTCACGAAGTAGCAGTTCAGAAGAAAAACTATTATACATGTTACACTGCACGTACTGGAACTTTTTACACCGATATTTTAGATCTTATTAGCTAGCAAACGATTAGAGGAGGACCAATCAACGGTTGATGTTTATATTTCATGGTGCCATGACAATGATAAGGACCGTGTGAGGCTTTTACATATGACGTATAACGATCATGCTTTATATCTTGCGGCATAAATTATTTTAGAATGTTTTCCAGAGGTGGATGCATTAATCGTAAATACTAAAAAAAGTTTCTCAAATCTCCTACACAATTTCAAAGGCGATCTCAGTATTTCCAAGAAATTAAATCTGACGTTCTGCAATGCAATTCAGACAAGGAAGTAGCTGTTAAGCAAAATCAGACAACATTTTAAGTTACTTTCGTTAAAACAGATTTAAAAACTATTTACAATAATTATACTTGACGCAATATAAAAACTGAAAAATACTGCGTTGCCGTTAGTAAAGTCAGTCTAAATGCCGCAAACTTTTCGCGGTTATTATTCACTAATATACATACAAACAATTAGTTTACATAGGTGTACAGTTCATAACAGCAATCAGAGTAATGTTGCTCTGCAATATGTTTAAATTAATAAATATAGTTCACTACCACCCTTAATCTATAAGAATAATTATAATAAGCCTTTATATCTGAAAAACCTCCCTATTAAAGATAAACTATCACTTTTGGCTTAACAATGTATATAATTTATATTACAAAAGCTATATCCCGGTGACTATACACCGTATAATTAAATGAAAGGTTCCCGCCAATTACACTCAACATTTCCGACAGTTTTAACAACGAAACTTTATTGTTAAAAAATTTTACATTATCGCTCGAGTCACATAAAGTTATTGTTTTATTTTTATCTGGAAGGAAGTTCAACATGATTTTGCTTTTAGAATCACCTAAACAAAATGTAAAAAGCCGCTTTATGGATACCACTGATCATTAACTAAGCCGCATGGACCTATGAATGTTAAAATGGAACAATGAGTTGTATTTTTCGTCAGTCGTTCACCTTTGATTTAATTACACCGCATTATAATAAAAATTATTTAGGAATGAATGGAATAAAATAGGTTAAAACTAAAACAAACACTTTCGTTGGAAATTTAGGCAACTTTAGATCGCATAAATACTGAAACGCTAGGACAGGAAAGGTGCTTGTAATAAATATTATCAACTAGTACATTTATACAATGGTAGAAGAAGTAAAACTCAAATATTTTACAAAATTTCCAATATATTTATCACGATGTTATTATAACATGTTTCACTATAGCTTCATCAGATATACTACTCCTACTGAACAACAAATTTATTTATACTCAAACTTAAGGTAACCTTATCTTACCCTCTTAGACCAATGTTATCGGTAATATTCATGGATTACCTAGAAAAACAAATTGCTACACATCCAATTTTCAAACAATTTATTTATTGGTATAGGTACGCAGACGATATTTTAGCTTGCTTCACAGGAACAGATAGACAATTAAACAATTTCGTAGAATTAATTAATAATCTACATCAAAATATTAAGTTCACAATTGAAAAAGAAGTAAATAAGAAGTTAAATTCCCTAGATCTAACAATTTCGAGAGAAAACAATAGTCATATATTCTCAATTTATCATAAACCATCATACAGATGTAATTGGCCACAATAGTTCGAATCACCCATTTAAGCAAAAATTGTCGTCATTTCATTGTATGATCTACAGACTAATTTCATTACCGTTAAATAAAGGAAACTTCCTTAAGGAATTAAACATCATCAAACAAATAGCAGTAAATAATGGATACAATCCCAAATTAGTAGATCGGATATTAAAGAAAAAGAACTACAAAAAAGCATTTGGGAAAGTGTGTCCAAATATAAAAGAAAAGGGCATCAGTTACAAAGTACTAAGTTATAACGGACCAATTACTGAGAAAACAGGCAGAATATTTACCAAATCTAATTTAGCGATATCCTGCAAAACTAATAACTCACTAGGAAAATTCATAAAAAATAATAAATCAAAATTAAACAAAGGAAAAGAATCGGGAATTTATAAGCTAACTTGTTGTGATTGCCCAAAAACGTACATCGGCCAAACAGGTAGGTGTTCTGAAAAAAGAATACGTGAGCATTTCATGAGCTATGTACACAAAAATAAAGATTCCAATTACACTCGCCATTTATTGGAAAACAACCACAATTTCAATAGTAATTTCGAAATTTTACATTCCGAAAGTAAAGGTCTGAAATTAAACTTACTTGAGTCCTTAGAGATAAATAAACTTAAATATTCAGATATATTAGTTAATGATCAAATAGACTTGAATAATTCACTGTTGTTAAACTTGTTTGTGTTACTAAGAATTTTGAGAGATAAGTAGCCTATTATGTAAACACATTATGTAAACTGATTAGATAACTAATTAGCTAAACACATTGTACACATTATCCTTAATTAGCATAAGATAAGGTTACCTTAAGTTTGAGTATAAATAAGTTTCTTGTTCAGTAGGAGTAGAATATCTGATGAAGCTACAGTGATAGCGAAACATGTTATAATGACATTGTGATGAATATATTGGAAATTTTTGTAAAATATTTGAGTTTTACTTCATGGACCATTGTTCAATATGGACTTCCAACAAGTATCGGCCGACTCAGTCGATAGTACATTTATCATTAACGTCATTAAACAAATACATAATCTCCAGATATTACGTGCTGTTTATATATTCATATTCAATGGGATATTCAAAATTCAACGGAAGTCAATAGTCATCGAAATTTATAATATTTCTAGACACGCAGTTTAAGTGGTGCAATCGTTTCTCATAATCATACGGCATATTCGTAAAGCCTGATATATTCAACATAGTTAATTCATACTTAAGTGAAGTTGAGTTTTCTGTAAAGTCGAACTTTCGTGGAAAATTTTTTTGTTTTCTAATGTGGCTTATTACAGAGACAGTTCATCGATTAATTTTATCTAGAGATAAATCATCATCTAAGAACAGTGTTTATTGTTGGTGTTTACACTCTCAGAATGAATTTCATGATAATTCATCTATTCATTCTATCTGTTGTTGCCACAAATATTGATGCTATGTGTATTATGATCAAACGGAATCGGTGAGATTGAAGCATCTTTAGGCATTAGTATGAAGCCGAATATTTGAACAAGCGGAAACTTTGCGGCCAGACGACCGTTCACCAGTTCAAAGCAAGGACAAAAAATGCCGAAAACATTTAACCGACACATTTTAAATGTAGTCTACAATATTCGTACTTGAATGCATTTGTTCATAATCCACCGTTTGGGTATTTCTAAGCCAACAAAAAGTATTCCTTCTCCCTCTTGTTTCTTCGGTTTCACTGGACATGTGACTACTGTAGATCTGTCATCAACCTGAATAGTGGTTGATATGTTTATCGTATAGAAAATAAAACTATATTTTATTAGTTAAAATCCATTGTATTGCGTCAGCTACGTCCAAAAATATGTATTATAGTATTGTTCATAATCGGATTGAAGCTTGATTAGTACATTCGCATCGTTAGGTGATTAAAAGGCAATTCCTAAAGCAGCATTTTAGTGCTAAGGACAATTCATGTAATAAGAGTAGTGTTAGAAATGAGAGAGCTTCATTAATTTTACGCTTCGTAGTAGATAGCCGAACTTTAATTATTTGAAGTAGCATTCTTAACTTATTTCGACTGGTTGTTCTGAACTAAGCAAATGAATTTCAATAGATTACGATATACAGCATTTACAGCAAGAATGGTAGCGATTGTCATTTGATAACGCGTTGTTGCTTATTGCTCTTAATTTCTTGACTTGTGTTCCCTCGGAAATATGTTACAATTGTGAAGAAAAGTGATCTTGGCAATGTAATATATTGAAAATCGATATCATTCTTTTAATGCCATTACAAAGTGTTTTAACATTCTACAAAACCTTTCAAACATTTTTTTTAAGTTATCTCCCTACAATTTTAGAAATATCATTAGCGTAATTATGTAGACCAGGGCAGCAAACATAAAATTCTCCTGGGGTCATGTTAGATAAACGAATGATGGTGGCTCAAACAGGTTGAAGGAAATGGTTAGGAACATCCGTGATCTCTCAAAAGGGCGCCCCTTATAAGTATAAACCCACATTTATTGATTAAGTTGATTAAATAATAATGTTCCTGATATTAGAATGATTTACAAAAAAATACACTTAATTTTGTAAATGTTACTGTCGACTAGATTGATAGGCTAGCTATAACCTTCTAGCGGCAATTTAAGCAACCCTGATATCTGTACGTATGAGGCTCTAGATAATTGCATGTGTGTACTATTACTAAACGAAATTTCAAGCATCTACGAACAATTAAAAATATTATATTAGGAAGTTGTATAGAAAAAATTAACAATTAACCTGGTGGTAGTAATGTAAAACCTTTTCCCTAAGTAACGGTTTAAGGAATCCACTCTATAATTATAAATATGTTATATTTATATATTTATAAGCATTTCAAAGAACCGATCAGTAACCATCCACATAATTGATGGGTTTTAATTCTACCAACGCAAGCTGCATACTGCATTTCTCTTTTCTTCAACATCTTCAAGATAAGTGCACTAGTAAGCAGCTTTACGCGAGTTTAAAGTCTCTCATTGCACAGTGAGGGTGTGTAATACTCACGGGAGTATTGTTAATCGCAACCTGAGTTTTATATAAAATTGTTAATGTATTGATTAACGTTGAAATAGCAATCCATTTTACCAGTGTGAAGTCAGGTGTTTACGCTATGTATATACAGTGAAATTCCTCTTCGCGGACACCCCTCTTACACGGACACCTCCATTAAACGGACAGTTTCTCATGGTCCCGATCGGCTCACATATAATTTCCATTGTATTAACTCTTCCTTGAACGGACATCCTCTTGAACGGACGCGGACACGAGAAAATGTTCTCTTAACCGGACAAAAAATAAAATAAAAAGAAACACCTTATCTTATTTTTATATCGAGAGTACTGCTATTGCATTTGTCAATCGCGCCGCGCGCCAATTTCGCTGGGACTTCCCCGGGTAAACCAGAGATTTACCGACTTTAATGTTTCGGTACAAACGCAGCCTATGTCGTGTATTTCTGCCTGGAGTGAATTAGGGACTTCCCCAAGTTGGTCGGGGATTTACCGTTCTTATTCTTTGGGTGTACGCTTTCGATTGAATCTGCTTTCAATATTATTATTGTATATTATTAATACACAATTCTGATGTCTATGCGGAAAAGACACAGTAGGCGACACATTCATTGTAGAAATGGCTCCAAATAGAAAAATTCTCACGCTTAAACAAAAATTGAGATTGTTGAAGTTTACATTGAAGATAAATTAGGTGTAAGCTTATCCAAACGTTTTAATATTGGAAAAAACACAAGCTGCAGATATAATTAAACATAAAGAAATCCTTCTAAACAAATGAATGTCGAACAGCAATTTGAATGAAAAAAGAAGCTTTTTGACGGGTAGTGGTACTAAAATTGACAAATTGTGTTATGACTGGTTTACAGCAACTCGGCATAAGGGCATTCCTTTAACATGTATGCATATGATTTTTTTAGATAAGGCTTTCTTGTATTAATGCGTTGATTTTCTTTTCATATTAAATTCTAAAATAGATAAAAAAAGTAAGATTACCAATAGGTTTGTCGTTACAAAAAAAACTTTTTTTAGGTCCGCTAATACGATGCAAAACAAGAGAAATAGCCGCTTCTTTTGGGACATTCTACATTCAGTGCTTCTTCTAGTTGGCTCAATAAATTTAGAATCCGCCACAATATAAGTTTTAAAGCGATTTCGGGAGAAGGTGCTTCGGTTAATCCTAAAGATGTTTCATCGTTTTTAAAAAAATGTCCTTTGATTAAGGGATATTCACTGAGAGACATCTATAATGCCGATGAGACAGGCCTGTATTTTAGGGCTCTACCCGAAACAACGCTCACATTAAAGAAGGGAAAATGTGTTGGGGGTAATTATCCCAAAGAGAGGTTTACAATTTTGCATTGTGCAAGTATGGCGGGTGAAAAAGAAAAGCTCCTAGTTATTGGTAGGGCAGCTAAACTCAGAACTTTTAAAAACATTAATATAAATAACCTGCGTGTAACTTGGAAATGCAATAAGGAAGCTTGGATGACAGGACAGATTATGACAGAGTGGTTGCAAGGCCTAGATTGGAAAATGGCTAAAGAAAAAAGAAACATTTTGTTATTTTTAGACAATGCGGGATTTCATCCGAAAGACGTTCGCTTAAATAATATAAAAATATTATTTTTACCCCCTAATTGTACATCAGCTTGTCAACCACTTGACTAGGGGATTATAAAGAATTTTAAAACTTATTACCGAAGTGTAATACTTAACATTTGCTAGTAAACACTGAAACTGCTGGTACAGCTTTTGAGTTAATAAAGAAAATTACACCACTGGATGCTGTTTATTTGGCAAAAACCGCTTGGGACCAAGTAACCAGAGAGGCAGTTCAAAATTGCTTCCGCAAAGCAGTATTTAATTATGTAAATATGCAAAGTGAAGACCAGTTAACTGTGGCTGATAACCTAGAAGATGATTTGCCTCTTAGTGTACTTTCATATATCCTCAAAAATAAGAATTTATTAAAATTGACGGATAATGAAAACCTTAATAATTTTTTGAACGTAGATGAAGATTTGTATGTTGAAGATCCAGATTCAGAACAAGAAATTGTAAATCCAGTTTAAATACAAGAACTTTCAGAAGATTCTGATGTCGATGAGGTTCCAGTGCCAACAGAAGCTATCCCAAATTATGGTAAAGCTATTACCCTGACCAAGCACCTCAAAAGTTTTGTCGAAATACGACGCCATTTAAAAAAAAAGAGAAGACAAACAACAATATATGAATTTTTGCGTCCTTAAAGTGACTATTCATGTCATTGTTTTGTATTACATACTACATCTATGTATCTATGTACATACATATATTATACTTTGTATGTATATATCTAAAGGAAATAAACTTTTTTTCTTAAGTTTAAAGTTTCTTATTTATTTTAAAAACATTTATATACATACACGATTTAAATGTCCCAGTTTCTTTAATATATTCATTTGTCGTTAAAACACGATTTTTGTTGTATCTACTACATATTTCTTTTAGGCGGACACCCCTCCTCAACGGACATCTTCAGTTGATCCCGTTGGTGTCCGTTCAAGGGAGATTTCACTGTATATATAAATTTCAACGTCACCCGTTGCAACAAAATACATAATTGTTATTACATTAATATTATATATTATTATATTATATAATAAAAATTTACTGTTATCTCGACATTTATAAATTTTCATTACATTAATTACATTACAATACTCACACTTTGTACGTAAAATCTAAGAGAAAATATTAGTGTTGTTACATATTGTAGGGCAATACCTTACTAATCTTTATTAGTAGATTTTAGTTATATGAGATATATTACAAGATTATTACCATTTTTGTATATTGAGGTATGCGTTTACCAAAATATTTTGTACGATGCGCAACAGAACAGAATAATTCAATTTCCATATCATTTGTGCGCCTACTGTCGAAGTCGTCACGTTCCCGTCATGGCTAGTTAGTCTGAAGGAAACTCAGCCAAGTGAAAGGAACACGGGAAGGGAACTAATAACAAAAATTATGTCCGCCGCTAATTACGACCAAAACTCCGTCTCAGTAAACATAATTCGCCCGATCCTGGCTTGTTCTTCTTAAACCGTTAATTAATCCCTTTCATTAGAGCGACTCATCCACTAAGACTAAGATTGCTAAACTTACCGCTGCGAGATAGATAGAAGTAGGTATATAATTTCATCCAGAGCGCTGTGGTATTAAACTTGCGCTAACTCTTTACCCTAAATTGTACGTATATGTAAGTAAATACACTTGACTTTATTTAGAGCGAGATCTTTAACTTACCGATTTTCAGCATTACGTCCATGTTCAATAATATTCATATATTAACCGTTAACAATTTTTTGCATTAAATTAGCACCATCTTAGGTTAGAAAGGAAAACCGGTTACATCAAATTTAGACGTTTTATGTACGTTTGCTTTTTTTCAAACTTCGTATTTATAACATTACTCTTTTCAATATTCTCTCTATAAAATAGTTTCTATAAGTAAAAGACATTCATGGTCTAACCAAGTGAACAATAGAAAAGGTTAAGAATATATGGAGACAATCTTGAAATACCAATATTAACATTTGAACAAAAATCTCCTCTAATATTTTTATATATTTGTCTATTCAACTTAGAAATATTTTCGAACTTCTAACAGGAATGGATTCAAACTTGCTTATTTTAACTCCGTTTAGATGTTAATTTCTTATTTAAGCTTAGGCCACCTTGTTTTCTTTTTGTAGAAAAATGGAAGTTACGCATATTCAACTTTTTGAAATATTAACATTTTATAAGGGAATACTAGGGCTTTATTACAGCCTACTAAGATTGAATGATAAAAGATTCATGGGATTTTAAAAGAGCTTTTTAACCTTAAAGTCAGAATATATTAAATTTTCATTCTTATTTCAATCAGCAATCTTTTCTCGATTCTTAATTAAAAAAATAAGACTATATTTATCATAGTGAACAAATATAATGTTTTATTAGATGACTCTGAAACTTTTCATTGTAGATATTGCTACTTTAATTTTGACTTATTGGTTGCTCGAAAATTGACCAGAGTAAAGAAAATATAGGGTTTCTATTCCAAAGTAGCAAAACTTGTAAATAATAATGTTTAAGAAGAATGTATATATATATATATATATATATGATTTAAATCGAGCTAAGAAAGTTTTTGTTTTAATTAAGAAAGTATAATACTTCCACTTAAGTTAAACGTCCGGAACCATTTGTTACAACAGGCATACACAAATCTTCATATTAGTTTTTTAAGTTCTACTTTATGTAAATAAATACTTTCAACTGACGATCACAATACCTGGCAAATCGATTAATCCCTTGTAAGTTTCCTCTTTGGCCCGCTAGATCATGTGTTATATTTCCTTAAAAGTACAAAATTCGTCAATTCGTCGAAAGAAATATATCAATATAAAGTCGACAGGACCCAAGGGTTCAAATATTAATTCTTTAGCCACAACAATGCTAAACCGCAAACGCTTTATACAATAATAATAGATTGCGGGCACAGCGTACAGTGTGCTTTTTGATGACATAATCCCGACACGTGACTTTAATATACGCTTGTTTTATCTCCCAACCTTGTTAAAATCCCCAACATCGCCATATAAAACCAGTCTATGTCAAAATTGTTTAGATAATATTCTGTATTAAGTACCTCTCCTTAATTAAAAACGGAAATAAATCATGAAGTTATATATACACATATGTACGTACTATTACTATTCCTATTACTATTAAAACTGCTGGTAGACAAATTATTAAACATATAATGTTTGTACTGTATAATTAGTAGTACATATATGGTATTTTTTTCTTTTTATATTTTGCTGTCATGGTTACAATGCTGAAACTGAGTAAATATGTGCCTGTAGGAAATAAATCATTATTATTATCATTGTTGTTAATTCCTGAAGAAACTACCTATTTCAGTCCTAATATTTTTTAATTAACCAGACAGACTGTCCATTAAAGTAGAAAGATGATTTGATTTATATAATTAAACGCAATAGCATAATAGTACAAGCATAGCTCTGTACACTTCCGGTTTGTAAATGGCATAGAACTTGTTTTAGTCTAAAAGATAACAAGTCAAACTCTTCGAAAGTTCAAAAACAAAAACATTTATTTCCTGCGACCTTAACTGTTAAAAATAGTCACGGAGTAGTGTTTACTTCCTTTGTATGCCGCGTTTGTTGGTTTTACGATTTATCTTAAGTACTTTTGTATCCCTTTTATAATAAGTTGCAAAATGCTCAGTTTGCAATTATAATTAGTGTAACTTGTAGGACAATGAGCGAATTCTTCTTCTCTTTGTTAATTTTGCTAATAGTGTGTAAAAAACGTACCCTATTTCGCAATATACAAGTTTATTCAAAAGTTCCCAGTTTAATTTTTACTGCTATAGTGACTGCTTTTCTAATTTCAAAATATGTGTACCACTGCGATTTTGAGTATGGTTTTACCGCCATGTGTTCGTATTCGCCTTATTCAGTGCTACTAGGAATCCAACGCGCTAAGAGCATATCGAATAATACATGAATTGAGAAACGGACTTTCCTTAGTAAAATTATTTCGTAAGCTCGTGTAAGAAAATGGAGAAACTGGTACAGTTAACAAAAAACAGAATAAGTTGAATAGACCAAAGTTAGTAAAAACTAAAGCCATTGCAAATTTAGTTTTACTATGACTTCCGCACGTTCGTGAAAATTCAATCAATAATGTGGCGAATTCTGAAAAAGTTTCTCTTTCATCTTCACAAAAAAAATGCTCTTTGAACTTAAAGAACTAGATAAACAGATTCTCCTCACTTTCTCTTTGCAAATATTAGCTCAAATACAGAATAACTATACAAAATATTTTGAATGGCCGAGGCACATTTTCAATTGCATGGGAGTGCTAGTACAGACAACTGCAAGGTACTGTGAAAAAAATAATGTAAGTACGATTGTCAAAGTTGCTGTCTGGCGTGGCTTTACGTCATATGTTCTAGTAGAAGTTTATTTCTATGGAGAAATGAAACCTGGGCAAACAAAAATATTTACGATGAATGGACAGCGATATTTTCGAATATTGCAAGGTTTTATACTACCAGCACTACAGAATCATGATATTGACATCATTGTTAATGTTCAATACGATGCTCCATTTCATATAAACCAGAAGACTACTACGCTACGCATTTGGCGATCACATAATATAGATATTCCGAAAGAAGGACTTTCTCGGTTACCAGACATGGATCAGGTTGGTTATTGGTTATTATTTTGATGTAAACACCATATTACAAAGAGACAGTATTTCTTAGTAGACTCGTGAAAAACTGGACCAATTGATATCACATGCTATCGAGAAGATTCCTAGAAATACTCTTAGCAATGCTTTTCATAATTTAGAAGGACTATTTTTTAAATGAATATGAAGGTACTAGTTAACTTTTGTTTTTCCTTTTAAAAATAAAATCTCGTTCCTTTACGGACATGTTGTTGTTTTCATTTTTGCAGAATCTTCGTAAAATTACGGATATTTTTAACAAGGAATCGAATGATCCTGTATATCTATAATATATCCGTATATAAGTATTTTTATAGTGTATCGTGTTAATCCACGACATCACCAATAATATTTGATTGCACAGATCTTATATTCAATGCTGGTAGATTAGGTGCTTTGGTGATATATAGTTCCTTCCTAATGATACTTTTTATATATTTATCACAGCAACCACAGAAAAGAGAAGAAAAACATATTCGGCTTCTTTTTTGTAGTACAAAGTTACAAAGCGTCAGCTCCAAGAGATTTTCGTAGCATTATGGTAAAATTGTAACACTCACTGTAAGATTAATTCACCTTAAAATAAATGCATCAAAAATGAGATTATTTACACGTTTCTTCCTTACACGCTATTGTATTTTTATATGCATAGTTTTCAAAAAAATACAGATTAATTTAAAATGTGGAAGAAATTGCGAAGACTAATGAAAACAAATGTATAAATGCAAAGAATTGAAATATTAATATAACGCAAAGAATAACAAACTAGAGAAGTACGTATATAATAGTTGAGGATGAGTACGATGGTGCAGTAAAGAAATTAGTGAAGTCGCATATAGTCATGAAAATACACATAATCAATTCCCAATATAACAAAATTTCTAAGCAACAAAGTACTTCTGTCGTTCTAATCCAAATAGTTTTGCATGTGTAGTGCTTTGTAATGTGAAATGAGTCGCAAACACGAGAATGTACATAATTCTGTCATAAATAAAGCAAATACGTTTGAAGTTTTCTCTTAAGTAGCTTTATAAGGTTTTTATTTCAGTCCATGGATATGACCGACTAATTCTGTTATTACGCCAAATAGTACTAATACATCAAACTGCAGTTTAAAATTCTTATAAAAGCTATAGAAATTTGTATGTTATTGACCACTGTTACTTTCGCTTGTAAAAAAAAAACAGATAATTCATTTTAAGTACTGTAAATTCTTGTTACTATGTTTATTGCAAAATCTCAAAGAATAACATTTTTTGTAATATTTGTTATGTTATGGCATTTCCTAATTTGGAAAAATTCTTTGTGGAAGCAAAGAAAAGAAATTCATGTGGTAATAAATATTATGCTGAACCTTTACCTCTAACGATAACAGTCTAATCAACGGAGTTATTTTAAATTTCTGGAAAAATCAGCAATCAGTATACTATATTATTACACAGTGAAGTAGAAATTATATTCACACTATTAAATTGTAACAAAAATTGGACTGAGATTGGACTGATGTCCCTGTCGAGATTAATATAAACAGACTTTTGTCAAAGACTACGCAAGAACACGAGAAGTTAAAATTAGATACTGAAAACTAGCAAGCAAAAAGAATAGTAAAACCGTAATCGAATAGAAAATACATAATACTAAAGCTTCCCGCAAAGAAAAATTGGTCACACATCAAGATAAAAAATATAACATTAAATTGTGCATCTACACCTGCGTGCACATCTGTAATTAAATATTTTTTCTCTACCTAAAGTTCCAGATCAAGTTTTTGTAAATGTACAGATGAGTGTATCGGTTTCGTTTCTTTTAATTGGCTCTCTAATAAGTTGTATACATACCATAATTATTATAAAAAAATGCTATACAGTCAGTCAAAAAAATTGTTATTGGAACATCAAGTTATACAACAAAAAGATCTTATTAAAAAATTCTTTCATTACCCAATTACAGTGACAGAAATTGCTTACTTAGGTGTCTTAATTAAACGGTTTCTCTAGACAATTTACTATTGGACACTAAAAGGATCATATTTCTGTTAGACGTGGGCTATAATAAGGGCTCATTTGCTGACCCCGTCAAAGACCCGTGTTAGTGCAAATCCTCGGGGAGCATAAAGGACTAACCCTTGGGCGCGCCCTTTCCCCGACTCGACACCGGGACTGTAGTCTTGATGGCCTAAGTATGTGTTGCTTGCTGACGAAACTGTTCAACTCCACTTTACACTGCGTATTTGATACTATCTGCAAGCCGCGGAGAACAGAGAAGAGATGTTTTATCTTTATCTTCAACAGTATAGGTGTGCTTCGAATCGCGCCAAGGGAATAAAACTACTCTCGTGCAATAGCTTTAACATATAGTTCTATATATAAATATAATATAAATAAACCGCCGCGATTGGTTTAATTTATAATAGAGAAAATCAAAGCTGTGTAAAATACGTTTTAATTAATATATATGACCAACGTCGCGTGAAAGAGAACTTCTACCCTGTTCTGTTCCTATTATGAGATAGATCGCCATAAATGCTTTCGAATAACTTTGAAGATGAGAGTGTTTTATTATTATCGTAAAAGTTAAAAGAAGGAAGGGTAATCATAATTTGCTACTTGCTTTCTATGGAATGGTATAGAATTTTGACGACCAGAAACCAAGTAACGCTATTCTATTCAGCTTTGTATTCATAAAAAATAACATTAAATGCAACTTAAGTGACGAACTGAGATAGTTGAAGCAACTTTCTCGTGTTTTAATTTCCGAATTTCCCCACGAACTACAGAAAAATTTTACAGAAACGTAAAAGTGTGAATATTTTAGCTTACTTATTGGGATTATTACTGAAAACTCTGATTGTACACCTATTGGAATACACCGAATGAAAGAAATATATACATTCACCAAAACACGGGGTAGTACATATTTGCAGCCCTTGGTTTAATTATTTATACATTTACTCAACAACTTAATGTATATATTCAAATTCACCTTGTAGTTTAAACCAAAATGCTGACTTTCTTCGAATCAAATTATTGTGTGTTAGTACTGTTCCTTCAGCTAAAACAAGTAGACACAAAGAGACTTAATTTTTGATTTCACATCAGAACAAGAATAGTGTGACGTGGAATGGTTGCAGTATGATATGTTATCACGTCCGAATTTGAGTAAGTACAATATATCAGATTTAATTATATGGTTTTTGTGTGTATATGTATGCATGTATATATATATATATATATGTATATATATATACATATATATATATATATATATACATATATATATATATGTATATATATATATACATATATATATATACATATATATATATATATATATATATATATATATGTATATATATACACTTCCGAACATAATAAATAAATAATAAAATTTGATGTTTATTTCAAAACTTTAAACAACCTAATTATAAAAAAATATTTATTCATCTGCGATTTATTTCACATATGTGCACAAAATAGAAAGTCATAATAAACATTAGAAAACATAGAGTAAGTTATACTTTCTTATCACCGAAAAGTCCACCTCTTGATTTAGTAACTACTCGGACAATGCGTGGCATTCTTTCTACCAATTTCCACAGTGTATCTTGAGGAATATTGTTCCACCCCCTCTGCAATACTGCCCAGAGATGAGTTTTGAACGTTGGACATTCTCTTCTAATTCGTCTCCCCAGTTAACCCCATAGAAGCTCTATCGGATTAAGATTCGGATTCTGAGGAAGACAAGTTATCATTTTTAACAACCCTTCATTCTTTGCATCAGCCATGTAATTTTTACATAATAACGACGTATGCTTCGGATTGTTATCGTGCATTAACTCAAAATTGGCTATTAAGCGAAGTCTGGATGGTAGAGAATTTTCTTCTAATATCTTGCGATAATTCTCCTTCCTCATTATTCCATCAACTTTCATACCCATACAAAGATGAAACCACCACCTTTCTTTATTATTGGTGTAATGCACTCAGGCAGCATTTTGTCATCTTTTGAGCTCCAGATAAACGTTCTGCTGCTTTGACACTTCATGTTTGGACTCATCAATCCACAATAAGTTTCCCCATTGTTCTATTGTCCAGCCTTTGTGAGTGCCACTAGAGATGTTTTTGTGTATTTCTACGACGTAGCAACGGTGTTCATGTAGCAATACGGTCGTGGAGGTTTGCTTCTTTTAAACGACGTTTCATTGTACTAACGGATATCTTGGTGTTTCTAGTTCAGTTCATTTTCGCCGCTATTTCAGGAGCCATTAATCGTTTATTTCTCTTACTAAGCAATTTTATGTGTTTATTGCCGCCTCTGGATGTTGCTCGAGAACGCACTGAACGATTTTTACTAGCAAGTGTATCAGTCTGTTCGAACCGGCGAACAGTTGAATTTACTGTGGATTTTTTACATTAGCTCGCCCAAAAATATGACGTACAGAATATCCTTCTTGATATAACGGTAATATTGCTGATCGTGTTTCAACACTAAGCGGTTTTCCGCGAGGCAGTTTTACACAGTAATTAAATTATTTACTCACACAAAGAAATAACAATATTGAGCAGCACGTAAGTCTACCTAATGACAAACTAAACTCGCTGATAATATAATTTATGCATACTTAAGGAGCAAATACCATCTTTATAGGAACTTTTTTGTAATTTGTTTCATTTATAGTGTCATAAAATTTCTGCCCGCACATTACTTAAAATATCTATATCTGCTATTGCTTGTACTGTACCTAATTATTTCACGATTTTGAAATTTGAATTTAGTTTTTGTGTAGCTGTGTTTTTTCATTCTCTTATTGATATTTTGTTTGCTGGCAATGGATTTTAGATTTAATGAATATGTGTAAATTCGACAATATCTTTTCAAATAAATTGATGGTTTTCCACTAAATAAACACAATAACTAGGATCAAATATTCTTGAGATTTAAACATTTACTATGTAATGTTTTATATGCACATTCGAAACGTTGTCATTTTCAATGTCTGTCTCATTGTACAATTTACTTATTATATTTCGTTAATAATTAATAAATTTCTGGATAGTTAGAGGCGTTGTTGTGCTAACACTATTTTTTGAAATTGTTTCAAGAAAGAAACTTTATGATGTTGTCTTAAGCCTTATGAAGTACTAAATACATTTCATCAAATTCATTAGACGAACCAATTTTTGATTAGCTGAAATACCTTTTTCTCTCACAGCAATTGCATCTTACATGCGTTTTTGTATCTTAAACGAATCCCTTAGTGTAGGTGATAAATTGTAATTCAATAGATCACTTTACATTCCTATGTAAGAGTAGGTGAGCTTTATACGAAAGGTGATAGTTGCATTGTTCCATGATACAACCTGAATCAATAAGATAAATCAATACTACAATATATGTATTTTATTGGCTTCACAAATATATTTCATGTAATGTCGGTTGATAACCCAGTTAATTAAATATGATATCTCCTAGAACGAGACATTTTTGACAATGCAATTGCGGGGAACATTGTAAGTTGATAGAGGACTGGACTTAACAAGGGTTCCCAATGTGGTTCGCTGTAACTTCCCACTTTTCTCTCGTTCAAGACATGCAAAGCAAGCCTCCGGGATAGCACAGTCCTCCTGTCAGATTCCTTGAATTCCGAGATGCTGTTTAGATGTCAGGTGTCCCCTTCGGGTAATCGTATACACAAGTACGAAGCTTATATGTAAGAAACTCGGTCCTCGCATAGGCAAGAACCTTGTACAATCTTCATGTTAAACTACTGTTATAGTTAAAGGTTCAGTTGGTTTACTAAAGAGTTGCGTTCGTTTTAGATCTAGTATCATGAAATAAATATAATTTTTAGTTTTGCCTGTATATCAATTTCTACAAAACCAGGCTTCTTTGTCATTTGAATATGGCCTCAAGTAGGTAGAATTTTAGCTTTACTAAAGAAAATAACGCTATTTCTTTAATGGTTGAAAATAAAGCAAACGTATTTAAACATATAATTTTAAGCAATATGTGCAAACAATTTTCAAACCATTTCTTCCACACATATATATGTTAAATACATACAGCTGCATCGTTGTATAACTGGATTATTTACTTTACAACTTCCAATAATCTGCAATATGTATTACAGTGAAAAATTAAAGTCTTACAAAATCTGAAGATAAAATAACGCATATAAAAGCCAAATAATAGTAATAATAATGTAATATATACAGTGCAGTAAAAATAAATTAAAATTAGGACAAACGTACAATTGAACAAGATAGCTAACAACACATTCACACACAATCCACTGCAAAGTGACGCTAAAAAAACAAAAATAAAATGGGACATCAATATAAGCTGTATACACGCGTCAACAAAAAGGCTTCTAAATTAATTTATTGGCGTTCCCAATCATATGTACAGTAGGTGCTTTAAGTAATATATTTGCTCTATGTGGCAGAACCTTAAATGTAGGGAAGGATCTCGTAACTTACTGAGGTACTACAAAATTAATTCAGGAGGGAAGAGATGAGGGGGGAGTTATGGTGTGATAGATCTTAAAATCGTCGGCATAAGCAAGTACATTGTAGTCCAGTTGCTGCAGAAGATCGTCCAAATAAATACTAAATAAAAGAGAATAAAAATGGATCCTTGGCATAAACCAGATGAAGCAGAAAATGTCAAGGATGCGTAGTCATTGCAGTGAACATGCCATGAACGGACAGATTAATTCTGTTACACTAGGAGGGAAACCAATATCATTTAGTTTATATCATAAGTGAATGATAGATAGTACCAAATCCTTTACTAAAGTCAGTATATAATTTGCTGACGTCCATCCGTGGATCCGGTAATATATTGCTCTATTTCTGCAAAGTTGGTTATAGTAGATCTCTCACGAATGCAACCATGTTGTCGCGTAGATAAGTACTAATACTGTACTAATGGCACTAGTGTAGGTTCTGTGAGACAAATATTTTATTAGACTTTACAAAAATTTCTGCAAAGTTTGATAAAATATTTATTGGTCTAACCTTGTGAAATCATTACTGAAAGTTTATACGTGGATTAGCAAAATTAACAGAAATTTAAAGCTCAAAAATCATTATAATATTCTTAAAAAATGAAGTTCTTGCTATGCCCTTTAACACTCTTGTGATTCTTTGTTGCCATCTCTTGCTTCATTTTTCCATTTTAGTCTCGCTAACGCTTGCCATCACTTACTAGTACTTGTATCCAAGTAACAGGGTACACAGAGGACTTGGTGTGATAATTGCAACGTAGGCCTCATCCTGTTGCTCTCTAAGATCATTTAGATATCAAATCTATCTTGTAACTGGACTACATGGCAACTGTGTTTTAGACGCTCCAAGTAGTTTTATGTTATCTAAAATTAATGATTGTTATCATGTTATTATTTTTTATTATTGAATTCAGTTACTATTCGGGTGCGTGTGGTTGTTCCAGTATTTGCTAAATTTATTCTATGTTTAATAAGTGCTAATTATTGTGTTTCATGTCGTAAAATAGAGCAAAATTACTTAAGCTTCCGTTTTGATGGATATTCGTAAATAGGATACGTTTTCTTTCATCTTTAGTTTCTTGGATTAAAAAAATCTGTTTTTCTATTTCCGTCCTATTTCTTTTCCTTCGCCAGCCAAGGTCTTCCCATTCTATATTTCGTTTTTGTTAGACACCGCGAAAACTCTGCAGGTGCGAAGAGGATTTGATTTCCTCCCTTTGACCTTTTTACCACTCGTAATTATGTCTTGTGTCACTAGTAAAATATAAATATTTGCGCTTGCTTTTGTTGCTGAGTAGAGGCCCAACAACATAGATTAGTTACACGTACAGTATATAATAACACCTTTAATGTAGAATGCGTGGAGATTACCACTACCGAAACTTCAAATTCGTTTTAACGTGTAACTATTTAAACTGCATCAATCTCGATAATATAAATAGTATGAATTCATTGATCGTTTCTTTACAAAGCATTGCAATTTTAACAACAGCTAAACGTTTGAGCGGAATCAGCGGATTAAGAGTATAATGATTTATGGTTGTAAAGAAGCAGACGAAATCAAATCTGAGGGTGATACCGCAACTGTATAGACAATATTAATTGTCCTAAACGTAGAAAGTAATATAGTGTCTTTATTTCATTTGGGATAGTTTGATTCTACAAAAGAGCGGCTTAGACCTATTAAAACAGAACTGTTATCGAAAGAAGCAGCGCGTTTAGGTTAAGAAGACTTTTGCATAATTGGAATATCTTGTTCCTATGATAGAATCCTTTTTAAATAAGTGTTTGTAGGCGTGTTAGAATGGAATTAAATCAACGAAAGGTGAGAACAACCTGCGAATAGAATACAGAAATGATGTTATTAACTATTATTTCGTAAAAGAGCTGAATTTGTCCAACGATTCACCTCACCTAGTTACCATATATTACCAAAATGCGCTAGCTTTAAATACTGAAACGCATGACTTTTTTGTAACTATTACGATCTCTGTTTTAGCACTATCTTGATCTCTAAAACTCTGTCTTTAATAGTGAACTGTCTTCTAACTTCAAAGTTGTTGTAACTAGATTATCGTGCAGTCGGAACGCAGCAGCTACTTCAGATCTGCTTGTTTCTTTTCTGCATGTGTGTTATATACATCCCACCAGATATACCAAAGGCTGATTTTGAGACTTTCCTTGACGCTTTTGAAGCATTTTTATGCAACGAACCTATCTTATTGGTCGGTGATTTTAATATATGAAATTATGCATATGGTTCCTCCAATCGTATTAGTTTATCCCTTCTTCTCACTGTTTCACACAACTATTGATCTTTCTACTGAATATCAAACGTACACGATAAAATGCTAGGCCTCATATGAAACAATATCCATCCTAATAGAACTTTTGAACATTCAATAATCCCTTAGTTTAGGATGGATATCATTCACCCGTACCTCTCTCTCTCTTTTTGCAATGTTTTAGGTAAATTAGCAACACTTTTTAATACATCCACAAATTACTATGTTCAGATCTTTTGTTTTACTATAACTTAAGGTTACTAGTGCATTCGCTTTTCTTTTTTTTATTTCATTTTTGTAAATTCACAATTGCAGTTTTCATACCTCATTAAAGAAAGCACTAATTTTTAGAATATAATGCAACAACTAATGAGTACTTATCATAATTCATTAACTTTAGCGAGCTAAACAAATTCAAGAATCGAATATTTACTTTTCTTTAATTTTTTCGCAAATAAGGAGGTATTTCAGTTTCGAAATAGTTCTAAAATTTCTGTTACTCCAGTTAATTTTAAATAGTAAGCTTGTCTGTGTGAGAAATCGATTTTAATTTTTCCTTTGATTCTGATTCTTTTATAAGAAGCTATTTTTTTAAGAATTAAGAATTTAATATATTTTTCTCATTTTGATTAAAAATCTGTTTTTCGGTTTCTTTTAAAAAAAGAAGGTAAAATTTAAAGATTACGTGGCAACTTTTGTTTACTTGAGTACAAGCGCTCGCCGCAACTGAATTGTTCATGAAATATTCGATAAATATATTTTCTGTTTTCTTAATTAGTACTTTTACCAGAAGCTACTTTAATAAGTTTTAGCAAGACTATCCTTTTATAAAAGTCAAATGATATTTTACAGCTGTTTCCTTTTGTTTTCTGCTTTGCGGATATTAAATAAATGAAAAAACACACGGGTAAATAAAAGCGAAGTATTCATTAAAACTGCTAAATTGATTTGCATGCTGCTTTAATTACACTAAACAGTAAGCATCAAGAAAACTAGAAACCGTAAATTACACAGCGCGGTCACGCAAATTAATTGAAACGTAATTACATTATTACCTGCGCATCGGTGTCAGAACTGTAAATAATTGCTATCGTCGTGTGTCTTTTTTCGGTTAAATTGCATTTGTGAAAATACATAGGAAACGACCTCTGTGCGCGCCGCGAACAGCTGATCGTGAGTACTTTCCTTTTCATGGTGGAATAAATTACTAAAACATGAGCTGAGCCGTAAAAGTACACTCGGGGGTGTTAGCAAAATCCCACGTTATAGTAACATAACTCTGAATTTTAACTCTCGTTTAAATTGTATACCGCGAACAGTTGCTCCCGTTTTTGTACCTAACGCAAACGCATGAATGCATTTTAGAATTAAGCTCGATTGAAATGTTTTGCGTGATATTATTTCAAATATTAATGCGAGTTGTTATAAAATTCTTTGACACAGGGTAATCTACGTGTACTACATTCGACGCTATGTGTATACGTATATACATATCTGTAAAAATAAGATGTATTAGTTTTATATATTTCCTTCTCCCTATCCACTGCACATTTCTTTTCCATTAGATTACAGAATCAAAGGTACAATGCGATTGAAACATATTGTCCATTACACTAATAGTATATTTTTAGATTAAAGAAGTGGATTGTTTTGGGCATTTTTTTTTCTTCAAACTAAAACAATATTTTCTACGCTCAAAAAACTACAGTATGAAATATTTTCTAATGCCTTTCGATTAACTTAAAGAACGCTTGCTTTCATTCAAAAAATATTTCATTAAAAAATAGCATCGTTGAAAGAAATATCATAATTTCTTTAAATTATGATAAGATTTTCTTTTCTTTCGTATAAAGGTGCGTTTATTCATATCAAAAAGGAAGAGTTTTGGATGATATACATTTTCGTGAGGTACAATAAATTTTTGCAGGGAAAAAATGTTTTCATTTAAAGCAGTCTATACTTATTTTATGCTTAGTTGTATGAAGTTTGAAGGGTTAGTATTACCAATTATAGAAATTGATTGTTCCAATTGAACATGTAAATGAAAAGGATAATTCGTACAGGTGCGGTATTGCAACCATCTACATCTAATACTATACAAAAACTTTTGAATTGTATTTTCATCTCATATTGCAGACGTTGCATATCCTCTTAGTCGCAGCATATATGGCATCTTTTACAGTAGTTATAAGATATTAAATTAAAATATAATACATGAATTCAGTATCATGGACACCGCCGGTATTATTAAGTATATAAATATTATTTTTTAATATCTTCTTATATTGCTGGCTTCGACATCTTCAAGAACTCATTGTTCCAAATTTACTAGTTTAAGAACCATTATGAGCTATACTTACAATATACAGTTTTCCACAATGTTGCTTCTAATAGTAAGCATATGCGTTTTATATCACTACCAAAACAATTTCAAAATGACTTTTAGTTCTCGTCTATCGTATTTTAAACGTTGGTTACAGTTCTACAGTACTTTCCAACAATAAAATTGTTGCGTGAAGTTAATGACTGATTTGTGTTAACCGAGTTCATATTTCTATAAGATGTGTAATTTATTGACTTCCCAACAGGACTAGGTACACACAGATATCTTCTGTATTCTATGTTTCAAATGCATAGCACACATATATTTGAATCTTAGTTTTCAAGTGCCAAATAACCTTTCTTTTGTTTTAAATATTGCCGACTATAGTCAAAGCCACAATGCGCATGCCAACAATATTTGAACATGTTCCGAATTATGGTCACTAGGTAAACAATAGCTGATCATAATAATTACATTGAGCTGAAGCAACTTTCCATACTATCATTTTCAACAGTTCACACATTAATGATTACATGTCGCAATTCATCAAGCATAAAACTGGGATCAGAGCGACTTAAATACAGATCCTTTTAAAGAACATAAAATAGAATATTTAGAAAAATTTTCTGGACCAATAGCTTTCATTCCTGATATAATGCAATCTGGAATGGTTGTTACTTTTTATCTACTTTCCTTGTTTTCCCTAAAAGCAAATTAAATGACATATTGATTCTTTCGAAAATTGACAAGATTCCACGTTATAGTAACAACTCTAAATCAACTTTGGTTTATATTGCATACCGCGAGCAGTTGCTCCCGTTTTTGTACCAATGCAAACGCATTTTCATATTAAATTTGGTTGAAATACCTTACGTGAGGAAATATTAATATGCAATGAAACTGAACTAATGACGACTTTATAAAAAATATTAAATATTTTGAATTGTAATCAGGGATTCACGAAATAGTTTTTTTGGCTTTATGTTTCCACCCAACTTTTATAATGAGATGGTTATCAAATGATGCCAGCGAACAACGCAAGTCACTACCGAATCTGTATGAGAAAATTGAAAGTAGTAATAATGATAAAAAAATTAGCAGTGGGCAATTCAATCAGAATTGGAAACAAATACCTTCTTTAATGATAGAGACAAAACAATAGAGTCCCCAAACGCCTATCAAATTGCTTATTTGAAGAGTTTACATTTCTGAAAGGAAATGCTAATTTTAATAAATAAGATCTTAAAGAAAGCACATCTTTGAACAGAAAATTACCTTTCTTTCTTCCAAGTAATTGTCTTTATTTATATAAATCGCAAGTAAAATACGTTAGTTAAAATTTTGCTCTATTTTAAAAAATATTTCTTTAATGAAAACAAATAATATTATTTTTGTCTAGAAATTGTACTTTTAAAACAAATGGAAATCTTGATTTAAGTAAATCTTAACATAGCCAGAAAAAATGTTTTTGTGTATGCAATACATTCATTTTAGTGCACTGAAAAAATTATTTCTTTAGTGTAAAGTTGTCTTCAATCAAAAATATTTTTTATTAGTGTAGATACTTATTTTATCATCATTGCTTTAAACTAGGTACTGAAAAGTTAAATGTAAACGTGTATATCAGACTATTAATCAGGTGTAGCATTGTGACAATTTTTATTTTATGTACCGTAAATACATTACAAACTATATAGATAAGAACCGTTGCACTGATAAATTGTACTAGTGATCACTAGACTATGAAAGCTAAAGGTGCAAACGAAATACGGGTATATCCGAGAATAAAACGCCGCAAGTTGTACAATACGGCAAGAGCTTTGTAACGATACAAAACTTAAAGAAGTGCCCTCGTTAAAGCAGAAACAAATATGTATTTATGGAATTATGCAGGTTAGGCAAATTTGCTGGAACACCCGATTTTTAGCTGAAGTATTAGCTGAAAGGGGAGTATTGTTAATGAAGATTTGGGCAGATTTCTTCAGATATTTAACTAATTTACAAGTGCCACATTTTTCAGGCAATTATTTTTTTAACAGGTATATGATTTCATTTTTCGAACAATTCTGTCAGTAGGTAATTATAATGATACATTTAAATATCTTACCTTTAATATTTTTCGGTTCAAAAATGTCCAATGAAATTAAATAGGTTCTAGCCTAATCTAACTAAAACCCTTTATAGAGAATTTACTTTATCGCGCAATATAGGGTTGACCATTTCCATAATGTAGTAGCTTTTGAAAAATGCTTCCATTACCACCAATTACTCGCATAAACATCGTCCATTCGTCACAACGTCTCCAGACATATTACAATACCAATTCCCAAATTCGCAGGGAAATAATGACCCACCCATATACATTGGTCTTAAAATCACGTAATCGGTACTCGATTTAACAAAAGCATAGTTTACATTCTACAAACATTCAATTTTTTACTCTTGACACAATTAACACAATAATGGGGAGCAACGTAGGGTTGAATTTTGTGATATTATTCACATTGTCAGTGTCAGATTTATGTACATTTAGATATATTTATCTATGCGTGTACAAAATGTGTTTCAGTTACAAAATTTTCCGTTGTTATAAATACAACACTCAATGCTGTTCGAACTTTTGGTGTTTTATTTCATTTTTTGTTATAAAAAAAGCGTGCTCTTTATAATGTGGTTTTTTATTAAAAACATCACTACATACGATTACAGACTACCTTTCTAATGGGCTACTGTGACAAATGAACTCTCCATTTCAATAAAGGAACAGAGGAAAACGGATCATTGACAAGCAGTAAAAAGTCTGCCGGACAAATACAGATAGATGTAAATCAATTGGGTCGGACTAAGTGGACAAATTGACTAGCTGATGTGAAAATAAGGGTCCGTAGGACACACGAAAGCTGACGAAAAACTTTGGAAAGAAAGAAAAATTGCAGGGGAAGTGCTTGTCGGGTTTGGGGAAGTAATTTATTTGCAAGAATGTTTAACAGCTGACTCATGCACTTCTTGTCTGTGCTAAAGGAAGTTTGTCGTAACGCGAAATTGTTATTTCCTTACAATCTAACAGATGAGATTTCGTAATCAATATTAATATAAACAATATGTAATAACTATCTTTAAGCAGTATTAGTGACATTTCCAATTGGTAAGATCAATTGGATTTAATATCGTATAACTTAAGAACGCTGGTTTAACATATCTAAAACTGTAGAATTATGACAAAATATTAGTAAATCCTAAATTGTATATCCAAGTATCTTTTTGGGAAAACTTGAATTTTTTTGAAAAAAATGCATTACCACGGTTTGCAACTAAAACGTAACATAATACAAAGATAACGTCACCAAAAATTGTGTGTATAGATATAATTATTGCTTCTATGTATTAAACGTTAAATAAAAGAACGTTAAAAAATACTAACAAAAACTGGAACAGTAGAAAAACGAATTGGCATGCGTCGTGAATAAAGGTAACAATTAATTTGTTACCATTGTGCGTCGTGTTCTCAGCATAACCTGGTGATTTTAATTGTTGGTTCGATTCGGAATATCACCAACTAGTAGAAATCGACAATAATTATCGAAATAATTTCATTTTCCTTTCGTATATAATTTCATTTGTTTAAGTTTCTTAGCCACTAAAAAATAGTTTATGTAAATTTATAAAATACCTAAATTAATCCCAGACTAGCTATTTAGTATAAATACTGTAAATTGTCAAGATCTGTTTTATTAATTTACATCAATAGTCTACTTATGCACACGATTACTTTTAGCATGTGGAGACGTACAATTTAGTGGCTGAATGTTTCGAAATATGAAAAATACTTCCAAATATTCCTTCTTTTTTTGTAAATTAGTAGGAATTCGACTAACAGCTTATTTTAATCAAAAGTTCATTTATCTCGATTCAAGAGGAAAACTCTCAATGTTCCAGTTTTGACAGTGTTATTTACCGAATACCAGCCATTTCCAAGGCGCCTGTCTATACAACGAGCATTTCATTTGATTGCCTAGTAGTTGGACAACACTACATATATATGTACTGTAACTGGCATAATTTTCAAGCTATCAGTTCCACCACCTTGTTTTCAGGTAAACAAATACTGAATTATTTAGAATAAATCCTTTTTTCAATGTGCGCATGAACTTTTTATTATTTCCAGTTTTACATTAAAATTTTACTTCGAACTACTTACGTAAAAGGATATATTATTTTATTACTAGTAAAATTTAAATCACCACTGTGCGCGTTACTGATCAAACAATTTTAAAATAATAATTATATTTCAATCACATAGTTAACTATGTGTAAACTTATGCAGGGAAATATAATAGCTAGAGACCGGATTATATGCAAAGTGCATATATTTCATTTTATTTATTTATTATATTTTACGTCTATATGTAGATACAGTACATTGATTAAAGTTAATTAGCGTTAATTAACCTTAATGCAGTGTAAGAAACAAATGAACAACAACAAATGAAAAAAACAAAAATAAAATTCATTATATCAACCTGCAAAATAAACAAAATATTTCGAAATTTATTTGCAAGATATCAAAATATTAATTGAATTTAGAGTATTCAATCAAATTTACAGGTATGCAGACGCCTGCAAGTATAAAAAGACTATGGCTCAATACGTGTGGCATAAGCTTCTATGATTAATTTAAATTTGGATTGGCAGATTTCCGTTATCATTCACCATCCATCTAATTTGGTTATTTTTATCAATCATAAGGGTTTCAATATTCTTCTTCAATCACTATCTATTCTTTTGCCAGTTTTTTTCCATTTTTTTGCTCAAATTGACCTCATTATTATTTATTCGTCTCCAATACCTTTACTTTCAGTAAATTGTCGCCAATCTTGTTTATTCGTCTGCAACACATCCACTTTCACTATTTTTTTAATGCTGTTTATACAACATATTTGTTCATTTTTTAGTTCTCATAATACTCTCTTCTTAACCTTATTTTTAATATGATTATTCCTCTATGCGCATTTAAATTTTTACCTCATAGTTTTCTGTTCACAAGAGGGCGTTTCTAAAGATTTTCAAGATCTTTCCTCTCCATCTTATACGTTTAATTTTGTCCTATACTTTCGTATTTAGGTCTAGTCTTTTCTTTTAGTAATTTAGAAGTTTTTATATACTTTTACTTATTATTAGTTGGCATAGTGGATTACCATTTCTTTTTATTTTAACTTTTAAGCTCTATAAAATAACCACCTCATTGTATCACTCTCATACTAATTAATTTTGTAACTTCATATTTTATTAGTGTTAAATCAGCAATTCATAGAGAAGTAAATAAAATGACACAATGTATACAGAATCTGAAGAGATTGGAACATGTTGCTAGGAATGCTTTTCAAGACGTGACCAATAGTTTCTAATAAATAGAAAATTTAAAAGATTATGACGAAATTATTAATCAGCTTTTTACGACTTATCAAGCATTGGGCTGTAACGTAGTCCTTAAGGTACGTCTTTTACGCTCCTATCTGAATTTATTTTCCAAAATCTAAATGACGTTTGTGACGAGCATGGAAAATTTATCTGGGCATATGGAATAACAACATACCTGCAGGTAATTGTTACACATTGATGGCGGAAAGTCTTAAAGCTTACATAAGAAAAAGGAAATGAACTTCTTAATTACGCACCGCAGTAGTATATGATTATAGTTTCAAGTTATGTCATTAAAGTTTATTACTTCGGTGTTTTCTCTTCCCTAAATTTGACATATTAAGAGAAACTTGTTTTTATTATTGTTTTTAGCGTCACAAACCAGAATAAAATTGCACATACATTACAAGGAAAAAAATATTTGTTGTTTAGTCTAGTTCTTCTGATATGAAATAGTTTATTATCAAATTTAAGTACACTCACATATCTTGCCCTAAGCAAAACCTCCTTGATAAAAACGCAATCTACATGTTAGATGTAAGTCGAATAAAGAACTTAAATATCTGGTATAATTAGCCCACCTAAATTCAATTAAAAAACTGAAGTCGATATACCGTAATGGAATTTTTAAAATTGTAAATGTTGTAAAAACCTATTGTTAACGTTAAAATATTCTACACCACATTTTTGAATTAAACCAGTTAACCAAATTAAAATGATATAATTGCTAAAATTATCTTGAAACACACAAACAGCTTACGAATGTGACATCTACCTGTAGACTGGTTGTTTTTACTGTTGGCAGGTGTTTGTACGCTTATCATAAACCATGTGATATTTTCGATGTAAGATACCCTAGTAGTACGTAGGTTTCCCCTAACTTCTTAGATACAATAAACCAGATAGAGGTTATTTAATTTTAGGATGATAGTAAGTGCGTTATGAACGAATTGGTCGTTTATAGCAGCAAGGTGTATCGCTATATGTGCAAGGTGTGCGACCGTTGCGCGAGCTCGTGGATTAGCGTTCAACAAGCAGGTACCATGAAGAAACGCTTAACGCTTAAACACGCATGGGACATGTGTGCTGTCAATGAGCTGATTTAAGAACGTCCGGAACAACCAGATTGATCTTATTTCCTTGGCCGTCTTTATTATGTATATGAATTAGTATATAATTTTGCTAAGCAACAAAATATATAGAAATCTTTACTTACGTATTTCAATCACTGTTATTTGCACATAACTACACATTTATCACAACTATATTATTTTCTTGTAGTTGATACGCTAATTAAACATTAATTTTATTTAAATTTCGAAGGCAATTCACCAATTCTACGATATCAAATATTTAAATTATTGGCTTAATATTTAGTTTGGAAGCAAGGTGAAATTCATTTAAGATAATACAACTGCTAGACGTATCATAAAATCGCTAATCCCTATTATAAATTATTGTGTGCAAATACAAAATTGTTATACACAATACATACAGTCCAAACATTTAGGTACAAATTTCATCCGAATACAGTTTATTACTCTTTTCCAAGAATACGACTGTTGCTTGACAGGGATGCAGTTCGATACCAGCAGTAATTACTTTCGGTCAAACGGTTAAGTACTACCTCGATAATCGGTTAGTTCATCTGGTAAAGGTATTAATCCTTAGTATCTTATCGCTTTCCTCCGGAGTAAGTTTTTTGAAATAAGTGCACAGTTATAATAATTTGCTAAACCAGTACCTTGCTACCAAAACGCAGACAGTTGACTCTAGAACGATGTAGTAGTATTTGTACTTTTCGCGACAAAGGATATATCGAGAGGGAAACTGCTCTATGGTCAGGGATTTCACCAAAAGGTGTGCATTACACATTGGCCCGGAGAAGAGAGACAGAAAAACTTGATAGAAGACGAAGTGGGCAGCCATGGGTAACTTCTGGAGCTGAAGATAGATTTATAGTAACGACCTCGAAACGACATCGACGTCTAACGGCACCGGATATCACAACGCGCGTTAATCCACAACGACGAACAAATGTTTCTGTTACCACCATCAAAAGGCGATTATTGAGAGCAGATTTAAGGGGATTCATTGGCTGGAAAAAAGAAAAACCGCTTTAAAGCCCGTGCATAAAGAGAAACCATTAACATGGGCAAGAAATCGTGCAAACTGGTCGCTGGCTGATTGGAACGCAGTCTTATGGACCTGCGAATCTAAATTTCAGTTTATTTATTCGTCGACAACCAGGAGAAAGAGCTAGTAAGATCTGCTTAATGCCGTTCGCCAAACACAAAGATTTGCATTACACTATTCCGTAGAGAAGTCGTCTTGTTGGTGAGCCGTTTGTGTTTCAGCAAGACAATAACCCTAAACATATAGCTGGAATCTTTAAAAACTTTTTAGAGGAGAAAGCAGCAGAGTATGCACTAAAATTAATAACTTGGCATCCTGAAAGTCCGGATTTATCCCTCATAGAGCTCTTATGGGATAAGCTAGATCGAAGAGCGAGACAGCAATAACCTCAGAACACCCAACACCTATGGGAATATTTACAGAACGCATGCCAACAAATTTACGTGAACTGTCTCGAAAAATTACTTTGAAGAATTTGTGCGGCGGTTATCAAAGCCAAAGGAGGCCTAATCGACGAAAATAAACTTACAAGCTAAATAATGCAAAAATATTATGATGTTTGAATTAATTTAATTTTATTTGACGAGGGTCAAATAAAATTTTTATATGTTATATAAATGTTATATAAATTCATTAAGAATCACAATAAAATTTTACTGTTTGTAACTTTTTGTAAAATCCGTTGCTACTTCCAAATTTTTGGACCGTAGTGTAGCTACTTGTATATATGCAACTGTATCTTTTTGTACAAATAGTGATGTAATTAATTCACCTTATGGGCTATACAATACTTATGTCTTTGAATCAGATCATTTTTGTCAATAATTATTAATGCAACTAGAATTCACACGTTTTTAAAAGAAAATTTGATATAAATTCCTTAAATTTGAAAAAATTGATATGTAGACAAATCTGGTTTCCTTTCCTCGTATGTACAAACTGGTTTGGTAATTGTTCATTTATTTAAATGTAAATTTAAATGTCCTAATGTAGCATATCATACATTTCTGAAAATAAAATTGAAATGAATATGCCGTTATCCGCACGTAACACCCCAAAAAAACGGTTTTCTTACTGACGTAATATTTTTGTCATCATCATATAAATACACCAAAAATTTCGGTAAACTTTACAAGTAAAACGCTGCCAATAACTTCGTACTTCGGTTTGGTTAGAATTTGCATATCCATTATTGATCACCGTTTGAGCATTAAGATGCATTAGAAATTCTGTTAATTTCTATTCGCAGCTTCATTAAACATGTCAACCTCTTTTAACGACACGACCACGGTAGTTTCCCATATCTTCACACGTTAGTTCGATGAACCTGCGTTTAAAAAATTGCGATTTTATTGAGTTTATTTCTTTTCGACATCGATCAATTGTAGTGCGAATTTGGTCTATGCCATTAATAGGTATCTCTTTTATGTTATCCGCTATATCGTTGATTCGTCTAAAAACGGTGTTAGTCATCAAAGGTACTTTAGAGACCAACTTAATACATTTCTTTATCAGTTAGTAAGCCTCTACAATGAGCTTTATCAGAGCGAAACAGGCATTATCGGTTTTAGCTATTGCCAGATATTGAGATATTGTTACGTTTTCTGTTGAGACGACTAGACGCTGTTTCGCTCAACTTCGCTCAGCACAAAATACTACCATGTGTTTCTGTGAATTCCACCCTCAAGTAATTATCTCCGCATTTTTGTTTTTCATTGATTAGCCTTCCGCAACTGCCTCAATATTGTTGCATTTTCAGAATATTAATTGAGGCGGCGCTGTAGCTTCGGAAGTGGTTTGTTTCCCGAGGAACTCTTCCGCCAAACACATACTGGAATCCATTGTTTGTTTTTCTTTTTTTTTGTTATTGGCTCATCTGGAGAACTAATGGAATGAACTATTGATTTTATCACGCCTTTCAAATGTAACGTCATTTGTATGTATTTGCTTGAAACCAATGATCCATGGCTTTCATAATACAAAATGCAAAGCAAGGCAAATAAAACTGTTACAACAAAATATAAAAATTTACCTGTTCGAAAAGCAATAAAACGATCTGTGTTAACCAATAAGATGTTTTCTTACAGGGTACAGACTTTATTAGTGAATACTCTCCAACTACAACTAGATACTCACGAAGAAAACTTACGTAGAAATCGTTAAGAAATTAGAATGTTGTCACTAGGAAAATTCACATTCAAGTTACTTCATATGGGGTTAAGCGTTGAAAAACTTGAAGTGAATTTCAAGAATTTTCGAAGAGTAGAGAATGGGTAATAATCTTCTCGAATGTGCAGTAAGGTAAGAAAGTTCTAGTTTTCCTGTGTTGTTTTTACTCTTTGTTTCTAATTCGCTAATTTGATTCAGCTTTAGTTATTTCTTTTCACTGGGGCACAAGACGTTTGATTTTTAATTAAAATTTGCATAAACTTGGAATGTGTAGGATAGAATATGGAACAAAAACTTTCCAAAGACATACGTACATGTCTTCAAAATCACCTCATTAGTGAATTTGTTCGTGAAAAATGAAAAGAAAGTGCGATAATTGCTACAAAGCTCTGGATGCAATAGTATTAATTTTATGATATGGTGCAGATACACCATATTTTAAATTTAATATATTTGTTGGTGCAAGTACAATTCTTATGGAAATGGGCACCTCTCTACTTGGAACTCATTAAAAATCGTAATTTTAAGTACATTATCTACTGTAAGTTGGCCAGTAACAACAGCGTATTAAGTTAATTAAATCTTGTATCGGATTCTCATCTACCGCAATTCCAAAAGTTCGTTATTAATACTGGTGACAAAACTGCAAATGATGAAAAACTAACGTCAGCACTCTAGTCATTACATGAATGCCAAAAAATTAAATCACTGCGATACAAATTGCCTAGCTATAGCGAGTTAACTGTTTGTATTTACGAATATACAATATTTAAACATTTAAAAATACGTAAAAATATTCAACCAGCAAACAGTACTAATGTATTACTAAAACTGTTATAGCGATTCGAAGCAGTTATAACTAGTTATAATTGTAAACCTTTTCAGGTATTCTACACATTTCAAATAAAATTTATTAGATCCGTTTTTTATATTTTTGTGTGCAGACCGCATGTTCTTCCTTTTGTAATACATCAGTGATTTATTACCAATGCTGGAATGAAGCGATAACGGCTTTCTATTAAAAAGCTTAAAGAACCAGCGCCTAAATTTTGTTGGCACCATTATTCCTTTTTAAAGTGATTTATAGTTCAACCGTATAAGCATTTCGTTAATATAGGAATTTTACGACGGAAGAGTATCTTTTTACGTACACCTTCTCTCTTAACGCACTTAAAGACTTTCGTTTGAAAGGCAATTTGTTGTAAAACCGTTCCAAGAGGTACTGCTAAAACTTATTTCGTCTCTTAAGGAAGTAGTTAAAAGTCGCGTTAAAAAAATATTATTACTCACTCAAATTTAGAACAAAGCTAGTTAGGCTAGAAACTTTTTACAGGTACACACAAATATGAATAATCTTTTGCGTAAATGATTCGCCGTCGTTCGTTTGTTTAAGAAGTTGCTGACAAGCACCTATCGATTCTCTTTCTGCTATTTACTCATTAAACCTTACTGCAACTCAATGTATATTAAGTTTGTCAGTAAAAATGTCATGGCACGACTCTATTGAGATACTAAGTTCTTCTGCAAGTTCTTTGAACATAGAACGATGGTTTCAACGCATTATATAATTTTAATTTTCTGAACGTGATCGTTGTCTGTTAGAGTTGAACCAGTTTTGAATAACCTTAACCATTCTAACATTATATACGACCCAGACTACTGTCTTCGTAAGGTTGCTTCAAACATTTTCATGAAGATCTTCTCCAGTTTTAAGTAAAATTTTATGTTATGTCGCTGTTTCTGAAAATTACACATTGCGATAATCGCTAGGCACAATGAAGCACGTTGCGTTTGAATGATAACTCTGGAACTAAAACAAATGTCAATAATTCAAAAACACCTTGTTATGTGGTAGGTTATACCGAATATAATATTGCCAACCGTGCATCACTAAGTTCCCCATTGGCGCGTAATTAAAAATGTTGGGTTATTATATGAACAGATCTCGCATTGTAGTGATAGGTATTAATAGCCAATTAAAAAAATATAATGTGGATACACCTAATATTTAAAAAAAATATACGAATGTTTTAAATGCAGAAGATAATTACTTGTAGGTATAAAATGCCCTTTCATGTGTGTACATATACTTGTAACAAATTTAATGTTGCCTTTTCAAATTTTTCTTCTTCTAAGTCCGAATAGCTAATATACGAGGGCAACCTGAAATGTTTCCTGAATCAACAAGAAAAACACGGTATTGGTGTGGTTTCTTATTTTTATTTTTCGATGTGGTCTTCACGAAGATCAATACACTTTTTCAAATCGTGCTCCAGTCTCTTCAAGCTGTCGAAAAACTAGGATATTTCGAGGTCTGCAAAGTAGCCATCTGTAGCGACGATGACTTCCTCATTTGAGGTAAACCTCTTTCCTCTCAGTGATTTTTTCAGGTTTGGGAATAGGAAAAAGACGCTGGAGGCTAGGTCCGGTGAATATGAAGGATGAGAGGTTAATTTGTAGCATAACTCATTCAATTCAGACACGACGTCGCAGGATGAATGAACCGGTGCATTGTCGTGGCGGAAAAGCACTTTTTTCCGTTGTAAACGAGGCCGTTTCTCCTTCAATACTGCATCGAATCAGGTCAATCAATCGCTGTAGTATTGTCCCGTGATCGTACTTCCCTTTTGCTGATAGTCGATGAGGATCACACCTTGGGAAAAATGATCGCCATAACCTTTGATGAGGTGGAACGGTCCTTGCTTTCTTCGGAGCCGATTAGCCCGGAAAAGTCCACTACTTCGACTGTTCCTTGGTCTCTGGCATGTCGTGGTGGATCTAAGTCTCATCCACAGTCACGAAATGCATGAATAATTGGATTGCGTTGGATCATGACTACACATTCCTTCGAAACGGTCACCTGATTTCGTTTTTGCTCGGGTGTGAGGATATGGCCAATGCGTTCCTCTGAGATGCCTGTTGTCTTTGTTATATGTGTCAGCTTCAATCGGCGATCGGTTAACACAACATCATGGATCTTGTAGAACATTTCATCATTGGTAGCGGTTTTTCGGCGTCGACTGCGTGGTTCTGTTAGACTCTTTTTTAATAGTAACAATTTAAGTCAGTAATTACACCAATAATATTTACAAGTAATGAATTTTAAAAATAGATTGTATTAAATAAAACTTCCAATTGAACATGAATATGAATAATTCTTTGATTGGTTATAATATAAAAATATTTATGATCACAGGGTCATTCATCAACAACTCACATATAGAAATTACTTGTTTGAAAATATCTTCAATTTCCTGGCATTTTGATAACTGGAAACGGATATACGTACATTTTTTATTATAAAAATCGAAGACTCTGTACATCATCAGTCCTTTGGCGAGATACTTAAAGAAATTTTACGATAAAGTACATCATTCATCTTTGAGCTTCAATATCCTTTATTCAGCATTACCTAGATTACTAGTTATTTTACGAAATTTGAATAGCCAGTTCCCCTTTCTCGGGTTTTATTTTTTCAAGTCGTGCTCCGGTTTTTTTATTAAAAGGAGCCAAATAAAAATGATGATAAGCTCTGCAATGTATGACGCATGCAGTACCTCGTGAAGAAACAAAGTATAGAATAAGAATCAGAGGAAGAAGTTTGTATTAATAAGTCGACCATTTCTTTCTCTGGGAAGCTACAATACTTAAAACTTTGAAGACGGGAAGTATTTTTTCTATCTGGAAAAAATACATAGGTTGACAGATCTTATTTCCTTTCTCCTTATTAGGAGAAATCAAAAAAAAATTGAGATACTGTTAAAGAATATGGCCAAGCAGCTAATGTTGTTTTTACATTTAACATGCAGAATACCTAAAGACGCCATTTTATGATACTTATTTATAATTTAATGTCATAAATAAGAAAAATATTTGTCACTAGAACCATACGAATTAGCAGATTTATTAGTGATACGAGTGGAAAGGTCTAGGTAGATTACTTGTAGATGAGCTTGTTACTGAAGATAATATAATAATAGTGAGGTGCTTTGGTAACAAGAGAATATATTTTTCCTGAAAGATGCAGGTTTGCTTTACCGGTTCATTTACATATGTTACTTGCATCGGCTACTCATTTATATATCAAATTGTAAACAAATTTGTTGTTGGCATTTTGTGAGTTACTCTCATTATCAGTTATAAAAAGCTTCATCAATTAATTAGGTCTAACGAGGCAATAAAACGATTTTTATGTATGATACAACAGATAATGCGTTATGAGTAACGATTCATCTATGAGTATCTCAGACATTCACGCCCATTTGTCATAGTCGTAACGGTTGTTGGGTTCCGCCGTGTCATTAGCTTCTTTGTCCCTAACGTTTCGCGAACAACTGCGGTTCGCATTTTCAAAGGTACCTTTGAGTAAGTACTTTTAATCTCTATGCTCTCCGGTGCGAAGAAGCTTCGAAGTTAGTTTATTCAAAAACATGTTGTTTTATGTAAATTTATTATATCATTATTCTGATTTGGAAGAAAATTATCTTTGCTTGATGTATTCAGTTATTAATTGCCATTTTATCAGAGTTTTCGAGAATCTTACAGATTTTCATTGGCACTAACTGAGACGTCAAGTTGATCCCAGTAACCGTAAGTAACACACCACTTAGTTTTTCTAAAATTCCTTTTTGTACAAATTCGAATACTTCTAAATCGTGTCAATAAAATTGTAAATTTTGAAAGTTTCAATAAGGTTTTGTGGGATTTAACGAGTTACTTAGGCATGAAAAACAGGATAAACTAAATAAATGGTAATATTCATTTCGGATCGAGTCACCCACGTAGATGATCTAATATTGGCTTTAACATATCCCCTATTTTAATCAGTTCTTTAAGTAGGCAACGGGGAAATAAAAATATATAGCCGGAGGAGGCAGAAGTACGGGGAGAAACCCTCCTTAATCGCACGTACGCAGAGGACCAAAGTCTAAGTTTAAACCGGCGGCAATGATCGAGACAATTGCAGTAATTTTCCGGGTCTGTTTAAAGGCAGCACAGCGGTAGCTGAGCCACAGCCACAGCGTAAGCGTACAAGGCAGGAGATGAGTATGAGGGTTGTTCCGCCACAGCGCTGCTCCAATGCACAATACAATGGCTATATATTTTTTAAGACGTATAAGAATTTAACTTAATAGCTTTTCATTCCTGAAGATCCAAATTAAATTTGCTTTCGCTTAGTCGTCGCAAACATATGTCGTCTCTCTTTCTTTATGGTGCAGATCCCACTTTAAGTTTATTTTATTACTTACGGGTTTACTTTAATGATTCGGATTCCATATTACTAAATTGGCTTTTCTCCTTTAATTATTTTATCAAAAAGAACATATTTATTCGTATAAAAATTGTCAGTGTCAAAACTTTATCAAGCGCAAAGACTTTAGAAAGGTTTTATCAAACTACTTAGTTTTTTTTTAGCAGTTTTAGAGAGCACATATTACAGCATTGTAGTTATTGATGATGTATGAATGCAATTGTACGAATAAAGTAGTTAAGGCTAAGATCATTGACATTAAAATAATAATACAGTTTACTAGTAAAAGAAAAACAATACAATCATATTTACACAAAATAATTGCAATGTTATGATCTCCCACCCAATGAAACAGAAAAAATATATAATTACCTACATTAATTAAACAAAACCCAGATGTTATTAATACCCATTCTAAATTGTAGTCACATTCAAGAACACTGAGTGCCTTCTGTTTTATTGAACTTCAGATACGAAATGAAAGGCAAGATTGAAGCATATGAAAAGAAACAGTTTCTAGGAACACAACAACGTCAGATTAAATCAGCAGCAAAATTTCACTTTACATAAATGCTATACGGTATCACGTTCAAATTATTTTGGAATAAAATATTTTTTTATAAACCATCTTCAAGTTGTATCGAGTACCCAATCAAGAAGAAGATAACTTCGATGACATCGAAACATCAACAAGGTCCTATCCAAAACAATCATCAAACGCGGAGAATCCGAAAAAATGAAGCAACACATACTATACCCGCGAGAACCTCAAACACACCATATATATGTATACATGTATATAACGGATTCTATTTAAAAATTCTAACTTTAGCATAGCATTTGCTTAGAAAACCTTTTGTATAACTGAAAGTAGTTTTCCCAGGTAGATATAATGATCCGTATGACACTAATACTTCAGGTCTACCTAAATGTATTAAGATGTTTCAGTTTTAAATGATTGCCACAAAATAAGGTATAGTTTCGCACAACTGTACATATAGCCATACCAGTTCTGTGGGGTATCTACAGGGTATCCATGTGAAACTTAGAAATAGTTCATTATAATGATGTCAAGAATAAATAGAATGTGTTTAATTTAAGATTAGTGACAATGACCACGGCAGCATTATATATTATAAATTTATTACACCTACTTGCATTAATTCGTATAATATTTGGCAAATTATGTAAAATTTGCTTTACATGTCTTTTAACTTTCAATATTATTGTTTAAAAAAAAATTAGAACATTCATTAATTCTTATATTTCGTGCAAACTAGTTACTTTTAAAATTGTGAGAATACAGACCATTTTACTCTCTAACGTAAATAACATTCTTTGTAAATTAATTTTGACAATCTCCCTAATTACGCAAGTCATAAATAAGGCTGTACTAATCCCAATTATTTTTTAAATTTAACGAAACTGCTCTCGTATCATCTCGTACATGTCTGTCTCATGCGCTTCGATTAAAACAGAACTCAAAAGACCGGAGTGTTACACCCAGACTGGTCGGCCCACGCGAACAATCTGACTATAATCATCGACGACATGAGTGTTCAGTGAACAGGCATGTTTCCGTCCACCGATAAACCGTTAAAAATATTGTAATGGCAATTTATTCAAGGCAACGCTCTTTACCACAGGTTCACACCTTACTTTTGTACTACCTTCGAACACAGACAGAGGATTGTGTTAAATCGGAATTGCTAGGTTCTCAATTCTCGAGAAACACGTAGATTTAGTTGAGTAATGGAGAAGCCCAATCTTCATTTATACAACATATAATCTATTTATTGACTTAAAATTGTTATATCATATTTACATTATTCATTAGCTTCAATGAGCGGTTAAAAATATTGCCCTGTTAAGGATAAAAATTGCATCCGTAGTTTTAAATCACTATCGCTTAACCGAAGGGCCCGTGGAGATTAATATGGACACACAGTCATTGAAACGTTTATTGTGTAACTTACCTTGACACTTTGTTACGAATAATATTTATATCAATATGCAAAAAGTTTACCGACTATTAGCAAACTGTATTATGTCCTGATTCATACTTATTACTTGTATATGAGTACATTTTAAAGCGTGCTGAAGATTTCAGGGAGGCTTGAGATAATTACGAAAAATTGATTGTAATTACAGTGTCTAACATATTTCAATTTCCAATTTAAGACCTATGAATATAGGCAGAGCATTTAACAAATTTAAAAAAAATTGGGTACGAACTTCGTTCTTAGAAAAGTAAAACGTTTGTGATAACGCTTTGGTCATTGCTATGTATGCATATCATCTGTCTTATATTTATCCAGGCCTAACGACAACGCATTCAAAAACGTTATAATTCGTATTGTAAAAAAACCCAGTCATTTAAAAATACATATGGGACTTCCCTCACAAAAGTATTCAAGAATATAAGGAAAAGATTTTGAATAAAGGAAGAAGTATATTAAATAAAATTATGTCAATCAAGTAATTCTTGAAGATGTTGTCCAGTCACAATGTTCCTTCTTCCAATAAAATCAACATATATGGAATTTAATAACGGAATTTGGTAAATTGCATAGTAATTTCATTTCAAATCTTAAGATCTCATAAAATGTTGACCATCTTACTTTAAATCCAGACCTATCGTTTCTAAGTCAAGAATAAACAATCGATATGTATATTGGTATCAGTTGATTTGATGTTGACAATTTTTATACAAGCGTAAATGACTGCATACTATTTTGTGAGAGTTCATCTACTCTCATCATAATTACATGAACTTTGAATATAAATTATGTGCACACATTTACGAAAAAATCTTAATCAGCTAAGTTCAGGTTTCCACTGCTCTTGGGACTCTATTTTTAATGTGCACTAAAACTTTATATTGTCTATAAAAATAAGTTGTAATCTTCCTATAGTAAATTGTGATATGCATCTAAATTATGGAAATCTTACAAAACGAATATATATAAATAAGAACAAAGGGCAGCAATAAGTGAAAAATAAAAATATTAGCAATCAAGAATTATAAGCCCAACAAATATTTGTATAACGGTATGCGTTCCTATAAAAATATATAGACAATTTAGAATTGTTTTTCCTTTTAGTTTTGGGATTTTTCAGTCAGGTAAATAATCTGTTGTGATTGTTCCATATAATATAGTGAAAAAATACTAAATTCAAGGTTTAGTAAAGTCAATGAAAAATTAACTATAAAATAGGAATATGTAGGTTTTTTATTTAAAATAAAGAGGTTCTATGAATATATAATAATAACTTAGATACAACTTAGTGTTATTATAATTTTTATTGGAAAGATTTTACAATGTTATAGACGAAAGCATTTATATGTATTTACAATATTTGAGAAACGTTTTTTCGTTTAGTGTAAATTTATAGTTAGTCACAATGTCCTGAATAAGTTACCTGCAACGTTTCCAATAGCCAATATCGCAAGTAATTCCTTTGACATCTCAAGAAAATGAGTTGCATAACGCGTTCAAAGATACGGTTGTAAATTCTCAATAAGAAAGCATGTTGACCTAGGTTATAAAAGTAAAGTTCTGAATGCTGGAAAAGTGGCAACACCAAGCAACGTTCTGTCGAAAGTGTAAAAAATTATTTTGAAAAGTGAAGTTGCAACACGATTTTTACAGATGGAAAAGAAGTAACAAAGGCACCACCTATACACATAATTCATTATAGAATGTACTTAAAAACCAACAGCAACAGCAGCGGCACAACCTACAGATGTATTTAGACTTTGGAAAAATGTTATTAAAACTTTTTCGGATACAGTAATTCTATGAACTAAGTTTTGCTTCAGAAAAATAGCATCAATAAGTTAAAGTTATTAATTCACAATCTCTTTCAGGATGTCATTGCACGATGCAAGCAATTCTTGTGTTTTCAATACCTCTGTTCTGACTAACATTATTGGAATAACGCATAACATAATTACTATATGTATAATAGTACGATTCATAATACAATATCAATAATCACGTTAAAGTATGTAGCGTTTTGAATTTTCATGAGGATTTATTATTAGGAGGGTAAGCTGAGAAATTCGGAGACTAAAGCATAGCAAATAGCAATATTTAAATAAAATGTCTTTTATTTTTCGACATATTATCTCTCAAGATCAATACATTTATTTAGTCGATGCTCAAGTTTCGTTACACCCTCACAGTGCTCATTTTCCTCGAGCTCCTGAAAATAGTGGTCCACGGCAGCTATCAGCTCCTTGTCCGAAGCGAATCCCATACCGCGGAGATATTTCTCAAGCTTGGGGAAGAGATAATAATCCAACGGAGCTAAATCCGGTGAATTAGGGGGATGCTCGAGCGCTTCAAACTTTAATTTGGCCAGTTTTGCTTCGACAATTCCGCTCTTGTGAACTGGTGCATTATCTTGAAGGAAAAGGACTATTTTCACTTTCTTTCGCATCTTTTTCCCATGATAGCTCCCTTCAATAGATCCAATAGTTTAAAATAGTATTGTCTAGTAATGGTTTGTCCCTTTGGAAGGTAATCGATACGCAAGATTCCCTTCGAATCCCAGGAAACGGATGCCATCACTTTTCCTGCAGGTAGAATGACTTTGGCCTTCTTTGGAGCAGGTTTACCACGTTTAGTTCACTGATTTGATTGCTGTTTAATTTGCGGTGTGTAGTGGTGGATACACGATTAATTACGAAACACCGGCTTTACTTTTGGTAGCAAAAAGAAATTAACAAAAATGATGATTATCGAATAACCAGTCCCCCATTGCTATATTTTCTGAAAATAATTTACGAGACTATGTAATATACTTCAAATTATGTTTTAAAAAGGAATTTATACTTGCTAGAGTTCCAGAAATCGAAATTAAAAAAAAATTAAAAATTATGGAAATTTTTGAAGAGGACTGCGTCTCTGCCGCTAAAAACTGTGTTGTTCTTATTTAAAAGTATTCTTGCAGTAGGTGTTTCCTTCTTGGTAGGCTTACATTCAGTGTTTGTACATTGTTTGTTATTATTTACTTTTCTTAGTGATGACATTTAAAAAAGCTCATATGTAGTAAATAGAAGATATACACAATTATTTTAAAAATTCTTGTGAACTTTAACAAGTCATGGCTCATTTAACGACCCATGCGTGTAATAGCATTTGTATGTTGACATTGAAAAAGTATTCTATATTTTCAACTGTAAGGGCTATAAATTATATTTTCTCGATAAATTCGCCCGTCGTGTGAACGCATACTTTGCAATCAACTCGATTTAAGCGATGTCATTGGAAATAAAAAGAAAAGAATTTTTCTGACTAATTAGTGTCCACTAAGCACGAAACGAATTTACGCACAAGTCATAAACGTCATATGTTTTAGATCTAGTTAGTGGTGTTGATGATTTTTATCCACGCGAATATAAGGCGAGACCAGTCGACTTTAGCGCATTGTTTATGGTTCTTGTAAACACAGTCGACCTGTGTGTCCCGAATTTGTCGCCACTGGCTGGATACCAATCAGCAATATAAACTCTTACTTCTACCTTCTTTTTATTTTGGGTAGACTCAATAAATATCTCGTTTTAAATAGCGTTATGTCAAACCGAAGTGGTTAATTTGTGGGTGTAATTTTTTTTTGTATGTTCTTGCTAGAGGGAAGTTTAATAACTTTATTATATGATGAAAAATACCATAAGCCTAGATGGTGAATATCTTAGGAGAGTGGTGTGCGTAAGTAATCGTCATTCAAATAAATTAGAATCTCTGTAATGTAACAACAGGCGAGGCGCTTACTTGTAAAGTAACACTTTAGCTAACCATGATTATTGCACAAAATATCCATTCAGTTAATGAGTACGTAGTGGTGCTAGAGTTTGATGTATACAGTACGTACAAAAAGTTTGTGTTGTTACATGTTTTCCTGATTTTAATTGAGGTGCAATATATAATTCGGCAAATAAGTCTAGACAACGAAGTCGATTACCAGTTCTACAAATTAGTCTGTACCCAAACTTCCTAATAATATGCAGCCAAGCAAGGACTAAAACAGAGAAATTAGTGAGTTGCTGGGTTTTAGTGTGGATCATCTTTGTCTCCTTTTTTAGCTTTAACCACTTTTCGCCGCGAGAAGATAATATTGGTACTAAAGCAAAGGACCTGTGGTCCGAAGTATATTTGTTATAGCATATACGATTTACAGGAGAAGATGCATTAGACAATTACATGTAGACATTCGATTAAATAGTAAAAATAAGATACAAATACAAAGAGATACTACATACTTAAATAAAGAAATATATATTTTATAGTTACTAACAACCATTTACTCACCTATAACTACTTAATGACGTGCATAGGGGCGAAAAATTATGCCTGTTGTATTGTGAATAGCTGCCCTAGTGTAACTGTACAGTGGCTACCGCAGCATAACGTTTGTATGTATGAAAGAGCAATAGAACCGTGATGAGCACGTATTGTATATTGCGGGGCAATGGAACATACTTTGGCCAATAGTTGTTGAGGGACAATTTTTAGGTAGCAAAAGAAAACCAAGGACTACTTGAATACAACGCATTGCAAGAAAATCAATTTTAGAGATGGATGGAAGGCTAGCATGATCAAATCCTAACGAGAGATAAATTGTGAACCACCGCAAATGGAGGTATTTTAAGAATTTTCGTTGAGCACTTTCAACAGAGATATTATGTGTTATTGCATCGATTCGTGGCGAATAGCGTGTTCTCAGATATAAAACCTAGAGCTTTAAATGCAAAAGATGGAGTGTATGTTCTTAGCAAATGCTAGCACAGAAACGAAAGTAACACCCAGACCTTTAGGCGAGGTTGTGCGAAGAATATAGTTATGCTTACATACACATAGTCGATGATAATAATTGGATTTGCTTTATGGATGAGGGTAAGTGTATTCGTATATATTCCTGAAAATATAAATAGGGATACCTCAGCAATAGCCCACTATATAAGCATGTACACCGACTTCTATGGGTAATATTCAACCTCGGACAATTTTACATATTTATCAAATCATTGTTCGTTTATTCTAGAGGTTGTTTTGGAGATAGAAATGGGTGCACTTATTATATATCTATCCAAGTGTAATAGATACACTTCAGATTTGAGCTCAATATGTAACATACAGTAAATGTACTGCCACTTCTCTCGCGACAACATTTGGCAAACAGCACGCATTATTTACTTGCGTAAACATTACAAAGTTTTTTACAATCGCCAAAAGTACTTAGGAGCGAATTAAACGCCGAACTTATCCGAAAAGAAGAGCAGCAATTATAAAAAATGTACCTCGTACACCATCATCAATAATTATGTTTCAATTGCAAATCTGCAACCCCAAACACAATGTAAAGATTAGTAATTTCTACAGGCGCATGCAATTTAATCATTGCGTAAACAATCGTACTTTTGTTTATTACTATTGCTCTATTGTTTAACTATAAGCACAACAAAAATAAAGCGTTACACATTTTTTCATCATGTTTGTCTCATTTATCGCTTGATAAACACGTACAACTACTGCGTTGGTAAAGATTTATATTGTTTTGCTGGCTGGAATGTTTATAATCGGCCTTGAGTAACTAGATTTATTAGAGCAACTAATTGCTTCAGGACAGCAATAACTAAAGAGCTCATGTGGTTAAAGTAGTCTTTAGACGTATAGAAGCCAAGGTCGACTAATACTAAATTACAAAATGCACTTTATGTCGATGTTATCGAAGTGAGTTTCATAAAAAGCAATAATAGTCAATTGTCATAATCACCTTTTATGCATAATCGCAATACATGATCAGTATTATTTTGTGTGAAAATTCGTTGTATAATATTAAACATAAATAACAGTATATTAACTTTCAACTGCGTAAACAATATCCTTTAATAACAGTAACAATCGTATAGAGAATTGATTTTATTGTACTACATGAAACAACCATTTCTATGGAAATAACTGATATTAATGTATCAAAGCATCTATTCTAAAAAACAACATACAGCATTTGTAATGTAATTACGTGATTCATGAATGTTAATTTACAGTAAAACAACTAATAAGAAATGAAACTTGTAACGTAGTAAATCGACAAAACTAATAAAACTAGACATTAGGAAATAACATTTTAATGCAGTAGAAGATAGCGTTACTTCGAGTAAGGCAATATGTTAATCGATTGTAGAAAACTCTGATAAAATTTGTAGTGTATTCTGATAGCATTTCTTGAACTGTAATACTTCGCTTGAAACTCATATTATCCTTTCTTGAGGCAATTTCAGATATTTTTGTGCCATAAAATTTCCATCGTTAAAGAATGGGTTCACAATACATTTATTAAGCAATCCATTCCAAATACACAATTTGTCAGGTTGCTGCGTTCCGGTACTACGGAAAAGGTGTAAGTTCTGTCTGGTTCAGTATCACAGTTTTGTGAAGTAATTATGAATATTTTTCTGAGCGAAGTATAATCTTAGCGAACGTTCTTCATCATTGTTTCGCAAAGACAGCTTCTTCGTATATCATCAGCTGCTACTGTCTATTATTTTGGCAACTTTAGAAGTCTACATTTACTCACATAAACCATTTCTTCGTATTTTCATCCTGTACCAAGTCAACAATTGCTCGCCTTGTACCTTCTGTGAGTACATATTGCAATCTGCTTCTTAATGTTTTGCAAGCCAACCTGTGGTATCAAACTTAGCCACCGTTTTCTATGGTGTTACAGAGTTTAGAGTCGGACGGTTAGAGTATGCGGCAAAAAATAAATTTGAAACTTGTCTCAAGCGAAGGTTTGAACTATTTGTGTAATTGAAATTTATGTTCGGTTATGTATATCATAACAAATTTACGTTTTTGACAGTCACGATAAGTTAATATAGCATGTAAAGTTGCTTCTTAAAGCAGACACGCTTTTAAACATTACTACTATAAATACTTGTAATAATAATAGATAACTACCGAAATGATTGTGAAGTAAAATAAATTCTCTGTATGTGGACAAGCAATGTAATAAAACGGATAAATTCGCCCTTTTCCATTTAATATCCTTCTCAATAATAGACTTAAACGTAGTAAGTGGATCTTATCTAATGGAGGCTATAAACAGCGAATCAAATCATTCGCCGCAAAGTTTTGCTAATAAGGAGGAATATCTTAATCTCACTTGTTTAAGCTTTTACAGTTGGAGGTTTTAAGGGGTTATTTTATGTGTTATATTTTAAGAGGGTCGCAATTAGCGAGTCAGTAGACTGGAATTAAGTAACATCTCAATTTAAATATCTTAGCAACCCCAGTTCCGTTTCAACCCTTTTTCTTTCTACACGAACACAGATGAAACTGCTGTTTGGACTCTGTTTTTCCCTCTTTCAGAACTTCGAACTCCAATTGTAGCTAATTAAAAAGATTGACCCATCTGTGTGTTGATGTGTTACTTCGTTTAAGCTAAAATTTATGACCGCACTTTTATTAAGGGAACAATAATTAAATTTTTAAGGGGTTACACCACGCCTTATTTATTCTCTTGAAAAAGTTTGCATTTTATTAAGTAATAAAATAGCAAGAATAAAAATTGTGATTCGGAAGGGACTTTTTTAATTTAATATATCATTACATCACCAGCAGCAACTCGAACATTTTTAGGAATGAAAGTACTGCATAAATATAATCTAATTGTATGCACATGTATGATAAATGGATACAAACATATTATGGATGTATAACTTGGATTCTGCAGCGAGTGAATACTTATTCCATGGCATACATATAGATGATATAATTACAACGAAATTACACTATCAGATGCTTCTTATTTTACATAATAAATATACATTACAATCGTATGTGTTTTATAATACTTATTGAATACTAGTCACGCTGATTTCAAATAAAACGATGTCATGATGGATAAATTTTGTATTTAAAGATGAAAACTTTAATAAATAATTGCATATATATGTATGTATGAATACGTGTTTTGCTGCACATTGCGATTAAGTAGTAAATAAAGATTTCAATCACGAAATCTCGGTAGTTCCGTTAATATAAGACGTGTTTCAGATGCTACACGTTATATATACTATCGTTCAAATCTTTACCAATGATTGTCATTTATTTTTATGTCCGAGTCAAGTCAGTACTTTGTAGTCAAACTCGTACATACAATGCGATATACGAAGTTACAAATGTCAATTAGAAAAACATAGCCTTAATTACCTGCATTTATCTCAAACATATACTTATTACAGGGTTCTTAAAATTATGACCATTTCTGAATGTCGAGATTATGCAATACATTTTTTATATAGTAAGTTATATAGTAAGTATTAGTGTTGACATTTGTATAGTTATCTAATACCAACTTAATTAATCTAAGAAATTAGTACATTACTCGATTTTTATTCAAGTACTTATATAAAGTATAACTAATTTAAACATATTTTATTTGAAACTTCACTAATTTAAGAAACTACCTTCCTTAATATTTTTAAGTAAATGAACCGCGGGCATGCTTCTTCATATATTTTATTCCAAACACAGTAATGTAAAATGTCAATAATTTGACATACATATTGACATATAAAAATACTTAATCCAAGTAATGAAAGCATAATATATGATAATACAACACTTAAATTATGTACAAAATATCTCTATTGCATATGAAAGTATGCCTCGTATTCTTCCTCCGAATTGGAGCCAGAGTCTTAACTTTGTCAAATAATTAATGATTTGATATTTACATTGGCTAAATATTATCAGATCTCCTATAAAAGTAAGCGTAAAACTTCATGCCCCCATTCCCTTAATAAATTGTCAGCCGTGTACACTCTTTTTTCTTATTTTAATATAATTTAGAAATTCTTCCATATAACTATGAACATTTTTGACTTCTATTTGAGTGTAGACATAAATATTCATCTATGAAAACAACTTCTCTAAAATAAGATGATTCTTTTTTTTTCCATATATTCTCTTAAAAAAACATCTCTGATGGACGCAGTTTCTATACGTTCCTAAACACAAGTTTAAAAGACTGCTAAACAGAGGTTGCTAATTAATATACAGAATTTCTTGCTCGCGACTTCAATATTAGTGAATTTGAGGTAACAAATTTACGTATTAAAATTATAGCAGTATATAAGGATTATTCGTTATATGCATATGTATTATAAAAAGTGTTTCATATTTCCATTTTAACCAGCCCCTGCATATCATAGGCTTTCAGGTGTTGTTGGGGTCTAATTTTCTCTGGTGAACTTGAAACAGAATTCTGCTGCTTCCTCTGATTAATGAAACATAAAGTGTTTTTGGGATATCCCTACAGTAACAGCTACCTTTTAAAAAGAAAAACAAATTGCAGCTAAATTCTTATCAAGTGTATAATTAGTATATTTTGTAGTACATCAATAAACGTAATAGTTGAAACTACAGAAACGAGTGCTGTTGGAGATGCGTACAGCTCAGTTGCTATCAATATTAAAAATAATTAATGCAGTTACGTAATATTTTAGTTTAATTATGCTGTTGGTGTTGGCTCTACCTCAGAAAAGCCTGCGTCAAGAACACGAGCAAACCAAAGTAGTAATTACATTTAATCAATAATGAAATAAATTAACTTATTAAAACGCGGGTCCTATGAAATGTTATTAATAAGAGTCGTTTGTCCAGATTTCAGACATTAATAATTTTAAATTAACGAAGAAACTGCTTTGAATTACAGAGAACCTAGCTTTCACGGATGTCTAATGTAAGTTCGCCTCCAAAACAAAACACCCGCAAAGCTGAAGCATTCCAATCACGTAGGCTGCGAGAAAAATTGCGACTCACTACCGTAACCCCGAGGCGGAGCGGTGAAGGGGTCGGTGTGGTAGACAGGGTTTATCGGAGAGCTATTTGAAGGGTGGAAATATATATATATTGAAGTGAGGGAGGTTAAAAAGATTTCATTTTTCCGAAACTGAACATGTTGCGGTTAGAGGTTTTATTGGAGATTTTTTATATTCGTAACTTTTGAAGACGAAGGAATTGGGAAGGAATCGATGGATGATTAAATCGTACATTCATACTTCGAAGTTTCTTTTACAAAATGCGAACGCTTCACACTACATTTTAAGTTCATACGTATGTGTGTTTATAATATATACATATGTGTACATATAAGAAACGTTATGTATAAAGTGTGTTTAACATGGAAAGATAGTATACTACCATGATTGATGCGTTTGTCCTATAATGGTTAGAATATGTATATTGCTTTCTATAGATTCTACAATTTTAAAATTAATAAATGATAGTAATGGTAATAATTTATTAATGCTCAGTACATACATATCTCAAAGTGCACAGAATAATAAAAGATAATACACGTAATGCATCAAAAACATATAACAAAAGTCACAACATTAAGTAAATATCAGAAAGTAAAAAGAAATATCAATAATATAAACAAATTAAAAATATGAAAAACTAAAGCAAGTCTAATTAAAATTTCTTATCGGGTATACTAAAGGCGCCCGCCACAGCACGTTGATCCAAGCTATAGAGATACGAAGCAGGTGATGCAATCTTGATTCCAGGCGTGGCACATGGATATTAACTCCAGACAACAAATCAGGTGAGTCAATTCTCCCTGTACAATATTTTGCATAAATGTAGTTCTGACGCAGTTTCTTCTCTCAACAAGGGTAGTTAAAAAAAAACGCGCTGAATCAGCTCAAGAATATTGATTTAGACGTTACAGAAAGCGTTGCGTTAAGGCTAGTAAAATCCTTATAAGTGCAAAAAATAAATCCTGATAATTTGGAGACGGCTGCCGTAACATTTGAGACATATCTGGAGAAGTTAGAACCTTTTATCACGCCCAAGTCTTTAATAGAAGGCTCGCAGGCAATATTAATACTGTTAATGCAATATTGAGAACGGATTTTAACTAAAATATATAAAGAAACATTTACGTATGTTTAACTTTAGGTTATTATGCAGGCACCAGGTATGTATCTTATCTAGATTACTTTGAAGAAAATCAACATTAGTGCAAGACTTAACAGAATTGTAGTCATCATGGGGTAATAGAGGGCAGTTAACAGAATTTAGAAGATCGATGTATATACTAAAGAGGAACAGGCCAAGGTTCGAGCCTTGGGATATCCCAGAGGTGGAGAAAATAGCTCTAGATTTATAGCCATTAAAGTAAACATAATTAATTCTGTTTAGAGATATGATTGAATTAAATCGAGAAGGTTTTTGCCGACACCGAAAGAACTCAGTTTCTTCAACAACTTCTGATGAAAAATTAATATAATGTCCAGTTGACCACCTCATCCATGATCTCAGCTATAGTTTCGGAAATCTGCGACAAGTTAGTTATAGTAGTAACTAGAATTCTTGTTTGGGCTATTTCCATAATAGGCCAAACAACAACTCTAGTTATTATGAGAATCCATCGTCAACAATATCACGTCAAGAGTTAGTTATAGTAAATCTGTTTGTCATAAATTCATGCCGAACTGCAGAAAGATATGGTTTAGTACCATAAGAGGTACGCTTATAAATTAAGAGTTCAATAGCTTTTACGAAAGGGTATTGATTAGCGATTATAAGCAATAATTGCTGATATGCTAATTGAAACACAAAATAGTGAATTAAAATACCTGCGCAGCAAAAATAGACAACATAACTTCAGTTGAGCATAAGCTTGCACGACCGTTTTCCACTGGAATAGTTTCTTCTGGAAATTGTTGTCTGTGTTGCTTTTGATGCATTAAAAAAAAATTGCAGCTAATACATATAACAAGCTACAGCTATTTCCTTTTTTTCCAAAATTAGAAGGTATACAAGTTATACCGGGTCTTTTAGATTAACAAGGCGTTGTTTTTAACTTTGTTATTATTGGAAATATGGGGTAGTTATATTAGTAAATTAGTATTCTGATACGCACTTCAATAATTTCACAAAGAAAAGAATTGGACTTCTCATTTTAAACACACATCCTAGATATTTTAATGAATTTGGATAGAGTGTATAGTTACACTTAAGAAGATACTGAATATACAATATAACAGTTTCTAAATGATTAATAACTCAAAATGTCTGTCGTTAATTAATAGTAGTTGAAGCCATAATCAGTCAGTGACGTTAATGTTATATTTTCTAATAATTAGTGTATTGTCCTGATATATAATAAGTCGACTAATAAAAGCTTTAGTACGTAGCACCAAATAAATATTTTAAAACAAGTTACATGACCTATTATTATTCATTGTAGCCGAATATTTTCGGGAAAATTATCGGGAAAATTATCGGGAAATGGAATAAGACATAAAATAAAGAAACTAAATATGGAGCAACATTAGAACTATAATTGGCATAGTAAAACGTGTTTATTCCAACTGTCTTACGAGACTATGTATAAGTAAACATTATGTAGTCATAATTCCAGTTTTATTGGTTTTGTGCAGGATGTTCACTCTAGTTATTGGCCCTTTCAATAATTCACCATTACATTGTTGCCACATAAGTCGTGGCGCACCGCAACGAGTTTTTCAACCCCTCTTCTAAATTCGACCGTCATATTATCGCCCCAAAACTTTATAAGCACACACACACACTTTTTACCGATTCGATTTGCCATAAAATATACTTTTGTGGACAGATTATAAATGTACGTACGAAACAGATACACAATAGTAGAATTCGGGATCTTCATACGTATGTAGTATGTACATATATTGGCGCTATTTCATTATAGCTAATACTAACTTTGGTTTACAAACGTTCGAATTTTTTGTATTTTTCGTTTATTCCAGAGATTACAAAGTAATAACCCATCGAGCAACTTGTTGATCTCCATATCTTACGATAGTTCGTCTAGGAAATGTATGTTGTACTCTGGAATACATGATGAAACGATATTTCCCCAAAATGTTTCCAAATTCCTCAACAGAATGCAAAAACTGGCTAACTACAAAATAAAGCGTTCTAGTTTCTGTTAATAAAATTCAAACGAAAAAGAAAGGTTTTTAAAAGAATTGTCAAATTATGTAATGGTATTTTGTTCTTCAATGCAGCACATGTATACGTACTTATACATATATGGTGTATTTGAGGTTCTCGCGGGTATAGTATGCGTTGATTTTTCTCGGATTCTTTACGTTTCTTGAGTGTCCTGCACAAGACCTTGTTGTTGTTTCGGTGGCATCGCAGCTACCTTCTTCTTGAACGTGTTACGATGGGTGACCGTAACTACTCAATCACCGGCCACATCGTTTTTTAAGATAATTGAAATCATTCGTTACGATTGTCTGACGTTTCTTCGGTCTTTGGTAGAAATATGGTTACGAAATCAACATTGTTTCTATAACTCATAACGTGTATTCAACCACTGCAACGTTATAGTAACGATTATTCAACCAACGTGTTTCCATTTAGAGGTTTCTTTCTCCTTAATAACTTAAAATGTAGTTACTGAGAGCTACATTGCAAAACTTTCAAGATTCATTTGAGATTAGGTGTCGAATAGATAAAGTTTCTGATTACAAATACAATTATCTTACGGCAGACTATAAAGCAGATCAATTGTTCAAGTGCAGTTTGATTTCCTCTACATTTATATATACGAATGTTATTACCTTCTACTACAGATAAATGAGAATACTAGTACTGAATTAATTGGTTGAACATTAATGCAGCTAATTAATAGATTGCCTTGCAGTTGTTAATCGTATAGATATAAACTCATTTATCCATGTGATCGCAAACATTTTCAATTTAGGGAGACGCCGACAACGAAAAGTTAGTGCGGTAAGTACCAATGTAATTCATAAACTAGGTATAGCAATAAAGTTTTACTGTTAATAGGACCTATTAAAATGATAACTAGTTCACGCATTTCATACATTTTATGTATGTGTATTGTATTTGAAAAGTAATTACATGTTTCTAAGATTTACAGATTCGTAGTGTTTTATTACACACAACATGTAACTGGTACACAAAGTATGTAAAATTTAAAAACGTTTTGTGAAACTTTACAGCGTGAATGCATATTCATTTTGTTGTCATTCACTTACTATGTAGATTTACACAATTTTTACAGTGCAAATTATTTGACATAAAAGTCTAAACGGCCACAGACATTTTCTAGCACAAAAGACACACAACAGAACATTTGACATCGAGGATATCATAGCCTTTCTTCTCTTTCTTTACCCTATATGTTTTTCTATAAAGCTTCCCAATCATTATTGAATTTTTTCTATTATATTCTAATGTATTTGATCGTAATGTAGCGTGGTGATATACTATGTGTTCAGTTGCCATGGAATTGAATTATCAAAATTGCCCTGACATTCAGGTGACCTAGGGAATAAGGAAATATCAACGATATCGAAATGATCACATCCTGCATTCGGTTATCTTAAGTATGGAAAATAAGTTCCGTAGTAAGCTTTGATTAAAGAAAACAAAGGGCAGTAAAGCTTTGCTTTTTGAAAGGAATGCAAATCGCTAGTACTGCTTTTATGTGAAGTTAACGTTAGGTCTGAAATATATAGATACAAGGTGATCGACCATGGACAACGGAATTCAAGGAGATTTTACAAATCACTCAACAATCGAAATCCTAAAATTATCAAACCATAATCAAATAAAAAGGTACAATTTCTGCCTAATTAGCTTTTGCTAGAGGCGTGTCTAACAATTGGAAATATAAAAATATAAAAGTAATACAATATTTTTTTATCTTCTAAAAAAAGGAATGTTTTCCATCTATATATATATATATATTTATTTCGGTAACATAGCGGTTTATAGAAAACCCTTTCTTTTCCTATGTGGTTATATCGGAACTACGAACTTCGCTCAGACAATAACTGAACTTTATTTTTTGTTTTAGTCTTATAGACTCTTGGCCATTATCCTCGTTAAAGTACTCTCCTTTTCTATTCACTCATTGCTCTACAATTGCCTCCATTTCGTAAAGCAGTGGAGAGCTTCTTTTGAGATGTCCTTCAATGACTGTATCGAATTTTAGTTTCATCAAAGGTCTGAAAACGGTGTCCTTTCAGCACTGATTTCAATTACGGGAATAAGAAAAAATCGCAGAGAGCCTGTTGCGTTGGGAGGTTGAGGAAGAACAGTAATTTGACTTTTGGATCAAAACTGGTGAATTAACAAAGCAGAGTGCTCATGGTAAAGAGGCCATGAGTTGCCTTTCCACAACTCTGATTTCAAAGTACACAACTCGATTAAAATCGAAGAAATCAGTCAGCATAACTTGACATGGAGTCGAAACTAACATGCTTCCTTTGGGTGAGACATTTTTTAGTAATTTATTATGATAATTGAACTTTTGTCTCAATGCCACAGCTGTAAGCCCATGATGACGCATGAATGATACGTTGTCATTGACTTGTTTTAGAAGTTACTGGTCTTTTTTTTACTTTCTTTCTGCTCTTTTGAGGTTATTAAATCAGAAAATGGCATGTCTCTAGCGAGATGTTAACCTCTTTTGCAAGCTGTAACAGTTAAACGACGGTTTGAATGCACTAGATTCTTGATTTTCTGAAAGTTAACATTATCACTTATAGTCAATATAGAATCTTCCAAGCGAGAGTCACTTTTAATTGATTGACATCTAAGTTTGAATCGCGTAAACTATTGCAACAGCATAGCATCATGCAAAAATAATATTTAAACACCTTGTCACAATCAGAAATTTAGAGGTTATATAAACGCACGTCACTAAGTCTTACCGAGGGTGCGTAAATCAAAATGTTCGGTTATTATCTGCGCAGACCTTGTATTACCGTTTGATCGAAGTTTACCACTGCGACGTATACAGTGAGGAATTATTATCAATGAAACAGATCTATATATTCTGAATAGATAACTAAACAATTCTTTTTAAATTGATTACGATTTCTTACTACTGTAAAGTACGTAACAATATGAGTCGTACAAGTTTGTGTGCTGTAGCAATTTCTTTAACATATTCTGCAGAAGTTCCCTCCCAAATAATTCTTCATGCAAATAATATGTTTAGTAAATGCATTTAGCAATTTTAACATTAAATGTTAGCTGTGGATATTAATGAAGAAAATTAGCTTACATACTTACTAGAGCATGTACGCAAAACATACGCATATAACTAACTTACTACAATATAAAATTGTACATCAACTAAACAATTATTGTGTTACCAACAAATAATAAATTGTATGTGGGATATAAAAATGAAAATTATAAGATTTTAATGGACGTTAACTAACTTTAATTGAAATAGTATATCCTGCAGGCACCTATATTTAACTAAATCTACACCTAATATACCCAGAATATGTACTTACTTCACCTTCCGTATATCAGTATATATTATATACTAAATGCTAATGGTGCATTTCATTCAATTTGAAAAGATAAATATAACAATAATAACGTACTTTCATAAAATCACGATCCATACATAGTCAGAAGGCAGCGGCATCGACATAGTAACGATAGTGTATATTATTATCATATTGTTTGGAGATGAAGTTTGTTTCATGAAGCAGATATTTATGCTCGAACAAACCCAACTTTATTCGTGATCCCAGAGGGCTTGTTTACTGAACAGCCCACCCAGGCAACAGATAGTAATCATTTTGAGTTTTGAATTATAACCAGCGTATTTACTGCTGTGTACGACACGGTAACGTTACAAATTTCCAAAGGTGCAATAAAGGCTTATTTCTATGAGAGGAAACATATTGATTGAGTTGAACGATAGCAATTAGGTATCTCTCCATGTACATACATATACACACACAATTTAAAACATATATTCTTTGTCTACTTTGAGATAGTTATTTATACTCTCATTACTGCTAGTTTTTTTTATTATATGTAAAACGTAATATACCGGCTGCCCCACGGAATGTGTATCTTGGCCAACTTTTTTAATATTGGAACTATAAAGTCGGTTAAATGGGCAATGCAATGCAAAATAATCCCTCAGATAAGATAATGGTTGTCTTCTATTTCAAAAAAATTAAAAGCCGTGATTTAAAGAATGTTTCTTTTTTATTTATAATCTGATTTGGAAACTACTCGAACGTTTCTGAATGAACTTTCTAAGCACTTTCTTTCGCAAGCAATTCGAATTTGTTGCAAGTAGCAGTCTGCCTTGAAAATAATACAAGTTTAAGTGATTAATATTTGGGTGCCGTTTGTCATGGCCAAATAGCACAAAAATAGTATAAATCGTGACCGAAATTAAGAAAGTAAACACATTTCATCATTTCATATTATGAACAATACAAGCTTGACCAAAAATGCCATCAACCAGGAGTAGTCGGCTAAAGTAACGTATAAACAGTCAACTGCTTCCATTTATAACAATATAGCACACTGACGAACAAGTGTGTCCCAGTAGTCTTCAAGCTTTCACGACTCTTGTTGTTCGATTCTCGAGTTCTTAGTACGTAGAAAGTTTGTCGTGATCGTGAAAAGTGAAGTTCCACTTCAGCAATGAAGTATGATCCTGGAGGTGCGAGTTAAGTATGAATAGTCATTTTTTATAAATTATTAAAAATTAGAAAGCATATTTTTTAATTTGAATAATATGGGAAATAAAAAAAATTACACAGCGTCATCTATCTGACTGTACTGATTACTCTAAGTGACAGGGAATGCATTCAACAAAGGCTGTTTATAAAATGAAATGAAATTTATATTTTATATCGTTTCTATTTTTGTAAAGGAGCACAAAATAATGGGGTGTAGTTGATCATACGTTACTCCCCGAATTTTGTTCGCTTTTCTTTCAGGTTGTGTTTAAAGCAAATGATTTTATATGCTTTTCTTAAGTGAATACTGTTTATTATGGTGTGACATATGTTAGCAGTGAGATGAATCGTATTTTACTGCATGGTGTCTTGAATAGACGTTAAAATTACTAAATATTGTATGTTGTCGAAAAACAGTCTGAAACGTTATTGGCAAGTGCTGAGTGGAACCGCGCACCAGTATTCAAATAAACGCGGTCCCACTAAAATGCGATTCCTTATAACTTACGAGCTTCTTGAAGAGTATATCCGAAATATGGAGAAGGTAATAACGGATATTCTAGCTCAAAACATCGTTACTTACGACGAAACTAATTTGGTTGACGATCAAGAAATCCTAAAGTAGTAATGAAGGGAGGAACCAAATACGCCCCCAGGACAATGAACACCTTCAAAACTAGAAACGCGGTGAGTTCTCAATAACTGCTGGTAGAACCCATCCTCGTATACAGCGTGTGAAGCCAAAATATATTGATAAAGGCTGGAAGAAGGGTGGCTTGACAGGCGCAAACTACGAGGATTGTATACAATCTGAGTTATTCGAAGATACGTTTAGGATCATACCTTTCATATTTTCAGAGATAACACAGGACCAAGCTCTTGACTAAAAAGCCTGTAGGGTCATGTCATCTTTGGCACCATGCAAGAATGCAAAAGCAACAACATTGAGTTCATATTACTCCTCCCCAATTCAACCCATATGCAGCACCCACTGGACGTCACTTATTTCTTTCTTTCTAACACACCATGAAAAAGAACTTTGGAGGAGTGGAAGCTAAAATATAGAGCAGTGTTACCAAAAAACTATGTTTTCAAAGATGTTAAAAAGATAGATCTAATTCCTGTTAATTTGGAACTCTGCTTGGACATTCGCTAAGGAAAGAGCCTCCTGTGCAGGAAAAGAATGAATATAGCTGCTGATAGAAATACAAAAACAAAAGAACGCACAAAAGACAAATAAGAGACAGCGGAGGGAAATACGACTTATAAACATTGGAGACGGATAAACAGAGTATCGATGAAGATGATTATAAAGTTGGAGGAAGTTCCGCCTGGTCAGCAAGCATTTTGATTCTTTCGATAGCCGACATACAGTAAACTTTGTTATCACAAAGCATGAGACAAGAGGGATCAATTTTATGTTGTTAAAATTATTAAATATCCATCCAACATATCAATGTTTTTTTCTTTTTCCAAAAGATGAATTAGTCATAGCAGGGGACAGGTCGTTAGAAAAGTGAAACTAAAGTCGACAAAAAAAGTTTTTATAGTAAAGAAATTACAGACACACTTAAGGAAAGAATGTAAAATTCTGCCGTAAATATTGCTGTCATTGTTAAATATGCTCTTTTTTAACTCTGATTGATCGACTCCATTCCAAACTGTACTAAAGTGAGAATTATAAATGTTATATAGGTAATCCGTTCCACTTAGGATTTGAAGCTGAAGTCGTTGAATATCAACAAAGTTACTCAATTGCTTTAAATTATAATTACTTGTTCTATAGCTATTTGAAAAAGTCGTAATTTTTTGTCGACATCAAGATGAATATTAGAAAGTATTTTATTTAATGAGGTGTAATAATGCTAAAAATAAAATGTTTTTTTGAAAAAATAATAAGCGAAATCCTTAGTGATGGCACAAAATACTTAACTAATTATGTAATAATGATAATAATGTAATATGTATATTTCTCCATTGCGTACTATTTTTATTTTTTAATATAATAGTCGTTTTCCTACAAGATTCGTTTCTTAGTTTCTTTTTTACATTATTGTATCTAATTTCGAAATGCCGTGAAAAGAATTTATGATATCGTAGAGATATATCACTGGACGCTAATGCGGTTATAGCTTTGATTGACGACCGGTATTGACAGTTATCTGTCGTTGGGGAGGAAGGAAGTTACCGCAGAGATGTTCAGGAACAGGAAATATTGCCCTGTTACGCTGTCACTTGTTACTTGGTCCATCATAGACCGTAACCGCCAGTAATTTACGGATAAAATACGGTACGTTTATTAGTATCCGAGGACGTAAGTTATAGAGCTTTTAAATTTCTGTAAACGGTAAGCTAAACTCGTTCTGTCTACAGACTTACGTTTCGCAATTTCAACGTATACAGCACCAGGTATGTAATTAATATCACAAATAACTTTTGACATTGCTTCAGAATGAACCACTTTCTCTATTTACAATTTTAATAACAAGTTTGTTTGATATTTTATCTTATGAAATATTTCCTTCTTTGTAACAATTTAAAGAGGAGGCTAAGGTTGCACTATACTAAATTTGCTTTGATGGAAGCATTAAGTGATTCGTATCTTAAAACCTGAACATATTTTTTAATAATAAAAGATTTTGTTATGCGCGTAAATATAAAAGCAATAGACTTCTTAGGTTGACAAAATTATTAAAGAGATCTTGAAGATGTAACTCAAACATCTGAATGGTACATGTTAGCAAAAGATTCAAATCGCTGTTTCTTGAGTTTATATTCGAAAGGTATCAACTTTTAAAGTATAATGTGAAAGTTAGTATAGGTAATCGTACTAAATATGAGGGGAGGTCTAGAAATTCGTGGAATGAAAGGGTTTTAAATAAAATAAAACAATAAATATATTTTTCTTTTTCAATATAATCACCCTTAAGCACAATACATTTATTAGATCTATGAATTAATTTTTCTAAACCATCATAGAAATATCTTTTATCTTTGGCCTTAAAATGGGCCAAAATTGCCTCCTTTACCTCATTGTCGTCGGAAAACCTTCTTCCACGTAAGTCTTTTTTTAAATTGGGGAACAAATAAAAATCACTAGGTGCCAGGTCTGGACTGTAGGGTGGATGGACAATTAATTGAAAGCCATGCTTGTGCAGAGCAGCCATTACAACTTTGCTCTTGTGAACCGGCGCATTGTCTTGCAAGAGCAACACATCCTTGGTCAATTTTCCTCGACGTTTTGCCTTGACGGCCTCCTTTAATTTTTCTAATATCGCTGCGTAATATTCTCCGGTTATGCTCCTACCTTTTTCTTTGTAATCAATCAGTAATATCCCCTCACAATCCTAAAAAACAGTAGCGATCAACTTTCCAGCCGATTCTGACACCTTGAATTTCTTTGGCGGTGGTGTCCCCTTTTTATGCCATTGCATGGACTCCTGTTTGGGCTCAGGCTCAAAGTGATGAACCCATGTTTCATCTCCGCTAACAATCCGCTCCAAAATCTGTGCAGGTTGGTGTCCACACAGCTCCAAAGATTGTTTGGACGCACAGACGCGCTGCTGTTTCTGCAGCGGCGTGAGCATTCTCGGTACCCATCTTGCACTGACTTTTGTCATACCCAGGTGGTCATGTAGATACGGAAAATGGTGGTATCTGATACTCCAAGTAATGCAGATAATTGTTTTTTCTTCAAACGGGCATGTTGCAGTAGAAATTTTTGCACTTTTTCGACCATGTCTGATGTGGTGGTCTCAACTGGCCGTCCTGAGCGGGGGTCGTCTTCAATCGACTGCCGACCATGTTTAAAAAGACCATGCCACTTATAAATCATTGATTTACTAGGGCACTGTTCCCCATGAACGGTTTCCATTTCATTCAATATGGTTTGAGCGTTCTTTCCTTGCTTAGTAAGGAACTTTATCACAGCACGGTGTTCAATTTCGTCCATAGTTTCAGTTTTCTTCCGTATTGACTTGTTTAGCAGGCAACTATTCGTAAACGACTGACGCTATAGGGCTGCAACTTAACTTATATACTAATGATGAGTCGCCAATCAGAATGACACCTAGCGAGCGCCCCTATTCCCACTTCATCCCCTCCATTCCACGAACTTCTGGACCTCCCCTCGTATATTCTAATGTAGAGAATGTTCCACTATACAAAGCAACCTTTTTGGTACAGCCCCGATATTTTAACACAACTTTAAATTGTGCAGTTTGTGGGATACCTATGTTTTTTGTATCAATAGTTTTTCTCTGGTTTCCAGTAACAAGTGTTTTTTCATTATTACTCCGTCCTGGTTATACGTATATACATATTTATATATATTAAAAACTTAATTTCAGAAACAATAGCAAAATAGGTTTATACTTAAGTGCCTGTCATGAATTTGTTTCAAGAAGCAGTGGCTAGATTTGCGGTTTTTGGTATAAGTTCTTGTTATGTTAAATAACAAGAACTTATACCGCATATAAATATAATAATATAAATAAATATAAATAATAATAAATAATATAAATTTTCGGGAAGGTATTTATTTAGACGCGAGGGAAAAGACAAGATGTTTCATAGTATATATTGACTTTATAAAAGAGTGAATCATAATGAATGTTTCACGTTGACGCTAGCGGTGCCGGTTATGATGATATGATTATTCAAATATTTGTTTAACATGTTTTGATAATCGTTGGCATGAGAAAAGGTGGTTTGCCATTCAGGCAAATTGCAGATCACATTAACTGGAACCAATTCAGCACCACACACTGTTATCAATCATGAATTAGGGAGGGCCGGGCGAAGAAAAACCGGAGGTCAAAGAACATCTAACAAGGTGCAAGACCGTCACCTTCACCGAATGGCACCAAGAGATCAGTTTTCCAGTACGTGGTCAATTGATGATCTATGATTAGGAGGTGAAGGTTGTTCTATAACCCTCTGAATCGTTTATCGCCGAATCAGGGCTTTCCGCTTGCAGTCTCATCGACTACATCTCGTTACCACTTACAACTCAACGCAGACAGCAACGTTTGGAGTGGTGCAAGTTGCGAATACATAAGAACGTGGAGTGTAGAGGGTAGTGTTTACTAATAAATCTCGAGGATCCATGATAGTCGTATGAGGATGACATGGGATACGTTGCGATATTCAATTTTGCATTGAAAGGCATGTACACCGAACCGTGGAAGTTATGATAAGGTGCTATATATTATGGAAGTAGGTGTTAGTTGATGTTCCTAACATCATGAACGCCCATTATTACATGATAAAGCGGTGGAATTCCATATTCTTCCATATTTCCAGCTACTCGAAGACCCACTTTCTCGGCAGAATAATGCCCGTTCCCACGCAGTGAAAACTTCTCTAAACAGATTTGGAGAAGCCTACCTAATCTTGCCATAGCCATCTTGATCTCCCGGCACCTTGCCAATCGAACACGTATGGGACATGACGTAAGAAGGACTGTGAAGCTTACCCTCCGCAAACATTCAAAACTTTACAGCATAAATTACCAGGTTACTTGGGGCACCATACCCCAAGAGAACAACGGCCACCTTCTTTAATGAATGCCACGAAGAGTGGGGGAGTATAAACCAACACATTTTTAATGAAAATTAGATTGTGTTAAGCTTTTGACGACATTTTGTAAATAACAACGTCCATAATAAATGGCCTAAACACCAATACTAATAAGCTGTCTAAAAGCGAACCAGGTAACTGTTTAGTACGAATAATTTGGTATGCTTACAATTGTTGTATTTGTTATAATTCTATAGTTACGAAAACATCACATTATCATAATATGAGTATAAATTGCTACACTGTAATGCTTTTCAACTCACTCATAAACTTAATGATTATCGCTTGCTCTCTGCTCATTAAAATGCTAAACGCCACTGATATTTGCAATTTTGCTTGTCAAATCGTTATTAAACAATATATGTAAGTGTTATATTATCCGTGTCTTTACTTTACGGACAATTAGTAAGCGTAGTTTCATGATGCTCTATTGAAGACCTCTGAGAAAACTAATCAAATATCACATACTACGTTTCCTATTGCACAAAAAAGTCAAATAGACGTGCATATATCTTCAAGAAGGTTGAGTTTTCTACAACGCACAAAAGAACACTATATTTAATGCGCCCGGCGAATTGTTTATTTATTTTTATAACCTTTAAACGTATATTATTCATAAGAAATTCACTGCCGACCGTAACATAGTGCGTGCAAGGCAGAAGGGCAGTGGGACATACTGGTAATATTAGACGATGATATACGATTGGGGGATGAACTCGGCTTTGGCTTTTACATTGATTTGGTCACGTTCTGACCGCCGTCATCCTCTTATAAACTGATTCAAGACACGGCCGGCTTACTTACTTTCTTGATCTTAATTATATTTCTTGATCTTAAATAGATTTAGTTCGGTACCGAATTTAACTTATGAAATAGATGTATATAACTGATATTAATGCATTAAATAAGTATAATATATGACTATTTCACAAAAGAGTAGGTAAACAATGAAATTAGATAGCAAATTAAGAAAGTGTTGTAGTTACCGTCTATTACGTAGTATTTGTAAATTGGTAGAGGTTCCAATTTCTATAAGAAAATACCCAAGAGAATATAGCTCATAGAGAGAAAATTTGTATCACCCTCTAATACTGTGTTGTAGAATATAGTCAGATGTAGTTTATATTAAAATATGTTTATCTAGAGTGAACATTGATCCTTTAATATACATTACTTAGTACTAATCAATTCAAATCTTTAAGTGTCCAATAGTAAACGCCGATTATCACCAACTTTGGTTAGTTGTATCATGTTATTCTTTTCCCTAAAGACCATCAAGTAAACGGAACTTTGAAAAAGACTGCAACTATAAATTAACGCTTTTTGTAGAGATTGACGCAAACAATCCCTTAGAACGTGACCTTTGCGGAAACGGGCGCCCCAGATAGAATTTTTGAGAGAAGCTATCTACATTTTTAAACATAATGTGCGTTATGGCATTGCTACACAATTCCTGTACTGTATGTTACCCTGACAACGACCGGTGGAGCAACAGCTACTGACAACTGGATTAAAGCCAATGTAAGTATGCACTACGATAATTCCCAAACGCATGCAAAATAATTTAGCAAACACATGGACAAGTTGGCGATGGCGTTTCAAGCAGAAATATTTGCTATCGACATGAGTGTTAGAACACTCTCGAATAAAAAGTAAGACATAGGTCGATTGGACCTCTTTCTGATAACTATGTTGCGTTGCAAACTCTTAAGTAAAGAAGGGAAATATTTGTACAAATGGAAAACGAAAGCCATTTTTGTTTTGATTGACTTTGCCAATTCGAATTCTTTTTGTTTGATAGCGCCCTTTTGATAACGGTCGGTCTGAATTAATGGCGTTTGCCAGAAAGGTATGTCTTGTCTCTAAACTTTACGTCTAAATGGCCAGCAATAATGTTTTTTTTTAAATGATGATGAGGGTATATTGTTTATATAAATATCTACCATCCAGATTTTTTTTTATTGTGGGAGTTTTATTTTGCCGATAAGTACTTTTTATTTAGAAGTTATAAATTATTTCACTATCTATATACGCACATATAAGCTCACCGAAAGTTGTATTCTCAGGTTTATATTATAAACGAAAAAGTACGTGTAACATATAAGTATAAAGTTCATGTATATTTGCTCACAAAGTAGGTACTTTTTTACTATCATTTAACTGGCACTTAATCTCTTCGATCATTGTTTTAGTTTGAACAAATATACATATATTCTGTTTTGTGTTTTCTGTTACACCAAAATACGTGAAATTAAGTCTTACTACAGTAAAACATACTTAAGAAATGTTGGTTCTATTTGCTGCATAAAACTAAGAGCTAGTATGTAATATATGCAATAATAAAGGTGTTTCATTATTCGTAACACTTTGAAGGGATTTGATAGGAGGACGTAGAGCAATAATGTTTATTGGTCTATTTCTTGCATGTTAAAATTGAAACGCCATAAAGGGTTTCCAAGCAGTTTATTAAACGTATAGAGACCATAAATTAATTAGACTTTTATTTTCAGGAAACCAGTCCAGTCGACTCCCATATTAGGACGAATTAATTTTTGCTTCTGCACAGCGAAGGCTGTTTCTTCGATTATTATTTGATTTTCTTTTTTGATTGAAATGTGTGCACTATTAATTATTCCGACTTAATGATTGGCTTAATAACGCAACTGAATGTTTTACTTAAATATGGACATCGTTTTTTTTCCGGTTTCCTAGCTTAACCATGTTACCTTATACAATTGCAGTAATTTGTTCTTAAATATCGACTAAAAGGGACCTAATTATTTATATAAATGACACCAATTAATACTTATCGTACGTAACATGCATGAAAGATTTCAATATCTGTAGATCTATTTATTTAGTACATATTGTAATGGAATTTTGGCTTGACATACATACACATTCAACAAGATTTTTTAAATTCGTCTTCTTTACGTTAATCCTTTATGCGCAAGTTTAATTAGTTTTCTCTTAACTAATTTCCTGCTTCTTTTTTATTTACTCTATCGATTACAATTTCCTTTCAATAGATTAATTATTAAAATCCATTTATTACATTAATTTTATATACACAATAATTTTAAACCCCTCTGATAAAAAGAATTATGTTACAAAAGAAACTTAGTTACCATAAAATTTACTGTAAGGTGAGTGAATTTGAGAATTATGAATTCAAAAACAACATTTTCAGGATTGTTACTTGGGAAAGGTTCTCGCTGCCGTGGTGATAACACCACAAACGCAACTATTGGCTAATACCATATCAACTGCAGTATGTATGTATGTATGCATGCTAAATTATTTTATTTAAACACCCAGGCAAAAATTATAGTTGGCTTTGGTTGCTTACTATTGGACAATGGAATTGTGTTATGCAAGCAGTATAAAAGAGTTTAAAAAATAACGCATCCCAAACTTGTTTCTCTTCACTTTGAACAACTAAAAAACAATTTAATCTAGGGACATGCAAAAACGTGCTCCTTAATTCTGGCTTAACTAAGACGAGAGAACTTTTCACACAGGTATTTCAATACTATTCCGTTTGTATCTGTAGCTTCCAAGTTGTTCATATGTAAAGAAACAATGACAATTTTGTTTGATTCTATTAACTCACACATTCGCTTCTGTAAGCCTAAAACACACTTTTGGGAGCAAGTTGTTCGTGATGTAATGCAAATTGATTGCTTTACAAACCCGTAGAACCAGCAGTACTTTATATATCCTACTACAAACCCATCAATAAAAGCACTACCTTCAGGATAATTTCTATAATTAATTCCTTCCAATAGTTACTTTAAATTGTCTTTAAAAACGTCTGTAAACAGTCACCCTTCAATGGGCTCGTGTGCATCTGAATTCTTGCAGTAGGCCATTCATATCTCATCAAAATGCAAAAGCTCATCATCCTTCGAGCCACCATGTGCTGACATGGACATCTAAGGATAATTTACGGACGCATGGCGCTCGTACTCGTCTGAACTGATAGAAAAATCTATTGCAGGCTGTAGGATAGGGAGTCATGCGAGAGAGGATATAGAGTTAGATTGTATGTTGCGTCAACTATCCACTCTCATTTTTAGTGGTGCTTTCAGAAAGTGGTGGTACCATGCAGAAGTAATAGTCATCAAGGTGATTGGTAGACCCCTCCAAAGCATTCTTATACAGCGAATATCGTTTATCTGCAAATATAACACAAGTTTTGAAAGTAGTCACGATGCTGAGTGATTGCCTGGCCTTGCACAACGACATTCGCAACGCCCTCAGTAGAAACTTAAGGCAATAATGTTTTGCATACATGGTTGATGACATATGACACAAAATTCCGTAACCATGTATTCATTTTAGTAAAATAAATACATGCATAACATTACGCAATAATGAACAAAACGTTAATATCTCTACAATGAGTGCCAATGAACCTTTTTCAAGTAGATGTTCATGTTCAGCATGTAAAGTTTCTTCAAGATTGGATCCTCTCACCTAAGAAACAGTTTCATCGTTATCCAGCGTAATTAACGTGATCTCTAAACGAAACCGTAATCCATGTACCAGGTAAATATTTTTACATTAAAAAAGATAACGTACAAAAAAATTACTATCGAAATCAGAAGTATTCTATACAAAGGAAGGTAGACAAGGAGGTGGACTTAGCCCCCTACTATTTGTAACATTTATGGATGAAATTATTAGAGAAACTAGGAGGAGAACAATGGCTTTTTATATTAGACATCACAACTTAGAAAAGGTATAAATTACAGAATGTGTATTCGTAGATGATGTAGCATTGATAGCCGAAAATTAAAAGGCTCTACAGCACAACATAGACGTTTGGAACAACACACTCACTGAGTATGGAATGAAAATTAATACAAACAAAACAAAAGTAATGATTACATCAAAAGCGGAAAAAGAAATACGCATACAACTTGAAGAAACTGAAATACAAGTTGGAGACTTCCAGTACTTATACTTAAGAATTACAATACACGAAAAGGGAAGGTAAGAAGAAGAGCTTAACAGAATACCGAAAGCCACTAAGGTATATTATGCTATGAACTCAGGATTTATAAACAGAAAAGACATAACAAAACAAACAGAAATGATGGCCTACAGAAAATATTCAAATAAATATAATAATAATATTCAGACCGATTCTTATACTTGGTTGTGAAACCTGGGTACTCAATCGTCAAGGAAAAAGTGAGCTCCAAGTCTTGGAGATGAACTATCTAAGAAGAGTGAAAAATGTAACTAGAAGAGAGAGTTCACAGGTATAGCAGTAAACTCCACTCACACAAATTAATTAATTATGCGGAACGCAGCGTTTCGAGAGCACGTGGGCTCCCATTGTCAACCGTGTTACCGACTCAGTTAGAAGAGAGAGGATAAGAAATGAACAAATCAGAAGTGACTGAATCAATAGAAAGAAGACAATTATCATGGTGGTAATATCTACAAAGGATAGCCAATAGAATTCTGGTTAAGCCGGTCTGGAAAGCAAAGATACAGAAAGAAGAACAAGAAGGAGGCCAAAAGTAAGCTGGAATAAAAAAATAGGCAAAATTCTAGATAAGAAAAAAAAATATGATGACGATGCTTCTTTTAATCTTTTACGTAACTGCAAAGACTATTTTAAATATGCGGGGTGCTACATCACAAATGTGAATTATTCATTTATTGTGTAAGAATATTTGTTCATCCCGGTGAACATCGCTCAGTGAAACTTTATTCACATATTAAATACTGCAGCCGCAAGGCCGAGATCATTCAGCTTTGTTATCATTTTGCAGAAGAGTTTGTGTTTTGAGAATATTACATATTGCTATTAGTATAACACATTACTTTGATTGATTATTTATCAGCTTCTTCAATATTGTTGTAATATAATTCAAATATCCGATATTTACTAGTGGTTGGCATCCTAAAAGACGCAGTATAAGGAACTTGCAAAATACCTAATTCTCGACAAAGATATGCCAAAATTTGAAGGTGTAATTGTTCTTTCTTCATGTTAAAGCATTTATTTTTGTTTTAGTATGAAACTCTGTTAATTAAAAATTAAAAACGCAAATAAAAAACTTTTTTATTTGGTCACTGCGTATTAATACTGTATGGATATTATTAGAAGCAAGAACTAAATGAAGCACTATTATTACATGTGTATTTTCGCAAATTGAACTACCTATATGCTTTGTTTCTACGAATATATTTATAATTATATGCGCCGTTAAAATGTCTAATTGCTCTTTACAACTAACAATTAATAATAACTAAGGAGATAATGATAGAGTCGTTAGAATAGAGAATAATTTAAATTTTTTTATCAAGGTCTCTTTGTGTTGCTTGAAGGTGCCTTTGTGCTTCTAACTACGGTGGTATTAGTGATATTGATCAGATCGGCTACTACTGCTGGCGTCTCGTAATGCGTATGTACTTATGTACACATATAATAAACCGGTTACAACTCTGGTATATTTTGTGTAGGCGTCATGGTGTGTCACTGTGAACAAATGGACTACACTAGTACCGACAAAATGTGATGAAGTAATACCGTTTTAATAGTAATATGAATTGTTATATCTCCTTTGTGTTTAATGAAGAAAGGAAATTATGCTGCAGCCATTAAAGTCTTATTTAAATTGTAAGACCCACACATTTTCACGCACAAGGGAGCACACCTTGCTATACAGACGTAAAATACAGTAATGGAAATTGTTCAATGAACGCCTTTTGATTTTAAGATTGGTCTTATACAATATATTCTAACGAAAGAAGTGTTTTGAAACATCTCACCTTTTATTTCAATAAACTTTCTATCACCATTAACATTATATCGTAAAATTTCGTATCCAAATGTTACTAAATATTATTCTATTAATAGACGACAATTTCTCTTCAATTCGAAATTCAATGGTTAGAATTAGTATACTACCAAAATTACGGAACTGTACATGCACATACGAGGAAAAGTCATTAAATAAGTCACAAACTGCTGTGGGAAAGCTGAATATAGCAGTGAGCTATTCCCCTACTTGTCGCTAGGTGTCAGTACAATTCAGCTTTATGATAGTCAAGCGACAGTTGCCGAAAAGAATGTCCAGGCGTACTGACGAGAGGAATATTGCTGCATCACGATATTGCCAAGCCGCATTCGGCACACTTGACGTTGGCGAGAATTGCAGAATTAGGTTGGGAACTTTTTGAAGATCCAACTTACATTCCGACTATCATCTGTTTGATTCACTCAGAAAGCATCTTGGCGGCAGATATTTCGAGGGTGATAACAATGTTCAACAAGAGATACGCACGTGGTTCAGATGGTAACCCAAACACTTTTATGCAGCGGGCATTGATAAAACGATGGGAGAAGTGTATTAATGTAGAAGAAGACAATTGAAAAGTAAAACTTGTTTTTGGCTAACTATTTCTTTAATTACGTTTATAATTACTTTCTGAGGCCTACTTACTGACTTTCCCTCGTATAATTTCATGTCTGTCTTCCAATAGGCAGTGCTCATGCTCTGTTATTTCTTATTTGTGAACGTCTTCTAGTCGGAAAAGTCAATAAATACTCTTTCCATTCATCATCTTGGTTATTTTAATATTTTGCAATTATTATTGCAGTGCTGCACACGAATATATTTTTGTTTCTTTACAATTTTGGGTTGGTTAATTTTTAATACTTTTAGAAGCATAACACTAAGCATGCTAAGTCAAACATGTTTTTACGTAATCAATAAAAGAGAGCCATACCAAATTCCCAATATCGGGCTTGAGTACCACTTAACATTTGTCTACCAATATTACCCGATTTTCCTTGCTTGCGTTTTTATTTTATATAATAGTGGAAGGATATATCTATATGTAATTTGCAGAGTATCATGCTGTAGTAAAATATATGGTTGTCTTCATAAATTTATGAGAATTTGTGAGGTGCTTTATCTTACTAACGGAGGTTGTATTTTCCTAACAGAACTTGCAAGTGACGTGCAAAACATTCTTCAGGAAATTATATTATTGATTTCATATATAAAATCCGATAAACCTCATGTAACATAATCCATTCCTTACATATATCTCCCGACTTATGGCTAGCATTTTTTGTTCGAAGTTGCGTTCGTTTTCGTATTATATGTATTCGCCTTGACATTTCAATCAGAGAAAAATAAAGAACTCAAACTTGTAAGCACGTAAATATGCTACGTACCTTCCTTTATACTTTCTTTACATCTTATATATCACCTAAAAGAAAAATCTATTTAAATATGTTTGCAATAAGTGCAAAAATGTGTTTTTGAGGTAAGGTATTCTATTTTTGGATTTGGTTATAAATCAAACGACTTATAGCTTTGAACATGTGCTACTTACGTTACGTAGAAAATGTTAATTATGTACAAACGAAATTTCCGAATTTCGAATGCTTATCAATTCTTATCTATGACGGTATTAATAAGAAATATAATGAAAACTACATAAATTTGGAATCGGGACTACGGCGTGTATATGTTATAATTTAAGACTTCATCGGAAAGAAATTACGGTAAAAGAGGCATCACAATGGTGAGTAATTCCAGTATGTCAGAAAATAAAACTTATTCTAGACTTTAAATGCAAAAGACGATATTATAAACAAAATATGTAAATAATCATGTGAAAGTTAAAAATGCGATTTAAATTTTATAGAAATAAATATAGAAAGTACTTTCGAAATCGTTTAAAGTATCTTGAAATTTTATGCGACTTTCTTCAATAATTGGCAGAATTGGCCCTGCTGGTTGAGAGATGTCACTACACTGTCTGTCATATTCTCGAATTCGTTTAGGAGATTTAACAAGGACTGTTTTTGTTTTTATTGATCAACAGAAGTCGGTCTCGCTTGAAATACCCAATCTTTCATTTCGACTAATCGTTTGAGAGATAACACAAGATGTACTAAAACACTAAATAGCTATCCAACCAATTTATAGTAAAAATTGCTAGATACAATTTAGGCAAGTACTTGGCAACAGCGTTGTTTTATTATTTATGCATATTCGATGACTGCCAATGAATTAGTGTCAATATCTATAATAACTGATAAGAATCCAAAAACTACTTTTTAAAACTTTTTTGCAAGTGGGACTTTAGTTTTGGAATATTTTCACAATGTGTTAGAAATCATTTTAATTGTCAGGGTAGTTAATCAACAAACCGCACATTTATTAACAATTTGTTACACAGAGAAATATAGTCTGCAGAACATTGGTAACTGAATGCCACTACCAATCATATAAACACTTATTTGAAATGTGGAACTCATTCGAAAATGTAAATTATCAATAATAAGTAAGAATAGTTCCCAAATGTGAAAAAACTGGCGGCACTATTTATTCGTTTAACTAGACAGAAATGTACATTTCATTGCAAAAAATATGTAAAATGGCAGTCATAAACACGTAAAGATAATTGCATGATATAAAAGGTACGTGTTGAGTATGGTTTCACAATCGAAGCTATAAATTTACATTTCAATAAGCACTAACTCATAAATTAAGGATATTCATATTCGTGAACATGCATTCCTTCCATGGCATAACCAATCACTTTATATTGTAGTGTTATTTATGTAAATCGAGCAAATTTACAGCGCTTTTTCTCAGTGTAGTAGAATATCGCAAAAAAAGATAGAAATTCAAACATTTTTGATTATAAGCTAAAGAAGCCTTACAGGCTGGAGATTAATTCAAGTACGTAGTATTATATTCACAAACCTTAGCTCAAGAGGTGGTGCAATAGAGAAAGCTTTAATACATCTAAAAGCTCTTTGGAAAAAATTAATTTGTTTTATAAAATTAAAGAGAAATGTTTCTTACAAACATGTTAATGGCAAGAACTGAATTATTATCGCCGATGTTGTCTTGTTGGCTGAAACGTTTGGTTGCCCCTAACTACTTACTATCACCAGTGAAACTCTACTAGAATTTTGCCGAACGCTAAAGTGTTCCAACCGTCGATAAGGATTTTTAACATTCCAAACAATGTATTGACCGAGACATATAGTTTTACTTCCTTATTCTAGAGAAAGATATATGCACAATTAAAAGTGTGGTTGGGACTTGAATTACCTTCCTTTAACTAATATGTAGTTTGACCATCAAGACAGCTTTTTTAATAGAACTTACCTGTATTTTGAGTACAAAATATAAAAAATCAGTTTCAATGGATAATTTAACAACTCTTGTTCATCTCCTATGTAATATCTTGTTTTTAACCACTCAGCTGCCACGACTGAATTTTTCATAAAGCTTTCATTATCCTCTTTTGATACCAATGTATGTATGATAAAACACTTCTGGACAGCCACGGAAACTCAAAATACATATTTTGCTAGAGGTTCATGGCAGATGTACTCCATCATTTTCGACCATCAACTTCTGGGTGAGCGAATTCAAACGTGGCCAGACAAGCACAACTGACAAACCACGTAGTGAAAGCACAAAACCGCTATCAACGATGAAATGGTCGACAAGATTCATGATGTCGTGTTAGCCGATCGCCGATTGAAGCTGAAAGAGATAGCAGAGACAACGAGCATATCAGAAGATCAAGTTGGCCATATCCTACACGAAATTTTGTGTATGAAAAAACTTTCGGTGAGATGGGTACCGTGTTTGCTCACACCGGAGCAAAACCGAAATCGGGTGACCGTTTCGGAGGAGTATCTGGCCAGGATCCAACGCAATCCAAGAGATTTCTTCTTTTCGTAACCGTGGATGGGACTTACATACCACTACATACCGGAGACCAACAGTCGAAGCAGTGGACTTTTTCAGGCGAATCGGCTCCGAAGGAAGCAAAGACCGTTCCATCGGCCGGAAAGATCATGGCGACCATTTTTTGGGATTACCAAGGTGTGATTCCTATTGACTATCTGCAGAAGAGAAGGACGATCATGGAGCGATACTACAGATCAATATATATATATATATATATATATAATCATAATGCTATTGATCTTCGCGGAGACTATATCGAAATATAAAAATAAAAAACCACACCAATACCGTGTTTTTCTTGTCGATTCCGGAAACATTTCAGCTCGCCCTCATGTAGGCAACAGAACAAACGAAAACGTTCCTTATACAATATGTTTACTAAGTTTAGAAGACATATACATGTTTATTTTTGACGCTGAGGGTGACGATACTACCCATAATTGTTTGCGCTATGGTTTATATAACTGTTGAGGCAATGGTACGGTGAGTTTTCGGAAGGTATAGTAGTAGAATATTTGTTGAGATAGTTAAGGTGTAACTGCCCAATATTACGAATTCCTTAGGATACTATTACATAGCAGAGAATATAGCAGGTATAATTGATATTACAGACAACATAATAATGGATACATCTTTTCAACTAATCCTTTTATACAGAAGCACTATAAGCAGCATTCGCTTAGTGCAATATTATTATGACATTAAGCGATTACGCGCAGTCATCGGAGGAGGTTATATTTATTAAGCATGTGCATAAACGAATCGTATAAACGTTATTTCGGACTCTGCATACTTAAAGAGTACATTGGCTTCGGCAATGAATATTGAGCGGCTTGGTGACCTAGGCCAAGTTACGCTTAACCAGATCGATGTATTTAAATGTTATTCAAATGAGCGGTTGGTATCGTGCGGAGGCCCTGTCTCTCTGCATATATTCATTGCGCGAACTTGACCTGCTGACTGAGTGAGCTTCGCACGATCTACGCACCTTTGCCGCACATAGATTATTGTTATCGCTTCATTAAGCACGACAACTTAAATTGGAAAATGAAAGCGACCATACGCTCGTAGAAAGTATGTACATATGTACCTTTATAAACTGGCATAAATTATCATCAATTTGCCAAGCTTCTTGCATAGTGCTACTGTGCATATAATTTTTGTGTGATTATTAAACATAACGCTAAATATAATACGGTCATAATATGGCTAATACTCATTCAATGGCAAACTAATGTCTTTCATCACACCTCTGATGACGGAAGTTGTTACTAAAGTACTTGATAATTATTTCTGTGACTGGCAGGTGTATTGCAGCTATACTATATTATTATGCATGCCTTTTGCAATTCGTTGGTCAATTTGGCCTATTTTAATATCTCGATACATTTTTCGTATCACAGTTAGTTGTGTGTATGGTGTAGTTCCGGGATGTCGGTATCTTCTGCATCTTCTGCATTAGAATCCATTGACACAGCTCTACATGTTCGAAAACCATTAACAGCAATGTTTGATAAATTTTAGTTTGCACTACTTTGACAACCAATTTGATGTGTTTGTACGGTCTCTAGCAGAAAACGTAGTTTATTAAATATTTGTCTTTCGTACAACGTAAATGTCAAGATTTTAAAACAAGGAAACATATGTGCGTTATCCAAAGGCCGAAGATATTCAATCATTACAGTGCAATAAACAACTTCGCTTTTATTTGCTTCAAATCACAGAAATTACTGACCTTTTATGATCTGATTTTAGTAAATATATGAACTTTTCCAACAAAGAAATACTCCAGTCAGTGACACTATGTTTACATGTTCACAGACATGGAAGATTTTCAGTTAATATGAGTGATACCGGAATGTGTTAGAAAATTGAGAAAAGCTTTACATCAATAAATGTTCATACATTAGTGTGATGCAGCCATTAATCAAAGAACTTTTTGCTGGGAATAATTACATACTTCAACAAAATAATTGTCTTATATATGTATACTTACGGTGGATGTAGTGGCACGGTGATTCCATTGGAGTAGTGTGTATGTACTTCGACGTCTAAAGATGTAGCTATAAATTCCATGGAAAATATCTATGCTGAGAAAGTAAGAGTTGATACAATACATATTGTTTTGAAATTGTTTGCTTCAGTGGCATTAACACCACAACAGGATGCCTTTAGTAAGTAAGCGTTGTTCAACACCTACATCCAAAGGATATTATGAGAGACATAACCTTCTGTGAGTGGTTCAATGGACAGATAAATGGTAACAATATACTTGACGCGCTTCAGTGGTGAAATATAGTTTTATTTATTAGTTTGTAAACTTGTTGGGCCGCATACTACAAAAAATGTTACTATTAGTATTATTTCTATTAATACTACTATTATTATCACTATTATTGTTAATATTACGAATAGTATTAATCTGATTAAAACATATGACCGCGAGCACGTGTACCTTCATCAATAAATTTGTACCTTCCATACAAACGCTTACACAAAAATAAACACTTATTCCACCGCTTACAAAAATTTGCTGCACATGCTGAAGCAATCAATGCCTTTGAATTACATACGTTATACAATTATTTAATGATTTGAATTGTTTACAAATCAGCGCTATTACTACATTAATACATCCATTTGTTCTTCTACTTTTAGTTTAGTTATTCGTAGTTTGTAGATTACCTTCCAGTCGTAGAACTACATAAGCATATTTACTTATCTTTACTACACTACCGCATTTTAAAATATATACACCAGCACATGTAAGAATTCTCAAGATTTATAGAAATCTTTTCAATCAACCATATACAAATGTTATTAATTAAAAGCATCTAAGTGGTAATAAACATATTTATACATACATATGACGTGATTCTATTGAATGACCTAGAGTATGTATACATTTCTAGGAAATTTTACTGGTCATTAAAATTTTAAGATTATATTAAATAAAGTGTAGGTAAAATGGTGTCTTCAAATGGGAATACTGCCGACAAAAGCTTCTAAATGTTTGATACATTTTTATAGTGAATCATATTGAAGATAGAGCACTGTAAATAACTATGAATTTAAATTTCTCTTGAACATTGTAAGATTAGTTAAACATTTGTAATAATTCATAATCGCAATATCACGTATGGTGATGCTTATGCAATTCCAAACGAGGAAGATAGCTTTTGTTCTGGTTTTATAATTCACAATGAATTGCAGTTTCTTTTCTGCAATAATACTAATTCGAATACGTATATACAATTGGGGAAACACATTTTAGGTATCCGTTAAAACAGTTTTTCCAGATAGTTCGGGTTAATTTGTTGTCATTCGTTCTGTAAATATTCCCATAGGTGTTGGGTGTTCTGAGGTTGTAGGTGTCTAGCCCTTCGATTAGCTCATCCCAAGGAGTTCTGTGGGCGATAAAACCGCACTTTGAGGAGGCCAAACCATTAATTGATTTCTTGCTGCTTTCTCCTCTTAAACGTTTTTACAGATTCGAGCCATAGGGTTGGTGTCATTGTCTTGTTGGAACACAAACAGTTCGCCAACTAAACGGTTTCCACACAGAAGGGCATGATTTTGCAAAATATCGAAATACTCTTCTTTCAGCATTGTATCGCTAATTTTCACTACATCACTCGTAATTGTTCCAGCAAAACAACCCCAAACCATAACACTATCACCTTCGTATTCGATAGACGGCACTAAGCAGGCTTCACTAGCTCCTTCCACTGGTCGTTGACAAACAAAAATTCCCCGTTGCGTACCGAATAACTGACCAGTGACCAGTTTGCATGCTCTCTTGCCCATGTTAATCGTTTCTGTTTATGCACGCGTTTAAAAAGCGTTTTTTTGCGGCCTATATATCCCCTTAAACCTGTTGCCAATAATGGCCTCTTGATGATGGTAACAGAAACATTTGTTTGTTGTTGTATATTAACGCGCGTTGAGATACCCGGCGCCGTTAGACATTCGAAGTCGTTACTATAAATCAATCTTCAACTCCAGAAGTCAGCCGTGGTCGCCCACTTCGTCTTCTATCGAGATTTTGTTCTGTCTCTCTTCTCCGGGCCAATGTGTAATGCACACCTTTTGATGAAACCCCTACCGTAGAGCAAGTTCTCTTTCTGTATAGCCTTCGCTGCGAAGAGCACAAATATTACTACGTTGTTCCACAGTCAACTATCTGCGTTTTGGCATTTTCGCGCTCAGTACTTTACCACATTATTACAATTGCGCACTGATTTCAAAAAAGTAATTCCGCATAGGACAACAATAAGACACAAAGGATTACAAAGGATTAATAGCTTTATCACATGCACTAAACGATTACCAAAATAGTACTAAATCGTTTGGCCAAAAGTAATTACTGCAGGTATCCTCCCCCATCTCCGTCAAACAATAGTCGTATTCTTGGAAAAGAGCAATAAAATGTGTTTGGGTGAAATTTGTACCTAAATGCTAGGACTTTACGAATTAACTGTAACAATTTTATATTTGCATACAATAATTTATAAGAGAGACTAACGATTTCACGATATCAGCTGTATTATTTTAAAGAAATTTCACCTTGCTTCCGCACTTATGGACGGTAGTGTAGATATAGATTAGATAGTATAGGCTGGTGGTAATAACTCAGGTATAATCATGTTAGTTATAAGAAATTGCAGAGATTTTCGGTGGTGACCAAAATGATTTGTGGTATTTCTTGAAATCGTTAAAGACATGTCCTTTCCATGCAATAATTAAGAGAACATTCTTAATGTTTTCGTTGTTCCGTCGTATATTCTTTATAGTAACGAAAAATTTCACTTTGTGCTATATAAGCATATGCTTATGTGCAATTACAGTCATTATCAAAATGCAATATAATTATTTATTAACAATTCTAAATATAAACTTCAACTTGCAGGTTTATTGGCGACAGAAGTAAATACATATGTCCATATCCCAACGGATGTGGATGTGCGCATATATACATATATATGTATATATATACAGTGTATACGTATGCATTCATGCATTACCGTGCCATATATACTACAGTATTAATCACAGCAACATGCGTTGATGTATGTAAAAACGTACATAAACGAATGCATTCCTATTTGTGGCAACTAATTTAAATAACCATGACTTTTTATAACTTAATAACGTAGATTACCATAATAACTTTAATCCAGCATTTATATGGTTGTTTATTATGTTCCTTATTACAAACACAAAACTATTGACCTTATTTAGCGCGTATGTTGTTAGATTTATATAGCCCCAGACGTCATAAAACGAAATACGTATGCCTTACTATAATTGCACGCGTGTGTATTGCAAATGGATACATATTACAACTAATTGGAGCTTCCGAATTAACTTTAACATTGCTTCGGTATCGAGGAATGGTTAAATAAGTGGTACATATCTAAAGGTGAATGCAGTTTACTTATGTGTTAGAAAGTGCAAAAATTAAATAGAAATTTCGCTGAGTGTAGTACAGCAAAAATATGCGTATACATTTAAATGACAATTTTCTTGTAAAATATATCCAGTACCAGAAGCATTTTGCCCACATATCGACAATACAATTGAAAATGTATCCAGAGAAGAAATGATTAAACGGTCAGGAAGTTCATACATTAATTCTATAATCGTTATCAAGATAAGAGGTCTCAACCCTATTATGACTGACTTCTATAGACAGCAAGTGCATTAAATACGTAAAAATACATTAATAACAAAATTCTGCAGTGTTAAAGTCTTCACCATGTTATATCTATGCAAAAGTCGTTTTGGCCCAACCGTTCTTCAAGTCATGTCGTAAATTCTATGGCTTCTCTGTCTACGGCACTAGTTTTCAATTCGTCATCAATTCCAGTATCCTAAGCTGTCGTATGAACTACGTTTTAAATCCGTATATTTTATTTCCTTATCCTCCTATCGACATTACGGTACTTATACTTTCCGAAGATGAACAGTTCAATTACGATCATATTACCTGAGGTAGTCCAAGTTTGACCAATGCAGGACTGAAGCTAAATGTAGAAGAATGTAAATTTTGCAAGACATCTAATAGGTTTAAGGAATATAACATTAATGAAGAAATAATCTCGACATGGACATATCCCTAAAATCAATCAAGTTTCTCAAAACCATGTAATGCAAAAAAAGAACTAAAAAGTCACCACGTATTGTTATTATCGGATAGAGTTTGTTCACTAGAACCTGTAATCACTATAATGTATAAGATCAACTCTAAAAATTCCACTAATTGCAAGTGAGATTAGGATAGTTCGAGGGTTCTAATAAACTAATACTAGTCTAAAGTTCTTGGTCCTCAGTTCAGAAAATTTTCTCACAAAAAACTTTTGACTTAGAATCAGTTGATGGCAACCCACGTACATAAGATGTGTTCTGCCATTTCTAGATGTTTCTAATATAGAAAGCTGAGCAGGCATACAGCTTTATTAAGTTTATGTAATAATATTTTAAGACCATGTATTCGGTCAGTATTCTTGCCAATAGTCTAAAGTCCTCTTTACCGAAAGATAACAATGTCTGCTGTATTTTGCGAGGGAAAAATGAATGTTCCCGCATAACTTTATCCAGGAATGTTAAACCAGTACGGAGCCTCTTGATGTTCCTTCCATATCTTGAGTTCGAGTTGTTCTAGATGTTCTTTTTTTTGTAAACTGCGAAGGTTATGGCTCAATGAAAAACATGTTTGCTGCTTCTTTGGCCAGTTTATCGGTTTACTCATTTCCTTCCATCCTTCAATGACCTGTGATCCTTAAGTTTTGCATGCAAATACATAGTAGGTTAAATTCAAATGTGTAAACTTGTAAAGCCTTGCGTGCTATCTGAAGGGTCATCATCTACCGCAGTAAACTAAGTCTCAGATTCTCTAAGAAATGTTTAAACTTCTCAAAACAGGAGCGAAATTTATTTAGGATTAGAAGCATGAATTGGTATTGATTTGAACAGGAAAAGGTCTTTCTACAAAAACTTGCATCTAACTCATCCAAATGTATGTATATCCACATTTTTCATTGTAGGATGTAATTTAAGCAGTAGGGCAGTAGTTTCAAAATTACATTAATATGGAATTCTTTTTGCATTTTCATCCAGCAAGAGACACGACTACATTATTAATTCAACAGACGCTACTTGCTCAGTTGTAAGCGCAGTGAGCTCCATTGAAACGACAATTTCATAGTAAATGTTTATGAAGCAGCATTCAACGCGAAATAAACTTGGTCATCGATTAAAGCGTGCAATGTAAGGTGAAACAGGTTATAAATGCATTTCATCTCATCATCGGTTTGTGTGAAATAATTCTTTCTAAATTCTAAAATTAATTTATTTCGCAAGATTATTAGTTCATATAAGCTTATAATTTATTGATCACTTTATTGTAATTTGGGAAGCAATTTATGAGTTTTTATTAAGGTTTTGGAGTATATTCTTTACTACCTGGAATATGAAATTAACAACAGAAAAATTCACATAAGTGTCCCTGTTAATATGTTTTAAAACATTACAGTACAAGTTTACTTTTAGCAACGACTGTAACAGTCGTTTTGAACTTTTGAAATAAAAAAATGCTGCCAACCTGATTGTTCAGTTAGATTTATCCATCTAATTATCCGCAGTTATCTAGCGATACATTTAATAATATCCTGGGGCGAACCTGTAGAAGGCTTTTCCTGTTCTGCGAGATTTACGCTGTTTATTTGTACCTCGTAGGAGGGCATATTTCTCATTACTTTAGCGTTCTTTCTCACTCTGGTCGATTGCTGGCACGGTAGTTCTTACTTTTTGTTATTACTACTGTTGCTTCGATCCTGCTGCTACTGGAAATTAAATTCAAGTTTATAATTAAGACCAATAACTCCGCTAATCGCGACTCAATTAAGTGTAAGCGGCTAAGATAACGAGAAAAGTATGAAATTATTATATATGCACACTTACGAACGCGGACATATACATGGAGGCTTACACACAACGGTAAATACATCCGTGTTTAATCATAAATACTATTAGCATGAAATTTAAGGGTAGTTCCAAATGAATGTCTACGGACTTCGCTCGTTCTAGTAGTCTCATTTTCAAGGCGTAATTGAAAAGTTACCTTGAACAAGTTGCTTTTCACAATTCATACTTAAAAAAGGAGAAGGTCGTATGTAGCTGGTGTAGATATAAGCTCAATATTCGAAGTGCTCCGAATAGAAATCTTTTGTATACGTACTAACTCAATTATGATACTCATGAATGTAATAACTTGTTTAACAATCGCCATGAAATCAAATACCTATTTCTTATTCGCCCCGTTTTTTACTTGTAATACTCTACCGGGTGAAAAGCTGGGAGGTGTTGGTTGCATTCTGGGCGAAAATGAATCGAATACCGGCTTCACTCAAACCCAATAATGCATGTCTAGCAGTATACAACCCGCACCTCGCAGTAAACTAGAATGGGGGCTTCATTTAATCGATTCAAATTGAAAAGATCCATGTGAGGATAGGATTTTGTAGTAGTAGTTAAACGAGGGTAGAGAATACACACGTTACACAGAGCTAGCATGCTGACACACTCCCGCCATGCAGAATAGTATGCCTACCTCTCGACTTTGTTAACTTATAGAAATCTTATTTCATCCTCCTCTTACTCACAATTGCAGCCATCGACACGTCTAAAGTGCACTCATGGTATAGTACAGTACTAACCTACATATATGCTTTGTAAACAATAACAACTAAAATAGGTTTGTTAATAAATTCGAGGGCAAAAATATAGCATCGGTTCTTTTTCGACTACTTCTATTACAGTCACCATTGCGTAGTTATCTGTACAACTTCTGTACAGTAGTATATAGTCGAGTACTCGACATACAGACATATACTAGAACTTCACCGTATGCCGTTCATTTGTTATCCGTGTGATCATCATCCTGCGATGTTTCTTTATAAACTATTAAACGGTTGGATTGATTGCATGTAAACAATTTCATCCGTAATCTCCAATCTTCATACGCTGTCAGACTCGCTTCAACATTTAATTTGCTGACACCAAGAACAAACTTTCTGCTTTGGTCGTCTACTCGCCATATGGTTAAGAACGTTGGAAAGATTTATGCTGATATGATTAGTGGAGCATTGTCTTTAATTTTGTTTTGCCATTCACGTAACATCTACTGCGTAAAAAACAATTAACAAATATTCCACATAAGCGATAATAAAAAGTAACGTTAGTCAATATAACACATATAAATGTTGGTATAAACTATTATTAGCCTTTTTGATCAAGAAGCCGAACACACAGAAGAGGTGTAACGTATTGCTGCATGTCTTAAAATGATTGTTGCTACAGAGCAGAAAAACACACCTCAGCACGGTCCTCGGTCACTATCTAAAAGTTTACTCGCTGTGAACAGTAGTGGACATTTAAAATTTTGAATGCTGTTTGGAATTGAAACTCATTACAATCTGCCCAAAATGGAAGCCCGGGGGAGCATAGGTCAATTAAAAAGTGGAAGAACGTAACCATGTCTGGCAGAAGACGCTGGGTTGAGCTAAAGGGTAATTTCTACATCTTAGGATCGCTTTTTGAAAATTGAAAATGTTCGATGAAAGAAAGTGGGGTCATAACAAATAAAGATCATTATTTCTCAATGCCGAATTGAGATTTACGCTGCATGCAGATAATAGATGTACTCTGATTTGATACAAATCCGCCACACATAATAGTCGCCAATGTGTTCTGAAAAAAAACTCAATGTGAAAGCGGTAGTGTAATGGTACAGATAACCACCGGAAAGTACACAGACCCTTATTCCATAGAAACTGGAGTTCTCACTGTTTATAGATATCTAGATCAAACTTTGCGACTCCTTGGTCTTCGATATGTAGCAACAGTGGAAAAGCCATTAACTTTTATAGATGATAATTCACGTCCTCAGCGAGCAATTATCGTGAACGATTGCTATAGAGATACCATTAATTCTGCATATGGTAATCCAATAGAACTAGCTTGAGATGCTTTGAAAATACCTGTTACTGTACAAAATAGGTCAGTGGAAATAGTTTAAAAATTATGCATTACTATTACGGAGGAATGGAATGATTTTTCATGATTTGTTCAAATCTATTTCCGCCACTTAATTCGTTAAGACTATTCCTACAGTTCGTTGCAAATTTAAGGGCAATTTTTCCTGCCCTAAAAGCCTGCGACACAACTTGACTACTAGACAAAACGTTCCTATCGATGACAAAAATGTATAACGCTGTAGTAAATCTGATCAGAATGTAAGCCTGTTCAATTAAATGTTTGCTGTAATAGATACTCCGAATCTAGTGTGCAATTTGGAACCATTGGTATAAAAGATTATATCGATCAAGGGGTCGCAATAATTATTGTAACACTGCTTATCGAGGAATCAAAGGAATTATTTGGCGATCTTACAGCACATAATGTACGAAGGCACAGATAAGTCTCAAAAACTTGATGACGGCTGGTATTAGATTAAATTCGTTACACCTATTAGTTGCAACACTTAAATTCTGCTGCACACGAAATGCGTATTCCCAGTGTGTGATACAGTAGGAAATCTTCAAATCATAAGCATATATGAGCACAGAACACTTTAACTAAGAAAGCAAGTCGGTAAGGTAGATTACGAATAATAATGGTCCCAAATTTTGACTCCGGAGCACACCTGATGAGAAGCAAAATTCTACTCATTTAAAACCATTGTAGTACACGTAGGTTGGTTCCATCTACAAATAGGAATGTAGCAGTTTAAGTAAGCCCAAAGATAAACAGTTTTAAAGGTAGAGCTGCATTATCAATAAAATCAAATGCACAGCTAAAATCGATATAAATTATGTCGACTTGGCGTGACTAGAATAGTTACAACTGAACGTCCACGTATTAAACCATGTTGATAAAGACATGACATGTGTTTGTATTTTGAAACAAGGGCGAATGAACGATATTTTCAAAAACATTGGCAAAATTTGAAAAAATTGATAATTCCCCAATCTAATTTTGTCGTCTCCTTAAACATATGGCAATCTCTGCTTCGTCACCAACACCAATAAAATACAGGAGTTCTAATTAAAAAATTGATTATAATTGCTAACTGTCTAGCTAAAGCAAATTTTGCATCTCCTGTCAGCACTAAGGGTCTGAGGGAAGGTGGACATAATTTTAATTAACTGCTCTAGTGTAGCAATGGACAGAGCAAATGGATCTTTAACTAGAGAAGACTCGTTCGTGGAAATGAAAAAAATAGGTCGATATACTAACAAGAACATATTGTGACGACTTTATCGCATAATGACAATATCTATAAACAGCTACTTCCACCTCCCTCTCCACTAATACGTGATGGAGTGCAAGTGAGATCCAGGAGCATTTCAAAAGCCAGTCCCGGAATAGTGCAAGATGTCCAAGTGATATTGAGGCTCGCGGCTCTCTACAGTACTGATGCTAATTTAGTAAGTTAACTTCTCCAGATGTAGATTCCAGAAATGTGACTTGTTATACAAGATTCCTAGATATTTAACTTCCATTTTCCAGATTCCATTTTCTTGTAAATGAAACTATTACAATTTTGTGCAAATTGATTATTATATCCCTTCTTCTGCAGCAGATTTGCTAAAATGACCCAGTTACAATTTGCATGAGTTCATACTGATTTAAATAAACAGGAACGGAGTAGTTTCATTTATGAATACAGCAAGAATACAGCTATGAAAATCAGATATTCCTAATCTGTCCATAATGCTCGATTTATAAAACTATAATTTTTAGTACTCTTCAGATAAACTACCTGATGCTACTCTGCGATCATAATCCTCTTCGGTAGTACACAACTTACAGGAGTGAAATTTGTGTATATCTTTTTTATTTAGATACATCAACCTGTGCTTCTATTTCTTAAGTTGAAATACCTGAATTACTAGCAACTCAAGCCATATTATTAACTCAGCGTTGAAATTGTAATCTTCCAGTAATAAATTATTTTCCCTGGTTTTAATTGGGTTTTTCAAATTTTCATACAGCGTCTATGCGTTCTAATTTTCTTTGCTGCTAATATTTTATTGTTAAAAAGTGGTTATCCTTAGCATTAGTGAAAGTATGTATTTCCACATGATTGTTTCGCTGATATAAAAAGAAAATATTTCAAATTCGTGTTGATAAATGACTACTTGAAGCCAAACCCCAATATTACTAAATATACCCTCAGTGGACGAGATAAGACCGCCTTTTCTTTACATTGTTGCTTTACTCCGAACCTATTTATTAACAGGTATTTCTTCCGTAGAGAAGCGTAGCGTTGAGAACGGAATCCCATCGACTTTGATAAGTTAAGGCCATTGCATTAACTACTGAAAATCCTGTTATGGCACTGACACACGGCGTTATACATGCTAGTACATTATTTATTAGCGATAAAAAATAAAATCCCGTTCGATATCCTTGGTTTATTTTTCTGTGGATTGCAATACTCTGCGGTAAACTTTTAAACCTTAAAGTTTTGCAACAGCATAACGTGTTTTATAACTGTACCGTCTTATTTTTCTTAAACATGTACTTATGATTAATATCGCTCGAGAAATGCGAGAACTTCATTTCCACAGTGATATTAAATACTCGCTATTTTTTGTAAGTAATTATGGATCTGCTCATTAACTATAGAAGAAATTAGTGAATAAGAAAACGTAGTAAAAACAGTGTACACACGATACCAAATAGATCATAAATGTTTCCTGTTATCTATTTTCGTTTCAAAACGGAAGTAAAAAGTAAATAACGTTTGAGATTACCTCTATATTGTTATATACATATGGTAGTTTCCGGTAAATACATTTTCTCGATACATTAGGTTGAATATATAATTCCTTTACATAACACCAATTAGCTGTAATTTGTAAGATTATTATGCACATGTACAAATGCTAAAGAACAGTTAGTGTTTATTCATGTGCTTAATGTGATATATTCAGAAAGCACCAGATTAGCCGTTTTGATCTGATTGATAGTACATACACACTGTCGTTCTATTTTGTTTATTCTAACCATTTCTGAATGATGTGGTTTTACTATCAAGAAGTATGTGATTCCACTGTAAAGGTCGTGCTATTGATTGGTATAGTAAATGAAAATTGAATACACCTTATTTTCTATATAGTCTTCTATTTTATTCACACATTTTTCCCATCGTATCGGCAGTTTTTTAATTTCGTCATCAAAGAATGAATGTGTTCGCGTCTGTAACCAATCACGCACGACCATTTGCACATCTTCATCGTCGTCAGTGGTGACTTCTCAGTTTTCCTTTGACTGGCCCAAACATGCGGTAGTCACACGGTGACAGATCGGGACTGTAGAGCAGATGTTTCCCAGTGAATTTTTTCCAACTTGTTTTGCGTCAATGCAGCTGCGTGTGTCCAAGGTTTGCCATGGAACAGAATCGTACTTCGAATAGGCATGTCTCGCTTCTTTCGTCGGTAGGACAAAATCAATGAGCAGTATGCCTCTAGAATCCCAGAAAGCTGTTGCAAGGACTTTTCCAGCAGAAAGACGGGTCTTGGCTTTCCGCGGTGTTGCTTCTCCAGGTTTTCGCCGCTCCATGCTTGCCTGTTTAGTCTGCGGGATGTAATGGTGCACCCAAGGCTCATCACAGGTGACAATGTGCTTCAACAAATCATCCTCCTCTGTTCAATACCGTACCAAAGGTCTTTCACACAGGGCAAGACGGTTTGCTTTCTGATCTTCCGTCAAGAGTCGAGAAGCGCACCTTGCCAACACTTTTCGGTAGCCCAAATCATCTGAAATGATTTACTGGACACTGCCATGTGATACTCCGACGTGTGCAGCAATCTTCCATATTACGAGGCGGCGGTCACCTTCAATCAGCTCACGGATCGCTCACTGCTGCTCGTCCACAGTCGGGGTGCATGGCTCTTATTTTTCGACTGACTTTCGGCCATTAGAAAACGTTTTGTACCAGTCGCAAACTTAGATCCTTGAAAGCGTTTTGTCAGGGAACTGTGCAGTTAGTCGACGCAAAATGTCGACACGCCACCTACTTCACCTAGAAGGTCTTATAAACAAAAGTCCACTTCATATTTGATTCCCCCTCGTATTTTTCAGTGTGGTTGATTTAGGTATATATTTGGTATATCTCCACTATCCAATGCCTGGTCTAAGAAGTGCATCCAACTAGTCCTTGCAAACTTCACATGAAGAAAGCTGTTAAAATCATCTCGCTACCAAAGGTAACGACCGGACCCCAACCTTACCGCCATTGAACTCCATTGGGCAAAAACAAAATGTCAAATTAATTAGTAAACTTTATAAATAAAAGCAAAATCATTTTATTCGTACCTTATATTTTGTGTATGTATTTGGATTATACGAGGCTTTTCTGAGTAGTTCTACTGAATAGGATATACGAGGAAAAGTCATTAAATAAGTCACAAACTGCTGTGGGAAAGCTGAAAATAGTAGTGAGCTATTTCCTTGTCTATCACTAGGTATTGGCACAATTTAGCTTTATGATACCCAAGTGAAAGTTTCCGTGCATCTACGCAGGCAGTGTAAAAATGGCGATCGTGCTCGAAGAGTGCTATTGTGAGTTTTTCTAGGCAAAAGGAGTTCTTGCAAAAGATATCCGTAATGAAATGTCTGCTGTTTACGATGAAAAGTGTTTTCCGCGTAAAGGCATGTATAACTGGGTCGAGAAATTCTCTCAAGGGCGCGCGAGAGTTGTTGACGATCAGTGAAGTGGTCGCCTCGACAGTAACAGGCATTGGAGCGTTGACAAAGCGATGGGATAAGTATATTAATGCAGATGGAGACTTTGTTGAGAATTAAAACATGTCTTTGGCTAACTGCATCTATAATTATTTTTAAAATAGCTTTTTATGACCTACTTACTAACTTTTCCTCGTACATTGTGTAGTTGCAGTATTAGTTTTAATTGTAAATTTACTTCAACGATATAGCAATATTACCCATATTGCTACAATGAAAACCACAGATATAGTTTTATATTCTGTGGCAATTACGATTCCAATACACTTTCAATTGATTAACTGTTGAGACTGGCAATGGCAATAATAACATTAATGTAATTAGGTATTATTGTAACTGGGATATTGCAACGCATGTGCAATTGAACTTGACCTAACAAGGCTAAATGTTCGTTTAATATTGACATGTTCTTAAGTCTCAGCTGCATACAAATAAATTACGTATTTTTTATGTCAAAGGTGTAAGTACTTCGTTCATCGCAATAATTAATGCAAATAACCCCTATGTATGAATTCGTAATTATTTATAGCATAACTGATTAGTCATATATATGTTGTGCACGGCATTATAAGATCATTTTCATAGTGATTTATTTACTCATTGCTGAGCAATGTTTTTAAAGGTTGATAATAGTGAACATATGTATATTGAAAAAAAGTAAGACAAACAATAACGAAGTAAATGAATAAGATATTGAATTCAAAAGAATAAAGGCTTTATCAAAATCATTAGCTACACTTACGGTCGGAGCGGTTACTAATTATTTGGAATCTAAACTTTTTAATTTATTTTCCATAATAATTGAAAGAATGTTAATAATTAAAAATGCAATGCAATCAAGTATTATGTCAAAATTTGTACAGAATTTAGAAAAAACGTACATTGGTTAATTTAAAAATCAGGTCAGATCTAAACGAGAATTATAAATGGACCGTTAATATGACATTGTGGTATCAATTAAAAAAATTTAGATGGTATATACCCAAAACCCTTTATGTATTAGGCATATAATAGAAATTACAAGATAGCTGATTGATGATTCATTTTCAAGAAGAGAAGGGTTTAAAATAAATATCTTAACGTAGATAAATGGATTAAATAATACACAGTTTTAAATATTTTAGAGAGCATATCACTCGCGATCAAGAGCTACGTATTTTTGAGTACGATTACTGATTTGTAGATAATTTATCTAATTATACAAATCGTGGGGATATAGCAAAGTATGGAAACAAGAAAAATAATAAAATGTAATCTCAAATTATACTTTCATATCCCTCATTTCCTTACATTTCTAGTTAAACGTATCAATGGCTGAAAAGTCGTAGTAGCCAACATAGGAGTTACTGCCGTATATCCCATTCTTTAGCGAATCATTCGTATGATAAAGATTACCTTTTTAACCTTATTAATATAATAATAAATATTTGACACTAAGCTGTTCTACAAACATAAGCGATTTTTTTAAATCCATCATATACATTCGAACAAAAACAATATTAATTTAATGTCAGATACCAACCATTTGAATAGCATCTATTGTAACATCTTAGTAAAAATTACAGTTACCGTTTCAGCATTTGTAGGGCTCTGAATATTAACCCTACATTGATAAAAATAGTACTTTGCGTCAAGCAAGCGTACTATTTGCGTATTTCTTTAACCTAAAACCATATATTTCATGGTTGAGAAAATATAGATTTCTAACGAAAGAAATTAAAAAAAAAATAAAATTAAATTAAATTAAAAACAAATAGTAACGTTAGAAAATAGTTTCTTTTAGAGTTATTGTTTGAGCTATTTCTACAGTTTGTGGTATTTTGATGTTCCTAGAGCTAGGAACCCATTATCAACCATTTTACAAGAGTCATAAATTCGGCATGGGCCCGAATTGAATAATACAACATTATTATGATGAAAAGAAATGGCAAGGAACCCAACCACCTCACCTTTCTACATAAAGTGCAAAATAATATCATCCCAAATAGCTTGATGACGCATGTGAAATACTAAGTGGGATAATATTGGTTTGGAAAAGAAAGAAATATACACGATCTTACATAACTTTGCCAAAAACTGCTTGTTCTTTGGAAAGAATTCAAATTGTTTTAGTTACGAAAAAGCATTTAGCAAGTATCTTCATCAAGATCGCGTCTCTTTATTCCGAATAAAGTTATTTATATATTGGAAAACAGTTTCACAATCAGTTTCAGTTGGAATATCCTTCTTTCTGTGGAATAAAATCTACTTTAAGCCCGTAAATAATACTTTTAAGTTTAGTTTGTATTTAACGTAAGTAAATTTTAATTTGAACTAAATCCTAGTTTAATCTTTATTGAAACGATTCGATGTGATTAACAACAGCGATTTTGTGTGAGAGTTATCTTTCACTCTTAAAAATAAAGCTGCAGGGAAAATGGTCATTACCAAGTGTGCCAAGCTAAATCTTCAAAACCATATTGGTACTTGTTGGTTACATAAGCCATCCCCACATCCCATGACGGTATTTCCAGATACATTTATGTGCAATTATGAAATTACAAGCGCCCGTGATTCCTTCATCTACAGTATCCTCTTCAAATGTTTGCTCCACTACAAACCGGTAGTTGTTATACCAAATTTTAAACAAAACTCACACTGAAATATTGTTTTGTATAACGAAATTAGCAACTAAGGATGGATTCAGCAAGAATTACCATCTTCCCAAGGAAACCAGTGCATTTAAGCCATTGCTACTAAAAAAAGCACTATATTAAACACCAGACAACTCTGGTTCTATCATCTTTAACGATACCAAAAGCGTTCTCAAAAGTCTGCAAAACTACAGATCATCTGCCCTCATTGGATTTAGATTTTAATTCGAAAGAAAATAAGAAGTTTTTTAAGTATATTTGGATTAAGTCACATTTACAGATCTATTACAATGAACCAGTAGACAGTTTGGTTAAAGAAGCATGTTAATGTAAACATTGCCGTACTGATACCGAACATCGACTTGTTAGCACTTTCTAAAAACGAAATTGCAAAGTAATTGGTATATAGAAGACTATGCCCATAATTTCCAACTATTATTTCATTTCTTTAAATATTAAAAATCGGCGGTGTTATAGTAATATTCATGTTAAGAGAAATGTATTGAGACATATTTTAAGAATCATGTTTAATCATGTTTAATCATGTCTAGAAAATTAAGATATAAAGTGACGATACTTGGAAGATTTACAAAAATAAACGCCGTTATATCAACCTCTTCATCTTGGGATGCAGTAATTGTAATGATCAGGATTAATTTAAAGTTTCCAGTGAATGTAAACTTCTTAATAGTCCCGGAAAGACCCGATGTTAAGTTTAGATTGTATAGATGCACGTGTGACTTTCGCATCAGTTTTTAATTGAGTTCTTTTGTTCTTAACCTATGTGGGTAATCCTTTTATTCCGATGGTTCACCTTTGGTTCGTCTTCGGGTTCAATTAGTCACCAGATCGGCCTCGGGTGTGACGATTATCTTATGTTTGGCATGGGGTCCACTCTGGTAATAATAAACCTTAACTTGGTAAAAAATATTTCCTGACGTGTAAAAAACATTTGCTTACTTCATCAAACAAACTGATTTTATTATTACCAAATGCATTTCTTCTTATTCAAGAAAACATCAATGTAATGTAACTCGCTTACCACAGTTTAAGCACAAACATTTGCTTTCTCTTTTTGATTTTCCTTTTTGCTTTTACTATCCTGCTTATTTCTCACTCGTATAACATTTTCAAGATATTTGAAATGTTTTAATATTTGATTGCCCTCTTCACCATTAAATTAAATATTTGTTAGATATTAAAAACAAACAATTTTCATTATAATTTTCCATTTATCATGCCATTTACCTTTACATATTATTTATTTTTAATCTTTGCAATAATTTTCTAAAAAGTTAAAAATATACAACAGAAAATCGAAATTATTACAGAGTATTTTTATTTTCCTACAGACCGCTTACCTGAATTTTCAATGTATTATTGCTGTTATTAATAGTATTTATTATTATTATACGTTTTTGTGTGTAAAACTTTGACAAATTGGTCCTAGATGAAATACTTTCCTATAATTTTAGAAACTTGTCATTATTATTATTGTTATTATGATTATTATTAGTTTGTCTGAGGAATTTTCTTAAATATTGTTATAGGCACTTTTATTACCTACTTTCGTTAATTCTTCTTGATTTAATTTAATAATAATCAACCAATTGTATCCTTCGTTCCATTATTAATACCGCTGTCATTCGCGAACTAAATTCTTATTTGGTCTTGTATATCTGCCGTGTTGAAATCTAGTGCGTGGCTTCTAAGAATGTTATTGGATTGCACAAGCGCTCGTTGTCAACTACGTAAACAATAGCCAGTCGAGGAAAACGAGTTACCTACCTGACCTTATTCTTGACGACCTCCGATCAAATCATGAGCTGTCACCGCAGCTCGGAGCTCACCTTTGCGACATAACCATACTTGATTTCCTATTAACCAAAGAGTTTGTCACTTAAGCCGCCGTGTTATGTTGTTTCCATGAGTACGAAAAGAGAAACATCTAGTCGCAGAATAAAATAAAAAAAAAAACGAAAAGTCGAAGCGAACAAGGAAGAATGAAGAAGGAAAAGAGAAAAGTATCGAAGCAACGGTTCTTTAAGTGAATTTCACGGTTAAACCCACGCACACCGCTAATTAAACTTGAAAGACGTTAGTGAACAATCTGGTAAAATGCACTTACTTGTTCGATTCAATTAATAAATTACACATTATACGACTCTATACCCTAACCATGCCTGTTAGTTAGCATTGTTGGTTTTGTTACTATTGATACGGTCCGAAGCTTCAGTCGACAAGTAACAGATTTTATTGTAAATAAGTATTAAATTTTATTACGACGTTAGTGATAATTGTAATGTGTACGCGTATAATTGAGTAAAGTTTTCTGAAAAATAGGTTTTTGTATATATTTTAGAGATTTCCTAAAACATTTTATACTCTATACCTCGCCAATTCTATATTTTAACCGGTAGTGGAAATAATTCTTCTTGCAGCAAGTTTCGAAATTATTAATAATTTGTGTTATTACTTTCTAGCAACAAACAAATTGAAGATCATTTCTTCTCATATTAGGTTAGCTTTACAGATTGCAGTCTGATCTATGAACATTAATATCGCAATCTTCTGGATAGCTTTCTTTTATCTCAGATGCGTTCTAACCAGATACCGAAGATAGCGTATTCTATCCAATTTCCTTAATATATAAATTATTAGTCACAATTGATGTTTAGTAATTGGGTAGTGCACTTCGTATTTCTCTTTCACCAGTTTCTGTATTACTTCGAAATTATTGGGACAAGATGATCTGTCTTAACTAAACATGCAAATATTGACAAACCATTTGTCTTCCACTCGTTAAGTCACTATTTGTATAATAATTATATGAAATTCAAACTTTTACAATGAGATACAAGGTCTAGAAACGAACAGTCCGCATAGTAGTTTCATCGGAACTATAGGATTATTAATAATTTACTGTTTCAGCATTATTTGCAAACGACATGACGTTATCACCAAGGTAACAGGTTCAATCTACTTTTGGAAGAACAAAAGTACAATTAATTAGATTCAAACGCTATAAGAACCTACTAACTAAAACTAGTTAAACATGTTGTCGAACCCAGCCTGATAATTGATACTCCATTATGAACCATGAGAATATGCTGGCAACACATTTCTTAAAAAGACTTCTGCACTTATTTTCATTTAAATTACTTCCAATGAAGAATGGTCCAATTATTTTGGTACCAATAACTCCACAGCGTACATTGGCATTCATTCTTGAACTCATCGATGCCCAATAATGCATACTTACATGTCAATGATTAGCAAGGATTCATCGGAAATAATACATTAAGAAAAAAGTTTTGTAATTCCGAACTTGTGGTTAAGTCTATTCATACAGTTATATATGAAGTTTAAAATTGCTCTAGTGAAAACATTAGTGCACTAATGAGGATGAAATTTTTGATGTTTCAATATATAAACAATACTAGCTGCTGTGCAGGTTCTCCAGATCTAGTTTCTGGATTATAAATCACTGCTATTAGCACATCCATTTGCCTGTTTTCATTGATAACATTGCTACACAACACACGAAAATTCGTAGGCAGATGATGTCTATCAGGGTATCTTTCTATATTCAAACGACACTATTCACTCCTTGCTGCTTCACACTAAACCAAAATCGTATGAATTTTCTTACGTACCACTTGGTCCATTTTTGATGTTTGAGACGCTGATGGTTTTATTACATTGATAAAAGTAACACTAAGTAAGTTTCCAAAGTTGGAGAGCAACAGATCCAATGACTGTTATTTTTTATTGGTTGAAAGCACGGCGAAATCACACCGTACAACATTCTCTCTTTGTTCTAATTTATCGAGGATTTTGATATCTTTTCCATTGTTTATATCACGTTTACGTTTCTGCTGTTTTCTGCATAATTATTATATTACGTTAGCTACTTTGCGATATAGATTAGTTCTTCTTAGAGCTTTGATTTGAAAATTAATAGATTAGTATTATGCAAATACAGAGAACTTTAGTTGTACTGAAATTACAATTCTGTAGCTGTTGCTTTCAATTATGGATGCAGAACCTAGCACCAGTACTGCTAAAAGTACAAGTGTGTATTCTCCTCCAAAGAAACGAGAGAAAGCAAATCACTTGAGTAACGTTGAAAAGCAGACAATTTTGAATGCTTACAAAAAATTGTAACGGATACACCCAACACAAGAAAAGGGGACAGAATGTACAATATATCAACACCTTACAAGATATTGTGATTGTAGGGATTTCAAAACCGACAGTATATCAGGTTATCAGCGAATCTTTACTAGAATATTTTGATGAGGTTGCCAAAAATGCCGTTCGCCTAATAGTACCCGATGTTTTGTCAAAATTAACTTCCAACATTATATAAAATTTTGGCTCAAATAAATAGTAGTAGTGAATTGGCAAATATCAAATTTAAATTTATAGCGTAAATTAAAATTAAATTAAATACACCATTAATTACTTTATAAGCTACTCCATAGATTATGCGATAAGTTATATACGTTCCTCACTACATTCCTGTAAACAAGCTCCATTTCGTTTTCATACCATTGTATTTATTTACTACATTCCAAGCATTATTTAGAAATAAGTCTATTATTCCTAAAATAACCCAGCATCAGGTTGATTAAATTTTAGATGATTATTTTACCTCTTCCAAATCTAGAAAAACCTATTAGTTCAATTGTATAATAAGAATTTATTAAGGCATTTGTAAGTCATTTATTTTATATCCGGTTTTTTAATGGAAAGCTCCACAATGTGTGTAATTGTTTTCTTGTTGGAGTAAGAAGATTATTATTATCCTAATAGTAGCATTTAATATTTTGTTCTATTACCATTACATTTTGTAAACTGTTTATGTTTTTGACACAAATGGTAAATGTTTCAGATTTACTTTTTTTTAGTTTTTTTTAATATCCTATTTTGTTTTAATGCACACAGGTTAGCATCCTTTTACTCCGAATTTCTTAATAAAAATATACTCTAAAATTTAGATTTTCGGGTTGAAACCGCATCGTAGTTGCAATAGTCTGCCAATGGCCATTGGCAAACTTATGCAACTACAACGTGATTGCAACCAGAAAACAAATTCTTTAAAAAACAACAAATACTGAGGAAGCCTACAACAACAAATACTATACTCTGTTTGAAAAACTTGACCTAATCTTCGTGTGTCCTTGAGGCACTCTTCCAGGGCAATGCCAATGTCATCGTTGCTTCGGCCCCTTCTTATATTAAAACTTTCACTTGAATCTAGCTGCTTTCAAATTATTCGGGTGATTCCAAATAAACGGACTAGCCTATATAGTATTACCCTGCAATTCGGTTAATTCATAAAATCGTGTACGCTGCTAATTAAAATTATGTTTATATGTTTAGTTGACAAACGAATGTTTTATTTAATTTTGAATTACCGCTATATTTCCAATACAATTACACACACTTAATACAAAATATGTGAAAAAAGTGGTACTACTAATGTAAATACCATTATGATTTTCTAAAAAAAGGTAAAATATGGGTTGGTTATTTAAAGTGCATGATTTCATTTCATTAACTCAATATGGAAACAAAAACTATATATATATTGAGATTTGACAACGTACTTGTTTAATTATACAAGGCACTAAAATCAAATACTTTAAAATAAAGCTTCCTCACTAATTTGTAGAGGTTGCTGGTCATGCTGGAAGAAGGTATTCGTTTAAACTAAGTAAATGTAGTTTATTCGTTCCAGCAAAATATTTCCTTCCAATTTCAAGTGAGACAAATATAAGGCCGTTTTTTGCCCTGGTAAGAGTGTTATTATTGGTGCATGTTCTTGATAGAAGTGAAAATGTATTGTTAAATGTAATATTGGTTATTTTCTAGGTTCAATTTAATGTTGTATGAAGGTAAATGGTATAATGGTGTTGATGCACACCTTATTTTCATTTAAGTGCAAATGTTTCATCAGTAGTAATTCTTTTCTTGTTCTTGTAGCAAGATTATTATCATTCTAATAGTAGTAGAGTTTAATATTACAATGCGAACTAACGTCAGACACGGGACAACGCCTAAGGATCTAAAATAACAGATCACGATCATGAAAATATCAGAATCAGCATATATATACATATGCACTTTCCTCTTCATTTAGAAACCACATAGTGTCTCAATGTAAAGCAAATGCATCTTAAAAACTCATTCTTGTTTGCCATTACTTGTCCTGACAAATACCAAAATCACAAGAATTTTTAACTGAATGAAATATGTTTATTTGGAACAAACAAGTAAGATTTTATAAAAATTATTGCAAGCGGCCTCTACCTTGTTCGAAATACTTCTCATATCTTCTTCTAATAGAGTGTTGTATACTAAAAGCCGTTTTAAATCAATTTTAATTTACTTATTCATAGTACATACCTTTTACTACATTTTACTACTAACGCCATTCAACAAATTATAATTTTAATTAGAATGTTAAATGTATAGTAGAGTATTGCTGCCACAAGTAGCATTACACTTTGGATGAAACGCATACATACATAATATAGAAGTACATAATAATATTGAATTTAAAATAAATGAGTTAAATACTACTTTCTATAACTCCCAGACTAATTTTCGACTATTACTTGACAACACTATAGAAAAGGCAAAGCGTTACACTAGATTTTATCAAATAAATCAATATAAGAACTAATACTGACTACCATTAAAGTAATTTTATATATGTAAATTTGCTATGTTAATAAAATGGACGCATTAACGTTTAGACATCGACGAACTGATTCATAATTGTATCAATTTTATTTCAATCAAATAACATTTCTTATTACACTAACATGCAATGGTCAATAAATTTGATAGACTGATTTTGTTCTTTCCGTCAAACAGAAAACCGAATTAAGTAGGTATCTTTTCATAACCACTAAAATTCTGGGTATAGTAACACGAGTCCCAATTCCTAAACGTTTCACTTAGATTTCTGGCAAATGTAGTATTCACGATGAGCATTTTCCTCTTAAAATATCTACATCTTGTAGGAAAACAGAATTTATCCATGTAATAAAGCAGTCTCTGATCAAAATAAACGTAAATACCGAACCTCATAGCGCGTAATGGTTCAATATCTTGTAAATAGATATTCCTTTAAGGTCATCAAACTGCTTATCTTACCGTAACTAATTTTTACATCTAAACATCAGCTAATTTGCTAGTAGAACGACGGGAGTACTTATATAGATGTAATGATAACACTTCCGTTAGATAATTATAGTATCGCTATAAATATGTCCACGTTATTGGAAGCGTTTTGCAATTTTATTTGTGCATCCATTTTCCTGATGTTAATTGTTATATAAATTAACCGGAAAATGCTTTAGATTACAACGAATTAAGCGTATTATGGTTATAGAGATTTTATACAAGAAACAGGTAATTTCATTGTTTTATACTCATTACTATTACCTTATAAAGTAAATATGTAAAACCAACCAAATATCATACACTGATTTTCTGCAATGTTTTAATCCGCTTGACTGCCTTAAGAAATACAATAACACGACAATTGATCAATATATCAACTTTGCTGATTCTATTATATGCCATAATATGATTTGCACCTCATTTAATATTTATCGTTGGCATAATGATTGAAAACAAGACAAAGCCCAAGATTAAGTTAGCTGATTTGTATGACAAGAAGGGTACAAAAATATGGTATTTCTAATCTACAGCAACAAGTAATGCCTTATTTCTATAAAAATTTACAGAATTCGAAATCGATAATGCACTTGGTGCTCGCTTCAAATAACGCGGTTTCGATTGCTTTTGAGTGGTTTAGACAAAAGTGTCTAAGTAACTAAAAGTACAGGAAAATATAGTATGATTTCAAAACCTAAATGAGAAACGGAATATTGAACATCTCTAGCTAAAGTCATAAATTTTTCAAAGAAAATACATTTACCGAAGTAATAGTTATTAAAATACGGGACGTCTCTCGTTATACGAGCTGCGTATGTAAATTTTTTTATCCTAGGATTAGAAAAAATGAGTGCAAAATCAAAAGGATTTTCATAAAGAGGTAGCGACAAATTAAATATGATAAATTATGTAAAAACATTTGAAAACAGAACAACAGAAAGACATTTTGGTCTAATATCTGCAGAGAAAATGGTTCATAGATAGATGAAATAAGGAAAACAATTAAAACTGCTTTGTAAACAAAACTGAGTAACAAACCAGCGGAACCTATCTGTTTCTACAAAAATGATAGCTGCTCTTCGGTTCTCAGTTTACTTGCCGTAGAAAAATTTTGTAGTACTTGATGACAGAGAATCCAAAAGCCGAAGAGCAGCCAGCAGCAATGGTTGTGAAGACTTGGTGACTACGAAAATGGTAATTTTTGACACGAAAAATGTGCAACTCTTCAGATCCATTTTTAGACATGGTCTCGGTAAAGTAGAGCCAAGTTTCCCTTTAATATCTGGCACATCTTAGCACTCAGAGTCTTATATAACTTAGTAGATCCCCAATTGGCGGCACCGCCCTGCAACTGCTACCAGAATTTTACATTTTATTCGATTATGATCGTGATGGCTTAGATTTATGAAAAGACATAATATTTATATGCATTCGTATAAAAATTACTCTAGCCCTAAAACTCCCACTGATTACGAATCTAAAATTCCAGAACTTCATGGATTTATAATATTGACACGAAGAAATTTTGAGCTTAACCGATCGCAAATTGGTTGAATGAACTGCCTCTAATTTTTAATGTTTTTCCAAACTCGATTAAAAGGGCACTAAATCTATGGCAAACGAAAAAAATTCACTGCGCTACAGTTTTAGTTTGTTGTACGAACGGCAGAATACTGTCATCCATGTTAATCTTCAAAAGAAAAATGTTACCGACAACTTCCTAGTAGCAGTTTTATCCGCGTTTAGGGCAAAGTGTGTCTGAACAAAGCAGAATTAACATTATCGATAGAAAAGATATGGGCAAAACCAGATACCATTATTTCAAAAGCCTACAATCTTAAAACATGACCAATTCAGACCACATAGAACAAAATAATCTAACACGCTGCTAAAAGAAACGAATATAAATGTAGCCGTATTCTTCTATGCAAATCGGCACAAAACGTATCAGGATTTTGTCGATTCTGGATGGAAAAATAAAAAAAAGTTAAAGGATTATCCGGAAAATAGTATAATTCAAGCAAAAAATAAGAACTAATTGCATTTTACTATAATTATGACTTTATACCCCAAAGGCTCTTACGTCAATTTTTGCTGCACGCAATTATTTTCTTTCGTTTCTTTTTCCGCTTCAGTATTCCTCTTTATTAGAGTAAGGTTCAAATAATTGAAGAAAAATAAATGCATATAACTAGGATCGACAATGGACCTTTCTTCTTCAAAAAATTGGAATGATATAGATTTTAAGTGTACCCGGTAGAAATTCATATTCCTAACGATATGTACTGGTGATTAATTTTTATCGTTATTAAGCCAATTTATATAGCACTTTACGATTTGTTTCTTCAATTCACGCTTCTTTATTTGTTTTTACGTCAAAAGTCCATCTTTTCTTAGATTCTACATAATTTTTCCCAAGGTTTTGTGATATCTAAGTCACTATTGCCAAGGAAGATCTTTTGAATTTCATGGTTGTAGCTCTCTAAATAAAGTGCAACAGCTAAACAAAAACAGCAGGTTGTAATTTCCTCGGTTAATATGTCTTGAATTGGTTTACTATTTTCCATGGTAGCATGTACTGCTTATTTCATAGTTACAGTAATAATAATAATCCATGCCTTCACATCCCTCAACAGCTTTCGCCAATTACAGGGGACATCGGCCGGCCATCAGTTATTATTGCGCCTGTGGTGTGTCTTAAAATATTAGTTCTCAGTATTCGCCATGGAGTGAAGAAAACCACAAGAAGTCAACTCTGAGAACAGCCCCTGGGTTCGAACTTGGGACCCAGTTAAACGAGCGAAGCACTCAGCCACCAGCCCCAGTATCAGATGTAAACACCTATTTCTTTGATACAAGATTGTCTACATCTATCTCATTTATCCAACCTTTTTAAACAAAAATGCAAATTTCATTGGATAATATATTAGTAAGGCGGCAGAAACGGGTGCTTTCGGAGATGCTTTTAGTTTGATTGTGTTGTTCGTGTAAACTCTACATCAACAAAGGTTGCATCAACAACGCAATCAAACTAAAATAGTAAGTAATTACATTCGTTACTTTTAATATCGATATTAACCACGCCGTGCCGTCTCCGAAAGCACGCGTTTTTGCAGTCTTATTTATTAGGTAGTGCTCCTCTAGCACAATGAGGCTTACCTGGATGATGCCGTTGGTGTTTGCCAATTCGAAGCTCTTCTCAACAAATGGATATGGAGATAATGTAAGGCGTTCGTCGAGATCCCCGAACTTGACAAATTGTGTGGAATTGTGTTACGCCATTAACAGCACCAAAAAATCACCCCATAATCACTCCTGTATTTCAAGAATTCACATTAATCATAACGTGCATAACGTGTATAACGTGCATAACGTTGTCGTTCAAAGAATATATTCGTCTTCTTATCAACCAAGGTGGAAAAACTTTTCAATAATATGTGTCAATATATCTTTTCCAATTGACCTGATATACAACTAAAGTTATTGCATGTTTTGAAACTAGGAGCTAAGTATGGAAATAAAAATTAATATTGTTCCTAAATAAAGCCGGGGAACCAAAAATTACTAAAAACTAAATAATTACAATCACCGTTATTATGGATAGTATTCTACAAAATGTCAATACTGTTCACTCTATAACGCTTCTCCGCCGCTACTCAAATTCCTGGAGTAGAAGCGTGGTCCTACGTGTTTCGCATATAGGGTACCAAACTGAAGAAACATACTAATTTTGATCGTACATAGGAATAGTACAATATCTTGGTAGCATACACTAAATCACTAAATGGTCTATTACGAACCACAAATCGTAGCATATTTAATGACGAGCCAGTAGTTCGATTTATGTGTTCAACAAAACTAAATCTACTATCCAAGTATACTATAAGACCTTTCATAATTCAGCTACGCATCCAGTAAAAAATATATAGAATGTTCCAATTTAATTAATAAGATTATGTATAACTCTTTATAACATAGCTTGCACATTCAGGCATATTTTCTAATTCTAACATCTACATAGGAATGATTTTGCTTTGAAATAATATGCACCAGAATTTCAATTAATACTAACCTGAACATTTTATTTATGGAGAAGATCAAATAAAAGTAATTGTCATTCTTATTGCTGGCTTTACACGTGTCCAAATTATGTACACTACAACATTGTACAAATTGTTTCTCTCGGTACTAGAAGCGTCGCAAATTGAAACATATTGTAACACACTTTACTGCAAAATACATACATATAATATACACATATCTGTATATGTATATATGTATATATGTATATATGTATATATGTATATATGTATATATGTATATATGTATATATGTATATATGTATATATGTATATATGTATATATGTATATATGTATATATGTATATATGTATATATGTATATATACGAGGGCGGATCCCCATGCGCCAACCCTCACATATTTCTAATTAGTTGTTTGATTAATGTTTTGGTGACTTAGTTAACTCACATTTGCAGATCGTATCTATCAGGTTTGTGTTTCAAAATGCTGCTGTGCTGTGGCTAATTCATGAATTGTGTGTCGTGATTATTCATAAAAATGGATCCTGTAGAATAAAGAACAGTAATAAAACACCTCTAGGAAAAGGACATGACGCCAACTTAAATTCATAAAGATATTATGGCAACTACTGCTGAGTCTGCAGTCCTTATGATATAGTCAAGCGCTGGTGTCGAAATTCTAAATGCAGAAGAACATCCTATGGAAACCAAGGTGCTCCTTCCATAACAGTAATAACAGACAAGAACATTAAAAAGGTACAGGATATCATACTACAAAACCAACGAGTACGCACGCATAAGAGGCATTGTGGAAGATACTAGCTAATCATATCATATGGACATGACTGCAAGATGGGTGCTCCGAATGTTAACCATTGATCAAAAAACAAATCGAGTGTTGATCTTTTGGAAAGATACCAAACAAACAAAGAGAACTTTCTTAGTCGGTATGTGACCATGGATAAATCATGGGTGCACCACTATGATCCCGAGACCAAACTGCAAAGTAGAAAGTGAAAACATCATGATTCTCCTTCTCCATGCAAGTTTAAAGTCTGCTGGAAAGGTTTTGCTGTCTGTGTTCTGGGATGCACAAGGAATCATCCCGACTGACTACTTGCAAAAGGGAGTATTACAGGGGTCTACTACATACAATTAATTTCTAAATTGCGGGACGCTATTAAAGAGAAACGCCGAGGAAAGTTAAGGCGCGGTGTTCTGTTCCATCAGGATAATGCTCCCAGCCATACATCTGGTTTTGCTATGGCTGCTATACACCAAGCAGGCTTTGAATTAGAATATTCGCCGGATCTGGCCCCTAGTGATTACAGACTGTTCCTCAAATTAAAAATTCCTACTTGGGGCAAAATTTTCCAGTAATTATGAAGTGATGCAAGCTGTAGAGAGATGGTTTGCAAAGGTCGGACAAATATTTTTCAGGAGGCTGCTGAAATGTTTGAGCACCGATGAAGCAAGTACATTACTGTAAAGGGAGACTATGTCGGAAAATAAAAAATATAATTTTTAATATATTGTAATGCGGAGTTATTTCTCGGCGTTTCGATTAAAACTTTATCTTCTCCTGAAGGTTGTCGGACAACCTCCAGATGATGAAGTAGTTTTCTTCGAAACATCGAAAAACAACGGTGCATCACAATGCAGACCAGCATCAGACACGGGACAACACCCAAAAATCTTAAACAAAACATTATATATATATACATATATATATATATGTATGTATGTATATATATAATGTTCCATTTTTTTGTGTATATGCACGTGTAGAGCATCATCGACAGAAAACATAAGAATAAACTGCAAAAAGAGCTGCGTTCGCAAGAAACAATATAAGTATCTTAAATTATATCGTGTTACGTATGACGCAGAACAAAAAAGACATTATTAATTATACTCTATTTCACCACAAGGTATAATTGTATACGGTATCTATGTTCTACATTGGAATTCCGTTCATTTTATATTTACTACTACTGTTGACGATCAAGGTTCTAATAAGTACACACTCCAGCAGAGAATTTGTGGTAAATATCGCATTACGGCCGCATGCGCATGCCTTTTTTTCGTGTCAGGTCTGTGTGAAGAACAAGTCAAATATTTGTCAATTCAACCGGACAGTGGCCAACAAACAGAGAAATCATTCTCCAAACATGAACAAGAAATATAAGAAAAACGGACAAAGAAAATTGAAACGAATCGACGGCACGTATGCGTGTAGTTTTATTTACTTTATCTCTATTCTTTTTTTTATCTGTACGTCCAGCTGGTCACGAAAATCTGTGTTTGGTGAGATGTAATATTTTCCAAATTTCTACGATGGCATACCGATGAGTATTCGTTTATAAACTGTAAACCACGTTATTCCTGTGCCACTTTTTTACGTACAGTAACTTCACACAGCTGTAGAAATTTTCTAATCGCGAAAGGGCATACATTTTTTATTTTTCGTTTTTATTTCTTAAAACTCAAATACGACTTCTACCTTAGAAAGAAGAAAGCCTATCTCTCAAGGCGAAACCTAACCAAGAGAAAATTTGAATTGAAATTTTGACATATTAAAGCACAACCTATAACTTCAAATGATATTATATATAAAATGGATATTTATATTTGTTTAGATAAAAACTAATAAAACACGGTACACGCAATATAATCTTTAAAAAGATCAAAGTTTCTCAAATCAATTAAAACATATTTTGTTTTACTTAACGAAGCAAAAATATTATTTAGAATATCCTCTTGAAATTGTAGCGGTAATCTAATGGTTTTGAAAGCTAGATTCGTAACACCAACCTTAAGGATGCGAAGACGCCGTTACCAAGAATAACAAAGGCATTGCTATCCTTTAGCAAACTCCACCATTTATGTCAAGAACATCTAAGAAGGCAAAATGCATATTACGTGCATGTGTTACCGTCAGTTGCTTACGACACACATTTTTCAAAAGGGTAAATATATCTAGTATTTCTTAAACTAAAGAACAAGGGTGTTAAAGCATTCGGATATTCTTACAACAGATCATATAGGTCGCATTTACTATAGACACCAGGTCTTACAGTAGTAAGAAGAAGAAATGAAAGAACAAGAACAGCAATAGTATCCAGCTTTTAAAAAGCAATTTGTAATTGTTTAATTTCTAATTTCTGGCAAGACCTTGTGCGGTCTTGTAGTTGCATTCTGTAAATGAAGTGTAAGTTTCGTAACCTCTTATAGTGTTCATTAGTATTCTTTTGTAATAGTGCATTTTAACAATTAGTATATAGTATTTACTATCGCATTTATTATAGCATAGTTATAATGTTGTTTGCAAATTATGAGGATATGCCGGATAATCAAATATCAGAGCATTTTGTCTCCATTGATTACTAAACAACTTGTCCAACTTAAACAGTCATTCCAAATACTGTACGCTATTCCTAATTAAATTTTTGACATACCCATAGTTCACGACGATTACAAGGAGTGTGTCGTATAATTCGCAGTAAACTCCACGCTACACAAATTACTAATTTATTCGGAACGCAGCGTACAAGAGCACGTAGACTTCCATTGTCAACCGAGTTACCGAGTATATAAGTATAGATTTTATTTATTTATATTTCGATAAATCCCCGAAATACTTGTCATCTTTAAGAGTCAATATTTAGTTTCGTAAACAAAAAGAGTTACATTTCGTCTGCATTAAGAACGTGTTCACACTGATGATTTTGCAAAATTCGTTTTAGAACTGTCTTTTCCATCGATTACAAACAATTGCAAAAAGTGCTGAAATGTGCTCAAAGCTTATTGAAATTACTGCGTTTTACGGTAGTTAAAATAAAGGCAAAACGAACTGTTTTTCGTAAATTGTCTAAATTGTCTACATAGCCTCATAGCATTCAAAAATTGCCCAAGATGAAGGCAGTCAAAAAGAATTCTCAAGATGTTGGTTATTAAATTATTGAGATTTAATTTCTGTATTAACCTCTATTAATAGTATTAATAAAAGCTTAATTAAACCTGAAAAAAGTTTACTTTGTGAAAGCAGTTAACCAGTTTCAAATATTTCGAATTACCTATTAAATCGGTGATGACCGTTCCTTGTTGTTTCTACTGGATCTAGGAAAACACGTTTCTACATACTCTCGCACCTGTTATAGTAGTATACTATTCCAAAATATATGAACAGAAGTCGTTAAAACTTTATCCTCAAACCTTGTATGGCACTGTCAACACAACCGAAAATCTAAAAGCGAGACTACGACTTTGTTTAACTTTCGGCATTAGCATACTGATTGAAACAAATATTTATTTCATTTATTCAAATATTACGTAAGAAACGTGTGAGTCGCTACGTAATATTGGAATGTTATTTGAGTTTCCTTACTTCTTAGCACGCTCACATATCGACAGAAAAATGTGCGCCTGTGTTAATTAATTAACGTTAATGCGTTACGGTACACGATTGGTGATTAACATCAATTAATTTGTAGTACCTTACCAATTTTAATATTTCTTGAGTGAATAAACAATTTCGCTTATTGGCTGTCCTAGGTAACAAATTTTCCATTAATTACATCGTCATATCCTTTAAATAATTTTAGCCGTGTGGGACATTATTTTTAATATAATATTGAATTGGAGCTTGTATGCGGGCTGTACCTATTTCCTGTATCGAGAATAGTTAACTAGTATCAGCATACGTATATGCATACCTTTACGCTAAGTAAAGCGCAATCACGTTATATAGCTATACAACCTTTGTACAAAGAAATATTAAGATATTTCTAAGATTGACAACATTAGATATTTTAACAAAAAATATGCCATAGAAAATTTCTTTTTCGAGCAATTCGAAAAATAGTTTACCTTCCGCAGTTCTCATTACAAAATTTAGTATAAACATATATATTGGTCACATGAGCTCCCGAAGTGATCTTAATATTATTTGCAGTTTATTACAAGCAGAACACGCTAAAAAATAGATCTCCGGAAAAAACCTAACCGCTAAAAACATCTATGGATATTTAAATCCCTCATATGACGAAATAAAAAAATTGAATTACTGTTTCATACTTGCTTTATTGAAATAAAAAAATGTCACTGTTTTTAAACAAACCAGTAAACTCTTGACGTGATATTGTTGACGATGGATCATCACAATAATTTTTTGGTTATAACAATAAGTTGTTTGGGCGATTTCTATCGTGTGCTGAGCTTATGTAATCCGACGTTTCGGAAGAATAAAAACATACGCAGACTAACCCAGCAGAATGGAGAAGGATCAGCAAAATATACAACTGCTCATGCGCAAAAAATCGATCTACTACGCACCCCCTTCTGCGCAGAAAATTGTAACTTAAATATAAGTTTAACACAGTAATTTCTGTGCGCCCTATTAGCTTTGTGATTAAGTCAGGTGCAATACGAAATTCGAGGAAAAATAAATTGAGTTCGATCGATCCCCATAGATGAATGTAATGAAGTTTCACTAATAAAAAAATAAAGTATACGTCAGACAAAAGATTATCGAACGTGTATGATTAATCCGGCAAGTAACGGCTTTTCTCAGGGTTACCTCAGGCTCCCCGAAGAAGGAAGCAGACGGACTGCTAAAACGACGGAGTTCAACAAACAATGGAAAGATAGCCCAAACAACAACTCTAATCATTAAACACCAGTTAACTACAGTATTGACAAAATAAACCAGAACATTTCTAAGATATAAATAGAACAGTTGTTATCGGGTTTCAGCTGATTTATGTTTATTAATTGCTTCGAAAGTACTCGTTAGAAATAAACCAAAAACAAAGGATCAATTAGTAGAAGCCGAGCAATTAAAGACATATCGGGGGGATATTTACAAAATTTGGTAAATTCCATGCCGAATAGAACAAGGGTTGTTATTTCAAGTAATGGAGTATTAAATAAGGTTACGTTCCTAGAAATAAATCATGTTTTAAATTTTAAGTGATGTTTGTATTTAATCGGAAATTATGCTTCTTACCAACCAAGCTCCTAATTATATTCCAAAAATGTTTTATTTGTTCGCGTAAAAAATAAAATAAAACTAAAATACAAGAACAAAAATGTATATAACGGTAATTTATTTACAGAATATTAGATTTCTAAAAATTTAGTACTTCCTCCGCCTGCTTTTATAACAATACGGACTATCCTTAGCTTACTTGCCACAAGACGTTAACATTCATCTACAGATATTTTCTCCCATTCTCCAAATATTTTTGTTTCAGAAGGTTTTTATTTTTAGAAATATGTTTTGCCACTTTAACTTTTAAAATCTCCCACAAATATTAAATGGGAAACAGGTTAGGAAACTGCAATAATTGCACCTTATTAGCACTATACCAACATACTGACTGTTGTGATTTATGGCATTATCCTGTCGGAAATAATATTCCAGTACTTCAGCATCAAATAATTTTAAGGCGAACGACTCTATTACCTCTTCTAACATCTGAGTATAGCGCTAGCTGTTCATGCGGTGCGTTCAGTCGAAAGGATCTCCGACGCCGGCTGCTGACATGCATCCCTAGACCAAGATACTATCTATCTCCACGGAAACAATACAATCGGGATGATATGCTTCTCTACGTCGTCGTCGAAGGTACTGTGCCTCAGGCCCCTTGAAAGTACCAGCAAATGATCAAAGAGAAATTAAAGTTGCTGTTTTCGATGTACATATTGCAGTTATATCAGGCGAATCTTTAAAAAATCAGCACACACATTTTATATTTTTTTCTTCGTTGGAATACCTTCCTCATAGCCTTTTACCAAAAATGTTAATGATTTACTAGGAGAATTCAGTAGCGATTTTATAAAACGAGTAATGTGTTTTGGAACTGTTAAAAGCTGAAGTTTCGAAAAATGGGACCACCAAATAAATTAGTTCAGCTCCGTAATAAATAGCAGCTATTCTCCATTTGAATAGTCAGCAGATGCAAACGTATAATAAGATCGAATATACCTAAATCGAATTTCAGTTAGAATGCTAAGATGAACATAGAGCATCAGGAAAGATACACATACATTATAGAACAACGATCTATGCAAAAAGTATAACGATTCTGCAATATAAGACAGAAATGACGCAGTGTGGTGGCTGAATGCTATTACAGCTGAATGATCTCTTAAAAAAAATCTATGTGATGAGCTGGAGGACCCCTTAAACTCAACGTTTATTGTATATCTGTCCTAAGACTTTACAGTAGGCGTAACATCATTTCTTAAAAAAAGAATTACGGGTATTAGGGAGGCTATACTTCACTTGTAAAGAATAAAAACTAAACTGTTTTGTCATAATATACAAGATCCGAAGAATGTTTAGACGCGATACTATAGCGTTTCACGGTCTTAAAAGTGTCGTATATATTGTGGTGGAAAATCTCAGGCTCTTTAATTTTTTAAATGGTTTGATTTAAATTTTGTTCTATTTGTTTTTAAATTAAGTGATGTCCTCTAATTAAATTAGCAAATGTAAGGTTGAGAAGATAAATATATTCACAAATAAATAAATATATACCGCTGTTTTACAAAAAAAATATGTTTTTTACAGAAAACCTAAGGCAATTCCTGTCTAGCTAATCCTTAAATATTCTAATTAATATGCGAAACAAAATGAGAGCAATAGATACAAATAATTTTGAAGAACTTGAAAAGATTCGAAGTCTTTGGTCTTTGAAATCGTACTCACTCGCACGTGATTTCTCGCCTTTAAGATGGTCTTCGGCTTCCAAAATATGTGTCCGGAACTTCCAGATTTTATTTGTGGTATCAGCTGATACATTTTATAAATGGATATAAAGAAAAGATCTTTATAAAATTATAGAGTTATATGAGAAAATAACTGATTATTCTCAGGAGAAACGATGACAACATGTCTGACTTTGAAAGGATCTTTTTTTTGTTTTTGTTTTTTTTGTATCCATAGCAACACATTTGTTTGCCTATATGGTAGGCCACACATCACACGCACACTTGATATGAGTGAAATTATAAAGGTAAATGCTGCCAGTCGTGCTATCCTTCCGCCGTACGAGATATTTTGAAGATTATAAATATTACAATGTGATTGAAATATGTAAGTACAGTATATTAAACGTCTTTTAAGAATGAAATTTAGGGATATTTATTTATATAAAAATATGTTTACGAAAAGCGATATATATAATAAACGATAGTAAAGTTCTCCTCTGGAAATGTTATTCAAAGGATTCCTTTTTTTTTTCTTTTCTTTACACAAGAAAATTTGAGAATAGTAAGTTAATAAAGAATACCCAAAGTAGATATCTGTAAAACTTTAGAAAGAAACCTGTACAGATTGAATATCTGTGCTAAAAATTTATAAAGAGGGAGTACTAATGGTACTTTGCCTCCAACATCAACCACAATAAAATAAAAATAACGGCGTGCACCAAACAGTGATGAGAAAAATATCTGGAATAGGTAAACTAGTACAATTTAGAAAAATTCATTGATAATTAACAGACAATATTCCATATCATTACAATATATTGGTTATGAAACGACAATCGCGAAAACTATAATGATTCTGCGAAATAGAACTGACTTGGCGCAATTGGTGAGCGAGTGCTATTGTAGCTGATTGTTTTCACCAGTAATTCTATGTGAGGAGCTGGAGGAGCCAGGAGTTCGTTAAACTCAAAGTTTATTATATATCTGTCCCAAATAGCACTTTATGGTAGGCATAGTTAGAATTCTTTTATAATAAATAATAATAATAATTCACGCACAAGATCTTATGACATTCAGTTTTAATTCGTAATCTCGTATCAAAGCACAGACCCAAACTATGCTCACAATTAGGTATAGATCAGAACAGAAGCGCAAATAAATCTGTATATCATCGGCATAAAAATGGTACCTGCAATGTTATGAGCATTTTGCAGTAGTGGATGTAATACCTGCCGCGATCTATTGCGTAATGTTACACATTGAATATTGTTAATAAATTTTGCTTAGTTATGAATTTATGCGAAAGTTCTTTTAATAGAAATATACGGCTTTAATATTGGGTACAACAACAAAGACGTCGACCAAATCTATCTTAAAATATAAACAATTTAAAATAAAAAATCAAACGCGAAGTAATTTGGAAGAAGATATGCACTCAGTGAAATTGCTATAGGCCCACAGAAATAAACAATTAGGCATTACCTTTCAGTGTAAAAGCTTCTAAATATCTTTAAAAGTTTATTTATTATATATATATATATTATATATATATATTAATATATATTATCAAAGTATACATATCAGCTAATAAAATTGAGGTAAATTGCTAGTCGAGGAGAAAAAATATATTGTTATAACTAAAAAATAGGATAATCCGTCATATCAACAATTTTATAAAGTTGTGTTATATGTTTTATTTTTAATGAATTCTAATTCTTATATACAACTTCAAATGGTTTTAATAGACTTTGATGAATAATTGCCGACCCAAGACTGAATATTTCAACAAGACAATGCAGCTATCCATAATTCCAGTGGTTTCATTAAGGAAGTGAATTTCTTACAACTCCCCGATTTGAACCCCATTGAAAATCTTTGGGGAATATCGGCAAGAGGGGTGTATGCCAATAATATACAATACGATAGCGTCAAAGAACTAAAATCTGCGTTAATGAAGTGTTGAAATGATATTCCTATTTCAACATTGACCGAATTGACAGTATGCAGACCCGAATGTTTGAAGTTATATTGAATGGAGGATCTAACACTCACTAGTTTAAAAAGAATTATAAATTTGTTGCATTTGTATTTATTTTATTTATGAATTTTGTGTTAATGGACCAATAGGAATTTCGCTGTTTCGTTACCATTATTGTAAATATCCTCTATATGAAGTGTAATACATTTTTAATGTTATTTTCTCTTGCATTTATGTTTCTCTGTAGTTCAGCATTAACTTGGATGCATAATTTGCCGCAGATATTCATAGAACCAAATATTCTGTTCAAAAGTTCATATGGAACTATGGAATTTACCGAGTGTAAGTCTAAGTATTCTTCGATATATCTGAATCAGATTGGCCTATTCTTATTATTTATTCATTTGTACTATAATCAAAAATATGATGTAAAATATAGATTACCCAAGTCGTACTGTGTGTAGTATAGCTATACAACAGGACTGTAGTGATTTTTACATCGTTTGGGGATACTATCAGTGTTATAGGAAAGTATAGAAAATTACTATATATATACCTACTACCATTATCCTTCATACACCACTCCTAGTTAATATAGCAATAACTATAGACAGTGCAATTGTTTTTATTTGCCTTGCTTCTGCACGTACATACATATATTTAATTTAACGTGTTTCAATTGATTCAAACGATTGTTACCCCAAGTGCGTTAATAAATTCTTCAAGTATTTCCTAAAAATGTTCTTGCCGAATTTATTTTACTTTATTTCGACCTTTCTTACATTGTATTCACATTTATATTACTTTGTGCTAATGAAATATATAATACTACGTATTTTTTTTCAAATTCCATTACTCCACGGGTATTTTTGTAAGTCTCTCAATTATAAACACGTATGGATACAGATGTTTTTTTAATTAACGTATGGAGGAATCATGTATGCCACCTCTCGATTCCGCTTTCAATTCATTAATAGACTGTGTTTCTACATTTGCCTATTGCGCAACTTAAGAAACCTAGCGGTGTCACATTTCATTGGAGTTTATCTCGTAGATATTTCGTACTAGAGGCACTTAACTTGCCCATATTCTATTATGTGGAATTTTATCTGTTACATAACCAGTTACATACTACCTCCGTACCGCTATAAACTATATAGTTTTATGTTCATATAAAGTTGAATTTATGTTTTGTTAAGATTTCGCAGGCTTCAGATAAGGAGACAGTGGATTGGACGTTACAGCGGAGTATCCACGTTGTTGCTGCTGACAATTGTATATTTAAGTTAAATGAAAAACTTCCACCGCCACTAAATTGTAATGTGTATTACGATTACACTTAAGATGGAAACTTTTTTATTTGTGTAATGTAGCATACCTCAGCCAACAAGCGTAGGTTTTCAGATTTTATAGTCAATACAATCGCACCAGATTTGCTTACATACTATACACAAGCGTAAGTTGAAAAGGAGTGTAGAAAAATTATATTAGATACATTTTAGTAGCGAATTCATAAATGTACCTAGTTGTAGCGATAGATGACCTTATTCATTACTGTTTGTTGCTTACTCGTACTCTTCCTTAATTTTAACGGGTTACTAATTTTTCCACCTTCCTCGAAAGAAAGTCCTTCCACTTTGCTTTTGCAAAAAAAGTCCTGCGTGTGCTATTTCTTCTATATCAAAAACTGTATAGGTTTCTTTATATGATTCTAATCAACTCTTCTACAATTGGTGTAACTTACGGGGACGTTCTGTGTTTAGCGGACATGGCTCCATACTTAAAGAGTTTAAGAAAATGATTCTGAATTGATTCTGTTGAATATTTCGATAATATTGATTGAATTACAATATTTGAATTAAGATTTACAATCTTCCGTAGCTTTAAACCTCTTTCTCAAATTGGTCAGTGTGCGAAATAAGACACAAGTTATTAAATTAAGAAATCCTCAGCTTTGAAAACACATCACTAACTTTTACGTACGTATATGTGTGTGTGTGTCCCTGAAATAAGAAAATTTCTTTTTTTCTTCAGCTTTTTGTTATTTGTTAACATACACATTTTAGTAGTTTACTATGAGATATTAATAAATTCTGCAGACTGTAATGACCATACACTTCAGTAATTATGTGCTAGAGTTTGCTTTCAAATCGAAACAAAAATATCGCAAATCCTACACCTAAAAAATCGATAAAATGCATTTGGGAAATCTCCCACACCATAACGATTGCAAGGACTATGTGGTTGTATAATTCACAGGTATCGCAGTAAACTCCACTCCACACAAATTAATAATCATTCGGAACGCAGTGTTTCAGGAACACGTAAACTCCCAGTAACTAACAATAAATACGGTTGAAAATTGGAGTCTACGTGCTATTGAAACGCGGCGTTCCGAATAATTATTAATTTGTATGAATTGGCGCTTACTGCAGTACCTGTGGACTCCCACACCATATTTTTAATAGTGTCCTGTGGACAATTATTGTTTTAGTAAATATCATAGTTTTAGTTTAATCTATCAAATAATTAAAATAAATTAATATACAGGATAAAATTTGAAATAAAGTTGAAGTAACAGAATAATGATACGAATATTAAGTTTTCAACAGAAGGGAAGACTATAAAAACGTATTTTCACTAATTTTCTAATTTCTGCCTCAAATCGTTCCCCATATATTTTTAAGTATATGGATAATTAGCTATCATTGTGACGTATTTCGGTATAGACCGCAAACGTAATGATAAGTTGTAATGTATGTTGCCGAGATAAAGTTTGATTTATTTCCAATGGTAAAGTGCTAGAGCATTTAAAGAAAATCGGGGGCATTACGGAGGCTATAGTTCACTTGTAAAAATAATAAAGAAACTTCGTAAGCAGAAGGATTAGCAGAAAGTTCGAATACGATGTTATACTGTTCTAGAGTCATTTATGGTCTTAAGATTTCGGATAGTAGAATTAGAATTAGAGTTGTATTATATATATATTTAATAATAATACATTTATTTGAGTTCACATAAAGGTTAAGTCAAAGAAAAATAGTGTCCCCTGCAAACTAATATCCCAAACAAAAACAATTGATTGTGAATGACATTTATCATTCACTATTCATATCATTTACATACCTGTAGAATTAATGTTGAATCTTTCATTTCAGTGTGCAATTGTTACAAGCAACAGAGAATTTAACTGAAGAAAAACGTATCGCAACATCATTGGTTATTGCAATCGCAATAGATCGTAGGTTCGAGTTTGTAATATATTATTATGATTCGTCTGCTCAACATCCACCAATCCGTTTTTTGAAACCCGTAGTGCAAAGAACGATTTCAGGCGTCATCGACTGCAAATTGCAACAAATAATAATAGGACCTTTGAGTGTTTAATTTGACTTCATTATTTTCAACTACACGGTGCTACTATTATCCCACATTATATTCAAACTGTTCCAGAATTTTAATATATTTCTTTGTTCCAAGGATTAGTATGGTGGAGAGGATTCATTGAATAGTCTGCCAAATCACCTATACATTTCACTTTAAGGGTTATTTAAAAATCCTGTTATAATAATAATATAATATAAATTGACCAACAAATCTAGAAGATTTGGAAAATCGAATGCGATATGAAATGAAGCAAGTGTCTGTCTATTATTTAATTAATTCAATTGGAAAGTTTAAGCAAAAAAATATTATATATTATATCAGGGAATGAAGAGGCAACATTGAAATATATTGGCTGGTACTGCAGAGTAAAGAGTATTCATTATATTGTTAGATATTAGTTATTGCCAGAATCCGAACAAATATTTCTATTACCATTACACATTAAATGGGCTTTCTTCGAGTACTTTCTGAAGGCAATCAGTAAGGAAGAACACTCATTTCAGTATCATAAACAAAAAAATACAAACTTAACTTCGAATTTATTGCTTAGAATGCTTTTCAAAATTTAATACTAAACATTCTAGGAACCAGAAGATCTAAGAACTATAAATAAACTATTAATCAGCTTATTAATTCTTTGTTTCTATTACTTCTCATTATTCCCATATGAATTTCTTTCCCTGAAATTATATTTACAAAACTTTATTGGGATAATTGGAATAGTGGAATGGTTGTATATTAGTGTCGGACATTGATATTGGAAAGTTGTAAGCTCAATGTGAAAGAAAAGTAGAAAGAATACCTTTTTAATTACACTGCACAGTAGAATATAGTTATGTCATTAGCATATATTGTTTCTCTCTTTCCCTCTAAATCTGTTAACGAATTTCTTTATTGTTCTAGAGTCTTTACACACACTATTTTCTATACCTTAATGTTCCTGAGGTTATGCTAACCTCGTTGGGATTCTAACCAGAAGAAAATATTATTATTTCACATAAAACGTCATTTAAATTTCTAATATGTAAGTCTGTTTATACTTCCTAGATGCGGCACGTACTGACTTTTCTCTAGTACCCAAGTTGCATATGATGCAAAAGGACAACGTCTTAAAAACATAAACGGTTTAAAATAAAATAACAGTGGCTTTACATTCAGTTTTACGAAAGAATCTTTATTGAAGCCGACCATTAATTACACAGTAATTTCAAAGGTTGCATGTGAAATACGCAGGACACATGTTGAACTAAGTAAGAAAATTGTTTAGTTAATCGAAGCTAGTTTGCTTTGACGTTGGTTCCTAGACGCTTCGAATGCGTAGGAATAATTACCAATGCAATTAAAAAAGTACTTGTTTTTAGTATAAAATGTGTAGAATTTGGTTGCCTGCTTGAATGTTCAAATCTTGCTGAATTAAAAAAAGATCATTTCGTGCATTATTTCGCTATTTGCTTGGGATAAATCTCCGATTCTTTGATATCGACAGATATGTGATAAAATTTCATTTGATTTTAGTTACACAATGTGTGTGTAATTTAAAATATATATATCTCCTGGAATTAATCAATTGAAGGTTATTAATTGCAGTATAATACCAAAATAAACGTATTCCAAAGTAAAACGCTTCACTGTCTATTGTCAAGAAACCGCAACGGACAATAACGAGGCAGCGTTTCACAATAAAAACAAACTATTAATTTTGTAGGTTAACAGCTCGCACATGCTTCTATACACACAAACACCATCGACGGCGATGTAATAACAAAAAAAAAGAAATGCGGCCGTGTAATTTTGCCGTTTGTTATCTATAACATTTTGTCGGACAACCACGGTGAAGTGAACAGCTCGTGTAGTCGTTGCGTTACCCGCTTAAGGCCAAACGTGAGGACCTTGGCTCTGAAGGCCTTCCTGAATCATACATCTTCAACGTAGTCGTTCTTATCGTAACCATTATCTAACGCTGATGTTTAATAGAGATTAATAAACGAAATAAATTAATATTTTACGGCCACTAGTCGACGTTTTTGCTTTACAGTATATTATAGATTTAAAATACTACAACTTCGATACCATTTTCATTTACTTTATTTTCTTTGGTGTTAAAGTATTATGGATTATATTGTTACACACTCTTAACACTACTGAACACTTTTTTTTAATTTAAATGGCATCTAAGCGTAGCCAAATAAAGAAATCTCAATTACAAAAATTGTACAGCTTTTTTGAAAGGAATTGCATCGATTGATATATGAAAAAGTATAGATTGGAAATTCTGAAAACTTGGAAATATAATAAAGCCGACATTTACAATTGAAGTAAAATGGCAACTATCAACTATGTTATTTAAATAAAATATCATATACATCATTACATTTTTGAATGTCCAATTCAATTTCAATGTTGTTATTTCCATCACAGTTGGAGTATTAATTTTTTGTAAGTTTTAACAGGTGGATGAGTCCATCTGAACTTTTATAACTGTGGAATTTAACTTGGAAAGTTTAAATTCTAAAGAACTGTTAACGGTATAGGACGGAATTCAAAACCGAATGAATTTTTCGAAAATATTATACACTAAGTCCGAAAGTTATGGTAAAACTTTCGAATGAAGAAAGAGTTAAAACTTTTTTTTTCAAATACAATTATCTAATTTCTCTTTCTCATCAAATGGCTCTTACAAGAAGAAAAGCAAAATAATTTATTATCGGTCTAAAATAGATATCTATTTTGGAAAATATGTATCGTAGCAAAATTTGGTTACAAAAATGGTACCGACCAACTCAAATAGTTATAAAATTTAATTATGTACATTTGTGAATACTATTTTAAATTTGTTTATTATTTATGGGGAATCTGACAAAGTGGTAACAAGAATATAGGATACGTTTTCCTTGTTTACCGAAGTCGCCGCCAAATACAGATAGTGCAGAATTTTGTAAACATTGATGATGTGGAGATGGAGTTTTCTAAGGTAATGTATATACGAAGTGTAATCTGGTATTATTTTTTAAAGGAAATACTCTGTATATATTTATTTGAATTCGCCTCTTTAAAGCCTCTACATGGCAGAGAATCCGAGAAGCAAAGATCAGCCAACAACGATGGCGGTGAAAGTTCTTCTTTCTATTCACGTTATTTTCTGTTAAGCATATGTATAGCATTTGCTTTGTAATAAATATTATTTTCGCTGCGTCTATTATATTACATAAGATATAAAGTGTATTTTGCTTGATATATTTTTTTATATCAAATATAGAGCAAAAGCAGAATTTTGCACACTTGCCAGGTAAATGATAGGAGAGGCAAAGAGCCGAACATCTGTTTTTGTTAGTGTTATAGTTCGGACACAGGTTTTTATATGGTCTGCTCTATATACACCAGAAGAAAGACGATTGAATGTCCATGTGCGCAGCAAAATCAGAAAAAGGCATTAACGTTAGAGGTACCTTCGCTCTACTGCTTTGTACTAATCGGCTGCGCTATTCTTTCCTGTTGCTATACGTATACTAACCATCACAAATAATTAATTGAAAATAATCTGTTAATTAGGCTGCACGATTAGTTGACTACTATCTCTAATACTTCAAAAACGACTAAAGGATTACTATTACTAAGTACAATGCACGCAAGTCCCCGTTTTTTATACAACGGAAAGAACTAAGCTAATTTTCTAAAAATACCCTTCGCTATTATTATAAGAAATAGGTAATTACTCGCCATGTCTTTACTATTAATCCTTTAATCAGATCGTTAGACCGTGCAATGAAGTTTGTATAATCTACAATGCGTATTACCATGTGAGATCTTTAAATCAACCAAATTTTATAGATTATCAAGTATTTCAAATAAACGCAATATGTCGGAAAAGTAACAGAACTTTTCAAATAAAAGACAAACAATAAATTATTTCACCAAGATTATTTATTTTTATTAAAAATACATCCCTTCTGCGTCAATACAGCTCTGGGCACGTTCAATCAATGATAGCATAGATTTCTTTAAATCACTTCTCGGAATCGCGTCACAGATCGTCGTTTCATGGATTCCACTCCCGGATTTGTCCAACATTGCCATAAAACATTCCCTTCAGAGCCAGTTTTAGTTTCGGGAAGAGGAAATAGTCACAGGTGTATAGTAACACTCAGACTTGCTTTTTCACTAAAAACTTTCCGGCGCTCCATATTCGGAATTCACTCGAACGATTCTCTTCCACAGATGCTCCATAACCGCCACGTAATATTCGCCAATGACATTCCGATTCGATGGAACGAATTCCCGAATACCCTTAGTCGTAAAAAAATCAACATTACCTTCTCTCGTGACTTCTGGAAATGTAATTTTGCTGATTTTGGAGAGCCTGGGGACTTCCACGTAGCACTTTGGCGTTTTGTTTGAGGATCGTATTTGAAGCACCAAGTCTCATCACCAGTTACATTTAATTCTAGAAGTGTACGATTTCGTCTAACTGTTTGATAATACTCTTGCAATGTCCAACACGGGCTACTTTTTGATCCCCGTTAAGGCATGAGGAACAAATTGAGTACAGACTTTCCTTTTGTACAAATCTTTCGTCAAAATGTCATAAATCATGTCTTTGGTCATATTGAATTCCTCGGCTATCCACCTAGCTCCTTGCGAGTTTTGTTTCTTGGACGGCCTGGCTTTGGGTCATGTTCCAAAGTATCATGACCATCTTGAAATCGCTTATACCACTCGGACACAGGCGTACGCGATAAAAAGTCATCACCATAAACATGTGTTACTTATTCGACATACTGTGTATTTAGTTAATTCAAAGAAATATTTATTTAGTTTGATTAGAATAGATAACTACCATTACTATACTTTATACATTACGCTTGCCTAAGTTGACAAATTTAACACCTAGCGTAATAAAGTTAAATCCAGAAGATTATCTGTTTTAGACAGCATGATGTTTGTCTACATTTAAATGGAGATTTGCATGATATACGGATTTTCTTGTCTCAGCTAGTTAGGTTTCACAGTATAAGTGTGTAGTAAACCGTTGTAAATGATCCTCTATATATTTTGCAGAAGAAATAAAAAATTAATATATGTTCATTGACTCCACATCCATAGTTAATAAGTTTATTTAATGTATCGCATTTTCCAAAACATTGCCGCTTATGTATATGCCTGCTATCTTTATCTAACATTAAAAATCAATAAGTTGATTGTCTTGTGTAGTAGCTAAGGTAAGATGATCAACTTTAAACTCTAGCCAAGTATAAACTATATGTGTACCAAAGCTTCTTAGAATTAAGTCTCCACAATGTGCTAGAAAGGACTAAGTTACGCAAAAACTGCGTAATAACTGGTAAGGGTAGTAGCTGTTTATTTTACTGGTAATTAAATATTATTTTTAAGTACGGCTTAATACGTTTCTGAGCTCTTTAAATGTTTAGCTCGAATTGAAAATATGTAGAATCTTTCTTGATCTTTACTAGTCTACAACTACAGATAGCTATTTGTTTAATTTATGGACTAATAACGAAATAGAAATAAAATTCAGTTATTACATTTACTATTAATAAGAATTATTTATTTAATACTAGTTACCTTTCAGTGTAGTACAAAGGAAAGCATTTTATAGATATCAAAGAACATATGCATAACGAAGTATAGAATCAGTCATAACAATAAAAGTGGAAGGGTATAACTTTAATAAAGTCCTCCGACGTCTAATTAATGTGATTTGAACCCTTTCCCCTAAGAGTCACGGAATGTGCATTGTCATCTCGGAGGGTCCGATCTGCTGTTGGAGTCATGCTAAAAGCGCGAGAAAACCCAGAAGTTGTTTAATTATATTCTTATAAAAACTGAGTGCCAATAGCACCGGGACTGTCGCTGTGTTAATTACAGAGTAATTCGGTGGCTCCGTTCAATAGAAATTGTTCCCCTCTTATCACAGCCAAGAATGTATTTGTACAAGTTATTCACACAGGTAAAGTTCTTAATTCAATCAACTTTTTTAAATTAGCCGAACATGAAACTATGTTACTACAGAATGAATTCTTTAAGAAACAGCGTGTGATATAAACAAAATTACAAAGAATTCATGAGTATTACTAATATTATTTTAATTTTTCATAGAATGATTATTTTACAAAGTAATGGCCGACATTACCTTGATACAGCAGAAAATCTCGAAATCTGATAGAGGAAAATGTAAATTCTTGGATCTCTCCATTAATTAAATTAAGTATATAACAGATATGACGAATTTCTCAAATAGAATCCTTATAACTGTAATAATTAATTGTATTCGATAAAGAACTAGTTTACTATTACTACTAGTGCCGATGCAAGGGCACCAGCATGTTACTATTGCGAAATAATTTTTATAATTTATTACTCTATATTATATACATGCACTTAATGTATATGCTCTGTAGAGGTCGGGCATATAAGAGATGGCCTCTAAGATAGCGTTAATAAAAATGTTTTTGTTTAACCTTTAGATATGTTTTTAGGTTATTATAAATCCAGTTATTTTCGTGGCAATTTCTAATTAATACAGTCAACTCCACTGCGAAGTTTATCTACACATTTAATCTCCTCATGCCAATATTAATATTGCCTATATCTCAATTAAATCATTATCTAAAATATTTTCATCGATTGATTTTCAATAAATAATTATTAACTTTTAAGTTGAGTAAATGAATTAGATAATTATAACTCCTTAAATAGTTTATATCAAGGTACTAATATGTTTAACATTTGATTAGAAAGACATCATAAAGAAATATTCATTCGAGTTTACATTTCTGACAGTGGTTACTTCCTGTGGTTGTGCAACTCGCAATTTATAGCTTGCAACCTATGGCACATTAGTTTAGTAGTCACTTATTTATTGACTTTATGAAAATGCATTTATATTTACAAATAGCGGAACTTTTTCGTTTTCTGTGGTAATTTTTAAAAATATGAATAGAATATGTGTAACCCTATTTGTAAGACTACTAGCCACAGAAGGTTGATGAAAAAGACTGAGAGACAAAATTTGAAAACAAGATCTTGTGTTCAATGTCACCCCAGTGTAATTGCCTTCTATTATTATTTTTCATCGCATGGAAGAAGGAATGTGAAATCCCAACTATATGTAATTCAAAGTATTTACGATACAAAAACAAGCTAAAAGATTTAAAAATACCAATATAGTACAAACTCGATTGTCAGCGTTTTGTTGTGTTTTAATTAGCTGAACCCTGCCCCGAAAAACACTAGTTAGTACAGCTTCATTTTTCTATTGCACAGCAATAACCCAACGCAATTTCAAGTTGATGTAAAGAATCCAAATAAGAAATTTTCTTCATAATCCGTTCTTCATCTGATCCTGAATCTAACACCTGAAATTCTCGAGTATGTACTGTAAACGAGTGCCACAGTTTCTTCGAGCAGCGTTGTCCATCTTGTCATCACTTGTAAACCATTTTTGCAAGTCATTTTTCATCACATATAGGTGTAAGTTCATTCATTTCAGAAAGTTTTATCTCCATTTCTCCAATTTGAAGCGATTTCCTTAGATAAAATGGCGTTTCAAACCCACCGAAATACTTTCATTCATTTGTACACGAATAATGCTACATGCGGCCAAACGAATTTTACTAATTCTACAAAACCAGCTTGAAAATTCGTATTGATAAGAATGTGGTGGAGTTCTGGCTAAAAGCAGTATGATTTCTCTCAACAATTTGGCTTTTTCTTTTCAAATATTTCTCTACCTCAGGTATGTACTCCTCGAAAAATGATGTAAAAAGTCTTTTTATTGACAGTTAATCTACGTAAATTATTTATAATAGCTATCCTTTAATTCAAGGAGCGGTGTTTAATATGTAATACTTAAGGAGTAAAGTATTATAAACGTATTTAATTTATACTCCCTCCATTATTATGTAATTAAAAAGATTATGTCTTGAAAACCAAGAGAAGGAATTCAAATATATAAACACAACAAGGTGTTCAACTAAAGACAAAAGCTTTTATGTTACCATTCCCACATAAGATGTCTCCGAAAATTAAATATTTAATATAAATAATGAGAAAAATAAAACGCAACAACAGCTTTTATTTCCAGCCAATCTCTTTAATTCTATAAATAAAATGGTATCGTTGTTAGATATGTATTCTTGAAAGCTCTAGACTTAATAGATTTGTCAGTTACCATTAGTCACAACTTCTAATTGCCTGAAGCATTACAATGTCCTCTTAATTTTCCTTACCATGTCTTAAACTGAGGCTTTAAGAATTATACAATTTTTGAAAAGCATTTAAGAAATTCTGCTTAATATTTTCAAAACTCTGAGAAACGAAGTATAACTGAAATATAAGTTTTTCATGGAATCCCCAAATAGTTATCTTGTTTGCCTCGTTTTCGTTTTGGTGCAGTCAATATAAATTCCACTCATCACTAATTTCCAACAGAATTACCTATCCCCTTAAAGTTATACATCGCCTTCAATTCATTCATCAAAAATATGAAATACATAATGCTCGGAGATGGAGGCGTAACTCCCACAACGGACCTTTCATCGCACGCCAGACCGAGTACAAAGAAACAAAAAGACGTTAGAACGACGAAGGAAAAACCCGGCAAAAAGGAAAAAGAACGAAGCCGACATACAATCACAAAGGATGCAAAGTAGGCACGTTCGCGACGTTTTAAAAGCACAATGTTACAATGACGGTGAGGGTTAACGCTGAGTGTGTCTGCTTTCATCTGTCTATGTTCGCTTAATTCAATTTGTTAATACAAAAGCTCGCGGGATGTTATTTCCCTCTTCTTACGAGAACGCGAAGAATAAGAATGCCTTCGCTTTTTTCTAGTCTATTAAAGTTCTTTGTGGTTTATATAGTTCACTAAATTTCTAGTTGCGTATGTAGGAGTGTTCGACTCTAACTAGCAATAATTGTTTTATAGTTTTGTGTATACAATTCTAACATAAAACGAAAATGGTGTTGCACTAATACTGTAGGATCAACTTTATTGTGATGTTTTGGTTGTAATTTTATATTCAAGTTTATTAATTTTAACTTTTGACTCTTATCTATTTTGGTCTGTTCCATATAGCACACACATATAAATCTTTTACAAATAATAAAACGAAATGTTTCCCCCTTATCTCAAATAAAAAGCTGGCTTTAACAGAAAATTAACTAAAGAGCGAGTTGTTGCATAAATTCATTTACAAAATTGAGCTTTGTATTGATCCTTTACTTTTGGTACAGATTTGCACGTATCGCGACGATAAAGCTGCGATCCTATACGGGAGTAAAACTCCCTCCTGTAGACTGCTTCATTAGAACGAATAATTTACATTTTAATATGTACATCGCTACGATTCCCTAGCTCACATACATCTGTAATGTTCCATAATATATTTTAAAGAATTTTAGACGAAAATTAAACTAACGCGATAATAAATTAATCCATAACTTCCCAAATGTACCCAACCAAGAACTTTGAAGATTGTTTTTTACTTAATTCTACTTACATAAGTCGATAAGTGGAGATAGTTTTAAGCTATCAGTAGTATCATCTTTTATCCAATTAGGGAATTTTAAGTGTATGTTAAACAATTAATTTATTGTTTACGTGAATCTGCATTTTTTACAATTCTACCTTAAATTTTAACTCAAAGTAGCCTTTGAAATTATAATTATGTGTTAATTTGTTACTGAAACTCTTAATACGAATTTTGGTATAAGCTATTTGAATAGTATAACAAATACTCTGTCAAATTGACAACTATTCCAACTGAGAATAGTACAAGTTACGACAAAAGTTTTTTATTGGTCTTTCCTGCGTGTATTATTATTGGAACTTCTTTTTTGTAAAGAATTATTATATATATTAATCATTTAATAATGCGAATACGTTATATTAATATCAAATGTAAATGCGGCTCCCAACTAACGTATCTATCACTATATCATAGATTCTTTTGTACTGTATAAATATGATTGGCATCACTGAATAATTTGCGCATACGTAGTACCCTTTTCGTCAGATATAAAATGTAGCAGATGACCAAAAGTAATAGCAACGACTTATTCTTATGTATATATATGCAAAGTGGAATAGCTTAAATCATTTTCCCTTTAGGTGTGACATAACATTCCCATCGCTCCCGATTCAGTCCATAGCTTCAAACACTTTTCTGTATTCACTACTTCTTTTTATTTGTTTGTTAATGAGTAGCAAGATATTTTTCGGTTTCACAATCCTATTAGAGAACATATTTTACGTTTACGTGAGATATTGTAATTTTTATCCTTGTAGAAGGCCTGTTAGTATCCAATATGGATGCATCATTGTCTATTTCTAACGTTCTCTGTGCACTAAGCACACCGCCAAAGCACGCATACCCAACAACTTCTATTCTTTGATCATCTAAGTTCATAGTGTACATTTCCAATTCTTATTTTTTTGCTTTTGAAAAACACACTGTTGGTACCTTACGGAACCTACTTATTTATTTAAATTTGGCACTGTATCTTACATATCTTCATAACTGCATGACGAGATGTCATACATAACGCAATATATGCGCGAGTGTCACTAATACTGTATTCTATTAGTACAAAACTGGGATCGCTCTGAATTACTTACTTTCTCTAGATAGTATCATTTGCTTTCTGATGGTCATTAGGCTCTTTAGTTTTCACCAAATAATGAAAAGATTTATACGTTTTTATAAACTCAACGAGAAATTTCGTTACAAGATAAATACTTTCTTTTCAAATAAATTATCCCGAAAACACATTGTTTCCACCACAACTTTTAGCCAGACGGTTAATGTGATATTTACACTTTTACTCAAATTCATACAATTTTAGTTAAACCAAATTTTTTGACTTACGAGCCTTCTTGTGTTTCGACTTCCTTACACAGATGAAATTGTGTAAATCAGTTTACACAAATTATTCCGATATAAACGTACAGTTATACGAGTACTATTATTTTACTAGAGAAAAATGTGCGAAGATACTTGGATTAATTCTACTGATCTAGATATAGGCTTGTACTATTGTTTTTACAAGTAAGGCTACTTTTTCTAATTTCTAAGCTATCATTATTTAGGTATGATTAGATAAAAAGTAACATTTTTGCTATGATGTAACATAGATGCTGTTGCATTAAACAGAATGTAACGACCTCTTGATTAGTGGCTGGACATAGTACAACACTTTACCCTAACAATCTTACAGCTTCGCTCTCACTCTCGCATGGTATCATTAAGGGTTTGAGTTATTGCGACTTAACGTAGGCACACGTAATAATCGGAAAATAACTGGCTACGCAACCACATCCTCAATACATCATCTGGCATCACTGCTGAGAAGGAGTCGAAAATTCAGGCATTCTATCGTTTCCAGATTAAGTCTGCCGCAATAAATCAGAGTCACAGCAAGTGCAAATACAAAAATAATTAAGCGAAGCGCAGGCTCACTACGTTAACGGTTTGATAAGGAAGTGATGAATCAAAGGGGTTACTAGCTCCAGCGGTACCGTTTCGAATAGTTCCCTCGAAATAATGAATATGTCTATACAGAAGAAAGTTTATTCTTGTAAACAACTGATGAAATTGATTATTAAATTATTGTCATCATCAAACGTGGATAAAAACAAAACTTAATATTTCGCTTGCGTAATAAATAGCTTTTTGAAGAAATGGGAAAAGAGAAAAAGAACAAGGTTTACATTTTTATCTATTTATATTCGACAAAGAGTATTTGATAACTTAACAGAAACGCAGTGGAAACTAACGAAATCATTTTTCAATATCCTCATTCGATATACTTTATACACTAAATTACCATATGCTGCGTGCTATGCTCTGGATGATTTCGTTATTCTACATTACTACTTACTAAATAGGATATAGTTAAAGTTCTCCTTCACAGCAAGGAGACCACATGTAATCAATTACAAATATAGATCTATAATTGCTCAAAGGCTAATGTCTCTCCGCCCAAGACAATTTTCGGATACAGATATAGGAAGATAGTACAATCAGAAAAATTAACGATGATCCGAAAACAATCAAAGTGAGGAAGGTTATATTAATAAACAATCTTCGAAAGGGAAACATTAGCTTTGTGCCTGCACACACTACTGCTGTATTTCTTAAGACTTATTATAGAGAACCATTTGTGGCGTAAAATCTCGGACGAGTATTCTATTCAGTGGGTTCTTTGCTTTAAACTTTTCAAATATATATTTCTTTTTATTGTATTGTATTGATGTACCTTCCTTCATTAACTCCGACGCGTGTTGCTCCAATTACTCCGTGTGCTACTATGATTGACCTACATTCTGTAAGTAAGATGGATGTGGTGTATGCTATGAAATCCTTAAAGGATAATTGCACGGCGGGTAGTGATGGCATTCCGGCCTTTTTTGTTAGGGATTGTGCAAATATATTTGGTTCTCCTCTTTGCTACTTGTACGGTCTTGCTCTCAAAGCATCCACCTTCCCATATGTATGGAAGATTGCCAAATTGGTGCCTGTTTTTAAAAATGGTGAGAAGTGTGTTATTTCCAACTATCGTTCCATAGCGTTATTAAAAAATTTTGCTAAAGTTTTTGAGAAATGTTTGTACAAGTATATTTATGCTCAAATTAGACCCTGGATTTCAAATGACCAACACGGTTTCGTTGCTCAACGATCTACGGTAATTACTCAATATCTATCTGATAGTATTGATGATGGGAGGCAGGTAGATGTTGTGTATACTGATCTAGCAAAAGCTTTTGATTGAATCGACCACACCGTACTTATTAATAAATTGGACAATATTAGATTTTCGCCTTCTCCTTTGTCTTTACTCCAATCTTGATGGAAAGCAATTTGTGATATACATGGAATTTGAGTCTAATTACTTCACGCCGACCTCTGGAGTTCCTCAGGGGAGTAACTTGGATCCACTTCTGTTCCTCATATATATAAATATTACTGTTTCGCACCTAGAAGAAACATCGCCATGAGGTTCCCAATACATAGATTATGTAGCAACTTCAATTCTGTGTAGTTTGTCGAATTAGATATACATACCTGCAGCTTACCGTCTCTTTTGACGGTATATAGACCGCGGGTGCGTTGCACATAGTTGATATTATTATTATTTTATTATTTCAATAACTTTCAATAAGTCAGTTTTGTCGTTACCAAGAAGACGCCTTATCCAACGTTCGCTAGACATGTCTGGCCGTTAGGCTACACAGCAAACGCTCGTGGTGGACAACAACGTGGGTAATCCTCTCAAACAAACAGAAAGTCTTTTGATACAAAAAGTTCTTCAAACCGCGTAAATTCTCATCCTTGTTATCCTCTTTCATCTAGTAGAAATCCCATTATTTTATCACTCATAGTTCAACCGGTGTTTACTTTCCACAGAAATGTCTCAATTCTTGCAAAGTTTCTAGAAATGGAAATCCTTTCACAAAAAATCGTTCTAATGTCTCCCCTATTAATTAAATACATTATGGAGGGTATCCCCCCATACTTTTTACAAATTCTACCTTGAGATGTAATAAAGATAACAAACATTAGGTGTTAAAGTTATATTTAAGTTATTCTCCATATCAAAGACCTATCCTTCCTACTAAGTCTACTTTTCTTTCTCTTTTAAACCATTTTTTCTCTGCTCTATATAAATTATTGTATTTTCTAACATCCTTACTAACACCTTAATAGCTGTCCAAGAAAAGACTGAGTATGCCCTTGATGCTTGACAAAATGTCAGCCCAGGTTACATGAGATCAGAAGTAATTATTTGAACTCCAATTGATACAATAGGGTGAAAATCATAGTAACAGCATACGTAATTTAGCGGATGTATTTCTTGCTTGCTAGTGTAGGTAGCTACTGAATCAAAAATTACGTAAAATAACTGAAATTTTCAATTTATGCTAACATTATTACAGCAGGCGCTAGCAACTGCTACCTTCTACCAGAAGATCAATGAGTTGCTCGGCAGCTTCAACGGGAGTGTTCAAGCACCTTAGACGAACAATCGCATTGCTGCTACATAATATGTTAGTTTTAAACGTGCAAGTCTTCAATTTTGTTTGTGTTAAGATAATCTTATCTTAACACAAACGGCAAGATAGTAAAAATATTGAGATTTTTAAAAACACTTATGGCCGTTAGAAAGTTTTACAAGGATGATCAAAAGTTATAGTATACATATACATTTCACATACTTTTTATTAAATCCATGTCCCTATTCCCGCATGTGCGTACTTAAGGAAATGAATATTGTACACATTTTCTAGAATTATATACGCATACATACGTTAGAGTCAAAAGTACTGTTCAACTTTTTGTTCGAGTAACTGACTTATTATATGACACTGACTGCATATTCAAATAGACAAATCCGTAAAGCACTTAGCCCCTATTTCTTTCATTTATGAACTTATTTTGTTTTAATCTGCCTCTATATTCGACTTTCTTCTCCATCTGATCAATAGGAGGGAAATTTCATTGAAACTAAAACAGCTATCAGAAACAAATACTAAAACTTAATTAGCAAATACTTTTGTTTATGCGCATAGAACAATTAAACACCAACAATGAATTTGTAACTTCATAAAAGGAAAACAAAATAAAACATCAAATCAGTATTAATCACTTGAATATTGCTAATAGCATTTGTTATTGACAAATACATTCTGTTTGTTGAAGGACCATGTACATAGTATACATTTACGTACACTGAAAAAAATATTGATTCCTATCCATCAATGCTTTATCACATAATTATATTTATTTACTTGTAAAATATTTATTAATAAATTATAAATTAATAATCACTTAACAAAGACAAGACTAACAAACAAATATTGTTACAAACGTATCTTTTTAACAAATCTCTCCCCTTTCAAGAGACATCAGAACTTGATGCCGCTTCGAAGGGGAAGCACTCGCACTGTTCCTATTAGGGTTGAATGGAGTCGTTTTACACTGAACTTTTTATGGTTAGGTTAGCGTATTAAGGTATTTTGTTGTGAGTCCTTGAATAGTCCATGTTATTGGTATATAAGCTAAGTAATATAAAAATACATCTACATATATACCAACAAATTGTTGTCACTTCAACGAAGTAAAATTTCTAAACGAGGCAGCTAAATAATAAGAAAACTAACCCTAACCGCATTTGATAACTATCCTATGAACTACGATCATTTTTGATTCGGATGATCGAGACAGAACTTTAAAATGAAACGATACAGACACAATACGATTTGTAAATTTTTAAATTTATATTTTACAAACATTCGTTCCGTCGCAATCGAAATCATACTTTAGATTCATGTCACTGGAATATAAAATGAAATGTCATCTTTTCGTTACCACACGTGCCGAAACGTAAATATACTTCTCTCGTTATCATAATGACACCACTAAATAACAATTCAAAAAATATACAATTCAATCATCTACAAGTTTGGTTTTATATATGTACATACCTGGTATGTCAAAATATGTACATACATACATCGATATATTTCATAACATTTTTACATAAAGCACTGTGTTTTAGTCCCAGTTAGATTTTCTGTGTAAGTTAGACCACCCTAAATACAAGATCTTTAATAGTACTTAGTTGGATGTAATATATTATTATAACTAACAACCTGGAAGATATAAGAGGACGTCGAGCATAAAATTCTAAAATATACAAAAAAAGGCTATAAATTTGAAATTTACTGGAAAATATACAAACACATCGTAATTGCTGTATATGCCGCTTTCGGGGCGTTAGTTTCCGCCAAAGCAATTCTTTTTTCCATAAACTACGAGTTTATTGGCTCTTCTGTTACTAACTCATTGGATATTTTGTTTGTATAATTCGTACATAAGTTGTCTTTCTTATACAGATACCCTACAGCAAGTGCTCAATACAATCCAAACGTGGTACAGAGGGAAAGATTTCACAATCGACCCGTGCAAAGCAATGATTGTTCCACTCACAAGAAGAAGGAATTTATATTGTTTGCGCCTACTACTCTTCTTGGAAAAAACTCATACTCGTAAAATATGTCTACGGACTGTAATTGACAAGTCACTGAAATCTACATCAGGACAGGTTAGCTCACAAGATCGAGATGTCCTTATAAACATACCACAGACTTTATGATATAACTTAATTACCTCCAAGAGGATATACTAGCTGCATGTGCTATTAGGACCTATGAAAACAAATACGCTATTGCTTAGTGTCAAGTGCTACAAGGAACTGTAAACATAATCCAGAAGAAACGGATGAGACAGAAGAGACAGAAGAGACAGAAGAGACAGAAGAGACAGAAGAGACAGAAGAGACAGAAGAGACAGAAGAGACAGAAGAGACAGAAGAGACAGAAGAGACAGAAGAGACAGAAGAGACAGAAGAGACAGAAGAGACAGAAGAGACAGAAGAGACAGAAGAGACAGAAGAGACAGAAGAGACAGAAGAGACAGAAGAGACAGAAGAGACAGAAGAGACAGAAGAGACAGAAGAGACAGAAGAGACAGAAGAGACAGAAGAGACAGAAGAGACAGAAGAGACAGAAGAGACAGAAGAGACAGAAGAGACAGAAGAGACAGAAGAGACAGACGAGACAGACGAGACAGAAGAGACAGAAGAGACAGAAGAGACAGAAGAGACAGAAGAGACAGAAGAGACAGAAGAGACAGAAGAGACAGAAGAGACAGAAGAGACAGAAGAGACAGAAGAGACAGAAGAGACAGAAGAGACAGAAGAGACAGAAGAGACAGAAGAGACAGAAGAGACAGAAGAGACAGAAGAGACAGAAGAGACAGAAGAGACAGAAGAGACAGAAGAGACAGAAGAGACAGAAGAGACAGAAGAGACAGAAGAGACAGAAGAGACAGAAGAGACAGAAGAGACAGAAGAGACAGAAGAGACAGAAGAGACAGAAGAGACAGAAGAGACAGAAGAGACAGAAGAGACAGAAGAGACAGAAGAGACAGAAGAGACAGAAGAGACAGAAGAGACAGAAGAGACAGAAGAGACAGAAGAGACAGAAGAGACAGAAGAGACAGAAGAGACAGAAGAGACAGAAGAGACAGAAGAGACAGAAGAGACATAAGAGACAGAAGAGACAGAAGAGACAGAAGAGACAGAAGAGACAGAAGAGACAGAAGAGACAGAAGAGACAGAAGAGACAGAAGAGACAGAACAATTTGTAATTTCATATAAATAGAGCACCAGTGTAATTTTATATTTACTCCAAACATATAAGCAGGTCTATTAGGGAGACATCCATTGCTTATTCCAATCTCATTTATGTCAGTTTTGTTATTTGTTACTGTTTGGTTACTTTACCCAGTTTTAGTGCAACTAATTATTTATTAGCAAAAGTTAGTGTCAGTTTCTGTTGCTTCTACAGTGGCATAGCCTACGTGTGAGCCATGCAAAATGTAATTGAAACAATTTTTATATTGACGTACCTGGAAAAGAAAAACACCTTGAAGCCGAAAAATTATTTAATAAAGTTTACTTTAACAAATCTATATACTTTGTGTACCTTAAAGAAAGCAAACACCACAGATGATATGCCACTATTATTACAACTGATTATAAGCACACAATTCATCCAGTTAGTCAATTCATCTAAAAAGGTTAGCTTGATTAAATTAATATCAAATGCTTGAACCAACAATGCAAAAAAATGCATTCGTCTAAATTAATATCCTCATTTTCTCACATTCATATTACACACTTCCCGCCCTAAGGCTAGAAACGGTGCTAACTACAGGGGTTCTTCTCAAAAGGGTTGGTACTGATGAATGTCCTAAAGTGCTTAATTAGGGAGAAAATTAATGTTCATGAACGCAAAGACAGTAGCTTGTATATAATACTGCAGTGTTTAAGGTGGTTACTGAAATTATGTATTGTTGTTAAAGATTTTATTTTAATACAACAACAATTCAACTTACAATTAGCCATTATCCGTAAGGTATAGAGTAGAGTATTAATATTGAATACCTCTTTCGTACTTTAATTGGAAGGAATTAAAATAAAGGGTGATCTCATATATTTTCTGCTATAATAAAAAAATTACTAAGGTGATTTGAAGAGTATAATTTACTGTTCAAGTATACAAATTTAATGTGATGGAATAACGCAAACGCTTTACCAGAAGAAAAATGATTGCATACGTTAGATTTTGTAATATAAACTTCTAAATATTCTGTCAATCGCTTGTGCCATAATTACTTTAAGCAAGTTCACCTCGTTTTAAATAGACGTATTTTTCTTCTTGAGTAATTTACAAAGGACAAAATAAATTCAACATGAATAATATAAACGAACGATAAAATTTAATTTCATTGAAGAACAGGAAAACTCATTAAGGACAATTGTATTGGCACTTTCAGTCATTGTAGGTATTTTTTATTTACACGGCGAAGACGAACAGGGCGGGCAAGATAGTCACGGTAGAGACTGGAGGGTAGAAAAAAATACTAGGCAATTGGTATGCAGAGCACAACGGCTGTAGAGGAGGAGAGGGCGGATAAACCGGAAACGGATCAATACAACCAAGATGGAGAAACATACTGTAGAAATATTCACTTCTTGCATGAAATCTTTCATTTTTGCCTTTTATAAGTAAATATGTAGATTGTATATATCTGTTTGTCATTAGAAACATTTCATTCAAATTATAAGTAGCAATAGATGTAACGATTACAACACCCGCATTCGAGTAACAAACGATATTACATGTGACTAAAAAAAATATGAACTATCGGTACTGTAGCTGTAATAAAGACTAGTAGAAGAATTTTTCCTTGAATTTTCCTTTCGTTCTCTATCTACATACTAACTTGTGGAAAATATTAATCGTGGAAATAATATCGTATTACTTAAAAACTATTAACCATACTGACAAGTTAGTATAAAGCAATGCAAAAAAGACGATATTCAGTTTAAAGAAATACTACGAAGAAAGAAACTACAACAAATTCCAGAAAAATAAGTATTAGTTTATAACAAGAAATAAGTTTTCCTTTCCTATATGTGTATGTATTATTGATTAAATTTTAGCCGCAAACGATTCACAGTCGCAACAGTGTAAAAGTTAAGTTCTATGTTATTGCAACCCCAAACTAAACGCGCATTCTATCCAGTTCATCGACTGAAACACCCTCCAGTATAAATCCGTCGATACATCAATCAGCAAGAAAGTTGCATTCCCCAGTTGGAATGAAACGAATAAAACGAAAAAATCCAGCGTCGAGCTAAAGTAGACGCAATTACATAAATCAAAACTGATATGACAATATCGGGTGTTAGAAGTATAACCAATATGATTGGGGGGGTCGATTTTCTGACAGTGAGGGATGTGTTTCTTCTATTGGGGTGCAAGATTATAACAAGATGATGACCATTCCGGTCAAGATGCTACATAAGTATAGGAAAGTTACATTAATCTTGAACTAACCTTTAGACAGATGTATTGTATGTATTGTAACATATTTATTTGCATCGATACGTACCTTTCATTTCCTCATCTTTCTAAAAAGAAAATATGCATTTACTGATTCTAAAACTCCGTTTTTATTGGTGTAGCTGTAATAGTTTGACTCAAATTTATGCAAATTAGATATTAAATGTTTCCAAAGGTGTATACTTCTTTTGAAGGAGATGACACTACTCAATACGAACACATTAGTTGAAGTAACATTATCACAACGTCACAGTGGTTGAACACGTGTTACATATTACAAAGGCAACGTTAATTTTATAACCATATTTCTACTAAACGCCGAATAAACGTATAATCGTAACCAACACCTTTAATTATCTAAGAAAATGACCTGGCCTACCATTAACTGCAAAATAACGTTTCAACGATATTGAGTTAAACAGTATTTCAAAACAATGTTTGAAATAATTTATACATCAACGTCATATAAACGTTATAAATTAACATTGAATCAAAACGTATCTTTAAGTATGGATTTACGAGATTCCCAAAAACCAACATAATTTTATGCGCTCACAAACGTCGTAAAAATATGGCTAGTGAACGTTGAATTAAATGGGATTTCCAACTTGTGGTTGAAATGTTGATAATCAGCAACGTTGTTTCATGCATTTATATCAACGTTAGTCGAAGGTTACAAATTAATGATCAATTGAATGGTATATTTGGTGTACATAATGTCTAAGTGCAACGTTATTTTACTTAAATAGAAAAGCAACACAGTTAAGTTGTTCATAGTAACCGAAATAAAATATAATAATGAAATAAAAATAGTTAACGTAATAGCAAACTGATACAATCCAAATTTAGTATTCCTTTTACTTTATATTTCTTACTTCTTGTAAGTTAGTTAAATTTTCATCTTTAAAACGCTAAAATTTAACATTATTATTAATTTTTTTTCTTTAATTTTGCAGATGGGACCGCAGATTAAGAATCTCTCATACTGATGCGAATCAAACTCTTATTAATTTATTTTATTATGGTGCACTTAAATTAGAAATAAATAAAGATAATTGATTTTACATAGCTAAAGCGGCCGGGGAGGATGGAATCACTGAAATGATAAAATATATGGGAGACAAAGGTAACGAAGAACTACTTGACCTCTTAAACAACATTATAATAAAAAAAGAAATACCCAAGGAATGGAATATGGGAATAATTATGTCCATATACAAAAAGGGAGACTCTAAGGAATGCTCAAACTATAGAGGAATAACATTAACTAACATCCCAGGAAAAGTATTGACAAGAATACTAGAAAAAAGACTCCGAGAGAAACAACATTAGAAGATACTCAACATGGATTTAGAAAAGGAAGAAGCACCCAGGACTTAATATTTGTAATCAGACAATTAGGAGAAAAACTAATAGGGAAAGGAAAAGAAATACATATATGTTTCATAGATCTTAAAAAAGTTTTTGATAGGGTAAGAAGAGAAGATGTATGGCAGAGCTTGGAAAGGAGAGGTTTAGAGAAAGGAATGATAGAGATGATTAAGGCATTGTATAAAAGCAATAAGAATAAGGTGAGAACTTCCAATGCAGAATAAACACGAGAAAAACAAACACAATGATAATAGCAGCAGAAGAAAGAAAACATAGCATTAAAATCGGGGAAAAAGCATTGGAACAAGTTAAAAGTTACAACTACTTAGGAACAATCATTGAAGACAATGAGAGAATAGAGAAAGAGGTAAATGAGAGGATAGGGAAATCCGAAAAAATATATAATATATTGAGAAATTCGTTTCTGAATAAAAAAGAAATACCAAAAAAAGACAGAGGTGTATAAAAAAGTGGTCAGACCAACATTAACATATGGTAGTGAGTCATGGATAACCACGAATAGAATCAAAAGCAGAGTTACGAGTTAGTTAGAAGAGACAGAATCAGAAACACGACAATCACTAATAGTCTGGGTATCAAACCAGTAGAAGTGGTCATAGAAGAGAGACAACTGGGATGGCTAGGACATCTACACAGAATGGAAGAAGATCGAATCACAAAGAGGATATTTGAAGCCAAAACAGAGGGCAAAAACAGAATAGGTAGACCCCGAAACACCTGGAAGGAGCAGGTGTATAGAACATTGGAAAAGAGAAGTATGGGATGGATTGAAGCCAAACAACTGGCTCAGAACAGGAACCTGTGGAAGATAAAAATAAGAAATAAATAGTCCGACACCGCAAGGTATAAAGGACATAGGATTAAAAAAAAAGTTTAATATTTTGGTGATGTTTATTTCAACAACAGATGCGCCGCATTTTTTTACACTTCAACACGCAGTATCTTTATTCAACGTTAGCAAACAACAAGATACTTGTATTTACACATAGCGTTACTTTCATATTGATTCCAAGCGGTTTTCAACGTCTACAGATGCCACTAAAGTTATATTTAGAGATAATGTTACTTTCACGGTCATTCTAAATGATATTTAACTTACGTTTGTATATCAATGTTTTGTAAATGATGTTAAAGTTGTATTTAAAAGTGAAGTTCGGTATTGACTTAAAGATTGTACAATATTGCACAAGAAAATACTTTTTTTGTTGTTTTGGGGAACACTAATATGTTCAATTCTGCTTTTATACGTTGCCTAATGTTTGGTTGTAAAGGCAAAATAAGTCTTTTCAACGTTTTTGTTTCCATATTTATGAGTATTCGCTAAACAAAAGCCATATTTATGTGAACATATTTAAATAGTTTTTTTATTATATTTTATGTAAGGATTCACATTTTGGGAACTGCGCGTTGTGATTACAATGAACATGTATTAGTTAATATTGATATCAACATCGTCGGTCGTGTTATAAATATAGATCGTGGGCACCGAGTCATCCTCGCTTTTTTCATCTTTACTAAATTTACTAGAGAGTTTTAATAGAGTTTGCTGTTTTAGTTATTTGTTGTAATTAGTTACTGTTCTAATATCAGAATACTTGATGTTTATTCAACCCGGTGTTTTTTCTAAGTTGTTGAGTTTATGCGTTATCATCTGACTTTTACGAGGTAGTTATTCTTTGTATATTTAGTTTACCAAAATACCATATCAGTCCAATTTGTTGTATATTTTTATCTCAAGTCATATACATTAGATAGATAGCGGTATAGCTTTTATTTATGCGTATTTTTAATTCATGCTTTGTTATCCAATTTAAATGCACTTGATTTAGTTCATTCTTATTTTATTTTATATATTGATATTTGACCGAAGTATTGAAATAGAAAATATATTGAAGTTAATATCGTGAAAATTCGGAAGCTACAATACTTAGGACACATAATGAGAAATGAGAACAGATTTCATCTACTGCAGAATATTCTACAGGGAAAAGTCATGGGAAAGAGGGGTATTGGTAGAAAACGGATTTCTTGGTTGAAAAATCTCAGAATCTGATTCGGTATGAATACGACTGAATTACTCCGAGCAGCAGCAAACAAAGCTAAAATAGCATGGTAGCCAACATTTGAAACGAATAGGAGTTGTTAGAAGAAGAAGATTGAAATAGCAGCTGATACTAATCGATTACGGGATAGACGATATGCGAGTCTGCTAAAAACGCATCGTAGTTATGGGGGTGGGTAATAAGCATAGACTTTACATTGTTACCTGCTTAACAACTACTTTCATCTGAAAAAAAATAAGATACAACTTGACATACTTCGTTCATTCGATTTTGGCAATTTTATAGGAACTGCCTAGTAAACGTGAGATTGTGGGGTCAGCTACTTAAAACGATTACATGACATAATATAACATGTGTCCTGTAAATAACAAATTAGTTGCCTCAGGTAGTGAAAGATCAAATCAGAAAATATTTATGAAATAGACGAAGTACTAAGAATGAACTACAGCCTGCGTTACCAAACTTCGTATTTTGTGTTTACCACCTTATGAATACGAATTTAATGCAAATTGGACATATTTGCGCAGATGCAAAGTTGCACCACAGTGCAGGTACAGAAACATCTCTAACGGCAGAAGTGTTCCTCAAATATTGAATCAAGCTCTTGAAATCTGTAATAAAACAGATATATCGAACAATTGTAATATACCGACGCTTTGATAATAATAATAATACTGATTTATTTCCAAGAGGTTATAACACCCAATTACAGGAAATTACTAAAATACATAACAGCAAGTAAACAGCAAATAATATACATATATAAATATACTAATCCAAACTAAACAATACCAACACGTTAGGGAGCATAAAGTAGTAAATATTACAATTACCCTATGGTATAAAAGGATATATAAAGAGGATTATTCGACTAATACTAAAATTAAATTAAATTAAATTAAATCAAATTAAGTTAAATTATAAATCAAATTAAATTAAATTGGTGATGAAATGTTGACAAATGTTAGGGGGAAGAGATCAGACGAAGAAAGACTGCATCAATGATAGATCTAAATGGGTCAGCGTGGATGTCACAAAGATCAGAGACGCTGATGAAGTTAGTACACATCAGGTGCACTGGGGACCTTATAAGGACATTTGTTCGAGCGCGACCACAATAGAAGGCAAATGAGGACCTGGAACCAATTCTGGGAACTAGGAAATTACACTTACCCAAGAGCCAGGGACAATCAATACTATTATGTACTAAACAAAATAAAAATTTTAGTAAAGAAATCGTTCGTCTGGTAGAAAGAGATACAAAGTTAAATTTCCGCAGCAACACACCATGTTCAAAGCCTCTAGGTGGATAAGATCCCTCCAACAGATAATAGGGAAATTTCAGAAACCTTCTCTGCACCGTCTCAATATAGTTTATGTGTGTTTCATAAACAGGAAACCAGACCAACGCGGCGTACTCCAACCGAGATCGAATGAGAGAAAAAAATAACGTAGATAGAGCTTGTATACTGCGAAAGTCCCTACAATTACGGTAAATAATTCCATATATTTTATTACATCGCGATACCAACTGAGATATGTGATCATAAAAAGCAGCCCCAAATCTTTGACAGATGTTGACACCTGCAGTGGCACTCCCTCAACGTTATAATTGTGAGTAATAACTTGCTGACGATTAGTAAATGTCATGGGAGTGCATTTTGAAATATCTAAGGACAATCTGTTAAGCTTACACCAACCGGAAACACAATCGATACTTCTCTGAAGCAAAACACAATCTGCAGTAGAATCGTCAGCGTACATTAGCGTTTCGCATTCAACAATACTAGCAATGTCGTTAATGAAGAACAAGAACATTAGAGGTCCAATATTAGATCCTTGAGGTATACCAGAGGTAGCGTGTGCTTGGATGATACATAATTCCTATAGCATACTTGAAATTCTCTATTGATCAGGTACGACTGTAAGAGTGAGCGTAATGGTCCTGAAAATCCGAACGAATTCAGTTTCCGTAGACGAATATAATGGTCTATCTGATCAAACGCTTTCTGGAAGTCCAGGTAAATAGTGTCAACTTGCCTTCTGGTATCTATTGCTTCAGAAACATATTGCGTAAAATAAGCGAGATTAGCAACGGTTGAACGCTGGGATACAAAACCATGTTGTTTTTGAAAGATCCAACCGCGCAACTCAACAAAGATGAGAAAAAAGAATATGTTCAGACGCTTTTGAAAAGTTACAAAGTAAAGAAATTGGACGATAATTATGGATTTCAGAGGGATCCCCTTTCTTGAGTACTGGACATATCTGTGCCAACTTCCAAACTGTTGGAAATTTAGACAGCTTCAAAACGAGATTGAAAATAACGTGCAAAGGCTTCGCAAACACATAAGCGCAATCACAAACGACAAATCCTGGAATACTATCTGATCCCGATGTAAAAGAATCCTTCGGCCGCCTAAGAGCCACCACAATTTCCTCTAGTGTAATCGACGTAACTGTTATCGTCGAATTTATCATATCGTGGCAGGCAGGTGATTATTTGAGGACTGAGTGTATACGCTATTGAGGCATTCCGCGAAAGTATTTACTATATCAGCAGGTGTAGAAAATTCAATTATTGTAATTCATACGCCCAGGTATTCTTGTACGTCCGCGTCTGCTCGTAATATAAGACGAAAAACGTTTTGGATCCCTGCACAGCCCCTGCTCTATATTAGCAATATAATTCTTGTATGATGCTGATATACCTATCTTAATTTCGGATCTGTAATATTTAAACCGATCAAGAAAATATTCAGTTATGTACGTCCTATACTTTTTTAGCACTAGCGATTTAGCTTTTAACATTAGAATAATTTCAGAGTTAAACCAAGGGGGATAATATCGGCGATGGCTTGCAGATGGTTTGAATTGGTTTAAAACAGATGGTTTTACATTTTACAACATTTTACAAAATGTTGTAAAATGTGCGACATGCCACGTCTACGTCACCAATACCTTCCAAAACAAACCAATCGGTTGAATATAAGGTGTTATATAACAAAAGAAAATTGGCTTTTTTTAAATTAAAAGTATCTAGAGAATTATCCAGAGTAAACGGATAGCCGGGAGAAGCCAGTGCTGCTATGTTGCAGGAAAGAGCAGGGTGGTAGCTATCCTCATTGACTAAGGAACGTCACAAGAAAAATTAGAAAAAACCAAGTCTAACAGTCGTTGACTAACATTGACAATTGTATTCAGTTGCTGCTTTAATAAAATAGTGACACAAACAAAAAGGAAATTATTTTATTACCTTATAAATCCCATAATATTCGTTCTAATCCTTAATAAAGTTTGGTCAGTAATGTCTTCTATTGAAGATATATGTGAATATGTATTCGTCTTTTTTCGGTATATAGCTGTAATACTGTGGTTTTTCTACAGCCAGCTCAAAAATGACAAGCTTCAATTTCCTATGGTTAAGATATTGTGACTAATCTTTAATATTGCATCTTATTTAAAAGTAATAAACAAATTAAATTAGATTACTAGTGGTAGAGAACTTTCCATAACGTATTCCCATTTTCATTCATAATACCCGCCATAAGAGGAGCCAACTCTGTTGTCAAACGTTTGGAACATTGTACATCCATACTACTACTGATGGGTCCTAGAAACACACCTTTTCTACGAATTCTAGGTGTTCCGCATATCAAATGATTGGAGGTTCGTTTGTTCTAGATGAGAGTCTTTTTTCAGCTTCTTTATGTATTCTTTCGCCAAGTTTCTCCTGGATTCTTCTTAATTTCCGCATAGATAATCTTCTTTGTCTATTGCATGTCCACAATTGCCTTTAACGGCTTTGAATGTTCTTAATTGTCTTGCACAATGTTTTTAATAGTTTTCTCTCTAAGCTTATTTCGGCACCATATTCATCCACTATTTTGTCACAGAATGTTGACCTTCTATTTTAATAACTATGCCTACATTGAATTATTTTACTATAGTAAAATATAAGTAAATAAAAAATATAAAAGGTTTTATATAAATAGTGGGGTATAATCGGAAAAACATTGCTAATTCTAAAATTAAAGTATTCTTTTAAAAAAGGTAACTGAAATGTTCTAAAATTAAATTTAAATATACTAGAAGTACGCCAAGTTCCAATGCATGTCATCAATAAATCGTGACGTCAGGTTTTACGCCCTTGCCGGACACACACATAAACTCGCTATCAAACCTAATCTAATATACTAATGTAACCTAGTCTGCGAACTGTCAACATTTAAAATGGCCGGACCAAATACAACCGACAACATTGTATTTCACCAAATATAGCCAAAACACTAATGTAAAAACACTGCGGTATGGAAAATATAATAAGTAAATAACTATTTCTTTTACGTTTTTAACTTTGATAAAACGAACGCTTGTATTAAAAAACGGTGTGTTGGGTTATTTTACTTTGATTATTAAGTATTATGTTATAATTATGTACTAATATAAAATACTTTTAATTTATTTGTGTGGTCGCTTTGCATATTTATGGCATAATTTCATTATATGTACGATGTCGCGTTAATGACGCGCATTGGAACTTATCGTGCCCCTAATGTACTCTCCCATGCATAAAAGAGTTACATCGTTTGAAATCAAGACGCCATAGATAGCCTTTAGCATATATATATTTTTCCACATTTGAAAATAGAAATTAATATAAAGTAATACGGAATAAAATGTTAAAAATAAAAATGATTATTTTGAACATTCCTGTATATGTATGTCTTCAAAGTTTCATTGATTTTAATATATTTTTAAAGCAACAAGATTTCATATTCATTTAGTTGAAATTATATTTACTCCACAACTATGGTTTGTTGATCTACAGCAATGGAATATAAATACAAAAGCAACTAGCTTTCCATAGGCACGAACATAAAGCGTTCCTAAAGGTATAAAGACTACAAACTACATAGATGAATCGCACAACTCTGGTGAAGTAACACGGTTGAAGTTTTCCGAGGTGAAGGGAAATTTCATTAAAAATTTAATATCAAAGCTATGCTACTAGAAACGGGCCCGATGTGGATGGAGAACGACTGAAACCTCAACATTCCCTCGTCCTTCCGTGTCGAGCCAGATGTTGCAACCACTTGCGTTGCCTCCAACTACCATCTCACCACCGCCGTCTCCGGTGTGTGTGGTTCCATATTGCACTTGTTAGTGTTTAATCCCGCCGCAGATCCGTCACTTACAAGTGTTACGGTCGTGCGTGTTAGACTGAATTACAATGACTCGCAACACTTTCTACAACAGCAAGTAAAACTCATTTCGATACCATCTGATCATATCCGAAATTTTTGCATATAGACGGTATTATTTTCTATTAAAAATAAAGTCTCACCTCTAGATGACATCATAGCGGAACTACATCTGTTTTGTGGTACAGACGGTCTAATAAATTATGGGATTTATATTTTTAACATACAAAATCATGAAAAGAAACAATGTATATTTTGTTGTTCTTTAATAAGTTGAAAATCAGTATACAGAATCTTTTTAATATAAACTACCGTACGTTTCTTGATTACTGAGTAATAATGAGGAATAAACATTAAGTTTTTAAAATACATTCCTCTCTTGTTCCTTTTCATCTTTCTCTTGCGAAAAATTTTCTAGATCAAACGTATATCGCAAGTTCAGATTCAATTACATAATAATAGAATGCTGGTGCTCTAATGAATATATATATAGATGACTTTGGTAAAAAATCTTCCAACAAACAGAAATGTACGTGTTTTATATTTCATGTTATGGAGAATGGCCCGTTTTAATCAAAATGCACGTGTAACCACGAAAAATTCGTCTTATACATTTTCATTCACTTCACACGAAAGTTCTATTTATTTCAAAGCTGGCATCCCATCAAATGAAACCGTAATTCAAACTAACTGAATTGGTAAAAACAGATTCACATAAAAATATTTTTAAGATAAATGATTTTCACGTTTCATAACTCTTTTAGCTTTAATTTGTAGCAATGGCTTTCGTGAAGAATTCACATCCTCTCGCGCCATCGTTTCCGTAATTACAATATAATACATGTTTCCAGGTAAATAATAATTTGCATTTAGAGAGTTTTGCGTTTTGAAATATTTTTTTGAGACTTTTCCACTGTGCACGCTTTTGATAAGATCCTTCTTTAGAATAGAAAAAAAAATTTCAAATATCATGATGAATCATGTGAATGCATGTAACTGTGTTACCAGTTACACAGTGAAGAAATCTATAAAATGGTAGGGATATATATATTAAAAAATAGGAGAGAGTACTTTCTCTTCCCATTTAGCAAAATATAAACGCTAATTAAATAAAAGTCTAAAATAAAATTGTTAAATATCTTGCAATGAATAAGATAATAATGTTTAAGGTAGAAATATCATTACAGTACGTACAATATCATTTACAGTTTATTAACAAAGACATCATAAATTGATTAGGAAAAGCGCTTTCCTATTGTTATCTAAGTAATAAAAATTGTGTTTAGTAAAACCAAGCATTTACTTATTTCTTCCGTATGTGCATTCTTATCTAACGAAGTCCATACCTTTTATATCAGCACTCAGTAGCTTTACCAAAGTAAAATCAATGCTAATGCAATGAGAGGCCCTTTTATTAGATGTGCATAAAATTCGGTGACACATGTATAAATTGGCCCAAAACAATTCATTTGCAAATTTTAGAACCACCTTTCTAAATTAAAGATTGGTATTAAATACTTCAAGAGTAATGAAAAAAAAAAAAAATAGTAATGTATTATAAACTAATAAACCGTTTATGCTGTGCTGTCACACATATATAGGATGTTTAGTAGGATTTCTTTTGTCTTCAAGAATGTGCATTTAACAAAAATTACAATTTTTTGATGTTTTAATTTTGGAGTCCAACATAAGGTTATGTGAAGAGGTGGAAAAATAGTATGGAAAAATATTGGAATATGTACATATGTGCATGACAGGGTAGAATGAATGATTCGTTACTTCAGAGTACACTGTCTCCTTTATTTTCCTTTTGTTTTCATTAAGTTTATTTCCTTAAATGTTTTACTTTAGCAATGCAACTGCTACTTGATAGACTATTTTGGCCTAAATCAAATCCAAAACGTTAGATTATGTGTTGCCGGTTAGTTCTGGATGTGCTGAACTGTTAACCCTTAGTCTCATTTAAGTTAGATTTATAGGTGTAGTACAATACAGTTAGATAAGATGTATTAAAGTATTATAATTCTTTAAGTGCACTTTGTAATAAAATTTGTTTCATAATTCAAACTACTTCGTTCAGGAAATTATATGCAATTTATGTGAGTGAGGTAAAGAAGTAGTTTGGTTAACCTTAGATACTGGTGGATATTGTCACTGGAAGATTGGGTATATGCTCATTCCAATTTTTGTAAAATACCATTTTTCTAATCAATAATCAGGGGTAATTGTCCCGATGCTGCTGCTATATCTGGTATTTTAAAGTTCGTTTACGTAAAGTCAATAGAAAATTACCTGTTACAACAATATATGCGTTGATGATATTGTTAAAGTAAATGGATCGAACATAGAGGTCAGTTAAAGGTCAAATATACGTATATATACTTCTTGTGCAACCAAGGATATATGTAATTTATTGTCTAGTTTGCTACCGATTATTGAATGTAATGCGCTTTGCTAATACGTTTAATAATAGCCACAAGCATGAATCATTCCGACAACTGTAATTTTTACTATAGGAACAAATTAACGAAACAGCAACTATGCGAATATATCTGAGATTTATTCAGTGTCACATTAATGATAGATTAGATCATTTTATACAGTACATACAAAATGAAAGGTAACATATATGTATCAGCAGTTCGTTTTCTGATGTTTTCAAAACAAAGTTTGAAATAACAGTTTTTAGATTTAGTTTGTACTATTTTTGAATATTGAACATTGATCTTTATCGAGTAAACAAAAGATACTTTTTTTAACACGCCCTGTATATTTTCGCTCCTTAGAAATTGAACTGTGGAGACAGTTTCAGGTCTGTTATAAAAAAACAAAACTGCATTGCATCACGTTTGATTTGATATCTGTTCGGTTGTGACCATAATCCGATATCTAACATCATCCGGATCTTCTGGTTCTCGTTGCTCACGTTATCTTCTCTTCACAAAAAAAATCTACTGGTGACAAATCTAGGAAGTACTGAACTATGTATACCTCTCTGTTCTACACCTCTATTTTATAAATTTTCATTTAAATAGTTTCTGACGTCGACGCCAAAATGTAGTGTCGTAATCAAAATTATAACCAGTAATATTTCTTATTGTAGAGATTATTTATTACCATTAACATTTTCAAATATTTTTCTGCATTTAAATTAACGCCTATAAAAGTCGAAGCAACAATTCTCGCATAAATAACACTAGTACACATTCTCTTTGAAGAGTTTTTAATTTCTTGCATCCATTAAGAACTGATATCTTTTGATTGTATGCAATTATGACAGTTTATTGCTCCATTCAACATGAAAATATTATTATTGTCAATGAATTAGTGCTCAGTTACCACTATCTTTATTATGGTCACAGATAATTGTAATCTTCGATCATAATCCTCTTCAAGCAATTCCTGCAATATTATCTAAAACGACTGAAACTTACTTTTATTAAGATTGTTACTAACATATCTTATACTGATTTCATATCTCAATATGCTGCTCTACGAGTTAACATTTCGGGATATTCTACAACTTCCATAACGTTCATCTTACTTCATTCATTCCTAGTATAGATTAGTTTTATTGCGATTTTTGACACCCTATTTCTTCAGATGTTTTACAATTCGTGAAACTTCAGTGCTACTAATTGATTTATGATGCAAATATATCAGTAAACAAATGTACAACTTTTCATAACCTCCCATCATCAGAATTGTTTTGCGAATGCACTTCAATGTGAAAAATATGGAACAGGACTTGTTAAATGGAATGTGTTTTAATTCTAAGCGGACTATATTCTATGTTATGATGTTTAACAACTACTATTTAACAACTAATATCGTACAACTAACCACCACGTGTTCGATTGACTGTGTGTCTTACGCTACTTGTTTTTCACTATTGTTATTGGCTGCGCTACCGGTCAGGTACCGAGCCCAGCGCTATCTACGAGGCGCGTAATTCAAATATACAAAATATACATCTACATATAAAAAGTCTTAACAGTATTATATATGCATGCGTGCGACGAAGCAGGTAACGAGTAGTATTATTCAGCATGTACAAAGCGATTTATTTCATCTGAAGGCCACATGACTAAAAATTTTAAATTGGCGTGATTGAGAAACTAACAATAGTTATGGCTTGAATTAGCGTTTGTAAACATAATTTTAACAGATTTTGGGGAGGTTGAACGCTACATATTTTCATGTTGTTCTGTCAATAAGTAATCATGTGCAAATCGCATGGTACTCACCAAAAATTGAATAAAATATGAAGTAATTGCCGGTTACATTTTTATTTAGCCAGATATCGAAAAATAGTCAAAGACAGTAATATAAAGAGAAGAAAAACAACATGAAAGTGATTTTCATTTCGGCCATTTTTAGAGGCGCCTTATTGCAATAAAAACAGCTCGTAATATTTAATTTGGGCTTATTTAGTTTCTACATAAACAAGTGTCGTTAAAATGTTTAAGAGAAATTTTTCTATTAGGTGTAAATTTTATAGCAGCCATCATGTATGCAACATCCAACGATTGCGGAGACAAGAGAATAACATGAAATTAACTCTTACAAACAATATGACTAATAAACATTCGAGTGGTTATGATGGAATATCAGTTAGTTACAAAAAAATATTCAGAGTGCATCGTAAAACCATTAATTCTAATGATAAATCTATTACTTCTGTGTTTCGCGATAGCCTGAAAATCTTTTCAATTTGACCAGTTTATAAGATGGAAGGTGTAGATCGAATAACTAATTTTCGACCAGTATCTACCATAACCTTATTTTTAATGTAAGTTGCCGATATGCCCATCGTTTTAAATCAATCTCTTCTCTGTAAATACGCCAACACATCGTGCTTGCTAAGAATGATGTTGCTACATATATGAGAATTGACTAATGGCAAAAAAAGGGCTTCAATCAATCTAAATAATAAAACCAGTTATTCCTTTTAAGTCAAGTGGTAAGTTGGTAATGGCTTATCTTCGGAAAAAAACACATAGAGGGATTGCTCAAAAAACTCAATTCTTAGTTCTTAATTTACGTTATTGATTAGGTGCGCAGGTTATAAAGATGTAGTAATTTAATCAGAATAAAATATTGCACTTTTATCTGGGGAACCTCTGCAAAATGTGTACGTGCTTCCAGGGGTTAAATATAATTTGTCAGTTGTACTTTAAAGCAACCAGCGAATACGCGATGTCAGTCTCTATTTGAGGAGTTACATATTTTTACTTGGCCATTAATCTAACTAAGTATTTTAAGAGAGAGTTAGGGCACACCAAAGTATGTGCAGCCTACTAGAGAATATGACCACTAGAGGAGCGAAGAATTGATAAATACGTGCAAAATTAGTATATTATATATTGACAGAAGGAGTTACACTGTCATTAATCCGATAGAAATAACAGTATTTTTGATAATATATATATATATATATATATATATATATATATATATAGTGACCGGTAGTTGCTCACGCCAATTACTTGGCAAATAAAATAAGTTATTTCATTTATAATTGTCATAATTAGTACGCTTGCTACTTTAAACATGTCGAGTTAAACTTATGACTCTATATATGTAGTATTCCTAATTTTGAATTTAAATTTCTCGCCGCGTAGTAGTAAGTTGGTGGCGCTGGCCAGGTCGGTAAAGAAGGAGGAGATCAGGAGTTGGTTTTATGTTTAGGTTAAGAGTTTATGCATCATGTACTATGTGAAACACGAAAGAATAAAGACGTGTGAGAAGATAGTTGTATTTCTGTTATAAAACTTGTACTCGGCGAGGTTTTACCTATCCAAACAAAGACTAAATTAAATTAAACATTATTTTAGTTTGCATTAGCAATATATGTGGCAATGATAGTTATCTACTTATGTTCATATCAAAGATAGAAATAAAACAAATATACAGGCTATGGTTGCAAAATTACAATATTAATCATTACTGTAATTTATTGTATTTGCTGCTACAATAGTTATTATGCTATAATTTTTAGTGTAAATTTCTAATTTAAACTGCTACATAATAAATTACAACTGTATAGAATTCTTGTATCGATATTTCCGCTATTTTGTAAAACAGACAGTTAATATATATGCAGATTTTAGAAGAATATGTATATACCCCATAATTTAGTCGCCCACTTTTTGCGAATAATTAATGCTTTAGCGTAATTGTGAAACAGTACATTTATTTGCTTATTCGATAATAAAAGTCGAAACAATCATAGTCTGAATAACTTTAAAGAGTTTTGTTATAACCATTAAAATATTTAAATTTTATACAAATTTTTATCAACATAATAGTAAAATTAAACCAAAAGCAAAGCATTAACATTTTTGTTTGCCTATGTGCATTTATTAAAAATACAAATAAGTATAGTAATATTAATTAAACTTAAGCGAATAAAGTATGTTTTTATGAAATGAAGAACAAGTTATTTTTACCAAGTATTTTGTCCCTTAGATTCTACTCTCATTCTCTTATCACTGCCACATGCCTTGTGCTACATCGAATTAAAAATATTTTTCTGATCTCTTTTAAACTAAGCAAGCGCTAATATCTCGTATTGATAAATTACAATAACATTCATTCATAATTATACGTAAGTAGAATCCTAAAGATTGTATTTAGCAAAGCCATCCACGTAGCCAATTGTATACAATTTGTTTTACTTACCTGAATAATATTTAATAAATCAATACCGCGATTAAAATAATTTTTAGATAATTAATTCGAAATTATATAACTAAGATTTTATTTCTTAGGGAAAACTAAACTAATGCGATTTATCGTAGAAAAATTAAATGTGTGTTGCATTGCTCTACGAAGTGGTACACGAAAATAATCATAATACAAATTGAAGTTTCAGAAATTTATACGTGTTTAAAGAAATGCGCAATTACTGATCTTATTAATTATAGATTACGAATCTTATACTAACGCTATGAAGTTAGATGGAACAATAAACATATTTTATTTTTATTTATAATATTTCCGAGATAATTAATAAGTCTCGTACAAGTCATATCTATACTATTATCAGAAATCTCGATATTACAAATTGCTTATTTCATTAAAGCAACGATATTGAATAGCATATCATTTAACCTCTGCCTGAATATTGTAGAATAATACTATTGCTGAAGTTGTAAGAGTTATTTAAAACTGGAAACATCATTACTTTATCTTTCTCTCGCTGTATTCACCTTTCTCAGTAAATTTCCTCAATTTTTTTCCACTTTCATTTGGCTGGCCCTTGGGACAAGGGGAATGTCTACGCCCTCCACATACATAAGTAAATTTCACATAACTTCACAACCCTCACTTTAAAATAACAAAGATAAAAGATATTTATCTAAAATTAAAAATATGTAAATTCTTTTTAGAAAGTACCAAAATTGGTAGAAAAATATAGACCGTTACATAAATTTTAAATAATTTAAGAGATAAACCACCAGTTTGAAGAGTTAAAGATCTGCGTTTTATTCATAATTCTCAGTAAATTCTAAATTTACGAGAACATTTTAAACGAACTTTTGGGTTGTGTGGTCGAAAAATATCTAATTAATAAATTAATATTTGAGTTTTCTACTAGAATCGTAATTGTTATATTAGTATCAGATTATTAATTAATGAGGTTATGGGGAAGTCGTTATTATCAAAGTTAACGCTAGAACATTTTCTTTGACTTGAATCATGTGCCTCTCATGTAATACAGAATAACTTCTTTATCTTTCTAGAAATATGTAGACCGATTTCGCACCATTTAACAGTTTTCATACGTAGTGCTTCAGGAAGCAACTTTAATGTCAAAACATACTGGATAGTCTGTGGTAGATGTATATATATATATATGTCTATATATATATATATCAGTACATTGATATGCCTGATAACAAAACCCCCCAACAGCTAAAATTGTGTATTTCCTTATAATTCAACGGCATATACGTTAACTTAATTTCGTAGCTTCTGATTCCATGATTTATAAAAGTACTTTAGTCGTCCTTCTACAAACCTTCCCAAATAACCTTTAATTTTATACATTTGCATCTTATTCAAAGAACTTAATTACGCCCACACATCAAGATCTATTTCTATAGAGATTATCATTTTTTGCAATAGACCTAACTCCTTATTAACATAGCTAGCCCTAACCACCTTTATAATCTCTAAGTAGAATCTTTTCAAAGGCAAGCTAATCTTTGAAAAAAATACTAAAATACAATCCCAATATTGTTATATTAACAACTAATAAAGCTCATCTACAAGAATGCCTAGAAAATAACACCAAAGATAGAAACGCTGTTAAATACAGCTCACCAATACCATGAGAAAAGCTGTATTTAACAGCGTTTTTATCATTGGAACTAATAAAGCTAACTACACGATTATTATTGACAGCAACTAGTAGGGACAAAAAAAATCTGCTGTTGAAACATTTCAATACTTGCACATGAAACGCCTGTAATACCTAATAGCGCCACAACAATTCCGAAATTATAGAAACAGCCAAAACAGATCGAAAATGCCTAGAAAACAATACCTAACTTATTAATGCTGCTAAAATACAGTTATTCATGGTATTAGTGGAATCATTCTCGGGAAACACAACATGAGGTGATAAAGACGCTAACACACGGACATGTTTCTGTGTACTCAGCGTCATCAGTATGGTTTGGAGCGCTATTTCTCTCAACCCATTGCAATTCCCTCTCGGTTACTATCGCCTTATCTAAACGTACAGCTCAAGTGAGAATTCTTGGCGCTATCCTGTCTACTGGTTCAAACACAGCGAAACAAGCGGGTACAGTTTACCCTTCCCCGGCAGCTCATGGAGGCTAAACCAGAGAAGACGCATACCAACAGTGCATAGGCTAACTGCAGATGTGAACAATTCTTCAGGCTTGCCGTGACGCAAGGGTTCCAATAGGTTGTCGATACCTTTTTGGGATACTGTGTCTCACGCAGTTTACTATTCATGCTAGAGAGCGTCCGATAGTTGCAAAGGATTCGTTAAGGCCGTCAGTTTTCTTCCCATAATGTGTCACAAGTGTTCGGTGGGCGAGAGAAGACCTGAGTGGCCATAACAAAATATTGACTTGGGCCTTTTCGAACCGGTTTGAAGAAGCTCTCGCTATGCGGGGAGGACGATTGTCCTCTTGGAAAGGTAAGTCTTCGAGCTGCTACTGATATAAAAAAAATTGGGATTTCACCACTTCATCTATGTAATGCTGGGCGTCCATGATGTCTTGGTAGAACACCAACTGACATTTACTACTACACGCACTCCATAGCATAGTCCCTATGGCTCGGCGTACACGCCACCAATACAATATAGTGGTATTCCCCACGTCTTTGGCTGAACTTCATACAGCCATCATGAATTTCTATATAAAATCATAATTCACCGCTGATCACCACCCCATATCGCCCCATATTCCACAGCATTTGCAACCTACACCATTTCAGTTGCTGTCAGTGTTATGCCGCCATCCTTTGACAAAACATAATCTTTGAAAGTGATGGTGACACTCCGCCATTGCTTTGTCATTAGTAACTCTAACATTTTAAAAAATATCCTTACATACATATTGATAATAGTTCTTTATCAAATAGTTATCGAAGTTCTTGAAGTAACAGAATTGTAATGATCGTAAAGAAAAGAAAAACACTTTCACAATTTCAAACTGAACTAAAATTTATATATATATATATATATATAAATTTTAGTTTATATACATATATATATATATGTAAATATGCATATATCAGTGTAAACTACTAAGTTTCTTTGCTATCATTACAACAGTTCTTTAATTTCTTTGTACTATACTCCTATTCCATCAATTTTCATTAAATGTTCACCGCGCATATATATTTTATATATGTAAACAAATCGATTGGATCTTTAAATTAGACAGTAACACGAATTTGTTACGAATGCCGTCTGAAGGAAAGATCAATATATCCACATTTAGAACAATCAATTTATCTAGTAAGAATGTTTTATTTTCTCTCAAACGACTTCGAAGTTCCATTATGAATGTTGATTGAGATCACGACTCTGTTTTATTTGAAAACTTAAACTCATTTGAGGACTGCGGCTTTAAAGCTATTACGATCTCGGTTCCATTACCTTTTTCATTCTTCTTTATTGTCTTTTACAATTCGTTCGCAACGGCACTCTGTGCTGTGTACTTTTTTGAATAGTAATGGCTCACTTGTATAATGGTCATTAACGAAATGCATGAGCATAGTACGACATTATCAGTAAGAATCATTTGCATTATTACCCTTATTCCTTACTCCAGATATACATACAAATGTATATCTATTGGTCTTTGAACCAATCACTTTGTAATAAAACAATCTAAATTTTCGAGGGCTATATCAGAGGAGCCACTTTCCTTTAGTCGAAACATAGGCAATAGAGTAGCGAAAATCCTAGAATCGGAAAGTTGTCATATAAATGTATTGCAATTCAAGACTTCATAAAATCACTTTTCAAACTAAACAGGTATATCATCCGTACTAAAGAGAGGTATACGTGGAAAGCATCTTTTAACGAACAGTGTTATCGATACATAAACAAATAAAAAATAGAAGGAAGTATTAGATTACTTATCAGTAGAGACCCGATTATATGCAAAGTGCATATATTTTATTTTTTGCATATCTCTAATTATGGTCTATATGTAGATGTATTACACTAATTGACCTTCATTAGCGCTAATTAGTTATTGCATATATTGGATATTGAGACATTTCTATGCATATTTTTTACAAAAGTTGCATATATTCTATATTTAGGCCTTTTCTTATCCTTTCTATTAGTAAAAATTCCTAGTAATTCCTAATGTAGACCGAAATGTAGGTAAATCATATTTTAATTTATTGTAAAGAACTTCAAAAAACAAATAATGAGACTGTTGGCGCCATATATTTAAATCAAATTTCCCGCACTAATTACCATTGGAGGGGCGAGCTCATTAGGGCTTATGTATATATATATAGAGATTGTATTGACCACAACACAATGTTCAATGTACAATTAACAGCAGTGGCTGCTTATAGTTAACTTATTTAACGTCGAATACAACAAATTAAACCAATTACAGTAGTTTATTTTTTACTACAAGAACCAGTGACATTCATAACGTACATTTTTTTGGTCCTTCGAGCCGTATCGTTTGTGCAAACAGAAAATATCAAGATTTCACTCAACGTAACACCACGTGGTCGTCAACGCCATTGTTTCAAGTAAGTTCATCCATTTTACCTATTCCAATTACCATTTTTCACGATTCTATTTGCGTGAGTACTTCATAATACAATTACTATTTATCAATTTTCAATTTACTTTCGATTTACTAATGGCGGAAGAAATTAAATTATTTCGTCGTAAGCGTGGTGCGCTAGAACATAAACTAACCTCTTTTACAAAATATATCGATTTAATTAGTCAACAGCCGATTGTTGAAATTAATAAAAATGAATTACAATTACGTATTCAAACCATTCAACCTATATTGCAAGAATACTACGACTTACAAATTGAAATTGAATCTTCATTAGATGAGAACGAGATCAGCGAGTTTCGCTCTGAACAAACAATTTTTGAAACAGCATATTTTCAGATATTGGCAAAAGCAAAAGATTTAGTCGATCTAGGTGTTAGCAATAGAACAAATCAGCTGCAGAATATAGGTCCAACGCATTCAATTTCCGATAATAGTTTCAGTAGCTTAAAATTGCCGACAATTCATTTGCCTAAATTTAAAGGTTCTTATGAAAACTGGCTTGAATTCAAAGATTTATTTCAGTCTCTCATACATTCTAACTCGGCCATAAACAACATTCAAAAATTCCATTATTTGAAGGCGTCATTAGAGGACCGTGCAGCGGAAGTCATTAAATGCATTGACTTTAGTAATGAAAACTATCAAATAGCGTGGGACTCACTTTGCGATCGCTTTGATAATTTACGGCTTCTTACTCAAAATCACGTCAAGGCACTGTTTGAGGTACCTTCTATCAAACAATGAATCTGCAGTGAATATACGTAACTTAATTGATAATGTATCGAAACATTTGCGTTCTTTAAAACAGCTAGGAGAACGAACTGAGTATTGGGACACTTTAATAATCTATATTGTATCTACAAAATTAGACAAATTAACTATGCGGGAATGGGAAGAACAAAAGTCTGGTAAAACGGTTGCAACATTTGACGAATTTAGAAAATTTCTTATGTCAAAGGCTGATATTTTAGAAACATTAGAAGCAAATCATGATGATCACTTAAAAAATAAATCTTCTTTAGGAAAGAAGCAATCAACGTCATTGTTTTCTAATAGCGTTAGTTGCAATTATTGCAAAAATTCACATTTAATTTACAATTGTAAGGAGTTTCTAAAATTGCCAATTTCAGACACGATTCAGCAGACTAAAAAATTAAAATTGTGTCTTAATTGTTTGAGAACCGGCCATTTATCGAAAGATTGTCGATCCGGTTCTTGCAAAAATTGCAATGAAAAACATAATAGCCTTCTACATATAGACAAGGCTAGATCAGATGTAGCCAAACATTGTGACGTTATTCCTGTAGTATCTAATCACAACGCGTTAACATATCCAGAACATGTCTTACTGTCAACAGCTTTAGTAGAGATTTTAGATAATGAAGGAAACAGACATATTTGTCGTGTTCTTCTTGATAGCGGTTCACAGTCAAACTTTATCACGGCCGCATTCTTCAAGAAATTAAAATTACCTGCTTTTAGTGCTGATCTATTAGTTAAAGGCATCGGTAACATAACGTCGAATATTGAATCAAAATGTTCTATTACAATTCGTTCTCTTAGAAACTCATTTACGTCAGATCTTTCATGTCTCGTTATAGAAAACATTAGTGGAACCCTACCCTCACAATTTATTGATACTTCAGCTTGGAATATCCCAAAACAGATACCTCTTGCAGATCCAAATTTTAATGTACCGGAAAAGATTGATTTACTTTTAGGCTCTGGCATCTTTTGGAAATTACTAACTCAAGGGCAAATTAATTTGGGAAAAAACTTGCCTAAATTACAAAATACCCGGTTAGGATGGATTGTATCGGGATCAATTGTTCACACATACCAAAATATTTATTGTAATTTTAGTAAAGCGTGTAGCGAGGACTTTGAAATAAAAGATCAGTTGAAACAATTTTGGGAAATCGAAGAAGTTTATCCTAACCATATCTCGTCGCTTGATGATTGTGAACAAATCTTCCAGAACACATTTTGTCGAAATGTTGAAGTTGGTTTTGTTGTTCCCCCTCCGGTCAAACAAGATTTAACAATTTTAGGTGATTCATACGAACAAGCACGGAAACGATTCTTTTCACTTGAACGTAAATTATCAATGAATTCACAGCTAAAAGAGATGTATACAAATTTCATGGAGGAATACGAAACACTAGGACATATGACAAAACTCGAAAGTGTAGATAATACCAAACCGTGCTATTATCTGCCGCATCATGGTGTTTTCAAAGAGTCTAGTCTAACAACCAAATTGAGTGTTGTATTTGATGCTTCTGCTCCTTCTTCTTCTGGATTCTCCCTCAATGATATTCAATTTGTGGGTCCTACAATTCAGGACGATTTATTCTCAAGTTTGATTCGATTTCGTCAACATACTTACGTAGTGTCTGCTGACATCGCTAAAATGTATAGGCAAGTGTTGATCGATCCTAAATACAGATGTTTACAGAGAATTTTATGGCGTTCAGATCCAAGCAAACCACTTCATATATATCAATTAAACACAGTAACATATGGTACCGCTTCGACACCTTACCTAGCGGTAAAATGTCTCAAACAATTATCTATAGAACATATAGACAATTTTCCTAGAGCAGCAAATGCCATTGTTCACGATTTTTATGTGGATGACTTCTTATCAGGTTCTGATACTGTAGAAGAAGCACAACTTTTATGCAATCAAGTCTCCCAGATTTTACAAGACGGATGTTTCGAACTACGAAAATGGATATCTAATAACCCTCAAATCCTAACCGTATTAAATTCGTCGAAGGTTTCATCCCCGCAAGTGATGCTTTTCAAACAGTCAGAGGTCAAAGACAAAACTTTAGGCATTCAATGGAATTGGAGTACAGATAATTTGACGTATTCCATCCCCAACTACAACAAAACTCGTCCTTTTACTAAACGCAATTTATTATCAGACATATCTAAAATTTTTGATCCGCTTGGTTTGCTGAGTCCCGTTGTGGTAAACGCGAAATTACTGATTCAAAAAATTTGGCAATTGAATTTATCGTGGGATGACGTTGTCCCAGAATCAATAAAGGATTCCTGGTTAAATTTTACGGACGAATTAAAATCATTAAGAAAAAATAGCATTCTCGGAAATAAACATTTACAAACATTAACACCGTTCATCGATCACGATGGATTATTAAGAGTAGGCGGGCGCCTAGCCAATTCTGAGTTCAATTTTAATCAAAGGTGTCCTTTACTACTGGATGGCAATCATATATTAACAAAATTACTTTTTCGTAATGAGCATATACGACTTTTGCACGCCGGTCCTCAATTACTTTTGTCATCAATTAGAAACGAATTTTGGCCTACTAAGGGTAGAAATCTAGCACGAGAAATTGTTCGAGACTGCATCAAATGTTTCAGGTTTAAGGCCGAATCAGTAGTACCCATTATGGGCCAACTACCGAAACATCGTGTCACCGCAAACCATCCCTTTTATGCAACTGGTGTCGATTATGCTGGACCTGTACTAATTAGAGACAAAAGAGGTCGAGGTTCTAAAATAATTAAAGCATATATAAGTTTATTTGTTTGCCTGTCTACCAAGGCTATTCACTTAGAACCTGTCACAGATTTAACTACCGAATCATTTCTGTCAGTACTTCATAGATTCTGCGCCAGACGTGGTAAGCCCACAGTAATGTATTCAGGCAACGGTACCAACTTTGTCGGTACCAATTCCGAATTATCACAATTAAAAACCTTTTTTGAAAACAGTGAATATTCAATTGTACAATCGTTAGCTACTGAAGGTATTGATTGGAAATTTATTCCGCCTAGCGCACCACATTTCGGCGGCCTTTGGGAGGCCGGAGTAAAATCCACAAAATTTCACATCAGAAGAGTTTTAGCAAACGTTTCAATTACTTTTGAAGAGCTTCTTACCGTACTCACGCAAGTAGAAGGGATCTTGAATTCACGACCCATTTTTCCTATGTCTTCCGATCCCAATGACCTAAACGCCCTGACACCTGGACACTTCCTCATTGGAAGACCCATCACTTTTCTTCCACAACCCAACTTACTTGAAGTCAAAGAAAACACCCTGTCAAGATATCAGCGACTCCAACAAATGACTCAACATTTCTGGACAAGATGGTCTCGTGAATACATCAGCGAATTGCAACAGAAAACCAAATGGAAGTCCATCAATGTTGGCGATTTAGTTGTAATTAAGGACGATCATCTGCCTCCTTCTTGTTGGAAGTTGGGACGTATCACGGAAATTCAGCCGGGAAAGGACAATGTTGTTCGAGTAGTCACCATACGAACTTCTAGTGGACAAATGAAGCGGAGTGTGACAAGGGTGTGTCCATTGCCAGTGTTGAACGAAGACTAAATTATCCAACAACGTGTTCCAGTGCGTCACATTTACATAAAATCGCTTTTGAAAGATATTCATCTTTCAAGGGGGGAGTATGTTGGCGCCATATATTTAAATCAATTTTCCGCACTAATTACCATTGGAGGGGCGAGCTCATTAGGGCTTATGTATATATATATAGAGATTGTATTGACCACAACACAATGTTCAATGTACAATTAACAGCAGTGGCTGCTTATAGTTAACTTATTTAACGTCGAATACAACAAATTAACCCAATTACAGTAGTTTATTTTTTACTACAAGAACCAGTGACATTCATAACGTACAGAGACAATTGCTCAATTCGTTCAAGAATGTTTATCAAATTTCTTTTTACCTGAAAGTATACCTTCTGAAAGAATTTTACTAATGTTGTCCGATGCTGCACGATACATGATAAAAGCCCCGCAAAATTTAAAATTTTTTTATAGTAACATTATTCATAGCACTTGTTTAGCTCATGGGTTCAATAATGTAGCCGAAGACATTAGGAATCAATTTCCTTTGATTAATGATTTAATTAGCAATGACAAAAATCATTTTTAAAAGCACCTTTACGAATCCAATTATATAACGAGCGACTTTCCGGTGTTGTTGCCTCCTGAAGCGATTATTACGAGATGAGGTACATGGTTAGACGCTGCAATTTTTTACGCCGATAATTTTCAAGGAATAGAAAATGTAATTCCTGAAATCGGTGCGAACTGCATTGCTCTAGGAAACTGTAAAAAGATTGTAACATCATCAGAATTACTACAAAACCTTTTGTGTATAAGTCAAATCATAGCTTTGTTTCAAGTTCCATTCGTAAACTAGAAACGCAATGGATGTCGCTCTTGGAATCAGTTGAAATAGACGAATTTGATATGCTATGTAAGAAGATTAAGGGTACAATAGGTAATTCTATACACGATAAATTTAAAAAAGTGATAAATAAAAATGCGCGATATTTGAAATTAGAGAAAGTTAAGAAAATTATGGAAGGTGAAACAGTAAACGATTTCGACTTTAATTTTAGTTTAGGATGTTTTGCAAAGTTAAAAAATGCACCAATTACATCTGTGAAAGTTGAAAGAAGCTTTTCTATTTCGAAACATATGTATTCTGACAAAACTTTCTTTTACACAATTTTGAAAAACATTTAAATTTCTGCTCTTATTTATTTTATGTAAAAATTTTGCATGTTGCAATCTTTTTGCATATATGCCCCAGGTTTATGCATATTTTCTCAAAAATCGATGCATATCTATGCTCATATATTCCAGTTTTCTTTGCATATAATCCGGTCTCTACTTATCAGTAAACTAAACTACTATATATACATACGTATGCATATATACATATTTACTTTTATATACATTACTAATTTTTTCTAGTTGAATCAGCACACCTCGCTTTTGTACCTGTTGAGAGCACAGTATATATTCAGCTTGTAAGTACGACTCTTTATGGGGTGACCAAGGGGCAGAGGTAAATGTTTGGTTTATGAGCTTTGGACTATTCGTATAAATACAATATTGCGGGGCTATTAGCTATTAAAGGTTTTTCACGTGCAAGTATTGAAGTGTTTCAATGGTGTGTAGAAAGCGTCTTGGAAAAAAAATGACTTTTTGTCCATACTTGCTGCTGTGGGGAGTTCGATAAGTAAAGGTTCTATTCCAGATATAATGATTTTCTCCGTTGGAACAAATTTTGGTGTGAGAGCATAGTTAAGTCCTTTCCATAAGATGTAAATGTCGCCCAAAATTAAGGCCTTTTCGGAAAGTTTTATGATGAAATCAGAAGCTATGAAACAAAATTAACATATGTTAGAATGATAAGGGATAGAGAATGTGGCAGAATGATAAGGGGATGTGCAATTTTAGCCTGTTGGAGATTTTATTTTTAGGTATATCAAAGTTCTGACAAATACATAAACACATACGTATGTTATTGACGCCACCGTTTATCAAGTACGGTTTGACGTTTTGGCAAAGTGGCCTCATGAAGTATTACGTATAAAATTAAATTAATAAGAAACTTTCGTTGATTGGTGTGGCGATATTTTATGATTTTCTTGCGTTTTACCAACGTCTTTAAATTTCTGAAAAAATGTCAGTCTCGGCAGGATTTGAACCCACGTCCTTTCCCTTGGGGAAAGGTCTTACCACTAGACCACGGGACTGTGAAAATCCAAATCACTTTGAATAACTAGATGCCATAATGTCTGTAGATATATAAAAATATCTCACCAGACATAATATTATTGAAGTTAAGATGTTCTCCAGGAAAGGAAGAGGACAAAGTTCAAATTCTACCGGGACTGATATTCTAAAATGAAAATTAAAAAACGTTGGTAAAATGCATGAAAATCGTACTTTATCACATATATGTATATATAGACCCTCGCAGATACAGATATATAATTTAATATTAGTTGCCTAGAAAACAGTACCTTACATATATGTATATATTGCTTGCAAATAAAACCATATAACATTTTCTGTTGAAAAGCAAAACATATTTGCACAAGCTATTTAAAGGAACTACAGAGAAATCGTATAAAAATACATATCACCCTTTTTTCTTCTAGTATAAGTGTTACACTACTAAAGAAACTACTAAGTGAAAACTAACGAAGAAGTTGCGCGGATAAAATAATCATTGCTTACGTTACACGTGTTAGTCACTTCATTTATAGCAGGCAGCTAAAGAAATTTACTTAAATTTCGATTTTTTTTACAAGTTGTGCATGATCATTTGCAGACAGCGTATTTACGTCGTAAATAACTTCCCGTAGTAAGATATAATTTAGTACAATATCGATGACGTTCTTTTCACAATAAATTTTCGACAATTCGATTTCTCATAATGGATCGCAAATAATAACCACGACATATCGGAGAATGTGACAAGGGCAAGTCCATTGATTTATCTAGACTTTGGTGAAATATGTGCTGCATCGCATCACGTACGTTATTCACCCTCTGCCTCCCTTTGCTCGCAAGTAATCAAGATATATCCGACGTTAGAGTGACGTGAGATATTACATGCGGAACATATCTTCGTAACTATAACTATTTTTCCAAACAATCGCGTATAAAATACAACTGTACAAACTACCTTAACATGAATTTTCTAATATATTCATGCAAACCTCTTATTCAAAATTTAGCTATCAGTCTATTTTAAAGTCGCTTATTAGTAGTTATTTTTAAAGGATATCGCGACTTTGAAAAATATCTATTTAAATACAGTTATATATAATCTTTCTTTTTGTTGTACAAGATATGCAATTTTCAATGTTTTTGAAGGGTGTCTCAAAAACAAAATAAAAAGAAAAAACGCACACTGCATCCTTGATTTCACTTTTCCAGAGTGATGAAAGTTAAAATTGGTTATCTTCCTTACTTTCAAGTTCAACGAAAGTTCAATTTTTTTTTGGTTTTCGTTCAGAAATAGCCGAATTATTTCGACATTTTTTTTCATAAGAACGCAATAGCGTAATATTTTCTTTGTAGTATTAACGACGTTCGAGCTGCGACATAAATTAATTTTTACGAAATGTTTATTATGTAGGAACGTCTTATTCATAGTAATAATAATATACTAATTCTACAATTTCAACTAAAACATATTTTAACTGCTATTCAGGAAAAATATTTTTGGATTATTGGAAGAAACTTGAATTAACAGTAGGGCATTTAAAAAGCTAAGATCAACGAATTCAAGATGTCAATGATGACATCTATGCTCCGTCAGTTTTAAACCAAATTAAGGCCCACTAGTATTTTGCGATGATAGGTATTACCGATTTTTCAAGCAATTGAGTCCCAACGACTCCCAACTTGTGTAATTGGCGCCCTCAACAAATAAAGTAGAATTTATTAGTCTTCAGAAATGTCATTTAAATAGATGAAGATGTATCCTGAGATTTTCAACTGATAAAATGGCTACCGATGGCCACCGGTGGTGTTAATCCACATCTTACAGCTAATATACCGACTCAAGGTCACTTTTGTTTTAGTATGCGATATTTGTCTATTGTGTTTTGACTTACAAAATTCACAAAAGAGGATGCAATAGCTAACATCATCACAATTTTTTTAGTTTTTTAAATGAATTTAAACCATTAGACTTTGTTTTAATTATTTTAAAATAGTTAGATCACGCCTTTTTCTATATAACAGTTAAAACAAAAAGTGCTTCAATTTAAGGTTACCTTCTAAATTTATAGCGGAACATACAAATTATTTAAAATCCAAAACTATTTTCATTTCAATGTTACAAAAGTTGCAGTTTAGTAGAGGAACATAAAATTTTGTAAACCACTTGCTGCTGTACGATAGGTTTGTATATATTGTTAATGTTTCCTATAACACTTTTGCAATAATTATGACTAAATTTCAAGAATACCATCAATAATATCCCGTATCATCAAGTGCATTTAGATTCACGTCATAATCCTTCTGCTTTAAATAAACTCAAAGCATCAATTAGCAAATATCGCATCCAAAATCAGCATCACCTTCTCCGAAAGTATGTGGGAAATATTTTCGTTGCAATTGGTCGCGAACAAAAGGGAGTTAGCTTGGGTTGCTGATAGAAAACACAACACAGTGAGCTTCTAAATGTTGGTCTATTCAAGTAAGAATAGAGGAAGTGACCCTCAAACATTCAGAAAGGCTATGTCGCTATTTATCTAAGAAACTAGGGAGAAGATCTCTAATCTTGCTGAAATTTCAATGTAGATTTTGCTGCACTGAAGACAGATACTAAAAAAGCAGACGCACAGTGAAGAGCTTTTTGTATCGACTATTTCACGAATTTTGGGTTCTATACAGTAAATGCTTTCTACGCATATATCAAATTGACGGTGTAATAAGAAGCATTATTTTCATGTTATTCGAGAGTTCACAACAATTTTCAAATTTAATCATTCCCGAAACGTTAATAATAATAAAGTTAATAATAATGAAGTTAATACTAGCCAGTAATGTCATAAACTTGGTCGCAGTGTATGTGAGAAAAGTATTGGAAGAATATACCCTGGACCAGGCAAGTTTTTCTCAGAATACGTACTGTAGTTTAACGTTAAACAAATTGCTATATTAATTTACATCAACTAGTTTATACTACGTACTTTGCAACAGTAAACCAATTAGTTCAGGTTTTGAATTGAAATCCGCCACAACCGCAAACTACATCGCAATATCAATTACGCACGTTTGTAAAAGTTAATAAAGTAGCTTCCTTGGAAATTTTATGCAGAAAAGAATTTCTCATGGAAATGTGTCTTATCCAGTTCACCTATACATATACGAGAGTTTCATAAACAGCCACAACGTTCGACAAAGACACATCGATGGGCCATATAATGGCAAAATGCGTTGGTATATGGATCATATTTTACGTTAAATATACTAGAAATCTGTCATAATGTGTTGGTAAACATAGCCTATTTAATTATGGAACCTGATATAGGAAGATAAGTGAACCAAAATTGGATTATAGCTTCAGCTTGAAAATACTTAAGCATCTACATACTGCTGCAAGTACTTTAATATCACGATATTAACGTATAAACATTCTGTAAAATCCTGAAATAAAACAGGTCCGGATAAAACTTAACAAAAAATAGGGAAGAACAGCTACACGATTGCAAAATATCGTTTTGGAATTTCAACGCAACAGCGTCTTAAGGAATTGAACGGCGACGTTACATAAGTTACTTGTTTCTTCCTAATCTACCGTATTAATAGATGATTTCTTTGTAAATCTTCCCTAGACAAATGTAAATTTTAGTTCTTTTTTTTTAATATCGATATTAGAGAAACATAACCAGCTTATGATTATCGTTTGGTTATATGGTTAAGCAATCACACAAGTCTAAAGATAAAATAGATGACAGTGTACGCACTTATTTATTATTCACAAACCAAAATTTAGATTTCAGTTCCGTAGCATAAGCTACCTTTTTACATTTCTACTGAAGTGTCAAACTAATGTACACCTTTTTAGCGATTGCACCATTTTATATATAGTACATTTACTACAATTATAATTAAGTTCCCTCCGCTACATTTGACTTGAAGTTACGAAATATTGAATTTAAGTAGGTGTAGTTAACGTACCGTAGGAAGAGATAGCAGCTAACATTGTATTAATATAAAATTACATTATCTAAGAAGAATCAAATAAAATTCTGTACTTCAACGCTTTTCGCGGACACAAAGTGAGGTAATTCTCTTCGGAATACAGAGTTGCTCGTATCTTCGCTTGCAGGAAGCCTTTTATTTTTATGTTTAAGTTGCAGTTGGCGAACTGTACTGGGAATAAGTGTACAGGGATTTGAAATGTCTAAAGCAACGACTCATTTTAAATTTGATTGTAGACAACTCGAAATGTTCATCTATTACATTTCTTTCGTATTATAATATACCAATACATTCTATTATTCCTAGAATAACGTAAATTTGACTAAACTAAATGATTTTTTCAGTTGCTTGCAAACACTTAACAAAGTTTCAGTTTCGTAATTTTTTTCAAGTTATGAGTTGAAAGAGATGTATCACACGCTAGTGCACTATGCAATTTGGTAGATAATAAAAAGAGAAATGACATTTTTAAAAGACTAAAATATACTTTTAGAAATTATATACTGTTTTACTATATACATGCATACATATGTAAGTAAAACTAATAAATCCTCTAACATATTTCTATATCATGTCTCCTATTCTCCATGTATAATATTAATAATATAACGCCTTTGGCAAAACTGTTATATTAGATTATCTCAAATAAAATACTTCGTAAATGGAAATCATACAAATACTAACAATAGAAAAGTTGAAAGAGGAAAAATCCAAGGTATAGTTTTCATTTTTAAGCCACTCTCAAATTATAATCGTTAGAATTGTGCAATTTACTAGAAAACACTTTTGTCAAAGTTGAAATTTTTCCACTTGTTTGTTTGTTTATGACATACTGATCTTACTCCAGTTATATGGTATATTGACTACCAGACACGGGGTCTCATGCGGAATGAGAATACCGCGACGCATTTCATTTATTTGCAGACATTGGAAATGTCGTGTTATATTTAGCTGCCCAATACCGGGTCTTTCCCACACATATGAATAGCTATCATTATAGGAACAAGTATTCCATGAGAACAGCACCAGAAAACTTGTTTTTCGTTGCGACAACTGTTTAAATTGACAAGGAAGTTACGTAGAAAAATAGATAACTTTATGCATATTCAGAGTATTACTGGAAGTATGCCTTCCAGGCTCGAGATCAATAATCACGAACAATACAGTATTCCATCAATATTTTGAATGGCTCTTACAGAGGTTAAAGAAGGATAACTGCATGCATGTATGCATTCGGATAAATTACTTTAATAAACAACGAACCTAGTAGTAATAAGCTAATTCTATTGCCAAATCAATAAGCTAAATTGAACCTACGCACTTTAGTAACTTTTCAATGTATGAATTATTATAGTAACTAGATTATCATAATTGCTATATTGCAAAAACATTTTTGGCAAGATAATTACGCAAAATGTACACTATACATGAACAAGTTTTAGGAATATAGAAAAACAATAACATATTGTAGGAATTTCCTAGGTGTGCGCTCTGGCGCCCTGGGACGCCATAAAGAATTAGCAGTAACCTCGAAGTACGCGGCGAAGTGATAAAGTATGGGAACCTCCAATATAAAGCATAATATTAAAGCCATTAGGTACCAAAGCATTCCCAAATTATTTTTAAAATTACTGAGATTAAATTTGCTAACAATGGTTGATAAAAAGTGGTTGTGAACATTTAACAGCCAAAAGGTTAAATACGATGATCTTTGCCACGAAACTAAACCTTCGACACCAGTTAGATTCTTATATGTATGTATAGGGTCGTCCTCCTTTAGGGATTGCTAGACCTTATTGCACTTTCTGATGTTTGATAACAGAAGTGGCAAAGACCGTGTTTTTTATGTTATACATCCTGGTCACATAAGAAAGGGAGGGTGGAAATGAATGGCCCAGAAGACAAAAGAATAACAAACAAAATAAATAAATGTACTATAAATACGCAACAAACATGCATATACATATGTAGGTAGGCAAATTCAACATTACATATATTTAATATGTGTATGTTACTTCAAAATAACTTTTACAGAAAAATAATAGGTAAAGGATCGAATATTTAACAGAAGAGATAATTTTGGATATTTCCCACACAATATGGTGCAATTGTGCAAATTTTCCAGAATTGAAATCTCAATAATATAAACTGAATTAGGATTTGTTTCAAGTAAAGGTGGGACTCATTACAATACCGACGTAGAATACTTCTATTTGTATATTACTTACTTACTTACTTACTTAGTATATATAATAATTAATAAACAAAAGAAGAAGAAAATATTTTACTCATGTTTACATTAGAAAGCATATCGCACTAATTTCATATATTTTTTTGTTTTATCTTAACCCAATCGTCATCTATCAACATATGTTTGCTATTTTTTAATGGAACGTCAACGGTAATCCATATCAGATAAAAGTAAATTTCTTAACGATTCGAATGATACTAAATACTTTTTAAAAAACGAGTTTCTTACGAAAAACTGTCAAGGTGAATTTCCTGGTATCATGTTAGCTACAAAAGACAAAAGAGCATTACATCCATTTTCTACCATTACTTATTGTTAATCCAATGAAAAACGTTATAGCATTTTCACAGCGCTTCAGGACATCAGGTATTATTGACAGACAAAAATTGTATATTATTACTGTCCAACTTTCCCTTACATTCATGTATTTATTCCTGAATGCTAGAACAATTGTTTCATGTATTTTAATATCACTGTATTGGCATAAGTCAGCCTTAGAAAAATCTTGTGACCATCCGAGTAAAATAATGTGATGTTGACTAATCGCAAAAATGTCAATATGGAATATACAAACTTATTATTGTCTAGCCAAAGACGTCTAGTGTTCATCTAAGTATAGCAGTGTTAGTTCAACTAAAGGTTGTATGACTCTTCCAATGTCTCACTATGACATAATGGATGTTTGACCAGAACCAATTCTTCAATTCGGTCACGGTCATCTAATTTTCACAACTATATTCTTGTACCATCTTTCAAAAACAAATTCTGTCCTATTCACGTTCACTCCAATCAGCATGAACTTATTTGAACTATAACCGAATAATCTTATGTTGTAAACAAAACCAAGAAACTTTCGCAGGGCACTTTGGGTTTAACATTCTTCTCAAATCTCCTCTTATCGTTTTATCATCTTCGAAGCCATTAAATAATGAATCACATCTTTTTTTCGGCAATTTTCGTTACTCTAATGTTACAACATCCTTCCATTCTGGTCGCACCAATCGAGGTTTCAACACATAACGCATAGAAAATGTCACTCTGAAAAGAGCAATTATTCTTGGTTGCCAGAACACTCTACAAGAGGGAATAATTATAAACAAATGCTAAGTAACTTACAGAAAAAAATCAAGCATTACTAAACTTAGAAATGAAAGATGAATATTAATAATGTAATACCCGTTGTATATTGCTAAAAACGGCGATCTTAAAAAATATACGTCCGGGAAGTTATTTGTTGTACGTTCTAGAAAATATAAATCACAATTAATTCACAATGTATTAATTCTTCCATAAAAACCCACGTTAAATATAGTAGAGAACAATAAATTCTTACGAGAAAAACGATAAAATTTCCGACTGTATTAGAACGACAAATTAGAAACTCAAATATTCTGGAAGTAGTTTTCAGTGGCTATTACTGGAAATTTAAGATATCTGGATTAAAATATGCAATGATCCAAATGCATATTTCTACCATGGGATCGGGAGAGCCCTCACCCGGAACATCTCCTAATCAGGGACATCTTGTCTCCGGCTATTAACTTATATAGCGGTATCAATTCCACTTTTGCAACTTACTGATCCTCTAGAGACGTCAATTGACTGAGTTCGTTCGTTTCTTTCTTCTCCTTCTTATGCTCGATATATGTTACGACTTTCTTTCTCTCTAATTTCCTTCGCAGGGGTTACGGTCCAAATTTACTTTGCCCTAAATTAACGATACGACGTTTTTCAGTTTTTATTGTTTTCGAGTTGTCTAGATGCTGTCTTCATTAAACGACGAATTTCAACGCTATGGTTAAATAAACATGTAATGTTACCGATTTTATATAACTAATTTTCAGTTTGGACTCGTTTCACATAGTGTTTTGTTTAATTGTATTAATTAAAAAACTAAATTGTATATTTGACACAACATGATCCAAAATCGAATACGGTATGGAGTATATATACAGTGACATTTTGGATGTATCAAACGGAATACTTTGTTTTATATTATTACCAGTTTAAGAAAAATGAAACAACATTAAGGCATGCACACATCAAACAAACTTCAGTAATACGTTTCTTTGCTGCATTTTATTATTGGTATGAAAATAAACTATTACGCAAGAAAAATACATCACAAAAAAAATCTACCTTAGGAGGAATGTTCTCTAGTTAAGGTTAATAGTCTGTAAATTTGTGGTAATCCTCAAATACACACTTTATGCATAAGTAATGTTTGTACCATCGATACATTATTATAACCCATGCCCCACAGACATCTTAATTTGTTAACTGTGTCATGGTAGGGAAAATCTGTTACTGCTAGTTTTGTACCAAGCATATTTGATGAAGTTTCTAGTTAACAAAATTAGTGCGATATTTTTTATGTCTTAAAGAGGATAATTCGAGTTGAATTAATTCTCTTTGATATAGCTGAATAGCAATGGTATCTAATAGTTGACCAACGAATTGCTGCCAGAAGTGGGCGCAATCAAGATCCAAAAGTTATATGATACCAGTGGCATCCTGTGGAATTGTCTTAACCGCGACTAATGGAGCAAGTAGCGCATTGTTCTGGCCACGAGTTCGTAAGTAAAAAGTATCCTGTGTTTGAAATGAGAAGCATGCACCATGGTAGCTCCGAAATGACGATAATACAAGACAATCTAATTAAGTGGAAATGCGCATCATTTTTCAGGTATTACATACTATTGTGGAGTTTATTTTGCGTCTATGCAATTGTGTAGTCGCAGCTATTAATGTAAGACGTAATAATTAACTATAGCTGCTGAAGTATATTTGTGATTAGGAGTAGTTACAAATATCGCAAATTTTGGTGAAAATATATTACAGGCATATTGTGTCTAGAATATTTATCTTGAATAATTTAATTTCCCAGGTTATAACCTCATTATTTGGACATAATTGCCAATATCTGTTTTAATTTTCAAAGAATTAATTAGTAATATCTACACAAGAAGTATATGGAAAAAAAATAAGAAAAATAGTATGGATATTTAAAGGGGAAAGTGTGTAAAAGAAAGTGGAGAAGTAACGAAATAAGTGGGTATTGGACAACATTCCTTACAAAGCAAGCTAAATAAATGTGTATTTACACATACAAAGCAAATATGGTTTCTATTGTAAGTGGAAACCCCCGGTTTAGCTTTGTATTGAAATTGTAAACTATACGTATGTTAATGTATTTTCTATCAACAAAAATATATTTAAATATGCAGTACAATAAATATTTTACTTCTTCTATAAAAATATTTTCAACAATATAAAAACAATAATTACCGAAGTATAAAACTAAATTAATATTTCATCCTCTAAAAGTAACATTTATTTTTTATTTTACTTAATTTGCCATTACCTCTACTTATTTCAATTATGTAAGTAATACACAATTCGAACATAGGATAAGGGAGTCCGAATATACACTAAATTCAATTTATTGCTTGTTATTCATCACTTGACTAACGATTTCAACTATTTCCAAAAAGTCAATTTAGTCCAAGAATGATAAATTCTTGAACATGTCTTACACTGAAAAATCCCCCAATCACATTTATTTAAAATACCATTTTCCGGTCACTTTCCCACTCACTTCTTGTCCCCAGGAACTGTAATTTAAAAGGCCCCGGTTTCGTGTCATCCACGTTACGACTCCGCATCCCTTAACATGTCCTCAAGCTTTTAAATGTACAATTTCAAGCTACTCACGGCAGTAGCTTCGGCGTACTCTGGTATAGATATTTTTCCTTTGAGCGCCACCACTCTTTCTAAAACTGAATTCTTTTCTTTTAATTTCTTTTTCGTCCTGGCAGCTTAGTTCATTAGTCTTTTTCTTTGTTCTCAGCGTGCTCGCTACTTATTTCCTTGTCTTATTTCATCTTGGTGCGCCTAAGTTTCTTTTTTTAAAAAAAATCTCATTTATCAGCTCAGCTAACGAAAGGTTTTACATATCCTGTTTTCTATATATCTGCATAAAGAACTAAATTACTATCTATTTGTAAACCTAATTTCAGAAATTCACTAATATATAGCCATTAAGTCTTAGCAGCATACAAAGTTTTATGAAATTGAATTGAAAAGTTTGTAAGACGGCGGATAGATAGCAGTGTTTTAAACAGTTCTTGTAGCGCGTTAACAAGTTATTTGTTAACATCTTCACAAAACTAAGTTTCATTTTAAGAGCCTAGTAACTAGAAGGTGGTAGAGCTCAGCCGGTGGAGTTGAAATTCATACTGTTGTTAAATACCTTCACTTGAAATACTTATTTAGACCTGATGTTCATAATAAGATAAAGAATAACTAGAAAGGTATTGCTTCTTTAGTTAATAAAATAAGTGCGACAGTTACGGTTGTATGAGCATAAAAGGTGCCCCCAGAATATACGGTTAATATCCACCACTATACCATGAATTTGAAGATATCTGAAATTTAAGAGTAAGTGACAAAAATACAATAAAAAAATACCTCCAAAGATTGTACCATGTATGTAGATTCCAAACAGATGTCCACAGAGAATGAGTGAGGTGGAATGTACAACTGCTCACCATCAAGTGAATCTTTGTGGGACACTTCTTGTAGAGAAATCGAGGAAGCCATAAAAATATTGAGAACTGTGAAGATAAACTAATTCTACTTCCCTTACCAATCACATATTATATGGAGCAACGAAATTTACATTGCCTATGGTGTCAAACAAACGAAACGATCTAAACCATCGTTAAACAGGTCAATTTGAAAAAGCAAATAGTTTAGTTTCAACATTGCATGACATTCGGTATTAACAGAACCATGAAAAGCGGTATATCAGTATGTACATCTCAATCAAATATTTCTTTTACGGTTTTCTTAAAAAATCAACATTTACGGAAAAGTAAAACCAATTCAGAATTTAACTTAGCTAATGAATTTGGTAAAGAAAATATCTTACATAATTTTTGTGAATCTGCCCTTAGAAGGTGCTGTTGCCTTTTCATAACAGATAATAACTTAAGTCGGCTGTACCCAAAAAAATTTCAAGAATATACTTGTAAACTTTTTCAGTGTTTTAAATGCAATTTGTGTTTTGCAGTAGTAAACATGTGAATATTTATGGGCTTCTGGAACTTTGGTGAGCGTAATTGTAATATGCTTACAACTACGCTTGCCATATATTTTTGCTGGTGCTGCACAAATATTATTATCTGTTTAAGTGAATACACACAAAAATACCTTCAATGGGATATAAGAAGGTACTATTATGTAATTCATTCTACCTACGCATTCGCTTTCTTTTTCTATCTTTTATTGTTCACATTGTAACTATAGTTTTGTAATCCCGAAGTACTTTTCCAGGTTTACTTGTAAATAAGCAGTCATATTTAAGGAGTAAAAATTACTTGGAATATGTCTCTAAAATGTATTTTCTGTGTGTGTTTACTTATTTTTTATGAATTTAAAGGTCTGCGATGAATGAACGTGGAAATTCCGATAGTGCATATAAAAACACTAAATTATTGTACTACAACAAGATATAAAATGTTCTTAACAGAGCTCAATAGGCGCTGGATGTATCACAACGTAGATGCTGCGTCACGTTGGCGCGTGCAAGAGCTTGTTAGTTGAAGCGACCGCCCCGCGACCATTGTACGACCTAATTTAATAATGGTATTGCAGACTAAATACGACTCATTCATGGATTTGTTATATCATTGTGCTATTGTACAATTTGTCATACGTCATGTATTCTTCTCCTTTGTAATCGTTTTCTATTTTTCGTTTCTCTTTCTAGTATTGTTCGGCAGTGTTGACGATTCAAATGCGATGGCAACAGATACAACCAAGTGGTTCTACGTAGAACACAATTGAATGCGCAATTCATCGTGACACCATGGCTTTAAAGTGTGGATAGGTAAACTGAAACCTCAATTTTAATTGAATCATTCTCAAACTTGTTAGTTTGTGATCGAATGACTATTGATTTAATTTTATTTGTTATGGTGCCAAAAAGTACAGCCAACACATGAAGAGAGCCTAATTGTTAGTTCTAAACTTTAATTCGTTCCATTTTAAGCAGTATACAAGCAGATTTTAGTAGTGATATTAGTTTTGATAATTTTACATGCCGATATTTAGTTTACAGCAATGTTATCTTATGACTTCTTAAGACTATCTTAAGAAAGTATTTAAACCAAAATCTTTTAACGCTCCAAAAAAGCTAGGAAAATTAATTCCAAGGTGTAACTTTCTGGAAATATAGTGATGGACTATAAGAAGCACAAGTACGATATGATGTTATAATTAATGAAGTGCTCTTCCAGTCGGATATTCAAAAATCAAACATCTCCTCAGTATTGATTGATTTTAATTCGATTGTAATCGTACAGCACTGTATCGCCTATTAAGGATAAAGTTGTCATCGTGCGAGAATGTACGTCAAGTTTTTCACAACCATCCTTTCATAATTAAACGGTATGATCGTAGAAGGGATCATGTTATATATATAAAAATTTTCACCTCATAATATTACATCGTATTTTCTTTCACCTTAAGTTGATTGCAATAGCAGTAGCAATAAATCTTTATCTTCTCATCCACCAACAATCAATCACAAGAAGCAGCGGTCGACCGCCAATCATTATGCCAGCGACTGAGGTGTATCTTAAGATGGTACCTTTCAGCATTCACTATGGAGCGACCAAATTTCAATTCCAAAAAGTCCCGACTAATAATCAAGCATGCTAAGGACTGGTCTATCTATCCCGCGTATTTATTCTTCTCGATATATTTATTAATATTTAAATTTAAACTCGAAGACATAAATATTTTCGTAAACCATAACTAGATCTAAGCAAATATTCTTTTAGATTTTTTGATTATTGGCTAAGCAGAACATTTTCGTCGCAATTATAATGAGAATAATTAATCTAACAAAAAAACTGAATGTCTTAGTTCTTGATTCGTACATATTCGCAAAGAAAGAGGTTGAAAAATGAATTTGAATTCTGAATTTTTCAGAAGTACGAAACCGGTCTCACCCAACGTTTTTCTAGCGGTGGACTACATTTTTGTGAGAGTTAAAATTATAACATTTACTTATCGTTCCTGTTTTAGTCTTCTTCGTCGTGTTTTGCTCTAAGTATAGCTTATGTCTACATTAAATTTCCATAACAACAATATCTCGGAGTATATTTAACCAATTTCACCTCCTCTGTGAAAAAAGACGTTTTTGCAAGAGGGAATTATGCGAAAATGTTCTAGACTAATAAAAAATACAACTCGTAAGAGGTTTACTTTATTCACACTTATAACAGGCGCGATATCTGAAAGAAACAGCCATTTCGTTGAGTTTTGTTAGAAATACATTAAACTTCACAGAAAGCGTCTATTATCATTTTTAAATTTTAAAGATAAATATATTCCTGGATTGTTCCTTTCATCCGCCTTTTGGCTTCTTCTTTTTCTGCCTTGAGATTAGTGTAGGCAAATTAGTGTAGTGTGAGTGTCTACCTGACTAAGTAACTATTTGCCAAGGCCAAAGGCTAAAAAAGACATTCAAAATACTATCAAGAATGCTGTATTTATTTCATAGAGTAAAACTTGGCGCAGCTTGGGAATTTTAATTTTGATAGTTAAAACGAATTCTTATCTTATGTATCAAAAAATACCTTCTCCGAAAAATGGATCAATTATTGAAGTTCATTTCCAGCAACAGAAACAATCGAAACCATCATTCGACATTTACAACTAAATGGAGTTGCAAAGTGAGGTACAGGTCACCTGTGGGCGATGGAGAGCGAACCATAGTTCCAAATCGATGTGTACTATTGATAACTATCACCAGATGAAACAGGCTATTGTTGGAAATCCATCTCGTTTTTCTTGTCAATTTGCATACACTATAAACTTTTCAACATCAGGTGCTCGTTGAATGCTGTGCAACATGCAATTCCATTACAACAACTCTTTGAAAACTATAAAACTCCTCATTTCAACTTGACAAGAGTTATTATGAAAATCATGAGGGAGCTTTTCCTTGGGCAATTGATTTCATGATATGGTAACTAATTATGCTCTGTGGGATCACCTAGTATAACCACCGATGACTCTTTTTAAGCGTTTTCTTAGCATGCTGACTATACAAGCAAACTATAGGCTCGTGAAGATCTTAAACTACCTATAAAGATTAAAATTTGCGCAATAACGGAACAAATGTTGGAGAATGTAATAGATAATTTCAAGTAGTCTTCAGAGTAGTGTATTGCATAAAGCGGATAGCTGCAGCACACTATATTTCGTTAATAGATCTCCTATACTTGGGAGTTACCTTTATGTTCAACTTTTATTGTTGTTGTAAATACAAAAATAATGCGTAAGTTCTTACAACGGTTATAAATGTTACATATAATAACGACAGTTAGCGCTGTAGTACTGAAACAAAAACATATCGATCTCTTTTATTAACACAAAATTCATCTTAAACATCACCCCTATAATATCCTTTTTTATATGCGATGTAAATACCTTCATTTAAAACAATTCATTACTGTTTCCCTTGAAGCAGGTAAATGAGATTAATCGGATACCGACATTATGTAAGACACATGCTCGACAAATTCAAGCTAAAACGGAAATTTAGTAAAGACGGTGAATATTTTAAAGCGAATTTTCCCTTCACAATAAGGCTATTAGTATAATAGACTGGCGGTCCTGGACCACGTCCAGACTGGAAAAGACGCTATTCGCGACAAATTGGGGTGAGAGATCGGACCCTGGTCGTAAGACGTTTACCGGTACACCAGGAGTAATAAAACTTTATCTCGTATGCTCTGTTATCCCACCGGATTTTCCTTCAAATTTAATCTCCCCATCTGTGCAGCGAAAATTCTGAACACCATCTAAACTATCAGATAAATCTTTATGAACTTTCGCGCTCCTAATGCACTTTACTTTTATATATATGCTTGGCAATCTACCTTCTCGGGAAACAGGTTCGTTACTGCTGATATCAATAAAATGGTTCTACTCGAATAGGGATTGACCAGGGGTCACGGACAATAATCTGACATTACGAACGTTGTGCTCAGAGACACCCTCACTTTTTTTTAATAGTCATCTTTCTTTCGTATGTTTACATTGTCATTGACACTCCCCTGTAATAGTTTTGGAAAAGTAAAAAATACGTACCGGTAGGTATTATAGTACCAACACAAGAGCTATTTTTAATAGCTAAATCGCCGGAACATTAACGAAAGATTTTTTCTCTGCGTAGTCGTTCTCAGTATGTTGATACAGTAAAAGAAAGATTTATTTAATATGTTACGAGGTTCATTATTATATCAATTTGGTATATAATATTAATGTATTTGAAATCAAGAACTTAAAGATTGCTCTCTTCAGCAACGTAATTTGTTACTGTTATTATAGTAATTCTTAATAAATGCCGTTTCAATACTTTTGAATTTAAAGTTTTTGTTAAAAAATAAGGTAATGTGAAATAAATAGCAAAAGGAGTGGAAAATGTGTTATATGGGAAGATTAGTAAATACATAAATTAAACTTTAAGTTTACTATTTTCAAACATCTATGCTCAACAGCTCGAAAGATAGGTTGTGACTAAACCCTTGAATATCTAATAGAAGACGAAGAATAAAAAGAACGACAGAGAGGCAAACAAGCAACTATACTAGCTTGAAAAATGTTTATAAATATAATAAATTACATTTCTGTAAAAGAAATACATGAAAAACAATTAGAAGGGATACAGAAGTCTAAAAGCATACTTTATTGAGAGATTCTTTAGTTTAAAGTTCAAGAAGAGCAAAGCACTGAACAAGTTAGGATCAGAACCGTTTAATTAAGATAAATAATAGAAATAAGATCAAGGAGAATTAAAATGTTGTAGCTTTTAAATTTAAAGAAAGGATTTGCTTCCAATATAACCATAAGAGTAGTGAGCCTATTTCAAAGAAGAGAGCAATGATGCAGAAGAAAATGGTTTAATTGTAGAAGTAAGCAATTTTTGGCAGGCAAATAGAGATGAATTATAGGAATGGTTAAGCGGTACAAAATTAAACCTAAAGAAATAGTGATGTTAGGTGTTGGAATCGTGAGGCAAACTGACTCCTAAAAATGTCATTTATTGTATGAACGCAAAAAATGTTAATGCATTAACTAAAAATTAAACTAACCTGTCTGCGAAAGGTAAACTAGTAATTACGGAGGATGAAAGAAGAGAAAATATATAGACTACATAGCTGCAGTAAAAATAATAAACAGGAAAAATATTAGTTGGCAGTAAGATGTAAAACGTGAAAGTATAGAAACTTGAGTATTTAAACGTAAGGCATGAACAAATTGCTAAGCTTATCTACAGAAATGAATTTGATCTGTAAGAATAGAAAAAAATTACTTACTTACTTGAAAATAAATTTGCTGAATACTTGAAATCTAAAAGAATTCATTCAACAAGAAGAAACATTATGATCTTCGAATTCCCGAAGTAAGATGCCGCAAAAGCGGTGAAATATGTCAGTTACGCCTTATACACCTTAGTGCAACGTTGGGGCAGAAAAACTGAACATAAGACATTAACGGAAAAGTCATATTGATTTTCAAATCTAATCTAAAAGGTTGAGAACAAATGAAGACCAGCAGAAAATTAACTCACAGGGAAGCTAATCTGTCAAGTTCACACATTTTTAACTGCACTACCTAAGATAGCTCATTCCTATCGGAATCTCGTTACTATGAGAAATATAATTTTACGGGGAACATGCGCCAGGAAAACTGTAAAAAAGGAAAAATGACAATTAAAGAAATCGAAAGAAATAATTGAAGGAAGGTTACAAAGCAAAACAAGAAGTAATAAAGATTATCTGGTAGATATTATGGATTTGTAATGCTAGACCATCAAAAGGCTAAAATTGTTTTGGGGCACTAGCGAAGCGTTATAAACAGAAAATGCTGTAAAAATAGGGCGCGGAACTAAATAGAGATGAAGCGGAAGTGGATTTTATTGCAGTACCAAAGTATCACAAGGTTATTTAAGCATAATCAGTAATAGTCGCTCTAAACGTGTAGAAGTGGTTTTATTTTAGGAATGAAAATCGAAGAAGATTAATTTAATGTATTGAGATTCAAATTATTTTATTCATACAATTTAATAAAAGCCGTAAGTACAAATAAGTCAATTTAACTGTACTGACATTGATAACTCATAACTTTTAAATCTTTTTGTATGTTCAATTGCAATTTTGGTTTGATTAGGCTATTTCCATCGTTTGTTGAACCTCATACAGTCCGACGACGTTTCGATAGGGAGTCTACTGCCGTCTTCAGGGTCCTAAAAATGGGCTGTTACTTTCTGCTAGATTCGTCGTTCGCTCAATGATTTTGTCTGATATATTTGTTTTATCTATTTTTTAATTAGTGAAATTGTCTCGTATTGGGATAGAACTCGATTTCCTATTCCACTGGGTTTAACCACTAAGCCAATTGCGCAAACACAACTTACTGTGTTAAACTTATATTTAAGCTACAATTTTCTGCGCAGAGGAGGATGATTTTTTCGCATAAACGGTTGCGCATTCCGTTAATCCTTCCAATCTGCGGGGTTGGTCTGCGCATGCTTCATTCTTCTGTTCTTCGATCGTGCCTTCTGGTCTTCGGCTAATACTTTCTTTAATAATAGGGAGCCACACGTTCTTGATCTTCAGGCTTGGTATGTTAATGGTGGTCGATGCAACGGCCATATAAGCTGTTTCCAAAATTTTTTTTTGTGGCGTTGTCTTCTTTATCGAGGATTGGTGCATTGTCCCATACAATCCTTTTCCCAAAATAATAAGTAACACGTCAAGAGTTATGTCCAACTTCACAACTGTTTCAATTTATTTTGTTTGTAATGTTTTCTTGCTACTATTATGCTCGTGGAGGTTGTTACAGACATCTATTTTACTTTATAATTCTTCTTAGAATTTATATTTCATCCACTTCTCTTAATGAACTCACGCCAATCCTAAGACGTTCCGTTAAAAAATTAATTATTTTTAGTTCATAAGGTCTGTTACAAAATATATAATTATATCTCGGTTGATATTAAGTACGACGAGTGTATAAATATCTTTCAATATTTACTAGATAATCGACAGACACCGTACGAGCTCTTAAAGTGAGTTACAAAATGTTTAATTTTAAAATGTTGGGGCCAAAATAGATGTTTATGAAGTTAGCACATTATGACCTAGTAATGCAGATTTTATATTTATATACAGATCCACCACTTAAAGTGATACAGTAAGATTACAAAGAAGCAATGTAATAAATTTCAATTCGGATCAAGAAAACACAATATTTACCAACGAAAGCACATCTTGGTATGGAAGAAAACTTTCTCTTTCTTAAATGGAATGTATACTTTTCATACTGTTGATTTTTTAAACTTACATTTTTTTCTGCAAATAATGCTATAAAGCGTCGTTGATCTACTTGAAAAGTATAAACTATATTTTCCAAATTTGTCATATAGAAATTTTTAAAATGTATGAACATTAATCACGTTCATGCACTGATAAGTATAGCCCTTTGATCAATCAATCAAACTACTAAGGCATAACCGATAGCTGGTAGTATTAACACTTTATGCATCTAAATAGCGTATATTTTGGGTGAACAAAGAATGCATACAGTGTATTACCAAATATTAGTTCTTTGCGTACGTTCCAAAAACGGATGTTATACTTCGTGCGGAGTAAAGATAAATGATACAAAATTAATAGGTTCATAAAAGTATGTCTCCTTAGATTTATAAGTAGTTTACTTAGCCCAAATTTTGTTATTTTGCTGTATTTTAGCTGTAATTAAACCTTATCGCTTTAAGTGGCACATCATACACAAACACATTTCGTGCCGAAGTTCAACCTGTTTCTATATACCAAACAGTTGAGCTTTTATTTTCACTTTACTTTAAATAATTAATGGACACACGTAAAAAGCAAGCTATTATATATAAAATTAAGGTAGATCAAATTACAATACTCCAGTTGCTTAAATTTAATTAAAAAAAAATCGTTTATCACTGGTTAAGAAAAAAGGAGAACAGAAAAAGGATTCAGCTATGTGTAATGCACCCACGGTTTACATATTGTCAAAAGGGACGGTAAACTGCAGATTTGTATATCCAAATCTACAAACTCCACAGAGTTGAAGTTGCTACACATTCTATGTATTGGGGACCTGATAGCGATATTTGTTCTATGTACGAAACAGTAAAATATATTTGTTTGCCTACATCCTGAACGTGGTACAATGATACTGATTTTACCCAACAACTCAGGGACATCAAGACCATCACTAAGTAAAGTAAATAGGAATTTGCAGTCAGCTTGTTTCCGACGTAGTTCCAAGGAATCAATATTAAATATCTCTAGCAGAGTATTGCGAGTAAATCCTTGTATCGGGTAAGCATTAATATTTATAAAGTATACAAATTTCAAACACCTTCTCTGAATCTGCTCTAGAAGATGTATCTGATAGATGTATATAGGTGACCAGACCAAGAACGCATACTTCAGTCGAGACCGAACAAAAGCGAAATAAAGAAGAAGAATGGCTGTTATAGAAGAAAATGGTCGTGTAACACGTATAATAAATCCTAACATACTCAACGCTGATGTACAAATACTGGATATGTGCTCCGTAAAGGTCAATTTTGTATCGAAGACGACGGCGAAGTCTCTCATACAGATCTCTCTAGGTAAAGGAGATCCAGCCAAGTGGTAGGTGTATATAATTGGAGTCGTCTTACGAGTGTATTGGACAATTTTGCATTTATTTACATTAACTGTTAGCTTGTTGTTGATACACCACGAATGGAATACATTAACTTGGCTTTGCAAATAATTGTAATCCGGAGAATTATTAATTGTCGTATATAATTTTAAGTCATCTGCGTATAACAACTTTGGACAGTTCAGTTGGTAATACAAATCGTTTATATATATGAGGAACAAAAGTGGACCAAAATTACTCCCCTGAGGAACTCCAGAGGTCGGCATGAAGTAATTAGACTCAAATTCCATGCATGTCACAAATTGCTTTCTATCAAGAAGATACGATTGGAATAAAGACAAAAGAGATTACGAAAATTCAATATTATCCAATTTATTCATAAGCAGGGTGTGGTCAATTCGATCAAAAGCTTTTGTTAGGTCAATATACACAAGATCTACCTGCCTTCCAGTATCAATACTATCAGATAGGTATAGAGTAATTGTAACAAGATAAGTTACTGTAGATCGTTGAGTAACGAAACCGTGTTGGTCATTTGAAATCCAGGCTCTAACTTGAGCATAAATGTACTTGTACAAACATTTCTCAAAAACTTTAGCAAAATTATTTAATAACGCTATGGAACGATAATTGGAAATAACGCACTTCGCACCATTTTTGAAAACAGGCACCAATTTGGCAATCTTCCACACAGATGGGAAGGTGGATGTTTTGAAAGCAAGACTGAACAAGTAGCAAACAGGAGAAGCAAATATATATGCATAATCCCTAACAAAAAAAGGCCGGAATGTCATCACTACCCGCCGTGCAATTATCCTTTAAGGATTTCATAGCATACAGCACATCCATTTTTAAACATATTTGCTTTCTTTATGATTATGTGTATTTTCCAATGCTGTGTATTTTTAAAATGTTTCTGTAAAGTATGGAGTCTATTTGTTAGTTCTTTGAAAAGTGACTAAATTCCCGTCAAACATAAAATAAATTGAAAATCGGTAACACAAATTCTATGATTATATCTAATATTGGTCGGTGTAATTCTTTCAGGAAGGAGCGACAGAGTTGAAACGAGCAATATTCATATACAATATTACTTAGGTAGGAAAAATAACTAAATGACATTCATGCACCTCTTGAAAAATATTTTGTGGTAGTAGTAATCCCTTTGCGAAGCGTTTACTGTAATTATAACATTTAGAAGCAATCACAACGCGGCTTGATTGAGTATTGTTGTAGTACGAATGAACCGCAAAATTTACTAGCAAATAGCCGCACTTTATAATCAACCTATTTAGGTTCCCTTCTATGCACACAGACTCACGCGTTAGCGTTCCAGGGACTGACTAATTGACATCTCAATTTAGCATCCGTCAAGTCAATAATCGTAATGATACGGTGCGATGAGCGGTATTGAATGCCGCATTTGGCGCACCGTTGTCGGTCTTTTTCCCCAATCATTATATGCTTACCTGTCCTGCAAGTGACTTGTATCAACGCACTAGATAGATTCCGTTCTGCAAGTTAAGCACCTAATTTATTTGTAAATTAAATGTTGTGGTTTAAAGGCATCAAATTGTCACTCTTTTGTAAAAGATATTAACACATTTGTAGTTTCTTAAGGAACAACAAAATCATCGGTGAAATTCGTTACATTCAATTAGTGAATTAGTTTTTTTTTTTTCATATATAGATACTTTGTGGCATAATTTTAGCAATTCATATTTCTATTAAAAAATACTACTCCGTTTTCCTTTCAACAACAGCATGCTCTTATTTTTTCATTAATGCAATTACGGTTAAAGATGCTGCCAAGGTATTGTGTATGCATTATTCTTCAGTACATAACGTTCTTGGAATGTTTCAACTTACAAATCCATGTATGCTTATAACGTACGCTTAGGTAACTTTCAGCGAAAGTTTGGTTTATAAAAGGTAAATTTATTCATTGCTATAAAGAAAACAATAAATAAATTACAAATACTGGTAATGATCGAAGACCAATTCAAGTAACTTTTGAATAGAAAATCTTGTTACTTCAATCTTTTTAAAAGAGAAAGTAAACTATGTAATATTTCTTCAATTTTCGTAGGTTGCAAGAATCAATTTCGTCAAAATTATATGTTGTAAGTAGAAACTTCTACCAGCTCCATTTCTTACTAATCAAAAAAAGAAAATTGTTCAAATTTCTTTATACAGATTCAGGATAGCTCTCAGATAGTTTTACTATTATAGTATGACGATGCCTTTATTGTTCTTAGCAGAGTAAAATTTTTGTGGTGCGACTTTGTACCATAATGGAGACTAATAGTGAAGTATCTTTTCTTTAATCCTACAAGAAAATTCTAACTAAAACATTCCACTATCTACCACTGTACAGATTATGAAAAGAATAAATCCGCTTAAATAAAAATTATTTTTTTTACCACTGTAAGTACATATTTCTGTAATACATAGTGTTCAAATTAATTGAGAAAATAACATTTTATGTACACCTAGTATATTTCCAAGTCACGACAAATTCTTCTTCTTTTCCTAAACGCTTTCAATTCGTTCATTTATTTTCGATGTTGTTTTTCTTTTAATCTATGAATTTATTCCTTCTACAATATTAAAATTATTGAAAATTAATTACGAAATGAAAAAAATACATGCAATGTTTAAATTTTGATTACGTTTTCGTTTTTAACGAATCGCTATGGTTAACAATCCAGTACTATCCGTATTTCTAGATGTTGACGTTTTGAATTCATAGCAGATTTCCACATGTTTTAAAATTTTCAGTATGTATTGCAAATAATTTGACATGCAATTTTGATAATCTCAATCAATTGAATATTACATACTCCATACCTTTACTTGTATCTTTTGAATTATTTTCTATATTTTAACTTAGACTAGCACAGAATATCAAAAAAATGCAATCAATTTTTTAAATACAACTCCTTATTTTCTTTAATTCGATCCATCTAATATTCATTTTAGACAATTATACCAGATACTATAAATGTATTTTAAAAGAAAGGCAACAGGTTTATTTTCCAGAATTCCTAAAAAATGCAAGATAACTTACTTTACGAATTCAACGGCTATTTTATATACCATAATTATTTTGCGCTGTTATAAGACATAGATTATCTTACTCATTATAGGAGAAACAGGTTTAACTAAATTAAATGGTTTGAATGCCTTTATTCAAACAACTACCTCAAGAAGAAGATGTATACTATTACATCGGAACGTCATGGCGTATGCGGTTCTTCTGGGTACCAACGCTGAATTCGGGATGAAACCCGAGAGAGCAACAAAACATGCTTTATCCATACTACAATTTATATATATGTATTTGTATATTATATATATATATATATATATATATATATATATATGTATATATATATTGTGGTTGAATTAAAATTTTGATTTATTTCTTTTAAAATTAAATGATAATGTTTTCTAAATTAAAATACCAAATGTAAAGTTGAAAAAAATAATATATATATATATAATAATATATTGACAAATAAAAAAAAAATCTATATATACCGCTTTTTTACATAAGAAAATGTTTTTACAGAAAACCTACAGCAATCCCTGACTAGCTAAACTTGAAATATTCTAATTAATTTACGAAACTAAATATGCGATCGTAAGATAGAATTAATTTTGACGGACTCACTGGCTCGGCTTTAGGATGGACTGGCCTTCGGCTTCCAACGTAAGTGTCCGGAACTTCCAAATTTTGTATGTAGTATCAGCTGATACACTTTATTGTTGGATATAATACGAAGATATTTATAATTTTATAGAGTTATAGAGTTATATGAGAAAAATAACGATTTATTCTTTCTTAGGAGAAAAGATGCCAACATCTCTCACTTTTGTTCCCGATCTTCATCTGTCTGTTCTTCTTTTGTTTTATATCCATGGCAACGCATTGGTTCGCCTGTATGGTAGGCCACTCAGTAGACACCCACATACTCGATATATGTGACATTATAAAACAAATTGCAGCCAGTCGTGCTATCCTTTCGTCGTACGAGATATTTCGAAGATTATGAGTATAATTTCGGAATAATGCATATCCATACAATGTAATTGAAATGTGTGAGTACAGTATATTAAACGTCTTTTAAAGATGACATTTTGAAAAATTTACTTACATAAGAAATATGTTTACGAAAAGCGATATATAAGATAAACGACAGTAAAGTTTACGTCTCCTCTGCAAGTGTTGTTGAAGGGACACTTTTTTTTAAACAAGAAAAATTGTGGATAATTAAAGGATACCCAAAGTAGATATCTATAAAACTTTTAAAAGAAAGATATACAGATTAAATATCTGTGTTTAAAATTTCATAAAGAGGGAGTACAGACGGTACTTCGCCTCCAACTTCTAACATCAACCAAAATAAAAATTAACGGCGTGCACCAAACAGTGACGAAAAATATATCTGCAATAGGTGAACTAGTAAAACTAAATGTATGTATATATATATATATATATATATATATATATATATATGTATATATATTGTGGTGGAAAATCTCAGGCTCTTTATTTTTCTTAAATGGGTTCTAGTGTTTTCTAATTAAAATGACCAAATGTAAGGTTGTAAAAATAAATATATTAACAAATCAAAAATATATATACCGACAAAATATCCTTTTTTTACAGAAGACATAAGGCAATCCTTGTCTAGCTAATTTTTAAATATTCTGGTTAAGATACGAAACAAAATAAGAGCTATAAATACAAATAATTTTGAGAATTGAAGAAAATTCAAAGTCAATCTGTACAGTTTTCTTTCTAAATTTTTACAGATATGTATTTTGGATATTCATTATTAACTTATAATTCACAATTTCCATGTTAAAAAAAAAGGAGTCCCTCCAACAACACTTGCAGAGGAGACGTAAACTTCACTATCGTTTATTACATATATCGCTTTTCGTTAACATAATTTTTATATATAAATAAATTCTTCCAAATTCTAAATACATACCTGCAAAAATTAAAAAGAAAACTGTACTGATTGAATATCTGTACTGAAATTCCATAAAGAGGGAGTATTAACGGTGCTTTGTCTCCAACTATCTAACTACTAACAACCATCAATCATAATAAAAAATAACGGCGTGAACCAAACGGTGAGGAAAAAATATCCAGGAATAGTAAACTAGTAAAATTAAGAAAAACCATTGATAATTAATAGACAATATTTCATATCATTGCAATACAAGATGAACTGTTCATCTGCAATCCCTAGCCAAACGAGAACGTCCAGAAGAAGATGAGTCAAAACGTCGACCTAGTCGAGACTAGATTTGCTAAAATGAAATATCACCGATATCTAACCATCTTGTGAAATGTCGTTGTTGGTTTCAGTTTTGTATTTATTTCTTTATGGTATCGCACGTTATCACCCTAATCTCTTGGATTAACTCAGAATACAATACCATTAATTTACTAATATAGTTAGACAAGCTACAGCTATAGTTTCGAACACATTAAATAAGTAGCCTATATTGAAATTAAAGTTTTCAAAGATATTGTTTCTCATCGTACCTATCAAGTCATAATATAATCATGAAATATTGTAAATACGAAAAACCCATTCAACATTATACTTTTTACACAATTTTCGTAGGCAAAATTTTACCCTTAGAATGCTGTCAACTTATAATTTGAATACGCCGCTATTTTTCCATTGAGTGAATTTATCCGGTTTAATACGGGCGTCCTAACCCTATCTTCAGCATTATTGATATAAATTGATTAATAATAAAACGACTACTACTTACAGAGATTCTCGCTAAAGTTTATTTCGTTCTCGCGCCATCTATTATCGAAATATAATGATAAAAAGTCGCTCGAACACTACAACGCCACCTTTATCTCAAATTTAGTAAAGATTGACTTGGCATGTTTAGGAAATCAGTTCACAATATATTCATCTTCCTAAAGTTGTAATCATTCTGACAATGTTAATTTTAAAATAGACGTCTTTTCTCTTTCCCTGTTCTTTATATAGCCAAGCAAAAACCCTGAAGAAGATTTTTGATCGAACTTAAATGTAATAGGTGTTAAATTTGATTACGCACTTAGCTGATGTCAGTTTATGTTCAAATGCCCTCTAAATGATAGCAATATTAAAATAATATTGGTCTAATGTATAAATTACACAATTTGAAACTCGAACCTAAATACATATCACAGAATTGAATCCAAGAAAATTGTCTGCGAAAGACACAGTGAATGTGTTCCGTAAGCGACGGCAGACTCATAATGTTCGAATTTTTCACTCTCAGTCGAATTAAATATCCAGTTCTTGTTAAAAAGCAATTTAATGAGACAAAATCTAGCGTACAGCCGCCAACAAGAGGAGGATCGACATTGATCCACCGGTTAATTTGCATCGAAAGCAACCATCTCTCTGAAATCCATGCACACATACGGCACCAGTGTAACACCAGTGCGTCACTACCAATTACAGATAGACGTTGGTTAGTGCTGCTGCGCTGAAAGCGAGTTAAGAGTGTGTCCGTCGAGATAAAATAATGCAAAACTGAGATTATCCGAACGTGCGGTGAATTCTAATCACGAGCTTGATTGATCGCTCCCAAGTAGAGGTGTCTCTCTACCCGCACACATACACTTAGCACACTACCACAAAAGGGGTGCATGCGAATCTACAACTCGCTCTTCGTCCCGCACCGTCATTTGCTCTCCTCACGGCAAACAACGACAGAAGAGAACAGGAAACCAGATTAAAATAGTTTGGGAAGTTTAAAATGAAGCCATTGGCGTGCAAAAAGTTATCATTAAATTCAAAGTAAATTTTGTAAAGTTGAGTATATACGTAATTAATGTTTTGTGTATAACAAACGCTAATTTGAAACATTTACGTTATATTAAAGGTAAAACTAATTAAAAAATTGCTTGCTATTAATATTTCCTAATAATGTTGTACTCTATTGTTTTTACACATCGCGATTTCATTGGACTGACTGATGGAAACGTTTATCAATCATAAAATCTTCTTCCCATGAGTATAATAAGGAATGTAAAGAAATTACTATAGTATTATATACGAGGGGAGGTCCAGAAGTTCGTGGAATGAAAGTGTTTTAAATAAAATAAAACAATAAATCTATTTTTCCTTTTCAATATAATCACCCTTAAGCACAATACATTTATTAGATCTATGAATTAATTTTTCTAAACCATCATAAAAATATTTTTAACCTTCTCCTCAAAATAGGCCAAAATTGCCTTCTTTACCTAATTGTCGTCGGAAAACTTTCTTCCACGTAAGTCTTTTTTTAAATTGGGAACAAATAAAAATCACTAGGTGCCAGGTCTGGAGTGTAGGGTGGATGGACTATTGATTGAAAGCCATGCTTGTGCAGAGCAGCCATTGCAACTTTGCTCTTGTGAACCGGCGCATTGTCTTGCAAGAGCAACACACCCTTGGTCAATTTTCCTCGACGTTTTTCCTTCATGGCCTCCTCTAATTTTTCTAATATCGCTGCGTAATATTCTCCGGTTATGTTCCTGCCTTTCTCTTTGTAATCAATCAATAATATCCCCTCACAATCCCAAAAAGCAGTAGCCATCAACTTTTCAGCCGATTCTGACACTTTGAATTTCTTTGGCGGTGGTGTCCCCTTTTTGCATGGACTCCTGTTTGGACTCGGGCTGAAAGTGATGAACCCATGTTTCATCTCTGCTAAGAATCCGCTCCAGAATCTGTGCAGGTTTGTCTCCACACAGCTCCAAAAATTGTTTGGACGCACAGACGCGCTGCTGTTTCTGCAGCGGCGTGAGCATTGTCGGTATCCATCTTGCACTGACTTTTGTCATACCCAGGTGGTCATGTAGGATACGCAAAATGGTGGTATCTGATACTCCAACTAACGCAGATAATTGTTTTTTCTTCAAACGGGCATCTTGCAGTAGAAATTTTTGCACTTTTTCGACCATGTCTGATGTGGTGGCCTCAACTGGCCGTCCTGAGCGGGGGTCGTCTTCAATCGATTTCCGACCATGTTTAAAAAGACCATGCCACTTATAAATCATTGATTTACTAGGACACTGTTCCCCATAAACGGTTTCCATTTCATTCAATATGGTTTGAGCGGTCTTTCGTTGCTTTGTAAGGAACTTAATCACAGCATGGTGTTCAATTTCCTCCATAGTTTCAGTTTTCTTCCGGATTGACTTGTTTAGCAGGCAACTATTTGTAAACGACTGACGCTATAGAGCTGCAACTTAACTTATACACTAATGATGAGTCGCCAATCACAATGACACCTAGCGAGCGCCCCTCCAATCCACGAACTTCTGGACCTCCTCTCGTATGTTAGATTAATTTTACCGTCAATAATTATCATTCTGGCTAATGAAATTTTAGCAACTGCACTCCCATAAAAAAATCATGAAATAGGTCAACTGTTTTCATTGTAGTTGCTTTCGTTGACTAGACATTTTATGTAAGTGACTTGTGGCCAGAAGATATGACGTCGCAGCTTATTTTCTTAAATGAAAATCCCCATTTTAAATTTGTTTTTATATTATCTTAATTACATGTGTTATGCTATACCTTACATCTAAATTAAACAAACCAAATAACATCAACCGTATATTCAGAAAATGTACAAAAACCTCCAAAATATCTAGATTATTACCAATCACTTGAAGAAATCGATTCTCAAGAGTGTATTTAACATTATTCTTCAAAGGCCATAAGATGTCTTAATTTCATAATTAAATACTAATTGTTAAAATAGCAATCGAGTTCTGATGAAAGATACATATGTATAATTAAATTTATGTATAATCTTGGGTAAGTTTCAAAAATACAATAATAAAAATTGAACGATTAATTTAAAAAAATAATCTACAACGTTACGTTTACTAGGTGGGTCATAAAAAAAACTCGACAAAAAATAAAAATTTTCCTATTCGGGCGCTCTTTGTAAACTAAATTCTGAATTTTGATTGTTTTTTTTATTTTGTCACTATAGATATACATATAGTTAAACAATATTATTTATAGACATTAAAGAAAATAATTGACTACAGTGTTTCACTGCACGAAGTTCGTATATGCAGTGTATCAGATCTAAAAATCCATTTCTATTATCGAATGCCAAAATCACAAAAAATATACTTCCCATCGTAACAATAAAGCCGAGATATGTCAGGTGGCAGCAGATGATCCAATCAGTGCACTTGTGTTCACCCAATCGCACCTTACTGCGTTCAGCTCCGATATGAATCTACAGACCGACGAGTCCGACTGTCTCGGTAATAGGAAAGCTCTTCACCGAAATGCATTTCTATCTGCTGCTGCAGATATGACGCGTTTACATTAACCCCTGTCAATCCTCTAGTGGAAGCGGTATTGTGGACGACATGGGATCTGTATTCTAGCTGAAATATTGTTTTCACCTCGAGATTTCTAAAGATTATTCTCAACATCTCGAATATTCATAATATAACTTTAATAACTAACACTAAATTATGATAACGTAAAATGCATAGGTAACAAATTTGCATAAAAATTAAAAATTAGATGGATTTTGCGTGGTACACATTGAAAAAGTAAAACTGAAACAGTAGCTTTTATATATCATATAACCACAATAAAGAATTATTATTTTCAAGATTATAAATGTATTAAGTTATTCGATTATTTTAGTAGTATACGTTATTATATTTAACTGTAGTATCCTTTTTAGCCTTTACCACATGTTTCTCCCTTAAATTGTTTCCACGTGTTCTTTTCTTTCAAATATTTAAAATTGGAGTTGGAACTTGCAGAATTTAATTTTCATTAAAATAATAAACTTTTGATGAAATTGACAACAAGAAAGTTTAAATTGACAAAGCATTAGCATCTTTTTTGAATATTTCCACAGTGAATACTACAACAATTGCAAATTATATTGGAATCCTAAACGAATTGGGTGGTTCTTGTGAAACATGTACATAATATTTTATTATCCAGGGGGCTTTATCGAAATATGCAACACAGATATGCATGAAAATTATCAAAATACATATAAGATTTGGTAAATGATTTTTAATTACTATTCACCTTGACATCAACACGCGTATATACATTGCAATCAATTTGCGAGAGCATTTTGTTCATTTTATGGCTAATACTTCGAAAAGCGGAATAAAACGAAACCACAAGGTAAAAGTAGATGAATACGAGCAACAATAGTTCAACATTTCCACCTGCAGAAAATTAATATGCTGAGTAGAAACAATGACTGTGATGATGAAGAATAGTTTGCCGATTTCGATTGTTTCTTCCCATTTCACCGTCACATGTTCAGTAAAACCGAAAAACAAGCGGCCACTTGCCTCGCAGCTTTGCTAACAAGTTGTTTTTTACTTTCTCATATGAAAAGCTAAATGTCGTCACCAATAATGATGTAGAGTAAATATGTACGGTTTAAGATGAATTTCCTAGATATTCGTCTAAACCATTTGACATTACCTTGTCTTTGAGTTTCTGTCAAACTGTGTGGCGGTTACAAAGCTTCCGTGTGCTTAAATGTTTATGCAAAATGGTGTGTATTATTTTCATGCTATTGCCTAAGGACGCTTGCGGAATGCGGGATGCCGATCTCGTTAATCATGGTAATTTCTAATACACCATATAAACGTTAAGTCACAACCCTATGCACATTCAAACTTGTGTTTTGCTAGCTAACAAAACGCTGCTGATACTAAAAAGAAGGGCGATAACTGTTTGAACTTGAGTCGACGTACTTTTACCTATTAAAGACTTTTTGCTTGAAATGGCATAATGTGAGCCTTTTTAACACTTATGCTACTAGAAGTGCTGGTCAGTAAACTTTTAACCAATAGGTAATAGATTATACGAACAACGCACGCTCGAAGATGTAGAGACTAGATAAGATTGTGATATTGTTCTTTATAAACACTGATTTACAAGAATATCTTTGGTTTAGTCAGAAAACACTTCTAATACACGTTTTTAGCAGGGTGAATGGCAGTTGACTGGCAATGTGTATTCCCAAAAACTTTCGTCATTAAAACTAGGCTCTTTGCCTTTATAGTATATTGACTTTTTTCTTGTTTGTAGTAATTGAATTGAATGATTTTTGTTTTATTTTCTTTATGTTTCAAGTCATTTTTAGAAAACCGGCATTCGAATACCTTCTGAACGTCGACTTCCAAGGAAACCATTAAAAAAGTTAATGACTACAGCATATGTCAATGGACAACCTCCATGAAATTCTTCTATGAAGAGCTTTTTGTAACGTCAACGTCAAATCATTAAATAATAAAAAATCAACATACGAACATTTACAACTGAAATTTCAATTTTTACACACTGAAGTACCACATGATCGATTAAATTTACCCTCTAGCAACCTATGACATTTTTTTTCTTTAAACTTAGGTTAGTAGAATAACTTTAGAAACCTGTAAATTGACTTAGTCTATGGCATTAGCGACAGCGCTTAAATGTTGGTGGTTCTATTTATGTTACACCGTTGCCATGCGGTAGTCAGGTTAGGTGTTTACGTTTTGACAAATAACTGTACACAAACGGAAAAGACAACAAGATTATATTGATGTAGAGGTATATATATGTATCTGATGCTATGCTAGTACTAACGTTTATTACAAGCTTCGAACTATTCTAACCTCACTTACGTCATTGTTACAATAGTGTTTACTCATACAGTAATGTTTTCTGGTAACTTTTGAATGTATTAAATAAATGATTGTAACTGATCAACAAAATTAATGTTATTACGAGGGCTATTCGGAAAGTAAAGAACGTTTCGTTTTCACGCGTGACCGAGTCCCTCCATCATCACCGCCGACTCACCATTCTCTTTTGCGGCAGCTACAATCCAATACAGTTGATTACTGCTTAATAATGCGACTTTAGAATGTGTAAAAAAGTTGTCGTTGCCGTTAAGTGTGGGGGTGCGCAGTGTTATCCGCTTTTTAAACTAGCAAAAAGAGCTACCCATCGAAATTTAGGGACAGATAACTGAAGTTTACGGTAATGTGATGAACCAAGTGTCAGTTCGGAAGTGGTGTATCATGTCTAATGACGGATAGAAGAAAGTTCACACGGAAGATCGCTGGGGCCGGCCCCCAGTAGTGACTGACGGACACAAACCTACGCACAGATCTAAGAAAATAGGCGTTTCACAATTAGTGAACTGCACTCATTCTTTCCAGAAATTTTAAGAATTGTGTTGTACGGAATTGTTAGTGCAGATCTGGGCTATAATAAATTGTGTGTCAGATGGGTTCCTCGAATGTTATCAAACGAACGCAAAACCAAACGAATGGCAGCGCGTTGACAAAGATGGTTTTACAATCGCTATGACAAATATGGTGATGAAATTTTGAATCACATTGTCCTAGGTGATGAAACTTGAATATCACATTTCAGACCAGAAACAAAGCACCAACCAATGCAACGGCATCATTCGCAATCCTCAACGAAACTCAAAAATGCAAAACAAATTTTGAATACCAGAGAGATTATGGGTAGGGAGTTTTCGGATGGTCAGGATGGTCTGCTCACCGACTACAGACGCTTCAGCGACTTCACTGTGCTATTCAAAATAAGCGACAAACAATGCTAAGCAAGGGAATCATGCTCTTTCACGATATTGCACGTCCGCGTGTAGTGGGAGTAACACAGGTCTTACTTCAGCAGTTTCGGTGAGAAATTTTTCAACATTTGGCATACAGTCCGGGCTTAGCCCCAAGTTACTTTCACTTATTGCCCCAATTGAAATATTTTTGAGTGGAGAACACTACTGAAGTGATGATCAACTTAAAGAAGCTGTTAATTACTGGTTGAACAACCTGGCGGCAGCTGAGTATGTAGAAGTCATATAAAAGCTGATAAAACGGTACAAGTTCCTAAATTTGAACGGTGACTATGTAGAAAAGTAGCTTGAGTATCTAATTTTACGCAAAATGCAGTTTCGTTTAATCATATCTAGAACGTTATTTACTTTCTGAATGGCCCTAGTATTTCTTTCACTTCTTACTTGTGTTGAAACAAAACATGTTATTTCACATTTGTTAAATGATATTTATCATCAAGTAAAGAGAGCGGGAAACATATAACTGGACAGTACGATCCACAGTATAAAGACAGGCGGTAATAAGACTATTCAAGAAAGCGAATAGTTCAAGAGATTATTGCGGGGGAGTATCCTTATTATACATATGTCTAAAGTATAATGCCATATCTGTCACAAACTTGATATGGCGTTGTAATCAAATAATTGAATAATACATGCCAACAATTAATTAATCAACTAGAAATTACAGTTAAAAGAAGCGTTTCATTAAACCGAAAGACTAAATTTTTTACTAAGCGGATCGAAAACGGATATATTTTTGCGCACACTTGCATGATCATATACACATACTAACACAAAACCAGTGGGTGTGCGGTTTATTAAGGGTGACTCGATATTTAAAGTAAGGGCTGTCAGGAGAGGCAAAATAGATCCGATCAGCATCTCTTGGTTAGTGTGAAATAATGCCCTTGGGATTTAAACAGACGTCCTAGTCTCACCGTAGTCAATGTAAGGGTGAAAACTGCATAGAGGAATAAAATCCGATTAATATAGGACATTGTATTGGCGCACCAACGTTAAATTAAGCGTTAAATTCGGTCTGATGTAAATATTCTACTGAATGGGTGGCAGATAGCAAAAGAACTATATAGATTAAAAAAAGAAACTCTAAGTTATTTCTAAACATCACCTTAGAATCCTCATTTATCAGTATTACTTTTTCACGATCAGGAAAATATGCCTTTTTTTGCTATAAAAACTGAAAAATACTGAAATAGTTGACTTCAAAGTATGCGAACTATATTTACATAAAATAACCAACGTGAACTGCAACCGCTAGATAACAAAAAATATTTTCGATAATTCATCAAAATATCCGAAAAGCTGCGTTTGATATACGAGAACAAGTCAGTAAATAGGTCACAAAAAGCTGTTACAAAAATAATTAGAGAAATAGTTAGCAAAAAATAAGTTTCTGTCTACATTAATATACTTATCCCGCCTCTTTGTCAATGGCCCAATGCCTGCTGTATAAAAATGTTTGGGTTACTGTCTGAACCACGTGCGTACCTCGTGTTGAACATCGATGTCACCCCCGAAATGTTTACCGTCAAGATGCTTCTTGAGTTGACCAAACAGATGATAGTCTCTTGGGGTTAGGTCGGGACTGTAAGCCAAGAAGTTCTCTGCAATTCTCGCCTGGGTCAAGTGGGGCAAATACAGCCGCTATTCTCGCCTGGGTCAAGTGGGGCAAATACAGCCTGGCATTATCGTGATGTATCAATATCCCTCTCGTCAGTAAGTCTGGACATTCTTTCCTCCGCCAGGGTCACTTGAGTATCATAAAGCTGGACTGTGCTGACACCTTGTTTTCGCTCTCTAAATTCACATAACTCGAAAACGAAATTAAGCTTCACGAAAGAAATTATTTCATTTAAGATTAATCGAATTTCTGCAACTGGTGTTTCATTATTTCAACATGTCAAAAATCCTCATTACGGAAAATCCCCAACTGCAAATTTTTAAATTTCACTGGGTATAGTTTGGCCAGTATTGTTCAATTAGTAAGTTTGAGGTGCGCATTTCATAAAAGGGAAAAACTTTACTCCATACTTGAATTTTGTAGTTAATACATTGCATTACATTATCAGTCAAAAGTATTTTTATAGCATTGAATAATGAATTTTTATAATGCATTTAAGAGAAATGGAGATTGAGATTAAAAGATATACATATATATTATTGTTCCTTACAGCTTTTGCCAAATGTAGAAAGCTTGGCCGACCATAGCGCTCTCATTCTTTGCTATGGAATAAGGAAAACTACAATTCTCTCAACTCAATTCTGAAAAGCAAGAGCACGAGGGTTCCATTGCGGGATTCTGGAACTGGTAGCCAAATGCGCTAGGCAACTGAGCCACCGTAATATTGGGTAAACAATGTAAACTTAGTTAAATTTAGAAGTTGTAAAGCGCAAACATTAGGTTCGAGCGTGGCGTCAGAAGGTTCGATCACGTTTCAAACAAACTCATCTCGTTGGGATGGTAGAGCTAAGTAAGGGTAAATTCGTTTGTATTGCTTTTTTTATATAATTACCATTTATAAATTAGGTTTCGCATCGATATGCATAATATGAATATATGATTTCCTCATGCTATTACGCTACTGGGGCAATAAAGTTTCTTCTTTGAAAGATCGCTCAGTTTAATATTACACTTATATAATAACTTCCCTGTATCATTTCTACATTTGAACCTCACCGCTTTTCAATAACGGCTACGGGTGGTTCTTGGCTTAAGGGATTAACACATCCTTATCATTAAACTAATTAGTTTCTCATTATTGATTTTATCTATTTTGTTTTCCAACTTGCATGCTGCATTACTTGTTAGGTTACACACAGTACATCGCGACAGGTTTTGCTTACAAGAATATAGAAATTATAAATATAAGATTAATAAGAGTTGATAAATTATAATTTTCTCGTAATTTCCAGCGTATTTAAAAATGTTTTTCTGAGAAAATCGGTCCCGGTAGGGTTTGAACCCACGACCTCTTACTTGACAGGGAAGCGTCTTCACCGCTAGCCCACGGGACCCTATGAGTCCAAATTACTTATCACTAGAGACCGGATTATATGCAAAGTGCACGTATTTTATTTTATTCATTTACTATATTTTACGTCTATTTGTAGATGTATTTCACTGATTAAAGTTAATTAGCGCTAATTAACTTTATTAATAAAAATTAATCAGTGTAAGACATCTTTTAAAAAATATAGACACAAAGCATTATAAATCAGTGCATATCTAGAAATTTTAATTCTGTACATATTAAGATAGACTTTTAAATAATTATTTCGGAAGTGTATCGAATGTCATATGCTAAACCGTGTAAGACAATGCAGTGTTAAAAAATGCTAAAATTATAGTTGTTATTATTACTACCAACTCGGTGGTCCAGTGGTAAAAGGGCCTGGACTTGAATCTGGCAACTCAACTGTCGTTCGTTCGAAACCAACGTCCATCAAGTGTAGTAGCAGTACTTTTTCGGACGGGTACACTTCCGAATCATCCTTCATCGCTAGTAAAATAATTAATAGCGCATCACACTTTTCAACTAAGGGCTGTAGTAACAAGGCCATGAACACATTAGGTACACTATTCCTACACCTTAAGACTTCTAAGATTATGACGAGCTAAATAGTTAACCTCGTTGGGCTGAACATCACCAAAAAATCTTACTATTCTTATTATCATTATTAAAGCTTAATATACTTTGTATAATGATATTGAAATTCTTGGATCCCCTTTCAAAAATCTTCTTACTGTACATCTTCGTCATAAAAAAGGTAAATTCTTCGCAGATGTTCTTTCAGCTTTTGAAACAATAATTAGGGACCAGATCTCATTGTGAAAAAAATTGAGAATCCGCGCTAGCAGGCAACCTTTACGTTGCTGGAAGAGCACTCTTCGTCACCTTTGTCTTTCTTTCAGTACAACGCGTACTATTAGCATTAAATCTGCATGCTGTTCATATATTATGGCACGCCGATCAAGTAAAACCCTAAAATTAATCCAATTAAAATCTCAAAAAGCTGTAGCAGTATGCATGTATGCTTAGATGTTTCGACTCTGGATAGACGTTCGATTCATCATAACAAATGTTTCCAGACATTCACCGGAATACCTGTTAATAATAACCAAATTGGTTGCCGCGCTAATCTGTTGAATGCATTTTTGACCCGCAATTAACATTTTTCGTACCCAACGTAAAGAGAATTCTTGACTTGTTTCCACCTTTTCAACCAATATATCACATATTTCAGATTTATAGTAATAAATCCAGCAATTGTCCTATCCTGGATCAAAGTAATGGTTCTGCGCTTGGTGAGTATTGAGAAGGCCCCTTGTCCAATTTAAAATACCGTCACTAGTTTTTAATCACCTAGTACGAAGGTGCAAAAACTCAAAAGTTTCGTCAGATCGTTATAAATTCCCCGCGGTTGTAGGTTTCCTTTACTCAAATATTTTATCATTGCCCTTGGATCAATGATATACAAACCCAATTTTGTTCCTACTGACGCTAATAAAAGCACTTCCATTAAAAATCGATTTCCTATTTTCAATGAATGCCAATTAGGTTATTGAATATCAATACAAAAAGTAAACGGTGAAGCTTTTAATTTACATTTGTTTGCTAAAAAGTGTGAAATACATACATATAGACCTTGTAAACACGCTAACTAAAATTCATTATTACGTAAACATTTCTGCAGTACATAACATTCTTATTAATATCCTATTATTTCCTTTATTTAAAAATCCTTTGTACATTTATTTACTAAAACTAAAGTTATAAAATATGTTATGGAAAATATCAGCAATAAACGAACAAACTTCGTAGAAATCTATATAGAATGATGATTGAAAGATAACCTATTGCTGTCTGGAAGGATGTAACGATAACGTAAGAAGCTAGAATGTATTCTCCAACCTTCCTAAATCAGAATCACTAATGAAAGTCTGCTGCATAAAATAATCATAAATGTTTTCGAAAAGCCCGCTACTGAGTAAAGATCCGCAGGGAGACAACAGTGATTACAATTGCTAATTTTGCACCCGCCGGCGGTATAAACGCATACATACAGAAACAAAATGCAAGGGTAAATACGTACAGGGTGATTCGCATGCCTTTTACTTTAAGAAAGAATTAATAACAAACGAATGAAAAGTGCTTGTGGTGACTAAAGGAAGCAGTTGATATGGGCTACATACATCATAGATACATATGTTACATAATGCGAATGTTTTAATGATAAATAGTATAATATAATACGGTACAGTGTATATCTAACATTTACTTATCCCAGATTTCAGCAGCTATTACAGTCAGCAACGCAACAACTAAAATATTACTAAAAAAAAGAGCAAATGACAAACAATAGAGTTTAGATGTCCACATATGCAAGCGTGTGCGCGAATCAATTTTTTTACAGCAATTCGAAATACGAGGCTATAGAAACAGTATGGGTGGACCAGAGTTGGTTGCTACAACTTTCCTTATTCCTTTTCTTTCTGAAAAAACGTTGAATCTGAACAATAAACCTCATAATACATTCTAAACGTACAAAGCACGAACTTCCTTCAGAGCACCGCAAAATGTCCATTCACAACATGTAGCCCTTGAAATCGAATACTTCTTTAACCTAGAGCTGGAATTTTTCTTTCAAATAACCAAATTGTATAATTTTTTTCCATGACTTTGCATCGCTTCTTTTTCATAATGGTCCCTGAATAATTAGCTTTTTTCTTGATCTTCCATTTTCTTTTTCCTTTTTTTCCTTTAAACTCTTACCTATCTGGCGTATCCATGTGAGCAGCTAATTCGTACATTTCGTAAAAAGGAAGGAACGAAAAATTAATATTAATAAGGTGCCCTCTTTGGCTATTTTTTCGGTGCGTCAGTTTTGAAATTATTTGTCCTAAGCGATGAAGTTTATGCGAAAATTAGCAGCAACACTATGATCATATCTTCTGGTTCCTGATAATTCCTTGATTATATGCATGCACACTCTCTGGAATCATTTTCGAGTTATTTTGATTTCATAATGCGTCATATCAGCTTCTCAATAAAACAAAAAAAAGTGCTTATCATTTTTCACACTGATAGCGTAACACCTGGTTACATGGAATTATTTACAAATAAAAGGCAACAGATGTTTAATCTTAGCAGTAATTAGAAAGTTATTTTCTCGAAACGCGAAGTTACATTCATACAAATCTTGAAATACAACTGTTTAACTGGACGACTAATTGCACTGAATATATCAACGAATATGCATGATTATTAGGTTACTAACTTCCGACAGGATTTAACATAACTTGACAACATAGATTTGTACATATTAAGAGTAAAAGAGTGTTACTTCAACGAAAACTGCATACAAAACGTGGTTCCTACGGGGACTAAGAAAACTTAAAGGTACTGTAATGAGTTAATCCCAAAACAGCTAACTTTGTTCATTCCAAATTAAATAACTCCTCCTGGGCAATTTAATCAATACAAGTTAATTACCTCTTTTATATTGAAATGCACGAACACTAAGTGACGCTTGCACCCACATCTTCCTTTTAATTATAAAAGATACGAAAACGAAAAATATGTAACTACAAAATTTACTTACTTATATATATACATAGAAGTTATGTAAGAATCCAAAGCAAAAGCATATAAACTGAAATCACTAATTTTAATTATTTTCTATAAGTGGAAGGAACAATAAGAACTTATTTTTCTATAAAACTGAAACACACTGTATATGCAAAAACAGAAAGCACATGGCATGTATACGTACTCGTGGCGCGTATCTCATTCATACTTTTGCATAGAAAGTAGTCATTTTGTATGTACGATAAAGCGAGCGTTACAGGTCCAAACTATGCATCAGAAGAGGACAACAACAATACGTTAACATGCAAACGCTGTCTCGTGCTCGGGAGAAATTCAGCGGGGTAAGGGAAAGCATTGTAGTTACCATATATCCAGTGTTCTCAAGTCAGTCGAAGAGTCAAGTCGAGGTTTTCTACAAAAATCTCTTCTTTAAATTAATAAAATAGTTAAAAGTGGAGGTGCAAATGTGAAAAAGTGAGAATAAATCATTACCGATTGTTCCCCACGGATTTCACTGATAGCGACTGTCCTCGTTACGGTATATCACCCGCCGAATTACATACGACTATCAAGATTCTCAGAGAAACACAACAAACCCACAATTTTTGGAAAAATGCGAACACATCTGAAGTAGATTTGCGGCAGCGAAAAGACGTAGTCCAGAGCAGCAAATGATCTGTGGTGGGGGAAGCAGACACGTGCTTAGGTACGAGTAAAAAATCTATCTGTCAGAATGCATGCTTTCCTTTACGTTTGATTGTTTTGGTTTCTACTTTATTAAAACTAAATATAATTATCAGTCACGTAACTGGTGAAAACAGTTTTTGTATTCTAAAGAGATTAACCGAATTCGTTGTTAGTTACGTCTAAATTATCACAGTCACTGCTTCAGTTGTTTACATAAGCAATATTTCCAGAATTTCTAGATCCTAATTATTTTCAGCAGCAAATACTAGTTACCAGTGTATAGTCGCTGAATTAAAGTTTAGAATTAAAGCATGAATAAACAATTCAGCACATGTTTTATAGAGTGCTTACTGTATTCAATGAGTACGTTTCTGTGGTATCCTGATAGGTTTAATGTTTTTCTGCAATTATAAAGAAACAGAATTCTAATACATGTCCGCCTCAAATATAGCACATAATATATAATTTTGTAACCACTAGCTGCTCACCTTTCTGCATCAAATTACATAATAATAAACGTAAAATTTATCATACCCTATCATTATCAAATTACATATGCTTTAAGGACAATCCTGCGTTTTTTACAAGACTAAGAACACTTAAAGGTAATGTATTGCAAAAGGTTCATTTGTAATTTATCTTTAACATGCTCTTAAATTCAGAGTGTAAACCGTACACATTATCAAGGCTTTAAATCACCGGTTTTTATAACACACATAATATGCACATAGTTTTTCAGACAGAATTAATTTTAATCGTAAAAACTGGTTTCTTGGTCAGGTATTGTGGGGTACTACATTAACTAACCTCGTATTACATGTTAGAAATTAAAGGTAAAAATTGTTATCATAATCTATACAACTCAAAAAAGTAGATGCTCATGCATCTTTTATAATAACATATACTTTTTTAGGATTCCAGTTATACACTTATGCCTTGAACTTGTTCTTTTGTTTTATCAATAGCCAGTCTTAATCCAATTCATATTGACGAAGTCTGCCAGACAATGCTTCTTGTTCTTATATATGTACATACATACTTACTGTTTCACTAGTTGAAGAAAATTATCGGATATTGAAGTAATTATTACACTTGACTACTCTTAAAGTAAAATAAGAATAAAATTAGTAATTATTCCTTAGTAAGGCAAGCGCAATGTTAACCATGTTTATGGTACTAAAAGATAGCAACATCGTCTACCATCTGATTTCTGTACATTAAAGTGGTTCGATGTAGCTCTAGTGTCATGAGGTTCGACTTTAAAACTATTACTATTGGTCCATATAGAATCGGATAAGTTCAGTTTAATGAATTTAGATTAGCTGATGGCGATTTGACGGCAAAGTTACTTTCATACTTATCTTAAGGTAGAAGATAAATATTAGTTTTCAACAAAATACTTATCCAATTCTATACATCTAGTCCAGGTAGGTCTTAATCTTTTTAAACCATATAAATATATAAAAAGCAACGCTTCGGAAACTTACCAAAATAGGCACTCGCTCTTGTTATGGCCATCCCATCAGCCCCGAACCTCCAAGTCATTTTTTCTTTAATTTGGCACTAGAACGTGCCAATCCGCCAGCACAATACGGGCTAACTATCATCCTTCCCCTCTGCAAATAATCAATTATTTGCAGTTAGCCTATTAGAATGCCAAAAAATGGTGGCCGTAATATTGGCCGAAGAAAGGCTTTCTTTGGGGCGCCCTGATAAAAGTAAGTCCAGTGGTTTACTTGTGTTTTTATCTGTAGATTACAGTGATGTACATATATAAGCTTTATCTACGGTGACATATCTACGAAAGAGTCACTTGGACTTCATTTGAACATGTGGATATAGTCATTTAAAATTGTAACACGAATTCGAATTTGGTCAACAGTAAACAAGCACAACACCCACATTGTGGTTAGTATTATAATACTTAAATGTTGGTGTAAAATATTACTTACCCATTAGGTGGAGATGTTTACGGAATTAGCTATCGCATACATTCCTATTCAGTAGTCTTCCTTTACAATGGCTTGGACTTTATTATTTCTAGAAAATATATAATAAACGAATAGCCTTGACGTTCAACATCATCTATTATTACATCAATTATTTACTAATCATTCAATGCAAAGGAAGAGACTTATCATAGTAATTGCATTATTTTTATTCAGTTTCTTTAATAGCTTTTGCACGTAAAAAATAATGTTTAACCAAGACACGAAACCATTTTTTCAAATTACCTTAAGCGATTGCAGAAGCTTACTCTTATCTAACAGATTTGGGCAAAAATTAGAAAATAGCCTTCTAAAGCTTGGCTGAACCCAGCAATATACTCATCATGATGAAGTTCGTATATATAGTCCGTTCGCACTTTAAAATCCAGTATGACTGTTATAGGAAATGCGAACACGGTTGCCATATGGTGTCAAAATGATATTTCTTCTTCTTTCAAACTCTACAGTTGGCTATATGACGAAATAACAAATGGAACATAACCACCATTTCTCATATTTATATGTTACTTGATAGTATTTCATATAAATATTACAAATTACTTCTACATTTTTAAAATTATACGAAACGGCTTTTATTAAAATATAAGTAACGAATGTAACATTTCTTTTTCTTTTAGAATTGATTCTACAATTGACTATAACAAGATTAATAAACTGATTTATTTATTGAGAATAGTACTGCAATGATATAAATGGTAGTTTTGTATATATATCAACAAACATTAAAAATATTAAACATAAAGCTATTGATAGTAAGGAGAGACATAAGGTTTTTCGATTAAAGTAGAACAGTGGTCATCAACATGTAAAACTTAAATACCAATTTATTTGTTGGTAATGCAGCTGTCAAAAAAAGTCAAAATCGCGCAACTCTGCCCAGGTTGAAAACAGATCTACATACACAAACTCTTTGTCAATAGAAAGAGAGGACAACATTCCATAAGAGCCATACTGAATTTTAAGGTACAAACGGATTATAGATGAGATTGGCTGCAGTTATTAAAAATATTTAATTTCCAATAAGTATGTATAATGACAAATTTGAAAAATTGAAAATAGGTGTATCGTTTATGTCATAGCTCCTAATTTAATTCTACGTTCAGTAGAAGTAACCATATTAAAGCATGGAAAGCCTATGTTTTGAAGTGAAAAATATGCAGTACGCATAATTCGCAGTAATATCAGTCCAACAAATTATCGAACTACGGCAATTGCCGAGAGTGATTATAAATAGATTAATCTGAGATCGCTTAAAGGTACAGTCTGATATATGACCGCAATTTTACAGTACCATTGGTGGATTAGTTTTGAATATGCATAATTTTTTGTATCTACAGACTGTTGGCAACATATTTATAGGTCATTACATGAAGATTTCTCCTATTGTAAGAAATAGAATGAGTCTGACGTAGCTGATAAAATTACTTCTACCGAACATCTCGGTTATAAGTTGTCGGTAAATATATTGACCGGCTAACCAATCATGTTGCCACGTTCAACCGGCGATGCCAACTAGCCGTTAATTCGGTTAACCATGAATGTTAGTTCATCAATATTATCTTTGTATTATACAATTGGTTATCACTAAAAAGCGATTTCAATTTTGCACGGTGTTCCAAGTCACATATCTTTGCCTTCATGTGAGACAATTTTGATCTAATTGTAATATATACGCTTAGATAAAAAAATAACTTTGTACGTCATACTTCCATAATGTGGATGACCTCTATTTTGATTAAGGGATCCTACATTGTTTCTTACACAACCTACTTACGTATCATTAATAAGTAACGGTTTGGTATGCATAAGTATGTACTTACTTCTTATACCTAGTTAGAGAAAACTTATGCTTGAATTGAATGTACTTATATTTAAACATAATTTGTGTGTAGTAAATATAACTTATCTCCTAAACAGAATTGATAGTTATACCAAAAGTACATAGTCATACTTATCAGCTAGAGACCGGATTATATGCAAAGTGCATATTTTTTATTTTATTTATTATATTTTACGTCTATTTGTAGATGTCTTACAATGGTTAATTAACGCTAATTAACTTTAATCACTGTAATTCATCTACATATAGACGTAAAATATAATAAATAAATAAAATAAAATATGTGCAGTTTGCATATAATCCGGTCTCTACTTGTCACCAATATACTGCATAAATTTCCATAAACAGATCTATTAAAAATCATAGAAAAGTACAAAATAGAAATTCTATTGTTCGATCAAGCAAATCTATCATTTGAAGCAGCTCTGTTCTTTTATTACGTTCAATACGCTATTGATTGATTTCATTCATCTTCGGTATCTTGCATTTCTATGCTTATATAATGACATTTCTAAAATATTTAGCTCTCTGGTATAATTGTTCCAATTTGAAACTCAATATAACCATTTGTCGTACTCAAATACTTTTCAGTAAAGGTTAATCCAGCAAAAGCAGGTAAGCTTAGATAATAATTAGTTTACCTAGGCGTTCCATTAAAAAAACTTATGTCAAGATTTCTCATCTTATCTTCTATTATTTTGGTACCTCGGTAACTTAAGCGTCTTGAAAGATCAGTATAACGCAAATGTGCTATTTGCTAATATGTATGGAAGCGAAGATAACCGAAAATAATAAACAATACCAATACCAACCCTATACTTCAGATACCTGCATGGAGTAAGGTAATTCGCCGACTTTCCAAGGAAGAGTTTAAATTCCTTGATCAAATCCGTAGCTCGATTACTGTTAATATATTTTTCTATAACAAAAATCACTGTCATGGACATACAGGGACTACAAATTTTAGATTCCAATATGCCCAGACATATTAACGCTCATTAAGACATAAAAGTATGTGTTAATAGAAAAGCCAACTCTAATACGTTAATTTGTAAATTTAGTTTCGTATTGCATAAATATGTCTGCTTTTCGGCGTTACTTAAGTAATTTGCTTTCTCTCGTTTCTCTAGAGAATAGACACATAGACCTTCAGCAGTACTGATGTTAGGTTCCGCATCTATAATTATATTATACAACAGCTACAGAATTGTAATTTCAGTACAACTAAAGTTCTTTGTATATAGTTTACTTACATAATCTATTAATTTTCAAATCAAGAAGAGAAGAACTAATCTCTACCGCAAAACAGCTAACATAATATAATAATTATGAACAAAACTGTAACAAACGTGATATAAGCAATGTTAAGGACATCTTTGACAAATTACTACAAAAAGGGAATGTTGTACGATGTGATTTCGCCTTACTTTCAACCAATAATAAATAACTGTTACTTGGGTCTGTTCAGAAATGTGTCCCTCAATTTTTGGAATATATGTACATATACATACATACATATATACATATACTAACAAGGCATAATCCTAAAAATTGTGAAATATTTACATCAAGAAGACTATTTAGCATGTGCAAAAAGTACGTTTTTCTTAATAATTCTGCAGAAAGTAGTTAACTTAATGTATTATACTACCTTTACAAAGCTAAGAAATCTTAACACTCCGAAATACTTTTCGCTTCTTTTTTCCATACAGTTACATACTACATAAATGTGTACACATGGTCTCTACATCTAACCACGTCTAACGTGGCATGTCTGATCTTATATAAGACGAAGGTGGATGGGATAAACAGACACGATTTCGTAGTGTCTTGTAACCTAGTTCCAATAGTATTTAAGAATGTTCATCAACCTGTACTTACGTCTGAATCCTTGCGGAAGCAATAATTTTCCTTGTATGAATTATATCCAATACAATTTTCATAGAATTACTTAAACTTATTGCGTTCGGCATTATCTGACTTTGACTGAATTTCTTTTAATTCATGTAGGTGTTAATACTGCACTAAATGCTTTAAGATCAAATAATATAACAGCGTATATCCCATTTTATTTACAAAACATATAAAACAAATAATTCAAGTAAAGGAAATTTATTTCAAAAAATGGAAATGTACAGGTTTATCCTATTACCACACGGAATTTAAGAAATATTTACTTTTTTAAGGTTGAGGAGGTTATTATTGAGAATCGTTTTAGTTACATACCAACAATAAGAGAAATCGCAGCAGAACATTTAATGGTAGTGATTTTTCCCTATTGCAATCAATTGTGAATACCTTTGGGCATGAATTTGCTAAGATATTTACTTCAGGCGGTATCACTCTACCCTTAATGTTTTCATATAATCCACCATTTTATATCATATTTGTGAGAAGTTGTGTGGCACTTCATTGAAAAAGTGTATGACTGTTGGTGGCAATATCCAGTTCTATAATTCTCAACCACGCTAATTTTAACTTCTCGTTTTATTATTCAATTCAATTCCAACAAATATGTTCTTCTCATCTTTAGGAAACTAATGAGGTTATTCTCATCTTTAAAAGGGTGATCAAGTTAGTATTGCTAATTGTAGATCGATAAGTATTTTAGCAAATTTTATTAAAACGTTCATTCTACAATAACATTTATAGAAATATTCTATATAAACTTATATACATTGATTTTTCTAGAGCCTTTGATTGATTATTACTATTTACCAAATTTGACTTGGCTTCTTTCAATCTCTTGTTCAATTAATGTAATTGTATTTATCACAACGTAGAGCATATGTCTTCTGTAATGATTTCGCAATGTACCTATTTTCAGTTTACTTCAAGGTTTCTCAGGGTTTAAATCTAGAATATCTGCTTTTTGATATCTATTGGAACGGTTCTAGCATCTAAGATATGCGCATGATCTAAAGATTTTTCATATCTTTGAAACAATTGAGGATTGCTCATACTTGCAAAGTAACTTTTGAAAATTTAACTGATACAAACTCACTGGAATATATCCGAACGCTGCCAAGTGGTTCATTATATCTTACACTATGCGTCCTAAATCTGTATATTAAAATAATATAGGTAGACCTGAATACACTTCACACACCATTACATACAAAGACCTTCGCATACTATTTGATTCCGCCTATCCTTTAGCAATCGTATATCTACAATGTGATCTACTATACCATATGTTAGCATGCAATCGTTTGAAATATTAATCCATCATTTACCTTTCATAATATATGTACCAAAAATTAACAGTGGAGCATGTTCAAAAGAAGATTCTAAAGTAGTTATCTTTTATAATAACTGAAATAAACTCTGATAAAAACGGTCACTATAATTATCTATTATCGATAGAAGTTTCATCCCGTTTCTAACTAAAGCAATCTACATAGTGCTAAATTTTTACTAAACTTTCTGCCTTTTAGCTTATGCTGATTTCTAAATTCCTGCCTTTAATATACAACTCAATTGCACTTTTGAAACTCAAAGCACAAATGTATTATTAAAATCAGCGGTTCATATGTGACTAGATATTTCAACAATTTCTTCACCGAGCTACTTATTATACATAGTTATATGACGATTCCGTAAATTTCTCTTTACTACATTTACTAGCTTGTATTGCAGCTTCAGGTTGATTTAGTTTCTGGAGATTCGTAAGATGAACCAATTTCGCTAGTTTAATCTTTACACTGATATGTATATTCCCTTAATTTGGCAACTTCCTCACAGTCGTGGTTTCGCCTGGTTAGGATTGAAAAACATATTTATACAATTTTGTATGGATTGCGCTTTCCCTTAATCGTTCGTTTATTAAATATAATAGTCATTATAATAGCGTCATGTACAACTTAAAAAGAAGCTTTTGCCTCACATAGCACAACTTTGTAGAAATAATTGTTGGGAATTTCATTTCACTTAAAAGGAAGAACTATAAAACTTATTTTAAAATTACAAGAGCGGGCTCATCGACTCGCAAAAGTACAATTAGTCAATCAGTCAACAACGGTTTAATAATGACTCTTCCCCAGTCAAGAGGGTGAAAGGAGGTGGTGAAATGGCTCCCGGGCAAACCGAAAAAGGGAGACTATAATGGGGGAATATTTGACTTAGAACCACGACATTGCGGGTGACAGCTGTCATATCGGCGTTAAAAACGTTAACCGAGCAAAATTTTAAGTGCTTCTGAAATGTGACGTTCAAAACACAGCCCTTTGTTCTACTATCTTTAATATCCAATTTGAACACTAATACATTTTATTTTCTACTATCTACTTTGGACTGTGTCCGACAAATAAGCAACAATTTGAAAAAAATAGTTTAAAATTTTCCACCTCTGCAGTGCGTCATCAATGCACATACGCTTCTTATTAACGTTTAAAATCGTGTTCTAGTTGTCCTACAGTGTAAAACGGAAGCAGTAAAAATTATACCATAATACATATCTCGCTGCAGATTATAAGCTATATAAGGTTTCATAAATAAAATTAGTTAAGTTTACTAAACACAATCAATACAATATTTCTTTACAAATTAGATAAATAAAAAATAAATCGCCTTTTACCGAGCAGTACTTTAACACGATAATCCAACTGTCCTAACATATAGGATCTGAACGAGTGTTCATGCTTCAAGCCCTATTATAATGAAAATAATATATCCTTCTTGAATAACTCGGAGAATGTGAAATAACGTCAAACCTTTTTAAAAGTCACTGAACTATATAATATGACACATCCATCCCATAAAATCCACGTATCTCCCACAAATCTTATCCAAATGGCAACCTATTTTCCCAAAAATTTTATAATTTCATAATAACCGTCGTAAAATTTTCGCCAAAATTAGAAAAAGTCCTATTTATATTTTCTTTTAAAACGTAATTAGCTCTTACTCTATGCTTACATGTAAATTAAATGCGCCCAGATCTGATCTGGTCTGATAAGCTATCATTTATTTAGAACTGGATGAACTTATTTGGCTTTAATTTGAAAACTATAAAGGATTTCAGCCAAATTTCGTATAAAATTTTAAATAAGTATAGTATTTTATGTCACTTAGGAACAAGTTCATTAAAACTCTTTCTTCAATTCCTCCAATTTTTTAAATATGTAACTAAATTTGAAATGCCAACGATGATTGAGGATTAAATCAGTTATTTGTTATTACAAGTCTTTATCAGTTACAGCTAAATTCTTGGCTTTTCAATTTGAAAGAAGGTTAAACACGATTTTTATGTTTTTAGTGCAAATACCTTTGATGGTCAACATAGCATTATATTTCATTTTTGGTAAGTTGCATTCTTCAGGATCTCAATCCTTGAAGAAAAACGGTTTTTTAAATTTTAAGACTGCAATATTGGCGAGGTGTAGAATACATATTTGTACCTCCAAGCTTCTATTACAATGGAACAACACCAACAACCGAACACAATAGCAATTAATCATCACTCAGTAGTTAAGAGAATTCAAACTTTATGAAAAATTTTCTCCACAGTTGTATGCAGTGTGGACTGCAGTTCACATAGTATGTCCACTATAGTCTGTTCACAGATATAACGATTTGAACATGACAATTTCAAAGGGTTATCTGAAGGCAGGTGCCGAGAAAGGAGATAAACAATTAAATCATTTTAAAAGAAAGGTTTTCTCGGTTTCTGATTAGATATTTCCACAGATACAAAAATGATAAAACATTAAGTTTAAGCGCATTATATTCCATGTGTAATTAGATTCAAAGATATGAGGAATATCACAAATAAAAACAGTTCAGTACAATATTAAAATATTTTTAAGTACAACTCTGTGAAGCATCCGTATTTGAAATAAGTTTTTGCAAGATTATGAGAGTTAAGAAAACTTGTTATTCAGCCAATAATAACAGAACTCGCTATATCTTTAGGTAGGCCTTGCCTTCTTACTTCCATTCCATTAAAACACCATCTGGTTCTCTATAGGTTCTATAACATTCACAAATAAATAATTTACTTTCAATTGCTTCTTTTCTCGTTAATTTTAACTGGGGATTCCAATAATAAGCTGTATCCAAAAATAAGCAATATTCAATCACTTTTACAGCGTTAAAAAAATCTGTTAAACTAAAGATAAATTAAGGATTCTAGAGGTGCCCTAAGCTACCCAGTGTTGAGCTACGCTGATATATACAGCGATAATCGGCATTGAAGGCAGTCTACTTCTGCAATAGAATTTGTTCTTGCCGCGGTCTGGTGCTAAGCAAGTAGTTTGTCTCGATTTGAGCAAGTGCATTTCCTAAAACCCTGTCGTCTATTCTAACTATCATGTTGGTTATTATAAATTTTCCCGAGTCTTTTCGATGCGATGATTCAATCAAAATATTATACAAGCTCTATTCTCAGCAAATTGGAGTATTACTGTATTATATGGTATCCCATTTGCATATCTAGTTATTGTACAACAAAGATTGATAATTGAACGGAGATACCTGCCAGACTAGTTTTACAATGGCATGGGGCACAAACCTCTATCCAAACGGCATAATGAATATAGTGCCAATTTTTTGTATCCTTTACAGCAATGTACACTGCAAATTACTATTATATCAGGTGCCAGTTAATATGCCTCGTCTTCCATCTAGACAACTTTTCTAACACTCAAATCTCTTATTAAAGGCAGAGATGTTCCAAATTTAAAATTAGCGCCTCAACTTTGAAAGGAAATCAAGAAAACTGTTTAGACAATTCTTAGATTTCATTAACATCTAAGTACAAAAAGAATAGAGAATTAAGCGGTATTTAATTGGATACTTTAAGTCAAATGCTTTGGGTGTAAGATACATGCCTACTGTTCCGCCGTACAACTACGAATTATCCTTTAATGTCTCCCTTTTTCACGTTAGCGTCCCACACGCAGCGACCGTGCTGTATAATTTCAGTTAAATCGAATTTAATATAAAAATCGTACTTGTCCGCATCAATAATAACCCGGGGCCCGTATGAGCGCTAATGGCAGTTAGATCGGAACGACGTAGTACCGTGGGGGGGTTTCCTTATTGGATGTTTCACGTTGAATTTGGCATTTGTGCGTTAGCTCTTGTCATGTAAATGATGCCCCCAAGCTCCCGGCTCACTTAAGTGCGTATTGTCAACCCCAGCGTTATTTTTTCTACAACTCGGGGGGGCTTTCCTCTCGCACATAGAATCGTAGGTTCTATGTACGTTCAAAACGTTCAACGCTGCGTCTTTTACGACCACCGTATACACAATACCGGTTCATTTTTATTGCAAAAGTTTAAGATTTTATATACGAAGGGAAAGAAAAAGAGAACGCGGTAAAAGATGTATGTTATTACATATTCGGGAAATTTCGATACGTCTATGTTTATGAATTTGTGTATATATCTGGTAGGTTTGGAGATATGGAGACTTTATTGATGTTACACAGGTACTGTGATGAAAATAAAAGATGGGAACGTTAGAATATCAAGACCTAAACTTTAATTATTGTTAACACTATCTTGTGTATTAAATTATCAAATCTTTTATTTCACTAGATTTGAAACTTCAATTACAAAATAACGTAGCTATACTGTATATTTTAATTTGGAGAAATAAAATGAAAAGATGAACTTACACAATGGAATTTTTCGAAGTTCTCTGTTGGTGGCAGTTTTAAAACTAACTAGGATTTTATTTATAAAGTTGCAGTTACGCAATTATTACTACAACGCTGTTTTGGAAGAAACATATATACAAACGCACTCAGAAAAAGAAATTATCTAAACGTCAATCAGTTGTAACAAGTATTGGCAATATATCAAGTATCGCTAGTGTAATTTTTGCCAACAACTGGCCAACAGCTAGCCTACTTTTTGAGGCTTCAATTTAAAAACACTCCGAATGAAAGAATGAGGTATAGTATACCAAATAATCATAACATCATACGTAAGGCTATCCTAGATAACATTTCTATCACAGGAATCTGACTTATTATATAAGATAAAGTTCCAATAAAATAAATGAATTATTCTTCAGCATTACAAGGGGTTTCAACCATTATTCTATGTACCGAATTTCTATCTACTATCTTAGTAACAGATCTCCCAGCGCCTAAACTAATCACCGTTGACATATTTTACTACCATTCAAACCTCCGAATTAAACCCGTTAGACATTTGTTTAAGCAAAAATATATTGTATTAACCTAACACCATATTAGTCGCGTATTGTTAGTAATTTAGAAGGACGTCAATTCGCATATACTTTTTTTTGATGCCTACTTCAAGTAGTAAAATTCATAATCTAATAATCTAATACTCATGTCCTCAAGTTTCGTTATAAGCTTTTGTAAATAACTCCAACAACTGTTTACCTCAATATTTAATGGCTCTTTCAAAAATGAAATAATATACACGTTCCTTTTAAAAAACACATCCTTGGGTAACTTCGAATTTCTGAGACATCCTATGTTTTCAGTATCATTTTAAAACATGCTTATTGAACCCCATGAGAAGAAATATACCAAAATTTTCGATTCATGAAGCAACAATAATTGAAAAATATTGCTATTGTTGCCTAACAGTAATGCTGCTACTCATGGTATTGGTGAAATAATTCACTAGAAAGACAATGTAAGGAGACAAAAAACGCTAGCATACGGGTATGTTTCTGCCTACACGACGTTATCAGCATGGGTTTGAACAATTATTTGCTCAACACATAGCAGTTCCCTCCTTGCTACTATCATCATATCTATATAACTTATAGCTCAATCGAGTATTCTGGACGCTAGCTAATGCCAAAAGAATAAAACACTCGTCTGCCGGTTCAAACGCAGCGAAAACCAGCGGGTAAGCCTGAGAAATTCACATTTGCAACTACCCTATCCACTATTGATGCGCGCCCTCTCTGGTTTTGTAATCAATGTGTTTCTCGAGAGAAGAGTTGGGAAACTGTACCCGCTTTTTTTCGCTGTGTTTGAACCGGCGGACTAGTGTTTTATTCCTTTGGCACTAGTTAACGCCAAGAGTGCACTCACTTCAGCTATAATTTTACAAGTATGTAACCATACCATAATAATACATTTAAATCGGCGTTAAAAACATGCAAAATTTATTTCAAAAAATTAATTTATATTAATAAAATTACATAAGCAAAGGCTATATTTGTACTTATACAGTATATGTATAACCTGTCATACACATGTATCTGTTCCTATTTGAACAACATTTACATATTAAATAGATAAAAGATCGTTAATCTGCGTCGTAGATGTCTGCATCTTTTTATGAAAGATAGTATTTACAAGCGCAATACGTGATCTCTTTGTATTGGTTTGTTAGTTGGAAAACAATGATGACGTGATCATTAGTAATATATTAACAAATTTTATTTATTTATGAACAGCTTTATCTACATTTCAATGATATATAAATATTTGAACATATAAAGACAAACAATATATCAAACAGATAATATACAGCATGCCGTACCCACTCCAAGGCCAGGGGTGGTTTCGTAAATATCCTATCTGGGCCCACTATATTTCCTCTTTGGAGACTCTTGTACTATATGACTGGTTTGGTCCGGTGCGCCACAGTTACATCTTGGGGACATTCCCCATTTGGGAAGCGTATATTTTCACTTAGTGTGTCGTATTCGAATAGGTTTAACTTTAACCACTCTTTTCTAGGAAGGTTGGAGCCATTAAGAGGTATTATGCGCAGCATCATGATCTCCCATCGATAATCACAAGATTTTCCTCAATTCCTCTAAGATGGTGTATCTTGATCGTCTAGTTGTTTCAGGTATGGGTTATCCCATGTTGGCTGAAATTCTAAACGTGTACTTGCAATATTATCAAGTATATCGAGGATTGGCTACCTCGGAAGGTTTGGGAGGCTACTTTCTTCAATTCTTTGACTGTGGCTTCTTGGCGTCGTAATTCCGGGGAAGTTATGTTCCTTGTGACGATTTTAATGTACTACCTATTATACGCATTGTGTCATTAGGTGCACATCTATCTTGTTTATATGCCGGCTTCCTAATTATCTTGTTCCCCGTTTCCAACTTCTGGCCCATGATATCTTCATTTATATTGATAAAGATGAGTAAATAATATTCTTGCCCCGTATATATAACTTTTGCCTGTATATATTGTTTAAAAGACCTCCAGTTACTATTAGCGTGTCTCCAATCATAAATATGTGACAAAGTGATAATAATAAACCCAGTGAACATAATTTACTCGGCTTCGCTTGAAACAAATAACACATGTCTAGCGATGTGCTCCTCTCACCTCGCAGTAATACGGAATGAGGGCTTTATTGAATCGATTTAAATTGGAAAGATTGATGTGAGGATAGGATTTTATAATAATAGTTAAACAATGCTAGAAAGTATCGTTAGATAGACTAACATACTGACGGACAATCGCCCTCCAGAATAACATGCGTATTTCTCGACTTTGTTAACTAATAGAAATCTTATTCCTTCCTCCTCTTACTCACAATTGCGGCCATCGATACATCGGAAGTGCGCTCATGGTACAATGCCAATGAAACTGGTTTCCAGCTAGAACTACACTCAACTCGCACTTTGGTTGCACAAGGTTCTAAACAAGTACATGCAGTTGTACGGTCTGTCATCTACAACTCACAGCTGCACAATTCTACTAATAATTTTTGCCGCAGGTAAACTTGTTTCTTCTTTATACATTGTTTTAGAGGAAGCGCGAAGGAATATAGTTCACGTGTTTACAAATACAGGCGTAATAGCAATTAACATCCGAGCTATTTACAAACTAAACGTATAAGCCATTGTCCTGCTACGTTAAACTAAGAAGTTCAATCAACGAAAGGATATTCCTAAAGGAAGCACAGGAATTATTGGATCTTTGGATATCGGTTTGCGAGTATGGAAAGACATGTGAAAACTTTGTCGGACCAAGTAATATCGGCAAACTACGATGTAGATTTGCGTGCATGGAACAACGTAATAAAATGACAATCACTCATATATAACCAACTTTTAGCGCCACGATATTCCAAATGCAGCCATATTTGCATATGGTTAGTAGAAAGGAACTACATTGATCACAAATCGAACCAGTGTTAACATCCAGTAATTTTAACTTTTGGAAATTTAGACAGTTCCACTCGCTCTCGATGTTCAATTTGTGGAGATGTAGGATGTTCGTCGCGCAACAAATTTGTATTAGTACTATTCTGAAATGTACATGTATTATAGAGATAAAGATATATATATATACCTGTTACATATTTCCTTTCAGTATATTAGTTTATTTTCAATAAAATGGTTTCATTATTATGTAAGTAATATATATACTATATACATACATATACGCCCACAGATATAACACATGGGCTGAAAAGTCCCGGGCGTAACAAAGAAAGCACGGTTTTTTTGGTTCAAAATTAGCTTTATTCATCAACGTAATCTCCATCAAGAGCAACGCAATCATTCCAGCGCCGCTCTAACATTTCAATACCACTTTTGTAGAACGATTTATCTTTTGCCTCAAAATAGGCCTCAGTTTCAGCGATAACCTCTTCATTCGTGCGAAATTTCTTACCGGCGAGCATTTTTTTGAGGTCTGCGAACAGCCACTAGTAGCTGAGAGCCAAATCTGGCGAATACGGTGGATGTGGGAGCAATTCGAAGTTCAATTCATGTAGTTTTGCCATTGTTTTGATTGAGTTGTGACACGGTGCGTTGTCTTGATGAAACAAATTTTTTTTCTTTGCCATATGCGGTCGTTTCTTTGCAATTTCGCCCTTCAAACGCTCCGATAACGCTATATAATATTCACTGTTGATGGTATTTCCTTTCTCAAGATAGTCGATGAATATTACACCACGCACATCCCAAAATACCGAGGCCATAACCTTTTCAGCCGATTGTTTGCTTTCGGGCGCTTTGGACGAGGTTCACCAGTTGCTGTCCACTCAGATAACGATCGTTTTGATTCCGGAGTGAAGTGATGGATCCATGTTTCATCCATTGTCACATATCGACGCAAAAATTCCTGTTTGTTACGTTTAAACATGGCCAAACACTGCTCAGAATCATCAACACGTTCTTGTTTTTGGTCAACAGTGAGCAAACGCGGCACCCACTTTGAACAGAGCTTTCTCAAAGTCAAATGCTCATGCAATATAAAGCCAATACGTTCTTTTGATATCTTTACGATGTCAGCTAACTCACGCAACTTCACTTTTCGATCATTCAAAACGATTTTGTGGATTTTTTAGATGTTTTCTGGTGTTACCGCCTCATTTGGACGTCCACTGTGTTCTGCATCATCGATGTCTCTACGACCACGTTTGAAGTCAGCAAACCAACGTTTTATTGTTGTTTCTGATGGAGCTGAGTCCCCATAACACTTTTCAAGCCATTGCTTCGCTTGAACGGTATTTTTTCCCATCAAGAAGCAGTGTAAAATTAAAACACGAAATTGTTTTTGATCCATTGTTTTGAAAATAACAAAAGTAGCCTGACTCTTAGCACAATAACTCACAAACTAATGAATAGAATATCATGAAATTTTAACAGCTGTCTTTTGAAGGTTAGTACTAACTGAGAGAAAGGTGACTGCAATAAAACTAGCGTCATCTATGTGTTAGGCCCGGGACTTTTCAGCCCGTGTGTTACACTACATACGCTCGTCGGTAAAAATATTGCCTTATTTTAAAATATTTTGTTAATACGAACTTATTTATTTTACAGACAAACATTGTAATAGATAACATTATTGTTGTATCTATTTTTATTACGAAGACATGATAAAAAACAACCATTGTTCTAAAGAAACGTGGTGTTTTCACCTCCTCCGCATGGATTTCCGCGCAAAAAAATGGTTTTCAGTATGTTGTAGGCTAAACTACCCACAAAGTTTCAATTTTTCCTTAATTTTCGGGTTAGAAGCCTTCCTTTTTAGTAAGAATTTTTTATAATTTGATATGCACTACATACAGCGTTATGCAGATTTACATTATTTACGTTATATTTCTAGGCATATCAAAATCCAATGTATTTATATGCAAACCAAATTGAAGTAATGCATTTGCATTATACAATATATTCTTGGTGTCTTCTCATCTTTCTTTTCAATTACGTTTTATAAGTTATAACTGCCCATGTGTTTTCTTCACCATTCAGTTTACTGATCGGCTAATAACTTCCGAAACTTATCTGCAAGTGAATCAATTATGCCAAGGCGTGCTAAAATATTTAAACTGAGTAAGGCCTTTTCGGCCTTAATAATCTATTAAATTGTCAAATTACCCATTTTTTAGATATCGATAGTTGCAATTATTGAATTCAAACGCAACTCTAATTATTACTAACATGCCTTCAATTAAAATTTCATTTAGACTAGCTTATGATTTTCATTTAAATTTAGGAACACTATGGAACAATAATGTTTTGACAAATATCATCTGACTGCTATAAATAAGGGCTGCGGTAGTAGGTTTTGACGAATATGAGACTGTTGCTATGATACGGCGGATTGGAGGGGGTAATTTTGTTTATTGCGTTGCTAATCCGTGTGATATTGTATGGCCACCACGGTCTCCGGATTTAATAGCACCTCATTTCTTTTTGTGGACGTATTTGAAATCTAAAGTTTTCAGCAACAGACCGCGAACGTTACAAAAGTTACAAAAATAACATTGTAGAGAAAATTAGAGGCACTGATTTGAATATGCTGCAGAGGGTCATGGTCTGTGTACGTGAACGGATAGCCGACTGCATCAAAATTATATCTTTTTTTTTTCAATAAAATGTTGCTTTTATGGTCATTAAATGTTTCTTTTAGCAAGTGAAATATACGTTGTCTTTTTCTATTCCACCGATAAATAGTGCACTAGCTTAGATCAAAATCAATCAAAACCTACTGCCGCACACGGTATCTTATAAGTTGTCAAAAAAAATTATTTTACTATGAAAGTTGTCAAAGTTTGACTATCGAAAAACATTACTGTTCCACAGTGCTCCCAATTTTAAATGAAAATCATAAGCTACTCTAAATGAAAATTTAATTGAAGGCATGGTATATCACCATATAGTATTTAAGTATTTTATATACTAACGCCATAAATAAAACTGTCACAGATCATTACACGTCATTGTATAGCTTAAAAGATCTATAAAATCTTTCATGAAGGTACTTTTTCATTCCACCTATTACTTCAAATAAAAATCAGTTATTCCGCCTCATGCTCCGTGCTTTTTGACAAACTAAATAGATGTAAATGTAGCACAATTCGTAAATAAGCTAAATGTACGCTTTATTTCTATATAATCAATAGAAATATAACAAATTTCCTCAGACATTTCTTTAGTGTCAAACAGTCGACGAACATTCTGACAGTGCGTTTCAAACTTTATGCCGTTCTCTTGTACACAAGCTTTAGTTCTACAAATATTTCGTAACTTCGCCAAACTAAAATCGTTTTTGCTAAAGATTATGAAGTGCTAAAATTTATTTAGCTTACATCCTGCTACGCCTAAAAAACAAATAATTACAAAGCTATGTTGAAAACTGCAATTCTTTCACGATATCTAAACATATTCTTACCAATTCATTTTTCGGTAGATGTACAAGTTTAATAAATCTTTAAAGTGGAAAATAGAATACCCATTTGCATCACTTCTTCATGTATTTAAAAATATTCTTGTGTTAATGATAACAACAGTAAAATAGTACCTAACCGTTAGAATAAATCTTAGCGTTATATTACATTTAAACTTGTATTAGATCAACTCCATTGAAATAATGCTCCTCTCTCTAGTTTTGGCAGAAGCAAAGTGGTGCAGACTGTACCGGGGCTGCGGCAATCAATACAAGGTGAAGACGGCTGTTGAATGCTAAACACTCGCGGTCTGTGGCCTCAAGCCGGACAGGGGTTGCTACAAAACTACAAGTCTACGGAATGCCGCCTCGCATTTCTATACAGACGAACACGTAAATAGACCACCAACAAAATTTATGAGAAGTTCTAAACAAACGCGAAATTGTCATTCAAAGCAAGTTAATCGTCACATTAATGTTATATCTGTAACTGTAATTGCACTATTTTAAAGAAATTGGCAGAAATGTTGGGACATTTTTGTGAATGCTAGGTTCGTTCTAAATGTTCATTTAAAAAATAATTTGTAAATGAAATCACCAATACTAATAGGTATTCTTGAAATATTGCTTTACATGTCGGTATAGGTACAGTAGTCCATGCATACTATTTCGTTTCCTCCTATAAACGCTACTGCGCTATCAAAATTATTAAGTAGAGTAAGTATACTCATGTAATACATTATAAGCTTGGAACCATAATATAATTATTTTTAGTATCATAATAAACATTTGGTGTGATGGAAGTATAGTTTATTAACTCAATAGAATTAAATTTGCAATCATTCGGTGTATCCAAGACAATCAAAGTCTTGGTCTTCCGTTCAACCTTTATAAATTAAACAAGACACAAAATATAAGCAAAATATGCCTTTCTGTCGCGCAGTGAAAAAGAAAATTGCATTCGTATTTTGTTTATGTAAAATGCGAGAGGATATAGAGCATCTTTGACAGTTTAGTTGATAATATCGCATAATAGTAAACAATAAGACACACACCAAGAACATACGCATCCATAATTTGAGTTTAGAGATAAAATATCCCTTAGCGTTTGCAGATGATAAAATAAGGTTATAAAATGTTGATATGTTATAAGAACGAAACCGTTGGAAGATCGAGGTTCTATAAACAAGGGTGATAGCAACAATCCTATATCAAAGTCCCAGATGATGAACATCAATAGCAAGACTCAACTCGTTGTATAGGTAACCTAGAAGTTATAATTTTAAAATGAATCAGTCCCGTCTCCGTGTGTAATCAATTCTTCGCGTTCTACCACTCCAGATCAATCAACCTCACGCGCACAAACACGCAAGTATCAAATATTGACTTAATGCGGCGGTAATCTTTGAAGTTTTACATATAGAACTGGAATAAAACAGTAGATAGCTTTTAAAGACTTCATCGTTTTTCAAACTATTCCCCACGAAGATTAATACACTTTTACATGCGCTTGAACCAATTCTGAAAGCGGTTATTCCACTAGTTTGTTGGTACAGTCAAAATTACGCTTTTGGAGGCATCGACTGATCCTTCTGATGACTAGAATCGTTGGAAATTAGGTGCAAATTATACGAAGGATGGTCTACCAATTCGACGTTTTGCGTTAAAAATTCAATTGCCTTGCGTGCTGCGGCTTTCTAAGCTCAGCGATGACTTAGGGCAAACAAATAATCGTATACCAATCAGCGGTAACAGTTCTTTGATTTTGTAGAAAAATTGTTGCTACATGACCTGCTTGCGAGACAAATGTTGAAACCGTCTTTTTGGAGACATTTCGAGAACAGACTTTTGTCGTTTTCTCTTTACCTTGCCACACCCAGCCAGACGACTGGTGCTTATTTTCTGGTTTGTATAAGTAACCCCAGCTGCTTTTTGTTCTTCGGTCAGCAGATGCGGTATCCAAAAGGAAAATATTTTTTTCCGCACAATTCTTCAAGCAACACTTTTAGAATTGAAGTTTTTGATGCACCTGCTCTCGGATCATCGCTATGAGTAATCAACCCACGTTTGAATTCTCGATAGCAAAAAGAAATTGTTGGATGATATTGTATTTCATTACTGAAAACAGAAAACAACTCGGCGAGACATTCTTGTTGGCATAATTGTCTTCGAAAACCATAAAAAAATATTGCGCGAAGGTGTTTTCAATTTAATCCCATTTTTCAAGAAACTTGTCAAATTTGATAATTCGTTGTAGCTGCAATACTACAGGTATCACACTGAAATATGGAAGTTAATTTTTAGTACTGATATTTGAACAGTGGCACCCTTTATGTCCTAACATCCTTCGTATGTAAGTTTTGTACTCGATGAATACGAAACTCAGCAACAATAAATAAATGTCATATTCAATTTTTATTTTCTAAGTTAAGTAACGCAATTGGGATACATTAATTTCAATGAACGATAAGCGTTCCTAATATACATATTTTCGACTTTAGTATTAAATCATTGCAAAATGACGATCAACTGGACCCATTTTTTTTGCTTTATCGTCAATGCATAAATGTCATAAATTAGAAAGCATTCGATAACTATTCCAATCAGAAGAAACCTGTTCCGGTTAGACTGATTTAAATTCAATAAATAACGCTGAGCAGTTTCAAGGACACTATTTACATCAGTTGCAATATAATTTAATACTCGCTCTCTATTAACAGTAGTAAAGGTATGAATGGTTGTATATCATCAGCGCAACATAACAATGTTTCAGATTTTTTACTAGCTTTGGAAAAAGAAGGACTCGGTATGAAACCATAGGGGACACCATGCAATACAAGCATGAACTCAGAAACACTGCTATGTATCTTAACATATTGTATTCTATTACATAGTAGCTACAAAAAATGTATCAGCAGAGGAAGCTATAAAGCGTACTGTAAGCAAGAAAACTACATGATCCAAAGTGTCAAAAGCCTTAGTAAAATGAAATGAGATAAGAATGTAATCTTTACCTTTACACGATCAAAGTAAATCATCTATGGGATACAACAGGCTAGTTATCCAACAATAACCAGAGCTGAATCTAGATTGAATATTTCGTATAGTGTTGTTTGCATCTAAATGAGAAGTCAACTAGAAATTAATGGGTTTATCCAACACTTCGGACAAAGTGGATCAGGCGGAAATCAGAAAAATTCTGAATATTTGGATTTAGAGCAGTAACAGCATGTTTCCAGAAAGCAGGGTAGATACCTCACAGTATACAACCAAGAGATGATACCCTATATATATATAGAAAGTAACTGCTAACTTAAATAAATAAATATTACTTACAATCTTATTAAATTTTAGTTCTTTGTGTTCCTTAATATCGATAATTATCAAACATACATTATTTCTTACAAATATGTAATTCACTATCTGTAAGATTCCATTTTCTACGATGTAGGTTCTCAAGCATTTACGAACCGAGTCAGTTAAAATGTGAATCTTGTCATACCTAAGAAGCGCAATCCCAGATTATTAATATTAAAGGGGTTGCCTAATTGGGTCCGGGTTAATCAAGTTCTCCGTGTTATCCGTGAATTTGATTGTTTTGATTACGATTATCACTATCCTTGATGATGGAAGGAGTAGTCGTTCTTTAGTTGTAAATGCGTCTTATCGTCGAATATAAGGGAGCTAAAATGGGCTCACTAACTAAGCGTTATAGTATTAAAGAACAATAAATTTATAATCGATAGCATTTCTAAAATTATTATATATTCATTTATAATATTTAGATCACCAATAAGTGCTGAAAAGTACTGAAAGCATATTGTAACAGTTTCTGTCAAAAAGACAATTCCTCAGTTTATGGATGTTCGTGATATAAGTAAAGCAAAACGAAAAAAATGTTTACCTTAATCAAGGATTTTCAATATAAATCTTTGTAAAATAGAACTGAAATGAGATAAAAGCCAAGACTAAATTCAGTTTTCACCCAAGAATTTTTCAGGGTCAACATATTCTAACTGACATTTGAAAGTTAGTGACTCGAACACTATATTTCTTGTCCTTTGTTCCTCTATAAGTGAGTCAGACTCTGACGATTGTGCTTTTGTGATAGGAGACTATTCAAAACTACTTCTTTCCTGACATGAAGTCCAGTGAGTGGTATGCTCTGAATTTGTATTGTAACTGTGCAGGATGTCTCATAAGTTTGCGATCACCTGAAATTGCATTCTTTATAAATGGGACATACTATATAATACTATATTTTGAGAGTTCTTGTTAAATTTTGAAGAAAAGAAGAGAGAGAAAATGCTATGACTCCAAAATTTGACACATCATTTCGAGCATGGTACTAACAGTCAGAAAAGATACATTCGATCCCTTTTTATCATCGAATGAATAACTGCATGTTTGTCTAAGCACCTATTTTAGTATGTGCTTACAGAGAACTAAATATTCTTAATAGCATCAACATAACAACCTTATCAAGCCGCTTTCCAAATAAAGTTCTACATGTTATGATCCTATCCTTCTTCAATCGCATAGTAAAAGTTAATGCAGGACCTATGACGTACCACTTCCCTTTTCGCTTTACAGAATGAGTACATGATTTATCTCTCCCTCTGTATCACAATCAGTTGCAAGAACTTTGTAACATATTACCTATACCCAATAACTTTTAAACTGCATTCATACACGCCAGTAAAAAATTAGTACAAGAATTTAGTTATAGCATTGTACAACATAGAAAACCCAACCGTTGAAAATTTTGCATAATGTAACCTTGCAATATCCAAACTTTCAACGCTAAGTCTTTGCAAATATGAAGATCTATCAGGTGGTGATAAACATGTAACTAGTAGCTATATTCACGACAGTTAATCAGTTTTTACGTAAGATTTGTAAGATTATCTTTGCTTCTCGTTCACGTTATAAACTGCTCTAAGTGGTCGTCCTATTAGCAAGAATGCCTATTAGAAACTAACAATTCGTCGAATCTCTTACCTGAAACTCTAAATATGCAATACATACCTATAAACCATCAGTATAGAACTAGGAGCATTACTATTGTTATCAATGAAAAGCTTCCACTTGGTTCTAGAACTGTCGTTCTTGCTTTAACGTTGTTTACTATTCGATATACTGTTTCAGTACAAAATCTGATAGTAATAGTAAATTAATAGTATTATAAGGCGTCCCTTTTAAGCATAAGATTTTCTGATCTAATTGTATCTACCATTTATTTCACATATACAATTATTTATTTCATACATAATGAACACTATAGCTTCAGAAAAAGAAAAAAAAATGCATATAGCTTAGAAGTATAGGATATCTTGAGTGTAATCTATTCTTATTATTATCAAAACTATCTTTATCGATCATTGAAGCCATTAGCTACTATTTTGCTTCATAATTGATAACTTAATTAGAACCTCATTACTGTTAATATTTTTATAAAATCCATGGATTTAACGTAATTAGGAAATATGCTTCAAAGTTACAACTCTCCGTTTCACCATAAGAAAAAGTTCATTCACTTTCTACAATGAAACTATTGAATAATTCATACATATCGATCCGCCCCAGTCTGACCTTACTATTTTACACATATTAGGTGGTAAGGAGACTAAACCACTTCATAACTTGACTCAATAATTAACGCAAAATAAAATTAATGATTAAAATTATCAAAATAGTATTTACACGACTTTCATCTTATCTCAAGGTCACGCCCGAGTGTGGAATAAATTCCGAGTTGTGAGTATTAAACCTATACTCTACTTCTCATACATGGAAAAGAGAACAAACGCAAGAAAAGGAAAGAGTTCTCAGTTACCGGATCTGGGCCTCCATTAGCGGATATTAAAGGGGTGGTGACGGGGGTTATTCCTCGAATAACGATCCGGGATAGCTATGTAGCGCGCGCGCCTTCGTTTTCAGGTGACGTTTGCGCCCTCTCAGGTGACGGCGGCGTCGCGGCGTCGGCTACGACGGACAGGCGCACTCATTGCGTTCGGCCTTGGAGCACTGGTGTCGATGCCGTTGCATCTGGCCCATCTGCCTTGCAAATGAACTGCTTATTTATGGGATTTATGAACTTCAAACTTTGGTTTCCCCATGTTACCGTTAACGCTTTGTTTTGGATTACCTTGAATGAAACCTACAGTTCAAGCTATATTTTTTTTATTTACATGAAGTTATAGATGGAAATACTTTCCGTCAATTTGTGTAAGTGTGCGTGTATCCAATAATTTGTGTAATAACTAATTAAACAAGGCAATATAAAATACATTATCTTTTATTTTTCTTAGATGCTAATAGATATATAAAAATTCGCGCTGTTGTTAGTCACAGCGTTTGTTGTTTAATAAAGTGGAACATTTTAACAAGAATATATATTCATTTTGCAATTGTGTAATCGATAGATAACGAATAGTATTTCACACATTACACTAGAAATTCTTGACATCTTTGGATACTCTGAATTTTTAATAAGCGTAAAACATTTAACTCCTTACATGATATTATCAAAATGTTAGCCGTTTTTCGTGCAAATTTGATACTGAAACAGTTGAAAAAGGGTTATAAATTGAAAAATTCAGTACACTTTATATAATTTTTAGTTTGCTATAGCATTCCTTTTAATAATACGTATTTTCTGTCGTTAGTATCCATGCTACCTATAGATCTTATTATTACCCTCATTTAGGTTTTGTAAATATTTTATTTCTTTATTGTAATACGAATATCATCGCGGAAGGAAAGTAGATCATTAAACTTCAGAAATCACGCTTCTGGCAGTACAGCATTAGATCTTGTTGATCATTATTCATTTGTTTTCCAAGTAGATTTGTTCCAACAAACGGAGCTGAATATTTGAATCTAATCAGGTCTGTATCACAAATACATGAACAATACCAAAGAACGCCCAACATAATCCACTGGAGAAGCTTGCACCATGCAATGTGATCGCAACTATTGGGCGACCTTCGTTGCGATTGGATAACACTGAAATATTAATAAGTATTTGCTTTCGAGTTATTAAGCTACCATCAAAATATTCCTTCAGTAGATACTAGCAACCATGTTTTAACAGACTTTTTTACATTTTTAAATATTTAGTGTGTTCCAATTATTAGGAAGATCGTTATGGGTACTCTCCGTAAAAAGCTCCAAATTGTGCTAGGGAAAAGTGTGGTTTGGAGTCAAGAATATTTCCTGGCACTATTTGGTCTAAATTAATATTAGTATAGTAGAACCCGCTTACAGCGTTATCATCGGGACCGACAATTTCTTGATGTTATAACCGAATGACGCTATTCACGAGGTAGGCGAATATCGGAAGAGTAATTTGGCAAACTTTTACATAGCTTATCTGATACGTAACATGCTTCATTACTTATTCTACATTATTATACACTAAATATTATGGCAAATACATACATAAGTACAACATACCTATTACTAGATACATATTTATATTTTAAAAAAGTGTGTAAATTTGGTTTGTTAGATGGTTTATAAACTCTAAGAAATGAGGGTCATTGTTATTTCCTACAAACTACTTTTGTAAAATGCGGGTAATATGCAAATTCCCAGTAGTTATTGCCTACTTATGTATTTCAATTGATGTTAATCCCGAGGTTAATGCAGTTATATGCAATGTTTTTAGATTGCCTACTATAGGTAATTTCAGGGACCAAGACGATTATGATGCTATTCCCAAGTCGCCGCTATAACCGACGATGTTTTAAACAGGTTCTACAGTATTAATATTAAACCATCGTCGTAATTAGTAATGATCAAATTACGATTTCGTTGCAATTAATCAACGTTTTTAAATTCCTGAAAAACTATTAGTCACGGTAGAATTTGAATCCACGACCTCTGCATTACCGAGGCATTGTTCTACCATTGCACCACGAGATTAAGTGTGGCTTCAAATCGCTTTTAATACCTAGATGTCACAATGTCTGTAGATATATGGTAATATCTCAGCAGACACAATATTATTAAAGGCATGTTCTTACTAATTAAATTAATATTAATTTAATTATTACGGTTTTTTATAATATTATATCTGCTGAAATATTACGATATATCTACAGACATTATTACATCTAGGTATTAAAAGTGATTTGAACGCACATTCAGTCGGTGTAGTGGCAGCTCAATGTGCTGCCAACGCAAAGGTCGTGGGTTCAAATCCTACCGCAGATGGTATTTTTTCCGTAATTTAAAAACATTGGTTAATTGCAAGGAAATCGTGATTTTATCACTATTTGTTTTTTGCTTATATATGTATGTACATATACAATAGCTGATATATTTCCAATATTCATATTTCAAACAATAATAGACTGTTTAAATTCGAAAAGAAACTTCGGCAAAAACAGTTCATATAGTAACAGTTCTTAAAAGGTATACACGAGCATTTAAGCCTATTGCTTGCTCTAATTACGGAAGTTTCAATATTGCAGTACTTAATTTAAATACTAGTAAGCTGCAGTGATCATTCTGTCTCATAATCGCAGTTACACTTAATAGCTTGTCCGCTCTGGCTTCCGAAATACATGTATTAATATTTAAACAAAAAAATCGTTCAATTTCTTTTTAGTATATAAAAGAGAACATATTTTGTTTCGTCAAGATTTAACGATAAGCTGCTAGCACAATACAAGACATTTGTTTAGTCTAACATGCTACGAGCATCAGATTTGGTTCGATCATCACCAGTATTACCTCCAATATACTTTCGTATACTTAAATCTTCAGCGTAACATATTAGATGGTCGTCACAAATTAACTCTGCCATGTTATTTAGAAACAGAGTGAATAGCGTAGACGCAGGAATAGATCCTTAGGCCAAGCCAATTTAGACCAATTTAAAGGAGGTCGGCGGGCATGACTGGTATCGTGACTTTTCACGGTTACTTCAATAAATTTCAATCTCTTAGAAAAATACAACAGTATATAATTAGCAAACTTGCGCGTAAGTTGTGTTTTACAGAACCAAAGGCCGTAGTTATATCGCAATTGATGCCTACTGCATATAGCTTGCATTCAACTTCACCCACCACAGTAACTCTAAAATTTGGACCTTTCTGTAGAACTACTTTTATGGATAAATATAGGTGCAGGAATGCAAAAAATGAAGGCGCAACATAAAATTATGTAACTAATTATTATTATCGTTCTAAAAATAACTACGTAGGTACTTAAGGTAAAAAATTGTTACAATCAAATAAATTATAACCTAATACATACTTATTACTGAAGAATTCTAAATGCGCGATTAATTGGGGGTAGGACTAAAATAAGTTGGCGAAATGATAAATGTATTCTTTTTTATTTTTAGATTTCCGCTGAAAATTTAGATAGCAAGTACTTGTTGTATATAACTTGGAAAACGTTGAAAAGAACTGCTCGTCACATACCTGACATCTAAAATTACTTCCAGACATTTTAATGTCCACCCCTAACTGCCCCCAACTATAAATCTATAAAACATAACTTATGTATTAGCTTTTGAACATTAATCAACATCTAAATGTCACTATTGATCACCTAAAGCAAAAAGTCCAACGCCCTCAGTGTATTTACAGTCAACTAACACATGGGCTGAAAAGTCCCGGGCCTAACACATAGATGACGCTAGTTTTATTGCAGTCACCTTTCTCTCAGTTAGTACTAACCTTCAAAAGACAGCTGTTAAAATTTCATGATATTCTATTCATTAGTTTGTGAGTTATTGTGCTAAGAGTCACGCTACTTTTGTTATTTTCAAAACAATGGATCAGAAACAATTTCGTGTTTTAATTTTATACTGCTTCTTGATGGGAAAAATACCGTTCAAGCGAGGCAATGGCTTGAAAAGTGTTATGGGGACTCCGCTCCATCAGAAACAACAATAAAACGTTGGTTTGCTGACTACAAACATGGTCGTAGAGACACCGATGATGCAGAACGCAGTGGACGTCCAAATGAGGCGGTAACACCAGGAAACATCAAAAAAATCCACAAAATCGTTTTGAATGATCGAAAAGTGAAGTTGCGTGAGTTAGCTGACATCGTAAAGATATCAAAGGAACGTATTGGCTTTATATTGCTTGAGCATTTGACTATGAGAAAGCTCTGTTCAAAGTGGGTGCCGCATTTGCCCACTGTTGACCAAAAACAAGAACGTGTTGATGATTCTGAGCAGTGTTTGGCCATGTTTAAACGTAACAAACCGGAATTTTTGCGTCGATATGTGACAATGGATGAAACATGGATCCATCACTTCACTCCGGAATCAAAACGATCGTTATCTGAGTGGACAGCAATTGGTGAACCTCGTCCAAAGCGCCCGAAAGCACAACAATCGGTTGGAAAGGTTATGGCCTCGGTATTTTGGGATGTGCGTGGTGTAATATTCGACTATCTTGAGAAAGGAAATACCATCAACAGTGAAGATTATATAGCGTTATTGTAGCGTTTGTAGGCCGAAATTGCAAGGAAACGACCGCATATGGCAAAGAAAAAAATTTTGTTTCATCAAGACAACGCACCGTGTCACAAGTCAATCAAAACAATGGCAAAACTGCATGAATTGAACTTCGAATTGCTCCCACATTCACCGTATTCGCCAGATTTGGCTCCCAGCGACTACTGGCTGTTCGCAGACCTCAAAAAAATGCCCGCCGGTAAGAAATTTCGCACGAATGAAGAGGTTATCGCTGAAACTGAGGCCTATTTTGAGGCAAAAGATAAATCGTTCTACAAAAGTGGTATTGAAATGTTAGAGCGGCGCTAGAATGATTGCGTTGCTCTTGATGGAGATTACGTTGATGAATAAAGCTAATTTTGAACAAAAAAAAACGTGTTTTCTTTGTTAGGCCCGGGACTTTTCAGCCCATGTGTTACATTTATACATACATAGAGATACAAATTCAACTCCATTGATATTTCTATGCGCTACCTTCACGTTTTTTTAGTTTTTGTTCCGATCTCTATACGCATGGCAACATCATTTTCGACATCGATTTTTTTGCATTTTTATAGTTTCCAAGCATGGTAATTTGTGCTTTATATAATTTTGACATATTTCAAGTAAATTAACTATTGTTAATAGTTGTAGTTCTGAACGTACTAAATCTCTTAAAAGTGTTATAAGAATACAACCTATGAACCAGTCAACTTCAGAAATATCCACAAATTTTCAATCCTCTGTTTCATTGTTACTCGCATAATATTATCTTCAATCATATATAAATAAATAAAAATAGTGCTTTTTTATAGATGCATAATTAATTAGTTCCTGCTATTATGAGCCACAAAAAGTTTCAAAAATCATTAACACGTACGCTAACACTAATAGTCAACTCTCATGATGCAGAATGCAATAATGTCCGGGCACAAGTCAAACAGGCGTGCGAATCTCTCATTATTGGAGAAATTTCTCACATATCCCCCGATTCCTCATATAAGGAAACCGGCAACAATACTAATAGCAAATAATAATAGGAATAACGTAACGTCATTACCAAAAAATATATCGCTTGGCAATTGTTCGCGGCCCTCCGCACTTACCCCGATATATTATATATGACGGAGGGATTGAATTGTTACAATAAAACAGTTAATAGACGAGGTGTCATAGACCCTGAAGCTTCTCGCCCCGGGACGTACTAGGGTAACTCTCCCTGGCCTTGTGCGTCTGCGATATGGCTAATTTGAGCCGCGGGTAGCCGTTATATAAGTGTACGGTTCTGCACAGCATTACCACCGCGTTCAGAATAGGCTTTTTACAGCGACAGTCCAGTTATTGGCTTTCAATGGGCCAGCTGTTGCGGAACACTTGCCCCAGATCGGCTTATGTGCGTTCTTTATTTTTCGACTGATGAGTGTCTGAACGCTTAACAAATGATTAATCTTTTTAGTTCAAACGTGTCAAAGCGCACTTAGCACCTTTTCACAGTGTGATACTTATTGAACAGTATTTAGCTGGTGCACTTCTATTCGTTTTCTAAATGAAATGGGAAGCACCATTAAACATATATTTATCTTCTTCATATATGAATTCTGTCATATAGTTTAGCAAATGTTTTATATTCACCTGACTATTACAAATTTTAAGTAGGAACGTAAAGTATGACAAATTAAAAGCATAGAATTATTAAAATACCATGCCGGCGTACTTCCATATTGAAATATACTATAAAAATAATAAAGTAATGTATAATTTCGCAATATTTATTGATCCATGTTCTTACCTGATACAATGTATACATCTTTTGAAGCGCAATGGTTGCAAAAGAAAAATAAAAAGAATACAAAATTATTATCTTGGAAACAAATTTATTTTACAACAAAGGTGTTGGTATATCTCGCCTGCGCGTGTGTATGGAGATGAGTTTTTATATTCTTATTCAATCCCCAATCTAACTTTTCTGAAACATACATTTTTCTTTGCCCGCATATCACTTCACTTACTAATATATAATATATATTAGTCCAAATTAAATATCTTTTAAGATTCATATTATTTCCTAATATTTCATTTTAAATATGTTTTAAGCTTCTATTTACAAAAATTATTTTCTTTTTATTTATTGATATCCTCGGTTAAGAAGAACTTTTAGAGAAGTATTGTCTGTTTAATCCAATACATTTTGCTTTTTACATTAGAATAACACATTTCCTATGTACAGTTTAACTTTTACATTCACTATGAATTTATTTGCAAAAGAATCCTTAGAATATATATGACAACATCTATACTTTTAGATTATCCAAAATTTACTATTTTTATTATTTTGAGTGTAAATAGTAGAAATTATTTTATTGAACGAGTACTGAGGATCTTTAGCCGGTAAATATTATACACACATATATTTCCCTAAAATCACACATGTATAACGGACACGGATGTTATTATATTATATACAGTATTATGTAATTGCTATTAAGTAAGCACAAGATAGCTATTTTTTAACTCATACAGTTTTGTTTTATAGCGTATCTCAAATCAGAACTCCAAGTAAATTTATATTTTTAGATTCTAAAACTATTTCACGCGATATTTATTATATTATATAAATAGTGGCAATTAATTTAAGTTCAAGGTAAGATAACCAATTCGGTTTTATTAAACAAATAAGTTTCAAACTAGTATAAAAGATATTAAGTAAATATTTTTTAAAATTAAAGGCAAGTTTGGCAGTTAATGAATGTCAGCTTCTATAATAATGATATAATTTTATATTGGATAAGTGCCCAAGTAAATATTTAAAACAGTTATTTTGGTTTCAATGTACGGATTTCATCATTTTCCCCTACTGCTATTCTGATATACCTCATTTTATATACCTCGAATGCTAATATTTCAAAATAAATAAATTGTTTTGTTGATGTATGAAGTTGTTTCCCATTTTCAAAATTTTTATTATACAGACCCAGTTAAAATTACGATGACAAAAATTTGTACCTCAGTTAAAAGATATGTCTTATTTCATTTATATCATTATAGAAATAGGTAAATAGAAACGTGAAAGGTATATAAACACATTGAATGACGTGTACGAACGTATAGCAAACAGGAGAGACAGCAGAAGTGTAAAAAATCTGATTAAAATTTTCACGGACAAAACAACTCATCGAATCCGCAGATGGACAGGATCAGATAAGGTTATATTGATATAAAACCGCGCGGTTCGGTCACACAAAAGCTTCAGTCTCTCCTTCTCTAAGAGGATTACCAGGGTGCGACCGGTTTTTACTTTCGGGCATATGGCCACGTTCAATATTGTCACACTTTTTCATTTTTTATTTTTACCCACTGACGCCTTTTTCTATAAACCATTTTTTATAGATTCCCGTAACTGCATCGCAGGAATTATATATCATTCATTATCAATCAACTTACAAAAAATAATATCAAAAAGTGCATTTGACCAGTATTCGAAGTGTACTACTTTGATTTTGTTAATCAATGTCAAGACAAATGTTGTTTTCTTAATTATTGCTAATAAAAAAGATTATAAGGCGTCTCGTTACTAGAAACTCATTAAAGAACAGTAAAATGTATATAAATAATACTAAAGAATAGCTGTATATATATATAAGCAAAAGCGCTTACGTAAAATTTTCGATCCATAGTACGACTGATAGAACTTGCTATGTCCCAATGCGTTGTCGTAACATGGCCTCATGAAACAGTGTCACCGAAGTTAAGGGTGAAACGTGCTCGGACTCTTAATTAGATGCGTTGCCAAATCGATACCCGGATCCTACCGGAACTTCTAGGTGCAATGGTATACATACTATACATATCAACTGTACTACATAAGAACATATGTTATCTTTAATAGCAATCAGTAAAACATTAAATGTTGACAAAATAGATAAAATGGAAGTTCCCTAAACTACTACACATGTATTTGTTTTAGAATAGCTGGTATATTATATTTTAAGCATACGGGAAGGTTAAAAGATTATAATTAAATAAGGAAATACTTCTAGCATTGTAGGTTCTTGTACTAATAAAGTTCACATAGAATCTACCAACACTGTTTAATAAATAAGTGATCAAACACTCTAATTCCATCACATATCAAGGGCGCCACCAAATATTTGACTTCAAGGTTATCTGTCTGGAGGATTTTGAAGAGGTTCATCATAAAATTTCTGAAAGATTTCGTTTTCATTTGTTAACAAATTATATTCATCAATTTGATGTGTTCTAAAAAATCTATTATCCTTTATTTTTCTTGGTAATTCATTGGAGTTGATCCTGGTATAAAGATAAAGCTGCAACTGTCGTATATTTTAGATCGCTTGCAGCAATTTACTAAAACTAATTAAATGTGACATTTCCAGCAGTGTTATCGGTTTTATGGCACTTATCACTCTGATAAAGTATACTATTTCACAGTAAAACGCTGAAAATAAACAACAAATATTACCAGAGACTGTACAAGCAGTTGAAAGTACAGATCAATGAGGATTCACACCAAAACCACATCCTCACTAATCTCTCTCTCTCTCTCTCTCTCTCTATATATATATATATATATATATATACCATATACTGAGATTTCTTATGAACAAAGGCAAGAAGTTGAGGAACTACTGAACGATAAAGCTCTAAAAGGACTCCAGAAACGCAATTGAGATACTATTTATAAACATCCACAAAGACTAGACCGAACAAGAGAGGATCGAGAAACTATATAACACTGGAACAACGGATAAAAGACATATCAAAGACGAGTGGATCATGATCCAAAGAACAACCTCCAACCGCTGATAAGAATTTAAAAATGTCACTGAGATTTACTAATTCTTACAAGATAGAGGAGATCCTCTAAAATGTTGGATACATTATTTCCGACATCCCACGTTGCTAAATCTCCTAGAAACTGTACCAGGTGGCATAGCTTCTAAAAAAAGGACTCAAGAAGTAGATTGCGGACCATGAAAACTAAGATGACGACCATATCGACAATGAAACCAAGGACGATACCGACGTTAGGGACGCCGAACTGTAGCCTGCAGTGGTCGTCTACTAAAAAAGAATACCACTTCTCAACACGATTGAATTTCCAGACCAGTACGAACAGAACGTAACAAGTCTAATACGCGAAATTGATTAGACAATTTGTTATATTTTATGCCGAAGATGTTTGTATTAATAATATATTAGACAGTATCGCGTTCTTATCCTTATAGTATTTATGATAAACTAAGCATTAAGTAATACCTAAATTTTGTAGTATGCATCTGTAAATGTAAATATGTAATACAAATGTATACTGAAAAAGGAAATATAGGTTACAATATGGCTTTCTGACATTTCTTTTCGTGCTAATCGAATAATAGCACGTCATATGTCACATTTGTGGAATACGGGTACCTAATATTGATATATTAAGTTGTAAAACAGTATTATTTATTAAAATGCGAAATATTAATCTCTTTCTCTCAATCAAATGTGATTCAATATACATTAACGAGAATTGATGTCACTATAATATAACATTATAAATATTACTAATACTAGCTGGTTGCTAAATTAAACGACTATAGTATCATGTCCGTAGAATCTTTTCTAAAAAAAATACTATTATGAGGAATAAATATTTCTTTATTATACATGAACTCGTCGTATATTTTAATTACAAATACATTATTCAAATTATTTAGGCTTCAAATATATTTTAACCAATATTTTGGTTTGGAGCTACTGTCTCTTTCTTTTCAAATTTCTGGAAATCTTAGAAACGTGGATAAAATACTTTAACACATCTAGCTCAGCCTGAAGGATTCTATTAATAAAGTACTATGATAATAAATAATCATTATCTAGTTTGTTCGCTATAAAGAATTATTATAAAATGCACTATTCTTTATTGCTGCTTCTGGAAATAGTAACTATAAAGGTTACTAAATAAATAAAACTAGGATAAGGACACGAAAGTTGAATATATAAATGAAAGAAGTGATTAACCCGAAAATTAACATAAAACGAAAACGCTTTTAATTAGTAATTAGTCACAATATTCTGGAATTTAGATTTTTAATAAACCATAGATCCATTCATACTATATACGATAGTTTCTGATAAAGGTAGAGTAGTACATATTCGGTTTCTAGCACACCGTCTATAACTGCTATATTAAACTACAGATTGTTAATGTTAATGTAGATGTTTAAGAAGGTTGTTTGCTTTCCAAAATTGCAACATCAAAACCCTATTCTTTCACGAAGCACAACATGTCCCGTCTTGTAAATTCTACAAAAAAAGCGAAAAATTAAGTTAATTCTGTATACGTTTTTATGTATGTTATTGCAACACTGAACACTGCCTTTGAATTATGCTTGCGCTCTAACAGTTGCCGAAAACAGGGTAGATATAAATATATATTATACACATTCAATTCATATGTTTGCAAAACCGTTAAAGAAAAGGTTTAAACCATGTTAAAAGAAATATATATAAGCTTAAGTTAATAAATAAAACAGCTAAGTATATTGTAACAATATATTTTTGTCATTAAAAAGTGTCTAAGTCAAACATGTGTAATCTGTTTTCCCATTTTTTTTTGAAATAACATTTTCGTTTGTCCCTATGAGCTTTCACTTAATATTCCAACATATTTTAAAACTGAAAACACTTTTCCTCCATATCCCTCCTATTATTCCTTTGATATATTCTATTATAATTAAAATGAGCTAGAAATGGAAAAAAATGGAGACTTACTTAAAATAACTATTATGATGCTCTGGCGTCTCCAATATGTCTATGATGTCGATATAAAAGATTTCGTTATAGTTCGGCATAATATGCACAAAAGATTATCATACCTAGCGCAATTCATTTTCGATTTTATTATAAGAGATGCAAGCAAAAAATCATACTCAATAATTTTATTTTTTATATAACATATTTACCTTAAATATAATCGAAACTTTGTAACTTTTCCAAACAACAATAATAACAACAATAATAATAAGAGTGATAAGAAGAAGAAGAAAAATAACAGTAAGAATAATAACACTGCCTTTATTGTCCTACAGATCATCATTTCCATAACAAGACAAAAAAAAATAAGAAAATAGTAATGGTAAAACGGATCTTGATACATGACATTACCATTCCAACACGTATGTATTTAAAAGGAGCTGTTAGGAAGATGTAGCGTACGCGCTGTAGGAAGGTGAAGTATAAATGAAGATCTACTATTGCATTAAGATATCACATAGTGCAGACAACGAAGTAGAAAGGGTGAGTCATATTAAAGCAACTTTACTGCAATTCTTCCGAAAGCTGTATCCTTTTGCTGCGACAAAGATTAAAGATCATGTCTGGAAGCTCAACTGCCATTATCAGTATCACACTAAGCATAAATCCCATGCAATTTAAAAGACAAATCCTTCAAAAATCCTTAAATATGATGAAATGATCGAGTGGGAATCAAACAAGTGATGCATATTCTACTTTGGAGCGGACAAGGAAGTAGCATACAGCTTTCAAAGCATTGATATTGGAAAAATATCTTCACGTTCGTATGTTATCCCAGTAATTGAGATGCGGAACTAGTGATTTGGTCGATGTGTGAAAAAAGGATAGGTGTTCATCTAAAAGAATACCAACATGCTTAAATTGAATTACTCTATGATACATTGTACTAAACCACTAGAGGACCAGATACACGGATAAAAGTAAGTACTGCGCACTTTTCATTTAAACAACATTTAAATGAATTTTATTGATACATATATAACACTTCATTACACGAATAAACCAATATCGCTAAATAATGACAGATTTTTTGCAGATGTAGGAAGTAAAAAAATGGAGCCGTAGTATTATAGATTTTAAGATGGTCAGCATATGTCAAAATATACAATCGAGAGTAGACAAAGGACCATTACGTTGAAAGGTAGCGGTCCTAAACTAAGCTTCTGAAGAATACCATAAGAACGAGTAAATGGATGAGAGAGAAAATCATTGTAATGAACATAACGCAAACAGTTATGTAGGTGAGATCAAATTAGAGCAACAAGACTATGACAGAAGCCGATGGACGAAATTCTAGAAAGCAATATCGAAAGGTCAATCACGTCAGAAGCCTTACTGAAAGTGATGTATAAATACATCCAACTGCCGACAACTGTCAAAACTTTCGTTAATATATTGGGTAATATTGATTAAGTTGGCACCTCCCAATAACAAAGACACGTTGATAAATGCAAAGATAAGATTTAAAATAATCATATAATTTATTATACAAAGATGCTTAAAGACCTTAGCAAAATTGGATAGTATACTAGTTGGCCTATAATTATGAAGATTGCAGCGATCACCACGTTTGGTAAGGGATTGGTGTATATGTATTATTTAAACACTTAACTGAACACGCATGGACATACTTTTTATACTTTTTTAGTATTTATTTATATAACACGTAGAGTATATATAAAGTCAAAATAAATAGTAATAAAGATAAATTATATGGGGCTGGTAGCTTAGAGGCTTGCACGCTTGGCTATCAAGCTCGGGACCCACAAGGTTGTTCTTCAGGGTTCAAGTTTTCTCTGGTTTTCCTTACGCCTTGGCGAATGCTTCTCAGCAGAATGAATGTCTTAAGACTCACCACAGGCGTAGGCGTAATTATAACTCATGGGCGGGCGATGACCCCTGTAATCGATAGAAACAGTTGGGTGTTGCGAAGGCATGTATTATTATTATTGTTATTATTATTATTGTTATTATTATTATTACTATTACTATTATTATTATTATAAACCAAACTATGAAAAAAATACAGATAGCTATCATTCCACTAGATTTTTCACTGATCATTTTTAAGTGAAGATGATAATTTCCTTTATGCTTGGTATAAGCCCAAAAATGTACCAAATTTCCCTCATACATTTTTCAATACATGATAATTGTGTTTTTGAAGCGCCGTGTAAACATAAAAAACATTGTTTGACATCAACGCACCTTACTGCCACATAATTAAGTGATGACACCCCGATTCATATCCTGCATTAAATCTAAATGCATCCATAATTTAAACATCACAAATTCTCGCACACACCGCTTTCCCTGCTTTAAGCGTAGGCCACCGTGTGTTCCCCAAGGCGACTCTTTTCAAAGAGACGTCCTCTAATTCCGGTCCGACGCCTTCGGGTTGTGGCCCTTTGATGTGTCAGTCCCCGAGCACGGTTTGAATTTCCCGATATATGTATGTGTGCACGTTTCTGTATACATCCGAAAGCGTTACTCTCCCTCTTTCTCTCTCTCTCTCTCTCTCTCTCTCTCTCTCTCTCTCTCTCTCTCTCTCCGTAAAAACATTATCGCTACGAAGGCCACAGGAAAGGCGACACCGCTTTCAAATCCCATTGAAAGTTTTCCCGAACGAGCTTTGATGTAAACGTAACTGACGACGAGTTAATTGCTAATGTGTTTCCATTCTTTCACACATGACACTAAATAATTTGATGAAGTTCTAGCGCACTTAATCACTATTATTTTTTGTTACTAAGTAAAATGTCAAAATCCCAGGTTCCTTTCAAACTCATAAGTCGAAAATAGAAAGTACACTTTACGGTATAAGTAAATATAAGTGGCAACCACTATTGCTTGAATACTATAGCACTTGTCAACATCCAATTTAGTAGTCGACTTTCTTTATCAATAGACATAATCAGGTTAACCTTCTAGCTTTGGAGTTTGAATTAAGTTTGACAGACGCAAAGAGATTAATATTACTCCTTTGCTTTAAACCTAATAAATAGCTAAAGCAATTTTAAATTATTTATTTATAACACTAAAGCGAATAAGTATACAACACTAACTAAATGTCTATATATCGATTATTTATATACACCTTGTATTTATATTGACATGTTCAGCACGATGTTCGTTCGTCAACTACTGCCCTCTATGCACGGGTCCTATTTATAGCAGTCGGCAAATATGTTCTCGTACCTTCTAGCGCGTTCCAAGCGTATTCTAGAGCTTCCCATATACTCGCTGCCGTTTCTAACGCTCGTAACAATACCTTACTTTTTCGGGCTTTCACTTTTTTATCCTCTCGCCTGTAATCAACAATGAAAGTATCTTTGATGAGCACTCAGTAATAGCCAGCTAGCACTGACACAGCTCATTTACTCCATCTTGACAATGTCCTAACGAAAATGTTCGCCGTGCTTATCACTAACTTACAGGCAGTTATCAGGAAAGAAATTTAAGTGATGGTCAAGAAAGTGAATCCTTAAGGACATGTAACCAACTTCATAATACAAAACCAAGTAATACCCGACTAATTCCTTGGCCAGGTGATTTGCTTTCACTGGACAGAATGCGCCTCAAACTTGTTTTTCTTTACTTTGAAGACATTTCTCGAGCTTGGAGTGTGTGAAGGGCTGTTTAACCTAAAGACCGCATAATAACTTCGTCTTTAATTTGGTTTCACTGAGAAGAGACATGCAGGTACCTGAATATTGGTCCATTAGTCCATCCGTAAGTTTCACAAAGTTTTTCATAGAGACCTAGCTTGATGTGTAAAGGAAGAATGATAAATTTGTGCGATTGTAGGAATGCTGAACATTGATTCCTCCAGGCTTAAAAGATTTTTTCCAAAGCGAATCTTTTTTGATGCAGTAAATTGCAGTGCTGTCTCGTAGACAAAGGATGTACTTTGCCTATATGTTAGCATATAGGGACACCACCTTCAAGACAGCACAGATTTGCCTGCCATACTTGCTGTAGTTATCCTCTCCAATTGATGCTTTAAATTGTTGCAAGTCTCCCTCACGTAGGCGGCATGCCCGAAAGAAATGAGTGGAAACTGGTTCCCGTTTTTTAGCAAAATCTTGGGACTAAAGCTTCTACGAACAACCGCCATTCACAGATCTCATGAGCAATGTTGAGTTCTTATCAATATCGTAGTAGAATAGAAGGCTTTCTACTTTTTTTAAAGAAAGATTCGATAAACTGATAACAAGTGCGGAATGAAGTCACTCGGACTTCTTCTTCTTTTCGCAGATCCAAATCACGTACAAGATTGTTTAGATCTTCCGAGGTAAATTTATAGGGCTCAGATATTTCACAAGAGCACAGAAATTAGTCATCCTACAAGCTACCATATTCTGACGTTCACAGTTCAGGACAATTCGCGAAAGCATGGCGATCCTCCTCGTTTGAATTGAGAAATATCTGTCGGAGGCTCTGGAATAGCAAATCCGTCACGAAATGAAACAGAATGCAGAGCAGGTGGCATGGTAAGATATTGAACTGACCACCTCGTATCTTGATGTCGCCTTCAGAAATTGGTGATACCATGCAAAAATTGTTGTCATCAAGGTAATTGCAAGGCTCCCCAAGGCACAGCAAATAGCATTATCTTTATTTTGCCATTAAACCATTGTGGAAAATTTACTGCATAAGTCCGGCAGCATGCGTATGGAACACAGGTGCTGTTGAATTTATACTGCAACAGTCAGTTTGTGTATGTTTGATTGTGCGCCATCACTTTCGCCATGTTCTCAATAGAAACTTACACATATTATGTAACAATTTTCTCTCATGAAGGGATGATGTAATATTATCCAAAATTTCGTAAACATGTATATACATAAGTATCTTACATTATATTACATAATGGAGAACATCTGCAACGCAAATCAATCAACCTTTTTCATAGCGATATGCGTTGTCAGTACAATACATTCAGGTTGGCGTTCTTTCACCTAAGAAGCAATTTCATTGTTATGCAATATTATTTGAAGACCATATAAATTTTAAAAAATTACCCGCACTTGGGTCATCATTGAAAATTTTGCGGCGATTCACGCACCTTTTAACTTGTGTGTAAATGATCTCATTGTTTTTGGGAAAAATAGCAATCTTGCACCAGAAATGAATCTAGCTTTTGTTTTTTTTTCTAGAAAAATATACATATATTTAAAAAATACTAATTGTACAGCGTATAATAATCATAGAACTATGATACTGATTGCAGATATAACGACAAACTTTTTGGTAGATATAGACCTAGAGAAACATGCAGGTCTAGCATTACATATAGTTTAGGTTTATTATAACTACAACGCGTAATAGAAATGATGCACTCCTTTATTTCGCGAGACGAACGTGGCATTGTTAAATCTTTACTTATATATTTGTTTAATTTGTTTGGATGCACGATTCACCAAAGAAATAAGAATATAAAAGAAAATTGAAAAAAATACGAGGAACTCATACAAGAGTAGCAACCTCCAAAGAAATAGGATCAGGTGATCGGCAACAACCAAAAGACTTATTAACTTTTAATATTACTGAATTACTTTTAATATTAATAAATATTACTAACTTTGCTGCATCTATACAGTGATAAATTATTGAGAAAAACGTCAAATTGATTGAAGTATGTATTGCCTACCACAATAGCTCTTCTCCAATAGAATTAATCCAAATTTGAGATACAATATGATGCTCAGCTTTGTTATGACGTTTTACGTTCGGTTTTATACATGTGCACACGTGGTTCATTTTTTATGTTATAGAATATCTCGGAAATCATAACATATATGAAAATTCTGACAAAGGTGTTCTAGGTTTTTTTCCACCCATTTGTGGCTATTCTAATGAGTGTTGAATCTGCTGGTTGATATTTGATATAAGGTTTTGGTTACTTTTAACATTTGCTAAGTTAGTTGTCACTTCTAGAAGAGAGATACCCTATAAACACATTGTAAACGAAACCCTGTGCACGATACCTTAACACATTTGTTACATTATATCTAAGGAAATACATACTGAAAGAAGGTAATAGATATAAAATTGTAAAAGTCTGAATTTCGTTTCCTATTTTATTGCTCTAATTTAACTCTTTTCAATTGGTTTTACTTTTAGCTCGTTTAACGTAAAAGTAGATATAATTTAAAGATTATGTCAATAATAAAATAATCGTAAATGGAATAAATAAATATATATATATATCTAAAGATTTGATCAAAGTGGTACATTTCTAACCGTAAAATCACCCCTTTCATTGGAGTAATATGTATTCGGAGAAAGCCGTGGGACCGGAGGGGTTGTCGAATGACAAGCGACTAACTCTATTTACTCAACAACCGGGTCCGTTCGTCTGCTTTATTGGCAAGGGCCGGGCTTCTCAAAGGCGCATGCGGGGGTGGGCAACACACAGTTAATTAATACGAATTGAAGACCTCATTTGCATGCAGCCTCCTCTAACGAACCTCCTCAGAAAACTTACTCTATTCCACGGTCGAAGGGCGCAGTATGGGAATGGTTTTTGGAGTTTGAGGTATAGACGGCTGGCTTGGTTGGTGACAGGCGAATATAGCTCGTTTTGAATCGTCAGTCATTCACTAGATACACTGTACTAACTGCTCCGTAATGTTATGCAGGGAAATACACTAAATTGTACAATTTTTTACTTTTAAAAATAAAATTACTAAATTCCTTTCAGCTTTTTGTATGTTTAGCGACTGATTTTTTTGTTGTTATTCCAACATTTAATCGAAATTGTGTGTCGTTATGTATTCATATCTTTGTAATTGTATTGTGATCACTGTTATGATGCACATTACGTGTAACTGATAACATCAACCATGTCGCTTTTTCTACTTTTACAGCCTATAGCTTCATGTCGTCAGTAGGATAAATAACATTACTTGCTGAACGGAAACCGATTTTGTAGAAAATATTACTACAAATTTCATAACTATGAAAGTACGTGGTGTTCATTAAAAGTTTACCCTATAGAAACTGCTCCAAGTTGTTATGGGATATAAATAAAACCGCAACAACTACGCTGAAGGAATTATACTGGTGGTAACGCCAATGTCATCCATATCGTTCTACTCACAACTGTTTTTATTCCTTGTTTTCTAATGCTTATCTAAATTTGTATATGTTATATAAAAAAGTGAAAACTAGGATTATGGAAAAGGTATATACTAATACTTTTGTATTTTTATGTACAATAAATATTACAAAGCAGCTAATATATTTATTTAAACGTCAGAAAGCCGAACTAGGCACAACGATCTTACGAAATTATTATAATTAGTATATTAATATTTTTGCTAAGATGTTAAATTGCTAAAATTATTACCAAGTAAAAGAATAAACACAATAATCCTTAATTCATTGGTATCAAACTGAAAAAAATGATATTGAACGTTATAGGAACAATCCAGTAATCGCAAATATTAGTGTTGTAGGCTGGATTACCAATCGTACAAGGCACTGGCACTGCACGTTTGGCTATCAGTGTCCGGGTCTCAGGTTTGAACCCCGAAGCTATTTCTCAGGGTTGGAGTTTTCTGTGGTTTTTCTAACTCCATGGTGAGTATTGAGACGCAGCACAGACGCAGGCGTAATAATAACTCAAAGCCGGCTGATGACCCCTACAATTAACGAAAGCTGTTGAAGGATGAGAAGGCATGAATTATTATTATTATAAACAAAAGTGGCCTATTTATGCCTGTCACATTTCAAGTCTTTTCTAAAACCGAAAAGCAAACTTCGAATTTCAGTTTTAACTACCACTGTTATCTTCTGATGCTCGCTACATACTTTGGTATATCCGTTCTGCTTTAATAAGTTGTTTCAATCACAGTTACAGAGTGTCTTTCGTATTGTTTGTTATCATATGTTGCCAGTTTACATGTGTTACTTAGTTTATATATAGCTGTACTGACTTTTTAAAAGACTGGTTGTTGGTTAGTACGCAACAACCAGAAACAACCTGCTAGTACCCCTGTGCAGATAACGCAATCATAATTTGGTCACATGAAAAAATGTAAACACACCCCACAACAATATCAATTTTACGATGAAGGTCGAAGAAATCGGATTTCTATCATTCTTGGACGTCTTGATGAAACACGCCGACAAAACATGACATAATCATTCAAAATATAAGAGATCGCCTATCACTACACTTCTTACTCCTATCTGTCCTGCTGAAGTAACAGATAGAAGATTGAATGAACTTCTAAAGAAAATAAATGTAAAAAACTAGATTCAGCGCAGTAACGAAGATTGAACAGTTTATCTCTTTAACATAGATCATTTGCAAAAATTACAAACGGAAGGATTTCCTAACAGCAATACTGATGCGGAAAATCATGTATTGGACAAATAAGAAGGCAGATTAGAATGCAGAATAAAGGACTGCAAAGTCTCACATCAAGCACACGTGGGTAAGTCAGCAGTTATCAACACCTTCCCCAGAGAAAAGGTATCGACTTCTATAACTGCAAAATATGTACATGTTAAGAGCAAATGGTAAATAACACACTAGAAATGAGGAACAGTGCTAGTAGATTCAATAGGTAGTACACCTACAAATTAAGGAACACACTGAACCTATCAATATATGATAACAAATAACAAGTAGGACAGCTTACAACAAAGACCGCTCAAGTACTGATACACACACCTCACCAAACTCAAGAAAAAATTGAGATTATGCCAAGATATATAACGGGAAGGAGATGAAAACAACATCAAACTTCTGAAGGAGCTAATAGCTTTGTTACAGAAACGTAAATTATATTAGTGAAGCAAAATCCAATACAATTAACTTAAATTTTTCCATAGTTAAATTTGGGAAAAGAATAAGAAAGCTAAATTCTAGGAAAAGTCTCCCCACTTATATACTACGGTTATTTTGTTTGTCGAAACATTTTCCAGCACAATAGATGACACTTGAGCAACATATTCTACAGTAGTAGCTGCTTCCTTCAAAGCGCTTGTAAACTTAGTGTTTATAAACTTAGTTTTGTCAGGTATCATCACAAGGGAAAATCGGGTGTTAAATCCGCGGAGAACTTCTAACAATCTACCAGAGTCTAGAAAACGTCGTCGTCTAGAAAACTTCTTAGAAACATCTTCTTGTAAGGATATTTGATAGCTTATCTTAACACAAGTTAAAGTAATGTCTACTTTGTCTTTTTTCATCAATAAATTAATTTTCATTTCAAAACAATTAATATAGAAAGAACTCAGAGCAAACGGGATGTCATTAAGTCAGACTTGAAAACCAATAAAAAACAAAAATTGTGAGAAAATGTAACTTTTCTATAAATAACAGGAAGTCCAGTAATTATAAATATTAGAAAATGACAGTAGAGAAGCTTATTTGATGAAATTAAAACTCAAATCAAATTGGTGAAGGACTAAAGAAAAGAGTATTTGAAATTTGAGGCTAACTAAAACTAATAAATGATAAAGAAGGGCCATTGGATGCTTGCTTACTTCGGAAAATGCCATTTTTTGAATTTAACAGTAGCGTAAGCGTTTAGTAGTAGTAATTTTTAAGTAAAACAGTACATCTGCAAATGTTTTAAGATTTTACTTTGATACCAATTTTTTGGCAGTCACCATATATGTATTACATAAAATGTATAATTATAGCAAACATGTTAATAAAGTATATTTCATCAAATATTCATCAGATATTATTTTCTCTGGATAGTTTAGAATATAATATTTCTGTACGCAGTTTTCAGGAGAAGCAACTTATCCGTGCGTTGATTCAAATAGCTAAAACGTTGCAGAAAAGTAAATACTTCTCACAATAACAATAGAGCCGACGACTTCCTAGCACTGGTAGGGTTATCCGACGGAGTGTATCTATCAGGATGTCCTCGCTTCGCACCCCAGAATCGAGTCTGCTCGTTATTTATGTATTTTAGCGCCGTCGTACGGCCATTATTGACGCCTTAATGTCCGGATTTGTCGTTGCGTGCGCGACGTCACTGTTTGCAAACACTGATAAATAGTGAGAGAGGCAGATCGTTTTTTCTATGCGCGCCCGTATTCGAATGGTTGGATAGAAGCGCGTGTGTGTGATTGGCTTTATGATGTTTGAACAGCGGAACTTGATCCGTGTTTTATTGCCCGAATGGGTCCTGAAAACTCTCTTTAATTAAACCAATATTGAACAATCGCCCGTACGTGATAGACGCTACAGGCACGAGTTTAAAATTTAACAACTACTAACGCCGAACCCTCTCAGTTTAAATCGTTTTATTTTACTGCATTTCACGTTAATTATTTAGACGTAAATTAATGAACTTAATTCAAACAGAATTTTAATCACGCCCACATTTATATCTAAGCAAACAAAAATAAAATTTACAAAAGCAATATGAAACGCATTTTCAAATGATGAAAGTTCGTGTTATGTACACCAGTCATCGCTTTCTTTTTGGCACTGTTAGAGGGTAAAAAAACTGCAGTATGTGAAACCGCACGTAAACTCTTTTGTTTTTACGGGAACTTATGCACATACGTATGTGCTAGTATTAAAGTTAAGGTGCAAGGTTTGTTTATTTGTGTGAGTCTAATTTTTTCAAGTTATTCTGTGCTCTAGGTAATATTTATTTATGTAGTACCAACTAATCTAGATAAAAAAAAACTTTATTTGCAAGGAGTCAAGAATACGAGGAGTACGTATATCTTAAAAGGAATATTTAACGTTTAATATTTATTCGTAAAACATCTCACACCGAAGTATGATATCGATCTTGATGTAATGCATTGAAGTATGTGTTAAATGACCGAAGCAATTTAAGACTAAATTACAGTTCACGTACTTAATACATTTTATACGTGTTTACTTAGAATGATATGTGTGTATTAAAGTGATTTTCATGAGCAAAAAGTTAAACGTATGAACCGTAATTTGGACAAATTTTTCATATTTCGCCATATACAAACGCGATTATAAATAATTATTTTATTTGAGATTATATTTGCGTTTGGTTATTTACACTTTTATTTTATATATTTTTACCCCAGTGAGTAACCCAAATCCGTTAAACAAAGCTTAAATTATCAAGATGTTAGTATTTTCTTAGAAGCTTTCCAATTTAAGGCTAAAATAATTGAAATCATTTTTTCTAAACCTTCCGAATTTGACAATAAACCAATTAAAAGTGTGATTTTGAAGATTTTATTTTTTCTTTGAAGATTAATAATTTTTGGTTCGCTACAGCCACATCTCGATTCCAAAAATGTCTGGCTGAATACAAGCTCTCAAGCTGTATCATTTCCTAGGCCCTGAGTTGGCATACCAAATTCAGAGTGGTATCATTGTTCAATTGGCGAATTTGCCTTTCTTACGTCGTTGATTACACTGACAACAAATTTCAGCTTTAGGTTTGTCATGAAATATACATTAATTTTAATAAGACACATAAAAAGATTTATATTAACAAAAGATTCAACAAATTTCGTTTGAATTGTGATAATTTTTTTATAACTACAATATACTTATACTAATATTACTCGCTTCTCTACACATTTGTGGATCCGTTACCGGCTTTGGTCAGCGCTTCTATCAAGAAATTTCGGGATTACAAGTGTGATATCAGGGCAAAAAAGATTGCTGATGGATGTTAAGAAGGCTGCGAATGTTGTTTATAAGAAACAGTATAATATTTATTTACATTTCTAGTAGTAAGAATTTAAAAGAATTATTATATATATATATATATATATATATATATATATAATAATTCTTTTAAATTCTTACTACTAGAAATGTAAATAAATATTATACTGTTTCTTATAAACAACATTCGCAGCCTTCTTAACATCCATCAGCAATCTGTTAACTTAAGGGGGTTCCATTTGCCCTGGTATCACACTTGTAATCCCGAAATTTCTTGATAGAAGCGCTGACCAAAGCCGGTATCGGATCCACAAATGTGTAGAGAAGCGAGTAATCATGGTAACGTCGAATGAACAGAAATAATGTCCTTTATGCGGTTGTTAAGTTTGTCTCTTTTAGGTATGTGCATAATGAATGTGTTTATTTGTACGGCGCATGGTATCACCAGTGGTATCATCCGTCTCTCTACCTACTGGGGTAGACAAATCTTACTCATCATTAATGTCACGAAGACAAAAGAGTATAGAGAATACGCATTTTAAGGAATATATGGCAGTCAACAGCGTGAAATCCTTAAATCATATCTCTTACTAAAGTTTTGTATCCTTCTGCTTTTTTGTTTTGCAAAAAATCGATAAAAACTGGTGCCATGGAAACCCTATCAATTTGATGTCAAATACTTTACTGGTTTACCTGTTATTTCCCGCAAAAATACCTTCTTTTATTTTTCTTCCTTCTGTTACTTTTGGGAACGATTCTCGAAAGTATTGAAAATCGTCTCTTTTATGATCCTTCACGCCTTAAGAAAGTATTACATAAGCCCCAGTTTTACGTGTAAAGGTAGTACTATAATCTTTTCATCTTATACTAAAGGCTGATATCGTACGTTGTCTTTTCTTGGTTCCAAGGTTCTCGCGCAGTAATCACCTCCGCTTAACGTAATGGTTTTTTTCCTATTACAACTATCGCAAACCCAAGCAACAATATTTGGCGTGACATGGCTACATATCTAAAATAAGCACAGCAACTTCAACATTACCACTAATGTTCCAGAAATAATCCTCGTACATTATCTTCTGGAATAACATTTTCAAGTTTTCATGTTTCTTACATAAAAACACTATTGATTTACTGAAATAGGAGAGCAAAGTTTTGTATTATGTACCACATCGCTTTACTACATGGCTTTCAAACTGATCTTTGACGCACTTATGAATACTCCACCAACTAGGCTCGTGATGTATTCCAAAAGTTTCAAAAAAATTATTAATCTCACTACTATATGTCAAATTGCGACGCATGCTATAAAAATCTACATTATTGTTACGTCTGCTGCGAAAAATGCTCACTCGTTATTCTTACGATAAAACTTGCAGTAACTACTAGACGTATCAACCAATCAAATGAGAAGAACAATGCAAACCTTGACCTTTCCTGGGTGATCAAATCACACCACACCTGCAACAAGTCTCAATCTGCGTTTTCTCTGTAACCAAGGCTAAGCCAGGCCTCTTCGAATAATATTTACTTTATATATGTTATTTAACTTTATTATCGCTAACTATTAATTCTATGTGTTTTACTAATGGTGTGTGACAATGCAAAAAGATTCGCATGCGGCGTCCGGAGAGTCAATGAATAAAGCGACTGGCTTTAATTTAATGTGCCATAGATAACTTTAGACAGAATTGTAACAAGGTAGAGGCAAATTCCGATTACAAAAATATTAACATCAACAGACAGAAGGGAAATGTGATTGGTGAAATATATTTCTCAATTGCTGGTGCATATGCCTCTTCCATGTTATTTTTGCTAAGAAAGCGAAAGAAGCAAGAACTTGAAACTTCCACCAGGATGTACAGTCGAGATACATTAAAATGAATGTATCACTAAGAGACTTTCCTACTCGGTTGCGCAAATTCGTAAAGTTTACAAGAGCACTAAAGGAGAAGCGCATATTTCTAATTGTTGATGGAAATAATATCACATTAAAAGTATTGAATTGATAGACCTGGTAAGAGAGAACGGCGTTATTCTCTTGTGTTTACCTCCACACTAGCCACATCGTTTCTAGCCATTTCCCTTGTCAGTTATGAAGTAAATGCTATGAATATCAGGTTCGAAAATAGCTTCAAACACATCCCAGAAAAGTTGTGACCCCCCATCAAGTCGCATCATTGTTTGATCAGGCATATATTTCAGCAGAAACAATGAGCAATGCAGTAAACAACTTTCAAAAAAGTGAATTATAGCCGGCTGACAAGAACGTATTCACGGATGAGAACTTTCCGCCTTCAAAAACAACCAATATTGACCCAGAGCTGACTGTCGGCAAAGCTAGAAAACCTCTGCATGCACCACATACCCCAACCCCCAATTCTCCTACACAAATCCCCAATCTTCTTGTGGCATTTATAATACTTCTGGTTGATGTATCTTATCTCATTTTAACGCATCACAAGACAACGATTATAAGGTTTTAGAAAAGATGTTTTCGACATCTGATCTCTCCACTTTTAAGCCTAATGAAAATTCGGGAGTGTCTTCTTTCCAAGTTAACTATCACATGATTTTACCTGTCCTTAAACTGGATTAGAAAGACAAACGGAATGCGCATATAAAGCACAATTAATATTAGTACAAAATCCAGGAAACCTCATCCAAAGGGGAAGCTGTTTTAACAACAATTTGAATCCAGCACTTCTAGATCCGGAACAACAAGAGCCTGTACAATAAATAATACGCTGAAGATTATTATAGAGACTGCCATAGTTCCTCAAAACAAATTACGAAAGAAAAAACAAAAGTTTTAATTCGATGGGCAGTTTGTGGTCAGTGGACACACAGTCCATCTCTGGGCATATAGAGTGACATGTTCTTCTGTGAAAAAACCCTATCTATCTAAGCTATTTTTAATTAGTTCACCTTTGTTGCATTAATAAATAGCTTAAGTATCATTTCTAATGAAAGAAATAATGTGCTCCCGCAGTGGTGCAAGAGAGGGTACATGCTCTTTGTTTTTAAACACTTGTATAAATTCGTATACAGGAAATTTTTCACTTTTGATAATTTTATAATGTACAGAAAAGTTCAATGAACAGTTTTAGGGCCAAAACTATTTCAATATTTACCTAATTAACAATAATAAATGCCTCGACTTGCCCCGCATTCCCCTACTGTTGGAAGTAATTAATTGACATTCCAAAAATCCACATGTTAATATACTTTCCAACATATTTCAATTTCATATAATATTAAAATATATATTTAGAACCAGCGCATAGTTCTGAAGCAAATTTAACAATGCAAGGTGTTCTACTAGAGAATAGAGCAACTTGTATCAATACTTTAAACTTATAATTTGCAATGCACCTTCAACATTTTTGCTTCTAAAACCTAATTTAAAGAATATAACAGATTGTCTAAGATATAAGGAAATGCCACGTACAAAGAATACAAATTAGTCAGACTAAACACATACACATGGCAGAATCTACATTATAAAAAACCGTTGATATAGCATCAATGTTTAATTGTAATTATAACAAACAGTAGTGTATATAAGTGGAAGTAGTTTCACATTTACTATAATATTTTAAATGTGCGGGCTTGCAAATGTTATGTATCTTTTTTTAAACAAAATATTAAATAAATATTCGCGGCATATGTTTGTTGTAAAATTTAAGACCTGGCCTTTCAAATAACCAACACCTAATTTTTGATTATTGTTTATAGGGGATAAAGGGGAGAAAATAGAAAAGTAATATATTCTTTTTCTGTAAATATACGGAAACACAGTACTGTGTAGGTATAGTGTAGGTAAAGTATACATAAATAGTCTCCGTGTTATTAACTTCACTAAATTGATAAAATTTAAACTACTCTAGGCGTAAAAATAGTAAAAAGTAAGTAGAGGAATATGTATGAATGTAGGATTTCAAACGATTTCATTTACCTGTTTGCAGTTTCTTCATATCGAAAAGAATAAGCGGCATTACTGCAAATAAATGATATACGTGTATATATGATTATACTCTCTTAAAAAAGAAAGAAGAAAAAATATGCATCTAAAATCTGCGCACGAATGAAATAAGGACAAAAGGCCTTGTAGCAATAGCGGCAGCGATGCAATTCTTGAAAAGCAACAGTCTTGCAATCATACACGAGTCGACAAACAGTAACCCCAACGTTCCCATGAATTTGTTATTCTACTCACACGACACAAGTTCGGGACATTGGGTACCGATAGGCCATTGTCGTTTAACCAAAGTACCAAAAAAAAGTGGTCGGTTATACACTGTGACTGTGGTCTCCATAAAACAGTCACCAGACGTCAACGCTTACCCAGATCCAATGATATGAGTTCAATATGTTTGCTTAAGTCGCGGTTTCGTGATGATAATGAAAAGGTGAAAAAAAGATGAGATCATGAATTATTAAATTACTGAGAATTGTCTTTGAATTATTTTGTGTCCTTTTTGTATACCATATTGTTCGCATAGGCTGGTCGGTGTTTTATCGTAGATGTAAATCAAATTATTTGTATTCGTTGTATGTCGTCTCGCTTTGGTACTGAAGAGGAATAATCATTTTAGATTATAGTAATTTAATGGCGCACCAGAGCGTTGAAGCAGTGCAGTCAACAATACTCACTAGTATTACCCAGATATAGAAGTACGTAGATTTGCCACAAGTTCTTCAAATTAAATATGTAACGCTTAGCTATTAGGAAACATGTGTTGTAATGTGTCGAACGCATCAAAATCAAAGTAATTAACTAACACATTATATAAAAGTTAGTGTCATAGCTAAATACATTTTAAAACTACTACTAAAACGGCCAAGATATAATGAAGAGACAATTAATCATTGGTAATGCTTAGTTTGTGAAGAACACATTAAATATAAAAGTAGATAATATAACATATATGTCAATAGGATACAGGTTGCCCAACAGCCCAAGGGCCAATTACAGGACAAATTACAATACAATTCTTATTTAAAATAAAATAATTCAAATCGTGTTGCCTACAACAAAATTAGTTGACAGATTTCGCGTACATTTCTTTTCCTATATCCAATCTCGAAAATCTTTTTCCAGCAATTGTTGAACACAAATGTTTTAAAATAACTTTTGAAAACATACAGCGCACGTCAATTTTGTGGCAAAATTCAATATTTCGTATAGCGTTGAAGATACAAAAAAATGTTTCAAATGAATTTTATATGATCTCATGAGTCACAGTTGTGTTTCTATATTTGATTTGTTAAATTTGATTTCTTGTAAACCTATCTATAAAAAGTTATAGTTGCTAATTCATAATCGTTATATGAACCATTTTTTAAAATATGATGGTCTTCACTCACTAATATTCTAGATATCACCACATTTTACTTATATCAATGTTTTCACATGAATTTTCATTCAATGTTTCAAATTGCGTTCTTTCAATCAAAACACCTTTATATTATATTTATATTAACCATGATTGCTACTGAATTAATATTTATCTTACGATTAATTATGCGACACATTGTTGCCCCCGCGCATTTGATGAGATTTTTAACAACATGGATAATAATAATAGCATTAAATTATCCAGCAAATAATAAAGGTCCAATTTTATATAATTGCCACTGCGCAATAAAATCAAATAAAACCAAAAAATAAATATCTTCGAAGTAGACAGTGCTGTATGGATATTAAATGCACATATACATGTGAAAGTATAAGTGGTTGTGTTTGTATATAGGTTTGTGGGTATGTATGTGTATATTTGTGAATAGGTGTACGTATATAATATATGTGTGCAAATAGTAAGTAATCCTTACTCATTGCAATACGTTACAAAGTCCAACTCCCAAATACATTTCCAACAGAAAGCTCAAGGTTCATGGCACCAGAATATACTCTGTCATCCATCGAGAGAGTATGTACACTGAAGCACGCTGCAGGACATTAGTCCCTGCCAATGGCACCATCAACATATGATTATTTCTAGAGTTGATACGTGGTATTAGAAACGACATACCTTAAGGCAAGAAAAACCAATCCATAATATGTTTTGCCAATTTATGTACATTTCTTTTGAAGATCATTTCCATAAATAAATATTTGTTTCAAAGCTCGTATATGGGAAGTACACAGAGGATAGCACTGCGTATTCAACTTTACTTATAACATAAGCAAAGCACAACGGCTTCATTAAAGATATCTTTGAAATATTTTAATGTGCCTGTGATAAAACCCAAAATTTTGTAGGCCTCACCACAGACCACCGCGGGGCTTGAACGCTGTGCCAAAATCAAACACCACACATGATCCCGTAATAAAATGAGTTTAATAGACCAGTACTTTATGCGCTTGATTATCCATCTCGGGGTAACGGAATCGAGGCTGTTATTTCTTTCTGGTATTCCTTGCTCTATAGCGAATACGGAGGACAAATAATTTGAAGAACAGGTGTATTAATAATTCATGGCTGGTCGATGGCCATGTACTTAACGAAGGTAGTTAGGGATGTGAAAACATTGATTTTCATTTAAAAATAATGTTTAATCTACACACTACACAACAGTTTTCTTTAAATAATTGTAAAAATTATTGGTCTAACAGATTTAGGCGAAGTTTTGACAGCAGGCTTCCAAAATTTAATCAAAGTCACCAAGATATTAACGATTTCAAGGACTGTGTGGATGTACAATTCACAGGTGTAGCAGTGAACTCCACTCACACAAATTTATTAATTATGCGGAACGCAGCGCTTCGCATAATTAATAAATTTGTGTGAGTGGAGTTTACCGCGATACCTCTGAACACCAAGATATTCACCGCTGCGAAATAGTTACTAGTTTTTGAAAAGTCGCTCCGCCGTCATGTCGCTCTCATATTTGGGAACAGTAGAAAGAGGTAATGCAACAAGAGATGCTGTAGAAAGTATAACATATAATGAGAACGTCAAGGTAATCTTTAAACACTTGCATTTCGCTATTCTACTACTAGCGTTCAACACAAAGATATAGAATATTCCATTTAAAAAGCTCAACATTAACGCATTCCAAACGTTTTGTGTACTCGTAAGGTGAGCCTCGTGATCCTGAACTACGGACATCGTTTTCTAGGCATTTTTCAACGTGTTTTCAATGATTACCCCTAATACTTTTGAAATGTAAATATATCACAGAAACTATTTCGCATAATGTATGTATGTATATTCCAAATCGGAGCAGAATTCTATCGTAACCATATATCACATCCTGGAAAAAACGATCAAATTTTCATATTGCTAATATTTAAGGCATTATAAGCTCTCTTTAAAATCTAGATAGTCTGTGAAGTAGAAATTTAATGTTATTATATGAATTTGCACATGTAAAAAGAGTTAGGAACGAGCAACGCAGTGCACAGCGCTCCATTACCAACGCATGTTATTCACTAAACTGACTTATATTGAAAATGATAGTCCCGACGCCTTAACTCAACATTACATTCATCAAATATAGTAGTATCAAATAATTTTATTCACACATTTTGCATTTTTACAACTTAACGTATTGCCAATTGTATGTTCAAAAATTCCTTCGGTGCAAAACCCAGCTTGTAAATGATTTAAACCCAGCTACATTCACATATAATTACACATTATAATACTATGTACTTCGTATTCAACAATAAACATCTATTTGAATATGGCAAAAAGGGACATCATTGCATAGCCAGATATACGCAGGAATGGTTACTACTGATCAACTGAACTATATCCAACTCATAGATACCTATATTGAACTAAGGGTGTGTGATCTGCATATAACGCTTAATTTGTTTTGCAGATATCGTACACCTGCTTTAATTGACGTGTATTTCTATATTTTGTTGCTTTATTTGTACTGCTGAAATAGACTGGGTTATTTATTAGGACTAGAGACCAGATTATATGCAAAGTGCATATGTTTTATTTTATTTATTTATTATATTTTACGTCTATTTGTAGATGTCTTACATTATGTCAATTAACGCTAATTAACTTTAATCAGTGTAATACATCTACATATAGACATAAAATATAATAAATAAGTCAAATAAAATATATGTGGACTTTGCATATAATCCGGTCTCTAATTATAACTATAACTTAACATTACTGAAAAAACCCGCTAACCCCAAGTAGATACCTAACTAAAAAGAAGAGTACAAACTTAAATATAATTATGATCCACGTTATAATTCCTAATGTAAAATATTAAGCCAGCTTTTCATTTTAAAAAACGTCCGCTCCCTTAGAGAAGTCCGATATTGTGAGGTTCAAGTTTACTGTCCTGGGTGCCATTTTAGGGTCCTCACCAATTGTCCCTAGACTTTTTAATAAAACTACGAATAGTGAAGGGTACTTGGATTTCCTATGAATTCACTTTACAGGGAATATGTGTTAATCTGACTTTGATAACAGTTCCCAATAGCTAGATCCCCAACTCAAAAGCCGATAACCAGAGACGTATTTTACAATCAGACAGTTATGTGCGAAGATTTGAAAACTTGAGTTTAGAACTTTTGAAAATCGCTCTAGCAGAAATCTGACACATTTTCACCCCGCGCATTACGTAGTTATATTTACAATGTAGTAGTTAATTGATCTGCACATTAAAAAAAATTAGTTAACTAGCAATAATATTATAGGCAGAGCATTCTCTTTGAGAGATAATCTACAATCAGCTTTGAAGATGCGCATTTCAGTATTCTTAACTATTTTTAAAATGGACACTGCTTTATCTTAAAGAGGAAAAATAGACACAATTAATTATTCCAAAAACTACTTGATGTTCCACAAAGAAGTTTTTAAAGTAACTTCTAACGTTAAGCACTAGTTATTCATCTAATTTAACTAAATTCCTAACTATCACAATGCGCAAAATCTCTATGCTGAAAATGATATTTGGGACAGTTTATATATGTACAATATGTACATTCCAATCTTCAGCCTTTTCCAATTTTCACAGAATGAACATAAAATTAAATATCTTTTCATTCAACGTGTATTTTTGAATGTTTATAATCAACAAATGTTAAACTGAAAAACTGAAAGAGAATTATATCTCCCGATGTATCACTTTCTAGCTTCACTTTTTTGTATTCAAGAATGACAATGCAGTAACTCCACAGAACGTATGCTGTCGGCCAGTGATTTACGAGTGAAGTTGGTAGAAGACAGCCAGAATAGACCAGTAAGGGAAATAAAGTATCGCGAAATAGAATACGAGTTATTTAGATGCCTACAAATCATTCGGTTCGTACAGTGTGTACGGCATTCGATAGTGTATGCCTTGGGTATAATGTAGATATGCTTTTACAAATCGATAATATGATTTTCAAATACAACAGGAAACTATTTACAAACAAATACTTTTGGTGAAAAGTACGCACCAAGTAATAGCAAAATGTAGCGTATGAAACCTGCTCTCCTGGTTACACGTAGAATTTATGTCGAGGTCTACAATTATGCTTGACCTAATTAAAACAATAAAAAATAGAAATGTCAGCTAACATGCTGCTATGCTGCTACAACCAATAACCATTCACTTTGTTAACCACTAGACAAAAATATTAAACACTAAATATATTTTTATCTATTCAGTTCTCTATACACATCATTTTATTTATGCTTGGAATGACATAAAAGAACCTAGGTATCAAAAGTCAACCAGAAAAATATTTACAATTCCCATTTGACATCGTTATTTTACGAGTCGGAAGTAAAATATTACAATGGCTGTTGCAGTAGCGATGTAAGTCGATACAATAGCTACTAAAATACCAAGGTACGAGTTGAACATTTACTTTCATTAGTTTGCGTTTATCTGTTCTCCTCTTTTTGTAAATCCACTTCAGCTAACTTTTCCGGATATAATACAGAACCAATACAATTAAAAGTATAGTCAACAAGACTCATCAACATTTAATACGAGTTGTTGCGAAAAGAACACGGCCATCACTCTTTGCGGTTGTGGTTTAGAGAGCTGAAGAACGAGCCTTGGGCAAATGTAAATCCCAATTAAGCTTGTACGAACCGTGGAATCTAGCTCGCGGGGGGTTTTCGATCCAGCGACAACTGATTGATTCAGCCGAGCTCATGTCCACTACGAATGCCGTTGTAAATTGCGATCTCTTGTTTCTGTAAATCAAATAACGTTCCATACCAACCACCACGCGGTTGCTTCTTTACATGTAATATAAAGTAACGTTGTAATAATGTTTCCTATGTTAAGAAAACTTAATATTTCTGCTACTTGACAGTTGCTCTAAACTTAAATCTTTGTTTTCCAATGTATCCATACATTATTTCACTCAGGAAAACTAAGCAAAAGCAACATTTTTTAAGGTAGACAAAATATAATAATCTTATGGGCAGAACGTTCTTTTAAACTAATAAGTGGTGTATAACATCAATGCCCTAATACATTCATAAACCAAAGATTCAAGTACAACAAATAGAAATGCATATATATCCCAAAGTTCAATAACTAATACACTTATTAACGAAAATAGTGAATCATATAATATCTTTTTTCTTGAACAACCAATTGAAATTTGATAAGCAATTCTACTGACTAAAATAAGTAACCAAGAGGAAAAATCCTAAACTTTATAAATAACTATACACGACCGAATTACCTTAATTCTAAGGACGAAAGACACATATGCAGTACAAAGGGAGAATCTCTGCTTGGAAGTAAATATTCGGATGTATTTACAGAAAAGCAGGAATGATTGCCCAGATAAACTCCTAAAACTACATTTTATTCAAATTACATTCAATTATTTTATGTTTACATCATCAATTTCTGGTTTTTCAGGTAGCTAATGCTGTAAAAGAATTTCACATGAATATTGTGGATTATATAGGAGTCCGAAACAATTTGAAATAAAGAAAATTTCATTAGAGAATTAAGCATTGACTTTCTTGCATCAAAGGATCGTTTCAAACATATAATGAAATGCTTTATTTATCCTTGCACTGTTTATAACCCTATCTTGAGTCAATTCTTGCAAAGTAAATATATTGTGCAAATTTATAGTTGGGATAAGACTACATCGACAGTAATATTTTTGTTAATCTTGTACTATCATTTAAATACCTGTTGTGAACCTTGAGGGGTTAATTTATAAAAATATTCAAATCTTCAAAGTAAGCAAGTACTTAGTGTATAGCACTAGACCTGCATAGACAGGTGCATTCGAACTGAGCAGTTGAGTAATTGAGTACAACATATAACACAAAGATCATTTATTTGGTTTGCTTTAAATTACACCTGATTACTTAGGATAGGTTAGAGCAAGGCGACAAGTGCTGTATAAATAAGCAGTAGTAGAAGTTGAAAACAAGTGTAAAATAAAAGTATACGGACATACTCGTACTTTTCTTAATATTTGAACTACCAGTCGAGTATTTAAACGTCAGTAGGGATATATTTTAAAATATTCAAATTTGTCAGAAAATCACTTATCAATCAATTGATATTTGACTATTCAAGCAACAACACGACTCTATGCCTATTAACAAATAAACAGCACTAAGAACACGGAATAAGTTAGAGCAAATGAGGAACCGTAAATAAGTAAATGTATATCCTTAATTAATAAACCAACACAGTGAATGTTTCCCACCCGAGTCCTCACAAACAGGTCCAACAACAACTGCCACAGTATTAAATATATGAAAGATTACTTTAGAATATTAATTAAAACTGTTTTGTGACCGATGAAAAACATACAGACTATCATACCGCACTCATAACGCAACTTCCTTCCAAACGCACTTGATCCTAAGTATTAGTTTTTCGTTTCCACTACACTAGTAGTTACGTGAGAAATTTAACTCAATACTGAATCTGGATGCAAAATATTTCTTGTTACAGTAGCCGTCTACGGTTATGTTGTAGTACCTCCTCAAAATTTCATAATTTTATTCAAAGTGCAACTTTTTTAAATGATGACTCCAATATTATTTATAGTAGTTTGTTTTAAATACGAAAAAACTGAAAACGACATTACTTAATTTGAGTTACAAGCACAAAGTCTTGCGACATATTTTAACACCAAATATTATGTATACTGACAAAGAATGCCATACTAAAAAACTAAGATACTTAATAGGTTATACGTTCATACGTACCTCACATTTATTTTTTTCTTGTACATTTATCCGGGATCAATTGAGGCACCTAATTGCGTCTTACTTTTATAAAATAAAAATTCAAAAATCTGGAATACTTGTCCTACGTGTTTCGCCCCATTATAGCAAAGATACACACACACGAACAAACATATCTGTATATGCGACAGTATACGTTGTTTCACCCTCATATCCATCATATCGATAGCCCGGGAGTGAGAGCGGGGCCCGGGTATGTCCTGGGTTGCGGAGAGGGCTGAGTCACCCAGCCAGCCCCATATGTATTGCCCATACATATTCATGAGAGCGGCCGCTTTCCCTTTCCATTTCGGGTTTTGATACGTATCAATGTTTGCGACTGCATCAAATACAACCTCGTTTCAAAGATTGTTCCACTTTTTTCTTGGTGGAAATAGCAACGCAATCGTTCTATACATCGTTCGAGGTGAAAATATTCGCCGCAAAGTAGTTTTAAATTTCTAGTTTACAATGCCCTTATACAGGTCCGCTTAAAATAATTTCTCTGCTTGGAGATGTATGTACATATATACATCTCCAAGCAGAGACATTGTCTATTGGTACATACCAATAGTTGTACCCACAGACAACGGATTGTATGAAACTATAAATAAAATGTAATAAAGGTGTTTGATGTTTTTAATTAAATTAGGAAGAACGGCCGCCTTTATTAGATTTTATTATGGGATCTTGTGCTGATTCTTCTGCATTCGTTATAACACATTACGCCAGCGTTGTTTCAGTTAGTAAATCGCAAATAATCTATGCTACTGTATAAGTATAATGATTGGAAATCGATTTTCCAGTAAACATAAACTGTACCCGGATGTGTAATATGTCATTTTGTTCGTCTTAATAAAAAGAAGATTCTAACGGGTTCACCTTTTCAAAATAATTCTTGTGGCACATGTAACGCTTCTGCTAATTGCCTCTGAGTTTGAGTTGGGTTATCAACCATTGCTCGTCTTCACTTTTTTGTGGTCTACCAAAGCCCTTACTGTCTTTCACATTGAAATCATTACTTTTAAGTTATCGAAACCATGTCTCACATGTTCTAATCGATGGAGCGTGTTTACCATGTTTCTCCCAGCAAACAATGACTTCTAACAGCCTTATTCTTTTGATTAAATAAGTAATGCGTGTCGCGAATGTTCCTTTTCAGGCACAAAACTCGATATCGTCACTGAATGATAAAGCAAGTTTTTGACGGACTCAACTTGTGCATTTAAATGTTAGACGAACAAAATGGCGTATGTGTCAAATTAATACGCTGTGTACTTTTCGCTGGCGCCATCTCTTAGTTAGGCGGGGAAAAAACTTATGCATAAACCTGGTAGAGTACGAAGATTCATATCAAATTTTATAGGCAAGTGTTCTACCACGAGGAAAACTAGTAAATCATTATTGTAACAGTGAGTTTAGCCCATGCATGTTTGTTATTCTGGACTATCTTAGAGTAAGAATGATTGTAATTAATAGACCGAAGTTGAGAAATTCTAAGACTATTACCCATCTCGGTATATACGGGGAATATGAGCCATTAAAGTGTCAAATTTCAGTTTTATTATGTTTAAGGATCTTAGGGGAAGTTCTTTGAGAAAAGCGCAGATTTCCTCATAGAGGGCTTCCCTAGAAGGACATTCGTTCAAGATATGAGGAGCGATGTGTTAGGGAAAACAAATGTTAGATTTACATTGAAATACGGTATGCCAATAGCGATAGTACTTGGATCACTGAAAAATAAAGGAATTGCATATAATATTAAAGAAAATCGAAACAAACTTGGGCATTCACTTATAGTTAGTTCTAAAAGTGAAAATAAAAGAATTAATATTCAGATATTCTATTAACCTCTCGCTTTTCACTTTCTTCTTGATACTTTTGACCTCAACAACTTTTCGGTGTGCTTTCTTCAGGTAATTATATAATAATTACAACGCCCACACATACATCTAAATACCTAAAAATATAGTCTCTAAAATGTTGTTGTTCTTAAAAAAGTGAAGTAAGAATAGCATTAGCCTGAATCCTAAAATGAATTTCGACAGACACACTACTCCTCTCACTCTTTTCGATCAATTGAACTCCTCTAATTTTACTTTAAGCAAATGCCTCTCAAAGGATAGATGTCCTAATTGGCCTACTTACTTACTATTAGTAGATTCCACAAGTAGATTAAAGCTGTCACACGCAATATTGACCACTTTGGCCAGTTGCACATTCACCACCTTAACTGATCCTGACTTGATTAACATTATAAATTAAAAGTATAAATATGCGGTTAAATAAAGTGATTATTTTGCAGGCGAAAGAAGTATCGTGCAAACTATTTTAATTGGAATGAAATAGTTACTAAATAGAGTTTTAATCGATAATGGTTTATGGACACTTCATTTAACCTTGTAGTAAATTTATGACTGCGTTACAATTTCACTACAGTATTTCATATGACGTAGTACATTGGAGAAAATAGCCTACACAAATCATCTTAGTCGCCATGTGTCTAAGCAGGAAATACAAAGCTGAAGTCCCGTGCTAAATAAACTGTATCTACTTCATAATCATTTAATCCGCGTTAACCCTCTCGCGTCATCACCCCGAGCTATGCCCTCAGATAGGGTTAATGACAGGAAACAGCAACGAATGCATTCCTATTGCATGACCATTACAGTAATATCAAGCATTCATTCAGTGGTGTACGGTTTCTGAAATTAATATGATTGCTATCGCTCCTAAAAACATGCTAGGAATGATGAAAGGATTACACTTTTATTACATGTGATAAATGATTCACTCATATTCCGAACAAGAAAAATATGAATGCCGTGCAACTTCTTAAATGAGAAAAATTCTTTTATATTTGGCATAAAGCGATAGGTAATAATTTACTCCTGCCTACGCGTAAAAGATATGTAAATAGATGACAGTGCAGTAGACACCGATTACATGATATGGTTCTATATGACCGTCGAATAAAGGTGCGCGAAATAGCAAAGGCTTTACACTTTTCATTAAAACACTGATTTGGATTTCCCATAAAGCATTGAGTGTGAAAGGATTATGTGCAAGATAGATGCCACATTGTTGACTGTGGGCCACAAACACGTACATGATCCGAAGGTTCCGAATAATAACAGTTGATGAAACCTGAAATGAGTCAACAATTGAAATAATGGAGTCAAGCTCTCACATGCACTCTGAAGAAGGCAAAGACTATATATTTGCTCAGAAAGGTTATGGCTACTGACTTTTGAAACTTCAGTAGGATTCTTGTTATCGATTATCTTCAAACGTAAAACAATAACAGACCAATACTACATATGCATTCCCTTTAGATCAATATATACATAGATACAGTACAACTCAACAGGCTTCACTTTTCCTTTGGGATAATTCATGAACTATAATCAGAATCGCGTTCGCATTCAGCTTTTTTGCTGGATTTAGTTATCTCACATTTTCTTTTGTTTTCAACTTAAAAAATTGATTAGATGGCAAAAATATTGGAAAGTATGACGAGAGAAGCGCTGAAACTAACGCGCATTTTGAACAGTTTTATGAAACTTACTTTTCTAAAGAGATGAAAAGATTTCATTGGACTAAATATGAGTTAAAAGAAAAACCAGATGAAAAATAACTTTTTGACAAAAACTATGTTTTCTTGTCTAGGGTTTGTAGTATTAATACGCCAGGTTTAGAAAAAACACAAGAGCTCGTTCAATGTCAACGTGCATTATTAATAGCCATGAGTATAAAGAGCGTATCCCGACAAGTTTTCGTTAGAAGAATATAAAAAAATAACAAGAGTTGTGTTTTGAGATTTGGTAGCTAGCATTTACGGATTAGATTCTTTAGCTTTAAAATATCTTCAGAATTCCTTTATCATTATTTATTATACCGGAAATAGATACCAAATATTTTATTTTAAATAACTCCCCTTAATTTTTATAATTGATATGAATTTCTAATATGATTTTAATTTTACTCCGTCAAAATTTTACTTGTTGAAATATAACACCTCGTAGAAAACAGTGGAATTAAAAAGTAATCAGGAAGCGGTGATTCCACTCTAGAATATATGTTCAAATGCATCGCCATTCCTATTCAAACGGCTGTCTATTCCTTTCAGAATATTCATGTATGTTACATTTAATTGACTGAACACGCCTTTACTTTTATATCGTCTTTGGTAGTAACAGGTGTATTGTAACATGATCTGCGGTAAATTAGGTGACAGCGGTGGAAGCTTGTAAAGTCCATTTATCACGATCCACCGATCATCAAATACTTTCTATAATACCAAAAAAACAATGTGCCAGTGGTTCATCCAAGTACTTCATGCATTAAATTATGGCATTCCTTAAGGTGTCAATGGTAAAGCAAATATTTTGTCCCTTTTAACTACGGAGAATAGATTGAAACTCCAAGACTCTTGAAAATGTCTAGCAGCTCAGGGATTACTTTTAAACCAAGAACGGTCCATCGCACTCAATTAAATCAATTTTTGCAAAACTCTTTAATAAAATCTTGGTCTTTCTGTAATTTTATTAAAAACCACTCACAGAATTGCTATCTCGTGATAAGGCCGGACTCTATTCTGCGTTGAACAGAGTATAATTTAACTAATAAGGTTCAACTGCAAGTGTAGTTAGCTACGGATTTTCATTATCTACAACAGGTTTTTCGCAAGAATGGTCCAAAAGAAATGTAATTTTTTAGTAGGGCATTTAGGATACTTCTGGTGAACTATGAGTCTAATTCTCTAATCTAATTCAGATCGCAACATTTTCAAATTGTCAATAACACAATATAAAAGATAACACAAACACCAACAATAAATGTTTTCTAATAGCAAGTAATTCGATTGTCATTTGATTACTTAAGCCACCATTCATGACCTAATGGATTTCAACAAGTAAAATTTCGAGAGAGTATATACTTTGTACAAAGCAACCCTAAAACTATGAGGTATAACTATAAGAATGCGAATATTTACTTGCCCTAATTTTAAACCCACAATACTATGAAAACGTATATTAAATATTTATTTTATATACTTTTGGCCACTAGTTGTACATGCTGTACTTATACCACTGTTGTCCATTCGCGTTATTTATATAACACGAATCATATTTAACAGAACTTCAAATACTTTTTAGGAAACCCCAAACACCAAGTAAATAACATGGAAAAATCTGGATTCTAATAAATATCATGTGAAGATTATGACCAAGGACAGACAAAAAGATGTATTACAATTAGATACAAAGTACATTTGACTCATCCTATTTTAGAAGGTTTGAGAAATCTAGTATTGCCCTAAATATACTAAAAAGTAATCATAATGTTGATAATATAAAGCTAATTCGAAGTGTAAACAACAATGTTTATTCAAATCATTATGAAGGCACGCAAACTTACAAAGGGAAACTTATTTTCATGAATACAGATTTAGGTTCTTTAAATTCCAGCCTTTGCTCGTTATCAAATCATGTACGACCATAATCAGTCGACCATAACTTTAATAGGGTATAAATAGTGTAATTTAGTTTAACTTCTTAGTTCAGTGTTATTGTTAAAGATGATAGCTTAGGTGTCGAAGCGTGTGTCCAGTTTTTAGTGAAGTGTTTGGTTAGGGATATGGTGAAGCGTTTCAAAATAACATGTGTATGTAAATAAAAATGGTCAGTTTTTCACAGGTTTCAATATATCATAATGTAAACTAGTTTTTCCGTACAATGTATATCAAAAATATAGTTACTGATTCCGAACAATTTACCAAAATAAAACAGTTTGAACGGAAGCTTTTAATTTTTTGGAGAATTTGTATTTTACGCTAAAGTATAAATAACCATTTTTTCCAATTGCTGCAGTGGGTTTGACAACTAGCAATCACCTAGAACTTAGTACAAGCTTGACGAATTGCCACCAATAAATTAAAATGTGCTCTATTTTATTATTCACAATTCACTCTGATTGTCTTGAAATTATCCGAACCTGTGCATATATATTTGCAGGTTAAGAGTTGTTTACGAAATTATAATTAATCTAGTAATAGTATTCTCCTTGAATTTACATATATGAATACGCAAATGTGAACAAAACACCAGAGTGAAGTTTCAATGTTCCAATTTCCACTTCGATTTCCCTTTTCGCAGTACTAATACTAACAACATGTACAACTTGAAAATTTATTTTTCATAACATGAAACTATCCAGTGAAAATTACTGACGCTTTATAAATAGGTTTTAAAGAAACTTTAATGGCATATTTAGAAGCAACACACACGTTAAAGTACTTTAGGTAGACAGATCAACTTAGGGAGACTACAAAAGCAAGCGCTCCAATTTTCAGATATCCACGAATTACACTAGTATATTTAGGAGCGTGAAATGTCATATCCTGACAGAGTGTCTTCTTATATCGAAGTATGTAAAGAAAAAGAAAAAATGGTATTTGGAAAGCAAATTGATATAGATAGTATACCATCTACCACACGATTTTACCTAATTGAAATAATTGATAAAATTAGCTAAATCATTCAGATAAAACTTCCAAAAGAAATAAGTTATTAATATTATAGGGTTATATGGAAATCTAAAACTTTTGTAGCCAGCACTTCGAAATATTGTCTAACGTGGGTGACGTTAGTGAATGTGATAATACGCATTTCATTGTGGTTCAGCCTATTTAAAAGCAGCAGTACGAGAGTTGTCCTTAAGTTTTGCATATAGACCTAGAATAAAACAATAAATAAATGCCTGGACGAGTATTCTCTACGAATAAGAATAATGCACTTTCGCATGCGGTCTAACTAACTTTGGAAGCAATTATTCCACTCGTTTGTTGATACAGTCAAAATTGCGTTTTTGAAGGCATAAACTGCTTTTTCTGACTACTGGAACCTTTGACCACGCAGTCCATTCTTGATTTTTCGAAAGGCAAAGAAATCGTTGAGACTTAGGTCCGGATTGTATGGCGGGTGGTCTAAGAATTCGACGTTTTCTTGCTTTAAAAATTCAATTTTCTTGTATGCTATGTGCAAACTTGCATTGTCTCGGTGGAGGATGATTCGTCGATCGGAGTTGGTTTTTCGAAGCTCAGCTATGAGTTGTGGCAAACAAATGGTTGTATACTAATCAGGGGTAATGGTTCTTTGATCTTGTAGCGAAATTGTTGCTATATGACCTGCTTTTGAGACAAATATCGCGGCCACCTTTTTAGAGACACTTCGGGAACAGTTGACTTTTGTCGACTTTCCTTCATCCAAACAAACGACTGGCACTTAGTTTCTAGCTCATATGAGTAAATCGAAGATTCACCACCACTGACGTTTTTGTACACATTTTTAGGGTTTCCGGCGTTGAAGCAGTCTAGAGTTTTTTGATACCACGTCAGTCTAACTGCTTTCTGTTCTTCGGTCAACAGATACAGTATCCAACGGGAAATTTTTTTACACACAATTCTTTATACAGGATTTTTTGAATTGAGGTCCTTGAAATCCCCAATGATTTTTTGTTTTTGATATAAAGAATTATTGCGCGAAGGTCTTCTCGATTTAATTCCATTTTTTCAACTAACTTGTCAACTTTGAGGTTTGTTGTAGCTACAACACTACACGTATTGCACTGAAACTTTGCATTTAGGTTAACTTAAGATGGAGGTTAATTTTTAGTGGTAAGACTTGATTAATGGCGCCCTCTATGTCCCAGTACGTAAAACTTAAAAGACATCCCTCCTATTCGTTTAATAATGAATATAAAATCTATAAAACAAGGTAGTCGTATTATTTTGCAATAAATTTTGAAATCACTAACAAACATACGACAAATTACTCGCAGGTGAAACAGCAATTCCAGCACCTTCCGCAGACACTTTTACGCACAGGATTTAGAACTCGAATCTGTCCATTTTTTAAGTTTCGCTGTCTTATTTTTTTCCATATGGAAGGCTTAGTAGAACATTTAAGTATGCTTTTTCTCCGCTTAGTAATAATGTAATATATACGCTGACAATATAACTTTTACGATATTTAACAGGTTAATAAAAACTAACTATGCATTATAAAAAATCAAAATAAATTAATTTTCAATTAGACTGTAGATTTACACTTTTCAATTGTACTCTTCTTAACAAGTAAATAGGAAAACAAGTATTTTAACCGCACCTGTACCAAGTGCTGGGGTCAATTCATTCAATAACAATGTGTCTTAAGTTTAACGATAAACATACACATAACCCACCAAAATTCCATAAATTCCACTAAATATAATTCATAATGATTTAAACTATTAGCAGCAAAGTTACAATGACCGTACCTAGCCGCTTACCTAAAATATTTTAAACAATTGCACCACTTCTTATTGTACTTGTTATTTTTCGTAAAATAGCTCCTGCATTTTTAATATAGTTTCCAATCATAAGAGATAATCGAATTCAAAGCTAAAAAGAGATTTGGAAGAATCTTCTTAAGATTTTGGTTGGAGTTCCTCTCCTCTTGCTGCTGTCTTTTTGCTTGGAAGAAGTCCTTTGAGATTTTAAATAAAACTTCAGCAGCGACAGAAAAATAAACGAGCGGTCTGAACCGAGAGACCAAATGAAGATTCGTCACAACAACCACGGAAAACCATAACTTAAAAATTTAGAAGACATGAATACTTGTGCCCAATTTGTGAGTCAGTAATCCTATTTGATGACTAATCAGGTCTGCGGATTTAAACTTATTAAACAATTTTCTTTATAAATGCAGTAAAAAGATGCTCAAGGATTTCAAAACGATATCCACTGTCCCAAATGAATTCTTGCAGAATTTTCATGACGTAATCTACCCAGTACAGTTGTGATTGCACTACGTATATCATGCTTATGATTGGAAGGTATTATTAGTCATAAACTACATGTTTAATATCTGTATCTATTCACTTATTTTTCTATGATATCCAATTCTTTATTTCTGTCCAAAACTAACGTAAACTCTGTTTTGCAAACGACTCTTATTAAAATATTCTTTATTATTTTTAATTGTAGTTACTACGAATGCTGTACCATTTCGAAAAAGGAGAAAAAACACTATTTGCGACTATTCCAGAACCTATTTGGCATTCTCTAAGAAAAAACAAACTAGCTGAAATATAAAAAAGAAAGAATTAAATTCAGTTTGGGAAGGTACTTCAAGAATTTGTCAAAAATCAAAAATTATACTTTTGATTACCACAAAGATGTTCTTATGATAAAACAGAATTGCTGCCTTTTTATATATCTCATGAAGGAAATTGAGTTTCGTAGATTCAAGAACAGTTGACACCTCTTCTAATTCTAAGGAGGGATTCATCTAATTTAACTGTACTTGTATATCACAAAGTAAGCGGAATCTACATATTGAATATGTTAACTGGAACAGCTGGTATGCTCTTGTGAGCATAACAGCATTCTATATTTCAGACTTAAAACTGTTGCACTTTAGATTTTATTATCCATTCTTATCTCTAAGATTATTTGGAAATAGTATGCCATAGACAAATTAAACAGCAAAATTAGAAAATTTTTCTTTCGGCAAAAAAATCTGTAATAATAAATTATTACCACGCAGATATTTTTCATGGTTTAATTAAAAAGATATTTCACTCCCTGACGTCACTTCTACCTTTCAACTCAGCTTGTGCGGCTGATCAAAGATGTATCTTGAATCTATTTAAAGTAAACAAGGCGAAACGCAAATGTAACATGGCAAACACGGTACGAACTTTATAATCAAAGACCTTCTACTAATATCAAACAAGGACGACGCAGTAAGAATATGAAGAGGACACCAAAATTAATGAAACGTCACATGATTTCAATATCAAAGAGATTTTAATAGAGATAAAACGCGGGCATGCGTGAAAATTATTATAAGAAAGAAAATACAGGAAGGGGTCGTTCGGTGGTACTGGGGACTCGGATTGGGGTAAGTTAACTTACTGACACCGACGTTTGTGGCGCTGTGGCGGTGGTAGTGGTGGTAGTCATGGCGGAAACGGCGAGGTTGCTTTGAAAAATGACAGGATGTGATTTAGATTCTGGCATTTTCCAGGATCCTCAGCATACTTTAACGGTAATACACTGCGGTACAACATCGTATTTTACACCCGAAAATTCTCACCTTTATACATGCAAAAATGAATCGCGCTAAGGTCATGTCCAACAGAGTTACGCGAGTTCTACTTTTTATGTTTTTCTAAATTTTAAAATATCCTTTCCCGTCAAGCATTTATATTTAATAAACTTTGCATTAAGAATACTTAATCCATCTATCTTCCATTATTAACAATTAATTTATTCCGTTTCACAAAAAAAAATCATGCAACATTTTCAGTTATATTATTAAATAATTAAAATGTTGTAAACCAATTAACAATGAAAACTTTACAGGTAAATATTTTTTGTCATAATAATGTTATTGCATTGAAATCAAAACAGTACAAGCGTTATAATTTCATATCTCCTATCAACAACCAAGCAATATAAACGTAAGATGTTGATATTAATCGATAATAATAAGTTCGTAATAAACCGTTATGCATCAAATGTACGCATTGTTTAATTAATCAGTGTATAATAGCCTCTGCCAAGTAATCTACATATTCGTTAATTTTTGTATTAATTAGCGTCTTATGAGTTTGTTTCATGTAGGCTCACGAAAGTGTAAGAAACATTCCCAATAATTTTTTACTCCCAAGTCGAAACTTAGATCAGAACTGTAGATCAGAAAGTAAACGATCAACCAAAAAATGAAAATTTCACGACTTCGGCAAGATTCGAACTTTCAACTACCGCTCGCCGGATAGCCACATCGACAATCTACGCCACGGAGTATGTATACTTTAATTAAGTAAAATATGCGCTTGGCACTCAATATTGTGTCTGTCCAGATATTGCAATAGATCAGGGGACATCGTTAAATCTAGATAGTTAAAGTGATTTGGTCCTCCCGTTGTGTAGATGACCAACGTACCTATCCGGCAAGCGAAAGTTGCAGGTTCGGATCTTACAGGAATCGTGACATTTTTAAATTTTTCCTGTTTGAGCTTGTGTTTCTAAATTATTTCCTGATCTAAAAATCGATAATCCAAGGAAACGGAATCTGTGAACGTGAAATGGATTTAATGTTTTTGACAGTATTAAAAAAATAATACATTTTTTAATGCTGTAATCTATCAAACACATTTTTTATTCACACTTATAAAAAATATTTTAAGACAGCTTACTTGATGGAGTTACTGCGATACCTATGAATTATACACCCACACAGTCCTTACAATCGTTGTGATAAACGAAATCCTCCCACTGCATTGCAAATTCGAAACTTCTAATATGCCAAAATATGACATCTGTTTTCAATGTTGTTTTCGCATTTTTAAAATGGATATCTCTTATCAATAAGGGTAATAAGAATCTATATGAGTAGAAACAGGTATTATCCGTCAGGATATTATTTGCTGCATTAAAAATTTCGCAGAAAGCACGATATCAACCAATAGTAGAATGAAATGCGCAATAAAATAGGTGAGTGGTTGTATCTAGAAAAGCCATTCACTTTTTAATTTATAACTATAGTCCGTTCGTACCTTAAAATTCAGTATGGCTCCTATGGAAAATGCGAATGCGGTTGCCACATTGTGTCAAAATGACATTCTTAGGATGTTAGTTATATGAAGAAATGACAAATGGAACATAACCAATGTTTCTAATATATATTTATTATTGTATTATGTTACATCAAAATATTTAGTATAAATATTACAAGTTATTTCTATATTTTCCAAATTATACGAAACGGCTTTTATTAAAATATAATTTATGAATATAACATTTCTTTTCCTTTGAGAATGGATTTTACAATTGAGAATAATGCTGCTATGATATAATATAAATGGTGATCTTTACATATTAACACACATTAACAATATTAAATATAAAGGACAGACAATTTTTGGAGAAGAGCAACAACTGTCACCAATAAGGAAAACTTAAATACCAATTTATTTTTTGGCAGTAGTAAAATGTTAATAATACAGTTCAATATTAATAAAGATCACAATTACTACAGACAAAGCAGTTTTTATGCCGATATTGATATTTTTAAACAGATTGTTGCTGGTTATTATTGAGATCAAATGACTGGAAACTGAATCCAAGTGTAGAAAAGCTAGAGTCTCCACTCAAACCAATAATAAATTATTCGATATCATCCTCAAATTCATCTACTCTCCAGTGGAAGATGAAATATCTTCCACTGTAAAGAATATCATTATTTTTAGTAGCAATCATCGTAAACAGTTATTATAAATACCTTTCTTCACACGAGCAGCGTATAAACTCCATTTATGATAAAACATGAAGCAATTCTCGCTTTAACAATTCAGCTTCTACAGGAATATGTTTGCTTTAAAACCAAAATCAAATATCATTCTTTTTCCAATTTGGTGTTATTATCCGCTAAATATTACGGCTGCGATATCGTGCATTATTCATTACAATTACAAAGTTTGGTGTTAGAAAAAGTAATAGTTGCTCCATAAATCACTTTTCAGAAAAACTTCATTATGTGCGTCTGCAGTATCTTATATAAAAATGTAAGTTTTTCTGCGGCAGCAAATCCACTCCCATTGCCCACATGCATATCTTTGACCAAGACAATGAGGAGCTGTTATTCCCGTTGTTACACCTTCTACTAGTGAAATTATTGTGCTATTAATCCAAACTTTGTCAGCAAAAGGAACAGTATTCACTCACAATTCAACAGTGTACACAATGTTTCGACCCTCTTGCCTGAATAATTTCTCTCGTCTGAATAATTTCATCACGTTCATTCATAATGCTTTATTGCCAAGCTTTTCAAATACAAAACCGATATCTAGCAATAGCTTATAAGACGTAATTCTCCTAAAATTTGGAATATCGATGTCCATATTAACATGTGTTAGTATACGGTTAAGCGTAAGGGAAATATTACTTAAAAGAAGCAATGAATTTTACGACGAAGTGTTTGAACTTGCATATAGTATACTAATGTACAAGCATTCTTTTGGTAGCTTTCTCTTCTTGGTTTCTTCTTCGGTGGGGATTGCACTGCTTGTCGGGTGCAAAGTTAATATATAATTCTTTCACTGCAATCCAAAGCTTTGCTCATTTCTGTGGCAGCAGCAGATACATTCATCGTCTTGTTAAAATACTAAAATGCGTTCAAAATCGTCTGCTTTCCTTGCTACGATACACTTCGCGTTGAGTATTCTTCTTCATCGCAAGATCCATATTCTAAAACATATAAACATTATATGTTATCGTGTCAATTTTCCTTCATGAACCTATTACTTTTTATTTAGAAAACCGCTAATTACTAATTAGCCATCAAAAGAACAGATTCACTGCTGCACACAAATGCTACCAAACGCAAGGAAAAAATAATAAACCTTCAAACAAGGCACACAAAATGCACACAAATTACGGGCGAAATACAAAATTCTTAAATTAACTGAAAGTGTAAATGTCATGGGAATCATACAGCTGTCAAAAGAAAAGTCACTAGTAGAAAATCGGGGAATTCTGCCCAGGTGGAAAAAAGATGTACACACATAAACTCTCTGTCAATAGAAGGGGAGGATAATATTCCATAAGACCCAGTATTGAGTATTAAGGTACGAACGGCCTTGAGTTAGAAAGCACAGATAATATAAAATTGTTTAACCGAAATAAATAGGGACAAGTGCTGTACGCCACTGAGTCAACCACGGTTTACTTTAAAATTAAGGAAGAAAAGTAATATTGAGCATAGGTTTTTAGAACAAATGGATTTTCATAAAATGTGGAAGCTATACCCATAAAATCATGACAACTAGTTTGATAATCATCATCTATTTTCTTTTTTTTCAAAAAAACTAAACGACGCATCTGTTGATTGACGAAATTGTGTGCAAATTTTATATGTCAAGGATTAAAGTATTCTGTTCAAACATATGATTGCAAATGTATAAAAACGAAAATCCGAACCCAAAAAACAATGAAAACCAAAAGAAAACCCTGCATACATACACAAACAATGTGAAAAAAGAGACAACGCAATCTAACATTATATCAACTCTATGACTTAAGGTAGCGATTTTCGTCAAAAGATGTAAAGGTAATAAACTAATACCATTTTTTATCAGGTGGCACAAATTTCTTAAGGTTAAAGTTTAAAAAATCAATTTATACTTTTGATATAATTATTTGAAGTATAATCTAATGAATTGTGGATTTTAATCTTTTTTAATCTGCAGTAAATCTCGAGCAATGACGCTAATATCTCTTCTATCGAAACCTTAAGTAGCCATCCCATAAATTTGGTATACAAAGAGCTGCAAAGTAGTGCAGAACCACAAATTATTTAATTATATATTTCTTGAAATATAACTGTATTGATAACAACGTACCTATTAAAAATGAAATTCATAGGTTGTTTATGAAATGTCATAAACTTTGGATGCTGCTGCTGTGTAGATTTTATGTTCCGGACATAGGTTAGGAGTGACGGATGTTACTCAATATTGTTTACCTTACTGTATTATCATCTAAATGTGTCTTTTGTTTGCAGTTAAGATACAAAACTCTGTAGGACTACAAAAATATGTTTTTCCAAATGTCATTCTTACATACATTACAGATCGTTCAGCTGAAGTATGACGACGTTCTAATACTCTAGACAAAACTTGATTCCTAGCGGACTATAACATATCGATTACTTTCCCTGTGTGTTGGTGTTGAGGGGCGAGAGTAGGGTACTACGGCTGCGGAGGTGAAGGGCGGTTGGGACCGTCCACCCCCGCGCTCGCCTGGCATGGCGTCGCATGCAAATCAGCATGGCGGCGGCGGCGGCGCGACGGGTTACTACGAGGCCTGCATGACAAGACCGGACCGCGGTCGACGTAAACGTGGGAGACGACGTGTGCCGATGCTGGTGCAACGTGTATCCTTCGTCGATTCGGCTTTACGCTGATACCATGGCTACATCGCGTAGAACGTACAGTGAATGATGCGACAATTTAGTGAAAGTGTTTGACCGTCACAATCATAAAAACTTTCAACTTATTTTTAACCTTGCATTAAAACTTTATTACCGCTATACAGAATACCGACGATGCTATTCAAACTTTTACTACCACTAATGTAGAACGTAAATATTTAACAAATTACAATTCCGAGATAAATTTCTACGCACACATATTACAAAGATCATATCCTTACAGTTCAAACTCCCTGCATGTAGCAGTTGATTTCCTAGCTTACTCACTATTTATAGAAGTTTTATAACAATTAGTACTGTGAAACCTCTAATAATAATTACTTACATTTATTATCTTTTCAATTATAAAACTTGTTGCAACGAATAGCATTATATTCAAATGTATTTGTTATACTTTTCCATAGAAATCCGTTTTATAATAGAAGATCGATCTCGTCGATATTTTTTGGTTCTACGGTTTTATTGAACACAATGATAACGTATGCTTCATTAAGCCTCGAAAATCTGAATACAATATTAATGCGATAATTTCACATAAAAATTTTTCTGGCTCCAAATTAACTCCATATAGGAGACAAAATGTGAAAATTGGCAAACAAGCGGTAAAGTAATTAAGACATGGAATGCAATTCCAAGTTATATCACTAGCTACAAAAAGTGGTACTGCGAAACATGCTACGGAAGATCTTGAGTGGACAGGGAACGAAGAATCGTGATATTTTCTATATTAAAGAGAATAAGGAGTATAATAAAAATAAGTACACACACCTTCAAAGACCAACGAATCCAAGAAACAGGATCTTAATATAACAAAACTCTCATATTGTAACCAAAATCTTCTTCTCGAAGGCTTTCTGATAGCACGAATTTGCGATTCCCACGGATTTTCATTTACAATTTTAATACATTTTAACATTTTAAAGTTATTGATCTAAACTATGTTAATCTATAGACAAGCTATAGGTACTGAAATACATACCAAAGTCTCTTAAAATTTTTCGATGATGCTTTCTATTTTTATAAATATATGTATACAATGTTCATGGTTCTAAACAGCGTGTGCATTGGTATCGATTGATTGTGGACCTGCTCTGATGAATCCAATTTATTTCAAGCCACGGAGATTAAATATAAATGAATGTTTACTCTACCGTTCGCCAATTAGAAAATTTTGGAAATGGTACACGAAATAAACTTAACAGCGCATAAAATTCAGCAGTTGCGTTGTTTAGTAACGTGTAAGTAAAAATTACTCAAGCACAGATACCTTATAACAAGGGTCTCCAAACTACAGCCCGCGGGGCAACACTGGCCAGCGGGCACCACTAATCCGGCTCGCGGTACTACTGTAAGGTGATTTGAAATTTGCGCGTAATTTAAAATTGGGTCCTTGGAAATTAGTAAAGGAGTCAGTGTCATCGTTAGGCTAAAAAGCTTAGAGACCCTTGCGCTATAACATTTCACAATAGTGTATAGTTATAGTAATAGTAATGGTGATAGCCATAGTAATAGCAAAAGCAATAGTAACAGTAATAGTAACAGCAATATCAATGGCAATAGTAATAATAATAGCAGTAGTAATAATAATAATAATAATAATAATAATGATAATGACAATGACAATGACAATGACAATGATAATGATAATGATAATGATAATGATAATGATAATGATAATGATAATGATAATGATAATGATAATGATAATGACAATGACAATGATAATGACAATGATAATGACAATGATAATGACAATGACAATGACAATGACAATGACAATGATAATGACAATGATAATGATAATGATAATGATAATGATAATGATAATGATAATGATAATGATAATGATAATGATAATGATAATGATAATGATAATGATAATGATAATGATAATGATAATGATAATGATAATGATAATGATAATGATAATGATAATGATAATGATAATGATAATGATAATGATAATGATAATGATAATTGAGAGACACCACTGCAGACTCAAAAATATTGCGTTAATACGATTTACACTCGACTTGCGTTATCAAAATTGCGTAATGGAAAAGGTTCGTGCTTAGAAATGCGAAAATCCAATGCATATTGAAATGTAAATGTACTATCTTCTCCATAACTGTAAGAAACATGCACATTTTATATCATGAAGTTATGTTTACATAATTGTAGGTGCTATTTGGCATACTTTTCCATATGAATATTGAAATGCTTAATGCTGTTAAATAAAGTGACACATAGTACCGCCATTACATTTTAAATTCGTGTTGGATATTTCTTCCAACTATTTCAAATCTTTATCCCAATAATCTTAAGTATACATTCATACTGTGATGAAAGTGATACACAGTATACTCGTATTGAAAATGTTGTTCAAACTTCGTATTACTACTAACTAAACATTATACATAAACTTACAGCTTTTCATCTAATTTTTACTACAATACTGTCGGTAGTTGTTGCTACTTTTACTCAAACAACATACTTTATTTAGATTTGTGGAAATAAATGTAATGGTTTCAAGCTACATTACGTACACCACCTTCCATATAGTACTGCAATTTTTCAGCTAAAAATTTTTGGAAAGTTCGTATGCGTTATTGTTCATTTATATTTTCAGATGAGTTTTTACACTTTGAAATGAAGTTTTACATAATTGGCCGAGGCATCAACTAACCAATGTGCTGCAGAGTAAATTTACAGATTCTTTTTCTCTGCCTAGGTCTCATTAAATTAACTAAAATGAAAGATGTAATATGTAAATAAATACTAGAGACAGAAATACAAGTGATTTTATCAAAAGAGCAACTAAAAAGGAGGTATAATCCGTAAAAATAAATAGTTCATAATTCAATATTATATGAGTACACTTTTTATCAGATTCAGACAAACTATCATACACTAAACATTAACATAAAAACGTCAGTAACGGTAGTATCTAGCTAATAGTACATCTGATCTACACTAGGGTGACAGAATAAAATAGACACCAGGTAAAGCGGTATAAATATGTAAACAGCTAAATTCTAAGAACGAATTAAGAACTTTCTCTTGTCATTAGGGTAGGGGTAGATGTATCGGAAGGAATTCGTCATAGTTTAGTATCGTTACAACTATGCCTCGCTTACAAGGTTCGAGTGATATTAGCGACTTCACCAGGGGTCGCATCGTTGGCCAGAGTGAACGTGAAATAAGAAAATTTTTAAATATTTCGTTGTCCACAGTTAACCGTGTGATTACACAATTTAAACGCAAGGAAACATCAACAGTGGAGCCGAGACCAGATCGTACCGGACCTTCTGAAAGAAGTAAAAGGGTGCTTGCACGCGAAGTGTTAAGAGAACCGCGAAAAAGTACACCTGAGCTTGCGGCAACTTCACAGAAAAGTCAGCGCACCGTTCTGCGATACCTCCACAGTGTGGGGATGTATAAAAGGGTGGCAAAGAAAAAACCTCTCCTTACGGCGTTTCAAAAACGGCGCCGAATGGCTTGGGCAATCGAAATGCGAACGAAGCCCGAAGAGTTTTGGCGGTCTGTCATTTTTCAGACGAAAGCAGATACTGCCAATTCAGTGATAGTGGTGATACGTGGGTATGGAGACGTTCGTCACAGCAACTGGACGACAAATTTTTGCATCAGACGGTGAAATACGGCGGTGTGAGCATCATGGTGTGGGGCGCGATATGGTATGGTGGAAGATCGCAATTAGTAATCTGCGACGGAAATATAAATGCGGCAAAATATATCCAAATATTAACAGAAGGACTACTACCGATATTCGACAACGCCATTTTATCTAAAGAAGACGCCACTTTTATGGAGGATGGAGCACCCTGCCACAAAGCAAGAACAACAACCACATGGAAAGAGGAACAAGGGATTCGGATTTTACCATGGCCAGGCCAGTCACTAGACATGAATCCGATAGAGAATCTTTGGCACATAATCCAGACAAATATGGCGAAACGAGCCCGAAAACCCAGCAATAAGGAAGAACTCGTGGCAACTGTTACAGAAGAGTGGTTAAATATTCCAGAAGGCACCATTAATCATTAAATAGATTCTATGCCACGACGACCAGCAGCACTTCACGCAAGTAAAGGTGGATCGACAAAATATTAGTCTAATTTAAAAATTTTAAAATATTTTGTATATATAACGAGAACAGCATCTTTTTTTAATTAGTAGGTATCTATTTTATTCTGTCACCCTAGTGTAGGTCTAAAAGTTTTAAAAGTGGAACTGACATATGTATTAAAGGGAAAGATATAAAAGTCAAAATAAACCAAAGGAGTTAAACAAGTTTTATCAAGTAGGAGGTTTATTAAAGATTTAGCACTATGTAGATTTGTTCAGTCAGATAAAACTCAAACGTTATGTATCAATAATGAATGGCTATGGTGCAGATATATTCCAGTTATCTTAAAAGATAAACACTTCAAAAACTTGTTTTATAGTAGTGCTCAGTAGTAACTTTTCAGACGCAGGACAGCTAAACGAAAGATATGAATCGAATAGTATGCCAAAGTCTTTAAATACAATTCAACGTAAAAAGAATTGGATAAAAACATACTTATTTAGCAACGAACACAGTATTCTTTAACCACAATAATACACCTATCTATTCGTTTGCCACAGTTACAACAGCGAAATTGGTTAACTTGCGTTACGAATTAATATTGTATCCGCCTTGATGTTTAGCAGTTTAATACAAAGTATAACTTTTTGAAGCTTATGGGTGTTATGACATAACAAACTGTGTCTTTTAACTTTATCTGAATAACAGCTTTTACAATTCGTTCAAAATTAAACGTCTCCATACGGTATTACCCTTGGACACAATGTTTTTTGTGTTTAATACACTATTTTATAGTTAATTTGTCATTCTTCCCTATTTTCAATTTGTTAGTACTACAGATATAGATTACTCCAGCGCCCATTACCATGCTGATACTACTTCGAGGAAGAATGAATTAATAAACTCCATCACTTTACTATTTCTGTCCATGTTTTTCTATTTCTTCTCTCGTCTTTTGATTACAAATTATTCGTTATTAATCTTATTCTGAATAGGTACTTTGCAAATGGCATTTACCTTCTAAAAAGTCTATATAGAAATATGTAGCACCATATTTGACATAAATTATCACATTTTTCAATAGGATGAAATAAATTTGTTAGGAACCTTTGATACAAGTACTAATTACGACTAACTTTCACCTATAAAACTGTATAATTACAAACGTGGTACCAAACGTAAGCATCACAAATAATTGGCCATAATCGACGAAATACAGAGAGGACGATCAGGATTCGTATTGTAACGTTGTTCAGTGTTAGGCCGCACAAGGCACACCACGATGGGCAGTGATGAATGCGTTGCTGTCCCGGAAACAGTTAATCAATTGTTCCAGCGTTCTCTACGCATAGCTTACCCCGTTGTCTGCTGACAGGCTTTGTTGAGCGACCGTCATTACTCTGCCAATCACTGCTTAGCGGTGCAATCATTCTACACGATTATAGGTCTCCGTTTAACTAACAGAAACCGAAGACTTTTATGGATCTGTTTACATCGGCAGATAATGGTTATTGTGGAAACGTATATCCTCCGCTCTTTTTTATTGTCGTCGTCTTTTGTACTTTTATAATCTAAAACAATAAGGACAGCGCGGTGTTCGTTCAATGTGCAGGTGTCTCATAGGTCGCTCATCCATTGTCCATGTTACGTTTGAAACCTCTTTTACTGTTGTTATTGTTCTATAGTTAACAAAGAAAACATATTGGACATTGGAATTCTTCATAAGTGTTTTGATAATGAGAATACACACTTCATCATTCAAACAGCTTATCTTTTGTTCAAAAGATCTTACGATAACTTTATTCGCACGTATACTAACATTTAGAAGATGTTAAGATAAATCTGTACTACTCAAAATAATTAACGCGTATTTCATAAAAAAATTAATAGCCTAAAAGAATGAATTCACAAACCTTCTAATTTAAAAGTACTCTAGTTTTAGTACTAGGAAGTGTTTCAACATATTATTGTGTTTCAAACTTGTTTCGATAAGTTCTAATGTGATGTCAAGGGAGTACAAAATGTTACATGTTTAATGAAGGAGAAGTACAGAAATATTCAATTTTACATTCGTGTTTCTTCATTTTTTTTTATAAAAAAGATAAATTAATAATCCGTGTGGTTTTCAGAAAGAGCTAAAAGCATTTAGATTCTTAATTGCAAGGACTGTATTAGAGTTGATTAATTCTTGGCGAATCATATCCCATTTCGTGCAGCAACACGTCTTCCCAAAGTATTCCAAGTGTATTCTGTTGGATTATGATGTGGGGAATTGCCTGGCCACTTCATGAAAGCAATTATTCCCGAAGTCTGGTCAAAGGAATGGAGCACTACCATGTACACAAATGAATTATTAGCCCACCACTGCAGCATATAGAAAAACACCGGGCGGCAGAATCTCATTCAAATATTTTTCGCCAGTGAGAGCTCCTTTCAGTGCTTATTCCGCTTCATACTATTATATCACCAACCACATATAAAAACCTTTCCCAAATAAATTGTGGGTCATTGCATTTGCCAGATTCACACCAAATTAGAATACATATTTTATTTCACTGTAACGTAAATCTAGTTCGTTACTGAATAAGACTTGTTTCCCTTTATTACGACGCCAGTTGCATTGATACCAACCTTCCAATGGCAACAACAAACCCAGTTCATAGCTGGGTTGTATGTGAGATTTCTATGCAACAAATATCGATTGTCTCCCGGGCTTTTATACCCTCCGGCAACGCTCACTTTGAATCGTGCATCAACATGTTAGAAGCTTGACACTAATTTACAGAAATATTTGTAGGTGTCATATTAACTGACACTACTTTTTATTAACAACTATATGGAATATTTGTTAATTGTTCTTCGCAGTATCCATTTCTAATCTTATAATATTTGTGTGTCGATAGTGATTGTAATTGAAGCATTTACTGATCTACTAACTTTGTAAGCATGAACCATGGTAAAATATCATGCTAGTACTAGGTGACAATTGAAAGAAAGCAGTAATTTTGTATCTGTTTCTACTCACCACTTAACTTCGATGGTGCAGCTGGCATCTATGTCTAGAGTGCTATATTTTGACGCATCAGTGAAACATTGAGGTATTAGCTGGTCAAACCTCAATTTGACCAGGTTGACCTGGTCCTCTTCTCTTTTATATGCAACATGTTTCGATTAATAATAATCAGCAATTCAATTAATACACATAACTACTAACAGTTTTGTAGATCAATTTAAATATTATTGCCAAAAATATTAGAGCTTTTATTCGGACTATTCTAACTTTAATTTGCTCCATTACGCTCTAACTAAAGTGTTAGCGTTAGAAACCTATGCAGATGATACTAGCACATGTGAACATTGGAAGCAAATAGACACAAAAGGAAACTAAGCAAAATAAGGAAAGCAAGCTGAAGAGGTTAACAGCATCAGTAGCAAGATGGAAATGAGAAATGAGGGATTGAAAACAATAAAAGAAAGTAAACAACAAATAGCGACAAAAGAGGCGAACCGAAACAAAAAAAATAAGGATTCTATAGATACATAAAATGTATACAGGAGCAACAGAAGCCGTTCTTTGAAACACAATTTTAATGAACAATACGAATATGTCAAAAATGGATTGTATTGAAGATGTTATACTTTTTTGGAATCAGCTTTCCCTTACGTCTCAGTTTATAATACACTTTATATGAAAAGAATAATTAAAAACTTGCTTCAGCTCGATCCAAATTTGATGATCTTACTCAGACTGTAGAAGGTATTGTTAGAACTTAGAAACGTTGATCTATATTACGTTCAGTTGTTCTGTAGTTTCTGCTGTTAGCAGTGTCACGCTGAGTTATTAGCATTAATACTTTTAACACCAATGATACAAATATTAGATTTTATATCGCGCACCTGAAATACAAGTCTCCTCCAACTGAACTCATTGGAGATCAAACTTGCGGTAATACACAAGGATTCTGCTGATAGTTGTTATACGCGATATCGGAATATATATCGGTTTGAAATTGATACTTTATTATTTTCAATATTTTTGTAGTGTAACTCACTGTATATGGCTTATACGAATTTAGAAATTTGTTTTCGCGTTGGGGAATGATTTTCCCTGGTGGGCCTCCGAAAAAACGTTCTTCATTTTTGAATATATGTAGTTATTTCTAGTATTTCGCTTTAAGTATAGATCCGTTATAACTTCGTAGTATCTACGCGTATGCATGTTGGGTGTTTCCGGAAAACGAGCTGCTTACTTTCGGCCGCTAAGTTCACACCAGTAGTGTTGTACATATACATATATTTAAAATAAGCAAGAATATCGGCTTTATAAGTAGAATTGGGTTCACTAAAATCGATAAACAACTACATTTTAAGATATTTTTAATACTTTTAAACACCGAGAGCTTAAATAATTTTCAGTAAACGAACTACATAGATAAGTATATCTACAGTTTGCCTAAGACACCACAAAATTTGTAGAGGATTGCCGTCCTTCTTTATTTACTCTGATATTCGTCCGGTTTCAAAGCCTAGTAAATTTTTAGAGCAGTAATTACAGTAATTATGTGATCTCTATGATGTGACAATTTTCACCTGCAATCATACAATAATTGAATTAAACATGCATTGTGAACTGCACCGTTTCCTAAGATAGAAACGCCATATTCGTATATCAACTCTTTGTCGTCATAAATAAATTCACACGGATAGTATATAACAGAAATTATCAATAGACAATTCTCAATAACTTTAAAAACATTGTTATGAATGCACTCAAAGTAAACGTTTATAATTTCTTCACAACTCTGTTTATAACCAAATAATTGTTTACAGAAAAAAAAATGCAAAATACCTCACCCTAAACTCACCTCATGGTTTATAATGGTGAAAATGACTAAATAACAGTAGTAGGAGAAAGAACATTTCGTTTATGTTTACATTCTACTGATAGCAAGAGAACAATGGAGATATGTCACAAGTTTATTGTTATCAACGCCATACATTAATAAATGTAACAGATTTTCTTGATTAAAGAAAAACAGGTCATTTATTAACAATGGTAATGGATACCATCACGTTACCTTTAATAACTTAAAAAGTATACTCGAATATAATACTATAAATGTTTCGCTGCAATTCAAGCGAAGTTCTTGCATCGCTAAATATATAGCATAGATACGCTTGAGGTAAAATAAAAAACATGTGTTATATTAATCTATACAAAATGACTCTGTATGTTGTATTATAAACTAGCACAATCGCAAGAGAATTCTGAATAATTTCATCAGCTGTGAGAGTAAAATCGGTAGCGGACCACTGTTCGTTTAGTCATAATTCTCATGCAGGCAGCGTATACTCTGCCACCATCTTATGCATTTTACATGAGCATACCGCTGGACCTAACCTAACCTAACCCAACTATAGTCCTATCTTTGTTTTCACTTTCTCTGCAGTGCCTTCTACACGCATGCAATACTAACACGTCCCTTGAATATTATATGGAATCACAAATAAAGAAAGACCTTCTACTTTTCTGGTCCTAAGAATCTTGTACACTTTGCTAAATTAATAAAAGCACTACGAAAAATAAATTAATAAATATCAAGATTTCTTAAATTGCAGCGATGAAACAAACCGAGTACGGCAAATAAAAAAGGAAGTAATTTATGAATTTTCCGTATCAATACCAACCTGCATTATTACTGAGAAAAATTAGTCCTTTTTATTTTTCCTTTTATAATTAATGTAAGCATGTTTAACCTTCAGACGTTCAGACACATGGCACTCGTATATGTAAGTAGCACTCTTTAAGCATACAATTCTAATAACACTTTTTAGTAACAGCAAAACAAAATTTAATTTTTAGATAAATGTTTTGGAATACAAAATCGGTCAGTACGAAGCAATACTTGCAAATTAAATATGAACAATGTCTTTATTCGATGACGAATGGATTTTGAAAACACCTTGTAAGATTTGAAAGCAAGATAACGAAAGTCAACAAAATGCAAAGATGGCGTATAGAACTATCAATAGCGACCTTATTACAAAAGACAAACATTCAGAACACATTATCACATAACACTTACTTTTTTCTAGATGTATACATACTGACTTTATTCAAAACAAGCTAACCCAAAAAAGAAAATAAGAAAGCATCTTCAAGAATAATTACAAAACCATAGTAAGAATTTCTACTATAAAGACGCTAGTAACCTGCCAGAAAATATAAAAATTAGAGCTAAGCGACCACTTTGGAAAGCGGGAATCTCTTAGCGTATACCAGTTCAAAAAATCTAGGCTCATTTCCCATTAAATTTATTTTCTTCATTACATCAAAGAAAAATATTTGTTAATGCAATTTATTTTTAACTTTTCGCTACTCTAGACGAATATATTCAACTTCTATCAAACTTAAACTAAGCTCACAATGATTACGAGAACTGTGGTGTTGTATAATACACAAGCCTCTTAGTGCACTCCACACCACACAAATTAATTATGTATTCGGGATACAGTGTTGCGACAACACGTGGGCTCTCATCGCCAACATTCTGTAACTTGGTTGACGATGACAGCCCACACGAAACGCTGTATCTCGAATAGGTAATGAATTTGTATGGTGTGGAATGTGCTGAAATACTTGTGTATTACAGTAATTAGGCCGAAGTTTGTATATTCGCTAGGAACACAATTACCGTGTAGTAATAGTAATAGTATCAATTTTATTGTTGCCAAGCGAAACGGTTAAAAGAATTAACTTTGTTTATATTATACGCAACTACTTTTGCAATTAGTTTACTATTTTCTTTTGGCTTAGTTGAATATTTATTTCATATTTTAACTATTGTTGCCCATCTGAACTATCAATTTTCTAGTAAATGCTGGGATTGTACATATTATATTGCATAAATTTCTCTAAATCTATAACATAGCAATACACCACACAGATTTACTTCAGAGTTTTAAACGGATTGTGCATCTGCTAAATAGAACCCAATATCGAACAAACGAATTCACACATAGCAACTGAGACATTACGTTTGATTTTTTTTTTCAACTTTTCAGAAGCACTGACTTGTTTACATTAAAACCTGATACCCAATAAAGTAATACAACTTCAATGCTTACGTATGCAAAAATAGGTGCCCAACGTATCGATTCGTCAATGCAACTCCAATTTTACCGAAATACTTACTCGCTCTATTTGCCTCCAACTTCATCCGACGCACCAGTCTTAACCTTCATACTTGTATGTATATCACGGGCCATGGAAGTATGAACACCTACTTTCTTTAGTAAAAAGCATACTGTAATTCGTCAATTATCAACTCTGGACTTCATTCATAAAGTCCAGGTGGTCGGTAGAAAGACAGTCTTTCTATCGTTGCGCGTACCGTTGCAGTATAAAGCACTGATCTTACTTTTGCTTCGGCCACAATAGGTTGATTTAAATAGCCTTCCTGATATAAGATAGACATTGTTGCCTCTTGTCTGTAGAGAGTGGTTTCCCATGAGGTATTTTTCAACTAAATTTTGTGTTTACTCAAATAAACACCAACTAACTCAACTGTATAACACAATGTTTAATAAGAAACTGAATTATGTAGATAGTTGGAGTCCTGCAGTTGTAAACCTCGAATTTAATAAATTCATACGCAAGAAGTTTCTTGTGAATAAAATTTTGCGCATTTATAATAACTAGAGACCGGATTATATGCAAAGAAAAATTGGAATATATGCATGGATTTTTGAGAAAATATACATAAACCTGGGACATATATGCAAAAGAAATGCGACAATATGCAACATTTTTACGTAAAATAAATAACAGCAGAAATTTAAACATTAACTTTGTTGTCTACTTTGTAATTTCGTATTACGCGCCTTCGCTCTAGTGGCGAAGGGTGTAGACATTGTACCTAGTAGTTAATTAAGCTAAGATACAACTACAGTCAATATAAACAATTCATTACAAAAATACAGTCCACTATTATTTCTCAACAAACTTTATTGCACAAAATTTTTTTACAACATATTTATAATTAAATGTTTTTCAAAATTGTGTAAAAGAAAGTTTTGTCTTCTATCAGAACACATATGTTTCGAAATAAAAAAGCTTTTTTCAACATTCACAGATGTAATTGGTGGATTTTTTAACTTTGCAATACATTTTAAACTAAAATTAAAGTCGAAATCGTTTACTGTTTCACCTTTCAAAATTTTCTTAACTTTTTTCAATTTCAAATACCCCGCATTTTTATCAATCACTTTTTTAAATTTATCGAATATAGAATTACCCATTGTACCCTTAACCTTCTTACTATTTCGACTGATTCAGAGAGCACCATCCCTTGCGTTTGTAGTTTACGAATGGAACTTAAAACAAACCTATAATTCGACTTGATATACAAAAGGTTTTGTAGCAATTCTGTTGATGTTACTATCTTTTTACAGTTTTCTAGAGCAATGCAGTCAGCAGTGATTTCAAGAATTCCCATCTCGTAATAATCTGTTCAGGAGACAACCTAGCACCGGAAAGTCGCTGCTTATAAAATAGAATTCGGGTGCCTTTAAAAATACTTTTTTGACATTGCTAATTAAATCATTAATCAAAGGACATTGATTCCTAAAGTCTTCGGCTACACGATTGAACCCATGAGCTAAACAAGTGATATGAATAATGTTACTATAAAAAATTTTAAAATTTTGCGAGGCTTTGATCATGTATGGTGCAGCGTCGGATAACATTAGTACAATTTTTTCACAAGGTATACTTCCAGGTAAAAAGAAATTTGATAAACCTTCTTGAACGAATTGGGCAATTGTCACATTATTTGTTTTTTGAAGTTCTTTACAATAAATTAAATATGATTTACCCACAATATCTTCATAAAGAATTCCTATTAACAAATGTGCAATATAACGGCCACACTTATCTGTACTTTCATCTACCATGACATAAATAAAATTATTCCCTACCAATTGTTGAAGTTCTGCCATTGTTTGCTGGTAACAAGATGTGACATAATTTTTTCCTGAGGTACTTTCGTCAGGTGTATTACTTTGCAATATTTTTGCAGAAATGATTTCAAATTAACATTGTTTAATCTTGCTAATGGTATGTCAGACGAAATTAATGCGTTACACAGATCCGTATTATATTCTTCTTGTTCTGAGTTTCGTGAAGTTGATGCTATATTTGCATATATAGATTGCTGCACACATGCGGATACCTAATTACAGATAAAACAGTAGTACCTAGTGCAGCAGAAAGATGCAAGAATAATATGGTGCCCATGATGGTGTCACGCATGTTATGTAGTTAGTGCGAAAATCTAAAAAATAGTAAGGCAAATTCGAAATTGGAATTCACAAATATTTCGAAAATAGGGATATCCTATATAATTTTGCGTATCTTCTCTGCAAAGTATCTTTACTAGCTGTTTATACTAAATTTAGGCCAGAATTTGAAGCACCGTGTCAATAGCGCTTTGCCAACCCTAGTAATTGCTACTAATTATTGTACTAGTTAATAAATATCTAAAATTCATTTCTTGAGATAAAATAATAACTAACATGTTTCTTCGCTTTTGGGTATCAAACTATTTAGGCCGAGGATCGCACTGCTATATGAAAATAGAAATAGAGAAAATATTTATCGGAATGTATCTCAGGACCTCCATAAAAGTTTATTTACGTTTCAATTTTCGCGAAAATATCACAGGCCATTACTCTCGGTCCTTCAAAACGCATATACATATATACTCACGCATACATAGAGAGGAGACCTTAGCACTAACATAAAATCCTCGTAAAAGGTTGACGGATCTTATAGTCGAAGATGAAATACGGCGCCACGGACATCCGGCTTTTGCAAATGGACCGGAAGCTTCCATGACGTGAGGACGGATACTTAGATACATGCATAACAATAGCAGCCTAAGAATTTCGTAACACAAATGCTAACAATATATTTCATTTGATTTAAACTATTTTTACTTCTCTCGCGAATTGTACATGTAGTACATACAATAGTTGCAATATACATACGTGACCAACCTTTGTGAATAATATCGGCGGGTGTATATGATTTTGTTCAGCGGAAAACTTAATATATTCCACAGAAAATATTCGTTTATGTAGTATGTACATGTTTATAAAAATTATAAAAATCAAGTCATCAGTTTATCTCCGATCACTAGCCGGACGAGAGCGTCCAGAAGAAGATTACTGAAATTTCGTCGAATCGGTCGCTTTCGGGACCAACAGCTATGTATATAAAAGAGTTATATATGTAATATTTAGACTTAAAATTATTTTTTGGTGTTAAATTGACAGAAACCAACTATCAAAATTGAAAGCATGTGTTGTATAATATTTACTTGCTACAAAATATACAACTATAATACATTTATTGTAACCTCACAGCATGTGCAAAGATTATATTCAAATTTTTGTTTATAGAAATGCACTCTGTAAAATCATTTATTATAAGTTTATAAACTGTTTGTAACTAAAAGAAATACATTCATATATTTAGTAAGATAAGTTCAGACAACAATCAGAATAGCCAATGCGAATGTCCTTTTCAACTGTGATAATAAATTATTATCAAGATGCTTCATACGAGATTTCTATTTAATACCATGGTTTATGCATTTTTATCAAGTAGTAGTGATTACATTTTTCGATGTATCAAGCAATAATTGCCTCAGATAATTTGGAAAGTTTTATTTATTCAAGCTACTTTATTAGTAATTTGAGCCCAAACCAGTTCGATAGAACAGATTTGGCAATAATCGGAAGTAATCGTAACACAATTTCATTTTGCGATTCCGCCAATTCATCGATGACATACAGAGTTATACCTATTATTGTGAAGCTTAACTAACCTAACGGTTCAGCGCAACGATACCCTCATTACAGTGTATTTCTTGGCTTCTTATCCAATTTTGAATACTCGCTTTTTTTAATAGTGACGATAATGACTTTTCAATTTATCAACTTTAATACTATACATTATCCATTACAATAAGAAGATCCTCGGGCAAATAATTTAATATTAGAGAAAACCATTACGGTTTTGTTTCTTTCGAACAATAATAAACTGTCTTCAGCAAAACCATCAGAACTTACAATGTGCAACAAAATAGGATAACATGCTTTTTCAGATGAGAAACAATATTGCATAAGGCCAACTGTGCTTGTACTTGATTGTGCATCCATTCTGGAAACTAACTATAACTATTCTAATTATGTTTGTTTCCATACACTGTTTGTAAATTATATATATATATATATATATATATATATATATATATATAATCCATAAACGTATGCTCCTTCTAAAAGTGTTGTGTTGAAAATTATTACTAAATCCGGAGCTATAGGTTTAGTCGCTAATGCCAAACGTAGCCGTGTAAAGACGGTTTCTTCACCGCAAAATATTCAGCGTGTTCAAGAAACTATGCTAGGAAGTCCACGCATCCTATCCTCCCAACTAAACATAAAGCAAACGTCATGCCAAAATATGTTGATGCAGTTGCATATATGACCATACAAAGTAAGAGCGCTGCAAACATTAAAACTTATCGACAGTGCAAAACGAGAACAGTATTGCGAATGGTTACTCACTCCTGTCGCTGATGGTTATCTGGATCCAAATCAATACTTTATCACGAATGAAGCATGATTACATCTTTGCGGGTACGCGAGTACTCAAAACAGTCGTTATTGGTTAACGAACAATCCCAAGGAACATGCTCTAATAAAGTTTGTTATTTAAAATTCTATGTAATGTAATGTAAAAAAATCGAACGTATAACGTGCACCAACCATCCCCTCTCTCTCCTAATGCATTAGTAATTCATTTTTCATACCGAGCCTCTTTTATCTTGGCCACTTTCTATAACGTTATTTCAAGGTACATTTCTCGATATGTTGGAAAACAAGGTTACTCTTATAGTCAAAATAAAAAATGCTTAAACAGAATTTTATAAAAAGCACAATTTTCCTTCAACGCGATACTAAAACAACAACTTGTAAGCTCTATACTTACATAGTTCCTCATTATCTTGTTGGGTGGCTTAACAAAGTCAATATAATTATAAAACTTAATTACCAAAATACTTTCATTAACTTCAACTTTCTTACAGTTTAAGAATTGTTAAATATAGAAACCCAAATATTATTAAAATCTTTTTTATACATTTGACGTAAATATCTACCACAAACAACATTCAGAAGTGTCTCTTTTATAGAAAATTGTTAATATCTGGATAGCTGAACATATTGTACTGATATAGTTTACCTCAATTAAAAATCTAAATTTTTCTAATCACTTATTTCTTTTTTTTTATTCTTCTTGATATTATTTGGTTCACGCCCTTATTTTATTTTGTTGTTATTGGAGACAAGGTACTGTTAGGGCTCCATCTTCTTGAATGTTCAATTTAATATTTTAAATATCTATTCCGTATTACGTACTAGTACTATTTAGTACTATGCCAACATTAAAGACTTAAAATTGTAAATCCTAACAAAATTCACTGTTTTATTATTCTAATTCATATTTCGTTTCTATATTCTTAAAAAATTAGCTAGATAGGGACTGTTATAGGTAAATGATTACAGCATTGCGCTAAAAAGTAATATATGTATACCTACACACTTTGTCAATACATGTTTACAGAACTTTTCATCAATTATTTAATTTAATGTACATATTAGTTTTAAAGAAAAAATTATATCAAACAACCCATTCGGCGAGATAATAGTCTGAGATTTTCCACTACAATGTACATAAGAAATTCTACGTTTACTAAATAATAAAGTCACTGTTTTAAATGCATAGTTATAAATTACCTAAATGTCACTTTACGACCCAGAAAATAAAATCAATACTGTCGAGAAATAACAATACACAGAACACTAGAAACACATACCACAGGTGGCCATATAATACATGGTCAACTTGAGTATCTCTTTCATACCTGTTTATTTAACAAGAATGATTTTTCCGTATATATGTATGTGAATAAATACGTCGGGAAACACCGAGGCAGTTCAGGAACCGCGATTGTTATTTCAGGTACTGTAACGTGTAACAGCACGGTTAATATGTAATTGGCGAACAGGTAAACAATCCCAAAATGTTTCAATAACACGAATTGGTGTACCACCGGCGCCGCCGCCAACATCAACGTTTCCACGAACTTCAGCAGAAACAACGTCGACAGGAGCAACATGTTTGATTGTCCTGGGTGATCGCACCAGCAGCTCTAGGTACGAGCGTGTGTTTACAAACAGGACCCAGTCAGCTGTGAGCGCCGCGTTCTGAATTAATGCCGCATACATTTAAATATATTTGTCGTCACCACGCGGCCAACTTACGCTCCACTACGTCTCCCTAATGATAAAGTGCTGAAGTATCGAGGCACTACCAAGGAATCAAAGATAAATATGATTCTACGCTATAAGTCCAACGCTGTGAAATTATGCTTGATAATTACTGTCCAACTGTACTTTGCGTCCACGCAAATAACAAAATTTATTCCCATGTATAGTATAGCCACATAAGGCAATAATTAAATGATTCATATGACCTACAACAAAATTTCACGCAACATAGCGGTAATAGTTTCGATTATACAGTATACAATACTCTAACTTTAGCTATAAAATTATGATTTTAAAAACGATCAAATGACTTATCACAATGGATATGTTTTTAAACAGAAATCGTAGGTGAAAAAGCATGATGTGCTAATTGCATGAGCGTATTGTAATGATATTTAATGAAACAACAATTTTGTTCTAAATTTTCTAATTTTCTTATCTATTTACTTGATTGTTCTCGATAGTGTTTGATTCACGCGCGTATTTTGTGCTGTTGTTGTTGGAGGCAAAGTATCGTTAGGACTCCCTTTTCTTTAGTTTTTATAATATTTAGTCCCTTAAACAACATGTGTAGTGGAGACGCAAAGTCCACCATCATAAACTATATATATCGTTTTTCTTAAAAATACATTTATTTACTATTTATCTCGTACATCGAATGAATGGCACGTCTGGCAGGCTTTATTTATAAATAATTTCATTCCATCAAGAGTGTTTACCGTGTGGCCTATCATTTAGGTAAACGAGCTGAGTATAGTGTGAGTATCCCCGGAAACGACTTATTATTAAATAACGAGAGTGCCAAAGTCACAGATGTCGAAGTTGTCTCCAGAGAAAAACTATTTCTCATAAGGAATATCGTTATTAAAAATCTTCAAAGTTATTTGAAGCAAAAAGTGCCCCACCTGAGGAGTTCGCGATACACTCGTAGAAGTCAAAGCCCAGAAAATCTAAAATACAACACAGTACATGTGAGTGTGAGTACCATTTCGACATTAGAGACATAAAATTATAATTAATTATCAAAATTCACTGTTCTCTTGTTTTAGTTTTGTATTTCATTTATACATTTTGAAAATTTAGCTAGACAGAGATTGTTATAGGTAAATATTTAAAGAGTTGTCGATATATTTATACACCCTCACATTTGGCTATTTCAATTATTTAATTTAATACACATTTTAATTTAAAACAAACATTTAAAGAAGAAAAGAACCCACTCGGCAAAAAAAGAGTCCGATATTTTCCATCACTATATCTACAGCTTGTTTGAGAAAATAAAATTACAGTGAGAGTTACGTAGTCGGAGGTAACCATGACTAAAGAAAACCTATTATTTTAAATATAATAAAACACGTCGTGCATAACGAGATATGTGCAATAGTATCTGATAAAATCTAACATGAAAATTTTCAATTATATAAATTCAAAATTTATTCTGTCATTTGTAATTATACAATAGAGTATGGAATGCTCGACACTATGTTTAAGTAATTTTGTCCTGTAATTAATCAGTGTGTTACAAGATAGACATATACTATAAACCTTCTTAGAACGGTGATGGGACAAATAGAACAAATATAATATTTGACCTATATACTCTTTGCAGAAATTACATCATTAATTTGTTATACAAAAAATCAACAACTTTATATGACTTCCGCGGTTATTGTTTTCATGTAACTGAGAGCGAAACGTCGACAGACTCGTCCAATTACGACGAGGTTTCAACCAAGAAACCTAAATTCATTTTAAAAAAATCAACAACTTTGTTTTATATCTGCCATAAATTGCTTTTATTATTTAACAAATTTAATAGCTAATATAAATTTAATTCTAGCTGATAATTGAAATGTTAATAACTGTTGACTTGCGTATCCGTGGGGCCTATTTCTGATGAAAACTATTACTCTGATATTAATAGCACATATATAATATATAATAATATGAGCCAATAGGCTAGATATATTTCGCGAGGATACGAACTAATATAATTTGTTAGTTTATAGCTAATATTAATAGCCCAGTCAACTTACTGTTTCATAAATTAGGAAGACCTATGTTCTTAACTCCCAATATTTATATTTCTTTTAAATTTTGTTTTAAGTTCAATAATATTTAAAAGTACGTTTATGAGTTTTTATTGTTGATGATACGTAAAAATGAAATAAATTAATGAAGACGATAGAAGTAACTCAAATGACGAGGAAAACAAAGTTCTAGTGAGATAATATTCAGGAATACCCAAACGAAAAATCTCGTACAGCTTTATGGAAGAAATTTAAGAATTCGATGAGCAGTTTAAAGTAACTGAAAAAAAATATAATTGGTAGAGCTTCCATCAATAGAATTCTCGTAGATAATAGATAGCACCCATACAAAATTCATTTACTTCATAAATTGCAACTCGACGATGTTGATAACAAGTTATCTTTTATTGCACATGTGTTAGTTCAACTTGACAATGACAGAAATTCGTAGTAAAATCGTATGGATCGATGAATCAAGTTTTCACAGTAACATAGTAGTCAACTGTCACTACTATTGGTCGGCTGAAAATCAGGACTCTATACGGAGAACACATTTTTTGACCATATAGCGCAGTAACATTTGGTGTGGTTCATTAGTATTTTAAGATACTCTTATAGACGGAGGAAATATGTAATTCTTAAGAAAATCACTACTTATTTTTCTTGATATTCTTTTAGCGAAAAGGTATACAATGTAACAGCAACTGGATAGTACGCAAGGTTCGCGAATAAATTACTCATTATGTGGGGATATCTAACTCATATTATCTATGCTGAAGTTTCGGTAAAAGTTAATACTTCTAACTTCCAAAATAAAGCACATTGAGCATGCGACACTAAAAATGTCGTATACAGTGAAACTTCTTCTTAGCTGTGCACGTTGCCTAATGGAAAATGGGTTTGAAAAGAATAAAATATCGAATCGAAAAGCATGCACTCTTTTATTTCTCGAAACATAATAGATGTTTTTAAATATCATATACTTTTTTCTGTGAATACTTCAAATTGTGAGGTGTAACCGTATTTTTAAGATTAGTGGCTATCAAGAACCTATAAAAAGAAATGAAAATCAACAAAATTTATGCACAATATTGTTTCAGTTGCACTGAATTTTACTACAACTTTCATCTTTACTAGTTTTGAAGTAAATACGAGTGGAAGAACATTTGGGACATCCTGTACACCAGGGTTACTATTCTGCAACTGGTAAACATGTATGTTCAAAAGGACGTACATACATTTATAGGTGCAGTTTAAAATTTTAAACTAATCAACGAAATACTGTATATTAATATTATACTTATGGGCTAGGGCAATATTAGGAATGTTATATAATTACACTTAAGTATATAACAAACAGATACATGATATATCTAGCTCTTAGGCATATTGCAAACGACTCCATTTTTCTGACAGCAGTGTGTTTCATCGTTATGTCTATCCAATGGCTATAATAAGATATTTTCATGTTTAAACTTGGTTGAATCCTTTGACAGCCCGAATTCAGAGATATTATTGCAATCAACGAACTGTCATACACTACAGGACCACCTGCATCACCGTTACAAGTGCCATCGCCGTAAATTCCAACACAGTTAACTTTATTATCATCAAATTGTTTCTTAAACATATGTCCGCTGTATATTTTCCTGCAATCGGCGTCGGAAAGCAATGGAAGACTAAGAATGCTTAGTTCACCATCCATACAATCCATATCTTGTTCCGCTGTCCAACCCCAACTGGCAATATCTACATTAACACCTTCCAAGTCATCAGTTAGACCTTGCAAGTCTATCGTACTTACTTCACTCGTCATATTGAATGCATCGTGAACTTTAATAAGCGCGATATCGTCTTCTCTGGTTTGTGGTTCATATCCTTCGTGTACTACAATTTGCTCCACAAACCTCCGCTGCTCTGAATCTATACCCATCTTCACTTCGAATACGTCAGGCTTATTCTTATCTAACTCTTCATTTTCACGCTCAACACAATGAGCAGCTGTTAGTATCCACCGCTTATCTATAAGAACGCCGTTGCAAACCTGTGCGTCGTCCAAACAAATATTTACTAAAAAGGTGAAGTTATAAACATCGACTGAATCATTCTTACAAAAATGGATCAAATATAATATAGCAAAATATATTTTCATGTCTGACATAATTGACACAATAATTATATAAAACACTACGTCAAAGTGAACCCGTTATTCAATAATACTATATTCTACATATAGTTGATGGAATTCATAATGCGACTACCATACAACCTATTTTCACTGGAGCCAATAAGTAAATAGTAGATTGATACATCTTTCCTTTGACTCTTATTATGCTGGCAATTTGGATGCGTTGATCGAAAATATTGTGTTTTTAACTAGTATCTCGGGTCTGTACTAACCAGAGATAAGAGATATTAGTAGAGATGACAACTTAATAACATGAAATCGCAATTGCGTTTTATGCCCTCTACCTTAAGAAAGTAAATTAAAATGCGTAACGCGGTAAGCACTGTACACCGTGTCAGAAGGTAGGGTTATCAATATTGGATTATGAATAAAATTAATCCATATCCCAAATCTGTCAAAATTTATTTTGGACTGGGGAATCTGTGAAATGGAGGTACTTCATCTTCATAATTAGTGACACTACACTTTATGGGGGGCATTGCTGTCTGAGAAATATATATAATTGACAATATATATGTATATAACCCTAAAACCCCTATGTATTAATTTTGTACTATTTAAATTTTAATATGAAATAATTGTCAATAAGAGTCGGTACTATATCAATCACTAAAACACCAACTAAATGTAACTAAAATCTAAACTTAAATATCACAAGAAAAATTTAACAACCAAACGTGACAAGCAGCAGAAATAAAATGACTTTCAGCCTTATTTCTCAAACATGCCTACATACCACCATAGAGATTTCGCGGGTAGTAAACAACCAACGGCGTTGCCTACCATCAGAAAGTAAACTAAAACTTGTATCACTCGACTCATATTTTACTTCGCCCCCGTAATACTGATAAAGAAGTTTGCTTTGATGCTTTGTTAAAGGTTATAATTCCTCAACAATTGCGACTACCTAATTATTGTGCTTGAACCAAATTGTGTACAGAGGATGTATTATACACACACTTTCAATTCTAAGTACTTTACATACATTTAGCGCATAAATAAAATGTTCTCCGGACTTTGTTATTAGAAATAAATTTTATTAGACCTGAAACAAAGATTGAAAAGTGCCTTTACGATTTCATTTTGAAAAGTTCTTCAATTCCTTCGTTTCAAAAACGTATCTTATATGTATATTATAGCAATTTCTGTTTTTTGCATACACAGTATATTAAACGATGTAGAATTAAAAAGGCTATGTATTCATTGATTATGTGATTTAGTAAACGGCTAATACTAACTGGCCAAACCTTAGATATTTATTAAAACCGTTACACCACTTGAAAGTTAAAATATAATAATATACATTCAGTTATAGCAGAGTTTAATCGAAATCATAAAAATGTTCGATGTTATAATTTTGAATATACATATCTATACACACACCTTTTATGCAATGCATTAAAATCACTGTATTTCCATTCATTATCCACGATAAATAATTTATTCAATAATATTGAGTACAGTATATTAAATGTCCTTTAAGAATCAATTTTAGAAATATTTATTTATATAAATAATATGTTTGTATATATAATAAACGATGGTAAAGTTTACGTCTCTTCTGTAAGTGTAGTTGAAGGGACTCTTTTTTTGAACAAGAAAATTGTGAATAATAAGTTCATAAAGAATACCCAGAGTAGATATCTGTAAAACTTTAGAAAAAAACCTGTACAGATTGAATATCTATGCTTAAAATTCATAAAGAGGGAGTACTAACGATACTGTGCCTCCAACTTCTAACATAAACCATAATAAAAAATAACGGAGTGTACCAAACAGTGACGAGAAAATATCTGGAATAGGTAAACTAGTAAAATTTTGAAAATTCATTGATAATTAGTACACAATATTTCATATCATTACAGTATATGTTATTTGGAAACATGGCTGCGTGAAGATCTAATTATAACAATTTTCTGTTTGCACGTGCTGTAGTTTGAAATTACCACAAAGCCTAATAACAGTTATACATCGGTTGTCGTATACCGTGAAAATTTGACGAAAAGCTAATAAAAGCTATATATAATAGTAATAAAACGTTCACACTTTCAATTATCGTATTTAAAACGTAATGGCGGTGCTATATAGCCACTTTTAATGTGCATTTATTAGAAAGCACTGTACACGAGTACAAGAAATATGTCAAAAGACGCTCACAATCATGTAAAATTAATTTAATGATATAAAAACTACATGTTGCTTATAGTTTTACTGTCGATGCTATGAATGTGCAGTTCTGTATGCATTAATACATAACCTAATAAATGTTGCATTCGAGTACATGTATTTCTTGCATTACATGGCCAATCAACCAATTAATATTATAGCGCTGATTTTATGTAAGTGTAAATGTATGTTTTGTAGAAAGTTGAAATATTATGTGCATATTGTTGAGTGTACTCCTTCCACTAAAAACAAAAACAAAACCGCTTCTGGTTACGCCACAAGTAGAAACAAACTTTATTATATTAAATAGAACACTACTTATTTTAACAAATCCTGATTATAAAAAATGTGTAAATTTATGAAACCTGTGCTATACCTCTCACGCACTGTCTAAGACCAGTAACGTTTCAAAGTGAAATGTTAAACTTTGAAATCGATTAGGCAATTGACTACTAAGTTTACCCATGTGATTTAATTAGTAATAATTATATAGGATAGAACTATTACATTTCGTATTGAAATTCAATTCATTAATAGAAAATGTCATAAAATGCACATTTATGCACAATACATATCCTATTTCTCCGAAGGTAGTATGAATTCTGACCATTGGTAAAAAATACATAGTAAATAAGAAATGTTTATTGAAAATTATATAATTATATAATAGTACTCAATATATTGAAGAACAGGCGAGTGTATACTTGTAGCACTAGATAGTGCCAAGAAAACTTACTTAAACCGGACATTCAATCACTGCGAGCGAATTGCGATGTGAGGTAGAGAATGACATTCGAAACCGCGCTGATGACGCCGGGTAGGCAGAAACCCTCCTTAGATTATTTTTCCCGTGAAGGATCCCACCAATACCATGAGTAGCTGGAGCTAGGCAGTATCATTATGTTGGGTATTTTCTAGGCATTTTTTTCGATGTGATAGAAAATAGTAAATAATAATTAATTATAGCACATAGTAATGTGTGAAAAGACTGAAATAAGTTAAATTCGTATTGGTCATTCGGATTTAAGTCCTGTAAAAATATGTTCATTTATTATTTTTGGTGGGATCAAGTGCAGTTGGGTATCTATCTGAAAATATTCTCTTTCTTCCAGCCGATTACATTCGCCAAAAGTTATAGTTAATGGTAAAGTTCCATAAAATTCCGTTTGTAAATTTTTCGCTCCGTTAACGCTAAGATTTCGCAAAAATCATATAGGTATGTGTGAATGTGCATTTAGAGCTGGTTTTATTAACCTCTGATAAATAACGAATATCACTACTCGTTGAATAGATTACAAAAACTTTTACATTCCAGATATAAATCACATATGAAATTAAGGTAGAACTTACTCGTCCACTTGGCATGAGATCCAGATAAATCTCCAATACAACTTTGACAAGTGACGTTTTGATATTGTTTGCACTATATTTTCGTACATAATGAATAAAACCACTGAAATGCAATAGGGAAATGGCTACAGTATTGAATTTTATTGCCCACTTTTTATATTCCTCACAATTTTGCTTAGCGGTATTGGCTTTGATCAATATTTTGCTGTTCGTGTTGGCAGCTCTCTTAGGATTATCCAACGGAAAATATAATATGTAAATCTCAAAACGCTAAACGATAAGGTCAAAGCAACCACAAATAGAGTACGTAGGAGAAACGAATAGCACATTAGAACGATGAACAAGCAATATCAAAAGGACAGTAAACATGGAAGTATAAAACATAATTCTAGAAGAAGAAAACGGACACATTCCAAATAAATAGTATTTCAAACAAATTATTACAATCATAAATAAGAAAGAATATGCACATAGACACAGACATATGTAGAAGCTGGTGTCTTAATACTACTTCAATTTCAAATTTACAAAGAATTTTTTGATCAAATTCCTCAAATTTTTCATTGATCTGTAAAGTGTACATGTTGACATTAGACATACAATAATATATCACTCAAACGGCGATCACGGCTCCGTTGCTAAGTATGGTCTTTCGACTAAATTTGTGAAGACGTTTTTGAGTAAAAGCAGCTAAATCTCATAAATATTGATTTCGATTTCTGCCTTGAGTTGTTGAATCATGTGAAGGTGATTAACATAAACCTTACTTTTCAAATAACTCCAGAGAAAGTCCAAAGGAGTTGAATTGCACTTCTCGGTGGCTAGTCTAGGTCACCAATACGATAGGTGACACGACCTCGGATCTTTGTTTGCAACAATGTCATTGTTTGGCTACGTGGCAGACCATACCCATCCTTTTCAATCTATTCGATCTAGTTTCCGCCACAAAAAGTTTGCCACGAAAGCGAACGTCATCAACTGTTACGGATACACATTCATTATCTTCAAAAAAGTGCGGTCCAATGACTTCATAATCGAGGACTCATTTGTTGACGTAGCCATTTACATGAAAGTGTGGCTCATCATTACAGATGATTTTGTTGTGGAATGATTCGTCGACTTACAGTTGTCCCAAAGTGTAGCTGATGAAGTTTCAGCACCATCCATGTCGGTCGGCTCAGTCATTGAGTCAGTTGAAACTTATGCACTTGAAGGTGCAAACAGCTCGTTAATATTCGTTGGAGGGTGCTGCGGTTGATATCTAAATCCTTGACACGATGTGGAATGGAGGTATTGAAATCTTCTGTGACACCAATTCCCACAGTGGCAATGTTATCAACTGATCTTCCAAGGAACCGACGCTTAGGAGTTCTTCCGTTTTTCGATGAAAACATCCGCTCAAATTTTGCCGGTGAATTTCAATACAAGGTCGCAACGAACGATCGTGTACACCAAAACAATCATGCAACTTGCGAATTAACTCTGTAAAATTTTCAACATCTTTGAAATAGGTTTCCATAAATTACAAAACGTTTTTCCAAATTGTAACGCACAATTTTTGTGTCAGTGTTACCCTATGACAACTACAAACTTCGAGTGACTACATATTTAGCACTCTGAACTGGTGCGCGATCCAAATTTCGAGTTCTTATTGACACATCTTGTATATGTATGGTATATACATATATCTGAAAAAGGTATCAAGTTTAAATGATCCTTATTCGAACGTAGTTTGACACGCTTAGAAATTTTATCATTTCATTAATATAAAAAATCTCCAAACATGAATTATCGTTTTTTCCTTGATTCTGACCACAACCCCTTAACTTCTTCAAGTCCATATTGACTTTGTCTCCTCCTTCTTTCCAAAAAATTATCAAGAAATCTCTTTTCGTTTTACCCCATTAGCCACTTGTTTGTCGACATACTTCCCTTGTTTTCATTTTTAGGACAAACTTGTATATCAATTGTCTAACCCACTCCAATGTCCAACATTTTGTATTTCAAAACACATTGAAATGTTACTCGTTCGAAGCAGACCTTGTATCTGCTAAGTTTTTTAGAGAAAGTTGAATAACTCTAAAGTGATAGGACTTACATATGACACACAAACCCACACTAAAATTGATAAGGGATCAAAATTTGATAAAATATACAGGGCATTTTGCTTCAAATAAATAAATAAATTCTACTTACTTCTGGCTTCGCCGGAAGTGATTTTGAGAATATTAAAATTTTTAGTAAAAGTGGTGATATACATGGGCACATTTTCAACTTTCGACTAGAAGTAGATTGCATATGAATTTAACCCCCATTAAACTGATACTCTGAAGCATTGACATTATATAATTACTGTATTTCCAAACTAAAACTGACTCACATTTTTTGTACAATGCCTTCAAACTATCATATTGGATTCACAACGATAAACAACTTACCTATTTACCATACCACATTCCAAAATGTTAAACTGTCTGAAACTCTGATAACGATGAAAATGTGGTAATAGAAACAATAAGTAATTTGTAATAAATTTTTAAGCCATTTCACGAAATACACCTCTATCTTTTCACATCTGCGTGGTGGATAATAGAAGGTCCATTACGTGTGCCTTATCGCAGAATAAACATCTTTACGATCGTAGTTGCTACTAGTAAGGCATAAAACCCTAAAACTAGACCATTACGTCACACATTATTGTTATTCAAATTTATAATTCAATTTGGGGTAATAAATTTGCATAAAGAAAGGGTCCGAATGAGGTTAGTTCGTGAACAAGTGTATCGAAGATGCAATTCACCCTCTTTGGTTAACCTCCACAAGTGCGTATTCCATACTAATTCAAAAGTATAAATGTGATATTATATTTATAAAGACATTGCTCATTATGAGATAATTTACCTTACCATATTTATCGTAGTTTCAATCAAATGAAAAATTATTATTAGCAAACATAATACAAAGAGAATTTAAAAATGTTATTGCAAGAATGATGTGATTTGGAATACAGTATATATATTTAGCTTTATAGCAAGCAACGCGCAATGTACGATAAATATGATAACAAAATACTCAAACAAATAACGTGGAAAATATATCTTATGTATCTATAAGAAATCTAAATGTTCCATATATTCTTTAGTGAATAGAAATATTAATATTTGGAAGGCAACTATTGAATCTATCGTTTAACCCAAAAACAAACAGTCGTTGAAACTGTTTACTATTCATGGTTTAGAAGTTTCAACACAGATAGTAGAAGGTAATGTTGCATCTAATGCGTTCTACGCTTCGAAAACAAGTGACTGAATACTTAAATACTTACCACTTTTCTTAGCTTACGGTTATGAACACACATAGTACCTTTTAACGTGAAAATTTCAGATCACCTATATTCGTTTGACATCGATGTCTATTAGATTAGCAATACATATTTGTTGGTTATACATATAAATATGTTAAACAATGGGATAGTTATGAAGGAAACGCTTACTTTATTGTATGTACACAAGATTCAACTCACAATAGTGACTCTTGGGCTTATGAATAAATGCTTACAAAGAAATCGCTTCGTTGCAGTTTTCTAAATTATTAATTGGATTAGCAATTGAGAAGGAATTTCTATAAGTTTACACTTCAGAACAGTATTTGCTTAACACCATTAATTATATATTCACATTGGCAGATATAAATAAGTTTACACATGTAAAAATATTCCTCGAATATAAAATTAATGCCAGTCGAATTTATTACTACATAGTGTTGATCTCATATAGAAAATTACAGTTAAAAGTGTATCGTTGTCTATAATTACACTTGCCAGAAATATTGTATCACTCGTAAACCAAAAAATTTGCAAATTGTAATTTTACCCCTTACCTGTGGTTTACCTGCTGTTATAAATATTTATTGCGATATAATATTTTTGGAGTATAATCGTACTTTGTAGGATTGCTTACTGAACTTATAATAAATATAATATAGATGTAGTATACCTAAGCCTAGGTTGTTTGAAAAGCTGTAGTCACACATCACACATAGGAGCATTTTGCTGTCTACGGGTATCAGTTGGTTAGCATATCTTTATGAAAGGTAGGGTTTATCTTCATATTTTCATGTATCAGAATACAGTACACCATGCAACAATTGTAGTGACTATTACCAGCATATTTTGCCGTAAAAAAATAAATAAAAAGCTATATACCCTAATAAGAAATTGTATGCATTTTTACATATCATTACATAGCTAATGGCTAAACCGTAAATTGTGTTTTCATTTCCAGAAGATTGTCAAATTTTATTACGTCGGAGTTTCATCGGAATTCTATGTATTTTTTATACCAAGCATGTGCAGTTTTTTCACAGAATCGTACTGCCTGGCTTCTTTACCATTAGTATAAATTACTTGGTTGAATATATTTATTATGAAGTCTTATATACAATTTAGATTAACTAATCTAACGCACTTAAGGCACTGTATGTAGATAGATAAATTTGTGTCATAAGCTCTACTGTATTTGGGTGATTTTATTGGATAGTGAAGAAAACAATGTTAATAATGAGGGAAAATTACCTAAAAGGCACAAATACATATTATAGGAATCTACATATATCTATATTATACTGTCTAGGATATATTCAACAATGCATAGTTTTTTTCAGGCATAATCCTCACAGCTCACTGTAAATGACAGAAGCATTCGCTTCTTTTTTTTAATTCCTGTTGATATCTTACAATACCGTGTCGACTACCAGCCATGTCGATGCTCCCGTCGGAAGTGCCGTTGTCATAGTAACGACGCTCATGCGCTCCTAGTCATCACGTGCGTTTTCCGTTATCGTCGATTTTTGATATACGCCATCTTATAAAGGCTCTTCTTCTTATCGCGACAAGAGGAAACCGGTAACTCTGCAACAATAGACATATTTGCGTTTGTAAATGAAATAGGGGAATATAAGTAGCTGTTATTGTACTTCATAAAGTTTATACATTTAGGGATAAACAACAATAAATAAGTAATAATTAATCATTTTGAAGCAATGCAAGCAAATGGGGTGAAGCTTTTATAATAAGCCGTATAAGTAAACGATTGGATAATATTCTGAACAAAATTCATCACTATGTAATATACTATTTACACGATGTGCAATCTATGAATTAGATATACTATTCCATTCCACTAGTTAAGTAATTGATTTAAATAAAACAAAAAGTTTTCAATGTATTACTCTTGTTTCTTAATGTTAATCAGATTTTATCATCTAAGTATACGAATGTACTCTTTAATGAAATAAAACTCGCCGCTTCTTTCCGTTTTACAATAAAGATGAACATCGAACATATACTGATAGCTAGAGAAATGAGGCCATCAACCGACAGAAATTTATTAGTTACTTGTTTTCAAAGTATCATATTCTACATTTGTAGAATAAGCGAATATGTATTTTACGTTACCTGGTCATTAAAATTGAACATTGCTCCTTTCTTTGATTTGGCTAATTACCCGTGATTCCCGTTATTTATTATTTTTCGTTTGAATATACTCTATCATATTGCAAAGACTTAAAAAAGGTGGTTCCTTTGTTTATCATTTCATTCCTAACCTATGTTGTTCTATAAATTTTTAAAAACAATAAAGAGTCGGCTTCACATGATCACGCGGAAATGATTTGTTAATCCTTGATTTTGATCAGGACAAAATATACGCATATTACTGTCATCAGTATTCTCCTTTTTAACTTACTTCTTCAACCAATAATTAATACAGCATTTACTAGTAAATGAACTAACTTGGTAGTTTACGAATAAAGATTATTTAAAGAAAGAAAAACCAATAATGCAATAGAAATATAAGAAATTATTTTCCGTTGGATTCAAACTCGTTAATTATAGATTCTTGACGAATTAATTTATTATGGCCTTTGGCAAGCAAAGGTCGACACAAACAGACAATCAAGCTTAATGTAATATTGCGCTTGATGATAGGCAATACAAACATATATACTGAGAGAGCAAAAGTTATGTTTATACAAATATGCCATGGAATTTGAAAATGCCATAGCTTATTTCATTTTTTTATATAATTCTGACAGGGTAATTGTAATACTCTCGCAATATTTGTTAAATACTTTGTCTCTGGAATTTTAAGTAATTTTTTAATTATGGTTTTCGCCACAGCGCAGAAAACTTACATGAGTGAAGCCTAATTTAGAACAGATGTGGTAGTTGATGGAATTTGGCAATACAGTGCGCGTCTATGTTTGGACAGTTTTCGTGAGCACTTCCCAAATTTTGTAATAGTAGAACAGGATTTTTATATGTGCCTTGCACATATTACTAATGTATTCTATAAGTTATAAGAAAGGTGCTGCTAGACCAACTATTCATACAACTTCACGGGGATGAACTTCAAAGTTGTTATTTCGAGGAGGACGGCAAAACAGCACATACGACACGAGAAATTATTTCCTTTCTTTGTGAGTTTTTTGATGATCCATTAATAATTTTGCATACGCGAGTTGAACTTCTTCCGAAGTAACCATGCTTGACTATTATGGAATATTCTGTATTCTCTTAATACATATATATAAAAAAATTGCGTTTTCGAAACTTCTGTACTTAATTTGCGAGAACTGCAACATAGAATAAATCAAGAATGTGCAAGCATAACGCCACAAATGCCACAAAATGCTTTCGATACCATGATAATGCACATAAACTTGTGCATTGTACAAGGCAGTTATCATTTTTAACGTTAGCTGTAATTATTTTTTATTAAAATGATATTCAAACATGTAAATCATTTTTATTTCATCACTACTTAAAATACACTTTTCGCGGTAATGTAGAAATATTAATGTCAGCGTAGCACTTATCCTTTCAGAATTATATTAAAGAAATGAAATAAACATCGACATACATTTTCAAATTCCACGGAATACTATTAATATAATTTTTTTCCCTCTCGGTATTTGGCAAAACTTCAATTCTATACTTAGTGCATTACTTTCTAGTATTCATACATTTATTTAATATTGACTCCTCTTTAGCATACTCTGCATTATAACCACTACATTTGGTTGCTGTAACATAAGCAAGAATTTTATTATCTTTACCGAGAGAAAAAAGTTGTATAGTTAACAAATTATGTAAAAACTGAATGGCTTTTAATTTTTTACCAGTGAGCAATTACTTTAGCAGCTCAAACAAAACTTGAAACTTTCTTTGACGCATTCATTTTTGGGGTTCAAAATATTATTCATTAACTGAAAACATGCTTGATATCGTGAAAATGTCTGATATAAAGTTTTCTTCATCTCGCATCAAATTACGGGTACAAATAATGCGCTTGTGTCGCCTTAATTAAAGTTATTAGCAATTATTCCATTTTTTCTTACTACGCCCATAATATCTCTAGGCAAGCTTGTAACCAATTACAACGACACAATATATAAACCAAATACCATAGCTCTATGGAATTGTTAAATGTAAAATATAATTCAATGCAACAAAGTGTCTACACATGTAATATGTAAATTGGCAATATGAATGTTTATGTAAACACGCACCTACAATGTTAATTATTAATGTTTATGCAAATTAAATACAATGAGAATCATTTTAAGAATGTTGATGTGTGTACTATTCTGTATGTGTGAAAACACTCAATGTACATATTTTATGAGATTAAGTATCCAATGTATACATTATGCCATCATCTAGCAATATGTTAAGTGTTGCATTGATTTCAAGTGAATAAATCTCGAAAAAATATATAATCTTGATTATATATTATCGACATTATCTCATTTGTTTTTATATTTATGTTGATGCTTTATACATAAGATATATTTACAACTTGCACTTGTTCCAGCACAATGATACACCCAAACCACCGACCAAATGCTTCCAAGGAAAATTGGAGTGGAATTAATACGCCTTGAACTCCTTGTAAAGCACATATAATAAACAGTGTTATATTTTTACGTATATTTGTTATTAAACTTCGTAGATAATAAATGAAATTTATAAATAATTATTACTGGTCTTTTCCTTTAGTTTCATTCATTTGCGATATTTCTATACATTAAAATTTTGTATTAACATATTTGTAATATAGATCAATTCCTTATACTAACAGCATGATTCAAAAGTGCTTAAAGATCTATAGTAGCTGATGAGGTTTAGTCTTTCAAAGATTTTTTTTGCAAAAGAACGAAATTATAAGAAAAAATAAATTGCTCCCCCGAGACCTAAGCTAACCACATATTTAAACTACTGAGATTATTATCTGATTTTGGTAAATTAAAAAGCAAATGAAGATATTATGATATTACAAGAACTATAAACAGGACCAATTGTTATTTCCTTGTGAATGTAAAATTTGACGAGTGTCCTTTTTTTCTTAAATTTTGACATTGTTACAGAGATTTTTTAATCTCAATAACATCTAGCAGGTTCAGTTTAGTTTAGCATTTACTCTGTAGAATGTGTTTGTGGTCTCAAAGATTTTATGATATGTTTATTGTATTAGATGATTCTTCTCCTTCACATCAAGATTAACAACCAACAATAGTCGTAATTAATTTAAACGATGGATAATGATATTCCCATTTCCAACATTATTGTCATTCATTTCCTTATTTAACGTTTCGCTGTTTTTCGAGTCAAAATGTAGTTTGGATCCGTTCTGATTTTTCTTAAAATATAATTGGTATCTAATGTAAATAATAATATATTTAAATAAGTTAATACAATCCTACAATTAACTAGATGTTGAAATGATGCTAGATAACTATCTACAAAAATGTATTGTTTTAAACCCGAACAATCAGTGAGGTAAAACAATCATATTTCTAGTCTACATATTTTTATTTTATTTGCGACGAGTTTTGAGCTTGTATTACCCCTACTTCCAGACAACAATCAGCATTGGAAACCACACTTTACAAATTACAATAGGAATAATGCAGTTATTTAGCTAAACCAAAGAATACTGATTTCTCACAAAACATTGTGCCTTTTACGACACTTCTACGATATCTTTAAAACTTATTAAAATCTACGACGAACACGTTAATATTATAATAAAACTATTCTGTAACCTGCTTAATCTAGCGAGCATACATGTTTCCTCAGTTTCCCCCTCATTATTTTTGTTATGTCAGGTGCACTTTTTCAGTGAGATACAGGCAACATCCAAATTTTGTGCATGTGTTATATATATATATTAATGCTATTTTTGTCGGATTTTATATGGATCTTTTCTTTATTAACCCGTTTATCATAATTTACCTCTTGTTCCAATATGTTCGCCTTTTGGAAATCAACTCTATGTCCCAAAATAATATCGTGCTTCGCTAGAGTAGTAACATCTTTAATGTTATTTTTATTTACACTACATTTATGTGCACATAGATTCTTTTATTAAAATATTACTGTGTGTGCCCGATGTACGCACAATGGCAATCAACCCTGTAAATGTAAATGGTGTGTGTTTGGTTGTCTCTAGGGAACGGCTATTTGATGTTTGAAACACGTTGTTTGTTTGAATTGAATCTTCCATGTGCTACTTGAATGTCATGCTTTTATGCATTTTTTAATTTTTTCAGACAGAACAGATGTGTAAGGAAGTGCGATACATCTATTTGTTTCTTCATTATTAACATGTTCTGTGGTGTTATTGTAATGATGACAAGTGATTTTTTCTTTTATGACTTTATGTATAAATTTCTCTGGGCAATTATCTTTGGATAATGATTTTTTTATATAATTTAGGTTAGTTTGTAAAAAATGGTTGGTCAAAGAAATGCAAGCATTGATAACGCCAATTGTGCGCTTCTCGTAATGTAATGGAGCACTTGATAGAAAGATTAGAAACCGATCTGTGCCCGTTGCTCTTTCCTGTATCAATTTTTATATATATATATATATATATATATATATATATATATATATATTGCTGTCTTGCCGCTGTACTGACGTATCTAGTAAATCTATACTGCTTTGTTTCTCAATCTCAACAGTACACTGCAACCGTTCATGGTAGGCGTTGAATTTTTCAAGAATATTTTTTTCGGAAATTTTAGGAACCGCAAGGTTACAATCATCAATATATCGTTAAAGAAAGGTATATTAGTGTTTAAAACTTGTATAAACTCTTTTTGGCTAGGAGTAGTACGATTTCTTTGATCTTTCCATCTTTTTTTAATTATGTCTGTTGGGATTTTTGTATGTAGCAACATTACGTCAAGGCCAGTAATATTTATCGGGGATTTTTTGATCTTTTATAAATTTGGCAAACTTTACTGATAGAGTTGGCCAAAAATTGAGTATGTTGGGGGTTGGATATTGCAGATGATAGGTAACAGTGGGACATTTTGTTTGGAAAGATTTGATAGACCATAAGTTTTAGGTGATTGTGCTTTATTTTTAATTTGTGCGACTTGTTCTTGAGAAATTGTCTTGAATGTACCTCAATGTTTAACTAATGAATTGACTTGTTTCTGAATTTTTTTCTACTTGAAAGAATGGGCAACACAACTCCGAAACGGGTCACAAATAAAAAACATGTAGAACAATCAAATTTAATTTTTTACCCGACTGAAAATTCCCAAATCAAGATAAAAGAATAATTTTCAAAACTATATTTAGAATGAGAGGCATATTAAACTCATGCGCAAGTGATGGAACAGCTTATTACATATAACAAATTGTTTATCTAAATTCTTGTAAATACTGAGGAGATTATATACGACTAACAACATTGTAATCTTATTCCAAGTTATCAGATAAACATAGTTGCTGGATGTGTAAACACTTTGATAATAACGGTGGCTCGAATAACAACTAATAATTTCATCATCAAGCAAAATACAGTCTCTTTCTTAACATCAGGGCGAGACCCAATGTATGTTGGTACTTTTTCAAAACATCTTATTTGTAAATTCTGTAGTTAACGAATATATCTAGGAAGACTAAAAGATCAGTGTGTATGACCAAACATTTCATGTAAAATTATAAAAAATGAAACACTCAACATTCTCAGTATCATATACTATTTTATTTTTGTTTAGCTAGTAAGGGATTATATGAATCTGTTTATTTATTTATATCATATTGTAAAAAAATAATAATAAATGTTTTAACGATATATTCGTGAAATGCTTTATTACTTTTGAATAAAATTTCATAACTTGAAAATTTTAAATCAAAGGAGTTACTCCTCAAACATAATCGTTTGATATATTTCACTGCAGTTGATCTAATCCTTGATTTTAACAAGTTCACCAAATTCCTACGCTCTTGACGACGATTCACGTTATTTATTCTGTGTAAACAGTAATACATTAAACTGACTGATTACAAATTATCATCAAATAGCAGTAGTAATAGCACGTAGTGTTCAAAAAATGCGCCGCAGTTCTATTTTTCAAAGTTCTGCTCATTGGGCATCCAGAATCCTAACGCTCAATCAATATCGTAATAAGCAAGTCACCGTCTAAGTTACTTTAACTTTGTTTAATACATTGTGGGAGAAATATGTGACGCTAGATGACATTGACCTAGAATCGTAAGAGCACAGATTCCTTTGTGAATATTTCATATTAATTCTTGCTCTTACAATGCCGCCGACAATGTTTGGGATTTTGAAAAATTATTGCTCATTGATTATTTACAACCACTGCAGGTTGAATCGTGAATCTTACACCGAAAATCCGTGAAGCGATAAAGGAAAACATCCAGAACAAACTGAGACTAAGCATTTTGATTCACTTAGATAATGTCTAGATCATAAACATTGAAGTTCAATAAGTGTTATCCACAACGTACAATTGCTGTATGTGGGTAGCCGGCAGGATAAAACAAGGGATTTGTGTTTTGAAGGCATCCTTGCATAAAGCCTTTAAGAGATTATACTTAAGAAAATATTGTTGCAAGGGACACAGTTCTTTCCCTCTATGTTAACGCATCAAAAATTTGTGAATTTTCCTCATATACGTATTTAACCATGACTAATTACAGATTTTTATGGCAACAGACCTTTCATGTTCAGCCTTAACCTCGTGTTTCACATGAGCCTCAAAATAGATTGACTAATATGCGTTTGATATAATGTCATCTACCGTATGACACCTATGCGAAACGGCAACGAGCATCATATAGTATATCTATAATGTATGTATGTACGTAGATTATTCCAGAATATCAGTTTTCCGTTGAAATTTCAATGAGACCATGTTGAGCCTTATTGTACGCCCGAGCGTGTGCCAGACTGAAAACAAAGCAGGTTCGGCATCGATTGTTTCCCTACAGCTGAGCTATGCAAATCAGCATACCGTGCTCCGGATTTTATGCAGTACTTCACTATACTACTACTATCCCATACTGAACCGTTTACGTTTACATGCTAGTATATACGCCACCGTTACCACCACCGCCGCAGATACACGTTGCTTTTAGCTGTCGCGCGGTTTATCACGCCATTTGCGTTTTACACATCGATTCGTTATAGACACATTATGAGTTATAGACTAAGTTACCTCTTTCCTGACTAAAACGCTTATTAGCATGTAACGAACTGGGAAATCAAGACTTTTTAATCCCACGACGACAAATGTATATATGTAAGCACGTACGTTAATCTGTACACTTATTGTAAAAATGGGAATAAAACGAAGAAAATTAAAATTAATAAAGTAGAATGTACATTTAGTTCAATTAGAAGAAATTACCTAACCCGATGAAAATACTTACACGTTCTATACAGTAAAATATCATTAATTATTATCATTTCAAAGTAAGTGAGTAGCAGGATGTTTTAAAAATAAAGATAGCAATAAATAGAATAATAAGAATCAAACGTATTAGAAGTTTCGATATTCGGTTCGGCTAAACTAAATTTCCGAGATAATTCACTGGGCGGCAAAATGGTTTAACGGTTTCAATTAATAATTAACTTACTTATTACATAACATTACACACGTGTTTATTTATTCAATAACAATCATAAAGGAGCTTTAAGAATTAAGTCTTAGGATTTGAAAAAGACATCATTCGCGTCGATTTTTCGCCATGCATCTCCTGTTGCAGCTTTCAAAAACATGTCCTAACATTTAATTTGCTATGGAAACAATTCCTTGGTGTAAGACTCCCTTGAGTTCGTCCACTGTATAAGGTTTGTTTACATACAGCATCGATTTAGAGTATCTTCACAGAAAAGATACACATACGTTGAGATCTGGAAAGCGAGCGAGCTAGGCAAGGTTATCAATATGAAAAATTACGCGACCAGAAAACTCTTTAATAATCATAATATTAGCTAAAGAGGTTTGGCTTAATTCCACCATTCTTCATAACTCCACACCACACTATCACTGTGAAAGGGTCGTTCATGCATCTCTTTGGGATTTTGATCTGACCAATAACGGAACTTCTGTCTATTGTGCTACGTCGCTTATTGTGAAAATGATGTCGTCAGTCATCACAAGAATCCTATGCTCTTAAAATCTCACGCTATTCAAAGCTTAGTTGCTGAATCACAGCCATTTTGCAAGGGTGAAAGTGTGAATAAAAATAAAGAATTTGTCTTACGCTGCAATCAAACGGCTAGTTTGGACTAATCTTTACAGCTTGTCTTACCCACTCAACATTTTCTAATGTTCTAGCTGGTCCTGAACAACGCATTGACATACGTGGTTCTTTTAAGTTCCTCTCCCGGAACAAAACTTCGATCCCGTAACAACACATTCTGCTTGACTCACGCTGAGATACTGACAGAATTGTGCCAAGTTGCAACGCAGGAATCGCCACTTACAAAAAATGTTTCAAAAACAGATGTGCGTTGCTCAAACGACCACTACTCGATGGTTACTGAAATGAAGTTACATGGGCAACCAATCAAGCTACGTCTCGTCACGCCACTATGCATATTTGCATTACTATACAATAATGAAAACCATCAGATCATTTTGCCACTCCTTATATAACAGATTTATTGGTGATTATAATTATACTGGGTATCTCGGAAAGATACAGAAATAAGTAGTTGCAGTATACGTATAAAGTTTCGTGATTATAATGCTTCCGCCTGAATAACCTCTTACCTTCTTTCCACGCTTTACAATTATTCGAGAAAGATCTTCAGAAAGAGTTAAAACCCAAATCATGAATTTATATAAAGCTGTCACCTCACTTTTGGAAATATTCAGAATTTTAAGAAAAAAATCATTAGTGCAACCTGGATAAAAATCATCACTTTCTCACAAACATCCCCATATTTTCATGCTCTTCCTTAATGTACGAAAAATTTATTTCAAGTAATCTTCGGAGGATTAAAGACTAAACTCGTTGGATGTAGAAGAATATTTTACTCTAATATAAACTTATATTTGACCACAACCTTCATTTACTTAAAAAAATCAAATAAGGTTATATACCTGCTTTCATTATTTATATTTAGTTAAAAGATTCATCCACATTAATAACTATAGAGAATTGTAAATTTATTTTAGTTTAACTTTAATTCGTTATTATACAATTATGTATGCGCAAATTCTCCATCGAGTATTAATTACTTCCTATTTTGTCAAAATCCGCAACTAAACGTATGGAAACCGCCACGCACTCCTTTATGTTTAAATTAAGTGCTGTTATTGTTACAAAAGGTATTTGGGAGTGTTCAAGAATAAACACATCCAAGAATTAATTGAATTCATAAACCTACAACTGTACCGCATTCTAAGTAAACAAATGAATACAGATTACGCGAACGATTTTTCATTATTTCATCATTGAAAAAAGCGGAGGTGAACTAATGCACACCTATGACAACAACTACACACCTTTAAAAATCTTGCAAGTTAACATCTAGCCATTCATTTTATATCTATCAAAGAATACAATGTGCCACTACACCAAAGAGAAAAACTTTGCAGTTTTGGTTTTTTTTTTGAAATGTCATTTTATTCCTAGTTTCTGCCTTTCGTAAAACTAAATAATCCGAAATCGTATTTGAGCAGCTATTATTTGTTTGGAAAAATTGTATTTCTAGGAATTGTTAAAATCCAAATAATAGTACTTCGAGTACTTCTTGCAAAGTTCTTGCACCTAAACTTCACTATCATGCATTAAATTATTGTAATTCGTTAAATTTTAACCAACGCATTTCGCATCAAAATAAAAATAATACTTCTTTCATAACTTGTTGAAAATAATCACGATTGCCTAAATTCCTCACTTTTTTTCAAATTAGGCTACTAAATTTAAGCTTTGAAAGACCTTTTTTTTTAAGGTTAACTCGTTTATTCATTATTTTGGTGCGAGGTGTTAACACCGATTTATTGAACTAGATTATCGAAATGTCGATTTTGTCTGGTGTAATTTTCACATTCTTACTGCAAAGTAATGTTAGCGAAGAGTTATGCATTACTCTTGAAACTTTTATATGTTGCATCTTTTAGTATTAACTTGCTCCTAGTTAAATAAACATCTTACAATTATCAACCATAACAGTTAACCAGACTACTTTACTCCTCCCTTACTTATTATTGTGATGAATTAATATGATTGGCCGTTGATTGTGACCGTTGGTTGATTGTCGATCATCTAACTGACCACACTTGCCCAGTTATTGAATGTATTATGATATTCTATACACTATTTGTAATTATATTTAATATTTAATTAACTTAAAAGAATAACATAAGTTATTAAAAAGAGAAAGGGATACACGAAAGAATACTTTTACAGGAACTATAATGTCACAATTACACATAACATTATATACGACTTGCGCATGCTACGCACTGGAAATATTGTAACATATGGATATCTTGCTATTGTACTGTGTTATTTTTAATATCATTTTAGTGAACACTTAAAAGAATAGATAATAGTCCCTAATGTTTTTCACTTATTATCTATATCAAAATTGTTTACAGGAAGTTCTAAATCTCTCTTTGCAGTTTTATTACTGTACAGTTTTAACATGACCAAGATGTTTACTCCTTTCTAGAAAATTTTCAATAACTTCTTTAGAGTTATTCCAAGCAAAGTTTTCCTGTAGGAGTCATAGTAGCTTCAAATTGCTTATCTTTAACTAGAACTCTGATTAGCGGGCCCACAAAAATTACTTTTGTTGTCATTTCGGAAAGAGTATAAAATTTGTCAAATGCTTTTAGTAATTGTTTCATTACACCAAGTTTTATATGAAGAGGTGGTAAACGAATTCTCCTTAGATCCATTACCTCTTATTATGTTCTTACTATCTGGTCTTTTTTCTTTTAACCCATTGTCTTTATTTCCAACGTTTGTTTTTTGTCTTACTGTCTCACTCGCGCACATATCATGGAAATTTTAAAAACCGCTGTTGCTGTCCTAATATCATGTTTTCTGTTTCCAGAAATCAAATACTGATATTTAATTTTCTCCAAAACATACTTCAAGTTTTCATAATTCTCCTTCTACCTATAAATAACCTCCAGTCATTTGGATCATATTTCATAGCACGAGTTTGTTTAAAAATTTTGATACGTTATTACAGTAAACTAAAGTTTCGTCACCACTATTAGTATTGCGAGAGATTTTTTCTCTGTTCGTGTAGAAAGTTACTGACGTATGTAGCAAAAGAAAGTAAGCTTATTTTTCTGTAGCCTGAATCATAACAGCTCAGTCGTATCTTTGAGAAGATATGAGTCCCTTATTAAATCGTCTAGCATTGTTTGCGATAATGCTTGTGACGCATTCGATGTTTCAAGAACGTACTCAATGTCGCACCGCAATGGTGGTGAATCACTACTACTAACTGTATGTGTATCAAATTCACTATTATCTGCAGGTGGCTTAGGTATAGTAATACCAGCATCATGTACCACTGGCCTCATAGAAGATAGCAAATTTGAGTATATAATTTATTTTTTGCTGTTTACATTAAAACCCTTCATGTAAAAAGAGTAATAGTCACTACTGTAATTTTGAAGTTCGCACCACACTATTGGTATTCCACAATGTAGCGATTCTTTCTAAGCAGTGTAATAAAAGAGTTCACAATACAAAATAGTGTAAACGCCTGGGACGTACAGTCGTCTACCATTAAGTGGTCAATTCCATTAAGTAAATTTACTCCAATAGATGCCATTAATGTAAGGGAACAATGAATCATCCTCATACAAAAGATAGACGAATAACTGAAAATTGAGGATATCAATCTCAAGTGAAACTGTAATACAACTATATGGACTTAATTATCGAAATCAGCACATGGAAATTACTATAGAAAGACCCCAAAAATCTAAAACAGCAAAATCAGCAAACCTGTGTCACCTCTGTCAGTGCTATTTATTGTAAATTAGCACCATAACTCCACCGTTATAAAAAAAAAAACGTATATAATGTACTTTCGGTTGCTCACAATGACTAATAATAATTTCAATGCTAAACTAAATTACATAAAAAAGTAATTGGTACAGTAATTGGTTATTTCTATTACTATTGGTAGTTTGACAAAGCATCTCTCTTTGAGAAAATGTTTGGTATATCTTTGATGAAACTAACAATGTAACGTGAAAATGAAATTACAGGTGTTTCTGCTGTAAAATGTATATGTAACACATTTTAGGTAAAAAAATGTAACTAATAATATATTTCAGTGTATATCACTATTTATCTCTACACCATATTCCATTGATTTATTCCAAAATAAATTCGCGAAGTTCTCGATTATTAGATTGCATTTTTTCTTATTTTTATTGTTATTTGTTCATCACTATATACTATTCTTTTAAGTACTCATGGGAAGGATATTCATTGGGTACTGATGAATAGAAAAAGTGCTGATTCTGTCTGTAATCCACTTATTTTCAAAGCTTAAGTCTATGAAATTTTTGACTACTTCAGTAGCATAGATATCCATGATGCTGATGTATAGTGATGATCATATATATTTAATCTATACGTAGCTCAGTACAATCTCGTCCCTTAACGATACCAAATATTTACTCCAAGCACTCAAATTTCTATCAGTAAATAAAGGTCCAATGAGATATCTTCTTAATAATTCCGCCCAAAGGTTTACTTTTTTGAGTACAGAATTCTGTTGGTATTAATGGGGTGTAAATTATCTCTGTTCCAATACCGACATTTTTACTGCTTCTTGCGCTATAAGCAGTAAGTACCGCCCCATCTCTGAAACAAATTCTGGCTAATACTTCATCGCCGCTGTTAATTTTCTTAAATAACTGCGTTTTAGGAGACAAGAGCGTAGCTCTTTACGAAATCATATGACAAAAACATTTAAATGCACTGCACTTATAACAGTAGAAAGTTTCCTTTGTTAAAACCATCAACAATATTTATTATATGTTAAATTTACGTGAAGTTTAGGAAACGCTTAAACTTTTGTTGTTTTATGTTCCAAAATTGTTATCATTATCAGTGAAAACTGTATTTGCTCGTTTCTTGTGGAACATCTTGAGGTAAGCATCGCTTTTAATTTTATTAGAGAATCTTTAGTTGATTCTCTTTAATTTATTGTACTAATAGCGTAATTGGCTTATTTAACACTTGCCTGTGTGTAAGTATGGACCGCCATAGTAACATTGGAGTTTGAATATTATTTATGACATTGTATAGATGTATTAACCGTCAACTGCAAGTATTACTCATTACTAGTTTACATGGTATGCTGTTTACTACGGCGTATTAGCGATTTCATAAGGTTACAGTAAAAGTCCTGCGTTGATAATAAAAATGGCATCCACCGCGTCATGAGGAGGATGATTTCACTACCAAAAGTGACAATTCCGTGTTCAAAAACGATTAACAATAGCTTATCTGACAGATTCGTTTAATAAATTCAAACGAATAAAATCTTCAGCTTCAAGCTCATAACCAGAATTTAATAAAAACCGAAAACATAACTTCGCTGCATGTTGCACGTGTGGCAATGGTTAAAATACATAAAAGAAATCTAGAATGGAAAAAAATTCACTACTTTTTAGTAGCTGTAGAAAAAAATTACAAAGATATAGGTACTGGAATACTGTCAAGATTAAAAGCTCTTGAATCGGACTGCAGAAAGCGATTTGACGATATTTTTGCAATAGAAGTATTTAGCTGGCTTTTGGAACCATTTGCATTTGTAATTTTAGATGATTTTTTATTACTTTGGAGAAGAATTTATTAAGTTAAGAATGAATATAGAAATTCGGATGTAAATACCATCAGTTTTTTCGGCAGTAGTAAATAACTTAACATTATCCTGATTTGACGAATGTTTTACAAAAATGTCTCATAACGCTTTCTTCGTCTTATTTAGTATAACATGCAGTAGCAACTCCAATAATCAAACAAAAAAAGAAATAGACTGCAGATAATGGCGGAGAGTGACTATAGCATAAAATTGCAATCCACACATCATTCACTCTTGCTTCCCTTTGATATATATATACCTTTCTTTTAGAAGATATATCACTAATTTGCAACACTTTTATTAATATACATGAAAAATTTCATGAAATGATTGGAGTTGTTTTGTATATTTAATACATTTGAGCTATAATTAATGAATTTAACTCTGTCCAATATCGCCATTTTAATTTTCGTGCTTTATTCATTATTTTTTATATAATTTGTTCCTACTACAATTCTCTTTCTGGAGGAAACAAGAACTTAGTAAGTATTCTTTGACATAAAACAACCACTGTTACATCAAGAAAAATGAAAAATACAAAATGGAGTCTGTATATAAACTTTGTGTAAATTTTCAAGTTCAGAAAGTTGGAAGATAATGTACATCATTACTAAAGAAATATTATTTATAAAATGTGGGTGGTAAGGAAGAATCGACAAGCATAAGGGATGATGTCTTCTCGGTACCTTGCAAAATAACTGATAATCTATTTAATACATGATAAGTTGTAAATAGTAATGCAATTAAACTTGTAGTGAAATGTTAATACATTCATATATTCTAACACAAATATTATACTGACAATAAAATCCTTACAGCTAAGTAAGGTTACTTTAGTCTCAAAAAATTTGGGAATTTTCAATTTGACAGTAGTTTTACATATTATAGTTTACAATTATGTCGATTACAACAAGAATATTACCCATCTTCACATAACCTTACAAAACATTACCTCTCATGGGGTTCCACAAATACAGTTTGTAGTAATTTTACTTACTTTCTTCAGTATTTCAGTATTTACACGGCTACTTATCCCAAATTGTAAGATAATGTACACTTGGAATGCACTGTATCTATACCGATAATCGTTCTTAAACATCTAGCAGAATACTCATAAATCCCTTCCACATCGGCGTGTTGCAAAATCGCATTTATTTAATGGTAAAAACATAATATGCATATTTCCATCGTAAACTCACACATTCCATGCAAATATTCTTTCAATTATAATATAATATCCTGAATTTTGTTGTAAAGTTAAATAAAATGATACTAAAACACTTTTAGAAAATAAATTTACCTAAAATACAGTATATATGTCTGTATGTACTTTATGCTATTACACCTATTTGATAATAACATTTTTACGTATATTGCTTGTATGTTCATTTACATATAGGAAATCGCCAAATAAACCAATAACGGTATCAGAACAGCAAATTAATCTATTGTGTGTAAAATTTCCATTTTTTGCAGTATGTGTATTACAATCTAATAAATTACAAATGAATAAGTTAACAATACAAAACCATTATTACCTTACATAATCGTGTGTGAGGATAAATAACAACGAAGATAGACTCCAGAATTAGAATTATTTCTAGTGGTAGTTTCAAATTTGGGGTAGAGGTTAACGAAGGAACTTGTAACTGGTTTGGTTTTGAACGCTCGATTATATAAAGCAACGAATATTTAGAGTTTATAGTTACGGTTTCCGCAGTTAAATACCGCAAGTTACGAAAAACCCAAGGAATCTTCGTAAGGAAAGATAGTCTATGGAAAAGTTTAAGATATTCCGGTACTATAGGTATAATAAAACAAGTTCTAGATTTTTATAACTATCGTTAATTAGAATAAGTACATAAATGAAATAAGTCATTGCATGTGGTTGTGTTTTTTATCATTTGCTTCAATCACTCAAGACGCTCATAAGATTTTTATAAACACATATTATGATCCTACAAAAATGTTTGTATAAAACTACCCTTTTCATTAACAAGAGCACTACTCATATATTTTGTAGACATTTATAGATACTATTTAAAAAGAGCTAAATAATTCTAACAAACCTAAGTTCTTAAAAAGCGCTCGAAATGTAGTAGTAGCTTTATCGTATTATTCCACCTATTTGAGTGATAAAAAGAATTATATGATGTTTTTCATATTATCACAAAAGATTTAAGTACACTTGCAACACAGACTATATTACCAATAAAACTTGAATTTTCTTAAAGAAAGTTAACACTCTACACAATCTTTCGAATCTTCATCAAAGTTAGTTAATAGCCAAATATCTACAAATTCATTAAATAAAGAAGTAATCAGCAAAACATACGCAAACTCGGGAATTATTTCCAAAAGTGTATGATCGCGCCATCTGTAGCTAGAGCGGTAAACTCACTTGTCAACCATTTTGTTTCAACTTTCTGCCGAGAGTCGCTGGTGTTTGAAAATGACGCATGCCTATTGGTTCATATTAAAGTCACGCCTTTTTTGTTTCTCCTCTGTTTCCCACCAGCACTAACCCCCACTCTTTCCAGTTCCCCTTCGATAAAATGTGGGGATAGAAGGAGGCAATAAACACATCGTTAGGGTAAAGCTGTGTTGAACTGTTTTATATCACATAAAATTGTTAACTGTACCTCAATATTGATTTATGTTATGTATTTATAATTTTAAATGTCTACTTACAGAATCCACATGGACATTCCGTAACAGCGCACAGTTTTACGAATGTTTTATCTCTGAGAAATATCTCATTATACAAGCGTAATTTGAAGTCAAAATAAACTGTTTAGATATGCTTTCGTTACGAATAACTCAGTTGTTATGATATATAGGTATTTATTGTATGATAAACATTTGCGGCATATAGTTAGAAATGCGTTATTAGATAAAAATGAAAGTGAATTGTTCTATTTAAAACGGTCTCTACATAAAGAATGAAAAACATTAGCATTAGAGTTTTCAGCAAACATATTTCAGTTAGCAGAAAGATATTTTTCAATCAATACAAAACTTTTAATAAGTATATATTTTGTTATTTTAACCCAAAATTTATTTTGAACGTATTAACTCCTTTTTTGTTGGATATCTTTTTTGTTAATGGGGCACATTGTTTCTTATTAGGTATACCTCGCTTAGTGAATAAAATATTGCCCGGCTTCTGTGTACTCTTCTTAGTCTTTTTGTCGTGTAATGCTAAAGGTACTTTTACAGTTTACGTAAATATTATTTCAAAACTAAATCTTTGATCAAATGTATTCGGTTCTTCTCTGGCTTTGATGATTTTATATTCCATACATTCTATAGAATGAATAAAAAATGTTGATATCGATTAATGTAAAGACTAGTCGGGCTTACGTTATCTACCACAGCAGATTTGTACTAAATAAGAAGATGTAAAATTTCTTTTAAAAAGAACAATCAAACATAGCTTCTCTAGTTAACTGCATTCTAACTTTAATTATTTAATTAATATCTAACTAGATATATGTACACATAACAAACACCCAATTACGAATTAAACTAATCCATAGCTTGGAAAAACTTTAAGAAAATGAATAATTTTTGATTAACTATCTTTCAATAATCGTAAAAATAATATTAAAACTTCTTCAAATGTGTATATGTACAATACAATCGAGGATTACTTATACAATGAATGCTATTACTTCACATAACTGACAATTAGCCAAAAGTAAAGAACAAAATTAATGGAACACAAACGTAAGATAAGTAAATATAGTAGATATTAGAAATGCTTTACTTATATATCAGGATAATAATACCCTAAGGCGATAAGTGCATTCTAGTATTTTATTTCTAATTAACACAAATGATAACATGGATTCAGATAATTATTTTACGTATTTGGCTTTGGTGCCCACTAGATAAGGTAATTGAGTTTCTACTACTTATATTTAAGAAAGAAAAAAAAACAGGAAGCTTGTACAATTCAACAATACCTGGATACAAAATCTTAAGCCAATATTTTTATAATAACTCTATACCATTTATTATATTTATAATGAAAAGATAATTCGTTGTGTCTTTACAATTATATATTACATGATTAATAGGAAATACCTTTTCAATGGCTTCTTCACTTTAGTAATAATAATTAAATTATTGATAACACATTAGCTAAATGTTAAGTTTTTACACTTACTTTTCACAGAATAAATATCTGTTAGAAGAAATGAACTAGAACAAGTAACTACTTGTATATGATATTTTATTAGAAATTACAATAGAAAGTATTTATAGCATATTATTTATCTACATTTTTTAAGCTAGATTTCAAAAATAAACAGAAACGTTTTCGTTACAAAAAAATTAAGTACCTAATCTTTTTAAAATATTGCACGCTTTATGACATGGACATAGATCTCACTTATCAAAACATTAGAAAACGAAAGATAAGAGGTCAATGTGATTTTTTGTTACTCCGGACCATCTTTAGAAATTTGCACAGGATTAAGTAAATCTGCCAGAACATTCGACTTTTGTTGCACCAACATTTGAAACGGAAACTCTTTAATAGACTTGAATAACTTCTTTTTCAGATATGCTAACAGAATCGATTCAGAAATATTCAGTAATGCGTTGAGCAGGAAATCATTAAATAAGGTCTATAATACTTAATATTCAGGTTTGCAACTTCTTTAAGGTCCTTCCTTTATTGAGAGTTTATATACAAAATATTCCCGTGTTTTATGGTTACATCTTTTAAGAAAATACTTTGCTGAACTGTTAATTCAAAAATAATTATAATTCCAAATGGTTGAATTAACTAAAATTAAAAGAAATGTCAATGCAAGATCAACATCTTTACAAAATTGAATAAAAGTGGGGATGATGGAAATGTTAAAAATGTACCCGGACCTGGTGCAAGAAAATATGAAAATCGATGATAATGCTTAATCTACAAAAACAATGAACGACTTCATTATCAAAATCTGGCTTATCTTATAATGTCAGTAAGATATAAGGGAGATTAGGAAAGATGTCGTCAATAAATACATGTCATACTCATTAGCTGGAATTGTTCGTGATTAAAATATAAATAAGTATTTCACGTCTCTTTACTGACATATTTTATTAAACATTCCTTGACTGAAAACTGCAAGATATTTAAATTATATGACTGTAAATGGCAAATATTTGTTGAGTCGAAAACGAAATTATATCCATTATTTAAAAATATTTAAATAAAAATAATGAAATATAAGAAAGATCAGATACGTCATTAAATAGTTTAAACATATAAAAAAACCTTATTCAACATCATTTTTGTTTAACTACTAGCATAAAATCAGGTATTGTGATATCCACCCTTACATAATTGCATATGTTCCTTCATATGTAATCGTAGATGTATCATTTACATAATCTCCAAATCAACTTCTGTAGATTATTTTTACATTAGCGTTTTTGACCGGCAATAACAATACGGTATTAATGTTGGCTGACGGATAAGGCATACACGTGTAAAAGGGAGTCGGTTATGGATTACTGAAAGATCTTAATAAAAAAAACTTATTCAAATGAAGGATATTGCTGACATCGTATGCACATATGAAAAGTTGGAAACGCAAAATTAATCATAAAATGATGTATATTTATTACTGTAACCTACACGTCGATGATACATATATATCAAAAATTTATATGAATCCTAAGAATAACCAACTGTTATAGCGCTTTACAGCTCAAAATTAATGTCTCATCTCAAATTATCATTAAAAAGGAACATTGTTTTCGTCACATATGCATATATGCCACTACACAAGCACTATATAACAACACGTTGCATTAATTTAAAAATCTTATAGAGCACAATTTTGAACTGTACAATATTACTCGTTACAGTACCGATAGATTATCCATTTGTACAATACAAGCGTCGGCAAGGTAGTAAGCAATCTCTCTTCGAAATTAGAGATAACTTGAGCAAAATCCATGCAAAGCGCTCGATGTTAGTTAAAAATAACTGATGGTATACTTACAAGTTAAAATAACACTATGTAATAATTAGAACAAAAATAAATCGATATGAAGGAAAGAGAAACTTTAAAGACATAAGGTGGTACTATAAAAATCATATACATTTGATTTTATTTAATTAACAAATAAATCCGACGATATCAGATACAGTATGCGATATTTAAACAAGTTCTGAACGAATTCTGAACCACATATGAAAATGGATTAAATATCAAGCGTTGTGCATTAGTCAGTTTATTTGGGGTATTGATTAATTTTGTTATTCAACTCCAATTCACATGTATATCAATAACATACTACACTAGTATAACAAATAAGATAAAAAGCAGTTGATAGATAAAGGTTAAATACTATTCAATACTATTTTGTGGTGCCATTGTCTCACATAATGTTGATGACAGAACAAACCTGTACTAAATGAACAGGACATACTTTTCATAATTTTTTTCTTAATAATAGGGTTGCCGCTATTATACTACAATTATCAAAAGGCAAAACGTACCCTGTCCACCTGAAGTTTTATCATTGCATGTTGAAATGCAGAAGGTACATGTCTTATATGCATACGTATTACCAAGTATGTCTATACAAACATCAGCAAACTCGTTATATAGAATAGGCCAACGTTATTTAAAAAAAAATGTAGAATCATCAGTACTATTAACTCTTGATATGGACATATTGATAACATGTCCAGTTATTCACTAAAATTCTTTCTTATAGCCATTAATAATGCCAACCAATTTTTTTTTCTGTAGGCTAAAGAAATTCGAAACACTTCGTCAAAACTACTATAAAGAAGAAGCAAGAATATGGTTTATTTCACAGACGGCCTGACCAGGGGACTATCGATTAATGTGTTAGAGAAGGATGGTTACGCTAGTACGATGTTCAATTATTCAGTCAATTATGTCAAAATACTAAACATCATAATTTGCGTTTGAAAATATTTAGCTGTTGTTTCCTATTTCTCCTTAGTTTTACTCCTATCCTTGCTTCAGTATTTTACAAGAAATAAGTATTCTTTTCATTATTTTATATCACGCCAATTCTTTGAATATTCCTACATTAAAGCAGGCAGTGACGATTTGACTGAACTATGTTATACACATACTTAATTAGATCTAAGAACCAGTATTAGGATATGTTGCTTTATTAACAATATAAGAGATTCTTAGACAGGAGGACATGATATCAATCACTAAATTTTATTTATATCCAACTGAATTTGTGTTTTGGAACGATCAGGTGTTAATAAACCAAAACAAGAGTAAGACATGTACTTTATTTATTTTCAGTATACTGCATGTACGGTATTTTAATTGACATAGGATTTAATTCCTACAGCCAAAACTGATGATTTGTGCCTAAAGACAAAACAGACAGAAATCCATTGTACATACTTCAGAACTAATGGCCCGGAAACTGTTTTTTTTTTGGTTTATCATGTAAATGTTTTAAGTTGATAAAATCAAAGAAAAAAGAAACAATACAATCGCAATACATTAGACAAAAATCGTCGACCAAGGCATAAGTATTGTGAGAGAATTGCATTAAATGAATTTATAATTCAATGTACCCAGTTGATGAGATTTTGTTGCCAACATGAGTTTCGTGCTAAAATGAAACGGTCCACTAGAATTAACCATTGTGTTGTCCATTTCACACTACTGACTACAACCAATAAGACTCTTCGCGAAAAGGCATCTTAGATATACCTCAGAATTTAAAAAAATGGTAAGTTAGGTAAATATTTGCTTTTTAAAAATATTTTTTCTTGATAGCGCTTCTTGCAAAACGGGAAAAGATAATTTTACTTCAAAGACCTTCTTTTCACGAATAGTTCATTTAAATGCATTATCTCATCAATCTTTTTTCGAAAATGTTGATAAATTCAGTGTTGGTTACTTAAATTATTTTCAGGTTCATACTATCCACATTTGCAATCATAAACGTGTATCAAAATATTTGATACACCTGCTAAATATTGCTTCCGGTAAAATGCAGTTCTACAGGTGAAAAGAACGATTTTTAATAGTTACTTTAGCACTTTATGCATATCTTACATAGACAAAAAATGTGTTGAAGAATTTATGTTGCTAAGAAAATATATTTACTGCAATAAGAATATAACGTATAGATGAAATACCAATTTAGTACTCGGAAAAATATTTATATTGTAAAGGAATAATATTATTACTATACAAGACATTTACTAAATACTATTGGAATATCTTATAATGTTCTTATATTAAACATCTACTTAAAGCAACAAAAATTGGTCTTTAACATTAAGTAATCTCGATTGTAGATTGGCGTTGTCATCAGCAGCGTACAGTTTTAACTTTCTTTATACGATTTCCCGCTGATTTTGTTATTTATTGTTCGTACAGCAGCATCATTTGCCTCTTTCGTCATGTAGTTACTAAGATTTGAAATGAATAGTGTACTAAGAAGTTTGAAATGGAAAAAATTGTTGGTGAAGTTTGGACACGCGGAATTGAAACATTGATTAATTCATTGATAAATCAGAAAACTTAAGGTGTAATACATCTTTTGAATATAGAGTATGAATATGGTCAAAGGTAAGAGATGCTATATATTTAAAATAATCTATTCTCCTTTTAATTTGAAATCAATCTAATTTATTAAATAATCAATAGCCAAGATATTTGCCTTTAAAGGATTATTCAAAGGTAGTAACACTTTATTAATACTGCAAAACCAAAGTATATTACCTATTGATACATATTTGAATGTTTGACAAGGTTTAATAATTTAAATCATTGTGTTCAAACAATGTTTCATGATATTGAGAAAGCTGTAAAGTAATTGTTCTTCTTGTGAAAATTTTCAAATTTCACTTAGTATTGTTAGTAACATTAATGGCTCAGTCTGCTAATGCATTTTCTTATCTGCCCGAATGAGTTTAATTACAATTGTCATTGGTTAGGTATTAGTATTTCGAAGGATATATGAACGTTTGCTTTATGATGATACGATATGACAATTCCGTAGCAGAAACTGAAGGAATAATTACAAAAATCTTCCAGATTAATATGCTAATAAAGAAAATCGACTAATCATAATCAGTACCATAGAAACTAATACCTAAGCAATGACAATTGTCAGTACAATTAAATCCAATCCGGAAAGATACAAAAATGAATGATGATAAACATTATTTTATGTATCTGAGAATATTTGCATATTCTTTAGTATGTTCTTATTTAGTGATATACCCTTATATTCACATCTTGGTTTTATGTTTAGCATTGGCATTTATTTGTTTATTTATTTCGGCTGTCGGCAGGTAACTTTTCGCCTAAATTTAACCATTTGTTGCCAAATATCATGTAAGGACTTTACGTAATGTATACATACTTATGTTCATTTGTATTATTTTGTTTGATGGGTAATAAATACATTATTATTAATATTGTTATTATTATTTGTGCTATTATTGTTATTTATTATTATTGTTAATAACATGTGTTAAATAAATTTTACTTCAAATCAGACTTTGAAGTTATAATAATGTCTTGGCTTGTTACTGAGACTTTTAATACGAATTTCGTTTGCTATAAGCTATTTGAATGACATGACAAACACTCTGTCAAATGGCAACTTATGCAAGTAAAAATAATATAAGTTAGGACAAGAGCATTTATTGGAATGAACTACTAGAGGTAAAATTTATTTGAACCCTTTTTACACTAATATTATCACGTGGAAGTACTTACGCACATATGTATGCATATATATGAGGATCATCCAGAAAGTAATGTTTTTCTCTTATTAGCCGAGTGAATGAAGGGATATTTCTTATACTTTTACTATGATTCCTACACTACTTCTCCAAGCAGTCGCCCTCCAAATAAATACTTTATCTTAATAATTTTATGTACGTTCCGTTACAGTCAAGTTATGGAATCAATCAGTAGCGACCATTTTCAGTCCGTCATCCTTTGCGAAGTGACCGTCCAAAAAATCATTCAGATTGAGAAGAGATGACAACCAATAAGCGCCAAGTCAGAGCTATACTGTTGAAAAACTTAGCGTCTAATGATTGTCATATCTTTCTAAGGTTAAAAGATTTTTTGGGTTAAAGTAAGTTCGCCACCAAAGAGCTCATTAATCATTAACCCAATAACCCATCGAAAACCGAATATGAAACAGAAATATTATCATAAGTGCTTGTACTTAAACAAAGACTACGTATGTTTCATTCTTTTTTCTAATAAACGTCTGAAAAGGAAACATTCTTTACTCTGTGGATGACTTGTATGTAGGAAGCATCATTGAAATATCGTGATTATTTTTATATACTGAGAGAGAGAGAGAGAGAGAAAGAGGGAAAGAGAGAGAGAAAGAGAGAGAGAAAGAGAGAGAGGAAAACACGTACTAAAATTCAACTTTATAAATACTAATTTAAATAAGAGAATACTCAATATTGAATTAGCATATGTTGGCATCATCACAACGAGTAAAGGTTACAACCATTTGGAAAACTATTGTCTTAATAAGGTTTAAGATGTTCTGTGTACGTATCAATCATTTGTGGCACACAAGTGTTTTAAAATGAAACACACAAAAGTGACTGCAATATCTTTAAGTTAGCACTATTGCAAGAGTTTCTTTTATTACTACCTTAAAATTTCAGAATTTAACTACAATATTTATTAACATTATTAGCAGATTTTAAGTTTGAGAATTATATCGCCATATTTGAAGGTAATACTATGTAGGGTACTGCCTTTCTTCCTCATATTGATTTTTATGTCTAAATAGCACTACTATATATGAAACAGTAGGATAAAATACAACATATAAAGTCACACAAAGAACACAGAATACACATAAAGCACATTAGGTATCAATATTTTCACTCAGAATAACCTTGAAATACTACTGAAATTAATTGACGCGTTGTGAAACGTTATAATATATACAGTTTGAGATTTGCACATGTTGTCAGGTTTATGCGTAGTGAATTTCGTGTTAATTTTGAGTAAGTAAAGTAATCTCTCTGTGATTGTTACAAAAGCTGTGTGTGAATGTCTGATAGTGTTGATTGGAAAACCTTCATACTCAAACTTTGTTCAAAAGCAACCCTCGGTTGTATCGATATCTAATTCTTTTCCGTTGAAATAAGTATTTTCTTGTCATAATGAATTGGAAACGCAAATTTTCATGACATTTTTTTATATAGTTTTAAGTGTTATATTATAGTAGGAAAACAAATTATAAAACAAAAGAAATTATAAAAATTGCATTTTCTGTTCAACATTTTGCAATTACTTTATTCATTGCTATCAAATATCCTAAAATATGTTTAGCCACTTTGTACGCGGCACACGCCCTTTTGAAAATAATAGCGCTCTACACATTATACTCCACATAATACTCATTCCCTACCAGGAAATTCTAAGGTAAAGTTATTTTGCTATTTGTTGAAATTGTATTATACGTAGATGTATTAAGATATGTCAATTTTGGAACATGCATCCATGAACCCCATAGAGCAGTATAGCTTGTATTTCTAAGTTTAAAACAATGTAAAGCTATGTGTTTCTCGAAAGTGCGTAATGTTGTCAATGCCTATTTTAAGAATTTTATAGAGTTGTTAACTTCTATGCAGACAATAAACTAAATAATCAAGCATGATTATCTAAGCACTATATATTTTGGATCGTATGTGAATCATATTTCTACTAAATACGTCTGGAAATCTACGAATACTTTTAACAAAATTGTTTTCTTTTGTACCTTGCAACGTCTGCCATATAAGATTGGACGATGTAATGTTGCAATATTAATTTTGAACTTAAAACATATTCGTTTTCGTGTTACATTATCTAATTTTTAACAGCCTTTTAATCTGACTACAGATGTTATTCAAGCGACTTTGCGAGGGTTTGACTTAATTAACAAGCTAGCAATGACCTATAACTCTATCAACCTATATTTCTTTATATTTAAATCAAACCTTAACGGTTTGCAAATCAAATTACAACATTAAATATGCTGATTTATTATATATATGTTAGCAGCATTGTTCCATAAACTTGCACATTGCCACATAACAATTTCTTGAAACGTTGACGGTTATTTCAACCATTTCTTTTTAACATTTTTTCAGTGTCAAAAACCGAGAATCAGAAAAATCGTAAGGTCAATATGTATTAGTTGACTGAACATTTTGCTCTTAGTGTATTAATATATCAATATTCTCTATTTCACATTGAAATAGTTTTTAATGATGTCTTTTCCTATGAATACTTATTTTTTTTAGCCGATTTAATGTAAAGCCTGAAATATTGTATTTAATTTTATTTTTAAAAAGAATACAGTTTCAATTATCAAAATTAATTACAAGTATATCAGTATACAAAGAAGTTTAAAAATAAAACCAGTTTTACCCAGTAAATTATTTAATGTAGGATAGTTCTTAAAAAATTGAAACAAGGCAGTATCAGTAAAATGCCGCAGAATCATGCTGATGAATTGAAAATATGTGGAAAATCTAGAAGTAGTAGTATTTTGTTTGTAATTTTTTTGCGAATAAGGAACTGTTCAAAGTTCAATATATATATATATATATATATAATATATATATAATATATATATATATAATATAATATAATCCTTTACTACTCGATATAAAATATTAGTAAGCGAGTTGTGAATAAGCATATGGAGAGGGGTTAAACCATTAAAAGCGTCACTCTTTATAGATATCGCATTATATTGGGTTCAGGTTACCAACAAAATGGAGAGTTATGTACCAAAAAAAAAATGTTTTATTTGTAAAACTCACATATAATGTGCGTTATATATAGCGCATAGTTTAGTATATGCCGCTAATAATTTCAATATTATTAAAGGTAAATCCAGTTAGGAACCACTCGCCAGTTCATCTAACGACAAGCAGAAAGGATGGATTTCACACATTAACTTCTCTAAATGTGCAATATCAATCTTATTCTCGATGATATTTATGTATACATTGTGACGACTGTGATTTTGGAAAAAAAAACAGCTTAAAAATAACAGCCAGCTAAAAAAGTCGCTTATTGAAATATTAAAAACATTTTCGTATTGCATTGTGTGCTACAACTGTAATAATTACGCCCCAGTGGTTGTAGGAAAAAGGACTGATAAATGTTTGTTTGTGATGAATCTACAAATGTAGAAGTAGCAACTATACAAACATATGTGCTAAACAACTAATATTTAAGTGTTATTAGCACTTCGGTATTCATATTTGCCTTTGCGAAATTTGTCTCTATTCTTTTCAATGTTGTACGCGCCAGCGAGTGATACAACACATTGAACAATTAAATATCTGACGAAAGCTATTATTTAACGCAAAATGCAATCGTCAGGAACCATTTTGTATTGAGATGTCGGATATATATATTTCCAATTATCATTAGCATTGACATTTAACATACAACGACACAAAGTCAGTACGTGAATAAAGGGATCTCCCTACTTTCAAGCTCCACTTAAAGCAATTTATTAGAGGTTACTGTCAAAGTAAATTTGTTGAAGAATAATTTAAAGAATCTAATACACATCGCTACAATTAACACTTCCAATCCCAAGATCTAGGTGATTATTTTGAGAAGAGTGCAGAAATACGTTAGACCAAAATACTATGGGAAACTAAACAAAAAAAATAGCTTTCACTAATCGAATACGATGAAATTAAACTAGAGAAAGCAAGATGTATGCAGGAAACAATTATATTATAGGCAAAATGTGTTGCTCCTTAATCTCTTATTTAAAAAATGGATTGGATGGAAATTTAAGGATCCTATGGTTAAAGTACATTCTATAATTTGTTTTGAAAGATGCAATAGCGAATACGATCTTCATAATTTAGTTCTAACACACATTCAAACTTCTTCAACTATTGATGTTTTCCGCATATATACTTGTAACAGCTGTATTTGTAACTTTCATATTCGTTTTTTTTTCTCTCATTTTAAAAGTTTAAATTTCCTTTTGTGAAATTATAAAAAAAAACGGTTGTGCAACATATATACACATATTATAAGAAATGTTAAGGTGCAGTTATGAAATGGGAATTATTATTAGCTTTACTGACGTTTGTAAACAATTATAATAACAAATTATCTTCCAGCGAATGCGTTTAATAATGTGATTAATTAGAGAGAAAAATAAAAAAACATCTGTAACTGATCTATAAATCTAGTTAATTAAAGCATGCTTATTTCATACAAGTATTGAAGATTATGATATTCTTACCTTTCAATATTATCAACAAACGTACAATCTCTATCTTACGGTACAAGGTTACAGGAAGGTACTCTGTTAGCAGCATCAAATGATATATGTTAACAAATTCACTATGCACTTTTATCACTTAATTTTAGGATAACAAAATTAACAAAAATCTAATCTCATGATAACACATTTTCGCTTCATTAACAACTATGAAAATAATTAATAGAAGAAAAACTACAGCAAAGTATTAAAAATCCGTTGCCTTTACTCTACACCTTATATGTACGCTTTCCAAGCTGGTGTACTTCAGCGACTTGTGCCGTGAGAAGACTGACTATTTTGAAAGCAACAGGAGCAACTATTTTAAATATTTTAATATTAATATCCTTCAGAGCAATTACATTGTCGTTTTAACAAGAAATAGTTTCTTACGCGAGCGAATATAATGTATTTAAAAAGAATCAGCACGAGAATGTTAATCTGAATAAATAGTAATGGACCTTCGAATTGAATTAGGCACGAACAAGACTTTTTAACAACTGTTTTGTCATGAATATTGAATAAAAGACGATTTAGAAAATTCTTTCTCAACTCGTATTACATATCGCGTAAGGGCAATTATATTACAAATTTAAATAGCTAATGAAAATTAATCTAGGATTCATTACGGAAATTAATTCACATGCTAATACGCTCTAATTTATTCCAGACATATATATAATAAATTTATTAATTAAAAATCTTATGATGGTAAATATAATTAATTCCGTAATCCCAACGGAAATGGTAAATGTGAAAGTATAAGCACTTCGTTTTGTTGCTTGAGTCTGTTCTTTGTAACGAATTCCATCCACAACAGCTAAACTAATGGCACTGGTAAATATTTAATACTTGACTATTTATATGGGCACATGTTTTATGTTTTGGATTCGATTTGGATTGTTCTTCTATCAATTTGACTTTCCCAGAACCCTCATAACGCTATCTGCTTCCATTTATTATTTTTACAACATTACACATTTTACCGTCCTACATTCAAGCAGCTGATCGATAAAATTCGGATGTTGCTGATATCAAGCAAATAAATGCTAGGCAGAATCGATAGAATATCAATCAATCATGTTATAGAAAATGTGTCGCAAATGTTAAGAGGACGCCCATAATATGCGGAAAACTTTTAATAAACATGGGCCTGCAAATAAACGGTTTACGGATTTTTTCGCTTAGGCCTTTTTTTGCATTTTCTTATCGTAATCGACAGATGTTTTGTCAAACATACAGTTTTTAGTTCACATTCAACGGTTAATGTAAAAGTGCACAAATTTTCGCTATGTCTAACATTGAATTAGTCTGCATATATTTCATGAGTGGTTGTGCTAATGGGAATGCCATGAAAGCGCTACATCTTTATATTGACGCTCATTCCAGTCACCAGACCCTCTCTGTCCACTCCTGAGGTAGAAGAGGTAATTTGAACAATTTTATCATTTTTCATTATAGTTAACAAAAAACAAGTTTTACTTTTCAACAAAGTCTCCATCTACATTAATACACCTATCCCACCGCTTCATCAATACCTCAATGCCTGCTGTATAAAAGTGTGAGTTGCCGTCTGAACCACGTACGTATCTCTTGTTGAACATCGTTATCACCCTCGAAACCACCAAAATACTTTTTGAGTGGACCAAACAGATGATTGCCTGGAGCTAGGTCTGGACTGTAAGCCGGATATTCCCACTCTAGTTTTGCAATTCTCTCCTGGGTTAAATGGGCCGAATGCGGCCTGATATTATCGTGATGACAAACCTCTACAGTGATTCAGCAGTGACATTCTTATTTCTATTCTGGAAATGGTCTAGGGGCACTCCTTAGGAATTCCAGAACACAGTAAGCATAACCTTGCCAGCTGAGGGCATAACCTTGAATTTCTTTGTTGACAGTGAGGAAGGAGGCTTCCATTGCATTGAGGCACACTTGGTTTCTGGTTGGTAGTGGTGCATCCATGATGAACAATCTTGTTAAGCATGTTCTCCCCTTCCTCTGCATACCGGAAAAGATGTTGCAGGAACAAACCCATTCTAATCCTTCTGTGTTCCTAAGTCAGTTATCTAGGTACCCACCGTAAGCAAACATTTCAAAAATTCGAACGATCGTGCATCAGTTCGTAGACTAACGCACGAGAACATCCTATTACAGTTGTTATGCTGTCTATTGTTACCCGCCTCTCAGTTCCAATCATCTCTTCCACCCGTCGAAGTGTTGCATCTGTCGCAATTGTGTCGACGGCCACCTCACTGATCGTCAACAACTTTCGAACACCCTTGAGAGAATTTCTCGAACCAGTTATACACGACTTTACGTCACAAATACTTTTCATCGTAAACAGGAAACATTTCCTTATGGATATCTTTTACAGGAAGCCTTTTGGCTCAGAAAAAAACGTACAACAGCACGCTGCTTTTCCACAGTACACTCATCGAGCGCAATCCCCATTTTAACATCGTCATGGCAATTATTTATTTTCAGCTTTCCCACGGCATTTTGTGACTTATTTAATGACTTTTCCTCGCATCACTAAAGCTTTAAATATTAGGTATGTGAAATTAATTTCCATTTGCAATTTAAGTGGGCCATAATAATAAATAAACAATAACCAAATAAATAAACTATGGTCACGTCTCCAAGATAAGTAGTCGTTGTATGCACATCGTTTGATTGCTTTTTAGGTTCAGAGCGTCTCGAAAACACAAACCGCTAACTATATCTAAGCGATATTATTCTATCCAAATATTATATTAGTAGAAGTATGGTCAAAGACGTGTAATACGGATGGGAGAATATAGAGTGCTCTAACGTACCTTCTCCGATACGGGAGTTATAAAATAGTGGGACAAAAGTGTACGCACGCAAGTGATATAGCTGCCAAACAATTTGATATAAATATTACTTTAGTATTTTTAAATATACATATATATATATATATATATATATATATATACATATATATATATATGCATTTGTTTGTTTGGCCGTATATAAGTACTACATACCTTTGTTTTTATTTAATCAAAATTCATAGGTATATGATATACATCGATCTTTTACAATAATTCTTCTTTTTTTACAAGAATTTGTTATATGAACAACTTAAATTGTAACTTTTATTTGACTTAAAGTACAACTCAATTTTAATGGTTTAACAAATAACTGGTTTGTAAATTTTATTAGAAAATGGTCTTAATATTAACTATGTTACTATAAATATTTAATTAACTGTAATAAAATCAATAAAAAAATTTTACCGTGTATATCTTAATTGATAATTGCCTTCACCAGCTTAGATATTGAAAATCTTTCATTTTCTTCTTAAGAACATTAACCTATAAAATATGCAGTGCATATAGAGCCTATTTAACGATATAACCATGTATTGTTATATCAGAAGAAAAAGAAAGCAGCAACTTTTTTATAATTAATTACCGTTATATCACGTTTCTTTAAGAGTAATTAATTTCGGTCTGTATAATTTTTAAAACGCATACATTTATCAAAATGCTTGATGTATGATGTGAAATTTTTCCGTATTTTATCTCTTGTACGTTCTTTTGTCACGGTAATTAAATATAAATAAGGAACCGTCTCTGGCTCTTAGTAATTATGAATCCATTCTTTAACGCCTAATGATTTTTCCCCACAGTGTCTGGTAAAAATATTCTACACCTGAACATTTTTATCTTGATAATTAGGCAATAAAATAATGTACTTAACTGTTTCCCCTTTCAATACCGTTAGAAGTTTTTAACACATACGGTTGCGTTAAATGTTAAAGTTTTACTTATCGTAAATCTATTTGAAAGAACAATGACAATATCGTTACATTTTTATTAAACAGTTGCACATCTCTACATGCTCTGAATACTAGCAGATTTTTATGCGATCTTTACTGCTTGCAGTTTTATTACTTCCTTCTGTTTTTGGAAACGTCTCAAACTGGCTCCATTAAATAAAAAGCACGTTCTTAGTTCTTAGCTTTGGTTGGTTCATTGAAACCATAATCCGAATATGCTTATTCGGAAAACTGTGAAGACAGTGGAAAATGATTGGATAGCCCAAATCTTTCATTAGTTTTCTAACTCTTGTGGAAAACTACCTTATAGCAGCGAAACTGCTAGAGCTTTTCTCTTAGTAACTGATCAATACCCTTTGAGTCGCTATGAATAAAAGCGTCAGTATCAAATATCTCGTTATATGTTTCAGTAACTGACACTAACTTCAGTTTCTTATCTAATTTCTGTATTTATAATGTACATTCTTCCTCCTTCTAATAACTTCTCTCGCCACTGCAGTGTTTCAATCTTCTACCGATCATTCTCTTCCTCCCAAAATTTACATATATCATGACTTCCCATACCTCTTTTGGAATTCTTTCTTTTTTCATTTTTTGCACGTGTCGTCATTCCACAATTGTCCTTCGCTAATATAGCGTATGATTGAATTTACGTTTACACCCTTCCTTGCATTTTTATTCGTTGTTATATCTGTTCTTCGTGAATATACCCGATAATTACCTTTGGTAGATATAGTTCATAATTGATTTTCTTTAATTCTTCTTTATATCCTTATCCTTGTATTTGTTCTTGTTTAAGCTTTATCTCCTCTTATGTACTTCGCTTCAGTAGCCTATATTTTGCCCTTCATTGCCCTATTTGGTGTCCAAGCTTCGCAGGCAAGTTAATATCGACTTATACTTATACTTGTTTTTGTATCCTTCGTTACTTCTTTTTTCCTTACATACTTTTGACTCAATGTATGGTGTAATCCAATTATTTTAATTACCATTCCATGTATCTTCTTGTTTCGTTTTCCGTAGTTGGTCTTTTACTTTAAGTTTAACATTTTCTTTTTCTTTAGCTGCTACAATTACTTTAGCTTTAGTAATGTTTTGTTTCATGCCTGGTTTTTAGCTTTTCATACATTGACATTGTAATGGAGCCCTTCGCTGCTTCCTAGCTATTACACAAATGTTATCGATAAAGTCACATTCTGTTACTTCTACTTTTCGTAAATTGTAGTTCTAAAAGTGTTCTACTTATGATACAATTAATATTTTCCATTATACAAATTCTTAATCGCTTCTATCAATTTTGATATGATGCAAGTGTAAATGAAACTGAAGAATTGATAAAAAATCTTTAATTATTAAGTAGACTAAAATTGTATCGTCGTAATGAAATATATTTTTTTTTACATTTTCCTTTGGTATGAGTTTTCTATTTATCTGTTTTTAGTTCTCTTGTAATAATATTTTTTGCTACAGTGATTGTCCCAATTTCCATTTTCATTAGTTTCCAAATGTTGCACAACACACATTACAAAAGAAGTAGCTATTAACAAATACGAATACTTAGGAAATGTTGAATAAAATAATTTTGAAAATATGTCACATCGTCAAGATACTGATCTTGAGAGCACGACCTAACAATATTAGGGTTTATGTCATACAATTTAATTCCTATTATGAAGTTCTTAATATAAAGAAAAATTAAAATCATTCTTTCAAGAACGTAACTTTTCAGTGCGTTGCTCCTTACTATAAAATAACGAAGATCAAATAAAAAAAGAATACAGACCGAGAGGGAAAACACAAGCGTGTGAATAAGATTGATGACGTCGCTTGTCATAAATTTGCCTAAAGAAATCTCCTGAGGGTTTTATTTTTGTTTTCCTACATATTCCCCCTTCTGTTTTATGTGCTCGCTTCACTGTTTGGACACATTGTTCGGTCCGTCCTCTAGGATAAGAAGGATGTGCTTTCAGATTATGCCAAACCTTTATGGCGTGTTTGCGAAATCGGAATTTTTCCAAAACATTAAACATCGTATTTGATTATGGATCTAGAAGCTGATATTCTTCCTTGAAATATGTGGTTCATATACTTAAGACATGTAGCAGAGAGCAGTAAACACATAGAAGTTCAAATAATTTTAGATATTGTATAAAAATAAAATAATTACGAAGTGACTGACAAAATATTACCAAGGATTAGGAAAATAATAATCATGTTATCCAAGAAATTGAAACAAATATTCCATGCAGCACGTATATTATATATTCGCATAATAAATTATTGTATTTTTTCAAAGAATGAAACCCAGAAAAAGCAAAATTAAAATCAAACCGCTAGAGGACAAAATAAAGTACGGTCCTTTGGACATGTTATGAGAATAGGAAATAGAACATTGACGAAAAAAGTCTTCAACCTGATGGGCAAAATCAATTACAAAAATTAAGAACACAGTAGAAAGTAAGTAAGACGAGTATCTAAGATGGGACAAATGGTGTGGTTGAAAATGAAATGATTAAGTGAGAATAGAAATGTATGGAAAAATATTTTATCAAGAGCCTTAACTACTTAGCAACCATGCACCGAAATGTAGGAAGCTTTTGTTTTTATTTAAGAAGTTTCATGCATAGGCAAAGTAGCAACTAAAATTATTTACTTATTCGTATTCAAAGATCTTTGATAATATAAATACCAGGTACATTGTTTTACAATTATTATTCAAATGTTAATTCGTCGCATTTGTAGTGATATATTTTCAAAGTTCTCGTGGTAGGTAACATAATAGCTGCAATATACTTGCAGGAATTATCCACTATTCCGTTAAGATGAACTTTAAGACAATTTATAATTTAACACTTTGCTAACCTAAAAAAATATTTTGTCCCAACAATTTCAATTTCTTTAGTATCATATTATTTTGTGGGGCTTCTAAAACATTCTGCACGCTACAATATAGGAAATATAATACTCAAAAATAAAATTGCCAAAATAATCTAAACTCCTACAATTCTCACAGATGAAAAAAGCATGTGCATTTACTGATAGTCTACGTTTGTATATACATTTTATAAATAAATTAAAATATTTTAAGCTTATGCTTCATAATGAAATTTAACTAAATCTTCCTTTTCTTAAACATAAACAGAACAAGGATTTCCTTTAAATATTTTTAGGACTCTCTTTGAAGAATTTTGTAGTTTATAGTTAAACAATACAAAAACGTATTCATACTATTCGATCGAAACAAAAGATATACAGCAAAGAATTGAACAAATAACGAAGGGGACACCACAGAAATAAAATGATTTACAAAGTTGATTGATATATAGCTTCACATATTATTTATTTATTTATTATTCTAACGTTCTTCTTTGGTAGTTTTTAAGGTAATTCTTTGTCTATTCGTTTATTAGAATGTGATTAGATTTTTTTTTAACTGTCTATTTCATTATTATTCTATTATTTCTATTATTACTAAAAAATGTTAAATTTCTTTCTTATATATAAACTTTTTCATCGTAATGGATACTTCCTACTGGTAATTACCACATAAATTTTCTTTTTGTTTTTTCTCACAATTTCCACTTTAGCTGTAGCTCAACGATCCGATGAAGTTTCTCAATTTTTTCTGTCACAACTTGCTCCAGAAGAAGATGAAAGAGACTTCAACGGAACGTCAAGCTACTTCAGATATTTTTGAAAACCAGTTATCTATGCGGATCAAACCCAGAAGAATTATATTTCATACATACAGGGCATCAATGAAATAATATAAAAAAATATGAAAAATGGGAGGATCTAATTTTATTTTTATTAGAATGATATTTGAAGTAAAAATTTGTTTATTATTCACGGCCGAAATATTTGTACGTGAGCATGTTATTGAAGTCTTAGCATACACTTTGAAAGGTAGACGGTGTTGTCTTGTAGTTTGTATAATATTGTCATGTGTGTTTGGTTGGATATTATGTATACACATTTTGCATCCATAGGCGGCACATACTACAATTTTCTAGAGTTTTTTTAATTCTGGCGTTCGCGTATTTTTTTATTTTACTTCAAAGACACTCTGTGTATGTATACCCAGTTCTTTTCTGCAAAGTAAGAAAACAGCGCCTTGCACTATTTGATATCTTTTCCTTCCATCAAAGCTTTTACAATAACTTGTAAAGGCGAACATTTTATAAAATAGACACAGATATAATTCATGTGCGTACCGTAACAACAGGTATTAATTATAATTCTACCAAATTGCGGACTGCAAAGTGTATACGTCTCGGTCATTAAAAGCCCCATGAAGTTACCTTCATTCAGTAGGCTGGTAGTAATTACACATAAGTGAATATCCTCTTCGTCACACGCGTACCTTTAGGTGTACTGGTTTGAATTAAAACGACAAAGCTAGAAAGTAGTCTATTTATAGGTAGAAAAAACGTACAAAATTTAGTCGCCGCAGTGTTATTAGGACCATCAGTTACCGGATCTCACTTTACGATAAAGTTTTTATTTATGGTTAGATTAGTACACTGGATACATATTTAATTTTATCGGGTTCAATTGACAACTGCCGTATGGCGCTGTCGTCAGTCTCGCTGTCGTTGCGTACAAAGAGGAAAACAAAAGACATGCTGAACCGGAACTGCGATTCCGGTCGAACGACGACGGCTGCAGCATCTGTCCTGAAAATGAATATTTATAAATCGAAGATTTGCATATTATCGCCGGTGCCATCGATTGTATGTGTGTGTATGTCGTGGAATTTATTGCAGGTTGTACAATAATATAACGGTCTCAGTCTACAAATATATTTGTTTGGGAAAAACTCGACCTCTGTCTATACACCAATTGCAAGCAAAGGAAAAGAGTTATATTAATTGTAGGAGCATACTTTTAATTCATGCTGGAGATTACTGCGTATTATCATTTGTATACAAATTTCAAAATTAATGAAATGACAATGACTACATCTCATTGCATGACTAAAGTCAATTTTTGTTACGATTTATCGACGTACCAACCATGAAATAATTTTTTTCATTAACATATCAGTTAAGCTTTGTAATTGACGCAACCATACAGTATTACTTCAATGCTTTAATGTTGTTTCACTAGGTATACAATAAGTTTAGAAGTACATCGGGGAATAGATGATATTTCTGAATATAAAAGTTATCGTTTGCAGAGCATATACAGCTGGTCTTATTATCATACACTTCAACATTTATTTATTCTTGCATTTTGCATGAATAGTATATAATAGACAATTTGCTGGATAACTTGAGGTTCGGTATTAGTTATGGCGGAAATCGCTCATCCTATTAAGAAGCAGGCAGGAAAACTTTAGACTCAGTCGTACCACACAGATAACCAATACGGAAGCATCCCAAAGCCTCCCTACGATGTTAAGGTCCCAATCGTAAGCGAAGAGGAAAACATTGCAACTAAAATAAAATTCTGTTATAGTGTTACAAAAAGCATCTTTGAACAGAAAACTATAACTTCATTAAAGATTCAATTTAAAAAGAAATTATGAAAGAGTGAAAGCATATGTTCGGTGGCATGGTAATCAATATATTTATAAGAATAGCCAAATTAGAAAACAATTTTAATGAAACCTATGCGCTGGTAGCTGCGTTTTATTCCATGCGATTATAAAATCGATAACAGAATTGATTTTCCACTAGGTATCTCTACCTGTACAGTAAATAAAATGCTCGAATTTGGACACCCGTTTCCTGCACGCTTACAACACCTCATAATTCTAATCGTACAGCACAGGAGAAATATTAGAATCTTGCGCATACGGGGATAATAATTTTTAAATAAAACCATCAATTTTAGCAAAATGACATGCTTATTTATGTATATAAGAAGTAAAAACATGGATTATGTTTCAAAAACAATATTCTTCAAATGTCTACTTCAGCTGTTTCTATAGGCGATCATTGCTTGCATAAAATGGTTAATAACATATTGGCATATTTACTATTTAGTTTCAACAATAATTTGACGAATGTTTTGCTTCAGGTCATTAATCGTTCGCGAGTTGTTAGAATAAACTGTTCTTGACAAGAAAAAGTCGAGGAGAGTAAGACTGTATGATCTTGAAGGTCACTGGTTACAACCATTTCGAGAAATAAAAAACGTGTCCCAAACAAATTTAAAATTTCCTTCACGGTATGACACTTGCCGCCATCTTGCTGAAGGAGTTTTAAGTTTAGTAAGTTGTTCTTATTAACTTGCTCTTTTTGACGTTTTACTTGCTATGTACATCCTTACACATATATCTACAATTTTAACTTTGTGTTTTTTAATGTTCATGTTGCTGTCGCTATGCTGCTAATTGTGTTGCTTGCATCTGTTTTAGTTTTATAGTCTTTTCAAGAGTATCTTGGCGTGATTATTTCAGATACTGCGAGATAGGTCCAGTTTTTCTCAAATTTTGACATGACTATATTCTTTTAGAGCTTTATTCGCTGTTAACATTTTCCGTTTTACAATCATAATTTTTATGAGAAAGTAGCTCTATAATTCCTCCGACCCATAATGCAACCACACGGTTATTCAATAGGTTAGTCTTCAATCATTCAGAGATTTTCACTTACCCAAATCCTGCAATTTTCTTTGCGTTGTTTATTAACATAATTTTCCAGATTGAAATGAGGTTCTTCGAAAAAGATAGTGTTATTGTAAGATTCTGCATTATTTCTAACTTATCAGCTAACTTACGGCAATATCCGTGGTCTGACAATTGACTCTTGAGTCAATTGAATCTTGAACGCGTGCAATCACATCAACCGTCGAAATCGATGACGACCTAAGATTCCACGATTTTCGGCGATATGCTCAAGCATTTTAACGATATTTTTCACATAAAAATGAAAATTTTCGTGAAAAATTTTTACATTTTCAACACGTTTTCCTACGGAAAAACGATCCATAATGGACAAGACAAATCTAATTTTGTGGAAGTATTAAATATGCCATAACGAACCCTACAACTTCGCAATGGGAATGAATTACTTCCAGACATCTAGAAGGTAATATACTTACTTACCTAATTCTATACTTTCCTACTATTAGGTATGTATAAGGTGGTAATAATATGCATTTAATGTCAAATTATTTGATGTCACTTGCAAGAAGAAAGGAATAAAGTAGGCATTAAATTACTGTTATTAAACTACCTACTAAATAACTAAAAACGGTCCAAGATATGTCATCATTATCCAGGGAGTCAATGAATAGAATGATTTTTCTAGAGTATATTGATAGTAAAGAATTCCTTTACGTATACAAAATTAATATCAATTTTAGGAATAATACGTGTATGATACAAATAAAAGAAATTTTGAGTGGTTAAAACATCTTGACCGGTTCGCTGTTCAGTATGGAATAAATTTTGAATATTTTAAAGTCAATGTAGAACACCGAATGATTTATTACCTAGTTGGCTGAGCAGAAACTTTTACTGTGTTTTACATATAACTTGATTCAAACAGAATAACGGAAATAAGACCAAGACAACCTTCGACAAAAGTTATTGTGAAAAGCAATGTCTGAATTAAATCAAAACAAAGTTAATACTAGAAATAAGGTCGTATATATGCGAATGTTGGCTATAAGCTATTAATTTCCTCAATTCCGTTTTTATTAATATTATCCTAATTACAAAATGTTTCCTTACATTTTATGTAACAGCTTCAGTTAATTTTATGCCTAAAAAACCAAGGTATTAGCAAATCTATTACAAAATCAATTGAATGAACATTAGAAGTTTGAAATTTTAAAATAACTTGTGTTATCTATAAGATATTGCACATTTAATTTTTTAAACTTAATGTATTATATTAACTTTCGTCTTCTAAATATACCATGCGATTCCTTTTATCTATAATTATACGAATTATATGCAAAAGAATCCCTACTTTATTTGGTGTTAACTTTTGAAAATAACACATTAGTTTTATATAAGACATAGATGGTATTACAATCAAGTTTGGTTAACAATTACATTACAACGCGAAATGAGACAGTTATAAGTTGTAATATAAAAATTGCCATTCGTTTACTGAAGGAAGCTTAGAAAATTTGAAATTTTATTTAGATCTATAATTACATTACTATGTACGAGGTAAAAGAAAAAATACAAATTTATACTGCTATTTGACGCTGTGACGAATTAGGTACAAACTCATTTGAAAATATATATTCACAAAACACAAAAAAAAACAAATCTAAAGCTGACATTAATTGAATATATCATTAAGCAATTGAATTTTGTTGCTGAAAAATTACAATATTACACAGGACATTATGTTATTCGCTTTAACTTTATTTGCTTCCTGTCGTAACTTACTTCGTAGTATTTCTTAATGTAACGTAACGTAATAAGGATTTAAACGAGCTAAACTGAATTTTTCGACATATGTAGCTTACTAGCCTCATACCATTCCCCCCTTGTCCCACCTAACGAAATCTTAGTTTCTTCGTCACTATAAAAAACAACAGGTGTTACAAACAATATTTTAATGTGACAAATTAATTAACAGGCATATTTATTAATATACAACCGAAAACACTAACTTTATCATTTCGTTTTTTAAATTTTTAACAAAAAAGCAAAAATTCTTCAAAAAGCACTGTTTTTCATATATATTTTTATTTTGTCGCAAAATAAGCTTATAATAGGAGGTGGTTATGAGAAAAGAATGCTTAGAGAATTGCAAATAGCTGTTAGAACGCATGCATTTTGAAGCCAGTTGTGCTCTGAAATATGGGTAGAGCAAGATTCTTGGTGTACAGATATTTCCAGGAAGTAAAACTATGAAATTGCAATTTTATTACATTTATCGCGGTGTAGCGTAAGAAGTATGGTTGAAAGATACAAAACGACTTAGTCTCCGCAAAGCCGTGAGATGTGAAAAAAACTAAATTTACAAATGCTGATAGAATAGCATTGAGAAGCATTATTGAAAAATGCACGTGGTAGTTAGCAATTAAGTGCTCTGTAGACTGACACTATTGAAAGGCGAATTTCAAAATGTCCATGTCACAGGAACACTACTAAACTGGGGTTTTGCACTTACAAGACTTTTTTTTTAATTTTAAGGAAGAAAGTAGAAACAGGAAAAATGTAATAACTATCGAACTATTCTAACTGAAAATCCTGAGAAAAAGAAAAACAGTGACTATACTGGACGAAAATAATATATTCGCTTTTATTCATATATGTAGCTAGTGTGGCATAAATAACCGCGCACAAAATGTGAATTACATGTAGGATATTGCGCAAATTATTGCATTAGTAAGAATTGAAACAATACTTTTGTGGGACCCTCTTTGATTGAGAGCAATCTGACTAAAACTTTACTTTCAATACTTCCTCTATCACAAATACATATGTATATGAACAATATGCAGTTTTTCAAGTATCACCCCATTCTACAACACGCGCTAGTCATTTCTTTAATGAAATACTTACGAGATGTGACGAAATTTAGGGAAAGAACATTTCCATTCCCTAATGAAATAAATCTACTTTTTTTTAGAAATTTAGTAGAAGCATTTATTATTGCATCCTTATGAATACTTAACTAAAGTATCATTTTTGAAAATTGTTCTAACAAAACGCAGCAAAATCCAGAAATCTAATGTCAGAGATAAGGAAAATGCTTAAATAGCTAATGGTTTGACTACAAGTTATAACCAACATTTTCTTTTTAAGCTATCAAACATATATGATTCTATCTATAGTGCCAAGAGTGCACACGCGACTGATATATTATTTTTTAAAATAAAACCCAATAAAGATAAATATTTTTAATATATGAGTTATGTGACTGCATGATTCTTACTAAGATATGATTGACTAAATATAAATTTATATAAATCCTACTGATATTTTAACAACATTTGCAGTTAATACAGTTAGTGATATTTTAGAACCACATACTTTGATATCTATTACGGACAGTGGTTATAATACATTATAATAAGAAAAAAACAACACTAACATCAGTTATTCAGACTTCTAAACCTATCCCAATTGGTGTCATATTAAATTCGAAAGGTTTAGGTTTAGTATGAGAGCAGAAAAAGCTACTAACTAAAATACATAAAGACATACATTTACGTATGCAATCGCATTAGTATATATTAATTATCTGCCCTTGCGATATATTTATTGGTAAACAAAGAGATGGAGAACAAAATAACGCAACGGTACGTTAAGGAAATAGAGGCAGTAAATATAGATCTAATAGCATATTCAACGAGGTCTTTTCTAATATAGAGGAGTCTGCCTCAGTTTCCTAGCTGCTTTTGAATGTTTCCAACTGATATATACTGGAGTTGCCTTCGGATTGCACTTTAAGCAATAAGTTTCCTGCAAATATTTGTCTAGGAAGAGGGATTTTTAAACCGAGTGCCTTTCTTATACAACAGCAAATTCCTGTGTAGACGGGGACTAAAAGATTACTTTAGTTATTTATGGGTTCCGACTGGACCTTTTCTTCCAAAGAAAATAAATTATAATAAACACTGAAGAATTTGGTTGATAGCAATTTTGCTTTTACATTGCTTTTAACGGGTAATGTAGTCTAACAATTAAATTAATGATGACAACGGACGAACAATTATTAAGCGCAAAACCCTATACAACAGAAATAGCTTATATTTATTAACTGTTGACGGCATTACTACAAATACATCCTTTTTATGCGTAAAAATGATATTAAACTAATATGTATATACGTATGTACCTTACGTATTTATGTAGCAACTTTTTTAAAATTTATATATGTATATACGATAAGGAAAAATCTTAGTTGTGGTAAACAAAAGAACTAACTTACTTTTTTAATTTTTCCGGCGGTAAAGGCTCCTGGTATGTTTCTCTTATTTGTACCAATGTATATGCAATTAATTCCCAAATGCACCTATTGACTGTCCATCTGCCTTCAGCTTCCACGGATTGCTATTAGATTTGGGTTGCCAATCATGTCATATTCTGGTTTATACGCAGAATATTTCCTTACAGTTTATAAAATCTCCATCAACATTGTAAGAAAATTACTTAATTTTTAATGTAAATTTACCATGTCTCTTTTGAATCCTATTTTAAAACATAAAATCTGAATTTTGCTGTATATTACATTGATTGGAATCATGTATCTCGAAAACTGTCAACCATAACAAAAACACTCATAAGGCGAAGAAAAAGCGAAGAAAAATGTTCCTTCCGCAATTTTTTTCCAAAAATGTCTTACTCTAAGAGTTATATAAAGTGAGAATTTTAATTTAATTCTTTCGAATTACTAAAAACTCTGATATTTTTTTTATCAATGACTTTTAGAGTTAGTTTATAAGTAATCTAACTATGTAATCCTATGGATTATAAGTATACAGATTTTTGAAAGAAACGATTAACGTGACTTAAGTAAAAACTGTAGAAATTAACTCTTAAGAATTGTTTCTTTAAAAAAATAACTAATTTAATGGTTCCACTAAAAAAAAAGAACAGAACTCCGGTGACTTGTAACCAACACAAACAAGCTTCTGTTTGTAAAGTAACAAAACAGGAATTGCGAACTAAATTCTAAAGAACAAGCTTCTTAAGCAATATTACGTGGTCAATAATACCAAATGCTCGATTAAGATCTTTCTAGATGCACCTATCTAGCCTTGATTATCCAGCTCTTGACAAACAGACTGCATTAGCGTCACTAGATTTATTACTGTTGATGGGCCACGGACAGATCTATGTTAGAAAGATCAACAAAAATCCCTCGTATTGTGAGAAATGCACGAATAGATAATATTCTCAAAGGCAAAGTTGGAGAATGGCAAATAGTTTCTCGGTTGAAATTTGTCATCTGTCTTTCTTGGAATAGGACAAATTCATATTCTTCGCCAACACCATGGGAAAGCAACAGTTCTGAAACACAAGTTAATGACATGCCCTAAAGCAGATCTTTTGTCATTCAGAATAACACTAGGAATGAGGTTGTTATCAGCACTGAAATCTTGTGGAATTGTGTTATTTTGGTTAACTGCATCTCCGTAACATTAGATAAAAAGGAACAAACTTGAGCTATTATAAAATTATAATGGAAAGCTGGCTTGATACCCAAAAGAAGACACAAGCAAAAGCGTTGGCAACATCTTGCGGTAGCTTGAGAGGTACATCGTTATAGAATGGTGCTCCGGGCAATTCTCACACCTACTCACAACAATCTTGAAAATTGCTTTATGATTGTCTATTATAAATAATTCTAACCCATCCATATACATTTTATAGGTATTAAACATCAACACTTTACAAAGGATAGTCAGTCGCTTAAATTCATTGTAAAGAAATTGCTTTCTTTGAACTTTCTATCGAGTTCTATATTACGCTTTTAATTGTAGGTGACATATTATATTTTCGTTAAACCATATCGGATATCGAGATTTCGTGTTGGTTTAGAAAGGTGCGAGTTTTTGATCTCAACCCACGTGTCTTCTGGTAGTAGAGATTTATTGCAGTTGGGAAAACATAAAACGCATTTAACTTAAAGAGGATACAATTTTTAGTACTTACTTAATTTGCAACTGCATAAGCGTTAATGTTTGATCAACAAAAACAGATAAACTAATGATAACTAATGGTGCAATGCATTATTCGCGATAATAATTTAAATATTAACTTTAATATTATAGCAATTTCTACTTTGCTTTAAACAATAGTTCTTTTTTATCCACTTGCCTGCATCGTCATGTTATTGTGAAAGAAAGCTACAAAAAGAATATGTTACACAAAATGATACATATTGTTAGTACCTGCAGACCATATTTAAAATACATGTTCTTGGTACTTGTTCCACATTTAATCTTAATACGTATACCGCGGACTATTTTCTAGAACAACAAAATTTATAAGCAACGTATGAAATACAAGTCACGTACTATTTAACGCAGCTGTGGCTAATAAGATTAAAGGTTCTACAGAATAATGTACACGGAGTAAGAAAGTACGAAGAGGAAAAACATGAATGAGTAGCTTCTATTTGTTAGTGCTAATATATTTCACTCATGGCATTCTAATATAATTGAAACTGATACTTATATGCTTTATAGTTTTGGTAATTAATTCTAAATGAACATCGTCCACACAAATAATAAAGAATAACATCAATCTTAAAGTGTTTTACTTTCAATGGTAGTTTATTAAATTGAAGTCATAGGTTAAAAACGGAAAAGTTTTATTATAAGATAGACCCCTAGATCTATTTTTCACATTTAAGCGTCTATTGAAACAAGGTTATATTGATCTCTAATAATGAAGTCGTAGGTAGAATAAAAATTGAATATGATGATAATAAGGTCAATTACCAACAAGCAATTCTGAAATAGAAAAGAAAGTTTATTCCTGAAGCAATGTCAAGTATTCTTTCAGTAAGCGCCTAAATTGTTCTTAGCTTTTTGTTTTCATTTAACATGCTTCTCACACAATTCAACTTAATGGACTATCAAAATATAATTTGTAGCTAATTCTTTAACAAATTTATAGTAATATTGCACTAATAATAACGGAAAACGATGATTACAAAAGTTTTGCATGCATATTGAAAATTTCATTATATATCCTGACGATGGCACGAAATTACTTTTCAGGTTTGTAGAATGACGAGATAGTAAGTATAAAAGTTTTAATAAAACTCCCAAAATAATTTAATAAAAATGTAACTTCATACTCCAATACAGTGGTCGTAGATGGTCTGACGCGATGGTTTCTTTCAGTAACATAAAAGGAACTTTTGTAGAATTTACAGTCTGGCAAATCCGAGTCGCCGTTATGAACCTTGCTGCGGTATAATAAACACATAAAATCGTCCGAAATAAGGATATATTGAGTGCGCATCCAGGGTCTAGATGGCAAAACTTGCAGCAAAAATATTTCATATATATATATATATACATTTTTATAGCTTCAGGACAAAAACGGACGGTCAGAGATTACTATACTTGTATTGGTATATAAATACGGCCGCAAGTTTTGATATAAAGGATCTTCCGTTATATCTACCACCGCCGTGTAATTGAAATATTTACCGAATACTATTATCGCAGAACGCCTATCCTTGTCATGTTAAACTGAATTGATGGCAAACAGGGTCCACCAGCACTGCTTAAATTCTATTTCTATGTACTTATTAAATCCTTCAAAACTTGCTTGTACGTGACAAAATAGGGATACTACTATGTTGTCTACAAGTTATAGACATCCTTACTTTCTGAGAAATCAATCCAGCTAAGTATATTAATATCTTATTAGCTGTTTATATTATTATATATTAATATTAATTAATATAATAGTAATAATAATTAATATTATTATACCTATTATTATCTATTATACGGGATGATTAAGTGATTACACTGATGAATGTTATTTATGCTAATTAACTCAAGAGTATTTGTAGGAAAACCATCAAGTATTGAATCTCAAAATGATGAAAAACCTACAATTTACAAAAGATGTTCAAATACACTTCTATTTGGGATTTTGTGGATAATATGTACATATGTGTACATGAATCCTTTCCTCGATTTTCGGTTTCTGTACGTATTATATTGTTACTTATAAATAGTCTCGGCAAAGTGAGGCAAGTTTAAGTTCCGTATGGAGAACAACGTAGAGGGGTGAAGCGCGGGGAAAAGCCAGAAAATATTGAGGTAAAATGCGATTTAGAAAGTATTCGCAAGAACTACTATGGACTAGCAGACGGAATTGAAAAATTACAAAATGATTCGATGTCGTTTGTGGATTCTGTTCAAATTGTTGATGATGTTCACTCACACCTATGTACGGCAGAAGGCGAAAAAAATGAAAGTGTAATACGACAATTTGGAAATGTTATTGACAAGAATTCAGATTTCCTCATACTAAGGCAAATTTGTGAAGGTACGTCGAAAGATCAATTAAGTTGTCACAAGAATTACTTTAGATTTGCAAATATAACATCACTCGATGTGGAACGGTCGTTTTCATTATTAAAAGATATTTATTTCGCACGCAGTGCTCATTTGACTGAAGTAAGTGTGGAAACATATTTAATGATTCTAATATTTAATTGATGCCAGCCAGTGTTTGATTTCGTGGAAACATCTTAAAACAGTAAGTGTATCATCACATTATATAATATATTTTTATCATTACTTTATGTGCAAATTTTCCTGCGTCCGCATCGCCTACGCTCACTCATGAAGGTCACGATCATAAACGATGGGGCCACGTAAACGTTATACAGCCGCTCGGACCCTCGACGTTGTTCTCCGCACTGCACTGTAACTTGCCCCACTTTGCCGAGACCACTTATAAACTTTATTCTTTAAATACCCATCGAAGAAGAAAGCCAGCGGCGTAAGGTCAGGGAAACGAATCGGTCACTGAATTGTGTTACTTATGCCAATAGTGACGTAAGAAGTAGAAAACTCCTGTATACTAAACAAAGTATTTTATTTGCTTAAGTATTTAATTTCTTCAATCAAATCTAAGAATTTCTTAATTCTAGAAGCTAAATAATTACTTAATTGAAGTGTTTCATTTGAGATTATTTTCTAAATAAAAAAGAGTATATTTGATTGAAGAGAGACAATTTCGTTGAACAAGACACTGTTTCTTTTATAGAAGTGACCAGAAATGATATTCGCATAAGATAAGCATCATATTACTTATTTCAAGAAGCAGACATAGTGGATATCTATCATACGCTATATGTGCACCCTCTTATATTTTTTCATGTAGAGAATTATTTGGCTAACACTTTGGATTTGTAATCTGAACCGTAATTTAAAATTTTTCATATGAAGTGTCCTCACGAAGGACTACCTAGTCTGAACTATTGCATGCGATTAGATAGCGAGAGAGCAAAAATTATATTGATAAAAGTATGCTATGATATTTTAAAATGTATGTCGTAGCTTATTTTTTTTTTGTAATATATTTCTGACAGGCTAAGTATCACACTGCCATTAATATTTATCATATTTTCTCTCTGGAATTTTAAGTAATTTTTCAATTATGGTTTCCATTACAGCGCACAAAACTTGCATGGTTGAAGCCTATTTAAGAACAGGTGTGATAGTTAATGGAATTTGGCAATACAGCGAACATGTTTAGATAATTTTAGTGAGCACTTCCCAGATTTTGCAGTAGTAGACCAGGATTTTTGTCTTACATATAATGTTAGTGTATCTCGCGAAACTGGATCTGTAATTCACAAGAAAGGTACTGATAAGCTAACTATTCGTACAGAGGAATTGATTTTTAATGTTCGTAATCGTATGGAACAAAACGTCACAAAACCTTTGAGATACCTAGTCCAAAAAATTGGATTTTCTTGTAGCACATGCCATCATTACTGCTTAAAGTACACTTTTTGCACTTATGTACAAATGTGAATAATGTTTGTGAGACACTTAACCTATTAAAATTATGTCAAAAAATGAAATAAGCTACAACATAAATTTTCAAATTCCATGACATACTTTTATCAATATACTTTTTGCTCTCTCCGTATAAAGTAATAGAAATCGCAATCGAAAAGTAGAAATTAAATGATTTACAGAAAGTAATGGTTCTGACGTACATTATATTCACTTCGAAAAATATAGCACGAATATGGACTTTCAAAAGATAATATAAGAAAAATATTGCAAAAGCACAGTAATCGGGCGCATAAATACCTTATCCATCAGCAATTTATATGAAAACGACATTAGACAAAAAGTTACATTTTGTAATTGGGTACATATACAAAAAATACGCCGCAAATAATTTCTGCCGTAATATTTTATCTACTGACGATTGGTGATCTACAAATAACGAATTATTTAATCAAAGCAATATGTCCAATTGGACATCGCATCGCATAATTTTAGGAATGAGTTAATTTATAAAAAAATGTACATGTACCACTCCATTGTTTCGTTACTTATTATTTATACCCTGAGTATCAGTTACATCAAAATGCCAAAGCGACATTTTGTGCTTTTATATAACTATTTAGTTATTTTTCTTAATTTTCGTCAGTTCTCGTTCAGCTTTGCTTTATTTCAGTATTTTACAAGAATTTTGAGACAGCTTCCACGCAATAATTTCTACGCTTCAGTGATTACCCTGTTATAGCCCACAAATTACCACAATTCAAGCAAATTCGGTGTGTACAGGCATGCGTATATTGGTGGTCGGCTTCTTTTCTTGAGTGTCAATTTGTGTTTTCACCTGTAAGCTACTGCCCATTTTGCTATTTGGATACATCACACCTATGAGCACCACGTAGCCCGAAACACGTGTGTATGGTTACTTCTTTGGCGGGCTTCGACACTAATCCCTTTCCCTTGCATTTAGTATTCATACCCGTTTGTTGTTATCAAGGTTTCGAGTAATAAGACAACGAAAAAATGTTTTGTTCTTGTAGAATAAGGCAAAAGTGAATAAGAACTAATAAGAAATAAGAAGCAATAGGTACACAGCACAGCTACCCCATTGTTCAATCACTTAGTAATCTCTCTTCGCTTGTGTCAAAATATTAAAGTAGCAGTTAACGTTTGTATGTAGTTATTGCTTCCTATTTCTTATTAATTCTTACTCACTTTTGCTCTATTCCACAAAAACAAAATATTTTTTTTCATTGTCTTGCAAATATCTGGTAAAATCTTTGCTCTTTATCAGCTTATGCCGACGGCATAACGATTTTCCACGCCCTCAACTCCTTCACTGATGTTGACTTTCTACGATGTAAATCTGGACAAGATTCATGCCTGGTGCCTGGATAATAATCTAAAATTAACCATAGATAAATGCTTCTTCATGTTTTTTACAAGAAAAGTACATAGAATCGATTCTCAGTATTGCGTTAACAATATTAATTTTGCCCGTTACTCTTCTATTAAAGATTTAGGTGTGATAGATGATGAAAAGTTTACCTTCCCTAGGCATGTCCCAGATGTTACGACTTTCGTCTCTAAATTACTAGGATTTATTTTTTGTACCTATAAGGGTTTTACTAGCCTTGAAGCAGTAAAAACCCTTATCTTCGCTTACGTGGTTTCTAAGCTCGAATACGCTTATAATAATCTTAATATCCTTTCCATAACGTCCAAATTGATTCTCTTGAACGGATTCAGCGTAAATTTCTAAAATATCTTTCATATAAGAACGATGGGCATTATGTCTTACAACGAATACCCTACGGGGAGCTAATAGAGAGGCATGACTTTCTCACGCTTGTTGAGTGAAGAAGCAGTCCTACATTTATGCGTAATATTATCACTTGAAGAATTAACTCTCCTAGTTTGTTGTCCGGAGTTGATATCCTTGTGCCACGCCTGAAATCAAGATCTCACCATTTGCTCCGTATCCCTATAGTTCGGACGAATGTACTTTAGCGACCTCATTTGGTATACTCAGCAAGAAGTTTTAATAGGCTCAATATAGATTTGCCTTACTCTTTTCTATATGTTGAGATATTAATATTTATTTATCTTATTTAATATTTAATTTTTACATGGATTTTCTTTTGTATATTCTAATGCATTACACGTATTATCTCGAATTATTTTGTTCACTCTGTATAGTTATCTGTTGGGCATTTAATAAATTATTATTAGTATTATTAAATGCATGTAGCTCTTAGTGTGTATGTACATATACACTAACCTGTTCGAGAAATTTTAATAATTAATGGCTTCATAATAAGTGTGTACCGTATTGACGAATCCTTAGTCTTGCTATATATGCTATAAGTTTATGATTTCTATTCTATGGCTAAATAATATAAATTATAATTATAGCATAATTTTTATGTTAGTTCAGTTCTGACTCGCATTGTAGGTTATCTATCACGAAAATCCTTAATGCAAATGCCGAATTTAATCTTCGTACACTTGCAAACGAATAAGGGCAATATAATGTCTCAAAAGAAAGTAATATATCGCTCGAATGGACCTTGATAAAAAAATAAAAAGGAATTCAAGATGTAGTGGAAGTAAAAGAAGTGTTTTCCTCGAGAAGAGTGAGAGAACCGGTGGGTAGTCGTTTTCTCCACCTACTCCCCTACCATCTCTTCTACAAGAGAAAGGTAAACATCTGAAAACATCAAAGCCCATCGACTTCCAATTTATTTTAACAAGAACGTATCTGCGTCGCACTCGGGTGGTGGATGCTCGAGAAACTAACAAGGTGCTGGTGTATCAAAGCGGCTCATTGCTGAAGTCATCAGTATCCATAAGTTATGAGGCAGGGTCTGCACCGGAGTGGCCAATTCAGAAAGAAGCTTTCAGATCGAGTGGTCTGCAGTTGCTTTTTATTATCTTTACTGACGTTAAATTAATGTGGTGTCGACTCTTATATTATTCTTTAACTTCTTGTGCTGTCACTGACGCGGAAGATGTTTTTTATCGCTACATAAAATCGAATGCTTTAAGTCGCTGCTTTCGGTTAATAAAATTTTATTGACCGTATACGTTAAAAATACGATCTGACTTATACATATCTATATGTACGTTTATACGTATGTAGAAGCGGAAAAGGCTATAGGGATATATACACATGTAGAGAAAACTTTTATCAGTGAAACAACCATGCAAACATTTACCACCCAATCCGCAAGCATTTACTCTGTCCTATGTTGCACTGCCGCAATATTTATTTGGAACGCATATTCAATATTATGTAACTTAGATATAACCGTAACTTGCTTGTTATTTCGTGTTTTCGATTTTTTTAAAGAAGCTCGGTCCAACGTATTATTTAGCTAAAATATTTGATGAAGTACGTATTTTCCAACAAAAAGTGATTTAAGATATGACAATCCTACTGAGACAAAACTTGGCGAATTGCATGAAATAAAGCAATATGTTTAAATCTGATTCCGAACGATTTTAAAGATAATTTGTAGTAGTTTTCTAAATCCCTTTTTCATTCAACAATTTTAAAATTAATAGTATCGTAAAATCTATTACAGATAGTAAACAAATCGAGAGTAGCCATTCAAAAACAGACATCCAACATATTTGAAATTAAGTTTAAATTTTCCAAGCTGTCAGTTACGTTTTTAAGAAAAAGCTGAGAGCTTTGTAAATTTACGTGCAAGGCAAAGTAAAACAATATATATCCTAACTAATTCAAATCACTAATTACACAAATTCTTTCAAATGTAAACATGTCCAAAGGTATGGGCTTTTGCTAGAACTATTAAAATTCTGACATCTTTAACTGAAATGTCGAATAACTTGTCTGATTCGTTGAGTATCCCAATAAATCAAATTTTAACATTTTTAGTAACATTAAAAACATGCCATGCTCATCAAATCGATTGAAAGATCATCCAACTGACAACATTCATTACGTTGACTACTATAGTCTCTATTAAATGTTATCAAATGTATTAATTGTCAGAAATTTGCTAAAAAACCACATTATTTTCTAGCAAATATATTTTCTTTGAAAACCAAAAATCTGATAATTAAATATTTTTCTTAATTTCTGAAAACTTATTATCTGCCCTTTAATGTTTGTCTTCGAAATAATAATATTCGAAAATAGCATCGTCCACTACAATATATCGTTGAGATTATTACGATGAATATTTCTTATAACAGTTATAACATAAAAGTACGATTCAGAGGTGCCTCCTCCGTTTCTACGGTGTCTAACCAATTATTTTATGCACCCCCCAAAGACAATAATCGAGGAACTTTAAATCTGGTCACCGTGATCATCAATTTCGAATGCTACATCTGACGATCCATGAAAAGTAAATACTATAAAAGTTTCCAATGCCTGGACCAAGATGTGACCCGATCCAGCACGCTGTTTAGCACAATGACTCTGAAACTATAAGGGGCGGAATAACTAAAAGGGGGTCTAAGGTTGAAAAGAAAGTGTAAAAATACCTGCAGTAAAACCCAAAACAAAAACTACATCCATCAAATTCTTAACCCAAACTTCAAACTAAATAAGAACGTTAGCAAATATAAATGAATACATAGGCTTCCACGGCCAGAGTTAGTAATAAACGAACTACTTCCGGAATTGGACCGTGTCATGATGAGATATATAGAAATGAAACAAGAGTAAAAGAAAGAAAGCTAGAGGCGAAAACCTCCAGAAAGCTTCGCCTCTAACGTGGTTTACACGTCGAGTTACCGTGCCACTTTGGTTTCCCTGTTTCTACTGAAGAAGCCTCCCACGACGGAGGCGAAACATCGATATCCCACCTTTCTCTTTTCTTCTCTTTTTTCTTTTACTTTTCACGCCCCCCTTTTTTCATTTTTCTTCTTTCTATTCCCTTCTTCTCTTACTCTTATTTTATTTCTATATATTTCATCATTTTGTTACCAATTATACTTTAACTCATCTATACGCTAAACATCACTCAAAAATATAGTAACATGATCAACTGACTAACACACACTGAACTGATCCTAAAATAAGGCTTCCTTTACATGAGAACTAGCGTTAGCGCTGAAGTCCTTGAAGTTATTACGAGTCATATCATATTTACTGCAAAGTTATACGAGAAAAACATTTAAATATACTTGTCTTAAATAGAGGTACTAATATTAGTCTTCTAAGTCTCGTGGTAATATTATGCACGTCAACTTTGAACCTAAGTTTATAGTCTAGATGTGGTAGCGATTATTATTATATTGTACAAATATAATTATATGAAATGATACCAACACTTTTAAATTACATCTATTTTTCAAGTATTATAACAATAATAATCCTTTCAAACATTTTAGAAATAGTAGGCAATGTACTAGTAGGTCTCAAATCATCAAAGGTAGTAGGATTTGTAACCTTAACCAAAGCATGCTCCCATATTAGAGGGCACAGCTGATGTCTCTATACAAGTATTAATACTGGAAGCTAATAACAACACAAAGTGTATTCTGATAATACTAAACAGAAAGTTACCTACGTCTATATAAATAGTTGGATACACATGTGTATATAGGCACTGCTTGCATCTGTATAGTACCAAAAAGTGCATTGAATGATTAACTAATTAGGAAAAGATTAAATTTTAGTAATTCATTGAGCGCAGTTCCTCTTATATTAAAGATTGACGCTGAATCACTTTTCTACATTTAATTGATATCTACACTTTATCTTTACCTTCATTATGGCAAAACCAGCGATGAAATATGAGAAAGCGTAGTGATATAATGAAAATATATAATTGTTATAGAAAATTCACTATCCAGTGCAACGCAAAATGCAGTGATTTATTATCAAATTACGTTTTAAGTTCGCCACTTGTAATCGTGTAATATTTTGAAGTAGTAATAATCTATGCATTTACATTCGAACTTTCGCTAACTGCAGAGGATATCGGCAAGTCATAAGTTATTATTACGCCTGCGCCTGTGATCTGTCTTAAGATGTTCGCTGTTATCATTAACCATACAAAGGCGAGAGCCACAGAAAACCTCAACCCTAAATAGGCCTCTCATTCTCTAAACATATTTTTGGGAAAATTCCTGTATCATTTTGGTCATCCCAAAACGGCGTGGAAATCTTCTTACGTAAGTAGATTTCATACTCTCGTATCATTTTATCTAATTCTTTTGCATTTAACGTCGAGAGTTTCATTGTTTAAGTCCCATAATAACGGAAACGTCAAGCAAATTGGGAGATCCGCTATGGAAATTTTGAATAGCTAAGAAAATTACCTATTATATTTTCGGAATATCAATAAGAAGGTTTCTACTACAAGTGAAACTTTCACAGAAAAATTACTTTTTGTTATGTTATATCCATTCAATCCCATTTTTTGGAATATCTTCTGAGGAAAAAGTGAAATAAGAGAAATTATCGAGAATAATCTTTTTCCCTTTTGTTTATTTTCAGTAAAAACTGAATTTAGAATGAGGACGAGGAATCTCATTAATATATTTCTAAATTTAAAATTTATTCGTTCATCCATTTATTTGAGTTAAATTTAATAATAGAATTACAGTACCGACAAGTAGGTGTAAAATTGTTGGTTTTAAAATTGATCGTTGAGTGTACAAGTTTCAGAAACACAAATAACGCTTCAAGAAAAAATATTTTAAAACCACATCAAAATTATATAATAATGTATTTTCCTTTTCTTCTAAACCATCTTCTCTCGAAAATATGACAGTGAAATTTTTATTATTATAAAACTAAAAAACCAACTGTATTATAGAAATTTATAATAATACGTCAATTTCATAAGAAGGGCTTTAATAAACTAAGGAAATATGTATATAAGATGTTGTTAAAAATGAAATCTACTTCAGAATATAGTACTCATCTTTAAGAAAGCGTTGTACCTACACGAAACGAAGCGCAACTGTATTTCTATTGATAAATTTAATAATACCAGGCCTTTCAAAGCTCCTACGCCTGTGTTTCTGCTTATTCGCGTTTATTTCTCAAGAAACTTTGGAAAAGCAGTAAGAGTGTAAAGTAAACAGTTAAAAAGTCCACTAAGTACCCTTATTTTACTTGTAAATGTCCCTATATGTCCAAAAGCAGGCGCGCTAAAGCTCTTTATGAAATCGGGATTATGCAGATTCGAAATAACTTTTCTTTTAATGCTTTGCATTTTTGAGTGCTTCCCTAAATAAAATTTGCTTTCCTTCGCTGATGTTAAAATAAATAAACTTTGATCACTAATATAAATTTAAATTAAAAATGCTCTCATACCTCCGGTGTATATGCGCACCTAAGATCATTTGAACTTATTTCTAAGTCCTCTATAGTGTAGACACAAGCACAGTATGAAATTTGTTTTAGTGCATATTCACTAACACACAGTTAATTACAGCATTCTACTAATATGTGCTTACAACCAATTTTATTGAATCAGTCATCTCATTGCTAAAATTAATTTTAAGCTAATTCTTGGACAAGTTAATCTTCAGAGCTAACTAAAAAAAGTATCATCGTAGTACTACAGTTTATAAAGGGAGTCAAGAACGCATGAAAATAAACTCATCCTTAGTGTTTTTTAGATATCTTATAATTAAAGTCATATGTCGATAAAATTTCAATTCTTTCACGTTTATCTATATCCTTTTTGGACAAAATCAGGGCAAATAAATTTATAATAAATCTACCCTAATCGTGCTCAAACAAGAGGCCAAATGTGCTGACGCGTGCTGACTTGATTACCGTGATTATTGCCTTGGTATGAAATATCAGCAGGAATTAAATTACTACCGTAATATAGGGTGTCACTGAAATAAAATAAAAAAAAGTACGGAAAATGAAAAGGTAAGGCAATTATATACAACATAAATTCAAAACGTTTTGAGTCAATTATGACGCGAACGTCAGAATTAAACAATCCCAAAAATATACGGGGTATACACAATAAATTCATCCAACCAAACTGACATACATAGCAGACTGCATACACTACAATAAGACAGCTGTCAGTGTTATAAAAACTACAAGATAACACTGTCTGCGTTTCAAGCGACATCCTAAGAATGCAATAACATGCCTACGTACGAATATCTCGGTTGAGAAAAAGTTCTGAAACCACAGGATCCGTTATCTTATTCTTCTTCACTTCAGGTTTTAGGCACTTTGTCTCTTACGATACCCACTTTTTTCTTTAGTGTACCTACACTTTTTCTTCCTAAACACCTATAAAATCTCGCTCTGGCTGGCAACCTCGTCATTCGCATCCGTTCTACGTGTTATTTCCATTTATTTTTGTTTTCTTTTATCCTCTCATTTAAGTCGAAGATGTTTAGTTCTATGCTTATATCTATTTCTTATGACATAGATCTTGTGCAACCTTTCACTCTTCTTAAAAATTTCATCCCTTGTGTCTGTATCCTGCTTTCTTGTTTTTCCGTTGTTATCCGTATTTCGTTACTGTATAAGAGGATTGGCACCGCTATCATCTTATAAAATTTTATTTGTGTGAGTGAGGCTGGAAATGAGGTCCCGGGAGGGTATACAATGCCGAATAAGCACACTCCATAAAATCCTGGGAAATGTCTCCTGGGCATGATCAGCTCTTCCAGCAAACCCGACTTCCACGTCCACGAAGGCATGAGCCGGATAATGTCTGGACAATGCACGGCCTGCAATTGATGTGAGTCATGTAGCTAACGGAAGCGGACAAGAAGTGAGTTTCCTGCACCTTAAAACTGTATCATTTCGGCTAATCCCAATAGAAAAAACCTGCTTCCGACAGTTGAAGGGTTAAGCAAATGGCCAGTAACTAGCTCTCGTAAAAATTCTAAAATACTTGCAGTACCCAAATTACCCTCTGAAACAAGATGAATTATAAAATATGACCAGAAAAGCAGATTATAGAAGCTATTAAGCGACCATTTGTTTACTCGATAAAAGAGGAAAATACTTTTATTACAAAAGGACTTGTTGAAATAGTTAAACTGAGTAAAATCTCAGTACATGGATTTCTTAAGAGAAGAAAATTCAAACGTTTCCACTACCAAAACTACTAAGAACCAGTAACTGATAATGAAGAAAAAGCACATTTTGAGAAACGATGATAGAAAACATTCATAGAGGCGATACCCTGTTCAAGAAAATATTATTTTCATATAAAACAACTTATGTCATCCATTAGGAAATTAATTCCTAAAACTGTCGATATAAAAACAAACAAAATTTACGCTCTTTCCATAGTACCAGAACTCATCTTCCTAAGAGATTGAATGTTTGAGCTCGACTGATAAATTATCGTATTGTGGACTCATTACTTATCGATAAATCTTACTGAGCAAATTGTTTCAAGAAAGAATAATACCAACTCTAAACGAAATGAACATCAATCTTGACGAAGTCTGTACCAGATAGGCAGCACAGCGATTCATAGTATCTCGAACTTCAGAATCTTTTTAAATCGCTTGTTTCAGTATCGAGTAGTAGGGCGTAATATAGAAATACTGTAGCACAGTCTCCCGATCAAGCATCTAACAACTACTTTCTTTGAAGCCACTTGAAATAAAACATTTAATGGTGCGTCAAGATTTGTGGAGCACCTAGTATGTGTAAGTAAGTGGTCCAGTCTAGCAAAACTCTCCAGAATTCTTCACGAATGCTATCAATCGTGTCTATAATTGATTAAGATGTTGCGTCCGTAGGAAAATCTATTACATTAGAATTTTGATTTGCTACGCTGTAAGTTTGATTTCTTACTAATCCTCAGCCTACTAGGAAATCGGCATATCACGAAAGTATTTTTATACTACAAAACTATTTATCACAAAACTTGAAAGTTGTGAACTACTACTACTTCAAAAGTCTGCGAATACGAGTACATTAGCTCTACCGTAATTTAAAAAAGGCAACTGAAAATGGTTTTGGGTTCATTAGACCAGGCCAGTAGACGTAGGGATAATCGTGTGGTATTACACATATTAAATTAGCATTAATCAATTAAATATTTCACTTGTTATACCTAGAAATTTTAAAATAATTGAATACATTGACGTTAATTATTTCTAGGTATTTCTTATTTTCTAGAAGTGATTTTCTCTATGTTACACTATAAAATTCTATATATACAATAAACCGAGTCTCTTGTTATACAATTAGAAAAATTGAGAACATACGTACTTTTATCTGTTGTGTTTGCTTTTCTTTCAGAAGAGCGCAATTTGAATTTGGCCCCTCTTCCTGAAGTCTTGTTCAAAATATCTTCTTTGCTTATTTACAAATAGAAACTTTTTTGGAATCAAATATTTCACTTCAATGGGGGCACAATAATGCAATGTCATATGCTTAAGCGGTTGAGAAATAGAAAGTACATTGTAGTTGAATAGTATGTTATTATGTGCCCCAAAATTTTGTAATTAATAATTATTTATTGCTAAAAGTAATATTTAAAAGTGAGGTCAACAACGATCATCCATCATCCAAACAAATAGCTATTTAAAGTCGACACAAATACTCGTTTAAAAATTGTTGTAATTCTAGTAAAAGCCTTTCTAGAACACATCACATTTTTCACATTAGAAGGAGCTATTAAAAACATTATTTTTAATTCGTATTTGATATCTAAGATGTCACTAACTCTATATAGTTTCAAAGACTATTTCCTTAAATGTATGAATATGATAAAATCAGTTCACTACAATTTCGTTCGCTTAAGTAATTAAACAGTTTTAGTTTTGTCGCCATGCGTCATGTGTTAGTAACGCAACGTTTATTAATACCGGCAGATAATGAGATAATTTGACGCGGTTATAATTACCGACCGGAAGGAAACACCAGTAAAAACCGCTCGGAGATTCATCTCGGATACATTTCATTAAAATAATTTTGCATAATTTTAAAACGGTCTCGGGTTTGGACACACATATCGTTCTGCAAGTAGCCTACCATATAGTTGTATTTGCTTATACACTGGGTTTATTAACGTGAGCACACTACTTACATTTTTACATTTATTTATCGAAATAGTTTTATAAATTTTATTACGTAAGGTTACTAATGATAAGTATGTGCATTGTTTTATGTACAATATTTTTCATTGAATATACAAAAAGCAGAGCAATTTTGTAGTTTAATAAGAAATACTCACCCGCCAATTGACGAAAACTGATAAGCCCACATATAAAAAGAGAACGACTTATATTATTGTTTCTTGTTATATTTTGTTCGACTTATATTTTTATTTTCTTTTATAACTGCAGTGAAATCACATAATTTGGGGAGGAATCAACAAAAACCACCCATCATCGCTGAATCCCATCTCGCCTAGTATCGTCTCTTCAAGATATTGATGTCCTGGTGAAATTTTTGTCATTAACTGCACCTAAATTCTCGGAAAAGAATTCCATTTAAGAGTGAGCAAAATACACTTTCCGAATTTTTCTGCCAACTGGGTATAATTAATTTCTTCAATTCTCTAGAATATTTTCGTAAAGACGACCAGACGGCAAGTTCCAAATTATATATTATTTCGTGAAACTTTTAACCTTTCAAGATATTTTGTTATTTACAAACGATAATTCATCTCGGGGTCTTAAGATATTCAAAACACTCGTCTTTTTTATCCAAGGCTCTTGAAATATCTAATCAACCCAGATTTTATATGAATGGCGGAAGAATCACAACGTTTAGGGTTACTAAACTTGCCAAAAATAAAATTATGTCATAGCTACCATTGTTATGATGTGAGCGAACAGCACAGCTATTCCAGAGGCAAAAAAGCAGCGGCACTTGGTAGAATCCCCTTGCAGTTTGGCAATAACCTTAACATTCCCACAAATATACTAGACAATGTTTATACTAAACTGAACTGACGATTGCCGACATAAATTCATATATTTCTTTAACAGCTGTAGAATGAGCCACAGAAATCGATGGTCTTTGATTACTTGTTACGTATATAAATTTATTTATTTCGGTAACTCTACTCTATTATGTTATTACATAAAGCTAGTTATTAAACGGCATTTGAACTAGCCGCAGAGAAATCTATAAACAAACCATATTCCCTGGAATTGTGGTTGAAGCACGCAAGTTCGTGCATTATGAATCTATATCATTACGAAAATAGAAAGCACAGTTGGCGTCGTGAAAGATACTTAGGTTTTCATAAAGTCTTTTACATATCGATATTCGAAGGTTTTTAACAAACCTTCGAATGCAAACGCTGACGGTTGGGTCTGTTATTTACTTAGTTTCACAACACGAACCAAATCGTTTAGATTGGTATGTGTGATAAGATCTGGTCTCACACATAAATTGAATCGTTGCCTAAATCTGAGAAATCATCTTCATCTTCTGATTCAATTAGCACTTCGGCATAATCATATTCAGGTCTATTAAACAAAGATTGAGGTTTTAGAATATGTTGTTCTGCATAATTAGAAGATGATTTACTTACAGAAAGCACATCAATGTATTGTAAGCGGTTTTTATACTTTTTTGGAAACCGTAGACTTTCACTAAGCAAAAACAACAATCAATTGCATGATTGATAGGTTCACGTCATATCGTAGTAATTCCAAATTTCATACAAATGTTGTTTACGTTTGATCACCGTGTCAAATTGACATAACATGACGTGCAGCAATTTCTTGTAAACCAATATTTGTCTTGATGTCTTATCTTACAACTAAAATATTGTAAATAGCACTTGTTTTTACTAATTGCAGGGAAGCTTTTTTGTGATTTTCTTCACATATATATCAAATGTTGTTGAGGGAATTCATACAACTACAAACAAACTGTTGAAATTTTAAAAAATTGAGAAAATTTAAAAGAATTCTAAACACGAAATAACATACACCAAACACAATTTAATCTCGATTTTATGCATTTTAGCGCACCTACACATATACATAAATTTATTTCAAATTTGGTTATTAATCTCTATTTTTCCGTTAACTTCAACAAGTGTTTGCACTAGGTCTCGACTTCCAAGGTTTAATTAAAAAGTTTTTTTCTTATGAGATCTATCTGAGGTCTTTATTCTCTCTTACAAGCAGAGTAAAATTAAGTACTAGTGTGTTAATTAAAAACTCTTCAAATTACAAACGCATTAAAACTAATGTTAACAAAAGATATTTTAACATAATCCTTCTTTTTTCAGGTATCCAGTGCTGGGAAGAAATCACAGTTGTCGAAGATTTAAATAGAATCCGACTGCGTTACTAACATCAACTCCCTAAATCAAAGATGACACTCAACTTCTCTCTTCCAAAAGTATACGAAGAAGCAAGAAAAAAGGCTTCCCCATTTACGCAACTGCATATATTTTCATAAATTTTATATACTTACAGCACAATGGTTTCTCATGTATAGATGTGGGGAACAAATAAATAAATATATATATATATATATTTGACATTTTCTTTTCATACATATATATATTATATAAATTGGTTGAAATAAATAAAATGAAGCCAAATAAAAAATTCGTCAAAATAGAAAGTACAGTATCATTAAAAATTGGTATTCAAGTATATTTAAACTAAAGCGCGTGGATAAACCGCCTGCAATAATAAATATTTTCTATTTTCTTTATCGTGAATGAGATAAGTCCATCGCAAAGGGATTTGAGCTACGAAGTACCTAAAAAGTATTTAAAGTAAAAATTAGATATGTTTCACGCTAAATCAGAATCTGCAATAGAGACTAGTAACAGCTGCAAACTGAGTTTTGGAATAATTGTATACTTTTCTTGAATATGTTAATTTTTTGAATTTCATTTAAGCAATTATTTTGATTAGATATTAGCCAAGAAAAAACAACTTAAGATTATTAAATTTAATCATAAAAACAAAGCATGTCGATTATATACATATGTACATGATATCGACTATAAATTGCACTTATAACCAGCAAAAGGAAAATATTGGCTAAGAAAATAAAATGGTTATGTGCTTAATTATCCAAAATGAATTCAATGATACCTCTACATTTTCAGTATGTTATAATGGAAACACTCTCCAAAAGTACTAAAACATAATCAAAAAATGACGTAGAAAGATTTACAAATGAAGTAGTTTGATTGTTTATCAAGACTTTAATAGCTTTGCTGAATTTAAAATTATTCCTTACCCCTTAAATAAATTAAACTTTCATAATCCGCCGCAAATTAATTATTGTTACAGTTTAGTGCTTCCCGCTACGTCTGAAGATAACGCAAGTATGTATATATAGTTTCATCCGGATCTAAACAACTCATTCAAATTTTAAATGGCGAAATGCACTTATTAAGGAGAAAAATATTGAGGAGAGGTATAAATTTACAATACCTCGACTAAGCTTGAACGTAGGCCGAAATAATGAAATAGCAATATAAGTTATCTGTAAACATTATCAATTTTAAATACTTTCACAATATCTAGATTTTTGGACGACAATGTTTATTATTCTGAAATGTGAAAGTATAATAATACTAAGAACTTAATTTTAAAAAATATAAGAAAACAGACTGTACATTGACATGCGTATTAAATTGCAATATTTTATATTAGAACCCTTAATTCCTAAGCAAAAGAGACTTGTAGGTCAAATAATGTCTAAACTCTGTTGGATTACATCATAAATACTTCAACTAAAGGAATTAGAATTCAATAGTTTTAATGGTATAATAAAGAAAACATATCGTTAGTTAGATGTTGCTATATTATATAAAGAATATTATATAGAAAGGTTTTTACGAGTCTATCGTTTTACCGTAATATTTCTTTAAACATTTTATTGGAAAACGGCAGTCGTAGACACAAAACCCGACCGCTGTGCGAAGATGAGGCGAAGGATAAAGAAAAGACGTACTAAGTTATGATAAGTATACATTTTATACGGAGATACTTGGTGTTGATGTGCTGAATTCATACATGTGAATGTGCAGCTTATCTAGGGTTTTAGAGCCTGAGCGGCTTTTCTATATTTTTACAGCATCTTGCTACCTTTGACTGCTCCGTTCCATTTGATCGGATCGCTGCCGCCGCGCTGTTGCCTACAAAACCGAAGTAGCTTCTTCCATCTTCTGCTTGCTGGCCTGTGTGATTCTACATCAGCAACAGGGGAATAATATCACATAGGAAAAGCTCCGAAATTCGGTCTCTGTTTTATAAACAGTTTTATTCTTCCCCATCTGGTATTTCAGTATGGTACAAAGAATAAATAAATAAAATACTGAATTTGTTTTTGTAAATAAATCGAGCAAACAGTAAGAAGCCTTCAAGGCAGAATTAAATTCAACGTTTTCAATATTTACCATGCTATATTAAAGAATATTGTATATGATACAATTGATATATAAACATAAAACTTCGTGTAATGTCTAGTTAATACGTAGCTTGTTCCGTAGATGAATGCCTTCTTATGTTATCTGAACGTACATAATGTTTTAAATTGAATTAATTAAATTAGTTCGGAATAAATATTCTACTTTTTTTTTTCTTTAATTGGGTATTTGAGGATCTCGCTGGTATAATATGCGTTGTTTCTATTTTTGTCGGATTCTCCATGTTTCTTGACTGTCCTGGACAGGACCTTGTTGACGTTGATCGGTGATCGATCGCTGATCGTAACACATTCGGAAAGAAGGTAGTTGCGATGTTGCCGAAACGTCAACAAGATCCTGTTCAGGACAGTCAAGAGATGCAGAAAATCCGAGACAATAAAAACAATGCATATTACAATTTACATTACAAATGCTATTTATTACTCACGAAAAAATCATTTTTTAAAACCGCATTGAAATCATATTAATAAGAATAATATAAATTGAGTAACTGAGCACAAAGATACCCACTGCGGTATCATTTCTTTGTCACACTTTCCGCGAGATTTTTAAACAAAAATACCGTAAAAAATGAAATTGTTCATAACTTTCATACTATTAGATAATATGGAAAGTGTAAACATGTGTTATATCACTTTGCTCTTCTTGACAAGAAAAAAGTTCTAACGTTAATATTTTGTGATTTGAAGCTAGCAAATTAGCTTCTCTTACTGCACCTGCTTATACTCACTAAGTATATCGCTCTAAACTAGTCAGTTCATGCACTCGGGCTATAAATAACGAAATAATGATATAAAGCGCAGCACAGATTATGTCGGGAATATAACACATTCCATTATTGGCATTTCATGAGTACGATGACCAATTTTAAACAGTATATGAAAAGCTCTTTTTTGTCTCGTGGATGACTTTCGAAACGCGTTTAAAAGATTTACTTGATAGTTCATTTGAAGACTGTTCTGTGGATTCGATCACATTATAATAACTCTAAAACTAATTTTCTATCGACAAATATATCCAATTTGGCTATTTAATAATATAAGATTAAGATGGGGATCAGTTAAATTTTCACCAACGTTATGATGAATAATTTTTTAAATTCCCAGGTATCACATGAAACTCCACGCCACTCAAATTAATAATATATTCGGAATGCAGCGTTTCAAAAAGCACATGTACTCTCATTGTCAACCGAGTTACCGACAATAAGAGTGCGCGTTCTCTTAAAACGCTGCGTTCCAAATAAATTATTAATTTGTCTCGTGTGGAGTTTACAGTAATAACTGCGAATTATGTAATCATACAATCCTACATGAGCTGACAAAAAGTGATATGTGAAAACTAGCGCTTTTAGGAGAGCAACCATTAAGCGATATGAAATATGCTCATAATAAATCAAAATATCGCAGAGAAAGCGAAACTGTGTTTTATTACATACAAATATGTCGTTGGCCAAAATATGTATATGTATATTACAGTTGATATTCATTGTATTCCGTTGGTTATACTATTTGAAGATATTTTTGATGTATGTATTCATTAGTCCTAACTGGGTTTACACTAAATTTATATTGTCAATAATATAAATCCTCTTAGGTTCTAAACACAATTCACGTAGGGATAGGTTTGGAAATGATGGAGCTTCATTGTTTTTACGTTTTACGGGATTACTGCGCTTTCGCCCCTCTATTAAATTATATTAAGAGTGAGTTCCGATAGATGCCAAATCAATGCTTCAAGCAAAAGGCATTTGGCCAAATATTATAGTATTATAATTATTTGATTAGTTATTCATAATTTCACTGTAGTTGTTATAAACTATATACATAACCATTCTTTCTTAAATATATCACCATTATAGAAGAAAGCAATCTTTGCTCCTAAGCTTTAGGATTTCTTTTTGTTAATGTAATTACGTAGATCAGATGTGGCTAATTTAAAATCATCTTAGATCCACATGAGGAAAACAAACAATGACGAGCCAAGCACAATGGGAGAAGGAAAGACATCCTCTATAACTATAATTCTATGAATTATACTTACAAGGGGAGGTCCAGAACTTCGTGGAATGAAAGGGTTTTAAATAAAATAAAGCAATAAATCTATTTTTCCGTTTCAATATAATCACCCTTAACCACAATACATTTATTACATCCATGAATAAATTTTTCTAAACCATCATAAAAATATTTTTTATCTTTCGCCAAAATTGCCTCCTCATTGTCGTGGGAAAACTTTCTTCCACGTAAGTCCTTTTTTAAATTGGGGAACAAATAAAAATCACTAGGTGCCAGGTCTGGACTGTAGGGTGGATGGACTATTGATTGAAAACCATGCTTGTGCAGAGCAGCCATTGCAACTTTGCTTTTGTGAACGGGCGCATTGTCTTGCAAGAGCAATACACCCTTGCTCAATTTTCCTCGACGTTTTTCCTTGATGGCCTCCTTTAATTTTTCTAATATCGCTGCGTAATATTCTCCGGTTATGCTCCTACCTTTCTTTTTGTAACCAATCAATAATATCCCCTCACAATCCCAAAAGACAGTAGCCATCAACTTTCCAGCCGATTCTGACACTTTGAATTTCTTTAGCGGTGGTGTCCCCTTTTTATGCCATTGCATGGACTCCTGTTTGAACTCAGGCTCAAAGTGATGAACCCATGTTTCATCTCCGGTAACAATCCGCTCCAAAATCTGTGCAGGTTTGTCTCCACACAGCTCCAAAAAAATGCAGATAATTGTTTCTTCTTCAAACGGGCATCTTGCAGTACAAATTTTTGCACTTTTTCGACGATGTCTGATGTGGTGGCCTCAAGTGGCCGTCCTGAGCAGGGGTCGTCTTTAATCGACTCCTGACCATGTTTAAAAAGACCATGCCACTTATAAATCGTTAATTTACTAGGGCACTGTTCTCCATAAACGGTTTCCATTTCATACAATATGGTTTGAGCGTTCCTTCCTCGCTTTGTAAGGAACTTTATCACAGCACGGTGTTCAATTTCCTCCAATTTCCGGATTGACTTGTTTAACAGGCAACTATTCGTAAACGACTGACGCTATAGGCTTGGGTCGGTTGTTTTTCATTTACGAGGGTCGGAGTTACCTCCACTTCCTCTTCGTCTTTATTTATGGGTACAGTTCATTTATTTATTCATCTATTTATAAATTTACATTTTTTTTCTCCCCTTTTTAGGGCCTGTGTGCAGTGTGTTACATTTTTTGTTTTATTTTTTTTGCATGTTTGCTTCTTTTCGGGGGTTGAAGCGTTGTACCTTTCTCTTCTGCTCTTCTTTTTATTTGTATGACGCCGTCTCTTCTCAGTCTTCTGATTGACTTAATGATTTTTCTTACCTCTTCATTTGGGTGTGTCTTCGTCCTTTGTACGGTGTCATTGGTTCTTCTTAGGATGATGGCATCTAGGGTTTCCAGCTGTAGTACCGCGTGGAAATCTTCATTTTTCATGTACCGCGGGGCGTTCGTCGCGAGACGGATAATTTTGTTTAATTGGCCTTGTAGTCTGTTTTTTTGTTGATCAGACGCTTGGTGCCATAGTTCCCCGGCGTAGGTGGCTATAGGTACCATAGTCGCCTTGATCAACTTTATTTTGTTATCCAAGGAATGTTTACTTCTTGGATTGATCAATGGGTACAGAGTTTTGGATGCAACACAGATTTTTTCCTTACTTCGGCTATGTGTGCCGAGTACGTGAGTTTGTTATCTAGGATAACTCCGAGGTATCTAGCGGTGCTGTTCCATTGTATGGATGTTCCGTTTAATTTGATGAGGTCCGGCTTCTTCCTTCTAGTACGGGGTACGAAGTAGATTGCCTGTGTTTTCGTTGCATTTACTCTGATACGCCATTGATCGTACCATTTAGTAACTGTTTCTATGTACTCCTGAAGTCGTAAGTGAATTGACCTCATGTTTCTGTGGCTGTAGTATACTGCCGTGTCATCAGTGAACTGAGCCAGTTGGCAGGTCGACGGTTTGGGTATATCGGCGGTGTATATGTTGAAGAGGAGTGGACCCAGTCCCGAGCCCTGGGGCACTTCTGCTTTCGTCGTGCGAACGGTCGATGTTTTATCGTCGATTTTAACCGCGAAGGTTCTTTCTTTTAGATAGTGCTGCGCTAGGTTGCCAGACTTTGTCGAATACCTTTTCTATGTCGAGCATGACGGTCGCCGTCGGCGTCGACCTATCCAAGTACTCAGTTACGTGTTCGGTGATCCGTAACAGTTGATGGGTGGTGGAATGCTCCTGCCTGAATCCGAATTGGAATCCGGGTAGGATTTTTTTTTTTCACTTACGACTTCCAAGAGTCTTCTCTGGATGACTTTCTCCAGGACCTTGCTTAGCCCGGGGAGTAGGCTGATCAGTCGATAGCCGTCGGTGCTATCCTTGGGTTTGCCGGTTTTGTGAAGAACTATAACCGTGGCGTGTTTCCATGTCTGAGGAAAATGTTGGTACCTCAGAACACCGTTAATTATATCCCTGAGTGCATCGATTGCACCCAGGTGCAGGTGTTTAATTGCGGCGTTGGTGATGCCGTCCCGACCAGGTACCTTACGGTTTTTTAACGTCTTGATTATATCAATGAGCTCCTCTGCTGTTGTTTGAGGTGGGTCTAGCTCGTCGCCGTAGTCTGTACGGGCTAGTCCGTTGATAGCGTTCGCGAACTTTTCGAGGTCGTTACTTGCGGGTTTGTTCGGAAAGAACGTGTCTTCGAAATAGTTTGCGAATTCCTCGGTTTTGTCCCTGGGGTCGTTAATTATTCCCGTCTCGCTTTTTAGGGGGGGTATTTTTCCCGATTTCGGTTTGAGCGCTTTCGCCATCTTCCACAGGGCGGATTGGTCCTGCTCCAGTTCCTCAATCTTCTTCTCCCACTGTAGATTGTACAGTTCCGCGATATCTTCTTTTATCTCGTTTGTGATGCTGTTGAGTAGTGTTTTTGTGTGTGGGTGTAGGGTTCTTTTGTATTCTTTGTATAGTTTCTTTTTTTTGAAGATCTTGACCTTGATGTGGTCAGGAATCCTCTCGCGGTGTGAGATGGTTTTGACCTTTGTAGCCGCTGCCATCGCTTTTTTAACGTCCTCCTCGAATTGTCGGACCATGTCGTCTATGTCGCTTGTTCTTTTGATGATTATAGGTCTGGGGTCGAGTTGTTTTTCGAACTCCAGCCAGTTCGTGGTGTATGTGGTTGTCGCAGCCAGATTTTTATCCAGCGACAGGGTCATGACGACCGGGAGATGATCGGACGTCAGGTCGTTGACAGTTTCGAGGTGGTACGGAGTGGTGACGTTTTTTACCACAGCGATGTCCAGCACATCGGTGGAACCGGTGGGGATGTGTATGTGAGTGTCTTCTTCTGGACCTTTGACGGTTAAATCGTATTTATTCGCGATTTTTGCAAGCTGTCTCCCTCTCGTATTTGTTGTCTTGGAGTTCCAGCTTTTGTGTTTACAGTTCAGATCCCCCGCCAATATCGTGGGATGACCCGCGCCAAAGACCGCGCGGAAATCCGCCTCGGATAAGACGGAGCCCGGCGGACCGTAGCACGAATGGATCTCCACGGCACCGCGCGCAGTGTGGATCTGAACGGCGGTTGTTTCCATTTCGATGGTGAGTGTGGCCACTTGGTGGTGTTTTACGTTTTTTTTTTAACGAGTACCGCTGTACCCCCGCCTCGTCCCGAACTACGGTCTGTTCTATAGATCGCGTAGTTCGGGATGTTGAATTTGTGGCTTGGTTTAAGTAGTGTCTCTGACAGTAACGCAACATCGATGTCGTTTTCTGCCAGAAACACCCTTAATTCGTTTTTTCCTGGTAACACTTTGAGTGTTCCAGAACATGATTTTTATTTCGTTATTGTTTTGTTTATTCATTGATGGTTTTTTGCTTGTTTTTTTTGCGGTTGTATCGTTTGTTTCTTTTTTGAATGGATATATATTTAATATATTTCCCCTTCTTTTTTTCTTTTCTTTTTTTAAATGGGTAAGCAGCAGCTTACTTTTTGTAGAGAGCTGTTAGTTCCTCCGTTTGGCGAAGGAACTCCATGCGCTGCTCTACGGTGGCGTTTGTGTTGTTAAAGGTTGTTAAAGTTAAGTAACATGCGGCCCAAAATTAGCGCTAGTTTGTCTTCGGTTTTGTTGTTCGTCGTCTTCTTCGATTCCTCTTTCAGGGGCTGCGTGTTGCTGGGTCCGTTGTCCTTCTTCTTGGTCCACGGATTGTTCTTTGGCAGGGGGGCGTCGATGTATTTCTTGCCGACGTTGTTGGGGTTCTCAGGGCACTTTAGATATGTTGAAAGGTGCTCACCACCACAATTAGCACATTTCGGAGGCGTTGTTCTTGGTTTTTCGCACAAATGCGTCGCGTGGTCCTCGCCGCATTTCATGCACTTGTAGTTTATGTTACAGTTGGATTGTGTGTGCCCGAACATCTGATACTTGTGACACTGCACTATTAAATTGCGAGTGCGCAAGGCTTCTACCTTAACGGCCAGGCCGCAACAGTCCGTGATATTGTAAATGGATTTGTACAGCCGGTCGATTTTGACGAGGACAAGCGGCGACGGTTTACCCTGTTTGCCCTTCATTCTAGTTATTTTCTCAACCGGGTAGTCTTGAGCTTGCAAATCTTGTTTAATTTCGTCGTCAGTTATATCCTGCGCGATACCGCGCAGCACCACCTTTAATTTCTTCTCGCTTTTCAGCTGGTACGTGTAAAACTGAGTTTTTTGTTCTTTTAACAACTTACTCAGCTTGCGATAGTCCTCCTCGGTCGCCGGTTCTACTTGAATCCCAGTGTTTATTAGCTTGCTTTTAGTAGCGGTTATGCGCTTTTCGCGCATGAGATTCGCAGTTCTTGTCCATTTGGCCGTTTCTTTGATAATGATTGGCGCTATTGGCGGTTTAGCTGCCGTAGTTCCTTCGCTCTTGTTTCGTCCGGACGTGGACGGTTGTACGGTTTCCGTTGGTGTTGGTTCGTTGATTTCTTCTACTACATCTTCCTCCATCTCTTCGGCCTCTTCTTCGTTGTCCGATAGCAGTTCGAACCGATTCTGCGTTGTAATCGGCTGCGGGTTCGCTGCGGACGAAGTAGTACGCCTTTTCTTTGCCGTTTTAACGGGCTCACTGAAGTCACTTTTCACTACACTCGAAGAGTCGCCGAACTTGGTTTGGTACAGTTCCATGACAGTATGAACAAGTTCGCGTAATGCTTGCTCGTCAAGACTATCAAAGCACATTTTCGATGCCATTGTAATGTTGGTTTGCTCTATATACTACTATATAGCACTTCTGGTACTTTGCAATGATGCTCTCGCGTCAGATGCACAGTCAGAACTGACTAACGCTATAGGGCTGCAACTTAACTTATATAATAATGATGAGTCGCCAATCAGAATAACACCTAGCGAGCGCCCCTATCCCCATTCCATCCCCTCCATTCCACAAACTTCTGGACCTCCCCTCGTATATGAATACAACAATAATATTTATAATGAAACAATAATATTTATAGTCTTCCAAAAATAACACTTCAATTTGCAAAATCAATTTTCAATTTTCTTTTTGGGTTATTTTAACAAAAATCGAGAAAAGCCAACCATTTAATAGCTATTTAACTACTATTTAACTATTTAATTTGCTCGATGGAGAGTAGCTCACTTCAAAGGAAGAAACAGAAATTTATTTTGCAAGATTCGACAAATTTTATTGTATGGATGGCTTTGAAAGGTTGAAGCTTTGTTGAACTAGATTATATCAAAAAACTGAATTTACTCAACGCAAAACAAATGCGTTTTCTTCCTTAACACAGGCATTTATCATATTATGCTCGTAATATCGTTTACAAACATTTCTAAGAGCTAACGAGACTATTTTTTAATGTACCCCTAATTTTGACATTTCTTATTACTCTTTTCTAAAACAAACTAGTTAACTCGATAAAACACCACATTCCCTAATAATTCTTTGAGATAACCCCTTGAGGATATAAAGTCTGTGTAACTCTTCTTTATGAATTACATATACCTAAGCTAGTACCTAACTAATAACTAAATAATGTACCACGATATTTAAGAAACAATGAGGTGTATGCAAATACGTAAATATTTATCACTTCATTAAATTTCATTATGCGGCAGTATTTGGGGAACTAACGCGAATAATACTTCTTAATGTCCAATAATACTCTTGATAATTTTGTACTTCCAGTACTAGGCTGGTTTTCCTATTAAGAATCGTACTTTTCGACAAATTATCGATTTATTATATTGATTTATTGTTAATGAAAGGTACAAGTAGGCTAATTGGTCCAACGCAATATCCCGATAAAGTTGCGTGAAATTTAAAAATGCTCTGTATTGGGGCAACCTTAGAAATATTGTAAACGTTTTTTAATAGCCTTTGAAAATGCGAATGTAATTCCATAATTGAACTTCGATTGTGTCCCTAGGAAGGGAGATAAAATTATAATCAAGCCATAATATACACGTGTATGTATACATACATAATATATACATCCACTGATTATTTTGAGAAGTCTGGCGTTTAACTTCTAACATTCATCAATATTTCCTGCAAATAAATAAAGAATAAAACAGCTGTGAAATAGGTACAACGTAAGCTCACCTCTTGTGCGAGGATTATATATGTAAATGAACAAATCTTCGTGGAGAGTTACCTAAATGGAACCACCTGCGCTCGTAGTCCCCTACAGTATTGTAAGATCTCTAGTCAAGACTCAATTTTCTTCGCGTGTGCCAAAAAAAAAACTGCGAGGCATATTTCTTCATTAGGGACTTTAATTTTTCCTCGCTGCATACATAATCAATAAGCCTCCTTTTCTTTCGCCTCTAATTTTAATATTTAATTTATTTCGGAATTTACATCTGAAATTATGCAAGGCCCATCCCCGTTCTCGATGCATATTCAGATTCAACGTGACTCCCATTTTCTCCACCCTCTCCGTATCTTTCTAATGAAAGTTACTACTTCGGATTGCATAGTTGACCGAGAGTGTTGTCTTCGCGACGGTTGTCCAAACGGATCGTAACTGAACCATTGAAATCTCCGACGGACATATTCGATGATCTAGCGCAGGAATCGAAAGATACACGAAAACGAAGTTATAATAAAGGTTTTTCTATTTCCGAGCGACGCTTGCTGTTAAGACGTTTCTATATATATATACGTACGTTCGAGTTTCGCGCAGTGATGACTGAATATAACGGTGCTTTAAATTGTATGAAACATACATGAGTTCTGCCCCCATCGCTGAATATATACCAGCTTTAGTTTACAAATGAATACAGCTATTGAACTTACTTATAATATCAATGTGGTTGGTTATCCTCGTCTTGCTGGAGGGCGTTTCATACCTCGCGCTCCTTTCTTCACGACGAGCGGAGTCTAAAACCTCTCTCCTATAACGGCCATACAGAATGGCCATATTAACTTGATAATTAGGTGTGTTATCCGACTTGCAGATGAGCGACTGAGTCTGGAATAAAAAGTGCTTCGCCCCCTCTTTGTGGCTCAACACCGTGATATAAAATTGAGAAGGGTTCTAGTGATAGTACATTCTGGCGTCGTTCGTCGTCGGGAGACCCTTAGTCGCGTCGCGACGGCCCCATGAAGGTGTTTTCAGTGACAGTGCACCAGGAAATATTTCTGTTATATATAATTATACGCTTCATCGCAAAAAGGCTACTATCATATATGAGTGCGGTTTATTAAGCCTATCTCTCTTTTTTTTGATTGATAATCTTTCATTATGAAAATAGAGATTACTTTGGACACTGCTGTTTGTATACACTGTTTACGTTGTCAAATAATAAGTATTCTTAAATCTAAAGTGAAAATGGTGGAACATATTCTGCTCCGATTCATTCGCTAAGAAAACCAAAATAATTAATAAGGGAAAATTATTAAGAAAATCAAATAACTAGTTTAATTTTTACAGATATTTCCTTATGTTCTTGTTTACTTTTACAACATCTTATTAAAAAGAAAGTGCTTGTAAATTTTGTGAACATTTTGTATTATCCGTGAGAGTGATGTTACCAACATACGAATAACTATGCGCCATCTACTGACATCATGTTACTTTAAGAATGGCTGCTGCTTCTTGCACTCCACTGAATTACAGTCGCGGAAATTATTTACAACCTATATTCCCTTCCACAGTTTATTATTGTTACCGTTAACCGAAGTGGCATAACCATTGCATATTATACTAAATACATACATAATTTTATTAGAACAAGCTATGCTCGAAATTAGCCAACTAGGTATGTTGTCTTTATAAGTCGCTTGTTTTTTAAATTCAAATATCACAAAGACCCAATGAGCAAAAATCTAATTTAACAAAAGAAGTATATACATACGTAATACCTCATTTAAGAGTACAAAAGATATCAATTTTAACTTAAACGTAAAAATTTGTTTTTCGCAATTAAGGTTATTTTTGATACAGTTATAGTCATTTGTTTTAGAAATAAGTCTTATTTACAAGTATAATAAATTTTAAATAAGGCCGATTTTAAAAATAAATTTTCACCATCATCTTAAATATTTTCATGAAAAATACCTTATTATATTTCAAAACGCCTAAAAATGTACGTAAAGGAGACTGACGTATGCTGCTATATTAGGCATGTCGTTAATTTGGGCATTGAACTGCCCTTTATTTTGTTCGTATATTTCTGTTTATTTACAACCACGCACCTGGATACTATTTTAAGTCTGTAGTTCTTACAAAAAAGGAGACAGAAAAACAAATGTGTATTGACAAGGCAGAGCAAATATCGATATCCCGTGAAAACTTTTCACACCTGAAAAACGGTAAGTCTTTGTTTCAAATGATCCATAGTAATTCGAAAGTACGTGATCCAAATCAACTTTGAATGCAGCTTGTACTGCTTATTAACGATATCAAGTCAAGCTCTGAATGACGTATAGCAACAGCGGCAAGATGTTATCATCGCCAATAAGGCATTTTGTTATTGAGAAAAGAAACACTAGAACTGCAAAATGTTCACTTTTTTCATTTGTTTAAAAAGCTTTTTCTCGGTTTAATGTTGATTACATTGTAAAACGTATAAGATTTGGGACTATTAGCAGGTTTTATAAGTACTATAAGAAATGTATTATTAAAATCATCTGATATACTGAGAACTATAAACTATTTTAAAGCAGATATAAGATGAATCAAGAGTACTTATAATTCGAATCATAACTATTATGGTTTTCATATTACTTCAGAAGATGTAAGGGTGGTTAGCATAGACTGCAAGTTCATATCTTAAATTAGGGAACAGCCTATTTATTAACGGGCATACCCGACAGAACGCCACTCTTTTTCACACTTTTTATAGTTTGTTATTTGTAGTTTGAACATCACTTAGAATTACTTTACTGTTTTGTTTTGGATTGCACAAACTATGAATATTAGTTGCTACATTATTTAATTCATGTTTTTTAGTGGTGCATTTATCTATGAATTTTAAAACATTAAACCTTTGTATTTTTCCAGAATATGTTTTTCTATATTACCTAATCTAGCCAAAGCGTACAGATACATTACAATTATATTCAACACGGTACCATCCGTGATATTCGGAATTACATGATGTTACATTATATGCGATGTAAATATGATGCTTGGCATTAAAAAATTATATCAATATTGTATTATTATATATTATAGTCCATATTATAATTGCTTTTTCGATACTTTTTCATATCACTAACTCTTCAAGGAAACTTTTTTAAAATCATACAAATTATGAAATTGAACCACTAATAGTAAATTAAAGTAACATTACTAAACATTTATCACAATTATAGACAATTTTAATAACACATTTTTTATGTTACTTATAAAACCTTCTAACAGTCCTAAACGTTTAAGAATATCATAGGATTTTATGTGTAGTCGTTTTTTATATATTGTCAAATTTTTACAGTCAAGAATAACTTGCCTCGTAATAGATCACCTTTATCCACCATCAGGTTTTTCATGAAATTATTTAAGTTTTTGTCTTCTAAGAAAGATATAAAATATAAAAAACATAACAGCTTGTTCCATCCTCTTCTACAAATTTATAGCGCCAATGCCTTTTTGTTCATTGTATTATATATTTTTCTTTATATAGCGCAACATTATGTAAATGATTCTATCAATGCATTTAATAACTTTATCCTTTAGTAAGTGCTAACGATGATTGTTTGTTCATTGAAATAAACAAAAGTTAGTAAAGAAAGAACGAAAACTGAAAATTATCCGTTATAGGACGTTTGTGGAAAAACACGAATATTGCAGATAAAAATGTTTTTTAGTTATGATTTATTTAAAGACTGTCACTTTCTTTCAGGAAATGTACTAAGTAGCTTTTATCAAATGGATTTTTCAAACAGATAATACATTATACAACCTCCATTATCTATCCGGTTTTAAATCCGTTCTCTTTGCTAATACTAATCGGATATTACCTCAGACTAACTTGCCTTTTTTTCCATGCTAAATTGATGATGGTTTACCATTGTGACATCACTGTTATGAATTGGAAAACTTTTAAGAAATTTCGTTGGATTTTTATTGATGTTGTTTATCAGGTATTAGTTATGAACAAAACCCAAGAGTAGTTGCTTAGACTTGATATTATTTCATTTAATTAAAATGAAGGTATGTGGGAAAATTTGATAGTTTCAATTTTCGCGTGCACTTTTAACATACATATACTGATAGGTTTAGCCAATTTTTATTAAACAATGGTTGAAAGATAATGTCTTCTAACTAACAAAAATTTGAGTTATCTTCAGTTTGTCCCTATTATTATATTGCAATAATAACCCCATCTGATCTAGTTGATACCTTCATATTAGTTACCTCTGTCAATATAATTCCTGTTAAGAGTGCGTCAAAGATTTTGTCCTTTTGTAAAGTAATAGTATTTGGTTTAATCTTACATGCTGAATATAAGTATAATAACTTCAAATTCCGCTCAAATATTCCTCAAAAGATAAAGATTTCCATTATGCAACAAAACTACTTTCAGACTACGCTTTAACGAATCTATAAATAATCTCCAACAACTGTAGCATGATATAATGCAAATGTGTATAAATGTTCACTAGATCAAATTGCCATTTATACCAGAGAAATCTATAATATTTGCCATGTTTGTTGCGAAATATACTAATTCGTGTTTATTTCGCTGCTGTAGTGGCGATCCAACAAGTTCTACTAGTAATTTTGCTAGGTTGAAATCCCGCCCCAAGTCACCTAATTTAATCTGAATAATTAAATGTGGTTCGCGTGAACTACATGAAAGAAAACTGGATCTGTTACTACTGTTACTAATACTTCCTGCAATCTTATTAAAGCAAAAATAGCAATCGTCAACATGATCCTTTTATTATGTCCATAACGTAGGAGAAGCGAGAGGTAAAGAATGTCACTGTTCAGATAACTAATTTCTCCAATATCTGCCGCATGCAATACATTTTACATGTGAAAACCACGGTTTGTTTTGATTTTTCACGGTCATACCGAACTAAACTTCATAGCTCGAGCATATTGTCTAAGTTAACTTATCGTTATCCAATAGAGTAAATTTACCTCAGATATAACAAAAATTATTGGTCTTTGAAGAGTTAAATTAAAAATTAAATTTAATGCCTTTTTGTTATCAAAATCACACTGATACTCTTTGTTCTGCGACATGTTATTTTTGTTTATTCATTGTATATCGTGTATCTGCGTATCCTCGTTCTAGAAAGTATTAATTCACCAGCTTAGAACAATAATTCAAACCTGAATTTTATTCACAATCAGCACTAAACCAATACTACCACTTTATTGGCTAGTATTATTGAGAAACTCTGTCTTCCTCCGGTAGATAATCCATAAGCACTTTCTTAATGTATGTATATACTTTGCTAAAATCAATACGTCGTATTTCTAGTCTCTGATCTCAGTTTTATCCAAAGCTAGTCGAAAGAAAAGTACCTTTAGTTGTTCCCTGCGACAGGGTTCATTACTAGACCACTTTAAAAGTATACATCGCACCTGTTATTTATCGTTAAAGGAAACCTGAAACCCTATCTATACAAAATTAAGTTGAACAAAGTAGGCATATAACAAAGATTAACAAAAGAGGAACAGATAATCACGACGAAAAACAAAAATATGAAAAACCAGCAATCGAAGACTATAAATAAAAATAATTTACCCTTCTAAAATTACGATTTGGAAGTCGCTGACAGAATGGACGCAGTTATCTAAAAGCATAAAAAGAGGTACCTTTTACATGAACCTTTCGTGCTTTTTTCTTAAAGACAAGATTATGTTGCGATAACCTACTCATACATTTTTAATTCAAAGCATAATATGTACAATATGTGATATTATTAGATTATTTTTTTCGTTGTTTTCGTTAGTTTTAGAGTTACGAATACCTCTTTGGCGTTAATTACTCAGCAACGAGTAACTAACGCCTGAAGATGGTAGATAATACTCTACCGAAACGTAGCACCGGGTCCTTTTAGAATAGAAACACCAACACGCGCAGAAAAACTCGAAAGAACGCTATCACAAATAGTAAACCTGAAACATAATATATATATATATATATATATATTTCTTTTAATGACTATAAACCTTAAAAATTATTACAGAAGGTAACAATAGTCATTCTGCGGAAATACCCCAGAAGCCGATTTTTGTTCCCTTTCGATATTCTAACCAAAAACCTTATAAAATCATTTGAGATAATTACAAATGTATATTTGTAGAAGCACGATATGTAATGAAATAATAGTAGCGCTATATAATAAAAAATAAACCTATTTTCAAACACTAATCACTGCTTAAATGCAAACCGGTAGTAGTAATAAGAAGTACCCACACCAAAAAAATATTAGTACCAAGAAACAGTAATTACTGGAACATATAACCTTTTTTCTAACCAGAATACTAAATAGTTGCATGTATTTTCTAAATTTAACATGAATACTCCGACCAACTTCAAACACGGATATAATACAACAACAGCGGAAAAGTTTTTATTCACATTACGCAAGTAAAAAGCAAGCAGGACCTCTTACTCTGTGATTTTTCTATTAGTACCATTAATAAAATAGTTTTGTGACGTTAAAAACTTATCTACTTAGAAATTAATTTATTTAGAATAATTGCACCTTAATTATAAGCAGATAAGCATTACTTTTATTTTAGAACATCGCCAAAACAACTGAATTGAGATATTTTCGCTAGAATATAAATTTGGTGATGATGTACATATATCTGCCTGAACAGTTGCTTGGAGACAACATTAAGGAGTACGAGCACTTTTTAAAGTGGAGAATATAAAAGCGTGATGTATGAAAACCTCACGCAGGCATTTTATAGGATTATGGGCGCCATTTTCAAGGTGCGCCTGACCTTGCGACGCATATATGCTCTTCATACACGGACAGCAACTAAAGACGTATTCGAAATGAATACCAATTACAGAAAACCTGAAGGTATTTAATCGAGTAACTAGTAAAGAAAGGAAATGACTGAGGAGTATACAAGCATTTCTAAGGCCCCTTCTTTGGCTAAATAACTGAAGATATTGCAGCAGATTAGTATAAGCAAATAAAAGTTCCATGGCAAATAGTGCACATTGTCGAAACTCTTATTATTAACTTATTGCATATTCACATTAAATTTGTTAATAAGATATTGTTAATTATTAGTTAGAGAATTTTAATAAACCTGTACGTACAAATTTATATACAATATTCATCATATTTCAGCAGCTTTATTAATGTACTATATTACACATTTAACTATTAGTAAAACAAATAATATTCGGAAATAGAATCAAGATATTTAGCACTAGAAACTGAAATGACAAAACGAATGACTATAACACGTCTAACAACTAACAACTTGTTTAGTTTGTTATGAAATATTAATTAAACAGAACCCTTACTGATAATCATTATTACACTTATAAGGTTAGTAATTTACGAATGGGTACTAAGTATTCATTTATGACCAATAGGTACACATCGGGGAAACATTTTATGAAAATGTCATTTTTACTATTGCTATAAAGTATGAATATTATTTAATACAACAACCTTTTGACAACTCGAGCTTTTACAATAATAAGTCGATATTATCCATTACGTAAACCTGGACTTATATTAATTTTATATTTTAGTCTTAGCTTTGGTCTATCCTCTGCATGTGTTCTTGTGTATGTAGTATAACACCCATTCCAGCTCAGCATTATGAAATCTATATACTATTCAATTTACTTTCATATATGTTTTTTTATAAGACATCCTCTATTTATTTTTACTTCGCTACCGAATAATGCATTAATTTATTTATCGACATTAAGACGATTCTTGACGTGATATTGTTGACGATGGATTCTCATAATAACTAGAGTTGTTGTTTGGGCTATTTTTTCCATAGTTCGTTGAACTTGTACATTCCGACAGTCCGCGTATGCCTGTTATTCTTCTGTCCTCTGTATCGCGGTCGCCGCTCTTCGCCTAATGGTTTCTCTAATCATAAGGAGCCAGATGTTCTTTATTTCCAGGCTTGGTGTGTTGATGGCAGTTGGTGTGGTGGCTATATATGCTGCTTCCAACAATTTTTGTTTCGTGGCGTTGTCTTCTTTATCCAGGATTGATGCATTGTTCCATGCAATCCTATGATCCTCTTCCCAAGCATGTAGAGCCAATTGTGAGTTATCCGTTTCCCTCAACCGAACCAGTCTCTTCTTTGGTTCTGATTGACAGAGGTCTGCCGGTTTCTCCTATGTACGCCCACAGTTCTTAGTTTTCTGATTTTCGTTGTCGACCTGTTCGTGTTTGAGGTTTTGATGGTCGTTCTGATACTATAACCGTTGCCTATTCGTCTGATTTTTTTCCGATAGGGCTTTCACGTACGGAATTGTTGTAGTACATACATTCGGTTGTCGTTCTGCACTATCATTCCTAGTTGTACACATTGTTTTCGTCTTCGACAGCATTTTTTTCTGTGTCTCCATTTAATTTCAGTATATTTATGATGGAGCTGAATTCCTCCTCTCTATCTCCATCATCCGAACATACCCCTCGGGCCGTATTATACAAACATTCTGGAACACCAACTTTGACGTTGTGTGGGTGATTAGACTCGATATGGAGGTATTGTCCTGTGTGTCGGCTTCTTATATACCGTCGTGCGTAGTGTGCCATCGGACTGTATATGTACCAGGACGTCTAGGAAAGGATTCCTGTTATCTACCTCCAATTCCATAGTGAACTTAATGGATTCTTCTAAGCCGTTAAGATGTTGGAGGAAGTCGTTGATTTCTTCTTCCTCATGTGGCCAAATTACGAAGGTATCATCGACGTATAAGAGTCACATATTCGGTTTTATATGAATCCATCGCTCTTCGTTCAAACTCTTCGATATAGATGTTACTCAGAACCGGCGACGGAGGAGAGCCCATTGCCATGCTAAATTCTTGTTGGTAGAACTTGCTATCCACCTAGAAGTACGTGGTGTTCACGCATGTGGACAACAGTTCTATAATGGCTCCTACACTTAACGATGTTCTCTCGTCCAATGTGGTGTCTCTTGATAGTCTGGATAGTGAATAGGCTTGTGACATCGAAACTTACCAGTTTGTCGTGTTCATCAATCGTTATCTCCGGCTAATGAAGTGCTCCCGCAGATCCAATGCGCATCCTATTCTGCGCATGTCTACTAATACTGAAATGTATCTGGTTGTGCGAAGTCTTACTTTGTTTTACGTTGATTAACTTTCAATCCTTTTGCCTTTGCTGTGTGTTCCAATTCTTTAAATTAATCTAAGAAATTACTTCTCGTTCAAACTAATACGGCAATGTCGACAGTGTAAGCTAACCATTGATTCTTACACATTCTTTTTAAATAGCATGACAGAAAGTGGATCGACTTATCTGGATTCTTATCTATTTGTCTGGAAACCCTCCGAGTCACAGTCATTTGTGGAAGGAGCGGAATAAATATTTAACCAATTATATCAATCATAAGCTAATAACTCCCAAGCTTATAAGTGTCTAGTAGCGAATACTTACGCTAAAAATAAAAAAAAAAGCAACAGTTACGGAAGGTTCCTCAGGTTTGTGCGAGAGCTTCCTGGCAAGCTCTCGCATGAGGATTTCGAAAGTTTCACAGGAAAGCGGCGGCCATTGTCTGAGCAGCTACGGAGATTCCATGGTGCAAGAGAGGAAATTATAACAATAATGGTAAATAATCGAAATAAATAATGTTCTGTGTTCCAAGATTTGTCAAATTTCTTAGTAAACCAAAAATATCCTAACACGCACCACAGGCACAGGTGTAACTGACCGATGTCCCTTGTAGAATACGATCAAAATTGGAAGAAACTTCCGCAGAAACCTACTTGCGCACTAAAAAGAAAGAGCATTGTGAAATCGAATTAAACTAATATACTTTATGGTGTAAAACTCTACCTACGGTATCGATTGTTAATCAGCTGTTCATTACTGAATAAATAATTTTTTTAGATATTATTTTCTACATCATGTTCTATAATAACTGGAAATAGTTCTTTTTTTAACTGTATATCGTCTTCTACAGTTATTTCATTGTAATTATAACAGTTCATAACCTTATCAATGTTATTAGTTTGAATGCCCGGAATCCCAGAGAGTTTGAGTTAAGAGCACCCAAAACAAAAGTATAATTACTTCTAAATATTCTGGGGAAATAATCTTCAACGAATACTATCATTTTAAGAAAAATTATCCATATTTACAAGTTTATATTTCTTTAAAATCTGACATATGTTATTAATAATAATAATAAGCTTATTGCCCAACAGATTTACATACAACTGTAAGGGAAATATGGGAATGGAAAATAATCAATCCAAAACGAGTGCAGAAAATAACAAAAAAAAGTGGTTACAAAAATCCATTATAGTGACGAGCAGTTACCTTTCTTATTCTGTCTATAGAAAGATATCACTCTGTGAGGAAGGAGATTGATGTGGGTGCAAACAATGTAAATAGGTGACCTTAGTAGAACATAAGATAGAATAGAACACTGCCGTTGGAATAAGCCAACCAGTTTATCTAGCATATCAGCTGAGCAATTTGTCTCTAATGTGCAAAGTAATTGCGAAATTGAATTTATGCAGCGGTTAAACAGTGGAATAGCGAAGTGTGGGTGTGAAACTGTAGGACATAGTGGTCTGTTGTAAAATTTATTTTCATCGATATGATGAATAAATAATGCATACTTTACAGAGCAATTTAATAATATGGGCACAGAAAATAGATATTAATAGACAAATCGAAAACAATCAAGAAAGTAAATTCTACCTAAAACAAACGAATCCATTCAATGACCAAGAAATTCAAGAGAAGTGTGGAGACAAAAGGAAATAGGACGAAACACATCACATTAATCATTGCATACCTTGGTTCATACTGGACGCATGTTTCAGTGACTAAGCTATTATCCTCAGCAGTAAAACTGAATGTAGATTATAGCTTAGCTATGGTAGCGTGAGTCATTCCATTGACTAAGTTCATCAATTAAGGTATGATATTTGTGTTTAAGTGTATATACCGTTAAAGCAATTTATGGAGTGTTACTTGTATATCGAAGTATGTATTAAAATTTATCACATGCAATTATCTAATCTTAATTGGGATATCAGCTATTAATTACTTCAAGTAACCTACTTCAACGTATAGAGTAAAATAAGAAAAATTAACAGCATAAAGATATACTAAAGATAACCTGGATCTATATAGACCACTGTTTGTGTCAACTAGTACCCACAATTTTCCTTCGGCATATAATATACATATGTACACATACAAAAAATAGGACTGATATAGAATAATCTTTAAGGATAAATATTTAAAAAGTAATGTACTACAAAATAAATTATATTAAGTAACAGCTCCACTGAGTATTGCTTTAAACATGCAAAAAAAATGGTTAACTATTGTTGTGCTGTGCGTTGCAGTAACATACCATTAGATAATTATTAACAGGAAATTACTAATATTACATCTAATACGCAAACATAGTTAAAAGTTTATAATCGCAGACGTAATTTTCGTAGAAAAACGTTAAAAGTTTGTTAAATGTCTTCAGTATATGTCTATTATTAACTCGTATTAGCGGCAATTTCAATGCAAGACGGTATTGGATATTCTTGCACGTTTTATGTTATGCGTGGTTAAGAAACATGAGAGGAATAAAGTACCTTTATCTCTTGCTTAGAACGTTTCATACTATCCGACGGCCAGTCCTCACGAATACCGTCACAGCACCGACATATAATTACCAATACAATTGTCATTCCTGATACAAAGGAAAGATAACCAAAAGTTCAACTCGTAAATAATGTCGGTATTTTGGATGAATGAATAAGTACAAATATCATACAACGGCGATGCACGAATATCACATTTTCAACTATCCAGTTTAACAGTGTATATCTTGGCCGCAAACACATATTTATATACATACATTATATAATCTTGTCTTCATTTCATTAACGACTAGAGATATCCTCTAATAACGAGCTACTACTTATTATTCTCTATTTGTTACACAACAAAAAATATACAGTAGTAACGAAACAGGTATTAACATAAGGGCACTTCGGCATATACATATATCATACTAAATTAGCAATAATGTTATAGGAAACCAAAAACTTATCTGTGACATGCAGATACATTTAGGTTAATAACACAAAAAGTCATCATAAGATACTAAAAAATATAGAATTTTTAAATTATATAAAAACAACAATCTCAAATTTTGCAAACGTTTCACCAGTTTTATTTTTAATTAAATAATTAATTAAATTATGCATGACTAGTTGCTTTTAGGAGTAGGTTTTGTAATAAACCATACTAATAATGATTTCGCAAGTTTATGCAAATGTTAGAATTGTTTAAAGGAAGCTTACTAGCAGTTTAATAAAAAAACGTGCAACCTTTCAACGACTGACTGTCTTTGCTCGTTGAGATCCTTTTTACAACTTTCTCTATTTATTACAAAGTACTCCGTTACTTCACCTGTACCTACGTTAGAGTTGTTTGGGCTATTTCGACAATCGTTACGACTAATTAGTTGAATAGTTATTCTTAATTAAATACGTTGAATTAGGTATAGGTGTCAAAATAAACTCTATGAATGGATATACGATTCTTAGTCATAATAACTTTGCAAATTAAAGTTAGTTTTTTGTTAAAAATGTCTCAGATTTGTGAAAGGGTACCTTGGTACAAGAACAATAGAATCTTTTTAGCTACTGAATCGCTGAATTTCGAGATGCAGGTCCTTCGAAAAATTTACATATTTTTTATATTTTCGTAAATATCTGATATAACAAATATAAATTCTTTTTTTTAATGTAATTTGATATATATTACATAGTCTTAAGAATGATACAAATTATTTTCGGGAGAAATATATGACGAGGAACCCAAGCCGTATTTTTGTTTTAATCTCTTTTTATTTATCCGAAATCTAGTGACCTAATAGTAATAGTTAGATATTGAGAAAGAAACATAATTATATATTTTTGTTCATTTATTGGATATTTTACGTGCAGTATATATTTATAGTTCGACACATTACTCTGTAAAATGGTATTAATATAACTAATATGTTTGTGACAACAATAAGTTTTAGAAAAACAGTGGGCCAAAATTAAAAATATAATCCTTATGAAACATTCAATATACTACGGTAATATGAATATTGATGTAATTCTGAGTACTACTATATACATATACTGGTCTCCGTAGTCTAGAGGTTATTACGAGAATGAGAAACGTGGGTTCAAATCCTACCGGCAACCAAAATTTAAAAGCACTGCAATAACAGTACTCGGTATAAAAATGTTAAAAGTACCATAAGTAGACTCCACATCTTTTACAAAACAAAAGTCTGCGGGTCTTTTAAAGGATCCCGGTCTTTTATTCATGTATTCACTCTTACACCATAAGTATTCGAAGATGTAAACATCTTGGTGTGGGTTAACGACTACAGCTTGTTAATACTATTCCTGTGTTGTAAATCTACACGGAAAAGTGCTATTATCTGACGCAATTGTAGTAGTGTATAGTATATTTCATAAGAATTACTCTATCAGAAAACATTCTAATAAAATTATTTCAAAGTCTAAAACTAAACCCATCTAGAGATTGTACTATTGCTTCTTTTGAGCAAGCTTAAAATGTTTATAGTTGTGTCTTTTGGCACCGATTTCTGAAGTTCGACAACACAGTCTGGTCTATTAATATTCGTCAGATTTTGAAATGAGCTTACAAGACACACCGAAGATCGTGATTATGCTGACTTGAAGTCATTAATATCAAAATGATAACGAAACTAGGCGTCCGTCCACATAAATGGCTGATAAAATTGGGTAACTATATATTGTAGAGTGTAAGGATTGCGCAATACATTCAATGGCTTTCTGAGCCTTTACTAGAAACATTAGATCAGAGTGTACTTCTTGATTACATGCTCTCTCATCGGCATTGTATACGGTGCTTCCGATAATATGAGATTTAGCATCCTTAATTAAACTATTATTTAATAATTCTCCATAAGAGCACGAAACAGAACAAGCAATACATTTTATTCTGCGTAACACAATGTTATGCACTTTCTTAAAATGTGCTACTTCAAACCTTTCCTGTCCTAGTCGTAACGGTTGTCGGGTTCCGCCGTGTCACTAAGTTTTTGTCACTGACATTTCTTGAACAACTGCGGTTCGCATTTTCAAAGGTACTGGCGTATTCGAAGTAGCGGAAATCCTGATTCCTCAACTTCTCGGATTGTAATTCGCTCGAACGTCCGCCTACTCAATCCACCTTCGGCTCGAGCGAATTTTCCTTAACGCAGTTGGTGGGCGTTCTTTCCCGTCTTAGAGTAACTCACCCAAGCTTCCAGCTACTCGATCCCCCTTCGGCTCGAACGAGTTGTGTCTTCGACGGGGTGGAAATGTAATTTCAACCTCGTCGGGATGCCAATTACGACGAGTGACCGTGGGCGGGCGTACTTCCATAGGATCCTGGGGTCGTATTCCTGAGACTTCGGCACGAGGCGGTCCCAATAGTCTGGTGGCTATTCTCCGGATGAGTGGTTCCACTCTGGCGTCTTCTTGAATGGTGGTGTTCCTTACTAACAAGAAGCGTTGAGGGCCCTTCGCAGTGTCTAGTTCTGGAACGCCTGGAGTTTCTTGATGTGGATCGGGGCACCAGTTGCCCATACAGCGGAAGCGTACGTTATGATGCGCCTAAGAACGGTTTTATATATCCGTATCTTAAGTGAGCGATCTTGCTTTCCTCACCCTATCATCAACGGATAGATGGTTCCCGACATCTGACGTCCGCGATCGAGAACACGGTGTATGCGGGCTCCCCAGTTCACTTGGGAATCCAATGTGACTCCCAAGTATTTAATTTGTGGTCGCCAGAGGATGATACCTCCTTAGAAGGTAAGTTCGGCTGGGTTGCCGTGCTTCCTTCTTCGACGACCGCCTATCGAGAAGAGCACGATTGTTTTGTGAGCATTCTTTTCATAGCAGCGATACGACATGCACCAGCCTGAAATTGAAAGCGAAACGTCGGCTGACTCATGCAATTACGAGCCAGTTTCAACTTGGAAATCTAAATTCTTAAAAAGAAAATCAGATACCATTATTCCATAAATTTTAAAGGATATTTTTCGATTAGTTCCAAAAAGTCAAGGGCATTGGTGTAATAGAAAATGCAACATCTCGATTGTCAAATCCTAACTCTCCAACACATGTAATTTCAAATAAACATAGATCGTGGAAAGGAAACAGGAAAAATAAAGTGAAACAGACTATATAATTTTATTGCTATCTAAAATATTAATATACATAGTACCAGAAAAGAATACTTATCAGCAAATGTGCAGCTTCCTCTATTAAGTGGTCAGCTAAATACTTCTTCAAGAGAGAGCAAAATAAATAAAATAAAAACTAACGTTTAGCTCTATCCATTGCTTTTTACATCGCAACAAACAATAATAGTTCCATTTTCGATAAAGCTAATGTATAAATTACCTTAGGTACTAAAACATTTTCTCATTTTTATAATGATAATTACTCTTCAATTTCAATTTTAGTAGAAGTATTGGGTGTTTCCGTAATAGTTTAGTTGTGGTACAGTACACTGTCAAATATAATGATAGACCGCTGTAGTAAAATATGTAATAAATCACAGAACCAATTGAAAAATTGTGTTTGATTCATTCCTTTGTGATAATATCTCATTGTTTGGATCAAAACAGCCAAATAGTATCCAGATTCTTATGGACACAAGTAGTAATAAATACTAGATTATAACTGTTACTGAATGAAATTTAGCACGTTTCAATAAATATGTATTTTATAGTAATATACCAGTATTACTTATCTTACAGCTCTTAATACTTATTGGAAGGCTAACATGGCGCTTTTGTTCACAGAAACTTGTAATTGACGAATTACAATTCCCCATTTCCCAAAGCAAGACCTCTGTTAAATAGCCATTCAGATGCGTATTTGTCTCATTTCATGATACAGCGATCAACGTACATCTATAGAAGGAAACTAAACACAAAACAAATTAATACTATAACCTCCAAAACAATAAAATCAGACAGTCGGATTGTTGTCTTGACAACACAGTAAAAGGCGTGCAATTTCTGGCATCAAATATAACTAACTTTACTGCTTGAAATTAAAGATATTTCAATGAAAAACTAGCTAGTATGATTTACGTCATTGAGGTCGGCTGATCAATTGAAGGAAGTACAGTTTATCTGTTTAAGTAAGCAATTGAATTGGTTCATTCTGCTAGTATCGCCTCGTACTAAATAGCAATTCAATTGAATCATTTTACGAAATCTTTGAATATGCTATAATGTGTTCTCAATCTTGTAATCTTACTTAACTCTTACTTGTAAGTTTTCAGCTTGAAAAACACTCGTTTGTAATAGTACCCCAATTGAACAAATTCCATTTAGCTATTGACTAAAATGTATTATAAAATTATAGTAACATAGCTTAGGCAATGTTACTAATCGCTGTTGACAATGATGATAGAAACGTCGTTTCTCTGTTTTGTACACGTATTAAGTAAACAAAAACAAATCCAGTAATAACCATCGACGAAACATCATTCCTTATGCAAATGTTCATTTTACGGCATGATTAAGTTGAAATGTGCGTGTCCCTCACACTTATTAATCAAATAGCCTTATATTTTAAAGATAGGAGTCTTGTGCTCTAGTAGCCTCTGCTGTCTACAACCTGTGTCGGCGTCATTATTAATACACCTTTGACACAACGAGTGTATTTAAGGGGAGATCGTTCCAAAGATTATCCTTTATTACACTGTTTTGCATTTTTATTTTGCCGGTCCCTTCTCTTTCTCTCTTACCTACGGAGTTTAACGGAAACATCCTTTTCATTTTGTGCGACTTTTCTTTCCCGCATTTTTTGCGTCCATTAAATAACAGCAATAAAATATTTGTTCCAGCAATTAGAATTTCGTTATTTCCAGGCGTTAATGATATTTTCAGACTCGCTCTATGGGTCTTCCAGTCGTTAAAGGAAAACAAATGAGTTGTACGTTAAGAAGATTTTAAAAACAAGTTATACCATTTGTTCAGATTGCGTACCTAGCAAGCTACATCTCAAATCAAACAGAATTATATTCTATTACATATTTTTCCGTTATTTTTTTTTGCATTTGGCAACAACAATGACAAGTATGTGTACCTTGTTTTTAATTATAATACGTATATCTTTTACAACAGTTTAGAGAATCACATTTTAAAAACACGTATTTTAGTAACCTTTTGACTACTACTTACCTAATGAAAATATAAACAATATATTTTTGGCAAGGAAACCACAGTAACCTAAATTATTATTTGCATTCACAATTCACACATGATCTCAATGTTCAGAGGAGTTTCTGAACTTTTTTCAACAATTTGGATTATAGGGACATTCAATAGAGTACACTATATGTAAACATAGTATATACACACATAATATTTGGAACATTGAATTTGACTTCTAAGTTTCGCATTCTAATTTGGACGTACTCCTCATCTCTTCTATTCAACCAGGAACTTCAAATATGCATCGGTTTCTTGATCAGCTAGAATTTGGCCTTCAGTCCATTTATCTTGTAGCATGCTGCTTTTGTTACTCCTTCAAGTAGCTCTCTTCTTGTTACATCATAGTTGTGTTTCGACTTTGACAGCATCTTGCTGAAATAGCCGGCAACTTTTTTTTGCCATTCTGTATCTGGGACAGCACGCCTCCGATTTCTACGTTATTGGCATGCGGGTCGGTTACATGGACTTTCATATATTTCAACTGCGCCATACCGTTCCATAAACTTGATAATGAGCCTGGCATGGGGTTTGCATCTCTTCTATCTATCCACTGTCGCACAACAGTAGCTTTTAATTTCAGTGTAGAATCCCCAGTTTGGAAAACGTCTTCAAAGACTCATATCAATTAGGCTAATCCAATCGGCTAAGAATCAACTGCGGTTGCGAGATAACCTTGCATACTTACTAGACGATTGAAGAAATGCGCGACTTACTCGCTATAGGTCTCTCTTTGTTAAGTTTTAGTGGATAATGGTTGAGATTCATCAGTGGGATTGGGAACTTCTCTCTTGTTCGGACTACTACTCTTGTAATAGATATACCTCGGTTTTGTACCTCGCCAGAAGTTGGCTCTCTCATTCAGTTATGGGACGTCATCACCTGTTTTTGTCTTTACAATAATTTCACTGTGTTCCGGTACTTGATGGATAAAACAGTTACAGGTGTTTTGGGACGTCAGTAGCATGGATTGGCAGTTGCCTCTTCCCCTCAAACGGTTTTGTTGTCATAATACTTTGATTTTTGAGACTTAAAAGAACGATTATGTATCCCACATCTCTGTAATATATGTCTAGGAGTGATCCTGCCTCACACCCCCAGAGAGCGCGGCGATGGCCAAGGACACATACATAATATACATATCAGTAGTAGTAGTGTTTATGTCACGTACGCACGTTGTTGTATTAATAAATGTATAATAAGATTATAAAATAAATGAAATTAAAACATTACATGGTGACTGCGGTAAAGTGATTAGATATATCTGATGCAAAAAAAGAAGATTTATTATAATTAAGATTATCTTCTTTGTACGTTTGCTATGGGTTTTGATATTTGTACTTAGTGTGACAATATAAAACTCGTGTAACAACTGATATGTGCCGCGTACCGGACTACTTTGATTTTCAAGGCAATGTAACTGCAAATTGGACGTTATGGAAGCAAAAATTTAATTTTTACTTCCTTGCCAGTGGAAAATCAAGGGAAAGTGATGAAATCAAAATTGCCCTTTTAATGAATTTCTTAGGAGATGAAGGAATTCGAATTTATAACACCCTTGAATAAATGAAGGAGAAGATAGGCATAAACTCTCAGAAATATTGAGTAAGTTTGATAATACTGTCAAACCCGTAAAAAAATTAGTGTTTGAGCATTATAAATTTTTTAAGAGAAACCAGTTACAGGGCGAATCAATTGAGCAATTTACTAGTGCATTAAAAGAATTGGCAAATACATGCGAGTTTAAGGAAAAAGATACACTTATTCGTGATCGTATAGTTTTAGGGATTCGAGATTCTCGTATTCAAGAAAAACTGTTACAATACCCCAATTTCAGCCTGTCTGAAGCTGTAAATATTAGCAGATCCATGGAAACAAGCATGGCAACACAAAAGGAAATCGCAAGAGAACCTATTTTGGTCAGCTCTGGAAAGAAACACATACAGAAAAGTGGTTTCAACGCTTCACGCAACATTCCAGGTAATATACATACATCCATCAATGTCAACAAGGACTCAAAAAACGGACGAACAAAGTTCGAGTAGAGGACGCAGTGGAGGAGCAGGTAACAACAGAAATTGTTCACATTGTGGACAACATGTACCAGGTAGATGTCCAGCTTTTAATAGTCTTTGTAGTGTTTGTAAAAAGAAGAAATTCACAATGGCTCTGTAGAAAATGAACAATCATCTAGTGATGGCCGTGATAATAATAAAATACTTTGGACTGTAATAGACTCTAACAAATGTGTAAATCCAATTGAATGGTTTGAAACTGTGGACATTTGTGGAAATAGAATAAAATTAAAAAAGAGATACTGGTAGTCAAGTAAATATATTAAATAAAAGAGACTTTAATATTAAACATAAATGAAAATAAACTTATAAAAGTATCTACATCGTTATCCTCATATTCTGGACATTTAATTGATGTGTTAGGTCAAATAAACTTGGACTGTGCTTTTAAAACTAACAAGTGTAAAAAACTGTCATTTTTCATTTTGAAGTCTTCAACCCCAAGTTCAATTTTAGGATTAAAACCCGTACTAGATTTGAAGATAATTTCAGATAACATTAAGCAAGCAGCGTGGACACAATTACATGCTATCAGTGCAGTCAGTAACAATAGTACTCAAGATATCTTAGATTGTCGTAAATGTGTCTTTAATCGAATTGGTCAAGTAAACAAAAAATATAATATTAAATTGAAAGAAAATGTGATTCCTTGCATAAGTGCTGCTAAGAAAATTCCTATTGCTCTTCGGGGAAAAGTTTAAGTCTAAATTGGAACAGACGCTGGCTGAAAAAATAATTGAGCCTATTACGGAGCCAACAGATTGGGTTCATCCTATTGTCGTGGTACCGATTCCCAACGGCGATATTAGGATTTGTATGGATCCACGTAGTTTGAATAAATATATAAAACGGGAATTGTACCATATTCCGACTCAAGGTACGCTATTTTCGCAGTTAGCAGGTGCTAAATATTTTAGTTTGCTCGATGCTTCATCAACCTTTCTACAAATTCCGTTAACCTATGAAAGCTTAGTATTGTGTACTTTCGTGACAAGTTATGGGCGCTTCAGACACCTTCGATTGCCGTATGGAATAAACTCTACTCCAGAGATATTTCAACGTCTGATGCATGAAATTTTGGAAGGTTTTGATGGTGTTATATCGTATTTCGATGGAATTTTAGTGTTTGGTAAGACACTCGATGAGCACAACAGAAATTTGGATGTCATCTTATCCAAAATCAGGGCACGTGGTCTTACGCTAAATTTAGATAAATCTCAATTCTGTGACAAAATTAAAGTTTTTGGGACATACTATTAGTGACCAAGGCATATCAATAGATGATAATAAAGCCAAAGCTATCCGCGATATGAATCCTCCCAAAAACAAGAAAAATCTGCAACGTTTCCTCGGTATGGTAGTTTACCCAAATAAATTTACACCGAACCTTTCTCAGGAAACAAGCGTACTTCGTAGTTTATTAAGCAATAAGTCTGAATGGCAGTGGACTGAAGTGTGCGAAGGATGTTTCAATCATCTAAAAGAAATGGTGCTATCGACAACAACGTTATCCTACGACTCGACTAAAGAAACTACATTATCTGTGGACGCTAGTCACTACGGTTTGGGTGTTGCTTTGATGCAAGATGGTCGACCAATAGTCTTTGCGTCTGTTTCATTAACTCCTTCTCAACAGCGTTACAATCACATCGAGAAAGAACTTTTTGCGGTAGTTTTTGGTTGTGAACATTTTAATTATTATTTGTTTGGTAGATCATTCAGTTTACAGACTGATCATCGACCTCTAATTGATTTGTTAAAAAAACCTTTGGACGAATTATCTCCACGAATACAAAGGCTCGCTTTAAGGTTGCTAGGATATGAATTTATTCTAAGCTATGTGCCGGAAAAGAATCTTCAAGTACCTGATACTTCCAGTCGTGAGCCTAGCAAAGATATAGATACCGAGTTTCTGGAAACCAACTTACGAGTATATTCCGTAATAAAGACATCGCAAGAAAATGCACAGAGGCTTCGTCAAGCCATTAATGAAGATCCAGTGTTACAAAAGATAAAATTTTATGTTCTAAATTCCCAAAACATAAAAGTAATGTACTAGCAGACGTAAAAAAGTATTGGCACATCAAGGATGACATATTCCTATTCGATGACGTGCTGTTTTACAAAAAAAGTCTAATTATCACAACAAGCCTTAGAAGTGTTTAAACCTCATACATCAATCCCATCAAGGAGTAGTTTCCTGTAAGAAAAGAGCACAAGAGGCCATTTATTACCCAGGCGTGATAACTGATATAGAAGAATTGGTTCTCGGATGCAATGTTTGTCAAATGTATTCTAAAAGTAATCCCAGAGAACCTCTTTCCTCCCATGCAATACCTGAAAGACCATGGCAAAAGATCGGCATGGACGTTAAAGCCTTAGATCTAGAGTTTTTAGTAATAGTGGACTATTACAGTAAATTCACCGTTGTTAATCGGCTAAACAGCAAGACAGCCGGAAGTGTTATATCGACTTTGAAAAACGTATTTTCAATGAATGGTCTACCCTCGCAAATATTTTCCGATAACGGACCTCCTTTTAAGTCTAAAGAATTCCACATCTTTACCAAAGAGTATGGAATCAAAGTAGTAACCTCCAGTCCATATTATCCCAAATCGAATGGAATGGTGGAAAGGACTATTCAGACCGTGAAAGGTCTGTTAACAAAATCATTTCAAGACAGACAAGATCCTTTTCTGGCTATCTTAAATTACAATACGACTCCGAAACAAAATCTTTCAGCATCATGCACATTGTTAATGGGTCGTAGATTAAGAACAGCACTCCTAATAAACGTATCTCTCCCAAAACCGACTTTTCCCACAAAAGGAGTGAGGGAACAATGAAGGAATTACCAAAATAGTCAAAAAAGATATTACGATAGATCTACAAAGTCGCTTCAAATACTGAAACCTGACCAACCAGTGTTTATACAGGATGATATTAGAAGCTGGGAGCCAGGCGTAGTGGTTAATCAAACTGGCGCTAACGATTATAACGTCAAGATAGAGGAAGCTGAATATAGACGAAATCATCAGCAAATTAGACCTGCACATTTACCTACTCGTGAGTTATCCCAGGAACAAGAACAAAGTTCACATGAGGAAAAAATCCAAACTTCAAATGAGTTCAAAAATGATCTTGAACCTACAACAGACATCTACTCACGTGTCCAAAGCGAAAATTCTGAAACCAATCCAAGAAGCGTTACTACAAGAAGTGGACGAGTAGTCAATAAAATAAATAAGTTAAAATAACCGCTATTATGTAAAATTTCACTTTCTTTTGTTTGAATAGGGCGTGTAATATATGTCTAGGAGTGATCCTGCCTCACACCCCCAGAGAGCGCGGCGGTGGCCAAGAATACATACATATACATACACATATACATATCAGTAGTAGTAGTAGTGTTTAAGTCACGTACGCACGTTGTTTGTTGTATTAAGAAATGTATAACAAGATTATAAAATAAATGGAATTAAAAAATTACAATCTCCATCACTCCAAATTCATATTTTTGGTCATTTTGATCTTATTAAATATATTTAAATATATTTCTGTGGGCGTTCAGCTGGCTTCTGATAATGTAAGTGAGAGACCTTGCAGAAGCGCATGTCTAGTTGCCTTGATTGATTTTGAGCTTTTGATGGTTTGAGTTCTTGATAGTTATTTCCTTCTTCTAGACGAATGGATCAAAGTACTTTCAGAGTGTCGCGACAGAGAACTAAAGACAGCGCATACACTTCTGTTACCTCTGTTCACCTGCTTACCAAATTAGTTATCTCAAGTAGAGTCTTCCAATGACAGTGCAGTTCGACGCTAATGCCTAACCAGTGGGACTATTTGTCTTTCTCTGTTCGTTAAGTACTTTCGCACTATCTAAGCTCCTTCAATTTACCATGAACTTTTCTTGAATACTTTTGAACTTTCTAGGAGTTTCTCTTCTACATTTCTATAATTTTCTATAAACTTCTCTTCTAATTCCGTCTTCAACCTTTGGAACTTTCCATCAATTCTTTTGTAATTGTTGAATTTTGCAAGAGTTTCTCTTCCATGCTTCTAGAATGTCCCACGAGCACCCTTTTCATGTTTTTGGAATTTTCTATACATTTGCCCTCCAACCCTATAGAATTTTCCACAAACTTCTTCTGCATGCATCTACAATTTTCCATTAATGTCTCGACTATGTACCATAAATTTCTCTGCGAAATTTATAGTACTTTCCGAGAGTTTCTCTTCCATATTTCTAAAATTACCTACAAACAAAGGAATTCACTTTCTCTGAACTAGTTGTGAAGGCAAAATATACAAATGTTGTAATAAAGTAAACGAATTAGACCCTACAACAGTTGGGCGACTAAAATACAGTAATTTAAGGAATATGTTTTGTGCGTTGTGCAGAGCTGATATTAGCGATTTGTGAACTGTTGCTTTAATCCTAATTTTTAAATAAGAGTTCGAAGCACTAGAGAAATAAACATACACATATAACAAATATATGTACATACGTCTTAACACTGTTTATTTCTTATATCTAATAAATATATATTGTATTCAAACACTTACATTATGAAAAAAGTACAATATATAATTAATGCAACTGCGTGCTACTAAATGATTCTACTTCAAGAAATTTCTTTATTATTCCTATTACTTTACTTAGTCCTTAGGTTGCATGTTTAATTATAGTCGTATTTCTAAAATATCTTTAATCCTTCTTAATCTGCAATTTCTTAATCTCGAGCTATTGCAAAGTAATTTGCATTGTCTTCTCTACCTCCTGGCCTACCTTCTGGCCGAATTTTAAAGCGATAGTTGAGTTTTACGTTTAGTCTTCGTGAATATATTTATTAGTTGTGAGATATATTACAAATAAATTCCTATTTGTAAATTTAATAATTAAGGAATAACCAGTGTTAAAACATATGTATATTTATTACATACATATGCTTGTATACATGTTTCCCCAATCCTTCGAACCCTTAATAAAAGCTAGTGTTAGAGCAACAGTCCACAAATCGCTACTATCAACTCCGTACAACGGACCAAACATTTGCCTTAAAATTTAATTGATGTAAGACAAAAAATATAGCTTTACTGATATCTTTCCGTTGAAGGCAATAGTGACAATAAAAAATTGATTGGACATTTTGTAAAATTGCATTACATCTAATTTTATAAATACTCAACAATATGCGCATAAATACACGTTAAAATTTGAAAAACAATCTGGTTTTCTGATGAAAGGACTGCAAGCTAAGTATAAGTATTCACTATACAATTAGTCCCTATATTTTTGAATCATTGACTTCATATAACACATGGGCTGAAAAGTCCCGGGCCTAACACATAGATGACGCTAGTTTTATTGCAGTCACCTTTCTCTCAGTTAGTAGTAACCTTCAAAAGACAGCTGTTAAAATCTCATGGTATTCTATTCATTAGTTTGTGAGTTATTGTGCTAAGAGTCACGCTACTTTTGTTATTTTCAAAACAATGGATCAAAAACAATTTCGTGTTTTAATTTTACACTGCTTCTTGATGGGAAAAAATACCGTGTCAAGCGAAGCAACGGCTTGAAAAGTGTTACGGGGACTCCGCTCCATCAGAAACAACAATAAAACGTTGGTTTGCTGACTTCAAACGTGGTCGTAGAGACACCGATGATGCAGAACGCAGTGGACGTCCAAATGAGGCGATAACACCAGAAAACATCCAAAAAATCCACAAAATCGTTTTGAATGATCGAAAAGTGAAGTTGCGTGAGTTAGCTGACATCGTAAAGATATCAAAAGAGCGTATTGGCTTTATATTGCATGAGCATTTGATTATGAGAAAGCTCTGTTCAAAGTGAGTGCCGCGTTTGCCCACTGTTGACCAAAAACAAGAACGTGTTGATGATTCTGAGCAGTGTTTGACCATGTTTAAACGTAACAAACCGGAATTTTTGCGTCGATATGTGACAATGGATGAAACATGGATCCATCACTTCACTCCGGAATCAAAACGATCGTCATCTGAGTGGACAGCAACTGGTGAACCTCGTCCAAAGCGCCCGAAAGCACAACAATCGACTGGAAAGGTTATGGCCTCGGTATTTTGGGATGTGCGTGGTGTAATATTCATCGACTATCTTGAGAAAGGAAATACCATCAACAGTGAATATTATATAGCATTACTGGAGCGTTTGAAGGCCGAAATTGCAAAGAAATGACTGCATATAGCAAAGAAAAAAATTTTGTTTCATCAAGACAACGCACCGTGTCACAAGTCAATCAAAACAATGACAAAACTACATGAATTGAACTTCGAATTTCTCCCACATCCACCGTATTCGACAGATTTGGCTCCCAGCGACTACTGGCTGTTCGCAGACCTAAAAAAATGCTCGCCGGTAAGAAATTTCGCACGAATGAAGAGGTTATCGCTGAAACTGAGGGCTATTTTGAGGCAAAAGATATATCGTTCTACAAAAGTGGTATTGAAATGTTAGAGCGGCGCTGGAATGATTGCGTTGCTCTTGATGGAGATTACGTTGATGAATAAAGCTAATTTTGAACCAAAAAAAAACGTGTTTTCTTTGTTAGGCCCGGTACTTTTCAGCCCATGTGTTACATAACACTTAATGTCTCGACGAAATCTATTTCAGCAAAAGATGTGCTGCATTTTTACACTACAACTTTGCAAAGGGCTGTAATTTTCCTAATTTTTACCCCATATTCTTATTTTTTTATTGCCTACCACTTTATTCACTTTATTTTCCATACATACCGTTAATTTTATGTTGATTCCAAAAAGCTTTCGGCGTTTATAGATGATACGAGGGCGACCTGAAATGTTTCCGAAATCGACAAGAAAAACAAGGTACTGGTGTAGTTTTTATTTTTCGATGTAGTTTCCTCGAAGGTCAATACACTTTGTCAAACGGTGCTACAGTAGGATATTTCGAGGTCTGCAAAATAACCATCTGTAGCGGCGATGACCTCCTCATTTGGGCAAATCTGTTTCCTCCCAGTGATTTTTTCAGGTTTGGGAATAGAAGAAAGTCGCTGGGGGCTAGGTCCGGTGAATATGGAGGTTGAGAGACTAATTCCTAGCGCAACTCATTCCATTTGGACCGGACGATGCGGAATGAATGAGCCAGTGCGTTGTCGTGGTGGAAAAGCACTTTTTTCCGCTGCAAACGAGGCCATTTCTCCTTCAATACTGCATCGAATCGGGTCAATAAATCGCTGTAGTATTGCCCCGTGATCGTCCTTCCCTTCTGCAGATAGTCGATGAGGATCACACCTTGGGAATCCCAAAAAATGGTCGCCATGACCTTTCCGGCCGATGGAACGGTCTTTACTTTCTTCGGACCAAATTCGCCCGGAAAAGTCCACTGTTTCGACTGTTCCTTGGTTTCCAGTATGTAGTGGTAGATCCAGGTCTCATCCACGGTTACGAAACGCGTCAAGAAATCCCTTGGATTGCGTTGGTTTCTGGCCAGACACTCTTCCGAAACGTTTTTGCTTCGGTGTGAGCAAACGCGGTACCTACCGCGCCGAAAACTTTTTCATATCCAAAATTTCGTGTAGGATATGACCAATGCGTTCTTCTGGGATGCCTGGTGTCTCTTTATCTCTTTCAGCTTCAATAGGCGATCGGCTAACACAACGTCATGAATCTTGTCGACCATTTCATCGTTGGTAGCGGTTTTTGGGCGTCCACTGCGTGGTTCGTCACTTGTGCTTGTGCGGCCACGTTTGAACACACCCACCCAGAAGCTTATGGTCGAAAATGATGGAGTACATCCGTCATGAACCTCTAGCAATATATTTCGGATTTCCGTAGCCATTTCCCCAGCCATCCAGAAGTGTTTTATCACTGCACGAAATTCGATTTTATCCATTTTTGCGAAACCGAAAAACTCTTAAACAACAATTCTTGACAGTGGACGTCTGAAATTTTGACAGTTGTCAGAAAATGGTTCCCCTTGCCGACAAATGAGTCCACTTCAATCTTCGCGCGCCATCTCTTGCCGATTTCAGAAACATTTCAGGTCGTCCTCGTATTTGAAGATCACGTTGCTTTCACGTTGATTCTAAACAATTGTCACTAAACGTTGTGACATTCATATGATTGTACAACTTACTTATATACGTAACTTAACATTTGGTTTTCATTATGAAAAACGTCTTTTTTACGTTCTCGTTGCCATTGTTGCTTATCTTGTCCCATTGCAACAAACTCATCTAATTGCGAACCATCAACAGCTGACAGCAGAAAATAACGAACACAACAACGACGTTTGAAATTTGATATATTTTCTTATTAGAAATGTGTTTCTATATTATCACACATATATATATAATCTCATTCAAGGCTCTTAATTTTGCTAACAACGGATGAATATTAATTACCACTACAGTAGTATACCCATTTTATCGCCTACTTAACCATTATTTTAATATTTATTTTTGATCTTAAATTCAATAAAATTTCAATTTTGATCTTGAATTCTGAACTGGGTCAACCTCCTTTTAACGTTTCAACTGTATCTCTTTCATACCAAATGATAGCAAATGAATGAACTTCTATAATGCCGGATAATATTTCCCTTTCGCGGTGAATTTAGATGATATACAGTTTGAACTACAAATAGCAAATTTCAAAACATGAACTGCAATGCCGAAAGACCTTAAAGAAATATTTTAATGCGTTCGCACTTCTTTTCTGAGTCGGTTGACGTCTCTTGTTCTCACGTAAAAATATTATTATCGAGCACTTAATACAAAATAACTATTTTATACTTAAAATAAATTTAATCAAGGATACTCGATTGCTTTACGCCCCATAAAAGTTATCCTCACCTCAGAAAGATTAATTTAAAGAATAAAGCAATAACATTTTTTGGCATTGTATAACAAAGCTATACGAACATTTTATAGTTCTTAGTGAACTTTGTATTATTGTAATCCTTGTCCTTTCATACGCTAGCGAATTACAATACAATGGGTGAATACGTTGACAAAGTGATTATTATGGCACTGTATGCGCAAATAGAATGTCCTCGCGACCCACACCTTGATCGCTGAACAATTGGAAGGTGAAGAAATGTGCACCATGAATATGTAACTACAATAAAATATCGCATACTTGACATACATTATAATCTTGTGTAAACGGGATGACATGGAAAGCAAATACTAATAGAATCGAAAATCGTATAAATTATTGTCACCTCGAAAGAAAAATCTGAATTATTGGTGACTTGAATATAACTTGTACAGTATATGTCACACATAGGCAACAATATTATTCACAGTAACCCTATTGACATGATGTGATTTTATTCGATGATAACAAAAACTGGAGATAGAATGTATTTTACACTTGAGTACACGCAACAAAAATTTCTTTTGCTTATTACCTCAAAATTTTTTGAATATTGAGTCATACTTTAACAAAAATTAAGTACAGCGATTTGGCGAAGTGGGCGATATAGCATTTGCGTGCAAAAATTCTTTTGAAACACATTATAAATAAAACATCTTAAAGTTGAATAAATCGCTACAAAATATTTGTGCGTGCAGAAGGAACTACGTCATATTTTCTTGAAATAATATGTGTCAAGTGAAAACAGATCCACCATTTCAAGCAAAATACGCGATCTAGCTTTCATACGTCGCGAAGTGGAGTTTCATGCATTATCAAGTAAGTTGAACACTATTAAGTATAAATTTAGTATCCATATCGTTTTGACACACTTTACCAAAATTCAGAGCGTAAAGTATACCAAATATAACATGGATTTAAACTACATTTAGGATTAAGTACTGCACACAGTTTTCTTAATTGTAATGGCTAAAAATAGATATTAGCAACTGTAACAGGTGGAACAAAAGATATAGAACTATCGGGAATCACTAGAAAATGCCTGTCACCAACATTTAAGTGTACACTCCAAATAATTATTAGGGCAACAACTATATTGCACAATTAATTAGTAGTTAGGATAAAAATAATTACCGCGGTATTTTTCATTTTTACAGTTACATCTAACTTACAAAGAGCAAAATCACACTAATGGTTAAAAATGTTTATGATTATTTTTCACTTTAAAATGTAAAACAACTCTCATGATGAAAATTACCTTAAAATTTTACTCTGTATATCGTATACCTCATAATGTACTATGAGCTAGACCTTACTAGATCTAGTGTAAATTTACTGCAAATATGTATAATAACACTGCAAGCGTAGTAATAAACTATTTTTTCGGCATAACCAATTTCTACTTTAAAGAAACGGCTCATTTACTTTTCCCTAATTTTAAACCAAAAAGGAATTTTCCACTAGTGGGCGTATTGTCGTTCGGTACTTTTAATTAGTTTAAGATTTGTAGTGTTATCTTACAGAATTGCAAAACTATACGGTTCATGTTTACCATCTTAAGAAAAATGAAAAATTGTCCTAAAAAATCTAATAAACTGTAAATACTGAACTTACTATATATTGAACTTGTCATCCTGTTGCACACCAACAACAATATTAAACAACAAAGCAATAGAAAAGAATCTAAGGACGAATAAATCGCAATTTTACATTTATTGTACCCAATAGATTAAATGGCAATAATGCGTAGTCACTACATATTTAATTATTAAGTTTATATTGATCATTTTCTTTAATAAATTTGCACATTCAATTCCTTCTGTACTTAATAACTGTGTCATCTTAAATATGTAACTGTAGGGTAAATGCGAGGGCGACCTGAAATGTTTCCGGAATCGGCAAGAGATGGCGTCGAAGGTTAAAGTGGATTCATTCAGGCCAACCTTTTTTATGCCAACTATCAAAATTTCAGGCATCTACTATCAATAGTTGTTATTTAAGAATGTATTTTGTGTAGCAAGTCAGTCGGTTTCGCAAAAATGGATAAAATCGAATTTTATGCAGTGATAAACGCTTCTAGATGGATGGGAAAACGGCCACGGAAATTCGAAGTATTTTGCTAGAGGTTCATAGCGGATATACTCCATTATTTTCGATTATCAGTTTTTGGGTGGGCGAGTTCAAACGTGGTCGCACAAGCACAAGTGACGAACTACGCAGTGGACGCCCAAAAACCGCTAACAACGATGAAATGAATAGTATCTCAGACGATGAAATGGTCGACAAGATTCATGATGTAGTGTTAACCGATCGTCGATTGAAGCTGAAAGAGATAAAGAGACAACAGGTATCTCCAAGGAACGCGTTGGCCATATCCTACACGAAATTTTGGGTATGAAAAAGCTTTCGGCGCGATGGGGACCACGTTTGCTCACACCGGAGCAAAAACGAAATCGGGTGACCGTTTCGGAGGAGTATATGGCCAGGATCCAACGCAATTCAAGGGATTTTTTTATGCGTTTCGTAACTGTGGATCCACCACTACATACCGGAGACCAAGGAATAGTCTAGGCGGTGGACTTTTCCGGGCAAATCGGTACCGAAGAAAAGAAAGACCGTTCCATCGGCCGGAAAGTTCATGAAGACCATTTTTTTGGGATTCCCAAGGTGTGATCCTCATCGACTATCTGCAGAAGAGAAGGATGATCACGGGGAAATACTACGGCGATCTATTGATCCAATTCTATGCAGTATTAAGGAAGAAACGGCCTCGTTTGCAGCAGAAAAAGTGCTTTTCCACCACGGTAATGCAATGGCTCATTCATTCCGCATCGTCGTGTTCAAATTGAATGAGTTGCGCTATGAATTAGTCTCTCATCCACCATTTTCAGTGGACCTATCCCTCAGCGACTTTTTCCTATTCCCAAACCTGAAAAAATCATTGGGAGGAAAGAGATTTGCCTCAAATGAGGAGGTCATCGCCGCTACAGATGGTTATTTTGCAGACCTCGAAATATCCTACTGGAGCACCGTTTGAAAAAGTGTATTGATCTTCGAAAATCATCGAAAAATAACAAGAAAATACACACCAATACCGTGTTTTTCTTGTCGATTCCAGAAACATTTCAGATCGCCCTCGCACATGCGCCAGCAAGAAATAAAAACGACCTTCTTAAGTTTATAAAGGGAGCATGTATGTTATTTAAAAAGGTTAAAGGTAATATTCGTATGATTTTAGCAATTTAAAATTGTAAGTGAATCTATTAACTAAACCAAAGTGTAACCCTTCAAGACCGTTGTGAAAGTGTGAAAGTATTTGGATGTCAGTTTCTCTTAAACCACGTCTCCACAATCGAGAATTTAATATTTTTTTTCGACAACCTTTTCCTATTGAGTTTTAATTTTTGAATGAATTAATGTATTTACGTTTATTACAAGACGTATTTACTGGAATGCTATTTATTTCTTAAGAAAGTTCTAATTTGCATTTACGTTTACATAGGTTTCTAGCAATCAACATTGCAAACAATACTGCCATAATGTAATTATTAGAGAAGAGGTAGTTACTATCGCCACTACCAAGTATATAACCTAACAATTGACAAATTTCACCTTAATAATTTGCACAAATAATTAGCAGATTTCGCCGTTAATTTTTAGTAAAAATAAGAAACGACAAGGAATCTTCCCTTTTTGCACTTCCTTTCTGTGTGGACGCGGATAGTAACCCATTTTCTTCATATTTTTCCTCCGATTTTAGTTTGTTCTAAATCTCAGAAAAGGCGCGCGTGAACTGAAAAAAAGAACGCCGAATTCAGATTTGAATGTAACTTTATAGATTCATGGTTCCAAACCATTACAACGCTAACATGTTTTTTTTTCTGAAAACGAACAACATATTGCGAAGATAACACAAATAATTTTTAAGAAAATAAATAACCATGGAATTATTTCCTTAAATACCCGTTTCCTTTCAACAACTGTTTCTTATTCGAAATAAAATAGAGCGCCTTTCACAAAGAAAATAGTGCGGTGCAATAAATTTAAACAGTTAAATACGGAAAGTAAATGAGCTTGCCTACAGTTTAAAGAAATTTAGGTGCATTAATTAAACGAAAAACTAGAAGCGCTTGCATTACACATAATTATTTTACTTACTATATGCATATGCTTCTTTGTAATCAGCTAACGGTAGCAGCTATTTCAGAAAACTAAAGCAGAGTACTAAGTATATTAATTATGAGTACATGTACTCTGATAAGTATAATTCAAGAGTTTTTGCGACTGTTGAAGAAATTTGGATTCATCACAACACCGGAATCGAGAAAGTGACCAAAAGTAAGTACTATTGGCTAGATTTCATCAATAAATATTTAGAAAAATGCCATAATTTGGTAAAGAAAAAGATGTTCTTCCAACATGATAATGTAGGTGCTGGCGTGTCTTTATAAAATGATGCTGCATAAACATCAGCTTTTCTCCTATATAAGGAAGAACAAATTAACGCTAAGCAACGGATCGCAGTGATAAATCCTCATTAAAGTGACAATAATATTTTCAAAACATTATTATGTATCTACAACGCCAGGATTCAGGACCTAAAATTTACGTCCTAGCAGGCTGAAAGATCAAAATATCGATGAAAGATCTTGATATGCAACTAATACTAGCAAAGTAAGTACTTACCACTATGCATAGATCCCCACTGCGCACAGTTGCGTAAATTTACGTAAGTTCATAGAAAAAGCTAAAAACCTTCGATCCAAAATCAAGCAAATTGATCTATATTGCGTGCATTAAAATATATTACGCACAATTAATAGTATTAACTACGTCTACAAAACTTAAAGCTAAATACTTTTTTCCAAAACCGCCAAAAGCGACACCACTTCGTAGGTTGACGCATGAAAATAATTTGAATATCATCAGTAGTATTTTGGACGAACATTGTTGAAGCTGCTGTTGTTTCCCCATATTCATTGTAGAATATACTTCTCATAATACCTTCACGCTGTGTAAGTTTATCAGATGGAGTTTTAGGTAAATAAGACTTGTTTTCATACAAAGTTCTCAAATCCATTTCATAATATTTATAATTCAGTATCATTAATAAACGATCCTAAAACATTCGAATTATCTTTGATGATGATTGCAAATATCTGAATATTACATCTAATTCCTCAGATTTATCATCTGTTGAAGACATATCTCGTTTCAAGTAATTAACGTCAGCCTGGAATCCACCGATTTCAAAGAAGCTTTCGAAATGCTTTCTTGGAACAATGTCCGTAATGAAATTCATTGCACGTCATCGTAATGTTCCTACAATAAGACAGGCTTTAGACTTGCTCTAACAAATAATTGTATGAGAAACATATCCTATAAATTTACACTGCAGGTCGTTGATTACTTGACACTATGACCAATCATGTAACAACTCATTTAAAAATGTAAACAGAGGAATTACAATATTGCATAGCAAACTTATAGTAATTTTTTCTGCTTCATAGTATTACTTACTGAGTATAAGCTGAGATAACAAATTGTGTATCAATTCTTTATTCATCATATACATATGTATATAATCGTTTGGACGTCTATATTTCTACATATATGTTCGCATATAAATATCAACATTCTAGAAGCATGTACGTACATATATGCATTTAATAACAAGAATTTTCTATTGCACATAATGTAATTTGTTATTACAGTGGTGAACATATAAATGTAGTGTAAACATACAGCATCTTTTTTTCAGTATATGCATGTCTTTTATTTCTTATTTTTATTATCGTTTTCGACTATTTCATCTGAATATTCATAATACAAAATATAATTAAAACAAATTGATTTTAAGGTTAGATGTTAGTGTCAATATTTTTACGACTTGTATGACTTTATCTTTTATACTTTATGAATAACCTATATTGAATGCTTGGATTCCAATACTTCCCATCTTCTGACGCCTCTGTATCATGTTTAGTATACCAACTTTTCACCATTTTGGCCCACTTATTTTCTCAAAATACGTGACAGGTAAAAAAGAAATATACTAACCTTTCACTATTGTGACTCTCCAAAAGTTTCTTCTTTACGAACGCCATACTACCTACTCCTAATTTTGGAACAATAAAATACTACATCTTTTACTTTTACTCGAAATAATATTGTCAGGTTGACATGTGACAATTATTGAAGATACTGCAATACATGCATACCATGATATCATAAAGTTTCTGGGACGAAGATGGCATTGAAATAGGTCCGAACTTAAGCCAGGTATTTTAGCTTAACGGTTTTGAAAATTATTTTGACAATGATATTGACTGCTATCAATTATTCTGTTGGAATTGCTGAAAGCTAGTTTGAACATCGAGTTTGAATAAGTTCAAATTTGGTTTACAATACAGTGCAAGAAACATACATGATTGATAGAATTTGACTGTACAGCCAGCGTACACGTTTAGATGATTTTAGAGGACATCTCCCAGAGTTAGCTGTAATTCTCTAAAATTTTTATAATTGTATTTCCAATTGTGCTAGTGTATTTCGTGAGACTAGCTCTGTCTGGCATAAATCACGTACTGGTGAACCAAGTTTTCGTTCGATAGAGGTTATAAATAATGTTCCTCAAGAGATGGAAAATGAACCCACAAAACGTTTGAGATGTATTTCTCAAGAGATTGGTCTTTTAATGGAACATACCAGAAAATTCTAAAGAGAAATTTACACTGGATTCGTATAAGATGCAATTACGTTAGGCTATTTTGCCGGTATACTACCCTAGACCTCTTGTTTGCTGCCGGTAGCTTGCAAATAATTTAATACAAGACGATGACTTCCCAAATTTGACATTTTTCTCTTATACAGCGTGGTTTGATCTTTCGAGGTACGTCAATTTGTTGAATCGTTTCTGCAAACTAGAAAATTGGCTGATACTGAAAGGTATAGAAACATTTTAAATAAATTTATTGAACACAAAGATGAATTACAACACGGTTACTTCCAGCAAGATGGTACAACAGTACACGCAACACAAGAAAATATTGCTTTTCTTCGTGAGTTCTTTGACCATCGGATTATAAGCTAATATAAGGAAGTTAGGTTTCCACCACGATCATCTTCTTTGATAATTATTAATTCTTTGGGTTTCCTCATCTAAAGAATAGAATATTTGAAGCTCCTGCTCTTAATTTGCAAGATCTGCAGCAAAGAATTATAGAAGAATGCATTAATAACGACAGCGATGCTGCAAAATGCCTTTAACAATACGAGAAGACGTATAAACTTGGGAATTGAAAATAATGGACAACAATTTCAACACATGCTTTAATTTCGCCTTTTTCTTTTAATGAAATCTTGAATACCAGCTGAGGTTGTTATTTTATTCAATCAAATGACATATTCATTGATATCAATTGATATCACGTCGAAATAATTTTCAAAAATTAAAATTATATTACGACTATGATAATATTCATTTTAATATCACACTGCGGAATGAGTAAAATTATGGTTGAATATTTGACCAAAAATCACTACAAATTAAGAAATTTCTTCCGACTTAGCCATCAATAGAATAGTTGTTGTAATTAGAAATCTTAAATAAAAATCACTTTTAGTTTCTTGGAAAAAGTTGTGCACATTTTTTACGAAGATAAATATCTCATTTTTCATTGTGAGTTCTTAGTGTGATGTTCTTTACTAAAGTTTCTAAATTACAGAGATTAAAAACATATAACCGTTTATAAATATCATTGCAAATCACTTATGAATAAACCTGTTACGCAGCTGATATTAAAATTACCTCCATTAGTTAAGTTCACATGTTTATATTTCCGAAAATGTTGACCAAGAAGTATGACTTCGTATAATTTAACGTAAAACTTATCGTGTTTCTTTTTTTAGCAAGGAATAGTGTACATTTAATGTTATACATAGAAGATTTATCTGCTGCTTTAATCATTGTTTGCGGTAAGTAAATCAGAAAACTTTCTTCCGAGCAACAACCTATTCTTGAGCTGAGGTCGAAGATAATCATTAAGTGAGCCACTGTGTGTGAATTTCTGTCGTAACTGTTGGCACGGTTGGTTACTCGCACCCGTAGACCAATGGGACGCCATTTTAATTACAATCGCTTCAGTCACTCTGCTAATTACTTACTAAGACATAACAAGACCGTTACAGTATGGCGTAATTTGTATTAAAGGTACACCATTGAGATTCCAATCGGTGACGCGTTAATTATGCCAGGGGAAAAACTTATTTTGTTTGATTCCCACCAAATTGAAAGAGGTATGCATTTAGAAGGTTAATAACGTAAATAGCTAAGACGAGTTAAGCCATAATTTCTGTTGTTTGATAGCATTGTATTTGCAATTTTGTATTCTAATTGACAATGAGAAGTTCGCGACAAAATAATCTGCAGAAACAATTAAATAATGAAATACTTAATTTATGTTTCTTTAGTGATTCCTGGATGAATATCCTAACAGTAACAACAAGAATATCAGCAGTCCTAGTTATAAGCGTAAAAAAATTAGGTATTGTTTATACAATGTATTTTTTTAAATGCTCGTAACGATACATACCATAAGCCCCTTCTCTCAATATTTTTTTCTTCTACTCTAATATGACATATATTTACAATTTATCGTAGTTCGATTTTTATTTTTAAATTTTAACTTCATCAAATAAAATTAAATACTTTTTTATGAATACTGTTGTCGAAAAACCAAGAAAAATAATGAGTTTAAATCATCACTATCAATGTTAGGGGAATTATAAGTTTCTACTCGCACTTTTCGTTATAGGCAAGTTTTCTATTTTATATAGTTTCTATTTCCATGTTAGATGGATCCGTTACATTTGAGATTGCTTTTCACAAAGATACCGTAAAAAGTAAACAATACTAGAACTTTTTTTTCGTTATAGACAAGGTACTATTATCATGTAAAATTTATTGTAGACAATTTTCACTGCATTTTGTTCTAGTGTCAGTGTAACAGTAAGTTACATAGCTCGAATTTTCACTTGTTAGCAGTAGATCACTCACAAACTTTCAGCAAATATATGATTTTCATTTTCTATAGTCAAAACACAAATACATTATGCCAAAATATATAAATTTAGAAAAAATTAAATCGAGTTTCATAAAATCTTCAAAATAGATAATTCTACGACGGAATAAGTATTATACAATTAATGATAAGTTGTCTTTATTCAGAAATCGTTATCCGCATTTAGATCATGTATACAGCACTGGCGGTTTCTTCTATAGTTTACAGGTTTGCGCAACCACCAAAAATAATAATAGAAAAATATTTAATTTATATAACAAAAAAGCGGAATTCTACATTTTTAAAATTATAAACTAAAATTTCTATATGGTATTCCTTTTTGTTTCTAAACAGGTAACGTAACCTAAAGCTTGACATATGGTTCGATAGGTGAAATAAATGAAAATAGAGACGCTCTTGATTGCAGAGCAAGTGCAATCCATGCACATACACTGAACGTATGCGGCTAACGAATTTTGTCGAAAGTCTTTCAGGTATGTCTCATAAACTTCATAGTTTAAAGAGATTGCGCTACATTATACAAGCTAATAAGTGTATATTTTTGTCTTAGAGTTGTTTGTGTTCTTCAATAATTACGAATTCAGTGCCGAGCTTGATAGCGGTTCCGTTCGGTAAACGGACATTCGCGGAAAAGATTGAGATAAAGCAGCTTGGCAAACCTATCCCGAATTTAAATCTGAAACAATCGTTTGTGAACCAGTGTCTTCGCGAAAACGCGAACATTCAATACACTATTTAATCCGGATATTTATAATAAACATATGTGGAGTTGGCTATAGTATCAAAAATGCACTAAACTAATATTGGTATAAGTAGTGATAAGCTGACAATTTCCTTCCAAGTAATCAACGCAATTACATTCCTGAAAAAATACTATTACCCCACCAAACCGATTGTGAGTTCAAATTGCTTTTAACGCCTAGATGCCACAATGTCTGTAGATATATCGTATTATCTGCAGACATCCAGGTGTTAAAAGCGATTTGAACTCACACGCGGTCTCGCGGTATAATAGAAACACAATTCGTCGGTAACGTAGAGGTCGTCGGTTCAAATCCTGACGAGACTGATATTTCTTTAGGAATTTAATTACGTTGCAAGGAAATTGAAATTTTATCAGTACTAATATCAACGGTGGTTTAATATTATACTAATATAATACTACTTTAATTGGCAAGAACTTGCCTTTAATAATATTGTGTCTGTGACATATTGTGATGTATCTACAGACATAGTGACATCTAGCTATTAAAAGCGGTTTAAGCCCACATTCCATGTCGCGGTGTAATGGTAACACAATGAGCCGGTAACGCAGAGGTCGTGGGTTCAGACCCTGCCGAGACTGATATTTTTTTTAGGAATTTAATTACATGGGTTAATTCCAAAGAAGTAGTAATTTTATGGAAAATGCACTAATCTGCTTCCCTTGTTTACTATTGAAAGGTGAAGAATTATGGACGAAAACGGGTTTGAATGATTTAAATTATTTAAGAGATGGAATTAAGAAACACAAAGGCATAAGAAAATGTAGTCCAATTTTCACGTTTTGGAAATGTTTGTATTACTGTTCAGATGGATAGTGCATACCCGCACAACGAAAGATCATAAAGTGAAACACAATCGATATGTATTTAACATTATAAGTAATTTCGCGCGTTTGTGTGGAGCTTTCGAACTTGCGGTGAAAGTACAAGATGAATCAATTTTGTCCTTTAACCCGCGTGTTTTTGTGGATTAAGAAATTTTAGAATTTTGATTTGGAAGTTGCTTTAAACGAACCTCAGAATGTTTCCAAAATGAAATTTTACAAACAATGTTCAGTTTGCGCCAGGAAACAATCTCTAAAGATATAACAGAAGCTGGTTGTTTGTTTCTAAGAGTTGACAAAACTACTGACACATCGAACACACATCAAGTGGCCATGGCATTTAAGTATATTGCTAAAGGTAATCTTGTTGGATGATTTTGGAGTTTTTTAACGCCGTCAGATCATAACAAATGAGGATGTTAGTGAGTTTCAAAAGTCATTTTATTATTTCTTTATAAGTACACCAGCAAAAAAAAATTAAGAAAGCATACATAGTCACCTATTGCAAAAGTATTAATATTAGTATTAGTATTCACAAAATTTACAACCCCCACATTTAACAACACTTTAATATATCAAGTATAAACGTGATTTATTTATTTGTAATTGTTTTAGTAAAATATAAAATATAAATATATATGTAAAAAATATAAAATATATGTAAAATACTTTCAGTGTAAAAATATGAAATAAAATGTTTTAAAAAAAGAAAATAAGAATTCTTATTTTAGTTTTTAGACGTATATTTTTTATAAAAAATACTGAAAACGTACTTAAAGATATTTCTTACCTAGTTCTGTTTATCTAAAAAAAATATTGCGCATTAGTTTTAGTCAAAGAATTCAACTTAGAAGGAAATGGAAGCGAAATCTATTTTATATCGTCATTCTATGGATCTTTCTCAATACAAAGCAATATAAACAAACATATCTACAACTATCTCCAATTCGCAAGCTACTATAAGATGTAGGTTCAAACTCAGCTAAACAAATAAAAGATTTCGCTTATTTTCGAAACCTAATTGTTGAAATCCACGTCCGCCCTCATCTGTAACTGTGCCTAACAGGCAGTAGTCGAAGAGTAGCCGTACTGAACGTACACATTCATTAAAGTCTATTGCGCAAAGCAAGTGTTTTCATAATACATTCGACTGCTCGAATACGCCAAATCAATGGCATCACTTATGTTGCGTGATATGGAAAAAACAAAACTTTCGTGATACGATATCAGTGCTACTATCTTTATTATTGTTGTCTTGCATAAAATACATAACAGCAAGCAAGAACTAGCCCTTTATGGTAATATTAGCATAGGTGTCACTTCGCCTATTATTATACAATTAATTATTGTACTTTTGTTTTTATATTTTAATTTAAATACAATCAACATATTTTAATGGTACCTTTAACACCTGTGATTGATAATGAATGATAGTTATATAACTGTGGAGTAATGAAACGATGTCCTACGAGTAAACAGCGACACACAGAACAAACAACAAAATTGAGACATTATTTGATATAGTGAGATGCAATCTACTCTCTCGAAATCCAATAATACTAAGTTATAGAAATGTTAAAGGGAACAAGTAATATTCTTATTTAATCTATTTTATTCTCGCTAGCGTGCCTGGAGTATTAAAATGCGTTAAATAATATTTTCCTTGTCTGAAAATGTATACAGCAATATGTATTAAACGCTGAATGTATTTACTTTTTTGTGTTTGATTTGTTTCAGCATTGTTATTGTACCACTACCTTAATTATTAGTATTATTATTTTTCTTTGTCTTCGCCCCTTCCGTCACCCCTTCACGGCTGTCGCCCCACTCCTACCACCGAGGCTAAAAAAATCCTAACTACAACCGGGGAAGAAAGAAAACCGACCAAATAGTGTACTTAGCGCCTTTGAGAATGATAAAATGTGTTGAATTGATTAAGGATAATAGCAACTTAGCAAATATCTGTTATAATTAATCATCGATTTAGTATCTTTTTGTTTTGGTTTTGGGATTTTTTCATCAGGTAAATCTATTCTGATGATTTCTTATAATTTTATTTTACTTGGAGCGCATTTAGGAATTGTATTACCACTTCTTCAAGGCAATATCTTAGAAAAGTCATTCTAAAAATTAATCTCTTGATTTCTAACCAGGTTCGAAAGTTCTTGGCGATTCATGGCTACACTCACTTTGATGCGATTGATTTGGCTTATTCGAGCAGTCGAATGTATTAGTAAAACACGTGCTTGCTTAATGTGTACGCTTAGTATGGCTACTCTTCGACTACTGCCCGTTAGGGACAGTTTACAAAATGAGGGTGCACGTGTATTCCGCAGATTTAAAAACAGTGAAACTCAACACACTTTCTTCTTCTCTTGTAGAAGGATAATAGGTAAGCGTAAAAATAAACTGGTTGTTGGCACCATACATTCAATTCGAATTCCCCGCGCTTTTTCCGATATTTAGCGCCGTAGGACAAGATGTTTTTATATACACTAAGGTTACAGAATAAAATAGACACCAGGTAAAGCGGTATAAATATGTAAACAGCTAAATTCTAAGAACGAATTAAGAACTTTCTTTTGTCATTAGGGTAGGGGTAGATGTATCGGAAGGAATTCGTCATAGTTTAGTATCGTTACAACTATGCCTCGCTTACAACGTTCGAGTGATATTAGCGACTTCACCCGGGGTCGCATTGTTGGCCAGAGTGAACGCGGCGCTTCGCAACGTGAAATAAGAGAATTTTTAAATATTCCGTTGTCCACGGTTAACCGTGTGATTACACAATTTAAACGCAAGGAAAAAACAACAGTGGAGCCGAGACCAGGTCGTGCCGGACCTTCTGAAAGAAGTAAAAGGGTACTTGTGCGCGAAGTGTTAAGAGAACCGCGAAAAAGTACAGCTGAGCTTGCGGCAACTTCACAGAAAAGTCAGCGCACCGTTCTGCGATACCTCCACAGCGTGGGGACGTATAAAAGGGTGGCAAAGAAAAAACCTCTCCTTACGGCCTTTCAAAAACGGCGCCGAATGGCTTGGGCAATCGAAATGCGAATGAAGCCCGAAGAGTTTTGGCGGTCTGTCATTTTTTCAGACGAAAGCAGATACTGCCAATTCAGTGATAGTGGTCGTACGTGGGTATGGAGACGTTCGTCGCAGCAACTGGACGACAAATGTTTGCATCAGACGGTGAAATACGGCGGTGTGAACATCATGGTGTGGGGCGCGATATGGTATGGTGGAAGATCGCAATTAGTAATCTGCGACGGAAATATAAATGCAGCAAAATATATCCAAGTATTAACAGAAGGACTACTACCGATATTCGACAACACCATTTTATCTAAAGAAGACGCCACTTTTATGGAGGATGGAGCACCCTGCCACAAAGCAAGAACAACAACCGCATGGAAAGAGGAACAGGGGATTCCGATTTTACCATGGCCAGGCCAATCACCAGACATGAATCCGATAGAGAATGTTTAGCACATAATCCAGACAAATATGGCAAAACGACCCCGAAAACCCAGCAATAAAGAAGAACTCGTGCCAGCTGTTACAGAAGACTGGTTAAATATTCCACAAGACACCATTAATCATTTAACAGATTCTATGCCACGACGACTCGCAGCACTTCACGCAAGTAAAGGTGGATCGACAAAATATTAGTCTAATTTAAAAATTTTAAAATATTTTGTATATATAACGAGAATAGAATCTTTTTTTTAGTTAGTAGGATTCTATTTTATTGTTACCCTAGTGTATACTGTTTTTATAATCAATTCATACAGGTACAATTAGCGGTAATGAAACTATTTTAGTGATTTATTTTTAATAAATAAGATCCAGCGACACTTCACAACATTGGTATATTGTCCGCAAATTCAATTTTATGAAAATTATTTGACATTATAATACTTACTAACACAATACATTCAATAATACACCTCTGTTATTTTATGATTATATGCAGAGTGCAAAAATTTAATTTAATTCATTTATTATATTTTACGTCTATATGTAGATGTATTGCACTGATTAAAGTTAATTGACGTTAATTAACTTTAATCAGGGTAAGACATCTACAAATAGACGTAAAATATAATAAATAAATTAAATTAAATTTTTGCACTTTGCATATAATCCGGTCTCTAATTATGAATATCAACTATTGTACGTCTACTGAAAAATATATTACTGAAGTCTACATAAAGTATGAAGTGCTTCTCTTTTCAGTTTTTATCCGCCTTGTGATTTGATTCTTAAACGAACATATAGATACTTTTACACTTGATTCAAATTTAGTACGATTTCAATTACATGAGTCATATGTAGATACTCATAGATTTCTAAAATTTGTATGTATAAAGCAGAGCGTTACAATTTGTACTCCATATAGGCAACCTGTTATTTATTTCTGAATAACAGGTAGCGTCTCTTAAATTTACAAGAAAGTTAAAGCAAAATGCTGTAATGTTGCAATAGTAAAAGTTGAGGTTATTTCACTAGAAAATCTATTTCTAAATCTGTTAATTTAGTATATAACCAAAACTTATATTAGATTAAAAACAAATACACATATTTTTACGTTTTCTTATAAAGGCGCGTAAAGTTCAATAGACAAATAAATAATCTTTAGCTTACAAAATATAAAGAAAAATATATAAAATCAAAAGATAATAAATTCCGAAATTGTTCATAATGAAGGAATTAACAATTTGATAAATAATTGTATTATAAAGAAAGTATTTAGTTGAGTTTGCGGAAATACCTAACTTGTCGCGCGTTGAAATTTTCATATATTATCTCTCACCACCGTGGCGACCAATTTCGTCGCCGGTCAAATCATTTCAATTCCATCATTATAAACCTTTATTTATCTGCACTTGACGTCTATTTACTGCCTATTGCTTTGCCCTCAATAAATGATTCAATAAAGTAGAACAATTTAAAGAAAAAAACAATTCTGTTTTACTGTATTTCAAAAGCAATACCCCAATATATCTAACTAATAAAAATACGAATAAGTAATGTGAACGAATCAACAAGTTTTGTATTTTACGCAGAAGCAAACAATTTAATATGTAAAAAGAAACTGTCATGCCCAATTACCTGTGTAACAGTATTCTACGCATAAATGTGCTATTTTCTAAACTATTTAGTGTTTGAATATTACTAATTACGCAATATGCAAGCAGAATTGGCGTACTTTGTTTCGTGTATTATACCCGTCGGTTCCTCTTCAGTATTATCCAACCTGAAACAGTCAAGCATTCTCTAAGAAAATAAAAGAAAATAAGTGTATATTGTATTTGCGTATCCATCCGACAACTTTTTCAAAACTACTAAATTGACTTTCTCTTATGTTCCTCTTTTATTTACTACCTGCAAATTGCGTTTAGAATACCATTTCACCTACTGTATGTCGGAAACCCGAAGCAACTTTTGCAACTTGTCAAAGATGATCGTTAAAGATGTGTCCTAATAACTAGATCGGTATCAAAAGGAACCAACAGACAACCTTTTAAGAAAGAGCAACAAATATTGATTAATGTTTTCCTTCACTTTCTAAAATAATGTTCTTAGTTTTAGGGATCTTAAAAAATTTCTTCCTTCCATTCGTTACTCAATCAGTTTTTTCTTCATACATGAATTCACATGCCTGCCCAGGTGAGAGACTGCCCAATTTTACAAATATGAATTTCAACGTATGCATGTACAGAAATAGTTTTTCCGACAGCGATATATGGAACAGTAAAAACAAAGATTCGCTGTAATTACACGTACGGCCAGGAAATACTTTACTCTGATATAGAATTACAGTAATCCGGAATCCTCTAATAGTCTCTGACAAATGCAATCTTTTTGGATAGATCTTTTCAAGTGATAATTATATACGGTGTCCGTTAAAAAGTTAGCATCAAATAAGAAAAAATAATTAGGATTAAATTTAGAAAAAAATATGTTAATAATCGCAAATAAGAAGCTTCTCTTAAATACAACGAGTGGTTTTTATTTACAAGAGAACATCAATGGACCAATATAGCCTAAAAACAATCTTGTAGGTACCCATTTCCCAGTTATTATATCGTTATGAATCCATGGTTGTTATAAGATATTACAGAAATGTAATCCAGGTTGAGTACCTTAATGTTATCATGCCATTATTTTGTTGCTTATTCTTTAATAAATGTTAATGTGATTAGAATGAACGTTGCTAATGTTCTTTATTTGTTACACGCAAATACAGTACTTTAATTACCTTTGAAGAACAAAGGCGACACGATGCATTCAGATGTATCATTGTAAAAGCTCAAAATCATCCTTCGTTTACATTTGACACCAACATCTGAATATAATGAAGATTACAAAGAAAGAAGATTGTTTTCCTCAAGAAATAGATGGTGTGATTGATATCGATTGCGAAACGCAAGCTGTTGAGCTTTGGAGAAGTGAAAAACTGAAACGCCGTTTGTCGGAGAATGTGCAATATCGAATGGGGGTATAACAAATAATACGTACATAGATAGGTACGTTAAAGGAAACACCGAATCACATGTACATTTTTGTTATTATTTGCTGCATGACATGCTTTTGAAACAAATATCGCGACCGTCTTTTAGGAGACACAACGATTCATTACCACTGACGACGTTGTTCACGTGTTTAGAGTTTTTCTTCATGCAATTTTTTTTTTGAATTGAGGTCTTTGAAAATCCCAGTGATGCCTCAGTCGCGCGATATGTCACATGTTGTCGTCCAAGATCTTCCGCACAGCATCAACGTTTTCCTGAGTGACTGCCGTTTTTAGTGTACCTGTTCTGGGATCGTCGCTAAGGCTACTCCGTCCACATTTGAATTCTCCATACCAATAAGAAATTGTTCACTGATGTGATGCTCCCTTGCCGAAAACAGAAACCAGTTCGGCGAGGCATTCGTGTTGGGATAATTGCCTTCGAAAACTATAAAAAGTTAAATTCCATTTTTCTTAGCTTGTCAACTTTGACAGTTCTTTGTAGCTATAACACTACACGTATCGCACTAAAACTTTGGATTTGGGTTAAGTAAAGATGAAAGCTTTTAGTACTGACATTTGATCAGTGACATCCTCTATGTCCCAGTATGGAAAACTTAAAAGACATCCCCCGTGTAAACATATATTTTATAAAATTTGTGACTACCAATAAGTACGGCATTTATTATACTTATTATATTTATGTTTTTACAAAGTATATTCTTAAATGCCGATAAAATTCGTTTCAAATAGTTGCTAAAAACTTCAACCCAACTCCATTGATGAAGTACTTCCACGAAACCACAATAGTAAATACTTTTTAAAATTACCTAAGTATGGTAATTTTTTCATCAATAGGTTCTTAGTAACTATTTTCAGTAAAAGATTCTTAAATTCTCAAGCTTGACATTCCGTTTAACTTAAATTCTTTCTAGACCAGTTATATAGAAATGAAAATGAATTTACTGATTAGAAAAGACAACATAGTTACTGTTTATTTTTTTCTTTAAAAATGTATAAAATATATTTTCAACAAGAGTACGACCTACGTACACAATTTTATTGACTACTCCTCTCGGCAAATAGATCAGAAGGTTTCCTAAAAATCCTCGGCCTGTGCCTTCACCAGATTCATCAGTAATGCTTTCTTGTTGTGATACCTAATATAATAATAATAATAATAATAATAATAATAATAATAATAATAATAATAATAATAATAATAATAATAATAATAATAATCCTTTATTGCCCAACAGCCCAGGGGCCAATTACAGGACAAATTACAATACAATTCTTATATAAAATAAAATAAAATAATTCAAATCGTGTTGCCTACAATAATAATACAATAATAATGAAACAAAAAAAAAAAGAAAGACTCACAAAAATGGCTCTAGATCCCGTTTGTTTGCGTTCCTCACCATGTGACTGAGAGGTGCCTTAAGCAAAATGTTGGTATTAGCTCTAGGTACTTGAAATGTATTAAAGTAGCGAGTATGATGAGTAGGTACGGTAAAGTTTCTTTGCGCCAGAAGGGCTGGCGAGTCGACAGTATTTTTAGGATCCTGCAAAGAAACTCCACACTGTTACGCTCGCGGCGGTCAGCAAGAGATAGAAAACCATGCTCAACAAGTAAGCTATAATACTCGATACCTCTTGCAGGATACACGTTGTCCATTCGAAAGGAGAGATATTTTAGAAATTTCTTTTGAACCCGTTCGATCATAAGCTCTTGGTATAAATAACGGGGATACCAAACAATGGAGGCGTATTCAAGCTTAGAACGAACGTAGGCATAATATAAACGTTTCATTACACCTAAGTCTGAGAAATGCCTGCAAGAACGCATGACAAAACCGAGAGTTTTGGAAGCAGATGAACACATGGACGAAATATGTTCCGTAAATGACAGTCTATTATCAAACAAAACACCAAGATCCAAAGTTTTGATATTGCGTGCTATGGCTGAATCATTAATTAGTTAGTTCTAGTATAAAGTAGTGAGAGTGTTATTGTAGGAAACCACAGTACACATGATGATGTTCAGATGGAGATAATTGACCTTGCTCCAAGTATTAATGCGTAGATGATTGTCTTTTAAATGTTTTCAATCTAAAATGCTACCAACAGTATTAAATATCTTTACGTCATCTGAGTATGCTAAGACGTGACACGTAAACAGAGATAGTAAATCATTTATATAAAAATTGAAGAGAAGTGGTCCAAGATTTGAACCTTGAGGAACACCTGATGTTGGAGAAAACGGCGTAGAGGAATAACCATTGTAGCAGACATAACACTTCCTTCCAGTAAGGTAAGACTCAATCAACGTCAGGAAACCCACACCAAAACCAAATTTGTCCATTTCTTGTAGTAGCATCTCGTGGTTAATGCAGTCGAAAGCTTTAGAAAAATCTATGTAAATAACATCCACCTGCTTTCGCTTATCAAGCGCTTCACCAAGATATTGGCCAATGCATGCTAAATTAGTGATCGTCGACCTACCTGCAACAAAACCGTGCTGATGCTCAGATATGAAAGGAGTTATGCAGGTAGATATTTCTTTGTAAAGCAAATGTTCAAATACCTTAGCGAAATTGGGCAGTATACTTATAGGCCTATAATCAGCAATGTTAGATCGGTTTCCTTTCTTAAATACGGGGTAATTCTGCTAATTTTCCAAACCTTTGGAAAAGTTGACGTGCTTATCGCTAGGTGGAATATAGTTGACAGTGGATAGGACAGAACAGGAGCACAATCACGTACAAAGAAGCTCGGTATTCCATCATCTCCAGTTGTCATATTAGATTTAAGTCTCTTGATACTGTTCTCCACATCCAATTCAGAGAAGGCATGAACACAAAAATTATTATAATTGAGAAAAGAGTTGAAAGATACATTTTGAACACTAGGTTTATACACACTCGCAAAGACACTGGAAAAGGCATCCACGATTTCGTTTGGCTGGGTAAATTCTCTGCCGTCATACTGCATACTTCCCGGAATTCTGGAAGAAGTTTTCTTGTTGTTAATGAAGCGCCAGAACAACTTAGGATCTCTGTTGATATTAATTTCAGCATCTGCCAAGTAAGCCTTGTATGCGTCTCTAATTTCATTCTTTGTGAGAGATCTCAATCGTTTGAATTCATTAAAATAGTATATCGCTTTTGTTCTTTTCCACTTCTTGAAGTAAAATTCTTTTAATTTAAGACGTTGTTTTATTTTAGCACTAAACCATGGAGGAAACGTGGAGGTAGGACGTTTAGTTTTCTCAACTGAACGATCTATAACGGAGTATAATGTATTATAAAATGCCTCAACAGCGACATCCACATCACTGTATTCATCCAAGAAACTCCAGTCGACTGCAAGCATATCGCTATATAAAGAGAGGAAATTCGCTTTGCTAAAGTTGTAGCTAACATTATTGTTACCCGGAAAATTTATCCACTCGACACATGTGTCAAAAGTAATCTCAATTTCGAGTGGTGGGTGAAAAGCATCAACGCTAACCAAAGGTTCAGAACTAAGACGGACATGTAGCTCACATGACATATTACAAAACACGAGATCCAGAATATTGCCATACATATTTTGAATAGTATTGAATTCTTTTAGATTTAAAATATTAACAAAATTGCTTAAAGATGTCACTTTACGATTATTGTTTACTAGTGCATCGGTTTTTTTATACTCCGGGCAGTTGAAATCGCCAAAAACAATAACATTTTTATTAATCAACTTAAAACTGAGAGCGTCCAAAAAAGTTTCATAGTCATCACATCCCATATCAGGTGGTAAATAGATGTTGGCGATGTAAATTGTGTGCGATGCCATCTCGAACTTGCATAAGACGATATCAGCCAAAGGGACCAAATCAATGAACGAAGACACATCCAGTAAGGTAACATAGATATTGTTCTTGAAAGCAGTTAGGCAACCACCCCCAGTTGATCTTCCAACAATGTTAAATCTTCTATCAGTTCTGAAGATAACAAACTCGGAACCCAATATTTCCTCGTCGTTAATACTGTCATCCAACCATGTCTCCGTAAATAACACAATGTCCACGTCAATAGTAGCACTTAGTGGATATAATGAAGAAAGTTTAGATCGAAGAGAGCGAACATTCTGATAGTACAAGCAAATAGGTATATTACTGGGCGTGTTGAGCAGATCTAGTTTTCCGGTCCTCCAGCTTTGACCACTTTTGGAACATCGTTTATGTACTTAATATAAACATCTGTTTCGCCAGCAGCTTTTCTAGTTAGCAACTCTTGTCTAGCCTCACGATATAATTTTAGCTGCATAGGTGTTTTGTCTTTGACCAAAAACACATTTTTAAACTTATCAGATGTTCTTAGTTTCTGTCTACGCTGGAAGGCCTTAGATGCAATATCACCATCCGGTAAACATACCTTGATTGGTCGCTTCATGTCCGTCCGGGAAGAATCAAATTTTCCCAATCTAATTGTTCTGAGATTGTCAACAGAAACATCCAGCATTTGAAGCAGTTCACCAACCAATTCCATGTCAGCCGCAACTTGATCGTTCCTGTTGTTCAGAACATTCTCAGATACATTATACAAGATAATGTTATTTTTCTGCGCTGTCTATCAGAAACCTCCTGGATGATACACTCGACATCAGGTACTTTAATGGGATCTACTTTAACATCCCGGGAAGTCATACTCTCTTTAAGAGTTCTCAACTCGCTCTCCAAAGCACCCACCGTGGATGCTAATTCATGTAGTTTGACGAGCTGCAGCTTAAGATCAGAACAGGTGGGACAATGAAATGATAGTTTTCGATCCTTATTTTTCAAATACTGAAGCTCAGTTCGGGATAGACCACTACAAGTAGTGTGAATGTAATTGCGACACATATCACATGTAATCTCTTTTTCTGGCGTAAGTCCATTGTTGCAAATAGCACAAGAGGTCATAATTTACGCTACCCAAATACCGATACTAAACACAAAACAGGTGAAAAAGAAAAAAGTACAAAGGAAAAGGAAAAGACAAGGATACACTTCACACCAATGGGCCGATATTGGTGCCTAACTAAGACGCACAAAGAGGGCCGCTGATAGAGTAGGATTTAATTTGGAAGGGAAATTGTATGAATGTACAATATTTTGGTAGTTCCTGTATTAAGTTACACCAAAAATACATTAATTGTAGAAAATAAAAACAGGTAGAAAAACAAATATAACAAAAAGGAGGAAAAAACAATTGCGTTAGATCGAATAGTGTGCCATATATATGTAGGATATATATGTACAAACAATAATTTCACTAAATGGATGAAATAAATGCGAATATCGATAACACAATCAGACTCACCAGACAATTAGCTATCCGCTGATATACTTTATCATATAACAACACTTACAAAACTCATAGAAATCACAACAATACAGAAGAGGCAACAACTATGTCTGCACACCTTGACAGTTTGTCGTATATAATATATATATAATATATATATATTATATAATAATAATAAATCTAAATCCTTCAACTTATAAAGTGTTACCTATAATTTTAAGAAATATTTCCAGGGAAGCATCGACGTAAGCGTCATTATTTAAAAGCCAGAAGTGGCAGAGGCTTAAGATGTAAAAATGTATGTCTTTAAAAAGTAAAATCGACCTGTCCGAATTCCTTCTCCAAAACCAAATTACTTCACAGGTATAGCAGTAAACTCCACTCACACAAATTTATTAATTATGCGGAACGCAGCGTTTCGAGAGCACGTGGGCTCTCATTGTCAACCGTGTTACCGACTACTTCAAATTTAATGGATTTATTCCATAATTTTTCCCTACACAGTACAAATTTTATCTTCAGTCCCGTTGGTTTGTATTTGTGTATTACATTAATTTTGATGTTACTTCTCATAGTAAAGGAATATTACTGCTATAATTAATTTATTTAGATATTTTTTACCATTTAATAGCAACTATGGCGGACGCTGTACATTATGATCGGAATAGTCGGTGTACATACATATGTAAACTATTTAAAGTATACACTAAGATGAGCAACTTGAGTAACTCTGAAGGCCAGAAAAAAATTAAAATAATTAACAGATTTAGTATTAGGAACAGATTTGTAAAATTATATAGATATCTTTTTCTGTTAGTGTAATGCACTACAGTTGTGACCAAAAAATGCTTTTGGACGTATATAACAACAGAAAATAGCCATCCATTACTAACGTTTGAAAAGGGGAATCACTGATGGTTTTATACGTATTGAACGTAGTACGACAACAGGACCCGTCCATACATCTAATCCTCACATCCATCATTCGCTACCACACCCCCACAACTGCTACTGTATTTCCTCCTAAACAGTCTTTGCCGACAAATCTGCACAACTGTCGTCGGCGAAGTTAATAACCAACCATATGACAGAAGTAACCCGCGATAAATGCCACATACACATCTAATGTTGGTTATTAGCATGTCATATTCTTTAAATGGGTGACGCTAATTTGTAGCTAGTTCATTAACGTTTAATTTATAGTAAGCAATTTATTATTATATTCAAAAAATGTACTTGAAGAAATAGAATCTTTTATTAGGTATAATATAAATCAGTGTAATAAAGATATAGGCATAGCAACTAACTGCTTCTTTAACAGTATAATTGAAGGATTTGGAGGGAAAATTCACAGCTCCATTTTATAAAATTATACAGTATTAACAGAAAACTATTTTGACAAGTTTCGTGGTCAGAGTGGATTTTAAAATAAAAAGCGGAGGGCAGCATACCAAACATCAATAACATTGCACGACAAAGTTAACGACACATTATCTGGCGGTTGTAACAAAGCTAGCTGCTTATGTATCGACTTAAACTCTGATTAATTTATTGGATATCTTTGCAAATAGTAAGTACATAAGGACGTTACATTAATCCTATCACTCATATTAGTTCTACGTATATAAAGTAAATTCAAATTTCTTCTAGATTGATTTCGTTTTGAAGTTAAAATATTTTCAGAACCCAGGAAGGATTTCTTCACGTTCCATTTCACTATCGGTGCAATAAACCAAAGTTTCGATGTTTGCTAATTTACCTTCTCATTTTCATATTTCATATTTTCTGTTTAATTAATGTACACATGAATTTCCCCAAAGCAACTGGCACTTTTAATCCCTATGTTTATCTAGAATCGGCTTCAATAAACCACAGTTGTGGTCGTGAACCATTTTCTTCCAAAATTAGATTTTTAGATTATTTAATTGCAACGGTATTATCATCTAATTTAGAAATAAATAATTGGAATATTTCAAACTACTCTAAAAGAAAAAATAAGGAAACCATCAGAATATATAAAAAAAATTATATGAAAATATAATCACACACGGCCTCTTTGTCATTTATATTGCGCACTAAACAGTCAATGTATACAAAAGGCCTTTACCATATCCAAAATATCTGGTTGCCTTTGAATTTCTACAGTTAATAAATGGACAACAAAGTTTCGTTTGCAAGAATGAACAAATAAGAAAACAAATGCTTATTAAAATATAGATTAGACGGGTATTTGTATTTCCCCATATGCATTGACACTTCTAAGTGCTTGGATTTCTGTTAAACCTCCACAAAGAATTAATTACTCAAGATACCAGATCATGTATTTCCCACCACCCAAAATTGTTAATGACGTAATTATATTGACTTGCGTACTATCATCGTAAAAGAACTCTAGAATTTACGGTGTACTTTTTACAAACGACCACTAGGTAGCGCTATTAAAATAAATCATTAAGTAAAGACCTAACTCAAGAATCTGAGCCTAGAATCGCTTCATTAAACTTTTAGTAATGAAACACCATTAGAAGAAACTGTTCACAATTGATTTGCAGTAGTCGCGCGTCCGTGAGTGATGAACTTCGTGATAATCGCTCAAAATTGATTGTTAATCCAAAATACATTGATACTATGCCCAACATGATTGAAAAAGATCAACATGTGACTTACAATGAAATAGACTGAGAAAAAAATTGTTTCCGATGAATTTCGCATATTTTAACCAAAGTTCAAGAAAAGATTCGTGTTAATTTATTTTAAAGAAATGCTCGAGAACTTCGACCGCGAACCATCGTAACAGGTGACGAAACTTGGATATATCCGTATGAAACTAAGCAACAATCCATACTAAAGTTGTTCGTTAGAGAAGTACTTCCCAGAAAATAGTCGCTTGTTTTTTCGGTTGTACGGTATACATATGTGGTAATCATTCCCTTAATGTATCGAAGAACAATTAATTCTGAGTAGCATACAACAATTTGTTTGCCACAAGTCATCGGCAAAATCAGGAAAAACAACCGAAGACTGCAGCATTCTTCATCATGACAATATCCGCATTCACGCAGTATGCGGAATAATTGATTATTAGAAAGAGAAAAACATCGAAGGTATTTATTTGATATACCCCCTAACGACTTCCTTGTGTTTCTGAATATCAAACAAAAAAGCATGTACCGACATTTTCATCACCCCAATGAGCTGTTAAACCCCTCAAAAGTCATGTTTCTGGAATACCAACTTCGGAACGGAAGAATATTTTAGGAAATGGTTTGAACTCATACAAAAGTGTATAAATCTTAAAAGCGAGTATTTTGAAAAGCAATAAAACAGTTTGTCAAATTTCTTTTTTCTTTCCTAGTTTTTGCAAAAAAAGCAGCCTACATAGAGTTGTATTAAATTTAAGTATTTACCAAGATCTACCAATACATATATTTACAAATTTCAAGGGCGAGGTAAAATGTCTACTGACAAAACATAAAAATTTGATGTAGCAGAATTATATAAGTAGACGAAAATGTAATAATATAAAACAAAGATTAGCTGACAAGTATCAAACATGTGCAATAGTAAACAAAACATGTTTTACTTAATGTGGTATTAAATTCCCTAAATCACATTAAAGTAAATACTTTTTACGAAACAAATAGGTATTTACATGAGACGTTTTCTATTGTAGTCTGGAATTTTAAACATTGAATTTAACATGAAAAACTAACTTTATGTTTAAGGGAGAGGTAAAGTAATGAAGGTGGTAATATACACAATTTAACTTACGTAGCCGATAGGTTGATTGAGCTATGTGCTTAATCCCTTCATATATTTGAAAATTTTACAAAATTATAAACACAATGTCTTTTTACGACTAAGTGGTCGTATGGACAATTCAAAATCACCGTTGTTTTAATTTGGCAGCAATCGATAGTAAAAAAGAGAGTACGAAACACAGAGACAAGTATGTCACAGCGCAAGCAGAGCACCAATCCAGTCGAGAGAAGCATACAATGTGGAATATTTGTTTTATTTTTGTTCATCGCGTTGTCGTTCTATTGGTGACTTTATCTTAAAGCCCTCCTACGTAGAACCTCCTATTTTATATTATTTTATTGTCTGCGATTTTATTTTCGACCTCACTTCTTCTTAAATAACCTTACGGACAGCCCACACTTAAACGTGCCGATATATCCTGGAAACAAAATAGATCTTGAATCGAAAGCATCACAATTGAAAATAAAAATAATGAACAGTATGAGATGTACACCTAAATAAATAACGATACAAAAAAGAAATTGTTTAAATTTAAATACTTCTATTACAATTAAAATTAATTTATATTCCATCAATTTCCATCGTGTCCATCAATTAAAATTTGTCATTCCGACTACTGTACAATGCAAATCACACGATTCGGGTATCTACATGTGTTGAGTATTCTAGGAGTTACTATAAAAATCATAAACAAGTTCGGACAGTAGATCTACATCACAAAGAGGATGTTTTCAAATATAAAACATCATTTTCAAAAATCTATATACGTTACCTTTGCTCCAGTTAAGCTTGAAATTTTCTTGGAGATCACCTTAAACAAATTTGCCTCTAAGTTTGATTTTACTTTCCTCGCTTGTTAAAAGAGGTAAGTTTCAGTTTACCTAACTTAGTAAATTTGATTTAATAATCTGGATATATTTAAATTTTATTCTACCATTTACTTCCAATCCTTTTGCTTTTTGAACGCAACACATTTTCTTTTAATTTATTTATTGTTGCAGAGAAAATACTATTAACGTCCCCTCCCATATTGGTTCCTCTTTTCGAGTTTCAATAGTTTTCCTTGATTGCCCTGAATCGTCTTTCTTGAACATCATAATAACATATTCTGTTTAGTTATCTACTTAAAAACGAATCATTAGGATATATAAGATTATACTGTTTATTTCTCATAACTGGTGTAAAATTTATTCAGAATATAAATGTTCCGTTCAAACAAAAAACTATGATTTCAAACTTACAAAATTCATAATCAATAGCTACAGCATAGAACTTTTGTTAGGAAAATTCACGTCACCATGAAGATCATGATTGGATGATATCATATTAGCATGCAAATATGTCTAATAACCACACTATGAGATAAAGGTTAATGTTGATTGTTTGCTGTGTAACGAGTATTCAACATCGACAGTTTTAGAAAAGAACACTCATGAAAATTCTAAGTTCATAAAGTTTAATAAACCTATATATATATAATGTAACTCCCATCATTGTATCATATACGCCAACTTCCACTTCAAGAGAGATTTGCCAGGCAGTTATTGAAAGGAGCTCTTATGATGCAATCTACACCATTAAATCTCCAAAATCCCTGAACATTGAGTGCATAAATTATGTATGCGGGTTAAGATCATTTAAATATATTTTTATAAAAATATACTAATAAATTACTCATTTTGACCGGTATTGATAAAATGGAACAAATATAGACGATGCACAGTAAAAAATTGGTGCTAAAATTAGCGTCCAAAAGAAAAAGCCACAGCCAGGTTCACACATACGGGAATAGTTTTAACGAGCATCTTTGCGTGGGAAATGTATTTCTCATAAAAGTTGATTTCATCTAAACTGGGTGTAAATTTAAACACTCGGATACGTATTAAATTCAATTTCAGTATTAATTTTAAATATCTTCGTGTGGAAAACATACACTCTGATAACGCTTAGAAAATAACCTTGGTATTCCCGCATGTAATTTTTATTTGAACTCAGGATTACTCTAATATTTCCAGCGTAGATATCTACGATTCATTTTAACATATTAGTGTTAAATATTTGGCTTGTAGAATAATAGCGGTGTTTTATGGAAGAAACTAAATGATAATACAAATTTCCATTGTAGCTGTTAGGAATATATTTTTATTGGGTGAAAACGTTACAGCTTATTTCAGAAAATATAGATAACCCAGAAGGAAATATAGTATAACTATTTCCATTCTTTTACTCCACGAGTAAACTTGATTATGCTTAGGTGTATTAGAATCATCACAATAGAAAATAAACGTATTATTATGACAATGCAATTTATTGTCTTCTAAAAAGGGTTCTAGAAGATTGAGCCAGAATAATAATCATCGCTTTTCTCATATAATTCAATTAGCTTTGAGAGCAATTGAAATCTTTTATGCGATTATTTATTAGAGCTAAATTTAGCAGTTTGCCAAATTGAAAATTATAGTTTCTTTCTTATAATTAACGGGATTCCCCTTGTCACCCAGAAATTTGGAACAGCCAATAATCTATCGCATAGCGTATACTAAAAAATGTTTGAGAAATATATCCAAATTAGTTCCAAGAAAGCCTGTGTTTTGTTGTAGGATCCGTTTATATTTTAACAACTTTAAGTTAAGTTCCGTAGGTTTGTGTAAAACAGATTGAATAGCATTTAAATGAATTACAAAGCCATGGATTATCCACAGTATGGTTTTGAGAAAACCTTGCTCTTACGTCAAGATTATTCCTAAAATTTCGCTAAATGTTGAGTGATTATTTTCTACGTTTGAGTACACTGAAAATGAAGGTTTGTAAGTAAAACTGCCATAGGTTAAGAATTTTACTAAATCGTGTACTTAGTTTTGGACCAAGCTTACATTATCTGTAAACAGATTGCTACTCCATAATCTACACATATGTGTCTGATACCTTGAAGCTAACTTCTTCGTCACATTCTGAAAGCTTTAAATTTATTTACTAGATCTTTAATTTTAAAAAATAACCGTGCTTTTTCCGATAATTGTGTCACTATACTATCGATTAGTAAAAAAATATAAATAAATTCGTTATTTAGTAATAGTCTGTATACGTAGCTCTAACCATACTACATATGCATAAAATATTTAGCTATTGGTATATAGCCAAAAGAATTTGTTTTTATTGTTATGTTTTAGTTTAAATAATAACGACATCTCTAAATAGCATAATAATTAATATCCAAACCATTGCAAATAGCTGTTTCTATTCATATGACCCTGATCATCATCATCACTAGTCATAGTTGAAAATTAAGATTTACCACCATCAATGAACCCATTAGCACTGCTCTGCCCGCACGCTAAGTATACAGAACAAGTGTGAGTAAAATGTAAATACCCCAACTATTCTTTCCTTTTTCCGCCAACTTTAGTTTTACTAATTCTTCTAATATGATCCACCTGCCAGAAATATGTCACAATACAAACAGGTGTTAATGTAACATATAGTAATTCTATAAGTGCACTTCTAAACTCACCTTACAGTGATGTTTAATTGTTAGTAAAAGCATTTCTTTTATTAAGTACACCCAAAGACTTTAATATCTTATATATATGTAGTTTCGTAATTATATCAAAATCGGATGATAGTATAACGAATATTTAAAAATACATTTCTGCACATATCGTACATATCTCGCACGCACATTGACAAACGAAAGTCTTACATCCAATGTAATAGGTCGTTATTTATATAGATTTAAATATATTTCACTTCCACCACTACATATAAATAATAAAACGATTGAAATGTGCAATCCTGGCTACAATTAACGACATGCAAATTAGAATAACATTTCTCATATATTAATACCATTTCCACAAATCCGATTTCTATTTCTCTTATAAGCATATGAATATGTACATGTAGACTAAAATAAAAATGTACACACGCATCCTGATCTAGGATATTTTCCGTGACAGGCATCTCCTGTAATCTCCAGCTTTGCGTATGAATGACCTTTCACAAGAGCAACTCCACCACAGTATTGTGGTCGGGTTATTGTCCCGACCTTCGCTTTGACACCGTCATTTTCTGCTTGACTGATCTGTGATTTTATCAGGTTTATATGGAGGTGACTACCACACACATTCCTACTATAGCATATGAAAAGGGCACGGGCAAAGTAAAGAGGGAATTTGCCCTGATAAACCCCATACACCGAACTGTCCAAAATGACAAATGAATATTGAAAAGTTTGAAAACAAACAGATCTCTCTGGATCTGTACTTAACTTCTGATAAAATGCAATGCATAATTGTTCAACGCTCAAAGTAATATCTACATTGAGATATCTTTGTCATGCCGTTTTAATAGCGATAAATATGGAATAAATGTCCCAATGGCTTATTGTAAGTAACTGAAAGTTTATGAAACAAGGCTCTTGAGGTGACTAATTTAATATACGAGTTAATAAATGATCTTTTATTTAAACTATACTATATTATCAATTACTCTACAATCATTTCAAATATTTACTTGGGAAACAATCAGCTTAATAAGTATTTCCCAAAATTGTAACAAATTACAGATGTCGTAGATAGAATTTGTAATCATACTCTTAGATTTAAGGCCGACCTCATATGTAACTGTGATGAATTCTTATACTTCGAGCTATGTAGCCCCCACACGGAGCAAATATATATATATATATATCCACAAACGTTTAATTAGACTAGAGTTAGTTAACCAATTGACGGATTTTTTGCAATAGTATATCGTCACTTTTCGAACAGAAGATTAGTGTAGCTTCATTTTTGCTCTTCCATATAAGCCAAAACAATTTTCAGTGAGGATAAAGCATGTGAGTAGAAAATTTTATTAGCCAATTCTTCATCTGATTCTGAGTCCTGAGAAGGGTTTTGAACGAATAACACAATCTTTTCATCATCTTTTCTTGGCAAATCATTCTCGATTATTTCTTTGAGTACAAGTAAAGCTTTTTACAATTTTAAGTTTAAAAAGTCATAAAATCACTCCTGTTTACGAACAGCTTTATCATCAAATTGCTTTAGGTCAAAAAAGTTGATATTGTGCCATGACAAATGTTAAATTTTACTTTTCACCATAACCTTATATGATTCATCTTTAAAATGCTTTTTGGATGGTTTATTAATTCATTTCCCTTATCTAATCTCAAACTTCTAAATATCACTTCCCAATAATTTTATTTTTTCAAATGTATTTGCACTACAAGCGCAAGGAAGAACTTAAAAGGTATTGCCTCCTTCTTTTACGTATGATGTAACTAAATGGTAAATTACATGCTATCAACATAAAAATTAAGTCAAACGGAAATTCAATCATTGGTCTTCCTTTACTTTTTTATAGTTTTATATATATATAACACATGGGCTGAAAAGTCCCGAGCCTAACAAAGAAAACACGGTTTTTTTGGTTCAAAATTAGCTTTATTCATCAACGTAATCTCCATCAAGAGCAACGCAATCATTTCAGCGCCGCTCTAACATTTCAATACCACTTTTGTAGAACGATATACCTTTTGCCTCAAAATAGGCCTCAGTTTCAGCGATAACCTCTTCATTCGTGCGAAATTTCTTACCGGCAAGCATTTTTTTGAGGTCTGCGAATAGCCAGTAGTCGCTGGGAGCCAAATCTGGCGAATACGGTGGATGTGGGAGCAATTCGAAGTTCAATTCATGTAGTTTTGCCATTGTTTTGATTGACTTGTGACACGGTGCGTTGTCTTGATGAAACAAAATTTTTTTTCTTTGCCATATGCGGCCGTTTCTTTGCAATTTCGGCCTTCAAACGCTTCAATAACGCTATATAATATTCACTGTTGATGGTATTTCCTTTCTCAAGATAGTCGATGAATATTACACCACGCACATCCCAAAATACCGAGGCCATAACCTTTTCAGCCGATTGTTTGCTTTCGGGCGCTTTGGACGAGGTTCACCAGTTGCTGTCCACTCAGATAACGATCGTTTTGATTCCGGAGTGAAGTGATGGATCCATGTTTCATCCATTGTCACATATCGACGCAAAAATTCCGGTTTGTTACGTTTGAACATGGCCAAACACTGCTCAGAATCATCAACACGTTCTTGTTTTTGGTCAACAGTGAGCAAACGCGGCACCCACTTTGAACAGAGCTTTCTCAAAGTCAAATGCTCATGCAATATAAAGCCAATACGTTCTTTTGATATCTTTACGATGTCAGCTAACTCACGCAACTTCACTTTCCGATCATTCAAAACAATTTTTTTGAAATTGTTTGATGTTTTCTGGTGTTACCGCCTCATTTGGACGTCCACTGCTTTCTGCATCATCGGTGTCTCTACGACCACGTTTGAAGTCAGCAAACCAACGTTTTATTGTTGTTTCTGATGGAGCGGAGTCCCCATAACACTTTTCAACCCATTGCTTGGCTTGAATGGTATTTTTTCCCATCAACAAGCAGTGTAAAATTAAAACACGAAATTATTTTTTATCCATTGTTTTGAAAATAATGAAAGTAGCGTGACTCTTAGCACAATAACTCACAAAGTAATGAATAGTATATCATGAAATTTTAACAGCTGTCTTTTGAAGGTTAGTACTAACTGAAAGAAAGGTGACTGCAATAAAACTAACGTCATCTATGTGTTAGGCCCGGGACTTTTCAGCCCATGTGTTATATATATTGTATTATATATATTTCCTGCAATCCGTTTTATCCTAGCACAACAATGCGATAAACCATTGTTAACCACATTATTTTCACACAGTTGTATTTCAAATCGGTGAATTCCACCATAAACTTATTCACTTCACCTGTAAGTTCTCATTTCTTATTTCTACGTATGTACCGTAATAGGATTTTTAATGATACCTCTTTTCTCTTCAATAATATGTTCCAAATTGTTGTATTTCACTTGTACTTATTATTTAAACTTTATTGCAGGAAGTATTGTTAGCCTTACTCTGATTATGCTAATCGAATATCTTATCAAACGTCTTTATTTAATGCAGATTACAGTTCTTTCTTCAAATTACCTTCAGTATTTGATATTATTTTCCCAAAATTCATTTTCCCTCCTACACTAACTCCCTTAATTAACAGGAGAGCAGGAGTAATAAACGTCTCCGACATAAAAATTGTATCATAAAAATATTTCTGACTAATGTAAAACTTAATGTAAATATTTCTGGCATACACGGCAACTTTTGCCCTGAAGCGATTGTTACCTAATATCAGATACAATAGTCATGCACATGACTAGGTTTTCTAGCGGCCAGGGGAACAAAAGGCAGTTGGCTTAGGACATTAGAAAACAAATTGAGAGTTTAGAAGCTTCTAATTCTTCATATTTGCAAATTAGGCAATTATATCTTAATTTTACAGAGCCATCGTTTTAGCTGTTAATCCATTCAACATTCTGAGGTGGAGGGTTATATCATTCATACTTTGGCACAACATTCAACCGTAGCGTAGAGGCTACTGTGTGTGTTCTTTGTGAAACATCAAAGACCCGTAATGTAGGTAACTGTCAAAATTTCTTTCATTATTATAAGCAAAGCTTTAAATTGTAGAACTTACAACGAAGAAAATTTCTTGTAAAGCTCTGAGAAATTTCATTGTAGGACGTTCGATTTAATGAATTAACTCGTCAATATTGCAACGCACTAACGAAACTTGATCGATTGAACACAGACGTACATTCACCGACTCGGCGTCTGCATATCCGCATATTTTCAGGACGCTGCCCTGCTGACAAAACGGAGCAGCCCTAATGATTCAGATAGCACGATTTCTACTTAAAAGAGCTTGATTAATAGATGTCATAGAAATTATGCACAATCTTGAATAACTACGACATCGATTAAATTGTGTTCGGTTCCATTGTACATATAAAGAAATAAATTAAATTCAAATATTTTCATATCACTTATTTGGTCAAAGTATCACATCATTGCACACGCTTATATACAAATTAAGTTAAGTAATAGGCATTAATATTTATACCTAACATAGAATTTTCAAACACTTACTACGATGACGAGCAAACAAATCCTCTTCACACTGAAAAAGACAATGAAGTAATGCTCCTATTAATTGAATTTGTAATATTCAATATTCTCGTTAGAGCACACAATGGATATATTCATAATTCAGATTGAAAACGAACACTTTTATTATCGATGATAACTTAATTTCACGGTACAAAATATCTAATTAGGTCATACAAATCAACTAACTCACGGAGCACCCTTCATTCCCCTTTTTGAATTCCCTCCCCTTTATTCTATCGTTGCCCTGTTAGCATGTAGACCAACTCGGAAAATAGATTGTGATTGAATGGCATGTTGATTAACTTCATTAAGATTACGAGATTATGGTCGAAATGGTTTAGCTAACTTTTGATTAATGTTAGCCAGATAACCATACTATATGAGAATAAATACTTATTATTAATTGTGAAATATGATTTAGTTAAATTGTATTGAACACCTGTTCTATATAGTGATTAGTTGAAAGGAGTTTTTGACATCGTCCACAAATGAATTAGTAAATGAATTATTTATGAATTTCACTGTTGACATATAGGTTGTTCAAAGTAACCGGCGCGTTAATTTTACAGATTACAACCATGTAAACAAAAATATAGCGCATAACATTATAATTACCTTTTTGGGAAATTCTATATATTTAAGCTGCATAAAAATTTTGATTATATTACGTTCCTAACATCAAGGGCGGAGGAACTAGCTATTCGCGTAATCTTTCTTATGAAACAAGCTATGAAACTGATGAAAATATTAAATATATGGAGTTTCTTCCGTTGATTTTGTAAAAAAAAGAAAAGATCTATACCTCCTTATTTCCATCTAAGGCAAAAGGCACGTGGTTGTTCTCGATGTTAATGTTAATAGCTATTTTATATCGAAAATTTACATAAAACTAAAATGTAATTCTTATTTTCTCAACATTTATTGCGATAGTGTGATCTTAAAATGAAAAACAAGGAAGCTATGTCGAATTTGATGTAAGATTCATACAGTCACTGTAACTTTATTAGTAAGCAAATTATGAAGCCAGTCTCATGTTAATCAAAAAAATAGTTTCATTTATTACGGTGATGTAGTCGAAAGAAAAACAATTGCTCATCTCAATTTGAACCGAATTTTAATTTTAACTTACTTCTTTAAATGACCTACGTAGGTTTTAAACATCAATCTACAGAGTTTGGTATAAGTACCAAAGCATAAGCGTACATATAATTTTTCTACTAAATATAATGGTATAATCAACAAAATACAAATAAATGTCATATTTCTCAATAAGTTTAGAAAAGATATTTCTTTCAGTGGAGCACTTGCATTTTGCAAAAAAACGTATACTTTTTTCATATTTTTGTAGCCTTGGTGATAGTAGTAAATATTAGAAAAATAATTAAACCATGTGTTCGACTACAATTCTATACTTTTTACAGACTCCGGTTTCGAAAATCACACGTTGATCCATATTTTTATACTTTCTTCAATAGAGTTTTGATGTCCCTATATATTTTGCATTCCAAATGACAGAAAACAATAGTTACCCTCGTATTTGAAGTTTTATAAGTCTGATTTCAAAGTATTTCATATCATTTTCTCAGTTTGTAATTATAATATCAGTAATATTTAAACTTACTTTCCACTTTTTGCGAGTGCTCTGTTGTTAGTTATATAACTTTAACAATCTTCTCTAATGAAGCCAGACATTGAACACCGCCAAGGAACTGAAAGACTGAAATGTCTGTATACTAATGAACTTTAAATACGGTGTCAACCAGAAAATTGAGAACTTTTGGGCAACAACTGCGAAAGTCTACACCAACATTCGCAGCCAAACATAATTGGGGGAGAGCTTAGATGAGAGAGAGAAAGAGCAGGTTAGCGATTATAACTATTCGGCTACCAGACCCCAGTAACCTCTCTTGATTTACTGTATGAAACAAATATAAGGTTCAGAAATGATATATACCTTCCATATACAATCTCTCAAAGAAATGTTACATCGTATTTGTCTACTCCTTTGCAAAAAACACAAAATACTTTCGAATTGAACCAAGAGAACATGTACTGATCTGAATAATAATGCAATAATTTATAGCATATATATAGTCCTAGGTTTCTGAGACGAGTTGCTTTTCACGTTCCTCGTCTCAGAAGAATCATACCAACATTTCATTACGCAACGTACAAACAAATTTTCACTGAAGATATAGTAATAATCATAGCAACAGTATACCCATAACTCTAAACAAATTTAACTATATTAGAGCAAATATAATAGATAATAATAAATATAATCCATCCACAAATTCCTACCATAAAACTCCTTCTCCTTCTGGCTTTGGTAGATGAGTTAAACTTGCTACAGACAAACTAAGTAAATATTTTGCTAGTAATAAACTTAATGGAACTATGTATACGCGTGCTAACATTTAATTACGATAGCCTTCTTCATCTTCAAACCACCGCCAATATTTCACAAGATATTGTTTATGCTGATGTTATTAAATACAAACAAGAAATACTTACTCTCAGCTAGGTGCATAAAAGCACTTCAAACATATCCCATTTGTCGAATCGACACTAAATGTGGAACATGGAATAATTAGCAATAGAGTAATAGTAAATGAATTAAAATGTAGTAATCGTTATAATATGCTATACCGCTTTCTCAAATTTTACTAATATTCAACTAAATCTACACGTGCATTCGAGAACCAATTTATACGTTTCAATTTGTATTATATGTACATACACATACATAGATACTTAGTTTGGTACAATAAATACATGTGTATAGATTTCAAAAAACAATGAAATTGCACCGATAGACTCGCAGCGATTCACATGCTGAAATGTAAATCATTCATTCTTATGAGGGAGTCTGTCCCACTATAAAAATTGTTCTGTTACCAACCCTTATTCCATCATATGCTATTTCGTAAAAGACATATGCATATGTAGGATATTCTAAGAGAAAGTACAGCAACTGATTATATACAGAAGAACAAATTCCAAAAAGTTAGTAAACTTGAAAAGGACAATCGTTTTTAAATGTTTCTAATGTAAGTTCCTTTCAATGCGCGTTATTACTTCTATTTATTCAAATTTTTAGAGAGGGTAAAAAGCTGGGAAATGATACATAGTACATAATGGAATAATTACATATTTTACATAAAATATAGAAAATAACTAACGAAATTAACTACATTTATATTTTTTCTCACAAAAAGTATACTCAATAAGCAGTTTTCTTTTGCTGAGGATATAGCGTTCTACAGATCTGCGTGCATTTGAATATTCACAAAAATATTTATTAATTCTGTTTTAAAACATTTAATTGTTTTCTAACAAATTTCATATTTACTGTTCCTCCATCATGCAACACCCTTGACAATGTTGACAAGAACTTATAAATACTAACTTTATTTGATTTTACCTAAATAATGCAAAATCCAATGTTGCTGCTAGCACATTATTCATACTTTGATTAGTCGCGATCCAACAAAGCAACGTAATAAAAGGACTTGATGCGTTATCAAACCTGGCATTGAATTTTTTCTAAACCATAGTTTGAGATTGAAACAGTAAATAAAAATAGTTAAGACCCTTAATTGTTGATAAATGCCGATTCACATGTATAAATGTAAATTAACATCAAATATAAATGCCTTAGTGCACTAATTCAACTAACTCTATTTAATTATATCTAGAAACAGTTCAAGTAATATTTTATATCTTTTAACCACCCACACCTAAAACCAAAAAGCGGATTATAAGATGCGCTTATTATTATCCTTTAATTCAATCGTCCAAATTCGATAGTTTCTCAATGAAACTGCTAATAAAGGAGTTTCGAAAGTTTCAAATACACTAATAGTACCGGACAACATTGAATTTACTTATTAAGTGCAAGTACCCGATCCTGAATGAATTTAACGCACTTAACGCGAAAAATCTTGAAATATTTTGTCCGCTACATCGCGTAAATTAATAATTTAGTAAGATAAATATATGGTTACGAAACTTTTCATGTCACATGCAAAAACGTTTCTGCATCATACACCCTAAATAACCGCAAAAGTATGAGAAATTTCTTTTCATTTCGTCCATACCTTTCGAAGTTTTAGCACACACAAGTAAGTAACATTGCCCCGTGACTGCGCTAAGAGTGCTAACAACTTATACTATATTTACAAAGAAGGGACATTTGCTACAACAGACCATCAGCTAAGAAAACTGGTTATTTATATTTCGGCTGGAAGATAGGCGATCAGGACAGATAGCCTCGCGCGTGTCTTGCCTCACGCGTGTCCTGCCTCACGCGTGTCTTGCCTAGCTTCTACAATCAATCTTTCACAGTGGCTTAATGACAAAAAAGGCAATACCATTTGAATTTCAAAGGAGCCTACCAATCACGTTGATGGGCATTATTTCTGCATGGTACGACCAGTTTCTGGTTGCATCACTAAGAAATACATGTGAACAGGTGGATACCCTAATATACCGTTTACTCTGCGTCCTGTCACGGACTGCCAACAGACTTTTCTATCAGTTCAGACGAAGAAAATTCTCATCCATTCGCGAATTCTGTTAATCTTGTGATGACTTAAAGACGGAAGATTTTTTACGCATTGATGAAACACCTTCGCCGCGTAAACTTACCTCATATTAATTGAAAAACCTTGGACTCTGGATCTATCCAAAAGAAGGGTAGAAATGCTGGTCTCAAGACTTCGACAGTGGAATCTTCGTGAAGAAAATGTCTAAGTTTTGCATTCGTCATTAGCACACATTTGAAATAGCGGGGAACTTTGTGTTCTGTTTCAATGTTGATGAACTATTACAAAAACTTAACCCTCAAAAACTGAATCTCGAAGAAGATTTACAAATAAACGAAACCCCAGGTATGAATGACATGAAGGAGACATGATAATCTAAAGCAGCAATTGGAGGGAACTAACTACAGCAAGTATAGCTGGCAGATCTGCGTGATCTGAAGGTAGTGTCTCTGTTAATGGGATTACAGCAGGGATATACAAAGTACTGCTGTTTTTGTCAATGAAAGAGCAGAGCAATCGATATGCAATACTTCAAGAAAGGCTGACCTTCAAGATCATCCAAACAAAATAATCATTTCTCTTTTACACATTAAGCTCGTCCTTATGGAAACTTAGTAGGTAAAAGCTACGCATACGAACCGACCAGCATTCAAATACCTACGTGGAAAAATTCCCTCGTCCCGAGAAGCTAAAATTAAAACAGGTATTTCTGTGAACCCCACATTTTATAAACTTCTTCAATGTAAAAGAAACAGGTTAGAATGCATTCTGTCACATGGCAGGAAACCTACTGGGGAATGAAAAGACCGAAAACTACAAAGAGCTGGTCTAATTGGCTTTGTTTCGTGAATTCGGCTGAAACATCTTTAAAGATTCACTTTCTTGGCTCTCACTTAAATTTCTTCCGTGATAACTGCGGGCAGGTCCTTGATGAGCACTCAATGGTGGCTAACAATTGTGGAACGCTCATCAGAGCTGCTCACATCATCGCTTACAAATAAGAAACCAAGAGAAAACGATACTACGTAACAGATTAAGATGTACTATAATACATATATATACACATATTGTCAAAAATGCCTACACACTGCAAAGAAACCGTAGCTAATTTAGTTTTTTCTTATGCATATTCGTGTTCAGCACCCCGTATAATCATAAAAATGTTGCCCACAAAAACATATGCATTTAGTGTACACCTCGCAATTTTATTTTTGAAGTAAAATAATAAATGGACATGAATGTATTTACCAACAAATTCTTAGGAACTATCTGTAAAATTAACCGAACTTATTTCTGATAATATAACAAACCGCAGTTCCCACTGAAATACTTCGCTTTAATCTAATTCCATACTTCGTCATTTTTTAATTCTTCATCAATAATCACTAACCAATTTCAAATATCAGAATCCGCATGTTTTCAATTAAGCCCCGATTATAAATACTCAATTTAGATACGTGCACTTTAGCGCATGAGCACATATACAATGCGAATAAAACAGTACAAAAGAAAGAACAGCAGACAATAGTATACAAGAAATTTGAGAAGCATGTGCCTTATTGGCGGTTGTTTTTAATTTATCTCTTATCGATGAGAAGATCAATTACAAATGCAAATATAATGAACATGAAAAAGTTACTACCAAATATAGTCCCTTACGTTTCGCCCAGACCTCTTTTTTGATCCAATGTTCTTCCCGACCAATGAAAGTCATACTGACGCGATACCGAAAGACAATAGTGCACATGGATGTGTATACCTAAGTGGTTTTTGTGGCACGGTATTTAATGTAAATTGGTCCTTGCAGATAACCATCGCTATTAAAAGAAATGTGATCGAATTTGAAATGGTAATGGAGTGTATATTGTCTCAGTTACGGCTACTTCGCTTCTCATACATACAGTCCGCACAATAAAATGAACGCCTAATAGTTAATCCACTTTCTTGAGGTATTAATTATATTAACTACTGTTAATTATTTTGTAAGAAAATAAACAGTTATTAGATAAAATATATTTTCTTATGATACATGAGTAACATTCACAAATAAAAAAGAATTCCTTGATTAAAATACTGGATTGTCTTGAAGAAGACGAAGAAAAATTTTACTACAAAAATTATTTTTTATGTTCTATTAGGCTATCCTATAGTAGTGTTAAAACATATATGGTTACATTATACTAAAATAAAGTACTTTATAGATATACTATTGTTCTTAATTTACTACAAACTGTGTTTTTTATATTTAACTTCCTTTATACAAACAGCCTTTGATTGTTAAAATATAGGTGCCAATAATTAGAAAACTATTAGAACGCATGTGGCTTTTTAAACGAAGGTTTATTGTGACGCAATTTTCTGTTCAACGCATAGTACTTGAATGCATCCAATGCTGCAACCGATGTAGAGTCCATATTTTCAGATGTACTACTTCCTTCAGGTTTTAATTTTAGTCCTATCACAAGGCATACATTTATGACCGACTTATTAGGAAGCTATATCATATATATACATATATATACATATATATATATATATATATATATATATATAGCTACTACAGACCGTGGCGGTGATAAAGTTGCTCCTGAAAAAGGAAAGTGATAACTGTATGCCGCATTGTTGATTCCATACATATATATATATATATATATATATATTTATAAAGAAATTGCATAAAAGAAAATATGTCTTTATTAAAAAATAAAAAATAAATTTTACCTTATTTTGAAAAATAATGTTCTATTTTTGTTTGCGTATATTGGTATTTTCTAATGTCATTGCCCGTAGTTTACGGGGCACTGAAATATCTGAATATAATATGCTTTTTACTTCAGCCCAATCTAACGCTTGATTAAAAATTCCTATAGCTTGCGCGTCACTCACTGTATTTTTTATATTTCAGTCAGAGGTTCGTTATCTTCACTCACCCCATCTTCCTCTTCATGTGCATCATTCATCTCTTTATCGTCATTCCATAAACTAACATCGGCAATTGCGCAAACAATATCAGGATTTATTGCTTTTAATAACGAACGTCCGATGGTGCGCTGTCAATAACTTCGGCATCAGATAGTAACTGTTTTCTAATGATGGTTAGCGATACATTGTTTTCATTATCGTAATCATCACTGGAATAAAGAAAATTTTTCCAACATTTTCTGATTGTTTGCTGGTTAAGGGCATTCCACGCCATATCTAAATTTAAAATTGCTTCAAGTAAAGTTACTTCATTTAAGGATTCAAAAATGTTTTTAGGATTTTTTGATAACTCAGACGAAAGTAGGAATTTTCGACAATACAATATAGTAATTTATATTATACTTTGATCCATCGGTTGGATAAGTGGAGTTACGTTGGGCAGCATGAACATAACAAAAATTGAGTCATCGTTGCTTCTTAATTGTTCCTCTGAAGGATGACTTGCGTTATCCAAGATAAACACCGCCTTTATTAGAAGATTTTGTTTTCTTAACAAGTCGTTCACCTACAAATTTAATATGTATCATTAAATTACATTACTTATTATTACAGTTTTATTGCTATACCTGAGAGGCAAAGTGCTTCTGGAACCATTCCAGAAATATACCTTTGGTCATCCAAGCGGATTTTGAACAGTTATAATCAACGGGACTCTTAAAATTTCTAAATGAACGTCGATTTTTTGGCTTTCCTATTACTAGTGGCCTTATTTTGTGTGTACCACTGGCATTCGTGCACGCTAGAAAAGTTATACGTTGTCTTTCCACCTTTCTACCCGAGCAGATTTTTCATGTGATGCAACATAGATTTTCGTAGGTAATAATTTCCAATAAAGACTGGTTTCATCTACATTGTATATTTGCTCCTTATTTAAATGTAGCTCTTTGATTTTGTTCATCAACTTTTTCTTAAACAGTTGCACTAGTTGTGATGGTGCCGATAATTTTTCACCAGATATCGACAGCAGTCGAATTCCATACCTTCTTTTAAATCTCTTTAGCCTGCCATCACTGGCTACAACATTTTCGGTCTTTTTAAAGATTTCAATAATTTTGCTCTCTCTTTAATTAATTCACAGTTAATTCGAACATGAGTATCCTTTTGTTTTAAAAACCATTTATACTGATGATTTTCCGTTATAGGTGCTTCGTCATTTTTTAAAGTTTTGCGATTTCCCGGGCCTCCATATGTATCTGACGTACGTTGTAAAATTTGTGACTTGAATCGCTTAATTTTACAGAGTGTGGTTTTAGATACTCCATAGTTTTTTGCCTATTGAGTCAGCCCCGCACCTTTTTTAATATCGTCGATGATTTTCACTTTGTCACGTAATTTTAAAAATGTTCTTTTATTGGACGTGGATGCCACGTCTGTTCTGGTGTGATTTTAGCTGCACATCACTTTATTTCACGAGAGACAAAAGAAACAACGCTTACAGGGCGCTGAAAACGTTTACGTAAACATTCTTTTGATCTATTCAATTACGCACGTAAATCGGGAAATATCCGGTATCCTAAACTGTTTACATTATCGAATTGTGCGTGGTGCAAACTTGTTTACATTACTGAGCGTTCTATTTAATCCTATAATAACAATTTTCTATTTACGTGACCGCGACGTTTCCACTACCGGGTATTTAGATGAGCGAGCGTTTACTGTATATCCACTTTGCTCTACTTTCCTTTGATGAAGCTCAGGTTATGTTAGCTAAACTCGTTGGCACCTACTTTTGATTCTCAATTAAGTTTGTCACATATATGGCATGTATCAACACTTGGATGACGAAAACTTAGATTCGGAAAGTATTTTTTAAATACACTGACATAACACCTGTACACCACTGGAGAATTCGGCTTAATGAATTTCAAAGCTTTAAACAATCTATGGTGATTTAAATCAGGGGTGGTGTACTCGCTCTGATACTTTGTCAAAGCATTTATAAATATTCTAAATAGAAACAGAGTTAATATTAAACTGTTATCCAAATAACTAATGTACAAAATACTATTTACCATTTGTAAAGTCTTATGTTAAAATTAACAGCTCATGCGTTATTCTAGCTCCTTTGTTGCAAGAATTTCATTATTCTGTCTACTAATACATACTTTAGCAAACTTTTTTCTTGATTTCTTTACCTCTCAAGCGTTCCCTTGTTTATTGTTTCTTCCACACTTAAATCTTTGATTCTCATCAAAAGCACAGTTATCAATTTCATGAATCAAAATGACAGTACGGCCAAAAAAAAGTAAAATTATTCATACAAAAAGGTTTTGGAAAAGGTATTAATATTCATTAACTAGCTAATTAGCTGAACAAGCACTTTATAAGACAACAAATTACAAATGACAAATACAGCGGTAGTGAAATACCTATCTTAACAACCTGACTTTGATATAATTATTATTTTTTTATATATATATTTCTGACCGCGTATATTGATGGTCCCAAGAGGGACCGCTTCAACTAGGTTGACGTTTCGACAAGATGTCACTCATCTTCTTCTATGCGCTCTTATTTGGGTAGCGATAGCAGATGAATTGTTCAGTTCATCTCCGATCTCGTAGGCACTCCCGAAAAACTATCAACGAAATTACCTTTACCGAAAGATCGTACCTCGCCAAACCCCAAGAGTCCACTTATGCAAATGTATACATCAGACAAACAGGCAGAAACATCATCATCGGGGTAAAAGAACATATTCGAGATACAAAGTATGAATATACAGACAAATCAGCGATAACAGCCAAACACCAAACACGGAATCAATTTTGACAGGAAATTAGCAACTGAACTACATTACTGGGAAGTATTGTCCAGAAAAATTTTTACATTACGGGGGAATCCGAACAGCATCAACGGAGATGACGGACTATAGTTGTCAAATATGTAATGAGCATTAATCATACTCCAACGAAGAGCAGCAGGTATGTCTCTACAGAGCAGAACAGTTACGCACCATAGGACTTAACCACCATAGACCTCGTAGTATGACAAGTCAGTCACGTCACTTCTGAAGAAGACCACGACAAGATCATCGAGACGTAAAGTATTATGAACTCTTTGCACTAGCAAAAACCTGAAAACTGAAGAGCAGCTAACAATTTTTAATAAAAAAGTATAAATATTTTCTAAACCATCTGCTTTAACTACATATTATATTTTATATATTATCTAAAGTGGAGCCTGAAACTCAAATATTAGGTAATATGCAAGCTATTCTATTTAAAATAAGATACCCAGCCAACTTCCATTATAACTAGAAGTGATAAGTATCTAAAAATATTTTAAACAGAACAGGCAATTATGAAAACACTTCTACAAATATTCGTATTTATAGAAGTGTTTATACTGTATTTATGTCTTAATTTATCTCCGTATATTTTTAACTAACGTTTATACAATGCGTAGTAATGATTTTAGCAATACCTACTCCATTGCAGGAAACTGGTAAAAGGAATTTTCGAAGAACAGAAGATATCACAAAAAGGTAAAAATTACTGTTAGCCCGAAAATGTTGATTAGAACTCTAAGTAATTTAAATCAATATTAATTGAAATATATATCTTGTATATTATGAATTACGATAGTAAAGAGAACGGGGTTAAAACATACAAATATATCCCAAATATTCATTTACAGAATGCACTACCTTCATTATCCTGTTCAGTAAACTTCGATAATTCGTTTTAATATTATACCGTAGATTCATTGCTAGAGTTTATAGTAGTGTGGAGGAGCTATACGTCTTTAAGGATGTACTCAGTGTTAACTTTATTTCATTTCTATGCAGAAGTTTTATGGCCCAAATCTTGATACCGCCGACCCAGAAAGGATTCAAACAAATTCCTGCGTTGGATGCATTTTACAAATACACGGGTATGATCACATTTTGCTCAAGTTGCAGGAATATAAAGTAGTTAAACACACGTGGCACACAGTAAACAATCGAGTGTTAATATTGGCACTCAAAAGTAATATAAATAGATACGCACTGACGAGAAAAGCTCTTCCGGCATTTTTGCGTGTAAAAAATAGTTGGGGTTCTTATAGAAGTTATGTAATTATTCTCATAAAGTATGTGCAAATTCTAAGCACTCCTGTTTGTAAATATATATAATACCAGTGTTAATTGTATATGGAGGTTTGTGTTTAAATGAATTACTAAGTGCAAAGCATACGCTTCGCAGCATGCATACATTATACAATTTAATAAATATAATTTAGCATATTTTCTAGACTTCTTATGTAAATATGATATTCCTAAGCCTACTTTTTATTTCTACTTAGGATCACCTTAACATTTCCAATGTAAATATGGTTTATTTATTTATAAATTTTGTTATAGTTCATTGCAGGTAAAGTATTTTCAATGCAGAGATGTGTTTGAGGGAAGAAAATTAAAATACTAATTGTGTGTATATTTTTATTAATATAAATAGTGAAAACCTGCTACAAAGATATTTCTTATCTACTCCTACTTTTTTTTAAGTATTGCACATAAGTCGTGGACTTCACACCGTCCATAACAAGCATTGACACCCTAAGGTGATACAAATAAATACACATATAGGTCTTCCAAACTCTGGCGCGTTTCTGAATCTTGCTTATTTCAGAAGTAGAGTATGTTCAAATTTAACCAAGCACTAAATAAACAAGCAAAAGATCTTCATAATTTCCAAAGTCTTTTGATGAATAATATAGAGAAAAGGAACAGTAATGAATGGCTATTACATAACTATAGGACAGCTAAGTAATTACTTATAAACAAGTAGCAACGCGCAAAACGAGTAACAAAAATAAGACGTTATTTCATCCACTGAGATATACTTTGTATCATCACAATCCAGACGAGAAGCGTGTGAAAGTAGACAATTAACATGATCGACTAAATTATTAAAAAGTGTTAAATAATATTTTCTCAGAGCCAAAATTTGCAGAGAAACGTTTTATCTTGCATGAAGTCATTATTACCACCCCTTAATTTTTCATGCAAGTACTTTCGACCCTCTCTGGACCTTTTTCATCGGGTTTACGTTAAGAAGAGTCCACCCTATCCATTTGAAAAAATTATTCGAGCCAACGTACACGGTATCAGGGCCCGTAGTAAACGTTTAATTAGTCCTCCACCACATAAAACCTGACCTTTTGGAAGTGTTTACAAATAGTATAATTGACAACTAGAGGTTTCTTACATTATTGTATGTCCAAATATCCAAACGCGCTCTTATACAATTATCTATTTTCGCAGTACAGTGAAATCTCCCTTGAACGGACACCAACGGAACCCAATTGAAGATGTCCGTTCAGGAGGGGTGTCCGCATAAAAGAAATATGTAGTAGATACAACAAAAATCGTGTTTTAACGAAAAATGAATATATTAAACAAAATGTTTTTAAAATAAATAAGAAACTTTAAATTTAAGAAAAAAAGGTTTATTTCCTTTAGATATATACATACAAAGTATAATATATGTACATAGATACATAGATGTAGTATGTAATACAAAACAATGAAATAAATAGTCACTTTAAGGACGCAAAAATTCATATATTGTTGTTTGTCTTCTCTTTTTCTTTAAAATGACGTCTTGAAATCGTATTTCTAATTTAGAAAGAAGCTCCAAAGACAGTACCTCCGTCATTTTCGACAAAACTTTTGAGCTGCTTGATCAGGGTAATAGCTTTACGATAATTTGGGATAGCTTCTTTTGGCACTTGAACCTCATCGACATCAGAATCTTCCGAAAGTTCTTGTATTTCAACTGGATTTGCAATTTCTTGTTCTGAATCTGGATCTTCAACATACAAATCTTCATCTACGTTCAAAAAATCATTAAGGTTCTCATTATCCGTCAATATATGTCGTCAATTTGTATTCAATAAATTCTTATTTTTGAGGATATCTGAGTACACTAAGAGGCAAATCTTCTTCTAGGTCAGATGTATCAGCCTCAGTTAACTGGTCTTCACTTTGCATATTTACACGATTAAATCCTGCTTTACGGAAGCAATTTTGAACTGTCTCTTTGGTTACTTGGTCCCAAGCGATTTTTGTCAAATAATCTAGATCCAGTGGTGTAATTTTCTTTATTAACTCAAAAGCTGTACTAGCAGTTTCAATGTTTACTAGCAGATGTTTGAGTATTATACTTCGGTAATACGTTTTACAATTCTTTATAATCTCCTGGTCAAGTGGTTGACAAGCTGATGTACAATTAGGGGGTAAAAACAATATTTTTATATTATTTAAGCGAACGTCTTTCGGATGAGATCCCGCATTGTTTAAAAATAACAAAATGTTTCTTTTTTCCTTAGCCATTTTCCAATCTAGGTCTTGCAACCACTCTGTCATAATTTGTCCTGTCATCCAAGCTGTATTATTGTATTTCCAAGTTACAGGCAGGTAATTTATATTAATGTTTTTAAAAGCTCTGGGTTTAGCTGCCCTACCAATGACTAGGAGTTTTTGTTTTTCACCCGCCATATTCACACAAAGCAAAATTGTAAACCTCTCTTTGGGATACTTACCCCCAACACATTTTTCCTTCTTTAATGTGAGCGTTTTATCAGCTACAGCCCTAATATACAGGCCTGTCTCATCTTCATTATAGATGTCTCTCGGTGAATATCCCTTAATCGAAGAAGGACATTTTTTTAAAAACGATGAAACATCAGCATTAACCAAAGCTCCTTCTCCTGAAATCGCTTTAAAACTTATATTGTGGCAGATTCTAAATTTATTGAGCCAACCAGAAGAAGCATTGAATGTAGAATGTCCCAAAGAATTTCTATTTTTCTTACTTTACGTCGTATTAGCGGTCCTAAAAAAAGAAATGTTTTTTGCGTTTTTGTCACGATAAACCTATTGGTAATCTCACTTTTTTTTATCTATTTTAGAATTTAATATGACAAGAAAATCAACGCATTAATACAAGAAGACCTTATCTAAAAATATCATATGCATACCTGTTAAAGGAATCCCCTTATGCCGAGAGCTGTTGTAAACCAGTCATAACACAATTTGTCAATTTTAGTACCATCACCCGTCAAAAAGCTTCTTTTTTCATTCAAATTGTTGTTCGACATCCATTTGTATAGAGGGATATCTTTATGTTTAATTATATCTGTAGCTTGTGTTTTTCCAATATTAAAACGCATAGATAAGTTCCTTACACTTAATTTCTCTTTATTGTAAACTTCAACAATCTCAATTTTTTGTTTAAGCGTGAGAATTGTTCTATTTCTACAATGAATGTGTCGCCCACTGTGTCTTTTCCGCATAGACATCAAACTAATATTGAAAGCAGATTCAATCGAAAACGTGCACCCAAAGAATAAGAACGGTAAATCCACGACCTACTTGGGGAAGTCCCTAATTCACGCCAGGCAGAAATGCACGACATAGGCTGCGTTTATACCGAAAGATTAAAGTCGGTAAATCTCCGGTTTACTCGGGAAAGTCCCAGCGAAATTGGCGCGCGGCGCAATTGAGAAATGCAATAGCAATACTCTCCATATAAAAATAAGATAAGGCGTTTCTTTTTATTTTATTTTTTGTCCGGTTAAGAGAACAATTTCTCGTGTCCGCGTCCGTTCAAGAGAATGTCGGTCCAAGAAGGAGTTAATACAATGGAAATTATATAAGAGCCGGTCGGGACCATGAGAGACTGTCCGTTTAAGGGAGGTGTCCGTGTAAGGGGGGTGTCCGCGAAGCGGAATTTCACTGTATATTTATTTATTATTATTAATACATACACATAATTTTTTTCTTTTTTGTGATATTATTTTAATTGGAAATAAAAATTATATATATATATATATATATATATATATGATTATTAGGTGTATGTACATTCTTAATTCAGGAAAGAAGAATACAAAAAATGTTTTGTTGTAATATATATATATAGAACTTGTCAACGGTTACGTTGATACAACTATAGATTACAACTGTTTTTGTGTGTTCTCCCCTGTCATATATTTAAGACAATTTTCGGCAGTAAACATGCAGCGGTAGGGATGTCCCCGCAACTTTCTGTCATTAGTCATCAATCACTGCACAAGTATTTCGTTCGATGTGATGACTTCACTAGTTTCAGCGTTTAAATACTTACGGGTTTTTTTGTTGCGTTGGTAATGATCAGTACTTAATATTACCTTGTATAGTAATTGCACATACATTACCAACCATAAATGTTTACCCACCTGGATAGTTGGAGATTATTCAAAGAAACAATCTTTTATCCTTACCAAAATATTTGTATTATTAAGCTCCGATTACGAGTACGATTTTGCCGATCAGGCACGTTGAGGTAGATATGCTCGATAAAAGTAGTTTTTCGGAAACATTTATCACGCCCGTCGTAAAATAAGAAAATAGACGATATAGACATTTGTATTGCAAGTAGTGAATAGTGAAGTATTTGAAACAGCAAGTAACGTTAAAATAATGTCGGCAAGAAAAGAATTATCTACGGAAAAGCCTACTCAAATAGTAGCATATCACGACATCGGTAAAAGTAACCGAGAAATTTCTAAATTATTGAAATTATATCGTATAACGGATTATAACGTTAGAAATGTCAAGGAAATAACTGTGGACCTAATAAATAGCAACCCGGACGGCCAAAAGTAACAACACCACCAGAAGATCGCGCAATTGTAATCACGAGCAAACGAAGTAGACAAAAAACGGCGCCAGAAATTTCTGCCGAAGTGAATAATTCGCGTCCAAAACCAGCTAGCGCCACCACGATAAAAAGGAGTTTACACCAAGCTGGATTGTTTGGAAGAATTGCTGTGCGGAGACCGTTATTACACAAAGTAAACAAATGCAAACGGTTAGCATGGGCGGTAGAATACAAAGACTGGACGTTGGAAAATTGGAAGAAAGTGCTCTGGACAACAACGTAGTTTAAGTCACGTGACAAACATATGGCGTATATCATGATGGTGTATGTTAAGAATTCTCAGTTTTATTATATAAATTTTGCATCTGTTCAGCAAAATAACGTTCTCTTCACTTGATTTAAGCTATAACATTTCAATGAATCAATAGCAAATATTTTGGTAAATCCTGCATTAGTTTCTGACAATACATTGCTATGCCATGTGATGAAAATAACAACACGAAGTTCTATTTAAGCATCTAATCAATATATGTGCGATTTTTCTTCCAAGCAAATCTAGTGTTTGAGCAACTGCTATTCTGAAAAACCTTTAGAGCATTATCTATGAATGTCAGCAATTGATTTGCATTTTTTATCAAAATAATATTTACGTAAATTCGTTTAGCACTTTGATTTGATGCAATATTTGATGAGAAATTAATCAAACTATTTATATCTAAAATTGTCGAAACAATATTGCATCACGAGCTCATAGCCAAATGAAAAGAAAAATCTTTCCTGGCTGTATTTCCATGTAAACTAGGTTTTGCATATCAGACTGTTTTGTGTTTATTAATGTGTATTTACATAACTTTACGAATAAACTGCAGAGCGATCAAGTTTTACAGTTTCAATTGATAAAGAATGTAAACTCTCAGACTTCCGGTCTATTTGATTAATTAAAATCGCCGAAAGACATCTATCTAGTTTATCTAACGTATAAGAATTTTAAATTAACAAAAGAATTTGGTATGGTAAAATTTAATTTATTCGCGTGAGATAATAAAAGGAAAACAGCAGTCCTTATCAGGTGTCTTAATGAAAGCTCCGTGTGAACGCAGTAAGAAGCTTAGGCTGACAGTTCTTTGCATGCTATTACAAGTGATGCATATTGTAAGTACTATTGCTGGGAGATTTAGACTCTTTGTAGCTTTTTACAAAGCGCACAGTTCAATCAAATTTTAGTGATTAAAACATATTTGATTAACAAACGTATAAAGAAAAGTGAATTATGCGAATTGCATAAAATTGCTATAAAATATTGTTTAAGTAGTTCCTTTGATACCCTTAGATTATAGACAACTTAATGCTCAAAAAATCTATTATAGCTATTTAGTACAAAGTTAATAAAATAAAATAAAAATATGTCAAAATTATGCTTTCATGCTTGGATACAATTTTGTTATACGCAAAAAAGTACAGATCTCTTTCATACATTATTTTACGACCCTCTATTTTTCAAATAAAATAGATTTATATTAATAAACAATTAATATTCTGTTTGCGTCCAATATCTTCAATATCATGGAAAGTTATATCGAATACACTTAGATTCGGCTGATTTCGTAGGTACCTGTACTCATACTAACAGTCTTCTAAATTTAAAGCAATAAAATTCGATTTTATTGTTAAAATCTAAAGAGACATACGTAAACAAACGCCGCCCGATAAACGGGATTTTCATTGTCATGGAGTTGATTACAATTTGAATATGACGAATGAATGCATGAAAATGCCTCCAACTTCTAACCTCGCTCTGTGCACATTTATTGCAGAGATTAAGGCCAGTCTAGAAAATAAAATTTTCTAAGAGCATATCATTAATTTATAATGTACTCCGTTAGTGGTCTGCGCAGTACCTTAATAACTGCAACTACTAATATATACAAATAAATCGAATATTTACTTAAATACTTTATATTCAAACAAACCCAACAAAAATAATTACTATAAGGTAATTTCAAATCATGTTAATTACAGAAATTGTATTATAAATTCCAAAGTACCATCCCAAGATAATGGGTATATGCTCATCTCTCATAGGCAAGAGGCGCATATATAGGATAAAATATTTAATTTTAAGTTTACAGGATCAACTAAAATTGTTTTTGCTTAAATAGAAATATTTTAAATTCAATACCACTCTAACTCAAGTGCTATGTACTTACGGGAGGCAATTTTCTAATAAAAAAATCTAGAAATTAAAATCTTCCATATAACAAACATAAAGTTTTCTAAAACATTCGAGAAAAGTACATATATATTTACCTATCACGGTAATAATTTATTTTCAGAGAAGTAACGGCAATAGGACAAACAATATATCAGTTCCTCCCTTACTCGGCTACGGGGGACTGTAATCATTCCTGGCCGTCTTATCTTCCCGCTGTGTAAACATTTTCAGTAATGGGATTGTTTTATCCAGCATTCATTGGCATTAAGTGCTTCGTGTTTCTAGCAATTTTATTAGCTTCCAAGCAAAGCAATGCGTAGTAATGCTGTCGTCTCATAAGGCTTTTCCTTTTGCTTGCTCACTCTTTGTTACCTGTAAGCTCCACAATTAAACGGATACGCTAAGGCCTATACCGAATTTATATCTTAATTCCTAGATATACCATAATTGATGCTAAAATATTAGGAATTTATACGGTAACTGCAGCAATCTTTGCAAAATATGTCGGTGGGTGTGGTCGATCAGTATGCTTTATAGGCGAATAAGAAAACGTTTTATTTTTATATTCTAATTTTGCTGTCGAACATTACATAAAAAGAATATAATCACAACATGAGGTTTAACCAATAAATAATGTTTAGTCTCACAATATTTAATAAAATGAAATTACTATTAATGGAAATATGGAAAATAAATCAGTGTGTTCGATTCTCAACTGCTAGAAGGGTTTTTTGTTTTCTTTTAGTCATGAATGTTGATTATTTCCTACAACAACTGTAGCATTAAAAAAGCAATGTAGATGTGCATCCTCCGTTTCTGCTAAGCCAAACCCGTCCCAAAAGCAATCCAGAAAGTTTGAATCTGGTGACCGTGCTGGTTAATGTTGAACCCCAATTCAACGATTCAAAAAGTACGTGTTTAAAAAACCTTGAACACGTTAAATAAAACGTCATAGAATGTATTGTCAACATATGAAGGATTTTCATTAGTGTCGTAACGGTTGCCGGGTTCCGCCGTGTCGCTAAGGTTTCTGTCTCTAATGTTTCGGGAACAACTGCGGTTTCCAACATATAAAGGAAGATCATCCAAAATTTCTGTGAAGCAAACCTCCAATATCCCACCAACAATCATAGCAAGTGAATTTTCGTCTAAGCATTGACGTGCATAGTAGTAACTACTATATCATAAATAAACTGAACTTCACCCTTAGGTAAAATGCATTTCTACAGCCCTAGAATTTGACACATTTGATTACAAAGTTGCCACCTTAAGACACGACCACCTACTTGAAGACTTTGAGCAGACTGAAAATGACAACGGTGTAGACCATTTTCTTTAAGTAGGCTCCAAGTGGCTGTACCTATAATTTTAAGTTGAGTTATTAATAAATTAATAATAATAAATAAAAAATAATTAATAAAATTAATATACATTTGAAGTCCTACTTTAAAGCTATGAACTCGTTCAAAACCAGTCTTAGTAATTGAAAGAATTTTAATTTCTCTGGCGCTCGCCAGTGCATTTCCAATTAATTTTCTGCTGGAAAGAGAGGTATTGGTATTCATTGACTAGCTGAACAACTTTATCACTACGAGGGCGACCTGAAATGTTTCCGGAATCGGCAAAAGATGGCGCACGATGGTTGAAGTGGATTCATTGGTCGGCAAGGGCAACCTTTTTTATGGAAACTGTCAAAATTTTAGATATTCATCGTCAATAGTTGTTGTTTAAGTGTGTGTTTTGTGTAGCAAGCCAGTCGGTTTCACAAAAATGGATAAAATCGAATTTTGAGCAGTGACGATACACTTCTGCTGGCGGGGAAAACGGCTACAGAAATTCGAAATATTTTACTAGAGGTTCATGGCGGATGTACTCCATCATTTTCCACCATCAGCTTCTGAGTGGATTCAAACGTGACTGCACGAGCACAAGTGACGAATTACCCAGTGAACGCCCAAAAACCGCTACCAACGATGAAATGGTCGACAAGATTCATGACGTTGTGTTAGCCGATCGCCGATTGAAGCTGAAAGAGACAGCAGAGATAACAAGCATCTCAGAAGAACGCGTTGGCCATATCCTTCACGAAATTTTGGCGTTTGCTCACACCGGAGCAAAAACGAAATCGGGTGACCGCTTCGGAGGAGTGTCTAGCCAGGATCCAACGCGATCCAAGGGATTTCTTCATTCATTTCGTAACCGTGGATGAGACTTTGATCCACCACTACATACCGGAGACCAAAGAACAGTCGAAGCAGTTGACTTTTCCGGGCGAATCGGCTCCGAAGAAAGCAAAGACAGTTCAATCGGCTGGAAAGGTCATCGACTACCTGCAGAAGGAAGGACGATAACGGGGCAATTCTACAACAATTTATTGACCCGATTCGATGCAGTATTTTTCTACAACGACAACGCACCGCCTCATTCATCCCGCATCGTCGTATACAAATTGAATAAGTTGCCCTACAAATCAGTCTCTCATCCTCTATATTCACCGGACCTAGCCTCCAGCGACTTTCTCCTATTCCCAAACCTGAAAAAATCACTGGAAGGAAACAGATTTGCCTTAAATGAGGAGGTCATCGCCGCCACAGATGACTATTTTGCAGACCTCGAAACGTCCTACTTTTCCTACGGCTTGAAGACATTTGAGCACCATTTGGAAAAATGTATTGATCTTCGAAGAGATTACGTCGAAAAATAAAACTAAAAAGTTGGGATTTGAGATTTTTTATCGCTATCCTTCGTGATCTTGCGTCCAGTGACGATATCTCAAAAGCTGGGTTGCACCTAAACAGTTTGAGAAAAGTGAGTAATTAAAAATCTCAATGCAAAACTGGTTAAAAACCCAGAAAAGGTTTGAAGCGGCTTATTGCGCTGCATTGAAAGTGTTCGGAACGATATTGTAGAAAAATAAAGCAAATACGTAAATTTTTGAAATCCTTAATAAATATGTCATTTTTTATTTGCTTTCATTTTATTACTGATCAACCCTAAATTTTGAACCATGCCTCGTATATGTTGTCACTAGATTTATTTGTTTCTAGAAATATTCTAAAGATGTATGTATGCATATATTTTTAAGAAAATCTGGAATATGTAAATAGAGGAGTAATAAGCGAAGCGAAGATTTTTTATGTTCTAATAACAACTTAAATTCTCGTATGCAAGAATCTGCGTATAATAACTGGCCATTACTAAATAATACACAAATTGGTTCTATTCCATAGAACATCTACTTCATAGTTACGTTGAAGAATATAGTAATCCCTTATAACAGAGAATGGAAGTACTCAAGTTCTACTAAAGAGTCAGCATAACAAATTTACAATAGTAGCGATATTAAGTAAGAATAATAATTATCTATAATACTGTCCTAAATATAATCATAAACTATTACTAAAGCTCCAAACTGAAGAAAATTAAGGCTCTATTTCATTTCATTTGACCACCGTCTGGCACACGTATTCATTATAAAACGTAATATCCGTTCAGATCTCAGATACTTCTGTATTGGCCTCACTCACTCCCGCTGTAGTATCGGTTTCTACTGTCCTCACAACAATTTTCCCGCCATATTGCACGACACTGGGGATTTTAATAATAGCATCTTAATTAAGTTGGAGTTGTTTTTAATTGCACCGTACCAAGGTCTTGTTATTTATAAATCCTTTGGATAGGTTTCATTAAAGTCGACGACTCGTAAAACATGGCTATTAGATTTAAAGCATTTTTAATTACATAACATAAAATTACAAGGTAAACAAGACATTAATAGTTAATATTTGATAAGGATGTTTAGAAAAACCGACAACCTTTTACTTTACAATTTCATAAAATATATGATTTAAAACTGTGGAGACCAAAGTAATAATAGTTATATTTTTTAACCTTCCGTAATAATAAAATATAAATGTACAAACACCGGGTCTTTATTAAGGCTTTGCTCCCACTGCAATATTGGTTGCGAACATTGAACATTGGTAACGCTTAAAACTAATCTTATCCATATTTTTATTATTATCATCATTTTATCTGTGCATTATCATCAGTCCTTTTAAAAGCTAGTGAGACCAAATTGTTTTGCATCTGGTAAGTTCAGTGCAATAGTAATAATGGTTGATGCAATATTTTTACCTCATATGAAATTTTTGGTTATTTATCACAATGGCACTTTCACCAGAGCAAGATACTTTTATTTTAAAGGCGTATTACCAAAATGCTACATATGACGCTGGTGGGAATTGGAAATATTTTCTTGATAACTGTATTAACCATAACATTTAAAAGCAGCCCTCGTAAAACGGTAACAAAATTAGCTAACCAAACAAGTATTATTTTTTCTATGGGCTTAAATTTCGACAAGTCATTATTTTTAGCGCTCTGAGTAAGAACTTGCCATAAAACCCTTAAGTTTATATGAATTCTTATAAAATAAGTATTGTGTAACAACTACATTGACAGGATTTTTGAAAAAAAAATACATTCTATAACTGGCTTAATAGGTACTGACTTAACTTACTTAATTGATCAAATACGGTTTCAGTTGTCAGAATAAGCGAACTTGTCAGTTATAGAACTTGGACTACAGGAAAACCCCTTGAATTTATAAAAACAGATTTAAATTTCGCCAAAGTATGAATTTCGTTAGCAATATCAAGGAGAAGAATTGTGGAACGAATATGTTTCCATCACAAAACAATCACTCTTTTATAATAGGCTGGCAATCAAGACTGTAGGCGTTACTCTGTTAGTTTTGGATAGAGAACACCAAAAATTTAGCAGGAAATTGCTAATGCTATTATCGATGAGTTGCAGCATATTGCACGACTTAAAAGGAAGAGTGAATATTTGTCTAAGAAATAATGAATAATTTATTCAACATTTGCTGTAGCAGGATTAAAATTTAATATTTGATTGTTTTCTTTGTAAGTACTAACACTTACTGTTGTCCACATTTAAAATTTCAAAGTTGAAGTAATATCTTTACATAAAATGCAATATAAAAGATATATACTACGCAAACATTTAATGATTTTGCGCGGACCATTACGATTATATAATATTGGTTGCATACTCTACACTGTGGAAACAAATCTTTAATGAAAACCTAATACAAACGTAAACAATTAAATTAATTAGTGATAGCATCAATAATCTTTCGTAAATGCAGCAAGCAAAACACAGTTTTATAAAAATTGTATTTCTGCAAAATTCACTTTTTGAATAGGCAAATATTTCTTTTAGTGTGGTCAGCGGGCCGATAGGGTTATAATCTATTAAACTTGGCATAATTGCGGAAGTTTTATGGTTTATGATAGCGTTTTCTTGCGATACTTCTATGAGAATTCGTAATTGCATATGATTTATTTATTACTCTTATTATTTTACAGTGCATCTATTACGATAAATCGTGAAGAGAATCATTTCCAAGAAAACAGGAAAACGCATTTTAGTATTGTCGATAAGTAGTCAACATCAAATTATTGTTACGTTACAAATAGTTGAATACAGAAATTATATTTTTCACACAGCAAATATAGTACCAAATGTTTCGTCTACTACTGCTTCCTTTTTATTACTTCAAATTAAGAAACTATCTTCTTAACTGCTTCAAGTGGGACTGGTGTCTCAGTGCCTTTGAGCATTTAGCTATCACTCTCGGGATCCCGGATTCGAACCACAGGAATGTTTCTCAGCGTTGAGATTTTATATGGCTTTCCTCACTCCTTGATGAATGCTTAATATTTGCCATATGAGCGCAGGTGTCATTATCACTATAGTCTCACTATCAATATCATTACCGTTACCATTACCAGTTTCATTACCATTATAATTATCATTACCATTATCATTGTCATTACCACAATTATTACCATTAGCATTATGATAATTATTATTACTATTTATTTATTTAGATTCATTGTTTTCTTTGTTGATAATTGTTGAATTGTTAATCTTTATTGCTTTGTATCCAAGAAGCAATAATGTCCAAATTCTGTTCGTATCGACAAGGTTACCAATCCAATACCATCCACGTTGCTATTTTGTAATCTTACCGTCTTACCTTTTTTTAATATCCTTGAGTCGCTATATACTTGCACAACTTATAAGATTTCCAATGTGTGCTATATCTAATGTTACGTGTAATTTGGACAATATAAACTGCTGTTATATATGGGCTTTTTAAATAATTTAAATCGTTTATTATGGTGAATATGTGAATTTTATTCTTCTTAAATCTTGCAACGGATTTGATTAATTGTATTTATAAATAATACGATGCTATTTAGTTGTCCAAATACATATAATATAACAATATATTTGAAGCATACAAGCTACAATATTCAAATATTATAACAAAGCATTGGCTATTTTGTCAACTACCGACGCAGCAGGTAAGATACTCAATGGCATAAAACACACTGTACATATTTACAATATGTTTTTATAAGTGCATCCAGAGCTAGTATATATAATATTCTTCAAGTGATTCTATTAATTATGACAATGAATTCCTAACACATACGAAGAACACAAGAATACATTGAAATGGAAGTAGTACCAATACAATGACAAGATGACAAGATTGCTTCCATGTGCATGACCTTGCACTATAACTCATAGATTTTAATGCCCGCTAAAACTCCTAAACTTTTGCAAGGAAGATACAATTACTATGAAACTTGTTCAGTTGTCAGGTAGTACCATTCGTTAGAAACATCAAGTATAATGACATTGGAACCAACGACTTCCGGCTCAATTTAACAGAAAATCTTTGCTGTCATCATGCTCTGCAATTACACCCAAAGTTTGAAAGAACAAAACAATTTACAATCTACAGATTCATACAACCATATGTTCCCTTTTCCTTGTCTCAGTACTACATTTATTGCCTACTTTAGTTTAAAAATATATAATACATTACAAAGTGTTCTACTATACGTACGTGTTAAAATTTAGCACAACTGCACTTCATCCCTAGTTGCTGGTTACAAACGGCTTTGAGCGTCTATTTAGTGGGGTGAAATGAAGAATAAACAATACAATTTATCCGTGGGGTTAAAAATAATGCGGTGGCTATGGTTATAGTGTATTAGATACGGACCTATGTATAGAGAAAAGGAACAGTACAATAAAAAAAAGGTACTGATGTGGTGCTAGTCGCCCCTTTGCCGCTTAATACCGGGGCCATTCAGTGGGACGTCAGCAAGGGAGATCGGTTTTGATAGATGGATGCTAAAGCGACTTTAATTGTTATATGTAAATTCTTGTTGATGTTAGAACACGTGACGTTGTATATATAACGCGAAGTAGTATTTAGTAAACAAAGACTACTGTCTGGCCACGTGCCTCTTTAATTTTATCTCGTTTCCACCGATAAAACTAAAAGTATAGGTTTATACACTTAAAACAAAATCTTTGAAATATTACGACTAAATGAACTGGTACTGTGACCCTGTTTAATAAATGTTTTACATTGTAAAACATGGAAGATTTCAGTTTGACTCCAATTTTACATATTTTGCTCATAATTGAACAAATGTAATTCAATAATTTCATCGTATTCTTATCAATAGCCAGACAGGAATTAGCTATTTTACACTTACTGTACGAACTTATTAGTGCTGCGAAAGATTAGTCCAATTACTGGATTAGTTGATTAGTGGCTTGCATCTTAAACATATTTTGCGTCTTCACATAAACACAACCTCGTCCTACAAAACTTTAGATATAGTTCGTAATAATTTAATTTTATTTCTTTAAATTTTAATCATTACCTCAGCATATTTTAGTTTTGAATGGCCAGTTGTCTTATGTTCTAAACTAATATATGTTTGGAATATACAACATCCACAATCACAATCAATATTCTATAAATAACCTTTGTAAAAACAGCGATATCCCAAAAATTATTCTGCTTTTGGAGTTCCCTACTCTTAAGAAAGATAAATCGTAGTTTGGCATGCATTTACGTCTTGCTAAAGTTTTTATTTCATGTTATTTAATTATATTCTTAAACAGATCATAATTAAATACCTTACTTTTCGACAGTATCCACTTTGATATTTTTGTAAAGTATTTGTACCTTTTCCAGTTTGAAATTCACGATCAATGACATCTTTTGGGACACGTTATCTGTACTTGCGTTTGCATGCATACTCACCTTGTGACGAAACTTAAATTTAATTGTCAAATTTAAATGAAATGTCGTCAAATAAGAGTATACAACACTGGGAAAAGATTAAGTAACCATCAAAACCTCGTACAACAAAAATATAATAATAACAATTCATGCCTTCACATCCCCCCACAGTTTTTCGCCAATTATAGAGGGCATCGGCCGGCAATGAGTTATTATTACACCTGCACCTGTGTTATGCACCATAGAGTGAGGAAAACCACAGAAGAACTTCAACCCTGAGAAATAACCCCGGGGTTCAAACCCCGGACCTCCGGACTGATAGTCAATTTAGCCTTACTTAAGAGAAAATAAATCACCTTCTGCTATGTCAGGATAATAGACTGTTCTTATCGTCCAATTGCGCAAAATCCAACCATAATAAAAGCTTACCTGCTTATTTATTAAACCTCATCAACACTGCAGCAAGCAGTTACATTTACACACAGTAAAGTGTTTCTTCGTTTCTAAAAAAGATATTTTCTTAGTTTATTCATGAAAAGGAAGTATTTATTTAAATTAAGAATACTGCCTGCAAGTCCATGTATTTTTTCTTTCTAGCAAATTAGTTTCTTAAAGTCTTAGTATTTCCAAGCGAAAATCCTCCCTGGAAATGAGAGAGATGAGATTTAATTATTTTTCACTCTAGGAACCGTTTGAAGTGTTACGTAAGATAAAAATATTTCAGACGTAACCTGTTATTATGTCAAGATGTGAGGTAATTTGTGTAATGTTAATGATGTACATATATATATAGCTATATGTACTTCTATAAATAGACGTTGAATACGTAAAATGATGTTTGATTCTCTTTATCTACATTTATATCAAACTGTAATCAGTTAGTATAGTAATAAAACAATGATAACAAACTCAATACGCATTGATACTTTGCCATGCAAAAGAAGTGTAAGGGTCTAAGGAAGAAATTAAGGTATTTGCGCCGTTTATTATATTTGCTCTTCTGTTATTATTAATTTCTTCCGTAGAGTATGTATATAAGTATCATATAAAGTGAGTACTTTTGGTTAATTGGGCTTTAAGAGATATCTCAATGTATTTGTTAAAGCAATTGTCTTTCTTGAACCAAATATAGTTTTATATTAATTTAGAAAATAACCTTAAATGAAACATTTGAACCAAGCAATTATGTACTAGAATTAAAAAACTGGCGAATTTAACTGAAGATGCTTGCGCATAGAAAACTAAATGCTGCGTTTAAGCGAGATTAACTAAACTTAAGTAATTTTCATTCCTGATAATTCGTATTACATTCATTTCCGTGACACACAGAAAAGAAATTATTACTTTTTTGATTAAAGTAGAAAAATATAACGGTAATATTAAATGTTATTCTAAACATTATTTTTGCTACTGGAGAAGATTACTTTGCTAGGTAATAATACTTGTCTACACGTGTCCTGAATAGTACAGCTATTAGTCTCGATAGATTGCTGAATTGATTGTAGTGCAAACTGATGGAATTACAATTTATCATTTATCTATTATTATTGGCAAGAAGAAAAACACGAACAAATGGTGTAATAAAAAATTAAGGCGACTGTTTCGAGTGTATACTATATTCACATAAAATTTAGATTTTTCTTGGCAAAAATACCAGGCTTGTGCTGTATAATACAAAATACGGTACACCACGAAATTCAAACATCTCTGTTTTGCGTGATATTCAAATGAGTCAATCAAAGTTGAGGCCAAATGAGAACGGCTGCTGCTATCGCATTAAAGCCAAGGAATAGCGGCGATAACGGTAGTAGCGGTGGTCGGTATTAATTCTGAGGCGCCCTAGTAACTCAGCCGAAGCAAAAACCAAAGGGTTCTGACTCAAAGACATGCAGATGAGCAGGGAGTCTGGCCACAAATAAAGCTCTGGGAAATATTTCGATGCTGCAGAATTTTATAAGCGTAAGAATCATTGGAGCGTATATCACTTTTCCCTGTGAAAAAATATTTTATAGCATCTTAATATTTATCCTAGTTTTCACATTTAGTCTACTTTTGCTTTACAATAACGCTTTGAAATAATATACAACTAGATTATAAAACAAAAGTAATAAAAAGTAATTAAATGTATTTGATAACTATCAAATAATTGTAAATGATTATATATGTGCATTGTTAACTAAAAATTTATAGAATATATATATACACGCATATTAACTACAGTGCATTATTTTATACGAAGTAGATATGCATTGTTTATTATTGAAAATATATCTGTTTTTGCCGGCTGAAGTTTACGTCTATGCATTATTATATACAGAATGGCCAAGATAAAAGATGCCCGAAGTCATACTATACGTTCCATTTGAATCGAGCGCTGGAGAGGGGTCACGTGATGTCCAGCGGCCATTTTGTGTTAACTGTCATATCGTGTTTGCCAATGTCGCTTTGTCAGTTGTTAATGGTGGTTGTGAATAGGGTTCTCCATAATAACATTTTCAATCGAAAAAAAGAGTGTTTATTATTAAAAATTATTTGGAATGTAAATCGTTTGTGGCATTAAATGAAAGGTTCACGATAAAATATCCACAAACATCTGCTCCTTCTAAAAGTGTTATGCAGAAAATAGTTAGTAAATTTAAAATTACAGATTCAGTCGCTAACGCTGAACGTAACCGTGTAAAGACGGTTTGTTTACACTTGTGCACTGTTGAATGTTTATTATGTCGTTATTCATAATTCTGTATTTACTACTATAATATAAAAATATAAAGTTAATAATATAAATATCACTAAAGTTCTTAAAAGGATATTGCAAAATAAAAATTTACGACTGTACTAAAAAGTATTGATAGATGTTTGTTATTTAAAATTCTATATATATTTCATGTAAAAAATTCAAACGTAAAAAGTGCGCCAGTCATCCACGATCTCCCTTAATATATTAGTAATTCAATTTTCTGTAAGTATTTATACTACTCTATTGATATCGGTCCTTTTTATTTAGCTACTCTGTATTTATTATTATTTATTTATTAATTCTGGAAAGTCCAACATAAATCGAACAACTTTTACTTGAAGAATAGATGGATATGCAGGTCTTAAATTTATGAGCGGTAACATAAATTTAAGACCTTCTATTGAAAAGCAACAAAATCAATATCGTGGCAACATACACATACATAGCTTAACATAGGGTGCAGCAATATATCTAAGATTACAAAAACTGCAAAAATACCGGTAACTGATATGAACCCTTTTTTTGTTATAAGGCGAATAATTAAATTCTTAGAAGTATTAATAAAAGCACCTGCTTGTCTTAGTTTAATTTAATAACAGCATTTATGTAAATTGCGCGTGCATATTTGCTTTTGTATGGTTCTATCAAATGTTTTCAATCAATTTATAAAATCTTTTGAATTAGGTGGCCTTTAAATTAGTTCAATTGCAGCTTAACCATAATCCCTTGAGCTTACTTGCATTATATAGGCAGAAATAACGTGTTGAACATTGAAAAACGCGCAGTGATAATTGCTTTTCATACTGGAGTTAAAAATAAAAGCTAAATTTCAAAGTTTCAAAAACTGCTGTTCATTCAACAATTAAAACGCATGGAACTGAACATGTAAGCTAAACCAGTCAATGACATGGCCCATATACCTTTGCTGTTCAAAAGTGTAAAAAACACGGCTATCTGAAGTTTTAGATATTCTGAAACACCATACGTATGAGTGCACATCTTCTTACCTGAATTTAAGGTGGAAGGCACAATTAGTAAATTCCAATTTGCTAGCAGGTTTTATATAATATATGGACTACCCTTAAGATGTTAATGTATTAACACACACTATTGAAAAAATTTCTAATGAAAAACTAATTAAATTTCAAAGAGTTATATTGTAGAAAAATGATTCTATTTGTAGCTGGTCTAAAGCCCCAAGTTCAATCCCGCATTCATTTTATGCATTCCTTTTTATTCTTTTCTCTTTCTCTTTATTGTATGTATTAAAACGAAAACATGTGCAAATATAAAAACTTAGGAAAGGAGAAAAAATTATTATTATTAGGCCTGCGCGTGTGGTGCATCTTAGAATATTCCCTCTTGGTATCTACCATGAAGTAAAGAAACCACAGACAATCTCAACTCTGGCAAGCAACAGTTCCGGGGTTCAAACCCAGAACTTCGAGACTAATAGGCAAGTGCAGCCAAGAGGCTAACCTAGTTTTGGAAAAGGAATAAGAATTGTTGGAGAGTATGAATTTCTGAAGATCGGAGCATTTTGCCTATCTTGTGGCTTCTTTAATACGAAAGTTATCGGTCCGACCACCACATTCTCCACTTCTAATTAAAAGTATATATTCTGATATGTATCTGTTAGCAACCGATTTAATATGAGAAAATCTTCTCTCTATTTTCGTTTTTATAAGTACAGCTCTAACTGAACTTGAACTGCAGATACGATTTAATGGCCATCTCGTACAGAGCGGCAGGAAAGTAAGAGCGCTTTTAGAATAATAGAAGGAGTGTGTGGTGTAAATTATGTAAAGAAAAGAGCGCAATCTGTACCCACAGAAGCTGCCCACTAACTACCTACTAAAGCTAACCACGAAGCATCGCACCTACTTTCGTCTTGAGCGTGTTACGATCGGTAATCAGCGAGAAAAACATATACTACGAACCAACTGCTTCACCACCAATACCATAAACAGAGCCTTCCATACGAAAACGAAGCCAATGGGCACTACCACTTATTTAACCAAAACGTATCTCCCTTATATAAAGGGTATAATGGGTAAAATAAATAGGATATTACGGAAACATCAAATCCAAGCCATATTTTCCACCGATAGGAAAATTTAACAAATTCTGAATAATCCGAAGGATAAGATACCAAGGTCAATGAGTATACAAGATACCCTGCAGAAACTGCAACCTTTCTTATATAGGCCAAATAAATAGTAAAATAAGTGTCAGAAGAGAAGAACGCAAACTAGCGGTACGAGCAAAGCAGACAACCTCAGGCTTTAGCCCAACACGTACTCATGAGTGGACACAAAATCGACTCCGAAAAGACAAAAACGATATGCACAAGCGAACATCTTCCGACAAGTATTATACAAGAAGCCATAGATATACAGAAGTGCCGGAACAACCTCAACAAGCAAAACGATGCGCAATGCTAACCACCGGCTTGTAAAACCGTTATAAAGTATATCCCAACAGATAGGCAACAGGAAACAAGACAGGCCCGGCAAAACAATAACACTAATGTACGCGCGTCGCGCGCAGCGGTTACCCCCTCTCCAGACACAAGCGACACGAGGAAGCAGGGAGCGTTAGATCATCTCCAATTGTTAGCCGAACGAGAGCGTCCAGAAAAAGATGAAAAGATCTCATCGAAACGTCGACCTACTCAAAGCAGCCCCTTTTAGGACCAACAACATACGCCGTCAGAAACCCGAGAATATTATTTCATATATATATATATATTTATATATACTTTCTTTGAAATTACTTTAAATCAAATGTATTTGATTAAGATCTAAGAATTGCAGAGCAGCCGAAAAATAGGATAAGTGATGCAAAACAGATATGTCCAAAGTACGTCACAAATGCTAATAATGGTTTCTACATTCCATTAAAATTGAATATTTTTCAAAATCTATTACTTACTATTTTTGATTTCTAATTTTGTTAGTTTTATAAATTTGTTATACTAGAAGCTTAAGATTAATCGTGTGTTACTGTGAATTAAGTATTCATGTAAATTATGGAAATAATTATTCCAATGTTAAGAAATAAATTATGTGTACATAATATGGCAACTACCGTTGGTATGGAGGAAAACTGTTTGAAAAAGCCTCTCCAAGGATGAATCTTTACCACTTACAAGTTGATATAACTTGAAAACACATTACAAATTGAACTAACTAAAATAGAGTTCCCAAACCAAAGAAAAAAGACTTGAATGTTAAAATATTTTTAAATATATTGAAACGTAATTAATGCTTCAAACAGTTTTCTGACAAATTAAAATTGTTTTCCTCGCCATACTCCTTTAATATTTGCAAGCCTTCGGCATTGTGGAATCAGACAATATTCGCATAGTACAAGTTATTAGTAAACTTTGAATAGTACTTCAACGTTGTTCAATGTTCAAAAGAGGAAAACGGTATACTACAGAAATATTATGACAAAAAGCGAAAAAGCAGTCTTCCAGTACTACGCTTGTTACTTTGATTGTTCGAAGCCAGTAGTGACTTGACTTGACGTAAAAACTTATTTATTGAAATAATAGCCCTAATACCAGTGGTAGATAACTTGTTCCACAATGCTGTGTGATGTACACTGTCAAATGCTTTTTTCTAGTAAAAACAAGACGATGCCGATGAACTAAAAGATTCACAGACTTTTGTAATGATTTTAACAGTAGTGATGTAGTTCACTATGTGTAGTCTGTTTAGTATAGTTAGTTTCAAGTTAATATACAGTTATTATTCATATTCAAATGTTAGACAACGTAGATGTATGATGCCCACGCAACACATTGTCATCCAACCTTAGTAATAATTATGATGTCGCCCGTGTCTTGTAATTACTGAATAAAGTTAAGTACAGAAACTACGAGTACATTTCATTTAGATCATAACACGAAACACACTATGGTTTCTCTTTTTAATGGTTGTGGCTTTACCTTATGACAAATGGTCATTCCAGGTTAAAATTTAATTTTTAGTATGTAATTATTCATGAGAGAAGTTAGGCTTTTTAATATATATTCCATATTCTAAATGAGATTTTCTAAAAGAATGAGCTGGAGTTCATCAATTTCACATTCGTGTTTTTTTAACTGCTTTAATTTACTTTTAATACTTACCAGAGGGATTCGCAATTATTTCCAAAGTCAAAAGTAATTTATTAACTAGTTATAAACCCGCACATATCGAAAATTTGTTCATGTTTGTACTGCCTTTGATTTCAACTCTCCTTTAATATCTGATTTAGAATTCTACGTAGATGATGGCGCAATATCGCCTTCGATAGCATCCATGTACCGTATACGACACATTAAACGAAGAGATCAAAGGGAGCAAATGTATTGCACGAGAACACATTATTGGTAACAAAATAAAATCGTTTATTTTAAACACATATGGCAAAAAATACTAACTCGAGACATTTAAAAATAGTAAATAAATTGGGAGATCTTCAGGGTCAAATTCAGCAAGTGTGTAGAAAATATAACAAAAACAAAACAACAATTTACTTGTACTTCACTGGAGTTTCGAATATAAATAATATTACGTTATGGTTATGAACATCGAGTAAATGAGAAATCTCACAGCATTTTCATCACAAGGAGTCCATTTTGCATCCTTTCCTTACCAAACAGCCTATGAGATCGTCAGTTAGCCCATAGTCGTAATATGGGTTAAAGCGTTTGCCGAAAAGATTACTCTATAATAGCATTAAACACACTTATCCCCTACCCAATCCAATACCATTCCTTAAACAAGTCCCCGATTAATTCCAACCTCTACCACCAACAATGTCGGGTCTACAACCACGTAAAAAAATCTTTCCAAACAGTTACAAATGTCTAAGTTCAGCTATTCGTAAGTTAAAGTGTGGCAAAAACTTGTTTGCTTCCATCACTTCAAGAAACTTTCATGAAAGATGGATTTTGATACTTCCACAAAACACATACATAGAAAATAAGTTAAAAAGTCCTAGATCACGGACATTCGCTAGATTACTATTTCTAATGTTGTATTAATGGTAGGTATGTCCAATTACAGCGCTCTGCAGCAGTTTAGTAACAATTGTAACGTTCTTGTCTCTCTTCACCACCAGTGGCTTTATTGATTTTTAATCGGTACCCTCGCGCCAGTCGGCCTTATAGTGTGCCAAAGTTCTGTAACATTTGTCAAAAACAAAATGCATCTGGATATTACTCGTTCCAGTCTTACGATTTCATCCTTTTTGCAAGACTAGATAATAGTTCGCAATAGTTATTGCAGGAGTAGACTAAGAGACGGCAAACAAACCATAATCTTCATGGCTGTCGTTAGTATAAATTAAAATGCGCACGCAATATTCAAAGAAACTGTTCGCTATATTTTCATTAAATTCTGATCCTTAACCGCAGTTCCTATGTTAGCTCACCTAACACCAAATAACATTAATCTAATGACTACAGTGCAAATATATATTATTACTCTGAAAGATACATCCTCCTTCCCAATATCCTACTGCTTTGTCTAAACATACAACTAGGTTTTTCGATCTTGCGGTTGATATGTGACGTCTATGAAAGCTTCTTACAAAAGATAACACTATGTACTAGATATCTAACACTAAATCGTATATTCATAAGCAACGATTTTTTCACCTAGACCAGAGTTCATCACTTTATGCCATTTGTACGTAATGCAAACTATGCTTTTATAGTCACTACTTACCAATATTGTTACACCACCAGATAGCATTCTCTGTAACTAGATTCCACAACACCACCAACAGCATCATTGGTCTATGAGCGTGCCTTAGTTACTATAGTCTAAATACAGCTTACAGCTGGTTTGTTTTTTATGGATGCTTGACATCCAGACGGGGATATGACTGGTGGGGTGATAATATTTTACGGAGGCTGCAACTATTTCTCCCAGATACAAAGACTGGCGAAAGTTTTACCTTCTCTGCAGGCTATGGAAGTATGCCTCAAAGCTTTTCTACTTCTCCAAGCTAATGGGCATTGATATGCCACTCATTTGCTTGTCTCAAAGATGGATAAGTGCCGAGGATGTTGGCTTTTTTGTCGATTTCGAAAGAAATTTATCTGGTAATGGTACTGACGATGGGAGGTACTCAAACTTTAACATATTTTTCCAATGATTCAGGTGAACCGCACCTAGAAAAAGACAAATATCTTATTAATTATTGCAATAAGAAGAACAAAAGCATAATCATAATACACAGCCAAAGTATTAACTAAGGATGTAAGTGGGTTAAGTGCCTGTACGAATTTTTGTTTTTATCAAATTCGAACATGATTGATAGAGCTAAAATACCAGCTGAGTATCTAACAAGTGGGAGGTACTAGACATTACTCTGGCAATCTTGCATCTTAATTTCCATGCAATAAACTGACATGTATCTAAGGAAGTTCCACTATCAAACTATGGACCATAAAGCTTGCAATAAAGCTGGAAACACATCAACATACATTGACGAAATCTTCAAGAAAAACTAATTGGTCGTTTTATGCGCGACATATCACGGAGGAAACAGACAAAAACTATGCAAACATATATACAAAACTTATAAATAACTTCAACGCAACATCGGGTCCTCTCACACAATGCATGTGAGGTAAACTACCTCAACACATAAAGGACACAGGCATAAAGTTGAAACTTTACAAACAAAAAACCAAAAATGTATTCATCAAAATCGAACACACCGTACTAAATTCAGAGAAGAGTCCATGTTGGCGCAGTTACCATGGAGGCATAAACAGCATGCCTGCGGTGATAATCAATGATTGTGCAAATTTGTTAATAGGAGAAATACCTTCAAATAAGATATACTTTCTATACTACACTATTGTTAAGCAGTCAATCAGTTATAATTTGTAAGTCTATAAAATTGCCTGGCGACACTGATTGTGAGAAAAAAAACGAATGAAAACATATATGCATTTCTAACACAAGCGGCAATGGTGTTTATTTCTCATATACCTAACATTCCCATGATGTAGTAATACCCTGTACTTGCCAAAATACCTTTTTCTTACATTTTCGAAAAAATAGATTTACTATAACAAAATATGATTCAACCGATAACGATTCGCAAAATAAGCTGTTAACTTAACAAAAAGATTATGTCAGAAGACCATACGTTGGCAGCTATTGCTGTGATTATTAACTTTCCTTAATTTCGTTTGACTTGCATATTAGTGCAAAATTTCTCTGTACTCCGCGCTAGAGTCGAATTCTAACAAACGCCGGAGATCCATAAATTTACATAATAATCATTTCAAGTGTGCACAATTTACGAAGTACGAGTTATAAGTACCGCTAAATTGATCCGTGCCTATAGGAAAAAGTAATAGTGTACGGCCGGAAACGTGCATGTGCGTGAAAGGACGATGAGAGATTGTTAGATTCGGAAGTGGTAGTGGTGGCGGTATCTTTTCTCATCAAACAACCCTAGAAAAACAACCGGTGCTTGGACTCATGCATATGCAAACGCTAAATATTTGCAGGGGGTTCTTACAGTGATCATCCCCTAATTCCAATAAATCTCAAAAACGTCAAAATCAAGTAATTATTCACAACATTTTCACAGAATACATACTAACGATTTGCATTTACTTGATATATGCGCTAACTTACTGCGTAAATACGTAAGAGACAATTCTATAAATATGTGAATAAGTAAAAGACGCAAATTACTAATTTCAATTATACTCAGAGAAAATTGTTTAAATACTGCCTTGCATCAAAATTAACCATCATGCGAAACTTGTGTTCAAAATTTTACCAAAATATCTATCTATCAAAAATTATTAATTAAAGAAGATATTTAAAATTATTTAAAAAAATATTATTAAAATCAACGGAATAAAATTGCACTTATTATGTAAAATGTTAGCATGCTTGTTTCATTGAAATTGAACGAGCTTTTAATTAAGCATTTGCTCTACTCTTCGACGCAATTTTGTTTGGTTATCGCGTCACGTTTAGTTTCAGTTTTAGGTTCTGATCATGTTTTGTCATCATGAAAATTAGCCACTTTATTTAACTATTAATGTTTCAAGTGTGTACTGTTGAACCGTTATTGAGTTAAATCTCCAAAGCAATACCTGATTTTATTATAAAATACTACCTTGAGATTATAAACAGTAATACGTTATGACTGTAATCTGACTTTTTGTACTGTCAGGCGCTGCACCCCCGATGTCGGGGTTGGCAGCGTAAGGTACGTCTGCATGATCACTGGGTAATGATTAGAGAATAACGCTTGAACGGTGTAACATCTTAGAGGAAAAGTCAAGTCTTTTAGGATCGAGACATCGCGCACATCTGAAGCAAAAGGACCCGTATTGCTGAAATGAGTAGGATCGGATGGCACGGCAACATCAAACTCACCCTTCAGGTCTAACCAGTCTCGAAGAAGAGCGCCATTCCTGTTGTTCACCCTGGAGTTCCACGAACGGTGTTTACTATTCACAACATATGAATGAAATGAATACATGGTCGGCTTAGTTTGCGGTTCTTCCAAGGCCTCAGATGTTAATGGCTGGTTGAGGTAGATTGTAGCAAGCTACGAATACGACGTCTTTGCCAACCCGGCAGGCCACGATTGCACACACCTCCAAGCCGGTGGCAGGATGGAGCAACTGCGAGTGTGCGAGCCACCCTTTCTCCGCTGTGGCGGTCTGTGCGATCAGACCTGTAGATGTAGAAATGTGCGGTCTTTAACTTCTTGTCACGTTTCAGCTACGTCCAAAATGTCAGAGCGATGTCAATTCGGCGATCGACAAGAAATTGAGCGAAATCAAGTTCGAGATCCTCTGCGCGTACCAAGTTGTAATCCTTATATTTCCTGCTGCCGTTCCGTTCATGATGAAAAAATTGACTCGATCAGTTTCATGAGGAGCGCGAGCTTCTCCATGGGTTTATAAATCTTGTCATTTTTTCGGAGACCCAGAACCACCTTTCTCGCTGCCAGTCTAAGGAACCTGAAAGCAAAGAGATAGAGAGATGGAGAGAGAGAGGAACACAGAGAGAGAGAGAGGGAGATCGCGAGATGGGGGCGAAGGAGAAAGGGGAGGGAAAGAGAGCCAGGTGAGGGTGAGAGGGAGAGAGGGGGAGAGGGAGAGAGCCAGGTGAGGGTGAGAGGGAGAGAGAGAGAGTCTTCGTTATAAATCTCCGTCTCCCCGTCAGGGTCGACTCGTGGACGGCGTCTTTTCTAATCACGCTACTCTTGGGGGCTTCTGTTTCTTACTATTTGGGACCATTATTCCTTTTCTCTTCGGTAGGCTTCTCCGGATGGACCATCGTCTATTCGAGAGGGCTGTTCGGGAGGATTGTTTTGCGTCTTGATTAATTTGAAGAGATCTTGGGATCATCCCGACTCTGCGAACACTTTCGTGCGCTCTGCGATCTTAGAAGCTTTGTTCCGTGAATGTCAATTGTGGGCAGTTCAGGAAACGCCTTGGGATTCTGCGACAGGGACTTTGACTTCGTGGCTTGCTTCGCAGGTTGATGGCCAGTCAGTTTTTTATACATCTATGGTATGTTGCAGGATACGAACCGCTGGAACTGGCACACTTAGGCATGCCTTCTTTGTCAGGTGAGCATGAGAACACCGCGTGGCTTCCGCTCCAGCGCAAACATCTTCACGCTAAGGTGGTCTATTGAGAGGCCGAATCACTGGCAGGGGTGACACTGCGGTGGCTCTTTCCTGCTCTTGAGAGGGGTAACGGTGACTCATCATACCGCAGATATCTGTCATATTGCAGGCGGTTTCTACTTCCGTATGATGGCGATTCGTGTCACCGTGATGCCGTTATTGGCCAGAGGACTTGAGATCTCACGGGCAAGGTCAACAAAACAAGACAACAGTCATTGTTTGCCGTCTTAACACTACAGTGGTACTGCCTTTTGCTGTGATGTCTTTCAACGATATTCCCTGTCTGGTTACAGCCTTCTGAGGGTCTCATTAGCTGTCCTGTGTTTGATTCTTCGAGAGATATCCTGTGTAATCGCCGTTTGGATGGCAGGGCTGTCGCTGGAGATGGCTTTCTGAAAGAATTTCCTATTCAATTTGTCCAAGAATCCCTTGACACGTAGCTACATAAAACTATTGGTATATTATTAAGGTTGACAGGTTTTAATCTGATGAAATAGATTTCAAATAAGAAGGAACTGAATAACAATTTGATATCAAAACTAAAGTTACAAGTTCAAAAATTGGAGGCAGTGAACATAGGATGTTGGATCTAATGTTGAATCCAAATTTAGATATCTTATTGTACGATATTGAAGGTGTAATGAATAATTCTAATAGAGGATGTTTAATCTATTAGGTCTAATTGGTCCATATTTTATACGTGCGAAAGTACTAAACTTAAGAATTATGACATATAAACTAAGTGCGAACAATGAATTACCAAGGGAGCTGAATGATAAATAGAAAAAATTAAAACTGGACTTTGAGGATATAACAGAGATAACAATACCTAGCTAAAAGTTGTCTCTATTCGCAATCGCACTATACCAAGACTTAAATTGTGTGGTGCATTGTTATCTGTGTGATTAATTTGATGCGAATTAGACCAAGCTGGTGAAGAGTAACTCCTTCATAGCAAACAGGGTTGCGGGAATTCAGTAAACAACAGCTAACACAAAATGGTATCACATTGATACTAAGAACAATTCTACGGACCTAATTTCTGTTAGTGTACCCGCATCTAATATTAACATTATTTGGTGGAATGGGCCATTGGAAAAGGATGAGTGGCTAATGCAACCACATCAGTAAACGCAAGGGAGTGTGCCTGAGAAAGAAACCGTGACAACATTTGTCGCCATAGGTGAAAAGGATCAAGTAAAATTTCTATTCTACTACGCATCATCATTTTCGAAACTATAACGTATGACATCATGGTATTCGAAATTCACTAACGATTGTTGAGACTAGCTATCAACAAGCTTATTAAACTCTCAAGATCGGTGTTTTCTGATGGAGTTAAATATGTAAAGACTAAGAAATATATACCAAAAATTTAACACGAGTAGATGAAAAACTCAAAAATTCATCTTTTAGTTTTCATAAGAACACCCTCTGTTAATTTCAGGAAAACGTCCACTAGCCAGAGTAACATATAGCAAACTGCTTCATAGAAACTTTATATAATTTACACGGATGACACTTCTCACGAAACAAAACCGTTTTTTGAAAAAACATTTAGATGTAGCCTTGAGTAATTTTAGCGTCCCTCTTTGGTTTTAATATGATGAATTTTTGTTTAACGTACGTTATCTAACGATATTGTGAAGCTCCCTGTATACTGAAGCATACAAACTTAGATTTTCAATACAATTATGTAAATATATCTTTATATTGAACTTGTAAACATAATGTAACAACTTTGAAAAGTAAATCATTTATTTTAAATATTTGCGTTAGGTAATTTTTCTGCTAATAATATATCTCATTACAAATTTCTTAATTTAAATTTTCGGAAAGATCTGTAGACCATATTTATATCTCTTTGAATAAAGAAAAATACGTATATCTTTGTGAAATAACAGTGCTGTTGCAGATAATTTTAGTACCAAGTGCCAAATAAACATTCGACTAATTTATCCATTCACCGTGAACAACAAGCAAATTATTCAATATTATTTCGATATTCTCTTCAAATTACTATATACGCGTTTTTACATTTATCAAACATGTTTGTGATCTTTTTATCGTATATTACCGCATATTAGACCAAATATATTTTAAGGCGACATGCTGTAATAAATCAGTTAAGGTAAATTTAATATAACATTTTGGTCAAATATAATGTCCTGGTTAGCCGTAACAAACGCCCACGTATCTACAAGAGGACTTCCGGACTTCCTGCAGACACATTGTTTGGTTTCCGAACCGTATACACACATGTACACATCCTGTGGTCAACTGAGAATGTACGATGTTCGCTGTGAATCTTTAACCATGTTTATTTGATTTATAACTACACTTTTTTGAGGTCAGAATGCAGTCAATTTATTTCGAGTACAGTTCCAAATGATTTATATATAAAATTGCGCAATAAATAAAAGAAAATAATACATTAACACTGAGCTGGTGAATTTCTTCATAATCACTATGCCTACATTTGGACAGTTCACAAATATATTTCGTGTTAAATTAAGTAATCTAATAATCATATATCCACTTAGCTCAGCCTCTAAAGTTTATATATTTTTGGAAGCTTATTGTGTTTACATAATGCCTTAAATTTGTCACCCTCTTCTTTAGTTTGAGCTAAAAATTTCTACTTGATCATATAAAAATGTTTATACTCCAGCAATAATATTATAGTTTTATTGTAAGACACCAGAATTGAGTTTAAACAGAACAAATCGAACCAGCAAATTGCTAACATAATCCAATTTATTACTATCCGTCTTGTTGAAAACAGCAGCACCAATTTCACTAACAAAGGACGTTGCCGAAGAGGGAAATTCAAAGAATTATGAAAGTTTGGGAACATGTAGATCACCTATGGTGTACGTTTTCTTTTTCTGCAGAGAAACACTCTGAGTAGGCGAAATGAATTTTTAAGGACTGGAAATTTTCCATTCCAAATATTGTTTATTTGAATGAGTTAAAAAAAAAAGTTAAATCAACATCATGCAGACGCGCCTGAACCTAATCCTCGTGCCTTTCCTTGATTTGCAATGCCAAGGTACCAGCGCCATAATGCAGTGGTGTCTAGCTAATTTCTCGCAATTATATTATCCACCCGCGCTCAAGGGGATTATTTCTTTATGAAGACCATGTTGTCGTTGCCGTCTGCGATTATTTGTGACATACTGCAAGCATTTCACGCATTAACACGTGCGAAAGAGCTGGCTCTCGTCAATTCCAAGAAATTAACCAAACCACAGTAATATAATATCGTTTAAGGCATATGTGGGCAACAACCGGGCCGCTGTAAGATTTGATCCGGCCCGCGAGACATTTTGAAAAGCTCAATTAAAAAAAATTCACGATTTAATTATAATGTTGTACCTATTTTTTTCATTTCATTTTCTTATTTTAATAAATTTCATTATAATAACATTGTGGTAGTATTTCATGTCTGATATCTAGCGCAAAAAATTATGAACACTACTTTAAAATGCACTAGTTTTAAACGCGGCCCGCGAACGTATTTGCACACTAAAGTTTGGCCCACAACATGTCAAAGGTTGCCCATACTTGGTTTAAGGTAACCTTCAGAAATGTATTTAGAAAGTTTCAAAAAGTATTCAACAATTTAGAGCCAGTACAATTTTAATTACAGACAGTGTAAAACATCTATTCCTTGCGATACTTCTTCCTCTTAACGAATTGGTAAATTAAACAGGCTGAATAATTTCTTTTGTATATATTAGTGATTTGATTGCTTGTTATCTTTTAAAATCATTAATTATACTATTACAATTACTAATTTTCTGTTATTTTGAATTCAAAATTTGTTCATAGATCACTATATATTGGTATAATTCGTCTACATCAGCGAGAAACTTTGAGCGTGATAACAAAAAGTAAATCTTCAAAGTTAATTTTTAGGTTTATGAAATATTTAACTTTGAAAAGATTGTTATAAATTACACACCACGGAAACATCTATGCATCACAAACCAACTAGCGAAATATGCTAGCTATAAGTCTCTTATCGTTCAACGTCAAAATACTACAATGGAAATCAAATTGGTAGAAAATTGATAATCACTCTGCGGTGAACTATTAATGAGTAAGAGAAAGATCAGGTAATACAATAATATGTGGATGTAAGCGAAATGTAAAATTAGTTATTAAAATGTAAATGAGCGCAAGTCTCTCTCGCAGAAATAAAACCAGATGACGGGATAAGAGAAAGGGTAAATAATCAGCCAACGAGTATGAGTGCTGTTAATTAATGAATTTATAGGTCAGTTATACCGTGAAATTGTTCCCGGTAAACCTACTGCCAACACAACAGCTTTAATTCTCAACGGATAAGCTGTAAATAGAACAATACCACATTCGATTCTTGTCAATTTCGTTTTAGTTTGATGAAAGCTTTTGAGCTAACAATTTTAATATTTTAAATGAAGATTGATATTAATTGTAATTGATTCATTTTCAAGCAAATTTAATATCCGTACCTACAGTGTTGATTAGCATGTTAAACATCATAGAATTACATATTATCTTTTCATACGTTTGTATGTATGTATGTGAAATTTAATACAATACGTACCTATTATTTTAGATGATTCTTTGCATTTATGTATTAATAAGCTCCTGATTAGCATATATTTTTTGAAAATAATTTTCTGCAATTATAGACGAAATTTAAAGTCAATTAAAATAATAGAAACTCAACCACAATAGAACATGGGAGAATGAAGTACAAATCACATTTAATTTTTTGTAGTCTTCTTAGAGAATGCCTTTTCATTCTATTTTTATGGGGGTGTTATGTAGATATTGTTTGTTTTCCACTTCTACTTACTAAATAATTTTGTTATAGTAAACTTTACATTTTCCCTGTTTCCTAATTAGTACTACTATTGCAGAGCATTCTTTCACACATTGTTGTAACAATGTTTCATTTTTACTTCTCTATCCAAATTTTGGTCATACTTCTTTACACATTTCTAAAGCAATAATAATTATACACAAAACGTCCTTTAAAGTACTCGTTCATGCGATCTGACAGTCAACAGTTTTACACCGTATATAACGCGTTTTGAGTATGAGTTATCTACGAAATATATACCGCTGAAGTTGGATATTTCTTTACCTGTTTTAAAACTAATCATGCATAGCACAAACTTTGCTATTATTATTTTTATATAGGTATCTTTTTAAAATAGAGAGATGTAAGGAAATGAATCAGTGCAATATATATACAAAGACGGGATAAGGAGATCGGGTAGTAAATGATAATAAAGGAGTATAAATGTAATAAACAAACACTTTTAACTCTAATGCTTATTTTACTGAAAAATGAAATCATTTAACACACTGGAATCCAATTTTCCCGTTGTAACAAATTAAAATCGAATGTTCAAATTATTCTTCTTCAACTGACAATAACTTAAACGTCTTTTGAACTCATATAAAACATATCGGATTAGGTCGTGTACAGTACTATCTAGTTCATGTTTAGTTTATTAATGTAAACCTTTACTTTTAGGCATCTCAAGACGAAAAAGTCAAGGAGAAGTCCCATAATCTAGCTAGCCATTCTGGTCTTCTATAATCAAACAATTAAAAAAATAGTGTTTACCTAAGTAGTCAGACGCAAGACTCATATTAGCCAGAGCTCCATTGTGCTGGTATTGCATTGCATTATTGGTAATATCCGAATCTTCATCATTTGGATATAAAATAGCTTGCATCGGTATTAAATCGTTTTGCAAAATATCAAAATGTTTTTCGCCATTGAATAAAATATGAACTTGAGAATTTGTTCTCCACAATGCCTAACCAAATGTTCTTACTTGTACTATTTGAGAATGGCTCCTCTTTACCGAGCGCAGATCTTCATTTTTATTTATTTACATTAGCATTCAAACAAAACACCACTTTGTCTGAGAGTTTGCAAAATTTGAGATCATCGTTACATCTGTAAGTGATGGCTTCACAGTATTGCATTATTCAGTTAGAATCAGTAAGAAATAGTTTTCGTAGTGATTTGCAAGTTTGCTTAAATATATAAACTATCATATATACATTATTTGTAAATGAGTTTTTTGTGAAAAATAATTATCTTGTTGAATGAGTAGACTATTCATAGTTATTTAGATATTCCATCAATGGAACTTATGTTGTCCTATTCGATTTGATTTGAATATATACACAATGTTATGCAGGAAGATTAGTTAATATATAGAACTTTATATACTGTATTACAGTAAAAAGTCGTCTATTTAAATGGGCATAAAAATTAAGGCAATAATCTCCATAACCTATAGTATATTTTACCATAAAATTAACACTACAATTAAACATTAAAAATATTCGACAATGGGATCGTACTATTGAGCGTAATAGTAGCAACTAATTCTACAATATCTTAGACATAACTTTATAATAATAAAGTTACAAATGTATTTTTTCCGTATGCATAAAGGAAAATCTGAGTATATTATTAATAACAAATTCAACAATATATTCTAGAGACTTTATTTATATAAAGAAGTTATGAAATAACTTCTCAATGTCACATTCTCCAGAATGATGTAGTTATACGGATTTAATACAATTATGTAAGAATTTTAGAGTGTGCAATCAAAAAATGTACTTTGACATGTTACTTACTTTCGAAATACCCTGTACACTTGAATATAATATAGATTTTTCCTTTGCGATATTCATTAACATTAATCAATATACCTATGTACATATTTTCTGTATAAACGTAATCAAACAATAATATATAACTACATCTACGTCAAATCTTTCATTTTAAATCAAGGCAACCAAAATGAAGTAAGATGGAAATCTAAAAAAACACAATTTGCCTAATACAATTAAAAGTCTCTCCAATCAAGAGAATAAACTCGGCTTGATTTTGCGTTTTTGTAATCAGCAAAGGAACTTTCCCGTCTGCCAAAACAAACTTAATGAACTTGCCGTTCTATTATCTTATGTACAGATTTGGTCTTTGTGAATTTGCAGATCCCTTCTACTCTATCTCCTTCTCTTAAGTATATTTCTTTTCTATAGATTTTACCTCGCTCTACGATACTAGCCTCTTTTACGAGGAGCTGGCAAAATTATTTACTTTCAGTAATCTTCTTCCCCAATGTTGTTGGTTATTGCTTAATTAAAATTAGTCAGGTATTTTGAAGTTTTATTTAATTGCGGCTTCACGGATTTTTTCCTCGGGATGATATTTCTCATTCTGTACTCTTCTTTACGGTTCATTAGAAATTTTTGAGTGTAGTACGGGATTATTTTGCGATTGATTAAATTATGAATTATTCAACACCTTCGTTTTTAATTAAGTACACCTTTAATTAAATTTGATTTATTTTTCACGTCGGAAGGAATAAATTTAATTAAAATCTTTCTGGAAAGAACGTCGTACTAACTTCCTCAAAGCGTCCTAAACTTTGCCTATACGGTATTTCCAAGGTCCTTTACAGTGAAACAAATTCACGCGCATTATTTTTTTTAGTATCATTCCTTGGAATACTAGCAAAGAAAGCAAAGAAGTGTTAAATGTAAAATTCATATAAAAATATCCAACTAAATATCAATTCAAAACCTATTAAAGATAATATAATTACTTATTTTTATTCGTAGTGTAAACAAAAGCATTCTCGCGATTAACAGTTGCTTTCGGAACTTGATTCCTAACTCAAATTTAAGAAGCACTGTCTCATATACAGTAATTTATTTTATATATCATGACTGTTGAATTAACTAGCAGAAATAGAAACATACTGAGAGAATAAGACGGGGTTATGTCAAACTTTCTCAAAATATTTAATATAAAATGTATCAATTAACCAATAATTTCTTGACTCATCGAAAATAGGTACATCAAAAATTAAAAAGTAACTATGTAGGGTAGAGATAAAAAAGTTACCACATCCTTTTTTTTTATTTTGTCTTATATCACATTTAGAAAGATATCCGAATCAGATTTTAAACCGAGAATACATGAATGCACGTATTTTAAGTATATAGTGATGCTTACATACATTACATGTCGTCTGTATTTTAAAATAGAATCGTTGATTTCATACATATATTTAATTTCAACTTCACAATATTAGTGAATTTTCAGACTTAAAGTCAATTTTTGCACATATGTTTTTGGAGGAAACAATAACTCGTATATTTACTAAAATTAGTTTGATAATTGGCTCGTCCTCTTATCATATTATTTTGTAGTCATAAGTTATACAATTACCCTAAAGCTAAAGCCTAAGAGTTTAATTTAAATCAGCTTAGTATTAATGATAACATTACAAAATGGCCTGTATCTTACGAAGCTTTTAGGGTTTTATACATACTAACACATCAAATTATCAATTAACTGCATTATCTACCAAGAAAATTAAGCTGCAACGCGTCAGTAATTTGCACTAGATAATTACAGCACTATTTGGGAACCAATTACAGATAAATTTCAAGAAAAATATTATTTAGCTGTCGCCTATGTAAAAAAAATGTGTCCTTTGTGGTTTCTGTATTCCCTTTCTAATATCGCATCCGATTTTCTTAAAGTAGAACCACATGGTACATTACCGCGATCACTCAAAGAAGATTTCATGAACATTTCAACGTTGGCCACCACAATCCTGTAACTTCAAAAACAAAATTTTCAGAAGTACCAATATACGTACGAACGTAGGGCAACCGAATAACACCAGTAATATCATTAGGTAACTCAATTGAGAATGAGATTCCATGCGAAATCGCAACACTATGCGTCGAATATACCATTAATTTGTATAGTGTGGTACCTACTGATATACTTGTGTCTTATACAGCCATACAGTTCTTGCAATCATTGAGATACATATAAGTTTAAGACTAGTACACGAATAAACTCAAACTCAGTTACTGTATTACTCAGCAACAGTTTATCAATGTTACTGTATTACTCAGTAACATTCATAAACTACAGTATCTGACGGAAAAGTTCAATTGAAAATTATATGAAAAATTCAGATGTAGCAGCCGTTACGTACTTAAAAAATATAGATAAGATAAACAAAAGTTAGTTGCCCCTTTATACCTGCCAAATTTTAGGTCTTTTTTCTCGAAAAAAAAAAGCGAAAAACAAACTAAAATGTAGCTAAGTTTATGATTTTGGAATATCTCTAGACCCACAGACTAATTTCATATAAATACTAATTACTGACTTTTTTTAAGAGAATCCGGAGAAATGCAACATCCATTTGATGTTAATCTTTTAATGGTAAGAAAAGTCGACAGATTTTCTCACTCGATCCTGTACTTTAGAATTTATTGAGCATTATTAAGATAAAAGAAGTATGTAATGATTACTGATAAAATGTATAAAAAATTTAAGCAGATTTTTAAAGAATAAAGAAGAATGAAGATTCAGCTATAAGTACCAAAAATGCACTGAAAAAAATGTGGATTATAAAAAGTAGCAATCGCATGCGACACACTTAAACTTCCGATTTACCGGAACGGCCGGCAGGAAGTGTATGCGATAACCGGCCGGCATTCTTTCAGCGACTTCCGGCGCCCAGGCCACTTTACATTTCCTTCCGTGGCAGTCGGAACAGTCCAAATGAATAATGGCAAACCCCATATTGGCCCTGATTGCTAAAACGGATATTCCGTGCCGCTCGTTTCCAGTCCCCGTTACAAATGTATGTACACATACACACTGCAAAACGGTTGTCCATATCATTCCACAATTTCACTTCGCGGTAGTGCAACATCCACATCTCTGCTAAGTTAATTTTTACTTCTATACGACTAATAAATATATTTAAAATGAATCTTACTTTCAGTTCGACTTACACATACTCCGTAACGAATACAATAATCTTCTAAACCAGCTGCTAGAATTATTAATTTTCCATATTGAAACCGTAATAATAATGAATAGCTATAAACACTGATATAAACGATTCTTTGGCCACAGAAATGTATATTGTACGCTTATTTCTTTAAACCAAAGTAATACTTCTTTCGCCCAAAGAAATACACATTTCTAATGAAAGAACTTGCTTTCGTTGAAAGGCTTACTCATTGAATTAAAACTATTAACGTTGAAACAAATATCAGAATTTCTTTGCATTAATGTATCTTTTCTTGTTTTTAAAACTGCATGTAAAAAATATTTTTTGGATGGAATCCACGCTATTGCTAAGAGATACTTTTTCTTTTCTTCATTTAAAGCGTCAAACTGCTTTTTTTATTGTTTACATAACGTTTATAGGGTTACAATAGGAACTACAAAAATCCGTTTGATCAACCAAACAGGTAAATAAAGTCTAGTAGTCCCTATTGCAGTGGCAATTGTGCAAGTAGGTGTTCTTGATGTAGCTAGATTTAACTGACCGTTTTAAAAGCTTTTGAATTGTGTCTTTGATTATTTTATACACTCAATATTGCAATTATATTGGATCTCAGCATCTTATGCAACAGTTGTTATGCGACATTAAAACAAATTATAATAAAGTTATTGCGTATATCGTACATGGTTTCTTTGAAAAATATGTTATTGCTGATTTTGAACTTCCCAAGAATGCATCACTGCTTTTATAGATTAGTTTAGCACCTATTATAAATTATTTTAATGCTATATAATTGCGGTTTGTTGATTTTGGCTGCAGAAAGTTTTCTCGATATTTTGTATCCAACAATAAACGTATGTGTTTTATTTTTATATTGAAGCGTTTGTAGAAAAAAGAATGATCTTTCGGATTCGTTTATTTTGGATTACATTCTAAATGTTGATCAGTTGAAAGTTAATTATTTATTAGTTGCAGAAATATCTAGCAAAACTAGCAACTTTCTTACGGCGCACGGTGGAACTGAGAAACTCTATTTTACTCTATTTTCTCTCTCTACCTAGTTTACAAAATAAATACAGTACTTTCTCTCACCATCCTTAATCCCACTGTGGTCTTAGTCCTAATCATTCAAACTAAAATAGCCAGGCAACAGTATGAAATCAGAAAACTAAAAAACAGTGCTAAACCATGCCCGCTACACGAATTATTAAAACCAAACCAGATAACCTAATAAAATTAAAGTTAGTCCTTCATACAACATGAGTTTGCGATAGGGCATCATGCTAAACTGAATATAAGTACAAATTTTCGGAATAGCGCAAGGGTTTTCAGATTTTCAGAGGGAATTTCAGATTCCCATTTCTTCATGACACATCTAGTTCTATTAAAGCTGATAATAGATAATAACGATGAAGTGCATTTTTGGAAAAATCTTTATGTTTCATTTTCTAACTATTGCAGAAATTTGCATTTCCAGTTCAGACGCGAAACTCCCGAATTAGTTGAAGCCGAAAAATATGGAACTCCAAAACCCATCATGAACGTCCAATAGTTGTTGCAAACAATTGTACGACTTGTAGGGCGAAGCCTTTGCAGCTAAGTGACCTGACACAAATTGGTGCTAGGCCAACAAATGAAGATTCTTGTAAATTAGGTATGTCTTCCTTATATGGTCATATTCGCTTTGTGGAGTTTATTTTAAAAATGGATTACAATCTTGATATGAAATCTTAGAGAACTTCAGCAGCGACAAAAGGATTAAAAGAGGTGTTCTTTATCGAAAGAAACCTGAAATAAGGCCTAAAACTAGTATAAAAGTAACAATTATAGGAAGATATCTAGTACTGCAACACACTAAGATGCTCTAAACACGATCATGATCTCATTCCAGCTAGTCATGAGTCATATTAGACCACTGTTAAAAAAACGCTCTTCCTTTCAGCGAAGAATCGAAGGCGTTACTTTTGTAACTTTTTTATGTACTTAAAAAACGCAAATATATTTTTCAAGTTGCAAATATCTTGATTCAAGTGGGCACGATCGCCCCTATGTCGTAAAGTGTGTGTCCTTGTGTTGTTCCTTTCGTATCGATTTTTATTTTTAAGTTGCAAATATATTTTACAAATAGATCTATTCTAACTACATTTTGAATATTATCGTTTCTTCTTAAATTTATTATAATTTTTATTATTATACCTTTATCGTTATTATTACTATAATTTTTATTATTGTTATTAAAAAATAGAAATTCGGAAGGTATTACTGTGTAGCTTGTGATTATGGGTTTCTGTAATAACAGTAGCTTCGAATACGGCAACTACAGTAAAGCATCGTTTATATCAGCAATAATACTTTACGAGTAATTTCTTCTCCACTTACATCGTGTGTCATCCTTCTATTATGTCGACCTTTAACTTACCCAATTAATTATTCAGACATTCAAAGATTAAATTACATTTCCAATTTGTTCCCAACTTCATAAAATAATTTCTCGACGAAGGTAAAATTCGTATAATTCACTTATAAAATTAGACTTGTTCTTATAAAAAATGAAAATTTCACAGGCAATATAAACTTATAAGATTTATAGTTTAACCATAGAACATCATCAATGAACAAACTTGAGAAGCATATTCACACATGATCAATATGGCAAAGTTACATGCGTTTATTTTGTCGATTGTTAGTCCGTTAAAAGTTTATTTTAAATGATCCATGCTCTACGAACATTACCGGAGTAGGTATTGAAACAAGTAAGAATCGCAAATAATCAACTGTAGAGTTTCTTAACTACAACATTAAATACGCATACTTTTACACAATTTTGCTAAGGCCAAAATCTAAAATATGTGTTCCATACTATTTCATTGACTTGTAACCATTTTCCTTATGCATCCAATTTTTGTTTTCTTTTAATAGTTTAAGCGTTACTTATATCGAGCTTAATGATAGTACATTTTTTTCAATTAAAAATTAAGATTCCGTAAAATTTAAATAGACTACTCTTTAAACCTTTCACGGTAAAATACCTATATTAAAGAAAATAAAACTTAGATAACTTTATTATGATTTGAACAAACGATACACAATTATAGCGTTCCCTTATGCTAGAAGTTAGCAATTTATCTTAATATAGTGTTGACAAAAGAGCTCCCCTTGACGTAATTCTTTATCTAGTAAAGATATCCCCTTATATGAATTACTGGCCGCAATTCAGCAGCTGCAACTTTACGCGCCATCGTTTCTATGCAATCTACACAGATATAAATACGCGAATAAAAGAATGAAAGCTTCTACTATAAGAAATGAAGTATTGAAATAATCAAATATTTTACCTGGTACTTAAAAGACGATACAGTGTAATGCATAATTGATAACATTATATCTAAAAATATAGGCTAAAAACCCACAATTCCTTTATAGGTCTACCGTTAATTTTTCAACGACATTTAATGCAAGTGATAATCAGCGTATTTTCTAAAATAGCAATACGTATAGTGCATATCTCTCTGCATATATTTTTTTCTAAATTCAAAGATATTAAACAGGTTTAATTTAGTATAACATTTATTACAAAAACTTAAAATAAGCAGACTTTCGATTTAGGGGATTAGTCTATTTATTTGTTGCTTGAAAAAAGATTACGACCAAAGAAAACTACCAGGCGCACTTATAGATATTGCTTGAATTATTATTACCTACTAAAATACATAACTGACATCTTTTGTTGCCACACGCGTTACATTTAGTATAACGTCAGAATTTACCCCGCGACAACCACTAAGAATGATTTGCATAAAAATTTCTTTCTCTTCCAGACATAAACTTATTTTGTTTAGATTATCAAAATCGGATAATAAATGAGTTTTAGTTTGCGGTATTTTTTAGGAAACAGTCTGAATAGTGACTACATATTACATAGTGAGAAACTTAATTTTTAAACAAAAGTGTTAATTTTCAACTTATCACCGTAAGTAAGATAGGTAAATAAGACAATCAGCACATAAGTTAGCGTAGTGAACATTTGACATACACATTAGTACTACAGAATACCAAGTTATGGATATCCAACACTCATGATCAACAGATAAAGTGTACACTTGGAAATAAGTAACAGGAAATGCGGGTGAATATTAATATAAAAAACTTGAAATATTAAGAGTATATTACAAGCTTTCTATACCTCGTTATTTGCTACATAATCATGTCTTCGCTTCAAATATGCATACGTTATCACTAGGGTTGGCCAAATTTTCGGCGCGCCAGATCCGCACTCGCCCGCACGCACGACCGTTACGAAACTTGGCTTAGTTTCTTGAATTAATCTATCACGTATGGGACATCATATGACGCGTTATAATGTATTTATACTTCATTATATGGAAGAATATTTAAACAGTTTATCTGTTTATATTTCATGAAGACTAGTAGTATGGAAATGTTAAAATAAGCCTAGGCAAATGTATCGGCTCCGCAAAATCTAATTAAACTGGAGAATGTCTTTTCTTATATGTGAAAATGTTCAATTGCTTTTCTCTTTGTTAAAAACTTAACTGCGAAAGATATTATACATAAAACAGAAATTTGTTCCTTTTGTTTTGCAAATTAATTTTAACGGAATTTTAATGTTTTCTGTGTATTAGCACGTATGTCGAAAACATAAAGATTTGCCATCTTTGTAGTTGGTGAGTTCAGCAAACCGAATTAGAGCACATCAAAAGAATTTCACAAAAATTACACCATATTTTACAATCATCGAACTTTAAATCGGGATATTCGGTTATAAACTTGTTTATTTCGGCAGTCAGGGATCGCTTCCTCCCATTACATGTATTCGACATGCTTAGATAATTATTATTACGCGTGATAGGACGTACGACTTCTATCATTGCCAAACACAGACGGCGAGACGGTCGAGTCACGCGGAGTACGCGGTAGGTTTCCACATCGACCTGGCTGGGAATCTGGCATGCCAAAGATTGGGCTAACTTTACATATTACTATTTTTCATGAAATATATACAGATAAACTGTTAAAATGTTCTTTCCTATAATAAAGTATCAATATGTACATTACAACGCATAAACTAATATTAATATTGATATTAATTTAACTGGTACGTACTTCCCGTATTAATAATATAATGTCTGAGATATTATGATATATTTACTGACATCGCGACATCTAGGGGGATTGAAAGCGACTTGAACTGAGTGGTCTCGTGGTGTAATGGTAGCACAGTAAGCCGAAAACATAAGGATAATTGCAAGGAAATTGTAACTTTATCATTACATTATATGCATAATACAGTGTACCATACACAGCAGTAAAACGCGGACAGTGGTTCAACGAACTCGGTCAATTTTCGCATGGATCGTACGTGTGGGCGAGTGCGGACCTGGTGCGCCGAAGACTTAGCCAGCCCTAGTTATAACCATTATCTTCATAATTTACGAGACATATAGCTCCTGAATGTCCCACAACAGAAGCTGTATTAAACATAAAGTACGGGTAATCCTTATAAAGCTACCTATATTTACTTCAGTCTTGGACATTCAAGCGAAAATTATTTTTAAAAATCTGTACAGAACCATTCATAGCATACTGAATTAAGTGAGAGCGGCTATGAAGTTTTCTATTTCAAGTGAAACACTCTATAGTTACACCCAGTTCTGAGAATTTTATCAACAGCATAACTGGCTATCTACAGTCAAAGATCAAAAATGTTGTACAGCATGTTCAAAAAATTTAGCCCGAACATGGATAAAGTTGAATTATATTCAACTATACCTGTACTTAAGGTCATTCGTTCCAGAATAATCTTAAAAGTTCATGATGTTAGTCATTTTCAAATAAAAACCATGTGATTAAATCTCAGTCTTGAGCAAATATGCACAAAACCGGTCCCACTTTTTTTCCTTTTTTCTTATTTTAAAAACCAAGTAGAGTGACAAAATAAGCTTTGTTTTATTTATACTAACGGTAGATTATCATTATATTATTGTTAATAATAGACGCAGAAACAAAAGTATGTCCAATTTACTTTAGAATCATAATGATAGCGAAAAAATGGTTGACGCCGTTCTAGACATTTTAATCCAAGAAATACCTATTTGGCAAAATGGCTAAACGATGAAACTTTCTAGAATTCAAATATGACATAACATTTTGAACTTGTTCTTCAACAATTTGGTACACTCGCCAATGTGTTACTCTTTATAGACTATTCTTACGTACTTAATTTAAGTGTTGGTAGGTGAGTTTTAATGCGTATGCATGTATAATTTTGTAGAAATCACTTCCTTCTATTACACCCACGCATTCCAGTGAAATTGTATTACAATACATAAGCAAAAAAATCTACCGCGTTTACTCGATGTGGTTATTCTCGTTTATTCTGGGTATCATTTTAAAGTAATGTATTCTAACACAATTTCATTCATCTATTTAAGATTTTTTCTTTGTAATGTTTAACGAAGCAAATAAATTTCACGAAAGCAGATATACAAAACAAGAGAATAACGTGTTAATATATCCATCAACGTTGCCTCTGATATTTTTTCTAATTTGCGTGCCTGGTACGATACTTCTACCCTAGCTACTTTTTGTAATAAATATCCATTACCTTATGCAGGTAATGAAAGTAGTATTTATCTTTCAGGCATTATTTTTAACCATAAAAATGTAGAAAGGAGGATTTTTATAAGCTATAGGTATTAGAAAAAAAAAAGGTCATTCAGTCAAAATAAATTTTGATTACGCATGACAAATAAATATAAAAAATACATTGAGTGGTATAAATATAAATAAAACTATTTTATTGATTGCTTTACAAGAACGTCGATAAATAAATGCGATTGAAGTGGTTAAATATTTAATTATCTTCAATGTTAATAAATATAGAGATTTAATCGATTGAAAACAGTAAAAGAATAGTTTTAAAATGTTAGCTAAAATAAGTTTCAGAAAATATGTAAAAAAAGTGCTATTCTATACTATGAAAACTTCATGAATGTTATTTTACAAATTATTTTAATTAGTAACTTCCATACACTTGTAACTAATTTAGCATATTAAGTTAAGAAAAACCATAAATTTAATCACTGTACGTAATTAGTGTCTACGCTTTGTATTATTCTTTTGTTTTTATATTGTAAACAACTGCAACCGGTATTAGAACATGAACCTACACAAGCTTTTCCTTAGTTTATATTTTTTATGCTCCCCAGAAGAAGCTATAGCAATCTAATCTAACGACATACATTATTTATAACAAAAATCAGCATTTACGTCATGAAAATTGTAGTTTTTCATTGGTCATTTAATAGTTGACCAATCCTTTCTGAGACCGGAGTTAAACTATTGGCCATCCCGGAGTCAGACTCAGGGCTCCGGGCGGAGCTTCGACTCTCAACTTTCTTATCTCGACGCCTTATTGCTTCCATTCTATCCACTCAGAATATTTCCGGTACTTAAAATCGACCCTTGTATTGATGGGTTTTCAGAGGCTGAATTGAAATTTCCTCGGTCTCAGTTCTGTTCGAAAGATATATGCTTTCGTATAATTTATATTCGACACAAACCATTTTTTTTAATTCGAACCAAGATGCACACATAGCTTAAAAGATTATTGCATTTTCAACAAACATTGGAACAATCTAGTATCAAATCTACAATACAGAAAAATAATTAGTAATACGCTAAGTAATACATATACATATATGTACGTTTCCCTCACAAGATCTGCGAAGTACAATATGTAGAAAACCAATAAGAAGTTAAAAGGCAAAATCCAAATCGTTTTCTTTTTTTTTAATCGATATAACACGTCAACAATTCAATTGAAATGAACAATCAATTTAAGAAAACTTTAAGTAACAAATAGTATTTATATGCAGAGCTAAACTAAACTGATTCATTTAAACAAAATGCAAATTTTTAAAATATAGCAGTTTTTATATTTTCTTGAGCAAAGTTGTAATACTATAGCTTATTATAAACTGCATGATCTTTAATTGTGCATAAGAAATATATAATATTACATAACTAATAATTTACGTGCAATAACTAATGCAAAACAAAATTTTTAGTTTATATTGCGCTCACCTCAACTCCAACTACTAGTTCAGAGAATTTATATTAATAGGATATATATATTGAGATTAAAATTCAAAGCGCATGTGTGTACAACAAACGTAATAATATTAATAATACTGCATATTCCTTTGAAATACAAATTGAGTAGTATCAATACCACGAAAGATAATAAAAAAGATATGCATGATTCCATCGAATACACTAAATATTCTTTTCTTCCATAGACATGCCGATGAGCCATAGACGTCGGAACGAAACCATTACATTATTACAGTTGTTCATTTCAGCTATCTATAGTAACCACTAGAGGCTACATTCAAATCAAATTGTACCACCTTACTAAACTTCTTCGACTTCAAATTCCTCTAGGTATTTTGAAATGAATACGTAGGCTTCCACGGCCAGAGCTAGTGATAAACGAACCACTTCCGGAATTGAACCATGTCATGATGAGATATATATAAAAAAGAGATAAGAGCAAGAGGAGAAAGAAAAATAAGAAGAAAAAGAGAAAAAGAAAAAAAGAAAAAATGATAAATCGTGGGGAAAAGTGAAATAGAAAGAAAGGTGAAAATAATAAGAGAAAAAAATAGAGACAAATGGGGGGAAAAGAGTGGGGGGATACGAGAGAAAAGAAAAAAAGGAGAAAGAAAAAAGGAAAAAGGAAAAAGAAAGAGACCAAAAGAGAAAGGTGGGATCTCGACGTTTCGCCTCCGTCGTAGGAGAACCGCGCTAGAGGTTCTCGCCTCTGGTGCGGTCAACACGCCGAGTCACCGTAACCTTCTGCCAAAATGGTTTCGTCTCTAGCGTAGTTTACACGGTCTCTTTCTTTTTCCTTTTTTCTTTTTTCTCTTTTTTTTCTTTTTCCTTTTCTCTCGTATCCCTCCACCCCCTTCTGTCTCTATTTTTTTATTATTTTCATCTTTCTTTCTATTTCACGTCCCCGCACCCTTTATCATTTTTCTTTTTCTCTTTTTCTTCTTATTTTTCTTTCTCCTCTTATTCTTATTTCTTTTTTATATATATCTCATCATGACACGGTCCAATTCCGGAAGTAGTTCGTTTACAATCAGGTATTTTCTTTAAAAATAAGTACCCACTTAGGTAAGATGGAGTATATGTGTGTATTGCCGTATTATATTTTAACAGTTATAATCATATTTCATAAGGTTATCACAAGTATCAAAAGAATTATCTATAGAATACGTTGGAATTATTAGCGATTTAAATTATTATAAAAAAAAATAGTCGAGTCAAAGTGGTGCGGTGGTAATAACGAAACACATCAGATATTCAAGAAAGAATAATTTTATTTAAAAAACGCTAAGAAAATTAGACAATATGTACAATTCATATTGGAAATTGCAGCTGTATATATCTAGAGCGAGATGTACACATCAAAAAAGAACACTAATGTAAAAACATAGACAATATTGGATTGGTAACCCCCTTCGTTGAAAACAAAACAGGAAACGTAAACAGACATTCAAGACGATTCTTCATTAAGAAGATTTAATTTTTGATAATTTAAACGCTAAAAGAGATAATAGAGAAAAAGCATCGAAGACGTAAATGAACAAATTGAAATCAATTACGAAGAGAATTTCGATGAATTAATCCAACAGAAAGGAAAATTTGCAGCGACAAACTACCATTAAAATTAATATACTTACAAACATACAAAGATCTAAGTAATTATATTATCCTAGAATATTGGTCCAACTTTTTTTGGATATATACCTACATGGTGTACTAAAATTATAATTTCTTTAATTAGTTATTAATAATGTAACAAATACACATATAAATGCATACTGAGCATTAATAAGAAGTCTGCTTAAGTTAAGCAGGCTGTTTGCTATAAAACACACTCTGCTAAAAGTTGGTAGTATGAAAAAGGAAAATATGGATTAATTATATTAGCGAATTCATAATATCTTATCCCAGGAAAGCAACAACAATAACTAAATTGATTCTAAGATATATGATTATAAATTATACTCGCACCATTTATTAACATATTTCTGATATTTATAAAATATTTACCAGAAACCCAATCGATACTGAAAGAGAAAAAATTAACTTATAAAGAAATAAGTAATTTATTTAAATTGTTCACGATTGAAGGTACTTTAGAAACATCGAAAGTTACGTTAAACATAGAACTGCAAACATATTATACAAAAGAATATTACTACATACAATAAGCAACCATAAGAAATTCTTTATCCTCCTATCCTTACTGTAAGCCCATAAATTCACTTTCTTCAGAGCAATTAACTGGTTAAGAGTTTCTATGGATATATACATGTACGAGTCAATGTAAACACATTTGCAAAGCTTCATATATAAAGACGTATAAATAACAAGAGCATGAATTAATATATAATCAGTTGCGCAATAAATATATATGGAGCTGAATTTCTTACGAAAAATATATCGCAATAAACTTAAAAAGTTCTCAACATTACATTGTTCTACGTTAGAGCATAGTTAATAAAATGAGTAATATATATACACAATTCAAAATGTTTATCTCCATTCGAATTCAATAGTTGCTTCCCCGTTTTGTTGGTTATCTTCAGTACATCATTGTGCAAATAATTGAAAAACAGAAAAAGCGTTATCCTTGTCGTTATATAACGAAAGAAAATAGTTTGCAGTTACACTTCTATTCTTTGGCCTGCTTTTTATTATCGTATTATTCATGTCTTCATCAGTATGCACTCCATATATAACCATAAGAGAAACAATTTCAGAATTGACTGAGTCCCTTGGGCAATAACAGACGGTCGAAATAAAATGTAAATGTAGCGGTCAGCTAAGACGGTCAAGATAAAACCTATAGCACTATCGGGACCGCAAATTGAATAATAAAACTATACGATTGTTACAATTGGTCTGAACGGCGATGACTAAAGGAAAAAAATGAAATTTCCACTATTTGAATTCTATCTAGGACTAAAAAATATTCAAATTTAAGTATATACGCTATTATTTTCGACGTGCTATGAAAACTATTCACTTGTCTTGCTTAACTCTCACTACTGATATGTACTCTTACAAAGTATAAAGTAAATAACTGAAAGCAAACCAAATTTTTAGTATTATATATAAACATTTTCCAGTATTGTAGTACATGTATCACCTCAAAAAGAGGAACAATAGCATCGATAGAATTAACTATACCCATATAAAGTGTTTTTCAATAGTAACACTCGATCTTTGGTAACTGGATACATCCAAGTCAAGAGAAACACAGATATTATATGGTGTTGCTTGGTTGGACAATGCGTGGAAATTGTGAAAATTAGTTATTGAAATTAATGTTCTATTGGGTAAACGTTTCGTGCACTACGTTCAATTCATGGTATTCATGGCCGTCCTGCAGTGTCTACAATATGTCGTATTATGAATAAATTTTAAACAACCAAAAAACGGCAGACTAGAAAATCCTGGCAATTGCACGAAACGCAGGACGGCACAGTATTCGTGAGAACCGCAGACAGCCTACGTGCGCACGAAAAATTATCTTTACTGATGAGGCTCATTTCTGGTCAAGTGGTTAGATCAACAAACAGAATTATGAAATTTGAAGCGACTCATGAGTATTACCAATTTCATATAGCCCATATATGTGCCATACTGAACGCGATACGCTATTTATTGGATTAATAGGTCTAAAGCTTCGTTATATCATGAGGTGACGACATCAACTGGTTACCGATATCCCATGATTTATCTCCACTACATTATTTTTGTGGGTCTACGTCAAATCTTTTGTCTGTACCGACAAACCACAAACGGTTGCTATCCTAAGACCAATATTATTAGCAATATTAGAGACATTTAACTACTTTCATACGAGAATATCGTCATGGAATATGCTTCAAAATATAAATAAATGTATAACGGTACCATCTTTAGCACGTATCAAATAGCGAACTACTTCGTGATGGTTTATAAACGTAAATAAAACTCAAAGATATTATATACGCAAAGATATTTAAACTACTTTGGGTGCTCTAAAAAATCTATTACTACTTTTGTAACTTAATTTTAAATAAACTCAACGTCCACAAAGATCAATGCGATTATTCTCCCAAACTAAAACCTTCCAAAGATCAGGCCTTAGGCTTCACTTAAAGTTTGTTTACCATTTGTTACACAAAAAGCTAGGCTCTCAGTAATAGCTATCCACTACAAGTTTCTGATTCCATCTACGGAGTCCTGTTGCCTAGATAATTATTGGATTCCATTTCATTAAGTTTTCTGTGGTCGCTATAAATTTATACATTCTCTATCTCTGTTTTTTTTTATTTTTGTCTTGAGTAAACATTGCCTAAGAAATTGTTTAACCTAAGACTTTACGAAAAATATACCTATTATGTAATATGCTTTTAACTGTAAACATTATAACACTAGAAAATATATTTCTTTCAATATATCAATCTACCTTTTAAATATGCATACATCGCAAGTAACAGAAGCCTACGCGACTCGATAAGGTTGTGATTTATACAAGAACTTAGCGTGTGGTTGGCAATGCTACTTTATTACATCTTTTATCTTCAAACCCTTTCTGTCTGTAAGTGACATTGGCTTGCAGTGGCTTAGGGTAATATCGCTTTCTATGATAAATTTGACTTTGGTTTTCGACAACCACATTATAATTTTATGCATTTTGAAAATGAATGGAATACAGTGCATGATACATTTTAAATTAGCTGTAGTTAAAGCTAGAATGTACATATTTATCTCCTCATTCACACAATTTAAAAATAATTATCATAATAGTATAATATTAGCAGAGAGCGGTAAAAAATACCGCTCGGTATTAAAACAGAACTACTTCACTAATATAACTACAATTATAATATTTCCATAGATTGCACGATTTCGTATCTCCGAAGAATTGCAGAATCCCTATCTTCATTGGTATTCGTTTTTTAATTGAATAAAAACACTATATCTTTTTTATTACTACGCCACTTTCCTTTTGTTTATTTTTTATCATTATAATAAACACAATAAATTTATGAAAAAATATAAGTAGATACATACACTATGCCTCGCTTACAAGGTTCGAGTGATATTAGCGACTTCACCCGGGGTGTCGCATCGTTGGCCAGAGTGAACGCGGCGCTTCGCAATGTGAAATAAGTAAATTTTTAAATATTCCGTTGTCCCAACAGTTAACCGTGCGATTACACTATTTAAACGCAAGGAAAAAACAACAGTGGAGCCGAGACCAGGTCGTGCCGGACCTTCTGAAAGAAGTAAAAGGGTGCTTGCAAGCGAAGTGTTAAGAGAACAGCGAAAAAGTACAGCTGAGCTTGCGGCAACTTCACAGAAAAGTCAGCGCACCATTCTGCGATACCTCCACAGTGTGGGGATGTATAAAAGGGTGGCAAAGAAAATACCTCTCCTTACGGCGTTTCAAAAACGTCGCCGAATGGCTTGGGCAATCGAAATGCGAACGAAGCCCGAAGAGTTTTGGCGAACTGTCATTTTTTCAGACGAAAGCACATACTGCCAATTCAGTGATAGTGGTCGTACGTGGGCATGGTGACGTTCGTCACAGCAACTGGACGACAAATTTTTGCATCAGACGGTGAAATACCGCGGTGTGAAGATCATGGTGTGGGGCGCGATATGGTATGGTGGAAGATCGCAATTAGTAATCTGCGACGGAAATATAAATGCGGCAAAATATATCCAAATATTAACAGAAGGACTACTACCGATATTCGACAACGCCATTTTATCTAAAGAAGACGCCACTTTTATGGAGGATGGAGCACCCTGCCACAAAGCAAGAACAACAACCATAAGGAAAGAGGAACAGGGGATTCGGATTTTACCATTGCCAGGCCAATCACCAGACATGAATCCGATAGAGAATCTTTGGCACATAATCCAGACAAATATAACGGAACGACCCCGAAAACCCAGCAATAAGGAAGAACTCATGGCAGCTGTTGCAGAAGAGTGGTTAAATATTCCAGAAGACACCATTAATCATTTAATAGATTCTATGCTACGACGACTCGCAGCACTTCATGCAAGTAAACGTGGATCGACAAAGTATTAGTGTAATTTAAAAATTTTAAAATATTTTGTATGTATAACGAGAATAGAATCTTTTTTTTAATTAGTAGGTGTCTATTTTATTCTGTCACCCTAGTGTATGTAACAAGTTAGTCTTTTATTAAGTATCACATCGTTACCGCACTATTCGAGAGGAAAGGATAAATCTTAGGTAACGTTTTTGGAATCGACCTCGATTGAATTGGGATTGAACCCACTCTTAGAATTCCGTCGGTTCCCAAAAACACGTGCGTAATGCGACCTAACTGCCACTTCATCAGAGATAAGTTGTCATCCCTGATTACTGTTAACGTTCCAGACTATGTGCACTTGCTTCTATTTCTGTAAGTGTTGCAGTTTAGAAACATATTGCTTTGCCTATTTGCTCTATCCCAGTCCTTTCCACCAAAGAGAATTTTTAATTATCTTACTTGGGTTAATACCAAGTGATTTGCAAGATTACATAGTGTTGAAACGTGACTCTACCCATCTAAGTGCAAAGGGTCTGTATTTATAATACCCTATTTGCTCAATTACTAGTAAATAGAAATTAACGGTTGTTTTTATCCAATGCGATGCTACTGAGGAATCTGACCACAAATACATTCTTTCAATATTTCTTCGAAATGAAATTCTTATAAAACGATTCTTACCTTGCCAATTCCACGAACATCAGTGCTCTTCGCAGTTCAAAATTGAAATTGTGGAGCCATTAATTAACAATTCGAATACAAACGCATGCACCACAGTGTGCCTGCGATGGCTTGTTTCCTAAAAATACCCTCAATTCATCTAAAGTTGGCCATATGTCTTCCTTTTACTTTCTCCTCAATATCTGGAAGTTTTAACACATCGAGTGCTTAAATATGTGATCTGTTAAGTTTCGAAGAACGGCGGCCAATTGTCTTGCAAAGGGCTGTATCCTAAATTATGGTTCAATGCGATTGTTTACCAATAATGACTTATTATAGTGTTCGTATATTAGGTTCCATGCAACTTCATAACTTCCTAATGAAAATTCTGTACTATGAATAATTTGAGTCGCACCTCTTTCTAAGGCTGATATAAGATGGAATTTTTGTATGTTGTCAATCGTGTTATTTTATTAGCGATTCAAATATATTTCGAATTTCTTAGTATTTTTCAAACTAAATTTTGTTAAATAAATTTAGAATAATTGAACATGGTATTTTGCAACGTTCAAACTCCCGCTAAGTTGTTCTGCTCTGATTGATTTTTGCATGAGATTTTGTAGTATTTGCTTTGCATGTGCCAATAAATTTCAACATATTATCCCAAAAGCTTTGCATTCTTACATCTGTTTTTCAAATTATCAAAAACAAATGTATCTGCATCTAAAAAGTTACCATAATTAGGTGACATCTAAGCTGTACAACAGTACAACCATCATAGTAGATAACATATAAGTAACACACGCCTACGGTTCCCAACGCATTACTTTCGTCGAAAATTAAATGAGCGTGCACCTGATAAACTACATTCTCAAACAGATCTGACAATTTGAAACAGTTTCCCAATGTAATATTACCTTACCCAATTTCGGTTTGATAAACGCCTTTTTAAACATACATTTTTCTTATACTTCCAATATATATATGGGAAGTATAATTATTATTACAAAAAACTACATGACTAATGTGAAAGAAAACAAAATCACAAATTTGTATCAGTAAAGTAATCTGAGAGATTGCCTCTTTCGAGACCGACTATATTGTCTGACGAGCAGTGCAAACAGTCTGCTTCTTTTTTCATCATGTTACAGTTCCTAACATGTTCCATCGATGTATACATACATACATAGGAATATCCTGTTCGTATAAACGATTTAAAATACATCCAAATACAAGTGCATAGAAAGGTAAACAGCTTTGTATGCCAGACACTATGAAATAAACCAAATATTAATAAGTTACGGTGTAATTTTAGAATTACTTCGTGTTATTAACTGATGACTTTTTTGAGAACTGGGAATTTGCTTTTCCTTTATTTTTTGAGCGATGTATGTAGAAATATTGGAAAACAGGGATTATTCTTTAAGAAATCAACAACCTTTAGGTGAATATAGGCAATTCAAACTAAATTTTCAGGACTTCTGCACAACCTTTTTGACACCCTGTTAATTAAAAAACATTGACTTTAAATTAAACCTTGCAAATTTTCAAAAAAAGTCTCAAAGTAAATGGTATATATAATTAGGCTTCCATTTAAAAGAGACAATAGAATAAACTACAATCGATAAGCTATTTCGTCTGAAATAAAAAGGTTCATATTCATTTTCGGTTTCACCAAGAGTGCCAGAAAATTGATCATATATTCGCAAAATGAATAATGCTCTATATAAAATCTTCGAAGCTGTAACTTCATAATATTCGTAAGAAAATAATGATACATACTTTAACCTTAAAGAAACGTAGAACTTTTTTACAAAATATCGCAAAAAGTTGTCAGAAATTACACTTTCAATAAAACGCCTAAACTACTCAGACTATGAGAAAAGCCACTTAGTATATATAATTTGACAGTAATCCATTTCATTTTCTTTGTCGTTTAAAAATGTATATTATTCCGAAATGATAACGAGATGCATGCATTTTTCTGGTATAAGTAGAAACAACAAACATATCAAAGTATTTAGCTGAACACTCATAATAGTATACCGCCAATTTTTCAGATTTTATGAATGCTAAAGCATCTGTACAAATATATATTAGAAGTAAGACCTTATAATGCAGAACAAGTTATCATCAACTAATAATTTACGGATCCTCCGTTTTATTACACTCCATCCGACATGCGAGAGGTACAATGCCTCTTTTGAATGCCAAGTTTGTTTTCTTAGAATGACGTCTTTGCGCCGGGATACAACATAAATAAAACAATCTGAAAGCAAATTACTTACTTATAATATAAATTGGAAATTTCTTTTTGGTTCGAATGGGGATAAAGAGGATTTTTTAAATACCGGAAGAAATTGATATACATATGTATATATAGGGACAGTTAAATCTCCGATATTTATTTTTCAATTGATTTTTCAAATAAATGGATACAATATAAGACAGTATATTCCCATTATAGTAGATTGATTTTTCACTATTAAATATGTGCAACACTGGCAAAAGCAAAGGATCCATACGAAGCCACTATAAATGCGAGGTGCTGAAACAAACACAATTATGGAACAAATAATTTAATTGATTGTATAAATATTGTGCATGTTATCTACATCCCAGCAATTTCAAACGCACAGCTTCTCAAAGTGTATTAAAAATGTCATTAATTTTAAATAAAAGTAGAGGCGTAAAATCAGGCGTTCGTTAGCCGTCAAATATATGTTTACTTACTGGGTTATACTGTGAATGTTATGTTCCTGTGAATTTCATAAATATTCAATTCGTTAACCCTCTAACCACCAAAAGGTAGGTTTTAATTTGAATACGAAAAACTTTACTTCGCATTCGAATTAAAAAGAATTGTGACAATAACACTGATCAATAAATTGTAACATTTGGTTTTGCCATGAAATGTCATACAGTAATTATAATAGAAAACATAGATTTTCTAATTTATAACATATTCTATTAATTATTTTAACTTCTTACAAGTAAAAATATAACGAAATATTACATTATCTTTTAAACAACATCCACACCTCCCTTCTTAACATGCAACTACATTGTTCCATTTTCCCTGATACCGCTTTCATTTCCCAAACTGACTTGGTGGTAGAGTTTATAGTATTCATCAATAACGTCATCTATATTTTCAAGGCAAAAGTGTAAGTGAGAACAAAGAGTGTGCTGTTTAAAAGGCCTATTGCATTCAGAAGGGCGAAATGCTTTTTAGGTTCCCAATAAATTGATAAAAACATGTACCATAGACGCCTACACTGCTTTTCTTTCGCTGTTAATTGGTTTCAAATGTACTATCACTTAGTATTTCTCGTATTTGAGGTTCAACAAAAGTACAAAGTGTATCGTGACCCGCAGTTTTATTATAATCTTATCCTTTTTCTACCAAAGATTCATGTTGCATCTTTTTCTGGTGCAATGTCCTGTTGCAGCAGCTTCCTCTGTTTAATATAATAGTTTTTCCTGTCACGTCTATCCCAGACATTGAAAGCAGCAGTATTTTGGTCTTGTTTATAACTGCGCAAAGTGCTCCAAGAATAATCTCTATACTTTTGCTTCGATAACAAAATCTTCGGAAGTTTCTTTCATAAAAATACGTTAATCTATTGGACTGGAAGGGGAAAGATTTCCATTACGTAATAAAAATGCTTCCAGGCTAATTTTTGACTGATCTATAATCTTCATGAACTGAGGTCAGGATATATTCCGAAAGCTTTAAAAAGTTTGTAAACATTACTTCAGTAGTCCATACCATCAACAGAACACAATTCTCATTTTAGTTGAAAAAAATGCTAAGAGATGCCATCGCTGTAGTCGCGACCCCTATTTGTAAGTTTGACAGATTCAAAAACCACACCAACTCAATTAATTCAAACTGAGTAATTAAATGTTGCCCGCGTAATGTAGACGGAATACAATCAGGACCTGTTAAGTATTCAATATTTTCGCAGTACTAGTACTACTATCAGTTGTAATTTAACTCTGCTCTCTTTATTAATCAACGGCAATGGAACCTCATGACATTCGTTACGTGATGATGAAAATTTTTGAGCTGACACTGTCTCCACATAATCATGTTTTTTGACGCCCAAGTCAAAGTAAAGCCCGACATATTATCAGCGTTAACTTAGAGCAAAAATTAATTCCATTAGTCTTATATAAATGGCGCATAATTGTGTTTTTAAAGAACTACATTAAATAATTTTCTTATGTTTTATATCTTTCCGCACAGCAGATGAATTATTATTTTGATTATATATTTATCAGGAACAAAACTTGGAAATACTTTTCTGTTTTTAGTATTTGAATCGTAAGGGACAAATTTCATCTTACAAATTCAATGGAGTTTTAATCAAGTTAACAATAATGAGTAGTGCTAGGGTATAAAATCTAAAATCAATTATTCGACTAATTTAATTTCAATTTTCACTGATATGAAAATATAACGCCACTTAGATAAACGAAATATTATGCGAATGCTTGGAAATTGCCAGGCTGATATTCCAATGAGCGTCGACATTATGAGAAATCAACACATGAGCGAGTCAACGATGCGTTACTATAAAAATAGTGCCCGAAAACAGATGCGTCTGTTCACGAACTAGATAGTTCCCTGACGATTACATGCTAAATTAACCGATATCGTCACACTTGAACTTCTGCGGTTTACCTCTCCCCAAACGTTTCAATTTTAGTTGGGTTATTTTATGCTAACATAGATAGGAACAGCAATAAAATTCCGTTTTAATCAATAACATGAAACCATTTATTAAATTAAACTCGCAATAAAAAAGTGTGGTATATATGCTTTGTAAACTTATAACTTCCACTTCATTTTATAAATGTAAACTTGGCAAATTGTTATAGTTGAAACTAGCTAAAGAATACAATTTTAGAGAATGCTGCTTATACAAAAATAAACCTCATATTAGCTTTGAAATACTACTATATATGTACCATGTTTATCTGCCACACGCTATGTTTCTCGCGACGCGATAACAAGCATCAGTGATTCGATACTTGCAGAACATAAGATAGATGAAGATACCATGGAATTTGTTTTTTTTTCCTGAAACTCGCAATAACAATGCAATTCATTGACAATTGCATGGCAATCTATTAAGTCGAATCTGGTAGTATAGGAACTACGTGGTGGTATAGTAAACTACTGTTTTCTGTAAATTGCAATTGCCTTCAAGTTTTTAGAATGAGTGATCAATTAACGACAACACTCTTAATAAATTACATCATTCTGATTACCACTTAATCACTCCTATTTCATTACTAAGTTAATTCAGAATCTAAAACACAATGTAATCGCAATAATGTAGCGTTATTTACGGAATAAAGAAATGAAAGGGCAGTGACAGTATTACAGTAGAGGAATGACACAAAAAAGGAACCTAAAATCTAATATACACTTTCCACAATGCCTAGGTGGAGTTAATGTATTTTCAAATCCCTAAATACTCTTACCGACGTGTAGTTATGATACACTCAAACTACAGTGAAAGTTTGCAAAAGAATTCCGTCCTTAATTTGGCAATTGCAAAGATATTATACGAAGAAACTTACGTCTAACAGTAAACTTTGATACTATCACTACAGGAAATCCAACAATAGTTTTCTCCAAGAAAAGTATGATATTTCTAAGGTATTTGGTATATTTCAACAGGGTCTCATAGTTACTCACTACATGACTAATTAAGAATTAAGGAGGCGGACTATCCTTCAGAGTAATACGTTGAGAATAAATAAAAAAATAGCTTAAATCGGAGTTATTTCTAAGGTTATTGAAAATTCAAATATGACAGTTGGATGTACAATGATTTTAAAACTTACTAGAAAAGAAAATGCACAAAATAACTGAAAAATTATTTACAAGTATACGCATAAATATATCACGTTTTTTCAGAAAATATATGAACAACATCTTTCCTATCTGCAATTTATACTTTTCTACACTTTAGATTTAATTGCTTTTGGCTCTCTGAAAACCAAAAAAGATTAATAATGTTAAATAAGATAGACGTACGTGCATAATACACCAGTATTAATAACAATAGTAATACTAATAATTGCAATAATAATAAGGATCATAGAATCTCTCAAGGCAAATTTATCAATCTAAAAAGTGTGGGATAGATGATGTCACACATTCTAATTACATTCGTTAGCAGTGTTTTGTCATATCTCGGAATTTTTTTATCCATATCCATAATCAAGCAGCGCAACTCCTCCTTTGTAATTTCTTTTTGGTGTGGTGAGCGATCCAACGGGGTTTATAAGTTATGTAGCTTGTCATAAACCGCATGAGCTTTAAAGTGTAGGAATAGTGTATGTGTAAAGTATTCCATGGCCTTGTTGGTTCACTTCACTGGAAAGAGTGTAGCGCTGTCAATTATTTACCCAATGGCGAATGGTGACCCCTACACTTGACGGAATGCAGGTTTCGTACGCACAATATCTGATTTTCCAATTCAGATGCAGACCCTGTTACCACTAGACCAACGAGGCGTATTAGGTACGTATGAATTCTATTTATGTATACAGTCACTTCAGTCATTTGTTTCATGAAGTCATAATAATTGTTTCCGACAAATATGTTCTCCAGTTAACATCACAGAGACGAAAATTTTATTCAAAAAATAATTTCTTTCTTATCGTGTGTTTTTCTAGTACGCCTTTTATATTTGCGTTTAATGTTTTTTATAGATGTAGATCGGACCAAAACTTCGTTGACACGTTTCCATATTCCTTTCGTATTTTTGTCATATTTCACAAATTTATTATAATAATACTTTTTTTGCTCGCTTAATCCGCTTACTGACGTTATTACCTTCAAATTTATATATTTTTCTCTTAGCTCGGACATTTACTTTAAAACACTTCAATATATTTCTATATAGTCGTGTTCTTCTATCTACAGATTTTGTAGTCAGACGCCTTTTTATATTTTGCCAAGTTAGAGATTTTCTTTAAAATTTTCACAATATTCTCGAACAATACCCAAAACGCACACAGATTTGATCGCTTCATATGAGAATAGTTATTTGCATAGAATGCGACTGCATCTAATCACTTAACTCATCGGATAATTACTGATTCAGAAGAAAAGAATGTCTTGCAATTTTTCTTTATACTTTAATAGATATTTTTTTACGATCATAATTAAAAAGTCAAGTAATGGAAGCTAACTTATAATTTCGTAGGCCAGCAAAACTTTTTTTCACTGGTTATGCAGAACACTTCTTTTTTATATAAAGTCAATTAACTCAGGTTAATTTTTTATCCACATCGACATACTTTGGCATTTTGAACTTAAAGATTAAGATCCTTGCAAAGTCTCAAAATTCGTTAAATCTAAGGTATGAAGAAAGAAGGAGAGCCGACATAGTAACAAGCATGTAACTGTTAATTGCATATAACCAGAACTACACATATAGAACATATATAACGCAATAGAAAATTAAATTCTGGAAAAACCTAAAACGTACAAACCTCGAGAATTGAAAAGTGATTAGACGAGAACAAACAACTGAGAGATTGTAAAGGTTAATTAGAGTATGTAAAATAAAAATATTCACAAAAGCAATTGCATTAATATAAAAATTTATATCAGTGAATGAAATCTAAAATGAATATACATACAGTTATTTATTTTTTTAATAAATTTGTACAATCAATGTTTTAGAAGTATTAAGTTTCAATACATAAGTTATAGTTATTCGATGATAATATAACATGCAAGTACATACACCTTGCACTTATTTTACTACAATGCTCTGCAGAAATCTAACAAGTTAAACATTGTATTGATATAAAACGAAATAATGTTTCTGTATAGGTGTAAACCTTGCTTACTGGCCAAACAAATATTAAACTCTGTTCGTTAGCTTGTATATCATTTATTTTCTTGTTCTATTTTCTTTAGTTAATTTTTAACGACTGAGTGGTCAAGTGATATAGATACCTTCGACACCTTCAACATCTTTATCTGCTCTAAAGAATGGACTGAAAATTTCGGAACTAGCAATACTGCCAAAAAGCCAGGTTTCTGCGAGAAGGCCCATATTAACATTGATAGAATTGAGAAGAGGAGTGTTTAAAATTAGAACGTAATCCCCTACCAAATATGTAAAGAAGAACAACTACTAGATTGATTTAGTTTCCTTGTTATTACCGATTGGACTAAACAATGGTATGTAGGCTTTGTATAAATGTTATTCTTATACCAGCTTCCCTGGCGTTTTTATAAGCAACTAGCTCGTCCTTTTTTTTGTATAGACTCAACTGAAATAATGCTCTAGCCTTAGATAGGAAGATTATTTTGAACTGGCTACTACTACTTTTAAGGCTTTTGGTATAACTAAGAACCATTTGATCGTGTTTTCCTTTAATTTTGTAATCTTCGAAACAGTGACTGTCAGCAGTAATTTTAATACCGGTCTATAATTCAGAAGCATTAAAGATAATTATATCCTTCTTACGCCGCTCTCTATTAGCTACGTCTTGGATAATCGCCTCAGTCTTAAGTATATTATTGCTAGACCTGGTGAAAGAAGAATAGTAGTGATGTAGGAGATTAACATAATTTTTTAATGCATTTACCAACGATTTTAATTTCAATTGTAACCTTACATCAATGCAAATTGTATAAAAAATGCTTGCGATCTTTAACTTTCAAATATTGAATTTCTAAACGCGTCAGTCCGCTACATAAGGTGTGAATAGGACCTATGCATAAATCACAGGTAATTTCTTTCTCTAAAGGGAGATCACTGGAACAAATAACGCAATTAGACGTCATTGTCTTATCAAAAGTATGTTAAACAGCTTAAAATAAAGGAGACGGAAAAGGGGAAAACTGGAACGCTCTTCACACCAACGAACACAAGACAAGAGAGCGGCGGAATGTATGATAACGCGATTAGAAAGAGAATAATAAACTCAATAAAAATGTATTATCATAAGATGAAGGATATACAATATAAAATTAAATGTAAAAGAATAAGGAAAGAGTTGTAAAAAAAAGGTGCAAGAAACAGGACAAATCGTAGATAAACAAAATAAAGATTTGAAAATATCGAAATGAATATGCGCTTAATGACAATTTTCACCAAAACACAGAAGAATGTTAAACACAAGCGCACTATACCAAATTTAGAATACTGTATAACTTGCTTGATGCTGCCTTTTCAATCAATAAATATATTTTGAACGAAACGATAAACTTATTGAAAGTAAACTTCACAGTAAAGTAATTTGCAATAATTTATATGTACTAGCTCATATAAATTGAAGAGTGTTTAGACAACCGTGAAAACATTTTTACCATATTTTTGCGACAGTGGTTCATTAATAGAGATAGGTTGAAGTGTTCGCAAACTACTTGACTTGAAATTTGTTATTATTCAAAAATGGTTGTTGCAAAAACTAAATCTTTTTAAATTAATAATTTCGTGGTTCATATTAGGTAATTCCAAGCATTGTAAGAAAATAATCTTTTCAACAAAGGTGTAAAATGTTGGGGTATCCCCAGTTGATACATATGCCTAATGTTTAGAACATGAATAAAATTAGGTGGAATCAGAAAACATTTAATAGACATAGACAAGGCAGGTCGAATTATCGAACCTTAAACAAATCTAGCTAAATATAAATTACGGACGGTCCTCCGTATTTAGCCATTTCAAGCTCTTAATATTTTCAGAAACGTAATCATGTCTACGAATACGAATAGGCTAAATGATATACAAGCTAACAAATAGAGTTTGATATTTATTTAGCCAGTAAGAAGTAACTGGGTTCATTCTATTAGAATAATATCGCAGGAGGCGCAAGATCAGCAAGTCCACACATAAATACCAATATCACTCGTGATTCTGCGATGTTCTGAAAAATTGTCGGAAATAAGAAAGACACTTCACACATTTGAAGTTGTATGCCTTTCGGGAAAAGTAGAGAAATTAGTAGTTCTTAAGAAATAGTTAATACTTTTGCTTCTATTTTTCAATCACCTTTCCTATCTGTACCTTTTTATCCTACTACTTTAACTTTCGTATAGGTCCATTTACAACACCTGATGTTACAAGCGGTATATCGCGTTTGAAAGGTAACTGGTCACAGAGGTTTACCCAGTTTCTTTCTAAAGGACTGTCCTGAAGTTCTATGTATTCCTCCTACTTACATTTTTCACTTAGCTTGTAACAGATACCGTTATCCTTCCGTCTAGAAAATAACTAGAATTTCTCTACTCTACAAGAAAGGCTTTGCAAAATAGTAACTACAGACCAGTAAATATTTTATCAAATTTTGCGAATATTTTTCTTTTATACAATGATGTATTATATCGAGTTGAACCATATCTAACTTCACAAGAGCATAGCTTTACAGAGGTCAGATCGACATCAAGAAATTAAGTAATACATATGATTTCCCCAGAGCATTTGTCACAATGAATCATACATTATTACTAGCCAAACTTGATCCTTTAAGCTTTTTTAAGAATTTCATCATCGCACATAACTTATCACACTTCTTACGTGTCGTATAATTGTTTCTCTTTTGCTCTTTTATTGCCTCTTCCGGTTTAATCCAGAAATCTAATAGGAGTCTCTTATTTTTTAATATTTACATAAGTGATTTTTACCCGATGTTAGATCAATTATTGGCTTATTCCGATGATTTGAAGGCTTTCTCCAGAATATCGAATACTTCAGGTGAAATCAAGAGAATCTTTCTAGATTACTACCGTATACTCCATCTAAACAAGTAATCAAATTTATTTATAAAATTAATGATATTGCCGTAATACTATGAAAGACTTGGAAGTTTTATTTAATTCTGACTTGAGGTTCTTGCAACGCATTGCTGTTGTTTCTGCTGCTGCTTCCAAACCTTTAAATGTTATTGTGCGGATGTGTAAAGAATTCTAAACCTATCTACTTTCAAATCCTTGTTTATGCCTTCGTTCTCAGTAGATTTGAGTAAGCCTTCGTTGGCTGGTATTCCAATTAGCTTCACATTGCTCTTTCTCTGGCACTTATTAATTTTTATAATATCATTGATAAATCAGCTTCTTGTGACACATTCATGATACCAAGAGCAATAACTAACGTCTTAGTGAAAAGACGTGACATCTATCCAGTAGTGCAAACAAATTTATAAATAATAAATATATATTACACATATAAATTACAAATTATGAGTTCATTTTCGTTTGATTTTGTGCACATGTATTTATTAATGAGCACAGTTTGTTTTTAATGCTGCACATCTGCGTTCTTTAATAAGATAATAAAATAGTTCTTATTATCTTATTGGTATTTTAATAGTTGATGGCAATTATAAGTTGCACAGAGCGGCGACAGTAACTTTTAGGTAGCGGTAACCCAGTAAATTTTTGCTACTTTTGCCAATCCGTTGAATATTATAAGAATTAAAAAATTCGGGCAGTGTTCAATCGTTTGGGTATTTTCTATTGAAAACTTGTTATGTAGCGAGAAAATATTGCACCTACACCATAACATTTAACTAAATACATACTTGTTGCTACAGAATCAATATATTTGTCAAACATTTGAACAAATGCTATCAAATATTCACTAGGTATTTCATTCTTAGGGAAAAAGAATTGTTAGATAAAGAAAATTTATGACAGGATACTTAGTTTTATAAAAGCGTTAATGGATATCCTTTTTTATATTATATTTTATATACTTTTTTAGTAAGGAAATTGTATAGGAAGAAAGATTTAATACAAATGGAAGCTTTTGTGTGCAATACGAAGTATGCAAACAAAATCATCTTCTTTTCGTTTTATCCCAGTATATTCGCCATTTTATCGCACACTTTACTGGGCCCAGTTCCTGATTTTAATACATGATTTATTGCAGCAGTAGTTACAAATACATGGCATCCTTTTCAAATTCTATTTTCTTCATTGGTACCACCTTTTAGTAATTTTTTAGACTTATTCCTTGTCGCGTTTGGTTTTTTTATGTAGTGTTTCTTTCTATTTTGTCTAGGTACCTATTTAAATTAAAGGATTGTTGTGGCTAATTCTTCCGAACTAACCTATTGGTTAACGCCTTTTAGGCTTCTTCAACTTTGGCGTTTCATTTCATTTTATCTTCTTGTTCTTTTCATATGAATTCTAATCTTGGTTGGAAATTTTGAGTTTTTTTTTATTTTCAGGCATTATTTACTTCTTCATCGATCTGGATTTTAATTGGACTTGAAGGGCATACATACTACTTACTCTTCCATTCAGATTATAACTTGCTCACTATATTTAGTAATGATACAATATTTCACAAAAGTAGGTCTCATTTTAAATGACAATGCATTTCTGAGCGATAAAAGTTTGAATCTCTGTATTTAATAAATGATAGCTAGAAATAAGAGCGTTTAGAATAATGCAACGATAAATAATCGTGCAATGTACAGAGATTATCGAAATGGTGAAAGTATCGCAGAAACAGTTCGGAGAGTTCGTAGGCAATTTGGCTATCATAAAAAGTCGCAGTGCGATTGTGAATATAATCAAGAAAATTGAGCAAACCGGGTCTATAATAAATTAACTGGGGGGCGCGATTCTTGCAACAAAATTATTATGAACGACGAAGCGATCTAAATGGATGAACAAACAAGATACAATATTTGTTGATCGAGAAACAAAAAGCAGCTGGGGTGAGCTGGTGTCAAAAAGCTCTAGATCGCTTCAACGCCGAAAACTCTAAAAACATCGTTAGTGGTGATGATTTTTGTAGCAACAATTCCTCTACAAAATTAATTACCTGTTATGTTGATTAGTACACAACCATTTATTTATTGCAAGCCATCGCTGAGCTTTGATGAACCAACACCGAACGACAAGTCATCTTCCACCAAGACAATGCAAGTCTGCAGACAGTAAGTAAGACAATTGAATTGTTAACGCAACAAAATGTTGAATTGTTATACCATCCTTCATATAGTCGATTTCTTTATCTTTCCGAAAATCAAGAACGGACTACGTCATCAGAGATTCCAATCGCCAGAAGGAGCAGTCAATGACTTTAAAAGTGCAATTTTGGCTTATCAATAAACCAATGAAATAACTGCTTCCAGAGTTGATTCCAGCGCATACAAAAGTACACTAATCGTTGTGGAGAATACTTTGAAAAACAATAAGGTCTATAAAAGCTATCTACTGTTTTTAGCTCTATATACGAAACTTCAATAACAACCCTCATATTAACAGCCAACATGATGCAGTTCCTTTGAAATATTTCATTGTTCTAGTAAATCGCATGTAATTGTTAATTGAATATTCCGTTTGTTTGACAAGCTAATACTAGCTTTTGCAAATACCAATAGATAGCCCAGCATCTATTCGATAGATATGGTATCCAGTTTATTAAAAAAACAAACCATGGAATGTCTGTGTCCCGCTGTGTACGAAGACTAAATAGCAAACGAATGACAAATATAGCTGTATGACAGAGGGCAATATTGTAAACAAAAAGAATAGAATGCCACAGATATAAAGACAGTCGGTAGAAATTGTTAAACAATTATTAAACTGCAATTAATAAAGTAATATCTTACATATAAACACAAAGTCAGCAATTGCATTGTCATATAAAAGTATGCTTCGTTTTTACTTACATTTAGGTATGTTACTACATAATATCGTCTTGAAATAAAATATGACTTGCTTTACGATAAAACAGAGAATATTCGCTCAGTCCGCTGAATTTAAGCAATTAACTTATCAAAAATCTATTGCGCAGTTCAACGCAAATACAATAATTGCAAAATATATAATATTAAATTGTACAAATAATTTCAACTAAAAGAAATGGAAATTTAATTAACACGAGAATTAAAACAGATATTTCAAATATAGAATAGCACCACAATACATTTTCTCACAAAATATAAATTAACTGAAATATATTCCATCGTAAATTAAAGAAAACGATTAAATGGAGCAATAAAACGCAGAAGTTAGAAGAGGTCAAACAGTATAAATAACGAATATAACCAACGAATGTTAATGTACGTATACATAAGTGTTTGGCGAATTGTAACAAATTTCTCGGTTGAAAAGAAAAACTTATCTCTTTTTCAGCGTGCAATACTACGTTTTCAGGAACGCTCTGAACAACAAACGTTTGCAATTTCCAAGCAAAACGAACAGTCGGCTACCCGCTTTCAGAGAATGGAGGATCGAGTTGTAGAAGACCATAAATAAAAAGACGGTTTTTCGCGAGACCAGAAGGCGTGCATTTTTATTACCCGAAAACTGCCCGTTTAAATTAAATGTGAAGATAGTGTAACTTTAGAGAATGCGAATGCGGAACCCAAATAATTCTACGTTTCCAGAGGGTTTTTTATACAGATTGAGATTACATTTACGGTTAAAATTGCTTAGATTTTTTAGTTGTTTTCCGTTACTTTTTGTACCACATTTATGTGAGTTTCCACAAAAGTAATACAAGCGCAAATAAATACCACAGACAAACTTACAACTTACAAATTTTATCAATTTGCAATATATACAACTAATAAATCAGATAAAATTTACAACATTTCTTATTAGTCTGTATTATGAAATATACTACCAAACGAAGCTAAGATTGAATTTTAAGTCACATAAAGCAAAATAAAATCTATGCCAATATTATATTTGAGTTTCCTTTCTTCTAGTTTCATTTACAAATTTAATACTACATTGTTTCAAAATGCATACAAGTTGCTAGCTTTGTATACATTTTGTTTCCCAGAAATTATTAAAACTCTAATTGTAGAACTTGTAAGTAAAATTTTCATACAATATTATAATTGTAGTTTTTTTTTTCTCAATTGGATTATGATGTACAATCATAATCCAATCTTTTTCCAAGCCAATATAATATTTTTTTAAGTTTACAACATTTTGTCTTGAATTTTGCTGTGAAATTTTATATTGTAAAAACAGTCACAATCAAATCGGTAGATAAAACACAATCTAAGGATAGATCAATTTATTATTCACGTATTTTCTTTAATTTTTGTCAAACACACTAACACAACTCTAATAACACACTACTTCTCTTTCTTTATGATATCAAGAAAATAAACTAGGTACATTAATTTTCTTACTCTTCCAACATTTGTCAAAGGTACAGAGCTTACTGCTTTCAAACCTGGCATGAAGTATGCATGAGGCCGTTAAAACAATGAAGCCGCCCTAGTGGTGCGAGGTTTCTCAAATAGAACATAAGAATAAGAGAGGATTTCAATCAAACCAGATGAACTCATGACTTTATGCAAGAGGTAGGCAAAATTCTTTTCTACTCAGTATTGACTGCGGGGTTTCAGTTATACGCGACACGAGGCAACCGAGGGACTTCTACCCGCAATATCTTCTATAATAAAAACGCGCAGATCGATAGAAGCCGTTTACATTTTCAATTTGTTTAATTATTCAAAGACAAACCGATTTTCTTATAACGACCTTTACCTATATATAATATAAAAATGTTTTAATCTTTTATAGAATTCTAAAGAGGTAACAATTAAAAGGAATGTACTCAACTGTTTAGTTTGTCTATTTGCTACTAATTTTAAAGATATATTTGAAATCTCTACCTAAAAATATCACTCTTAAGGTTATTATTATGGCAGAGGTGAAGAATGTATTATTCTTAAGAAAAAAGTCCAGTAAAGCATTGTAATAGTAATAAAGAAAACACAAGATATTTAAAGAGAATGAATTTTCTTGAAAAGAAATCGAACTAGTACTCATATATATATATTAGATGATCCAAAGACAAAGTAAACAGCAACAAAATTATTTGTATAAAAATAGGGGCGGTTGTAGATTAGTATCCCTGTCAATACGTGTAAACACAATTAAACAATTACAAATAGATTCTACGAAAAAGCAACAAGACATTAACACAATCATGGAACAAAAAAGTACATTAAATTCGAGGAGAAGAATACCGTGGAGAAGAATTTGGACAACATTCGAAAAACAATCAACTTTGAATTACGCATTTCTAGACCCGCATATTACAGTGGTATTTTGGTAGTAGGTAAATATTTTTCTAGATCAAAATTGTCAAAAATTCATTATTTCTCTCAATTAAATTTAATGAACAATATTGTCCCAGTTGTGGTGGACTTTAATTTTTATTACCAGGAAAATAAATATACCTGCTGTGAAGATGAATGTACTAATAATTTTGTGTTACTTACAGATATTGTAACATTTCTCATCTTTTAATATATAACAAAATCTTCAAATTTGAAAGGAGGTATAGTTACAAGCCGAGCTTCTATTGCTTAGAGATAAAATATTTTCTAACATCTGTTTCTCTCAACTGCTATGGTTTTATATATATATATATATATTTCCCGCACTATCGATTATAGTATGCTTTGAAAAAGAATTATTTAGTAATTTTTTTTAGTATTTAGAATTTCTTAGGATTCTACTAATAGAGTTTTTACATGACCCTAGCTTTACTAAATAATTTGCCCAGATTTTACTTGCCATCACTATAATATTGTCACCAGAGTTAATTGATTTTACCATATTTGCCTATATGTGCATTCGTGTAATGTTTTCACTAACTTATTATCAGTATTGTCAGTAATTTTTAAAACGGGAGTTGGCTATACTTTTATTAATATCTCTACTGGTACAGAAAATAATTATTTTTGCCAGACAGCCATCCTGTATATCTCCTCCTACTGTTACAATATTTCTTGTTTGTACTTGAGTATATCCAATTTTGTTACCAAATTTTTTAATACTTTCTTATTGAACTTTTGTTTAATTCAAGTTTGTTTACGTTTTGTTGTTGTTGGAGGCAAAATAATATTAGAACTCCCTCTAATTTAATTTAAAATATCTATTTCTACGATTTTGTAAATTTGTTTTCTATGTCCCATCATCTGCATGCACAGTAGAAACTATATAAACTTCACTATCGCATTGTTATGCATATAGTTTTTAAAAGATTTAATCTATATTCAAAACTTTCGAAATTATTTCGAAGATGAAAGGCATACTGTACTCACATGCACATTACGTAACAATTTATTATTCAAAAAATATTACTAACCTGGAAACACGCATTACATTTAAAATTCTCGTAAACATGGAATGGATGGTACGACTGATAGCTCTATTTATATTATTTCCAAGCATCAAAATGTAAAAACAAATATAGTATACGCTGGATGGTTCAACGTCTCGGGAAGAATATGTGTTTGAAATAACAACACCGTCAAATGGACTTTCTCCATTTCAAAAATTAATTATGTTATAATTTGAAGAGATATAATGCTTGAGCAAAGTACTGACCTCTGAACTTCAAAGGGCAACCCACAGGTACTTTAGGAGCCACGTAACTCTTTATTAATTTAGGCACTGCACTGTTTTCATACGCATCACATATGTTACGGTTTTCTTTCAAATTAAACCTTATGCTACCCATCAAATAGCTTTCTTCGTACTAAAGTGACCTACGCCTTCATACTTGTCTACTTCCGCACTTACTAGCCTCCTTGTTTATGTGCTTACCTCCAACTTATTTGCTTACTTACTTACCCACTCACCAGTTGTCTTGCTTCTTACATATTTGTTTATCTGCTACTCATCTACTTATCTGGTTACCTAATCCTTGCTTACCTACTTACCCGCTACTTATCTAGTTATCTGCTTATCTAGTTGCCTGTTTACCTGTCAGTTATCTATTTGGTTGCATACCTTTACTTGCTTACCTTACTTATCCGCTCACCCGCTAACCTGCTTATCTACTCTCTCTCTATTTCCTCCTATCTGATTACCTGCTTAACTTATCGGCTTACCTGCTTATCCGTTTATTCATTTACTCACTACCCTGTTTACCTATGCGCTTACCTAGTGTTTATCCACTTATCAATTTATATGCTTCTACGCTTATCCGCTTACTAGTGTACTTGTTACTTATCTACTTATATTCTATTCCAACTACTTTTTTCAACTTCTATTACATGATCACCACATTTTTTCCATTCATCTGCCGTTAGTAAATAAGGTTCTTCTTTTGCCAGTTTTAAAGTAGTGCCTACTTTAAATTTAGTATCCTTCTTCGCCACTCTTCTTTTAACAAAGGTCCTAATCAACTCTATGAGATTAAGATCCTCATGGAAAGGGAGTAACCTCAAAGTCATGTGTCCTCTCTTTTGTAGTATACAATCAAATGTATATCGAATGTAACCTTTTTTGTAATATTCTATCAGATAATATTTTGCAGTTTTAACGTTACTGGTTAATAACTTATGCTTTCATCGTCCGACCAATTCATATCTCCTTTTTTAGCAGTGGTATTCTTTGCGCGATTATTTTGGGGCATTGTTGTAAGGGGTATTATCGACAACTATCACAGCATTCATTTCTAAGTGATAACCACCACTTACAATACAGTGAAATTTCCCTTCGCGGACACCCCTCTTACACGGACACCTCCCTTAAACGAACAGTTTCTCATGGTCCAGACCGGCTCTCATATAATTTCCATTGTATTAACTCTTTCTTGGATGGACATTCTCTTGAACGGATGCGAACACGAGAAAATGTTCTCTTAACCGGACAAAAAGTAAAATAAAAAGAAACGCATTATCTTATTTTTATATCGAGAGTATTGCTATTGCATTTCTCAATCGCGCCGCGCACCAATTTCGCTGGGACTGCGCAAAAGACACAGTGGGCGACACGTTCATTGTAGAAATGGCTCCAAATAGAAAAATTCTCACCCTTAAACAAAAAATTGAGATTGTTGAAGTTTACAATAAAGAGAAATAAAGTGTAAGGAATTTATTCAAGCGTTTTAATATTGGAAAAGAACAAGCTGCAGATATAATTAAACATAAAGAAATCCTTCTAAACAAATGGATGTCGAACAGCAATTTCAATGAAAAAAGAACATTTTTGCCGGGTGATGGTACTAAAATTGTCAAATTGTGTTATGACTGGTTTATAGCACCTCGGCATAAGGGGATTCCTTTAACGGGTATGCATATGATTTTTTTAGATAAGATTTTCTTGTATTAATGCGTTGATTTTCTTTTCATATTAAATTCTAAAATAGATAAAAGTTTTTTTTTTTAGATCCGCTAATACGATGTAAAGCAAGAGAAATAGCCGCTTCTTTGGGACATTCTACATTCAGTGCTTCTTCTGGTTGGCTCAACACATTTAGAATCCGCCAGAAAATAAGTTTTAAAGCGATTTCGGGAGACGGAACTTCGGTTAATGTTGAAGATGTTTCATCGTTTTTAAAAAAAATGTCCTTCTTTAATTAAGGGATATTCACCGAGAGACATCTATAATGCCGATAAGACAGGCCTGTATTTGAGGGCTCTGTCCGACAAAACGCTCACATTAAAGAAGGAAAACTGTGTAGGGAGTAAGTATCCCAAAGAGAGGTTTGCAATTTTGCATTGTGCAAATATGGTAGGGCAGCTAAACCCAGAGATTTTAAAAACATTAATATAAATAACCTGCCTGTAACTTGGAAATACAATAAGAAAGCTTCGATGATAGGGCAAATTATGACAGAGTGGTTGCAAGACCTAGATTGGAAAATGGCTAAAGAAAAAAGAAACATTTTGTTATTTTTAGACAATGCGGGATCTCATCCGAAAGACTTTCGCTTAAATAATATAAAAATATTATTTTTACCCCCTAATTGTACATCAGCTTGCCAACCACTTGACCAGGGTATTATAAAGAATTTTAAAACTTATTACGGAAGTCTAATACTCAAACATCTGGTAATAAACATTGAAACGCTGGTACAGCTTTTTAGTTAATAAAGAAAATTACACCACTGGATGGTTTATTTGGCAAAAACCGCTTGGGACCAAGTAACCAAAGAGACAGTTCAAAGTTGCTTCCGCAAAGCAGGATTTAATCATATAAATACACAAATTGAAGACCAGTTAACTGAGGCTGATACATCTGACCTAGAAGATGATTTGCCTCTCAGTGTACTTTCAGATATCCTCAAAAATAAGAATTTATTGAAGTTGACGGATAATGAAAACCTTAATGATTTTTTGAACGTAGATGAAGATTTGGATGTTGAAGATCCACATTCAGAACAAGAAATTGCAAATCCAGTTGAAATACAAGAACTTTCGGAAGATTCTGATGTCGATGAGGTTCCAGTGCCAAAAGAAGCTATCCCAAATTATCGTAAAGCTATTACCCTGATCAAGCACCTCAAAAGTTTTGTCGAAAATCACGGAGATACAGAGTCTTTGGAGCTTCTTTCTAAATTTGAAATACGATTTCAAGACGCCATTTTAAAGAAAAAGAGAAGACAAACAACAATATATGAATTTTTGCGTCCTTAAAGTGACTATTCATTTCATTGTTTCGTACTACATCTATGTATCTATACTTTGTATGTATATATCTAAAGGAAATAATCTTTTTTTCTTAAATTTAAAGTTTCTTATTTATTTTAAAAACATTTTCTTTAATATATTCATTTTTCGTTAAAACACGATTTTTGTTGTATCTACTACATATTTCTTTTATGCGGGCACCCCTCCTGAACGGACATCTTTAATTAGTCCCGTTGGTGTCCGTTCAAGGGAGATTTCACTGTACCAGATTTAAATATTTGCAAACAATTTGGAACGAATAGAGAGAAATGAGAATAGTCCATTGGTTACGTTATCACTCCAACATTTCGATAAATTATGGCCAGAATGCATATATGTTTCCTCCAGATAGATTATTGGCTTATTTTCTTCAAGGAAAAAAGTATATTTTGTAAATACAGAATTTGCAATTCTCTAATATCATTTCTTTCGATTAAGAACACGATTATTTCTTGTACGCCAAAAACGGAAACTTAAATCTTTAGCGATATCGCAGAAAGAAGTCTTTTTCGCGTTCTATTACATTTTAGAACACAACTTTTCTTGTAATGTATATAAAATGCCGAAAAAAGGTTTCTTCATAATTATCAAGTTAGGTGACGGTAAATTAACTTGATCATTTTGGTAGACTCACAAACAATGGTTTATTGCCTTTTGTATATTTGTTTCCTTCTTCCACAATTCGTTCAACACTTCTTATTAATACATCGGTTGCTTTCGACATTATTTTTTGATTTCTTGTTTTTTACTATCGGACAAAGTTTCCGTACAGTTGCTAAACACATTGAACACTATTTTATGGGCTCAATATTTTATCGCATTTTTCCACTCAGCATTTCACAGCGCCTATAACGATTAAACTGAACATGGAGATTCTACTGTATGGCATCTACTATATAACACAAATATAATAACCCCTACCTTAAGTAATAAAAGATTAAATGATTTATTATGTTATTGGTAAAACTAGGTCCAAGAGTTGATTGTATTTAGTAAATAGGTCACTACCTTTCTTTGGATTATAATACAAATAATCTCAATTTTAATTTTTTTCTTTTCAAAAATTAAGTAATCCTAATCCCTTTATTATATTTAAAAGTGTTCGTCTATTTTAAATACAATCCTAACATGCATTAACCCCTTTATAATGGTTCCAGCTAAAATAAAGAGTAAAGAGGGAATAAATATAAAATTAAAAAGATAGACTTATTTGTAGATTTTGCATGTAATGGCTTGCCAATGCCCCTCAGTTTTACGAAGTACGGGCACAATATCAACCATCGCGGGAAATACTATCTATTGCGCATTCATTCTTCTCGCCTACATAAAATAGACGCGCTGTATCTCCTTATCATGTATATGAAATTACGAGTATTTAGTACTTGCTATTTATCTACTTATATGCTCACCCACTTGCTCCCTTACCTACTTCCCCGCTTACCTGCTAGTTGTATCTATCTACTTATTCACTTCTTAATTACCTGCTTACTTACTACTTACCAAATTTACCTATTACCTACCTATTTATTTATCCATTTATCAGTTTTTCCGCTTCTCTGATTTAATAATATGGTTAGTTATGGCTGTAAAGCAGCACGCATAAAAGCAAATTCGAGGATGATACCGCGACAGTAAAAAAGGATTAATTATTCTAGATCCAGAACATATAGTGTCCTCATTTCGTTTGGGAAGGTTTGATCGCATAGAGGATCGACCTACCCTTATCTAGGTGAAACTGTCGTCGGAAGAAGCAGCGCGATTAGCTTTAAGAAACATTTCAAAATTACAAGGACACATTTCCTTAACTGAAATATCTTGTTCCCATGACAGGCCTTCCTTTGAATCAAGTGTATCCCCACAATTCTTTCGTCGACAAACTGAATTTGCCCAACGATTCATCACGCCCACACCGCAGATTATCAAAATGCGCGAGGTTTAAATGTCAAAACACATGACTTTTTTGTGACTGTTGCGACCTCTGTTTTGGCATTATCTTGACTTCTGACATATAGCTTAACGACTCCATCTTTGATAGTGAACTGTCCCCTCCTAACTACTATGTAGTACGTTGAGACTACAATTTCCTGCAGACGAGACGCAGTAGGGGTGGCGGCGTTTTAATGGCATTGTCATCAAACATAACTTTGCAACATATCAATACCTCGGATCTTATACCTCTAATCGATCTTATTGTTTGTAAATGTAAGCATTCTGAGTCGCAATCTTTCTACATTTGTGTTATATACGTCCTACCACATATTAACAAGTTATTAACAAATCTATCCTACTGCTGATCTTAAACAATTCAATTGGATATCAAACGCACGTGGTAAAACATTAGACTTCATAGTAAGTAATATAACTGTTGAACATTCAATAATCCTCTAATGTTGAAACACACTGCTTTCCAAATGCTGCCAGGTATAATTTCAGGAAAGCAAATTATTTTACTGTGTACAATGACATTTTGAATATTGATTGGTTTTTTCTTGATATTAATAGCGTTGATCTTGCTCTGACTTCTTTCTACGATATTCTTTATAGTATTTTGAATGCTTCAATTCCTAAATATATTCTCCGGAAATCCACGCTTCGTCCACTGTTTATTCTACTAATTAAATATAATTTAAAGACTAAGGAATACTGTAGGTCTAGATGATCCAAGATTAAAAACATATACTATCTCAATGAATTCAAACGCCTTGAAGTTTATTCGCTCTAAACGTGGCATGAGTAGAATACCTGGTATACTTTCTGATGGTATTAACAGAAGTCCTCAAGATATCGTAAACGCCTTTACTAAAGTATTCTCTAAAGTTTTTCTACCTGATACAAAGACAGACATCCCGATGTCTACAGCAATCGCTTACTGCTCAATGTTAAATTCAATGAGGAGAGTGACATATTGAGGAGCATATCGACTTTTTCATCCAACGAACCTAGTGGTGATGATTTAATTCCAAATTTTATAATTAAAGATTTCAAATATGTATTAGTCAAACCGTTAACCACTATCTTGAACCTGATGCTGGCTACCGGAGTGATCTCTACTTGGAAGAAAACCAGGATTATTCCTGTCCTTAGGAAAGGTGACGGCTCGAATGTCTCGAACTATCGACCTATCTTAATTATTTCCAACTTCGCAAAGGTATTTGAACACTTACTCTACACACTGATACATATATTAAAGTGTGAATGTTTCATGTTACCATATCCACGCCGCTTTTTGGTTTACAATCGCCAACTAACTACCATATCTCAATACATTTGTGAAAACGGACAGTAAAATTCAAGTTGATCACAATATGATGCTTCGGCAACTAAATCGCATTGGATTCTCACCCATCCTGTTGAACCTTGTGTATTCCTTTTTGAATGGAAGATCCAATTATATACTCTATAAAGACCCGCTGTTGCTCAATATCCTTTGACTGGTTTATTTGAAATTGTTTCCTGACCAGTACTTTCCTTACGCTGACGATGTTAAAACATATAGAGCTATAAATGGTGCTAATGACATTCTGCTTCTGCAACAGCATTTGCTCTTGGTGGACTAGTAGGCAGCAAATAACTTAAATCGTAATTTGAGGCAAGTACTGTACTATGACATTTTCTAGAAGCTCGTCGCGTATTCATACGTCCTATCATATCGGCAATTTTCAACTTTCACTAATCTGCAATATACATATCTGGATCGTGGACCGTTCAAAGTGGATGGAGTTTATCCGTCGAGGGGTACCTATCAGAATGTATTATTTCAACGGCACGGATTACAGTCTCTATATCAACGAATAATCAGCATAGTGTTAAATTTTTATACATCTTTCACAACAAAATAGACTGTGAATTTCTATTATGTCGAGTGCCACTTAATGTACCACATTTTGCATCTAAATTATTGCAGACACCAATTTTTGCTATGTGTAGGAATGGTAACAAATACTTTGAAGATGTCTCTATAATTTTGCAATATATGATACTTGCGTTACCATTGATCTTTATCTTACTGTTATTTTTGTTTTATTTTTGTATGTATAAGCACATATGTATCGTACTCGTCTGAACATATTACATATACATATGTATATATAAAATTGTACTTGTTATTTTATTGTAGTAGCAGCTGGAGACAAATTAATTTTTATTGCAAGTGTAATGTCCTGTTATTGGGTACTTCCTGTTGGGCTGATAAACGTATATTATTACTATTATTATTTATTTTCTGCTTACCAGTTTACTTATCCGCTTAAATAAGCATTTACTCGTTAACTCATTTATTTATTTACTCGTCCATTGGCTTATTCCTTCGTTTATTTACTCGTCTACTCGTCTATTTAGTTTGCCTCTCGACTCGTTTACTGATTTATTCGTTTACTCGTTCACTCGCTCACTTGGTTACTCTTTCATTCATTGATCGCTTACTATAAGTACGGTCAGTTCTTAGAGGATAGTCGGACCTTTATTACTTTTTCGAATAACTTTGAAATAGATAAAAGAAATTCAAGACAACAAACTGTAAGAAAAATGTTAGCGTCGGTGAAATACGCAGATGGGGAAGCTTGACGAAAGAGTATGCAAATGAAATAGAAAGAGTACAGTCACGACAACGTTGATTGTACTTCTTCTATATATTCTTTACACTCTTGTGAGTTGATGGATACATTCCTACAGTTTGCTCTTGTAACATAGTTTGTACTACTAAAACGTTTCCCAAATTTCTTTCAGTTATAGGACTATTTTCTTCTACATTTAACCTATAGTTACGTATATTTTAATGCACTAAATACTGTATGAACTAAATTATGCCTAAGACTGTACCGTAAATATATACAGTTGCTAAAGAAATTAGCTTCTCCTTCCTAAGTAGGATCTTTTCACTAAGCAGCTGACTTTAACCGGCACAACTAGAATTGGCGATTTGTACGCGGGGATAGACCTTCCTAACAGTTGAATAGGGCGCCAAAGTTATTCTATATTTGCGAATACATGCGGACAGTGAGTGCTAAATCAGAGTTTCTGTTCACAAAAACTGCCAAACATTAACAATGCATTGTGCTGTTAGATACCAGTTTTTTAGTGTTGCCAATTATTATGTAGAACATAAGATTTGATAAGATAATTTTATGCTAATAGCCCATAATTTACCATTTACTCTCCTTAATCAACAACCATATCGATGCTTCTGGTATATACAATTCTAAATGGAAATTACCAAGTCGGAGTAATTTGCAAATGTATGCGCCATCTGTGCACGAAGGAATTAAAAAGATGAAATCAGAGTTAGAAAATAAACGCATCCATCTATACATGGATTAGACAAAGTAAAAAATTAGAAAATTGTACTGGCAAAGCAATTACGGATATAATCCTAAACACAGAAAAATTTTAATTTTCAACAAATCAAGTACTAATATTTGTTATTATTTGATTAATATCACATTATGCGCTGTGTAGGCCGTTTTCTTAAAAAAGCATGTTACGTATAAAATTCATACGTTATACGTTGTCGCAGAAACTATTTGATTGTGTTATCAAGAGGTCGATCCAATTATAGCGCATACGAAGACAGTGTATCGTTAAGTCCCGCGAACGAGAATTTCACAGAAGGTGCCTCGATATCCTTGAACCTCCTCAGCCGATTCTTACACATTGGAAATATGGTTGCAGGCAGCTTTTTATAAATTTGTCCTTAAAGATGTGAAGTACCGATAATGTAAACAGCATTTTATTTTTACTGCTGATGTTTAATAAAAAATTTGATATATTGTCCCATAAAGTTTAATGGGTACAAATTTTCAAATTGTGAATCTTCTCTTATTAGATTAGCATGGCAAAAAGAGTAAAACTGTTAAAAACAAACGTTTAAAAACAACTGCTCCAGTAAATTAAGTCCAAAAATGTCGTGTATATACTAAAAATATATATTATTGGACAAGAATAGCTAAAAGAAAGAGAAAATTAGCATACATATATGGATAAATTCCAGAACCGACAAACAATTTTAATATAAGGATCAGGTATATAGCACATACAACAATGTAATACGTATGGCACGTTTTATTCATTATTAACATACAAAAAATACTTAACAAATGTTTGTATTAATACAGAAAAAATGACTAGCAGGGTGTATTATCTTATCATACAGCGAGTATGACAAAAAACAATTATCTAATAATAAACATACATGAGAACGCAAGTATTACCTTTAAATACATCAAATTTAAAGTGATATAAAACAATAAATATATAAGTACACAAAACATTTTTAACAATAGTAATTATAATAGTTCATGCTTTCATATCCCCCTTCAGCAACGAATTACACGGGATACCGGCCGGCCATGACTTATTATTACGCCTATGCGATGTAAATATACAATTTAATTGTATTCGTTGTAAATATGCAAACTATATAGATTAAATACATGTATTTGCAATTCGTAGGATCATGATGCTCGCATATTTACACAATGTTTAATATTTTATACAGGCACTCCTCCCTTAATACCAAAATTTCATTTCCACGACTTCATCGCTAAGCGTATTTACTTGGAAAACATTGAAAACCAATTTGAACTTCACTTTTAATATTGTTTATCAATGTTAACGGTTACATTGTCATAAGTAATATAGCAAAATAACGACGTACAGGTAAATATATATATATATATCTTGATATTTTACATATTAATGGACATCAACCAAATTCTAGGTTAAAAAAAGTAATAAGCTAACAGGTAAGTTCTAGCAGTAGCTAATAAGATAAGTCGAAAAGTACCTACATATAAGTATTGGTATTATGATATATGTATATATATACATATATATATATATATATATATACATATATATATACATATATATATATATACATATATATATATATATATATGCAATTAATAAAATCATAATAGATGTAGAATTTTTTAGTTTGTTTCAATTTTAATATTTGTTTATCATTATCGCATAATTTGAAAGGGAATTTCTAAAAGCTATTAGAATCAAGTGCAGTTTTTTTGGCTTTGCCTTAGAGTTTTATAAGACTCAACGAAGTAAACAATGGCGAGTGAAAAATATGCAAACTGAAGTAGCAATATCATTGCTGCGCTATAATTTTCTATACTTTTGACAGGTGGCAGTATCTGTGGCAGTGTTTTGCGTTTATGAGTGGTTTGTTTATTTATACTTCTTAATTCCTTCTCTGTATATTTTTCTAATTATCTTCCTCTATAACCTACCTTTTCTTTTAAATTTCTATCACCAGATGTTTCTTAAAACTATTTTTTATTTCTGTAGGAACCAAGGTAGGACATATCATAATCCATTCGTTTTATGTAAAATAATAGCGATAAAACGAATATTCTTACATGGTGATTTAACCGTCCTAAACTACTTTTATTATTTCAGCTTCAAAAATGAAATTTCCGTTGTAATTAAGATAAATTCCAAATGAATACAATCCATTTTAGTGAAATCGCTCAAGACTAGTTAAATTGTTTTCTGAAACCTATATTGCTCTTATTATTGCCTATTAAAAATATCATCGATAATTGTCAATAATATACATACATATGAATTGAGCTTACTAGATAAAGATTTGGATTTTAGCGGGTGGAGGATAGATATAATTGACCCAAAATGAAAGTAAGCACGCATTACTAACCGCGTATTTATATTATAGTATGATGTAATTTCATAACTTCTATAACTAAGAAGTAGTTTTGCATTGAAACGTGTTAACTGCATAAATCGTTTGATTTTAGGTTCAGTTATCAATAGACTGGCTAGTAGGTAAGAGTAGTGGTAGGTTATCAGTAGGCAGGCCAGAAATTAGGAGATGAAATTTTCCCAGGTTGCGTATGCGCGTATCTTTTTAAGACGAAATTTCTTCATTCTTATGTAAGCAAAGGAGTGACAAAATACGTGTTGCATAGATCAATATTTACGGCCAACTCATATTTTTCTAATTGATAATCTAAATACAGCAATATATTAAAATAAGGCTGAAAATTTACAGAAAACACAACCCTCTTATGCAGTTTCTCCAGAATTTCTTACTCTAATTATGATAATTTTCATTGTTATTCTTTAAAATAAATTTTAGGAACACGACATTATAAAGAAGAGAATAAAATATATTCAACTACTCCAAAGATATTTTTAACGTTACATAAAACCAATTATTAATTTAAGACAAAAAAGAGAGAATGGAAGAAAAAACGGAAGACATATTCAAATGCAGCGTAAAAAATGTATCAAGAACGTGCAATCAAAAATAATGGGGATTTTAAAAGTTATCACAACAAAAGCAAATTTAACGTTTTCTACGTTTTTTTGACTGACCCGACTGTAAGATATCTAACATCAGCTAACTAGCAATTTTGTCTACTAGTAATAAGAATTCGTAAAAAAAATGTTCTAGTTTTAATAGTAGTCATTCATCTAATTTATTTTTATCAATTAAATGGAAAGTATTTAGGCAAAAAATATTAAAATAAGTAACTAATATGGCTAGTAATGGTAATGTGTTTTCGGGTAAAATTGATTATAAATTATAGATCATTTTTACTTATTAATTAATGAATCTTCCATATCAAACAATAAAAATAATTATATAAAACAAAACAATTTAAAACGGTCTGATCAAATGCGCATAATCTACTGGGATCTCATTGATGTAAACATATCCATACATTTTTAATAGTGAAATCTAATTTGTCAATAATAGTGACAATGGTTAGAATGGGTTACCGCAGCCGGAAAATATAGTATAAAATCAAATTATAGTGAAATTATTGTATTTTGACCAACGTACCTACAAACAAATTTGAGGTAACATAAAAATGCATACAGATCTCTAAACACCGAATATTTATTCACTCATTCAATTACTGATATGTCGCATTCACAGCTATAGCAGTAAGCTCCACTCATTCTTTAGAAAAGAATCTCTTAGGCAATCCCAAAGATAAATCGGAGATGATGAAAAGGAATTTACCAAATCGCATGCAATGATTGTGATAAAGTTTATATTCGACAAACAAAAAGGAGTATCGAAACGAGGTTCAAAGAACATATTAGACACTTTCGTTTCGATAAACCAGAACTATCAAGCGTAGCAGAGCATATGGTAAAATCCGGACCTAAAATTGATTTAAAAAATCTTAAACTTCTTAAAACGCAAACTCGTATAGAGAATTAGACGCGTACGAAACGGTATTTATGAAAAAGAACAGAAACTTATTAAACAGAGAACCACCCCCAATTGCGCACTTAAGTCTAATTGATTTATTACCATAGGCCCTGTTAAAGATACGGTTCGCTTTCGTTCCATCCTTTCCCGAAAATACACACATACCCGAGATTAGACCCCCTAGTAGATTATAAATAGCCATATGTTTTAGGAATTTTAGAGCCTCCGTAGAAAATAATTTACATGTGTGATACAGTTTTTTACATTCAGTCGGTAACACGGTTGACAATGAGAGTCCACGAGCTCTCGAAACGTTGCGTTCCGCCTAATTAATAAGTTTGTGTGAGTGGAGTTTACTGCTATACCTGTGAATTGTGCAACCACACAGTCCTTGCAATCGTTAATTACTGATATGTCACTGTACAATACAAGTTCAGACAGTAAATTCCTGTTCATAACGTAATCTCTTACTTAAAAAAACAGAAAATTAGAGATTTATCATTTAGACTAAAACTATTTTCAAGGTATCTGTACAGGTCTAATAAAAACCTTACGCTCAAATCTTACATATTACATGGATTATCACATCAAAGATAAAGACGCTGTTAAACACAGCTTTTCTCACGGTATTGGTGAAATCATTCACGAGAAAGACAATGTGAAGAGACATAAAACGCTAAGTAACTCGCTTCTTCTCGCTGTGTCTAACTTTGCAGACAAGCGTTTCATTCTCTTGGCACTAGTTAGCACCAAGAATACTCACTTGAATTGTAGGGCTAGATATGGCGATAGTAGCAAACAGAGAATGACAATGTATCGAGCATAAAACCGCTCGAAACCACGCTGATGACGCCGGGTAGGCAGAAGCATGTCCGTATGTTAGCATTTTTATATCTCTTCTCATTGTCTTTCTCGTGAATGATTTCACCAATACCATGAGAAAAGCTGTGTTTAACAGCGTCTTTATCTTTGGTGTTATTTTCTAGGCATTCCTTTAGATGTGTTTTACATGGATTATGTTTACTATTTAACAAACTGTGACTACTATTTGTCAAAGTGGCATTTGAATTTTGATATTGTGAAAGCGCATATTACATTATAAATAGATATGAATCTTTTTGTCGGCAACATTGATTTCTAAATATCTTGCCCTGCAAGAGTTGAAAAAGAAACACGGTTTCAAAAACAATTTTCCATACCCACATGCATACTACAACAATATAGCCGATTAACACATACGTCCCGAAAAGTGGTTTTCGAGGTTCCGTATCTGTGAAAATGCTTATAATTTATTTCATTAACATGCGCCATTTTCCACGTATGTTAACCTCATCCTTAACTCAGAACATAAAAAATATTTTAAAGGCTCGGTATTTGCTTATTGAACGATGTCTGTATTTTATGTTAGTATTAGAATATATATATAGAATAAAATAGAGTAACATAGAATAGAATGAAATAGAATCAGTTCATTAATAAATTTTACATTGCAATTTGGATGTTAAATTTTAAGCTGAAATCATATAGTATATATAAGAGTGTTAAGTGTAATTCATAGTTACAAATTCTTCTATATTATACTTTGCATTTTTTTTATTTCTGGACATATGCTTTCGACGGTTAGATGCATTTTTTTAACAGCGTATAGAACAGCAATTGTCATAATCTGCTCTAATTATTAGTGCCTATTGCAATTCCAAGAATCTTATTTGTTTGCTGTTTCTAAATGCTTAAATTTAATGTAGCAGTGAATACATGCCAAACTGAAAATAGTTAGTTTCAAATATAATATTTATTTCCAAATTTGAGAGATTGGAGATGTTTCTCCCTCTATAGTTCAGACTTGTCAAGTTAAAATGAAGCGTCAAAGCATGTAAAATATTTGTTCGAAGTTAAAAAAAATTTAATACCACAAGCCTCTTTAAATTTTACTGCCCAGTAATGTGTATGATACTCCGAGCATTTGATCCAATGCTATAAAATGTTTCCTTTATTAAGTGAGTAAGTGTGTATATCTTTATGTTTGAAATAAATTTTGTTTTATTTGTATATGGAAATATTTTCAGTGCTATCATATATGACAACTAAAAATAGATCAGTAAAGATCGAAGGCATAAATAACATCACATCTATTGACATTCATAAACGTGCAGAATGACGATAATGTAGTGACTAGGTTCAAATATTAGTAAATGCGCACAGTATAAGCAAATTAAGAGACTAATTCACAATGATCATTTTCAAGTATGTGTATTGTGACGAGCACTATAATTTTTGTTTGAATATTGTTTCTAATGTGTTTTCTTCTATTTCCTTTAACAAGAATTTCTAAATATACGCTTTGCATTAGAAATTATTTATATAAAGTCGGACCTTTTATATATACCTTTCAATTTATAACATAGTTGCTTGCAAACTCTATCCACCGTTTGTGGAACTTTCATATTCCGACATTTCGGCAGTGTGCCTCTACCGCCATCTTCGGGCTTAGCTCTGATAAGGGCTGTTGCTTACCAGATTCATCATGAATTATATGAGTTATCTGACAACTTCTTTTCCTTACTTTTGAGTGAAATACGACTGGTGTGGGAATTGAACTCGATTTGATATTCTCAAATATTGTAATCCAACGCACTTGACCACTGAACAAATCGGGCAGACAGAAGTTACTGCATTTGAGCTACAATTTTCTGCGCAGAAGTTGCCCAACAGGACTGCTCTGAAGATAACAATAGACACTGCAGAAACGTCGAAATATAAAAGTTCCATAAACCATGGAAATAATCCAAACAACAACTCTAATTATCATCCATCATCAACAATATCACGTGAAGAGGTAAATAACGTATTACAAAGAACAAAGTTTTCCTTGTAAAAAAGCACACCTTACTATCACAGTTTAATTTATTATTTTTTCTCCTAATTTTCGCCTTTGGCATCTACATATGTTCTTCCGAGTGCAAATGAAGGTATTAGGCAGCAATTTTTTTTACTTTAATTAGAAATATGTATGTTATTTCGCAAAACATCAACAATTAAATTTAGATTAGGGAATCTTATACCATCGTGACCACCTCAATAGAGACCAAATACTACTACATTGATAGAACTGACAACTCTATCTTAACCCTTAGTTCTAGAGCTGTATTAACATACATATATGGTGCTCATCTGAAAAAATTGTTTTGTGATCAATTCTGCATATTTCCAAACAATTTCAAATTGTAGAAACTTTCCTTAAAAGTCACTAAATACTAAAGCAAGTAAAGCAAATAAATACATTCTGTCATTATTTTTATAATAAAACGGCGCCCAACAAATCGCACGCATATGTACAGAAACAATTAAATTGTATGCTCAAATAGAATCTCATACTAAAGTATAATATAAAAAGTAAAAAAAAAAGTATAAAGTTACAGACGTTTAAATACATAATCATTCAAGAAACACTGTTTATTCCAAATATTCAAGTTACTACCCAACCAATCTCTCTCAATTTCAATCATTTTAAATATACTACGCACTTTATGGAAGACATAACAGAACACGTTTATACCTCATTCAAAATGTAGATATTTACAGTTAGCACCAATGTTATGTTACTCCTTTAATTTGTAAGTGGTAGTAGGTGTCCCAAATAACATTTTCGGTATAGGAATCTCGCTTACTACACAAGGGATGCGGATCCAGTTAAGTTAGATGAATTGTCCTTTAGCACAAGGAGCTGTTCTTTAATTTACAAAATTCAGTGTATTTTAGGACTTATATAAACAAAAATTCGGTATATCATATTTAAATACACTTCCTTCAGGTATTTTTTCATTTTGAAGTTAAATGTTTTTTTCATCCTCGTCATAATTATATAGCATATGTAGCATCCACCTTTAAGGATAACAAAGAAAAACAAAAAAAGAACAATGCATGTGTATTCTAGATTTGCTTTTAAAAACATACACTCAATATCAAATGAAAATTATTGAACATATATATATATAGCCTGTTCGCACCTTAAAATTCAATATGGCTCTTATGGAATGTTACCCTCTATTTCTGTTAACAGAGAGTTTATGTATGTATATCTCCTTTCAACCTGGACAGAGTTATGCAACTTTGTCCTAGTGACTTTTTGACAGCTGCATTACCAAGAAATAACTTATGTTTGTTAATATATGTAGGAGACCACTATTTATATTATATCATTGCAGCATTATTCTCAATAAATAAATCAGTTTACTAATTATACTTATTATAATGAATTGTAGAATCAATTCTAAAAGAAGAAGAAATGTTACCAAGAGTCGTTTCGAATAATTTGGAAAATATAGAAATATTATATTAAATGCCACCATGTAACATAATACTGTAATAAACATATATGAGAAATATTGGTTATGTTCCATTTGTTATTTCTTCATATAGCCAACTATAGAGTTTAAAACATGCTAAGAATATAATTTTGACGCAATGTGACAACCGCGTACGCATTTCCCATAAGAGCCATACTAAATTTTAAGGTGCGAACGGACTATAGGTATTAAACCAAACAATCCATGACCTGTAGTAAAATTAGGAAGTAATTAGCTGCTTACAAAAAATGTTAGATGTTCCCTGAAGTAACACAAGGAGTAGAGTTCATGATTATAATTCACTATTAACATCTAATTTAAAATACTTAAATCAGCTTTCTACTAAAAAAATGGTCCCATCCTTTTTTTAAATGAAATTATGAACAATGAAAAGTATTTGAATTAATTGCAAACAGATTTAGAAACAAAAAGTTAATGATTCACATTGTTTGAAACGGTCAACACTTGATTTCAAAAATCTAGGCCTACCTTGCCTCTTTGGCTTGTTAATCTTAACAACCGATTCTCCAATTCATAAATCAATAACGGGAAACTATAATACATAATATAATATTATGTCCACCCAAATATCCGGATTTAAACACATTAGACTATTTTTCAAGGTTTAAAATACGAGAGCGAATCCTCACGCCGCACCCCTCACCTACTTCTAATTGGTTGTTTGATTAATGTATTTAACATTTAGTTAACTGACGTTTGCAGATCATATCTACATAATATCAAGTTTGTATCTCAAAGTGCTGTTGTGGCTAATTCTTGAATTGTGTGTCGTAATTGTTCATAAAAATGGATCCTGTAGAACAAGGAACCGCGAAAAAATACCTCCACAAAAAGGGCATGACGCCAACTCAAATTCATAAAGACATTATGACAACTATTAGTGAGTCTGCAGTTTCTTATGATATTGTCAAACGCTGGTGTCGAGATTTTAAATGCGGAAGAGCATCCTGTGAAAACTAACATGTCGGTGGTCCTCCCATAACGGTAACAACAGACAAAAACATTAAAAAGGTACACGATATCATACTGCAAAACCGACGAGAACGCATCAGGGCATTGTAGAAGATACTGGCTTATCATATCATATGGTGCATAACGTACTGACTAAAGAATTAGATGTGAAAAAGATGAGTGCAAGATGGGTGCCAGGAATGTTAATGTGCCATTGATCAAAAAAGAAATCGGGTATTGATTTGTAAGCGTGTTTTGGAAAGGTACTAAGCAAACAAAGAGAACTTTCTTAGTTGGTATGTGGCCATGGATAGGTTGTGAGTGCACCACTATGATCTCACGGTCAAAGTGCCAAGTAGGGAGTGGAAACATGACGGTTCTCCTCCTCCGCGCAAATTTAAGGTCGTGTCGTCTGCAAAGGTTTTGCTATCTTTTTTCTGGGATGCTCAGGGAATCATCCTGACTGACTATTTGCAAAAAAAGGACAGAGCATTGCGAGAGCCTACTACGCACAACTGGTTTCTAAATTGTGAGACGCTATTAAAGAAAAACGCCGAGGAAAGTTAAGGCACGGTGTGCTGTTCCATTGCTCCTAATTATACATCTGGTATTGCTATGGTTGCTATACACCAAGCAGGTTTTGAATTAGTGGAGCATCCGCCATATTCGCCGGATCTAGCCCCTTAGTGATTACAAGCTGTTGCCCAAATTAACAGAAATCTTATGTGGGGGAAAATTTTACAGTAATTATCAAGTGATACAAGCTGTAGAAAGGTGGTTTGCAGATACTGAACAAAGATTTTTCCAGGAGGCTGTTGAGATGGAATACAGATAGACCAACTGCATTAGTGGGAAACTGTCAAAAATAAAAAATACAATGCCACTGTAGTTTTACTGTAGGGGGGTCAGTGGTACAGCATTGAGATCCACCCTCGTAAAATTGATGTGCGAAAATATGAAAATGCTAAAGGCCTTCGTGGATCAAGTCGTGCAGTATCTCGTAGCACTTTGTACCATAGTTTACGTAATGTCATTATTTGGGTCTTAATTGTCTTTAGAACGTACTGCTAAATTATATTATTGTTTCTAAGCAATTTTTTTTTAATACATACTTTTCTTTCATATTCAATTCATGTGTTTTCCATAAAATTGGATGTGAAAAATCACATTATTTTTTAAAGTAGGTACTACGTATATACATTATACAGATACGTAAACATAGTCAACTATTCCAAAGGCAAAACAGTATCTTAAGAAAGTACAATTAAAAATTATTAATTATCAACTACGATAAAGAAGTAATTGCTACAAGAAAAAGAAAAACTTGATATTTTTCTTCTTTTCTTCAATGCAACTCACCAAGTGGCGTTTTGTAGACTAAAAAACAGCTTATTCTAGATTTTCAAAATAGCAGTGTTACCCAGGACAGTCCCTAAATATACGTGCATTAGACTTATAAAATCAAATCACAGCAATATACGAAGCTATAATGTACATAATGGCAACAAAGTGCTATTTGGTATAAGGTAACAATTTCAAATAATTCGGTAAAATTCGCAAAAGCTTACGCGTTCTTAATTATCTCGTATTATAAACCTGAATAAACAATATATGACAGAGAAAAATACTTTCATATCCTGCTTATTTTTAAATAGAGTATTTATTAGCTTGCCTAAAGGAACGGAAAACATAATATTGGTTATTTTTTTATTGCACATAAGTCACTTTTAACGCATCCTATATTTAGATTTTGAAAATTGAAACATCCGTTAGCTATAGTCAGCATTTGCCTTAGATGATCTAAAGATTTTAAACACACAACAACGCAACAATCTCCGCCGTTTTTAGAGCAACTATCGGTATGCTGTTGAACTATAGGTTTTTCTTGTTTAAAGAAATTGCGCGATTTACTGCAACAACTACTCGACTTAGTAGAACAGCAACAATTAGTAGTTTGCATTTCTATATTTAAGTTATCAGTACAGGTTTTATTGCTAGAACTTTGATTTTTAGGTACCTTTTTATCCGAATCAGATGTTTGATTACAACCGTGACAACTGTTATATGGGTCACATTTACAGTCAACACATTTGCATATATCAGCATCTGCTGTGAGATCTTTCAACACGTTATTCATATTAGAACCTTTTTCTTGGAGATAATTTGTATTTTCCAGATAATAGCTCGAACCTGCTTGGCTCTCTGTTAATGTCGTCTGTGGCGTTCCCAAATCTATGTAAGATTGTATAGTAGTAGGAAGAACGTTCACAGGATTTTCAGTTATTGACAGCTGTTCATATGCAGGACTCATATTTATCACATTCATTACATCAACCCATGCAGAAGGCGTTTCCTCTTCGCAAGCTAAAGACATTTGTAGTGCTTCTGGTATATATACTTGCTTATTCAAAATGTCTTGAGTATCAGACGGTGAAATGTCCTGTACACTTATAATTTTCACATTAGGGGACTTGCTGTTTTTATTATCATATGGATTGGTTATTAGTTCTGCTTGCTCGTTTCCAAACATTTCAACATCAAAACTATTTACTGCAGGCTCTGTTAAATTATTTCTTTCCATATCTAATAAATCAATAGCGGCATTTTCAATTTCTGTAATAATCGAATTTTCTTCCAATGCCATTTGTGTGTCATTCAAAGTTTCTCCATCTTTTCCGTTCTCTATATTTTCTGTTCCAATATTATAGGACAACTGCGTGGGTATGGGGTCTGCTGTGTTGACAGTTGCATAATTCTTAAGCCCACTAACAATTTCAAAAGTAGTAGAAGGATCTGTTTGAACAGCTGCGTATTTCGGTCTATTAGAAGTGTTTTCGTCAATATAATTTGCATTTTCTACTATGTAATTGTTATTCACTCGGGTATCGGAAGATATGGCATCAAAAGTATCTTTAAATACAATTGGTAAATTACCTGTGTTCATGTCTCCATACTGCAACATTGCATTTACTTGCTTGGAAGTGTTTTCTCCAACGTCTACAAAAGAAAAAGAAAACAAAAACATTAATATTAGTACCAAGCATAATAAGCATCTCTGAATAGGACGTGATTATAATTAATAAAATTGTAATTTATATGTACTAAAAATATTGTTCATATCTCAGAAACCACGAATTTTAGTTCATCAGATGCATAGTGTCTGCTCAAGACCCGTGTTCAACTGTGCTATATCCACTACCCAGTTAGTTCTGTAGTTTCGTGGAACTAATTACATGGACGCAAAACATTCCTATATTCAACAACGTCCTTCCTCAAATCTTACTCCCAATAAAAATACGTTAGCTTGATCGTAATCCGGTTCTTTCTGCTAACTTTGAAGAACTATTCTATCGGGTATAGTAGGAGTAGCAAATCATCTGCCAATCAATATTTAATGATTATTCGCGCGAATGCCTTATCGAATTACAAAAATAGTTCACGAAGAATTTCTAAGATGCAAGATGTGACCAATACCTTTTGTTTAATTGAATAAAAACACTGCTCACAAATATGTACTTTAATAACACGCATTATATCATTCTCTCTCTCATATCTCTAAACTGCCACTAGAGGCGTTGAAGTGAGAGGTGGTAAGAATTCAAATTTAAAGTATTCTTCATACCTTTTGCTAGAAATTTACTTTTTAAACCATATTTTACTTTGTCAAACCATGTTGTCTTTTAGAGCTAATCAAATTTATATCTAAATAAAAAAAATACCTACAATACATAACAACCTATATTATAGCAATCAAGTGTCAGAGCACCAGACTGGGTAAAATCTAATAAACCAACGCAGAAACATATGTTTACTAAGCAACGTATACTTGTTCTACCTAAATATTCTTATAGTTGACCTGAGAGAACCGCGTCTTTGATTCTGGGCATGTTGATCTCATGAGATTTTGTTAGTTCGATGTTAAACACACGATATAACAAAAATTTGCGAATGCTACATCAACTGATCGACTAGTTGTGTAACTTATGCAAAATATAATACCAGAAAGCTGATAAGATAGTAACTGATAGTAATCATAACAAGTTTTAAGGCTGTAGATGACCGTGATCACGTGAAGATACCACATTTGTCATTTTAATATTTAAAACTTTATATTTACCTGATTTATATTGTATTTTTTATATGTAACTGTTTTTAAAGGTGTGATTGACAAGCAAATAGTATTGCGATTTTGTGACTCATCAGTAAATCTGAATAAGACTACAACCAGCTCAGTCGCATCTATTGCTTTAAATTTTTGCTTTGCGCTTCCTATAAATAACTTAACATTTCCACTTCTCAATAGCCATTCTAAACTAGACTTGCTTCTTGCTCGTTTTATGTCCGCAACCAAACAAGCCACCTTCGCATCTCTGTGGTGCTGTTTCCAAAGAGAAGCCAGGAACAACAATAAGATTAAATATTTGTCTGACTTACCAATACTTTCGTCTTTTAAGATCTAAAATGGTTTCAGAAAGTCGCATCACCGAACTAAGGGCGTGAGGGTTCCCACAAAATTAGGAAAAGGAAATATAACAGTTCTCATAATGGAGAACATTCAGGAGACAATCGGTGATAGGGTTAGATCATACAAAGGCGTTCCGTATTTATTAAATCATAGAAATCTTATTTCTACATCCAGTGCACATCAAAACTTTTAGAAAAGTCCAGAAATATGGAAGAAAAACTGTTTGAAGCATGAAATATACACTTATAGAAAATTGTAGAAACGTAAAGGAGAAATTCCAGGAAAACTTTGAAAGCATACAAGAAAAAATCCTGGAAAATTTTATGATTACTATAAAATTGTAGAAATAAAACTAAGAAAAGAATTTCAAGATAAAGGTAGAAAAATCTAGAGATACGAGCGAAAAGCCCATGGAAAAGGTCACAACCATGGAAGAGAAGCCAAGCAATTCACAACAACGACTTGAAGATGTTAAATGAAATAATATGATGTGTTTGAGTCATTAAAGATACCTGAACTGGAAATTCATAAGGATCATGATTGAAAAACTGTTTCGGTATTCCAGGATGGTGTTAAAGCTCAAGAAAAAAAGGCGGCAAAAAGAAAGCCGCACCATGTTACCTCTTTGAGATACTGAGATATCGAAAAATAGTGAGGAGCAAATAACTCCCTACAGTTGATTCCTTTCCGGAACAAAACAGATCTAAAGAGACTGTTGCAAGCGCTGTAAACAAATGAGTAACAACAGAAAGCGCGAGAGCATTTTTGAAACGCGGTGAGTTTAGTATAGAAAAAAGACTTGCTTAGAACGTAACAATTGAATTTCGATCTTATCATCAATCTGTCATAGTATTTTTTAACGCACTAAATGATTCTTATCTATCTAAGTTATACAAAAATAAATATATGAAATAGAGACACTTGCATTGCAACATTAAAAATAATTTAAATAATAATTTATAAGAATAAAGATGAAAACAAGAGTTCAATATGAATTGCAATTTCATTAACGTGTATACAAGCAAGATGCCCGAAAAACAACGAAATTCTTACACATATTTCTTTTATTGTGAAATAATTCTTGCTCCAGTAAATTTATCCGATTTCAACACAAATGGCTAGGAATTAAGAAGAGGTAAGTAAGTGTAGTGTAACAATGATATGTACTCGATAACCAACAAAGCGTTTAGAGTGCTAGTTAAACTACTATACTAAGACTATGTCACCCAAGCTTTGAAGTATTAGGTCTTATGCACCCTCTTTTATTACCTAATATTCGCATATAACTATCTTATTTTGGAACTCGGAACGGTGTCAAGTTATTTGGCGCGTTTTATAACTATTGTAATGCATTTGCTTTGTTTATCGTTTCTATCACCTATCAAATTTTAGACTATAAGTAAATATCAATAATCTATACGGAAACTTTTTCTAATAAAATTTGTTAAAATGATTACATAATCACACGAAGTACTAACTTATTTGAAATAACCCTATTAGAAATCTAGTGTTAAAAAAGTTCTGTCCTATTTAAAAAGTAAAATCATTAAATAAATTAAACAAATTACTTTTCTTTTTATACAAACTAGTGATTGTTCTATTTGATAGTCAGTTACTATATCAGTCATTTGGCTAGAAAACACAATTGTAAGGGTGGCGTGTTATTACACTCAGCGATAAAATATTTCTTAAATTGTACAAGCTGTATTTATTTCAAGAGCGCTTACCGTTATTGTTGAAAATCACATTTCCTATGCTGTCCCACTTCATCTCCGTTGAATTCTGAAAACTAACATCTTTTTCGAGGTCTGAGTCTGCAGATGTAGGTCTAACTTTGTCATCGATTTTAAAGGCTTCGTCAATTTCATTCTTAATAGTATTAATACCCCACTCAGCTTCTATGTTCTGTTTATCAATTCTCATATATGAATCAATCTTTCCATCACTTTTGTCTTTATCATGTGACTTTAAGTGTGTTTTAATATGCGATTTTAAACTGTGCGGGGTTGAAAATGCTTTCGAACAATCCGATTCAACGCAAGCATATGGACGTTCACCACTGTGAGTTCTAAGATGTGTTTTCAAATGGTGACTTGCAGTAAAAGCTTTTCCACAGCCATCTTCTTCACATCTAAAAATATGGATTTATAAAAATCATTGCATATTATTTTATGTAAGTAGATATAGAACGAAAAATTGAAGAATGACTTCTTAATAAATATCCTACTTTAAGTGTACTTATTTCACACCTTTAATGGATGTAACAATTCTTTGAGAATATGCGAGAAATATAGGGGGCTTCACAACTTCATATAATTTTAAACGGGGCCGCACCTACTAAATAAAAACCCATTCTGAGGAAAAAAGTTACACAAGCTTTATAATAACCGAAATTACGTGTGCATTCTATCGCAAAGTTTTGAAGACGTTGACTAACCGACATTAAAACCGAAAATCCGATTAAATAATACAGGGTCATATGTATAGGCGCACAAAAAATGTGTGTCGAATGCGCGCGTGAACGCAACCCAACGCACCCAAAGTGTAGATACACTTACTCGTACTCACTCCCTCATGCGTTGTCCATTGCGACCAAGGTGCTCGTACATCCTTTATCCAATCTTAATCAGTGTCAGTTCAATAACATCATGGTCATGACCTACTCGCAAAACGATACTGAGATTAAGCTACTGATATTAGCCTATACCAAACATCAATGTTGTACTGTATTTATACGAAAAATAAAAATTAACAACAAAGCAAACAACTTAGAAAACACAACGAAAGAAAGAATGATTATAACTGAAAAAAGAAACATTAAAAGTGAAAGAAACACTACTAGGATACCAAAAGCGCGAAAATGATAAGAAATTAACAAATCAGTAAAACCTACAACAGAATACTTAGTTTTCTTAAGCACTCACTTTTAATTTTTATTTAATGATTTCTTTTGTTTTGAGGTGAATTAAAATTTTGTGCACATATAATGAATAAATATCCTAAGTTGCCCACAACGCATTTATACATAGCAATATTCCGTGTCATAGAGCGTAATCTATTAAAAATGATTTAAAATTAAAAATAAGCGGTTTCTGGATTGGCCTAGAAGTTCTTCTCACCTAAATCCAACAGAAAACATGAAATGTTAAAAAAACAGTCTCTTTGGGAAAATGTACCGATAAGGAAGAATTAACGTAAAATATTAAAGAAGAGTATGAAAACAGCCATAAAATAAAATGGATAATACAAAAATCAATAAAAGACAGTCCAAATGAAACCCTACTATTATTAAACCAAAAGGAAAACATACAGATGTCTATATTTGTTTTATACACGGAACTGCCCGTATTTTCTAGTTGATCTAACTTAATTATGGTGATGCATCTACAGCGTATTCGCTGCAGATATATTTCTTTTAACAGTGGTTTAAAATAGTTTTTGTTTGTTGCGTCATAGATTATATTTTTATGTTATATGTTAGGCAATATAATTTTATTATTTATAATTACGTTTAAGTATTAACGAAATCGTACGCAAATTTTTAAAAGAATTACTACTTCGTTAGGATTTAAATTACATATATGAAAAAGTCCAATAAGTATGATATGGAGACAATAACAACTTACCGGAGATATATCAAAGAATAATTTAACTTATAGTATATTGCGACGATGCCAGGTAAGATTATGTACGATACACATTGGAAATCTGATAACATGTACAAAATCTACAGCTTGTTGGTAATAAATAACGATCAGGTTATAAAACAGAAACATGAATAGCGTTAATTTGGTAACCCTGTTGATACATTCCGATATTTTTTCTTCGATACAAAAGATCAAATTAAAATTAAAACTGCAATTATGAAATTATTAAAGTTGGATAATTCAATAACCATCCACAGAAACCGTAGCTGCTACAAAGAGGCTTTTTCACAAGTTAAAACAATAAAAGAAAATTTGGAGTAACAGAAGAGCAACATGTGCGTAAGTAGACGTAAATTTGTATAATACATTGTTCAAATTATTTGCAAATTTTAATTTATAAATATACTTGGTACATACATATTCAGGTGTGTCTCTTAAAGTGATCCAATCAAATAACAAAAAAATTACGTAAACATTTTAAATTCATATCTTAACTTAATCTTAATATTTATCAGTAATAAGTAGAATATTAGCTTATTTCACCAAAAGAAACATTTTCGTTACGATTTGCCATTCATATAAAAGAAAACATTGTTTTTTTTTACATAGAATATATATTTTTTCAGTCCATTTTAAACTACCGAGTTTTCTGCAAATGATGCTATAAACTATTATTAGTCTATTTAAGAAAAAATAAAATACATTTGCCTAATCCACCAATATTTGAAAATTTTAAATATATATTTTCAATTCAATGCTACATTTCAAACATTGCGATCATGTACTCGTGCATAACAATTAACAAATTAATATATTATAGCAATTTACTAATTATTCGGTATTATGTTCACATTTATAATAACTATATATATATATATATATATATATATATATATATATATAAATTGTTTAATTAAAATTTCGAAACTCATCTCTAGCGAAGTATTACAAATGTCACCAAACTATACCACAACTGCCAATGTTCAGTTTTGGTTGCAAGTTATCTTAGTAATATAACCGGCAATAATACTATATGTAATATATACCTTTTCTGTTTGTGTGAGTCTGAGAATGTGATGAAAACACGCGTGGTGGTAATAGTCTTTCAAATCTCGAGTACATTTTGGTCACAAATGAATGAGCAACAGATGTGATTAAATTTCAAGGTCCTCAAGATTAGGTGACATTCATAGTCTCGATGTTAACACTATATACCCTATACCTTGCCTGGATGTTGTTTAGCTTTGGTTGTTTATCATCGTCGTTTATTATTTAAATCAGTGCATTTCAGTGTTGCACTGACTGACTGTTTTACGTTAAAGGTGAGTAAAATAATGTAGAAAAAGATGTAACTACATGACTAAATACAAAATTAAATGTAATTGTCATTGTCAGTAATGATATTAAATGAGCCGTATGGGAATAAGAATATGCAAAGCTAACAATACAAAGACAAACGATTTTCCAACAAGACAAATATCCTGTGCACACTGTGCGAATAATCCCCGGTTTCTAAAGGTTTGTTCCAACCACCGATTTTTGTACGGTACGCATATCAGTTCATAAACCGATCAACATGCATATGTTAGAAATGCAGCGTTTCTGAATCGGTCAGCAATTTTAAGATAGTTAGAACCAGAGATAATATATATAGGACATAGAAATCTGTTTGATATTATTTTGTGGCTGCTTAGCGCCACCTACCGTTTGTCTATAAAGTATTTCAACGCGCCAAATCTAAATCCCGATTTCAAATCATCTATTGCAACAAATATTCTTATTGCTATCTGCTCCATATGTTGCAAATATAACAAGAAGAATATCCGTTACACAATAAAACATGTATGCCGAAATAAATATGTATATTGCCAAAATAGCACTGCTTCCATAATATTCTTGGAAAGCAATATATTCCTATCTTAACAAACCAGAATTGTAAAAGAAATAACAACAAATTTTCGAAATTTATTACATTCACATTCACAATATAAACAGTAATGCATTTAATTTGTACAATCTTTGTATACCTGGCACTTATATACGAAAATTAAATAGAAGTAAACTATCTACAAAAAGTGGAACAGAAACGTTCATGAAATGTAACAATTCTTTTAAATGTATTTGCGTATAAAAACGTAAAACATTCAACAAAATTAAGCGTTAAAACTGTGACTAAATCACAAAAACGAAACGAATAACTGATAACCATGTGTAACAATAGACGTAATTTCTAACGGAATGGTAATATCTGGGTAATATTTAAGAACGTGCATGCATATTTGTCTGTATAATTCGATTCTTCTGCTCTCTACCAAATATCTATGAATGAATAAAAAAAGAAAAAGATCAAGGTCACAAATATAAGAACGCTCCCCATAGTTGGAACACTTTCGGAACCATTTTGTGTATCGCTGCTGGTCGCGATTATGTTTTTACAAATATGACTAGACTAGTACTCAGCTTGATACTGCGCATGTTAGTACAGACGGTTTCTACTCTGAATCATGTATCGGTTCGACCGTGCAGTAACTGGTACATGCACAATACATAGTGAAGTTGAAACGCTGCAGTTATCGTTTCACGTACGATGCATTATGTAGTTGGAACGACTTTTTTGCATTGCGCAAGAACCGGACGTTAAATTTACGGTTTTACCAGGGAGTTGGAACAAACCCTATAAGTATTCTTATGGAATCAATAGTTCTCGAATTGATATAGTTATGGATCCCGTAAGTTCTAACACTGTTTCGGAAATGACAGTTCCACAAGTTATGAGTTAGATGAGTATCGGTTCAATAAACATGAAGCGATGTAAAACACGAAAGCACCGAAAGATGATAACCACACCTTCGGCGTATTTCACGCTTCATATGAAATCGACGCTATCATTCTCAAGCGGAAGGTATGATTCAAAGCTTACGTACTTGCAATAACAAAAATTGGGGGTAAATTACACTCATATTTATATTTTACTATTTCCCTTTCTCACATCAAGTATTATTTCAACATTTTTGTGAGGATAAAGCGACCTCAGTGTTAACACCATAAATTTCTTTGCATAGCGCAGGCATAAAGAAAGTGTGGAGTTTGACAAGGAACGGTGATTTCATACACCCTACTATCATCCTCAATTATAATTTGGAATGAACGTAAAAATATATGATTTATATTTAAAAAGACATATATAACTACCATAAAGTACATGTTGCATAAAAACGCAATATTATTAAAATTTGTTCGGCAGCTGAAAGCGAGTAATTCCTAAAAGTGACTGAATAAATATCACGCTCTAGTAAATTTATGGTTACAGCCACAATTTCTTTATAAAAACAGTATCCGCTTCTAAATTTCTCCTGCCTGTACATTTCAAAAGGATTACACGTGGGTCTAAAGCAATGGCCACTATTTCTATGGCTTCTTCATCTGACGAACTCAACGAAGATTCCATAACTATTTAACAGCGTTGTTAGTACTCTAAAAATTTTAAAAAATGTCCCTACTTTGAAATAAATTTCTTAAACTTTATTAATAAGTGAAAAAGAGGTTTAGACACCGTTCAATTTTTCCAAGTCTTCTACTATTAATCTTCTAGTCTATTTTCATTAATATTGTCTTAAGTTTCAATACGTAATTCCTTTCGATAGCAATCACCTCTTATTTTAAAGTAATGTTAAACTTAACTTGTTGATTATTAACAACAACACGCGTAAAAGGAAACCCGAGAATACTCGAACAGTTCCGAACAGTGATTGAGTATGCGTCAAATAAGTTATCTGAGCCTTATAGGTGCGATAACTTATTGAACCCTTATTGATTCAGTAAATGTTATGTGCTCTTTCAGAAACGATTTTTGTAGTTTATTGAATCCATAACTTTATGGAACCGATATCTATCCTTTCAGAAACCAGGCATAAGTGTTGCACATTTAAATGAAGTATTTCCAAAGCGTTCGATAAATAACCGTGGTGTTTTTTCTTGGCTCAATTACTAGGGGCTACATTAAAAAAAAATAGATACAGAGCCACCAACAATTCCAAAAAATATCTGTGATAACATACCACTTGAAATGTTAGCTAGTGTTCATCACAGATTTGCAAACAATCTGCGAGAGTGTATTGCTGCTAATGAAGGACATTTCCTAAACATTGTTTCTATGTTTTAAAATTTAACAAACATATTTATACCGCAAGCTTAAGTTTGGTTAAGTATTTGACCATGTGCGTTGTACTGTCATATCCACATGCGTATCATTTAGATTTTGTATAATAAAACATATTAATAAACAATCGCTAGGTACATATTAATGTAAAACGAAGCATGTATTCTAACTGACGGCCGTTTTCAATAAAAGCATGAATAATTAAGATTGCCTTTTGTAGTAGAAATGTATTGCCTTTGTGTATAATAACTTGTTCCGAATTTCAAATATTTGTTTTATTTCTGTATTTGCGTATCATTTTAAAAGATTCACCCCACATATTCTAAACAATTTGGCAATACATTTTTCAATATAGAGATAATACATGCAGGATGTGCGTGTAATACATCCAATCTATGACACTACCTGCCCAAAAATACTATTTCTAAGAAAAGTATTTACTTAACCTTCACATTATTTTTTTGCAACAAAATCTTTTTTTTCCGCACTGGAATCATAATTGTAGCCAATACGCTGTAAATGCATCTGTGGTATGACATCATCATATAATGTTTCATATTCATTCTATTTGATAATTTTGCTTCGAGAGGATTGACATTATCTATATAGCTAAATATGATTACAATTCAATGTTTGAAAATATTACCAGAGGAAAAAAAACATTTTTAACGGCTTTACTCGAAGAATAATTTTTATATAAACATACTAAAGTTCTTTTCTGATCTTACCAAATAATGCAATTAATATTTACTAGGAAGCCCTAAGATATACTGTACTGTTATGTCTTTCAATATATATTACATCGAAACGTCAGGACGTACATGGTTGTTCTAAGAACCAACGCCGAACGCGGGACAAAACCCGAGAGGATAACAAGACATATATATATATATATATATATATTAAACATATGTCTTTGTATCGAATATTTTTAGAACGGGCTTTACATTCTCATGTCACATGGTTCACACCGATTGGTTTCTTCCGATTTTAATACTACTATAACACTTTATTCCAAATTACCTAGTGATTCACCGGCAATCAGTCCAATAAAAGATTTAGGCGCTAACACTGGTATTCCACTCTTGCGTTGCGTTTTCCAACTTATTTGTGTTAGTTATTCCATGTTTTATGTATTAATACAAAATTTTAATTCAACTGATTGTTTTATTCGTGAAACACCTGAAATGCTTATCTTCTGAGGAAAATTAAGTTAATAACGCGCAAGGACTACAACAAATTGAAATAGCCAAACCGAAACCATATTCCCATTTCTTGCGCACCTATAGATATAACTTTCCATTATCTTGTCTGCTGATTAGTTTTAATAGAGGGAAGTTGGTATCCATAATTCTTAATAGAATGAATAAATTTATGTAAATCCAGAATATTGGCGCCCCGTGGTTTTACAACCGCGAATTAAAAGGAAAAGAAAATAGACTTTTAATAATTCTATGAGAAACGAAATTCATTTAAAAAAAAACGTCACTAAATAAAATTTATATTGTCTTGAAAGTACGTAGTATTAAAAATGACCACTTGCAGATCAAGTAAATAAGTTTATTAGGGAATTTACAGACTTAAATACAATTATTCAAAAGTAATACGTCTAGTTTGCGACAAACCGTTGTTGTGTTAGGGCGAAACGGACTGCAGTAGATATGTAAATAGTGCACACCACTAATATAAAACACCAGCTCAAGACTGATGAAGGAATTTTATTTTGAGATATTTTTTATGCAGTGGCGTGCAATTTACCATTTAGTGTCCTTGATCAAGAACCATTTCGCCACTTCTGCAATGTATACAATTCTAAGTGGGAGTTACCAAGTCAGAGAACGTTGCAGACATACGTACTGTCTGCGCACGAAGAAATTAAAAAGAAAATTAAATCGGAGTTGGAAAATAAATACTTGTAGTTATGCGTGGACGACACTACAGATATATAAAAAAAAATTATTAACATTATAATGCGCGCGCAGGATCCTCTTAAATCAGCGTTAGCGTCTATTTTAGCTTAGAAAATTGTACTAGCGAAGCAATTACGAAGTTGATACAGAAAATTTGAATTTGAATTAAATCAAGTATTAATAATACTACATTCTCTTAAAAGACAATACGGTAATTTGTTGCATGTTACGTGTAAAATTATGCCACTTGTGATAGAAACTATTGGACAATGTTATTCAAACATCTATGCATTTACAGCAATTACGCCGAAAATGATCGTGTTGTAGCAAAGTTCTAGAGTGTTATTGTTTAACATCAAACAATTCACTCAAATCAAAACAGGTATCACACAACGTTCTTAGGAGACAACCTTGCATTTCGACGTGTTCAGATCAAGACCATTCCATTTGCACCAATGAACAATCCTACACAAATCAACCTGCGACGTCAGACAATCTGGGACAGAACGAGTCGTCAGCGAATTTTAAAAAGTAATGACAGGTAGGTTGTTTACGAAGATAATAAAAACCGACGGTTCCAAATTTGGCCCTTGAAGGAGAACAAATTGATCTAAGGTGAAATCATTATAAAAAACATACTGGTGTTGATTGATTAAGAACGAAAAAATTTAAACAGAGTTGAACCCAAGCCTGTGGGGCTTAATTCGAATAGTGGAGTGATCAGTGAAATGAAATGCTTTAGAAGAGTCCATATAAATCACATTTCCTTCATCTGCAGAATCCAAACAAATACATAATGCGTAAATGACGTAAGATTAAAAACAGCAGATCGTTTAATCCGTAAAGCCCTGTTGGTAAGGAGAGATATATGGTTTTATCAATGGATGTATATGGGAATAAATGCTAATTTCAAAAATCTTAACAAAATTGCGTAGGATTGAAATCGGCCTGTAATTGCTTACATCAATTTTGTTGTTAACTTTAAATAAAAGCATTACTCGTGCTATTTCCCATATATCAGAAACTTTCATTCTATTTATAAATTATTAACTTTTTATGCAAGTACTTATTTGCGTTGGAATGTGTACGCGGCTCCTCCACCAGTCCTGAGCGAATCATTATACATATATACGTACCTGGTTCTTCTAAAAACCAACGCCAAATGCGGGACAAAACCCGAGATAATTTCTGGATTTATATTATAATAGTGCTAAGATATGCTGTAAAGTTTACGATAAACTGTTGATGTGCTGTGAAAACTGCGACTGCAAAAATCATATAAAAACACTAAAATAAGAAAAATGCCACCGAAAAGATAATTTATGTTTGATTTACTGTTCACGACAATCGCCTGTGAATTCAGACTTCACCTATAAGCAACCGTTTCATGACTTCTAGGATAAATGCAATACCAACTGGAAGCTACCATGCCGGAGAGCGTTACAGAAGCACACTTCAATTGTGCGTAACGACATTTAAAACATGAACAGAAAAAAACAGAAAGAGAAACAGCTGCGGTAATATATCGACCAAACTACTAATCGAAAAATATTGTATTTTGAATATTATAATGCGTGTTCTAGATCCGGTAAAAGCGACATTTACAATTGTATTATCTAGCAAATTATTAGAAAAGTGCACTTGCGAAGCAATTATGAAGGTAGTGCTGAATACCCAGAAAGAATTACACATTCAACTGACCAACTTTTGATGTTTATGCGCGATGGCACAGAGACTTTTACATGTGACATGTAAAACGCATGCTTTATGCCTTGTAGTACAAAGTATTCGACAATATTATCCGTTAATTTCAAATACCAAAAAAACGTTTTTGAAATCTCCGAAACGAATTCGAGAATTCCACACATTAAGGAACATAGTTGAAAGCGGTTTTCTATTATTGCGAGAATTTCCAAAATCGGTGGTTCTACGATTCAACCCTAACGAAGTTGCAGCAATTAAGGCAAACCAGAAGGTATATGAAAATACTTCCGTTCAAACCGGTTTGAAAACGAAATTATAATTACAAAAATTTATAACTGAAAAGAAAAATTCTAAAACACTGAGTTCTCCTTGGTGCAATCAATGTAAATTATGAATGAAGTATAGTCACTGGTATGTGCTACAAGTAACATCAAAAATATGCGTATTGTAGAAAAAATTGACTGTTATAAACAAAGACTTCGATTTTTCCAGATTAAAACAAATTTGTAATGGTCCGTTATCTGTTTTTAAAGATTATTTTAATTAAGCCGTTGATGTCGAGAGGTCATTTTCTAAAAATAAGAACATCTATTCGACACGCCGTACGTTGCCCTTCCAAACAAATGTGGAAACTTATGACATGCTGCAGACTTTTTGTCAGTCTGATCCACTTTGCGCTATGCAACAACTGTCAATAAGGTAAGCGTGTTATTTATAAAACATAACACATACGTGACATACATAATGCATGTATCGCAAGATTGCCGAGAAAAATATTCCAACTCTACCTATTATTATTTTCTTACTATTCTAATAACTTAATTATTTTATTAGAATGACTACAAAGCGCCGAAAGTGAGGACTCTGCTGCGACTAAGAAACCAGGCGTCTCCGGTTATAGCATAAAAAATACTTGCCATTCTAGGTATTTTTATTGCGTTCAATAAACTAGCAAAAACGAAAATTAATATATCAAAAATGATAGATCGAATTTCATGCACACAAGCCGAGACTTTTTAAATTCCTATTTCATAACATTTATACCTCTATTATTTTATGTTATCCTACGGTAATACTTTTAGATTTATGCCGAGTATTATTATGCAGTTTGTTGACCGGTATGAAGTCGGCAATATATTTTAACAATGAAAAATCAATCTGCACCGGCCATTTCCAACTCGGAACTTTTGCGGGTTTATTGCAAATGTCGGAGAAAGTCTGTTGGAAAAGTTTTAAAATGTAAATATTTTTATAACATCTTTTATTGACAATTAAAGTTGGGTATCTCATTCACTAGTGTGATAGTTAAAACATGATTTCTTTCTGCAATGTTCGCCACCTTCTATTTCCGATTTTTGCACATTGTGCTATTGTAAGTGTCGCATGGAAGCTAACGGAAAAGTTTCTAAATGTAAATATTTTTGTAACAGTTTTAATAGACAATCAACGTTAAGAATTTTACTCTACTAAAATTAAAAATGTTTTTGAAAGTAAGCTACACAGACAATACTCTAGATTTATTGAAGAAATAAGAAAATATACGTGTTAAGCCAATACAAATATGTTTGTAGATGGAAATGTTATGCAGTTGTAGAAGAATGATATAAATGAAAAAAAGTAGTGCAAAATATTGTCTTTTATAGATTAACTGTTGATACCATCCACTGCATATTTTTTATTGTCAGATCCCACACAAAATAGTTTTAAAGATAAATGTATTAGAAAACTAACCAGATACTTCGAGGGTTTTAGAAGTGCCCAGTAAATCAAAGGTTTGCTATGCTATCAATGTAAATAGCACGGAACTATTAAAGCTGCAAATAGGCATTACACAAATTTAAATATAAAAACCACTGATTTAGCATTCCTGTTTTTATGAACAATATTTAATCATCTTTCGTATCCTGATAAAATTTTTTTTTATCCTATGTCCTTTATACCTTGCGGTGTCGGACGAAAAATATTTTTACACATGTATTCATTCCTGATTTTTAATTTATCAAGTAACTTTTAAACTTCTTAGTGTAATGTATGAGTTACTTACTTGTAAGGACGTTCCCTGGTATGTGTGCGAATATGCTTCTTTAAATCGCTGAGAGTTGTAAAAAATTTCATGCATCCATTTGATTCACAATTAAATGTTCTACCATTATGCAATCTTTCATGGGCTCTTAAACGATATAATGTGTTGAAGGCTTTTTCACATCCTTCATGAGTACATTCAAAGGGTTTTACTTTAGTATGAACCCTTATATGAATTTTTAAACTATATGATGTTAGAAAAGCCTTTCCACAATTTGGCTCAGTACATTTAAAACGATATTCTCCTGCAAATAAATTACAGCACATTATTAAGAGAATCTTGTACATTTTCTGCATACTATCTACTTACACAGATTCCTTAATTGCAGCTTTTAATCAAAAAAGAAATAGATAACATCATTAAAAATTGATATGTAACAAACCTTTATGTGTTTTCATGTGTGTCCGCAAATTGCCAACAGTACTGTATGTCCTTGTACAACCATCATAATCACAATGAAATCTATTAATTAAGGTTTCTTTAGTATCTGGATTTGTACTATGAATTGTAATAGTAGCATGGGAAGGCTCTTCAGGCATATCTCCAGATAATCCAGGGTTAATGTGCATATATATTTCATCTGGAGAGATTGTGTGATAAATATATCTAAAAGGAATAAATTTAAAAACGAGATTTAAATTGATTATTATTCTTTCCAAATTCATATTGCTATTATTGATTATTGCACACATTATTTCCATTTTTATCAGAAAACAGAAATATTTTGACAACGTCAAAAATTCATCCGAGATACAAACCATGAAATGTAATTCTCAGCTGATTTAAGAAATCTTAGATTACTAAATTTGGGCAGAATAAAATTTTAACCAATATTGTTATTACTAATAACTAACCCTGCATTTTCATCGTGTCCCTGCAATTTTCCAATGTAGGTTGTATTTTCTGGTCTTTCCGTTTCATCAGAAATATTGCTATAATTTATAACTGGTAATTGTTCATACACTTTATTGAAACACATATCTAAACTCTCATCTAAACAATCTTGCAAATCGTGGGACACAACATTTTCAAAATTATCGTCACCAATTTCTGTTTCGTTTTTTACTTCACGAGATTCCATTTTTTAAATAATATCCAATGTCAACTGTATCTTCCCATTAAATCATATCACCACTAAATAAAACGAAAACATGGTGCAGTTTAGAAACAAACCTCATCTATAAGTTATTTATGCAATAAAATATCGAAATAAGTAATTAAAGCTGCTTAATAAAAAAGAAAGATATTTTACGTAAATCGAAACAGAAATCCGCAAATTATCTTAGCATAAACATAAATTAAGGCCGAAAAACTTTTAACTAATTAAATTTACCGCTACTGTAGTACCTATAATGTAGGTAACACAGACACAGACAATAAAACAAGTAGGTAATGTAGGATAAAAGTTTATCAACATGCACATTAAACGTAATTTCTATTCTCTCCGCTTCTCTCTTTCCTAGCTGTTTTCAAGATGGTAAGTATTAATTTTTGAAAATTATTTTTCTCAATACATCACGAAAAATTCGATTCTTCTTTTAGGAATTAAACATTTCAAATTTCTAAAATATATCCAAATAACTGTAGAACTTTGTATTTTTAATTAAAATGGATTTTTAACATACTTTATTGGATTTTTACAGATGAGGTCTAAAATATGCATTGTTATTCTTAATTTCAATAAAATCTTACGTTGCATTAGCCTAAATAGAATTATATAAAGAAATACGCAATAGTTTTTCTAATATTAACATTTTTTTATCATAACCTCAATTTTTATTACAGGCTCGTGGACCAAAGAAGCATTTAAAACGTTTAAATGCTCCCAAAGCATGGATGTTGGACAAGTTAGGTGGTGTGTTTGCACCACGTCCCTCAACTGGCCCTCATAAGTTGAGAGAATCATTACCACTGGTAATTTTTCTACGCAATAGGCTGAAGTATGCTTTAACAAATAGTGAAGTGACTAAGATTGTAATGCAGAGATTAATAAAAGTTGATGGCAAAGTGAGAACAGATCCTAATTATCCAGCTGGATTTATGGGTATGTAGCAGTATAAATACCATGCATTTTTAAATTTATATCGTATTGTTTTAGATGTAATTACAATTGAAAAAACAGGAGAATTCTTTCGCCTTATTTATGATGTAAAAGGACGATTCACAATTCATAGAATAACAGCAGAAGAAGCAAAGGTATGTTTCAAAATTAAAACTGAAGTTTAAAACAATACTTATTAAGCAAGCAATGAAATAGATTATAATATTTTATCATTGAATGATAATGATTGGTAACATTCTGTATATACTCTCTAAGTAATTAATGAAGTGAAGTATTTGCTTTAAAATCTGATGAAATCTTGAAATAGATATAGTAGATACTCAATAGTGTGAACAAAATTAAATGCAGACTGTTCCATTAATAAGTTGCCCACATTAGTAAGGAGTAACCGATACTTTATGCTTAAAATAATTTTGCATCAATAATTGTTTACTCATTTATAATTGCACATTTTTTTTAATTTAAAAAAATCTAAAATGAGTAATTTTTCTGTATTTTGTGTTTTTCAACTTTTTGTGTTACAGCTGTTTCTCTTCATTTAATACATTATGAAAAAGTTGTTCGTTTTATCTCGAATTTCTATTACCTGGTGTTCACGTAGATAAATAAAAAATACACCAATGAATCAGTTTTCTATTATTGTTTACAAATAACAGTAGATAATCTGGGAGAAACAATATGATACATCCAGTAATTAAATTAATTCTATATCTTTTACCGTCATTAACTAGTTTCACCTTACTGAGTTTAATTTTGATGAACAGGTTCTAGCATCATTGTCTTACTAACCACATAACACTACTATCTTAACACAAGGTTCATCAGTAAATACAAATTGTCAGACAAAAGAATGCTTGGATAAAGAATTGACACACTTCAGTGTGATGTAATACTCTTCTTGGCTAGTCGTTCGTATAATGAAATTCATTATTTTGCAGTACATGCCTTAGTGATATTTATCATCAATAGAAATATTTTTTCTGTGGATTGCAGTATTTAATAAGTTTAATGCAATATTCTATAGTTTATCAAAAATAATAGGAAGATACGTAAATTTATACATATCCTATGCAGCATTTGTGATTGCATAAAATTATTCATATCAACAATAAACTTCATTTTGCTATACCTTCGTTAGGATTATTGAGAGTATCCCCTTCTGGAACACCTGTAGCTACTTTATTGTTAGATGAGCTAACTTAAAGATGGGTTCATATGTGTTTGTAGTCTGTTCTCTAAATCTTTGAATAACTAAAATCTATATCACACTAAAATATTTTCGATTTTTTTCCAAGATCTGAACGATTATACTTTTCTATCCAATGAAGAACTCTAGCTTTTTAACTTTGTTATCCATAATTCATATACTTGATTTGAAAATAAATTTTAAAAAAGTGAAAACGTGACAACAAAATAAAAATTAAACTTTTTTATTGCCAAGATAGCCGCCTTTGGCAGCTCATACTGTACAACAATTAATTTCGTAAGAAACATTTCTTCATTTCTTTGCCTTCTCGAGATATTCATCTCATAAGACTTATCTAGAAGAGGGCTTTGTGGAAGCTGTCATTATTGTGAACACGTTGTCTTGGTACTGCTCTTAAAATCCCATTAATTTTCAGTGAATTTCTGTGAGGTTTACTTAATTGTTGCTGCAGCACACCACCAAACCATTGTTCCTCCTTCATTATCTACTTTTGATTCGTTTGTGCTTGTTGTAAAGGTTTTGCACGATTGCCTCGGTGTAGAGACGGTTCACTTACTACATAATGCTGCCTCTTTTATTTGCAGTTTGACAGAACTTATTGAAGTTTGAGTTTCACGTTCGCGATGAATTCGGCGGTTACTTTCTGATATCGTTGATGTTCCATTATTTTTACCAATGAATTCCTTGTTAAATGAAGTTGGCCATGGATTTTGTAATTCCAACTCTTTGGCTGTTTATAAGAAGTATAATAAACAGGAAAACAGCTATAGAGAAATTGTCTGCTATTTCTAGAATCTTAGATTTCGAATGTGTAAAAAACAATATTGCATATGAAATAAGGCAAATCTACTTCCGATATTACTGGACATAACACACCAGTAAAATTATTTGGAAATAATAGAATTGAGTATATCGGCAGCCTAAAATTTCAAATTAGAATTTTTACAAGGCACCCCAATAACTTAGGTGGTACTACGTGCAACAATACCCTGCGTACATAATGCAGTAATTTGCTGAAACAATATCTGTTTTTTTCATTAGAACTGTCCATGTATTTTAAATGCCAAATGTGAACTCTCTAAGAGTTAAAAAAATACTATTTAAAACATCTGCTTTAATTACAAATAGTTAATAATTGTTAAGCAATAGATTACAATAAGTAATTAAATTTACGTATTTTTAATTAAGACAAGCTACAGTCTTGATCAATATTTTAGTGGCTACTGCACTATTTCGTAATTATCGTACGTCATTCCAGATAATAACTAACACGTGTCTAGTTTATACATACTACTCCAACATGTATTTAATGCCTGGATTATATATTGATATTTCTAGTATTAATTAATGCCAACTAATGATGAACACGTTCCCTGAATAAGTTGAGGAAACTGGTTTCTTCCTTATTTTGAAGTGCTTCCTTACTCATCTGATTTAAAATTATTATTATTTGACATTACATAAGAATTCCACTTGTTTATTCTGCACCTAATAAGACACAAAATTTCATGAGTGCTAATATATTTAAATAATCTTTAAGTTACTTTTAACTAAATTTATTGGCAGAATTCAAGATAAATTTATCGATATTGTCTACAAAAATAACAAATTATTAAATTACACAAAATTATATTTCAGTATAAACTTTGCAAGGTAAAGAAGGTCCAAACAGGTCCAAAGGGAATCCCATTTTTGGTAACACATGATGGTAGAACTATTCGTTACCCTGATCCCATCATAAAAGTGAATGATACTATCCAATTGGAAATAGCGACATCTAAAATATTAGATTTTATTAAGTTTGACTCTGGAAATCTGTGCATGATCACTGGAGGCAGAAACTTGGGGCGTGTTGGTACTGTAGTGAACAGAGAGCGCCATCCCGGATCCTTTGATATTGTTCACGTTAAAGATTCAAATGGTCACACATTCGCAACAAGGTATGTATTTAGTTTAATGAAGCGTTTCTCATTGTAATTTGAAAGTATTTCTGGGAACTAAAGTTGCAGAAAAGGATGCTTTCGGAGATGCGTGCGACACGGTTACTATCAATATTAAAAGTAATAAATATAATCACTTACTATTGATGTAGACTCTACTCTGCACACAATCAAACTAAAATAGTGAGTAATTACATTCATTATTTTTAATATTGATAGTAACCGAGCCGCACGCATCTCAAACAGCACTCATTTCTGGAGCCTTGCTGTGAATTATAAAATATATTGCTTATTATTGTAATTATTTATTGAATTATTTACTGTACAGCCATGGTCTGTCACAGTTTGTGCGCTCTACTAATCGCAAAAGCACTATTACCCACGTAAAATATAGTACTACTATATTTACCAAAACTGCTTGAAAATATTTCTCGTACGTAACTGCAAGAAACTAATCGGATTATGATGTTTTCATACAATATGCGTCCAAATAAATTTTACCTCAATATAGTCTTTGAAATTATGCCTTAGCTTATTACTTGTACTCTCAATACGAGTTTTGTTTGGTATAAGCTATTTGAATTTTGTATTTGCAACAAACAAGTAAGATTGTATAATAATTGTGGAAAGCAGCCTCCACCTTTTTCGAGGCATTTCTCACATCTTCTAACAGAAGTATTGTATATTAAAAACCGTTTTAAATCAATTTTAAATTACAATACAATCTCCTGTCAACTTTGCATCTGAACGAATACTCTGTTAAATTGACAAGTAATGCAACTGAATATGGTTTAAGTTATGACAAAAGTTTTTATTGGTATAGACTACTAGAGGTAAAATTTATTTGAACGCTTTTTATTATATGATAATAGTTTTACCTTTTGTTTTAGATTGAATAATGTATTTATTATTGGTAAAGGCGCTAAAGCGTTTGTGTCATTACCACGTGGAAAAGGAGTCAAACTCAGTATCGCTGAAGAAAGAGATAAAAGGTTGGCTGCCAAGACACATTAATATGTTAAAATATATTTACATTTTCAAATAAAATATTCCAAAAACTATATTTGTTTTTATTTCAGATTGTTAATTGTAATAGCAGGAACCTAATACTATAGCAGAATAGTCACAATAGTAAATGTTGCACAAAATAAGAATGTATGTTTGGGAAATAATTGACATAAAAAAATCTCGTATACGTTTTACTCATTCTACATATAAAACATTTCTACGAGTAAGAGCTGTACGAAATTTCGCATCCCTGCACCCGCATTAAAGTTTATATTATTACTAAAGACCGAATTCACAGGTATAGCAGTGAACTCCACTCACACAATTAATTAATTATGCGGAACGCAGCGTTTCGAGAGCACGTGGGCTCCCATTGTCAACCGTGTTACCGACTGAAAGTAAAAACTGTATCACACATGCAAATTATTTTCTACGCATGCTCTAAAATTTTAAACCATATGACTATTTACAATCTACTAGGTGGCCTCATGCCTTTTCCGGAAAAGGATGGACCGAAAGCGAACCGTATCTTTAACAGGGCCTATGGTAATAAATCCATCAAACTCGAGTGTGCAATTGGGGGTGGTTCTCTGTTCAATAAGTTTCCGTTCTTTTTCATATATACCGTTTCGTACACGTCTAATTCTCTATACGAGTTCACGTTTTTAAGTAGTGCCATGTTCACATAGGGAAATTCATGGAATTTCTGTCAGTTGTCAAATTTATTTACGATTTTGTTGCCGTTGTTTCCTGCAGTTTTTCATGGTATTTTATCTTTATAAACAAGTTATGGCAAAAATAATTCTTTTCAGAGTTCTTTTATCTCGTCATTTAGTAATACAAGGTACTACATAATTAATTATACAAAACAAAATAATTTGTACTCTACTATTACAAAATTACAGCTTTGATTTGGTATGCCTGAGGAAGTAGTAGTACATCCAGTTGTAGGACCATTGAAAAGCTGTCAAGGGAAACATATTGGCAGTAGGCAGAGACTAATTGCTTACAATGTATATCTGCAACTGAGGCAAGAAAATTGCAAGTCAACATTTGTTGACTGCAACACGACTTGGTTTAAGTGAAAGAATAGTATGAGAACAATGCCAAAGAGATTGATACAAGATGAATTCTCAGCTTGCCCCCTAAAAAACAATATATGATCACTTAGACGAAGCTCAAAAATCTATAATTGGGCGACATGTTGAGTCATTCTTTTTAAGACATGAATTGCCAACATGTACAAAATTATTAAATGTAAATATAATACATTTTGACCTTCGATTTAAACACAATTTATTAATCCTTTGTAGGTTATTACTGCATATGGCAACTTGCCTAGTTGAAATGCACATTATGGAAAATTTTAAAAAGTTAGGATTTAGAAGTGGTTAAAGGAATCGAAACAGTGTGCTAATGTAACAACAAGACATTGTGCTATTGAGACGCCGGTATTTAACTAGCATTAGAAATTAAATAAATTGAAATTATATGTTCACCTTTTCACTCTATCCTTTGATTTATAAATCAAATTCATATGATTATTTCATTTGTTATTTTATAAATAAAATGCTAACAGTAAAGAAATCTTTTTTATTAAATTTATTGCAGATATGAAGAGAAGAGAACTATATAAATTTGTAATATGTACACTTAAGAGATTTTTATAATTAATTAATATACTTGATATTTTATTGTAGTCATTAATATGCATGCAATTATTTATTGACTGTACTGTTGTTGAAAATGTACATTGGTTTTACTGCAGTCGCGGTACAGTAGACAAATATACTTGCATTGCTGTTTTATTTTTCACTGAACAACTCATCTAACTTCACCATTGACAATAACCAAATTCTATGCAAGATTTAAGGATGTTGTGTGTTGGCATATACTTTGAAGCCATTCGATGGACTTGGGCACAGTTCCGTTGAGGCCATTATGTATTGTTCATCATCAGCAACATTCATCCTTGCTTGACTTTATCTTGTATATATTGAATTGCTTAGTTTCAATCATGCCATTGAAACGTTCTCTTTTAAAATTGATGGAGATTACCAACGGAGATTTACTTCTTGACAAATGATTTGGTATAACACTATGTATAGAACAAGTCATGTCGAAGTTATATTTTCGATTCAAGTTTATCCATGGCAATATTGTTATTTTAAAGCTTGTCATATGAGATTTATGTTCTCTTCAATTAACCCCAAATGCAATCTCATTTACATTTTAACATAATTAAATAAGCTTCAACTATTTCGGTAGATGAAACAACAAAAGGATATATTTAAATTGCAATTGATGTTACTTTTACTTTATTGTTACGGTATTATTTTAGCAGGTCATATAACCATAATGTATTGCACATAAAATATGAAAAACTTTACTATTTATTATACTATACAAGATTTTAATAACCAAACTTTCATGTTTACGAAATTGTCATTTGACAGTTCCATTGGTTAAATTTCACCAGTGTAATACAGCCGCCGATCGTAGCGCTACCTACTGCATTCTTGCAATCATCATTTGAAAGACCGAATTATATGCAAAGTGCATATACTTGATTTTATTTATTATATTTTACATCTATTTGTAGATGTCTTACACTGATTAAAGTTAATTAACGCTAATTACTCTCGATTATAAAAGGTAAAGCGTTGTTTTGTCTACGATCTAGTTTCTTCACCGTTTGTTTAAATTTTTATCATGATATAATCATACTTTATTCACGTTCAGAATGCAGTAGGTAGCGCTACGATCGGCGGCTGTATTACACTGGTGAAATTTAACCAATGGAACTGTCAAATGACAATTTCGTAAACATGAAAGTTTGGTTATTAAAATCTTGTATAGTATAATAAATAGTAAAGTTTTTTATATTTTATGTGCAATACATTATGGTTATATGACCTGCTAAAATAATACCGTAACAATAAAGTAAAAGTAACATCAATTGCAATTTAAATATATCCTTTGTTGTTTCATCTACCGAAATAGTTGAAGCTTATTTAATTATGTTAAAATGTAAATGAGATTGCATTTGGGGTTAATTGAAGAGAACATAAATCTCATATGACAAGCTTTAAAATAACAATATTGCCATGGATAAACTTGAATCGAAAATATAATTTCACATGACTTGTTCTATACATAGTGTTATACCAAATCATTTGTCAAGAAGTAAATCTCCGTTGGTAATCTCCATCAATTTTAAAGAGAACGTTTCAATGGCATGATTGAAACTAAGCAATTCAATATATACAAGATAAAGTCAAGCAAGGATGAATGTTGCTGATGATGAACAATACATAATGGCCTCAACGGAACTGTGCCAAGTCCATCGAATGAAACTCAGTATATGCCAACACACAACATCCTTAAATCTTGCATAGAATTTGGTTATTGTCAATGGTGAAGTTAGATGAGTTGTTCAGTGAAAATAAAACAGCAATGCAAGCATATTTGTCTACTGTACTGCGACTGCAGTAAAACCAATGTACATTTTCAACAACAGTACAGTCAATAAATAATTGCATGCATATTAATGACTACAATAAAATATCAAGTATATTAATTAATTATAAAAATCTCTTAAGTGAACATATTACAAATTTATATAGTTCTCTTCTCTTCATATCTGCAATAAATTTAATAAAAAAGATTTCTTTACTGTTAGCATTTTATTTATAAAATAACAAATGAAATAATCATATGAATTTGATTTATAAATCAAAGGATAGAGTGAAAAAGGTGAACATATAATTTCAATTTATTTAATTCTCTAATGCTAGTTAAATACCGGCGTCTCAATAGCACAATGTCTTGTTGTTACATTAGCACACTGTTTCGATTCCTTTTTAACCACTTAAATCCTAACTTTTTAAAATTTTCCATAATGTGCATTTCAACTAGGGCAAGTTGCCATATGCAGTAATAACCTACAAAGGATTAATAAATTGGTTTAAATCGAAGGTCAAAATGTATTATATTTACATTTAATAATTTTGTACATGTTGGCAATTCATGTCTTAAAAAGAATGACTCAACATGTCGCCCAATTATAGATTTTTGAGCTTCGTCTAAGTGATCATATATTGTTTTTTAGGGGGCAAGCTGGGAATTCATCTTGTATCAATCTCTTTGGCATTGTTCTCATACTATTCTTTCACTTAAACCAAGTCGTGTTGCAGTCAACAAATGTTGACTTGCAATTTTCTTGCCTCAGTTGCAGATATACATTGTAAGCAATTAGTCTCTGCCTACTGCCAATATGTTTCCCTTGACAGCTTTTCAATGGTCCTACAACTGGATGTACTACTACTTCCTCAGGCATACCAAATCAAAGCTGTAATTTTGTAATAGTAGAGTACAAATTATTTTGTTTTGTATAATTAATTATGTAGTACCTTGAATTACTAAATGACGAGATAAAAGAACTCTGAAAAGAATTATTTTTGCCATAACTTGTTTATAAAGATAAAATACCATGAAAAACTGCAGGAAACAACGGCAACAAAATCGTAAGTAAATTTGACAACTGACAGAAATTGCATGAATTTCCCTGTGTGAACATGGTTCGCCCATTAGCCAATAACAAGCCCGTATTTTAAGGCCTATCTATTCCAAGTCTGCATTCTTAACGTGAATGGAGTATAGTATATGTTTATTCTTGCTAAATATAAATAGTCCAATATGATCCGCATAAACTACTTCAAATAACTTTGGTGGTGATTTCAAAGCGATGTCAATGTTGTTATAATAATGTAAGAAATTGTACAAAGTATGAAAATGCTATATATTAGAACTGACCAGCACGAACACACTTTCTGTATCACTTTAGTTACGATTAGAGTTCAAAGAAAAACCAACCAGTAGTCTGAAATAATCGAAGAAATATCGATTTGTCGGGCTTTTGACATTGAGCGAGAATCGCTGGTAAATTAAGTATGGTGTAAATTTGGTCGAGGCTTATTTAATGATACTTATGAGGAGGAATACCAACTATGTGAACAAAATTAATTTTATCGATCCCATTTTACGGTGGATATCATCGGTATCAAGGAATACCCTAAAACTTCATTATGGGTCCTGTTTTATTTGTTATTTTTATTCAATCATATGCCAGGTAACAATTACCGGTTTTGTTACTCTATGCCAGATATGAATGTAATGATCATTGGCTCTCTCCCGAGTGAGCCGATACAGATATGATTTGATGTATGAAATAAGTTTCGCTTAAGTGTCACAAAACCAATGTAATTTGCATAAATATCCCACGAACAAGGATTCAATGAAAAGCTTAGGTAATTATGTTCACCAAAAATTCCTATTCACTAAATTAATTTATGAATTTGAACCAAATTGTTCGAATGCTTGAATTATGAATACAAAGAACTGTTCCTCCAACCATTTTCAAATTTTCTCAAAAGTTAACGTTTCGTAATTTACGTTTTTAGTAGTGCTATGAGTAATATAACAAATAAATTACAAGCAGAGTTTCTTACTAGAAACTAGATAGAGTTGTTTGGGCTATTTCCATTGTTTGTTGAACTTATATAGCCCCATGTTCGGGCAATGTCTATTGAAGACGACAATAGAGTATTATATATATATCAGTATTATATACTGATAATTTTCATAAGAGGATAAAAAACAAAGAAATTTTTAAAAAGAAGTTTATTTTGAAATAATACAATGTTATTTAAATTATTGTTCAATTTTTTAATATAAATATTCTACCTAGAAAACAGTATATCTGAAAAAAACCTGCAATCGTAGTTTTCCAAACTTTACAATTTAAACTGAAAACAGAAAAACAAGTTCGAACAAAGCTTAGCTTGTCATTTTTTAGAGATCTTAAGGATATAGTTTGCAAACAAATATAGAAAATGTTGTTCCAGGATATTCACTACTGCTCTTGTGAAACATTTTACTTTTTGGAACTTCCGAATAAAAAACTTAGGAATTAAGACTAAGTTTGCTCAAATATAACTTACACAGCCCACGCCCAATCTTCACCAAATATTACAGCTAATATCACTTTAATTTTGTCACTGCCTCTCAGACTGCTTTCGAAATCGTAACTGTATTACATTAAGAGGCTCTATATGCATACAGACATTAAATGGATATATATTGCTTAATAAGAAAAATTAGCCACTAAAGTAAACCACAGAAACAACACCATAGTAGCATTTTGTAAGTTTAATTGTTGTTACCCAAAGCCATAATGAAAACACTTCTGCTTTTGTCCGGTTATTAAATATAAACTGTCCATTGCACAACAAACATAAAATCCCATCTCGATATGAACAAAGTATAGTATTAGATACAAATTACTAGGATATCATTTTACACCTTTTTGTATTTTTTCTTAAGAGTATAAAACACTTTTCAACTGCAATATGCATGAATTACAGGGCTAGCATAAACTAAACTCCATTGGTGGCTGTATTGTGATTGGCTAACTTTCTGCATTGAAAGCGATAGAACGCTCTCTAGTTCTCGCATCATAATACACGGCCTCCCAAAGCGTGGCATCTCGCAACAATTATCAAATGCACGAATGTTTGTTTCTCTATCGAGATATGGCTTTATGTTTACTATATAAGAATAATTTGATGTTATTCCTGGAGTAAAAAGTAATTATTCAAATCTCTTAACTAAAACGCATACCTGATTTAATAGCATTATCTTTAATATACAAAGCATTTATTAGAAATATATTGCTAACAAAGTTAATTTAAAACTAATTAAGAATTAAATTAAAACCTTAAAATCGTATAAAATATTTAAGAAGAGTACCGGAAATATCAATATAAAACATTTTGAAAATACGATTAATATAAGAACTTCAGTTTATATATTAGTCACCCTGTACACTAAGCACATAAAATAAAAGGGAGAAATATTCAGCATTGATGGTACACTGGCAGAAAAAATGCCAGGCCAGTGCAACGGAAAGAGAAATACATCACACTAATTTGTTACATTCAACGAGTTATGGCGCTAGAGGCGAAAGAAACTAGTGCCAAGGAACGTCAGATAATAGATTTAAACCATATAATTACCAAAATTTCTAAAGCATGAATACATTATTTTACAGGCGTCTTTTTAGAAGATTCGCCATTGAAATATTTCGTGCTATTTACCAGTCTTAACATTACACATGCTTAATAGAACATGTGTTTGTTTAAATAAACAGTTTCAACAAATTTCTCATGTTTTGTAGAGTTAAAGTTTGTATAGTAGAATATTTGAATTTTGAATGTATGATAATGTTGCAGTCGTCTCAAGAGTATTGTATTAACACATTTTTCACAAGCATATAATAGCTGAAAAATTGGAATAACAATATACTCATAAATGCATATTTCTTTCATACTAACTTCAATTCAAATTTTCCCGCTAACGTGCCGCCATATTTCTTCGCAGATTAGTGCCGGCAATTAACGATCGCAATCAAGACGCCACTGGAGCTAGTGGCGCTGTAACTCAGTGAGTGCAGTCATTTTATTATACAAAAATTACTACCGTCCCGCTTGCTTGCGCTGGCCGGATATATTCCAGCAGTGTACAATGAATACTTCACGTGATACACATATATTATGTAGCTCTTGAATTCGAAAGCTAAATATCATGCAAAACATGGCATCTAGGGACGTATATGTTTATATATCTTTTACGTAATGCGCAGTATATATTTAGTATCCAGAAATACCACATACAGATTATAGACAAAAATTGAGTTGTATTATTATGACATTTATGAAAAAATAACGCTACTTGAAGCTTCGATATAAATTTAGCAGAAAACCTTTCAAATATTAAGTACACAAATTGTCGTAAAATGCATCATAGATTGAAACACAGAAATAGCTGCCTTAAATGAAAAGCACATGTTTATTGCCAACACAAATATATTTCAAACGTATTTTTATTCGAATCAATTTTATCAAACACTGATGATTTGGATTTGTTTAACCAGCTATCTTTATCACCGACTTACTGAAAATAAATATTTTAAATGACATCTCTATAATAAACAGATCTCACCTAAAATATATTACTCCTTGGTGACAGATGTATCCATAGGGCTAGCGGGTTGTGGCGCTGGATTAGCGGGTTTAATGAAACGATCGCTACTTCTACGATGAGTTGGAGCCGGTGGACTACTCGAGCCTATTGGATGGAGGGCTAAAGGAACACATGACGGAGGTTGCATTTGGCCGCAAGTAATACATCGTGTTCCCGTCACAATCAGTGAATCTCTTGGTGACGGTGCTTGTAGAGTCAAGCCTAGTAATTATAAAATAATAAACAATAGCATTCATTTATACCTCAATCAAGGATCGGCAAATTACGGCACGGATATCAAATGCTTTTTGTTGTACAATGCTGTACGATTAAAATGTTCTCTGTTAATCATTAATGTAAATAAATATATAATTTGTAAATACGAGAAATGACTTAATTTCCTAAAACATGATAAATAAATGCATGTCATTGTGCATACTGCATGTATATTTGGCAAACTTTTTAGTACATATTTTGCAGAGTTTATTCATAACGCATTCGTCCCCACTTTTCTGCTACTTCAAAACACGAATAAATTGTTTTCGTGTGGCTTTTGTAAATAAGTCTTATTATTATGAATACATACTATCATAATTAGATTGTAAACGCCATTCTAAGAAGACTAGTATGAATTTCGCTAAATATTTTTATTTTGTTTTTATTTTGTTACTCTTAGAACTAGTAACAAAATATATTAGGTGCGATCAAACTTATAAACGGTAATGTATATAAGTCTGTTTGCAAGATTTATATACTACTTTGTTCTTCATCTCTCCAATTACTATTACGAACATTTAAGCTAATTTTTCAGAAAATATAAAGCCGCACATACATATATATTTACCTGGACTAAGAGGTCTGCTTTGACTTGGAGATGGATAAGGAACAGGCGATACAGTGTGCTGCCTAGCACCTAAAACTTGCTCATTATAATGTCGTTCCTCTTCCATTTCCAATGAACTTTCACTTTCTGATAAATGCCTACACAATGCTTCACGTCTTTCCACTTCTAACTGCAACTTTCTTTGTAGCCGTAAGTTTTCCTCTCGAATGCACCGCTCTTCTTGAGCATACCTTTGCATCTTCTGCGTGTGTTCCTGCTGACTTATAGCAAGATTTTGTCTTAATCTTGCTACTTCTGAACGTAGAGTTTGAATGTGGGTGCTCAAATTACTAGCTGTATCACCATTGCTTATGTCTCTGGGGCTAGCTGGATCAGAAACCGGTTGATCTAATTTAATTTGGAGCATTCGTTTTTCTGCTTCTAATTTATCCATTCGTTTCCATAGCTTGTTTACTAACGCTTCCTGTTCTTGCTCTAAAGTATTTTCTAGCTCTACTTTTTCTCTCCGCAGCTGTTCCAAATTGCTTTGTTTAGCAAGAATTTCTGCCTCCAATTTTTCAATCTTTCGCATAAGACGATTTACAAGGCACTCTTGTTCTTGCTCTAAGGTTTGCTCTAAACGACATTTCTCTTGCCGAAGCTGTGTTAACTTCCTTGATAAATCATTTGTAAGGCATTCTTCTTCTCTTTCATAGTGATGAGCTAAAGATTCCTTCTCTTTCTTTAATGCCTGAATCTTTTTCAGCAAAGTATTTGAAATAAATTCCTCTTCTTGTTCGGCTTTTGCTTGCTATAAAAAAAACAACTTATTAATTCCTATATTATTTCAAAAACATGAGATAAAAAACCATATTTAATATGCGATATTAAAGAAAAACGGTAAATAGCCGTTTTCGTTATTAATGATATGAATTGTATATTTTTGTAAACTTACTAGTAAACATTAGTTAAGTACAGACTATCAACTTGATCCACATTAAAATTAATGGTTTTGGTAACTAATCACTAATAAGATGTATTCAAGTACTTGAAACCGATTCTCACTCCTTAGTGGACAATCTATGTAAGTGCCTAAGAAATTATTTCGTCAATGTGAGAATTAAATTGCAAAGGTCTTTTATTTTTAATACTCGGTTGCGATTCTCGAACATTTTATCCGAAAACTTTGAAGAATCGACTGCTTTCGTGTTATCGTATTTGAATCATTATTGATTTTATTCTGATAACTGAGTAGTAACTTTTATTCAATGTTCATCGATCACAACAGAATGCAGACCAATTTGAACCTGATTTGTCAAATTGGTATCTACAATTTCTCTATCGAATTATTTTTTGTACTTGAGGGATTGTCACAGCAATTCATTTGGAAAGCTTAACCGTTTCAAAATTTTCGGCATAGTTCACATTTATTATCTATTATCTAGTTATACTTAAAACTGACAGTGATTTGTATTTTGATAATATTGAAAACATTTAAAAATGTATGCTTTTTTAAACGTTTTCAAGTACGACTCCTAAATAGGGTGGTTCAAAGACAATTTTAATTTTGTTTGCGCTTTGTTCAAGTTCTACAGTTCGTTGAAATTATGTATGCAGAACAAGTAGAAAATGATTTTTTGTTCTACCTTATCAATAACCATTAAAATAAATGTTTGTTTAACATTTAGATTTAATAACATTACAACACCTACTAATTTCTGTATCATCAAGTTTATTTCATCACTGCTTTCCCATGCCTCTCTAATATCCTTTATTAGTTCTTTACTGGTACAGTTCCCAACGATACCATATTTTTTAAACGTTCCACACGTTTTCTATTAGATTTAACTTCTTGGAATTTCCGGACCAATATAACAATCACAATTTTTTCGAGTGTACGTCATTTATAATAGAGTACGCTCTATGACACGGAGCATTTGCATAGATTATATTAAAGTATACGAGGGCGAACTGAAATGTTTCCGGAATCAGCAAGAGATGGTGCACAAAGGTTGAAGTGGATCCATTGGTCGGCAAGGGCAACATTTCTTATGGCAACTGCCAAAATTACTGACGTCTACTGTCAATAGTTATTCTTGAAGAGTGTGTAGCAAGTCAGGCGGTTTCGCAAAAATGGATAAAATCGAATTTCGTGCAGTGATAAAACACTTCTGGATGGCTAGGAGAACGGCCACGGAAATTCGAAATATTTTGCTAGAGGTTCATCGCGGATGTACTCCATCATTTTCGACCATCAACTTCTGGGTGTGCGGGTTCAAACGTGGCCGCATAGACACAAGTAACGAACCACGCAATGGACGCCCAAAAACCGCTACTAACGATGAAATGGTCGACAAGATTCATGACGTCGTGTTAGCCGCTTGCCGATTGAAGCTGAAAGAAATAGCAGAGACAACAGTCATCTCAGAAGAACGCGTTGGTCATATCCTACACGAAAGTTTGGGTGCGAAAAAGTTTTCGGCGTGATGGGTACAGCGTTTGCTCACACCGGAACAAAAACGAAATCAGGTGACCGTTTCGGAGAAGTGTCTGGCCAGGGTCCAAGGCAATCCAAGCGATTTCTTCATGCGTTTCGCAACCGTGGATGAGACTTGGATCCACACTATATACCGGAGACCAAGTAACAGTCGAAGCAGTGGACTTTTCCGGCCGAATCGGTTCCGAAGTAAACAAAGACCGTTAAATCGGCCGGAAAGATAATGGCGACCATTTTTTGGGATTCCCAAGGTGTGATCCTCATTGACTATCTGCAGAAGGGAAGGACGATCACGGGGCAATACTAGAGCGATTTATTGGCCCGATTCGATGCAGTATTGAAGGAGAGACGGCCTCGTTTGCAGCGGAAAAAAGTGCTTTTCCACCATGACAATGCACCGGCTCATTCATCCCGTATCGTCAAATTGAATGAGTTTCGCTACGAATTAGTCTCTCATCCTCCATGTTCACCGGACCTAGCCCCCAGCGACCTTCTCCTATTCTCAAAACTAAAAAAATCACTGGGAGGAAACAGATTTGTCTTAAATGAGGAGGTCATCGCCGGTACAGAAGACTATTTTGCAGACTTTAAAACACCCTACTTTTCCTACGGCTTGAAGAGACTGGAGCACCGCTTGAAAAAAGTGTATTAATCTTCGAGGAGATTACATCGAAAAATGAAAAACCACACCGACATCTCGACGATTCCGGAAACATTCCAGATCGCCCTCGTATTGTTACATTCTTACCAGGTCTCAATTTGAACAGGCGATATTATTTTATTAAAATTATTTGCACGACTAAATCTAAATCAACATCAACGTCTTTTCTCTAAAAAAATAGATCACTAAATATCCTTTGAAACAGTTGACAAGTTTTTTCCCTCTTTGCAATGATATATGCAGCATTTACCTTGGAAAATAATAAAAAAAACTGTTTTACAAAACAAGCAATGAAATATCGCAGATATAAAAGAGTTCATGACTAATACAATTACAATCCACGTAGTATTATCATTAGTGTACTACGTATACCGCAACGTAAAATGCTGCAACTGATTCACATATACAATATTTTTTAAGCATTGCACATACACTTATTTTTAACCCCAACAAAATCTAATAGCTATAATATACAGATATAATCAGCAAACTCAACGACGGGGAGGTATCTACAATCCTACGTTCCCCCACTATAGGTGTAACCATGATGTAGTAGGGCAACAGCAAAGCACTGCTTACGGCGAATGACTGATAAGACTAATTGTAGGGGAATACTGCAGCGAGAAAGAATAACGCGAAACGCGCATGCGTATTATAACCGTTGACTTTGCTCGGATTACATCTGTATAGAGGCGACATGTAAAAAGCAGTTGGCGATACTGAATACTTCACGCGTACGTAGCAGCGTTAGCTGAATACCGTGATAATAAATCTCGCCAGTTGTGAAATTTTTTGAGTAGATTTTCAAAAGCAGGAGAGTACGTTATGTATTTCTTATCATTATTTTATGAAGGTCGTGATCATAAATGATGCGAGTACGTAAACGTTACTGAACACGCGCCTTGATACGGCCACTCTGCTCCTCTACAAGATATAAACTAATTTAAGTAAAACAATTTGTGAATATAAAGAAATGCAAGTTCTTGAAAATAACTACAATTATTAATATTATGTACATATTATATATTGTTTTTAAATTCAGGCGCCAAAAGGTTGGCCAGTTTTCAGCAGAAATTATTCTGGCGATATTTGCTGGCCACCGTATTTTTGCAACAACTGATTGATGTTTAGATCGTGTATTTTTTTGAGTGCGTTTACCTTTATTTTTTCTTCCTAAATTTGCGTTGTAATAATAATTACGTAACTACACTCAAAACTGCCGCCAAAAGTAGCTTTGAAAAATTCCATTGTGTAAAGGCGTCTTTTCATTTAATTTTGTTACCAATCAATGCTAAAGCTATTAGCAAATTACTGCAAACAAGAAAACAGAATTGGAAATTTGATCTCTTACGATGACAAACAAAGGTGTATATCCTTGCTTTCAACCGCTGTTAACTATTTATACTGTATTTTAATTGAAATATTAAAACTAGGCATTGAAGCATATTTCTAACATAATTTCAATTGTCAAATAAGTAGATCACACTTAATCAAGATGTTTTATATTGTTAAACAGAACTCAGTTCAAGCAGACGATATATCTTAAAACAATTTACTTTCAAATTAAATTAATTTAACAATAATAAACAACGAATTACACTTTAGACGTTAGAAGCGCTAACGCTAAATGAATATTTATCCACACGAAGTATAATGTATAACGTGAATAGACTCGCTTTCATTAATGTCAACATAAGTGGTTCGTATAGCGGGAATTCCCTAAATAGGTCCGTACGCGCCCTATGTTTTAATGCCGTTGTACTTCCCCGAATTATATGATACGCATTGTTTACGCAATACAGCTTGATGCCTTAACACGTCTTTCAGTATATACATGAATGGAAAAGTGTTCGATCGTGATTTATTCCGTCATGTCTTAATAAATCCGAAATGCTTAACACTTCGTGAAAAAGCAATATAATTGAGGGATTAAAAACTGTGCAACTGTAACAGATTTATCAAAAAATTATGGCGTTGCTAAATTCACGATTTGCAAAATAACAAAGTAATAATTACATGGGGTGGCTTGTACTTATGCAGGACCAAGGCAAAGAAGAATCTAAACACCCTGAAATGGAAAGAAGGATGTACAAATGGTTCTTGAATCAAAGAAATAAAACATTATGGTCAGTGGTGATATGATCAAAGAAAAGGCAAAAACCGGTGTGAAGTTAGCAATAGATTTCAGCAATAGAAAATCTACCTCAGTTCGCTATATTTAGCTCGTCGGGAGAGTTTTAACATGTAAACATGTTAGCAACAATTCTTATATACAATTAAAGTTAGCCATTCTATCTACTAATACAATAGGTAAAGAGTCATCTATGTCCGTAGTGCTCGCCACATTTAATTCACAATTTTTGCACAGTGAGCCATTGCAAAGATAGAAAGCGACCCCCCAGAAAAGTTTTAAAATGTAAATATTTTTGTACCAAATTTTATAAACAATTAGAGCTGGATATCCCATACGCTAATACAGTAGGTATTGAATTATTCTCTTTCGAAGTGTTCGCCACGTTTTACTTGCGATTTTTGGACACCGAACTATTGCCAATGGAGAGGGGAGTCCGACAGAAAAGTTTAAAAATGTAAACATTTTTGTAACAATTCTTAGAAACAATTAAAGTTGGATGTCCTATTCGCTTACGGAATAGGTATAAATTATTTTTTTTTCGTAGTGTTCGCCACACTTTATTTGCGAATTTTCCACACAGAGTTATTGCCAAGGGAAAGGGAAGTTCGTTAGAAAAGTTTAAAAATGCAAAGGTTTTTTTTATAAACAATTAAATTTGGATGGACTCTTCGCTTAAGGAATAGGTATTCTTTTTCGTGGTGTTGGCCACGGTTTATTTGCGATTTTTGCACACAGAGCTATTGCCAAGGGAGAGGGGAGTTCGCCAGAAAAGTTTAAAAATGTGAACATTTTTGTAACAATTTTTATAAACAATTAAAGTTGGTTGTTCTATTTGCTTATGGAATAGGTAAAGAATTATTTTTTTCGTAGTGTTCGCCACACTTTATTTTCGATTTTTTCACACAGAGTTATTGCCAAGGGAAGTCCGACAAGTTTAAAAATATAAACGTTTTTGTAACAATATTTATAAACAATTTAGGTATCGTTGCTTGTGTCAATTCCAGAATACCAGTCAAGTAGGCATAGCTTCATCAGATCTGATGGAACTACTTCTTCGACTAATGTTCAATATGGATATCCAACAAGTATCGGCCGACTCAATCGATATTTTCAACAGCTCTGTTTACAAAAAACGCGAATAAAATGTGGCAAAGATTACTGCAATAGATGACTCTTAACATCTTGTATTAGCGAATAGGACAACCAACTAAAAAATAGTTTGCAAAAGTTGTTACAAAAATGTATAATATATACAATACATTTTAAAACGTTTCTGGCGGGTTTGTTTTTCGATTTGCAATAATCCAGTGTGTATAAATTTCAAATCAAACATGGCGAACACTACGAAATATAATAATTCTTTACCTACGACATTAGCGGAAGTGATACACAACTTTCTACTACTAACTAATTCTCTACCTATTATACTTAAGGATATTAAAGTTGGATATCCAACTTTAATTGTGTATAAAATTTGTTACAAAAATGTTTACATTTTTAAACTTTTCTGTCGGACTACCCTCTCCATTGGCAATAATTCGGTGTCCAAAAATCGCAAATAAAATGTTTACAGAAATCAAGTACACACCCAATAAGAGCTCCTCTTATTTTGGATAATACTCCATCACATCCCCCAATAGAAGAATTACGGAGTAAACATGGACAAATTACAACAATGCACCTCCCGTTTTGACAGTAAAAGATGCTGCTACAAATTAGATGTATGCATGGAACCGATTAGATTCAACAATAGTGTATTACAGCAAAAATGGAAAGATGGTCAGACAGAAGCTGTAGCTGGAATACGAGATATTTTAAACACATTATTGCCATATTTATGTATATACATCTTCTAGATTGAACTGGATGAGGGAGACGTAATTGCATGGATTTCATTCCACGACACATAATTAGACAATTTTGACGAAAAACAGAATATGAAACTAAAAATGAGGATATTGTAATATGTCCCACCTATGGATGCAGAATTTGTATGCATGATATCGAACCTAACGAGAAGCCTACATAGACTGCATCAACACAGTTGTCGATATTATAAAAACTACAATACAACACCGTCTACCTCTCAAACGACATGCTAAGAGATCAATAACATGCTTACGTACGAATATTTCGGCTGCGAATAATAGACATTTATATTTTAAATGACTATAATTTTTCTCGCGTGTGTGAAGTATTTTTCGCAGAATGTTTTGGATCCAAGGCTAATAAAATTAGATCTTCCCATTTTCCATATTATTTTTATTTTATTTCATGGACATCCTGTATTGTTATACAAAAGCACAAAAATTACATGATGATAAATTGGTACAGGTTTTATAAAGGCCTAGGTTAAAAGATGTGAAATTTGACAACAAAAAATGTAAGGTAAGACTTACAAAAAGTGAATATGTTGTATGTACAGCAATGGCCATTAAAATACTACTCTAAGAAAAATAACTTTTTCTGGAGGAAAAAAAAGAATAGAATTTGATACAAAAGCAAACAATTTACTCTATCTAAAAACAAGAAAATACAAAATTTGTTAAGTGAAATAGTATTTTCCAATAAAAAATCCTAAAAGATGTTGAAAATTAACTTTGCGACTTAAGCTTCTAATATTTAGTTGCTTGTCCTTTGTTAGAGCTGACAGCTGCGCACCGCCTTGGCATAGATCTAACCAGCTGTCGACACATTGCTGTTGGAGTAGTAGACCATTTTTTTTAGACTATCTGCCACAATTCAGCCTTATTCTTTATTTTTTATCTACCGACTGTGCTTCTTAAATCCTTCCATAGACCTTCTATGAGATTTAAGTCGAAAAGATGACGATAACAAATTTATTTTTTCTTCCTCAATTTTTTTTGCCTTACACTATCTCCCGGTGATTTCGAAAAGAAAAATTTCAAGTGAACACTTATCATAAACCTTTGGAAGTCATTTCTAAAAAAACCCACTAGATAAATGTTCTCTACAAGTCCAGAGACAAAGAATTAGATTGCAAGCCGTTTTGATGATTGACATTGGTGTGACAAACCTAGTACACAACTTTATTTCACAGACACATTATCCAAACGATGTGATCCTACTGTCAACAATAAAAAAAGACTTACAGACCATTAATGGAATTCAACCTCACTTACACCTAATACAATACCTTAAAAATGTAATTTATGGGTACAAGAAAAAGAAAACAAAGATTTATAAGACCCGATAAAACTCAAAGAAAAAGTGATCATAATATAAAAACTATATAATACTAAATTCAATGAAACAATTGCACCAAATACAGTTGAATAAAGGGGTAACTAATTAATCCTACTTCAATTAAAATTTTTTTAAATAAAATAAGTAGTATAACTCCTGAAATAGATGGGATTCTATAAATTCAAGGGAACCTAACAATTCTTTTAATGTTAAAGAATAATTTATCTTTAACTAATCCTGTATTTCTTAGAAACAGTATCACCATACTAGAAATATTATCTCAAGCAGCTTCTACAATCATTTGCTAGAATCCTAGAAATTTTGAGTTTACCATTCAACTTGTTTTAAATTGTACAGATCTATAATTCAATTTGCTATTTCATTACGTAATATTTTTAAAAAAACACTTTACTGTCAAAAGTACTGTCAGAGCATTTTTTTTGTTATCCAGTTTTTAATTTTTAACATAAGTATTTAAATTATAAAGCAATTGCTATCATTTGATCGCAATAAGTTTTTCTATTATGCTGCAATCTAGTTAGTCTGAATAATTTACAATGATTTAGACAGAAGCTAATATATCAAATGTTATCATTAATTTGACGAGAATAAAAGAATTTCATTTCACTATTATAATCCAAAACAACTATTGTTCAATTCATAGAAGGTGAAATGCTAGAACTTTTAACACTATCTAACAAGATATATACAAATATTCAATACTTACTATAATTACGGAAGCCTGTCTAAGACCACGGTTTTCTTCTTGAAGTGCTTTGACACGTAGTTTATATGTTTCTAACTCAACTTTAAGTACCCGGTTCTGTTGTTGTAAGCTCTCAATTCGTTTCTGAAGTTGTTCTCTAGTAACCGGGCTTGGTGGCATCATGATGGGGCCTCCATCAATGCTACTGGAATCTGACTCACTGGCAGAATCAGCCATATTCATTACTATGATTCTAGCAGTCCTTTAGCATAGAACATTAATTGGAACAATTTTCTTGAATTTATAAAATGTAAAGCTTCTGAGTGAATGTGTTACTGTATCTTAAGTCTTCTTAGGTATGTATCACTAAAACGCAGTCATCAGTAAGCATTGGTTCAAAGTTAGATGCAAGATACTCTTATTTCTCCGCAGACATACACATTCGGCGTAGGAATATCTTATTCAGTTAATTATGCCCGCAAGCAGGCAAATCAACACAATGTTTGCGCGGTTACATACAGCCAAACAACATCCTTCGTACAATGGTCAAATGGACGAATCCGTTCGTCATCCCACTACCATAGTTCATTACAATTCCGCTAACAGTTACCAACTTCCGATCAAATGATCAAGTGAATTCTTTTCCAAAATTTGACATATAATCAAAATATAAATATTATATATACGAATTTATTTAATTACATACAGCATTTATTGAAAATGTTATGTTAGATACTTACTGTATATAAAAATAGATTTAAAAACAAAAAGAAAGCACATAAAAGAAAAACCAGTTCAATTGTGATTTACCCCGTCGTTACTATAATTGTAGTAATAATTACCTATTGTCTGTTTCTTATACACCTTTATTGTTTTTACAATCACTAACTACACGAAGCTCACAATCTAACTTTTTAATAAGGAAATACGGTACGATATACAAAAGGGGCTTGAAAAAATAAAAAGAAATGGTTAGCTGCAATAAGAAATACAATGCTCCATCTAATGATGCACTAGCAAACCGCAGTCTTTTTCATTTAAATCTGCGTCACTTGAGTGAACGATTATTGAAGTTTAGACAAATATACAAATACAACGCATCAAAACGAATAAGTCAAAGTTTAGATAAAATAGATGGCGGCGCCAGACAAGAACGTAGGTAACCTAGGGTAGTTCTATAATAGAGTCAGGAGGGTTCCGCTTTAAATAAGGCACGTAATATATTAAATTTAGTTTTTCCGACCAGCAGTAGATGCCGCAAATTTCAATTAAAGTTAAAGGTTAGGGTAGCGCATTAGGAGAATAGAACCATCTAGGCGTCAACTAACTAGAATTGACCGAACACGCGGCGATCTGCTCAGTATAGGCGCGACGCTAACAGAAATTTGAAAAAGAACGAAAAAAAAAACAGAGAAATCTCATTATTGAACCCTCAAACACTCGTATATACTTTTAAACGTAATAAAGTTGTACAGTTACAATGTACCGTACGATCCCCGAAACTAGAAAAGAGAACAAAATGTTAAAGAAAAAACCTGTACCAAATCGTCCCAAGAACATTCGTATAAGAGGCATAATCGACCCTACGATTTCGAAAATTACAAATGGTAGAAAAAAATGTTATAGGAAGAAGTAATTGGAAATCGGCCCGATAGCGCACAAATTTTCAGAATTTTGCTCGCACTCCCAAGCAAACTAACCCCCAACACCTAAACCTAGAATCTACCCTACAATCCGGAAAGTAGAAAAGATACCAAGAAATGTTAAAGGAGAAAGTTGTGGCAAATCACCCTAAAAGCGCATGTATAAAATAGACTTCTAGCTGCGCCCCCAAGCGAACCACCTCCGCAATCCCGAAGGGCAGAATCTAGTCTACGATCTCGAAAAGTACAAATGATAGAAAAAAAGTTATGGGAAGAAGTAATTGGAAACCGTCGCGACAGGGCATGTATAAATTTTCAGAATTTTGCTCGCACCCCCCAGCGAGCTAACCCCCAAACCTAAAGGTGGAACTTACCCCGCGATCTCGGAAAGTAAAAGAGATACGAAAAAATATTAAAGGAAAAAGCTGTAGCAAATCATCCTAAAAGCACACCTATAAAATCTCAGACTTCTACCTGCACTCCTAAGCGAACCATCCCCGTAATACCTAAAGACAGTATCTACTCTACGATCTCGAGAAGCACAAGTGATAGAAAAAAAGGTATAGGGAGAAGTAATTGTGGTATTTTTCAAAAATGTTGCCGTCCGTAATTTTCGTCCACATTTATGACATTCACGTTCAGTACTCCGGACGGTATATTGTTAGAATACATCAACAGTTCAACAGCATTTCCCTCGATTTCATCATATATCTCTCCCTGCATCGTTTCCTCTTATGAAATAAACTTCCAGCTCTCTTGGCGCACACAAACTTTGCAGTGATTGATCTCATTACCATGTTATGCTCAATAATAGTTGCATGTTAGTGATGTACTTAATAATGTTAATGATTCATTCATGTTATAATCAATAGTGTTAATATCTATGTATACATGAGTCCGTACAGAATAAAATGTATTCATGATTTACTTTTTCATTACACTTCTACATTTTGATGCACGAGACAACGATTGAAATTGTACATCTTTTTTGTTACACCCTTTGCTACGAAATAAATAGGACAATCTATGGATATTTCTAAAGATATGTGTTTAGTAAAGTATGGTATTTATTAATTTAATACCAGCTGTATAAATGGTTATAGTGAGATATCACTGCTCATAGTTGAATCAGAATTTAACAATATACTCAGATACAATTGGCTACTATTTCTTAACTAAATAAATATGGATCCAATAAATTGATTTGAATAGTTTCAATTATGATACAATTATTTATAGTTTTGTGTGTTTTATAGTGTGAAAATTTACGCCACTATTACTGATCCAAATAGTCAATACCATCACCAGCAATGAACGTTTTCGAGTTTACAGCCATTATTGGTGGATGCCCTTCGGTTATCGAGTTCTCCACAGTGTCGAAAATTTTATACTTGAAGTTTCGATCATCTTGTTGTGATCTTACTTCACTTCTCAATGAGATCACAAATTTTGTCGACATTTTCATAACGAATCTGTTATAGTTTAGACTGCTGTTACGCCTAACAATAAAACAGCTATATAATTTGTTTCCTCTTAAATTAATTCGTCATATTGTATGAAACCTCTGAGCACACTTCTAATACACTTGATAAACAAATGTAATATCGGCAATTACGTTAGTAACTATGTAATACAGCGTAGGTGCAGTATCAAAATTGGATATTCCAGTAAAACAACGCTGCTGTTCGTACTTCCAGAGAAACACAGAATTGATTTTTTAATCAAGTCATTACAATGCCTGGTTCGCCCGTCCAATCTTAAGAGTGTCGGATACCGTATAACTGATTGCCTATTTTTTTTCATTTTTCTATGCAAAACTACGCGAACAATTGGCAGTGTAGCACCGAGGATGCTATTCTTCGCCGATACAGAGCTGTTTTTCTTGATGGTTTTAATTTTTTTTGAAAAACTATGTTTCCGGAAAATAATAGAAAAAAGGGCTCTGTACCAAAATTTCAAAAATTTTTCTTAACTATTTGGTTCAAAGAAATCGATAATCACAAAAGAAATAACTCCGTAAAACTGCATAAACGAAATAAGAATAAAGGTGGTAATAACGTGGTGTCCCGTGGTGGGAAAGTTCGTAATTCCGATAGGCAGATGCGTCTGGCAACATTGCAGGGCAACGTGTTTGTGCTATTTGCATACATATATTAAAGGAGGTAGCAAGAAAAGCGGCAATGAGTTTGGTTTGTGATATACATACGGCCGGGCCTTACAGTTTGAATGATTGCATAAGAAGATACTTCACCTTGAATGTAATTTTAATCGTGGAATATTAGTTTTTCTTACAATTCTGCCTTACGGCTGCTAGGAACGTTTTCATATAATTCCGAAATTAATGCTGACCCCTGTTTTTGTTTTCAGTTTGTTTCTTTGACTATTTGTTGTTAACATCGTATCATAAATGGACGATATTGTATCAGAAGTTTGTAAAAGCGGAGGTTAATTTTTGTTTTAAATAAAGTATCTGCAAGTTGTTATTCCATTGTTATAGTTTTGTTTGTTCGGTTTAGAGAAAGGGTGGATGGTTCTGAAAGCGTTTCTTGCTGCCATATATCGGAAGTAGAAAGTAAAATCTCAGTATAAATCATTTTAATCAAAAAGCATTGCAATATCTTGCTCTTTTTTGTAGATAGTCCGTTCCATGTAGGTGTGCCTCTTAGAATAATACAAGACAACGAGGAACGCGAAAGTTGGGGCTGTATGGTTTATATTTTGTCATCATTATACAGAAAACGTATAGTCGCGATTACAACAAGCACAAACCATTCACAACTATTTTTATTTTGAATAACATGTTCATATTTAGCTCGACTACCTCTTCGATATGCTCTCCTGCGACCGCCGGTAAAATATGTAAAAGCAGGGAGACTTGCAGTACACTAAAATGCAGTGCACCGGTTTTGCGATGGGACATACGTAATGCATACGTACATATTATTCATAATACTTTCGTAACGCGATTAGTGCTTGATGAAATTTTATCATACTTTCAAGAACATTCTATTTTCCATGATATTTCTTTACGATGAAAAGTAAAAACCTTCTTGAAATTATTGTTACCGTTTCTTAAACATTACACGCTCTATAATGTTACTATTTAAAATAATTATTATAGTAAAAGGTAGTTCCAGAAACCGGTTGAAGTGAGAAAGTGTAAAAAAATATTTTTTAACAAAAAGCTTCTTCGGTGCGCATTTTGCATCGCATACATTTAGAATGTTGTAGAATTTTTAAAATTTCTAATAGAAAGAGTACTTTTACTAAATATCTGAACAAAACCAGTTACACATGTTTTAATTAAGATCAATACACTAATAAACAATATTGATCCAACGGATTTTTACCCATACGTAATTAATCTGCTTTGCGATTATACTCAAACGTCAAGGTACGCCCAATTACGCCATATTACCTATACGTATGTCCTACAGTTTCTTCATAACTACTTCTGGTAAAAACATGTTTATAAGAACAGAAATGTGTCTGCTATGCCTCTGGTATAAGCAACGGCATACGAAGTTTACGTCATACTTATGTCGAAAGGAGATAATACACGTCACAATAGCGTTTTATACGTAATGTTATAGATGTACTACTACGGTATGTAGACCGTGTTTGTATCTGTCCAACGTCAAAAGAACGTAATAACTACAAGTCGCTAGAAGTTACTTGATGTCTGAGGTAACTTGCTGTGTTTCTTTATCGCATTATACACAGTTGTGCATACTACAAACATCTTAATTTGCCTACAGTGTGTACCATTTAGTTAAGAGTTAAAGATAAATAATCATGGGTTAAGTTTCGTTGGAACGATTGTAAAATGCAAGGGCTCCCTGCTACAAATTGGATCGTATTCGAAAGAAGCTGTTGTAAAAGTTACTGTATTCATATATTTCCTATTTGCAACAGTGAATTTAATACAATAGCAACAAAATTGCTGAAATACCAAGAAAAGCATCTTCGTAGATTCTGTATAGGGAAGTAAAATTCGGTGTTACCAAACATATTCAGCCTGTCTACAGGCAACCGAAGGAGTTATTACTAACATATGTCTTTATTGCATAGTATAGTACAGTAAAGGAGATTGCCTTAACATATGCTCAATATTCGTATGTTTAGTGTGAGGGAATGTCACTAGAATGGAGACATAAGATGAGGTATTTATTTATGTTTGGCTTGATCAGCTGGTGTCGTTTGGTTTTTAATTTACAATATGCAAGTTTTTTGATCTCACTTTCTTCTCAAAGTTCTGAGAGATGGTACTCTGCAGTTGCCAATTTATTACATAAGTCATTGGTTAAGTCACCCCTCACCTACCGCTAATTGGTTGTTTGATTAATGTTTTTGACATTTAGTTAACATTTGTAGATCATATCTACATAATATCAAGTCTGTATCTAGAAAGTGTTGTTGTGCTGTGGTTAATTCTTGAGTAATGTGTCGTGATTCTTCATAAAAATGGATGCTGTAGAACATGTGGGCAACAACCGGCCCACGAGACATTTTGAAAAACCCAATTAAAAAAAAATATTACACTACTTATTCGTACTCACTCCAAATGGGGAAGATCGCAACATGTCAAAGGTTGCCCATACTTGCTGTAGAACAAGGAGCCGTAATAAAATACCTCCACAAAAAGGACATGACGGCAACTCAAATTCATAAAGACATTATTGGGGAAGCTGCAATTTCTTATTATATAGTCAAACGCTGCTGTCGAGATTTTAAATGCGGAAGAACATCATGTGAAACCCAATGCCGGTGGTCCACCCATAACGGTAACAACCGACAAAAACATTAAAAAGGCACACGATATCGTACTGCAAGACCGACGAGTACGCATCAGGGACATTGTGGAAGATACTGGCTTATCATATCATATGGTGCACAACATACTGACTAAAGAATTAAATATGAAAAAGATGGGTGCTTCGAATGTTAACCATTAACTAAAAAAGAAATCTGGTGTAGATTTGTAAGCGTCTTTTAGAAAGGTACCAAGTAAACAAAGAGAACTTTCTTAGTCGGTGAGTAACCACGAAGGAGTCATATGACCCCGAAACCAAGGTGCAAAATGGAGAGTAGAAATATTACGGTTCTCCTCCACCACACAAACTTAAGGTCGTGCCGTCTGCTGGAAAGGTTTTAAAGGGCTATTAAACAGAAACTCTGAGAAAAGTTAAGGCACGATGTGCTGTTCCATCAGGATACTACTCCCGACCATACATCTGGTATTGGTATGGCTGCTATACACCAAGCTGACTTTGAATTAGTGGACCACCCGCCATATTCGCCGGATTTTACCCCTACTGATTACTATTACTAATCTTACATGGAATTCTACATTTAGGTATTGGGGGTTAGCTCGCTTAGAGATGCAAGTAAAATTCCGAAAATTTATACGAACGCTGTTGAGATGATTTCAATTACTTGTTATAACTTTTGTTTCTATCACTTATACTTGTAGAGGTCGTAGGATGGATTCTGAGTGTAGGTATTGCGGGGGTGGTTCGCTTAGGGGTGCAGATAGAAGTCTGAGATTTTATAGGTGTGCTTCTATGGTGATTTACTACAATTTTCTCCTTTAATATTTCTTTGTATCTCTTCTATTTTCCGAGATCGTAGGGTGGATTCTACCTTTAGGTATTGAGGGTTAGCTCGCTTAGAGATGCATATAGAAGTCCGAGATTTTATACGCATGTTCTTGGGACGATTTGCTACAGGTTTTTCCTTTAACATTTTGTTCTATCTTTTCTAGTTTCGGATCGTATGGTATATTGTAACTGTGGGTATTGTGTAAGAGATAACAGTATATAAATTGCTTATCGACACATATTTCTGTTCCGAAGACAAACTTTATTATATTAAGTGTCCGAAATTAGCTTTATCATGTACCTTTAAAAGTATGTACGAGTCTTTGAGGGTTAAATAATGAGATTTCTCTGTTTTTTTTTTTTCGTTCTCTTTCAAATTTCTGTTAGCATCGCGCTGAGCATTTCGCCGATATTTATTTTTAGTGATATTTAGGAATATTTACATGTTTATTATTTACATCACTTTTCTCCTGCCAAATTAACAAAATTTAATCTTTATAATTAATTTTTCCATTTTTTCTAAATAAGAGAAGAATGGATTTCTTAGATAAAGATACATATGTTTCTTATGTACGTTCATTTTATAATATATATGTTTATTGTAATTTGCCATTCATTGTTGCTTGTACTGTGGTATAATAATGATTGCTACTTATATCCTTGATTATTATTTTTTGGTCGATTTGTGGTTATGAAGGGTTATGTGTGTATTCACGATTTATAAGACGAACCTATGTGCATACTACACTTTGCGCACACTTAGCTTTTACAGTCACGCTATTGGTTCCGAGAATATCCCGAAAACGAAAAAGTTGAAACTTGACCAATTTTCCCGTTCTTGTTACCGGTTGGCTTTTCGTTTTCAAAAATGTATTGTGCAGGTATACACTAGTCTCCCATGATTTAACTTTTTTTTCTCGTTCTCGTTGCCGTTTCCGTTCTCGTTAGCGTTCAATTGTGCAGCCGCTTTAAATTGCAACACTACACACCCAAAGTGATCTGTCTATATTTTTCTGGATATGAACAGTATGAGGTTATGTGATAATCATGATAACGATAGAGATGCCGATGAAATTCTGAAAATTTATGTGTATTACTGGGACGATTTATAACAACTTTTTTCTTTAATATTTTGTCATATTTCTACTTTCTAGGTCATTCAATGTATTCTACTTTTAAGTATTACGTGAGTGGTTTGCTTAAGGTTGTAGGTGTCTGAAAATACGTATGCACTAGTTTCACAAACCGTGCGGTATACTCCGTACACTCTATAGCTTCAGGTATTGAATTGACAGTATAGAAATTGTTTATTTAAAATGTTTCATTTCTCCGCTTTAAATAAGAATTTCATAATATTAGATCTCGGCATTTGCTATATTTATTTATCATAAAATTAAATTCTGGAGGATAATGAATGAAATTCTATTTCTTGTCTTTTTCAAATTTTTGTCAGTATCACACCTAAGGAAATCGTTCGCTATGTCTTCAGTTGCATTCGCGATCAGTGGATTCTACTCAATGTACACTTTGTTAATTCTTAAATGCGAATCGAAGCAACGTTGGAGGTAGGCGGCCAATTTAAGCGGTCTATAGTAGTGATGCGTAATCTTGATTTTTTTTTAACTGTTTTTCAATTTTTATTTCATACTATAGGTTCTGGAAAGAGGTAACTGAAGAAACGGAATCGTTAGTGTGTAAGAAGTAGACGCTCGTCAAACAGAATATAAAATACGACACAAAAATCCTGAACATATTTTATATTTATTTGAAGGAATTTATTACTTACCTAAAATTGTTTTAAAATGTCGAAAGTTTAATTAATATTGTATATTTATACTTCGTATATAGTCCAGGCACTCTAAGTTTACTTGCACGTCATCAATAAATCGTGACGTCACGATTTATACCGTTGCCGGATACACACACAAACTCGCTATCAAACCTAACCTAACATACTACACATACTACTACATCTACCAACTGTAAACATTTAAAATGACCGGACCAAAGATAACCGACAACATTGTATTTAATCAAATATAGCCAATAACAGTAACATAAAAGTACTGCGATATGGAAAATATAATAATTAAGTAAATAGCTATTTCTTTTACATTTTTAACATTGATAGAACGAGCTTTTGCATTAAAAAACAGTGTTGCGTTATCCATTGAAATTTACTTTAATTATTAAGTATTATGTTATAATTATGTACTAATATAAAATATTTTTAATTTATCTGTGTGGTCGCATTGCACTTTTATGACGTCATTTGATTATATGTATGACGTTGCGTCATACATTTGAACTCAAGAGTGCCTCGACTATATATTAGTGTATTGCAGATGTATATATATATATATATATATATATACACGTCACGGCACTCTAAGTTCACATGCACGTCATTAACGCAACGTCATACATATAATCAAACGACGGCATAAATATGCAATGTGACCACACAGATAAATTAAAAGTATTTTATATTAGTACATAATTATAACATAATACTTAATAATTAAAGTAAATTTCAATGGATAACGCAACACACTGTTGTTTAATACAAACGCTCGTTCTGTCAAAGTTAAAAATGTAAAAGAAATAGTTATTTACATTTTTAATTATTATATTTTCCATATCGCAGTACTTTAACGTTGCTGTTATTTGCTATATTTGATGAAATACAATGTTGTCGGTTGTCTTTCTTCCTTTACGTTAGTTTGTATAGTTTTCGTCAAACTATTTCATTGCTTTGCATATCCAAAAGTTCTTTTTAGAACTAGTCGACGTATATTTACGAAAATGCCATGTGCATTGTGTCAACAGACGAAAGAAATAATCAGTTCGCTGATTATATATTTTGAGCAAGAACGCGACAACAACGGTCCCTTGTTACCGTTGACTGCTGTCAGAGAGATAGATTATATTCTATTTCTGCATATACGATAATAAGGGCACAAAATTGTTGCATTTTAGCGCGTCGCTGTTGCTGCAAATGTGAGTATTTGGGCTGTGAGCAAGATGTCAAGCTCGACAAAGTCGCTGCAACCATTGCCTTCCTGTAGCAAGAGCAGAAACAAATTAAAACCAATTGTGGATATTGATGAAGCAAGCGAAGCTGCTATCCGCAATGTAATTTACGAAATGTACCATAATTGTATGTTAAAATGCATTCTACGTTATCAGATGTGCTAATGCTGATTTATTTTAGGAGAACACATTACACGTTCATCTCTTTTATGTAAATTGAAAGAAAGAGATTTGCTTAGTGGAGGCGTTTCTTCATTAGGAAAAGTTTTAAAAAGCATTGGGTTTACGTGGAAGAAGATGATCTTCAACGAGGACTAATGGAACATCACATTCTCTTACTTCGTGTTGAATTTTTGCAATGACACATAAAGAACATGGAAAGCAGTATCCCACAGGATCCTGTTTACGTAGATGAAACATGTATATTTGAAAGTGGCAGCAATAATTATTCTTGGCAGGGCAATAATCGGCAAAATGCAAAAAAGTTAGAGACTGAAGGCAAGAGGTTTGTTTTATTACAAATATAATTTCTGTTTCTCACCAAGCTTGTTTATAGGTATATGTTTTAAACATGAACCACCGAAGGAATATGTGATAGATGAACTAGCACATGCACATGGCCACACAGTGTTAAGATTACCTTCATACCACTGTATATTCAACCCTATTGAAAACATATAGGGAATTGCAAAAACATATTATAATCGTCACATAGGAAGAGATGGCTGTAGTATAAACAATTGCATGAAGATGTGGGTCGAAGCATTAGCAGCAATCACGCAGGTAACTTGGTCGAACATACCATGATGGGAAATAGAAGTTGGATTAGATCGTGACGAAATTTCTCCCCTAATTATTAATTTGATAAGAGTTCCGTATAAAGGGCATCGAGTTAAGGATTTAAATAGATTCTAACGGAAAGCTCACGCTTTGCTGTGTTTAAAATGGCCCTTCCTTTTTTTAGGAGTTTAGTGTAAGGTACCTAAAAAGCCGATTTAAAAAGGGCTATTTCTAGGTTCTGTTTAGTGGTATATGAGTCATAGTTTATGAAATTTAACTTGGTACTTATTGTGTTTTCCCTAAAAATTACCAAAATGAACAGTAAAAACTGATGAGCGATAAAATTTCATTTGAATATTGGAGAATAATCTGTTGTATAATATTTACTATCCCATATTTTTTATTTTTGTATACAATATAGGTAAATAGACTAGTACTCTTTTGAAACTGTACTACATTATTGGGAAGTTCTCGTGGTCTTTTTTGTTTTCTATAGTTCTCATTATAGAAAATAATTAACAGGGAAACAAGGCCAGAGATAATAAAGGCAATAATTTTCTAGCGAATATTATTTATTATAACATGCGCAATACAATAAATAAATGAATTGGTTTGGTTTTGAACGCAATTAACTAATTATTACTACAAACATTACACAAAAACTGTACCGAACTGGTAGTAAATTATAAAATGCACTCTAATATTAACGTGATTTTGTTTATATGCATCAAGTAAGCCCGCCCGCCCATACGAAACATATAAAAGTAATATGGTATATTAAGTCTACACTGTTTGTAACGTCAAGGTACTAATTTATGAGTAGGTCATGCAAAGCAACTACCACAAAAGCAGAAATAATAATAGTTATAAAGTAATAAATGATTTATAAATTAGAAACAATCACGCAAATTGCAACAAAAACATATTTCTAAAATAATAAACGATTAATAAATTAACAAATAATCCTGGGAATAAAATAATATACTACAAAATATTTTTCAAATAATAGATTGGAAAATAATTCTGCAAAATAAACAATATGCCAGCAAAAAAAGAAAGGTAATTCTGAAACATGGTCCAAATGCCCTGAGGAAGGCATCTGGAACTTTTCAATTAAAGATGTGCAAAACTTCGATGTTTAAACTGTACAAGTTTAATGCATACTAATGTATGATTTTAGAGAAAAAATATTCCCCATTGAAAAATCCAACACACTGCCCTACTACGAAATAATAAGAAAAAAGGAGACCTGCTGTCTAACAGCGGCTAGCAGTTCCCTGCACAGGTCAACAGCTCTTTTACGTATGTACATCCCTACACCATAGCCATTCCACAAGGTGGTCTACTATACAAAACGTTTGGTAGCAAACGAAGCCTTAGTGGGTCTCCACCAACACTCAATCTTCTGGGTGTGAACAGCTGCTGTATATATGTATGTAATTTACTACCAGTTTGGTACATTTTTTGTGTAATATTCGAAGTAATAATTAGTTAATTCTATTCAAAACCAAACTAATTCATTCATTTATTGTAACTTTCATGTATTTCGCATGCTATAATAAATACTAACATTCACTATGTCTTTGTTTCTGTCTTTTTTTCCCTGTTGTTTTCTATAACGAGAACCATAGAAAAAAAAATTAACGATTGCAAGGACTGTGTGGTTGTACAATTCAGTTGACAATGAGAGTCCACGTGCTCTCAAAACGCTGCGTTCCGCATAATTAATAAATTTGTGTGAGGGGAGTTTACTGCTATACCTGTTAATAGAAAAAAAACTCTAAGAACTTCACAATAATGTAATACAGTTTCAAATCAATAATAGTCTATTTATCTATATTGTATTCAAAAATAAAAAGTATGGGATAGTAAATATTATACAACAGATTATTCCCCAATATTCAAATGAAATTTTACCGCTCATCAGTGTTTATTATTCATTTTGGTAATTTTTAAGGCAAACACAAGTTCCAATTTAAATCTCGTAAACTATGACTCATATACCTCTAAACATAACCTAGAAATAGCCCTTTTTAAATCGGTTTTTAGGTACCTTACACTAAACTTCTAAAAAAAGGAAGGGCCATTTTAAACACAGCAAAGCGTGAGCCTTCCGTTAGAATCTATTTAAATCCTTAACTCGATGCCCCTTATACGGAACTACAGCCATTAATTTAAACGATATGATTCAAGCTCAGAGAGTGATAATGAAGAAAATTAGCTGATTAATTAATTTGTAAATAAATAATACTTTAATCTTATTTTAACGTGTTTGTTTTCGTATTTTATGTAATTTCATTTTTTACAGTTCCGAAGCAAATATTAGTATTAGTAATTCTGATTCATTACCTGTTTTTCTTTTTTATTTAATTCGTAAATAATTTTAAATACTACTAACACATTTTTTTCCTTCAGGCAAGATATATTTACTTTTGGTAGTTTGAACACTTACGTATTGTTAGATGCTTCTTACTAAATTCTGTAGTGCCGATTATTAAAATTTTCTATTTGATATACCATAATAAATAAAATAATAGAAGTTAGCTTACATTAATTAGGTTCGATAGCGAGTATATGTATATCCGGCAACGGTGTAAAACCTGACGTCACGATTTATTAATGACGTGCATGTGAACTTAGGGTGCCTGGACTATATATATATATATATATATATATATATATATATATATTAAATATAGGGAACTGAGAGATTTTCTATATATATATATATATATATATATATTAAATATAGGGAACTGAGAGATTTTCTATATATATATACAAATATGCAAATAACGACGAAAATGTATAAGAAATAAGTATTAATAGATAAATCACCGGTGTGAAGTTAGCAATAGATTTCAGCAATAGAAAGGATCGGCGTGGGCGCAATGAGAAGAAGATTACGAGATGCCACTGGATGCCACGTCCAACAATCTCTTCTGGACGAAATATTAAATGTTTTTCCCTTTATCTTAATTTCTCTTTTAGTTTGTCGTTTTATTGACAGTGCTTCTGCAATTAAGAATGTTTTTTTATTAGAATGGAATTAAGAATGTGATAATTGAAGTTATAAATATATTTCCTTCCTTTTTTGTCTAAGTGTTTTATTGGTAATTTCCTGTCCAAGGAAATAAGTAAATGCTCTACATTAATTTATATTCATGAATATAGTCTTATTTCTGTCGAGTGATACATTATTAATTATTGGTAATACATATTAGTCGTTATTTGCATATCCGTTGTAATGTGATTTTACACAGATTATAAATTTTACAGTAATACATACAAAATCAGTATATTAAATACAGATTAAATACATTTTCCAACAATTTTGGTTAAATAGTAATATGGACTCGGCTAAATAAAAAACCAACTCTTCAATTACCCGTTTGTGAATTTATTAGCTTGATGCATAGAAGTTAAGGTCACAAACATTTTAAAACGTATGATTATAAATGAACCCTTCGCGAAGAATAAACATTATGATTACTATTAAAGATATATACGTCCTCTCTGTCAGTCACACGCACTGTTATCATGGCCGATATTTCCTATTTTCTTAGACGTTTCAATCCCAGCATGAACATAATGGTTTATATAGTATTACAGACTCATAGTCGTAACAGTTATCGGGTTCCGCCGTGTCACTAGGTTTTTTGTCCCTGACGTTTACCTATCAACTGTAAAAATTGTGAATAAAATCTGGCGAACAATACGTAAAATAATAATTCTTTACCAATTGTATTAACGAATGAAACACCCAACTTTATTGTTTTTAAAATTTGTTACAAAAGTGTAACAAATGGTTATGTGCATTTTAAAACTTTTCTGGTGGGTTCCTTTCCCCCATATCAATACCTCAGTGTGCAAAAATCATGAATAGAATGTAGCATTACGGAAATGGATGACTCTTAACCTCTTATATTAGCTAATGAAATACCCAACTTGAATTGTTGACAAAATTTGTAACAAAAATATCTACTTTTTAAAACATTTCTGAGAGGTTCGCAAATAAAACGTAGCTATTGTATTGATATGGATAAGATACACAGCTCTAATTGTTTATAAAATTTGTTAAATATTTGCATTTTAAAACTTTCCTAGGGGATTGCTTTCTATATATTTGCAATGGCTCATTGTGCAAATATTGGGAATTAAATGTGGGGATAACTACGGAAATAGATGATTCTTTACCTATTGTATTAGTAGATGGTATGACTAACTTTAATTGTTTATAAAATTTGTTACAAACTTATTTACATCTTAAACCTCTCCCAACGTGTTATCTCCGATATCGGCAATAGACCAGTATTTAGATACATATTTGTAGCAATGTTTGTATATATACACATCTGCAATACACTAATATATACGAAGTATAAATATACAATATTAATTAAACTTTCGACATTTTAAAACAATTTTAGGTAAGTAATAAATTCCTTCAAATAAATATAAAATATGTTCAGGATTTTTGTGTGGTATTTTATAGTCTGTGTTTGACGAACGTCCACTTCTTACACACTAACGATTCCGTTTCTTCAAAGTCACAAAAAGTTTAGAATCTATAAGCGAACCCTTCGCTAAGAATACATAGTATGGCAGTATAGAAGATATATATCTCCTCTCTTTCAAGTGATTATCTCTTTCAGTCACAAGCACTGTCATCATTGCCCGTTTTTCTTATTTTGCGAAATGTTTACGTAGCCGTTTGTTGCAATTATATTCAACGCTTTAATTACATATATTTTATTGTAAGTAAAAAAAAAACAAAAAATAACACTTCATAACGAAATAAAAATTGAAAACCAATGAAAAAAAATTCAAGATTACGCATCACTACTATAGACCGCTTGTTAAATTGGCTGCCTAACTCCAACGTCGCTTGGATTCGCATTTAGAAATTAACAATGTGTACATTTAAACCATTCTATTCGCATTAATCTTCTATAAAGCTACCCCAACGTTTCTCTAAAGTAAGTTTTATAGGTTCTCGGAAGCACTTGGTAATCTTCTAATGAAAACTGTACGGTGATCTAGGATACGAACGAACCGTAGTCATAATAGTAATTTTTATTTTATTTTTAGACACCAGTAAATTAAAATAGCATCTAATAAATATAACAGTACCAGTAACATGAATTCGCAGCATAGAGTTTTAGCTGACAAATTCGCCGTTTTGGTTCGAAAGGTGTTATTACATGTGATGACAGCACATCTGCTATCTATGATCGTTTCTATAAAAATAAATAAGTGAATTACTTCATTATTTTAAGCCATCGTTAAACATTAATTCTCTATTAAGTGAAAGGTATTCATAACGAAATAAATACATAGTTCCTATATTTTTAAGTATTTACTGATGAATACCTCTAAAATACGAAATACAATTAACGCCAAACAAGCACAAGAATAAAAAGTGAACCAGAACACGTCCAATTTTTTAAACGAATATCTACTGCAAGTAACATCAACCACCCCTGCAAAGCATTCATTGCTTTGGTTGTTGTCTCTTAATAACAATCCAAAATTCTTTCGTTGTGTTTTTAATATAAATACCAAAAATCTTTTATCCAAAAATCAGTCATCTGCAAGCAGTATAATTTAAAATTATTTTAAAATATACAGGTTGAATCAAAAGAATTTTGCCAAAGTTGTTCTTTTATATACATTTATTTCTGTATACTAGTGCACAATTGGCTTTTGCTGAAAAAATTGTGGTCGCTATATAATTAAGTGTAAGAAACATGTAAAAAAAAATCCATTTCTGCAGCATTGTGATAAAATATTTATTTGATATTTTTCTTTTTCCAATTTGGGTATTATTTAAACCAGGAATATTTCCATTTACACAGAAAATATTCTCTTGATCATAGGTCATCTCTAATAATGTATTTTAGTTTTCGTGATTATTTAAAATGAAACGCCGTGCATGTTTTAACATTTGTAAGTAATTGATAACGTGCGTCTACAACATAAAGCAAGCCAACTGATGCCCCTCCAGACCTTTCAGTCCAGTTTACATCATTGAAGCTTTTAAAAGAACAAAATATATATCTATCTTTCCGGAGTTCGCGTGCTATAAAAAGTAAGATGTTCGTAATATAGACGTCATACACATCGTCTGCGCATTGTAATATTAATGTGGACAGGTCCTTCTACTCGTTACACCAATAATAGTAGCAGTGCGTACATGAAGTACGCATGACACCATTGTGATATACTTCTAAGTGTGCAATCTCGTATGTTAAAAATTCAATAATTATATTTGGCATAATGAAGCTACTGAGGGAAGTATTTTATCATTACAATCTGTTTCTGTCAACCCTCCCCCGCTTGTCCTCTTCCAACATACCCGGTTAGGTTAGGCTTTCGCATAGGGAATACTACTTACAACATAGGCATCAGTGTCGACAAAGTTCATAAGCCGATTTAAAACTTCATTCACAAAACAATATTTAATTTTTCGTTAGTACAAATGGGATATTATATGACTAAAGCGCAAACGCAAATATAACGCGGTCTAATAGGTCAGTTAAGTCGTACCGTTCCCTTAGCAACAATAAATCAAAGTATTGCGGTGATACATTACAATGCAGCGATGAGCACTATTTCCACAAGTGCAGCTTAGGCTATGAAGCATTTGCGATTGGACTATGCAGGTTTTGCGCTTACTTCGTTATTCGGACCTTTTTGGCCGCGCTCTGCATATAGCACCTAATATGTGGAAATTCCAAAGAGCGATTTAATATGTTTATTATAATTTGTGTAATCAATAACATAAACATACATATTAAAAATAGTAGTAATTCATCATATAAACTATTGTTCCGAATTGCTAAACCAATACAAAATTAATGTTAAAGGAACAGTCCTTTATATAATTAAAAATAATTAATTATGATTGCTTATGAAACAAATTGGATTTTCATTCACGAAAGCAGATGACTGTATCTTAGGAAATGTTAAATAACATTATGGTATTTAAAAAAACTAAAGATGTAATTTACAGTATAGTACAAGAAAACAAAACTTAATTTAGATATCCTGTGATTTAAACTTTTTTGTATCAGAACACTCACTATTTTTATGTCTAATAATACGTTTTGCTTTAAGATATGAAAGAGTATCTCTGTTTGTTGTTTTTTTCACTTCACTAACGTCAGGTTTTATTAAAGTAATAGTTTGTTCATCAAAACTCTCATTGTGAGAAATGCTTTCCTGCGACGGTTTAACGGAACTATCATATGAATCCTCTTGCGCACTTGCTAGTGCTTCATTTTCACCTGTTTCCGAATCTCGTAATACTGTATTAGTTGTATTATGTGTAAGTAAAGTAATATTTCCCTGTCCCTCGTCTTCTAACATCTCTTCGTCGTCCTCTTCATCAAATTCTTCTTCATCTTCATCTACTCTTGGTAATAATTTACCTAAAACATGTTTAATAGTTTTAATAACTAAAAAAAAAATAATCTATTTCATACCATTTAGTGTAGGGAGTATTATTTCAGGCAGTATACCAGGATCCTTATTGTATTTACTCATCAGTTCTTTTATTAATTTCGAAATATCTTCACGTTTTTTTGTTACTGTTATTTCTTCAAACCAATTTTTTAATTGGTGAATTGGTAACCGGTAATTTTTAATCGGATCCTGAAACATTATCGTATAATATTTAATCTTTTCGATACACGTTTTAATTACATTAAAAAAACTTTCAACGTATTGTAACAAATATAGCCCACAATCAGTAAAGTTTGTTTGCTGCGGCACCTTTGGGCAGGCACACTTTATGGTGTCTTTGTTAAATAATTTTTCTCTATTCATTTTTATTTTATATTCGCACGCCAAATAATCTCGCAAAGTGGCCACTACTCTAGATCGACTAGCACCAGCCAATGAATCGAATATCAAGATGCATGGCCTAGAATTTATTTTCGTTATAATTTACACAATCTTAAAATAAAATATACATACTGTTTAATAGGTACATTGTTAAGTTGCACATCTTCAATATCGTCTTCTGATTCCAATTCACTATCGTCCCCTTCAGCTTCGTCTTTATCACTAGCCTCCCCATCTTCGCATGGCAACGTTTCGGTCTTTTCAATTTTTACTTGGGTTATTGTCACACTTCCCGTTGTATTTAACTTCTCTGAAATGGAAATGTTAGCAAAAAAAGTGATTTTTATTATGAAATTACAGTAATACTTTTTTTTTGTTTTGATTCTAACTTAACAAGTTTTCCGTCAAATGTATAACAACCGTCCATGCCAGCGAAACAGATGATTGCTAAAAACCAGTGGCAACTTTCATTAATCGGAATTATAATGAAGTCCTTTTCAAATAAATTAACGTTTTTGGTCCAATTTTTTACTCTAGCATGTCTTTTTTGGGCAGGAGTTAGTGATGAATCCGCTTCCAAGGGATGCACTCTTCTGTAACAATCAAATTAAAAAAAAAAATAAAATAACCAACCTAACATATATTTTGAGTATTAAATAACACATCCCTAGCTTCTTATTCAGTACAAAGAAATTTAATTAGCAATATTGATTCTAGAGCAGGTATCGGCAACCTTTGACATGTTGTGGGACAAACTCTAGTGTGCAAATACGTTCGCGGGCCGCGTTTAAAACTAGTGCATTTTAAAGTGGTGTTCATAATTTTTAGCGATAGATATCAGACATGAAATAATACGACAATGTTATTATAATGCAATTTATTAAAATAAGAACATGAAATGAAAAAAATGGGTACAACATTATAAAATAGTGTAATATTTTTTTTTTAATTGGGTTTTTCAAGTCTCGCGGGCCGGTTGTTGCCCACATATGTTCTAGAGCATTCACAATTAATTTCTTTTGTATCTTGAAAACTACTTCTGTTTTTAATATTTTTATAGTATTACTCATGGCTATGTAAAACAGCTGTTGTATTCTTTTTGCGTTTATTATATTAAAATACAAATATATAAATTACGGGAAAACGTACAGTTAACTGAAGATTTCATTTTTTTGTACAAGTTTGAAATTTTAGTATGTCTGCAATACGTACAATGGTGGTCTTAATTAATGTCTCCCCCTATGACGGAGAGTATATCAAAACTACTTTCCCTGTGATGCCGCAAACAGTTCGGCTTCTACCTGTCATTACAGGTATAAATTTTATTTACGTTTTTCTATTGTAACTTTCGAAACCAATGTATCAATTGAACATTATGGTCGATTAGGACATCATTATAAGTATTTATATTGTGTTTAAAGTATATTATTCCTTGTTTAGACCGTTTATAGATAAGGCTGCAGAAACGAGTGCTGTTAGAGATGTGTGCGGTTCGGTTACTATCAATATTAAAAATAATTAATGCAATTGCTTACTATTTTAGTTTCATTGTGTTATTGATGCAGATTTTACATCAACAAATCCTGCGGTCTTCTTTATAGATATAATTGTCGAGACATTTGCATAATGATTTCATGAAACGAATAAATAGAAATGGAAATTCAAAAGAAAAATGTAATATATTCGTTTATAGTTCTTTCTTTAATTAGGAACTATTAATTTACACTTGTAAATGATATCAGTTTATAAAACTCTTCTGATACGTAGTTATCAATTGAATGTCCTTTATTCGATAATTAGGGGTACCTACCGCAATAAATGAATAATATAGTGCAATTAAAGTTTATAGAATTTAGATTTAGTAGTTATTCTTGTAAATAATGAATATCGTTAATGAAATTATATAAAATTTAAAATGCGCACTATAATTGTTGCTTTAAAAAAAGCTTGGGCGAAGTAACAAATATTGCAAGACAATTGGAATTAAACTACCAAACTGTCGACTATAAGGTTAAAAAATGTCAAGATACTGACCCATTATTAAATAGCAAACGAACAAGATAACGAAAAGTAACGACACCAGTAGAGGATCGTCGAAAAATTATGACGAGTGACGGAACAGAAGAATGGTCCATGAGCTTTTACTTCAACAAAAGAAGTAGTAATATGTGAGAATATAGCATCATCTCTTAAGGCTACTTAGCGAGTTAATAGTAGTTGAATAATAATAACTATTTTAACAACTGTTTTGGAATTGTTACTACATAATAACGGTACAAACAAAAACTAATTATTTCATTATTTCAATAAAAACACATTATCTATATATTCAGGATTATGCGTGGCAATTGGATATCAACGATTGACAACATATGATGGGATTTGGGGAAAATCTAAAACTGTTAAAGGCAAAATTCATAAGATACAATAAATGCAATCTACATTAAGCTTAGTAAGACATTTCTATTAAAGCCTACATGTTCAAATTTTATAGTAGACATTCCGTATTATTTCAATTTAAAAAGGTTATTATGAATAATCAACGGGTTTGCATTCCAATTAAAAATTTCAACAAAACTGTACTCTTAATTATAAGATATACATACCTAGATCCCTTAAGAGGTTTTGTTGTAAGCCTTTTATAAAAAAATGTTGAAAACACGTGCACCTTTTGTTTTTTCTCTTCAGGCAAATTCAATACAAGGAATTTTAAATAAAAATCTATTATAACATCATTTAGGAATTGATCTTGCGCTAAACACATGTAGTCTTCTGTATTTATAGGCAAACCTCCACTTCCAGGTGGATAACTCAACAAATGCCTTATTTCTGTAAAACTGTAACAAAAACATATACAATTAAATTAGCTTATTTAAACATATGTTTACTATTTTAATAAAGTTAAAAAAAAGACAATAAAGATATGCTCTAATAATCTATCTAAATCTATCTGTAATGCCAAAATTGCTTATTAAATTATATACAAGGACAGGTATCGAAGTCTCCATGTTTTGGTAAAAGAATTGATGGTTTTGCTCGATAACTTATATTTCAAATTTAACGTTTTGATGTTTCCATATATATGCTTTTACAAAAAAATATGTTTTTTGAAGAATGTTGATAACCAAATCCTGGAAGATTTTTAATCGTTTTTTTGATACCTTAACTTCAAAAAGTTGCGTATGAAGCCAAAATTACGTATTCTTACCTATCATCATTTCGTATTGGAGCAGTCGCTGTTTTCAAAAAATATTGTTACCTAAAATGGTTTTAACCTCGTTATCCATCCTTAATGATGTCTATTGTAATTTAAAGAATAGATAAGGGTCATTGTGTATATTAGAAACACTACTTTTGGTAGATATTTCTACATTCGAAAAAGTGTTCATAGTAGGGTGCTTCACAATATCATTTCATATTTTGAGAGGACGACATACCTCGCCAAGTAAAAGCATTTTTGTATAAAATCCACTTTTTAAGAACTGCAGCCCTATTAGTAGCGAATACGTTTTAATCATATAGATGTTACGGAATAATTACATGCGCCGGTGTCAGAACCAGTCGTTCTCGATCATGTTGCATTTCTCGGTTTTCTATCTTTACCCTTTTAGGTTTCACCGAATACGTTGTTACTAGTATTTGTTTTCTGTTTTAGTATACATTTCTTTCGTTTTCCAAACTATTTGTCTTGTGCATTATCAAGTAATATTCGTTCGTGGAAACATATCTTCTTAGTTTACGGCGGGAAGTACCAGATTCACAACACGCCACTTTAGTACGAGCGGTAATGAAATAGATAATTAATTTGCCAAAATACTTTGTTACTCTAGTTTGTGATATTTGGTACATGTTAGTGTTCCGATATTAATTATTACCATGTCTACTTTTACTATTGTAGCCACATCCGAATGAAAAATATATACTCCCAATAGTTTTTAATAGATAGTACAGACAAATGATACATAGAGATCGCAATTAAAAGTACACATAGCCTAATTATTGTTATATTTCCATTGACTGCTGCAATTATTCAAATTAGTATACATATTTTTTTATATTGGGGATATTCAATCAAGTAAAATAATCTATTCTGATTACTCCATATAACTTTATTTTTCTTTGCGTCGCGTTTCACGGTCGTTACCTCCCTTCTTTAAGGCAATAATGGAAATAGAAACGTCATCGAAGTCATTTTTTTGACGAAAACTCTGTAACTAATTCAAAACGTTGCCTAACAGCCACAGACACTATTATGTATACGGCTTATTAATGTAGCGAGTATAGGTGTTTCTTTCAGTTTTTTTCCATGCGTTATTTTTTGTTTTTCGGTAACCAACATTCAAATTTTGAACGTAGTAACTTTGCTGAATATATTGCTTAATATTTATTATCATTTTTATCGTTAATGCTATTTGTGTCGGATTTTATGTGGATTATTTCCTTCATAATTCATTCGTTATAACTAGAGACCGGATTATGCAAAGTGCAAATCTTTTATTTTATTTATTTATTTATTATATTTTACGTCTACGTGTAGATGTCTTACACTGATTACAGTTAATTAACGCTAATTAAATTTAATCGGTATAATACATCTACATAAAGACGTAAAATATAATAAATAAATAAAATAAAAGATTTGCACTTTGCATATAATCCGGTCTCTAGTTATAACGTTTCTTTTTCAAAATTTTTTCATTTTGGAAATCAAATTTATATCCAATAGTAATAGTATGCGTGGTTAGAACAATAACATTTTTGTTCTTATTTTGATTTGCACTATACTTTTGTGCATACATTCTTTTATTAAGGTATTGTTGTCTCAGCCGATATACACACCATGGCAACCAATACGATCAACTCTGTAGATGGTTTGTATTTACGGGAATAGACAATTGTTTGCTTGCATTTAGTTTCTTATGTACTACTTTTTATGCATCTTCAATCTTTTTCTGATAAAAACGGCACGCAAGGAAGTCCGATGTATCTTTCTGTTTCTTTAATATTAACATGTCTATTACGTTTTGTAGTATTTTTGTAATGACGATAATAGATTATTATTATTTATAAATTTCTATAGGTAATTATTTTTCGGATAATGCTTCTTTTCTATAGTTTAGATTACTTTGCAAAAATCGTCGGTCAAAAAAATGCAAACATCGCTTTACCAGGGTAATAATTGAGCCTTTCTCGTAATGTAATGGAGCACTTGATAGCAAGTTTAGAAATCGATCTGTGCTTGTTAGTTTTCTGCACTAATTTATACATATCCTGACATCTTGGTATTTTACTGATATATCTAGGAAATTTATGCTGTTTTGTTTCTCACAGCACTGAACTCCAACCATTAATTGGAGGCAGTAACTCTTCCAAAAATATTTTGTTCAGCAACGATGCAACCAACATTGCTTAAGGTCCTATTTTATAGCTCCTCCATTACCAAGTTTACAACCACCGCCGAGATTAGGGAGCCCATTGCAGTACCAAAAGATTTGTTTGTAGATTTGATTATTAAAAGCCAGGTATGTTGAGTTAAGGGACAAATCAGCTGCTTCTATAAACTCATTTTGATTAAGGGTAGTATGATTTCTGAGATCCTTCTATCTTTTTTTGGTCGCGTTGACTGCCAAGCTTGTAGGCATACATCAATATAATTTTAAGATGCTTGTGGCTGTTATATAACATTTTAAGCAAGTTAGCGAGTTTCCGTAAAAAGGTGCAATTTTAACAACGTCTCTATTACCATTATTCCATTCAAGAGGAGGTAGCAAAACTCCGAAGCGGAAAGCAAAGAAAAATAAAATTATATATCAGAAAAGATTTTGAAAATTTCCGATGCAAAAAACAAAAAAAAAACTAAATCAAATAGCCTAATTAAGCATGACGCATTTGAAAAGTTGTAATAAGACGTACACTTTCATCTAATACCCATCAAATTTTTGCCTTGTTTGAAATAATTTTAAACCAGCTTCTCCTTTACATTTATTACTAATATAATAACTTGTCAATTGGATTTTAAGAATTTAGTCACCGGTTAGGTATCAAACATAATGCGCCTATATTTATATTAGTTGTTGGGATTACGTGACACTATAATTTTCATTTACATATACTAAAGATCAAACAACTTATGATTATGCTAAAGTTATAATAACATATAAATTTAGACATGTAATACTCAATGACTGCTTAAATAACTCAATTGTGCGCAATAATCTAATTTCTTAATTGCATTCCAGTTACTAGAAAAGTAATATCCTATAAAATTACCAAGAAGTAATTCCAATAGCCTTCGTAATTTCCTTTGGGCAGGTCTTCAATAAAATATTATTTGCTTCCTTGCTAGTTAGTTCGTCTATGATGTTCAATGGTTTTCCATAAATTTGCTTAAATATAACTTTTGTGTCATCACCAATATGTTCTGGTAAAATTGTAATTCTTCTAAAAGCCTCTTCTGTAGATAAAGGATCAAAGTAATATTCTGATCCAGCAGTCATATTCAATTGTTCTCGTATCTGACTGCTACACGAAGGTATAACGTAATAAAAAATCACAGGTAACATTTTTTGAAAATTGGCTAGCACTTTCACAATTTTTGTCTTTTCTATTGTAATAGTCCGAATTTCTGTTGAGTCGTTAGGTAAGGGTACTTTTATTGTAACTTCACTTGAATTTACCACAATCTGTAAAAGTAAAAAAGTTATAGTTAATAACGCTCTTTTGTTTCTAATATTAATAATTTTACATACACTCAAATAGTTTTATTAGTCAACAGTGATTCTTATATTATTTTTAGCAACATATGTTCAATGACTCGTTTCGAAATATAATTCCCGCTATATAAAAGCATTTTCAACAAAAATAAGATAGAATGAACGGTATTTTATGTAACGAAAAATAAGTACCCATTCATTTTTTTAACACTTACTTTATTTTTGCTTGTTATTAAAAAAAATACCTATTATAGTCCGTATACAAAATTATGACCCGCAAGTCGTTAAACCATGTGTATATATATATATACATATATGTACATATATATTACTCCAGAAGGGTATCGCTGCTTCTAAAGCTTTCTAGATCTAAAAAATCTGCGGGGTATATTTTATCAACCTCATTCTCTTCGGTTTATATCTTCTTGTATATATGTATATATACACAGTTGCGAGCAAATGAATAGGGACACTAATGCAATTGTGAAAGAAAGTATTTATTTATTTGTATTTTCGAATAAACAAAAGTTTAAAATAGGAAACTATATACTACAAACTACGGACAATTAATACATAGCAATAAATTGCAAAATATACTTTATGATACAAAAACACATGCTAATACAAATTATTCCATACGTAAAATGGGAGCATTGAAATAGGTACACTGGAATTTCGATACTACAATTAATACTTGGTGGGATACCCCTTTGTTCTAATGACTGCGGCACATCTCCTAGGCAAGGAATCAATGAGATGCTGACATCGTTCCACTGGAATATTGTTCCAGACCTCCTCAACACATCGAAACAGTTCCTCGAGGTTTGAAATATTTTTATCCCGAATACGAAGTTTCACATCTTGCCATAAGTTTTCAACTGGGTTTAAATCGGGACTACAAGAAGGCCAAACAAGAAGATCTACAAGATTTTGTCGAAACCAGTCCTTTGCAATCTTAGCTGTGTGCTTGGGATCATTGTCTTGTTGGTACTTCCAAAGTACGGACAAATGATCCTCCGTATATGGCAGCATAACGTTGGATAAAATATCAACATACACATGTCGATTTATTATTCCATTAATTTTGTGCAACGGACCAACTCCTATATAAGACATACAACCACAGACCAACACATTTCTTCCAAACCCTTTTACTGTTTTTATTGTATGCTTAGGATTCATCGCTTCATTGGGGCCTCGCCGTACATATCCTCTGCCATCCGATCCCATTCTATTAATTTTGACTCGTCACTAAATAATACAAATTTCCACTGATCTGCAGTCCAATGCAAACGATTTCTGGCAAACTGTAATCTTTTCATTCTATTTGTTTTGCTTATAAGCGGTTTATGTCTAGCAATCCTACCATGTAATCCGGCGTCTTATAATCTTCGTCTGACTGTCCATACACTAATTGGTCTATCAATCTCTGTAATTACCTCTTTGTGTATATCTACCGCCGTTTTTAATGGATTCGCACGTGAGAGACGTGCTATGTGTCTATCAATGCGAACCGTCGTTTTCTTAGTTCTTCCCTGTTTAGGATTTTTTTCGCAGGTTCCGTATTTTTCGAAATATTTTATTTGATTAGCAATCATATTTTGATACAGATACTTGATTAGCTAGTTTTCTCAAACTCAAACCGTTTTCGTGAAGTGTAATTATAATTTTTCGAAGCTCGGGTGTACAATGTTTTCCACGACCCATTTTTAAAATAATTTAGTCTATGCTACCGTGAAAATTAATTATTATGCGTTTTAATATACAAAAATCTATTTCGTGTAATTGGGTTTTAATGAGAAATGCAGGTGTGATGTCTACGGCATATATTTTTATTCATTTCTAAAAATTTTATTAAAAAAAATTCTTTTGCTTCGTTTTAAATTGTAGAAAAACACGAAACCTTAAATATATGATAAGTGGCCCTATTCATTTGCTTGCCACTGTATATATATATCCTAAGTTTTCCAGTATATCGACCAGTACGGACTATGCTAAAAAAAATTATCAAATAATTAAATCGCTTGCTGGAATAGATAAAATTATTCAAAGTATCTTAAAACGTAATTACAATATGTTCCCATTTAAACTACATAAACTTATCATACTGAAATCAAGTATTTAAGGTAGTGGGCACAAAATGTGAAGAAAAACTTTTCGAAAATAGAAAATATACTCGAAAAAATAAACAAATATCAAAAATCAGAAAAATATAATGAATATAATACAGTGCAAAAATTACTTAAATCACTCGGAAAGGTCTATCTATTTTTTTTAAAACCTAATCTTTCTCATAAAACAATTACTTATAACATCATTGTTGTTGAAAACTACAAGTACCTCACATAACAAGTTTTTTAAGTAACACATTTACTTCAAAATTTCAAAACCTCAACTCCAAAAAGAAACAGCGCTGGTGCTCGAATCTGGAACCTAAAGACCATTACATTATACGAGTTATCAATATCTCTTAAACTGTATTTTAAACATCTTCCTTTTCAAGTAATTACAAAGAAAGCAATCTAATGTAAGACTTTCTCTTCAAATCCATCGGTCTGGGAAGATTTCATTAAAGTGCTGCCAGAGAAGGACAGAATTACAGTTTTTTTTGGTAAGTAGCAATAACAAGTGAGTTGAACAAAGCGAACACAATAGTTAGTTTAAAGTGTAGTTGAAGTAAATATGTTGCTTCTCAAAAAATTGTTATATAACTTGGTAACTTTTGCATGCCATTGCAGACATAGACGGTCAGAAAATTTATCAAAAAAACAAGATAAAGTATAGATTGTTATTTTAAGAATTGGTATCCATACCATTGTGGCAACAGTAAATACCGCTGTAAACTTTATTTCCTATAAATATTATTCACATACGTAAGAAGCACATGAGCAACAGTAATATAAACACTACAAAATATTTTCTATCTTTGGGAGAAAACTAAATTTGACGTAATACTTAAATATAAAAATATTTAAAGGATCGCGAAAATTTTATGTTAACTAGTATTTTAAGAAACAAAATTAGATAAAATAAATTCGTTTCACAGATTGGATATTAAGAAAGATTTGTCTAGGCATAAAAATACTAGAAGTTAGGTTATCAGTTTCGTGACTATATAATAAATTTAAAAAAGTATGTTGAATTTTGCATCATAAATGACACGAAAATGGGAAAAACCCTGTTCGTTTATTATTTTTCGAAACGAGTAACAATAAAGAGATGGGTTTCATTAAATATGATTGTAATATTGAATTTATTCTTACATCTTCTGTTGGAACAAATCTATAAGATCCTATCCTAATGGTTCTACAATTAATTGTGGTGGTTAGGGGCTGAGAGTTGTCTTCTTTTAGAAAATCTGTAATATAATAATGTAAAAAAAGAACATAGACATAACAAATGCTTTACTTTTATCACAGATTAATTCCTTATCACACTTCTGAATATCTGTAAGCGATGGCTCTTTCTTAATTTCTGGCATAAGCTGGGATTCTACTATCTTTAAAGTAACGTTCTGAAACATAAATTGACAAAGTATAAATATTAATGGGCGTTTCATATGCATGAATATGCGTTTGTGTTTTTTAATTTTTTTCATGAAAAACGCATCAGCGTTCAAGTGTGTCTCTTGGTTTTATGCAGTATATGCAGTTATACTAAGCGCACAGCAATATATATATTATTTATTTACCTGTGGTTTATTTGAATCTTCTTCTTCGTCAGAGCTTAAGGTCAAGATAATTGGTTCCTGCTCCGTTGTTTTAGGCTTCGCTTTCTTTCGAGATGTGGGATTTGATTTAGGTGTACCTGAAAAAGTATTACATATCCATTAGCACTATGAAATAACACACTTTTTAAAAGAAGATAATACTAATTATCAAGGTAATAGATATTTTCATTCCATATTATTCTAAATTCTGAAATATATTCTATATTTATCTAGGAATAAGACTATAAGCAAATGTAGACAAAATGACGACATAACAAATGTGTAAAAATAATTTACTTACTAAGAGTTAATTTTCAAGATTGCATTCTACGATCTCAGAACAAGTACTATGTGCTGAACATAAGAAACATCATGAGATGGAAAACAAAAATAATAGTCTGAAAAGTGGGTGAGCTGGAAGGATATAATATATAACGTTCAATTTATTAAACTTTACCGGTGCGCCATATATTTTCGGTTGAATTAACGACAGAACACATTTTGCAAACGCACTCGCATGACAAAGACGTGTAGCGTATGTTTTCGCGGGTAAAGGATGTCTTGTTATCCTCGGATTTTGTCAAGAATATGTATGTGATTACATCGAAACGTCAGGACGTACGTGGTTCTTCTAAGAACCAACGCCGACAAAACCCGAGAGGATAACACACACACACACACAGCCGCGCGCGCGCGCACGCATATAAACAGTACAAGTTTAAAATTATTGTAGCGAAATATTTTTCTAAATATATTTTAGAGAAAAACATTACTCTAAATCAGCATTTACAAGAAAAAAATTTAGTAAACGTTAGTATTTCTACCCTCAATTGATTATAGACACATTTAGACTTTACATTTAAAATAGAGGATAATTGAAGTGCCCTAATGGGGCAAACGTGCAAAAAGTCATTACAAATAACAAACATGTAGGACAAGATAGCGAGGCAACAGTAATGCAAATGCGGAGAGCAAGTTTAAGTGCACGTATCAGAACAATTGCGTCAAACATAAGAGAGGGTGATAACAGAATGCACTCATCGTAATGCTAATTTAATGAAAACGAATTCGTTATGTCTATAAGCTGTTGTTTCGAGAATGACGAAAACGATTAAATTACTACAATATTTTACGATTTATAAATCGTAGATCCAAAACTTACCATTGGCTTTGGCAGCAGCCATGGTATTAGCCTTGAGTTTTTCGGGAATAGGACATAGTTTGTCATTTTTCTTTGTTGGAGATTGATCAGCAGCAGCCACTGATTTCACATCTTCCGGTAGCTTCCTTTTACACCTGAGACATTTGTTAAAATCCTCAGATAAGTAACCACAGTGACTACAAACAGCAAGCATTCCTTGAATATATTTAGGCTGTTCTTTTGGGGGTTCAGGCGTAGGTGGTTTTGGTGGATCTTCAGGAATTGGAGAAAGTTGTTTCTGAGTTGATGATGTTGAACTCTGGAAAGAAGTGTCTTCCACATCTGTTGTTTCTTCTAAATTCTGTTCACGAGAAAGATGTTGTGGCATCGTAACCGTTACAATATAATTTATTCCATTCATATTAGTTTCGTTGCATTCGATTTTCGTTTCGGGTTCAATTGGTACTCCTACCTAGTTAAAATTAAAAAATTGGGGTTAGTCCAAAAAATAACTTAATGAAGTAATACCAGGGTAGTAGGGATACATGTTAATGGATATATACAGCCTATGTCGATATGTATCGCGATATTTATTTGCTGATAAATTTATTTATTATATTTATCAGCAATTATTACAAGAACGATACATACAAATGCTTATTCTTTGTAACAGGCAATATTACTACTCGTAAAGCTAAACAATCAAAGCTGGGATTCTCCAAATTCAATAATTTAAAACTTCATAAATTATCGCGAATCAAAATAGACGATTCGCAGTTCTCTAAATAGTAAACTCAAAGAAAAGAGAAAGGTGGGATCTCTCTCTTTTCTTCTCTTTCCTTTTTTTCATTCTTCCTCCCTCCACCTTCCTTTTCTGTCGCTCTTTCCTTCTCTTACTCTTTTCACCTTTTCACGCCCCTTTTTCTTTCATTTTTCTTCTTTTATTTCTTCTTATTTCTTTCTCCTCTTACTCTTATCTCATTTCTATATATCTCATCATGACACGGTCCAATTCCAGAAGTAGTTCGTTTATTACTAACTCTGGCCGTGGAAGCCTACGTATTCATTTCATACCTAAAAGTAGTATGACAGAACGCGTACAGCACATATGACGTAATATGTATTTTTAAATTAAGACTACTACATTGTCTTAAGTGCTTGTATGACACCATTCCTACGTAATGCTTTCAGCTTATGTTACATACTGGCGCAATAACGGGGAAATTAAGGAACAACAAAAATATCTTGTAATTAACCATCGTGCAATATTGGGAAGGTTCAATCCATAATTGCATAAAACGTGGTTTCATACACGCTTTACGAACACATGTAAAACTAATCTGAAGTTTTTCAACAGTTGTATTTCACATGACGTACCGATTTTCCACCCTTGTTCCTTTTTGGAACGAGAATACTTGACATACAAAGTTTTTCTGCTCATTCTAACAGTACCAGAAATTCAATGGCGCTGTATGACGAAAAATGCAGTGGAAAAATATTATATACGTATATGAATTTAGTGCGCCAATATTGCACAGTAAAGTGAAGATGTATGAAAACCTTAATTTTCAGTTAAATATTTCGATTGTATTTATACATCTCATTGCATAGCGTTTCTATCTGCTATATTTTAAATGGTTCTGTATGCCAAAGAGTAACCATTCAATATGGGTAAAATTTGATTTGATTATTCTCTCTAGGCTTGCTTCTCCCACAGAGTTATCAAATAATCGCACCAAATGTTAACATCGATAATCACCACTGGGCAAAGGGTTTGGAAAAAAGCACTAGGTCAGTATTCTGTGATGATATTTGCAAGCAAAGATGCCTAATTTCCTGTAATAAAACTATGTAAATTTGTAATTTAAGCTACAGGTACAAAATTTTAACAATTCACTATTCAAATAGTATCTCAGACTTTCACGGCCGTTTGTCATAGTCGTAACGGTTGTCGGGTTCCGCCGTGTCACTAGGTTTTTTGTCCCTGACGTTTCGCGAACAACTGCGGTACCTTTGAAAATGCGAACCACAGTTGTTCGCGAAGCGTCAGGGACAAACAACCTAGTGACACGGTGGAACCCGACAACCGTTACGACTGTAACTCACTATTCGCTCTTTAAATGTAATTCTGCCAAAAAGTGGCATTTTACAAACTTGATAATGGTTTAGTAAAAGTATCATATTTAATGAAATTAATTGTACCACAATGAACGAATTATTTTTGTACCATCTTAAAATAACTAACGCATAATAAAGGTACCTGTTCTAAAATTTCTTGTATTGTACATTGCTCCTTTGGTAGTGTAAAAGTAATGAGCCTCTGTTCTCCTGTGGATAATAACACTAACATTCGAATTGAGTCCGTGTACTCTTCCGTTAACGGCGTGCTTTCTGAAAATTTACTAAGTTACGAAACAAAAACAAAATGTTAAAATGCGAATATCATTCATCGGCCGAAAAGTACTATTTTATTATACTATTCACGTATTAGCTGTTTTACATACTATACTTAAAACAGAACTAATCATGATAATCAGAATTGTGATAGTTCACTTCTTAAAAACCATAAGAACACTTAATAGGTTACTCACTACTTATCAACGCGAAACTATGCGGACGAAATTTAAAAAAATAAATAAAGAAAAAATTGCATCATACAGCGCCGCACGAAAACTATGTGTAAAATTAACTTTTAGTTTAAAGTTTTAGTGTATAATTAATACATTTAGAATTGGTAACATACAATTATTCTAATTGTAAAGAAAATTCAAGGATTAAATATAATGCCTTGGATTTATAAGTTGGCAAGAGTTGCGTATACAGCAAAATTTCAGATATTATCTACACCTAATTTTGTTTTGTTTAAAACTCGAATCTGGATTCAAATTTCAAAGTTTAATGCGTATTTCAGTATTACTTGGACTTCAAGTGGTTCCTCATCAATTAATTCTATATATAGCAATTAATATTTGTAACGTTAATTGCATTTAACAATAAAGTATTAGTCTTCCGCCGGTGAATATACTTCATTACTTAATACCTATAATTTTTTTGATTTGGTTAGATGGCACATAAGGCGGCAATGCAACTGGTTGCTGCTGATGAGTGCTTTGCCCATGAGGTTGGATTACATACTGCGGATTTTGCGTAGATTGCTGAGACGACGGCATAGTAGGCTGAGGTTGTTGAGTCGATCTCGTTAGTGAGGTTCCTTGTTGTGTAGCATTGCGATTCATCGATCTAGGTCTTGGTGTAGCGTTTCGTGACTGTAATGTGGATTGATTTTCGGACATTGTATTAACATATAAAGTATTAGTCCTTGCATTTTTTCCTGAGGTTCTATTGTTCGACCGTGGTGTAGACGTCCTGTTACTAGGTCTTCTTTTTGTCTGACGGCTCTGTTGACTGGGTATAGGAGTCTCATATCTAGTTATAAAACATTGATCAAAATTTAGTATATTTTTCAATGCTGTTAAACATAAACATGTAGTCTGACCGAATAATTTGAAAGAATTTCTTTGCCACACAATTCGTTTTGAACTAGTGAAGGTTTAAATCGACCTCTGCCAAACGCTACTATTTTTAAAGCGAACTGTTCGTAAACGTTCATTTTAAAGTTATCTGCTATACCCATCTCTAATTGCTAGTACTAAATATCGTTCGAATGATAAAGACCACACAAATGTGGATGCGAAATTATACCAATTGGATATATTATTTACAATTTTTTTTTCAAAATTGAGTTTTCAACTTCTGTTTATGACCTTAGCATCGTACTACCATAAATCCCGTTTATTTTAGCAGGTATTATTAGCAGGTATATGAAATCAAATCATTTTAGTAATGGAGACATTCCATTATTCGACGTTATTTTTACAACATACATGTCAAAATCAAAATGCGGGAATATTTATTTTGAAGGACCTGGAGCAAGTAAAAATAAGAATAGGGGAGTTTAGACATGTTGTGACGATTATTCAGAGGTTTAGGTGGTGACACACAATATTAATTTTTGGCAAACCCACAAAATGCAAATCACGCTTATTAAACAATGGTTATCACGCTCGGAAGAGAAGACCAACCTATAGTTTACTATTCTTCTAATCCAGTATTTGTAAACAAATTTACTTAAGTATGAGTATGTTTTATAAAGTTTTTGTTTTATGAAATCCAATAATATGTTCCAATAATAACGGTGGTTCAGTCTCTAATCCAAAATTTCTACAATATTATATGAAGTTGTGGAACAAGAAACGCAATAAATATAGAACATTGATGTAAAAGTAGAACGTTGCTATAATTAGGCTATTGCGGTTTGATTTATTCCACTCACTTAAGTTCAAAAAAAAAAAAAAAAACAAACGAAAAGAGCGTATATTTAATAGTCTCATCTATCTAAAACGACTCCAAAGTCACGAGCCTATTAAAAAAGGTCTCTTTATGATTTTTTGACAAAATCGTCATTTAGTTGTGTGTAATAACTGACGTATTTTTTATCATATAATCTCTAACAAATTTTTCTCATTAAAATGTGTTCTTTTCTTTTTAAATAAATCTTAATATACATTTCTTAAGATGTCATTAAACTTGTAAGCGATAGTGTATATTCATTCACTCTTAGAACGATACTGCAGTCATTCGTATCGAAGATGTGTTTATGATCAAATGTAAATGACATTTTTGTTTTATACTATTAATAATGATATCACTAAAACAAACACTAAAAGGAATTGTTACTTGGAAATCTTACTTGTATACATCATGATATACCTAAGAAATACTTACTCCATGTTAGATACGTGATTTGTTGGTTGTTGAATTTGATTTGCAGTAACTTTTTTTTCAGGTAAAGGTTTGTACCTTAATGGATTTTTATCATCGTCAACCTACAAAAATGTTGTTTAGAATCTCACTGTATTTTTCATTTGCTACTTACAATTTCTTCTTGCCTATGCGGCGGATAATGTACCGTAGACGCTTCCGATATAGGTCTTCTTCCTTTTATAGGTGTTACAACTCTAGGCGTATTTTGACTAATTCCAGACTTCTGAAAGATATTACTAGTTTACTACAAACATTTTCATCATAGAACAATAAACGTACTTGAGCAACAACAGTTCTGTTTGGTGGTACTGCGGTTGGTAATCTTGGATGTGTTAAAATTTGCCGTTGAGGAATAATAGTTTGTTCCTAAAACATTTTTATCATTCCACTCGCCTAGTTAAGAATTTAAAATACTTTTAGAATATATTTTAAAGCTATATGAATTATTTTGTTACATATTTGGTAATTGGGAGGTACTAATTCTTATCGAAAAAATAATTTCGCTAATAAACTTTGAAACAATAATTACATATAACCCTGCAATTATTTTATTTGCAAAAAAAGTATGTATATACCGTGCATTCTTTTTATCTCTGAACATAGACTTTTCATGATTTCGTGCGTTTTCTTTTAACTAAATAAAAATAAAGCTGAACTACAAGATATAGCAAGTAAAAAAACAAGTCTTCAACATTTGAAATTTGACAATAACTGTCATTTTGAAATTAAATAGTACTAATTACAGTAACTTGTTTTCCATAACATATATTCACAAGCCAACACCATCTAATGAAATAATATGAAATAGTTCAAATCCGAAGGATATCTAATAAGTATACAGGAAAAGAAAATAAAAATTTCTGACGAGACACTAAAATTAAATATTTTGTATTATCTAGAAGAAAATTCTGTACTACTTAATAAAAATAATAAAACAATCTAATATTTCGAAATTATCTGCATTTAAAATTCTTAGTATACATAAAAAGCATGTACATTTTTTTCACCGATGAAGAAGTTAAGCATGTGGATTATTGTAAAACATTTAATTTATTAAATTAAAACGAAACGTTATTATAAATAATAATTGATAATTCTTGGTTTCATATAGATGGAACGCCAATTCATCCTACCGCGGTAACAACAAATTTTCTGAATGAAAAATTTCCTGGTCGTTGTATAGTGAGATATAATCCAATACCTAAGCCAGCTCGTTCCCTGTATCTTTTTTTTTGAGTTAACTCAAAACTAAAACGTAAAATCATCCATGAAGTAGTAATTGCATTGTTTAGAACGTGGAAAAGTCATTTTAAATTTTCTCAGAAATTAAACAAAAAAAATTTGTTTTGATTCCTGTTTTCTTTATTATCACTATGACTAACTTTGATATGTACGCATAGTTTCAAACTTTAAAAGTAAATGTATTTATTTACTACTGCAAATATGGAAACAAATGTCATTTTAAATAGCATACTAGGATATTGTCAAATATGGAAGATTGAAAATTTATGTTACCCGCGGCTTCTATATCTGTTAAAAACACAACAGAGCATGAAAAGCATATACTTAGCAATAAAGAAAACCTAAACTCGCAAATAAAAAATCTGGATGCGCAAACGGTATCATGTATGCAGAGTGTTTCAATCGAAGATTTTTTCTAGTTGATTTATGTTACATGTTGGATAAAAATTTTAAACAAAAATTATTCCTATTTAGATGGTGTACAACTAGAAAGTATTTTCAAATATACGCTTACACATACTCGCATACAATGTTATTAAAAATTAAACGTGCTGTATATGAATTTGGTTTTCGATTCTATATGCCGTTCTAACAAGGGACGATCCCGAACCCGAAAATATATAAGATTATGAAACATTGAGAATATGTAGGTCACATATAGGTATATACTACACCTATTTTTTATGCAGGAAAACACTGTGAGTGGGTGAAATGAATGATTATTTGAATTGAGTTTTATTAAGCAGCCAAGAAAAAAGTAAATATATTATTATTTTTATATATTTTTTAGCTGAAGTGGAGATTAAATAAAATCAAGCATAATAATTTTCTTATCCCGAACAGATGCAACCTATTTTGTAGTAATGAAGAATTTGAATTTAATACATTTATCGTATTTGTTTCATTAGATTAGAGTATTTGTTGCAAAAAAAGATATACGAGAGGAGGTCCAGAAGTTCGTGGAATGGAGGGGATGGAGTGGGGATAGGGGCGCTTGCTAGGTGTCATTCTGATTAGCGACTCATGATTAGTATATAGGTTAAGTCGCAGCCTTATAGCGTCAGTCGTTTACAAATAATTGCCTGCTAAACAAGTCAATCCGGAAGAAAACTGAAACTATGGAGGAAATTGAACACCGTGCTGTAATAAAGTTCCTTACAAAGCAAGGAAAGAACGCTCAAACCATATTGAATGAAATGGAAACCGTTTATGGGGAACAGTGCTCTAATAAATCAATGATTTATAAGTGGCGTGGTCTTTTTAAACATGGTCGGCAGTCGATTGAAGACGACCCCCGCTCAGGACGGCCAGTTGAGGCCACCACATCAGACATCGTCGAAAAAGTGCAGAAATTTTTACTGCAAGATACCCATTTGAAGAAAAAACAATTATCTGAATTAGTTGGAGTATCAGATACCACCATTTTGCGTATCCTACATAACCACCTGGGTATGACAAAAGTCAGTGCAAGATGGGTACCGAGAACGCCACGCCGCTGCAGAAATAGCAGCGCGTCTGTGCGTCCAAGCAATTTTTGGAGATGTGTGGAGACAAATGTGCATAGATTTTGGAGCGGATTGTTACCGGAGATGAAACATGGGTTCATCACTTTGAGCCTGGGTCCAAACAGGAATCCATGCAATGGCATAAAAAGGGCACCTCCAAAGAAATTCAAAGTGTCAGAATTGGCTGGAAAGTTGATGGCTACTGTTTTTTGGGATTGTTAGGGGATATTATTGATTAATTACAAAGAAAAAGGTAGGAGCATAACCGGAGAATATTACGCGGCGATATTAGAAAGGAAAAACGCCGAGGAAAATTGAACAAGGGTGTGTTGCTCTTGCAAGACAATGCGCCGATTCACAAGAGCAAAGTTGCAATGGCTGCTCTGCACAAGCATGGCTTTCAATCAATAGTCCAGTGGCACCTAGTGATTTTTCTTTGTTCCCCAATTTAAAAAAAAGACTTACGTGGAAGAAAGTTTTCCGACGACAATGAGGTAAAGGAGGCAATTTTGGCCCATTTTGAGGCGAAAGATAAAAGATATTTTTATGATGGTTTGGAAAAATTAATTCATAGATTTAATAATTATATTGTGCTTAAGGGTGATTATGTTGAAAAGGAAAAATAGATTTATTGCTTTATTTTATTCAAAACCCTTTCATTCCACGAACTTCTGGACCTCCCCTCGTAGGTTATAGAAGGAAACAACATTTGACGGCTAAATAGTAACTATGTTTTTGTAAAAGAGATAAAGTAAAATGAAACTGCAAAAACACTTGAAATTATTAATAGATATTGATTGGTTGTGTTCTCTACCTTTTGTGTCCGAGAATAAACTCAAATAACTGGCATGCTGTGATTTACACAAGCTAATATACCTTGAATTGCTTTAGTATTTGTAATATTAAGGAAGACTGCTAGTTTTATTAAGATGTATAATTAATGGAATATACATTTGAAATTTTTATCAAAACAATAACATTAACATACAAATAACCTTCTTTCAAATTTTAATATTAGATTAACCACGTTTATCCCTAATCCAGGGTCTCCAAACTACGGCTCGCGGACCGAATCCGGCCCACCAGTGTCATCAATCCGGCCGCGACAGCTAATGGCTTATTGTTATTATTATTACTCTGATAAGTTGGATAAAAAACACACCCTTGGTAGTTATCTTGGGATAATGAGCATCTATATGATTCTCATTATCAACATATGATTATAATGCGCATGTGCGTCTCCCGTTATTCTTTCTTACTGCCGTAAGTAGTACTTCGCTATTGCACATCATGAGTATAGCTATAGCAGGGGACCAACACGAATGAAAACGCGGTGTGTCCACTTGTAAAAAATATTAATGAGATTTATGTAATTGCGATTTTCCACTGACAGTAGTTTGTAGTTGTGGGCCAATTTTACTTGTAGCAATTATTAAAAGAGATTTAAGGTGCTCGTCGGTTAACATAAATCTGTAAACATTCTTTGTGTACTGCATTATGGAGAATGTTTTCTCACACAAGAAGTAGTACCAAAAACAGAAAACAGAGATTTATCTATAAACGTACGTAATACAAGAAAAAGTTAGAGAAAATATTTTTTAGTATCAATTATTCTACGCTCCATGACCCAGACCATTTGCGTAAATTATATTAAAGTATACGAGGGCGAACTGAAATGTTTCCGGAATCGGCAAGTGATGGCGCACGAAGGTTGATGTGGATTCATTGGTCGGCAAGGGCAACTTTCTTTATGGCGACTGTCAAAATTTCAGACGTCTACTGTCGATAGTTGTTAGTAGTCGTGTTAACCGATCGCCGATTGAAGCTGAAATAGATAGCAGAGACAACAGGCACTCAGAAGAACGCGTTGACCATATCCTACACGAAATTTTGGGTATGAAAAAGCTTTCGGCGCGATGGATACCCCGTTTGCTCACACCGGAGCAAAAACGAAATCGGGTGACTGTTTCGAAAAAGTGTCTAGCCAGGATCCAACGCCATCCAATGGATTTCTTCATGCCGTTCGTAACTGTGGATAAGACTTGAAGTCACCACTACATACCCAAGACCAAGGAACAGTCGAAGCAGTGGACTGTTCAGGCCGAATCGCTTCCAAAGAATACAAAGACCGTTCCATCGGCCGGAAAGTTCATAGCGACCATTATTTTGGGATTCCCAAGATGTGATCCTCATCGACAATCTGCAGAAGGAAAGGACGATCACGGAGCAATACTACGGCGATTTAATAATCCTGATTCGATGCAGCATTTAAGAAGAAACGACCTTATTTGCAGAGGGAAAAAGTGCTTTTCCTCCACGACAATGCACCAGCTCATTGTCCAAATTGGATGAGTTGCGCTACGAATTAGTCGCTCATATTCACCGGACCTAGCCCCCAGCGCCTTTTTCCTATTTGCCGAACCTGAAAAAATCACTGGAAGGAAAGAGATTTGCCTCAAATGAGGAGGTCGTCGGCGCTACAGATATCTATTCTGTAGACCTCGAAACATCCTACTCTTCAGACAGCTTGAAGAGACTGGAGCATCGTTTGAAAAAGTGTATTGTGCTTCGAGGAGACTACATCGAAAAATAAAAATAAAAAACCACATTAATACCGTGTTTTTCTTGTCGATTCCGAGAACACTTCAGGTTCTCCTCGTACATCTGCAGTAGTTCCTTTGTGTATTTTGAATAATAATTTGAAAAATTCCTATTGGCGTCTGTGATATTTCACGAAATGGCAATTAGTTACAGAAGTAGTGTAAAGTTTGATATGCTGTGCTGTTTTCACAGAACCAATAGTAATAAAAAAACCAGCTGAAACTTTATACCAAAATGTACACCCTCTCAAAGCGCAAACACTACAAAACGTCAGATAGAAGGTGATGACAATGTGACATTGTAATTTTGATTCATTTTAAAGCGGAGACGCGGCTAGTGAATTGAACGTCATGAGGTATGAAATTCATAAAAAAAAACGCTACAAAACAATAGCGTATAAGGTTCGCTTAGTATAAAAGGTGCATGCACACAATTCCAACAATCGAATAGCTTTTTGTAATTACTTTTTAAATGATATCATTGAATTCTTCTTAGATTATCATCTATATTACAGTTCGAATATTGTAGACAGTGATTCATACATAAAGTTGTCACGTCACAATTGGGAAAAGTCAGCTGTATTCTGTAGCATACAAAATTTGACATATAACATCGCATTGCTTGTTCGCTTTGCCACTCTATAAAAGTATGGCCCAAGCTAACCGAGTGCCGATGTTGTAGGGACACGACAAGATTGATGATATGGTTCGCCTCTTACATTCACAAAAACTGGCCGAAACTGCCCGAACTACTATTATCATACCTGGGTGAAAACAAATTGGACATAACGTTATTATTATTATTATTATTAAAGATATGAATATCATGGGCGTCTCTCGTAGGTGTTCTGTTGTTTCATTAAGATATTAGGAGCAGTAAGTAATTCAGGGTTACATATACATTGGCATCCCGGTGTTCCATTGTAGTTCATTTATGGAAGTGGTACGTACGACTTAGATATGAAAATGGTTGAGAATATCAATAGTTCCGGTGCCAGCAAATAACGTCGTTCTAATTTGATTCCCGAAATAAAGGTAATGATTCGAAGCGTGTTCGAAGGACTTCGTACTCATGAAAATAATATGTTCATAGAGACGTGATTACAATGTGCTCGCTTCTAACAAAGGTTAATGAACGAAGTGTTTATAAGCCAAGGAAATTGCCAATGTCCGCATGGCGAAAAGGAAAAATGATTGACTGGCTTAGAACTAAAAACATACATTTCGAGAAGACCATTATGAAATCGGAGTTGTTACATACAGCTCGACTGCATAAAGACAAATACCTTAGATATGCAGTTGACTAGCTCGTGATCGGAGTATAATTGTGTTCGGATTAGTACCCTACCAATGCGAATTAAATGCCATTGAAATGATTTGGGATCAAATTAAAAGCGAAGTGGCAAGAAACAATACAACTTTTAAATTGGAAGACGTGAAAATTCTTCTCGATAGTGCAATTAAAAATGTAACGCCGCAATTGTGGTGTAAATGTATTCAACATGTAGCGCAAGAAGAGCAACGGATGTGGGATCTTGACACAACGCTGGATATTGTTATTGAACCAACTATCAGCACTAATGAAGCAGAATTTAATTGTTTATTTATTTTCGTGATGACCTCGAAACCAAGTATTTCTGCACAAGAAAATCAAAATTACTGTGTAATTTAAAATGGAAAACAATGCCTTATCTGTCTGTAAAATTCTGTATTGCCACTTATCTAAAATAACTAATGTTATTTTGACGATTTTTCCAACTACGAAATGAAAAACAAATGTGAGTATTGCTAGTGCAAACCGTTCTTCCCTTAATTTATTCTTCTTTTAAAATTGATTACCTTGCAAATTAAACCATTAGTAAACTGTTCGACTTAAATTTATGGTTAAGAACCTTTCCATTGTAATTGTTTTTTAGTTGAGTTATATGAAAGTTATGTGATTGTATAATGTAATAATAAAGAAATGCAGTAGGATATTTTATTTTCATTTAGCTCTCACTTATGCCGCTAACTCAAGGAAATAGATAAACAAGTAAATTCTATAATATTAAATTTGTATTTTTCAATTTCATGTACATAAATTATGCACGCTTATGTAATTTTGTTCCCCGCACCTTTCCTTCCTCGCAACGGTCATATCTTGAAGTATGAATCACTGCCTACATTATACGAACTGAGGTGTACACAAGCAAATTGTGCTTTCGTAATAGTTGAATTTTTAATAGGCACAATGTTTAGTATTGGAACGACTCAATGACGGAAACTCATTCTCAAGCATAGTTTTCAGTTAATATGTGGATTACATTATTTCTGTAGAATGTATTCCAATATTATCTTGACAATTTAGGACTAGTTGTTCTCAGTCTGCTGTGTAGTCATTTTGTAGCACTTGATGTTAGGATCATCTTGCCGTGATCTTCGAAATGTCAAGTACTACAAAATTTCTACACGGCAGGGAACCCGAGGCCCGAAGAGCAGCCAACAACAATGGCCGTGAAAGCTTAAAGACTACTTTAATTTACGGATAGCTGCAAGAAAAACTTATGGTCTTAGCATGATGATGTCCCGCCTGATGGTACAAGAACTGTTACAAACTTTTTAAATGACTCATTTGGGGAAGACCGGATAGACAACAGAGGACCGCGTGATGTGCTAAATCGCCAGGCTTGTCCATTCTTGTTTTTTTTTTCATTTGGGGATATTTAAAGAATTGTGTTCATGAAACGCCTTCCCAAACTCTTACGAAACAAAAAAAAATACAGCAATTCGTAAATAAGTCACACCAGAAACTAGCATCATATACAAATATACTATATTTGTAGAAAATAAAAGATAATCGTTACTTAAACAAAAATTTATACAAAGAATATTTTGTCAAAACCAAAATGTTGATGTTACTATAAAAGAAAATGCATGCATTACGATATTTCTAACAAGCATCCTGACGCTTACCCAATTAATGAAATGAAAAGAATTAAAATTGAGATTATTTGTATTATAATAGTATAGTAATGACGCACATATTTACTAATTATTATCCACTGTTGAACTTGATTTTACAAAAAGAATAAATCTTTTAATCCTTTATTACTTAAAGAGGAATGTATTACGTCTTTATCTAGTAACTGCCATAAAAAGCTGATTAAAATGATGAAAAGGTGCCTAATATTAACATAGCTATACTCCATTCACGTTAAGAATGCAGACTTGGAATAGATAGGCCTTAAAATACGGGTTTGCCATTGGCTAATGGGCGAGGCGTATTCACAAAGGAAAAATTGATGTCATTTCTTTAGATGAAACTTGTCAGTGTCTTTGCTTAAACACAGGTTTTAATCTTCTTCTGGATCATTTCGATTTGAGATCAAATTTACTGATCGATTGTTTCTAGAGCAACTTTAGAACGATTTAAAAGATTTAGTACATTTATTGAGGCAGTATTTTCCGCGCATGGGGAAGGGTGGTTTCGAAGCCTTCCCACTCCTTTGCCATTCCGGAATGGAAAAATAGAACAAAAATATAATCCTAGGTTGTGTAGGATTAATCGCCTCAAGATTAAAGTTATGATCAACCCTTGTATATGTTGTTAATAAATAAATTTTAATTAATAGACCTTTTCGTTTAATTAAAACCCACACACAAAACCCAATAAATAAAACCTACACATGGAATTTTGGTGATTTTGTTATCAGAAAATCTGCAACCTCTCAACAGGACGTCGATAACGGAAGGCCTCAAGATCTTTCATATAAATCAACAGTGTTTTCCCCGGTTTCCGGGTATTATAATGAAGTAACAATACATACAACGGGTAACTTGAAGTATTCACATAAATAAGAGCCTCAGAAGCTCTATTAATGCTATGTATTAGTTATTCAAGCTAACTTTCAGTTATTTAACGAGCCGTTCTCCGACCATACTCAGATATTACCACTAGATTCTGATGTTAGTAGACAATTGCCTTAGGTATGTCATCATGGTAACGAAAACATTTCCCAAATACTTTCACAGATGGGAATGTGATTCTTGCTAATTGTTGTATGTGGGTGCGCCCGTCCCAAACAATTTTTTAATAAATTTTATATTAATTCATTATGATAAAGTAGTTTCTTGCTCCTCCTTTTCTGTTAATTATAAGTCTCTTTTTTAAATAAGACAATATACATAAGCACAAATGTAATTTTGGCATATGAATCAAATGCAGAGTTATACACGTGGGCCCAAAGTACTTTTCAAAATAAGGAGAATATAATAAAATATTGGCCAAATTTCACAAATAAATGTTATTTTTACTAAAATACGGATTTTGGGAATGCATTTCTTAAAAATTATGTCTTCTTATTATTTTGCTAACAACGCTGCTAAACGTGAAGCAAAATTTTCCAGAACTGCTCGGTGCATATTCTCCACGATAGCCGCCACAGCACACACGCTCCCATAAAGCGCTCCATAGCAACTAAATTCCCCAGGCCTAGCGATTGGCATACTTCCATTCCTCACTCAACGATTGAACAAAACAAATTGAAAAAGACTTTTGAGACACTCACTACTAAGAAATCTTTAATCGACAATTACATAAAGAAGTCTATCGATCTAGCCTCAAGTTAAACACTAACAACTATCAGTTACTGACAATAAAATTAGATTAGAGAAAACTGTTAAAGGGAAAGTAAGCAAAATCACAAGGGTAATACAATAAAATAAAAACTGGACATGCCCTTCAGGAGAACAGAAGTCCAACAAAAATCACATTTCAATACGTTTTATTTATGACGGCAGGTCGCTACTCTTCTGATTACGAGTATAAATCAAGTATAGAATATGTAAAGGTATAAACATCGGAATGACTTCTTTGTTCGCCTAACATGAGATAAATCTCTGCAACGGCTTTAGAAACACTCACAGGCTTTCGGGGCTGATATCGATATGTGAAAATTCTTCAATTTTGTCTGGTGGTACTTCTTAATCAGTATTTCCCTGTTCGCGTAGCTTCCTCATGAACTTTCTTCTCACGAATAGAAAATCTGATAAACCTCAAAAAACTAAACCATGAGAATATTTTCAATTACCAAACATCAAGGCAGCCATCGACAGACTTACAGGATGGATGTGCAAACGAAAAACAAACGTGAGAATAACAATAAACATGGAAGATTAACACACAATTCTAGCAGAAAAGACGAATGCATGCTAAGCAATTAGTAACCGTAACAAATTACTACAAGAAAAACTGAGGAAGAACTATTTAAAGACTGCAATCATTACGCGAACGTTTAGACGCACGTGTATGTCGGGTATCTTACGGCATGGGTGTAGCCTTTCTTTTATTATAGAAAGTTTAAATATATGATTTAGAGCATATTTGGAATTTTTTATCCATTTAGCAATTTTTTACCGCTTCAGATTTTTCCCGAAGTACCATCAAGTTTAATACTTTAAACAGAACATCCTGTATATTTTTGCATTTTACGTAATTTTGTAGGGTAAAAAACATATTTTCCATAAATTCTGATTTCCATGCTTATCGAAAATTTGAATGTTTATTCTTTGTTTTAAAATACCAAACCAATGCTAAAGCGATTTTCGGTGGACTAACAACGGACAATCCCGATCCCGGAAATTCAAAAAACTATGAAACTTTGGGAACATTCCGGACAACATAAATAGGACCAAGCATGTGCACTACCGCTCATAATAATATGGATATTTCCTATCTCATGCAAAACTTGACGTTTCTTTAAAAATGTTAAACAAAACAATTATAACAGAAATATTTATTCATCCACGACTTATTGCACATGTAAACACAACAGAAAAAGTAACAATAAACAATAGAAAACAAAGTATCGGATTAAGATCAGGACTCTGGGGAAGCCAAGACATTTTTTTAAAATAATTCTTCATTTTCTGCATTAGCGAGGTAGTTTTTGCATAGCAACGACGTGTGCTTCGTGTCGTTATCGTGCATCAACTCAAAATTGTTGCCTATTAAGCGCACTCCGGGCGGTAGAACATTTTCTTCTAATATCTCGCGATAATTCTCCTTCCTTATTATTTCATCAATATTCACGAAGTCCCCTGTTCCACTTAATGAAAAACAACCCCATACAAGAATAAACCATCACCCATCATTATTGTTGATGCAATGCATTCAGGAAGCATTTTTTCGTCTTTTGAGCGCCTGGCAAATGTTCTGCGGTTTTGACCAAACATTTCATATTTGGACCCATTAATCGTACGTTTCCCCGTTGTTCTATTGTCCAGTCTTTGTGAAAGCTAGCCCACCGGAGACGTGTTTGTTTATTCCCACGACGTAGCAACGGTTTTCGTGCAGCAATATGGCCGTAGAGGTTTGCTTCTTTTGAACGACGTTTCACTGTGCTAACGGATATCTTCCTGTTTCTAGACCGATTCATTTCCGCCATAATTTCAGGAAACATTAACCGTCGATTTCTCTTACTAAGCAATTTTATGCGTTCATCGTCGCCTCTGAATATTGCTCGGAAACGTCCTGAACGATTTTTGCAAGCAAGTGTACCAGTTTGTTCAAAGCGGCGAACAGTTAAACTTACTGCGAATTTTTTTACATTAAGTCGCTTGAAAATATTCCGTACAGAATAGCCGTCTTGATGTAGCGGTAATATTGCTGCGGTTTCCCGCGAAGCATTTTTACACAGAAATTAACTTATTTGCTCGCACAAAGATATAACAATAACGAGTTGCACGTAATAGTATCATGAACTAAATTCATTGTTAACGTAATTTATGCATACTTTATGAGGTAAATACCATCTCTGCAGGAACTCTTCAATTCAATCGAATTTGGTTTTCATCTATAGTGTCATCAAATTTCTGCACGTATATTACTTAAAATACCTGGTATTGTTTGTACTGTACCTAATTATTTTACGATTTTTAAAAGTAATATTCCAGTTTCGTTATGTATCAACTTAGTTCTCTAATTAATAAATTGTGTAGATGCTTATAGAATTATTACATGAATAAAAGTACTTTTTTTAATAGTTTGTTAAAATTTAAATTGTCCATTCCACTATGAGCGGTGGTGTATGAGGTATTTGTTGTTACTATAAACATACAAGCGTGCAAGAATTGTTGTTTTCAAAAATAAAATGGAGGTATAAAAATATGTGCTCAACATGGTAGTTTTTGTGAAACTCAGTGCAAGTGTACGTTAGTGATAACAATAAGCAGAGTATTGTAAAGCGCCACTTGGATACAACCAATCTGTAAAGTAAAAGTTCGATTGCAATAAAATACTTTGTTCAATAATGAGTGGTTTTGCCACTGTTTCTTATAACCTCAAATAGTCGGGATGGAATGCAATCATACTGAACTAGCATCAGCACGCCGTCGCGACATAATCACTTCTTCTTTACGTAAATCATGTTAATAATTAGAAAAATTCGTCCGGGCAATCCAAGTTAAACTACTTCTCGTTACTACTTCGCTATTTTCTAACCGACCCCATCTTTGCTTGAGCAAGCTGAAAACGTGCAATGCGCTGAAATTTCTTTAAAGCATTTTTCTTCGCAGCTCTTCGCATTTTTAGACGTTTTAACGGAAGCAAGCTTTTTAGTAGCTTCTATACATTTCTCACCAATGCATGGATTCCTACGATATTCACGATTTGTCTTGCCGTTGACGAATTCAATGCTTCAAGTAATACGGCTCGACATTCTCTCTCTGTTGTAGCGAATTTCGTACGCCTTTTCAAACGTTTTCTCATAATTTTCAGGATCTCAAATGAAACCGTTCACAATTTGCGCGATTGACCTACTTCTTTGTAATAACCTTCAAATAACCCTTGATTGTTTTTGCCGTTAAAAAAATGTGCCGTCCCATCATTGCGCAATACTCTTAGTTAAAGATGTTTGAAAGTTGTTTATTTGTTTGGATACACGCTATGACACCCATTGATAGCTTGATACTAAAACTGGTCGTATCCAAGTAGCGCAGTGCTTTCTAATTTGAATGAGTTAATTGTTTTCTTATTTACCGAAAGCTTGCACCAAATCTGTTGGTCGTATTTATATGGGACGGAGTATATAGTATTTATATAGTACGGCGAAGTGTAGTGCGCAAGCCGATGCTTCGCCCGACAAAACAACATTCAAAAATAAGCAATATTTAATAATAGCGACAAGAACTTTGATAGTTAAGCAGTCAATGGATAATTTTACACCATTCCAGTATTAAAAGGTATTCGTGTGATTTCTTATTTAAAAAATTCTAAATTCTAATAGTAACCCATTAGATGTAGTATGTATAGGTAGAAGGCGTTGCCTAACCAGAGACATTATGTTACCGACAGTACTAGGTTAGACGGGGTACGTTGTAGAGCACGGCACCGAGTAAACGATTATATTAGATCAAGTCATATCTGTATTGTTATTATAACAAATAAAGCATATAACATATATAGATGAGATTTGAGCCTATTTAGTTTTCAGATATGCATAAATTAGTAACTCAATTATACTTTATGCAAAAATGGAAATACAAAATTTTTCAAGTGGTGGTAACATTATAGCAGACACTTTATAATTACAATACATTAGGCTCGGAACAGTACATACAAGTTATATCCGTAACGTATACAAATGGAATGGTAAATCGGTAATGAAATGATCTATAGCTAAGAATTTGTATTAGCAGTTACAGTGCTGCTTGCTCATAGATAAAACGAACACTCTAGGAAGCTACGGCACTATTCTGAGCAGCGCAGCAACTAAAAAGCTTAGCTTTTTTATATTGTGCTTAACAGATTCCTCATAATATTAAGTCTTATTAAGTATTGCGTTTATTAAGTAGCTACTGTGCCAAAAGTTATCGCACTGCATGCTCCCATATCCGATTATATACAAAATCGAGAAATAAGCCTATCTTATTAATTTTATATTTACTGTCTCCTTACTATTTTAGCTGGAACTATTACAAAGGGATTAATGCATGCCAATAATCCATTTAAAATAGATGAACATTTTACAAATATCATAAAGAGGTTAGGATTATCTAATTCTTGAAAGTAAAACTGAAATTTGCATTATAATCTGAAGCATAGTAGTGACTCTTGAACATGGTTTTACCGATAACATAATTAATCATTTAATCCCTTATTATTTAAAGAGGAAGATATTATATATGTGCTATATAGTGGATGCAGTACAGGTACTATTAAAATCGGGAGAAACACGTAGCAACCAATTTGCGCACTAAAATGAGATAGCATTATGAAATCGAGTGAAACAGATATACATTTCTCGTGTAAAGTTCTACCTACAAACATCGACTGTCGATCAGCTGTTCGTTCCTTAACATACAGTATTGAATAAGTCATTTTCTAAAATATTTTTTATATTATACTCTGAAGAGCTTGAAAAGTTTTTTTTAATAACTATATAGCGTGTTGCATAGCTATTCCATTGTATCTATATCAGTTTTCTAGAATTATATCTTTATAATCATTTTTTTTATTAGATTGTTGGTTAGAACGCCGGGAGTCGCAAAGAATGCGGGTAGTAGGAGCATCTCAAAGAAAAGAATGATTATTCCTGAATATTCCCGTAAAATAATCTTCAATGTTTAAGAAGAATCATCCAGAGGCGTAAGTTTATATTTCTTTAAAACGAGACATATCATTGTTTTGTAGGCAATATTTTAGATGTTGTTGCTGAGGCAACTCAAATATCTAAAGGTTCAGTGGCGCGGATTATCCGAAAAGGGCATGCCATTGAGATGGGAGTAAGTAGTTCTCTTCTATCAATACCTGCTCCTAAATTATTATCAAAGTCGACAGTGGACACTTGTGGAGAAGAAGATATCCATAGGATAATTCTTAATTTGCACATAACCAACAACCAACGACCAACTATGAAGTCTGTTTATAACAAAATAAAAAATAATGAATTGATTGGTTTCGTTGGAAAGATATCATCGTTTAGAACACTATTGCATAAAATAGGATTCAGGTATTTTTAATTTGATCTACTCATAGTACGTACTAATTCTATTTTAAACAGTTGGAAGAAAACCAGAGAAAATTTTAATGGAAAGAGATGATATTCGAGAGCTGAGACGATGATATACACAAGTAGTTACACAATATCGTTTGGAGGGTAGATGTATAGTATATACAGGCACGTGAAAATATACATTTAAAATAACATTTATATATATAAACATATTTCTAGATGAAATTTATCTTCATGCAAGCCATACCACACCTCCCGCATAGGTTCACCAATCCAATCCTGGTCTCAAAAGCCCTATATCCAATCTTACAGTTGTGATATGTAAATACAGTAAACGCTCGCTCATGTAAATACCCGGTAATGAAAACGTCGTGGTCATGTAAACAGAAAATTGTTACTGTAGGATCAAATGGAACGCCCGGTAATGTAAACAAGCTTGCACCACGTACAATTCGATAATGTAAACAGTTTAGGGTACCGGTTATTTCCCGATTTACGTGCGTAATTGAATCGATCAAACGAATGTTTACGTAAACATTTTCAGCACCGGCACCGGTTGTTTTCCGATTTATGTATGGGATTCCTGTAAGCATCCCTCTTGCTCTCGTGAAATAAAGTAATGTGCAGCTAAAATCACACCAGAACATGCATGCAATTTTAAATTTAGAAATGGTGTGGAATGCCCTTAACCAGCAAACAATAGAAAGTGTAGGAAAAATTTACTTTGTTCCAGTGATGATTATGAAAATGAAGACAATGTACCGCTAACCATCATTAGAAACCAGTTACTATCTGATGCTGAAGTTATTGACAGTGCATCATCGGACGTTCATAAATTATTAAGAGCAATAAATCCCGATATTGTTTGCACAATTACCGATGCTAGTTTATGGAATGACGATAAGGAGATGGATGATGCACATGAAGAGGAAGATGGGCTGCGTGAAGATGACGACCCTCCGATTGAATTAAAAAATACAATGAGTGACGCGCAAGCTGTAGGAATTTTTAACCAAGCGTTAGATTGGGCAGAAGAAAAAGACATATTATATTCCGATATGTTAGTGCTCCGTAAACTGCGGGTAATGGCATTAATAAATACCAAGCGTAAATTACGCAAACAACAATACGACATTATTTTTCAAAATAATTTAAAATTTATTTTTTATTTTTTAATATTATATGTATTATGTTATTCATTATTCATATATTTTTTTAATGAACATACATATTCTCGTTTATGCAATTTCTTTATAAATAAAATAAGGCTCTTATCGAATAGATGATATCTTTGCAAGAAAAGGACACTCAGTATTGCGACTACTCCCATATCATCCAGAACTAAATCCAATAAAAAAATATGGGGAATAGTAAAGAACCGTGTGGCTATAAAAAATGTGACCTTTAAATTAGATGACGCAGAACAGCTTGCAAGACGAGAATTTTCAAATATTAGTGTAGAAGATTGGGTAAATGTCTATCGATGTTGTGAACATCGAAAAAAAAATAAAGTGATATTGAACACAATGGATAATTACTCCGATTTTATTATTAATTTCAAGGAGGATAGTGATGAGGATGAGATCTTCCAATTTTCATCGGATAAAGACAACTAATACAATGGCAAAGAAAATGTGAAGCTGATAATTTTCTCATTTTGACATTACATTGTAATACTAGCAATGTTACTGTTTCCATACTTATTTGGTACTGTTATATGTAAATAAAAAAGTATTTAGTATTTGCATTATTTCTTCTATATAAAGTAGATATGATTTTGCTGGACAGAAGGTAAAACTTTTTGCATGATTAACATTCTCGTAGTTTTGTTATTGTAGTAGAAGTTCTTATTTTATTTCTATAAAGACTGTTAGCAAAGGTGCTTAGGATAAAATGCAATCTACATTTTCTACTTCCAAAATATTTAGTCAATATAAAACAAAACAACCTTTGAAAGCAATGCCCCTTTCCAATTTTTTTGGATTTTTATGTTATGTCAAGTTAAATGTATAATTAGAGAAACAAAAGGGTTGATTTTTCAACATAAATCCGGGCAAACTAAAATTAAATGTAAAAGTAGGGTTGCGATTCACAGTACTCACTTGAACGTGATAACTAGTCTCGGCAAAGCGTGGCAAGTTTCAGTGCCGTGCGGAGAATAACGTGGAGGGGTGAATCGCTCGGCACGGAGAATCGAGTGCCCGTATCAAAGCACGCTTGTTCAGTATTATTTAGAGAATGTCGCATTTAGGTACGTTTCGGAAACGGCGTACTTCGAATAAACTGCAAAACGTAATACGAGTATGCCGGATTTAGAATACGAAGGCGATAGAATTAAATACGTAAAGTGCGACAACTATTTCACGTGTACCAGCAAGTACAAGTGTGAACGCTACCTAAAAAGTATAAAACACTATTCTGCAATCCGTGGCAAACGATACAGCGAACAATTAATATTTTATATAGGTGTTTTATTCTATGTAATGTACCGTTCACTTTATTAGACAAACAAGCATTTATCTCCTGAAGTAAGTATTCGGATTATATATACATCGAATCATCGTTAAGAAACTTTATGCCATTTGTTCGTGTCTATATTGAAAGAAGAATTAACGCAGAATGAAAGATACAAAATTATGGTTATGTGTCGGTGAAACAACCGATCAGTAAAAGCATTCTGTGGTGAATGTGATGGTACGTACAATGGAAGAGTTTGAACTGTCATCCCCTATCTTACTTGCTTCCAAAAGAGTTGCAAACTGTACTAGCGATAAAATTTTAAAAGTGGTGGTGAGAGCATTAAACATATTTCAAGTTTCAACAACCAAACTTTTAATGTTTGTGAGTGACGATGCTGCTAACATGCTTTCCTAAAATCCGTGCTTTAAACCTCGTGGCGTATTTAATTCCGAAATGTCATCCACGAGTAAATGCTTCAATAGCTCATACGAAAGCAATATCTCTAGTCCCCAAAACGTACAAAAAGATTTCACGAACAGTGTCCCGAAGTTTCTGAATCACCACAGCCATGGTTAAAACTAGCGTTTTACTACTGCGAATATTTTGATAACGTAAAGAAGGTAGTTTTACAATTCGATCCGAAACACGCCAAAGATATCAAGAAAAGCCAGAAAATGTATCAAGATAGTCAGATAAAATGTGACTTAGAAAGTATTCGTAAGAACTACTATGAACCAGCGGAGGGTATTGAAAAATCACAAAATGATTCGATGTCGTTTGTGGATTCTGTTACTCTTCTTCTTCGTCTTGTGTGCGGTGGAAGGCGAAAAAAAATGAAAGTGTAATGGGAACATTTGAAAGTATTATTGACAAGGTTTCAGATTTTCTCATACTAAGGCAAATTTGTGAAGGTGCGTCGAAAGATTTATTAAGTTGTCACAAGGATTACTTTAAATATGCAAATATAACATCACTCGATGTGGAACGGTCATTTTCTTCATTAAAAAATTTTTATTCCGCACGCCGTACTCATTTCATTTAAACAAGCGTGGATACATATTTCAGGATTCTAATATTTAATACATGCCACCCAGTTTGTTATTTCGTGGAAACTTCTTAAAACAGTAAGTGTGTCAGTACGTTATGTAATATATTTTTTTATCATTATTTTGTGTGTAAACATTCCCGCGTCCGCATCGCCTATGCTCAGTCATAAAGGTCACGATCGTAAATGGTGCGAATACGTAAACGTTACTGAACACTCGCCTTGATACGGCCGCTCAGCCCCTCCACGTTGTTCTCCGCACAGCACTGTAACTTGCCCCACTTTGCTGAGACTACTGATTGCAGATATTCAAATCTAGTACTATAAGTGGTGATTATCACTCAGAGATGATTATTTCCTAATACATCACAAAAGAAGAAGGATTTCATTTAATAACGGCAGATGAATGGAAAAGTTGTGATCATGCAATAGCAATGAAAAGAAAATATAGCAAAATGAAAAATTACCCATTTAAGGACTAAAAAATTTATAATTAATGTCAATGGCAACACCTCTAACGATGGCGACTATTTCGAATATATATTGTACCCGTACTATTAAATGCTTCTACTAACTACATTTTGCGTATCCTTTACTACTTCTTTAAATTAATATGACAATATCAAATCACACAATACTGTATATAAATAGCTAAACTTTAAGTAATTGCAAATATTTTGTTCTAAAATTGTGAATTCTTTATTTACATAAAGATATTTATCAGTGTTCGAATTTATTTTTACTGCATCTACATTAATACCTCCTTTGACCGAAGCAGACATCGGCATGCGCCGGAATTCACCTAGGTAAAACGAATGGACAATGTGTATATATTTATACATATACAAATTCTATAATTACATCCTTCAATAAGAACTAGTTCTGCTAGGCTCTACATTTAAAAACTGTCTCTGTTGGACAGATATTCTATGCGAATTATAGATCATATGATAGATACTGGAACATGTACTATCAGAAAGGAAATTTTAGGCTTTTCTGACACTATTTTCCAGCAATTTTCAATTGCTTTATTATATTTTTCACTTTAAAGTGCAATATTCGCTTGTGTACCCTATATTTTGTTTTTAGAGTATTTTGTTATGCCCAATATTATATTAACAATTTATACAATCAATTCACAAACAATGAGGTCATTGTACTATTTATTTTTTAGAGATTCAGTATTTTATGTGAAAGAAGAAATTCTGTGATGGCAAGCTACAATTTGTTTTGTATATACTGTACCATAATTAATATGTATGTTCATAATTTTTATTCTTATTATGCAGTTTTTGCACTATTAGATACAATTTAAGAACAATAACTTATGGACATAATGTTGCAGTATACTTGAAATGCTTCTTTAAGTGATAATGTATGTTTATCTAACATAAGCAATGCAATAATTTAAGACAAAAATATAAGAAATATTTTTAAAAAATGATAAAACATATATCATAACTGAATAGTGCTTAAAGGTATAAAAGTAAAAAAAAGTAATAACCTGTTTTAAAGGTTGTGGACATGGATTTAGCTGAGTTTGCCTTTGCAAAGACATAACTATCTTTGGAGTTGTGCTGCTGGTTAGTGAACCAAGAACTTGTGCTCCTGGTAATTGATGGTTAAGAACTATTGTTTGAGGAACTTGATCCGTTTGTACAGATTCAACGTGCTGAGAACTTGTTTCATCCATGTAAAATATTCGCTGTTGGGCTTGTTCCTCACGACAATCAACGTTAGTATCTTGTAAAATATATTGTTGATTCTGGAAAGTTACTTGTGACTGATCTACAATTAGTTGTTGTGGTTGTGCATCCACGACCATCAGCTGATCAGAAGAAATTAATATCTAAATTACATTATTTAATAAAAACTGTATAAATTATGAACTCTGTTACTCACCGGTGACCCCTGAAATGTTTGCTCGCTAGGTCTTATAACATACTGAACTGACTGTGAAGAATTGTCAATAATACTTGGGTAATACTCTCTAAGTTCTTCTGAAGTAGGTTTCTCTGTTTGGCTCAATACCTGGTAGTACTGAGCCATATTTCTAAAAACTTACACCCTACACATATCTATAAACACATTATTTACTAACACTCTAGCTTGTAATTTCTATTATACACTTCACAATTGTGGTATTCACGATTTTAGGACACGAAAAAGATTTTATTACAAATCAATCACAATAACTCTATCAAAAAATACAATTGTTTTCTACATACCAATCGTAGGATTGTCTGACCAAATGTGTTTCATTAATCTTAGAATTCTATTTAGAATTTTCCTTACAGATTACTTTAATTAAAAAACATGTAATCACTACACTGCCTCAGACTATGGACGTTAAAATGGCGTTAACTTCTTGCACGCATGATCGTTGCGGCAAGTTACATTGACTAATATAATTAAAACTTTCTTAGAGAATTAATATGAAATCATTTTAAAATCTGTTTATACAGCGAATTCAATGTTTTTTTTAAATAAGTCACCTTAACTTTATAAGTACGCTTATAAATGTCAGTGTTCCCAACATTATATAATTTAAAAAATATTTAGTTGATGCAACATCAATTCAATTAAATTAGTACCACTATAATAAAATTAAATATGAAATGAAGGTCTGCAGAACTTAGCATGTCTATAAATTTTCTTATTCATAATAATAATACAAGAAATTAGAGGCTATTATATAAATAAAAAAAATACCATTTTGTTAATATTTGTATTATTCAACCTTTTGAAGTATATTTTTATTATTATTATATTGGTATTTACTTTAATACTGTTGTTATGTTATCAATATTATAAGTTGATTTGCTTATAATACAATAGTACCTTTTACTTTTACAGGTCATCTATTTTATGTGGATCTTTTGAGGTTAGATGAGGTTAAGTTAGTGTTGATAAACATGGAAATAGTTATTGAATTGCCAAAAGATATTAACAAATTGTGTCGAACGTGTATGAATATTGTAGAAGACAATCAGAGAAACTGTGTTATTGATGATAATAATGGTCAAAAATCAGAACTGAATGAAATGTTACTTCATGTGATCGGTATAAATGCCTTTTCAGAAGAGTTTTTACCTAAATTTATATGTAACGAGTGCCTTGAGAAATTGGAAATAGCATATTTATTCAAACAACAATGTCAAAATACATATTTACATTTTCGCGATTTTATGTATCCTCCAGGAAAACTAAACGAATCAGGAAATATAAGTAAATTTATTTGCACCATTTGCGAAGGATCTTTTTCAACTCAGTACTATTTAAGCAAGCATGAAGTTACCCACTACAAACAAACAACTTTGTTCCAGAGATTTAAATCTCCTGATGATGACAGTGTGAATTGTAATATAGTAAATGACAATTCTCAGGAAATTTCATCTTTAGTGTCAGATCGCAAACAAGAAACTACCACAAAAATTAACATCAAATATAGATCAAACAATTTAGATCCAAATATTTCAAGTAACATTGTTCAGCATGAAAAATTACAACATGATAAGCTACAAACATGTGATTTATGTGGTAGGACATTTGCTACAGAATTATCACTACATCTGCATTTTGTTACTCATGCAATATTAGCTGAAAGTGATACTGATCCAGATATATTTAACCAATATTTTTTTTGCCGCAACTGTGGTGAAACTTTTAATTGCTATGAAGATTTAGAAAAGCATGAAGATGGATGTTCAGAACTTGCAGAATTTAAGTGTATAAAGTGCAATGAAGTGTTTACTAGTGAATTAAGTCTCTTGAAACATGAAAATGAACTTTCACATTCTGATTGTTTTTGGGAGAAGTTGAAATTGGAATCTATAAACACCTCATATATATGCCCAATTTGTGAAGATGTATTCAATACGAAAACAGAATTAAACGTGCATTCTGTGGGACATATTATTAAAAAAATTACTTGTCGTATATGTAAAAAAACATTTAGTTGTGAAGTTGCTCATAATAATCATTTAAAGTCTCACCCAAATTATAAACATATGTGTGACATATGTGGGAGGTGGTTGGGAAGTCGTCATGCTTTAAAAACACATATTATGGGAATACATTCATCGAACAAAAATTTTATTTGCTCAATTTGTTCGCAGGCTTTTAAAACACCTAGCAGATTATACATTCATAAATTAACACATAAGAAAGATAAGAGGTTTGTATGTTCAATTTGTAATTATAAAACAAATTATGTTGGTGACTTTAAAGTGCATAATAGAATTCACACCTGTGAAAGGCCATATAAATGCAATTTTGTTAACTGCAAACGACAATTTAAAACTTCTAGCCATTTAAATGAACATGTACAACGTCATTTACAAATTAAGAAGTATCAATGTAAAATATGTTGTATGGTATTTGGCCATAGTCATACATTAAAGATGCATCTTATGGTACATACGGGGGAAAAACCTTTCACTTGCAGTATATGTAAGGTAAAATTTCGTAGAAAACACCATTTAAAAAATCATATGAAACAGCATGTAGGTGTAGAGGGTGAAGCAAATCAAAAGGTTTGTTTTAAACGTGTGTAGATTTGTTTTAAGTATAATTTATCCATCAACGCTTAATCTGTGTAAATAACATCTACTTCATAGTAAATATGTATCTTTTTAATACAAACATTTAGTAATAATCAGACTTTTTTTCTTTTAAATAACCCGCCATAGTGAAACAAGTTCCGCAATACGTCTGCGTATTACTTGCTTATATGGTAACGGCCGATCTAGTAATCGTTTGTCGTAAATTGGTATGTCGGTTGTCGGACATATTTGTATGGTGTGAAGTGCATTATAAGACGTACGTTACGATTAGTTCGAAAAAGAACGTTTGCGTTTTCTATTTTCTTTAATAGAAATGGATATGAGTATATACTTAACAGCACCACTTCAATTGGATAAGATATGTAGAGCCTGCTTAACAGAAAAGGGCGACATGAGACCTTTATTTGGTGCTTGCTTAGATGAAATGTTAATCTCCTTTGCTTCTTTGCAGGTAAACGTTTATAATCCAAGCATACCTGCCATGTTCTGTTTTCACTAGGGGATGATAGACTTTCATGTCAGAAAGAGATGACTAATAGCAATCGATTCCTTTGTTAATTGCATTTGATTGATTAAAAAATACATATCATGTCAAATAACAAATAACTTTCTACATCAGATAAGCATTCAGGTGTGTTTATATATGTTGTTTATTATTGTTATAGATTCGAGAAGGAGATGGATTGCCAAGTCTTATGTGCGTACAATGTGTTCTGCAATGTAGTAGAGCGTATACGTTTAAGCAGCAATGCGAAAAATCCGAGAATATATTACGGCAATATATGACCCCAGAATTTCAGGTATTACCTACACGTTATCAGAATTTATTGCAAGCATAAATTATGCCGGTTTTTTTTATATATTTAAATCATTTTTTTTCCGTTTTAAGAAATGTTTTAGTTATTTTACAGATGAGTATGTTATATGTATTTACATCTTTAAAATAAAGTATTTTCAGTTGATATTTACATACTTCGATGTCACTTTTAAATGTTTGCTAAGAAAATTAATTTTTGATAAAATTATTAATATCTTTTGCATTACTCTTTTAAAACAAAAGAACATATATTTATATAGTAAAGTTTACTTACAAATTTACAAAATAGTGTACATAGCAAATGAACTTAATGCTCAGTCATGATAAATTTTAATACGTTATTTATTTTCTGATTTTCTATATATATATATATATATTTATATATATATATATATATATATATATATATATTTATATATATATATATATATATATATATATATACATATTTAAGTAAAACCAGTACCCAAGTAGCAAAATATATTTGCTTCACATTAATAATCAAATATATGTAATAATAATACGCATTTATTGTTCACATGACATAAGACTATATAATAAGCACATGAAATTACAGATTACAAAAATTTGCGGATAATTATCAGGTGTACGATTAGGACAACTGTCTGTTATTTTTCGTAAACCAAAATATCATAAACGAAAAGAGATAATAAAAATCAGTGTAGCAATATTCAAGCATTTTTCCTATCTATACAAAAATGATTTCAAATGAAACTAGGTGTTTGTTGTTTTCTTTCAATAATAAAAAGAACTCACAACTTTTATGTATTTTGAATAAAGAATAACAATAACAATAAATTAGAGTTACATGTGTGTTCTCTCTTGTCTTGTCTTTTTTCTCACTTCGCTCCTCTTGTATCTAACTTCACTCCTCTTTCAGTTCAAATTTAGGCGCGAACTAAATATAACTTAACACTAGGTATTAAACATTTCTGTTTTTAATTGCTGCATTGGCATGATATTAAAGGAAAAATAGCACTCAAGAATTACACTTTCATAAAGAGGAGGAATCAATTGTATGTTATTATGTGTAACATCGCTTCTACACTACCGTTCATATTTGATCGCACTATATGAAATAAAATAAGCTAGACAGATAATGTTTGCGAGAAATTTATTAAAGAAACAAGCTTTGCTTATTAACTTAAAATGTTTTATTGACAAAGTAGTACATTCAAGTAAAATACGTACTGCTATAATGAATATAATATAATATATAATTTTGAAATACATTCGTCTAACATTCTTTCTCTAGGGCGGTGGTAAAGAAACATGCAACGTTTACTGCCGAATAATTCGAATTTTGATTCGTTCGTCCATAACACATTTTTCCAATCATTTCGTTTGCGTGAGCTTATGTCCAATTTGGCCTTTTCCGTTTGTGTATAGAACTTAATCGTGGTTTTGTTACTGATATACGACCTCTTAGATCGGCTTTTATTGGTCTCCGTTCTACTGTTGACATACTTATGGATTATAAATTGAACTTTGACTAATTTACGGTGCGGTAAGACAGTGATTTCTTAGGGAAATCACTTGGATGTATTGATCGTTTCGTTCCGTCGTTGATCTGGGCCTTACACTTCCGTTTCTGCTCTCTCCCATGCGTACAACATTCAGAAATATTTGATTATCGAGCAATTTCTTTATTCGAAACATTTGTTTCGTATAAAACGCATATTCTGGCGTCCGTTTCAATATTCAATTTCTTTTATTTCGGCATATCTTCAATCAAATAAACTAACAAAATGAAGTAGAGTGTTTCTAACGCAATCATACACGTCTCCAGCATCTCGGAAATATACTGGATGCATACTGAATGTACAGTTTATTATAAGGCAGGTGGATGATTCAGTATCCCTCCCAAATACTATTTCATAACGCATCCATCCCCAATTTCCTACTATTAACGCATTATTACTTTATTGCTATTATAAAGTTTAATACAGGAATACGTTTGAATGGATTTTGTGAATAAGTCTTCTATCAACATTAGATTGTAAATGCCTTCTAAGAAGACTAGTATGAATTTCCCTAAGTATTTTAAAATTAGTTCTAAGTGTAAAAAAGTAAAAGGCACAATATACACCTTAGACCTTCTATATTCAGCCAGTTTCCATCAAATAAAGTATGAGAAATGTGGGAATATTCACGAATCTACAAAATGTAAACAGGAATTATACACTCTCTGAACTTGCTTGATTCCAATACTGTTGAGACAGAGACCATGTTGATAGTCACATTAATTAAAATTTCATAATATTAGAGTGTCACATAATGACAATTTGGTATTAGTTTTAAGTATGTGTTATTTGTTAGTTAGCACTGCAAAGGTTGGTTAGTAGCACGTGCTACGAAAAAGTGTTATACCAAGATTTTTTGAATTCCTGATTACAGGAATTTTTTCCACCCTTAATCTTTACATTCTCGCTACATGGAACATTATCTCATCTTGAATCGCCATCAAAAACTCAGGCCGATGACTTACAACTTTAATAATCATGGATTTGTACCGTTTTTATCAGAACATCCAAACCCGTTGAACACATTACTGTCGATTATACAAATTTCTTAAATGAGATAATGCCGACACTAAAACCAATGTAATGGGAAATAGAAAGCGATATATTCTGCTCAATCATATCAAAAACCTTGGAGGAATCAAGTAACACAAAGGCAATAATTTATTCTTGTCTAAGGAACAAAATATATTATCGGCAATATTCACAAATGCGGTGCCACACTAACGCATGGATGTGAAGCCCAACTGATATTCTGGTAGAATATCGTATTTTGATGTATGATCTCTTAACTGCACACCGATAATTCTTTTAAAAACTGGATAGGAAAGCTAGCACTGAAATTACTCTTAAATGATTAATTTCAGTAGGCTAACAACTTTTGGTAATGCAACTCCTGTTTTTTTCATCTTCGCGAAGAAGAGGCCAGCCTACGGAAACATGTTTGTGTTAAACATTAAGAATAGATTTTTTGAAATTCAAATTTTTGAGTAGTATTTAGCACCTCGTTTGCAATTACTTCGGCAGTACATTTTTCTAATCTCTTACTATCTAGTAGAATCAAGTAAAATTGAAAATGACAGTTTAAGTAGTTACTGTGAGGCTAAGAACAATTTTTTTTGAATCAGTTGACTGGTCCACACATAACCAGACTTTTTTAATTTTTAGTTCTGATTTAATGATGTTTTCAATTTTGTCCCGCACTGATTGCATAATTTCGTGAAGTTTTCCATCTAGGTAATTTCGAATTCGAGTACTTATTCCAGAAAGAACAAATTGATTCATTTAAACATGTAATCAATGTTAATCCTAACTCAAATATAAATTGACTGTTCAACCCACCGCCTTTTTCTATCTACTATGTTAAATGACGATTGCAAGGACTGTGTGGATGTACAATTCACAGGTATAGCAGTAAACTCCACTCACACAAATAAATTAATTATGCGGAACGCAGCGTTTCGAGCACGTGGGCTCCCATTGTCAACCGTGTTACCGACAGTCAGGACAATGGGAGCCCACGTGCTCCCGAAACGCTGCGTTCCGCATAATTAATTTATTTGTGTGAGTGGAGTTTACTGCTATACCTGTGAATATCTACTATGTTTCTTGCATTAAAGTTTGCTCCGGAATACGAAAGCATTGTCACAAATTTTAAACATTAGTTTGGTTCCATCATGTATCAAATTTGGAAATTCTCCGATAAACTCCTGTATTTTGTAAACCCACGGTCGCTTTTTCGAAGATCGTGTTTGCGACATTATGAAATTAAACTGCACAAAATTAAAACAGTAGGCACATTCGTACAAACAAGGCATATGCTTGTCACGAAGAGCGACAGCTAGCTGAAGGTCTCCCTAGTATAACATATGCTAAACAAAAAAACGAGCTACTGACCGTTCATAATACAAACTCTCATAATGCTATATGATATAAAGCAAAATCATTACTTTAACATTTTATTTATTATAATAAAAAGATGTTTTAAAATAATACGGCAAAAGGAGTATGTCAGTGGCAACAAAAATGTAATAGGAAATGTTCTAAATAAAAGGCATTCTAAGCGCAACAAGCTGAAAAATGTGTCCTTTCAAATTGTCAACTTAATCAGTCGTTCTTGGCCACATTGTATGTATATGTTGTAGCCAATACTACATAGGCCGAACAATTTTAATGCTTTCTTTTTATAATAATAAAGAAATGAACAGAATATAACTGATTCGACACAAAATCAACATCGAAAAAACAAAAGCTATAAGCATGAGTGAACATTTACCGATCAGGATTATACGAGAAGCTATAAAAATAGAGAAATGCCAGCTTGAGAACCATTATAAAATATACCCCAATAGATAGGCTACAAGAGGCAACACAGGATCGGCAGAACAATGATAGTGATCCCCGAGCGACGCGCGCAACAGGTACCTACCCCATCTATACCTCCGTAGTGCCTGCGCAGGGGCGATGCGTGGGGAATGTGGAGAACACGATGGAGCGGGGGATGTTAGTTCATCTCCGATCACTAAGGCTGTAAAAACGAGTGCTTTCGGAGATGCGTGCCACTCAATTAGTATCAATATTAAAAATAATTAATGTAATTACTCACTATTTTAGTTTGATTGTGTTGCTGATGTAGACTCTACATCAGCTAAGTCTACATCAACAAAATCTGCATCAACGACATAATCAAACTAAAATAATAGGTAATTACTTTAATTATTTTTAATATTGATAGTAACAAAGCCGCACGCACTAGCCAACGAGAGCGTCAAGAAGAAGATGAGGGAAATCTCGTTGAAATGTTGATCTAGCCGAAACAGTCTCTTTTGAAGCCGAGACAACATGCACGGTCACAAGCCTGGGAATCTTTCACATATGTATATACATATACACTAGCGTACAAAAAAATAGGTGCAACATTTTTTTTTTCTTTTGGAAAATGAACTCAAAATATAGGTATTAATCGATGTAATCATTAAATATCGAATACATACAGTAAAATTTATTTATTAAAGCATATTTACAGATATAATAAAATGGTAACTAAGTTCATATTCATTGAAAAATAAGAAATCTATAAAATAAACTGTTCAGAAATAGGTGCCACACGTATTAATATTAAAAATAAACTAAATAAATAACCACGATTTCCCAAAACTGCTACACATCGATAGGGCATAGAATCCACTAACTTATGGAAGGTCTCTAAAGGAATCAAATACCAAGCTATCTGTACTTCGTACCAAAATTCTTCTTTGTTAGGCATTTTAACAGCAAGTCGTCTTTTTACTTCACCCCATAGGTTTTGTATGAGATTTAACTCAGGCGATTGCGCAGGCCAAGGCTTAACGTGTGCTTTATTCTGCAAAAACCAGGCCTTTGCTGCTCTGGACGTATACTTTGGGTCGTTATCTTGTTGATACGTCCAGAGTAACAGCATGTGTTCGACATAAGGTAGCATTACCGTTCGTAAGATATTCAAATATTCAACTTGCGTCATTATGTCTCTGACTCAAAATAACGGGCTTGTACTAACAAATCAGGAGAAACACTCCCCAGACAAGAATATTTCCACCGCCATGTTTCACTGTTGTAACAGTGAATGGAGGATCGTACGCTTTGCCTGCTGGTCTTCGAACACAACTACGGGTACGATCCGAACCAAAGAGGATGATTTTTGTTTCATCGCTTCATAAAATATTGTACCATTGCTTGATATTCCAAGCGACGTGCTCCTTTGCGAATTGCAATCATCGTTGCAATTTACGCCGAGAAAGCGGAGGCACTTGTCTTGGGCTTCTTGATGGTAATTTAGCATTTAATAATCTTCATATGATTATTGAAGTATGAATATTCAAGTGTGACTCTTTTTTAATAGCTGTTGAAGTTGTAACTGAAATAATTTTAACTGCTTTTATAAATTGTGTGTCTGTACGAGTAGATGTTTTTCGTGATCGCCCCCTTTATTTGTTTTTTTTTTCTATTTTAATGTATACTAAATTCTACGACGTAACGTACATAGTACGGGATTTCATCGAATATTAACTGCGGCGACCGGTCTATGTATTCAGGCTAAGTACTCCATTATATCTACTGCATATCAGATGTCAGGTTGGTCTCGTGGATTTCAATTTTGTTATGATACGTGCACCTATTTTTTGCACACTAGTGCTATATGTTTTTTGAATATGTACGAAAAACAATGTATGAAGCGGTGATGATGGGGCCGAGATATTTGTCGAGACCGCAACAATTCAAATCAGATGTACATTCTTTTCAAATCATCTAATCTGATTACCATTTCATTCAGTATTCCTGCCAGGACAATTCAAGTTTCCGTTTTTCCCCCTCTTTCTCTTATTACAATTTTTGTGGCCTCCCAGGTACTTTATTGTAAATAATTTCAAGTTCTTGAAACAAATCAGTTAATATTTCGTCAAATGTTCGAGTCGTTCCATTTTCGCGCTTGACGGCGGTTCACGTCATTTATTATGTAGTAAATAGCAGTATTGCTGCGCTTAAAACACATTTGGCACTTTTCGCCTTTACACGCCTCTATACACTTTTTTTTCAAATTATGTATAACTGCAGTTTTATTTATGTATCCCTGCCTTAATTTTTGCTACATATTTCTAGCGTAATACATCTTCCGTTTAGCTAAGTATAGATGTTATTTTTCTGGATAAATACTTCAAAATAATATTTTTAGAGAGAGATAGTTATACGAGTAGAGTCGGTTACTGTGCTCACCACAGAGGTATTACGTCATGTTTAACAGAATGCCGAGTTTTAGTGTAACGACGTTACTTTAATAATTACAAATCGCTTTAATAAAAATTAGAGCCAAATATACCAAGTGATCTCTTGAATATTGTCTTTAGTCTGCTCAACACTACTAATTTCCAGAGAATTAATAATTCATTATCTTATTTTTTTCTTTGTTTTGCAGGAACAACTATCACAACATTTGGCGAATCAAACAAAAACAGAATTGCAAGAACAGTTACAGTTTCCCAGTAATCTTGATCGAGTTGTAGTAGATCAGCTTCCTACAGAATTTGTTAGTGTAGAATATGGAGACCAAAATATTTCTATAGTAGGTAGTATAATTATGCCTATAATTTTTCTGTAATGTTAACTTTTGCAATCCAAACAATTAAACATATTGATGAATATGATAAATACTATTTTAAAAATCAAAGGCATTAATGGTGATATTATTATTAGACAAACAAAAGTAGATAGTTGCAGTATTGGTTCTGTTTAATAACGATATTGACCATGTTCCTGTAATTATATTGAGTTTGTATGGTCATGCTGCAACTTGTAGAGAAAAATTACAACCAAAAAGAAATTCTTTCTTCTTATTTCAGAAGTAAATTATTACCTGTGATTTACCACCCCTTTAATTTCAATAACACTACTATTAAAATTAAAAGTCTTTAAAAAACAAAGACTCGAATTATCATCAATATTATTAACGATATAAGGTCTAAAGTGGTATTTGTCAACCGTGTCGGTAACACGGTTGACAATGAGAGCCCACGTGCTCTCGAAACGCTGCGTTCCGCATAATTAATAAATTTGTGTGAGTGGAGTTTACTGCTATACCTGTGAATTATAATCTTAGAGCCTTATAATTTATAAGGCTCTAAATATTTGTCAAATCGAGACACAGAATGCAATTGTCGAATAACGACTAGAAATATTGAAATTCCAATATTTATAGTCGCCTAATATTTATAAACACAAAATAAAAATTGGTCGCACTTATTATAAATTATTTCACAAACAAAAAAGAAGTTTAAAATTAGATTTGCATCCAGTAAATAAACTTAGAAAATAAAAACCACAAACAATACAACATCCTTTTGAATGACCAGGTATCTTTTAATGAGTTACTTATTTTTATTTCTAAATATCTTATAATATTCTGCACATCTTCTTTATATATTTACTCTAACGCCTTTTCGATATAATTACTTATGTCGGTTTTCCAACTTGATAATTTTACCCTACTATTCGGTTTTTCTCTAAGCACTCACTTTTCTCTTCGTTCGTGCTTCATATACATATCTCTAGGGTCTATAGGTTCTAAAAATCTTATTATTTTTTAATTAAATTAAAATCCAAATTTCAATTCTCCTCTTCCAATATGTTGTACTCTTGTTCTAAAAACAATATTAATAATAATTACAAATTAATAAGCAGTCAGTGATTATGGACGGACGGCAAAAACTACATTATGCAATTTATCAAAATTTGGATCTACGGCGCACCTGTTGAAATTGTGAGTAAGAGGAGGATGAAATGAGATTTCTATAAGTTAATAAAGTCGAGAGATACGCATGCTATTCTGCAGGGCAATTGTGTGTCAGCATGCTCTACTCTTGTTTAAAACTACAACTACAAAACCCTATCCTCACATCGATCTTTTTAATTTGGATCGATTCAATGAAGCCCTCATTTCGTATTTCTGCGAGGTGAGGCGGGTATATCGCTAGACATGCGTTATTCGTTTCAAATGAAGCCGGTGTTCGATTCATTTTCCAGTCGACCAGAATGTAACCAACAGGTCGCAGTTTTTCACCCGGTATACATCATCGTTCAAATGTGAAATATAGGGCTAACCAAAAATTTAGCCGACAAACAAAAGTTAAAATTTCAAAAAAAAAAAGAAAATGCAAAGAATTTACACTAAACTTTCATAGTCTGAATAATTTCTGATGAAAAAGTCTTTGAATTGGTGCGTGCGAATAAAATACATCACAACAGTACAGACTTTATTTTATGGCTGGGCTTGGAATAATAAAATGCTGTCTTTAACTAAATTCTCCAGCAAGTAGAAGCGGCTCTGGTGACTCAGGAATGCCAGAACACTGTTTAGGGGATTCTCGAATACGTTTTAGCGATTTTACAAACACCATTTTTGTAAATGACAATTTTGTTCTTTGAATAATATTTTCAAATTTCAACCACAAGACGTAACATGTAGTTCACACGTAACATGCAAGGAGTTATCAATGTTATTATGTTGTTTAAAACAAATGTGTGGTTTAACACCTGATTACATCACAAACATTAATACTTGCTAATACCAGCTAGCAATAAATATGATAGTTGCAGAGGTTCCAGTGTACGCACTATTAACAGATCTTTTAAGATCCGTCGTTTCCTTTGCATATAACGGCAGTTTTTTATTATGTAATTCAGATTTCACATTGCTTTGGATTAATTTCCGCATACGATAGCAATATTTTCCTACAAGGTAACTTCATGATGCGACTGTGTTTATTCCAAAGATGCTGAAATGGTTGTTAATCCAATAAATGAAATGGTAAATTATACGCTATCGAGACGTCAACAGTCATACAAAAATTCTGATTTTACTCTTGCGTCATCTTTTATAAAATTGATGCATTGGTACACCGTCTATGTTTCCTACAATCAATTTATTCACAGTTCAGACAGTTCAGGGATGTACATATCAAAAACTCGTATCTTTGCATGCCACAACGAATTTTCTGCAAAGCGTGGACAAGTCAAGAACCACGATCGCCACCCAAGAGCAAGCGTGGTGGAAACCAACATCGAGGCGGTCCGGAATGTCGTCGAGAACGATAGGCACATACTATTCTGAACAATCACCGAGCAACTTAACATTTGTTACGGGAGTATCCAACAGATCGGGGCAGTAGACTTGAGACTTCTGAAAATGCCCCCGACCTGTGTGTATTGCCGGACGAACAGAAACGACAGCGATTGGAGATTTCGCAGCATATCTTGAATCAATTCACTCCTAACCTGTAACGAAATTTGGGTCAGCTATTACACTTCCGAGTCCAAACAGACGAATATGGAGTGGATAAAGAGCGATGAGAGGACACTAGTGAAGGCGAAGACTCGGTTGTCAGTTGGAAAGGTCATAGCAATTGTTTTCTTTTATTGGCGAGTTCTTTCTCACGTCGAGTTTCTTCGTAATCGATGTACGATTAATGCACAATATTATTGTAACTTTCTAGATGCCACAAAATTGTCGTTTCTATGGAAAAACAAAAACGTAATCTGTCAAAAATGTCATTCTTCTCCATAACAACACTAGACCTCACTCAACCAACATTACGAGGCAAAAATTAGACAGTTTAGCTTGGAAAATGTCGGAACATCCTCCTTACAATTCGGACTTGTCCCCTTGTAGCCCCTCAAAGAAGCGGAAGTCAACGTTTCGAAAACGACCAAGCGGTGGATGCGTTTATGATCCAATGGCTACGAGAGCGCCTAAGGAATTTTTATGATAAGTGTACTAAAAAGCTGCCAAAAATGCGTTTCTAGGAGGAAGTTATGTAGAAAACTAATACATTCATATGACAAATAAAGGTAAAATTAAAAAAAAAAGCCAGTTCCATTTATACTTGACGCATCCTCTTACTATGACGCAAATTACTTAACATTATTATATATATTATTATATATTTGAACCACAAACATTAAAGGTGCGTTAGGAGTTTTGGGAAGGTCAGACGTTAATTATAGGTACGGCCCGCCTCTATTGATACACTGCAGTTGAATATGAAGTAAAATATTATAGTACTACTTCAGTTTTAGCGAACATCATGACAGACACAGTTCGCTAAAATGCTGTGAGATAAATAAACACTGCAAATTAAATAGTTAAATAAAAAATAGTCGACAAAATGAAGAAAACAATTAATGTAGAAGCAAGTGTAATGAAACCAGCTGACTAAATGAAAAAATTAAGACCGCATATAGGTTAAAAAACAAACTAGCAAAGTCAAACAAATTAAATACACAAAACTAATTGATAACATGAATGAAATGTACACCCTGTTAATTTTTAAATGCGAATCGAAGCGACGTTGGATATAGGCAGCCAATTTAACATTCATACGTAGTGATGCGTAATCTTGCATTTTTTTCAGTATTTTTCAATTTCTATTTCATAATGCAGCATTATTTGTTATTTTTTTTTACTTATAATAAAATATAGGTAATTAAAGCGTTGAACACAATTACAATAAACAGTCACATAAGCATTTGAGAAGATAATAAATACGGGCAATGATGACAGTGCGTGTGACTGAAAGACACAATCACTTGAAAGAAAGGAGGTATATATCTTCGATAGTACCATGATATGCATTCTCGGTAAGGGGCTCACTTATAGCTATAGATTCTAAACTTTTTGTGACCTCGAGCTCCATGCAGCAAACTTAGACGTTCGTAAATAGGTAATTGAAGAAACGGAATCGTTAATGCCTAAGAAGTGGACGCTCGTCAAACACAGAATATAAAATACCACACAGAAATCCTGAAAATATTTTGCATTTATTTGAAGGAATTTATTACTTACCTAAAATTCTTTTAAAATGTCGAAAGATTAATTAATATTATATATGCTTAGTCCGTATATATTAGTGCATTGCTGTTGTATACATATACTTATATATATATATATATAATAATCTATAATGACACATTACTATAAATATGCAAATAACGACGAAGATGTATAAAAAATAATTATTAATAGATAAATAAAATTCTGGCCAAAAATACAATATAGAGAGAATCAAAGGAGTCGTAAGACTGAAAGAGAGGAGGGTACTCGTTTTCGATTTTTCGATTATTTTTTCATTTTTTTTTGTACTTACAATTAAATGTAATTAAAGCGTTGAACTTAGTTACAAGAAAGGTTTACGTACATTTCAGAAAATAATAAATACCGGCCATAATAGCAGTGCGTGTGACCAAAAGGGATAATCACTTGAGAGAGAGAGGAGGAATATATCTTGGATACTACTACTATAATAACTAATATAATATGTATTCTCTGCGAAGGGTTCGTTTATAGTAACGGTTTTTTAAACTTTTGTGGCCTGGAGTTTTATGCAGTAAAGTAATACGTCCTCAAATAGGTAATTGAGGAAGTGGAATCCTTTTTGCTGAAGAATTGGATTGTCGCGCTTGTAATGCACAATATAAAATAAGCGCTATGGTGCTAAGTGTGTGGGCGATGTATGACTATGTTTGTTCAGGACAATAGTGCGGTACACACATCACCCTTTTGGATTGACTGCCAAGGTCTCCTGATCAGAATTCCATAGAAAATTTGTGGGGTTACATTGTAAATAGATCGGATGTATTTTATGATCTACGACGAACTCGTGGGCTCAATCTGAAGAAGATTACGAGATGCCATCTCCAGCAATGTCTTTGAGACGAAATATTAAATGTTGTCCCCTTTATCTTAATTTCTGTCCGAGAGAAAAAGGAAAAAGAAAGAGACCAAAAGAGAAAGACGGGATCTCGACGTTTCGCCTCCGTCGTACGAGGCTTCTTCAGGAGAATAGGGGAAACCAAAGTGGCACGGTAATTCAACGTGTAAACCACGCTAGAGGTGAAACCACTTTGGCAGAAGGTTACGGTGACTCGGCGTATTGACCGCGCTAGAGGCGAGAACCTTCTGAACCTTTCTCCTTTGGTCTCTTTCTTTTTCCGTTTCTTCTTTTTTTCTCTCGAACCCTTCGCCGACAATAATCATTATGAGTGATTATGAGTACTATCAAAGATATATACTTCCTCTCTTTCAGTCACACCACTCTTTTGATTCTCTCCTTCAGTTACATGCACTGTTATCATGGCCGATATTTACTATTTTTTTAGATGTTTATGTTCAGGTTTATTGTATTTTTTGTCCGGAATTTCTTATTTGAAACAAGTTTGAAAAAAAAAGTCATAATTTATTTATCTATTAATAATTATTTCTTATATATTTTTGTCGTTATTTGCGTATGTGTAGCAAAGTGTCATAATATACTATTACATAAATTGTATATAAATATATATGTATCCAACGGCAATGCATTAATATATACAGAATATGCATATACAATACTAATTAATCTTTCGATATTTTAAAAGAATTTTAGGTAAGTAATAAATTCCTTCAAATAAATATAAGATATTTTCAGGATTTCTGTGTGGTATTTTGTACTTTGTGTTTGACAAGTGTCTACTTCTCAAGTTCAGAATATATAGCTACAAGCCAACTCCTCGCTACATATTATGATGGTGTCGAAGATATATACCACCTCTCTTTCAAGTGATTGTCTCTTTTAATCACACGCACTGTTATCATTGCCCGTATTTATTATTTCCTGAAATGTTTATGGAACCGTTTGTTATAATTGTGTTTAACGCTTTAATTGCCTATATTGTGTTGTAAGTAAAAAGAATAACAAATAATATTGCATGAAGAAATAAAAATTGAAAAACACTGAAAAAAGTTCAAGATTACGCATCACTACGTATGACTGAAGAGACTGAAGAGATTGGCTGCCTACCTCCAACGTTGCTTCGATTCGCATTTAAAAATTAACAGTGTACATGCAGCTTATTGCAAAACAAACTCACAATGAAACAAATTAAGCACATACTTGATTAATTCAATGATTTTACTATTTCAGGTTAAAGATGAATTTGTTCTTATTAATGAAGTAACAGAGGAGATTTTTACTAAAATAGAGAGTCAAGAAAAAGATGATAAAACTGTAGAAGAACCTTTAAATGAACTACCAGATGAAGAAAAGCCATTAAAATATCCTTGTTTAAAATGCACGGAATCTTTTTCACTGAAAGTGGATTTAAAGGTTGTGATTTCATATTTATTTACAATTTTTCATTCCTACATCAATTATTTAGATACATATGATGACGCATCCAAAGGAGTTAGAGCATGTATGTCATGTTTGTCAAAAGGCGTTTCCCGAAGCTCGAATTCTAAAGCGCCATTTAAAGATACATCTTGATAAAAAACCACATCAATGTGACCAATGTGATATGTCGTTTGCTGAAAGTTCAAATCTTACAAAACATAAAAAGAAGCATACAGGGGAATTAAGGAATGTTAAGGGGAAGCCGTATTTATGTTCAGTTTGTGGCAGAGCATTCAAATGGCCTTCAAGTCTTTCAAAACACATGAAGTATCACACTGGACATAAATTACTTTCTTGTGAATACTGCAGTAAGCAGTATGTAGAGGTGAGCGTATCATATTAAAAAATGAATAGAATATTAAAATACTGTATTTAATTAGGCCAGAAGTTTACGGATTCATATCCGTTCTCACACCGGGGAAAGACCTCATATTTGTGACGTATGCAAGAAAAGTTTTACCCAGTTATGTAATTTAGAGAAGCATTTGCGAGTTCACACCGGAGAAAAACCTTTCCTTTGCCCCATATGCGGAAAAGGGTAAAATAATAAAAATATGTATATGTTTATTTCTTATACATTTTTCATAAGTTTACTAAAAGTGATAGTAATGTGTATGTAAAGTACTTCAATATTGTTGAAAATACACAAAACAACCAAATGATGATTGCACGTTCATGACAACTTCAGTAGTAAAATAATTTTGTACTAGAGACGATGCTATCGACGAGTGAATATTTATTTGCAACATCTTAAAAAATAACATTCCAATCTGCATACAAACTCAAATTCTATACGGTAATTATTTTGTACTTATGTTTCGTGTCATATGCAACATGGAAGTCATAAATGTTTACATCATCACGTGATTGCATTAAAAACTACCGAATAAAAGTCTATATACTCTCAAAATAGTAAAAAGACCGATAAATTAAGAAGACGCGAAATTTACAACAGCAATAATAATGATGAGCATATGTGAATTTTGTTTGTTGTTATTTTTACGATATTTATTAATCTCGAAGTATTTTCACAACTTTTGCTTTTGTATTACGTACGAAAGTACTGCAATGTTCATCTCTGGTATACACCAGAGATACACATCGCACATGCTTTATACAAAAGTACTAACTAAATAATGACCTATCACTCCTTTAAGAAAACAAGTGTTTATAAAGATACATTTTAACAATACGTGTAGGTATAATTTATTCAAGGATGAGGATATGAGAGGAAATAGATATACTGGGTCATAACCATGTAAACTTAGGTAAAATCTAAACACGCGTAAATAATAATACAAACGGTTGGTAACAAGCAGTGAATTACTGGCAATTACAGTACTAGTAAAACTATTAGTAATTTATACTTTTGAGGATAGATAAAAAATTTAAATTTATAAAATACGTATGCCAGAGGATGCAATTGTGTTCGTTGCTCGATGTCCCTCCCAAGCTAAGCACGTGCCTGCCTAGGCCTGCTAATGTTTAGTTTAAACGTTTTCTGTGTAACTAAATGTAAAGTAAATATGAGGTAGCAAGCACAAAAAGCTAATAAAAATCAAGTTAGAACAGGAGGCATAACATAACAACAAAAATTCATGCACTATTTCTAACAGATGGCACCACTTACCAAACAAAAACAATTTCATGAAAATGTAATAAAGATTTTTATATTAGCGATTATGTATATTTAGGCCACGAAGTTACTTTTTCAGTTTTATTGAGTATTACATTTTACTGTTAGAATTACTGTGTTCGCATAACTATTATAGCGGGGAAATTAATTACAAAATAACTGCTCACATTAATACTATACACACTGGATCGAATTAGACCCGTTGACATAGTATACATATTCTTGGTAATACATTATATATATATATATATATATTATATTGAAGATTATTTTTTTCACTTTTTCTCTTTGACAGATAACATTAGTGTGAGCAATATTTACAACAAATTACAATAACAGTAAACATTAAATTCATACAATTATTATTCGGTAACCTATAGGAATATTTCAATATTTTATCAGCGTATTTTATTTCATTACTACGACATCTAAACCCTTACTTTTCTGTATTATTTGTAATCTAGTTAAAACTAGCAATATGTAAGTTACAGCTTTTTTTGCCGTGAACATACGGTTTTGGACTATTGTGCGCTGCATTGAAATAGCAAAACTAAAAGAATATTCAAATCGTTAATTTGCCAAACTATTATGTTACTCACACTTACGATATTTGGTACATCTATTATCGTTACCTTAACCGCTTTTTCGTTTTTTGATAAGATCACAACCACGGTGTTATGATTGGCTTCTATTTTTTACTAGCAGCATTGTAAAGCTTATGTGAGTGTTGTTTATTTTTTGTATTTTTTAACCACGTTTAAATCCAGTTGATTTCTATTTGCTGGGCCACAAATATTTAGCTCACAATCGAAAATAATGTGCGAGAATTACAGCAACGCACTGAAGTAGCATCTATAATAATGACCACTGGATGACAATATGCGAATCTACTATGCGTTATGGTTGCGACAGACATGCGTGAGAAAGTGATAACATATTAACGTGCAAAGATGATGAAATACGACACTTCGACACACTGATCGACTTAATCAACCCACTAGAACGCATGTACTACCGTTGTATTAATGATCCGATTAGCGAACGCCCGCCTGATACTTCTTACAGTCATATTTATTTATCCGCTCGGTGGTTTTAATATAGGTTTACCAACATGTTCAAGATTTATTTCAAACAAAAAAACAAACTTAATTTCTTGCTATCGAATTTGTGCGCATATCTTCTTTAAAATGTTTTTTTTATTTAACGAGTAACCTCCTCCGTTAGAAATAATATATGAATTTTTGTAACAGGTTTGTAGAATCTTTGTTTTTAGGCGGAAATGTAACTAAGACGATTTCTGTTAATGTAACCAATATTTGGATATTTAGAAATATTACAAAATACTTTGCCAACCAATATTGAGCAAATGGCTTCGTAACCAACAAAATATTGTACCTACAATTAAAAATACAGAAACAAGTAAAAGTTCTTAAATATAAAAACTAAACATGCCTTTAAATAAAATACGATCTATATATTTAAATACCGAACTTATATATAAATTATTATTCTTTTCAACATTATTGAAGTTTCAGTAATATCGATGGACTAACGGACAAAGAATTTAGTAAATTCCTGACAAAAGCAATCCGTTTCGCCACGATTCTCGTAATTCAAAATTATTGTAAGTATATGACATTCATAGAATATTCAAGCTATAAGTTCTGAGAAATCAAACACCATAGAGGAACCTTATAAAATAGTACTACATTATCACAAGTAACTTATAATAGCTATTAGTACACTAAAAAATGTTTATACTGAGATGTACTATAGTGTAGTATATTTATGTTAAGACTGGACAGAAACTCCAGGCTAAAAAAATATAAAGTTAAGAAGATACCCATTGGCACGTATATAACAGTAAATGTATCATGCCGCTTTCATATTGTTCGGACTGCAGACGATGTTTGCGTTGTTAGTTTGATATTTACGTTATACCCTTTCTATCGTCTCATTTGCGCTTTTTATTAATTTACACTGTTTGTGCCTATCTGTTCAATATCCATGTAACTAAGGAAGAAGGAATCAGCAAATTTACTTGATAGATATTTAATCATTTAGTTTTGGGTATTTCTGGTGTCAGTTTTAACAATCGTTTGATATAACATGCGTATAATAAATTTTATTCAAATTTGACACACCTGATCCATGACACGCACGAACTGCTAAGTTGAACACAGTATGTCTTTTGAACGGCAACAGCTGGCGTTATTAAAACGTACGTCGATTTCAATTTTATTTCAGGTATCACCGAAATGGACGCCAACTTTTTTATCTTAAATAAACCACAATATCTTTACGTTTTCTGAAAGATACTAGAACAACGAATTTATTGATGTTGCGTGTTATATTTTAAATGAAAATGACATATGGCGCAATAACCCTTTTGGCAATATAATCTTATTTTTATGCAAACTGCGTAAAAAATACACTACACTCTTTCTTGTGACGTCAGGTTTATGTAAAGGACTCGTTAATAGGTCATTTAATCACCAATGGGTGCCGTTTAGAATAGAAAGGTTGATATCTTAGTTCTTTTATAATCAGAAGTAGAAGAATTCTGAAAATACTTTAAATTGTGTCCTATTTATGATTTAACTGAGTCTTCTGTATTAATGTCGCAGTGGAGATTTTTTTATCTTTTAATAGTATATTTTAACTATAAAATACATTTTTTCACACACTTATAAAACTACAAGTCTTGTATCTACTAACGAAGTCCTCATATATACATATTTACTAGTATATCCATTCCTCCTATCCTTATGTGCAATGCGTGTTGCATAAAATATTATTGTAATAACTATTATACTTAACAAATTGAAAGGATCTAAATTCAAAACTCCTACCTGCCAAATTTCAAAACGCAACTCTTATTTCTCCATATTGTTTTAACCAAAACTCGTCGTGATACATCCTGTATAATGTTAGTGTACTGCACCCATATTTTACATATATTTTTAAGAGCGGAGATGATAATAGTTACAAAAAAAATATTGAGGGAAATAATTTTACAAACAAGTCACACCAAGAAGTCATTCGTATCGATAACATTTTGTGGTATCATATTTTGCACTTTTTTAGGACAATTATCTCCAAAATAATAATAAATCTGTTTTATACCTTAATAAAAGATATTTTCATCAAAATTGTACTCCATCAGAATGTTCGCGAACTGCTGACGGTATATTGGTACTGCTATTAATAAAGTTAATCAGTTCACCTCCAATCGCTAGCGTCCAGAAAAAGATGAGTGAGATCTTATCGGAATGGCAACCAACAGCACACGCGACCAGAAACCCATGTATATATAGTTAATGTATTTTCTTTATAACTTTTTATTTGGCTACATTAATTATTTTTAACTCATACTATTCAAAATACTCCTGGCGACATTCGTACCGCAAATTTTTATGACTCTTGCAATATATCACAATCAGACAATATGGTGCTTTTGTTGACTTATACATAATCCAAAAGGTAGAAGCAAAAACAAATGATTATATACATTATTCACAATTTTTCGACTATCAATTACAACAGAGTATCACTAATAAGGATCAAAGACAATTACATTGGCAATTATTGGGTACTACGTAAACATGGTACCTTCACTTGTGTGTCTGAAATCTTTTAAAAAGTTGTAACAGTGTATGAATAAGGACTGTACCAGCACAAAGTATCGTGACATTATAGGATTATTAATTATCTTAACCACTATTCAGTATCAAATTTTAATAGTTCGATATAGTTATTAAAAAATATTTATTAAATTTCATGTTTGTTTTTTTCTTGGAACCATAATTTCACTGAATTCAATTTATGAAAACTGGTCTAATATAATCCAAAACCAAAATGTGCCTTGCAAATACAAATTAATGGTCATTTGTGAGCGGATGGTTTGACACCTCAGATTACTCTTTTGTAATTTAGTAGACAAAAAAAAATAAAGTTAATTACCTTAATCACTAGCTTGTTATAACTAATGTATTACAGATGGAAGCATAGTTTAGTAAGTATTGAAAGGTGTGGTTTTGCTTTCAGATTTACACAATCTGGGTATGTTGGAATCCACATGAGAACTCACACTGGTGAAAGACCTTATGTATGTAGTACATGCGGAAAAGCATTTGCAGGATCAAATACGCTTGCAATACATCAGAGGATTCATACCGGCGAAAAACCCTATCCTTGTACTTTGTGCGGGAAGTCGTTCAGCCGCCATGAAACTCTTGTGATTCACACTAGATCCCATACTGGTCATAAACCTCATGTTTGTTCAGTTTGTAAAAAAGGATTTACATCTTCTGGCCACTTGTCTGGACACATGAGAACACATACTGGAGAAAAGCCTCATGGTTGCACTGTATGTGATAAAAGGCATGTATATTTTTTTCTTTTCGTAATAGCTTACTCTAAAATTAAACAACTAAAACTGAACCGATAAAATTCAGTTAAATAATTGGAATAAAAGTCATATGGTATTGAAGTACGGAAACGTATATATTGATACAAAGGCAATCTGAATTACAATTTAATTAATCGATAAAGCAAAAAATCATTTTCATCTAAATTAATATTACAATTATCTTCAGACATCTAAAATGACTAAATGCTAAAGTGTTGCAAGTTTTGACGCAATTATTCTTGCATACGCTACTCCCCCGTAAAATAAAAAAAAATATCTCTTCAGTTACCCATTTGCGAAGTTATTAGTTTGATTCATAGTAGTTAAGGTCACAAACATTTTTAAATGTATGATTATAAATGAATCCTTCGCAGAGAATAAATATTACGAGTAGTATCGAATATATATATATATATATATATACACCCCATCCCTTTGAAATGACTCTTTGTTTCAGTCACACGCCCTGTTATCATGGCCGGTATTTATTATTTTGTTAGATATTCACGTTTAGGTTTTCTGAACGTTTCCATTTTATGTCGACTTAAGCCATATGAGTTATATGGTATTTTTTATCCAGAATCCCTTATTTGTTAAAAAGCTATCATATTCCATTAAAACACAATTAAACTGGCAATGTAGCATAATATACTTTTACATTATATACAGTAAACGCTCGATTATGTGAACGGTATCACCCAAGCACTGTCCACATTACTGTTTTTTTATTTATTCAGAAATTGCATAAAAGAAAATATGTATGTTTATTAAAAAATAAAAAATAAATTTTACATAACTTTGAAAAATAATGTCCTATTTTTGTTTGCGTAAATTTACGCTTGGTATTTTCTAATACCTTTGCCCGCAGTTTACGGAGCACTAAAATATCGGAATATAGTATGTCTTTCTTCGGGCCAATCTAACGCTTAAAAATTTCTACAGCTTGCGCGTCACTCACTGTATTTTTTATTTCAATCGGAGGGTCGTCACCTTCACTCACCCCATCTTCATCTTCATGTGCAATTTAATAATTTTTAGTAATTTTTTATACAGTAATTTTTATTACATTTTGATCCATCGCTTGGATAAGTGGAGTTATGTTGGGCGGCATGAACATAACAAAAATTGAGTTACCGTTGCTTCTTAATTGTTCCTCTGGAGGATGACTTGGTGCGTTATCCGAGATTAATACCACCTTTATTAGAAGATTTTGCTTTCTTAAGAAATCTTTCACCTACAAATTGAATATGTATCATTAAATTACATTACTTACCATTACAGTTTTATTGCCATACCTGAGGGACAAAGTACTTCTGGAACCATTCCAGAAATATGCCTTTGGTCATCCAAGCGGATTTTGAACAGTTATAATCAACGAGACTCTTAAAATTTTTAAATGAGCGTGGCTTTTTTGCCTTTGCTATTACTAGTGGCCTTATTTTGTGTGTACCACTAGCATTAGTGTAGTTTCTATCCGGAGCAGATTTTTCATGTGATGCACCATAGGTTTTCGTAGGTAATAATTTACAATAAAGATTGGTTTCACGTGCATTCTATATTTGCTCCTCATTTAAATGTAGCTCTTTAATTTTGTTCATTAACTTAAATGGTTGTGAAGGTGCCGATAATTTTTCACCAGATATCGACAGCAGTCGAATTCCATACCTCCTTTTAAATCTTTTTAGCCAGCTGTCACTGGCTACAAAATTTTCGGTCTCTTTTAGGTTTTCGTTCAATAATTTTGCTCTCCCTTTAAGTAATTCACCGCTAATTGGAACATGACTATCCCTTTGTTTTAAAAACCATTTATACAGACGATTTTCCATTCTAAGTGCTTGGGTATTTTTACAGTTCTGCGATTTCTCGGCCATCCGTGTGTATCTGACACACGTTGTAAAATTGTGACTTGAATCGCCTAAATAGTATCTCAGACTTTCACGGCCGTTTGACATAGTTGTAACGGTTGTCGGGTTCCGCCGTGTCACTAGGTTTTTGTCGTTTCGCGCAGTTGTTCGCGAATCGTCAAGGACGAAAACCTAGTAACACGGCGGACCCCGACAACTGTTACAACTATATTGAATCGCCTAATTTTACAGATTGTGGCTTTAGATACACCATATCAGAGCCAACGCTTACAGGAATCCCTTACATAAATCGGGGAACAACCGGTACCAGCGCTGAAAACGTTTACGTAAACATTCTTTTGGTCGATTCAATTACGCACGTAAATCGGGAAATAACCGGTACCCTAAACTATTCACATTATCGAATTGTACGTGGTGCAAGCTTGTTTACATTACCGGCCGTTCCATTTGATCCTATAGTAACAATATATATATCTTTCTGTGTGGTATTTTATGTTGTGTATTACGAGTGACCACTTCTTAGACATTAACGATTCCTTTCTTCAATTACTTATTTACTGACGTATTAGACTGCTCCACAGAGCACAAGCTCACAAAAAGTTTAGAATCTATAGCTATAAACGGACCCCTCGCTGAGAATAAAATATTACGGGTTGTATCGAAGATATATACCTCTACGCTTTAATTACTTATACTTCATTGTAACTTAAAAAGAAAAACAAAAAACACTGCATAATGAAATGAAAATTGAAAAACAGTAAAATAAAATTCAAGATTGCGGATCACTACGTATGACTAATTATTAGATTGGCTGCCTACCTCAAACGTCGCTTCGATTCGCATTTAAAAATTTTACATTTTAAAAAATATACTTATTTAGGAAAATAAACCATTACGTTTATCCTACAACAAAGCGCATTTCAATTCTATAAATAGCAATATATAATACTGTAACAATATTATCAACACTTTTATGCAACATACAGACATAATCTGAGCAAAGTCAGTCTAGATATCTACAATTCTACGTTCTCCCCAGTATAGGTATAATCATGATGTAGTAGTGCAACAGCAAAGTACTGCTTATAGTGAATGACTCATCGACTGATTGTAGAGGAATACTACAGCGAGAAATTATAACGGGGGATGCACATGCGTATTGTGTGTGTGTTGCTGAGCTTATATTATTTCTTAGTGGAATGTTAGTATATCTTGAGAGCAAACTGATAATTAATAATGCGATACATCTATTTCATCTGCTTATATTTTGCAGCAAATGTCAGTTAATTTTAATGGAAAATAAGAAGGTTGAGTTTGATTCTAGCCAGCAGAGCGGACGTGTGAACAACGATAAGATTATCGTAAACGAGGCTTATCTTGTTTAACAGTACGTGCGAAAAAAAGCAAAGATATAAAACAAAAATATTGTGGGGCTTCAAGTGTTATCACCTGAAGAATAGTATAGTGAGTGAAAAAAGAAAAAAAAGCAAGTAAGGAAAGGATAGACAAAATAATGACTAAGTAATAGACTGTACCAGAACGAACTCAGTCAATTAAAAAAAGAAAATGAAATATTAAAAAAAGAGAACGAAGGAATTATGAGACAAATGAAACAGATGGAATCGAAAATAAACATGATGGAAAAGAGAAACATAAAGAAGAGCATCGTGATATCAGAGCAGAGAATAACTTCCGAAGACAAAACAAACATAAAAATGGGAATAAAAAATTTCATAAAGAGCAAGCTGGGTGTTGAGGTGTTCGTAAAGGAGGCGGATAAAATAGGAGAGGAAATGTACAAGGTAGAACTAAATACATTTAAAGAAAACAATATTACAATGCAAAATAAAAATAAATTGAGACAACTAAAAGATAAAATATTTATAAACCATGAGATAACCCAAATCGCACGAGATATACAAAAGAAATTGAAACAGCTAGGAGAGAAAGAGAGAAAGGAGGGGAAAGCAGTGAAAATGAGATATCAAAACATAATAATCTAGGGAAAGGATTACGGATGGCACAGAGAAGAAGAAAAACTTACGGAATGGGAGAAAATGCATTCAAACCGAAGTGGAAAAAACTGAGGAGAAGAGAGGAGACAGGAATAACAAGGATTAAGGCTACGAGTGATATAAGGAAAAGTATGGAGGTAAATAGCAGATTTGAAAACGGACGCGAGTTAGAAGCAAGTAATAGATACAAAAAAATAGAGAAGTGATAAAAATGAGCACATGGAATATGCGAGGTATAATTGGAAAGGAAGACGAATTAATTGAAGAAATGATAGCACAAAACCAAGACTATAGGGGAGTAACGGAAGTAAAAAAGGGTCGAGGATTAGAGGAAATGAAAGATGGATACAAAAATAAAACAGTATAGATATATGCGAGAAAAAGAGCAAATAGCAAAAGACGACAAGAGAAGAATGTATTAGACCAATAAGCGAAGAAGTCAGAGAAGCAGTTACCAAACTAAAACTAGGACAGGCGGCCGGGGAGAATGGAATCACCGCTGAAATGATAAAATATATGAGAGACAAAGGAAACAAAGAACTATTTGACCTCTTAAACAACATCCTAATAAAAAAGAAATACCTGAGGAATGGAATATAGCAATAATTATGCCCATATACAAAAAAGGGGACATTAAGGAATGCTCAAACTACAGAGGAATAACGTTAACTAGCATTCCAGGAAAAGTGTTGACAAGAATACTAGAAAAAAGACTTCGAGAGAAACTGGAAACAACAGTAGAAGATACTCAACATGGCTTCAGAAAAAAAGAAGCACCCAGGACTTAATATTTGTAATTAGACAGTTAGGAAAAAAGCTATCAGGGAAAGGAAAGGAAACATATATTTTGTAGATGTTAAAAAAAAGTTTTTGTAGGGTAAGAAGAGGAGATGTATGACAGAGCCTGGAAAGGAAAGGGCTAGAGAGAGAAATGATAGAGATGATTAAGGCACTGTATAAAAACAACAGGAATAAAGGTCAACGCAGAATCAACTGAATTCGAATCACAAATTGGATTAATGCAGGGATGCATATTAAGCCCATTGTTACTCTCTATATTAATAGATGATGCTATTAAAAAAGCCAAACTAAAAGGAAAAAATATGAAAATAGGAAACTGGAAAATGAATGCAATTAACGTAGAGGAACTAATGTTTGCAGATGATATGGTATTGATAGCAGACTCAGAAAAGATATTACAGCAAAACTTGAAGATGTATCAAGAAGAACTAACAAAGATACACATGGACATAAACACGATGAAAACAAACAATGGTAATAGCGACAGAAGAAATCAAGAGTATCAAGATCGAAGAAACAGCCTTGGAACAAGTTAAAAATTACAATTACTTAGGAACAACCATTGAAGATAATGGAAGAATAGAGAAAGAAACGAATGAAAGAATAGGGAAATCCGCAAAAATATAGAATGCCTTAAGAAATACATTTCTAGATAAAAAAAATACCAAAACAAATAAAGACAGAAGTATATAAGAGAGTGGTCAGACCAACACTAACATATGGCAGTGTCATGGACAACCACGAATAGAATTAAAAGCATAGTTATGACCATTGAGATGAGATTCCTAAGAAGAATAGAAGGAGTAACAAGGAGAGACAAAATCAGAAATACGACACTCACTAATAGTTTAAATATCAAGTCAATAGAAATAATCATAGAGAGAAAATAAGAAGGTAAATCAATTGCTGTCACGGTACCTATTATGTACAATACATCTATGTGCAATATAGTTGCGATTAATGTTTTGTCGACTTTTAACCAGATAATAGTGTAATGTATACTATTATCTCCCTAAATTTGAAAATCTCATTTTTTATGGATTTTATTTGCTTTGAGAAATAGATCTAATATTCTTCAATTGGAGATTTCGTATGTCCCATTGCCAGAAAATTTCAAACGTATGGTATTGTTTTGCTCTTAGTATGTTATTAAAATTGGTGCTTCTATAAGCTAAAATAAACAAGTCAACGATTAATAGTTTCTATATAATCAAGGGCGTGTATATTGGTGGTCGAACATTTTTATTAGAAAAGTCAAGTATATTAAAGTATTAAATATGTACATAGGTTTGCGGGATCAAGTAGTCTAAAAGCTCATATGCGAGGTCACATAGGCGAAAGACCATACATCTGCAAATTGTGCAATAAATCCTTCGCGCAACTGGCCAGTCTACAACAACATACACTTACACATTCTGCAGTTGCAAAATCGCAAAGACCATCCAAAGTAGAAGCGGTGCAAGTTGCCGAATTTACGTAAGTTTGTATCTTAATTTTGATGTTAACGAGATTAATGAATACTATATTTTACAGGGTTCTTCAAACAATAACATCAATATAATTTTGATAATCAATGTTGGTAATGTATTTTTTTTATATTTTAAATGGAAAAAATAAAAACAATTACTAGTTGCTAGTTATTTATTTTCCTTTGTACTTTAAGAAATTATTTTCGTACTGTCGTAGTTTAAGTCTGGAAATTCCCCTATAAATTTATTTATTTGATTAACAAGTGGTCGTCTTTTTTTCGTAGGTACGTACATAATTTATTTAAGAAGCACTTTACAGCAACAAGACGTATGGAAATACGCAGTATACTATGTTTAACCTTGATTGCGAAACTGAAATGAGAATGATTCATTGCTTAGATTATATGACAAGTCACAACCCTGAACTGCAGTGAGGGCAAAATTGCGGATATTATAGTAACATCAGTATTTGTCATCTTCCAACTATGAATAAGGCTGATTGAAATAACCATTTGTTTTTAAGAACTGCATTTTGTGAGAATTCAGTTATATTTCAGTTGCAAATTGTCTGGAGCATTCTAAGTTAATAAGGCTATGGCAATATGATAAATGTGGTATAATCTAACCAAAATTATTAAAATACGTACTGCAATAAAAATGCTTCTCCAATTTCCCGCCTGCTTAAGGGTAGGTACTGGTGCTGCCATCTGAGCTACAATTTAAATTCTTGTGCAAGGTCAAAAAGGGTCTTGTTTTATTCCAAATTTTTGGATTAATTAATTAAGTTGCTGATCTGAATCTTTGTTATGGGTATCATATTACAAAACTCAATAATTTTTCAAAACCATTCTCAATTCACGAGTCACATCCATTTTTAAGCGATATTTGGTTTTTAATACAGCTACAGCTGAAATTCCCATAAACAGGTTGTCGTATAAGAAATGAAGATCCTTACACCTTTTGAACTCGCAAGAGAGTGCAATTAGACTGTTCTTCCTGCAAAGTGAATTCTGGTGGAGCTTAAATACCGAAAGAATCTTAAATCTACGCAAATTTCTAGATATTGTTTTCCTCAAAGTATTTTGCAAACTGTCAGTGAACTTTTAAATGTATTCCTAGAAAAGAGACAGCAGGTCTTGTGAGATGACTTTGTCAGACCACGTATTTGTGGCATTGTGGGAAACAATGTTAACAGCCATGCTAACTGATTTCTCTTATCTACAACTATAGCTTTTCCACTAAACACCGCAACCTTCTCGAAAAAATATGCATGCTGATTATTATTTTTTTGTCGATTTGTGGTTATGAAGGGTGTATATTCACGATTTGTAAGATGAACCACGTGCATACTACACTTTGCGCACACTCAGCCTTTCCAGTCACGCTATGGGTTCCGAGAAGAAGAAAGCTACCCGGTAACGAAAACGGAAAAGTAAGCCAAGTTTTAACTTTTTCGTTCTAGGGATCTTTTCGGAACCAATAGCGTGACTGGAAAGGCTGAGCGTGCGCAAAGTGTAGTGTCCACGTGGTTTGCGTTATACTGGTGTTAGACATGCGAGATCCTCTTAATAGAGCAAGGTCAAACTCTGTTTTAGTACGAGCGCCACTTACTGGGAGCAGCATATAGTTGTTGGCCATTTTTGTAATTATAACGTGAAAACAATATAAAAGGCAGTAGATTCCAGTTTGAGTACATTTTTCTCGCGTGGTTTTGAACTGTGAAATTTATATTATATTGATTCGTATAAGTATGGTGCGCGTGTGTTATGTATTATAAGAATACTTGAAAAGCAACGATCCTTTATAGATTCCCTTACAAGGACGAACAACACAATAACACGACAATAAAAAAATAGTTAGAACAAATGACTTGTAATCAAAAAACACATTGAGAAATTACTATGTAGCCCAATAAATATCTTAACCATAAGCAAAAGAAATATTACTATTTTTTATAATAACCTTTATTGTTAAAAGTTTTTGAAGGAATCATCTTTATTGACCATTATCTCTAATATAATTCCAAACAATTGAATTGCTTTCCTAATTGAAGTAAATGCTATCTGCAAGTTTTAAGAACACATTGTACTACTTGCAGCTTTTAATGAAGATCCAACATTGCAAAAATTCAATTCTGAGCTGGGAACAATGTAGCGCGTCTGAAATCTCTGATCAAAGTGTTTTCCACGATATTGTGACATAAAGATTTGTTAAACGCTAATTTATTGTAAGGGTTATATTCAAGATTGTTATACTTCTTGGAGCACAGAAACTGTGTTACTTAAAAGGGAAATACAATTATATCTTTTTTAGTTATTTCTCGATCTGAGCCAAAATTTACTCTAATACAGAATATGTTACACCTAGAGACCGGATTATATGCAAAGTGCATGTATTTTATTTTATCTATTGATTATATTTTACGTCTATATGTAGATGTATTACATTGATTAAATTTAATTAGCGTTAATTGTACATAATCCGGTCTCTAGTTATGACCAAACACTCATTCATTCCTGCAATTGAAGAACCAATCGAAATATTTTACTTGTTAGGAGTACAATCTATGGGATTTATCTATATAAATGAAAATTGAAAAGAGATCAATTCTATATTAATCTGCATCAATTATTTCAGGTGAATTGAAGCAGCAGGACACTATTGTCGATCGTTTCTGCTCAGATATGAATATAAATTTAATTAACATATTTTAAGAAACGTAATTCTTGTAATTAATAACAGAAGAAACAACGGCAGGTACTTCAGGAATTCTAAATCTGCAGTCCCTTGTAGAATTATGTGTCAGGTAATAACTCTACATTTATTCTAAAGAATACACATAATTGTATACTTTATTTACTCATAGCACCCTCATTTACGTCAAATACAAGAATTATCACGGAACATGATCTACTGGAAATTATTGGATATTTTTGTTATTAACTTTAATTTTTATTAGTAATGTACATAATTTTTAATTTGTTGTTATTTCTATTTGACCTTTATTTGTATATTTCCATTTGATATGTTTACATTTTTTTTTAGTTTTACTATTTTCAATTAATTTTTATTTTTGTTGTTCGGTTCCTTTTTATATTTCAAATTGTTGCTGTTTGGTTTATGCTTTTATGTAAACCAAATTGGAAATATAGTTTGTAATAAAATTATTTTTACACATGTTTTGGTTTTCTTGATATTGTAAATGCCGCAACTTAGCTATTAGAATTGTGATATTTATTTTGTATTCTTTGAAATATGCTTGTAATCACTGGAGTGTATCAAGTTACATTTTATAAATGTCTTGTTTGAAACATATCTTTTTGATCGCAAGCTTATTTCAAAGAATACAAAAACTGTATATTTAATTAATATATTATTTACGATTTTCAAACTCCCGCCCATAATGTTTAGTACGGAAGCCACTTCCCAACAGCGCTGACACTTGTCTCGACTCGGTAATATAGGAGTTTCGCGCGCGTGGGAGTTATACGTTGCAAATGCACACATAACCCTTCGTAACCACAAACCAACCAAAAAATAATAATGAAGGATATAATAATTTCATTGTTATGAAGGACGAATTACATTACAATAAGCATATATATTATAAAATGCATGCACCTAGGAAACATGCATCTTTTCGATCTCGTTTCCGTTTAATTGTAGAGCTACCTTTAAAGGACTTGTATATTCTAAAAACTATATAGAAAATTTAACTTCTCCACCTTCACCCGTAAGTAAAAGATAGTGTACAGTGTTGTTTTTAAAATTCTTTTTCGGTTCTATTGATAAGTTACAACCAGAGATGAAAAGCAGATCATAATTAATTTTGTTAAAAAGTTGGTCACGTCTTAATACAAGCACGCTACTTGGGGAAACACCACGGAACTAACGACGCCATTTTTTAACATGAATTTTGGCGGCATTCGAGCAGCGGAAATTTAATAGGATTTTTTTGTTATTTTGTTAAAAACACTAAACAATTTACACGTAAAAGCAAATGCAGTAACTATGGAAGAGTGCTAAATTGCAAGATCTAGTAGATCTAGTATTTTCAAGAAAACAACAAAAGAACCACATCTATTTTATAGTCGTCATTAGAGACCGGATTGTATGCAAAGTGGATATATTTTATTCTTTGCATATCTTTAGTTATAGTCTATATGTAGACGTATTACACTAAATGAAGTTAATTACGGTTAATTAGTGATTGCATATTCAGACATTTCTATGCATATTTTTACAAAAGTTGCATATATTGCATATTTAGGCTTCTTCTTATCCTTTCTATTAGTAAAAATTCCTAGTAATTCCTAATGTAGATCGACAACGGACAATTCTCAGAACGATAAATCTTTTACATTGGTTTCTCTTATACTTTTTTCCAAGAATTGCACGTGTTTAATTTCGCCTAGCTGAAGGGATATGGTAAATACGTTTTATTATTATTAATTCCCAAATAAATTATTCATTCATTGAATATCTTTGAGCGAAACAGAATGTAATTGTGTTGTGTTTCTAAATACTGTGCGTACATACAATGAGTATAGGGAACAAAATTTCTTTATGGATTAAGCGGTATCCTAAACTGGTAAAGGGTGGCGACAAAATATTTTGTCGGGCCTGCAGTAAACTGGTAAGATTAATTTTACTAAAAGCTTTACAATTGTTTTTAAATTCTTTAACTTTTGATATAAAATGACAATTGTTGTTGTAGGTGTCTTGTGAGAGAAAATACCTGATTCGTCAACACGCTAAAACTCCATCACATATTGGAAAATGTGAAAAACTAAAGCGATCCGCATGTATGCAGCAATCTATATATCAATGTGTAGGTGTAGCATCAACTTCACGAAACACGAATATAATACGGATCTGTGTAACGCATTAATTTCGTCTAACATACCATTACCAAGATTAAACAATGTTAATTTGAAATCATTTCCGCAAAAATATTGCAAACATGGTATACCTGACGAAAGTACGTTACGAAAAAATTATGTCACATCGTGTTACCAGCAGACAATGGCAGAACTTCAACAACTGGTAGGGAATAATTTTATTATGATGGTAGATGAAAGTGTGGCCGTTATACTGCCAATTTGTTAATAGGAATTCTGCATGATGATATTGTAGGTAAGTCATATTTAATTTGTTGTAAAGAACTTCAAAAAACAAATAATGTGACAATTGCCCAATTCGTTCAAGAAGGTTTATCAAATTTCTTTTTACCTGGAAGTATATCTTGTGAAAAAATTTTACTAGTGTTGTGCGACGTTGCACCATCACATGATAAAAGCCGCGTAAAATTTAATATTTTTTTATAGCAACATTATTTATACCACTTGCTAATGGGTTCAATCGTGTAGCCGAAGACATTAGGAATCAATTTCCTTTGATTAATGATTTAATTAACAATGTCAAAAAAGTATTTCTAAAAGCACCTTTACGAATCCAATTTTATAAGGAGCGACTTCCCGGTGTTGAGTTGCCTCCTGAACCGATTATTACGAGATAGGGTACATGGTTAGACGCTGCAATTTTTTACGCCGATAATTTTGAAGGAATAGAAAATGTAATTCTTGAAATCACTGCTGACTGCATTGCTCTAGAAAACTGTAAAAAGATAGTAATATCAACAGAATTGCTACAAAACCTTTTGTGTATTAAGTCAAATTATAGCTTTGTTTCAAAAAAACTAGAAACGCAAGAGATGTCGCTCTTGGAATCAGTCGAAATAGTAGACGAATTTGATATGCTATGTAAGAAGGATAAGGGTACAATAGGTAATTTTATATACGATAAATTCAAAAAGGTGATAAATAAAAATGTGGGGTATTTGAAATTGAAGAAAGTTAAGAAAATTTTGGAAGGTGAAACAGTAAATGATTTCGACTTTAATTTTAGTTTAGAATGTATTGCAAAGTTAAAAATGCACCAATTACATCTGTGGATGTTGAAAGAAACTTTTCTATTTCGAAACATATGTATTCTGATAGAAGATAAAACTTTCTTTTAGACAATTTTGGAAAACATTTAATTATAAATTGGTTTAGAAATATATACATATGTTGTAAAAAAAATTGTGCAATAAAATTAATGTTTAAATTTTTGCTCTTATTTATTTTATGTAAAAATTTTGCATATTGTCGCATTTTTTTTACATATTTGCCTCAGGTTTATGCATATTTTCTCAAAAATCGATGCATATATTCCACTCTTTGCATATAATCCGGTCTCTAGTCATCACAATAAGAAAGTTTTATAGTAATTAAAAGGTACATTTTTCATATCTTTATCATATTAGGTTTGGGCTATGCATGTTATACAAGGTATTAAAACACATATGATGATTTCAACCACAACAAAATCAACGGCAATATCAGCCAATGCAACAACATTTTCGGCTACCTATGTTATAACAAACGCCAACACCATTCAAAAATCAATTTCAATCTCGACCTCAATGGCCACAACAGGCACAATGGAGACCTTATGCACCGCAAACACCTAAAGCACCATCATTTAAATTTGCAAAATCACCTGGACAGTTGGAACAACGTAGAAATATATAAACCGGTAAACGAATGGAATAACATGCGAATACCGTATAGCGCGAAACAGGTAGAGCAAATTCAAACGGAAAATGTTCTTAATAAACTTCGGTTACAACACCTTAACGTAGAGGAAGCAAACGCTATAAAAAGCTTATGTCTCAAATACAGAGATATTTGCTATGACGACTGATTACCATTAACGTTTAGCAATAGCGTAACACCCATTTATTTAAGACCGTATAGAAAAAGCCCTCAAAAGAAGGAGGAAATTAAAAAACAAGTCAAAATCTCTTAGAACAATACGTAATTCAAGAAAGCTGTAGATAAACTAGGTAGATCTCAGTATTTTACCACCCTAGATCTAGCATCGGTATATCATCAAATCGATATGGACCCAAAGGACATCGAGAAAACTGCATTCTCAACTGAACAAGGCCACTATGAATATGAACGAATTCCAAAGGATGATGGACAATGTCTTACGGAGTTTACAAGAAGACGTATGTCATGTCTACCCTAACGACATCATAATATATTGTACAAGTCTACAGGAACATCTAACGAAATTGGCTAACGTATTCGAAAGATTAAGGGAGGTCAATTTAAAAATCAAACTCTGACAAATGTGACTTTCTAAGTAAAGAGGTAGCGTACCTAGGACACGTAATCACTAATGACTGTGTATTACCAAATCCGGATAAGGTAGAAGCAATACGAAGATACCCTATTCCGAAGACTACTACCGAAATAAAATCTTTTCTTGGTTTAGTAGGATATTATAGAAAATGTATAAAGGACTTCGCGAAATTAACAAGACCATTAACTAAATGCTTAAAAAAGGGAGCAAAAATTGAAATTGGGGAAGAATACAAAAGAGCATGCGATACATGTAGGAATATTCTGATGGATACGCCAATATTGCAATATCCAGACTTTCAGAAACCTTTTATTTTGACAACCGACGCCTCGAACGTCGCTGTAGGAGCAGTCCTTTATCAAGGAAAACTAGGAAGCGACAAACCTGTAAGTTATGCTTCCAGCGAAACCGAACAACGGCATTCGACTACTGAAAAAGAGCTTGTAGCTATGGTATGGGCAATGAAATACTTTAGACCATATTTATATGGTCGGAAGTTCGCTATATATACGGATCATAGGCCGTTAGTCTGGCTTAGCTCACTGAAAGAGCCAAACTCAAAACTAGCAAGATGGAAAATTAGATTAGACGAATTTAATTTCGATATCGTTTATAAAAAAGGTAAATATAACGCAAACGCAGACGCTTTATCTAGAATAAAGACTGGAAACCGACTCAATAATTAACAACGTCGGAGATGGTACCAAGGAATTACTTCGAGACATCCAAGAGTTCCTGGACGAAGAAATAAGAAATCTAGGTAAAGTACCGCCAGAGGCCATCGACGAAATCGTTGATGCAGACAAAGAGACTGATACAGCTCCACAAGCAGAATTAGAAGTGAGAGAAACAGCACATTCAAATGAAAATCAGGAACCTATAAAATCTATTCCATCCATGGATGAAGCGATAGATAGCAAAAATCCACAGTATCATTTTAGATACACACATTTGAATAAAGTACAAGTAGAATTTAATCAAAACCAGGGCAAAAAGATTTATCTAGTCCAAGTTCCGAAAGAAAACAATGCCGAACAAGCAATTCATGAAAGAATATATGGACAGGGGAAAACACTATCTATATGTCGACAAAGAGCAGCTATATAAAGATCTATGTAACATGTATATAACAAATTTCAACAACAATGGGCCGCAACTCCATAGATGCTTGCGCAAACTACAAATTATCGAGGACTTGTATCCATTACCTTTACCTGTAAAAGAAACCTATTTTAAATCAGTTGAACCAACCTCAAACTTTCTGGCAATAAATGAGCAAAAGTTTATGTTCACGAAATCTCAATGTATTGAATTAAAAGCGACGGAATACATTTGCGAAAATAGTGAAACCCACCGGATAGAATCATCTTCGCCGTGTGAAATCCAACATCTTACCTACTCCAGTAAATACGGAAACGGTGAGGGAGTATTCAGAGAAAAATTGGAAAACATTGGAGTAACCAAATTATTAATGGCTATTGGCACTACCGAACGCTACATTAGCAACGAAAATTTATAATAAAGAACAAAAAATAGAGAAACTAAGCGGCACCTATATTGTCGGTGTAACACAGCAATGCATATTTAAAATCGCTCATATAACTTCACGCTCGCATGAATCACTACGTGAAGTAAAAGTTCCGAAATTACCCGAATTAAATAATAACTACAAAACTATAATTAAAAAGAATCAAATTGAAAGTATAGAAAAAAAAAAAATCAATGAGCCCAATGTATAAAATTTAACGAAAATCTATACGAACATTGAAATTTTACAACGTGAATTGAAGAAAATGAATGACGTCGAGTTTCATGAAGAACCGATATCCATTTGGACAATCGCGATAACGATAACTATTATTACATGGTTAATGATCATTTTAGGAAAGTATATATATGGAAAAAAAAGAGTGGTGAAAGGAACGGCAGCCAAAGAAGAAACTAGCCAACATGCAAAAAAGAGGAAACATCCCTTATCGCTATCGCTCCATGGAGATGTTTCCATCTAGGCCCCCAGGACTTACGAGCTCGGAATGTACATCGCAGACGACAGCATGGGCAGCTTTATCAGAAGTCCGAGAAAACCTTGATTAGTTTATGCAACATATATAAATTGTAACTGTACGTTGTAAATATATTCGTTAATGAACTGTAACACGCTTCACACGCTCTTTTGAAATAAATAAATTTGTTATATTTTATTCTTTTGCTTTTTAAAAATCATTAGTGAAGAGTAAAATAGATAACTGTATAGACAAAAATAGAGGAATAATATTATAACCTATCTCAATTTCGTTTGCTAATACGCGATACACCCATATTTTATTTGGAAAAGGCATACATGTATGTATTTTAACATTATAATTTGCAAGTGTTTCAACATATTTACAACAAATTGCATTTTTTTCCTATTATACAATCAATAACATTATCGGTAGTAAAACTGATTAGATCTAAAATATATAAGAGAAAATAAAAGCCGAGAAAAACACAAGCAGAAGGATAAAACGTTAAACAATCTGGCATCAATTCCCATAACAGAAAAGGTTAATAATGTACAAATATGTATTAAATCTTCAGTTTAGTATTTTTTTTCTTTTGGTGTTGGAATTTTCCAGTGGGCTAAATAATCTATTCTGATTATTTCATATATATATATACATAGTTTTACTTTTATTGCGACACTTTCGGAGTTGTGTTACCCCTTATTTCAAGCAATAATATTGTTGGTAATCTCAAAAACATCGTTAAGATTCTCATAGCGTACTTTTGTAAAAATTCCAAAACTTACTTAAAAAGTGTTACATAACAGCCACAACACGCTAATAATATATTAAAACTGTAGTTATATCTCATAAAAATACATGAAAACTGTACTCTTAATATATTGCTGTGGCTACTATGTAACATTTCTTAAATAAGTTGGAATCTTCGCAAAAATACAATTTACAGGACATTATTAAGATTACCAACAATATTATTGTCTTGAAGAAGAGGTAAAACAATCCCGAAACTAGATTGTTTGGCATTTTATCTGTATGTCATTTTATTTGTATTTTTCCAAGATCTTACCTTCTTGTATTACATATTTTACTTCTAATCAATTTTTTTGTTATCGATTTATAAATATAATAATAATAATAATAATAATGAATCAAATTAATAACATATAATATAAACATGTAGAATTGGAATATGGAAATTTGCGAGCAAGGGCGAAATATTAATTTGCTGTAAATCTATTGAAATACTTGCAATGTTAAAATAGATACTTACATGCCCGTTTTCATTATATGTACATATTAGTAATAGGAAATAAAATAAATTATAGTATTATTCTTTTATTTTTTGTATAGCATTTAAGCAGAAATCTTTCCACGATAAATTGACATTTCCATGTTACCAATGTGAGACTTTATATATTCAGGGCGGCAATATACATAAAATTAAGTACCCCTATCACTCCAGCAACGTTATATAGAACATCTATAAGAGCAATACTTCCTTCTCAAAGTGGAGGGGCCTATACCAATGTTTATATAAAACTGACGTCATCGTCAAGTTGATCTCTACGCGTATTCAGTTGATTTGAATTTTATATATTGTATTTAGTAATTATTTAGACGTAGTGTAAGGTATATTGATGTTTAAATGGAGCCTAACATCCTTTAAAATGTTCAGAAATAATAATTAATTTCTGAAAATCCTGCATCCTTATACATATATATACTTTATGATTGAGCTAGTGTTTAAAAGAAAAATTCAAAGAAATTATTGTAAATAAAAATCCTCATTTGCAATAAATGCTAGGAAATTGAAAATATTTTTAGAAAGCAAATCATTACCTCGCCAACATAATTTCAAACTATGTACATTTTTATCACTCGTAATGTCGAACTGACACCGTTGTGGATAGTTCTGCATGTTAAAATAAAATCAAATCTTATAATCTTGCAAACCACCTTAAAAATGTTTTCCGAAATTAAGTCAAGTTAGCTTACTCTATTATCATCAACAATAATGAATCATGAACGTGCGTGTTTGGAGGCTTGGAAGCAAATTCAATCACGTGATTATTGCATGATAGTCGCGGACATACGACCTTGACTACTGATTCTACAAAATATTTCCTTGGACGTCATGGGTACACCGTATGTAAATGTGCTTTTTACCACCGTTATAATTATTTTAAAACTCTGTAGATGTATAAAAAATCTACTAGTAGGATATTATTATTCGGGATATATATAGAGGAAATCGTTTATATATATATATATATATATATAAACGATTTCCTCTTGTACGTAAAAGAATAAGAAATTTCTAATCCATATTATCATAAAAATTGAAATAATTTCAAAAGGTCTTATATGTTTTTATCCACTCTTTAAATTCATTACCACCTTCGGTTACTTCTATAGATAAACATCAAGGTTTCATTAAAAACTCATCAACTAAATTAAGAAATAAATCTACGGAAGAGTACAAGAATATGTCTATCAGACTAATAAAGTGTAATAATGTAGGATTAACGTGAAAATACGTTAAATAGTAAAGAAAAACAAAGAATGTACGGGTCACGGTAACGAAACAAAACACACCTACAAAAAAATCGATTCCTCTGCACGCCGTATGACTGGAGTAGCGGTGACGTAGGCCAGATCCACGCTAGTGTGACGTCAGCATCACGGACCAGGACACTGAAATCATTCTCTGTGCACGTGAACAACACGCTGTGTATCACGCGGTCACCGGCTGATTGCTTCGTTGCTGTTGGCTCTCCGGGACGAGCCCCCAAATGCTATTGGCGCGTATGTTCGAGTACTGTCAACACACCCCATACTGTGGCAATAACATTCGGTGCCGAACGATGAGCGGTTTTCATTTTTCGTTCAAACGCAATTGCTAACAGACGCAGAATAAAATGTTTAAAGAAACAGATACTCTACTTTCTCCGCCATCAACGCCTCCACTAAATAATGTAAGTTGATATATTGCCTTAAAAAAAATTATAAACTGTTTAAATTGTTTTTATATATTCATTACACTTTTTATTTATTTACAGGATTCTGATAGTGAAGAATTAAAGTTACTGGGGCGGAAGAGAGAATATTCACCCTTTCCTACACCTTTGACACCGCAGCCATCAGATTCAGAAAATGAAGAATATCATGACTACCCGCTCAAGAAACGTATATGTAGATATGATAGCGTACTGGATCGGTTTTTGGTAAACATTTCCTCACATGATGCTAACCATAAACTGCCGCATACCTTTTCTTCATTGGAAGGATTCAATATACCAAAGCCTATCACTCCTCCGCCTGAAATAGAAAATAACGAAGAAGTGGAGATTCTAAACTTGTCATCGGAATGCAGACCGATTATCAAAGAAAAATCTCCACAAGCTTTAAATTTGACAGTACCTCTTTCTCCAGCGCCAGTAAGAAATTTCACAGTTATCATGAAGGCCAACAAAGACGGTTCTTGTACACCGATTAATGCAACTACTGAAATAAATGTGGTTAAAAGCATCAAGTTTAAATTAGATAATCATAAAAAAGAAAATATCATAAACAAGGCACCTGCACCTCCGCCAAAAACGAATACTCTTCCAACATTAGCACCGAAAATCGTACAGACCCCGCAACAACCACGAACTGTTTTTGTTTCTCCTGATGGTAAAATATATCCTGCCCACTTCGTTTTATTAAGTCCACCACCAGTACAGCCAGCGCAACCAGTACGAAGACGCGTCTACGAATGCACATACAAAGGTTGCGGAAAGAATTATTTCAAATCTTCGCATTTAAAAGCGCATAATAGAACTCACACCGGAGAACGGCCTTTTGTTTGTCAATGGGAACAGTGCGGTAGAAGATTCTCTAGATCAGATGAACTATCACGACATAAAAGAACACACACTGGTGAAAAAAAATTTCACTGTGAACATTGCGGTAGACGGTTTATGAGATCAGATCACTTGGCAAAACATGTTAAAAGACATATCAAAAGCAGGCCCGCAGTTCAGCAGCGCTTAGGATTTTTACCTGTACTGAGAACATTACAGCCAGCTCCAACAGAGTGCTAAAGAACAAATATGTATGAAAACGACTGATTATCCATTCCTGATTTCATTCAATTGTACATTTTAATTAGTTCTTAAGTTCATTTTTGTATCTGTGATTTTAAGCGCGTATTATTTATTTTGTGAATGTAAATATTTGTATATTTAGAGCGAACGAGATGTATGTGTTTTTCGAAAAAATGAAATTGAAAATTTCTTTAATTAAAGTGTTTTATAAATTTAATGTGATTGTTTGTTTATTCCATCATACGCTGTTCGATATGAAATATTTTTATCTCTTAATATAATTAGTGATAAACGTTACTAAGTTTGTGTTAAAAGTGGTTCAAGGTTCTATCTAGTGAGTCAAATCAGGGATTTTCAGTCTTATTTTGAGTTATAATCAACCTGCGGATACAAAAGGTAACTTTGCATGAATACTATAGACAGAATTATTTTAGATCCCACCACATACGTACGTTACGCATGTTGACATATATATACATATAACGTAGGAATCGGGGAAATTAACGAGTCTCATTCCATAACATAGTAATATCTTTGCATATGAAAATATTTACCACTATTTAAAAAGATGGTAATAACAATATAACAAATAGCGCAAAAAAAAATCAAACTAGAGCATACAGAATTTGGAGTTTAAGTATAATAAACAATAAATTTATCTTAACTAAAAATAAGTTTCTGTATAAAGCCATGTCACACATTTGTCGACTAGAACAAAATATGATTTTTTTTATCAAAACAAGTGTGGAATTGTTTATATGAATATTTAGTTATTAAAAGGACTGTAATCAATACTCTAAACATTTAAGTCCACACAAATGCATTTTCCAAGATATCGTACAAAATATTAATTCCAGATTGTATTTTAAATTACGTCGTCTATTCATAATTTATTATTATCTAAAACAAGCTTCTTTTCTTATTGGCTTAACTCTCTTTGGGATTGATGCTTGCGTAATAATTATTTTGGTTGGACTGTCCCCTCTCTATGTTTACATATATCGAATGTTGTTATGTTATGAATTACGAATATACATGTATATCATTTTAGCTTTTATTGCTGTATGCAATACAATACTAAAATTATATAGTAAATAAAATTATATATCAGTATTAATAATGTAGCCCTGATTAAAATGTACGTGCAAGTTTCAATACACCAAAAAATAACTAAGTGTCCGCGGCGATATAGTTAAGCAATAAATTATATACCTAAACTACTACATTACATAGTAACTCTAAACATTATGTAAGCAAATGAAGCTTAACGTAGCAGTTATTAGTCTTGTATTTCTCGATTTGCTTTTATGTGTTACTTTTTAGTAGTGAATCTTCTAATGCTTTTCTGGAGATACTAGCTACTCTACTTCCACGAGTTTTCCTATGACAAAATAATAATTACGAAACTTACTGTTCCTACAAAAAAAAATAGACTGGTACTACAGTCATAACATAAAAAAAAACAAAAGGGCGTTATAAACGGGTAATATTACGGATGGACAGAAAAATCCGAAGTCAAAGTAAGCTATGAGAAATTGAAATTATGTAGTACAACAGAATGATACATTTACTTAACACAATTTTGTCAACCGTCTTCAAGTAATTGTAACATTGCTTGAAATTTTATTAAAATGCCATATTGTTTAGTAGGAATTAGTCAACGAAAAGTAAGAATAAATTACAGTTTTAGGGTTAACTGTTTTCATATTGTAGATTTTTTGAAAAAAATATTGGTATTTAAGAGCGCGTAGTATAATGCTATTCGGATGCTCTTCATACTTTGGTGATGCATAGGAAGAAATTTATGGAAATAGTTTTACAAACAAAGGTTTTATTCGTCAGTACTCTGCAGTTACCATATTAGTTCAATATTTGTAAAAAACAACCATTGATTGTAAAAAAAATCGCTGTTCACCAAACACTTCTCATATCATACTTTACTCGCTGTATGAGAACTCTAGCACCGTCTTGTTCAAAGTAATCCAAAGCTAGTTCATCATCATGAAGCTGACTAAAGAAAGCCAAAAGTATTTTTTGTCGATATCCTTCTGTTAGTGTAAGTACCATTAAAAAAAATAGACCGATTATCCTTCTTATTATATATATCAACTCTCTGACGATGTACAGGCGCTTCGACATAAAAATTATCGGGTTTTGTACCACTTCATAGAGTTAACACGTTACACATAACCACTAACACGAAATCATGTTTTGTCCGAAAAGAAAGTTTTGGCTGAAATGATTTGAAAACCATTTACAAAGTACTACTCGTTGCAGATAATCAATATCGGAGATTTCTTGCAAGCAAGTTATACGATATATGCGAATAATTATAACCTTTCTTTTAAACCAAGTACCGATTGACAACTCGGTTTGTTGAACGAGAGTTCGTAATAAATTAATCAAAGGAAATTGAATCCTAATGTCTTCTGCTACACAATCGAACCCATGAGCTAAACAAGTGGTATAAATAATGATGCTATAAAAAAAATTAAATTTTGCGCGGCTTCTATCATGTATGGTGCAACGTCGGACAACAGGTAAAAAGAAATTTGATAAACCTTCTTGAACGAATTGAGCAATTGCCACAAGTTCTTTACAATAAATTAGATACGATTTATCTACAATATCATCATGAAGAATTAATTTGGGAATTAATAATAATAAAGCGTATTTACCACAGCCCTTCTGCTAGGCGAAATTAAACACGTGCAGTTCTTGGAAAAAAGTATAGGAGAAACCTATGTAAAAGATTTATCGTTCTGAGAATGGTCCGTTGTCGATCTACATTAGGAATTACTAGGAATTTTTACTAATAGTAAGGATAAGAAGCCTAAATATGCAATGTATGCAAGTTTTGTAAAAATATGCATAGAAATGCCTAAATATGCAATCACTAATTAGCGCTAATTAACTTCAATTAGTGTAATACGTCCTCATATACACTATAATTAGATATCCAAAAAATAAAATATATACACATTATATTGCATATAATCCGATCTCTAGTAATAAATGAACTACTTCCGGAATTGGACCGTGTCATGATGAGATAATATAGAAATGAAATAAGAGTAAGAGGAGAAAGACATAACAAGAAAGAAAAAGAGATAAAAGAAGGAGAATGAAAAAAAGGGGGGCGTGAAAAAGAAAGGTGAGAAAAGAGTAAGAGAAGGAAAGAGAGACAGAAAATGGGAGGAGGAGGAAACAAAGAAAGAAAAAGAACAAAAGAGAAAGGTGAGATCTCTTCCCCCTCTTTCTGTCTCTCTTTCCTTCTCTTACTCTTTTTTCACCTTTCTTTCTTTTTCACGCCCCCCCTTTTGTCATTCTTCCTTTTATCTCTTTTTATTTCTTTCTTCTCTTACTCTTATTTCTTTTTTCTATATATCTCATCATGACACGGTCCAATTCCGGAAGTAGTTCATTTATTACGTAATAAGAGATCAATTGTAAACCACGCTAGAGGCGACAATCTTCTAAAGGTTTTCATCTCTAGCGTGGTTTACACGTCGAGTTACCGTGTCACTATAGTTCCCCTGTTTTTTCCCGAAGAAGCCTACTACGACGGAGGCGAAAGATCCTATCTTTCTTTTTTACATTTTCAGCCCCCCTCTCTGGTTTCTTCTCTTACTCTTTTCTACATTTTTTCACTTTTTCTATCCCTTTTATTTCTTTGTTTTTCCTCTTACTTTTATTTTATTTTCTCTTATACCTTATCATGACACGGTCCAATTCCGGAAACAGTTTGGTTATTAAAGTTGATTGTTTTCCGAATCGTCGTTTTGCTACATCGTAACTTCCACGATATTATTTGAAAATTTCAGCTCCTCTTTCGTCTTGTTTTTGAAATTTGGATATATATTTTTGTATATGATCTTTGAATAAAATCCACTTTACTATGTTACAAGGTAAGACGTATGTACGTACTGCATGTACATTTGTATTTACCAATTAAGATGTTCACAAATAAAGTGGATGCAATAATAGATATGAGATAGTACCTAATGCCAAAGGACCTTTGGACTTACAGTAATATACCGCGATTCCCAGATTATATATATATATATATGTGTGTGTATGAAAATAATCTGTCTTTCGCTTAAAAGCATTCTAATATTATGTTTTAGATGGAATCAGGCCAAGTGAACATTGTAGGTGCGATGTTTCTGGTAAATCCGAATGCTATTTATATAACTTTATGTATTTTGATCTAGGAAATGATTATGGGAAAAATATTTGTGCTAAAATTGTTAACAGACCGTCGATATATTTTTATATTTTATTTACACTATTGCATAAACACAAAGGCACTTTAACCCTGTAGCAGTTTTTGTGGTTCTGGTACTATAGATTAACTGTTATTATATTTAGTTATAGCGATATTATAATACACAATCATATTTGAACAATATCTAGTATTTATAATTACGTTCAATTAATTTTATTACAAGTTTTAAAAAGAATATAATAAACAGATGTTCACGATATATTTGGCATACTAAATAATTAATAATAAATAAATAAGTTACTAGGAAAAATGCAATAGAATAGTATAACGGTAATAATGAAACACACCAGGGATACAGGGACGAATAGTTTTACTCACACTATAGATTGTACGTAACATTATTGTAAGATATGCAATGAAAATAATATCTGAAAATCTTTAGCGACTTGAAAATATTAAAATAAACAACGTTAGAGTTATAAAATAGAACCGTGGATGGTATTGAATTGGCTATTGATACGTTGAAAATGAATATCGCAAACAAAATATTAACATCGATATTTTTCTATGATACGAAGTACCATTAAAAAAAAAATCGGTTATTATAAAAGTTAAGTTAAGATAAACCATCAAAGAAAAAGAATAATAATAAAGCTTAATAGAATATACGCAAAATAAAATTATATTGAAATAAATTATATGTTTGCACATCTTTACGTATGGGATCGCTAGATAAAGCCCGCAACTCCGCTATCCATCGAATCCCCAACTCTTGCGACAACAACCGAAGCGATGATGAATTTTTCAACACAATATCCAATTACTATTACAAGATAGCTTAGTCTTAGCTAATCCGTCACAAGTGTTTACTTCACTTACCTAATAATAGTTAAAAACTAATATTAAGTTGTAATCAATCAGAATTTTTTATACTACGTAAATCGAAATGGGCATGATCCAACCGACTTGCCTGATCGGGACACTCATTCGCTTTACATTTATTCGGGGATTTCCCTTATGTTATTTTTTCTCGGAACTGAAATTGAGCTCACTCACTAGCAATTAAACAAACATTTTCACATTGTTCTCTATTTGTAGAAGATAGTGGAACTAGGAAAACTGGCCCCCGTGGACGCCTAGCAATGGATTTTATCAGTGGTTGCTGTATGTAATATCTGAATATCTATACTTAGGCCCTATATGCAGGAATTTTTTAATGCATTGGGAGGCATTTCGACATGCGGGAGGAACCTACCGTAATCTTTCATTTTAGTTTATCGTCCGAATACTTTTGTCCGCAGCTGTGCCATGTATAGGACATTCTCTTTACATGGTAGGTCTTCATGTTGTCGATTGTGTACAAGAGGCAACAAGCTTTTTTTTCAAATAGTCTTACAATTTCATTTAGAGTTCTACCTATCGGTACAACGAAAGTTCTTAAAAGCTGTGCTCGAGTTGATGTTGTAAAGCGTTACATTGTTGTCATAAGGAAATTCTAGGAGTCTTGAAGTTTATCGCTCAACATATTGAATAGCCATAATAAACTACAAACGAAGTCGTTAGAAACACAGAAAAAGTCGAATTTTATCAGAAATGGGCACTACCATAGATAGACAATACTAGTGACAATCCTCAGAAAAAAAATTGTTAATCTCGCTTAGTAATTTTATTGATACTATCCGCGATAATTTTGATGGATTCCAATCGTCCGCTAAAAAAAATCCAGAAGCTGGCTACAAGGACTAATCTCACACAACAAGAGTTCGAAGCTCACGTATGGCATACTTTGTTTGTTTCTCTGCTGTCTCTGCAACTAACATACAAAAACAATTCCGACTTGAAACTTTGACCGTACATCTAAAACGGAGAATGGATTCATGCAGAGAGATCAGTCAACGGTTCGGTTTCCTATCTTGTTTGAAAAAGTTGAAACACAACTATAAAAAAAAATGCCAAAGTCTATCTAATAACATTAGCGCAAAAGACTTCGAAGTAGTATGTATTCATCTAACAGAATATTTGAAATATGTGCAGGATAGTGGAAGTGAAGGAGTTAAAATTATTTCAGGACAATATCATCTTTTAGTCAAAAGTGAACTGAGAAGTACAACGCTTCAAAAAAGATTGAACAGTTTGTCGCTGATATCCATTGAAAGCGATGTGCTTAAAGAGATAGACTTTGAAGAAGTTATTTACTAATTTTGGAAATCAAAAATCCAGGAAAGTGCCTTTTGTGCCGACATAGATTTTTCAAACATATATCGTTTAAATAGTATCTTAGACTTTCACAGCCGTTTGTCATAGTCGTAACGGTTGTCGGGTACCACTGTGTTACTAGGTTTCTTGTCCCTATTACTATACAATATAATTTTTGTTTGTAAATTTTCAAACATAAAAATAAATTACACTGACTTTTGGTTGGGTCGAACGCATATATAGCACATGTGTACACATACATTGTAGGCTATTTTTTATCGGTTAATTAAATACTTTACTGTCGTGTTACATTTAAGTTTTTTAAAATTATACAATTTATATATATTAAGAAAAATAGGAATAAATGAATATATGTGCGGTAAATACGCACACATAATATTTTACTAAATGTGCTAGTCAGACAGTTCAGTCAAGAATAACTACAATCAAAATACTTGTGTATTACGTATTGTTGATACAGGTGAATATAAGGAGATGAATAGGAGCGGAAAATTTACTACGATGATGTAACATTTTTATACATTAATTAAAGATCTAAGGAATGTGTATTTCCGTATTTAAAACAATATCAAATCCCTAAATGTAATAAAAATAAAACAAAAAGCATCTAGTCATAGTTAAGTAGTGTAGAATAACAATAAAAAATAGGAAATTCAAATATAGGACGGGCTGTAACACATCACGCGGTAATATCATGATACTACAAAACCACATCGCTAAATTCCACTGTCAAAATCTCTGTATTTTCCTATTATTCGTATGTGCTAATGCGTTTTATGTGTGAGGTTAAATATGTATCTTCGTAATGCTTTTCAATAAAATAAGAACATGCATGTACCACTTATTGCGAAATTGGTAACATTAATTGTTTTACTATTAATTTTATTAATAAACATTTGAATTGTATACTCACAGCAACATTGTAGTGTATAATACGTATTCATTAATTTGCAAAAGTACATTATGGATCTTTTATTTTATCTCGTCGTCAATTGGATACATATATGTAAATGATGCACATATATATATATATATATTATAATAATAAACAACAATAAAATCTATATATATATATACATAGATTTTATTGTTTTAGTTTATATTGCAATACTCATCAAATAATTACGAAATACATACGTAGGCAATATGACGTATAGGTACAATTAAGTTATAATTTTTATACTTAATAGATACACTATCTTAATCTTGAATAAATATATTTTATGAGTATATATAGAAATGCACTATTCAGGCAAGATAGGCAAACCGTATAAATTTTGTTGAAAAACTATTTAGTTGCTATAATCTTTTTAATGTGTAAATATAAGAGCTAGTTTTATGTAATTTAAATCGTCTTTTTATATGAAAAAATAAGATACGAAAGGTTTAAATGAAACGGACACCAACGGGACCAACTGAAGATGTCCGTTCAGGAGGGGTGTCCGCATAAAAGAAATATGTAGTAACACATGGGTTGAAAAGTCCCGGGCCTAACAAAGAAAACACGTTTTTTTTTGGTTCAAAATTAGCTTTATTCATCAACGTAATCTCCATCAAGAGCAACGCAATCATTCCAGCGCCGCTCTAACATTTCAATACCACTTTTGTAGAACGATTTATCTTTTGCCTCAAAATAGGCCTTAGTTTCAGCGATAACCTCTTCATTCGTGCGAAATTTCTTACCGGCGAGCATTTTTTTGAGGTCTGCGAACAGCCAGCAGTCACTGGGAGCCAAATCTGGCGAATACGGTGGATGTGGGAGCAATTCGAAGTTCAATTCATGTAGTTTTGCCATTGTTTTGATTGACTTGTGACACGGTGCGTTGTCTTGATGAAACAAAATTTTTTTCTTTGCCATATGCGGTCGTTTCTTTGCAATTTCGGCCTTCAAACGCTCCAATAACGCTATATAATATTCACTGTTGATGGTATTTCCTTTCTCAAGATACTCGATGAATATTACACCACGCACATCCTAAAATACCGAGGCCATAACCTTTCCAGCCGATTGTTGCGCTTTCGGGCGCTTTGGACGAGGTTCACCAGTTGCTGTCCACTCAGATGACGATCGTTTTGATTCCAGAGGATCCACGTTTCATCCATTGTCACATATCGACGCAAAAATTCCGGTTTGTTACGTTTAAACATGGCCAAACACTGCTCAGAATCATCAACACGTTCTTGTTTTTGGTCAACAGTGAGTAAACGCGGCACCCACTTTAAACAGAGCTTTCTCATAGTCAAATGCTCATGCAATATAAAGCCAATACGTTCTTTTGATATCGTTACGATGTCAGCTAACTCACGCAACTTCACTTTTCGATAATTCAAAACGATTTTGTGGATTTTTTTGATGTTTTCTAGTGTTACCGCCTCATTTGGACGTCCACTGCGTTCTGCATCATCGGTGTCTCTACGACCACGTTTGAAGTGAGCAAACCAACGTTTTATTATTGTTTCTGATGGAGCGAAGTCCCCATAACACTTTTCAAGCCATTGCTTCGCTTGAACGGTTTTTTTTCCTGTCAAGAAGAAGTGTAAAATTAAAACACAAAATTGTTTTTGATCCATTGTTTTGAAAATAACAAAAGTAGCGTGACTCTTAGCACAGTAACTCACAAACTAATGAATAGAATATCATGAAATTTTAACAGCTGCCTTTTGAAGGTTAGTACTAACTGAGAGAAAGGTGAGTGCAATAAAACTAGCGTCATCTATGTGTTAGGCCCGGGACTTTTCAGCTGTTAGACATCCACTTGTTTAGAAGGATTTCCTTATGTTTAATTATATCTGCAGCTTGTGTTTTTCCAATATTAAAACGCTTGGATATGTTCCTTACACTTAATTTCTCTTTATCGTAAACTTCAACAATCTCAATCTTTTGTTTAAGCGTGAGACTTTTTCTATTTGGAGCCATTCCTACAATGAATGTGTCGCCCACTGTGTCTTTTCCGCATAGGCATCAGACTAATATTGAAAGCAGATTCAATCGAAAGCGTACACCCAAAGAATAAGAACGGTAAATCCCCGACCAACTTGGGGAAGTACCTAATTCACGCCAGGCAGAAATGCACGACATAGGCTGCGTTTGTACCGAAAGATTAAAGTCGGTAAATCTCCGGTTTACTCGGGGAAGTCCCAGCGAAATTGGCGCGCGGCGCGATTGAGAAATGCAATAGCAATACTCTCGATATAGAGATAAGATAAGGCGTTTCTTTTTATTTTATTTTTTGTCCGGTTCAAGAGAATGTCCGTCCAAGAAAGAGTTAATATAATGGAAATTATATGAGAGCCGGTCGGGAGCATGAGAAACTGTCCGTCTAAAGGAGATGTCCGTGTAAGAGGGGTGTCCGCGAAGGGGAATTTCACTGTATATGGGTAGCATAGGTAAAAGCTTTACTTTTATCAGAAAATTTAAGAAATTGAATATTTATAGAGCTAGTACTTAACAGTATATAATTTTTCTGGAGTTTTATTAAAGATTTGTGTTGACATCGTTACCTTAGCGTCAATTTTTTGTTTCACTTATGCTAGATACCGATATTCATAACATTACCTCAATCGGTTTTTAATAAATGAAATGAAATTTATTAAATTCATTTTAGAAACGTGCATCATTTACACATATGTACGTAATGCGAATCGCATCTACATCGTAGCAAAACAGGGCATAACGGAAATTATATATATATATATATTCTTTTTCAAATTATGTATATATATATATTTTTTCAAATTATGTATATATATATATATTTTTTCAAATTATGTATATATATATATATATATTCTTTTTCAAATTATGTATATATATATTCTTTTTCAAATTATGTATATATATATTATTTAATTTGCTTTGTGCCCTTACCAAACTAACTTTTATTAGGAAAAATGCGCACAAATATGTTACATAAGAAAGGAAAAAGTTTCAATAACACTAAGAGCAAATACAAATACAGCATTGGAAAACAGATATAAAAATTATATTTGGAAAACAAATGCAAAATTTTCTGTAATAAAAAATTTTTGAACAATTTCCTTAGTATTTTGTATTATATCCGTTATTGTTTCTACATTCTTAAAATATTTTTTGGTTCGAATTTATTAAGCGTTAACAAAAGTTTGTTGCACGAAATTGTTCTCAGACGATTTCTACTTGTCTAATGTTTTCCGAATTCTTTTCTGCAAATTTGCCGTTCATATTATTTCCTTAGCTTCCAATCATTGCTGCCCACATATTTTCTGTAGGATTAAGATTTGGTGATCTTGGTTGCTACTTTATAATTTCTATGTCGTTTCGGTCACAATCCAATGTCTCACAATTCGCATATTGGCGAATTATCTTCTACAATATAAATTCCACCTCCCTCTTTGGAATAAACCGCTCTTATATTCGTAACAAGAACATTCTCTAAAATACTTACGTACTGTTCCAATGTAAAATGCGGTGGCGATACCTAGTCCATCCCCAAACGCCAACGCTGATTCTTCCAGTTCTTATATCATGAACAGTATGATCACCATTGTACCATGTGCAAATTTGTCTCCATGGCACAGCATTCGAATCTTGAGCTCTCGAAAACACCTTCTCGCCAGTAAAAAGTGCTATACTTTAATTACAATATAGACTAGTTTCGGAATAGCGCAATAGCTCTGTTGCATATTGTTCCGTTAACAACAGTTTTTTGGCTGGAATTCAAACATGCAGACTAGATTCACGTAAACGATTTCTGATGATCAACAATATTATTGTCTTTTTCTACCGTTATTATTCTGGGTTTCGGTGGATATGTTGAAACATCTTGGCATCTAATCCTAGTGCTCTGCATATCCATTTACCAATTTGACTGATCTAAACGATTGTAAAACATATCTACTATCTTGTTTTTTAGAACACTTACAGATCGGCTTTCCAAGATATCCTTCTTTTTAACATTTCCGCAATATCCATTCCTATTATATGTTTTGCTAAACTAAGGTTATATTTATTATGTTACTTATTGTCTAATTATTCCGATGACATCATCACCATACACGTAGGACTTGCATTTACAAGACAATCAGGTAGTTTAATGTTGCGCACTAATGCAAATCCCAAGTTACTATAAAATAACCCATTGAACAATTTAGCAAACAGTACACAGCATTCAGTACACGACGTAACTCCATTCAGTATACAAGTTCAACAGAATTACTACATACTTTCAAACACTACACGACATAACAGTAGTTCAGTAAAAGCTGCAAAGGCATATGTGTATATACAGCAAAGTACGAAAAATAAAGAATAGTGCACACGGCATTATGTTTTAATTTCGTAAATCCAAGAAGACACCTCAACACTTCACATTTCAAGATTCCTTTAAACTAGGAAGAATCTACATAGTCCTTCGAGCCGTACACATCGACATTGTTCTTCAAACCAGGAGAACGTAACATGCTCCTTTGAGCAGGATGCTAGCCAGATACCAGCTGTGGAGATCGAATACATGGTCATCTAACGTAGTGGAGGACATCAAATTGCAACGTGAGTCTCCAATCATTTTCAATCCTTAATTGATGTCAAAACAAATGCAATCACTAAGGAATAAACGTGAGGCTCTAAAGGCCGCGGTAACTAGATTTGAAACATCTATTAGTAACGCAAACGAAGGAAGTCAAACTCAACTTCATTCTCGATTATAAAGGCTTTTAAGGACATATGATGAGTTTGACAAAATACAAAGTGAAATTGAAAACTTAGATGAGCAGGAATTTGATTCAAATGAACGGGAAAGTTTTGAAAATAAGTATTTCGAATTACAGGCTCTCGCGAATTAATTATACAACAGACTGGCGGTCACAATCGTGGAGAGTAATTCACTTGGTCAGTCTAATGCAAATGCATATTCTAACTACTTAATTAAACTCAATTACAACACAAGAATGGAAAGCAAGTTTAACAAATGATAGCTTACCGGCATTCAATGAAATGATAAAATTTTTATCGCACAAATGCCAAACCTTAGAATCAATACCAAAGCCAACTAAATCTGATATGCATAAGTTTTAAAGTTCAACACATTTTACTGCGAATAAAATATTGCCATGCGTAATTTCTAAGCAAGCTCACCTTATTTATAAGTGTCAAAAGTTTCTCGATTTATCAGTTGATCACAGACGCGAAGAAATAAAGACAAAGAAACTGCGTTTTAATTGTTTAACACCAAATCATTCAGTATCATGCACATCCCGCAGTTGTATAAAATGCGGTGATAAACACAATTAATTATTATACAAATCATTAGAGTCATCCTCTTAGTCTATCATCCACTTCAGCTCGAGGTTAGTGCAACGATATCTAACTACTCATTTAATGAAATTTTTACACAAGTGTCAACCACTGTAGATCACGTACTAAACGCCAGTGGCCATAAATATAATTGTAGAGCTTTATTAGGCACGGGGTTGCGATCAAACTTGTTTATGACGCTAATGTTAAAAAAAGCATATGACTATTTCTATAACAAGCGTAAATCAGTCCGTCATTCTGTAAAAACGCACATAGAATCGCAAGAAGCTAGTTTTAATACAAAATTGGATTGTTTGATATTAGAAATAATTATCGAACGCAGTCCCTTAGTATCGGTTGTAAAAGAATACATTAAGATTCCAAAGAACATACGACTACCAGATTCGAAATTTCATATATCTAGAGAAATTGGTATGACTGTAGGTGCAGTTATTCTATGAATTGTTATGTGGAGGCCAAATTAATCTCGGAAGTGATCAACTGTGTTTGCAGAAAATATTATTTGATTGGCAGTGTCAGATAAAGCAACAATAAATTAAACATTCTATTCACAATTAAATTGTAATTTTATTGCCTTCAATGAATTGAATGAAAACATCATTAAATTTTGGCAACTAGAAGAATTAAATAGTCAATCAGTATACTCGAAAGAGTGCGAAAGTCATTTGTACAACATAATGCATCCAAATAATCAAGTAGTGCCTTTGCGGCTTCAAAATTACACATCTCTGTTGGGCAATTCTTGAGATTCCACGTTTAAACGATTTTATACCTTAGAGAAGAAGTTAGCTACGAATCCAAAACTCACAGTAGAGTACATTGCATTTATAAGAAAATATATAGAGTTAGGTCACCTGCAATTCATAAGAGACAAGTGTTGGGAGAATTCATATACAAATTCTTTACACATAGAGTTAGCAGGTAACCTAACACTAGAATCCTTTACAGCTACAGTGAAAATATACCTTATAAGACGAGTAAAGTTGCAAATATCTGCTCGAATAACGGTACATTATTTGTTGGGGCAAATAAAGAATTACGTAAAGTAATGGATGTTTCAAAAACAAGCAAATGAATGGTTCATTAGTAAATTCGTAGCCTTAGAGGGAATTAGACGCCATTTCATACTACCCAGATCACCTCATTTCAGTGGGTTATGGGAGGCGGCTGTAATAAGGATTCATTATTCGATCATGAGGGGATATGCATGAGAGTATTCTAAATTCTATACCTTTAATTCTAACGACCTCTCTTTCTTAACTCCTTCCCATTTTTTGATTGGGCACGTGGGTATATTAGAACCAAATATAAAAAATCTCAAATTAAGTACGTTGTCCCGTGGGCAATATGTATGTACAACAGCTTCGAGATCATATTTGCAAACGATGGCGAAAGGAATATCAATAGTATAAAAGAATAATATAAATGAAGACCGTACTCCATAGGTTGCAAGTCGGAAGAAACACCCGGGTGTTTCTCGGAAAAAAGTGATGCGCACGGCTGGTCTACAAACGAAACGTGTTATAGTGTAAAGACCCACTGAGAAATTGTGTCCGCTGCTATTATAAATACTTTATTTGCTTTAAGGAACTTTAGTATCATGTAGATGTTTTAAGTATGTATAGCTTATTTTTTTTTTAATTTGTAAGTTTGTTGTATATATAAATTAATTACACATTTAGGATAACAACTTCATAGGTGTATTTAAAATTTAATAAATTGTTCCGGGTACATAATGTTTGCATTCCTACACATATATATTAAGGGTGCTTTTAATAAGATGTTAGTATGTGCAGTAGACAAATTGAACGTGTTACAAGATCTATGGTGATACTGAGGGATGGAAAACGGAATACGAGAAAGTAGACCTAGAGAATCGACAAAATGATGTATAACTTTGAATAGAAATTTCCCACTGGCTACATCTCTACGACAAGATAACGATTCCAACTTATGGCTATTAAGTAAACTTCTATAATCCGCTTCACGTGTAGGATAAGTACCATCTGACTTAAAAGACAACTATTTCAGAAACCTTTTCTGAACACGTTCAATCAACAATTTCTGATAATGATAATATGGGTACCAAACGAACGATGCATATTCTAATTTAGTGCGCACAAGCGAGAAATATACAACCTTTACCGCATTTTCATTGAAAAAATGTTTACAACTTCTATACAAAAAACCAAGCGACGAGGAAGCCGAAGAGGAAATAGCATCGATGTGCCGAGAAAAAGATAGCTGTGCATCAAACACCACCCCGAGATCCTTGTAAACACTCACTGTAGGTATGGAAGTATTGGAGATGTTGTAATCGAATATAGACGGTTGTGAAGAACGAGTAAAGGTAAGTATTGCGCGTTTGGGAATGTTTGATTGAATTTTGTTCATAGAACATCAATCATTGAAGATTAATGATATCACCGAATTAAAGAAACAACCGCAGGACAGATACCAATGGCAGATAGCTTCGATGACAATATTGCATGATCAATTGTGCCAAAGGCCTTGCTAAACTCGGTGTATATCACATCCACTTGTAAACGTTTATCAAGGTTTCCGCTGGGTGATTTCAACTGAATTGGTGGTAGTTGAACGACCATTGATAAAGCCATGCTGGCAAAGAGAAAGATATGGTTTAACGCAAATATATGATCTATTGTATAGAAGCTGTTCGAAAACCTTACCACAATTAGACAAAATATTTATAGGTCGATAGTTATAAATATCATGTTAATCTCCTTTTTTGAAGACTGGTCTAATTCTACTTACTTTCCAATAAGATGGAAAAGTTGTCGTACGAGCTGCCAAGTTGAATATAACTAAGAGGGGAGCACAAAGCACAATCATGAATAAACAAACTTGGCAAACCATCATACCCACATAATGTTGTTGTTTTAAGTTTGTTTAATGTCCTTAGAACATCATTAGGAGTGAAGTAACCAATGTTGAAAGAACAGCTGTTGAAAACAGTTCATGAATAATTAAAATTGATAGACATGTTGCATGTGGAAACATCTGAAAAAACATTAACAAAGGCTTACACAATATCAACAGGTCTGTCAAGGGAAATATCACCAACCTTGAAGCAACTAGGAATTCTAGAAGTAGAGCGTTTAGAGTTTACGAATCGCCAGAATAGCTTTGAATCATTGACGATACCGTTCTCGATATTTTTATGATAGTCAATATACGCTTTCCTAATCTGTACATACTTTAGTTAGAGCCCTCAAACGACAGAACTCCCTTTGGTATGAACTTGATTTTTCATGCTTCCATCTTAAGTAATAACAATGCTTCAATTTTAGATTTTTTTTAATGGAGACATCAAACCATGGCATGTAAGAACGCCAAAGGCTCTTGTATAGTGGCACAAAATCATGAACACATCTAAACAATCGATCGTAGAACGCAGAAACAGTTTCATCAACATCAGAGAAAGTGTTAATGAGGAACCAGTCAGTTTGCAGCACGCAGTTGTAAAGTGAATAGAAATTAGCTTTACTAAAGTTATATTTTAGGTCTTTGTTAGAAGGAAAGTTGTTCACAAATTTAGTATTAGAAATGTTAAGTAATATATTTAGCAGGATGAAATACATCTTCGGCTATTAACGGATCGATATCTTGAGTAACTGTAATTGTATATGTAACTTTGGAAAATACTAAATCTAACATTCTGTCATTGCAATTGAATACATTGTTATGTTGTTTCAATCCCAAGGCAGACATGAAATTGTTAAGCGTAATAGTTTTACGATCGTTACAAGTGCCAGAGTTAAATTGTGGACAGTTAAAATCTCCAAAAATTAGTAATTGTTTGTCAAGAAATTCCAGACACAAGGCATCAAAAAATATTTCATAGTCATCACAAGTAATATATGGTGGAACATAAATATTAGCTATAAATAAATACATTGCGCCAAGTTGACACTTGCAAACAAGAAAATCAATACATGGCACTAGGTTTATAAGATGGTTGACATTACGCTGGAACGATGAAGGTATGTTCGAATCCACAGCAATCAGACCACCTCCTCGTTGTCCCGAACCGGCCGAAAAATCTCTATCCTTGCGATAAACCAGATAGTCAGAACAAAATAATTCACTACTTAAGATGGAAACCACTAACCAAGTCTCCGAAAGAACAATAATCTCGTAGTTAAGATCGAAAGATTCAATATAAACATCATGTAGCTTCGTTCGCAACCCACGAACATTTTGATAGAAGACACTCAGTTACTCAATATTTTTGGATGTGGGATTAAGTTTTTTAAGTCAACCATTTATGTATTTGATGGTTTTATTTTGATCTTAATCGTTCATTTCTTACACTCACGCTGTCTCACAGTTAAGTCGGCAGAAATGAATAGAGGTGTCAAGGGTTTGTTTTTTTTTTTTTGGCCTTCAATAATTTTAAATCATCGCTTTTTGAAAGAGTAACCTTGACCGGGCGAGAAATACCAAACCTCGTAGAGTGGTGGGTCGCGTTATCCTCCCTCAACCGTTCAGCCCTATAAGCCTTCGGTGACTTAGCAAGATTGAAAATAAGAATGTCGCGCTCACGTTGCTTGCAGGCATTCAACTCCTGAATTACCTGCTCAGCAAAGTTGTCGGGAGGAAGATCTAATTTGGCTTGCAAACTATTCTTGAGAGATTGTACTTCATCTTGTACTGCACGCACCAAAGTACCCAACTCCGACACTTGGGATAATTGTAATTTAAAATTCGAACATAACGGAGAAAAATATGAGATCTTGCGGTCTTTACATCTAATGAGTAGTGTTTCTTGACGTGATAAGCCTGCACATGTGGAATGTAAGTAAGTTTTACAAGAATCATATGAAATTTTCTTATCATGACCCAAGTCTAATTTACAAATTGAACATTGGGAAGAGATTGTTACGAAAAACAATAATTTAATAGGAAGAGAAACGTGGGATACAACGCTTCACTCTAAGGGACCTATCTTCATGACACAAGCGCAATACTGGAAGGCCACGGATAGGATAGGAAACAGGAGAAGCAAAACCACAGTTGGAATAATTTCAGTTGATACAACTGTATACAACTTGTAATAGTAAAACTTTTGAAATAAATATTCTGGCGCGAACAAAAAAAAGAAAATAAACGTAGCAATGTTACAAAAAAGAAATACAGCAAAACCCGGCTTGTTATAGGTAGATAAATAAACTTAATATATCTCTTAAAAACAAATCACTGAACACAAACAACACTAACAGTAGCTTATAGAAAATGAGACAAGCTATACATTTGTGTAAATTTTAGTTAAATTTACTCAGAATTTACTACAGATAAACAAGAAAAAAGCAAGAGACGAAACAAACGCGTATATGCGTGTGCATAAGCAAAAGCAGATCATTACTTCACATTTCGGGTAGTATTGCTGTGCTTTCTAATTATTTCTATAACATCATCACCAGATGTTTAGAACTTGCATTTACAAGAACAATCAGGTAGTTTAGTGTTGCGCACTAACGCAAATCCCAAGTTACTATGAAATAACTCATTCAACAATTTAATAAACAGTACACATCATTCAGTACACGATGTAATTCAGTACACGTCGTAACTCCATTTAATAGAACTTGTATACTAAAAACAGTTAAAGCCGCAAAGGCATACGCGTATGTACAGCAAAGCGAAAAATAAAGAATAGTGCATACAGCATTATGTTTTAATTTCGTGAATCCAAGAAGACATTTCAACACTTCACACTTCAAAATTCCTTCAAACTAGGAGGTATCTACATAGTTCTTCGAGCCGAACACCTCGGCATTGTTCTTCTAGGAGAACCCACATTTCTAAGAATGAGTTCTGTTGATTTAATCGTTTTGGCATATTTACAAATTACGGTAGATTACGCACTAAATATGAATTATATATGTACAGTTATTCACGAAGGTCTACATACACGAGTAAAACTCTCAAGATAACCATAACAGAAAGGATTTTAAGTGTAAAGCTAAAAATATATAAAATTGGGCGATTTCAAGTAAATTGTTTCCATACAGAAAAAAAAAATAAAACAAAAATTGTGTATACAAAATCTCACGAAAGTCTAATACAGATTAAAAGCATGAATGTATAAAATCTAGCCTTTCTGAAATAAGGAAAGTCCCGATATTTATGGAAGTAACAAGATATGTAAAGTAATTTTAGTTGAATAAAATTCTCCCAATTATAAAAATGGAACGAAGAAGCGAAATTTGGAATGACATCAAGCAGTCGTTACATTCAAAAATTAGTAGAACATTTTTGGTAGATCGCGATCAACTGTACAAACAGTGTTACCCAACTATAATTATACCGCCGCATTTAAAAATAAATTGCGTAGTGGTTATCCATTCTTGCTTTTCCCGAGGGACAAACGGGATGTCCTTAACAAGATCTGAAAAATAGTGCAGTTAAAATAGCACAAAGTATCGAATTATAGTTAGGAAAGACTGTTCACGGAGAATGTGTTCGTACAGTTTTCAAGAAGATTGGAATTCACTCGCAAATATGAAAATGAAGAATGTAGTTTCTGGGATAAAGTGTTATTTACAGACGAAACAAAGGTTAACCTATTTCAATGTTATGGACATGTTTAAAGTTTGGCGGCAACCTAACGCGAGTTTAAAAAAGAAAATGTGCAACCTATAGTGAAGCAGTGGGCAGTCTTACTTTGGGGTTCTTTGTCGGCGGCGAGGGTAGGAAATACTGAATTTATTGATTATAGACAAACAAATATGTTAATATTTTGAACGCAAATTTAATTGAAAGTGTTAACATTGTAGCTTGCTGAGGGATGGATATTCCAACAAGACAATGATCTTAACCATACGTCTTATCCAGCAATGAAATGGATACTATATAATGTGTTACATCAACTGCATTGTCCCTCTCAGTCGTACCTAAAGAAGTCACACAAAAATTAGTATACACAATGCCGGGTAGGCTAAATGCTGTAATTAGTGCTAACTGTGGCGTTACAAAGTACAAATTTCCGTGTACATTTTTCAGAGCACTTATGTATTATATTGTAGACTTTCGTGAAATTTGGTATACATATTTTTCACTTTTTCTATTTCTGAAGGGAAGCAACTTGCTTGAGATTGTCTAACTTTATACATTTTTAGTTTTACATTATAATAATTGTATTACAATTATCAATATACTAATGCTTTTTGTAGTGGTTATCTTGAGATTTTGTATATATTATATATATATATGTATTAAAAAGTTTGAACTGTGCGGAAGCAGAGTGAGAATAAATTTGTTGTGAATAAATCAATTTGCTACTTTCGCTTTAACGACGTTAAAAATAGAAAATAATTCCATGAGCAAGTATAAAAAAAGACAAAGTGGGTAGAATAAAAATAACTGTTTTTTTGTAGTTAAATACCATAGAATACACATTTAATAGCAAAATTAATTCATTTAGACGTATAATGAGATTTTAATAAAATATTGAAAGTATAGAAGCTTCTGCTGCTTAATAATGTTAATTGTTAATATTTTCTTTTTATAACTCGTACGAAATCCATAAAGCTTAAAATAATGCAAACATAATTATCCTTTGTAGCCGTAAACCTCATAATTCATAATATACCTCCAAAAATAAACATATTTTTTTGTACACACACTAGACATTACGAGTGATTTGTCTGACGTCAGAAGGACACGCCGACGGTGCGTGCTGAATGAATGGACTTCGAACGGATGATGACGTATTTACTGGGATCGACCAGCCGACGCCTCCGAATGCTATATATATATGTAGATACATATAACATTTGCATCTTGTATTTATATTGTGTTCTTTGTAATTGTACCTAAACGATAAATGCATAAAAAATATACGAAAAAATAGCTAAAGAAATTATCTTAAAAAAAAAATGGAGAACTAAATGAATGAGTGAAAATCGAAATAGAATTTTTAAAGCCAAATTCAAAAGCGGTCAAACAACTTACGATGATAAAGAATTTGAATAGCTTTTCATCACTATCATTCAAGTTATCATTAAAATAAAAAAATGTATTGAAAAATAGAAAACATACAGTGGGAGTGTGGGTAGTAAAAATACGGTCGTAACATTGAAGCGCTAACCAGTAAAAAACCATTGTCTTCACTGACTTCATAATAGACCCCACCTACTCCAAGTGAACTCATTTCTTTAAATGAATGAATTTAATACCTCCTGTATATTTTGTCGGAGAACCGAACGTTATGATACTTTCCGAACCATTTAGTTTAGCCCACATGTAGTTCTGTCTTTACTCGTGACAAGAAGTAGTTCAGTCCATGTTTCCTTTATATTTATTGCATAATCATTCACAGGACGAATTTTACCCTAGTTGACTGTTACGTAAAATTATGACGTGATACCTACGTTGAGGTAGCGAGGGGTAATTTTCGTACGTATATAGAAAACAGGATGTTAAGATTCAAGAATAGAAATAGAATAGATATAAGACAGCGCGGATCTCAAAACATATATTGTAATTTGAATGTTAAATTTTAGGTAAACTAAGTTAAATTAGTAAGTGTTTCAATTCTGAAAGTAAGACTTACAACAATTTACAATAGACCTGTTTGAATAGTTTCCATTACACAATAATTATTTATAGTTGGAATATCCTATTGTGTGTGTGAAATGTGAAGATTTATACCAATACTACAACATTCTCTTTGTTGCGTTGTTGATCTAAAGAGCAAATGTTTTCTAAACGAAGAACACCGGAATAAAGAATATACTCGTCCCGTCAATTAACTTTAATCAGTGTAATACATCTACATATAGACGTACAGTATAATAAATAAATAAAATAAAAGATTTACGCTTTGCATATAATCTGGTCTCTAGTGATAAGAAACAATAAAAAAGAAAAAGCAGGAAAACGAATAGTGGACGGATAGATGTTGCATATGCCACCTAACGGAATAAAAGTCCAAATGCTACGCTGTTTTGCTAAGCGATGCTCTGGAGGGCGCCACGTATTGGTAAATAGTTACAATCACGTTCAGTTTGATCAGTGACAGTATTTTTGTTGGTCGTTAATTTCTTAGTTTTTTTTTTTTATTGCATGGAAATCTTTGTTGATTAGATCGCGTACTTTAAATGTTATTGGGAAAATGTTCAATAAAAAGAAAAATAATGAAAAGAGGAACTCGAGCAGAAATTTGTCTCAGGTTTGTACATATCCTATGATTTATTCTTGCAATTTCAACATGACTTTATAGTATGGACTGTTTGATATCCCCACAAATCTCCAATTTGACGATAATGTAGGGTACGAGGACGACAATAATAATGATAGTGATTTAGAAGCTGAATTATTGGCCTTAAGTGGTTCAACTGGCACTGTCCCGAAAAAACCACAACGAAAAATGGTTTCTTCTTCGAATTTGGATACTTTGGTGGCAGATAGTATGAAAGATATACCATCTGATGAAGAGTTATCTGGTGATGATGATGATCCAGAATTGTTAAATGAGCTAGATGAATTAAGTGGTGTAAGTAAAGTTGATAACAATATATCACCTCCTACAATCTCTGCTGAAAATGGAAATCTTTATACGTTACTCTCAGAAAGATTGAAGATGTACGAAATAGCCGAAGCTAATGCCAAAAAAGCAGGCGAAAACAGTAGAGCACGTAGATTTGGTAGAGGGATAAAAACATTGCAAGAATATATTAAGCAATGTCAAGCAGGTAAACCTATAAATATTGATGATATTCCTCCAGAAGTTAGTATTAATATTAGAAAAAAAGAAGGTCCTGTAGAAGTAACTGATCCAGAAAAAGATCCAGCTCCAGCAGAATTTTGTCCTGCAAGAAAAGCTCCATCACCACCAATAATAGAAAATGTTAAAACAACTTTAAGTACTGAACAGAAAGAGTTGTTAGATCTTTTAAATCAAAGAAAAATTCAATATAAATCAGTTGCAGTTGCAGCAAAAAAATCAGGAGATACTGTAACTGCATTAAACTATGTGAAAATTGTGAAACAATTTGAAATGGTGATAAAAGCTGTTGAAAGTGGTCAAGAAGTTGATGTAAGTGGTATGCCAGGACCTCCTGAATTAGTAGATGTGAAAACTGAAGAAAATCCTGTACAAACACGAGAAGATAATATGTCTGAAAATAAGGATGAAATTCCAGAAAATACTTTAATATCTGCTGCTTCTGTAGCAGAAGCGCTAGAACAACGCCTACAAGTATATAAGCAACAAGAACAATCTGCCAAAGAGCAAGGGAACTCTAGTAAAGCTAGAAGAATGGGAAGGATAGTAAAACAATATGAAGAAGCGATTAAACTTAACAACGCTGGTAAACCTATCCCTGTGGATGATCTTCCGACACCACCTGGATATGCTCCCATTCCTGTACCTGGTGCATCTTCCTCTCCTTCCAAACCATTAGAAACACCATCAACAAGCGTGGAAATACCTACATCCCCAAACAAGGTATCTCCATCAAAACCATCTATATCAAAAATATCAGGTTAGTATATAAATCATTAAAACAATTTTAAATAGGTACAATAGGCGCTCTTTCAAGTTAACTGTCTACCTCTCAGCTGCTATATGTGTTTTTCTAATTTTTTTAAGACTAAGAGGGTTCTTACTGCATATTCTTAATGTTTATTTTTCTTTATAAAAGAAAACAGTAAATTATGTATTTTAACTGTTAGTCGCGGTGCTGGATTTACCAGACCTATGGGTTTACATTTTGTTCATATATGAAAACTGTATTGAGATATCAGGGCGTAATCATTTATAAAAGTTTATCCAGATTCTACCCGCTTGTTTTACTTTAGGTGAAATCCGGCGCATGCCGATATCTGCTTCGGTTATCTTCGGGTTATATGAATGACAAACCTAACGATGAACAAACAGGTATTAGTATTGTGCAGTAAAAAAAAATCAAATACTGATAACTTTTTTATTTAGGTAAAGAATTCACAATTGTAGAACAAAATATTCGCAGTTAATTATAGCTTAACTTTTCATATTTGTATAAAAATTGTCAAAAGAAATAAACGCTAAAATACAGTATCGTATGATGAGATGAGATATTGGCATATTGATTTAAAGTAATAAATGATACGAAAAATGTAGTTAATAGGGGCACTATCTTATAGTACAGTGACAATATGTATTAATGGTCACTTTCAGAATCGTTATCAGATTCGGAATAATTGTTATCGTCAAATGTGTTGCCATTGACATTAATTATAAATACTTTGGTCCTCATATCGGTAATTTTTCATTTTCTCAATATTTTCTTTCCACTTCTATTACATGATCACAACATTTTTTTCTTTTATCTGCCGTTGTTAATTGAAACTCTTCTTTCACCAGTTCTAAAGTAATGTGTACTTTAAATTTATAATTTTTCTTCGCTTCTCTTCTTTCAACAGAGGCCCAAATCAATTTTTTGGAATTAAAATTCTGATGAGAAGGGAGTAATCTCAAAATCGTTATCCCTTCTGTTGTAGTATACTATCAAATTTATATTGAATATAATCTTTTTTGTAATACTTTATCCAAGAATATATAACAAAAACATGAGAATGTTAATCATGCAAAAAGTTTTACGTTGTGTGCAGCAAAATCATATCTACTGTACACGGAAGAAATAATGCAAATCCTAAATACTTTTTTATTTGCGTATAATAGTATCAAATAAGTATGAAAACAGTAACGTTTATAATCTGTTAATATTACAATGTGTTAATATCAAAATGCAGAAAATTAAAGATTATTTTACGAGAATGTTCAGGAATAATCATTCTTTTCTTTGGGTTGCTCCTATAATCCGCACTCCTTCCCCCGACATTCTAACCAAGAATCTAATAAAATTGTTTTATATCATTATAAAGTCATAATTGTTAAAAACTGGTATACATACAATGGAATAGTAATGCAACACGCTCTATAGTTTTAAAAACTAATATACATACAATGGAATAGCTATGCAACACGCTATATAGTTTAAAAAAACTGTTTTCAAGCACTGCAAAGCAAAAAATAATATATTACAAAATGATTCATTGAATACCGAACGCCAAGAACAGATGATCGACAGTTGGTAAAGCTTTACACGAGAAATGTATATCTGCTTCACTCGATTTCATCATGCTCTCTTTTTAGTGCGTAAATTGGCTTCTGCGCAAGTTTCTTCCGAGTTTAATATTACTCTACCGTGCGTTCGCACTCTTTGTCATGTGGCTTATCGGAGATTTTACTAACGTAGATCTAGCTCTCTGAACTTGGAAAGTAACACATATTCTTGTACCATACCGTGGTACTACAAAATCAATATGAACAAGTAACTTAGGGGCATCGATGTGATTATTTATCAGTTTAATCTAGAACTTACCACTCGCTTCAGATTTGCGATCAGTTAGAGATCCTATGTGAAATCGATCAAGCAGGCTGTTGTAATCCACACTACGTTGTGGGTAAATACCGTCTATCTTAAATGACAAACACTTCTTTCCCTTTTTCTACTCTGGTTTAGTGCGGCCATGTGCACAGTATAAAGCAAGGAAAGTTGTCAGCTTGTCAAAGGCACTACACGATCGTATGAGAAGTTCCAACGACTTATAAGCAGAATTCCTGCAGTAGTTAAAGTGTTCCGTAAAAAATACATTCTGATCAAAGAGCACGCTAGAGATCACCAGATTCAATAGCTGACGAACTATCTAATACCTGAGAGTGCGACAAATTTAGTTTGAAGTTTCCTCAAACCACTTAAAAATATAGTACAACAAAGTTTAAAAATATACAGATTCTACAAACAATACAAAAACCTTCAAAATACATTTGAACACCCTTTAACCTGCTAAGGTTTTTATAAGATTAGTAATTTCTTTGATATAGGTTTATTCCAGTTATCTTTCTTTGTTATTGACGTGTTCCATAACTTTTATGCAATGAAATAAAGGAGATTATTATTATTATTATGGAAGGCACTGCAATGCTAGAATCCTTAATAAATAATATACTGCAGGAATTAACAATTCCATCAACAGAAACACAATTTTTCTGTCAGTTTATTATGTTACTGAATTATATTCATACTGACTGATGTGATGTAAAACGAAAGCTACTATTTCTTTTTTTTTTAGGAAATCATGCATCTACTTCTCGCGCTCAAAAACAAATTCAGTTCCTCTTAGCAAGGCAGAAAGAATTTAAAATCGCAGCTTTAAATGCTAAGAAAAAGGGAGAGTTAGAACAGGCAAAAGAATTTTTACGCGCGGCAAAGGGATTCGAACCATTGCTGGAAGCATCATATGCTGGCCTTCCAGTTGATATCACATCATTACCGGTACCACCCACGGCGCGATCACATCTTGATAATGAGTAAGTATTGTCATGTAAATTTCTGTAAATTTCAATACAGTTACTTTGTTACTCTGTAAATTTCAATACAGTTACTTTAAGCTTAAATAGTATTGAAAATTTGTGTATGCAACAAAAGCACAAAGCACCCACCTGGTTCAAAAAAATGCATGTAAGGGATAAGTAAACAAAGTTATATAGAGGGAAAAATGTTGCCGTAATAGTATTTGAGTATGCCTATTTCCTCCACTTTTACGTCAAAAACAGTTGCACGATACTCTTGTACTCGTGAAAAATCAATAAAAATGTTCACGTTGGAAATTACAACAAAAATAATAACTTATTAAAAAGCCAACGAGAGTCTTATATTAATTTGGTTAATAAGAAGTAGGTGTTATTATTATTGTGTCTGCTGAGATATTTACGATATATCTACGGACATTACTAGATCTAGGTGTTAAAAGCAATTTGTTCGTATGGTCTCCGCGGTCTAGTACTTATGGTGCTTGTCCAGAAAATAAGAGACGTAGGTAGTACATGCTAACACACAACAAGATCCTTAAATTTTGTCTAGAATCTGGTTATTGTCAATGATGAAGTTAGATGAGCTATTCGGTAAAAAGGAAAGCAGCACTGCAAGTATACTTATCTGCTGTACCCCGACTGCAGATTCTAATGACGAGGTGATAAATTCTTCAAGTGTATTTTCAACTATATTATCCTCAATAATACATCTTATTATCTTCTTCGATAACATGTTTGACGGAATTAGTTTGTACCCACGTTCTTTTAAAATGACTGCGTCGTATCAAATACGTTAACTAAACTTATGAAATGCATGAAGATATAAATGAGCAATCAGAGTATTCTAAATGTTCTATATATTTCATTAATTTATTATTTCTTCTATTAGACAAAGTCAGAATCTGATGTATCTGTCGATGAATCTTCGTCTCTAGTTGTAGTAAATTCTTCAACTATATCAAGTTGATACATTTTATATTCTCTTCTTCAATAATGTGTTTGACTCAGTTTAACCAAGCTTCAGGTGTTACAACATCTAGCCTTTTCAGTAATAATGCTTTCACTACCGATGTTTTAAAAGTTTTATTATTGGCAGCGACGTGGTGCTTTATTTGTGTTTGTACAAGCTCAATAGGGTTTAAATCACAATGGTTTAGGGGCAAACACAGAACTGTACCACCACTTTCTGATACCATCTAGTCGATAACACATGCTATAGGATTATCAGCCACATACTTTTCAGTTATCTCAAGTAATTCAAGCTTCGATAAAGTTTCACCAGCTACAATCTCTTTTGCAGTAACCCATTCAATTATTTGCTGTTTCTTCCAGAACAGCAGGCAACTTTTCAGTTTTGACGAGGTGATAGGGAGCATTATCCATTGTGATAACGAAACCAGATACAAGGAAAGGAAGAACGTTTCGCATCCATTTAGTGAATACTGCGCTGTTCATATCTTCATGACAGTCTTCACTCTTCTTTGATTCAAAACGGCAGACCATATTCAACAAAACCATATTTATTTCCAATGTGTAATGTTTCCTGCAGCGTGTTTTAATCCCGTTGTTACTCTCTTAACAAACGCTTGTCTTGCGGTATGTATTGAGATGCATGTCCATACTTTTTCTTTTCTGTGACTTGCATTAAACCACATTTCGCGTAAATAGTAAATCTTTTCCCCTTCCGCACGGAATTTTCTAATGCTAGTTAAATACCGATGTCTCCACAACACAATGTATTGTCGTTCCATTAGGATACTGTTTTGATTCATTTTTAATCACTAACTTTTTACAATTATTCATAATGTTGGGCGTTTCAACTGGGGCAAATTGCCATCTGCGCTAATAACCTGCAAAGGATTAATATATTAGTTTAAATGCAAGGTCAAAATGCATTATGCATTCATTTCTTAAAAAGAATGAATGGACATGTCCCCTAATTGTACATTTTTGCTTCGTCTAAGTGATCGTATATTATTTCACGAAGACGTTTCTTAGGGGCTCAGCTGGGAATTCCTGTTGTATTAATCTCTTTGACAATGTCCCACACTATTCTTCCACTTAACCCAACTTGTGTTGCAGTCAGCTAAACACACGCTGATTTGTAATTCTCCTGCTTCAGTTGCAGATATAAATTGTAAGCCGTTATTTTCTGCCTACTGCCAATATGCTTCCCTTGACGATTTTTCGAAGGTCCTGTAAATGCATGTACTACCGCCATACCCAGGCGAAGCTGTATTCTCGTAATAGTAGAGTAAAAATTATTTTGTTTGTATGATTGATTGTGCAGCACCTTGAATTATTAAATGATGAGATAAAATAGCTCTGAAAAGTACTAGAAAAAAATACAATGAAAAACTATAGAAAACAACGAAGATGATAGTAAATTTGACAACTGACAGAAATTTCGTATGAAGAAATATGCCTCGCCGATTAGCCAATGGCAAGCCTGTGTATCATTTACTTTAGCTCATGTGACAATATTGCGGATATATTTACCAAATTTCTGTTTATTGTGTTTTATTATTTATTAAGTTTCTCCGAAATTGTAAACTTTTTGTACGATGCAATTTCGCAAAAGATATAGCTTAATATAGGGTGTGCTATATATTCTTATAGCAAAATACATCTGAGAGGTTGGTATAATAGCACCTATAGCATATATTTTTCATGTGTGTAATATGTAGATGTGGCAAGTTGTCGTATTTTCCTTCTATATTTGTTATTCACATCCAAGTTATGTAAATAAAGAAAATTGTTTAAAGTAGTATTAAATATTTAACCAAATCTAAGACTTCTGGTAATGTTTCGTAGGTACATATAATAAATATAACGTTGAATGCTACGTGAGTTGCTGGCAACCTACGTTTAGGTTGTTAAGTAATCGAGTTTATTCGGTTAAGTAATAGCACGATTAAGAAGTAAAATATTTTAGGATCATATCATTATTTATACAATTTCCAAAATATAAAATATTTCTTAATGTTTATTTTTTCCTTTATATGTAATAGGTACGAGTTAGTAATGGCTGAAGAATGTACAGAAGAAGATACCGACTTAGATGTATTAACACGATTAGAAACACAGCTTACCAGACAACTAAAAATGTGCCTTTCAACGCGAGATCACAATAAAGCAATAGGAGACGTAGCTGGAACAAATCGATTTGAAAATTTAGCTTTGAATGTGACAAGAGATTTGGATGTAGTGAGGTTGGCAAGACGTACTCCAGGATCACCAATTCCTAAATTCCATTATGAGCAAAAAGAATTCTCGATAGTAAAAACACTAACGGAATTAAATGATAATGATCTGGAGTTGACAATAATCAGAGGAATTAATTATAACTGTTCTAATCCTAAAGATGTAGACACATATGTGAGATTTGAATTCCCTTATCCTCAGGTAAACTTAATATACATATAAATAGTGAACTCTTGACTTACAGCAGTAATCCGTTCTGCGACCATTACATTGCGTTAGAAGAAGTTAGATTTTCGTCTAAATTGCAAATCGTTAATGAAGTACGAGTAATGTGTAAATAATTTAACATATTGAAATGAAAAATTAAATGTTTTACATAACTTTAAAGTACAATGCCAAAAAAAAAGGGAAATCATCAATGACCAGCGATTTTCGGAGAAGTATGATATTCATTCTTTAATACACACTGCGACATATAAATAACGTCTAATAAAAATAAAAATAATGTAGTTGCTTAATACGTTGCTTGTTTTTTGACGAATTTTTCCTTGTAAATTAAATTGGATTTACACCATCTCGTAATTCAAAATCTTAAAACTCGAGCTCTGGAAAATCCGGAATTCACTGTGTATATGACAATTTATCATGACATTATCATTGTAGTTTACTGTATCACCAAGAATAATTCTATACTACAGAATTACTTTTGTAATAACGATACTCAAATCAATACTTGTGATATTAAACTGAATTTTGAATAAAACTGCTTTTCAGGAAGAGCCTGTTAAAGATAGAACGTCTACTGTAAAAGATACAAACAATCCAGAATATAATTCTAGATTTACACTTCCAATACAAAGGACAGCTAGAACATGTCTTAGAGTTTTCAAACGACATTCAATCAAGTTTGAAATTTATTCAAAAGGGTAAGTTAGTTCACCAATCAATCACCTCAAAGATTAATGCACTTTCCTTGGTTTAATATTGATGAATATTTTCGCACAGAGTGCTCCTGAGTAGCATATGTAATATGAATACGTAGGCTTCCACGACCAAAGTCTCCAATAAACAAACTGTTTCCGGACTTGGATCGTGCCATGGCAAAGTATATAAAGGGAAAAATTAATAATAGTAAGAGAAAACAAGGAAATAGAAAACAGTTGAAGAGGTCAGGAAAGGATAAAAAAGAGAAATAAATAAATAAAAAGGGAAAAACGGCGAAAAGAGATGAAAGAAAAAGGAAAAGGGGGATCTCGACGTTTTTCCTTCGTTGTAGGAGGCTTCTTCAGGAGAAAGAGAGGCGAAACCACTTTGGAAGAAGGTCACGCTAACTCGACGTGTTAATGGTTGGTTGAGTGAAGAAGAGCGAGGCTCGTAGGGGCCGTTTCTATTTAGCTGATAGGTGATATCCGTCCTCCCTATTAATATTATCGGCGTGTTTGTGAACATCCATTGCCTCTCTAATTTTTTTACAATAGAAATTAGGATATTTCACGATGACTGTTTCTTCAATTAGAATCTTATGGCCCGTCAAAATAGCGTTATTATTGCTGGAGTGAAAAGCTTAGTTTCGGTAAGTTCGTTTGGCCTCTAAATAGCCAAAATTTCGACATATAATTTACCATAGAAGTTGAAAAGAACGGTGTAATTGCTTTCTTCGATGTTCTCGTAACACGTAACTTCAATGATCGTGTAGGTCATTCAGCCGATCGAAAACCCACACACACTTATCGATGTCTTGATGTCGATTACCACCATCGTCCGGTGTAAAAGCCAAATGTAACCAGACAACCTGTCAAAAGAACAGCACGTTATCGCTTTCATCAGTTATCGCTCCAAAATAATGGTTATAATTATCGGAATATACAAAAGGTCATCCTTTCCATGTAGACAAGCCCCAAGATTCCAAAAATTCTGAAATTCGGGTACATATCGCCGTCTGCGGTAGCCGAACACTATTCTTGGGGGGCACAACATTCTATTTGAAGAAACTTCGGTCATCGTGAAATATCCTAATTTCTATGGTAGAAAAATCAGGAAGGCAATGGAGATTCATAAATACCCAGATAATATTAATAGGGAGGACGGATATCGTCTATCCGCGATATGGAAACCGCTCCTACAAGCCTCTTCCCCATTCACTCAATCAACCGTTAACACATCGAGTTATCGTAACCTTCTTCCAAAGTAGTTTCGCCTCTAGCGTGGTTTTCACGTCAAGTTACCGTGCCACTTTGGATCCCCCGTTTCTTTCTCCTGAAGAAACCACCTACGACGTAGGCGAGATCTCGCTTCTGTCTTTTTCTTTGCTTCCTTCATTTCACCGTTTGCCCCTTTTTTCTTTTTTATCTATTTATTTCCCTTTTTTTTGTTTCTTGTCCTCTTCATCTCTTTTGTATTTCCTTTTATATACTTTATCATGATACGGTCTAATTCCGAGGAGTTAATTTATCACGTAGGTAATAACCTATCTCCGTTAGTATTGGTGCTTTAAGAAAGTTTAAATTGACAAAGTATTAGCAATTTCATGTAAAACAACAAAGTAGATTCTTTTTAACGGGGCATCCGCTTATGATTGCAGGTTAATAATATTATTTTTCAAATTTCGTTTATGTATTTTTTCATTATAGTAACTTAATTTTTCTAATACTTATAAATTATGAAGGATGCAATTCACATATCGATTTGACAAGGTCTTCATATTACGATGTTCGCCCCTTAGTAGCTATGTGTATTTCCAAAATTCCTCCGAAAATGTTGATGCGTACTTATGGCACATACCAGCAGTGATGAGATAGACAGTATCAATGTGCTATAAGTCTATTCCTCTCACTTATTCGTTCTTTGAAGCATTCTTCGTAGATACTAAGGATGTTTCCATTATTGAAAAAGTAAGAGAGATGAACCTAGAGCAAACACATATCGCGTTGGAAATTCCCATAAGGCAGTGGTCGCCAAAATGCATAGACACTGTTGCATTATTTGCCGATTCATGGTTTTAAGTTTGTTAAATTGTAAACGTATAACTAGTTGTCTAACTATGTCGCTAACTCATTGCCAATTTTCTTTTTAAAGTTACAAATAGGAAAAATACACGTGTAGTAAAGAAGAATCAGATATATAGCGCAATTAAAAAATTCACTATGCTCATGCTCATATTATTAAATATCGGAGGAAATATCGATTCGCGAACAGTGCGAAGTATTTCCAGAAGACTTGGCTATGAAAGTTAGAAGATATCAACCCGCTATTTTTTTCTGCTGGTAATATTAAATGCTTGGCGTTTTGTGAACAGACAGTACAAATGGCGATCGTAATATTTTGTTTGTGGGCGAATCATCATTTCCCTTGCATGGGCACCTGAATACATCTCCTACCACTTACTGGTCAAACACAAAGAAACCCCCTTTTATGTCTTCGCGTGCACAGTACTCTAGAAAATTGAGCGTGTGAGCCGCTATTTTAGGTGACCATATCATTAGACAATTTTTCATGAATAGAAATTTAACAGCACGAAAATATTTAGACATGCTAGATAACTTAATTATGCCTGTTATTCAAAAACTCAATATCAACTTCAATAATGTATAATTGTAGTGGGACAACTCTCTTGCGCATATAAGAGCTATCAAAAGATTTTTAAACGCCACATTTTCTAATCGTTCTAATAGCAATATTTCTCCAGACTTGACTCAGCTAGATTTCATTTTCTGGTATCCAAAGCAAACAATTAATACCTACGAGCATAATAGAGCCTATAACTTGGACGAACTGCAACAAAAATTATTAGTTAGCGTACTGTCGATTCCAGACGCTTATTTTAATTTCCTATATTAGCTCAAAAGCTGTACCAGCAGTTTCAATGTATACTAGCAGATGTTTGAGCATTAGACTTCGGTAATATGTTTTAAAATTCTTTATAATGCCCTGGTCAAGTGGTTTACAAGCTGATGTACAATTAGGGGGTAATAATAATATTTTTATATTTAAGCGAACGTCTTTCGGATGAGATCCCGCATTGTCTAAAAATAACAAAATGTTTCTGTTTTCTTTAGCCATTTTCCAATCTAGGTCTGTTATAATTTGTCCTGTCATCCAAGCTTTCTTATTGTATTTCCAAGTTGCAGGCAGGTTATTTATATTAATGTTTTTAAAAGCTCTGGGTTTAGCTGCCCTACCAATGACTAGGAGTTTTTCTTTCGGCCGCCATATTTGCACAGTGCAAAATTGTAAACCTCTCTTTGGGATACTTACCCCCAACATATTTTTCCTTCTTTAATGTGAGCGTGTTGTCAGGTAGAGCCCTAAAATACAGGCCTGTCTCATCGGCATTATAGATGTCTCTCTGTGAATATCTCTTAATCAAAGAAGGACATTTTTCGCTTTAAAACTTATATTGTGGCGGATTCTAAATTTATTGAGCCAACCAGAAGAAGCACTGAATGTAGAATGTCCCAAAGAAGCGGCTATGTCTCTTACTTTACATCGTATTAGCGGACCTAAAAAAAAGATAAGTTTTTTACGCTTTTGTCACGACAAACCTATTGGTAATCTCACTTTTTTTATCTATTTTAGAATTTAATATGAAAAGAAAATCAACGCATTAATACAAGAAAACCTTATCTAAAAAATCATATGCATACCTGTTAAAGGAATCCCCTTATGCCGAGCTGCTGTAAACCAGTCATAACACAATTTTAGTACCACCACCCGTCAAAAAGCATCTTTTTTCATTCAAATTGCTGTTAGACATCCATTTGTTTAGAAGGATTTCTTTATGTTTAATTATATCTGCAGCTTGTGTTTTTCAAATATTAAATCGCTTGGATAAGTTCCTTACACTTAATTTCTCTTTATTGTAACTTGGGAAAGTTCGTAATTCACGCCAGGCAGAAATGCACGACATAGGCTGCGTTTGTTCCGAAAGATTAAAGTCGGTAAATCTCCGGTTAACTCGGGGAAGTCCCAGCGAAATTGGCTCCCGGCGCGGTTGAGAGATGCAATAGCAATACTCTCGATATAAAAATAAGATAAGGCGGTTCTTTTTATTTTATTTTTTGTCTGGTTAAGAGAACATTTTCTCGTGTCCGCGTCCGTTCAAGGGAATGTCCGTCCAAGAAAGAGTTAATACAAATGAAATTATATGAGAGCCGGTCGGGACCATGAGAAACTGTCCATTTAAGGGAGGTGTCCGTGTAAGAGGGGTGTCCGCGAAGGAGAATTTCACTGTATATACTGATCAATTGTTATATACGGGTGAGGATGGGGTTGTCTAGAGGAACTGGGGAATAGAAAGGTTGTGTCTAATATAAACAGCAGTGTTGTTCGTTATATGTATGGGAATAGTGCCCCTCCAAAGTAGTACCAGTGTATAGTTTATCCATCACTGTTGCAAATAAGGCTAGCTTTGTCTTAGTTTGTGTAAAAAATAATCAATACTAAAACTAATATTTAAAGTAGACTCTAAAAAAATACCACATACTTGACGATTTTATACATAAAGCAAAACGAATACTAATATACTACATTGATCTTTTAAAAATCAAATTAAATCTAAAACACAGTATATGTTCTGAAGGTTATCTAGAAAGGAATTGGAGCAGATGTTGATTGAATAGGTCTTCTACAATTACCAAGTGAATGTTAAAATTTTCAAGCTAAATTTAAAGCCAAAAGACGGTAGAAATTTTTGGGTTTGAGAAAAAAAAATAGAAACTGGTGATAAACATCGTTAGCGCTATGGAAAATTTAGTATATTAACATTTGAAGAAAAATTACAAAATTTTTATTAGATTTAATTAAAAATTAAGATTGCCCTAGATTAACATTTTATAATTTGTCAGTGTAACATTTTTTTAATTATCAAATACATCTTTAGACCTCTTAGAAACTCTACATTTTATAAAAAATAGTGAAACTTATAACCTATAAAAACTTATTACAATATGTATAATATCTTGAATAGTTTTTGGAATATATGGCTTTGACTGTGTACTATCTCAAACTATATTAAACATGACCTGCATTAAAATGTCGATAGTGATAGATGTGGAAAATTCATAGAACTATATATCTCAAAACTATTGCGAATGATGTTCATAGTACTTTATATAATTGGAATCAGAAAATTATTGCATCTCAATATAAAAATTAAGACATAGAGTGTTTCCTTTTTTTATTGTTTTGATTTTAAAAAGTATAAGAAAAATGCACTGACGCATTGTTGGCTTTGTTACGGAAATATTTATCATTAATTTCATAACTCCGCTGCGAGAAGATTTCCAAGCATGTATTCATGTGCTGGTAATTAGCGGCGTTTTAACGGTTATCGGAGATAGGCTATTGTTTAAAACGTAAGGAATCTTGTAGTTTTAAATGTTGTAAACTTTTACGGGCGGGTGGAGGAAATCGATTTTTCCGGACAGAGAAGCTATAACAAATAAGAACTTGACAATCGATCAAACGCGATTCTGAAGATGATGTGTAGCAGCTAGCTAAATATCGAACACGAGTTCTTAACGATTTAGTCCGGACAAATCGACTTCTTTGATTCTCTACTTTCTTATTAATACGTATTTGTTTTTTTTTGTTTATCTGAAACAATATTTTTTCTACATTTTTAACACACCCCACATCGTTTCAGTGCGCTGTATTTGCTTTCTAATATGTATAACTGCGGCTGCTTATTTATTTTTGATTTTGCTTTGAATGTATTTGCTGGTTGTGCAAATTTTATATGTACGATGGGGGTGTGCTAGCTGGTTTGCTAGCAACTTGTTTTCTTGTTTTAGCGGTTTCCTTCGGTCCGATACTCTTTTAGGAACGGTATCTGTAAAACTTCAACCTTTGGAAACGCAATGCGAAATACATGATAGCTTTTACGTAAGTATTTCTGCAGGAAGTAAGTAATGCGTTAATATATACTTAAGTTGCTAGGTTATAAAGTCTAACAGGGTTTAATTTGGAATGATGTATAAATGGTAAAGTTAATATAATTGGAGTTAAACAAGTAAAAAGCAAAAATACTATTATTAACAGAGACGGCGAATTTCCCCTTCTTACTGCCGACTACGTGCTATGTAAGCGCACGGCAAATTCTGAATCAAAATCTCCGCTTACAGTAGTTATTAAACATCTCTTAGATGTGCACTGTGCTACTAGATACCAATGTTTTAGCGTTGGTACTTAAAATACAGTAGTGCAAAAGTAATATGTTTAGTTTGCAATAAATCGTTGTGCTGGCAGGGTTAAAGAAAAAAAAAATTGTCAATTTTTAAGCTCATGGCATTTAAATTTACCATTTATCCTCCTTGATCAATTGACATTTTCCCGTTTCTGGAATATATGCAGTCCTAAATGGAAGTTGTGCACAATTAGATGAGACCCAACCAGCTTCGCATGTGCTTTAATTCGCAAAATATCGTATTTTTTTCTTTGGGATTGTTTGCCCGATTCGTTCTTTTTTTGCATTTCGTTATAGGTATTTATGTAGTTGTAACAGCGAAGAAGTGTGCTTCGTTTTTATTTGAAATTTGTTCTTTTGAGAGCTACTGTTTAATAGTGGCATTATCCAGGTACGTTTTTAACATTGAAGATTTGAAGTGCATCGCCAAACTGATTGAAATTTACCAAGGTGAGAAATTCAAACTATTATCTAGTTATCTAAAATAATATTATTTCAAATATATATGCAGAAATGTATTTACATATTGTTTTCGTTTCACTAAACATTCGTTAATGGTACAATACAACAAATAGTTTACTGCTAAACAAATATTAGTTACATATCTAAGCAAAATATGAAAGTATTTAATTTATATGTAGTATGGGGTAGTACAATTGAATTTTATTTTCAAAAATATGAAGGGAGATTGCACAGTTAATCTATTAAATTAGAAGTGTATGTTTTTCAAATAAACTGCGTGGGAAGAATTACGAAAACGAAAAAAAAATGATTGAATTGTTCTATGTTAACGGTAGTTTTTATTTCGAATTTTTTGTTTGGAAAAATGTCTGCATTAGTTGTTCTTTCCGGTCCCTGATCAATTCTCGTATTTTATTTTTCCTTCTTCTTTTTTTTTCTGGTTATTGTTTTGGTTTTCTCATTCGCTTCCTCAAACTTTGTTAGTAAGAAAAGAAAATCTCTTTTTGTGTCAAATCTATGCTCTAAAATATTACAATTAGATTAAAAGGCGTATAACATGGTAAATAACAAACCAATGAAAGGTAAACGAACGGAAATTGACGACGAAATAATGAATGATTGGGAAAGAAAAAAGGAAGAAATAAGAAAGCAAAAAAAAAACAAGAATTATACCGTTTGGTCAAAGAATGGCAAGAACAACCAATGCAGATTAACTAGAAAGTTAGCCACCACATCAACGAAATGTTGCGTTTTAAAACAAAATAAATAAAAATTTTATCGTTTTTCTTTCAAGTTAAGAATAAAATTGAAAAGTCATAGTAAAACATTTAACCAATATTCAAATTTTACATTATAAGTTTTAACAAGAACAGAACCAATGTTAAATTGATAGTAAGCAATACAATCAAAAAACTGTAAATTCTTACTGTAATTCTTTACACTTACTTAAATTAAGTTGAATTATACCTTTCTATGCCTGCCTATAAATAAATAGTATTTTTGCATATGTAGCTAATATTAATTCGGTAGTAAACTATTACATTTTTACCAATAATTTCAATTGACAACAATGTACAATTAGAGACATAAAAAAGTGCATGCTTATTATAACTGCAATACTTAATCACCAGATTGCTTACGTGCAGTAGACAAAACTGTGTAATACTTAAGACCTATTATCTTTAACAATACTTGGGATTAACTCAAATAAAATATGCCTATTTTTTACACGGATGGATTAAAATCGAATACGCTTATACAGTTACATGCACTAAAATTAGAAAAACACTATTAGGACTAGGTTTAGGCTTTTTCGCTGTTATCACTAGATGCAGAGAAATATTTCAGTGTGAGCAATCCCGAACAAAAGCATAAGAAGCTTAATAACGGTAGGCAACATTCACATGTTCGAAGCTTTTCGTGTCCATTACAAGCTGTGTACTATCTGTACGCGAAAAAAAATAAAAAGAGGATTAAATTGGAGTTGGAAACTTGTTGTCACCATGCGTGTACGAGATAATGGATACAAAGAAAATATTCTTGACGTTATAGTGCGGCATTTGACCCTTTTAAATCAATTTCATTAATGTTATTAGCTAGTAAAAGATTAGAAAATTGTTCTGCCGAAGCAATTACGAAGCTGATGTTAGATACATTAGAAAAATTAAAATTTTAGCAAATCAAGTATTAATCTTATTGACGGTACCAACATTATGCTTTGAAAAAAAGTTCTTTCAAAAACAGTATGGTAATCTAACACATGGGCTGAAAAGTCTCGGGCCTAACAAAGAAAACACGGTTTTTTTTTCGTTCAAAATTAGCTTTATTCATCAACGTAATCTCATCAAGAGCAACGCAATCATTCCAACGCCGCTCTAACATTTCAATACCACTTTTGTAGAACGATTTATCTTTTGCCTCAAAATAGGCCTCAGTTTCAGCGATAACCTCTTCATTCGTGCGAAATTTCTTACCAGCGAGCATTTTTTTGAGGTCTGCAAACAGCCAGTAGTCGCTGGGAGCCAAATCTGGCGATTACGGTGGATGTGGGAGCAATTCGAAGTTCAATTCATGTAGTTTTGCTAGTGTTTTGATTGACTTGTGACACGGTGCGTTGTTTTGATGAAACAAAATTTTTTTCTTTGCCATATGCGGTCGTTTCTTTGCAATTTCGGCCTTCAAACGCTCCAATAACGCTATATAATATTCACTGTTAATGGTATTTCCTTTCTCGAGATAGTCGATGAATATTACACCACGTACATCCCAAAATACCGAGGCCATAGCCTTTCCAGCCGATTGTTGTGCTTTTGGTCGCTTTGGACGAGGTTCACCAGTTGCTGTCCACTCAGATGACGATCGTTTTGATTCCGGAGTGAAGTGATGGATCCATGTTTCATCCATTGTCATATATCGACGCAAAAATTCCGGTTTGTTACGTTTAAACATGGCCAAACACTGCTCAGAATCATCAACACGTTCTTGTTTTTGGTCAACAGTGAGCAAACGCGGTACCCACTTTGAACAGAGCTTTTTCATAGTCAAATGCTCATGCAATATAAAGCCAATACGTTCTTTTGATATCTTTACGATGTCAGCTAACTCACGCAACTTCACTTTTCGATCATTCAAAACGATTTTGTGGATTTTTTTTATGTTTTCTGGTGTTACCGCCTCATTTGGACGTCCACTGCGTTTTGCATAATCGGTGTCTCTACGACCACGTTTGAAGTCAGCAGACCAACGTTTTATTGTTGTTTCTGATGGAGCGGAGTCCCCATAACACTTTTCAAGCCATTGCTTCGCTTGAACGGTTTTTTTTTCCTGTCAAGAAGAAGTGTAAAATTAAAACACAAAATTGTTTTTGATCCATTGTTTTGAAAATAACAAAAGTAGCGCGACTCTTAACACAATAACTCACAAACTAATGAATAGAATATCATGAAATTTTAACAGCTGTCTTTTGATGGTTAGTACTAACTGAGAGAAAGGTGACTGCAATAAAACTAGCGTCATCTATGTGTTAGGCCTGCGACTTTTCAGCCCATGTGTTATGACACGCTACGTGTTACTTCATTCGTCAGAAACTATTTGACAATATTATCCAGAGGTTGATGCATTTACAGCTAGTATGAAGGTAGTGTTGCGTAAATGATCCAAATATACTTGAGAACCATCTCAACTAGTTGCTTACACGTTGGGAAACATGGTTGCAGGCATTTTTCATTAGAAGGGCGTCGTAATGCCACACATTTCCAGCGGATAATGGCCGTCGCTTTAAAATTCGATCCGAAAGAAGAATAGTCAAATAAAATTTCAAAGCAGTCACGTTGAGACGAATTTACAAACTATGCAGAACAATTATGTAGGACTAGTTGAAGCAGTAGATAAATTACCATTTCCTTTGATGTCGTTAGCGCAGTCATTGTAAATTGAGATTCAATTTTACTCACTTGTGATGCTGCGTGTGATTATTTCAATTATAGTACCATTACTTCACTATATATAAAAACATTTTTATTTCGCTGCAAACATCGCTGATACAACTGCAGAAACATATTTAATAATGCAGGTGATTAACCGAGCAAATCCAGCTGATAACATTGTTTAGGAAGATACGTGTTTATAGTGTTGTGCACATGATATATCGCTTGTCTATCGTCTAGTTTCATTGTCTCACGATGAATGTGTTTGGAAGATTTGTTTAGGCGACAATATGCCAGTCTATTTAAACATAATAACTATTAAGCAAGTGCTTACTTAACGTTATTTGTCTTATTTTGTTGGAATTATTATGACTCTGCTGCGAAGGGGAAACCGACGTCTCTAATTAATAATAATATCTTCGATATTATTATAGCATGTAGAAATCTGCAAATATGCTAGTCGTGGTTTGAATGCATTCAAACCACCAATGACTAAAATCTGAGACAACAACGGTGCATATACAAATATAGGTGTTAAAGCAGCAAATTGATATAATAAAGAAGGCACTATAATCTGTTTCTCGACATTGCAAACCAGATAAGGTGACCACTTCAGATGATTTTAAGAGTTGATAAATGCTCTATCAGAAAATTACATCAAAATCTTTACCGGTTAAAGTTTCATTGAACCATTTGCAATAATTTTATCGGTTTTCTAGATATTAAACAGGTAGATTTTAAAGAACGGACACTGATTAACCGGTCAGTACGATTTATTGGTCATTATGGTTAACATGTTAATCGCGGTTAATCGAGCATGGCGGTTAATAACTGGGCACCATGATTAATCGGCGGTTAATGATGGCGGTTAACTGATCAGAACGAAAAATTCAAACTTGCACAAAACGAATACACTTATTTTTTATAACCATGACCAGTTGACTGGACATGGGAATTAACCAACCATGACGATTAACTTGTTACCGCTGCTAACTTATAAAAGATTTGTCACAGATTGAATATTTCAAAAGGGATCAACTATATTGCAATATTATTTGCCTTTATAAATTTAAGAAGTAGCAAAACGATTTAATCTTTTTAGTAGCAAGAATGCTGTCAATTAGTATAGAAGATATTGTCAAATTTTGTCAAACTGCTTTGTATTTCCGTAACAATAATAAAATGAGTACCATCGTTAGACGTTCTATAGTTACAGTTTGGACTTTCTGCTAAATTTATTTCGAATAAGTGGACTGCCAATTTGTGGTTCAATTTTAATCTGCATATGATTCTATGTTTTACCTTTTTTTCAATTAAAAATACGATGATTCTTTTCCAATCCGATCGAAAACAATTTATTAAGTCAGAGTTACATTCGTCTGTATTCTTTAATCCACCTTTCCATAATATCTTGAAAATTACAGAGGATAACCTTGCCGAATTTAATGCATTATTGGGATTATCTTTGGGTTGTTTATTAGACGCCATTTTGTCTTTTACATCATACATTACAGATGTAGAACTACATAATACAATTCAGAAACTAACTAGCTTTTTCTGTGTATTTGTTTTCAGTTAATGGATGGCAGAAAGAAAACTGGAGGGAAGTTGGAAGTTAAAATGCGTGTTAGAAATCCCTTACTTAACAAGCAAGTAGAACAGTTGTCTGAAAAATGGCTTGTTTTAGATCATTAACTCTTGTACCAAACATTCTTTCAAACATATATTGTTGAGTGGCTTTGATGCAGTAATTAACAGCGAAATCTACCTAATGAAGTTTGTATATTCTACTCATACTTATAGAAGCTTTACATTTAAAAATTATATAATGGATTGACTACTATGTCCACTCATTTGAGTGGGCGCATGTACTTAGTATGTGCCAGAGCTATAATTTTATTAATAATTATTACAAAAGAACCTTTTACATATAGATACACACTAGCTGTGTAAAGATAAAACATCTAAAATGTTTAATCTTGTCAATCCAGTTGGGCAAAGAAAGCATCAAACGAGGATGAAAAACTAGCCCAGGAGGATTTTTTTTATTAGCGTTATAAACATTTTCAAGCCATTTAAATCACAGAAATGGTTTATTCGAATGATTTGCAAAATTCGCTTATTACGTCATGCTTTTTAAATGCTATTATCTTGTAGCAATACTTACAGTTTTTTCTTATGCCGCTATAAATAAACAGTTTTGTTCACTCCACCTGTTTTACTTGGATGAATAACCTCTGCTTTTTGTATACAGTGACAATTGGCTTTTGCTGATAGTGTTCGAGAATTTTCTTCCTCTTTTGAAATGTCTAGTAAATCGTAAATTATCTTTATTCTGAACTCAAGTAATTTTATTTTGTTTTGTATGAAAATAAATAAAGTGCGCAATTGCAACAATGCTCCAAATATATCATCAGTTACCTTTCAAAACCAATAAATAGAGTTGTAGATTATATTTTGTAGTCATACTAGGCTTAGCGCTTCCCTTATTTTTATTTCCAGTATATGGCTTTATGATATTTTAATAACTAATAATAAGACACAAGTAACTTATCAATCGCTAGATTTTTACCTGCACTTTTAACTTGTTGAAATTTCCTTTGTCTGTAATCAAGCAATAACTATGCCTTGAATAATTTATCATTCTAAATACCTTCATTAAAATGCCAGTATCAGTAACAGCCAAAAGCAATTTATAATCATTTCAAGAGGAAAGGTATTCGCTAATCGCATCCATAATCTAGTATCTAAAAGAAAATTTTATTTCTCTAATATCTATCTTCCTATAACCTTTATACTTCGCTCTAGTTATTCGTGATAGGTACATTAGTTTCATGTATATGCTTACTGTTATAATTTTATTCAATATTTATATTATCTGAACCATTTTCAGATAATGTATATGCTTAAACCCGCCCGTATTCATAAACGTTCGCCACGGCGAAGTGCCAGAGGTTTGCCGGCCAGCGATGTTTCGCCACCTGTGATATCGTTCAATTTCACAAATGTTTGCCGGTGACGCGCTGGCGGGCGAAAACAGTAATATTATTCATCGTAGAAACATCGAGCGATGTCGCACCAGCTGATCAGTTATTAGTTTGTTTGTGTTTGCGTCCACATACATATACCGAACTATTATTTATAGTTTGTACTACAAACTCAAGATAAATGTATATACGTAATTGAGAATGCGCTTCTAGAAAGGTGACATACAGCAGAATTACATGAAATGCGGATGAAATTAGAGAAAAGAATTGGAAAAGGTGTTGTTATTGAACTAATTGGGGCACCATAATTCTGAAAATAAGCGATGAAATATATCTATTTGAATTTTTTTAAATGTTTTTTTGATTTGTTGGTGAGAATATGTTTATGTCCTTTTTTTTATTGATCATTTTATTTGCCTTCATAACAGCATTCCTAAAAGAGAACGTATTTCTTCTTTTTCTGTTATTAATGTCCAGGCAGGAACACAATTATTAGGCACCCCCAATTTTTTCAATTATCTTTAAGATAAACAATGAACAAATAAAACAAATATTGTAAAAGCAAATGTTCATTACTAAGAACTAGAAATTCAATATTTCGTTGGCTCCCCGCGGGCTTTTATGACAGCTTCAACCCTCTTAGGTAAACTGGCCACTAACATATGGCAGGTTGAAGTTGGAATGTCCTCCCATACTCTTTCAAGTATTGCTTTTAATTCTTGTTTGGATTTGCATTTGTGCTCGCATATTTTTCGCTTAATAATAGCCCACAAATGCTCGATCGGATTTAGATCCGGGCTTTAGGGTGGCCATTCCAAGATGTTAATGTTCGCTTTCCGGAACCATGCTAAACTTGCAACAGTAGTGTGGCATGGTGCATTATCTTGTTGAAACAAAACTTCATCAGTATTTATTTCGAATAATTTTTCAATTGAGGACAGTGAAACTTCATCTAACATGTTGGCGTAGGTCTTCGATTTCATTTTACCAGTGCACACGAACATCTCTCCAACCCCTGTCGGCGTCATACACCCCCATATCATGACACTACCGCCACCATGTTTGATGGTAGGCACCACACAATAGGCATGGTATTCTTTACCATGCCTATTGTTAGCACGACACTAGGTGTACCAAAAAACTGTAATAAACCTATCCAGTAAATTCTTTTAACTCTCGATTTTTTTTTAACACAATTCGTTTAAATTTCTATAAAATAGTTACCTTATACTTAATATAAAACGATTAATTATATTTACCTCTATATTACACTCATCTGTCCAAATCACATTCGCGCAGTCCTCTGTCCACGATTTGTGTTTATGAGCCCATGTTAATCGTTTATTTTTATTTACGTCTGACAACCATGGTTTCTTTCTAGCTTTTCTCGATAATAGACTGAGTTCTCTAAGACGTCTATTTACTGTTTTAAACAAAAAATTAACGTTGAGTTGTCGATTTAACGCGCCAGCCAAATCTGTTGTCGTTTGACGTCAATTTTGTAGAGAATGTTGTAACCACCGGTCCTCCCTTTCTGTCGTTTTACGTGTTGGACCTCTTCCCGGTCTTAATTTAGTATCCCCTGTTTCTTGGTAACGCTTTAGAGTTGTTTGTACGGCGTACCGTGAACATTTTACTTTTTTCACTAATCACTTGGGATAATCCCTCGGCATGTTGTGTAATAATTTGCGCACGTTGAAACTCAGAAAGTTTAGATTTCGACATTTTCAGTTACATACATATAAACTAATCACGAATAAATATTTTTATTTGCCAATAATAAACGCATATATAACTTAAAATAAAAATACTGATGTTCACCGGTCACTTTACCGACCTATACTAAGTGTAAAATACAATTAGTTTCTCAAATACAGCAATAAATTTATTAACAACGATATTTCTCCCACCAACCCTTCTATTTATACTACGGGTATTTCCAAGAAGCGGCAGGTAAAGACTATTTGTCTGTTAATACCGCTATATTAAAACATCTAAAGGGTGCCTCATATACATGTCCCTGAGTGTATATATTTCTAGTAAAATGTAAACTAATTGTGTATTGTTGTCTTTTCTGTTCTCATTTCTTCCATATATAAGCAATGAACATTAAATAAAAATTCTTCATGAGAATATCTCTAAAATGTGAAAGATCTCAATGACAAAAAACAACAAATACCTATTTTCAGAGACAGGATGATCCATATAACAATTTCAAAACTAGTTTTCTATGGGTTCTTTGTACCGCTTCTCCAGCATTGTTATCACGATTTACTATGTACTATGTAATAACATTTGGGCCGATTTCGTTTTCACTTACATCTTGTAAAATATTAACCTCATGGATACCAATATTGTGTAATACTGCACAAGCTAAAATTATTGCTCGTACACAATCCGAATATATGTTTCACGGTATTCCAGGTTTTAATATGAAATTTATTATATGGCTGCTCTCCTTCTGTTTCCGGGTTACGAAGTGGATATGGTAAACAGGGATAGCCGCTATCTTCGAAAAAGGTATCTCTGCAAATTTCTGTTTTCGAATCTTGCCCTTATCCGACTATGATAATATTGTTATATATAATAATGATTTTTGGTAAAAAATCATCGAATCATGTTCCTTTCCAGGCCACCGCGTCACTGTATCCGGTATTTCGAGTTTTGGGTCACCTGCCATTTGTATATTAATCGAGACAGTCGTTTTTCGATTTCTATATATCTCTACCATGTCTCCTACAGAACTTTTTATTGTTATGTATGCACAATCAATGCATCCACTAACTTGCTGAAAATTTCTAATTCTGTGAAACCGCCTATAATTGTCAACATTCTCCTTTAGGCTTGTCGGAAATATTATATAGACTGTTAATCGTTACGCAAACAATGTGGGTATCCCTTTGGGTATAATTGTATTTCTTATGATATCCTTCTCAAAGCGTTATCGTCGTTTCAATTAAAGCCCTAACATATCGTCTTAACACACGAACTTCGTTTAATTCATTTATATCACAAGTTTATAATTTCTACAAATTCTCCCATTATAAATCCCCGGCGTTACGCTAGAGCACGGCGAACTATGTTCCGGAGATTTACTGAAATGGATGCCATTGCGGTGGGCGAAGTTTTATGAAACTAAATTGTAGCTATCGCCAGAGAATCGCTGAAGGTATCCCGGATTGTTACGAATGCGCGTGCGTTGGAGGACTGGGCGATCGTCTCTGAAACCTATAAAAAGCGGGGAAGCGCTGGGGCAACGCGAACGATTATAAATACGGCGGATATACTCACTTACTGCGCCTGCACATGGTTCATCTCCACTACCTGCAATTTTTTTCACTCGGTTTCCCATTTTAATCTCTACGCTGCGTTTACGCCCATTTTCTTAAAGATAAAGATGATACACACATGTATAAACAAAAATAGTTCTATTACTGCATTCTGAGCGCCTATGAATAAGGAAATTGTAATTATTTTTTTGTATATTTTGCGGCAGAGGATTCTAAAGTAAATCTAATAATCAAATGTAAACTGTTGATCCAGTCAGGTGCATAGTTGCAAAAATTTGCGTTTCTATGTTCACCCAATTGGTCCAATGTAATATGTTGGGAGCACGTTTAATGTGTCTAGCAGTCAACCTAATAATTTCGCTGCTATTATTAACTTATTATTTACTATACGTACATTCCACGTCAAAAGGTTGGGTTATTTATTTCTCTTTTAAATCTTATTGTAGGTACAAAAGCTACATTTATAACGTAAGAAAATGTTAAATTGTCAAATTTATTTTTTGATTACAATATATGTAGTTCTCAAAATTGATTATACTTGTGTAGAATATATATATACGAACTAACAGAAAAAATCCTACTTATAGTTATTCATGACCCGCACTATTTCTTGACAGTTGTCTTCTACAACGACAACGTTTAAAAACTGCTTTGTAAATACTATATTATATTTAGCTAACTTAGATAATAACAATTATGTATAGTAGCGTTAAGATATATGTATAATAATATTTTTATTTAATTATTATTATATATTAACATCTAAATTTATTATTTATTTTATTTCTACGAGTGAAATAAAACACTAGATAAACTGAGTGTATTTTTCTCATATTCCATAATATCCATTCATGTGGACACTTACTAAGTTATAGATTTGCATATTATTCATATTTACTCAGCCCTTGCTTAACATATATAATCTCTTGAAAACATTTGTGTACATAACGATTACAAATATGTAGACGTGTCTGGCTGCTGTAGGGATTTCCCGGAAAATTCCGTATTCCATCAAAGGAAAAAGCAAAACGCTGTTTTAATTTCAAGAGGATAAACCACACCCCGACTACACTTACATACTCATATCCTTCCAGAACCCGTTAAAATAGAAGTATAAAGTATTTTATAATATGTAGAAGGATTGTAAGAAAATTGCATATCTGCAAACTATATTACTATACTTTTTATAGGTAAACATGTTATCTTAAAACTACCAAATTCGAAGTCGTAAAAGAAGATGGAAACAGACGAGTATTAATTGAGCATCTAGCAAATGGATATGTGCGGAGTACCTTTTTAAGAAATTATGTGGAAATCAAAACATCATCTTGCCTTGATGAAACATTGGTATACCCATACTTCTCTTGTTAAAAGCTACCGCTTATAGTACTAGATATTCCATCGTACCATAACATACAAGAAAACGAGTGAGCAATAACTGCTTCTACAAAGGCTCAAATTTCACACTGGTTGGAGAAAAATAATGTATAGTACACAGTAGTTGTGTCTAAAATTGAATTACTGTAGCTAGTCAAATGAAATAAAAGACAAAAGGTGTACATGGTCGATAATTTATTAAGGGAACATGGTCATGAAGTTTTACATTTATCTCCTAGCAGTATAGCGAACGGGGGATGTTCAAAGGTTCAAATCGTACCGGGAACCGTGAAATTTTGTATCAAATTTCACAAACTAATTAAATTAAATTTAATACTATTAGTAATACAAAGGAAATTTTAAATTATAAAAATATAAAATAAAGGTACTTAATCAGAGATGTACATACTTATATTTATAATAAAAGTTACAAGATGGATATAAGTAGAAGTACTAAGCTCTGACATGTTCTGACACTTTGAATTTCTTTGGCGGTGGTGTCCCCCTTTTATGCCATTGCACGGACTCCTGTTTGGACTCAGGCTCAATGTGATGAACCCATGTTTCATCTCCGGTAACAATCCGCTCCAAAATCTGTGCAGGTTTGTCTCCACACAGATCCAAAAATTGTTTGGACGCACAGACGCGCTGCTGTTTCTGCAGCGGCGTGAGCATTCTCGGTACCCATCTTGCACTGATTTCTGTCATACCCAGGTGGTCATGTAGGATACGCAAAATGGTGGTATCTGATACTCCAACTAATGCAGATAATTTGTACTTTTTCGACGATGTCTGATGTGGTGGCCTCAACTGGCCGTCCTGAGCGGGGGTCGTCTTCAATCGACTCCCCCACCATGTTTAAAAAGACCATGCCAGTTATAAATCATTGATTTACTAGGGCACTGTTCCCCATAAACGGTTTCCATTTCATTCAATATGGTTTGAGCGTTCTTTGCTTTGTAAGGAACTTTATCACAGCACGGGGTTCAGTTTCCTCCATACTTTCAGTTTTCTTCCGGATTGACTTGTTTAGCAGGCAACTATTCGTAAACGACTGACACTATAGGGCTGCAACTTATCTTATATACTAATGATGAGTCGCCAATCAGAATGACACGTAGCGAGCGCCCCTATCCCCACTCCATTCCCTCCATTCCACGAACTTCTGGACCTCCCCTCGTATGTATGTATTACGTATTATGCCTCGTACTTACTTTCATTTACCAAATTTCTTAAACGGTTCGAGTTTACCTAAAAATGAATGAGTGAATGAATGCCAGCAAAATATTTGCTAAAAACCTCTGCCTTATTACATAGCTTATTTACCCGCCTACTTCTATTTGTATTTTTTGATTAAGAATGAACCCTTTTATTACCTACGTTCACGTAGCTCTACTCGCAATAATCGCGGTTATTTTATTCTTGTGGTGTAACATCGAATGCGGTTTTAGTACTTTATATAAAATGCATAGCTCATACTTGTTACGATAGATATGGAAAATGCCCGTTTGAATTCACGCCTGTAAGTAAAGTAGATGTTTTTTGTTGATTTCTTTCTGGATATCTTGCGCTTACATATTACGCTTTTCCATATTTGGGGCATCTGCTTTTACGTCTAAGATGTTTAGTGTTTTTACCCCGCCAAAATTCGTATTTATGAAGAAAGTGGCGTCGTCAGTTCTGTGTCGTTTACAAAGGGGGCGCGCATTAACTGACGCGTGACCAACTTTTTAACATTAAGATGCCAAACTCGTAGTATCTTTTATCTCAGAATGTTGGCATTTATTTATAATATCACTTGTCAAAAAAAGGCACATTAAATTTTTAATCTGCATAAATTGCAGTAATTAAGGAGTAATAAGCCTAAATATGAGCATAATGATCTATATGCTAAAGCATATGAGAAGTTCACACAATTATAAACAAATTAACGGTAAGTTCAACAAAAGTACCTAGACTCTTACTATGTTTAGTAACAGATATATTTTTAAGAGCTTCGTCTTCTGAAAAACCTTTAAGTCCTCGATTGAAAGAATTTAAGAAGAAACTGCGAGAAACATCAACTATAAAAAGTTTAGAGGATATACCACAGGTTCATCCGAAAATAAAGGATCCATATGAACCATGGCCAGATAATACAAATCCCCATACTGGTGAAATAGGTGGACCCACAGGTCCTGAACCAACAAGGTATGGAGATTGGGAACGTAAAGGAAGAGTATCGGATTTTTAGATTAAATAGTCACCTCGTTATTTTGACAAGTTTGTATTACTACAATATAGAATAATACATCTAAATTGTCTGTAACTGTTATATAGCACCAGTGAGTTGTAACAAAATAAAGCTGGTTATAGTTAGTGCTTGATTAAAATTTGTAGTAATAAGCTGTTAGATATATTGTTACCTTTGTCTCTTTAAATTTAAAACTGGTTTAGAAACACTAAGACTAAAATACATGAAATATGCAAAGTGTACAAGAATATATTCAATAAAAATGTTACAAACCAAATGGGTGCATATTCTAGTTCATATGTGTAGAAAACAAAGATAATGGATAAAACAATTGAAATAAAGCATTCTATTCAGTGACTTAATTATGCATTTATACGGAAATAAAATTGTAGATATTTACTTTAATAATAATGCTATATTTACAAAAATTGCTAAATCTCTAGAGATACCAATGTAGCAATTTTCTCTTTCCTCAAATCCTACTCTTGAATATGCATACGTAAATACAGTGCAGTGAGCAGCAAATATGTAGGCTGATCAAGATTTCTATAATACCAATGATATATCACATTCTTATTACAGTTTGTGCATTGCATATAGATCCATTAGATGCTATAGAAACATTGATGGTAACATTATTTTGTGAATCCCGAACAACATGTCACGTGCATTACCTTCTCGTACTTACAAATTTTTCTCGCTTTATAATGCAAAATTGAGTTGAAAATTTGAATGTGGTTATATATTTTTTAAATTGCAATTTTTATTATTAATCTTCTTAGTAACTTTCTGATGTTTACATTTTGTTAGTTGAAATTAATTTGTAACTATTTAGTGTCGAAATGGAAATATACATATTTATGTGTTTATGGAAGTCTACGTACTCCTGAAACACTGCGCTCCGAATAATTATCAGTTTGTCTGGAGTGCAGTTTACTGCCATACCTGTGAATTATATAACCACATAGTTCTTGCAATTGTTTATCAAGCTTAACTAAGTTAAATAGTATTTCAACTATAATAGATGTACTAGTATTTTTTTGTATTTTATAATGTTTGAAAAGTTAAACCTATTATCTATAAAAATATTTAATACATGGCTTACTTTAAATTTCATTTTGATTAACTAACTTAAAAATGCTATAGTGTATGGTTACGAAAAATTCACAGGTATCGCAGTATACTCCAAACTACACAAATTAAAAATTTATCCGGAACGCGGCGTTTCAAGAGCACAAGGATTCTCATTGTCAACCGAATTGTTACAAACTGTCGGTAACTCGTTTGACAATGAGCCTCTCCTCCGTTAACCATAAAACATTGTTGAAATTTTATAACACTACTTAAAATAACTTTGGCTTTTCCCAATGTTTTGCATTAAGATCTTTTAATGTCAAGCTTTCAGTGTTGTACAAGTAAATGTTTTATACGTTTTATATCTTTAAGAGAGATCCCTTAAAGGTCCCAAGAAAGAAAAACGACTATTTTTAATAATTATTGCTGTGGTGATATTACATACTTGTTTTAAAGCAGTGTCCATGCGCAGAGCTAAGCTGGCAGCTTTATATCACTTGTTGAACAAACAATATTATCAAAATATTCGGGCTTCACTGCAACAAATAAACGTTTAATTCTTATTATTATCTAATTAGCAGTTTATCCACTCTGATTTTGTTTGAAATAGTTGTTTTGATTTGTGGTCTTTTGTACTTTTTTAGTAAACTTTCTACATAACTGCACATAAGAACATTTTTCTTAGCAATCTGGGAAATATCTTCTCTCATCATTGTAAACACTTTATTTTCGCTATTTCAGAAAGACTAGGTTTTATACATACATGGTTTTATCGTGTATGTATATATTTTCCGTTTTCTTTTTCTGTAGGGAAACCATAATAGTAATACAATTATTAATATACTTAAGATCTTTTCTCTCTTGAGATTTTTACTGGTGTATGTAGACTTTCGTGAGTAACTGTATATATTCAGTAGAAGAAAAAAACAACATGCATAAATTGGTTCAGTGGTGAAAACGTGTGCCGCTTGTTTGAAAGCATAAGTGTACTCCATCCCTTGTTGCTTCTAACTGTACTGCATCCATTTAGTTGCCACGATTGTACAAACTAAACGCGTGCTTGCGTAGTCCACGATTTATGTATATGTATATTATATTTCTGCCATTAACCGTAAGCTTATCTCAACCTCACTTTTGCCAGGCAGTGCATGGTCCGTACCATATTCAACACTGTGATGGTCATTGTAGTTTGTTATTGTCTGAAAACTGGTTTACTGCGCAAAACTTAGGGCAATCAAGACACCTGATACAGAATGTAACTGATGACTATGGCATCAGATAGATAAAAGTAGGAGACTGGAAAAGAAAACGAATCGAAATAGAATAATGCAGAGGGTGCAATAAAAGAGAGAAAAACGATGAAAATGTTTGATTATGAAAAAACCATGCGATCCCTAAAACTAGAACAGATAGAAAAAAGGCAGACTCCTTTTTTCTATCTGTTTTTTTTTATCTCATTGTAATCGAATTTCAATGTGCATTTAAAATATCTGCAATTTTCTTTTTTCAGTATGCAACTATTAAATTATACATATTTTACCGTTTATTTATTATGTTATCTACGCATTTAATTCATGTGGTTGCGCTCACAATTACTTGCATCGTTTTGTATTAAGGGCGTTGAAAATTGGCCTATGTTGCTCCTTTACGTTGTTTCGTTAAATTAATGATTATTAAAGGATATTCCTTTTTTTTTAACGCCATTTAAGAGAAGTATGGAGTGATAATATGGTAAAGTAAAGAATGTTACTGAACAGCTTCATTTTAGAACAGAGTTTTCAAGTCGAAGTAAATAGTCGCTAGAAACAAATTATGACCTTGGTGCTCACAGAACTGAGAAGTTCTAGGAAAATGTTTTAAATTATTGCCTTCAATTGAACCATCTCCTATTACATACAATCGTAAATTATATACTCCGTACTATAAGATTCAAACATAAACAAGCAATTGGCATAAGGTGACCAGACGTCCCGCTTTTTAACAATTTGCCCCATGGCGTTTTAAAAAGAAAGAATTGGACAAGAATGCTCGACAAGCTAAAGAACGATGGGAGAACGGGAAGGGAATATATGCTTTTCGACGGCCATGTGGGTATTTTGATAGGATATGAATTTTATATTTTTGTTAATTTTATAATGTTATATGTTTATAATATTAACTTTAATAATAAGAAATAATTGTCGAAAACTTATTATTGAGAATTGTTTATCAAAGAGCAAATTGTTGATCAATTGTTAGAATTCGACCACGACTGTTTGGATTTAATGAATAATGGCACTTTTTAGCAGTTGCAACGACGAAAACATTTTGTAACTGTCTTTCAGACGATACACATTGTGCTACGGCTTAGGTAAGTAATTTATTTATTTATTTCATAAATACATAAATTTTCTTGAATTTAGCAGACACTGCTTCTGTTATTTATATTTTATAGTGGCCGCAAAAAGACTAGCACTGGCCTTGAAATCGATACGACTTACGTTACCGTAAATTCAGAGAAAAAATAACACCAGTTACTATTGTTATTATTTGGAAAGAAATATAGATTTAAAATTAAAACCATTTTAAAATATAGATAACAACCAAATTAATTAAACCTATAATCTAACAATAGAATATGTTCATGTAATTATATATGTACCTACTTACTGTGTTTTTAAGCAATATGTGTTATTATCATAATAATTTATAATATAATGAGTAAGAAAAGATGACGCGCTTTCAACGATGAACGAGTGAATTTCTTTTTATTAAAAAAAATCAAAAACTATCAAAAATTACATGGTAAAATGTTAGAAATGTAATGGTGAATTTCGCACGGCGGAAAGAATGATATTTCAAAGAACTTGGGGACGCAGAAACAAAATATTTTTAAATGCAGCTGCATCTTCCTCCAAAATACAGGTTTTTTTTCGGAAAACAACTTATGGAAATGAAGAAAAGAAATTAGCATTAGTAGAAGGACTTACGTTTTTTTCATACTATTAATCACAGTCATTCCTTCTTCATTTCCTTCTATGGAATGTACACTAGAAGTTATTAAAAAGTTATTCAACAAAAAATTTGCCTGTGCTAGAACAAAATCCGAGGCAATTGTATGTAATCTGCTTTGCCTATATGCCTATATTTTCAAAATTAAACAAAAATTAGAAAAAAAATAATTGCATATTCATATATTCTGACACATCTAACCATAAGGATATAAAGTTATTTCCAACCATTTCTTGATTCGGAAACTGGATTAAAAATTAGAATTTTATATTTCGTTTCCTTGCCCGGCGAAATTTCTGAATAATTTTCAGTTCCATTATTAATATTTTGAAAAAAGAAAAACAATTTAAAACATAAAATGATTGCATATTGTGCGGACAACACGAACACAAATTTTAGAGGAAAAGCAAGAAGAGGTACAAATAATATATTTTATAAATTAAACAAAAACCGTAGTCAAAACATTATTGGTGTTGATTGTACAGCGCGTACAATACATAACGCCATTCAAATAGCTGCTGACTTGGTGCCCATAGATGTGGGAAAACGTGAAAAATATTATTAAAATGCATTCTTATTTCTATACATATACTGTACGCGTTCAAATGCTTAAGGAATTTTGTGAAACTGCGGAAGTCGAACATCAGAAACATTTGGACGCAGTAAAATGCTCTGGTTAGCCCTTTTGGCAGCTGTCGAAAGAATTTTGAAAATATACGATCCTTTAAAATCCTACCTCCTACCACGGGATAAATGTCCTAGAATTTTAGAAGTTTTTTTGAAAAAGAATCTTCAAAAATTTCTCTAGAGTTTGTACACAATCAAATTTCGGTAATCGAAGTAGCAAAAATGAAGTTAATAATTTAAAATTTCAGTGCTAAGAGCGGTTTCCGTTAACTATTCGTAATAGTAGAAGTCATCTAGAAGAACAAGGTGCAATAAATCGTGCAGATATCATGAATCACGTTAAAAAGTTCTATAACACTGCATAGATTATTTAGAAGAGTGGATGGTACATTACAATGGTATTGAACATTTTCACTTGTAGGAATTTTTAATCAAGCGTTAGATTGGGCTGAAGAAAAAGACATATCATATTCCGATATTTTAGTGCTCCGTAAACGGGCAATGGCATTAGAAAATACCAAGCGTAAATTTACGCAAAAAAAATAGGACATTATTTTTCAAAATAATGTAAAATTTATTTTTTTATTATATGTATTATGTTATCCATTGCTCATAATTTATTTTTTAATAAATATACATATTTTCTTTTATGCAATTTCTTTATACATAAAATAAGGCTCGCTAATGTATACTTTCAGTAATGTGAACAGTGCTTGGCTGATAGCGTTCACATAATCGAGTGTCCACTGTATATATATTTTTTAATGTATTATATTTGTCAATTGTACTCATAAATTAAAAATTTAATCAAAAACTCGTTCTGCCTCCAACCCCTCGGTGTCCCGCTTTACCAATATTAAAATCTGGTCACCTTAAATTAGTACGAATACTACATCCAAAAAGAGCCCTTTTGATTTATACTGAATTTTCGTTTTGAATAGCCGCCAACAAATTTTTGTTTCTTGAAGTGATAGAAAGTAGGCAAAAAGTATTAGAGTGGGATGCGAGACGCAAACGACAGAAACTTTGCGGTCAAGAACATTTGGTGGGTTCCCCTATATATTACTGAAATTTTTCATGGGGTCACTAATTTTTCATTTTAAATCAAAAACTATCCAAATAATTAACAATTCAATTCTAACCATATTCTTTCAAATCTAAAAATATAGTTATTATCCATAACACTGTATTAACAACCAACCATATTGCTGTTTGCACGTTTCTGCACTGCTTTGCTATATTTTTGACCGAGAATTAATATGATGAGCATGATCATGACCCACTTAGGGGTGCATTTCATATGTGTACTTTCTGGTATGATTTGCACTTTTTCGTAGGTGGGTTCTACCTTGAAAGTATTGTGAGGTAGCTTGTTTAGATGCAGATAAAATTCTGGAAATTCGCACGTGTTACCGGGATGATTACAACTTCTTCCATTTCTAGTTTCAGAGAGTTCTAGAGACGCAGAGTATCGTGTACGAGTTACGGAATTCCACTACAGCAGCGGGATTCTATGACGTGTTTGATCAATTTCTTTTGTCTCTGTATTCGATACCGTCTGATGTCGAGTTTTAAATCAGGAATTTGTCGGTAATTTATATGCAAAAGTTCTAAAATTTGATTTAAACGTTCGTGTATTTAGTTTATATTCTTACCTGCTGCCATTGTTTAAACAAGTCTTTATTCATGTCTCCATAACACTTACCTACCGTCAATTTTGAAGTAGAAATTAAATTTTCTCCTTTAATCCTTTCAGCATGTATTACAAGCTTTTAAAAATATCCAAGCTTTATCCAAAACTACCGGTTCATGAAATTGGTCGCCGCACTTCCAGTTTTAAAAAATTAAAAAGATTCGCGTTTTGAGTCTGTGTTCTACCATAAATATTTTATTTTGTGCTCATTCCATTCTATAGATATTCGAGCTTGAATAGTGTGGGCTAATTTCGTGATTCTTCCGCATTTTCGATTTGAAAATTTGACTAACTCGTTTTGTGCTAATTTATGCCGTAAGAAATCGTATTGCACTCATTTCAGTTAGTACATGTTCGAGAAAAAGTTGAGTATTACTAGACGAAGGGCGTAGTCCTAATAGCGCATAGAGTCAAATCTACTCAGAGACGATGAAGATTATTCAAAACGTCTTTTTGCAGTTTATTTCTTAATGTTATTCATTTAAATAAGCCTAACCTATGTTCTAGCGATTGTCAAGTTAAGGAGTGCTAAACGATGACTGCAACAATATCGGCATCATCCACATCAATGTGGAGTCTTAAGACTCGTAACATGGAATGCCAACTTTCTGCCTTGGAAAAGTTGATATATATATAAAAGGAGATATATGGTGTATGGTCAGCGTACAATAAAGATTTTCAATTCACATTTATCTCTTCAACAAAATCGGTCGTTTCTTCTCAGAGTCATTACTGTTAGATCCTTTACATCCAGGAGGTGACTCCCTAATAGTGTAAAGATGCTAACACATAGTACAACAGATGCAGTCCTCTATTGAAGGAGCTATGGGAAATCATGCCAAGGGGAATTCTTAAAGCAGTAATATATAGTATATAGAGCGCAAGATTTCTCAGCTTAGTACACAGGATAGCTTTCTGTCGCGATTTGGAAAAATGTTGAAGAGCAAATGCAATAACAAGATCTAACCTTTTTATGGTTGTAATATTGTAGCGATGTTAAGTCAATGATGACTTTCTATTCGGTGGAGGACTGCAAATAAGCCCAGTATTAACGACAGAGCGAATTGTTGAAGTTGCGATGTTGGGTTTTTTTAGTTGTCCTTTGAGTTAGTAATTTAGTGTCTATATCAGTTTTAAAATTCTAAATTATCGTTTAGAATTTACAAAGACAAGCAGATTTCTGGTTTAGATGATATTGCTAACATTAAGCATTAAGCTATTTCCGCAAATCTGTTGCAGATAAATGCGATTCTGGAATTTTAATGCTTTTGAAAGATTTAGAAGGTATCAGTAATCGTTATAATCGTCGATATGTAAAAGGAGAGTTCCACTAGCATGCTTTCATCTAGGTCAGGATTATCAACCGAGCCATCATGTATTGTGACTAACGAATGATATTTTGGAGTGCTTCAGTAGACACGAAATAATGATCACAGTACTTTTCGATACCACAAAAGCCATTGATTTGACCTAGTATGAGGGACTGGTCTATCAGCTTGTTTGTATTTCTTTGGTCGTGGATTCCCAGCTACGGTAGGCGACTATGTTGTACATGCGTCCCTTGGTCACGTGTAACTTGGTGCAATAAAAGAGAAAATGTAATTTTCAGTTACATATATCTTGATACTTGCTTCGCTAGTTATTTCTACGTTTTACAATAATTACCCCTATATAGCAGCTTAAAGTATTTCAACTACTTTTGCGGTAGAATATATAATAAAATAATGTGATTGTTTCAACTTGTAACATGAACTTATGTTAGTATATCCAATATAAAATGTATAGGTCGTAGTTAATCTTTTGAAAAGAAAATTAGTAATAGTAGTTACGTTCTCTCCAGTTGCTTTAGGATCGTAAAATTATTACGGTTAGTTTGTTGGACCGTTATTACGACTTCACACACACACACACACACTACACAGATTTCTTTGGATTTTTGTGTAGACTATACCTCTTGTTAGTAAAATAATAGGAACATAAGGCGGAAAGAAAGGACGTGATTTATGTCCACCAGGTGACTGCAACAGTACTCATACTCACTGTTTATAGAACATCGGAATCCACTACTCCGTGTGGAAGATATTATCGTCAGGAGATATTCTAGATTAGTATGATGTGCGAAATAATATTTCTTTTGTATATACTTCTATTTATCTAATTGGGAAGATTTTCTTTTGTTGTTGATTAATTAATCAATATTAAAATAAATTTTGTTCCGCACGCAGTAGTTCATAATAATCTCGAAAATTCAGATCTGTGTATTTTTATGGTGAGCGGTCCAATGGAGTTATAAGCTATTTTGGCTTGTGATAACCTCAGCAGCCGTAAAGTATAGGAAAGTGTGTGTAGTGTTCTATGGCCTTGTTACTACACCCCATCGCCGTAAACGATGAAGCGCTGTTTTCCCAACGGCGAATGGTGATTCGGTAGCATACAGAACTCGTTCGAAAGGCTACTGCTACTAAACTTGACGGACATTGGTTTCGAACCCACAATACCCAAGTTGCCAATTTCAAGTAGAGGCCCTCTTACCACCGAGCCGTTTTAATTTATATATCTGTATTTAGATTTACATACATGTATGTAAATGATTCTCACATGGCAAACATCTGTAATTATTATAGTATAGTATCTGCAAATGTGTATATGTTTACTTTACTTCTTTTATTTAGCATCTGCGAGCGATATGCAAATGCTGTAAAGTTTTATAGTTTCATAATTTGTTACTGACGTTATGTTACTTGAAAATAACAAATTACGTGACGCTTTTTAAAAATTTATCCAACCATTCTACTTTGCGAAAACCGAACCCATTCTCTACTTTGTCATAGTCGATTATATGGACTTTGCGAGCGCTATAAGGTACTTGCTGTAAATAATTGTATACAATATGTAAGAATCTTTATTAAAATAAGAATTAAGTTATTTGAACTCGTTGTTGTAATTGGAAAAAAAAGAAGTAATTGATATTAATTTATTAATAAATAAAAATGTCAATGAACACGTAAGCAGTAGTTGAAAACGATTTCTTTCCTAATTTCTTCTTCTTGTCTAAAAATTAGAAAGCATGTATACGTAATTTAACAAAATTCGCTAAACTTGTATGTACATAATATAGAACAAGGGACTGAAACTGTACACTGGTTACCATATTCTTTACTAATACAGTATATTATATCAAATAAAGCTACAATGTTTTATAATAAATACATGAATAAAATGCAGAGCTGTAACAATGTTTATAATCTATGTATAAAATTATTCATATGGGCGCACCTACTTTGAATATTTACAAGACAACTAAAATACTGCAGTTTAACATCATGCCTTATAGTAGAGTTGCCAAATCATGTCCAAAAATCAGTGATCATCAGTGGATAAGAATACCAGACGTAGTTTATTCACGGAGTTTATTCTCTTAGTACATCGCGAGAACTGTGAGAGTTATACGTGATATTCGTTATATTGTAACAATTTTTGTGTATCATGTAATTCTGTCAAATGAAGGCTGCGCTAATGTTAAGAGTTACTATAGACCATTCTACTTTCAGTAGGAAGTATTGTTTTTTTTTTTTGTGGAGTACTAATCTTCTTTTATTTGATACATATTTGTATATTGTTATACTTTTCCATTTTCCCAATAAAATATGTGTGTTTTACACATCAGTAAAAGAAAATAAAATGAGGTTTTTGTAAATGAATTTTAAGTTTCTAAGCAAATGTATTTTGTTTTATTCATTTGTTTACTACTTCATGTATTTTATATGATTTTATCTTCTTTGCAACCGTATGGGTTAGCATTATTACCTTATTTTAATTTAGAATATTACTTTATTTTCATTTTTATCATTTATTTATTTTGCTCTCTGCAGAATATATCGAATTTTATTTTACTATGTATGTACATTACGCATTGTATATGTATGCAAGCCGGCCATTCTCAATACTCTAGCTAAAAGTGCCTAAATTAAAAGTCATTAAGTGCAACGTCGACGAACAAATAATGGGAGTTTCCATAATATTTAATATATTACTTGTATATATTAAGGCAGTCGTTTCCCGCGTGACGGTCGAGGTATTAGAGATCGGTCACTCTCGGTTTCCTATCGTACCTCGTCGTAACGTGTACAGTAACATCGTCGGACGAATATTGGAAGTTTCTAATGGTTTCAAGTTTTGGCGGGAATCGTCGAGGCCGTTGTCGTCAATACATTTATTTAGTCTTCTGTTGCGATTCTGGCGGGTCACATTCTGGTAAGGTTGTCGGAGCGCATGTATAGATTTCTTTAATAAGTACAAATCCTCGACTTTCTATTATCGTACATCGAGGCTACTGTGTCCGTTGTCGTCTATACATATTTATTTAGTCTTCTGTTACGATTCAGGCGGGATTCATTTTGGTAAGGTCGTCGGCGCGCATGTATAGACATCTTCTAGTACGATCACTCCTCTTCTTATTGACGGTAGTTGCGGCCGCAGCGCCCGTTGTCTTTTGTGCGTTTGTTCGGTCCTTTGTCGTATCGGGACTTAGAAATTTTTTTCATTTAGTTGCTCGGCGTAGCGGACGAGTTTCACGGACCATTTTTCTTATGTAATGTCGGCATCATCGCTCCGTTTTACTTGTCAGTGCGCAGTTCGCACATTTGCTGGCTACTGGCTTTTTCTCTTCTTTGGGGCGCAGTAGCAGAGAGCTAAAGATTGCACATAGCGTATTATTTCAAACGAGAACGCCTGGGTAGCTGTCACATTACTTTTGTTTTGAGATCGGCTATTATCGCCATTGTCGCCCTCGACCAGGCGTTCAAGCTCTAAGAGATAGGGTGGGTTTCCCTATAAATGTGTAAATAACGAACGTATTTGATTCAAGTACAAATACAAGCCAATGATACAGGGCTAGGTACCTTAGGCAAATTTAAAACAAGGAAAATGTATTAGGCTCCCGGAAAGGGACATATAAATAAGCATAGCATCGAGGTGCGCTTATAAATTTACGAAATAAATAGGGTTGGCTCCCCTATAAAAAGGTAGTGGTGCGTGCAAACAGATAGAGGCATTAGTGCATGCTTCTAACAAAGCTTCTGCGGAAGCATATAAGAATTTAACATTTTAAACACAATTAAAACATAGCTTTGCAACGTACATGCTGAGGCAGTACATTATATTGCTACCAAGGAAAACATACATATACATATGCTAAGGTACATTACATGTATAAGAGAGCTCAAGTAACTGCAATTATTGCAAATATATATATCTTACGTACATCGTAAGTGTACATAGGCAAGAGTGGAAACCGTGTACACATTTTTTTTTAAATATATTTTTTTGCGCATGCGCATTGAGTTTCACTGTACAACCTTTCATCTAGTAAATAAGCGAACATACTCTACAAGTAAGTATTGGTCAAGTAATACAGGAATTTACGAGCAGGCTACAGCGGCGCTGTTCTTCAAACCAGGAGAACGTAGCAATGAGTTATAGTATTATTTCTTCATTCTCATCTGAGAAGTTTTTGTAAAACTTGCGCATACAGCAGACACGTTTCTGTGAAGGGCAGAGTTAACGATTGACATACTCCCACTCCACACTCACCGATTGTTCGCGCAGTGAGTAAAATAAATTGAAAAAGACTTTCGAGACACCCAATATATAAAAGAAGTGAGCTTGAGGGTAATTTATCGGATATATGTAATGATGTGGGAAACGCAGTTGATCGCTTTCCTCCACAAGACGCTGAACTACAAAATAGTACTATACCCAAAAATGACGTAAGCTCTCTAAATAACTCAATTATGAATTCAGATAAAAAATGACGTGCAAAGTAGATATACTACTCAAATCAGAAAATGTCCTCAAAGTTTAGATGTAGATAATATAAGTTCAGTTGTTATCAGAATTTATTACCTATTTTAGTATTTGTTGTTTCTGTTTTCTTCCCCTGTAGCTGGGGAAGAATTGTTATATTTCGGTGATTGATACGGTACGAGAAAATAGTAAACTGCAATGAGAATCTCTATAACTAGTTTATTATTAGATATCGCTACAATGAACTTGTGAAATTAAAATGAACACAATTAGTTAAAACTAGTATGGTGTTTCACCATCAATTCGATTCATGATAATCGGTAATTCAACAATTAGAGTTGAACCTCACTAGCTGTGATTTAGTAACAAAAAAGCCTGCATTCAAACTATAATTAGATTAATTTATAGGCTTTTAATTATTTCTTGTTACTATTAACAAATCTATCTTAAGTGTATTTTTCATGACATTGGGTTCAGGGAGTTCTAGCGCTAGAAGTCAGAACAACAGCGCTTGAGGTCAACGCTAGAACTGGTTAACCGGCCCACAGTATTGACGCATGCCCATTGCTTACTTAATTGGTGGTTTGGCGCGAGTTGACGTAATCGCAGCGTAAATTTATATACGCTTCCTGTCACATGTTGTTGGGAGGTGTAATATAAACAAACACTCTTCTCCACTATCTCGCACAAAAGTATCATATTACACTTGCTTACTTTATTAATGCATATGAGGGAATGCGAAATCCATAGAAAGCCCTACTTTACTTGAAAATAATACTTCTTCAAAACATGAATATTTCATTGTTGCGATACCTCCTCATACGCCCCTATTACTTTGCAAATACCGGAATACCTCAGTCGATGCTGTTACAGCGATGTTGATGGATCACTACAATCTGTGACTGCAAATATACAAATTTCCCTCGTGTGGGACACAGAAGGTAAACGAGCGGCTGTTTGTTGTTGAAACAGAAACTTGTGGAAAATGTACTTTTAAAGGGATCCGGGTCAGGTTTGCCCTTTTCTACCAACAGTACGAAGATTTTTCGAGAAACTGGGCTGCAAAACTAAAACTTCTATCGATGCATATACATTAGCACTCAAATTTCTTATTGGTAGCAAATACATTTAACTATACACGGAGTAATTGGTATACTTGCGAACGCCTTTTAGCAAACAAGAGAATACACGGAAGTCGAGCAATATGCTATTGATAATACAAGAAACTACAAAAAGAGAAAACAAGAAACTGCTCCTAGTCTTTTCTTGTTTCGTAAATATCGATATTTTGCCCTTAAAGCGTGAGTTATAGATATTGATATTTATTTTTGCAAAACAAATTTCAACAGAATGTATTTTTGTAAGGATTCGATTCAGTCTGGCCTTTTTCTTAAAAACAGAAATTTGTGAAAAAACTGATTCGCAACACCAAACCTTTTATCCTTGTATCTACTTTACATATTTATACACCTTTAAACCTTATACTTACAGATTTAAATCACTGCAACACAAAAAATATTTTTCATTTTTTCTTTACATAGATCGCATGTTAATATGAATTTGTATTTGAATGTTGGCCACACTCTCCGCTAGATCGTCAAGCGTTTTTTAGTTTCGCTAAACAAGATGGCGACCGCTAGATCGAGCTAGCGGTGGCGGCTCCAGAACTCTCTGAACGCACGGAATGTTATAGTTGGCGTTGAATTGTATATATATTTAAAAGCGGTGCAAGAAGGTCGAAAATGTTAAGAAGAGAATAAGGAATCTGTATATAATTGGACGCCAAGCACTGTATATAAGGAGATTAAATTTTAAATATCTATATACGGCAAAGAAATGGCGAATTTTATAGTGTTCTACTCTTATAGCTATTCTCACGGACGGAAGATGAAAATTTCATCAAAAGTGTAGATACAATGTTGATACAGGAGGTAGTATAAATTAATATACTTGCGTAAGATTGAGTTGACGTTAGCGTCGTTGTGGTGTTTTGGAACTATTTCCAAGAGAAGACGCAATTTTCAAAACAGAAGCACTAAATGAAACTAAAAACTTTGTGTTAATTGAGAGTCTTTCTATGAATTTGTGTTGATGATGTGCTCATTTTATAAACGTTTATTACAGATTTTAAACTACTTTCACTTATATCGTAACACATTGGATATAAAAATATCGTTAACACAACTCCAGATTAAAGTAAAAAAATATATATAAAATACCAATGTCTGCGGAACCACCGACAATCTTAAGCGTATCGTATAGTGAAAACATCACTAACTTGACTACTCTCAACCGTGCTTGTATTACGAAATAAGTTTATGTGACCACACCGTCAAGCCACCAACTTTTCTCAACTGATTTTGTATAGGGATATTTAGCGGAGATCGTAGAGGCAGTCTTCAAACATGCTACGCGAATTGTCAAGTATTTACTGTTAAGTTTCTAATTAGCAACGGTTAGTTTATCCGTCTTATGTGAAATCTGTATTGCAAAGATTGTTGGTAGTATCCTGACGAATCAACCAGGAAGAACTAATATATACCAATTCATTTCAAAATTCACTGGAAAAAGTATTATATCATTTAAACATCCATGGTATAAATTATCGATCAATTATCCAGTTACCGATTCTACAGCCAGATAGTAGTATTTTGGTAGAAAATGTAGCAGCGGGATTTAAATCCAAATCCACCTCCGTTTAGTTTAGTTTGTCACTATTGTCCGTTCCAAAAAACATGAAGAGTGATTTTAATCCTTCGCGCAACGTTTTGGTTAGCTCCTAGCGAATCCGATTTGTACAACAACAGCTAATATAGCGGAAATCACCGTAAAACCATAATTATTTGATATAACTTATCAAATGTTAACGGTATTTAGAGATTTGACACTTTATATTGTTTTTTGGTTATTTTGGCAATTTACGTTTTACATTGTATTTTACGGCAACGTTATCAATATATGCAAAAATATGTGTTAATTTTAATATCTTAATAGCAATGCATAATTCTATACAGCTACTGGAATCGAATTTAAACAAGAATTTTTGATTCACCGTACTTGAACACTCTGCAGGTTATGTTTACTGTGAAGTAGCGAACCACATTATTAATTTCATTCATTTTTAGTAAAACGGAAATTTCAGTACAGAAACATATAATGAGATATAGGGACAGCGGAATTTGCAAAGTAATTTAATGACTATTACATGAAGAACCGTAAATCATGGGTCTATTATCATAGATTACATATAGCAGTAAATACAAACATGAGCAATGAAAGTATAAAACTTAATACATTTACCCAAGTGAAAATTAAACATTTGTATGTATATGTATGCTATTACGAGTTTTATTAAGAGATAAATTATTTGACAAACTTATGGTAATAAATAAAAGAAAAATTAAAAGATAATTTGATCTGCGAATCAATTCAGTCTAGCATTAGATCGCAACATAAAAGGTAGGTGAAATATCTTTCAATAAGCATCTACAATTTTTATCTAATTAAAGAAGTGAAGAAACAGTATGACTGTAAACTAATTTGGTCAGATTGTAACATGTTTAAGTTAATATGCCAATCCATGTTGATTCTGCTATTAAATATGTTATATGTACAGGTATCGCAGTAAACTCCACACACTCCCACTCTCATTGTCAACGGAGTTATCGAGAACGAGAATCCATGTGCTCTTGATATGCTGCGTTCCGAATAAATTATTAATTTGTGTGGTGTGCAGTTTACTGCTATATCTGTGGATTATACAAAAAGTCCTTGCAATCGTTGAGGCTATATACAAACATATTCATTTACTATCCAGATTTAGTTTGGAGACTAACAGGTAAAAAGCAAAATTCCGATCCTATGATATACGTTTTCATTGATTCATTGAACATATTTCAATAACAAACAATATATCAAAGTAGATAATGGAGAGGCACGTTTTATATAAACACGATTTTGACTTTGTAGTATAAATTCTGGCCAATGCGGTTATGATAATAAAGGATGAAGCCTATTTTCATCTTCATGGAATGGTGAATCGACAAAACTTCCTATACTAGGCCTTAAAAAATCGACAGATTTTACATGAAAGATCGTGGCATGGTATTTTCCACACTGATAATTGCTGTTATTGCCGAAGTAAGAGATTAATTTTTTTTAGTTTATAATAAATTTATAACAATTTCGATGTTAGAAGCTGTTAGGTGTGGCAAACGAAAATCTATTACTAACAACTGAAGAGTCGTCACTACGTATTTGTTAATTGTGAAATGTATTTGTCAAAATTTTGTTTATTATCCAGCGTTTAGTCAATAATTTGAATATTAAATTATATAAATTGTAACATTTTATTACCAAAAATAGACGAATAAAAAAATAAACGCTACTTAACAATTACATCAAACTAGTAGGTTCCAAAGTAATAACTTCCAGGGGGTGGTTTATTTCGAATAAAATCTTGCATGTAATCATAGATGTCGTTCCACAGATTCATTTGTACAGGGTTGGTAGCTATACTTCACGATTCACTTTAAGAATATAGTCTTGGGCAAGACAAGTTAATATTTTCGACGTTTGCTATTGGCAGATACCCAAGTCAAAACTGCATAAAACAAAAAGTTGTTTATGTATACGAAAGCTATGTTGGATAAAATGAAATATTACTGATCACTATCGCTGTTTCTATAATGTAAATTGTCAAATTTCTCTGTTCGTTTTGGTTGTTTGTTATATTTCTTGTTATATTATTGTTTGTGTAGCATATTGCATTAAAAATCGATCTTGTCAGAACACGATTAATACAAGACTGACAATGGTTATAATACATTTTTACTTTTAAGTTACCCGCTATCATTTAATCGAGTTAAGTTTTGGCAGTGTAATACGAATGTCTAAAGCAGCGCTATCTACTATACTCTTAAAGTGAATGGACTATAGACGGTTGTGTATTTTATAAATAATCAGTTTCCTTCTATTTGGCATTGAACCAAAACACTAAAATGTAATCGACGATTCAATTTTGCAATGTAGAAATGAACTTAGGACTACACAGGTTTCGAAGTATTATGTCTTAGTGTGTATAGGCTTCTTTTATTAGTTTATATAGGTTCGCATAAAATATCTTTTTTTGGAATTAGGAGCGTGGCTAAATTATTTAGCGCTGTTTGTATCTAGGGTAATATATTTGTTTTGTTTACCGTTTCGGTCATTTGCCAAGTTCGATTCGTTGTTTGCTATATTATTTCCTTAGAGTTTATTCTTCTGGTTTTCCCTTCAGTTTTTCTCAAAAACACTATATCTTTTAATAGTGTCGTCTATTGTAAGTAAGACAAGAATAAAATTTAACATTTGCGAAATTATAGGTTTCTAAGACGAAAACTGTTAAATAGGGAACCAAAATGTAAACTACACTGAGAGAAAAGCAGATGATTGTCAACGCCTTTACATATTTTGCAAAACATATGAATATTGTAAGCGAGTTGAAGAAACTAGCAAAGGTATGGCAAAAGAATTATGTATTTCATTTGGAAAGATAATTTGTAGGATGAACATGTGCAACTGCTTGTCAGACCTAAAATGCAGTTTCTTTTTATGAAGAATTTATTCACATTAGATAAATGTGTCCGTAAATATGGAAGAGAATGCATCTACTTTCTCAAAGAGTACATTCTCTATAAGTTTTTATCAAGGATATGTGTACAGGTCTAACACTACCAATACGTTGAGGAAAACGACTTCCCTTTATCCATGCTGGAAATGAGAATAGATTTGTTACAGGAGCTGAATATTATTTCCTCTGCAAGAAAAATTCCCTAGATGCCTGTGATGAAGTCTGTGCACGATCATATGAAGATTAATTCTTAAACTCTTTATGATATAATTTGCGTGTCAATTCAGTGATAGTAATTAACAATGCTTCTTATTACAATCGACACATAAAATACTTATTATGGCCACTAAGAAAACATGAAATTACTTGTTGGTTAAATTTGAAAGGCACTAATTTTGGGAAAGCATTATTAATACGTTATTTGTTCCAAATTGTGGCTACAGAAAAGTATAAGTATAACAAATATGTATTTGATAAAGCAAGTGTTGAGGGAGGACACACTGTATTACAGTTGCCACTGTGATTTGAATCCAATTAAAATGGCATAGATATAGATACAACCTATATTAAACATAATAACTCTTCACTTACAGTAAGTGAAATACCTAGCCTTCTCATACAGGCCACGTTTCTGCTGAGAACTGGTAAAATTATATTAATCATGTAGTCAAAGTTATTTTATGGGTTTTATTTTACTACTTTCTTTTATAATTTATTTATTTTAGTTGAAGAAAGCACGTGGCAGTTGAACCAACTACAAGATGGTCAATAAGAATTATTCACTTGTCATCTAAACCGTCTACTTGGTCACCGGACACTATATAAGATGTAGTTCTCCCTTTAAAATTGTCATGGGGATATAGCTATTTATGCACTTGTTTTGATACTACCACAATATGAATAACTTATAATGCATTTATTTTTATAAAATTATGTTTGCGATGTATTCAATAAAAATAAAAAAAAATCTAAACTAATTTATTTTCTTTCTGTATATTTGTTTCTCATAGATTTTATTTATATGTAATTTATACAAAATCAGTTCATCTTTTAAGTAACAATAACCTACATGGAAATTTTAATAAAATCTGTCAAACTGATACAATAATCATACCAAGCACTAACTTATTACTTCAAATAACTCTTCTAAATCTGACAATGCTTAGTGCTATATCCATAAGAGCAATACTTCGAACCCTGGGTGACACAGTCTATAGCATATTCGTTTAATTAGACTCCACTAATTTGAGCTATTTCTGAACAAAAACTTATGGATTTTCAATAACTACATTTACAATAATTCAAGGTTTGTGAGGCTTCTAAAACTTGATACCTACACGGTGTAAATTAACTTTTTGTAACATTCTATTATTAGATTTTCAAATGAGTTCGGTCGGATTTTGCTGGTTTAAAGTTGTACTTTTGCTTCATAATAATCTTTAAAATTCAATCCTTTATTTATCTTCAACAAACTCATTTTGTCTTCCGAAGAATTAGTACAAAAAGAACTCAAACCAAACAGAAACGAAGTAATATTTGAAGTCTTTAGCGGCCATTTAAACTGAAATGTAAGCGTTGCCCAAAACTCAAAAATTATACAAAATATTACTATTGTGCTAGTGCAAAGTTCAATCTAATAATTAACAGTTTCTATTAGTTTTAGTATTTATAAATCTTGAAAGTTTTCACTCAAAAAAAGTTTATTGTTTTAAATTATATTGTGGTGTATACAGTTTTAAAAAATATTCTTAATTTTCCATATTTGCGAAGAATTAAAAAAGTAGTTTTGGGGATTGTTTGGTAGGCTAAAACCAGAAAAATTGTATTTATTCTGAGGTATATAGATCTCACTAGAAATATGTAGCCGAAATGAAGGCAAGGATAGATATAAGAATAAAAGTGTAACTGCGCACGATCCAAAAAAGGAGAGTGTAGGGCGCTAGTAATTGGGTAGAATTACCTAATAATTCTATTGAAGTAACGTTTACCTTTCTGTTACCCTCTGGTCTACGTTGATAATGACGGTAACGGTATATGTTCATAACACAACACATGTTCCATATATGTAAGTATAAACATGATTTATCCAGTTAAAATTAACGAATGTAAAAAATAGCACTTTTTGATTTTGAATTGCTAAAAATGTGATTTTCTAATTACAAATCAGTCAGTACCTCCAATGGGGGGTTTTTATATTTTCGTATAAGTATTGCTTATTGACATTATTTTTTATTATTTTATAAACAATCGGATTTTATTTCTCATCTGATGGCAATCTTTTGGATGTTATTTAATATATTCTACAAATGACCACGATGATATGGATCATAGTTAGTTAAATACTTATCACTTAAAATTCTAGTATTTTCAATTACAGCCAAATGTCTAACATTATCGTTAGTTAATACTCGATTGTTATCAGATGTCAATAGGCGACCATTATCATTAACATTACTTAAAATTCGATTATCATTACCTAATATTCTGTTATCGCTCAAAAGACGCGCATTTTCATTCACTAACAACCTAGGAGGTTCATTAGAATTTACTAGTAGCCTGGAACCATCATTCGCCAATAGTCTGTTACCATCACTAAGTAAATTACGATTATCAGGTAGTAGGTGATTTGCATCAACTATTCGGGAGCTATCGCCAGTCAATATTCTTGAATTGTCGGGTTGCATCATCCTCGTAGGTTCTTGCATAATTCGATTATCAGTGGTCTGTTGCTGCTGTTGTGCCTGACAAGGCTGTTGTACTAATCTAGCATTAGGCTCATACTTTTGGTCCGTAGTATTGTGGTATTTATGCATTCGTTGAGGTTCTTGTGTGCCATATTTTGGTGATGGTGCATGAACCTGAAATATATTTCATGAAATTTTAATGAACCTGTGCTTAGATTTATAAACTATAGGAACATATATGATGCACAATGTGCATTAACGATGTAACTATCATGCAGTAAAGCAAAAAGGGTCTGAAAATAATTTATATGTAAGTTTAGTTATATAATTTTTCTACAAGCATGATAATTGTACATAATTTTGTTTGAAATTGTAACTTTATACATTGTGTTCACTTGCGAAATATCAGTTTTACGGCAAACAGACTATGATCATAAAAAAACGTAATCGAGAGAATCATGCTGTTTTTTGTTATTTTTTATATCGGTTACAATTGCATCCGACAGTTGAAATTTCAAATTGTGTTTGCTATATTTCACAATAATGATACAAATAAGTGTCTATTTCAAGCGTAAATGGCAAATATGTGAATCAATAATAATAATACTTTAAAATTTATAAGATACGTCAATATGTAATTTGAATTGTTACTAAATGTTAACCATAATCTGTTTCAATTTTGGAATTAACTGTCAGATGTAGTAGACATAGATTATGATCACATAGTATTTCTCAATAATGCAGTAGTTAAAGTTAATAATAAGACCCTTGTATGTAATTCTTAACAAATATTTTGCGATTGGTGTTTAATAAAGACATGTCAGCAAATTTCAACCAAATTTTTCTGAAAATTTTGTTTGGAACCCTTCTTTTCAACATTTTTACTAATAAAGATACCTTGTTTGTTCCTTTGAGAGCCACTTCAAAATTTATTTGGCGTGATGCTGTAGTTGCCTCTCTACACGCCAGTAGGTCTGGCACCGGTTTTGCGATTTCTATTGATTATAATTACTCTAAGATAAAATCAGCGCTAGTTAAAATATCGAGTCTCTTATTGGTCACTTTAAACACTCTAAAGAAACAAATTGTAAAATTTAATGGAAATGGAAAAAATATGCCTTCGTTTCATTACAAAGATTTAGGTGCAGTGGCTGGCTATAAACTACAAAGAACATAAAGTAATAGGTAATAGAATTTTCCTGGATACTATATGTCCGCCGCCACTCTACTTTTCTCAAACTCTCTGACGCACAGTCGTCGCAACACGATGTGTATTTAACAAGTTTGCATATTCTTTTATATAGTATATTAATTTGATTTTCGACGTAAACCAAATACTTCAGGTATTCTCTCAAATAAAAATTAGTCGAATTTGAATGCAATTATAAAATAATCAACGAACACGAATAATTTAGAAAACATAATTTCAAAAATAAACCACACTAAGCGGAATAAAACTGGACACCCTGAAGTAGTCCATCAAATTCTTAATTGGCATTTTTTGTTATTACCAGTACTTGCAATGCTTAATATAATCTAAATTAACACCAATTTTAATATTACACAAAAAAAATATCTCAACGTCAATAACTTGTTCGTGCATATTAGACGAATTATGTATATTTTGATTCTGATCATTTACTTACGACAAAATTCAAACAAGCTTCTGAGCAATGTTTCTATTACTGAGTTAGATAGTTAATAAAAGTTGTCAATTGGTTGCTGCGCAGTAACAATGCCCGTTACATATTGCGAACGTTTCTCAAATCGCTATTTTAATTGAAGATGGACATAGCCAGCTGCATAAGTCGCGCGCAGTGGGAATACTTTGCATTGCCGCACAAGATACATCGAATCGGTATATGGAGATTCGCAGCTTCATGAGACTGAAAGAAAGGGTGTAACTGCGATCGATAATCATTTTATTGTTCTCAATACGATAAAGAATCACAGAGCAACAGCAGTTCCATTTAAATATTGCTTACAAACAGTGTGTGGGAGTGAAATGATGAGAATACTTTGACGGAGACTTGAAGGGACTTATTTCAATTTGTGAAGATCTGCCACGGGACCACAAGCAAGCTTGACATCGATGGCCACGTTTTCACTTGGTATATAAATTGGACTATGGAGCAAAGTGCTCTTTACTAATGAGTCGTGCTTTTGTCTACTGTCACCTAATAGTCAAGATAGGATGTAGAGAAGACTAAATGAACGGCGTACGGATTGTATAATCTCTGAGCGGGTGCCTTTTCATGGAGGTTCTATTGTAGTGTGGGTACGTATTTCTATGGAAGCACAACTAACCGCATGTCTATAGAAAATGGAGGTCTGAATCTTCACAGGTATGTGGAAGATAATTTTCAAGAATCTGTAGTTCAATTTCCTTATTTTGTTGAAGAGAATTTCAGTTTAATGCATAATGTCAGACCAAATACTACTCATGTTGTTTGAATAGTTCAACGAAGCCAAGATTCAGAAAATGCATCGGACAACATGCATTCCGATTAAACATGTGTGGGATTAATCTCCGAGGCATATTCGTTGCTATTTAATCATCTTACAGATGCTTTTAGAATTATGATTGAGTTTTCAAGAAGAACGTGAAATTCTGCAAATGCGGCTAACGGCGTTGATTTCATAAATGCCGTAGCCGCTAAAATTATTACTCAGGCTTGTGCGGGACACGTTATTCTTTTTGTTTTCTGTTACGTTTTTCAAAATAAATTTATTCGTCTTCTTTTAATTCTGAATATGCTTACCGATAATCATTAGCAAAATATTTTTCGGACTAATATAAGTTCTCTTTTAAGTAAATGTATATTTAAATCCTCTTTTCCTACAGTTCGAGGTAACTGTCTTATGTTTCTTTATGCCAAGCATTGAAGGGTCTCTAAACTATAATAACAGAATTTCTTTTACAATCATTGACAGTTTACAAGAAAACCATTCAACTTTGGTCATAATCATAAGGAACTTATAGAATAACATATATGTAGTAAAAAAAATCCTATTTGTACTGTATTTACGTCATTCTTTATCCTTCTAGTGACTGTAGATAGTATTGAAACATTTTTTAGTAAATTTAATCAAGGGCTATAAAAGCAATTTTATTATAAGGAATTGGAGACACTTCAGTATTAGCTGATTAGTACAAGGAAACATCTACAATGCATTTAGTAGATTTAATTTATGATTTTGGAAAACAAAATCTAGAAGTGATATTCTAATGAATAGTAAGTTCATAACCATAATTTTGGCAACGCTATTGTAGTGGATAGCTTTCGTGCTGGTTTCATGATGAATTTATAAATATATAAAAAAGTGATATCGCCGTTACTGTCTCATAATCTAAACATAAATTAATAAAAACGAGAGATGGCGGAGAAATTTTTGTTTACGGGTTCAACAATTCTAGGTATATATTTTGTTAGCAATGAAAGAAATTGGCCGGTCATTATGCCTAAGATGTTTTATTTGCCATTCTCCATTTTCAGTGTTACAGGTTTTACTGTTTCAGCACTTCACCACAGCAAGTTGTTTTCGTTTTAGTGCTTTATTATTTATTCCTTATGATATTTTCTGTTATTTGTATGCGTTCTTTATTTCAGATATTGTAAATCTAGTTGATTTTTATTTAATAAGGCATTCCGATGGAAATAAAATAACAAGAATGTATACAAATAGCAACCATACCCATCCATAACAAGATGAACTAAATGTGAGTTTATTAAGCGGAGGGACATAGAGAGAGAGAGAGAATAAGTATTTCAAATAGATTGGCGTTGTATTGATGATTCCGGAAGTAGTCAGTGAGCGTCCGACTGATATTTCTTGTTTATGCGTATGGCCACGCGGCGTAGTGGTGTTTCAACAAGTTTATTATCCTTACAATACCATTATTCCATTGCGAGAGTTATTTCCATGCGATACTGTGAGTTTTCCTAATTTTCTTCTTTTAAGTAAAAATACAAAAATAAGTTATACATGTCCTAGTTTTACTACCATCTAATGTGACAATCGGTTGCTATTTGACGCCAAACGCTACGTCAGAGATAACCATCAGGAAGGAATGGCAGCGATGTGACAAAAGAGATACGTTTATACAAGGTCTTTGCTGGAATTCTCAAAATACCAATTTTGTACAAGAAGTTATCTAACTGATTTTTCTAAAAACGACTTTTTATAAATAAATACCATAAATGTTAATGAAAGTCTGTAGCATATAAAGTTTTTGAAGACGAACATGATATTTTAAGTGGTGCCACGTTTACATAATACAATAAAAATTGACATTTTGGATACCTTCATGTGAGTATTTAGTGTGCTTGACTGAGAAAATGCTTTTCCACAAGTGACACATACAAAAGGACGTTCGCCAGAATGGACACGCATATGACGTAATAATATGGTATTTACTGTAAAACCTCTGCCACATATATTGCATACATATGGTCGTTCCCCAGTATGATTTCTCATATGGTATTTCAATTTCATCACTGTCGTGAATCTGCAACAAAATGTATCAATTTATAGATGCATACGTTATAGAATTAAAAATAGTGGTTATTTTTTTTTTAGGGAAACTACAAAAGAACATACTTTCGATAATTATCATTGCTGAACGTGGTCGAATTTAAATTTAGTCAAAAATTGAAAAAAAAAGAGAATTGTAAAATATAGACAATGCCCCATTATAAATTTGCGGTGTATTGTTTTAACGTTTATATCTGATGCGATTAGAAATAGTCGAAAATGGTGTATTGTACAGAATTTGGTCCGAACCAATTCTCTAGTGGAAGCTACAAGGTCATTCAAGTAGTGGTCGAGATATTCGAGCTTAGAAGGGGAGGGAGCAAGGGGGCAAGCTCACGTTGCCTCCACACCTTCAATTTTTGAAAATTTGAATATTCTATTCTTTTGTGCTGATTTGTGCCGTAAAAAATCATTTTGTGATCGTCTTGTTCTAGAGATATTCAGGATTATGAGAGGTGACGGACAATTATTCTACGGCTACCGCGCCAATTTCATAATTTTTCGAAATTTAATAACGGTAACGTTTTTTAATAGTTTTTGCTCATCTCTTTCTCGAGATACTTAGATTGAGAGGTGTTAGGGATTGAAATTTCGTAAGTACTTAACCAATTTCAAGATTTTTGTAAATTTGATTATATAAGTTGACAAAAAAATGAAAACAACCAATACAACTTGCATCCTGGTTTACTACTGAATACATAGTATTATTTTGTCACAAACGAAATATTTTGTTGAAATCTGGATATTCCAAAACGCTACTATTAGGAGATTTCCCAAGTGGTGAATACATTTAACAGAATACGAACACCTAATGTTGCCATTATCAATTTCATAGAGATCGTGAAATTGGTATGGTGATTACGAAATAAGGGCTCCTACATTACTTAATTTTGAATATCTCGGAGATGAGACGAGTATGAAGTGTTTACGTTACAAAACAGAATGAAACGCTATTAAATATTAGAAAGTCGTGAAATTTGTGCGATGGCTGCGAGCATGAGTAAAATAATGTCTAGTCATAATATTAATAATGAAGCATTTGTACCAGTGGTAGATCCAAAAGGAGTGGATGTTCTGCTTCAACATTTACAAGGCAACTATATCCATGTGTATATCAAAATATTAAGTCACTACTAAAATTGCAATTTCAGGCGCATAACTAATTTTTGTTGAGGAAAGAGTAGCTGCCGAACAATTCAGAAGTAGAGACAGTTTTCGCCGAACATTTATTGGAAATAGAAATTCTATATTCATCACTCGAACTTGAGCTAACAGCAAACAAATACATGGTATTTTACTTAGGTTACTTTTTGAAATACTAACAAACCAAATAATTCGGGTTATGTGACTCAGAGACTTTAATCGTTGATAATTGAGTATTGCTAACCAGGCAGTCGGGTATTTTTTGTATGGATAATAGGTTGGCAATTCACCTCAAATCTGAACGCAACGCTGTCAGACTATCGACACGTGTTCAATCACATCGTGCAGCAGAAAACATTACGTATGTTCGCCAGAATGTTGCCGAGGGTCCGAGAACATCCGCTCGGCATCATGCTCAAGAATTGAATACTTCAAGAAGCAGCATATCCTCATCAAAGATTGTGTCTTCACGGCTACAGACTGCAGAGCGAGGAGAGTTTGGTAATTATACAAAGTAAGTTTTCCAATAAAATCATCTTCAGTGATGAGATCCATTTTCATGTTGATGGTCTCGTAAACAAGCAAAATTGAAGAACACACAGTGTGTTTCATGAGGAGAAAACGTATCTCAAACGCGACACTATTTGGCGTGAATTTTGGGCTGAGGGCATCATTGGACCAGTGTTCTTCGAAAACTCTGCCGGGAATGTACAAACGATCAATGGCGAGCCCCCGATACCGTTCGCCATTAACAACATGTACCAACTTGTAAATGCATATATTTCAAGCAATATTATTTCTGTAGCACATTTTTTTATTTGCCCCTCAATTACTTAAGAAATATCGATATATGTTTAGTACAACAAATACAAGGCTTTGGTTGTTAGTTTCAAGTTGCTAGTATTAATGTCGATTTCAATATGCTTCTACATGGTGTTCATTTAATTGCTTTTTTTGTTAACCTGTTCATTGAAAAATGGCAACCAAGTTAAATGAAACCTGTACAGGTGTACTTTCTATAAAACGATTTTGAGGATTAGAGTAATCATAAAACGAGACACTCACAGGTGGCATTACATACAATAGCGCCTGAAAACACTGGTCTCTATAACGATTGATCATTGTTTAGGTGTCTTTATGTTATGCTTTGGTATGTTATTGGTTCATATATATTTTCAGAAAGAATAGTTTAAACCATGTCTGGAACATCTCATCGAACTGAACCGGACTAAAAGGTGTTTCTAAGCAAAACAAATACAATGTAATTTAAGGGTAATTGCAAATTATGATAACATTTTCAGATAAAATATGTAAAAGTTTTTAAATTATCAAATGTATTTTTTTATCGTCATCTAGAATTAAAGTTGAAATAATCATCTTCGGCATCAAACAATTTTTTTATCTAATAGTGTTTTATCCTATCGGTGCCAGGTAGAACAAAACAAAAATTAATTCTTTAAAAATTGGATTGTTTTGAAATAAAATCCCTACAACGGTTTCACAACCTACCTTTTTTGACAAACCGAACATTCAATTGGTTTCTCTGTTCCATGTAGTCTTTTATGGCTCGTTAAGTCACCTGATTGTCGAAACGCTTTCCCGCAGAATTCACATGCAAATGGTCTTTCATTGGTGTGTGTTCTCATATGTATTTTTAAGCTTGCTTTGGATACATAGCCATTTTTACAGATTTCACATGTAAATGGCCTTTCACCTGTATGAGTGCGTAAATGTAATTCTAAATTAAATCTTTGGGGAAAACATTTCCCACAAATATTACACAGAAAAGGCCTATCTCCAGTATGTTGTTTAATGTGAACGTCCAATGTAGCAGCATCAGGAAATTCGCTTTTACAATAATCGCAAATGTGTTTTAACCATGCGGGATCACCTTCCTTTTTTTCGTGAATTTTCATGTGTTTTAATAAACTGTTTTCAGCATAGCAACCTTTATTACATATTTTACAAACAAAAGGTTTTTCTCCGCTATGCTTTAAGAGATGCTTACTTAGTAAAGTTGTATGCGTAAATCGCTTTTGACATATTTTGCATTCATGCGGTTTTTGGTCCTCTGGTATGTGTGTCCTCATATGATTATTTAAGTAATTTTCTTCAGTAAAACCCCGCGGACACAGCTTGCACTTATAAGGGCGGTCTTCTATGTGCGTTCTTAAGTGTTTGCGAAATGATTTTAGATTGATAAATTGTTTTTTGCAGACATTACACTGATTTCCGTTGCGCTTTTGTTTTTTTGATCCAATAACTGTAAATAGTAAACAAAAATTTAGCATATCGTCACATTGTCACGTACATATATGTTGATATTGGGTGAAGGTGGTATATGTATAACACATCCTGTACCTGACGTGGTCAACAGATGCAGTAGCAGCAATGATTGAACATTGCGTCATCAAGTCGTCATATTCCAAATAACGTTTATCAGTGATTGGATCAGCGAGCTCGCTTACATTACTAATATCAGAATCATAACAGAAGAGCCCTGTGTCACAAATTACCGCATCTAGTAAAGACACATGTTTGTAAAGTTATTAGCCAAAAAGATAAAAATAGAAATATAAACGTATGTCATTCGTTCGTAAGATATCGGTAAGAAACGTTCTACTAATCGCGTGTGTTCAATAATGTACAGAACAAAGATAGAGATACGACAAACATAAAATTTCCATCCCAAGAATATGTAGCCGTATTGTATATGTAATTTGATTAACGGTGTTTACACGTTGTCAAATGTTATATAAATAAGTTAATTGCATTTTATATGTTATTTGTAACCACTAGCACGTTAAGATTTTTGAATCTGTTTATTTTTGCAAGCAGAAAATAGGCACCATATATTTTAATACCGTATGGAAGTTAAGGTAAGTTGAAAATGACATTAACCTTGTAGTTTGACACTTCGTTATATGCGCGCCATAACATTTTTTCAAATACTGGCGGAAGTACGGAATCTAATATGATGCTGAAGTACTGATTTGATTCACACTTTGATTTGTTGATGACGTAGGGCTCCTCCCTTATGATCCCGACTACAGGATAATTCAATTATTTAGAGTTTGCTAATATTATACTTTAGCTATAATTTTTGTTATCTCATTTTTTTATAAATCAATGTTAAAGATTCCTTCGTAAATTCTTTTTGTAAAACAAGTAAGCGAAATGCATAAAATAAAGTTTTTGCTTTATAGGTTACGTTTCGTTAGAAAAAAGTCGGTGCATAATTTTTTTTTCTTTCAGTAGTATCTTCCATTTTGCATTATGCGATTCACCTCCTAAGAAGAGGAGTTTCAGTGGAAAATAAAGAGGATTTTAAAAATATTAAAAATCTCACGAATGTTAAAATGGCAGCGAAACCATATCCATATCGTTCAAAAATAAGCAGATAATTTTCAATGGTGCCCTTTTAATAGGGATTGGGAAACGTAGCATCAGCAATATTTTAAACTATGCCACCCATCATAAGTTTCAGCCACCGAATAACTGGCACAAGAAAAGGTCTGTGTTTGATAATGCAGATGAGGAGATGAAAAATAACATTTGAAGATTTGTCCATTCTTTTTTTAATGAATCGGTTCAAGGTGTTAGCCCTACATTGACAAGTTTTCCTTATTAATTCATGTAAATAGCGGACTTAATAACAAACTTAATTTAAGATATTTATAATTAAATGGGCTGCAAATAAAAACAATTTTAATACTATGGTACATTAATTAAAGATTGCAAGGACTGTCTGGTTGTACAATTCACAGGTATAGCAGTAAACTCCACTCACACAAATTTCTTAATTATGCGGAATTAGTCGCTAACACGGTTGACAATGAGAGTCCACGTGCTCTCGAAACGCTGCGTTCCGCCTAATTAATAAATTTGTGTGAATGGAGTTTACTGCTATACCTGTGAACTATGGTACATGATCATAATGCAACTACTTGATGCAATCATCGAATTATTGAATAAACACTGTCTATGTGTATCTATTTTAAAGAATAAACTAAAAGATTGTATATGAATGTGAATTTTAATGTTATCCTAAAGTAAATATACTTATTGAAGGAACGGGAGAAATACAAACAGTTACACAATACAGGTGCTTCAATGATAAAGAACATTTGATACAATGACCAGAAAACTATTATTAATTGTATAGAGTACAAAAGTCTAGCTGCTCACTTAATATGCATATATGAATATTAATTTACTAGTTTTATATAAATTTTCTCAGGCTTTTCTCTCCTTAAATGTTCACTAAAATTTATTCAAATCTTTAAAAACAATCCAATGGAATTTAATATCTGACAATATAATTTGCCTATCTGTTAACTGACTAATTCTGCAAAATACTGACAGTATTAACTAAAATTTAATGTTAGATACATTCGTCACAACAATCGATTTAAAAAAATTCAAAACAGAGACAAACCTTAAAAACTGTCTAACCCCATACAACAGTAAAGGTACATATACCAGTAAACTAGGATTAAATCATGTAGTTGAATCAGAACACCCATTTCATTATTATCCTTACCACAATACCAAACATTTCCATTGTACTGCTAAAGACAGCTTAACTATTAAAACATGTGTCCAATATGAGTGAAGCATTGTGGTAAAGGTAATTGTAAAATGTTTCGCAACTCAGGATGTTTAATAACTAATTTTTAAATCTCTGCAAAAGCAAATCTTAATATTAGATATTAATACATACCAATTTTTCCATTTTTGGCTAAAAACTTTTTTTTTGATAATTTGCATTTTTCTAATTTAGCAGCTTTTAGCAATTGTTTTTGTGCAATGGCTTTTTCATCATTTACATCAATTGGTGCATCTAATAATCCGAAATCTTCTTTGTAAGAATCATCGCTGTCATTTGACGAATCGTCAAGTCCAAAGTTATCTAGTAGGAGATTATTTGTATAATAGTCTGTTGATTGATTGTCATCTCCCTTGTTTTTTGTTACTAATGGTTTTCCAAGATATTGTCGTAAATTTGTATCTGATTGTTCACAGAGTTGCTTGAAAGAAAATGCACGTATTACCTCATGGGTACATTGCATACAGATTAAACCAGGAAGACCATCGTTGTTTTGAATCTAAAATTAAACATAAATATATTTCCATTATTTATAATTACAAATTTTTAACGTTATAAAATTTACTATAAAAAGATTGACAATAAATGTGTGTTTAATACTATAGTTTCTTTTATTTTTTGGGATGTAAAATCAAGAACATTAACCTTACTAAACATAATCTATATGAACAAAGATATAACCTGTATTGTAGTAAATCCCATTATCATATCCGCTAGTTGCATTGCTTGACCAATAGATTCCTCATTTAAGAAAATTGATCGCATTTCATCCTTTTCTGTTAAACACGCACGACATATTTTATTGATATTAAATTGATCAGATCCACTTTTAATATCCATGTTTTTTGTAAACAATAACGTAAACACAATAAAAATCAAACAAGCATATAAATGAAATGGCGTATTGTGGCGTATTGTTCCACTGGTCGATTGTTAGTACTGTAACGTAACGAATTGAAATCCATCATCCACATCACCTTTAAATATAACGACAATAGATGCCAATTTCGTTTATTACTTCAATGATCTACGATATACGTATCTGTTTATGGCGCCAATTTGAATTCTGACATAAAATTTATAGAAATAATTTGATATTAATAGTTTTGCCCTGGCATATTACATAATAGAACTTGAATTATGTACAAGCTTATACTTGAATTATGTACAAGCCTATACTCAAGCTTAATTTCTATTCAGTATTAAAATATATGTAGGCATCTAATTTCTGCTTGTAAAAATAAAGAGTGTAAAGTATTATAAACAAACACAATGAAATATCCAAACGGCGCAAATGATTGCAAATAACATAAAATGCAATTAACCTATTTATAGTCCACTTGCACCTTAAAATTCAATATGGCTCTTATGGGAAATGCGAATGCGGGTGCCACAATCTGACAAAATTGCGTTCTTAGGATGTTTTAAACTATAGGGTTGGCTAATTTATTTGTTGCTAATCCCGCTGTCAATAAAAAAGTCAGTACAAAATCGCACAACTCTGTCCTGGCTGAAAAGAGAAGTACATACACACACTCTCTGTCAATAGAAAGAGAGGATAACATTCCATCAGAGCCATACTGAATTTTAAGGTGCGAACGGACTATAGATATTACACAAAAAAAGGCATCTTATATAAGTATGACAAATTACACAATACATACTCTCCAATTCAGTAAGTTAAATATCGTAACTGTTATTTATACTAAGGTGAATTATAAAACTTTTTAATTACACTAAACCATATTTTCAGTTATAGTTAAGAAAACAATAAAAATGGTACAATATTGTACAAAATATATTGTAGATTTGCAACATATACATAACTCAAATTAGGAGAAGGGAGTTGCGTAGCATGGACCTAGCAAATAACTCTATTTGCATGAAGAATTCCCACAATTGGTTTACCTGGTAAAATTTCTATGAATATTTGTCAATAAAAAAATTATTCAGGGCAAGTGACTAATAATTGTAAATTGTAATAAAATTATTTTTCGGCATATGTTTATTGTATTGCTCTTTTTGATATTGCAAATGCCATAACTTGCTTATTAGAATCAAGGTATTTATTTTATATTCTTTGAAGTATGCCTGCAATGAATAGAGTGTATCAAATTGCACTTTATAAATTTCAACTTTGCTATATATCTTTCTAATTGTATACATAAAAAAACTGAATTTTTAATTATTTAGTACGAGATAACTCCCTGATCCCTGTTGCCGATAGGGGTAGATCTGCAACCATTATTACACCTACGTGAATAAGTTAAAGTAGTCATTTGAAATTTGGCGATTTAAAAAGCGATTTGTTCATACGGTCTCCGTGGTGTAAATAGGTAGGGTATATGTCAGTCTAGCGAAGAGGAGCTATAGATTCAACTCCTATCAGGGCTCGTGAATTTTTATTCAGAATTTACAATCAAATTTAATGTTAGTAATATCAAAGAAATTAAATTAATATATATATATATATATATATACATATGTATGTATATGTATTAATGTTATGTCATTGTCGTAGTAATTGCAATATAGAGAGCAAAATTTTGGTGATGTTTATCATATTTAGTGTTAGTGAATTTTCAGTGAAATCTGAGAACATGTGCGGATTTTGCTATTTAGATCTATTTATTTATCTAGAAAAGGTATTTAAAGATGTAATGCAAATCTAATATTTTGTCACAAAGTTTACTTTTTATACCTAATTCATATCGTCATTATCGTCACCTCTATAAAGACACCTACACACGCGTCATCTACCTGTGTAATTAAATAAAACAGTTACATCCGGCAGAGTATATACTTTTATTCATTCTCAAATTACGTGGAGAACTTCAGCAACAGATATTAAATATAAAAGATAATTTTCGTCTTAAAATATAAAAAAAGTAATATATTAGGAGGTATTTTATAATCACATAGGGCTAAAAAATAAAAGATAGGGTATAGTAAGCAGAAACCTTATATCAAAAGGACTATCTTTTTGAGATTGTGAAAACCATGGTGCGTATAAATTACATTTTTTTTGTTCAGTGAAACGCATGCGCAGGTAAAATTAAATATACCTCCAAATGAAATTACTGCTTCTCTGATGAAAAAATGCGTGTAAAACAGAAGTGATTGCAGTATAATGGATGTGATTCTGGTGTAAGCTAATCCACCTTTCAGTAGGAACTGTAGTCATATTCTTTTCTTTGAAATATGTTTGTATGTCATTATTCCTTTTTGTTATGTGAATTGATGCTAGATTGACATTTTATCCATATGTGTCAAATATCTTTGTATTTCTCCGTTTTTATGTTATTGTACATATTACGCACTTTACATCTAATAATTTTTTTTTTCGAACCTATTGATAACGTTATAAATTCTAAGTATAATAAGAAAAATTAATTATATATAATACAAAAATTAAGCAGCTTGTGGAGTTGCAATATGAAAACCTCTACGTAGAAGGAACATCGCTATATGTTAAGCATGTTATGTATATATAACTATGTAGCCAATATCACGTGTGTTAGAAGGTATAGACCACAGACACTAATCAGTAGTGTAGACTATACGACTTTTAAAAGAAGTGTTACTCAGATGTAGAATGCAACGTTGCGAAAGCAATATGGGTATTTAAGTTTCCGTGTATTGTCACTCTGAATATATTAGTAAGATTCACGTTTGCAACAAGGAAAAATTTGAACTTATACAAAAATAAAGGAGTAATACCACACCATAATTTATTTTCTTTGGAAAAAGGTGTATATATATATGTGTGTATATATACATATGTATATAATTTACAAATATTTATTTGCAAATTATATTAAAATGCATATTACAAATATTTATTTGTCTGATTTAACAAAACCCTTTTCCTTTTTATTTCACTCACACATGCAATCTCTGTGAATTTGCAGATGAGCTACGCTTCAAATTCAGAAAAAGACGCCGACGGAAAGTTCTAGGCCATTTTTCAGTATTTTTCGTCTGTATCGAAAGTGTTCTCCTCAGTTCCAGAGTATTTTATTGTACAAGAAGTATAGATAATTATTTTACTTGAAATAGTAGAAATAGATACTAGTTTGCCTTCGGTGTGTCATCGTGCCAACAATTTTTTATTAACAAATTTTACACTACTTAATTAAATTTTCTGTGATATAAACTTTATGTTGCAGAAATTTATTCTCCTTTTTCCAGTCGATTAAGGGACTCTCTTTCTTTTAAAAGAAAGGTAATTTTGAGATATATAGGGCGAAAATGAATATTGGGAAATAAATCAAATACAGAGTTTTATATTGACAAAACATCCTTCCTCGTAATAAAATTAGTTTAAAAGGGCGTCTGCAAATGAGATGGCAAGCAAAACGAAAACGGAAAGTAGCAATAAAATAATCGAACATGTTCTTGAAGAGAACAGAGGTCCTATAGAAATCCCATTACAGTAAATCCGTAAGTACAGATATCACTTCCCTGCCCTTAGAGCTGCATCGAAGACCAGCGGACGCATTACGGTTATTGTTAAAATAGCGGATTGTAAGTAGCATGTTGCATAGATATGTGTACAAAATAAACACAAGGGCGACTCTTTATCTGCAGATGTAATTATGGAAACTATATCATGGCGCACTCTAAAAAAGGATCTAGCAAAATTACATGTAAAATCGATGGTAACTTTGTTACCTACGATCTGTCGTGTAAAATTAATGGTGCTCAGTAAATTTACTATAATATTTAATGTGTATGTAATTTTCATGGGTAAAGAATAAAGCACACGTAATTTTCAGACGTAAATTTAATGAACATGTAATTTTACTACTTAAATCTATACTGACAAATATAAATTCCTAAGAATAATAAGGGCAAGAGGAAATTTCAAAGAATATTTTCATTAGCTATAGAAATAATACTGGTAAAGAAATTCGAACTACCTATATTGGGACATGGCTTGCAAATCTCCGTTGGTTCCTATGATTCACCTGAATTCAATAAAGCTACGTCAGTGCTGTCTCCTCCAAGTACTGATTGGGATCCATTTGAATGAAGTTTTTACGATGCTATAAAAAACGAGTTTTATTAAAATTAAAAAAAAAGAAAGACTGGAAATCTCTCAACATTCACACTGGTGTCAAGATGTGCCCCAAATATAAGTTTCAACGCTGTATCAACACTCAACACTTAATTCACAAAGATATTATAGCTATCCAACAGTAGTATCTAGTAAGTAGAGGATAAATCACACACCAATACTCTTATATTTCACAATCTTTTATCTTTACTAAGGTTCGCAAACTTACAATATTTACCTCTTAATATAACTTCTTCAAACAGGTTCTCCAGCGTAAGATCTTTCAAACAAATAAATGCTTTCCTAGTTCTAGATGGGCTCCATACTTTAAAAATACCTGCCATCATGAAATACATGCTCGTAATATATTAATTTAATAATAGGTAACAATCTTATAGCAAGAGCGCAGACAACTTCAAGCCAGTCAATCATGTGATAAAATATTTAATGTCGTTACCAAAATCACAAGTTAGGTATAAAATTTACCTACTATGCTGAGTTTATAATAAAAGAAAGTATGTTTCAACAATGTCACAGTGCTTCAAAGGAACCGACCTGAAATGATAAAACGTCTTATTTTCTGTTTTTTTTTTGTTAACATAGTGTAAAAGTGGTTCATGACTCAACAAATCATTGAAATGTATGCCCATAAGCAAATTAGTCCGATTAAATACTTCATACTTTTATTGCATTGTTATAAAAAATATCAGCGCTAGGTTCAATTAGGTATACATCTGTCACTGTAAGCACTATTAACTGTAATATCTTGGATTAAGCAAACAGGGTAATTTCAATTTTGTTATTTTACAGAAGACGAAGATTCCCGAAGTATAAACAATACCTTTAAGTTCTACTTCTTCGACTATAAGCTTACGTTAAGTACAATGACTACATACATATATATTTATCAGCTACAACACTTGAAAATACAATTTTTTGTGACGCATGTGCACTACAACTCTTGTAGTGACTGACATCTTTTGAAAAGTGATCGTATTTGATTTTATTTAACGTTTTCGTTTTTTATTGAAAAAAATGTATCGAACTATGCAATTTTTTTAGAATCGGTCTAAAACTGCGTATTACGCATTAAACGCATTCATTGAACGTTACAAACTATGTTGTTTAATTAGTTTCATATATACATGTTCTTTCTTCATTTCTTCTGCTTCCGTACTCCATATTATATTTACTTTACCGTGTGGAGAAGCTTAGGGCTTTCTTTGAAACACTATGCGCGTTTGCATATTATTTAGGCTTGAAACTGAGTTACTACAAACATATTCTAGTATAATTATATATTACTTACACTTGTCTTAAAAATACACTAAAAACCGTAGTAGTTTTACCTGAACATTTTATTAAACGTTAAAAATCCCTTAGAAAGCCAGTAAATTAAGAATTACATTACTTATCATTGCAAATTTGGCACGTTGCTGCCAGTAATACTAGTGGGCTGTGATGGTAAAATTACTATCATTTTTTAGAGTGCGGAGTCAATAAAGAAGAAATGCTAAAAATATAAAAAAAAATGGATACGTTGAGATAACTAACGCCAAAGTTACTGGATGGAAACCTCTTTAAAAATGTTAAGAAATAAAAAAAGAACTATGAAAGGTTTATGAAGTTAGGAAAGTGTTGAAGCAATATTATCATTCCACACAATTGCTGAAGCAGTATATGAAATGTATGAAACATTTGAACAGAAGAAGAAAATAATAACCTTGAGATAATAAAAAAGTGAAACATATTTTACTCCTTAGAAATGCCACATACAGAACAAACACTAGATGAAAACATCGCAATTTGTACAGAAAAAAATATGAAAGAAAAGCCATAGAATCATTCAATCAATGTAAACTTGCTCGTAGTCGTATTGCAAAAGCTCAATTAGAAAGTAAATGTGTATAAAGAATATCACGCAAGTGGAAGGTGTTCAACATATAGGAAACAATGCAGTGTAAGAAATACAATCATTTGACAGTAGCATGCATCAAAATGTCAGAAAAAGCATATAGTCGCGGAGAAGAAAAAATTGTTTTCTCCTAAAAACAGGAACATCTTTTAAGCGTAAATATCCTTTCAAATAACAATTGTTGAAAAAAAGCATTTCTGAAAGAAGTACCCAGCGGTAGTATTGCTGCAAGAATAGCGACTCATGCTGATGGCGACATTATAAAAATAACAATACAAAATCGTGTGCTATTCTCCAAAGTTATTCACTAAAACGTAAGAGAACGGACTGTGAATATATCACTGGACAGCTCGGAGACACTTATACATAGCCGAATTAACACGTAGGCATCTAGAAAAAAATGAAACTCATTACCTTTGCACTAAACAGGATGAGAACTCCACTTGTTGGCAATTGGAAAAATACAAAAAGTAATCCTTATTATAATAACTTCAAAAACATGATTCTTGAAAATTTCTGTTTTTTGTTTATTTTCTCCATGTTTAGTGGCAACAGAACGTTTCCAGAAGAAGTAGATTAAGTTATAAAAAGGTTGTAGTTTGACAGTAAAACATCTAGGTATTCCAAGAATTTGATCATGCACTACAACACAAGGTCCAGAGCTAAAGTGTTTTGTAAAGGAAACCATGAACCGAAAACTAAAAGAAAAACGTTTTAAAAGATTATTTATTATCATATATTGAAGGGTGAATAAAACTAACCGTCAATATATTTTTATGCATGACAATGGTTCGTGTTGTAGAGCACAATCTATTAAAAACTACCTAAGCCTTTGTCGTTGCGGGATTGGCCCAGAAATTTTTCGATCTAAATCCAAATGAAAAGATGTGAAATGTTAAAAAAACATGGTATCTTCAGGAAAATGTACCAATAAACAAGAATTAATTAAGAGGATTCAAGAAGTGTAGGAAATAAAATTTGTAATTCAGAAGTCAACAACTATTGTTATTAAATCAAAAGAAGGTTATGTTAGATACTAAGCAATTTACGTGTATATTTAAATAGTTAGTACAGACTAGTTTCGAATGTATACAGACAGTATTTAAGAGAGTTAGTGATAGTTACTGTCTAATAGCACTTACGGTTTTCTTAAAAATCACATTGAATATCGATGGCTACGAAAAAAATGCTAGTATTAATTTGATATTTTACAGTGAGAATGGATCGCTGATTATGCAGTACATATACGCACATATATCTTGAAACAACAAAAGAATCCTTTTAATTGCTCGACATAAACTGACCACACATATGTCTGTCTTCCAGTCTTCCACTTCCGGTATTTACTGCATACTCAAGGATAGTTTTAAATACTTGTTCGAAAGGATGTTTTGCTCCAAATTAAGTGCCGCTATGGGTAAATATTTAGCAACATATAATGTAAGACGAACTTAATCTAAAGAATTTATTTTGAAATATTTTAAAGATTGTGGATATTGTAATAGTAACCTTATCTTCCTACATACCCTTACCGATAAAAAGGTTATCGTATAAGATTAAGATATGTCCAGGCAATAACTTGTTATAAATAAGTCTGTTTACTCTATAGCCTCAGTTATATAGCTGATTTTTATTTCTTTTCTTACTGATCTAAAATGGTGTACGTAATTTGTTTAAATTAACAAATGTTAATCGTTATTTAATGCAAAGGGGAAATTTCTAATCACAATTTCTAATTTATCGATTGAATATTTGCGATATTTGAGCAGAAATTCAACAAGTGGAGAGATTAATAGCAGGTATAAAGCCCGCATTTGTTAGATTATTCGAACTTTCTACCTTCCTCATCGTCAAATAATAATTTACAATATTGTGAAATTGGCCTATTTCTTATATTGCAAAATTGGCTAATTGTAAGGAAGAAAAGAAAATTGAAAGAGCAGCGAATAAAACAAAAAATTATTTGTTTTATTGTTCAAAATTGTAAAAATAACGCGCCATGTGAAACCAATTAAGATTATTTTCTTAAAACATTGTAATTAAATAAACATATAAAATGTTTCAGTTGGTACAAAATTTGTATAAACCTTTCTATAAGAGGCGGTGGTTTTGAAGGCGCAATTGATAGGAAGTGTACACTCTATAGAGATAGCAAGTGAGAGTAGATAATAAATTACGTGAAAATTGTAAAAGGAACTGAACAGAGAGGATAAAACGCATGGAATAGGGAAAGGAAAAAAGAAAAGCTAAATTACGTAGTTAGAGAAAATACTGAATTCGAATGGAATGAACACCAAATATTTGGGGTCTTCAATAAATAAGAAGAACGAAAGAGTCTACAAATTTAAAACGAATCCAAACTGATTAAGTAGTATACAAATACAAAATCCTATTGAAAAATAAGAAAGCAGAAGAAAAAATTAATAATATCTATAATAGGACCCGCAGTTATGCATGGATGAAAAACAATGAGTCTCGGGAGCAAAGATTAAGAAAATTAGAGAATGAAGCAAGATAGCAAGAACAATACTTATTGTTAGTCAGAAAAAGATCAAGCAGGAAGGATACGAAAGGCGAATGAACTTGCGAATTACGAAAGAAGATTTGATAGTAACAGAAGCACAAGAATCACGATGATACATAAAAAAAGAATAAATGAAAACAACATTCCATCAGTAAGTAGAAATCAGACAAGAGTTAGGCCGAAAATGAGATAGGAAGATCAATTCATTAAAATTAAAATAAACTACACGGAAATACTAGCTTGAAAATAACAAACTTAGGAGAGGAAGACATGGAAAGAAGTAACCGAAAAGACAGACTAGTGAGAAATTAAGAAAAAACCAGAGCGAAGAATAATAATTGTAACCTGGTACATACTGGGACCCGAATATTTTTATCAGTAAACAGTTTTCATTATTAAAGTGGAAGAGCTAATGGTAAGAAAATAGAAGTATTTTAAATAATAGTGAAAGATTGCAATGAATAAACGAATTCGTATTCTATGAAATTTTACGTCACAATAGGAAACGTCCGAAGCATAACGTTTCAGTAAAGAATACGTAGTTGCTCTACTGGCATGAAATAATTGTAGGTAGATAAATTTATGCGCATATATATAAATTGTAAATTTAATCGATTACTTTTAAATGTAAATACAGAATTACTTGAAATTATTATTAGACGGCACTAATACACGGGAGTTACTGTTTTGTACGTATGCACATGTACAAGTATATGCTTAAAGTAAAAAGTCTTGTACTTTGTGCTGGTCAACAAGTTTTGCCTTGTGGAGAATGTTAAGTACATAGATTATACAGTAATATGCTTTTGTTCGTTTTATTAAAATCTATTATGTATTTTCACAAGGGATAATGACGGACAAAGATCTTCACGGTGACAACAAATAAAGTATTAAGTTCTGTAATTTTTTTTTTAATTAGACAAAAAATACTTACGTGAGATAGATCTCCGCGGCCAATGATTTGTAATCGATTTCTTTGTTTTTCATGTGAAAATTGGTTATCCCGTCAAAATCCCTTCCAACAAGGTATAAACATGAAAAAGCTGTTAAAAAATTTCTTGCAATAGTCCATAATGCAGGATTAGTAAAAAGTGTATCTTTCGGAAAGCAGAACTGCACTCCAAGTTCTTCGTTAGTGTTTATTCTAATTAATTTTTCCTGCAAAATCATATTTGATTTCTTAATGTCACCGTATGGATCGTAGCCAAAACAGCCTTAAACCTGGAACTGAAGTCTATGCAAAGGCCATTTAAATGTTGATCGTAGGCTGGAAACTTCATCATCCTCAATATTTATCAATAACAAGTTCGGCAATTTCGGCAAGAAAAGTGGCAACAATGGACTTGTAAGTGGTAGTTAACCACTTTACTTAATTTAAAGTAAAGTGTTAAACAGCATATTTCCTTTCAAAATTGGATCGCTTGTATCCAAAATCTCTAAAATGATCACAAAAAGTGACAGCCAGCGTAATTCAATATGAAGGAAAATTAATGAAAGTCTTCGTTATTTTCTTAAAACAACTGCTCAAATAATCTATTTTAGAATTCAACGCTTTGCTATGGACCTAGTTTATAGCCATTATAGTGAATTAGAGAGATTAATTCAATGTAGCATTGAGATTATTACCTACTAGCTGTTGTCTGTTAATGATGCAGTGAATTGCAAACGTCCTGAGTAACTCTTTCTTTTCAAAATGCTTATAAAATCGTAATGGCACCCAAATATGGCTGGTATAAGACACCGGCCATATTTGGGCACCTGTTGCAGCCAATATTACATATGGCAAGGAGATAGCTTTTTCCATGAAGTAATCTAGCAAAGCATATTGATTCGCTGAAGTTTGTTGTCAAAGTCCTCGCAATGAGCAATTCTTTATCGATTTCTTGGTTTATAACAAAACGAACATATGCCCATAATAATGCTTCATTGACTCGTCTAGTTAATAGCGTGTGAAAATGGTTTATTTTATTGGTATGGTAATTACACAATAAGCTTTTCGCGTCTGATTCATTTTATTAATACGTCTTTGTCGTTCAAAGCAAAAGCTTTGAATGTATCCCTGGCAGGCTTACGTAGAACAGGTTTCAAAACCTTTTTGAAGGCTAGCATCAGCTGCTCTCTGATAGTATGAGGTTTGCCCGATTTTCCTATTAATGATAAGATGTTATGAGACGCCCGCAAACAGTCATTGTCTCGTTTTAATGTTGAAGCGAATATGCTGTCCAATGGCACTCTCTTCTGAAGTTTTTTGTTCAGTGTTTTAAAGTATGTCAAATCTTTATCTGTTTTACCAGGGCAAAATCTCTTCGGATGATCCTCCAGCTTGGGCGGTTCCATTGTATTATTGCTTAAAACTTTATTAGACGAGAGGTATATGGGAAAATGTTTGTCTGACAGGGATAGAATAAAGCCGAACTTCAAATAACGTTTTACTACTTACATTTTTCTAGCCTCAACCATGTTGAGTTGTTTTATATATGTACATATGTACTAATTTAAAAAAAATATTGCCAAAAATGATTTTATGAAAGGTATATATAATAAAAAAGACTGAAATAGTACTGAAACTAAACGTAATTTAGCTTAAATTTAAATGGTGTCAAGCATGAAGTATTTTGCTCCAATTTTGCTGAATTAAGTCCAATTGATTTCAATTTTATCTAACTGTTAGAATAAAAGAAATTGCCTGAATTATTATTATATTGTGACAAAAATCCTATGCGAATATTCAATACCAAATTAGACTGTTCAACAATAAATAAAAGTTATGACTTTTATTTATCGAGATAAATTGTTGTTATATCATGGACCAACTTTGATTGCAATTTTTTATTAAGTCATACTATAATAATAATTCAACTATTACAAAAACATGTTATAAAGTTGGTTCATATACATTTACTTTTCTTATTTACATACTCTTAAATAAGGTGATTTCGATTCACATTTGTACTTACATATTTTTAAAAATATTTTAAACTTTTCTTCGTAAAATTTAGGAAACGAATGATGAGTGTTTGTTTCTAATACTCTCATGTATAATTACTTCTCAACAAGTTTGTGTCGAAACTTGTAAATAAACATCTGTAGAACACCACAAAGCAGATGCATCCATAAACAATTATATGAAAAATCAATGTCTGTTCTGAGTATTATGTTACTCTTGAGGTTCTCGCTGATGTATGATGAACTATGGTTCTTCGGGTTTTGGGCCGCGTGTGAGTTTTGTCCTAATAAACACCGTTTTCTTGACGTGTCAACGAGTTCGCACTGATCCTCCGGACCTATGAGTATTATGTACCCACAATCTGTCAAATATATCATTTAAGGAACGCTTAAGTGTTGATTATGACCCGACGTACTCCTATTTAAATCTTATCGACCTCCAAATTTTCTTTTTGATAGCATGGAACCCCAACAAGAAGGTTTTGTCCCGCGTTTGGCGTTGGTTCTTAGAAGAACCAGGTACGTCCTGACGTTTCGATGTAATCGCATACATCTTCTTCTTGAGGTCGTGATTTCGACTGCAGTCGAACGGAAACCTTTTCCTCAGACTTTTGAAGAGAATATTTTCAATATTTATCAGTGGCTTGTGGTCTGTTTTGATAACGTGCTACTAACTAGTGAAAAAAGAAATGAAAAGAAAATTAGAAGAACCTTTTCTTTTTGCTGTAACCTAACACTGATTATTGCGTTTTGCTTTGTAGTTTATCTAATCTCTCGATCACATAACACAATCTTATCTACATTCTGTAATCATCGTTCCCCCAGTCTGCCTGTTAATTTGTCATTGTTTGACTTATGCAGCCTCATCTTTATTTTTAACTTTTCGTCTATTCGCCACACTCCACAGCTATTCGATGGTCTACTCTTTACAAATTCGGATATATTATACTGAAATTTCTAAAGATTCTTATGTACACATTATTACTCTTCTTTTTTTAATAAATAATGTGAGATATGATTTTTTTTATAATATCTCGAAAAATACGCATCGTACAGAAAAGTTTGCCGAAGTTAATTGACGTTTACTGATTGTTATTTTAGATTTTAAATTCTTCATCAAACTTTCTAGGTTTAATACTTACATGTCATCACGTTACTTTTGACAAACACAAATGTCAAACAATAGTCCCTTTACATTCGGAATTTTGTGAGAATTATTGTACATGTATTGTAGAAACTAGTACTTATACTACTTAATAATGATTAACAAGGAACAATTTACTTTGCTACTCACTGTAAAAATGAACGTGTTAATCTTACAAGAGAAAGTTGAAATGGCTTTTATTTATGGAGAATCTGGCAGGAATCTTGATAGTGCCGTCAACCTTTATGTTCAGCGTATTTTGGATAGGCCGCGATCATGTACTTCGTTTTTGGGTCCTGTCAAACAGTTTACTGCCGTAGGAAGTACTAAAAAAGAGGATCCGTCGCAAGAACGGTAACTGGAGAAGATAATGCAATTGCTGTATTAGAGGCAGTGGTTTATAATTTCCACGTCAGTACACGAGAAATAGCTCGCGATTCCATATTGTCCCAAAGCAGTGTTTGGAGAATTTTTAAAATACCATTAATATTATCCTTACCATGTACCTTTGCACCAAGATCTTCATGGTGATGATTTCGAAAATCACTTTACATGTTGTCAATGGGCACGGTAACAAATACAAATGAATCGTAATTTCTTCCATTGGATATTGTTTTTTGACGAAGCAACTTTTAAAAACCATGGTGCTGTTAATTCACATAACATGTTGGGAGTGTTCAAAACTTACACTGGCTGCGTTAGGTTGAGCATCAGCGTTCTTGGTCTATCAACGTGTGGTGCGGGATAAAAGGCGACAAACTCATCGGTTCCTACATCTTAGGAGGCAATTTAATGAACTGCTACAATTACTGGAAGACGTAAGTCTAGAAGTGCGACACAACATCTGGTTTCAACATGATCTGACTTCGCCAGATTTTCTTGTGGGGATACCTGAGAGACAAAGTGTACCATAAAGTATTAACAACTTGTAAGAATATGATTGAATGAATCAGAAATGCATGTGCTCATATTACTAGAAACGTGCTTCTCAGTTGTGTACAGTCATTTGAAACGGACAACGCTGTCCCTACATTAGCTAAATTTAGAAATCGATAAATAAATGTGTTTTTAACACAGTCTATTTATTTTCTGTAAACACGCTAATTTGTAATAAATTATAGATTAGCTACGGATGGTTCTTCAAATTTTAAAAAGAATGCCGATAGTGGGCTCCAAGCTAAGTTTGAGTGTTATTCCGCAGGATCAAGAGTATTATCGCCGATTGCACTATATTTGCTGGCTAATAGCGGATATAATGGGTTTTATAGAATTTAAAAACGTATTTTGTTTTGTTTTTCTTGGAAATATCCAAATTTGTAAAGGGCTTTGTATCAACAACTTAAGCGAACTCTTTTTGTTCGCCGCACCTTCATACGACTAAGCGAGCATACTAGCTGATGTCAAGTAACAATTGGTTTCAGTCTGTCATTATGATAACGAATACATTTCCCATATACTTTCAGAGACGGAATTGCTGATTTTGGATTTGATTTTAGCTAACTACCGCGCGTGTGTCCCTACGTGCCAAATATTTTTATATATTATTTTACATTAATCACCGAATATTTTGTGATATAAACTTTAGGCGATAGAAGATTATTACTCCTCTTATTCTGATGATTAAGGGGCGCTCTTGTTTTTAAAGAAAGTGAATTTTGAAATAATATCGGTGAAAATGAAATTTAGAATATCAAATGCTGAATTTAAATAGGAAAACTATAATCTATAATAAATAAAGAATTCTATCTACATAGTTTCTTGGTGAAATATTAACAAAATTCAGAAGCAGTCCTACAATATTTCCTCTTTTAGAATAAAATTAATTTAAATGGTAAAAGTAATAAAATAGAACAAATTCGGACTTGTTCTTGAAGAAAATATGGGTCCTATTGAAAATTCCATTGCAATATCTACATCTTTCTATATATGATATATAACTTTCCCGAGTGTTGGTCCGCGCAGATAGTTTTCAGAAGAATCTGAAATAGCTCGACGTTTCAATGAAGTCCTTTTATCTTCTTCTGATGAAAGAGTCAAATCAATATTTTTTACGTTCAAGAACGTATAGATTTTTGCGGAAAGAAGTTATCCTTTTAGATTATCAATTAAAGGATGTTCGTTTTTTTGAAAGTATAATTTGACCTAGTAAATAACAGGTAATGTTGAAATACATATTTCAATTTCGATATTAGTTTCTTTTTTGTCGCTTAAAGGTGCATTTACTAATATTAAAAGAAACTAACCTTTTGGCTGAAATATTTTTTTTATAATTCAATGCCTTGTTATAAATGAATATTTTTTTATTGAAAGCAAAACTGTTTATTTTTTGTTTGTTTGCATGATGTTTATAAGGTTGGAATTAGCAATTACAAAGATCTGTTCGCGTGCGGGTTGTAACAACTTATCTTTGAAATGGTTAAATATACATTCTGAATTGTGCTTTTGAATTGTGTTTGCAGTTATTTTAAATTGTGAATATTCTACGACCTAGTGAGTTTCTATATGCGGTTTCTTGTATTCCGCAAGAGCATAACAACCTTCTGTTTTATGTTAGTAAAATAAAATACCACCAGTTCAGGATATACGTTCGTATTATCGAACCTACTCCATTCATTGAAATTTTTTTTCTATAATATTTCGATATATTAATGGTTTTTAGATCCGTATGGATGCATGGTTCGATTTTTGTCTGCTGGCTTAATATCTGTTATATTATTTTGATGTCATGCAATTGCAAACTGCTGATTTTAGCTGCAGAATATTTTTTTTCATTATGTTTTTAATAGTAAACACAGTGTTTTATAGCAATAACACAAGCTATGCTTTCTATTGGGAAATCGGACAGTGTAGAAGCAATCTATTTGAAAAGAGTTCCGAAGAATAACCCCTTCAAATAGATTTAGAAACAGTTTGAAATAGTAACTGACAGCCTCTGATTTATGGTAGTTCGTTTGAATTTACAAATAACGACCTCGGTACCGTAATGGTTTGGATCCTATATTTGAGAAGACGATGTGGACATTGGCTGGCCCCAGAGAGCTATTTGCATTTAAGAGTTTCCTTGGCGAGAAGTTTGGTAGACTGCTCCGTCTCTTCTTCGCCTGCTGAAGATAATTTGATAATCTCCTCATAGGTATAAGAAAGACATAAAGAGAGGAAGGGGGTCGGAGTTATCCACCTCTTTCTTTTCCAAAGATTGGTCGAGAGTTAAATCTCCTCGTTAGGTTAGAAAAAGGAGTATTTAAATCGGGTTTCATGAGTAAGGGTGAAACAACAATCTGCCGAATAGTATTCCCACGTCCGGAGGTTGACAGATGTCTGGAGTCCGCTTACTAGCGACTAGTGGCTAAGATGAACCTATTTGGCCATGGCCAAAAAGGACAAAAAATTTTCGACAGAAGCTGTTCTGTCATTGATTTGGAGTTATTTTTCGATATGGACGGTTAATCCAAGGTACTAGCAATCAAAAATACTTGACAATTTAGTTTAGTATCTTAGCAATAACATTCAAACCTATTTTTTTATTTTGCCTTGTTTAAATTTTAAGAATATTTCCGGTTTTAAGCAGCGTACTTTCTATGTAACGTTAAAGAATTCTCAATTTTTCTTGGGAGTTTCTTACACGAAAAATTTGCGATCAGGAATATTGGAGATATCATAATTTACATTTTTTTATTGCAAGTGCATGTCTTCAGAAGCTTTATAAAAATCTTCATTTTTCGTTCTGTCGGAAGCTTTTTAATTTTTTTAGATTTACATATATCCAATTTCTTATTTTGTCAATAAATATCTCAAAACCGATTTAGCGAAAGGAAGATGTGTTTAAAGTGAATCGTGCATCTGCCAAAATTTACAGAAGAAAAGTTGATATAGTTTTAAGCCTTTGCTATGCTATAATCTCTCATGTATAAGTGTTTCTTTGAAATAAAAAAAACTCGCATCAACTTTTGGATTAATTGAAAATGTCATGAAATTAAAAATATGTGTGGAAGATGCATATCTATCCACAATATCGTTCATAACGGTAGTTTGATTACTATTAGAGATACGCCATCGTCATGAATGTTAGCATATTAGTAGCGCATGGACAAAGGTTCGCTAGAAGCATTTATAATGAATATATTTTTGTACATACGTCAGATCTTGCCGTTTGCGTTGTTAGGAAAAGGATATATATAGAATAAATATTTAATAATGGTTAATTTATTTTTGTAGGACGGACATTTTTTGACACATATTTTTCACTAGCAGATGCAATTGGAGTGCTAATTTGTTGCAATGTATTATAAAAGAAATACAACTGATTCACAATTGTTACTTGTGGATATATTTCCGAGAATAACAGCAAGTTTGTATCGTTAGGTCTGCGCGCGCTTTTTACCTCCACCACACACATATTCTGTTGAATTTCTATGCGAGCGCAGTTCAATTTTAACCGTGTTACGTTGGAGATCTACTCCGCTTTTATGTTAAAAACACGTGCATTTCAGGAACTGAACTGTCAAAGTTTTGCGCCATTACGTGCATTTATATATTAATGATATGCATTAAGTTTTCAAAATCAAACAGATTTTCGATAGAATTTGGAATGTCTGGGCTTCGTTATATTTTATTTTGTTGATAAGGATATATATTTCTTAATAATATATATTCTTTACATTAACACACATTTATGTAAATCTCCTTGTTTTATTTTGTTTTTGTGTTTTCGTTTGTCTAATAATCTTAAGGAATTTGGTATTTGCGTGTGTGTTGTGTTGTGCTTTTGTTTCCGTTATTGTTTTGTTTTTCTAAACGCAATGTGACAAACTGTCAAAACCTTTAAGAGGTCTTTCGTTGCTGCAAAAGACAATGTCCCGCAGGAAGCAGAGCAACCCAAAACCGCTGAAAAGTAGGTGGCTATATTCATTTATTTTCCTTGCTTTTTATTGCTGGCATCGATGTTTTCATAGTATCGTTTTGTCATGCTGTAAACGCAACACACAATGAATTTGTTTTATGCTTGAAGTGCAATATGAAATCTATATACGAAGCGATAAGATTAGAAATATAGTCAGACAATCTTATCATAGCGATAAGATTATAAAATAAAAAATACATCCTGTTTATGGTTGTCTATTTTCTAGTTATGACCATTCCATGTTTCATGTTGTAATTTACCTAATCTACTAGATAACAATGTTATTGATAAGATGCTAAATATATGTACATACTTATATACATAGAAAACGTATTTTAGTTTTAACTAATAGTTATTGAAAAATAAGTTTAACAGATATAGTTTCACTTCTAATTTTTACATTTATGGTTCGTGGGAAAATTTGTAGTTGCTGTACTATAGAATTAAAATCTTTAATTCGGTCTTGGCTAAATTCTGCAACTACTGGAATTGTTGTAATCTGTACATAGAAGATTCACTTATTTATATAATGTTTTGCAACAAGAAGAGAAACATGCTGTTGAACCGCTCGATTAGTTATTACAGTCATTATGATTTAAAGCAATTCTTTTGCCCATAACAGATTGTGGTTTTATTAACAAATTTATGTACTAACAATGTAAAAGTTTCACAGATAGTTTGTATAACAGGTTCCTTCAAAACCAATGAAGATTCATGTTGTACGATAGAAATACCATTTGTTTCAGCAAAATGTCTATAGCCCTGAATTTTTAAACAGAATATTTGGTTTTCTTAATATCTTTGGCATAATATAATATTACCCAATAGCATATAGATTATTACAGGATAATCGTGCCATGATAACTATTATAAAACTAAAGTAAATGTGTAGTACCAAACGAAGACAATAGTAAACGAAAATGCAAATATTCCTGAAGCAACAGAAAATTGCTCAAACAAAAGTTGCCTCAAAGTAATGTTAAACAAATCAAATTTAGATACATTAGCACTGTTACAGATTGACATAATTGGTGACTGAGAATGGTGGCGCGTGTTAGCCACGGGAAGATAAAATGTTAATGTATTCCTACTGTTAAGCCTCGGTATGTAAAAATTCAAAGGGGACAGCAAATCCAGAACTTGTAGATCACCATTTAAAATATATGCAAAAATTATTTATGGTGCAACACGACTATCCGCTAAAGAAATAAATGCAATTTCTTTTATATGGACAGCCATGTTGCAAAAGAATAATAATGGTAACTTGAAACGAAATTTCCATAGGTTCATTAATACAAAATTAATAAATAAAATAAATATATAAAAATGTTATAATTCTTTCTAAACTCAGTAGTGAGTGTTAGATCCTCTATTCAAAATAACTTCAAAGATCCGGATGTTCATACTATCTATGAATTTGGTCAATGTTGAAGTAGCAATATCATTCCAACACCTAATTATTGTAGATTTTAGTTGCTTGCCACTATCATATTGTATATTATTGGCATACACCTCTTTTGCCAATATTCCCCAAAGATTTTCGATGGGGTTCAGATCGGGCGAGCGAGCAGGCCGTTGTAATAAATTATTTTTCTTTTAATGAAACCACTGGAATTATGGATAGCTACATTACCTTGCTGAAATATTCAGCCTTGCGTTGGCAATTGTTCACCAAAATCCATCAGAATCATTTCTAAACTATTGCACTACCGCCACCAAAATTTCGACTCATCGCAACTTCAGTGTTCTTGCGCAAATTGTGCCAATAATATTTGAAACCATCAGGATCGTTCAAGTTAAATTTCTTCTCACAAGAAAATATGACGTTGTTCAACTCATGATCCGATCTCGTATGATCTTGCGCAAATTTCAGTCTTGCTTGTTTATGTGTCTCTTTTAAAGGTGGTTTTGAAACCTTCTTAGCCACTGAAAACGTTTACTGCGTGATAAAAATTTGTTGTACATGTCTGTTTGTTGGTTATAAATTTAACTTACATTTTATTTGTTGCGCGGTAACATTACCAGAAGAAGCTAACCGAAATATCGATGAGCGTTGCCTTCCAGTTAGTTTTTGATTACCCCCTTAGCGTAATATCTGCCGTAGGAATTGTGCAACATTATAAAACTGTTGATGAAGTGATGGGATTGACCTATTTTCTTAGATGTGGCTAGGTTTGAAAATCCTACCTCTTTATAACAATTTGTTTTTTCCTCCTCGGGTAATAATTTGCCTCTCGTCATTTTTATTAACTGATATGTATACTATATATATTATCGAATATATATTTAATAATAAATAAGCTTTTTAAGATCTTGAGAGGCTTTTTTATACTGAAAGGAAATGCCTGATTTCTAACTCTGCGGACCTGAAATTTCGCAGTTTTGAGTTACCATTATTGTAAATATTTGCTATATAAAACGTATTTTTTCATGTTATTTTCTCTTGCATTTGCTTCTTTGTAGTTTACATTAACTTCGATGCATAATTTGTCGAAGATATTAAGAAATCCAAATATTCTGTTCAAAAGTTCCCATGGAACTACAATACATATATTAGGCATAACTCGAATGTTATGCGCAGAGAAAAGGAAATTCTTGGATTACTTTTGCGCCTGAGTTAATATTCGTAATATGTTGAATATAAATTCTGTTAATCATATTTAATACTTAGTAGTAATCACAATTCGTAGTAAATATTCTCGGGCAGTGTTGTGAAAGGGACACAGCAAAAAATGTTTTGTTAGATTAAGTACAATATCTAAAATCCCGGAGATCCACAAATGATTTTAGTTGATAAAACAAACCTTGTTGGCACTGTAGCATTTGCAAATTTTAGACGGGGGCTATTTGACGATGGAGTGAGTTTTCAAAAGTTGACAACAATTTCGTTATGATGAGTATATTTCTGAGTGTTAGATAGATAAATTGTTATAATCGTTTAAAGTGAACTATTTGTTGTATTTCCGTTGATATGGAGAAAAATGAATTTCGTTTGTTGATTAACTATTGTGTACTCGTTAAGTTAAGATGTTTACGGTATTTTCTATCTCGTGGACTTTTGTTCGGCGGTTGTTTTTTACAATAGCCTTGATTTTATTAATCATTTCTGGAGTTGCAGTAAATGAAGGCCTTGGACCCGTAACATCATGTATTCTTGTATAACCATTTTTGAAGCAGTAAACCATTTCCAAAATTTTTTTGGAAAGGACCAGATTTTCTCCACGTAAAAATATTAACACAAACCCAACAAATAATTTACATTAGTTGATTGTAAAACTTATCTCAAATTTGTAAAACTTGTTTGAAGCCATTATAGCGAAATTGTTGCCAACTTTTGAAAACTAGTTTGCCATCAAATCGCCCTCGTATTGCTTAAAATGTAGGTACTTTAGACCGCAAAGCGTGCCCTAATAATTTTATTTTGTGCTCATTCCATTCTCGAAATATATGAGCTTAAAAAGTGGAGGCAGACTTCAGGCTACCTCCATTCTATCGATATTTTAAAATTTGACTTTCATTGCGCTATGCGCTGATTTTGTGCTCGTCCCATTGCCAATATATTAAAGTTTAGAGGAGATCCTTATTTCGAGCCACCTATTTCACGATTTTCCGAGATGATAATGGACCGTGTTATACTCCTTTTGCGTTGATATAAGCAGAAATATACTATCAGCATGAAATACCACGAAAAAATCATCAAACTGTAACAAGAATTGCCGAAGGAATTACAGAAAATATACTTATCTCGCGGTGATATTGTGACCATAAAAAAAATAACAGTTCGAGATGATCCCAGAATTATAAAAGAATGAAGAAAACTTCCTCAGAAGATTATTATTGTACTAATCACTAACGATCTCTTTCAGTTGCGCCTGAACTTCTCACTTGAATCGTTTCCATGTCCGAAAATAACTGAATAACGACGTGCAGCATTGACTTAGCGTCTACTGATTATAATCTTTTCCAAAGACTAACAGATTTTTTGAGTAGCAGTTACTTCACAACTGACAATCAGAAATCGTTAGTGATTAGTTCAATAACCTGGCGTCAACTCAATATGAAATATCTATATAGAAAAACTCAAAAAGGTGAAGTAGCATAGAAATCATAGTAAGTCTATAAATAAATTGTTTTGTTCTAATAAATGTCTGAGAAAAAGGCTTCTTTACTTTCTGGATGAATGACCCTTGTATATAGGGTGTTCCACTCAAAATAAAAGGTTTGTTTACACTTCCAATATATTCCGAAACAATAAGTGTGTTCAAACCTTTTAGTTGAGTTGACTCAACTTGTTAAGAAACTTCCAAGTCTTCATACATAGATGTTGACAGTTGTAGTTCGCAATAAAATATTTGTATAGGGTTTGTTGTTTCATTCATTTTTATTAATATTGCTTAGATTTATTAGAAGCTGGAATATTCTTGTTTACTTTTTTTGAAATTATAATTAGAAAATCTCCATAAAATTATTGCAGAGGTAAAAGACAACTTAAAAACGAGTAAAAATCTAAGCGATGAAAAATCAATAAATAAAAATATCAATAAAAGTGTAGTAGAACCCTTGTTCTTGGAGTTGAAGTTGTAGTTATTATAATTGCGATTATTCGAGGCTCTTGGATTTCCGGAAAAGTATTAGGAATCGTGATGTTGCATTATCAACTTAGTTACAAAGAAGCTTGTCAAATTAATGCGTACTTCTCAACCAGTCACAGGAAAAGGTAATCAAACACACGCGGAATGCTTTGTTATGGTGCACATTTCATCAGCAATAACTTCCCAAACATTTTGGGGTAGATACGTGGATGTCATTTTGGCAATACGCCCAAAGAAGTTCGACATTCAGAAATTTTTAAACTCTATAAACAGCCAGTATTCCTCAATAAAATTCACGAACGAAAAAGCAATCAGCAAGTAGATTACAGGCAATGCATTTGAATTTGGTATCATTAGGAAAACTACCCATACCGACAACTAGATACATAAAGAATCCTACTGCTTTCGTAAGTATAAAGGACCTGTTCTTTACTTTTTTTGATCATTCAACACACATTTGTCACATGAGAACTTTGACAAGGAATTAACTTACATTATCAAAACCGCTCGACAAAACGGCTACACCGAGTTAGTTCTGAAGATTAAAGGTAAAATAGAAAAGAAAAAATAGCTCTCCTCTTTTTGCATCTTATCACCCTGCACTCTGCACAACGATAAACATTTTTGTTAAGTTACCTATAGTAAGATTTACAATTATGTATTATTGTAATAATTAATATAATCTATGTATATTATTACTATTTTTCCTACATGTGAAATGCGCCTTAAAAAATGAATATAATTTGGTAGTTATTTATGGAGGATGCAATAAAGCATTACCAGAAATAAAGTGTACATTTTTCGGTTGATTAAAAACACTTAATTTGGAAAACTATGAAATTTGCATCAAAGCTGTCGATAAATACAGTCCAAGGTGATAGGTAAAGAGTGAGTGTACTTGAAATATTAGAGGTATTACACATGATACGTTTCACTCTGAAAATATAAAACAGTTTGAAAGTTCGAAAGAGATGTTTTGAATTGAAGTTTTGCGATTCCAAGATTATTGTCTTGAATCTTTGTTTGGCTTTTGTGTTGAAACTCTATAGCCCTCTTTTCTTTTTCTACTGATGTTTTGATCATTGCTTCAAGAGATATATTGAAGACTATTATTTCTACTGCTGCTGCTCAGCGATAGTCCTTGATTTAGCCTCATTGTTACTTTAATAGGCATCAGTACCTACAGTTCTCGGTGAGGCATTTTATAGTACTAACCGCATGATCAACATTTCACAACAAAAGCGTCACTATAAGTACAACACAATGTACAAATTATTTGTAATCGTGACAATAATTACTTTTATCCATTTGCAGTTGATTTAACTGATACTGAATATGAATATTGCACTTATTGTATATTTTCAAATGTCTGCTTTATGATCGCCAAAAATTCTTAATCTTTAGTTTGTGAAAATATTGATAGAACAATGAAAAGTAATTGTAGCTAGTGCATGGTACTGTTTTTTTTTTTAATCTTATGAACAAATAAACTTAATGTAGGAAAGAAGAAACTCAGGGTTCTAATTGGCTAGAGGATTTGGTTTTTATATGTCGCAATTAACAGCTAAGTTAGTAGCGCTACAGTTATCTTTATAGGGCAATTGTAAGTTATTATTAAAGCGAATTCAGTAAAAAGTATAAGTTAGAATTATTAAAACATTAGGAGGAATGTTTTACAACGATTAAAAACAAATGAAAATAAACGAATGTGTTTTGTGTTTTATATATTGCATAATTTTATTTTTTACCAGTATGTACATGAGTATCAGTATAAAATTTGTTGGTAATTTACGTAATTGGAATGTGTGAAGTTAAATACAAAGGCTTTGGTAAGAGTAAGAGTCATAGCAAGCAAGAACCTCTCTGCTGAAAACAATATAATTTTCAGACACGTGCTCTTCCTGTCGTTAAGTACATTTTGCTGTTGACATCTTTTTGATTTCCTGTAACTTTATATATTGTGTTGTGTAAAATACAGTTAATCAGAACATGTATAGTGAAATTAGTAAGAGAGCTAACAATGCAGTACTTGTCCTAATCTTTTGTGCTGTCGTACGTGTTCAAGCACGTAGTTTCGAGAAAATTCACATACATATGTATAGTACATAGTACATACATAGTATTCATGCAGGGTGCGTAAAACTATTAAACGTACGATTACATTTCTTTGATTAAAATTGCAAGTATACCATTTTTCTACGTATTTAGAAATACACCTCAAAATTTGGTAAAAATTTTTATTAGTAGCCATGGATGATATCTATGTATGACTTTTGAACCCTTTTATAGACATGAATTATGAAAGACACATTTCCGCAAAAAATCTATTTTTGCAATTTTAGGAAAGCATTTAATTATTACTATTAGTAATTTTTTTAAAGGCAATGACAAATGCGAAAAAAGACATTTGTTGCTTCGTCAGTAGTGAGATTTGAAATTTCAAATTCATGGGTATATTAAAGGTGAGCAGAATATCAAATAATCAGTAAGCTGTATAATATGCTCTTATACATGGGAAGAAATTTTCAAATATGTTCTAAAATTGCGTCAGTCGCAATTGTTTGTGCTAATACACAACAGCATCTGCGCGCTTGTAATTTTCAAATATTGGCTGGATGGATAGTTGAAAGGATACGGTTTACACTTCTTAAGTAGACCAATAATGATTACTGAGATTTTTTACAGAAGTTCAAAATGTATATTCTATTTTTAAATAGGAAACGTTTTCTTTGGTGTAATATCATGGCAAATCATATGAGAATACAGTTATAAATTCGTTTCCTGCCATACTTTACCTAAAGTATACCCTATTAAAATTGCGTGAAGTGTCAACAGTACCAGTTGTTTCTTATCACTGAGTAGTTCGGGTGATCTGTGAAATGGCTCTTATGTATGTTACATTTTATTTGTGTACTAAAGTGAACTGTACCATTTTAAAAAGACTTATGCGGCAAATGCAGAAATTATGATGATTATAATAATTCGTAGGAGATGTGATTCGAACTTATTAAAGAATCATTTTTGTTACTTGGCTATATAAAAGTGAATACAATACCAAATAATCAGTAAGTTTTATATTAATTTTCATTATCCGTGAATAAAATTACTTCATCGGTCGCGTTGAAAGATAAATTTGAAGCTTAATAAAGTTCACGCGCTTTAGACTGTCACCTAGGCTTTGAAGTATTGCTTTTATAGTGATAACGCAACACATTACCAGATTTCTAATACAAGTATTATTTCGGATAATAGATACGTGATTGCATCATATGAGAATAAAATTCTGACGTAAATGTGTCCCCTTTGGCAAATATTGTGTTTACTTCAACCGAATTGAAAATGTTTACGTAGAGTTCGTGTAATTTGACTGTATCACTTTAAGTGGCGTATTCTACATATGGATCTTAAATTAAATTAAATTTTAGTGATGACGTATATTATTTTCAATCTAATTCAATATTGGGCTGGAGATTATGTTCATTAGTTCAGATGATACATTTTTTGGATATGATACTTCATAAGTTTCACCGTCTGAGACCTTCGATAAGTGAGCGATACTTTGCGGATGAACTTGTCATAGACCTAAAAATATAGCTGCAAGAGCGATTTATGGGCCGACGAATAACAACGGAGGTATACTTTTTGCGTATCGCAAGTTTACTAAGTTTGACCGCCTGGAACCTTTAGCAAGTGCGTATACAGTCGGAAAAAGAACACAATTTTTCAAATAAAAAAGAAACAACTAGTTATTTCGCCAAAATTATTTATTTTTATTCAAAATACATTCCTTCTGCATCACTGCTCTGGGCACGTTCTATCAATGATGGCATAGATTTTTTTGTCATTTCTCGAAATTGCCGCACAGATTCTCGTCACGGCTTCTTGAACTTGCCTAGCATTGCTGTAAAACGTTCCTTTCATAGCTAGTTTCAGTTTCATGAAGAGGAAATAGTCATATGGCGATAAGTCTGGTGAATACAGAGACTTGTTTTTTCGCCAAAAATTCGCGAACAGCGACAGTCTTGTGTGAGAGTACATTACCGTGCTACAAAAATCGACTTCCCGGCCCTGGATATTCGGGATTCACTCGAACGATTCTCTTCCACAAATGCTCCATAACCACCACATAATATTTGCCAGTGACATTCTGATCCTGTGGAACGAATTCCCGATGTAGAATACCTTTAGAGTTGTAAAAACAAATCTCTCGTGACTTCTGGAAACGGGATTTTGCCGATTTTGGAGAGCTTGAGGACTTCCACGTAGCACTTTGGCGTTTTGTTTCAGGATCGTACTTGAAATACCAAGTCTCCTCACGAGTTATAATCGATTTTAGAAATGTACGATTGCGTCTGTTTTAATAAGATCCTTGCTATGTTCAACGCGAGCAATTGTTTGACCATCAGTTAAGGCATGAAGAACAAATGGAATACAGACTTTCCTTTTGTTCAATTCTTTCGGCAAAATTAAATACGACTAAAGACTTAATGTCTTTAGTCGTATTTAATTCCTCCGCTATTCATCTCACAGTCGAATTCGCATTATAGGTGATAATTTTACGCACTTTTCTGACCAGCTCCTTGCGATTTTTGTTTCTTGGACGACATAGACTTGGGTCATCTTCCAAAGCATCACCACTATCCTGAAACCGCTTATACTACTCGAACACACGCCTACTGGATAAGAGATTATCACCATAAACAAAATTTAATATTAGCTCGTTATTCCACCATATGTTTGTAATGAACCGATAAAAAGTACTGCCACTTTAAACACTGTAACTTAACTACCACCTGATCAATGTTAATGTTCGAGGTTTCGTTTTGTAGAGAGGATATATAGCTTTCAGATTATATATTGTTTTAACGGATGGCGTTAGTAACTTTCTGTAAGTTTAAACAGTTCCGTTATTTATCCGACATACTGTGTATTTTGGGGATATACTCCCTATAGGCCTAGAAGTATACCCTACAGACCGATTTATGTGCCAACGAATATATATATTATTAAACCCTGAAACATTCGGTAAGTGAACGAAATTTTGGGGATATAGTCTTTATATGCCTAGAAACATAATCATAAGAGTGGCTTATAGACCGGTGAATAACAACGAGATTCCACCTTTCTCTTTTGTTCTCTTTCTTTTTTCTTCTCTTTTTTTTTCTTCTTTTCTCTCGTTCTCCCCTCCCTTTTCTGTCTCTCTTTCCTTCTCTTACTCTTTTCATCGTTCTTTCTACCCCCTCCCCCCCTTTTTTTCATTCTTCTTCTTTTTATCTCTCTTTCTTTTTATCCAATTCCGGAAGTAGTTCGCTTATTAACGAAGATACATTATTTGGGTACTATATCACTTATTAAGCTTCATCCTTAGGAACCTCCGGTAAGTGGACGAAATTTTGAGGATATACTCCTCATAGGCTTAGAAATATAACAGTGAAAGTGATTTATGGACTGGCGAATAACAATAGAAATATAATTTTTGTATACTGGGTTGCCAGTAGTGCAGTTAGTACTAATAGTGGAGAAAGTAAATACATTGTTGCAGAATATAGCCGACGAAAAACGGTCGTTTAATAGGAAAGTTCGATAGTGTTATAAAAAAGGTACGATAAATTTGTCACGGTACATCTGCATATTCCATAAATAACTTCAGAGATTATTTTAATTATTCCTGTAGTATGTATTTGTAGATGTCGAACAATTTTAAAATATAAAAACATTTTTTCGTCATGACGAACGTCGTACATCGAGACAAATGTGGAAACCTACGTAATGCTGTCGACATTTTACCAATCTTACCCAATTTGTGGTACGTAGTAATATCTGTAAATAAGGTAAATGTTTCAGTTGTGTGTTTATATTATTCCTCCACTGCCAACAGCATTCTCTTCGCCTAGTCGGTGGTATGCTATAAGTTTGTTGGTACTTTCTACGACGAATCCTGTCCTGTCTAGTTGGCAATATTAATATTGCTTTGATAATTTTAGAAAACTTTTAACTGTTTATTTTATGATTATAGTTACAGAGTGGTAAACAATATTGCATAAGGTAGAGTTAGCCAAGGTTTTTAAAGTCATGTAATAAATTAAATACTAAATTTTCAAATTAATAATTTGGAACCAACCAAAAACAATAGTTTACACAGTTCATGAAGAACGTTACTTTGTATAAGTGTGCATAATTAAAAGAAAAAATTAAAATACAGTACAATCAGCAAATAGTTCTACTTCTGTTGGTAGTTTAGATATCTAGTTGTAATTCCTTTCTAATATAACATTGTTATATGAATGAGAGGAAAATATGTTGTATAATCTAGTTATACGCGTTTTACCTGCAATAAACGTATTGTCTGCATTTTTAAATATATCTTTCAAATATTTTAGTAATTTTGCTAGAAGCACTATTAAAATAGTGAACCAGACTTACCTAGCTACATTGCTTGGGCTAATTTTAGCCCTACATCTTTTTTATCCTTCATATTAATACTGTCTTGTATTAGTTGCATGATAGGCTAGCTAAGAACGCATTATTATTCAGATGCATCGCGTTTAAAATACTTTTCTTATTCATTTGGAGAAGTGATCATTAAAACGATGCTTTTATCTGCTTCGCTGTAAATTTAATGTTATTCGTTTTTAGTGGGCAGATATATTTATGGTGTTTTTGACTTCGAGTCATTGTTGATAAAGAGACTGTAGCGATAAGAACCGACAAAACTGATAATCTGACTCGGCCGTAATCAGAAACCAGCATCCAGGAAGAAAACCCGCGCCTGTATGTTAAAAATATATACATAGTAAAATCATGTGGTATATGTGATTAGTGAATAACATTGCTGGTGTTGATATTGTAACTTTACAGGAGTTTTTAAATAATTTGAAATTATATGTATTTAATTAAACGGCTTATATTTTAATAAGTTTGTAATTTCATACAGAATTATAAATTTTAAGTTATTTTTCTGAGAAGGTAGATACTTTTAAAAGATGGAAGACTAGAAGTGGCATTTTTTATAATAAACATAATCTGAACATTTAAAATATTTAAATATAATTTAGTTAGAAAATGTTGGTGAGCTTTCTCAGAAAATTGTATATCAACTAATTTCAAAAAAGTACCATATGTTTCAATCACATAAAAAGCGATAGTCAAAATAGTATTTAATAGAAACAATTTACAATTTTGCTAGAATCTTTCTGCAATATCTTTCTGAATAATGTTTGAAGCAAACTTGTTCATATGTATGTAAGAATAATATTCAGATTTAACAGTCATTTCCATGGATTGTACTCTACCGAATTGCTATTTTGATAAATTGGTTTTGGAGACTTATTTTCAGCGAACTTTGTTAGACCCGTAGAAATTAACAGGATTGACAGAGCTACTTTTGTATTCTTTCTACGATCAAGTAGTGACTTCTTTTTGCACATCGAATACTGTGATAATATACTTATCACAGAATACTTCCTTTCCACTCAAAGTCTAGAAAACATCTTTAAAACTAATCATATATGATTTAATTCTTAGTACAACTGTATGTATCACAAACTTTCTATTATATTAATTAATAAATTTGGCGAGTGTAGAAGCGTTTCATTGCCTTGAGAAAGCTTAAAATCTTTTACAAAAAAACAAGCTTTCGGCGCTCGTTTTGAAATGTTTTCTGAGGATTTTTAAATATATAAATCCATCCATAATACCGTCAATAAAATGGTTTTTTGCATTTGCAGCTGCACAGTCTCATACAATCACATGTTGAGGATTTACTGACTAAAACTGAGTTTCAGTACAGGAAGCCTTTATTTTGGTATTGTAACGCAAATTGAAAAAGTATTCGTTTAATCTTCTGGCTTGAAAATGATTTTTTCTGGCTATGTTTCCATGTAAATCAGCATGTCTTAATGTTCCTTAGGTAGTTTCTGGATTCTCTTCTAAATGTAAATAACAATCCATTAGGGTTTTGTACATATGTAATTGTACTCAGGGGCAATTTGTAATCTCATGCTATAGAAATTGTGTTGATATGAGGCAGATTAACCTGTTTATTTATACGTAACAGTGTATACCGCGCAGGGGTTTTGTTATAAGCTGCTTAACATAAAATTACCCAGAAATTACCGGCGTTTAATTACAACTAAATATCGTATCTACAAGCCAATGTGTTGCTAGCTATAAACTAACGATACAAAGTATGTGCTGTTGCTAATTCTTTTAATGTGTATCATGATTGTTCATAAAAATGGATCCTGTAGAACAAAGAGCCGTAATAAAAACCTCCAGCAAAAGGGCATGACACCAACTCAAATTCATAAAGAAATTATTGGAGAGGCTGGAGTTTCTTATGATATGGTCAAACGTTGGTGTCGGCATTTTAAATGTGGAAGAACATTCTGTGAAAGCCAACATGCCGGTGGTCCTCCCATAACGGTAACAACAGACAAAAACATTAAAAAGGCACACGATATCGTACTGCAAGACCGACGAGTACGCAGGGATTTTCTGGAAGATACTGGCTTATCATATCATGTGGTGCAAAACATACTGACTAAAGAATTGGATATGTAAAAGATGAGTGCAAGATGGGTGCCTCGAATGTTAACCATTGATCAAAAAAGAAATCTGGCGTAGATTTGTAAGCGTCTTTTGGAAAGGTACCAAGCAAACAAAGAGAACTTTCTTAGTCGGTATGTAACAACGTATAAATCATGGGTGCACAACTATGATCCCGAGACCAAAGTGCAAAGTAGAGAGTGGAAACATCACGGTTCTCCTCCAACGCAAATTTAAGATCGTGCCGTCTGCTGGAAAGGTTTTCCTATCTGTGTTCTGGGATGCTCAAGGAATTATCCTTGCTGACTATTTGCAAAAGGGACAGACTATTACAGGGGCGTACTACGCACTATTGATTTCTAAATTTCGAGACGCTATTAAAAAGATCTGAAACGCGTACAAGAAAAAAGCTTTGGTCAAAATTTGAGAACTTGAGAAGGATTGCGTTGTTACTACAATAATCTGACTGAAAATCAGACGAAGTTTACGATTTGTTTTCACACAAGAACGGAAAATTTTGTACCTAAGTATGCACAGTTGTATCATATTCTCCGTCATAAAACGAACCATAATTAAATTATCGGTTATTTAGATAGCATACGCAAAGTATAAAATTTGTAGGTTAGGTTAAATTATTAAAAAATGGCAATTTTTTTAAATTCCGTAATACCTACTGGGACTCCTTTGCTTAGAAGGAAAAGCTCCTGGGTATCAAATTCAGAATTTAATGAATCTCGTAGAAATGAAGAACGTGCTACGGTAGGTACATACATTTTTTTTCCTGTCAGAACTCTTTTAAAGGGGGAAACACTTGGAAAGTTCGTGGATTTTTTCAGTATAATTGCAGAACAAAGAAGGCTAAGAAGAAAGGATAAATGAAAAGTTATAAGATATTTAAGGATCTTTTGAATTAGCGTATAAACAGTATGTTTAACCTTCACTTCTATACGTTGACCTTTCTACAATAATAAAAAAAGCTCATTTTAAGTTTTCCTTTTTATTCTAGTTGCAACCATATAAGATTTTCCAATATATAGGATGTTCCTAAAGTTTTTTTAGACCAAGACCATAATTACTTTAATAATTGGCTGCACGATTGAACTGATGATTTATCACAAAAGCGATATGATGTCGATTGAACAAAATTATTTTCATTTTGTGAGGAAGCACTTAATTTTAATCATTAACTAATATGAAAATAGTTGTTTGTAAATCCTATTTTTTTTTCAATTGAGTTACAAGTAAACATATGTTTGTGTATATGGCCATAAAATACAACACTGCTTCATTTTATGTTTATTGGCGATACTTTTACAAAAGTAAATACATATTCGTAATACATTTTAATAGTAGTAGTTTTGGGGTGTTTGAATTTGTTTAATTACATATTTCGGTTACATATGACTGGACTCAAGTATTCATGTTTATATATACATGTACTTACCTACAAAGCACGCACACACCATGCTCTTCATTACTTGTCGCTACTTGTCTCTTTCTTTTTATTTCAAGTAATTTGGTGCGAAATTTAAATATTTTAATTTACTCACAAGCAAGTAGTAATATCATACATCATACATAAAACTCTGTTATACCAGGCGCAATGAATTAATCATAATGTACCATATTGGAAACAACGATCTGGATATCGAAAGTCTTGGATTGAGAAAGTAAAGTTAGTGGGATATTCAAACAATCCTGGTTGGCTTGTGCATATATTCTTTCTTTGAGGTTTTCGCGGATTGGATTGACCGAAGTGACACGCTTAAGCCACGACTCGCTCTACAACAAGTTGAAAGAGACTTCATTGAAGCGTCGAGCTACTTCATTTCCTTCTGAGAACCAGCTATTTACGCGGAAGAATTAAATTTCATGTTTCCTCCACGAAAAGTTCAAACAATATATGTATTTGTATAAGCACTCTTGTACCAAGCACATGCGTGTAGGCTCGTATATTCAGACGATGACGGCTATGTACCAGTGTAGTCTAATGATATACTTTCTTGAATGCAGATTAACTTCATAGTTATTAGTAAGAACCAGGTCATATCCGAATTCTATAAGGCTTTTTGATTCGGCGGTCGGTAAATAAGTGTTAACGGACCATTTGTTAAACAAATCAGTTGTTAGTTTTTCTAATTCCGTTGCTTCAATAACAAAGTTCATTAGTTGAAATAAATTTTCTAGCGCTTGGGATCCAAACCTTCCATTTGGTTCTTTGAATACTATTAATAATGGTAATATGAGTGTACCTGCTAGATATACTGTTGGAAGAATTGTATGGTGTGACGTGCCGTCGTCCGCAAGCACAAATTTAAAGACCTCTGCATCTAAGAAGTGGATATATCAATTTAAATTACATTAAGTTACCGTAAACTTCTTTAAATTGTTTTACAAAATGTAATTTTTATTGTGTTTAGTAATTCTTAGTTGAACCTGTGTATTACCTTTCAACATAGCCTACATTTTTGCTTTTTGTGTTTTTGAAATACGTAACACGCAAGAAGTGTGACGTATGTCTAACTGGTGGGTATATTAACCACTGCAAAATGGCATTCAGAAGGAGTGTAATTCTCCCCACCAATCCTGCCGATTACTGTTGTCTTGGCAAGGAGCATTATATTACTGTCATTCCTAACAGCTGGTGCTATCTTGGTCGAAATCACATTCACCAATTTGGGCGGTTAGCGCTGCCCTTGGTGGAGGTACTGACTTGATCATTCCGTCTACGGTTTATATTTTCGGTTATCGAATATGTTCGCGACTAAGGCCCGTAGATACCATCCCGTTGCACATTTTTTGCCATTAGAAATCGTTGAAGGAAATCCTACCATAGTCACGTCCGCTGATTTTGTATTTTTCTTCTGCGTAAAAATTTGCAATGTACGTATATGTACATATACAGAGCTCTGTTTTATTACTTATATATACCGAATTACATATAACTATTTCTTTCCGTATTTATTTCACTGATTTTTCACTAAGATAGAACTGTATTTTACTTTGTTGTTTTAAGCGAGAAGAATTTTTAATCGTTACACACAAATAAATAGTAACAAATGTTTGAACTTACTCGTTTTAATTGTATCCTGGACCATCATATCTACTCACGAGGATGAAATGTTAATGGATGCTGCTTTAAAATCCGCACTTTAGTAACAATAAAACAAACAAAACAACAATTTGTTTGTGTTGTGGTTAGTATTTACCTTCAACCTCTGAAGCGAAGCTAATGTTTATCGAGTTATGAATCCTTGTTAATATTGGTGCCATCTAGGGTCGGAGGACCTAGCAAATACTATTGATCGAGAATTAAACGAAAGTGCTAGTAGTCGTTTTTTGTTTATTTTTGTAAATTAACAAATATTATTGTCATACCTGTATTAATCGTTATTTGAGGTGAAACAATTGATCGTAGTACCTGGTCCAGGAGCAAAAATACTGCACCTCAGCCTTCGAAGGCCAAAGAATGTATTTGTACATGTTCCCAGATTTTCTTGTGTATTTCCAGATTTTGCAAATATTTCCAGGTTAAAGACACTTTCATCGGCGACATTACATACGGTTTCAGGGCGATAGCTTTGAGCTAATGGTTTAATTTTGCTTAAATATGTTAAATAATGCATGGAAGTAGTGATTCAAAAAAGTAACTTTATATTAAATATGAATAAAACTTCTATAATTCGTTTTTGTATTAAAGTACGGTATAAATTCCCTTTACGTTTATATATAATAATATGTATAGTGAATTGTAATATAAATAGTGAACTTCTTGTTGTGCAAAAGGTACTCAAATTCACTGTGATTTCAGTTGGAAAACTTATGAAGATTATGTATGTAAAACCGTTAAGAAAAATTATTACGTTCTTCTTAATTTAAAGAATAAGTCGAGTCAAACATATTCTCTTACAATCAGTCATTCTTTATTAGTTATTATTTATTAACCATTTGCTTATTATTATAAGAAATATGGCAGCCTCTTCGATCTTTTATAAATGTTTCTTTTAGCGTGGTGGTGTTTCTATCCTGAAAATGACCGGTGCTACGTTTCGGTAGAGTCTAATCTACCATCTTCCGGCGTTAGTTACTCGTTGGCAAACCTTGTCTGACTGGCAGTTCGCCAACGAATAACTAACGCCTGAAAATGGTAGGTAAGACTCGACCGAAATGTAGCACCGATCCTCTTCACGACAGAAACACAAACACGCGGAAAGAAATCCGATACAACGCTACCACAAGTAGTGCTCTTATAAAAGCGAAAGGAGAGCCAACAAAATATTAATATAAAAAAAGATTGCTTGAACATTTTCATTTTTGTTGTATTTTTTGTGTTACTGGGAAATTTTTGGGGTCTCAAAAACACGAACGTTACTGTATACTCAGTCAGCGGTAATTCCAAAGATACACTTCACAAATCTTTTTTATAATTTGTTAATCTAATAAGTGTAATATAGAATGTAGTACATATATATTTTCTCAATTTTACTAATTACTACCAAATTTTTGTAAATAATAAATAATTAATGAAATTCAAATTCTCTAGACATTCATATTTCGACATTGTAATATATATACACAGCTGTTTTCGAGTCCGAGGTACTCATCCTGTCAGCACTTTGCCGTATCGGACAACATTGCACGATATATGCACTGTAAGAGATATCTGAAAATATGCAGTTTATCATTTATGCTATTATGGTGATTTCTTTTTGTAAAATAAATATTATTGCATATCGGTTCTGCTTTAATCTTTTTTTTAAAGGAAGGAAACGAAAAATGACCGTCGCGGTAACAAAACGGAAAAACTCTGGGTTTAATATGTCTGTAATTGTTTGATTGTACGTAGCTGAACTAGATTTTTCTAAATAACAACTGTCGAGGCAATTTCGTTTCTTAACATACACAAATATATAGCAAATCTTAAAATAACTGTTTCTTACTAACGCTTAAATGACAGCAGCTGGTGTTATTGCAAAAATTCATTTCTTGTGAATTAATTAATTGTCAATTCTGTTTAATTCTATTTCATTTGAATACACTTTGACTTTGCACTTTGACAGGTAATTGAAAAAATCAATTCAACGATGGCTTATCGGCACGGAAAAAATCTGTGTAAAATAACATAACCAAAACAATCTACGTAATGTTATATGAAATTCCAGAATTCCAAAATATGTGTATTTTGAGCAGAATTTTGCTTATAAAGTAGAGAAAAATCGCATTTATGTTCTGTAATTAAGATTCATTACAACAGAAATTTAATTGCATGATTAGTATTGTGTTGTATTGCATAGTGTATAGTCTATTACATCTGGATATTATCCGACTTAAGTTGGACGCTTACATAGTACGCGGGTGTATTTTAGATATAGATTTTGTACAAGTTAGTAAGGTAAAACTACAAAGTATATTCATGGTGGATTTAAATGAATCAAATTAGTTGTAAATGCAGGACACGGCTCTTTTGCGGAAAATTGTGTATACATACATATGGTTTTAGGCTACTTTAGATTTTATCTGAGTAATAAATCAATTAATGATTTATAATATAAGATAAAATTAGGTAGGTATAGTACTCTAACGTGAAATACATTTATTTGAAAAAAAATTTCTATGTTATTCTTATTTCATAGGTGCGAAACAAAATAAATTGTTTTCGGAAAAATAACTGTTGAGTTGCAGCTACGGAATGTACGAAGTTGTTATTTTTTTAATTACCCATAAAGAATATGTTTGATAAGTAGCATAGAACGTGCTTGTATAATTAATAACAGGAGTGCTACCCCCCTTTAGAAGAAATTTGATCTGCCTCGTACTTAAACCGCAATAATCTAATATGTGTGTGATAGAGATATGTGCAAATAACGATCATTAAACATTTATATGTTGTACATAAGTTTAATTATTAGTAAGTATCAAAGCAACGGCTATCGAAACTATACATAGAAGTTACTGAAATATTTTTCTATATAACTATTAAAAGAAATCAATCGTTGTTTCTTATATACATACAAACCTTTATTATTAATTGTAGATAAAAATGCCACATAAATGGTTGTTGGGTTTAATTAGTGATACAAGTATGTTGCATTAAAGATTGGCTATCACCATTATGTCCTGTGGTCATACGTGTATATTTTCATGGAATTTCGAAGATTTCTTGGCATATGATCTTTCTCTACAAGATCTGAGTAAGATGACGGAAGGATGTTTTCCCGGGTATATATACATACTGAGCAATAAAAAAATACTCTAGCACCTAGCAATAATGTCATAGACCAGGATATAGTATATACGTGCACTTTCAAGAAGGACAAACGTATATCTTGGAAAGGGTATTGACTGAAAAATTTATATTATGCTTACAAACATATAATTTTGGTTTCTTTTCTTGATTCGGGTTTTTTCCGAAAACACTCAAGAACTTTTGAAACTATAATTTATTATATACAAAAGCAGTAATTCAATTGTATAAACCTAAACTATAACTGAACTGCTCGTAATGAAACACTACCATTTATAATGATCTCAATAATAATTTAATAATGCTTACAAAGTAACATAATATTTTTATGGTGATTCATGGAAAAAGTTGTTTATTTGCATTATGATATCGTATTAATGAGCTTGAAGAATTCCTTGTTTCCGTTTATATAATTATATGTATCTAACAATTTTTCCATCATTTAAAATCTTTCAATTCATAAAAAATATTTCTTAATATGTAGGACTATAATCTCACTGTATCTCAAAATTTATTTAAATTATGGCTATCGGTTCCGTGAAGCTACTCTGCACATCCTCAGACAAAGACACTGCAGAAAAGAACTACAGTATCAGACAGATGTATACAACACTTATTTTTAACATCATGGTAGCAAAATTGAACTAGAAAACAATACATTGAAATTAATAAAACATGAGAGTTGCAGTGGATATTATTATCTAAAAATCTTAATATACTATCAATGCTTGTGTGCTTCTAAAGTGTAATATTGAGCATACAATAATGCCATGCTTCATAACGAAAAAGTTAACACACATGAAAACGGTCTTTGGGGGATAGAAAAAGACGTATTAGAAACATGTGGCAGTAAACATTAAGAGATAAGTTAGCTATGGTCACCAGACTTATGGTTGTGCTGAAGGACAGCGCTCTGAGTGTTTTCTTTAAATATGTAGTTCTTCAGCCTTAGACAACAGTCTAATAAGGTCTAATAGTTGACTAAGAAGTAAAATGGAAAAGGAAGAACAATACATTTCAGTTGTTCTTAAAGTAAAATTCTATGTTATAAGTGTGCTGATACTTTCTACTAACCTTGTGTACGTATATGAACAGATTTAGCCATGTAGTATATTCCCTAGTTGGGCGAACCTAATATGTATGTTGCCCTATAGAGACCTAAAATCAAGAAAATTATGTAAAAATTTCTAATACAAGGGTAGTCATTAATCATTACTGTCAAAAATGGAGATACATACCTGAAGTTTGTAATTGTTTTTATTTTCTCAAATAGTTGCACAAAATGTTGCAGATACTCTTGAGTTGATTATGAAGTGGTCTATCCTTTTTATCGTTTATCGGTGTGACTTACTGACCTAAAGCTGCTTGTTTTGTGACCGTAGCAGAGGCATCACCCTCGCGGCTTCATAACCATTCAAACAAAATAAAATAAGTAGTGTTAAGTAAGATAATAATACTAAGCATCTACTTATATGTTGTACTTTATGAAACTACGTAAAGTACTTAGCCTCCTAAGCAGCGCAAGCAGCTGGTTTAGTTCGGTTAAAGATTTACAGCATTGGGTATGTTTTTACAGTTGTTTCAGCAAGCGATGTTCGCCGTCATGAAAAAGTGACTTGTTCGACATCTAGTGATGTAATATTGGCACAATTAAAATAATTGTTGCAATGATCTAACGAATCTGTTGATGCAGAAACACTGCGCATTTGTTTCAATTTGAATCTTTTTTAAAACACTGACAACTTTTACTGTAAAAGTATTATTTTTTGCGCTACTTACATTGCATAACAGTGACATCCACTGTAGTGACTTAATTTTCCTTTGTAATTATTGTGAATAGTAAATTCGCCCCAACTTGAGGATTTTGGAATATCGCTTAACTTTGCGTGACAGCAGGTGCTTCTTTAGGTTCAAATTGTAACACTGTGGATTTTATTTTGTGAAAATATTCAAAATAATAAAATTCTATCGTTAAGTACGGTTTCTAGCGAATAAGAACCAGCTATTTTGAGAAGCAGAGACACATGGATGTTACAAAAAGTCACACACATTTGGTTTCTTGGTGAAATTTGGTACCACCATCGTAATTGCGTCCGCAGTAGATGTTTACAATTGTTTACTATTAGCAGGTAAGAATAAACATGACGATTTTTTATCGTGCTATTCGAATATCATACTGTTTTCGATGTTTCTCATACTATTCCCATACTATGGGTACAGCTCCTAATCGAACGATTATAAACTCAGCCCGATAGAGAAAAAACACTAGTCCTACCATGATTTAGTAAAGCACAAAGTGTCTAGGTTTATAATGCAATCATAAATCTTCTTCTCTTTTTCCGGTAATAATACACAGTACAATCCAAATTCATTATGAGAAATGAAAGACACCGACTAGTTAGAAGTTGATAAAATACGGCGATAAAGATAGAGGACGTTATAAACTACAATGAAATAGAAGTTACGCAAAAATGATTTGTTCAAAAGAGTGTTTCTCCAAATTAACTACATATTATCCATTTGAACAGTTGTTGAGCTCATCACATAAATCTCTAAAGACTTCAGGATGTATATTAATAACGTCCCTTGCAGCAACTAAACGCTTCTATCGGAATATTGGTGTCGAGTCCTTTCATTTTATTTATAATAGCAAGTAATAATTATGTTACTGTTTCCTGGGACTGTACACAACCTTTTACTTATTACGTACAATATTTCTGATTCTAGTTGCTGCCAGGATATTTCAAATTTATAGCAAAAATGCTCGCAGCTTACTATATGTGTACGATATCCTGATGTCGGCTTGGTGTAAATTCCTATTTGCATTATTTTTAGTTATTTGCGAATTTCTGCAGATGATTAGTTCAGCTGTGTTATACAATTTCTAAATACAACAAGATAAAACAGGTATCGCAGTAAATTCCAAGTCGCACAAATTAATAAATTGTTTTAAGAGCAGGTGGACTCTCATTGTCAATCGAGTTACCGAGTTTCGAATAAATATTAATTTGGGTGGTGTGGATGCGCGATACCTGTATATTAAACAACCACACAGTCCTTATAATCGTTGTGGGCAATATAAGTTATTAAAAAATACAACTTTATGCAATAAATTATAAGGTAGCTGGTTTATGTAACAGAAAGAAGAAACATATGTGTATTATAATATGAATTGCATAATTGTATCGTCGTGTATGCTTTGACATATATTTTTAGAAATATAACTTTTCTATTAAACAGTTTGTGCAGACTAATTTTTAAATAATTTCATAGGCGAATTTATAGTGAATGTAATTATACCATCTAAGGCAATTAACGTGCCTAGATATACATTTTCAACCATAGAATACATTATGTCATTACAGTTATGTTCCTGTACATTTACCTTAAAAAATAGTAACATTTATGACACAACTAAAAAGTACATGGCAAACTCAGTATACTAACAATTGTGCTCACCAGAGATCCATAGATCTGTCAATATACATGTTCAGAATTGTAAAATACAAATCCTAAACAAAATATTGGAAAATTTTACAGACATATTCTTCAAATTTTACAGCCGCTTTCTTACTTGTGTTCGAATTAGTATTTGATTTTTTCTCTCAATACGAATGTTTATCTAATAGAATTTATGTTTTCGCATTTTCACTCCCAAAACTTTCTTCACCTACTGTTGTTTTCATCTAATTCGAATATCAGAATTGATCCGCCCACACTTAACCTTGTTGAAATTAAAACTATTCTCTTTTTCATGTACTTTACGTGTACTTAATTTATCTCTCAGAAGTAAACAAAAGTACTTATCCTCTTCGTTGTCACCTGTAAGAATGAGTTTCCCGTCGCGTACTTTTGTTCAAACCTTAAAAATCATTCTGCGTTCATACTACGGATTACGCTTACGAATTTAGTTATATCGTATAATGAATATAACAGTGCAAAAAGTTCGTTTTACAATATGCTGGGATACAGGAACCTAAGCGTAGCAACTTTTGATTCTATGTTTATTTCTTAATTCTTATATATACAATGTAAAATTATGTAATTATTATAGATATCCGGCTGGGTGGTCTAGTGAGTTTGCATCTCTGAATCGGGAATTCAGGTATCGTGCGTTCGAAGTCCGTGCTTTTCGGTGTCGTGCAGTACATTTTCGGGTGGTTTCGGTATGCTCCCTCGTTACGATTCATCGTTGGAAAAGTAAGTTGTTCCTGCGTCTTCTACGGCGAAGTAGCAAGGCCATAATCACTATTCCTATTCTTTATAATTACTGCAGTTCTGAAAAGTTAATATGGCTTTTGTTCGCTCACCACACAAGAAACTCCATATTAGATTAAAAGGCCGAAAGTTATGAATTCTACTAAATATTCTGTAGTACATTTTTCGTAACTATTATTGGATATTAAAAATATGGTTGGGTTGCGACTAAGTTTTTTATTTTGCTGTTTGTTAAAATAATAATACGAAAATGAAACTTTCAGTCTGATTTAGAAATTTCTTTAATGAAATAAAAACAGACGTTTCGACAAAATAACGTTTCCTTCAATGCAAAATTTATAAAATGGTAACTACGTGGCAATGAAATCTTAATAATTCATAGGCCAGAGAAGATTACAATTCGATTATCATATAAAATATATAAATTACATTTTACTTATTACATATTTTGAAAACCTTAAGCGAACAGTTTAAACATGTCAGGTATTAGTATATCTGTAACATGATATATTTCCTTCAATAATTTATTTTTTCATTGTTTTGTTATAGATACGTGAAATATCATATATAACGTAATTATTATTGTTGACATTGTGAACGTTCAGTCAGTAGCGCCCGATTTGAAAAATTGGCACCAGTTTAGCAGAAGTTATGGTAGGTAGGGAGACCGTCAATCAGTTATTGTTCATGGGGTCGAGCATATACGTCATATATCGTTTGTGTGATTGTGTTTGGTGTTTTATGTGGTTTAGTTTAATAGTGTCGCAATTACGAACGTCGGCAGAGCGACCATGAGTTTACAAGATACAGAGGTTTATTGGTGAATTTCCAGATTTAATTCATGATGGATGATTTGTCTGTCGCAATACTTTCGTCTTTCAGAATAAGTTTGAATGCAGCGGATAGAGTACAGCACAAAAATAAAAAAGTGTTGGGGTGATTACGTGAAATGTATTGCTTATTGTTAGATAATGAATCATTTTGCTCTTTTTGGTATAAGTACTTGTAAATTACTTAGTCGGGTAATTTTACGAAAAAATATAAACTCAGTGCGCGACAAAATTGAAAACAACATAAAGCAAAACCAAAAAACAAAATAGTCTGATTATGTTCTTAATGTCACGGTACGTACAATGGAACCACTTTCAACATTATTAGCCAGTAAATGTACTGCTGAAGTAATTTCAAATGAGATACTAAATACAATAGAAAAACTGTTATTTCAAAAAACCAATTGTTAATATTTAAGACGATAGGTTCATTTAAACGGCTTGTTAGTACGCAATGTAATCGCGACAATTATCTGCTTCTGTACATCATTCAAATTTGAATTATAGAATCCTTCATCATTCTTCCTCCTACTTTCGATTTTCGTTCCTATTTTATTGCTTATTAATATTTGCTTGCTTTGTGGAACTTCATTGCAATTAACGATTTATCGCCGTCGATTTCTGGTAGACAATATACTTATATTTTAGTTGTTGTTTTTACGATGGTAAGTTCCACAAAAGATATAGTTGGGCAACTTTAGTATTCGATGAACCTGGAAAAAATACTATGAAGTCGTAAGATTATCTAATTTGTCACGATAAAAGCTACAGAGCGGCCAAGCGTTGATAGAAAATAATACAACTGATACAACAAATTTACGCTTCTGGAACTGGGATTCGAATGATACCGACGGATTGACAATTGTGATTTTATTGTGCTTTGTATAAACCTAACGTCATACTTTTATTCCAGCCAACTTTGTATAAAAAATAGATCATATTGATTAAAGTGCAAGGAGATCTTAAAGTGTAACATATATCACATATGTTATAATTATAATCCGCCTACCAAAGTGTCTTCGAACCTCCAATGCGAAATGAAGTGGGAAAGTCACCATTTTGTCTTATAAAAAATTATTGAAATTTTGAATATATTTTTAAGAATTGTACGTCACTAATAGCTGTTGAGAAACGAATAATAGAGGTAACCGAAACAAACTCAAATTTATTCAATAACAATAATGATAATAATCATAATAAGAATAACGATAACAATTATGACGTTAATGATTGTAATAATTATTATAGTAATATCTTTATTTTAGAGAGAACTCAAAAGAACACCAGAACTGAAACTATAAAGAAACCCTATTGATAATTAAATTAAATTATTAATTTACTAATATTCAATTCAAAATATTGATTAAGAGATTATAAAGCAGTAAACTTGTTAAAGCTAAATGTTTTCCAAGTTTTATAAAAATTGTTAAAAATTTTAACACCATAGATTTCTGAGTACATCGACCTTAATTGTAAACTATGCTTGTAAAGGTATGTTTCTAACTATTATTCTCATTTACAAATTTAGTTTTGTTTTCATGTGTATGACAACTTGCTTATAATGTATATACACACAGTCAAAACATTCAAAGAGAAAAAAATAGCTTCACCGGAAGACTGATAACGTTAATACTTCTTTTCATCAATAGCAGCCGAACTTGAACTCCGCAAAAACACTAAAAATAGTATTTGGAATTTAACGTAGTAGATTACTTCGAAAGTTTTTATATCAATACTGCTTAATAATTATCAAAGATGCTGCTCAAATTGAATGGTGTAAAATTACTTATCATCTCTTCAAATCTGCTAGGCTATAAAGTGGGGTGGTTGTCGGTGTATAACTCCATCAATCTGAAAACGGTGTTCCGTGTGGCTCATATAATAAAAGTTACTTTGTCTATATTCTTGTTTGTTACATAAAAAGTTGCTTGGCAAATTTATTTCAGTTCTTCAATAAAATTGTATTTGTAAAAAGTATGAGTGTTATTCAACATATAACTGGAGCCATCATAATAGAAACAATCGCTGAAATCCCAAGAAATAATTTTTTTATAAGTATTAATTTAGTAGAGCGCCTTATGTACTAGCTTATTTCTCTATAAAAAAACGTTTGTTTATACCTAGTACATTTTATTTTTTGTAAAATGCTAATTTTAATACTGGTATTCAATCTTCTCTAGTATTAAAATTGATTAAAGAAATGACGTGTGTATGTATCCTGGAATTACTGGTAACAGATACTTATGTGCGATGTTTACTTATTGTGGTATTTTAATCAATACATGAATCATGAAGATATTTGCGTTTTCTATCGCTACTGCTATATTTGAATGCTGTATGAAGTACTTACATTAATTTTATTTGCTAAGCTATCAAAAGCGATTTTGCTTTGAAACAAATGATGATAAATTATAAATCTGTTGTCGGTTTCATATGTATTAAGTTAGTAATTCAGTTACAATGAAATTGTATATTATTATTGTATACTAGACCCTCGAGTGGTCTCGACAGGATTATTATAAGATTCCAGCCTTAGTCCCGTTTTATTTAACTTACACACAAATTACCTACATGACTTGATTGGTGTTAACGACTGCTACATTTAACATACTAATGATAGACGTATTTTTGCAACAAGGACAAAGCTAAGGACTCTATAACAAAAAATTGAAACAGTTATGAAGATTCTATACAAATGTTTAACACAGAAAAATCTTTACATATTTTTCACGCTCATACCATACTATACTCTTTTGCAGGATAAATGTAAACCGATCCCAAATTCCAGTACGGAATTAGGATTAGTAACAGATGAAGTAGATAGCAAATTTGTCGTACCACATCAATTATATAAGTTCTAAATGTGAGCAATATATCAATATTTTCAGAACTATAAGATAAAATGGGGTGCTGATACTATAAATACCAAAAAAATTATAAAGCATGTTTTAGCGCCACATTTGATTATGGGTTATCAATAGACCGGTCACACTTGTCAGCTTGCCATGTTCGTAGTTAAGTGCGAACCATGATCGGTAACAAAGAACGTCGGCACATGACATGTGTATGCGTGTGTGCGTATTTGAGTGTGCATGTGTATATTCTTGCCGACCAGTCGTCTGTATGCTATATTGTATTTATTACAACGGATCCTATTCTACCTCGCTGAGAGAAATTGACCAGTCTAGTCATTTAAGCAGGATGAACAAACTTTATGTATTTGTATTGGAACAATGAGGTCTGTACACATAGGTGTTAGAAACTCGGAAACATTCTTTACATCTTAGGAGTCAATTCCTAACCGCTAAACAAATTATTAAAATGAAAATTAGTAACCGAAGGAATCTATTAAACTCTATCTCGTGCGGATTTTTTTTCTGTTGGCCGTATTATTGTATTAAAGTCATATTGATTGACGTGAACTGTGCTTTTCCGATATTCCATCCCATCTAGGTTCGGTAGAAGGGCATCCTTAGAGGGTGGATTCGATAGACAGACTACTGGAAAGTATAATTGGGCCGACATTGACACTGTTCCTGAAGGCAAAAATTATAATGCTCATATCATTTTCTGTAATACTGAATATCGAGATTGAAGAATTCCATTATTTAAAAATTGTTGAACTTGATAAAACAGAAATTTAGTCATAGTGCAAATAACTGCATTTTGATACATTTGGGTGTAAATACTAATTATTGATTGTAGTAAATTTATAAACAGAGTTGAATTAAAATAGATATCACAGATATTTTTCTTCTAGAATGCAAATATTTAATTATTGTGATGTACATTCACACATGTTATATATAATTGTACGTAAATAGTGTAAATAATACAGGTTGAAGTTAGATAAATGTAAATGCAATGGTCTTGTGATACTACTTATTGAAAAATATACTAAATTTTAGTCTCCAAATAAAATTGCTTGCTTTTAGTTGTTAAATGTTTTGAAACAGGCGCATGTGAGGGACTGAGACTCACATAAATAAAGCAAGTGCTTCAGCGAGTCTGGTGTTTCATTGATGATTTTATAAATAAGCACCTGACTCCTATATGTTCTTCGTATAAGCATACGACCTTTACTTATTTTAATCGTTCTGTGATTTTAATGTAGGTAGACCAGACTCAGTGTTACACGGGCTTTTTACTTGGGTTATGCGTTTGTAGTTAGAATATGGACATGAATTTTGATCACAACCAGTACATGTCAATATTTTAATTATTTGTAGGACTAATATTAATCAAGAATAGCTAGAACATAAGAAAATACTCCGCGTACTTATTCCGTTCTGTATTCCTCAAGAAAAATATAATTTATGAGCTTTAAAAAGTTTCACGACATATCTAATTCTCCAATGTCATATCAATGCATCCTAGCTCCCTTTTTTTTGTCGTAACACATTATTTTAGTACGACGGTTTGCTCATAAAAGCTAATAAATCCAATAGAAAAGTAATGCCGGCATTACTCCTTAATCTTTCGAACGTCATGTTAAACTTGTTGAAGGTGCATTGGCAGTTTGAAGCAATCACAAACAAAGCTTTATAACTTGATAAATACAGAAGTATAGAATTCTTTTATTTGCGGCACATGACACCACAAAACAATGGCATGAATAAAATTTAATATAATACCACGAAGAATCGCTACTCATTGTAGGGACTCGCAGAATACAACAATGAAATAAGTGTACAAAATTATGCAAATTTTTACAATTCAGGTGATCGGGCTACACCTTACTGAGGATGTCTTATACTGAGATATAACAAAGCCTACCGACATTTAGCAGAGCAAAAACACAAATATAAAAAATGCGATCGCAGATCTAATGTTGAATTTGTGGTAGATTGCCAAACGAATCAACATTAATTTCACAAACTCTCTACTTGCATTCAAGAATCACCCCAATCAATGCTGAGGTACGCGGTTACAAGCAGCTTTCTATTTTAAGTATTTTTACAGAATAAGGTTCTTAGTATTACAGTTCTATCCTAGACAATCAGTAGCCATCAAAGAAAACCAGATAAAATTTGAAAGTGTTATATATTAGTAGAGACTGCCATAGAAAAGTTGTAAGATCTTTCATTGACATTAATGGAACAACTAGAATTGATTGATGAAAGCTCGCGCAATGTATATATGATACTTACCTTGGCTTATTCAAATTGTTACATAAAGTTTGACGCTATTTATTTATTAAATATATGTAGTTGGAAAGAAATGTAGAAAATTTTGAACAATGGGGTTACAATAATAGAAAGACATTGGTCTAAATCAATTTTGTATTGCGTTTGTATGAGCATTGGCGGTATTTTGCAATGTATTTATTGTATACCGCAACAGAAGTGACCAGTAAGAGTAAACTCTGAATTTAATTTTCGTTTCCATGTGAGATGATAAAATGATTAAATATAATAAGAGGGCTTTTTTGAGATAGTGGCTCAACGGGGTTATGAGCTATCGTGGTATTGGGAGCCTTAAGCTGTAGGAAAGTCGGTGTTAGATTTTGAATTTTAAATAATAGTGGTACAATAAATAAAATGTTCTAGGACATATCAATAAAGATATGTTATTTTTTTTTCTTAATGGCTGCTGTGAAAAAAGTGATCTAATTTATAATTTTCAGATAAAAAAAAACAGTTAAACATTGTTAAAGCTATAATATGCATAATCCTCTGTTATCATTAATAATCTAAAATTGCTTATAACAGATATGTTGGCATGTCAAACATATTACACGAACAATTAACAGCCGTCCACACAAAACATAATGCATTTGCACATGTCAACAAATTGAAATGCGATGTAACAGCAATGTATCTTCTACTGTCTTTGTGCAGAAAGAACATTGTACTACAGGATTTTGATTTCAGATGGCACTATTGATAATTCCGCGAGGGATAATAGACTTTATATCGTATTTGAATTCGTGTATGAGACCTATTAATGTCAGCTTACTGCGATCAATATTGATGTTTAAATTCTTATTTCGAATATTATCTGTTCTTACTCTGTTCACTGGAGAATAATTAAATGTCTTGCAGTCATTTATGACTTATATAAAAATATGTTAATACGAGCCAAATCCTATGTTAGTACTAAAGTATTGTCGGTAATTTATCTACATTAGTGATGTATTTTGTTTTTGAACATTTTCTTTTCTTTACATGCATATTGTTTTCTGTTTCTATAAAATTAGTAACAGGAGATCTTTAAGCGTTAATATGGAATTTTTAAGCATTTTGAAAAGAAACATTTTTCAGTTAAGCACCAGTTAGAAGTACAGATAGTGCATTTAAATTCAAATTTAAATTTCAACGTAATCTCCAGAAAAGCCTTTTACATGGCGATCTTGAAATGGCGTCCTCCTATCAGGAACCTATTTGGCATGAAAGCAATTGCTTGTTGAAAATTTTTTTTTAAAGATTTCCCATAAGTAAGAATCATTTCATTTTTCCCTTACACAGAGAACCACTGTTTTTAATTGAAATGCATTAAAATAATTTGGGTCAAGATCCCAATGTTTACTTTTCAATGATTGACGTTACATTAGATTGGCTATTGATTTGCTTTGGTTAGTTGTTTTCAATCGAAAGGTGAAATTGAACGAATTTCGCAGTGATAAATATAAGTTCAAAACTAATAATGCTGTTAGTATCCAATAAAATTGAGATCCGGATATCCGGATCCAAAACTATCCGATTTTATGGACTCGTTATTCGGTTTTCGAATCTGATGGACCTCGGGTTTAAGTGAATAATACATTTGAGTAACACCATCTAACAATGCAATATTTATTGCGTTTTTATTATCACTATTCCTTCAACAGTTGCAAGGACTGTATGGTTGTATAATTCAGAACTATCGTAGTAAACTCAATACCACATAAATTAATAATTTATTCGGAACGCAACGATTCGGGAGCATATGGACTCTCACTATTCCCTCTTCTGAAGGTTCTGCTGTTGGGTCATTTATTTCTACATCACTTACATTATTCTCCATCACTGTTATTTTCACAGGTATCGCAGTAAACTCCACTCACACAAATTAATTAATTATGCGGAACGCAGCGTTTCGAGAGCACGTGGGCTCCCATTGTCAACCGTGTTACCGACTGAAAGTAAAAACTGTATCACACATGCAAATTATTTTCTACGCAGGCTCTAAAATTTCTAACCATATGACTATTTACAATCTACTAGGTGGCCTCATGCCTTTTACGGGGAAGGATGGACCGAAAGCGAACCGTATCTTTAACATGGTCTATGGTTATAAATCCATCAAACTCGAGTGTGCAATTGGGGGTGGTTCTCTGTTCAATAAGTTTCCGTTCTTTTTCATATATACCGTTTCGTACGCGTCTAATTCTCTATACGAGTTCACGTTTTTAAGTAGTGTCAGATTTTTTAAATCAATTTTATGTCCGGATTTTACCATATGCTCTGCTACGCTTGATAGTTCAGGTTTGTCGAAACGATAGTGTCTAATATGTTCTTTGAACCTCGTTTCGATACTCCTTTTTGTTTGTCCAATATAAACTTTCTCACAATCATTGCATGCGATTTGGTATGTTCCAGACTTTTTTATCATCTCCGGTTTATCTTTGGGATTTCCTAAGAGATTCTTTAAGTTGTCTTTTGAGACAAAAGACACGTTCATGTTTAGTTGTCGGAAAATTTTACTTAACCCTTTTACTGTTGGGTGAAAAGGAAGAGTTATAAATTTCTTATTACCGGTGTTTGTTGATGTCAAAGTCGTGGAACTTCTGATGTGTTGTTTGTATTGGACCTTCCTTAAAATACGGTCGACATCCATAGAAGAGAAACCATTGTACCTTGCTACATCTTTGATATACTTTAATTCTTTGTCATACCTGCTCTTGTTTAGCGGAAATCTGACGAGTCTATTGACCAGAAAACTAATCGCGGACATTTTTTCTTGTTCGTAATGGTGCGAATCAAACGTGATGAATCTGTTGGAATTAGTTTCTTTTCTGTAGATGTCTATTTGTAATTTATTATTATTGCGTATGACTAGAGTATCTAGAAACGGAAGGCGATAGTTCACTTCTTCTTCAATAGTAAACTTGATCGTGGTAAATTTTGAGTTCAGTTCTGCTAGAAAATCTTGTATGTTTCCTTTGTTGGTATCAAACACAGCGAAAATATTATCTACGTACCTAAGCCAAATTCTCGGGAAATATTTGGTTTCTTTTTTCAGGTTTGTTTCAAATTTGCTCATGAAAAGGTTCGCAATAAAAGGCGATAGAGGATTACCCATCGCCGTGCCTTCCACCTGTTCGAACCATTTTCCGCCTATTTGAAAACAATTTTGTGACATGCATAATTTAGTTAACCTTTTATATTCCGCGGTTTTCACAGCATCTACGTTATTTAATTTGAAAAATTCAACCAAATACTCCAGCGTTTCTGGAATTGGTACGCTTGGGAAAAGTGAACAAACGTCGAATGATACAACGACTTCCCCATCTTTTAATTCAATATTTTCAATTTTATTTACAAAATCTACGGAGTTTTCTACACATAGGTTATCTACTTTATGGGGCAAGTTCTTATATTCATTCACTAGCCATTTGGACAATTTGTATGTTGGGGAATCAATGCCGGATACTATAGGTCTCATGGAATTACCTGGTTTGTGAATTTTTGGAAGACAATACATTTTTGGAATGGTAGGGTTTGAACTTGTTATTTTGAATTTCAGGTTATTATTGATTAAGTTGGGACAGTCCTTAATAGTATCTTTAGTGATTCTAATCATTGACGGTAGGGGGGTTTTCTTTAATTCTCTGTACGGTCCTGACGCTAACATAGTGTTGACGCGATTATAATAATCCGGTTTGTCCGGAATGACTATTTTATTTCCTTTATCTGCTTTAAGATAAAAACAATTTTTATTTCTCAGACTTTTAATAATTCCTAAATTCTTCCTATCTTGGCCGCAATTTTTATCATTTTCTAAATTCCTCGAAATCTGAATTTTGCACGCGTTTCTAACGAAGTCTTTTGTAGCTACATCTAAGTTTCTAATGTTTGTTTCTATTGAAGCGATTGAATCCTCAACGGGCGATTTCGGTCCGCGAATACTATATCTTAATCCTTTATTTAGGAGGTTCATTTCGTCTTTATTAAAGGTCTCAGAAGATTGGTTGTACACGAGTGGTGTTCTCTCCATGACATTCACATTCTCCTTGCTTGACTTCTTTGGACAGAGTCGCCTAAATTTTTTATTAACAGTTACCATTTTTAATTTAAATTTCCTGTTAACGCGTTCGACGTTACGTCTTTGGAAATCACACCATTTTTGAAAATTGTTTTCGTCTAAATTCTTAGTTAATTTCAGGTGCAATGTGTATAATTCTATTTCTAATTTACTACGTTTGGCGTACTGGTATCTTATTTCATTTACTAGCCAATGTTTTTTGGCCGCTGTAATAACTTTCGATGGTTGTTTACAGTTACTAGAAGTGTTAACCTTCATGAATTTAGGAAAAACATTGTTCTTTTTTGTTGTTTTGGTTGCTGTTACCTATAAGGTTGGTTAGTAGTTCATTGAAATTTACTGCTCAAGGTATAAGTGTCTAACTTTAGTCTGCCCTCTATTTTTCTTATTTTCGGATTTTCCCATTTCTTCGTTTAAGATAATTTCGTATTCTTCTTCAATCTGTTTTTGTCTTTTTATTCTTGTAATCTACTCGGAAACAAACGGGGTACCTATACATTATTTTACTTTTGAATTGTATCTGAAGGGTATGTAGTATGCTTCTGCTCTTAAGTTACAATATGCAGTAAAAATGTTAAAGCTGTTTGCAGCTTAGAGAAGAGAAGTCAGTTGTTAATTTGGAGTTTCAGAGTATCGTACATACTTTCTCTTGTGTAGGTAATTTTGATATTTGTTTGCTTTAAGTGTTAAATTACTTAATGTTAATGTAAAAAGGGATTGTAAATATCTTATATGTGTTTATCATATAATTACGAGTGGTTGTTCTTGCGATGACACTTCCCTATTTTTGCGTAAGAACAGGTGGACGGCCCTTTTATGTGTTTTTTTCTGACCTGAATGCACAATCCTTTTGTTACAACTTAATTCAATGCTTTTCTGCGATTGCTGTGGGAATATTTACATTTATTACAAAATACGTAGTCACTGAAAATTATGTTCTTTGATTTACAGAGTAGCTTACAATTTCTATTTTTTTATGATAAATAAATAATTCTTAATGTATTTATAAGAGACAACTCTTACAAATTGTGGTAATAAAAAGATAAACACATTGAAAATCTTTACCGGAGAATGGAATATCTTTGGATTCGGAAATACTTAGTAGGGTTGGCTAACAATCGCACAGTAATGAATGCCTAGAAGTGCGGAATATATTTTGTAAAATGATACTTCACCTAATGAAACAACAATAATACTTGCGACAATGTTATTAGTAAAAGATACTTCGACTTCAATACTCGATATCCAGTTAATATAGATATTCTGAAAAATTTTAACGTTTTGTAAGTGTGAGCATGCAAATCAATAACAAAGTGTCAGGGTAGTTCATATAGCTTTGGTTTAATCTATTAAAGTATATGAAGGAAGTTTTAGTAAAGGCTTTCTAAGGCACTCTGGGAAACAATTACTATTCCATTTCGGTGGCAAGCTATCAAAAACTAACAAATTTTATTACTTATGACTATGAGTTAAGATATACTTTTACAGTCCTGAAATATAGATAAATGATCGACAAAAATTTATTTTAGAATTTACTCGATATCTCGAGTATAATATATGCTATTATATTTATACTTAACATGTCTTCGTGTTCATTTTTACGGAAATACTACTACGTGATAAATTGTAGTTTATTATATTACCAAATATGAATATGCGTCGCCAATATTTGGGTAAATACTGTCGGTGCTAAAGCACGCTTCTTCTGTTATTTCCTTGAAAGTAGTTATTTTTTAGCTTTCTAAAATTTGTTTTTCTAATTTTAAGTATATCTCAAGCATATGAGTTGAATTCTAATATTAATTAGAACCTAATGGTTGAAGGGATGGGGTCGTGTTTTTCTAATATTATCCTCAAGATTTCTGTATTTAAGCAATAAATATTCTCAAGAAATTAAGCCATATGTATATAAATGTAGTCCGAAATTCGTTTAATTTCTTTTAGTAAACTAATTACTATTAGTATTTTTAGATTATTTTATTAGGATTCATAAGTTTCAGTTATCTGTTATTAAATGATATAAATCATCAAAAGAGTTGACATTTAAGTATTCTCTCGCTATATTAAAAGGAACCTTGATGATGAAGTAATAGCAGTAAAGCGAATCGTTGCAAGTGTGGTATAACATTAGATCGTTGTCGTACTTTTTTCTAAGTACGATGTGTGCATATGTATCTTATAAAATGGACAAATCGATATAATTTAAAATGAATATTTGGACACTATTTATGTACACATATTCCTTATCTGTTACTAAATACTTTCAGGCTGAACGTCATAATAAATATTAGTGTTGTAAATCTCATGGAATTTCTGTACCAGTTTTATCGGAATACAAGAAATCATATTATTTTGTAATGGAAGATTTAAATCTTAATTATCAGTGGAGAGTTCGAGGCCAAGAAAATATAAACAATTATCAATGTAATCATTCATATGATATGACAGTGATTGGACTTTAGTGGCGGTCGTTCAACTCAATTCATTAATTAATAGCTTATAACTTCTAGATTGTCGTCTATATAGTCGATCGATCTAGATAAGGACATCCGTCAAAACGCTGCGTTATAATTATGTTTCACTGAATGAGACCAACGGGTATGGTATGACATGACAAACATGTGATTATTTCATAAGTATATATCCTGTGTAAACTATGTATTGAACTAGAAAACTAAAAATATTGCTATTGAAGTTTAAACTAAATACAGAATTGTTAACTGAGAAGTTGAAAAAATGCATAAAAACATGAAGTGAATTTATATATAGCCAATATTAAAGTGAATAAGTTACGGCCTCATGTATCTGTGTTCACTGGAGATTTCAAGTGAATCATTTATTCTGCTTTCTTTTACTCTACACGAGTAACATTTGATTTTTCTGTCTATTTATTACCTACACGTAATTCATTGAGTTTGTTGTTTGCCTATCATATTTTAATAGTTAGGCATAAAAATGAACTATTTAATAATTGCTTAATTATTGGCGGTTTTTAAGTTTAAGTTATTGTAGGTTTAATGTTTGACTCTTTGAATTATGTTCTTCTATGCTACATGGTATGAATTTTCCTCTTGAAGAAATAGTATATGCCGTAATTCTATATTGGAAACAGATATTTTTTCGTCTGTAAAAATGATTTCAATTATTATTTATTAAGCTATTCGGTCGAATTATAGGTAAGTATTTCAATTCAATTCACTAGGGTTTTAGAATGGGATGTTAATGCCTTACGTTTTTATTTCTATTTTTATTCTGATGTCCAACCATACTTGCAAGAGGTATCAGATTAACAATTTGTTTTCTACAATATGGCAATATTCCGCTATAATTACTGATTCTTTTCATACACACTACTTCCCTTCAAAGCTTTTTAAATCATGTGTTGCTTATTAAATTGGAGAATATATATCTAATATAATATAATTCTATGCGATTAATGGGACGTTAGTACTTAATCTGCGCACGCATCTGCTGGTACTCCACTTAAGGTATAAAGCAAACAAGGAAACTCTGATGGCAGGGGTAAAACTGCAGTGGCAAAAGGAAGAACTTATATGTATATACATGTACATATGGTGTATTTAAGGTTCTCGTGGGTGTACTATGTGTTATTTCTTGTTTCTCGGATTCTCCCTGTTTCTTGACTGAGCTGGACAGGACCCGAGATATATATATATATACAACGGCAGTAAAGGCTGTAGATTGGGAATACAAGCGTTTATTTTTTCGAGCTTGATTTTAAACATTTTTGCAGTGCTTTGGTTTTGACAGAATCCTCGAGTGTGCTGCTAAACTTGATATTTCTTCCTTTTAAAATACCATTAATTTTTTTTTGTCCATGTAAAAATAAAAAGACTTAATATTGTCTCATAGAAATGTCTTCCAGATCATGCAAACAAATATATCCATATTATTTTCTTCCCGGTATTATTTTATCTGAAGTTTTAAATGGTGTTTAGCTGGAACAATTGGCAAGAGTTTCTGGATACAATGCACACATTCTTGGTATTTTCTGAAAAAGGTACTGATATTGTATTATTGCTATCGATACACTTTATTAATCAAAGTGTAATCAAAGCCTCATTAAAAAATTCCACATGAAGCGATTTTAAGCTAATAGCAATTCAAAGTCTTTGTTATCTGTTGACACAGCTGATGACCCATTCACGTTATTGAATAACTTATTGAAAGAGAGCATAAAGTCAGCTGTGTGATCAGGAGACCTTTTTCTATAAAAAAGATTATTTATACAAAACTGAAGTTTAGAAGATATGACAACTTACCCATTTCTGATGCAAATTTTATGCAAACAGAAACTCTTCCACTTGAGTAAAATGTCTTTCGATAACAAATTAATACGCACACCTTTTCGGAAATGTGGAAGATCATAAATGGGAATAACTTCTTTACTGTTAATTAGAAGTCCTCTGGCATATGTTTTATTTTGGTGTGCCATAGTTCTCCTGATTTCTTACATTCATAGAGCTTCTATTGTTGCTACCTTGGCCGCACATTGTAACTAACGTTTAGACCAGTTTCCCTACTAGCCCGTACAAAATTTCTTAGTAACCGTATTAAATGAGGAGTTTTAGTGGTGCCTTCACAAAATACAAATCCAATTGACTGCTTCCATTTTCGGTGGAGTCCTATCAACATACACACAAGTACATGGTTTGCAAGGCGTACATGCTTTTCCTCCCCTCCATAGTCCTTAACATTTTTTGCAAGAGTTTATATCCCTTCTGACCTTGTTTTAATAAAGACATGGCGAAAATCTTATCGTCCGAGCTAAAGCGCCGTCCTTAAGGTTTTTTGCGTTGTTGTTTAATGTGAGAGACAAAACGGTTGTATGTTGTATGATTCACTAACATTCTCGCAAACTCTATGCTATTAGCAAAGCTTCTTGCTTCAGAAATTTTTGTTCTATTGTTCACGTTTTCAATTAGAGTGTAAAAGTAAAAAAAGTAATTCTAACGAAGAAAAACAAAAACTCTAAACATTTCGTTCATCAAAGAAACTCCCTTTTGCGCGAAGAACAGCTTTCACAATCCAAGGCATCTGCTCCACTAGTTTTTCAAGGACTCTATTTGGCATATTAGTCCATTCCTCTTGCGGACCCCCCTGTCCAATTCATCCCATAAAAGCTCGGTGGGTTTTATCGGGGCTTTACGGCGGCCATGTCATTATTTGTAAAGTGCCATTATCTTGTTCTTTAAATTTTTACGTATCACTGCTGAGTGTTTGGGGTCGTTGCTCTGCGTGAATACAAAATTTTCGCCGATTAGACGTTGCCCCGATGGTAATTGCATTTTCTTGCAATATTTCTGAATAACCCTCTTTTCGCAAACTACCTTCGATTCGCTTCAAGTCTCCTGTAACGACGTGTAAACAATCCGCTTAGTAATGTATAATATAGATTAACATTATCTTTCACTACTACGTCGAAGTTTTGTTGTGCAACAAGGTTACACCTAGGTTATCTATCAGTCGTAGAATATATAGTTTAGGAAAATATGTTGAAGGATTATTCAGTGAATCCTCAACTTACAACAAGAATTTGTTCTATAGCGCTTTTTGTAACTCAAAATTTTCGTAAATCGAGTTTGGATTTAGATCCTTCTAACTACCTAATCCATTCTGACTTCCCAGCATTGGCAATATTTGTACATAAGAGAAATAGAAAGTTAATGGGAATTCATTTAATATGTAGTAACGTTTGCTGCAAACATTAAATATTTTCTAAAATGCAAATACATAATATAGTTATTTCCTTTATTACTTGTTTTCGTAAGTCTTTGGCTTCTGGGATTTCTATGGTTTCGTAACTCGAGAATGCACTGCATACCATATTCAACAACTATCTCACATCAACTAAAGGCACTGGTGCAAAAATAAGACAACTCAATCTTTTTATTATTACTACCGTTTTGACATTTAGAATGGAATACAAGAGTGTAAGAACGCTCAATTAATTGGTGCAAAGATGAGGCAAATTCATTCGGTATAAACAGAGATTACTCCGGAACTAACCCGTTTTCGCACTGAATTAGTAGTTAACATTTACGTTGTTTTGGTCAGTACCTATAGATGTTAAACCCAAGGTTAACATACGTTAGCTGCTTGTATAGTAACAGTGCTTATTGTGTTCCTATGTTCTTTTAGTATAATAACAGTGAAAGCATAAGGTTTGCGGTACAATATTAGGCTTTAATGAAAGTTCAGTTTATTAGTTAAACTCATTTTACATAATAACTTTCAATACTTTTTTGAGGGGAAGTGTCACTTTGTATAACTGCTACAGAGCCCCTTTGAAGTTAATACTGCTTGGAATCACTAAAATATGCCCGACAGCGGCAGTTCTGGCGAATCTATTGATGATTTCGAAAGAATCCCTGATTTTTATCCTGAGGATCTTACGAAATCGTGAAATTTCATTACCGATTAAAAGTGAATCTCTAAGTGATAATAGTACGTAAGCAAAGGAAGTTAGGCAAAGCATCAGGAAACAAATTAATAAAAGTTGATTAAAAATAAGTATTAACAAGAAACGATTGTAAGTAAGGATTCCTGTCCCGAAAGATATGCATAGTAAACATACCAATCGTCCTAATATGATACGCGAGGATATAATACATTAAATTGATTTCCATATTCAATTACTTTCGAAAAGATCATCACATTATTGGTGTACTGAAAATTAAAGCAAGTATTATTTGTCCCTTGAATAAAATATAAAAATATACAAATTGTATCTTTAAAAATGTGAACCTACTTTCACCACAATTCAGAATGATCAATAATTCAAACCTGAAGTTATTTTTATTAGCTTTTGATTATCAACAAAACATATCCCTTCCCCACGTACCTATTAAAGATGTTTGTTTGAACGTTAATTTTGGAAACGCAAATTTTGTATTTTTAGAACCACTTCAGGAAAATTTTACTAGTATATGTGTGATGAGATAGTAGCAAAAACATTGTCAGTTTTTTACATCATTTTATTGAACGTTTCGTGCGCAATAGTAACAGGCCTTCTGTTACCAAGAAATGGATTATCTAGGTGAGAAATACGTTATGCAGGTTTATAGTAATACCAGTTACTCAAGATGTTACGTTCTCCTGGTTTGAAGAACAACGCCGCTGTAGCCTGCTCGTAATTTCCTAAATTACTTGACCAATACTTACTTGTAGAGTATGTTCGCTTATTTACTAGAGGAGAGGTTGTACAGTGAAACTCAATGCGCATGCGCAAAAAAATATATTTAAAAATGAAATGGTTACACGGTTTCCACTCTTGCCTATGTACATGTACGATGTACGTAAGATATATAGATTTGCAATAATTGCAGTTATTCGAGCTCTCTTATACATGTAATGTACATTAGCATTTGTATATGTATTTTCATTGGTAGCAACATAAAGTAATGCCTCAGCATGTACGTTGCAACGCTATGTCTTAATTCTGTTTAAAAGGTTAAACTCTTATATGCTTCCGCTGAAGCTTTGTTGGAGGCATGTACTAATGCCTCTATTTGCATGCACCACTACCTTTTTTAAAGGGGAGCCAAACCTATTTATTTCTTAAATTTATAAGCGCACCTCGGTGCTATGCTTATTTATATGTCCCTTTCCGGGAGCCTAATATACTTTCCTTGTTTTAAATTTGCCTAAGGGACTTGGCCCTGTATTATTGGCATGTATTTGTACTTGACCAAATACGTTTGTTATATTCACATTTATAGGAAACCCACCCTATCTCTTAGAGCTTGAACGCCTGGTCGAGGGCGACAGTAGCGATAATAGCCGATCTCAATACAAAAGTAATGTCACAGCTACCCAGGCGTTCTCGTTTGAAATATTACGCTATGTGCAATCTTTAGCTCTCTACTCTACTGCGCCCCAAAGAAGGGAAAAATCCAGTAACCAGCAAATGTGCGAACTGTGCACCGACAAGTAAAACGGAGCGATGATGCCGACATTACATAAGAAAACTGGTCCGTGACACTCGTCCGCTACGACGAGCAACTAAATGAAAAATTTCTAAGTCCCGATACGACAAGGACCGAACAAACGTACAAAAGACAACGGGCGCTGCGGCCGCAACGACCGTCAGCAAGAAGCGGAGTGATCGTACTTGTAGAGGAGGTCTACACATGCGCGCCGACAATCTCACCAAAATAATTTCCGACACAAACTTAACTGAAGACTAAAAATATGTATAGACGACAATGGACACAGTAGCCTCGACGTACGATGATAGAAAATCGAGAATTTATACTTATTAAAAAAATCTATACGTGTGGTCCGACGAAGTTACCAAATGACTCTCGCCAGAAATAAATGTATAGACAACGTCCTCGACGATTCCCGCCAAAACTAGAAAATCTTAGAAATCTCTAATAATCTTACGACGACGTTACTGTACACGTTACGACGAGGCACGAAAGGTGACCGAGAGTGCACGATCGCTAATACCTCGACTGTCGCGCGGGAGACTACTGCCTATGCTTGTGTACCTTAAATTTCAAGAAAATTCCCATTACATATCCGACGACGTTGCAGTGAATGATTTCTAATTAGGCAGTTTTAGCTAGCGTAATGCGAATGGCTGGCTTGCATACATATACAATGCGTAATGTACATACATATTAAAATAAAATTGGATATAAGAGAGCAAAATAAATAAATATAAAAATGATAATAAAGTAATATTCTAAATGAAAATAATAATGCAAAGAAGATAAAATACATAATAGTAAAAAATTTAGAAAATACAAAAAACAATGTTAAGTCCTTAACACAAGATATGATTTTAAATTTGGGTGATCCTTCCGGTAAGGTTTTCAAAAAGAATTTAACAGCAGGGTAGTGGAATACAATTAAAAAGATGTTGAATATAGCAGCTTCGACAGGGAAAAGGTGAATTATGTTTTCAAAAACATGTGACTCTGCCTAGTTATGATTTACACATCTATTCTGAGTTCTTACCACTTAAGCGCTCTAAATATTTGCAAGTAAAAATAACAACAAAATACATTCCCGATGGACGATGGGTATATTCCAATTTCGCCTTGATGTCAATTATTCGAGCTTCCAGCTACTCAATCACTTTTGACTCAAGTGAATTGCAGCTTCGACGAAGCGTGAGGGTTCCATTTCTAGATGATGATTGGCAGGCGGGGTGTTCTGCTGTCAGTTCTGGTGGGCCACAATGAGTGATCGTGGTCGAGGATACTTTCAGGGGATTCTGGCGGCATAGTCCTGAGACATTGACACGAGGGGGTTGCAATGGCCCATTGCTCGGTCAAAGAACCGGATTGCTATCCTTCGGATGAAGTCCATGGAGGACTTTACTCCGGCATCTTCATGTAGAGTGGTGTTCCTTACGAACCAGGGAGCGTTGAAGGCCATCCGTAGCATCCGGTTCTGGAACATCTGAAGTTTACAGTTAAGCACGGTTTTGTTGATCCGGATCTTGCGTGTGAGACCGAGCTTGCTTCGGCCGATCAGTAGCGGATAGAGGACTCCAGACATCTGTCGTCGGCGATCGATGACGCAATGTGTATGTGCTTCTCAGTTCATTTGGGAACACAATGTGACTCCCAGGTATTTGATCTGAGGTCGCCAGGGAATTATACCTCCTTGGAAGGTGACCTCGACTGGATTGCCGTGCCTTCTTTTGAGACCGTTTCTCGGGAAAAGCACAGCTGTGCTTTTCTTTGGATGGATGGCGATTCTCCACTTTGCGTATCAAGCCAGAGTGTTGGGAACTGCTTGGAGACAGCGGTCCATTATCCGGGCGTCCCGGGATCTCGTGAAGATGCAAACGTCGTCCGCGTACGTTGGGGTGAGAGTGTAAAGCCTAGCGGCACTCCTGCTGTGGCGATCCTGACCGTGGACTGCTGCCCTACCAACTTGACCTTGAACGCCATCTAGCGGAGATACGAGTGGATAAGCCTGAGCATTGCCTTGGAGATACGGGCCCGATGCACCTTCAAGAGCAATTCTTGGTGCCAGACTTTGTCGAAGGCTTTGGTAACGTCGAGGAATACGGCTTCTGTGAAGCCTTGTAGCTTTTTTTGATCTGCTCGACGATGCGCGGCACTTGAAAGGTGATATTGTGTGGTATTGTGCTGGTATTGTCGAGGTCGTTAATTTCTTCCTGTAGCCTTCTGAGTACGATTCGGTCGATGATGTTACTCATGACTGGGAGGAGACTGATGGGTCGGTAGTTCTGCAGCCAGTTGGCGGGCTGCCCAGGCTTGAGGATCATTACCATGTTCGCTGTACATGGCCGCTAGCCTTGTATTGGTTTTACGAGAAGCGTTCATGTCAAGGAGAAGAATAGCCTAACCAGTCCGAAGACAGCATTATAGATGCTTAATAATTTGCTAGAGTAATAGAGTAATAGTGTAAATAAAATTTGCAACTAGGGTTTACTGCTGAATGGTGTATTGTTTTGGTTGTAACTATTTTGCAATTAATTTTATGCACTGGTGCAAATTTAAATTTGTTGATTAAAGTTATGAATCAATTAAATTAATTAGGAATGTGAAATTTGTACGCATCATGTATTTTTACTAGACTGCACCATAATGTTTGAAAAAACAATACTATGTTTTGTATTTTAAAAAAAATTGTGTTTACCTTTCCCTGTAAAATTTCTAAAAATGGAGCTATTCCCTTTTCGTGCCGGCATCTTCAATTCTTCGCTGGCGTGATTTTGAAGTATTTACGTACATCACAGATTATAAACCTTATTAAAGAAAGCAATCTTCAAATTAAATTTGACTAGATTTACTCACTAATTCGCATACATTGTTTCTGTTTATTAACAGTGGTGTTAATAAAAGTAACCATGATCCTGGGTATGTATTATATAATAATAACGTTGCTAATTTACTTTCTCTGTAGCAATTGTATATATTATATTTATTGCTTTTCCAGGACTTTTTTCATGCATATATTATTGCATTTATGTAAACGTATACGCATTTAAATAGCATTTCAATAAAGTTTACTGAGTCAAGACATTTCTGGATAGGTACTGCAATTCTCGTTTGTCGTCATTCGGTTCGGATCAGTGGTGAAACGAGATGGAAAACTGTTCAAGGTAAGAGATAGGAATAACATGTGACAGGCAACAAGTTGTCGTGGCGGCAATGCGACATGATTCAGGTATACAAGTGTGCGTGTTTACAGATTTTTTTGTCCTCTCCAATGGCGATGATCATATACTGAGTTTCGGGTTTTTATTTTTCAAAGTTGGAGTTCTTTAGTTTCCAAGTCGATTGGAAATAATTTATCGGTAAATTGTAGTATGCGGTGGTAGTTTGACCTAGTTTGTTAAACATGTTTGATACAAGAATATAGAATGTACCATCACAGATGCTTATCGTCTGTATATGTTCCTTTTATTCTTCTTTATGGAACTTCTAATCGTTTATATTTTAACTGCATTAGATGCTAGTATGATTATACACAGATGTAATTTATGAGAAGTAGAGTTTCTTATATCCTAATTGTCATACTTTAATTACATTAGTATTAAATTCTAGTAATTAGATAATTAGCTTGAATTAAAGTTTGTGCGGATTTAATGTAATTAATTCGCTCTAGCTTCTCATTGCAATATGATGATGGTTACCTTTAAAACACAAAAAGTAATTTATTTGTGATTTTGCAGAAGTATCTATTAATAATGCGATTCAGTATTTTCCGTAATTTGTATCACGAGTGTCAGGCTTGACACGAGATTGGTATTAGTTAGTGACAGTGGTTGCGTTGGTTTTGTCCTTAAGCGTTTATTTCGAAGTTAACTTTATTTTTTATTGTTATGTTAGTGTGATGATTTTTATTAAGGGTTTAATAATTTGAAAGAATGATGGCGGTAAATATGTTTGATACTTTGCTATTATACAAACTACTAATAGCAGTTAATAACAATAAGATTAAAAGTAGCTCATAAAAAAGATTCCATTATATTCGGCATATGCAACTGCGGTATTGCGACACATGGCACTTTTTAGTTAGGCGTCAGAAAGTTATCTAGAAAAAGGATTATGCGAAGATATAACACATGGGCTTAAAAGTCCCGGTCCTAACAAAGAAAACACGTTTTTTTTGGTTCAAAATTAGCTTTATTCATCAACGTAATCTCTATCAAGAGTAACGCAATCATTCCAGCGCCGCTCTAACATTTCCATATCACTTTTGTAGAACGATTTATCTTTTGCCTCAAAATAGGCCTCAGTTTCAGCGATAACCTCTTCATTCGTGCGAAATTTCTTACCGGCGAGCATTTTTTTGAGGTCTGTGAACAGCCAGTAGTCGCTGGGAGCCAAATCTGGCGAATACGGTGGATGTGGGAGCAATTCGAAGTTCAGTTCATGTAGTTTTGCCATTGTTTTGATTGACCTGTGATACGGCGCGTTGTCTTGATGAAACAAATTTTTTTTCTTTGCCATATGCGGTCGTTTCTTTGCAATTTCGGCCTTCAAACGCTCCAATAACGCTATTAATATTCACTGTTGATGGTATTTCCTTTCTCAAGATAGTCGATGAATATTACACCACGCACATTCCAAACCGAGGCCATAATCTTTCCAGCCGATTGTTGCGCTTTGGGGCGCTTTGGACGAGGTTCACCAATTGCTGTCCACTCAGATGACGATCGTTTTGATTCCGGAGTGAAGTGATGGATCCATGTTTCATCCATTGTCACATATCGACGCAAGAATTCCAGTTTGTTACGTTTAAACATGGCCAAACACTGCTCAGAATCATCAACACGTTCTTGTTTTTGGTCAACAGTGAGCAAACGCGGCACCCACTTTGAACAGGGCTTTCTCATAGTCAAATGCTCATGCAATATAAAGCCAATACGTTCTTTTGATATCTTTACGATGTCAGCTAACTCACGCAACTTCACTTTTCGATCATTCAAAACGATTTTGTGGATTTTTGTGGATGTTTTCTGGTGTTACCGCCTCATTTGGACGTCCACTGCGTTCTGCATCATCGGTGTCTACGACCACGTTTGAAGTCAGCAAACCAACGTTTTATTGTTGTTTCTGATGATGAACGGTATTTTTTCCCATCAAGAAGCTGTGTAAAATTAAAACACGAAATTGTCTTTGATTCATTGTTTTGAAAATAACAAAAGTAGCGTGACCCTTAGCACAATAACTCACAAACTAATGAATAGAATATCATGAAATTTTAACAGCTGTCTTTTGAAGGTCAGTACTAACTGAGAGAAAGGTGACTGCAATAAAACTAGCGTCATCTATATGTTAGGCCCGGGACTTTTCAGCCCATGTGTTAATTAATTGAATTGAATAGAATTCATGTTGTTTTCTTTTTATTAATCTCTATATGGCATTGTTGATATTTACATCCTAAGCTTATTTATAAAATATTAATAAAGAGAGTTATTTGTTGAACATGGGAATCTATCAATTAAATTGTTTAATGCTTTAATTGTTAATTAAATTGTTTAATTAATTGGTTTAATTGCAAAAAATACTGTGCGTACCTGAACGAATTACTCATATTCACACAATAGTATCGGGATTATGTAGTCTTCTAATCCATGATCTTACCTAACCGCGATTTCTTTTTTTGCCTTCCTAATAATCAAACTGTTGCGAATGCAGTAACTGTTGCGGTACTAGTTCGTCATGTATTTTTGCTTATCTATCTAAAACCCTTGAATTAATGGAATAGGTTTACTCGAGGTTCTTGAAAGAAGTCTGTTAAGATAAATCTTATTAAATATTTGATAAAAAATCTTCGGCGAAGATCTTTTTTAATGTGTTATTAGAAGTATTAGTACCTTAATATAATAACAACATACATAAAATATAGGAATTAATTAATTTTTAGCGGTATTATTGTTCAAAACCATGTTGACTTAATATAATTGCAAGTTCTTTTTAAAATTATTGCATTTTTTGGATTATTTTCTTGCAATAATTTACATTACATCATCGAATCATCCATTTTTTACTTTTATATAAAATTTTCTGTTTCTGAAGTTGGTCGTATCAGTTTCATGGATCATTAGTTTAGTTTAATACATATACAGTGCGAGGTAGCACTTATTATTAGTAATAAGACTACTTGCGTACGCCAATAAAGTGGTCAAAACTATGCGAGTGTAAGATTTAGGGATCGTTTCCAAGCATTCGAATACATTTAGTTCACACATTGATGAAGTCTGCTTGGTTCTCAAGTCTTGTTAGCATTTGTCAGTAACATTTCGGACCAATTATTCGAACTGAAGATTTACTAAATTGAAGGATTTTTTTTACAAATGTAAGGAGTCACAAATATAACAGATAGTTTTGTAGATTTTAAGATCGTCAGCAGAAGCTAAAATATTACAATTGCGAGCAGATCGAATATCGTTTACGTAGATGTATGTAAAGTAGCGGCCCTAATTTGGAGCATTGAGGGACGCTACAGGAAGGAGTAAATGGGTGAGATTGAAACCCATTATAATGGGCTTAGCATTAGATTAGAGTAACAACATTGGAATAGAAACCAACGAATGATAATTTAAAAACTAATATCGAACGGTTAATCGATCCAAAAGGCTTAGTGAAATCTGTACATGTACTTGTTGACGGTTGTTCATGTTTATACAGGATAATCTCAATTAAATTGATAGTAGTTAGTCTCCAACTAACAAAACTTTATCGGTAAATGTAATGTGTATCGGTAAATCACAGAATTAACACGGTGATATAATTTATACAAAAGATGATAATGTTAGGTTTGAAAAATTTGTATGGTGGAGGACCGATGGCAATTTATGTACATACTACATGTTTCTAGATGTTCATTATGATATTAATAGATATGACATTAATAGTATGAGTTAGCATCAGAGAGGCGAATGTTGCTATTTTAATGGTAACAGTTTTTTTTGCAACGTTCACTTCAACGTCTTCTAACATATTGAGAATGCCCTGTTGCCGCCTCGATTTTTAGTTAGTTATTAAACACAGTCTGAAATAAATAAGTCAGATTTTTTGAAAACTGCATTTATGAAGTTATAACAATAACTATTAATGTTTAGCTTTTCTTAGTCGTCAACAGTGAAATTCTCGTGGTTTTAGCTTAAAGGTAGTGAGTTTTCTTCATGCGTTTCGTTAATAATTTTATTTCTTTCATTAGACTACTTGCGTCCCTTTATGTATACGAGATGGTAGTGTTCTATCGAAAAATACCCATTTATTCATTAAACATTGATATTAATTTTTGACGGTATCCAGGCGAAAGTTTTAAAAAGTGTCAAGCGCTGTTGATCCGTTTGACTACCTTAGGGTTTAATCTATATATACAGTGAATGAATTCATGTTCAAGTTAGGCTTTCGATTTTATTTATGTTTATGTTGATGTGTCTTTGTATTTTAGTGTTTATATATATGTTTTTATATATTATTTTGCTTTGTTTATAATATTGTCATTACATGACCATATCAATGTCTTCTAGGATTAGTGACAAATATATCATTATTATTACTGCATTTTAATCTGGCTGCGCATAGACGTCTGGGAGTTGTACGGTAAGGTATGTTCATATTCCTTCCAACATAGTGAATAGATTTACCGAAGTGTATACGATTTTATATTATTATTTTTATAGTTTTGGAATCATCCCAACCTGTTGTCCTTTTTTTTGTTGCCGTAATATTGTCGGGAGGCACTAGGGCATATTTTTCTACTGTTTGGTGGGAAATACTTTCCTTTTGTGCTATTTTATATACAGTGGATGTTTCGAGCTCTAGAGTACAAATTATTGTTTCTTTCTCTTCAGTTTTGACCTTTTTCAACAGCAATTAGAAAATCTGCAATCGCAAAATAAAATTAAATTTACGATATGGCATAACAGAATGATGACTTATTTGCAACTTTGGAACACACTAAATATGTTATCTTCATTGTACGATAATCGGACATAAACTAGTTTGTAAACTTATGGAGAGTAGTACCTACCTATCAGTCAACAGGGAATGGGCTTAAGTAAACAAAAATAATTCCCGCATATTTGCGCCGTAATAAATTGGCTTATATAGTACAGAATATTATTATTGTATGGAGTACTAAGTTTAGTCCATGCAAAGGTATTAAAAGAGTTACGCATTTATTTAGAGTAAAATTTAAGTAGTAGTAGCAGTAAGAGTAAATATGATAATTTAGAAAAGTATTCAAAGGGAAGCTGAAATGAATTGGAGAAACCTTGCTGGAGGGGTTCAAGGTATAGAAAATGGGTGTCTCCCAAATTTGAAGTAAGGTTTCTCTGACTTTTTATAAATAAATATGCATGGACACACATATCGTGACTGAATACATTGCAAATTATTTTGATGATGTAGTTGTAAAATAGTTGTTTTAAGTTTATCTTTGTGTGTTCAAGTAGAGTGCAATATTGCTCTTACTAATATGTAATATTTAATAGCCTTTGTATTGCATCTGAAATACTTTCAATGATTTAAAATGAATTTAATTTATTGGTTAAGCCGGTATTCGGTTTATTAATGTAAATAAAAACATCTTAAGGTTTTTCATAGTTCAGCATACATTTAGCAATGGAGAAATTCCCGCTCGTAGTACGGGGCTTCTTTGTTTTTTCGATTCTTGTGCTTTAAACATATGTATGCATTTTTACCTTATTAATATATGAGATTTTTCAATAATAGCACGTTTTCTCCTAAAATATGTATAATGTGATATTCCACTCCATATTAAGAAAGCGTGGGTAAAGCTTCGGGATAATTTTTTCATTATTGACGTATAAATAACGATAATTTTATAAATACGTGCATAATGTTTTATTCTGAAGCTAGGTCACTCTTCAGTAAGCTAGTACGCAGACCGTGGCGGTGTTAGAATGTAGTCGAGATTTTAATCAGGTGACGCCATACTGACTTCTGTCTCTGTCTTTGGTGCGAGATTTCATTATTGTGAGTGTGACTTACCGTTGTGGTCGTGCTCTTACAGTCTACGGGGCGTGGTTCTTATCGAAATTAAATAAAATACAATTAAACTGCTGCGAAGTTTAACAAGATTTTTCCCTGTCACCTTACGGACTTTGATAAGCGGTATTACCAATGAGGAATTGGAGTCATCCAGAGAGGATACTGATATAAACCGTGCGATTTAGTCTTATACATTACCAATACTTTCAATTCAATTAACTGTTAAGAATCTTTAATCGCCAATAAGGAGGTCGAGTATATATATATATATGTATATATATATATATGTATATAAATATATATATACTCAAGATGTACATAGGTATACAATGACACTAGAAAATCATTATTTGTAATGGAACAATTATTGAATATATTTTACCCAAACAATATACTCTGCAAAATTTTGAAAGTATTATATAATGTAATCTCTCTATAAACATTTACCACCAATGCTAAAATCATTGCATCTCCGAATATGCTGAAATAGTAGAGCTATTACTTTGTCAGTATCGCTACTGATAAATAGGGTCATTATGGTGTTGCAGTGTTAGATAGATATTTTACGAAGTCATGAATTGTCGTCCTGTGTTAAAAATATTCTAAAGTGTTAAAAGATTTACATATATTTACGGAGAGATCGTGGGTTTAAGTTCTACCTTGATTTATATTTTTTTAGAAATTAAAAAAAAAACTAAAATGCAAAAAATCTTAATTTTAGAACTCAAAAAGGAAAAACTAAAATAAATTCTTATAAAGAAGTAAGCTTTTCAAGCTTTTCTTAGCTATAGGCTAAGAAAATAGGGCGATTTTTTTTAAAGTAAAGATTGAGCTAAAGGAAAAAGTCAATAGATATTGCTGATAGCCTGTTTTAATATTCTATCTGCAAAGGAAATAAAATATGGTATAAACTTATCAGTAACCAGAGGGCGTGTACAACAAATTTTATGTGGTGGTACACGTTTTCTAATAGGTAAAAAAAATTCCAAAGTCGTTCTTAATAGAGAAATACAAACAAGGAAGATTTGGGAAGATCGTAACGCATGGGATCTTCAATAGAAGACTGTCTAGAAGAAATTAATTTAGACGGCCTTGACTGTTTCAGATATTATTGGCTCAACTTGCACAAGAACATTGACATTGCGATGGGTTGGAATATCAGTGGCGGTAATGTGTCTATTTGGGTGGCGGAAAATAAAATTTTTGGGGAATATTGGCTAATAATAATAATCCATGCCTTCGCATCCCTCAACAGCTTCAGCCAATTACAGCGGACATCGGCCAGCCATCAGTTATTATTACGCTTGCGGCTGTTGTGCATCTTAAGATATTCGTTCTCAGCATTCGCCACGGAGTAAGGAAAATCACAGAGAAAAACTGAAGGGAACCTTGAGAACAGAACTCGAGGTTCGAACCCGGAACCCCGGGGTACTGTGCTACCAGCTTGGGAATAAGCAATACAATGGCGTCAATGAATAGAAATCTGTGATAAAGAGGTACTAGAAGGAGATATCTATGTCAGTATTATGATAAACAGCACGAAGAAGCGGATTTTTAAAGTTATTCTGAGTAAAGGATCCAACGCCTATTAAAGCTTAATATAAGATTGTAAAGTTCTTGTTTACTTATTCGTTCTGTGTGAATGAATCTACAAATATTTTGTTGTTTTAAATTACCAATATTGCTAATATTTCCGGTACAATGTACAAAAAAATTAATGTTATACTTCTCTTTCATTTGTCTTTCTTTACAGTTAAGTAGTTCACTTTTAATCTGGCATACGTTACCGAGAATATTGAATAAAGCGAGTACTCTATTCAATAGGAACGATAAACATTTTGTGGTCCGTAATGTTTCATATGCGTTGGCGTTTGTTGCTTCATGACAACATAAATAATATTATAGTAGTACTTTCTTTGAAGAACTAAAGATTTGAAGTTAGTTGTATTAAAACAAGTATATTCAATTTCTGAGTAAAACATGTATCGGAGAATATCAACCTCGTTCATGCTCAAATTCTGAAAGTTTTGATTTTACGAGGGTTGAATGAAAGTCAGATCAGGGAAAAACATTTTTGATAAATTTTCCATCCTTTTAATTTAATACACTTCGTCGCCGAACGATATTTCTCCTTTCCTCAAAGAGTACCATTTCTTCAGAGGTACAATATTTTTTCATGTTTGGGAAGAGAAAGAAATCGCAGAGAGTCAAATTCGGAGAATAAGGCGGATGCGGCATCAATTCATAACGCAACTCGACCAATTTCGCTGTTGCAATGGCGAGCAAGTAGGTGGGCGCAATGCGAAGAAAAAAGTGCTCTCTTAAAACGTGGTTTTTCTATCCTGGCGTGTAGTGATGAATCCAAGTTTCATCCATACTTGTATATCTCAATAATATTTCTCACCTTCACATAATGATTGGCCAACACGATGTCATGGATTTTAGTGACCATTTCCTCGGTAATCACTTCTAAGCACGTAGCGTTACTAGTAGTGTCGGTTCGATTATATTGAAACTCCGTAAACCACTTATGAACCATATAATGTGAAGCAACAGCAGTCTTATAATACTTTTCTAATTTCTTTTTGATTTATGTGTTGGTTTTTTCATGAAAAAAAGTAGCTTACGTGACACACGAAATTTACTTTTCTACATTATTGCAATAATGTTTAGATCACTCATTTTCGCTGTCAAAACAAAACAAATTATCAGACCCGTATGAAATTTGGAAAGCACTAGTAGATAGAATGCTACTGTGCAGAAATATAAATTTCTTTGTGGTCATACTGCCATTTATTAAAGAGTTTCATATCCCACAAAAAATCATCATGCGTAAGGCAAAGTGGGCTGATCTGTCTTATTATACATCGGTTAGTAATTTACGGTATTTTATACGTTCTTTGATAATGCAGTGTCAATTTTATTTATCGGTATTTACAAAGAAAATATGTTTAAAATTTGTTCATTAAATTGACTTACTTTCGAATTAATACAACTGAGAATTTTTAATAGATATCGGGTACGGTTAGCATTAGAGGTTTTGCATTGTAAAGTTAATTTGCGGTAAAAACCTGTAATGTGTATGTAATTATGCGCTGATAAGAATAATTCACTGTGACCTTATGCTCTTATAGTTTAGGGCAAGTATTGATAAAGGTAACAATTAAAACAACAGACAAAACGAAATACAATATCGAGAAACAATTTAAACATCGACCTCGATTTGAAATCAGTGTGTAAAAGTTAATAGGTATATAGACTTACTAATAAATCAAAAAGTTAACAAGACGCACGTTCATGGTTGTCTTCGTGAGATCTCCTAAGATTCACGCCCATCGAGCACGACTTTCGTACCATTTCCCGCCTTTTCGCATCATATGGGATAACACTGATCGAACATTGATAATGCTTACCACTGGAACAATAAAAATATTTGCTTAGCAATAATTACTATCTGTTATAGAAAACATACGGTACGTGCAGGTATCTCAATTGGAATCTTTATTGCTTTAACAAGACCTGCGAGATAGGAATTACGGATAGAATTTTACGGATGTGGTGGAAAACTTTGTGTACTTGTGTAATCCAATGGTGATGGGGAGTATGAGTGTATACTGATTTATGTAACATGTAGGCATAACTATAGAGAATTAATATGGTTTAAATATTGATTCTTAACGATATTGATAGCTTGATAATAATATTCTCCTTGCATGTGCAGTATGTGCACGGATGAATCAAATTAATCTTTATAGTGAGGTGGATGAATATTGAATGAAGAAAAGAAGAATGGTATTTACATATCAAAATTCGAAACAAATGATTCAATTAGGTTTCTGCTAGTAGTAGAGCATTGGAGAAAAAAGATTATCACCAAATTTTTTTAGGGATGCTTCAAGGAATTTAGATGCCACATTGTATAGACAAATTATTACATTCCCTCTCATACATGAGCCAATAATTATTTTCTTTCCGTAAGTAATTTCTTTTTTACAATATTAAGAAGTTATATGCTTGGTTTTCAAATAAGATATCTCAAATGTCATATTCAAGTAATTTACAGAGAAAATAAAATGTTCTTTATTTCATAATCAAATGAACAGCTTACTTAATAAGAGGCAGTTGTAAAAAAATAAAAATGTGAATTTCCAGTTTGACGATAATTTCACAGATTTCCATTTTTGGCCAAAGAAATGCAACTGCGTTTTATAGCTGCTAAAATATTTTCCCGTCTCCACACAAACATAACCTCTCATTAATTCTGGTGAAACTGTAAATGTAATTGGTAATGATTTAATTTATCGCTAGGAATACTTTTATTATAATATGGGCGTGCAATTTCAGCTTTAATTGTCTGCTTATGTAAACTACTAAAGTATTACACATTGTCAACGCATCCGTGCTAGCAAGGCACTGTTAATGTGTTAACAATCGGACAAGTGAATCCCATCTACATTGGTGTGTTGGAAGATCGCATATGTTCGAGGGCATTATTAGATTCGTATATCGGTACAATGTGCTGTATTTATAGAAGTAAAACTTACCCAACCCCAATAACCTTTGTGACATAATTTAACACAGTTCGTTTAGAAACAGCCACACAGAAGTACGTTATGAGAGAGTTATTTTGACTTATTTCTTGCTGAAATGCATTTATGTGTATAAATCTATAAACTCGACCACTGAAGGTCAACGGTGAGATACTGTGATAAGTAAGGCTAAACCCAGTAATGCCTAAACCATTTGGAATAGTTTTCAATATGGTTGTACGAATCTGTGGCTGGAGTTTTGCACCTTTTTTCTTCAGGAGAAACAGAGAAACCAAAGTAGCACTGTAACTCGACGTGTAAACCACGCTAGAGACGAAACCACTTTGGCGGAAGGTCACGGTAACTCGATGTGTTAACCACGCTAGAGGCGAGAACCTTCCCAGAAGGTTCTCGCCTTTCTCCTCTTAATCTTATTTCATTTCTATATATCTCATCATGACACGGTCCAATTCCGGAGGTAGTTCGTTCATAATAGCAGATATAATCGCAAATGATAGACTAAATATGTCTGTACAAAAAATGAAAGGCAGAAATTAATGTGAAGTATAAATATATGAATTGTTACATTATGAAAATATTAAATATGTAAAATATAAATTTGAAGCTCGTTCGGATGTATCCCAACAATCGTTTACCCAAAAAAAGGATTTTTATATTTAAGAAATTATTTTCTCTTGAAGAAGTCTACTTGGAACAAGTAACCTTTTGTTTATTAAAAGAAACTATACTAAATAAAGAAAATAAAATGTCTCACAATTAGTAAATGGGATTCTACGTAGTCCTCCCACAAGTTTTGCCTCTAATTTTAATGTACCACTGGCAAGTACGACAGGTTGTTTTTTGAAGGCTTATAAGTGAGTATGAAAACGAAATCAGCTCGTCTCGACATGATGAGCAGTAACATGGAGTAGGGTAAAAAAGACAACCGTTTCGTCGTTATTGCTTTGCACAAATGTAATAAATCTGCAACGGAGATTTTCAACTTATTAGGAGCTGTTAAAAATATCAAGAAAAATAATTTATAGGAGAGTGAAACGATACATTGAGATCTCCTCTGTCGACGAGAGAGCAAGAAGTGGCTGGCCACGCGAAACTAGGACTCCAGTAGTCGTAAAAGCAGTTGCGGCAAGAATTCGCAGAAATCTGCTCCGAAAACAGAAAATTATGGCTCGTGAGATGAAAATACTTCCTAGAACAATGTCTCGCATTATTAAATAAGACTTGGGTGTTGGTGTTTATCGGAGAACCACGGGACAACTCTATGTAACATCAGGGAGTCCAGATCAAAAGCATTAGTTAAGCGATACACAAACGAAATGCATCTGCAAGTCCTTTTAACTGATGACAAGATTTTCACTATTGAACAAAAATTTAATCGGCAAGATGATGGAGTGGGGAAAGTAAAAAGGCGTCATCATCCTGCTACAGTGATGGTTTAGCAGGGAGTTGCATATGGGCAACGAACTATCAAACTGGCATTTTGGAAAATGTAGTAAAGCCGCTGTATGGCTCCTTATTCGCAGGAAAGCACCGTCTTCCAGCGAGATTCCGCACCACCTCAAAAGGCAAAGTCCACGCAGCGTTGGTTAGAGGCGAATTTGTCATCACTGCCCAAGATAGGGCATCAGGAAGTCTAGATCTCAAACCGTTGGACTACTGCCTATGGAATGCTTTAGAGGAGAAGACCAGCTCCAAACTTCACCAGAATATCGAACCACTAAAAGCAGATTTGGTAAAAGCAGCAGCTTCAATACCTCGTGCGTGCGGTGATCGAGGAGTGGTCGCATCGTTTGAAGCAGTGTATGGAAGTAAAAGGCGGACATTTTGAATAATCTTTACATTATTAAGTTCTCTGTAAAGTACGTAATAACTACCAATAACTTTATTTCTCTTTATTTTATTTTTCTTTAATTTGTATACGTTTGCACAAGGGACGGAACTTATGGCAGGACTATGTACACACATTACTTTCTGCAGGTAACGCTTTTGGCGTTGTATCTGATAGTTGTATTTATTTTTTTAGGATATGCTTACCATGTGTTACTAAGTTTAAGGACTCTTTCCTTCAAAAGAAAGGAATTTTTAGATAATAAAGGCGAAATGGAATTTTATTTAATAAAGACAAAATAAATAAATGAAAACTAGTTGTATAGTATTATACTTAAAATGTAAAATTAGCAAATTGTGAAAGCAGAAAGTATATCGTAATTGAGAACTTGTTTGAATCTTTTTGTTATACTATTATATATTTTGAATTTTTCATTTATAAGTTACATTATACTACACCACAATTGCATATGTGGTTTACTACCTTTACTTAATATAGGTTCTAGTTTTATTTTCGTACTGATCAAAGTTCCGACATAAAGAGATAAGAAATGAATGATATAAAACATACCAAGTGGTACCATATAACGGACACTATAAGTATTTTATGTACGTCTTTCTTTTTTGCCTGTGCTGTTTGTTCAAACTGTATCTTATCAAATGTATCTCACGTTGGATAGACTTAGTATCCGCCTACATGTAATTCCATGCATATATCACCATGCATTTGTATAATGTCCCTGTACAACTTCTGGAAAGAAAAGGAAAACGCAACATTACCTCGTATTGAACTGATAAACCTATTATACGTACTTCGCAGAATTTTGTTTGATTTCAATCGTCGGATAGTTTCAGTATGTTAATGGTGTAAGCTGACTTAAGTATATCAAATCTTTGATTTGGAGAAATACATAAATAAGAACAGAATGAAAGATTCTACTGATATAAAAATCGTATATTTACATTTCCTTCTGCATTTTATTGCGAATAAAATGCAACAGTGTATAGTTTCGTTTTACCTTTAATGTAAATATGCACGCTTCATAAGATATTCGTGATCATTTTTTTTTGGGAGTTTTCAGTTGTTGGACTTTCTGCGGTGATACTTATTTTTCGTGCGTTAATTTTGTAATGTCCTCTGTTAATGCAACGATTAGACTTTCTGGATAATTGGTTATAAAATGTAATGCTGGTACGTTTGAGCAAATTAAACTTTTCTGAAAGCCTTCAAAATACATGCCAGCACCATTAGAATGTTTGCGAATAATGCTGTGAAGATGAATTAATAACTAGAAATATTGTCATTCGAATTGCGTCTGGTAGTTTCTAGATTTACACCTTTATACTACTCTATAATTAGAGATTGTAGAGATCTATACAAATATTTGTATTTAATATTGTACGTTGATAATTTATCTTTTTGTATTGACTGTGAAAGATTGACAATAAATTGTGTGGGTAAAACAGACGTTTCAATAATAAAGGAAAATAATGGAGAATGATGAAAATTTAATTTAATCTATAAACAGATCGCATTCACTTAGGATGTTGAGCACTTGTAAGAATAGTTAGTATGTAGGAAAGTAACGAACATTCTGTTTCTATGTTTGTACTAAATGTACATTTAGTGTACAAACATAGAATTTTTTCCTACATACTAACAGATTGCATATTGAGACGAAACACCGAGTTCAATATTTATTGTATATAGACGTACAATAAAGGACAACAATAAAACACGTATATAAAAGTGTAATTTTTTTAATTATTAGAGATAAAAGAAAAATATTTAAACATTTAATTTGTTTAAAAATATAATAAGTACTAATACATTGAGAGCGCTTTTGAATTCTACTGAGATTAACATGTATAAAGGGTAGTTTTACTACAAGATAACATTTATTTAACTTGTTTATTTATCACATTATTTCCATTTCTTTACATACGCTGTATAGTACGTACATATATATATATATATATATATATATATATATACATATACAGTCTGTAAAGCAAGTAGGTGTACGGGTTAATGTACATGTTTAATGATTTTTGTGATTAGATTTGAACAATAATTTCATTATGTATGTAATTTATGTGCTCTATGTCGTGTTGTTGATGTAGACTCTACATCAACAACAGAAACAAACTAAAATAGTAAGTAAGTACATTCATAATTTCTAATATTGATAGTAATTGAGCCGCACGCATCTCTAACAGCACTCGTTCCTGCAATCTTATTTGTTACATATCCAAAAATTTGTACCAGTACGGCACAACGAAATGCTAAACTTCGATACGTGTCGATAGGAATCGAATGCCAAGAACAGTTTATCATAAATCTTTTTTATTTGAAGGGTTGATCATGCTTATTTTCCTTTTTGCAACACCCCATAGAAAAGCATGATACTATTTAATGTACTCATGTAATGTGTTCGATTCTCTGTTATCGCGAAAATTGATCCTACTTAATAAACAATGAAAAGTAACCTCACGCCATAATGTTTTCCCCTTCTTGTTCAATTGTTTTAATAATGTACTGCAGGGAATACTCTTTCTCAGCTGGCTATCGCGCAAACCGTCTTATACTGTTTGAACCAAATAAAGATATTTTGAAGCCATTTTGGCAAACTGTAACCTAGGCAGTACATTGCGACGACTTAATAGGGGAACTTTTTTAGATTCTCATGCGTGCAAATTTTGTTTTATTAAACATCTAATTGTGGAAGTATCGTATTAGTATGTACAGTGAAATTTTCCTTCGCGGACACCCCTCTTACACGGACACCTACCTTAAACGGACAGTTTCTCATATAATTTCCATTGCATTAACTCTTTCTTGGACGGACATTCCCTTGAACGGACGCGGACACGAGAAAATGTTCTCTTAACCGGACAAAAAATAAAAGAAACGCCGTATCTTATTTTTATATCGAGAGTATTGCTATTGCATTTCTCAATCGCGCCGCGCGCCAATTTTGCTGGGACTTCCCCGAGTAAACCGGAGATTTACCGACTTTAATCTTTCGGTACAAACGCAGCCTATGTCATGCATTTCTGCCTGGCGTGAATTAGGGACTTCCCCAAGTTGGTTGGGGATTTACCGTTCTTATTCTTTGGGTGTACGCTTTCGATTGAATCTGCTTTCAATATTAGTCTGATGTCTATGCGGAAAAGACACAGTGGGCGACACATTCATTGTGGAAATGGCTCCAAATAGAAAAATTCTCACGCTTAAACAAAAAATTGAGATTATTGAAGTTTACAATAAAGAGAAATTAAGTGTAAGGAACTTATCCAAGCGTTTTAATATTGGAAAAACACAAGCTGCAGATATAATAAAACATAAAAAAATCCTTCTAAACAAACGGATGTCGAACAGCAATTTGAATGAAAAAAGGAAGCTTTTTGACGGGTACTAAAATTGACAAATTGTGTTATGACTGGTTTATAGCAGCTCGGCATAAGGGGATTCCTTTGATTTTTTTAGATAAGGTTTTCTTGTATTAATGCGTTGATTTTCTTTTCATATTAAATTCCAAAATAGATGAAAAAAGTGAGATTATCATTAGGTTTGTCGTGATGAAAGCGCAAAAAACTTATTTTTTTTAGGTCCGCTAATACGATATAAAGTAAGAGAAATAGCCGCTTCTTTGGGACATTCTACATTCAGCGCTTCTTCTGGTTGGCTCAATAAATTTAAAATCCGCCACAATATAAGTTTTAAAGCGATTTCGGGAGAAGCAGCTTCGGTTAATTCTGAAGATGTTGCATCGTTTTTAAAAAAAATGTCCTTCTTTGATTAAGGGATATTCACCGAGAGACATCTATAATGCCGATGAGACAGGCCTGTATTTTAGGGCTCTACCAGACAAAACGCTCACATTAAAGAAGGAAAAATGTGTTGGGGGTAAGTATCCCAAAGAGAGGTTTACAATTTTGCATTGTGCAAGTATGGCGGGTGAAAAAGAAAAGCTCCTAGTTATTGGTAGGGCAGCTAAACTCACAGCTTTTAAAAACATTAATATAAATAACCTGCGTGTAACTTGGAAATGCAATAAGGAAGCTTGGATGACAGGACAAATTATGACAGAGTGGTTGCAAGACCTAGATTGGAAAATGGCTAAAGAAAAAAGAAACATTTTGTTATTTTTAGACAATGCGGGATTTCATCCGAAAGACGTTCGCTTAAATAATATAAAAATATTATTTTTACCCCCTAATTGTACATCAGCTTGTCAACCACTTGACTAGGGGATTATAAAGAATTTTAAAACTTATTACCGAAGTGTAATACTTAAACATCTGCTAGTAAACACTGAAACTGCTGGTACAGCTTTTGACTTAATAAAGAAAATTACTGGATGCTGTTTATTTGGCAAAAACCGCTTGGGACCAAGTAACCGGAGAGGCAGTTCAAAATTGCTTCCGCAAAGCAGGATTTAATTATGTAAATATGCAAAGTGAAGACCAGTTAACTGAGGCTGATACATCTGACCTAGAAGATGATTTGCCTCTTAGTGTACTTTCAGATATCCTCAAAAATAAGAATTTATTAAAATTGACGGATAATGAAAACCTTAATAATTTTTTGAACGTAGATGAAGATTTGTATGTTGAAGATCCAGATTCAGAACAAGAAATTGTAAATCCAGTTTAAATACAAGAACTTTCGGAAGATTCTGACGTCGATGAGGTTCCAGTGACAACAGAAGCTATCCCAAATTATGGTAAAGCTATTACCCTAACCAAGCAGCTCAAAAGTGTTGTCGAAAATCACGGAGATACAGAGTCTTTCGAGCTTCTTTTTAAATTAGAAATACGATTTCAAGACGCCATTTTAAAGAAAAAGAGAAGACAAACAACAATATATGAATTTTTGCGTCCTTAAAGTGACTATTCATTTCATTGTTTTGTATTACATACTACATCTATGTATCTGTATACATATATTATACTTTGTATGTATATATCTAAAGGAAATAAACTTTTTTTTCTTAAGTTTAAAGTTTCTTATTTATTATAAAAACATTTATATACATATACGATTTAAATGTCCCAGTTTCGTTAATATATTCATTTTTCGTTAAAACACTATTTTTGTTGTATCTACCACAGATTTCTTTTATGGGAACATCCTTCCCGAACGGAAATCTTCAGTTGGTCCCGTTGGTGTCCATTCAAGGGAGATTTCACTGTATACAGTTACTAAGATTCGAATCCTTTTTTATTTGCTTTCAAATTTACAAACCTTCCTATGGTTTTGTTTGTCCTGAGAGTGAGTTTTTTTTTGTTCTTCCAAGTTTCCTTGGCTTTGTTTTCCGCATTAATGTATACGTTATTATATTTTGCAGAAATCCTGATTGTTATATGAAATTGTATCTTTTGCCTGGTCTCTCTTCTAAATTTTAAAATATTTTCGTTGTTCTGTTGTACAATGGCTGTTTCTGCCCATTTCTACAATAATAAATACTCTATGCATTAACTTTATATTATACAAAATTTTCCAAAATTAAGCATTTGTGAACTTAAAACCTGCAACTGTAACTATATTTGTACACTTATCTTGTCCCAATGTTTGCTGTTCATTGACATAATGCGAGTTTTTACCACGAATAGGCAAAGTATTTGGAACGTATTCCCACAGCAAGTTATAATGTTTGGTCATCTCCTCAAAATATGGCATTATAGTAGTTGGAAAGAAATAATTTTGAACTAACTCATTCTACGCATAAAGTTAAATGTAATAGATAACCTCCACAAATAATTGTTTCTTTTTATTTGTACTCTGATAAATATTTAAAAATTTTTGCTCAAAAAAAAATATTTGATGATAGTGAAAATCAAATACTGTAGATTAACGATTGCAAGGACTGTGTGGTTGTACAATTCCCAGGTATAGCAGTAAACTCCACTCACACAAGTTTATTAATTAGGCGGAACGCAGCGTTTCGAGAGCACGTGGACTCTCACTGTCAACCGTGTTACCGACTGTCGGTAACATTCTAGCTACGTAATGAAAAATTATTTTACTGGTATATATATATATATTTATATATATATATATATATATATATATATATATATAAACTAAATAAGTAGTTAGTTTAATAAATACTTTCTACACCGTGTTACCGACAGTCGGTAACACGGTTGGCATTGAGAGTCCACGTGCTCTCGAAACGCCTAATTAATAAATTTGTGTGAGTGGAGTTTACTGCTATACCTATGAAATACTATAGATATTAAATATGTATTTCTCTTACGATTGTGTCTATCTCTCTTGTTAACACCGCTGAATTTATATCCTGTATAAGAAACAAAGAAGTAGTTGTGATACCTTACCAGATTGTCACATGCAAAATACTATTATTATTGGTTTCATTCTATATAGGTATGCATACAACTTTCCCTCAGGTAATTTGCAAACAACCAATTCATTATTATTTGCAAATAGAATAACACAGACAATTTTTCAATCATAAGGCTTTATGACACTGTGAACCGCTTATAAATCTTGCGATTGTACAATAAATACTTGGTTAAGGTTATGCGTTCGTTACATCAAATCAGATGCACTCATATATTAACAGGTAAACTATACATTATGAGTATCTGTAATCAGAGTGTGGTAACATAAATCAGCGATTTTTTCAGCTATCTTCATACCAATAAAATACCCGCGAGTAATGAGAATTACTGAGTGTAAATCATTGAATGGAAGACACGTGGCTAACGAATGGTTTCATACTGTCCTTTACAAGAGGCGTAGGAAACTACGATGTATATACGCAACCAATTCTTGTAAATCTACACGATTTATAACATGGCTGTTTTTAGGTTAGAAAGATTTGTTTTTTGTTTTTGTAGAATTGCACCAAGTATTTACTACTCACTGTGCGTGTGGCTACTGTAACATACCTATGTCTTGGACATAGTAGTGTAATGTTAAACAAATGTAATAAATTAAATAAGTTTAAATTAAAAGCGGTTTAAGAGTGATTAATAATAAAATGTGTGTGGTACTTATATCCTTTATTGCTTATATATACACCAACTCGGACATTACACGTTAGTTTTATCACCTACAAGTACAGATATGTACCAACTACTAACTATAAAGTACCTATATATTAGGCGGCAAGTTTGAAAATGTCATTGCTGGCAATAAAGAAAACTTAGAACAAATAACAAGTATTAACTTTTAGTGGGAATCGTCCGTAACGTAGTGGAAAGAATATTATCAACCAATTTATATTAGTAGAAAAGCCGTCTCGTAGTAATAATTATTAATTTATTTATGCATTTTTGTGTAAAGTATATTATGTACCGTCCTGCACAAATAAATACCGGGGTAAATTAGACTCTGTTTTGGGCTTTGTTGCAGTGGTTAATGATTTTGTGTTTGCGTTCGAACACAGCTGTAGAAGCATAAACTGCCCCCACATCCCTCCACCATATTTTATTAAAAATATAAATGAAACCAAGTTGCCAAAAACCATGCTAACTAATTTGTTTTTTTCGATTTGTTTTCACTGTCTATTGCAAAGAAGATTTGTACGTTTACAGCGAACCACTACGTGATTGTCGAATATATATGTGTGTACATATCCATTAACACAGCGAATGATAGGAATGTGGTAGCGGAGAAAAATGTGGGGTCCAGACAAGGGAAAATACGCGAGCTTTCTATAGATAAATGGTTTCATTTCGTCGATATTTGATTTATAGCTCAGTAATTTAGTTTTCTATTCCTGTGGTGAGTCCTTTTAGCGTTTCGAGTTGCCAAAATACATCAGTCTAATTATAGACAATTTACGTACTGAATAATGTCCAAAGTAACTATTTGTATTTAAGTATGTCGAACAGAGTAATACATATACTGATTTAAAGGTATCAATAAGTATGGAAAGTCGTCGCTTGTATTAGCTTCGTAAAATTAAATTCAAACGGAGGATCATGTGCTTTAAAGATTTGCGCTTTACAATAGCAGTATAGTGAAATCCAAAAATGTATGATTTAATATAAGCGTATAAGTTAAGTGCTAATTACTGGCTTATATATGTTTAGTAATCTCAAAAAGTAATATATGGAGCTTTGTATCGTAAAAGAGGAATTAATTTGCTTTCCAGAGAATATTGAGTAAAATAAATAAGGTAACAGAGAACGTGTTATGACGTCACTGCTCAACCTGATTTACATAATGAAATGTTTTATATTTGGAAGTTTTGCTGTCAAATTGAATACTGGCTAAAAAGTTAACTCAAAATGATTACAAAAAATGAAGAAAGGAGTTTGCCAAACGTTTAATACACATTTACCACATTTTAATAAAGAAACAAATGGGATAAATGTTCAAAAATGCCGTTCCAAATGGAAAGCAGATATAAAGTCTGAATTATTGATATATCTCTAAATAGAATGAAATAATTTTCCTAATTTCCATTAAATATGTAAAGAATGTTTATAAAATCACATACCTATATAGATGTTATCCGAAAATATTCTGTCTACTAATAGTTGTTGGTGAATGATTTTGGTTTTTAGAAAATTACCAGCGCTTCTTGTTGAAATACCAACAATTTTTATGATATGAATTTATTTATAGCCAACAGCAAGGCTCATACTATTCCCTCCTTTAGGATAACTCCATTTCATATATTTGTATCATGTTTGTATTTGGATTACTGTGCGTAAGTAATGAAATTAACTGTGATGTAACAACATTTCTAATAAAGAAATTACATATTTATCTATTACATTGCTATTTCGCAGGTAGTAGAAGTGTATACGCTACTGTATATAACCATACACTTATATACCATATGGTTATAGCTGCATAGGGAAATTGTAGCATGAAAGATAACCTGCTCACTGATATTTTAATTCTATAAATAGTTTCCATTGTTCTCATTACGCGTCCTTGTTATCTTCGCTGTAACAAAATCTGTATCTTTGAAGGAAGTTGCTATCGGTTTAAAATATTGTGATGTGTCTTTTGTACATTACATATTATATATATATTTTCATTCGAGAACACGTCTTTTAAAATTAGTATCAGTACACAAATCGGAATATGTACAAATAAACAAGCTGTCGGGGTACGAGCACCATGCAGAATGCCATGAAAATATATAGATGTAGACATGAGATAAAGTAAAACATCAAGCTGATTGATTGTAATAACGATGACTCGAAAAGTTATAAAAACTTGACGTATGGCAAGTAGTTTGTAGATTGGCTGTCTAAAATTTTCCTGAGGATTGATATTACACTGGCGAACACGTTTTGAGATTCTGTAAGTAGTTTCAAAATTTCTCTATTGCTTGAGGATTGTGAGATAACTGCTTAAATTGCAAAATGTAAAATTTTAATATAGTTATGGTTACATATTTCAGTAAAATATAGCAGAAAATATAGCTCTGCCTAACATGTTTTGTCAAGTTTGAATATCTCTTGGTATATTTATCATGTCCATTCAACAACACACCTGTTTGCTATAAAACCAATTATATTAAAGGATTAATAATTCTGTGCTATTCGGGTATATCAGAAGCTACGTTTTATTCAAAAGAAAGCGAACCTGTTATTCAAATAAAATTAAATTAGCTGCAGACGTGAAATACTTTAAATATAGTGTTCAAACACTTGTTACCAAATCTTGGTAACAATATGTAACCGAATTTGGTGTTATTTTAATACGCAAGTTTTTTACCACCCATTTTTCAAGCGTTAGATGTAGAAATATTTGTACGAGGGCGACCTGAAATGTTTCCGGAATCGAAAAGAAAAACACGGTATTGGTGTGGTTTCTTATTTTTATTTTTTAATGTAGTCTCCTAGAAGATCAATACACTTTTTCAAACGGTGCTCCAGTCTCTTCAAGCCGTCGGGTATAGTATACTAAATATGTTATCAGTAAAATAAACTGCAGAAATCGGTGAATAGTATACATTTCCTGATTATATTATAATATCTCAAGTGTAAACATGAAAATAATGTAGATAAGAGACAAATTGAAAATTCGTAATGTTTACAATTAGTTATGAAATTAAATCACATGTAACAATAACTTACAATTGCATACATAATAAGCAGTTAGCGAACATGAGCGAGTGAATGGCAATCGCTTCGATAAAATGCTGGGGCGTTCTGGCGTATAGTATGCATACTACAACAGCCCCACTGTTTAACTGATCGAATGCATCTCCCTGATAATAAGATAACTACTATCATCGATTTCGATAACCAATCAAATTGAACGTATTATCTATTTATTTAGGATATGATGGTTATAAAACACTAAGTCTCATCCTGTTTCTCATATTTGTTGTATAGTTTAAGTATAAATTGACATATGCTTCAAAGATAACTCATCAATACATAAAAGCAGCGAAGTGGTCCAATAGTTTATGGAGAGGAATGACATACTGCCTTAGACTGGCCTGCCAGACCTCCAGACCTAAATCGGATAGAAGACATGTGAGCTACAACCGTCAGAAATTAGGACGGAGACGCTAATGGTGTCAATCAAACATAAACCTGACACACCATTGTAATTTATTTTAGGTTGACCCAATAACACGTGGATTGAATAAATGCTTGCGGAACAACGATTACTATACAAATATTAATTATTATTAAATGTTAATGCTAATCTGAAATTTTTTGTTTCCTTGTTAAAAATAAATAGGCAGTGAAACTCACACTGGAATCCTATAGGAACTATCAGTGAACAATTAAAAGACCTATTGAAGAAGTTATGACCCATTTCACTTAAACATAATCCCTATTAGTAATTTTAATAAAAAACGCAAGATTGCATCAAGCATTATTGCAATATACACTGTCCTACGGTTGGCTGCGGTCATTTAAGTACCACAATTTCAACCCATACTATTTTTCCTTCGGCGTATTATTAAGGATAATGTAGTTGATCATACATTAGCAGTACAGTTCCTACCTGTGTTTTTTGCAATCACCTATTTATTTACTATAAAACTAAAAATATGAGGTGGAAAATGTGCTAAGAACCCGTAAAGTATTTAATATGGCTTAGGTTTTCACTTGACTATACTGTAAAATAAACAATATATTATTAGTATTCAATTAACGCAATAGTTCTGTAATTGTCCATTAATAATCTAAATAAAGCAAATATCCAAAATATATTTTAAAGGTTATACAAAAGACAAATGGAAAATATAATACTTCTAAAATTAAATCATATGTAAGAATGGATTTTACAATTGTACACGTTATGTTATGCAATGGAAGATTCTGACAACATAAATTGAATATGTAGTTTATTCAATTTATTAATTCCTAATATTTGCGCTACATAATATACACCCAAAACAATCAGAGAAACGCTGATATTAACCCAATCTAATCTCTGAATGGAAATACAAAACTCTTACGAAAACAAATGTCTCTAACTATATAACCGGGCCTAATTGTAGCAGTATTTATCAAAATAAGTGAACATATGACGAAACAAGTACGTAAAAGTGCGTCTCTAGCGCTCTTTAACTGATAGGTTTTATATTGTCTCATTTGTACTAATTACACTTGCCTCTCCATACTGTCTACCTGCTGATTCAAACTTGAACATTGAATATATCGGCAAGTATGCCGTCCTTATGTTGGAACGATATTCGCTTGACGAAATTATGAAAATACTAACAGGAGCACCGGCTGCACTTGAAATATCCAGGCGTTTGCAAACTCCCCGATAGTGCATATCATCTATCCAAAATATCATAGGTAATGTATTTGGCATTAACAAGTGATCCTGAAGGCATTGCATGACCTGACCTGAAAAAACTAATCTTGGTTTTATGATCTGTCCAAGAACCTACTTCAGAAAAAGCTAGTTTGAAATTGGAATTCTTTTTTGTGTTATACTGTTTAATTAAATTCTCTTTACTGTAGAACTTCATTTGTCGAATTGCGCCTTAGTAATACAGGATGACGCAAGGAAAAAGGTTTATTTAACTTTTAATAGCATTGAGCTTGGTATGTATGAGAAAATGAAAATGCTGCAATGTACAATGAATATTAGCGTTAAACTTAAACTCTTACAAACAAAAGAAAAAGTAAATGATGAAAAAGGTGTTGGCAGGTTTGTATATAATTGGCAAGTCATATGTATTCCTTAGTAGTATAGAATGCTTTATTTTTTGTGAATTATAAATAAGCTACAAAACAACACATAAAAAGGCATGTTAAAAACCTACTTATCTCAGTTTGGAAAGTGTACGAGGTGTGAGCTACCAACTTCCATACAATGGGGAAGAACTCCGTCGTATTGGAAAATCAAAAGGTTTTCACTATACTGATTAACTGATTAGTAACAATAACAATTGGTATTAAATCATTGCTCCCTTCCAACAAGTTCTCTATTGAAACTACCTTTTAAGAAAAAAGATTCACCAATGTCACTGTTAATAATTCTAGCCCACATAGTCAATATAGTTGGGTATTATTATTGTTCTTTTACGCTAGTATCCAATGTATATTGCAAAAGCTTTTGTCTGTTTACATATTTTCGAAGCAAACTGAGATAAATGCTAAGCCAACGTCTTTCGCTTCATTATTCAAGTGTAATCAAATAAACAAAGAGAATTTATCTTTAAAATTGGTAAAAAAGGGTAGTCGTAGATTTTTCTGTTAGCAGTTGGAAAGTTTACAATGCGTATGTACCATTTGAATACAAATTTGACTTTCGATATTTAATCCTTTTTTTAAGTCAATTTTAGAGATTTCGATCGACTACTTTGCAAATACTTGTTGTGGTTTTTGTTATTTGCATTTCATTAGAAGATTACACAATTCTAATATAATACGATCATTTGTTTTGCAGGTCTGTTATTGTGATGTTACTAACTACTGGCACTTCATAGTTCAAATAAAATATAAATATTTTGTTCAATTCTCCTGCCCGTTTACAAAGATCTTGGTGCTTAATGCTTCACGACATTTTCATATTTTTTTTGTCACCGTAAAAGGTAAATAATTATGATGGTAGAAGATCATTGCAATAAAAATCAAAACACATCACGTATTTATCAACAGTACTTGCCTAATCTTCAGCTAGTTTAGCTCGGTTAGCATTTTACATGGAACCTGTTTTTGATGGGGAAATTCTACTTCGCTTCTTATCGCACTGCATAATTTATACCATTAAGACGAAAGATTAAATACTAGCAAACGCTCATTCGTATCATAATCATATCGCAGCTATTCTGGATATGCGTTTCGTCGGTTTCATTTATGCTTAAAACACTCACAAACACACGCTCATTTCTGTATGCATAAATGTAGATTGTAGATACGAATTATGGAGGAGCGTTATCTGCAACTTATCGGCAAATGCAAATATTGTCGGTTGTGCACGCGACAGTACATTTTTTCGCCTCTACTGTATTCTTAAATTAATGTTATAACTATGCCCAGAAATGTGCCATTTGAAATTTGTACCTTTCGAACCATATTACTTGTTATTGAGATATGGGTAACAATATCTCCAACTATCTTAAAAATTAAATTTAGAAATTGCGCTTCTTTGAAATTATTTCCATGGTTATCATAGAAATTATTTTTAGAATTACACAATTTCACATAAACTAAGTTCGGGTATTTTGTTTAAGTTACGTTATTATAGAATTAATCTATTATTAGTTGCATAGGTAAATGAGAAATACTTTTAGAATTACTCAAATTTTGTAATTGCATTTAATGTTGAAGTCAATTGCAACTTTGCTATTTTGGGTATCGTATTTAGGTACAACATGCTCTGATGTGTATTATAAAACATTGAAGCAAACATAACAAGATAAAGCAATTTAAAAACCAAGTCGGTGATATTGCAATTGACTACCTTTAATAAGTAAAAATAAGCTTGTTGGTACCTACAGCTTTGTTGCCCGTAACTATTGTTGTTGTTGTTTCACCAATATATAAAGGCTAGTTATTTATGTTTGACTTATATTTATTTCATTTTATATTTTACTCATTCTTATTTATACAGAAAATGCAAATTGTTTGGGGATTAACCGACGCAATTGCTTCCTGACATTATGCAGAACTCCGCATTGTGTAAGTCTGTAAGGGTGGGGTAAAAGAAAAGATTAGATATGGGTTAAATACAAATTAATATATTCATTAATATTTGGAATAGCATTTAAAATGTACAGTTGAATGAAGTAACAATTTTGTACTTTTTATTAATAAGTAACACCCAATTTTTTAGACGTATATTTCTTTGTATTGAAGCTGTAATGAAATAAACATTGTGTGGATCCAGATTAGATATGTTTTCGGTTATTGTTACAGTATTGTTATGGATAATGAGAGCATAAGAATTTAGGCTACAGTAGGTTGTCCTTATAATATGCCAGAGATATTTAGAATTTGAGTCGAAGGTAAAAAGCGATGGAATACTGTCTGTTTCAGTCTTTAGGATTGGCAACCTCTTGTAAGCGTTTTACTAGAGCTGACATCCCTTCCCAACACACACTACGACTTTATTTTCTTATAACTACCAATCGAATCGTATTACAAATAGGTCAAAGGATGTACATCACTTTCATAGCTGCCGTTAATGCAGATGTTAATATAATTAAGAGGTCATCATGAATCCCAGTTTGGCCCATCAAGTATTCGCGTTATATGCTGGCATTTGTCGTATGAATGTAATGCAGATTTGTATCATTACTCCGGGAGAGAGACGCTAAGTCTTGTTTAGTATTCAGCGGTATGTCTCAGACAAAATACCAGCCTTGTTTTCATATTATAAGCGATATATTCGTAAACAAGAGTACTTTCACCGTGCTTATCTTCGATTTCCTTGTGAACACGACCTTTTTTGTCAGATTGACGGATTAATAACGATTGCAAGAACTGTGTGGTTGTATAATTCACAGGTATAGCAGTAAACTCCAATCATACAAATGAATTAATTATTCGGAACGCAGCGTTTCAAGAGCATGTGTCAATAACAGGGTTGACAATGGAAGTCCACGTGCTCCCGAAACGCTGCGTTGCGAATAATTAATTAATTTGTATGAGTGGAGTTTACTGCTATACCTGTGAGATTGACGGATTGCTTATGGTCCTTATAACGGAATATAACTATCCGAGAGGGATCTCACTGATATATCGGATAATTTATCTTCTACTGTGATAAATAGATAGCACTTTTTCATTCTTAATACTTTTAAGTAACACTAAATAAAAGATGCAAATTTTATGTTTTCTTTAAAGTTTGTTTACTTCTCTTGCTTTAAATTGCTCCAGATTATAGATATTACATCATTGTAACAATCAAAGTAAAGTAGAGTACTCTACCAAGAGCTTCACAGTAAGTAGTAACTAAAGGTAAATGTAACCTCAAATAACATGAAATATGTGGACATGCGTGTTTATTGTTCAAGCTATCATTCATGGAAGGTTTTTAAAAAATAATTGGTTTACTATCAGGGCGGTGCTTTTATATAATTTAAACTCTGAGAAACTATTCAATCGAATGTAATTATTATTGGTTGCCCAATATTATATCCCAGGTGTAAGCTAGTCACAGAATATTAATATAGTCTGTGGACTAAATATAAATAATTTTAAATTGTCATATTTTTTCTTACTTTTTTTGCGGCCTGGAAATTTGGAAATAGAGGTATTTGTGAGTGTTGGTGTAATTTTCATTTATTCATACAGCACATATGCTTCGCAGTGTATGCTTAAAATGTTTAACAGGCTGAAGTTTACTGTCAAATTTATGAAGTGTATGGACAATATATGTGCGTAGAGAAAAGTTTTTGTAAATTTACACTGCAGAATGCTGGTTACTTAACGTTACGACCAATTATGCAAAAAATCATTTTGAAGTGTTAAAGCGCAATTAGAAATGTAAGAACACTTCTCAAATGTGAAAAGGCTTTCGGCTAAAAAAAAATCAATATAGAAAAAAACTACCTTACCATGTTCTGCTCAATTTTATTGTCTGCTGTTTGTAATATTTACTATACACATAGTGAAATAATATTTTGGTGCAAAATTGTACTTTTACTTGTGAAATATGATGCGTAGCTTAACAGGAATTTGCTTGAGTTGGAAAATTGTACCATTGTACACGTATTTCACATGTCACAACTCATCAGCATATCTGGGGAAGATAGTAATTATTTCTATATTTTCTTGTATATGTACGAACTAGATGGATACATGTTTATAAGAATTTTTTGTCTGCAATATCATTTGAAACAGCCACACTTAATTCTACAAATGTGAACAATGTATTGTGTTTGAATTTTTGCAGTAACAGTAGTTACAACTGCCGACATCTTGGCGTGAAAATTAAATGAAAAGTTGTAGATCTTTATGTGAGTTGATGGTAATACGAAATTTAAAGGATATTTTGATTTAATATATTGCACACCACCTTCGTCGGAACATGTACATATACTTAGAATTACGAAGAAAATATGTATTACAAGCAATATCACCAATTGAAAATGTAATAACTAGAGACCGGATTATATGCAAAGTGCATATATTTTATTTTATTTAGTTTTTATATTTTACGTCTATTTGTAGATGTCTTACACTGATTAATGTTAATTAACGCTAATTAACTTTAATCAGTGTAATACATCTATATATAGACGTAAAATATAATAAATAAGTAAAATAAAATATATGCACTTTGCATATAATCAGGTCTCTAGTAATGACAGTAGTATGTGCTTATTTTTAATATATATATTTAACACCGGTATTCATTTGTATAAGTGCAAAAAGTAGTATAAATGGCACCCAGAATCATGTAAATATAATTTCGTGATATGAAAACTACAGGTTGCTTGTAAGTCTACACTAACCCGACTGTAAATTTACATTTCAGTATACACCAACACATAAATTAAGGACTTTCGCATTCATAAAAATGTTTTTCTTCGATTGCATGATCAATCACTTAATATTACAATACTGATTATGTAAATCGAATCTAAATTTACAGCAGTCTCTTTCAGTGCGGCATTGTGTTGATCAATGACAATGTTTGTATCTGCAAACTACTACTACAAGCCTCTTCCACTTTATGAGGAGATCATTTATCTTACAGCCCAAACTTCTCTCCTCGCAACTTTCATTTAATTTGGTATTTCAGTTGCTTCCTTCCTGGTCAATAGTTTGAGAGCGGCAAAAATAGATAAAAAGATAATATGTGGTCTGTATTAGAGTTAGTACGATGAAGGCTTGCTCCACTACGCTAAGTGTCTGAGCATTGGAGGAAACTATATGGAAGTGTAATCGCAGGTTCTTAATTAGTAACAAAAGTGTTTTATAACTATGTCCTTTATTTTGTTTTCATATCTTATAGGACGTTCCTGGATACCCCTCGTATATAAAAATAAATACAATGAGAGTTATCATTTATATGCTGGATTTAATGTACACAAAACACTCTGGTTTGTTAGTCTCCGTTTTTATATTTGGTTCTATTTTATATAGTGTGTGTATGTATATACGTATGTACTTTGAAACATAATCGATAAAATTGGCGATGCATATATTTGGTTGGTGGTCACCGCGCCATTGTTATGAAATCGCACACGGCGTGTCTGGCGCACCTCGTCTTATCAATGAAGATCTCGAGCAAACAGCCGGAGGACAAATGCGCACCATAGAGAAGTGGAGCGATGCTGCGGTAAAGGGAAAGGCAAGTAAACGGGCCTGGTCGACTGTATTCAATATTTTTATCAGATTTGCGTATTCTCACGTTCTCGGAACGCGAGGATATGGCGATAATTCCATGGTTTGGTTATCTATTACAGTTTGTTTGTTGAAATTAATTCTATGCGGCGGGCGTGAGGGACTGAGAAAGAATGACGACGGAACGGATATGAGCTAGATTCTGTGGAGTCCGGTGACGAAAGAGAACGGTGTAACGTAGATGGAGGTGATGAGACCGAGATCGTTCATTAATCAGTTCTGGCAGATGTTGATGGACCGCAGCGTTGAACGTCACCTACTACCTACTACACGTTGCTGTCGACATAATTTGTTATCGGGATGACTGAGTAGAATGCGCGAGTGGCTCTATTTATGGGGATGATAAGCTAATGTGGTTATGTTTAAATTACGTTTGAAATGGACAAACGTGAATTTTAAGATGCATAACTTCCGATTTGTTTAGCTTTTGCAGACTAAACTATAGGTGTTGATTGTTTATTTGTCACTATAATTTCACCCGCTAAAAATTATAATCTAATTGTTAACCGATGACCTTTCATTTTATTCCTATTAAATTATTATTAGGCGTTAAAATATTTTTACTCATTGTCATATTTGTGACAATTGTGTGCTGAGTACAGATTAAATCACAGTTTGGGCGACAAAAACTAACGTTATAGTAAGAATACACGTCGATTGTTAACTTTTGTATATTAATATTTGCAATATTTATTATATTGAACATATGGATGTTTTTCTATTCTTTGAGGATATGCAGCAAGCGTTGGTAAGAACAAAAATGATACATTTTCTTCTATCAAGGTTCATGTAAAGAGCTGGTTATTAAACAATGTAATCACAGCAATTGTTATTCTGTCAATCACATTCAAATCTCAATTTTAAAGAAGTGTGCATTATTCGTAATTTGTTATTGTTTATTAAATACTGGTTCCTTTTCATATTACCGTTCTTCGTTCTTGTTATAGCTTTTTCTTATTTGTTCTACTCTGATTGTTCTTACTTGCTAATTGAATTTAATTTTGAAATATTTTAATGGTATAAGATATTTGCGGTAGTTTCACCACAAATTGTCCAACAATTTCGACTTTATTATCTTCTATCAAAAAATAAGTCTTACTGTAGACTTTGTTCTATCATAAATAGTCTCGTCAAGGAGGGGCAACTTTCAGTGCCGTAAGGGGAACAACATGGAGGGGTGAAGCGCGCGGCACGAAGAATATAGTGCCCGTATCAAAGCACGCTTGTTCAGTATTATTCGTCTGGTCGTTGCAAGTGCTTGTGAGTACACACATACTTAGAAAATGTTGCATTTAGGTAAGTTTGGGAAATGGCGTATTTCAAATAAACTAGATAACGTAATAGCGAGCATGCTGGATTTAGAATACGAAGACGATAGAATTAAATGTGTAAAGTGCGATAACTATTTGACATGTGCCAGCAGGTGGAAGTGTGAAGGCCACCCAAAAACTATAAAACACAGTTCTGCAATCTATGGCAAACGATACAGCGAATGATTAATATTTGATATAGGTGTTTGTTTTCTTCTATGTATTGTACCGTTCGCTTTACTAGATCAACAAGCATTTGTCTCCTTCTGGAGCAAATATTCGGATTATACATTACCAAGTCGGACATCGTTAAGAAACTTTATGCCATCTTTTCGTGGCTATGTTGAAAGAAGAATTAAATCAGAATTGAAAGATAAAACATTGTGGTTATGTATGGACGAAACAACCGATCGGCGAAAACATTCTGTTGTGAATGTAATGGCACGTACAATGGTAGAGTTTGAACCGTCATCTCCTATCTTGCTTCCAAAAGAGTTGCACAGTGTACTAGCGATGAAATTTTAAATGTGGTGTTGAGGGCATTGAACAAATTTCAAGTTTCAACAACGCAACTTTTAATGTTTGTAAGTGGCGGTGCTGCTAACATGCTTTCCTTAGGCCGATCTCTTAAAGAAGAAAGTGGCAATGTGTTACATATGTGCAATTGATTCCTGAATGTTATCCACGAGTAAATGCTTTTATAGCTCATACGAAAGCAATATCTCTAAAGTTCCCAAAACGTACAAAAAGATTTTTCACGAACTGTGTCCGAAAGTGCCTGAACTACCACAGCCGATTACTACGTGTTGGAGAAGATTGTTAGAAACTGTGTTTTACTACTGCAAACATTTTATGATGTAAAGAACTACTATGGACTAGCGGAAAGAATTGAAAAATTATAAAATGATTCGATGTCGTTTGTGGATTCTGTTCAAATTGTGGATGATGTTCACTCACACTTATGTACGGCAGAAGGCGAAAAAAATGAAAGTGTATTACGAAAATTTGAAAGTGTTATTGACAGGAATACAGATTTTCTCATACTAAGACGAATTTGTAAAGGTTCGTCGAGATATCCATTAAGTTGTCACAAAGATTACTTTAAATTTGCAAATATAACATCACTCGATGTGGAACGGTCGTTTTCATCATTAAAAGATATTTACTATACACGGCGAAATCATTTGCCTAAAACAAGCGTGGAAACATATTTAATGATTCTAGTATTTAATAAATACCACCCAGATTTCGTGGAAACTTCCTAAAACAGTAAGTGCTTCAGCAAGTTATATAATATATTTTTTATCATTATTTTATGTGTAAACATTTCTGCGTCCGCATCGCCTACTCATGAAAGTCACGATCATAAGTGATGCGAGTACGTAAACGTTACTGAACACTCGCTTTGATACGGCCGCTGCCCCTCCACATTGTTCTCCGCACTGTACTGTAACTTGCCCCACTTTGCCGAGAGTAATCATAATTCTAGTACAAAAATATCAAATGTATTCCGGAATAGATCTATTAATTCCATTTCGCGGTAATTTCCGTCAGATATACCGAGGATTAAAGTCACCTTAATTTCATTTGACATTGCTAATGCGTGAGATATTGTAAAAGAGATGACATAAGAACTACAAAAATATGTATATTGTATACCAAAGATTGAAACAGATTTTGGTACGTTTAGCGGTCCAATTTAAATATTGGCGCGCGACATGCATCGACACCTTGCGTAAAAATATAAGAATTAATATATACACGCCCTACTCGTAAAATAGAAAAGCCGCTGTTGCAATCAAGTGAATATAGTTTATTAAACGCGTATATCGCTTTTTTTTTAATAACGCAAACACTACGGTTCCCCAGATTTAAATGAAGTTGCAGTAATAATTAATTAATTACACAGCAAAAGAACGATGCAACACTACAGTTATACTACAATTGGTCAAGTGAAGCTTACCCAAATAGTGTTAAGAATTGAACAGAACGCTTAGTATAAAATCATCATTACTACCTACACACTACTTACAATATGAAATAAACGTGGTTGTGGTTTGTTCCTTTTGCTACACAAAAAAAGCACAGTACACTTTCTGGTCCAATTACAACGTGAACATAATACACATTACTCTACAATCGGCGTTGTAAATACTTCACCATTTTGCAATAACAATAATAACCACAAATGCTTTAATGCTTATTGGAACTCATTGCTCCCCACAAACAAACACGCATCCCATTTTGTTCAGAAATCCAACCAAATATACGTAGTCAATATTATAAACGATATTTTAAAAAAATGTATATCAGTATTTTTAAATATTAACTACTTAATAACAAGAAAAGACATCTGAAGTGGAAGCAGTATATTTCTACTGTAACTGATATTTTTACATATATGTAAAAATGTAATGAGATTTCTAGTACGACCTCTATTCTCTCCAAGAACATGTCAGGTTTTGATTTTATTTCTTACTTACCTTTTTCGTTGTGCTTACTTTCCCATTTGCAGTTTTTTCTAAACATATTTTATTGTGAGGGAAGAAATATTGCTGGATTCCCTCTGATAGTTAACGTTTAAGTTGAGGCTAGTTCGATAATTTTTTTTTATTTGATCGTTGATTACTATTTTCTTAATGTATAACTCTGCATTTGATTCGTATTCCAAAATTATTTTTGCCCCTTATTATCTAAAAATCCCCTTGCTTTAAGAAAAAAAGAGTATCTTAATTAATAGGAAACAAGGAACAAGAAACTATTCCAATATAAAGTTTATATCGGCTATTAAAATCTTTTAAAAATTATTTGGCGCATGCGTGTCACACGCAGCAACTAGCAAGAATCACATCTAAAGTCAGCATGTCGATCTTCGGATGTATTTGGGAAATGTTTTGATTGCCATGTTGACATACCGAAGCCAATAGTTTGGATAGCTGATGCAGAGTACAATAAAGCTTCTTAGCTCCTTAATTTCGTAAATATTTCAAGTAGTTTAGACGAAATACGTTAAAGTTGCATAAACCCTTTGTGTATATACATACTTACTCCACTGTAGTACCTGGAAACCGAGAAGAACACCGATGATCCAAACAAAATACAGTAAATTTAAGTTGTTCTGTTGGAAACCGTTAAAAAGAATAGAATTTTGTTGAACCAGATTTATTTTTAATGTTTTTTTTTCAAAATTTAGCTAGCATAGGGATTACGTTAGATTTTTTTTTGTCGAACTTACTCCGTTTGTAAATAATACAACCGTTTTCTTATTAATATTGTTCTTTTGCTCAACGTTCGTTTTTACAAAAAATAAACTTACTTATTTAAAACAAAACATTAAATGAAAAAGTCGACTACAATAATATAAATTTTGTTACGAGTCCTGAAAAATTCCACTTTTGTGACTCTGCGTTGCTTATGTATGATAAGGACCGTTGGTTCGACGTTTCGATAACATCTCAGTTATCTTCCTCTGGAGCTTCTCGTTACTATAGGCGATCAAAAAGCTTCGGAGAAAGATAACTGCGATATCGAAACGTCGAATCAACGGTCCTTATCAGGACACACAAGCGGAGTCGCCAGGAAATCTACAACACACATACCCGCGAGAATATTAAACGTATATGCATGTACATATACAGTATACAGGCTGGGCCAAATTCAATTTAAGAGTAAGCAAATGTACTTTATTATTTAATAGGCTTCCCAAGGCAAATTTTTCGAGATAAATCAGTACTCAAATCTAATTTTGGATGTATCTTATGGTTTGATTAAGTCTGTTGCTTGAAATGTAATACAGAAGTGGTATGACAGGTATTACAAAACGTCTGTCATAATATACCCAATAACAATGGCAATTAATAATTAAACACTTTGAAATCAACCTGTATTTGGGAAAGGTCATTAAATAGAGTGTTCTTCCCGTAATATGAAAGAAAACAAAATTCATTTCACTGTATATTGTGGCCATTATTATCAATAGTTTTGTAGATATATGGTTCTTGTATAATATCGCAAACTATGTTAAATAGAACATCTGGCAAATATCGGTAAGCATTCTATAGCCTGTTATGACTCAGTATTACACCTTCAGAAAACTATTCATAATAACGGCCATAAGATATATGCCTGCGTATTGCTACGTTTTAAACAGATCCCAATTCAAGCAGGCAATATTTTTCAAATAAAAATGATTTATTTGGAAAACTAAACTAAAATAATTTAACACAAAAATAAGTAACGAACTATAAATAAAATTACTAACGCTAAATTAATATTTATTTGTACGGAATTTTTTATCTTCACCCTGTATTTAGCCCGCCACACTTTCACTACAACATTGATTCAATAATTGCCTTTTTTCCGAGAGCGGATCGTACTTGTAGTCAACGGCCGATATTTTCTTCGAATTTCTGTCGCGTTTCAGGAATTCTCGCGCTTCCTGTTTTATACCGTTGTTTCTAGGAGCTCGGTTGTAACAGCATATACAGGCTGTACAATATATACAGACGATACAGAAGTGACATATTAAAAATGGTTGTATGTCAGTTTTGACATGTAATAAACCTGAAAATCAACAACTATTCTTTTAATATACATAACAGGATTCTTAACCTTATATATGTACATTAGGTGGCTTTGGGTGTATCTATGTAATAACATAGTTGGAATGGTATTTGCGCAATGTTAAAAAATTCATAAAAACAATAAACAGTAGCATTTGTTAAATTTATTGAAAGCAAGTTTGGTATTTACCTCCTTTTGCGTTATTTAATTCGTTTTTTTAATCGCCGTATTTCATAATTTGGCTCGTTTTAGTATTTGATTTTTACTCCATTTGTTGTCGATATAAAGAATGAAGCGCGGTATTGTTATTCTCAATGTTACCATATAGTTTGAATTAGCGAATTAATATTTTTTTTTAATACCGATGCAGTTAAGAAACAATTACATAACCACTAATACGAAAATTGACCGAGATCGTTGAATCAATCTGTCTCCGATTCTCTGCTGTATATGCACGTATGGTACATCGAATTATGCGCTGTAATGTATTTATACTTCATTCATATGGAAGAGCTGGAGATTGGAGTAGCCAAATCATTGGTATCAACTGGCCTTCTTCCTGGAGTGACATTAAATAAGTTCTACGAGATAAATGAGATGATTGTTTGGGATCATTATCTTCTTTGAAGATAAACTTTTTGCTGTAAGATTCTCAGATAACCCTTCTTGCGCAGAATCCCATCTATTTTTATCAAATCACCTATAGTTGTACCATCAAAACACACCAAAACCATAACATTATTTCCACTATATTTCACAGTAGCAACTGCACATTGGTCTCCAGTCTGCTCGCTCACAACTGATCAACATTTTGAGCTAAGGGTGGAATATGGATTCATTTATCCACAATACTTTGTACCACTGCTCGACAGTCCAATCCTTGTGTTAAATGGCCTGCCCCAGTCTCCTTTTCTTATTTTATTGTTTCAGCAGTGGTTTTTTCATAGATATTCTTTCTCTTAACACTGCTGCGAGAACTCTCCGCTTAACGGTTGTGTGAGACATTGCTTCTCTTCTTGCAATATTGAGTTGTTTTTGTTCTATTTCTTTCTTTTTTCTATTGCGAAGTGAACCTGTTTCCTACATTCTCTTAAGAGCCATCAATACTCCATTTTGTGATGTCTTTATTTTTTTTAGTGGTTTATAATACTGAGTATTCTTCACTACAAAATGTTATAATGGCGGAAACGTTTTTCAATTGATATTTATTGTTGTTCCGGCATTTTTAATTATGATTTAGAAGCACGATAAATTTTAAGTTGACTTGGATATATTTTTGAGTATTTTCATAATGTATTTCTTGGAGCCGTTCTGTTTTATATTACAAGTCTTGCATAGAACTTATCTAAATCTAATTAAATTAGGGATTAATATAGTTTCAGCTATCGCAAAATGTGAAAAAAGACAGGTATCAAAATGCAAATTACTGTGTTTTTTTACTGGTATTCCTCTTTTGTAAAATGTGGTTCACTATTTGTCAAAACTCTTTCACGTTATTGCAAATGATTTTCTAACCTAATTAGAAAAAGAAGATAACAACAATTTACTGACTATACTACATATATGCATAAGATGATGAAAAGGCGTACAAACTTGGAATAATGGACAAAAATTTCAACATTTTTATGAATAAAATCATCAATACCAGCTGAACTTGTTGTTTTATGGTACCGTTAAATCAAATAACATATTATTGGTGCCACGATGACATTGTTAAAATAATTTGGAAGTGTTAAGGTTTTGACGAATATGATGATATGGCAAAGTTCAGACATATATTTTCTATTTGAATGCCATCTTTGTTCTAGAAACTTTATGATATTACGGAATATTGTGTATGTAACGTATACTTTTAAAAGGCATATTTACCATATATACATACTAGTCTAGTTCAAAACTTATATTATTATAACCACACACCACGTAAATTCGTGGCATTCTTATAATAGAAGGCAATGTTTTACAACATTTAGTGATATCTCTTTCGTGGAAGTCAGCAATCGCAGTTACAATTAGTGACTTTGATTTACTGCAAAATGCTTGTTATGAAAATAACTATTTTGTAAACCACATGGTTGAGTGGTAGAAAATAATAAAAATAGGGTGACAATTAACAAATACAACGATAGGCGTACGGTAACTAAAATATACAGAATCCAATATGTCAACATCGTAAACATTGTTCCCAGTGTGTATAACATGCACGTAGTGTTTAAAATTACTATGCGGCAATGGATATTTTACTACCGTTCCATTTGTCATTCTGAATATTTTGTTGATGACGTGAATGTGCACATATTACAAGAATTCTACACAATATCCCCGCGACTGTTGCCTCCTGTTTTATTTGGTGCATTCAAAACCAAGGAATTTCAATGAAATTGAGACAACATAACTTAAAAAAATGTCTTCTCTTATGTAAAACCAAAATCCAGTTTTGTGCAGTCAATTACAGATGATAAGAGCTATATGTATGTATGTATGTACATGCAATGAGTTGATTTATCATAACTGACACAAAATAACGGAAAAAACGAAGGAAATCAAAGTCAGGAGAGTATATGAACCTCATGTCTCTATAATACAAAATATTCTTCAATCTAAAATATCATGTACATATATGATTTGGTATATTTCCATGCTCTCCCAAAAATCGTAACGTCAGAAATAAATAGTAATGGCATAAGCGTAAGCAATATCTAATACAATTCGCTGTCATCTATCGTCTAGTCGTGTTACCATCAGCAAGTAGAAACGATATATACAGCTATAGTGACAACAGCTATAAGAAGGGACGGGGACCAGACGATTTATTTGCCGGGAGAGAGAATGATGTTGAAGTAAGGTTGCTTGTGGAGTGAGGACTATGCCAAACGGGGCAACGAAGGCATAACATATTCCGCGCACACGGTTTTGCTAAAATTCATTTCCTGGCGGCTCTCGTGTCTTCAGCCACAGCAGTTCTGATCAGGAAACGAATTCAGCACTCGAAATGGAAAACAAAGCATTACGACACCCGTGTACTTATCGCTACGGCACTTTCTGTTGTAGAATGTTCAAATTTATCCGTTACGCTACATTAATACCGCTAGAACCACCTATATACGTACATAAATATACCTACATATATATGTATATATATATATATATATATATGTATATGTGTGAGTGTGAGGGTATCGCTGAATTTAATTTATGTGTGCGCTATACATGGGTGGTAGGTAATGTAGCGGTAACGCAGACTATTAAGTCGGATGATACCTAAAAGAAGATATCCCACTTATGCAGGTATGTGTGTGCTACTTATTTCTCTCTTTTTCTTATAAGTAGATTCAGCGTGGATACGTATCGTAAAGCCACTGAAGACATTACGATATTTCCTGCTTCATATATGAAATTGATAAATGTGATAAGAATATTACACATGTAAATGTAACATTTTATGGTTTTATCTCGTGTTTGTTGTGATATTCGCAGAATACACAGAAAATTCGGAAACAGGATCAGAATTACTAAAAAAGAGAAGTATTAAGATAAGGATATGTATCCAAATGTATAAATATTTTCTTTTAATTCGCTCATCGGTCATTTCTCATCCTAAAAAATCGAATTGTAAAAAGTTGTGGAAAGCAGTTCTCTCAGAGATAGCTTCTGTAACTACTTGTACTAGAAATTGTGTCTAAAATGTTCAATATTCACTGTACACTTTACCCAATTTCTAATTGATTACACGGTATAACCATTTTTTTTCTTTTTTAAATCTAGATTTTCTGGAACTTTTTGACTAATATGTTACGAATGCTTGTTGCAAGGCAGGTCAAGTTTTGTTTATAGTTGATTTGTGTCAAAGAAAATTCAATACACAATATTTCTATTACTTTTTAATAATTGTTATTGCTTCTTTAGATTTGTTTGCGTTGCAATAGCTACGTTGAATTTTACACCTCAACTTAAAAAAACAAACCTACAAAATTCATGTCCTCTTTTTTGTTTGCTACGGATAATCCTATTCACGGATATCTCTTAAAATTCTCGAGCAATATTCTCCACACACGTTGATAGGCTCTTTTTCTTTAAATCGATTTTCTATGATAGAGGGATTTTTTCTGTGTGATTATCTAAAATTTCTCCTAAATTTTCTGGCAAGTAGCCAGTATGATTGTATAACATATTTTTAACTACACGGGAACATACATTTCCTTTACTCTCAAAGATATCGTGTATTAGGGTCTTCATGTTTTGGAGAAAGATAATACCTTCTTTCAATTTCTGATCACCTATCCATGGAAATAGTTTTCAGATGTAGAAATTTTTCACTATTATGGGTGTTACATAGTTTTTAACATCATCTAATTAAATGTGAAGTGATGGCTATAAACATTCTTTTTTGAAACTAAAGTATTAGCATTGTTTGTAGAGCCTACTGTTTTCCGTTAATCGAAATTTGTATAATGTTTTTGACGGTCTGGACTGTTGCATTCGGTTAGGAAACAACCATGTACACTACTACAACTGTAGACGCAGTTATAAATTAATTATGTTGAAGTCGTTACAAACACTCCAATTATCTGTGAATACTTTATATTTTCAAATACTAATTTCGTTACATCCTTTAATTTTACCGAATAAGTTATGGGGATAATAAGTAGTCTTTTTCTTTATAAATTAGTGCCATTTTTTATTATGTTTAGATAAATGTATTAACTTTCTCTATACATCGGTTTGATATTCAACCTTTAAAGCAAGTATGGGCAACATTTGATATGTTGTGGGCCAAACTTTAGTGTGCAAATATGTTCGCGGGTCGCGTTTAAAAGTAGTGTTCATAATTTTTAGTGATATCAGATATGAAATAATACGAAAATGCTATTATAGTGCAATTTATCAAAATAAGAAAATAAAATGAAAAAAATAGGTACAGCATTATAATTAAATCGTGATTTTTTGAACTAGGTTTTTCAAAATGTCTCGCGGACCGGATCAAATCTTACAGCCGGCCAGTTGTTGCCCACATACGCTTTAAAGCAACCATTAAGTCGTTTATATATTATTAAAATAAGTTTACTAATTCAGGGAACTTATAGCGAGCAGTTGTAGCCTGGCCGTCTTTTTCTACTAAATTGAAATTCTTGTCAAGAGATCAATATTTCTGATCTTGTTTTACTCACTTCTAGAATACGAAATCTTCTCCTGTTAAACAATATTCGATGGTAGTTATCTGTGTTAGAAGATGGACGGTTGGATTTTGTAGTGATAAGTGATAAAGTCCCACATTGAAATATAGATATAATACGTGTACTATCTTCTAGTTCGAGTATTGGTATAGTTCCTCAGGCGCAAGTCTCATAGTTGCTGACAAGCTAGCGTAACTTATGATAAATTTCACTTTTAAAGTATGTTTTGCTATATGTGCTAAGTAAAAATCGGCAACTACAGCTCCCGTAACCTATATACTAAAATCCATAGATTTTCGTTAATCATTAAACCAAAAGGTAGTTATAACATTTTGCGCAGCGTAAGCGATATGTTTGTCCGTATTTATTTCGAAACCAAAGCGTCTTGCATGTATTTCTTTTATGGATTTACTATTTTGCTTCTCTGCTTTGAAATTGTAAACATTCCACAAACGCAACAGAAACTGTTTGGATTATTTTTGCAGGAAATTTTATCTATTTCGTTTCTTCGATTAGCACATATTAAGTTATATTGTCAGTAATGTACGATGAAATGTTACGCTTATAACACTGCACTTGGTCTTTACTTTTACATTTTTCAAGCAGCAAAAGTGGACAATTATGAACGTACGGATGTAATGGGCAATATGGTGATACAAAAACTTGGGTAATAAAAATAGGCACCATAACAATAATAAGCACACTGCTTCGCTTAACTCGATATGACCAATGCTGCTTTTATGACTAGACAAATAATAAATTAAAAAGAATAGTTTGAAATTTTATTTAGTTTGTGTTGTACTTGTCAACAATGGATTGTATGATTTCCGACAGTATAATCAATCACAAAGTATAATAACATGTGCACAGAGTAGATTTCAACTAAATAAGAAACCCTAAACAATACGTGGAGATCCTAATTTCATGCGTTTAGTACTATTGTACCTTCAACTTTTATGACCACTTTCCTTGCTTTAACAAATTATGTATATGTACATTCGAGATACAGAAATATCACAGGAATGATGTAAATTTTGAGTAATACTAGAGATGAACTCCGAAAACAGAAACATTTACAAAATTACATCTATTCATGTTTCAGCGTCACAATGAGTCTATATACGAAAGGGAGTGCTAAATACAGAAATAAAAACACGAACATAATTATTTTGTGTACTTTTTCATACCTTGGAGGCAGTAGTATTTTTAACTTATCGCGCTGCTATAAAGTAGTGTAATTTTTACGAAAAATTTTCCGGTACTGCTTCACATTAATCTGCGGCTTTATCTTAATGATTCTTAGTCTAAAGTTAGAGGACTTTTTAAAATACTTCCAGATGCTATCAGTATATCCGTATAATCAAATATATCTACCTCCTCCCTAAACGTTGCAAATCTACCGCAACAGAGAATAAGGTTTAACAATTGTAATTTTGTAGTGCTTAAGTACTTATTTGTTTTACATGCGTATGTAACCGATCCAAAAATTAGGGTAGTTTCGTATTACCAACAAGGATACTCGTAAAAATCATGAGAAGTGATGTTGTATTTCAATAATATATAACTAAGCGTTGCGATCAACCATTTAGCATGCAGTCTTACATGTTGAAAAGATGGGTGATACGCCAAAATCCATTCGCGGATAGTTGACGTAGCTTGACAAGTATACTATGTATACCAGTGAAAATTAAATTTCGCTAGAGGCCTATTTAGGATTAATCAAGACGCGCGAGGCGTTATCGCATTTAACTCGGATTGGTACGTTCTCTTCGTCCTTACGTTCTCGATCGCTTCACTCGTTACTTCCACCACTGCTGCGCTCAGAAACGCCTATGATGTATTCGCGCAGATTTATTAAAATAAATTGAAAGCACGGTTATATTCTATGGAGGAGAGATAAATGTAAGTGATCGGGCTGTGAGTCGGCTAGCGTTTCATTTCCTGCCAGGACGGCATCGATGCAGCCCCAATTCCTGCTGCTATCTATTCCTGCAGTCTCTTGCTATATTTCATCTAATCTATATTTTATGCCGGACCGACACAACCACAACTATCCCCGTTTATAAATCGTGAACATATTACTATGTTACTACTTTCTGGGAACTGACGATATATGTATATCATTACTGAAAAAATATTGCATTTTCATTAAGTTATTTTTATTTTTCAATAAACAATTTACATAATATTGGAAATGAAAAGGTAAAAATATTGATATGCTTTTTTTAGAGTGGTCAGTCAAATAAATAACAATAAACAAAATCACGAATGCAATGAAACCCATTGCATTGAATTTTTATGTTTTTATGGTTTTTATGTATGTTTTCAGTGATCGAGTTGCCAAATACACTTCGTTTATTCTAATCTTAAACGCACATCATCGATTTTTGCTCATATGAGTCAAATCAATAATCCAGAGACAAAGTACTCTATAACTATTGGATTGCAAGTAAAAAAAATATGCAAAATTTTCTGCTTTAATTTATTAGTGTTTTGCAGTACTACTTCAATTAAAGTCGAAATTTTGTCTGATATTTAACAGGTAATTAATATCAAACAGGTTAAATGTTAATTATACGTAGTGTTGGCGCTGCGAGCGTACGGTCAGTAGCACAAGTTGTACAAAACTCGTAAAACAATAAACGCATTCGTATAAACAAGCTATCGTCGGTCCCGATGCTGATGGTTTTCCAATCGCTACCAAATCTTCTATATGAACGTTCGCAGCGATAATTCTAGTTAAGTAGTGGGGCATATAATTACGCCATATCTACAACCTTAGCTAGCAAAGTATAACTTTGTTCATTTTGATCTTTATTGACGTGTATGAATCAATTTTATACTGGCTAGTCAACTAACATATAATAAATTTATATAAAACTATAAAACTTTGGTCACCATATTCCCGACATTCATCTAGATTTTCCTGTGCCCAATGGTGAAAATTATGAGTATTATATACGTCATCTCCGATAATACGTCTTAAAAAGTCGCCATATTCTTGAATTCTATTTAAGATTGTGTTGCAAAGATAATCGAAATATGTATATTCGTAGAACGGCTGAACTTTAGAAACATGATATGGATGAAGAAAATTTTCTTATAGAACCAATTAAACGGTTTTATTACTTGGGATATTTAGTGTTCAAGCTAATTATTGTGTACTGCGTCTAGAATTTAGCTTTCTAATTGTATTGTACGCTTTTGTCTTGATCGATCAGGATTAATATTTCCCGTATTAAACGAACCAGTTTCACGAAGACGTTGATCCAGCTTTCAAAATACATTTCCACTGAAATCTCAATACTACTAACTATAACGTAGAGTAAAATACATAAATGTAAAAAATTAACAGTTATGTTGTTGATTGAAATTACATTATAATATAAAGGTAAAAATAATATAAACTTTTTTTTGAACGCTGATAATTACAAGCAAATTATAATTTATCATAATATAAACATACATATTGCTCTACAACCTTGCCAAGTGTGTTTTTTCTGAAAGTATGTTAATGAAGAAAAGTTTAAAACACACTTTTTCGTGAAAGAGAAAGTGTTTACAAAAAATAGTATTAAACATGTTTCTTTATTCTAAATTTCAGCTATCGCTATCAACAAATATTGAACAATATCGCTTATTTATACACTAAAAGTCTGAACTTAGCCTCGTAAAGAAGTATAAAGTATGGTGCAATGTTTTGATGTCGAGGTTTTTCGATTTAGAACCGAACGAAGAAAGTCGCTACATGTAGCTTTGCGTTTATGTATGCACACCCTATACTTGTAAATATTATCTCATGATTATTAACGGAGAAATTCAAGTGAGAGTCAAGAAAGTGAATCTTTAAGGACGTATTGTAGTCGAATTCATGAAACAAGGCATATCCTCGACTAGTTTCTTGTTGTTATCGACCTTGTCATTCTCCAGGAAGTCCGCTGCTGCTTGATAGAAAGCATACCAAACTTAGTTTCTCAAGCTTGGGGTCTCTGAAAAGTTGTTTAATCTGAAGCTGCACAAAAACGCCCTCTTTAATGTTAGTTTTACTTAAACGAGCAAATTTTTCGTACAAGTACTTTAATGCTTGAAGTTTTTCATAAAGTTAAGGTTGATATGTAAACGAAGAATACTGGTTTTGAGCGAGGATTTCTTTTAAACTAATCAGCATTCTGATAGTAATGCGTTATGGTATAAACACAGGTGTTTCATATTCAATATCCATGGGAATTTTAACATTTAATTTAAACAACGTGTTTGACTAACAAAAGAAAGATTTTGTAAAAATGAGACCCATCAGAATTGAAATAAGATTTTAATTAAACACTTAATAAGTTTTAATACGTGACAGTTATGGAAGATGAATCTGTATACGGCGTTCATTGGGACAAAAAAGAATATGTAAAAAATATCAATTGAATCAATCAACTGCGAAAATTGAATCCATAGAAAAGATGGCAAATGATTTCCCTAGTCTCTATTATCAGACATGACTTTTAACGGAGGAAGGTTGCTAATAGAATTAGAGAAAAATACGAGATTATAATAGCAAAATATGACAGACTGTGTAAGGTTTAGCACTCATTCTTATTTAGTCTGTTATTCTCCATTTGTGGAAATAGTGTGACTGGTTGAATCAATATCAAAATAAGAAATCGAGATATTTTGCGTATAGCTAAATATTTGTGATGTTTGCATATATGCCGGTAGCGTTTTTAAATATTTTATATATGTAGATTGTTTGCTCAGTGTTTGTAAGCAGTATGTATAAAAGCATAATGGAAGGAATATCTATTGTTGACAAGTACCAGCAGTAATATCGCTCAATCATCATGGCATATAAACCAATGGTTGCATTCAGGTGGACACAGCGCTGTAGTGATGCGCCTGGACATGCCAAAAGTGTATTCGTATGACTTTGCAGCGTTTTCTTGAAGTGGCCGTCATTTTTTGCAGAGGAAAATTTATACGTTACATTGCAATGCTGAAATAAAGCGTAAACAAACTTGTAACCTAAATAACAAAAATTATGTCCGTTTCAAAGCAATGAGCCTTGTTCATAGCCAGACTTAATGGCGACTAAAGTTATACTAAGATGCCATTGAGAAAATTCATATTCATAGATGCATTGGTAGTTACTAGGATTCTATTAACGTTGGTTATTAAAATCTTAATAGCGTTAAAAGCCTTTCAAGACAAGTTAAGTTACTTTAATTTAAAAGTTACTTTATAACATTGGGTGTAGAATTATTTATGGAACGAAAATGGTGACGTAGCCAAAAAGTCACTGTCATCAAACGTTTACGAATGATTGCAGAGGTCTGAAATGCATGTATTTTGTCTACTAAATATATATACATTTTCAAATTTGTCATCAAATCTGGTGTACTGTGCATTTGAAAGGTTCCAAATAAGAAAGTGGTAATCAGTGACACATCGATTTCTATGTTTAATTTGCTATCTTTACCTACAGTAGACGCCCGATTATGTGAACGATATCAGCCAAGTACCGTTCACATTACTGAAAGTTAACATTAGCTAGCCTTATTTTATTTATAAAGAAATTGCATAAAAGAAAATATGTATGTTTATTAAAAAATAAATTATGAACAATGAACAACATAATACATATAATATTAAAAAATAAATTTTACATTGTTTTGAAAACTAATGTCCTATTTTTGGTTGCGTAAATTTACGCACGGTATTTTCTAATGCCATTGCCCGTAGTTTACGGAGCACTAAAATATCGGATTATAGTATGTCTTTTTCTTTAACCCAATCTAACGCTTGATTAAAAATTCGTACAGCTTGCGCGTCACTCACTGTATTTTTTATTTCAATCGGAGGATCGTCATCTTTACTCACCCCATTTTCCTTTTCATGTGCATCTTCCATCTGTTTATCGTCATTCCATAAACTAATATCGGTAATTGTGCACACAATATCGGGATTTATTGCATTTAATAATTTAAGAACGTCCGATGATGCACTGTCAATAACTTAAGGGCATTCCACGCCGTATCACGTAAAGTTACTTGCTTTAAAGATTCAGAAATGTTTTTAGGATTTTTTGATAACGCAGATGAAAGTAGAAATTTTCGATAATATAATTTAGTAATTTTTATTACATTTTGATATCCATCGGTTAGATAAGTGGAGTTACGTTTGGCGACATGAACATAAAAATTAAGCCATCGTCGCTTCTTAATTGTTCCTCTGGAGGACGACTTGGTGCGTTATCCAAGATTAACACCGCCTTTATTAGAAGATTTTGCTTTCTTAAGAAATCTTTACGTACAAATTGAATATGTATCATTAAATTACATAACTTAGTATTACAGTTTTATTGCCATACCTGAGGGACAAAGTGCTTGTGGAACCATTTCAGAAATATGCCTTTGGCAATCCAAGCGGATTTTGAACAGTTATAATCAACGGGACTCATAAATTTCTAAATGAGCGTGGATTTTTTGCCTTTCCTATTACTACTGGCCTTATTTTGTGTGTACCACTAGCATTAGTGCACGCTAGAAAAGTTATGCGTTGTCTTTCCGCTTTTCTATCCGGAGCAGATTTCTCATATGGTGCAACATAGGTTTCGTAGGTGATAATTTCCAATGAAGACTGGTTTTATCTGTATTGTATATTTGCTCCTCATTTAAATGTAGCTCTTTGATTTTGTTCATTAAGTTTTCATTAAACTGTTGCACAAGTTGTGATGGTGCCGATAATTTAGATATCGACACCAGTCGAATTCCATACTTCCTTTTAAATCTTTTTAGCCAGCCATCACTGGCTACAAAATTTTCGGTTTCTTTTAGGTTTTCATTCAATAATTTTGCTCTCTCCTTTTAATTAATTCACCGCTAATTGGAACATGATCATTCCTTTGTTTTAAAAGCTATTCATACAGACGATTTTCCATTCCAGGTGCTTGGGCATTTCTTAAAATTCTGCGATTTCCCGGGCCTCCGTATGTATCTGACACACGTTGTAAAGTTTGTGACTTGAATCACTTAATTCTACAGATTGTGCGTTTAGATACTCCATATTTTTTTGCCAATTGAGTCACCTCCGTATCTTTTTTAATCTCGTCGATGATTTTCACTTTGTTACTTAATTTTAAAAATGTTCTTTTATTGGACGAGGATGCCATGTTTGTTCTGACGTGATTTTTGCTGCACACTACTTTATTTTACGAGAGGTAAGATAGCCAACGCTTACAGGAATCCTATACATAAATCGGGGAACAACCGGTGCTGGCGCTCAAAACGTTTACGTAAACATTCTTTTGATTGAATCACTTACACACGTAAATCGGGAAATAACCGGTACCCTAAACTGTTTACATTATCGAATTGACGTGGCGCAAGCTGGTTTACATTACCGGGCGTTCCATTTGATCCTATAGCAACAATTTCCTGTTTACACGACCGCGACGTTTTCACTACCGGGTGTTTACACGAGTGAGCGTTTACTGTATTTAAAGACAATTGATAAATTTTAACTGTATGAAAGTGTTTGACATTACCGAATTGTGATGTGTGTATTTCTTTGGATGTTACCGATAGTTAGTCGTAGCACTGAAAAATATTTGTAAACGTTTGCAAATGTAATTTGTGAATCCACAAATCGGTATGTAATATTTGCAAACATTTGTAAACGTTTTACGCGCTTGGTACATAGGCACCTTAGTGGTGCAGATAAAAGTGTCATGGTTATATTGCTATTCACCTCTCTTGTATTATAAGCTAAACGAAAATAGCATTGAAAGTTTGTTCACGCCCATTAATAAAGCTAACTCGTGCTCTATTAAAACCGATAATGGACGTAGTTCTCAATAAGAGGGATCATTTATAATGGACTTGAATGCCTATATATCAATTCATGCTTGCGTATAAATATGTAGATTCATTCCCATTTCGTTTGCCATCACTCGACGGAAGTAGCCGGCATCTAGAAGAGATGTAATATCCCGCTGTCTGCCGCACTGATTAATGACGGATTAGATGACTCAAACATACAAATAAGTCGTCGCAATTATATTTCCTTGCTGGTTATTTACTATATATTAACGGTTATTTCAACTATTTTTAATACACTCATATGAAATGAGGCCAAATGAAGTAAGACTTCGAACTATTGTCATCTAGAGAAAAAGTTGTTAACAGATTATCTGTCAACATTTTGATCGGATTATATCAAAACCTGAGACGCCTTACTTGAATAATTATCCCTGAATCTGAATTCCTTTTTAAAATTTGGAAAGGTCATTTTGTGCTGGTTTGCACCGTACAGATCTTACTTTATGATCATTCCTTTAACGGGACAATCGAGGTTCGTGACCACCATATCAGTTTCCAATTTATAAAATTTAATAACAGCAACGTCTTCCGTGTGTTTCGCGCTGATCAGCAGAGTAAATGTTTACTAGATAATCAAGATTTGGCGTTCACCACATCAATTTTTCAATTTTTAGAAATTTTATTAGAGCAACATCTTACGCAGGTTATTGGCGTATAAAAATTGTAATAATTTGGTGTGTTTTGTCTACAGCCTAATGTAATAATTTTAGAACTGCAACGTTGATACGTTGAAACGAGCAATCCTGTAAATTTTCAGCTTTCATTCATATTCACTTGATTTATCAGCTTGTGTGCATAGTAAGTGTTATTTTCGAAGTATCAGTTGCAAAATACTTGACAGATTGATTCTAAAATTTGCCAGAGCAGATTCTTGGCGGGGGCGAATAGTTTCGAAGACAATAAAGTCATTTACTCAATATCGTTTCCAGAAATAGTCATAGCAGCGCCCTTATATGAATACTAATTTTTGAGTTTGTTTAATGTTGTTTCCTTGAAACGATAGCACAACACCTAAAATGTACGAATTGATAATCATTATGTATTTATATATTAGCTAGTATTATATACATGGTCAAATAAATACCTATCCTTTTACTTAAAGAAAAAACATTAATCTGATAACAGCAATAAGTATCAAAACAAGGCCACGATTTACCACCCAGAAATTCAATTTAAAATCTACCTAAACAAAAAGACTACCGCTGTGATTCAATAAAACCAATCACCTCGTCTTAGTTATTACATATGGATCTAGCACCGTTCTCATATCTTCACGCAATCAGACATCTGTTCATAATAGATTAATTGAAGGTATCTTGTTAAATAATAGCGTAATACTTTTACACTGTATATTCGACCAGTACGTGACCGAATGTAGAAAAGATGTTTATTCTAATGCGACGTGAAATAGTTATTAATATATCCAAGTTTATCAATGATGTTTCATTTGAATCTAAGTTTTAGGTCGTCAGGGTTTCCTTGTTAGTAACGTTTTCTGAAAAACCTAGGAGGGAATATAAATACTGTTAATTACCAATGTTATTCAGAATCAAAATTTTTAACTGTCAAATTTGTACTAAAATTCATTAATCTTTTTTATTATTTTGATTACACTGTAATTATATATTAACTATGAGATTCGTGTACATTGGGTTTTTTATTAAGATCCGCTTATTTGGCGACTGCGTTTAAGAATAATTGCATTTATACAGTTCGTTAATTAAAATCAACCTAACTGCGTTTATTATTCTGACATTTGCATGTGTAATGTCGGCGAAGTGATCCGACTTACTTTAAAGTGCATTAGCCATTTCCAAAGTCACGAGTATTGCTATTAGTTGATTCCACCTGATTTATCGAATACCAGCCTCTCACTTAGTGAATATTCATGAAACCAAATCGCCAAGATCTGGGGGAGTTATATTACACTACGGAGCAGTTCTGTGTCTTACTAATGTATACGTCTTTAGCAACTTAATCACTTTAGATAAGAAAACAGTTATTTTATATTTCAACATTATTTTCGTTCTCTGATTTTATCGTGTGTTTATATTACACGCTCCTATAATACATACGTATACATATTTAGATATATGGCCTACAATAGTAACATTAAAAATGTGCATACATTATGGTAATTCTTTCTAATCGATATAAGCGTTTCCATTATCACTTTAATATGCTGTTCAAATCGATGGGGGTTTTAAAAAATACTGTTGCCGTATATCATATCAGATAATATATTTATTACCCATGGTTACCATAACTGTAGCAAGTACTTAACAATTAGATGCAATGACCGAGAAAATTTTTACATATGATACAATATATACATGCGTATGTACACTACCGGCTATAAGTATTTACCCACTTGTACAAAGAAACTATTTTTTATTCCTGTAAAAATATTTGTATTATTAAACTGTAAGTACGAGATAAATTATAATAGCATAATGTAATGTTGCTATGTGCACATAGTGGGCCGACTGGCGTTAAGATAACGAAGATGACCCTTTTTGCGGATCACACACATTCAGATAGATGGATTAGGTAAAGAGCAGTATTTCGGAAATGTTCATGACATTTTAATATAGTAAAAAATTTAGTTTGCATTCAGCTTTCGCATTGCAAGTGAATAGTAAAGATTTGCTGCAAAGTGTTTTAAAACAGCGAGTAATGTTAAAGTAATGTCAGCAGGAAAAAGTTATCTACGGAAATCGTGCTCAAATAGTGGCATATCATATCTGTAAAAATAACCAAAAAATTGATAAATTACTGAAATGAAACCGTAGAACCCTGGACTATGATGTTAAAAGGTATCAAAGAAGTGACGGTGTATTCAATAAACAGACGGCCAAAAATAACAACACCAGCAAGAAGATCACGCAATTGTAACCACGAGCAAACGAAATAGACGAAAAACAGTGCCAGAAATTGTTGCCGAAGTGAATATTTCGCGTTCAAAACTCAAGCTGGTTTGTATGGAAAAAATTGCTATGCGGAAACCGTTATTACACGAAGCAAACAAAGCTAAACGGTTAGTATGGGCTATAGAACACAAAGACCGGACGTTGGAAGATTGGAAGAAAGTTCTCTGGACCGACGGATCCAAATATCTCACCTTTGGTCAAATAGAAGAGCATTTGCACGTAGATCAAAAGAAAAACGAGCACTTGAATCCTATATTGCACCAACAATAAAACATAGAGAAGAATGAGTCATGATTTGGAGTTGTTTTGGTGGTATCTCTGTTGGCGATTTGGTTAAAATAGATGGTGCTCTTAGAAAAAGAGGTTATAGAGAGATTTTGGAGAGGAATGCCATGTCATAGGGTTGTTATGAAGTGGCCACCCCAGTGTCTAGATCTCAATCCGATCAACCTTTTGTGGGAGAAACTCGACCGACTGGTTTGAAAATCCACTCCAAATTCAACAACAGTAATTTTTGTGTGCAACTAACATTGGCAAAACTGCAAAAAGAACGCCAAGAAGCAAACAGTCGCATTTAATCTATCACTGCAATGAATTTTTAAAATTACCAATTACAATTAGAATTCAAAAAATAAAGCAGCTAGGTCTATACGCAAATTGTTTACGCTTAGGTCACAATAAAAGTGAATGTTATTCAGGATCATGTGTAAAGGCAAACATAATTCAATAATACAAAATTACCTACAAATATTTCTGTTATAGGAATTAATAAAATCTCATCCACTTTAAATTACAAACGTCGAACTAGTATCAAAATTTATTAAATTTTCAACCATTATCTCATGTTTGATCATTTCAAAAATCACATATGACTTACCAGTAACTAGTTTTAATATAAATTCATGGGATATACTAAAAAATATAAAGTTAGCTGGTCCACAATCGGGAGCTTCAAGAAAAATAGACTTGCTATTAGAAGCAGGCTTATTCTAGTCACTAATACAAGGGCAACAGGAAATACGTTTAGGCAAACATTTATCAATACGAAATTAGGATGCGTCGCTTCTGGACAGATTAATATGCCAAGTTTTAAAACATATTGCAATTTCTCAAAGACGCCACAATTGCACAATGAATTAAAGAAATTTTGGAAAAACAAAAATGTTTGTCAAAATTCTATAATTTCTAAAAGAATCATATTATCAGACGTAGCAAAAATTTATGATCCTCTGGGTATTTTAGGATCCTGCATGATTTTGGTAAAAATTATTATTCAAAATTTGTGGAATTTAAAATTAGACTGGGATAATCACATTCCGAGCAATTTAGAAAATAGTTGGAAAATATTTCGAAAAAAATTGTTGCTACTAAATAAATTAAAAATAGTAAGGCATGCTTTATGCGAGTATCCAAGTGCAATTGAAATGCATGGATTATGTGATGCGTCACAAAATGGTTATGGGGTTTGTATTTACCTACGAAGCCTTAACAACAAAGAGGACAAACTAAATCTTCTGTGCGCCAAAACAATGGTAGCGCGAGTCAAACCTGTCACAATTCCTAAGCTAGAGTTGTGCAGCGCACTTATGTTATCCCGTCTCATTAATAAGGTTCAAAAGGCATTAACTTGTAAATATATAAAATTTTCCTTTGGGGCGATTCACAAATTGTTTTATACTGGCTTCACGCACAACCAAATTTATTGCACACTTTTGTTGGAAATCGTGTGTCTGAAATACAAAAAAAATTACCGACGTAGAGTTGGAACTATGTAAACATAAAGGAAAATCCTGCTGATTTAGCATCACGAGGCGTACTTCCAGATGTCTTGGTAAACTCTATGTTATGGTGGCATGGTCCATCTTGGTTATTACTGTCAAGAGAACATTGGCCAAATTCAAAAGAATTCTCATAATCTCAGAAATTGGACACAGATATTCTAGAATTAAAGCAACAAAAACAAATTTTCTGACTTAAAAAAACTGCAAAGAGTAGTAGCATATTGTTTAAGAATTGCTGCAAATTTAAGAAACCCACATCAACGATTAGGTGGACTCCTAACTGTTCACGAACTAGAAAATAGCATGAAAACACTTGTCAAAATTGCTTCAAGGTTTTGCCGAAGAAATCAATTTACTAAAATTTAAGGGGCTAAATTCAAAGCATTAACTCCTTTTCTTGATTCGGATGATTTACTAAGAGCCGCAGCTAGATTAAAATATTCAAATTTACAATATTCATCAGAACGTCCTTTACTGTTAAGTGGTAAACATAAACTGAGCTGATTTTTATTCGTGACCATAAGAGATTATTGCATTGTGCTTTTTAGTTATTGCTAGCGACTAATCGCCAATATTATTGGCTTACCTCAGGTATGAGTGTAGCCAAGAAAATCACTAGAAATTGTGTGAAATGTTTCAAATTTAAACCTAAATCAATAACTTCTATTATGACAGATTTTCCAAAGGAAAGAGTTACAGCAATGAATTAGTTTTATGTTACTGGCGTTGATTACGTTGGTTCTTTCAACTTAAAGGATCGTAAGGGACGCAGTTATAAATTGTCAAAATGTTTGTTTACTGGTTTGCAAGCAAGATCATGCATCTTGAAGCGGTCACCGATTTAACTACGAAATCGCTTATTGCTGCTTTACGACGTTTTATCTCACGACGAGGAAAACCATCACATATCTATTCTGATAATGGTACTAGCTTCATAGAGCCACCAAACAACTGAAAGTCTTATATAATTTTATTCTAAATTCAAACGATGGTATTACTAAAACATGTGCCTATGACAATATCTCTTGGCTTTTCATACCACCAAATGCACCACATTTCGGAGGGTTGTGGGAATCTGGTGTAAAAGGTGTAAAACATCACTTGCTAAAGATACTAGGTAATGTAACATTGATTTATGAAGAGTTCATAACGGTGTTTGTACAAATAGAAGCAGTACTAAACTCACGCCCACTCAATCCACTGTCCTTTGATCCTAATGATCTTCAACATTTAACACCGTCACATTTCCTAACCGGCAAACCAATGACCATCATACCAGATCCATGCCTTAAGGACATCCAGCTGAATAGATTGTCAAGGTTCCAACTGCTCCAACAGTTTTGGAGACGTTGGTCAAAGGAATATTTGTCATGCCTACAACAAAGAAGAAGATGGAAGCAAGAATTTGCAAATCTTAAGCTGAATACCTTAGTCATAATCAAAAACGACAACGTACCTCCATGTACCTGGCCCCTTACCAGAGTTGTCAGCGTAAGGACTACAAAGGAAGTTCTGAAGCGCCCTATTACCAAGATATGTCCCATGCCTATACCGTAGGATACAGACCCCATCACTGAACGCTAAAGTAGTGCGCAATACTTACCATAAACATTTGTTTTGTATTTGTTATATCTACATACTTAACTTTTAGTTAACAATAGCACCCCCACAATGTGGAATATCCACTATACAACACATATTCTTTGGTACAATCAAACAAATTTCTACTTTTAAACTTGTATTAATATACAAATTGCTTAGTTTTATCTTACCTTCTTTCATTTGTACAGGTGTATTTCAGTACATTTACGTTTTCTACTGCAGCTCAAGCCATGTGCAGTTCGCAGTTCAGACTCGTATCACATATTGTTATTTACATTCTTTGATATATACAAGTTACAAAAACATACAGTCTTATTATTCGAACCAGCATTAGCGGCATTTCCCCATAAAGAGACCGATATATATCAGTACTATATTTTTGTATCATAAGAAAAATAACATATCAACAAGTCTATGACGCGATACATGTTATGTCGTGTTATATGTACATATTTAGAAAACAATGCTTTCAAATTTTATATTAAAAAAGTCATTAATAGCATAAAATACTTTTCTGGGTAGCAACTTCTTCAAAGCTGTTTTAAATTTTCGAAATGTTACATATTTAATTTTGTCTTGTATTCCATTGCAGATTTTTATGCACTGATAGACGGTACTTTTTTGTATTATCGTTAAACGGTAATTGGTAGTTTTGAAAAAATTTAAAAATTTAAATTAATCTTGACAAAAAGTGAACATTCCAAAACAAAGATAATATCAAGGTAATTATTTTCTAGGTAATAAGTTGGATATTGCTTTGACACATGTTTTCAAATTTTAAAAATTCATTTGCCTAAAATATCGCTTCACCGCACATTAATGTCCACGTATAATTGCAAGTTGGTTTTAGTATTTCTCAAAATATTTGGGCACACATTTTCTTATATTTGAACTTATATCATTCTTAGGTTTAAAGGTCCAAATCTAAAAGAAATCGCATCCTAGTGCTCGAATTACCATGTCGTGTGCTGCATCTGACCATGATACTATTGATCCTCATTTTGTTGAGGACAATGATGAATGTCGAGTTACTGTCAACCAAGAGCGTTACAGAACATCATTACGCTTTTTGTGAGAAGTTTAAGAATTTTTTACCACGCACGGAATTTACAGACGAACAGACAATGGTTCCAGCAGGATGCGCAACAGGCTGTACAGGCAAGCGTACATAAGTCTTACTTCATGAAACAGAATAATTTCTCGTGCAAGAAGCTTCGAGTACCTGATAGATACATTTGGGTTATGAGCGCCTCCTCTGCCACAACTTGATGTATCTTCTAAAATTTGACATCATTCTATAAGTTTAGAAAATATATTTTGCGGGTTTTGCATATTTTCGAATCCATTTACATTTTATAACTTTGAGTATTAAGAAATCATTGACATCCTACTATGACATCGCCAATATTTTATAGAACAAAGCGACAGGAGCAACAACACCAGGTTAAAAGAACATATGCGAGATGTAAAATATGAATACAGTGATAAATCAGCGGTAGCAGAACAATCAACAAACACTTAATCAGCATAGAAAAATGCAGGAAATTAGCAACTAAGCTTCAAAACTATTTTGACTCGAGCCTAGTTTCAAAAAAAAATATCAAATTTCGTTATCACGGAATACTGACCTCGTAGTCTGGATCAAAACCAGTCTGTTCTAGAGGACTTCATAAAAGGTAGCCTAATATTAGGAAATTGAAGTATGTTCTGACACGAGCGGTGACTAACTTGTTAATACACAAGTTGCGTGTTGCAGTTGATACTTGGGTGGGCGACTTAAGGTTTGTCTTAAAGTCAAGAAAAGCAGCTGTTTTGAGTAATAATATTAATTTAATATATATATATATATATATATATATTAATATATATATATATACATAAGTGAAAATTAGTGGACATTCCTTTTACTTTAAACAATATCAATATTCAATTTTTTAATGCTCCTGCACTAATATAAGTTGTATGATATATTTTCGCAACTGCAGGTTTCTTGCCTTATACATTTTTTACAAAAGAAAATAAGCGACATAGGTTGGGATTTAGTATAATAAGAAAAGATACATAAACTTATTTCATTATTACGATTATGTACATATATATGTATGTATATGCGCTGTTGTATATTATTAATAGTAATAGGAATGGGGAATTAATTATATATAAATTCTTTAACACGTATGTACCTGAAATACGCATTTCATATACATATGTACATTGCATGAAGGTACTAAAACAATAAATTGAAAGTTATTTTCACACGTCAACTTTGAATAGAACATAATGTAACTTATATAGGGTCCGATAACAAAGTGAATAATAAATTTTTTGGAATCATCTTGTAGCTAATCCAGCTTCCACGCGCATTCTGCAACTAAAATAAGTAAATAATAAACGCTATTATTATAGCACAATATGGGGGAACATAAGTATATAAGAAAAATAAACATAATGCATTAACAAAAAATTAATCAGCAAACATAGAAAAGTTAAACAAACTGAAAATTTCTTCATTGTTAACAATAATATAATAATGGATATAACTAATAATATAAGAAAGGGTAGTAAAATAAAACATAAAACGTTATAGTTTTGATAACATGTTGAATGTAATTTGGCAGTTCTCGGGTTGTAACTCTCTGCGATAAGCTAGATATTTCATTTTATTTACATTAATTGTGTCCATACTATTTCATTTGATTTCAAAACACGGTGATGAAGTACCAATCGCAATACCCCGTACCAATTAAGCAGCTGGTTTCATCCTATTTAGGAGTTCAAATTACATGTGCACGATTGATATTGTGAAACATTTTTAGCTTAAGAGTAGCTCTAGTAGTGACAATTTTAAGTCTATTTTACATTGTATATTTTACATATGTATTACATGGAATTACATGCTGATATCAGTGGTTTTCATGTTTAGGAAGTAAACAGGTATTTCAACCTATTTTTTTTTAGAAGAATATGAAAAAAATATCAAAATTAGTCAATTATTCAAAAATTCGAAATTTTTCTTGTTGAATTCAATTTGAATTGAATTTCTATATCCATTTCCGGCTTACTCAAGTGTCCCGCATCATAATATTGATAGCTAAGCTTTTAAAACAATGGTTACGTCTAACAACCGGTCACCATGAGTGACTAATGTGTATTAATATCCTCTGAGCACTGGCCACAAATAGTGATGTATCAAGCTTTCTGTAAGTCCGGCTTCGGAATATTGTTCTTATGGAGATACGACTAAACGTTGCCAGATTTTAATTCAAGTGTTATTTCAAACAAATTCTAAATGTGTGATGAGTTATTAGTCTGACACAGATTTTATTGGAAAAGTTTCCGTGTAGGTTATTATGTAGGTCTTTATGATGAACTTATTTTGTATAAATTATGTTTAAATGAAATGTACGGGAAACAAATATACAAAGGAAAATACATGAGGTAACATAATTTCATTTTATTTATTAGAAGAAGCAAATAAATGTATTTATTCATAGTTTATATTTACAATAAATTAAAAGTAATTTATGGTGTTCGATAACCAATTCGTAGAAGACGATCCAGATGGCAAGTGAATAATGTTTTGGATCATCTCGCAGATCATACAACTTTTTTAAAATAAACAAATTATAAGGAAAAATAGTAAAGTAAAACCTAGAATGTACCTTTAATTACATGATTAATATAATTTGTCAGTTTTTAGTAGAAACATGATTATACCCTGTGCGATAAAGCTGGCTATTTCGTTTATTTTAAGTCAAGAGTTATTACGTTTAATATATGTCTTAACTGTGCCCATGGCATTTCAATTGGTTCAATCGGATTATTATATCATTAAACTATGAATTAATAAATATTTTTTTCGAAAGAAGAATCAACGTTTTTTAACAATCCGTAGAGTGAACATGTTGAGAACGTAGGTGCACCCTCTTTGTTATTTATAATACGTAATTCCGTATCTAGTGTCGGTGGAATGATTCGTAAAAAGAAATTTTGTATATGTTCATCGTCCAATTGTAAGCGAGTGTTTCTGTTAGATAACATTTTTATTTTCCCCTTTCCCTACAACTGCAGGTGGATGATCTTTCTGTTTTCGAATGGAATAAACAATTTGCCATACTGTAGTGGTTTAGAAGTTTTATCAATTGGTTTAGAAATTGACACTATTAAGAGTAGTAGTAATTTCTCAAGAAACTGATTCACTTAAAATAGATGCAGTTGAAGCAAAAACACAAAAGAATAAACACAAAGAAAATAACATGATAACCGATGAACCGAAGTTGACAAATGACTGAAATGATATATTACTCGAGATGCTAATGCTAATAATAATAACAACTTGGCCATGCTTCTGGTTCCAAAACAGAAACATATAACTCCATATAATCTAATAAAAGGTTATACTCCATAAGACTTACTATTTCGAAGCGTAGGTGACAGCCTATAGGATCTTAATATTAACATTAATTACTAATAGGCATTTTAATTGCAGGCGAATCGTTAGACAAATTACCTTCATCGCTTGAGTACAAAGAAGAAACGGATAATATCAAAAAAGGTAAAACGTTTTGTTTCCTTATATTTAATAATGTTCATATGTTAGCGCTTAGTGAATTTTGTATAGTAATATTTGCATGTATTCTATATACTGTAGAAAGAGAACTATATTAATAAGAAATTACCATTTGTTAATGTTGCACATTACTAAGTCGTTATAATGCAATAGATGTGGTATACGCATAGCAACAGTGATTAATGCAATATAACACAAAGCTCATATATGGTGTGAAAGTAGTGATTTTCTGAGATATTTTTCCCTCGGCTAGGATTTCACATCATTTTTAATCGTAAACAGTCTTAATTTCTCTTGCATTTTCCCAGAGTTAAGTAAGATTATTTAAGAGTGTTTTCAACTGTAACCTTTTACAAACCTTAATAACATATTACACATGCAACCACTGACTATTTGATATCTTTCCATGGCGAAATCCTTAATTTCAAAAGAAATTGGTTAGTCTTTTAGGATGTTCGTATAAGTTATGTTTAAATTTCTATTCATATGCGTAATTTTTTTTTTCCTGTTACGTAAAGAAATGCCCGCTCAAAAGCTGATGGGTTTTATATAAAAACCTAGTAACTCATATCTTTCTGATAAAGCTGCTAAGAACATTGTTATTGGGTTTTGATTCCAATTTTGTGAAGTTAGTTAAAAAAATAAAGCTATAGATAGCATCGTATATTTTCTTGAAGATATGTTTTTCTGCTATATATGGTCTTCTTGGTTTATTTTTGTTAGTATTAAGTTTTCACGTCTTGAGTATGTCATTCAATAGTTCTAATATTTATTTATGGGAGTTAAATCACTTAGCAAACATTAGAATATAATTGGAATAAATTGTGGTGTTACAGTAGCAGACTAGGAGACTGGAAAGTAAATGCAATGTAATGCTGAAAGTTCATGTACTTGGAATTCAGCAAAAACTAGAAGTAATTAGAAGCAAGTAACAAAACCAAGTAACAGCAAACACAAGTTAATTAATACCGTCTTAAAAATAGTGAAAATATTTACTGCAACGTCGAGTGGTACGAAATATGATGGTTAATTGCAATGGATGTCCATTATTCATGTTTAGTTTGCTATTATAAGCATAAGATACTATAATTTTATCTGTAGTAAATGCAGAATAATTACTTATTGTATTGCATCTAATTGCAATTTTACTATAAACACTATGGATGAAAATACAACATACTTAGCTACTTATCTAATAAAAATAGAAAAAATTATACTACGGTCTTCTCAACGAGATTCATCATAGGTAAACATTGTATGTTAAGCAAGACAGTCACTTGAATATTTATTATCCTGCAGTCAACTAAAACAGCACAACATTTTTCTAGGCCTTAAACGAAAACTACAAACGCATTGCTATATAGTGTTAATACAAGAGTTTAACAGTTTCTTCTTTCAGTAAGCCACTTAATCGTGCATAACATCCTCAAAATAATTCACAGTAAAGTAAACAGGTAAATTGTAATAGTCCGAGCCTAGATAATTACCATACCCTGTATATGTAATGAGTAATTGTTTGGTGGCAATTTTAATTTTGAAATAAAATATATGAAAATTCAACGAACTGGGAGGAAGTTGAAACAATTAAAATTTCGCGATTTTTGTTCTAGTTTTTGAACGTAATGCTCGTTGTTGTAAGTTTTATCTGCTCTACACAACTTCTTGACGAAAAACTTCTTGCGTTTCACGAAATGATGTTCCCTCGGTTGCAAACCAGTGTTTGCTGTCAGAGAATGCAATCCTCCATGCTTTGACCATATTTTCAAATATTGCTTGGACTCTGGGATACAGTGATACATTCTCATTATGCAAATTCTGTGAAAAAAAAATTATTTATTTATTTATGTAAAGCACTCACACTTTTCAAACGCCGGTAGTGTTTGTTATTGGGAAGGATTTAATTCTATGATCATTCAGAGCAATAACGTAGACCTTACCGACCGCTGCTCGTGGCAGTGCATGAATCTTTGAAGCTAGTTTTGCTCCTCTTGAATTCATTTCCTCCTTTTCAGGTGGTTACGTATACAAGAGAAAATTCATCCGAACGTGTTAGTGTGAGTCTTTAGTCATTTTGTGAGAAGTTTTCATCCTAATATATTAGTAAATAAATATTTACTAAAAATAATAATTGATTACTAACAGCGAAACGGAAAAACAAAGAACCAGCCATTTAAAATGATTATCTGTGCTTATATACTTTACTAACTTCTGCACGATATTCTGTACCAAATACTATAAATGTACCTATATGTATGTATAAGGCATTGCTGTTCGCACGACGTGGAATTCAACACATTCGATTCTTGAATAAATAGAGAGGCTAACGTAGAGTAGATGTGAGCGATAAGTCAATCATGGAAGCAATTGTAGTGTTCCCGCAGTCATCTGGGAACCAATAATTACAGTATTTAAAACAGACGTTAGACCCTTATAGCGCTGTTAAGTAAAGTATCTAAGACGCCTCAGACGTAATCTACATGCATACGAACAGATACAAATACATTCACACGAACATACTCACACAACGGTCAAATATATACATACATACAATTATATACATATATGTATATACAGTAACTAAGCAAGCGTGTCGTAATGCAAGAGTTAGATTACAGCGACATTTATTTAAATGGTACGTTTGCTTTGAAGTAACTTCTAACATATCTGCATCTGATTGGTGAATTATACCTTTAGCGCTGCTATCTACGGATTATATAACAAAATGCACCAACCATACTCATGTATATATACATATACTGCCTTATCGTAATGAATTTCAAGAGATTTATTTTTTACGCTAGTATGGGTTGCGCTGCATCGAAGTATTACTAAAATAACTTACAAGGGCTGATATGGTGGCAAGCGGATAACGAACGAAATGAGATACAATATTAATGTTTACCTTTACATTTCAATTGACGTACTTACAGAATTGCATATGTCCTTTAAATTCTGTTAAAAATCTTATACCTAACGAAGATTACGTGGACGAAATGGTTAGAAAGACAATCCGTAAGATTATCCAAGATTAAGTGTTAAGTATTTTCTAATATTAAAGCAGAAAGGTATCAACCATAGAATACGATTATCTGCAATATATTTTAGTATAAACCATAGAATACGATTATCTGCAGTATGTTTCAAAGTTTAACATACGTCTAAAATAGGCATAATATGTGCTCACTTTGGTTTTTGCAAGGAGGACAGCAGTGTAATTATAGATGCAAATACTTTCACAATCATCCAACAAGTAATATAAGAGATCTATTTATTTGCGTTCTTAATTCTATATTTACAACTTGAGTTGCGCAATTTCTTCTGCATCGCAGTGCAAACTCATGACACGTCATAGGACCTAACCAGTAAATCATTCTTATGCGAGTTATGCGATCGAGATCAAACATAGTATACTATACACTTTGATGCATGTTGTTGCAGTAAATTGCTTCTTAAATAAATAATATCGAACGTGTACACGAAAAAGAACGACCACTTGCTAGTCAAAAAAAAGTTAGACTACGGCAATGCGAAAGTAATTTTTTCGGTGTAATCCGTGGTGGTGTTGTCATAATAAACGGAAAAGCAGCACCAATTTAAAAGTATGTAGCGAGAAAACGGAATCAGATTTTCTGTATGACTTACTGTATCAACAACCATCTCCGCACTTCTGAAATAAATATGATCGCACCATGAAGTTACCTTGTCGGAAAACATTGCAGTGCTGGGGCATATTCAAAACAAATGTGAAATGTGAATTACACAACCAAAAATTATGGTTATGGATGGACCAAATGGCAAATCCCAAAGAAATCTGTTATTAATATCATAGTGCGTGCACTGAAGCCTCTGCAACCATTACATTTATTGGCACTAGCTAGTTCGCAAATAGAGGCATGTACCGGCGAAGTAATTGTAGAGCTGAATGCATTAGATGAAGTTAATCTTTTCAAGAAGACAAGTGCTAATGTTTGTCACTGATGGTACGCAACCAATCTTGTAGGTCGTCATCCTAAACAAGTGTGTGATAACATTCATAACTTCTTACATACTACGAGTATATCTAAAATTTTCAAAACGTATTCGAGAATTTCATAAACCGGCATTCCTTACTCGTTAGGGAACTTTATTCTTAAAGAGACGAAAGTCAAGTAATACTTCAAGATCCTAAAATTTAGAATCTTTTTAATGGCTGTCTTAATATAAACTATGGTTCTGCCGTTATATAATGTTATATAAATGGTTATAAAATTGAAAAAAAGTAGAATAGATGCACATTGAATACAATTTCAAAAAGCGGAACTACTTCGATAGTGTTACAACATTCACTTTATTTGGATAAATCTAAAATAAACAATAAACGATGTCAGTCTCACTGCTTCACGAGATATCGTAAATAAAATAACACAAACCTAACAAACCAAAAACTACTTTATCTTAACCCAAATTAATTAAAGTGGGCCTAATCGTCTTCCTACAAAACATGTACCTACATATGTCTTAACCCTGCAGAGGTAATCCACGCTCTAACCATTGTTAAATATATTATTTATTATTCTTAACTCACCAACACATTACAGCAAAATTGAGATAGACACGATGTATCTTTTTCCTCGGGGTCAGTTCCTCAGTTTATTACAACTTACAGACGCTAACTTACCGCTACCGCAGCACTTGACCATTTTCAATTGGAAAATGGTCAAATGCACTTTGATATGCGCGTTCGGTAGGTGGATCTTTGAAGAAAATTAGTTTTTGCTAATCGAGCGTGTGTACTTCATTAGGGGAATGGAAATGAGATGCTTCATCTTGTATGATTTTGTAACCTAGTTTACCTTCGGAGCACGATCTACAAACATACTTTCTCTGTGGGGTATTTTTTTATGGACGATATTATTCATAAAGTGATCGATAACATACCTATGGTATCTGTGATAAGTCGTAAATCAGCAATAAGTAAGAGCGACAGTTTGTCACACTATAGACGCCGATATTCCCTAGAATAATACGAGAAGTGCTATATACATATATTATAATTGTGAAGGAATTAATGTTACCATTCTATTTTAGTTTCTGAAATGTGAATACATAATTTGTGAAATATTCATACAAACTTGATACAAGGTTGCCACAAACTATTTACGAAATCATTATCCTTGCAATGTACTTCAATAAATAGACTCATGAAACAACCCATTCAGAAGAAAAAATAAGACGACGTGAAATCGAGCGTAAGGTGGTAATTTTATCTTTCTGCGACACCGGACAATTCTAGACTTCGGCAAGTTTCCCAATTCCGGTCCGAATTAATCTTGATGTCGGATGGAATGCGGGCCATCACAGCCGTTGCACATGAAGAGGGGTTTCTCTTTTCTGTCTGTAAGCGGGCTTGGGTAACTTGGTTATAATGGCGACCAACTTTCTCGTACTCTTCTATTACCTATACGATGTTAACGACTGGTAAATTGTGAAAAAATCGATTTTGTAAACAAACAATTTGCGGACTAAATTTTTTGGAATAGATAATTCTCAAAAGTATCGTACCACTAGGTACGAGGGGAGGTCCAGAAGTTCGTGGAATGAAAGGGTTTTAAATAAAATAAAACAATAAATCTATTTTTCCTTTTCAATATAATCACCCTTAAGCACAATACATTTATTAGATCTATGAATTAAATTTTCTAAACCATCATAAAAATATTTTTTATCTTTAGCCTCAAAATGGGCCAAAATTGCCTCCTTTACCTCATTGTCGTCGGAAAACTTTCTTCCTCGTAAGTCTTTCTAAATTGGGGAACAAATAAAAATCACTAGGTACCAGGTCTGGACTGTAGGGTGGATAGACTATTGATTGAAAGCCATGCTTGTGCAGAGCAGCCATTGCAACTTTGCTCTTGTGAACCGGCGCATTGTGTTGCAAGAGCAACACACCCTTGGTCAATTTTCCTCGACGTTTTTCCTTGATGGCCTCCTTTAATTTTTCTAATATCGCTGCGTAATATTCTCCGGTTATGCTCCTACCTTTTTCTTTGTAATCAATCAATAATATCCCCTCACAATCCCAAAAAACAGTAGCCATCAACTTTCCAGCCGATTCTGACACTTCGAATTTCTTTGGCGGTGGTGTCCTCTTCTTATGCTATTGCATGGACTCCTGTTTGGATTCAGGCTCAAAGTGATGAACCCATGTTTCATCTCCGGTAACAATCCACTCCAAAATCTGTGCAGGTTTGTCTCCACACAGCCCCAAAAATTGTTTGGACCCAAGTGGTCATGTAGGATACGCAAAATGGTGGTATCTGATACTCCAACTAATGCAGATAATTGTTTTTTCTTCAAACGGGCATCTTGCAGTGGAAATTTTTGCACTTTTTCGACGATGTGGTGGCCTCAACTGGGCGTCCTGAGCGGGGGTCGTTTTCAATCGACTCCCGACCATGTTTAAAAAGACCATGCCATTTATTATTGACTTACTAGGGCACTGTTCCCCATAAACGGTTTCCATTTCATTCAATATGGTTTGAGCGTTCTTGCCTTTGCTTTGTAAGGAACTTTATCACAGCACGGTGTTCAATTCCCTCCATAGTTTCAGTTTTCTTCCGGATTGACTTGTTTTGCAGGCAACTATTCGTAAACCACTTATGCTATAGGGCTGCAACTTAACTTATATACTAATGATGAGTCGCCAATCTGAATGACACCTAGCGAGCGCCTCTATCTCCACTCCATCCCCTCCATTCCACGAACTTCTGGACCTCCTCTCGTAGTTACTTCTATTAATGTTATATTAAAGGGAGGAATTATAATTTTTGCAGCTATCTATTCCAATGACGGAGTTTTCAAGATGTTGGAAATGCAGCAAACGTATTGAAGACATTTCTCTGGGTGTACATATACTTGATCTTTTAATTTATAGGTGCAATAACTATATCATTATACAGAAATATTGATCATTTCTATACTTAGAAACTTTGTACGACAAAAGAATTAATTTACGGAAGTCTGATTAAATTGCAGTAAAACAATGTGTTTCTAAGTTGCTATAGTTCGCGCAAATTGTATTAGTTTAGGTGTATTACATATTTGGAGGTTAATATATTCATTACCTCGATACTTAGAGAAATAATTAAATAAAATTAGTAAGCATCATTTAAGAAGTGTTTTCTTTTCAAAACAGGTTAATATTATTTTACTAAAGAAGTACATCGATAGAAACTCAGTAGTGCGAATTATACATTTGTTTGGGCGTAATAAATTACAATGATTTGGAAATAGGTTTATCATTTATTACAAATTACAACAGCCCACAAAAGAGGAGATTTAATGTCATATAGAGCACGCTACTAAGTAACGCGTACAAGATTTCAACATCGATAATCCAGAGAAAATTCTATAATACAGCCAAACGTATCATATGTGAAAATGACTCTGGTTTCATTGAAAAACAAATCACAATTACTTTAACTTATATCTGATAAATTTGGACGAAATTTTTACAGTAGACTTCTAAAACTTGGCGCAGTCAGTAATATACTCATCATGACAAAATTGTTGCCAATTTTTAAAGTCAAATCGTCTTCATAATACATCGTGACGATCTATGGACGTGTGGACCTGCTGTGGTGAGCGGCCCACCGGGTTGTAAGCTATTTTAGCTTGTCAAAATCGCAGAAGCCTTAAGATGTATGAATAGTGTTTGTAGTGTTCTATGACTTTGTTAGTTCACTCTCTCGCAGTAAACAGTGAAGCGCTGTTAATTATTTTTCTAACAGCGAATGGTGGGCCAGGAGTATTTCGAAGCCGTCAGAAAATGTATATATATGTATATATATATATATATATATATATATATATATATATATATATCCCTAACATTCACTTTATATTTTATATAATACACATAATTAGTCTCTTAATTGGTTACTGTTTCGGAATATACCGATTTTAACCATATTGCGCTGTGCGATCCGTAAATACTTTACCAATCGAACTAGACTATCGAAACTAGGCATATTTTAACGGCAATTTACATATTGAATGTATGTATTTTAACTTTACGGTGGTTAGATGAAAACACTATTCCATTTCATTCATTCTCTAAGGTGTTAATGCTTCTTATAAAATCACAGAAGGTAAAATAATTTGGTAAAGAAACTAAGAGTAAGCAAAATCCAAAATGATTATTCTGACATGACAAAGGTCTTTGCACATTATGGCTTGTTAGTGCAACATGGTAAAATACCAAGTCGTATGAATACAAAACGCAGAAGAAAAAAATATATACATAGAATTCAAGTAGTGTCTACGCAAAGCTATGTATGTGCAAACAGAGGAGTTTCCACCCATATTAACCTTATCGACTATTGTTTATCATACTGCGTAGAAGAAAAGAACCAACCAAACGGAGAGAACGTTGTATAAGAAATTGCATTGAATTCAACGAAATATCGTATTATCGAGGTACAAATTTGAATTTGTATTGAATTTATACTATCGAGATCTAATAAATAGCAGTGATACGTTCTAGTATTGTGAAATTCTATAAAAATTATGAGAAGAAACCCTAATTATACATAGCAATGAAATACTTTATTTTTCTATATTAGTTTATTAAGAAAAATAAAAGCAGTTGTTGCGTAGATTACACACAAAGCTGTCAATATTACTTGTGTTAATACTTGTATATACGAGGCATCTCAAAGAGAATGATTAGTTTTAAAGTGTTTAATTGAATGTAGTTATAATTTAATATTGTCTCCTTCAAAGTATGCTCCTTTTAAATGCAAACAGCGTCGCCAGCAAGTTTTCTATTCCTGACAACAATTCTGGAGGTTTTCTCCCATTAGGCTGTTTAGTACCTGCAACGTGACTTGTTCCAAGTTGTTTATTGTTCCGTAATGGGAACCTTTCAATTTCCGTTTAAGCATTGGAAAAAGAAAATAATCACAAGGGGACACATCTGGACTGTAGAGCGGGTGTGGCTGTACTGGAATGTGAAAAAAGGTGGTAGACATAGACTTGATTCAGGATTTATACATGCGAGCTTTCTTCGGCTGCGCACTTTGTCGCTTTGTTTCAGGATTGTATTCGAATACCCATGATTCGTCAACTGTTATTACCCTGTACATAAAGTTGGCTTTGGTTATTAAGTGAACAGCAGTTGTAAACAATATTCAAAGAGTCTCGACGTAGGAGCAAGACTTCCAGAATTATTACCAGGAATGGGAAACTCGCTGGAGAAACTATGTGCATTCCAAAAGAGCATACTTTGTATGGGACAGTATTAAATTGTAGATACATTCAGTTAAACATTTCAACTAATCATTGTCATTAATTTTGAGATACATCTGGTATACATACAATATCACAATACATCACAAATGCTAAGAATGGTTTTTGTAATTCATTAGGATGTTGCCTTTCAGAAGAGTGGCATTTTAGGAAACTTGCTACATCAAAATTTTGATCTTTGATATTTAATCTTGTTAGTTTTATAGATTTGTTGCGCTGTTCGTTTTGAAATAAGCACTTTGATAGATTGATGTCAGTTATTTCCGTAGAAATGATTATCCTTATGCTGCACGATTAAATAAATTCTCTATATGAAATCTAGTACAGTTACGGATACACATGTTTTATTTTAACATATCACTATACATCAAAAATTTCTATGGGAAGTTTTTTCTCATTTTAGAAGTTCTCCGTTTAATAATAGTTAATAATTTTGTTATTATTTTTTTTTTGTAATAAAATAGCATGCATAAAAATTAATAAACACAAAATTTTGTTCCTAACAAAATAAGTATTGATTATAATAAGTATCTAATTTACCAATTTATTTTACAATGTGTCACTGCAAAGTAAGTAACTGCTAATCTATATTTTTCAATTTATTCATTATTCATTGTCTTAAAAGCATTCCGTTCTTCGTTTTTTTATCGTTAATTTCGCAAACTTGATTCTTTTCAAATTGTCTTCAGCACTTCATAGTGGAAGAAGGGTCGTTGATCGAGGTCGTCTCTCATAAGGGTTGGGTTATCAGAGGCCGTTCCATCAAGTGTCGATACGAAATTATTTCACTTTATCTTATGCTGGTACCGGTATAATATATACGTACATATATCTGAATTTTGCGATTTCCAAAAATTGCTGTAGATAACGGAGTTGATAGAATCGATGTATATAAATAATTCGGAAAGTTTTTGATCAATTTTGTCTAAAAACTATACATAGAAGGAAAATAAACGTGTATTTAACAACGTGTGCAGATAAATATTTATTTTTATATACAAAATTTGAATAGTTTCCTCTGCATAAAATATTCTTATTTTAAATGAGTGGTTTTATTGGTGATGAATTAAAACTAACCAATGTTGTATGATGAAAGCTATGCAAATTAAGGGTAATGTACTATAAATAATTCTTAAATTAACCCTAAAGTATATTGTTTGCACTTATTGTCTGTTTATTTTACTTTCCAAGATTTATTGAAATATAAATTATTAACTTCTCGAAACTACGATACGTAATAATCGCACTGTTTTGGCTAATCGGACGCCAGTATGTTATATTTTGCAGAATATATGCATATACAGCATTTATTTATAAAAGTGTACATGTGTGTATACAAATCATCTCATAGCTTGACTTAACAACGCTAAGTTGCGTTTAGAAAATTTTTCACCTTGCCTACAAGCAGTATGTTTTCAATATTTTAATTTTATTTTGGACAGCATCCTCAATACCTCTCAATATAACCTTCAACAATTTGGGAGGACTTCCGGCCTCTATGGCACTTCACACTAGTCATATCCATTCCTGCACGTGGAACAAGGATCACACTTGCATTTGGAAAACAATGACCAGCCTAACTACACTCCGGTTCTTGTGTAAAAAGTTTGTAATTAACATTTCGATCATTTTGTCGTGATCTTTTCCACTTTACTTCTGTGGCTACTTGAAACTATCTCAATGGCCAGTCTACTCTATTGCGTTGAGTAGTTGAAGGTATATTGCGATTATGGTTGGAACTAAACTGATAGTGTTAATTCAATTCACTTGGTTACACAACTATCTTTTTCCTATTATAAAAGTAAGAATTTACTTGAAGTATGACTAGAACGAAGAGCTAAATACTGTCGATAGGGTTGGATGAAATTGAGTTCTACCACTGTGAATGTTCATGAAACATTTGTTTTGGTCTAACATATTTTAATTATCAACGGTCTACCAAAATCTTCTATGTTTTCGATCGTCAACTTCAGAGTTCATTTCTACGACATGCCCCTAAAAAACCATGAACCATGAAAAAACATGACCTAAAAATAATCCATAAATATTATTTAAAATTTTAGAAAATCACAAAAATTACCTTCTTCCGTCATCATATAATGTTCATTATCGGCCTTCGTTGATTGTAATTAAAAGTAATCTTCAGGTTTTCATAGCCATTCTTGCTGGCTACTCTTCAATTCTTCTAAAGAAGATGACGATAAGATAATCGAAACGTCAAGTGTTTGTCTACACAGCAGAGAACTCAGGAACTGAAGAGCAGCTGTTGGTTTACCTATTCCTCTGCTATTTTTTTTATTTTTTCATGTTACAGATTTCTTCTTTAAATAAGGTATTAACTTTTACTAATCTCTTGTAAATCAATATTTTTTTTTATGTTGAGAGTTCAATTGAACATGGAATAACCACAACGTGGAAGATTTAACACATTTTGATTTTTCGTCATATTTGCTCTTTTGATTTCTCGGTCAATAGATTTCCAATTACAATATTACCTACCTCTAAAATATTAGTAGGTTTGCCATATCCGACACTTTTTATTTCGACAATCGAGAAGACCAAAACTATAAATCTCTAATTAATGGCAAACCGAAATAAAATCGGATAGTTTGGTTTTTATTTCCGTAACAAGAAAGATATATGTTGCTTTGCATTATATTACATTATAATAAAACTGCCATATTTTTGTTGCAAACTTCGCAGACTGTTAATTTATTAGATTTATTATATGCTACTACTGTGAGTTGTTTACAAGATACTTACACAGTTTACAGAATGAATATATTTACAAGACTAAAAAGAAGTATGAAATACTGTTCATTAAAATATATATCTTTTTATACTGTTGACAGGGACATCTAGTGGTTGATTGCCATAACTAACAATTTTTTATTATTTGACCTTTTTTTGGGTTTATTTCAATGAGTTACGAAAAAAAATTGTATGTATCTCATCAGCGAAATATTTTGGTGGTACATAAACTATTATTCAGTTTGTGTTAATTCCGTGTCCGAAATGGAACGCTTGAATAATGGTTATGTGATAGCTTCACAATATGGAATATATTTATCAATTTTAATGTATTTAATTTGAGATTTTCTTTAATTAAAATTTGTTTTCTTTTTACGTAAACATACAAAAAGATGGTGTCTGCATTATGCTAGACTTTATCTACAAGTTAATGGCTAACTTACTGCGAAAAATTGGTCATCAGTAATTATAAAACAAAGCACAATTGAAGCATGTTTACAAAGTTACAGTGCAGTGTGCTGCATGTAACAGGTGAACCGCCAATGGTACCAATGTTGTAAGTAACGTTGTTCGCTAGAATATAGCTAAAGCAACTGCCTCATTTTACAATGTATCCAAATAAAAGGAGACATACAATTACCTGTATTTTTGTAGTACGGTTTTAAGCATTCAAAGGCTTATGCTGTTATAAACTTCCTTCTTCACCCATTATATAATAATTTCTTTTGTAATTTTATTTATTCTTCAGACTAAAACGCAGCAACAGCTCGTTATAATAAATATTATAGGCAAACAGACAGAATTGAATTTTGGTTCTACATATCTCTTAATTTTGTTTCATTTAATATTTATGTTTCTATTTCTCTGAAAAAAATATATCGCTATTAATTTATGGTTATCATTAATCTCGGCAAAGTGGGGCAAGTTACAGTACAGTGCGGAGAACAACGTGGAGGGGCCGAGGGGCCGAGCGGCCATATCAAGGCGAGTGTTCAGTAACATTTACGTACTCACATCATTTATAATCGTGACCTTCATGAGTGGACATAGGCGACGCGGACGCAAGAATGTTTACACATTAAGTAATGATAAAAAATATAGTATAAAATGTGCTGAAACACTTACTGTTAAATATTAGAATCATTAAATATGTTTCCACACTTATTTTAATCAAATGACTACGGCGTGCGGAATAAATATTTTTTAATAATAAAAACGACCGTACCACATCGAGTGATATTATATTTGCAAATTTAAAGCAATCCCTATGACAACTTAATGGATCTTTCGACGAATCTTCACAAATTTGTCTTAGCATGAGAAAATCTACACAGTTCGTGAAATCTTTTTGTACGTTTTAGGGACTTTAGAAATACTGCCTCCGTATGAGCTATTAAAGCATCTAGTCGTGGATAACATTTAGGGATCAATTGCGCCATAACGTTTAACGCAGCGTCATTCACAAACATCACATTCAAAATTAGGTTGTTGAAATTTGTTCAGTGCCCTCAACACAAGAATTTTAAAATTTCATCGCTCTTTTGGAAGCAAGCAAGACAGGGGATGAGGGTTCAAACTCTTCCATTGTAGGTACCATCAAATGCATTGCAGAATGTTTTTGACGATCGGTTTTTATCTTTGAATTCTGCTTTTATTTTTCTGTCAACATAGTCACGACCAGATGGCATAATGTTTCTTAACGATGTTCGTCTTGGTAATGTATAATCCGAATACTTGCTCCAGAAGGAGACAGATGCTTGTTGGTCTAGTAAAGTGAACGGTACATTATATAGAATAAAACGCTGTATCGTTTGCCACGAATTGCAGAACAGTGTTTTATACTTATTACATACTTCCACCTGCTGGTACATTTTAAATAGTTGTCGCACTTTACACATTTAATTCTATCGCCTTCGTATTCTAAATCCGGTATACTCGCTATTACGTTTTCTAGTTTATTCGAAATACGCCGTTTCCGAAACGTACCTAAATGCGACATCTTCTAAGTATGTATATACTGACAAGCACTCACAACGACTAGTCGAATAATACTGAACGAGCGTGCCTTGGTACGGGTACTCGATTCTCCGTGCCGCGTGCTTCACTCCCTTACGTTGTTCTCCGCACGGCACTGAAACTTGACCCTCTTTGCCGAAACTAGTTATCATTGTGTGTAAAGTGGTGATAGGTAATATTTACTTATAACATATGTTATTGCAAACCATTTTTTCCGTTATTTTCGTCGTTTTTTTTAACCAAATTTCAATCGTAATAATGTGGTTGCTCAGTTGGTTCATTAGACGCAACGCTGGTAAGAGTATAATTTCGATATAAAGTCAAATGCATGTTAAATCAAAGTATGAAATATGTGGTACAATTTCAAGTCGACTTACGTGTTTTGATACATCTAACAGAAACACTTCGAAAACATGTACGTATTGAATCTAATTCGCAAGTTTCTGGGAAAGGGAAAGTTGTCTCTGTGGTCGGATATATAACCACCAAAGCTTTACTTAGTTACTCAGAATTGAAGATAATTATTTGATTGTGGTATGCCAAGTGTTCATCATCTTTAATATGACGTTCATAAAAATGACTTTGGATTAATTGTTACTACAACAAATACCTCTATTACTTTTTCATTCATATCATAATTTCCTTGAAGGACGTATGCGATTACGATCGATCTTTTTCGATTTCGTTATTACACTGGCCAACAAATTATAATTTCTTATTTTATTAAGAAATAACGCCTAATAAGTTTAATGAAAATATAAATATTTATGTTAATAGAAGATAGATGACCAACTTAGCTCTAACTTAATTTGGATTTTTCTGCTTAATAGTTGTTTCAAGTTCATATAATTAAAAATATGGCTAAATATTACATTGTCTCTAAACAACATTCACCGCTTCCCTTCCTAACGTCCAACGCTAGCAATTTGCAACATAACGGGATTCTGTTTGTCCTGGTACTGCTACTTCATTCTCAAAATGGCTTGGTGGAAGCGTTCACCGTGTTTATCACTAGCGTCGCCTATATTTTCTGGAAAAAAGTCCAAGTAACCACTTTGGAGAATTTTTAGGAAATGCAATTGCACCCAGAAAGTGAAATGCTTGAATAATATCTATAATTATCAGTTTTGTAAGTTTCTCTTTTTCTGTTCCCAAGAAGCTGATAAAAACTTACATCATAACATCCCTGCTTAAAGATAAAAGTTTCTATTATGTAGCAAAATTGCTTTCAGGGTGATCTTTAATGCATCTATGAATTATCTCCACGAACTGGAGTATTGCTGTATTCAAAAGCTTAAAAAATGTATAAATATCACTGCAATAGACTAAATTACCGTTAACGGTATAGAAATCAAGATTGCAATATCTTTTGCGAAAAATGCTAACTTGGGAAAAATACTAAAATCAGGATCTGTTGTGTATTCAATTCTTTCAGAGGTAGTGTTATTTTTGTGGTCTGGTTCTTTGTGGTAGGTATGGAGTATTAATTAAACTACTAAATTGTTTCTAATGTTAGGAGTTATTATCATTAGAGAGTGTTTAGTAGCTAAACTAAAATATCTGAGATATTTATGTAGAGATATTCTCTAGAAATACACTTATAGAAATAGAAAAACAATTAATAGTTTTGGAGACTTTAAAATGATATTTTAATATTTACGATATTTATTGGACTTCATAAAAATTAGTAAACAGTTTTACACCATTTTATTTAATGTTTTTAATGCAGATATGATGCGATTGATGTACACTAGGGTGACAGAATAAAATAAACACCTACTAATTAAAAAAAAGATTCTATTCTCGTTATATATACAAAATATTTTAAAATTTTTAAATTAGACTAATATGTTGTCGATCCACCTTTACTTGCGTGAAGTGCTGCGAGTCGTCGTGGCATAGAATCTATTAAATGATTAATGGTGTCTTCTGGAATATTTAACCGCTCTTCTGTAACAACTGCCACGAGTTCTTCCTTATTGCTGGGTTTTCGGGGTCGTTTCGCCAAATTTGTCTGGATTATGTGCCAAACATTCTCTATCGGATTCATGCCTGGTGATCGGCCTGGCCATGGTAAAATCCGAATCCCCTGTTCCTCTTTCCATGTGGTTGTTGTTCTTGCTTTGTGGCAGGGTGCTCCACCTTCCATAAAAGTGGCGTCTTCTTTATATAAAATGGCGTTGTCGAATATCGGTAGTAGTCCTGTTCATATTTGGATATATTTTGCCGCATTTATATTTGCGTCGCAGATTACTAATTGCGATCTTCCACCATACCATATCGCGCCCCACACCATGATGTTCACACCGCCGTATTTCACCGTCACCGACAAAATTTGTCGTCCAGTTGCTGTAACGAACGTCTCCATACCCACGTACGACCACTATCACTGAATTGCCAGTATCTGCTTTCGTCTGAAAAAATGACAGACCGCCAAAACTCTTCGGGCTTCGTTCGCATTTCGATTGCCCAAGCCATTCGGCGCCGTTTTTGAAACGCCGTAAGGAGAGGTTATTTCTTTGCCATCCTTTTATGCATCCCCACACTGTGGAGGTATGGCAGAACGGTGCGCTGACTTTTCTGTGAAGTTGCCGCAAGCTCATCTGTACTTTTTCGCGGTTCTCTTAACACTTCGCGCACAAGCACCCTTTTACTTCTTTCAGAAGGTCCGGCACGACCTGGTCTCGGCTCTACTGTTGTTTTTTCCTTGCGTTTAAATTGTGTAATCACACGGTTAACTGTGGACAACGGAATATTTAAAAATTTACATATTTCACGTTGCGAAGCGCCGCGTTCACTCTGGCCAACGATGCGACCCCGGGTGAAGTCGCTAATATCACTCGAACGTTGTAAGCGAAGCATAGTTGTAACGATACTAAACTATGACGAATTCCTTCCGATACATCTACCCCTACCCTAACGACAAGAGAAAGTTCTTAATTCGTTCTTAGAATTTAGCTGTTTACATATTTATACCGCTTTACCTGGTGTCTATTTTATTCTGTCACCCTAGTGTAGTACTTGATATAGCCTGTTAGAATAAACCACAATAACTGAAATTGTTACGTGTACATAATACAGTCGATAAATACTATACTAGAGTATGGCAATTACGCGCGAACTCTAACAGAATTACACTTTTTAGGGTGTAAATAATCCTTTTGTGATTTGTAAGTAGGTTAGAACAGTTATGGAGCGATGTCAAATGGAGTACTAACACAACAGTTTATTTGTAAATATTTTAAATTGATGATTTACTTAAGAACTAAGAAAGGAAGTAGGATAGTTTAAAAATAAATATTTTGCGTAATTGTGTTGTGACCAATCTTTCTTGATCTACTAAATGTAGGGTGATTGGTAGATGTCAGAGCTTTTTTCTTATTTGCCAAGCTCGGCCTAGCTTTATGTTTATGGTTATGGCGCATAAATATGAAACTTTTTCGTAATAGTTCTCTCTCTAGCGGAATTGTATGAATGGAACCGCTATTGGTATAACATACTCGCGTACATTTCTTCCTTCTTAGATTTTAGCTATAATTACTTGTAGTTGACACCAAACATAAGGCTGAAATCATAACAGCAGTGGGTACAGCCCTATGCAGACACTCAAAGGTGTTTGGTGCTATATTTTAATGTTGTGTTTAATATTTGACTGTGTGGTAATGAATTAAATGATCATGTTTGCATTAGAGTTTGAATTATTGAATGTAAAATTAATATTTCAGTCGAGCATCATTCTTTGAAATTAGAATAACATTAAAAAAAGCTGGTTTATTACATTTTAGCTATATATTTATAATTGTTACAATATACGTCAACTATATAAATAATCTTGAGTTTAAGTTTGTAATGTACAGGTGTTAAGTACGCTTGGAAATAGGTAATTCTAGAATAAATTAGAATTCATTATTTTCAATATAGTTTTGTCGTAGTACTTTCGGCTAAATTATACATGCAATTACTGCCTCATTACTGTTGATAATATTCAAGTTTTGTCCTTGATACGATAAAAAGAGATCTTATTTCTATTAATTTGCATATAAAATAGACTCCGCAGATCCAATGCTATGACAATCGTAGTTACGATTATAAAAATGAGTTTGGATATTCATTTGGCTTCTGTTACCGGTTCCATTTGCATACAGTCGTCTATAATTATTACTACTAAGTTCACGTTATCGATAATCAGATCTTTGAAATTAAAAACCGTAAAGATAGTAATTGAGCGGTTAATATTGGGTGCATTACTAAAACTTACTTAGTGAAATTTCTTAGGGACCAAATGTAATTGATTATTTAATCTATTACAAACACGTGTGTTATTAATGTGCTTTACATGTTAATTGCATAATAGTATTATACTTATAATCAAAAATCTCTACTTGCGAGTGGTATTGCAATACAAATATTACCTAATCAAGTTAAAAGTTACTAAATTTGTACGGAATTATATGGGCATTTATAAGCGCGCTATTAAGATAGTAAGAATGCCAATATAATTATAAGTACAAAGTTACGGAAAGTACAGCTTATTTACACTTTTCCCCAAACACACCACCTCCTGTAATCACAATACTTGGGTGCTTGCCCGCAATCGATTCAGTAGTTTTAATCCTTCAGTCGAAGCGTTATAACGTGAAATAAACTATAAAAAACTGTTTGAAAAGGCATGTTCAGAGATCAACTTCTATAATACATATATACCATGCTTGCATTATTTGTACACAATGTTCATGAATTTGTTTAATATAGACAATGAAAGATTGTAAAATAATAAAACATTATCTAAACCAACATTATTGAAGGTATACGAAAAAAATAGTGCAATAACAACCATTTAACATGTAATATTCGAAAAATGCCTTGAAGTAATTGAGGCTCCCAGCCTTATCTCAGTCCTTTAGACATACTACAACGACCTTTCCTTAGTTACAATTTATGTTCATTATATCCAAAAACACTAGTATACCCTATTTTGCAATATTTATACGTAACATCAAAAAAAAACAGTCATTATTTACATATTTAAAATAAAACCCATAGAAAATATGTCTGTATTATCACTTAAAACAGAATGTCTTATATACACTACCGACCATAAGTACATTATTGGAGATTATACCTATCAAAATATTCGTATTATTCAGCTGCAAGTACGAAATGGATTATAATTCCTTTGTAGTGTTCTGTATATACGTAATAAGCCGACTGGCATTAAGATATCGAAAATTACCTCTTTTGCGGATCAGGTATGACGGATTAGATAAAGAGCAGTTTTTCGGAAATGTTTATTACGGCCGTCATAAAATATGAAAATATACGACACGAGCAATTTAATATAATGAAACATTTAGTTTTCATTCAGCTTTCATATTGCAAGGATTGAATAGTGAAAATTTTCTGCAGTGTTTTAAAACAGGTAGTGATGTTAAAGTAATATCGGCAAGAAAAGAATTATCTACGGAAACTCGAGCTCAAACATTGGCATATCACAAAATCGGCAAAAGAAACCGACAAATTGCTATATTACTGAAATTAAGCCGTAGAACTGTCGATTTTAATGTTTGAAAGTATCAAAGAAATATACCCAATAAAGAGCGACCCAGACGGCCAAAATTAACAATGCCAACAGAAGATCGCTCAATTGTAATCACCAGCAAACGAAATAAATGAAAATTAGTGCTAGAAAATGCTGCGGAAGTAAATATTTCGTGCCTAAAACCAGTTGGCGTTACCACGGTAAAAAGGCGTTTCTAAGTATCTCACCTATGGTTCAAACAGAAGAAAATTTGTCCATTTGAATCCTGTACTACACAAACAATAAAACATGGATCAGTTATATTTTGGGCTTGTTTTAGCGGTATCTCTGTGAGCGATTTATTCAAAATAAATAGTATCCTTAGAAAAGAAGGTTATAGAAAGGTTTTGGAAAAGAATTTTATCTCATCTCGAACACGATTAATCTGTGGAATCTTTGTGATCCAGCAGGATAATGATCCAAAACACACTGGAAAAATATTCCGTAGGTATTTCAACAACTAGAGCACAGAGAGAAGATTATTGCTTGAAGTGGTCACCCCAAAGTCTCAATCCGATCGAGTTTTTGTGGGAGGAACTCCAAATTTGACAACAGTAATTTGGGTGCAACTACATGATACATGGAAGAAAGTAGAGCCGCTAACATTTGCAAAGCTGCTAGAAAGAGTGCGAAGGTTGTATGCGACAGTAATAAAAGCGAAAGAACATGTTAATGAATCGCAACTTTAAGTTAATTTATGATTACCTTTGTTAGCAAAACACATTCTATTTATAACTGTTACAGTTCTTTGTATAAGTATAAGAGTGAAGGTCTATTTTATAATTAGTTTTTGAATTGTTTTTGAAATATTTTAATAGTGGGTAAACACTTATTGTAGGACGCTTCATTTTAAACAATAAAGATCTTCCTCTGCAATGTAAAATAAATCAAATATAGAAAATCTTAGACCGCTTTGTATACTATATTGATTGCTTGAATATTATAATTCACAAATGGGTATCTTTGATCTCTTGCATTTCTTCTCAATTTTCAGAAATTCTGTCTTTGGTCCAGCTTCAAGATTTCAATCTTAACTTCTTATTATTAGAAAATTGGATTCCCTCAATCAATTTTAATAAAACATACATTTTGTCCATTTTAGTCGATTGAAATCAAATTCGAAATATTTATTTGCAATTAAGATCCGCTTTCAACTTTACCCAAGCTGTTAAGATAATCGTTTGCGGCGTGTACCTTGTAGTTTCAAATAATACTAGATGTATCTTTATAGTGTCTAAAAACTCATAACTTATTTTTGAAGTCCAGTGGTCATAGAATTGAATTAATCAAAACCTTTGAAAACGCTTGTGTGTAGGTTTCGTAATTGTTGACGTTGACTTTTCACATTAAATTATTAAATTAAATATGTATATGATCTTAACTTGAGTACAATTCTATTGTTGGACAGAAATATATTTTAAAAAGGGAAGAATGAGTTGATGATTTTTGCAAGAACGGCTAAGACTAAACATATATTAATCCAGATAAGTATCTGGTTGCATAAATTTCTGAAAATAATTCGAAAATAAGCAGGCTTAGGTCTTGCTGTTATTTCTTTAAGCGGATTATGAAAAAACAATCAGAGATTTCTACTTTCTAAATTTTCTTTAGTTACCTTATAATGTTTTACAGCATTTAAACACCACTGCATTTAAATACTAAACGATCGACTGTTTTTTGTGCAACAAGTTTGTCTTATATAAGTTGAATAGCTTTATTGTAGAGTCGCAACTTTAGATTTTCTATATACTTATATCTCACATATCGTGTCTATACCAATAAATTACCCAGTTGAGTTTATTTTTTTGTGGAATTCATTATATTTTTTTATTGAAAAGGAATATGTACTTACTTGTACAGTGTGTATGGATCATAAATATCTTAAATACGATAGCTCTTATTTAATTACATCAACAGAAATCAAACCAAAAACGGATAACGCACTGAGTGAAGATTAGGTAATCAGAGTTCATGCTCTTAAGAAAATTAAAACCCCGTTTAGGAACATAATTATCACTTCTTGTGATTATTAGAAAAACATGAATGCTATTTAAACAAACGTATAGTTTAAGCAATTGATTCATTATTGGGTATGCGATTTGATGACATGTTTTCTCTGAAAAATGCTAAAGAAATGGAAGATTTGTTGTAATTTTATATTTTTACTTTCGTGTATATTTCTACTTACCAAAAATGGGACGATTTCGATTTGTCTTTGTAACCTTGATTTTCTATGGGTTAACTTAACAATAGCATATAGTTTCCTTTAGATGCAAAGTGTAGAATCTGTCAAAATCAGGCGTATATTATATCTGATAAGCCTTTTGGAAGACTGCTTTTAATATCTTTTCCTCATTAACAGGCAACTTTAAAAAGTAAACTAATATTTAGAAACCATAAAAATAAACTACTAAAAATGACAATTGTTTCTTAATGAATAAATTCTTTCCATTATCGCCAATAGTTATGGGAACAGTAACAGAACATTGTTCCGTAACGTACTAACAAAAAACGGCATATGAGGCATCTATTGTAAAACTTTTGTAATATTGCATATTTTGATATGATATCTACATGCATTAAAGAAATGCTATGGTGAATTGAACCAAAAGTAAATTATCTCATCAAGAGGTGTTATTGTTAAGCAAGAATTCTCTAAAATATCAAAATTTGAAATTTTGCAAATGAACCATTCTTACTTTCTAAAATTATGACTTAACTAATCTGTTAATAAATTTTAATGAAATTTCAAACGATGTATGATATTTATAGAGGGAAATATCTTTTGCCGAAACATCTGACTATCAAAAATAAAACGACAGAGACAGTCCAAAGGGAAGCCATAGTCCATAGTCAACAATTTCACATTAAGATTTGCATATACAATAACTGACAATCATCGCACGTAACTTTACATTCCTATGGATTACTTTGACTCCGGATTTTTTGAATACTCGTGACATACATGGTTGAGGTACAATCAATGCAATAGATAATTTATTAGTTCACTAATTTCTAGGTGAACAGACCATTAAAAATGCTTTATGCGAATCTGTCGTGATTAATAAAGCAACTTGGTTTTCGTATAAATTGTTCACGATGTATTTTTAATATAAATCCTAAGAGTGTATATATACTCATGTGCTGTTTACTCTTGCTCAGTTATTATACCGGTACATTTGTTGGTGTATATCCACAACTCTTATCTTTGATTTTTACATTTAAGTTAAAATTACTTTCTTGCTAATGTCGTATCTTAAATGTTATCCTCCGTGTATAATTTATGTACTAAAGCGTATCTTACTGAGTTCGTAAATAATGTGTCCATGTGGAGTAAATTATTGATTATCTATGCGAATGCCAGGAACTTTTATCGAGATAATAATAAACGGAGACGTTATTTATATTACACTTATGTTAACTCTCATAACACATTAAGAATCCAGCGGATTCCATCAGTAAACCATTAGATGGTAGATAATACGTACTGATAACCATATATAAAAGATATCTGAGCCTAATTATAACCCATTAGCCCCCGTCGCTGATATATATCGTACCCATATCTAAGAAAATGAATACTAAATCTGCAGCTATGCATACTTGCATCAATAAAATTTATCAAACTGTATAAAATATGTGAAATAATTACCGAAATGTTACTATCAACGGAAATGAAATCATTTGCACTATATATCTATGAAACTATTGTTCAATATTAATACAAAATATAAGCTCTAAAGTGTATCTTTGTAGTGAATTACACAAGAACAAGTAGGTATGTTAGCTAGATATGTATGCATCTATATATATAGCTAAACATTTAATAATAGCAATATAACAGTAGATGCCAATTTTAGGAAAATAAGTATTTAGAACTTGATAGAGTGTGACACAAGAATTCCGAATTAACATGAATACGCTTAAAACGAGAGAATAACATACTTAACTACTTGTATATTGGTACAATGATTAGAAATACTTCATTATTATCGTTAGCACAACACATTACTAGAACTGAACATATGCTTCGATAGCTAAATACTTTCCTTCAACAGTACCATTGAGCTAACAAACTAAACTAAACTACAATATTTGATGTACCTTTAAAGTTACGATCGACTGAACGCTGTTATACTTAATGTAATATAGAATAAAGACTATTTTCGGGTGCCAAATCTGACTTCATGAAAACTGTGTCGTTTTTGTAAATTACCATACTATCGCAACAGTTTAAATGTAAATTCTGTTTTACTTTTTAATTTTCATATTATCAACATTATGATTCTTTTCAAACATATTATCTTTTCGTCGAATAATAACCTCGAAAGCATTTTAGGAAGCTTTAAGCAGCAAGGACATAATAAATAAATCAGAAGTAATGTCATATAATGATTGTGATAGGTCTATATCGAGCAAACGAAAAGTAAGCTCGAAAGAGTATTTAGCACGTCTCAAATTCAAAAGGTTTCGGAAGACTATTCGTGTAACTTGATCAGAAGGGGTAACTTGCAGGAATGGAATATTCTCCATATCAGCATTATTTTGCTCAGCTGATTCCAAACTTCTGTTAAATATACGAATTGCTTCTACGTGGTTAACTCTGTCCATATCCTTAGACAATCCTTCGTTTTGATCTGTAACACATTTGATTTCAGAATCATCAGAATCTATCTATTGTAGTACAATTTTCATCATGTTCGTCGGAGTTTCCTTTTTATTCCATTCTATAAACCTAGGTTAACGTCGAATATTTCTTTCGAATAAGTATAACTAACGTAATGCAAAGGTACTAAATTTATCGACAAAAGCAGTAAAACGAATTTTCATTTACGTTCACGTTATAGATATATATGATATATGATGTTTACATTTTCGACTATACACATATCAACTTGGATGTTCACGTTTAGGGATGTTCATGTTATGGGACTTTCATGATATCGAGACCCCACTGTACGTTGTCAACATATCTAATCCAAAGTAGTGGAAAATAAGCTACAGTATTCTTAAGGTCAGGAGATAAGCAGTTACCCATTGCCGTAAACTTAGTTTGTTGATAAAAGATTATGTTAATTTCGAAAAGAAATTATTTCGCGCAATCTTACCAAGGAAGATAAACAAACAACTTCCTCAATATCCTCTAGGTTATCCAACAAAAGTTTCTGTAAATATTTGAAAGTTATATCGAGCGTCGCTAGAAAACAGTGAAGTTACATCAAATGAGAGCAAAAGTTCGTGGTGAGTGAGCTCAATGTTACCTACGCGTCCTTGATCGCAGTCAGTCGGCCGTAACTTTAATAGTGCACAAATTATGTAGTTGTAGAACACAAACTATTGTCTACTACAAAAATGGACGAGTTTACAAATGATTATGGTCTTAGAAAAAGGCAAATGAAATGTAAAATATGTAAACTACAAGTGTACCTATTTAATTGTAATGTGAAATGCATATTTAGAGAGCGACAGCGGAAGTCCGCGCCAACGGTGGAAACTATACTTTATCCTTAGCAATAAATCATAAATTAATGTTTTTATGTATCGAGTGAATAGCTTGACGGAATACATTTGTATACATCAAGTGCTTCTAACTTTATTTTTACTTGTTCAAACAGAACATGGAATCTAGAATTTTTGTATTATCGGAACTGATTAGTTACAAGTTTCTCTAACAACTTTCCGTTATTTATCTATTCTTTGTTTATGTATATATTCTTACTATTCCAGAACACATTTTTGCTCGTATTTAGGAATATTCTTGTTTTCGTTAATAATTATCATAATAAAAAGGTGTTCATGGATGACGAATGAAATGAAATGAAACAAGTATTATATAATATTTGTATATTTGACTTTTACTATTTTTAATATGCACATGCTTCTCTAGACTACATACGTTATTTCTGTTTTGCACATGTAATTATGAATGAATTGATATTATGTTAATTTTTATATATTTTTATATTGTACTTCATCTCTGCTAGAGATACATATATTGAGTAATATCAACCAGCTGACAACAATGCGGAAATTCCACTTGGCGATTCAAGACATTGTTGTAGCATAGTACATAGTACACACATGTATCTAATTCATATACACTTAAACCGTTAACTAGTGTTGCTTTCAGTTTATGATTTTACTTTGATACTAGGTCAGTTTGATTGCTATCGATCATTAGGTCCAAATTAAGCTACACTTATGTAAGACAACCAAGCCTTGAGCGTATCGTACGAACGACGACCTGTGCAATAGAAGAGCATGATGAGATCAGATTGGCTGATTGTATTCACATATCCGCTGATGGACGTTATAATACCGATATGTTGGTCGCTCGTCGAGATAAATCCGGATTAAAATTTATGGATACCAATGTGTACACGTGTACAACTAACGTACGAATGAAAATTTTTTAAACGTCAAAATCTACGAATCACCATTTAATCGATCGATAAACCGATTTATGTTTGTCTAACTGCTTAGATAGATACATACAATATACATACATGTTCGGGAGAATTAAGTTTAAATATGCTTTGTTCCACGATGTTGGATGGTAAAAAGTTTATTTATTAATAATAAATAAATAAAATAAAATATATGCATTTTGCATATAATCCGGTCTCTACTTATCAGCTTGAGCCATTTATATGAATATTCTATCCATTAGTGTACTAGTTCTTTTTTTCTTGTGAAACTTCTCTATGATAATATAAAGATTGTATTCAAGTATTTGATTAGAGGGAACTATTACAGCTAACAATCCCGAACCCGTAAATTCAAAAAATTATGAAACTTTGGGAACATGTAGATCACATACTGGTATGCACTACGCATTTTTTTCTGCAGAAAAAGACTCTGAGTGGGTGAAATAAATTCTTTGAAAATTGGAAATTTTCCATTCTACCTATACACATAGCTCGCTAACGGTAAGAGGCAGAGAAAAAGATTTAAATAAAAAAAAGTTAAACATGTCAACGTTTTTACATATATTTTTTTGGATAGGTAAACAGGTTTGGGATTAATAACAGGTAATAAGGATTGGTTGATTGTGTAACGAGTGTTGAAATTATTTTCAGAAACTAACATCAATCTTTTTTTCATAACTACATTATAAATTATTTTGTTTACAATAATGTATCGGTATCATTATGTCAATTTAATATTCTGCATGGTGATAAAGCTCCTTAAAGAAATATTAAATACACAGAAATTTTTAGACCATGTACATCGTATGATGGCATGGTTACCATATATAAAACAATGAAAAGGATGCATAAAATCTTGTGTGAAAGTAAATGTTACTGGATTTTCAAATTCATTCGGTCCTTGGTCAGCGTATCAGCTTTTATGCCAAGTAATAAATAATAGATGATATTTTAATAATGTTATTGCGTCTATGTAATATAATAACGTAACCATCTAGTAATACAAGATCCGAATGTTTTCGTACAGTTTTTCCGTATGTGGAAACCATATAGATACATAAAGAGATTTTATCATTAATGTAGTTATTATATTATGTAGGTATCGTTAATATTTTCACCTGTTTATGAATATAGCAGCGCTACTGCGAGCTCCCACATTTGGCATGTACACATCTGTCAGCTATTGCTGAAGTAGTTCTTTTGTTTCCACATGTAGATGATGTTAAATGTACTTTCCATGGTCGAAATAAAAACTGAGAGTAGTTTTCTTGAAGCTGATATTGTTGGGAGTACGGTATAACTGTACAACTGCTGTAACCGATTTTATTCCTTGCAGAGCTAAAATGCGTTCGGAATGTAGCCCAAGATTGAAATTACTGTCGTATTATCTATCTTAACCTGTATGATATTTTACACTAAAGTTACGAAGTAATTTCCTTCAATTGCTCGGTGTCTGTGCTGTAACGAATTTATTTATTTATTTTTCTTGAAATTATTTAGTAAGCTCTCTTAAAATTCCAAACCCAGCGTTGTGATGCTTTAAAATTCCCTAAATCAATGTCTGTCTTAGCTTGAAATGCCCATTGCTGGCCGTCCAAATCGTGAATAATGGTACCTGAAACAGTGTTATTTACAAATTTGTTATATACGAATTGAAAAACTTGTAACAACTTTCCTCATGGCGTACCATCTCTGTTTATCGTATCTTTCCACCCTGAAAAAAATGTAATAATACTATAGAATAGTACAATCAGCAACAACTTGCTACTATTTTCACTGGCTCCAATTTAGCTTTGGCAATAAGAGACGCGGTAATGTAACATACCAAAAAAGCGTTTTTGCAAACATACTGTCTCCGTCTTTGTCTAAGTTTGGAAACACAAACACCCGTCTTTCTTTGTAATGCACGTATATGTATATATTACCTGTGATACTAGATATTTTAAATTAGTCAATATTATTTTGTAAGCATCAAATTTAAATCTCATATTTTTCTAATTATAATTATGGTTCAAGATATAATGTTTCATTTGTATATAGTCGTTTCAGCAATATGATATTAATTTCTGTACATGGAAAAGAATTTTGCTTGCATTTAAATGCGTCGGCGACAAAGTAATACGGCATGTATGTATATGTGTGGTAGTGTTGGTGGCTATAGCTGATCGGTTGCTGTTGGATGGGTAGATCGAATTGATTTCTTATAATAAAGGCAACGTCGACCGGCTTATCGCCCACTCGCAGATTGAATATATTTCATATGTTTTCATAAAGCTTCTAGCTGGGCTTCGCGCTATCACTCAGTGCCAGAAAGGCCCATTATGAGATTGCGAACAAACCGAAAACCTTATCTGCTATAAAACTCAGTGCAAGCGCGAAAGATTATTCACTAACTCGCTTACTCTTTCTCGCACCCGTATTTACTTTCTCTCGGTCTTCCCCTAGCGTCGACAGTCGAACTTCAATATGTTTGATATTTTAAAATGATAATCTTCGTAGGACGACCGTTCGATGTCCTAACGCTTCTCCTTTTTCCGATTATTTTTAACGTTTCAATGCGCCTTTTTTCAAAATTTCCTTCTCAAGTTATATTTTTATACAGTTATCCGCAAAGCGACAGTCGACAAATCCAATAGATTACTAAATCGTTCAATCCGGATTGTTTTAATTTTTGTTTAGCAAATATTAAGCAATTCATATTTTTTAAATTTCACATGCACTCGAATCACTAAGCGTTTATATGATAATTTTTACGCAAATGTGGTTGCATTTATATATATTTATAAAAAAGATGTCCCTTTGAGTTGTCCATTGATCCTCTTTGATTAAATGTTTGGAACTTGACAATAGTTTTAATGTGCTTTGTTTCGTCTCTTTAATTTTAATCGACGTATTACTGACGTAACATACAGTATTTCTTGGGTTGCTTTCCTAATGATATTCGGCCGCGATATGCGGTTCTAATTATTCTCCATCTCAGCACCCTATAGCGACCTATATTCTATTGCTAGTACTTATAAATTTAATAACGTTTGTACAGGCCTGATGAAGAAGATCGTCTCTGATTCCTAGCCGAACGAAATACTTTCTCCCGATGCTGAAACATTTCGTTCACCATAAAACCGATCCAACACGACATAACTACTCCAGCGAATTTTCGGTACCTCATACATTCTCGTACCTGTGATGATAGTATTGGTCGTCTTATTCATTTAGGGTAGTAGTAGGTTTATTCGTAGCTATGAGGAAGATCGCGGCACAATCGGTTCCTTTTGTATGATGAAATTGTCTCTGATGAAATCAGTTGTTAAATATTTAACATGTGCTGTTTCTATTATACAATAATTTGATATATGTACATGCATGTACAAATGCACATTATTTTTCTGTGCATGAATTAACATAACACTGGCCAACACACACTAATCCAAAGATGTCGTCAGATTTGTTCTCAGATTTAGTTTTCGAAATTCACTCTTTCTGCCGAATTTAGAAAAAAATCGCCAAAATTAGGTATAATGTTTTGTTATGTACGTCACTTTTTAAATATTACTATTTGATAACTGTTAACTGAAATACAAGAAAAGTGGGCAGGTGGTATGTATTTAACAGAAAAATGTGCATATACAACTTTGAATCATCAGTTAGAAATTTCCTTTTATAAGATTTCCTTGCGTGAGGTTTCCTGGAACCCAATCACTAGCCTTATCCTTGGGAATTTAGTCGCTATGGAGCGTTTTACGAGAGGAGCGTGCGTGCTGTACACGAGAGTTTTATAAAAACAATAATTCTGTCATTATTACGCGGCAAAACATTTGCGTCACATTAGATACGCACTGTGTACTCCACTCATCAAAAAATGGGTACTGTAGTTCGAGTAGACCAGTTCGTCAATGGACAAACTTTGGACGGGACGACTAAGGACGTTAAGAACTGCGGAAAACATGGAGAGCGTGTGGTAATCGGTTCGCGGGTCTAGCGATCTTTCCATAAAAGCACAAGTGTCTCAATTGTTCCTAAAAGTTCTATACATCACATACTGCGTAAAGATTTGCATCTCCACCCCTACTACTTGCAGTTAGTGTAAGAACTAAAGCCAACTGATGCTGCTAAGAGGCTCAATTTCACTAATGAAGTGATTCAACGGTTTCTTCAACAACATTTTGTTCTCTTTGACTAGACACTAATGGATTCTTTCCTATGGAACCACCTCAAGTCAAAGGTACACAGCAACATGTCTCTTCCTCTGAGTGAATTGAAAGAAAATATTCGAAGAAGAATGATGGCTATCACACTATGAGCAGTTCTCGAAAATTTTGCCTCAAGCTTAGAAAAGTGCTAGCAAAATAACGGAAATCCCTAAAGCCTGTATTTTAATAGAAACGAAACATTTATTTATTAAACCTGGCCATTGTTTTATTATATTATTTTTATTTTTCAAAACGACTTCTGGAATGCCTTGTCATTAAGAGTAAAACCCGTTCTGTTAGAACACGAGAGATTATGATCGTCATGTACAAATAGTATTATATATTCTGAAACATGATATACACCGACGAAAATGCTGTAACTTATTACAATTATAATAGGTTTATTATATTTGAAAGCTTTTTATGTCACTATCACATTTTACCAATATCTATTATTCCCTTTTAATCAAAACAGAATCTTGATATTCTTATATTTTGTAATGAAACAAATACAAAACAAGCTATTTCTATAACGAACGTGTAATTTTCTGCTACTTAAACGGAAATAAGCTTCTAAAACTCCATGGACTTCGTAGAGTCAAAGCGCCGTTTTATCAACACGTATCGCCGCAGAAACTTTTTTGGATTACGCTGATACATGTCCAAACATCATTTGGAAGAGGTCACCCGATTTCATTTTTATTCCAAAGTTAGCCTTGAGGGTTTTCTCATGTGTGAAATGTTCGTTAGGATATTCTGTATGCATTCGTCCGAGATGTTTACTATATCAACAATATCAATAACATTCACTCTGTGATAGGCCAACGCTATGTCATAATTTTATTGATGATTTCCTCGGTAGGCACTTCAACGGCGTTGCGCATTGTGCTGGTTCGACCACATCGAAACTTTGTAAACTACTTACGAACCATAATATATGAAAAAGCACAGTCCCCCTAATACTTTTCAATTTCTCTTTGGTTTGCGTGGTAGTTTTTACATGGAATGTTTAAGTTAATACATGGAATTCACATGTTATTGCAAAAATGTTTACACTATACACTTTCGAAGGCTGTCAAAACAAAGCTGTTACATGATGGCATGGAATATGATAATCGTACTGCCTTTTATTGGAAACTAGCTGACCTAATGTATTCATGTAATTCATATTGATATTAAGAAAAAGCTCTCAACTTTCTTTGCACCAGTTCGTTCCCTAGTGCAGTTCCTAATAGAAAATTCCGTATTGTATTGATTATGCAGTTAGTAGCGCTGCAAGCTAAAAGTAACATTTTGTCACTTTCGTATAAATAAGCTAGAGCTTATATAGTGAACGGATCTTCTGCTCAGGATCTAATATTATGTTAAAAGATGTAATTGGTCACATTGAAATATACATACGTTTTCACCTGAAACTGATTTTTGCTAGTACTGTAGACAACCGTGGTGGAGCGGATGTAATAAAAGATGTGTGACGACCCATCAACGAAATTCCTATTCCGCTATTAATGCCATGCTCTTTTCCGTCTCTCCGCTCCTGTCCTTTTCTACCTTTTTACGCAACGATCCCTCAATTCTGGCCGGCTTCATGATGGCGTATCTCACATTTGCACACCATTACCTGCCGCTAATATTATATTCTAGTTGATAAGATCCAGCTTAACCCTTTGCATTTTAACTTGTCGTATACTATGTAGTATGTATGTATGTATATGCATCGTATATATATGGTGGTAGTAGCAGTAGTATTCATTACGTAGGAATTGAATTAGATATTTTTTTGCGACACCAGTTGATGTATAAATTTAGCTCATATTTAACACGTGCTTTTATTACTTCTTGTCTTTTCTAGGAATTCTAGGAAACTGTAATTGTTATTGTTAAATTTATTACAAACAAAACTATCATGAACTAACTGCGTAGTTTGCTGTTAATTAGAAATGTAATAATGCAGATTAGATCCTGTGCGCTAGATTTGAAACACATTAGAATCACTATTTAAATTTACTGTTGTTTTATTCTCCACAATTTATAGATTGTTTAATTTAGTCATCACAGATACTTCCAGCATAAGAATCTTGTTTGTTGTAAGAGGTATAAGTTTGGATAAATTAGAATTGTTTTAGTATTAAATCAGATTATATGAACTCGCATGCGTGTATGAAAAAAAATAGTATTAAATAACTTGGCTTCATTAAATATAAAAATACATCAATACTAAAGTGAACAAGGTGAATAGAACAATTAATATGTTGGTAAAATATGGGGGTAGTCTCTTATGCGTCAAATCTTTGTGGTAAATCCCTGTTTATTAAATTATATTCGTAAACGACCTATTTGCTCAACCTTTCTCGGTTTGTAATGCTTTACACTAGTGATACGACTGTTGTGATGGGGACGATGTTCAGCAGTTACATGATAAATGCGCCAGAATCGTGATTGGGTTATATACATGGTTTGATTTTCATATTAATTTTTCGATTAATTTTCAATTCTACTTTTGCGGTTTAACAATTTTCAGTTAACTCTGTTTCTAATTGTTGGTGATCACTAGAGACCGAATTATATGCAAAGTGCATATATTTTATTTTTTGCATATCTTTAATTATAGTCTATATGTAGACGTATTCACTAATTGAAGTAAATTAGTGATTGCATATTTAGGTATTTCTATGCATATCTTTACAAAAGTTGCATATATTGCATATTTAGGCATTTTCTTATCCTTTCTATTAGTAAAAATTCCTAGAAATTCCTAATGTAGATCGACAACGGACAATTCTCAGAACGATATATCTTTTACATTGGTTTCTCTTATATCTTTTTCCAAAAACTGCACATGTTTAATTTCGCCTAGCAGAAAGGACGTGGTAAATACGTTTTATTATTATTAATTCCCAAATAAACTATTCATTCATTGAATATCCTTCAGCGAAACAGCATGTAATTGTGTTATGCTTCTAAATACTGTGCGTACATACAATGAGTATAGTGAACAAAATTTCTTTATGGATTAAGCCGTATCCTGAACTGGTAAAAAGGATGGCAACAAAGTATTTTGTCGAGCCTGCAGTAAACTGGTAAGTTTAATTTTACTAAAGATTGTACACTTGTTTTTAAATTCTTTAACTTTTGATATAAAATGCCAATTGTTGTTGCAGGTGTCTGGTGAGAAAAAATAGCTGATTGATCAACACGCTAAAACTCCAACACATATTAAATAATGTGAAAAACTAAATCTATATATCAATGCGTAGCATCAACTTCACGAAACTCAGAACAAGAAGAATATAATATGGATGTCTATAACGCATTAATTTCGTCTAACATTCCATTAACAAGATTAAACAATGTTAATTTGAAAGCATTTCTGCAAAAATATTGCAAACATAATATACCTGACGAAAGTACCTTATGAAAAAATTATGTCACACCTTGTTACCAGCAGACACTGGCAGAACTTCAACAATTGATAGGGAGTAATTTTATTTACATCATGGTAGATGAAAGTGCGGTCCATTTGTTAATAGGAATTCTTTATGATGATATTGTAGGTAAATCATATTTAATTTATTGTAAAGAACTTAAAAAAACAAATAATGTGGCAATTGCCCAATTCGTTCAAGAAGGTTTATCAAATTTCTTTTTACCAGAAAATATACCTTGTGAAAAATTTTACTAATGCTGTCCGACGCTGCACCATACATGATAAAAGCCGCGCAAAACTGAAATATTTTTTATAGTAGCATTATTCGCACCACTTGTAAACAAGTGGATTCAATCGTGTAGCCGAAGACATTAGAAATCAATTTCCTTTGATTAGCAATGTCAAAAAAATATTGTTAAAAGCACCTTTCCGAATCCAATTTTATAAGTAGCGACTTCCCGGTGCTAAGTTGCCACCTGAACCGATTATTACGAGATGGGGTACCTGGTTAGACACTGCAATTTTTTACGCCGATAATTTTGAAGGAATAAAAAATGTAATTCTTGAAATCACTGCTGACTGCACTGCTCTACAAAACTGTAAAAATATAGTAACATCAACAGAATTGCCACGAAACCTTTTGTATATTAAGTCAAGTTATAGCTTCGTTTCAACTTCTATTCGTAAACTAGAAGCGCAAGGAATGTCGCTCTCGGATTCAGTTCAACTAGTAGACGAATTTGATATGCTATGTAAGAATGTTAAGGGTACAATAGGTAATTTTATATACGATAAATTTTAAAAAGTGATAAATAAAAATGCGGGGTATTTGAAATTGAAGAAAGTTAAGAAAATTTTGGAAAGTGAAACAGTAAACGATTTCGACTTAGTGTAGAATGTATTGCAAAGTTAAAAAATGCGCCAATTACATCTGTGCATGTTGAAACAAGCTTTTCTGTTTCGAAACATATGTATTCTGATTTTGAAAAACGTTTAATTATAAATTGGTTTAGAAATATGTTGTAAAAAAAATTTGTGTAATAAAGTTAATGTTTAAATTTCTGCTCTTATTTATTGTATGTAAAAGTTTTGCATATTGTCGCAATTTTTTTGCATATATGCCCCAGCTTTATGCATATTTTCTCAAAAATCGATGCATATATATGCGCATATATTCCAATTTTCTTTGCATATAATCCGCTCTCTAGTGATCACACTTGATGACAAGTCATTGTGGTATATACATACATACACTTGGGTAGTACAGTTTATCGTAAAAATAAGATCTCTTTGTTGAAAATGAAGAAATAATGTAATGTTGATGCGCTAGTTATGACACACTACACTGTCTTTAATTCGTGGACTACTTCTATCACTATTATCGCTGTTGTCACTATTATCGGTACTAGATTTCGCAATTATCACTTGCTATCAGTATTATTATTAGTATTATTTTTTTTTTGTTTCCTCCACCCCTACACTTAACCCGGGGTGCGGACCCACCATTATTATTATTAGCGTTATTACTATTATTATTGATATTATTATTATTATTATTATTATTATAGCCAGCCTTTCATCTCTTACAATTTTCAGTGACCTCTAAATGTGTTATGAACTTGGGGAATTTTCGCAAGCGGGCAAAGTTAACAACAGTGAGTTTAGTTTCCAAAAAGTTTTTGGAAAAAAATCTCTATCAGTTTGATACAATTTCATTATTCAGAAACTGTGCAGCAATTCAATTTCCGCAACTAAAATTCCTACTCCAATAGTTGAAAGAATGCTCTCTTATACTCCGGAATTATCATAAGGAAATATTGACTGACGAATTTTCACACAATTTTTCGTTGTAATATATCACTTTACCGAATATCTTCTCACAGAGGAAAGGACTTCAGAGAAGTTATTTGCGGTTATGTATGATTTCTTCTTTCCAGTCAGCATAATTTGAATTTAGAATGACAACGTGGAATAATACTGTATTTTTGATATTTATATGTTAATTTAAAATGCAGTATAGAATTTATTATATTAAACAATATTGAACATACCGTATTGAATTTCCTTGCTTACAATTTCGCTTAAATTTTTGTTTAACCATAAGATGAAACTACTCAGAAAAAAATTTAAATACTGTTAAAATGTTGAGATAATCGGCGAGTTTATATGTATTTTACATTTTTTTTTAATCTGTTGACCAAAAAAGAAAGAGTTAAACCGTGAAAGGAACTTTGACAAGGATATGTACAGATATCTCTGACTAATTTTTGGCATCAAATAATTTGACCGTGAGATAAATTAGCTTAGCATGTTTGGGAGAACACTATTATCAGTTACTTTTTTGTATCATAAAATCTTGTACAGTCAAGGTATGTACGTATCTGTTTAACAAAATTACTTTCCGAATGCACATTCACAATTTAAATCTTCGATGCAGGAGTATCCTCCTTACGCCTGTAGTCCATCATACCGCATTCTTTCAAAGGTTGTAGGTCTATAGTAAAATAATATATCTATGTAATAATTTGAGAACCATACAATTGTTGCAATTTAAACGCAAATTCAGACAGTATTGTTAGCGTTATAGTTTTTTCACTCTTATAGCTTTCTTCTATAGTGATATTCTATTTCACTCTATTTTCATGTTCGTATATGTATATAAATTCATATATGTGTTAATTAACGGAGTATACATATGTCTAGCTCATCTTATGTTAGTTGTGGGCATGTTTATCCTGCTTTGTAATCTTGGTTCTTAATAATTAGGATACACTGGAGGATCAATGCTGATTATTTACTAGAAATATAATTATATTCTACTTTTTAGTGGAATATACTATACATAATAAACATGGAGATCGGATATTAGGAATATCATATACCATAGATACTAAATAAGTACAAATCTCTATATAAGAATTTACATAAATGTTGCTTTGCAATGGATATTCTATAGGCTTGTGTTATTTATTAAAAGCTAATTCAAAAGATAATTGCAATTAACGTCATGCGATAGCTAGTTTAAATTTGGTTTTTAAAATATATAGACTTTTAGCTTACTTTGTTTTGATATAGGTAATATTAATAATAGGTATATATATGTACATCATGCAAGCTTATTATATTTACCTTACAAAACGAAATGTATAGAATAAATGTTGCAGTTTGGTGAACACAATGGCTTTGTTGTGTACGTCTGCGATAAGGAATCTGCGCTGATAAGGGGGGCGACCGGTCGTGTTGCGATAACCGTTTCAAAATGGAATATTCGTGCTGTTTGTGTGCTCTCTGAGTGTGTGTCTTATCGTTCAGATATCGGCACCGAATGACTGAACGTTTTGGCTCTTATCTCGCTCGGATATGCGTCCCAGATAAGGACTTCGTTACTAGCCTCGCCGGGTATTATCAGTGACGCGACCATTCTTTCATTCCCGCAGCTAGAGAGAGAGCGAAATCCTTTAAGTTTTTTTTTGTTTGTTACGCTAAACGTTATCTGTAATTAAGTTTGGAGTATATAGTAGAGATTAAGAATTGAAAAGTAGAAGAAAGGGTGTTTCTAATCTGCAAGTTAAAAGTACATATATACAGCGAGATACGGTTGCAGTGCAAGTATAATGATATATCTTATGTCCGTGTAATGTGTTTCAATATCATTGCTTTTACTAATTAAAAAAAACTTTATTCTAGGAAAGATTATACATACAATACCTATTATGCTACAATATAAGTGGATAAAAATGTGGAATATAATATTGTGTTCTTTAGTCTACAAATTTAACAATATTCAGCATTAGTTTAAGTGGAAAGGAAGAGGGAAGTTTTTCAACACTAAGTACTAATATTCGAATGAACAATATAATAAAAATAGTAATAGTGTTTTTAAGTTATGATGTATGCTCTTTTCCGCATTTAAATAAATATCTAGCTAGACTTTAATACCGTAATCTTTTGTAACCAAGGTATCAGTACTACGTATAATTTTGCTTTTTATATACATATATGAAACGTAATTTAAATTTCGTAATACACTTTTATAAACATCACAGTAGTTTAAAATCTTTGGTAATAATTCAATAGTGTAATATTTTGTTCATTAATTATTATTTCACACTAGCTCGAAGATGTTTTAATTCTATTTGGTTGATTTCTGGAAATGATTTTCTAAATTTGTGTCTCAGTTGTATTTATTGTTAGAAATACACTTTTTTTCTGCGTTTTTGACATATACAGGCTGCTTCACAACTACATATACTAATTTTCAGCAGACGGCACTACTCTTTAAATCAAGCATTTTCACGTGCGCCTTTTTTTTACGTAAATTCCACACTTTGAGGACAAAGGATTTTATTACAAGTAGATCGACCACGATGGATCAATGATTCGCTTTCATTTTGCTGTTCTAGATTTTATTGCTTTTACTATTTATCGAAGTTAGTTGTTACCCTTTTAAATATCTCGTATTTTAAATAACATTGGGCTTTCCATCCAATTCACTATGGAGATTGAGAAAGACGGCACACTCCTGTTCCCATATGTGTTAGTAAGCCAACCCACACGGACGTGCACCTACACAAGAACTCCAGCCACCATCCCAGACAGAAGAGAGGTTGAATCAAAATCCCAAGAAGTAAAACACATTGAACCCTGTAAACCACGGTTACTCAGGAGCGGAGATAAAACGGGCGGTGAAACGACGTTTGAACGAATACAGAACATGCATCACCAGCCAACACCATATTTTTGCCGGTCATCCCACGGGTAAGCGATCGGATAGGAAAACTGCTGGAAAGACATCAAACTGTCTACCAGTCCACGGGAAAACTCCAAGACAAATTGCGATTAACTAAGAACCGTAGAGACCCGCTGTTGTCAATAGACGTATATCGCATCCCATGTAGCTGCTGCATTGCCTACGTAGGTAACACTAAACGAAGCGTTTCGATTCGGGTAACGGAACATAGATGTAGGTTGGGTTATTCCGACAAATCTGCGATTGCGGAACATTCCCTACTACCGCAAGGACATTATAAATTTCTCGGGTACATAAATTATCGATCCCACGCGATATTACTACACACGACTCTACTGGAAAGTTATAAAGATACGTAAGCACAAGAACAACTTTAATTGGAGAGAAGAAGCTCTACTGGTTAACATCTGAATTCCAGCGTTAAGTAACACAATACACTGTAGCACAGGAACGCAGTCAGCGGTTAACCAATCAGCGTCGTCCACTCGGACAAACAGTGCGCGGCACGATTGTTTATTGTGGAGCGGTCCCAACTGAAGAACCATTAGTCAGACAGCCAGCGAATTTTTAACATCGCCCTGAAGATGCCAGCCCCATGTTTGGCGAAACGTCGACATATGTCTGCTCGAGACCACAGCCTACAAATCAAGAAATGCATACTGCCAGTACAAACTATCTCGTGGTGACTTCTTCGACAACTTCGTTGAGTTTTGTGGGTTGTTGTTTGTTTTCTGTATTATCAGTTGATTCCTATTTGCGAGATCTTTGCAGGTATTTGACTTGTGACGGAGAAAATAATGTACAAATTTTACAATAGCGAAATGAAACAGCAGCGCCACTGGAATAAAGATTACCTCAAAGAATGAAACAATCTGGACCCATTCCATAATTTAAAGATGAGTTAGTGTTCTATCCAATAGTATAGTTGTTTTATATCACAAGCGGGCTCTTGGATTGCTAGATTTTATTTACGTGTCCGTACTTTTATTGCATTTACATGTAGTACTATTACGACGATACTACTGTGTCTATAAAGCAATTTATTATTCACATATTTATAATAGTAATGATAGTCCAAAGTAAAATGATAAGTTGATGAGGAAGTAAACGCTTTAGAAAGTTAGATATGTAAGTCGAAAGATTATTTAAGACATTCAAATTTTAAAGCCAAGGAAACTGAACTTTAAAATATAAATTATATGTTTATTCGATTCGCATATTAACAACGCATTAGTGACACTTCACACATAACATTTGTGCGATATTCAACTACCACAATGAAATTTGCTTTAGAAAGCTAACATTGGTGGTTGTGAATTTTCCGTTAACCACATACTATTTGGATAACGATCGAAATGGTATTAACGTTAGTTCAATAACATTATTGACGTAATGAATGTTACTTCAATTACTAGTAGAGGAGATCTACTGTCACACCATGCGTAAGAGCCGTTTGTCGCCGTACAGAATACTCCAACTTTCTTCTTTCTCCGGAAAGTCTTTTTCTCATTTTACGAATATCGTGAGCCCAAATTGTATCGCAGGTTGTAAAGGAAATTGGTTGTGAAATCCGTGGTTATGAATGTACTAACATATTGAAGACTGGATAACAAGCAGCTTTCGGGGTTAGATCATTTGGGTCATGGTGAAGCACGATTGAAGAATAGTTATTAGAGAACACAGAACGCAATGATATTTCATCAACAATGTACGTTGTTAAATACTCATAAATTTGAAGTATTTTTATTGTTGTGAAGGATGAAATATCTTCAGTTAGTAATGTTAAAAGGTTAAAAATAGGCTAATCAAGGTCACTACCAATTAAGAGCTATTAAATATTGACAACGTAACGATTCAAATATTCAAATTTCGCTTATCCTTGATCTTGCAGCTGAAAGTACCTGTGCCATCTGGTAGTGTTGGAAAATGCAGTAAACGCTTCAGAATTTCCAACTCAGGAGTTCAATTATATTTCAGTAATGACAAATGTCAGAACTTATTCTGTTTGACGGTGCAGCACTACCGTTCGAAACCGGCAACACCTTGATTCGTATTAATTCATATCTAATAGTGTATGAGCAGTCGCTATTGTGCACGGTTGTTTATCGATACGTAATTTAGAACAAATGATTTAAAAATGTTGAAAGTTCGTAAAAAACGCCCCAATTGAACCGTTTGCTAACATTGCGAAAACGGTTTATGGAAATTCCCAGATTTTAAATATTACTATGTCGAAATACACAAATGTGCATGAAACATGTGAGTAGTGCAAAATGTAAATTTAAGAAAACTAGAGAAAAACCATTGTCGATTTTCAGTTTGATTTAATCTTAGTGTTAAGTGTGTGTAATATACCATTTGTAAAAGTTGGCCAAGTTTCTGTTTCGTTGGTTTTGGAAAAAGTATAACTCTACATAGAAATTATGTAGACTAACAATGCTACAGATACATTTACCGCCTGCACGCGAAATAATTGAGAGGGGTACTAAATTCACAGCAAGAAGTTAAGGAGTATTACCATAAGTGAGGCTACAGTCTAAAAAAAAAAACCGTTACATCTATGTTTGTGTGTGCACCGAGTTTGCAAGGACCGTTACAGACTTAGTTACTAGCTCGTGAAAGAGTGCAATAACGTATTGATGAAGTAATTAATAATAAATACCATAGGCAAACCACTACAAAACTTTGAAATTGTACCAAATTAAGTTAATGATTGTCACCGACGCTCCTCAGTTATGCTTCATGTGGGCCATTTATTCAGAAATGTTTGTCCTTATATGCTACACGCTAGATCCATGTTTCATATTTATACTTTGTGGCGGACACTACAGGATAGTGTTGTCTTGATGTGGATGGATTAATAACACATCTCCGAAATGCATTCTGATTTTTCGTTTACACTGTCCTAATATTCCAGAGCTACCTCCGGCGGTTATTACGCAATGGGATACATGTTCAGATGCAGTATTTTGTTATTTTCGACATTTTGAGAAAAAATTAATTATGCGAAAATTACATCGCTAGATGTTGAGCGTTCATTCTCTTTATATAAACAGATATTTTCACCGTATTGGACGCGTCCCAATGAAGCAACAGCAGAGACATACGCAATACTGCATGTGTATAGCCGAGACCATCCAATTTTTTTGCAGATATACAGAGATGCTAGGTAAGTTTTTCAATTTATTAATATTCTATAATTTACTAGAATTTTTATGAAGTAAAGTCACCAAAGCGACGCCACTGCTAAAGAAACCAAATGGTTAATTCTAATCATTGATAGATCCGATGACTCGAGTTATCCATTTGGCCGCCTACATTTTTTAAAGCACATCTAGTTAAACTATTGTCCGAAATAGATTTACACACTTTTTTTCTATAAGAGATAATTAACATGAATAAGATTATTAAATTAGCAAAAAACATTTGTGTATTGTTGCTACACGTCCTTTCCAAAGCTGGCAGTTTAATTTCACCGATACGAAGTTAGCTAAATGGAAAGAGTAAGTAAAAAACGCTGCTTCTGCATTGCAAATCAGAAATTATTTTAAATACGTTTTAGAATTAAAGTGATGATTCTTAATAAAATATACGATAATGTAGTTACCACATATTTCTGTTTAGCTGTAATTACGCAAACATACATTAAACCGAAGATTGTATGTGTTGTATGCTATTATACCGTGCTGGCTTCAGTTAGGGATTGCATCTTCCATTCTTCGCTTTTAACACTTTCTCATGGTGTTGGTGTATTACACCACGAAAAATTGCTTGTGAGTTTCAAGGTATTCGCTGGCTTGTGGCAATAATTTAATATCTAAAAATGAAATTACAATGTGCTATCTGATTATAAACTATCAAAAAAAAAGACTGAAGTTGATTAAATACAAGAGTGAAGAGTTGAAACAAATTTTGTTATGTTTAAATCCTGCGTTTGGATAATAATACCTATGCGGCTGAGTGTGCTTTTATAAAACAACAATAGAGCTTACCTTCGTTCGTTTTAGATGTTGTACCTAGAAAGACATTTCTAAACTCCTGACTTCTACTATAATATTTAATGAATCCGAATTATTTTACAGTGAATTGATTAATGGATTTCGATTCACTTGCTCCACATCCGTTCTAACGCAAAAGGGGTCCAATTAAACAGACGCATCTTCAATATATAGTAACGAAACTGCGTGTTTTACTTCGATTGCACAAAGATAGTTTACTTCAGAAAAGAAGTTAATCACCCGCTTGGTTTGTACGCCAAAAACTAGTTGCACTGAGCTATTTTATTGAGAAGCTCGTAACGAGTAGTCCCGATACATAAGCGTCGATTGATGTTCCGATACAGAGAAGGGTAATTGTTGATAATATAATAAATGAATATCGGATTTTCTATTTTACAGAAAACTAGTTTGTAATCAGTCCCATTCGGATCGTTACAATAAACATCTGTTGAATATTATTTAAATTATTGCATTTTCGCGCGTAAAGACATCTAGCAAATCAAGCGTGAGCGCTTGCATTGTTATGAATTCATTCACGCGAAGTATGATGTGAGATCCACTGAACACCATATAGAATCGTTATTGTACTTGTTTTCGAAATATACTGTGTTATTTATTAAATTACTGCAACACGATAACTGTGGATAGTCCGCGAATTTAAAATAAAATCTCTTCAAACCTTCACGGCATTGTTGCAGCCAGCTACAATAAAATATGTAAATATTTAAATAATATTTGAAATTTTTTTCTAAAATGCAAAATATGTAGGAAGTAAGTAAGTCGAATAAAACATTTTAACCCATATTAGGAAATTGATATATTTAATCTTTAGATGTACCTTGTGCAAGAATTGCTCGTTTAGTGACACGTTGTCGTGGCTATAGTCTAGGTTTTAACCAAAATTTATTACCAAGTTGTTCAGTAACCAATGCCTTTCAAAACGCTCTACTGATAAGGGTACCATGCAACAATACCTGGATCATTTTATCAGCTTTTTTTGATAAAATTCATCAATTGTTGTAAGAATGTTAACTGCGTATTCTATTTTGTGTCTTCTGAAGAAAGTTGGTTAAAATGTAGTCGCTTTAGATCTAAACGTTCCGTATTACATGGTTTGACTAGATTGTTTTGAAAATTATGTACACCATCCGCAATGCAGATAAGGTGTATTCAGATATTTGTTTTTGGAAAATGTCTTCTGGTATTTTAAGCTTCCTCTTCAAAATTATTTAACATCACATACTTATGATAAAGTAATATTCGTTGAACTTTTTAATGTTAATCTTGTTCTTTTCTTTTAAAACTGAAGTTATTGAATTGTTTGGGGGCTAAATCGTTGGTATAAAACTTTGTTTTTCATCTTTCATTCATTGACAGTAGTAATGTTTCGTTGGCATAATTGTCAACATTTTTAAACTCACTTATAAATAAAAACATATTTTTAGTTTTTGCGTTAGAATTAGAAGAGAAAAGAAGCATGGAGTAAGAAAAGTTTAGAGCGCGAAAGTGGTATAGTTTGGCCGTGGGAGGAAAATCAAAAAGGATAATATACAACTAACTTAATTCTAACTTAAAAACTAGTCAATTCTAAAATTTTTTTATCCATAGATAAGAGAATCTAAGCAGATAACTTTTTCACGTTATGGAAATTTCGGTGGTAGTGTAGAGAAATCAGATAGGTTTTACTCCAAGAATCCCTGTGTTTGAAAGGTCACTTTCTTCCTAGACAGAGAGTAGTCTTGTAGACTGAGGGGACGTTAATGCAAAAAGTCGATTTAAGTAAACTACCTTGAGAACTAATTCATGAAAGCAGTTTAAATAGTGATATCACTAACTCTAACGATGGTGAAAAAGAAGCTTTATTACTATATCCAACTCCATTTTGCTCAAAAAGTCATGTACTATTTGATAAAGTAAGATTTAGGATGATATTGAAAAGAAAACGCTATTTCATTAATAAAGTTAGTGTTGGCGATCGATCAAATGGTTACGCTACTCAGCAGTTCCGAAGTAATCAAGAATACTATATTATATATAATGTTATGACGTTAGTGTTACATAAAAAGACAAAGACAAAAATTAAAATAACCTCACGGCGTAGTCTTAATGTAAATTTGTACTGTTACAGTATTTTACTTGATGGAGTTTTTACATTTTAGCACTTGATAATAGTAATAATTAGATATTAATATAATAATATAATATAATATTTTACGTCTATATGTAGATGTATTACACTGATTAAAGTTAAGTGGCGTTAACTAAGTTTAATCAGTGTAAGACATAAATAAAATAAAATATATGCACTTTGCATATAATCCGGTCTCTAGTGATAACTTATTCCTCTACTCATTTTCAACTGTAAATATTGCTAATATAGTTGTCATGAATATGGCACACAATATTTATACTATAACGATGTTCTCACAGTCAAGTTAAGCGCGTATTTAACCGATTTAAATTTCATATATTTTTTCTTAATTTATAAGTAATCTTGCAATCCTTCTATGTGTATTGGTTGTATTGATTTAGATTTCATTTTCAATTAAAAATAATTGTAGAAAATGGTCATGTGCTCTAGAATACGCTCACTGACGGAAAATATGTTTTAAATTCAGAAAAGTAAGTAGGTGCCCGGCCGGATAGATGTTGAGTTGGAAGAAACTCCGCAAAATTGATTTTTGCAGATTTTAATTCCAATACAGGTATGTATGCGTAGACACTACAACAAATTATTAAGAGAACATAAGTGACAATGAGTAAATAAAAAGTGTAGCATTAGAGTTTTCCGAAATTTTGCCAGGCAAATAAGGATAACTGTTTTACGAGATCTAAAGTATTTTCAAAGATTTTTGTACATGAGGACATTCTTCGAATTTCTTTTTCGCGAAGTTCATTAATCAGTTCATTAAATCTTCTGAACTGTTCACTTTTCCTTGAATATACTTTCATTTTCTTTAGATTCCGCAAACGTTATTTATAGACCATTCAAAAAATCTGAATTCGTTAGATTCCGAACATACACTAGGGTGACAGAATAAAATAGACACCAGGTAAAGCGGTATAAATATGTAAACAGCTAAATTCTAAGAACGAATTAAGAACTTTCTCTTGTCATTAGGGTAGGGGTAGATGTATCGAAAGGAATTCTTCATAGTTTAGTATCGTTACAACTATGCCTCGCTTACAAGGTTCGAGTGATATTAGCGACTTCACCCGGGGTCGCATCGTTGGCCAGAGTGAACGCGGCGCTTCGCAACGTGAAATAAGTAAATTTTTAAATATTCCGTTGTCCACAGTTAACCGTGTGATTACACAATTTAAACGCAAGGAAAAAACAACAGTGGAGCCAAGACCAGGTCGCGCCGGACCTTCTGAAAGAAGTAAAAGGGTGCTTGTGCGCGAAGTACTAAGAGAACCGCGAAAAAGTACATCTGAGCTTGCGGCAACTTCAGAGAAAAGTCAGCGCACCGTTCTGCGATACCTCCACAGTGTGGGGATGTATAAAAGGGTGGCAAAGAAAAAACCTCTCCTTACGGCGTTTCAAAAACGGCGCCGAATGGCTTGGGCAATCGAAATGCGAACGAAGCCCGAAGAGTTTAGCGGTCTGTCATTGTTTCGGACGAAAGCAGATACTGTCAATTCAGTGATAGTGGTCGTACGTGGGTATGGAGACGTTTGTCACAGCAACTAGGCGACAAATCTTTGCATCAGACGGTGAAATGCGACGGTGTGAACATCATGGTGTAGGGCGCGATATGGTACGGTGGAAGATCGCAATTAGTAATCTGCGACGGAAATATAAATGCGGCAAAATATATCCAAATATTAACAGAAGGACTACTACCGATATTCGACAACGCCATTTTATCTAAAGAAGACGCCACTTTTATGGAGGATGGAGCACCTTGCCACAAAGCAAGAACAACAACCACATGGAAAGAGGAACAGGGGATTCGGATTTTACCATGGCCAGGCCAATCACCAGACATGAATCCGATAGAGAATGTTTGGCACATAATCCAGATAAATATGGCGAAACGACCCCGAAAACCCAGCAATAGGGAAGAACTCATGGCAGCTGTTACAGAAGAGTGGTTAAATATTCCAGAAGACACCATTAATCATTTAATAGATTCTATACCACGACTCGCAGCACTTCACGCAAGTAAAGGTGGATCGACAAAATATTAGTCTAATTTAAAACTTTTTAAATATTTTGTATATATAACGAGAATAGTATCTTCTTTTTAATTAGTAGATGTCTATTTTATTCTGTCACCCTAGTGTATATCTGTCAATTTAACGCCCGTAACAATATGTAGAAACTCATAAAACTGTATAGCTTTTCGAAGTAACTGTGGTTTAACGTCACTGTGGTAATTGTAAGTTTTGTTCTCATTAGCTAGCTCAACTTAGCCTCGCGTTAAATGGTCGCTTAATCTACACCGACGTTTTAAATCTTACAGATTGCTGTTTAATAGTCTCTATACATTTCCAGCTCTAAGTCTGGGGAAGCAAATACAAAGTGGGGAACTACAAGGGCTGTTTCTTTTTTCAACCTCCGTACGTATTTGTAAACAGTCCCCCACTATAATATCTGTCACTTGCCACTTTCAGCTGAGTTTCGGGTACGTAAGCATGGCTGCTACAGTTGAATCTCCTGCCGCCTCTGCTAATACCTCCTTCCCATCCATAAAACAAGTGTAGCGATTTCACTTTCTGAAACTATTGGTTACATCTTTGACAAAACGTCGCTCGGTTTTATTACTTTTGCAGTATTCTATAGTTTCAATTTTGGAATCTATGTAGGTCAGTAGTACTTCCTTTTTCTTCAGGAACACAGACAATATTTTCAGAATTGTCTCCTTTATCTTCCATAGGTTTTCCACCAACTGCGCCTCGCATGGTTCTCGTAATTGTTCAAATTCCAATCCTACTACATATTCAAAACAGAACATGACCAATTATAATTATATCTTTCAAGACATCATCAATTTCTTGAGACGTCAAAAGAATTAATGCGATGTTGACTACTTGATGCCTTCCTGCCTATATTAATCGTAGCCATCGTGCCAAACTATAAATTTATGCTTCTGGTATATCATTTGAAACGACCATTTTACATATGCATTACGATACGGTCTACATGAGAGAACAATGTGTATTATTTTGTTGATATCTACCGTATATGTTCATAATGAAGTCAGATTATGGTTTAATTATAATTATTTCTTTGAAATGTTATCGAAATAGTCAATAAATTCTATTGTTTTATGCACTTTGTTGTATTATGGTATTTACTTAGAATGAATTATCTACATATATACATCAATCAAGCTTTATTATTATTTTTTAATTTTGTTAATGTTTGACTGTCTAAATTTGTTATACAGTATCGTTTTCTATGTAAAACCGATTTTATTTGTGGTCAATCTAAAAAGAAATTTTAACAAAAATATCCGAAAACAATGTGCATTGTCCTTGAGACTATGCAATATACTTCGAATTATGTTCTAAAAAGAAATTCATATCTGTTATAGTTTCCGAGATATTTACAAGAATCATGCAAATTTCTGAAATCGGGCGATTAGCCACTGAAAAAATTGTATTTTTCTTATACTAAGATACGGTTTCATTCCCTTTTTGCGGGTTGCCGTTGTTATCTAGTTAGCACCGATGTTAAAATGAATCAGTGTGAATCTGTCCAATTTTGAAATATAAATGGTTTCAATTTTCTTATTCATCAACTAGTCACAGATGTAGTTCAAATTACTAATTTTATACATATTTCGTAGTTTAAATTACGAGGGCAATCCCAAAAAAAAGGTCTCCTATATTTTTAGATATACAAAGAACCGCTTATTTTCTATGATTGCTACATCACTGTAAAGATTGAAGAATTCTTTATTTTTCAACATAATCGCCATTTCGGTCGATGCATTTTTGTAGACGGTGTGGCAGTTTTACAATGCCCATGTCATACCAGCTTGCCGCCATGCCCTTCAGGAAGCGTTGAACCTCATCTTTCACCTCATCATCGGAGCAGAACCGCCGTCCAGACAAATATTCCTTCAACTTAGGGAACAGGTGGAAATCACTCGGTGCCAAGTCCGGACTGTAGAGTGGGTGTGTGATGGCGTGCCAACCAAAATTTTGCAGGGGATCGACGGTTTGACGGGCGACGTGAGGACGGGTGTTGTCGTGGAGAATGCTTACACCCTTGCTCAACATCCCTCTTCTCCGGTTCTGAATTGCCCTTCTGAGTTTCTTCAGTGTTTCACAGTACCTGTCAGCGTTGACTGTTGTCCCAGCAGGCAGGAAATCGACCAACAGTACCCCCTTCCTGTCCCAAAACACAGTTGCCATGACTTTACCGGCAGATTGTGTTTGCTTGAATTTTCGTGGCTTGGGCGAAGAGGGATGCCGCCACTCGCGTGACTGTTGTTTTGTCTCAAGTGTAAAGTGGAATACCCAGGATTCGTCACCCGTGACAATTGAGTCCAAGAAGTTGTCCTTTTCGTCTCCATAGCGGCGAAGAAATTCGCGGGAAGAATCAACCCGTTGCCGTTTGTGGTCCTCTGTCAGCATACGCGGTACCCATCTTGCACACACCTTCCGATATTCCAAAAATCCTGTGGATGGTGCTTTTGGAAACCTCAGGAACCAAAATGCAGAGAGCATCCAAGTGATCCTCCGCTCTTTACGCATGAGTTCCTCAACTTTCGCGATTTTCTCGTCGGCAATCGACGGCCTCCCGTTCCTTTCTTCGTCATGAATTTCAGTACGACCGGCTGTAAACTCTCTATACCACTTGCGAACGTTTTTGACATCCATGCACGACTGTCCATACACTTCCGTCAATAGGCGGTGAATTTCAACCGGTTTAACCCCTTTTGCGTTCAAAAATCGAATAACTGCGCGCACTTCGCACGTGGCAGTAACGTTTATCGGGAGCTCCGTTTCGAATGGCTACCAAGCCAAGACTGAGCATCCGAGCGAAGCGCCTGCGTACTTATGTGGTAGCGGGAAAGGCACCACTCACAACAGTGTTGCCAACAACCGTATTAAAACTTTCTCTACGTCCCCAAAAAATAGGAAACTTCTTTTTGAGATTGCCCTCGTACATCAACTTCAAAATACTAAAATGAGTGAATAGGTTCTCTAGGAAAGTTATTTCTATGTTTGTCAAGATAATCGTGAACTAGGAACAGAGAAACATGCAACATGTATACATACCTCAGTTAGGGAAATATCACATCGGCATGGAGATTATTATTTATCATTAACGTACATAAGGGTGAACAAATCAAAACCGCGGTTTATAGTGAGGTTGTTATAATCTTATAGTAGTATATTTATGCATGTACAGTACCGTCCATATTAGTTCGGACACCCACCAAACTCTACTAAAAGATAATATAATTGCTTTTATATATAAATAACATTTGTATTAGGATCTTTACGAAGTTTATTGCTTATTAATTAACAGATAAACTTACAAGAATATCCATTAGAGAATGATTAAGAACCTATTATATTTTATGATCCAAGATAGTAATTTTCAGAATAATTCTCATCGCTACAAATAGGATTATTTTTGGGACAATATTGCAGGTAATAAATTTATAATTCTTTTTGGGGTAGGAGCAGGCCACCCGTAAGTGTATTGTGTATTGATAAATGCTTTAGTTTCTAAATAAACCAGCTTATGCGTGCGTTAGTGTTAAGAGCATATCTTTTTGTGTGAACCTGATTAATGTTATTAAAATACCGAGAGGAAAATCGATAAGTTTAGAGAAGCGCTCTGTAATTGTTGCTTTTTATCAAGAAGGTTATTCAGTGCTTCAATTTTCCAAAAAAGTACATGCTAGTAAATCGACTGTTAACGATATCATTCGGATACATCAGCGCACGGGCAGTTTAAGAGATCGGGCACGTTCCGATCGTAAGAGAATAACAATTCACGTCGACAATGAGCGTATAAAACTGCTGAGCAAGCATAATAGGAGACTGACTGCACCAGAAATTGCCACGGAAATGAATCGCGTCCGTGCCAGAAAAATTTCTGTTACTACAATGAAAAGAAAATTTAAAGCTACAAATGTTCACGGCTGCATTGCAACAAAAAACCTCTATTTCGATGGGAAAACAGGCAAAATCGGCTACAGTGGGAGGAAACACATAGAAATTGGACAGTGGACGATTGGAAAAGGGTGCTATGCACTGATGAGTCAAAGTTTGAGGTGTTTGGACAATCAAGGCGCGTTTTTGTAAGAATAGCGAAAGGCTAAGATGTTGCAGGATTGCGTAGTGCCAATTGTTAAGCAAAAAAGAAGTTCTGTGGTTGCTTGGGGTTGTTTTTCCTACGCCGCTAGAGGAAACTTGAAGCGAATCGAAGGTATTTTGCGAAGAGAGGGTTATTTAGAAATACTGAAAGAAAATGCAATACCATCGGGGCAACGTCTAATAGGCGAAAATTGTGTATTATTGCAGGTCAGCGACCCCAAATATGCAGCAGCGATATGTAAAAATTTCTTACATGAAGAACAAGATCATGGCACTTCTCAAACACACCACACGCCCCGATCTAAACCCCCTCAAGCTGTTATGGAATGAATGGGACAGGAAGGTCCGAAAAGCATGCACTACCTCCGTAGGCCACCTGTGGAATATTTTACAAGAGGAATGGACTAGTATACCAAATAGAGTCCTTAAAAGACTAGTGCAACGGATGCCTCGGATTGTGAAAGCTCTTCTTCGCGCAAAAGGGAGTTTCTTTGATGAAGTTTTTCTTTATTTTTCGTTAGAATTAGTTTTTATTTTTTACTTTTATACTTTAATTTTAATCGCTATCAATAAAATGCAATAAAAATTTTAAATTTTGGAAAAATGAGTGAATATTTTCTCGTTTTTTTTTAAATTTATTTGCGCGTTCGAACTAATATGGACGGTAGTGTATGTACGTTAAATTTTATGTACATTATTGTTGCATATATAACTTAACATTATCATCGTGTACTTGTCGAGGCGACCTTCCATCGCTCGTTTACTGTTCTATTCATGCCTGTTTCACGATCAACAGGTGACCATTCAGACTACTCGATTCCCTTTCAGCGAGCCTCACCCCACCCTACGATGCTATTGCTGATTCTGTTCTATCGAGGGTTGATATTCTCCTAAACATGGGATATCCGTTCTGCGTATATACATATTCTGCGTTTATGTGCGTTAGACATCGAAAGGGACTTCAGTCGTTGCTGCGTATGCCTGTTAGTTCGCAAGCATAATTCTTTCTGTGATTACGTTGATTAAATACGTGTGCATTTGGTGGTTATATATAAATTTGCATTTTAGTGCTCTAGTCAATAGACTATTAAAGATTGGAATGGTCGTGTTCTGTGTTAATATGGGTGAGTCATTAAACTAATTATTAGAACAGTATTTTCAGTAAGAATTGCTGATGTATAAATTATGACGAAGAATAATTCATAATATGTAATTGAACAAATATCATGTATCTAATTCAGAATTAAAGAAGAGGAGTATTAGTTTAATTGCAAGAACTGTAAAGGTTGTATAAACAACACACTGTGTTCCAAATAAGTGATTAGTTTGTGTAGTGTGAAATATACCAAGATTGATGTATCAAATCATAATATCATGAGTAGTTAAGTACAATTTTCGTAACTAGTTTATTTAGCATCACCTGGCTCCTTGTATCATTATTCATACAACAGAATTCACTTCTATTAAAGTATATGAAACCCTGAAACGTACCATGAAGCCGTGCAGTGCACAGCACCATAGTTTGGTATACCTGTCAATAACATTATTTTTAGAAGCCCATTCCATATATATTGGAACATTTCATGAAATTCCGTAAAGAAACCCGTTTGTTGTAGTATTTTTATTAGGTTAAATTAGATAAATAGTGAAAATTACATTATTTAATAGTAAATGGTTGTCAAAAAGGTTTTAATTCATTTGAATATTTATTGCTATGTAACTTCATTTTGTTGTTTATAGTAATAGCTATAAATAGTAATGAGTAAGACATATTATTCAGTGGCCTTACACCACATTGAGTTTTTACACTTTTGTCGCTAAATTATGTATTACATCTCAATAAATTTATTACAATAGAAAAAAGAATACGAATAATGCTAGGAAAGTAGTCAGAACCTCGTATAATAAGAAATATTGGTACCTAATTCACGTTATGAAATCAATATCTCTATATATAATATATAATATCTCTATACAGTTACACATATATATTTATTACTATCATTATATTATATAAAAAAATACCGAACAAGAAATTTCGCAAAAATTTTCAAAATGTGCTGTTAACATATACGATAATTGATGAAGAAACGTAATACAAAACCTATGTCTCATTGAATAGGAAAATATTTCTCAGTGATAGTGAGCGGGAATGTGATGTTAATAATAATGGTGTGTAAATCCAAAAGAGGAAGCAATTATTTTCAGGAGATTATTTTTAATATTTATAACAGTCTTAATGAGAAAAGAATAGTGGAAGCAATCAAAATTAAAAAAAAAAATGATACTGGAATAATATATGGTAATTAAAAATGGTGTAGTAGCTCGAAAAGAGAGAGGTGGGTAAAGGGTATCTGGGAAAGTCAACAACTAGAATATTGATATTATGAGTTAACAAATACCGGTATGCTATATATCAAGTAAATGTTGCATCGTTGCATAAAAGAATTAATGTTGACAATATCAACGTCAAATCTTCTCAAGCAAGCTTGCGGTGAGACATGAAAGAAGTGGCTTTAAATAGGTACAATAGATAAACGTCTCAGAGAATTATCCTGGGAAATTTGCATCGATGACATAATTCCGATGGCTCAGCCCTAAGTATTTCAGTATTTCCGAATGGTTTATCTGGAATTGAATCTAAAGAAGTGCAATATCTTTCAGAGACAGAAACAATATTTCGGGCACATAATGCCTGAGAAAGCAGTGTCAATCAATCCAGAAATAATTGGAGCACTTAAGAATTAGTCTCTTGCAAATGATAAACGTGAAGTATGAAGTTTGCTTAGGTTTTTTGTCTACCGCAATTGACGGAAGCAAATGCTGACTTGTGCATCTGTTTTGAGATGCCAGCAATGTAGATATCAGCGTGGCATTGTCCCAGATAGGTGGTCAAGAAAGGATTATCAGCAATTTTAGCACGGTGTCATCCAAATCGAAAAGCAATTACTGGATAAGCAGAAGAAAGCTGTCGGCTCTGGTGAGAGCTGCGAAACACTCCATAGTTGTGTCTACGGCAGGAAATTCTTATTGAGAACCGACTACATAACTACTACGTAGTTACTGCGTTTTAAGACGCCAGAAGAACAAATTGTCTCATGAAAAGAACGTCGGCAGGAATACAACTGTGATTCTCTACAGCAGCCAGTTATTGGCTTTTTACTAATTGTTTTCAATAAATTTGGTGTATAAATAAATCATTTTATTTATTAAATTATATCGTTTGCTTGAATTGTGTCTCGATTAGAAGGGAGCAATACTCTTTTAACTTAAAAATAGAAGTTACATCTGTTTCGAATCTTTATAATGTTTAACTAGTTGTTTCTCTTCAAAAGCAAGTCTGATGTTCATTTTACTTGTTCTTACCATTTAATTTTGCTTACTTTCTTAATTGCTGTTTTATTTAAAATTAAATTTATGGTAGGACAGAACGTGTTGTTGGACTCCTTGTGATTTTTATTAACATTTCATTGCGAGATACGATGAACTTCTTTATTTGCTGTCGATTACAGTTCCTTCAATTAAATTCAATATTTGATATTATTTCTCAAAATAGATTTTCGCTCTTACACTATTTCACAATCCCCTTTCTTGAAAAAAGAAAGGAGGCCCTTAATCAACAGGAAAAGCGAAGCGATAGACTTCTCTGACGTAAAGCTTAATAACTATGGTAGAACTTGTAAAACATATTTGCCACGCATGCACACACACATACGCAATTAATAGAAATCAAATCCAAAATGCGCATCTTCACATTTGAAAACATACAGAAAACATTGTCGTTGCCATGATGTCAGTCCGAGGCTAATTGTTACCTAATGTTAGATCAGATCGCTGATATGGACGCGACCAGGCGAGGAAAGAAGTTGGCTTGGGTTAAGATTAAAAAGCACATACATAGTTTGCAAGGTCCTAATTTTTTGCATTCTTTAATTAAATACATGAAATATTTCTTAAAATATTATAAAGACCATCGTGTCTGCTGTTGATCCATGAAATATCCCGAGGTCGAGGAGAAACATCCAATCGTAGCCTGGAGCCTACTTTCGGCATCCCTTTTTGGAACCGGAGCAATCAACCGTAGTTGATCTAGAGATCATAAAGATTGCATGAGCGAGTAAAACAAACTTTTAAAATCATCTTTATTTCAAAATTTAGCTAGCGCCTAGATTGTGTTGGCTCATTGTCAAAATTTTCTTTTGATGCAAATGATATAATAAACCTTTTGTTAATTCATATCAATATAATATTTTGGCTCTAAAACTTTTCCCGTTTCAGGACTAAACACATAACTATTTGAATGGCAAATACTCTGGCAAATTTACAATTAATGCAACTGAAAATAGTACAAGTTGCGACAAAAATTTTTAATGAAATGGACTGTTATAGGCAAAATTTATTTGAACACTTTTCATAACGGGAAGCAGGCTCTTTAATAAATGACATATTTTAAACAAAAGCAGCTATTATATGACAATTCTAGCTATATCACGATCATATCAACTAACTTCCTATATTTATCATAGGTCACTGTGGTAGTTTTTTTTGTACACGGTACACTGAATAGGTTAATTTTTCTTTTAATCGTTTCGGATGCAATTCCTATAAAGAAAAAGTTTATGCGATGAAACTTGTCTACAACAGATAGTTGTGGGAGCAAGCCATTCCTCCATTATAGTCAGGTTTTCATTGTTAAGCAGGTTTGTTCTCTTTAGCGAAAATGTTACAATGTTCCAGCATTAGGTTATAGACAGTTAAGGAATGGATAAAGTACAAAGTTGTTACTACTGATTTATAATAAAATAGTACAATTGTTAACTATAAACGAGATTTATTTATACATATGTGTTTGAAACAACGTTTTAAAAATGAAAACTAGTGAATTAGCGGAAATAATCAGTACATATGCGGTGGTATTTGAAGAGATAAAATCACCTAATTAAGCAACAGAAATACTTGCACAAATGCAAAATTTCTAGATAAATAATAAGACTCTTATTTCATATATTTCATCAAAACAATTCTATTTGGGACGTATAACACGTTAAATTATGAAAAACGACTTTAGGTGTTACAATGATTTATGTGTAATATTTTATGAAAAGTATAGGTTCCCGCTGCGGATTCGATAAGATCAGTGGCTGGGCCGGCCAAGCTAGTTAAAGCGATAGCATCAGTTCCATACAGGCCAAATAGCTCGATCTGTAAGCGATAAGAGGGCGTAGTGGTATGGGCTAGGGATGTAGAGGGGTGCGACGTCCCGCCGATGCATGCAGATGATAACAGCCGGGGCCAGGCTTTATCAATGCTCATCAATCAGCCAGTAACTGATAAACAAACTCCGCTTGAACGCTGGGGGACCGCTTATCAGAACCGACGGTTTCAATCTATAAAGTCTCTATACTCTCCTTTGGTTGTGCTTTGCTTGTTCGTTGTTGCCACGAAATTACGTTCCTTCTTTGGTGGGTTTCTAGTCGTCATCGGTCATGATTTTGTTTCTACTCTTTGTAGAAACACATATGTCTGTACACTTAAATAATTTGCTGTAATGCGTATCATATTCTCTTAATATTATACAAAACCATTTATAGGTATAACATTTACATTATAACAATTTATAATTTATGAAACGGTAACTATTACTACATATTATTATTCGCATTACCACTGCAATGTTTTTTAGTACACTTGCTATCATTAATTTTAGCCAAATATTAACCATAAATGAAAGAATATTTGCAATATGCGTGTAATAAATTCGATAAAACTAGAAGAAATTTTAGTAAACGGAAATTAACCCGTTTGAGCAAAAATAAAAAAGTAATTAAATATTACTTTGTCTATTACTTGCAGTTTCCTAGGGTTATCCATTCTAATGTTTCGCATCGTTAATACGATCCATAAATTTTAGTTTTGCCAGAGAACTTTGTTAGCAGGTTGCCCTTGGGTTGTTTAAAGCAACTTTTGTAGTGTTGGACACCGATGTGCAGTTTGTTGTCCGAGGAAATTGAAAATAAACGATTAGTCTTACTGCTCATCGCTTCTCTTATTCTGTCAATTGTTTGGTATGTAATAATATTAGATCGCACTTGGAAGCACGATTCTTGTAGCACCGGACAACTACATATATGTATAGAACGCTAGCTATTACAACATGGTATAAAGTGACGAGGTTCGGATGGTTCAATGGTCCATTACCGATTACAAGTTAGACGACTACAGTTCGTTTTTTGGTGCATACATTTTGTTCATTTGTTCTTTTGTTTTTACATAAAAAATAATTATCTCCTGTGTAGCTATTATACAAATTCCTCCAACGTTACAGTCTGTTGGTTCAGTTGCACGGCGTTATTTTTGTTAAAAAGTTAACAACCGCCTTCAAAATTGTATTTTATCTGTTGTGCATGGTGTCAAATATCTTTTGTTTGATATACTTCCGTGATGGGTATCATTGTAGCCCGTATATATATGTAGTTAAAATATAAATATATATTTTGTACAAATTCATTATTAAATTAACATACACTTACATTTATGTTTAATATAAGCTTAATATTGTTTGGAAAACTGTATTTTAAACTTCCAAACCGTGCTGAAAATTAATTTTGAGCCAAAAAACGGATCTTAATACCATTAAGAAATAATTCACAATATCTAGATATTTGTAACACGAATAATAAAGTAACCCGGTAAATCAAGAAATTCTAAAGCTGCATAGATCTATACATCTGTAAAGTATTGTGTGTTTTGCATTTGCATGAAACCGAATGCAAGTAGATAAGTGGTGAAAGAATCATACGGTCAGTCTAACCTTAGAATTTAACGCTCAATATAAAGCTTTTCACGTTTTAAATTACTTGTTTCATGTTTCTAAGTATAAAATAAATAATTGCAATAACCAATACGCATTTGATTGCTATCGATAATCTTCTTGATATATTGACTACTGTCTGTAGTATTGACAACATATTTTAGAGTTATGATGGAAGTATATCCAAACACCGCGTAAATTATTATTCTATATTGTTATATAATACTTTCAATAATGGTGATTCAAAAGTGCTCACATATTCGCACAATAAATATAATTCCCTTAATGATCTAGAGTCTAGAGCAAGTACGGGCAACCTTTGACATGTTGTGGGCCAAACTTTAGTGTGCAAATACGTTCAAGGGGCCGTGTTCAAAAGTAGTGTTCATAATTTTTAGCGATAGATATCAGACATGAAATAATGCGACAATGTTATTATAATACAATTTATTAAAATAAGATCACTCGATCTTCCTCATTTGGAGTGAGTGTGAATAAGTAGTGTAATATATATTTTTTTTGGGTTTTTCTAAATATCTCGCGGGCCTGATCAAATCTTACAACGAGCCGAATCCGGCCCGCGAGACATTTTGAAAAACCCAATTAAAAAAGCAATTTCATGATTTAATTATAATGTTGTACCTATTTTCTTCATTTCATTTTCTTATTTTAATAAATTACATTATAATAACATTGTCGTATTATTTTATGTCTGATATCTATCGCTAAAAATTATGAACACTACTTTAAAACACTACCTTTAAACGCGGCCTGCGAATGTATTTGCACACTAAAGTTTGGCCCAGAACATGTCAAAGGTTGCCCATACTTGGTCTAGAGAGTCAAGATTGGGAAAACGTAGCTAACTGACGATGTGATTCCTAAATGCAATGCTGTTTTAAACCCTTTTACTTACTATAAGTTTTTACAAATATTGTTTGTTCGTTTCTAGAATTATCTGTGAAAAACCATTTACTGAGAATAGGTGTAGTAAGACCTTCCGAGGTAACACTGATGATTTGCGTGACCTGTATAGGCTAGCAAAGGTTACAAAAGATTAAAAACTACATTAGTTGTATCAGCGAAGAAAGGATTTCACGCATCAGCTGGAAAATTAGCGAAGACGTGCAAAAGACAATTTAATGGTATCAGCACTTAATAAAAGTAAAGCTGTGTGGAGTGTATAAACAGGGAGACTGGAAACGTGGAAATTCTAATGTCAAACTAGAAGAGAATCGTATGCAAATAATTTTTGGCATCGTTGTTTCTTAAGTACTTTAGTAATGTCAAGCATAACATAGTAGATGACGGCATATTAAATACCCATGCATCTTACCAGCTTCTTTTTAACTTATGCCATTTAATCGAAACATTGCCGAATAAATCGCATGCCCATTCATATTGTGATGCTAAGTGCATCATTTATACTGTTACCCCTGACAAATATTGTAAATGCAATACTCGAAAAGGGTGTTTTTTCTAATGATTTGCAGGTTGCAGAAGTCGTTCGGGTCCAACAACGTCAACAATACCTATCTTCATTTTATCTAGTTTTCCTAAACTATTCGAGAGAACTATATACATATAATCATCTGTTTGACTTTTTTTTAGAGGCGATTTGATGTTAAACCTCTTAAAAAATATTAAGAAATGTTTATTAGAATTACGGCATACATGACTTGACTCTTGATTTATTAAAATCTTGTATTGGAAGGAAAGGTCTGACTTATGTTTTAGCCTTATAGTGTTCGTTTATGGGGGTAACACAGGACTCCGTAATGGGATATTTAATGCTACTTGTCTACATAAGCAACTGGAAGCTTGACACATACTCAAATAATTTAATTCGATATAGGGATGATATTTCACTTGTTCTTCAGAGTGCGTCACTGTAGTGTACATCAGCGGAAAGTCAACACGCTTAAGTGATTCCTTGAAATTTTTAGATATAACCTTAAATAATAAGTTGAAATGGGATTATCATATTGAAGAGCTATTTTATTTCTTGACATGCGTTGTTTTTATTACGTTATGTGGTTTTTTGGTGACATATAAGCTATATCCAAATTTTATGGACGTAGTACATTGTTTTATTTTATAAATATCGTTTTTATTATTAATGCTATTTGTAAAATAACGCATGTAGAAAAATCTCTATGTTAAATAGCCTTCAGAATAGTTTTACTATAATTTTAACGTATCGTGGCTGTTATGTAACATTTTTAAATAAGCTTGAGAGTCTTCGCAAAAGAATATTATGTGGTAGTTGTAAAAGTTGATTATTATTTAATTAAAAAAAACTAAATTGTTTTATTTGCAAAAAAAAACGTTTTCAGAAGATGAATTGGGAATGGGTATTTCCTCCTATAATTCTAGTTGTAACTTGCATTCTTCTGGAGTTCTTTGCAGAATTGTATTCCGTTTTTTGTGATGTGCGATTCGTAATGCTTCAATTGAATTAGGCGCTGGATGTCGAGTTCATATACGGCGTTTGGAGATGTCCCATGTGTGCTCTATTGGGTTTAATTCGGGACTTACTGGAGGACATGACACAATCCTAATTTCCTCAAGGCACTGGAGCACAGTTATGGTTCTATGTGCCTAGGTATTATCTCGTATTCATACAAATCGATCATACCCAATAGAGCCAAGACATCAACGTATCAGTTGTATTTATTTTTAAATGAATCCCAACAAGCGTAATGCGATCTTTCCAACTGTTGCCATATCATAGCATAATGGAACCTCCATCAAAGCTAACGGTTTACGCATGCTTACATATAGCGTATCGTTCTTAAGTTTTTCTGTAGGCTCGATCGCGTTTATTTGGCATCCACAATTGTATTCTTGCCTCATCTTTGACAAGAACTTTGTTCCTTTCATGACCACTCTACTTAGCATAACGTACAAACTGCAGTTGTTTGGAATTGCCAGGTTGTTCAGGTTGCCTCTTATCGTCTTACAGTTGAATCATGTATTCTCAGAATTTGTGCAATACCTGTTTCGTTACCTAATGTAATAACCTTAACAGCATCTAATTCATTTAAATGTGACATTTTATTAACATAAAACTCAGAATCAACGTACAATTCACTAGAAATGTCACTATGATAATATAAAGCAAAGAGGCAATCATTCCGAAGCACCAAAACACACTATCGGATGCAAAGATTGCAGCATATTTACGCTTGTAGATTAGTGTTACAACAATACGAATATACATATATACGTAGGGCACTTCAAAATAATACACTTAGAAATAAAAAGTGCATAAATGTTACAGAAAATGTAAAAGAAATTAAAAAATATTTAATATTTTTGTCAGTGCATCTAAATGCACATTCGAAACAGACTAAAAACACATTTACATTGTTTATGATAATAAAATTAAAATTACGTCACGAGTGACGCTCAAGCACTAATGAAATCAGGTATGTAGTTGGTTTGATAGTGAACATGTATTATTTGTATACGGGATTATAAGAAACCATGGAACAATGGAAATATTTCTGAAACGAAAATAATGAAATTCCATGCATAAATTTACAAGGATCGCGGTTAAACAGATTTTTTTTATTTGCACATATTTTAATGGATCTCTTCTTTATGCATCCGTCAATATGCTATTTGGTATTTTTATCTCTAACATCAGAAGGAAAACACTTCTTGTTTGATTTAAAAACTATTTTTTTATAGTTAGCTGTTACATCGACATTTTAGCTGTTATTACATTTTTATATATCGAAGTTGCATTTACTTGAATACGAACAGGTTAGTTTTGGTGATCTCGGTTAGAACTCATCAAAAAGTTTATAACTTATTTTAACAGTTTACGCGAAATTTTATAATCCACTTCAGTCTATATAGAAAAGTCGCTTCTCCTGCTACTTTCCTTGTGTTAAATCATGGTATAAGAACTATTAGAGGATGACTATGATCGAAGGGTTGAATTTTGCGAGAGAATGATGGAAATCTAGAACAGCGACGATCATTTTGCAATTAATATTATATTTTATGACCAGGGAAGTTTTTCTCTAAATGACTGTAAATTTCCATATTGGTCGATTAACAATCCTCGCTGGGTGCTTGTAACGCATACTTATCACCTAGAAAAATTGAACCTATAGGCTGGAATAGCAAGAAATAACATTAATGGGTACCTTTTTTTATAAATAACTGGAACCAAGTATTTAGATTTTAAAATAGCATAATGTCACGAAGTAGATGACGAGCACAAAGATATAATGTGAAATATTTCTTTTGTTCTAAAACATACTGAAATAAAAATAATACATATGTGGTATTTTTGTATTGCTTACAACTCTTAAAGAAAAAACTAACATGACCATTAATGCAATTGTCAATCGCAAAAAGATACAAAAGAAACAAAAAAACAAGACGCTTTCTTTGAAGTGTTAGAGACAACCGAATCAAATTGTATGTGAAAATAAAACTATGCTCGTCATATGCGACGTATGCTTTTAAACTCATATACGAAATTTCATTCTTTTCCTTTCGGAGATATTTCCATGATTTCATTCATTATTACCACCCTGTATATATAGAAGCAACGTTACATTTCATATTAATTTCTCTTAACTTCGAAACATGCGAACATAATCGAAGAGAAAACTCAGTTATATAAGTGGTATTGCGGTTTGAACCTCAATTAAAGACAAGTGTTGTTTTATGATACATATCCTAATCTCAAAAATATAACAAAATCAAGAATTATGGTTAAGTTACTATAGGCATTTCAAACCATAAAAAGAAAAACAGATTACAATAGGTGCTTCAGAGGTAATGGATATTTGACAAGATAAAAGAGGAAGTACTTTTGGTACAAGGAGACTTTCTAAAATAGTCCATAGGTGTAAAAGTTCACATACATCTTTTAAGAAAGAAAAAAATCAAAGTTTTGGCTATTAAAACCACCAAGAATTAGTAGCTGTTAATGATGCACGAAGAAGCACTTTTTGCGAAACAAAAATACCTAGAACTACTTCAAGAAAGCATATCATTTCTAAACGAAATGAACATCAATCTTGACGAAGTCTTATACCAGATCGGTGGTGCATCGGCTAACAATACCTAAAACGTCAGAACCTTTCTGGGTGCCCTGCTTCAGCACAATCTCTTGATTTAACACCTAACTACTTTCTTTAGGGTTACCTAAAATCAAACGTATTTAATGATGCTGTAAGAACTATAGAGCAGCTAAAAAGCAGAAAAATGATGTCGTGTGGGAGATGCCTCCCTCGGAATGAGGGAACTTTTGAAACTCTATTGCATTAAAATTTTGATTTCTGATGTCTAATTTTGTTACGCTACCAGTTCGATTTCTTATTAATTGCGTGTTATTGTAAATTAGCATTGATGAATTAGGCATATTATTTATTACACCTCAAAATTTTAGATGTATTTTAAAATAAACGCTTTGATACATCGATGTTAGTTATTTTCCATGGAAAGGATATCTGTATAAAATAAATTCTCTGTATAGAATACAAGTGTTATTACTGATTATTGTGAATTCTTGTTAAAAATGGTTCGAAATGTAAAAGATTAATGGTGTTAAACATACATGTAAATTTATGATAGCCGCGAAATTAGAGAATAGTTCACTTGTTCAGTAAAGTTAAGAGATTTAATTTGCGTGTATGTAGCTGCAAACTGGTCTAAAGTCTGTTATCTTTTTACTTCAATGCTCGCACGTATATCCTATTTTGTCAGGAACTAATCCTAGTAGATTGAAATTAGGATAAGTTAGCATTTTCCCAAAATACTGCCATACGTACATAAGTTGCTTGAATCTTTGTCCAATTTAATGTGATCAATTCGCTCTTTAATGTCTAAAGAAGTGTATATATTTTTTGCAACGTCGTTCGCATCTCATCTAATATTTATACTAAATGATAATCATATTTAATAGGTTTATTTAAATCTACTTGCTTTAAACACGAGCTAATTGATCTATCTGGATTCTTTAGTAAAATTGCTAGACATTTCAACAGGAGCATCCATTTTTCCAATGAAGCTTTTTTAACTAGATATTTTAGTACTTTTTAATTTACTTTCCAAACCTTAAGGAAATCCACATGGTGTTTTAATAACACCTTGTATATTTTTATCTATTTAATTTTATATTAGTCTGAAAATAAGCCACGAAAATATCCATATTACTACTAATAAATATTTCTTTATTTCTGTTAATGTTAATACATTTTACAATGGTAAATTAGTTGTGCTTTCTTAGTAATAATAATGAATTCGAAATTTATAGTTTCATTTTGATATTTCATATTTAAACTTATTGCAAATAATATATGTTTTTGTCCCCCATAAACACTGAAAATTATATATTGATACGAGGTTAATCTCACCAGCAGTGTTCAAATATCTTTCAAAACGTTTGTGTTTATTTATGATATTCTTTAGAACTGTATTTTCGACTAAAAATAATTTTGGGAAATGGTCATGTACCTTCTTATTGTAAGTTATTAATTATTGATTTTTGAAAATGCTATTTCGAAAATGAATTTCGAATAAGTGATCAAGTATTTTAATGTAAACGTCTTTCGAAAGGCATAGGGCTTCAATGTGTAATTGGAATGTGATTTTTGTCTTTTTTTAAGAGTTCTATGATTTTAAAAGTGTTCTAGTTTTTTGAATCAAAAAGTAATAGTACCTAAATAGTAACTAAATGATAATGATTGACAATTCTTTTTGAAATGAAATTAAGGCGTTAATATATATATTTACATAATATACAAAATATATACGTTTATGGAAGTCGGCATCTTAATTCACTTGTTTTTTATTTAGTTTATTCGGTTTGGTAGATAAACGAATAATGAAGTAAAAGAGAACGTAAAGTAAGAGTGCATTTTTTCTATTAAAACAACATTCACATTGCTATAGTGATTTGTTTTGCTGATCTGTTTATATTGTGTTTATTTATTGATATTTTAACCATTATATCAGCAATTTTATTGCTGCAGGGGTATTTTATCCGATACGTATTCCCATTATAAAATAAATAAATAAACCTAGATTTCAATTTAACGCATTTATGTAAATATATATTTATATATGCCCGTTTAGCGTGTGTGTATCTGTCATCCCCGTTGAACAATGCAACAAATCAAATTAAAATCACTTACGCTGTGTCATTTTTCAACATTTAAATAGAGAATTAGGTATAGTAATATACAGCAACTGAAAGCAGTTGATAAACATTTTTCATAAAAATTACTGCAAACAAATGTAGAGCTCAGAGAAAGTTAACAACCTTTGAAAATACCCCGTTCTTAAATCTAATATAATTATTATTGTACATATTGTTTGTAGCGCTGTACTAAGACTTGGTAAACTGGGTAATAGAGCAGGCAAACAAAATTTGTTGTTCTCCGTTTTCTTTGGGGATATATTTAATTGGTGTAAATCAGCTTTTTACTATGTTCTGTATTTTTAAAACTAAATTTAGTGAAAGTAGCATTTCAAGAATACTACGTAGACACGGTTTCCGGCTGAGATGTATTTTAAAGTGTAACTAAATATATGTTAAAGCTTTACAAGAAATTCCACGATTGCTGCACTTAAGTGTACTGCAAAGAAAGTCTTTGCAGATCAGAATAAAAACACGATCCAAGAGGGAAAAAGAATAGTTGCCTTTTTCACTAATTTAACGTATGCAAATTCAAATTTTCTGTTAGCTGACTCTTCAATTTGATTAAGAAGTTATATCTCAAAATCGTATCCTGGCAAATTAAAATCAGTGAATCATGAACACATCAGAGATATGCGTTAGTTAATTGAGAAGTGCACTTACAATTAGTAAAATAGTTACAAAAAACGGAAGAACTTACATATTATTACTTATTATTACAAGCATTACTAGGTTATTGTTGTTGCTTTCAATCTTCAACAAAGGAAACCCTGTAATAATTATTGTTAATCGTTAATTATTAGTTAGCAACCACCACCAGTAGTTGATCAATAAGCAGTATTCACAATAGCGAATTATCTTGTAACCAATACTTTATAAAAAAATACAATTCACAACCGCTACTCTTTAAAAATGTTACAAAAGGGATAAACAACTGGTTTTACGAGACTTTTACTGTCAACGTTGTTCTTTCTTTACAAAATTCAGAAAAACAAACTTTTTATTCAAGATTTGAAAGTGGTCACTATTCCTGTAAGATCTGAGTTTATAAATCTGTATCGGATGAATGCAGAAGGATTTTCTGGAAAACAAATGATCAAGAGAATTATGCACTTAAACTCTACTATGCGCTGGAAAATACATTCTCCAGTCGATATTTAACGACCAAATCTTTAATAATTAATAACTTACAATAAGGAGGTACATGACCATTTCCCAAAATTATTTTTAGTCGAAAATACAGTTCTAAAGAATATCATAAATAAACACAAACGTTTTGAAAGATAGTTGAACACTGCTGGTGAGATTAACCTCGTATCAATATATAATTTTCAGTGTTTATGGGGGACAAAAACATATATTATTTGCAATAAGTTTAAATATGAAATATCAAAATGAAACTATAAATTTCGAATTCATTATTATTACTAAAAAAGCACAACTAATTTACCATTGTAAAAGGTATTAACATTAACGGAAATAAAGATATATTTATTAGTAGTAATATGGATATTTTCGTGGCTTATTTTCAGACTAATATAAAATTAAATAGATAAAAATATACAAGGTGTTATTAAAACACCATGTAGATTTCCTTAAGCTTTGGAAAGTAAATTAAAAAGTACTGGAATATCTAGTTAAAAAAGCTTCATTGGAAAAATGGATGCTCCTGTTGAAATGTCTAGCAATTTTACTAAAGAATCCAGATAGATCAATTAGCTCGTGTTTAAAGCAAGTAGATTTAAATAAACCTATTAAATGATTGTATTGTATTGTATTTCTCAGAATTAAAATTTTCATGAAAAAATTAACTAACGATATTTAGGAGTTATTAACTTCATTAAATGAAGATGTCGGTCCAGTGGATAAAAAAAACGGACATGTTTTAAATCTTCTTTTATAAAATACAATCGATTATCCAAATTGCTTGCAATATGTGGTTAAATGTTTGCTTGTTGGTTATAACCGATGCCGATAGTATGGAATCAAATGTGAAGTAAATATAATGTTACATAAGCGTGGATTTCTATTGTACGATTGACGCAAAATGTGGTACTCTTCTTGTATAGATGTGTTAAAGATAATTTAATGCTAAAAAGTATGGACTATTCTGGTATACATATACTACCGCTTCATAAATTTGGGACCGAAAAATAGCGAAATGTTAAAAAATCATATTGTGGCTATATAAGATTACAAAAGCTGTAAATGTACTATTATCTGATATAAACCTTTCTTTTTTGTTTTAACGTAAACATGTAGATCCTTAGAATTTGTAATGAAAGCGTCTACTTGCCTTAGTGCCGGTTTATTCACATTCTGATAAAGTTGCAGGATAACGAATAAACATAAATTTGTGTTTATTCACCTTCTGACAGATAAAAAGCAGTTGATAAACTGCTTATCAGAGGGATAAATTTATCTGCTGTTACATCATCCCGATAGAGGTATATCCATAGCAAATTATAACCTCATCTTATTTCGTGCAGTTGTTTTCGGAACAGTAATATTCTGAATGAATATATAATGTATTGCAGGTTTTGAAGAAGTTTTATGTCAGGAGAAGTTCCGGTACCTTCTAGTTTAGTTTCGTCCTTGACTTTTAATATTTTTGTTGTTTGTGTTGTAAATAAAACCTCGTCTTTTAATGAATAAATATATTTATCGCTTAACATTATATTATGTTGTAATGAAAACTACATATATCGATATAACATTTTATTCTCAATCCAAAATGAAGTTCTCATTAGAAATATGTATGTATATATATACAAATTAAACATTAATAAGAATAATTATAATTTCTTATAGTCCTTTTCCAAGATTTCCATTTTTAATCATATTCCTTTTTCCATATATTCCACCTGTCGCTCCTTAATTTTAATTTTTAAAATTTAATCTGAGGTTCTTTTTCGGCAATTATTAGTTGCTGTTTTAAAATATCTGATAGTCAATCAGCAAGTGTTACACATTTGTCAATAATTTGTTCTTTGGGTTTTTCCATGCGTATTTTTTTGATGTTGGTCTTCCTAAAATTTCCGGTGTCCAATTATTCTATTTCATAATTCGTATAATTGGTTGATCTTTTTCTTTTATTACGAGACACTTTTTAATACCGAATACTGCAAATGTAAACACGTGAGACCTGATATGTACATATATTACCATTACTAACACCCATAATACTAATACCTGCTTATATTACTGATTACTACGTATGAAAATATTAGATTATTTGAAATCGAAACTGCAATTATGTGAGTAGAATAGCTATGCCGGTTCTAGCATAAAATTACATGTATTTTCTTATGGAGCTTCGAATTTACTTTTTATCCCCACCACGCCTACCTCACAGAGACGCGCGGATTTCAAATCTTGCGTATACAGTGTCGTCCGAAAATGCTTATCCGGTGTGAAAACAGGGTCATCCTAAAGCAATTGACCGCCGCCATTATGTATACAGGGTGATAAATATACAGGATCATAAATATTGATATACAGGGTGATAAATACATAGGTGCATAAATTTTGATGTACAGAGTGATAAATATACAGGATCATAAATTTTGATATCCAGGGTGATAAATTTGAATATGCAGGGCGAAAAATATACAGAGTCATAAATTTTGATATACAGGGTGATAAATTTGAATATGCGGGCTGATAAATATACAGGATCATAAATTTGGCATACGGGGTGGTAAATTTGAATGTATGACTGTGTAATGTTCAATTACCCATCGCTGCTAACGATGGTGCCAATAAAATTTACGTAGATAAGAAAATCCAACCTGGACAATCTTCTAAACACGTGAGAGAACTAATAGCGCTAAAGACAGAAGTCGATAACTTGAAATGTACTGCCTCAGAAAATACCTCAAAGGTAGGTAACATAACAAACACCGTTCATCACGTAAAGAAATTGGTTGAGGATAATGAGGACCGACTTAATAAAACTATACCTTTGGAACAGAAAATTAGACTTGATTTGGATGTTGTTGAAGGTAAAGTGAAAGACACCGATAATTTACTCAAACAATTACTAGCAGAGTTGGAAGCGAAACTTGAAAAAATGAAGTAAAGCTTTGGAGAAGCCATTACGTACGCAATGAGCGCAATTAAGAAAGATGTTGCTAACGAACTACATAAGTCTGCAAGAAAGACGTCACATCATCATTAAAGACTTGGGCGATCTATGGCAGGCGGATTCAGCGAACTTTAAACAGTATTCGCGCTTACAAATACATATTGACTGTTATCGATTCCTTTTCCAAATACCTTTGGACACAGCCCGTAAAAACAAAAGGTGCTGCCGAAATGAGGGATGCGATGGAGAAGATTTTGCGTCAGGGAAGTGTTTCCAAAAATCTACAAACCGATGCCGGAAAAGAATTTTACAATCACTTATTCAAGTCATTAATGCAAAAATATAGTATCAATCATTACTCAACCTACAGTGTAATAAAAGCGTCGATTGTTGAAAGAGTTATTCGAACATCAAAGAACAAATTGTACAAAGCATTCAGTTTACATGGGAAATATAACTGGTACGGTATTTTGAGCGATATTACCCTACAGTATAATTATACAAAACATAGAACTATTGGTATGAAGCCGAAGGATGTAACACCTAAAGAAGAGAGTCTTCTGTTGATGAGCACTTACAATCGACCAAAAGTTGTCGGCAAAAAAATATTAGCACTAAGTGATATTGTTCATATAAGTAAATGCAAGTCGACATTTGCTAAAGGTTACACACCTAATTGGTCGACGGAATTATTTAAAATTGTGAAAGTACAATTTACATCACTTGCAACTTATCTTTTAGAAGATATGAAGGGAAAACCTATAGTTGGCAGCTTCTGTGAACAGGAATTACAGAAAATGAAACATAAAGGTGTGTATTTGGTTGAGAAAATTGTTCGGAGGAATGGAAATAAGGTGCTAGTGAAGTGGCTTGGTTTACTACATGAGCAAAACAGTTGGATAGATAAAAAGGTATTGTGTAGTGTTACGTACTCTAGTTATATTTTGTAGCAGATAAAATAAAACACTTAAATTATTTTTTTATATTTTCTTTGTATCCCGCTTTTCATTTTGAAACCGCATAAAATGTGAATTTAGACCCATCAATCTTCTGTCTGCGCTCAAGATTTATGATTCTGTATATTTATCACCCTGTATATCAAAATTTATGATCCTGTATATTTATCACCATGCATATTCAAATTTATCACCCTGTATATCAAATTTATGATCCTGTATATTAATCACCTTGCGTATTTAAATTTATCACCCTGTATATCAAAATTTATGATCCTGTATATTTATCACAATGTGTATTCAAATTTATCACCCTGTTTATCAAAATTTATGACCCTGTATATTTTTCGCCCTGCATATTCAAATTTATCACCCTGGATATCAAAATTTATGATCCTATATATTTATCACTCTGTATATCAACATGTATGCACCTATGTATTTATCACCCTGTATATCAAAATTTATGATTCTGTATATTTATTACCCTGTATATCAAAATTTATGATCCTGTATATTTATCACTCTCTATACATAATGGCGGCAGTCAATTGCTTTCGGATGACCCTGTTTTCACACAGGATAAATATTTTTGGACAGCGTTATATACGCAAGGATTTGAAAGGCGCGCGTCTCTGCGAGGTAAGCGCGGCGGGGATAAAAAGTAAATTCGAACCTCTATAAGAAAATACATGAGATTTTGCGCTAGAACCAGCATAGCTATTCTACTTACGTGTTTGTCGTACTCATTAAAGCGTACACAGGTCTATCATTAGCAGACTAACCGTCTAAAAACAGTAAATTATACTGGTTTGTTACCTCCCAGATAAAATTTGGTGAATAAACCAAAGTAAGATATATCTGCTACCTGATAAATTTATCTTAGTGGTTCTCTGACACTGTATCAGAATATGTATAAACCGGCCCTAAGTTTAGTTTAATAATCGTATGTTTGTGAATTGCACATGCGCAGGTCCTTATATATACGTGTTCACTGATGCCTTCAAAAAGGCAGATGGGGGTACTTTTTATGTAAGTCTTCCCTCCGGATCCCGGAAGGATACATGTTCCTCGTCTCCCCTACCTTATCCTTTGCTACCTATTATATATGGTCCAACTATACTCTAAAACATCATAATTGAATGTTTGCAATATTAATAAAGTAAAATTATTTGACAAAATATTTATACATTCTTTCCTAGTAATTTTGTCTCAACATTATCATATAAAATTTTCTCTTACTACTCCGTCTCACGCTGTGCATATGTTATGTATATAAAATATTAAACATGTGTTTCAGTTCTATTAGTTTTTACTTTAATTTCTGACGCAAATGCTTTTAAATTTCGTACATGGACAACATCAGACGTAATGTTTTTGTCCAAATACTAATGGGGCGATCCATTTGATAAGACATTTCAAGGATGTCTACCGTGGTATGCCAAGCGTCTTAATGAATAATTATATCGCCCTTGTTTACATTGCTTTTGATAAGAATGCAAGATAAAATGTGTTCGATTAGAAGAAAAGAAGCGAGTTACACCAATCATTTCGATGCTCATATATGTACATATCTTTTGCGTTTAGTATTTATAATTTCGGTAAATTTAAATATCTGAAACCGTAAAGTTTTTAAGTATTGAAGTATATATGTATATATGTACTTCAACCGCTTATATTTGCATAAACACTCTTCAATTTATTATACACCGCTGTGAAGGCCATTAAATTAGTGAATTAGTAGGATTGTTTTGTATTAAACTGGGAAAAGAAATCGACGTAATTGTGAACAATGATATTTGTAAATGACATTCAATCTGATATTTAAAGTAAATGTACATAAGCAATTCCATTATCAGGTATAGAATAAGTTAAAATTGAAGTAGATGCAGGAAATGATAAAATACAACTTTATGTAATAATAGGAGGATAAAGGACCTTTCTTTAACGCGACTAGAAGATTGACTAGGTCTTAAACACCTGAACCATAGCAACATACAACATACATTAGTGCTATACCTGAACAATAGCGAGATTCCTGCTGAACATTGTATTCTTACCGATTCTTTAAAGTAGTTATGGTACATGAAAACTAAGCCTATAAAATGTCTGTTCTGTCAAATTATATTCCAAGAAAGCGATTAGTGGGGTTTGTTCTCTAAACTAGGTGAATGCTATAAGATACGTATAGGAACTATAGTTTTATTTTTCCTTAAATATCCTTATTACGGTTATAACACAACGTCATGGAAAATGCAAAAGGTTGGACACTCCCTTTTAAAAACAACTACGAGGATGTATGTATCAATAAATATCCATGTTAGGAATGCAGACACACATTTTTACTCATTTTTCTACGTAATATCTAATAAATAATTTAGTAAGATATGCTTTTTCCAATGTCCCTACTATTTGTTGAACCGTCCAAGAAAATGCGATTTTTTAAATTTCTCGAAATAAGCTTCTGTCTCAATAATGACCTCTTTGTTTGAGCTGAATTTTCCCCCACGAACCACATTTTGATATTGGCGAACAAAAAGTCGCAAGGAGCTAAAATAGTATCTCGACTTTCACGGCCGTTTGACATAGTCGTAACGGTTGTCGGGTTCCGCCGTGTCACTAGGTTTTTGTCCCGACGTTTCGTGAACCGCAGTTGTTCGCGAAACATCAGGGACAAAAACCTAGTGACACGGCGAAACCCGACAACCGTTACGGCTTTCGCAAGGAGCTAATTCGTAGCGCAGTTCATGCAATTTGGCTATCACAATTTCGGATGTGTAAGCTGATGCATTATCATAGTGAAGCAACACTTTTTCTGTTATAATGTTATAGTGGTTTCTCCTTCAATGTCGCGTCAACTTGGTCCATTGTGGTAATTTTCCGTGATTGTGCGTCTATTCTCAATGAAGTCGATGGGGATTACTCTTTTCGAATCTCAAAAAAAATTATGACAGCCTTGAATCATCAATTGTTCTGACAGTTTTTCTGTCTCAGATATATCGCAAAATCTGGCAAATCTCGGTTACAAAGGTTCAAACTCTGCTTCGTATATGACAGATATAATCGCTTGTAAAATATTAATTACCGTATGATATAGCCTCTGCTACTTCGCACACTTTCGTTTGGCTATCTGCCAGAATCATTTCGTAGACTTTTTCGATAATATCGTCGGTAACCATGTCCGCCAATGACCTAGGCGCTCCTCATCAAAAACCAATATATGGCGATGTTTGAATTGATTAAACCAATATCTAATAGCTGAATGGAGAAGAATCTCTTAAAGACAGTATAAAACTTTGATTCTTCGTATGTTCTTTCTCCGATTCGAAAATGGAAAGCAAATTATAGAACAATATTGTCTCTTTTGGATTTTATACAAAAACACCAAACACGTCTAATACAAATGCCTGTTAAATCAAAACTAACCTATGAATCTGCTGACACCATTTGAAATATGTCAAAATATCTCAAGTCAAGTTTAAAGGTAGGCGCCGCCTACCTTTAGACACTAATATTTATTGATCCATTGAAAAAACTTCTTTATTTTATATTATCATAAAATTATCATGAAATTATTTTTGTATAATTCCAATACATTGAATCAATGATTTAATCATAATAGGCAGTATTTAAGATACTGTAGTACTTCACTTCGTATTTAAATATTCTGAGGCTGGAAAAAGTATTTAGCAATTAAATATATTCTTTGAAAAAGTACATATTTAGAATTTCTTATTCAAATACTTTCAAAACTATTTGCCCAGCTCTGAATACAGTGCCGTGTTTTAGAACGTAAAAAATTGTACATATGAAAACATGATTTTATCTGTTTTGATTCCAAACGATTTTTTCGTATGTATTTGTGGGTACAGTATTTGAAGAAACTCGCGGTAATTCACCGAAGAGATTTGAAAATTGATATTAAGCACTAATGTATGCGGCTGAATGCTAGTATGCGTGGAAGTGAATAGGTACATCACATTTACCCATGCATTTAACGTACTTTCCTTACAGTGAAAATGAGACGGAGATCGAAGCGGTAAGATGAGTGGATGAGTAGAGCGCGTAGGCGCTGGTTAGCTCTTCGTCGTGAGTCTGCGAAGATATCTATTAACCGAGACCCAGGTAATTTATCATGGGTCTAATCAGATTATACTCAAAGCGAGTATATCGTTCTTATTATGTAGTCCCGATCAGCAATCGTGCTATACCGGTCCTAGGACGATGGTCACAATGGCATAACTAACCACGTTGTAAAATTTTGCCTTTGTTTTATTGTTATTTGCGTACCAACGCACCAAACCCTTTCTTTTACGCACGTATTGCTAGTAATAGTAATATAAACAAATTGCAAAATTGACGTTATTTAACATAAAAATATCTCCATTTTCATTTATAATATATGTTGATTCTTCTTCACTTTAAGCTGATGAAACTATATAACCATATCGATATAAATAAGATGTACAATCGTAAAGAAAAATATTCACGTTAAGAGAAACTTCATGTCTATAATTTCGTTACATATAGTTTTTAGAGCTAATTTTCACTAATAATAGGAGATCATTAACAATTTTAGCTTGGCTGTAGATTTGGTGTGACGGTACATACATACATATATTGCTTCTCATGTGTTATATTGAAATACAAACACGCAAAGAAGAATTAAAGGTTTAGAGTGCACTATTTTAAAATTACGATTTCCTTGCATTTTACCAACATTTTAAGTTACTGAAAAAAATATCAGTCAATGTAATATTTGAACCCACGACCTCTGCGTTACTGTTTTCATTAATTCATGTTTAGGTTTTCGTTGCACACAATAAGTTCTCTTCATTTCTTTCTTTTTTCGCCAGAATAATTAATATACTTAAAGTAAAGCTTTTCAATTTAAGTAAATGAACAAGAATAATTGCATACAAGAATCAAAACCTAAATCTGTCGCACGCAAACCTTTTTCAAAGATTGGATTGATTTGCCATTTTTTTGAAAAAAATCATCCATAATCATACACAGCGACACACAAATAGTTCTTAATTTATACTTTCATCCAAAAAACGTATATAACGATAGTTTTGCAACTTCTTTTTCTAATTTAAAATTCTTTATTTAGTCTCTTAAAATATAATATGTATTTTAAAGATGTAATGGAAATACGTTTCAACTTTACTTACAACAGTGATACGATTTGATCGAGGAATATTTATAAAAATGACATCTTTGAGATTGATTTCTAATCTATAGGACGTATATGTTTATGTCTCATTAATTTTTCATATTCAATATATATGTATGTGTGTGTGTGTTTTTGTTGATGGTATACCAAGAATAATAATTAACTTAGTAATTGACACTTTATACGTATACACATGTATGCTTTTCTTTATTTCTTATATATTCTTCTCTCATATTGTGTTGTTCCTAAAAACTACTGGTTTTCCTTTTTTCAATTTACATCTTTGCACAATTTTTTCACCTTAATACATGAAAAAATTAGTCTAATGAACACGTGCGCCGATTACAAACCGCAACAATTGTAAAACAGTACGTGGCTCAAAAAAAGTCATTTGCTGATTACATTACCGTCAATGCTACCAATCCATAACAATTTTTTTCCTCGACAAAGTTGTCGTACATTTCTCCAAATTTTCTCAAATAGATTCGTTATTAATGTGAATGATGAATCTGTAGATCGGATATTAAGTTTAGTAAATGGCTAATTGTTAATTATATATTACTGGTTAAACATATTGCAACACAAGACTTTTATTTTCAAGAAATAATCTACATTATTAAATAAACGAAGAACAAACTTTATTATGAAATAGTGGAATTCAGAATGACTTGAAATGGTTTCTCTTAATATAAAAACTGTTTTCTAAAGTACGTATGCGCTAATTGCTGTGCATAAGACATGTATAAAATTTATATAGAACGATCTCAAATTTCAGCGGAGTGAAGGTTCTAAAGGTAAGGGTACTGTATTCGTAAACGATAAATTACTTACTCGCATTTTTTTTTTTTTAATTTTTATTTTTTTTTAGTTCTTACTCGATGTTTTACTATATTTTAGATTTGTTTGAATATTTGTATATACATGCCGTCTGTGCAACGAAGGTTCATAGGTGATGCGATCTCACCAGCTCTCAATTTAAACAGACGTAATTATTTTATTAAAATTATTTATTTACAAGACTAAACCTAAATTAATACAAATACAAATAATAGGCAGTAAAGGAATAACTAATTACGAACTATTAAATATGAAACACTAACTAAATGAATATTTATGTGTACGATTATTTATATGCACTCTGTATTGCTATTGCGACACGCTCAGTACAACGTTCGTATTACGATTAACTGCTCTCTATGCACCAGTCGTATTTATAGTAACCGGCAAATATGTTTTTGAAACTTCCAACGCATTACGAGCGTATTCTCGCGCTTTCCGTACTTCCGCCGTTTCTAGCAATATTCTATACTTATAACTAAAGACCGGATTATATGCAAAGTGCAAAAATTTAATTTAATTTATTTATTATATTATTAAATAACTTTAATCAGTGTAAGACATCTACAAATAGATGTAAAATATAATAAATAAATTAAATTAAATTTTTGCACTTTGCATATAATCTGGTCTCTACTTATAACATACATTGACCTTTAGTTAGATTTATTTTTTTCTCCTACGGAATGGTATATGTGGTTATTATTGCTATTTCTGTTGTTACTCATGCTGTGATGTTATATATACAATCAATATAAAAACAAACTATATATTTTTACGGCAAATATACATTCATACGTCTGAAATTGTTGCAAGACAAAATTGTGAATACATTGCGACTCCAAGATGGATAGTAAGATCAAAGATTTTCCAGAGTTTTTTGTTGAAAAAGTTGAACACTGAACGAGAAAAAATTAATAAAGCACCGTGAAAACCTGTGTTTTCCAAGTAAATTTATATTACAGTGTTTGGTTATGTTAGGCAATATTGGGATACGATTGATATTGCTATTTCTATATTCAAATCAGAATTTTGTCTTACTTGTAATACTCCTATGCGGGCTGTATTATATAAAAAGGGAGCAAGAAAAATTGCTTAAAAATATAGAACCTATTTTATTTAAAAAGAGTAAACTTTATATCGTGGTTCTGTTACTATGATGTAGAACAAAAAGCTAGCTACGCAAATGAATTTTACAAATACAACTTCGTATTTAAAAAACATATAACTGCTATAACAACTACGATACAGTGTATTTTAAGAACAGTCAAAGTCTGAATATCATTCCGAAGTTTCGTCTCCGATCGTAGTAGTCATGATCTAGAACAACTTTACGGCAGAGAAGCTTTTCAAAAATTGCTGGCAATTTCGTTAGGATAAGTATATACTCATTTTAACCGAGTTTTAGAAATTTACTAAATTTCTCCCAAATCTGGCAGATGGATAAGTTTTTACAATTGTTTCAAAGTAAACTGTTTCTTGCGTTTATGCTAGTATGGAGGAAGAAAAATGTTGTGTGTCGATTGAATATTATGTTTTACGTGGAAAAACCATTAAAGAAACTGAAGAAAAGTTACATAAGTAGCATAGTGAATATGGTTTTTTCCATGGACTGATTTGTAAGTAGTTTATTGCTTTTGAAAGTGGTCTCATGAGCACAGTTGATACTGAAAGACTAGAGCTTTCATTTGCATCTAGAAGTGATTAATAAGGTCTATACTATCGTAAAGAGCGACCGTCAAGTAGAAGTGCGCGAGCTAATACCGTAAACATCTCAACTGAACGCGTAAATACTATTTTACATCAACACTTTTGAAAAAGTTAATCGAAAAATGGATGCCGCGTTTGCGTCCTGTTGATCAAATGTGATTCACAATTTCAGATGACTTTATGGTTAAGTTCAGATGAAATTCAAAAGAAGTTTTTCATCAATGTGTCAGTGTAGATGAATTGTAGATGATCGCTATTCTCCAAAGACAAAGTCACAGTCAAAATAATAGATTTCTTTTGATAGACGGATGTGCTGCGAAACAGACAGAAATAATATTTTTGGCCAATAAGTTTATTGCGTAATCTTTCTTGAAGAGAGAACGGAAGGACAATAACTAGCCAATATTATAGTGATATACTGACACGATTCGATGACGAACTGAACAAAAATACTGCATTTATTCAGAAACAAAAACTTTTATTCTATCAATGACATTGGACACTATGCAATAACGAATTATTTATTCACTAATATTTGCTACCAAAACGTGGTAACGTCGAACGAACTGAAATGATATATGCAGACTGATATATTTTACGTGTTTGTTAACTTGCTCTTCTTTTAAGTATCTGCGTAGTAAATTTTTCTACACGTACGGCGCATGGTGTTACCAAAATAACACCCGTATCCCTACACGACCGTGTTCTGGCACCGGTTTTGCAGACCTTATTAATGAAAAAGAGAGGAAAAAAGAAAAAATAGAAAAATGTATACAGCAGCAGACTCGAACCTTCAATCTCTCGTAAATTAACTGAGAGCACTAACTTCTGACACTGCTTATAAAGTGCTTTCAAGTATTTACTTTGATTTTTCTCAAAATTCGATAATGCGCCCAAATACTACAATATATTAACACATTAAATGTAATCTTTATATATTTAGGAAGAAATATTAACAAAATTGTAAAGTGTTAGCCATTTAAGTAGTTGGTAGTCTCAAAGTAGCCACAACAAAATGCCGAATAGTAAACATAATGTATATAACGTGGTACTTTAAATTAAGATCTTCCATTACGGTAGACACACTAACATACTTCCTCGTTGTTTACCTCACAGACAATGCACATATCGGTATTCCAAATGACCACTATTGTGTTTCCATCTAGTATTCACAAACAAGATACAACAAGTAATTAGATATAAGTTTGATGTCGGAATTTGTAATATGCAATCTATAAACTATCAGAGAAAGTCGAACTAATGAAGAGAATATATTCAATTAAACGCTGCAATTACATTATCAGTTAACAGCCGCCAAGTTATTTATTTTAAACTGCAACAAAATTTTGTACAAAGCAATAAAGTACTTAGTAACTGTTTCTGCATATCTTTGGATATATAGTGTATATAGATATATGTGTATATACCAGCACACCATTTCCGTTGCATTCCGTCGTTATCCAGTGGCGACATCGCCTGGTCGTCGTCGCTAGCATCACCAACCCTATCATTTTTCCACACGACTGGTTGAGCTGGTAGCAGCTGCCAAACTCCGATAGCTGCAGTCGACGGTCGCCTTGCGTCCTACTGATAAGGTAAAAGCGCGCGCAGGGAAATGTCACCTCACGTGACATCGAATGAACCACTCGCACCCTTTCCTGTCGTCATCAGCCCAAAAAACAGCAACCCATTTCGCGGCAGTGTCATCGTAGTTCTGAATGCAGAATGGCTGCTAGGGCGCGATATGTCACTCACTCGATCACACGTGACCGATTTTTATTAGAGACAAAAGTGTCGAACGGTAAAAACTTCCCAGTCACTGCGCTCGATTACTCTGATAAGTGGACTTACATCCTTGCGTCGAATTTCTTTAGTTGTCTCTTTCATATAGAAAATCGTCCTAATACTCTTTTTGTATAAGATGCAGATATTTTAGGAGCACATAATACCGATTAAAGAGAGATTAAAGAAGTATAATCATTTTTTTTATTTAGTCATAAACGGTTTAAGAATAAAGAAAAATAAATGTAATAAAAAATAGTAAAAATAGCATTCGCTGCCTGTTCCTTTCGTATTTAATAAATTGGGAAACAGTAAAGAGTAAATAAAATATAGAAGGTATTTTACCATTTAGGAGTTCGTATTGTAGTTCAGATGGTTTCCGATTTAGATGATATTTCCGTCGGTCTGTTTAAGGTCTGTAATATTGCTTCATGTTCTATTTCATGTATCTAGTTGTTGGTCTTCGACAGTGAGGGCCCGTAATTGTATACTAAAAAAAATATATTTTTTGAACGAAACACGCTTTTCTTTGGCATAGTTGTAACAGTTGTCGGGTTCTGCCGTGTCACTAGGTTTTTTTGTCCTCGACGTTTCGCGAACAACTGCGGTTCGCATTTTCAAAGGTTTGAATTTTCGCAAATGTTATTAATAAAAAGGACAATCTTACGGTGGTACCAACAGTGGTACTGTAAATATTTAGGACTAACAACTTCTGGAATTATCTAGATATAATATCAATGGATTCATATCCAAGAAAATTGCGGTTTTTCTTTTTTACTAAAAGATGTAGGTACATAGGTAACGCAACATTAAATTTAACGCCGGAATCATAATATTTTAATTTAACTATATTTTAAATAATCATTTTAGTGTTGGGGACCGTAGAAAAAATATGTAGAACAGGAGAACATTTTAAAACGACATACACAGAGTTAAAGTTATAAATTTATACGTAATATGCTAGGTTTTCAGCTAAAAAGTTGCAAACACAGTTAACTGAATGTGTTCGTCTTCAATTGTTTTATTGTAAACTGCTAATACTAAAAAGAAAGAACTACGAGTCAAGATTAATACATATATTAGAAAGCATATATATTGTCGTGAAATCCCAGGACTCGTAATGGACTCTGGATCCTTTGATTTAGGGATTTTGCTTTATATAAATGCTTTAACCAATTAGGTTTAGTATTATAAGAAGAGACGGCGAAATTTACAGCAAAAATTGACGATATATTAAAAAAGAATCAGAATATCACTTACAATGGAGGGTGAATTTGACTAAAACATATTGTAATCCCTAGCTAGCTAAATTTTCGAAGAACGATTTAATAAAAGAATTGGATCCAAATGAAGTCCTTCCCTTTAATTACTCAGACGCCCAATTGATGTTTGTAGATCTGTGAATTTTCGATCTCTTCCTCAAGACGCCGCTGACAACGGAAGGCCCGAGGTTAGTTCAAAGTTTTCGTCTTTATATTTGGATAAATAAGGAGTTTATAAGCTGCGTTGATGCTCTGTGTTTGCTAACGGCGCACTCTCTTTTTTTTTCAAAAGAAAGGAAATCTTTTAAATAATAAGAACGGAAGGGAATTTTTGGGGAATGAATTAAATGCAGAGTGTATCATAGGAAAACTGTAATCTACGAGAGAAATCTATTTGATTTAGCCTCAAGTTAAAATGCTAACAGCTATCAGAGGCAGGGCAACAATGCATTCTCTCTCAATACTATGAAATTAAAGAAAACTGCTAATAGGAAAATAAGTAAATGTGACAAAGGTAAGTAAACCATAACATAACAAACAGGACGTGTTCTTGAGGAGAACAAAGCTCACAAAAATTCTACTAAAAAATATATACATATGAAATATATTTTTTGATGAGTTTCTTTCATCCTCTTCTGAAGCTCTAAGAGAAGATGAAACTTAATATATATGTGCAAAATTAAAATAGAAAATAATTCTTTCTTCCAGCGTATTTTGTATATACAAATTATTACATCCGCCGGAGTTTTCTCTGTATTTGCTACCTTTTTCTTCAACGTAGTATTATTTAGGATAAATACGGTTTCCTTTGGTTTGTGTATTATATTTGTATATTAAAGTATTTAGAATCTTCCTCTTCTGCTTGTATATATTCAGATACGAGTCAATACTTTCTTTTATTTGTATATCAATGCATATAGTTTTATTAAGCTTTGCTTAATTTAATTTTTAGGCACGCAAGAACAGTACCTTTTTTGCATTCGAATATCAATACCTACAGTTTATTTATTTGTCTATTTAGCTACGGGTAAGCTGCGCCTTTTATATTCTTACATTAATGTGTACATTTTATGTATTTATATATTTAGATATGGGCCTTTTTATGCAGGTATTTCTTACGTTACGTGCGTGTCTCGTAATTGTTCATTAGAAATGTTTTATGTAGGAGCTGGTAGAGCGACTGTGCCAAATGATCCACGCCTGTCGCAAGCACGAGACAACTGCTGACTGCCCAGGTCTTTTTAAATATATGTATAAATTGAATGCATCTTTATCTGAATCCTTAGACTTCTCTAAGAAAGAGGTTCAAAACTGACGTAAAAGATAAACTACTGTGGTTATTTGTTAACGAAACGGTAAACTGAAAATAATTCTATTGTACGAGTATTGAAATCTCTTAAACCCATACTTCTGATCTTATTAACTGACAAGAAATTAGAAAAGTGCACTGCCGAAGCAATTATGATGATAATGCTGGATACGGTACAAAAAGTTGTGGTACATACTATTCGAGTGTGTTTTCCAGATGTATTGATAGGAAATACTAGAAAAGTATTTCTCAAATCTCCCAAGCAATCTTCAGACAAAACCAAATACCTGCAGTAATTACTTTCAATCAAACGGTTTAGTACTGCGTCGGTAATTGTTTAGTGCATGTGGTAAAGGTATTGTACTTTTCGCGACGAAGGATTTACCGAGAGAGAAATAGCTCTGTGGTTAGGGATTTCACCGAAAGATGCGCATTACATATTGGCTCGGAAAAGAGAGACAGGACAAAATCTTGATAGAAGACGTAGTGGGCAACCATGAGCAACTCCTGGAGCTGAAGATAGATTTATAATAATGACTTCGAAACGAGATCGACGTGTAACGTCACCGGATATCGCAACGTGCAATAATACAGAACAACGAACAAATGTTTCTGTTACCACCATCAAGAGGCGATTATTGGAAACAGGTTTAAGGGGATGCGTTGGCTGCAAGAAATCGTTTTTAAAACGCCTGCATAAAGAGAAACGATTAACATGGGCAAGTGACCATGCAAACTGGTTACGGGTTGATTGGAACGTAGTGTTATGGACCGAAGAGTCCGAATTTCAGTTATTTGGTACGCAGCCGACTCTAGTAGTGTATGTGGAAACCTACGTAATGCTGTAAAGTGTTCACCGATCTTACCCAATTTGTATACGCATTAACAGCCGTGAGTAAGGTAACTCTTTTATTATAGTGAATTTTCTCAGGACTTCGTAATGAAGTTTGTTTATCTATTGAGAATTCTGTTATTTAAAGTTTTATTTTACATATGTATTCTTTTGTGAGAAAATTATATAGAATTTAAAGAAAACGAAAAGTATATTAAGGTTACCTCATTTAGAATCGGAGCAAGTTCGACAAAAACCTAACGCAATCCCTAAGCTAGTTAAATTGTGAAAAACTTTGAAATAAATCTAATTAAACAAAGTTTATTGCTACACACGAAGTCTCTGTGAATTTGTGAATCAGCGATTCCTGAAATTTCTAACAGGACGTGTTTTCCCCAGGTTTTATTTTGGACAAACAACATACATAGTGGGTTTATACAATTTCAAAAGGTATTCAAGAGTTCACAAACTATGTTGTACTTTGTATTAGCTACCTAAGCTAATTTTCGTTTGTTCGATGCGCCACTCTGCGATTTGACGCAGATATCACCACTAGATTTCGATATTAGTAGTAATTGCCTATATCCTATATGCTGACTGTTTGCTGGTACTTACTACAATGGCTTTATCCTGGCTCTGAGAGAAATTGATCGATAAATTGACGGTTTCACATCTATTTACATAAAATGTATTTGACAAAAAAGTCGCTTGTCTTGAAAGACAATGTCGTGTAAAAGGTGTAACCCATATGAACTCAAATGTAGTTACTACACACTTTATGGATGGTATTATAATTTAATTTAAGATACCACTCGATTATACACCAATACTTCATCAACACATAAAATTAAAATGTATTACACACTTGTTTTGTAAGGTAAGTAAGCAAAATTGTGGTTGACACTTTTGATAAATTGTTTTGGCAACTTTTTCGCAAAATCGCCTTGCAGTACACGACAGACTTTCCGGCTGTTCTCTTGTTAAAACAAATTCTTGCAAGAAAGCTTGGAATTAATTTCATGATAGTCCCACCATACCATATAAATTAATTTTTGTAGGAATATAACAAACAAAGAAACAAATAGACATAAAGTAGTAAATTGACTACTTACTCAACGATTTACATCCGCCGCGTATCCCGTTAGACGTCCTTTTTTTTGGTTATTAATAGAGCCGCCCACTTGGCATAGTAGAATAGCGTCTTGATGCAACAGCAGCAGCTACCATCAATTGGACGGGTGCTATAGTATCGCACACAGGCTTTATGTACCATGGTAATGCCAAATGAACGATGTGATAGAAAACAGTTATTGACCGATGAAGTAACGAAGCATATTGGTAAATTTTTAAACTTAAAATATAATGGTGTAAGAATAATTTCTATAGTCTTCTTCTTCCCTTTATTTTTGGAATAAATACTGTTACGAGCGCTAGAAACAGTAGCGTATATATGGAAAATCAGTAGTTGTACAAATATCGTGCAAAACTTTGATATTCCAAAATTAGTAAATCTACTAATTGTTATGCATGTACTATTTTAGAAGTCGCTTAAAAACAAAGTGGATAAGTAATCACTTACCTTATCTGAACAGCTGACAATATATTGATAATTAACAAAAATCGTCAGCAAAACCTGGTTCGAAGAGGATAATTATGTGGACCGTTTCTATTTTACTATCACATAATAATTATTATCCTATTTTTTTTTTCATTTATTCCTATTTAAAAACGAATCAGTATTGAGAGAGTGTGATGATCCAGGATTTTCCAAAAATATATAAACGTTAGTCGCGTGTTACTTACAACCAATGTCATTTAGGTTACTAGAATCTAAGCAAAATATAACAGCATAGACACGACGCAATTCACTACCAATCAAACTGAATGACACTGCATTTGCCACATATTTTACGCGAATTAATCTTATTTGTATGTCTGTCCCATGGTACCGCTAGGTCATTTTCTAATAAAAATTTGTTTTTGTTCTGATGTTACTAGGTTTTGCCTGGATTTTACCATCTTTCAACATTAGATTTATTACATCTAACGGCAAAACTCTCCTACGATTGCTAATAATAAATTACAACGGGATTTTTATTCAAAATAATTCAACTCTTAGTTACAGAACAGAAAATCAGAAGGAGTACTCTTTAGAAAACCAAATTAACAAATTAGTAGGTTGTTAATTACATTTCATTTATAAAATTAAAAAATACACGTTGACACTAAATTGAACTTACTTAACTAATATCAATAAGCTTGACTAACTGCTACAAACTTATGTTTCACGGTCATAAGAAGCTAAAAGACACCTTTAACGAAAAACTGCCACAATTGAATTGCCGGTTCGCTTTTCGCTCTCCTTGTTTATTTTAATGTTTACGGGTTCATAATTTGACCGGAGACCAGTTTCGAAAGCGAAGCGATTTTATCTTCTCATGTAGGTGGCTTGTACTTGTTTTTCGAGAGCCTGTTACTGGCTTAAATATTGCTGCCTTAATTTCTTTAACAAATTGAAAACGACCACTTAAGAGCAATCGATTTTATTGGGTCTCTTTAATCGTTATTGTTTCCTTAATTTGAATAATCCAGTCACACAAACATTGTACGTTTATTACTTTACAGATCGTAAAAGCGTTTATATAACTCGATTTGTGTTCAGCTCTGATATGGCCCCAAAAATTCAACCGTACGATTGTTGTAGTGTCCGAAAACCAATTTAAGTAATATTTTATTTCCTTGGTTAAATCTCTAAATTATCGACGGCGTTCATTCTTATTTACTTCCACACTAATTACGAAAGTGAATATCTATCACGTCACAACTCTATCTAATGAAAGAAATTTCATAATCAAGCATAAAACTAATTAATCTTAGGATTACCCCACAACCTCCTTTCATATATAGTACGCTATTTTAAAACGGTAGTATATCGCTTGTTTGGAAGATTGTTTCTAAGTATCAACAAGCTGCAAATCAGATAAAATAAAATTTTTATATTTTATAAATTATCTCTTCAAAAAAACATTACAACTTTTTATAGCTATAGTTTTAACTTAAGACAAATAATTTGATTAGGTTAGTAGAATTGTAACTAGAAAAAAATGTATGAAATGATGTATGGTATTTGTTCTAAGAACCAGTAACGCATATTTTTAAGTAAAACAAGGTGGCAAACTTTACTTAGTTTAATATGAAAGTTATCCACTAATGACTTCACTTAAACTACAACCTCACATACTCAACGAATTTTCCCAGATAAATTGTTTACATTTCTTTCGTTAAATTGTCCCGAGGAACGGAATTATTCTTAAGAAGTATTAGTAGACAAAACATGGTTGGTTTAAACCTATTACATAGGAATGACATAATAGAATATTAGAAAACAAAATCTTTACTTTAAACTCAATATGTGCGGAATTATCGAACTACACTATTGTATTACAGAAGATTATGTGAACTTAACAACATCATTAACATTTTAAAGGTGGGTAAAGACCAGTATTTATTTGCAACGTTAAGACTGCAAACTTCCTGGTCATTACAAAATAAGAGCTAACAGAGAATATATTTTATATGGAAGAAATAACATTTTATGATAACTATTGAATTATTTCTTAGGGTTTGAAACGAAAAAATACTATAAAAAATTATACTAGCAAATAAAAAAAAACAAATAACAATAAAGAAATAAAAATTAATTCTTTGTTTTACAGAGAAACAAAAACATGTAAAATTACAGTAAATAACAGTAGATATGCACAAAATCAAAATTACTTTGGTATTTGATTGGTGAATGTATACAATGTAGGACAGTTTTTGACACGGGCGATAGATAACAAACAACATCAACTTAACTATTAAGAGAAAAAACATCTGTTTTCATTTATTTGTTTTCTTTATTAGAACATTGCTTTATAATAGTGCAAATAAGAGTAAAATATATTTGTTGCATATACTTGGTTTGGATGAACATCGAACGGCGGATTTTATTCTTGACACGTACTAAACTATACAAATTGAACTATATTTAAATTTTAATTGCAAAAAAGTATGTTCAGAAAATAGACGAATTCACAACATAAGATTGAGAGAAGGAATTTAGTGTTTGGAATCTGTGTTAAATTAAATACTACTCACAGAGAAGCAATTACTTGCTGGAAGTATATCTTAAGTAAATCAAGTAAACAACATAGTTGTAACAAGAAGTGGAAGAAAAACAAATAACAAGAGTTCTTGCATATAAAGTAAACAACTGCTCCATCCATATATTTGATTTAAGATTATTTTTTTAATTGAAAGAATAGTGTATTTGATCAAAGGAAATTTTCTTTCGGCAAGAAACTATTTCTTTGATAGAGGTGATTAAAACAGTGTTCCTTTAAGCTACAGAATAACAGAAAGGACAATTTCCAAATTTCTATAGCGTAATCGCCATAGTAAAAATAATACGAGAAAACATAAGTTCATTGTATTTACCGTATTTATTTACGTTTGTGGGGTGAAAAGACTATAGAAACTTGGATCTTCCAGAACTAAGTAGTTGTAGATATCTAATAACAAATTAGCTATTTGTTCATTATATTTATAAGTTAGAAACAATTTTCTTAGAAGAATTTTCTAGTTTAGTCCTTTGCCCTAAAATGAGGCACACTATAAAACATTTAGGAAATGTCAGTTATGTACCATCTTGTCCAAATCTTAATTTTATGCTATAAAATTTTCAAATAGAGAGCTGGCCTCTAACAAAGGAAAAATGTGAAATTAAGTATAGATTTGTTGTTTTATTTTTTGATTTCTTTTATAAATTAACAGGGATCGGAATTGAAACAAAGCTTCGAAGCACAGTGTCTGCTATATTATTTATTTCGAATACATGCAATTTTCGCTAATTGGTGTTACTAAAACAAAAGCACAATCGTATTATTTACATTACTAACCTCTTTTGAAGCATGTTGGTTACAAGTGAACAGATTAAATTATAATCGCAATTTTGCTGTTTGAATTTCCTACCATTTCATTATTTCCAATATGGTGGCTAACTAACTTCACTTCACATTGAAAGTCATAAAACCACACAAACATCAAAGAAGCCGACAAATTTGTTTTTTCTGTTTATGCTGTGCTTAAGCTAAGTATTATGTTTCTTATCTCAAGAAAGTAAATAGAAGGAATGTCTTTTAAGTGTGCATATTGGGATATAGAGGGCGCCACTAGTCAACCGTTAGCACTAAAAATTAACGTCCATCTTTAGTTAACCTAAATCTAATGTTTGAGTGCGATACCTGTAATGTTGTAGCTACAACGAACTATCAACGTTGACAAATTAGTTGGAAAATTATTTCCATAAGAATGCCTTGCCGAGTTGGCTTTTATTTTATATGACATATCGCGATATCGAGCCATCATTGAGGATTTGAAAGACTTCAAAAATTTTTGCATGAAGAATTGTGTGTAAAAAAATAGTTTTCCATTGGATACCGCATCTGTTGACCGAAGAACAGCAAGCAGCTAGGGTGAATTGGTGTCAAAAAACTCTAGACCGCTTCAACGCCGGAAACTGTAAAAACGTGTTCAACATAGATGATGAATCAAGGAACTATTGCCACCAATTGCTGTACAACCATTTGTTTGTCGCAAGTCATCTCTGAGCTTCGAAAAATTCTCGGATCTAACTCCTAACGATTTCTTTACTTTTCCTAAAATCAAGAACTGGCGCCGTAGTCAAAGGTGCAAGTCGGCAGAAGGAGCAGTCGATGCCTTCAAAAACACAATTTTTAGTGTACCAACAAACGAGTGGAGTAACTGCTTCCAGAGTTAGTTCGAGAGCATGCAAAAGTGGATGAAATATTTCGAAAAACAAAAAAGTCTTTAAAAGCTATCTATTGTTTTATTCCAGCAGACGTAACGTCATTTCAATCAGGCTCTATGATATTTCAGCTGGCTCTTGTATTAGAGGTACTTAAAAAATCGCCAGAATGAATAAAATTGGATGATCAGTAACTTGCCTTTGTTTAGATGGAACTCTAAAACTTATCAACTGTATGCTGTGCTTATCTGCTACAGTTTAAAATGTATTTGAGTGTTTCCTTAAATCGATACGTTCCTCTGTTCAAATTGTTACTTTTGTATGTGCAATTTCTCTCAAAAGCAAACGAAATGGCATATGCTAGGAGATCCCCGAAAAGCAACGTTTGTGTTTATGTTTATTTATTGCGTGAAATATCCGCACTCTTTTTAGAAAAGTGTTTAAACAATTAGAGAACATTTGATTTAATTGTATATTGATAAAAAGGAATTTTCAAAATGAGGACCGCTGAACAAAATTTTGAGGCATTGTCCACGGAAATCTGGTTATTTGGAGTTAAATATTAATGATTAGAAAGTACAAGTACCACTTCAAGGTAGAATTCCATAAAGAATAGAATACAATCTACAGAACAGTCAGCTTCTATGATGCTTTGCGGGTGCAAATCAACAACAACAATTACTTTTTCAAATGAATCAACTTGTACAAGTAACGGCATAGTTACTGTACTTCGTCCAAGGTTCACTGAACTCGTCAAGTAAATCACGAGACTTACTTGAAAGAAAGAATCTATCCGGAAGTTCATACAACAAAAAAAAAAGGTTTGAAGGAGAGAATACGAAATGTGTGCACGGAATTCCCTAAAATATACTAAAATGATCGGACACATGTACGTGGAGAATATTTGCGGACTCTAATTTTAAATTAGTTGATTACTTATGAGTGCTTCTTAAACAATGCGTGGCTAGAATGATATGTACATATCTTAAGCGGTTTCCAAAACTTTGAAATATCTTTTAAACTGTTGCAGATACAGAGGTATATGATTAATAACAGTTATAAACATTAACGCATAGGATATTCGATTAAAAATAAGCAACCTGTTATTGGGTTTCATATTTTAATCACTTTTGTTATTTATTTACATCTTGTACAGTAGTGAGATGTTTTGTTATACAAGTATTATACGCTCAGAACTATCTACTGCAGGACTCAGGTTTTGATCAATATTGCTGCAAAACAGAAAGAACTTTGTAAGCACTTACAGATTAGCATTTTTTATACATTGATTTAACTTTGTTTAAAGAATAAAGCAATTGTACCTAATTCACCCTATACACGAATTTTTTCTGTCTGATGTTTTTCTTTATTGCCGTCATAATACTTTTACTGGATATCTCCTTTACAATAATAATTTTAATCTTTGCAAAAATAAATTGTGATACAAAAATCGTTTTAAAGTGACTGTACTCAAACGAATATATTCGAAGCTAAGTGTTAATATGATCGATTGTAATACAGAATACGGCAATGGTACACCAGTCTTTTATTACTCGCGCTGTGCGGTAGATAGCAATTAGATATTTTGCGGATGTAATATAATGTTAACTGTACATCTTTAAAACATATATTATCTTCTCTATATTTGATTATCAAAAATTTAATTAGGTACTATGTAATATTTTATTGATTTCGCCAATTTTTGCATTACATCTACAAATACATACTAAAATTTTGCGTTTCAATAAATTTTGTTGTTAGTAGGTACTTTTTTCTTACGAGGATATAACCCTCATCCGTTCTTTCATTAAATCAATTCATTTAAAAGTTATTTTAAAATAGAAAGAGTTGAATATTGGAATTTTCATTATTCTGAATTATTGTAGAAACCGCTAAAGATAGGCATGGCGAAACCTAATATGGATTGATAATTTTGCATCAATTCTAGTCATAATATACACGATGATTCGTTTAACAAAATCGAGAAAAATCATTTTCAGATTGGTAAAATCAATACTTTCCTAAATTATCCCGTACAGCTGGCGTTAAAAACAATTTACTAACATCGTCATCCTATCTTAAGTAATTTACACAACACATTTTATTGCTAAATTTGAAAACATTTGTACGTAGCGACACTTTCTTTGGAATACATGAGTTTTGAATTTTGTTCTTAATAATGTAAAAATATACAGGATATTATATTTCAACAAATAAACTTTACTACGCCACCATTTTCATAAAACACTCAGTATATCGGAAGATATTTTCTAAAGATACAAATCTATCAACGATGTATTACATCCCCAAAATATCAAATTTTTATTTAGCGTACAACCTGAGTAATAAAAAATGGACGTATTATGGCTGCACTCTGTACAATATATACAGTAGAACCCATCCATAACGTCGTCGCGTATAGCGTTATAATCGTGTTGGTCCCTGGAATTCCCTAAAATCGACAACCTAAAAAACATTGCATATAACAGCATCAAATTCTGGTGAACCTGAGCACTAACGTCAACTGAAATACATATGTACGCAATGACTACTGGGAATTTCCGTATTACGGGCATTTTACAGAAATACTTTATAGGAAATAACAACGACCTCATTTCTTAGAATTCATAAACCATCTAACAAACCAAAGTTACAGACTTTTATACAATATAAATAAGTATCTGATAATAGATATGACGATTGCAAGGACTGTGTGGATGTACAATTCACAGGTGTAGCAGTAAACTCCACTCACACAAATTAATTAATTATGCGGAACGCAGCGTTTCGAGAGCACGTGGGCTCTCATTGTCAACGCAGTCGGTTACACGGTTGACAATGGGAGCCCACGTGCTCTCAACGCTGCGTTCCGCATAATTAATTAATTTGTGTGAGTGGAGTTTACTGCTATACCTGTGAATTAATAATAGATATGTTGTACTTATGTATGTATTTGCCATAATGTTTAGTGTATAATAATATAAAATATGCAATAAAGCATGTTACGTATTGGATAAGTGTGAAAATTAGTTGAATTGCTTTTTTTCGAAACTCGCCTACCTCGTGAATAAGCGTCACTCGGTTATAACGTCAAAAAACTATCTGTCCTGATGATGACGCTATAACCGCGTTCTACTGTATTTTGAGTTCGACTTGTAGATACATTAAACAATTAGATTTGAACGTACCCGACATCAATTGTACGAAGTAAATTAATAAAATAGATTTTTAAACGAATTTATCTTCTAGATTCGTTAACGTATTTCTTGAAATTCATATATACATGTATGTATAAATACATAAGTAGAAACCACATAATGCCAACAATAAACCCTAATTGTTTGTAAACCCTTTCATAAGAGAATAATTTAAAGACTGATAATGCTGTTATTTACTAGGAACAAAATCAATTCTCAATGCACGTTCAGCCGTTTTTTGTACACTAGCTTATTATTTGATATTCTGTAGTACAAACCAGTTTCCGCCCATCTCCGGACCGATCACCAGATCAATCAGGCAGATGGTTTATGGAGAGAGCTGGAAACTCGAAACTCTTATCTCTTCACCACTTCGATTCTCCGAATAAACGATCACCTGAGTTTCTAGAAATGCATTTTTATCAATCTTCACTATCAGTGTGCAAACACGTTAACGCGTATATGTACGTGGATGTCTGCACAAGGAGTTGAAACAAAGAAAAATTCAGCGGGAGAGAATTGTAGATGTAAATGTCCGCCAAGGATCATTCAAATTTCTTATTCCGATTAAATACGAGATAATTTAAATAAATATGTTAATATATTTGCTTATGCTTTTCGACAGTATTAACATTGACGTTATAAAATTTGTATATCGCTGTTTAATTGTATTATATAATATAAGGTAATTCAACTTTTTTTATATTTTTTTTACGATAAAACAAGCTTTTAGACTTCGTGTAAGAATATTTCACTTTCCATATATTGTTTGTACCCCCATACATCATATGTTTACGTATATTTACGGTTGGTTTTATTGATAATAACTTTTTGTTAACTTTTTTTAATTCTTATTAATTTTAACTTTGAAAGCCTGTTTGCTAATTCCGTTTTAAAGTTAAAGCGGCTTTTAAGAGTCCCATGAGGCTCCAATTTAACGCCCAAATGAACCAATTGAATTTTTATATAATCGTTCTTTTGGAAAGTTAATCTGTTTTTTAGTTTTTTGCATTCGGTTTGACAAGAAATGCTTCCTACTTACGGGAGACCCAGTATAGTGTTACATTTTCGGATGCAAGTTAGAAAATTAATTACCATGATAGAGAAATTTACAGAATTTATGCGAATTGACATCTTGATGCAGCGTGAATATGGTATCCATCAACGTTCTTTTGAAGAAGTTTGCACTTTGTTCAATACAGTTTATCCGGATCGTCAAATCAATAAAAGTACTGTGTATCGAACATTTCAAAAGTATGAGGTACCCCAAGTAAATGATTCACCAAGAAGTAGACATTCAAAAACACCAATCGATGAAGACACGGATGTGAATGTTTTATTAACAGTTCCACAAAATAATCACGTGTATATAACGGACTATACCTTTGCGAATTAATGACAGAACATAACAGCCTAATTTGGTGAATCAAAGAGGCGCAAATGTTGTTTATGAACAACTGGAAACCCTCATTGAAAGGAATAGTATCCTCAAAGATTGAATGTGTAGAGCTATCTGGTTGGAAACAATAAAGTAAGACCATTTTTCATTAGAGGAAATTTAGTTGGTAAGGGCTATTTAAGTTTATTGTGAAAGAGATTGTGCCAGCACTTAGCTCTCTTGTCAACTGCAACAGACTCCATCATATTTTGCTCCTTATATTCATCATTAATTGAACGAAATATCTTGATTTTGCATTATATAGTTTTCTTTTGTATTGCGTTTTTATCACTAAAAATAAACATGCTGATACTTCTGAAAGTAATTTTTCAGTCTGCCTCTAACGTTAACTAAGTGTAACAAGGTTCCTGGAGGTAAAAAAATATACGAAACGGCTGTAAATAAATAAATTTATTATTTTCAGTTAAAAAGCCACACCAAACTAAAAAAAAATCTGAAACGAGAAAGTTACTCGACCATTCCAAGAATTTTTACTAACACTTGAGCATGTAGGTAGTGTTAATAATCTCTCTAACAAGTTCTTTCTTAAATCGATCATTATTACAGAATACAATAAGAATAATATTATATAGCTAGGGCCGTTTTTTACCTAACTTTTGATCGTTGAAATTTTATTTATAGCTGTACAATTCACAATATGTTACTCTTGTTACATTTCTTCATATTAACTTTTTTTCTTTGATAACGTTAGCACCTTTATTTTTACTTTGGTAAAGCATCTTGCATTGTAAATCACAGAACAAAATAAGAACTTAATTATCGTTAAACTGATTATCCCTATCAAACATAATATGGAAACACGACAAAATGAAATAGAATATTGTGACCAAGACACAAATGTTACGGTGATGTTGACTTTGGCTAAATTATTGCAACGAAGTAAATCCATTTATATCAAGTCTGCTTTCATGACAAAAGCCAAGAATTAGTAAAATATGAAAATAATATAGATAATATTGTACAAGTGTAGAAATGCTGCAATGATTTCACTTACTAATTAAATCTTAGGGAAAGAAGTAGCGAAATGTGTAATGCTTTACGCAAACATGTAATTAAGTTCAAACTGAGAAAAGATTTGTACAAAAACTGAGAAAATTCGCGCCTTGATGTATGTGACCACTAAAGCTAAATGATAGGGAAGCGGTACAGTCAGAGACAGTCAATATTAACGGCGAAAACGTTTGTAAATAATCTACTAGAGTAATTATAGACGCGCACACATCATTTTCTTTATGAAGTTTATAAATCCTGATGCAGCCGCATGAATCCTCTTTGTATTTTAGTTTGGGAGCCAAGTTACATTTTTAAAAGCTTATGAGAGAATTACATCCAACTTATCTTGAGAAATTAAATTAAATATAGCTATTGAAAATTATCACAAAATTAGTTGAAATCAGCAGTAGATCCAAGAGACTAACAATATCAATAATTAGAATACCAACCCACAACAATTACACAAATTCTGTTAGTTTGAGAGATTTTATTGCATATACTTCAAACTTGGTGTAGGGAAGATACTTTGCCATTGGGAACAAGAAAAACACATTTAAATCGAGGTAAACCTATGCACAAAGTAAGCATTTATCTCCAAGCAAATACTTTGTCTACTAATGTTGTTAAAAACCAATTCACTGCATGTATGCTGAATATGTCGACTTCATTCTTCCTTTCTAGCTATCGGTAATACTTATAGTAGATACACTTGAGACAATGATCAAATTGTATACATTAATGTAGTGTTGATATGATAGTCATAATTGGCACAACATGTCAAGCGTTTGTAAGAGGTAGTATCGTTAATAGTGAATAAAAATGTTTAAATATAGTAAATATCATCTCTTTCTTTTATTGGCTGAAATAAGGTGGATACAATTTGGTTGTAGAAACATTGCCTGAATGATTTGTTTTCCGTTCATTGTACTTCTGCATTGGAATATCGAGAGGTATTACCGAAAGTAAGTAATGATTGTGGAGGCAACTTTATATCCCATCATTTTTGTTTTAACATAAGGTGCAAAAATATGGAATCATTTATAAAAAGAAACATCTGTAGTAGTTCTCTATTTTGGCCCGTACATGTAGCAGTTTCAGCTTATGTATATTGGGTACATTGATGCAAGGCATGAAAGTTAACCTTGACAACCTAACTATTAACAATAGACGAATGTGAAAACACATGTTTCTCATGGTATTGGCGAAATCATTCACGAGAAAGACAATGTAAAACGCTAACACACGGACATGTTTCTGCCTACATTGTCATTCCCTCTCTGCTACAATCACCATATCTAACCCTACAATTCAAGTGATTATTGTTGGCGCTATCTAATGCCAAAAGAATGAAACACTTCACTGCAAAGTTAGACACAGCGAGAAGAAGTGGATACAGCTTCCCATCCTTACCCTATGCACTATCCTTGGTGCGAGCACCCTCTTGGGACTAGCAATCCATGTATTTGCTCGAGATAAGGGTGGGAAGCTGTACTTGCTTCTTCTCGCTGTGTCTGATTTTACAGTCAAGTGTTTCATTGTTTTGCGCCAAGAATAATCACTTGAATTGTAGGGTTAGATATGGTGATAGTAGCATAGAGGAACAATGTGTGTCGAGCATAAAACCGCTCGAAACCACGTTCATGACGCCGGGTAGGCAGAAACATGTCTGTCATGTGTTAGCGTTTTATGTCTCTTCACATTGTCTTTTTCGTTGGTGAAATCATAATATCATGAGAAAAGCTCTATTTAACAGCGTATTTATCATTGGTGTAAATAACTTGTCCAGTGATCTGTAATTTGCTTCAAAATTGTCTCTTCCAGCTATTGGAATATATTAACCTCTTTGTTATGAAATTGATGTAAAAACTGTGGTTTGGTTATCTGGATTTTGACATCATTTGAGAGTTTTTCTGTTCCCGAAACCCTTACGATTTATGTTATCACACTTTATCTTCTTTCTAGTTTGTTTATAAGCTCATGTTGAATGACAATTTTCACCGTTCTAATAATGGTATGAGAATTGCTTTGCACGGTATAACATATATTCACGTAAAATTGCCGAACCATGGTCTGTATTAGAAATTTTAAATTTGAATGTATTCAGTACCTATGACTATTTGTTATTTTTGTATAACAGTTTATACGCTGAATTCTGTAGGTGTCTATTAGGTAGATGTTTATTATGTATACATTGTTGAACATCTTGCACTTAGCTTATAGCGTCAACGATTCAATATGTACATTAGTATATATAACTCCCTGTTTATATCATTTTGAAAGTCTTATTTCATATATGGCAAATCTATTGAATATTATAATGAAATAAAATTAATAATAAAGACTGATATTTTAATTAAACACTAGCGATGATTGTATATGATTATCTAGTGATACTAACAACCATGCACGCAGGTATATTTGGTGACAGTCGCTGTGGCTAGATAAACTGTATTGCCATATGATATATGAATTTAATTGTGGCAATAGCTATTCTACCACCACTATGAGAATAGCAAAAGCACATGAAGAGGAAGATGGGGTGCGTGAAGACGACCCTCTGATTGAAATAAAAAATTCAGTGAGTGACATGCAACCTGTAGGAATTTTTAATCAAGCGTTAGATTGGGCGATATTTTAGTGCTCCGCAAACTATGGGCAATGGCATTGGAAAATACCAAGCGTAAATTTACGCAAAATAATGTAAAATTTGTTTTATTTTTTAATATTATATATGTTATGTTATTCATTGTTCATAATTTATTTTTTAATAAACACATATTTTGTTTTATGCAATTTCTTTATAAATAAAATAAGGCTCGCTAATGTAAACTTTCAGTAATGTGAACAGTGCTTGGCTGATATCGTTCACATAATCGAGCATCTACTGTATTTCCTTAGTGATGCATGTATTCAAGAGAATTTCTCAATAAAAGATTTCTTTCGACGTAATAAATTATTTTTTGGAAAGTGTTCCAAAAATAGAAAAAAAAAACGTAGGAATTCCTGTTTAATCGAATATAATATTGTTTAAATTTAATAAATACAGTATATTCATCCAAATATACGTACATCTATACAGTACTGTGTACGAAGGTCACGCTACATGTTTTGAGATACCTTGAAATTAAGGAAGTTAGAGCTGACAATACTGCATTTCTAAATATCACCATCCTTAAGTAGTAAGCTCTGACTGTTGAGTCGCTGCCGTTATACGATTTGTCATCGAAACATGCTCCTATCAGGAGAGCATATCAAGCTGTCGAAAGTTATGTACGCAGTTTTCTTTCGTAGTACAGGATTAGCAAAAGCAATCAAGCTGGAGAATCAACATACAGTCACAGCAAACTGGTACACCACAAAATGTTTACCTGCAGTTCTTGAGTCATTCAACATTCGCGGGTTGATGTTGCATCATGACAGTGCATCGTCACACACCAAACAGTTGAATTTTTACCTAAAAATAATGTAAAAGTCATTCAACATTCACCCTATTCGCCTGATTTGGTCATGCGTGATTTCTGGATGTTTTTTAACCTAAAGAAACATTTACGTGGTCGATGTTTCATGACGGAGGATGGTATGGATGAAGTAATTCATCAATTTTTTGAGAGCATTCCAAGCTTTTCAGCTTTTACGTTGTGGAAGCTTCGGTTACAAAAGTGTAGGAGGTGATTATTTTGAACATAAATAAAATCATTTTCGTATTAACTTTAATTTTCTTGTATATCAAAATCTATAGCTTGTCCCTCGTACAAGTAAGTATCTCGTTAGTATTAAACATTCTTCAACATAATCTATTCTTTAATGTAATTTTGTTTAATGTATTATGTTGTTGCAGAACATCTTTGTAGTGTACTAATCTCATAGCGAATAGGATCGGGACACTATTCGTTAAAATTGAAGAATAATGTCCATATTATAATGAAATGATCTTAGTTATGTACGGATTATATACATCTGTATGTGTTTTCTTTTTTATTTCAGTGAGAATTATTGTAATGTATTGTTTTGCAGAATTAAGTGAAGGTTTATAAAGTTGAAGTATAGAGCTTAGGCAATTGTTTGTAATACGATTATAATGGTTTTGTTAATAACTTCAGTTTTGTTTAGTAAAAATGTTTTCTAGAATAAGAGTAAGCGTAAATGTCATAAAAAAGTTAATACAAGTTCATAATTTGCAATGACATTGCAGTAGGTTGTCGAAAAGATCTATAGAATATTGACTTTTTACACAAGAAAGGCAAAAGTCAACAACGAATTGCCGGAGAAGAAGGTGCTCCCAAATTAGTGTGCGCGAAATATTAAGAAAGAAAGAAATTGGAACTATAATAAAGAAAGAACAAGGCCGTCTAAAAAGATAAAGAAATGGAGAACATGGATGAGATCTCAACTAGCACAAGACTAGAAGAATGCAACAAACGGTGATATTTGATTAACCAACGTCTAAGTGGTCAAGTTGTCAGAAAAAAAAAATATTCCTTGGGCAAGGAAATTAGCAAAGTAACTTATGCTATTATGTTGTTTTATTGGTCCACTCAGAGTGTATTCAAACAACAGTAAAACGAGGTGAAGCATCAAGTTTAACATTACAGAGCAGCTGCTAGGATGGCCGATTCGTAAAACTAGGCATCTGCTTGACTGCAAAATGATACTTTGAAATCATACAAAGACATGCGTACTGCATATTTCCAACAAGTTCGAGTGTAATCGAACATGTATTGGATTTTAGACAATGTGAAATGCAGAACATCTCTAACACATCTAAACGATCCGACAAATATAATTTAAATGCGAAGTATATCAATTAACGATAATAATTAAAGTAATTGGCATTTAAATTGTTTGTCGAGGTATATATTTATGGGAATCGAAGATCTAGATATGTATATGAAACGATGCTACTTAAGATTTTGTGGTGTAGTTGGTTACCAGACATGTCCGGCGAATGGGAATTGTAGGTTCGAATCATCTGGAAGTCATGGATTTTTAAAAGTTCATGAATGAGGATGTGTATTTGTAATTTGGAGCCAATGGAAGTCGATATACAAAAAGGACACCACCTACTCTTTCCTGCGAATTCTAAGATAAAGATTTATACGCAAAAACTAAAATTTGAATTTTATTTATTAGGTGTTAATAGTCTTTAGGTGCACAGCGAGAATTTCTGATCTTACCATCATCAGATCTTATAAAAACCCAAAGTTTAGCCAAAGAGTAAATACAATTGGCAATCATTTAAGCCAGAAGATGATGATGTTACAAAAATCCACAAACATCGTTAATGCTTATTGACACTTAGTATTATTTAATAAAGTATCAGCTATAACCAAATTAAAAAAGATAACACTAAATTACATGATATAATTTAAAATATTACTGGTGAGTAGATTTAAAGTAATATTAATTCAAGCTGAATGTAATGCAGATACAAGATTGTTTCTTAGTAAACAAGAATATACAATATCTATCGTAAAAGCATTTTACAAAATTGATATTTCAATGCCCATCCCAATATCCCTGAAAATAAACTTCTATGTATCTCAACATGGATACTCTTCTTGTTGCTTGCTTGCTTCTATATATTCTTTGGATCTGACCTTCAAAAATGAAACAGTTATTTTAATCCTTTAAAAATAGATACATTTGGTAAAAATCATAATCTTCGGGCAGTATTTTGAAGGACACGTATCAATATATCTTATGGAATTTGTTTCCGATTTGGCATGCGTGAGACTTCAATTATTTCTACTTTCGTGCTAGTAATGATATATAAATGATTCTGTATAATTTTTAGAAAATTTGGAAAATGGAATGCCCTGGTCAATGTTTTGAATAAACATATGGAATTTGTTCTTAACCATGTTAACGCTTTTCACTTTACAAAAGTGATCCCAGTCATCGTGTAATAATTCACAATTCTGGAAAGGTATTAAAGCACTTCATTCTAGAATTCTGCGTAAAAACTGTATTGAAAGTGTATAAGCATTATTAAAAATGTTATATAAAATATGTATGGTAAAAATTAAATTAAAAACAAAATTTAAATTGGATTTTATTATTAATTCACTTTAATAAAACAGTCTTCAAAAGCTGCAAATTTGTCCCACATTATACATCAAGTAGAGTAAAATTCGATATATTTTTCTGTAAATTAGCAGGTATTTTTGTATATAATAATTCTGTTGGAGACTTTATAGGGTAGTTTTACTTTTCTAATAATAGATTTTACTTTATTTAAATTTAAATAAATTGAATTTAATCAGCGTTTCATTACTTACTGGTACAATATTTCACATATGAAGTCGAAAAATTGATATACATACCTGTAACTATTCTTAAATCGTTCCCATCCAACGTGTTTGTTTAGCTGCTATTAAATTAACTAATGGCGTTTTATAACACTGCCGCATATACTAGAAATTCATGTAGGTAGCCATGTATAAATTTCTTTTAAATCATTTCAATTCATAGTATTATATATTTTAATGCATTGTCGAAAATGGAAATGAATATTTTTGCCGGTACTTTTATCGGCAAAGCTAGATATATTTCCGATAAGATTAAAAGTGAAAGATAAATCGCTAGGCGGTACAATCAGATAGGTTTAAATGACAATGGTGCCCGAGTTGTAGTTTTATCTACGATCAGTTCATTTACTTCAAACTTCATTATGATTGAAAATTTATTCACATCAAGCTAGATATGTAGAAAACACTGAACTTAATTATTCATATATGCATGTAAATCAATATCATCTACGTATAATCTACCATACCAGTAAACTATTTTATAATGGGATATTTTAATACCTCTTCATACTGATTTCATTGCGTTTGGGCAATACAATAAATATCCAGATTTCCAGGATTACAGTATACCATGCGCGAAAGACTATAAACCATATACATATGTATGTACGTTGGTGTTCAACTCTAACCTTAGACGCATAGTGCACCTCTCCCTCGCTTTAAGCGTATTTTACGAACTAAGTGAGTTCACAAGATTCTCGACATGGCATTTGAATGTCAAAGTATATCGCATGATGACTAGGCTGATAACACTATTAGTGTAAAAAAATTGCGCTATTCAGTACATTGAGGTTTAATGTTGTTAGTGACAGTAAAATACGATACTGTTGATAAAAGGTTGCTCAAAATAGAAATAAAGATGATCTAAAAATAACATATAACTACTATCGTTCTTCTAATTCATTGTCTTAGTCAAAATACTGAGTCCTTAGTAATTGATATCGGAAGTAAACATATAAAGCAATATGTCGATAAATAATACGTTCTTGGCATTAGTATATATAATTCAGTTTTATTAATAAATAACATAAAATAAATGTTTATCAATATAAATTGATGATTATTACAGGGGGAGGTTAAAATATTAATGGGTAAACTTTGAGTAGAAAGTTTAAATTTAACAAGTGTGTGCAGAGCATGGAATATGCTCCTTGGGCCAAAAATATATATATTCCGTACAAAACCACTTTCGATTAAGCCGGAGGTAAGTGCGAATTTAATTATTTTATATCAAACAAATTCAGTCGGGTGAAAGTTATGCTGAAAGCAAGCAATAACAGAATAATTCAAAAAGACATAATTTCAATTATATTTCCTAAGCTATATATTGCATTTAAATTCTGTAAATTACATTTGAGTATATATGGCTGCATGGATGATATCTAGACGCTAGTTCCCATTTCCCCGATTCAGATTCGATTAAGAATGTGTGGCGTCACTGAGTTCACCGCTGTTGTGATATGGTTTGTTAGATCATTCATATTTGTGGGAAAATGTAGATAAACTGAATCTTTTACGAACCTTTACAGGAAAAAATAGTAGAATATCAGATTAGAAGATTTCGGTGGCCAGAACTGAAGTACCAGGTCCTTATTCCCCTTGCGTTGTATTCATTGCTGACGTGGAGATCCGGTTAGGAAACGTCGAACATTCAGGTACTAATGGGTAGAAGTTCCGTCCTGCCGGAGAAAATAATCTTCAGAAACTTCATTCGTTTGGGGAACAAGCCAGTTTTGCAGCACTATAAGATACGCTTTAATCAAAAAGGAAAGCTTATTAGCGATATGGTACACAACTTTCAGGCTATCGCCTTTATGATCCAGTATTACACGCGGCTTGTCTAGTAACCACATGCAAACATTGTGTTTATTTAGGTAAAATTCGCTCCGCCCTTAAAAATTACAAGAAACAAAAACCAATTTATCTTTCATGTTTTAAAGCACACGCAGCACAAAGTTCTACACGTTTAAGACTGTCCCAAAGACAGTGCGTAGGAAGAATGTACTTTCACCATGGTTCTCTAATGAAACACGTAGGGACATTAAAATCAAACGCCATTATCTCAAAATGTATAGAAACACGGATTTACAATTATATAACAATAAATTTGAGGAGTACAGAAAATATGTTGAATTATTTGTTAAACGAGATTCTGATAGTTGAGTGTAGGCTTTCACGACCGCCGTCCATATTAGAAATGTTTTTCGGGTTTTGTCGTGTATTTACAGTTTCACTTGACGTTTCGCTGATCATGCTGTCAGCTTCTTCAGAAGGTTTCTAAAGACTGGTGTTGTTGTCTCTTGCTTCTCGTTATATATCCCATTTCTGTTCTGCTTTGCTGATCCGTAACCGTTCCGTTCCGTTGAATCGCGTCGCCCGCTGCACGATGACTCCGCAGTGCTAACTTCCACGTGTTGCTCATCTTGTATCCCTCTTCGCGATTGAAGTTGTTGGTATTCTTCATTATTTCTATTGATTCGCGTATTATCGTCGGGTAGAATAGGCTGGTCCTGGCCAATACCTGTAGGTTATCCGGTGGTCTCCTTGTTGGTGCAGGTGTTCTGCTGCTGCGGATTTCTTAATATGCCTGAGGCGTGCGTCTCTCTCGTGTTCTTTCACCCTGCACTGAATACTTCGTCCTGTTTGACCGATGTAGCTTTTTTAACATTGGCATTTTAGTTCGTAAATACCTTTTACGATATTATGCGATTCCTACACGTATACTGCGTATTGTGATAGATAACAACAATACCTTGTCGTTCCCTGATTAGGTAACTTCATATTTGTCGGCAACCCTGTCTAACGCAAACGATACTACTAATCAATAATGATACTTTGGTTTTGAATTCATTTCTCCTTAAACAATTTAGCGAAAATGATGTTTTAGAAGCTTTGTGTGAATTGAAAGGAAACATGACAACTGGTCCTGATAATGTTTCCAAATTTTGTTATTCTGGATTATAGGTTTGTTAGATCAACAGTATCCAACTTGTGCACATTTTCTCATGATGTGTCTAAGACCGTAGATCTACATCTTCAGACGGATGTCATTTATACAAATTTCGCTAAGCGCTTGGATAAGGTTGAACATTAAACTCTATTACGTAAACTGGATGTAAGGAATATCTCTGACTATATTATACTATTATTAAAATCCTATCTGAACGTTGCTGTTTATTATATTCATTAATGACTTTCCTGACCTGACCTTAAAATTTTCCGTAGAATATACTCCACTGCAGATTGTGACATTTTATAGAGTGACCTGCTATCTATTCATCTTTAGTGTTTGGATAACCATTTACGATTAAATATTGCTAAGTGCACTGCGATGACATTCGTCCGTACAACTGATACAGTTCTGTATGTATACAATGGCGACCTTTAACGCATTGTGAGGAGTATGGAAATCTTGGCTTATTTTTTGATACCAAGTTAACATTTAATAAGCATATTGTAAGACTATGTCAACAGTTTCCTAAAACACTAAGTTTTCTGTTTCGCAATACTAAACACTTGAGTACTGATGCCCTTGTTGCTGTATATAATGTATTGTAATTTTTTTGTATTATAACATGGTTATTTATATACTAATCTTCTAAAAGAATTTCCATTTATTTCTTTGGCTGCTCGTCATGTTGGATCACATATAATTTTTGCACATAAGGTTCTAGATTTACAGCCCTTTTGAATTTTTACATACCGAGGTATTTTCGTTTGTTCTTATTTTCTCTCGGTACTATACATTTACTCTTACTTCGTAATGGTTATGATCATACGATTATCCTGTAATAAGCTGCATACTGTTGGATAATAAATTATTACTATTATTATTATTATTAGTATTATTATTATTAGTATTATTATTATTAGTGTTACTACTACGCGTTTATAACAATGTCGTTCATAAACCTTCCTCGGTTATAGGACAGGCTAAAATAGCTTACAACCCAGTTGGCGCGCTCACCGTAAAAGAAAAACAGTTATTATTATTATTATCGTTATTATTGTTATTGCTGTTATTATTATAACAAATTTTAAATTTAACAATCTTAATACTATAATTTAATGACATTAATTAAATTCGAAAACTCTTAACGCTTTAGAAAAAGTTTTATTAGCTCTTACTAGTTCATTTTGATGACAATCCTCAGTATTTCCTCCTTCGATCCTGTCGGTGTACAGTCAGCACTCCTTAATTACGAGTTATTGTAAAAATAGAAATTTTATATTTGAAGGCACACTCCCAAAATGCATTTTATTCAAAGCTTTGAACTTCAATTAGTGAAATGAATAAGCAAAAAATCTTCAGGTTAAGCTAGTACTAGAGGATTTATTTTTGAAAAAAATAAATTTGATATCTACAATTGTACCAAAATATCAATTTCCTCATAGTACATTTTTTCTTATTACCTGGAATGCAAATTGGACAAAAGTCATCTTACCTGCTCATCATTTATCTTATTTTTAGTATAACTCCTGAAGAACTTTGTAACCCTAGAAGTGACTAATAATGATCATTTCTAAGTCAGGGCACACGAACAAGTAAATAGTAACATTTTCTATTGCGTACTGACGTATATAATATTTGTATTTAAACCTTAAACACTTCTTTAATTATAGCCTAAGATCTCGTGTTACTGCAATTACTTCCACCTTGTGAACTAAAATAATCGTTGATTTAAAACAAATTAAGTAAAAATAATGTGAATACTATACACCTATGTATGTAAATACAACGATAACTTTTATATCATCTGTGTTATCAAGGCAATATCTGTTATTGATATTTATTTTATTAACTTTGCGATAGATAGGGTTTAAGATTTGCGATAATCAATAATCACACTGTTATGATATGTACGTTGCCATTCATCTACACTGATTTAAACGTGGTGCGTTTTCGGTTACATCCAATACGACTGTATTTAGCTTAGTTTAAAATAAAATCTGTATGTCGGATTAAACTTTCTTATCATAAACAAATTTTATCTGGCGTAGATAAAAATTCGTTACGCGATCGTCGCTTACACCTAACTCTGAATTCAGTCGTTCTTATTACTTTATAGCGGTTACATTGCAGTTATGTGTGATATTTCTCTGCTTCTTCACGGCATCACAAAAAGTGCAGTTCATTGCTTTTATATGCCCTATCATCCAGAAAGTTTAATACTGAAGTGGATAATTGCCATTTGAGCAGAAACAGGATGGTGCTAGAACATGTGTCATCATCTCAAGTTCCCTACTGCTCCCCCAGTAAAATTATTATGAGAAGATATTTTTCATCTCATAAGTTTGGAAAAACATCAAAATGTAAGTTAATTTATTGTAGATACTATTATTATATACGTATATACTTATATCTATGACAAGACATATATAATAGTCTGTTTTAATCAATGATAATTGTTTCATACATAATACAACATAATACCCATACAATAATCTAAAGTTTTGGCTTACTTTTAATACAAATATATTGAATTCATATTCGAATAGCGTATTGAATGCGTATCGAATGCGTATCCCATTTATCCCTGTTCCGAAAATATTTCAGCTGTACAAGAGAGAAGGGATTTTTTTTACATAAATAAGTCGTCTATGTTTATTATAATTTCTTATATTTGTTGGTATATTTTATCATTCGTACACTATTTATTTAAATATATATATCTTATGTTGATCAATCAAAAATTTTCGGTAAGGATTTAGTGGAGACGCGTGTTTTGTATTTGTATTGATTTTATAACATGCTATCTGCCAGCAATGAATTAAAATTAACCTCTGACGTCCTTAAAATGATTTGATAGAATACACTTACTAATCCGTTTTCTATGTAGTTACATTAGTAGCAAGGAAGACATTTCTTCAATTGTTACGTATGTTGTACTTCTTTATTAATTTGTGTTATTGATAGGTAATTCAGTTATAAAAAAGTTAATGTTAATGTTTACCAGTAAAATACATTATCAAATTACAAGATTTTGTATATTGCAAAATATGGATATTTCCGCATGTATATTGTACAGTGAACGTAACGGGTTATTTGAATAGTACTTTTATTTTAATTCCATTGACTAGAAATTGATTGTAATAAAAGGTTCTGTCTTTGTGTAGAATGCTGTATTCTGGCTTACTATAATAAGCAAATTCTTTTATGTCTTAAAAACAGAAAATGACAGCTTAATGGAGTTTGGTATGAGAACTTCACACAAGGGCTGCTGGGATGGGTTAATGTACAAGGGCGACCTGAAATGTTTCCGGAATCGACAAGAAAAACACGCTACTGGTGTTTTTTTTTATTTTAATTTTTCGATGTAGTTTCTTCGAAGATTAATACACTTTTTCAAACGGTGCTCTAGTCTCTTCAAGCCGCCGAAAAAGTAGAATGTTTCGAGGTCTGCAAAGTAGCCATCTGTAGCGGCGATCTCATTTGAGGCAAATCTCTCTCCTCTCAGTGATTTTTTCAGGTTTGGGAATACGAAAAAGTCGCTGGGGTGTAGGTCCGGTGAATATGGAGGATGAGAGACTAATTCGTAGTGCATCGAATCGGGTCAATAAATCGCTGTAGTATTTCCCCGTGATCGTCCTTCCCTTCTGCAGATAGTCGATGAGGATTACATCTTGGAATACCAAAAAATGGTCGCCATGCACTTTCCGGCCGATGGTACGGTCTTTGCTTTCTTCGGAGCCGATTCGTCCGGAAACGTCCACTGCTTCGACTGTTCCTTGGTCTCAGGTTTGTAGTGGTGGATCCAAGTCTCATCCACGGTTACGAAACGCATGAAGAAGTCCCTTGGATTGTGTTGGATCCTGGTCGGCACTTCTCCGAAACGGCCACCCGATTTTGTTTTTGCTCCGGCGTGAACAAATGTGGTATCCATCGCGCCGAAAGCTTTTTCATACCCAAATTTTCGTGTGTCTCTGCCATCTCTTTCAGATTCAATCGGCAATCGACTAATACGACATCATGAATCTTGTCGACCATTTCATCGTTGGTAGCGGTTTTTAAGCGCCCAGTGCGTGTGGTTCATCACATGTGCTTGTGCGGCCACGTTTGAAATTGCTCACCCAGAAGCTGATGATCGAAAATGATGGAGTGCATCCGCCGTGAACCTCTAGCGAAATATTTCGAATTTCAGTGGCCGTTGCTACACAAAACACACTGTTAAACAACAACTAGTGCTAGTAGACGTCTAAAATTTTGTCAGTTACCATAAAAAAGTTGCCCTTGCCAATCAATGAATCCACTTCAACCTTCGTGCGCCATCTCTTGCTGATTCTGGAAACATTTGAACTCGCCCTCGTGGTTAAGTGTCATGATCGCGTTTGCGTGAATTCAATCCTCTGGAATGAAATTCATGCATACAAGATGTGTATACATGTTCCAATTAAACTGAAGGCCACGTGACCTAAATGATATAAAAGAACACACAATCTAGTAGGTGTTTCTGGTCCATGCACGAGAGTCGTTCAGAAAATAATGAACATTTGTTTTCTGAATCATGTATTAATCGATAAAGCAAAATCTGTTTTACGTTTATCATGATACATACACTATTTCTCTTCGGTAGCTCCTCTTCAGCTTTAGTCATTCATAATAGTGCTCTAGAAGTTTCTTTATGCTTATTTAATATTCAGTTGTCGCCTAGTTATAAAATTAATCAGTAACAGCTTTTTCCAGTTGAGTCCGTATGAGAAAAAGAAAGAAAACATCAATCTATAGTAAGCCTAAAACTGAGCGTGTACGCACATACATATAGAACATATACTTAGATCATTTAATCATTTACGCATGTTAGAAAAATTTACGTAGGCCTAAGTTTTCACAAATATATTGAGATGTGGTGGCTAGGTGATTCTAGATCTTCTGCAAACAAAATTTCATGCTGCTCTGGTAACGTATAGGATATTAACTTGGATATATCAATGTGTGCAGTAGGTAGTTAAATTCTTGTGCGAAGTTGGAAATAATTGAAATCGTTCGATAGATCGTATTTTTCTAAATCGTAGGGAACATACCAGTGTGCACGAGGTCGACTATAGTAATTAATGATTTGACCCGTACGTATTTGTAATCTTTGATAACACAGCTTGGAATTAAATCATCACCAATAGGTTTTTTGAATGAACGAGCAGATATGCTCTGCAGTACGTCACTCTTTTCAATGGATTTAATAAGAGGTGATAAACAATTGCTGAAGATATCGGATATGTTCGTGTTTGTATTGGGAGAAAAACCTTAGAAAATATTTCAGCGAATGCATTTACGATATCTTCAGGTCAGCTATATCCATTAACATCATTAGAAAGTATATCAAGTATTCTAGTCGTGCTACGTTTAGAATGAATAAACTGCCATATATCCTTCGAATTAGATTTAGTCTCAATGCAACGTAAATAGGAGTAGTAGGAATCGCGTATTTGAGAAAGTATACTTTTCGTGTTACTGCCCATTACGTATACTACCTATATATTGAGTTGTTAATTTTTCGTTGGTTTCGTAATTCTGAAACAAAGAAATGCATATTACTCCAGTCTCTTCTACACAAACAAAGTTTATCATTGGCTTATGTAATTCAATTGTACACACCATTTAGCGTAAAGATAATTTATAATATCTATATTATTTTATTCAGTGATAAACATATTTAATTTAATACTTTATAATAACTTCCTACACACACGTAAGCTACTGAATTACATTTTAACAAGCCATCTACATTCGAACGTACTGTAGACGTGAAATTACACAAAAATACTTTTTTTGTATTTTAACTTTTGTCTATTCACAAAAGTAGTTAGAATAGACAGAGCAAAAGTATTATTCTGTAGTTCGAACTCTGAAAAAAGTGAAGTTTGTTAATTAAAAGTAAAATTGCACGCTGTGTAATGAGAGTATATTTTTCTCGATTCTCCATTTTGATTTTGAGTTTTACCGCCACCGGTTAGAATTTTTTTAGGAATTGACTTTTCGTTTCCGGCTAGGATTAAAACTTACTGCCGATGTTTCATTCGATGTGAAAACTCGGTATGATATAAATATTCAATGCGTACACACCAATAACTTTTTCTGTACCGTTTTGAGGCAATTTTGTTACCTTAAACCGGGCAGGAATTGTGCTTCCACAAATAAGATTGCTATTCTCATATCATTTTTCACAGATTTTTCCATTCAACGTGGAAAGCTCCTTTACATGAATGCGATAATATTGGGCATTTTAAACGAGCAAGAATATTTGCTGAGAAAAATGCGACTAGTTAAAAAAAATACCTTTCATATTCCTGTTATACTTAGAATAATTATTAAGAACTTTCTGTTGCAACTATAATGTTCATAAAAAATTGCTTGTTATTATAATATATCCTTTGTACCTCACATTTCGGGGTGTTTTTTTTCTGAGGCAAAAACGCATAACAGAAATTACCTTTTTGGCGATAAATGCCTTCTTACGTTCGCTGTCAGTACAAGTTTTAAGTTAAGTTTAAATGGCGAAGTCGTATAATCTGAATTGTTGATATATTTCTAAATTCAAATTTAAAATGCAATGTTAAAATTTATTATTATATCAATTAATGGATTTCCAGGGTTATATTTTCGGTTAAATTTATATTTCATCGTAAAATTAAAGTACCCAGAAAAATTGATTTTACGTCCTTTCCTTTAATAAAGCAATAAATTTAAAATGTACTCAATACATGAAAGTGTGTTTTCACAAGGTATGAGATTTAAAAATACAAAGATTTTTTTTAAATACAATAATAAAATATGCAAACAAAAGCAATAGTTTTAAAACTGCATAGAAAATATTTTTATCTTTCTTCGCAATTCCGTCGCGTCCACTTGCACAAGCAGTTAAAATGGGCGACATTAAAACATCACAGTGTATTAGATACACCTCCGTCACAATAAGGAAAGTAGTAGTCAAGCACAAAATTATATGGTGTTAGAACTTTTACGTTGCAATGGAAAAATTCGCTATCTGATGTTGGAGTTTTACAGCTATAATGTACAAATACTTCGTTCGAAAGTTGAAATATAGTCGTCCCGCTATAAAAATTTCTTTGCTTTTGGTATTTACAGTTACGGTGTAAAAAATTTCTAACTTGGCACTAACAGTATCTCTGTGATATTTAAAATGTTTAGCTATACTATAAAACATTCACAGTGTTGTTAATGTAAAAGCTTCTTTTGAGTTGCTCGCGGCGGGGGCGAGTCTTTTGCTAACATAGACTACGAAAATATGAAATTGTATATATTTTCAAATCCTCTGTATTTATATTTTATGCTTGTTGTGATTTGTCAGACCAAATGCTTTTCATAATATTGAGTGTGATTATGACATAGCTTGGACAGATCTAATGAAGGTTGGGTTACGTAGTGTTTTGAATTAACCAATACAGGCAAGTAACTAGAATACAAGTAAAAGAAGTGATGTAAAAAAGTAGAAATTTATACTACCTCAACACTTTACTTGAGAGACATAGATTACTCTGTAGCTATGACTATCTGGTACGATAGTTAATTACACTGAACAACAATTACTTTTTAGGCGAAATTGTTTACGCAGTTTCAAGCAATAGTTTATAGACACAAGCCGCCACAGCTCGAGTAATTTGCCTTCATTTCGGCTATACATTTCGAAGCTCTAACATACACAAGTGACTATTACGACATATAAATATACAATATAAATTCGACAGTAGTAGCATTTCGTGACTGTGTTAACAATATTATCTTCTATTACACTTGTGGAGAAGTGATAGTTACTGCACAGAAAAGGATTATTAGTGCAATTGTTAAGAAAGTGTATTATTTGTGTTTTGGTTACGAGAAAGAGAACCCGGACAAATACTGGCTCCCACACGTATAAATACTAACTAATAATAGTAGCTTAACGGCAAAAAGGAAACCAATCACGTTGTTGTTTCTGGAGGCATCATCAAGAAGAAGAAGAAGAAGAAGAAGAAGCGGACAGTTGAATACCCGAACATACAATCTGCCTTGCGTCCTATCTCGCAAAAGGTTCACTACTCCAGAGGCTCCAACACATTTTTCTACCAGTTCGGACAAGAAGAATCGCCATACGTCCATGAATTCTACTCAACTGTCAACATCAGCATATAGTGACTTATAGGATGACGAGTCTTTGTGCTTTGATGAAACATCTGTGCCACAGAAACTTACCTAGAAGAAACTCAACGATGCTGCTCTCGATTTGGATCCTTCCAAAGAGAAGCTCCTTAAATCTTTCTTTGAGAAAGCAGAAAGCCTTGTATTCTGGTCCGTTACTAATGGCTCACTAAAAGAACTCGGCATTGTACATAAGCTGCAGGATGATGGCGGCTTTTTATATTCGCTTCAAAACTGAGCTTCAAAGGGTTTTGCTAATAACAGGAACAAGCCATACCTATCTGGTATACTGTTTATATGAAGGAGATTTACATCAATCTAAAGTAGTTATTAGGGAAGATTACTTGCATCAAGTATGACTAGTAGGTGTGTGCTGATCTGAAGATACTGTCTCTATGCTACAATAACATCTTTTAAGCCTGGGGAGACAAATGCACAGCGCCCGTTATTGGTAGAACCGCACAAAATCATCATTCGCTTTACATATCAAACTCAGCCCTGTTCTCGGAGATCATTCAAGTACTTGCATAAGAAATCACTCGTCTCAATGAAGACAAAATTAAAGAGCACGTTTTTGTGAGCTTTCAGATTAAACAGCTCTTTGGAGACCCCGCGTTTAAGAACCTTTTCCAAAATAAAGGAAACAGATTTATTATTATTATTAATTATAATAAATATTATGATTACTATCGACGTTATTATCAAAATACCTTGATAGTGATTTATCCGCTGCTCATTTTAATATACTATCATACATTGCAATCTTTCTAGTTTACAACTTTGGTATTTTTAGATAACTGATCTTTATCAATACCTTACGTGGTTGTACCATTTGCATAGATTAGATTAAGTACGTCTAAATTTATTTATTTGTTAGAATGTGAAGGTGATTTATTAATGTCTAATTTGATTTGGTTTTGCTATATATTTTTTATTCTCAACTAGAAACATATGTACGATGCGTATTTACTTAAGTAATGTTCTGTAACCTAAGCATGCAAAAAAGCAATTTGCAACTTTTACACAAATACAATATAAGATAGTTCATCTATAATTAATATAGGACCATTATATCATCAATTTACTAACTTACCTTTAAAATACTTGGGTGCGCAGAAAAAAGTTGTTGAAATGAATGGGTTACATTTTCGAAGTAAAACGTTATCTATCGGCTATACGAGCAATGCGCATTGCATGAGATAGTAAGGGAAACGGCGAGAGAGAGCACTCTTCGATGAAAACCACAATGATTTATTATATTTTTATCTCCACTTCTACGAGAAGAAAAAAGCGGTTTAGATTACCTGGCCCCTAATGATCAGCCATTAGGAGAATATAGTAAAACCTGGTTATTCTTCCGGTTTGAGGTAACATATTCCCTTCGAATAACGTACGATGTTCCGGTAAAAGACTGACGTAATAATATAACGGTGGTTCAATAAAATCTTTGCACAAGAACTGCGTGTTAATACATTATACGATTAATGCATTTTTTCACGTCATAAGTGTCGGAAAATAGCAGAAGAGAAAGATATGCTCTCTGTTGCTTTCTTCCTCCTTATTTTCTGTCTCATTCCTTCATCATCAGCATGTGAGGTAGTATAATAACAACCCTGCAGACAATGATAAGACTTGATCTGATACAATGCCGGTATATATCACATCACAATGGCATGGCGAAAATGATTATGAGAGATGTTCCTTCCTATATTACACCGAGTCGGTTGGTAATGTGAATCACGCTCTACCGGTTCTTACACCCGCTTCTTTGCCAACTGATTTATATACGTTGTTACAAATAACTCTTATGTACGTGTTTGGGAATAACATTAATATGGAGAAGATTTATTGATTAATACTTTACCTGGTAAACATAAATCATTTGTAACTTGTTTGTATCTCCATGAGCTTTTGTGGTACAATATTTTGTTGTCCGCACAATCTAGAGTCGATGTGGGTCAAATTCCTTATCTGTTCACATATATAAATATAATTTTAATGTTTTATTTTGTTTGTATAATACAATTTTGCACTTGTTATCCAGGATTTGGGTCAAAATTTAGTTTTTTGTTTTAAACAAATGCTTGATTTTTAAAACTCTAACCACTTCGCACAGTTTTATACATAGAATAAATCTTATTTATTGCAAATGTTAACGCATATGCAAATGGTGTTGAGCAATATTCAAGAGCGAATTCAATTAGTGGTTGTGGTGAATTGTCAGCTATTATTAGTGAGCAAACGAAATAACGTAAAGTCTAAGCATGGAAGATATAGAACAGACAGTGGCTGAATAATATCTATCATCTCTTTTATCTATATTTCTTTCCCTATGATTCACTGTTATACTCGTTTACAACTCATTTTGCTTAATTAATATTCACACATCTTACATCTGTTCTTTGGATTTGCTTCCTTGGTGTAATTGTCATTCGTAGGTTCTCCCAGATCCACACCGTGATAGAAGAGGATGTTTTACTGATCTCGTTTCAGATACAACTTGTCTTTGTACAGTTAATGGATTAGGTATATCTTCCGAGTTTTTTTTTCCATATTGTACTTTCCAAAGTACTGGGTTATTATTTTTGGACGGAAGCCTTCATCGATTAGTGAGAATGATTCTTCATCAGGGTTAATCTTCTCTTGTATTTGTAGTATTCCCTTTTTGACACACAATATATACTCTTTGGTTATAAGTAATTTCACCCAAATACTCATCGAGAGTTCACCTTTTCTCTTTTCTACCTTGATTCCTTCCTTGTATTACCTCGCATAAGTTGGGTTTTAATATTGTTATTAGTGTTTTAGGTTTTCTTCTTCCAATTGGTACCAAAATCGATTACAATCGGCAAATTATAAACTATTCCATTATAGGTAAGCTAGGCATATCTATGTACACTGTTTCCTATGTCTTATGATCTATGGGTCTGGGTTTATAGATACCTTACAATCTGCATAATTTTTGATTTATCCATCTGCTATGTATACTACTACCAGAAGATATACGGAGTCACTATGTGCAACGAGTTCCGAAACTCTCATGAATTAAACGTTTTACTTTACTTTCAACTTTTTCCTTTAAGACATACGGATCAAGATGCCAGCATTGATGTCAAAACTAATTTTGGTGATACATTTGTTAATTTCCCCTGAACATTTGAACAAAATATGTGCTTTATCTCAACAATTTTTGGTTTCCAAAAGAAAGAAAGTTAAAAAATACAAAATATTTTTTTCTTAATTTACAAAAAGGTGGTGTATGATGTAAAGCGTCGAACGTGCTACTTCGATATTTTCGTCATGGCCTTATAAGTTCGGGACAAATATCTTGTATTTATTTTATTTTTACATCCCTCATTTAGTGATGTAGAGCATCTCACATAGTATATATAACTATGGCTATTTCGGAATCATCAACAGTCCTTTATAAGATCGCAAAGTACTACAATCTTAGACATTTCAAAATCATCCAATTCTCTTTGTAAGTTCAGAAAAAATACTTTGTTTTTTAATTTTTTTGCGTTCCTTTGAGGTTCTAACAATTAACTTGCGTGGTTGTCGGTTAATGTTGTAATAGACACTATAAGCATTTAAAATAGTAATTATTAACCCTATTGATGTCCTAATATAATTTCATAAATTTTGTTTGTAGTATACAACTTGTACAAGGTGCTGCATCGCTAAACCGTTGCTGGAAAATAGCTGCTAACTTCATGCCCTGCTGTTATTTCGATTAACATGCATTTTATTTTTACTTTATTTAATTTGAAATAGCAACTCCTAACTTTTTTATTTACACTATGTAATTTGTAACAGACTTATTCGTTTAACGATTAGATTAGACGAAAATTGTACTTTCTGGGTTTCTTCTAGCGAATTGGCTTTTGCATCATAATTAAGACCAGTAGACATAAGTATGGAAATGTACTGAAGTATTAACGGACGGGTTCAACCTACCAATAACTTTCGGTATCATTTGTTTTGGTACGAGACTGCTCTTCGATATTGCACTGCAGAGAGTTGTCTGTGAGCTTCCGAGTGAGTTGGGATTATCTGATAACGCGATTTGTTGTTTGAGTGATCAAAGTAGTTCAGTTTTCACACTTGACAGAATAAGATCTCACCCTAAGCTTTTAAATACGTATACATATATATGTAGGCAAATATGTATAAATGTATGTATAAAACAGTGCTGTTCATATCACTCTCATGATCTTATCGATCCACTCCAAGATATTCAAATAGAAGATACTTGGTCATACTATCAATAGATATACTCGCCTCTTCTGCTTTTGACGATTACGGCAGATAGGGATGTTATGAGATCGAACTAAATGAAATGCCGATCCATCTTCAAACCTAATCCTTCCCGACCATCCTATGACCTCGCTGCTAAAACACAGACGTTCTACTGTCGGAAGAATTTCCTTATTGACACAAAGTGCGTATATTTTTAACGGCTTACATCGGATCGATTCCTCAACACTCTACATTTTTTGTTTTGTTGGCAGGCATATATCACAATGTTGTCTGCATTTGATTTTATGTAAGCTAGAAATGCTCCTCTTAAATTTACCTATAATTGACATCTTCGATTGACTTATACCCTGTACTGTACCTTTTTTAAATGCTCGCACCGTCTGTCCACTAAAACACAGACGTTTACCGTGCACCATTATATTCAAATAAAACATTTTTATATTCTATCTTTTTGGCCCTCTATATCCTCTTACTTTTTGATACAGTATACTGTTACAGCCACTATTTATACTGCTATCTTAATTTATATCACATACTGCTAGCAAATTATTATAGGTGGTCTACAGTTTCTACAATTTCGTTGCCTGCTACATCCCTGTACCCTGTTGTATTTAGCCAAGGTTACCAAGACCCTCATGCCAAAAAATCATATTTAGTAATGCTGCCGCAGCACTTTATCATTATATAGTTTCTGTCCTTCACATTCTTAATTAAATCGTAAACAATGAAAACTGAGATTTGTTGTCAAATTTCCTAGTGTTTACACACCAAGATAGTCTTTTTCAGGTCCATAAACTATATACATATGTAAGAACTGGCTAAGGTTTTCCTAGAAGATTACACCTGCTATTAAAGCACCACAAAACCTTATTGCAACCACTTTCACCAACTTTGTAATCTAATATTTATTATCTAAATTCTATTATAATGGATGATTAGAATATGCATTTATGTCGTCATTTGAAGATATTTAGCACGCTGAGGTTTTTTCATAATATCTAAAAGCCTCGCGGGCCGCCGCACTTCTAAAATTCGACTCATGGTAATTTGTTTCTTGCTTTTGGTAACATCAATAATTCTTTTTTCATCCGAAAAAATATTGAAATCTAATCTACGCTGATTTCTTATTGGTGAGAAACTGGTTAGTTAATTTCTATCATCCTCTTGCTCTCAATATCTATTGAATATATCTTTTTGTTATTAAAAGATTGAATTTCTCTTTAATTTCTTCTGACGTCAATTTTCTAAAGCTATAAGACGTAAAGCAGTATTTTATCTGATACATTCAGTTACAATATGATATACACAGAGCGAACAGGTTAGATGAAGCAATTAGGGATAAGATTGTTTTAGTAACTTTCCAGTTTTAGCCATGTTTTAACCCCCATTTGTAACCAACATTACAAGTTGGATTGCTGATATATTGAACTTCCTAAAGGTATTTTCTATAGCTTCTGCTATTCTTTCCGCGTTTGTCTTCTAGTAGAATATTACCTACTACGTAAAAGAAGGGGCAGGGATACCTTACCACTTTTTAAAGCACGCACTAACACATTTAAAATACTGTTGCATCCGTTGTTTCATATACCGTTCATATTTTGTGATCTTTTAACTTTGCTTTTGTTTGATCCGAAATCGTGTTTTTCACTCGATGAAAATTATACTGTAATTGATATCTTGTTGGCAATCTCCATTCCGGAACGTATTTCCCCCAAAACTTTCGAAATTCTTCATTGTCTACAATATTTTGTGGAATGTTGCACAAACTTAATATGTAAATAAAGTCATATAGAAATTTATAATATGGTATTTCACGTTGCGTATTTAACCGGTGTTATTAGCTATTAACATGTCTTTTACACGTAAAAAAAACTATGCGGTAAAATGTTAATATTGCAAACAATACATTTAATAATAGTGCCAGTGTACTCAAAAATCGTTTACGAAATACTCGCCGAACATAACAAAAACGCCGCCGAATCGTCATCATCAATCTAATCTGGCATTCATACACATTCTAATCATACACGTATGAATCCCGACTTCGGGTATGTCCGACCTCATTCGAAATATATCATCGCCGCCAATGAATGCGCACCTTTCTGTAGGCTTAAGGCTACAGAAATAAGCTGCACAGTCAAAATTACATGGGATTGTGAAAATGAGGGAATACTGTATCGTCCTAATAAATAGTTGTCCAAAAACCACTCAGTTGGAATAATAATGTATAGAATCTACAACTGTATTACATAATTTGAGTTATGCTAATACATCTCTAACTCTTAGATATAATATTTTGTAAACGTCTGCAACAATCACTTATTAGTTTATACAAAATCAATTTACGATTCGATCTACGTAATCATATAACGGGAATAGCTAAAGCAAAATAAGTTTAAGAGCATATCTCAATATTGTAAAAAATGAGATCATTTAATAAAAATACAGGAAAAGATAAAATGTGCACGATAAATATTCAAGAAAGTCACTCCGGTAAAGTAAAAAAGGCAACCGTAAGCTGTCACCGGTATCAGTGAGAAGGTTTCCGCTATCGGCTGGGAGCCATAGTCAGTGAGATAGAGGGAAGTGAATCGCTCATGTAAATACTTTGACTTATCGCCTGTCAGATTTATAAAAGTTCTATGAGTTCAGTATATTGTTATCTCTGAATCGCATTAGCCGGAGCTGCTATCAACCGCAGAGAGGGAGACGGAGATATCATGGTGGTGTGTACATCAGCCGCTATCGGGACTTGATGGAACTCGGCCAGACTAATTGCTGTAAAATATCACAGTACTTAGTTACTTTTTGTCCGTTTGCGGTCCTTTATCGTTGACTGCTTTATTCGGTAAAATGTCCCTGACAAACGAGTTTTCGAATAAAATTAGTATTTGTTTATATTGTAATGTGTTAGTCTGTAATTAATATGATACGTGTGCTCAACATTCAATTCGATAACTTTGCCATACCTAATAAGCACTTTTTGCAAAATTTATATATAGATTTTATATCATTTTAACTCCACTTACGTTTTAAAAATATTTTGTAATCTCATCCACATTGTATTTTTAGCCACAGCATGCAAGTGTATGACATAATTTTTGAAATTGTTTAAATTCTTTATAATTATTGCTTTCATTACATTTTTACGCGAGTTTTTTATTATCCAATTTTTAAATTCAAGTACTCGAACTATAGTTTTTATGCAATAATTATTCATGTACTAAAATATTAACTATAAATTAATTTAGTAAAATGTGAACCTCACGTTTTTAGGTTTCTGAATATGAATACATCACAACTAGGTATAAGATTTTTTTTTGTCAAAATATACATTATTTAAAATTTTAGAAGTACGCAAGTACTGAAACAAAGTTTAGCGTAATTTAAGAAAAAATCCAGCTCTAAAAAATACCAATAATATAAATTGAAATTTTAATTGCAATACCTATTCAGGTAATAATAATGGATATACAGTTAAATTATATTCACTATAACATTGTTTAGGGTTAAGTTCGTTTATATTCATTCAAAGTTTTGAAAGATTTATTATAATAGTGTACATCAATGTGTTGCAATTATATCTATTGACTTATTCAATTGTTTAAATTACTGTTGTTAAAAAAAGAGTCTAGTGAAAGCATTTTAGCGATAATAAGGACAAACTTACGAAGAATTAATTTCATAGAACAAGAAATACGTAAAATTTAAACTTGATATAGGAAAGAAATAATTTTTTATACAAACACACTCCCAGGGAAATTTTAACTATAAGTAAATACTATTTATATCAAAATTAGACTAATTGATTGTGTTAATTTAATATATACATATATATAGTTATATATTATTATTTATTGCCGTAACAGAGACCAACAAATATGCAAACGGATAGTTATTAGGCCCGAACAGACGTTGTTGAGGCCAAAACTGGGATCAACAATGCATCTAGGTAAATTTTAATACAAAACATCATGTTCAAACTTCGGTAGCTTATTGGTAAGTTTTCGCTCGGGCCCATAATTGTACCGCTAATACATTGTAGATATAGCGAAAAGGTCAGAGGTATTCATCTAGATGGCGCCGTAACGGTGCGTATATAAACCTATAGATCCACCCGGTACTACAGAGACCTGTAAAGAAATATGAATGCTAATATTATTTTGTGAACCCCGAGCAACATGTCATGTGCATTCTCATACTTACAAATTTTCTGCCTGTGTAATGCAAAACCGGGTTAATTTGAATGTGATAATATATATTTTCTTTTAGAAAATCACAATTTTACAATTTTTATTATTAATTTTCTAAATAGTTTTTTGATTTTACGCTGGTACGATGTTTAAATTTTTTTAGTTGAAATTAATTTGCAACTACCAGCCTTATTCATAGTCAGAAAGTTAGTAGGGTGTTACTGCGCTATTAGTTAGTAGCCACTAAGACTCTACTAAGACGGCACTATCTTATCATATTCATAAACGTATATATAGTGGCCACTGGTTAATATGATGTTAACAGGTAAAACGATGTGGCAATAAGGAAAGGAGCATGAGTAGTGTACGGGTATTTGTAATTTCTGTAAGGAAAAACCACAACATGTATATTCTGTGTAACAAAATTAAAAACCAATTTTACAAAAACCAATCACCATTTTAAGTCAATACTATAACACCCATTTGTCTGATATACTACAATATAAATATTTGAAAAATATTCATATTAAATAGACAACATTTTGTATATATTGCACCATGTATCATGTTCTTACAAAGGTGCTCCCATGCTTTAATTTTACCTTTATTTAATACAGTAATCTTCTTTTTGTTTTCAATTATCCGGATTTTAAAGAATCTCTAATTAACGTGCCCTTCTCTAAATCCTTGGTTTAGGGAGCGCGGTCTTTTCGTCTAAAAATGGATTATGGTTATGAAACAAAACAAAAATTCACAGGTACCGCAATAAGTTTCACGCTACACAAATTAGAAATTTATTTGGAATTCAGGGTTTCAGTAACTTTGGTTTTTCCCAATGCTTTTCATTAAGATCTTTTAATGCTAACCTACCCATGAATTTCAATGTTCTACAAGTAAATATTTTTACGTTTTATATTTTTAAAAGAGATCTCTTTACTGTCACAAGAAAAAAACGACCATTTTTAATAATCATTTCAGTGGCGGTATTACAAACTTGTTTTAAATATCCGTCTCGGTATAAGTTTTATATATTTTTTCCTTTTGAGGGTTCTTGTATATAAAATTTTGCTTTAGGTTAGTGCCCTCCTTTTTATAGAACAGAATAGAATGTTAAATTTTCGAGTGATTTACAACAGAAGAATTTTTACCATTACCTAAAGCAATCCCTAATTTAATAATTTTTAATTTATAAATAAAACGGGTTTTAATAAGTCTATTGTTGTTTTACTTACACACAATTTTATAATTTTATAGATCCGCAACGTTTCTTAAAGTTTCAAAAGTGCACCGATTGTATGTTGTAATTTAGAATACCGATGAATATATATTTTTTCTATCTCTGAAATTTTGTCACATAATATCGACAACTAAGGCCCTTTATTTATCTAGTTGGCAGACAACCTAGTATGTATACCGTCCTTGACTTAACATTAGCTAAGAATTGCCTTCGTCATGGCAATGAAATATTCCCTATACATTTCCAGGTATGGAGATGTTGATCTTGAATTTGGATTTTGTTAATTGCAATCTCTGTGTGCGTGCGTGCGTGGCAAACGTTTTCATAATATTCTTTACATTAAGTATAAATACTCTTATAACATAATCTTCACTTTAAAGACGCTTATGACCTCTCCTGTTAATAAAGGGACTCTTTTTTAATAAGAAAATGAATACCTAAATTCATTTTGTAATTTTTCTATTCCCTCCGCTAGTCCATAGTAGTTCTTGCGAATACTTTCTAAATCACATTTTACCTGACTATCTTAAAACATTTTCTGGCTTCTCTTGATAACTTTGATGTATCTCGGAACGAATAGTAAAACTACCTTCTTTACATAATCAAAACGTTGGCAGTAGTAAAACGCAGCCTTTAACCATATTCCCCAACGCGTAGTAATCGGCTGTGGTGTTTCAGGCACTTCAGGACACAGTTCGTGAAATCCTTTTGTACGTTTTGAAGACTTTAGAAATACTGCCTTCGTATGAGCTATTAAAGCATTTACTCTTGGATAACATTTAGAATCAATTGCGCCACCAGGTTTAAAGCATGGATTTTACATGTTCGTGTAACAGATTGCCACTCTCTTCTTTAAAAGATCGGGCTAACGAAAGCATGTTAGCGGTACCGTCACTCACAAACATTAAAAGTTGGGTTGCTGAAACTTGTAATTTGCTCGGCGCCCTCAAGACCACTTAAAATTTCATCGCTAGTACACTTTGCAACTCTTGGAAGCAAGTAAGATAGGGAATGACGGATCAAACTCTTCCATTGTACGTATCATCACATTCACCACAGAATGTTTTCACCGATCGGTTGTTTCATCCACACATAACCACAATCCTTTATCTTTCAATTCTGCATTAATTCTTCTTTCAGCATAGTTACGAACAGCTGGGATAACGTTTCTTAAGGATGTCCGACTTGGGAAGGTGTATGTCCGAATACTTGCTCCAGAATATTAATTGTTCGCTGTATCGTTTGCCACGAATTGCAGAACAGTGTTTTATACTGTTTGGGTGGAGTTCACACTTCCAGCTGCTGGTATACGTCGAATAGTTGTCGCACTTTACATATTTAATTCTATCGCCTTCGTATTCTAAATCCAGCATGCTCGCTATTACGTTATCTAGTTTATTCGAGAAACGCCGTTTCCGAAACGTAGCTAAATGCGACATTTTCTAACTATATGTATACTGACAACTACATACTTACAGTGACCAGTCGAATAATAGTGACCAAGCGTGCTTTTAATGCGGATATTTTATTACCCGTGCCGCGCACTTCACCCCTCCAAGTTGTTCTCCGCACAGCACTAAAATTTGCTCCTCTTTGCCGAGACTACTAATTATTAATGAGCAAACTAAAGGTCAGTACAAAATGACGTATAGTACAGCATCCTGAGACATAACTTTAATTGAAAGTAAAGTCACGTCAAAAACCCATTACAGTACACTTCCTGATTGCATATAGTACTAATTTCAATAAATACTTGGGATTCGCAGTCAAGGGTAGCTAATGCAAATTGCTCTCGTCTATTCAGAACATTCCGTTTTATTTATTTTAATTTTCGTCAGGTTGTCTTCAAAAAAACAAAAATTCAAGAATGTAGCAATAGTTTTGGTTTGTTGTACAATAAATACTTACGTAATTAGTTCAGAATCTTTGAAAAAAGCATCTTTGTAATCTGCTTATCTGGTATTTTGTTAGAAACTAACTTCTATCGCTGTGTGTAAGTATCGGACGCTATATTGTTTAATTTTCGAGAATATCACAAGTATGTACAGTCAATTGCTTTGTAAGCTATTATTTATGTATTCCTAAAAAGTCTTTTTTGCGTATGAACAAATTCTTCAGAATATAATATATCTATGAAGCTTTTGTTATCCTTTCATTGATTGTTTATGTTCTCTTCCCATGCATTGGTATTCCGTAATTTTCTGGTATATATATTTTTCCTCATTCTCTTCTTTTGACAATTTTTCTATCCATATGTTTCGATTCCGGTCATGACCTATTTCGCATAAATCATCTGTGAAAACGCATTCCAACAATTTCAAGAAATTTCAATTTGTGGTATCCTCTCTTTGATAACATTATCCATCAATGATGCTCATTAATAATAACAAGTTATAATCTCTATATTACTTTTTTTATGTGATTTCTTGTGTTATACCAGTTTCTTATTCGCTTTCTTTATCTTATTCCTCATTCCTCTAAATTCTTGTATACTAAGTTTATGTATTGAATGCTTTGTCAAGATCTGTGAAAGCCATATGCAACTGCTTGTTGTTCGTTTTTAATTGCCCGAGCGTTTGGGTGCCTGCGTCCCTTCACGAAACTGTTTTGAGCTTCTTCCAGTTGCGAGTCTCTTATTTAGTGTTGTTACTACAATTTCATACATTTTGCCTACTCTACTATTAAGAGCCTCTGTTGTTTGATAATCTCTATCTATCACCTATATTTTTATGGAGTGAGACTACGATTACTATTTTACAGTCATTGCGTATATCTCTAAGATTTTAAGCCTTCCTCAATTTTCAACACCTCTGACATTGTTATTATCTTATTTTCGATCAAGTTTTTTCTAACATCCCAAAGCATGTTTCTTTCGAAATATGAAATGCTTGGTTATATCTACAAAGTAGCTTTTGCAAACACTCTTGCAACTTTTCTGTTGTTCTCCTTTCATGTGAACTTGTTTGACACCCTCCTCTTTATTTTTTATTGACTGTTTCCTCTCTTCTTAAATTTCTAAAAATGTCAGAGTAATTACTTAATTAAGAGCACATAGACTCTCATTGTCAACTGAGTTATCGACTGTCAGCATTTTTACTCCGATAGTTGTAAATCTTCCAACTTTGTTTCTTCATAATTTTGACACTGATTCTCTATTTTTTGTACTTCACATAACTTGCTTCTGTTTTCCTTTCAAGAGATAGCTCTTGAAGTTATCGCTTTTTAATAGTATTTGCTGTTTAATTTATTAATTTCACCAAGTAGATTGGTTCCTATTTTTGGCACTATTGTTCTACAAATTTTCTTAACACTTGATAAGCCTTAAATTATAACCAAAATTGTTCTACATGTTTCATCTTTCTTTATTCCTTCTATGGTAGCCGTGAATGTATTGACTATATTTATATCTTAATAAGCGAACTACTTCCGGAATTGAACCTTGTCATGATGAGATATAAAAATGAAATAAGAGTAAGAGAAAAAAGAAATAGAAAGAAAAAGGAAAGCATGGAAAAAGGGGGTGAAAAAAGAAGAAAAGGTGAAATAAAGAGTAAGAGAAGGAAAGAGAGAAGCAAGACAAAAAAGTAAAAGAAGGAAAGAAAAAGAGAAAGAAGGGATTTTGACGTTTCGCCTCCATCGTAGGAGGCTCCTTCAGGAGAAAACAGGAAAGCCAAAGTGGCACGGTAACTGGACGTGTAACCACGCTAGAGGCGAAACCACTTTGGAAGAAGGTCACGGTAACTCCCCCTTTTTATAATTTTTTTCTTTTTCTTTCTTTTTCTTTTTATTTATTTTTCCTCTTACTCTTATTTCATTTTTATATCTTATCATGACACGGTTCAATTTCGGATGTAGCTCACTTATTACTGACTCTGGCAGTGGAAGCTTACGTATTCATTTCATTTATATCTTGGCTTAGATTTTTTGCATTTCAGTACGTTCTGGTTGCTCAATTAAAGATCAATGACTTTTTTAAATTTTTAATAATTTTTTTATTATTTTTCTTGATATTGTTTGATCACGCCCTTATTATATTTTGTTGTTGGAAGCAACGTACCGTTAGGGCTCTCGCTTCTTTACTGTTTAATTTAACATTTTCAATATTTGATCCATGCAGTTTTCTTTGTATGATATTTATAGATGGATATTCTAGATATCTAGTTATTGATTACCGATATTTAATTTATCATTTAAATTTAAAAAAGAGAGTCCCTTAGACAACATGTACAGTGAAGACGTAAACTCTACTGTCGTAATCTATATATATATATCGTTTTTTTATATATATTTGTAATTAAATTTATTAAATTATTTCCAAATATGCGTATACTATGCTCACACGCTTTTTATCAAATTATAAAAACAATTATCGTCTTGATATAATACATACACTGTTTTCAAAATTCTCGTACGTGGCATGGCTGGCAGACTTAGTAATTAATTCCATCCCATCAAGAGTGTTTGCTGTGCAGCCTAAGTTGAGTAATGTGACAGTGGCCTCGAAAACAAGGGGAGATTAAATAACAACAGCATCAAAGTGACTGATGTTGAAGTTGTTTCTTCAGAGAAACACTTGATTTATCTGCTAATAAGATTTTGTAATTATTCAAAGCTAACTGAAAGAATATAGTGCGCTATACTTTCAATAGCTTGAAGTTCGTGATGCACTTGTTTAGTCGCAACCTAGGATCTCTAAATTACAAAAAGTATGGTGAATACTATTCCAAGATTAAAGACTTAAATTTCATTAAAGTTCATTGTTTTGTTCTAATTCAGATTTGGTTGGTAATAAAAGAACCCACTAGGCAAGATAGATCCTGAGATTTTCCATCACAATATATATAACACATGGGCTGAAAAGTCCCGGGCCTAACAAAGAAAACACGTTTTTTTTGGTTCAAAATTAGCTTTATTCATCAACGTAATCTCCATCAAGAGCAACGCAATCATTCCAGCGCCTCTCTAACATTTCAATACCACTTTTGTCGAACGGTTTATCTTTTGCCTCAAAATAGGCCTCAGTTTCAGCGATAACCTCTTCATTCGTGCGAAATTTCTTACCGGCGAGCATTTTTTTGAGGTCTGCGAACAGCCAGTAGTCGCTGGGAGCCAAATCTGGCGAATACGGTGGATGTGGGAGCAATTCGAAGTTCAATTCATGTAGTTTTGCCATCGTTTTGATTGACTTGTGACACGGTGCGTTGTCTTGATGAAACAAAATTTTTCTTGTTTGCCATATGCGGTCGTTTCTTTGCAATTTCGGCCTTCAAACGCTCCAGTAACGCTATATAATATTCACTGTTGATGGTATTTCCTTTCTCAAGATAGTCGATGAATATTACACCACGCACATCCCAAAATACCGAGGCCATAACCTTTCCAGCCGATTGTTGTGCTTTCGGGCGCTTTGGACGAGGTTCACCAGTTGCTATCCACTCAGATGACGATCGTTTTGATTCCGGAGTGAAGTGATGGATCCATGTTTCATCCATTGTCACATATCGACGCAAAAATTCCGGTTTGTTACGTTTAAACATGGCCAAACACTGCTCAGAATCATCAACACGTTCTTGTTTTTGGTCAACAGTGAGCAAACGCGGCACCCACTTTGAGCAGAGCATTCTCATAGTCAAATGCTCATGCAATATAAAGCCAATACGTTCTTTTGATATCTTTACGATGTCAGCTAACTCACGCGACTTCACTTTTCGATCATTCAAAACGATTTTGTGGATTTTTTTGATGTTTTCTGGTGTTACCGCCTCATTTGGACGTCCACTGCGTTCTGCATCATCGGTGTCTCTACGACCACGTTTGAAGTCGGCAAACCAATGTTTTATTATTGTTTCTGATGGAGCGGTGTCCCCATAACACTTTTCAAGCCATTGCTTCGCTTGAACGGTATTTTTTTCCCATCAAGAAGCAGTGTAAAATTAAAACACGAAATTGTTTTTGGTCCATTGTTTTCAAAATAACAAAAGTAGCGTGACCCTTAGCACAATAACTCAGAAACTAATGAATAGAATATCATGAAATTTTAACAGCTGTCTTTTTAAGGTTAGTACTAACCGAGAGAAAGGTGACTGCAATAAAACTAGCGTCATCTATGTGTTAGGCCCGGGACTTTTCAGCCCATGTGTTATATCCTTTTATTATTATTATAGCTAACAACAAACGGTAGTCGCCATATATTTGCGAACCCCTTTTTAATTTCGCATCTAGTACTACTATATTTTGATTATCAATAACAATTTATTACTAATTTTTCACTACAACTTTCGATTTCGCGTGTATAAATGGGTATATATTTTAAGATGAATCCGTAATGATTAACATCTACTTGCGAGCAATACATATTTTAACTAAGAGCTAAATTATGTAATCACCTATCCAAAGATTACCGCAATAGAGAACAGAAACCTTTCCAATCATTATCGGAAAGATTTCTGTTCTCTATTCTCTCAAGCATTGTTGAAAAGACGATTAGAGCAGAACGCACCTTACTCTCTGAAAAAGTTTTTAGTCTCTGCGTTGTTTTGTTGTTTAAATGTCAGATATTTTATTCATAATAATTTTATAGTTGATGAATCTCATATAACTATGTCTAAAAGTTTTTAGTTTACATAATTTATGTACATATTTTTATATCTTATCTAAAGCAACATGCTACCTACGTACTTATAAATGTATTTCTTTAACTGTTAATAATGTAAGTTACTATTTACAATAAAGCATATATCAATCTGTCTACAATAGTTGCGATAGGTACAGCGTCCATGTCAACCACAAGGGTATATTTTAGTTGGCCTTACCATTAAATTTAATTTACTATAGCTTTTTTGATGTCCGGAAAAGACTGCAAAATAGAGAAAATCTGATTCTGCAGGACTCTACAGAAAAACTGTCAACTGTCTTTTCCTCTTCCAAGCATAGATGACTCTCCTTTCAAGTGAGCCTCTTGCAGTGTTTTTAATCGAACATGGACTGCAATCCTCATATTCATAGAATTATGCTTGCATACAACTTGCAGTGTTCTTTGAGTTAATTTTGAGTAGTATTAGATGTTATTAATTTTTATTATGAAAAATATTTCTTGTGCAGCTGCTCCTTCAAAATATGAATTATATAAATGTGGAAAATGGCTTTAGCATTAATCTTATTGTATACCTTAATGTACTTATTCTACTGCATTTTACTACTAAATCGTTGATACATTTAAATGAATTTAGAGCGAAGCATCTTTTATCACCTTTTGTTTTTTTTTTACTAGAATATGTAGGTATGATTAAGTATAGGAATTGCTACTTAATATAAGGAGGTCTATTCTCGAATCCTTCGAACGAATGGTCGTAGTGCGATCCGTTCGCATGGTCCGTATCGTATGGCGTAACAAACACGTATTCTTAAAATATCACATCGAACTATTTCTTGCACTTTATTTTTTAATATATTTGCAATATGATGGAAATCAGCTATTATAAAACCTTCCTTTTAATACACTACCTAAATAACTTAAAACGTAATATTCAAATCAGCGATTATTAAAAAACTTAAATATTATTCAATAAAACCTAACCCTTTTAGACAATCGCTTGTGGTAAGGTATGGATGTATTTGTTCGATCGCCTATCGCATATACGACTTCTAAGAGTGAACGATTTGAACTCCAGAATACGAATTCGAACGAAAGAACCGCCAGACGATCACATCGAACATTCGACCGATCTCGAGAATAGCCCCCTGAGCACTGTTTGGGTGAATATTTCTGTGTGTTACATTTTTAATAATTATATATGACTAATTACAACTAATTGCATTGCAAGCCGCGGCAAAGGAAACCCATGTATTTCAAACAAAAATGACAAGTCAAACAATATATAATTACCAGCAAGTAAAGCTAGTATAATCCAGTTTATAAAAGCAATTTATATTTAACTTCGAAAAATAATTCTCCATTGCTTTTTCTATTCTAGCGATTTCTAGGCGAATGGTTTCCTTCAGTTCCTGGATGGTGTGGGGTTTGTTAACGTCACTTTAAACTTAAGTATCGCTTGACAAAATAGTCGTATACAGAGAAGTTATGTGAATGAGACAGCCAATGGATAGTCACCAAAACGGGAAATAATATATTGTAGAATCATGTGGCGAACCACCTGGATTGGTGCTCTCACAGTGTGTGTTGTGGCACCGTCTTGTTGAAACCAAACATGCTGTATGTTAATCTTTTGCTTATGTAGTTCCGGAAATTGGAAAATGTCACCGAGATATTGCGCTTTTTAAAAAAATAAGAACCGACGATTCCAAACTTAACAACACCTTAGAGCTTTTATCCTCTTAAAGCAGCTTCTGCACTATCATCGTCAAAAACAAATAATTGATATTCCAAGGTCCACAGCACCAAGGTACTAATAGCCATACAATTTTTCATAGAACAGTCAGATAAAAGATTAACATGCGTACGCTGCTGCCTCAGTTTTCGTAACTGGCTACATTATTTAATAAACAAAACGTTGATAAATTAAAAAAATATATACGAACGGCGTAATCAATATGGAAATAAAGTACTGCATGAATTGACGTATCAATTGACAATACTATATAGTGATTTTATATTTTGCATATAACTTGTTGTTTTTGTTCGTAATTCATTATGAATTGCCTCGTGAACAGATACATATATCCACATCGACTAAGCTGCTCAAAGCCAAGCATCTTTGACCAAAGCTTGTTTGGCCATAACACATGGCTCATCGCAAAGCACCTTTCGCGAAAGCAAGGTTCCTCTCTGTTAGTTCGAGCTAAATAGAGGAAGTCGAAGATTGCGTGTAAATGTATCTCCAGACAACGATAACCCCGGAAAAACGTAGAGATAACTTTGTTTCTACCATCTTTGGTCATTGTTATTGTTACGTTCTCCTGGTTTGAAGAACAGCGCTGCTGTAGCCTGCTCGTAAATTTCTCAATTACTTGACCAATACTTACTTGTAGAGTATGTTCGCTTATTTACTAGAGGAAAGGTTGTACAGTGAAAGTCAATGCGCATGCGCAAAAAATATTTAAAAAATAAAATGTGTACACGTTTTCCACTCTTGCCTATGTACAGTTACGATGTACGTAAGATATATATTTGCAATAATTGCAGTTATTCGAGCTCTCTTATACATGTAATGTACATTAGCATGTGTATATGTATGTTTTCCTTGGGTAGCAATATAAAGTACTGCCTCAGCATGTACGTTGCAAAGCTATGTTTTAATTGTGTTTAAAATGTTAAATTCTTATATGCTTCCGCAGAAGCTTTGTTAGAGGCATGCACTAATGCCTCTATCTGTTTGCATGCACCACTACCTTTTTCTAGGGGAGTCAACCGTATTTATTTCTTAAATTTATAAGCGCACCTCGGTGCTATGCTTATTTATATGTCCCTTTGCGGGAGCCTAATACATTTTCCTTGTTTTAAAATTGCCTAAGGGACTTGGCCCTGTATCATTGGCTTGTATTTGTACTTGAACCAAATACGTTCGTTATTTTCAAATTTATAGGGGAACCCACCCTATCTCTTAGAGCTTGAACGCCTGGTCGAGGGCGACAGTAGCGATAATAGCCGATCTCAATACAACAGTAATGTGACAGCTACCCAGGCGTTCTCGTTTGAAATAATACGCTACGTGCAATCTTGAGCTCTCTACTACTGCGCCCTAAAGAAGGGAAAAAGCCAGTAGCCAGCAAATGTGCGAAATGCGCACCGACAAGTAACACAGAGCGATGAAGCCGGCATTACGTATAGAAAAATGGTCCGTAAAACTCGTCCGCTACGACGAACAACTAAATGAAAAAATTTCTAAGTCCCGATACGACAAAGGACCGAACAAACGTACAAAGATAACGGGCACTGCGGCCGCAACGACCGTCAACAAGAAACGGAGTGATCGTACTTGAAGATGTCTATACATGCGCGCCGACGACCTTACCAAAACGAATCCCGACATAAACTTAACAGAAGACTAAAAATATGTATAGAGGACAACGGACACAGTAGCCTCGACGAACGATGATAGAAAATCGAGAATTTGTACTTATTAAAGAAATCTATACATGCGATCCGATAACCTTACCAGAATGACTCCTGCCAGAATCGTAACAGAAGACTAAATAAATGTATAGACGACAATGGACACAGTAGTCTCGACGTTTGATAATAGAAAGTCGAGGATTTGTACTTAATAGAGAAATCTATACATGCGACCCGACAACCTTACCAGAATTACTCCCGCCAGAATCGTAACAGAAGACTAAATAAATGTATAGACGACAACGTCCTTGACGATTCCCGCCAAAACTAGAAACTATTAGAAACTTCCAATATACATCCGACGACGTTACTGTAAACGTTACGGCGAGGTACGAAAGGTGATGGAGAGTGCACGATCGCTAATACTTCGACCGTCGCGCGGGAGTCAACTGCCTGTGGTTGTATATATTAAATATTAAGAAAACTCCCATTATTTGTTCGACGACGTTGCACTTAATGACTTTTAAATTAGGCACTTTTAGCTTGAGTATTGTGAATGGCCGGCTTGCATACATATACAATGCGTAATGTACATACATATTAAAATAAAATTCGATATATTCTAAGAGAGCAAAATTAATAAATAATAAAAATGAAAATAAAGTGATAATGCTAACCCATACGGTTGCAAAGAAGATAAAATCATATAAAATGCATAAAGTAGTAAAAAAATGGATAAAACACAAAAACAATGTTAAGTCCTTAACAGTTATAATTTGTAAACCAATATTAAACATACACAGATCAATTTCCTCAATTAATTGTATTCGTGTGCGGAAAGTATTTCGTATTTCCATATTGCGCTCGTACTATTTCCGGTCGGAGGTACGCATCACCTCAGCGTTTTATCACGACGGATGACGTATAAGATTTTGTAAGCGATCTCTAAAGATAATATATATAGTTTATTATATAGTTTATTATCTTGATTATTTTAGCTCTTTAAAGTAAGTTTCAATATCAATTATGCCAAAACATTACTGACGTCACAAAATGACTTAAGTGCTTAAAAATGCAAAATACACACTACTTGTTTTACGAGTTAATCGTGTCTATGCTGATACGTTTAATGAACAAATATATTATGGTTCTCTAATATATTATAGAGTTCATGCTTATTATCACAGTTTTTCTATTCATACCGTCCAAATACCAACCAAACACTCCAAGAATCCATACAATCGTATCCTTCACTCAATTTTATTTTTATATTGTAATACATAGTTTGTGTAGGATACTGGTATATAAATAGGCACTATCTGCTGCAATTTTTAATAAGAACATTTCAAAATCTATGGGTCTGATAGCGATATTACCATATTATTATATTTGCTTTTAAGAGGTCGGTTAGGGAAGCCTATGATATGCAAATATTGAATTTAAAATAAGGAGCTCCATAATAGCTTCGGATTCAATTAAGCGCACTATGAAATGTAAGTAATGTTTTATTAGCAATTTGATTGACATAACAATTTGGCACTATTGATCGATTCACAGAATTTTACAAAGTATTAGATATTGAAATCCAAAAATTATATTCGGAAATGAACATTTCAATAGAATCGTTTTGCTACTTAAGTTCAGTTATTTTCAGGTAAGTTTTATGGACTTTATATTGGTTCTTGAGGTAGATCATATAATGCAATAATATTAAAAAATATTAAAAATATAAACGGAAAAATGCGAAAGAATAACATGCTTATCTAATTCTACAGCACAATTTTAGTAGTACAGACGAATAAAGCAACGAGCGCACGTATACGTATGCACATATATGTATATACACATATTTAATCAGGGAGATAACTCTATGGAAGTGCAAACAGTCTACAGTTTTACTCAGGATATGGAAAATAAAGTATGTTGTCGTAAGTGTTTTTATAAAGGTGTCTCCGCGAAGTAAAAGTTCAAAACAAGACTAACATTTTTAACAAATGGCAAAGGATAATGAATTACTTAACATTAACCTTTGAATGGTTTACTTGTTGCAAATAAGGTATCTGAGGTACTGATGTAATCAGTAATGTAATCTCTCTTCCTTTACACAATTGATTTAAAAAATGCCCATCACCGGTGAAGGAAAAGTGGAAGTTTGAGATTAGAAGGTATGAAGCTTATAATGTTTTGGCACTATAAATTGGAGGAAGATTTAACCAAAAATGTGTAACGTATACTTACTGGTACAAAATCTCAGGCTCGTTAAAATTTTTAACTGGGTTCTTTGAATTAAAATTTTGACTTATTTGTTTTGAATTAAGTGAAAATGTTTTCTAAATTAAAATACCAAATGTAAAGTTGAAAAAAACAAATATATTGACACATAAAAAAAAAAAAAATCTATATATACCGCTTTTTTACAAAAGAAAATGTTTTTACAGAAAACCTAAGACAATCCCTGACTAGCTAAACTTGAAATATTCTAAATAATTTACGAAACTAAATATGAAATCGAAAGATAGAAGAAATTTTGAAGAACTTAAGAAGATTCGACGTCTATAACCTTTGAAATCGTACTCACTGGCTCGGCTTTAGGATGGACTGGCTTTCGGATTGTATGTAGTACTTTATTATTGGATGTAATACGAATATATTTAAAATTTTACGGAGTTATATGAGAAAAATAACGACTTATCCTTTCTTAGCAGAAAAGATGCCAACATCTCTCACTTTTGTTCCCGATCTTCATCTGTCTGTTCTTCTTTTGTTTTATATCCATGGCAACGTATTGGTTCGCCTGTATGGTAGGCCACTCAGTACAAACACACATACTCGATATGTGTGACATTATAAAGGAAATTGCTGCTGGTCGTGCCATCCTTTCGTCGTACGAGAAATTTCTAAGATTATGAGTACAATTTCGGAATAATGCATATTCATACAATGTAATTGAAATGTGTGAGTACTGTATATTAAACGTCTTTAAAGATGATATTTTGAAATATTTATTTATATAAGAAATATGTCTACGAAAAGCGATATATATGATAAACGATAGTAAAGTTTACGTCTCCTCTGGAAGTGTTGTTGAAGGGACTCTTTTTTTTTAAACAAGAAAAAATGTGAATCATTAGTTATTAAAGGATACTCAAACTAGATATCTGTAAAACTTTTAAAAGAAACCTGTACAGATTGAATATTTGTATTTAAAATTTCATAAAGAGGGAGTACTGACGGTACTTCGCCTCCAACTTCTAACATCAACCAAAATAAAAATTAACGGTGTGCAACAAACAGCGACGAAAAATATATCTGCAATAGGTGAACTGGTAAAATTATAGAAAAAAATCATTGATAAATAAAGGACAGCAATTTATATCATTACAATACGTTGAATTTATTGGTAATGACAACTCTTGTACGTTTAAAATTAAACTGCTCTCTCGTAGTCGTTTCAGCCTTCTACGTGTGTGCTATCGTAATTTTACGTTACTTCTAACGTCATTAACATTTTCACAATAAATATTTCTGTATATAATTTAAAGTGCAGTATGTAATGAATAATGAACATCGCAGTGATTAATCTGAGCCAACTTTTTCCCTTCCTTCGTTTAACTTAGTCGATAGTCGTTGAGATGTATCGGCCACCTGTTATAAAATCGTTTCAGGGTGCGTTATCTAAATTTTTATCTTTTATGTTGGGGATAAACTCGTTATATGCTTGCTGTAGCGCATGTGTTTGGTAACAAACTCTTCAAAACAGGATATTAGGCTCAATATTTGCCGCTATTAATTTCAGATAAAGTATACATATATTTAGACTGACTCCTATTACGTATTGTTACATACTTTTATTGTATGAGTGATGCAATGGTTCAACAGTATTTTATTTAAAATTATTATATTATATTTAATTATATTAATTATATTATATACTATTATTATACTTATTTAAATCAATACTTTTTTCTTCTTTATCCTTGGTTTGGATATCGATGTATCAAAAGGGTATGAAAACAGCAGCCAGTTTTTGCGTGAATAGTCGAATATCCAGTGACGTCATAACGTGCCTATAATTCAAAATATATGCAAAGGACACTTCTACAATTTTCCATTAAACAAACGAAATTATATTGGAAAGGTTGCGCCTGTTGTACACCTTAAAAATTATTAGGTCATCCAGAATGTGCAGTAGTGCCATTTAATAAATCTCACATAAAAAAATGTATTTCTGATATTATTCGTTTGACTATAGATCGCTCTGGCGATTATATTTTTGGGTCTCTAGAGTGTCTCTGTAAGATAAGGTTTGGGTACCCCGATGGAAAAGCTAGATTACACATATGCACAATCTTCCTTAAAAGTAAATTACAGAATGATAGGGTGTGGGCTGCCCTAGAGAAAAGTTACAATACACATATGCACAAACAAGTAAGATACATATTTACATACAGTTTTCGCTCCCCTATAAATTTTCTTATAAGATTGTTATGTGAAAGAATAATCTCTACGGAGGTAACCATAACCACGCCGTTTTCACTTATACTAATTGGGTTTTTTAAATACATTTTCATACACTTACTAAACCACTAACCAAAGTAGTGAACAAGTGAACATCCTTTCAAGGCAAATATTAGTTCGATAAACATCAGAAAACAGCTTTCGGAGCGCCATTTGTTTTGCAACCATCAGAAGAATGTAACATCATTTGCATAACAAACTTAACCATGCCACTTTTCAATTGCTGGCACATATTTACACTGAAAGCCTAAATTGAATAAATAAATTAATGATGCTAATAAAAGGAATGATTGCTTTCAATAACGTAAGAATTCTTAAAACCTGGTAAGAGACGATTTATACATTGCAACGGGTGCTCCAGTAATTCAAAGCCTGCTTGATGTATACCAGCCATAGCAATACCACACCTATGGCTGATATCCTGATGGAACAGCACACCGTGCCTTAACTTTCCTCGACGTTTCTCTTTAGTAGCGTCTCGCAATTTAGAAATCAATTGTGCGTAGTACACCCCTGTAATTCTCTGTCCCTTTTGCAAATAGTCATTTAGGTTGATTCCTTGAGCATCCCAGAACATAGATACCAAAACCTTTCCAGCAGACGGCATGCCTTTAAATTTGCGTGGAGGAAGAGAATCGTAATGTTTCCATTCTCTACTTTGCAGTTTGGTGTCGGGATCTAGTAGTGTACCCATTCTTTTTTAATCAATGGTTAACATTCGGGGCACACATTTCGCACTCATCTTTTTCATATATAATTCTTTAGTCAGTATGATGTGAACCATATGATATGATAAGCCACTATCTTTCACAATTCCCTGATGCGTTCTCGTTGGTTTTGCAGTACGATATTGTGTTTTGTCTGTTGTTACCGTTATAGGAGTACCACCGGCATAGTTTGCGCAGGATGTTCTTCCGCATTTAAAATCCCGACGCCAGCATTTGACTATATTATAAGCAACTTCAGACTCACCAATAGTTGCCATAATGTCCTTATCAATTTGAGTTGGCTTCATGCCCTTTTTCTGGAGGTATCTTATTAGGGTTCTTTATTATACAGGATCTATTTTTAGTAACAATCACGACACACAATTCAAGAATTAGCCACAGCACAACAGCACTTTGAGATACAAACTTGATATCAGTCAGTTAACTAAATGTCAAAAATAATTAATCAAACAACCAATTAAAAGTAGGTAAGGGGTGGGGTATGAGGTTCCGCCGTCGTAAATATATACAGCGTATTATGTGCAAAAAAATGCCACAAGAATGTATAACTTATTGCCGAATTCTTACAAAGTTGTGAAAAATACAGAAAGGCATCGTGTTCTCCGGTACCGTTTTGAACATCTTTTACTTATCATTTATTACATACGAATTTAGGAAAAATACGAAGTTACAATTTTTCACTAGCCAAGAATTACTAAATTTTGGATTTTCTTCTTTTTTGCAACGCCTATATAAAAAACCTCTACGTAAAAGTTGCGTAAATAAATTTTGTATTTATTTCTACGGAAAAAAATTGAGAAGCCAAAACTATTAGCCAGGAAACACTCGTTAGCAAATTAGTAATATACCACTAAACACAGAAACTTCTAAAATTGCGAAATGTTACTTTGGCAGTTTTAAAAAGACAACATGACGTAGTGTCAATTCATAACATAACTTGCACAGGGTTTAATATGTTATATAACTCTACTACACTTCTTATCTATATTACAATAATCTATAAAGGTATCATTTCCTTTAGTTACTTTTGCATTGTTCTTTAAAGAAAAATGGAAAATGCAAGATCATATGTATAATTCCAAATAATTTGTATATCAATAAAAATAACCTCTTATATGCATATTGAATTATAAAAGTAACTACGAACGCTACCACAGTTGATTGTACAGCAATTTTCACACTTGACAGTTACTGAATGCGTATAGAATCATTTAAATCCAACCACGGTATAAAGAACAATACTCCGATGTACCATTGCAGATTCGGGTCATGATAGTGTGTTTGCTGCTGTTAGCATTGCCACTGCAGTTTACGATCTTTTCTCTTTCTCATAACGAATATCGCCAAAAGGTTAAAATCTTCGTGGTTACTACTGTTGTCACTGTCGGGATTATAAGTTACAATCGCTTAAATGCTATACTGATGTCTCTCCTCAATCTCATCGTTATTCATAACATGCCCTGGTGAAGTGATAAATATGTGTAGGTATATATATATGCAAATATATTGCATTTGAACAATCAAATATTGCCGTTTATTTATACGTAATTATTTACGTTTAATTAGTTTCATTGCATATTAAAAAAATACCCATACAACACATATGCACCATACATTTGACATATGTAGTGAATGATTTAAATTATTAAAACATAATATGGCCGTATTAGTAAAATGTGCTAGAAATATACTAAAGAATAATTTTAGTTGTATTATATAGTCATAATAGCACGTCACATTATATGCAATATGCATTGGACACTTTTTTGTAACATGTGGAAATCTGTAGCGACATTTTTTTTCGTTGAGAACATCCATTTTAAATAAATCGGTCAGTATTAGGATTGACAGTTCAATAACCATCAAGGGAAAACAAGGAAGGGACACAAAGCAGTTATGACAAGCATTTTCACATTTTGGAATAATAAAGATGAAGTTACCAGTAATACAACATTCAAAACTTATGCATACATTGTTTTGTTTGTGCTGTTAAAATAGTAGCAGATTTAACTGAAAATCGCAAAAGACTTTTAAAACATGATGAAACCAATGCTGTGAAACATATGGGTGCGTAAAGTACCCGCACTTCTGGTTTTTAAAAATTTTTCAAGTGTCCAAATTTTCTGCTAGTTTGTGTCGTAAAAATATTAGCTTATGTTTACACCACTCCGGAAATATTTCAGTTTTACTTTATTTTACAGCCACCGCACCAATTTCACAATTTTCCGAAATTTGATGGAAGAGTTTTGTATCCGTTTCTGCCGATTGGGGTCGCAAAAACTGCGTTTTGTGCTCTTCTCACTCCCGAGATAATCAAGATTACGAAGTTGAATGGGTCCCTTATTTCGTAAACCCCGTACTGATTTTACGATTTTCTACAGTTTGTTAAGGACAGCATTTTGTGCTCTTTTTGTGATATAAACGTATCGTTTCATACTCATTCCGTTCTCGAAATTTTTAATTAATGGGTGGTGGGCACTCATCTTTTACAGCCTCTGCAACAATTTGGCAATTTTCGCAAATTTTGTTATGGAAATTGATAAAAACATAAAACTAGCTAATGCGACCATTCCAATTTACTGCTGAATAGATACGTTTTTTTTTCCAAATATTAAAATTGGTGTAGTAGCTGCGAAATAAAGATCTCGATCACTATTTAATCTCGAATACATTCGGCACAACACAACCAGCAAATTTTACGGATGCGAAATTTTTAGACATCGCGACATAGTGCGATGATTGCAAAGTAAGGCACCTCAGCACCTCTTAATCTTGAAAATCTCGAAACGGGACGAATACAATGGCATAAATCAGAGCAAAAGATAAAAAAACGCAGCCGTTATCAAATTTTAAAGAATTCTTAACTTGGTGCGACATTTTTACAATATAAATAAGCATAAAACATTGCCGTTATAAATTTGTCGAAATCCATGAAATGAGTGCAGTAGCTACGAAATAAGGGTCCCTCTCATATTTTAATCTTGAATAACTTTACTACAAAACGACTTTTTTCATTCGTATAGCCAAATTTTCCAAAATTGAAAGTGGGGAATATGTATGTGTAATGTGTACCTCGCCCCCACTTTTCAACCTCGAATATCATGAGAATGGACTAAGTACAAAATAAAAGTTCTATGTCACCAATCAGCACAAAACGGTAGCATAGCCACATTTTAAAAATACAAAAACAAGGCGACACCGTGGACTTGGTCCCCACTTTTCAAGCTCAAACATCTCGAGTTCAAAGTTAAGTTTTCTATGGCACACTGAACGAAGACAAAAAGTAGACATTTTCAAATTTTGAAAATCATATGTGCGGGGGCCAACTTCGCACACCAGAGAAATATCCTTAGATGTAGTGGGCCACAATACCGCAAGTTCATAGAATAGCCTGAAAATCCCCTAAGAAAATATGCTATAATTAAATATAAAAATAATTATATGAGTTAAATTGCATATTCAAAATAGTATATTAAAGCTGTTACATTGCACATATTATGGAGATTCCTGAATGTATTGAAAGTTATTCCGATAACGTTTAATTAATTAATTATTAAGTTAATACGAAATATTTTTCTAGACAGTTAAATCTCCATAAATGATTGAAAACAAAACAAATTCTCGTTGGCGTTAGTAATGATAAAATTACGATTTTCTTGCATTGTACGAACGCATTTAAATTTCTGAAAAAGCCACCAACGAGAGTTCCATATTAATATGAATTTAATTAGTAAGAAATTGTCTTTAATAATATGTCTGCTCATTGTAATATACCTACAGACATTACGATATCTAGGTATTGAAACGGATTTGAACTCACATTCAGTGTCGTGATGTAGTTGATCATGACGTTTCGTCCGTAACATAGAGGTCAAGTGGGTTCAAATCCTATCGACAGTGATATTCTTTAGAAAATTTTGGTTGGTAAAATGCAATATAATCGTAATTTCCAGTGGTTTGAACAAGAAAAAATGTCGAAATAGTGACTCATTGCCCGTATTTACCTGATTGATTTACCTTGTGGTTTTATATTTTTACAGTAACTCTTTAGAAGGTTTGTTTCGCCTTGAGAAAGAACTACACAAATGCAATAGCGAGGTAATGTATTAAACTTTTTGAGAATTTCCGCACGAAAATCCAAACAAACTTAATACCATCGCAAAGAAGAAAAGACCTGTGCTACCATTTAAACAAAATTCAAGATGATAATCGAAACATTAATTGAAACAAATATTTATTTACTTGATAATAACCATAATTTGTTGGTACTAAATTTTAAAATTATGTATTGAGTAGTCTAAGTGTTAAAATATCGCCTTCAGACTCTCTCCACCTTATATGATTTTTAGATAATAGAAGATATAAAAGCGATGTTTCGAGGCCACTACAATTGCTAGAGATATTTGAGATCTTTTATTGTAGTTGTTGTCGCTTTTGTTTACGTGATTATTTTTCTTATCGCTACAAACATAAATGTAGTTGATACTGTCGAAATAAGGAAAACTATTTCAACGCATGTTAGAATGTAGGATGCGATCATCTAGACTGAGCAATCTTTGACCCAAATCTCTTTATAATTTATTCAGATAAGGAGGTCGGATTTATCGTACTTCCATAACTGCGTGCAGGTTTTATGAAAAAGCTCGAAAAAGGAATCTGGTATCACTACGGCAACTGGCAAAAAATAAGAACGAAACCATTGCAAAGTCAACAGTAAATACAAACATACAGGATAAAAATTGAAATTTTTATCAGTAAAGACCCAAAGGGTAGGTTACCCGCACTAAACATTACCTCGACACTTGACGCAAGGGAAAAAGCAAGAGACAGAGCGCGTGAGAGAGAGAGAGAGAGGGAGAAATATGGATGCCGGTTAGTTTTAGATAGCGTCTACGTATTTATATATGTATCACATAACTACAAGTTTTCATATGTGCGCTTATCTAAGTAAGAGAGAACCAAGTTTTGCAAGCAGCAGCGCGCAATCTTATCGCTGAACCCCTTGAATATATACTTTGGCCACTATTCTCATTGCAATCCCACATCTCTTTTCCTCCTTCTTATCTTACAATCTTTCTAACTATTCTGTTCGAGTATGTACATATATATATATATATATGTAGATGTAGCTGTGCCACATATGTACTAGTGTCTGTGTCTAAAGACGGCTCACTTCATATTCTCTTGTTCTTAATCTGAAGCGCACTGCTTAGAATTTTTTTAAATTATGTTTATAAGTAGGGTATATAACGTACTGAAAATCACCATTCCATTCATACCCTTCATTCATTAGGCTCGTATTATTTTTCTCTCAAATTTAGTAGCAGATTTTGCAACTAGAGGTTAGATGATCCTAAAATTTTACGTTCGAAAAGTTTTATTTTAAACAGTTTGATTTTAATTTGTATACTATGACCGACGCAGCCCAAATGCTAATGGATATGGTCTACCAGATTTGGACATCTGGAACGAGATAATGTCATCTAATTAATAAGAAGCAAAAGATGGTAGTAATAGGTATTAAAAAAAACATCTGACAATATGTTCATTGAAGTATCGAGTACATTAGAGCAATAAACACAATAAAAAGCTGAAAGACACTGCTTGATTGGAAAACAACATACACTCAACTCCAAATTTTAAATATGCATTTAAGTAAGCGCACTATGTAGTCAAATACGCTTGATTGCAAAGATACGGATCGCTGCCATTAGCTATTCCAGATGGAGAAATTATATCTATATTTACGTATATGGAAGATGGATCGCTACATGTCATATACCGTACCGTTCATAAGTTTAAGACCCCTCCTTGAAAAAACTAGTGTTAAAATTTTATCGAAAAGAAGACACGTGTTAATGTATATTCTTTAAAAATTATACTACTGAAACAGAGCAGACTGTAATATGAAGAATACACACACAGCTAAATTATGAGTTCCAAAATCTATTTGTGTATTTTATCGCAGTTTGATACTACTATTAAAAATGTCTGCATTAATTTTAATCTACTTACGACCGAAGTCACTTGCATAAATCTTTTGATGAACTTGGATTGCGTTGGTACACTTTAGTTCGTTCTATAATTTCTTTATGGTTTTGAGGTCCCGTAATTATAATTATATTTTTGATAACTCTCGGTCTTTCTTTCTGTGGTAAAACGTTTTTGTAGAGCTTCGAGGAGTGTTTTCAGTCGTTATCGTATTCGAAAATAAGCTGACCACCCGACTAACGACAAACTGTATGGAGAAGCACATACTTTCGAAGAAAAGTTTGCCGCTTATTACTTTATTTTACCATACCTATTTTTTTATTATTACGTTTATATTATTATTATTAAAAATTATATTCATCGCTCTACCAATCTTCTTCGGTCCAATTTTTATCTTTGATAGCACAATCTTTTTAGGAGCGATATATTCATTGATTTTGGATACTGTCACGAATAGCTGATATTCTAGGCCTCCTTGAGAGCGGGTGGTCAAAATTTGTTGCTGCTTCCTTCAATTATTAAATGAATCGCAGTTTCTAAAACTTTTACTTTATTTCAAATGTACGCTTCTGCCTTCATTAGAAAGAATAAATGTTGCCATGCTTTTTTTTCAGTGTTTAACTATTTATTTTTATCTATGTTATGCAAATAAACTCAACACAACTTAAGTGATAACGCTAAGATGAAAAATTCAATTGAACTAAATTACTCAATGTTGTTGATTAATTGCAATAGTGAATTGCATAATTGAATTGTATTTATTGACAAATACATTAAAAAGTAAGATATTATATTGCATATTAGGTCATGGTTCAACCTGGTCTCTCTAGTTATGACCACCCTGCACGCGTTATAATTTTGCATACTAGGCACGCATTACATTCATATATTTGTGGGTCAAACTACTAGCAACTACTAACTGAAAAAAAATTATGAAATTGATTGAAACCACTTAAAATCACATATAAATCGATGTGTACGTAGAATTCACAGAAATACGATTGTGAAAGTAAATAAAAACAAGTAGGCGTTTTCACTAAAATTTCTAAAAATGCAAACAAAACAAAGTTACTGATATATTTACAGTTTTTGTAATCTTTCGTTAAAACCGTAGTTATGTTACCGATGTAAAAAGGAGCTCCGACAATGTTTCTACTTTTTGTTTCATGCGACGACTACAGGGATCATGTATCAAATTTATTGCAGCTCTTTGTTTTTTTAGTTTAACTATAATACAACAGTAGAATCTTTTTTCCTATTGATTGTTGTTCAAAGTGTTTCCAAAACAAAAATAATGTGTCTAAGTTGGCCGGAAATGGGATCTTCAGTTATTTTTTTCAGCATATAATACATACAAATCCTCCGATACTGAAGTAGTTTTGTTTGAATTGCAGACAGTGTATGACTTAGGATAATTACAAGATTCTACTACCGTGAATAGTCGAGCCTTCACTCTTTTGAAAAAGATCTTTTACCCTTGAATAGAGAAATAAGAACAAGTAAAAAATTAAAATTTGTAATTATTCTGTAATTTCTACAATTTCTAACATTTAACTTGTGTCTAAGAATACCAAATATTCTTTACTACCGGATTATTGAAGTTGTTCGACGCAAAGTATTATGGCTAAATTATTTGATTTTGGTAATGTTTTATTTTTGAAGTGTATAGGGGCTTCTTAGAAGTACATGTAGAAATTACAAAACATATAGTTGTATTTTTTTAAATGGAGCAACCTGTATATTAATTCATTTTCAGTTTTAAAGGATCGAAACAAAAGCGAATTTCGTTAAGATTTGACGGTTTTTGCAATATTTTGTATTTTATAAAAATGTGGGTGTGTGGTTAAGTGGCTTGCGCGCTTGGCTATCACATTTCGAGGTCCCGGGTTCGAACGCCGGAACTGCTTCTCAGCGTTGAGGTTTTCTATGGTTTTTCTCACTCCATGGCCAATGCTGAGAACGAACATCTTAAGACGTCCCACAGGCGCAGACGTGCGTAATAATAACTCATGGCCGGCCGAAGCCATCTTAATTGTCGAAAGCTGATGGAGGATGCAAAGGCATGAATTATTATTAGTATTAAATATAGTACCAATTTTAATGTGCACATTCTCAACATGTACTTCCTCTTTTTAAATCAAATTCCTACTAAACCCTGGGGATTAATTAAATTTTATGTTGCCTTCGAAAAAGACATATACTAGGTGTTAATAATTGGAAATTTTAAATATTAAGAACTTGAAGAATTTAAATGGAACATCCTGTACTTTATGCCAACAGCAGATGTAGAATTTAATTGTCTATTGAATATTATTATGCTCTCCCAACTCTTCATATTTTCATAGGAACCACAAATTTTCAAAGTGCAGATTAATTAAAGGCTCTAGTGTTAATTTGGTCTAAAAAGAGAAAATATATGTTATGAATTTACTCACTAAAATTGGTTCTACAACTTCATAAAATACAAATTATTTCAAAAACCCCAAGGTTTATGTGAGGAAAACCGTAGTGAAACTCGCTTTTATTTCGATCCCAGAAACCGAAAATCAGATACAGAATGTTCCGCTTAAAAATGCAACTTTGATGTGTTTTGTAATTTTGAAACACCTGTACGCTGTGAAAATAATTTCATTTTCTAATAAACCACCATCCCCTCCAAAAATAAAACTTCACCAACATCAAGTAATTTAGTGAAACATTGATATAGTGGCAACAATAAAACCGTAATCAAATACAGATTCTATGAAATAATAAGGTCTGTAACAACTTTTATGTTTCCATCAAGAAGTCTTAAAAATGTGCATATAATACTTTATTGTAGTGTATGCCTACTAAACAGGTGCTATGCAATATATGAGTTTGCAAGCAGTTTGAAAATTGGTGGAAAATAAATGTAACAAAACCTTACCAATATAAAATCAGTAAACTTTTTATTTGTAACAGCATGATATATTTTATTCCATTTTGAACGGAGATGAAACTTTTTTCCAAATATAATGTTGGGAAGTCTATTACTATATGTATTGCTGCATGGAAATTTTAATTATAGCAGCTTCCGCGTGTTACCTTCCAAATTAATATATAAATACTATACGCAGATTAGTTAAGCAATTTAGGACGTTATTTAGAAATACAATATAAAAATATAGGCAGAATGTTGCCAATATTTAAAACTAAATGCAAATTAAATATTCTTTTAATAATCACTCCGAAATCGCATGCAAACTACGTCATAGTTTGTTGCTTATAACGTACTCGTATTAAGACTAGGAGCAAGAAAACGCGGTGGAAGTCGAAGGTAAGGTGAGTTTTCCTCACGTACCGATGCAATGTGCAGGTCATATCAGACCGTTATCTCTTTGCTCCAGCCGCCATATTACTTTCTTATCGGTACGTCTCGTTTCCTGTTTCCAAGTCGTATCTTTTCCGCTATCAGACTAACAGAGTATGCCGGGCCCGCATTCGTATATACATATATATATATATATATACATGCTTCTACTTATGTGTATCTTTTCGTACATACATACATACATACCATGTATAGTTACAGGTATTTATTCCTATGCAAGGAATCGTAGTGCTGCAGAAGAGTGGACGAATTTGGTATAATAACTGGCCATTCAAAATTAAAAAATAACAATCAGAAAAATTGTAAGTTAAAAGTCGACCAGATCAGCACGACTGTTTATTTAACTCAATAGAAGAAGGTTGTCACTTTTACATTAATAAAACAAACTTGAATAATACTTCACACGCAGTTGTTTTATAATCATAGGTTTCTATTTTTCAGCAGCTATGCAACATTGATTCTTGTATATATAATGATGAGATCTAGAAATGGTATGAGGTACTTCGAAATCTTGTAGTACACTTTTCTTATGTATATATATAGTAACCGCCAGGAAGTTAGCAAGCTGAAATTGGGAAAATATCTTATTTCGGATTTATACTTATATGGAAAGTTTTCACGAATACGGAATTAATGAATTTTTGGATTATTTAAAATTTCATATACTCCTTGTTAATTCCGAATAGTTACTTGAGAAAATAAATGCAAAACCTATAATTACGAATATTCATTTGCAATTGCCAAAATATAGTTTTATCGCATTTATTTTATTATCAAGGAGACCATAAATTGGTTTACCGACAAATCAAATTGGTTACCAAATTCGACGTCTCATTAAAATAAACATTGGTGTTGGTGACATTGTTAATGGTAGTTATAACCCACACCGAAAGACGGCAGCAATTTTGAATCTGTGACATTTTATAAAATATATTTGCTGATCTACGGTTAATAAAGTATTAGAAAATTTAAAGTTCCGGTTGCGTTAATAATAACTCAAAAATCTCACAAATCCTGAATTTATAGATTCAATTCAGAGAGTTTTTAAAAATCCACAAACCAGTTAAAGACATAACTTACCAAAAAGAATAAGTGGAACTTTAAAGTCTGAAGCTTATTCATACATTGCATAATTGGAATAAGGATAATGAATTATATTTTAGTCCATATATTGCAAAATCGTGGTGGGGATAGCTGATTATATTTTCGCTCTCAGTTTCAACAGTAAGGAAAAAGGTGATACTTCATAAAATACGGTGTTTTCTACGAATCGTGTTTCATCAAGCGTTGTTATCTCTTTGTTAGGGGTGGGCTGATGAATCTCCTTGTTTTGCGATAGAAATACTCTTAAAGTGAATATTTGGGATGAGATTTTAATAAAATTATTGGTCCTTTTTTCTGGGAAGCTGTCTGAAATTGCTCAAAAATCAATATTTTCACGATAACATAAAATTTTAAAAATGGTATTCTGCAAAATAAAGAAAGTAACCAGTTTATTATCTCACTTATTTTCAATATATTTTTCTCTTGAACATTAAGGCTTACATCTTTTTCATCGAAGGTTAACTTTATGGTGGTGCATTATTGAAACTATTTATTTATAAGAAACACAGTAAACCATTTAATGAAGGAAAAAATAATCGTTTTTTAACTCATTAAAATCCTAACGCGAAGTTGCAAATACAGGACACACTACATAAAAAGAAACCCTACGTTCTGTTATTAAGTAAGTTGTTGATGTATCATATTTAGTCTTCAAAATTCTATTGAACTAACAACAGCAACAGAACAACTAGCAAACTACACTAAGCAAACGTATTTTTCTCAAAAGTAACAAACTAGACCATATCTTCATAAAATTTAAATGTAAGAGTAAAAGCGAATTAGGTATCACCAAAGTACCTAATTTGTTTATCGTTTACTGTAAACCGAGCAGCGACTGGGCGCCTATTCATATAGAAAATAATAGCGGTATTTAAAAAAGCGCTCTAAGCGATTTTATTTTGTTTCCCGACTCATATATATTATTTTTTGTTCATATTTGCATTACATGAATATCACAATATTTACATAACATAAAACCAAACATACATATATAGGATACCACGAGTATGAAATAGATGAGAATAGTGCGTCGGCGATCTCGATTTTCTGGTCTTAAATGAAATTTATATTCGAGATGTGTGCGAACATTTTCATGGACAGTCAGCGTAAAAGCTAATGTACGATAACATTCCTTCCTTGGACTGCAATATAACGAAAAGGTCTGGATAGTCTTAAGTTACATTGCAAAATCTTTCCTCCCATCGTATGTACGTCAAAGCAAAGTATTGGTCTTTAGCCGCATTTTATAACACCTTTGAGAAAGGCAATGATCCTTCACACAAAGTATTTTATGGCAAAGTGGTAACCCGGCATGATTTCTCAAACCAGGATGGAGGCATGATTTCTCAAACCAGGAAACTGCGATTTGCCCTACTAGCTGTAACATTGGATTCTTCGAGCCGGATAACAGGTGGTAATAGCGTTCTTATGTGATACTAATCAAGAAATAGGAATAGTTTTATTAAACATCTCTAATACCTACTAACAAAAATGCAAATAGTATTGCCATAGAATTTACATAAAAATAACGTTTCTAATGGTGTACTTCGAGTTATTATAATAGGTGTACTACTAACGAATCGCTATGTCGTTCTTTGCGCATGAAATATTAATATTTTGCTTTATAAATTACATGTCAGAAAAAGTACAATGCTACAATGAGTTACTGCCATCGTTTTGGTATGCTGTAGAAGGCATTCTCTTTTGCAAATTGTCCATTGTATTAATTTTACTAGAGAATAACTTATTGCTTTATCAAGTGATGAAACATTATGCCACTTAAATGACATCCCATCTTAATGCTACCCTGCGGAAGTCAGCTTATTTGCAAAGAAGTGGTAATTTTTAGCGCAAAATGCCTATAAAATGTTTTTCCAATTATTGAATTCCATACTTGGATTGCAGAAGTAGTAAAAAATTTACATTATTCTAATAATATCGCTGTCTGTTTAAGTCTTTCTCTTTCTTCTAGTTTCTGTTTTATTTGTTTACTTCATGGCACTCGTAATCACTTAACTAGAGTAGACGAGAGTACCTTATATGAATTTATAACATTTTCTTTCGCTGTACATTTGTCTAATCAAAGTTTGTTATTCTCTCGCTGAAACACATTGCAATTTATAATTTATAAAGTAATAAATTTAAAACTAAACAGAGGTTTTATTTATTAAAATATATGCACCTTAGCCGACAATAATATTTTTTTTTCAACAAAATAGCATATTAAAATAATTCACCACTGCTATTAAATTGTCACCAGGTACCGAGCCAACTGAAGAACTTCCTGTTTTATATTATGCTTCGAATTGTGTTATAGTAGTGCAGCACTATCTACATATGTTTATATAAGGTGCACTGTAAAGACTCACTTTACAATTTGATATCTGTTTTAGGGCACCGCTTTTATTTTGCATGCAACATTTCTAAAGGATCGCATAATGATTAACGAAAACTGTAGGGACAATATAATTTAAAAAATGCCTGCGCTAGTGAAATGATAATCTTTAAATATTTATACTTGTGTATAATTCTTTATCACTTCATCCTGGTATCTTCAAAAAATGTATCGTATAGTATAAAATAAATACTATCAGTATTCGCGCCAATCAATCCTACCACTACTACGAAGGCATTAAGAAAGTGTGGCGAGAAATGAGAGCAACGCGCACGGTTGTTCCTTATTATTTCTGGCGCGCAGCGGCCACTGATATCGTTCCTCCGTCGCTGTTATCACACCGACCGAGAAACAGTATAGAGCGACGTCGAGCGTCTTTATCAGTTGCAGACCTCTCCGTCTCGAGAGCGCTTATCTCACCCGGCCAGCACTAGCATACATGTTATCAGCGACGCCGCCACTATTAGAATATCTAAATATCCCCGGCGAGCGTCGGTGCAGCACCGACTGCGTCCCCCACCGCGTCGTTGGCTTCGGTGCCGCGGCGGTCGCGCAATGTACGGCTGCGATAAGAGGTCTGCCTTATTTATATTCATCAATGGCACGTTATCAGTTATGAAGCAGAAATGTTTATTACTATAGCGGCATCAGTGCCTGCTGGCACACCTACAGTCAATCATAAAGGTCTATATACACTACGCATTTTTTAATCTTATAAATTAGAAACGATACGCCGTCTAAACCGTCTGAATTGGTATATTTCCCCGCTAACATTCAACTATTATCAAAGGTGCAAGTGTTTGTTAAACTATTTTTTTTAGAAATAAAATTAAATTAACCGACTATAATCCTTTAAAGAAGGTATTATCAAATTTTCTAATATCTGTTAGAGAAGTAAAAAATTCATGCGCATTCATTAAAAAAACTAAAAACATTGAACTTACCGGTAACGAAATTTCAGCCTAGTTTTATGTACAATGAGACAAAAGTAAACTTGGATAACTAGAAAACGATGAGGTAATATCGGTAGACAGATTGCAAGCGATGTTGGTCATTGTACGCATTCATCATTGATACTGATGAATTGATAAATCAACAGTTTACTTGGTATAAGTAACACGCAAGGAGAATAAAAACTTTATTCATTCGCTGGCGATATTTCTAAAACCAAGTATACTTTTAAATCAATTACAGATTTTATGTACAAAGTTTTTCTTTCACTGTACCATCCTTTCCATGGTTACGACAATTTTGACTACAATGTATGCTTCGAATAATAAATTGCTCTATAATGTGCGTGTGAGTATAGTACGCTTTTTATCTTTGAATGCAGGTAAATGTAAAAGTGAAGAAAGACACAGAATTGTAGGAATATAGGTTGAAACACCGAGAGAATCATTTAATTGAATTTCAAAAATTCAAAATAAAATCATTGAATAATTTGGAACAAATGAGACACAGTAATGTTGAAAATGGGAGTAGTATTGCGGTACTAACAATAAGTTTGACATTTAAGTTACTTACTATTGTTTTATGAGTATTAACTTACATAAGGTATTACCACGAGAAATAGGTTAGATACTCATGACTAGTTGTATTGTTTTGGATGGTTATTAAATATAACAAGTACTTAAGCTAAAGACCTTATGCTGACCGATTTATGCTAACTAAGCATCAAACTTAAGGAGTTGAGGAATTGGGGTTATGGATAGTGTAAATCAAGTTAAAGACTAGATATGAAAGCCGGCTGAATTACATGATGATCCAGAAGCAATTCATTTGGTGTTAGGATTGTCTTCTTCGCCTTGGTCATCAGATACCGTATAAGTTATATTGTTTTCCATTTAAAACTGCTATGTATAACCTTATATCCATGGTAATTACACTTATTTTGATACTTTTAGTTAGACCATGAATAACCTATTTACTTGTATTTACTTTTCTTATAATAAACGGAATAAAGCTATGTTTCAAATTATGTATCAAGAAAAATTAAAAACTTAATATTATTTTCCAAAATTCTTACATTACATTATTAAAATACTGTTAATTATTTACCATATTGTCTGTTGCCCCACTATCTATAATCCAACATATGTTTTCTTTTGATTCAGTACTATGTTCAACTTCGCAACCCATGGCTGTTGCGACAAAAGCAATTGGTTGTTCTGAATTTGCTTGATATGCTTCTTTCTTGTTATACCAGCAATTCCCTTTGATGTGACCCATTTTTTCCACACTTATGGCACTTTATTCCTCTTGCATGGTTGTTTACACTGTGTACATTTTCACTGCTTTTTTTGACTTTTGTTAGCAGTAAACTTGGAACTATTAAATGCTGCTGCAGGTACTTCATTCATTTGAAAATCTGTATAAAAAGAAAAATATATAAAAAGAAGAAAACCGAAACCACTTTAACAGAAGATCACGGTAACTCGACGTGTTAACCACGCTAGAGGCGAAGACCGGATGGTGTGCGTGGTTTACGTGGTCTTCTTCTTTTTATTTCTTTCTCCTCTTACTCTATTTCATTTCTATATTCTCGACATGACACGGACCAATTCCGGAATTAGTTCGTTTATTATTATTTCTCGTATATTTTATATCAATTTATAGAAAGGTTCATCAACAGTATGAATAACCTACAAACACGGAAAATATTTCTAATAAAATCCGTAAAAATGACACAATAATTATACGTAGTACCAATCTATTATTTAAAATAACCCTTGTATTAAAAATCTGCCAACGTTTAGTATTATCTCCCGTAAGAGTATTATTTCGAAACCTGAGTGACAGTCTACAGTCATAATTAGAGCCTAGGAGAAACATAATAGTAAATTATGTAAGGTGCTCTATCTACAATTTACTAAGTAACCTAACGATAACCAAAGTTTAACTTTATATTAACCTTAGTATCTAACCTACAGTTCGCGGCAGTATGTTCATAAGATAACTTCAGTTTCTAATTTTCGCTATAATGTGCTATTACTGTCAAAACTTCACGCAAATCGAAAATCCAGCTGCGTGCCAGGTTACATCCGTTGTTCGTTTTTCGAAAATAGTCGTAATATAATCAGTATTAATAATAGAATTAATTTTTTTAAGCAGGAAATTCATTTGAAATTTTGTGTGACATGTTGCTGCATTCAGAAGCAAGTGGAAATTCACGTTTACACTAAAAGAAGTATGATGTTTAATTAAAAAAAAAGTTGTGTGTACACCGAAGAAATTATATTACTATCTTATATTACTACTACAATTATAACTAGATCTGCTCGATATTGTCAGCAGCACAGCAGCAGCGAATATGTGTTAACGGCGAATAAGTGAATTAGTGTCTCCACTCGGTCGATCAAGTTTCGTAGTAGTTGAGCTAGTAGTGGCGTACTGTACATTTTGACACCTGTTTTGTATAAAGTACTAATTAATTATGTCGAACATACGTTGAAAAATAAGTTTAATTTAATTTAAGTCCTTGTTGTGCTGTAACAAAACGGATTGTAAGTAATATGTGAAGAGTGCACATTATAAAAAGTACTGTTTAAGAACGAGAACTGAACTTTCATTTGGATTAATTTTTACATTGGTGGGGTATAATACATCGTTCAGCTTTACTTAAGCAACCATAGTTTTGGCAATTCTGGAATAAGCATAGTCCTATCGCGAAGTATTGCGGCAGATAATATTAGCGATGTGTAAACTACAAATTACACACTAAAAAAAAAACATCATGTGAACGAGATGATGAATTGCAAAAAAATCTGTTATTAGTGTTACAGTATGTATCCTAGAATGGAAGTGTTAATCTTTGTGACTGATGATGCCGCACCATCCAAGCATAAATATATTAATATGATTTACCAAAGCATAGTTTCTTAAATCTGCAAGCATATTCGAAAGTTTCGCAAACAACAACAACATCCCTCGTTTCTACTCGCTGAGGAACGTGGTTAAAGGTAACTTATCAAACAGTTTATTTAAACTCTTTCATGATTAAATTTACAGATTAATACGAAACTACAAGGATTACCGATACTTTTTGAGAAATCATGTACATACAATATGCACATATTGTAAGCTACGTATTAAATATATATACACTAGGGTGACAGAATAAAATAGACACCAGGTAAAGCGGTGTAAATATGTAAACAGCTAAATTCTAAGAACGAATTAAGAGCTTTCTCTTGTCATTAGGGTAGGGGTAGATGTGTCGGAAGGAATTCGTCATAGTTTAGTATCGTTACAATTATGCCTCGCTTACAAGGTTCGAGTGATATTAGCGACTTCACCCGGGGTCGCATCGTTGGCCAGAATGAACGCGGCGCTTCGCAACGTGAAATAAGTAAATGTTTAAATATTCCGTTGTCCACAGTTAACCGCGTGATTACACAATTTAAACGCAAGGAAAAAACAACAGTGGAGCCGAGACCAGGTCGTGCCGGACCTTCTGAAAGAAGTAAAAGGGTGCTTGTGCGCGAAGTGTTAAAGAGAACCGCGAAAAAGTACATCTGAGCTTGCGGCAACTTCACAGAAAAGTCAGCGCACCGTTCTCCGATACCTCCACAGTGTGGGGATGTATAAAAGGGTGGCAAAGAAAAAACCTCTCCTTACGGCGTTTCAAAAACGGCGTCGAATGGCTTGGGCAATCGAAATGCGAACGAAGGCCGAAGAGTTTTGGCGGTCTGTTTTTTTTTCAGACGAAAGCAGATACTGCCAATTCAGTGGTAGTGATCGTACGTGGGTATGGAGACGTTCGTCACAGCAACTGGACGACAAATGTTTGCATCAGACGGTGAAATACGGCGGTGTGAACATCATGGTGTGGGGCGCGATATGGTATGGTGGAAGATCGCAATTAGTAATCTGCGACGGAAATGCGGCAAAATATATCCAAATATTAACAGAAGCACTACTACCGATATTCGACAACGCCATTTTATCTTAAGAAGACGCCACTTTTATGGAGGATGGAGCACCCTGCTACAAAACAAAAACAACAACCACATGGAAAGAGGAACAGGGGATTCGTATTTTACCATGGCCAGGCCAATCACCAGACATGAATCCGATAGAGAATATTTGGCACATAATCCAGACAAATATGGCGAAACGATCCCGAAAACCCAGCAATAAGGAAGAACTCGTGGCAGCTGTTACAGAAGAGTGGTTAAATATTCCAACACCATTAATCATTTAATAGATTCTATGCCACGACGACTCGCAGCACTTCACGCAAGTAAAGGTGGATCGACAAAATATTAGTCTAATTTAAAAATTTTAAAATATTTTGTATATATTACGAGAATAGAAGTTTTTTTTTAATTAGTAGGTGTCTATTTTATTCTGTCACCCTAGTGTATATACATATTTTAAGTATTTCCAAAAAATAAGATCTGTACTGTTACAACTTTCTCCTAAAAAGGTAGCTGCTGTCAAGGAAAATCAAGCGATTTTTTAAGATTCTCAAGTTGAGACCAATTTGTTATTCATAACAACCGCAAAAGAATATTTAGCAGGTATTGCAATAAACTGTACATCATGTCGGTAACTCTTGAACCCTGCATTATTTATTTAGGTGGTGTGGTGTTTACTACGATACCTATGAATTATATATATAACCACACAGTCTTTGCTAGCGTTGTCGTCCATTGTCATTAATCACTGCAAATAGTGGACGATGCACATTCATTACTCGTCTCGACAAAGAGGAGCAAGTTTCAGTGCCGTGCGGAGAACAACGTGGAAGGGTGAAGCGCGCGGCACGGAGAATCGAGCACCCGTATCAAAGCACGCTTGTTCAGTATTATTCGACTGGTCGTTGTGAGTGTTTGTCAGGACACACATAGTTAGAAAATGTCGCATCTAGGTACGTTTTGGAAACGCCGTATTTCGAATAAAAAAGAAAACATAATAACGAGTATGCCGGATTTAAAATACGAAGGCAATAGAATTCAAAGTGTAAAGTGCAACAACTATTTAACATGTATCAGCAGGTGAGAGAGTAGACGCCACCTGAACAGTATAAAACACTGTTCTGCAATTTGTGGCAAACGATACAGCGAACAGTTAATATTTGATGTTTGGTATTGCTTGGTGTTTGCTTTATTCTATGTAATGTACCGTTCACTTTACTAGACCAATAAGCATTTGTCTCCTTCTGAAGCACGTATTCGGATTATGCATTAACAAGTCGGACATCGTTAAGAAACTTTATGCCATCTGTTCGTGACTATGTTGAAAGAAGAATTAAAGCAGAATTGAAAGATAAACAACTGTGGTTATGTGTGGACGAAAAAACATTCTGTGGTGAATGTGATGGTACGTACAATGGAAGAGTTTGAACCATCATTCCCTATCTTACTTGCTTCGAAAAGACCTGCAAAATGTACTAGCGATGAAATTTTAAAAGTGGTGTCAAGTTTCAACAATAAAACATTAATGTTTGCGAGTGACGCCGCTAACGTGTTTTTCTTAGACCGATCTCTTTAAAAAGAAAGTGCCAATCTGTTACACGTAACGTGTAAAATCCATGCTTTAAACCTTGTGGCGCAAGTGATCTCTAAATGTTATCCGCGAGTAAATGCTTTAATAGCTCATACGAAGGCAGTATTTCTAATGTCCCCAAAACGTACGAATGAATTTCACGGACTGTGGCCCAATGTGCCTGAACCAGCACAGGCGATTACTACGCATTGGAGAACATGGTTAGAGGTTGCGTTTTACTACTGCAAACGTTTTGATGATAAAAGAAGGAAGTTTTACAATTCGATCCGACACATGTCAAAGCTATCAATAGAAGTCAGAAACTGTTTCAAGATAGTCAGGTAAAATATGATTTAGAAAGTATTCGCAAGAACTACTATGGTCTAGCGGAGGGAATTGAAAAATTACAAAATGATTCGATATCGTTTGTGGATTCTGTTTAAATTGTGGATGATGTTCACTCACACCTATGTACGGCAGAGGGTAAAAAAAATGAAAGCGTAATACGAAAACTTTAAACTGTTATTGACAAGGATTCAGATTTTCTCATACTAAGACAAATTTGTGAAGGTGCGTCGAAAGAGCCATTAAGTTCTCACAAGGTTTACTTCAAATTTGCAAATATAACATCACCCGATGTGGAATGGTCGTTTTTATTATTTAAAAAATCAATATTCCGCACGCCGCACTCATTTGACTAAAATAAGTGTGGAAACATATTTAATGATTTTAATATTTAATAGATGGCAGCCAGTTTGTGATTTTGTGGAATCTTTTTAAAACAGTAAGTGTTTCAGCACGTTACATTATATATTTTTTATCATTATTTTATATGTAAACATTCCTGCGTCCGCATCGCCTATGCTCACTCATGAAGGTCACGATCGTAAATGATGCGAATACGTAAACTTTACTGAACACTTGCCTTGATATGGCCGCTCGGTCCCTCCGTGTTGTTCTCCTCACTGCACTGTAACTTGCCCCACTTCGCCGAGGCTATTCGTCAGTAACAGTGCTTTTAGCGACTTGTGGGTAGAATGTTAAGTGTAATGCAGTTGTCAAAGCTAAAGATCCAATAATAGGAAATATTAGCTGTAATTCAACGAAAATTTTTAGATTAAAAAAGTACTTTTTAAATATATTTCTTTAACTCAACAATTAAAGGTGCATTTACCTATATAAAAAAATTATTAGGTCCAATATGTTACTGCAAAGGACTATGTCTTCTTATTTACAACATAATTGCATATTTTCTGCTTGTTTGACAATTAGGAACATCTGTTGCATTAGTCAGACATATTGTACAGATTTTCACCATATATGGTATCTGGTGTAGTGGTTGTTATACGATATTAAAACAGAATATAATAGAAGAAATCACGGACGTAGTTGAGAAACTAACTTAAAAAAATACTTTGGCAAATTATTGTGAATTATTACAGGTTTAAGTTCCTCGAGACTATATCGTTACACTTACTTTGCTAACTCAAGACCTATTATTGGTTATTTAAGTGCTCTGTAATCCCACACAGTTGGTTTTCCCTGAAGAGTAACATTTTCTGGTTGTTTTGTTTCTATTAATAAACATATGTGATATATCCGATATATGATTTACTAATTCACCAACTTACTATTTAATAAATTAAAAATACTCCTGAGTATTTTGTTTAACAGATTAGTACATTGCTGTGGTAAACAAAAAAAATTGTATCTACATGTGTGTTAATTTTGAGAAACCAGTATTATTTCGCATTTGTTTCGATTTTGGTTTGATTGTAGATTTATCTTTTTACCTAAGTTTTCAAATTTCGAAGAAGGGATTTGACTGCCTCCTGTGATACACACCAATAACTGATCTCAATTTTACAGGAGGGCGAAAAGTCTAATCGAACTATATACTTTTATAAGTATATCTTACGTTTTACGGTGACATATTAAATGTTCATACATTCATAAAAAAAATAAGAGCTCGCACGTGAGTTTTTGTACTTTTAACGGCAATATTACAAAAGAGTCGCATTGAATCGCAGTGCACTTTTCTCGGGTACCGATTTTCCGGCTTTTGATTATGTCATTAACGCGATTGAAGATTAGTCACAACTCCACTCTTGTAACCTTCCCTGCAGTTGTACCATTACAGATATGCTCCGTTTCAGCCGTTATATTGAAAACTATTACACGTTGCGATGTTAGGTTATTGATTAAAAAATGTAATTTCGTATTATTACTTTTGAAATTTCATTACCCGTAAACCTTTTAAACCCTCTGGAATTCAATCATATATTTTTTCACACAAAATATGCAATCAGGTATTTAAACCTGTGCTTCATTTACTGATGTTAGTAGTTTCACATTTACCATCACCCAATAAAGCATATTGTACATTAAAGCATCTCCACATGGTATCTTTTCGGCAAAAATAAAGTGTATTCCAATACTGGCAATAGTTGAAGTCAGGTATTGAAAATTGTATAGCAATTAAAAAATATCTTGCGTAGCATACTGACAACCTCTGAGACATAAGCATATGATAAATTAGTTTAGATATTGACTTATGTTTCCTCATATAGCCATGGAATATGGGTACTGTAAACTTAAGATTCGCTTAATGTTCTGAATTTTATTTCAATGCATGCATACTGCTCCAAAGTTTCCTATAAAACTAATCAGTTAATTTTTAAACATAATTAATTTTGTAGTACTGTGTTGTTGAAAATAAAATTTAGAAGTGGTTACTCACTTTTAGAAAATAATAAACCAAATTCAGTGAGGTAACTGTAATGTATTAAATAAGGTACATAAGTTACCAATCTAATCTTACCAGACTTACGAGGGCGATCTGAAATGTTTCCGGAATCGGCAAGAAATGGCGCACGAAGGTTGAAGTGGATTCATTGGTTGGCAAAGGTAACTCTCTTTATGGAAACTGTCAAAATTTCGGACGTCTACTGTCAATAGTTGTTGTTTAAGAGAGTGTTTTGTGTAGTAAGTCAGGCGGTTTCGCAAAAATGGATAAAATCGAATTTCGTGCAATGATAAAACACATCTGGATGTCTGGGAAAACGGCCACGGAAATTCGAAATATTTAGCTAGCGGTTCATGGCAGATGTACTCCATCATTGCGATAAGCGAGTTCAAACGTGACCGCGCAAGCACAAGTGATGAAGCATACCCTAGACACCCAAACACCGCTACAAACGATGAAATGGTCGATAAGATTCATGATGTCGTGTTAACCGATCGCCGATTGAAGCTGAAAAAATAGCAGAGGCAACAGGAATCTCAGAAGAACGCGTTGGCCATATCCTACATTAAATTTTGTGTATGCAAAAGTTTTCGGCGCGATGGGTACCCCGTTTGCCCACACCAGAGCAAAAACGAAATCGGGTGACCGTTTCGGAGGAGTGTCTGGCCAGGATCCAACGCAATCCAAGGGATTTCTTCATGCCGTTCGTAACCGTGGATGAGACTTGGAGTCACCACTACATACCGGAGACCAAGAAACAGTCGAAGCAGTGAACTTATCCGGCCGAAACAGTTCCGAAGAATACAAAGACCGTTCCATAGGCCGGAAAGTTCATGGCGACCATTATTTTGGAATTCCCAAGATGTGATCTTCATCGACTATCTGCAGAAGGGAAGAACGATCACGGAGTAATACTACAGCGATTTAATAATCCTGATTCAATGCAGTATTTAACGAGAAAAGTGGAAAAAAATGATTTTCCTCCACGACAATGCACCAGATCATTGTCCAAATTAAATGAGTTGCGCTACGAATTAGTCGCTCATCCGCCCTATCCACCGGACCTAGCCCCCAGCGACTTTTGCCTATTTTCCAAATCTGAAGAAATCACTGGAAGGAAAGAGATTTGCCTCAAATGAGGAGGTCATCGTCGCTACAGATAGCTATTCTGTACACCTCGAAATATCCTACTTTTCTGACGGCTTAAAGAGACTGGAGCATCGTTTGAAAAAGTGTATTGATCTTCGAGGAGACTCCATCGAAAAATAAGAATAAAACACCACACCAATACCTTGTCGATTGCGGAAATATTTCAGGTCGCCCTCATAGTTAACTATTTTACTTAGTCAAGTTGTATAAACCTTGGGCCAGTGTTTTGAGGTATCTCAATATAATATATTATTTCTTTCATTGATAAACTTACACTTCTGTTAGGTAGTTGTCTCTGTGCTATCATTTTGTAGTTTTCTAACTGCAGTTGTACATATAAGCTCGGATGCATCTCCTGAAAGTATAGGGTATGATTCTAGTTGTACACTGGAATCGTATAAAGTTTTTCGGTGGACAGCAAGCGTAAGACATTATTTTATCATAGACACTAACGCATATAATGCCTGACATCGAAATTGCAACACCAACAAGGGGTGAGAGTGCTCTGATCAAACTTGGCAGAAACGTATAATTATTCAAAGATAATAATTGATTATAATTTCAAAGAAAAAGAGCAAAAGATTAACAAAATTCAATTTTATTTTTATTAATAATATGTTGAGCCCTCCCTCTTAATTTCACAACCGTTCACATGGCATCGTTTTCAATAGGTGACGAATATCCTCTTAACGTATGGTATCCAGTGTTTGCAGAGGATTTGCTAAGTTTCTTGGTTTTCTTTCCGTAATCACTTTCCTTTCTAAATAAATTCTTAACGCGTAATAGTAAATATTCAAATATTAACCACATTTTGAATTATGCACCGACGAAGTGACGTGAAGACCACAACATTGTGCCGGCATAATCTCTTATATAACCACGTGTTTTCGGATTGTTGACGTCTCATCTAGTTCGTGTGTTATTGCTATTTGAGTGGAGAATACTTCAGTACTCGTGGCAACTATTGCAACACGCAACTTTCGAGAGCACCTTAAAATTTTGCCTGACATTGCAGAAATCTTTCACGGAAACGTTTTAACTTCTGATGCAAACTTACGAATAGTTTACACGAAAGAGGTCGTTGTTCAATTGAACATGGCCCTCGACCTTAACTGATGATGGTCACGTCTATAAAACCAAAATCTGGTGCGTTTAAACCGTTGTTTGCTTGGCAGAGCATTTGCAGAAGGGATGGGCATCTTAATGAAAAAAGAAATTGAGTGCATCGAGTTGCAACAAAATTTCTTCCTCATTTCATAACCAAATAGGATAAAGAAGCGACGAAAAATCATTCGTTTAACAGATCATAACTGCCGACGAAAGTTGTGTTTACGACTACGACATTGAGACAAAAGTTCAATCATCATAGTGGATTAGATGTTCATGCTCGCTGGTGATGCTCCCAATTTTTTTGAATTCTAATACGCAGTTTGTATTTTGCCTCAACTGCAAACAGTCAACCGTGAGTACTGAAAAGACGCTTTACAATGGTTACGTAAAAAATTCGTAAAAACAGATCAGAGTTGTTGCGAGACAACTCAATTCCTTCCTCATAAGAATGCGGCCGTACACTTTGCTTGTCAATTCATCAGTTTTGTGTCAAAATCAGATGATGGCTCCCACCACTATTTTCTTATTTTCCATATTAAAATCAATGCTTAAAGTAATGATGATATGAAAACAAATTCGTTGCAGAGATTGAAAGACATCTCAAGAAAAGCTTTCCATGACTGCTTTAGGAAGTGGTAATACCGCTGAGAAGAGTATGCGGATTAGGAAGGGAAGCACCTTGAAGAGAACAAGGACCAATAATATGTAAGATTAACAACAAAAGTTAAAAAACAGTGTTCGGTTATTTTCTGAACAAACCTCGTATACAGTTACGTTTAATCAGGACGTGCACATGACTACCTATTAAGATTATATCCAAACATCATCTGCTTTTATCGCTTTTTTAGAATTTCGTTTCCCATAATATCTATCAATAACGAAACACGCGGTACTAGACTCACAACAAACACGAACGATGGAATCCGTTTTTAAGCAATTGTTTGAATTTGAATGTACATAATAAGCGGTATACGTGACCAATACATCTAAAAATGGTTTAAAAATACACAAGTTAAAATATCTTTACTGATATTTATATCTAGAATGTATACGCTCTTCTGATTTTACCGTACTTTAACCATCGAATGACTACGTAAACGTTTTAAGAACCAAAAAGTGAATAAGTGCCAACACTAAATTTGATTTTTTCAATTTTTAAGGAAATTTAATAATAGTTAAATCAATTGCAGTCTATTTAATCAAAAACCAAAAATCGACTTCTTTCATCTACTATAAATACAAAAATGTACACACAAAAGTATCATGGAAATAATCTAAAACAACCGTATACCGAACACTGATGTTTCTATTCTAAAATTGCAACATAGTCCGCAATCAATTTTGCCTAACCACTGTTTTTGTGCTGCTTTTGTAAATAAAAGTAGGTAAGCAGGTACATTTTAATGTCATAATCAAAACCAAAACATAATATACATACCATACCTACTTAAATATAAACATTTTATATTAAATGCATTAGTCTACATACGGTATCCAAATCTATCTGTTGGGTATTGCTAACTTTATTATATCTTTTAAGAAAAGAACAAATGTATCTCTTCAGAATTAAAAAAATATATACACAAAACATTTATATAATGGGGTACCTTAAATAGACGCTGAAAACGAATAATAAATGTTAATATTATTATTTTTGTATAACACTCTAAAATTACTCCAACTAACATGAATGCTTAGAAATGGTATTTGCTTCGTCATAAACTTGAAAGCTCTCGTAATATATAGCACAAAAATGTTATTGAAACGTTGTGTGGTTTTATTTATTTATTTTTTGTTTTATCATCTCTAGCGTGTACTTGTATTTCATTCGAATCCGTATTCTGTAATGTAAACTATTTTTGCATCCTTACATTTTGTAGATTTAAGAGCACTGAATGTTTCACTTATAATAATTTTATTTTTCAGAATAAAACATTCGATCGATTTCATAATCTATAATTCCGCAGGAATAAAATCAAATTCTCTGACCAGTTATTCTGAGTAGAATACTATCAAGATCACTGGTAAGCAGGTAACGCTGCATATATAAACAATCTCTTTTTTGTTAAAAAAAACAATCTTAAGTTGAACGCTAGTATTTGATTCTTTTTAAAATGTGCTTTCCAAGGCAGTGTATACAACAAAATCTGTTTTAATATAAGAATAATGAAATGGCATTACAGAAAGTTAGTTTCTACATACCCATAATTCAAAAACAATTTATGTTTGATAAACTGATAGAAAGTTTTAAGGTTTGGTACTGAACAGCGAAGAAAATAAGTTCCAGTGTATCATTACCTGCGCGTAATCAATGCATCAAAATTATTTAACAAACTCTTGTCAAACCTCCAGGGGCTAATATAAACAGCTATAAATCCTGTGTACGCTTTACATTCCAGAATCAACCTTAAAAAATGAATTCGTTATCTGCAAATAACATTGTGGGAGAGACGCCTCGAGCCAGTAAAAACAACAGATGCCGATCCGTACATACTTCTTTGTTTTCACCCTCTAGATTTATACTCTCTCTTTCTCTCTCTTTTTCTCTCTTTTTCTCTCTCTCGTGTTATGTGTTTGTTTTTTATGAATACAGTGATTGAGAAATAATTTATTATTAATAATAAACACGTAATAAATTGGTGTACTTGAGTGCTTTAACTTTCGTCTTCCATAAAGAATCTTTCATTGTAGTGAAATGTGAACGTACATACATTAAGCGAAATTTTTATAGTTCCATATGAACTTTTGAATAGAATATTTAGTTTTCTTAATATCTTCTGCAAATTAAGCATCGAAGTTAACGCTGAACTACAAAAGAAGAAAAATGCAAGAGAAAATAACATTAAAAAATTTATTACATTTTATATAAAGAATATTTACATTAATGGCAACTCAAAACAGCGAAATTTCTATCGGTCCATTGACACAAAATGAATAAATAAAATAAATACATAACCGTTGCTAAATGTTACGGAACTATAAAAAAAGAACTATAGAAATTTCGCTGAGTGTAATATACCTTTTTTACATGAAATACATATAATTTCATTAAAAATTAATGTTTATTTTTATACATATGTGAATATACGTACAAATATCTTAAGTTAAATACTTATATAAATTACTATTGATATGTTTCATTTAAAGGGAGTCCCGCAAAAGTTGCAAAAACAAACTTTTAGCGCAGCTGCCTTCAGAGAAACTGGAACTTTACGTTACCTACAACGATTAATAAATCGATTAATATTTACGTTAGTCAGATGGAGAAATGCATACAGGTTTCAGGTTTGATCTCACATTGACATACAATTTCACTTTTTATGAGATATACGAGACGAAGTCAGCGATAACTAAGGAAATTATATTCGTATTACTGTCGAATTTTCACTGACCAGAAATATATATTTTAAATAAAACCCTTCCTAGGAAAAGAAGAGCAGTGGAGGTGTAGCTAGTGCGTGGAATAATATATATCGGCGTGATAATATTTTGAAACCGGTAACAATTACATATAGCACAAAAAAACAAAAATTAAGAACCAACTATTTTTTCGAGTTTCTACTGATTTCTTAATCTAAACCATAGGAAGAGTAGGTTGTCGTATGAATGAAAAACCGTAACAGCCACAACTACTACGCAATGATTAACTAAGAACTCGACAGTATAAGACTGCTTCTACCGAAAGAAATCCGTCGAATATTTCTACTATCTGCTGCCATTTGGCTAAACTGAAACGATTTCTAAAAGATGTAAACGTTGATTCAGTGTAGTTCGTGTATTCTAAATATTAACATACAAATCTAATAAATAATAATGTTTTTCTTATAAAGCTTGAGGCTAATATGTGTTATTCATTTAATTTTGTAATTATTTTATTTATTTACTAATTTATTGTTGAATCGCGCCTTGTGGTTATCACACAATTTATTATCGTATATATTTTTGCAGTCATTTATTTTTACCTCTTTTTTCACTTATATATATGGGGGCACCCTGAAATGTTTCCGGAATCGACAAGAAAAACACGGTATTAGTGTGGTTTTTTCTTTTTATTTTTCGATGTAGTCTCCTCGAAGAAGATTAATACACTTTTTCAAACGGTGCTCTAGTCTCTTCAAGCCGTCAGAAAAGTAGGATGTTTCGAGATCTGCAAAATAGCCATCTGTAGCGACGATGACTTTCTCATTTCAGGCAAATCTCTTTCCTCCCAGTGATTTTTTCAGGTTTGGGAATAAGAAAAAGTCGCTGGCGGCTAGACCCGGTGAATATGGAGGATGAGAGACTAATTCGTAGCGCAACTCATTCAATTTGGACACGTCGCTGGCGGATGAATGAGCCGGTGCATTGTCGCGGTGGAAAAGTACTCTTTTCCGCTGCAAACGAGGCCATTTCTCCCTCAACACTACATTGAATCGGGGCAATAAATCGCTATAGCGTTGCCCCGTGATCGTCCTTCCCTTCTGCACACAATCGATGAGGATTGGGAATCCCAAAAAATTGTCGCCATGACCTTTTCAGACGATGGAACGGTCCCTGCTTTCTTCGGAACAGATTCGCCTGGAAAAGTCCACTGCTTCGACTGTTCCTTGGTCCCCGGTATGTAGTGTGGGATCTAAGTATCATTCGCGGTTACGAAACGAATGAAGAAATCCCTTGGATTGCGTTGGATCCTGGCCAGGCACTCCTCCGAAACGGTCACCCGATTTCGTTTTTGCTCCGGTGCGAGCAAACGCGGCACCTATCGCGCCGAAAGCTTTTGCGTACCCAAAATTTCGTGTAGGATATGGCCAACGCGCTCTTCTGAGATGCCTGTTGTCTCTGCTATCTGTTTCAGCTTCAATCGGCGATCGGCTAACACGACATCATGAATCTTGTCGACCATTTCATCGTTGGTAGCGGTGTTTGGGTGTCCAGAGCGTGGTTCGTCACTTGTACTTGAGCGGCCGCGCTTGAACTTGCTCGCCTACAGACTGATGGTCGAAAATGTCTGTGTTGTCATAAGAAAGGTTGCCCTTGCTGACCAATGAATCCACTTCAACCTTCGTGCATCATCTCTTACCGATTCCGAAATCACTTCAGGTTGCCTTTGTATATATATATACAAAAGTTGCAAGAATTAATTTATTATTGTTAGTTTAAAAAATTATATCTTGATCTTTGAGTACTTGCATACAGTGAAATGTGATTCTATTATATACAATTAAATGTACCTGCGCGTGTCTAAGTAGAAGTACTTTCATGTATAGTCCGCAAATCTTTTAAGCCACAAAATATCTACTTTATCGGTTACCATCTGCAGTTATTTTGAACGTTGTGTCAATATTTTATTTTTCAAGATGATAGAAATACATTAACATGACGAAATCTGCCTAATCTAAGTACTTCCAAATCATTAAACTTAATTTTTATTAATACCATGCATTTTGGTTCCTAACAATTATTTCAATAGAAAGATTTACTTGCTTTTTATATTGTTAGAAGTATTTTAGGAACTCTTAGTTACAAAGCCAGTTGGCTCTGTAATACCACGCTATGTAAAATAGCGTTACACTTTTCCCTTTATTGTTGCACCTATTTCTATTTAACGAGTAAAATAGTACAAAACTAGATAGCGTTAACTAAAGGATATGGAATTGTAAATGCTATCAGCTTCAATCACAATATGTTACAACGGTATTTCGTCGTTATAATGAAGCTTGATTCTATCACCTAAAGTATTTTATTCTATAACTTAACGTTATCAGATTTCCAAAAAAGCCCATGCCCAATTAACATAATTATAATTATCCTTAGTGTCAAACGATGTCAACTAGATTATGCATCTTGGGAGTCTGTGAACTAACAAGCTTGTCCACACCTGTTGGTCGACCATCCGCTGTTATCAATCTGCAAATCGTTACTTCGGACTCGTTAAAGCCGTCCAATGGACTCTGGTTAAGCGCTGAAGCGTTTCTTATCTTGACGCCACAGCAGCATCATAAATCTAAAGAAGACTTTTGGTCTAGCACTCTAAAAATAATGCTTAAAGTGTTTATATGTGTATTGGTAGACAATTATATCATGTTCTGAATATTGTAGTTGATTTATACATAATTATAATGTTAGAGCATTTTTTTAATTGTAAGTAAACAGTTATAAGAACATGTGTATTGCATCGTTGTATCCCCAAGTTTAAAAAGAAATTCATATTTTGCAATAATTGCAAAATTTTATTACAGCAAAACGTTCTTGTTTTACTGTCTTCTTGACATGTATATTGGTTTGTAAAGATTTGTAGTTAATGTTGTAATGTAGTGCACTATAAATTCGAGAAAAGTTCAAATATAAAAAAAATTTAATAGACATGTTAAATAAATATTCTTAAATTAATAAATATATTCTTACATGGTATCTGCTACTTATATTCACTTTGTAATTAATAATGCGTGAGATCCTTACTTGGTATTTTCTATATTATAATTGTATTGATCACTTACTCGTATAGCAATGTTAACTCTAAGTTTACTAAATTACGCTCTTTGATTTTAATGACTTGATCTTAAACCTATCATTAATGTCTCTGTTTTCCCTCCCTGTTTATTTACTTGCTTGCTGTTGTTGGCGCTGGAAGGCAGCTTTGATTTAGCATTGATTGTCAATCCTTCCATTTTTTTTTTCCTATACTCCTTTCACATATAGAATGACTGCTGTGAATTAGATTTTGGTGTTGTTTCTTTCCCTACTTATTTTTATAGCTCTTCTTAATGTTCTGTTAGGGTAGCCATTTGTTTCAACGCATTCGTTGTGCTGTTCTCTATTCCTATCCTTGCAGATGATATTATCCCTGTTATATAAAGCATATAGTCATACCTATTTTTGTTTGTATGTAGTGGTTAAAGTTGAAGTTTTGATATTGCCCTATGTTGGTTGGCCTACGATACACTTTCGTGCTAGAGAAACCAAGATCGTTTTTCCAGACTAGACCGTCCAAAAACGGGATCTCGCCGTTTTTTTTGGGTGCAGCCGTCTGACGGAAGTGTCATCTACGTAAGTAAGCCGTATGTGACCTGATGAACGAGCAATTCTTCCATGAACATATTGGAAAGTAGCGATGAGAGTGGTGATTCCACTGCCATTCCGAATTCCTCTTAGTACTTGTCTTCCATCTGGAAGTGTCTGGATGCATAATGAGGTTTACGCTTAGTAGGTGCCTTCCCGCCGATATGGAATGAATAGACTAGGAATATTGGAGCTAATCATTAAGTCCTTTCCGGATATAAATGTTGTTCTTATGGTAAACAACAAATTGGATTATTTTTCATTTTATACATTTTTGAAATTCTAAAACGCAGCAACGAGAAATTTTCCTGCTAACAATAGTGATTTTATTTTTACTGGATTTTTCAAACACCGAGGTTGCTAAAAACATTAAAAAAAAAATAATTTTATCTTTATATAATCTTTTCTTATTTAGTATAGGTGCACATTTTATATTTATTTTAATTAGAATTCTTTTATAGTCACAGGTTATTGAAATTATTGCTGCAGATATTTTCTCTAGGAATTTTCAATCACTTAAAGTAATTTACGTCTTATGGAATTATCCTATTATTACTAGACATCTATTCTCATATGTATTTACATAAATTGTTAATTAAATAAAATTCAAAGAATGTTTTTATTTATTTTCACATCACAAGGTTGAAATCTTGAAGTTTAGTTGTTACTTTATTATATGCCATTGGGTAAATGTTTATAGTTATCATAACTTATCGGTTCACACGTGTTTTTATAAGGGTAGCTCCGATATTTGTCTATTCCTCACTAATTTTTCTCTACCGCCTACTCCGAAGTTTCTTTTAAGAAAATTAAATAGTTGAGATTACATATACTGACTACACGACAATTAAAATCTATCTCCGTTCGATAACGTTGCTAAATTTCGCTGTATTAAACTCTTTCACTAAGCATGGATACATCAAACGCAGAATTTTCCACATTTAAAATCTGTCTGTATCATTCTTTACTACCAACTAAGCCTGCAGAAACGAGTGCGCACTCATTGGCGGTGATGTTAAGTCGGGATTTACACGCGTATAGTTAGTATGTATATGAATGCCGAATTAGATTGGTAATAGCGAATCGGCGGCGTTCTTTGTTATGTTCGACGAATGTTAATAGATTGCTTAACCGATTTTTAACATTAGAATACGTTGGCACTACTATTAAACGTATTGTATGCAATATCAACAGTTTACCGTACAGTATTTTTCTGTGTAAAAGATATATACACCCATTAAATGCGCTAATAGTAACCGTGCCGTACGCTACTGCGAAAGTACTCGTTTCTGCAGCTTTTCTCCCAAATAATTCATACATCAGTTAAAATGTAGTCAATCCACGCATCAGCATCCAAAATGAAATCATACAATTGTACAATACGTACAATTAATATAAAACAATAATAAAAAATTACTCTAAATTTATACTCGATTAAAAATACGAACGCGGTATTAATTAATGTAGTATTAATACATAGTGCAATATAAATTTACAATCTGAATACTGTAAGTACTACCCGAGCAATCTGTAACTTTTACATAATAAAATTGTTAACTAGAATGTCATTTTATCTATTAGTCATATTTTTCCGTATGTAAAATAAATACTCGCATTTACTTTTGAAAATGCGAACCGCAGTTGTTCGCGAAACGTCAGGGACAAAAAACCTAGTGACACGGCGGACCCGACAACCGTTACGGCTATGTTGCCATGAAATTACTTTGAGAATTGACAAGTTCTTAATAGAACTTTAATAAGCAGTTTTATTTTGATACAAAGCTGTATTTTAATATTTTGGAAAATTTTGTAAATGACCGTAAATTTTCACTATGTAACGTTTCTCTTTACGTCACAAATAGCTTTACATGTACAGTATGCGATTGTTTTAATAACGCAATGGCAATGATAAAAAAAAACAATCGGCGTGTTAAATTAGACTTTTCCTTACTAAGTTCAAATATTGATCTTCAGTGTACATGTCCTTTACGGAATTGCGTATTCAAATAGCATGGTTCCTGCGAAGAATCTCACCATTTACTGAAGAATCTTAGATCTGAATAACTTACAATAGCTATTTGTAAATGGTCAATGTAGAAACATAATGATCGTAACAACGATAAGGTAATCTGGATGGGGGTCACATTAAAAAATCAATGCCGATATACGGCGGTTCGGCGTACCATTGTATGTTAAATCGTTGTAGACAATTAGAGTTGTGTCGGTCGTAGTTGTATGCTACCACTACGCCATCTACATTGCTTCAATATGTTAGCAGTGTCTTATTGCTCATGCGATGCACAGAAACTGCCGTTGATCTTACCGCTTACTGCCAGGTGTTAAAGTTTTATGTTGACTAACAGACTTTAAACTTTACAACAGAAAAAGTTGTGAATACTGTATATAAAAAAAGAAAAAAACGGTGTCTAGTAAGAGGTAAACAAGTTTGATAACCAACACCAACTCTAATTTCAGTTGCTTTAAAGAAATAAATTAAATGTACCTTCACACAGCTTCCGTAAATAGCGCAAACATAGAAATAGTTGAAATACAGAACCTTTACCCTGTAACGTAATTGGAGGAAAAATAAATGATTACGTTGTAGTACCTATTATAATGTTATTGAAAGCAAGAATAAAAAAAAAGTTGCGTGGATTTTTGGTATAAGTCCCTTCTGGCCCTACAATGAATGAAGAACTTTTTTTTTATTCTATCGTCTTTCCTTGTTTCACCGTAAATATTGTTTACTTACGGTATTTATTATAATACCAATAATATTTAAGAGAAAATTACATTGCATAGAGTTTTTTGCAGCTTTGATTAAAATAGTCACACTCAGAAAAAAATCTTAGCACTATATCAACGTACTGTAAGTAATAAAGTTGTAAAAGTAACTAATAAACACCTGCAGAAATATTGCAGTATAAGTGCCACAAGGTATGGGCGGTAGCTGTACAGTTAATGCCATGCAATAACCACCGTATCTCTATTATTCATGTGATTATAAGTATTTATTATATTTTACTACAACAATAAATACTACAATATACGTATAGTTGGTGTGGACGAAAAAGTTACCCTCACTGCGGTAAATCAACTGGAAAAAAGGTAATAAAATTTAAATATATCATTTAGGAGTGTTTATTACACTCCTTTTACTTAATTGCAAACGTCTTACCGGCTTTTCCAATAAAAAGTTTTTAATTCAACTAATAAGAGAGTGTTTTCAAAAAATGTTTATGTAAAAATAAGAAACTGGTAGCCAACCAAAGAAAAATGCGTTTAATATATAAAACAAGATCAGTTATCATGTAAGTCTCAGCAGAAAAACTATTAATTGGGGTTTGTATACAATTGCTGATCATTAAATTAGAAAAATTAAGGTATACAAAACAAATAGAAAACGACTTTTCTGAACTACTGTATTGATAACTATAAAATGAATAAGTATAAAGTCAGAATCATAAGAGAAGAGCTCTGCGTCACAAATTGCTGCGTCTAGTAACGACACACAGTTGTAAAGTTATTAGTCAAGATACTTTAAAAGATAGATAAAAATATAAACGTATGTCATTCGTTCGTAAAATATCAACAGACGTTCTACTAACCCCGTGTATTCAATAATGTACAGAACAAAAATAGAGATACAACAAAACAGTAATTTCCCCGATAACATGCAACCCATAAGCAGCCGTACTGAGAAACGTAATTTGTTTAACGTTGTTTTATAGGTTGTTGAATGTCATATAAGTAGGTTATTTCTATTTTATATGTTATTCGACGTATGGATTTTTGATTGTTTGTTTAGAACAGTTCACAAGCAATTTGTCAAACGAGTCTTTAAAACTAGTATCAATATTATTGACACCATGTCTGTTCGTGAAAGAACTTTATGTGTGCGCTATAACTAATAATAATACTGCCGAGAGTACGATGTCTAATATGACGCTGAAGTACTGATTTAATTCATACATTAATTTGTTGGTGTCGCAGAGCTTTTCTCTTATGATCACAAGTATACATGGAGATTGCTTAGTATATAGTATGATCTCCTCTTAATTTATGATTACGGTTGGCCAAATCGTCGGGACGCCATACAGTCCATTGAACTCCTATTAAATAGAATAACATCTAATAAAAATAAGTGGGTACCTATAAGCTCCACCTAGCGCCAATAGGGAAAGTATTCAGGCTAAATTTAAATATGCCCCTTGATTTTTTTACAGAACTTGTAACTATCTATTGAATTCTATCTTACAGGTTCTGTAAAAAAAGGGGAATATTTAAATTTTAGCGTGAATACTTTTCCTGTTGACGCTAGATGGGTACCTACTTTATTGCTACGTTATCCTATTTAATATGTGTTCTATGGATTGTATGGCGAGCCGGAGATTTGGCCAATCCTATTTATGATGTGCTACGAATTTTATTTGTTGATACTTTCCCACATTTCTTTAATATTTTTTATTGTTTTTTTGACTAGTACATTTCCTCAAAGATGCCATGTTCTTTAAAACATCGCTTATTTTCTATAGTACTTAGGACTTCAAAATTTCTGGACGAATTTTTTAATAGATCTAACTTTTCAGTATATTGTAATGCGATTTTTAATGAGACCCTTTTTCTCTTCAAGAATATATTCGACATTATTCTATTTTAACTTGTACCTACCGTTTAATTTGTTTACTTTCTTAATTGTAAGTTAATATTATTGTAAGAGAAAAAGTATTGTTGGACTCCTCTGAAACGATGACGCATGTTTAGCGATTCATCCCCCTCACCTGGCAGTAATACGGACTGAGAGCTTCATTGAATCGATTCAAATTGAAAAGATCGATGTGAGGATAGGATTTTGTAGTAATAGTTAAACAAAGGTAGAGAATACTGTTAGACAGCGATAGCATACCGCAGATTGAAGATAGTATATCGAATCATACATTTGACACACAATCGCCCGGTAGAATGGCGTCCATATTTCTCGACTTTGTTAACTTATAGAAATCTTCATTCTCTTTTTACTGACAATTACAGGCATCCTCAGCTCAAAAGTGTGCTCATGATATAATATTTTGGTAAAAACTTTAACATCTAATTTCTACATATAAAACTTTAAATAAAAGGCCCAGATCACAAAGAAATAAAATATTGTAGTCCTGAGAGATTTCAGCATAATGTGATAATAAATTATCTCTTAAAACGCTTTTATATTGCTGGATCCGTGGTTACCTTTGCGAAATACAGTAACCGTAAACCTAATTTTGTAGTGTTGTTGATGTATGTGGATGTTTTTCTGTTTTCACGGCGCATCCTTCTTTGTAACATTCACCTGAGCGGCACCTCCTAACAACACCAAAAATAGCTAGACGCCCGTGAGAGGATTACACTGCTATGTTCCAGGGAAAGAACAGCTTCTTTTTACCGCTGGATAATAGAGCAAATCACTTACAATGGATACAAATGCATCGCGAGTGAATAATTAAAAAGTTGAAAAGAATACTTAGGACGGATGAGTCTAAATTGAAAGTGTTCATACAAAAACAAAAAAAATGTCCTGGGAAACCGAAGCTTGAAAAAATGGTCCGCGACTGTATTGTTGTAATGGTTAAATGTGAGAGAGAGGGGACGTGAGCTGGAACTTGGACGTGAATGGGACGGGAATTTTATTTATCAAACCTATAAAGCTCTTAAACTTACTTTTCGTCGAAATAGCCATACCTCTAGCAACTAATACCTCTTACTTTGACTTTCTTTTATAAAATAATTCAAGTGTCCAAAGTTCCGGCAGCAGCAGTGTATATTCTCTGGTGTCCATACTAATTTATTCTGTGTTAAAAGCGTGTTTGCATATGATTATCGCAACCATAGCAATATAGCTACAGAAATCTCTAAAATAATGTTTAAATACTTGTTTAACGAATTTACGTAATCTTGCTCCTTCAGGAATAGTTAAAATACATATAATTAACAATAGGTTGTTCTACTTATTTCGATTCTACGAAATATCGTTAGTGACTTATGTATTTTGAATATCATGGCAAATAAACTGATTTTCTCTATAAGATAATAATTGTCTCAATACTTACAAATATGATATCAATAGTATGTCATATTTTTCAACAATACTACGCTAAAGCATATCGAGAAACCTTGTGTAGGATATTTAATTTTCATATCATTTATTGAATAAATGCAAAATAGATTATGTTGTCATCAAACGTATACCTATATAAAACGATAGTACATATATCCTAGGACTTTAGTTGAGAAAACGCTGTACCGCATACCTAGATATATTGACGTCAAATATATTTTTACATGCACTTATGTTAATTGACACGATAAAGATCAACATCTTGTGTGTATGTGTTTCTTAACTCTTACAGCACGTTCAATAACATCTTGGCGCCGCCAATACAAAAAACGTCTGCTTGTGTTATACTAGCTCCAACATTACTCAGATAATAAACGAGTATCGATACTGCATTAATTTCATTTATATTGACGTGTACCATAATATGTTCAGGGTTACAACAAATTAAAGATCATAAATACATGATCGTTAACTATTTCCTCCCATACTACTTTCATTCCATCCTACACTACTTTCGCCAAGCCCTTATAAAATGTATACGTTGAAGAATTTTCTTATAATCTGGCACGCATTCTGAAAATTCGCACAATTAGTAATTTCCAATAATTACTAAATTAATTAAAATACTATATATGGTATACGACACGAAATTGGGATTTACTCATTTCAAATTCTAGAAGTTCATACATCTCTTTCAAATCACTATAATAATGAAATGTCACCGGAGCAAAAGATTTCACTGTTTCCTCACTTATTTCTCGCTTATAATACGATGAACACTACACTGGTAGAAAGGATTTGTTAGGTCAAAGAAATTCACTTTTAAGTATTTTCATTTAACATAAAAGAATATTTTCTAAATTCAGTTGAGACTCCTAATGAAAGAAATTATTTCTTTCGATTATTTATTTAACTTAAGGATGACGTCTTTGTTGAAGGAATATTTCATTAATAGAAAACGAAAGAAAAATTTCTTTTCTTTAAATATGCTTTTACTCATATTAAGAAATTGTTTTTGAGTGACATATTTTTATACATGTTATCATTAATGCTGTCCATTTTCTTCTTGTTTATAAGAATTAGAATTAGCAACTACGACGATCTGTTATTTGAATCAAATATGTAGATGAAGATAATAGTTCATACAATTTTTAATTTTAATTCTATATAATTATGAACTGTATATCTTAGCTTCAGAATACTGCTCTCTCTATTTTTTATATCTGTATTTAAATATTTGCTTAAAAAACGATTGTTATTTTATATATTCATTTACATATTTTGATTTAAGTAATGTTAGTCTATTGAAATTTAATTACTTACAGGAATTTCTAGTAATGGAATTTCCATACGTCGAAAATGGCTGATCTGTGTGAGGTAACCTGATATTGGTACCCGATTTGTAAATTAGTATGTTGATGTGGAAAAAGTTCGCATCTACATATCTATTCCTTTTGAAAAGCCAATATTACTTCGGTTAATATTATATATGAGTCTTGGAAATGTAAGAAACTTTCTAAAGCCTTGATTGTTTTATCACAATCAAATCCATATAGAGTTTGTTGCATCTATAAGACGGATGTGTGATACTAAGTGGAATAATATTAGTTTTCAAAACGAAGAAATATGCAGATACGATCTTAGGTAGTGCAACTAGCAAGTGCTTACTCTTTACAAAGAATCCAGATTATTTTACTCAGGATTTCAAATTAAGTGTATCTCTTACTTATGAAAATCGCATTTCTTTGTTCTAAATAATCCTTTAATCTATTGTAAAACAATTTCAGGTGAAACATCCTCCATTTTTCAATGAAATAAAATCTCCTTTATTTTAACAAAAGATATTTCATTAAGGAAAATAAATATTATTCTGTATTAGAAAATTAGTCATTGAAACAAATGAAGCTATTCTTTCCCTATATCTAAAATCTAAATTATGTACTAGTCACAAATGCTTATATATGCATCGCCCAAATTAAAATGAAGGCAGAGATAGATATCCAAATAGAACTAAAATTGCGCATGATCCCAAAAAAGAAGTAGAAGTAATTATTATAAATATTATAAATAAAATTATACGGCACCCGTAAAAAATAGCTCTAGTGAGAGAAAACTTAACTTTCTAGCAAATAACAATGAACTTCTAGATATGTATATACACGTTGATATTATTTCTGTAGGTAGGACCTTAGAAAATATGTTGTTCACATGATCATCTGGTGGATTCAGTGGAATAACCGTATTACCAGCAATTCCGTAAAGCTTCTTTTATAAGGAACATTCCAGAATTAATTCTGGGCAAGTTTGTAGCTTTTTTATTTAATAAGTTAGCTTTAACTTTTTAATAATTTTTGCACTACACTGATGTTACTCTCATTTAAAGTACTGATTTTACTAATAACCGTAAATGTAATTAACTAACTCGGAACGTGATCCTTATGTCTCGTTTGTACGGGCTTTTGCATATTTTGCAGTCATATTTTCGCTCTTTCTAAGAAAAGAAAGTTAAACTCGGAGAAATAGAGAGAAATTTACTAATCACATGTAATTAATTTTTCTGATGTAATTTAGTCGAGTTTCATTATTGAGCCAAATACCTAAGCAGTTCCTACTTTAGGCGGGGAGTAGTGAAAAATGATTCCCATTAACCCGCGATATGAGATATGGAGAATATGAATGCATCTTCTGTTGGGATTCATTGGACAAAAAAAAAACGATAAGGAAAGCGACGTGATGAGAGGAAAATGAACATTCGCATAAAGACCTATTATCATTATTTCATACCGCAGCTTTAGGTTATTGTAGTGAAAGATTACAAAGTAATTAGTAACAATAAAGTTATAGCTTAGCACCAAAAGTTCTGAGCAGTAAATTGTTAGTTAACATGATGATGATATGAACAAGAAACTGCGATGTGTAACTTTCTTTATATATATGAACCCGTTAAGGTTACAATTTACAACTTGTATACGTTAAACTGAACAACAGCTTGTCGCTGTATATTGCCAACATTATATTAGATATATAGAAACACTACTGGTTTGTTACATATCTATATACAAACAAATACAAAAAATAAACATTTAATAATTTATTTCTTTAACACTTCCACTTTAAATAATAGTTATTTCTTTTACTTTTTTGTCAGTAACATTCATAACTAATTTAAAACGTGTGCCAGACAATGCTTTGGTAAAAATATGGGGTAACTCTTATACATGGTATTTGATTTTTAGTATTTTACGATATATGTGAAATTTGCTATACATTATAACTTCAATCAAAAGTTAACTCCCACCAGCCGCATTCCATAAGAATTCCAAATTCCTCATATCCTGTAATACGAAAGAGCATCTAAAATCATGTATTTTCTATATTTTATTTGCAACAAATATATCAAGAAAATAATATTATAGAGTACATACATAGTTCCTATCCTAAACTATTTAAAGAGAAAGTTTCCCGATAAAAATCATTCAGAAACAAATTTTGAATAACAAAATTTGCTTTTCCTTTAATAAAACAACTATGTATTGCTGTTTGTTTCAATGCTTCTCCTCGTTTCATGCCTCTTTCTTTCTTTAATATTCCCTAAATAACATATACATACATAGCACAGTTTCTTAGAAAATTGAGGTTATCAATTGTAAAATTTCTGCGAAGTATCGAATCTTTCTAAGATTTATTTTTTTTTCTGTAAATTGAAAAGGAAGCTTTACAGGCAAGCTTTCCATTTCAACTACTATTTATTCCTAGAAAAGTGCTGCAATGAAATGTTATCGTTTCTTTATAGATATTAATTAAAAATTCCTTTTTTTGGTTTTTTTTTTAACTGCAATTTAAAGTGACAATTATTCCATTGCATACAATCTCTAATTCAATTTCTTGTACCTTGTTGACCATTTATTAATATTTGGAGAAGAAAGTGCTTGAGATATTCATTGTCAGATTATTAACATCGTCATATGTCTCGCTGTACAGTTGATTTTTGTCCTGACGTACAACATAAAAACTGCGATTTCTAACATAATTTATTGTTCACCGCATACATAACTGCACTTTTTGATGATCTCTATCTATTAATGCTTAAAGTATACTAAGTAATCTAAGCAAAGTCAACGGTTATAATACGCATGTGCGTCTCCCGTTATTCTTTCCCGCTCCAGTATTTCCCTACAATCAGTTTATCAGTCATTCGCCGTAAGTAGTACTTAGCTGTTGCCTTGCTACATCATGGTTATAGCTGTAGTGGGAGAATGTTGGGTTATAGATACCTCCCCGTCGTTGACTTTGTTCAGATTATATCTGTATATATTTCATAAAAATAAACTCTAGCTTATCAGCAGCTATACAGTCATATAATACGAGCACTGCTGGTAATATTTCTAAAACCTAGCTTAACTGGACCCCGCGTCCTTCAACTGTCATATAGTCGTAAAATTTAACATTTCTAGCCTCTATTTAAGTTGACAGTTTGTACTTACACGGAAAGGTTTGCAACTCGGAAATTTAGAATTTAATGCTAAAAATGGTTTTAGGGGGATGAAATCGGTGTTTGAAAACCGAGGTTTTCTCAGTTTCTATTACATGTTTATAAAAATTATGCATACATACAGGTGTGTAAAAGGGCGATTTAAATACACTAACCTTGATGTAATTAACACTTAAAGGGCGGCTATATACAAAAAGGTGTCTATCCATTTTTGTGATGATTACGTTCGCTTTGGCAAACCATTCGAAGCAACGTTATGCATTTTTGTTTCAGTACGTTCATTGACCTTGCAAAATGACCGCACGCTATATTTGTCTATATTATCTAAGGGCTAAATAAGAGAATTGCTAATGATATAACTTCGAATTTATTCTTCCAACATGTATAAATCCCTTGATTTTTACACATATGTATGTAATCTATAAAACAATATTTTGATATATACTTCATATTTCTTGCTTGTTTCTTATTGAAAGGTATGCATATCCATGTGCTATAGACTTATTCATCATGGTACTGAGTAGAGACCGGATTATATGCAAAGTGTATATATTTCATTTTATTTGTTTATTATATTTTAGGTCTATTTGTAGATGTCTTACACTGATTAAACTTAATTAGCGTTAATTAACTATCTCTAGTAATGAGTGTTATATCAAAGTGTTAACAATATAAAAAATTATTGCATTTTTTTTTGTTGATCATTTAATAAAAGCTCACTACAAATAGACAATGAGGGGAAAAGCGGCATTACTGTTACCAAAAGCAAACAACATGATGGTCAAAATGGTCGTGTCTATTTTTCAAATAGCCGCACTTAAGCCGAGCTATGTAAGTAAATTTTGATATAAAAACTGGTTGTGTATCAATGATTATAGCTTAATAGTATGGTTCCTTTGTAGAAGGTTAACATAATAATTTTTATGTATTACAAATTTTCTAACAAACGATTTCCATATGCGGAATACATATATACATATATATGTACCTATATTAGTCATTAAAATTCATTAAGGTCATTAAGTTTTAGTTTTACAGTAGATGCTATTGTTTTCAATTATCAGCTTTTCATTTACCTGCAGTCCATTGTCGCATATCCAAACCATGTACAATTAAATTCATATCTAAAACTGGTTGCAAACATATTAAATACATACTCTGAAATTGTCGAGACTTATCTCTTCTTGCTGTAATGACTTTTAATTTTTTCCAAATTTGTCCATATTCTGCTTTCCGCTTATATTCTACCTTAATAAAACCACCGAGTGTAACGCTACTACAGGATTGTTCCAGTTCTTTTTAATATCTTCCCGTAACAGTTCATTACACTCTTTCACTATTTCTGGTACAGCAGGACGATGTTCATCCTAATTTTATAAGCTATGCATTTTTTTCAAAATCAAAATAAGTATCTTTTATACATTAATCTGTTGCTTTTTTGGCGTGATGAAGTTCATGCTTTTGCTTGCATGGATGTTGCATTCCTCGGTAGCCATATATTACAATTAGTAATCGTATAATATTCAATGAGTTTAGAATTAAGAAGAATTATTGTATGTTCTTAAACATGTAACAATAACTAAGGTCGATCATTTTAACATTATACGATGTTATTTTTTTGCTTATCACAGGCTAGGATCAATCTTCACTGCACAGTATGAAAAAGAGGCACGATCAGTCATATAATGGCATAATCAGTCGCGTGACACAAGTCGCATAATTTAAAAAAGTGTAATTGATCAGCAATGAAAGAATATCAAAAATATTCTTGCTAATTGTATTAAAAGTGAGGTGGCTATATACTTCGTATTCAAATTTATAGCTATTTTGTGGTATCAACGAAGGCGCCGAGACAAAAATGCATAGGTCCGCCTGGGAAGTATGCCCAAGTGAATAAAATTACCACAAAAGCGGATATGCGTAAGTGGAGGCGGTTGCGTCAAGTTTAGTGTATTTCGATAATTCCCTAAAGATGTTAAATAGCTATATGTATCGATAATATTTATGAACATGAAATAGCAAATAACGAGAAAATGAGAAAATCCCGATTTTCATATACCCGTTTTAGCGAATTCACCGGAAGCATTAAAGTCGTTTACTACATTTTACATGTATTTCCTTACATAATTTCCAGAAATATTGCCAGCAGTCCTCGTAGTAAGTATAGTAAAAAAAAGAGGACGCAAAACATTAATGGCAATTAAGCGACAAAAATTGGATTTATATAAGACAAAGGTCACTAAATTCTTTTAGTGGTAAAAATGACAAGAACTTACTAAATATTCGTAGGAAGTTATTTAAGAAATAATGCTCCTCAGATCTAAGAAAGATGTAAAAGGAAATCATACATCCCTACCAAATTTTAGAATAATGTTCCTTTAAAAAAATTATTGATTTCGTTGGCCATATTAGAAACTAATTGTTATAAAACTTCTGATACACTGCAAGAAATTAATCACCAATCTATCATTTATAGTATTTAACACACTGCGCATTAAAGACTAAGTGGAAAATAATAAAAATGATACAAAGCATTCTAAAATGAAGTAATGATGTAAGAACCGTAATTGAATGTACTATTGCAGTACAATCAGCAATTTTACTGAAAAAAAACCAGCTCAATTCCAATAAAATGGTTCGATTCAGAAAAACACAAATGTGCATTAAAAAGTATAGTATGATAAAACAAACCAAGTAAAAATGAATAAATGCATTTCGAAATAATACAATGGACTAATTAATCCGACTCCAACTCAATTCACTAAAAATTCTATCATTTACTTTGAAAATAAGTGGCGCTACGTTTATATTTGTATATATTCGCCACCTGCAGACTTATACATGCTTAAATGTGTCCAAAGTGCGTTGTGTCATAGCTGCGTGTGCGCTAAGCCTACGTTACAAATAGTAAAGTTCTCAAGCAATAGTTATCATTATCAGTCTACTATCGCGTAACCTCATTAGTGTATGAAAATATCTCGGCAAAACGTACCGCGTGGTCACTAAATTTAAAAAAAAAAAAAGGGAGTACACCTAATAAAAGTAAATAACGTTTAGACCGTCCATGCAGATTTATCTCCTTCATATTCTGCCGCAAAAGCGTAAAGAAGCGTTACCATTTGAGACAAGAACCTTTTCTGGTTGGCCAATTAAAGTGGTAACGCCATAAAAAAATTTATTTATTGAAAAATTGGTAATAGATCACTGTTTCAAAATGAAAGAATTATCAGCAATGCCTAACATTTCTAAAACAAGTGCTTGCGGAATTATCTATGAACCTAGTGTTTAAAGCAAAAGTCGTCCAATCAACGAGAAGGACTATGGTTGCAATATTTTGGGATTGTAAAAGCATTTTATTGATTGACTTTCAACAGTAATTATTATTATTGTTTGTTGCTTGAACTGAAAAATACAGAGGGAAATTGTCAATAGGTGTTGGACTACCACATGACAATGCTGCCGTTATGCTCTTGCAGTTTCAAAGGTTGCAATTCGGAAATATAGCTTTGGATGTACATTTAATATTGCTTCTAGTGACTATTTTTTAATGTTCCTATTTAAAAAAGGTGTAGAGACAAGTACTGTGGAGAAAAGGCACACCTGGTTCCGAAAAGTTAAGAATGTTTCTTTAAACCAAATGTAACGATAAGTTTAGATGAATAATCTTTCCTCTTCCACGATGTTTTGGAAATCACGGTAATTATTTTATTGTGCTGCTTTTGTAACTGTTTTCCTTATTCTTTTGATATTGACCAAAAGCTTCTACAGTACACTAAAGTTATATAAATGTAGAGGCATTTCTATTTATTTACATTAAACCTGTACTACAGAAGAGGTGAACCCCGAATTGGCACGTTCGTGTTCAAAATACCGCATTACAACTAATAGTCTCGACTGAGATTTTAAATGCTTGTTACGAAACTTTTTTAAAAAGACTATAATATAGTACAAATAATAATACATATCAAGAACTGACTTTTTTTGTTTTGCCGTAATTACAGATTTAACATAGCGCATTCATATGTCCATGATTTTTACAGAAACAAACCTTAAGACCGAAAAACTTGCAACAGTAATTACCAAACCTTCTTTTACTATGCAAAAAGAAGGTCTTCATTTCAATCAATTTTTAACAGTTTAGGCAGCTCCATAGTAGATGCAGTAAGCATAGTGATATCTGCTGTCGAGTGAATAGAACATGCATATATATTTTAAGTAACAGTATCGATTTTATACTATACTGTAATATTCAACTGCTCAAAACAATTGTATGTAAGTATTATATTGAATTAGTTTATGCTATATCGTTTTCTCTTAGTCTAAATAAATATATCACGACAATAAAATAATTGTCACTTATTGATGCTCAATGTATTCGATTTAATAAATACATTCATTCTCTAATTCGTGGAAGTATAATCTAGATAGCACTTGCACAGGTGGCAAAGGACAGTTTATAATGATTATTGATTGCAGTAACAGTGATAGGTACGTATCGTAGTACCAACGTAATGTATGGATGGATATTGTAACGAATCTGAACTGAAATTCAGTCCTGTGTTGGAGTTTTGCGTGGGCAACTCTGACGGACTGCTTCATTAGAGAGCGCACTAAGACGACATGACCGACCCGTGTATAACGTTATCGCACTGATGCATTTGTACGTAACCTGTTCTTCATCTGCTCTGTCCCCCATAATTTTCACTGGTTAGCACTATTCGTCATAGTTATCTGCTTCTCACGATCGAATGCTTCAACATTACTATTACAACTGTCATTTGTCTCTAGTATCTGTTACATTGAAAATTATACACATACCACAATATAATCTATTTTAAACTAAATTATAATGCAATTATTAATAATTCGTAATAAAGAAAACTATTAAATTTTCTAAAACCAAACAATTCTCTCGTATTCTAGGTGAGGAAGAGGAATGGGGGAGTGATGCGGATGTAATGACAACGGAAGACACATCTACGAATGAACAGATAGAACAAGAAAAACCAAAACAAGAAGAAGAAAAATGTACAAAAACAGAAAATAACGATACTGCACCAAAAATTCGTTTAAAAGCATCATTGGCAACAGATCCTGCTTTACAACCTCTTGCAGTTCCCCTAGCAAATGTTAAATTAGAAACAGAAGTTAGTACATCCTCCAATGAATACATTCCATCTTTACCACAAGCATTACAAACTGCTTTGGCTAGGGGATTATTTCCACCCAGCACACTGCCTCCATCTGATGCATCTCCAAGATCGGACATTGAAGTGCGACAAACAGGCGTACAAATTTTTTTCTGTCATCCATGTGGTATACGATTTTCATCTTTAAGTACATTAGAAGCGCATAAAACATATTATTGCTCTCACAGAAGTAGTAAGCCAATAGAAGAGGATATTAAGTCAGTAGGAAATGAAGCGAGCGGCAATCAATCTGACCAAGATGCTACAGAAAGTAATAATAAAGCAGTAAAGACTGGAAAACAATATACCTGCTCGCATTGTTCCTATAGCGCTGACAAGAAAGTTAGTTTAAATCGACATATGCGAATGCATACAGCGTCCCCTGGTCCGGCTACAGTGCAAGTAGTTGCTAATGGTGACATAATTGGGGACACCCAAGATAGATACTGTGCAGAATGTGACATTCGCTTTAGTTCCCTAAAGACGTATCGTGCACATAAGATGCATTATTGTAGTTCTAGGCATATGTTGAAATCTGGTCAAACAAGCAATACGCCCAAACAAACATCAAGTTGCACTTCCGGTTCAACACCAACTTCACCAATTGATACATCCTGTAGAACACCTCCATCTCCTAACACTTCCGTCCCTCCACAGCAGCATTTACTAGCATTACCTACTAATCCAATAATCATATTACCTTATTCATTGTTCCGAAATGCCAGTATTTTACCTGGTTTATTGCCAAATTTGTCTGGTTTACCTAATCCTGATACTCCTTGTTTTTTGTTTCCAAATGGAACGCTTCAACCTCTATCTCAAGCACTCTCTACAACAACAACACCACCATCTGAGTTGTTAAAAAATATCAGTAAAGCCAAAGAAGCAGTTTCTCGGGAGATGTCAGCACCACTTGATTTGAGTATGAGAAAATCTCCTAATGTAAGAGACTTAATAATCGACTTAGGAGAAGACAATGACAAAGAGAACAAAAAGCGTAAAACACCATCACCTGAGAAAATTGAGTGCACACCTTCAATAAGGGGATCACCTCCTTTAACTCCATCGTCACAACCAGGAACATCACCGTCTTTAAGTATATCTCCTAAAAGAAAACATGACCATCTAGATGGAACTTCACGAAGCAGCAGTCCAAGACATATCAAAAATACGCCAAAATCGACAGATATTAGCGATCGTTTACAACCAAGTCCAGAAGCCAACAATTTAAACCCTAAGTACTCTACTCATCCATTTTTAAACGCACCTCTTCTTCCACATGAGATTCAAATGCGTTTATCCTCTTCAGAATTTTCTCAACTGCAGCCTCAAGTTTTAGTAAAACAAGGTGTGTCAAAATGCAAAGAATGCAATATTGTTTTCTGTAAATATGAAAATTATATTATTCATAAAAAGCATTATTGCTCAGCTAGAATTCAAGACGATGAACTTAAAACTTCCACCAGTCCGCCTATCAGCCCAAGAAGTGCAGGAACAACAAGTCCAGCAGGCCAATACCAACAATTAATATGTATGGCATGTGGTATAAAATTTACATCGCTTGATAATCTTAATGCACATCAAGCTTATTACTGCTTGAAAAGGAACGACGTTGATCAGAGACGTTGCGGAAGGTGTCGAGGTATAGCTGATCTAGGCCATCAATGCGTCAATACTTCTGGAATGGGTTACAAATGTCCTTGCTGTGATGTTGTAAGTCCGACGCCTAGTGCAGCACAAAAACATATGGAAAGCCACACTGGAGTGAAAGCGTATCGATGCATTATTTGTCGATACAAAGGAAATACACTACGTGGAATGAGGACACATATCAGAATGCATTTTGATAAAAGATCACCGGATTTGCAGGTAAATCATGTATTTTCTTAGAGCCCGGCGGAATTAGGTAGCAAACATTTAAGCACTTCTTGCAAATAATTATTTAAAAGCACACGTATAATAAAGGTGAGTAGTCTATTTATGCACGAGAAGTGGATATTGACTTCCTAGATGTATATATGTACGTATGTATGAACGTGGTTAAAGTCAAAAACCTAAAACCGCCGAGCTTATTTATTATCAATGAGTGGACAAAATAGTGCACGTGTCATTTACACAAAGGTGTGAGAAGTATTAGGTGCCAGGCGTTATTATTGTAGTTGGAATATTTTTCCCTTGTGTCAGGATCGTAAGGCCTTTCTGCGATCCTGGTCGCCCGTTTGTTCGGACACTTACCTTGAATGTACAAACAAACGGACGGCCTTGTAATAAACGCGTTATTTATATCACATTTCTGTTTTATAAATGAGACACCTACCTTATTCACAGAAGAATAAGTCTTATATCAATTTTAAACATATCACAATTAAGATAAGTATTTTAAGTCATGTCGACAGCTACATTAGGTGATTTCCAACTTCCCTCGTTTCGTTTATGGAAGAATATATTTACCTTTGAATGCAATAATTAGAGAAAACAAATTATTAAACACAGTTTCCCACAGCTGCAGTACAAATTAGGTTAGTTTTCAGCCAGTAATCAATAGAATTGGCCACTTTGTGCGGGACAGAGGGCGGTATAGTAGGGATAATGACCCGATACCAACAGCAGCAGTTATCATCAGTTTGACGCGAGCCATAGTATCGTACGAGCGGATGCTTTGCATAGCCTGGTACAGTAGGCGCTCGATTATGTGAACGATATCAGCCAAGCACTCTTCACGTTACTGAAAATTTACATTAGCGAGCTTTATTTTATTTATAAAAAAAATGCATAAAAGAAAATATGTATGTTTATTAAAAACTTAATTGTAAACCATGAATAACATAATACATATAATATTAAAAAATAAATTTTACATTATTTTGAAAAATAATGTCCTGTTTTTGTTTCCGAAAATTTACGCTTGGTATTTTCTAATGCCATTGCCCGTAGTTTTCGGAGTACTAAAATATCGCAATATAATGTTTTTTTCTTCAGCCCAATCTAACGCTAGATTAAAAATTTCTACAGCTTGCGAATCACTCACTGTATTTTTTATTTTAATTGGAGGGTATCGTCTTCACTCACTCCATCTTCCTCTTCATATGCATCATCCATTTCTTTATCGTCATTCCATAACAACATCGGTAATTGTGCAAACAATATCGGGATTTATTGCTTTTAATAATTTGAGAACGTCCGATGATGCACTGTCAATAACCTCAGCATCAGATAGTAACTGTTTTCTAATTATGGTTAACGGCACATTGCCTTCATCGTCATAATCATCACTGGAGTAAAGCAAATTTTTCCAACACCTTTGGATTGTTTGCTGGTTAAGGGCATTCCACGCCATATCACATACAGTTACTTGCTTTAAGGATTCAGAAATGCCTTCTCTTTAATTAATTCACCGCTAATTGGAACATGATTATTTTTACATGACCGCGACGCTTCCATTACCGGGTATATACATGAGCGAGCGTTTACTGTATATGCAGTGGCTATAACATACGTCAACGCAGAAAGAATCAAGAAAGAAAACTCTGTTGGACGATAGGAAGTTACGCCATAGTACTGCCAAAATGTTTTAAACGACTTAGTCGGCAACACGAGATAACATTGTCGGAAAGAATACGGCTGAGAGCAATTATTCGAGATGATCCACAACTAATTGAAAATTGTAGCTTCCATTATACTTACTGTTAAAATACATACTTAAATAAAATATTACTAACTTCCAATATTGTTTCTGGTGTACAACTCCCGTGTCGAAATATTTTCAAAGTACGTACTACTTCCAGAAGAATCTCCACGAAGGCTGTAGTCTAGTTCTGAATAGTCTTAGAAGAAACTGTCCTTCGTTTATATTCTTAAACAAATATCCTTTAACAAGTATTTTAGACTATTATTATGATTAACGACCACTACAATTACATTTAGAAAATATCGTTGACCTGCTGTAAAGCACTGAGTTAAGAGACTGCCACGATTTTCTTTGTTGCTTCGCAAGGACTGGGAGTTCTAGATACATAATAGGCATGTTTTTTCTTTCTTGCTTTATTTATCCAATCGTATTAATACCATTACAAGTATCCATTGTTAAAACGGGTGTCTTACATCTCATAATGCATTCTTTATGTGATTGTTAAGGTATGTAATGGTTTGCTCTTTTCCAGTTAGTCAGTTCTGTCCCATGTATATAAATAGCAGGTAATGATCTAGAATTGAAAAACTTTAGAATACGTAATTATACGGTATCGCTATACAGCAATAGAGAACTTCGTAGATAAGCAGTATGACATACCCATTATATGGACTACAACAGCGGCGGGCGAAATTATCTTTTAACACCGAGCAGGTCCATTGTTACCTTCCTTTGAAATTTCTAAAAAAATAATGTATTAGTCACCGAATTCGAATTCTCAGAAACATAATTCCGATCTTTCCTTGGGGCAAACTACCCCACTTCTCGAATCCTGCACTGTGACAAAAAAGTGTCTATCGAAGTAACAAGACGGTTATGATCTAAGCTATGTAGTACCTTTTAGCATAAATAACTCGCTTTCTACTAATCTAGCATCAAAAATAAAGTCACTAAAAGTACAAACGTAAACCATTGTGTAAGAAGTTCGATTTAATAGTTATATTTAATAAAAGTCTTTAAAAGGATGTACAGCAAAAAATCTCTTTAGATATCTGCTAAGAAACGGCTCTATACTTCTAAATCACCTTCTATTTTGTCACTTATGTAAAGAAACACTATAGATTATAATGAATATTTTTAACTTTCGCACTAATTCCAAATATTTCATTCAACATCCTTACATCGATTTTTTTTTTTTTCAGGAAGAAAATTATATTACGTATATAATGGATGATGAATTAAATAATATGGAAATATCGCCCAATACTGCTCCAGTAACTGAAGAGCGTTCCACATCTCCTGCTTTAGAAGGGCAAGCAGGGCCAGCAGAAACACTTCACCATTGTCAGCATTGCGCTTACAGCTCTGTATATAAGGCAAATGTAATTCGTCATGTAAAATTAGTACACGAAAATATTTCTTCGGAAAATATTACTAATGGCTCTGAAGAAAAAAATTGTAGAAAAGAAGTATTAATAGAGGACGATGAGGAAATTATAGTGAAAAAGGAAGCTATAGAACCAGAAGTAATTATCGCTCCGACCAACGAAGAAGAAAGAGAAGAATTCGTTGAAGTAGTGAATGACATTAAACCTAAAATTTCACAGGATGTAGACCTCATGCAAGAAGCTGCCAAACCTGGACCTAAATATTGTAAATCGTGCGATATTTCTTTTAATTATTTCTCTACTTTTGTGGCCCATAAGAAGTTTTACTGTTCAAGTCATGCCGGAGAAGTAACAGCATCTACGAATAACAATAATTCTACTACGAGAGCTGCAGAAACATCTGTTTTATGAAAGAGGCAGAAACTAATGTAAATAATTTTAACAATGTGATTTAAAGCACATGTGTTAAAGGCCAGTCCTTATATGTATACGCGTCTTGTTACATACATGCATACATACTTATTATACAGTTTATGTAGATAGTAGTAATGAACTGTGAACATGAAGTGTTATTTACAATAAGCCATTCAATATTACGTTTTCTTGTAAATGAAAGATTTTATAATTTTGTTCCATTTCCTAAATTAGTTGTATATATTCAGTTGTATTTCTATCAAACCAAAGCAAATCTTTTCTGATACTCGAATAATACACAACATTATTAAAAATGACATTATTTCATTTGTTTGTTATAAGTTACAATAATTATTGTGAGTTCTATGTTATAGCTGTGGGTGTTAGAAATACTTCTCCAAGGTATGAGTGATTAACCATTGCAGACAATAAATTATTTATTTGTACGTGAAGTTTTTTTACAAAAAAAAGCCAAATCCAAAATAATATAATAATTCGATTTTATTGCACTTGCGCAATTAACATCCTACTAGAGTGTGGAACACCTTTGCTTTCAGCAACGTTATAATAGGGTTAGGTAATCATAATAACAAATGCCTACAGGTGGGAGTTGTACTTTGTAATAAGACGGTTCGCTCTCCGTATTGAGTGTCGAGTGTACACGGGTGGTTGTTTTCTATTCACATGAATAATGTGCCATTGGTAGGTATTTCCTAACGCTAATTAACTTTAATCAGTGTAATACATCTACATATAGCCGTAAAATATAATAAATAAATTAAATTTTTGCACTTTGCATATATGCGCATATATATGCATCGATTTTTGAGAAAATATGCATAAACCTGGGGCATATATACAAACAAATTGCGACGATATGCAAAATTTTTACATAAAATAAATAAGAGCAGAAATTTAAACATTAACTTCATTCCACAAAATTTTTTTACAACATATTTCTAAACCAATTTATAATTAAATGTTTTTCAAAATTGTGTAAAAGAAAGTTTTGTTTTTTATTAGAATACATATGCTTCGAAATAGAAAAGCTTCTTTCAACATCCACAGATGTAATTGGTGCATTTTTTAACTTGCAATACATTCTAAACTAAAATTAAAGTCGAAATAGTTCACTGTTTCACCTTCCAAAATTTTCTTAACTTTCTTCAATTTCAAATACCCCGCATTTTTATTTATCACTTTAAATTTATCGTATATAGAATTACCTATTGTACCCTTAACCTTCTTACATAGCATATCAAATTCGTCTACTATTTCGATCGATTCCGAGAGCAACATCCCTTACGTTTCTTGTTTACGAATGGAACTTGAAACAAAGCTATAATTTAACTTAATATACAAAACGTTTTGTAGCAATACTGTTCGGGATTGTTCGCCGTGGCCGAGCAGTGTCGTACGACTGTTGTACAGGGCAGTATCATGTAAGCGTGTCAGACAATGTTGTGCAAAGGAAACACTATGTGGTATATACATGTATCAATAAATATGTTGTAATATAGTACAAAAAATGCTATGTGATAGAACGATGTGTCAGTACAGACATTTAAAAGTTGTACAACACAAATACTGTTGATGTTACCATTTTTTTAGTTTTCTAGAGCAATGCAGTCAGCAGTGATTTCAAGAATTACATTTTTATTCCTCCAAAATTATCGGCGTAACAAATTGCAGCGTCTAACCATGTACCCCATTTCGTAATAATCGGTTCAGGAGGTAACTTAACACTGGGAAGTCGCTCCTTATAAAATTGCATTCGTAAAGGTGCTTTTAAAAACACTTTTTCACATTGCTAATTAAATCATTAATCAAAGGATATTGATTCCTAATATCTTCGGCTACACGATTGAACCCATGAGCTTAACAAGTGGTATGAATAATGTTACTATAAAAAATTTTTAAATTTTTTATAAATGTACGGTGCAGCGTCGGACAACATTAGTACATTTTTTTCACGGGGTCTACTTCCAGGTAAGAAGAAATTTGATAAACCTTCTTGAACGAATTGGGCAATAGTCACATTATTTGTTTTTTGAAGTTCTTTACAATAAATTAAATATGATTTACCTACAATATCTTCATGAAGAATTCTTAGTAACAAATGGGTAATATAACGGCCACACTTATTCGTACTTTCATCTACCATGATATAAATAAAATTATTCCCTACCAATTGTTCAAGTTCTGTCATTGCTTGCTGGTAAGAAGATGTATATATGATAATTTTTTCGTCAGGTATATTATGTTTGCAACATTTTTGCAGAAATGATTAGACGAAATTAATGCGTTACACAGATCCGTATTATATTCTTCTTGTTCTGAGTTTCGTGAAGTTGATGCTACACATTGATATATATACATTACTGCACACATGCGGATCGCTTTAGTTTTTCACATTTTCCAATATGTGATGGAGTTTTAGCGTGTTGTTCAATCAGGTATTTGCTCTCACAAAACACCTACAATAACAATTGTCATTTTATATCAAAAGTTAAAGAATTGTAAAGCTTTTATTAAAATTAAACTTAGGAGTTTATTGCAGGCTTGACAAAATTTTTTGTCGCCATCGTTTACCAGTTCAGGATACGGCTTAATCCATAAAGAAATTTTGTTCGCTATACTCATTGTATGTACGCACAGTGTTTAAAAACGTAACATAATTACATGCTGTTTCGCTCAAAGATATTCAATGAATGAATAGTTTATTTGGGAATTAATAATAATAAAACGTATTTACCACATCCCTTCTGCTAGGCGAAATTAAACACATGCAGTTCTTAAAAAGTATAAGAGAAACCAATGTAAAAGATATATCGTTCTGAGAATTGTCCGTTATCGATCTACGTTGGGAATTACAAGGAATTTATACTAATAGAAAGGATAAGAAAAAGCCTAAATATGCAATATATACAATCACTAATTAGCGCTAATTAACTTCAATTAGTGTAATACGTCTACATATAGACTATAATTAAAGATATGCAAAAAATAAAATATATACACTTTGCATATAATCCGGTCTCTAGTAACCACTGATTACTATTTCGTTTATACTAACAATTTATTTTAACTTGAAATTTAACAAAATCTGTTTTAACGTAAGGATGTTAAATAACGCTCTTTTATACATTATGACTCCATATTTCTTTATATTAGGTGGTGTTTAAAATAAGAGGTACAGCCATTGGAAAATCTCGATTACTTTATGGAATGACATAAAAGACTGGCGAATTTCAACACCCAATGCAAACGATAAAAACAAAACAATTATGGGCCCAACTAATTAATGGATTAAATATTAAATGCTCTGGGGTATTGTAAAAAATCAGTAAATAAATGACAAAATACGCACAATTAATTTAATAATTAGCGTTAAAAAAGATCAAGGAATTGCAGATATTTTAAAGCGCATTGGAAAAGAAATGCGCAGCCTTAAAATTTGATTAAAATGGCATAAGTGGAATCTCACTGTTGCAGTGGGATTCTGTAACTCTGACTCGACCGGCTACTCGACACTAGCATAACTCGACGTTGACGCCAGCCGGAATTATGTAACGGTGTTGAGTATGAAATCGGAAATTGTCGGTAATTTATGAATTTTTTTTAGAAATATGGATTGATAATGTATAAAAGAGCGGTATTTAACACTCTTACGTTAAAGCAAATTTTGTTAAATTTCAAGTTAAAATAAATTGTTAGTATAAACAAAACAGTAATCACTATGCTCGCATAAGAATTGAACAATTCTAGGTAAACATTCATAAATAGATGTATATTATTCTACAAATGTTTTAAATTAGTGATTTTCTATCGAACCGTCTTCTATTACATAGAATAGTAAATTATTATACCACATAATACAATTACAAACATAAACAAACAATTAATACATTTTGGTTTTGAATAGCCGCCAAGAAAATGTCCTTTCTTGAAGAGTGATAGAAACCAAGCAAAATGTAATAGAATGAGATGCGAGATCCAAACGACACCAACTTTGCTGTCGAGTATATTCCGTCGTTTGTCGACGGCTAGGTGTCGAGTAAACGTTACAGAATTCCGATAGTGTCGACTCACTCGACGTCGAGCTTACAGAATCCCCTATACTGGGCTAGGTGTCGAGTAAGGGTTACAGAATTCCGATAGTGTCGACTCACTCGACGTCGAGCTAGCGGAAAAAAAGGCACTAGAAAATCTAGCGGGGAGTGGTGATAGGCGGCTAACATTCAAATACAAATTTATATTAAGCTGCGATCTATGCAAGGAAGAAGTGAAAAATATTTTTTTTATTCTGGCCTGGATCCCTATAAAAATACATTCTATAGAAGTTCGTGTTGCAAAAATAAACAGCAGTATTCTTTCTCTTGTGCTCACGCTTTAACTGCAAAAATATAGATATTAACGAACTAAGAAGAGACTTCCTTGTTTTATTATTTCTCATATACTGGTTCTTTCACTGTGCAAACAAACACACAATATTTTTCTTGTTATAACATTTTCTCCTTTTGTACTTTTTCGTGTTATAAATAGCATCCTCCACTTCCGTGTATTCTCTTGATTGTTAAACACTATTTGCAAGTACAGTAATTACTTTGTGTAATTATATTTGCTTGCCACTAACTATTAATTTGAGTGTTAATGCATATGCATCGTATGTACAAACTACAATTGTTCTTGTTAAAAGTTGAGAGCATGCAAGATATTTTCAATAAGAAATACTTTATAAGATAACCACTAAATGGTTTCTGTTAACTATTGTATCTTAATTTTTGTACATTTCTACATTGTTTCGGTGTGGTTTTAAATGAATGAACTATTTATAAATCAAGAAGAAAGCAATAAGGCAACCTCAAATAAGGTAAGATTATATTTTCTAACAAAAACGATAGCTACATACATATTACTAATACAATATAATATATTTGCTAGTTAGAAAAGAAATATTTACATAATATACTACTTAGCAATGGCATAAAGTACCTATTATCTTGAAATGGCACCATTCCATTTTCAATAATGCACTATCTTCCACAAGAGGCATATTGTACGCAATGATATGAGTGTATGATTGTGTGAGGTACGCTGCTACGGAATATTCACGCATAATGTAACCTACTACTCAATGGTAGGAGTTTATATTCTAATATATCGGATTGTTCATAGATGCTTTTATTGGTATGATACCAGAAATCCATGTTTTCTAAAAAACAATATTCATGGCTTTTACTTCTTCATTTGTTGACCACCTTATTTCTTGATCATTACACATATACTTTGTATTGCATCATGAAGAAATAGATAACCGATACCTCATGGGATACCAAACCACTCAGCTTGATCTAAATGATTCTGGTTTGACTGGTATCTATAGCATAGATAATAATTTCTTCTTGGTTAGTACTATTGTCACAATATTCATTTAGCACCCAATATCTTCTAATAATTCCTACAAGTGATGTATTTAAGTATTAATATTTAATTAACATAATTCTATCTATAACTTACTTCTTGCCATACGAAAATGTCTATGGAAATCGTTGGGGAACTACTTCTACTACACAATTTTCAATCCTTATGGAGGCAGTCCCTCTTTAAGCAGCTATCGCACTCGTACCCGCATTAGAATAGCTAATACGACAATGTATCTATATACAAAAGACAATAGCTAAAACACATTTGTCAAATCCAGCTGCGATCACGCAAATTGTGCTCGTTATCGCAGCGTAAATTTTTATACGTTTCCTACCACACGTTGTTGGGAGGTGTAATATAAACAAGCACTCTTCTCCACTATCTCGCACAGAAGTATCATGTTACACTTTCTTACTGTATTAATGCATATGAGGAAATGCGAAATCCGTAGAAGGCTACCTTACTTGAAAATAATACTTCAAAACATCAATATTTGATTTTTGAGAGATATCTCCTCATACGTCCCACTTACCACTAGAATGTCCAGCGCTCTTTTTTCCGCTAGGCAAGATGGCGACTGGTAGCTCGAACGCCGGCACCTAGCGGTCACGTTCAAGACGCCGCTCGAGCTAGCGGAGGCCAGCGCCCGAACTCCCTGAACGCACGGATGGATAGGTAGAACGCAATCGATAGTATCGTGTTGCCAACTTGTTTATTTGCGCTCTCTCTGAAGATTGTAGCCTATTATATCTAATGGAATCAACTACGTGGGTTAGAATAGTGCATGCGAATAGAATTCTCTAGGCGCGCACGGAGTAGAATCAACCGAACACGAACGTGACCGAAGACGCACCGAACTGCTTACTATAGGCGCGACGCTGACAAATATTTAAAAGAGAACGAAAAACAATAACAGAGAAATCTCATTATTTAACCCATAAACATTTATACACACTTTTAAAGGTATGTGAAAAAGCTAATTGCGGACAATTAATATAATAAAGTTTGTCTTCCGAAGAGAAATATGTGTCAATACACAATGTATATATTATTCTCTATTCTCTACACTTACAATATATCATACTCTCCCCGAAACTAGGAAAGATAGAACAAAGTATTAAAGGAAAAAATTGTAGGAAATTGGCCCAAGAACATGCGTATAATCTCGGACTTCTATCTACACCCTTAAGCAAACCACCCCCGCAACACCTAAGCGCAGAATCGATATCGAAAAGTGTACATAAGTATTAGAAAAAAAAGTTATAGGAAGAAGTAATTGGAAATCGTTCCGACAGCGCACATGTAAATTGTGGCAAATCGTCCCAGTCATCGACAAATGAAAGACAAGAAATAAAATGAAGAGCCGATTCACTTTTGTAATATACTAGGAATTGGACCGTGTCATAATGAGATTATATAAGCGCGGTTAGCACGTCGAGTCACCGTAACCTTCTACCAAAGTGGTTTCGTCTCTAGCGTGGTTTACACGTCGAGTTACCGTGCCACTGGTTTCCCCTGAAGAAGCTTCCTACGACGGAGGCGAAACGTCGGGATCCCACCTTTCTCTTTTGTTCTTTTCTTTTTCTTTCTTTCTCCCCCCTACCTCCTGTCACCCCCTCCTCACTCTCTCTTTCCTTCTCTTACTCTTTTCCCCTTTTTTCCGCCCACCCCCCCTTTTTTTTCATTCTTTTTCTTTTTATTTCTTTCTCCTCTTACCCTTATTTCATTTCTATATTATCTCATCATGACACGATCCAATTCCAGAAGTTGTTCGTTTATTACTAACTCTGGCCGTGGAAGCCTACGTATTTATTTTAAGAGATAACAGTACTTATATAAATTGTTTATTGACGCATATTTCTCTTCGGAAGATAAATTTTATTATATTATGTGTCCGAAATTAGCTTTTTCACGTACCTTTAAAAGTGTGTTGAGGGCTGAATAATGAAATTTTTCTGTTATTGTTTTTCGTTCTCTTTCAAATTTTTGTCAGCATCGCGCCTATAATAAGCAGTTCGGCGCATTTTCGGTCACGCTCGTGTTCAGTCGATTCTACTCCGTGTACGCCCTAACCCAGATATAGTTTATACCACATACGGTGTTCCTATCTGTTCCTATCACATTATTTATATTGTGATCGTTGTAACGTACTGTAATCACACGTTACTGTCAGGCTCATCAATGAATTAGTATGGAATTGGTATGCGTATTTGTTTAATAAACTTCTATTTTAAAGTATAATCGTAGTGTTGGAACATTTTTTAAATATTACTCAATAATTTTTGGTTGAACAGTATGCCGCAAAATAAGAAAGGTTAGTACCTGAAAGTGTTTGTATCAAAATTATTGCACTATAAATATTGCAGATAATCAACATAGAAGCAACCAGAATATGGCCCCTAACAAAGGTATTAAAATTTTATGGTGTATTTGCGAATTGAAAACCACAGTAAATTTTGTGTTGCAATTAAATTTATTCGCCAAATATTGTGCAGAATTCTAAACTAACAAAAAACTAAACAATATGTTGTACAGAGGTTATAGTACGATTACAGTATCTTACGAGTTGAAATTTAATATACATTTATTTTACTTCAGTTCTGAATGTAAATCTATTACAACAGTAATTTAGCCTTGTCAGAATAAATTGCAAAAGCCAATCGCTACATTTAATCTGTTTATATACAACCATTACTAGGTTAGAGATTTTGTTATGTGTTGAATTTAGATCTGCATTAGATTTTAAGGAGTGTAAGGACAAAGAAACAATAAGACGAACCATTATATCACGTTTAAAGTGCTTTTCAAAACAGGATAGAGCTGGTTGCCATATAGTACAGTTAATTTTCTATAAAACATTGTATCAATTACATGTAACAATAATTGCAAGGACAGTGTAGTTGTATAATTTACTGCAGTAAACTCCATACCACACAAATTAATACTTTATTTGGAACGCAACGGTTCAAGTTTCAAGTTAAATGTTTTGACAGCATGCCAAGCAAGAATGATTACCTTTTGTATGGCTAGCAACAAATTTTTAATATTTTTTGTATATATCAGGTAAAGATATAGTTTCAGTGTATTCAAGGCAAAGTATAATTTATCAGTATCATATTGATTGATAGTAAGAGAAGTTGGACACTGATACTATAAGTTTGCGCTAGTTATCCGTGTGTTTTATGTTTGAAATAGTGTGTAACATTATACGAGTTAACAATATGTCGTCAAATTCGCATTCTGCGATAGGAACTGTGGGAAGGTGTACATAGGTTTGTCATGTGAAGTTATTGTTCTTACTTTCTTATTACAAAACCACCCTGCTTTGCCAATGCGTGTTTGTACAAATTAAAAAAAAAGAGATGTTTGCTTATATTTGAATAAATAATGTATATTGTTAGTTAAAGAAAACAAGTTCACTTTCTAATGCTTTTTTATTTTGGTACTGTAAAGGATAATGTATTATATATTGCCTGTGTCGGTCCAAATTAAGTATGATTTCTTCTTAAACTTATGGTCTAACAGAAATTTCTATTTAACTGGTAGTTGACCTTTAATTGGAAGTGGTGCGTTCGAAACCAACTTCCGATAAGTACAGTGGCCTACTTTTCCGATGGGGTTCGATACGCTTCCAAGTCACTATTTGCCGTTGGGAAAATAATTAACGGCGCTTCACCCTTTACGGCGAGTGGATGCAGTAACAAGGCCATGAAACACTTTGCACACACTTTCCTACACCTTAAGGCAGTTATGGCAAGCTAAAATAGCTTATAACCCAGCTGGGCCACCACCAAAAAAAAAATATCAGTATTATTTTGAGAGTTGCTTTTGGATTCGAAAAAGTATAGTTTCTATTAAAAAACTGACTAATGATTACTGCAGACTGAACATCTCCACCTTCAACAGCGATCGTAGATTCTAGAGGCCTACTGTTATTTTCCTAGAAAAACAGCCCGGGCCATCCTTATCAGCAACATTAAGCGCGTCGAGTTAGGGATTTTAATTGATTTTAACGGAAAGCTCGCGTTTTGTTGTGTTTAAAATGACTCTCCTTTTTTTTAGGAGTTTAGTTTAAGGTACCTAAAAATCGATTTAAAAAGGGCTATTTCTAGGTTATGTTTAGTGGTACATGAGTCATAGTTTACGAAATTTAGGTTGGTATTTATTGTATTTGTAGTAAAAGTTACCAAAACAGATAGAAAATACTGATGAGCGCTAAAATTTGATTTGAATATTGGGGGGAATAATATGTTGTATAATATTTACTATCCCATATTTTTTATTTTTGTATATAATACAGGTAAATAGACTAGTATTGTTTTAAAACTGTATTAAATTATAGCGAAGTTCACATTGTAATTTTTCTATGGTTCCCATTATAGAAAACAATTATCAGGGGAAAAAAGGACAAGAACAACAAAGACAATAATTTTCTAGTGAATGTTATTATTTATTATAGCACGCGAAATACATGAAAGTTGCACTGAGAAAATGAATTGGTTTGGTTTTGAGCGAAGTTAACTAATTATTACTTCGAAAATTACACAAAAAATGTATCGAACTGGTAGTAAATTATAAAATGAAGTCCAATATTAACGTGATTTTGTTAAGATGCATTCAAGTAAGCCCGTCCGTCAATGCGAAACATAAAATGAATATGGTATATTAAATCTACATTGTTGGAAATGTCAAGGCACTAATTCGTGAGTAGGTCATCCCAAACAAAAGGACTAGTTCCAAAATAGTAAAAGATTGATTAATTGAAAATAATCACGAAAATAAAGCAACAAAAACATATTTCTAAAATAATAAACGACCAATGAATTAACAAATTATCCTAGGAATAAAATAATATACTACAAATATTTTCCAAATAATGGATTGGAAAATAATTCTGCAAAATAAACAATATGGCAGAGAAAAGGTAATTCCCTAACATTTAATGTGCAGGTAATTTAGTGCTTTTGTATTAGGCTGCCAATTAATCGGAAGAAATATTTAACGTTAGCATACGTTTATTCATTCTATAAACGTATAATAAAAATAACTTCGACAAACATGAAGAAAATTGTGCTACAGTAGATCATCTGATAATTATGAAATCGAATGTGCCGCAGGTCAAAGCAAAGGATTGCCTAAGGATGTAGACAAAATCAGTCTTGTAAAAGCAATTCGTATATTTAATAAAGGTTTGAAATGGGCTGAGCAAAATAATACTGACATTGAGGATAATCAGTCCCTACAAAAATTAAATTTGACACTTTTGCCTATGAACACCTTCAGCTGGTATATATAATATATGTAATTTACTACCAGTTCAGTACACTTTTTATGTAGCCTTCGAAGTAATAATCAGTTAATTGCATACAAAACCAAACTAATTCATTTATTTATTGTAAATTTCATGTATATCGCATCCTATAATAAATAACAACATTCACTAGAGTTATTCTTTTTGTCCTTTTTTCCTTGTCAATTGTTTTTTTTATAATGAGAACCATAGAAAAAAGACTATGAGAACGTCACAATAATGTAATATAGCTTGAAAACAATACTAGTCTATTTACCTATATTGTAGTACAAAAATAAAAAAATACGGAATAGTAAATATTATACAGCAGCTTATTCCCCAATATCCAAATCAACTTTTAGCGCTCATCAGTATTTTCTATCTGTCTTGGTAACTTTTAGTACAAATACAATAAGTACCAACCTAAATTTTGTAAACTATGACTCATACCGATAAACATAATCTAGAAATAGCCCTTTTTAAATCGAATTTTAGGTACCTTAAATTAAACTCCTAAAAAAAAAGAAGGGTCATTTTACACACAGCAAAACGTGAGCTTTCCGTTAGAATCCATTAAAATCGCTAACTCGATACCCTTATACGGAACTACAGCCAATTATTCAATAAAGAGTATGTTAGGACTAAATTCGATAATTCTAAGTATTTTTACTGTAAACAAAACATATTATTTCTTTATAGTTACAGTATTGTATCTTTAAGTTTATATATATGTTTTAGGTCAAGGATGTCAACGAATTCGCTTACGAAGAAGTATGTTCATACATAACTACTAAGTCATTGTTAATTCATTTTTGCTGCTTTTTGTAGATATATCTAAGCAGCAAGTTATTCAGAGAAACTTAAGTCATATGCAACAATCGGCTCAAAAAAAGAAAGTGGCGCAGGACCTTTATTACAGTCAACAAGATAGCCGTAGTCCACTTTTACGAGTAAATACAGTCGAGAGCAAACCGCCTGTTCACAATAGACTAGGACGCAATAAAGCAGTTACTAATGTTAATAATGGATTGAAGATTAAGACCCAAGAAAATAAAATTAAATTACGAAAATACAGTTTGCAACAAGATCGATTTGTTAGGAGCAATGGGACAAAAAGAAATGATAAAATAAAACGCATACAATCCGCTCAAAATAGGATCTTGAGAATAAGGCAAAGTAATCAGAACCAAGGAAAACAAATCAGTCATAATTACTCCACACAAAAGGTACGCCTTCGTAGAATGCGTCAAGGACCTGTTAATTATACCGTTCAAGTACTGAACAACAAAACTAAATTACCAGCGTTCAAACACAGTATAAGCAATCTACTAAATCCTAAATTACAAGAAGAAATCAGGTTGATTCAAAATAAAACCGTGAATCATGCTGATATACCATCTGTACCTATTCACCCCCAAGGAACTGGCTTTACAGGAACTACATTACACGAACGTTTCTCTCAATTATAATATGGTTTAATTTTTGTTTTGCGTTGGCTATATTTGTTTGTATTTTAATGAATATAATTTTAATTAGTGATAAGACCTAGATGTATTTTCTGGAAATTTCAATTAGTTTTATTTTGTACTAATAAATATGTGAATCATTAGTTTTATTGGAAATTCTTATAGAATTATATTATAAAACCGAAGCTAATGAGGCAGACGGTAGTTTTAGTTTCTCCTGGATATTTATTCAATGTAATTTTTAGATTGCTTTTACAATGTGAACATTTTTTTGAACTAATGCGAAGTAATATATTACTGATCATGTTAATAATACGTGGGTGCAATAAAAAGGGGATCAAATTTCACAATATCTGAATTTCTTTAATAAATATTAGAGTAACCAATTTCGTGCAGCGATGTTGTACATCTTCAGGCTCAGATATTCAGAAAGGGATTATAGAGATATCTATAGTAGTCGAAAAAGCATCACAGCAGTTAAAATGAAATTAAATTAACAGACTAAAATGATTGTAAAGTTGGGCAAAAATAAGACAAAAGTTATCAATGTAAGGTAGACAAGTCAGAGCAAAATTTTTTACTCATAAAAAAACTCCTTTATATCATGTGGTAAGTTGACAATGGTTTTTATATTCCTTGTATATAAAACAATGTCTAAAAAATATTGATCACAATAGGTATGAGAATGTACTTAAAAAGTTCTGATATTGTTTAATATAAAAATACTATTTCGAATACTGGAACAATGGAATTCATTTGTAATTGATAAATTCACATTGTGCACAATTACGAAAGTAAGTTTATATTGGAGATTGTGGATCCTAAAATTACTTACGTTCCTTGGCGTCAATTTACAAAGATTTTTATGGTGTATTTCCATAAAAATCGTGATCTCTAAACAATGATAGTAGATCTAGATACAACGGCTATAAAAATGTTTATTACACTTGCATTACTGTACTGATAATAAAAAGTAAGCTGCAAATTATAATCGGAAATATGATAGTAACGAAAACTAATTGCAACTGTTGGTTCTTGAAAAATGGATTGAGGAAATCAGGAATTCAAATACTATGGTCCTAAAACACATCACTATCTGAAGTTTGTAGGTAACCGTTTAAAACAAAACCGGGATATGTCTATTGCTTCCGGCTATACTCGAAGTGGAATCTTACTATTAATGTTAGCTATATGCAATTGTTATTGAATTATTTAATAAAAAAAAATGACGTGTATTGCTAAGAAGAGTAATGTTATTTTTGTTCTACTTATCGGTCTTGGGTAACTTAAACTATTTAAATTAGTAATTTTTTTTTATTAACTAGGAAGTGCTCATGGCAATTATTTTATTCATATTAATAAGGTGAATACTCGTTTTCTTCATATAAGGATATTCTTTTCATCACAGCGAACATCACTCGTTGGAATAACTAGGGAAATATAGCAGATGTATAATTGAAGTCATTTATTCAACGACGCTGTTTCGGAAGATAAGTCGACAATTTGGCTTGCCAGAAGTTAGACCGCTGTTAGCATCGAAAAAATATCAAATCCTAAATTCTCTTTAATAGCGCGTAAACCGCATGACATATGTATATCAAAACAAATCTGGTATGTTCTTTACAATACTGTTGGAGCATTCTGAGCAAGATCGTTGTACTCGGAATATTTTGATGGCAGGACTTCATACACTATGAACGTAGCCAATCTTGTTTCAGATCTCAATCACAAAATAAATAGAAGGGACAAATTTGTCGTTTTTTTTGTCTGGTTTTAATTTATGTCCAATATGAAGTGAAGTTAGCTACCACCATATTGAAGATAATGAAATGATAGGAAATTCAAACGACAAAATTGTAATTATAATTTAATCTATTCATTTATAAGCAACATACTTGAAAAGGCAAATAATACTAACGATAATATAATTGCTTTTATATATAAATCACAATTATATTAGGTTCTTCATGAAGTTATTGCTTATTAATTGTACAGACAAACTTCGAAGAATTTCGATTAGAGAATGATTAAAAACCTATTGTATTTTATGACGCCATATAGCAGGATTATTTTTGGGACAATATTCCACTCTTTGGGGTGGAAGCAGCCCACCCGAAAGTGTATTGATAAGTGCTTTAGTTTCTAAATAAACCTGCTTGTGCGTGCGTTAGTGTTAAGAGCGTATCTTCTTGTGCGAACCTGATTAAAGTTATGCCGAGAGGGAAACCGACAAATTTACAAAAGTGCTCTGTAATTGTTGTTTTTCATCAAGAAGGTTATTCAGTATGTCAAATTTTCGAAAAAAATACATGTTAATAAATCGACAAAGACATCAACGCACGGGCAGTTTCAGAGATCAAGCACGTTCAGGTCGCGTTTTTGTAAAAAGAGCAAAGGGCCAAAGAATGTTGCCGAGTTGTGTAGTGCCAACCGTCAAGCAAGCAAGAAGTTCTGTGCTTGCTTGGGATTGTTTTTCCTACACCAGTACAGGAGAGTTGAAGCGAATCGAAAGTATTTTGAAAAAAGAGGGTTATTTAGAAATACTACAAGAAAATGCATTACAACAACCTCAAACACTCAGCAGTGATATGTAAACACTTGCTAAATGAAGAACAAGATAATGGCATTTTACAAATAATGACATGGCTGCCGTAGATCCCCGATCTAAACCCCATCGGACTGTTATGGGATGAATTGGACAGGAGGGTCCGAAAAGTATGTCCTACCTGCGTAGGCCACATGTGGAGCATTTTACAAGAGCAATTGACTAATATGTCAAATAAAATCCTTGAAAAACTAGTGGAGTGGATGCCTCGGATTGTGAAAGCTGTTCTTCGCCCAAAAGGATTTTTTTGATGAACGGAATGTTTAAGAAGTTTCTGTTTTTTTTTTCGTTAGAATTTGTTTTTTTTACTTTTATTCTTTAATTTTAATCGCTATTAATAAAATACAATAAAAATGTTGTTTTGGAAAAGTGAGTGAATATGTTCTGTTTTTATTTAATATACGCGTCCGAAGTAATATGGACGGTAGTGTATATACTTGATAATAAATTATAAAAGTTGATTATAGAGGTGTTCAAAATAAAAAAAAATATAGCAGACTGTTGCAAAGTTCGCAGTTTGTTTGTTTATTAGATTTATTACTACTATGAGTCCTTTACAAGATATTTATACAGTTTGCAGAATGAATATAGGGGTGCGCATGTCAATGCATATTTTGTAAGACAAGTTTCAGACCCATTTAGCGACAAAATATCGGTAACAGTTTAAATGGTTTTATATTTTGTACTTAGTGATCCATTTTCTTTTAGATGTAATCACAAACTACAATAAAATCCAGTTGAAAACGTGGTTAAACGCATTTGAATTTTATTTATAGTTTGTGATGACAACTAAAAGAAATAGCATTATAAAAAAAATATCTAGAAAGATATCTATAAAGAAAACAAAAGGAATAGCAAACAAGTGATTTATTTCTAGTGTATTATGTAATATAGTATATACAACAAAATAATCAAGTTTTCAAGTTCTTTTTCTGTATTTTGTTAGCTGCTTCTTGCGTTCTATCTGTGGGGATGTTTTCTCCTACCAATATCAGATTATTTATTTACCTTATATATATCGATAATATTAATTTAACAAAGCTATCCACAATTAAATTTTCTAATTCGATTCTATGACTATAATTATAAAATGAGAATGAAACATTTACAAGTACATAAGTTTTCATTTTCTCAGTAAATCCTTTTTTGTGTAATACCACTGAAAAAAAGGAATATGCATATGTTATATACATAAGATTACAACTACCCAAACATATCTAGGCAATCGCAGTCGAGCTAAATCTATATTAATAAAAATATATCGTTTAATGTTTTCACAATTTTTAATGGTAGGCATAATATTTTTAATTACCCAGTTGTTAATATATCCAACTGTATTTGATTCGATAGGATGTGAGAAATAGAAATGCTCTGCTAAAGACTGCTTCGCTTTCTAAAAACATTCTCTTCTTTAGTAGGTAGGAAGTTGATGGTTGTTCTAAAACAGCATTAATAGATATTAAACATAAATAGCATGAAATTAACCTTTATAAAAGTACCTGACAATGAACGTTTTTTTTGGTCAAACTTTTCCTTGGGCTCTCATCTTTTGAAATATCACTGGTGGTATATGATGGAAACCATACTTCATAGTGGGACTGTTTAAATAAAGCTCAGTCGTGATGTGGATTAGAAAAACGATGTAGAACAGCTTCTCCTCCAAAACTATTAATAACAACATATACGCTCTGAGCAAATAATATGCCCGCATGAGATAGATTATAAACGAAGACGCAGATCGAGATCGATATTCAACAGCAGGAATACATTAACAATGCTAACTGACACCAAACAACGCCGACCGGATGCTAACAAAACCCTAACCTAATAGTTACCTTAAAAATATCACAGTAAATAAAAACATAATCTGTACTTTAGTAAAACTTTTAAGAAAGAGCGTCTCCGGGCTACAGCGTAGTCGTACTAATTCTTCAACCAATCAAAATGTGGCTATTTATACTAATTTATGATAATTGGCCTTGAATGAATATATTTATAAGACTAAAAAGGAAGTATGCATACAGTACACTAAAATATATATATATATATATATACATATATATATATATACATATATATATATATATACATATATATTGTGTTGAGAAGAACATCAAGTGGTTGAATGCCATAACTAACCGAGACTGTGCTTCAAAGCTTTGTTTCAATTTGTAGGCTGCACTTTGGGTTACTTACGATAATCATTGTCTTACAGAAAAATTGAGCGTTCAAATCGTTTGTCTTCGTAGAAGACTTGGAGCCCTTTTATGAAACCATCACGGCTAATTAAACTCCCTGAATTGTTAAGTGTCGCATACCATATGACTAGTTGCGTGTTTTTAACTATTTTTATATGCAAAACTACGCGAACAATTGCCAGAATTCTTGGTTTTTTTTGCTAGTAACTGCCACCGAGAAAGTTGTTCTTCATCGGTACAGAGCCATTTTTCGTTTTGGTTTGTTTCTTTGGGAAAAGAGTATTTTCGCCAAAATAGCGAAAAAGGGGCTGTGTGCAAAAATTTATAAAGTTTTTTGAAACAATATGGTAAAAAGAAATTGAAAATTAGAAAATAAATAACGCCGTCAAACTGCATAAACGAAATAAGAATAAAGGTGGTCGTAACGTGGTGCCCCGTAGTGGAAAAATTCGGAATTCCAAAAGGCCAGTGCAATTGGCAACGTTGCTGTAGAAGGTTTTGTCTAAGGTATATATACTGGAGCAAGCGCGTAAAATAAGTAGCATATATTACGAACGAATGCAGTTTCTTAATTGTAATATAAACATCTTGTAAATAACCGAGCATGAGGGCGTAAAAGCAGGAAGACTTGCATTATATTAAAATGCAGTGCTCCGATTTTTCGATGGAACATATGTACATGCTATGCATAACACTTTCGTAGCGCGGCTAGCGCTTGAAGAAACTTTGTCATACTTTCAACAACATTCTATTTTCCATGATATTTCTTTACGATGAAAAGTAAAAACCTTTTTGTAATTATTGTAACCGTTTCTTAAACATTACACGCTCTATAATGTTATTATTTAAAAGAAAAATAATTATTATCGTAACAGGTAGTACTATAAACCCGTTTATGTGAGAAAGTCCAAAAAAATATTTTTCTAAAAAAACTCTTCTTCCGTGCGCATTTTACACCGCATAGAATGTCCTAGAATTTTTAGAATTTGTAAGAGAGAGAGTACTTTTACTAAATATCTCAATAAAAGCAGTTACTAATGTTTTATTTAAGACCAATAATAGAAAATACACCACTAATCAATTATCTGAGTTGCTTGATATGTTAATTTTTATAACTTTCACCATATTAAATGGGAAGTCTGGCTTTACAAACGATTGCAGAATTTTTTCGAATATTTGGATGGATTGTAACAATTATTGCTGTTACTTTTTGTTTTTCACTGCTTTCATCATTTCAGTAGAAAGTGATAAAGAAGGGCTCGTGTTGCAACGCATAATGGTGAATGTTATGGACTATTTCAGGTCTTGTAAAGACGTGAAAATGAGAGGGACTACTACTTGATGTAGTACAGTTACACACTCGATAAGCATGTAGGTTTATGTTGTTTGTCTTTTTAGAGAGCATTGCTACTGTTGAGATTTCCTGAAAAAAAACTCCGTATTGGATTTATCAGAGGCAGAAGCAAAACTTTGTTGTTTGGCTCTCCGGGGAAGATTCTGTGTTGGGAAGTAGATTGCGGTCTTGCCAAACATATTCAGCCTGTCTACGTCTCTATTGCATAATATAGTACAGTAAAGGACATCGCCTTAACGTATGCTCAATATTCATATGTTTCGTGTGAGGGCATGCCGCTAGAGTGGAGACGTAAGGTGAGGTATTTGTTTATGTTTGAATTGATGAGCTGTTATGGTTCACTGTAAGATTACTGGGTGATTCAAGTATATTTACTATATATCTACAATATAGGTACTATAGAGTACGATTGAAATCGGAAGAAACCAATTTGCGCGAACCATGTGACATAATATAAAACCGTTCTAAAAATATTCTACACAGAGACATATGTTTAACCTTATTAAAAATGATACTTTGCACACTAGTTTTATTTTATAATTTAGGTTCATATCCATTCTATAAGAGAAGAGACCATAAATGACAGCGGGAGAAGAAAAATAGATATGTGCATCGAAAACGATATGATTATAACAAATACAAAACTTAGACATAAAGACATCCACAAATACACAAGAGAAGTGCCTAGCAGGAAAGAAAAATTAATCATTGATTATTTTTTAATAAATGTTGAAAACTGGAGAAAGGTAACAGATGTCAAAGTTCAAACAAATGCGGAAATAGGATAGCGACCACTATCTGCTACAGACGAAGATTAGCAAAAATACAAAAAAGACGAAAGAAGACAAAAAAGTAATTAAGGAGAAAATAAAAAGCTACAAATTGAAAGAGGAAGAAATTCGAGAGAGATGCCAATACAAGACAAATAAATTGTTTGAACAAGAGACTAAAAACGAAATAGGGATAGAGGACAAATGGAAAAGATTCGAAAACATCATACTAAAGGCGGCACAAGAAAACTGTGGAATAACAAAAATAGCAAATACGTACACAAAAAGAAGAAGATGGTGGACAGCTGAAATACAAGTCAAAGTGAAAGATAAGAAAAATAAATGGATCAGATATATGCATACCAGGAAAGAGGAGGATTATAAGATGTACTTAATGGCAAGAAAAGAAGCTAAAGAAAGTATCAAGAGTGCCAAAGAAAATTCTTGGAGAGAGTTCGGACTAAAACCGAGAGATAACTATAGAGAAAACCAAAAATTATTTTTACGGAACAATAAAACAATTGACACAGAAGAAGGCGCCAATATTGAAAAATATAAAAGATGACAAAGGAAATATACTAACTGAGGAAAAAGAGATAATGGAAAGATGGAAACAATGCCTTGAAGAACTCACAAAAATAAAACAAGACAGATATATCAAAGAAAAAGAGCATAAAACAAAAAACGACGATAAACGTATCACACCAATAAGCGACGAAGAAGTCAGAGAAGCAGTTAGCAAACTAAAACTAGGAAAGGCGGCCGGGTAGGATGGAATCACGGTTGAAATGATAAAATATATATAATATACAATATATAATAGGAAAAGGAAAGGCAATACATATATGTTTTATAGATCTTAAAAAAGCTTTTGATAGGGTAAGAAGAGAAGATGTATGGCAGAGCCTGGAAAGGAGAGGGCTAGAGAAAGGAATGATAGAGATGATTAAGGCATTGTATAAAAAGAACAACAATAAAGTCACAACTTCCAACGCAGAATCAGCTGAATTCGAATCACAAATTAGATTGAAACAGGGATGCGTATTGAGCCCATTGTTATTCTCTATACTAATAGATGATGCTATTAAAAAAGCCAAAACAAAAGGAAAAAATATGAAAGTAGGAAACTGTAAAATGAATGCAATTAACGTACAGGAACCAAAGTTTTGCAGATGACATGATATTGATAGCAGACTCGGAAAAGACATTACAGCAAAACTTGAAGATATACTAAGAAGAACTAAACAAAGATAAATATGGATATAAACACAATGATAATAGCAGCAGAAGAAAAAAAAACATAACATCAAAATCGAGGGAGACGCTCTGGAACAAGTTAAAAGTTACAACTACTTAACAACAACCATTGAAGACAATGGGAGAATAGAGAAAGAAATAAATGAGAGAATAAGGAAATCCGCAAAAATATATAACATATTAAGAAATACATTTCTGGATAAAAAAGAAATAGCAAAACAAATAAAGACAGAGGTGTATAAAAGAGTGGTCAGACCAACACTAAAATATTGTACTGAGTCATGGACAACCACGAATAGAATTAAAAGCAGAGTTACGGCCATGGAAATGAGATTCCTAAGAAAAATAGAAGGAGTAACAAGAAGAGATAGAATCAGAAACACAACAATCGCTAATAATCTAAATATTAGACTAGTAGAAATAGTCAAAGAGAAGAGACAACTGGGATGGCTTGGACATATACACAAAATGGAAGAAGATCGAATAACAAAGAGGATATTTGAAGCCAAAACAGAGGGCAAAAACAGAATAGGTAGATCTCGAAACATCTGGAGAGAACAAATGTATAGAATATTAGAAAAAAGAACTATGGGATGGATTGAAGCCAAACAATTGGCTCAGAACAGGAACCTGTGGAGGACAAAAATAAGAGAATGAATAGTGCGACACCGCAAGGTACAAAGGACGTAGGATTCAAAAAAAATCTATTCTATAATTGTATTGTGCAATGATTTTATGTGTATCGTCTTGAAAACTATTATGCTTTTAATTTGTCACAACATACAAATCCAAAAAAAAATGGAAAGGGGCATTGCTTTCAAAGGTTATTCTCTTTTATATTGACTAAATATTTTGGACGTAGAAAATGTAGATTGTATTCCATTCTAAGCCCTCTGCTAACAGTCTATAAAGAAATAAAATAAGAACTTCTACTACAATAAGAAAAATATGAGAATGTTAATCATGGAAACGTTTTTCGTTCTGTGCGGTAAAATCTACTTTTTATGTGGAAGAAATAATACTAATACTAAATACTTTCTTATTTACGTATAATAGTACTAAATAGGTATGAAAACAGTAACATGTATAATTTGTTAATATTACAATGTAATCTCAAAATGCAGAAAATTAGCTTCACAGTTTCTTTGTCGCTGAATTAACTATTTTCTATATCCGATGAAAATTGGAAGATATCATCGTGATCAGTATCCTCTTCTAAATTAATAATAAAATCAGAGTAAGTATTCATTATCAATATATATATATTTTAATTATTGACTACAAAACAATAATATATGTTCCGTTTTCTTTTTCAAAGTAATTGTAAACATTCAAGATTATCTTACGAGAATGTTCAGGAATAATCATTATTTTCTTTGGGATGCTCCTACAACCCGCATTCTAACCAACAATCTAGTAAAATTGTTTTATATGATTATAAAAAAAAATATTTACAAACACATAGTTGTAGAAAACTGATATACTACTATGGGATAACTACGCAATACGCTATATAGTCAAAAAACTGGTTTCAAGCAACTGCAGAGTATCTCTTGACGTGATATATTGCTGACGATGGATTCTCATAATAACTAGAGTTGTTGTTTGGGCTGTTTCCATCGTTCGTTGAACTTGTATAGTCCGACGTTTCGGCAGTCTGTATACTGCCGTCTTCGGGCGAGCCCTGAGAAGGGCTGTTGCTTGCCAGAGCATTCACGCTTCGATGATTTTTGTCTGCCGTATTTGTCTTCCCTATTTTTTATTAGCGAAAGTTGTCGTGACTGGGGATCGAAGTCGATTATTTTTTCTCGGTTTCTGAATTCCACCTGTCTTAACAATTAAACTAATATGAGGGACAGAAATTACTATGTTAAACTTATATTTCAGTTACAAGGTGGCGCGCAGTAGATCGATTTTTGCGCATGGGCGGTTGTGTATTCCGCTCCATTCTGCGGGGTTGATCCGCGTATGCTTGTTATTCTTCTGTCCTCTGTATCGCGGTCGCCGGTCTTCGGCTAATGCTTTCTCTAATCATAGGGAGCCAGACGTTCTTTATTTCCAGGGTTGGTGTGCTGATGGCGGTTAGTGTAGTGGTCATATATGCTACTTCCAAGAACACCAGAGACTGGTTCGGTTGGGGGAAACTGATAAGTCGTGATTGGCTCTACATGCTTGGGAAGAGGATCATAGAATTGCATAGAACAATGCAGCAATCTTGGATAAAGAAGACAACGCCACGAAAAGAAAACTGTTGGAAGCAGCTCAAAAAAACTGGAGGAGAATCCTATTTATCATAACAGGTCAATATATAGCTGTGTGATATCAATTTGTAAGAGAAGCCGTTTCAAGTAAATTCAATGTAATTTAATATTTTTCAGCGCAGCAGCCAGCAGATATGTTAACTAAAAGTTTAAGTTATAACACAAAGATTTTAGGAATAAATTAGGCATGGTAAAGAACTGAACACTTGTAATTTGTAATATTTTGAGATAGTGGAGTTGTTGAAATATCTCAAAATACCAGTGTAGTTGCAGGTATGCAACACAAAATACCCTATAGGGATATATAAGCCGTGTTCGCTGGAAATATCTGTCTCTAATGCTTTGGTCTTCAGGTAGTACACATTTCAACATACCTTATACATTCTTGCACATTAACGTGTGTACATATTACTTAACATTTGTAACCACGTTATTTTTGTGTTTAATGTTACGTCTGTTATTTTCTTTTTGCAATAAACCTATTACAACTTCGTGTGTTTATTAACCTCCCACACAAAATTCCGTACTAAACTTAGTGTAATATATAAAACGAAAGATTTTAAATCAATCTCAGGCTTGCTTCTACCTTATGAATCATTCCAAAAAAAAAGCGAACTAAGTATGATTGACATTTTAAAACTTTTAAAAATTCTAATTACATCTAATACATCAGCTAAAGCAGAAGGGTGTTTTTCTACTTTGAGAAGAATAATAACTATCTTAAGAAACGGCATAGCACAAGAAAGACTTTTTGCATTGGCGGTGCTTTCTCAAGAAAAGAATTTTATCGAAAGTATTCCAAGATTTTAATTAAAGAGTTATAGATAAATTACCTACCAAAGATCGTCGTATGCATTTTCTGTTTAAATAAAATCAGGATATTAGTGAGTGTTAAATGTATTTCTCTTATTTCTTTATAAGTACACTAATAAAAATAATTTTCAATAAAACGTACATAGTCACCTACTTTAAAAGGTATTAGTATTCACAAAATTTTGAACCTCCACATTTTCTAAGCATGAGCTGTCATATAGCCTAATAAAAGGAATAAATGAAATGGATCAACAAAATGAAATTTGTTTATGAGTTCTGGATGTAAGATCTTTGCTTGTGATAATTACGGTGATGGATAGCGGTGCAGTCCATTAATAAATAATGGTAAAATGACCTTAACTTGGTTAATGTGCAGTTAATTTCTCTGTGTATTCTTTGCTCTGAATTTTGTAGTTCACGAAAGAGGTGGAAGTCCCCGCCGTTTTTCTCGAACCATTTTGTCAATTCATTGAGAAATGTCTTCTGATGCGACAGACCTGCGCCCTGAGCTCCCTTCATCATGAACATCTGCTCGGCCTTCTTTAAACTTCCTACATTATTCACGCGCAATTACACTGCGCAACTCTCACTTGGCGGGAGAATCAGTTGTAGCAGCCAAGTTTTCGTGCGCCTTCAATTCAGCTCAAAATGGTGTAATGACGTTACAAGTGGCAGATACTATAGTGGGGGAGATGCACAGTTACCTTCGGGGCATCTCCATCTTCCACTTTAGCAAAAATAACTTGACATTCGAATTATTTAATTTATGTAGATACTAACATTCGACACAAATCTTCATTAAACTCTTCTTGTTCCTACTTTCTGAAAGTCGACAGCAAACATTGCTGTAGTGTTCCTGACTTCAATCGATCTGAATTAGATTTCAACTTATTGATTTCATCTTTTAGTTTCCCAGCATGAGATGAAGTTTTAAATTGTTGGTCGACCTCAAACTTTCTTTTATTTATAATCTGCACAAGAAAAATTATAACAAAACATTTAAACATAATTCACTCGCCGGATTATTTGCTATTTTTTATGTTTAAATGATTTTTGTATTAAATTTGGTTTGGATATCTAATATTCTATGTATATAAAACAAACTAAAGCGTGACGTTACTAGTAAAGAGTATGGAAACGGCCATTTTTCTGAGTGACGTCACCCTATTTCTGAAGAGTGTCTCAAGTTATTGTACCTAAAACAAGATCTCTTGAGATATAGGAAGAATATTATAGGTAAAATATTCTATGGAAAACAATAATAATGTATGTTAATGTTATGTTTCCTACAATATTTGCTTTCGCATATTTTAGCAATTGATTAAAATGAAGATCCTTTGGTATAAATGTCTACCGAAGGACCCTTCTTTTAATCAACTTTCAGATTGTCTACAAAAACAAACCATAAAATTTGAAAGTTACAATTCTTTAAAAATATTAATTATATCACAAGTATTTCACTAATGATGCCACCTTAGTTTCAGTGTGTTCAAATTATTGCCAAGTGCTTAAATTAATTTACTTATTTTTTGGAGTTTTTAAAACTCATGTTCCGGATGTTGTAAAACTTATTGATGACGTCACAAAGGTCTTAGTTTATCCAATAGATCGGTTAGTATTTAAATGAGTTCACAGATCTGAAAACTATCATTTTCTAGACGTTGAATTTATTCCGTGCTTAATGTTCATACTGTATATGTTAGATAAAGTTAATCTGAGAAGATAAATATTAATCTCACTTACAATCTTGTTCCATGCCACACAAAACACTTTTTCCTCGTCTAGTCCTAGGTAAAACACAATTCATTTTTTCCACAGTCGCTATTTTGGGTATTTTTTTCGAATATTTGCTCATCGAAAGGCAAGGAAGAACTTAGAATAAAATTTCTCAAGAGACAAATGGCGTTTGTTATGTGCAAGATTTTATTTTGTAATAGTTAAATCGCATATTTCTCTTTGTTCGGTGAAAGTTTTCTTTCTGGATCGAGCACATGTAACCCATGCTCTTTCACGTTTTGATGAAATAAAATAGAGTGCTGTGGGATTTGAATTTTGTAAAATTCTATCTGAACTATTGGGGATTTGGCCACTCACTGTGGATTAAGAATTAGGTTCAATCTAGGATTTAGTATTTTTTGGTGTATGGAACCTAATTCTTAGGTCGAAAAATCGAATTTTTAACATCTTGAAAATCACCCTGAAACACGAACAGATACAGTGTCCTTTTTATCGTTATTTCTACGTGTATATTCCTAATATTACTGATTTTGTTTTACTTTGGATTTCTCTTCGCAACCGTAATTTTAGTGTTATTTTCTTCACAAAAAAAGATATTCTTTGTATTTTGGTGAATTTTTTCTAGGATTTTGTGTATGCGGGAACAGCATTAATAGATTTTTGGAATCGCTTAAATACTACACTACCGCTCAAAAGTCTTTAGGCACTCTCACTGACAGCCAAAATGTATAAAAACTCAGCCAAAACGTTAATAATATTTATTTTTTTATGTACAGATACACGTACATGAATAAAAATATATTAAATAAATGTGAAAATCAAAACGCTTAAATTAAATTTTGCTGTCATCTATGTGACGTCCTCTTGATTTAATAATTGCAGCACACAATCGAGGCATTCTCGAAATAAGTATTGCCAGAGTTTCTTGTGTTATTGAGGTCCAACTCGATTGCAACTTGTTCCACACGTTAGTAGCTGATGTCGGAGCCGATTTCCGTACTTCCCAATCTAGTTCTTCCCATAGTAACTCGATTGGATTCAAGTGGGCTCTGGGGAGGCCATTCCATAATTTTGAGAGTTTCTTCCTCCATAATTTTGAGAGTTTCTTCCTCCATAATTTTGAGAGTTTCTTCCTCCATAATTTTGAGAGTTTCTTCCTCTTCTAAATGGCGTAAATACTCTTTACATAATTTAGAGGAATGTTTTGGGTCATTATCTTGCTGGAAGATAAAATTTTGACCCAAAAGTCGAATTCCGGAAGGTATTGCGTGGTCCTCCAAAATTTCGCGGTAGCCTTCTTTTTTTAATATACCGTCAATTTTCACAATGTTCCCTACACTAGTGCCAGCAAAACAGCCCCAAATGATGATAGAACCTCCACCATGCTTCACGGTAGCAGCAATACACTCTTCTCTGGCACGTTCACCCACAGATCTTCTTACGAATATGCGTCTTCGGCTTCCGAACAATTCAAATTTGGACTCATCCGTCCATAGGACGTTGTACCACTGTTCTATGGTCCAGTGTTGGTGTTCACGAGCCCATTTAAGTCGCTTTTGCGTGTTTTGTTTGCGTAGTAATGGCTTTTTCATCGCAATACGTCTTTGGAGCCCGGCTTTCTGTAGGCGACGTTTGACTGTAGAAACACTGACTAGTTTTTGGCGACCAACATTTAATTCTGCGGTGATTTCCGGGGCTGTTTTGCGTCTATTTAACTTGCTGGTAACCACTATTCTGCAATCATCTGCATATGTTGTCGCTTTTGGCCTTCCACTCCGTCTTTTATTAAGAAAACTGCCAGTTTCCCTATATAGTCAACCGTAGCGTGGCGTATTTTCATTTTTTTGGCAATTTGTCGATTACTTATGCCACTTTTATGGTAAGCTATTATAAGCGCACATGTTTCCGTACTAATTTCTCTTCGCGGAGGCATTTTAAAAAATTGTCACACGATATTTCGCTCACGACGTGAATAGCAACTGGCACTGCAACTGGCCATAGGTTACAGATTTCACTATAATCTTCTAGGAAGGTAATTTAAACATTATTACCTACAATCTAACAGATTACTAAATTTACCCAGTAAATTCAGAGGGATTATTATTGTAATTGCACCGCAATAAAGAGTTTATGGTAATCCGACCAAGTGCAGGTAAATGATAGTAAACCTTATGCGATATAATGGGTGTTTATCTTACTGAACTATATTTTAAATACGTATTTCATTTTATTATGTTTTTTTGGTAAACATAATACTATATGAATAATCCATGAAAACAGGGGTGCCTAAACACTTTTGAGCGGTAGTGCACGTTTGTTTCATATTGTACGCAACACTCTCGATACAAATTCATTTTGTCTATTGCCCGCATGAGTTTGAACGATGTATTTGGTTGTTTCTTTCTAGAAATTGCACTAAATAAGTGCAGTACACACAACATGCAGATGTAATTCGCTATATAAAATGTTTATTGGATTTTGTACATTAAACATAATATTGATGCTTATAAATATATTATCGTTATAATGAATATAAATGATGCATATTTTATCTAAATAGGCACAAATATGTTAAATGAATATGCAGGGGGCAACATTATGCATTGCTGAATTTTTAGAGAATTGCACTGGTTAGTTGAGTATTCTGTATGTTACTATGCCATTGAATTCATATAAACATCTATTATCTCGAAGTTTATTTAAGAGGATTATATGTTAAAAGTAACTTTTTTTGTGAGATATATGACACATTTTCATAACTACATTGTTTATTCCGTAGTATTAATAAAAAATTTCTTTACCATCGTAAATAATGTATTACAACTAACTGCTTTAGAATCATCGTATTTTAGGTCCGATAAATTTATTTATGTAATCTATGAACAGCGGTCTGTTATACCTATATGTATGTATGTAACACGTGGGCTGAAAAGTCCCGGACCTAACAAAGAAAACACCGTTTTTTTGGTTCAAAATTAGCTTTATTCATCAACGTAATCTCCATCAAGAGCAACGCAATCATTCCAGCGCCACTCTAACATTTCAATACCACTTTTGTCGAACGATTTATCTTTTGCCTCAAAATAGGCCTCAGTTTCAGCGATAACCTCTTCATTCGTGCGAAATTTCTTACCGGCGAGCATTTTTTTGAGGTCTGCGAACAGCCAGTAGTCGCTGGGAGCCAAATTTGGCGAATACGGTGGACATGGGAGCAATTCGAAGTTCAATTCATGTAGTTTTGCCATTTTTTTCTTTGCCATATTCGGTCGTTTCTTTGCAATTTCGGCCTTCAAACGCTCCAATAACGCTATATAATATTCACAGTTAATGGTATTTCCTTTCTCAAGATAGTCGATGAATATTACACCACGCACATCCCAAAATACCGAGGCCATAACCTTTCCAGCCGATTGTTGTGCTTTCGGGCGCTTTGGGCGAGGTTCACCAGTTGCTGTCCACTCAGATGACGATCGTTTTGATTCCGGAGTGAAGTGATGGATTCATGTTTCATCCATTGTCGCATATCGACGCAAAAATTTCGGTTTGTTACGTTTAAACATGGCCAAACACTGCTCAGAATCATCAACACGTTCTTGTTTTTGGTCAACAGTGAGCAAACGCGGCACCCACTTTGAACAGAGCTTTCTCATAGTCAAATGCTCATGCAATGTAAAGCCAATACGTTCTTTCGATATCTTTACGATGTCAGCTAACTCACGCAACTTCACTTTTCGATCATTCAAAACGATTTTGTGGATTTTTTTGATGTTTTCTGGTGTTACCGCCTCATTTGGACGTCCACTGTGTTCTGCATCATCGGTATCTCTACGACCACGTTTGAAGTCAGCAAACCAACGTTTTATTGTTGTTTCTGATGGCGCGGAGTCCCCATAACACTTTTCAAGCCATTGCTTCGCTTGAACGGTATTTTTTCCCATCAAGAAGCAGTGTAAAATTAAAACACGAAATTGTTTTTGATCCATTGTTTTGAAAATAACAAAAGTGGCGTGACTCTTAGCACAATAACTCACAAACTAATGAATAGAATATCATGAAATTTTAACAGCTATCTTTTGAAGGTTAGTACTAACTGAGAGAAAGGTGACTGCAATAAAACTAGCGTCATCTATGTGTTAGGCCCGAGACTTTTCAGCCCATGTGTTATGTACACATAATTGCTCTGCAATGCAATATCAAATACTGATCATTGCCAATGCAGTAAAACTTACCGAAGCGATCACATCGAACGAAGAACCTGTACGATGTTAGAGAGCTGCTGCAACATTCTGTTTACTGCCCTTCGATCGTTTCACTCATGGCTATAAATTTGTGTGTTCTCTTCATTACAAATAGTGTTGCACATTTTAAATATATCCCATTAATTATTTTCTTTTTAGGAATTCCTTTTCGTCGTTTGTTATGTTAGCTTTCGCCGCTTTTCTGAAATGTGTAATGCTTATCGGACTAATACTTGCGTTGAATAGTGTATTCACTTATTCACAAACATGTCAGTACTCTGTCAAATAAGTCACACTACGTAAGTGCAAAAACATTTATTAAAAAAAGTATATTCTTTAAAAAATATATAAAGAAAGGGTGGTTTACCCACCAATGTGGTAAAAATACGAATAGTACAAAAACAATGTATGCGAATAAAATTGTGGTGTGCGGAAATACTGTATTATGAAAAGTGTAGCTGCAGAGGATTTCTTTCATATAACAATTTTATAGGAGGACCAAGCCCTATTTTAATGTATCTTGCTTTCAAGAAAGTTTGTACATATGTACATTGTAATTTTTCTATAGGGGGCCTAACCCGATCTATCCTAAAAATCAAACCCTATCTTGCTGTTACTTGCAAAAAAGTTTGTGCATAGGGAAGGCCAAATCCATTCTTACTGTAATGCGCTCCCAACGATGCTTGTACGTATGTGATTATTAACTTTTCTATAATGTTGTGCAAATCCTATCTTCTGGAACATGAACTCCTAGTTGGCTCAGTGACACAATAGCAGATCACCACTACAAATATGTGCAATTCACTTCACGATTATTCAAACGTTATGGGATGTATGTCACATGTATGTCCCTGCTACGGCTCCTAGAAATGCGAAAATGAAACCAAAACCATGTTTTCGGTGACGCGCCCCCACAGCGATAATGATCAGATCGCTGATCAACGGAAGTTACAACTTTCAATTAGTGATGGATCATCTCGAATAACTGCTCTCAACCATATTCTTTCCGACAATGTTATCTCGTGTTGCCGACTAAGTCGTTTTAAACATTTTGGCAGTACTACGGCGTAACTTCCTATCGTCCAACAGAGTTTTCTCGTGTCGGTGGATTCGGCGAATTGGCAAATTGATTCCTTTTGCGTTGACATATGTTATAGCCAATGCATATACAGTAAACGCTCGCTCGTGTAAATACCCTGTAGTGGAAACGTCGCGGTCATGTAAACAGAAAATTGTTACTATAGGGTCAAATGGAACGCCCGGTAACGTAAACAAGCTTGCACCACGTACAATTCCATAACGTAAATAGTTTAGGGTACCGGTTATTTCCCGATTTACGTGCGTAATTGAATCGGTCAAAAGAATGTTTCCGTAAACGTTTTCAGCGCCGGTACTGGTTGTTCCTCAATTTATGTGTGGGATTCCTGTAAGCGTTGGCTCTCTTGCCTCTCGTGAAATAAAGCAGTGTGTAGCTAAAATCACGCCAAAACAGACATGGCATCCACGTTCGATAAGAGAACATTTGTAAAATTAAGTGACAAAGTGAAAATCAACGACGAGATTAAAATAAAAAATATGGAGTATCTAAAGTCACAATCTGCAAAATTAAGCGATTCAAGTCACAAATTTTACAACGTGTGTCAGATACATAAGGAGGTCCGGGAAATCGCAGAAGTTTAAAAAATGCCCAAGCACCTAGAATGGAAAAACGTCTGTATAAATGGTTGATGAAGTGAAAACCTAAAACAGACCGAAAATTTTGTAGCCAGTGATGGCTGGTTAAAAAGATTTAAAGGGATGTATGGAATTCGACTGCTGTCGATATCTGGTGAAAAATTATCGGCACCATCGTAACTAGTGCAATCGTTTAAGGAAAAGTTAATGTACAAAATCAAAGAGCTATATTTAAATAAGGAGCAAATATACAATACAGATGAAACCAGTCTTTATTGGAAAATATTACCTACGAAAATCCATGTTGCACCACATGAAAAATCTGCTCCGGATAGAAAAGCGGAAAGACAACGCATAACTTTTCTAGCGTGCACTAATGCTAGTGGTACACACAAAATAAGGCAACTAGTAATAGTGTAATAGGAAAGGCAAAAAATCCACGTTCATTTAGAAATTTTTGTTCTTGTTGATTATAACTGCTCACAATCCGCTTGGATGACCAAAGGCATATTTGTGGAATGGTTCCAGAAGCACTCTGTCGCTCAGGTATAGCAGTAAAACTGTAATAGTAAGTAATATAATGATACATTTTCAATTTATAGTTCAAAGATTTCTTTAGAAAGCAAAATGTTCTAATAAAGGCGGTGTTAATCTTGGATAACGCACCGAATCATCCTCCAGAGGAACAATTAAGAAGCAACGATGGCTCAATTTTTGTTATGTTCATGTCGCCCAACGTAACTTCACTTATCCAACCGATGGATCAAAATGTAATAAAAATTACTAAATTGTATTATCGAAAATTTCTACTTTTGTCTGCGTTATCAAAAAATCCTAAAAGCATTTGTAAATCTTTAAAACAAGTAACTTTACGTGAAGCAATTTTAAATTTATATATGGCGTGGAATGCCCTTAACCAGCAAACAATCAAAAAGTATTGGAAAAATTTTCTTTACTCCAAATTAATTAAAACAATAAATCCCGATATTGTTTGCACAATTACCGATGTTAGTTTATGGAATAACGATAAAGATATGAGAGAGGATGATGTATACGAAGACGAAGATGGGATGAGTGAAGATGATGACCCTCCGATTGAAATAAAAAATACGGTGTGCGACGCGCAAGCTGTAGGAATTTTTAATCAAGCGATAGATTGGGCTGAAGAAAGAGACATATTATATAGTGCTCCGTAAATTACGGGTAATAACATTAGAAATTACCAAGCGTAAATTTACGCAAACAAAAATAGGACATTATTTTTCAAAGTAATGTAAAATTTATTTTTTAATATTATATGTATTATGTTACTTATTGTTCATAATTTATTTTTTAATAAACATACATATTTTCTTGTATGCAATTTCTTTATAAAAAAATAAGGCTCGCTAATGTAAACTTTCAGTAATGTGAACAGTGCTTGGCTGATATCGTTCACATAAGCGAGCGTGTACTATATATATGTATATACTCATATATCGAGTCATAATGATATATAAAAGTGTGCTTAAGTGTTTTATGCATATATAAAATAATATGCCCGGGTTTGCGATCACGTATGTTGTTGGTCCCGAAAAGGACTGTTTCGAGCAGGTAGACGTTTTAACTAAATCTCACTCATCTTCTTCTAGATGCTTTCGCGATCTTAGGTCATCTCTAATCGCGAGCCGAACGAGAGAGTCTAGAGGAAGATGAGTAAGATCTCGTCGAAACGTCGACCTAGCCGAACCGGTCGGCACCAACAACATACTGTTTACTTTACACATATACTTTCTTTACTTTCGTTGTGGGACATTAAAAAAAAAAGAACAAAATCACATCCCAATTGTATATTAACACATTGCTGAAATTACTGGCCAATTAGCTTGATTATTTTGGCAATTCAAAAGTATTTTGCACATAGAAACCTTACGTATGGCTTTTTATCTCTAGAAACACATAATAAAAAAATTTGTTAATTGTCTTGACAATATGGTTCTAAATTCCAAGGTTATGATATATTTATATATATATATATATTTCATTATCACTTAACGATTAAACAAGCATTATTATAGTAGATGTGTATATATAAGCTATTCGACGCAGAATACATATAAATCTCTTATACTTTAAGATTGTAGTGATGGCTGCTGTAGATACCACGGAGTATGGTATGTATATGTCTGTTGTAGATCTACATATCTATTTTAAACTATAGTGAACCTATTGAACAAATTCATTTGAAAAATTTAGCTATAATAAGGAAATATCCGTGCGTTATATACCCAGTACCATTTTAGTAATACTATAAATTACATAGTATTTGTGACGATATGTATACACATAAGGTTGTATGTTGAGATGGGAAGTTGTATACATATATCACCACAAAAGCAAAGAGGTTAAGTGCCGGATTGTGACTATAACTATAGGCTGTAATTTTTTTGTTACACCTTAAATTTCGATATTGGGCGTGCCCAATAAAATTTTGTTATATAAAAAATTGCTTCGTAATATGATATGAAGTTTCTTGTATAGTCCAATATACTTCTGCTATTATACAAGTGAAAAAATTCGTTATATCGAAATATTGGGTAAATTTAAATTCATTATAGAGAGTTATATCTAAGTCGCTTGCAATCTTCTTTACGTTTGTGCGAGGAGTCTCCACAATAGATAAATATGCAGCTGTTTTGCTTTCCGCAGTGTTCACGATTTTTTATTTTTAAAATAGTTTTTTTTTAGTTTTTATCAGTATTCGATTCATATACAATTAGTTTTATTCTGCTTACTATATGAAAAGCACATGTACTTCCAAATTATACTTACTTGACAATATCCAAACTTACAACAAATTGAAGATTATGATGATTATACGTCAATTTTAAATTAAAACGTTAGTAAAACTGATACCTACTAAATGAACAATGCGGCGAGTTCTAAAATAGGGCAGCTGCATATAAATTAATAAAACAGGGTTGCACTCTACAAGATTTAACATATCGATCTCACAGGTGGTGTTTAGTTTATTATTCCTCCTCTGTCATTTATTAAGAATTTTAGAAACAATAATAGATGGTTTTGATTCGAAAGGGAAGGTTCCCAGGTGGTGCCCCTCAATTTTGATAAAACTTGGTACATTTGTAGGCTTTGCTTAATTATATTTAAAACACTTTTCCATGTAATTTAAGTTTATTTATGGCCATTTCAGAAATAGTTCGCTTTTAAACATTTGTAAGCAACTGTGTTATAAAGCTATTGTTCTTTTAAAAGTAGATAACAAGTTTGGGATTTATCGTCATTTCACTTTATATACCAGTAAGAATAGAAATACGATTTCAAGTTATAACAAAATTTAGGTTTGGTCTTATCTTGATTAAAAGGCGTAGTAAAATTGCGATATTAATATTTTTTGTAAAATATGTATACTTTAATACAAAGTTTTACTTAATTCGCCAAACGTTTACAAAAAGAGGTCACTGATTTTCCTTTTTTAAATCAAAATGTATTTTTATATTTTTAAAAAGTCACCAAATAAGAAACAAATGATAAGCCTAAATCAGATCTGACGAGTTATTATTTCCTGGGTAATGAATGCGCTTTCAAAGGTTACCATAAAAATTATGCTCTGTTTTGAAAATTACGAAGAACTTTAGTCAAATTTTGCGACTCGAATAAGTTTCATTAAGTTTAAGGTTTCATACCAAGACCTACACCATTTTTTTTCAATCTCACCTGTTTCAATGTATTAATTTCATTTGCTTTTAAACACAGGAAGCTAATACATTTTCAGGTATTAGAATATCATGTATTCACAGATTATAGTTGTATTGAAGCTATTCTTTGGTGGTATTTCAAGCTAAGGCTTCAGTGAACGGTAAGAATACCTATAATGTTGCAAGACGAGGGCGATATTGATTAATACATCGTTTAGCTTGATTTTATCGTTATAAATAACATTTTATTGTTTCTGAAACAATAATTTTTAGAAACAAGTACTGAGTTGCTATATATTATTCTACATAATATATAGAGGAATTGCCAAAAGGTTAGCATAAAATTTGAGGTTTCACGTGCTACAACTTCATTTCAAGAAATATGCCTTTCAGAATGAAAACTTTCAAGGTTTATGTCTATACTAACAATAATAGAAAGAATTAATTAATCCCTTAGATTTGCTTTTATTTACAGAAAAGTAATATTTTTACGCAAACCCCTTTTTGCCAGAAATATTTTTGAATGATAATAATAAGTTTCAATCTCAGTCATAGCCACATGTTTTAATTCATTTCTAATAATGGGCTACTTTGTTGAAGGGTATGTTCTTTGTAATTGCCTAAATATAATGTGTCGGCTCTTTTGTATACTATTTATATGATGAAATAAATTAAACAGACAGAGACATAAATTGCCATGAATTGTTTTGCTGTCAAGCCAAATTAATTGTTTTCAAGTTTAGCGTTCTTTTTGTCACAAATTTTATTTGCACTAACTTGTTGTTGCTGTAGACATTCGCGGTCGTTGTTTTCTTTTAATGAATTTAAGTTTTCGAGTTGAAACCGCGTCGTAATTGCGTAAGTCTGCCGACGTTTCGCTCTGAGTTACATGGAGCTTCTTCTGACCTGCTGCATGCGGTATCGTTGCTTATACTTTATAACAGCTTTAAATTCTACATTTATCTTGGCATAGCACAAGGCTTGAATTTTGGGCGCAGTGAGGAATACCTCAGACAATTTGCAGCTGCAACGTGGCTTGGTCATAATAGTGGATTGGTGCAAAAAATGGACTTATTTAAGTATTGGAATGTAATATTATTTTCTTTACTAAGAAGCATAACCATGTTTTTACCACTTACTTGGGTGTCAGATTTCACCATCTACTGAGCTTTGACCAACTTGTTGATGATACACATATATGCTTCCATGCAGCTGGGTTTCATCTTGTCTATCTCAAAGGATTTTACAGAATAGTACTTGCTGGTTAATGCGTTCGTGAGAAGCAAACTTGAATATGGCAATATAATTTGGTACCCATGCTATGAGGCACACCGTCGGCTAATTGAGAGCATCAAAAGAAAATGTTTAAAATATCTATCATTTAAGTTGGACAGAATTTATTTGCAACTCGACTTTTATTGTGCACTGCTGCTGGAACGTCACATGATGAAACTATTAAGTGCGTGTAGAACTAATAATATAACAGTGAACTGCCCAAGTTTGCCCAGATATTGTTATATCTTTCACGTTCCGCTGCATAGAGCTTATACTTTCCGTATACAGTGAAACAAACGCTGACTTGGTGTGTCGTGATGTCTGCTCGTAATACACACTATTATCAAAAAGTATTTGTACTATTGTATCTGAACGGTGATATTATCTTTACAGTTTGTCCTTATGGTGAAATATATTTGTTGGGCAAAAATACCATTATTATTATCATTATATTTATTATTATTATTACGCGATTATAACAATGTTATTAAGGTTCCACGGTTGTGATAAGCTAAAATAGCTTATAATTCCGTTGGGACACTCTCTATAAAAGAAAAATAATTTTGTTTATTTGCTATCGTTATCACTTTGAAAATAATCTTACACACATGTTCACATGTGTAAGATTATTTGTATTTATAAAAATTCAAAAGGAAGTCTGGCTTTCTATCTAATTTTCTAATCAGGCAATTGAGACGATATGATATGAACACATCTGAATGTTTATATTGTATTGTGAGTAACAAACAATATCTGCTGTTTGAATTATGATCCGATTTGAGCGTATCCGTATGTTGTGGTATTCATTCTATTTTGAAGTGATGCCACACATACGGTAAATAGAAACGTATTCTGAAAAAAAATTACACGTGCCATAGTAGTTCAAGAATTACTTATATCCATTTTATTACAGCTTTGGGACTGTTTACACTATGGTTATTTCTTCATTGACCAACACGACACTGCCAATGCTGCTCTGATATACATGCATATATGTGTGTATCGGCGAGAATAACGATACCTTACTAGCATGTAAAAATGCGTTCCACACAATTGCAAACATTTGGGGCTGTTCGGTATTGCTGCATCCGTGTCGAGAACAACATATCAGTAACGTGCCGGCCAGTAAAGAAAAACGCTTTAATGTAAACGTACAAGGGACACGCTGTTCGTTTTGCAGAAATAGGAGTCGACCGCTTGCGCATTGAATCTTTAATACAAGTCTTGGTCAAATACAGTTTCTCTAGTTTTTACTCATTCCCTTGCGCGCGCTCATGGCAACTATGATGGTCGCAAATGTTATCCAACGGCTGCTACTCCAATGAGTTGTTGTAATTTTGCATGCTATTAATTTCGTTTACGTCATAAGCTACGTACTCCCTGAATTTAAATTTGGCGAGAATACTTAAGGAGTATATAAAAGAAATTAAAACACAACTTGTGAATGAAACACTAGAATACTTAAAGAATAACAACTACCATACAATGGTAAAGCAGTAAATCGTGCAATAGTGAAAATACATAAATGACCAATTAAATATCTGAAGAGTACCTTTATTCCAATTCGGCATTGTGAATTTTATACATGATTTTCGCATCTGTGAAAATATTAGTTTGCACAAATAAAGTCAGCTGGTACTAAAGGGCTAACAATTACCTACGATGAATAGTACAGTAAAATCTGGAGCAGTAAAGATAGAAAAACCAAGACTGCTCCTGGTGTTTGATGTCACTCCACAAATGCGCTTATAAAAACGTGAATTTTTACAAAAAAGTACTGTGAAAATTATATAAATATTTTATATGGGTTTATTTGACAGACGGTATGTTTGAGTGATACAACTATCCAAACAAAATTCTTCAATTCTAACCACCATATATACATATTTTATGAATAATGAGTATTTGCAATTCAGGACGAAGAAGTTTGCTACTATGTATGAAAGTAAAATGTCTATTTTGTTTTTTATTTCGAATAGAATCTTGTCTAATATATCTCATTCTAAGGCATATGCTTGGAACCGAACTTTCAGAAAGTAAACTACCTTAAAAGCAGAAAAAAACAATAAGTAGTAATATTTTATTGAAAAATTGAAAATATCTTCTATTTTTTAAATGTTTATGATTTATGTATGCGATTCCTAATTACACCTTTTTACTTTGTTGTGCTATTCGCACATTTCGGAAGCTTGAACTTAATGTATAGATCTACAGCAAAGTTGAACAAAAGTTTAGATAACTAAAAATAATGATAAAATTTATGTTACTCAAAATTTCGTTAAGTTTAGTAGCAGTCTGAGTCGCTTACAAATCCTATTCTGCATTCATTGTTAGGATGATATGAGAATCATCGACCTACGTTTAGTGTAGTAGTACTTATTTTAAATAATTTTATCTAATTATATAATTGCATGTTAATATCGAGGTGGGTTAAGCGCCCTAAAATTAGCAGCTCATTTTCCGAAAATACGTATAAGCCATGGAGTTATAATGAATCTGTATTGAACTGTAGAAATTCAAGACATTGAGATAATTCAAAAGAACATTTTTGGAAGTCGATGGATTAAATTACCTTCCAACGCAACACCAAATTTCAACTTTCAAACGTAATAAGATATACACGGAGTGCGAAAATATAAACCAAACCATTAAACAAAATTGTACGTCTACAAACGATCCAGTATGAATTTCAAACCTCAGGGAGATCATTGACATTGCGATATTACATACAGCAATTGCTAACAGAATTCCTTGCTAGGCTTTATTGGGGGTCCTCAAAGCACCAAAAAAATGTTTACACGCGATCAAGTATCAATATCACATTCTATAGAAATTATATACATTTCGATATTACATATAGCAATCCTCAGCAAATCTTCTATTATGGTTACATACACTTTATTTTCATCTTTCTAATTGGTTGGCAAGGGTTTTGCTAGCAGTTGTATGTAGTATCTACATGTCAATAATTTCTATGTGTAGTTTCTTGAGTGTTTTGAGAAAAATTATTGATTGAGTATTACGACAAGCATCCTAAAAAAAAATCTTGATTATCGTCTTTCAAAATTGCATTAATTCAACTTGTAAGTACACTAGGGTGACAGAATAAAATAGACACCAGGTAAAGCGGTATAAATATGTAAACAGCTAAATTCCAAGAACGAATTAAGAACTTTTTCTTGTCATTAGGGTAGGGGTAGATGTATCGGAAGGAATTCGTCATAGTTTAGTATCGTTACAACTATGCCTCACTTACAAGGTTCGTGTGATATTTGCGACTTCACCCGGCGTCGCATCGTTGGCCAGAGTGAACGTGGCGTTTCGCAACGTGAAATAAGTAAATTTTTAAATATTCTGTTGTCCACAGTTAACCGTGTGATTACACAATTTAAACGCAAGGAAAAAACAACAGTGGAGCCGAGAACAGGTCATGCCGGGCCTTTTGAAAGAAGTAAAAGGGTGCTTGTGCGCGAAGTGTTAAGAGAACCGCGAAAAAGTACACCTGAGCTTGCGGCAACTTCACAGAAAATTCAGCGCACCGTTCTGCGATACCTCCACAGTGTGGGGATGTATAAAAGGGTGGCAAAGAAAAAACCTCTCCTTAGGGCGTTTCAAAAACGGCGCCGAATGGCTTGGGCAATCCAAATGCGAACGAAGCCCGAAGAGTTTTGACGGTCTGTCATTTTTTCAGACGAAAGCAGATACTGCCAATTCAGTGATAGTGGCCGTACGTGGGTATGGAAACGTTCGTCACAGTAACTGGACGACAAATTTTTGCATCAGACGGTGAAATACGGCGGTGTGAACATCATGGTGTGGGGCGCGATATGGTATGGTGGAAGATCGCAATTAGTAATCTGCGACGGAAATATAAATGCGGCAAAATATATCCAAATATTAACAGGACTACTACCGATATTCGACAACGCCATTTTATCTAAAGAAGACGCTACTTTTATGGAGGATGGATCACCATGCCACAAAGCAAGAACAACAACCGCATAGAAAGAGGAACAGGGGATTCGCATTTTACCATGGCCAGGCCAATCACCAGACATGAATCCGATAGAGAATGTTTGGCACATAATCCAGACAAATATGGCGAAACGACCCCGAAAACCCAGCAATAAGGAAGAACTCGTGGCAGCTGTTACAGAAGAGTGGTTAAATATTCCAGAAGACACCATTACTAATTTAATAGATTCTATGCCACGACGACTCGCAGCACTTCACGCAAGTAAAGGTGGATCGACAAAATATTAGTCTAATTTAAAGATTTTAAAATATTTTGAATATATAACAAGAATAGAATCTTTTTTTTAATTAGTAGGTGTCTATTTTATTCTGTCACCCTAGTGTATATAATATAGAAGCGAACTCGCCTCATCTCATCAGCAACTATAATAGATTAAATATTTTGTTAAATATTTTGTTAAAATAGGTTCTAGCTTAGCTTACAAAAGCTAGTGTTAAATAAATTCTAACTTTATCCTACCCCAGCATTTTACTTTATGTAACCGCTACATGCCACCCTTACAAACCTTCTTTAAATCGGCTGCCTGTAAATTGTGGGTCCTAACAATTTGTTGAAGTCAAATATATAATTAGAGCACACAATTCAGATAATTTAGTTTCTTTTTGCATTACGCAAAAACATGAACATAATTTACGAAACAGATATTCTGCGAAACTATATGAGGATAGGTTTGGTGGTATTAATAAGAATGATTACTACATTAAATACGTCATTACAATAAAATAGATAGCGCAAAATATATAGATAAGTTTATATGTATTTGGTTTCTTTCACTAGCTATCAATTTTAAAAACAATTTAATATACTCATACACATAGGTTATTTTAACATTATTAGACGTAAAAGTTACGCGGTTAATTTTCACTGTAGTTGGATCTAGAATACGTTTTCGTTACCTTTGAACATGCGCTTTGTGACGGACGTATACCCATTCAAAACGAAGTCCGATTACTTATAGATAGGGTCCGCAAACTAGTCAGACCATTCGGATGAGGTGATATAAATGAATGTTGTTTGTGACGTTGACGTGCTATATAAATTCTTCTGTTTTGTAAATACTGTGATAGATGTTTCTGTAGTTAAGAAGTAATTGTAATTTATAGAAAAAAAAGCTCGTCTTCTACTAAATTTATGTAAGTAAAGGATTTATTTTATTTCACTTGTATTTGCTTCATATCAACTACTGTTCAACTGTTTGTTTATAATTTTCAAGAATTTAAACATTTTATAAAAAAACATTCGATGGCAACAAAACATTTTATTAGATAATTGAAACGTGAAAATTTTTGTATGTGCATGACATTTAAATAGAGTATCAATTACATTTTTACCTCATTACATTACTTACCTACTTTCGAGATGTAAGCCGAATACATATGTTTTTACAAAGTAGAACAAAAATTTACATTGCTGGAAAATGACATATATTAATTTTTAGAAGAACATCATATAGCTTTCTAAGATTAACCACTGTATGAACATCTAGTCTTTCGTCATATTTTAATGTTAATTATTAACTAGTTCTTGTTTTTAATCGGTAGAAGCATCTATTTTCAATAATTTCATTTAGTAATATGCCTTTTGCTTATAAAGAAATAATAATTAAGTGTTCAATGGGAAAGATACATCCTTTACTTTTCAATAAGAAAATGAAATAAACAATAAGTACGGGGCTTTATACAATACAATGAAAATGCTTACCAAACCAAATTTCATACAGTCAAGGTTTCCGGTCTCGGGAAAGTTGTTATTACTCATAGGGATTTTTTCCGATTTTGTATATTCATGACATACATGTTTTGATATATTAATCTCTTGAAAATTAATACTATCTTTGAGAATAATTTTTGCCATTAGAACACGTGTATATATATATATATTCAAATTATTAACGGGATGTAATGTATGCATCAAATTACATATTATTTATCTACAATCAATTTTTTAAGATGCAAATAATTAGTACGTTACATGTAGGTTCCTTCAAAAATCCAAGATTTCTATAACGAAATAGTTCTCATATTGAGTAGACAATATATACGAAAGAATCCTAAGAGATATTGGAAGCACTGTTGTGTAGGTATCTACAAATCAATAACAACTAGAAAATGTGCATAAAATGGAAAACATAGTTATATTAAAAAACAAATTATATTAGCAAGAGTATATAATATAATATGTTTATAACGTGAAGTTACTCTTTATTTAGAAAAAAATAAATGATAATAGTTGTCCTAGCTCTGGTGCTCCGCCAGAGACACTACACCGGATGTCCCCGACTTAACCAAACATAATGTTAGCTATATAAGTCGTGTCATATAAATTTGACAATGTCTGTATATAGATGTTGCGCATGTAAAAGATAGCAGAGAGAGGAGAGTAAAGAGACGGTTGTTTTACGAGACGTTGTGACGGATTAGTTATAGTATTAAATACGTTACATATTTTATTGTGGGGACTTTTATTACCATCCTGACTACAAGATAACATTTCAGAAGTGGGATCTTTACAGAAAAGTGGACAAATATAGCGAGGAAGCAAATGTGAGGTTAAGTTAGTTTGAGGGAGTAAATAAAGTGTAGTTATAGAACATATCGCTAGAATAGTTATTAAGAAGAGATGGCAGGGAATAATATGGAATATACGTCGAGTGAAGTAAAAGAAATAGTAGAAATAACAAGGTCAAATTTTGTTGGAGGTGCATGGCAGTGGTGGCGCATAAAGGAAAAAGCTATTTATACTTTTGCTGACTTAGCAGCTGCGTTTGAACGGACTTTTCTGAAATCAGAAGGTCTGCCCCTTAAGTGGAAAAGAATGACAGAACTACTCTAGCACAAAGGTGAGTCATTGAATCAATATTTTCATGAGAAAGTACGACTTCGCACAGATTTATGTCTAACATTTGACGATACGAAAGAGCAAGTTCTAATCGGACTATACGATCGCAACATGTGCTCTGCTATGCTAAGTAGAACTCATAGGGATAGTGATGATCTATTCCACGATTTAGTTGAATTTAAAAGAATAAATCTTGCAAGGATAGAGCGGAATAAAGATACAAAGAAAATATGCAGGAATGACGATCCAGTGACGGAGCCAAAGGGGAATAATCAAGTTAATACGGAGGCGAAACCCCGAGGTCGACTACCTGAACGACGTCCAGGCGACAACAAGCCGTTGTTCTTTAAATGCAGGAAATATGGGCATGTAGCTAAATACTGCACAAATGGTAAAATCATTTGCTATACTTGCAAAAAGGAAGGTCATATTAGTAAAAATTTTCCAGGTGAAACCAAAGAGAATTTGGCAATTGACAATCGGGGATGTCGATCAAAATGCGAAATATTTCAAGGAGGCACGAATCAATGGACATATGGTAAGAGGATACATAGACCCAGAAAGTAAAGTAGTTACTATAAGAAAGTCGGATGCTGAAATTTTTTTCCTCCCATTTAACGCGGGAGAGCATGAAAGAATTGTTCTACTTAAGTGGATATGGTACCGGTAAAATTATGCCATTAGGTGAGAACACTATCGATCTGGAAGTAGATCATGCTAGGGCCGTAGTACTTGTCTTAGTTGTACCGGACGAGCCACAAACTGTTCCAGTATTGATAGGAGAACCTTTCACTGAACAACAGCACATTACGATGGTAAAACGGAAGGATACTTTTTTGAGGAACGTCGATAAGGAGAAAAAGTGCGATTTTGAGATGCCTATAGCGGTATTGCCTAAGATCGACTTGTGGCCAACTGAGAACATTATACCTAGCAATTATATCGGGTTTGTGACAAAAGCAGATACAGTCATGGGACAGTGTCAAATTGGAACCAACGTGGACGCAAGTAATGTAGATTACTTGAAAATTTAAATAACAGAGTATAGTGACTGTTTCGCACTTAATCTAAGCGAATTAGGTTGTGTTCGAAATTTTGAAATGAAAATCGAATTAGTGTAGGATGAGGTGGTTACTCAGCGACCCTATAGATTGAGTTATAGCGAAAGTGTACGCGTGCAGAAGCAGATTGACGAACTGAAGGCAGCTGGCATCATTGAAGAATCGGTGTCTGAATTTGCTAGACCTATTGTTATCGTTAAAAGGAAAACTGGTGAGGATCGTATTTGTATTCACTATAGATCTTTGAATAAAATTACAAAAAAGGAAAAATATCCGTTGCCATTAATTGATGATCAACTAGATCGACTAAGTGGTAAGAATTCCTTTACCTGTCTAGACATGAAATCAGCATATCACCAGATTTCGGTGTCGCGGGATTCACGGGAAAAGACTGCATTCGTAACACCTGATGGGCACTACCAATTTATCCGTATGCCGTTTGGTTTGGTTAATGGACCAGCTGTGTTCCAGCGTCTAATCAATTAAATCTTGGGACCGTTACGGTATAGCACAGTCATGGCTTATTTAGATGACTTGTTAATACCAGCTACGACTATAGAAAAAGGGCTCTCACACATCAAGGAGGCACTAGAGATAATACGAGAAGCAGGACTGACGCTGAATCCTCAGAGGTGTCATTTCTTTTTAGACGAAATCCAATATCTAGGATTTAATGTATCTGGGAACGGAATCAAACCTTCAAGTGCGAAAATCATTTGCATTGAAAGTTTTCCAAGACCATCTAGTGTGCACAATATTCGACAGTTTCTAGGACTTACTTCATATTTTAGACGTTTAGTGCAGGATTATGCTTCGAAAGTGAAACCGTTGACTACGTTATTGCGACAGAATATCACGTGAAACTGGAGACCGGAACAAGAAAGATGTTTCAGCGAGTTGAAGGAATGTTTGATAAAATGACCGGTATTATCGCTTTATTCACCACATGCTGAGACAAAACTACACACAGATGCAAGCAGTAATGGTTTAGGTGGAATCCTATTACAGAAACAGGATTATTCCACCCTGTGGCTTATGTCAGTAGGCAAACTTGTCGAGAAGAATCGAAGTATCATTCGACAGAACTAGAAACTTTGGCTGGTGTGTGGGCAACAGAAAGATTTAGATAATACCTCATTGGAATGCATTTTAAAATAGTGACTGATTGCAGCGCTGTGATGGGTACCTTTGACAAAAGAGATCTCGTTCCCCGTATAGGCCGATGGTGGCTAAAAATGCTGGAATATGATTTTGAGATAAGCGATCGAATGGGGACGCCATGTTGACGCATTGAGTCGGAATGCGGTAGAACAGGAGGAAAGCACAGAGATAGTTGAAGGCGTTGATATACTTAATATAGACCTAGAAGACTGGATAATTTTGGCGCAGAGGAAAGATTCTAAACTTCAACAAATAATAGATGAATCGACACATGAGAGAGAACAAGTGAATAGGGAACAAGAAATATTACGAAAAGAATATTTGTTAAGAGAGGGCAGATTATATAGACGGCACGAAGGAAGATTACAAATGGTTATACCGAAAAAAATGAGATGGCGTATTGTGAAGCAATATCATGATAATAAAGCAAATCCTCCAGTAGACTCTACTATCAGCGGTATTCGGAAGAAGTTTTGGTTTGCTCGTTTAAGGAATTTTGTCAAGGGATACATTAATTAATGTCCAAAGTGTCTATTTCATAAGGTTCCTGGTGGTAAGAAGAAAGGATATTTGCACCCTATAGACAAACTAGGATTTCCTTATCACACCATACATTTTGACCATCTTGGACCCATTTGTGAAGAGCACGAAGGGAAATATGTATGTATTGGCGGCGCGCTGTAAAGGATACAAAGTCGACCACTACCTGCAGGCTGTTGAGAGAAATTATTACCGTGTTTGCACCACCTAGAAGAATAATCACTTATCAAGGAACGGTATTTACTGGGGTTGCTTTCAAGAACTTGTGTACTATGCATTATATAATCCACATTAAAAATACTACCGTAACTCCCAGAGTAAATGGACAAGTTGAGCGGCTAAATCGTACATTAAAACCAGCTATCGCGACGATTACCAAGGATCCTGAAGGACGTAATTGGGATGCAGTCCTAGGACAAGTACAGTTCTCTTTAAATAACACTGTACACAAGACAACCCAGACGACGCAATTCTGCCTTTTATTTAACTACCAGCCGAGAGCATATTATGGAGACCAATTGCAAGACGAAGCAGAAGGAGAAGAGAGTAAGGAAGTGGGTGAAATGCGAAGATAAGCTATAGAGAAGATTAGGAGGGACCAGAAAAAACAACGTGAACGTTACAACAAGAGAAGATGTGGAAAACGACACTTTAGTGGAAGGTGACTTAGTGCTGATGAAGCACGAACCGACAGGTACGGGAACGTCCAGGAAGTTAGCTGAAAAATACAAGGGCTCCTACATTGTCATTGAACTATTACCAGGCGATCGATACAGAATTGCCGACGTACCTGAAACCCAGCGATCTCAGCGGTTTTATGAAGGTGTGGCAGCAAGAGACGTGCTCAAGAGGTGTCAACCAATAAGCGACGCTCAAGAAAGTGACGATTCCAGCATGGGAAGTGATGATGATGGAAACCATGTAAGTGAACGCGTAAGTCGGTGTGGAAAAGCAGAGTACTGTGCGCGGAGTGATTCAGCGAACGATAGTGCATCGTCAGCTGAAGAAGAACAGGCAGAAACTCAGGATACAAAAGTGACCCGAAGAGGAAGGCGCGTCCAAGTACCTAGAAAATACCTAGACTAGTTAACTCCATTCTTAGTATAACATTTAAATTATTGGAATATTATTTTCTAGCTATGTAGCGCTCTAGAATGCTTACTATTTTGTTGTCGTTAGAAAAAACCCAAGATGGTTTTGTTTGTGACATGATTTTGTCATTTAAGGTACAATGAACGGGTGCATTCATTTGAAAGGATGGCCGAATGTTAGCTATATATGTCGTGTCATATAAATTTGACAGTGTCTGTATATAGATTTTGCGTATATAGAAGTTAGCAGAAAGAGGAGAGTAGAGAGACGGTTGTTTTACGAGGCGTGACGGATTAGTTATAGTATTAAATACGTTGTATATTTTATTGTGGGGACTTTTATTACCATCCTGACTATAAGATAACAATAATGAACGCAAATCTAGCTAACTAAATCTATGCTAATCTTAACCTAAAATAAACATAATGATGGCCTAACCTACGCTCTACTTAACTTAGATATTCACATTATATCTCCTAACCATACAGAAGCAGATCAGAATAAATAAATGTTTTATAGTAGAAATGTCTGTCGGGTTTTGTCGTGTATTCACTGTTTTACTTGACGTTCTGCTGATCATCGTGTCCCCTTCGATCTCCATGGAGATCGAAGAGGACGGCAACTTACCATTTCTAGATGTCCTAGTGGGGTGCACCGACAGCAACAAACTGGGCCACAGTGTGTACCGGAAGAAGACACACAGACCGATACCTGCGTGCAACATCCCACCACCATCCTCAACAGAACAGATCCCTCATCAACACATTGTTAAGAAGAGGGGGGAAAATCGGTGACGAACATCACAGGAATAGTGAAATACATCACGTCAAAAATAAATAAAAATAAATAAAAATAAAAGATATAAGGAAACCACGGAAACAGAAAAAGAACGAAGACCAACACGGTCACCGATAGGCTAAAAAAGACCCTAAGAGAAAAAAACACTACTAGACGACACAATACGGTGACCAAAATCGACCCAACAAGGATGTGTTACCAAAACTACAAGCAAAAGGCATATACGAACTAAAATGCCAATGTGGAAAAAGCTACATCGGTCAAACAGGACGGAGTATTCAGTGCAGGGTGAAAGAACACGAAAGAGACGCACGCCTCAGGCATATTGAAAAATCCGCAGTAGCAGAACACTTGCACCAACCAGGGGACCACCGGATAACCTACAGCGACGTTAAGGTATTAGCCAGGACTGGCCACTACTACCCGAAGATAATACGCGAATCAATAGAAATAACGAAGAATACCAACAACTTCAATCGCGAAAAGGGTTAGAAGATTAGCAACACGTGGAAGTTAGCACTGCGGAGTCATCATAATACGAACGACGCGATTCAACGGAACGTAACCGTTATGGATCAGCAAAGTAGAACGGATATGGATCAGCAAAACGGAACAGAAGTAAGATATATGACGAGAAGCAAGAGACTACAACACCAGTCTTTAGAAACCTTCTGAAGAAGCTGACAGCGTGATCAGCGAAACGTCAAGTAAAACAGTGAATACACGACAAAACCCGACAAACATTTCTACTATGGATTGCGGTCGCGAAACACACTACACTCAACTAAATAAATTCTCTACTTAATATTTTATTGTATTACAATTTTAATCGCAATTATAGAAAAATAAAAAACACGCGTCTTCTATAATGTCCTCTGCTTCTTAAGGGTTGGTTCGTCTCGCTGGTGGTCCCTTTGGAATGAGAAAGTCCTAGGCAACCGCTCGCGATCGTTCAGGTGGTCATCTCTCTCTTGCGGGATTATGAATAACGTCCCGCCCCTAGTTGCCGTCTCAAGTTACCTGAAACAATGCCAGTCACAATGCCCAATAAAATCATGCCAACTATCACTCACTCGCTCTCACACCATATGTGTGCGGATGCTTATTCTTGTCTGCATTTATTCTCTCTCATACAAATAATACTTATCAAATCGCCCATCTCGGTGCTTGTCCCCTCCATCTTTCCTCTGCTGCTGGAGGAGTTACCTGAAAATAAAACCGCAATGTATTCCGCGTTCCTTAGATTGGAAGACCAGACAGCACCTCAGAGCCGCCAGTCCTATCCCGCAAGACGTCTGCACAGAGCCACCCGGAACCGAGCCCTTCAGAGAACAAAGCCGTCGAGACAAGCCCCAGTCCGAAATGGCGCAACCCTCGCGCTGTCTCAGATCCGGAACGGTTATGTTTTTGCCGTCTTGACGCTTTCGCTGTTCGCGAAGGCAATCCTACGGCAGCCACTCAGGATCTGCCGCTCCGGCGAGCGGGTGTGAGCAGTTTTTTTTCGAGCTATCCCCAACTAGGAGACTACTCGGCCCCGCATGTTCTTACGTTTTGCTTACTCTCGCGTTCGCGTATTGCACTAATTATCGTGCAGCAATTGCTCATTTTTTTCGGCCGCTTCGCTGTAGAATGTCCACCATTCCGCCGTTTCGCTGTCGTTGATTTCCGTTACGTTTCGTTGCCAACGTAGGCCCGTGTTAGCCGCCGCTGTTTCTGTACGCGTGCTCCACGTTTCCCTATACGAACAGTCGAACAAAACGTGTTCGGCCATATCCTCTGCACCTGTTAACCGCGTTCTCCCACCTCTATTGACATTCACTATCCATTTCTATCACAGTCGCGCTTTTAACTGTTTTCTGGGACACGAATGTGTACGCCAAATGTGTACCGTCATCCACGTCCGTTGTTGCTTCCTTTGCGAGTTCGTCCGCCCTATCATTGCCCTCCGTCCCTACCTACGCCGCCTCCATACTAATTCGACATCTCGAATCAGTTTCCAGGTTTGCATCAGCAGTTTCGTTGGTTTTCGCATACTTTTTAGCGCTTGCAGCAGGCCAAGCTGTCCGTAAACAGCGTTGCCCGCTCAACCTGCATTTCCTTCACGTACTTCGTCGCGTTTATAACTACCAGTTCGGTCTGGTAGTTATCGCATGCCCGGTCCAATTTCAATCGTTTCATCGCCCGCGTAGACAACGAATACCGCGCCTGTCCCGTCATCATTCTTAGACCCGTCCGTATAAATCGCGATCCCATTCGGTCACACGTGATTATCCTCAGCGTCTTTACTGACCTTAATTGTACCGACTTCCGAAATGTGAATTTCGGATACTAGTCGGCGCCTGATCTCTACATCGCCCGAATGAATCTCACGCCCTACGGTCACCATGATAACCCCTTCGCCGTTCGTAGTCGCATGCCTCCTGTTCGCGAGTTTCCTAGTCCGAATATCAGCTGGTAAAATACCTGATATTGTCGCCGCCACCTCGGCCGACATCGTGACGTACGCTCTTGCCGCCCTGACCGCGAGAACTCTCTGTGCTCCTACCAACTTTCGTGATTTTTTTTTTCTCAGCGCGCCGCCCCAGACCGGTGCTGCGTACAGCATCGCAGGTTCGATCGCGCCAATGTTGAGTTACTGTAAAGCATACACCCGTAATATAAACACTGCAAGTTTACAGCTTTAAACAAGTTAGTGCTACAACATCTGTAATTAACAACAAGGTCTGTGTACATACTGTCATAACGGTTGCCGGTTTCCACCGTGTTGCTAAGATTTTTGCCCCTGACGTGACGCGAATAACTGCGGTTCTCATTCTCAAAGAGAGAGATAGGTTATAAAAATACAAACAAATAAATAAAGCAGAAAATAGAAATTCGAAAATCGCCAGATATTTCGATGATTTCCAACAATTTTTATTTTGGTAACTTTTTCCATATCTCCCTTTTAGAATCCAAGATAAAATTCTTGCTTAAGATTATTGGGTTAATTATGTCGGAAAAGTATTATCTGTTTGACGTACAATCAATCTTGCATTGTTTATACTATCATTGTTTGCTTTTAAATAGTTTAGCAAAATGACGGATATTATTAACAATTATTTAGTATGATAACGTCTAATAATAGCTTTATTCACAATAGGGTTACATACAAATTCATGTCTTAAAGTTCGTGATAACAAGATTAATTTCATTATTAACATACAATGCTTACGGAAGGTTGTTGGAGATAGTGAGAGGAGAGCAATAACGGTTAGATATATATAAGTAATGCTGAAAGCATCATAGTTTAGAAATAAATACAAATAATATTCTATGAGAGCGTGTATTTTATTGGGAATATTTGCGGCGTAATTAAGTGAGTCACTTACGGCGGTTCTCCTTACATTTACCTATAAAATAGTCTGCACTTGGAACGGGATGTCCACCTGCGGCCGGGAAAAACTAAGTAAATACCTAGTAAACAATTTATACATCTACCTTATTTTCTGCGTATGTGTAAGTTTGTAAAGTCTGTCGTCGGAAATATTATTAAAGCGCTAGTATATTAATATGTGTATATACATACGTCAATCTTATAATTAGTTTCTTCGTATGAATATTTAAAAATGCTCTGCCACAGTTCACGTCAATAGAAAAATACGTAATTTATTATTCGTTGTTTATTTTTCTCGGATTCTCCGCGTTTTTTGACTGTCTTAGACAGGACCTTGTTGACGTTTCGGTGGCATCACAGCTACCTCTTCTCGATACATATATACGGAATAATATTCCCGGGTTTCTGGCCGTGTATACTGTTGGTCCCGAAAGGGACCGTTTCGACTAGGTTGACGCTTCGAAGAGATCTCACTTATCTTCTTCTGGACATGCTATCTGGGCATCGTCTAATTGGTAATAATTTCCGCCTGCAACAAGATTACGATCCCAAATACACTTCTCGATTGGTCAAGAACTATTTAAGTCAACTACAAGAGGACGGAGTAGTTCGCACTATGGTCTGGCCGCCACAAAGCACGGACTTAAATATTATCGAATATGTTTGGAATTATCTTGACCGGAAAAAGATTAAAAAGGCACCTAAACTTTAAATGAGTTGCGGAACATATTGCATCGGAACACTGGATGATAGTCTCCAGGTTCGTGTAAGAGACACTATCAAATGTAAGGGTAGCTATACGAAATATTAAAAAACTAAAAGTTCTAAACATATTCAGTAAACTATTTACTGATATAAATGTTGTATTCGTTGTAAACATTTATCGGACAATATAGTTACTTGTATTATGTTAACGCATCTTCTCTTAAATTTCCTTTCTATAAAATTTATCTAGCTGCCTCTTTCTTCTGCACAGTAGTGTATATACAGTAAAACAAAAAAAAAGGAGAGAGAGAAATAAAATCCAGTGGGAACCATTATGAATAAGTAAAATAAAATTGTATGCAACCTAAAGATGACTGGCGATTATATACATACATCGCAACCGGATATATTAAAAGAACAAAACAGATTAAAGCAGCTATTTCGCTGCACTGTGTAGAAAAGGAAGCGATAGAAATACTCAGTAATATGGATCCGTCTATTGAAGATAAGGAAGATTCAAATAAAATAACCTTCAGATTAGATACTCATTTTATACCTAAATCAAAACTACTATACGTAAGAAATTTAACAAACGAGTACAACTGCTACATAACGATTTAGATCTATTTTTGGGAGATTTAGGGAAACCTGCAACAAACCGTGACTTTAAAAAATATGACTAATGTATCATTAACGGAGCGAATAGTGCTTGTAGACAAGGATGCAAGGTCTAAAATAGTAAATAGTAAAAAATCAGGTTACAACAGAGTGAATATAAAAAATAGGCAGTAGGAGAACAAAACAGCAAATACAGTACAAATTATTGTAATAAATGCAATGAAATGTAACATTGTGCAAATTATTATAGAACAAAGTTTAGTGCTGTATTAGAAGTAATATAAGCAGTACAAGTATGGATGTCTAAAAAATCGCCTAGAAAATAACACCGAGATAAGAAAACGCTGTAAATACAGCTTTCTCATGGTATTAGTGAAATCAATTAACGAGAAAGACATGTGAAGAGACATAAAACGCTAACACAGGGACATGTTTCTGCCTGCCCGGCGTCATCAGTGTGGTTTTGAACAGACGCAGCGAGAGAATTACACGGGTTGAGCATAAAACCGCTCGAAACCACGCTGATGACATTTACAGCGTTTTCCTATCTAAGTATGGTTATGAGTGAAGAAAATGATTATGCTTTCTTGTTCGTAGATCCTGCTGATCAAAAAGATTGTAATTCAAAAGGTATTATTCTCGTTAAGTTTTATAACATTGCAAACAGATAGAATTTAAGATAGTGCTTCAGATGTTGATGCAATTTCGAGTATATTATTATATTATATTGAACCTTGCACCATTGAATCATATATTATTTTATTTACTTTCAATTCCATTACCAACTTTTTAAAGAATTATCTATGCAACGTATTATAACAATAATAATAATATATAATATACTTAGATTATTATTGTTAAAAAAGTATTATGGTGGTAATAATGAAACGCAGCAGACATATAGAAGTCATAGCGACATGAAAGCTGTATCTACGGTCAACTTGCATCTATTTCTTTATCAGGTTTAGCACAAAAAGTATTAATTTGGTTTTGCAAAATTTTCTCTCTTGATGTTTCGAATCGCCAATTTCTTCTCCGCGCCATGTTTGAATTTTCTATACTTTTTCTTTAATATTGTTTTAAAATGTTTTTTCTTACTTTTAACTGGTTTCTATCTATGATGATGATCTATTAATGCTAAATTAAACAATCTTCAAACAATTTCCAAAAATTTGTTTACGTCCTTTAATTTAGTTCATTTTACTGCTACTACATATTCGTTATTACCGACACCATCACGTTCATTCTACACAAAACAACGATATGATCAATTAAGTGAGAAGTGAGGAGAAAGTTAATAGGTGCATGTAATATATAAGCAATTATATTTGGTGAAGGATACCATTAGTTTATTACAATTGAAAGAGCACTGCTTTACAAAAAGTATATATACATGTCCTTCAATTTTGTAGTTACTCGAACAGATGGCACTGCCTGTCAAACAGACCATTTTCTAGAAAACTTACAAAGTTTTGCAATATATTAGCTATCATATGCATCTTCGGTATTATTTATTGTTGACATTCTGTAGATCAAATGCTATTGTTGTTTTTTAGTTTTGATAGAATTTTTAATTTAACTACTGTTTTTATACTCTTCCTATCATTTTGCAATTTTACCGTTTCATTTTTTCGTTGTATATACTAAGCCGTAGCTTATTTTGTATTAATATTACAATCTATATTCAATTGATTTTTATTCGGGAAGACTTATGAAGCATTTAAGTTTTGCAGCGAAAATGAGATAAATAATGTGATTTATAGTAATGCTTTTAAATAGCTACTGCAATAATATAACAATGAGATATGGGAGGGAGCTTCCTACTGATCGCTGTGTTATGGATGCATGTATATATACGAGGGGAGATCCAGAAGTTCGTGGAATGGAGGTGATGGAGTCGGGATAGGGGCGCTCGCTAGGTGTCATTCTGATTGGCGACTCATCATTAGTATATAAGTTAAGTTGCAGCCCTACAGCGTCAGTCGTTTACGAATAGTTGCCTGCTAAACAAGTCAATCCGGAGGAAAGCTGAAACTATGGAGGAAATTGAACACCGTGCTGTGATAAAGTTCCTTACAAAGCAAGGAAAGAATGCTCGAACCATATTGAATGAAATGGAAACCGTTTATGGGGAACAGTGCCCTAGTAAATCAATGATTTATAAGTGGCGTGGTCTTTTTAAACATGATCGGGAGTCGATTGAAGACGACCCCCGCTCAGGACGGCCAGTTGAGACCACCACATCAGACATCGTCGAAAGAGTGCAAAAATTTCTACTGCAAGATGACCGTTTGAAGAAAAAACAATTATCTGCATTAGTTGGAGTATGAGATACCACCATTTTTGCGTATCCTACATGACCACCTAGGTATGACAAAAGTCAGTGCAAGATGGGTACCGAGAATGCTTACGCCGCTGCAGAAACAGCAGCGTGTCTGTGCGTCCAAACAATTTTTGGAGCTGTGTGGAGACAAACCTGCACAGATTTTGGAGCGGATTGTTACGGGAAATGAAACATGGTTTCATCACTTTGAGCCTGAGTCCAAACAGGAGTCCATACAATGGCATAAAAAGGGGACACCACCGCCAAAGAAATTCAAAGTGTCAGAATCGGCTGGAAAGTTGATGGCTACTGTCTTTTGGAATTGTGAGGGGATATTATTGATATATGATATTATTGATTGATTACAAAGAAAAAGGTAGGAGCATAACCGGAGAATATTACGCAGCGATATTAGAGAAATTAAAGGAGGCCATCAAGGAAAAACGTCGAGGAAAATGGACCAAGGGTGTGTTGCTCTTGCAAGACAATGCGCCGGTTCACAAGAGCAAAGTTGCAATGGCTGCTCTGCACAAGCATGGCTTTCAATCAATAATCCATTGACCCTACAATCCAGACCTGGCACTTAATGATTTTTATTTGTTCCCCAATTTAAAAAAGACTTAAAAAATAGATTTATTATTTTATTTTATATAAAACCCTTTCATTCCGCGAACTTCTGGACCTCTCCTCGTAACTTCGTGTACCAGTAATAAGGCTAATGCTGGCAAGTAACTGCTCAATAAAATTGATTTTTTCCTGTTCCATTAATTATTTGATTAGTCTACTTTCGTTGATCATTTGAATGATTGTGTTTATGAAAAAAAAGTAATCGAAAACATCAATTACTATGACTACTCGAAGAAAACCATCTATGGTACCTAAGGTGCAGAGGAGACGATAGACTTTACCTATTACTTGTTTGTAAGTAAGGGGCGCGATAAAATAAAAATTGATGCAACGTGATAGTGATAAGCTAAAGAAAAGTAAAAATTAGAAATTTATCAGTGATTAAAAATTTTAGTTATTTACTTTATTTTTCAAAATAATCACCATGTCTTCAATCACCAATACTTTTGATATCATGAAATTAAATTCTTTAAATATTTCACAATAGCTGCTTGCGAAATGGTTCTTTCAAGTACTATAAAATCAATCAAAGCAGTACTCTTTCGAACTTAGAATGCAGTTGCCATGATTTTCCTGTGAGACTGGATTTATTCGAAATTTTTCGGTTTAAATTAATTGAAGTGTCCTCTCAGCATTGATGGCCGAAATCAATACTTCAGCATTAATGACAATATGGGAAAGATACTTGTTTCTCTCGTGGTTAAGACGGTCAAGAAAACACGCGAGAATGTTATTCTGAGATCTTTGTGAGCATCTTTGGTACCCATCGTAGTATTGATAACATAGTTTTACAATGAATTTCAAAATTATTACCTATTGCCTTTAAATATTTAAGCACTGATCGAATTCCACAAGCGGTGGGGTTTATTATTTCCGCATTCGTTTTAATACATTGTCTTGGGCAGACAGAAACAATAAACAATATGGATTTTATATTCGAAACATACCAGTTAATACTACTACGCATGGCCGAACCGATTAGTATTACCATTCTTTATACGCAATCGGCTCATAATTTCGAACAGTGTTTTGTGTATTACTTCATTGCTTAATGAATACACAACAGGAGCTTGTGCAAGTAGAGTGTGATGTACTATGCTATTACTCTCATCAAATGGGAGAAGAAACGATGGACGTTGTTTCTGGAATTATAAATATGTACTTAAATTTCTATTATGTTACAGTCTTTAGAACATTTTGTTTAGCTTTTCTCATTAAATTTATAAATGCGCTTAAAGTTATGAAATATTGAACAATTGGATTGTTGGGCCGGTCACCGCAACAGAAAAGAAACAAATTCAAGAATCTCAAAAAGTGTAAACTATATTGTACAATAGTATCCGAAAAAGATGTGAATACAATATGAATTACAGTTTGGTACAAAATTTAATTCAAATTCATACTGCTATGTATTATGAAGGTTATTTTTCTTTACAGTGCAGTTGGCCACAATAGCAGCACCAATGATAACCGAAGGTGTAGAAAAAAAAGAGCCAACTTCTCAAGATTCGCTCGAAGTTTATAAAATCAGATGGTTAATTTTGGGAATTTTTGTTTTATATTCCGCATCAAATGCGATGCAATGGATCCAATACTCAATCATAGCAAACATTATTACCGAATTTTATGGTGTTTCGTCGATTGCAGTTGATTGGACATCAATGATCTACATGGTTTTATATATTCCAACTGTGTTCCCAGCTAGTTTTTTTCTAGACAAATACGTAGGTATTTGATAGTATTATAATACAATAATATTGTACTTAGCACCGTATTTTTACATTGTAGGGTCTAAGACTGACCGTGCTGTTAGGATCTATTGGAACATGTGTTGGGTCATGGATTAAAGTAGGTTCTGTCGATCCGAGCCTGTTTTGGGTTACATTTCTTGGTCAAAGCATTGTAGCTTTATCTCAAGCATGCATTCTTTCAATACCTGCAAAATTAGCAGCTGCGTGGTTCGGACCGCAACAAGTGTCCTCGGCATGTAGTATAGGAGTATTTGGAAATCAGGTAGGTTATTTCTAAATAGAGGCTCTTAGTGTGTTTATTTGATACAATATTCATGTTCTTAACATACTATTCGTGCTCTTAACGTGCTGTGTTTGCCCTTCCATTAAGTGTTAATATATATATATATATATATATATATATATATATATATATATATGTTATATAATTATAAATTGAAATAAGCTCAATTCATGTAGTTCATTGATCATTTCACATTTCTTCTAATATAAGCACTTTGTGTGCTTATATCAAATGAAAATTGAGTAAAGAACGAAAATATATTTTTCAAATAGTTCCTTTATTCATGATATGCTGCCGTGCGAATATTCACATCCTCAAGCTGAGAATGGTTTTAAGTACAACATTAAAATGTTTTAGCTCTAGAGATATAAATCGTAAAACCAATCGCACCAAATTAAGAATAAAGAGGATTTGTAAAGGATAGTGAGTGCTTCATTTTATTTTTAATTTTGACTTTATAAATATAAAAAATATCTAGATTAACGTAATATAAATATATTATTTAGTGTCTCGAATATGCAGTACAACTGCGAATAAAGTGAAATATTACTTGTCATAGCTCTGTAGATACTTCGGTGGGTAACGCAACTGATATTAGTATGAACAGGACATCCGCAATCAGGAGATCTCGCTGTTAATTTCTTGTCGAGTAAATATGTAAATACATAGGTCACACATAATAGTTGTAAGGATGTCAAATAATGCGACATTATCATTTTATGCAGGTATATTTTTCGCAAAATTATCAAAATAGTGATTGTATTTTTATGGGACTAAATATAAGTCCAAAATAACCATAAAACTAGAAACCTATTGACTAAAGAGTAAAGAGATGCTAAGCGTATAGAGATTCATCGAGTGCATGTCCAATAAAGTTCGGCAATATCTCTCACCGATGGCGTTAGTCTATATTTTGCAGCATACCTCGTTTGTGCGATCTTGTAACCTATTGTGTTGTGGAGTTTTGTGCGCTATATTAAATTCTGTTGCAATTACGTATATCGAGAAAACGACCATTGTCTGAGAAAGTTGATTAATTTAATAATGAATTTTCAGATTTAATTTACGATGGTGCAGAAATTAAATGTTTACTTTTTGTCAGACCTTTATTGTGCTGGAACAAATATGACAAATTACATATCATGCATGTAAATATTCTGGTATACACAATGGAATTGTACGCGAAATAAACACCGTTAACTTTCTTTGCCCATTCTTACCTCGCCTTACTTTCACTAAAGATAATAATAATGTCTTATGGGCGAAGTGTTAACAAGTGATCATTATCTGCCCAAATGAAAAAGTTTACCGGGAAATATGCAGACTTAAAATACAATGACGTATAAATTGTATGTTTGGTGTGCAAAAAATTCTTGATTGCTAAGCAAAGCGGACAAACGAAGAAAATGGTGTACCATTCGGTATTCAATTTAAGCTTGATTTAATGTGCATGTTTCTAATTTCCAATTTATCATTTGTTTTAGTTGAACAGCAACCGTTCCGGTATTTTTATATAGATATAATCCTCCTCAACCGACGTTATGTAGTTATATGCCATCCACGTGTGAGGATATTGAAAACAAAATTAATTCTCAGGTAACAAATAAACACATATGATTTTGTGTGGACGAGCGATACGTATTAAAAATAACCTATTGTTAATTATTACTTCATCGCTATTACCTGGTAAAAGATTAGAAGTTGCAGTGCAATTACGAACCTAGTATAATACGTTAGCAAAATTTTAAGTTTCTGCCAAACAAGTAGTAATGTTTGTTACTAATGCTGATGATACAATGCGTTACATCTTGCGGCAGTAACTATTCGACAGTGTTACCCAGAGGTAGATGCATTAATTACAATTACAAAAACGGTGCTTCACACGTCCCCGAAACGTATTTGAGAATTTGACAAGGTTAGGATAAACATACGCACTTGTCGCTGTACCGAAACTCGAAGGATTATTGTATTTTTGCAATAAATATATAATATAACTTTAGTCATTTTGTTTATAAATTTAATTTTAAACAATATATGAGGCTATATGAGGTATGTCTGTGGCTCAGTCTGTTCACTGGCGGCATTACAGTCATATTGTACATTTTACATTTACATTTGTTAGTGATCGTTCTCAAGACAATTTCTGAACCCGCCGACTGTGAAGTGTGTTCTGTAATACGATTTTTGAACGCATGGAATATTAAGTCAGCCGAAATTCATCCATAACTTGTAGATACTGATGATGAAAATGTAATAACAGATGGAATGGTGAGAAAGTGGCGTAGACAATTCAATGATGGACGTGAAAAAGCACGTATGAGACCTTCTGTTGTCAATGATTGTTTGGTTGAAAAAGTTAATGAGAAAATCTGAGAAAACAGACGGTTCACAGTAAGAATACTTGGTGATGAGTTTCCACAAGTTTCAAAAACTGCTTTGCATGAGGTTGTCACAAATCGCTTAAATTATCGGAAAAAATCGTGTTCCCGTTCGGTTCCGAAAATGCTTGCGGATGTTTACAAAATGAAGCGATTTGACAGTGCTTTGACATTTCTTACTAGGTACAATGTTGAGGGAGATGAATTCTTAAACAGTATTGTGATCGGCGAAGAAGCTTGGACTTGTCGCGTTACTCCAGAATCAAAACAATAGCCGATGAAATAGAGGCATTCACAATCCCTCAAAAGACATAAACTCAAAACAACGTTGTCAACACGAAAAATCATGTGTTCTGTGTTTTGGGACAGACAGGATATTCTGCTTGTTGAGTTTCCTTCCAGAAGTAAAACCATCAATGAGCAATTAAGCGATACTGTGAAACATTGAGAAATTTTCGGCGCGCAATTAAAAAAAAAGACGTGGAAAGCTCAGTCAAGACATTGTCTAGCTTCATGACAATGCGCGTCCCCATGCTGCTGGTGTCACTCATAACTTTATTGAACAAGTCGGTTGGGAGCAGTTCGATCACCTATACAGCCCCAACCTCGCACCTTCTGACTAGCACTTACTCTTAAACTCGTTTTATAGGGAGGGGCTTTAACAGCGGTAATGACGTAAGAAACGGTATTCTGTAGTGGCTGCTTTCACTGGCGGCACCTTTCTGTGAAGAAGGTATAGAAAAATTGGTTTTTCGCTATGACAAATGTTTGAGTAATTGTGGCAACTATATAGAAAAATAATTTAAGAAATGCTCTTTCATGTAGAACTAACTTGTTTTTAACATGTTTTTGAGTTTTTTTTTTATAAACCGGCTCTTACTTTCCGCACAAGTCTTGTAGAGCGGCTTTGGAAACCGCTCCTGATTTTGCTAATAACTGATACTTAAAATATAATTAAATATTAACTCAATAAACGATTTAAATAAGGTGGGGACACTTGTTCCGACAATTCACAATTTCACATATATTCGGACTGAGTTGTGTTGTCTGATTTGGAGTTTTGCGCAGAATCTTTAAAAGTATCTTCTATACGGTTGATGAAAAGTGCAACAGAAAAAATAGAAATATGTACATGAATCAGTAAAAAATTGAAATTAATTTTTAGTGTGATGTAGTTGAAGTAAGTCTGAGAGAAATTATTATTCATAAAATTAGTTTTGTTGTTGTGTGGGAATTATTGTTGGATATTTTTACTCTTTTGTGGAACAAGTAGCGGTAAAACATATTTTTGTTTATATACTAGTATAGCGAGTAGGAACTGCAGTAGTATATTAAAAAGCAAAGTGTATTTTTGCATTATTTTATTTTAAATAATTGCATAAGTTTAATTTTCGTATCTGTTGTTTCCAATTTGTGTTTTTAATTTATTGTTGTTGGAGGTGAGGCGAAGTATAACTAGAACCCTTTCTAATTTTCAATTTATGATCTTATTTTTTAAAGAGGTACTACCAGCGCAGTCTTCGACGATCCTCCAGTTTGTGATGTCGCGTGCCCACCCCTCCAGTTGGTGATGTCGCGTGCCAACCCATCCAACGCAAAAGTGACATCGGCCATGATCTCGCCATACTCTGATCTTCTGAAGGTTGTTGTCTGCCCAGTGTTTATGATATCTAGCCGAAGTCTGGAGATCATCTCCAAAATGTATCCTTCCCACGTGTCCGTAATTGGCATCTGTCACTCCACCGCTTTGGGCCTAAAATCACCCGCCAGTACAATGTCACCCTCTATGTTTCGTAAGATATATTCGAGATCATGCAGCTTTCCGCAGAAGTCAGCGTTCGGCGTAAGATAATAATTCACATACGTTACTTCTTCAAACATCACCCAAGAGTAGCCCCTTTCCATGCCACACCTCTCAACGAAGATCCTACAGTCTGCTGGGATCCAGATGGGGGCCGTGCCGATTGTGTGCCCGTACCACCCAGCCTCCTCTTGTCCTGATATTGTTCAGATTCGATTAGTAGTTCAGAACGTAGCTGTGGACGGAGACCTATGTCGGTGCATATTTCCTTGAAGCAGCGTCACAATGATAGCGTTACTGTTATCCTGGCATCAGCTAGTGCCTTTCTGAAGGTCTCACATCGACTAGATCCGGGAACATGGTCCAATGACGCTCCAGCGCACAGAAAGCACTTAGGGTTTGCTGTGCAGTCCTTAATTTTGTGTCGCTTTTCTCCGCATCTAAGGCAGACTCTTTTTTCAGTCAAGTCCTCCTATATACAGGAGGACAATAGCGACTCTCTACTGTTGGGTTTAGTTAGCGTGATTTTACACTCCATGGTGTCTCTCTTCAGCTCGTTCCCAATTGGGTGCAGATGTTGCGTTGGGTTGTAGGATATCCACACTAGCTCTCTCCTCCAATAGTTCTCTCAATATTTTAGCAAAGCCGTCCTCGTTTCCGATATTACATTCCAACTCCAAGAGAATGCTGTCGGCTCTGGTCTTGCTAACAGTTTGTCTGGTTTCTTTCCTTATCGCCCCTAGTACATCGATATAGGACTTACCCTGCTGTGATTTGATCAGCAGGGCACTTGATCTGAGTCTGAATTTTTGGGGCTTTCTTTACCCTGGCTTCTAGGTTTGGCTTCAGGCTTCGCCTTAGTGTTGGTGTATTTGATCACAGTTTCGGTTTTACTTTACGCTGCACCTGTCTTGCGTTTGAGTCGAGAATTTCATCTTCTGTTCCAACTTGATGTAGTTGCTTCAGCAGTGATGGATTACGTCATCATGGCTTGGCTTCGTCGAATTCTTTTAGATTGTTTTTACTATCGATGGCAACATTCTTCTGTCTAGATACAGGGGCTCTCATCTTAGCGATTATGAGTTTAAACGTCTGTAGCTCTTCCTCCTGTTCTGCATTTAATTTAACCATGTAGGCCTTTTTCGGTGATTTCGTTTGTTGGAAAGTAAGGATCGTTTTCTCGGAGCTCAAGCTACCTTACTCCTCTATATGTTTTCCACATTGTCAGTCCGGCTGTTGCCAGCAACGTTCTTCCGTCCCGTATTCTGATCGTATTCCTCCGGCTTCTAAACCGCTCTCCTTCCTGGTGGTGGTGGAATACCGGAGAGGCTACTTTATGGCTTAAGCATGTCTACCTCCTTCTCTTTAATAATCGGTTCCCTATCATCTTCTATCCTTTTGGCTATTGCCTTATTGTCTTCAGCCACATTCAACTGGTTTTCCATTTCCCATCTCCTTCTTTTCACTCTTTTATTTTCTTTCAGTTTTTTCAGTTTTTTTTTCAGACGTAGTTTCAGATTCCATAATGTGTTGTTTGCCAGCGCCAAGATTACTATGCAACCAATAATAGTCACTACAGAACCAGAAGCTTGCAATTTACGTTTAAAGATGTTCACCATACTCGGTGACAGCACTCCTGGCAGACACTGCACACCAGTGCATATAGTTACGGATGCAATACCTTCAGGTGGACACTGCACACGAGCGCATATAATCACGGATGCTAGGCGCACATTGTACATACGCGCTCATAAAAGATATGATCGACAATTACAACCGTCCTGTTTGGCAGTTAACAAAGTCAAGGCAACAGAGGGACAAAGCTGTTGCCGCCGTATCCCAAAGCATAAAACAAAAGTGTAATTTTCGCGGCTATCAGCCCTTTAGGACTGAATGAAATCACGAATTCGCCACTCCCGCACGCGCGTCCTTCACTAAAATTTAACAATGCAACAACAACAATAATAGAAACAGTAACAGTAACAGCAACAGCAACGACAACAGCAACAGAAGAACAAGAATAAGAAGAAGAATTGATTTTTTCACAGTGGTTTGCGTAATGGCTTATTTAATGTCGATAGGTTGCGTATAAATAAACCCAAGAAAGTATGTCCTTCCACCAGTGTTTCTGGTTCTTTGAAGTTTTATATATCTTCCCGATTAGTTTTTGATGGTTTGATTCCCTTTCCAGAGACTTCACGACCTAAAAGTTTAACCACATTTGTTTGAAATTCACGCTTTTTCCAATTAAATGTAGTATTGGATTCTTGTCATTTGTTTTTCTACTCTTATTATGTTTTTCAGCATATCTTCCTGCCACAATAATGTTATCAATTAAATTGACTGTCTCGTCACACCCAGCTGTTTTAGAATCCTTCGGAACATTTCTGGTGCGCATAGTGTCCAAAATTCAGGCTTTTGTATCTGTAAATACTTTTATTCTGGACATAGCCTCCCTCGACTCTAATTGCGATTTTATCAAATAAAAACGAATACACATTTGCTTTACTTTTTTTTACTTTAAAGGCATCTTTTAGCTATACGCAATCCATTTCCACAAGGAACTCTATCCTAGAATACCTGACGTAACCAACGCATGCAGTAGCAACGATGACTGAATATTAAGTCGTCATGCTCTAAATAATATTTTTCATTTGTTGGTTGGCAAGTTTGCTTACTTTAGCTATAATGCTGCTTATGATGTATTTTAATTATTATTTCTGTTACTTTATTGGTAATTACCAGTAGTGATAATTCACCTACCTTATCATCTGGTGAATGTGACTAACATTTGCGAGATTATCAATAATTAGAAGATATCTTTTGTTTCTAGATAAGGCTTTCGTTTGCTTTTATAGTAATAAATTATAATTTTCTTGTAATTACCAATTTATTCCGAAACAATATCGGTCCCGGTAGGCTTTGATTTTTTGAAATTGGTAATAACAAGAAAATTCAAATTTAATCATTATAAAAATCAATGATAGCCTTATAATAAAATTAATTAACGAGAACTTTGCATTAAAAATAATATTATGTCTGCTGGGGTATTATAATATATCTACAGAAGAATTTAAAGTTAGTACAAGGAAATTATAATTTATCAATAAATAGTTTCATGTACGTATATTACGTAACATTTTTCAGATCTATGTTCCAGTAATCTTAACCCATATAATAAATTCATATCTATTCATTATATTACAAATATTTTCGAAAAATCCCTTAAATTTAAAGTTCATTAACTTTAAATTAGACATTATTTTTGGTACATTTGATAAGTATAGAAAATTTTCAAAATAGGCATTGTTACGTCCTCCTGGTTTGAAAAACAAACGCCGTTATCGCCTGCTCAGAATGTTTCCTTGTGATTCTTTGACCAATATTTACTTATGTCTGCTTATATAATGCTCGCTTATTCACTCGCTTGCTCAGTAGGTTTTGAAATGAAACAGTGCACATGCGCGTAAAATCTATTTGCGGTTTGCACTCTTATGCTTATACGTACAGATACAATGCATAATGTGAGTATAATATATTTACAATTACAGTAATTCGAGCTTTCTACACAAGTATGTACATACATTAGCATGTATGTACATATGTATGTACTTTTGGTTTTAATGCCACATGAAGCATCACCGCAGCGCGTACGAGGCGAATGCTATGTTATGTCTCTCTGTAATGTTCCCGCAGGAGCCTTGTTAAAAGCACGTAATAGTAAGTATGTGCATATATCCATGCACGCACCACATTTCTATAGGGGATCCTATCCTATTAACAATTAGTTTTAACTACAAAGATAAATATTTGGGAGTAACATTTGACAAAAAAACTAACGTGAAACTCCCACAGTTCCGATTATAAACAAGACGCAGACTCTTCCATAGAAACCGGGGTCTTAAATAGCAAATAATCTTCCAGCCATATATAGAAATAATTTGATTCATAAACAATTGGGCCTCATTGGTATGGTGGCAAATACTACGGGCAGCAACTACTCAAGAGACAACCAATCTAACTGTTTGCATGTCTTATTATAATAATTTAAAAGTCAGAAGATCTTAAAGGACACGTAAAGATCCTCAAAGAATCTAATATAGACTATCTAACATATGTTGTTAGGCACATAATTCCGATGTAATGTAATTTCAATCAACCGCAAGGTGATTATAATGCAATTCTATAACTTTATCTAACGTCTACACACTTTATAGGCTTACAACCGAATAATCATAACGGAAACACCCTAGCTGCATATGATGCGCTTTTCTACATACTATCTAAAAAGCCATCAGTGGCCCATATTCCCATCTGAAAATTCCTATGGGAGTCCAAACTAACATATTTCAGGTAGAGATTTATACCGTGCGCATGAAGCTTGCATGCATGCCTTTGAAAACAGAAAATGAAAAGAATATCGAATGGCCTCGTGGTGGGAACATTTTCCTGAACAAAATCATGCGAGAGCATTCTTTTCATCCTTGCCAAGTAGAACGAAAACGTTGCTATCTTTCAGTAAGGAGGACCTTAGACTGCTAGGAGGGATACTGGCAGGACATGTAGCCCTGAAATATTATTTACACAAACTTAGAAAATCTGAAGATTGCTTCTGCCGCCTATGTCAGGAAGATCTAGAAGTGACACAAAACACATGTGTGACAGTCATCCACAACACAAATTTTTCAAAAGGGTAAAATCGAACACGTTCTAAACTAAAGAACACTCATCTTAGACTAGTACTCAGATTTATTAAAAGCCTTGAACTACATAATCATAATCGCAATCGTAATCGTCATCATGATGGTGATGGTGGTACTGTAATGGTAAAGCTAATGATAACGATAATAGTACAAACAATAATAATAAACCTAAATATTAGCTTTATTAGTAAGTTAACATCAATTTCAATGTTTTCTTCGATAATTTATGGATTTTTTTGTAATAGCCCGTATTATTTCACAGCAACTATTTTCCATATTTTAATTTATTTGTAAATTTGTTTACGGTATTGTATGTTGAAATGAGTGATGTCTATTAAGTATATTTAGAAATTTATCATTTGTCAATAATTTTTAATTTTATCTATTATTGTATCATTGTTACTCTCTAGGATTCGCTGCTCAGCTATTAGCATCGATACGTTTAACACAAATAGTACGAAGCTTAAGTTATATTTCGCACATCTCAGGTATCATCGAATATGAATTAGACGCTTCTTAAATGTATACTTACTTCTCACGACATGTACTGCTTTTGTATCATTACAATTCACACCTCTTCAACTCATACACCTCGAGTGTTAAAATTCTATTTTTATTACCTATTTTTCGTTTCAGCTAGGCGTTGCAATAGGTTTCTTAATACCACCAATGATAGTTCGGTCAGGGTCGCAAAGTGAAATTAAACCACAGTTATACACATTGTTTATCGGCAATGGAATAATAACCTCAGTAATCACAGTACTAATTGCAATATGTAAGTAATACAGTTAAAAAGAATACCTATGATAAATCGTTAGTAATGTTTAGTTTTCAAGAACGGACCTCCTACTGCTCCATCTAGAGCCGAGGCTAGTAAATCAGGCGAAGTGTCAGTGAATACAAATTTTTTAAAGTCCTTAAAGGCTTTAATAACAAACAAAAATTACATATTACTTGTATTGTCATATGGTATTAATGTGGGTATCTTTTATGCGATATCAACTTTGCTCAATCAAATAGTTCTAGCGCACTATCCGGTGAGTATCCTCGAATTTAATATTAATATAGGAATCATGCACTGTCATATTTTCGTTAAATAATTTAAATGTTTAATGTATTGGCAAAACAATTTGATGTTCTGACCAATTACGAGCCTCCCTTAAATATTCGTCTCCAAGTTCATGACAATGCCATGATATTTTTGGTCTAATACAATAATTTGACGCACAAATTCTCTTCTGTATTTTTAACCCGTTCAGGCCATTTCCTAAATATTATTAATTTCATTTGTCCTACACTTATTAGTAAGATATTGATGACACGTTTATTTGGCAACATCCAGTAACAGCAATATTGTTATAGACTTCCGTGGTCTTGTTTTCTCTTCAAAAAATTAGGTTTCAACCCGCAAACCTAATTTCTTTAATGTTTAATGTCTTTCAGAGAGATGATTTTATAACGAACATTACATAACGCCTTTGCTATTTCGTACGGTCTATTATATTTATTAACACCCTGTTAATCCGCTAATGTGCGTTTCTGTTACTAGAGCAACAAATCGACTTACTTAACGGTTGGTAGTGGTTTTTATCACAGCGCACGTTTTCGCTATTGGATCATCTCTGCCGTCGCCATCAGTGAACAAGGTTTGAGTGAAAAACTTCTTTTTGCTAACGCTCTGGTTTATGCTCGATGTCATTTCTGAAACCTTCTGGTTCAGCTCCTGTTATTCTTGAACAGCTGTAGTTAACATATCGAGACTAGTGCGATTTTGTAACCATTATTCGTCCATCGCGGTATTATAACATTACGATATCAGGCTATAGTCCGAAATAATACGCGTTAGATATCTGTACTCCGTAAATACCTATTTCACAAGACGACCAACATGTTTTATGTGCATCATATTAACCTTCGTGGCAAAATATGAGTCCATTTACTTGCTAAGAATCGCCAAAAGTATAGTTCAAATAAGAAGAAATGTATTTGCTAAGGAGTCGCGGGAAATCAATATTCTCGCTTGCGCATTGCGCATCTCCAAGTGTCTAAATGTTCAGCATTATCAGAGTACCTTGTGCCTTGTACACAATATATTAAATCACGCCATATACTATACATGTGGTCTCTAAAACATTCTTATATAGGTGCGTCTTGCAGTTTAAAATCTGTATTGAGACCCTTACTTGCAATACCATTCGTCATTTTTGCATTGCATTCGTCACTGCAACTTTTTATTTTCTAACTGTACAACTAGGAACCATTCCGCCCCCGATGATAAACTCTATCGGTAGTTGTAGGTATATCTCACCCAAATTCATACTGTAAAATATGACTCATATATTGAGCTCGTAACTATTATCCGTTTAATTTCATTTAGTCAGTACCAATTCTGTAACTGACAACTTGTAAGACTTACATTAGCAGGTTCATCAGGGGTTAAATTGATTTTCATTGTGGTGTTGTGATAACAGCGCTCGCATTTGCTGTTCAATTGTTTCATGCTTGTCTTTGTTATACATCAATAATAATTCTATTTGTATCCTCATCAATTCTTTAGAACTTAAGGAAATCTACTGCTCCTCCACATCTTGCGCTGCGAAAGATCTCATCTTATTCATTGGTGGTCTGTTGGAAGATTGCCATAAGATTTATAGCAAATTTAATTGAATAAAAAATGAATATAAATTATTTTACTACGAAATAAGCTGTTCGTAATTATACATTTCTCGAGTCGCTATTATTTTTTCTGGACATTTTGGCAGATGTAGTTACACTTATAAATCAGTTTCAACATTTTTGTTCTCTGTTTCTTGTTCTATGGTCATAGATGAATGTTAAAATGTTAGAGAATCAGAAATGCGAAAAGGTTCTTAACCTCTCTAAATATAGAGACATGTGTGATCTCTTGAAGATTAACCATTTTAGTAAATAAGGGCATCATTATCATCAATATGATCTTTTCCTGAGTTCTATCAACTATCGGGTAGCTTTCACCATATTTACAGGGAAATTGAGAACACCTTCATTGTTGAATTCTTTTGTAATTCTCGGTGACAATTTACAATACTGCTAATAGATCCGGTGGACATAAATCGAAAACAAATGAATTTAAAGTAAAGAGAGTAAAATATTTATTTTCGTTTTTTTTTTTTGAGTAGAAACCATTAACACAGCGGTTATTATTTTAAAAAACTTACCGCACTCAAAGATGGGTTTTCAAATATCTTCTTCTTTCTTTTTTTGTAAAGTATCTGGTTGATTGCACGTTTCCATTCATTGAAGAATTCTAAATGCAAAGGTACTATATGGTACATTTCAGTATGTATCTTATAATTCTTTTTTCTTATGGAACACTAGCTTTATAATGTTGATGTCCATGATACATATATTATAATTTGTCTATGAAGATGTTAAAATCTATAACTAACGAAATCATAATTCATTTGGAAATGTAAACAATACTGATTTTGTGGCGGATCGGATTCTACGCACACAAAAAGGGTTCTTTGACATCAAGCTTATGTTCTTACTGGCTATACTGCACCAATATTATTAAACTCAAAATCTTCTACTAAGCTAGTGCTGTGCTGAGTATGTCCATTAATAGAGTATGCCTCGGTAACTTGTTATATTCAAACCAAATTTATTAGAAGTGGTTTGAATACAATAAACACTATTGTTTTTTAGTTAATCTCTTTCGTGTATTGAGAAACACGGGCAGTATTAATCAGTATTAGGTTACTATTAGCAGTTTTGTTTTCGATTCATTGCTCATACTGTTAGAACATTCAGAGCAATTAAAACATTTATTTTTCCTAGAGAAGCAAATAGTCTTTTTACAGAAAACTTCCTAATAAATAAAACTTAGTCTATATATATGTTTCAATTTGAGGCCAGGGATGCAGTATCAATAGAAATTTATGGCACTATAAATTTGCATTTTCTTCCAATAAAGCAATTAGAAAAAAGAAATAAAATAATATATTTCGATATTCCATGATTATAATTAATTTTTGTTTATACGTAGAATAGGGAAACCGATGCTGGCCGCATTGGTTTACTAATAGTTTTTGCTGGTATGATTGGATCTGTAATCTGCGGCATTCTGTTGGATAAGACACGGAAATTTAAGTAATATTTGTACAAATTAAACTTAGTAAATGCTTACTTAACATTTGTTATAGGGAAACGACTTTAGCGGTTTATATTTTATCGCTTTTAGGAATGATAATTTATACGTTTACGCTTAACACCAATATAGTAATTGTTTACATTGTATCAACTTTTCTGGGGTAAGTCTTACATTCTTAATTCTAATTTCAATTATCTTACTTTTAAATCACATTCTAATGACAGTAGCGGTATAATAATGGAGCACAGAATCCACGACCCTCGAGAACTACTGAAAAGTATTTTACATGTTTCAAATTACAGCACAATTCGCAAATGTAAGATTCATATATATTATTAGTACTATCCATAAATTATTATAATGCTAATAAAATACTAGACAATTTTGCATTTTTATTATGTTCAATTACATATAACACAGACAGGATAACGCGAAATTAATTAGTGACTAGTACTAGACATCTCTATAAACGTAATCTCAAAAAGTAAAACCGATATTGCTTTAAATATCCATTAGCAAATATATTTCTTGTAAAAACTTTATCAAGTCCCTTACAATATATCCCAATACGGCAGGATACAGTGATGATACGTGCAGGTTATCATCAACAATTGACGGTATTGAACACAAGAAAATTACATCTTAATACTTTCAGATTTTCTATGACCGGTCTATTGCCTGTTGGATTCGAACTGGCATCTGAGTTAACATTTCCAGAACCTGAGGGAACATCAACAGGGGTACTAAATGCCTCATCTCAACTTTTTGGTGTCATATTTACTTCGCTGTATTCAGTTTTATTCTCTGAATTGGGAGATCAATGGGCAAATGGTATTATGTGTATTATGCTGGCCGTAGGGGTTTTGATGACTGCAGGTATAAAAGCAGATTTAAGGCGACAAGCAGCTTCATGTGACAATAATGAAGAATGACTATACCACTAAAATATAAATAATTGTATGAATATAGAACAAATTTTAGTATATTAAATTTAAACTATTGTATAATTATGTGATAACAGGTCTTAAAACAATTTTATGCAACTATGACAATAAACAATACATACTTTGATAGTTACACTTTTTATATGTACATATAGATGTGATAGAAATATAATTCAACGAAAAGCCTTGATCTAAGTATATATTTGAAAATGATTATTGCTCCAAATTATTTTTCTCTGTGACAATAATGTATCCAAAAATGAATGCCTACAGCACTTTTGCATACACGAAATTTTCCTGTGATATATATATATCGATAATAATGTTAGGTTGCATTTTTGTAAAATGATTTCAAGTTTCTTGTAAGATACATAGGATGCTCCAATTGTCTGGGACAGTTAATTATATCTTATACCAGTAGAATGTAAGCATATTGATACACTGTATGGAACTACGAGGTTCATCTTATAAAACCATTTTCGGTTGCTCTATTATTTAAGGTGGTTTGCAAGCAGCTACCGCGCTGTGGAGTCTATACTGTTGTATTTTATATGTTTCTAATATGCGGCGTTGCCAAGTTATTTTATTATTAAAATTCTGTTGCAGTCCTTGCCTTGAAAAATTGCAGCTTATGTCTTTATCATATTAATTCATATTGGCTGCAATCCTTATCTAGAAAAAAAAATGTTATAACAAATGTTTGCCAGACATGACGTTCTTAGTGAAGTTATAAAAATGGCTTATTTATTGCAAGCGTTTATAAAGAAAGGAAAAAAAAATAAAAGATCTTTAAGAAGAGGAACAAAATGGTAATGAACGAACAATATACCGTAAGACTTATCGCAGATCTTTACGCAAGAATACATAGCAGTAGATCCTTTGAAGCTACTTCGTAATTAGATATGACACATTATGGTGCACCGCTTGAAGAGATCCTGCAGATTATTTTTGTTTTATTAATTCTTTCTTCTCATATTAGTTTCATTTGTTTCAGTTTCCGCTACTTTTTTGAAACGTATATAGTAATTGTTACAAATATTTACAAGAAAAAATACATTGAGTTAAAAATATACGCAGCTAGAATTGGTTTTCTCTGGGAAGGTAGTTACACACTTCCTAGAGAAATATGAGTTAACATACTTTTGAGGATATCAAATATTTTTTAAAATAGCTACTTAAAACTCTATCGCATAGTAAAGAAGATATGGAGGTATTGTTACCATAAATTTAATATTTTTGTTGCCTTTTTTGTAAATTGTTGTGGTAACTAAAATGTTATTTTCTTTCCACCAGGAATGTAAATCATATTTATCATTTTTTTGTAGAAACAAATTATTTCTATAAGTTACAGCCAATATGAATCAATATGTTATTTTTATGCAAAAGCATAAAATGTTTTCTAGGATTTTTGGTACTCCTTCCGAATTCTTCTAGTTATTTGACTACGTTTTGTTATGTCCGAACGTAATGTAGGTGTGAAATGTATACTTAGATATACTAAAATAGACACTGTTACCAAAATTTTATTCTGTTTTATTTTATGTGTACTACTCTTATTACTACTTAACCTAACTATCTTAGTCCTCTTGCCAATGTTGACTGACCAACTGATTGGACTTTTAAAGGCCCAATTTTTCAACTGGTCTTACAATTCGTCCTGCATAGTGATTATGTAATCTCGACGTCGAGTGAGTCGATACAATCGGGATTGTGTAACGCTTACTCGACAGCTTGACGCATTATGCTCAACGGGAAAGTTGGTGTCGTTTGCGTTTTGCAGTTCACCCTATTACATTTTACCCGGTATTTATCAGTTTTCATTTTGTTGGCGACTATCAACATAAATTAAAAGGGCTCTTTTTGGGTATAATATCAATGTTAATTGTTTGTTTATGTTCGCATTTTATGGTAATTTACATTAGTATGTAATAGAAAGATGATTCGATAAAAGTCAATAATTTAAAATATTTGCAAGATAATATACACCTATTTGTATATTTTTACTTTGAAGTTTTCGGTTCTTGCGCGAGCATTATAGTTACTATTTTGTTTCTACTAACAATTTTATTCGTAGAGTTAAATATGGTGATAGAAGCAGCAAGAGAATTACACGTGTTAGCATAAAACTGCTCGAAACCACGCTGATGACGCCGGGAAGGCAGAAACATGTCCGTGTGTTAGCGTTTTATGTCTCATATGTCTTTCTCGTGAATTGATTTCACTAATATCATGAGAAATCTGTATTTACAGCGTTTTCTTATCTTGGTGTTATTTCCTTTAGATGTGTTTTATTTATTTATAAAACTAAATTGACACAAAACAAACAATAAACAACCAATGCATAACGAATTATCAACTATAAAACACTAACCAAATGATTATTTATGTATACGATTATTTGTATATACTCTGTATTTATATTTCAATCCGTTTAGTGCGACGTTCGTGTAACAATTCCCTGCTCTATATGTGCGGGCTATACTTATGGTAACCCGCGAACACGTTCTCGAACTTTCCAGCGCAATCCAAACGTATTCTCGAGGTTTTATAGAAATATACTGCAAAATCTGACTAGACAAAAATCCTTTAAATAAATGCCTCAAAGATTTGTGTGGATATCCCTTAAGTTTTGCATATTGAAATATAGAGGCCAACACTAATTAATTATTAGTATTAAAAAAGCACCTCCATCTTTACCCAAAGTTTTAGTGCGGTACGTGTAGTGCTGTAGCTGCAACGAACTATCAAAGTTGACGAGTTAGTTGAAAAATGGGATTAAACCAAGAATATTTCCGCGGAATATTTTTTTATGATTTTCGAATACAATTATCTCAACAAGAATGTCTTGCCGAATTGGTTTCTGTTTTCGGCAAAGAAGCACCTTATCAGTCAACAATTTCTCGTTGGAATGGAGAATTCAAACGTGGATATTAATATTAATATTAATATGAAACTACCGTTGGTATTAGTAATGATAAAATTACCGTTTCCTTGTGTTCCTAACGTTTTTGAATTCCTGAAAAAATATCAGTTACAGTAGGATTTGAACCTACGACCTCTGCATTACCAGCGCATTGTGCTACCAACTGCACCAGCAGACTCAATGTTAGTTCAAATCGCTTTTAATACCAAGAAGCAAGTTCTTACCAACTAAATTAATATTAATAGGAAGCTGCCGATGGTACTAGTAATGATAAAATTACGATTCCTAAAAAAATATCAGTCGCAGTTAATTTAATTGGTAAGAACTTGCCTTTAATAATATTGGGTCTGCTGAGATATTACGATATATACAGACATCTAGATATTAAAAGCGATTTGAACTCACATTCAGTCTCATGGTTCAGTTGGTAGCACAATGAGCCGGTAACATAGTGGTCGAACCCGCGACCTCTGCGAATGTACAAACGAGGAGAGAATGCAAATACAACCTAGGTTTAGCGCATCAACACCAAGAGCTGCTGAAATGCCAACAAATAAACCGACAAGAATTATAACAACTCGATCTGGAATAGGATTCCGTAACTCTTAGTCGACACCAGTTACTCTACACTAGCCTAACTCGGCGTCAACTTGAACCGGAATTTTGTAACGGTGTCGAGTTTGAAATCGGGAATTGTGTGTAATTTATGTTCAAATGTGCTAAACTTTGTGATTTTTACATTAAATGCCACGAATTAGCCTTTAAAAAGTGGGCTGGCAACTAACACTTCTCTCGGGATTTATCGAGGTGAGGGAAGACTGTGTAAGGCAGTCCTAATGAGCTAGACCAAACTGAGAGCACTCACAGCGATGTTAACTGGACACTGCGCATTGAATAAACACACGCATCGCATGGGTCTAGTAGACTCACCCTCATGTAGAAAGTACGGGATAGCAAAGAAAAGTCCTGTGCATCTTCTTCTCGAGTGCCCTGCAGTCTGCAAGGAAAGACAGGTTCACCGTGGGGATGCTCAGCTTGACGGACCCAAGTTAGTAAAATTACCGCTCGAGTGGATTATGGACTTTGTTACTGAAGTACAACCCGGTCGAGTGAACTAAAATCACATAGGTGCACAATAGGCGAGGTACTGGCCGAGTTGTTCTTCGGGGTTAAAGCCTCGCCCATGGTTATACAAAAAAGAACACTTGCTAAATAAGATCGTAGTGTTGTTGTGATATATTCAAGTATACGTTAATTTTTTTGCCAATATTTGATAATTTATTAAACCAAGCAGAATGAGAAAATAATTGGAAGTTAATTATGTATAGATGCCAACTGCGTAAGAGTAGTAATCCCTATGCAACGATTAAAAAGTGAATATTAATTAGTTGCCCCCAATTCAGACGCCAACAGTCACAAAATGTTTTTTTTTAATAGTGTTAAAAATCTTTCTTCTATGTGATTTTAATTCCTTTTGTCGTGGACTGCGACTTGTCACTTTAATCAAATATTAAGGCTGAGCATTTCTTCTTCAATACGCTTTAAAATATCTTGTAATTCCATATTCTTTTCTAAAGCAGCCACTAAATACATTGTACATATTTTACCATTTATTTGGATTTTTTACTATATCCCAGAGCACTTAATTAATTAATTAGTTGTTCCCATAAATGTTTGTATTTCGATTGCATTTAGTGTTGAAAATTGGCCTGTCCTTTATGTTGTGCCATAAAATCATTAATCATTACTTTCCACTGACTATTCCTCTTATTTTAAACGACATCTAATATAAAGATGAATGAAATGATAGTAAAGTAAAGAGTTTTTATTTAACATAGTTAGTTTCAACCAGATTTTTCGCTTAGCTAACTTTATTTAAGTAGAAAAAAATAGGATGCATTCAATATTAATTAATCCTCGTGTAAAAGTATGTATATAAATGAACTGCGGATATCGTAGTGATCAATTCAATGTATCGACATATCGGCGGTGCAGCGTCTAAATCATACTTAAATTCGACACGTCCTTATTCGTATGGTGTTTTCTTCAATTTTTTGAGTATTACTACAATTAGTGCTTTATTATTGAAACATATTCTGTACAGAGCAAATCTAATTTCTTTAGTTTATTTATTGTCTTTAAATGTATTGTAGGTTCCGGCCAAATCAACGTAAAGAATGGAGATTTGGAAAATACCTTTATTTTCATAAATTTTTTCCCAATATAACTTCAGCAACTTAAGATAATTCTATTTATTTTTTGTACCAATGTATAAATTTTATTGTACCAATACTATATATTATATATATATATATATATATATATATATATTATATGCATATTTGGAAAAGTCACCGTGACAGTAACGTTTTACCTGTGATTTATTAAATATAAATCATGATCAACAAAACAGTGGAGTGTTAACATCGATGCACCAAACCGGAACTAAATTTCTAACAATATGACTTGAAATTAGCATTCTCTATCGAGCGAAACGAATGATTTTACTTGAATCTTAAACTTTGTCGGATTGTAAAATACTCTTTCTACGCGTTTAACATCTTTGTTTCTGTCAATGTTGAAAACAATTGGTTTTATTTGTAATTCAAATATATATTCTCGCATATACATATTTTATGCATAATAACACCAATAACAGAAACATATTGGTGTTATTTCCACCATTGTGTGTGTACGTATAGATAATATGGTGGTATATCGAAGGTGCTATGCATATAGAATGAAATACTCAACAAAAATAAAAGGATATTTGACCTACATATGTACGCATTAAAAGATAGAGATTTTGCAAAGTTAAGCTACTGCCCTAAGAATATTTCACGTAACTAGAATTAATCATACGCCTATTCTATAAATACATTCCGCCAATGAACGAGTAACCGGAACATGCCGAGCTGGTTGAGCCACGAGAATTTAAAATCTACAACTGGCGTTCATTTTAATACATGCATGTCTACCGTTTTATATTGATTTTGGTGATTCGGGGTACACATACTTAAAAAAATCAAAATTGTAAGTGTCTCAAGGTGTTGTACAAAGAATTAGGAAAATGGCGCAGGTTATTAGTGTTCGCCTAAGTAAAGGAGATGCGCCTAGTTTAGGATTTAGATTACAAGGTGGCAAAGATTTTGGAACACCTTTAGTTGTACAAAAGGTAAGTAAGCTACTAATCACTAGATACTTAAAAATCAATATAAAGTAAGTAGGTTGATATTATATAAGTTATTTGGAACGCTGCTAGAAAAATGCCAAGCGTTAAAAATACATGCAAAAAGCGTACTAAAAATAGAAACAAGTCATGTTAGATTAAAGAAAGTAGCAGAAGAATTTCGTAGGAAAATATATTGAACATGTCGAGAATAATATGTTATACTTACTATCTTAACAAATTAGAGTAATGGTATTTCCAAATGTAATTAATATCAACATTAATTAGTTATTTAACAAATTCTATTTCACGTAAACTTTTACTTTTTCTTCTATTACGTTTACCAAGTGATGCTGCAATGCTGTTTGATAATACGATTCATTATTAAAAAATATATATATGCAGATAAGAAGAAAAAGAAAATAAACTGATAAAATTGATGAATGTTTTCAAAATATTGTCTCAATTATGAAGGATATTTGTAATTTAACGCAAGTAGGTATATGCGCAATGCAGTTAGATTTGGCTTGGAGCAAATTATCTTGTAAGACTCATGTATATATCACTTTAATTAAATTTATATGTTGTTACATGTAAGCACCAAAATTTTCAAACAAATTGCATTGAAATGTATTGGGGCAAATTCCATGAACGTTCAGTAACTTAATCCGGTAAAATATACGTGCGGGTAACAAATTAGGTAGCAGGTTTTTTATTTCCTACACACGTATAAATAAAAACAGAGAACAAAGTGTGTATTTAATAATTGATGAGGTTTATTGGGCTCTGAAGATTGAAAAAAAATAATTTGTCAACTTTTTGCCAATAACTCTGATTTTAAAAATATGGTAAACATGACGTTTTTTAATAGAACTAAAATTCTAAATTCAAAATATAGATTAACATTTTGCAATACCTTTGCAATTTGTCCAATGCTATCTTGCTACAATAATTACATTTTTTGAAATTGTATTAAATTTTGCATTCTTCGACATTATAAAATATCTGCTTAACAGACATGTGATTCATTTATTCAAAGGCCACAACTTTCGTTTCTAATTTCCAATTGTTTCTATATAACTCATTATTTTTTAATGTCACTATCAATAAATTTGTGGTTTCCAGAAAAAAAGCAGGTTCTGTAATAACAAGAACATAGATTCGGTTAATCACTATGATTTTGTAAAAACACTGAGAGAGTGAAAGAGAGAATGTAACGGGAATCCACTCTCATTTTGAGACTTCAGCCTATCATCAAATAGATTGCATCTATTGTTTCCTTTAATAATTTTAAGGTGTTGCAGTAACTAGTGCTGTAGTTATCCCGTTTTATTCCATCAATTTTTACGTACAAAATACTTTAAAATATTTAACTTACTAATACTAAATGTTTTATTGAACTACTCCCAATTCTGATCTTAATAATATAATAATAATAATAATAATAATAATAATAATAATAATAATAATAATAATAATAATAATAATAATAATAATAATAATAATAATAATAATAATAATAATAATAATAATAATAATAATAATAATAATATTCGGCTTAAGTAACGCGTATGTTGCACCATATATGAGTAATATATAAATACATAATTCAAATTACAATCTTATGGTTAAAATAAATGTACATGGATAAGTTGTACGAAGTCAAAAAAAATAAATATAGTCAATTTAAAATCATTTTCTGGGTAATGAACTGATGCTTTTTTTTGTTTTCGTAATTTACTAATTGGACGTTCGTTCGTCATATTATTAAGAAATAACGAAAAAGATAATAGGAACTACTTAAATTTAAAAATTGAGTTACCTGATCCTACCCAGTCCAACAGTATCTGAAAGCATTACCAAAATTCGGCTGATATATGTAAATAAACCTTATAGCTTTATGCACAGTAGTACTCGTTAGGGCAATAATATATTTTTAAAAGGATGTGAGCATTTACTTGCTAAGTTAATATGGAGGAGCTTATCAGGTTACTGAAAGTGTGGGCGTTCTGTTTTGTTCTAGACTGCCAAAAATCAAAATTAGAGCGAGTCCACTCGAGATTATTGCAATAAGGACTGCTTATTCGGTGCACACGGCTCTTTCGTCTTTTGAAATACATATTAATAGATCGAGGAGACGTGTGGTAAAAGTTCTCGTAGCTAGTCATCGAAACGCTCTCTTTCTAGAACCAGAGAGACTCGGTCTCTGTTTTAAATGTATATTTTTGATACTACTTTTACTTGACCACATGGACATATATACATATACACTGTACATCTCATCACACATTTCTACCATACAGCACACAATATAGTATTGATATTTATTTACAATGATATATTTAATGTATATATATATATATGACATGCAGAGTCATATATATATATATATATATATGTATATATATATAAGATTCATGTCACATAGTAACACCAACAGGAGGGTGTTCGCGTGTACAACATTTTGTTTTGAATTTATGCATGAATTACTATGTAATTGTTAAACAAACACAAATATTGCTGATGCTTTTGTAGTTGCTAAATTCTAGTAATCAAATAAACTCACGCGGATTTTGTGCACAGTAGTATGCCATGACTATTTTTTTAAGTTGTTGATTGATAGCACTTGTTTGTTATTTGTTATCTTTTTTATATGAATCTCTCTTTTGTCGGAAACATAACATTTGGTGCAAATTGCTTAATTCCTAATTTGAATACTTGAAAATGGTAATGAACAAAACTTTAATTCGATGTTGTTTTCTCTATGAGTACAAACTTAGTACCGAAGCTGCAGAGGCGGCGCGAAATATCTATACTGCATTCGTTTCCACTAACGGCATCATGCTGTTCGATCACTCTGGGAGACCGAAGATCATTAGCAACGAGGATCTTAAACAGGTTGTGGAGACAAATTCTAGTACAACATGCGTAGAGCTTGCAGAAAACTTCAATATGAGCGTTGCAGCTTCATCAGCTAGGAAAGGCGTGGAAGTTAAGCAAATGGGTCCAACATAAATTGCTAAATGATAACAAATTAAGTCGTGTTACCATTTGTTATATCGAATTTCTGTGGCCGTTTTTCCAGTCATCCAGAAGTGTTCTATCACTGCGCGAAATTCGATTTTATCCACTTTTACGGAACCGCCTGACTTGCTACACAAAACATACTCTTAAACAACAATTATTGAGAGTAGACGTCTGAAATTTTGACAGTTGCCATAAAAAACGTTGCCCTTGCCGACCAATGAATCCACTTCAACCTTCGTACGCTATCTCTTGCAGATTCGGGAAACATTTCAGGTCGCCCTCGTATATATTATTGCATAGTAATATTGCTTCAATATATTGTCAAAAAATTGCATCCCTCACTATTAAATAATATTGGAAAATGTCTTATTGATCAGTCACCAATTAGTAATATTGCGGATTACTAAGAAATTAGAAACAAATGTGACGGTTGGTAATTTCTCTAACTTTGTCAGATTACCAGGACAGAACCAATTAGTTAACAAAAACCGACAACATTATTTGAGTGAATTAATCATTCTGCATCTCCCTGTTTTACAAAGAGGTTTATATTAATTCATGTATAGCTTTGCTTGTTGGGGCTGTGACATTCCAACACCGTTTTGTATTCGCTTTCGTTTTGTGCCCGGTTTGTCACAAAGAAAAAGGTATTGCTTAGGCAATTAAGTACCCCTCGATCTTTGTAAACCCAAACGAAAAACAATAAATAGAATTGCTCGCAAAAATTCTGTGGCGATTAGCAAATATTGTTAAATATTTTGTCGTCTTTTGGGATATGTAGCATAGAATTTCTCGTGAATACAACATGACTTATTTTAAACTACAAAAAATAATGTTAGTATGAAATCAGTAAATAAACTTCCTAAGCAGTATTTCCTATTCTTGTAGCACTGTGAATTATTGATATCAAAAGGTAATGCTTCCAGTTTGCTTCAGAGATGTCCAAGCACTGAATGTCTAATAATTTTGTGATAGGCTATAAGGTTTAGTCTTCTGAAGTTAATTCTATTTCAGAAGAATATAAAATGTATGTTATGACAAACATATCAACCAAAATACATGTTAAAATAGTACTTTCTATTTAACATTCATCGAAAAAAGAATTTATGAAATGCTCGTTAATAACAATGGTTAATAAAATATATTAATTTACCTCAAAATATTTAAAAGGAAATATTTTAATCGAAAGAAGTAATGCAATTAAAGATACGAAAGAAAAATAAAGCAAAATAGGTGCTTAGACGTTATTGGTATGTTTTGTGTACGACCAACGGTGACGTCAAAAATTTGAATTCATTCTCATGTACAAAATGCTAAAGAAAATTGTTAAATAAGGACCATAAGTTAATATAACTTGTGTACTTGCAGTAAATGCCCTACACGCAAGCGACGATGATAATTAAGATAACATGTCATGTTTTGCAGCAGCCTGATTCTAACGCTAAATACAAAACTATTTAGAGAAATAAGTTAATACATCCACTCTCTAACACAACTGTCATATTTGAACTTTGTATATACATCCCTAGTAGCACCAATTTCCGTTATTTAAAGCTAGAATCCGACACAGTGTTGGTGAAACTAGGTAATTTAGAAAAAGATGCAATAGGAAAAAATTATCGTAAATTGACTGAACATACCTAAAGGGCTTTAACTCTTTACCTCTGTCCTTAACGAGGTGAGTTAGAGAAAAAATGAAAGAGTACAATTGTTCCAAATTAGATCGATCACGCGCATTAACGCTTTAATTTTTTATTTTTACCCCTAACAAACGCATCATTCGAGATCGAAAGGTAAAATCAGACACACCAATGATGAAACCAGGCTAATTGGAAGAAATGTTAAAGGAAAAAGTTGTTGCAATAAAATTAAATTAAATAATTTTAACTTATTGCTTCCACCTTTAGCGGAGCTATCACCAATGAATGAAGAAAATTATCCAACGCGCTAACGTCAAGGGCTGGCGAGGGCAATGAGAATAGTTTTAATATCAATCCTCATATTCATTCCTTTAGTATGTAGTAGTTTTTACAACCCATTTGAAATGTGTATTATACATTTTACCATATTTCTCATATTTACCATGATTGAGTGAGATTTAGTGAATTTTCAACGGAATCTGAGAACGTGTGCCCATTCTGGTATTGAGCCAAAAATTGTGTCCTCTTCCTTGCTGCTTGTGTTGTCTTTACAAAATTTGATACGGCATACCAGTAAGCTCCTGGCCGCTTTATAGCTTTATTGTCCATGATACACAATACCACAATTAAATATGTACATAGTTCTATACAACATATATTTTTTTATACATTCTACTATATTATAAATAGTAATGTGTTAAATTAAATTACTCGATAAAAAATTTGAACTGTAATTTGTCTGTGAAGAACTTATAACCAACAAAACCTACAAAAACAAAATAACACGTCGAATTCTACGCACTCAAATCCGGTTCTTATAACCTTACTAAAGCTGCAGAAACGGGTGCTTTCGGATATGCATGCGGCGCGGTTACTATCAATATTGAAAATAATGAAAGTGATTACTTACTATTTTAGTTTGACGATGCAAGTTTTGTTGATGTAGAGTCTACATCAACAACGCAATCCCTGATTTTCCTGCATATTTCAAAATATGTTTAGATTGTGAAATTTGTGCTATTATATCTTCTTGTTTTCTATGTAGTTTTTTTGCCAACATAAAGGTATTATTGACGACTATCTCAGTCCTAAATATTATGAAATGAATTTAATTTTTTATACTCAAATACTCTAACGTTGCGTACAATAGAAATTTACATAATAAATATAGGTTGGACTAGTTACAAGGACACACAACAATAATCAAGTTTTAGTAGAATTCATAAACTAATTGACAATGTTAATGTAAATGTCATAAGAACGTCAACAGTGTTGTATCTAAGCCTGAATATGTCATCAAAATATAGTTCCGATACTATAATAAGAACAGTGAAATTGTTAAAAGAATATGAATCTCAGAAGATACTATGTCCAACTGAATTTATCAATTCGCAAAATTTAAAGAAAATTTCTAAAGAAGTCAGCACCATGTTTTTTAATCTAATTAAACATCAATCTTTTTTTGGTACATTACTGGATCACCTTCTAGAGCAATATCAGCTTAAGGATTGTAATAAATGGCTTTTAGAATCTTTACTATATATGGTAATTTTTGTATTAACTCCAAATAATTATGAAGAAATTAAGTACATTTTTTCCAATATTCCCTGCAAATTTCCCCTTAGAGTAATACAATTTTTAATTCAAGAAAAAAATCAAATCCTGTGTGCAAGAGTCGGATGTAAATATTTTGATAAAGATTATATAATCAATAATGTTATCCATCCACTGTCAGTTAATGAAAAAATACTTAAGAAGATGGAAAAGGATTTGATTTATATATTTAATGAAAAGGCCGTCGTAATACCTAAGAAAATTACCATACCGATTATATCTACAGTATTTAAAAAAAAAGTACTATCCCAAGCACCTGTTAATTCGCAGATTACCGAAAATAATTTCAAAGCTATAGCGGTTCCTGATCATAAAAAACAAGGACAAAAATTAGAAAAATCTCTAATAAAGGCAAAAGGTGATAATTCGAACAAAGCTCGCAAATTATTCGAAGAAGCTCAAAGATGTGCTTTTAGATGTGCAACTTCGCAAAAGCCAAAACGTGCGGAAGTTGTAGAAGAAAAACATCTCTTTAGAAGATGTACAAAATTGCGAAAATTTAAAACGGATACTCAAATAAAAAAAACTAACGCTTGTTTAATGAGAGAAGCGGCAGCATTGGTCAGATGCAGAGAAAATGAAATAAAAAAACTTCAGGAATTACTAAGTGGTGCGTTCGACAGTTCAAAAATAGGCGCAATTGAAGAAGAATTTCGTAAGGCAAGGCAGCAACAAAATCTTCAAGACATTGAACGGAAGCATTTGGAAGGTCTACTAACATTCGAAGAGGCACAATTAGCAAAGAAGAGGGTGTTACAGGTTAATAAGGAAAATATGGAAAAAATTAAAAAGGAAAGGGAGCAATTAATGCAAGAACTATTTGATTGGAAGACAATGGAAAGAGAGAAAATAAAAAAATTAGTAGAAAAATCACATTGTATTGAAAAATCTGCCAAGGAAGCAGAACAAAAGTTGCTTGAAGAGAAACAAGCGAGAGCAAAATTAATAGATTACGAATCGAAAAAGCTGTTACAAGAAATTCATCGGAGGCGTGAAGAAGAACTGGCTGATAAAGTGAAACTAATACAAGAATTAAAGACACTGCATCAATTATATTCATCGAATGCTAAATTGAGTAACAAGCAATTTGATCCAACAGATTGCCCAAGCTTCGGTTTCTTATGCGAAATGTCAATAGCTGAATTGCGAGAACGCCTTAACATATTAAAAGCAGAAATGCAAGAAGAATTAGAAGAAAGGAAGAAATTGATAGCAGAAGAAAGAAAGAGAAAAGGCCACCTTATCGAGAATATGAAAGAATTTATTTCACAATCACGAACGTCAAATTGCAAATCTGTAAAAACTACTCTCACATCAATTAAGATGGAAGAAACTGCCGAAATTTTGGCTTTGCGAGCCAAACTGCAACAAGCGAAACAAACGAATTCCATAAAGTACTAAGATCAGAATAGACTGATTTTCGGACGTTCAAAATCATTTTCCTTTAATAAAATAACCTTTATAAGTAATGAATACAAAAAGTTTGTAGAAGTTCTTTTATGACTTTTAGTTCTAGTTTATTAATATTTTTGTTAGTCCTTCTTTTTTGAATATTCACTTAAATTGTTAATTTGCAATTCAAATAGAGGAGGAAAACAAAATGCATTTAATATTATGCACACCAGTGCCTTCTAAATATCTATAATGCAGTAAAATAAGATAGATAAATAGCAATGCGGTTACCAGTACAATACAAATACGATAAGCAAAGTTAAATAATCCAGTCATTTTACAATCTAATAACGTAATAACTTAATAACTTAGCAGCTAGATATAAATGGATATATTGAAACATGATGTATTCAAATAGGGGAAAAGATCAGATGTTGATCTGACAAATCTAGAAAACGAATCCAAAAATGGACATTATAAATGGAAAAAAATCAATTCAATTACTTTGACGAAATTGGGAGAGTAAGAAGAAAATAGTTCTGTACTATATTATAAATAGCTAAATAATGGCTATATAGCTAAATAGCTAAATTAATTGTGAAAACAATTGTCATAAATAGATCAACATATACACATTTCATACGCACACTGAAATAGTAAGTGTGTGAAATTGAACTTTCGATTAAAAAAAGGAAAGAAAATGTCCACGTTTTATGGTGATTTGTACCGTAAAATTTTTATTTTGTGCATATTCCATTCTCGAGATATTTGAACTTGAAAAGTGGAGATCGCGTTCACGTTGCTCTAGCACCTTCGATTTTTCAAAATTTGACTATCCTATCGTTTTAGCTGATTCGTATCGTATTTTTTTGTGGTCGTTCCTTTCTCAAGATATTTGAACTTGAAAAGTGGGGAATCAGTTCGTACTTTTCCCGCAATTTCGATTTTTCGAAATTTGACTGCTATCGCTTTGTCTCTATTTTGTGTTGATTTGTGATGTAAAAATGTTGTTTTATGCTCGTTTCATTCTCGAGATATTCAAGATTAGAGGGCAGAAGCTATCTCTACGAGGGGAAGTCCAGAAGTTCCTGGAATGAAAGGGTTTTAAATAAAATAAAACAATAAATCTATTTTTCCTTTTCAATATAATCACCCTTAAGCACAATACATTTATTAGATCTATGAATTAATTTTTCTAAACCATCATAAAAATATTTTTTATCTTTCGCCTCAAAATGGGCCAAAATTGTCTCCTTTACCTCATTGTCGTCGGAAAACTTTCTTCCACGTAAGTCTTTTTTTAAATTGGGGAACAAATAAAAATCACTAGGTGCTACGTCTTGACTGTAGGGTGGATGGACTATCGACTGAAAGCCATGCTTGTGCAGAGCAGCCATTGCAACTTTGCTCTTGTGAACCGGCGCGTTGTCTTGCAAGAGCAACACACCCTTGGTCAATTTTCCTCGACGTTTTTCTTTGATGGCCTCCTTTAATTTTTCTAATATCGCTGCGTAATATTCTCCGGTTATGCTCCTACCTTTTTCTTTGTAATCAATCAATAATATCCCCTCTCAATCCCAAAAAACAGTAGCCATCAACTTTCCAGCCGATTCTGACAATTTCTTTGGCGGTGGTGTCCCCTTTTTATGCCATTGCATGGACTCCTGTTTGGACTCAGGCTCAAAGTGATGAACCCATGTTTCATCTCCGGTAATAATCCGCTTCAGGTAGTACAAATGCAGTACAAATTTTTGCACTTTTTCGACGATATCTGATGTGATGGCCTCAACTGGCCGTCCTGAGCGGGGGTCGTCTTCAATCGACTCCCGACCATATTTAAAAAGACTATGCCACTTATAAATCGTTGGTTTTCTAGGGCACTGTTCCCCATAAACGGTTTCCATTTCATTCAGTATGGTTTAGGCGTTCTTTCCTTGCTTTGTAAGGAACTTTATCACATCACGGTGTTCAATTTCCTCCATAGTTTTAGTTTTCTTCCGGATCGACTTGTTTAGCAGGCAACTATTCATAAACGACTGACGCTATAGGGCTTGGGTCGGTTGTTTTTCATTTACGAAGGTCGGAGTTACCTCCATTTCCTCTTCGTCTTTATTTATGGGTACAGTTCATTTATTTATTCATCTATTTATAAATTTACATTTTTTTTTCTCCCCTATTTAGGGCCTGTGTGCAGTGTGTTACACTTTTTGTTTTATTTTTTTGCATGTTTGCTTCTTTTCGGGGGTTGAAGCGTTATACCTTTCTCTTCTGCTCTTCTTTTTATTTGTTTGACGCCGTCTCTTCTCAGTCTTCTGATTGGCTTAATGATTTTTCTTACCTCTTCATTTGGGTGTGTCGTCGTCCTTTGTACGGTGTCATTGGTTCTTCTTAGGATGATGGCGTCTAGGGTTTCCAGCTCTAGTTCCGCGTGGAGATCTTCATTTTCCATGTACCGCGGGGCGTTCGTCGCGAGACGGATAATTTTGTTTAATTGGCCTTGTATTTTGTTTTTTTGTTGATCAGACGCTTGGTGCCATAGTTCCCCGGCGTAGGTGGCTATAGGTACCATAGTCGCCTTGATCAACTTTATTTTGTTATCCAAGGAAAGTTTACTTCTTGGATTGATCAATGGATACAGAGTTTTGGACACAGATTTTTTTCCTTACTTCGGCTATGTGTGCCGAGTACGTGAGTTTGTTATCTAGGATAACTCCGAGGTATCTAGCGGTGCTGTTCCATTGTATGAATGTTCCGTTTAATTTGATGGGGTCCGGCTTCTTCCTTCTAGTACGGGGTACGAAGTAGATCGCCTGTGTTTTCGTTGCATTTACTCTGATACGCCATTGATCGTACCATTTAGTAACCGTTTCTATGTACTCCTGAAGTCGTAAGTGAATTGACCTCATGTTTCTGTGGCTGTAGTATACTGCCGTGTCATCAGCGAACTGAGCCAGTTGGCAGGTCGACGGTTTCGGTATATCGGCGGTGTATATGTTGAAGAGGAGTGGACCCAGCACCGAGCCCTGGGGCACTCCTGCTTTCGTCGTGCGAACGGTCGATGTTTTATCGTCGATTTTAACCGCGAAGGTTCTTTCTTTTAGATAGTGCTGCGCTAGGTTGGTTAGCGCAGCCGGAAATTTGTATTGTCCTAATTTGTAGCCGTCGGCGTCGACCTATCCAAGTGTTCAGTTATGTGTTCGGTGATCCGTAACAGTTGATGGGTGGTGGAATGCTCCTGCCTGAATCCGAATTGGAATCTGGGTAGGATTTCTTTTTCACTTACGACTTCCAGGAGTCTTCTCTGGATGACTTTCTCCAGGACCTTGCTTAGCCCGGGGAGTAGGCTGATCGGTCGATAGCCGTCGGTGCTATTCTTGGGTTTGCCGGTTTTGTGAAGAACTATAACCGTGGCGTGTTTCCATGTCTGAGGAAAATGTTGGTACCTCAGAACACCGTTAATTATATCCCTGAGTGCATCGATTGCACCCAGGTGCAGGTGTTTAATTGCGGCGTTGGTGATGCCGTCCCGACCAGGTGCCTTACGGTTTTTTAACGTCTTGATTATATCAAGGAGCTCCTCTGCTGTTGTTTGAGGTGGGTCTAGCTCGTCGCCGTAGTCTGTACGGGCTAATCCGTTGATAGCGTTCGCGAACTTTTCGAGGTCGTTACTTGCGGGTTTGTTCGGCAAGAACGTGTCTTCGAAATAGTTCGCGAATTCTTCGGTTTTGTCCCTGGGGTCGTTAATTATTCCCGTCTCGCTTTTTAGGGGGGGTATTTTTCCCGATTTCGGTTTGAGCGCTTTCGCCATCTTCCACAGGGCGGATTGGTCCTGCTCCAGTTCCTCAATCTTACAGTTCCGCGATATCTTCCTTTATCTCGTTTGTGATGCTGTTGAGTAGTATTTTTGTGTGTGGGTGTAGGGTTCTTTTGTATTCTTTGTATAGTTTCTTTTTTTTTTGATCTTGACCTTGATGTGGTCAGGAATCCTCTTGCGGTGTGAGATGGTTTTGACCTTTGTAGCCGCTGCCATCGCTTTTTTAACGTCCTCCTCGAATTGTCGGACCATGTCGTCTATGTCGCTTGTTCTTTTTATGATTATAGGTCTGGGGTCGAGTTGTTTTTCGAACTCCAGCCAGTTCGTGGTGTGTGTGGTTGTCGCAGCCAGATTTTTATCCAGCGACAGGGTCATGACGACCGGGAGGTGATCGGACGTCAGGTCGTTGACAGTTTCGAGGTGGTACGGAGTGGTGACGTTTTTTACCACAGCGATGTCCAGCACATCGGTGGAACCGGTGGGGATGTGTATGTGAGTGTCTTCTTCTGGACCTTCGACGGTTAAATCGTATTTATTCGCGATTTTTGCAAGCTGTCTCCCTCTCGTATTTGTTGTCTTGGAGTTCTATGTACTGTGTTTACAGTTCAGATCCCCCGCCAATGTCGTGGGATGCCCCGCGCCAAAGACCGCGCGGAAATCCGCCTCGGATAATACGGAGCCCGGCGGACCGTAGCACGAATGGATCTCCACGATACCGCGCGCAGTGTGGATCTGAACAGCGGTTGTTTCCATTTCGATGGTGTGTGTGGCCACTTGGTGGTGTTTTACGTTTTTTTTAACGAGTACCGCTGTATCCCCGCCTGGTCCCGGTCTATTCTATAGATCGCGTAGTTCGGGATGTTGAATTTGTGGCTTGGTTTAAGTAGTGTCTGACAGTAACGCAGCATCGATGTCGTTTTCTGCCAGAAACATCCTTAATTCGTTTTTTTTCCTGGTAACACTTTGAGTGTTCCAGAACATGATTTTTATTTCGTTATTGTTTTGTTTATTCATTGATGCTTTTTTGCTTGTTTTTTTTTGCGGTTGTATCGTTTGTTTCTTTTTTGAATGGATATATATTTAATATATTTGCCCTTTTTTTTCTTTTCTTTTTTAATTGGGTAAGCAGCAGCTTACTTTTTGTAGAGAGCTGTTAGTTCCTCCGTTTGGCGAAGGAACTCCATGCGCTGCTCTACGGTGGCGTAGTAACATGCGCCCCAAAATTAGCGCTAGTTTGTCTTCGGTTTTGTTGTTCGTCGTCTTCTTCGGTTCCTCTTTCGGGGGCTGCGTGTTGCTGGGTCCGTTGTCCTTCTTCTTGGTCCACGGATTGTTCTTTGGCAGGGGGGCGTCGATGTATTTCTTGCCGACCGCGTTGTTGGGGTTCTCAGGGCACTTTAGGTATGTTGAAAGGTGCTCACCGCCACAATTAGCACATTTCGGAGGCGTTGTTTTTGGTTTTTCGCACAAATGCGTCGAGTGGTGCTCGCCGCATTTCATGCACTTGTAGTTAATGTTACAGTTAGATTGTGTGTGCCCGAACATCTGACACTTGTGACACTGCACTATTAAATTGCGAGTGCGCAACGCTTGTACCTTAACGGCCAGGCCACAACAGTCCGTGATATTGTAAATGGATTTGTACAGCCGGTCGATTTCGACGAGGACAAGCGGCGACGGTTTACCCTGTTTGCCCTTCATTCTAGTTATTTTCTCAACCGGGTAGTCTTGAGCTTGCAAATCTTGTTTAATTTCGTCGTCAGTTATATCCTGCGTGATACCGCGCAGCACCACTTTTAATTTCTTCTCGCTTTTCAGCTGGTACGTGTAAAACTGAGTTTTTTGTTCTTTTAACAACTTACTCAGCTTGCGATAGTCCTCCTCGGTCGCCGGTTCTACTTGAATCCCAGTGTTTATCAGCTTGCTTTTAGTAGCGGTTATGCGCTTTTCGCGCATGAGATTCGCAGTTCTAGTCCATTTGGCCGTTTCTTTGATAATGATTGGCGCTATCTTTTGTTTACGCACCGGTTTAGCTGCCGTAGTTCCTTCGCTCTTGTTTCGTCCGGACGTGGACGGTTGTACGGTTTCCGTTGGTGTTGGTTCGTTGATTTCTTCTACTACATCTTCCTCCATCTCTTCGGCCTCTTCTTCGTTGTCCGATAGTAGTTCGAACCGATTCTGCGTTATAATCGGCTGCGGGTTTGGTGCGGACGAAGTAGTACGCCGTTTCTTTGCCGTTTTAACGGGCTCGCTGAAGTCACTTTCCACTGCACATGGTGTGTCACCGAACTTGGTTTGATACAGTTCCATGACCGTATGAATGAGCTCGCGTAAAGCTTGCTCGTCGAAATTATCGAAACACATTTTCGATGCCATTGTTATGATGGTTTTCTCTATATAATACTATATAGCACTTCTGGTACTTTGCAGTGATGCTCTCGCGTCAGATGCACAGTCAGAACTGACTAATGATGATTCGCCAATCAGAATGACACCTAGCGAGCGTCCCTATCTTCACTCCATCCCCTCCATTCCACGAAGTTCTGGACCTCCCCTGGTATTTTGCAGCCACTACATCAATTTCACGATTGTCGAAAATTTGATAACGGCAGCATTTTGTGCTGATTTGACCAGTGAAAGATTGGTTTTGTATTTGTTCCGCTGCTGAAACATTCAAGATTAAATTATGCAAGAGATTAATATTTGATAACAACAGCATAGTTGATAAAATATAAAAAAAATATTACTCTGTTTCTTTTCGCCTACTATCTCAGGATGGGATGCGTCCAATAGCAGATCTTGAAATTTTCCGTTGACAAGTTCGTGAATGACATCTACAGGTGTCTTCAAAGCCTCAGTAGCATGGGTTGACGATCGCTCTTTGATGTTGACACGTTTTAATTTTCCTGATAAATTAATATTCGCGGTTTGGCGCAGCGATTCTATAAGTGACATCAGCATCCCCTTTTTCTTTGTAAGTTTAGTGCTCTTAAGCCTATTAATTTTACTGTTTGGCGTGCTTCATTATCTCGTAAACCACTCTAAAATGTTTAGAAACGGGGTCAGTAGAGCAGTAAAGAGGAAAAAGGGCTTAGTTTGTATACCGCTGTAAATTTTCTAATAGTCGTAATAAGTCATGAAAAGCAACAAGTTATAGTATGATCTTACTCAGCATTTACCAATTATACCAACTATTAAACTAGTAAGCTATAGGAAAGTTACGATAAATTTGACGGATGTTCATTATGCTAATACAATTCTTTCGATAGTGCGATGTCACCCGATCATATGTCACAAAGCGACAATACAAGGTTGTGCATAAATTCAAGTGTTGTTAAGTGACAGTACGCAAAATCCTACCCTAGATGTAGTATATGAATTCTATAACAAATGGAGGCGTAACGAAGATACAAAAAGTGCAGAATATCTGTATCAGACTAGCTTATGGTGACAGATGAACGCTAGCAAATGAAAACCGCATATACATTCAAGACTCCTTTGAAAATAAGGCTATATTGAAATGCAAGCACGAAAGTTTTAAATGTAGTTTTTAAAATAATATGTTCTTCGCCATATCACACTATTAGAACTAGAGAGTCATTAAATTACGACCAAAATAAAAATATTTAAAGTAGTAAAATTTTGCGATTTGTTCATACGGTCTGCATGGTGTAAGTGAGCAAACGGTAGTATATTCAAATCCTACCGGAAACTGAATTTGTATTCAGAAACTAACTAAAATAAAAATTGAACATGGGTAATACCAAGGGAATTAAATTATATATAATTATATACATATGTTATGTTGTTCTCTCGGCTCCCACGTTCGGCAGAAAGCGGGATGATATCTTACCACATGCCATCAAAATACTAAACGCTTTTAGCTGTGAGAGTCGCTATAAGAATTATTGCAATATCATTTTAGCATAATTCAATACTTTTTTAAATTAAAATGCAATATTTTTACTCTCCCAATAAGATTGCGTTAAAGTTGTCCAAATAAATTTAAAACACGATTATGTGTTGAGATGCTTACAACTATTGAAAATAAAATATTGAGAATAAAAACGTGTGCTTTATTATTATTTTTATGAAATATCCATGAAATAATTTGAGCTGTCTAATATAACTATTTCAGTCAATCGCATTTCTTACTTGGAAATGAATGCTGTCAATATATTTTTCTCCAGAATTAATATTTGAAAAAATTATTTAAGAACTTCTCTTTTTTAAATTAAAAAAAAGCACTCAATCGGTTGTTTTTTCTTTTCGATGACTTCACACTTCACAGACTTCATACTTCACATCACACAAATTGATTAACTCGGAAAATCTCTTTCGGAAATTCGTGGATTTCGTTTCCATTTTTTGATTGTAGGGGTGACATAATAAACTTCTGAAATATGTGACCTGAATTGATTTTATCAATTAGTGCAGTGCAGAGCTTGCCAATACATTTGCGATTGTTAATCGGTTGCTATCATTCTCGTGGCTTTTAATTGATCTGGTTTTTATAAATTCAAAATAAAGCTCGATACATTTTATACCTACTACATGTATTCAAATGCATTGCATTTTTTTACAGGTAAACATAGGTTCACCTGCAGAAAAAGCTGGTTTACTTGCTGGTGATTCAGTAATTAAAATCAATGCAACGGATGTCTATAATTTAAGACACAAGGACGCTCAAGATGTTATTATTAAGGCAGGGCCTTCTTTCGAAATAACAGTTCAAAGGTACACAAGTTTACAGCCAATAAAACATCAATTACTAATGTTTATAGTATTGTTTATGCACGTTCACTAATTATATGCCTTTAGAGGTGGTACCACGTGGAAGCCATCAGTAACACCTGTGCCAAAAGTTGCCGCTAACAGCTACTCTCCAGTCACCAAAACTTCATTGGCAGCTAAACCGCAAGCTTCTATTGGTTCAATCGGAACTGGGCACAATTTGTCAGCGAAGCCATTTAGTTCCCAGGTAACTAATTCGATAATTACCTTAATTGAAAATCATTTCGATAATATATTGGCATAATATATTGACTTCAGCTGAACGGTGCAGTAAATGGTGGCCCGAAACTTGTAAATAAGCAATATAACACTCCGTTAGGACTGTATTCTGAGGAAAGTATAGCAGAGACACTATCAGCTCAAGCAGAAGTATTATCAACTGGAGTGTTAGGGTATGTTTGATTTATAAAAATATGTAATTATTATCATACTTTCTTAATTTGTAAAATGAACATTAAAAACATTTTTAGTGCTTTTGGTAATATAATTTTCGTGAGTAAAATTCAAGTAATTCTTAACAAAATCTCCTTTATATTTTAACGGAGTTTGACATTTCAGCTCTACATAAAGAAACTAATATGTATACACTTTTACTACGTAATGACTCGACGATTGTCGTGCAACAGAATTATCTATATACTTTGCAACTGTTTATGAGTATCTATTACGTGAACAAAAGAGTTATAAACACATGCTCCGAAATATTTGAAAATATTGGTATTCAACCAGGACCGCACTCAAAAATTTTGATGGATTGTAATTGAAATACAAATTAAATTAACAAAAATAGTAGTTACTTTCATCTCGATTTATACATTCAAACGAGATAAGGTATGTTGAATTACGTCCTTATACAACTTGTATTAAATTATTGGTAAGTTCCTCATACTAAAATTACATAAAGTACAGTTCATTTGCACATTTGTATTTCTAATTTCTCAAACATACTTTTCGTTGTGTTTATAATACTCTCGTGTTTTCCCGTAATCGAATTAATAGTTTTAATCCATGAAACGGATCGTTATATTGCAAAACGAACTATAACATCAAGTATAATTTCTAAATACATCTACGTACAATTTTAATTTAACAATGGAATAATATATAATTTAATATTTCGTCTTACAGTCTTATATAAAACAGTAAATTGTTCATGAAAAATTTTAATTTCTGAGTTTTAGCGGGTTATATACAATTATTTATGCAAGTCATGGTTGCGATCATCAATTATTATCAACATGAAGCAAAAAAAGAAAGAAATGCAAGAAGCATGAGTATCGTATATTTAAAAAAAGAATAATAGGGAAAATATGAATCCAGCAATTATCAAGCAATGTCACACTTGAATTGTGCTCTCCATTCTATACTTAAATAACTACGAGATTTATAGAATTGCTAAATTACGATATATGAAGAATTACTGAGAATTGCAATCAGATTAAATTAGTAGGAGTTAATAATATTCTCTTTTAAAGCGCTATCGAATTTAATCAAATTCATCAGAGAGTAACAATGATGAAAGTATCGAGTACTAATAAATCGCCTAAGATTAAAAATATTTGTTAAATTTAAAATTTGTTACATAATAACATTCTGAATATTTTCTTTTTTGAAACGACAAAATTTGCCAAAAAGGTAAAATGAATGGAAATCGCCTATTGATATAGGGAACCATGTGCGCAGGTACGTTTGATAAGAAATCATATTTGTACATGTTGTCCTAAAAGATTTGCAAATATTGCCTCTATTAACGGATCCAGTAACTTAATCTGTCGGCGGAATTTGGGATATGCTTGGCCCCAAGATTATGGTGACTATACAATAAACATTTTTCAAATTTCTGTAATTCTCACAAATTGCTTTTCTGTTTTCTATATATGAACTGTAACGGTTGTCGGATTCCGTCGTGTCACTAGGTTTTTTGTCCCTGACGTTTTGCAAACAACTGCGGTTCGCATTTTCTCGTTAAGACAAACGGCCGTGAAAGTTTGAGATACTATTTAATAATATAGTTACTACAATTTCAGTTTCTAGTGTCACACGTTTTTAAATAAATAGTTTCAATTCTACTTACATAAAAGTGTTCCAGAACTGTAAATTTTAAAAGTTTACATTATAAGCAATCTTTTTGGGTATTATAATATACATATGTACATTGCGTCTTGTATGGCTGTATATTATTTGTTGACCGATAAAACATCAGAAGAATGTATTAAAAGTGTGTTTGGTTGCCAAATATTTAGTTATGTGTAGTAGATATAAGTATAGCTTTAAATTTAACTGATACATATGTGCGTAATCATATAAAATTAAGTGGCATTAACACATTGTTGATGCTAATGGCAAACATTTTGTAGGTCGTATGTAGGTCATTTATTATAAAAGAATGAGTGAAGGTTTTCTACTAATTTTATTCTTTTCCAAAACAGTTGCTACAGATACCTAATATTTACTATATAATTCTCATGTTTCAGGGTTAATTTCAAGAAAAATGAAAAGAACTATGATGCTTCCAATAGCGCAGTTTTCCGTATGGTCCAAGAAGCAGAGAAAGAACCTAGAGAACAAGAAGCTGGTAAGGTACTTTTTGACTTTTGGTATATAGAATTGTATTCTATTCCTACATTGTATAAGATTTATATTGAATTGAAAAACCTTCAATGTTTCGAATATTTTCATTATGGAAAGAAGCGACTTACTTCTCTTCTTATACCAAAATTTTGTAATATCAAGTACAGATACAAACAGGAAAGGTTTTGAAACACTATATGTTATTGTGAGCTATTACACGTGTGTGACAAAAATGATGTAATATATCACTTGCGCTCTGAAAATAGTTATTAGAGTTTGCCCAATTTTTGGTACACTATATAAATTAATGTCAAATTTTCTTACCAGATTAAAAACAGTCGATGCTATTTTGAATGTTATTTAATGTTAGCAAATTTTTTGGTTAAAAGTCAGCTAGGTATTCGGGTTAGAGATTTTATATTTGAATATGTTTTTATCTGATGATCATGCATCTTTATGTAGTGTTAATCAACAATACACTGCAACATCAATAAATACTTATTGCAAGCTAAACTGAAAACATATGCACGGTGCCTTTAAATATTCAAAAAATATGAACTTGCATAATATTGTCTTATTTTTTCTAATTTTAAAAGTTTTATTTCTAAAACATTCATATCAAATTTTTAGTCACGAGTAGTGAGTCCATCAAAAATAATTAACTGAAAATGTTCAAAAGTAAATGGTGCACTCTTGTGGTAATTGAACTCAACGATATACATACATATGTACATGCTTTTAATATGTTTCAATTAATTTGAATTGACGGTTGTATTCTTTTTTTATAATATTTGAAATAGTGTCCAGCATACATTGAAAACGATAGTAGAGACAATATTAAAATATAAATCTCAAGAAAGAAAAAAATAGATTTAACCCCAATTTAAATTAGACTTCGCCATTATGTTATGTATGCATAAATAAAATCCGATGGCTGCTGATAATATTTCTGGAAGCAATCTAAAAAACTCACATGAATTTAACAAAATAACTTAATTGTTTTTGAAAGTATTTATCTTTGACACCAATACGCATCCGCATACCCATGAATTGTAGGTTAGAAATGTTATATTATTACAAATATGATGGTTGAAAACTTTAAATTATTATATACTAACTTTTTGTTCTAAATACATCCATAAGCATTTGTTAATAAAATTAAACGAATGTATACATATAAAGAACAAATCATAACTTCTTTCTTGTAATTTTAAAACTCTATATATGTGGGACGTACCCAACTCGTTCGAAACTATAAATCTCCAACGGATAATAAACGTCATATGCCTGCCTAATCCTAGTATCTAATTCGTCCGGTGACATAATTTTACCTTTCTACACCTAAGGTAAGTACGTTTCTTTAACTTTCCAGAAAACGAAACAATATTTAATATATTTACTTGCTACACGAAAATAAAAAAAAATGAAGAGAATTACATATAAACGACCGCCTTTAAATTATGATCAGATAGAATGAGCGATCTATAGACGAAATGGGGAATTATACTAACTTGTTTGGACAAAAGCTGTTGCTGTGTCAATGTTAATAAGAGCAATATGCAACCAAGTATAAAACCAAGGTTACGATTCACAACACTGCCTTGAGTGTGAGGATACCCTTATTCTTGTACAACGATAGAATTTATTACGTTTCATAGAACTTACTCCATGTATAAAAGATACTCAGCATACGTGATGTCTAAACGATACTGGAAGTAAACAAACATATAGAACATAGCATATGTCGATAAAATTTTGAATAAATCGATCTGTGAAGCATTAATTTCTATTGGTATTTAAACGTAGTTAGTTTTTTGAAATACGATTAGCATGGATTTTTAATCTTATGATACATGAGAATAATTTCGTCTGTATATCAGTAGTAGATAAGTTAATGAAAAATAGTTTACATGCATTTCTTGTTTGGATTGCTTGGACTTAGGCATATATCAAATTTCATTTAGTAACATTATAGTAAGCATACACATTATTAAAGGCCTCCAGCGGAACGCCGAGAGCATCATTTTGAGAACCACAGACAATTTTGATTGTATTTCTTAATTCATCTTTTTCTAAAAACAATCAGCTCAATATAACGCTTTATTTATAAGTTATAACTATTTTACTTAACAATTCAGCAAAGATCCTCAACACGAGTAATAATTACAACAATGTATATAATAACTTAGATATATAAGGATAACTATGTAGTTTCAACTATTAACTGAAATACGTGCATTTCATATTTATACATGTTTATATATTTCTTAATATTTTAATTATCTCGACGCAAAATTATGAGGTGATTCGCATACAAACAAATACAAAATTGTTTTATTTACTCTACGTAAAATCCTTTGCGTGTGTTTACATAATGCCTCCGTATTTAACATGAAAAATTACGAGAATATCAATTTGCTTTTGTTTTCGACAAAGAATACCGATCATTAGCGACAAACAGTATCTTTTCATTTAATGTAAATGTTTATGAGTTGATCTGTTATTTAATATAAATGATATTTTTTTGGATAGTTAAAAGACTTCTCTTGTCGTTTGCTTAAGTAAAGAGATACTGAGTTGAGGTACACAAAGAGTTAGAGTGTTCTTTCCTAGTCTAACATTACGGATTACGAATAATGTGGTTATAGGACGTATTCACCGCTATCTATTGATGTCGATCGCTTCTCTCAGATTTATAAGAATTATATATAGTACCTTATGGACTCCTCTCTGATAGTTTCATGTTGGTGGTGAGGGAATCATTGGCATTGTTCTTGATTATATCCATTAAAGATGGGTTTCGTCGAACTAAATTATAAAAAAAGATTTTCGTGTTCATCTTATCTTTTGATATTTTTGTTATTTTTTTATGTTTGTGAAGTAGCACGGCTTGGGGTTATAATAAAAATTTATTAAATGCCTAACAGATAAATATTCAATTGTAGTGCATGGAAAATATACAAAAAGAACAAGAAAAAAAAAAAGAATACATCAAGGAAAAAAAAAAGAAATAGCAATAAAATAAAATAAATTAAAAAAATGAACGCAAATCCAAATTGAAGCTGTTAAAGTTTCTTGTCGAGTGTACCAAAGGCGCCCATCACAGTACTTTAGTTTGAACTGTAGGGATGCGAAGCAGGTGGTGCGATCTTGATTCCTGGCGTGGTACAAGAATATCAATTCCAGAAAACAAACAGGCGAGTCAATTCTGTTAAAGATGAAAACTTTTTTGTATTTATGTTCTTTGGTTTGATCACCTCTTGTTTCAAGAAATAATATTTTCATTGAGAAAATTTATCAAAATTTATCAAATTATTCCGAAAATAAATACTAATATTATGAATAAATGTAGAAATGATGCAGTTTCTTCTCTCAATAAGCGTAACAAAGTCATGCCTCTCCATTAACATCTCGTAAGGTATTCTTTGCATAAGATAACGCCCATCGCTATGATTTCAAAAATTTGCACTGAATCCGCTCCAGAAGATTTGGATGTTATAGAAAGGATTCCAAGCAACGGAAGCGAATTCGATCTTAAAAACCGCGTAAGCAAAAAGAAAGTTTTTTTCGTGTCAAGGCTAGTAAAATCTTTGAGTGCTAAAAATAAATCTTAATAATTTACAAGCGGTTGTCGCAACATCTGAGACATGACTAGAGAAAGTAAACTTTTCATCATAAACTTAAATCTTTAATAGAAGACTGGCGAACAATATTAATATTGTTAATTCAATATCGAGAATCGATTCTATGTATCTTAAAGACCTAAAGATATATTTATCTACATTTAATTTTAGATTATTATGCAAGTATGCATTTTGTCCAGACTGCGTTGTTGAAAATCAATATCAGTGAAGGAATTAACAGCGTGGTGGATTTTAATATCGTCGGTGTAGGCTAATAAAAGACGGGTAACAGATTTTAGAAGTTCATCGATGTGCTTAAACAACTTAATTAAAGGGTAGCGGCCTAAAGTTCGACCCTTGTGGTACTCCAGACGGGAAATAAAAGCTTGAAATTTAAAGCCATTAAAGTAAATATTATTTAATTCTGTTCAGAAGATACGATCGAAATCTCAGGAAATTTCTACCGACACCAAAAGAATTCGGCTTCTCCAACAACTTATGATGATCTATCAGGTCGAAAGTACGGAAAAAATCAGTATACATAATATCCAGTTGACCATCCTCATCTACGGTCTTAACTATCCTTTGAGAAATCTTTGCCAAGTTAGTTACAGTCCATTTCACATCAATCCATGTTGAGATACAGAGAGTGATATAATGCAATTGTTTATTTTAATTATACCAACCAAATATTTTGAAACAATCGAAGTGTAATCGAAAATGTCGTTATTCAGTTTTTGCAACTTGGATTTTTAAGGCTGGGTATCCCTTGATAACTTGGGAAGAAGTACAGTTACGAATAACTAATTGTGTATACATGTCTTTATACATATCTACAGAATTGCTGTTTATTTGTAGTAAAGTTGTTGTTTACAAGTATTCCTGTTTTTCTTATTTCGTTATAACAACTAATATGTATATAAACTAATAATATGTAGAAGTTAGTCCAATTTCATCGCTAAATTACTTGCAATTCAAAGAAAAATATAGTTTTTAAAAACATTCTTGAATGAACTTGTAACATAATTGATGTAGTGTAGGATCTGAGACTGCAAGTTTGTGGTCAACTTTCATCATTTACATACCCTCGATGTGTTTGGTCGGTCTGTCCAAGTTTCTGGGTTTTTAAATATACTGTTTCACCTTTCACTTTTGTGTCATAAATTATATCATTTATTATAAATTCCGTAGCTATAGGGTAAGTTTTCATATTTTTAATGACAGATGATCCGCGAAGAATATCTTATTTTGTGGCTTAATACCTGCTCAATAAAACAAGGGAATTTCTACAAAATTATTACAGTTTCTATTTTTTGTCTTTTGCAAACCCAAATGTTTTATATTAACAATAAAAATATTAGCTTTATATTGAGAAACTTTGGTGTTTACACAAGTAAAAATAGGAGTATTATGTTGGTAAATGGTTGTTTTTCCGCTGTGGTTGGTCTAAAGAGGGAACCAAAGCATCTTGTATCAATAAGTAGTTTGAAATATTCGAAAATTCCATACGGGTAGGAATTATTTAAATTCGATCGACAACGTCGGTTTTTGTATGATACTTTAAAGTATATTATGGTTATATTTACCCCCCGTTTTCAACCCGTGGTCCCCAATACATCATTTTCAATAAAACTGTTATTAGTATTTATCTGCTTATGCACAGTTCGAAAATTATTTACGTTCGGGATAAAAATTGTATCTATGTATTGACAAGTCTTGTGATAATCGCAGAGAAAACTAATTATTATTATAGAATTTAACGTATTTTAATTTTTAATTTGAAAGTTATAAAAATATATAAATATAAAAAATTTCCAAATTGACAAAAACAGTACCCATATCACATATTTGACCAATTAGACCGGTTTAGAGCGGGAACAGAAGTTGATACGGTAGAAGCAGAAAATTCGCTGTTGTCAGTTTACATTGATCATAAATCGCAGATCTGTATTATGTGTGAAACGTTAGCGGCTAGGAGTTAGAATCCCGGAATTACTTCTCAGGGTTAAGGTTTTCTGTGGTCCTCCTCACTCCATGGTAAATGCTAAAAACGAATATTTTAAGACGCACCACAGGCGCTAATGTAATAATAATTCATGGCCGGCTGATGCAATCCTGCAATTATCGCTGTTAAGAAATGTGAAGGCGTGGATTATTATTATTATTATTGATAGCGCAAAAGACTCGTTTATATCTGATTCGCTCTCGGATTGTCTTCGATTAAAATAACGGATTAAATTATACGCGAACAGTACTAGGATTAAATATTTAAAATTTCGACTCGGACGAGTTAGGTACGAACATTAACCGTTTAAAATTATAATCAGATGAGTATAAATATCACTGACATATGTATCAATTGTTATTAAAGCAAATTTCCTCTTATTAATGCAACGAACAAGTTCCACGTTAATATCACTAATCAATATCGTAGAATGACGTTGCATGAGCATTTCTGCAATGTGGATCAGAATTACATAATGTAGAAATGATATATATTTTGAAATTTAGAACCAGATTCAGGAGTTGTCGCTACGCCGTTGGGCATTGGTGGGTTAAGGCATGTTCAAGCCCCGGAAAATAAACCAGTTACATCTTCACCGCAATTGCCACCTGGACAAAATATTTGTGCTGAATGTGAACGTTTGATTGTGTAAGTATTTAAACTCATATTTCAGCTACCTAGATATGCCAGGCAGGTTCGAAGGACAAACAATACACACAGGGATTATGTACTTTGACGATAGTTGATTTTTCGGTGATTTGTGCTTTCAAACTTCACATCTGTCTATTTTTCTCTTCCGTCAACAGTAGTTCGTCAAAACTATTACGCAACTCAAAGTCACGCAATCGGTGGGTGTGCAACGACACCGAGATCGAATACACCTCTTAGCGAGCGTTCTAATAGTCAGCAAGCATTTGGAGAATCTATACGTCGTCCCGATTTGTACGATCAGGCAGTAACTACTTGCAGTGAATGCGATAGGGTCATTGTGTAAGTCCTGCGTATATTAGATCCTGCGTTTTGAATGTAGAAACGTCGATTGTTCTTTAACGCAAACATGTAATGCATTACTTGCGTTTCACCACTGTTTTTGCATTTGTCTTTCTTCTCTTCGTTAATACTTCGTCTGAGACAAAATAAACTTATGCCTGCATTTCAGAAGTGATAGTGTAAAGTTTAGAATGAACTGATATCGAAATTATGCTTGAAAACCTAAGAAATGTGTTCTCCAACAAAATTTATTGAATAATAACCGAATATGTATTTATTCTGTTTCTAGGGATGTGCTCTCTTTTTTACAGATCATACTAAGTTCAAATATTTAGTTCTCTCATTTACTAATGAAATTGGCTGAGATATTAGTTCATTTTCAAACAGTTGACGTACATTGTATCTATTCTTTATTGTCTTGTGATGCTTGTACTTTGTAAAAAGATGTACCTGTGTTGTAGTCAGATTTATCCCGAAAGCATTCAAAAAGGATAACATATATATGTATGTGTTTATAATGTAGACATTATTTTTAGTTCTTTCAATGGATCCTTACCTATAATGAAATGCTATATGTGCAAATCAATTCTGTATCCCTGAATCTGCATTCCATAGAATTTATCTTATGTAGAGCAATGTATTCATTTCAAAAAAACAACGGTTAATCCAAGTACTTATGAATATAAAATTATGGTTCTGTTATAAATTCAGAGGTATAATGATCCGTTAGAAGAACTACAAGATGTGTGTAAAAGCTATTAACACTATTATTGCGAAATATCCCAGCCATGAATAGTGGGATATTTCTAATTTACCGGTCATAAGCACGTTAGGAAAGTGTAAAAAAATAATATTTACGTAACTAATGTATAAATAATAGCTAGAGTTTTAGAGATATTGGCTACTTTGTATTGTTACAAAAATATAACACAATTTGGGTAAACGTAAAAAAGAAAAAAGCGTAAAAAGAAAGAAATTATTGCCAACTTTTTATAATCGCGCTACGTTGCCTAATATGTATATGTACTCTTGCTGATGCATAATAATACTTTCTTCGATGCAGTTACTAGTACCTCGTTTCTTATACTGTCTGTCTGTACTATTATTTTGTTATTTTATTAGCCCATCGACTCCTGCGCAAATATGTGTGTCAATTGCTTTAAATATAATATTCTAGATAATTTTTGGGCATTGCATAATACAGCAGAACGAAGGTCCCTAATCTAAAAACCAGGTCGGAGCTAAAAGAGGTTAACAGTATTAATTTCTCCTAATATAACTAACTTCAAATACGAATAGAAATATAGTAGTCCACCCGACAGATAAAATTACTAAAGTAGTAATTGCAGTATCAAGGGTTTCCTAAAATCCTCTTTAAAGTAAAAGTAAAAGCAATTGTAATACTAATCCGTCCACTTTTGAATTCTCCAAACCAATGAGAAATTATTAACTGCTGTAGTGCTTCATTGTCAAAAACAGAAACTACCTCGGCGAGACATTCTTGTTGAGATTGATCTTGGGGATTATAAAAATATGTTACGTGAAAATGTTAATTTTGACACTTAGTTGTAACTACAACACTACACACTATATTCAGTACTGAAATTTGATTAGCGGCACCCTCTATGTCCCAGTGTGCAAAACTTAATAGACATCCCTTGTATTTATATCTTCTCGGAACTTCTGACGCTTGTTTACAATACTCTTAATAATATTAATTTATTTCCTGCTTTTGCTACATCTTGCTGCTAATGGTAAATAATGAGGTCTAATAAATTAAGAAGCGCCATAGTAAACGATATACTTAATATTATAAAATATTTGCAAACGCAACGTTTAATATTTTATAACAGTATAATCTCTTTCTGTACATACGAAATTCATATAAGTGAACATACATATAAATGTATGCTGAGTATCACCCTCGTGGAAAATTATTCGCTTATGACTAAGAGTTTCTCAAGACTTATTATTATAATGTGCAATGATGAGCATGTTTTAAAAGTTACATTTAAGTGCATTGGATGTCTCATAAAGTAGCGCCTACTCAAATCTGTGTATTATTATTGCATTTTGGAATCCTTGCTAAATATTGTGGCAAAATATAACCATTAATTTAAAATTAATGGTCGCAGAAATACAGAAGTTTCTTTTAAAAGACGCTATGGCAGGACCCTTGCTTTTCGGAAAGTACTCATCGGACAATCATGATTTTTGGTACTTAGATTAGGTGTAATTCAATTGTTTGTGTTTTCGTTTTACGAAATGATCAAATCCATTACCCATAAGAGTTTCCTGAAACGATGGAATGGTACCAATTTTGACCACATCACCAAAGCCATGTTGACTTCCCTGAAGGAGCGGAAGGCAGTAAAGTCCCTGAGACTGGCCAGAAAAGATATTCCTATAATTATAGGGGTTCTGATCGGATATGGCTAATAATAGGACCAACCACGGATCTCTCGAGTACAAGTTATACTGAAGAAGTATAATGGACCTATTTTAGCCTAAATACAAGTACAATCAGACAGTAATTAAAAACAAACTGAATATCTGGTTGCAATAGAAAAACACTTTTAAATGATTATACAATGTCAAGATTAAGTTTCGTCAAAAAACCGTATAATGCAAACTTCGACGACTTGCCATATTTAGCCATCGGACTATGCGCTATTCGATTATTATTGTTTAAACTACGTTAACGCTCTCAGATTTCCTTCTGTAGGATTATGTTAAGTCTTTAATTTACGGCAACAAACCAGCAATATCACAAGACTTACAGATGGACATTGAATGTATCATTGGTAACATTTACGCCAATTTATATAAAAGAGTCTTTCAACAATAATGGCATTAACTGTACAAATTTGACAAGTTTCTTACAATACCTATGTTTTTTACAAACAATTGCGTCGTTCTTAATGAAAGACACTTTACATACTTTAAGGTTACATCAAGCATGTAAAAATCAATATAGGGACCCAGATCTCTCTCAGTTAAAGATAACTTAAATCACAACATCTGCTCGCAAATTCAATCCAGTTAACGATATAACAGTTTGAATAACTCATGGCTTAGGGTATCAAAACGGTAATTTATTCATCGCGGTTACAATATTACCAATAGAATCTATAAAAACTTACGCAGTTGAGTTTCAAGAGTTGCTTTAAATATTTTGCTTAGAACGCTGAAGATACCAGCAGGATACAGGAGGAGTCGTAGCAATTCGTACAACTATTAATGAAGTATGTGAGACTGCTTACAATAAAAGGTAACGCTAATTTTACAATTACTATATTACAGGTTTTAGAATAGCTACATCAGTAACTTATTACTAGTAAAGACAATAAGTTCATGCAAAGGCTTTGATCAATAGTACAAAATTAAAATTGCATAAGATGGTTATTAATACTGTTCATTTGATTATATCATAATAATTTCAGAATATCTATATTATGTTCTGCAATATAATAATAAAGTTGTTCGACAAAGAATTGGCCAGACATTTGTTGCATTGAAGTAATGTCACAAAAAACTCCAATCTAGCAACCTTTAGATAATCACTGGGAAATTTGATAGTAATTAATTATCGAAAACCACACCTATTTCAAAGGAAGAGAAATACTGCGACTAAACACCGACCAAACAAGTAGAAAGAGAGCATCTTGCGTCAGATTCAACTTAATGTTAAATTAAATGATAAATATATTTAAATATGGTAATTATGGGCATTATGCAAAGTGAATAATATTGTTTTTTTTTTCACTACGTCGTATTTACAGATTTATAGTAACGATATCGCTAACAGATCAAATCTTGATTACTGACAAAAATATTTATTTTACCGCAGAAATCAATTTACTTACATGTTATAGATACAATATTTTCATGTCGGCAGGTATTACATAGTAAATTGATGTATGCCGTCAGTTTAAGTCACGGTATAAACAATAGCGCTGTTAAAACCGAGATATCCGAAACTGGTGCAAGAACCGAGCACGCGAAACTAATTCCAAAACCAAGTACCGAGATCCAAGCCAGATCCAATTCCCGATTCTACGAGCAAATTCAGGTATCCGATTCTGGAACCGGATGGAATACCCGATTCTAGAACCGATTTAAAAACTTTCGAGCGTTCCCGGTTTCGAGCACTCGGGTAGTACTAATAAAAAGCACAAGTTGATACTGTAAAGATGTTGTTAATGCTTTTGATTAACTTTTAATTTTACGTAAATAACACAACACCTATTCGTGTTATTACGAACTATAATGTCCAATACAGATCTCCATCAATCAACCAATCATATATTATGTTAAAGTTACGAGGGGAGGTCCAGAAGTTCGTGGAAAGGAGGGGATGGAGTGGGGATATAAGTTAAGTTGCAGATCTATAGCGTCAGTCGTTTACGAATAGTTGCCTGCTAAGCAAGTCAATCCTGAAGAAAACTGAAACTATGGAGGAAATTGAACACCATGCTGTGATAAAGTTCGTTACAAAGCAAGGGAAGAACGCTCAAACCATATTGAATGAAATGGAAACCGTTTATGGGGAACAGTGCCCTAGTAAATCAATGATTTATAAGTGGCATGGTCTTTTTAAACATGGTCGGGAGTCGATTGAAGACGACCCCCGCTCAGGACGGCCAGTTGAGGCCACCACATCAGACATCGTCGAAAAAGTGCAAAAATTTCTACTGCAAGATGCCCGTTTGAAGAAAAAACAATTATCTGCATTAGTTGGAGTATCAGATACCAACCTTTTACGTATCCTACATGACCACCTGGCTACGACAAAAGTCAGTGCAAGATGGGTACCGAGAATGCCACGCCGCTGCAGAAGCGCCCAAACAATTTTTGGAGCTATGTGGAGACAAACCTGCACCGATTTTGGAGCGGATTGTTACCGGAGATGAAACATGGGTTCATCACTTTGAGCCTGAGTCCAAACAGGAGTCCATGCAATGGCATAAAAAGGGGACACCACCGTCAAAGAAATTCAAAGTGTCAGAATCGGCTGGAAAGTTGATGGCTACTGTTTTTTGGGATTGTGAGGGAATATTATTGATTGATTACAAAGAAAAAGGTAGGAGCATAACCGGAGAATATTACGCAGCGATATTAGAAAAATTAAAGGAGGCCATCAAGGAAAAACGTCGAGGAAAATTGACCAAGGGTGTGTTGCTCTTGCAAGACAATGCGCCGGTTCACAAGAGCAAAGTTGCAATGGCTGCTCTGCACAAGCATGGCTTTTAATCAATAGTCCATCCACCCTACAGTCCAGACCCGGCACCTAGTGATTTCTATTTGTTCCCCAATTTAAAAAAAGACTTACGTGGAAGAAAGTTTTCCGACGACAATAAGGTAGAGGAGGCAATTTTGGCCCATTTTGAGGCGAAAGATAAAAAATATTTTTATGATGGTTTAAAAAAATTAATTCATAGATCTAATAAATATATTGTGCTTAAGGGTGATTATATTGAAAAGGAAAAATAGATTTATTGTTTCATTTTATTTAAAACCCTTTCATTCCACGAACTTCTGCACCTTCCCTCGTAGGATCAGTATTATATTCGCGTTAAATAACTATTAATGGAATCTGTAATGGCTAACTGATAATGAAATTGTTGACGATAAGTTCAGCTTTAAAAATTGCTAGAGCTAGAAAGAAATTGATTTTAGGCTACTAGCACATTAGTCATTTTTTGTCTAAAATGTTAAAAATTTAAAGATAGAATGATATACAATACAAAATATTAACAAAGATATGTTATATCAACTTGACACAGTGATATGCTCTCTCGATTAACAATTTGAAAGCACATACATATTGGATCCCTTTGTACCTAATAAAAGTACCAAAAATAGGAGAAGCAACGGTTTGTGTAAATGTTAATTTATTGAAAGGAGATAACTCTGAATTTTGGGATAACAGGGTGCCAAAAATCTGTTTAGACGTAATTTATTCAGAGAGCTTTCTATATTAGGTCTGAATATTTATACAAAGAAACAGAAAAAGGGAGGCAATATTTAAGAGTTTAAGTCAAAGTACACAGAAATAGTCACAAAAATCACATGCAAGGTTGCGTAAAGTTTGAACTGGTAAAAACACGAAAAGTCTAATGAAAATTGAGAAAAACCAAAAATAAAACTAAAATTGTGTATTAAGCTTACACTATAAATACATGACGACTTTATTGGGGCTCAATTTAGAGGAAAGGGAAACGTCAAGAAATTTTGTGAGACCTAAACCGTATTGAATTCGAAAAAATTAATAGGACCTATATCAATAATTGGTTATATCTTACGTCTTTGAGGATTGGCTGCTTCTTCTTTATACCAACTTAGCTTTCCACTTTTTTAATATCTTCTATTAGTTAGATGATTCTGGCAGTTTTATAATATGGTTAAACACATAAACGTTTTGTACAAAATATAAATGACAATAAAAATAATCTTCACTAGTTTTTAGTGTTCCTATATATAAAGATTATTTATCAAATTTCAGGGGAGTTTTCGTACGAATAAAGGACAAAAACCTCCATGTTGAGTGTTTCAAGTGTGCAACTTGCGGAACCTCTTTGAAGAACGTCGGGTAAATACAGTGTTATTGTGAATCTTTTATATTTTTCGTTATACTTTTCAGGTACTATAATATTAATCAAAAGTTGTACTGTGATATTCACGCTAAGCTTGCAGCAAAGAGCAGTCCACCTGCACCAAATTTAATACCGGTTACTGTATTACCGTAAGTACTAAAACAGTGTTATGTTGTGTATGAATAAAAGCGATCAACTACTTCTCTGGTAGTTGTTACATAACAAATAGTATTAAGAACCATTATCCTGTATTAGTGCGTTACAGATACGTATATTTTACTGTAGTATAAGATTTATAAATACTTCATTATAATTGGAACTGCATCCTGCAATAAATGAAGCAAATTTAGCATCCTTAGACCGTTAATACTTCTACTTATCTAAAACACCTTACTGTTCTGCCATATAATGCGAGGAAAAAAATAGAAAATCTATATATGACCATGCGATATAATTAAAACAAAATTGAAGTAATGCAATCTGTACAGCAGTTACAAAATCATTAAAAATATTGCTGTTCGTTAAATTATGTACGAATTCAAAGAAAAACCGTATGATCGCAGAGGTAATATTATTGATAGCACAATTATAGACAAGTTCATATAATCCCACGGCAATAGTTCCTTGTCACGAAACTTAGGTATAAATTGGTTATGATTTCCTAAATGACATACTTTTATAATTTGGTGCTGAGCGATATTGACAATTACCTTTTACAGTATGCGGTGACGGTATAGTTGTACGAATATGTATTCTCTATTATAAATGCATAAAGTGCATTACCGAATGCCTGTGCTCAGTAGCAACAGCGGCTTTACGATCCTTGAGACATTGAACGTGCTGATAAAAAATATAGAAAGACAAGGAAAAGATATTAAATGAAACGCGAGCAATACAGTCAGAATAAGGTGTCTGCTATTTCGTAAATTATTTAGAAAATAGTGCAGCAATCTGGTCAAGAGATTTCGCGAAAAGGAATCCAAACACAAATTGGGCAGACACATTGAAAGCATTCCAAAATAAATTTATCGGATCCAGTTATGAGGATGATTTAATTTTTTGGTTAATAAGTAGAAGGGCAGACGAGTTTGTATTACAATGTTAATCTTCCGTTGTAGACCTATGCGATGAGGTCGATTCTACTGTGATTGATAATGACATAATAAAAAGGGTAACATCAGGTTTGTTACTATATTATAAACATATCTTCGCGATTACTAAGCCGTCGTTAGCAGATTTTGAGAAATTGATAGAATCGAAGAGGAGAACATATCATAGTTCCCTCCTTCAAATTAAGCCACAAGAAATGAATTTGGCAACCACCAAAAAAATGACTAGGGACATTACTACGTTAATACAGGGTGGTGCAGGGGAACGGGAAATTTTGAACGTTACAGTTGTCAGCACTGTAGAGCCGGCAGTTATTCGTAACGTCGCACAATTGTTGTGAACGCATTGCCATTTAGTAATCATGGATCGTTGGACTGGTGCGGAACGTGCAGTAGCTGTGAGAGCGTTTTATAAAAATGGTGATAGTGCGACTGCCGCGCAGAGAATATTTCGACAGCATTACCAGCTTGGACGTCATGGACGTGTCCCATCTGCGCATGCGATTACAACGTGGGTGCGTAATTTTGAAGAAACAGGATCTGTCTTGAAGAAGAAAGCTCCAGGTGGCATTCGAACGGTACGTACCCTAAAGAACATTGAGGCTGTTAGAGCTGCAATCGAGAGAAGTCCTTGCCGCTCCGTTCGACAGTATGCATCTACGCTAGGGATTAAGCGACGAAGCTTACAAAAAATACTGCACGAATTACATTTCCATCCCTATAAGTTGCAGATTGTGCAACAATTACATGAACGAGACCCAGCGTCACGTATGGAGTTTAGTAGGCAGATATTGGCTAAAATTAACGAGGACGCGAATTTCGTTGGTAACATATGGATATCAGACGAAGCCCATTTCCACCTGAACGGTTTCGTAAACAAACAGAATTTTCGTTATTGGGCCCAGGGCAATCCTTGTGAGTTACACCAGCGACCACTACATAGCGACAAGGTCACAATATGGTGTGCTGTATCATGTCATGGTGTTATCGGCCCTTATTTTTTTACACGTGAGGATGGTAGTGCAGCGACAGTAACATCCGCTCGATATGTTGAAATGCTTCAAACATTCTTTACACCGAGACTGTACGAGCTTAATCTTAACATGGAAAACATGTGGTTTCAGCAGAACGGAGCCACGTCACACACTGCTCGACATTCGATGGCAGCAGTTCGTCAATTGTTTGGAAGACGCATTATTTCACGTAACGGTGACATTGAATGGCCTGCGAGATCCCCTGACCTTAGTGTGTGCGACTTCTTCCTATGGGGGTATCTTAAAGGCAAGGTGTACCGTACACGACCTGCACAATCCATGAAGAGAAGGAGAACATTCAACAAGAAATCACTGCCATTCCCCAAGTTTTGCTACACCACGCATTCCAGAGTTTTCATAACAGGCTGTTAGAGTGTGAACGCCGCATGGGAGGACATCTTTCCGATGTCATCTTTAAAAAGTAAAGAGACACTTTTGGACATTTTGATTGTGAAAACATAAATGGCATGCTGCATACATGCACTTTCGTTAATAAATTACTAGTTTTATGAATTTATTCGTGGAAATGACGTTATTTCAAAGTTTCCCGTTCCCCTGCGCCACCCCGTATTATCCGAAATAAGGAAAAAGATACATAAAGTTTTAAGGAAAATCAGTTTAAAAATAGTTACGCTATCAGCCGTTATCATAAAAATCCAAATCATCAATAATAAAAACATTTCAACTCTATCTAGATCGTCGCATACTATACAAATATCGTAAGCAAATGATAGTCGCCCAGTTTGTTAATGTTGCAATGATAGGGTGAGCGTACTTTAGATGGTAGAGCTTTCGCTTAACCGTCGAGAAGTACCGCGATTGTCATCCGGCACTTCCAGTATTTATCGCCGGTCTCTGATCGCGCCTTTGATGTTACTTATGTATGTATTTTTAATAGTGACTGGTGGTACGTAATTGGGCAAACTGGCTTAAGTTACCTTTTCTTACTAACCGTCCACTTATTTCCTTAATTTTGACCTCACTCCCTGACTTCTTTACTTTCCTTCGGTTCTACTTAACTTACTTTTCAGCTATCCTGTTTTCTCATAATCAATGATGCAATTCCTGGGTATATTGCCCGGCAATTACATATATTCTGTATTTACACAACTTTCTACGACAGTATTAAAAAATTACCTCTTCCTTCCTTTTGAAACCACCGTTGAATATTTCTTTTAGTTGTAATTATCCTTTTTGTCCTAAAACCGTATTATTTGCTTCACCAGAAAATATAGTTACATTAGAACATAATCTTGGAGGTAAATAATCCGTGGATTAATTCTACTCTTAAACTATCATTAATTCACTCATCTAATTAAATTTATGTAAAATCTTTTTCTGTGCAACTATTAAAATGCGTGTTTTTTTATTTTTGCACAGTGGTAGCAAAGCACCTGCTGGAACAATAAGTTCTGCTCTCGCAACTCATGCGCTTCCAGTATCAGGGCCTTTATCACCGAACTTAGGATCATCAAATACAACCGCCCAACCTTTCCAGGTAATAGATTCACTTACATATTTTAAATCTCAATTTTATAGCAAACACTAGAAACATTTTTGATTAGTATGCTTCAAAAATTTAGCTTTTTAAGTTTTTGCGCCAAATTAGAAAATCAAGTACTGTTTTTATTCTAAATTTTAATACTCATCACTTCTTTCTTATAATACACCAATAGTTAGGTTTCAAGTTTTATGAATTGGTTCATATTTATAAATTCATTGTAATTTAACTAGACAAAGTAATATATCCTACCTCACATTTACTCTAATTTAATTAATATAAAATACAGTGGGCGTCATAAAATTGAAATGAAATAGAAGACAGTTTTATTTAATGTCGCGAAAAATTCAGTTGTGACAACAGTTAGTTCTTAAAAATCTTTTGTATCTGTCAAATTTGTTATTTATTTTTTAAGGACGAGAAACAAATTTTTAGCTTAGATAAGAATAGATGTTTCTTCAAAAAAGTTGCTTCGAATTACCTGGACAAAAATCAGATTCGGAAAAATATTAAATCTAAACATTTTTTCAAAATTAGTTTTTTGTTTATCAATTATTTAATTACTTTATAACTTGAAAATGTGCCTAGAAGTTCTATTAAAGCTTAATTAACAGTAAAACTGCAGACAACAAGAACAGTTTTGTTAAAATCTTATCCAAGTGCCGTATTGATATTATGTGTTTATAATAGAGTATATTAATATTTATTCCAAATTTTTTGTTGTAGTTTTCTCGTTGTGTATTTCAGCTTACGGTTATCCGCCTTTATTTACCGGCATTCGCCATACAATTTAAAAAAAATAATAATTAAAAAGGTCTCCTTCAGTTACGTGCAGAGAGGAGATATAACCCCACTATTGTATTATCATATATATCGTTTTCCAAAAAAAGAATTAACTTATATTAATATCTTCAAAATTATTTTTAGGACGAGAGCCGTGCTATACTCACACACACATTATGCAAGTATTTATCGTTCGCAAAATTTTATCAACTTGAAAACACAATATTCTAAATCTTCGTATATGTGGAGAGAGTGTTTGTTGTACAGCCTAATGATCAGACAAACAAATTAAGTGCACATTGGATACGACAGGTTTTATAAATATCATAACAAATGTTTTATTAAAACTGTCTGATACATTGAGAACTACAAACTATTTGATAATACGCATAGTGCTTGTAATTCGTATCATAACTACCATTGTTTTCGTATTATTTCAAAATATTTATGGGTGATTTGCGCAGTATAAAATAAGCTCATATTATATAATAAGGAATAACCTTATAGTATAGTTAGGTACTTGGAAACATAAAATTCCATTGCATTCTGCTGTCAAGGATAACAACTGTAAATAATAAACTGGAGTTATGTTTCTCCAACAACTACAATATCTACTGATTTACGTAAACAGTATTAAGATGCAATGATAAATTTTAAACTAATCAGTGTAGTGTAATTACCGATAAATCACTTATAGATACTTATTTAATAAGCAACAAAGTTCTTACTCGTAGTCAGTTAGTGATAAAATTAAACGTCATATATAAAGTATACATTATCGAAAAGTGGTAGTATTGGCTTAACCCTGGTTACGGAGAAGGTACAGATGGAGACTTATTACAGACGTGGCGTGACTCGTTCACTCAAAGAGCAAGTTTTTCATTGTTACTGTAATCTGATCGATTAATACGCTTTAGAGAGGGGATGAACAGATACGATATATAAGTGATGCGAGCTTAACTGAAATAGCACATCATAAAACTGCAAACGTCAATACGCTTTTAATATCGGAAGGGTACCAAAAATACTTATTTAGATTTTAGTTTGGTTCTTTAAAGACACAATCACGCCACACTTAATAATAATGCAAATAATTTGGCATATGCATAGTGAATTTGCTCCGTTAGGTAAGAGTGAAAAATTAACTGAAAGGATACGTCGCGTCTATAAACTTCACGTCGATATGACTGTCAAAAATCAAGACTAACCTTGGGTTTTACAAGTAGTATGTACTACAAGTGCCATACATATCGAGGATTTAATTGTAAGGGTTTGAAATAATTATTAATATTATAAACAGAAAAAAATTTTCATTAAAATTCAAACGAAATTAGAACTAAAGTTAGCTCTAATTTCGTTTATAAAAGGTAGATGATCAAGTGATCATCTACCTTTTGTTATCATAAATATTTCTACATTTTTTATTAAAATTAATATACGGCACTCAAAACGCAAAACCGAAAGTTAAAATTTGTTAGCCAGTGTAATGAATAAACGTTTGAGATCTTGAAGAGAGGTAAATGTTATATACAATCATTTTACTAAAGCATTCGATGATGCATACAAAAAGTAATTTGAATCATAAAAAATAGTTATGAAAGTCCTATTATGTACTGTGCAATGGAAATCCATTTCTCCTTTTCATTATAAAATTGAAATTGAAATTTTGTTTCAAGAAACAAAAGAAATTGATACTAGTAGAGCAAGTTGACTATAAACTATATTTGCACAAATAGGAATTATGGAACTATTTAACACATGGGCTGAAAAGTCCCGTGCCTAACACATAGATGACGCTAGTTTTATTGCAGTCACCTTTCTCTCAGTTAGTATTAACCTTCAAAAAACAGCTGTTAAAATTTCATGATATTCTATTCATTAGTTAGTGAGTTATTGTGCTAAGAGTCACGCTACTTTTGTTATTTTCAAAACAATGGATCAAAAACAATTGCGTGTTTTAATTTTACACTGCTTCTTGATGGGAAAAAACTACCGTTCAAGCGAAGCAATGGCTTGAGAAGTGTTATGGGGATTCCGCTCCATCAGAAACAACAATAAAACGTTGGTTTGCTGACTTCAAACGTGGTCGTAGAGACACCGATGATGCAGAACGCAGTGGACGTCCAAATGAGGCGATAACACCAGAAAACATCAAAAAAATCCACAAAATCGTTTTGAATGATCGAAAAGTGAAGTTGCGTGAGTTAGCTGACATCGTAAAGATATCAAAAGAACGTATTGGCTTTATATTGCATGAGCATTTGACTATGAGAAAGCTCTGTTCAAAGTGGGTGCCGCGTTTGCTCACTGCTGACCAAAAACAATAACATGTTGATGATTCTGAGCAGTGTTTGGCCATGTTTAAACGTAACAAACCGGAATTTTTGCGTCGATATGTGACAATGGATGAAACATGGATCCATCACTTCACTCCGAAATCAAAACGATTGTCATCTGAGTGGACAGCAACTGGTGAACCTCGTCCAAAGCGCCCGAAAGCACAGCAATCGGCTGAAAGGTTATGGCTTCGGTATTTTGGATGTGCGTGGTGTAATATTCATCAACTATCTTCAGAAAGGAAATACCATCAACAGTGAATATTATATAGCGTTATTGGAGCGTTTGAAGACCGAAATTGCAAAGAAACGACCGCATATGGCAAAGAAAAAAATGTTGTTTCAAGACAACGCACCGTGCCACAAGTCAATCAAAACAATGGCAAAACTACATGAATTGAACTTCGAATTGCCCCCACATCCACCGTATTCGCCAGATTTGGCTCCCAGCGACTACTGACTGTTCGCAGACCTCAAAAAAATGCTCGCCGGTAAGAAATTTCGCACGAATGAAGAGGTTATCGCTGAAACTGAGGCCTATTTTGAGGCAAAAGATAAATCATTCTACAAAAGTGGTATTGAAATGTTAGAGCGGCGCTGGAATGATTGCGTTGCTCTTGATGGAGATTACGTTGATGAATAAAACTAATTTTGAACCAAAAAAACCGTTAGGCCCGGGAGTTTTCAGCCCATGTGTTATAATAGTTATGTGTAAGGTAATTCACAGGTATAGCAGTAAACTCTACTCACACAAATTAATTAATTATGCGGTAACGACAGTCGGTAACACGGTTGACAATGGGAGCCCACGTGCTCTCGAAACGCTGCGTTCCGTATAATTAATTAATTTGTGTGAGTGGAGTTTACTGCTATACCTGTACATCCACACAGTCCTTGCAATCGTCATCATGTGTAAGGTAATTTATTGATGGATTAATTTCCAACATTAATGCTTTAAATATCTGCAACAGACATTTAATAAGTGCGATAAAAATAAAACTTCTTTTCTATAGGGTGGAAGTAGTTTTTCAAGTCCAAGGCCATTTTCAAGCGTAAGTGCACCGTTGTCACCGCCAGTGAATACTTATAGTACGCTGCCAAAGAGTTCGCCTTCGGTACAATCTCACTTATCTCCTGCACAATCAACAGGTAGGTTAATTTTTCCAAATATACTTCTTAGAAATCGTACTTTATGTGCCAACTATCTACGTATTATCACGAAATGTTTGTATTTGTATCTAACATTTAATATATAAGTTTAACATGGGGCAGTGCTAGACTACTTCAACTATATATTAATTACTATTTTACTAGGAAATGAAATTTGATCAATATGGTATATTGCATTGCATTCAAAAGTTTTTCTTCATCGGGCACCCCTTTTCACATTTATCTATCTATCTATCTATCAGTTCAAATTTTCAAGCATCAATGAATAAACTGAATATTGGAATAGAAGCATTGTTTATTATAAAATACGAATATAGAGTTGCACAATGTGAAGAAATCTGTTTTGTTCGAATAAATTAATATTTTCTACCTTTTAAACAATCAACAGAAACAGATTGCATATATTAAACTATATGTCGGTACTACTTTATTCCTAATACCAATTAATATATAATGCTTTACCTCACTTATTTTCCTATGATATCCATTTTCGTATTACGTCATATACGATTAGCAACCGGAAGCGGCGCTAACACATACAATTTTGCAAGTTAATTGAACAAAAGTGGTGTATATGTAGATAGGCTGTCTGTAGTATGTATTCAAGGAATGCAATCTATTTTAGTAAATTTACTTCTTGTAGAACTCATGATCAATTTGCAAAGATCAAAAAAAAATCATAATAAAGTATTTCTATTTCGGAGAATTTGTTAACTTAATTCGAATATTTTGTATTCTATGGGTATTGATAATACTATTAACTTTATTATACTTTGCAACGAAGCAAATATCTTAAAGAAAGTTATGTGTTATTTATTTTTGCAATTATACTTAGCCCCGTTTTTGTTTAGGACTTTTTTCAACTGTTAAGCCCGCTGGTGTTCTTTTCAAAGGTATTTGAATGACTCGGGGCTAAGCTCATTTGCTTTTGCTGCACTCTTATTGCTGTACATAGCAAATGATTTAGTATAACTTGCAGTAATACAGAATTACGGTGCATATTTGCATATTGAAACTATTTGAGGTAATTTCTGACCAGAATATTTTACTGTTTCAGATTCAGTATCCTTCAATACAGTACCACGACCATTTTCCTTAAATGCAAAATAAGCATTCTTTTTTAATTGTTGTAGATCAAATATGTAGCTAAGACGCTTAATTATAAAGTGCTTGAGTGTATATAAATTAACAAGTGCCTACTATACTAACTACGTGACTATTTAGATCAACGATATTTTATTAATACGATACCTGTTATAAAATAATATTAAATAATTAAAATATATTTACCTTTTAAATTCATCATTAGTTTATTGGTATTAAAATATTGTTTGTAGTTCGAACTTAATATAATTAAACTTCAATGGAAATTAGAAGTAAATCCTCACGTAAATAGAGTTAGCAGTATTTATAGTGATTTAGTGGAACGATTGCATGGAAAACAGCAAAGTAAAGATATAAATCACCTTCTCCTCCACAATATATCATTAATTACATTTCTGGAGATAATTATTTAATCTTCACCGACAACTTTTGATATATTCTGTATTATAAAAAAAGAAAAACATTTTAATGAAGGAAGCATTTATGATTTGGGGTTTATGTTCATATAGAAATCCTGCATCATTGAATTATTAATAACTAGATTTTTTTAAAGATTGGAAGTATACAGTAACGTTTGTCTTATATTTACAATATAAGTCAGTTTAAAATGTATTCTACGTGTTAAATATTTTTGTAAATACATTTATATATATATATATATATATATATATATATATGAGTATAATAGTGGAATTTATTTGGATTTGATGAATTTAACATTCTTACTTAGGTAAAATTTAATAGAAAACGTGTGCTTAACTATATTATATTACATCAAATAGGTAGATTTCCTGTTATATAAAACTTGTCAGTGTTGAAATAATTTTAAAAGTATTAAAAAACTACATAAATGTCCAACAAATAAAGTCAGAAAATCTACCACGACAATCAGTAATCATAACTTAAAAGTCAGTGCGTAACGGTAATGCAGTTATTTTATTATTGTTGGAAAGATTGTAAACCTACCTTCAAAACGTAATATGAATAATGTGTTTAGAGAGGCAATTAAATATTAATACTAATTGTAAGAATACGTCTTATAGATGTTACTTTCACTGAAGCAACAACTATGCAGAGCCGCATATTACATGAGTGAAGGTCTATACCTGCTCTTACAGAATGAAACGATTTATGTGTCACTTTCCAAGTTTTCGTGTAAGTCCAGCCGCAACCTATTCCACAAAACACATATATAGGATTTCGCGTTTAATAATTCTTCAATGTCCCAACCACATCTTGTTGCCAAACTTTTCCTTTTGAGTTTAAATCTCTCTATATTTAGTGCTCTACATCGTTACAAAATAAAAGAGTCACTGTCTTTACATTTAGTGTTTATATTATTATTAATCTTTAATACTGTCCACTCACTTGTTGCGTATTGATAATATACGTAGGTATGTACATACATTTGTACACTCACAGCAAGCGTATAAGTAAGTTCATCTATGAGTAATTAACATTGTAATCAAAGTGTTATTACGTAATTTATCTTTGTCTATTTAATGATTCAATATCTAAGAATGCTATAGCTTTGTTTAATCATTTATGCGGATCTAACAGTAAAATAATTACTAAATCTGTGAAGTTCGTTTATACTTTTTGTTATAGAACATTCTAAATTAAAATAATTACCAATGTAGATATCAAGTTATACTCTATCATTTTCTATCTTTGTAACTATGTGTAATAATGCTTTCAATATTATTTATTTAATTTTTTTTTATATTATTCCCATTAATCTGTATCCATTGTGTTATACCACACGGTTTCTATTAACTACTGTTTGTTGTACTTTGTAATTTTGTGTAGAAAAGTTTCGTCCTGTTTCAAATGTAATTTGGCCTCCTCTTCTTGATCCCGACGAACCCGCCTTACCCACAGCTACTCCTTTATATTTTCCTCCACCATCGCAAGTAAACGAAATAAAAAAGAAATCACCATTCAATCAAAAAAAGGAAAGTAGTACTGAAAAAAGAAACGCAAGTGAGCATCTTAATATTGCTAAACAAACTGCATTCGAAGAACTTGCAGAAGTAAAAGAGTTAGGAAGTGTAACTGAAGAAATGGCAGCAAAGAAGTCTCTGTATTCTGCCGAAATAGCAAGTATAACAAATCGGCAAGTAGCGGTTGAACGAATAGAAACAGCTGCTGAAACCCAAATGTTTGTAGAATCCGTCTTACAACAAAGACCGAAATCACCTCCACTTTCACAGAATTTAGAGCCAAAAGTTGAAATTGAAACGGAGCCGCTGATATCTTCTGAGAAAACGGATGGCAATGTACCACCTTCAACTGTGCCAAGAGTGATTACAAAAGTCTGTGTTTGTACCAATTCTTGTTGTAACGCAGATACCGGGGAATTATGTGAGGACTGTCCAATGAGAGACTTAAAAAGACCTAAAGATTACCAAAAATGCAAATTGAAACCTGTAGAAAATTCTATACCTAAGAGATTTGGGTCTCCTATTATAACTGGGGTATCTGTTACAATAAACAATCCTGGCAAAATTAGAGAAGCGGTTAAAGATTTATTTACTCAAATACCAGATAAAAAAACTGCTTCCGCATTAGGTTCTGCTTTAGTTACCGCACCAAAAGAACCTTTTACGGCGGTTGATTCATATTCTTCCACAAAACCTATTTCGTTACCGCAAGAAACGGAACCATATTTACCTCCTGAAAGACCACTGATAATCGAGCCGAAACCGCAAACACTTCCAAAAGCGAAGCCACAAGCCCCTGATACACCGCTAGTGTCTGCGTTAAGAATTGCTCCAGATCGCCCTTTTACACCAGTCAATATTCCAGACACCATTAAGAAAAAGAAACCAAAAGAAGATCCATTACTCAAAGATTTACCTAAACCAGTACAATGGATGTCAATGGTTAGTGCTCTAACTACTGCTCCGGAAAGGCCATATTCTCCATTTGTAACTGAATCATCGATCGTAAAAGAAACGGTTACAAGTACAGTTTCCGTTGAGGAAATAAATAAAATAAAAGAATCTCAACAAAAAATTATGAGTAGGTCAGTGCATAACGAAACTGCATTACCGAAGCCATATACGCAACCACCAAGATTAGAAAAATTTGAGCCTATTAACGACAGTAAAGTAATTCCGGAGTTACACTTTCCTCCAGTCTCAGATGAACTAAAACGTGAATATGGAGTGGATTATAGTAAGGCAAATAGTCAAACATCTACACAAATTATTGAAGAAACTCATATTGACATATCTTCTAATGAAGACCAGGATAGAAAAAGAATTAAAAGTAGTGAAATACGAAGTTCTGCGAATCGTAGTAATGAAATAAATGAACATAGAATAATCGAAAAACAAACCGAAGAAACCATATCAAAAAAACCGCTGGAACTGGCAGGATGTTTGCAGAAGCGAGAATATTTGCCACAGTATCAAATGGCTTTAAATTATGAGGAAACTATACAATTACCACACCACAAAGATATTAAAAAGCTCTTAGATAACCAGAAGAAACAGACTGTTACACAAAGCAGTAATGAATCACTGTCATCCACACAGCACTTAAAAGAAACTTCATCTCACTATCTAACAGCTTCCTCCAAACAAGTTGCAATGAACAAAACTCCCACAGTAACTATACAAAGTGACAGGGGTAGCTTCAGCACACAAGAAGTTGTATTTGAACCAGTAAGAGAAGACAAGTCTTTACGTACTACCTCCTCCCCAAGGCCAAGGTCATTAACACCTAGTATGATTAACAAACCAGCTCCAATATTACCATATTACCAGGAAAATTTAGTTGCTACACAACTGCCTCCACCTGACGTTAACATACTTGATCCTAAAAGTCCTAATATATCTAGATCTCCAAGTCCATGTCCGTATTCTGAGAGACCTTCTTCTCCCTTTGGGCGTTTAACACCTAGAGCGGTTTCGCCAGCGGCGGGGCCACCGCCAAATCCTTTAAAAACAGGCGAATTACCTCGTAAAATTACTCAAGGCAATTCTAAGATACAGGAAGCCAAAAAAAACATTTCTGAATATATTCCTCAGTATCAAGAGAAAGTTGATGGTATAGAAGTAGTTCCATTTAAACAAAGTTCAAAAAAGCTAGTGAACATTAATGTAGCAACAGATTCAAAGGGAAAAGTTCAGCCTAAGTATTCGCAAAGTGCAAATGCTTCAAGTGATATTCTTAAATGTAGTAAACAAATAAAGATTCAAGAAAATAGTTCCCAATCAATAACGTCTGGTAATTTAAATTTATCAAGGAATAGAAAAGTAGATAGAAATGAAAAAGTTATAGAAAATAAGAGAGCATCCTTACATCCATTCGAAAATGTAAAAGATCCTAACATAACGGAGCCAAATGTTACGCCTGTACACATTACAAATCCTCAATCCATTACTTCACCATTTATATCCTTACAGAAAGATCAAATACAGTCCGAGTGTGTGCTTAAAAACAGAAGCGCTTGTTCAATTAGTAACCAGCCTAACGTGAAACAGCAAGATCCCTCACTAACTAAACATATCCCGTGTATTAGTGTAAATACACCCATTGTATCCTACCCTAATGTAGGTGCAGGTGGAGGTCGTCAAGCTGGTGCTATTGGGGTAGCACCAAAACGAGGTCGTGGTATTCTTAATGTAGGTGGACTAATTGGTTCTAGAATACCAATGTGCGGACACTGCCATGGTCATATAAGGTATTTTGGAATACTTTTGTGTGAGATGTTTTTATATGAACAAGCTAACAATTTAAAACACCACGAGTTATTGCACAATCTAATTCAAAAAGGAGTTAATTATACAATATGAAATAAAAATTTATCGATTTAGTTTTTTAATTCAACAAATATGAACGTGTAGTGATATTTTATGCTTTGCATGCCGTTTTTACTAATTAAAATAGATTCATTAATCTGAGTTACAAGTTTATTTCATACGAATTGTAACTGCTTGTGTTCTTGAGTCTAGGTATGCACTAATGTAATAGATGAAGGAAGTATATTTTATCTTTACTTTAGCAATTCAAGCTCTTAAGGTATCAAATACATACATATGTCACTAATGCATGAAATATAGAAGCATTTTATTGATTTACTGATGTTACCTATATGTATGTATCTTTCGAAGAAAGGGCAAAATGCTACTATATCATAACATAATAAATTTTTGCAACCGGTTAAGCTCGCATATAATTGAAGTAGTAAAAGATTCTAAAAGAATGCTTGAATTGTGTAAATTGAAGATAAGTGCAACATCAATAAAAGATAAACAGTAGTATGCTATGTGCGCATTTTAAACCTAACATTCCATCAGATAGCACATACGTACGTAACTTAAAGGGTGTATTTTCCAATTTTGTTCTTTTATCATTAATTCTATACATGCATTCTGTTACAATAGAGGTCCGTTTATTACCGCATTGGGAAAAATATGGTGTCCGGAACATTTCATTTGTAATACCGCTTCATGTAAACGGCCATTGCAGGATCTTGGCTTTGTTGAAGAGCAAGGACAATTATATTGTGAATATTGTTTTGAACAGTATCTAGCACCACCTTGTGCAAAATGTGGATCTAAAATTAAAGGAGTATGCAATACAAAGTAGCATGTACTTTATCTTAATAACGATACCTTTTAGGATTGTTTGAAGGCGATCGGTAAAAATTTTCATCCAGAATGTTTTAGCTGTTCCTATTGCGGAAAATTATTTGGAAATTCACCTTTCTTTTTAGAAGATGGGCAACCATATTGTGAAAACGGTTTGTACAATTATTTTTAATAAAGCTTAAAATATTGTTTCACTTATTTTGCTACATTATGTTTACCAAGTAATCCACATTATAAGTATTGGTAAATTAATATTACGTTTTGCAGATTGGAACGAACTGTTTACTACGAAATGCTTTGCATGCGGCTTTCCCGTAGAAGCGGGTGATCGTTGGGTCGAAGCACTAAACAACAATTATCACAGTCAATGTTTTAATTGTACAGTAAGTATTTTAAAGCAATAGAATATAAGGGTTATGTCAGAAAATGCTAGGGTGTATTTGGATTATCGCATTAAAATGCAATAAATAAAAGGTGGCAAAAAATAAGATACACATTATTTGCTTTAAATTCTAGTTGATAAGGGCCTATCACCGAAAGTAAACCTAGAATAACATTGACATAGTAGCAAATATAGAGAAAAACATATGGTTGTTTTATTTAAATGATTTATGCATTCGTATTTCGGGATTTCAGCAGTAGGTTATTATCTAAAAGGTATTAATTTTCTTACTTCCATTTTATTTTCACCTTGTTTATATTAATGTTTCTTGTTAGAGTCAGAGTACAATTAGGAAACGTTCTAATTTTCTTTTATTTTATTTTCCCATAAAGAAATTTTTATTTTACAAAACCGTACCACTTTGGTTTCCCCTTTTCTTCTGAAAAAGCCTCCTACGACGGAGGCAGAACGTCGAGATCCCACCTTTCTCTTTTGATCTCTTTCTCCTTCTTTTCCTGTTTCTTTCTCTCATTCTTTTTACCTTTCTTTCTATTTCCCGTCCGCCTACCCTTTTCTTCATTTTTCTTTCTTTTTATCTCTTTTTCTTCTTATTTTTTTTCTCCTCTTACTCTTATTTCTTTTTATATATATCTCATCATGACGGTCCAATTCCGGAAGTAGTTCGTTTATTACTAACTCTGGCCGTGAAAGCCTACGCATTCATTTCAAGTTTAACAACGGTGAATTATTCAAGTCTATTTGATCATTAACTAATACTTCTGAATATTTAAGTTTATTTATCTCTAATGATTGAAGTAAGTGTAATTTCCGACCTTGACTTTCGGAACGTAAAATTTCGAAATTACTATTGAAATTGTGGTTGTTTTCCAATAAATGGCGAGCGTTATTCGAATCTTTATCTTTGTGTACATAGCTCATGAGATGCTCATGTATTCCTTTTTCAAAACACCTACCTGTTTGGCTGATATACGTTTTTGGCCAATAACAACAAGTTAGTTTATAAATTCCCGATTTTTTTCCTTTGTTTAATTTTGATTTATTTTTTATGAAATTTTCTAAGGAGTTATTAGTTTTGTAGGTTATCGCTAAATTAGATTTAGTTAATATTTTGCGTATTTTCTCAGTATTTGGTCTGTTATAACTTAGTACTTTGTAACTGATCCCTTTTTTTATATTTGGATACACTTTTCCAATTGCTTTTTTATAGTTCTTTTTCTTTAATATTTGATCTACTAATTTGGGGTTGTATCCATTATTTACTGCTATTTGCTTGAAGGAAGGTTTCTTTATTTAATGGTAATGAAATTAGTCTGCGGATCATACAATGAAATGACGACAATTTTTGCTTAAATGGGTGATTCGAACTATTGTGGATAATTACATCTGTGTGTGATGGTTTATGATAAATTGAGAATATATGACTGTTGTTTTCTCTCGAAATTGTTAGATGTAGGAAATTTAACTTCTTATTTACATCTTTTTCAATGGTGAACTTAATATTTTGATGTAGATTGTTAATGAATTCTACGAAATTGTTTAATTGTCTATCTGTTCCTGTGAAGCAAGCTAAAATATCGTACACATACCTATACCAATAAATAAAGTGTCTGAAAATTGGATGTGTAGAAATTTGTTTTACTAGGTAATCTATGAATATTTCCGATAACATTGGGCTAAGAGGGTTTCCCATTATCAAGCCATCCTTGCAAGTGTAAATCTTGTTAAATTCACAGTAATTTTGTTCTAAGCAGATTTTAAGGAAATTCATAATTTCTTCCTTTTTTATAATATTGATGTGCTTCATTTCCAAAAGCTTTTCAACCAAATTAATAGTATCATCTATTGAGATACTTGGAAATAAATTCGTAACGTCAAAAGAAATTAATTTTGCGTTACTTGGTAGTTTTATGTTCTCTATCTTTTGGACTAGCTCTAGTGAATTTTTTATTGTGAATTTGGCCGAAAATTGTATACTTTCTCTAATAATTTCTAGAATTTTTTTGGACAATTTTTATAGGTGGGAGCTGACATAAATGAAACAACTGGTCTGATAGGATTATCTCTTTTACGTATCTTTACTAAAGAATATAATTTTGGGACTTGAGGGTTCATGTTCAACAACTTACTCTCATCTCTTTCGTTAAATTAGCTTTTAAATTTTTTATACAATTCTTAGCTAATGTTAGAAATTTACTTATTAAATATTTGAGTTTTACGTCTTCGACCATTATTCAATATGGATTTCTAACAAGTATCGGACGACTCAATCGATAATACTTCATATCATTGCAATATGTACATATATACAATATAAGACTTCAATTATGACTCGATTGTCTGTAAATTACCTGACGAAAGGTTGTATGGAGTTCAATTTTATTTGCTGACACATATTTAAGTATATTTAAGTCCAGTTTGGTGTTCAAATTCTTTAGCTCCATTCTAAATTTCACCTGGTGTTAAGTTCCGAATGCTAACAGCGAATATTTAAGACGCACACGGATGCAAATCATGGCCAGCCTATGTGCCTTATAATTGGGGAAAGTTGTTAGACGCATGGATTATTGTTACTAATTTTTGTAAATTTTTATATATTCTTTTTTATATCAAAAGTAAAAAACTTAGAAATTGTAACAGAGAAACGTAGAGATTTTGACATTCGATACATTTCTTTGCTATGAAGCGCTAATTATAAATGAATGCAGTATTATAAAAGCAATTACATTTATGTACAATAAAGAAAATACATCTAAAAATGGTTTAGAGATGAACAATAGACAATGAGCTGTGTTTACCTGTATTAGTCACACACATACTCAGAAGAATGAATACCATAAAAAAACTCTCTAAATTAGTATTACTGTTTGTATTACATTCATTTTCTTTCGCGCCAAAAATCAAGCTGACATGTATTTGGGGAATTATTTGGATTGGCCTGTATATATTTAGATTGTATTTGTTTATGCATTATTACTTTTATAGATGTGCAAGAAAAATCTGGAGGGACAGAGTTTCTTTGCCAAAGGGGGTCGTCCGTTCTGCAAAAATCACGCTCGTTAGGAAATAATCATATACTATATATATTTGCGTGTAAATTTCATTATTATTCATGTACAATATATTTGCTAAGTTTAAAAATTATTACCATTGTAAGATTTTGAACAAAGGAATTTAGAATTGTAAATGCATTAGAAATAGAATTACATATGTATATGTTTTACAAGAAGGAAAACTATGTTGTATTTTACAATATTTACAGAAAGTCAATTACGTTATAGAAAATAAGGCTTGTTTTGCTTTAGTTGTCTGTTTGGTATTATAGATAATGGTCCTTATTATATATATACGCAATTCAGTAATCTATAATCTTTGCATTAGTCCTTTTCATTGATAATTCACTAACATCAATTGCTATAATTACATATAAAATTTCAATTAACAAATATTTCTAAAATTAAATAACTTGTAAGGAACATATGAATAATTTTATGACTCACTTATTTTAATAGTATTATGGCATCAGCATAGTCTGTACAAACGCTTATTATTATTCATTTCTCTAGTTAAATAAAGTCGTTATTTATTTAAAACGGGGAAAAATGTTAATATGTTGCTCAATAATATTATATTTATTTATCAAAGGGTAAATGCTATATAATAAAACAGAAACCTGGGGTTTGAGAAACATATTCAAATATTTTCTAGTACAGTTTATTTAAAATTTATTATTTTCAATAGTTATGTATAAATTATGTGTGTAATTTGAAACTGATATAGGCAGAGAAATAAGTTCTAATTCTATCATTAAGAGACCTGCATTGCAACAGAATAATTTGCAAAGATATAAAAGAAAATTTGATCTGATTGCATATGAATATCTTAACCTTATTTATAATTGTTCTTATTGCTGTACTTAAGACAAAGAGATTTTACACGAATTTCTAAAAGTGTAATCAGTCAAAATGTAATTAATCGCTACAAAAACATATGTGCCAAGTTGCCTTGAACACGTTGTTTTCTATTCATCCGTGTATAATCTATTAATGTATCATTTAAAAGGATTGTTAGATTCTATTGTAACTAAAAGGTAAATAAAGCGAGTAAAATATATAATGTGTTTAATAGCTTCTAGATATCGGTTTGTTCACAATATATTCTATAACTTTTCTACGAAATAGAAAAATATGTTCAACATTCACTACCACATTGCTAATAAAACTTTTTATAACAATTGATATATTGGATGTCCCAGAAGTTCTTTTCACTGCGCGAACACAATCGTTAAGTGAGAAGTGGGGGATATGCCGATCGCTAGCCCAGTCCTTGGAAATTTAATCGTTATGGAGCGTTTACGGGAGCGAAACGTGCGTGCTGTGTGCGCGAGTTTTACAAAATCTTCTCAAAGGAGGCGGATTTTCATTTTTTTTCTCATAGTCCACCATGTAAACTGGTAGAACTGCCGTTGTTGGGGTTCAACAAATCCAAAACAGATGCATGAGAGGACACTCGCCAAATGTTACTGTTTGGGTTACAATGTCGGCGCAAGGTATTATCGGCCCCTACTTTTTTAAAGATAACAGAGATGTACAGTAATTGTAAATCCGAGCGGTATGTGGAGATAATTAATAACTGATAACATCGTCCTGAATATGGCAGCCGTAGTATTTGGTGAAACGTCGAGATATACCATATGCCAATATCCTTCACTTACAGATTGGTTAAATATCGATGTGCGCTACTAAATGTTGGGACAACGACTTGGTCCTAGGGTGGCGGACGAAAAGAAGTATATCTGTCCGGCGAAATGGATATTACGTACAGCAATTAAGAAGTCAATTAACGTAGTACGTGGCAGTCATGAGCTTTCGCATCCGCGATACATTGTTTCAGTGCCGTATGTTGGTGGGGCATGCAGAGCGGGGACGCTATGAAAAGTATGGATTTAAAGTAAACTTCGGAATCGGAGTGCTGAAAGTAAACGGAGAAGAAATTATCCTCAATAGCCAGTAAAGTAGATGTAATTGTGATGGAACAAACGAAACAAATGTACAGACAAAAGTGGCTGACGACATTTTGTAACAGCAACTTGTAATAATCGAATCAACAACGGACAACATACAAAATTGAAGAATACTAATGGCGAAAACAATATTTGTCACCAGAAGGAAGTTTAAAATCCGACATGAAAAATCTTAATAAGTATTTACTAAGGCTTAGAAAAGATTCGTTCATAGCAAGTTGCTAAACTATTTCTTCAATCCTCCAATAAGTGTGCATAGTCGTCGCAAAATCTCGACCACACTTAGCACTTGTATATAACCTCATTATTATGGCTTCTCGGCAACATTGATTGGATTCTATCAAGATATTTTTCAAATTGAGGATTCAATGACGGAAAGGGGAGCTAATATCGTCTAGCTTCGGACGAATACAAGAAATGTGAACCCTGTTAGTCTCGTACTCAAGAACAAGGAGGGTGTTCAATTAGATTCTGCGTGGACTACCGTTTAGTTAATACTACAACAAAAAAAGGACAGCAATTCTTTGACACAAGTAGATAATACATTAGACACTCTAACCGATCTTCTAAAGTGAATTTTGCAAATAGAATTGGAGTCGAAATCGAAGAGACGACTGGATTTACTATTAAAATAGGGCAATTCACTATCATGCCACTTAGTGCTTTCACAGGCGGACGTAGAAAGCGGAATAAATAATTAAATCACACAAAAATTATTGTCGACGAAATGTCAAAAGCTATCACATACATATTCGGAACAAAAATGTGCCGACATGTGTTCAAACCACTGTAATATGGTGGACATATACATATATGTGCTCTTACCACCGATATATGGTTGATTTGAAAAGGGTCTAAGAATGCGTTACCCACAACCCCTTTACTAGAAAATTTATATCACCAAACTGTCATATGCAAATTCGGCATATCCAATTTCTAGGCACACTACCCAAATATGGTTGACTTTGAAAGAGTCGCATGGGTGCGGTACCTTCAATCCCCGTAAGGAAAAAATGTAAATGTAAGAGCAGTTCAGAAACTACAACATATATCTACATGTGACAACTTATGGACTTTCCTGACCACGACATGCATGACTAACAAAATTTTTTAGTCTATACATTTACACTATAGAATCAAACTTGCTTCTAAAAAAGTTTTAGAATATATTCTAAACTACTTATTCCAAAAAGCACAGTAACGTGTATATTTTAAACTGTATACAATATGTATCACCGTAACATAAAATTGAAGCAAAACTATAACTTATTAATAGGAGATATTCTGCTACCATAAGCAATGATATGAGTATGAAGTGATACAAAACTAATTAAAGATGTGGGGCAATGAATTTACTTTTATTTACAATGAATAATAACCTACGATGTGGTTATAAAACATTTTATGCAATATTATGCATAATGATTGTCCAAATGCTTTAGCGATGATATCTTCATAAAAATTTGGTGCAAAATACAAACAACTTTGATGAGAAAGCAGTAGAATTTAATTGCAAAGGTATGTAATGTTTTTGTAAAACGATAGTAGTGAAATCAGCGTTCAGGGATCATTGTGAGCTAAAAAGTAGAATTTTATCGTATTTTTTACAGTCGCGCTTTCCCCGTCAAAAAATCATCATCACTCACATAAATGAAAAGACATAGCCAAAGGTATAGATATCAATTAATTAGTAGAGTGAAAATAGAGTAGATGTTACCAATTTAGCGTAAAACTGTAACTTATTAATTATTATAAGTCTATAATTATAAAGGAGTAGATAAGGGAGAATGAAAGTGAATGAACATTGATGTACCACTTTATTTTACAAATAAATTTAAGTTTAACAATAAATCAGCGTTCTCTTTAAATAATATATTGACTAGAAGGTTATCGTATATTAACACAAGATTTCCATATTTTAATCAACGTATTTAGTCATCACAAGGATGAGTTTCTATTTCGATCGTACATACAAGAATGATAAATTGAAGGCACCTCGTTTTCGAATTTTTATGGGGAAACTATAATAGATCAAAGAATATCCAGGGCTCTTTTTCAGAAGATAACAGACCCACCATTTCTTAAATTTATTATACTTTGGCTATTGCAGCAATTATAAAGACATTTTAAAATAGTTAAATAGATACTTTATCTGTGGAATTCGCTAGTTTTTTTTATTTTATACTATAATAACTTGGGATATAAAATTGATTTTTATAAGTAGAATACTCTGTATATTTCTAATTAATTTTCTTCACATTTTATCTTTTCGCTTTGACATAATATATTTCACATAATCAGTTAAACAAAAAAGTACTTTCATTTTTTAAGATAGCGACTAAGTAAATATAAATTGTATTAAATGTTCAAGATTGCTCATACATTGTAGACCTTTTCCGCGCGTCAATTATTATATTTCGTTACAGATTTCAACATTTTTACGCATCTTCCCGTCTTCGCTATTTGTATTTTGTCACTACGAACTAAGTGGAAGCCTAGAACGGTATGATTTGGACGATAAGAGATTTTGGGCAAAAACGTTTCGTGATTTAACATTTCTGGCTAGAGAATGTGGCATATTTATTCCTCACTTGGGGTGGTATAATGGCTTGGAAGAGACCTGTATCTAAATATTTTGTTTTTTCCCATAATTCATAGATTATTTTTTGGGTATTTTTTATTAGGGTGTGTACAAGTTAATCTAAATTCAAATAGTAACATCTACATGAGAAGCGCTACAAACGAAGTGTAAAAACGGCGCCTAGTGTATAGAAATAACCTAATATAGTTTATATTATTTGTGATAATATCATGTAAACTTTTATGTCACTTAATTGCATAATTACTTGTTATTATTACTTATGTTATTATTATCGATAGGATTATCGTTTCCAGTATTGTTATCGTTATCATTATCGTTATTATTACCGTTACAAATACCAATTACCGACCACTTAACGATTTACTGAAGAGGAATATAAAATTTCAATTTACGTGCATTGAGTGGTCCACACATTTTTCAACATGGTGTAAAATTGAAGCTGCACGCAGATGTTTCTAAATATGACATCGCAGCAACAACACTAGAACGAAGTCCAAACAATCATAAATTTCATTCAGTATATTACTATAGTAAGAAGATAATGATTACCGAATAAAAAATACACAAGTTATGAAGTATTAGCTTTTATAAAAGCCCCATCAAAATTTCGAGTTAGTTTGAAGATCGTCCAAAATTACCACTAAATGTTTAGCTTTCGAAATAACCGTGAAGAAGAAGGAATTAATTACGAGCATAACCAGGTGAGCAACGTTTGTCGAGAAATTGGGCTACATCATACAACACAGACCCAGTACAGCGATGAAGCGTACACTAAAAAAAGATCTAATAAAATTGCATATAAAATCAATGGCAACTTTGTTACCAACGATTTGTCATGTAAAATTAATGCTCAGCAAATTTACAATCGTGTTTAATGTATATATAATTTTCATGGGTAAAAAATAATTTTCAGACGCAAATTTAATAAGCATTTGAGGTGTACATTTAATGAGTAAGTAATTTTCAGCTGTAAGTTTGATGACATGCGTAAATTTAGTGAGCATGTAATTTTATTACTTAAATATATACTGACAAATTCAAATGCCTAAGAATAATAAAGGCAAGACTATTTTCATCAGCTGCAAAAATAGTACTAGTAAAGAAATTCCGCTACTTGTATTAGGACCCGAATTCAATAAAGCGACATTAGTGCTGTCTCCTTCAAGTACTAATTGGGACCCATTTTCGCGATGCTACAAAAACAAATTTTATTGAAATTGACAATGATATGTATATAACTGCAAAAAAGGAAAGCTCACTTCCTAATCTTTCAAAATTCACACTGGTGGATAGTCAAGATATGCCCCAAATATAAGTTTCAATGCTGTATCAACATCCAATACTTAATTTACGAACCAACAGTAGTGTCTAGTAAATAAAGAATATTGATGTTTTATTTATCAATATACCGATACTCTTATATTTCACTGTCTTTCATTTCTCCTATGGCCGGTAAACTTAAAATATTTACCTCGTAATATAACTTCAAACAAGTATTCCAGCGCAAGATTTTCAAACAAATAAATGCTTTCCTAGTTATGGATGCGCTCCATATTTCAAAAATAACTGCCATGTACGTCCTGACGTGATTTCAACTGCATTCGAAGTCACGACCTCAAGAAGAAGATGTATGCGATTACATCGAAACGTCAAGACGTACATGGTTCTTCTAAGAACCAACGCCGAACGCGGGACAAAACCCGAAAGGATAACAAGATATCCTTTACTCGCGAAAACATACGCTACAACACACACACACATATATATATATATATGAGGAATATAATATATATATATATATATTGTATAATTGTTGTAGTCAACGCTAGGTGCAGGATGTTCTACATACATACATATACATATGTTAACCACACAAACAGACACAAAGTCATTTAATACTTTGTAACACAATACCAATAACGATGATGTGTCCAATACAACTGAATAGAGCATATTAGAAAAAGAAAACAATCTTTAAAAGTGATATTATATAGAAGGTAACCATATTTCTCCTGACATACTCATTTCAACTTGTAGATATTCATTCAACTGCGAGTCTGTTGCTGCGGGATACTTCTTGGAAATATTTCGCGCCATTTTATTGAATTTAACCATCTACAATAAATAAAAAAACATTGATATGTCAGAATAGCATGATTTTGCATTGTATATGGCATACTGGTATATGTACAGTTCTGGAATGATAAAGCGGGATAGCAAAATTTTATTAATTTAAATGGTGTTTCTAGATTGCAGTAGCTATGGCAAAGTAACACTAATAAGCAATTCTTTCCTTCTTTTTATTTTTAATCTGATATTAATAATGGTACTGTACGTTAACCAATAAGTATATTTTACATTAGCAAAAAATATAAAATTTAATCAGGAGATTTTATGATTCCGTAACTGTACATATATTGTAATATGATAAAATTTGAAAAGCATAGGTTACGCGGTCTCCTAGAATATTAAAATAGTTGGCAGTACATTATGTAAGATTGTAATAATATCAACATAATTTACATACTAATTGTGTTAAAATCCCAATTGTTATTTAAATGAGTATCATGCAAAGATAATTAATAATACACTACGTAATAACAACTTTAAATATACCAAGTTCGCATTCACTAGTTATAAATCTGAGCATTTTTCCCACACGTCGACTTTTAGATGTACATAGTTGTGTCATGATTTTAAACGTATTTTCACACAAACTCTCAATAAAATTCGGTCCTATACCATAACCACGTAACCGGTCGAGAATAGCTTCACTTCAGCTGGGAGTTAGTTGTACTAGATATTGTCCACACTGTTAAAGTAGTAAAGACTAAACTACATATAAGGAAGAGACTTAGTGATGTGCGGTAGACAACATTGTGTCCGGCATCTCGTTTAGTTGTCGTGATATTGTTATTTGAGTGTAAAGTGTTTTAGTTCGTAGTCAGTATTGCAAAGTGAGATTTGTAGAAGCAATAATGTAACGTAAAATTTCAGTCGTTGTTTGTCATGTTTTCTACCTGAAGTAGTCTTCGCGTGATATGAAACAAAGATTTTCTGTGGTAGAAGCTTCCAATACAGAGCTCATTCATCAACATGATATAAATGATTAGGTGTAATTCTCAATTGCTCTATTCTATATTTTAACTGGACTTCAAATTGTTCAATTAGTTCTGGTTGCGATGATAATCTTTCACCAGCAATTTTTAAATAACGAATTCCGAATCTCTTTTTAAATCTTTGAAATCAACCATCACCAGCAGTAAAGTCTTCGACAGAATTTTGTCTCACCCCTAAGTTCAATGCGTTTGCCTTTCCTTTGATCGTATCAGTACTGACCATGTTTTTATTTCTTTGATTCAGAAACCATTTGTACATTTCAAGATTTCTCCATTTCAGGATGTTTAAAGCTCTTCTCTGCCGTGGTCTTGAATAAGTACAAGCTACCGCACATAATATTAGTTCTTTTTTAGTTACTACTTTACAAGTCGATTTAGCGACGCCATATATTTTAATTCCTCAATTATACTCGTTTTTTCACGGAATGTTAAGCACTTCGGACTTATTTGCAACGACATAACATAATAAGTTGCGATGGAACGCTTCTCCAGTGATATAGATATTGAAAGAAGTGTTACGGCATCAATCTGTATTCCTTAAACAACGAGTATCATACATCCCGGGGAATTACAGCAGCATTAAATCCTACGGTGCGTACCAATCGATGCGCCGCACGAACTATGTATGTGGCCGTTAGCGAATGTGTGTCTGTTCACGTTATCCAGAATTTCCATTACTGGGTGTTCACATTATCGACCATCTACTGTGCTCGATTTAATTTTGTAAACAACACTGTATGCTAGTAAAATAACTTCAGTGTCTCTTTTTAATACAATATAAATATCTAATTCAAACTACGGGAATATAAAAAAATAACTAGCGCGGACGGCAAGACAAAACCGCCATACTTGCATAAATAATTGGAGCATACCTGTGCAACTACTGACTTAGTTGAAAAATGAGTCGCTGTGTTATAATTTATACATAAATTCATCGGCCAAATCCGAACCCATCTCCCTTCATGTGGAGGGGCATTTTTCCAATTTCTTCCGTTACTCCATTTGTTACTTAGTTTTGCGTCCATCTAAATCGCAAGATAGTAGAATAGAAACTATATTTAAAGACTAATTTACTAAAAGCATTAATTTTAATAAAATCGGCGCCCCTCACATCTAAGAAAGAAGATAATGAAAGAATAAATAACACTCTATAATGGAACCAGGCCTATAAAATCTTTGGACACTTTGAAACATATATCCACGCATTTTACATTGAATTTATAGGAATCGCCCTTATTGTTGACGTATAGCGCAGAATTAATGTAACGTATTTTAAAACTAATGAAAAAGATTTTAATTATTTTCTCTCTTTAAGTATTGTTGAATTTTTTATGCACTCTTATTGTTTATGCCGTTAGCATATTCATTTACCTGCTACACGTGTCCCCTTTGCTGTCTTCAATAACTAAGTATTTAAGTTTCAATCAAAATGTATTTAAAAAATCATGTAAACGCTGTTGAACACAAAAACGAAAACGCAGTGTATTTAACTTCAACTTGATTTAACGTGCATGTTTCTAGCTTGCAATTTATCACATTCCTTACTGGAACAACCGCTACCAACTCAGGCGTTGCGTGGTTACGTACCATATATGCTCAAGGATATTGGAAACAAAATTAAAGCTAACACTTGGGGTCATGCATGGGCGAGACGGTAGATATTATATATGTTAAAGTTAAAGTGCGTACAATGTATCCTCTTTAACCATTTTCTTCATTGCTACTAGCTAGCAAAAGAGTATAAAAACGTACTACATTTGAACTTTCTACAAAAAAAAGTAGCAAAGTTACTGATGCCAGTACAATGCGATGTCTGCGTAATTCTCTCAAAAAAGAGTGCGGTAATTTGTTGCACGTGACGTGCGTGCGTTACATCTTATAATAGAAAAACTATTCGACAATGTTGTCCAGAAGCAGACACATTAATTGCAAAGGTAGTATCTCAGAACCTTTGAAAATCCGAACCACAGTTGTTCGCGAAACGTTAGGAGCAAAAAACCTAGTGACAAGACGGAAGCCGACAACCGTTACGACTATGCAAAGGTAGTGTTTGGCAAGTCGCCCAAACATACCCACAAATTCTTACACACGTTAGGGAACATCGTTGAGGAGAACTTTCTATACCTTAAATATTTCCAGCATATAGAGTCCATAGTTTTACAATTCTATTCAAAACAAGTTGCTGTTATCAAGAAAAAAATCCGTGGAAGCAGATTTAAAACTATTCATGAAAATCATAAGGGATTATTTAAGGCAATAGAAAAATTACAAAATCCTTTGGAGTCGTTATGTTGCATATAGTGAAAGATGCACATCCACTGCCACGCGCTGTAGGTAGGGCATAAAAGGCTCGTGTTGTAGACAAGCTTTGAAGTGTTTTAAGCAGAAATTCAAATTTTACAGTACTAAAATAAATTCATTGAATAATTTTAAAGATTATTCCAGCTATAGCAATATTATATCACTACATCTCAAATGGTCGCTATCTGCACATAACATTTTTCCATTGCACTGAAAAAGTTTCGCTGAAACAGGTGTGATGAATTATTTTGTGTTTACCTACTTACTTTCTCTTGCTCCTCCTACTTGCTATGTTACGTGAATGTCATATTATACTTTTAATAATTATTATAATTGCCACGAAATTGCATTGGATGCGGTATTTGCGCAAACCGTAACTATTAGTAATATAGATCAAAGTGTTAATTTGATTGAGCGCAATGCTGTTAAAACTTCACACTTACTCATGCAGAAATTATATATATCTAGACACAAAATCTATAAACTATGACAGCTAAATGGTTTTGTAATGGAGTGATGTAGGATCTGATATTGGAACCAATTACAAACTACAAATTATGTAATGAAATATATCTTTTAAAGCAGGCTGGATTACCCATGCACTTTCCAAAGATGGCTGTAAAATTTTACGCATAGATTCCATTGTGTGCAATGTCAACTTCAACGTTATAGACGTTAATGAACTCGAAATAGTATTTAAATAAAGCACTGCTCGATTCTGTTTTCTTTTCATATAATAAATTTGGGAATTGTATCAAGATTTTACATGTTGATAATGGTAAGAAATATTGTAACAGTGAGTTCAAGAACTATCTGACCATAAATGGAATTGAGTTGGAAACTACAGCGTTCTATACACCAGAACAAAATGGCAGAAGCGAGAGAGAAATGAGAACAGTGATGGAAAGCGTGAGATCCATGTTATGTTCAGGAAATATAGAGAAAGCCCTTTAGGCTGAAGCAGCCAACACTGCTGTTTATCTGTTGAATCGTACTTGCAACTCTTAGGTGAACACAACTCCATTTGAGGCATGGACAGGTAAGAAGCCTACTCTAAGTCACGTTAGAACGTTTGGATGTACTAGTTATGTTTCAAGACCGGATGTACATCGTAAGAAATTAGATCCAAAGAGTAAGAAATTGATATGGGTAGGGTATGATAAAAACTCAAATAACTACAGACTTTTTGATCCAATTTCTCGTAAGATTACAATTTCTAGACATGTGATGTTTAATGAAAATGATATAAGCTATCAGAAGCAAGAACATGTAAAACCCTTGTTTTCATTTAATGAAATCGATAGAAATATTGTGACTGATTTATAAGAAAAAAATAAATCCCTGGATGATATGGAGCCAGTATTTGTGGATGAAGATGATCTTCAAGTAGACATGAATACTTACCAGCTTAGACCTCGGAGTAATATTAAACCACTGAAACGATATGAACTTAACTTTACAGAAATGTACACACCTGAAACATATGAAGAAGCAATGAATAGTGGAGACAAGAAACAGTGGGAGCAAGCTATTCATGAAGAATTTAATGCATTAAAAGAAAATGATGTGTGGGAAGTTGTGACTCTACCTGAAAACAAATCCACAATACAATCCAAATGGGTCTTTAAAATCAAACAAGATGATAAAGGTGTTTGTGAAGTACAAAGCACGACTATGCGCTAAAGGATGTAACCAGAGAGAAGGGATAGACTATACGGAAACCTTTTCTCCAACAACGCGATATGATTCAATTCGTGTGCTATTAGCAATTGTCGTCCGCTTTAAACACAAATTAAAACAAATTGACGTTAAGACCGCCTTTTTATATGGTGACCTAACTGAGGAAATATATATACAGCCATGGCTTGGTGTTGGAATTACGTCAAATCAGGTATGTAAACTAAAGAAAGCACTATATGGGTTAAAGCAATCTCCTAGAAATTGGAATAAGAAGTTTGATTATTTTGTTAAAGAATTCCGGTTTACCCAAAGTCAAGCGGATAACTGCTTGTACGTATATAAAGCAAAGAATTGTCTTATGCTGTTAATTCTGTATGTTGATGATGGCTTGTTGATGTCAAATAATGAAAAACTAATGAATCAATTACTGTCGAAATTAAACAAACAATTTAAAATTACTACATCTGATGTTGGTTGTTATGTTGGATTGCAAATTGAACAAGATAAGACATGGATCGATATTTATTTATCAATCTAACTATATCAAACAAGTAGTACAGCGATTTAACTTAAAGGATGCCAGTTCACTAACAATACCAGCTGATCCACATGTGTCACTTCAGGCAGTCCAAAATGACATAATAGCAAATGCAAATGTACCATACAGAGTGGCTGTTGGATGTTTGATGTATATTGCCATAGTATCGAGAATGAACAAGCATTCTACACCTCACTGAAATGCTGTAAAACGTATCATTCGATACTTAAAAGGTTCAAGTGATTTTGGAGTCCTTTATAAATCTGGAGACAACATACAGCCTTTACTAATTGGATATTCGGATGCAGACTTTGCCAATGATGTCGATACAAGACGCTCTGCAAGTAGATACACATTCAAGATGCAAGATGGTGCTGTTACTTGGTGTACGCAACGTCAGCCGTGTGTGTGTTTATCAACGACTGAAGCAGAATACGTGGCACTGTCACATTGTGCAAAAGAAGTGTCTTGGCTACAAAATTTGTTGAGTGACATTAACGATTATGTAGTCAAACCTACCCCTATTTGTGTGGACAATCAAAGTGCAATACGTTTAGTGAACAACCCAGTATACCACAAACGTACGAAACACATTGACATTAAGTTTCATTTTTCAAGAGAAAAATAGAAGGCAGGTGATGTCACTATAAACTATGTAAATACTAAAGCGCAAGTAGCAGATATCCTGACAAAACCATTGGCAAAAGAACACTTTGATAACTTATGTAAAGCATTAGGGTTAAGATATATAGATATACACTAGTTTTCTTTTTAAGTAAGTTGTATCACTTTTAGAATCTTTACTGGTAGATTGTGTAGAATGTATGTTTCATTACTTAATTTTTAGTTGTAGTTTTTGCACATCTTATATAGAAAAGAAAAATGATTGAGTGCTCAATTAGTGGGAGTGTTAAGCATAAATTAATATTCTGAATTTCGCGCTTAATGATTGTAGAATCGATGAGAAGTGCAAGATATGATCGTTATTGTAACGTTTACGTTTAGTCTTAGTTATTTCTAAATAAACACGAATAGTAATTTAATAATTTTCTTATCAGTACTCCACGATCTGAAAAGACTGCACATATGGAACCGATTTAGTTTTGTAACGAAATCAAAAGAAGTGGACTGACGTAGAACAACAATAACAATAGGTCCACAAGAAACAACGGAAATACACCAAGTTGCAAGATAATTTTAATTAATTTTTTTTTCGTACTTACATCTTAAGGATGATATTTCTTCAAAATTTTATTGTTAGAGAATGTGTACTTCTCTTCTTAGAGAGAAATAATCGACTTTCAAAATATAATAAATAATTAAAAAATAGATTATCTTGGCAAATTAAATAGTTACACATAAGGTAATTGCTACTAAATTAGAAAATAGGTCACCAAATAAATTTTGTTCAGGATATTTTTTTCATGAAAATAGTATTTAAAAAGTTATTGGGGCCATCCCTTACTTTTTTGTCCTTCTGGATATCGTTTTGTATGTATGTATATAGTATCTACACTCCTATCACCTAAAGTGCATATTAGGAGGTTAATACAAAACTACTAGCTAATCTATAAAAACTTTTTGAACTATCATTCATTTCAATTAAACAAATTTGTAACTAGTAAATAGTTATTGCATATGCTTGCGGTACAGTCAAATTAAAAAGCTTAGTACTTACAGGTTTATTATTAATTTTTCTTACAGTTAATGTTTCTTCGAGTGCATGTAATTTTTGACCTAAAACAAACATCTTGATAAAGTAATTTTTACAAAGTTGATTCATATTCTCAACTGTGTGAATATTTAAAAGACGGTGTTTGAGGCTCCTGTATAGTTATTGACTTATTCTTAGACATTTGTTTATCTTGTATTTTATTATGATTTTTCCATTTTTTGGCGACATGTATCATAAGTGCTGAGGACTGTACATTCAAATCCTCGATAACATATTTACCACTGGAATAAAGGGCAAAATTAGTTTGAGGGAAATCCACTAGTTCACTGGACAACTAATTTGCATATCAAGTTAGATAAGAGCAACCATTTAGTTTGGATTTAATATAATTTATAGTCTGAGCTATGGTATTAAATCGGGCTTTCCATTTGTTCTTCTGCATAAATAACATTGTGATTAATATGGAAGTACTGTACCGTGAACATTCTTTTGTTTCGTTATCCCAAATAGCGTAGGTTGGCAAGGCCATATTACACAGGGGTAGCCCCAATAAGTCGAACATCTCATGCAGCATTGGTTTTTTTACCAATCTATCTACATCACAGTCATTACCAAGAGCAGGACTTAAGTTAACCTGAAATATAAAAAACACTATCAAAATATTTGTTAGAGATAATGCACATAATTCAATTTTCTTCTAATGAATAAGACGGTTCTCTTATACGCAAAAGAGAAGTTTAATAGATCAAAGGGTTAACTTATGTATACTTGAACGAATATACCTTACAAACACCCACAAAACTCTTTGACTGGAACTCAAATTTATTGGAAAACAGTACCTAATTAAACAAGAAATATATTGATAAATCTTTTTCAACATATTTTTCGTATGTTTATACGTAGATTTAGCCGTTTGGTTTATCTAGTGGCTTTATTTAACAAAAACATCAGTAATTTATGTATTATAAATAAATGGGCATAGCTATATACCTGAAGCGTTGCATGTCTCTGCCGTTGCTTGTCTGAAAGACAACCAAATATCGGGTAATATAAAGAAAATGAACATTCGACGTCGAAAATGTAATACTTGTATAATTAGATGGTCTTTAAATTTATTGGAAGAATCTATGGAAGCACAATAATTATAAATCTGTCGTCGTTTTCTAAATTTTTATCTAATACACTATTAAACTTTTCTCCAACGCAAACACATTTTTTGTCACTTAAACTTGTAGCACTGTTTGTCTGTTACCGATAATTGAATTGAAGACAATGAAGTATTCTGTAGTTCAGTTAATGCAGTCACTACTGGTATGTATTTGCGAATAGCTTCGTTAGCGGCAAGTTATAAAACCAATAACTTATTTTTTTATGTTAAAAATAATAAAATGTAACCTAGCATACCCCATCGTATAGTAATTGACTGAGGCGGCTATAGAATGTTAGGACACGAAAAAGTCAAATACACTTCAGAGATTTAAGAAAAGAAGGTATATAACATGAAGCAGCCATGTAACGTATAGCAAATGAGGACAAGCATTTCTAAATAAATAGCCTACATGTAGCATACCTGAGCCTGCACCAGTGACAATCATTAACACTTTCCTTCGAACAATTTGACGATTTTGTAATGTTCTATGAAGAACATTGTTGGACAAGCTAATAAATAAGGCTGTGATTGTTCTTGGGAACTAAGTGTAAGTACTAGCACTGATGGAGCGGCTTTTTTTTTCGAGTGTGTAGTCTCATTTGTAGTTCTTTTATTCTTTACATGATTTAATAGTTCTCAATTCTCTCTTGCGCAGATACTAAATGCCTTTGCAGCGTTGTTAGACTAGGTCATTTCCATGTTTGATTGTATTTTTTTCTAAAACTGACGACACGGTCCGCGGTAACTTTTACAAACAACTTTTGGAACACCTTGTATAATTGAAAATGCTATACATCAGTAGGCAGACTATGTCTGATGATGACTTGTTTGTAAAATTTTTAGGGTAAGATTGTATTATCTTTCATTCATTATTATTTTCAATAAAATGTGACCGAAAGTTACATGATATGTTTTAGAAGATATAAAAGCAATATAATACGAGTTTAGCGGGCTTTCAAGCAACTTCTTTTCTATAATTACTTTTATTTAATTACTGTATTCACTTGAAAACACTCCACCATATCAATAAGTAACGATTTTAACGACACCATACGAACAAAACATATTTTAACTAGTTTTACTGTTTTTTCTTACCACCATTTCATTTTGTAAAATCTTGTGCACGACAGTATTGAAACTTACACAAAGTAAAACATATGTTCTAAACTAATTTTACTTACCTCTAAAAGCCAAGGCTTTAGCATATTATCAATTAATACGTCAACCCCAAAAAATTCGAAACAATTTATTGATGGCGGGATATACTTTGCTTGACTAAGTAGTGTTAGAACTATTAAAACGGATATCTTTTGCCACAGCAACCAGTCACATACGCCAATTTGTTGAAAGTATCTTCTTAGTTGTCTTAACGTCCATTTACATCCTGCATAAAGGTATTTTCCTTAATAACGTTTATCCGCTAATATCACATGACAAAGTAATAGCAGCATTACTTGCTACCGGTAATTATAATTTGTTGTTTGTATTATGGCCCTGGGGCCATATTGCATGTAGGACTCTAAAATAGATGTTTTTATTTTCATAATATAGATATTTTTACTAATTTGATTGTTGGTTTTTATATACCTCGTAGCAGCATAATATTCCCTCCCTCTAAAAAAAGAAACAATTGGGATCCGCAGGATATGAAAGGAGCAGTAAGGGACAGAACTATGGGTTATAAAAAGGCTATTAAATTGTTCTCTATGTCGAAGACAACACTAAGAAGACTTGTAAAGGACTCTAAAGAATCAACAGACTAAGTTTGTGAATAAGTCACTAGATAGAAAGGCCATTTTCTCGTCGTACTTACAATTAGCACAGAAATTAGTTGAATACATTTTGTTAATGGAAGCTAAGTACCACGGGTTTACTTGCATGGATATTCGACGAAAGGCACACCAGCTTGCATTGCAAAATAACATAGTCAACCAATTTACAAACGAAGTTGCAGGGAGAGATTTAGCTATTACATCATTTTTTTAAAAAGGAATAAGAAAAATTTATCACTTAGAGAACCAATGGCTACGTCTTAAGTTCGCGCTCAGAGTTTCAATCGTGAATCAGTTAAGGAGTTTTTTGATAATTTAAAAACCGAGATGATTTTCTTCCCGATCACGTAGACAATGTAGACGAGACTGGAGACTAAATATACTTCAATCAAGAGCACCAAATGTTATCGCAAAGAAAGATAGGAGCTTTGATAGCAGTAGAACGAGAATCGCGCTTGTTTAAATTGGCCGGGCGTTTTTCGATTTCAATGGCTTCTCTTGTAATTCTATCGGTTAAGTTTTCGCTTCTCGCGAGGATCCTGACGTCTTCGAAATCAATCTTATGACCTGTGTCTATCACATGTTTTGCCAGTGATGATGTTGTTGTTCTTTGTTTGACCGCCAATTTAAACAAGCGCGATGATTCACAACGCCTCCCGACCATCTGGAGAACCGTGCTCACGAAACAACATGAACAGGTTACAAGACAATCCACCGATCGTAATATAATAAAGAAAGATACGCCAACATCAAGCGCATCGGTAACTACAGCGACAAAGGACAACCTACGACTAACGCCAAGCGGCCTCGTCTCGCGAAGCCGTACCCGGATTGGCCGGAAGAAAAGCATAAGGAAAAAATGTGATTTCATCGAAACGTCAGCGTAGCTACTATCCCAGTAAGGATAAAACAACGACGGGGGATACCCGAGAAGTTTCCGACACATCTTACACCAGCGAAAACATCCTCACTCATACGTAATTTCTCGTATTTTAGGTATCCGCTGATATACTTTTTGACTTTAAATATATTCGATAGAGATGATTTCGATGTGTGTGACTGACACGATTTTTGTTTACATCCATCGTTATCGGGGTTACACATTTGTTTGCTTATATGTTAGGCCACACAGTAAACACACTCTTGATGAGAATATAATTATTATTATTATAAACATGAAAATTATAAATTGTACATATGTTAATAAAGAACATCCAAAGTAGATATCTGTAAAATTTAGAAAGAAAACTGTACAGACTAAATATGTGAAATAATATTCAATAAAGAGGGAGCACTAACGGTGCTTTGCCTCCAACAATAATAAAACTAAGGGCGTCAACCAAACAGTGACCTATCATTACAATATATTTGGAGTTTGTGACCGAGTATGTTGTTGATACCGTTTCAACTAGGTCGACGTTTCGATAAGATTTCATTCATATTCTTGGACGTCGAAACGGTCGCTTTTGGGACCAACAATATACGTGATTACATATCCCAGAATATTATTTCAGAGATATGTGTTGTATCTATATTTGTAACGTAAGATAGTGGAATGTCAATGTTTTGTAGATATTTTAGTGACATATTGGGTCGTCAATTCCGGACAGCTCAAAGTGCACGCATTGCATTGCGCATATCGCCGTCCAATGCCTTGTTATAGTGTTACATTGTATTCCATGCTTAACAGCCAAGGGATACCGATCAAATTTTAGATTCAATGAGAACGGTCTGCAAATGGTATTTAAAACAAATCAAATTCAATTTTGTATTTATTTTGATTAATTTGGTTTCTTTTGTATATAATTATTGTTAAGAAGTGAAAAAAAGAAAAGAATTCTTTGTTAGTATCACTTCACTGTAATTGCAACAATTTAGAAACACCATTTAAACTAACAAAATGTTACTGTTTCTCTCTATGTTCCGCAATTGTATCACTTATTTTTATTAGCTACAGAGACGAAACTAGGCGCAAATGTGAAACGCTAACATAAACAAATTCATGCACTACTATTACCAACAACGCTCTTCTATACTAACTGATAGTAATATACAAATATCTTTAAATTCACTACTGTTTCCTGCCTTTCTAAATTTCTTCGACACAACTTGGTTCCCGGAATGGCACCGTATCATATGTGAATAAATTTGCAAGCGTTTCGCTCTCGACTTCTTCTAGATTGTTCCTTCTAGCACTGTAGTGAATAGCTCATGCTCCAGAGTAAATTTATGTAGTCATGTTTGAGAAATGGGACATACTGGTCAGCAGGAGGAATTTCGAACAAGGAGATGGAATGTGCGAGGGTGATCTGAAATGTTTTCGGAATCGACAAGAAAAACACGGTATTGGTGTAGTCTTTTATTTTTATTTCTCGACGCAGTCTCCTCGAAGATTAATACACGTTTTCAAACGATGCTCCAGTCTCTTCAAGCCGTCGGAAAAGTAGGATGTTTCGAGGTCTGCCAAATAGCTATCTGCAGGGAGCGATGATCTCCTCATTTAAAGCAAACCTGTTTCCTCCAAGTGATTTTTTCAGATTTGGGAATAGGAGAAAGTCCGGTGAGTATGGAGGATGAGAGACTAATTCGTAGCGCAACTCATTCAATTTGGACACGACGATGCGTGGTCGTGGTTGAAAAGCACTTTTTTCCGCTGGAAACGGGGCCGTTTCTCCTTCAATACTGCATTGAATCTGGTTAATAAATCGCTATAGTATTGCCCCGTGACCGTCCTTCCCTCTGCAGATAGTCGATGAGGATTACTCCTTGGGAATCCCAACAAATGGTCGCCATGACCTTTCCTACCAGTGGAACGGTCTTTGCTTACTTTGGAGCCGTTCCGCCGGGAAAAGTCCACTGTTTCAACTGTTCCTTGGTCTCCGGTATGTAATGGTGGATCCAATTCTCATCCACGGTTACGAAACGCATGAAGAAATCCCTTGCATTGGATTGCATTGGATCCTAGCCAGACACTCCTTCGAAACAGTCACCCGATTTTGTTTTTGCTCCGGTGTGAGCAAACGCGGTACCCATCGCGCCGAAAGCTTTTCCATACCCAAAATTTCGTGTAAGATATGGCCAACGCGTTCTTCTGAGATGCCCGTTGTCTCTGCTATTTCTTTCAGCTTCACTCGGCGATCGGCTAACACGACATCGTGAATCTTGTCGACCATTTAATCGTTGGTAGCGATTTCTGGGCGTCTAGTGCGTGGTTCTTCACTCGTACTTGTGCGGCCACGTTTGAACTCGCTCACCCAGAAGCTGATCGGAAATGATGGAGTACATCTGTCATGAACCTCTAGCAAAGTATTTCGAATTTCCGTGGCCGTTTTCCCAGCCATCCAGAAGTGTTTTGTCACTTCACTAAATTCGATTTTATGCATTTTTGCGACACTGTCGGACTTGCTACATAAAACACAATCTTAAACAACAATCATCGACACTAGACTTCTGAAATTTTGACAGTTGCCATAAAAAAGGTCTAATGAATCCATTTCAACCTTCAAGCGCCATCTCTTGCCGATTCCTGAATCATTTCGGGTCGCCCTCGTAACCAACGCCGTTATTGACATAATTAGATCTGTCATGAATCTCGATAAATTAGGAACAAATTTTATACTTGCTCGTGGAACTGGCTTCTTACTCCTAACGAGAGAGCAAACTGCCATTTAGGAGTTAAATTCTATAAATCGACCCAGGAAGGTCTTAGTCTTAATCAATCTGGCAATAAAGCTATCGAGTTTATACCAAAAAATGTAGTGGCTAAGCTAGTTCTCATCATAAACATCATTATAATATTGAGACACCATCTACAAACCTAATAGATACATTTTATCGAACACAAATCTTAAAAATGTTACAAATGTCTCAGTGGTATATGCCTCCTACAAAGACGAGTGTTTCCTATGAAGAAAGCTGCAGAGGGCGATGGATTCAACAAGCTGAGAAGTGGAAATTGAACATTAAATGAGGCAAGAGTGTCGCCACAAGATTTAGCAATATGGAAGAACCATCCAATGATAACATAATTGTCAGCAGTATTAGATTCCCACGGAGTCTAATACCGTTAATAAAGCATGCTGTTTCGAACCCAGAAGATAATGTGAAGGTTGTATATAAAATTCGCTGGAAACAAATTATATTCCGCTATTACTCTACAGTACCAGTTCGTTATATCTGAGCAACAACCAGCTGTTATATATATCTTACCACTCTGCAGCCTATTCCAACTAACGGTGGCACTAATGACTCTGCAGAACCATATTCTCCGCTTAAACAATCGAGTCTCATGGTATGTCAGAAATACACAACTGTAAAGCGACCTACAAATTTGTCTTAAGACGTGTTAGAGAGATCTAGTTGTTCAATGAACCTGTTTGTCAGTTTAGTGGAACCCATGAATCGTACAGAATAGGAATGTTAGCAAAGATCAAAAATTAGGAGGAACCTATAGCAGCCTCAGAAACTAAATTTACTACTAAAATGGGAGGAGGTGAAGGTGGAACATGCGTTTGCTAATATAGTTACGACGATATCCGAACTGTATCGAAAATAGGAACTTTTGTGAAAAGAGATTTTACATAAAAATGGACTAAAATCTGTTGAGGATTAAGAATGAAGCTTCTGGTGTTTTACCATGAGACAAACAATATATATTTGATGCCCACACGGAGTTTTAAAAATTTGGACAACTATTTTGATAAAGATTAGAAAACCAAAGGGTTAATAATTCTCAGAAAATAGAGAATACTTATAAGGAATAAAGATCATAATGACCATGACATGCTTCTACACTTTACCCCGAAATACTGACAAGGGGATACTATTCAGCGCTCAGTGATATGAGCTTTAGTTTATTAATGTAGGGATGAAATTGAGTACACACTAGGTAAACTAATTTACTAATATATTGTATAAAGATTAACACAACTGTCTTCACATCATCACCGCGAATACTAATACTCTTACTGTCCTTATCGCGTTGCTCTCCTCCACCTCAGTTGCACTCGTACCCTATTCCCACATTAATGTTCGCACAAAATTCGTCTTTGGTAGCCTTATTCGAGCGGAGACCAGGAAATTTTGGAAGACCGAAAGGCAACAATAAGGCAAGAAATCATAACAATTCCAGAGGATACGGCCCCTAGGGTAATAATGAATTTTCGAAAAGGACTTCCAGTTTGCATTGATGACAACTGCTGTCATATATATTATGTGAAAATTGAAAAATTGAAACATGATAATTGACATGATAGCTACTTTTCAAAAGTAAACGGCTTCTTTTCCTTGTTTAATTTGCTTTTTATTAACATCCCAAATCGAGGCAACAACTTTGGCGTAGCTTTTATATATGCAGCGTTTTCGTCATAGATACACAAATAATCTTCCAAGGGCATTTTACCATCGAAGTGCGGCTTCATTTGTTTCCCTCTGTTCGTTGTCTACATCTGCATGCTGTTTCGATTCTCCATAAGCTCTTCCTTTATGCTTCATTAGTTTTATATAAATTTCTTTTGCATTTCCCAAAATTCTCTTTTTATAGTTCTGTACGTCGCGTACATCATCAGCCATTTAAATAAGCGATTTCTCGAATGGTAGAAGTACATGAAGATCTACCGCTTTCATCGGATTTCTCAATCGTTGCTAGAGATTGACTTTCCTTCTTCTTGTATTTGGATTCCTTTCGTCCAATTTACGTTTAAAGTCTGTTACCTCTAAGTCCACTAATTTGCATTGGTTTAATGCCATTTTCTTCTTTTTTATTCTTTCCATTATTGGCACTAACTATTTTAACGAAAATATTGTCTAGCTTGCGCCTAACATCAATTGTTACGTACCAAACGAATTTCAATTCAAACATCGACATTATTTCAATAAAAGATTTACTTGCAAACTAAACTAATTTAACAGAAACAAATGATAATAGGCTATGAATGAAAACACTAAGGCTAAAGGAATATATATCTGTATGGTATATTTCGTAGTAAACTTATCCCTAACCACTCATATCAGTAGCAAAATTAGTAGTGGTACACAGACACTTTTTCAACGTTTGTGTACGTAGTCTACTGATATTTACTATTAATGTTCGCACTATTACGTTTTCTATTCAAAATAAATTCTCTGTAATGTGTAATGTAATATTATTTTTATTGACCTTTCGACGCAAATCTTCGAAAGAGTGACCTCAACAAATAAGTGAAAGACATGATTAATTTAAATTAGGGCTAATATACATCTTTCAAATACATACCTGAACCTATGTTCTCTTTCATTTCTGTGTATCCTGGACTTAATTTGTTAATAGAAGTGTTTGTAAGATGTCTGAATGGACTTTCCAAATCTTTTAATGTGAATTTGTCCGTACCAAACCGAACTAAACCTTCTTGATAAAGATAAACTGTCATTGGATGATACGAAGGTATGCAAACGTATAATCGCAAATCAAATTTATATCCCCCTATAAGCAATGGGTTTTCAATGTACCTCTGAACGATCGTATTTGTATCATAAGACAACTCACTCAATTTCTAAAACAAAAGGGTGGTAATTAATATACGTATAATTTGCTATGGTAAACAACGTCCAGAATTTTATCCTTTAATGTTACAAATATTCTATTACAATGTGTGCATCAACAGAGTTATAATAGTAGCGAGTAGAGTAGACTAAATGCAGTTAAACAGGCATGCAAGTTATCATAACATGAACGGTGCTGTTCTTTGAATTCATATAGCCTTTCCTTTCCAGAAATCATGATTTTCTGTACCTAATACATATTATACTGCTAAATACTCATTGCATTAGTGCATTATTTACGGAAAAGACAATGTGGGAAAAAAAAGGTTAACATGCGAACATATTTCTGCTTAGCCGGCGTTATCAGCGCGACTTCGAGCGATGTTCTCAACCACACATTGCAAATTCCCGCTCTGTCAATATCACTCTAAATAAACGGATAGCCAAAAATGAACATTTCTTAGCGCTAACTAGCGCGAAGGAAAGACACTTGCCTGCCGCTCATAAACAGGCACACGGGCGGGTAGTGTTCCCCAACCCTTTCCCGAGCACCACATAGACTTCTAAACCAGAGAGAACACGCATCAAAAGTGCATTGGGTAAAACTGCACATGTAAAATATGAGCTAGCTTACCATGATGTATTAAAAACACATCAAAAGAATGCCTAGAACACAATATGTAATATGATGTTGCTAAATACTGGTACTCATGGCATTGGTGGGATCATTTACGGGGAAGACAATGTAAGGAGAGAAAAAACGTTAACACGCGGACATGTTTCTGCTTACCCGGCGCCATCAGCACGGTTTCAAACGATTTTCTCAACCACGCATTACAAATTCCCGTTGTATTTAGCAGCATTATATTAGGTGTTCTAGGCATTTTTTCGATATGTTTTTAAAGGTGTGCTGATTGATCACTCTTTTATAAAATAATTGATTTCGATACAGCGCGTACTTTGAATAAAAAAATCGAATAAGAAAATTGTTTGTTGCGATTGCATACACAAACAAAGAAAACCAAGTGGCAAATTTCAAGACCGACATACATAACTTAAGTATCATTTGCCGTTTTCTCTTGAAATTTTGATTAAATGCTGGTAGCTATCATGTAAGTAGCCATTCATAGACAGATACATTCCTTTGATTTTATAATCCTTTATATGAGCGCAAATTGTCCTCAACATCTAAATCTTTTGCTAGCTATCGTTTGCCATAACGGCACATGTGCGGTAATTCTGTGTCCTGTAGCATTTAGACATTAGCTTTTACGTTTGCCTTCGAGTCCTATATGCATTAAGTGTTAATGGTTGTCGCAAGGTTGTCCGAACAAACGGGCAACCTTCCGATGCATGCGTTATTTATATTGCATAGGTTATATCTTATAAATGGCACACTTACTTTACTCACAAGTGTTGTTGTGTAGTGCAAAGTGCACAAGACCGACAACAAGTCTACAGCATGACGTAAATTTCCTCATTCGTCTCGGAGAGCAACGTACGCTGCGCTGAATAGATGCTCTTATATTTAAAAAATGACCCCTCAACATATGCGGATGTAGTGAAATAATCTTGAGAAAGAGATAACGGATCTATAAATTTGTCTTAATGTAGTAAAATCGAAATCTCTGTACAAACGATAATGAAAGTGTTTTATAAATCGTCTCGGACATCCTACAATACACATACTTTTTATAATTCGCATTGACTCCACCAATGACAACCCAGTTTTTAAATTTTTCCAGACTCAAATAAAGTTTCAACGACAGTATTTTTAAATATTTTCTGGCTTTCCTTAATTCCTGAAGCTTCGATAAAGTTAAATCATAGTACCACAAACTTTACTTGTTGGAAATTCTCGCAATAATAGAAAGTCACTTTCAATATGTGAGAATTGGCTAAGGTGGCTCAAGAATACTAGGACACCGTCTGTGAAGTTTTCGTTTGGGAGATTTCAAAAGCACTATTTTGGTACTTGAAATAGATGCACCCATCTCTGGATAACATTGTTGAATGCTTTGTACTACAAGGTGTAAAGCATGAACTTTACACGTCACATATAAAAGCCTCTTAGAGTCTTCTTTAAGAGAACGACCTACACTACGCATTGTCGCTGGTATATGGTTCCGTAACGCTCTCTGGGATGGTAACTTCCAGTTGGGATTGCGCATATTCCAGAGATCATGAAACGATTACTTATCGAAAAGCCTCAAATCATAGGCGATTATAATGAACATTAAATCAAACATAAATTGCGCTTTAGGTGGCATGTTATTTTTCTTATTTTGGTGTTGTACACTCTTTATATGATTTTTATAATCGCTACATCTGTTTTATTACATTTCACTGGTGGAAGTGTTGCGTATTCAATACGAACCTGGCCCGTGGGAAGACATCCCAACTCTATATATAACAGCCTTCCTTCTATAACGCGAAAAATATGCGCTGTCATGAGTCGCTATCTAATATGTAAGTTCTTTTTAATAACATCCATTTCATACGTAATTCCACTTAAAAAAAATTAATAACAGGTAATTAAAAACTATTGAAATCTATTGCACTGCACATCATTAGCATTATTTTTGAAACTTTTAGTGATTAATTTTAATTTTATTATTAATATAACCATTGCAATAAGTAATACAATTGCCAATTCGTTTTATCAATGGTTTCTCTGTTATAATTAGAGAGCGGATTATATGCAAAGTGGATATATTTTATTGTGTTTATTTATTATATTTAACGCCTATATGTAGATGTATTACACTGATTAAGGTTAATTAGCGTTAATTAATCAGTGTAAGACATCTACAAATAGACGTAAAATATGATAAATAAATAAAATCAAATATATGCACTTTGCATATAATCCGGACTCTAGTTATAATAAATGTCTTTCTAAAAACCACTTAGTACATACAGTCAATATATATTATCTGAAAGTACAATATGAAAACAGCGTTTACCGTAAAAATAAATATTCCCTTGCCTTGACTTTGGGATACAGGTTTACATATCCAAATAGGTTTTCCAACACGAAATGAGTGACTACTTTTAGGCAACGGACGTTTGCTTGAATATTCCGCTGCTAATTTTGTATACTCTGAAGGCAAATTATATCCATTTGGGCTACAAAGTGCGATATTTAACTTACACTAAATGTAGTGGATTAGTTGCTTACCTAAAGTCATATATAGAACCATATATTTTTCTCATACACCTCAAATATCGTACTAAATTATCCTTTCTGCAAATTAAAGATCCTTGTGGCACATGATTAATGTACTGAAATTAAAATTACCCTAATAAGTACAGTTTATCTGATCGGAATATATACATTTACCTGCCAATTGCGTAAACTTTTATGATAATGTATGGGGAAACTGGAAGATCGCCACCACAAATTCCATTGTTCGCTTGCTTCTGAAGTATATTCCCTCCAACCTCTTTCCAAACAAACCTAAATAAAAACAATTTATTCCAAAACAGAATGGGAACTGTAAACTTAAGATGAAAAAGATAAACATACGAAACTCGAAATTTCTAAAGTAAGTATAAGTAAATCTTAACTTAAAAAAACCCTTCACCCAGAAATGTAGAGAAGGTCTAGCCGATATTACGTATAACTAACAGGTTCCGCAAGAAACTTATTATACCTCCTTGATTACAGCTAATTTCTAATCTATTATTAAGCAATAAAGAGTACTACAAAGTACTAATAATATTACAGTACCCAAACTAAGGGAAAATGCCAATATAGTATCAAAACATACGCAAGCATTTTGAAAACCGGTGGACTAAGAGCAAACATAATCAGTCTTGTAACTATAGCATTAGTATATAAACTTAAATATATTGGATAGCCGAAAGCATTCAAGTGGCTACTATTAATTAAGTAATACGAATAAGAGCCAAATACCTTAATGTAGGCTTGGATAACAAATATAAGGGTATCATCAACAAAATAACAAAAGGAATAGTTGTGTTAAAACTACAACGACATAGTTGCCAAATCCTATATTAAAACTCTCGAATTCAATAGTTGGCTTGGCTAATTGTGCATATCGCAGTTAATGAAAGTTTATTAACAGCTATTTTGGAAATTATGTGAGGTTTGTCTCTATATTAAGAGAATTAAAATTGTCTTTTTAAATTTCAATTTTCAATTATGCGGCATCGTTTTTATAGTAAGCTTTGACACATTAAGGTATATGCTGAAAAGGCTTTAAGGCACAAATAATGAAGCCCAAGATACGTGACGCAAACAAGTAAATATTTTTGATGCGTCTGTAAAATGATAAATGAATATCAAAGACAAAATCAAAACTTTTAATGTCAATGACATTATATTCTTTTAGCTACACAACGGATTCCAGAAATGTTTTCTTATAATATTTATCGGACTAATCTATCTTAAAAAGCACATGATGTTTGCTTATTCATTCCCTTAATTACTCATACAATCTTCATTTTATAAAATATACTAGAAAATAGGCTGTTTCCACTTTCGATCATTTATACTACCGTACCTCGCGTAAGCGCATGTACTTTGTGAACGTTTCCTATCTCCGACGAAATGACGAAGAATCACTATCATTTAAATTAGACCACCGAGAAAAACTACACATTTTTATCACAGGAACTACGGTATCCCTTGCATTCACTGAATTTTCTAATTTTAGTTATTGTTAATCTAGCTATGCACGTAATGAAATATAATGCACGCTACTAATATTTACATTCTTAAAAGAATAATAATATTAATGGTGTAGTAGAAATTCTATTCAATCATTAAACAATCTTGTCTTCTCAAGATCACGTACAAAAAGTAAAATACAAAGGAAGTACACTACACTTTGAGTTAATAGAAAAAGTAAAGTTTACAAATAATGTCCATTAATTACAGATACTGATATAAAATCATATCCGCTTGTTAACTTGAATATTATACTTGAGAAACTTGAAACTAAGAAACATATTACAAATTATGAAAAATACGTTAATATTTCGCACTGAAAAACCTTAACAAACCTGAGTAAGTAATAATGGCCCAGTCCCGGTATCATTTAGACGATAAATAAAGGGCCCATCGTTGTAACTATCGGTCAGCATGTTCAAATTGAAGTCGTTAATTTTCTTGCAATTATTTGTAGGATCTGAAACAAAAAAACAAAGAAAAATGAACCATGGGTACTGGATTACGGTCAACCACTGTGTAAAAAACCATATATGTATATATAACCTAAATTAACTGTACTACTGTATAAAGAAAGAAAGTAAAAGCAATGTATGATTGTTATATTTCGATATGGACAATGAGTTAGTTAACGGAAGTTTAACGAGTCTATCAACTAGCAAATTAATCGCGGACATTTTTGTTGTTCGCAGTAACAGTAGATACGAAAAAAACGGAGATATATACATGATGAAGATGTAACCGTGTACAATGGTTTCGCTTCCACTATTCCATCGTATTTTAAGGAACATCCAAGATTTCCTAGCAGAACTTTATTATTATCACTAATATAAGAAAAAGTGAACAATCAAATTCCTTTCCTGGATACCTTCTCATACGTAATAATTATGAACTAGAGGTAGACATTAAAGAAACCAATTCTAATAAATAGATTATGGCTGATTCATACCATTATGAACAACAAAAAATGTTTGCAATTAATTTTTAACTAATATATTTGCTAAATTCCTGTTAAGTAAGAATAGGTGTGAAAAACAACTAAAATAGATCAAAGATGTAACGGTGTGCAATGGTTTTTCTTCTACTAGTACTGATCTTATTTTAAAGAAAGAGCAATATAAACAACACATCAGAAATTTCACAGCCTTGACTCCAACAGAGACTCAATAATAAGACGTTTATTACACCACCTTTCCACTCAGCAATAAAAGGATTAAACGAGTCCTTCGACCACCTAAGTGCCAACTCAATTTCTTCTAGTGTAATCGACGTAAATGCTATCGTCGAATTTGTCATATCGTGAAAGCAGGCAGGTGATTATTTTGGGATTAAGTGTATACGCTATTAAAGTATTCAGCAAAATCAATTACTATATCAGCAGGTGTGGTAGATTTGATATTATTGTACTTCATACGCCCAGGTATTCTGGTACGTCCGCGTTTGCTCTGAATATAAAACTAAAAACGTTTTGGATCCCTGCACAGACTTTGCTCTATATTAGTAACATAACTTTTATGAGATGCTGATATAAGTTTTTAAGTTCGAATCTGTAATATTTAAATCGATCAAGAAAATATTCGGTTCTGTACGTCCTATATTTTTTTAGCATTAACGATTTAGCTTTTAATAATTTCGGAGTTGAACCAAGGGGGATAAAATCGGCGATGACTTGCAGTTGGTATGAATTTAGGAACTGATTTGTTAAACACCGTACAAAATTTTGTAAAATGTGCAATATGCCTCATCTACATCACTAATACCTTCCAAAACAGATCAATCTGTTGAATATAAGCTGTTATATAACAATTGAAAATTAGCATTCTTAAAATTAAAAGTATCTAGAGGGCGATTCATACTAAATGGGTAGTTCGGAGAAGCCAGTGCTGTTATGTTGCAAGAAAGAGCGGGGTGGTAGCTATCCTCGTTTACTAAGGGAGTAACATCCTGAGATACGTCACAAGAAAAATTAGAAAAAACTAAGTCTAACAGTCGTTAATTAACGTTGAAAATTGTATTCAGTTGTTGCAAGTTACTAAAATCCTTGAAATTATTGAGTATAATAGAGTAGGTATGATTACAATCATAAACAAAATAAGGAACATTAAAATTTTCCACAATCATTATACAGTCAGATAGCATACATGTAAAGTACTGAGTACATCAAAAAAACATTGAAAGTCAGTGGCAGGCACTTTCGGTGCCAAATAACTTTACCCCAACTAAATCACTGGCGGAACTAGCATTGGACACCGATGAAAAGTCCAAAAGCTAGCACTGAATGTAGACTGAATCCCTAACAAAACTCCACCTCCTCTTGTTAAATTGGTTGCCCGAAGATCACGGTCTTTGCGAAATACAAACGCTACTCGCTACATCATCATCTAGCCAAGTTTCAGTGAGGGCAATAATATCACAGTCATTCGCACAAACAACATTATAAAACTCGTTAGTTTTAGAGCGTGTGTATAAGATTGCAACTGGGCGAAGGATTTAGTTTAAAGGACGTATTTTTGGGGTGCCGTTGACGTATCTTATTCTGAGACTGCTTTCACCCTTCGCTAATCTCTCATTCAGTTCGAGCTTTAAACGTTTGTGTCTTGGTGTTCGATCATAGCTTAGGCGAATAGATGCACATTCCAAATGATTCTTTAAATTTCTAGAATGACGAATAACATTATGTACATCGGTTTCGCTACTCATTATCAGTTTTATTGGACGAGGACGGACACTCCATAGATTGAAACGGCCCAATTGATGCAACTTGTAACCGTGAAGTTGAGTAGAGCAATCGGAAGTACTCAGAATCCCATCAACGACAGCATTCCTCTGGTTCGTTGATAAATCTGAAGGTTGTTCTGCTATACCCAATGTGATTCTTCCTAGATTGCCGATCCATTACTTCTCGAATTACATTTTCTCAATCAGATAGCGTACGCGATTGATGTTGTTGCAAACCATTAGCAACAGTTAATACGCTTATACTAGCGTTGAAATCCTCACGCAACTGAGCGATTGAAGCAGTCAGCTCATTACGCACTGATGTTGTCAAAATCTGCAGATCGCGCAAGTGAGCCAGGTTGTTTCCCTAAAGAACACACGGAAAAACTAAATAAACGTAGAGATGCTGTCATGCGTACACCCACGTACGTACTATTTTATGACATACAAGCAGAAATAAACAGTGCGACAAATAAGTTCCGATACTCAAAACGTATCTGAGTAACTAGTAGCGTTATCCATGTGTTCAAGTAGATTTTTGAAATCTGTGACATTCCTCTTTCCGATAATACCAACTTTGCTTCAATCGGTCGATAAATAGCAACGTTAAAACAACTTTTGTGTCGATGTTGAAATGCCAACATGGAATAAGGAGCAGTTATTAAATTTTACGTAGAACTTGGTGAAAGTGCATTAGGTTCATGCAGCATGTGTACGGCGATAATTTCTTGAGTAAACCAATTATTTTTCTGTGATATAAACGTCTTTTGGAAGCCAAAGAGTAGTTGAAAGGTGATAATCGTGAAAGAATGCCGATTTTAGCTAGGATATCTGAAATAATCGAAAAAGTACGTGGTTTTATTGAAAATGATTGCAATGCTTCGCTAAAAATGATGGAAGAGGATTTAAACATAAACAAAGAAACGATCCGAATTATTCTTCACGAGAATTTGGCCAAAATTTATTCCACACACTTTAGCGGATAGCCACAATTCCACAGAAATCGTTGAAGCCGCCTGAAATGATCCAAACTTCCTGAAATCAATTTGTTACGGATGACGAAACGTGGTGCTTTCCATACGATCAAAATACGAAATGGAAGTCGAGAAATTCCACAAGCCAAGAAAGAAAAACCGAAAGTTCCATAAAAATCAAAACAATGCTCATTACATTCTTTGATAGCAAATGAATGGTCCACAGGGTATTCGTTCCTACTGGACAAACAATTACTGGCAAATATTATCTCGAAGTTTTAAAACGTCTGATGGCCAGAATTCTACGTATTCGACTCGAATATCGTGATCCAGACATTTGGTGTCTATTGCACGATAATGGACCGAGCACACATCACTTATTGTTCGTCAATTTTTGGCTCGAAATCAAGTCTGTTGAACCATAAATTAAAGTTAAAAGGATGTTTTTGTAAAGATATTTCAACCATCAAAACAGCTACAAGTGTTAGAGGCAATTCTACAAAATAAGCCAGAACAAGCCTTTGAATCACTATTGAATTGCTGTAATAAGTGTACTGAAACTGAAATATTAAGCTGTCTTGTTTTAATACTTTTTCCCACGGCCAGTCTGGAAACCTATTTGTCGCACTGTATAGATAGCAGATACAATAAACTACTACAGCTTATACATATGTAATAAATATAATACATGTTTGTACATTTTTCTTTGTATAACCATGGTCGGGGCTTTTAACTCCGAAGAGCAACTCGGTTAGTACCTTGCCTATTATGCACCGATGTGATTTTTAGTTCACTTGACCGGGTTGTACCTGAGCAACAAAGTCCATCATCCGCTCGAGCGGTAATTTTTCTAACTTGGGTTCGTCAAGCTGAGCATTCCCAAGGTGAACCTGTGTTTCCCTGCAGACTGTCAGGCAGTCGACAAGAAGGTGAGTTTCCTCTGCTCACCCACATTTTCTACATGAAGGAGACCCATGCGATGCATGTGTATTTAGTGCGCAGTGTCCAGTTAAGATCGCTGTGAGTGCCCTCGGTTTGGTCGTGCTCGTAAGGTCTGCCTTACTCAGTCTTCCCTCACCTAGATAAATCTCGAGAGATTTGCAGTGTCTTAAACCGTCTACACCGTTTCAGTAGAACCTGTGATTGGCGGGGAGCTCGGATTTAACAAAGGTCTTAATACTGCCATAGGTACTCCCACACGTCGGTTCCACCTGTATATGAAAATAGTGATGATACCAAATTACTCTAATTTAGTACAGCGAATATTTTCATAACGCAGCGTTCTTCAATAATCTGCAGGATCGTATGAGAAATCCTAAGGATTTCATGGTGGAATTTCGCTCAGGTATTATGTGGTCGGCAAACGACAAATTTGTATCAAATAACATCCAGATCCCTTATAATGAGTGTCCAGAAATAATAGTTTGAATAACAACGTATTGATATCTGCAAAGTCAATGACATCTAGAGTAGCTTAGGACGGCACACTTATTCAGATTCAAGTGTACTCCATTCTACGTACGCCACCTGACAATAGTTTCCATACTGCTACGGGGAAATAGATAATCTGTCGAGATTATAATATTGTAAGTCTTAAGATCGTCTGCATATGCAAGTGTATTGAAGTCCAGCTTCTGCAGAAGGTCATCCAAATAAACATGGATCTCCTGCCGAGAGCTGTTAGGAGAATTTAATACTGCTAATGTTATAATACATATAATTGTTTGCTGTTGTATTTTTTCCTACTAATCATTAAATAATTCGTAAAATAGATCATATTAATGTTCCTTCCTTGTCCGTCCACCTTCGTTAGCTAGAGAACTCCCTCTGATAAGAATATTGTGATGTCCTGGCCCTCTTGGAAGCCTAGCATCCACGTAACTAACACGCTACTACATTTAACATTGACTCCGTCCTGTTAAAGGAGATGGAGTTGCATTCTACTACAGGATATGGATTGACGTAGTTAGAGAAGAATGCTATTTAGATACCTTTCTAGAATATTTACCTTTAAAATTTACTATTGGTAGAGAGAAGTCGTGTATAAGCACATATTACAGATCATCAAGTAATTTTTCTCTATTCCTTAGTAAATTTAACGAGTGTTTTTCCGAGTTTTATTTTCTTATTAATCATTTCGTATATTTCGAAGATGTGTCTAATATTAGTGACCACAAAACTAGAAAGCTATTTGATCTGTTTGAAACATACAGTGTTATCCAACTTATTGATTAACGAACCCGTCCAGAAATAATTCTGATTATCTTGTAATTGCCAATTCATATATGACAATATACAAACATGGTGTTATTCGTACTGTTTTCTTTTATCACTATGCTAGATTCTATTTGATTGGAATGAGACGACAACTGTAAAATCAGAATCGAATTCAAAACCCGATTATATAAGCACGGCAACACTTTCTTCTAGACTGCTATTAAGTCTCATGATCCTTTATTTACGACTTTGATTATGTGAATTTGAAAGTTTCGTTTCTGAATTCTAATATTATAACTTTATTTAATAAGCACGCTCACCTTAAAAATATTTCTATTTCTAAAGCTGCTTCTCTATGTCTTACGTATAACCTAAAATTAATTATTCAAGCAAAGAATGTCACTTTACAGAGATTTCATAAATCCAAAAATTCCATTATCATCAATTCTATAAAGTGCTGGCCAATGAAACTAATCGAGCTATCAAACGGAGAACATCAGTTTGTTACAATTGTATATTTCGTACAAACGCTAACAACAAGAAAAGGTTATGAAGAGAATTGCATAATATCAACATTGGTTGGCTTCCTGATCTTACCATCCATTTATCGAATGTTAATCACATTAATCAATGCGTTTCTTCCCCTGTTGCCTCTCTATTATTACGGGGCATGCAATATGTTCATAATCATGAGCAAAATCATCAGAAATTCAAATTTAAATATCCTTGCTTACTTACATCTACAGTGCAATGAATAAAATTAAGACCAATTCTATATTCTTTACCTGAGTGACTACATATTGCACATCTTTAATTTCTGTATTGAGCAATCTGTTTTACCAGCATCTGGAAATCCTCATTGATTACGCGTATTTTTCGATATAATCTCTCTCAAGATCAATACATTTATTTATTCGATGCTCAAGTTTCTTTATGCCTTCACAGTATTCATTTTCTTCGAGCTTCTCAAAATAGTGGTCTATCAGATCCTTATCCGCAGCAAATCTCATATCGCCAAGGTGTTTCTTAAGCTTGAGGAAGAGATATTAGTCCGACGGAGATAAGTCCGGTGAATAAGGGGATGCTCAAGCGATTCGAACTTTAATATTTCCAATTTTGCTTCGACAATTCCACTCTTATGAACTGACAGTGTCTTAATCGAAAAGGACTCTTTTTTGCTTTCTTCCGAATCGTTTTTCTACAATAGCTGCCTTCAATCCATCCAACAATTTAGAATAGTATTGTTCAGTAATCGTTTGACCCTTTGGAAGGTAATTGATGGGATGCGAAGGGAATCTTGCTTTCCCTTCGCACGCCAGAAAAGGGAAGCCATCACCTTTTCTATCGATAAAATGACTATGGCGTTCTTTGGAGCCGGTTCATAACGTTTAGTCTACTATTTTGATTGCTGTTTACTTTCCGATGTGTACTGGTCGATCCACGACTCATCGTAAATGTCACAAATTAGCGCAAAAAATGTGTTGAATATTGCCGAAACCGCTCCAAAATGGTAATGGGCGTTTGAGTTTTTGAGGTGGTATGAGCATACATACAGTCATCTTACTCGCTGCTTAGACATGTCTAGTTTAACATTTAAAATGTACATCACCCGTTCTCTGGAGATGCCTGTAGCCTTAGCAATGTTTTTCAATGTTGATCGGCGATCAGCTTCCACAAATTTCAGAACCTTTTGCAGAAGTGTTTTGGGCGTCCAGAACGGGGATCCCCATTTACGCTTGTACTAACTTTTCTAAATTTATTAACTCATTACAAACAGTCTTAAAAGAAGGAGCATCCTCGCCTAACACATTTACCATATCAGCATGATTTTTTTTCGGCGAGAAATACTTTTCCCATGGGTATTTAATCACTGCGCGAATTTCAATATTGTCCATTTTTAAAAAATACCAAATGAGTACACATAACGAACTACTTGACAGATCGACATGAAGTTTAACATGCATGTCATTGAAACATCAAGCTATATAATAGCGTCAAAGATTGCTTTCACGCCGCGCGATCTCATTGTTAGTTAGCGAACTTTTCGGCTAACCCTTGTGCAGTGATAAAATACTTCTGAATGGTCACGGAAATTCGGAATATTTTCCTAGAGGTTCATGGCGGATGCACTCCATCATTTTAGACCATCAGCTTCCAGGTGAGCGAGTTCAAACGTGGCCACTCACGCACAAGTGACGAACCACGCAGTGGACACCCAGAAACCGCTACCAACGATGAAATGGTCGACAAGATTCATGATGTTGTGTTAGCCGATCGCCGATTGAAGCTGAAAGAGACAACAGGCATCTCAGAAGAATGCGCTAGCCATATCCTACACGAAGTTTTGGGTATGAAAAAGCTTTCGGCCGTTTCTGAGGAGTGTCTAGCCAGGATCCAAGTGATTTCTTCATGCGTTTCGTACCCGTGGATGAGACTTGGACATACCACTACATACCGAACCAAGGAACAGTGGACTTTTGCGGGCGAATCGACTCCCATGAAAGCAAAGACCGTTCCATCGGCCGGAAGGGTCATGGCGATCATTTTTTTGGATTCTCAAAGTGTGATCCCCATCGACTATCTGCAGAAAAGAAGGACGATCACGAGACAATACTATAGCGATTTATTGACCCGATTCGATGCAATATTGAAGGAGAAACGGCCTCGTTTGCAGCGGAAAAAATGCTTTTGCAGTACGACAATATACCGGCTCATTCATCCCGCATCGCCGTGTGCAAATTGTCAGTACTCCCTCTTTATGAAATTTTTAAACACAGATATTCAATCTGCACAGGTTTCTTTTAAAAATTTTACAGATATCTACTTTGGGTATCCTTTGATAACTATTACTCTAACTAACTATTATTCACAATTTTCCTTGATTTAAAAAAAAAAAAGAGTCCCTTCAACAACACTTGCAGAGGAGACATAAACTTTACTATCGTTGATCTTATATATCGCTTTTCATAAACATATTTCTTATGTAATTTAAATTTTTCTAAATTTCACCTTTAAAAGACGTTTAATATACAGTACTCACACATTTCAATTACACTGTATGAATATTATTAATTAATATAATTATTCCGAAATTGTACTCATAATCTTCGAAATATCTCGTACGAAGAAAGGATAGCACGACTGGCAGCAATTTCCTTTATAACATCACACATGTCGAGTGTGTAGGTGTATACTGAGTGGCCTACCATACAGGCGTACAGGCGAACCGATGCGTTGCCCTGGATATAAAACAAAAGAAGAACAGACAGATGAAGATCGGAAAGAAAAGTGAAAGATGTTGGCATTATTATTCTCCTAAGAAAGTATAAGTCGTTATTTTTATGATATAACTCCGTAAAATTATAAATATCTTCCTATTATATTTAATAATAAAGTGTATCAGCTGATACTACACACAAAATTTGGAAGTTCCTGACACTTACGTTGGAAGCCGAAGGCTAGTCCATCCTAAAGCCGAGCCAGTGAGTACGATTTCAAAGGTTATAGACGTCGAATCTTCTTAATTTCTTCAACATAAACTTTTCTTTGTAACAAAAAGCGATATATACAGATATATATTTTTTTATTTGTCAATATATTTGTTTTTTCTAACTTTACATTTGGTATTTTAATTTAGAAAACATTTTCACATAATTCAAAACAAATAAGTCAAAATTTCAATTCAAAGAACCCAGTTAAACATTTTAACAAGCCTGAGATTTTCCACGACAGAATTGGCGCCTCAACATTTGGGGCATTTAAATTTTGAAGAAATTTAATTTCAATTTATTTTTCTGTTTTATTTGAATGGTCAATACACGTAAAACAGCAATGGTCAATACACGTAAAACAGTAATGGTCAATACACGTAAAACAGTAATGCTCGAAACACTTTCACATGAATCGGAGATGGGTGATACTTTGTCCTCCAACGACATCACCGAGCTTAAAAAGTCAATTAAGAGTCTCGGCGATAATATACGTGATTACATGAATGAACGCGATGCTAATTTTGCAACATTAGAAAATCATTGATAAATAAAGGACAACAATTTATATCATTACAATATATTACAATTTATCAACTTGTACTACATAGTCGGATAAATACTTCACTGCTCACAAGAATTATTCCTCTTTAACTGTGTACTTCATACATCAGTGCAAACATCAATCATATGTAGAGTCATCTCTGCCAACGGGCCTGCCCTTCTATTCTTGGGAGCATCTACGACGGATCTACCAACCAGTTCGCTCTCTTTCCTCTCCACTGTAAGGGATCATGAATCAGCGCAACCGTCTTAACTGTGGAGGACATTGTCACTATAATACCCATTACCATCATAATTCGGCGCGTCCTGAGCAATAACCCAGGCACCATAACACAGTGAAACCTGTACGGACCAAAAACTGACGATAATCTGTACCACGTATTATTGCAATTTAATTTAACGTATTGCATGTGCGTGTTTCTCACAGACTACTTGTTCGCTTACGGAGCCGTATCCCATGACATATACAGATAAGTGGTCGTGAATGGAATTAATTTTATTAAGAATATTCAGATCTAACTTAAATACAATTTGACGCAGTTAAAATTAAGTATTAATTATCTAATTTACAAAATTACATGAGTTGGTATTCTAACTAATATATATGTAAAAATGTTAGCCGATACAGAATTATTTAAAATAATATTCACAAGCATAAGGCAAAATTGGAATTGACAACTTGCTTTTTAACCTATACCCTGATTGACTGACAACTAATGAAGGCTCGGTTTTGATCTACAGGTGGGTCAACAACGAAAACTAATTCTATCGGTAGGGATAGTATTTGCGAAATTTGCTAGTTCTGTCTAAACACAACAATATTACACTAATGTGGATCCCAGGGCAGAGGCAAGTAGCAGGCAACAAAACTGCAAACTAGTTGTTAAGCGAAGGTTCTGTAATTGCTTTCACTGTACCCAAATGTGATGCAGGCATAACAAAAACTGCAGTGCAAACAGAACATGGTTTGCACCAATTCTATTGAAACCAGGTGGTATTGAATAAACTATAACTTAAAGCAGCAACCTACTAACAAGACATTGCTGCTTATAGAGACGTTTTTACAGTCTTTAAAGAAAAAGCTATGGACTATGCAATGAAGCGAAGGAAACAGCCTATTACGTTATTTTCGACTGCAGGATTAAACTAAAGGAGACATATGTGGAGCATATTGGAGAAGTTTACCTAGTTAAGGAAACTGACTTCTTTTGGTAAAGCAAACCAAATGCGTAAATAATACAGTAAAACCTTTAACTGCAATTCTGAGAAACAATAGTGATAGTCATCAATCAATCTATCAAGCCTGACTGATTAGAGAAAACTGACCCTCGTGCTAGTTCATAGTTTTTTTTATGATTGTGTCCTATTCCAACCGAATCAATCCCAAAAAGATCAAGCATAAATAGAAATAGTAGAAGAAAACAGGAATTAGTTACTTTCCTACAGTTTCAGTAAAATATTGTGAAATCATCATGTGAAGAACCAGAGAGAAGAAGAATCTTTTAAGGATGCTTTAGTCAGAGATATAAACTTTTAATATATTTATTGAGTTGATCTGTATAACGAAATGATTTATCAATATTAAGTTTTTAGGCTTTGTTATATAAGCGAAGCATATATCAATTCTGAAAACATTTCCGAAATTTACGCACAACGTAGGTATTCCGATAGGCATTAGTTTTGTTTTTTCATAATTAATACTATACCCGAAATTTAGAAATGCTCGGGAAGTCACTATTTTATTAAGCTCACGCTGATTTAAGCCTTTTATCACGGCAAGGGGCGCAGATATTTTACCCTAGTACTATTAATAATCTCATATTAATAGTACTAGAATAGATGTCGTTCATAACCTCCAAAATAACCACTTTACAGCTAAAACCAAGAAAAATCTAAACTATGTGAACAAATATTAGCTGACTTAATCAATGTTGGACGTACATTCAAAAACCTTATACAGTGATAGAAGTATAGCTACAAGTCTTAAGTCTTTATATTGTATGGGTTAATTTGGATATTAATAAAATAATAATTTTCCGATAATCGTCCGTGTTTTTGCACTTACGTTTTATTTAGGTTTATTTGGAATAATTTCTTGGATAAGGTATATATTACTTTCTTTTTTGTTGTTGCAATTAACTCATTGTCCAGAATTTACCCTTTTTTTATCTTATTTTTAGTTTTATTAATTTAAATTTTCTCAATCATGTTAAAACATTTCTTTTAACTTTTCACTATATTTCTTTACAATTTATTATATTGTAAAACAGATCACCTTCTTCATTTTTTTATGTATACACTCTATGGTGCGACCCAAATCATCAAGCAGCTCAGGAAGAAAGTATACCAAACATGAAATCATCGGCAATGAAATTAAAGCACCATAAATTTGGACCATTATATGCATATATCTTTATATACCTACGTATCAGATTCAATATATTGTTATTATTACTTAATATTTGCATTTGACGAAAAACTCTGATACTCTACACTTTGGCAGCACATGTTGAAAGATATACTACATTTCACCTCATCCCTTTTAATCCTTCCCTGAGGTAATATGGTCCTAGCAAGTTGCGTCAACTTTATATTGGTGTTCTACTCCAGGGTGAAAGTGGTTATATAGAATAGCCACAACCAACGTGGGATCCCGAAAATTGTAAGTGGAAAGTCCAAGGACAAAACTTTTATTTCGATCATGATAAAACCTTTTAACTACTTCTTTTATTTATAATGTTCTGTTGCCATTGACCCATTTTCTAAAGATGCTTCTGGATCCATAACTAACAATATGAAATAGGGTCTTCCTAACGCAATCACACACATCTCCAGTATCTCGACAATATACTGGAAGCATACTAAATGTACAGTTTATTATAAGACAGGTGCATGATTTCTATACAAATTCTATTGTCGTAACTTGTACTATTTTCAGTTGCATTAGTTGTCAATTTGGTAGAGTATTTATCTCTAACAAGCTAAGACATAATTATAATTTCAAAGGCTACTTTGAGGTAAAATTTATCTGAACGCATGTTATATCACTCATTCTCGTTTGAAATGTGGAACCGTAACTGTAATTAATGATCTTCAGCTTGTTATAAAAATAATTGTTGAGTGATGATAGAGTAAAAATAACGCGAAAGCCATAACATTATAGATACACCATAACACAAGATAACAGGAATGTCACGATAGACATACGATTAAAATGTCAGAACGCAATGTCAAGGAACGTTTCAGCACGGATAAAATGACAACAGCGCAGAGTACTTCAAATTACCATACAAGTAGTTATTTCGCAAAATAAAAGCTTGTTACAACAGTTATCGGTTTAACACCTTTCTGTTACTCCCTTTAAAGTTTAGTCTACATATTTTTCTCAGTTCACTTTTCACATCCTAATAGCTACAAACTCATAAATATCACCTAAAATTGATGCAATAACCTCTGAAAAGGATAGAATGCCAAGAACTGCATAGGCTGCATTCACCAATATTTTCCAATAAAAATTATCTAAAAATAAAAGCGTTTATTCAAAACAAATACACCAAATGTTAAGAAAAACACTGATATAAGTAATAAAGATAGTTAACTCGTGTAGTTGCTGTTTTACTCATGTAACGACTGTTTATAGGCAAATTTTATTAAAATCCAGGAAAAATGTTATAGACCTGCGAACAATTTAAATGTATTTACTTTAATTTTATTAGAAGTATTATTTCAATTTCAATTTATAACTACGGCTTTGTAAAGAAGTAGCAGTCAATATGTCCGCCGGAAAATTAGGTATTGCGTATGTTTTTGCTCGCCTCCTTACACAATCGAATCAAATTAATATCTGGTGAAAGATATTTGCCGGATATGAAAGATGCAACAAATGTCAAATCTTCTGGCAATTGTCCTACCGTTACCTACAATCGCGACGAGAAACGGTCCTCGAAGAAATTCCGGCCCAAGGAAACATTGATATTTAGCTCCTCGAAATTCGAAATATTTGCTATATATATTCTTTCAATATAAAACTGTATCAAGACCAAATTAATAATTTTAGCAATACTTAATGTAACCCAATTTCGATAGAAATGAGGGAGGTCCTTACTCCCACCCCGACGAGCAAATTAAAACTACTTTAACTCTATTTTAATTATATATATATAAATATCATTAATATTTGTTAATAACTGTTAAAATGTATTTGAAATTTCACGCTGTAGGTCCCTTCGGTAATTTTTATTTTTCTATATTTTCATATTTACAATGGAGTATTAAGTTAATTTTCAGACGAATTTATTATCAACATGATATTTAACAGCAGTGAGTTCAGATTTATTGACTTGATCTACTAAAATAATTAATGATAAAAATACTTTCCTCTTCTGCTTATAAAAAAAAAAGTGAAAAAATAATTCTAAATCAATACCCTTACCCATCCCTATTTGATTCAATACGACCGCAATCACAATCTTCAGAAATTAGATGTATCTTTAAAATCAATAATTGGTGCCACGGAAACCTTCGACAAGTGTATTTTGCAACATGCTTGACATATATTTCTGCTGTATGTATGTTATTTTTAAATTGCAAATAGCTTAGCTGCGCAGACTTTCAGTGCATGTTTTGGCTCCTCTTCTGAATATATTTTTTCGTAAAAGCAAATTGTGAAGTTTTTATATTTAAATACGTAAAATGATTAATTATGACATAAATAGTACGATAAATTTCTGAGAACAGAAATAAAATTAATACCTGAGGAAACACACGTTTCAAATCCAGCGTTGTCCTATTCACTGTTAAGAACTAATTAACGTAGATGAGGTTGTACTGGTTGCGTGGAAAAACAGCATTGCGATTATACATGCAAAGCTATTTACAGTACAAATACGTCGCTTCGTTCAGATGAGTGTACTCTACTGAATTTTCCTTTCCAAATTTACTCCTATATGGAGGGGATAGATAAATAGCTATCATAAAAACGAAGACAGTAAAACACGCATCCAGCTATTATGCGGATGTATCATGTATTGGTGTCATCGATAATTTTAAAGGATATCTTATTATGCTTTGTGTAATGTTCTATGCAATAGGCATTAGCCCGCAACAAGACACTTTATTAAATAAAATGAAATGATTATTATAATACGCGTGGTAATTGATAACGATAAAAACTATGTTACCATCGTTCTAATGGGTCTTTATCCGTGATTGCCAATTATTCTTATGTGCAAATCAAATCGGTACTTTGTAGTCAAATTTAAGATATATATGTACTACGTGCAATAGGACATGCGGAAGTACAGAAATCTCAATTCACAAATGTATGTACATACACTACCGCTCAAAAGTGTTTAGGCACTCTCACTGACAGCAAAAATGTATAAAAACTCAGCAAAAATGTTAATAATATTTATTTTTTCTGTACAGATACACGTACATGAATAAAAATATATTAAATAAATGTGAAAATTAAAACGTTTAATTTAAATTTTGCTTTCATCTATGTGACCTCTTCTTGATTTAATAATTGCAGCACACAATCGAGGCATTCTCGCAATATGTTTTGCCAGAGTTTCTTGTGTTATTGACGTCCAACTCGATTGCAATTTGTTCCACATGTCAGTAGCTGATGTCGGAGCCGATTTCCGTACTTCCCGATCTAGTTCTTCCCATAGTAACTCGATTGGATTCAAGTCGGGGCTCTGGGGAGGCCATTCCATAATTTTGAGAGTTCCTTCCTCTTCTAAATGGCGTAAATAGTCTTTACATAATTTAGAGGAATGTTTTGGGTCATTATCTTGCCGGAAGATAAAATTTTGACCCAAAAGTCGAATTCCGGAAGGTATTGCGTAGTACTCTAAAATTTCGCGGTAGTCTTCTTTTTTTAATATACCGTCAATTTTCACAATGTCCCCTATACTAGTGCCAGCAAAACAGCCCCAAATGATAATAGAACCTCCACCATACTTCACGGTAGCAGCAATACACTCTTCTCTGGCACGTTCACCCACAGATCTTCTTACGAATATGCGTCTTCTGGTACCGAACAGTTTAAATTTGGACTCATCCGTCCATAAGACGTAGTTCCACTCTTCTATGGTCCAGTGTTGATGTTCACGAGCCCATTTAAGTCGCTTTTACTTGTTTTGTTTGGGTAGTAATGGCTTTTTCATCGCAATACGTCCATGGAGCCCGGCTTTCTGTAGGCGACGTTTGACTGTAGAAACACTGACTAGTTTTTGGCGACCAACATTTAATTCTGCGGTGATTTCCGGGACTGTTTTGCGTCTATTTAACTTGCTGGTAACCACTATTCTGCGATCATCTGCAGATGTTGTCGGTTTTGGCCTTCCACTCCGTCTTTTATTAAGAAAACTGCCAGTTTCCCGATATATTTTTACGTTATAGTCAACCGTAGCGTGGTGTATTTTCATTTTTTTGGCAATTTGTCGATTACTTATGCCACTTTTATGGTAGGCTATTATAAGCGCACGTGTTTCCGTACTAATTTCTCTTCGCGCAGGCATTTTAAAAAATTGTCACACGATATTTCGCTCACGACGTGAATAGAGTAAATACTACACTGCAACTGACCGTAGGTTACAGATTTCACTATAATCTTCTAGGAAGGTAATTTAAACATTATTACCTAGAACCTAACAGATGATTAAATTTACCCAGTAAATTCAGAGGGATTGTTATTGTAATTGCACCGCAATAAAGAGTTTATGGTAATCCGACCAAGTGCAGGTAAATGATAGTAAACCTTATGCGATATAATGGGTGTTTATCTTACTGAACTACATTTTAAATACGTATATCATTTTATTATAATGTTTTTTTTGGTAAACATAATACTATATGAATAATCCATGAAAATAGGGGTGCCTAAACACTTTTGAGCGGTAGTGTACGTACGTATGTTAATTAGAAAATCATAACCTTATTTTTTTAAATTCCGCTAAACATATAGGTAATAAGATTAATGAAAATTTCTGAGTATATATAAACAATATATTTTTTATTAGAAAACAATTACACTAATGTAAGAAATTACCTTCTTTAATTCTTTTCAACTAAATGAACCATGTACATGCTTCTTTGTATATTTCATTCAAAATTATGTACATACACTAGGGTGACAGAATAAAATAGACACTAGATAAAGCGGTATAAATACGTAAAGAGCTAAATTCTAAGAACGAATTAAGAACTTTCTCTTGTCATTAGGGTAGGGGTAGATGTATCGGAAGGAATTCGTCATAGTTTAGTATCGTTACAACTATGCCTCGCTTATAAGGTTCGAGTGATATTAGCGACTTCACCCGGGGTCGCATCGTTGGCCAGAGTGAACGCGGCGCTTCGCAACGTGAAATAAGTAAATTTTTAAATATTCCGTTGTCCCCACGGTTAACCGTGTTATTACAAAATTTAAACGCAAAGAAAAAACAACAGTGGAGCCAAGACCAGGTCGTGCCGGACCTTCTGAAAGAAGTAAAACGGTGCTTGTGCGCGAAGTGTTAAAAGAACCGCGAAAAAGTACAGCTGAGCTTGCGGCAACTTTACAGAAAAGTCAGCGCACCGTTCTGCGATACCTTCACAGTGTGGGGATGTATAAAAGGGTGGCAAAGAAAAAACTTCTCCTTACGGCGTTTCAAAAACGGCGCCGAATGGCTTGGGCAATCGAAATGCGAACGAAGCCCGAAGAGTTTTGGCGGTCTGTGACTTTTTTAGACAAAAACAGATACTGCCAATTCAGTGATACTGGTCGTACGTGGGTATGGAGACGTTCGTCACAGCAACTGGACGACAAATTTTTTGCATCAGACGGTGAAATACGGCGGTGTGAACATCATGGTGTGGGGCTCGATATGATATGGTGGAAGATCGCAATTAGTAATCTGCGACGGAAATATAAATGCGACAAAATATATCCAAATATTAACAGAAGGACTACTACCGATATTCGACAACGCCATTTTATCTAAAGAAGACGCCACTTTTATGGAGGATGGAGCACCCTGAACAGGGGATTCGGATTTTACCATGGCCAGGCCAATCACCAGACATGAATCCGATAGAGAATGTTTGGCACATAATCCAGACAAATATGGCGAAACGACCCCGAAAGCCCAGCAATAAGGAAGAACTCGTGGCAGCTGTTTCAGAGGAGTGGTTAAATATTCCAGAAGACACCATTAATCATTTAATAGATTCTATGCCACGACTACTCGCAGCACTTCACGCAAGTAAAGGTGGATCGACAAAATATTAGTCTAATTTAAAAATTTTAAACTATTTTGTACATATAACGAGAATAGAATCTTTTTTTTAATTAGTATGTGTCTATTTTATTCTGTCACCCTACTGTATACCGAGAGCGCACATTTAACCTGACGATGGCCGTAATTGTGAGTAAAAAGAGGATGAAATAACATTTCTAGAAGTTAACAATGTCGAGAAATACGCATGCTATTCTGCGGGGGGATTTTGTGTCAAATGTAGGATCGATATACCATCTATAATCCGCGATATGCTATCGCTGTCTAACGGTATTCTCTACTCTTGTATAACCACTACCAGAAAATGCTATCCTCACATCGATCTCTACAATTTGAATCGATTCAATCGCTAGATATGCGTAGTGGCCGGTGTTCGATTCACTTTCTTCATTTCTTAATAAAGCGTCATAGGATATTAGAGTACGATCCTCTAGTTTTATAACGGTTAATAAGTTTCGATCGCGGTCAGTAATTTTATAATTCCTCACTCCATAGCGGATACTGAAAGCGAATATTTAAGTTTCTTATTACTATTATTACTACTATTCCCATTACTATTACTATCGCTCACCGTTGCCGTCACCATCACCGTCACCATCACGATCACCATTACCATTACCGTTATTATTAGTATTACTACTACTATTATTACTACTTTTTTGCCGGAGGAAAATCTTCTAAATCATAAAAAGGAGTCTGAGATCGAAAAACACGACCAGATAAAAGTATGTATATTGAAGCGTTTGAAGGTAAATATCCGAGCTACACATATGAACTATAGCTCAAACAATGTGCAACAAATGTGGTGAAGAACTTAACTCGGATGGAGACTGTGTGCTGTCGTTGTTGTAATGGATATTATCACTATGAGAGTTGTTCGTTAACACAGGTAACATATGCTTTGGGTCAGAAGAGAAAGAAGGCTTGTAAATGCGAATTATGCAGACAAGAAAATAATAAGGATGGAGAAACAGATATAATTAAGAACAATACAACTTTAAATGAGATAAATATTGTTAAAAACGAGGCAAGGGAAATTAAGTCAATCCTAGAAGTATTACAAAGGAACGTAGCAGATATACAGTCAATAATTCATCTCTGAAAAATATGACGAAATTATCAGAGGACAAAGAAACATTGGCATGTACATAAAGTCTATGGAAACTCAGTTGACAGTTGCTATTTCTTAAATTACTGAGAACGGAAAAAAAATCGAATATTAAACTAACAGAATAATTGAGCTTGCAAAAAAAAATCGCAATAAAACAGAAATAGAAGGATTGATGGAAATTGAGGGTATAAAATGTAGAGAATTTACTTATAAAAATTGTTCAAACGTTGGGAATTGATATGAAATCCAACGATATTGATTATGCAGCAAGGCAGCGTGTAAGGGCAAAGATAAACAGCGTCCTGTAATAGTAAAATTGTCATCTACAAAAAAAGGATAAAATAACCAAAAAGAAGCGTAATGTTCTCATGAATTGCGATATTTTAAATGATCAAGCACAGGTAAAAATCAACATATTCCGGTATATTTCGTCAATTCCAAAAAAGTTATTGTGAGAGACAAAGAAAAAAGCTAAGGAAAAGAATTGGAGATTTGTACGGATTCAAGATAGGAATATTCTTGCTCGAAAGATAGATAGGACAAAAATAATGCAGATTATGACCTTTAATGACTTGTGGAAAATAAACTAGAAGCAGAGGTACTTGAAGTTTCAATAGCCTACGAATCACGCATGGGCAGTGAAATTGAAGAATATCTAGAGAGTGTTGATCAATAACTACAGGTAGTTTGTAACTGACAATTTGGACAGATTTGGTATGTAGCATACATAATGACTGTTTTAATTTCTCATTTTAAATATTCGTTCAATTAAAAAGCATTTTAATGAATATCTATGTTTTATAAATAATAGTTTGGAAAAAAATTAATTTTCTTGCTCTGGTGGATACAAATTTAAGTAGTTTTGAGTATTCACAATCTGCATATTTATACGATATAGAAGTTTTTGAAAAAAAAATAAGGAGTAATAAATTTGGAGGCGGTATAATAGTATATATGTGTAAGGAGTACTAACACATTTAATTTGTTGAAGTAGAGTTTAGTAGTTGCGAGGCAATTTGCTTTTGTATCTGTGTTAATGGGAGCGGCATTTGTGTATTGGTAATTTATGGACCAAATTTCAGTGTAGTTTTCTTGGAAAACTGAGTCGTTTTTAACAATGTACCAAAATCGGACTTTTATATTAGTTGAAGATATAAACATAAACATCCTAAAAGGGACGAATCACAAGATAGTATTGGATCATGAAAATATGTTGATGGGAGCTGGCTTTAGTTGTGTGTTAAAGGGATATACTAGGGAGAATATTACTAATGATTGTCAGCTCATGCATCGATCATGTGTACTGCAGAGGACTGCAGTATCAAAATTATCGATAAAAAGATTAGTTTGTAGAATCCTCCATACCATATATTCTTATGAAGTGGACTCGCCGCGTATGTTTAAGCGCTATGCAGTTTATAAAGAAGGTACGAAAAAATATATAAAAACTGCATTTAGAAATGTGAATATTCAAAATTTTAATGATGATGAATTATGTAATTTTATTCGCGGTATATTTGGGTCTGCGAGGGGGGCATTACTCACGGTGTCTTCATATAGTAAAAAAAGAAGAACTAAGCGCATAAAACCGTAGACTAGTGATGATATTGCCATAGATATTAAGAAACAAGATAGAGAGTTTCACATTTAGAAGAAATTGTTGAAAACGCTGTCACTAGGCACATTAAAGAGTCAAAAAGGAAATATTACTATAATAAATTTGTGAAATATGACAAAAATATGAAGGAAACATGGAAATGTGTCAATGTAGTTTTGGATCAATCTGCATCTATACAGACAGAAAATACATATATCAGAGAAATATGAAAACCACAACGAAAGAAATTGCTGAAAAGTTTTGTGAAACTTTTCCCTCTGTGATGTTACCTGTAGAACACATGTGTCAGGAACAGTTATACTATGGCCATATGAAAAGAAATGATTTGTATGTCAGTACACACAAAAAGAATCCATTTATGTATCTGATATTACAGAACAGGAATTGCGTTCCATAATTATGAATATGGATAAAAAGAAATCACCGAGATACGATAAAATAGTATTAGCAGATGTAATTGGAATGTGTGATGTCAGTTCCGCACTTGTTAGGCTGAGAGATGCTGTTATCCCTCCCTTACTGAAGGTTGCTGTGGTGACTCCTATCTATAAGAATGGAAAAGGGATGCATACATAACTAATTTCTGTATTGTCTAGCATTGATAAAATTATTGAAAAATATGTGATGCGTGACTATCTACAGAAGCACCGAATTGTGAATGAATTGCAGTATGGATACCGGATAACTAGGGGTACCATTAACCTTTTGGAACGTGTGGTTGATATGGTGAATGGTAAACTGAATGAACACAAACAAGTGTTAAGCCTTCTTATCGACTTTAGCAACGCTTTTCACCGAATCAACTACGACAAGCTTTTGACAACATCGGTGGATCTGGGAATTAGGGAACCTCTTTTGAGCTGGTTAAAAAATTTTGAGTAAAAGTGGGAGATGAAATGGGTGATTTGCGAGAACTGAAGGCAGGAGTATCCCAAGGCAGCATTTTGTTAACCACATGCAATATCGTTTCGAGGATTCTAAATGCCAACGATACATTAATCTTAGCAGTACATATGGATTTTATAAAGGCTGAAAAATGCTATTAAAGGAGTTGTGATTTTAGCTGTGGGCGCACCAGAAAGATTTGTTAATTAATACATCTAAAACAAAATTGATGCGTATTGCGTCACCACATTCGGGCGTTAACTAGTTGGTTACGACTCAAATTGCTTACATGCAGGGCGCGATCCAGCTCTAGGCAAAAATAATATTTGCGGTCCTTTACAATTAGCTAGTACAACTTTTAAAGACGACCGCCCTCAATTTGGCTACCCCCCATTTTTCTCCCTTTGGGCATTTGATTAGTTGCACAGGGATGCGAAAACAAAGCCAATGGGCACTACCACCTATGCAACCAAAGCGTGGCTCCCATCAAGGGTACAACGGACAAAATAAATAGGGTATTACGGAAACACGAAATCCAAACCATATTGTCCACCGATAGAAAAATTGGACAAATTCTGAATAATTCGAAGGATAAGATACCCTGGAAGCTCAAGGAGTATACGAGATATCTTGCAGGAACTGCAACCTTTCTAATATAGGCCAAACAAACGGAAAAATAAGTGTCAGAAGAGAAGAACAGAAACTAGCGGCACGATCAAAACAGACAACCTCAGCTTTAACGCAACACATGCTGATGACTGGACACAAAATCGACTTCGAAAAAACAATAACGATAAGTACAAGCGAACATCTTCCGAGAAGGATTATTCGAGAAGCCAAAGAGATCGAGAAATGCCGGAACAACCTCAACAACCGGGACGACGCGCAACCCCTATCACCGGCTTAGGGAACCGTTTTAAAGTATATCCCAACAGATAGGCTACAAAAAGGCAATACAGGACCAGCAGAACACTGACAGCGATGCCCGACCGTCGCTCGTAGCGGTGCTCCAAATGAAAATGTGTGAATCACATTGCTATAAAAATGTTTAAATTTTGCTTTTCACATTTAAGGTACATTTTCAGGTAAAAATAGTGACGAACCTTGAACGTATTGGGCAATTGTCACATTACTTGTTTTTTGAAGTTATGTACAAAAAAATAAATATGATTTGGCTAAAATATTTTCATGAAGAATTCCTATAACCAATACTTATCCGTAGTTTTATCTACGATTAAATAAATAAAATTATTCCCTACCAATTATTCAAGTTCTAACATTGCTTGATAGTAACGAAACGTAACATAAGTTTTTCGTAAAGTACTTTCGTCACGTTATTACGTTTGCAATGCTTTCGTAGAAACAATTTTAATTTAACATTGTTTAATTTTGCTAATGGTATGTTAGACGAAATTAATGCCTTATCCTGTCTGATCCCGGGCAGTGCATATGCAGCGAAGGTCTTGGAAATCAGGGTCGCTGTTGCCTCTTTCCATACTTTGCGGTGCGCGGTTTTGTGTGTAGCTAGTATTACCGGCTCAGCGGGGATGCGATTAGGCCCGGGTACTTTTTCCGCTGAGTCCACTAGTACCTTAAAGGACATAAATCGAAAGAATGTAATGGTAAAATCGCGTGTAAAAAGTGCGTGCGCGGTCATGCCCGTCGTTGTAGCGGCTCTTGGAGGCAAAACGTAATCGTGCGAACTATTAATGTATAATAATGCCAGTAATAGGCATTATTATATATTAATTCGTGTCTAAGAAAACAGTTAAAAGCGCGATTACGATAGAAAGCCAGCGTGAATGGCAAGAGGTGGGAGAACGCGGTTAGCAGTCGGTGGACCAAACATTGCATAGGGAATTCGAATGAATTTCGTAGGTTAGCAGGCCTGTCGTACAGTAATTTCGGAGTTTATCTCCATCGAATAGAGCGAGGAGGCGACACGAACCGAGTGTGGTACAGAGGATGCGGCCGAACACATTATGTTCGACTGTCCGTATACGGAAATCTAGAGGGCGCGTACAGAAACGACGACGATTAATGCGGGCCTACGTTAGTCACGTAACGTAGCGGTAATCAACGACAACGAAATGACGGAATGGTGGACATTCTTCAGCGGAGCGGCTGAAAAAATCGAGCGATTACGGCACGTAGCAAGTAGCTCGAAAAGGAGCCGCTCAACTTTAGGGGAACTCTCGCTACTCGGCACGCACAGGGCAGAGGAATATCGCAGCGCATCGTGCGTAACACGCTATCTAGACCCGCGCGCCGGAGCCTGAATAGTTGTCGTATAATTGCCCCGGCGAACAGCGGAAGCGTCAAGACGTCAGAAACGTGACCGTTCCAAACCTTATAGCCAAAAATAGTGCTTTTGGTCCTGGGACGAGAGACACCATGCGCGTGCGCTATTTCGGGCTGAGCCTTGCCCCGACGGCGGCGAAGCCGCGATGCGTGTGGCTCCGTTGTCTGAAGAGCGAGGGGCAATTCCAAGTGGTTTCGCGCGGGCATCTTGCGGGATAGAGCTGGTGGCTTTGCAGTTCTGTCTGGTCCTCCGATCTAAGAGGCGCGAAATACGTACAAATTTTCTTTTTCAGGACTCTCCTTGGACAGCGGAGGAAATAGTAAGAGAACAAGCTCCGAAAAGAGCAACATCCTGAGTATATATTTGTATGAGAGATAATGAATGTAGACCAGGATATGTATCCGTACACGTTGTATGAAAACGAGAAAGAGAATGATTGCAGGCATAATTTTGTCAAGCATTGTGACTACCGGTCTCCCATTGTTTCAGGTAGCTCGAGACGCCAACTGACGGCGAAACGACTACCTGGATGCTCGCGAGCGGACACCCAGGACCTTCTCGATCCAACTGCCAGACGAACTTAAGAAGTAGCGGACATTAGAGAACACGCGTGTTTTTTTATTTTTTATTGCGATTAAAGTTGTAATATAATAAAATATTCAAATAAGCATTTAATTATTCGCAACTTCTTCTGTAGGCTTAAGTTTTCCCGCTGTCTCTTCTTTGGCTTGACCATGAGAGCTTTATGCGTTTTCCTGATCTCTTTATATTGGTTCCTTAGTACCTCTCTGTAAGCCTGGTTTCGGGTCTCAATTTCTTCGCTCCATCAGTACGACATTCGATAATTATCACTAGATGCACGAATCTTGATCTGTTATATTACATCTTTTAATACTCTCAGAAATGCAGCCAAGGTATTACGGGAAATGTGTTCTGTTTGTTCTCGGATTAGTCTGTTGAAGTCGCTTTTGTCGATGGAGATTTCCGCTTTTCCCGCTGTTGTGTGGGGTTTTACGTTTAGGCCAACCTCAAAATATATATGCTGGTGTAACGTCATAACTTCTCCAGTGAGTATCTCCCATTTCACAATGTTTCTCGTCAATTTCGATATTAATAGGGTAATATTAATATAGGACGTGGATGATCCCCTTATGAATGTGGGTACAAGGCCGGTGTTGCCGACAATAAGGTTCAGAGTCGCAGTCCATTCGTCAAATATTCTACATGCTCATCACTGATAGGCGGGCTCCACAGGAAGGACTTAGTATTTAGATCGCCTGCTATGATAACCTCTCCTGTCCTGCGTAGAGCTTCACCCACGACGATATGTATGTAGTTCTTATAATAGACTGCGGTTTTGTTTGGTGAACAGTAGCACCAAATCAGTTAATAATTCCCATGTAAATCATCATGTATTCTTCGCCCTTATTGTGGTAGCGGATAGCACACTTTTACGTCTAAGTAGGATTGCTACATCCAATCTATCGTCTGAAAAGTACCGTGGGCTGCTGATAAGCTTCTTGTTTAGCTCACCTCTAATGATGAGGTCGATACCTCTCCCATGCGCCGCAGCGAATGCTAAGTCGTGCGCAGCTCTGGAGCCGACTCATTGATTGATTTGTAGAATTCTAATGCTGGTCGTTTATCGAACCAGCGGTGCTGGGAACTATAGGTCTGATCTCAAGTCTCCTACTGCCTACTTCCATCTGTTAGCGTTATTATCGTTATTAGCTTACGGAAGAAAGGACACTTCGTTTGGTCTGCTCTGTATCAGGCCTTTTTACAATTTGAGCAAATAGGGCTTGACCTGAATTCTTTGTCCTTATGCCCTGCATTCCTACAGTTTATGCACTCGTCCAGGCGGTTTGATAGGCTGCTACAATGCCGCATTTATCAATAACAGGGAAAAACATTGAAAGTAGAAAATTTAAGATTTATCAAATAAATAACAATTACCGAAAAAATTTTACTGACCAACTCAAAACTAAAATAATGAAAAACATGATTATGACTCCATTTCACCGGGTCTTTAACTTACCTCTGCATAGTTTTCGTGATGATAATGGTTTTAGTAACTATGTCATTGACTGTCCTAATAGAAATTCTTACTCCAGCTGGGTTCCAAATCTCTTATTCTCGGATCTGATAGACTTTGTGTATATTTTCGAATAGAGCATTAACCCACAGAAAAGAAAAACTACAAATCAATAGCAAAAGTATATTTATTTGTTATAACAAATTAGAATAAAATTTTAAATAATTAGTGAATATTCAATACAGTTTTATTCTTGTACATGCTTATAGAGCAATAAATTGAATATTATGTAATGTATCCACTTGACAACTTACATTGCAAAACATTTGGATATCACACTTCTAGAAGAGTAACATATCAAAGTGGTATTAATGCAATATGAATTATTAACAAAATTATATCACAGTAATAAGCCAATGAAAATACCAAAGCGACATCTTAAAATGCCCCTAAAATATTAGTTTATGAAATATTTAGCAAGATCTACAAAGAGCATAACGCACATAACGTAATAAATTTTATATTGCATAACTGTTATGTCAAAAAAGAAATTGGTAACCAATAAATTTTAAATAACATACGGAATCCAACTGTTAATTGGGAATTATCATACACAGAATGTTCCACATGCAGGCTGGCAAATACAGGCTTTTTGGCCATCATACTTTTCATTTCATCTTTACTAATGTCAAAAATTTCGTATACTTCTCATTCTCTTAACATCGACATCAGAGTTGGACATCAACATACTTTTAAAAACATTGCTGAGATGTATTGTGTTTTACAAACAGATATTTCAATTTTCTGCAGAAGATTTGGCAATAGTGCTCAATCATATTTCCAAGGATATGTGCATTTTCCGTAAGTGAGAATGCACCTTTTAGAATGATTACATACATAAACTATTATAATATATTTTTTAATGTATAATTAAAATATTTCATAATATTAGTAAAACTGTAAAATATTTAAAAGCACCAACATCATTTCAGTTACTTATTTCTCAGGTTGCAAATCAAACCATGAACTCAGCGGTTGCGTTAAGTTCCACTGCGACAGATCAATTATAACCTATAAAAAAGTAATATCAAAATCAACAATTGCAGCATACAAAAAGTGCGTACTTAATATTACGTTTATCTGTCCGAAAACTTTTCCAAGCATTTTGGTTCGGAAAGCAATAAACTTACTATGTTAGAACTATATATAAAATCATTGTCGTAGGTACAGACGCAATCTGAGTAAAGTCAACGACGGGGAGGGATCTATAATACTACGTTCCCCTAACATAGCTATAACCATGATGTAGTAGGGCAACAGCGAAGTACTGCTTACGGCAAATGACTGATTGTTGGAGAATACTACAGCGAGAAAAAAATAACGGGAGATCCACATGGGTATTATAACCGTTGACTTATATTATTATTATTATATCTGTATAAAATTTTATTTACGGAAGTCGCTTATTCTATATAACACTGAAAGTAATGAATATATTATTTTGTAAGTTTGTGAGAGTGAGAGTGTTGCGTAGGAATTGATTTTCTAAAAATAATTACAACTTCATACTACTTGCTTATTTTAAACAAAATATATACTTAGTGTGGATCATTCAATTATTCCATTTAAAGAAAAGTTCGTCATATCAGAGTTTAATCTAAACATCAATATCTTTTTAAGTCAATATATGCAGCTTGCGTTGGTTTCATAATAGGAGTCCAATCCACAGTTCCTGTTCGCTAGGCAGGTGTATTAACCAATTACACCACGAAGTCCGTAGCAATAAATCATTTTTAATACGCTGATTTAGCAATGTCCGTAGATATCTGCGGACAGTGCTAATGTAAATTTGTGTTAAGATTTTTAGAATATCTACTTATTATCATCATGTGTTAGTATTACATGGTGTCAGCAAAAATTAGTGAGTTAGAGTAGTATTAAAATCGGAAGAAACTTGCGTAGAAACCAATTTACGCAATAAAAAGAAATAGCACAATGAAATCTTGTGAAACAGATATACATTTCTCGTGTAAAGCTCTACCTACACGACCTGCTCGACTGTCGATCACTTGTTCGTTTCTTGGCGTTCGCTATTCAATGAGTTATTTTGTAAGATATTATTTTTTTTATATTATACTCTGCAGTGCTTAAAAACTGTTTTTTTTTTTAACTATACAGCGTGTTTCATAGCTATCCTATTGTATATCAGTTTTGAACGATTATATGTTTATAATAATATAAAACAATTTTATTAGATTGTTGGTTAGAATGTCGGGATCCCCAAGGAGTGCGGGTTGTAGGAGCAGCCCAAAGAAAAGGATGATTATTCCTGAACATTCTCGTAAAATAATCTTCAATGTTTACAATTATTTTAAGAGTCATGTAGAGCGTAAGTGCCTATAAATTTATATTTCTTTAAAACGAGACATATATGATTGTTTTGTAGGCAATATCTTAGATGTTGTTGCTGAGGCAACTCGAATATCTAGAGGTTCAGTGGCACGAGTTATCCGGGAAGGACATGCCATCGAGAAGGGAAAAAGTAGTTCTTTTCTTGCCTTCAAAGTATCTCCAAATTCAACAGTGGACTCTTGTGGAGAAGAAGTTATCCGTAGGATAATTCTCAATTTCCACATAACTGACAACCAACGACCAACTATCAAATCTATGTATAACAAAATAAAAGATGATGAATTGATTGGTTTCATTGCAAAGATATCATTGTTTAGAACACTATCATATAAAATGGGATTCAGGTACTTTTAATTTGATATGCCCAGAATATGTACTAATTCCATTTTTAACAGTTGCTCGAAGAATATTTAATGCCAAATCTTCCACAACAATCACTCCGATAATGCTAGTTATCACAATGTCCATTAAGCATCCAACTTCAAATACGAAGAAAACAAAAATGGCTCGATGAACGGATAATTATGTACAACCCACAATATACGAAGACACAGCTGTATAGCTTAATTAGACAAAATAAACCTGTTAATAATGCATACGTAGTAGATGATATCCTTACAAAAAGAAAAGGCACTCAATATTACGACTACCCCATATGATCCGGAAGTAAATCCGATAGAAAAAATTTGGGGGATAGTAAAGGACCATGTGACTGTAAAAAAATGTAACCCTTAAAGAAGAGAATTTTCAAATATTAGTATCGAACATTGGGTAAATGTCTGTCGTCATGTTGTGGATATCGAAAAAAATATCTTAATAATGAACACATTATGGATAATTATTCCGATTTTATTATTAATTTAGAAAAAGATACTGATGACGATGATATCTTCCAGTTTTCATCGGATGAAGAAAATACCTAATTCAGCAACATTACATACTAATATTAACAAATTATAAACGTTACTGCTTTCATACTTATTTGGTAATATTATACGTAAATAAAAAAGTATTTAGTATTTGCATTATTTCTTCCACATAAAGTAGATATGATTTTGCTGCACAGAACGTAAAACTTTTTGCATGATTAACATTCTTATATTTCTGTTATTTTAGTAAAAGGTCTTATTTTATTGCTATAAAAACTGTTAGCAAAGGAGTTTACGATGGAATACAATCTACATTTTCTACTTCTAAAATATTTAATCAATATACAACAGAATAACCTTTGGAAGCAATGCCCTTTTCCACTGTTTTGGGATTTTTATGTTATTATAAGTTAAATATGTAATACTTTTCAATATGATATACAAAACCATTGCACATTACAATTATAGAATAGATATGAACCTAAATTATAAAATAAAACTAGTGCTCAAAGTATCATTAAAATAAGGTTATGTATATATACTTGACGTTAAACATACAAGTCTCTTTATCGAATATTTTTACAACGGTCTTTACATTCTCATGTCACGTGGTTTGCGCAGATTGGATTCTTCCGATTTTAGTACTACTATATACAGTATTTAGATATATTACTTCATTTAAAAAAAATCCCTCGACACTTCCGAAAATAAAATACCCTTATGAGCAAAGTAAAAAAATGACTTTCTTAATCTATTATTGCCACTAACATCTGAAACAGAGACTAGGTCGAGAGCTTTATAAAGAGCAAAATTTTCTATCCTACTATTATACGCACACATACAGGCGACAGCAATTTTTCATTAACAACATCCTTCCAAACATATCTGCCAGTCCGCGGTTAATAAACTGCTAAAAAAGTATTCAGACAGAACTAATAATATCTCGCAAACTTTGAATTAATGCCATAAGTGTTACGAAAATCCAAAAACCTTTTGTTAAAAGGATTCAGATAGATGCAGCTTCTTCCACAGCAGTCAAGGTATAAATTTATTTGCAGATTGTAAAATCATGATATCAGTAATAGATTATATTGTAACTCTTGGTTTTAGAAGACCAATGATTTACAAATTACATGTTTTTTTTTTAATAAATCTAAAATTGCCAATTCTCATTTTGTATTAGAATTATGCAAGTAGACTTTTAAAAGTAACTATTTATTCTGGGATTTTTAATAATAAAATTGTTGGCTCATTTTTCCGATTCCGCGAGATAACTGAATATTTTTTTAAATAATTTCTTAAATAAAATATGGGATATGTAATTAAATATTCGAGGAAGAATATTTTCAACAAGTTAGTGAGCGCACAGTACAACTAAAGCACATAATTCTATCAAGCATTTGTTCCGCCGAAGATGAAGCTGAAGAAGGTTTTCAGAAAATAATCAACATATTTTCTTAAATGCATAACGAACCAAAGTTATAAACACAAACATTTTAGCGAGATTGACCCCTTTTGACCACTGTCGTTCAACTGTTGTAAATATTAATAATTAATAAAAGAAGATGTTTCGAGAGAAATGAATCGACTGTACTATGTACAGAGGCCACATTGCAATTTAATATTGTGTAGTGTTTATAAAATTAAGCGAAAATACATATTTATTTTGTAAATATTCACAAAATTCTGTTTTCTTTTTTTATTTAGAAAATGAACATTGAACATTTTTTTTTGGAAATTTAAAAAAATTTGCATAGGAATTTTTATTTGTAATCTTTTTTAAGCATTGATATTTGTCGTAACTGGATTTTTCATAAAATAATGGAAAAGATGATTAATCTGTAATTGATTTGCCAGCTTTATATATGTAATTGGCAAAAATTCGTAATACCACATGTAAACAGAAATACTACAGAATGAAGTAAACTGATAAATAATGTAAACTTATAAAAAGAAACAAACATAAAAATAGAACAAAATTTGGTTGCAGTGTCATGTTTTATATTCAATGAAGTTGCAACCTTTCGTTTTATTAATATCAAGATCATAAATAAGTTAGTAGTCAATAGAATAAAAGCTATTCAAGCTTACATCCGGTTTAATTAAAGTTGCTACAGAGACAAAAATATTCTTGAAAATAGTTCATTATTTCCAATATTATTTACCAACGATAATTTTATTATTTTCAGCGTTTAAGGATGTTAAATATTTCATCAAAGTACATAAAGTTTTGAAATGGACACCGAAAAGTCTTCACGAACACATGGCTGCTTGCATATTTACTGTTTTGTAGATTTTAAGCGAATAATAATACTCAATTAGATATTTCCCAAAAAGAATTAATATCCAAACAAGTAAAAAAAAAACGTATAACTGTACATTCTTGGATAATTTCGATGATCTACCAATTTAGAAATATAATCTTGGGAGAATACACAATAGTTTATACATGGTAATACATACCTGCCCCATTACGTTGGAACTTGAATAGAATAACTGCTTTTGTGTACAAACTGTAACTTCAAGTTGTTGGCTGTTTAATTCACCCTGTGATATTAAATATTCAAATTTTTCGTCGAAGATAGGATTACAATTATCCTTAATAACCTGCAAAACCAATTTGATTAAGTCATTGAATTTATTAGAAATTTCACATTATTACAGCAGTTTTCCTTTTACTGTCCTTGGAGCGACCAGGCAATAAATATAACTTTACATAAGGATCAGGTATATTAGATGGGTCCTTGAGTGGTAAATTTCTGTAAAGAGAATTATAAATATTTTTCCTATCCATTACGAGAACTATACCCATTCGCAGTTTAATAAAATTGAATTAGATTTTACGCTAAAGTCACACCAACTGAATAAGTCATTATCCACATGAGAAATAATGTATGTCTTTTGTTTAAAATATATCCGGCTACTTAAAAAACTATTAATTTTCTATTTTAATTGAAAAACATTATTATTAACCGAAACGAGAAATAGCTTTTCACATACTCTCACAAAATCGTTAAACCCAGTCCAAATTAATTGTGAATTTCCGGATTAGAATAGTAGATGCTTCAAGATAAACATTTGTAAGTCCCTAATCTAAATGATGTTTTGACGACAGATAAATATTTTCACCATTTAGTCCGTCTTATTTATATTTTCAAATTAGTAACCATGACGAATCGGGTTTTCCTTTAATTTCTTTACTTTTTGTTTGATTTTTTATCTTGAGCAATTGATTTATGTCCGCATCTACTAATGGGCAAGGATAGTGCGGCCGTAGAGGCATTATATAGAAAACCCAAACCCCGCCTTTTTATGGCTAGGCATTGTAACATTGAATTGTCGCTTTTTCTTCTAGTACAAGACTACTTTATTATTACAAACTAGAGAAACTAGGTATTGCTATTTGTATATAAAAAACAGTTAAGTAGTCTTTACCATTCTAATTATCTTTTCAATTTAATTCTACTTTTAAAATTGAAAATTAACTTTAACTTACGCCACTTGGTTAACTACAACAGTCAGTCGTTGCCTCTGAACACTATACCGCAATGTTAATTGTATGCGTCCTAAGCCTGCTTCTCCACTTGATCTGAAAGACAATTATGTAGCTATTTGTACATAAAGTGTCTTTTATTTTGATGAATTATCGTTTCTGAACCTTCTAGTTGACAAGAAAGTAATATCAGATTAAATGGCGAATAAGTCTACATGAAGACATGTAGTTGCGAGGAATTATAGTATTAGTTGTACCCGCCAATTACATATAATTTGTCTCTTTAAACTAACTACTTTCGGAATATAACCTTTACACTTTTAAACGTATCAAACGTGGATAGACATTTTCTACTCGTTACTAATAGTTTTAATCACGAGTTTCGGGCTATGCAGGTTAAGTTCAATAAGATAACTTTTGGTATATTTCCATTGATAACAAAAATAGAAAACTTATCAAATAGGTATTTTGAACGATTAATCCTGAAAAACATGTACAATTTCGACTGTTTGAAGAGGGTGAACACGTGCTCTTGTGTCTTTATGGATACCACCGGTTATTACGATACAAAGCTCATAATAAATAGACCATTTTACACCAAAAATTCATCAAAATAAAAGACACTCGTGTATACCAATTGATGTATTTTTCATACGATGTAATGCTTGGTGTCCGATGGATTACACTAGTTGATGAACTAGTTGGGGTTCCTGATATAAGAGATGAAGTTTCTTTAGTAGAGCCCTCTTCAATGCTTTCTGCTAAACTGGTAGTATCAGCCTCATTTAGATTTGCAGCTAAGTCGCTGATTGCGGAAGTTTGTATTTGTTCTATAAATATATTAAACATGAGACATTCTAAAAGTTATATATGCCATGTGTATACAATTATTACTCTTTAGTCTAAAGCAGATTAACCGGAGTGAGAGCAAAATGCAAAAACATCATCATTACATTGTTATACTATAGGGTTCGTTTAATTTTTTTTTACTTTTGAAAGATTTTAAGTTAATTTACTTGTATGTAAATATAGGAAATCTTACACTTTACTTAAAATTTGTAGAATTCAGAAATTGGATAGTATACTAGTATCCCATCTTAAATAAGTTGATTCGGTTTCTAAATATATTTCAGCAAAATTAACCTTGTTGACACTAGTATCCTGTAAATTTTCAGATTTCTCCGATTCATATATTTGTTAATATTAGTAGTTACATTTCCCAATGAGACAACTGTATAACTTGTGCAGGTTTCTCCATATTTTATTTTTCTGAATCTTTCAAATTCAATACTAAATAATTACAAAAGCATTGAAAATTAAACATTTTGAAATAGATGGTGTTCCTTTGAATGTAACACTCTATATTAGCTGAAATGTAAAAGAAATATCTTGCACAATTTTAAGAAACACAAACAAATGCATGATTTCAAAAAGGTACACCACTTGTAAAAACGATAAATCCACTTAATGAATCAAGTAGAGCGACTGTTTAATAAACGTAAGGCGTAATGTAATAATAAGAGCTCGACACCTAACAGAAAATATTTAAATATCTCCCACATTCCTTCTTATAACTGCAACACGATTGGTGTGTTAGTATGAGTAATTTATATATAACAATTGGATACCGACGATCACCCGAACATGTATAAGGATGTGGTGGGATTTAAAAACATATAACCGTCAAATGTTAGCAATAAGAGCTCATAACAAAGATATAAAAATTAAAACGCATAAACAATGTTTATATGTCCTTTGAAATAGTTTTCCTTTAACGTACCTGAGTGAACATTTACAGCCGAAGGTAACTCGCTAGAAGGAAACTCAAGTTGGTCCTTTTGTGTTTCGGTATTGGATGCATTTTTCAGAATCTACAATATTATTTCAAAATATATTATACATATATGATTAAAAGTTTTCATAGATATTTGAAAAAGCACAAACTGTTATGAAGTCCAATTCATTTCAGATGACACCCAAAAACAATTTCGAGAATTAGAAAGGATTAGTAATATATGAAGTGAGAGATTATAACCGCCGTATTCATAGTCGTTCGCCGGCGTTGCACCAGCGCATCGTCGCTCTGTATGCGTTTCAGAGACGATCGTCCAGTCCTCCGACGCATGCGCATTTGCAACATTTCGAGGTACTTGCAGCGATTCTCTGGCGTTAGCTACACTTTAGTTTCATACACATTCGCCCATTAAAGTGTACATGCGCAATGGCATCTATTTCAGTAAATCTCCGGAACATAGTTCGACGTGCTTCAACGTAACGCCGGGGATTTAAAATGGGAGAATTCGTAGAAATTATAAACTTAAACCGTGACATAAATGAATTAAAGGGTGTTCATATATTAAGACGATATGTTAGGGCTGCGAAAAATTCTGTAGAATATTACACAGATATCGAATTTAAACGACGATATCGTTTTCGGAAGGATATCATACGAAATACAATTATACCAATGGTAACCGATGATTTACAAACAATTTTATGCTTGTTAGTAGCATTGAGCTGCTGTGCCAGTGGAAATTTATAAATATGTCTTCTAAAATTAGTGCTGTAAATTTTACCGCTAATAACATAGCAGAATTGAATATCTTTTATGCGTCTTTCAAGTCTTTGAACGACGACTTTAAACGGTTTTCTCAATCCTCTGCATCAAGGGGTATCAAAAGGATACACACATTGTTTGCACAACGATTAACAATTTATATAACATTTCCGACAAGCTTAGAGGAGAATGTTGACAATTATACGCGGTTTCGCGGAATTGGAAATTTTCTGCAAGTTACCGGATGCATTGAACGTACCAATAAAAAGTCACGTGGGGGACGTGATAGATATATAAATCGAAAAAGAACTTTCTCGATTAATGTGCAAGTGGTAGGTGGCCCAAAACTCAAAATACCGGATAGTGACACGGTGGGCTAGAAAGAAAAACGATTCGATGATTTTTGATAATAGTTGGGTAAGGGCAAGATGCGAAAACAGAAATTTGCAAGGGTACCTTTTTGGAGATAGTGGCTATCCTTGTTTACCATACCCCATGACACCACTTCGTAATCCAGAAACAGAAGCAGAGCAGCAGTATAATACATTTCATATTAAAACCCGGAATACCGTAGTATACAATTCTAGCTATACGGCTGCTTTCGCCCGCCAGTGCTTCGCCGGCAAACGTTTGTGAAATGCAACGATATCACAACTGGCGGAGTGTCGCTGGCCGGCGAAGATGTGGCGATTTGCCACGGCGAACGTTTATGAATACGGGCGTATGAGCCATTTACACGAAGTTTAGATTACACCTCGTGCAATCTCAAATGAATCTCACTCTATTCACTGAAACAGTCATGCTAGCTAAACTTCGAATGCGACCATACTCAAAAAACATTCGAGGCAAAAGACACTGTTATTAAGATAAATACACTAGGGAGACAGAATAAAATAGACACATACTAATTTAAAAAAAGATTCTATTCTCGTTATATATACAAAATATTTTAAAATTTTTAAATTAGACTAATATTTTGTCGATCCACCTTTACTTGCGTGAAGTGCTGCGAGTCGTCGTGGCATAGAATCTATTAAATGATTAATAGTGTCTTCTGGAATATTTAACCACTCTTCTGTAACAGTTGCAACGAGTTCTTCCTTATTGCTGGGTTTTCGGGGTTGTTTCGCCATATTTGTCTGGATTATGTGCCAAACATTCTCTATCGGATTCATGTCTGGTGATTGGCCTCTGGCCATGGTAAACTCCGAATCCCCTGTTCCTCTTTCCATATGGTTGTTGTTCTTGCTTTGTAGCAGGGTGCTCCATCCTCCATAAAAGTGGCGTCTTCTTTAGATAAAATGGCGTTGTCGAATATCGGTAGTAGTCCTTCTGTTAATATTTGGATATATTTTGTCGCATTTATATTTCCGTCGCAGATTACTAATTGCAATCTTCCACCATACCATATCGCGCCCCACACCATGACGTTCACACCGCCGAATTTCACCGTCTGATGCAAAAATTTGTCGTCTAGTTGCTGTGACGAACGTCTCCATACCCTCGTACGAGCACTATCACTGAATTGGCAGTATCTGCTTTCGTCTGAGAAAATGACAGACCGCCAAAACTCTTCGGGCTTCGTTCGCATTTCGATTGCCCAAGCCATTCGACACCGTTTTTGAAACGCCGTAAGGAGAGGTTTTTTTCTTTGCCACCCTTTTATACATCCCCACACTGTGGAGATATTGCAGAACGGTGCGCTGACTTTTCTGTGAATTTGCTGCAAGCTCAGCTGTACTTTTTCGCGGTTCTCTTAACACTTCGTGCACAAGCATCCTTTTACTTCTTTCAGAAGGTCCGGCACGACCTGGTCTCGGCTCCACTGTTGTTTTGTCCTTGCGTTTAAATTGTGTAATCACACGCTTAACTGTGGACAATGGAATATTTAAAAATTTACTTATTTCACGTTGCGAAGCGCCGCGTTCACTCTGGTCAACGATGCGACCCCGGGTGAAGTCGCTAATACCACTCGAACCTTGTAAGCGAAATATAGTTGTAACGATACTAAACTATGACGAATTCCTTCCGATACATCTACCCCTACCCTAATGACAAGAGAAAGTTCTTAATTCGTTCTTAGAATTTAGCTCTTTACGTATTTATACCGCTTTACCTGGCGTCTATTTTATTCTGTCGCCCTAGTGTATAAAAGACGGTTTTACTTGTACTAATACTCATTTCTAAACTTACACGTAACCGCAGTGATAGTATTATTTTAGTATTAGGTCCTGACTTTAGTAACGTAAATGGCTGTTTTACTATCTCCAAGTTGGTCTTACTAGATAACGAACTTAAATTGATGTCAAGACTTCCAAGATCTGAACCGGTTTTTTGGTCGGAAATCCGAACATACGCAGTATCTGTTTCTGGATTACTGATTAAAAATGTAAAACCTTCTTCCCAAACGGGATCGCTTGTTCTCATTTGCACTCCAGTTTGTTTGCTTTCTTTATACATAGTAAATACGGCAAACGGATCCGGTTGACTAGAAGTTCTTGCTTGCTGAAATTAAGAGAGCTTCGTTTATTTGTGAAGAATATTTAGATTATAAATTATTGTTTATACAAGCTATAAGCAAGATACGCAGATGTCCCCCTTACTGTTACACTAACGAGAATTATTTTTGTTTATATAACGGAATTTCGATTTCTCGAGCATCTGCTAAGACACACTACAGCATTGTTTACAAGTATTTGAGGGTAAATATCGGGTGTAATTTTAAATTCCCTCCGAAGTTGCTACAAAAGTTAGTAAATTTCAATATTTGAATTCATCATTTTCATCTACTTCTAGTTGTCACAATTACATTTCATTTTTAAGTTTTACTACAATAGCAACATGCACAGATTCAAAATGTGCTTAGTAATATTATCGTTAAGAATTCCAAATTATCATATGTACAAATGTTAAAATATGCAAATCAGCAAATGAATTAGCGTCTACTACAAGATCTACGCTTTCGAATATGATGTTAGACGAGGTAATACTACAATACTTGATGAGGTTTCAGAACGAAGGCAATATTCACTAGAATAATACAATTTGCTAACCATTGATTTCACTACATAACGATTCTCTCTACCAGTATGCATTCTAACTTCCCAACTTGACAAGTGATCATGATCACGATTGGATGTGGCATCCAACGAGACTTGAAAACAATAAACAAACTAATATTATTTTGACGAATCAAGATTTTATTTTCGAATTGTAAATTGGGAATAATGATCCATAGTCTTTTTTATTTTCACAATTTCTTAAAAGAAAGTTATAATCACACAACATTCTCAACATTGATCGATAAGTACAGAATAAAAAATATAAGTGTTACGCGATTCACCAATATCAATAAAATCTATTGACGTATTTTTTAGTACCGTTTCCGGTTATCCCTAAAGTCAAAATAAATGTTACTATAATTTTGATTGGTAAACATTGTTATACCTATTTCACTAAATAAAGGATTATATGTATAACCACAAATACATTAACATAAAGATGTATTATGTACTACTAATTTTATTAAATTCATACATATGTACATGTACATATACTTACTGGCAAATTGCGTGCTGAATCCACAAAAATTACAAGTAAAGCGGTGCTCATAGAAGTTACTCGCAAATACTGTGTTTCGGTTAGAGCCTAAAAATAATATTGTTACAAATATTTTATGAATATTTTGATGGATCCATACCGCCTGTAAATCGGAGTAATTTGACGATAACGTCAACCATGTCAGACGAATATGAATCATTCCGTGTTTGGCTTGTTCCAAGGTTATCCACTACCGATATGTGAAATATTAGACAATTATTATAATATATATTACGAAAATATATTACCATATTATCTTGACCCTTTTTAATAACATTCGATACCTCCACGGTGGCTCTAAAACAAAGAATTGCTTAAATTCCACTTTAAATTCTTTCAGGTTATATGTATCTATAAATTATATTCCCAATGCTAAATGCCGTACAACAACCTAGTATTCTTGCCCACCTTATAAAATTAACGTAATAAATGCCAATATTATGATAAATTTAGCATGGTCAACGACTATAGTTCACATTTCAATATTTCAAAACTCGAATCTAAAAGTAAAAACTAATAAATACTTGGCACATTTGGCCCTTTTTTTAAGTGCGCGGCTATTTCCAATGAACGTCCAGTATATTACTTATGTAAATTGTAACTCAAAAGCAAAAAGTAATTAAAAACGTAATCAAGACCTACGGAAACAAAAATTTAACTTTAGAAGTAAACGGTATCAACTCGTTTATTTCTAGAAATATAGATGTATAAAGATGTTTAAATAACTTTATATAGATCTAGTCTTAAAATTGTAGAATGGAGATTTGCGATTTACCTGGCCCATGAAATTATTCGAATACCGGAGCTTTAGAACAATATAAATATAACATAATAGAGATTTCGTATGCTATTGGTCCCCCATTTCGTTTACTGATTAACACAGTATGTCAACGAACGCGGGCGATCAAAATTTCGTTTTGTTTTCCGATAACCTTCAGTTTTTGAAACTTTCAATTTAAGTGAAATATAGTGTCCATTTCTACCTTTATTATGGAAAATAATTATTGTAACCCGTAGTATTAAACGCGGTTGTTAAATTAAACTTAGACAAGTAGATATTTTCGTTAAAATTTCAGAGAATTTATACGTTCACGTTAAAACAGAAGGAAACTTTTATATCAGCCGCTGGTGCATTCACAGTTTTTGTAATCTAAGAAATATTATTACGCCATATGTTAGCACTATAGTAATATTGCCACGAGATTAATTCTTTAACATTTTGGTTTTTTCGATGGGTAGTTTTAAACTTGTGAGTGATAATGCACATCAAATCACTTATGCGAGTTTAAGAAACGTCACAGTATGTTAATATTAATACAACTTTCATTTTATGGTATTGATGATATGTACTTTTAAGCGATGTTCAACGATCAGTAGACATTAATATACAGGTGCTCAAAAAATTGTGATATACTTACAAAATACATTACTTGCCAAAGAAAAAACACTTTCAAAAAATCTTTAACAAGAAATTAGAAAATAATTTTTGGGAACTGCAGGCATAGTTATAACGAATACAGAGTAAATGCAGTTAATTCTATAGGCTGGGAATCTGACGAATCATTAAATGATAATCAAATATATGAAAATCTCAAACGGGCTCGGAAACAGTTCCGTTAATTCCATTCGAAACTGGTTCAGCTTTTACTACTTCAAAGCGAACTGCACTCACTGATCTTTTAGTAAATTAATTTGGAAGTAGAATGGTCCAATAACGTAGAATATGATTTCCACAAGCACCACGAATGTTTAGAGATTGCAGACGAGTTTTTCGCTTCTTTACCAAGCCTCAGGCGTTTTCAAAGCGGTAACACATTCAACTATATTTGTTTGCTTGGTTGTTAGGCTACACTGCATACATACTTGATAACTTAAGTGATACAAAATTTTGAATATAATGGTTTTAGGTAAATAATAGATTCTGTAATAAACTGTTTCGTATAGTGCGTATAAGTTTAGAATGCTTTGTATCTGAATATTTTTTTGAAGACTTTCACAAATAATAATTTATGAATGACCATATACCCCAATAACTATAGTGCAATTTACATCTCCGTTGTGAACGTACCTAATAGTTTTTTTACTTAATTTCATAAACGCATGAACATGTAAATTAACACAAATTGTAAAATTAGTAATGTATAATGAAGAAATCCGGAAAATCAGACATATATATGTGTTTTAGGAAAAATTAGAGGTGTCTGAACCGTAGTTTGTCTCGAAAACAAAATCGTTAAATAATTTTGAAATAAATGAGAGGCAATTGTGTTCAAACTAGGAATATTACTACACTTATTATATTTTCAATTTATTTCTATTTTCATATTTTTTTTTACTATTATTACGCTTATTATTAACATATGAAAACCAGGTAAATACATTTCAAAGGTTTGAGTTACAAATTACGTACGTTCGGTGGTAGCTATAGGTTGTTGTATTTCAAATACGCACCTGGAATTTGTTCTCAACTATCATTATTTCTTTATTATACAAAAATTTTGAATTTGTACAATAAAGAAGAATACATATTTAATGATTGGAAGCAATCCCTTCTATTCCGTGTCTTGGTCTTTAGGTATTAAAAGTGTAAAAAGCTAATACAGAGTAAGGATATTCTTGCGTGGATTAGTTCGAGAAATAAAAGTGGATAATAGAAGAAAGAGATATTTCCGCATGTAATAAAATGTACCAGTTATAATTTGTCATACCCTGTTTTAATTTGAATAAGTAAATAGAAAATAGTAGGAAGATTAGATGTAAATAGAGAATAAAGGAATTCGCCAATAGAATTCAATCATGCATTATAAGTTTTAGATCAGGAGCTATAACTTCAAAACCTAATAATTTGTAGAACCAAAGCAACACATCTCCCAAACCCTTCCTTGAATTTACAAGATCTGCATTATGTGTTATGTGATGAAGCATATGTATACAATATACAATATATACAATATGTTACAATAGTAATTTGCACCCGATTTTGGCACGAATGCTTTTCCAAGCTTAAGCTGGGGATATCACTAATCTCTTCTCACGTTTTAATATCAATCACTTAAAAATAAAAGAAGAAACCCCAAAATTAGAACACAATACCCTAGCGTGTTGTCCTGACCTGATAAGTAAAAATATGTACAAAGCAGTAAACAGTAACGTATTCAAATTGTCCACCTTTACAATATTAAGTGTTAGTCGTGTTAATGAATGGTTGACATACTTTGCTTTTGAACAAACAAGTGCGAATTTATATTCTTTCCTTTTCCTCAAAGCAACACAGTGAGTACAAGAGATATTTGCAAAAAAGATACATTATGATAATGAAAGACGTCATTTAACATATTCAATCTCATACAATATTATACAAAATGCTGTCGTATTTCAGATATCAATTCTTTTGAGTTTTTAAAGTAATGTTATGTATTGCACTTTAATACGTTTGCGTTAAAGTAGTAGTGTATCAAACAATTTCTTTTTTTTTACTCCCTATCACTCTTTGACGGAATAGAAATCTAGGCGAAGAATTTGCTGTGGAATTATATAGGTCTCTAAGGAAGCTCATTATATTATGCAATTATAATACAACTTATATTAATAACATGTATTTACTGTTGTTATTTATTCATTCCCATCTTGCGCAAGTATTGTACAATCGTACAACAAAAAATGTCATGCAGTATGTAGTGCTTAATTGCCTACTTCATTATTATACGGTTTGATATACTAATTTTTTAATCCTTGAATTGATTAAACTAAACTTAGTAAGAATATAAACCACAGTGTTTATGTCTTATTCTTATCCTTTTATTTGTATATTTTTTAATGACAAGTGGTGAATTGTCATTTTTAGAATGAATTTTGAACGGCGGAAACAAAGGCAAAGAACACGTATTACTGCGCACATATTTAAAAAATACTAACTAAACAAATGGTAATAGTGTGAGACAATAATTTCTAGTACTAACATAAAACCTTAAAGTTCAGAAATAAGTAAAGTCGGTATTGCTCTATTTGTTACAGCACGCCGTATTTAGTTAGTTTTATTGGTAATAGTAAAAATAAGTGTATAAATAAATTTTGTCCAGTGAATATTAAACAATTGTCGTTCTATCGTTTGGTTAGAATATTAATCAAAAGTAAAATAAGATACGTATATTACGCTAGTAAACGGAAGTATCATGCCGATTGATTGTAGTAATCACGACTCGGTGCTATAAAACGTGGGACATAAAAAAGTACTCTATGATAAAGTCCTTATGCATTACTAGCCCAAAATTCCACCACCACCACCATCTCAGATCAAAACTAAGCCAACATTAACATTTATGTGCATTCTTTAAAAGTAAATAGCAACACCATTTCCGCTTCTTTCAATACATCTTAGTATAAACGGTTTATTGTAGTTCCCATTTTCTATTAATTGTTTATGTTTTGTACGAAATTGAACTATTATTTCCTACAAAATTTACAATATAATTGCAACAGATTACCAAAATTTTTGAAATAAAAGCAAGTGCACAAATCAAAAAGATTATCTTAATGTTTGGAATGAAATCGTTTCTGACTTTGTGATATATATTAGTATTCGTTCTATGCATAAATACATAATGTTTCCACGCTTCATTGAAATCATAGCTTCTTAAACAAAAATACTTAAAAAAATCGTATGTTGTATCAGGTGTCGAAACCCAGAATCAAGTAGGTTTTAGACATAAAATCGTATGTACTATGTTTTGTATTAAATTTTAGATGTCAAATGTTTGTCGATAATTGCCAGAACTTGATATCAAAAATAGTATTGCGTATTTCTGAATTTTAAGGTGGCATTTAATAACATACACAAAGCATTCATGATTGAATAGTATTTTGAAAGTTTTACAACCCTACCTTTAATTAATTATAATTAAAGGTTTTTCAGAATACATTTAATAGAATTGTTCCAGTTTTCCAACAATACGAACTCACGCCCGTCGTAAGGGTTGTCAGTTTTAAACGATTTACAATTATTTCCACATCGTGTAACTTGCTGGCGATATTGATTATCCGCGACGAATATTTTGCGAATGGTTTTCAAATAATTTTAATGATGAATTTCTAGACAAAACGTTATTTTCGAACGAAACAAAGTTATTACTTGTTCTGCTAGTAGAAAAAGGATTTTCGGTCAAAATTTTTCAATTGTGCTTTAAATGAAGAAAGAAGACATACTCTTGGTTTTCTTTAATCAGCTTCGTAATGATATACTAGCTTTGGGTTACTTTCGACGAGATGGTACTAGATCCTCAAACAGCAGATGAAACAATAATTATGATACACGTAGTATTAGATAATCACCTAATTAGTTTGAACATTGAATTTCCTCTAAAATCTTGTGATTTCTTTTTATTGCATTAAAAATAATAATTTGTCAAGTACCATAGCAGGATTATATACACTACGGTCCATGAGTTTGGAAGCAAGGAAAAATTCCTTTAGAACAATACAACTGATAGGCAAAATTGTTGCACATAATTCATAAAGTACAAACATTTAGGTGCAAATTTGACCCGAATACATTTAATTGCCCTTTTGCAAGAATACGACTATTGTTTGACGAGGATGCGATAGGAATAGTAATTATATTCGGTCAAACGGTTTACTACTTCGGTAACCGTTTAGTGCACGTAGTAAAGGTATTAATCCTTAGTGTCTTATCGCTTTCCTGTACGGAATTAGTTTTTTGAAATCAGTGCACTACTGTAACAATTTCTGGAGCTGAAGATAGATTTATAGTAACGACTTCGAAACGAGGTCAATCTGTAAAGACAACGACGAATAAATATTTCTGTTGGCACCATCAAGAGGCGATTATTGGAAGCAGGTTTAAGCGGATGCGTAGGCCGTAAGAAATCGTATTTAAAACGCATGCATAAGGAGAAACGATTTAACATGGGCAAGAGAGCATGGAAACTGGTCACTGGTCGATTGGAACGCAGTCTTATGGACCGACGACACCAAATTTCAGTTATTTGGTACGCGACGGAGAGCTTTTTTTGTTCGTCGACGACCAGGTGAATGAGCTAGTAAGACCTGCTTACTACCGTCCGCCAAACATGAAAGTGGTAGTTATGGTTTGGAATTGTTTTGCTGAAACAACTACGGGTGATTTAATAAAAATTAGTGGTACAACGCGGAAAGAAGACTATTTTGGTATTTTGCAAAATCATGTTATTCCGTGTGAAAACCGTCTTGGTGAGCCGTTTGTGTTCCAGCAAGACAAAAACTCTTTAAAGAAAGCAGCAAGAAATGAACTAAAATTAATGGTTTAGCCTTCTCAGAGTCCCTATTTATCCCCCATAGAGCTCTTATGGGACAGCGTCAATCTCAGAACACCGAACACCTATGGGAATATTTACAGAACGCATGGCAACAGTTGATGCGGACTGTCTAGAAAAATTACTTCGAAGAATGCCTAAAATTTGTGCAGCAGTTATCAAAGTCAAAGAAAATCATATCGACAAGAATGAACTTACAAGCTAAATAATGTATGAATATTATTATGTTTGAAATAATTTACTTTTATTTGATAACTTACGTTGTACAAATTCATTAATAGTCGCAATAAAATTTTACTGTATCTATTATAAAATGTTTTGCTGCTTCCAAACTTTTGGACGGTAGTGCAAACCTGTAAAGTCAAATTAAAAAAAGAATTAATAACATTAAAAATAGTTCCAAACTGCAAAATGTATTTGGTAACGTTAGGAAGAACGTAAAATGTTCGAAACAGAGTGGTACACAATTTCGGCATCTTATATAATCTACCATAATCATTATTGCGGCTAATTTATGCAATTACAACTTATTATTAATAATTTGTTTAATATCCGTATTAAACTAAGGTGATAACTAGAGATTATTTCCATGCTGCATTTTGTTTTTACACATCACAAGAATGAACAACATGAATAGTATTACGTTATTTCTTCCACAGCAAATTATCGTATGAAGAAGTGTTATTATTGCGCAAGAATTTTCTAAAATATTGATTTTTCAGCATTGACTAATTTTTATTAACTAATTTTAATGAAATTTCAAGCGATGTTACAATCACTTGCAAACAAAAATATTACTTGACATAAACTGGTATTTGTGTATATAAAAAACCTATAAAATTATGTAAGTAAATGTGGTATTTATTCTATTGTTCTCCGTATCAGACATGACTTAAAGTTTCCATGGATTACTTTAACTGGATTTTTCTAAACATCTATCATAATACTATATGAGACCAAATAAGCCAAAACTAACTTGTTGTCCTCTCGGACGACCATTATGTTGAATATATTGTTTGTTGTGTAAAACTCATGCTGGAAAGTGGAACACCTCTGGTTTCAATCGGTCATTCGTCTATTGATACCAATCTATATTTGGAATATGTATTGCGTACATATAGTAAACACTTATTTTGAACGTAAATGATTTCAAGGTAAACTATCTTTAGTGAATTAAAGATAAGTAGGAAGGTAACTGAAATATGTAAGCGATGTATAGCGATACATCTTGTGCAAATACAACAAGTAACGAACTTCTCAACCTTCAACATCCGATTCCTCCAAAATATCTAATGTAGGCTAGAACAAGAATAGTTGAACAAATCGAATTTCTCCGAATTGGAGGACTTTATTAACGTATATAAACACTACTTCTACTTTCATTTTAACTTTCATTGCATGCAGGTTGTACGTTACTGAAACAGAGAATGTGGTATATAGTTTCAACGTTCAAACGTAGAAAAGTAAAAGAGAAATTGTGGCTTCTGATAACTATGTACATTATACCGCAGCCTCTTTAGGAAGGGCACGTTTGAAAACCTCCCACCAAATCCCTTTTTACAACTTCATATGTAGCGAAGACAACTTGATTAATCTATTCATCCACGGATTGATTGCATATCGACAATAGTCTGAACATAAGTAAAGATATGGTTGGAATCAAAAGCTTAAAATCGCTAGACACTATAAATTAAATAATAAGAAATACATTAAAAACATTGTATAATTATATGTAATGATAGCGGTGGTGGAAAACTCGTTTAGGAGTATACATAAAATTATACTTAAATACTTGCAGAATACACGCGGGAGATCCTGATGGAAGTAATAAAATGATATAATGCAATTTAGTGATGTTACGAAGATTAAAGCAGAACCTAAAATGTTGTATATGTCAGAAATTTGCTTTCATTTACACTAAATACACTGTGGTGACAGAATAAAATAGACACCTACTAATTAAAAAAAGATTCTATTCTCGTTATATATACAAAATATTTTAAAATTTTTTGAATTAGACTAATATTTTGTCGATCCACCTTTACTTGTGTGAAGTGCTGCGAGTCGTCGTGGCATAGAATCTATTAAATGATTAATGGTGTCTTCTGGAATATTTAACCACTCTTCTGTAACAGCTGCCACGAGTTCTTCCTTATTGCTGGGTTTTCGGGGTCGTTTCGCCATGTTTGTCTGTATTATGTGCCAAACATTCTCAATCGGATTCATGTCTGGTGATTGGCCTGGCCATGGTAAAATCCGAATTCCCTGTTCCTCTTTCCATGTGGTTGTTGTTCTTGCTTTGTGGCAGGGTGCTCCATCTTCCATAAAAGTGGCGTCTTCTTTAGATAAAATGGCGTTGTCGAATATCGGTAGTAGTCCTTCTGTTAATATTTGGATATATTTTGCCGCATTTATATTTCCGTCGCAGATTACTAATTGCGATCTTCCACCATACCATATCGCGCCCCACACCATGATGTTCACACCGCCGTATTTCACCGTCTGATGCAAAAATTTGTCGTCCAGTTGCTGTGACGAATGTCTCCGTACCCACGTACGACCACTATCACTAAATTGGCAGTATCTGCTTTCATCTGAAAAAATGACAGACCGCCAAAACTCTTCGGGCTTCGTTCGCATTTCGATTGCCCAAGCCATTCGGCGCCGTTTTTGAAACGTCGTAAGGAGAGGTTTTTTCTTTGCCACCCTTTTATACATTCCCACACAGTGGAGGTATCGCAGAACGGTGTGCTGACTTTTCTGTAAAGCTGCCGCAAGCTCAGCTGTACTTTTTCGCGGTTCTGTTAACACTTCGCGCACAAGCACCCTTTTACTTCTTTCAGAAGTTCCGGCACGCCCTGGTCTCGGCTCCACTGTTGTTTTTTCCTTGCGTTTAAACTGTGTAATCACACGGTTAACTGTGGACAACGGAATATTTAAAAATTTATTTATTTCACGTTGCGAAGCGCCGCGTTCACTCTGGTCAACGATGCGACCCCGGCTGAAGTCGCTAATATCACTCGAACCGTGTAAGTGAGGCATAGTTGTAACGATACTAAACTATGACGAATTCCTTCCGATACATCTACCCCTACCCTAATGACAAGAGAAAGTTCTTAATTCGTTCTTAGAATTTAGCTGTTTACATATTTATACCGCTTTACCTGGTGTCTATTTCATTCTGTCACCCTAGTGTATATTCAATTTTTAAGAACATATAGTTACCAACTCGCATTGAATTTTGTATGATTATTTGTGTATTTATTCGTCAAACTCAATACGCGTTGGCGTCGGAAAGTGTTAACAACTGTAAACTACTGCATTGCGTTCTTAAAAAAATATATATGTATACAAATGAATTTGCGCTACCTTCCTAAATCATCATCTTTATTGGTATCTTTGTCATATAACCGCACGTGTAGTTGAGTGCCAGAAGTGTCCATGATACACTACATGAAGATAAAGTATTAAGTTATTTAGCAATGACACATTTACAAAATATAGAAAAAACTAAATGAATAAAACTAAGAAATACACTGCCCATCACATATATAGGTATTTCCAAACGACCAGTTGGCACTATTGGATCCCGCTGTTGAAGAGTTAGTGTTATGAATCCTTAGTAACCATAGCCTGTATTATTTATAATATACATGCATAAATACTAGAAAATATTAATTTTCAATGATATTCCTGTACGTACTAATTCAAAACATAAATTCAAAATACTATATTTTTCCATTAGCAAAGTAAGACTGATGTCTAAATATGTAATGGAAACCAATAAATACGGTAAATTAATATTTTCTAGAGAATAATAAAATTAATAAATTGAACATATAGCAAAATTTGAATATTTGTATATACGTATATATACATTATATTTATTCTTCTTATTCAAATTTTGTAACAGAACAGACGAATTAGTTCGCCTTATGCTGATTTCCTTAGCATGCTGTAAAGTTTATAGTTCTATGCAAAAATCAAAGCAAAGCAGAAGCGAAAGTAGCAAATAAAAATTAATACATCAACGAGTATACGAAGATAAACAGTTCCATAAGAAAGTATGTTTATATTTTCAAACTTGAATTCCCAACATGTATGTAATTCATGGTCAGTTCTCTTTGATGTTGGCTCACCTGCCCAGTGCCTCGTCATCAGATGTGTCGTCAAAATCCCATAAATGTAAATGCAGTTGTTGTCCATCGGACTGCAGTATATCAAACTAACAAATATAAAAACATAAGCACTTAAAATAAATATGTATTCACGACGAATATGGAGGATATCTCTTAACTAGCAGACAGTAGGAATTTCGATCTAGTTATATGTTATTGCATATTAACTAAGGCTATCTGGGCTATTTATAAACAAATTTTAACTAACTAAGAAGTAACACGCATAAAAGATCATTTTTTTTTAATACAAGTAGTAACTCCACTAATATAAGCATTGCGTTGTAATTCATAAAAAATATGACATTGGAAACTACAACGATTGCATGGACTATGTGATAATATAATTGACAGATATTGTAGTAAACCCCACACCATACAAATTAATTATTTATACAGTACGCAGCATTTCAAGTAGACTCTCATTGTCAATCGAATTACCAACTGTATTTAAAAACATATCAGCATGCAATATTTCCCATGCAAATTCTTAAATTACTATTTTTTTACAACCAAATGGATGTTTCCAGATATATTGTATCTCTTCGAAGAAAAGAATCCATAGCTTTTAGCAGAGCATTATAGCAATAAATTAATCGAACACGTGTGCAATGGAGAGTAGTTCTCTGTTGAATTTTTGTACTCTTTGATGGATATTGTTTTGTGCGCATGTGATTCTCTCGAAGAATACATATTTAAATAGCTTAAGTTTTTATTATGTCCGGATTCTACCATGTGCTGATCTACACTAGACAATTCTGGTTTACTGAAACCAATATGCCTAATATGTTCTTTAAACTTCGTTTCAATATTTTCTTTTTCTTTATAACTTTAACACAATCACTTACATGCAATTTGGTAAATTAATAATATTCTTCTTATTCTAATTATCTTTATTGTTCTTATCATCGTTATCATCCTTATTGTCCTTACATCCTATCCTGATGTGGAGTTTATTGCGATACCTGAGAATTACGAACTACATTTCAAATTCAATGTCGATTACTGCGTTAGCAAAAGTTTGATTTCTAAGTATATTAATTATGGAATACGATATGCGCTTGACAACATCTTGATTTTTGCCAACTAAGAGAACAAGATAACCTTGTATCAAAATGAAAAAGCTTAAAAAAGGATTACTGAATTGTAAAGACTCAGCGATTCACATATCTACGTGACAATTCAAAAGAAAAATGAAAATTGATTTAGAGAAAATCACGAATTGATTATGTGTTCGTTTTCCATAAAATTAACAAAATCGAGGTAAATGTAAAGTACGATTAAAAGCGAAAGCAATTTGCCCAGAAACCAATTTGGGCACAAAAAATATACTGTGAAATTTAATGAATTTGATATACTTTTCTCGTGTAAAGGTGTTCCTATCGACTGTCGATCAGCTGATGAGATGTTTGTTATTTACCGTTCGTTAGTCATTTTCTATGATACGATTTTCTATATTATACTCTGTAGTGCTTGAAAACATATTTTTAACGATACAGGGTATTGTATAGCTGTTTCGTTATGTGTACATCATCTTTATACAGATATTTCTACAAATGATTTTATTAAATTCTTGATTAGAATGTTGGCAATCACAGAAAGTTCGAGTTTTAGAACAAAAGAACGATTACTTTTGAGCATTCTATCCGGGTTTGATAAACAGAATATTTTGTACAGCCAATACAACATGAAAGCAAAATTCTATAATTTAAACAAAAGAGCATAATGCATAAACAATTGATGATATCCTTGCAAAAAAAGTACAGTCAGTATTGCAACTACTTCCATATTATCCGGAATGAAGTCCAATAGAATAAATATTAGGGATGGTAAAGAAACTGTTAGAAATGTGAAAATATGTGAAAATATGTGAAAATATATGGAAATATATATATATATGGATAATAAACATGTAATGCATGAGTGTTCCGATTTAATATGAAGTTAGAAGAGGACACTGATGATAATGAAGATAACTTCCTATTTTCATCCGACGAAGAAAATAACTAATTCAGTGTCAAAGAAAAACCAATGCTGATAGTTTCCTGCATTTTCGTATTACATTGTATTATTAGCAAATTATAAATGTCGTTGCATACTTAGTTAATACTACTGTACCCAAATAAAATTGTTCAATATACACTAGGGTGACAATAAAATAGACACTTCATGGTGTCTATTTTTTATGAATCCGATAGCGAATGTTTGGCACATAATCCAGACAAATATGGCGAAACGACCCCGAAAACCCAGCAATAAGGAAGAACTCGTGGCTGCTGTTACAGAAGAGTGGTTAAATATTCCAGAAGACACCATTAATCATTTAATAGATTCTATGCCACGACGACTCGCAGCACTTCACGCAAGCAAAGGTGGATCGATAAAATATTAGTCTAATTTAAAAATTTTAAAATATTTTGTATATACATATAACGAGAATAGAATCTTTTTTCTAATTAGTAGGTGTCACCCTAGTGTACTATTTGTATTCTGCACAACATTTTCATATTTTTATCTTATTTTAGAAATTATTATGTACAATTTCAAAATATCCTGTCCATATAAAACTAAAATAATCTTTGCAAGCATTGCTCCTTGTATGTTTTGATGACGTAAATGTATAATAATTTTGAGGATGATACACATAAAGCCATTGCACATTGCTATTACATAATAAATATCGTAATCGTTTATTTCCAACAGGTATACACCCAGTAGAAATAAGCTAGAGATAAATCTAAAAATTTAGTAGGTACAATTCATTTGTAACGCTACTAATAAACATAAATTCAATAAAATGATATAAACAAAAAAGAAAATATATTGATAACAAAGCAAAAAGTACCTGGCGAAACGAGCAGAAATAGCTACAAGAATTGAATTAAACCTATCGGCGTTAATATCGGAGAAGTCCGCGATTTGATTAAAATAGGAACACGTCAAGGAAGTGAGAGACCTCATTAAAACGTTTGTCCTGTTAGTGTTGTAGTAAAAAGTGAAAGATGATCTGGTGTTCGCTCTAGGTACAAGAAAATTACACTTAGATAGTAGGCATGGACAATCAATTTGATTATGCAACAAAGAAAACAAGAACTTAAGTAGAGACATAATTCTCCTCACATAAAGCGCTGTGAATTTAAATTTGTTCAGCAGAGCGCCATATTCGATATTTTAATCAGGATAAGATCTTTCAAGCAATAAATATAAAAATTCCAGGAACCTCCTTTGAACAGACTCTACGGAATTTACATGAGTTATATAAGAGGGAAACCAGATCAAAGCACCATATTCTAGTCGGAACCGAATAAGAGAAAAAAATAAAGCAGACAATGCTTTCATGTTATGGAAATCCTTGCAGTTGCGATAAATGAATCCGTAGGTTTTATATCTTTTGGACTTTTGGAAACAATTTCCAAAATATGGTCAGACAAAGATAAAAAGGAATCAAAATCTCTAACCGATGAAGCTATATATGAGTATATTGAAAAGATACCGGCTGTTTGCGTTTGGTAAATGTTGTATATGAGCATTTAGAAACGTTTAGAAATAACCTATTTACTATGCACCAGTCAGAAATGCCGCAGATATCCATCTCAAGCAATACACACTCAGCAGGAGTGTCAATGGTTGGGAACAGTTTAACATGGTCAGCATGGATCCCACCTCTCACAGTATTAACAATATCATTAATGAATAGAAGAAATTAGCACACTTGAAATTGCCTATTGGTAATGTAAGATTCAAACAAGGAGTACAGGTATTGAGAAAGTCCAAATGATTTCAACTTATGAAGGAGAACATAGTGATCAATCTGATCAAAAGCTTTTTGAAAAAGATCATATCTACTTGACCTTTTGCATCCAACGCTTCGGATACATACTGTTGAAATAGGCTTGAAAAGGTTGGTAGAACGCTGCTTTATACACCTATGTTGATTAACAGATATCATTCCATGAACCTGAGGGTATAACTGTGTAAACAAGACGTGTTCAAACGCTTTAGAAAAATTGCAAAGCAAGGAAATCGGTTGGTAATTTCTAATATCAGACGAATCGCCCTTCTTCAGTACGAAACAGAGTCTTCAAATTGACGGGAATGTTGAAGATGTTAATATAAGGTTGAAAATCCGATATATCGGTTTCGCAAAAATACAAGCGCAGTCTCTTACAATAATGTCTGGAACACCACCTGAACCTGATGTGAACGAATTCCTGGATCGCTTAAGAGCTTGTTTAATTATGGTGCAGCTCGAGGCATCATTGAACATAGGTATTCACAAAAGGCATTAACGGTATTCCATAGGTGCGGAGCATTCCATATCATCAAGTCTCACGAGTAAAGCTATCCTGGTCGTCTGCGATGAATAAATGACCAGAATTGTTTTGGATCATTATTTCGATATCATCAAGACAATGCCGATAAGCAGCCGAAATAATATTGCAGATTTAATACGTAAATAATAGATAATCTCGGTATTGTACTACGGTAGATACTGGCGACGCTGGATTATTTGGAGGCTGAAATTTAGGAACTAATGAAGTAAACCCTTCATCCGGAATAATATAAACGATACTACAAGCGTCATCAACGTCGTTTAGAGTGTCAAGAACAGACCAACCTGTTGAGAGTAAAGTACTGTAAAGTAATGGGAAGTTAGCTTTTTTAAAATTAAATGCGTCTGAGGTACGGTTCATTATAAATGGTAGGCAAGGAATTTGAGGCAGTTCTAAATCGCAAGAAAGAGCAGGATGCTGGGAATCTTCTGTCAGGAAAGAATTGAGGTCACAAGATACATCACACATAAAATTAGAGAATACTAGGTCAAGTAATTGTAATATAAGTTGTTATAACTTAAAATTAATCTGCGAAGTGTTATTTTCAGTAAGGTTATGTATATACAATTGACGTGTAACATGTTTCTGCATCCAATATTTTTAGGATGGTCTTTACATACTCATGTCACACGGTTCACCTAAATAAGTTTCTTTCGATTTTAACCGTACTATACAGCGGCTACGCTCGTCTGCAACAGATCATCTATATAGACTCTTCGCAATACTATAGCGTAAAAATCAATTACTCAACCGGTATATCAGAAAATACTTTTTGGTCTGAAGTTTAAGAACAACGTAATGTTCCTAAAAAATGATCTTTAATTAATATTTACTGCGAATATTAATGGAGTCTGCAACTGGCAAATGTTAATAATCTCAGTAATTGCATATCTGAATGTAGAAAATTTAAAGCTATTAAATTTTCTGCATTCAGATATTTAGATAGATAATAGTAATATTATCTATCTAAATATTGCATATGGCATTTACTTCGATTACAAAACAAATTAGAAGACAACAAAACAATATCACCCACATTGCACGTAAAACGTATCATTCAAAAACGCTAGTATAATGAAATTGACGGCAAAACTAATACAATTAGCACAATTTTACTCTTTAAATGTACATTTTCTCAAAGGTGCCAATTAAGAATTCTTAACGTATTTATAGTATAATCAAACGGTGTTCAAAGTTGCATTAGCTTGTCATCAAATTCATTTCAGATTCACTACTCCATGAAAAACGAATGGAAAAAAATACATGTTTGAATGTTCCAAAAAGTATAACAATTTAGTGATATATAAAATGCATGTTTACGGTAACAGCTACAACCCGCTACTGTTACTTTTGATTAGCAGTTTAAGAAAGCTGTTACTCTCTTTAGCAGTTTCCCTTACATAACCCATACGTATAAGCGACTATTTAGTAAGAGATTGCCTATATCTAATACAAAAAAAAAAAACAGTTTTCGAAGTGAGATGTTTAGAAACGTTTTGTACTTTATGACTTTATTCCTACACTGATAAATATCTGATAGTCTGCTACATCCGAAAAACTGCTACAGACAGTAGCAACTTTTTTATGTTGATTAGTTCTACAAACTGCTAAAGGTAGTTAACAGTTACGAATAGCAGCTTGCTTTGTAGTAATCGATCACTATAAGATTTTTATTTCAAATTGCTAAGCGTTCATCTGAATTATCCATGTTGTCACGATTAAGTTGCATCAACGAATCAGAATAGATTTTTGGTTCTTTGCTGCCTGTCAGAATCTACTTACGAAAAATACGTGTACATTTGCGATTGTAAATTCCCGTATGCATAGCTTCGAACGCAAATCGTTACTCCGAAAAGTATCAAAAGGACTTATATGCGCATAAAACAAGCACTTTTCGTTTGTAAATTAGATAGCTATGACCGGCTTAACATTATATCCGGCGTCGTTATATCCGAATCCAGCAATTTATGTGCGTTAATGAATGGCATTGAATGACATCGTCGCAGCCAGTATGTTGCTGTATCGGACATGTTTGTAGGTGAATTCTACGTAAGGAAATGTTGAACCACAATGTATAATTTTTATCTAAGAATTTAAATATTTGTGCTTATGAAAACAAAAGAAAAGTAATCTTACAATTTCTATACAACATTTAATCGTGTCAACTTTAAAAAAATTCATAAATAAAAATATGAAACTGTTCAAGCATTAACCAATATTGTATATAAACCTAGAACACTGGGCCATGCTCAATTTGCGACAAAGCTAATCAAAACATTCCAACGACCTTTCAATAAAAATACTTGCAAACAATATTAATTTATTACTATTCACAATATGAATGTAATAAACTGTAGTAGTAGAAATGCAAACTCTCATATTAAGTAAATTTCTGTAGTAGACGCCCCTAAATGGTATAGATATTTTAAACAAATAACTAGTCAAAATTAACAGTTAAAAACTTTTTTAATTAGGTACATAATATTTGCATTATTTTTTCTAAACCGGGCGAGGCATGACATCGTCACTTGCCGTTTTTATTTATTGCTGACATAGCATTTAGCGCAAATTTACGAAACAGTATTCTATTTATTGTTCCATTTATCTCTGAGTGAAACTCCTTTCGTTGTGTACAGTGTAATTTGCGGTAGTATGTTGTAATTTAAGTATAAAAACGACAAGCAAATAACTATCGAAACGGGAAAATACATTCTTTTTGCCAAAACGAATTAGCTCGTCTTCGTCCGAGAGAGCAAACAACAGATTTGCGAGTACGATTCTAATTGTAACTAAAATTAATTCAAGTCGTCAAATTGAATACCAAATTCAAACTCAACAAGTGAAAATATTCAGCTCGTTTCATCAGTAGATATTAGTGATATGTTCTACTGCTTGTTTATTTCAGTTCCAATTCTTATTTCTTTCGTTGTACAAGATTTCCAATACCGCATTCAGATACAATCATTAGCCATCTAGTTATTTGCTGGATATTTAATTTTGCTATATTACCCCATTTTGATATTTAATTCATGTTAATCTTACTACGTTAATCGTTTAGCTGTTTTATGCTAACCTCCATTTATCTGTTTACTGTTATAAGTTATACTGTTGTAGTATTTTATCGTAATTAGTTATTACTCATGAATCGCCGTGCAATGTTCTACTGCATTTTTGAATTACTTAAGTTTTCAGTCAAGTTTATGTCATATTTTCTACATCTACATACAGCTATTTCAAAGTCATAGCGTAAGTTACACTTTCTAAATTATAAATGTAAAAAGATGTTAAATTCTAATGCACATCATGAATATAATGATGAATTTCACAAGTTCAAAATTACATTTAAAATCGCAAATTTTTCGCCTCTAGCGTGGTTTACACGTCGAGTTACCGTGCCAGTTTGGTTTCCCTGTTTCTCCTGAAGAAGCCTCGGAAGCGAAACGTCGAGATCCTACCCTCCTGTTTTCTTCTCTTTCCTCTTTTTTCTTTCTTTTTTTCCCTTTTTCTTCTGTCTCTTTCCTCCTCTTACTCATTTTAATTTTTCTTTCTCCCCCTCTCTCCCCCCCCCCATTTTTTTTCTATTTTTATTTCTTTCTCCTCTTACTCTTATTTCATTTCCATTTTCCGGAAGTAGTTCGTTTATTACTGATTCTGGCCGTGAAGGCCTACGCATTCATTTCATATACATTGTATCATGCCACTAGCTCAAGTGTGTACATGCAAGTTATAATATAAAAGAGAATTATTATCAGAAAAGAAACTCAGAATGGGAAATATAATAGATATGAAATATTCAGGGTTCTCTGTACGTGTTGTAAGAATTTTAGTCACAAAAAATTATCATGATACTCGCAAATTACTCGAAAATGTCACTTGTGATATTGATATTCTATCATTCTAATTATAGGATTATCGTGACATGTTATGTTCTAGCATTTTAGTTATCGTACATCCGTCGATCAACAAATTACTTACGTTCTATGTGCATAACCTATACAGTATGTATTAGACGTGGAATTCGTTGATCGTTTGGATGCGTGATTGATGACATAAATATATTCATAGCGTATAAATCCTATGAAATGAAACATAGGCCAGTTTCCGGTTTATAAACAACTGACCAACGACTTGATTGTATAATAAAACAACTCAACATGATGAAGCCTCTAAATCACTAATAACACATGAATAACAATTATTAAATCTTCATGCAAATAAAAATTCAAATACTAATTCAAATTTATCACCATTACCTCACACCAGAAATCCCACTTCGGATCCACTGTATTTTGAATCGTCTTTGTTCGAAATTCTTGGGCACCAACTGTAATTATGGCATAAGGATCGGATTTACCTTTTCCTAACATACCAATATCCTTCCTCATTAGGTTTTTGCCTTCAATTAAGTGCACTCTCAGTACTCCCTGAAGTAAATTAAATAAAAAAAAACATGTTAATAATAAGCAAGCAGTACCATGCATATGTAGTAGCTAATATCCGACTTCTATAGTTTGTTCGCACATTTGTTGTTGTAGATAACAGTGAATGCGTTGTTCGCAAATCCCGGATTCGCCCTAGTCTCACGCAAGGCATGAACCGCGTTTTTCGCATGTATATCAGAACAAATCCGATATTTTCGCAATATTGTCAGAACATTCTGAGTAAGCCCCTTGTGCTCAGAGAATTTTTATAGAGCACATTGATATGTAACGTCATAGACTATAAACTCCAATTCTGTTAGTATCACATCCTCACGAACTTATTTTAATATTACAAGTCGTGCAATTATCAAATATGAGTAAGAATATAATCATATATGTTCTAACAAATGAAATGGATCAACAATTTTTTTGGTAATCTATGTGTAAAGTTAATAATATGCAGTTAAACTCATTGTATTTTGTTTTTGCGTTCTGTGTTATATAGAGAAAAGCTGATAATTCTCAATAGCATGAATATTTTTGTTCTTATAAAAGAAATAAGTATAGCTTTTGGTTTTGGAGAAATTTTCTTTATATAATTGAAACAAGGACCACCTAAGACGCCCCCAAAAACTCAAAAGGAAAAAAATGCTCGTAGAAAAGAGAAAATGTTACGAAGAACTAGTAAGAGCACATTAATCGTGTAATATGTTGTTCTATCTTGTAACTATACTTCATTCACGTTAAGAATGCAGTAGATAGCGCTATAATCGGCAGCTATATTACACTGGCGAAATTTAACCGGTGGAACTGTCAAATAACAATGTCGTAAACGTCAAAGTTTGGTTATCAAAATCTTGTATAGTAAACAGCAAAATTGTTCATGTTATGTGCAATACATTATGGTTGTATGACCTAATAAAATAATACCGCAATAGTAAAGTAAAAGTAACATCAATTGCAATATAAATGTATCCTTCAGTTGTTTCATTTAACGAAATAGTTGGAGCTTAATTATGTTAGAAAGTAAACAAGTTTGCATTTGGGGTTAATCGAAGCGAACATAAATGCTATATGACAAGCTTCAAAATAACAATATTTCCATGGATAAACTTGAATCGAAAGTATAACTTCCGACATAAATGGTTAGATACGGTTATATATGTACATAGTGTCATGAAGTAAATTTTTCCGTTGGTAAACTCCATCAATTTGCAAATATAAGTTGCAGACATGCATTGTAAGCCTTTAGCCTCTGCCGATATGCTTCGCTTGAGGATTTTTCGATAGTCCTGAAATTGGATATACTACTGCTTCCTCAGTCATACCGAACCGAAGCTGTAATCTCGTAATAGTAGAGTAAAAATTATTTTGTTTATATAATTGATTGTATAGTACCTTGAATTATTACATGATGAGATAAAAGGGTTCAGAAAAAAACTACTTTTGCCACAACTTGTTTATAAAGATAAAAAGTACAATAAAAAAATGACAGGAAATAACCACGCCAAGATGATAAGTAAATCTGACAACTGACATCAGCTGACAGATATTTTATATGAAGAAATTGTATTCATTTCTCCTGTGCGAAAATGCCTCGCCCACCAATGGCAAGCCCGTATTTTAATGCCTGTCAATTCTAAGTCTGCATTTTCTTAAGGTGAATGGAGTATAAGTGTTCCAATTAAAATGTAGTGTCTGTATTCAATACTCATTTCTTAAGCATGCAATTTAAATTGTATGGAAATTTTCTACAACACACATCATTTTGCTTTATACATCTTTGGCATTTTCTAAATAAACAATATAATCTAATATATTATATGTATCTCTTTCACATACTTGTTCCATTACTTCTAGTAATTCTAGGTCAGTTAAATATTTCCATTTTGGTCAATTATACATTCAAGCTAAAAGTTACCGCATATTTATAATGCGATAATTAAAAAGATAGAAGTATTTTTCTCAAGTTAATATATAAATAAGTCAAACAGAAGTAAACATAACGTTAAGCAAGAGTTTTTAAGACAAAATTTCCCTAAGTTTTATAAATTCTTGGCAAAAACCGGGTTATTTTTTCCGAAAGAGATACAGTAGAACCCGGTTATAACGACAGTCACGGGACTGCGAACTTTTTGACGCCATAAAAAGGTGACGCTATAGGCGGAGTTTTAGAAGTTCCATGTTTACATACAAGAATTGGTGGGAAACAATATTACAGGTGGTAAACAGATACATATGTGAATTTAATTAATTTAATGTACTTAACCATATAACCTTACACATGTAGGTACGTACTAACTTGTTTGTCTAATGAAAGAAATCTGTAATTTTCCGTTGCACAGTTTTCGCACGCCAAAACTGTTTTTCTATATCCATTTCTAATTCTCTCACTTTATCAATAATTTGAGGTGACGTTTCTGGCTGTCTATAATAAGTTTTTAAAAGTGTTATGGCACTTAGGGCTTCTTCGTATGTCGGTACGTGTTCTGCTTCGTCGCATAAATCTTCTTCCTCTTCGATTTCACTATCGTTTTCGTTATCCCACTGTTTTATGTCCTCCACGATATCAGAATCTGAACGCATTCCCGACGTAATAAGACAACTGTCAACGGATGCAAAGTCGTCGAAACAAAACTGGTTTTCGTCACTCTGATTTTGCTGCCACTTTTTATAAGTTCACATAATGGAACGTCATCTTCATTTAAGTTGTCACAAACTGGATTATTCCTTAATCTTGAATGACTAAAGCAGTTTGCTATAGTCTCAGAGGTTATACTACGCCAAGCCTTCTCTAAAAAGTCCAACGCGTCGAGAAGTGAAACTGTACATGGTGCGTTTTTGTCCATACCCGTAATAATTTTCTGCGGAAGAAATTTTCTGTAAAAACATTTTAAGCTTCTTATTACGCCTTGGTCCATTGGTTGAAGGATGCTAGTGCAATTTGGGGGCAGAAACACCAAATTAATATTTTTTAAGTGGGCTAATAATGGATGTGCTGGGCAGTTATCGAGTAAAAGCAAGATTTTTTACCTTTAACCGCAAGTTCTTTATCCCATTTTCGAATTTCATTTTCAAAGATTTCTGAAATCATCTATGCTCTTTTGTTTGCGCAGTAATTTGTTGGGAGTGTTTTTATGTTTTTGAAGCAGCGTGGCTTTTTTGACTTTCCTATGACAAGAATTTTACGTTTCTCCGTACCGGTCATATTAGCACACACAAACCGTTCTTTGGCTAGTTTACCGCCTACACATTTTTCGCCTTTAAACCTCAGAGTCTTATCTGGAAGAAGTTTATAAAAAATTACCGTTTCGTCGCCATTGTAAATTTCATTGTCTTCATAATCTTGCCTTAATTTAGGCCACACTTCATTTAGCCACGTCTCCGCTTTTCATATTAACACTTTTCGCTTCACCGCTCACTTTTCCGAACGTTATTGAATGTTTCCGTTTGAAACGCTCCAGCCACACTTTGCTGCACTTAAAATTTGTGTCTCCAAATAAACTTCCAAATTCTTCGGCATTTTGTATAAGCAGTGGTCCATTAACGGATAAATTTGCACTTCTACATTGCTTAAACCACGTAATAAGCGCTTCGTCGATTTCAACCTTTTCGCACGATCGAATTTTTTTTTGACTTTTCTTTCCCTTTCACAAAGGTATTCATGATTTTATTCTTATTTTTCACAATTGTACAAATCGTAGAATTAACTAACCCAAATTCGCGACACACGTCCGCTTTCTTCCTGCCACTTTCGATTGGTTTGATTATCGCGACTTTGCCGTTCACGCTTAAACTTTTTCGCTTTAAACCTGACATTTTCGATAAAGAAATTTCGATGTTTCACTCACACGATTCAAATGCCGACTGAGGAAATTTCTTACGAACTTTGCGTGGCGCATTGCAAGAAACGGTAATATTCTTGGAATCCCCGAACGGTCGAATGTTGGAGGCTAGACAAATTGCAAGAAATTTGAATTCAGCGAACGGTAATATTCTTGGAATCCCCGGACGGTCGGTTGCACGCTAGGCAAATACCGGGAATTGAGCCATAAATGATAATATAAATACATACCTCAAGTGGTAAATATTTGTCGTTATATCAGGGGTTATTGACGCTAAAACCGGGTTTTTCCCTGTACGTTTGAATAGTAAAGTACGGGACCGCTTAAAATTTGACGCTAAAAAAGGAGTGTCGTTACAGCCGAAGTTATAACCCGGTTCTACTGTACATATATTGTGTCATCTAAGGTACAAAGGTTGTATTGATAAGATAGATCGGTGAAAATCTCTAACATTATTGTTGTTTTTCTCTGAAATTATTAGAAATAGAATAAAACAAAACCAAAACGTGGTTTTTCCTTTTTTTTTTAATTTCTGCTTAAATAAACGTGAAAAAACGGGGGACAAGGAATCGCTAACCTGTCCGTATTATTAAGGTTCACAAAGCCGGTGTCAAACCGATGGACGTGTAGAAGGGCGAATAAAAATATTTATTACTCATTACACACATATATAAGAGGGAAGAACCGTAATAATCCTCTAAATAATATCAGTTAGCAGGTATCATTTCAATTCATTCGACGTTACCGGGTTTTAATAGAAAGAATAAGTACAACGTTAGAAAATTTTATTCAACATATCCAGCTACTTTGCAAATACGGCGGATATTGAGGTGCTTGATGTGTAATCTATTACAATAAGAACAATTTCATAGCTGCGATAACTTACGGAGCTGTTATAGATTCAATAAAAGTTCAGAAACGATTTTTGCAGTTTATCGAATTCGTAGGATTACGGAACTGATATGTATGCTTTCAAAAACTAGGCATAAGTAAACTTTCACTTTCGCTTCACTTTAATATCTCAAAATGACCTTGATGTTAGAATATCCACCAATATTTCTTAAGAATTTTGACAGGAACCCGTAAAACATTTTTTTTAATAGTTGCTATTTAATTTACCAGCAAAATAGAGCCCATTTAGAACGGGCTTAAGTTTCCGTTATTGCTTACAAGGAAATTCAGGCTTTAATTCATGTATGCTTTAAATTATAAACACGTTTCCAGAACAAATTATGCGGGCAAACCAAGGTATTCCTAAATTACATATTGTAATTACGTACTCTACTACTCTTTTTAATTACGTTGTAAGTTAAATTGTTTTATATAGTTTTAAATACTTTGCAATTTACACTACACTATACTCTATTTTTTTATTCGGAGGAGTACTCTGAAGACGTGTTCACACAAATGAATTTCTTAAAGCTATTTTTTGGCGGCAGTTTCAAAACTTACTAGGATTTTATATAAGTTACAGTTACGTAATTATTATTACAACGCAAATTTCGGGAGAAAAATTACAAATGCACTCAGAAAAACAAATGATCTAAACATCAATCATTTGTAATAATATGGCGGCCGGCAATATATTAAATATAGGTAGTGTAATTTCTGCCGAAAAACCGACCAGCAGCTAGCCTACTTTTTCACACTTCAATTTAAAAATAGTCCTCCGAACTAAAAACTTAGAGTAAAATGTAAAATAGACGATTGGTAAGTCATTATTTTTACGATAAAATTCGATTAATTGTTATTGCCAAATACGAAAAATTAAAATTTAAAAAAGGCATATATATTGAACTATTATACCTTTTAAATAATCTGTTACTATAAATTTCACTAACTAAACAAGAAAAGAACTAAGCTTTGCAACAACTCAAAAACGATATTGTTACATACTTCAGGTTCTGGAGCTTTTAATTCTGCGGCCTCCACAATATCACTGAGCTGTACTGGAAATTTGTTAGGGAGCACCATCAGTGAAGCAACTTGTTCGGTTATAATTCTTCTTAACATATCGCTGTAAAAAGTTCAAATAAAGTATAGTCACGGTCTCACTCAAACTGTATTCATAACTTTGATTGGATGACAGTAGCCATCAAATAAGAACGAAAAGATATGTAAATAATGATTCAGTTCAGTTTTATTGCTGCAGAATATAATTTAGCTATCGAAATAGTGCAAATATAGGAACCACGCTGTAAACGCATCTGCTAGATGACATCACCGCTGATGTTTGTTGCTGTCTTACTTGTATACCGTATGTTATTGTTCATATTATAAGTAAGCCACAGTCACCATTCTTTTTTTCTACTTTTATTGTACTAAGTTACTGTTTCAATTACATATCGTAATTAGTTATTACTAGAGACCGGATTATATGCAAAGTGCAAAAATTAAAGTTAATTAACGCTAATTAACTTTGATCAGTGTAATACATCTACATATAGATGTAAAGTATAATAAATAAGTTAAATTAAATTTTTGCACTTTGCATATAATCCAGTCTCTAGTTATTACTCTTTTCTTTCTGTTTTAATGTTTATTTCTTTTGCTGTTTTCTAAAATGCAGTTTACTCTGTGTATTTTCATCCAGTTTTTATGTGGGCTTCCATGTTTGCCATTGTGCCTATTTCTTGCACACGGTTGCATATGATCTTGTATTATTTTATCAATTCTCTAGCCGAGCCCCAATTAGCTTAATATAAGCTCCCATCTAAAATTTTATAAAATAAACAGGCATAATTTCTCAATCGGTTTGGAATTTATGAATTTTTTCTTCAAAATAAGTTTCTATTTTCGAGTAACGTCACCAGTTCAAAAGTACGAATACATATTGAGAGACAAACTGTATAAGATGCTCAATTAAGGTCTTATGAGTGCACATGAAATATTAAAATAAACAGAAAATAAAATTAACAAATGTACCTTAATCCTGGCATATCCAAAATATCTGCGATTCCAATCAAGTTGAAGTCTATCGATGGGTTATTTAAGAAAAATACTTGTAATCCACCAATAATTGGAACTGTTGTAATTAATGGTTTCATTATTACTCGTAGCATGCCATGCAACTATAATAAGAAACACATTTCTACAATAATTACATGCATAAGAAATGAAAAATATCTCATTAAATTTCGCAATAAAAATATATTCGCTAATTCCTAAAACACTAAAGCGATAAAAGGTAACAAAACTGACAACTGAATCTTAATGCTGACATATCTGAACTATCTGCGATTACAACTAAATTGTAGTGTATTAATGGGTTATTAAAAAAATACTCGCACACGAAAATATTCAACCACAAGATTCTGATTTCCTTTTAAATAACAACCCGAAATTCTTCCATTTCCAACTTATTTTGAAGAATTCACGAAAACCAACATTTTCCAACAAAAACCATTTTTATTTGCTAAATTCATGAGAAATCTTTGATTTGTAACACTTTCGAAGAATTGGTTTGAAATATAGGAAGGCTACTAATTTTTATGGTATCTTTCATGTTAAATGAAATGCACCATACTTTTTTATTATTCATGCTACACTACACTTTATTAAACCTAAACAAATTAAATCTTTAAAAATACGATCTGATTAAAAAGCTACTGAAATTTGAATTCTGTTTGCAATGCATCTTCACATTAACAAGCTTATTACTTTATTACATTGAACGACTAATACATCAGGTAAAATAGTCGTCAAGCTTTCATGGCAATTGGTATTGGCTGCTCTTTGGTTTTCGGTTTCTCTATCGTGTCTTCTTCTGATGACCCGAGAAGCGAAGAAAAAATAACAGATAATTTGCAACGGACTTTTGAGGTAATAATAGAAGGTTCTTCAACAGCGCGTTAGTTAGTGATAAAACAAAATCTTTTATCTGTAAGTAGCATGATTTAGAATTATTTGAAATTTAGAACGTGAACAAAAACTGTTTATATCAAATTTATGTTTAGAGCCTTATATATAGTCCGTTCGCACCTTAAAAATTCAGGATGGCTCTTATGGAATGTTGTCCTCTCTTTTTATCGACAGAGAGTTTATATATGTACATCCCTTTTCAGTCTGGGTAAAGTTGCGCGATTTTCTACTAGTGAATTTGTCTGACAGCTGCATTACCAAAAAATAAACTGGTATTTAAGTTTTATTTATTGGTGTCAGCTGTTCTGCTTTAACTCGAAAAACCTTATGTCTGTCTTACATTATATCATTGCAACATTATTTCCAATAAAAAAATCAGTTTACTAATCTTATTACAGTCAATTGTAGAATCAATTCTAAAAGAAAAAGAAATGTCACATTCGTAAATTATATTTTAATAATGAAAATGAAAAAATGAACATATGAGAAATATTGGTTATCTTCCATTTGTCATTTCTTCATCTAGGCAACTGTAGAGTGTAAAACATCCTAATAATATAATTTTGACACAATGTCGCGTTCGCATTTCCTATAAATAAGAGCCATATTGAATTTTAAGGTGCGAACAGGCATTGGAGGCATATTTAGTACCGATCATGTTCGATCTGCCAAATCAGTTACAACTTAAAAACATTACACAAAGTACTAGCCTTTTATATAGATTTTAGTGCATCTATAACAACAGCTAATGCTGTTAATTATATACAATCCGATTATCATTGGATATAAGTCCGTTTTTAGGGGGATGTTTTTTAATTTTATTTCAAAAAACAAAAACTAAACTAATGTCGTAGACTAATGTGAAAATAAATTAATTCAACGATACAAACCTGAAAATCTTTAACACCAGCTTTCATGCCCTGTAGAAAAAACGTAATGTCACAGTCTCCGGCATAACTAAAAGTAAAATCCATTTTAATTTGAATTTAATCAAAAAATGAAACTTACAATATGTCAATATCCATAATAATTTCATTTCGCGCAGTATTTTTATCGTAAACTTTAACACCCCCAACTCTAGGTGGCTAATGAAACAAATAAATTATGAATAGGTTAATGGGCAAAATATACATTAACCGTAAGACAATGACTGGATACACAATACAATTGCATACTTTAAAGTACGTTACAAATCCAGCCGTACGTATTTAGACGTGGTGCTACGAAAACTTTTCGAACGAGTAACTTGGAGCTTAATATGTACGCGACATGTATTTCTAATATCACATAATTTCGTCACACTTTTTTCAATTTGTCTCATACCCAGTCTATGTCTTACGTTCGTTGTGCATAATACATCTTACCACGCTTCCTAAAATAATCCGCTCAAATCTAAATCCACTAAGTTTTAGTTTGCTTAAGCTTTTAGCTAGTATCGGTTGAATCTTATCCCGTATCATTTCCCTTGCGTAGTGGTTAACATTAGGCCAGCATTGTTTAATAATCTAAAAAATAAAACATTGTATTTAGTGAGACATAAAACTTGTAAATCAAATTTCAATTTTTGCCCGAAACCATCCAATATACAATTGAAGAAAATAATATCGAAAACTATACACTCATGCCATAGCAAGAACTAGGGATTAAAGGCACGAGAGATCGACACACTACGCACCACACAAATTGGATATCAGAACATAAAGGATTTTTTCGCGAATAACAATGTTATGTATAGTTACAGAATTCGATAACATCTGCATTTTCTAGACGATTAGTTATAGTTTAGTTCGCCATGCATGACAACGGTTATATATTTTGTAACTAATAAACAAACTACTTCCGGAATTGGACCGTATCATGATGAGATATATAAAAAAGAAATAAGAGTAAGAGGAGAAAGATAAATAAGAAGAAAAAGAGATAAAAAGAAAAAGAAAAAATGATAAACGGTGGGATTCCACCTTTCTCTTTTGGTTTCTTTCTTTTTCCTTTTTCTGCGAAGGCCCGCGCGGCGATAAGCCTTACAAAACCGATTGCGTCGATATCTCCAATGCGGAGGCTCGTAAGATCCATCAGAGGGTAGGTTTAACTTGGACCTGCAAGCCATGTGCGAATATTGGAAGGGCTTTAAATAGTTTAAAAACGGCAATTGCCTCTTTGCAGGAAGATATTAAGTTACTAAAAGAAAATTTTCCTAATCCTCAAGCTGCCTCCGTGCTAGATGTTGAAAAGGTTGTGCAAGAAGTTTCAAAGCGTGAAAAGCGCAAATGTAACATTATTATATTCGGCTAAAGAGTCTATATGTAGATCGAACAAGGACCAACTTGTTGCTGATGTCAATTTTGTCAAGCCTAGCAGACTAGGAAGGTTCGACGCTACCATCTAGGATCGTTGCCGTCCCCTTAAGGTCACTTTGTCATCGGACACAACTGTGTTATCCCTTTTAAAAAAACGTAAAGACGCTTAAGTTACTTGATCAATTTAAGGATATACACATCTATCGTGATCGAACTCCTGTGCAGATGGAAATACATCATAATGCGAAGGCGTGGTTTGCACGGAAAACTAAATTTGTCCAACGGTTTGCCATCTACGTTCAGTATATATTATCAAAATGCTCGAGGTTTGTATTCCAAAACGCACTCGTTTCATATCAGCTTGTGTCTTAATGATTCTGTTGGCCTCAGGGTGTGGTTAGATGTGGTAGAAATTTTTCTTTAGCTGGCAAGTCCAAAGGCGGAGCTGTTCTTGTTGCGTTTGCTAATGCGATAACTTACTCTGTGTGTAGTTATAACTTAAAAATACTTATTCCCTCAATAAACGTTGTAATTTGCAATTGTAAACTTAATAATTTTAGATTTCTACTTGTAGCTGTGTATATACCTTCTGATACTACCGCAAGTGACTTTGAATTACTTTTTGAAGCGCTTGTGATCTTTATTATACATAATCTTATTTTACTAATTGAAGACTTTAATTTACCGCAACTTAGTTCTGTACGTGCTACTTGTTCTAAAACACTTTTAAACATTTCTGTAAATCTCTAAACCTAGTACAATTCAGTAATGTCGGAAATTGTAATGATAATCTTTTAGATTTAATATTTACTAACATTAGCGGTGAGATTTTGGTTGAACGTGAACTGATTTCTCTTGTCCCTATTGACGTTTATCATCCAGCACTTTCAATTCATGTGCAGGTCATGTGTGACTACCATTCAGTACCGTTTTCATCAACCGGTGACGAGCGGTACGACTTCCGCAGAGCCGACTTTCATCAGCTTTATCTTGATCTTCTTTACGCCGACTGGTCATTCCTTGATAAATTTAGTGATGTTAACAATGCGTTATCTAGCTTTTACCTCCATCTGAATCTCTTCCTTTCTAAATCTGTTCCTCTGGTGTCACGTAAGAGGTCTCCATATCCTCCCTGGTTTGATTCCGCTACAATATTGGCATTGAAAACGAAAGAATACTATACGCGTAAATGGGAAACTACAAGATTTAATGTTTATTATGAGAAATTTAAACGTTTAAGAACCCTTTGTAAGGAACAGATCTCCTCAGCATATGAAATATATTTGGCATATTGAAAAGCTTTCCTTAACTTGTTCTAAAACGTTTGGGTTCGGGGTGCGGAGTGCCCTGCAATTTAGTGACAAAAATATGTTAAAGTCCTTGTATTTTGCCGTTGTAGTGAGTTGTCTAGAATACGCTTCTATTATTTAGTCCCCTTATTATGCCTGCCCCCAGCTTACATTGGAACGAGTTCAACGTCGCTTTCAGAAATTTCTTTCGTATAAACTTGATGGTCAATACCCTCCTAGAGGAACTGATTCCCTTAAAGAACGCAGAGAAACTTATTGCTCTCAATTTTTCTGGAAAATAATAAATGGATTTGTTGATTGCGGCGATTTGTTATCTAAGTTACACTTTCATGTACCTCGTTTTTCGTCTAGATTCTGTTCTACGTTTGTAGTACTTACTCCGAAAACTAATATTTTGCATAATGCTCTCATATATAATATGTATAGCTTAGCAAATAAATATTATAATAATATTTTTTACCAATCTAGATAAATTTTCATCAATTTCATTTTGTTTGCCGTAGTTTGTAAGCGCTTTATTCATTGTAACTCTTTACGCTAGTTATTCTTAGGTCTTTAGTTTCTAAGTTTTCTTTTTACAATGTATGTATGGATTTATATTATTTTTTGTCCTGTAATTGGTATTCTGTTGGACAATAAATCCTATTATTATTATTATTATTATTATTATTATATAAGCAAGTAAGGAAAGAGGACAAATCCGCAAAAAGTATATTCTGATCGAATATTTTCTTTTCTGTAAATTTTCGCTTAATAAAATTTTCTAATACGGACCTGTCTCTTATTTACGCCGGAATCTTAGTAAAGCAAATAAACCAAATAATATTATACTGCCAACCGTAACGAAGTTATAAACTACTTTGTTTGCGTCCGTCTTATTAGAAGATAGTATTACGAAATCTTCTTTTCAGACAATTTTTTTTTGATTTGATCCTAGTACCATTTACTTAAATTTTGAACTCCTAAGTAAATGTAACAGAAATTAATTCATAAAATTCTTTAAAAACAATGGCATGAACAATTTATTGTTCCGCTTATATTTACAAAATATGTATGAAAAATTAGAAACTATTCTTATACTATTAATAATAAACAGTTTTATTTATAAAATAAAACAATTTAGTAAAGGTCTTATTTTATTTGATATATTCCTGCTCTTTTTATGTCTCCTGTCATATGCTAGGAGGTTTTAGATTTTTGGGTCCTATCACACGTTCGGGCTATCGCCAATATCCACTTACTTAGGTAAATTGCTCATATTGGTATATTCTCCAATAGAGAAGTATACACTACATCATCGTATCTATGAGAAAAAGGCTTGTCATTGGTGCAGTTATTTCAACAACTTAAGGTATTCAACATAAATACTTTATATTTTGATGATGATGCATGATGGTGATCCGAAACATATTAGTGGTTCAGTGATAAGATCAATTATGGTAGACTCTCTATGCGGTCGGTACCACTAAGGATATAGTAGCAATAGACAGGATTCCCCAGAGAGCGGATAAATTTAACGTTTTAACCTACAGGGAGATGAAATAAAGTAACAAAGATATACAATAGTTTACATAGATAATATACACATGTAAAGCTCCCGAGATTGTGACAAGCTTAAAGAGCTTATAATCGCGTTAGGCCACCCAGTAGAAAGTGATTTTTATTCACATAATTATAAAAAAAAAAAAAAGTTCTTAATTTTTTCTTCTGATTTCTACAAATGTTTTTAGCTCTGACAAAAGTAGTATAATGATAATAAAATGTAACAGCGCTGCGTGATTTGGTGAAAATATTCGCGATTTCTAATGTTCTTTAAACATATTATGATATAATCCGAGCTTAGATTTATAACTAGAACAAAAGAAAAGTAGAGGAAATATAATGCTAATAGAGACGAATAATGACCTTCGACGAACTGTTTGAGGCCAACTTCCTACACGATATCGAAGCTAACGTTATCGTTACCGATAAACAGAACAGAGGGCAGGGCTGGACTTAGGGCTAGTCTAGTTGTGAAAACATTGAAACATTAGTACAATTTTAGTAACCTAAAGTCATAAAGAATAAAGCTAATAGTAGAAATGATTATCAACATTATAAATTACACGGAAAATTAAAATTCATCATTTAAAGCCAACGGAAGTTTCACATCAATTTAACACTTTAATTGACTTCAACATCCCTTTACTTGTGTGTCCTAAGGGATTTACTATGATCGCCTTTTATCGATAAACTTATCACAATTAAACTTGATAGTTTACACGTAAGGAATACATGTTACGAATACAAAGAAAAACAGATAGCTAACTTATAAGCAGTATATATCTCACGATGATAAAAAACACTTGAAGGTATCATATACATTTAAGAATCTTCAAATGCACACGGTATTAAAATCATCACCATGCTTGCACCCTTATTTTGAAGGAAAATAATAGCCATATATCATTTAACATTTATAGCTATTTTACTGTCCTATTTGCTAATACTCATCTAACCCTTGCTTATTATTACAAGTGATTATCTAATCAACTAATTAGAATCTGAGCTGAAATTCAAGCTTTAGTTGAATAAGAACATTATTTTTTACTGACACTCATAGATAAAACTACTTTTTAATTTTTACTGTCTTTGACCGTTCAATCTCTTTACACCTATTCATAGTTGACAGCTTACTATCCTGAAAAGTAATACCTTATATGTCTCTAAAATTGTCAAATCTGGAAAGTTATAAATATATTTTCGTGAACGATTATTGTACAAAATTAAAACTTGATGCTTGAGGGGTAAGAATATCACTGGGTAAGAGTTCCGAATAAGGTGCATCAAGTTAGTGATTTTAATGGATTCTAACAGGAAGCCCGCATTGTGTTGTGTTCAAAACGGCCCTTGTTTTTTTCAGGAATAGTTGAAGCTACCCAAAAAATCAACTCAAAAAGAGCTATTTCAAAACAAAAGTAAGTCTATTTTTATACAAAAGTATAAAATATGCGATAGTAAATACAACAGATTATTCCCTAATATTTATATATAACTTAGTCCAAACGCAATAAGTACCAACATAAATTTCCTTAAATATGACTAATAAAACTGTACACATAAGCTAAAAATTACCCTTTTTAAATTGATTTTTACATACCTCCAACTAAACTCCTGAAAAAACGAAGGGCTATTTTAATTTATTAATGAATTAATAAATTAAAATATTAATATCCATAAAAATTACTAACTCAATGTCCCCTATTAGGAACTAAAGCCTATCACTGAAACTGGTTACAAAAAAATTCCTTAAAGAACCTTAAACGGAACACTAAAATTACCAGTTCAATAAAATAGGTCACTGAAAATTCAGTTCATATTCACCTAAAATGCTAAATGGGGGATGGCCCTGAATATATAGTTTTAATCGGCAATTATTGTATCATACATGACATGTAAGGACTGTAAGGTTGCACTTACCAAATTTAACCATTCTGCTCTTTCTACATCGGGAAAATAAACCTAAAAATAAAATTGTAATTACTACTTACTTAACGCACTCTATTTACATTACCCAAGCAGGTAAATCTTGAATCCTTGCCAATAAAACATCTTTTTCATTAGTTAGTGCTGTTGCTTTAGCTATATTTCTTCTTCTCTCTGAATCTTCTCTTATTTGTTCCCTTACACAAAGTAAAATGATAGGTGTTACGAACCAGGCAGTAGAGCAGTTCATATATCCAGCCAAATATATGATACCAACAATAGACACCTATTTTTTAAAAAAACAGTTGCAGCATCTAAATGTGTATACAAAATCTCAATATATTCATAGAAGTTTAAAGGAATTAAATTTCTCAAATTTATACCAATATTTATCTAAGAATAGCAACCACTGACAAGGATTTAATAATATCACATATTCCGATATATTTTTACTATTAAATATTGAAACGGATAGACAAATTAAAATTGAGGAAATTACCTTTTTTATGAAGCTATATAGAAAACCATTTAAACTCATTCCAGCAATCTTCTTATCTGTAGATTTTTCGCCTTCAGACATTTTTTTAACTTTGCCGTACAGATCACCCTTAATTGGAAAACTGTCGCGCCTAACCTAACCTAATCTTAGACCAGCCTTAGATTCTAACCTGATTCTTTCTTTTCTACAAATTCTATTGTTACAATTGTCTTCAATTCAATGGGTTCGCCCAGTTGTTATGCATAAGTTACTGAAAATGAAAATAGCGATGATGTAATAGATTAAAAATTCCTCTTTATCGCAGTTAGATTAAATTTTACTAACACTGGGCACGTTCAGATCTGAGGTTAATTGTTAACCGATTACCCAGGTAACATTTATGAACGATTAACCTCACTGTGTCATATAACCCTAATTATTTGTTTTATTACTATATCCATTCGCACCTTAAAATACAGTATGGTTCTTATGGAAAATGGGAACACGGTTGCCACATCTGCCACAATGTGTCAAAATTATATCCTTAGGATGTTTTAAACTTTACAGTTGGGTATATGAAGAAATGACCAATACTTTCCATGTTCATTATAGCATTATGTTACATGATAGTAATTAGTATAAAGGCTGTAGTTCAGCATAATGGGCATCGACTTAGCGATTTAATGGATTCTAATGGAAAGCTCACGGTTTGCTGTATCTAATATGACCCTTCTTCTTTTATGAGTTTAATTTACAGTACCTAAAAATCGATTTAAAAAGGGCTATTTCTAGGTTATGTTTAGTGGTACATGAGTCATAGTTTACGAAATTTAGGCTGGTACTTACTGTGTTTAAACAAAAAGTTATCAAAACATATTTTCTAATCTATTATTTGAAAAAGTAGCTTATATTATTTTATTCCGAGGATTATTTGTTAATTCATTAGTCGTTTATTATTTTGGAAACATGTCTTTGTTGCTTTATTTTCGTAATTATTTTCAATTAATTAATCTTTTACTATTTTAGAATTAGTTTTATTTGTCCCCATTGTGGTAGTTGGTGTGCATGTCCTATTCACGAATTAGTGCCTTAATGTTTCAAACAATGCAGACTTAACATATTAATTTTACATGTTTCGTATTGACGGGCGGACTTTCTTGAATGTATCTAACAAAATGACGGAAGGATTGTGGGATACCGTATGACTGGTTGCCTGTTTTTTACGTTTTTTCTATGCAAAACTACGCGAATAATTGCCAGTATTTTTGTATTTTTTTGTTAGTAACTGGTACCGAGAATGTTGTTCTTCCTTGGTACATACTATGAAATGTCAAACATAATTTGAAGTTTCAATCTTGATATGATTTAAGTAAGATTCAACTGTCTGCTGCAGTAACCAACATCAAAAATAATTTAAAAACTCGACCCTCTCGATTGCGTCTTTTGATCATATTGTATTATACTGACATGAACGACGAATGGCATTTATTACAATCGGGCCCGTTCTTTTTGTTGGAATGTCAGTTTACACGGCAAACTATATCGCTACCCTGCATACCTAACATCTAGCAATGCATCCTCCGCAGGATGTCTGAAATAATATAAAAACGGAGGATGAAAAGATGTAATTATATAGACCATAAATCCAAAAAAAAATGAGTCAATTACGACGCGAACGTCAGAATTAAAAGAACCTAGGAAATGTGCCGTATATGGATGCAGAATGTGCATTGACTCAAACTCGCATACAAATACGCAGACTGCATACACTGCAATAGCATCTGTCGATGCTATAAAAACTACAAGATAACATTGTTCACTTTTCAAACGACATGCTAAGAGTCAATAACATGCTTACGTACGAATATTTGGGCTGTGAATAATAAAGACATTTTTATTTTAAATATCTTTATCATTCCTCTTCTCGCGTTTGCGAAGGTATTTTCGATTAAAATTGGATCCTTCAATTTTTCATACCTTTTTATTTTATTTCATGGACCTGTATATGTGCATAGGCCAGACATCAAGTGGCCGTTGCAACATTTTCAAAACAAAATTGAATTAAACACGGTTATTTATAATCCAACCAAGATTTGCGAAAGCGGTGTGTACTATCAAGGATGAGCTCTGTACAGAAAGCATGTGCATGGTTAAGAGTGTCAGATGCCGTATTACTGGTTGCGTGTTTTTTACCGGTTTTCTATGCAAAACTACGCGAACAATTACCAGTATTTGTGCTTTTTTTTTCTTAGTAACTGGCGCCGAGGATACTGTTCTTCGTCGGTACAGAGCCATTTTTCTTGTTTGTTGTTCTTTTTTTTTTGAAAAATGTTTTCGCAAAAAAAGCGAAGAAAGGCCTCTGTACCAAAATTTTTAAAATTGTTTTCAGCAATTTGGTAAAAGAAATCAAAAATCATAAAATAAAGAACACCGTAAAGCTGCATAAACGAAGGAAGACTGAAGGTGGTCGTAACCAGAGGTCGTAACGTGGTGCCACGTTGTGGGAAACTTCGGGGTTGGGGTAGCGGATTTGGTTCTCATTTGAATAGAATTCAGTAGGCGCGCACGGAGTAGAATCGATCGAACACGAGCATGACCGAGAAGAAGTTATTGAAAATCGTCTTCACAGTGTACTTACAAATTTTCAGAATTTTAGCTACACCCCTAAGCGTGCTAACCTCCAATACCTAAAAGTAGAATTTACCCCCGATCTCGGAAAGTACAAGAGATACGAAAAAATGTTAAAGGAGCAAATTGTAGCAAATCGCACCAAAGGCACACGTATAAAATCTCAGACTTCAATCTGCACCCCTAAGCCAACCCTCCTCACAATCCCTAAGGGCAGAATCCACCGACCGATCTCGAAAATTATAAGTGATACAAAAAAAAATATAGGAAAAAATAACTGGAAATCGTACCGATAGTGCACATATAAAATTTCAGAATTTTTCTCGCACTCCTAAGCGAGTTAACCCCCAATACCAAAAGATAGAATTTACCCTGCGATCACGGAAAGTACAAGAGATACGAAAAAATGTTAAAGGAGAAAATTGTAGCAAATTGCCCCAAAAGCACGCGTATACAATCTCAGACTTCTATCTCCACCCCTAAGCCAACCACCGTTACAATCCATAATGCCAGAATCCACCCACCGATTTCGAAAATTATAAGTGATAGAAAAAAAGTTATAGGAAGAAATAATTGGAAATCGTACCGACAGCGCACGTATAAATTTTCAGAATTTTTTTCGCATCCCTAAGCGAGCTAACCCTAATACCGCCGAACTCGGAAAGGAGAGGATACGAAAAAATGTTGAAGAGTAAAGCTGTGGCAAATCGTCTCTATCATCGACAAATGAAAGACAAAAGATAAATAGAAGTGCCGACTCACTTGTGTCATATATCAGTACTGTGCACACTATCCACTGTTCTCTCTACATGGTACTGGAATCACGCTAATGTTCTATGTAGTACCATCGAAATTCATCGACAGAGAAAGATTGATGGCCAGGTATTCTAGTGCCAAAAGAATTATTATTTATATTAAGAGCTTTAGACAACAGCAAGCAATATCAATATTAATGAATTGAGTAGACCTTATCAGACTTTGCCTATACCTCTTATACTTGGTCCGACCTAGTTTACTATTTGGATATTTGTTCTTATTATAGAGTTATAGTTGTAGCAATTATTATATATCTTTTTACGAGTAGACTTCGCTACATCTCTTCCTTCCTTCTATACTAAAAGGATTGTTTCTATAATTATTTCATGAAAATAGGAAGAATATTATTTTCGACTTCCATATTCCCATGATGACTATAGCTCCTGACAAACATCCTCGTCAAGAAATAATGACTTCTTAGATGAACGTCATGGCATAATTGATATATTCATTTTAAGTAAACTAACGAATGTGAAAATGGAATCGCATTTAAAAATTTCAAAATTGGGGGTAGCTCGCTTAGGCCTGCGAGAAAAAATCTGAAAATGTATATGTGCACCCAAATTTTTTTCTATCAGTTATAATTTTCGAGATCGGTGGGTAGATTCTGCTCGTAAGGATTGTGAGGATGGTTCGCTTAGGGGTACAGATAGATGTCTGAAATTTTACACGTGTGCTTCTGGAGCGATTTGCTACAATGTTCTCCTTTAACATTTTTTCGTGTCTCTTGTACTTTCCGAGATAGGGGGATAGATTCTACCTTTTGGTCTTGGCGGTTAACTCGCTTAGGGCTGCGAGAAGAATTCTGAAAATTTATATGTGCACTGTCGGCACGATATCCAAGCACTTCTTCCTATAACCTTTTTTATATCACTTATAATTTTCGAGATCGGTGGGTTGGTTTCTGTCCGTAGCGATTGTGAGGGTGGCTCACTTAGGGGTGCAGATAGAAGTCTGAGATTTTACACATGAGCTTTTGGGGCGATTTGCTGTAATTTTCTCCTTTAACATTTTTTCGTATCTCTTGTACTTTCCGAGATCGGAGGGTAGATTCTATCTTTAGTAGGGTTAGCACGCTTAGGGGTGCAGTTAAAATTCTGAAAATTTGTATATGCGCTGTGATGACGATTTCCAATTAGTTCTTCCTATGACTTTTTTTCTATCACTTATAATTTTCGATATCGTAGGCTCGATTCTGCGCTTAGGTGTTGCGGGGGTGGTTCACTTAAGGATGTAAATAGAGGTCCGAGATTTTATACGCATGTTCTTGGGACAATTTCCTACAATTTTTTTCCTTTAATACTTTATTCTATCTTTTCTACTTTCGGAGATAGTACGATATATTGTAATTGTAGGTATTGTACAAGAAATAACAATATATAAATTGTTTATTGACACATATTTCTCTTCGGAAGACAAACTTTATTATATTAATTGTCCGCAATTAGCTTTTTCACGTACATTTAAAAGTGTGTATGAATGTTTGAGATTTCTCTGTTATTGCTTTTCGTTCTCTTTTAAATTTTGTCAGCGTCGCGCCTATAAACAGCAGTTCGGCGCGTCTTCGGTCACGCTCGTGTTCGATCGATTCTACTCCGTGCACGCCTAGTGAATTCTATTCAAATGAGAACCAAATCCGCTACCCTAACCAACTTCGGAATTTCGAAAGCCCAGTGCAATTGGCAACGTTGCTGTTGAAGGTTTTGCCTAAGTTTAATATTCAGCGGCAAGGGCCTAAAATAAGTATCATATTTTACGAACGAATCCAGTATCTTAATTATAATATAAACAACATCTTGTGAACCTGATAACCGAGCACGAGGGCGTAAAAGCAGGAAGACTTCTATTATTTTAAAATGTAGGGCACCGGTTTTTCGACGGGACATACGTATGTACACTTTGTTAATTTTTAAATGCGAATCGACGCGACGTTGGAGGTTAACGTTACTTACAGCGAGAGGTATATCACAACACAAATTATTCCTAGCATACACTACATCATTCTCTAGGAGTGGAACTGTTTGTAGTGATATCCTACATATTTAACAAATTTCATGAGATATTGTGGTGTCGTCGTGTATATATGAAAATGTATGACTCGGGAAATATTTACACTCACGATAACATAAATCCATTATTATTGATTGATATAATTTCGATTGTGCATTAACGGATGGGAAGTTTCGTAAAAAGAAAGGTAAACCCATCCAAATAATTTTTTAAAATAGTAATTATTTTAAAAATAACGGTGTTGTCTCTGATTGTCTTCCAACTTCGCCAATACACTTCATAAAGTTAGCTGTATTAGTACGGTTTAACATAGGATAAGCTATATATCAATTTCTATAAGGCTTTCAATTATATTATCATAATTTAGTTTCATTCAAGTTTTGAATCTACAAATATATCTCTTGACATACTTGGAAAACTAACTTAATCGAAAAATTCTATAATGAGACAGTGATTTAAGAATGTGTTGTCGTAGTAGCATCGTTGGTGGTGGTTATGTGGCAGCAAACGAAGCGGTGATGTATATTATATTGCTATGTTACTTAAGAACCTCGATCTTTTAAAATTATCACTAATAGAATATCCATGGAACCACCATGGAGATTTTTTATTGTGAAACGTCGTCACCTAAAACACACTTTTGCCTTCGTTCAAAATATGGGCGAGTGTTTTAATTTAGCTAATAAGAATAACCAACACTGAATAAAATAGGTTATCTTTTCTATGGTTTCACTAATTTCAATTTCACTGTATCTTAGATCCAAAATTAACCTAAGCGTTCCATACTCTTAATAATAACATTTTATGCTCACGCCTGATGTTGGAATATATTAATTATTTTCAGTATTCTGCTGCTGAAATTCATTGTGATGTGATAGCATATCAATAATTAATATTCAAATATTTATACATATTAGCTTTATTAAGAAGTACTTCTATAATTTTCAACAGACAACTGAGGACATAACAGGACTTAATAATTGTGTAAAATAAATTTGTGTTTAATCTAAAATTTAAGTGCTTCCAAATCAATGTTTTCCTCATCCCCATTTCCAACCGCTGCCTAGAACAAAAATATGTATGTATTTCTATTTATAGATATAATGTTAGTAATATTATATATAGGACATAGTTGAAACTATTACAGTTGATACAATTTCTCCTCAATTTTATAAAGCACAGCACAAGTTACTAATTTTGGTCTACTATCCAGGTACTCAATTTGATACTCTAATCTAATATCGTACTAAACCAGTATACTCTAATTATGAGAACTGCGTTTATCTCATGCGGAAGGTGAAAGGTATATTTCTCTTGAAAGTGGAAACACGACACGACGTCGAGAAATTATTTTTTCCAACAGCGTACCGTTTTTATTACGCCGTAAATCTTTCAACTTAAATACTTTTTTCCAAATACAGTAATTTTTTTAGTTTTATTATTAAAAAGTTAGAATTCGGCTTACTATCTATTTTTTTACGTTTAGTAAGGAAAAACGCATTTTTCTTGTTAAAGGCTGTAATATTAACATTGTAAAGTGTTTTTTTTTTAGTTTAGAACAAGCAATATGAAATACAGTAGCATCGAAAAAAAACACTAGCATGTCACATACCGCTATACTCTATTTTTAATTCGGAGGAGTAAAATGAAAAGAAGCGTTTCCACAACAGAATTTTTCAAAGCTACTTTTTGGCAGCCGATTACTTCTCACAAGAACTATTTTATTATTGCAACGACAATTTAGGGAGAAAAAATATAAAAGCACTCAGAAAAATACACGATCCAAACGTCAATCAGCTGTAACAATATGGCGCCAATATATCAAATACCACTAGTGTAACTTTTGCCGAAAACTGACCAACAGTTAGCCTACTTTTTAGCACTTCAATTTAAAAACATTCCTCCGAATAAAAAAAATAGAGTAGTAGTGAATAAAATAATAAATAAACTTAGATTTGGGTCTGACACAACAAAGTGGGACAGCACAAGGAGTACTTTGAAACATAAAGTAAAAATTGTTCAATGTGTGTTATTTCATTGAATCACTGTCCTTATAATATCAGCCCCATCTGTCACACACCTCTGTAATTTTTTGCTGTAAATGGTCTACATCGTTAGATGTACACCGGAAATCTACAGTACACAACGGTATATTGTTACATGCGCCTAGCAATTGTTTTCGTGTTTCCTTCATTTTGAGTGCTAATTAAAATAAATATAGTACTTTCAACAAAATTTAACTTCCTTAAGCATTTAACAAGCTAAACGCAGTTTCCATGATAATTCGATTAGCCTGTACATACTGAAACTGTTTCTGCTAGTGTTGGGTTTGTAATACACAAGATTTAACAATATCCAGAGCGAAAGCACTTTCAAACGTGTTTGTGTTTTTTTATGTTGTTTATGTCCCAGACAAATTGATTATTATAACTTCATACTAACAAAAATGAAGATTAGCTAAATTACTTCTATTATTATAATATTTTAAGAAACATACAAAATTACATTATTTTCACTAGAGATTGCGATTGAATCTTAGTCCCTTTTCTTACCTCTTCCTCCGTAACCTCCTCCAAATCCACCACCAAATCCGCCTCCGTAGCCTTTACCAAATCCACCACCGTAGCCGCCACCATAGCCACTACTTCCGCCGCTGCCTATAATCTTAATTATTCTAATACTTCCTCCACCTCCTCCGCCTCTCCAGCCACCGCCACTACCACCGTAGCTACCTCTCCATCCACCACCACCACCTACGTAGCCAGCTGCAAAATATTTTTTTATACGTGGTTAGATGTAAATATTATTAGTTATTATCATGACTAACTCGTGAGGTAATGTGATTCAATACTAAACGAATGATTTTGTTTACTATTTTTTACTTTTACATATATACATATTGCCTTATGTGAAATACTATGCTCGGGTTTGTTACCGCGTATGTTGCTGGTTTGATTAGGTCAACGTTTCGGTGAGATCTCATCCATATTCTTCTAGATGCAAAGATGCCACACCGTTCAAGAGTTATCCTTCAATCACTACTCGATGATTATGGAGACGAACTTTACGCTTACAAGGGATAGAGTGCCCAAACTACACAACTAAAACTTGTACGATCGGTTAATATTGAAAACAATAGAAAAGAGTCAGGCAGAAAATCTTCCATCCTCAACAAAAAAACGCCTGGGGGGGATGGCATTCTAAACGACGCGCCGAAGAATCTTCCGCTCAAGTTGCTATTGAACCTGAAGACGATCTTCATTGCCGCACTCCGTTTCACGTGTTATTCGTCCTGGTGAAAATCTGCAAGGATAATCCCCGTTTCGTAACCTAAGAAGGACTCCTGAAGGTTACCATCTAATATAGATGCTTTGTACCATCAGCAAGGTATTCGAAACTCTGCTGCTGGCCAGAATGAACGACCACCTGTACGAACACCGTTTCTTAGATAACAACCCGTTCGGATTTAGATCGGGTCATTCGATCACTTCGCACCCCTTTCGGATTACGGATCACATAAGTACCGCCTTCAACAGAAAACAGGCCACTGTCATCGTGTCTCTGGATCTCGAGAAGGCGTTTGTCAAAATTCGACATAAAGAATTGTTGCTAAGGATGAAGGATTGGGCTTTCCCGCTAGAATCCTGAAGACCATCAGATCCTACCTCCAGAACAGGAGATTCCAAACCGTCATGAATGGTTCTGGCTCATCTGCGAAGCGCATGTAGTCCTGCAGGATTCCGCACTGTTTTCGATCTAAATCAGGGACATTCCAAAGCCTGAAGATCACCGATTATTTAATGTCATTTACTTGGTTGACACCGCGATAGTGGAAGCTTCCAGACACCTTAAGATCGCAGTCGGACTTGCGCAAAGACATCTAGCCAAAATCAAGAGGTTCTTCAGTACCAGGGGCCTCAAGATCAATCCAAGGAAGACACAAGCGATTGTGTGGATACATCAAAAGTTACAAGAAAAGATCACTGTCGCCAGAGCGGAGATCGAATGGAGCAGCAAAATAAAGTATCTTAAAATAATCTTTGATAAATATCTCACCTACTCCAAATATCTTAAAAAAGCAGGGATAAGGGCAATCGGCAGAATATTCTATTCTTTCCTTAATCCAAAAATGTGAATAATGTTGTACAAGTGTCACATTCGCCTCATGTTAACCTACGCCAGTACCACATCGCATCCCTCATGAGAGTACAAAACCGCTATATGCGGTTAGTACTCGTTCCTTGTAGAACGCCGTTGAGCGCGCTGAAAATCCTTTCCGACGGAGAAGACCTGGAGAAATTCCTAGAAGAGCTGAATATGGATTTCTCCGAGAAAACCCTCACCAGCGAGAACCCAGCACTGAAGACTTCGATCACGCAAAAGATTTTGAAGGTAACTAAGTACAGAACAGTAACTGAGACTCTCAGGAAACTGTAACCTGTCAGACAGTATCACTCATTTTACAAATCTACCGATCCTAGTACGTTCTTTGTTCAAAGTAAAAGAAGGAGAAACGATGAAGTCCGTGCGAAGGCTTCAAGCACTCGAGAACCACGCGAGGCGCTGAGTGTTGTCCTGCTCAACGGTCGCAACGTCAATAGTTTCTCTTCTTCAAAGTCTTTAGTGTCCGGTGCACCGAAATATGAACGAGTTGGAAGAGGTCGACCTCAAGAAGAAGATGTATGCGATTACATCGAAACGTCAGGACGTACATGGTTCTTCTAAGAACCAACGCCGAACGCGGGGCGAAAACTGAGAGGCTAACAAGGCATATATATATATATATATATATACAGAAATTTGAAATCATGAGAGTGAAGTGAAAAAATACTGGAGTTTTGTTTACAAAGAAATTTTTAATTTTTTTCCATTTGAAATGTTAATTTTTTTCTGATTACAAAAATTAAGGAAATCTAGAGTAAAAGTTCGCCTAATAAAGTAGATGTATAATCAATAAGTTAGACCAATAGTATAATGAACTTTCGATTGAACATTAGTTAAGTTATCTATATTTACTCATTTCACGAAATGCGTAGGTAGCATTCACCAATACATTTTGGTTTCGGTACCGGTTATACTTTTTTTATAAGGCTATTTTATAGACTGAATGTAGTAAGTAATTTGCATCATGAATGCTGTAGCCATACGGAATATTAGTAAAAAATTCTTTCCTGGAAACATAGAATTTTATAAGTAAATGCATCAGAAAAGGTTAGTAATCTTTCAGATTTGAAAATTTTGGAAACATTTTTTCATCTCAGTGTCAGAATCAATAATAGCAAAACCCTTCTCAATAGCGGAGCTTATACAATTCACCACAAAAAGAATCCATATGAGAATTCGAACTTTTATCAGTAAATAATAATTACGTTTTCTGTACTTTGTTAGTTGAATTGTTAACTTTTTTAATATGACAATGTTAATATGTAAATTGAAACAAAATATATTATATATTCGATGTAGCAGTTGGTAGCAGTCGCAAACTATGGCTGTAGCTTACGTATCAATTGGTATCAATCATGTGATATGTCAATGCAATAGAGGTATAAATACCGAAACTATCACCAATGCAGTGATCTAAATAAATTGCAAATTACAAAATGTAGGTACATTGGAAAAAGTGGCGCGTTAATATTTGACAAGATGTGTCGAATACGATATATTCAATAATTTATCTGCTAACCTACAAATTATTAACAGCCTTCACCCTGAGATTTTCATTATAAACTGCATTGAAGATGTATTGAGTCAAAATATGAATTACTATTATATATATATATGTACCTACGTTATTAGCGCAGATTCAGATTTCTGGTTTGCGCATTAGTTAACTGCATTTTTCAGAAATGATACGATAGAATTAGGATTTCGATTAAAATTACCGAGTAAATTCGAAACCAAATGTAATACAAGTAATATCAACTTCAATATTACTGAAGTATAAAAAAGTATTGCAACACTATATAAATTTATAATAAATGTCATCTTTTAAAAGCCATTTTTCGAAATAATTTATAGAATCTGCTCCTAATAATATATAAAATCACTAATCTCACAATACTGTAGCCTAATAGGAAAGCATAAGTATGTGTATTATTTTGTATAGATATAGGAACCTACGTTGATGTGAACTAAATCTTGTTATTGTATGTATATACTAGCATAAAGTTTTCCATAACGGATTTGAATATACATCACTTTCCCATATATTACATTGGTATAGAAGTTTAAAAATTGATTATAAAATTTAATGACAAAAAATATTTTCATCTTTGTATTTTCTGACCTATGGTGAACGTATGAAATTTATAAATAGCACCACTATATGTAGTAGCCATCCATTATGCGAAAACATGCTTTTGTTTGTTCGTTGATTGAGTTTGATCATAATTTGCGGCAATAATTAAAATTTCATAAAAACATTCTTATTAAAATCTAGGTATAATCGGCAGTTTGCTACTGTAGTTCGCTGAATGCACTTTTTAGCGGCGACATCTCTTGCGCGGTTGATTTGGTTATTGCGTCTATCACAATTGAGTTTACAAACTTTTTTAAAGATGGAAGCTAGCTTCTTTTGCAATAACTACAGAATACATTAAGAGATAATGTAGGATTTAAAGATATTGTAATAGCTACATTGCCGTACGCAGTATTTGCTGTATATTAGTTTTTTTATTAATATAGGAAAATGGGAAACCTTACCATTAACAACTGCAATTACTGCAATTAGAAACACGATAAAAATCTGTAAAGAGAACATGTATGTATACAAATTTTATTGAAATTCTATAATAAAATTGTACCTACAATTTTTGATAATTAAAACCTACTTCTAAAATTTACTAAATCTATTCAATTGTTCATACTTACTTTCATAGTTGCAAAGAAAGATATTTACTGTCTATAATTATACTTAGATCATCTTTTATAGTAAATTGAAGCCTTGGCCCTCCCTTTCAAATCAGTGAGAAGAATTCTTGCATTGTTGCGTCCTCTTTACAAGTACGTATGTGCAGAGTGAGAAGTTATTTTGTTGCAAAACACACTAACAATTATTTATAAATACTCGATGGTATTATCCCGTAACAGGTGTTATTTACTAAAATAATTGTTTGTATCTCGTTACACAATTACTTCGAGATACACATATTTATTATACAAATACATTATCATTACATTACCTTAAATATTCGTCATTAATGATATTAGCAACGCATATATTTCGAAAATCCGTGAATTTTGTTCATTGTCAACGATACAATCCGATCATATATTTTATGAAAAACATTTATCAAAATACAGATAAAACAAACGATGTAAACATCACTTAAACAATGAAATCTTTACTGTATTATTAATTATGATCCAGTATCTAGAGTTTCTCCCTTCATAGTAGGAAGTGAAATATTAAATACGCCACCCGAAATCATCAAAATACAGTGAATACAATGATTGTTTATAAATATTCAATCAACTTGGCCTAAACAAACATACTGCGATAACTCCAAGTACTCGAAAATCAATCAATTCCACATCAAAAAATATGCCAATATCACGAACTACCACTTCTATGCTCGCTAACAATTAACGATTGCAAGGACTGTGTGGTTGTATAATTCACAGGTACAGCAGCAAACTTCACTCACACGAATTTATTAATTATGCGGAACGCAGCGTTTCGAGAGCACGTGGACTCTCATTGTCAACCGACTGTCGGTAACACGGTTGACAATGAGAGTTAGTGGTGGACGATATTTTACTGTCGGTGATTTCTTCACCGTGATTTGAAAATCAATGATCGCGCCCGTGAAGTTAAACATCAGTAAGCAGTGATTTGGTAGTGATTGCGTGAAATAACTTTTATTAGATATTTAAGCGGTAACGACGCGGTGAAACGATACGATACCTGATCACTAGTTGGGGGCATATCCGTGAATAACTAAATACGTTATTAAGGGAATCATCATGTGGATTAACAAATGATCTTCATCAGTATGCCAATACATATACTAATGACTGAGTGAAACGTCTATTCTTGCTAATACATATATATGTATAAATATTCCTACCTTTTCATTAATATTTATAGTTAATTTACAATAATTGTTAACTTAAAAAATAGAGGTATATATATCTATATTAGTTTTATTTGAAAGCAAAGATGTATTGTTATACCTATATGAATCAACCGCGGGCATTTTGAAAAACCCAGTTAAAAAAATACACTACTTACAGATGAAACCGTGAATGTTTGTAGTTTCATTATTGTTTCATCGATAAAGTAAAGACAAGTGCTGCATCTATAAGTTAGACACCTATACGCAAGCGAGATAGAAGTGTATAACATAAGTCGTAACGATTCTCTTAATTTAGCTATATCCTTATCTGTCATCTGTTTATACGCTTAGGTCTGCTCGAGAGTGTTTCCTTCTAAAACCAATACGTGATTTATGCGACTCAGCGCACCTACATGTTGCATACGGATATTTGGTCGATGTTCAATGGTATATTGATAATTCTGAAGAGGCAGACACCATCGCATGATTCGAGGAACTACATTTTTCTTCGCTAAAGTAAGTCGAAAACTGTCACAATCAGTCACAATCTTAAATGATATCCCTTGCAGGTAAGTATGAAACCTTTTTAATGCATATATTATAGACAGGCATTCTAGTTCGTAACTGTGGTACTTCATTTCATGCTCTGAAGTTCGTTTACTGAAGAAAAATACAGGATGGAATTTGTTATCTGACTGTTTCTGAAGCAAAATAGATCCAAATCCATGTGAGCTTGCGTCACAATGAAGTTCCGTCTCATTATAGGGTGAATAAATGACTAAAACGGGTCGTGACATTAATTTGGATTTTAAAACCTCGAATGATTCTAGCTGCTCCTTGCCAAATTTAAATATTGCGTCTTTCTTCAACAAATTATAAAGTGGTTTGGCCAAAAGTGAAAAATTTTGAATGAACTGCCTAAAATAACTGCACAATCCGATAAATCTCTGTACTTCTTTTGTATTCGCAGGCACAGGATATTTTTTAATAGATTCTATATTGGTTTCGTTGGGACTAATTTCGTTTTGTCTAATACTGTATCCTAGAAAATCGATGTGTCTTTTCAATAAAGAACATTTATCAATTCTATGTTCTAGCAAGTTGTCGGTTAGGACTTTAGAGACTTGCTTCAGTATTTCTAAATTTTCACCAACTGGCGTAGTAGCGATTAGAATATCGTCTATATAAATCTGTACGTTGTTTGACTGTATCAACTCTTTGAAAGCTCTATTGATAAACTTAGAAAATGTTGCTGGGCTCGAGCTAAGACCAAACGGCATTCTACAAAATTCATATTGTTCCATTGGCGTAATAAATGATGGTCGTCTAACGCTATATGGTAAAAGGCATTTTTAAGGTCTAGCCTTGTGAAAAATGTCATCTTTCAACTGATCCAAGTGATCGTCAATCAGCGGTAGCGGAAATTGATCCCGTGTCAGATACTTATTTAGAGTACTAAAGTCAACACACATTCGGTATTCTCCAGTCTTTTTCTTTGTTAATACTATTGGTGAGCAATAAGGCGAATCGTTCTCACGGATAATTTCGCGCTTTAATAAGTCTTGCAATATTTCATCTAAAGCCTGCTTTTCTGAGTAAGATAGACGTCGTGGTCTCGAATAAAAAGGTTTTAATTTATTTAACGTGAGTTGCATTTTAAAGTTTATTTTTGGTGACTCAGAACGTGTTGCATTTATATAAAACTTTTGAAAATTGTGTTCAACATCTTAAATAACATTTGATGGTAAAGTGGTATCTACATCGTATCACATTCACGCTTGGTATTATCATCTACATAATTAACATTTAAAACTTGTTGGCATTCATTTGTATAATCTAAATAAGCACTAGTTGGCTTAATATTTACAAAATTACCATGGAAACTAACTTCTACATTTGGATTGCAAATAAAATTCCTACCTAACAGACAGTTGTAGGGAATAGCAATATCTGGCACAACAAAAAATCTAATATCTAAAACAATACCACTGATACTTACTTTACCTAATATTTCCAATTTCGTTTTATTGATACCTTCATACTGACTGACACTTATGTGAAATGTTAAACTTAATGTCTTTAATAGAACTATATCTTATCAATGAAATAGAAGTACCTATATCCACCAATGCATCCAAACGTAAAATATGTTCCCCAAGTTTTAATTCCATTGGTACCATCATTGGGTGGGCCCTGCTATAACCATTGTCGTAGCTTGTTCCACTTGTGTCTGCCTTGGTCTAGATGTTCGCTTAGTTGGACATGCTGACACACGGTGATCAGATGTTCCACATTCAAAACAACTTCCTCTGGCTCGTTTCGGGTTTGGGCAATTTGCAACTATATGTCCAATGTTGTTGCAGTTGTAACACCTCGGCTGCTCCTTGGCAGTTGAATTCGTTGTTCTTGCGCTCGGTCCTACTGGTCCTTTTGTTCCCGTCGTTTTTATGTAATTTGGTTTCTTTTTTGTACTATTTTTTCGGGCTTGATTTATCCTCTCGTAATTTATAATATCTTGAAACAGGTCATCTTCATCTCGATGTTGTTTTGATAATACAAAGTCAGCTATATTACTACATGTTAAACCAATTGCAATTTGCTCCTTTGTTTCTTTAAACAGAAGGTTTAACGTCTTACATATTGATACCTTCTCCTGATAGCATGCACTTCTAGGTTTTGTATTCTTTGGTGCATTTTGTTCCATAGATCATTCTTGTTCTCTTCAAATATAAATGTTTTCCAAAATGCCCTCTCAAATTGCGACCATTCACAAAGTTCCTCACTTTTACCTTCGACCCAGTGTCTTGCAGCACTTACTAAATGATTTTGAGCTGTTTGTAATATAAATGCTTCAGGCCAATTATGCAAAGTAGCTGTGTTCTTTAACTGATCCAGCCATTTCTTTACGTTTCCTTCACCCGTAAAGTTACCAATGCTTTTTGATAAATCGGGCATAATATGATATTTTCTCACATCACTGGCTGCTTCCGGCGTTCGTGCGTTTTCTCGATGATTAATAAGTAATAAGTTCATCATATGTGTATTTTGTTGTATCGCAGCATTAAGAATCTGCAAAAGTCCGGAAATGTCGCTTATCTGCATTGAATCTAGTACGTGGCTTTCCGTTTCGCTAGAAGACATACCTTCACGAGAGTCCTCACTTTGGTGTGTAGACACAAAACGTTCAAACGCATCCGCATCCATTGCTTTTCGCGCGATTTTCTCCTCGTTATTTTCAGTGGACATTTTAAAAGCTTACAATAGTAACAACGTTCAAAGTATTTAATTCGAGTCGTATTATCCCACTTCTGATTAATTGTCGTAATCTTTGTCAGGTTCAATTAAATTACCGTAAACAATTTAAGACTTTAATTTCGCTTAAACAATACATAATCATAATACATAAGTCGCAACCTAACTTCTCTCTCCTCACCTCCTAAGTCTCAAAGCCTTTGATGTTTGCCGCCTCACTGGCGAGAGAAAAAAAGAAAAGGAAAAAGAAAGAGACCAAAAGAGAAAGATTCGACGCTTCGCCTCCGTCGTAGGAGGCTTCTTCAGGAGAATGGAAAAAACCAAAGTGGCACGGTAACTCGACGTGTAAACCACGCTAAAGGCGAAACCACTTTGGCAGAAGGTTACGGTGACTCGGCGTGTTGATCGCGCTAGAGGCGAAAACCTTCTGACGTGTATCGCGTTAGGTCTATTGATTTTGAACGAGGGTCGGAGAGATGCTCCATTTCCTCTTCACATTGTTTCGTAGATCAGTGGCTTTTATTTTATTTGTGGGTCCAGTGTGCGTGTGTATTTCCTATGTTTTCTTTCTTTTGTCTTGTGTAACGTAATGCCTTTTTCCTGAGCTCTTCGTTTAATTTGTGCAACTCCTTGTTTCTTTATTCGTCGTGTTGGTTGTATTATTCTTCTGACTGTTGTGTTATCATGCTTCTCTATTCTGTCTAAGGTATTTTGTATTCTTCTGTATATTATGGTCTCAAGTATTTCCATGTTAAGTTCTTGATACAATGTTGTATTTGTGATGTAACGCGGTGCCCCTGATGCGAACCGGGTTAGTTTGTTGAGTTTTCCCTGTGTAGTCTTCTTTTGCGCTTCGGTTGTCTGATGCCAAAGTTCACCAGCGTAGGTGGCGATCAGTATTACTATTGTTTTAATGATCTTGACCTTGTTATCTAATGATAGTTTACTTCTTTCATTTAATAGTGGGTACAGGACCTTGGAAGCTCCTGCTATCTTCCTTTTGATTTCTTTGATGTGCCAAGTGTACGTGAGTGTAGCTGCTGTCAGAGCCGTCTTTAGCAGGGCCTGGTGCAAAATAGTTTTGCGGGGCTCAGTTAAAAAAAACAGCTAAATATTTTGTCATTAATATTTTTTATTCGTATTAATACTAAACTAAAACAAATTTAAATCCGTTGAAAAGTATTGCTTTAACAATAATATTCTTACACTACTTAAACTTAATTTTTCTTGCTTTTAATCCAGCGAAGTCGTCAATAATTTCTTCAATATTGACTTTGGCCGTGGTGTCTGCTTCTATCGATAATGTTGCCAAAGACGTTAACCTTTCTTGGCTCATTGATGATGTTAGGTAAGTCTTTATTAACTTTAGCCGAGAAAAACTCCTTTCTGCGCTAGCAACAGTTACAGGAATAGTAAGTAAAATTCTGTAGACAATGAACGTGTTGGGATGTGGATTGTGTATTCTGTTCGTAAATCTTAACACACCAGCAGCTGTTTCAACTTTAGCGAGAAGTAGGTCACGAAGAACTTTTAGTTCTGTGAACAAATCATTTCCACAGATATCCTTATGCCCTTCAAAACTTAAAGAGGCTTCTAGGGCTTTGCACTTTTCCAATTGACCTTGTTCAATTGATTTTAATTCTTTTGCGCTGTACAAGAATCCAAACATAGTGTTGTAACTGGCAATTTGTTAAAATCTTCTTGATAGGGACTGTAATATACAATCTACAATATAATAAAAATACTCAACTTTGAAAATTTGTTCAGCAGATTCTAAAACGTGCTCATCTTTTCCTTCGTAATCAAACATTTTTCGTTTCTTCCGTTGCTTGACTATTGGAAACTTTGGCTCTATGTCCAAAAGTTAGCTCATTTCTCTTGCAACCATTATTGCTGCAACAAAACCTTCATTTCTAAATGAACATCCCTGACTTTTCTACCATAGAAATGAGGATTTTTCGCGATGACCGAGGTTTCTTCAAACAAAATATTGTGGCCCGTTTCCAGATGATGTTCGGCTACCACAGAGGATGATACGTGCCTCGATTTTAGATAACGTTTGTGCTCTTTAATGCGGGTTTCTATTGAACGACCTGTCTCGCCTATGTATAGTAGCCCGCAAGAGCAGGGGATTTTGTAGACCCCTTTTGAAGATAGGGTCTGAACCTGATCCTTAAGAGAAGGAAGGATGTTGGCAATTTTCGAAGGACGCTTAAACACTATCTTGATGTTTTGTTTTCTGAGGATTCTGCCGATGCGTTCGGTAACACCGTAAGTGAATGGATACGCCGTACCTTCAGAGTTTTCGGAATCTTGGGATTTGTCTGCGTGTGAAGGATGTATGTGTCATTTGATGACCTTCTGTATATCCTGACCTCAATACCCATCATTTTGAAACGATGACTTGACGTGCTATAGTTCTTTCGACAGATTGCCAGGTTCAGAAATAGAAACAGCACGACGTACCAGCGAATTTACCACACTTAACTGCGCCGGATGATGGTGGGAATCGACATGTAGAAATCGATCCGTGAGCGTGGGTTTTCGGTAGACTGAATGACCTAGGCGACCATTGGGTTTTCGTGTTACGAAGACATCAAGGAATGGAATTACACCGTTCTTCTGCACTTCCACGGTGAATTATATCTAGGGGTGTTGGGTGTTAAGATGAGCAAAAAAATTATCTAAAGTATCCCTACCGTGGGGCCAAATAATCAAAAGGTATCATTTACATATCGAAACCAAGCTTTCTGTTTTAGCTCTGAGTTTTCCAGGGCGACGGACTCGAAAGATTCCATGAAGATGTTTACAACAACAGGTGAAAGCGGCGAATCCATGGCGGCTCCTGATATTTGTTGCCGTATGCGGACCCTGGCACAGAGCACACTTCGCTAGCGCGTCTCTGCGTTTGGTGCATTCGGCGGTCTGGTGTGGTTCTGCGCATTTCATGCATACCGCAGCTGCGTGCCAGTTCCGTTGGCCGTCTCCGTAAAACTGACATCGGTAGCACTGGGTGTCTTGGTCCTTCTTGGCCAGTTTGGACTCCACGGTGACATTAATCCCGCAGACGTGGGTGACTTTAAAGATCCCCTTTGACTCGTCGTTCTTCGTCAGTTGGACGAAGACCAGTGGGATGTCCTCCTGATATTTGTTTAAAGAATTTTCCTTGGAAGACAACGTAGGTCAAGGTGAGGCAGTTATCTATTAGGGGAGCACAATCGGGGATTTGTCGTCCTGTTCTAGTAGCTGTTGGATGATATTGAGAAACTCTGGAATGGGTACTTTAGGTACATTAGGTTGAGTAGTAATCCCCATGATGAGATCCACGAAATGCGTGGAGTTTGAAGCATGCGACGGGGTCTTGCCGGTGTATTCTTTCAGAAACCTTGCAAAATACTTAGCGAGGTTATACGTAGGTGAATCAATGGTGCTCACTATAGGACGAAGCGGGGCCCCTTCTTTGTGTATCTTAGGAAGATCGTACAACCGGGGCGGTTTGGAGTTTCGGGGAATGAAACGACGTTGAGTTTCCGTAGGGATATTGGACGACTTTATTAGAGTAGAAATTTCCCGTTCAAGCGCTAGTGTTGGATCATGTTTTAGAGGAATGTAGGTGTCATTCGTTAATAGTTCCATTATTTTTTGCATGAAGAAACCAAACCCCTGAAAAATGTCCGATCACATCCGGACTCTATAATCCTTCCGGCTAATAAGGGAAATGCCACGGTCATCTTAGACAAGACCCAATATAAGTCATACATTTAACATCCCGAAGTATATAACATACAGAACGGACCGAAATACAAAACCTGATGGCGGAACAGCCAACGAGCCAAGAAAGAAATCAAATACCATTCGATTGGACATACGAAAAGAGGTGTATGCGGCGTATAGTATTTAATTCTAGGATACACATTCTACATTCGCCAACCGGGACAACGGACGTTCTAGATCTAGTAATCCTAAAAAACGTCACGACACCTTACTATCTTGAAACTATAAACGACCTGTCATCTGACCACCTTCCTGTGATTATGACAGTGTCGATTGGGAAAAGAGTTTAAAACTAAGACCAACGTATATCAGCACAGACAATGATATCGACACCGCGGTAAAACAATTCGAAGAGGACATTGGCACTGAACTTAGCTACAACCACAAAATTTAGAACACCAAGAGAACCAATACCGAATTACATAAAAATAAAAATTCATCAGAAGAAACTGCTTTACAAACAGTATTAAAGAACACTTCACCTGAACGCAAAGACACTTCTGAATAACATCACAAATAAAATTAAAAAAGACCTTGCCGAACACTACAATGATCAATGGGACGCCCCAATCGAAAATATAGATGACGATGACACCGGACTGTGGAAAATAACTAAAATATTCAAGACATAAAAGGAAAAGATACCACCGATACTCGGAACACGTGGTATTATCAGCAACAATTTCGACAAAACCCAGGAATTTGCTAACTACTTCGAGGGGACTTTCCGCCCTAATCCACCAATGGACAGGGATCATCCCGGGATTTCAATTTGGATTTTGTCGGGAGCACTCGACAACACAACAGGTACTGAGAATGTCTGAACACATCACCTCGAACATGGATAAATCTACGCCAACTGCAGCCATCTTGCTAGACATCGAGAAGGCGTTCGACAAGATCTGGCATGATGGTCTCATACATAAGATAAGATTGCACTGGATTCTATCCACGCTTACCAATCTCATTCAACACTATCTCCGCGACAGAACATTTTCTGTTGAAATAGAAGAAGACATCTCCACTTCCAGAACAACGCAAGCAGGAGTTCCGCGAGGCTCGATGCTGGGACCGCTCCTGTTTAACATCTACACTTCCGACATACCGTAGTCAAACACTTGTCACATTGCCCAATTTGCAGACGACACCGCTATTTATTACAGCCATAGGCAAATCAAACCGCTGCACGATAGATTACAAGTATACATCGACACGCTCTACAAATGGTTCGCAAAATGGCGAATAAAAATAAATACAGAGAAATCCACAGCCATCTACTTCACGCCATGTAGAAGACACAAAAAAACCCGACGAAATCCAAATTAACAACCACGCCATCGGATGGGCCAAGAAGGCAAAGTACCTAGGGGTTGTTCTAGACGAACAACTCACATATATAGAAGAATACAAAACATATTAGACAGAATGGAGACGCAGGATAACACGACAGTCAGAAGAATAATACAACCAACACGACGAATAAGGAAAGAAGGAGTTGCACAAATTAAACGAAGAGCTGAGAAAAAAGGTATCACGTTACACAAGACAAAAAGGAAGAAAACATAGGAAATACACACGCACACTGGACGCACAAATAAAATAAAAGCCACTGATCTACCAAACAAGATGAAGAGTAAATGGAGCATCTCTCCGACCCTCATTCAAAACTAATAGACCTAACGCGATACACGTCAGAAGGTTTTCGCCTCTAGCGCGGTCAACACGCCGAGTCACCGTAACCTTCTGCCAAAGTGGTTTCGCCTCTAGCGTGGTTTACACGTCGAGTTACCGTGCCACTTTGGTTTCCCCTATTCTTCTGAAGAAGCCTCCTACGACGGAGGCGAAACGTCGAGATCCCACCTTTCACTCTTATCTCCCCCCCCCCTTTCTGTCCTTTTCACCTTTCATACTATTTTACGTCCCCCCACCCCTTTAACATTTTTTATTTTTATCTCTTCTTATTTTTCTTTCTCTTATTTCTTTATATATATATCACATCATGACACGGTCCAATTCCGGAAGTAGTTCGTTTATTACTAACTCTGGCCGTGGAAGCCTACGTATTCATTCCTCCATTTTGCCTATATAAGCGGGTGGATGGCCCGAACTTTAGTTTAGTTCTATTTGAGCTACCGAGGTGATAACTTGGACAAGCGATATCCTAGCGAACTGCTAGTGCCGTCAAGTTCCCTTGTGACTTTGTGTACATCTTGAGTGCTTACTATTTTTGTTATTTTATTTATTTATATTTAGTTATTAAGTTTATCCAACGAAAAGTAGACAAAAATGATGTCTGGTGGAAAAAAAAAGGAAAAGTAGATGCAGAGGGTCGCCAGTTTCAAGAAAAATGGGCTGAATAATTCTTTCTTATTTTGCACAATGGTAAGCCTATTTGTTTGCTGTGTAATAAATCCCTTTCAATGATGAAAGAATTCAATATAAAGAGGCATTACTCAACTAAGCATCCTATGCTGCACTCACTCACAAGTCAAATAAGAAAAGACAATATCCAGAAGCTTAACGCAAATTTAGAAAACAGCAGTAAATATTTCATAAACAAAGAACACAACTTCATAATGTTGTGAAAGCTAGTTTTATAGTTAGTTCAAAATTGGCAAAGTCATTAGAACCATTTGCCGAAGGAGTATTTATCAAGGCATGTAGTTTGCTGTGTTTTGTGTCCCGAAAAGAAAAATTAGTTTGAACAATTTGTTTGTCAAGACGAACTGTTGCCCGACGTATAGAAATGATGGCTAATGATATAAAAACAACTTTGACTGACCATATAGCTGGTTTTGAATCATTTCCACAGCATTATACGAGAGCACCGATTTGTCTGACACAGCTCAACTGGCTATATTTATTCGAGGTGTTGATAAAGAATTCACTGTTACTGAGGAATTGCTTGCTTTACAGCCGCTAAAAGAAATCACTACAGGAGAGGACATTTTTAATGAAGTTCAAAAGGTTCACAAGCTTTGGCTTGTAATGGTCAAAATTAGTTGGTGTATGCACAGATGGCGCACCTTCTATGGTCGGCTTACGTAAAGGTTTCATCAGAATTTTGTATGAAAAAGCAACCGAATGATATGTGCAAAAAGATTATTTGATAGTCCTTCATTGCATTATTCACCAACAGAACTTCTGTTCTAAGTCCATTCGACTACAGAATGTTATGAATGTGGTAGTAAAAACCATCAATTTTATTCGATCCCGAGGGCTTAACCATCGACAGTTCAAGGCGTTTTTGGATGAAGTATCAGCCGAAGATGAAAAAGATAAGGACAGTCAGTAAATGATTTGTACAGCCGTTTGAAATCGCTTCAGAACAAAATTCGCTTGTGGGAGGCACATATGCTGTCTCGTAACAGTTTCCATTTCACCACGCTCTCTGCGTATGAAAATACTGCTTATGCTCAATATGCTGAAGAACTTAAGTTACTGTCGGAGCAATTTTCAAACAGATTTAGCAATTTTGGAAACATAGCAAAAAGTTTCAATTTATTGGCTACTCCAACAAAAAGTAATGTAGAAAATGCTCCAATACACTTGCAAATGGAGTTAATCGAGCTTCAAGAAAACTCACTCCTAAAATCTAAATTTAAAGACGTAGGGTTGTGCGATTTCTACAAAAAATACCTCGAAGAAGACCATTTTCTGGTGCTTAGAAAATTCGCAAGAAAATCGATTTGTGCGTTTGGTAGTACTTATAAATGCGAACAGTCCTTTTCGATTATGAAAGTTAATAAATTAAAACATGGTACAAGGCTGACTGACGATAATTTGGAAAATTCTTTACGTCTTTGTATCAGTGGAATTAATCTAAACATCGATGGATTAGTTTCCCAAATTCACGCTCAAGTGTCTCATTGATTTCGTTGTCGCTATTTAACTTTCTTTAAATTTAAAAACATGATTTTATTTTTATTTATTTTTTATTTTTTTGATATATTTATACATAATGGACAATTTCTATTTACCAAATTTTTCAGAGATAATCTAAATTTCATTTTTTGTAGTAATGCAAAGTTTATCAAAAATACTTACATGTTTATTGCAGTCGTTAAACTAAGTTTGACTTAGACTTTCAGACTTACGTTCAAGTCATATAACACAAGTAGAAATATAAAATAATGTGTGTAATATGTATCTTTTTTCTCTCCGCATCCCTTTTCTATGCGTTTCCTAACCAATGTCTTATAGACTAAACAAATGCTATGATTAACGATTTAAATATTTTTTAATATTTACATATGTATATATAAAGCATATCTGTCATAACGATAATTAAGATGTATAATGTAGCCTTAACATCCCGAAAAATAAACATAGCCTTTTACCATGTAATACATCAAATACTCGGACTAATCTTACAACTTATACCTATTTTCGAATGCAAAAAAAAACCTACACAAATTTTTTTTTTTTTACAAAAATATATTATTGTCTAAATGTGGTTTTCAGTAGTATTAATGCCACTGATGCTTACGTGACATTTGAATATCAAACTTATTCAAACATCCGAGAATTTCTTTGGGTTCAACTGCATGCCGTTACTCTTGTTCCAGGAGATACGGTATGTTGGATATACATATATGAATCATAATCGTGATCACGTTCACCGTTTACAATCACCGTTATTTATAAATCAAATCACTATTCACGACTTGATTTAAAAATCACGGTATCGCTCAACACTAGGTCTGGTGATTATTGTTGGCATGACTCTTTTTAAAAAGTGTTTACGAAGCGTTGAGATCGTTATGATGCTCAAAAATAAACTGACGTCCGACTAATAAAAAACTATACTGCTCCAACATTTTTTATGCTATTTTTTTGTAATATATTGTAGATATTAAATAAGTATTAACTAAACAGCGGTTACAGAGATACCTCTTTATTGTTGAAAGGTCGTGCAGGTACTGCCGAGTCCACTTCGAGTAGTAACACATAACACTTTTCTTAATATTTCGTCAATTCCTTCAAAATTTTTCACTTTATTCACAGAAAAACATCTCCATACCATCACCGAACCTCATCCATGCTTTATAGATGGCATGACAGCTTGTGGCAGCATTTTTTCTTTAGATGCCCTTCGAATAATGAATTCGTCGTTAATTGTCAGAAACTTTAGTTTTGATTCGTAGCTCCAAAAAATATTTGCCCAAACTTCTTGGGTCCCATTTCTGTATTCTAAACCCCAATTAAACCCCCCTTTTAATTACTTTACGAAGTAGTGTTTTTACAGCGATACATCCTTTTAAATCTGGATAATCGTGGATACTGATAAAATATTTTTAATACGGCTCCTGTTACTATCCGTTAATTTTTCGTTTACCAATTAATACAATATATTGGTTTTCGGCAGTTCTAGATCTCCCCGAACACAGGTACCTGTTCTCCAATATGTTTCAATTATCCAATGAATAGCAGTTTTTGAAACCTTTATTTCAAATGTAATATAGATAGCTCATTTCCCAATGTTCAATACAGTAAAACTCGCTTATTACTTGTCGGGACCATAAAAAACAGTGCGTTAAACAAGAAGTATAAATTAAGTTATTCGAACACGAGTTTCAGTTTTTAAAAAACAACTATAAAACTGTATGAATAACTTTTATTCATACGGCTACTGTAATATGACAAGAACTCAATCTTAGTCACTACAATCTTAGACAAACAATGACTAACAATGCTTACATTAGAAAATATATAACCTACTATATCCTTGTTTACATTATCTCCTCTAAACAGTTCGAAGGCTCTTATGAGTCACATAGTCACAATGCAATTTCATCTAACTTATCTAAACAATCTAAGGGTTTTATGAATAACATGGTCGCAATGTGGTTTCTACATATTTGTTTATATTATTTAGTTAAACAGTTTAGAGGGTCTTAAGAATAACATGACTACAATATAATTCCTCCTTCCCCAGGATGAGCGAATACGGAGTTTCGGATTTGCTCAGCTCTTTCTTCTGTCGCTGCATTTATTCCATTTTTGTATATTTTCCATCCATAGTATCCCATGATGGCGATTATTCCTGTGAACTTGCTTATAATCGACAAGCTATTTACCCATGAGTGCGTTGTAGTGATAACTGGCGATATGTTCTTATGCGGTAGGTTATCTGCTAGGATTTTCATGCATTTTATGTCTCTAATTGATCAGGGACATTTGCAGAGTTCTTCTTCTTGGATCGTGTGGTAAGCTTTTTGTTGAGGTCGTGTAATTTGAAGATATTTTCTTCTGGCAAGGCTTCACTCGCAAAGAACTTTTCGTTCTTAATTTCTACTTTGCAATCACCCAGGTCGATTACTGATGGTTCTTATATTATTACGAGTCCGTTTCGGGGGCACGTCGAGTGGATGAAAGTCGATTCCATCGGGTTGACCAGTATTTTCGTCGCTGTGATTTTTTGTACTAATGTCTCGGTTAAGGTGACGGCAGTAACGGGGCAGGTGTTGACGATGCAGATGAGCATATCTTTCAGGCAGGGGTTTTCTCTCATTAGATGCTCACGTTTACAGAAGTACATGTTCCCAATTGATTCGCATTTTCTCTCCGAATTCCAATAGTTTTTGTTGTCAAACAAGAGGGAGGGTGTTTCGGGAATTATTGCGTGAATATTTAGGTAAACGGGAAATAGATAGAAGTAATCGTAAGGTTTCGATACTATTGGTACATGCATTTTGAACAGAATTATATTATCGCTAACAATGAAATCGGTTGAAAAGAATGAATAGTAATTAATGAGATGATTGAAATTCGGTGAATGGTCTGAAGCGTAGTCGCTGTTTATTACATTCAATATTCTATCTATCTCATTCGTTTGTAATATTGACCTGTGAAGATTATGTGTGTTAGCAAATAATAAAGCTGTTTGCAAATTATTCATAACGTCTAATAGTACTTGTAGTTCTAATATTAATTTGTCCATTGTTAACCCTACTGATATTATTTCTGTGTGTTCTTGTAATATTTTATCACTTCTAGTGAACTGGCTTAACTGTACCACCATTTTATTTTGATTGTCTTGAATAGTTGCGAACGTGTCAGCGTATTTGTTAATAATTTCCTTTAATATTGTTTGTTGCTTTGGAAGTGAATCTTGGAGTTTGAATTCGTTTTTGTTTATCGTTTCAACATATTTGTTATGATAATTTCTATCGCTGGAATCCATAGTTCCAAATAGATATTTTGATATTGTGCCTATACCATGAAAGAGTGCTCTTTATGGCGGGTACTTCGTATACTAGATAAGATGTTACTAATTCGGTGGTTTAACGTATTTGCGATTTCTAATTTCGGAGATAATAAAACCGAAAAATGAGTGGGGTTACTAATAAAGAGGGTTTTATTTAGCGAGACTATGTTATTTTGAATTTTGGAAATGATTGATTCTGGTATGCTAATGTTTACGTCATATAAGATGACGTGTTCCTTCTCAATTACGGGGGCTCTGCCTAATTGTAGAGGAAGGATCGGGTTTTTTAGGGTGTCCATTGGATTGCATATACAGGATAAAGGAATATTATCGTCAGTATCGGTGCTGCTGTCGGTGTTATCATCGTGTCGATTACCTGCAACAGTCAATTTCCGTTGTGGTTTTAACTGTCTTTGGTGGGTTACCTTCAGGGCCGTCCTTAGGGTGGCCCCGCGCCTACGCAGGCCCCGCGGTGAGGGGCCGTTTCATAATAAAATGTTCTTAGAATAAGATAATACGGACTAAAAATGAATTAGTTGAAACCTTCTCTTTTCAATGGTTTATACTGGATTTGTTTGTCACTAAACATTTACATAAAGGCCCCGCAAAACTATTTTGCACCAGGCCCCGCTTTTGCTAAAGACGGCTCTGGCTACCTTGTCCTTAGATATAATTTTGTTATCGTCAATAGTCCTTGGGTCATTTAATTTAACAAACGGCTGTGTTTGTTCCACATTCAGAGTGAGTGACCGTTTGCGATGTCGATTTTCGCGTTCTAAAGTTTGAGTTTGTTTTCTCTTTAGAATTTCCGATAGTTGTTTCGATAAAAGTTCTAAAATCTGTGTATGTTCGGTTATATAATTTGATATCTGTTCGTGTTTAGTTAGTTCAAAGGGGTTTTTGAGGTTTACCTGGCCTTTAGTAATCTGAAATGGCGTATACTGTGGCGGAGTGTATACTGTTGTTGTATGAGAGGATTGCAAAGTTCATTAGGTCTTGTATGTTTAAATTAGCTTTTTCTTCTCTCGGAATCTGTATAGTTTCTAATATACTAGAGTGGAAACGTTTTATTGGGCTATTGCTGTTAGGATTATACGTGGTTACATAATCATTAGATTACAGAGATCTTGAAACACCTTATTCCTAAACTCGATACCGTTGTCACAAGTAATTTTCATCGGTATTGCGAAACAGGAGAAATATTGAATTACTTTATTCCCGTTTTCGATCGCATTTAAGGATGTTATCAGATATGCCTGGCCAAATTTGAAAAACTGTCGATAATGGTAACAAAATACAGATTAGAAACTTTAAATGAATCGATGTATATATGTTCGAAAGGTTTAGAACCCATGGGTGTAGGTTTAAAGATTAGTTTACTCGGGTGTCTTTCGTATTTTGATTTCTGACAGTTTTCGCACGAGTTCACATAATTGCGAACATCGTTTTCTAAATTGGACCAATAAAAATGTTTTTTTAATGGCTAAAATATTTTCTGTTATTCCGCGGCGTGACGTTTTAGTTTCATGATAGATTTTGACCTTTTCTTGCTGCTCTTCGTGATCGGTAATATCTTCTAATATAGTTCGGCTAAGAATTGGTGCGAATGTCTTATTTGTAAAATATTATTGTATGAATCTTATCAAAGATTTCTCCATTTCTACAAATTTGAGGAGACATGCGTATTCTTTTAACAATTTATAAAAAATGGACTCTAGTTTAGGATGATCTTTAAGGAGTGTCTCGTGCAATAACCAGATCTGTCTTTTTTTCTTGAACATTCTTTCAAAGTGATCTTGGAATGTCTTACAAGGGAATTTACCAATAATGATTTGGTTAGCGTGAACGTTGTGTCGGATACCGTATAACTGGTTGCCTATTTTGGTTCATTCTTCTATGCAAAACTACGCGAACAATTGGCAGTATATCTGTTTTCTTTTGTTAGCAACAGGTACCGAGGATGCTATCCTTCTGCGGTACAGAGCCTCTTTTCTTGTTGGTTTTATTTTTTTTTGAAAAAGTATGTTTCCGGAAAATAATCGAAAAAAGGGCTCTGTGCTAAAATTTCAAAATTCTTTCTCAACTATTTGGTAAAAAGAAATCGAAAATCACAAAAGAAATAACTCCGTAAAACTGCATAAACGAAATAAGAATAAAGGTGGTCGTAACGTGGTGCCCTGTAGTGGGAAACTTCGGAATTCCGATAGGCAGACGCGTCCGGCAACGTGTTGCGCTATTTGCATATATTAAAGGAAGATAGTAAGGAAAGCTGCATATAACGGCAATGAGTTTGGTTTGTGATTTCCGACATACATACGGCCGGGCCTTAGAGTTTGAATGGTTGCATAAGAAGATACTTCACCTTGAATGTGATTTTACTCGTGGAACAGAAGTTTTTCTTACGATTCCGCCCTACGGCTGCTGGAGTAGTGGTCATATAATTCCGAAATTAATGCTGACCTGTTTTTGTTTTTAGTTTGTTTCCTTGACTATTTGTCGTTAACATTGTATCATAAATGGACGGTATTGTATCAGAAGTTTGTAAAAGCGAGGGTTAATTTTTGTTTTAAATAAAGTATTATCTCTAAGTTGTTATTCCATTGTTATAGTTTTGTATGGTTGGTTTAGAGAGAGGGTGGGTGGTTCGGAAAGCGTGTCTTGCTGCCATATATTGCCAAGTTAACCAAAAGGCATTGCCATATCTGGTATTTTTTTTGGTAGATCTAGTCCGTTCCATGTATGTGTGCCTCTTAGAATAAGACAAGACAACGAGGAACGCGCAAGTCAGGGCTATACGGTTTATATTTTGTGACCATTATACAGAAAATGTATAGTCGCGATTACAACAAGCACAAACCATTCACGGCTATTTTTATTTTGAATAACATGTTCATATTTAGCTCGACTACCTCTTCGATATGCTCTCCTGCGACCGCCAGTAATGTATGTAATATAAACAACATCCCGTGAACCAGATAACCGAACCCGAAGGTGTAAAACCAGGAAGACTTGCATTACACTAAAATGCAGTGCACCGGTTTTTCGATGGGACATACGTAATGCATATCACTCGGACGAAACTCCTATATTACCGATTGGAGACAAGTTTCAGCGCTATCGGGAAGTGGCTCCCGTACTAAACATTATGGGCGGGAATTTGAAAATCGTAAATAATATATTAATTAAATATCCCGGTTTTGTATTCTTTGAAATAAGCTTGCAATCAAAAAGATATATATCAAACAAGACATTTATAAAATATAACGATACAATCCATTGATTACAAGCATATTTCAAACAATACAAAATAAATATCACAATTCTAATAGCGCATTTACAATATCAAAAAAACCAAAACGTGTAAAAATAATTTTATTACAAACTATATTTACAATTTGGTTTACATAAAAGCACAAACCAAACAGCAACAATTTGTAATATATACAGGAACCCTGTAACAAAAATAAAAGTTAAATGAAAATACTAAAACTAAAAGAAACTGTAAATATATATAAAATGGTAATATATAAATAAAGGTCAAATAGAAATAACAACAAATTAAAAATTATGTACATTACTAATAAAAATCAAAGCTAATAACAAAAATATCCAATAATTTCCCAGTAGATCATGTTCGGCGATAATTCTTGTATTTGACGTAAATCAGGGTGCTGTAAGCTAATAAAGTATACAATTATGTGTATTCTCTAGAATAAATGTAATTAGAGTTATTACCTGGCTGACATATTTCTACACTGCGGATTTAGAATTCCTGCCGTTGTTTCGTCTGTTATTAATTACAAGAATTACTTTCCTTAAAATATGTTAATTAAATTTATGTTCATATCTGAGGAGAAAGAATCGACAGTAGTGTCCTGCTGCTTCAATTCACCTGAAATGATTGCAGATTAATATACAATGGATCTCTAATCAATTTTCATTTGTATAGATACATCCCATAAATTGTATTTCTAACAAGTAAAATATTTCGATTGGTTCTTCAATTGCAGGAATGAATGAGTGTTTGGTCAGAGAACGGATTATATGCAAAATGCATATATTTTATTTTATTTAAAAAAAACAATAAATACATTTTAAATTTGCCGCCATATGCAGCCCCCGGTTTTAACAGCACCCGCGAATATTCCGTATTAAACCTTGTGACTTGGTTTAATACGGAATATTCCCATCTAGGTGGAGTTATCTAGGGCAATAAATTAGAAGCAGGAGTGCGCATGTCAATGCATATTTCGTGAGACAAGGTTCAGACTCATCTAGCGACAAAACATCGGTAACAGTTTAACCGCGAAACTTAAATGGTTTTATATTTTGTACATAGTAATTAGCGATCCATTTTCTTTTAGATGTAATCACAAACTACAATAAAATCCAGTTGAAAACGTGGTTAAACGCTTTCATTGAATTTTATTCATAGTTTGTGAAGACAACTAAAAGAAATAGCATTATAAAAAAAATTATCTACCAAGATACTTATAAAGAAAACAAAAGGAGTAGCAAACAAGTGATTTATTTATAGTGTATTATGTAATATAGTATGTACAGCAAAATAATTATGTTTTCAAATTCTTTTTCCGAATTTCGTTAGCTGCTTTCTGCGTTCTATCTGTAGAGATGTTTTCTCGTACCAATATCAGATTATTTATTTACCTTTTATATACCGATAATATTTAATAATATTTAACAAAGCTATCCACAATTAAATTTTGTAATTCGATTGTATGATATATAATCATAAAATGAGAATGGAGCATTTGCAAGTACATAAGTCTTCATTTTCTCAGTAAATCCTTTTTTGTGTACCACTGAAAAAGGGAACATGCATATATTATATACATAAGTAAGATTACAACTACTCAAACATATCTAGGCAATCGTAGTCGAGCTAAACTGAGCTGAACTGAAAGTTACATAATTCCCATTTTTAACAGTCTCCCTTACAGACGAAAGATTAGTCGTTATATTTGGCACATATAAAACGTTTTTAATATCAACAATGTCTTTACCAATTTTTACCTTAGTGTCTCCTACACAGTCAACTTTCATTTGTTGATTATTTGCTACCGTAATGCTATTTTGTGATGGACTTCTTATGATCATTAACCAATTCCTGTTTCTGGTCATGTGTACTGACGCACCAGAATCTACATACCAAGAATTTGCATCATCGATGGGATCATTCGTAATGCCAAATGTTGAAAATAGAGATGTGCCTTTCTTTGTACCTGAACTTGATGGTTGATGTACATTTGGTTTCTTTTTAACTGTACAATTCTTTGCAAAATGACCAAAATTATTGCAATTATAACATCCAGGATTGAATTTCTGTACATTCTTCTTACCTCTATTGAATAAGGCAACAGAACCTGCATTTGAAGATTTCACTTCTTCCAATAGTTTTGTTTCTACTGAGTCAGCTGTCAGCCTCATTCCCGAGCTCTCCATTGCCATTATCATCGGTTTATAATCATCGGATAAACCAGCTAATAAAAATGTTCCCAAGAATTCATCAGTTATTTCAAATTTAATTTCATTCAGCTTGTGAGCAGTGGTGATTATTTTATTGACGTAGTCTTCTATTGAGCTGCAATTTTCTAATTTTGTAGTAGTTAAAGTTCTCATTAAATTTACCTTTCTTAGTAATCCCGAATCATGAAATGTATCTCTCAGTTTCTCCCACACTTCCTTCGCTATTTTTGCAGTTTGTATATGTATGTAGTTTACGGGTTCCACCATCAAAATAATCTTGGACTTCGCCTTGCTGTCCCTCTGTATTTTGATATCTTTCGATTCTTCTGGATCTCTCCCTTCAACACAGCACCATAAACCTTCGTGTTCCAGATAGGTTTTTAATCCGAATTGCCATGTGTTGAGTTCTCTCGGCCTTTCAACTTTTCAATCGTGGGTAGGTCCATGCTCGACATCATGAATCTTGACGGTTATTTTTTTTTCAAAAGAAAAGGGACCGACTCTCCGCTCTTCTAGCAATAATTTACGCGTTTTCTGGGCCAATAACCTGTTGCAATATAGTTAGTATTTACTTAAGATCCGGAAAAATAAAAGATTCACCACTTATTTAACTTTAGTATATTAAAAATACACTGTTAAACAACAACGAGCATGCCTTAGAAGAGCTTAACACATATACATAAAGACAACTATTAATACAGTTATAAATAATGGCGGCAAATTCAAAAATTTACTTTTCAAATTTACAACAATATTAAGTTTACACTGTAACGTCAAAGTACTAATTTGTGAGTACGTGATGCAAAACAACTACCACAAAAGGACAAATAAAAATAGCTCTAAAGTAATAAATGATTTATATTCAATGGAATTCAGATCGAATGAGTAGGCCGACCATTGTAATAACTCGTTTTCCTTTTTAAGAAACCAATCCTCTGTTCATCTGGCGTATGAAATAGGAGCGTTGCTTTGTTGAAATATCCTCTCTTAGGACGGCATTTGTTCACAAGAATCTAGAACTCTTTCCAGAAGTTCTATATAAGCATCATAGTTCATTTGAGCAGAAAGAGAATCTAAAGGTGTTTTATTGTTACGCATAAAACCGACTCAAACCATAGCAATACCGCCACTAAAATTTCAACTCATCGCAACGTAAGCGATTGCTTATCCAAATCGTACGAATAAGATCTGAAGCTATATTACGACCATCTAAATAACATTTTTTCTCACCAGAAAATGTGGCATTTTTCCATTGATACCACGCATGTTGTGTTTCTCCATCAAGCATGATTGTGAAGCCGCCTCGACCAAAAACGATAAAATTTGTTGCACACGTTCTTTAAAAATAGCTAATCGCAATATTGATGTCAGTTTTTTCTTTAGGGCGATGTTTACTGCAGGAGTGATTCACTTTTATAAAATTGTTGATTAAGACTGTCGGATACGCTCTCCGTCCTATCGCCTATCACCGTGATGGGACCGGTGTTGGCGGTTGGCGTGTTGACGGTGGGCCCGTGAAAACGGGCCACAACACCGTCTGATGCGTCGGGGATTCCTCGCCTTCCCGTGCCGCCTGTCCAAGTTGCAGCAGCACGGGGTTGTGGTCGGACCAGAGCTCGTTGAGAACGGTCAGCTGGTGGAATTGTGCGACATCCTTCATCACCACTATGTCCAGGACGTCGGACTGTCCATTGTGCGGGAATACCGTGGGCTCGGCGGTAGCGTGAACCAGGAGGTAGAAGTCGTCGGCAAAACGGCGTAAACAGTTCCCGCTTGCGTTCGTCACCCTCGAGTTCCACGATGGATGCTTGGCGTTGAGATCGCCGGTGAGAATGACTGCTCCCCTGGTGTCGAAGATCTCGGATAGGTCGTCCTCCAAAAGCTGCCTATTGGGCGCTTTGTAGGCAGCGACGAGCTTGACCGGGCCGGTCGCTAGGTTGACCGTGATGGCGGTGATCTCAATGTTGTTGAGGTCCAGTGCAAGGTGGTGGTCAGCGTGGTGATCGATGGTGGACTTGATCAGGATGGCTGTACCCCCTTCGCGAGCGCCTTCCTTATCGGTTCGATACACCCTGAAGTTTCGGAATGAGAGCCTGTTGCTGGCTCGGAGGTGAGTTTCGCCGGTCAGGACTGCATCCAGTTGCTGCCTCTGGATGAATTCCTCCAGCTCGTATTTCTTGGGTGGCAGGCCGTTTGCGTTCCAGAACGCGATGGTCATCGATTGCGGTCGTCGATGGCGTCTATTCATCATGGGAGAATATTGACAAGACGTCTTGTAGGTGGCCGGCTAGGAGCAATCCAGCTTCTGGAATGGACCTGCATTTCAGCAGTTTGGACAGCAGGGATGCTGCGACTTGTAGGACCTTCTGTCAGTTGATCTTCTGGATGAGCGGGATTAGCTGGCTGAGTGTAGCCAAAACGTTCGTTTCCGGGCGGGAAATTGTCTCCGAGGCGTCGTAGTCGACGACCTCTTCGGCGATTGCCGGAGTTGATTTGGTTGGGGGCTCGAATGCTACGGATTTCTTAGGAGAAGGTTTGGGGAGGGATGGAGCGGAAGGTGTTTTGCCCTTCTTCGAAGTTTTGGTTTTCACCGCTTTTGCCGTACTCTTCCTGACGGCGGCGGCGTACGACGGTTTCGTCGTGGTGGTGGACGGCTGCGGGGTGTCGACCTCCATCAGCACGGAGACCTTTTCCGCAGGGCGGGCGGAGACCTTCGATTTTCGTGGGACGGGTCGCTGCGCTGGTTTGGGCGCTAACGTCGTGGGTGGCTGGACCGGAACTTCCCCTTTCTTCGCGTACAGCGACTTCAGGCAACCTTTGTAGTTTGCCGTATGCAGATCCTGGCACAGAGCACACTTCGCTAGCGCGTCTCTGCGTTTGGTGCATTCGGCGGTCTGGTGTGGTTCTGCGCATTTCATGCATGCCGCAGCTGCGTGCCAGTTCCGTTGGCTGTCTCCGTATAACTGACATCGGTGGCACTGGGTGTCTTGGTCCTTCTTGGCCAGTTTGGACTCCACGGTGACATTAATCCCGCAGACGTGAGTGACTTTAAAGATCCCCTTTGACTCGTCGTTCTTCGTCAGTTGGACGAAGACCAGTGGAATGTCCTCCTGATATTTGTTTAAAGAATTTTCCTTGGAAGACAAAGTAGGTCGAGGTGAGGCACTTATCTATAGGGGAGATTTGTCGTCCTGTTCTGTTGGATGATATTGAGAGAATCATCTATCCGCGATCTGGAAACCGCTTCTGCAAGCCCCGCTCCCCTCTACCCAATCAGCCGTTCAGGGCGCCGGTCGAGCGCGTCCTATATAAGCCCGGTGCTAAGCGATACACGTTAGAAGGTTCTTGCCTCTAGTGCGGTCTACACGCCGAGTCACCGTAACCTTCTGCCAAAGTGGTTTCGCCTCTAGCGTGATTTACACGTCGAGTTACCGTGCCACTTTGGTTTCTCCTGAAGAAGCCTCCTACAACGGAGGCGAAACGTCGAGATCCCACCTTTCTCTTTTGGTCTCTTTGTTTTTCCTTTTTTCTCTCGTATCCCCCCTCCCCCTTCTGTCTCTATATTTTTCTATTATTCTATTCACCTTACTTTCTATTTCACCATCCCCCACCCTTTATCATTTTTTCTTTTTGTCTCTTGTTCTTCTTATTTTTCTTTCTCCTCTTACTCTTATTTCTTTTTTATATATACCTCATCATGACACGGTCCAATTCTGGAAGTAGTTCGTTTATAACTAACTCTGGCCGTGGAAGCCTACGTATTCATTTCAAATTTAGAAAATGCCCCGGTGATTTCAAATATATATATTTATAGCCTTTGGACGTCTTTTGTAACGGACAGTAGAAATCTATGTGGATAGTTCGGAACGGAATTTTCCTTTCTCCTTCCTCTTTGCCACTACTCGGCGAAAACGTTAAACATTTAAAACGATTATCGATATAAGATCGGATTTTGGATCGAAGTGAGGGGAACCAATAAGTTCGCGTATTATATTCCTACGTTTTCTCTAAACCTACATAACCTAATTCATCATGGCTACTTCTAAGCACACTTGCTTCCTTCCATTTCGGAACAAAAGTTTTCCTGATCTTTTATTCTTACGGTGTACCAAACCGTCGCGTAATTCAAAAAACTTATCTTCCTGATTCTCTAATCCTTTCGCTAATCTCTAATGTTACTATCTAGGTTTTGCTTATACGAAAGTGTTTGTTCAAGGGAATTCAGTTTAAGGATTAAAATATTATGTGCGCGGCTTAATGCGTCGACATGGGCCATGCCTGCATTTGTGGATTAATCTGTTTCTTGGCTAACGTCAGTCTAAAACTGTCACAATCTGTCACGATTTTGAAAGGTTTGTCAAATAAATAAACGTGAAATCGTTTAATGGCATGAACTACAGATAAGCACTCCAACTCAAAGCTATGACATTTGCTTTCGCAAAGGGTCGTCTTCTTGCTAAAATAGAAAGCTAGCCTAAATTTACCACATTCTTGCTTTTGCAATAGAATGGCACCAAAACCAAATGAACTTTCATCACAGTGCAACTCAATTTCCAGCTCAGGGGAATATATGACTAGAACGGATCATGAAACTAATTTCGATTTCAATTGCTCAAATGCGTCCGTTTCCGTTGCGGAGAACTTGAATTCCACGTTCTTTTTGATCGTAGTCGTATAATGGTTTCGCTATTATCGAGAAGTTGGGAATGAAGCGTCTGAAGAGACTTGCTAATCTTAAGAATTGATGTACATCTTTGTTCGTTCGAGGAATTGGATAGTTTACAATAGCCAAACATTGACGGGACATGGTTGTAAGCCACTAGAATCTATTAGTTTCGTTTTAGATCGTTTTGTTTTGGTATAGTTACAGTATCTGAATTGAAATTAATGTCAACTTATTCTTTCGAATAAAATTTCTACCAAATATACAAATAAATGACATAGTATTCTCAGAAACAATATGAAATACTACACTGAATTCAACATTATCAATAAAAATAGAACGGGCAGAAATTCCAAGAATATCTAACTTTGACCCATTTATACCTCTGTACAGACTTTGAACTGAGGTTTTGTCTATTTGTGATAAATTAACATAATTCGCTTTCAATAAATTAATAGGGCAACCAGTGCCAATTAGCCCTTCTATAACATAATTACATGTACAATTGTTTACATCAATAGTGGATATGGAGAATTTTAAAGTAATAGGATCACTTAACTTATTACTATCTACCAAATTAGTAGTAGAGTTAGCAGTATCTGGAACACCTTCTGTTTGATTTGGTTGAGAACAGCACCTGGAAGTGTGTCCTATTTTTCCATTTCGATAAGATTTTATTTCCCTCTTGGGACGGCTATAATTTCTGGCGATGTGTCCTGGGCTATGACAGTTGTAGCATGTCAGTCCTTCCTTAGGTTCTTGTTTCAGACTTCCGCTTCTTAATTCATCTAATGGTTTGGTCTTAATTTTCTTCTTGTTCCCAAATTTCTGACGATCCACTGGATTCTTTTCCAATATTCGCCCTCTTCTTGCCGTGTTAACTCGCTCATACGCAAGAATATCTTGATACAAGGTGTCAACGTCTTCAAGTTGACGAGAGAGGAGATAATTTGCTAGGTCCTAGTCCTCGCTCACCATCAAAATACTCAATATTCTTGCTTAAATCAGGCATAACGTTATAGTTTTGCACCTCTTCCGTCGCATTGCTTCTATCATTCGTGCTAATTTGTATTCTGCTTCAATACACCGGAAATAGTATTCAATATTTGGCTCTTTATTTTATTAAATGGGATCTTTCTTGTTCTTTTTGTTTTTAAATTCAAAAATAGTGTTTCATAATTAAAATAACCAAATATAAGGTTGTGAAAATAAAAATATTAACAAATCAAAAATGTATATATACCGCTGTTTTAACAAAATATCTTTTTGCAACAGAAAACCTAAGTCAATCCCTAGCTAATTTTAAATATTCTAAATAAGATGCGAAATGAAATGGAAACAAAAATACAATTAATTTTGAAACTTGACGATGATTTGAAGTCTTTAATTTTGGTAATCGTACTCACATGTAATTTCTCGTATTTTAGGTATCCTGGTCTTCGGCTTCCAAAAATGTGTCCGGAACTCCCAATTTTTTGTTATAATATCAGCTGATACACTCTATGACTAAATATATTCGAAGAATTTCAGAAATTAAGTTTTATCTGAGAAATAATAGATTATTCTCAGGAGAGACGATTTCGATATATGTAACTTTGATACGATTTCTGTTTATATCCATCGTTATCGGGGTTACATATTTGTTTACCTATATGTTAGGCCACACAATAAACACACTCTTGATGGAAATGAAATTATTTAGAGGTAATGCTGCCAGGCGTGCCATCCTTCCGTCGTACGAGAAATTTTGAAGATAATGTGAAATAATTTCGGCATGATACATATTTTAATAATATGATAAAAATGTGTGAAATTGGATTATTTTTAAATATGAAAATTGTAAATTATATGTTAATAAAGAACACCGAAAGTAGATATTTGTAAAATTTAGAAAAGAAAAACTGTACAGACTAAATTTCTGAAATAAAATTCAATAAAGAGGGAGTACCAACGGTACTTTGCCTCCAACAATAACGTTAATAAAAGTAAGGGTGTGAACCAAACAGTGATGAGAAAATATCCAAAATAGATAAACTAGTAAAATTTAGAAAAATTATTGATAATTAATAGACAATATTTCATATTATTACAGTATATTCGTACCTTTGAATCTTCATGGCCTCGAGTCCCCTGATCCCACTTCTGATCTGTAGGACGCGACCGATTTTATTTTATATTCAAATACTTGTTTCGTCTTACCCCATTATTACCACTCTTACGCTACCTTCTCTTACCAACTTAACTTTTAACTTAGTTATAACTAGTGAACCAGGATTACCAACCCGACATGGTCGGTAAGGCAACAACTTTACCAAGAGATTAAAGCGGTTCATTTGAAATTATTTACCACAGTATGTAAACATAATAAATTTATAGGATTATACTAATATATTATCGTAAACTATTATGATACTTTGCTATCTGAAAGAACTACTGTAACATAACCATTTAGCAAATGGAGTTAACTATGCCGCGCCATTTTCAATGAAAGACGAGTTAAGGTGTGGTTATAAAATTATTAAGACCCGTTTGTACCGGTTACTCTTAAACTTTCGACTTAAGTAAGCTACGTTTAACTTTAAGGGGAAATTGTTAAAACTATCAGTTAGTTAAGCTTCAGAAATAAGTTGATAAGACAAATAGCACTAGAAAGTTTTTAGGAAGTTTTGGGGATTTCTATTAGTGTGTGGTTGTTAAACAGACGTAATTTGTTGGGGTTTTCTATTATGTATAATATATATAGGCAAAAACTTTTAAAAATGGTGCGACTGTTAATTAGCTATTAATTGTACACTATTTGGGAATCATGGAATCCAGAATTTTACAGTTGAGGAGAAAGCATCCGTATTATTGCTCATACTTTCTCCTCAACATCCGTATTATCGCTCATAAAAAATATAGGGATATAATTGAATGAAAAAAAGACAATTACAAGCGTTAGAAGGTTTTAATTGAGCTAAAAAATTATGACAACATTTCTTTTAGTTTGATTTCAATATCCTTATGTACAAAAAGAGACCTAATATTACCAAAGATTTCTAAAGTAGGCATTATATTTACAAAATAAAATACATTGATGACACTGATTGTTTTAGAATTCAGCCAAAATGTTGCCATTATTGGAAATAGTTGAATCATGTGTAGATCCAGGCCATCGTGCAACAACACTTAATTTTTAGAGCGGCATCACAAATCATTTGCATATTCATTGAAAAATAAGATTTCCTGTTTACATTTCCACCGACAAAATACATTAGAAACTTGTAATATAATATAATAACTCCAATAACTATTGGAAATGATGCGATACTATAAAATTCTTTTGATATTTTTTTTGTTCTTCAGTTTTAGGAAATGTAACAAATCTTCTACTTAATTTAGCAAGGTCTGCAATTTCTTGTAAGTAGCCTCCTGTAGGTCATTATTGCGGAATAAAACGTAATCGCAGACACAGTAATAACTGATTTATAGGACCAACAGTTATTCCTGCAAGAAAACCTTGTGAAATAGGTAGACACGCAACTCATCCACATACATGTTGTTCGATTAATTTTAAAAGCTTCATCGCACAAGTCTTAGATATTCAAAATCGAGGTATCAAATTTACATCTCAAAATTCTTTATCATGGTTTTGTCGAACGTATACTTGCCTAGGGAGATTCTAGTACATCTAACTCATTGTCTTCTACTATATTATCAACGATTTCATCGACTTCCTGTATTAAATCCATTTTTATTGAAATTGGTTCAATATTTTGATGTAAATAATTTTTGCTTAGTCGATACGTTTGTTTACGAACAAAGTAAGATTACTGAAATCTAAGAATATTTACATGGCGCAAGCGCTCTTCTTTCCCTTTCAAGTTAAGCCGTAGAATGTCTGCCTCTTAAAATCATAGATGTTAAGCGTTACTTTAAGTGACGCTTTAGGTTTTTTCCTTGCGGTGCAATCCGCTTGAAGATTTAAGCGACGCTTATCTTTTAAGGGTAATCGGTGTTAACGGACCTTAAAATCGCAGATGTCAAGCGTTACTTTAAGTGACACTTTAGGTATTTTCCTTACGGTGCAATCCGTTTAAAGATTTAAGTGACGCTTACCTTTTCAGCGCAACCGGTGCAAACGGGCCTAGGTGTTACATCTGTTTATATATACCTTTCCGCCAAAAGCTGTGCACTTGCAGTTAGTTACCAGTTTGATAACAGATGCATTTCTAACAACGTCTAAAAGATTTGACAATTGTACACAAATTCGTGTGGGCCAAACAACAAAATGAAGGCCATTGAAAAGCAACCGTGTAACGTAGAAGTTTATGCGTTAAATGAGATATGGACTGATGTTTTATACCCTCTTCGTAATGGAGGACTTTGGTGGATCAATATAGGAATTATAAATATTTTAATTGTACCCAACATAATGCTGTTAATTAATATAGTTATTGGTGGGATCGTTCAAGATAATGTGAGGAAATAAAGAAAACGCTAATATACGAACATGGTTTTGCCTACCCAGCGTTATCACCGCGGTTTCGAATGTTTTTCCCTACCACCAATTGAAATTTGCTCTTGGCTTATATCACCGTTCTTCTAAATAAACAGCCAAGTCCGTATTTCTTGGCGCTGTCTAGTGCCAGGGATACAGACCTACCTGCCGTCCAGAACATAGTGACACTTCATTTTTTTAAATTTTGTTTATGATAAGCAGCACGTTCTGAAACATTCGCTCAACCAAATGCATGAAAACGCACTGGAGTTGATATACCATACAAAGTAATTATTAGACTTAAAGTATTTTCAATTAATATCTTAAGACAAAAGTTTATAATGTAACATCGTAGCCTTCTATGGATGAGTGTCTTTTAAATCAATCGAATGCGAAATTTTAATGACAGTTCGGCATAGAAGTTAAACAGATTTCTCCGTGCCGCAGGACACCGTGTTGTTATTTGTATTGGTTATATCACTAGTTGTTAATAATGTTTATCGAGTTCCTGTATATCGTTACAACGCCATATATACAGCCAACTATATAACTGTTATTTATTACCAAGTGGTCCACATGATATAATAATCTATGGTGTGTTCATCTAAATTGTAAATGTAATATGTACCTGAATATAGCTCCCTATGTCTATAGTCCATCACGATGTAGATAGCGCTACAGTCGGCGACCATATCACATTTCCAACATTTAACTCGATTAAATAAGAGCGGGTAATTGTAAATGCAAAAGAAATTACTTTTTAATTTAAAAAATAGTCCACCTTAGGTACAATGAAATAAAATGAATACCTGGAATAGATAATATTGTTAACGCTTAATCATGTAAATTATATCGTACATACTTGTACCATTTACATTTCGAAAAGGTGATCCACCCATTGACTCATTCAAATTATATAATCCATTTTCTATCTTTGTACTAAACGAATTATTACATTAGCAGCCAGTGGTGTCGATATATACAGTAACTCACAGTAAAAATGATGCAGTGGCATATAATTTGGTAAGAAGCTGAAAATTTTAAGTAAAATAATTATTTGGGAAAAATAAATTCAATATATTATATCTACTATTCTTGAAATACATTAGAAAAATAAAACTAAACTAATTCGAACAGGATTACGAATTCTAATCAGATAACATTACAGCGGTTATAGTCCGTTCCGCCGTGTCACTAAGTTTCTTGTCCCTGATGTTTCGCGAACAAAGCATTTTTTAGGTCATTCGTATTGAATATTCGATGACTACGCACTTTTGTTTCAAGAATAAGCGACAAATTTTCGATAATGTTTATGTTAGGTGACCGAGCTGGAGTTTTCACCGTACCGCGGCAATGTTGTCCTAGTGAAATAGAAAATCATCTTCTGTGTCAAATTTCCTGGGACCAGACACTAAATTCTGTTTAAAGATGTTTAAGTACATGAATCTATCCACAGTACTTTCAATAAAATAAAGGTTTCCAACACCAGCAGCAGAAACACAGCCCTACTGCTCACTTTCATGTTTGACAGTTGGTTTTAAATATTGCAGTTTTAATACTTCATTACTTTTCCTCCACACATTACCTTACCCTTCTGAGCCGAAAAGATTAAATTTGCTCTTATAGGAGAATAAAACAGTTTTTCAGAAGTCGAAATCTTTATTTTGATCCTGTAATGCAAACTGTAAGAGACTCCTTTTATCCTTCTGCCTTATAAACGGTTTTTTCTTGGCTATTCGTCCGTGCAAATTGGCACGCCCCAGAGTTGTTTGAACTGTTTCTGCATTTACGGTATTTCCCAAAACACGTTTCACCTCCAGAGTTAACTTAGGAGCACTTAACAATGGATTATTTCTAAATTGTGTGACGCCGCTCGTCATGTTCGTTAAATATTTTTCTTGACTTATTTTACATTTATTCTTCACTCTGTTTTCGCGATTATATCATTCAATAATATGTTGTGCCGTGGCTGAACTTCTATTTAATACTTTTCACGCTTTTCCCTTAATTTTTATTTTTGTTATGGTGAAAAATTACTAATTCTTGCTCTTCCAACGTTTCATCATTTTCACTGTGATGTGATGAATATGTAATGTTATCTGGTTAGATTTCGTAATACCTGTTCGAATTAGTTTTGTTTTATTTTTGTAAGGTATTTTAAAAGTAATAGACACAACATATTTAATTTACTTTTCCTAATATTACAGCTTCTAAGTATGCAGTACATGCATACTAAACGTTGTTTTTGTTTGTTATTGTTCGTTAAAATGCGTACGCATAAGCATACGTATATACGCATATGCACTAGAGATAATTTCATCGTATTTTAAATCTGGATTTATACGCTGTAACTATATAAAATTATCTGGTGCAGTAGGTATTAACTTTCTCTTGTATAAACTATGAAGAGTTCACTAACCCATGAAAAAAAAAACTGCTTAATGGTCAACGACACCAACATGGAATAAAGATGTGTAATAGCATCTTTAGTAACATTTACCAATAAAAATTATAACAGTGTGATTGCTCGTTTAACTGATATATATGATTACGCAACGTACTTACTTAACATCAAAACGATTCTTATAAATTTTACTTACTGTGGAAGGTTTGACTTGACTTTCAATAAAGTCTTTTGTTTATCATTTTTTATTTATTTTAGTGAAAGGAACTCTCTTTACGTAACATTCCACAGTACTAGAAAGAAGAGATTATTATTAAAAAGTAAGTATATATCTCCGAATCAGTGCTTAATAAAACCACTTCTAAGATAATTTTAAGAAAGGTAGTAATTCTATAACAGATGCATCTTAATATTATATTTTTATGGACTACTAATATTAATAATAATTGATATCGACTCCAATATTTCCTTTAGTGAATGAAACAAATAACGTTTTTTGATAATTGTACCAAATTCGTATGGGAGAAAACTGCTTCACAATTACAGTACAATTTATGTGGGTCTAATTCTGCAGCTAAAATCCGAACACGCTATCGAATGTTTGTTGTTGAGTTTATTAATAACGTAACAATTTAAACTCAACCATAAATGAATCCGACGCTGCAACCTCACTAATGTGCCATGTAAAAACTAATAACAAATGTACTGTATTCAAAATACAATTGTCAATGTTAATATTATTATTGTCATTAGTTTGTGACATTTTTTGTGCAATATTTAATTATTTTTCTACACGAAACTTAACACGAGCTATTAAACGTTGCGCCAAAAAAGGCGTACTCGTTGCGAACTAACTGCATTTACGATTGCAATCTGAACACTAAATAGATAACTTAATAGCATTGAAATTATAAAACAACCACGAAAAGCGTTTGCAGTAGATATAAAATGTAACACTAGTGAACTAATCCGTTATTTTACCGCATTTAATGCAATACCATAAATATAGGTATCTCCAAAATCTGTGCAATATTTTATTTCCGCACACACAAAAAAGCATAGTCGAACCAAGTACACCTGTCATGTCAACCAACATTGTCGTTTTATTACGTAAACTCAAATGAAAAAATTTAGCGCGCTAGATTTAAATGAATTTTGAACAAATAATGCCCCTACTTTGAACTTGATTGGATCTTAATTTACATAAAACGCAAAGTTATAATGAAAAAAGTAAGATATTTTTGAAATATCTATATGATTATCCGAAAAATTTCAAATTCAAACAAAAAACTGCAGTGATTTTTTATTTCATTGTATTAATTTACGTCATAACATTACAGATGAAATATATTTATTTACACATAAAACCTATTACATTTATCAAATATGTATGTTACGTTACATATAGGTATTCTTGGCATTTTTTAAATCATAAGTAATCATCGGAGTCCAACGAATCCATTTCAGAATCCGAATCATGTAAAGATATAATGTATTCCTTCTTCGTCTATTAGTTGGTCTCTCTCAATATACTCCTCTTCAATTTTTTTTCACATGTTTGCACTCCGTTTGTCACAGATCCGAAGTAATTTTAGAAAATGATTGTCTAATAAGTTCATTTTGCAACTTACGTCCACATTTCGTGAGGCATTGGGCTAATATCACAATGATGTGGTGGTAATCTCAACACTGTATGTCCCATAGGTGTAATTGTAGCATAATTATCAATTTCAGACTCTGGTTGTCGATTATTACGTGTCACTATCTCAAATAACTCACACTTTAACATTTTTAGGTCATAGTGCATATTGTATATTTTTTAACATAAGCCAGGGCGTAATATTTGCCTTGTTAGATGAAGAGGTAGAAGCTTTATAACACTATGATAAGGTTCATTATCTATAACGATAATGGATTTTTTTGGTAAATTGGGTGTGTTTTAAACAATTTTGAAAAGATTTCCCGATTTATTTCATCGTGGTGGTCACCATTCTTTGTTTTTTATTTAAATAAAAGCAACGCTCCATTAATGAAACCTATTTCACCACCAGCATGACACATAATCTATTGTTGTCCTGCTTCATTCTTCTTCAACAATCTTTCCTTCTCTAAACTTTGCCAATTTTTGGGCACAGTGTGTTGATATTAGCCTTAGTTATGCGAGCAATACTTTTGGGCGTGACTAAACAAGAAAAGGTTAGAAGTCAAGATAGTATATATTAAAAAAGTAAGGTATTGTTGACGTTACGTAAAAAACTTCGTGTTCGTTGTTGTATAGTTAATGTAGAACCACTAAACAAAAGTATTTGGTAGCAAATGTTGGATCATTATCTATAGAAATACCTAAATAACAACAGGTTATGGGCTTAGGCACCTTGAGTTTAGTGACAAGAGATACAGATATATAGATAACCAAAAGCTGTAATTAAGAAACTATATGAGGAAAAATGGCGGGATGCTATAAGAAATCCAGAATCCATCGACTCGGTGGAAGTAACTTTAACAACTGACAATTTCGATTAAAAGCGGTCTTAGACGAACAAGAGGTCTTAGATTGTATTACTAGCCAGGGAGATTAGACGCCTGAATACAAGAAAAAAAATAAGATGTGCAAAGCAATTATCATACCCTGCTTATCGAATTCACACTTAGAGTATATAAAGGACAAAAAGACATCGTATGAGATGTAGGAGGCATTGAAGAGGCAATTTGAAAGAAAGAGTATTGCGAATCAGTTTATAATAGGAGAAAATTGTTAGCGTTAATGTTACAAGAGGGCGAATCCTTGAGCAGTCATTTTATAAAGTTTGACGGACTAATAGGGGAATTAAAGGCAATTGGAGCTGTTCTAGTAGACACAGATATCTTCTGTTGTTAACCTTATCAACGACAACATTGCATGAGATAACAGAATAAAATAAATTATTGTTGGACTTTGTGAAATCGAGGTTGTTAGATCAAGAAGTGAAGAGAAAAATAAATAATAAAGTATCAAGTAGTGAAGTATCCACAGCTTTTGGAACTAAAGTGAAAAACTTATAGGGTTGGAGATTGTCGTTTCAAAAAGAATCAGGCACGGAATAGAAGACAAATCAAAGTAACAGGACAGAAGAAGAAATTAAAATAGTCTTTATGATGTCGGGTAAGCTGAATCATCAAGATAACAAAAATATTATGCCATTTTAAATAGTATCTCAGACTTTCACGGCCCTTTGTCATAGTCGTACAAGTTGTCAGGTTCCGCCGTATCACTAGGTTTATTGTTCCTGACGTTTCGCAACTGCGGTTCGCATTTTCAAAGGTACTGGCTTTGTGCTAGATCTATTGATTTTGAACGACGGTCGGAGAGATACTACATTTCCTCTTCATCTTGTTTGTAGATTGGTGGCTTTTATTTTATTTGTGGATCCAGTGTGCGTGTCTATTTCCTATGTTTTCTTTTTTTTGTCTTGTGTACTCCTTCTTTCCTTATTCGTCGTGTTGATTGTATTATTCTTCTGACTGTTGTGTTATCATCCATCTCCATTCTGTGTAATGTGTTTTGTGTTCTGCTGTATATGATGGTCTCAAGTGTTTCCAGGTTAAGTGTTACATTTATGATGTGCCCCTGACGAGAACCGCGTTATTTTGTTGAGTTTTCTTTATCGTCTTCTTTTGCGCTTCAGTTGCCTGACGCCAAAGTTCACCAGCGTAGGTGGCGATCAGTATTACTATTGTTTTAATGGTCTTGGTCTTGTTAACCAGTGATAGTTTACTTTTTAAATTTAATAGTGGGTACAGGACCTTCGAGGCTCCCGCTATCTTCCTTTTTATTTCCTTGATGTGCCAGGTGTATGTGAGTTGTTCGTCTAGAACAAGTATGGGTAATCTTCGACATGTTGCGGGCCAAACTGTAGTGTGCAAATACGTTCGCGGGCCGCACTTAATAGTAGTGCATTTTAAAGTAGTGTTCATAATTTTTAGCGATAGATATCAGACATGAAATAATATGACAATGCTATTGTAATGCAATTTATAAAAATAAGAAAATGAAATGAAAAATAGGTACTACATTATAATTAAATGGTGAATTTTTTTTTAATTGGGTTTTTTAAAATCAAACCTTACAGCGGGCCGATTGTTGCCCACCTATGGTCTAGAACAACCCCTAGGTACTTTGTTTTCTTGGCCCATCCGATGGCGTGATTGTTAATTTGGATTTCGTCTGGCTTTTTGTGTTTTTTTTTACGTGGCGTGAAATAGACGGCTGTGGTTTTCCCTGTATTTATTTTTATTCGCAATTTTGAAAACTATTTGTAGAGCGTGTCGATGTATACTTGTAACCTATCGTGCAGCGGTTTCATTTGCCTGTGGCTGTAATAAATAGCGGTGTCGTCTGCAAAATTGGGCAATGTGACAAGTGTTTGATTGCAGTATATCGGAAGTGTAGATGTTAAACAGGAGCGGTCCCAGCACCGAGCCCTGCGGAACTCCTGCTTGCGTTGTTCTGGAAGTAGAGATGTCTTCTTCTATTTTAACAGAAAATGTTCTGTCGCGAGGATAGTGTTGAATGAGATTGGTAAGCGTGGCTGGAATCCGGTGTAATCTCATCTTGTGTATGAGACCTTCATGCCAGACCTTGACAAAAGCCTTCTCGATGTCTAGTATGATAGCTGCAGTTGGTGTAGAGTTATCCATGTTGGAGGTGATATGTTCAGACATTCTCAGTAGCTGCTGTGTTGTCGAGTGCTCCCGACGAAATCCAAATTGAAATCCCGGGATGATGGATTTTTCTTCTACTACCGATAGTAGCCGCTTTTGTATTACTCGCTCCAAGATTTTGCTGAGTTCTGCTAGCAAGCTGATTTTACGATATCCATCTGTCTTGTTTTTGGGATTTCCCAATTTATGTATAATTATTATTGTAGCATGTTTCCAGGTCTTCGGGTAGTACTGGTGTCTAATTATAGCGTTTATAATTTCCTTCAGCGTGTCTACGGCTTCTAAGGTCAGATGTTTGATAGCGGTGTTAGTAATTCCATCGTGCCCTGGCGCTCTACAGTCTCCAAGGGTTTTTATGATGTTCCGGAGTTCCTCGGTCGTCGTTTCTTGGACGTCTGTGGCGTCTCTGTATTCCGTGTGTACTTGTTTATTGATGACGTCGGCGAATTTTCGTGATCCATATCCACTGGTAGGTTAGGGCGGAAAGTCCTCTCGTAATAGTTAACAAATTCCTCGGTTTTGTCGGAATTGTTGTTGATAATACCGTGTGTTCCGAGTATCGGTGGTATCTTTTCCTTTTTTGTCTTGAGTATTTTAGTTATTTTCCACAGTTCGATGTCATCGTCGTTTATACTTTCGATTTTGGCGTCCCATTGGTCATTGTAGTGTTCGGAAAGGTCTTTTTTAATTTCATTTGTGATGTTGTTCAGAAATGTCTTTGCGTTCGGGTGAAGTGTTTTTTTATACTGTTTGTAAAGCAGTTTCTTCTGATGTATTTTTATTTTTATGCAATTCGGTATTCTTACCCTTAGTGTTTTAAATTTTGTGGTTGTAGCCGAGTTCAGTGCCAATATTATGTCCTCATCGAATTGTTTTACTGCGGTGTCGATGTCGTTGTCGGTGCTGATATACGTTGGTCTTTGTTTTAGACTCTTTTAAAATTTTTGCCAATTTGTGCTGCGAATTGTTTGTTGGATGTTAGAAGTCTCAATCGACACTGTCATAATCCCAGCAAGATGGTCAGATGACAGGTAGTAAGGTGTCGTGACGTTCTTTAGGATTACTAGATCTAGAACGTCCGTTGACCCGGTTGGCGTATGAATGTACGTATCCTCGGTTGATACGTCTATGGTGAGGTTTCTTTCGTCGGCAATCTTTTTAGGTTGGTTCCCTTTACGATTCTGAGTTTTGGAATTCCATCGTGGATGTTTACCATTGAGGAAACGCATCTTCGGTAGTTAAAACCACGAAACGTTTCATAGAAATCATAACAAGAACATTTATAGCTGTCAAGGATCTAATGATCAGCTTCGATGTCTCACGAACGTCCCAACGGAATCCCACTCGACATTATGTAACACAGACTCTCCAGATATCACATCAGCGGAAAGGTGCTCACTAAACATAAATGCCATCAAGAAACTGTTATTCTCTTATGTAAACATGACATACTTCCCAATAAAGAACAAGTCCTGCAAACATGAATTCGGAATGGTAATAGGATCCCCTCCTTCGCCCACGGTGCTCAATATATTCATGAAACAATTTGCAAAAAAGCACTTAATTCCTGTAATATCAAACCAAACATTAGATACGTACGTGAAACCTTTGTCGTATGGCTATATGGCAGAGAAATAATACACAAGTTGTTACAGAACCTCCATAACATAGAGGAATCTACAACTGCACAATAGAGTTAAGAAAACAAAGGAATCCCCTTCCTAGACGTTCTAGTCTGGAAAAACATGTATTTTCCTAGCAGAAAGATGTATCGTAAATCAATTAACACAGGACGATACTTAAACTGCAACTACTACATACAAGCGAAAATAGGGGTAGCTAGATGTTTGATAAAACCATAGAAATGAAAGATGGAAGAAGCAACACAAATCAAATTCATAACCGTCATTTATGTATGAAACAGCTATCGGAAAAAAATCAGAAGGATTGACGATCAATTGCCTTTCAAACACGAACAATGGCAAAATCGCTTCTAAAGAAGATCACGTCACTGCGCGTAACAGATTCTATGAATATGATAAAGAATACATTGAAGAAACAAAAAAATCACTCTAAACAAGAGTGCAAGAACATCAGAAACTTTCTAGACAAGGAAAAAGCGAAAAGTCACCCAATGAACGATAAGTGTGAAATGAAAACAATAGACCAGCATTCTATCAAATGAAGACTGACGAACCCAAAACACATCAAATTAGCAGCAGATCCCATAAGCACTCCAAGTCTGAAAATAAGGAACTACTGGTAAAACAACAGCTTGATTAAAGAAATAATAAAAGACACTCAGTGCAGACCAGTTCAACCTAGCTAACCGAAGGTTAAATACAATAACAGAGGTAGGATACAAAAGACTTAACTCTGTGTATTAGTGTAAAAGTTTAACACATGCGCATGTATGCAACAAAACAACATTCAAGAATTTTTTATCTTAATTACGAGAGATTTTCCTTCGTAGACCTTTAGACCAATCTTTTTTTGAAAAAAATGTAATAGGAATTATTATTGATGTGCTCTCTTCAGTTGAAAGGACAGAACCTTCTTTCAATTGATTGCCCAGGGGCTCTAAAGGAGTTACAGTCTTACCAGAAATAAACTCTATCACTATTGCGTTGAAATTCTGAAACTAAAATTCTGATTTAATTTTGACATTATTACCAGAAGATTGTGCTACTATATAAAGCTCTTCTTTATTAATTGTTCAGAAATAAAAGCTGCTCCAATAGAGTTGGCACATTCAAAGTAATACATCCGGAGGGTATCTGATACGCAGGCACCGTTAAAAGTCAAATATCGCATGGCTATTCATCTCATCGGCACGAGATGTTTAACACATTTCAGACTTTCATAGGTTTACTTCCAACAGAACATCCTTATCCAGCATGTAAATTCCATATGTAGCTATCGAAACTATTGCGTGACTTTAACGTGACAATAAACACTACTTTCATTATTTATCCATAGATTCTACATTTTCTTCGCAAATATTAAGTTGTAGTTTAATTCATTCTAAATTCGAAAGTTACAGCTCTAAAGCAAAAAAATGTATATTCGTGGCAAGCACAACTGACTATTGTGTTATTGTTGTTTTGTTTGTCGAAACGTCGGGTTACACAGTACCCTCCACACTTGCAGGCATCAATCACCACAATTTTGTAGAAAGTATTCCATACCTCCGGTAGGAATTTTTGATGTGCTAGAGCGTTGTTTTGATAGGGGCACTACGATTATACTTCCTCATCGGAAAATTTGTATGCGTGATTGAAAAGCAACCGTCGTCATCAAGGTTTGTTATTGTTTATTACTGATATTGTAGTTATTTTTGTTACTATAGTTATTTTCATTATTCTTATTACCATTGCAGACCCAAATGGTTACTAATAATAGCAGAAACCTATAACGGCTAAAAAGATCTAATCATGTGAAAAATATGTATGTTTGAGTTTTTTTAGTAATTCGGAATATAACTTGCACTGAGAAGTAATGTTAATTACAATCTTAAGAAAGCCTTGGTTAGAGTGTCAACGTGATTATTATTTATACTATAGCATCAGCTATGCATTTGTTATCTAATAATAGCATTTTATATAAGTATATAAAATATATCTGCCGTCATTAAAGTTTTAATGTATACTATTTCTGCACTTAGTTATTTGACGAAACATATTTTTAATGTTACTTTTGAGGCCATGTCCATTTTTTTTTTCAAATCGATGGATTTCATACCGTTTTGAATATATCTTGATACCACTTTTACCAAAATTTAAGCGTAAAGGCCTACGTCACACCAGCATGTTAATTTAAATTTTAAACATAAGCGTTATTTATATAATGTTCACATCACCTCTTCAATTTTTAAGTTTTCGTTATTTGCAATTCTCTAGTAATGTATTTGGATTGATGACATTGGTTACAAATTAATTCTTTAATACCTTCCTTCACTTTCACCAACACGTTGAACTCGGACGACTAACAAAAAATGTCGTTTCTCTCAATTATGCATATGTCGTGGTACACTACAAAATGAGCACGTCGTTATAGTTCACCATACAGCAAGACTAAGTAATGAAAACATTACTATACTTAGTAAGTTACTCTATACTGCGTTGGTTTGAAAAATGATCCAGCTGCCACAGAAACTCTATACGAAGTATTTGTAATAACAGGATAAAATAAAACTGAGTGCAATTGTCGTAATTGTTAATTTACATGGTGTGGAGTTGACTGCGATATCTCCGAATTATATAACCGCATGGTCCTTGCAGACATTGTGAAGCACTACGGACAATTATAATAAATTTATTACTAACTCTGGCCGCGGAAGCCTACGTATTCATTACGTACAATTATGTTCCTGTGTACGAATGCTATACAAAATCTCAAATACAACATTCTGCACTTTTTATATTTTATATATTTCATACATATATTATATACATACATACATATATTATTATACATGCCTTGCTTTTCTGTGAAGGATTGTGTTACTATCTTTGCCACTCCTCTATATATAATCTTTAATCTAGTATCTAGTCCTACACACGTGTACGTTTCCTGATATATAGAAAGTAGCCGGAATTTCGCCAATCTTGAGTAGTGATATGAATACGTAGGCTTCCACGGCCAGAGTTAGTAATAAACGAACTACTTCCGGAATTGGACCGTGTTATGACGACATATATATAAAGAGAAATAAGAGTAAGAGGAGAAAGAAAAATAAGAAGAAAAAAGCTTCTGAAGGTTCTTGCCTCTGGCGCGGTTAACACGCCGAGTCACTGTAACCTTCTGCCAAAGTGGCTTCGCCTCTAGCGTGGTTTACACGTTGTTACCGTGCCTCTTTGGTTTCTCCTATTCTCCTGAAGAAGTCTCCTACGACGGAGGCGAAACGTCGAGATCCCACCTTTCTCCCCGCCCCCTCTTCTGTCTCTATTTCTTTCTCTTACTCTTTTCACCTTTCTTTCTATTTCACGTCCCCCAACCCTCTATTATTTTTTCTTTTTATCTCTTTTTCTTCTTATTTTTCTTTCTCCTCTTACTCTTACTTCATTTCTTTATATACCTCATCATGACACGGTCCAGTTTCAGAAGTAGTTCGTTTATTACTTGAGTAGTGATAGTTCCAATATTGCCAATTACCGACCTGTTGCTGTAATTTCTTCTTTTGCGAAGGTTTTTGAAGTCTTAATTTATAAACGTCTTTCTTATGATATTAAATCATACCTCTCTGGCAGAGATTTCCCAAACAAGAGCTGAAACCGTGGATGGGGGTGGTCAACTGGATGTTATTTACACTGATTTTTCCCGTGCTTTTGACCTGATTGATCATCATAAGTTGTTGGAGAAGCTGAGTTTTTTCGGTGCCAGCAGGAACTTCCTTAGATTAATTCGATCATATCTTCTAAACAGACAGAATTACGTTTATTTTAATGGATTTAAATCTCAAACCTGGTGTCTGCGTAATAATTTAAAATTAATATATGATATATGATGATAAGTTTGCCTTCTCTAACCATGTCTCAGATGTCGCGACAGACGCTTCTAAATTATTGAGATTTATTTTTCGCACATGCACGTATTTTACTAGCCTCGATTCAATAAAGACCCTCTTCTTTGCTTACGTGGTTTCCAAGCTCGAATATGCATTCGTGGCTTGGTATCCTTTCTACAACATCAATTCAATCTTCTTGAGCGGATTCAGCGCAAATTTTTGAAATATCTATCATACAAGAACGATGGGCGATATCCTATGCGAGGTATACATACGACGAGCTAATTCAGAGGCATGACTTTGTAATGTTTGTTGAAAGAAGAAACCATATTAGTGCTTCTTTTATGCAGAGCATTCTCACCGGAAGAATTAACTCTCTTGGTTTGTTGTCTCTTAGAATCGAGGTCGCATCACCTGCTACGGATCCCTACAGCTAGGATGAACGTGCTGTGGCGAGCGCCGTTGGTAGAAAAAACGGCAAGAAACTTTAATACTTACAAATTAGATTTGTCTTAATTTGTAATGTTTTAATTTTTTTTTGGTTTTCATGTTTCATATTATTGGTATTTATTATTTAATTATTTCTAATTGGTATTTCATTTATCTTTGTGGTATTTACTTTATTTATGTACTTAGTATATTGATATATATAGGTATATTTATTTTATTATTATTATTATTATTATTATTATTATTATTATTATCATTGTATTAGAACAGTCAAGATACAGTCCACAGACTGTCATCAATAGTTAACTCTCAGGAATCCAAGGAATCGTTTAAATTTCTTCAAGTTCCACGTAGAAGGTTTTTAATGCCATACGCTATATATGAATATACATTGGTTAACTGAACATTAGCAAATACTAATAATTGAAACATGTATATTTGAATTGAAGTATTTACAAGAGCAGTATGCAATACAGGATTCTTAGATTGGCGTCAGATTTCAAATTCTAATACATTCCAAAATTCAACTAATCGATAAATCATTATACGTATATGCACATATGCACATCCATTAAAACTTTCTGCCTATCGTAACTTTCGCTAACATTAAAAATTCACATGTGTATATGAGAAATAATGTGTATGAGAAAGATAGGAGAAATTAGAATATACATATTTCTGAAATGTACACAGAGCACAAATTCAAACACGAAAGAAAAAACAAATAAGGTGACCAATGACTTTCACTGATATTTCACAGAAATGTCTTCCTTCGAAGACGTAAGAAATTACAATTAATAAAACACTTAATGATGAGGTTAGAGGGCTAATCTTTCTCAAATATCTACGTCGTTTCTATCCGGTTTAAAACTATTTTGTCTATACAGAGTGCCTCATCGGGAACTACAACAATTCACAACTAAATATACAACAGCTATACAACATTCTTAAGTTCTGCATAAAATTCTGAGTACAAAGTTTTTATAACAATTATACGCCGTAGTTTTTAAGTTATATAAATAACATTTCGGGACTGCACGCAAATCGCCAATTTATTACCTATGAGATAAGTCGAACTAGTTCTAACGTCATTCACAATGTATAGAATTAGTATCCGTAAATTTACTTAATGTCAAGAGGTCGGGGGATGACATCTTGAACATTTCATTTAAAGGAAGCAATCATTTAATTTCTTGAATAACTGCATTTGTCTTTGCTTTTTGTTATTACTAAAATTTATATTTTTTACTCTTTAAACAACTTTCATTCGAGAATTTCGTCAGGTATGATATTAAAATGTTGATAGTACTATTTAGACATTTTAATAATCTATCAAAATAAAAAGAAATCAGAAATTGTCAAACGAGAAATGGTGGAAACTTAAAATTTATGAAAAAATTTCTTCCAAAACTAAATTGTTTCAAATGAATTTCTGCCATAATTTTTTCCATAATGTAATTTTTATACATTTTTTTTCATAAATGTGCGTTAATACTGAAAATATTTATTTGAGAGTGATTTTATATGTTTGAGGACAGTTTAAATTTCGCGCGGTGGATTCTAGGGGATTTGACATGTTAAGAGTGGCCATTGTGAGTATCGGTCCTGTCAACTGCCTGTGCGACACGTTATTTATTATTCGTTATTTATATTCATTTCATTCGTTATTATTTGCTTCATTTTTACTTGTAATCTGTTCTTCTTAGAGCTACTGTTTATCAGTGTTATTTTCCAGGTATATTTTTATGCATTTCTATTAAATTAAGTGAACTTAATTGTTGTTAGTTTTAAGATGCTGTTTACAGCCGAGCAAGACGCTTTTATTTTAAAAGCGCATTATCGCAGTGGCACTCATCAGGAAGATGGATCATGGGCTTATTCATTGCAATCATACCTGAACCAATTTCGTGAAAATTATCCGGATGTTGTCGTACCACGAAGGGAAACACTGCATTTGCAAAGAAAAATCAACTGGACGACCAACAGTGTTAACAGAAGAGACTGTTGATGATGTTGGTTAAAAATCTACACATGCATCCGTATAGCGTAACCGTAACGCAGCAATTATTGCCAATTGATATTCCACGACGAATTCAATATTGTTAGTGGTTTACTGAAAATCTTCATAATGATGTTTTAGATTTAACATTCATGTCAGACGAGGCCTGGTTTCACCTGTCAGGCTATATTAACAGCCAAAATTACAGGACATGGGCTACAGAAAACCCTCATAATTTTGTTGAGACTTCTTTACATCCACAAAAAATTGGGGTCTGGGTGGCAACGTCTAGACGTCGCATAATTGACCCTATTTTTTTCAATGAAAATATCAATGCAGAAAGATATCGCACTCAAATTTTGGAAGTGTTTATAAACCAATTACATGACGATGAATTGGAAAGGGGGTATTTTCAACAAGATGGAGCACCACCTCATGTAGCGCATGATACATTGGAATATCTAGAAGAGTATTTTGGTGACAGACTTATTAGTCGCGATCGTTGGCCATCACGGTCACCTGACCTAACCCCTTTAGATTTTTATCTGTTTGGGCATTTAAAAATAAGATACATCAAAATCGACTTCACAATTTGGAGGAACTACGAGCAGCCATAGAGCAGGAAATTCGTAATATCGATCAAAACCAATTACAGCGACTGTTTGACAATATTAAGAGACGAATACATTTATGTCTTGAATCAAATGGAGGCCATTTCGAACATTCATTATAATGTAATTGTTTTTTTGCAATAGAATTATACAAAAAACGGAATCGTTTGCTTTTAAATATGTAGTGCTCAAATTTAAATATTTGTATTAATTCAAAAGCTATTTAAAATCATCTATATTTCATTCCATTTTTTTATCACATTTACATTAATTTTCTGCTTAGAAAATCAATATGAAATTGATTTTTTGAAGATCTGTTGTCAATATTTTATCACCCATCCAAAATCTATTTGCTACACTACTGGTTACGAATTCAAAACCAAATCGCCAACGTGACAAAAATTTAGCAAGGCGCGAAATGTAAACTGTCCTCAAACATTTAAAATCACTCAGTATATACTTATAGTAAAATACAGGAACGTGACTGCTTACTTTAATTAAAAAAAAATTGAAAATATATATATTACAATATTTTTATATATACAGATATATAATATATATATAACATGAACCAAAATAAAAATTAACGGCGTGCACCAAACAGTGACGAAAAATATATCTGCAATAGGTGAACTAAAGTTATAAAAAATTATAGGAAAAAATCATTGTTAAATAAAGGACAACAATTTATATCATTACAATATGTATATATATGTTATATATATCTGTATATGTAAGAATGTATATATATAAATTTCTAAATTTAAATATATATATATACATTCCTTCAGAAGTTTATCATACAACTATTTCATATTCTTTTATCGTAGGTAACTAACACACTAATTGTGTTTAAGTATTTAAGAAAACTAATCCCATCTTTATATACCCGCTTTTCTTTTATTTGATACTACAATGTTAGCAGTTATTCAAAATATTACGCTTACTATAAAATAGAATAACATCGTTATTACGATCGATTTTCATGTCAAATTTGAGAAAGAATATGTAGTAAAATTGATGTCAAACATATGCTGTGACGCATGCACCACTTAGAAAGGCAAAATATTTATTTCAATTCAACGTATCGTGAAATTCATTCAGAGATCATACAATAAAACATAGTACACATAAACTTCCAAACTTGCTTAAAGACTTTGGATATTACTTAATAGAATGGGGGGTTCAAGGTTTGAATTTGGTATAAAAGATGTTCAACGAAAAGATCAAATCAGTTTCCTTTTCGTGCTTAATAATGAAGGTCAGTATTCACTTTGTCTGAGCGAAAATTTAAATAATTCTTTAAAAACTCTATATGTAGATACAAAATTGAAATATGTTAAAAAAACTTCATTAAAAATATTTGACACGCTCCTACAGAGAATACACATCTTCTTATTTTACTTTTGATTATACTTTATTCGAGATTTTATTGCAGGTCTGTGCACTTTTATTGGCTTTATCTGCAATCACCGTCAATGGTAAGTTTTTGAGAAATAAAAAAGTAAAGGCGTTCCATAAATGCGTTGTTTCTCATAAAAACATCTCTTAGTTAGATAGTTGCAACTTATTGTATAAAATGCCGAAATTACATTCAGCAGAAATTAAAATTTATCAGATACTTATACATTTTCTCTGTTTCGCTCTGGCATGTTTTAATACTGAATGAGTTAATGTCTAAAATATGGTTTATATGTATGGATATATTGATATAGCTTACATTCCTTATATGTTTCTTTCATATAGTCTGCTGTTAACTTCAAAATATTTGTTATACGAATTTTAAACAAATACTATATCACACGAAAAATACTACATATATTAGTACAACCCTATGTACAAACAAATAAACTGTACAAGTTATTTTCCATTTTAAACACATAGCTCTCTGATAGTGTATGTATATTTTAACACATTTCCGATGTTTTCAGATCTAATACAGCCAAGATATCTATAAATATATGTATAAAAATAATAGCATACTAATAATACAGATGTGTAAGACTACGACGGTGATGCGGAAAATCCGAATATTGATTAAGCAAATTCGCCATATACACAGTAGCTTAACATAGGATGATGACACAGATGTTAAAATAATAAAGGTGTATACCGTATTATATAAGAGATACATGCTTGCCTATACGGATATAAAATTAATGAGATTTTTCTATATTGAAATAGTACTTAACACTTGAAATACTGTAAAGCAGTGTTCCTTCATTCTACAATTCTTTACATTTCTAATTTATTTAAGCTATTGTAACATAACAACGCTACAAAAACATTTGAAACTATTAATTGTTTAAATAAGTTTGCCGTTTTAGATAAATTGGATACAAAATTGTAGTCATAGATTAAAATGTACAAAGGCATCAAACGTAAATTTGGCAAAATATTCAAAATATTCGTAGAAATCTAGGAAACTATAACTGTACACACTCTAATTATTTAATATATTTTATTTAAATCTATTCGGAAATACTAACAATAAATAATCATAATGCAGAAAGAAATGACGTGCCTTGCATATCGTAATAGCAATCAAAGTATACTTATAACTCAAAAATAAAGTTAAAATCAAGGATAAATGAGTACTGTATTTAAAATAATATCATGACTGGTATGCTATAAAAGCTCTGACATTATTTATTTTTATTTTATAGTACTACTATTATTTTACAGTTTTCAAGTATTCTAAATCTTTTTTTTAGATGTTATTATTTAATGCCAGCCGCATTAAAGATAATTAAAAATCTTTTTTATTACAATGTTTTCATTTTTCTTTTAATTCGAGATCGAAGCAAAGCGAATAACAATAATGCTTCTGATGTAATTTCGCATCTATGCAGAAGTTATTTAAAAAATATTGTGTATATATATATATATTTACAATATGTTTTTAATTAAAGAAAGCAGCCACGTTCCTTTATTTTATTATAAAACACATACACATTCATAATTCTATTAGAATTAGTACTCAAAAAGCTCTCTGAGGTTTACTTTAGCGAAACCTATAGGATAAAACAGGGACGGACAATACGCAATTCAAATTACATACGCTAATACGGGAAGGAAACCGATGCAATACTGCTATATGCCGAGTAATCTATTTTCTCGTAAAACAATAATAAATAAAATTACTAAAATAACTATAAATTACATTATTGTTGTAAATTATATATAATACCCTTTTTGCTATTAGTTGCAGATGGAAAATTCAAAAATAGAAAAAATGTAGGATTTCTCTATTTAAAAGAATATGAATGACCTTAATATGAATCATCCATGTATGGAAAGTTCTGCAAGTTATGTTGATGAATATGTTCATTTAATACGTATATTAACAGTTGAGTCTATATTCCCCTAAATTTTTTCAAACAATTAAGAACGCTTTTGATGTTTTTTTTGGAAAAGCTAAATTGCTTGATCGGTTTTACATTACTACTCTGGCAAAGCAAATACTGTGACATCAAATTTTATGAACGCAGAAAAAAAACTACATCAAGTTTCTCATAATCTTTATGATATATTTTCAAGTAGAGTATATATCTTAACTTCACATGTACAACTACCCAATAAAATAGGATTCACAAAAGTAATTCAATGATTTAAGCTCAAGAAGAAATTGGAAACTGTTAAAAGAACAACAACGAACCTTTCGCGGTCTATAGACTCTAACTAAAGATAACATGGAGTTTTTCCAAATAATCATTAAAAGTATACTTGCAAATACAGTAATTTTAAAATTCAATTTCTATTGGTATGTATGGACATTAGTAGCAATTTATAAATTATGTGCTCATTTCTTAGGGGGCTATATTAGTTCTGGATGGTCAGGTGGTGGTTTGGGAGGAAGCTATGGAGGCGGTAGCTATGGGGGTGGCTTAACTGGATGGAAATTAGGAATTGGTACTGGATATGGAGGTGGTTATGGAGGAGGATATGGAGGTGGAAGCGGAGGCGGATACGGAGGCGGATACGGAGGCGGATACGGAGGCGGATATGGAGGCGGATACGGAGGCGGATATGGAAGCGGATACAGTGGTGGATATGGAGGACTAGGGGGAGGTTATGGTGGAGGAACTACAGTAAAAGTTATTAAGGTAGTTGTTCCCAGCGTAAGTAGTGGGTTTGGCGGAGGTTACGGTGGCAACTATGGAGGAGGTTTTGGAGGTGGTTACGGAGGAGGATATGGAGGTGGATATGGTGGCGGCTGGAAAATAGGAGGTATGCTTATTTTATTTAATGCGAATTGTTGATTAACATACGAGCCAGAAACCTAGAATCTTTTTAGTATTTTATCAGTTATGTATACTATCCGACAAATACTGCACGGTAATTTATGTTATAACGTTTTCTATGGCCCGTATCTTAACAAACAGTGTATTTTATAAATATATTTCAGTTTGACTTAATTCATTAATTTTTAGGAGGTGGATGGAAATCCGGGGGTGGTTGGTGAATTAAGCCCTACAATTGTGTATGTCTGTCATTTAATCCTTTTTATTGTAAATATCTGTAATGTACTATACAATATATTTTAAAATAGTTACGTTCGATTCTTTAAAAATTTCATTACTGTTAGTTTAAATACTGGTCACTTGTCATATCTTTTTGGAAGTAATTAGAATAACATTCCTTAATGCACTCTTTAGTATTCGCTATTTTTCTTTGGTTTTCTACTTAGGTTTTGCAAATTTTCCTCATAAACTTTTTAGTTTAAATGATATCTTTCCTTTCTATATTTTGGCCTAATGCGCCACATTTCACGCTTCCCTGTGTATGTATGGTAACTGCACCACCTACTTTATACAGTTAGTTAGTTACATGATTAGCTAAGCAGCTTTGTGCCTGTATTTCTACGTCAACAGATATGGGTATCAAAGTAAGTTTGATAATTAATGAAAATACTCTATATATATCTCATTTGTTTTTATTGAAAATCAGTGTAAATAATTGAAAAAAAGCTTTTAGCCATTATTTATATGAATAAATATAAATAAATGAATTCAATCCTTGAATAACAATTGGTCTATTCATCTAAAGAATCCCGGATATTAAACTACAAAACAATACATTTCAAGTGTTCCTATAGGTATTGCAGATTCTTATCTCTACGAAGTGTTTAAAATATAATCTTATTTTGCACGACAGAAAATCGCAGAAAGAGCAAGATATAAAAATTCTGAATAATAATACTCGTCCAAGAAGTAGCAATTGAATAGTTTAATTAAGTCATTTGTTTTTTTTTTAATAAATATAATATGCACACGTAATAAAATTTATGTAGTTAGGATGTGCTTAGTATTGTACATAAAAATTCTGAATTACTGGATAACATCGTAATACTAAGGAGATGTATACCGGGTGAAAAACTACAAGCTGTGGATTGCATTCTGGGCGAGTGGAAATGGGATGGACTCCAACTGCAAACGTACATACGAGACCGCAGCACAGATTTGTTAACATTCGGCGACTCACCATAGCTCAGCCGAAATAAAGTGAGCGTGATATTTGATTTCTCGCTAAAGCTCACTCTTATATCGCTATTGATGGTATGAATAACCAATTATCTACGCGAACTATTGTAAATACGATTTACGAAGTTTGTAAAACTAATATTAAATCCAACGTTACATTTGTATTAGTGAAAAGCGAAACAATAAGACAATACTCATTTCATCACGCATCAGGTAATGTAACTGATAACGGATTTAAGTGACAAAGTTAATCATAGCCCCATGGAAAATAAAATAATATTTTCTAAACTGAATAAAAATTCTTATGAAATAAAAGCTGTAAACCTGAATAAAATTCTGAAACTTAACAAATTCTTATTAGAATAAATAAATAATTAGTAAATATAACAACTTAATCTTAAAAATAATAATTGCAAACAAATGTGAAACCATGAATAAAACAAGAAATTGTATAAGAGAATTAACTATTTATTAAATGTTCGAATAACTGTCCCCGTTAGTATGAACAACTCAGCCGGACACAAAAATTGCGACGAACATTTCTTAAAGAATCTGGAGTGACATCGTTGCTAACTTTGATGATTTTCGCGCGTAATTATTTAAAAAGGGCCATAGAAAGGAGTCGTTTGGGGCTAAATCCGGGGACCGTGGTGCCTATTTAACAGGACCTGAATTACCGATCCATGTATCTTCAAAAACGGAATTTAAGGAATTACTGACATTACGTGTATCATATGGTGGGCAACCGTCTTGTTGAAATCAAATTGCACTAATATCGAGTCGCTTCCGGCGTACAGCAGGACTAATATTGGTTTGCAATAATTCTAAATACTTATTGGCATTTAAATTTCCTTCAATAAGAAAGAGTTCAATTACTTCACTTCCAACGATACCAACCTATACGTTCAATTTGTGCGGAAACTGCGTTCGCTTTGGTGTATTAAAATGTAGGCTTTTTACGCGACCAAGAAAGAACATTTGCGCGATTATGATGAATGTAAAATGTTTTTTCATCAGTAAATAAAATATTATTGAAAAATAATCCGTTATGGTCATATTTATTCATCATTATTTCGCAAAATTCCATACAGCGGTAATAATCGTCGGGTAAAAGTTCTTGGGATGTGCTAATTTTGTACGATCGACATTTATTCTTGTGTAAAAGATTTAAAACAGTTATTGCACTAATATTACATTCGCGAGCAATTTGTCTAGATCTCATATTAGGATTTAATTCCACTCATGCACAAACTTGAATTTCGATGTTACTGACAGGGTATCTTATTTGTGCTGTTTATTAATGCAAACGGTTCAAAACGTCGTACCGTCTTACGAATAGTAGTCGCGCTAAGAATTGATCTTTCGGGATAATTTACTGAAAATAAATCGCTTCTAGCTGCTAATGAATTGCCACCGCTTTCTTTTACTAAAATAGTTCTTCTTAGGATGTATAATACTCCATTTTTTTTATAAAATTACTGACCGCGATCAAAACTTATTAACCGTTATAAAACTAGAGAATCGCACCCTAATATCCAGCGACGCCTTGAATCGAATACCAGCTTTACTTAAAATGAATTACGCATGTCCAGCGCTTCGCCCCCTTACTTCGTAGTAATATAAAATGAGGGCTTTATTGAATCGATTGAAATTGAAAAGATCGGTGTGAAGACAGCATTTTGTAACTGTAAGAAAGAAGATTAACAGTTTGTGATATGTCGAGACCGGTTTATATGCAAAGTGCATATATTTTATTTTATTTATTACGTCTATATGTAGATGTATTACGCTGATTAAAGTTAATTAGCGTGAACTAAGTGTTAATCGGTGTAAGACATCTACAAATAGACGTAAAATGTAATAAATAAATAAAATAAAATATATGCACTTTGCACATAATCCGGTCTCTAGTGATATGACCTTTGTCAGCATATTCTTACAAAAGATCTCACGAAATATCCATGTAAAATTCGTATTGTGCAAGAACTCAAGCCTATTGATCACGTAACGAGAATATAATACTGCACTTGGTTCGAAAATTACGTGAATATTAATATTCTTGACAAATCCTTCTTCTTAGACAACGTTTGGTTTCAACTTAGTTATTAAGTAACAAACCACGTGGATATGGTCCATTGAAGACCCCTATGCCAGGTTGGTGTTTGGATAGCAACATCAAGGAGAACATACAATAGTACAATAGTTTATTGCAAACCTTTCTAAATCACTTGCATGATGATGAACTAGGGAATGGATACCTTCAATAATATAATACCACTGCTGATAAAACACTGCAAACAATAAACCTCTTTCAGGAATATTTTAATCACCGTGTAGTAGACGTGAAGTAACGTTATTCTGATCTAACTATTTTAGATTATTTTATTTTCCACATCTAACAAATACAGTTTTTAAAAATGCACTACGCATAATACAACAACATACTGGAGCAATTCACAATGTTTGTTACACAATACTTTGTTAACGCATCTAACAACATGAAACGACGAGTAAAGAATTGTATTGAAACCGAAGATCACTTTGAACATTTACTACAATTGTTTGCTAAATTCTTCTTTTGCTACTAGAACATATTTTTATTCTGTTAACATTAATCGTAATGATTAAATTTCTATTTAGGTTTTAAACAGAAGCTTATTTGCACAATTACTGTCAAATATGTAAAAAATCCAAAATTTTCATTTCTGAAAGCTGTATTAGTATTAACTACTAGTATTAACATACGATTTGTCGATAATAGGCATTGCAGTATTTCCTACTGAATTATTTTATTACAAGCTAGTTCTGATATGTTGGCTATCTCCTTTACTTATGCAATTGCCACGGGTAAAGGTATATTTGAAAAACGTAATAATGTCTCAATAGAACACTACTAAAACTAACGATATACACATTTATTGTTTATTTGGCACGAACAACAGCTTCCCTTTTGGCACTCTACATAACAGTGCTAGAACTACCAACCAGTACATGTACATACAATGGTGGTCTAAATTAATGTCTCCTCCTATTACAAAGAGAATACTGCTTTCCCTAATACGCCCTAGACAGTTCGGCTTCTGCCGGTTATTGCAGGTATAAATCTTATTTACAGAGCGTAGATAAAAGCCCATTATCGTTTACATACATTATCGGACACTCTAAAATAATCCATAAATAAAGTGCTATCTGAAGAAGAAACTGTAGTGTTGTATTTAATAAAATACTCTCAAACAATGAAAATGATAATATTTATTCAATAATATAATTTATGTCAGACAAAAATATTAAATTTCAGGTTCGGTTTTTCGTCTATTCCGCCCCTTATAATTTTTCGCCGTTCTTCTGCTGATGACGTGACTTTCCGTCATTAAATAGTTTTATTAACGATATTCACTGTTTACAAGAACAATAAAAACTAAATCTAAATTCATAATTCTTGTTCGAGTAAATATGAAACTATAATCTTTACCTGCACCACATTAAATATTATAATTATTATGGTTAAGGATAATTTCCGGTATTTTATTAAGTATGTCTTTTATGGAATTATTTCATGTATAATCTTTCGTCTGCTTATTGACAAATAATTATAGTCCTTAAATAAGAATGAATAAATAATTTTATAACATTCAAGAACAAATATGTATGAGAAAATAATTTTCACCTGTAGTGAAAGTAATACCTTGTAAAATACAATAAAGGAAACTATGAAATATATTATATAAAGTTTATTTAATGTTAGTAAACTATTTAAGTACTGTGACTATAGACTATCATCATGTACAAGTGCAAATTAATAGTTCTTCTTAATTAATGAAGAAATATAAATGAATATTAATTATACACAATTCGAATTTATCAATTTTTGTTTAAAATTTGACCTTGTTAATACCAAGGACTGTAACATTTTCTCCAGTAACGTATGCTCTATAAACTGTATATTTTTTGGAAGAAAATCACGTAGAAAAAAAGGCAGCTTAAGAGAAAAGTGAAATTGCTCATAATTTAATTTCTGGATCATACACAAACTGTGTTACTATAATATAATATAATTTCAACACAAAATGCTAGATAATTTTGTTTTATTGTCGCACAACCACATTACAAATAAATACATACTGGGGTTATTTGCTAAAAGAATATATATGAGTAAAAGAGTATGTATGAAATGAAAGTGCGAAATACACAACAAAAACAATTCAAGATCTTAGAGTATATACATCAAAAAATTTATAGATATATTGATATAAGGTAAGTAAAAAATGTAGAATGGGAAGGCAAAAACAAAAGCCAACACAAAACTAATATATTGCATAATATTCATTTGCGTTTATGCAGTCCCTTAACCTATTTCTCATAGAGTTCACAAGTTTAGGACACTAGTCACTTCCTCTCAATCGTCCCCAAAGAACACGCACATTGTTTTCTACATTTTCAACATTTCTTACTTTAGTTATGTTGTCACACCAACTACGTGCCATTAACGCCCGCAAGTTTTCAATTACGTTGACATTGGATGATTTCGCTGGCCGAGGAATTAATCTTATTTCTGGATTATCTCTAAACCTACTTTTTACTATTATGGTGGTGTGAATCGCTAAGTTATCCTGCACTGAATAAATTGGGCATTCGGGAAAAAGAATTCGTACGCTAGACAGAAAAACATATTGTAAAATTTCGACATACTGATCAGAAGTCAATCGACCTATAACGGGCACAGCTGCACTCCTCCACCCCCCCTCCCCTTCTTCTTGTTTTCTCAACATGTTGAATTACATACCTAGTATTATTTCTTCGTCATAATACCATTGGTGTATCATCCGAAGTTGTAAAAACTTTCTCATTTCAGAATATAACATTTTGCCAATCTCTACTGTTCTCGTTTTCATTGGCACAATTAACTTGTGCGGCTGGGTAGTCTGCTGTTATTTCCACTTTTTGCGCAGGTTTTCGGTGATGAATACCATTTTTATGTAGCACTCTTCTGACCGAAGTATCCTTCTATGCATACTGATTTTCAAAAACAATATTCACTTTCTCTTCACCAAAATTAAAAACATAACTGTCATTGTCACCGTATCACCCTTCCTATTTATTTCACTTTCTTTCCTACTGCGTTTATTTTTCTTAGAATTTAGGGCGACGCAATTACAATAGCTATTGCAATTTTTGAAACCAATGTATCAATTCAGCATTAAATATTTTATGGACGACTGGAGGATTATTATGAGTATTTATTATTTAATATTTGCAGATATAAATGTAATGTTTTATGAAATGAATAAATAGAAACTGAAATTCAAAAGGAATATATATGTATATAGTATATTCATTCATAGTTCTTTCGTCAATTAGGAACAAGTATAAGGTAAACTTCCTTCATTATAATTAGAGGTTCCGGTATGGACATAAAAGGACCATAAGTGTAATAAATTTTTTTTTAAAAGAACCGTAATAAATAATGTAGTGTAAGTAAAGATTATAGCTTCCTATTATTTACTTGAACTAGAATTATGGATTTGGATTTAGTTGTTATTGTTCTTGTAAGCAAAGAATATCGTTAATAAAACTATTTAAAATTAGAAATTCGAAGAATGATTGTTGCTTTACATAATCTCGACCGAAATAACAGAAACATTAATTGAAATTAAGTCGCCGAACTGTGGAGAAACCGGACCTGAAATTGAATGAAGGGGTGGAGGGCTTTTCTACGAAACAAAGATTTAATGTTTTTGCCTCATAAGTAATATTATTGAATAAATATTATCAACTTCATTGTTTTAAAAGTATTTTATTAAATACAACACTACAGTTTCTTCTTCAGATAGTACTTCCTTTATTTATGGATTATTTCTTAGGGTGGGTAAATAATTTTCTAAACGATAATAAGCTTTTATATACGCTCTGCAAGCAAGATTTATACCTGCAATAACTGACAGACTACTGTCTACGGCCTCACAGGGAAAGTAGTTTTGATATTCCCTCCGTAATAGAGGGAGACATTAATTCAGACCACAACTGTACATACACATCTGTCAAAGAATGCATAGCAGCAAATACAACAAATATTCATTGCATTCAAATACCCCCTCAATTAAAACCTCTTAAAACAACTATTTTTTGACATGAAAGACCTACTGTACGTTATGAAATGTCACTGGTTCTTGTAGTAAAAAATAAACTACTGTAATTGTTTTATTTGTTGTATTCGACGTTAAATAAATTAACTATAAGCAGCCACTGCTGTTAATTGTACATTGAACATTGTCGTAGTCAATACAATATATATATATACATAAGCCATAATGAGCTCGCCCCTCCAATGATAATTAGTGCGGGAAATTTGATTTAAACATATGGCGCCAACATACTGCCCCCTTGAAAGATGAATATCTTTCAAAAAGAATTTTATGTAAATGCGACGCACTAGAACACGTTGATGTATAATTTAGTCTTCGTTCAACACTGGCAATGGACACACTCTTGTCACACTCCGCTTCATTTGTCCACTAGAAATTCGTATGGTGACTACTCGAACAACATTGTCCTTTCCCGGCTGAACTTCCGTGATACGTCCCAACTCCCAACGAGAAGGAGGCAGATGATCGTCCTTAATTACAACTAAATCGCCAACATTGATGGATCCTAGGTTGAACTTCCATTTGGTTTTCTGTTGCAATTCGCTGATGTATTCACGAGACCATCTTGTCCAGAAATGTTGAGTCATTTATTGGAGTCGCTGATATCTTGACGGGGTGTTTTCTTTGACTTCAAGTAAGTTGGGTTGTGGAAGAGAAGTGATGGGTCTTCCAATGAGGAAGTGTCCAGGTGTCCAGGATCATTGGGATTGGAAGACATAGGAAAAATGGGTCGTGAATTCAAAATCCCTTCTACTTGCGTGAGTACGGTAAGAAGCTCTTCAAAAGTAACTGAAACATTTACTAAAACTCTTCAAAAAACAGTAAACCATCGACCGTTACGCCGTCAGTCCTGGTCCGAACGTTGCTTGCGACAGACGTGCCAGAACTTGCTGCTCTCTTTTGCGACATTGCGACTTGCAATTAGCAAACTTTTCTCTTACGTTCTTTTTTAAGAACACCAGCGTCACTCTACACAGCGATCCAGGGATAGCGACTTCACTATTATTTTACGTTTTAATAGTGCATCGTGTTAGCAGCAAGTAATTTTTATTACTTTGCTGTTTAACGACCGTTTTTTCCTAACCGTCACTTTTTCCCGCTCTTTTCCATTTACCACTCATCTCTACCACCGGCCACCTTCCCCACCCCCTTCAACCCATTTTTGTTTTTTTTTTTTTTTTTTTTTGTTTTTTTTTTGTGGGAAGGAGATTTTGCTTTTTGTTTCAGGAGGCGCCTGCCACGGCAACGGCCAGGCAGCACGAGCTGGACCATCGAAGAATAGGACCGTCCCGGAGATAGCAGCAACCACCATCGCCACCCCATTCAACGACGACGTGCTCGCACGGCTGAAGGAAGCCGTCGCCAACGTCAGCGAGGACTCCGCATCCGACATGGAGTTCGACGACGACACGGTGACGAACACGTCCGCCGACGAGTCCACCGCCGACGATTTCCGCCCGCCATCCAGGAGGCAGCAGCGGAAGCGCAAAGGCTCCTGCAACTCCGGCTCCGATGGGGAGTCTAAAAAGCGCCCGGCAGCCAACGCCAATCCCGAGGCAACATCCGCCGTCCCCAAGAAGGAAGGCCGCATTCCGCCCGTCGTCCTCCGGGACAAAGCACGCTGGATGCGTGTGAATGCCGAGATACAGCAACTCGGTGTCAAAATCATCAAGGTGGTCAATGCCCAGGTGGGCATCCGCATTCAGCCGGCCACCGCCTCCGACTACAGACGTTTGGTGGAGATCGTCACCAAAATGAACGTTCCGTTCCACTCCTACCAACTGACGGAGGAAAAGCCGTTGAAGATTGTTCTTCGTGGGTTGCCCGAGGAAATCTCCGACGAGGAGATCCAAGAAGATCTGGCTCAGCAAGGTTTCGCCACGGCCACCGTCAAACGGATGACCGTAGGACAGAACAAGCGTCCAATCCCGCTGGTATTCGTCCAGCTGACAAAAAACGAACAATCGAAAAAGATATTCAACATCCGCCAAGTCTGCGGACTCTACGTTAGGGTAGAGTCCAAACTGATAAAGAAAGACACGGTGACTCAATGCCACCGTTGCCAGCTCTACGGGCACGGCCAGCGAAACTGTCATGCGGCGGCAGTTTGCGTGAAGTGTGCCGGTCCACACCAGACAGCGGAGTGCAGCAAGCCCCGCGAAGCCCCGGCGAAGTGCGCCCTATGCCAAGGGCCTCACACCGCCAACTACGGAGGATGCCCGAAAGCGCCGCGTCCGAACCAGGTCCCGGCACGGCCAAATCCACCGGCCAGGAACGCGACGAGAAGCCGTCAAGCTGAACGACGGCCGGCAACCGCAGAGGCCCCGCCCAAACCGACCCAGAGCATGACGATGGAAGTGGACATCCCTCGACCTTCCACCAGCAACGCCAAGCCATCGTACGCCGCCGCCGTCAAGAACGCGGCCGCTACCCCGGTCAGGAGGACCGTCGTCGCCAAGAGGACCGCCGAAAAGTCCCCCAAGACCAGCAAGACCGTTAGAAAGGCAGCGCCCAAGAAAAATAAACCCCAAGTCGCTGAACGTAAACCAGCGCCAGTCAAACCGGTGGTTCCCAAGACGTCCGCCACCCCGAAGCAGACAACAGGCAAGAAGACCGCCGTTAAAAGCGTCCCACGGCCCGCTACAAATTCCGACACGACGAACACTTTCGCCACACTGATCTCGCTCCTCCGGAAGATCAACTGGGCGAAATTGCTTAACGTGGCATCCGTCATACTGCCACAGCTGCTGGAATGCAGCTCCGGGGCACAGGATGGAGTGGTGTTAGCCAGCCATCTGCAAGACATCCTCGCAATATTCAGCAATGAATAGACACCAGACGAGACCGCAGTCATTAACCGCCGCGTTTTGGAACGCAAACGGTCTTTCCAATAAGAAAACCGAGCTAGAGGAGTTCATCCAAAGACACCAAATGGATGTGCTCCTCATCGGCGAAACACACCTCCGAGCCAGCGACCGGCTCTCTCTCCGTAACTTCCGGGTGTATCGGACCGACAGAGAAGGCGCAAGAGGAGGAGGCACAGCTATCATGATCAAGTCCTCCATCGATCATTACGCGGGCCGCGAGTTGGATTTACACAACATCGAGGCCACCAACATCACGGTCAACCTGGCGACCGGTCCGATCCAGCTCGTAGCCGCTACAAAGCGCCCAATAAGCTGATGCTTGAGAGCGACCTGTCCGAGATCTTCAGCACCCGGAGAGCAACAATTCTCGCTGGTGATCTAAAATGCCAAACATCCGACCTGGAACTCGAGGCTGACGAACGCGAGCGGCAAATGCCTACGCCGTTTCGCGGATGACTTCAACCTCGTCGTCGACGCCTCTACCGAACCCACGATATATCCCCACAACGGACAGCCAGACGTCCTAGATATCGTCGTGATGAAAAACGTTAACCACTTTCATCAACTCACCGTCCTCAACGAGCTATCATCGGACCACAACCCGGTGCTGCTACAACTGGGTCAACCGACACCGGAAGAAGAGGACACCCCGACGCGACACTCGGTTTCGTGGCCAGCCTTCACGGACCATCTGTCAAACAATATGGGGCCTATCGAGCGGATAGAAGATGTTACCCAACTGGAAGCGGCAGTGCAGACAGTTACGGATCGCGTATTGAGAGCGTACAATACGCGACGAACATCATCCCCATCCACGACAACAGGGCATTCATCCCCCGGGAAATCAAAGACTTAATCCGACAGAAGAACCAACTTCGAAGACGATGGCAGCGAACGCTGGATCCCGCGTACAAGGCGGAATACAACGATCTGGCGTGGCGAACCAAGGCTGCCCTCGACCAGTTCCGCAATAAACGCTGGGACGACTTCATGAACCAGGCCTCAGAATCCACGTCGGCATTCTGGAGAGCCGCGAAAATCATGAAATGTCGCAGAACACCGATGCCGCCGATCCATGGCGAGAGAGGCATCGCTTACTCCGACGAGGACAAGGCAGAAGCCTTCGCCGAAGCCCTCGAAAAGCAATGCAGCCCCAACTACGAGGACGCAGACGTCGATCACATCGGACGCGTTCATCGTAGGGTCCGACGAATCCTTGCCGAAGAAGACGAGGAAGAACCGTTACCGCCAGCTTCCCCCGAAGAGATACGAGCCATCATCAGGGCCTTTCGCACGAACAAGGCACCCGGGTCCGAGGGCATCACTAACTCCGCCCTCAAACACGCCCCCCAAAGTTCGTCATGCACATGACGAACATATGCAACGCTATGCTCCGCCTGCGACATTTCCCGACCAATTGGAAATTAGCAGACGTAGCGATGATTCCGAAGCCAGGCAAGCCGCCAAATGGCCGCAAAACTACAGACCGATCAGCTTACTACCCGTCATGGGCAAGATCGCCGAAAGAATAATACTCCGACGACTGAAGGATGAAGTAGAAGACCTCGAAATCATCCCCGATTCCCAGTTCGGATTCCGCAGCGAGCACAACACCACGCTCCAAGTGCTCCGCGTCGTCGAACACATCAAGCAAGGCTTCAACCTGAAGGAATATACGGGCGCCGTATTCTCGACGTTGCCAAAGCCTTCGACAAAGTCTGGCATCAAGGACTGCTTTGGAAGATGCATAGGGCCGGCATCTCGAAAGCCATGCTCAGGCTAATCCGATCCTATCTACGCAGAAGATCGTTCCGAATCAAGCTAGAGGGACAGCGATCCGTCGCCAGGACCGCTACATCGGGAGTGCCCCAGGTTCCGCACTCTCGCCCCTGCTTTTCAATATCTACACAAGCGACATTCCGACAACCGCGCACGTCAACATGGCGATGTACGCGGACGACGTATGCATATACACGAGGTCCCTAGACGCCAGAGTCGTCGACCGGCGCCTCCAAGAAGCCCTCGACGCCTTGCAGACCTGGTACGCAAGGTGGAGAATAGCAATCCATCCAGGGAAAAGTACGGCGATACTTTTCTCGGGAAGCGGATGCCGACTCAAGAAACATGGCAACCCGACCGAACTAACCATCCAAGGAGGCATAGTTCCCTGGCATTCCCAAGCGAAATATCTGGGAATCACGCTGGACTCCCGACTGAACTGGGGAGCCCATATACACAAAATTATCGACCGTGGAAAGCAGATGGCCGGTACACTAGCTCCGTTAATGAACGGCCGTAGCAAGCTGGATCTTGCTCGAAAAATCCAGCTCTACAAGACCGTCCTACGTCCCACGGTGACCTACGCATCGGCCGTATGGGCGACCGCGGCGCAATGTCACCGAACCAAATTGCAGAACTTCCAGAACCGGATGCTTCGATGGGCCCTCGACGCACCCTGGTTCGTAAGAAATACGACCGTACATGAAGACGCCGGAGTAGAACCGATATTAGACTACATCCGGAAGACCGCAACCAAAACATTCGACACAGCAAGGAACACCACAACCCACTCGTGTCGAACTCCCAGGATTACGACTCCAGACTCCTGGAAATACCCGCGTCCTAGGTCCCTGCTAACGACCTAGGGCGAACCACTTCATCCTTCGTCTAGATACGACCCGTTCGAACGGAAGGTGGATTGAGTAGCCGGAAGTTCGTTCGGGCACGGTCTAGGCGGAGTATATTTTTCTACCCCGGCATTGCACCCGCGTCGGGGGAAAATGCGTCCGAGCGGAAGGTGGATTGAGTAGCAGGAAGCACGGACGCCAACATCATACCGTCGTCTGGATACGACTCTTGCGTGCGGAAGGTGGATTGAGTAGCCGGAAGCACGGAAGGGTACGGTCTAGGCGAGGTTTCTTCGACAGCCAATTCCGTCGAAAAGAAGTCGCTCGGGCCGAAGGTTGATCGTGTAGCTGGAAGCTCGAGCGCTACTTTCCGATAAAGAAGGTAAAGGATTAATCCTGGTACTTCGTAGAAGTCATGCGTTCATCGTTCACTAAAACTATTCTGATGTGAAATTTTGTGGATTTTACTCTGGCCTCCCAAAGGCCGCCGAAATGTGGTGCACTAGGCGGAATAAATTTCCAATCAATACCTTCAGTAGCTAACGATTGTACAATTGAATATTCACTGTTTTCAAAAAAGGTTTTTAGTTGTGATAATTCGGAATTGGTACCGACGAAGTTGGTACCGCTGTCTGAATACATTACTGTGGACTTGCCACGTCTGGCGCAGAATCTATGAAGTACTGACAGGAAGGATTCGGTGGTTAAATCTGTGACAGGTTCTAAGTGAATAGCCTTGGTGGACAGGCAAGCAAAAAAACTTACATATGCTTTGATTATTTTAGAACCTCGACCTCTTTTGTCTCTAATTAGTACAGGTCCAGCATAATCGACACCAGTTGCATAAAAGGGATGGTTTGCTGTGACACGATGTTTTGGTAGTTGACCCCATAATGGGTACTACTGATTCGGCCTTAAACCTGAAACATTTAATGCAGTCTCGAACAATTTTTCGTGCTAGATTTCTACCCTTAGTAGGCCAAAATTCGTTTCTAATTGATGACAAAAGTAATTGAGGACCGGCGTATATGCTCATGACGAAAAAGTAATTTTGCTAATATATGATTGCCATCCAGTAGTAAAGGACACCTTTGATTAAAATTGAACTCAAAATTGGCTAGGCGCCCGCCTACTCTTAATAATCCATCTTGATCGATGAATGGTGTTAATGTTTGTAAATGTTTATTTCTGAGAATGCTATTTTTTTGATTTTAATTCGTCAGAAAACGAGTCCGACTGTGACAATCGAACCAGCCTCATCAAAGAGTCATGCAATTCAGGATAGGTTATCGGGCCAATTCTTTTATTTGTTAATTGTAACGCATTGTCTTTGAAACGGATACAGTACGACACAACACGCTGCATGCGAATTTGGCTTGAAAATCTATGAAATGGAAATGTTTGCTCAACGGAAACTAAAAGTGTTTGAAACTGAGTTTTAAGTTCAGGGATCTTTGCCAGTCCCTTATGTTGTTTTGACAATGGCAGTTCAATGGATGTATCGAGAAGCCAAGAAGGACCTTTCCACCACAAACCACTTGAACACAACTTGAATGCAGTCGTGCCTCTTGACAGCAAGTCGGCAGGATTATTCTTTGATGCAACGTAATGCCATTCACTTTGCTTACTTAATTATTGTATTTGGGCGACTCTATGAGCAACAAAGATTTCAAGATGAGATGGCTCTGTTTGGATCCAAGCTAGAGCAACTTGTGAATCACTCCAATAATAGACCTTGCACGAAATTGTAAGAGCTTGTTTTATCTTGTTAACTAATTGTGCTAAGATTAGAGCACTACATAACTCTAACCTTGGGATGGTTACCCTTTTGATAGGACAGATTTTGGACTTTGAACAAAGAAGATTAACGTACGCAGAACCATTCGTATCAAAACTTCTTAAGTAAACACAAGCACCATACTCTTGCTGCGAGGCATCACTAAAGCCATGTAGCTCAACAGCAGCACGATTAGTGCAGAGAGCATGTCGGTTAATCATAATGTTGTTAAGATGCAGTAAATCGTCCGTAAATTTTAACCAGGAATCCTTTATTGATTCTGGGACGACGTCATCCCACGATAAATTCAATTGCCAAATTTTTTGAATCAGTAATTTCGCGATTACCACAACGGGGCTCAGCAAACCAAGCGGATCAAAAATTTTAGATATGTCTGACAATAAATTGTGTTTAGTAAAAGGACGAGTTTTGTTTTGTAGTTGGGGATGGAATACGTCAAATTATCTGTACTCCAATTCCATTGAATGCCTAAAGTTCTGTCTTTGACCTCTGACTGTTTGAAAAGCATCACTTGCGGGGATGAAACCTTCGACGAATTTAATACGGTTAGGATTTGAGGGTTATTAGATATCCATTTTCGTAGTTCGAAACATCCGCCTTGTAAAATCTGGGAAACTTGATTGCCTAAAAGTTGTGCTTCTTCTACAGTATCAGAACCTGATAAGAAGTCATCCACGTAAAAATCGAGAACAATGGCATTTGCTGCTCTAGGAAAATTGTCCATATGTTCGATAGCTAATTGTTTGAGACATTTTACCGCTAGGTAAGGTGCCGAAGCGGTACCATATGTTACTGTGTTTAATTGATATATATGAAGTGGTTTGCTTGGATCTGAACGCCATAAAATTCTCTGTAAACATCTGTATTTAGGATCGATCAACACTTGCCTATACATTTTAGCGATGTCAGCAGAACGAAGACGAAATCGAATCAAAATTGAGAATAAATCGTCCTGAATTGTAGGACCCACAAGTTGAATATCATTGAGGCAGAATCCAGAAAAAGAAGGAGCAGAAGCATCAAATACAACCCTTAATTTGGTTGTTAGACTAGACTCTTTGAAAACACCATGATGCGGCAGATAATAACACGGTTTGGTATTATCTACACTTTCAAGTTTTGTAATATGTCTTAGTGTTTCGTATTCCTCCATGAAATTTGTGTACATCTCTTTTAGCTGTGAATTCATTGATAATTTACGTTCAAGTGAAAAAAATCGTTTCCGTGCTTGTTCGTATGAATCACCTAACATTTTTAAATCTTGTTTGAGTGGAAGGGAAACAACAAAACGACCTTCCACATTTCGACAAAATGTGTTCTGGAAGATTTGTTCACAATCATCCAGCGACGAGATATGGTTAGGATAAACTTCTTCGATTTCCCAAAATTGTTTCAACTGATCATTTATTTCAAAGTCCTCGCTACACGCTTTACTAAAATTACAATAAATATTTTGGTATGTATGAACAATTGATCCCGATACAATCCATCCTAACCGGGTATTTTGTAATTTAGGCAAGTTTTTTTCCCAAATTAATTTGCCCTTGAGTTAGTAATTTCCAAAAGATGCCAGAGCCTAAAAGTAAATCAATCTTTTCCGGTACATTAAAATTTGGATCTGCAAGAGGTATCTGTTTTGGGATATTCCAAGCTGAAGTATCAATAAATTGTGAGGGTAGGGTTCCACTAATGTTTTTTATAACGAGACATGAAAGACCTGACGTAAATGAGTTTCTAAGAGAACGAATTGTAATAGAACATTTTGATTCAATATTCGACGTTATGTTACCGATGCCTTTAACTAATAGATCGGCACTAAAAGCAGGTAATTTTAATTTCTTGAAGAATACGGCCGTGATAAAGTTTGACTGTGAACCGCTATCAAGAAGAACACGACAACTATGTCTCTTTCCTTCATTATCTAAAATCTCTACTAAAGCTGTTGACAGTAAGACATGTTCTGGATGTGTTAACGCATTGTGATTATATACTACAGGAATAACGTCACAATGCTTGGCTACATCTGATCTAGCCTTCTCTATATGTATTTCTAAATTCGTCAAATGTTGCAGCCGTTCTACCAGACTTCTGTTCTTCCCATTCCCGCAGTTATTTTGTCTAATTTTGTAGATAAAATATAGATTATTAGAGTGTCCCAATACTCAGTTCGTTCTCCTAACTGTTTTAAAGAACGCAAATTTTTCGATACATTATCAATTAAGTTACGTATATTGACTGCAGATTCATGTTTGATAGAAGGTACCTCAAACAGTGCCTTAACGTGATTTTGAGTAAGAAGCCGTAAATTATCAAAGCGATCGCAAACTGAGTCCCACGCTATTTCATAGTTTTCATTACTAAAGTCAATGCATTTAATGACTCCCGCTGCACGGTCCTCTAATGACGCCTTCAAATAATGGAATTTTTGAATGTTGTTTATTTATGGCCGAGTTAGAATGTATGGGAGACTGAAATAAATCTTTGAATTCAAGCCAGTTTTCATAAGAACCTTTAAATTTAGGCAAATGAATTCTCGGCAATTTTAAGCTACTGAAACTATTATCGGAAATTGAGTGCGTTGGACCTATATTCTGCAGCTGATTTGTTCTATTGCTAACACCTAGATCGACTAAATCTTTTGCTTTTGCCAATATCTGAACATATGCTGTTTCAAAAATTGTTTGTCCAGAGCGAAACTCGCTGATCTCGTTCTCATCTAATGAAGATTCAATTTCAATTTGTAAGTCGTAGTATTCTTGCAATATAGGTTGAATGGTTTGAATACGTAATATTCATTTTTATTAATTTCAACAATCGGCTGTTGACTAATTAAATCGATATATTTTGTAAAAAAGGTTAGTTTATGTTTTAGCGCACCACGATTACGACGAAATAATTTAATTTCTTCCGCCATTAATAAATCGAAAGTAAATTGACAATTGATAAATAGTAATTGTATTATGAAGTACTCACGCAAATATAATCGTGAAAAATGGTAATTGGAATAGGTAAAATGGATGAACTTACTTGAAACAATGACGTTGACGACCACGTGGTGTTACGTTGAGTGAAATCTTGATATTTTCTGTTTGCACAAACGATTCGGAATATTCAGTGCATTCAAATACCCCCTCAATTAAAACCTTATCTACGAAACAAAGATTTAATGTTTTTGTCTCATAAGTAATATTAATGAATAAATATTATCAACTTCATTGTTTTAAAAGTATTTTATTAAATACAACTCTACAGTTTCTTCTTCAGATAGTACTTCCTTTATTTATGGATTATTTCTTAGGGTGGGTAAATAATTTTCTAAACGATAATAAGCTTTTATATACGCTCTGCAAGCAAGATTTATACCTGCAATAACTGACAGACTACTGTCTACGGCCTCACAGGGAAAGTAGTTTTGATACTCCCTCCGTAATAGAGGGAGACATTAATTCAGACCACAACTGTACATACACATCTGTCAAAGAATTCATAGCAGCAAATACTACAAATATTCATTGCATTCAAATACCCCCTCAATTAAAACCTCTTAAAACAACTATTTTTTGAGATGAAACACCTACTGTACGTTATGAAATGTCACTGGTTCTTGTAGTAAAAAATAAACTACTGTAATTGTTTTATTTGTTGTATTCGACGTTAAATAAATTAACTATAAGCAGCCACTGCTGTTAATTGTACATTGAACATTGTCGTGGTCAATACAATATGTATATATATATATATATACATAAGCCCTAATGAGCTTGCTCCTCTAATGGTAATTAGTGGGGGAAATTTGATTTAAACATATGGCGCCAACACCTACCGTGGGCTTAAATTTTTGTTAGTATGTATATCCGGCACTTATTTGCTGTTTGGTATATACAATTCGTGAATAGTCTTAGCTTGAAGCTCTTGTGATACTTTTGGTCTGCGTATTTAATTATGAACCAACGCACTTTTGGCTATCGCTTACAAGCTTGATTATCTTCAAAAATGACTCTTAACTTCAATAAGAGTCCTTTTAGCCACAGGTTCGGTTGTAGAGAGAGATACTATTGATTGTTTATGGGTTACCCAAGAAACTGCGTGACCAAACATTTTAAATAAGTTCCCGGACAGATTTCTTGAAGCTATCATTCGCTTAGTCTACATCTGCGTACTTACTAATGCCTTTAAGCCTTTGCTTTGCTTATATGTCAGTTCGTAATCAATACTACTCTTTAAACACATTGAGATACGTTTTAAGTGTACCCAGTGAATCCCAAAAGTAGAGTGTTAAGACTTAGTAAAATAATTTCGAGAAAAACATGTCAGGTTTACGTGATAGCATTGCATATATAAAACTGCTTATTCTGTTTATAATTTTATATACTTTTCAATGAGGGTGCTTATTGCCTTACAATGTTTTATATTAAAATTATTTAGAAGTTTCGAAGTGTATTGTTTCTAACTAAATTTTTAATTTTAATATATGGTCTTTTTCGGTTAATATATTAATAAATAACTTAATTTAATACTAGCTGTATACATGGTTATAGGGAGGTATTACTCTGCTGATAGTTGATTCAGTAGATCTAATAAATTGATTTGATAGTGTTACGCCTCCAATTGGTTTATTGGACTGATTGCCGGTGAACTGCTTGGTAGGTTTCGTAAATTAAACTCAGAGTCTGTTTAATACATATATATACATAAAAAAAGAAATAAAATTTATTCTGTGTATATAAATATATATATGGCGATTAATAGCTGGTCAACGTCTATCTTTGGCCAACTATTCACCAACACTTTCTGTAGACTGTGCTTCGTAATTATGTGCGGATAATATTTGCCCGTAAACTTTGCTTTGTTTCTGTGTATTTATATAAATGTGCGTAGGCGATACTTCGTTTGCTTCTTTGCCACAGCCCCCTTACTATAGGACGAAAACCATAAACCGCCGATCGTACCAAAAAGGATAACTACATTAGCCGTCCAATACGTACGGCACATCCCTAACCCAAGTATGGGCCAAGCCTTGCGCAGCCGATGAGTGAACGGCGGCAGACCGGCAGTCGTACTCGGTCGTACTGTTGTGGATCTCGATTGCGATCTTGCTATGGTAACTGATTTACGTGCTCGGCTTGCTGCCGTAAAGTGCTGAGCTAATTTCTACAGCCTCAGTGCGCTAATATAGCATATTATTTTTAAAATATATTTTTATTAGAGTGTACATATATAGAGGTAGAAATATATTCATAAGACAATATATATAATAATGTACAATATAAGAGCATAACAAAATTAACAAATAACACATAAAAAAATTTTGGACTGAAAGATGCATACATAAATATAAAGAACGAAAACATTCTTGTTCTGTTAGAGTTCGTAACAAAATACTTAGATTTCTTTATTATATTTAATTGAATTAGCATTATTTTACCATTACGCCGATACCTAATAGTGTGATGTGTCAATTCAGAATAGTTGACCCATTGTTTTACATTATCAGAGTTACATTTCTAATGCATTGTGCGTTGATTCTGTTTTCTATTAGCAAAATACCACATCTAAATGAATTATATTTCATAATGTATTATAGCAAGTGGATTCTTTCATCGGGGATTTTATTTTTAAACAAAAACAACGAATTTAGATGACTCCGAATTAACATAACAAGGAAAATAGAATATATTAAATCGAAAAGTAACACTGTATTATATAAATTAGGTTACATCACTTACACTTATAGTGCTCTCGACAAATACGTATTGCAATATCTATCTAATAAACTCTTTGTAAAAATTTGAATTAATAAATAATTTTGACAAGAATTAAATCTTTTTCTTTATGTACTCACACATACACATTGATGTTCTAGGACGGCGAATCTTCTATCTCCACAATAGGAACGTTGACGACGCAAGGTCCAAATAACTAGCGAAATTCGCATACATTAGGAGCACATACGCTTATATGATACTCTGTGTTAGCACCCACGCTAACCGTCGTTTGTCTCACGCGTCGCTTGGCGATTACGCTCAAAAATCACCACTAGATCCTGATATTAGGTAACAAATGATTACTGTAGGCTTAGCATGGCAACGAAAACATTTCCTATGCATTTTAAGAGATGGAAATGTAGACCTTAGATGCGGTGCTCGCTATTTACCGTCTGTGTGCTAAATATTTTTGTATAAAATTTTACATTAATTAAATTCAATTTTCTGACATAAACTTTGGTGGATTAATTCCGTTATCCTCTTTTCCTAGTGTTTAATGGACTCTTTTTTCAAAAGAAAGGAAATTTTTTAATAAAAGGAAAGGGAATTTTAGAAGATTGAATTTAAATATATCATGAGAAATCTGTAATCTACGTTTACATAGAGATATCAATTAATTTAATCTGATATTAAGGTGCTAGGCGATCTTAGAGGGGGCCCAGCAATGTATTCTCCCTAAAAATACAATTACATTAAAGGAAACTATAAGTAAGGAAAAGAAGCTCAGTGAAAGATGCGTTTTACAAATAGCGTCAAAACTGGACATGTTGGAAGAACAAAGGCCTCAAAAATCCCATTACAATATGCTGTCAAATGTGTTACTTTAGCTAATAAGGATCATAGGCAAGAATATATTGCGCAAATGTTAAGAATACATCAGTCGACGGTTCTCTGTGCTGTAAAATAATACAAAAAGCCTAAGCAATACAGGAAGCGGCATGGACAAGAACGTAAAAAGTGCACGACGCAAAGGGATGGCAGTTCTTTACAACTAGCGAGCTTTAGGAATCGCACATTTACAGCTCCACCACTAAAAAAATGATTTAGTGAATACAAGACAAGTTACTCTAAGTGCAGAAACAAGAAGGTGAAGGGTTCAGGAAGCTGGTTTAAATCCAAAACGTCTCACTAACTCACTTTTTTCACAACATAAAACCACCCGGTTACAGTTTTTACGAATTGATAATGATTGGAATGAATACCAGTGGATAAGCGCTTTTTCTTCAGATAGACGTGTTCGAGTTTACAAAAGAGTTAAGGAACGATATGCTACATGTACTCGTGTGCAAATTGTTAGGTTATTCACATAAAGCCATACACATATAAATACACATACAACATTAAATCAAATGTTGCTTTCGTTAATATAGCCTCCTCTATTTCTTATAGCTGCCGCGCATTCTACCAATTACTCTTGTCAGAGTTTCTTCTGATATCGTGTTCCATTCTTTCTGGAGAAGGATCCACAGGAGAGTAGCAGATGTTAGAGTGACTTGTTTTGCCTTTTAATCCAATACTTCTCGTAATAATTCAATGAGATTGATGTCGGGAGATTGAGGAAGGTATTCCATAACTATAACTCTACCCTCCTCTTGTTTTTCTTGCAAGTAATCGCGGCATACCTTAGCTGTATATTTCTGGTCATTGTCACGTTGAAATGTGAAGTCTTCACCGAGTAGTCGCAACTCCGATGACACCACATTATTTTCTAAAATATTTCTGTATCCTGCATCTCGCAGAATATTGTTAATTTTCACTAAATCCCCGACAGAAGTGCCAATAAAACATCCTCAAACCATCACCGAACTTGCGTGTATGACGGCCGGTACAATGTACTGGTCCAACACTCGTTTTCCTGTCGACCTTCGGACGAATTCAGGTCTGCGTGAGCCGTAAACTTCGAACTCGTCACTCCACAACATCTTTTTCCAGTCTTCGGTGGTCCAATCCTTGTGTGCCCACTCGCACCGCTTCCATTTGCTTTTGTTCCGTTAGCTTTCTTACCTTTACTCGTCCGTGAAGTCCAACTTTACCTAAGCGACGTTTCACTGGTCATACTAATGGGTTTCCTGCACCCCCGTTTACTTCAGCCGCGATTTATGGTGCGGTTTTTCGTCAATTTTCCTTGATAATTCTTACGATTATACGATCTGCTGGTCGCTCACTTCTCTTTTTATTGGCCAATTTGTTCACGTTGTAGTTTACTATTTGTCTACTAATGTTCAATTCGCCTGCAATTCTCGAGTACTTTTGCCCTTCTATGATAACTAACAACTTCTGGGCTGCTGCATGTCGTAACGCTGCTAAAAGAAGGAAGACAAAAAAACGTCACGACATTTTCTGGTGATTGATATACAGTGATATAGTGCACCCAACTTTACTCCCAAAGAATTGGTTTCAAGAAGTTAATGAATGTTAGATTGAAACGACTTATAAATGTTGAAAAATGTATATTTTTATCATTATTGCTGAACCTTATATCCCACAGTATGAAAACACACTGCAGTGTATGACTTGAATAAATTCACTCAGCTACAATGATATTTTGTATCTCTTTATTTTCCGTATTTTCCTATAAACAATTTCTCTACAAATCCAACTTATAAGCACGTACACGCCATTTTTCTGCCTGCTCCCTACCACTTTTCTTTCTCCGAACTGCCGAGTCGCAGTAAGGCAGCAAATTGTAGCACACCTATGTATTGTATGAAATGAAGAATATGCCATACCCAGAATTAGTGAGAAGCCTTCTGTTTGTTGCCTAGGTGTCCAATCTGCTCATCACTTACCCTGTTAATTTGGTAAGCAAATATAATTCAAACCCCAGTAGAGCGCACTCCGTACCTGTCAAACGAATCCTACGACATTTAAGAGAGATAAATCCGGAAAGGAAAACTCCTAAATTCAGAATTGGATGAAACTTGGTAGTAATATAGAGTATTTTCAGATATCCAAGAGATTTTTTTTATCGGCGGAAATTCTGTAATTCTCAAACGGTAAAAGTTAGAGATGATATTTACATATAAGAGTTAGTTGACATCGGTTCCTTCATAACACGGTACTACAAAATGCACGGGTGTTGCACTTGCACACGCAGCTTGTGTGATAGGTGTATTTCCCATAATATGGAAAAATGTTTTAGATAAAAGCTGTTTGCTGTTAAAATCTACTTAAAATTGTGTATACATTACCAGCTTGACAGAGTATTTCAGAACAACAAACAAGATACACCGTGTACTGAAAAAGTACCTCTACTGCCGTATCGATTCAAATAACCTAATGGTACTAATTGCAAAAAAGAACTGTGAGATATCCAAGATGCTGCACTTAAATACATTTTTTAAAGTTTGGTTGTATTTATAATAACATGGGAAAATGTTTTAAATAGATATTGTTTATCTTTTTTTGCTTACAGTAATCTCTCCTGCAGATTGTTCCAGAGGTAAGTGATATGGGCTCTTTTAAATCTTAATCACAATTCCGATTAATTGTAATTAACATATACTAATACAAGTTTCAATACAAAAAGTTTTGGAAGTGTGGATTTTTTTTGTAGCTTTTTTAATGAGGTGTACGTAAATATCGAATACAGTACTGTTTAGTCTTTGTAATATTTATTGAAGATATGTATAAAAATTGTAATACATATTTACGTAAACATATATTTTATCCAGATAACCAGTTTAATTATTGCATTTATTACAGCAAAATAGGTACAGCATTTATTGATGATAGTGAATGTAGGTGGAAGTAATTAAGGCAGCAAAAATTGTCACATCAAGAGCAAAAAGTTACATTCAGAATAATGCGACGGATATGGAAGGTCTTGGTTTGAAGAAGCAAAATTACTGGGACATTTAAGCTTCCCTGGCCGATTCCCCACATAACTACTCTACTACCATGTACACGCAAATAGATTTGTACATTTGGACGACGACGACTGATTATGTATCAAAGATTTACTTTTATGACAGTATTTCGTAAATGTAGCATCACTTCATAATTGAATATAAGAAGCAAACTGAAAAGCGTCTTATGAATCCTTTTCATATCTGAAATCTATACACGCCCAGTGGTTGAATTAGACCTGTAGTCTTCTTTGGTATTGTAAGTACTTGAACATCTTTTTCACAGTGGACTTTTGCTGTCAAAGATTCTGTCCATGAATCTCAAATTATAATGTTTTTTACCCCAGTGTTGGGTAAATAGATATTAACGAACCAATCATTGAATAAGTCAGTCAGTTTTCCTGAATTTTATGGTTTAATAACAACGTTTCCGGACTGAAATAGAGTTCTCTATAGTTGGAAGTCATATTTTATATAACTCATGTCTTACTTTTTTTACTCTAAATGTATATTCATAAATTGACGGTAGATCATATCATATCATCATATCAAGATCTAATAAAATTATTAACGTATCTTACTGTTTGTACTACAGCGGATACAGATTTTGTTTTGGTAAGAGTTACTAGGAGGAAGCAAAGAGTACAGGCCATTATGGGCTTGTATACAAAAGAAGTCATGATAACTAGAAAAACGACGTTACTGGTGGGAAATGTTGCATAGGCCACGTTCTAAAATTTGGAGATTCTACTACTACAAAAGCGAAATATTTGTGTTTCAGTGATACTTCAAAAGGAGCTTGCTCTTTTTAAATTTCATTAACGACTGTTATAGATGTTACACCCAGCCCCGTCTGTATGTATGGACACGCGATCCATAGAGCCCTCTAGAACTTGCGACAGTACCCGAACAGATGATTAATTTTTCAATCAGTACAAGAGTATTTTTTACTTTTCTTAGAAAATAATAGCTAAAAGCTAATGTTAAGCTGTAATCATTATTTTAGAAGAATAAGAATAATCCAAATAAACCAGCTCGCACAATCACGACTTCCGTTTGCTATACATTCAGTCGGGAATTTGCCTTATTATTTTTTTGGAATTGAAATGGGTTCACTTAGTAGCAAGATTGCAAAAAAGAGTGGTTTCAGGCACGCGTCCGGTTCGGTTACTATCAATATTAAAAATAATGAACGGAATTACTTACTATTTTAGTTTGATTGTGTTGTTGATGCAGGCTTTGTTCAATAGTAAGTAATTACAGTCGTTATTTTTAATATTGATAGTAACTGAGCCCCACGCATCTCCGAAAGCATTCGTTTCTGCAATCTTACTCGCAAGTGGTAGTATTTTTGTAGTAGTATTATGGAACTAGGCAGACAGAGGTAGCAATAAATAGAGTACGAAAATGTGTTAAAAAGGGTCGCAAATAGTGAACATTCTAGAATAGATCCTTCTAGATGTTTCTGAATATAAGGATCGACGGTAGTTGGAATCTTATTTATATGCAAATACTTTGAGAGAAAGAAGTACTTTTCTTTATTAAAAACTGCATTTTGTTTAACTTTTAATTCTTTCGTGTCTGTGTTTATTACAATAACAAAAAAGAAATTAGATTAACATTTAAATAACTACATAATTCCGACACCTTGAATAATAGTTTTCATTATTCGCATCTAAAATTTATAATCATAAAGTGCAGTTTTCCACAAATCTTACTGAACAGTATATATGCACGACACATTGGTAACTTATTTTTATAAACAACAGAGTGAATATATTTAAGGGAAGAATGGTATTTATTAATTTAATATTTTAAGAGCAAACAAATGAAATAATCTCATACCAATATAACGAACGTATATACCTCATTATCACTATTTCAACAGAAGGGAAATAACATGCTGCACAATATATCTTATATAACTTCAAAGCATCTTATGTAACAAAACAATATGAGAGGAAGAGTACTACTTTTCTAAAATAACACGGAAATGAAGACGTCAATGCGGAGAAGAAATTATATGTAGATATTCATCCTGATAAGTGTCTATAATTGTAATTAATCGGACATCTTCAATTTTGGCAATGTTACACTAGATGCTGACGGATTTGCTTTCTAATATATGTATATAGTAATTCACGTATTCCGATTGTGTTTGAAGAGAGGTAATAGTTAATGTTTCTTGTGTACAGAAAGGAGGTAATACTGGAAGATAATTTATGGAGATGACGAAGAGGGGTCCAGGAATTAAGATGAATATAAAAGCCGCATTTCTACTTACAGAAGTCAGTCATCTTTGTCTATAACTATGAAGGTATGTATACCTAATAAACAGATTAATTGTAAATAAACACGTTTCTAATTTAGGTCCTTGTTTGTGTATTGGTCATTGCAGTGGCGTCCGCAAACGGTAAGATATTAGTTACTTCTATATTGGTATTAGTTTTATATGAAAAAAATTGTAATTAATACATATCTACGTTCAAAAACTTTGTTATATAACCAATACTGTTTCTTGTTTGTAACGCAATACGAAACATTTTTTAACTTGTAAAAAGCTGCGTATTTTTTCTATAAATTAAAATATCTTGCTACACTTATACAATTGAAAAAGTTATATTATGATAATGACATAGTTAAAGCAGCTATCTATTAGATCAAGTGAACTGTAGTAATAATTTTATTTTTTTCGGTTAATTAACAATCTTTTTTCTTTTACGATCCCTCCAACACCTGCTATTATTCTATGGAGTAGACAATTTAAACAAATTATTTTGTTTTGGAAAATGATTTCAAATATACGAATAGTTTAACGTTATACGCATTTTATTTGTATGAACCATACAGAGAGAATTAATTTTAAGACCAATAGGTCAAACACGTTACGTGGTTTATTTTAAAAGCTTCATAGGGTATTTTGTACTTGTATAAAATTATTTCTATTGTAGTGTGTTTTTTTAATCAATCGTCACCGAAGTACACACTAGCGCTTCGTTAAGAGTGAACCACACGAGCTTATCAAGTCAAACATAAACAAACACGTCACCTTACGTCTCCATTCTAGCGACATGCCGTCACACTAAACATATGAATATTGAGCATACGTTAAAGCGATGCCCTTTACTGTATTATACTATGCAATAAAGACGTATGTCATAAATAACCCCTACCAATTTGTAGCTTTGGTTGCCTGTAGACAGACTAAATATGTATGGCAGCACCGCGTTTTACTTCCCCATACAAAATCTACTAAGATGCCTTTCTGCTTTTGTTGCTATGTATTGTATTAAATTGACTGTTGTAAATAAGAAATATATGAAAACAATAACCTTTACAACAGGTTCTTTCGAAAACGATCCAATTTGTCGCAGAGAACCCTTACTTTTTACCATCGTTCCAATGAAACTTTAGCCGCGATTGTTTACCTTTAATTCTTAATTAAATGACTCCATTGCAGTCAAATTAAGATGTTTGTAGTATGTACAAGTGTGCATAATGCGACATACAAAAAAAAAATAAAAATTTCGCAATTAAATGTCAATTCGGAAACTCAAGCGTTTATTTTCTCTGTTCACGTTTAACATATACCTGTAATGAAACTAATGAAAATTTCTGAATATAGAAATTGTACAATGCATCACTCATTAGAAAACAAGTACCTAAAAATACTTGCGCACAAAAAGCTTGTCTACCTTTTATTTCAAACTCCACTGATGCAGAAGTTACTTTCCCTACTGTTTAGATAAATGAGCAGCGGTCATGCTATATATATTTCTATATATATTTTATTCAAAATACAATAATGTAAGATGAGGTGAATTAAGTCATAATTCAGATTGACATGTAAAAGTATTCTCAGTTGTGTAAAGAAAAAATAATATAATACAAACTTTTTAAAGTATTCACAAACTATGACAAATTGCATACAAAGGTATCGGTCGGTCACATTCCTCCTTCATCAAATCTTCTGTATAACAAACACAGTTGTTCGAATGTTCTTCATTACACCAGGGTAAAGCATCTATCCATATTTCGAGCAAGTTATTATCATCTGCGCCTCTTCCAGTAGTACGGTGTTGCTTTAGGCAAAATCAACTCAATAACATTAAATTCAGATCAAGCAAGATAAGTGCAAAAATTCCCTTATAAAATTATCACTTGCTTGCGATCGTAAGAGATCATACGCTGAAGTTTGGAATTTATTTAACAGCTTGGATGTTCAACATCCACCAATTAGCAATTCAAAATATTCATTTTTAACCACTCTGTATACTTTAAAAGTTTTTTGAACATATTCAGTAATATAATTTACAAACTGCATTGCTAAACAATTTCAGCCTTCTAGCATTAGTTTCTTTTCAATTATTAATTGTTGTAGATATTTGATAAAATTTCGATCAAATCCCTTTTCCTGAAAAATGACAAAAAATAGATATAGAAAAACCTTAAACTATATGTAGAATAACGTGCCTTGTCGAAGAATGATAATAATAAATGAGATATTTTATTTAAAATAAGTTCACATTCGCTTACGTTGTATATATAGTGGCTACCTACATAGTTTTATTCAAAGAATTACTAGCGAAAACAAATACAAATTTTCGGATTTCAAATACGATCAGTTGTCCAAATTCGAAAAAGTGGCAAGTTATATATTATATGAAATATTAACTTGCGTAGGATCTGTAAATATTTTGTCTCATTAGAAATTGTATATCATTGGCAGCAACAGAATATTTTACTTTTCTTAATCCATTTTCATGAGTTTCTGAGAGGAGTGACAATTTTCGAATAATACTTTGAGCATTTGTATTCATACGTTACCCGAGTGATCTTTTCGAATATAACCTCATTTTTTTTCTGGAAACTGACAGACACAGGATTCAATTCAAAAATCAATAGAAAGTTTTAACAATCTTATATTAGATATTACTTTAAACATTAAAGTAATGTGGTTGATACGGTATGCAAAATAATGTAATTTAAACTTTTAGTCTCGCATAAGATTGCTACCTAATACGGCTTCCATGCTTAGTATATCACTAATGTTACACCCAATAGGCGTATTGTACTTGCACAATAAACCTATCTCCAAAGGTTGATCCGACATGCCCAGTCTTATTTGACTTAAGAGTGAACGTATCCATTCCAGTGACATGCCTTCCCGCTACACACACGTTATGGCGATGACCTTTACGTTATGATATAACGCAATAAAGACATACACTAGGGTGACAGAATAAAATAGACACCTACTAATTAAGAAAAAGATTCTATTCTCGTTATATATACAACATATTTTAAAATTTTTAAATTAGACTAATATTTTGTCGATCCACCTTTACTTGCGTGAAGTGTTGCGAGTCGTCGTGGCATAGAATCCATTAAATGATTAATGGTGTCTTCTTGAATATTTAACCACTCTTCTGTAACAGCTGCCACGAGTTCTTCCTTATTGCTGAGTTTTCGGGGTCGTTTCGCCATATTTGTCTGGATTATGTGCCCAACATTCTCTCTCGGATTCATGTCTGGTGATTGGCCTGGCCATGGTAAAATCCGAATCCCCTGTTCCTCTTTCCAAGTGGTTGTTGTTCTAGCTTTGTGGCAGGGTGCTCCATCCTCCATAAAAGTGGCGTCTTGTTTAGATAAAATGGCGTTGTCGAATATCGGTAGTAGTCCTTCTGTTAATATTTGGATATATTTTGCCGCATTTATATTTCCGTCGCAGACTACTAATTACGATCTTCCACCATACCATATCGCGCCCCACACCATGATGTTCACAGCGCCGTATTTCACCGTCTGATGCAAAAACTTGTCGTCCAGTTGCTGTGACGAACGTTTCCATACCCACGTACGACCACTATCACTGAATTGGCAGTATCTGCTTTCGTCTGAAAAAATGACAGACCGTCAAAACTCTTCGGGCTTCGTTCGCATTTCGATTGCGCAAGCCATTCGGCGCCGTTTTTGAAACGCAGTAAGGAGAGGTTTTTTTCTTTGCCACCCTTGTATACATCCCCACACTGTGGAGGTATCGCAGAACGATGCGCTGACTTTTCTGTGAAGTTGCCGCAAGCTCAGCTGTACTTTTTCGCGGTTCTGTTAACACTTCGCGCACAAGCATCTTTTCACTTCTTTCAGAAAGTCCGGCACCACCTGGTCTCGGCTCCACTGTTGTTTTTTCCTTGCGTTTAAATTGTGTAATCACACGGTTAACTGTGGACAACGGAATATTTAAAAATTTACTTATTTCACGTTGCGAAGCGCCGCGTTCACTCTGGCCAACGATGCGACCCCGGGTGAAGTCGCTAATATCACTCGAACCTTGTAAGCGAGACATAGTTGTAACGATACTAAACTATGACGAATTCCTTCCGATACATCTACCCCTACCCTAATGACAAGAGAAAGTTCTTAATTCGATCTTAGAATTTAGCTGATTACATATTTATACCGCTTTACTTGGTGTCTATTTTATTCTGTCACCCTAGTGTATGTCGCGAATAACCCCTCCCGAATTGTAGCTTAGATTAGGCCTGCACATCCCGTAAAAAAAACCAGTGAACTACATTTTACTATAATGCGAATAATGCTGCTTTTACGCTGACATGCTTAGTTATCCTCTTATCGAGCTATTGTATGTCACAATACAAAACCGAATGCCTTGGCAATTGCACTTACTCCCTTCTCGTAGTACTATAACACCAAATTAGATGGTAGACGATGGTTCTCTATACACAATTAATGCTCAAATCCCCAAAATTCAAATACCACAGCACTGTAACTTTACTTCATCAGAGCCAAAACAAGAAAAGAGTGTGCAACACATGCACTCGAGCCAAAAAAGTTTTAGCGAAACAATCGGGTACACAGAGTTGTCGAAAGGAATGTAACAAAATAAATTTACAATATCATGGCAAGTAGTTGTACTACCGTGAAACGCGGTTAGTTTGAACGATTTTTGAATTTAGCCACCGATCTACTCGCAACGGTTTGTATTTTTCCAAATGTGAATTAGCCATTAGGGGCCATGTGGCCGCAACAGAAATACAAAATACAATCGAGCGTTTCTGGTTTGTAATTTGTACTTTCATCTAAATCAATGTTGCCAGACTAGATTTGAAATACGTTTAAATAAACCTGTATAACTGCCAGCCTTATTACCACAGTTTTGAAAGATATTTAGCATTAAAACTAATTTGTCTTTTTCTTCAAAGTTCCCCTCGGTTCTAAATAACCCCGGTTTACCATAGGTTTTAAGATAAGGTGTAGTACTATTTGTAAAATGACAAAAACTGTAAATACACCACTACCTGATATAAACACTAAATTTCAGCACGATAACAACCCCAAACACTTTTCGAAAGTTTGCAACAACTTTAGCGGCAGAAAGAAGAAGAGGAAGTCACCAAAAATATAGTCCGGTGCCTTCATTCTGAGTAGATTTGAGTTAACATAGAAACTTTAAACAAAACGAGTGTCAACGTTATATTAAACTGTCTTCAAGAATTCTGGAAGCTGTGCGTGTATAATAAATTACGTATTTCTTTCTTTTTTTTAATCAAATCTATGTAGGCATGCCTCAAACTGGTCCTAAACTTTCAGCGGTAGTAAAGGCGCAATATTAGGATTAGAAAATAATAAAGGAAAAGTATAACGTAGATATTTGGTAATTGTATTTATTTAATACTCCAACAAATATTATCTGACATAGGTGAATATGAAAGGCAACAATGCCTATGTGTTGTAAAAAGTAAATTTACTAAGCGCTATAGCAAACGTTATTCACATTTTATTAACGAAAACCGGTATTGGAGTAACGTTATGCGCACTCACACGGCGAACAGTTGACGTCAGGGCATACTATTTGTTTTGTTAGGCTGTTAAAATTTTCAACAATCTTCTGTTCGTTATTCATTATGAAAATTAATTCTAAGATTTTTATTTGTGACATAAATGAAAGCAACAGAAAAAATTTTGATCGAGCCAAAATTTTGCACATGAAGTAGTTTATAGTTCGTTCTTGTGTGACCATAGGTATCACAATAAAATAATGTTATTTTTACTCTCAACATATGGTTCATTTTTATTTTCGTGTTTTAGGAGGCTATCTTAGTGGAGGTGGTGGAGGGTTTGGTGGTGGAGGCAGTTATGGTGGTGGTGGCGGTGGTCCGTGGAAATCTATAGGTGGAGGTGGATTTGGAGGAGGAGGATATGGTGGCGGCGGATTTGGAGGTGGTGGACATGGTGGAGGCGGATTTGGAGGTGGTGGTGGATATGGTGGGGGCGGATTTGGAGGTGGTGGATCCGGTGGAATTGGGGGTGGACAAACAGTGAAAATAATTAAAATCATCATTCCTAGCGGTGGTGGTGGAGGTGGGGGCGGTTACGGCGGCGGTGGCGGCTATGGGGGCGGTGGCGGCTATGGCGGTGGTGGCGGCTACGGCGGTGGTAGTGGAGGAGGTAAGTTGTTCGAATTATAATTGGTACAACTATTTTATTGTTGGTAACATACTGACTTTTTTATCTATTTTAGGCGGTGGCTGGAAAGCAAGCAGTGGTTGGTGGTAAAGAACAAGTAGTAATTGTAAATAATAAGGTCATCTGTTCTCCCAAAATAATGTATATAATTTTCGAATATGAATAAAAACTTTACTACATTTGTTTTTTTGCAAAAGCTTGCAAAATATTGCTATGTAAAAGTATAGTAGAAAAAAACATGTAAAATTCAAACATTTAGAATTTGAAAGCGTACCTTGATATTGACATTAGTGCTCTACAAAAGAAAACCAAAAATATTTGTCGAATAAATCAGATTTGATACTTTGAAAAGTTGGAAGTATCGAATATTGTGTTTCAAAAGTCCATAGATATTTTATGGACCAAAAATTGAGTAGATGTAGTAAACTGGCATCTAAGAGCTAGGAGGAAATATAGATAATTGCGGTATCTAGTTTGCAAACACTGTTCTCTGCTATGAACTACACGAATTTATTCGCAAGATGCAAAAGAACTATTTCGCAATGAACTGGTAGAGAATAACAATTATTGGCAATGACACTGAAAATGTTTACGTTTATAGGCGGCAGGATAGAGTAAGCGAGTAAGATTCCATGTACAAATTAGTAAAACATACTCCATATTCACAGAATGGATCACACTCATATTTCTGTTATACAAAATTATGGGAAGGTTTCGCTAACAAATAAAAAATCATATTTCAGTTTCTATGAGCTCTCATCAGACGGTGAAATACCAACAGATGTTATAAGGATTTTTTCGCGAGTAACAATGTTAGTAACAATAGATAGTTACAGAATTCGATAACATCTGCATTTTCTTTTCGAATAGTTATACTTTAGTTCGTCATACATGACGTCATATCTACGACAATTTTTTAACTACTTCACGAAGGTCGTTATTCGTAGTTGCTATACATCATCGGTATGTATACAATACAAAGTGATATACAGTGAAATTCCCCTTCGCGGACACCCCTCTTAAACAGACAGTTTATTATGGTCCCGACTCTCATATAATTTCCATTGTATTAACTCTTTCTTGGACGGACATTCTCTTGAACGGACGCGGGCACGAGAAAATGTCCTCTTAACCGGACAAAAAAAAATAAATATTTTTATATCGAGAGTATTGCTATTGCATTTCTGAATCGCGCCGCGCGCCAATTTCGCTGACTTCCCCGAGTAAACCGGAGATTTACCGACTTTTATCTTTCGGTACAAATGCAGCCTATGTCATGCATTTCTGCCTGGCGTGAATTAGGGACTTCCCCAAGTTGGTCGGGGATTTACCGTTCTTATTCTTTGGGTGTACGCTTTCGATTGAATCTGCTTTCAATATTAGTCTGATGTCTATGCGGAAAAGACACAGTGGGCGACACATTCATTGTAGAAATAGCTCCAAATAGAAAAATTCTCGCGCTTAAACAAAAAATTGAGATTGTTGAAGTTTACAATAAAGAGAAATTAAGTGTAAGGAACTTATCCAAGCGTTTTAATATTGTACAACACAAGCTGCAGATATAATTAAACATAAAGAAATCCTTCTAAACAAATGGATGTCGAACAGCAATTTGAATGAAAAAAGAAGCTTTTTGACGGGTGATGGTACTAAAATTGACAAATTGTGTTATGACTGGTTTACAGCAGCTCGGCATAAGGGGATTCCTTTAACAGGTATGCATATGATTTGTTTGGATAAGGTTTTCTTCTATTAATGCGTTGATTTTCTTTTCATATTAAATTCTAAACTAGATAAAAAAAGTGAGATTACCAATAGATTTGTCGTGACAAAAAACGCAAAAAACTTATTTTTTCTTTTTAGGTCCGCTAATACGATGTAAAGCAAGAGAAATAGCCGCTTCTTTGGGACATTCTACATTCAGTACTTCTTCTGGTTGACTCAATAAATTTAGAATCCACCACAATATAAGTTTTAAAGCGATTTCAGGAGAAGGAGCTTCGGTTAATGCTGAAGATGTTTCATCGTTTTTTAAAAAAATGTTCTTCTTTGATTAAGGGATATTCACCGAGAGCCATCTATAATGCCGATGAGACAGGCCTGTATTTTAGGGCTCCACCCGACAAAACGCTCACATTAAAGAAGGAAAAATGTGTTAGAGGTAAGTATCCCAAAGAGAGGTTTACAATTTTGCATTGTGTAAATATGGCGGGTGAAAAAGAAAATTCCTAGTCATTGGTAGAGCAGCTAAACCCAGAGCTTTTAAAAACATTAATATAAATAACCTCCCTGTAACTTGGAAATACAATAAGGAAGCTTGGATGACAGAGTGGTTGTAAGACCTAGATTGGAAAATGGCTAAAGAAAAAAGAAACATTTTGTTAATTTTCGACAATGCGGGATCTCATCCGAAAGACGTTCGCTTAAATATTATAAAATTATTAAACATTTTGTTCGCCTAAATAATATAAAAATATTATTTTTACCCCCTAATTGTACATCAGCTTGTTAACCACTTGACTAGGAGATTATAAAGAATTTTAAAACTTATTACCGAAGTCTAATACTCAAACATCTGCTAGTAAACATTGAAACTGCTGGTACTGCTTTTGACTTAATAAAGAAAATTACACTACTGGATGCAATTTGGCAAAAACCGCTTGGGACCAAGTAACCAAAATTGCTTCCGCAAAGCAGGATTTCATCATGTAAATATACAAAGTGAAGACCAGTTAACTGAGGCTGATACATCTGACCTAGAAGATGATTTGCCTCTTAGTCTACTTTCAGATATCCTCAAAAATAAGAATTTATTGAAATTGACGGATAATGAAAATCTTAATGATTTTTTGAACGTAGATGAAGATTTGTATGTTGAAGATCCAGATTCAGGACAAGAAATTGCAAATCCAGTTGAAATACAAGAACTTTCGGAAGATTCTGATGTCGATGAGGGTCCAGTGCCAACAGAAGCTATCCCAAATTATGGTAAAGCTATTACCCTGACCAAGCAGCTCAAAAGTTTTGTCGAAAATCACGGAGATACAGAGTCCTTGGAGCTTCTTTCTAAATTAGAAATACGATTTCAAGACGCCATTTCAAAGAAAAAGAGAAGACAAACAACAATATATGAATTTTTGCGTCCTTAAAGTGACTCTATGTATCTATGCACATATATTATACTTTGTATGTATATATTTAAGGGAAATAAACTTTTTTTCTTAAGTTTAAAGTTTCTTATTTATTTTAAAAACATTTATATACATATACGATTTGAATGTCCCAGTTTCTTTAATATATTCATTTTTCGTTGAACGATTTTTGTTGTATCTACTACATATTTCTTTTATGCGGACACCTCTCCTGAACGGACATCTTCAGTTGGTCCCGTTGATGACCGTTTAAGGGAGATTTCACTGTATACCATTTCTATTATTTCATTCATCATTTTACATGTAAAGTAATTCGCATGGAAGTTCAGTTGAAGAACTTATTTCTTTGCTTATATGTTTGATTATTTGTACTCAAATAATAAAAAAAAACATTTATATTAATATGAACACAACCTACTTCGTGATTTTTAAAAATATTTGAAAACACCGTTTTCGCGACGAAGTTCGTGGTTATACAAAACTACATCATTGTACTGGTTATTTGTGGTTATAACCTCGTAACCATAGTTACTCGCGAAAAAATCCTTATTGTTATCTAATTTCAATAAGCAACAAATAAGGTGTATCTTAAGGAACAAAAGCAATTTAACATCTAGCGTTTCAGTTGGCTTATTTTATATAATAGTTGGTGTTATTTACAGAGGTTTACGAATAAAAGATTGATAGACACTAGAGGACGTTAGCGATAAGAAATTAATAAGTTGATAGATATGAACTCAGGTATAGAAGTTAGAAGTAATCAATAACCCACCTGCGTAATAAAATCAATTACTATGTACAGTAATGTGTTATTTGTTTTGTAATTTACCGTAGAACGGATTTTAAGAAGAGCTTCTTAACGTTTTAACTTCATGGATAACGAATAATGTTCAGAATTAAACAAATCAGGTTAGCACAGATATTTGATTTTTATTTACAAAATACGCTTTTCAAATAAAATAAAGCAGCTTTCTTCTTAAAATATTTAAATATTTTAAATATTTATATTATAAAGGTAATATCGAATGATAAGAAAACGACGTGGGTTTACATCTGAGAACCTCAGTCACACACTAATGCCACTAACGTTAAGGTTGTGTTGGGGACCTTGTCCCAAAGTTATACAAAATGTAACGCAGGGACGAAAGGAATAAGAATTGCAATCACGACAACGTTACTTGCGCAGAACGACGGTAAAACGGCATCACTAGGTGTTATGATTATGCAGGAAAACCTCTCCTAAGACAGCACCAGCCAGATTGATAAATATAGGTATTACTTGCAGCACCTGCTGTTAGCAAAGGTTTTTGCAAAATGTGATTTTTCACGTCTTTCTACATCTAAAGGATAAGTATGTCATATTCCTTGCGCATAGAGTATTTTGGAAAAGCGAACAGTTTATATGTATGTATAACATGTGCTATTCAAAGGCGAAATATAGCATAATGACATTGGCAGACGTACTGTTCTTGGAGAGCATCCATGTGTTGGTAGCGGTGTCATGTAGGCTTCCGGCTGTAGAGATCTTGCAAGGAAGAAACGGTAACACTTGATATCTCGGTGTCGTAAATCGAGTGGACCTTTCGAAATATTTCGATCGACTCCCCATAGTTGTAGAGCGGGACTAAAAGCTGAACGCGACCCGTTTTGCCCACTTATGTATTTGATATCTCCCTGACACAATTCCAAAAAAAGTGTCCGGATGCTAAACTAAGAGCAAAGATTATGGCACGCTTCTCCCTACTTACACCAGACGTCCGAGCGATGCGTTCGCGTAAGTATTCAGACCCGGTAAGAATTCCGTATAAGGGGTATCCAGTTAGGGATTTTAATGGATTCTAACGGAAAACTCACGTTTTGCTGTGTTTAAAACGGCCCTTCTTTTTTTAGGAGTTTGGTTTAAGGTACCCAAAAATAGAATTAAAAAGGGTTATTTCTAGGTTATGTTTAGTGGCATATGAGTCATAGTTTACGAAATTTAAGTTGGAACTTATTCTGTTTGGACTAAAAGTTACCAAAACAAAATACTGATGAGCGGTAAAATTTGATTTTAATATTGGGGAATAATCTATCGTATAATATTTATTATCCCATATTTTTTTCTTCTGTATACAATATAGGTAAAGAAACTAGTATTGTTTTAGAACTGTACTACATTATTGTGAAGCTCTCATAGTCTTTTTTCTATGGTTCTCACTACAGAAAACTGGGTACTGCTGTCTAACAGCAACTAGCAGTTCCCCAAAGAGGTCAACACCTCTTTTACGTATCTACATCTCTATGTCATAACCATTCCACGAGGGGGTCTGCAAAAGTCTCCCATGCAAAACGTTTGGTGGCAAACTAAGCTTTGATGGGTCTCCGGCAGGACTCAATCTTCTGAATGTGAACACCTTCAGCTGCTATATATAATATATGTAATTTACTACCAGTTCAGTACACTTTTTGTGTAATCTTTGAAGTAATAATTAGTTAATTGCGTTCAAAACCAAATTAATTCATTTAACGGGTTTTACAAAAAGTCACAGACACAGTGAAATTTTATTGTGGTGTGTAATTTGTAAGAACAATACAAACAACAAGAAAGACTACAGTATTTTTAAATTCTCCAAGGAAGAAGAACTGTCAAAGTGAAATTCTGTGTTTCGTGTTCTGGTACTGTTAATTGGTATTTTGTATCTCGTATATACTCTTCTAACCTGATGTTGATATTTCTGCCTATTTGTCCAACCTTTCTACACGTGCGAGACATCTCGTAGACTCCTGGATTCTGGAGCGACGGTGTATGTTCTTTCGGGTAATTTGGCGTATAAGTTTTTGGGAATATTGAAGATTAAGGAATAATGGTTGTATGGGAACTATGAAAAGTACTGTTATAAAAGGTTTATTATATTAACTATAACTATCAGCTTGAACAAAGATACAAATATAAATAATAAATCAATATACGCTAATAATTACTTTCATGCTCGCTGCTATCACTAACATCCCAATTATTTTTACTATCTTTACTGATTTTGTTTGCCTTGGCTTTAAAACTAGAATACATTTTACCATATATATCCACGTCGTCTGCATCATCGTCATTACTATATTCTTCATTTTTCGTATCATAAACAAATTTTGAATTATCTTCATTATCACTAGAGAGTTCGTTTCCTTCACTCATATCTAGCCGTTCCATAACATTTATCATATCCTCTTCTGTAATACTCTCAATATCAGATTCATCAGGATAGTCATTGCGCCAATTGTTTTCATCGTTTGAATCAGAATCATTGGTATCAATTTCATTGTCGTATTCATTATCGTATATCAGTTCATCACTTAACGGATAAACGCTACAAATAAATAAATATGTATAAGATATACTGTAGATATTTAGATTAGTGCTCTGAATAAAGTTAAAGGGATTGATTTTTATGGAATTGATAAACGCTATATTACCTTTTATATTCCTTAGAGATGTAACAATAAATCATTATATATCAACAATTTTTTTATCTCAAAACGCATACATACTTGCATATTTTTAAACTGGCAGTCGTATCATCCACTTCGTAGATAACAATTCAGCATATAATTCGTGTTACTAAATAAATAACGGATTTCAAAGAATAAATTATTTGATAATGTCTATGTAAGTTCAGCATCCTTTGCATTTTAACATAAAACAAGTTGACATAATTTATGTCAAATGAAATATTGTAATACCGATAGTGGAGTTTACGCTTCCAACGTGGGCGTAACTGATAGGACTTTTTTTTTAATTATTTTTGAAAATATAATCATATACGCAGGTAAAATTAATTAAATACTAAGAAAACTGTAGCATGAGTCGCAATGTAAAGAACTATACAATCTTAAAGAGGAATGTGTTTAAAAACTATTAGAGAGGGGGAAGTAGTAAGCTTTTCATTCACTTTAGTATCAACATTAATATTCTAACTTACATTCATTTCTGCATCTATTAGAATTACACGCAAAACACACAACCTCGAAAAACAAACATAGGAGGGTCTGCTACGTTTATATCTATCATAGTTCCAGCATAATTAACAGCAATATTTGCACTAAGTATAAAAGACAGGTAGTAAATTATGACGTCATTAATTAAGTAAGTAGGGCAGCAAAAGATAGGTTCAGCGTTATTACCTATCTCTGCACAAAATGTAAAACAAATACAGCAGTAGTAACCGTTCCATAACGTTCAAATAATGACTATTTTTATCTTAATATCACATATGACAACTACGCTCAGCCAAATTCCTGTAGTCGCACAGTGTTGAACAAACCATTTGTTCTTTTTTATTATGATCGACAACTTATATATTAAAGTTAATACTAACTACAAAGAAAAGCGAATCTGACAGATAATATTTTTCTGTTGCCCTATTAACGCAAAACGGATAAATAAACAAGAAATTTACAATTCTAGTTAAACTTCATAATGGATGTTGGATACTTTATTCAAAGTACTTTTAAAAATCCGTTTCTTTGTATTATCTGTCCATTGGGTCAGTGTTGAAACAAAAATCTATCAGATTCCATCACTATTTCACCGAAGATTTCAGTTCATTAACGCTGTTGCACTGCCTATCACTGACATATACATTTGTTGGCAATTTTCCCAAATATTTTCAATGGCACTCAGATCGAACGAGTAAGCCGACCATTGTAATAACTCGTTTTCCTTTTTAAGAAACCAATCCTCTGTTCATCTGAGGTATGAAACAGGACTGTTGCTTTGTTGAAATATCCTCTCTTGCGACGGCATTTGTTAACAAGAATCTAGAACTGTTTCCAGAAGTTCTATATAAGCATCATAGTTCATTCGAGCAGCAAGAAAATCTAAGGGTGTTTTATTGTTATGCATAAAAGCCACTCAAATCATAGCAGTACAGCCACCAAAATTTCAACTCATCGCAACGTAAGCGATTGCTTGTCCAAATCGTACGAATAAGATCTGAAGCTATATTACGACCATCTAAATAAAATTTCTTCTCATCAGAAAATGTGGCATTCTTCCATTGATACCATGCTTGTTGTGTTTCTCCATTAAGCATGATTTTGAAGCCGCCTCGACGAAAACGATAAAATTTGTTGCATACGTTTTTTAGTTTCTGGTAAATGTAATCAATTTTTTTCCTATGCGATTACATTACCAAAAATAGCTAATCACAATATTGATGACTCCTGTTTTCGTGTTAGTTTTTCCTTTAGGGCGATGTTTACTGCAGGAGTGATTCAGTTTTATAAAATTGTTGATTAAGTGAAGAGATCGTCCCATTTTCTTAGCTCGGTTTAAAAAGCATGTTTGTTTAGACTAATTTATTTTAGTTTTTCCTTCTTCAGTTAGCATTTATCTCTCGATATATTTAAAAACTTGTGTGTGTAGTACTTTTTTTGAAGAGGAGAACTTTAAATTGAAATAAAACAGAAAAATATTTTAATATCCATGAAATTGGTTTTATTTAAAAGATAATTTTATGGCTTTAATTTTTGAATATGATTTCGGGCATGTAGCCGCTGCGGCTGGCGCGTACATGGCGTAATCTGGAGGTCCAATTTTCGCACACTCCTCGAAGTAAATGAGGCTGTATTTCGGCAATAAGGTGTTGAATATTGGAGCCAAGGTGCTCAATTGTTTCTGGTTTATCGGCATAGACATCCGACTTTACGTATCCTCTGAGAAGAAAAAAAAAACTAGTGGCGTCAAATCGCACGAACGAGGAGACCAATTAACAAGTCCATTTTGTGTTATTAATCGTTCGTCAAATGTTTGCGCTGTGCGGCATGTGACGCCGACCTACTGAAACCACATGTCTGCAATATTAATGGTTTCCAATTTAGGTACGAAAAAGTTGGTAATCATGTGTTGACTGTAATGTTCTGACCATCACCATTTTTTAAGACATATGAATCAATGATTCCACCGACCCATAGAGCGCACCAAACGGTGACTCTTTCTGGATGTAATGGTGTTTCGACAATAGCTTGTGGATTATCACCGCTCCGAATGTGGCATAGTCATTTAACCAAAAATGCGCTTCATCACTCAACAAAATGTTCAGATGATATTGTGAATCAATAGTAGTCTTTCCTTCGACGCAATCACCAAAGGTGTGGCTTCAATTCCTGTACAAATTGAATCTTGTAAGTACGTAAGACCTTTACTCAAAATTTTCTATAAAATGGATGGATACAGGTTTAATTGTTAGCACGATGACGAATTCACACATTTGGTTCATCATCAATATTACGTCACCCATCATCAATCGCTTTTCATGTGCACACTATACGACATCTTACGGGAAGCGTATTATCGTTTAGAGTAAACGTATTGCGAAAACAATCCATGGCTTCTCGAATTAATCGCTCTTATGAACAATTATGAATACATAATATCCGATAACTTTCTCGAATTTGACTCATGTTTTTCACAATAAATTTGAACATTTTGCAAACGTTGCTCCAGCGTGAATCAATTCATAATTGCCAAACCAAACTAACCCCAAAACAACCAAGAACTCTCAAAGAACTGAAAGCCAATGTCCAACTTCGTACTTGCCTCCCTAACAGTGTGAAACTATAGAAATTTACTTGCATTAACCAATCCTATCTATTTTCACACTTTACATACATTGACATTGAAATGAACAGAGGGTAAAATTTCGTAAGGCGTAATTGCTAGCAGTAAGATAATTTCGTTAACTCCTGTTAATGACACATTTGTTGAAAAAATAATTTTTTTTTTGTGCTCTCGCTTTCTGTTACTTTTTTTTAAATAAATTTATTCCTGTTTTTGGCTGTCTTTCTTTCATTCCGAATTTATTTATTTTGTATTACTAGCGAAGTGTTCTTCAAATTAATACTAATATTTTAAGTAAATGTGTATTAAACTTTCTTTTGCCATATTTCAGAGTGGCTGTTTTTTTTTATTACTTTATATAAAATGGTTAACTTTAGTTTAATTTTAATGAATTTCTTATATTTTTTTATAAAAAATACCTTATATAAAATTGACATCCGAAAAAATCATGCAAAATCACGGGCATCGAGTTAAGGATTTTAATAGATTTTAACGGAAAGGTCACTTTAAAATGGTCCTTCTTTTTTTTTAGAAGTTTAGGGTAAAGTACCTAAACATCGATTTAAAAAGGGCTATTTCTAGGTTATGTTTAGGGCCATATGACTCATAATTTCCGAAATTTAAGTTGGTACTTATTGTGTTTGGCCTAAAAGTTAACAAAAGGGATAGTAAACACTGATGAGCAGTAGAATTTCATTTGGATATTAAGGAATAATCTGTTGTATAATATTTACTATCCCATATTTTTAATTTTGTATACAATATAGGTAAATAGACTATACTCCATTCACGTTAAGAATGCAGACTTGGAATAGATAGGCCTTAAAATACTGGCTTGCCATTGGCTAATGTGCCAGGCATATTCACACAGGAAAAATTGATGTAATTTCTTCATATGATATTTCTGTCAGTTGTCAAATTTACTTATGACTTTCGTGTCGTTTCCTGCAGTTTTTCATTGCATTTTTTACCTTTATAAACAAGTTTGGCAAAAATAGTTCTTTTCAGAGCTCTTTTACCTCATCTTTCAACAATTCAAGGTACTATACAATCAATTATATAAACAAAATAATTTTTACTCTACTATTAGGATTACAGTTTCGGTTCGGTATGGCTGAGGAAGCAGTAGTACATGTAGTTGCAGAACAATCGAAAAACCCTCAAGAGAAGCATATAGGCAGTAGGCAGAGGCTAACCAGAAGATATGGTCGAAGAATTTATTATAACTATAGCTACAGATTCATCAGCAGATACATGAAATTCTGATTTTGTCTAATAAATTAATGAAATGTATACAGCACTTAAATACTCTGATTGCTCATTTATATCTTCATGTATTCTATACATTTAGTTAAGGTATTTTATATAATGTAGTAATTTTAAAAGAACATATGTACAAATTAATTGTATCAAATATGTTATCGAAGAAGAGAGTATGATGTATTAACCGGATAATTTTGCTGAAAATACACTTGAAAAATTTTTCATAACAGCAAACACATAATCTTCGTCAGACCACCGTCAACAGAATCTGATTCAAATATCCGTTAATATCATTTGTATAATAAATTGCAACTTTTTCACTCTACCCTTCGATTTATAAATCAAATTCATATGATTATTTCATTTGTTATTTTATGAATAAAATGCTAACAGTAAAGAAATCTTTTTATTAAATTTATTCGCGATATGAAGAGAAGAACATTATATAAATTTATAATAATGTGTACTTAAGAGATTATTGTAATTAATTAGTATATTAGGTATTTTATTGTACTCATTGATATGTATCCAATTATTTATTGACTATACTGTCGTTGAAAATGTACATTGGTTTTACTGCAGTCAGGGTACAGTAGATAAGTATACTTGCAGTGCTGTTTTCTTTTTCACCAAACAGCTTATCTGATTTCATCATTGACAATAACCAAATTCTATGCAAGATTTAAGGATATTGTGTGTTGCCATGTACTCTGAAGCCATTTGATGGAATTGATGACAAATGACTTGGTATAACACTATGTATGTAACCATTCATGTCGAAGTTTTATCTTCGATTCAAGTAAGCCTGTCCGTCAATACGAAACATATAAAAGTAATATGGTATATTAAGTCTACACTGTTTGTAACGTCAAGGCACTAATTCGTAAGTACGTCATGCAAAGCAACTACCATAAAAAGGCAAATAATAATAGTTCTAAAGTAATAAATGATTTATAAATTAGAAACAATCAAGCAAATTGCAATAAAGACATATTTCTAAAATAATAAACGATTAATAAATTAACAAATAATCGTGGAAATAAAATAACATGCTACAAAATATTTTTCAAATAATAGATTGGAAAATAATTCTGCAGAATAAACAATACGTCAGCGAAAAAAGAAAAGTATTTCTTTTTCATGGTCTACCCTGAGGAATGCATCTAGAATTTTTCAATTAAAAATGTGCAAAACTTCAATGTTTAAATTATATAAGTTTAATGTATACTAATGTATGATTTTAGAGAAAAAAAATATTCCCCATTGAAAAAACCAACACACTGCCCTAATCCGAAATAATAAGAAAAAAGGAGACCTGAAATTTACACTGGGTACTGCTGTTTAACAGCGGCTAGCAGTTCCCTGAACAGGTCCACGCCTCTTTTACGTATGTACATCCCTACCCCATAGCCATTCCACAAGGTGGTCAGCAAAAGTCTGCAGTGCAAAACGTTTAGTAGCAAACCAAGGTGGGTCTCCAAGAACTTAACCTAACGTAATACAGTTTCAAATCAATAATTAGTCTATTTACCTATATTGTATTCAAAAATAAAAAGTATGAGATAGTAAATATTATACAACAGATTATTCTCCAATATTCAAATGAAATTTTACTGCTCATCAGTGTTTACTATCCGTTTTGGAAACTTTTAGGTCAAACACAATAAGTACCAACCAAAATTTCGTAAACTATGACTCATATACCTCTAAACATAATCTAGAAATAGCCCTTTTTAAATCGATTTTTAGGTACCTAAAACTAAACTCCTAAAAATAAGCAGGACCACAGCAAAACGTGAGCTTCCGTTAGAATCCATTAAAATCGCTAACTTGATATCCGTTATACGAAACTACAGCCATGACTTTAATTGTATACTTTCTGTCTAAACAAATGCATATTCTATTTTATCTATTGTATATAATATACATATTGATGCAGGAATAAATTTTGAATAATTACCGAAAGGCCCTTTTCTATAGTATAGAAAACAGAATGTCAAAAAGAAACAACAATAGATAATAATGAATATGTTCTAACTAAAAAAAGTTAAGGAGAGTAGCATAAACAAGAAGAGAAGACATGTAGCCCACTTACCATATGAGATCCCTTAGATCAATTTCTGGCAAATTACATGAATCTGCGTAATACAAATCGTAAACATAATTGTCTTCTTTAACATTCTCTTCCTTATCTTCTTCTATATCTACAACTATAACATCTGTTTCTTGTGATGGTGTTGCCATTGCTCTATGCAAATCGATGACTTTATACCTAACACTCTTCTTTGCCGCTTCATTTTGTAACTTCATTTTATTGTAAAGATTACTTATATGGGCTTTGTAATTTTCTTCAATTTTACTTTTCAATTTAGTAGAATGTCGAATGTGCGTAACAACACTTTGGTCCTAAAAATTTGAAGGACACTTTTATAGAAAGTAATATGTATATTTACTACATACTTGAGTTGCTGATGTTGTTGCCAATTTGTATATTGATGATTCCTCAATATTACTTTCATGATTATCTGTTTTTAGTTTTTTGCAATTAATAATAACCGTATCTTTTGGTTCTTCACTCAAGCTTCTTTTAAGTCTAAATACTGTAGTCATTATGAATTTCAATATTTATTAACCATTAACCCTGTAATTACGATCATAATATAAAAAGTTTTTATTAACTCAATAATACACTTACACTTACACACTTATACTACTTACACAAATATTGAAAGGAATGTGTATATGAGGATGAACACGTTTCTCGCAAACCTCAAAACATACGTATATGTATATATTATGTTATCTGTGCGTATATGTATTAGTGGTGGACGATATTTCACTGTCGGTGAATTTTTCACTGTGATTTGAAAATCACCGATTTCGACACACACAAGATAAATATCAGAAAGCTCTGATCGCTGATTTGGCCGGGAATACGTGAAATATCATGAGATATCGTAGATATTCAAGCGGTAACGATACGATCACTGATTGGAGACTAATACCTGAATAACCAAATACGTTATTAAGTGAATAATCATGTGGGTTATAATATTTCTCTTTACACCTATGTCATTGCATTTGCAATTATATATTTTTGTTACTGTTATCGTTTGTAAATTCTTGAGTATTTAAATTTGAAAGAACATTGTGTTTGAATGTAGAAAAAAATATATCTGGCATAACGATAATTAAAATGTGGTATTGTAGCCTGAACACTCCGCAAAATAGACTGCCCTCTTGGCATGTAATATACGAAATACTCGGCCTGCGAATGCAAAAAGAGTAAACAAAAATTGTAATTGTTTTTTCTCAAAAATATTCTGAATGTAATGTATAAGTGCTTTCATTAGAATTAATGACTGACGCTTACGCGACATTCGAATATCAAAGCTTATTCAAACAACCGAAAATATCTTGGCATTCGACTATATCTCGGTTGACGATATACATATGAGTCATAAACGTGATCACGTTACCGTTTAAAATCGCCTTTATAAATCACGATCACCATTCAGACGTGATTTAAAAATCGCGGTATCACTCAACACTAATATATATATATGTAATATTATATTATATATATAATATTGGTTTATATCTCCAATTCCATCTACTTCGGGAATATGAGATTGATGTCGTTAACGCTAAGTGATTTTGAGTGCTTTAGAGAAAATAAAACTGTAAACCGCATATCTCTGAATACACATATACAATATAAATACCTAGTACAAAACAAGGGTGCGCATGTCAATTCATATTTTGTAAGAAAAGTTTCAGACCCATCTAGCGACAAAACATCGGTAACAGTTTAACCGGGAAACTTGAATGGTTTTATATTTTGTACATAGTAATTAGTGATTCATTTTCTTTTAGATGTAATCACAAACGACAATAAAATCCAGTTGTAAACGTGGTTATACGTTTTCATTGAATTTTATTCATAGTTTGTGATGACAACTAAAAGAAATAGCATTATAAAAAAATTATGTACAAAGATACTTATAAAGAAAACAAAAGGAATAGCAAACAAGTGATTTATTTATAGTGTATTATGTAATATAGTATGTACAACAAAATAATCATGTTTTCAAATTCTTTTTCTGTATTTTGTTAGCTGCTTCTTGCGTTCTATCTGTGGAGATGTTTTCTCCCACCAATATCAGATTATTTATTTACCTTATATATACCAATATTAATTTAACAAAGCTACCCACAATTAAATTTTATAATTCGATTCTATGACTATAATTATAAAATGAGAATGGAACATTTACAAGTACATAAGTTTTTGTTTTCTCAGTAAATCCTTTTTTGTGTAATACCACTGAAAAAAGGAATATACATATATTATATACATAAGTAAGATTACAACTACTCAAACATATCTAGGCAATGCAGTCGAGCTAAATCTATATTAATAAAAATATATCCTTTAAAGTTTTCACAATTTTTAATGGTAGGCATATTTTTAATTACCCACTTGTTAATATATCCAACTGCATTTGATTCGATAGGATGTGAGAAATAGAAATGCTCTGGTAAAGACTACTTCGCCTTCTAAAAACATTCTCTTCTTTAGTAGGTAGGAAATTGAGGGTTGTTCTAAAATAGCATTAATAGATATTAAACATAAATATCATGAAATTAACCTTTATAAAAGTGCTGACAATGAATGTCTTTTTGGTCAAACTTTTCCTTGGGCTCTCATTTTTTGAAATATCACTAGTGATATATGATGGAACCTATACTTCATACTGGGACTGCTTAAATAAAGTCCAGTCGTGGATTGGAAAAACGATGTAGAGCAGCTTCTCCTCCAAAACTATTAATAACAACACATACACCCTGTGCAAATAATATGCCTGGATGAGATAGATTATAGACGGAGATGCAGATCAAGATCGATATTCAACAGCAGAAATGCATTAGCATTGCTAACTGACACCAACCAACGCTGACCGGATACTAGTAAAACCCTAACCTAATAGTTACCTTAAAAATATCACAGTAGATAAAAACATAATCTGTACTTTGGGGAAAACTTTTACCAAAGAGGACCCTCGGGCGACAGCGCAGTCGTACTAATTCTTCAAGCAATCAAAATGTGGCAATTTATTACTAATTTAGGATAACTGGCCCTGGTACAAAATAGTTGAATGTAGTTGACGCCAGAGCATCGTCAGCAGACGAGCTTAATTCACTGTCATAGGGAACATCATCTTTCTTTAGTTTGGGTGAAAAATAGATAGTGGCGCTAGTATTTCGGATGCGCTATCAATGCGTCTGCGTATGTTTCATGTATTACGCATGCTTAACGCCACACCCAAAGACAAGCCCTGATGTGCAACTCAACATTAAAAATTAGTTCCTTGAAACCATTTCGAAACATAAATTGGTCCACTGTATAGGCGGTTAGCATAAAAGCGCATTGGCGGGAACTGTTTACATGTTTGATTTTATAGACGGAAATAAATTCTTCATTTTCAATTTTTACGCGACTTTTAAGTAGTTACATTCGATTTTTTTTTAATTCGGGGGAGTAAAATGAAGACACGCGTTTCTGCAATGGAATTTTCCAAAGCTACTTTTTGTCAGCTGATTACTTCTCAGAAGAACGTTTTTATTACAACTCAAATTTAGGGAGAAAAATTAAATACAAACGCATTCAAAAAATATACAATTTAAACGTTAATTGTTGTGACAATATGGCAGTCGGCAATATAGTCCTATACAGATTTTCATTTACATATTGACAAATAAAATTAGGTTAGAATATTGTATATAATTACAGGCAAGAAAAATTGTTTAACTATGAGGACAGAAATAAAATCAAGACGTATATAACACCCCAAGTTTATACATAAAAGTTAAATGCGGACATGTTAGGAATGTTTAACCATTGCCAATGGTATTATTTATAGCTTGTTACGTGAGAGATCACGTGGTTTCATTTCTAACTAAATGCACGGTATTAAATATCCCCAGCGTAATTTTTACCGAAAATTGACCAACAGCTAGCCTACTTTTTAGCGCTTCAATTTAAAAATACTTTTCCCAATTAAAAAAAAAGTATAACTTTATAGTAGTATACAAAATCAGTTATTAATTACCTAAAAATCGCGCAAAAATTGAAGGAATTCAAAAAAGGATAAATGAACCATTTTTTAAACTAAATTATATTAGAATATGTTTAAAGTAAGTGTAGTTCATTCCAAAAAGAGAGAGATAAAATACTGAACAGACCCCAGCCGAAATTACAACCTATACATTTCTGGAATCAATTTTACGCTGTAAACTTAATTTTGAGGATCTGAAATATTAAGTCTGTACCAAATAAAATTGTATACGGATTCTTCAGAGATAATTCTACAATTAAAACAACAGAATAGTAAATGTAGTAGTTACAATACATGAAAGTAAGAAAACACATATTTAATTTAGTTATTGAAAAAAGTTCAAATAGTACATGTAGCAACATATAGATAACAGTATGTATATACATATATACATATATGGTAACACAACACACAGCAATGAAGTTGAAAATAGCTTAAATTTTACAACCATAACAATGCGTGACAATTATTTAAAATTAGAACTGACCAAATTAATAACAACATTTAATTTTATAAACTATTCGAAGATTTTTTAATTTAATCTAATGCTTGTGAGGAAATTGTCTCCAGAGATAATTCACTCTTCCGTTTCGCGCGCACTTTATTATAGTTCCACTATAATCGCTAGAGCTCTCGTGGCGCTGATTTGAATATAAGGCGGCAATTGATACGTGTTTATTTTATAACCTACAATAAGATACAATTTGCGAACTTGATACAACGCGTGAGCAAGTGGCCAGTTTTTCTATTAAGCTCAAAATGGTATTTACTTGTTGTGTACGAATTTGCACAAATACCAACAAGGATCAAAAAATTTACTTATTTCCAAAAGAATTAACATTTTGTTACAGAAAAGTATTTTGCCTGCAAGAATAGAATATTAATTGCACTTTCAGATGGCAAGAAGGTGGTTTGTCCTTCTTGGCAGAAATTACTTTGTAGGGAAAGAATTTAAAACTGTTCAAAAAAATTACACGGCATGCGGAGCTCATTTCAATAGTACCTGCATGTATTAGAGGAAGATTCATTAGCTAATAGAATCAGCTCGTAGTTAATTCTCGATTAACAAAATGAGTTTAGAATTAATATTGTACTGATTCTGTTGGCTTATAAGAAAAGTTATAGTATTTAAATAAAAACCGCCAATTGAATAACAGCGCTATAGCGACTATAGTCATAACTAATACATATCTGGCGGGTGTGTGGAGAGTGACCTAACTTCATTATGTTATCTGTGGATGTCTCTGTGTCTGAGTTGTCAGGTTATCCTCGCATGGTGATGTATGGCATCAAGCAGCGGCAGTATCAAGAGTGATTTAGTAGTGGTCTGGCATGTGCTTGTATGTTGCTCTTGTTGAAGTTTAATCTCGTTTACCGAGAAATCTTTTATAATCCGCATATATCATTTTCAGATATATTATGTGTTAAAAATTGCATGTAACTAAAAGGTATTTTAAACTAATTTATTACATTATTAACCGGCTGTAGTTAGCTAATTATGTTTTATAAATAAAAATATTTTAATGGTATAATTTTTCATGTTTTGTTTCAGATATTAAATATTTGAATACATACTGTGCATGTATCTAGCTATTTGTAAATTGAGGAAATTAATAATCCGTAGTTAACATGGCAGATGATTGGCGTACTACTGCGTTTAGGCAGAGTGTTGTAACCAAAATGTAAAAGGGAACTTTTTTTGTAAAAGCAACAAGTAAAATATATCATTTCAGAGATGAAGCAATACGTCAATCTGGACAAACAACTAGTCGCAATAGTCATGAAATGGAGAATCATGTGTTTCAAAAGGCAAAAACTAAAGAAGAATATTTAGGATTTGTTGCAAGGCTTATATTACATGTTCGAGAAATGAGTAAGTATATTGTGGTTATAAAACATTGGTGTGTAAAACAATTTTATGTGTAAGTAGTAAACAATAATATTTTATAAATATTCAAGACAGGATAACACACTACCTTAAAAATCAAATGAAAATACCGCTCTTCTAACCTGATGTAATATGAAGAATATAATTTGATTTACATAGCTTAATAACAATTTCAATATAATTAACATATGTCCCATAAATTCAAATAATTTGTGGGTGTATTGTAGAAAAAACGAAATGACAGAGTTTATAAAAAGTACAAATTGTCTGCTAAAATTCAGTATAGTAGTACCTTTAGGGATATTAAGAGAAGACCTATGCAGATTATATGAGATTATGTGGTATATATTAGGCGCTTTCTGTTTACATAATAGTATGCTTGAAAGCATACTTCTGCAATCACATAATCTAGTGGATCATTGAATCTCTATACCATTCACAAACATTAAGAACAAAGTTTACATACTGTTTGGTGCAGGACACACTGTAATTAGGAAATATCTCGTGCAAATTTATTTTCAGGTATGTTTGGCATTTTGAAAGCATGTAAGATTCAAAAGGTGCTTTCTTTGAACATTAAGCATTTTTGCGCGTTTGTATACCAATATACGCACAAAGTTCTGTTTATCAATATATATTAGTTAATCTCTAGGTTAACAGGATTAAATTCTTTTGTTAATTAAACGGTGTAGTTGTAAGTGCATTGTGGACTGCACTTGGAAATCCTTGAGTTAGCTGTTGGAGTATGACGTCACGTGTTCTGCGATGAGATAGCACAACATAAAGAACACAATAATACTTAAAATCAATTAAAAATTACTATCTCTAGGGAAGAATACATTTAATATAAGTAAAGTTATAATGCCCTATGATCTGACAATACTAATGTCTATATACTTGAATTAACAAAAACTACTATATAGTATAGCATACAGCTAGTCGCAGTGAAAATCGTCCACCTACTATTGCAGGTTAATTTGTTACAAAAACTGGCTTAATTAATTTCATATTAATATGTGTAATATATCTTTTTATAAAATAGCCTATATCTTACATAAAAATACAGAAATATAAAAATTTTATTCGTATAAAATACAAGATCGTCTATTCGAAATAAGTACAATACTGGTGATCCCAGTGAAAATCGTCCATTTCAAAACAGCACTGAAATAGACAAATAAAACATTTATTATTTTTTTTTAATTATCTTAATAACAATACTTAATATTTAGTAATCGGTGATCGAGTACTCTAGTTTAGAATATAACAAAATGTGGATTTGGCGATCATGGCAGATAAATATTGTTTAGGGAAAACTAGTGATAATAATTCATTATTTCTTCCAATATCTTCTGGTGGAAAGTGCTTCCCGCAAATTCTACAATTATATATTTCTTTATGTTTTACATAATCTTTTTTCAGTCCATTCTATATTTTTGGTAGGATTTGCAAAGATATAATAGAGATAATAGACTTCTACCATACTTATACCCACCAATAAATTAAATAAATGATTAATATTTGTTTTATCGAAACTTTTGTAAAAAGGAATTTAAAGGACTTGTATATTCTTAGAAACTATATAGAAAATTTAACTTCTCCACCTTTATTCGTATGTAAAAATAAAGTGCATACAGCGTTTTTTTTATTATTTAAAAATGCCTATTTCTATATAGTTTGTTATTATTGCCATTAATGAGTGTGTCAACAAAATGCAATATATATTTGGTACAACTTTTACTTACTTATGGTTTACCACTCTCTATATCGATAAAGCGAGTAACACTTCTCACTGCAGTTAAGATAACTATAACAACGTATAAAATGCCTTTTTTCAGGTAATGAGGTATAAAAGACCAAACGAAACAGTTATGTTTTACATTTGTACATTTTCGCACTGACGATGCGCTCACTATGTCTTATCTTCTGATAAAACATTTTTAGCAAACCACTTAGATTCAACGTACACTGTCATCTGTTATCGTGGAAGAAACTAAAAGATGTAGGAACAGCATCTTATAATTGAAATGTCACGCCCCTGGTTATAAAAAAATGGAAGAAATTCCCCGAGTAATATGAGTGAAAAACAACATATTTACAACGTTGTTGTCAATATTTCTGAGAAACTCTCGAAAATTCTTCTTTCGTTATTTTACGAACATCTTTTATCTTATAGTTTACATTTCTTGCCGCGACATTGTTCTTGACGGCAGCCCAGATCAACTTAATTGGGTTTAGATCGGGTTGATACGGTGAAAGTCTCAAAATTGTGTGCATTGCGTTGTAGAATTTTGTCGAATTTATGCGTCATATATTGACCCTTATAGCGTTCGATTAGCTGGTATAGTTGTGACTTTAACAATCTAGTGCTAAAAGAAACATTTTTTAACGCTAATCATTTCATTTTTCTTACGTTTACTTCTTGGAGCATGATTTGTTTGTGTATTGTGATAGGGCGTATTATCAATTACAGCAGCGGAGTTTGTGGGTAAGTTTGGTATACGCTTCTGTTCTATCCATCTGTCATTATTTTCTGCGTTCATATCCGAATGGTAATCTCCAGTTTTTACGCCGGACTTTAAAATCAATAGGGCGTTAGGGATAAAGCCCAAGTTGCCTCCTGCGTGCCCTATTATTAGTCTGGGTCCTTTAGATACGAAAAGACCTTTTATACTTTCATCACTCCACACCTTGGAGGACGTATGACTACTGTAAATGTAAGTCTCATTTATATATACAGTGGGTCGATTTGTCACGAGAATGTTTAATCTTTTGCAAGTAATCATACTCATATATGATCATCATAACTCTATGAAAATTATTTCTCGCGCTATTCGTATTTGATACTCCGGCAAACTTCTGACACCCTTTGTTTTTTGTCTCTTCTTGCCAGGACTTCCAATTCTTGTCATCGCTATTTGATGTTGCACTTCCTGCTTGAATAATTCTTTCTATTGTTCGCACCGACACATCAGTTTCTTCATGAACACGTTATTTTATTTTACTTAATGGCACTTATGTACTTTTATGTTTATAAAAATTATTGTAACCATTAAAAACTACCTCTCGTGCTTGAGCGTGTATCACTTTATGATCCCCTAGCAAAGGCATTATGATCCGTCACTGACAAATATACACTGACTATTACCATAAGTGGGCGTGCGCGTTTTTAAAAATGACAAAGATGCATCCCCACCGCTCGCCATCTAATTTAGCGTTTAAAGTATTTAGCTTCAGTGTACCCAATCATAAAAATAGGTGTTTGTTTGGGCAAGAAAATACTATTACTAGCCAAGATTAATATTTTGTAACGGAAAATCTATGAGGTAACAATAATTTTGATTTTACTTATATAGATATAAAAAATTACGTATTTAATATTAACAGATAAAATGGACAGAAAACAACATTGTACCGAAAATGAGAGAAATGTAACACAACTACGGAGGGAAATACAAGGAAATTTCAAAACTCATAAAACGTTCAGCGAATATGATTACGAACACATTAAAAGCGCAAAAAATACTGAAAATAAAGGCAAGCCTACAAAAACTACTCCAGAAACAGATCATTATGCAGAGAAGTAAGAAGAATACTAAACAACGAATTGAGATAAACATGGAGGAGGCAGTATTGTCGTATGGGCATATTTTTCTTGGCACTTGTAGATCCGTGCGATACATTTGATTGAAGGAATTATGACCAAGGAGATTTATAGAAACGTCTTATCCAACGTTATGTATCCGTATGCAGATGATAATATGCCCTTAATTTGGTGATTTCAAAACAATGTCCCTAAACATACTATCAAGTCTGTTAGGGATTGGTTTGAGGGAAATAATATGAATGTTTTAAGTTGGCGGACGCAGTCCTGAAACCTTTGGAAGTATGTAAAGGATTTATTGTCGGGTAAAAAATTTAGAAATAAAACAGTTGTGGGAAGCTGTCAAGGAATGCTGGTATGCTATTCCGGCAGAAAAATGTATGCATTTAGCGGACTCAATGCCTAGAAGATGCCAGAAAATATTGAAAATAAGTATATAGTTTTGCATAACTATAGTAAAATTTCATTTTGTTTATAAAAGAATATTTTCCCTTACAATTATATCCAAGCAAAAATTACATTAATTTTCTTTTTTGACACAATACATTAAAATGTATAGTTTTCATGAAATGAACTATTTTACCCTAATTATATACTAGAGGCACAATAAGTTCCAATGCACGTCATCAATAAATCGTGACGTCAGGTTTTACGCTGTTGCCGAATACACAGACATAAACTTGTCTTCAAACCTAACGTATTGTAACATGCTAATGTAACCTAACTGTTATTATTTTACTTATCAAATAGAAGATCTTAATAATTAGCACTACAGAATTTAATAAGAAGCATCTGACAATATTCAAACGAGTTCAATCAAACTACAAAAAGTAAATATATCTCGACATATTTACGAATTAAATAAAAAAAAGATGTATCACAATTACTTAAATAAAAGATGAAAACAAACACGTTAAAATAAGATTAATGGATTATTTATTTACAAATTCATTAATTAGCTAATTTTCTTCAATATTACTCTCTGAGTGAATCATTATTATTTAAATTAATAATTAAGAGAAAAATTTCGTCACGATCAATTAATTGTTAATACCGTAGTCATCTCTTCCTATGTGACGATTGCAGTATGTTTCCCTAATTCTCCATATATTTTTAGTGGGGTTGAATATGCAGTGGTATGGGGGCAATCGTAGTACTGTCTGGCTATGTATACATGCTAGTTCGTCTATCACATATTCCTTAGGTGGTTTATGTCTAACACACGCACTATTACTTACTTGCTTCAACATACTTTAACAAATAGTCACACTCAAACTAGGGTCATATTATCCATAATAATCATAGAAGTAGGTTTTATATTAGGTAACAACTACATCGTAAACCATTTTGTAATTTTTTTTGTTCATATCTCTGTGGTAATCATGCCCCCTTTTGTTTATGAACAAAATATAAGTGAAGCACTTGATATAAAACCATCGCTATTGCCACTATGTAAAACTATATACCTATGAACAAGCTTAGTGAGAAACAGAAATTTTGTTTTTAATAAAATAAACCTCTGGCCTTCAGTCTTTGATTTTTTTCACACTTTGCCGATTACTGTCATAGAAGGAGAACCAACGACAACCGACAACATTGTGTTTCATTAAATATCTTTCCAAATAGCCAATAACAGCAACGTAAAGTACTGCGATATAGAAAATACAATAACTAAGTAAATAAATATTTTTTTTACATTTTTAACATTGATAGAACGAGCGTTAGTATTAAAAAACAGTGTGTTGCATTATCCATTGAAATTTAATTTAATTTTAACTATTATGTTATAATTATGTACTAATATAAAATACTTTGAATTTATTTGTGTGGTCGCATTCCATATTTATGACGTCACGTTAAAGGCGTGTATTGGAGCTTATCGTTCCTCTAGTGTACCATAGTATTAAAGCTTATAAATCACAAATATTTAATGAATTATCCAGTAAAATTACGACTTCCAATCCTGATTTTTGGTATTATCTATTGGTATTAACGATATAGTGATTCCATTTCGTAATCCATACATTTGAATTTATTGCTTATTGATATTTTCCATTAATTATAATGGCATTAAAGTTTTTAGTTTTCATGTATATGCTAAGGATGCGTTCCGAAACAAGCGATATCAGTAAAATACGAAGAAAATTCTAAGGGTCCCGATTAATTTGCTTTAGCGTACATTAAATATTACGAGTCCTATGACAAAAACGCATTTTAAAAATTGATTACATGGAACATTTTTATACATTTTTTTCGATACAATGTAAACGCTGTTACGAATTTAGACTCTTCAAAAATATTAGAAATTAGTAAAACGTATCATCCTTTTAATACAAATTTATTGCCAACTTATTTTAGAGGATTTACCGAATAATAACATTATAGTGGAAAATTACAACGAGAAATTACTAGAACACTTGTTCTCTCACGTGTTTGTATACAAACAATACTAAGATTTTAAAGGAAGAATAAAACTATAAAAATAGTGGTCGTCAAAACAAAATATCTGATCGAAATCGTCGCTTACCGAAGCGAATCATAAAAAAAAATAAAATAAAATGAGGGTGAGAAGTTTCCTGAACGCTCTTTCAAAATAAAATCTTTGTTTATGTGTCCCTCACGTTATAAAACTTGTAATTACAAAACAACGGATAAACAATAAGGCTGACTTATATCTACGATTTAACTACTAATTCTGTTTTTCCGTTTAAATACTACGTATGTTCTCGTAAAGAATAAAAGAGAACAAAATTCAAATGAACTTAACATTTTGATTTCATATGTTCACATAAAATAGGAAAAATAGGGCATTACAAATGTAGTCGGTACGTTACACGTCATAAAAAGAGTAGTCCATTGTGAAAAATATGTAGAGATTCTACATTTGCCATTAATACCGCGAGGGAAATCCAGTAAGTATATTTTCCACGATGGACGCATCATATTATTTATAAAAAAATCTTGTATAAGTGACAACTATACTTTGATCATGGTATAGTATTTCAATAGTCCAACCATAGCTAAAAGGTCTATTTCTGAGTATTGTCAAAAACATGTAGACACTATGCCTAAAAAATTGAGGCAATAATTAAATGAAAAAGGACGTTAAACAGCGGTAGCTCAACTGAATTGTTTCGCTTTGTTCATTTATAATTCGTGTGCGGATTTTATTAAAAAAAAAAACAAGGAAATTACTTATATATAAAGAATTATATATTTGCAGAAAATTATATATATTTAATTTTCATACATAAAGTAAACATTTTTTTGGTTATAAAATAAAATTTTGTATTTTTGTCATATTAAACGGAATATACTAAGTTTGTTCGAGTCTACAGTTTTAGGATTGAAGAATTTGAAATTCTGAGTAGTAATGCGCATAACAGTCCAAATTCCAGTTCCAAATCCGTTCTAGAATCATCAAGTTCGTACAGTCAGAGGAAATTGAATTTCGTGCCTTCGTATTATACTCAAAGGTGGAAAATGATTACAACAATACAAACCCATACATACAAAGTGAAAAGAAAACTTAGAAACTAAAGACCTAAGAATAACTAGCGTAAAGAGTAACTATGAATAAAGCTCTTACAAAAAAATGCCAAACATAATGAAATTAGTAAAAATTTATCTAAATTCAAAAAATATAATATTTATTTGCTAAGCTACACGTATTATATATATATAATGCTCCCATTATGCAAAATATTAGTTTTTGGAATAGGTACTGCAAACGTAGAACAGAATCTAGACAAAAAACGAGGTACATAAAAGTACAACTTAGATAATAAATCGCCGCACAATCAACAAATCCATTTATTAATTTCCAGACAAATTGAGTGCAATAAGTTTCTTTGTGTTCTTTAAGGAAACGCATGCCATAACGCTCCAGCAAAGAATGGCAATCAGTCCCTCTAGGAGGCTATTGACCATCATATAATAGAAGCATATTCCAGACAACTCACTACAAAGGCGTAATACAAGGACTTTAACGTATTTATATCACTAAATTTCTGATGTCTATATGATTCAATAATTTTTTATAATAAAGTAATGAAAGAGATACATTAATAGGTACTGAATGTTATTTTTAGAAATAATACTTCTTGCAAGTAAGGATAAGGGATATTAAGAATGGAGCTTCAATACAACAAAAATCTTAATATATCTTTAAAGGTAAGAAAAACAAAGTAGGTACTAGTGCTGTGAAAAGATTCATGGGAATTCCTCTCGATAGAATTAAAAAGAACGGCGTCAGGAATATAACGCACATAACAAATGTAATATCTTGGAAAGGAACTTTAAGAGGTTTATAGAAGACAGGGTGAGGTAAAAAATTCTTGGGATTCTATAAGGACACGAAATCTATAAGAAAAAAAATGATGTAATATACCAACGTATTCACCTATGCCAAATATCAATTGAAGGGTCTAACTCTAGATAATAGAATAGAAGAAAACAATTAGAGATATACGTTCTTATTTAAGATGTAATTAAACAATACTATTAATTCGTATTATCAAGAAAAAAATATGTATTTTAACGAAAAAGAGAAGTATTACATTGAAATAAGTCAAAACAAAATTAATATTTAAGTGAAATAAAAAAGGGAACAGAAAAAAGGGACGCGTAAACTATTAATTTATGTTCAAAGTTATTAAGTGAGGAGTAGTCTCGGCAAAATGTTGCAAGTTACAGTACAATGCGGAGAACAACATGGAGGAGCTGAGCGGCCGTATCAAGGCGAGTGTTCAGTAACCTTTACGTACTCGCATCATTTATGATCGTGACCTTTATAAGTGAGCATAGGCGATACGGACGTAGGAATGTTTACACATAAAATAATGATAAAAAATATATTATATAACGTGCTGAAACACTTTCTGCTTTAAGAAGTTTCCACGAAATCACAAACTAAGTGGCATCTGTTAAATATTAGAATCATTAAATATGTTTCCACACTTGCTTCAGTCAACATCAAGTAATGTTATATTTGCAAATTTAAAGTAATCCTTGTGACAACTTAATACATCTTTCGACGTAATTTCACAAATTTGTCTTAGCATGAGAAAATCTGAATCCTTGTCAATAATATTTTCAAATTTTCGTCTTACACTCTTTTTTTTCGCCTTCTGCCGTACGTAAGTGTAAGTGAACATCATCCACAATTTGAACAGAACCACAAACGACATCGAATCATTTTGTAATTTTTCAATTCCCTCCGCTAGTCCCTAGTAGTTCTTCCGAATACTTTCTAAATCACATTTTACCTGACTATCTTGAAACATTTTCTGCTTTTTCTTGATAGCTTTGGCGTGTCTCGGATCGAATTGTAAAACTACCTTCTTTACATCACCAAAATGTTTGCAGTAGTAAATCGCAGCCCTTAACTATATTCCCCGCGAAGTAACCGGCTGTGGTGGTTCAGGCACTTTGGGACAGTTCGTGAAATCTTTTTGTACGTTTTGGGGACAACACCACCTTTAAAATTTCATTGCTAGTATATTTTGCAACTATTTTGGAAGCAAGTACGATAGGGGATAACGGTTCAAACTTTTCCATTGTACGTACCATAACATTTACCACAGAATCCTTTTGCCGATCGGTTGTTTCGTCCACACATAACCACAATTTTTTATCTTTCAATTCTGCTTTAATTCTTCTTTCAACATAGTCACGAACAGATGGCATAAAGTTTCTTAACGATGTCCGACTTGGTAATATATAATCCGAATACTTTCTCCAGAAGGAGACAAATGCTTGTTGGTTTAGTAAAGTGAACATAGAATAAAACAATCACCTATAGCAAATATTAATTTTCGCTGTATCGTTTGCCATGAATTGTAGGACAATGTTTTATACTTTTTAGGTGGCGTTCACACATCCACCTGCTGGTACACCTCAAATAGTTGTCGCATTTTACACATTTAATTCAATCGCCTTCGTATTCTAAATCCGGCATGCTTGCTATTGCGTTTTCTAATTAGTATATATATATATATATATATATATATATATATATATATATATATATATATACTACAATCTGAATGCGTATCAGGTAAAAATAGTTCTTATTTATATAAAAGTCGTCATCTTCTGTAAACTTATCAATTCTTAATACGAGAGCCGTCTATGGGACCCGCGACGTTGAGAAAACATCTTCTATTTAAATTCTTGTTCTATTGCATTCCTTTCTTCCTCATCAGATCATCGTATAATAACAATTGCTTTCTTACGTAAATAGGTTGTTATTTGCTTTATAAATAAAAACTATTTGAAATGTTGAACTTATCGGCCATATGCCGGAATGAAGCAGTTGGGTGGCTCATAAACAATAGGACAGTAAGTGTTTGATAAAATGCTTGTAATTCACCATACTTTCTATCTGATCATGTATGGTGTAAATGACTTGCTTCAAACCCTGCACACAGATCCTCGTATGTTTACCTGGATACACGAAAGTGTTGTTGAAATTCAATGTCAGTGTACCACGGCATGATTTCATCAACATAGTTCTCATTGTTCGGGGCTAGGAATTCTTGCAAGAATTGCAACTGTATTGACTTCTTCATCAGATGTTATTACATATAAACAAGCAGTAACTGGAGGAACTTACATTTTTACACTATTGCACTTATTAACATGAACCGAAAGTTTATATTATACTGCAGGCTCGTTTAGTCTCTATATTTATATCTCTAGTAATATTCACCTAAAATATTTTCTTTCTCATTATGTGGTAATATGCTTATGTGCAATGTTAAGTCTAAGAAATCAGTCAGCTTGGTTAATATACTATTTATTACCCATGGCTGTTAACATACAAATATATTGTTAAACCGAATCCCTATTCAACGCGTTAAGGTAATGGAATGTCAAATAGCCAGAGTTCATATCGAGATAAGGGATGCAGACTAAATATCAACCCTTGTTTGACGCATCGTCGTATTGGAACGTTAAGTGGGCAGCGAATTCACACGCAGATAAGGGATGGAGTTTTACGGGAAGAACATACGAGCAGTCGAACTGGAGCAAATCGAGGAGATAATCGAGTGTAATATCTAAAAGCTTTTCGAAAGTTATTCAAAATAATAAAGGAGTAGTTGGATTGTATTAGTTGTTTTATTATTTACATTAATTATCGGCACTCTGTATCATAGAGAAATAGTACCGCATTTGGCTCAATTTTCGCGTTAACCAGCGCTTTTAACAATATACATGTACAAATTCTAACTAAGAAAGGAAATAAATCAAAGTTTCTCTAATAACTACTTCAATTTTTCTATTGTCTATAGCGACTTTTTGCATTTTTAAGCGCTCTTGGTGACGCTTTTCAAGGCCAGTCTCCTTGCACTCCTTCCATTGGTATGCTGTGGAAATACCAGGTTACACATCGTTCTCTCAAAAAACTTTGGATGGATTTGGCCATGCAGCATGGTGCCTTATCGTACATGAATGTGTTGTAAAGTTGGTGTTGATTGATGGTGCCTTGGCAAAAATACAGTGGTCCAGGACCTTCGACCGATACACAGGGCCATACTATAACTCACAGAAGGTGTTTCACCGTTCAGATGGACGTCTTCTAACAAATTGAGGTCTTTCGGTCATGGCTTTTAGTTTTGACTCATCGCTGAAAACGATCTTTAACGAAAACACATTGCAAAAGAATTTTGCTTGATTGACATCTTCATTCAAGTTATTTTGCCTTACCTTTAGCTAATCTTCAGTTGTGTAATGTTGATGAGATTTCGCCCATTCATAACGCGCTTGCTTCATCATCAGTGTTAATCTTGGCTTTTTCAGGGGCGTATGCATTTTAATCCGGCTTCGTGCAATCGTCTACGTACTGTACGCGTGGATACTTGCACTCTTTTTTGAGACATTACATTTCCTATTTCCTTGGCGGATAAACCTCGATTTTCAGTTATTAGTTGCAGGATACGTCGATCATCTCGATTAGTAATGAACCTTCTTTTGCCGCAAAACGCTCTTCTGGTACTTGTAGTGGGTATCTTTTCTTTCATTAAAACGTCGATTCGCTGCACTGTTTATCGGGATACTTCTTCTTTCTTTGGAATTTACGTTGAGAATACACTTCTGTACCCAACAATGCCTCAATACGTAGTCTTTTCTCATTTGGTATGAACTTTTTTATACCTATAACGAAAAAATGTAAAGCGCAAACATGCAATAACAAAGTGCAACACTAACACTCAAACACGGAAAAAGCGTTACGTAAATAGATAAATATTCTTTCTACAAGAGTAACCGATCCCAATAATATTCTAGGGAATACTGTGTCTTTCAATTACGTTTCTACCCATTTTCTATACAGTACAGAATGATTCATAAGGGGAACAATAATAGGCAAGAGGTCATTAAGCGGTACTTTCTCAATTTTTTAGAAAGATATTTAGGGAACGTATTTAGATAGGTATTGTAAACCTTATTCGTGAATTTTATATCTGTATTTGTAAAGTATCGCGTTGGAAACAAAAGCTTAAACTTATTAGGTGGTCCTAATAAAATGTATGTGGTGTTGAGTTTATAGGTGTGAATTCTACAACCCTACAGTGATTGCAATCAGCGAGCTTTATCTACTGATGTAGATCTAGAAGAGCATGCTACAGTCGTTTATGATGGTTATTATAATTATTAAATTTGATTCTGGCAGCATCTGCACTTTTTGAGCGCATATCATCAACTTTTCACATATATTTTTATTCTAAATATTTAAATGTGTTTGTACCTTGTGTTGTGGGTCTTACTTTGGGAATTCGCAAAGATATGACAACAAGCAACAATAAAATCAACAGTACTTACAGTAAGAAGTCAGCAAGCAACTATAGTCGCGTCTTGATGGGTTGACGGGTGCCTTTCCAGTTATCCCAGTTTAGCGAGGAATTAGCTTCCATCCCTACTGCTCAGATGAAGATGGTCGTACGCTTCTGGACTTCTTGGTAAACTGCTTTCTGTTAACTGTTGTTCGTCCTTTCTTCTTAACAACTGGAGTTGCACGCTGGTCGTGATGAAGATTCTTCCAATTATCACAATGTCTATGAGGAATTTTCTTCTATACAAATATCACCAATACAGGCGAAAGGATCCCACTTCTAACAGCAAAATATTATGTTGTGGGTCTTACTTTGAGAATTGAAACATACTTACTAATTTAATTTAGTTTAATTAAAATTACAAAGTTATATGTTTCGAGATCCGCACTGTGTTATGTCTACTCTACTTCTATTGTAAAATCTTAACATTCTGTTTTCTATATACGTACGAAAATTTCTCCTCGCTACCTCGACGTAGACGGTAATGTCATAATTTTGCATAACAGTCAACTAGGGTAAAAGTCGTACTGTGAATGGTTACGTAATAAATTTAAAAGAAACATGGACAAAACTATTACTTATCACAAGAGTGAAGAACTACATGCGGGCTAAACTAGACGGTTCAAAAAGTATCCGATAACGTTCGGTTCTCCGACACTTGGACCGCTGTATATGTGTACCTTTTTCATTTCGTCTCGTCTGCGATAAATTTATTCATTCGAAAGTGTTTTATATGGGTTTATTAAATCAAGAATGGCATTTCCTATCCATGCCTTTTCAATTTTTTCATTTGAAGTCCTTTGCATGAAATTCATTTGCTACCCTATAATTTCGTGTATTTCCTAACCATGTATGTCCTTTAATTTCCTAGAAATGAAATCATATTGGTATAGTTTTAAAACGAATAAATTACTGACTTAAAATATAATGAAAGAATTGTTTTGGTGCAGAATACTTTTGCGATGCGATACTTATTCGTATTGTTTTGCGCATAAACTGCATTATTTTCATTAACAATATTGCCATCATCTAATTGCACTATTAAGTGCGAACACCTACTTATGCTTAAGTTACATCATTACTTTCATATAAAAAGAGTTGTAAGCGAATATATAAAATAAATACATTCAACAACAGAAGTGAATCATAATCACGTCTTTTTGAAATATGTACAACTTGCGCATGCTCGAAATAAGACCGAGTTCAAACTTGGTTACACAAATCCCGAGAAAAACATTTCCTATTATCAAACGTAGTAGTGCGCGTGTGATAACTGGATTTTTCGATCGCATCTCTTACATCGATACATTAATATTTCGAACACACCCTTACCGCTATTAAAAGAAATGTATTGATGTTTATTTTTGTAAAATACCTTCTAGTGTTATCGGCAGTTTAATTCAATCTTTAATACCACCAGAAGTATGCCAAGTCTCTTATCTTAAATAGAACAGCTCGTACAGTTTCATTTTTTTTGAAAGATAATGGCGATTCCAACCATATCATATATGTTATAGCTCAACTTGAAAAGTATAAAGATGTCATGCAGTAATTGTACACACAAAATTATATCTTGTGATGTTCATTCAAAGAACTCGTTAGGTAACATAATCACAACAATCATTGATCTGTCAATATCATCCAAATCCCAATTGTAGAAGCATAAATTATTCTTGTTAATAATAATTAACAAAACAAAAAAAAATTACCCCTTTTTTTAGGAACCTTGCCCAAAATAAGAGCATATTACTGACACCGTCATTGCACTGTATCTGTATTTAAATTTTGAATATAGGATATCTAGCATTGTTTCTCTATCTTTGAAAACACGTAAAAATATACAGATTAATATAAGAAAGTTGGCTTCATTTCGGATGAATTGTATTATCTTTTACGAATGTTTTCGAAAAGAAAAGCACATTTTTTAAGTTGTTTAAGTTAAGTTTTTAAGATTAAAGCGTGCCGCAGAAAATATTTATTCACTTAATATAAGTGCTAAAGTAGGCACGGAAACTTGAAACATCAGGGGCTGCGTTAGACCGATCCGATAAAGTGTATCACTTATTAATTAAGGGCTTTATAGACGTTGAAGATTATTGTACAATATAATTTGTGCAATATACATAGAAGGAAAGAGTGATACAATAAATTTACGTCTACATACAAAGATTATTGCTCAAGCTGTTGATATAAGCTCAGAATATTGCGCAATAATAATGTAATAAGTATTTTACATAGGTATTGTAACTACGTCCACATTAATGACCAGAAAATATAATAGAATCTGTGGTTGGCAATGCACCACAATTATAACTTTAAAGCAGTCACTTTTATACATTTTTCTTGCACAACGCAAGAAATAATATATAATAACTATAGTTTTATACACATAAAATTGTATTACACAATTCTTTTTTAAGTAAGCCGGGAGAGGATACATCTTATCAAGTACCTATTATTTATATCGTATAACGAACTATATATATAGATACGAAGAAGGGTGCTGGTATGAACGGTCCCAGCGGGGGCCAAGTGGGACCAGGAATGCCTGATCCTATTAATGCTCTTCAAAATTTAGCAAGTCAGGGATCGAGAAATAATCAGATGATGGGAGGATTGGCACAACCTGGGCAAATGGGTGGACCTCAACAGATGACTTCTGCTACCAATCTCCTACAAACATTAAATAGAGGGCCTTCGAGTACCATGGTTAATATGCAGGGAAATATAGCAGGAAATATGACAACATTGCAAGGAACTATACAGCCACGACCAACGATCGGCCTACCGCCAAATAGCGGACCAATATCCAACCAAATGGCTGGACAGGTAGCTAATCAGATATCAGGACAAATTCCTAATACAAGCATGGCACAAATAGCAAATCAGATGACAAATCAAATGCAAAATACGTTAGCTAATCAACTACAAGGGCAAGTGGCAAATCAATTAAGCGGCCAAATAACCACTCAGTTAACTAATCAGATTAATCAAGGTATCCCTTCTAACATAGGCGGTTCAATGTCCGGTCAAATACCGCCACAAATGACTAGCCAAATGCAGTCGCAAATGTTGGGACAGATGCAGTCGATTCAGCGTAAGCCTGGCGAAAGTATGATGATGAATGCTCCTAATGCAAATTTTCCGCGAAATCCCACTCCTACACAATTTCTCAGTCAGAGTCCTTCGCCTTCAGTGCAGTCTCCGGCCGGAATGGGTGGTCCACAAACTACCAATCAAATGGTCGCATCTCCAGCTTTAGCACCCTCGCCAAGTTCTCAAATGAATATAATGGGAGGACAAAGATCAGTTGGCATGGCTCCAAGTCCTAGTAGTTCTTTAAATACTCCAGGGCAACCTAACCAAAGTCCGATGGCAATGCAAGATGAGCAAGCATACAGAGAAAAAGTACGACAATTAAGTAAATTTATAGAACCTCTAAGAAGAATGATTCAAAAAATGGGAAATGACGGCGAGCGTAAGTACATTATAATTATATAATTTTATAAATAGGTAGCACTTTATCTATTATTGAGTGGCTAAATGCCCTCACACTTTGTTGTAAATATAAGTATGGCAGATTGGACCTATTTTATTGTTGCTGACGTTACCTCAAAGCTATAGCGATACTTGCCTGTCACTACACAAGTATTTCTACAGGTTTGAGAATGCCAGCCACGGCAGCAGGCTAAACATCAGCTCTAACAAACCACAACTCCTGGGCATACCTGACAAAGGTACAGACATTAAGGTTGAAGGATTATTATATAAATAGGTGTTCTGTTTTATAATAATATGCTAATAATGCCTAATTGATCAAACTCCAGAAAATTATTATCGATTGTTGCAGTTCTAATTATTAAAATAAAACGTTGAAGTATTAAGAAATTTAAACGCATTATATTAAATTGAAATAAAAAATTGTAATTTATATGTTGATTTTTAATTGCTTATTGTTTGAAATCTTGTAGCAATTCTTTGATTCAACAAAAAATTGTATTTACCGCGGAATTGATAACAGATTTCCTTGGCAGTTTATTTAAGAAAACAAAGGAGCATTTCTCAAAACAGGGACAGTGCATTACCTATATTAGCTGGACAAATATTGAAATATATTAAATCTCACATTATCACATACTTCTATTACGAATAGCAACAATATGACATATTACATTTTATAGTCCTTTGGACGTCATCTATTCTATATTTCACGATGGCTAATGTCAACATCAATGCAATGGTATAAAAAATTATCATTGACATCTTGATTAAATTGGCAGTTGCAGTTCTGTTTCGTGTTTAGGTTGGTTTTCTTAGAACAAGCACTTAATTTTTAGAAGAATTTTGTTTATGTAAACATATCTTACCCAACGTTACGCTCTTAAAATGTATGGTTTATGCTCCATATATTTTTTTCAATTCGGAAGTAATGTATTCAACTATTTTTCTATCCATTTCTATCTTTCTTATATCTGTGCGCCGTCATACATAGTGGTATTCCTTATTATGTTCAATAACTCTTTTACAAAATTATCGAAACCATTATTTATTAATTTCCTTTCACTATCTGTTCTAATCGATCAAACATAAGAATACATCACTCAATTTGTCAATGCTGAGTTTAGAAACTTTATATCTTAGTATTTGAATACCAATTGTTAAATTGTATTTGTATTTAGAAGAAAAATTAATAGATCACTAGACCTTCACTCGCGTATTTTTCGACTACATAATTACAATACATTTCACATGTTTTTTACAATGTAGAATTGTATATATAAAAATGGTACAGAATAACTTACACAGCTGTAATCGTTCTGTAGGTTTAACAATGCATTTTGGTGTCAGATATTCTTTCACAAGCAACGGAGAAATCAGAATAATTTTCCGTTGGTTTTTACCAATGACAATTGAAATTTCCTTGTTACTCCAATGTTAAATTTAATTAATTAGTTCTTCGTGAAATTTTTAAATAATTAAAAATTTTACGGCCCTAGAATAATTTGAACCTACAGCTCCCGTTCACTAGACCGGTATGTTAACCATTACACCACGGAGCTGTCTGAACAAATCGCTATTTAAATCGCCATTTATATTGTTAAATTTCAATTGGCAAATTTTCATACCTGGATGTAATAGTGGCTGCAGATATAGGCCTGATATCTAGGCAGACACGAAATCTAATATCAATGCCAAGTTACATTATCAATTAAATCATTTAGAATAATTTTCCGTTGGTTTTTTCAATGATAATTGAAATTTAACAACATAAATGGCGAGTTTAATAGCGATTTATTCAGATGGCTCTGTGGTGTAATGACTTAACACACCAGTGTAGCGAACGGGAGCTATAGGTTCAAATCCTACCGGACACGGCGTTGAAGATCGTCATCAGGTTAACTAGCAATTTGAACGGAAGATTCTTCAACGATCCGTTCGGAATGTGATTATGCAGTTTTGTTTTTGCTATTACAGTGTAATAGATAAAAGATTATTACTGAATTGTATTATCATTTATGATAGAGATAATATTATGTTAAAATAAATAATACAAACTAATACCGAAAATTTATTAGTTATATTACATTATGTTTAGACGTGGAAAAAACAGCAAAAATGAAGAAACTGTTGGAAATTTTATCAAACCCGACGCAAAGAATGCCTTTGGAGACACTGTTGAAATGTGAAGTTGTTTTAAAGAAGATGGATTTCAAACGTGGAGACGGCAGCATTTCTACTACAACATCTCATTTGACATTTAAGGAGCACCATGTTTTTAATCCTTTGGTGGAAGCTGTCAGTACAAATATCCACTCACCAGTCATCAATCATACATTGCATAGAACGTTCGGGCCAACACTTGAAGCGTTGTTTGGACCTGAGATTAAGTAAGTACAGAGCCCTTCTCAATGCTGATTATAAATGATTGTATGATTTGATTCTTGTAATAAATATGTATCCTGTATAGGTATACTCCTCCGAGCAGCCTATAGATATCGTAGGTATCTATTTAATTAGTGCTTGCAGACCGTATTATACGAGCAGGCTTACAAAGGAATCTTGTGAAGATGTGGCACCAAAGGTGCAATTCGGTATGTTACTAATGTTGCCAGCTCTTGTGAGTTTAAATTTGCCTCAAAATTACACGCAAAACTTATTGTGCATGTCACTAAAACAATTCCATTGAAGCAATATCAGCACTGGGCATCATGTCACTGCAGACGATAATAGCGAAAAGAATTATATGTTGATCAAAAAGATCCAAGGGAGCAGAGAATACTTGCGATATATAAGAAATGATGACAAATTTTGAATTGCAAACATAACCTTAACTTACGCGACACTAGTATGAACATTGCGATGCTTAGCTACTTGTAAACATTACTTTTATTGTTCCACCGACCTGGTGAATTTATTAACATTCAATAAACAGTTATTGACATATTAACATATTAGTTTACTGCACAGAGCTCAAGGTTACACAATCGGTTACTATAAAGGTACCCTTCGCAGAGAATACATATTATGAGTAGTATGGAAGATGTATTTCTCCTCTCTTTCAAGTGATTGTCTCTCGGTCACACGCACTGCTACCATAGGCGGTATTTATTATTTTCTGAAATCTATACGTAAATTTTTCTTGTAATTATGTTCAATGATATAATTACATATTATTCATTTTAAGTGAATAAAAAAAAGAAACATAAATCTGCATCATGGGATAAGAATTGAAAAACAGTGAAACGAAATTCATGATTACGCAACACTACTATAGGTTGCGCATTTAAAAATTAACATTGTGTACATATGCATCATGTTACTTGGATTGAAATACTCATTGCGGTCTGTTGTAGGAGGTACTATTAAAAATTAAAAAAAAAAACAGGGGTCATGCTTTAAGAACAGTTTAAATAGTATTTTCAAAAGATTGGCTGCTACTTAATTGTATTGTTTTGTCTCTGTATTTTGCCAAAGTGATCACTTGGGCAATAAAACATGACACCTGCATAACTTTTATTGCGATATATATATGTGTAATTTTTTTGTAGACTGCTTTAAACAATAACAAGTTGAAAAGTTGGATTTATGAATGGTTTTGCAAACAAGCAGAGTATTCAAATTTTATATTATATCTCAACATCTAAGAAAAATATTTTTCCGTTTTATTTCTTAAGTTTATTCGAATTGATTTTGTCTTGCCGAGAACGACACGTTTTATATACACATTTTTGTATGTACGTATGTAGAATAGTGGTGCCGTTAATGATGTGAAATAAACTACTATTCGCTGGGGATTCCCAAATCTTTATATTATCTTCCCTCCTCTTACAGTAATTGTAATCTTTACAATTCACCTACTTTATTCACTATGCAGTGTATCGTATATGATTTTATAAGTATTTAATGTTTTGCCATCTTATATTTTGACATTCTTTACTTGATGTTTACTTTGTGAATTGCCTGTGCGAAACGATTTCAACTAAGGGTCTTTCGAATCCAGGTGATATCAACTGACGTGATAGTAAACTAGTGTTAACAGTTCTTAGGAGGTGTAAGATTTGATTATTGAGGCAGTTTCTTTTTTAGATACGGAGGTTTCTTTAATTGTGTTAATTAAAATAAAATATATCTCTTGTTAGTTATTATAATCGCTAGTATTAAAATATTCTTAATAAAGCCAAACAGATTCTACTGTACTTTTTGTGGTTATTACTGTGCCCGTCATTGTGCATGATACTTGTAAAATGTTCGATAGGGAATTAAAACAGATCTTCTTTCCAGGCTTGTACCACCTTTAAAGAAAATGAAAGTAGAAGAACCGACAAGTGAAATTCCAGATGTGCTACAAGGTGAAATTGCACGGCTTGATCAGCGATTCAAAGTGTCATTAGATCCTAATCAGCAACCTGGTTCAAAAACAATACAGCTGATTTGTTGGCTAGATGACAAACATTTACCGTGTGTTCCTCCTGTGTTACTTATTGTTCCGGAAGATTATCCATTGACAGCACCCAAGTGTAACATGGCTGCTCATGAATATAATACTACTCAATTTTTGTCCGCTGTACAAACTGCTCTTTTATCGAGAGTGAAAAAATTACCAAAACACTTTTCGGTATCTCAGTTATTAGATACATGGGAAATGAGTGTGAGGCAAGCATCAGCTCCATCTCAATCGCCTATACAGCCAAGTATGTTATTAATGGGACTTTAATTAAGTGTCATTAATTAGTATTTTAAAAGTTAAAATGTCAATAATTATGCACAATCATAAATACAATTGTGAGATTTAGACGTTTTACGTGTCAGAGCAGGTGAATGTAATAACTAGAGACCCGTTTATATGCAAAGTGCACATATTTTATTTTATTTATTTATTATATTTTACGTCTATTTGTAGATATCTTATACTGATTAAAGTTAATTAACGCTAATTAACTTTAATCAGTATAATACATCTACATATAGACGTAAAATATAATAAATAAAATAAAATATATGCTCTTTGCATATAATCCGGTCTCTAGTAATAACAAACGCAGCAACGTTCTCAAGTTTAATCACAATTGTTAATACAGCTACTGTTTTTATGTGAATGTTATATTGAATTTAGGAGAGCCTTTTATTATAAATTATTTTAATGGCCTCATTTCGTTTTTCATTTTAAATTTATTTATTTAAATGTATTCACTATTGGAAAACACTTAATAGCACCTCGTCAACATTAATCAAGAATCATATCTTTGCTTTGCGTTCGATACTTATTAATAATAACCTCATACAATAAATAAATGTCTCGAGAGACAAGTAATAAGATTTATAAATTCTGGATTTCAATATATATTGAAATAAAGGAATAAGTGAAAGAAAGAAAGCATTTTCATATTCTAGCGCTGCGCTTGCAGAAATAATAGTGCAGTAGTAATTTTGTTCTCCAATTTCTACTTATATCTTAAAACATTGGCTCAGACGATAAAAAATTTAATAAACAGCATTTTTAGTTTTAAGTTGATTTGAAATATACATTCAATGTAAATCAAATACAACATTAGACATTTTTCTATTGAAGATCTATTGTATTTTTCTCCAATATAATGATTCCTTCTTTTTGGTAAACAGGTGTTTCTGTTATTCTGTGCGCATGTACGAGAAAGAGGCTTAATACTTGCCCGACTTGTAAAGTATTCTGCGAATATATCTTCTGTCAGAAATTTATAGGCGACAGTTAAATAAAACAAATAAGATAACGAACGGAAGTCATATATGCCGCATATTCATTTTCATAACACAAAAATAAATTTAGGAAGTTGTAAATTTTATGTTGGCAAATCAGAGATAATAACCTTTATTACCCAACAGATCAAATCCAATCCAAGGCAAAGTAAAAACAAATAGAGAGAGCTTGAATGAAGTATATGTGCAAACATACTAATACAAATAAAATGCTCAAATAACAGAGTAGGCAAATCAAAACATTGCAAACAAACATAAACACAGAAGAAATAATTTCCAGAATAGATCAGGGTGTAATCCTGTACAGTACGTTAGAACGTGCTTTAGGTACATAGAATGTGTTGGAAGATCTAACATTATATCTAAGAACAATAATGTTGATCTGATTGAGTACTAAGAGTGAATCAATATTTAGCAGTAAATTTATTAAAGATTTACCACCACGTGGTATTGATTACAATGGATCCATCTACCAATTTAAGGGATAAAAACTTTAAAAAGATGTTTTGAATATGTTCAAGAAGCAACTGTGTGGTGAATATGATGCGGATACCAGAGCAAAGGCGCAAATTTTAATTTAGATTGAATGAGAGTATGCAACAATATTGACAATGAATTCAAATTATGGAAAGCTCCACAAGGAAGAGCATATAGTTCAATTATTTGAGGAATGAATGTACATTCTGTTAATTTCACCAATGTTCATACTGTTGCTATTGCTAGAGAGATGTTTCCACTAGTGGCCGAGGACAGCGATCACCCTGCTTTAGCACTGTGCCTATCAATTCCATCTTCACGATTTAACAATATGTATGGTAATAAAAAACAAAAAAGACTGTATAATTTTAAGTGAGCAGACTTTATTAATTTGTATAATTCTTTATTAACTACAGACTGGAAATTTATTTACAATTATACTAGTATAAATGACGCTTGTTCTGCATTTTATGCTGAAATCAATAAAAACTTGGATATATTTGTCCCCGAAAAAACCAGTGTGCATACTAATTATCCTCTGTGGTTCACACGTGACCACATTAATAACAAACTCAAAAATCATTATCGATTGATGTATAAAAGAACGGGATTCTTAAGCGATTTAAATGCTTTCAAAGATATGAGAAGGATGTTGAAAACAGATTCTAGGCGGTTATATAAGAATTTTATTCAGAACGCTGAATTCTCCATTTCAACCAATCCTAGACATTTTTGGCAGTTTGTGCGTTCTCGGAGGGATGGGGGAGGTATTCCTAAAACTATGAAGAACGATTACGGCAATACGTATAACGATCCATCTTCCATAGTGAGCGCATTGCGGGAGTTTTTCCAATCGGTGTACCTTTCTTCATTAACTCCTTGGTCTAGTCACCTATATACATCTATCAGATACATCTTACCCGATACAAGGATTTAGTCACAATACTCTGCTAGAGATATTTAATATTGATTCCTTGGAACTACGTCGAAAACAAACGGAGTGCAAATTCCTATTTACTTTACTTAATAATGGTATTGATGTCCCTGAGCTGTTGAGTAAAATCAATTTCATTGTACCACATTTAGGATCTAGGCAAAAAAATATATTTTACTGTTTCACACCTAGAACAAATATCGCTATTAGGTCCCTAATACATAGAATGTGTAGCAACTTCAACTCTGTGGAGTTTGTCGAGTTATATATCTATAGCTGCAGTTTACGGTCCCTTTTGACAATATGTAGACCGAGGGTGCATTACACACACATAGCTGAATTCTTTTCCGTTCTTCTTTTTTCTTAACCACTGGTGAACTATTTTTTTTTAAGTTAAATTAAAGCAACTAAAGTATTGTAATTTGATCTACCTTAATTTTATTGTACATTAATTATTTAATTTTTGCCTTGTAATTGGATATTTGCATCTGTTGGGCAATAAAGTATTATTATTAGAGACCGGATTATATATAAAGTGCATATATTTTATTTTTTGCATATCTTTAATTATAGTCTATAAGTAGATGCATTAATGCACTAATTGAAGTTAATTAGCGCTAATTACTGATTGCATATTTAGGTATTTCTATACATGTTTTTACAAAAGTTGCATATATTGCATATTTAGGCTTTTTCTTATCCTTTCTATTAGTAAAAATTCTTAGTAATTCCTAATGTAGATCGACAACAGACAATTCTCAGAACGATGAATCTTTTACATTGGTTTCTCTTATACTTTTTTCCAAGAACTGCATGTGTTTAATTTCGCCTAGCAGAAAGGATGTGGTAAATACGTTTTATTATTATTAATTCCTAAATAAACTATTCATTGATTGAATATCTTTGATCGAAACAGCATGTAATTGTGTTACGTTTTTAAATAATGTGCGTACATACAATGAGTATAGCGAACAAAATTTCTTTATGGATTAAGCCGAATCCTGAACTGGTAAAGGATGGCGACAAAATATTTTGTCGAGCCTGCAGTAAACTGGTAAGTTTAATTTTACTAAAAGCTTTACAACTGTTTTTAAATTCTTTAACTTTTGATATAAAATGACAATTGTTGTTGCAGGTGTCTTGTGAGAGAAAATACCTGATTGATCAATATGTTAAAAGTCCATCACATATTGGAAAATGAAAACCTGAAGCGATCCGCATGTGTGCAGCAATCTATATATCAATGTGTGGGTATAGCATCAACTTCACGAAACTCAGATCAAGAAGAATATAATACGGATCTGTGTAACGCATTAATTTCGTCTAACATACCATTAGCTAAACAATGTTAATTTGAGATAATTTCTGAAAAAATATTGCAAACATAATACACCTGACGAAAGTATCTTACGAAAAAATTATGTCACATCTTGTTACCAGCAAACAATGGCAGAACTTCAACAATTGGTAGGCAATAATTTTATTTATATCATGTTAGATGAAAGTACGAATAAGCGTAGCCATTATATTGCCCATTCGTTAATAGGAATTTTTCATGAAGATATTGTAGGTAAATCATATTTAATTTATTGCAAAGAACTTCAAAAAACAAATAATGTGACAATTGCCCAATTCGTTCAAGGAGTTTATCAAATTTCTTTTTATCTGGAAGTATGCCTTGTGAAAAAAATTTACTAATGTGGTCTGACGCTGCACCATACATGATAAAAGCCCCGCAAAATCTAAAAAATTTTTATACTAACATTATTCATACCACTTGTTTAGCTCGTGGGTTCAATCGTGTAGCCGACATCATTGCTGACTGTATTGCTCTAGAAAACTGTAAAAATTTAGTAGCATCAACAGAATTGCTACAAATCCTTTTGTATATTAAGTCAAATTATAGCTCAAGTTCCATTTGTAAACTAGAAACGCAAGGGATGTCGCTCTCGAAATCAGTTGAAATAGTAGACGAATTTGATATGCTACGTAAGAAGGTTAAAGGTACAATAGGTAATTCTATATTCGATAAATTTAAAAAAAGGAAATATACAAATGCCGAGTATTTGAAGAAAGTTAAGAAAATTTTGGAAGGTGAAACAGTAAACGATTTCGACTTTAATTTTAGTTTAGAATGTATTGCAAAGTTAAAAAATGCATCAATTACATTTGTGGATGTTGAAAGAAGCTTTTCTATTTCGAAACATATGTATTCTGATAGAAGATAAAACTTCCTTTTACACAATTTTGAAAAACATTAATTATAAATTGGTTTAGAAATATGATGTAAAAAAAAAATGTGCAATAAAGTTAATGTTTAAATTTCTGCTCGTATTTATTTTATGTAAAAATGTTGCATTTTGTCGCCATTTTTTTGGATACATCATCGGTATGTATACAATACAAAGTGATATACAGTGAAATTCCCCTTCGCGGACACCTCTCTTACACGGATACCTCCCTTAAACGGACAGTTTCTCATGGTCCCGATCGGCTCTCATATAATTTCCATTGTATTAACTCTTTCTTGGACGGACATTCTCTTGAACGGACGCGCACACGAGAAAATGTGCTCTTAACCGGACAAAAAATAAAATAAAAAGAAACGCCTTATCTTATTTTTATATCGCGAGTATTGCTATTGCATTTCCCAATCGCGCCGCGCGCCAATTTCGCTGGGAATTCCCCGAGTAAACCGGAGATTTACCGACTTTAATTGTTCGGTACAAATGCAGCCTATGTCGTGCATTTCTGCCTGGCGTGAATTAGGGACTTCCCCAAGTTGGTCGGGGATTTACCGTTCTTATTCTTTGGGTGTACGCTTTCGATTGAATCTGCTTTCAATATTAGTCTGATGTCTATGCGGAAAAGACACAGTGGGCGACACATTCATTGTAGAAATAGCTCCAAATAGAAAGATTCTCGCGCTTAAACAAAAAATTGAGATTGTTGAAGTTTACAATAAAGAGAAATTAAGTGTAAGGAACTTATCCAAGCGTCTTAATATTGGAAAGCCACAAGCTGCAGATATAATTAAACATAAAGAAATCCTTCTAAACAAATGGATGTCGAACAGCAATTTGAATGAAAAAAGATGCTTTTTGACGGGTGATGGTACTAAAATTGACAAATTGTGTTATGACTGGTTTACAGCAGCTCGGCATAAGGGGATTCCTTTAACAGGTATGCATATGATTTTTTTATATAAGGTTTTCTTGTATTAATGCGTTAATTTTCTTTTCATATTAAATTCTAAAATAGATAAAAAGAGTGAGATTACCAATAGGTTTGTCGTGACAAAAACGCAAAAAACTTATTTTTTTTTAGGTTCGCTAATACGGTGTAAAGCGAGAGAAATAGCCGCTTCTTTGGGACATTCTACATTCAGCGCTTCTTCTGGTTGGCTCAATAAATTTAGAATCCGCCACAATATAAGTTTTAAAGCGATTTCGGTAGAAGGAGCTTCGGTTAATGCTGAAGATGTTTCATCGTTTCTAAAAAAATGTTCTTCTTTGATTAAGGGATATTCACCGAGAGACATCTATAATGCCGATGAGACAGGCCTGTATTTTAGGGCTCTACCCGACAAAACGCTTACATTAAAGAAGGAAAAATGTGTTGGGGGTAAGTATCCCAAAGAGAGGTTTACAATTTTGCATTGTGCAAATATGGCGGTGAAAAAGAAAAACTCCTAGTCATTGGTAGGGCAGCTAAACCCAGAGCTTTTAGAAACATTAATATAAATAACCTGTCTGTAACTTGGAAATACAATAAGAAAGCTTGGATGATAGGACAAATTATGATAGAGTGGTTGCAAGACCTAGATTGGAAAATGGCTAAAGAAAAAAGAAACATTTTGTTATTATTAGACAATGCGGGATCTCATCCGAAAGACGTTCGCCTAAATAATATAAAAATATTATTTTTACTCCCTAATTGTACATCAGCTTGTCAACCACTTGACCAGGGGATTATAAAGAATTTTAAAACTTATTACCGAAGTCTAATACTCAAGCGTCTGCTAGTAAACATTAAAACTGCTGGTACAGCTTTTGAGTTAATAAAGAAAATTACACCACTGTATGCAGTTTATTTGGCAAAAACCGCTTGGGACCAAGTAACCAAAAAGACAGTTCAAAATTGCTTCCGCAAAGCAATCATGTAAATATGCAAAGTGAAGACCAGTTAACTGAGGCTGATACATCTGACCTAGAAGATGATTTGTTTCAGTGTACTTTCAGATATCCTCAAAAATAAGAATTTATTGAAATTGACGGATAATGAAAACCTTAATGAATTTTTGAATGTAGATGAAGATCCAGATTCAGAACAAGAAATTGCAAATCCAGTTGAAATACAAGAACTTTCGGAAGATTCTGATGTCGATGAGGTTCCAGTGCCAACAGAGGCTATCCCAAATTATGGTAAAGCTATTACCCTGACCAACCAGCTCAAAAGTTTTGTCGAAACTCACGGAGATACAGAGTCTTTGGAGCTTCTTTCTAAATTAGAAATACGATTTCAAGCCGCCATTTTAAAGAAAAAGAGAAGACAAACAACAATATATGAATTTTTGCGTCCTTAAAGTGACTATTCATTTTATTGTTTTGTATTACATACTACATCTATGTATCTATGTACATACATATATTATACTTTGTATGTATATATCTAAAGGAAATAAACTTTTTTTTCTTAAGTTTAAAGTTTCTTATTTATTTTAAAAGCATTTATATACATGCACGATTTAAATGTCCCAGTTTCTTTAATATATTCATTTTTCGTTAAAACACGATTTTTGTTGTATCTACTACATATTTCTTTCATGTGGACACCCCTCCTGAACGGACATCTTCAGTTGGTCCCGTTGGTGTCCGTTCAAAGGAGATTTCACTGTATATATCTATATATATATATATATATATAGATATATATAGATATACAGCGTTACGCAGTTGTCAGCACTGTAGAGCCGGCAGTTGTTCGTAACGTCGCACAATTGTTGTGAACGCATTGCCATTTAGTAATCATGGATCGTTGGACTGGTGCGGAACGTGCAGTAGCTGTGAGAGCGTTTTATAAAAATGGTGATAGTGCGACTGCCGCGCAGAGAATATTTCGACAGCATTACCAGCTTGGACGTGTCCCATCTGCGCATGCGATTACAACGTGGGTGCGTAATTTTGAAGAAACAGGATCTGTCTTGAAAAAGAAAGCTCCAGGTGGCATTCGAACGGTACGTACCCCAGAGAACATTGAGGCTGTTAGAGCTGCAATCGAGAGAAGTCCTCGCCGCTCCGTTCGACAGCATGCATCTACGCTAGGGATTAGGCGACGAAGCTTACAAAGAATACTGCACGAATTACATTTCCATCCCTATAAGTTGCAGATTGTGCAACAATTACATGAACGAGATCCAGCGTCACGTATGGAGTTTAGTAGGCAGATATTGGCTAAAATTAACGAGGACGCGAATTTCGTTGCTAACATATGGATATCAGACGAAGCCCATTTCCACTAAACGGTTTCGTAAACAAACAGAATTTTCGTTATTGGGCCCAGGGCAATCCTTGTGAGTTACACCAGCGACCACTACATAGCGACAAGGTCACCATATGGTGTGCTGTATCATGTCATGGTGTTATCGGCCCTTATTTTTTTGCACGTGAGGATGGTAGTGCAGCGACAGTAACATCCGCTCGATATGTTGAAATGCTTCAAACATTCTTTACACCGACACTGTATGAGCTTAATCTTAACATGGAAAACATGTGGTTTCAGCAGGACGGAGCCACGTCACACACTGCTCGACATTCGATGGCAGCAGTTCGTCAATTGTTTGGAAGACGCATTATTTCACGTAACGGTGACATTGAATGGCCTGCGAGATCCCCTGATCTTAGTGTGTGCGACTTCTTCCTGTGGGGGTATCTTAAAGGCAAGGTGTACCGTACACGACCTGCAACAATCCATGAACTGAAGGAGAACATTCAACAAGAAATCACTGCCATTCCCCAAGATTTGCTACACCGTGCATTCCAGAGTTTTCATAACAGGCTGTTAGAGTGTGAACGCCGAATGGGAGGACATCTTTCCGATGTCATCTTTAAAAAGTAAAGAGACACTTTTGGACATTTTGATTGTAAAAACATAAATAGCATGTTGCATACATGCACTTTCGTTAATAAATTACTAGTTTTATGAATTTATTCGTGGAAATGACGTTATTTCAAAATTTCCCGTTCCCCTGCGCCACCCTGTATATATATACACTACCGCTCAAAAGTGTTTGGGCACTCTCACTGACAGCAAAAATGTTAATAATATTTATTTTTTATGTACAGATGCACGTACATGAATAAAAATATATTAAATAAATGTGAAAATTAAAACGTTTAATTTAAATTCTGCTTTCATCTATGTGACCTCCTCTTGATTTAATAATTGCAGCACACAATCGAGGCATTCTCGCAATAAGTTTTGCCAGAGTTGCTTGTGTTATTGAGGTCCAACTCGATTGGATTCAAGTCGGGGCTCTGGGGAGGCCATTCCATAATTTTGAGAGTTCCTTCCTCTTCTGAATGGCGTAAATAATCTTTACATAATTTGGAGGAATGTTTTGGGTCATTATCTTGCTGGAAGATAAAATTTTGACTCAAAAGTCGAATTCCGGAAGATATTGCGTGGTTCTCCAAAATTTCGCGGTAGCCTTCTTTTTTTCAATATACCGTCAATTTTCACAATGTTCCCTACACTAGTGCCAGCAAAACAGCCCCAAATGATGATAGAAGCTCCACCATGCTTCACGGTAGCAGCAATACACTCTTCTCTGGCACGTTCACCCACAGATCTTCTTACGAATATGCGTCTTCGGGTTCCGAACAACTCAAATTTGGACTCATCCGTCCATAGGACGTTGTTCCACTGTTCTATGGTCCAGTGTTGGTGTTCACGAGCCCATTTAAGTAGTTTTTGCGTGTTTTGTTTGCGTAGTAATGGCTTTTTCATCGCAATACGTCCTTGGAGCCCGGCTTTCTGTAGGCGACGTTTGACTGTAGAAACACTGACTAGTTTTTGGCGACCAACATTTAATTCTGCGGTGATTTCCGGGGCCGTTTTGCGTCCATTTAACTTGCTGGTAACCACTATTCTGCGATCATCTGCAGTTGTTGTCGCTTTTGGCCTTCCACTCCGTCTTTTATTAAGAAAACTGCCAGTTTCCCGATATTTTTTTACGTTATAGTCAATCGTAGCGTGGTGTATTTTCATTTTTTGGCAATTTGTCGATTACTTATGCCACTTTTATGGTAAGCTATTATAATATATACATACATATATACATAAAAGAACGCTTGGCTAGAATACATAATGGGAGCAGTATCGAAAATATATTCCTCCTCTCTTTCAAATAATTCTTTCTTTCGGTCTCAGGCGCTGCTATCATAAGCGGTATTTATAATTTTTCTGAAATTTTTACGTGACCTTTTGTTGCAATTATACTCGACGCTATAATTACATATATTTTATGGTAAGCTGCGGTATAAGGTGGTTGGTATGTTTCGTAAAATTCCCGACCGCGGCTGCAATTTACAATCGTCGTCGTATCTATGTACATATATTATACTTTGTATGTATATATCTAGAGGAAATAAACTTTTTTTTCTTAAGTTTAAAGTTTCTTATTTATTTTAAAAACATTTATATACATATACGATTTAAATGTCCCAGTTTCTTTAATATATTCTTCGTTAAAACACGATTTTTGTTGTATCTACTACATATTTCTTTTATGCGGACACCCCTCCTGAACGGACATCTTCAGTTGGTCCCGTTCAAGGGAGATTTCAGATTATATATATATATATATATATATATATATATATATATATATATATATATATATGCGCATATACCAGTTTTTCTTTGCATATAATCCGGTCTCTAGTTAATATTAATCAATCTTTCGACATTTTAAAAGAATTTTAGGTAAATAATAAATTCCTTCAAATAAATATACAATATTTTCAAGATTTCATAGGCTGTGCTTCGTATCAGTGTGCGTTTATTAGTCCGTAGACTTTGGTTTGTCGCAATGGACCAATAATATTTATTTGCTATGCATATGCGTTCGTAGGCTGTACTTCGCATCAATGTGTATATCTGAGTCCGTAGACTTTGCTTTGCCGTAATGGGGGAATAATGTTTACTTGCTGTGCCCATGCTTTCGTATGCTATGCTTCGCATCAATGTGCGTATGATATGAGTCCGTAGACTTTGCTTTGTTTCTGTGTGCTTATATTATATGGCAGTCGTACTCACTGGTACTTACAAATCACATATAGCTAATCTGTGGTAGTATTGTTGCGGTTCTCGCGACGTGACAGTTGCTACAGCAACTGATTACGTACTCGGCATGCTGCCGTAAAGCGCTGAGCTAATTGCTGCCGTAACAGCGCGCTAATATAGTATATTACTTTAACATACATTTTAAGCGAATTTTTTTCTGTTAACATCTTTTTGTTAGCACATACATATACAGGTTGAAATAGATTCATAAGACAATATATACATAAATGTACAATATAATAATAATTCATGCCTTCGCGTCCCCCAACAGCTTTTCGCCAATTACGGGGGGGCATCGGCCGGCCATGAGTTATTATTACGCCTGCGCCTGTGAAGCGTCTTAAGATGATATTCGGCCTCAGCATTCATCATGGAGTGAGAAAAACCTCAACCCTGAGAAACAACCCCGGGGTTCGAACTCGGGACCTCCGGACAGATAGCCTTTGATCCCTTGCTTTTCTGCGACCTTGTATTTGGAGGCATTTTGTCTTATAATTACCAATCGCATATTACGAAATAGAAAACGGTTCAGGGCAGAAAGATTTCACGTACATAAGTATATTCGGAAAAGAGAAACGTTAAAAAAACCCATGTATATGTTTATATCCAGCAGAAAAAAAAGTGCTCACACCGCAAAGACGCGCATAATATAATATAAAAAATATTTTAGAAAATTACTGAATGAATACTGCACGCTAAGGAACGAACAGCTGATCGACAGTCGATATTTGTAGGTAGAGCTTCACACGAGAGATATATATCTGCTTCACTCGATTTATATATGCTATATATGTATACAAAATGTGATGTTCTCCCCTCTCTGACACTGGTGCTTGCTGACATCTATCGCACGTACACCAAGAGAAAAAGTAACCGTGGTCTATCGTAGTGCTTACGAGCAAAGAAAATCGAGTGACGGGTATTTTTTCTTTGTTTCTAACCATTTTTTTTATGTCATTTGTTATTTGCTGAGTCATAAAAGGTCAGCAAATTAACTCTTTTGTTTTTAAATTTACTAATTGCCATGTGACTGTGTGCCATAGTGCAATCTATTTACAATTTCGTTTCTTAAAGAGCTAGGTATTATAATTTGATTTCCTTTAAATAAAACTTCAAGATCATTTTGAACTTTGTTGGGGTTGATTTCCCTGCTCTATTTTTTAGGTTTTAGGTTTTGTATGCTTGCATGTTCTTTGTTAGTATTTCCTCGCGTTGGTACAACCAATAGGTGAAATAAATTATAAAACGAATAAACAAAGATAATTTTGATTCAATCACAATGATACAATTTGTTTATAAATATAATATTTATGTCTGATAGGGCTTGCTGCTTGTTCTTGATTATTGTAGGTTATGTGCCCACTTGCTTACTTGTCCGATGTGCACATAACACTGTTAATATCCGAACAGTTTATTACACACAAGTGTGAAAGTATCTGAAAAATTTTATTTTTGATTTGATCGAATTTTTGTGGACTAACGCTGACATAGTTTATGGAATTTAACTGTAGATCTCCTTTTTCTTTTAAGTCAAATTCTTTATCATCATAACTACAATCTCTGCAAAATATAACTATTTTCGAAGTTTGTATTTAACTTCCAAATCATATTGCTGTCAATTTATGAGTATTCGTTGCAATCTGAAGGGACATTTGTTCAAAGGCTTTTTACTTCTTAAAGTAATATCATGGGGTTTATGATCAGTCTTAACAAGAAATTTGTTCCCAAATAAATATTCATGAGCTAGAGCTTCCTTTTCAGTTTGTGCGTAGTTGCTTCAAACATCTGCTAAAATGTTTGAAGCATACGCAATTAGTTTCCATTTTGTAAGATTACAGCACCCATATCGATTTTTGAGTTATTCACTGACAACGTTATTGCCACATTTTGTTAAAATATTCTTTAGACTGTTAAATTCTTTCTCGTGCAAATTACTCTAATTCCACGTAGTTTGTTTTTTTAGCAATTGTCTTAAATTATGAGTTAGATTACATAAGTTAAGAATGAATCTCGACAGATATGTTACCATGCCCAAAAATCTATAAATCTCTAATCCTTGGGTATTTTAATTTGCTGAATCACTTCTATTTTATGTTTATCTGGTCATATTCCATTCGGTGTTAAAATACGAGCTACATATTAATTTTCATTGACAATATTGATATTTCTCTAAATTGAACCGAACCTCCATTGATCTAACCCTATCTAAAACCTGTTTCAAAATTCCATTGTGTTCTTCTAATGTTTTGGCATATATAATTAAAATCATCTATATGTACTTTGATACCTTTAGTATCTTTGAAAATTTCTATAAAAGTTTGTTGAAAAATTTCAGGAGTAATAGATAAACCAAATATTATCCTTAAAAACATATATCTACCGAAATGTATTGCAAATGTTGTTAATTTAAATGTAACAAGTTAGAAACAAAAATAAATAAAACAAAAATTTTTAAAGATAACTTGAAAAACTAGCTGTTCGGGATTGTTCGCCGTGGCCGAGCAGTGTCGTACGAGTATCGTACAGTGCAGTATCATGTAAGCATGTGAGACAACGTTGTGCAAAAGAAACGCTATGTGGCATATACATGTATCAATAAATATGTTTTAATATAGTACAAACAAATACTATGCGATGTAACGATGTATCATGTATTTGTAAAGATATTTACAAATAGTACAAAACACGAGCAAATGAAATATGTATATGACAATCATTATGGAATCACTATGGAATTGTACAATAGTATCTTAGAGATCTATCGCTGAAATCCGTATTCAAGTAGAGGTACTACGTTTACAACTGCTATGAAATTGGGTAAACCTGAACAACTAATTTATTACCGTATTGTAACTTTAATTTTGTGATAATGAGCTATAATGAAATATACATACATTTTACAAACTGTTATTTAATCATCCGTTAAGATTGTGTATCATAGGATTCACAATCTTAACGGCTCATTTGAAAGCAACAATGCAGATGCGTGTCCACAGGTAAGCATGATATAGGATATACTTTGGAAACTATGTATTACTAAACGTTAGTGTGTTTTAGTGTTATTTTTGTACTACATTGCGGTTTTATTCTTTGCTATGGAGATAACTATTACAACAGTTACAATTGGAAATTCCATTTTCCAGAAGGAAGCAGTATGGGTGTAAGTAACTATTTTTAAAAGTATTTACAAATTCCACAACTCACTCATTATTAATCCCACTGCTGGTTTCTATTCATTTAATATTATATATCGGATATAAGAGACAATCAGTAAATTATTTTTAAATAAAACAAAGAGTTTGATAATAAATTACGAAAAATATGGACTATTATAAAATTAAACAAAGTATTGGCAACCATGCTAACGAAACGTTGCTACTAACAATAAATAAAATAAGAAAAATAAAAGTTTTTTCTTTCTACAAATGACCTAGCACCTAAACAAAAATTTAACTTTAGGAGAAAAATTCTAGGTCAATATTAAAAGGTTCAACAATTACTGTGCGATTTTTTTATCTGCAAACGCACGTATTACATGAATGTAAAAATGTCTATGGCTTTCCGTTTTCAAAATGTCAAATCAATGCATATACAATAGGTAATTCTATATACGATAAATTTAAAAAAGCGATAAATAAAAATGCGGCGTATTTGAAATTGAAGAAAGTTAAAAGAATGTTGGAAGTAACAGTAAACGATTTAAACTTTAATTTTAGTTTAGAATGTATTGCTTGTTTAAAGTATTGTAAGCTAAAAAATGCACCAATTACATCTGTGGATGTTGAAAGAAGCTTTTCTATTTCGAAACATATGTATTCTGATAGAAGACAAAACTTTCTTTTACACAATCCTGAAAAAACATTTAATTATAAATTGGTTTAAAAATATGTTGAAAAAATTTGTGCAATAAAGTTAACTCTTCAACTTTTCTATTCGCCTTTTTTTTTAGTTACATATAATGTTATATTTGTTCTATTTCTAAACAAGATTATGTATTTTTAGTTATTTTTTTCATTCGCCATGCCTCTAGATATCCCAAATAAAAATGTATTTCTCTCCTATTACTTCGAGGCAGTGTACGGTCTACCAGGTAATCTAACTGAGGAAACCTATCCTCCATTGGTAGCACGAGATGGAAGTACTACATATTTGACTAAAAATGTAAACGATGAGTACAGGTCATTGAAGACAATAAATAGAAAATTAGTTTACAACATATTTGAAGAAAAACTAACGACGTAAGCGCTTCTATTATATATATATAATATCCACTAATGTATTAAATTTTAACATTACAGACATGGGTATCCCGGACATTTATGTTTATTAAGAGCAATTTGTGAGACAGCATTAATGCCAATAAGAGAAAGTAATGGTGTATTAGGAGACATTTTCCACGTTATTTTTACGTATTATTATAAACGAATTTTAATTTACTCCGGAATTTATATTATATGTTTTAGGCCAAGTTCGTCTAGAAATGAGGAGCTAGACGACGATTACAAGAAAGCTGAAGGAAATGGTAAAACCAAAAGAAATTGTGAAATGTATTACGAAAGCTGTAACACTAGTTTTATAGATTTAATTAGTTGGTTTGAACATGCATTTGATAAGTAACAATATACAATTTTCTCTGATTTTGAGGTATTTTTTGGTAATATTACGTTGCAAAGGAAGAAAAACAAGCGACCTTTCAACTATAACGTCTTTACTTGTTAACAAACATTGAGCAACTCAGAGCAACTGCTCTAACCGCATTCATGTTTTATAATCAAAAGTTTTGGTGGGGAATTTAAATTCTTTTATCATTATTTATATAAATTATATCAAATTGTGTTTGACGTTTGATAATTCAAATTAAATTTGATGTGTATTTGAAGCATTCTTATTATTGACTTAGATTATCACGCTAGCAATTTACGTTTTAAACAGAGATTTATTGAGAAGAAGAAATTCTGGGCAGAAGTCATAATGCGTCAAATTGCTTGCGTAATAGGAGCATCACTAGTGGTTTGGAGGACAAAACACCTTTCGAAGCATGGAGTGGTTACAAACCAGATCTATCGAATCTTAGAATTTTTGATAGCCCGTTATAGTACATATACCAAAGTTCGATAAAGAATTTAAGAAAAACATGCTCGTAGGATATTTGGAGGATATTAAGGACTATGGAGTATGTGACCCCAAATTGGACGATGTAAGAATTAGTAGTGATATAATACCTCATGAAAACCAGTAGTCTAATATAATAGACTAGGTAGTTGATGACAAACCAGATTTCGTTTCAGTGGAGGACCAGAATTTGAATCAATGATTAATCGAAGAAAATGGATCAACAGAAAGCGAAAGTATTACAAATGAAACTCAAACCACAACTGATGAAGACTACATATCGGACGAAGAAATAGAAACTCAGTCACAAAAAGGAATTAGAAAATTTGACCGACAAAGGAAAGAAAAGAAATACAACGATTATGTTGCATGCGTGTAAGTGAGAAAACAAAGGTGGGGGAATATCCAGATGAGAGGCCAACCACCACGACGTAGGTTTATCAATGTCCGATGCTGACAAGTGGCGAGAAGCAATGAAGGAAGAAATGACGAGTCTAGAAGAAATGAAACAATATAACGAGTGGATCCACCGGAAAGCGGAGTGATTGTTGAGTGCAAGTGGGTTTTTACAATTAAAAGTGATAGTGAAAACAGAAAACGTCATCGTGCTAGGTTAATAGCAAAAGGTTTCACCCAAAAGCAAGGTGTAGACTACACATAACATTTTCACCTGTAGTGAGACACTGGATTTTAAGACTCTTAATTGCTTTCTACATGGCTCTTTAGACGCATTTGATGATAGTTATTACATTGTAGACGATATTTTCTTTTTCTCAAATGACACTTTAGAAACATAATGTTTAAAGCGTGCTTTAGAGTCAAATTTTAAACTGGAAAACCTAGGTCAAGTAACGGATATTTTAGGAGTTAACATTTGCATAAATAAAGAAAAGGGTATTGTTACTCCTGATCAAAGTAATTACATCGACAAAATTTAATATGAAAAACTGTAAAGCTGTACATACGCCTATAGAAAAGGGATTTAATCTCGACAAGGCTAAAAAATCTGGTGATGCATTTCTGTATCAACAGCTAATTGGCATTAATGTATTTGACTGCTATGACCAGGCCTAATATTTATTTCACTGAAATAAAGATAGTTATATTCTGGTGATATTCAGGTACTCGAATTAGTAGCATGTGTTGTTTTATTCGTTTGATACCCCTACTAAAAATGTTTGAGTTTCAACAGTTAAAGCTGCATTTCTTTTTAATAGCACACGTTGTATATTGTTTACATGCTTATGAACATATTTCACGTAGAGCCTTACAACTCACCTATGTGCTAAAAAGATTCTTAAGAAAGAATTAACATTTACGGATAGTCAGGCAGCATTCAAGGCAGCGTATATTTTCTAATCAGGTCTAGTAAATCGGAAACTTAAAGCAATGGGGACGTTAACATCATATTACATTGTGGTGAGGGAAATGCAAAGATTAATATACTATTCAAAAAAGCAGTGAGACTTACAGATCAGCTATATAAAGATGGCTCACTCAATAGTAAAATACATCTCTATGGTCGGTGGGGAACATCCACGAGGGCAAAGAAGAATCTTTTAGGCAGAATATATGCAACCAGTGTTACTTTGCGATATTCCAAAAGTTGTACTATTCAATTTTAGACATAAAGAAAAAGCATTTTTGTAATCAATTTTATGTTGCACATACTCGAAGTATAGATACTATTTGTAATATATGTCTAGGACTGATCCTGCCTCACACCCCCAGAGAGTGCGGCGGTGGCCAAGACACATACATAATATACATATCAGTAGTTGTAGTACTAGTGTTTGTATCACGTACACACGTTGTTTGTTGTATTAAAAAATGTATAACAAGATTGTAAAATAAATGGAATTAAAACATTACATGGTGGCAGCGGTAAAGTGATCAGGTATATCTGATGGAAACAAAGACTTATTAAAATTAAGATTATCGTACCGACAGTGCACATATAAATTTTCAGAATTTTTGTCGCACCCCTATGCGAGCTAACTCTCAAAACCAGAAGGTAGAATCTACCCTCCGATCTCGGAAAGTACAAGAGATACGAAAAAACGTTAAAATAGAAAGTTGTAGCACTTGTAAAATCTCAAACTTCTATCTGCACCCTTAATCGAACCACCCTCACAATCTCTAAGGGCCGAATCCGCCTACCGATCGCGAAGAGAAGACGCTTATTTTTGCGTAGATTACGATAAAGAAAAGTTTGCCTCGCTATCTCCAACCGTTTAAGAAAATGACTGTTTTTATCGTTCTATCGGGTAGATTTTGACTTGCTGAGCAAGAAATGTTTTAGCACGCTCCGATATCTCTAACCGTTTAGGAGATATCGGCGATTGAGGTTTCGGGACTTTCAAAAAGGCGCGAAAAAAACCGAGCCCAAAAACGACATCTTTCGACGTTTGCTCGTGTCTCGCGTAAACGACGCTGCTCGGACGGACGAAATAGACGGTTTCCTATAGAAAAATGTCCGCGAAATCGATTGCGACCGCTCCGAACGCCCTATCTCTAACGATGCTATCTAATTTACAATCCCATAATAAATCTAATGTTTTGATAGGACCTTCTTTATCGATTACTAGTAGTGTTTCTGTTGTCTCTTCATTTCGGAAATGTTTTAGAATGGCGTCATAATTGGCTCTCCACTTTCTCGATGTAAAACAACCCATGCCCAACAATTTGCTTAACTGCCTTTGCAGTTCAATGGGCTTTTCAATAGTAGTAGTACCCGTAAGCAAGTCACCCGTATAGAAATAAAAGCGCTCTTGGCCAATGGGAACAGATTACTATTTTCGATGGCTAACCGCCTTAACGTTGTTGCTGCTAAAAATGGCGCTGATGCAATTGCATACATACATACATTACATCGTAGTTTAAGTTTGTCTATCATTTTTCTGGTGATAAAACTGGATTGTGTCCCTGAGTGCAATAAAGCTCTTGCATTGTGGCTATGTTCATTATCATCAATAATTTCAACTATTGCAGTTGTTAAAGAACATAATTTTGTCTCAACATATGATTTGTAAGAATGTCTGCGTGTGTTTTATTCTCATTTGAATATGATCAACATGTAGTATAGTGTTATGTCTCTTCGCACATGTCTTACAAAAAGAATGCGTCTTGTAGTTCTTAACGTAATGGCCTTGCCTCAAACAATTTTGACACAGTCCCAGTTCCCTTATTCTTGTCTTTCTGTGATACTGATAATTTCAGTAGCTTTTTACATTGATTTGTATAATTACCTTACAACTCACATATACTTGTGCTGCTGTAGCTAGTGATAGCTGTTTCCTTTGAGGCGTCTTTATATCTGATTTTATTGCAGTAGCTTTATCGGCGATTTCTAAAATTTGACATTTGCTCGATAAAAATATGACGAAATTTTGCAATCTTGGTTTCCTTTCTGACTCTTCTGACTCTTCTACCTCAGGCCCTCAGTCCCGTCTGGTTTTCGCATTTAATTTCCCACAAAGTAAATGTATTAAAATACGCATCCCACGTGTTTACTGGTTCATTTAATACCTTCAGAGCATTCGCGTGTATTTCAAATTTATCTGTCATTTGCCTTAAACTAATATAAGTTTCCCTGGTAAATAAAAAAGTGCTTTCATATGTGTATGAATTATTAATGTATGATTTTCATATCTATTTTTGAGTGAATTCCAAGCAATTAAATAATTTTCATTTGTAGTTTCTAAAGCAGCTGGTAACTTTGTTAGTGCTTGTTATCGGAACCGTTGATACTGAATCACCTTGTATATTCATAAAACCTTCATGCAATACCTGTCTACCCTTTCCAACTATTTCATAATAAGTTTCTTCAAATGCTGTTCTTGTTTCAACTGATTTGCCTAATTCTTTTTCATCTAGCGATTCTTCCTCGAACTGTATTTCTCCGAACTTTTCTAATAACGGTTCTGCCTTTTCTAAACGTTGTTTTAATTGTGCATGCTATATGTCTGTATCGTATGTTTGAATAAATGAATTTAAATGTGTTAAAGCACCCTTGTAATATGCAGTTTTACATTTTCAATGTGTCAAATTAATTTTGTAATTACGTATTTAACCTGTACTCTTAACGTTGATTCACTAGATATATATCCGATTATTTAAAAGGAAAGGAATAATATATGGAAAAATAAGGAACTTACTGCTTTTGTTGACGCCTTACAACTTGGTATGATTCTGCGATGATCGTTTTTATAACCTTTTCATATTTCGAATTTGCTTTCGTTTTCTTTCCGTAATCAGTTTGGAAGAACCAACTAATTATGGCCGGTTTGATGTAGGTATCATTAACGTATACTTTACATATTGTTTATTGCAATTCTAGTAGAATCTTTCGTTTAGTTACATACATACTTATTAACGAAGCACAGGCCATGTTCTTTCGTACCACTATCGCTGCTTGTACGTCTCGCGTCTACTTGGCGCGGAATTTAAAATTTGAATTTACTCATAAACAGTAACAATATATAGTGCGACCAATTTTATTTGGCCGACGGAAAATATGTGAACTAATACGGAAATCTCTTTATCATATATATCTCCTTTATTGATAGCATTGTTTGAGTTATAGGTTAGCTTGATGTTTCTTGTTTATCGTTTCTTTTTTAATTTCCGTTTCTGTTTTCATCGTTTTTCGTTTTATATTCACAACTAACTACTCAGAGCTGCATCGTTTTTCATCTGATTTCCAAGTTAGTAATGTTAATTTTAATGATGCTGTCATTGGTGTCAGATATATAATTCGTTTTTAGATATATTGCAAATATGCCTAAGACAAAATCCAACCAGAGCAATGCGCTCACAATGCTATAGAATATTATCCTATTTTGCGAGAGCGAAGAGGCGGCGAAAAGATATATATTTTGTGTGTCAGCTTGACTGGAAAATAGAGAACAATTCACAGTAGATTCGCAGAATTAAACAGGCGCTTTGTAATAAGGAAAGTGAAGCACCTCAGGCCGAATCACAATTTTCATCGATGGAAGGCAAGCTCCATTTTGATAGATTATGCAGACAGGTATAAAAATATTAACTTTTTATGTGAGTATTTACTATATTATTGTTTTTCTGTTGTAGATGTGTTCTTCGCAATAAAATTCATTCCTTATATGCAGTTTGATACGACCATACAAATTCTAAATATTCTACATGCGATTACGTTAAATGAAACCCAACTGTCTTGCGTTACTTTCTCTTAGCGAGTTTACTGATGGAAACTATTCCAGATATTATGATACGATTATATGATTTGGATATAGAACGATAATGAGACGAACACGTTGCTTTCGATACGTTTATTCTACTACCCTCGTAATGAGGAAACACGTCATGCTGAGGAAACATAAGTGGGGGGTTTTCCACTAGCGGGAATTGTATACATTTCAAAATCTAATAGAAAACTAAACATACCGCCCCCCTTGAAAGGTATAACGTTCAACTAACTAAATAATAACATATACATCGATAACACATACAAAACTATACATATATCAATATTTACATTAATTGCCTATCATTGTATTGACCTTAAAACGTCTATTCGCTTTCTATATGCAACACACATATCTTTTGTACAGCGCTTTACCACGCCATTGGTTGTACGTACACTAATAACGCGCACTAAACCATCACTGCCGGGATGACTGGCTATGACTCGGCCGACTTTCCATAGTAGTGGAGGCAAGTGATCTTCTCTTAGCATGACCATGGTCCCAGGGTTAAGCTGAGATGAAGAAGTTTCCTTCCACTTGGTGCGTTGTTGTAATAACGATAAATACTCGCATGACCAACGACACCAAAAATGCTGAGCGATTTGCTTGAGCTGCTTATACCGGCGTACTCAATTTAATGGCGGCTGTACTTCCTCCTCTGGTATCGCTGTTAAATAGTCCCCTATAAGGAAATGGGATCGGGAAAGGGCGATGAGATCGTTAGGATCGTTGGTTAATGGTGCCAGAGGTCTAGAATTAAGGACAGCGTCAATTTGAGCAATCACTGTGTAAAATTCCTCGTAATTCCATATGACCTTACCTATAACCCGTTTCATATGAAATTTTGCAGACTTAATTGCCGCTTCCCAAAGCTCACCATGATGAGCTGAACGCGAAAGAATGAAGTGCCACGAAATTTTGTTTTCGTTTAAATACGCTTGAAAATTTTGATTTTCCCTAGTTAAAGAATGAATTGCTTGCTTTAATCTATTATTAGCACCTTCGAAATTAGTAACATTGTCAGAATATAAATGCTTGCAAATACCTCTTCGAGCTGTAATTTTTTTGAGCGCGTTAAGGAACGAATCGGCCGACAAATCTACTAATTCCATGTGGACAGTCTTAGTCGAGAAACAGACGAATAGGCAGACATAGCCTTTAACAATTTTGCGATTTCGTAGTCTCCCATTCCTCATATCAAAAGGACCTGCGTAGTCCACACCTGTCGCCAAAAAAGGTCTCGATACATTAACTCTGTAGTCAGGTAAATCACCTATTCGTTGTTCTAACTTACTTGTATTCACCCTAAAACAAGTAAGGCACCCTCTTAATGCACTACGAACCGCGTTTCTTCCGTTTAAGGGCCAATAATTCAGTCTGACAGCAGCAAGTACTGCCTGAGCCCCTGCATGCAAATGACGAAGATGTTCGTGCTTTATTATAAGTTTGGTCAACGTATGTCTTTGAAGTATAACAATGGAAAACTTTCTATCGTATGCTACAGAAGCCTTGCTTATTCTTCCGCCTACGTGTTTAATTTTACAATTAAATCCATCCCTTGATAAGGATGGTTATCAAGGAATGGATTTAATTGTAAAATTTTACTTTTGGACCGTAACGGTTTTCCGAAACTTAGACTGTCAATTTCTTGTGAAAACTCTTGTGCCTGAGCTAATTTTAGAAGTGTCTTCGTAGCACTATCTAATTCTTCGTTCGTTAGTGTTCCTAAAGTTATAGACGTTAAACGATAATGTTGCAGATCGCCCGTAGGAGTGCTTCTCCACAATATTCTTTGTAAATCTTGCTGATCGCGTGCAATTTTGACTTGCATATACATTTTCTCGATATCGGCGGTCATAACAATGCTATGTTTCCTAAATCTAAGAAGAATGTCGAAAAGATCATCTTGAATCTTAGGCCCAGTTTTCAATACATCATTCAATGATAAATTTGACGTGGTTTTTGCTGATGCGTCAAAAACGACTCTCAATTTAGTGGTTACGCTCGATTCTTTTAATACTCCGTAATGCGGTAAATAATAAATGGTTCGTTTTCGTGACGTAATTCCGATTCGCTTATTTTTTGCATATGTCCTAATAATTCATATTCGTTCATGAAATCCATATACTGTCTTCGAAAATCTGAATTTTTCAAAAGTTTGTTTTCTAAACTAAAAAATCGTTTTTGCGCGGTTACTTTCGATTCTCCTAAGTTATTTAAATTCTCATTCGTTGGCAATCTAACTATAAACCTACCAGATTCGTCGCGTTTAAACGTTTCTATAAATTGACGCTCACATTCAAGTTCTTCGTTTGTCATTTTTACTATTTCACCGAATTCTTCTAACTTCCAAAACCTTTCTATTTGTTCGTGTACGGTTAAATTTACCACGATACCGCTTTCTATACTTTCAGGCCTGTAACGTAACGCGTTTACTGGTTCTGATAAAATCCACCCTAATTTGGATTTTTGTAAAATAGGTTGATCCGGTCCTATTCTAATTTGCCCAACATACAATAAATCCCAAGAAATATCCGCACCAAGTAGCATATCTACTTTACTTGGTATATATGAAACGATGGATCGGCGAGTGTTGAATTGGCTGGAATGTTCATTAAAGTTCTATCAATTGAGAAATTGGGAGAATTATCCGTTATTTGTGGTACAACTAAACAAAAAACTTCAACTTCATAATTGCCTTGATTTTAGTGCGAACTCCAGTGATTTCCGTGGACGATTGATTTATACCTCGCACCGGAAGACGTATCTTCTGAGACGGTAATCTCAATCTTTTGCTTAATTCATTCGATATAAAGTTCGATTGACTGCCCGAATCTAAAAGAACTCTGATTTGGTGGTACTCTCCAGAATAATCTTTAATATAAACTAAAGCCGTTGATAAAAGAACGTGACAATCGGGCTTAATGTTCGCAATGTGGGTGCTTATTGACGAAGGATGTTCATTAATCGAGACTGCATTAGGGCTTTCACTTTTATTGTTACTACTAGTGCCTTGACCAGGACGTTCCACGTTATCATTAATATGTAGTAACGAATTATGTCGCTTACGGCAGTGTTTACAATCCGATGCTTTACAATTTCGATTAAAATGATTATTGCGTAAACAATTTGTGCATAATTTAAGTTTTTTTGCCTCGTCAATACGTTGTTGAACCGGAAGCTTTCGAAAATCTTGGCATTGATATATATAGTGCGATTTGCGGATTGCGTTACAAAACATGATTGCGTTCGTTCATTCAGTCGTTTTCGTTCGGATGTACTGTTTTGTGCTTTATTTACGTTACTTGTGTCTTTGATCGCTTCCAAACTTTGATATCGATTAGTAAGAAAAGTCATTATATCACTAAATTTTGGTAACACATTCTTTTCTTTTGAGACCGCGTGCTCTTGCCATTCACGTTTGGTAGTTAAATCAAGTTTTGTGCTGAGTAAATGAATTAATAACCTATCCCAATGTTCAGTAGGTTCGCCTAACGAATTTAACGCACGAATGTGTTTGTTAAAATCGTCAATGACTTTACGTAACGAAGTAGCCGACTTTTTACTTATGATAGAATATTCGAATAATGCTTGCACGTGTTTTTCGACAATTACTCGCTTATTTTCGAATCGTTGCTTTAGCAAATTCCACGCGATTTCATAATTCGAGTCCGAAACCTCTAGTGATTGCAAAATTTCGCCCGCTTTCCCTTTTAAACAACCCTTCAAATAATAAAACCTTTCAATATTGTTTAATTTAGGATTCTTATGAATCAATGTCGAAAATGTGTCGTAAAATTGGAGCCACTTGTCATATTCTCCATCGAAATCCGGTAGGGTCATAGAGGGTAATTTTAAATTTCCGGTTTTTACATTACATGGCGCTTGATTTGTACATGCGTTCGATTCGTTTTCTTGGTCTAAAATGATAGATTTTGCTTTCGATTTTGTTTTATAAAAGGTATTTTCAAACGATTCACGTTCCGATTCTTGCATTTCTAATTCGTCATCCACTAATAAATCCTCTAGTTGCAACTAAAATTGGTCAAATTCGTTAAGTACTCGATCAAAACCTTCAAAGCGTTCGGTCAATTCGATATAATTTTCGTTATTGTATGATAATGATAATGATAATGATAATGATAATGATAATGATAATGATAATGATAATGATAATGATAATGATAATGATAATGATAATGATAATGATAATGATAATGATAATGATAATGATAATGATAATGATAATGATAATGATAATGATAATGATAATGATAATGATAATGATAATGATAATGATAATGATAATGATAATGATAATGATAATGATAATGATAATGATAATGATAATGATAATGATAATGATAATGATAATGATAATGATAATGATAATGATAATGATAATGATAATGATAATGATAATGATAATGATAATGATAATGATAATGATAATGATAATGATAATGATAATGATAATGATAATGATAATGATAATGATAATGATAATGATAATGATAATGATAATGATAATGATAATGATAATGATAATGATAATGATAATGATAATGATAATGATAATGATAATGATAATGATAATGATAATGATAATGATAATGATAATGATAATGATAATGATAATGATAATGATAATGATAATGATAATGATAATGATAATGATAATGATAATGATAATGATAATGATAATGATAATGATAATGATAATGATAATGATAATGATAATGATAATGATAATGATAATGATAATGATAATGATAATGATAATGATAATGATAATGATAATGATAATGATAATGATAATGATAATGATAATGATAATGATAATGATAATGATAATGATAATGATAATGATAATGATAATGATAATGATAATGATAATGATAATGATAATGATAATGATAATGATAATGATAATGATAATGATAATGATAATGATAATGATAATGATAATGATAATGATAATGATAATGATAATGATAATGATAATGATAATGATAATGATAATGATAATGATAATGATAATGATAATGATAATGATAATGATAATGATAATGATAATGATAATGATAATGATAATGATAATGATAATGATAATGATAATGATAATGATAATGATAATGATAATGATAATGATAATGATAATGATAATGATAATGATAATGATAATGATAATGATAATGATAATGATAATGATAATGATAATGATAATGATAATGATAATGATAATGATAATGATAATGATAATGATAATGATAATGATAATGATAATGATAATGATAATGATAATGATAATGATAATGATAATGATAATGATAATGATAATGATAATGATAATGATAATGATAATGATAATGATAATGATAATGATAATGATAATGATAATGATAATGATAATGATAATGATAATGATAATGATAATGATAATGATAATGATAATGATAATGATAATGATAATGATAAGGATAAGGATAAGGATAACGATAACGATAACGATAACGATAACGATAACGATAACGATAGCGATAACGATAAGGATAATGATAATGATAATGATAATGATAATGATAATGATAATGATTTTTTTTTTTTTGCGGAGGTGTAACAGTAACAATAACAACAATAATAACAATAACAATAATAATAATAACAATAATAATAATAATAAACATCAATACTCGGACTCCCTTCAATAGAGGACTACCAGCCACCACCCGTTAATCACTTTAGTTCGGGCTGTGTCTAGTTTGCTGTACAAAGGCCACGCTCCACTGGACTTTCGAATTAGAGCAATTCTCTTTCCATGTTGCGATCCAAATCGCCTTTCTTCGTGCGCAGGACATATTGAACGTATCGCGTTAAACTTGTCCAGCAATTTTCATTGGCTGATATCTTCGTTATAATTGTGTCGATCGTAAATTCGCCGATCTCCATTTCGAGTAACCGTCTTGGTTCCGCCTATCTCTCACATAAGAAGAAGGTATGGTGCGCATCATCTACCTCATTTGGACAATACAAACATGCTCCAGTCTCAGTCTTACCCATTCGGTGCAGATACGATTTGGGGAAATAGCCATGACCGGTCAAAAACTGAGTCAGGTAGTAGTCCACCTCCCCATGGGTTCTAGAGATCCAAGGGCGGAGGCGCGGGATCAGTCTCGCAGTCCAGCGCCCTCTTCCGTCCGTCTCCCAAAGTCGTTGCCATGCTTCTAATGTGGGGTCTCTTTCGTTGGCGACTCGTTCTTCACCTGCACGTCTCCTCATATATATGCGCTTCCTTTCCTGGAGCAAGGAGCGACACTGGGATGACTCCGCTACCACTAGGACCGCCGGTTCCGATACAGTGCGGTACGCCGAGGCAACTCTCAGTGCAGCCTCTTCTCTGCACCTGGGCCAGTCTCTTACGATACATCTCCTTGCTCAGCGCGTCCGCCCACACCTCGGAGCCGTACAGTAAGACCGACTGAACTGTCGACATCAATAACCTCCGCTTCTTTGGCCGAGGACCACCAACATTAGCCATCAACCTACTCAAGTTCGCAACCATCTTCGCCGCCTTATCGGCAGTACGTAAAATCTGGTGACGAAAGGTCATTTTGGTGTCAATCATCACTCCAAGGTATCTAACTGTTGGGCTGGTGAAAATTTCCACATCCCCACGCGAAGGGGTACGATTGTGTCTATCTGCTTCTTAGATAGAATGACAACCTCAGTTTTGTTAAGTGCTAGACTCCAAACCATGCATTTCCATCCAATGAGTTACCCTCCTCATGGTTTGGTTAAGTTTGAGCTGTGCTAGTTCTACATCCCGCTCAGTAATGAGCAGTGCGATGTCGTCCGCATACCCAACAAGAGTCACTTCCTCGGGCATTTCCCTGCCTCAAGAGTCCGTCATATAGGATGTTCCAGAAATCCGGTCCTAAAATAGATCCTTGGGCAACCCCAGACGTCACCTTATCATTGCATCGACCCTGCTTCGTATCGTATATGATGGAACGATTCCGCAGGTAGTCGTCAATCATCCGCAAAAGGTACGGCGGCACCCGAAAGGAGTGCTCCAAAGCATTCAATATATCCACCCATCTTGCCGAATTGAATGCATTTCGGACGTCTAAGGTAACAAGAAGAACGATTCGACGCGAGTAGTGGTTGTGGTCCTCTGCTCTGGTTACCGCATCACAAACTTCCCGTAGAGCGTCGGCAGTTGATCTTCCCCGGCGGAATCCGTACTGTCGGGGCGACAAACCCCCAGCATCCTCCATCACTGCCTGCAATCTTGTTCGTATAAGCCTCTCCAGAACCTTACCCGCCGTGTCCAGCATGCATAGAGGGCGGTACGTAGATGGGTCATCCGGATCTCCCTGCTTTTAGTGATTAGCACCAATCTGGCAACCTTCCAACGTGTGTGGAAAAACTCCCGCGGCCAGGCACTCGTTGTACATATCCAGCAACAGATGTGGGCTATGCTGGTATACCAATTTCAGGATCTCGTTTTGTAATGTTGTCCGGTCCTGGTGCTCTCCTTTGAGCAAGGGACCCCATTACCGTTCTGAGTTCCTCCTCATTAAATGGTAGGAAATCTCCTGGCATCCTCAAACCTCTGTCCATCCTCGCAGGATGAGAGGGGAAAAGCGCTCGCGCAATTCGCTGCATCCTGGTTAGCTCCAGAATAGCCGGCGGTTTCATCGCCCCAAGTCGACGGGTGACGAGCTTGTATCCTAGCCCCCAAGGCTCAGAGTCCACGTCCGACACCATGTCTTTCCAGTGGCGCGCTTTTGACTCATTAATTGCCCGTCGCAGGGATTTCTTGGCTTCTCGGTGCTCAGCAGATCTTATATTAGCCTCCTCTCGGTTTCCCAGCCCTTTGCGCGATTCGCCTTAATCGGAGTGCAACGCTTGCGCAGCTCAGCTATCTCAGCCGTCCACCAGTAAGCTGCCCGTTTACAATGTCGGGGAGCTTTTCTAGGCATAGAGGCATCGCAGGCAGATGCAATGCCTGACATTGTCGACTCAACAAGTCTCCACTCGCTCCCTCGCATCTACCTCCGATCCTGCTATAAGTCGACATACAGGAGGCAGGGCCCTACAGAATCGTTCCGTGTCAAGTTTCCCAAAGTTCCAGCCACCAGAATTCGGTGAGAACCGGCAGCGGGCCTCAGATCGACCATACACGGTGAAGGTAATAGCCTGGTGATCGCTTCCTGTATAACTTTCAGATACTTTCCAGTCCACGATCCTAGGTACTAATGCCTCGGATGCAAAAAGAGACGTCCGGTATAGTCTCTGAGTAACCAGGTCGACGGAAGGTAGTCACTTCCCTCTCATTAAGAACAATAAGCCCAGTCCTGGCTGCCATTTCTAGAATATACCTTCCTCGAGTCCGGATGCGGCATACCCCACTCCTATCGCCTTAGCATTAAAGTCTCCCCAACAATTACCTCTCCTTGGGTATTGAAGATAGCATCCTCCAAAGCATCTATCTTTGTGCGGAACTGTTGAATACTCTCTCATTGGGGGTGAGGTAGCAACTAAAGAAAGTCATCGCCTCGCATCTGACTCCAGACAAAGCCTTCCTCGGAACCGTGCCCCTCTACTCGAATGTTTCTTGAACTGGATATCCATATAGCCGAGGTGCTCAGCGGATCCGAGAACCAAGTGGGCTGATCTCGGTTCCTGTACTGTTCGCTGATAAACACAATATCCGTAAGTTGGATTCAAACGCCAGCTGATATAAAAGTTCGTCAGCTAGCCTACTTCTGTTCATATTGATCTGAATTACTCTGATCTCATCTGCTGTTCTGCTCCTTGAAGAACTCTATTCATTAACTTGATGTTTCTTTTCTAGAGCACTGACGTACTCTGCTCTTGCTTTCTCAAGCGCCTGTCTGAAAACTCCGCATTTGCCTGACTCCAGCAACATGGTCGCGTGTATTTCAGCACTGCACAAAAGCATCTAGCTTTGTTGGTGCAGTTCTTCTTAAGATGGCCCTTTTCTCCACATCCCATGCAAAGCCCCTCCTTTCTTCTATCTGGTTCAGAGCAGGTTGCCTGCCGGTGTCCAAAAGCCAAAGCATCTATAGCACCGGGTAACTTCAAGTCTCTTTCGTATTCTGCTATTCACCCATCCTACCTTAATGCGAGCAGTTTTAAGCAACTCAAGAGCATAGTGTTCATTAATTTCAACTAACGCCATTTTGAGCTGTCTGCTATTGGCCTTGGTTAAGATCACCTTCGGGTCAGTTTCGCAATTTGGTAAAGCTTTCCTAATTGCTTCAGTCACTTCTTCTACCGTAGTCAAACAGTCCAGGTCTCTAAACTCTAATTTAAGTTTAGGCTGAAGAGTGCTGACCTGCGCCTTTTCCTTCAAAGCCTCTTGAAGCTGGTTTGTAAACCTTTTACAGTTACTACTACTTCGTCCTAACTCTATCAAAATGGCCCCTTTTTTGGTTTTTCTGACGGCGTTTATATTCACTTCCGTCTCTACTGGTTTACCCTCTGCCGAATCTCAGATAATACTTCAGCATAGGTTTTCCCATGCATTGGTTTTATAAGCAGGGCTGCGTGTTTCGGACGGGCTGTTTTGGGATTCAACTTTTCTTTATTACTGTAATTTAGCGGCGCGGCAACCCCGGTGGTGGTGGATATCTGCTGTCCGCTTTCCCTCTCTGCTGCTCTCCTTCTAGCTTCATTCTTTCTACATTGCTTACGCCTATTTCGGCGAACATCTTCCCAAGGGATTTCGAGTGATTCATCAACAATCCCTGTTTCTTTGTCATGTCCTGCTGGACTGGTATCAATGAGAGTTTGGTGCGCATCATCTACCTCATTTGGACAAAATACACAACATGCTCCAGTCTCGATCTTACCACATTCGGTGCAGATACGATTTAAAATATTATGACCGGTCAAAAAACTGGAGTCAGGTAATAGTCCACCTTCCCATGGGTTCTAGAGATCCAAGAAGGGCGGAGGCGCGGGATCAGCTTCTTCGCAGTCCAGCGCCTCTTCCGTCCGGTCTCCCAAAAGTCGTTGCCGCATGTTTCTAATGTGGCGTCTCTTTCGTTGGCGACCGTGAAGTTCTTCACCTGCACGTCTCCTCTTCATATATATGCGCTTCTTTCCTGGGAGCAAGGAAAGCGAGACACTGGGATGACTCCCGCTACCACTAGGACCCTGCCGGTTCCGACACAGTGCTGGCGCAGTACGCCGAGAGGAGCAACTCTCAGTGCAGCCCCTTCTCTGCACCTGGAGCCAGTCTCTTACGATACATCTCCTTGCTCAGCGCGTCCGCCCACACCTCGGAGCCGTACAGTAAGACCGACTGAACCATTGTCGACATCAATAACCTCCGCTTCTTTGGCCGGAGGACCACCAACATTGCGCCATCGAACCTACTCAAGTTCTGCAACCATCTTCGCCGCCTGCTATCGGCAGTACGTAAAATCTGGTGACGAAAGGTCATTTTGAGGTGTCAATCATCACTCCAAGGTATCTAACTGTTGGGCTGGTGATAACTTCCACATCCCCACGCCGCGAAGAAGTACGATTGTGTCTCATCTGCTTCTTAGATAGGGCAATGACGACCTCAGTTTTGTTAAGTGCTACAGACTCAAACCATGCATTTCCATCCAATGAAGTTACCCTCTCCTCATGGTTTGGTTAAGTTTGAAGCCTGTGCTAGTTCTACATCCCGCTCAGTAATGAGCAAGTGCGATGTCGATCCGGTGATACCCAACAAGAGTCACTTCCTCGGGCATTTCCTGCCTCAAGAGTCCGTCATGTATAGGATGTTCCAGAAATCCGGTCCTAAAATAGATCGTAGGCAACCCCAGACGCTCCACCTTATCATTGCATCAGACTCCTGCTTCTGTATCGTATATGATGGAACGATTCCCCAGTGTAGTCGTCAATCATCCGCAAAAGGTACTGGCGGCACCCGAAAAGGAGTGCTCCAAAGCATTCAATATATCCACCCATCTTGCCGAATTGAATGCATTCCGGACGTCTAGTAAGGTAATGCAAGAAGAACGATTCGACGCGAGTAGGAGTGGTTGTGGTTCTCTGCTCTGGTTACCGCATCACAAACTTCCCGTAGAGCATCGTGGCAGTTGATCTTCCCCGGCGGAATCCGTACTGTCGGGGGCGACCATAAATTTCAGCATCCTCCATCACTGCCTGCAATCTTTGTCCGTATAAGCCTCTCCAGAACCTTACCCGCCGTGTCCAGCATGCATAGAGTGGCGGTACGTAGATCCGGTCATCCGGATCTCCCTGCTTTTAGTGATTAGCACCAATCTGGCAACCTTCCAACGTGTGGGAAAAACTCCCGCGGCCAGGCACTTCGTTGTGTTATATCCAGCAACAGATGTAGGCTATGCTGGTATGCCAATTTCAGGATCTCGTTTGTAATGTTGTCCGGTCCTGGTGCTCTCCTTTGAGCAAAGGGACCCCATTACCGTTCACTCTGAGTTCCTCCTGGCGTGCTAAATGGTAGGAAATCTCCTGGCAGATTCCTCAAACCTCTGTCCATCCTCGCAGGATGAGAGGGGAAAAGCCGCTCACCACAATTCGCTGCATCCTGGTTAGCCTCCAGGTAATAGCCAGCGTGGTTTCATCGCCCCAAGTCGATTTTAGGTGACGAGCTTGTATCCTAGCCCCTGGCGGAAGGCTCAGAGTCCACGTCCCGACACCATGTCTTTCCGGGCAGTGGCGCGCTTTTTGATTTCATTAGATTGCTTGCGTCGCGAAGGGATTTCTTGGCTTCTCGGTGCTCGGGCACAGATCTTTAGCATATTAGCCTCCTCTCGGTTCCCAGCCCTTTTGCGCGATTCTGCCTTAATCAAGGAGGCAACGCTTGCAGCAGCTCAGCTATCTCAGCCGTCCACCAGTAAGCTGCCCTGGTTTACAATGTCGGGGAGCTTTTCTAGGCATAGAGGCATCACAGGCAGATGCAATGCCTGGACATTAATCGACTCAACAAGTCTCTCCACTCGCTCCTCGCATCTAGCCTCGCCGATCCTGCTATATAGTCGACATACAGGAGGCAGGGGCCCTAGCAGAAATCGTTCCGTGTCAAGTTTCCCAAAGTTCCAGCCACCACAGAATTCGCGGTGAGAACCGGCAGCGGGCCTCCAGATCGACCATACACGGTGTGAAGGTAATGAGCCTGGTGATCCGCTTCATCTCATAACTTTTCAGATACTTTCCAGTCCACAGATCCACAGGTACTAATGCTCTTCGGATGCAAAAGAGACGTCCGGTATAGTCTCTGAGTAAACCAGGTCGACGGAAGGTAGTCACTTCCCTCTCATTAAGAACAATAAGCCCAGTCTGGCCGCCATTTCTAGAATATACCTTCCTCAGGAGTCCGGATGCGGCATGCACCCCACTCTATCGCCTTAGCATTTAAAGTCTCCCCCCAACAAATTACCTCTCGCCCGGGTATTGAAGATAGCATCCTCCAAAGCATCTATCTTTGTGCCGGAACTGTTAGATAAATACTCTCATTAAAGTGAGGTAGCAACTAAAAAAAGTCATCGCCTCTGCATCTGACCCAGACAAAGCTCCTTCCTCGGAACCGTGCCCCTCTCGTACCTCGAATGTTTCTTGAACTGGATATCCATATAGCCGAGGTGCTCAGTGTGGATCCGAGAACCAAGTGAGCTGATCTCGGTCTCCTGTACTGGTTCAAGGAGGCTAATAAACACAATGATCTCGGTGTTGGATTCAAAACGCCGAAAGCTGAGTATAAAAGTGCCTCGTCAGCTAGCCATTTACTTCTGTTCATATTGATCTGAATTACTCTGATCTCATCTGCTGTTCTGCTCCCTTGAAGAACTCTATTCATTAACTTGATGTTTCTTTTCTAGAGCACTGATGTACTCTGCTCTTGCTTTCTCAAGCGCCTGTCTGAAAACTCCCGACATTTGCCTGACCCAGCAACATTGGTCGCGTGCATTTTCAGCACTGCACTAAAAAGCATCTGCTTTGTTGGTGCAGTTCTTCTTGAAGATGGCCCTTTTCTCCACATCCCATGCAAAGCCCCTTCCTTTCTTCCTATTCGGTTCAAGAGCAGGTTGCCTGGCCAGTGTCCAAAAAAGCCAAAGCATCTATAGCACCGGAGTAACTTCACAAGTCTCTTTCTGTATTCTGCTATTCACCATCACTACCTTAATGCCGAGCAGTGTTTAAGCAACTCCAAGAGCATAGTGTTCATTAATAATTTCAACTAACGCCATTTTGAGCTGTCTGCTATTGGCCTTGGTTAAAAAGATCACCTTCGAGTCAGTTTCACCAATTTGGTAAAAGCTTTCCTAATTGGCTTCCAGTCACTTCTTCTACCGTAAGTCAAATCAGTCCAGGTCTCTAAACTCTAATTGTAAGTTTAGGCTGAAGAGTGCTGACCTGCGCCTTTTCTTCAAAGCTCAAAGTCTCTTGAAGCTGGTTTGTAAACCCTTTACAATTCATTACTACTTCTGTCCCTAACTCTATCAAAATATGGCTCCCTTTTTTGGTTTTTCTGACGGCGTTTATATTCACTTCCGTCTCTGCTGGTTTTACCCTCTGCCGAATCTCAGATAATACCTCAGCATAAGTTTTCACTTGCATTGGTTTTTATAAGCAGGGCTGCGTGTGTTTCGGGATGCACGCTGTTTATGGGGATTCAAACTTTTCTTTATTACTGTAATTTAGCGGCGCAGCAACCCCGTGGTGTGGTGTGTGGATATCTGCTGTCCCGCTTTCCTCTGCTGCTGCTGTCCTTCTAGCTTCATTCTTTCTACATCGCTTACGCCTATTTCATGAACATCTTCCCAAAAGGGATTTCCAGTGATTCATCAACAATCCCTGTTTCTTTGCCATCAGTGTCCTGCTGGACTGGTATCAATGAAAGAGTTTGACAAACGTTCCTAACAAGTCTCTCATCCTCTGGAAGAAAGGAGAGAATTTAACTTCGCATTCAGCCTTTCTCCAACTATTTTCTGTGAAAGTCACTTATGCGTCAAGAGCTTCTTCAAGCTTTCTTTGAGGCTACATTCTTAATTTGGCATAGACATAAGATTTCTGGCGATCAGACGCCATTTTCATTCCTTTAACAATTTCTATACATTTATGTTTTCATTCTTCCTTGTCCTTAAGTGCTAAGTTTAATTCCTCCCAGAATCATCTTCTGTCCTCTCCTGTTCCTAGAAGATGGTCTCAGCAAGTCAGACTTCTGCTTAGTAGGTGACTCCCTGGTGTGCCATTTCTACCTTATGATAATTGATTACTTAGTTGTAATAAGCAATAAATAATAATAACAATAACAATAATAATAATAATAATAACAATAATAATATAATAATAACAATAATAATAATCAATAATAATAATAATAACAATAACAATAATAATAACTAATAATAATAATAACAATAAATAATAACAATAATAATAACAATAACAATAAATAAATAATAACAATAATAATATGACAATAACAAATAACAATAATAAATAAAAATAAATAAATAAATAAATAATAACAATAATGAATAATAATAATAATAATAATAATAATAATAATAAATGAATAACAATAATAATAACAATAATAAATATATTTGCGGAAGTGAAATAACATTGACGCATAATATAATAACAATAACTATAATAACAATGTTGGACTCCTCTGAATAACAACAACAACTAAAACACCTCTTCTTCTAGACACCAGTCCGGAACCGTTTATCACATTACTTCGGGCTGGGTCTGTACGACCCAGCTGTAGAAAGGCCACACTCCGTTGTGGTTTGGAATTATAACAATTCTCTGTCTATGCTGCAATTCCCTTCTTTTTGCGCAGTACATATTGCACGTACCGCGAAACTAATAATAACAATAACAATAACAATAACAGTAATAATAACAATAACAATAAGTCAACAATAAGAATAATAACAACAATAATAACAATAACAATAATAATAATAACAATAATAAATAATAATAAATATCAATACTCGGACTCCGTTCAATAGAGGACTACCAGCCACCAACCCGTTAATCACTTTAGTTTGGGCTTCGTGTCTAGGTTGCTGTACAAAGGCCGCGCTCCCACTGGACTTCTTCGAATTAGAGTTACAATTCTGCTTTCCTCCCATGTTGCGATTCCAAATCGCCTTTCAGCTTCGTGCGCAGGTGACATATTGTAAACGTATCGCGTTAAACTTGTCCAGCAATTTTCGATAGCTGATATCTTCGTTATAATTGTGTCGATCGTAAATTCGCCGATCTCCATTTCCAGGTAACCGTCTTGGTTTCCGCCCATCTCTCACATAAGAAGAAGGTATGGTGCGCATCATCTACCTTCATTTGGACAATACAAACATGGTTTCCAGTCTCAGTCTTACCCATTCTGGTCAGCAGATACGATTTGAAATAGCCATGACCGGTCCAAAAGCTGAGTCAGGTAATAGTCCACCTCCCCACCGCTGGGTTCTAGAGATCCAAGGGCGGAGGCAAGCGGGATCCAGTCTCGCAGTCCAGCGCCCTCTTCCGTCCGTCTCCCAAAGTCGTTGCCATGCTTCTAATGTGGCGTCTCTTTCGTTGGCGACTCGTTCTTCACCTGCACGTCTCCTCATATATATGCGCGCTTCCTTTCCTGAGCAAGGAGCGACACTGGGATGACTCCCGCTACCACTAGGACCGCCGGTTCCGATACAGTGCGGTACGCCGAGGCAACTCTCAGTGCAGCCCTTCTCTGCACCTGGGCCAGTCTCTTACGATACATCTCCTTGCTCAGCGCGTCCGCTCCACACCTCGGAGCCGTACAGTAAGACCGACTGAACTGTCGACATCAATAACCTCCGCTTCTTTGGCCGAGGACCACCAACATTAGCCATCAACCTACTCAAGTTCGCAACCATCTTCGCCGCCTTATCGGCAGTACGTAAAATCTGGTGACGAAAGGTCATTTTGGTGTCAATCATCACTCCAAGGTATCTAACTGTTGGGCTGGTGAAAATTTCCACACATCCCCACGCGAAGGGGTACGATTGTGTCTATCTGCTTCTTAGATAGAATGACAACCTCAGTTTTGTTAAGTGCTAGACTCAAACCATGCATTTCCATCCAATGAGTTACCTCCTCATGGTTTGGTTAAGTTTGAGCTGTGCTAGTTCTACATCCCGCTCAGTAATGAGCAGTGCGATGTCGTCCGCATACCCAACAAGAGTCACTTCCTCCGGGCATTTCCTGCCTCAAGAGTCCGTCATATAGGATGTTCCAGAAATCCGGTCCTAAAATAGATCCTTGGGCAACCCCAGACGTCACCTTATCATTGCATCGACCCTGCTTCGTATCGTATATGATGGAACGATTCCGCAGGTAGTCGTCAATCATCCGCAAAAGGTACGGCGGCACCCGAAAGGAGTGCTCCAAAGCATTCAATATATCCACCCATCTTGCCGAATTGAATGCATTTCGGACGTCTAAGGTAACAAGAAGAACGATTCGACGCGAGTAGTGGTTGTGGTCCTCTGCTCTGGTTACCGCATCACAAACTTCCCGTAGAGCGTCGGCAGTTGATCTTCCCCGGCGGAATCCGTACTGTCGGGGCGACAAACCCCCAGCATCCTCCATCACTGCCTGCAATCTTGTTCGTATAAGCCTCTCCAGAACCTTACCCGCCGTGTCCAGCATGCATAGAGGGCGGTACGTAGATGGGTCATCCGGATCTCCCTGCTTTTTAGTGATTAGCACCAATCTGGCAACCTTCCAACGTGTGGGAAAAACTCCCGCGGCCAGGCACTCGTTGTACATATCCAGCAACAGATGTGGGCTATGCTGGTATACCAATTTCAGGATCTCGTTTGTAATGTTGTCCGGTCCTGGTGCTCTCCTTTGAGCAAGGGACCCCATTACCGTTCTGAGTTCCTCCTCATTAAATGGTAGGAAATCTCCTGGCATCCTCAAACCTCTGTCCATCCTCGCAGGATGAGAGGAAAAAGCGCTCGCGCAATTCGCTGCATCCTGGTTAGCCTCCAGAATAGCCGGCGGTTTCATCGCCCCAAGTCGACGGGTGACGAGCTTGTATCCTAGCCCCCAAGGCTCAGAGTCCACGTCCGACACCATGTCTTTCCAGTGGCGCGCTTTTGACTCATTAATTGCCCGTCGCAGGAGATTTCTTGGCTTCTCGGTGCTCAGCAGATCTTATATTAGCCTCCTCTCGGTTCCCAGCCCTTTGCGCGATTCGCCTTAATCGGAGGCAACGCTTGCGCAGCTCAGCTATCTCAGCCGTCCACCAGTAAGCTGCCCGTTTACAATGTCGAGGGAGCTTTTCAGGCATAGAGGCATCGCAGGCAGATGCAATGCCTGACATTGTCGACTCAACAAGTCTCTCCACTCGCTCCCTCGCATCTACCTCCGATTCTGCTATAAGTCGACATACAGGAGGCAGGGCCCTACAGAATCGTTCCGTGTCAAGTTTCCCAAAGTTCCAGCCACCAGAATTCGGTGAGAGAACCGGCAGCGGGCCTCAGATCGACCATACACGGTGAAGGTAATAGCCTGGTGATCGCTTCCTGTATAACTTTCAGATACTTTCCAGTCCACGATCCTAGGTACTAATGCCTCCGGATGCAAAAAGAGACGTCCGGTATAGTCTCTGAGTAACCACAGGTCGACGGAAGGTAGTCACTTCCCTCTCATTAAGAACAATAAGCCCAGTCCTGGCCGCCATTTCTAGAATATACCTTCCTCGGGAGTCCGGATGCGGCATACCCCACTCTATCGCCTTAGCATTAAAGTCTCCCCCAACAATTACCTCTCGCTGGGTATTGAAGATAGCATCCTCCAAAGCATCTATCTTTGTGCGGAACTGTTGAATACTCTCATTGGGGGTGAGGTAGCAACTAAAGAAAGTCATCGCCTCGCATCTGACCCAGACAAAGCCTTCCTCGGAACCGTGCCCCTCTACTCGAATGTTTCTTGAACTGGATATCCATATAGCCGAGGTGCTCAGCGGATCCGAGAACCAAGTGGGCTGATCTCGGTTCCTGTACTGTTCGCTGATTAACACAATATCCGTGTTGGATTCAAACGCCAGCTGATATAAAAGTTCGTCAGCTAGCCTACTTCTGTTCATATTGATCTGAATTACTCTGATCTCATCTGCTGTTCTGCTCCCTTGAAGAACTCTATTCATTAACTTGATGTTTCTTTTCTAGAGCACTGACGTACTCTGCTCTTGCTTTCTCAAGCGCCTGTCTGAAAAAACTCCGCATTTGCCTGACCCAGCAACATGGTCGCGTGCATTTTCAGCACTGCACAAAAAGCATCTAGCTTTGTTGGTGCAGTTCTTCTTAAGATGGCCCTTTCTCCACATCCCATGCAAAGCCCCTCCTTTCTTCTATCTGGTTCAGAGCAGGTTGCCTGCCGGTGTCCAAAGCCAAAGCATCTATAGCACCGGGTAACTTCAAGTCTCTCTTTCGTATTCTGCTATTCACCCATCCTACCTTAATGCGAGCAGTTTTAAGCAACTCAAGAGCATAGTGTTCATTAATTTCAACTAACGCCATTTTGAGCTGTCTGCTATTGGCCTTGGTTAAGATCACCTTCGGGTCAGTTTCGCAATTTGGTAAAGCTTTCCTAATTGCTTCAGTCACTTCTTCTACCGTAGTCAAACAGTCCAGGTCTCTAAACTCTAATTCTAAGTTTAGGCTGAAGAGTGCTGACCTGCGCCTTCCTTTCCTTCAAAGCCTCTTGAAGCTGGTTTGTAAACCTTTTACAGTTACTACTACTTCGTCCTAACTCTATCAAAATGGCCCTTTTTGGTTTTTCTGACGGCGTTTATATTCACTTCCGTCTCTACTGGTTTTACCCTCTGCCGAATCTCAGATAATACTTCAGCATAGGTTTTCCCATGCATTGGTTTTATAAGCAGGGCTGCGTGTTTCGGACGGGCTGTTTTGGGATTCAACTTTTCTTTATTACTGTAATTTAGCGGCGCGGCAACCCCGGTGGTGGTGGATATCTGCTGTCCGCTTTCCCTCTCTGCTGCTCTCCTTCTAGCTTCATTCTTTCTACATTGCTTACGCCTATTTCGGCGAACATCTTCCCAAAGGGATTTCGAGTGATTCATCAACAATCCCTGTTTCTTTGTCATGTCCTGCTGGACTGGTATCAATGAGAGTTTGGCTAACGTTCCTAACAAGTCTCTCATCCTCTGGAAGAGGAAATTTAACTTCGCATTCAGCCTTTCTCCAACTATTTCTGTGAAAAGTCATTGCGTCAAGAGCTTCTTCAAGTTTCTTTAGGCCATTCTTAATTTGCATAGACATATTTTTCATGGCGATCAGACGCCATTTTCATTCCTTTAACAATTTCTATACATTTGGCAAGTTCCTGTTCTTCCTTGTCCTTATGCTGTTTAATTCCTCTCCGTAGTCATCTTCGTCCTCTCCTGTTCCAAAGATGGCCTCAGCAAGTCAGACCTGCTTATAGGTGACTCCCTAGTTGCCATTTCTACCTTATGACACTCGATTACTGTCAAACGCTTTGGCAACTGACAATGTCAATCAAAAAAATCAGCGCAATCACCAACACCCACGGTCTACCTTTCTCCAGCAGCTTCCAAGTAACGGAACTTACCCCAACCAGTCTATCTTCTAATGCAGATGCACCTTGCAAAAACCTGGCGTCAAAACGTACTAGAACTGTACGAAAAATCACAAGCAACAGGAGCAGTTCTAAACACGTCAACACTGATTGACAACTCAATCAATATTAATAACAATAACAATAACAATAACAATAACAATAACAATAACAATAACAATAACAATAACAATAACAATAACAATAACAATAACAATAACAATAACAATAACAATAATAATAACAATAACAATAACAATAACAATAACAATAACAATAACAATAACAATAACAATAACAATAACAATAACAATAACAATAACAATAACAATAACAATAACAATAACAATAACAATAATAATAACAATAACAATAATAATAACAATAACAATAACAATAACAATAACAATAACAATAACAATAACAACAATAACAATAACAATAATAATAACAATAACAATAACAATAACAATAACAATAACAATAACAATATAATATAATAACAATAACAATAACAATAACAATAACAATAACAATAACAATAACAATAACAATAACAATAACAATAACAATAATAATAACAATAACAATAACAATAACAATAACAATAACAATAACAATAACAATAACAATAATAACAATAACAATAACAATAACAATAACAATAACAATAACAATAACAATAACAATAACAATAACAATAACAATAACAATAATAACAATAATAACAATAACAATAACAATAACAATAACAATAACAATATAATATAATAACAATAACAATAACAATAACAATAACAATAACAATAACAATAACAATATAATAACAATAACAATAACAATAACAATAACAATAACAATAACAATAACAATAACAATAATAATAACAATAACAATAACAATAACAATATAATAACAATAATAATAACAATAACAATAACAATAACAATAACAATAACAATAATAACAATAACAATAACAATAACAATAACAATAACAATAACAATAACAATAATAATAACAATAACAATAATAATAATAATAATAACAATAACAATAACAATAACAATAACAATAACAATAACAATAACAATAACAATAACAATAACAATAACAATAACAATAACAATAACAATAACAATAACAATAACAATAACAATAACAATAACAATATAATAACAATAACAATAACAATAACAATAACAATAACAATAATAATAACAATAACAATAACAATAACAATAATAATAACAATAACAATAACAATAACAATAACAATAACAATAATAATAACAATAACAATAACAATAACAATAACAATAACAATAACAATAACAATAACAATAACAATAATAATAACAATAACAATAATAATAACAATAATAATAACAATAACAATAACAATAACAATAACAATAACAATAACAATAACAATAACAATAACAATAACAATAACAATAACAATAACAATAATAACAATATAATAACAATAACAATAACAATAACAATAACAATAACAATAACAATAACAATAACAATAATATGTAATAATAATAACAATATAATAACAATACAATAACAATAACAATAACAATAACAATAACAATAACAATAACAATATAATAACAATAACAATAACAATATAATAACAATAACAATAACAATAACAATAACAATAACAATAACAATAACAATAACAATAACAATAATAACAATATAATAACAATAACAATAACAATAACAATAACAATAACAATAACAATAACAATAACAATATAATAACAATAACAATAACAATAACAATAATAATATAATAACAATAACAATAACAATAACAATAACAATAACAATAACAATATAATAACAATAACAATAACAATAACAATAACAATAACAATAACAATAACAATAACAATAACAATAACAATAACAATATAATAACAATAACAATAACAATAACAATAACAATAACAATAACAATAACAATAACAATAACAATAACAATAACAATAACAATATAATAACAATATAATATAATAACAATAACAATAACAATAACAATAACAATAACAATAACAATAACAATAACAATAACAATAACAATAACAATAACAATAACAATAACAATAACAATAACAATAACAATAACAATAACAATAACAATATACAATAACGATAACAATAACAATAACAATTAACAATAACAATAACAATAACAATATAATATAATAACAATAACAATAACAATGGTAACAATAACAATAACAATAACAATAACAATAACAATAACGCCTTAATAACAATAACAATAATATAACAATATAATAATAATATAATAACAATAACAATAACAATAACAATAACAATAACAATAACAATAAACAATAACAATATAATATAATAACAATAACAATAACAATAATAATAACAATAATAATAACAATATAATAACAATAACAATAACAATAATAACTTAATAACAATAACAATAACAATGTAATAACAATAACAATAACAATAAACAATAACAACAATAATAATAACAATAACAATAACAATAACAATAACAATAACAATAACAATAACAATAACAATAACAATAACAATAACACAATAACAATAACAATAACAATAACAATAACAATAACAATAACAATATAATAACAATAACAATAACAATAACAATAACAATAACAATAACAATAACAATAACAATAACAATAACAATAATAATAACAATAACAATAACAATAACAATAACAATAACAATAACAATAACAATAACAATAACAATAACAATAACAATAACAATAACAATAAATAACAATATAATAACAATAACAATAACAATAACAATAACAATAACAATAACAATAACAATAACAATAACAATAACAATAACAATAACAATAACAATAACAATAATAATAACAATAACAATAACAATAACAATAACAATAACAATAACAATAACAATAACAATAACAATAACAATAACAATAACAATAACAATAACAATATAATAACAATAACAATAACAATAACAATAATAATAACAATAACAATAACAATAATAATAACAATAACAATAACAATAACAATAATATAATAACAATAACAATAACAATAACAATAACAATAACAATAACAATAACAATAACAATAACAATAACAATAACAATAACAATAACAATAACAATATAATATAATATAATAACAATAACAATAACAATAACAATAACAATAACAATATAATAACAATAACAATAACAATAACAATAACAATAACAATAACAATAACAATATAATAACAATAACAATAACAATAACAATAACAATAACAATAACAATAACAATAACAATAACAATAACAATAACAATAACAATAACAATAACAATATAATAATAATAACAATAACAATAACAATAACAATAACAATAACAATATAATATAATAACAATAACAATAACAATAACAATAACAATAACAATAACAATAACAATAACAATAACAATAACAATAACAATAACAATAACAATAACAATATAATATAATAACAATAACAATAACAATAACAATAACAATAACAATAACAATAACAATAACAATAACAATAACAATAACAATAACAATAACAATAACAATAACAATAACAATAATAACAATAACAATAACAATAACAATAACAATAACAATAACAATAACAATAACAATAACAATAACAATAACAATAACAATAACAATAACAATAACAATAACAATAACAATAACAATAACAATAACAATAACAATAACAATAACAATAATAATAACAATAACAATAACAATAACAATAACAATAACAATATAATATAATAACAATATAATATAATATAATAACAATAACAATAACAATAACAATAACAATAACAATAACAATAACAATAACAATAACAATAACAATAACAATAACAATAACAATATAATGTAACAATAACAATAACAATAACAATAACAATAACAATAACAATATAATAACAATAACAATAACAATAACAATAACAATAACAATAATAACAATAATAATATAATAACAATAACAATAACAATAACAATAACAATAACAATAACAATAACAATAACAATAACAATAACAATAACAATAACAATAACAATAACAATAACAAAATAACAATAACAATAACAATAACAATAACAATAACAATAACAATAACAATAACAATAACAATAACAATAACAATAACTAATAACAATAACAACAATAACAATAACAATAACAATAGACAATAACAATAACATAACAATACTTAATAATAATAACAATAACAATAGAAAACAATAACAATAATAATAACAATAACAATAACAATAACAATAACAATAACAATAAAATAACATATTAACGTACCAACAATAACAATAACAATAACAATAACAATAACAATAACAATAACAATATAATAACAATAACAATAACAATAACAATAACAATAACAATAATAATAACAATAACAATAACAATAATAAACAATAACAATAACAATAACAATAACAATAACAATAACAGCCACAACCCGTTAACAATAACAATAACAATAACAATAACAATAACAATAACAATAACAATAACAATAACATATAACAATAATAATAACAATAACAATAACAATAACAATATCTTCGTTATAATTGTGTCGATAACAATAACAATCTCCATTTTCGAGTAACAATAATAACAATAACAAGGTATGGTGCGCATAACAATAACAATATCAATAATGTGGCGTCTCTTTCGTTGGCGACTCGTTCTTCACCTGCACGTCTCCTCATATATATGCGCTTCCTTTCCTGAGCAAGGAGCGACACTGGGATGACTCCCGCTACCACTAGGACCGCCGGTTCCGATACAGTGCGGTACGCCGAGGCAACTCTCAGTGCAGCCCTTCTCTGCACCTGGGCCAGTCTCTTACGATACATCTCGCTTGCTCAGCGCGTCCGCCCACACCTCGGAGCCGTACAGTAAGACCGACTGAACTGTCGACATCAATAACCTCCGCTTCTTTGGCCGAGGACCACCAACATTAGCCATCAACCTACTCAAGTTCGCAACCATCTTCGCCGCCTTATCGGCAGTACGTAAAATCTGGTGACGAAAGGTCATTTTGGTGTCAATCATCACTCCAAGGTATCTAACTGTTGGGCTGGTGAAAATTTCCACATCCCCACGCGAAGGGTACGATTGTGTCTATCTGCTTCTTAGATAGAATGACAACCTCAGTTTTGTTAAGTGCTAGACTCAAACCATGCATTTCCATCCAATGAGTTACCCTCCTCATGGTTTGGTTAAGTTTGAGCTGTGCTAGTTCTACATCCCGCTCAGTAATGAGCAGTGCGATGTCGTCCGCATACCCAACAAGAGTCACTTCCTCGGGCATTTCCTGCCTCAAGAGTCCGTCATATAGGATGTTCCAGAAATCCGGTCCTAAAATAGATCCTTGGGCAACCCCAGACGTCACCTTATCATTGCATCGACCCTGCTTCGTATCGTATATGATGGAACGATTCCGCAGGTAGTCGTCAATCATCCGCAAAAGGTACGGCGGCACCCGAAAAAAGTGCTCCAAAGCATTCAATATATCCACCCATCTTGCCGAATTGAATGCATTTCGGACGTCTAAAGGTAACAAGAAGAACGATTCGACGCGAGTAGTGGTTGTGGTCCTCTGCTCTGGTTACCGCATCACAAACTTCCCGTAGAGCGTCGGCAGTTGATCTTCCCCGGCGGAATCCGTACTGTCGGGGCGACAAACCCCCAGCATCCTCCATCACTGCCTGCAATCTTGTTCGTATAAGCCTCTCCAGAACCTTACCCGCCGTGTCCAGCATGCATAGAGGGCGGTACGTAGATGGGTCATCCGGATCTCCCTGCTTTTTAGTGATTAGCACCAATCTGGCAACCTTCCAACGTGTGGGAAAAACTCCCGCGGCCAGGCACTCGTTGTACATATCCAGCAACAGATGTGGGCTATGCTGGTATACCAATTTCAGGATCTCGTTTGTAATGTTGTCCGGTCCTGGTGCTCTCCTTTGAGCAAGGGACCCCATTACCGTTCTGAGTTCCTCCTCGTTAAATGGCAGGAAATCTCCTGGCATCCTCAAACCTCTGTCCATCCTCGCAGGATGAGAGGGAAAAGCGCTCGCGCAATTCGCTGCATCCTGGTTAGCTCCAGAATAGCCGGCGGTTTCATCGCCCCAAGTCGACGGGTGACGAGCTTGTATCCTAGCCCCCAAGGCTCAGAGTCCACGTCCGACACCATGTCTTTCCAGTGGCGCGCTTTTGACTCATTAATTGCCCGTCGCAGGGATTTCTTGGCTTCTCGGTGCTCAGCAGATCTTATATTAGCCTCCTCTCGGTTCCCAGCCCTTTGCGCGATTCGCCTTAATCGGAGGCAACGCTTGCGCAGCTCAGCTATCTCAGCCGTCCACCAGTAAGCTGCCCGTTTACAATGTCGGGGAGCTTTTTCTAGGCATAGAGGCATCGCAGGCAGATGCAATGCCTGACATTGTCGACTCAACAAGTCTCTCCACTCGCTCCCTCGCATCTACCTCCGATCCTGCTATAAGTCGACATACAGGAGGCAGGGCCCTACAGAATCGTTCCGTGTCAAGTTTCCCAAAGTTCCAGCCACCAGAATTCGGTGAGAACCGGCAGCGGGCCTCAGATCGACCATACACGGTGAAGGTAATAGCCTGGTGATCGCTTCCTGTATAACTTTCAGATACTTTCCAGTCCACGATCCCAGGTACTAATGCCTCGGATGCAAAAGAGACGTCCGGTATAGTCTCTGAGTAACCAGGACGACGGAAGGTAGTCACTTCCCTCTCATTAAGAACAATAAGCCCAGTCCTGGCCGCCATTTCTAGAATATACCTTCCTCGGGAGTCCGGATGCGGCATACCCCACTCTATCGCCTTAGCATTAAAGTCTCCCCCAACAATTACCTCTCCTTGGGTATTGAAGATAGCATCCTCCAAAGCATCTATCTTTGTGCGGAACTGTTGAATACTCTCATTGGGGGTGAGGTAGCAACTAAAGAAAGTCATCGCCTCGCATCTGACCCAGACAAAGCCTTCCTCGGAACCGTGCCCCTCTACTCGAATGTTTCTTGAACTGGATATCCATATAGCCGAGGTGCTCAGCGGATCCGAGAACCAAGTGGGCTGATCTCGGTTCCTGTACTGTTCGCTGATAAACACAATATCCGTGTTGGATTCAAACGCCAGCTGATATAAAAGTTCGTCAGCTAGCCTACTTCTGTTCATATTGATCTGAATTACTCTGATCTCATCTGCTGTTCTGCTCCTTGAAGAACTCTATTCATTAACTTGATGTTTCTTTTCTAGAGCACTGACGTACTCTGCTCTTGCTTTCTCAAGCGCCTGTCTGAAAACTCCGCATTTGCCTGACCCAGCAACATGGTCGCGTGCATTTTCAGCACTGCACAAAAAGCATCTAGCTTTGTTGGTGCAGTTCTTCTTAAGATAGCCCTTTTCTCCACACATCCCATGCAAAGCCCCTCCTTTCTTCTATCTGGTTCAGAGCAGGTTGCCTGCCGGTGTCCAAAGCCAAAGCATCTATAGCACCGGGTAACTTCAAGTCTCTTTCGTATTCTGCTATTCACCCATCCTACCTTAATGCGAGCAGTTTTAAGCAACTCAAGAGCATAGTGTTCATTAATTTCAACTAACGCCATTTTGAGCTGTCTGCTATTGGCCTTGGTTAAGATCACCTTCGGGTCAGTTTCGCAATTTGGTAAAGCTTTCCTAATTTAGCTTCCAGTCACTTCTTCTACCGTAGTCAAACAGTCCAGGTCTCTAAACTCTAATTTAAGTTTAGGCTGAAGAGTGCTGACCTGCCTTTTCCTTCAAAGCCTCTTGAAGCTGGTTTGTAAACCCTTTTACAGTTACTACTACTTCGTCCTAACTCTATCAAAAATGGCCTTTTTTGGTTTTTCTGACGGCGTTTATATTCACTTCCGTCTCTACTGGTTTTACCCTCTGCCGAATCTCAGATAATACTTCAGCATAGGTTTTCCCATGCATTGGTTTTATAAGCAGGGCTGCGTGTTTCGGACGGGCTGTTTTGGGATTCAACTTTTCTTTATTACTGTAATTTAGCGGCGCGGCAACCCCGGTGGTGGTGGATATCTGCTGTCCGCTTTCCCTCTCTGCTGCTCTCCTTCTAGCTTCATTCTTTCTACATTGCTTACGCCTATTTCGGCGAACATCTTCCCAAGGGATTTCGAGTGATTCATCAACAATCCCTGTTTCTTTGTCATGTCCTGCTGGACTGGTATCAATGAGAGTTTGGCTAACGTTCCTAACAAGTCTCTCATCCTCTGGAAGAGGAAATTTAACTTCGCATTCAGCCTTTCTCCAACTATTTCTGTGAAAAGTCATTTGCGTCAAGAGCTTCTTCAAGTTTCTTTAGGCCATTCTTAATTTGCATAGACATATTTTTCTGGCGATCAGACGCCATTTTCATTCCTTTAACAATTTCTATACATTTGGCAAGTTCCTGTTCTTCCTTGTCCTTATGCTGTTTAATTCCTCCCTGCAGTCATCTTCGTCCTCTCCTGTTCCAAAGATGGCCTCAGCAAGTCAGACCTGCTTATAGGTGACTCCCTAGTTGCCATTTCTACCTTATGACACTCGATTACTGTCAAACGCTTTGGCAACTGACAATGTCAATCAAAAAAATCAGCGCAATCACCAACACCCACGGTCTACCTTTCTCAGCAGCTTCCAAGTAACGGAACTTACCCCAACCAGTCTATCTTCTAATGCAGATGCACCTTGCAAAGAAACCTGGCGTCAAAACGTACTAGAACTGTACGAAAAATCACAAGCAACAGGAGCAGTTCTAAACACGTCAACACTGATTGGCAACTCAATAATAATTGTTACCAATAACAATAACAATAACAATAACAATAACAATAACAATAACAATATAATAACAATAACAATAATAACAATAACAATAACAATAACAATAACAATAACAATAACAATAACAATAACAATAACAATAACAATAACAATAACAATAACAATAACCAATATAACAATAACAATAACAATAACAATAACAACAATAACAATAATAATAACAATAACAATAACAATAACAATAACAATAACAATAACAATAACAATAACAATAACAATAACAATAACAATAACAATAACAATAATAATATAATAACAATAACAATAACAATAACAATAACAATATAATAACAATAACAATAACAATAACAATAACAATAACAATAACAATAACAATAACAATAACAATAACAATAACAATAACAATAACAATAACAATATAATAACAATAATAATAACAATAACAATAACAATAACAATATAATAACAATAACAATAACAATAACAATAACAATAACAATAACAATAACAATAACAATAACAATAACAATAACAATAACAATAACAATAACAATAACAATAACAATAACAATAACAATAACAATAACAATAACAACAATAACAATAACAATAATAACAATAACAATAACAATAACAATAACAATAACAATAACAATAACAATAACAATAACAATAACAATAACAATAACAATAACAATAACAATAACAATAACAATAACAATAACAATAACAATAACAATAACAATAACAATAACAATAATAATAACAATAACAATAACAATAACAATAACAATAACAATAACAATAACAATAACAATAACAATAACAATAACAATAACAATAACAATAACAATAACAATAACAATAACAATAACAATAACAATAATAACAATAACAATAACAATAACAATAACAATAACAATAACAATAACAATAACAATAACAATAACAATAACAATAACAATAACAATAACAATAACAATAACAATAACAATAACAATAACAATAACAATAACAATAACAATAACAATAACAATAACAATAACAATATAATAACAATATAATAACAATAACAATAACAATAACAATAACAATAACAATAACAATAACAATAACAATAACAATAACAATAACAATAACAATAACAATAACAATAACAATAACAATAACAATAACAATAACAATAACAATAACAATAACAATAACAATAACAATAACAATAACAATAACAATAACAATAACAATAACAATAACAATAACAATAACAATAACAATAACAATATAATAACAATAACAATAACAATAACAATAACAATAACAATAACAATAACAATAACAATAACAATAACAATAACAATAACAATAACAATAACAATAATAACAATAACAATAACAATAACAATAACAATAACAATAACAATAACAATAACAATAACAATAACAATAACAATAACAATAACAATAACAATAACAATAACAATAACAATAACAATAACAATAACAATAATAATAACAATAACAATAACAATAACAATAACAATAACAATAATAACAATAACAATAACAATAACAATAACAATAACAATAACAATAACAATAACAATAACAATAACAATAACAATAACAATAATAACAATAACAATAACAATAACAATAACAATAACAATAACAATAACAATAACAATAACAATAACAATAACAATAACAATAACAATAACAATAACAATAACAATAACAATAACAATAACAATAACAATAACAATAACAATAACAATAACAATAACAATAACAATAACAATAACAATAACAATAACAATAACAATAACAATATAATAACAATAACAATAACAATAACAATAACAATAACAATAACAATAACAATAACAATAACAATAACAATAACAATAACAATAATAATAACAATAACAATAACAATAACAATAACAATAACAATAACAATAACAATAACAATAACAATAACAATAACAATAACAATAACAATAACAATAACAATAACAATAACAATAACAATAACAATAACAATAACAATAACAATAACAATAACAATAACAATAACAATAACAATAACAATAACAATAACAATAACAATAACAATAACAATAACAATATAATAACAATAACAATAACAATAACAATAACAATAACAATAACAATAACAATAACAATAACAATAACAATAACAATAACAATAACAATAACAATAACAATAACAATAACAATAACAATATAATAACAATAACAATAACAATAACAATAACAATAACAATAACAATAACAATAACAATAACAATAACAATAACAATAACAATAACAATAACAATAACAATAACAATAACAATAACAATAACAATAACAATAACAATAACAATAACAATAACAATAACAATAACAATAACAATAACAATAACAATAACAATAACAATAACAATAACAATAACAATAACAATAACAATAACAATAACAATAACAATAACAATAACAATAACAATAACAATAACAATAACAATAACAATAACAATAACAATAACAATAACAATAACAATAACAATAACAATAACAATAACAATAAAAATAACAATAACAATAACAATAACAATAACAATAACAATAACAATAACAATAACAATAACAATAACAATAACAATAACAATAACAATAACAATAACAATAACAATAACAATAACAATAACAATATAATAACAATAACAATAACAATAACAATAACAATAACAATAACAATAACAATAACAATAACAATAACAATAACAATAACAATAACAATAACAATAACAATAACAATAATAACAATAACAATAACAATAACAATAACAATAACAATAACAATAACAATAACAATAACAATAACAATAACAATAACAATAACAATAACAATAACAATAACAATAACAATAACAATAACAATAACAATAACAATAACAATAACAATAACAATAACAATAACAATAACAATAACAATAACAATATAATAACAATAACAATAATAACAATAACAATAACAATAACAATAACAATAACAATAACAATAACAATAACAATAACAATAACAATAACAATAACAATAACAATAACAATAACAATAACAATAACAATAACAATAACAATAACAATAACAATAACAATAACAATAACAATAACAATAACAATAACAATAACAATAACAATAACAATAACAATAACAATAACAATAACAATATAATAACAATAACAATAACAATATATATAATAACAATAACAATAACAATAACAATAACAATAACAATAACAATAACAATAACAATAATAACAATAACAATAACAATAACAATAACAATAACAATAACAATAACAATAACAATAACAATAACAATAACAATAACAATAACAATAACAATAACAATAACAATAACAATAACAATAACAATAACAATAACAATAACAATAACAATAACAATAACAATAACAATAACAATAACAATAACAATAACAATAACAATAACAATAACAATAACAATAACAATAACAATAACAATATAATAACAATAACAATAACAATAACAATAACAATAACAATAACAATAACAATAACAATAACAATAACAATAACAATAACAATAACAATAACAATAACAATAACAATAACAATAACAATAACAATAACAATAACAATAACAATAACAATAACAATAACAATAACAATAACAATAACAATAACAATAACAATAACAATAACAATAACAATAACAATAACAATAACAATAACAATAACAATAACAATAACAATAACAATAACAATAACAATAACAATAACAATAACAATAACAATAACAATAACAATAACAATAACAATAACAATAACAATAACAATAACAATAACAATAACAATAACAATAACAATAACAATAACAATAACAATAACAATAACAATAACAATAACAATAACAATAACAATAACACTAACAAAAACAATAACAATAACAATAACAATAAAAATAACAATATCAATAACAATAACAATAACAATAACAATAACAATAACAATAACAATAACATTAACAATAACAATAACAGTAACAATAACAATAACAATAACAGTAACAATAACAATAACAGTAACAATAACAATAACAATAACAATAACAATAACAATAACAATAACAATAACAATAACAATAACAATAACAATAACAATAACAATAACAATAACAATAACAATAACAATAACAATAACAATAACAATAACAATAACAATAACAATAACAACAATAACAATAACAATAACAATAACAATAACAATAACAATAACAATAACAATAACAATAACAATAACAATAACAATAACAATAACAATAACAATAACAATAACAATAACAATAACAATAACAATAACAATAACAATAACAATAATAACAATAACAATATAATAAACAATAACAATAACAATAACAATAACAATAACAATAACAATAACAATAACAATAACAATAACAATAACAATAACAATAACAATAACAATAACAATAACAATAACAATAACAATAACAATAACAATAACAATAACAATAACAATAACAATAACAATAACAATAACAATAACAATAACAATAACAATAACAATATAACAATAACAATAACAATAACAATAACAATAACAATAACAATAACAATAACAATAACAATAACAATAACAATAACAATAACAATAACAATAACAATAAAAATAACAATAAAAATAACAATAACAATAACAATAACAATAACAATAACAATAACAATAACAATAACAATAACAATAACAATAACAATAACAATAACAATAACAATAACAATAACAATAACAATAACAATAACAATAACAATAATAATAACAATAACAATAACAATAACAATAACAATAACAATAACAATAACAATAACAATAACAATAACAATAACAATAACAATAACAATAACAATAACAATAACAATAACAATAACAATAACAATAACAATAACAATAACAATAACAATAACAATAACAATAACAATAACAATAACAATAACAATAACAATAACAATAACAATAACAATAACAATAACAATAACAATAACAATAACAATAACAATAACAATAACAATAACAATAACAATAACAATAACAATAATAACAATAACAATAACAATAACAATAACAATAACAATAACAATAACAATAACAATAACAATAACAATAACAATAACAATAACAATAACAATAACAATAACAATAACAATAACAATAACAATAACAATAACAATAACAATAACAATAACAATAACAATAACAATAACAATAACAATAACAATAACAATAACAATAACAATAACAATAACAATAATAACAATAACAATAACAATAACAATAACAATAACAATAACAATAACAATAACAATAACAATAACAATAACAATAACAATAACAATATAATAACAATAACAATAACAATAACAATAACAATAACAATAACAATAACAATAACAATAACAATAACAATAACAATAACAATAACAATAACAATAACAATAACAATAACAATAACAATAACAATAACAATAACAATAACAATAACAATAACAATAACAATAACAATAACAATAACAATAACAATAACAATAACAATAACAATAACAATAACAATAACAATAACAATAACAATAACAATAACAATAACAATAACAATAACAATAACAATAACAATAACAATATAATAACAATAACAATAACAATAACAATAACAATAACAATAACAATAACAATAACAATAACAATAACAATAACAATAACAATAACAATAACAATAACAATAACAATAACAATAACAATAACAATAACAATAACAATAACAATAACAATAACAATAACAATAACAATAACAATAACAATAACAATAACAATAACAATAACAATAACAATAACAATAACAATAATAATAACAATAACAATAACAATAACAATAACAATAACAATAACAATAACAATAACAATAACAATAACAATAACAATAACAATAACAATAACAATAACAATAACAATAACAATAACAATAACAATAAATAATAACAATAACAATAACAATAACAATAACAATATAATAACAATAACAATAACAATAACAATAACAATAACAATAACAATAACAATAACAATAACAATAACAATAACAATAACAATAACAATAACAATAACAATAACAATAACAATGTAATAACAATAACAATAACAATAACAATAACAATAACAATAACAATAACAATAACAATAACAATAACAATAACAATAACAATAACAATAACAATAACAATAACAATAACAATAACAATAACAATAACAATAACAATAACAATAACAATAACAATAACAATAACAATAACAATAACAATAACAATAACAATAACAATAACAATAACAATAACAATAACAATAACAATAACAATAACAATAACAATAACAATAACAATAACAATAACAATAACAATAACAATAACAATAACAATAACAATAACAATAACAATAACAATAACAATAACAATAACAATAACAATAATATAATAACAATAACAATAACAATAACAATAACAATATAATAACAATAACAATAACAATAACAATAACAATAACAATAACAATAACAATAACAATAACAATAACAATAACAATAACAATAACAATAACAATAACAATAACAATAACAATAACAATAACAATAACAATAACAATAACAATGACAATAACAATAACAATAACAATAACAATAACAATAACAATAACAATAACAATAACAATAACAATAACAGTAACAATAACAATAACAATAACAATAACAATAACAATAACAATAACAATAACAATAACAATAACAATAACAATAACAATAACAATAACAATAACAATAACAATAACAATAACAATAAAAATAAGCATCAATACTCGGACTCCCTTCAATAGAGGACTACCAGCCACCACCCGTTAATCACGCTCCACTAGACTTTCGAATTAGAGCAATTCTCTTTCTATGTTGCGGTCCAAATCGCCTTTCTTCGTGCGCAGGACATATTGAACGTATCGCGTTAAACTTGTCCAGCAATTTTCATTGGCTGATATCTTCGTTATAATTGTGTCGATCGTAAATTCGCCGATCTCCATTTCGAGTAACCGTCTTGGTTCCGCCCATCTCTCACATAAGAAGAAGGTATGGTGCGCATCATCTACCTCATTTGGACAATACAAGCATGCTCCAGTCTCAGTCTTACCCATTCAGTGCAGATACGATTTGAAGTAGCCATGACCGGTCAAAAACTGAGTCAGGTAATAGTCCACCTCCCCATGGGTTCTAGAGATCCAAGGGCGGAGGCGCGAGATCAGTCTCGCAGTCCAGCGCCCTCTTCCGTCCGTCTCCCAAAGTCGTTGCCATGCTTCTAATGTGGCGTCTCTTTCATTGGCGACTCGTTCTTCACCTGCACGTCTCCTCATATATATGCGCTTCCTTTCCTGGGCAAGGAGCGACACTGGGATGACTCCCGCTACCACTAGGACCGCCGGTTCCGACACAGTGCGGTACGCCGAGGCAACTCTCAGTGCAGCCCTTCTCTGCACCTGGGCCAGTCTCTTACGATACATCTCCTTGCTCAGCGCGTCCGCCCACACCTCGGAGCCGTACAGTAAGACCGACTGAACTGTCGACATCAATAACCTCCGCTTCTTTGGCCGAGGACCACCAACATTAGCCATCAACCTACTCAAGTTCGCAACCATCTTCGCCGCCTTATCGGCAGTACTTAAAATCTGGTGACGAAATGATAATGATAATGATAATGATAATGATAATGATAATGATAATGATAATGATAATGATAATGATAATGATAATGATAATGATAATGATAATGATAATGATAATGATAATGATAATGATAATGATAATGATAATGATAATGATAATGATAATGATAATGATAATGATAATGATAATGATAATGATAATGATAATGATAATGATAATGATAATGATAATGATAATGATAATGATAATGATAATGATAATGATAATGATAATGATAATGATAATGATAATGATAATGATAATGATAATGATAATGATAATGATAATGATAATGATAATGATAATGATAATGATAATGATAATGATAATGATAATGATAATGATAATGATAATGATAATGATAATGATAATGATAATGATAATGATAATGATAATGATAATGATAATGATAATGATAATGATAATGATAATGATAATGATAATGATAATGATAATGATAATGATAATGATAATGATAATGATAATGATAATGATAATGATAATGATAATGATAATGATAATGATAATGATAATGATAATGATAATGATAATGATAATGATAATGATAATGATAATGATAATGATAATGATAATGATAATGATAATGATAATGATAATGATAATGATAATGATAATGATAATGATAATGATAATGATAATGATAATGATAATGATAATGATAATGATAATGATAATGATAATGATAATGATAATGATAATGATTGATGACGATGACGATGACGATGACGATGACGATGACGATGACGATGACGATGACGATGACGATGACGATGACGATGACGATGACGATGACGATGACGATGACGATGACGATGACGATGACGATGACGATGACGATGACGATGACGATGACGATGACGATGACGATGACGATGACGATGACGATGACGATGACGATGACGATGACGATAACGATGACGATGACGATGACGATAACGATGACGATGACGATGTTGTGTTTGCAGCATAAATAAAATATTATCTGAAAGTGTTACATTGCTCTAAAATTGTATTTTAATATTACAAAGGGTTTGGAATTCCGAATAATGTAACATTTTCGTAATACTAGAATTGAAGTGATTGTCAATATCACGCGTTAGATCTTCCATATAAATTGGCAATTTTTCACATGCATGTGTTGTAAGTAACTAAAATGAGTAGCAAGTGCATTTCTTGACATACAAAGTAGGGATATCCTTCTTTAAGGGAGTCATATCAGAGGGATGTTTTCCAATCATTACGTTTACGCCATCGGATCCGATGTCTATGAAACTGGTTTTATGGGGAATATTATTGTTATATAATGTAGTAATACTGTTATAAAACGTGCTATCATCGGCGTTGTCTAATTTAATTAATACAAAAAAAATTGTATTTAACACTATAATTTGCACCTTTATTTATAAATTTAAAATAAGAGAAAGTTTTTTTCTTCGAAGATGTGTAATATAAGGATTCAAATATCTGTATGTTGCCCCAACACGTGCTTGACTATGGTTGTTGATTTTGTTATCCCACAGGTAAGATTTAGTGCTATTTTTTCCCAACAAAATTTTGAAATTACTTTTAGTAAATTACGGTGAACAACACCTCGTGCTCCGCGATATGCAGTCAGTCGTTTTTCTCCTAATAATTTGTAGGGTACAGCATTAATAGAATTGTTTAAAGTTTATATTTCTGCATTTAAATCTCTTCTAACTTCGTCGTCCAACTTTTTCTTCCCCAAAATGATGACTGTTACAAATGCTGAATTGACTGTACTTTTGCTTGGTAAAATTTGAATAACCGATGTTTAATTAAAGCATCTTTTCCACTTGTAATTCGTTAACCAACTTGCAATTTCTACGTTCTATTTTTCTTTACAACATTGATTATATTTCCTTCCTTTACAGAACCAATGCAGTTATTGTCCCTTATTCTTGAAATTTATTTTAACTTGCCACAGCTACCCTCTCAATAAAATAATGAAAATAGAACAAGTACAGTTTATGTAATTAGTAAATACATTACAGTACAGTTCATGTAATAAGTGAGTACATCACAATACAGTTCATGTAATTAGTAAGTACTGTACTCATAAAAGGAAAATCAATTATTTCTTCGAGACATTTTTTTCAAAGTTTAAGCATGCAGGTGTTTTCTGTAAAAGTTCTCACGATTTCAGTAAGCACTAAAATTTACTTTTGTATAATTTTGAAACCAATATATCGGACTATACATAAGTATATATCTGGAAGTGCAAAATAATATTTTATTTATTTCTAGTGTATTAATTAAACAAATACGTAAAACACAACTAATTAATAGTATTAGGAATGCACATACATTTGTTCCTTAAAAAAAAATTCGGTAGATTTTAAAGGTAAATCGCTAGATCGGTAGAAATTTTTCAAAATCGGTAGATACCGAATAATCACTGTTTGTGAACTTCAAATGTTAATGCATTTAATATAGATATAACGCTATCTGCTATTCATAAGTATAAGATTGTAAAAACGATCTGATATAGATTCAAATCCTAGTTATTTTTTTGTTTTCCCATTTTTATTATGAATCTAGAAACAGTGGCGATATCCAAAAGCTCTAATTTAAGCGTTGCTATTGCATCTTATGGACATTGTCATTATCCTGGTGGCATACATGTTTTGTATATTGGAACGTTTGTAAACAACTCAAATGTCCTATATTTTGCTAGAATTATTTGATTTCGAACTGTAAAATTATTTAAAGGTTCTAACACTAAAATACCTCTACTTAATCAGAAACAGATATTTTATTATTTTATGGAGAAATGTTTGTTGAAAATATTTTCAGAAATATTCCAATGTGTTACATTACTGTATTATTTAATGTTTAAAAATGCAATGTGTGCTAGAACTAATATAGTACTGCAGCAATATCGCATTATTTCCTACGCTGAATGTAAGAATTGCAGTTTTTAACTATCAAAAATTCAGCGAAATGCAAGATCCCATTTGACACAGAAATAGATTATCCCTATGTCATTTCTATAGGAATTATATTCCTAGTTTCATATATTTTCCATTTTTTGATAGAAGACAGAAAGTTTCGCAAATTATCAATAAGGGAAAACAAAGAAAAACAATATTTTAATTCAAAGCGAGGGATTTTAATTTTCCTTTACTATAAGGTAATTTACATATACATCATCAAGATAGATCCTTACAATTCTCTTTAATCCAGTCCAACAGTTTGCTAACTCTAGCGAAGCCAGACGGGTAACCAAGGTCACAACCTGCAGCTGCTCCAAAACTAACAATGCCTTCCAATGTAGCAACGCCATACTCATCGTAACGAACGAGTGGTCCGCCGGAATCACCCTAAATGAGTAGTTATACTTTTTTGTTTGAAGACAATTATTAAATTGTGTGTCTTACACTGCAGGTTCCTTCATTTGTTTCCCCTATTGTGCATAGGGTAGAATTTATCACAGTCGATGTACCGTAGACTAAACTGCACAACTGATTAGAGATTGCTGTAACGCCAACGTAGTTAAGGACCGAACTTGGACTGGTAGCAGCTAAAATGAAGAACTTTATATAATTAGATAATGGTATGCCTAGTTTATATTTTCTATATAAAAGCAAGAGGTATCACAATTATTTATCAAATTCGTATACACCACATTTTCAAGTAAGATTTATTGTAACCGATCTGATAATTTATTGTTCTCTTTCTTTCGGCTTCTCACAATACATTTTTCTGACAGAACCAGAGAGACAATATCTATAACGCAGCAAACAATATCATGATGGTCGTAGGCAGAAGGTAGGACTTATTCAGTACAATTAATTTGCTCAGACCCTTGTCGATTCTATGCTTTTCTATATCAACTACTGTCGTCTTACTAAAGAAACCTCTTTTTTGCAATTACGCGCAATTGGAATTTTATTCGTGAATTTGTCTTTGTCTTCAGTTTGGCAGCACATTTCAGAGCGATGCGTCTTCTACTTGTGCAACCGTAATTATCTTAAATAGTTTCTCAGTCTTTTACGGCCGTTTGTAATAGTTGTAACGGTTGTCGGGTTTCGCCGTGTCACTAAGTTTTCTCTCCCTGACCTTTCGCGAACAACAGCGGTTCGCATTTTGAAATATACTGAGTACCTTAATGAGAGCCAACAACCGTTACGACTATGACCATAATTATCTTTTCTTTTCCAGCGACGTAATTGTAAAATACAACTTCAATTAAGTGACAAATCAAAAATTAATTTTGATTTGCTTGAGCTACGATAATAATTTTGGTTAGTTCTGAAACTGATACACGTAACATAAAACGTTAAAAACAAGAATTACTTAGTAGTCAGAGCCAATCAAATGCTGAAAAATCAGCCAGAAAACAATTTTGGATTCTTTTTAGCCAATCAAATCTTTTCTGATCAGTTTGTGATTTCCAAGATTACAAGGTGGAAACAGACGTGAGAGTAGTCAACGGCGTCGAAACATAGTGGTATTACTCATGAGCAGAATAAATGACATGAATTGTCCTGAAGTATATAGTTAATTTCATAGGAATCCGCTGAACTTTCCATTTCTTTGATGTTTGACGCCGTAAATTATACACTGCCAAACCTGTATACAGTGAGAAAGATCGAATCTGAAAAATCTGGCCGAATATTAATTGAGATGGTTTCTCAACGCAAAATCATTTACAGTAAACAAGGTAAGTATAAAAGTATAGTAATTAACTTAAAAAATTGAAAAAAGAAACAGAAATAACTAGACTAAGTGATTTAAAACATAAATAGAATTGTTACGGTATAGACAAATGTCTAGCATAAATGCACACGAAATACTACAACAAATTCATATTTCTACTTTGATAGATTGCAATCATTGATAATGTATATAACATTAGTTGGCATCAATTCCGGCCACCTGGAATACTTCGACTACCTAGCAGTACGTGCACGTCATGGATCGGGTGTACGAGGGTGACCTGAAATGTTCTCGGAGTCGATAAGAAAAACACGGAATTGGTGTATTGGAAGTCTCGAAGTCTGCAAAATAGCCATCTGTAGCGGCGATGACCTCCTCATTTAAGGCAAATCTATTTCTTCCCAGCGATTTTTTCAGGCTTGGGAATAGGAAAAGGTCGCTGGGGTCTAGGTCCGGTGAATGTGGAGTATGAGAGACTAATTCGTAGAACAACTGATTCAAGTTGAACGCGACGATGAAGGATGAATGAGCGGGTGAATTGTGGTGGTGGAAAAGCACCTTTTTCCGCTATAAACGAGGCCGTTTCTCCTCCAATACTGCATCGAATCGGGTCAATAAATCGTTGTAGTATTGCTCCGTGATCGTCCTTTCCTTCTGCAGATAGTCGATGACGATCACACATTGGGAATCCCAAAAAATGGTCGTCATGACCTTTCCGGCCGATGAAACGGTCTTTGCTTCCTCGGAGCCGATTCGCCCGGAAAAGTCCACTGCTTCGACTGTTTCTTGGTCTCCAGTACGTAGTGGTGGATCCAGGTCTCATCCACGGTTACGAAACGCATGAGGGAATTCTTTGGCTTGCGTTGGATCCTGGCCAGACACTCCTCCGAAACGGTCACCCGATTTCGTTTTTGCTCCGGTGTGAGCAAACACGGAACCCATCGCGCCGAAAGGTTTTTCATACCAAAAATTTCGTGTAGGATATGGCCAACGCGTTTTTGTCAGATACATGTTGTCCCAGCTATCTCTTTTGGCTTCAATCGGCAATCGGCTAGCACGACATCATGAATCTTGCCGACAATTTCATCTTTGGTAGCGGTTTTTGGGCGTCCACTGCGTGCTTCGTGGCTTGTACTTGTGCGGCCACGTTTGAACTCACTCACCTAGAAGCTTATGGTCGAAAATGATGGAGTGCATCTGCCATGATGACCTATAGTAAAATATGTCTAATCTCCGTGGCCGTTTTCCCAGCCATCCAGAAGTGTTTTATCACTTTACTGAATTCAATTTGGTCCATTTTTGCGAAACCGCCTGACTTGCTACACAAAACACACTCTTAAACAACAACTATTGACAGTAGCCGTCTGAAATTTGGACAGTTGCTATAAAAAAGGTTGCTCTTGCTGATCAATGAATCCACTTCAACCTTCGTGCGCCATCTATTGCCGATTCTGGAAACATTTTAGGTCGCCCTCGTATACAGGATTATCAAACTTCAATGAAATTTATCATGAGCAGATCAAGTCTAACGATTGTCAAAACTGATATAAGAAATACACAAAACTAAGTGAACTATGAAAATGTTAATTTGCCGACAAACTCATTCTGCTTATGTAGTTACAAGAATATTCAGCAAAGTCACAAATGGTGCAAATTAACAAAAACAAGAGAAAACGAGACGATAGATACGGTATAGCCAAAATGTTAAACTACCGTACATATAGAAAGCGTGTTAACAGTGGATGGCCGTTTGCAGTGGTGATAATTTGAAAGAGGCACGATACATTTACAGTTATATACAAACATATGTGCTAATGAGCATTTTAGCCGATTTATACTTGTTAGATCGAATTCTCTCTCCAGAATAGACGCACCTTCATTCCGCTGTGCTAGAACTGCTTACTCGAACAAAACCATAACTTATTTGAACATTTTAGATTCACACATCAGAGTAGTCATAATGCAAACAAACTGCATCTTACCAAGTACCAATTTACAATACTCGTAAATTAACCTTATGAACATGATAAGAATCTTTTTTGTTAACTGTTCAAGTCAAAGGAAATGATTTATCCTGAATGCATGTATGTATGTACATACATTTTGAACTAACAATATTGGCTGAGGATGATCGTAAGTAACTTTGTCGTGTACATGTACTCAATATGAATCAGGTGTCTGAATTGATAAATGAACCTATTCCATTTAACTTAAAAGCGAATATATTAATAACACGCTTTATGTAGCTGCTTCATAGTAATAGACATACGTTCTCATGATAATCAAGATATTTAAAACATGTATGATATTAGAACAATACCTTGACTGGTTAAACCCCAACCACTAACCACGAGTGAAGTGCCACTTTCGACAGAGGTACCAGGCTGTGGAAGTCGTATCGTTCCAATTGTGTTTGTTAGATTAACTGGCGTATCAAGAGAAATTAATGCAATATCATAGTTTAAGTAATCATTGAATCCAGGATGAGCTTTGTACTGGGTAGCTACAACACCGAATCCTCCGAAAAGCGTAGTGCTACCCAAGTAAATATAAAAGTATTGAGCACTAGAAGAGGAATAAATCAAATTAATATGAACAGATTTTAAATATTAATTACGGATAATAGTTTAATATACCGGCTGTCATACGCCATAAGTATAACCTTAAATTTTCTTTTTCGTTTATAGCACTGTTTGATTAAAATTATTTTGAATGTACGGTTTAGACCACATTTGCAATTCTTTTATCCCTTTAGCAACTTTTTAGCGCCTCCAGTTTTGCCACAAATAGAATACACCCTGAATATTTTCACATTTTTGGACATATTTTTCAATTCAAGTTCAATTATGTACCAGCCTGTACATAATTGAGCTATAATGAATAGGCCGTTGCAAATACCTATACTTACATTTTAAAAATGATTGTTACAGATGATTTCAAAAATTGTACTAATAGAAAAAAGTCAAAATTTTCAAAATAACTGAAATAAGGTAAAAGCAGTGATATAGGGACACCCGAAGAATTTCGATCAAAAATAACATGTGCAAATCAATTACGCAATAAAAAAGGCACTATTCCGTTTGATATAAGGAAAATGACGCTGACGTCCGGTGAAGCTCGAAAACCAATCATCTTGAAACTATTTTCATTAGGTTGGCCTTGGTTCAATTACCTTTAGTCCAACTTTCCATAATACTTTCAATGTATAGCTTCAATGAGCCGATATACATACATATATACGTATGTATATTTGCTGTATTTTTGTATCGATTATTAATTAGTAATGCATGAATTCCAAATTCTGAAAAGGATACAAATATAAGCTTTTCCAAACAAAAAAATCCAAACACTACTGTTGTAACATAAGTATAGTATGTTTTCTGTTAAATACAAAAAACAACAGAATAAAAATAGATTTTTAAGCACCCCTATTGAACTGTTAGCACGCATATAGTGTTTGGTATCATTCGAACCGTTAAAAAATTTATTTTTTACCTAAATGTTCAACTAAAAAAAATAATTTCTTAAGTAAAATTGTCAAAATGAATGTTCTGTAGTCATAGTAGCTATAAAAAACAAAAAAGCGCCACCTTACCATTACTTAGTCCAGTGAGAGTTGTTTCAAGACGGTTACTGCGCTCGAAAATGAAAAATAAATGCTCAAATTTTCGGTAACAACGGCAATCAAATAAAGCATGTTTTCTTACTTAAAAAATTACGTGGAATCCAAAAATACAAAAAATATACGGGGTATTCAGCAGTACTAGAAAATTGAAAAGATTGTAAATATAGTCTAGATAGTACATCAAACAGTCCTTAAAATATTTTAAAAGTCTTACTTTTCTACGCAATGAGCTGCGGTTAAAACACACTGCCGGGTAATTAACGCACCGCCACAAAGCCACGCACCACCAGCTGCATTTACTCCAATAATACCCACTTGCCAGGGGAATTGCCCAGGTTGTGCAGGTTGTCCTCCTATTATCCGGCTCGCTATAAATTTTAAGAAATTAAGCACAGTATATTTTTATTATACTTCTCTTTAAAAATACTTTTACTATTAGCAATAACCTCCCGCCATGGCAGAGCTTTAATCTAAAAAAGAAAACACAGTTAATCAAGAGCCTTGAGAGGACTGAAACTGTTTTCTTACTCTTCCTAATGAGGGTAGAGCCCAACATGAGCTTGCAACGCAAAGCACGAATATCACCAAAGCCTTCATTTCGAAAGCAATTGTTTCTTTTTCGTGCAGAGTGCTTAAATATACTACGATACTATCGGCAACGAATCTTGTTGTTTTCGATAAGATTCCTGCATCGTGAGAGCTGCATTGTTTAATGTTTTGTAAACAACATCTTTTAGCGTTATATTAATACTTAATCTTTCCATATATAAGTTAAGTGGACTATCTACTACATCTGTGTTTCATTAGTCTTATTTAAACTTTGAATTCTGTTTATGTTTAATGTATTGTTTGAGTTGATAAATATCATCGAAAATTTATTTAAAAATAGGAGGACTTAGAAAAACAACATAAAATTATCAGGCCTTTCGGGGGGTACATATGCGATCAATTAAAATTGAATGTTTTGTTCTTATCGCTTGATGGAGTAGCATAAATTATTCAGAATAATTAACGAGTTTTTATTTATCAGGTATTTTTAGAGACATGAAAATAGATTGGGTTTTGAAAGACAGGGCTACTGATACCACTTTAGTTGTGAGTTTACTTACTACTAACATTTGATTTTAACACCTTCTTGGAGGATATTCAAATCGCACAATGAAACTTTAAGTAACAAACAATTATTTTTAAAAACTTAGAAGTTATGGAGAATAATAAAATACTGATATGAAACATATGTTTGTGGTTTACAATTTGGACAATACAATTTGAGTTTTGTATACTTATGACAGTTACTACATATTACTATGTTTGCTTTATTGTTTCTAGTTGAAAGGCAAAATTAACAACGGTTCAGTTTTATATGTTTGTGGCAATTTATTACGAAGGCGAATTGCGTACAATACAGAAAATAGACAAACCTGCATTTACAAATAGTACACTTCACTTGCCGAAGTCTAGCTGAATGCTGTTCAATTTAACCCATAAATTAGGAAAAAATAAAACTAAAGAAAACTTGAAGTAAACTAGGAAGATTACACTCAGCGAAATTTCTATAATTCCACATGAATTTTGAACAAAATATTTGGTTTTCACAATATCTTCGACAAATTATTGTTAAATGAACTGACATCGAATGAGTTTGAGAGAGATAGAGTATTTTATATATTTTAATGTTACAAAAATTTTGGAATTATAAATAATCTAACATTTTCTTAGGACTAGAACTGAAATAATTATAAATATCTCGTGTTAGATCATCCACATAAATTGACAATAGCAAGCGCATTTTGTGAGATACAAAGGAGAGATATTTTTTTCAAGAGAGTCATAACAGAATGATGTTTTTCCATCATTCTGTTTATTTAATTAAATTTGTTTTATAGGGATTACTATTATTAAATACTGCAATAATACTATTATAACGCGTGCTAGCATCGGCGTTGTCTTATTTAATTAATCAATAGAAAATTGTTCTTAACGCAATACCTATTGTTAAGATGTTTTACCACTACACACCAATAAATGCAGTCAGTCATATTTCTCCTAGTAATTTATAAAATACAGTATTAATAGAATTATTTAAAACAAACATTTCTACATTTATACCTCCTTGTACTTGCTCGTCAAATCTTTTTCCGAAATGTAAATGCCGCGAGTGTATTTTGATTTTGAATTGACTGTACTTTAATTTGGTGAAATTACAATGAACCATGTTTAATTTAAGCATTTTTCCTACTACTTCTTTATAGACCCAGTATGGTTATTGTCACTCATTACTACAATTTATTTTGGCTTGTCGCAGCTGCGTGGCTCTCAATAAAATAATGAAAAAAAGTTTTCATCTATTAATTATATACTTTTCCAATGTCTATCCCTACTATTAATGCAAGTGTTCATTTTAAGAATGTCTATGAATTTCATCCGGCGCTAATGTAGCTACATTTCATGTAGTTAGTAAGTAAATTTCTACATAAAAAGGATTCCAGTGTGTTCGTCGAGATATTTTCCTTAAAATTTAAGCAAGTAGGTATTTTCTGTAATAGATCTCACAATTTCATTAAGCCCTAGAATCAACTTTTGTACAATTGCGAAATCATCATCGGATAACTGAAATTATAAGAATATACTACCGGCCATAAGTCTTTATCCATCCTTAAAATATTACAAAATAGGTCGAAAACTAATTATAAAATAAACCTTTATTCTATACTTATGCACAGTTATAAAAACTTCTTTGATACTTTCTAACATTATAATCCACGGTTCTATAGTTTAATTTTAGTAATTTAGTAATTTATCGGTTACTTTTGCCGATGTTGTGATATGCCATTATTTGAGCGCGCGTTTTCGCAGATAATTCTTTTCTTGTTGACATTACTTTAACGTTACTCGCTGTTTTAAAGCAGATTGCACAATTTTTTTTTATTCACTGCTTGAATTCGTAAACTGAATGCGAGCTGAATTTTTCATTATATTAAAATGTTCGGGTCGTCTATTTTTATATTTTATGAAGGCCCTGATAAAGATTTCAGAAAAACTGCTCTTTATCAAATCTGTCTACCTGAACAAGTCTGGTCCGCAAAAAGGGTCCTTTTCGATATCTTAATGCCAGTCGCCGTTTTATGTATATCAGAACATTACAGAGAAATTGATATCTATCTCGTACTTACACTTTAGTAATACAAATAAAAAATAGTTTCTTTGAATAATCTCCTATTATGCAGATGGACAAACACTTACGGCCTGTAGTGCATGCATTGTATGTCTGAAAGCACAAAAAGGCATATATAATACTTACTTTATTTCTATCCTATTAATTAAACAAATACGTAAAGCACAAATAACTAGTAGTATTAATAATGCTCATTCATTTTTTTTCTTACAAAAAATTGGTACATTTCAAATTTAAATTCGTAGATCGTTATACACTTTTCAAAAGCAGTTAAAATCAGTAGAACTGGCAGCACTGTTTATAAATTTCAAAAATTAATACAGGTGTAGCGCTATCTGATTTTCACAAGTATAAGGTTGTTAATGTTATCTAATGTAGCTTCAAATCTTAAATCTTGAAAACCGTACAACTATCTAGCGCGAATTTATATACAGAATACCGATTAACAATCTTAATTGAAATGAATACGTAGGCTTCCACGGCCAGAGTTAGTAATAAACGAACTACTTCCGGAATTGCACCGGGTCATGATGAGATATATATAGAAATGAAATAAGAGTAAGAGGAGAAAGAAATAAAAAGAAGAAAATGAAAAAAAAGGGGAGGGGGCGTGAAATAGAAAGAAAGGTGAAAAGAGTAAGAGAAGGAAAAGGAGACGGAAGAGGGGGGTAGAATCGAGAGAAAAAAAGGAAAAAGAAAGAGACCAAAAGAGAAAGGTGGGATCTCGACGTTTCACCTACGTCGTTGGAGGCTTCTTCAGGAGAAATAGGAGAAACCAAAGTGGCACGGTAACGTGTAAACCACTTTGGCAGAAGGTTACGGTGACTCAGCGTGTTAACCGCGTTAGAGGCCTTCAGAAGGTTTCTCTTTTCCTTTTTTTCTCTCGATTACGCGCTACTTTTAAACGCGACCCGTGAACGTATTTGCGCACTAAAGTTTGGCCCAGAACATGTCAAAGGTTGCCCATACTTGCTTTACATCAACAACACAATCAAACTAAAATAGAAATTACATTCATAACTTTTTGCTGTAGTCTTAGTGCAGACATATTTAACTGAAAATAATTTCGCATGCACAAGTACAGGGCCCGACCTAGCTACTTAGCAGCTCCGGAAAAAAATAATATTTGCCGCCCTTTACAATTAGTTAGGGCAAGTTGACAATTTTGCCGCTCTGAGCATTTTCCCAGCTTACTCCCTCCTCTAGATCGTGCCCTGCACAATTATCTACTCAAATGTTTAAACTTTTTTGTAATTGTCTCATTTCAAACTGTAAAATAATCAAAATATTAAGATTAACACTAAGATATCGTTAATAATCGCTACTTTCGTTTCTTTTTCCAAATGTACCAATCGAAATAAAAAAAGTACTAGGCGTGCTACCTTTTTGCAGTCACAATTGAACCTAGAAGTACAATTAAAAATCCTCTGCGTTAGAGATCTGGAATTTACTCCACGCAATTAAAAACAAAACAGTATTGGTAAAAATTTTATCTAATCAGAAATAGGTTAGTTTATAGAGGGCACGCCAAGCTTACAATAAAAAGGAATGTAATTCACACTATTAAATTTTTTACATACAACTTTGTTGCTGAGTATTGCTTAATTTGAAGCAAATTGAAAAATTTCTTGAAAACAATTTTGGAAATGCACCAGAATTTAGCATAAAATGCATTATTGTACTATTTAATGTTTAAAAGTGCAAAGTGTACTATAAATACTACAGTATTACATTAGCGCTGGATTATTTCACTCGGCTAAAAATGTAAAAATCTGTACTTTTAGAAGTTGAAAAAACCATCAAAAATTACTGAGAGTTCTCCCTTCAGAAATTGTACTCTAGAATTTACCTTTTTTTTACAAAAGATTAGGCTTTGTAAATTATCAATAAGGAAAAACAAAAAACAATATTTCAATCCAATGTGATTTTAATTTTCGTTTACTACAAAAGTATTTTACATACACATCATGGCGGTACTACTTCATTATTAGTACTACTTCTAATCCATTCCAACAGTTCGCCAACTCTAGCGAAGCCAGAAGGGTAACCAAGGTCACAGCCAGCAGCTGCTCCAAAACTAACAATGCCTTGCAGTGTAGCAACGCCATCCTCATCGAAACTAACGAGTGGCCCACCGGAATCACCCTAAATAAGCAGTTTTGCCTTATTGTTTCGGAATTATTAAATTATGTCTCTTACACTGCAGGTACCTTCATTGGTTTGGCCTCTCGTGCACAGGGTAGACTCTATCACAGTTGCCGAGCCGTAGACTAAGCTGCATTCTTGGTTAGTGATTGCTTGAACTCCAACGTAGTTAAGAATTGGACTTGAACCGGTAGCAGCTAAAATTTAAGTCTTAAGATAACGATATAATGATTGGCTTGGTTTTTATTTTACGTGTACACGGCACCATCAAGCAAAATTTACTATAATCTATATGAATAATTCAAGGTGAAAATTTTGTTTTTACGGCTTTTTAACTTTTCTTATTTAGTGCTTGCTTGTCTATACGTTCGTTGACGAACAATTTTTAAGCCTAAAAGTCGAGTACTCGAGTTTTATTTTCGTGTAGAGAAATGTAGAAAAATGCATCTTACATGATTTTTTAAAAATATGTAAAAAAACAGAATTTCTTTAATTATTTATTTATTACGCCCTTACGATATCGCAAGAGATGTATAGTTTTCTTCTTCACTTTCCATGAAGAAGAAAACTACATAAAACAGTGAATGAGTTTCTTTTTCTTACTTCCTTCTTCTATGTACTTAGACTATGTCTTATATATTTTGGTTAGTCTGACGAGCTCCTAGATCAGAAACTGTTATTCATAGGATGTTGCTGTTCATAAAATTGTTCCTGATACTATATTGGCTGCGGCAGAGATGAACACAATCTGTAATGGTGAATGTAAATGGCAGCGAACGAGACAAATATATGATGGGAAGACTAGAAATAGATAAAGAGGAAACGGAAGAAAATTGGCACTAAGAGGAAAATATAGAAGAATTAGCTGCTAAAGAATGTTGTCATATTGTTGAAAATATGAAACAAGGAAAAACAGCAGAACAGGATGAAATTTGAAATGAACTGATAATGAAAGGAAAGAAGCAGTGGAAACTATGAATAGGAATACCGGCGTCCAAAGAGAAAACCTCATACGTTGAAAAGAGGATCGGAGGATATTGAAATGGATTCAAACGAAGAAGATCAACGATTGATGCAAGTAACAGTGTTGCGACGAGAATATTGAATTTAATATAGTATTTGTTGATTTTAAAGAACCATTTAGAACAAGAGAAATATCATTAAAATATGAGAAGAATTACGTGTATTCGAAAAACGTGTAAAATTATATAATATAGAATTATATGGCGGGGAAAAGGAAATGAAATGAATGAGCAACCAGCAAAGTAACTATGTATAAGGAAGTGAAGCAAAAGGAAGAAGTATGGATAACGTTAATTAAGATAACTCTATGCAGACAGAGTGCTACAAGCGTCCCAATCGATAGAGACGATAATACAAAAATATACACAAGAAAAGAAGAACAACAAAGATAATTTATTGGAATAGAAGGAATAATCAGGGGGTGTGATCCAGAAATTGAAAAAGAAATTGAAAAGGCGGTAGTGCGGAGAAGTTAAAAGCTTAAAATACCTTTTTAGAGAAGAAATATAGAAACCAACTAAAAAATTACAAAATAGACCATGTAGACCATAAAAATAGTTACCTTATAACGACAAAAACCAGCATGAACACAAAATTTAAAACAGAACGCATGATAATAAAACCAAAGAGCATTTAACCGCGAAAGCGTCTCTTACAAATGAAGCAGAATAAAAATGAATAACTTTTGAGAAATGAATTGTTAGCGGACGACATGAACTGAGAAGTCCTGATATAAATAGGCCCAAAGTAGGGTCAAAAATGGGATGGCAACTTTAGGTTATTAAGGATGCAAGGAATTTGATGATAACAACATGGAGAAATCGCGTAAAAGACCGAAAAAAATGTAGCAAAATGGTAAGAGGTACGAACATGTATATTAAACTACGAGCACAAGAACAAACTGAAATGGAGTGACATATCACCACTACCAGTAAAGATATCTCAGAGGGCCTCTAAGGGAGAATATCGCCTTTCTTAAAAAATAGAAAGTAGTATAATGGTTATTTCTTACTTAGATGTTGAAAAAGTAAAAAAGAGGGTTATGCTATTTTTGACAAGTCCCACTAACAAAAATGTATATTTGGTAGACTGTAAATCTGCTATCTGCTACCTGCTATGGTTGTGGAAAGAAGTGGGTATTTCAGTACTTCGTCTACACAAATGTATTTTAATGATGTACATATTAGAATCTAAGTAGGTTCTCTATTTGAAATTGTATTTTTTAGTAAACCTGTACATGTTAAACTGTTTTGCAAATTTTGCAGCAGTGGCAGTTACGATTACCACCGTATGACTTTTTGCGTTCAATGCAATTTTAAAAATAAGACATAAAAAACAAACGATATGTAAAAATGAAAGTTAAAGAACTACGTTCATCTAAATTATATAAAGACCATTTGCGCAACTTGGAGAAGGAAGAAAATATTAAAATTATGGAATGGTTTTCCCAGAGCCCTGACTTTACGCCGAGTTACTATGGGAAGAAATGAACCACATAGTACACCAATCAGCTACTGGTATGTGGAACAAACTTGGACCTCAATGACGCCGGAATCTTTAGCAAAACTTATTACGAGAATGTTTATTCAAGAGGAGGTTACATAAATGCAACTAAAATTTAAGTTAGGCGTTTAAATTTTCCCATTTATTTAGCGTATTTTCATAAATTTATGCGTAGTTGTACTTAAAAAATAAATACTTCCACATTTTTGCTGAGTTTTTATATGATTAATGCTGTTATTGACAGTGCCAAAACACTTATGTGACGGGCAGTAGTGTATAATAGTACAATTAGTATCGTATCGGTTAGAGGAAAAACGCTCTCAGTCTTTGCGTTTTGTGGAAAGCACGTTATCATTAACATAATATAACTTAACAAACTATACATTATACACACATTACGCAATGTACGTATGCAATACATACACAACATTTCGTATTGACAAAAGAGAAAATCATTGAGGTTCCGATATATCGTCGCTAAGAAATCGGCGCCGATAAAATTGTTATATCATCGTTTATAGTATGTGAAAAAACTTTTCGTGAATACATTCAGGACTGGCCAATATCGTCATATCGATAAGATGTTGGCCAGTGAAAACACGCTGTTAGGTCCCAAATGGTATGTACGCACGCACACTACCGCTCACAAGGGAACACCGGCGGATGTCCCCCTCCGATTTCGATGAAACTTAACAGATCGAAAGAGTACCTTAAAATACGGATGACGTATTTTTTTTTATCGGCGTATCCGCACGATTTTGGAGTACAGCCCCCTCCAAAGTTTGGACGATTTTTCTTCTTAAATTAAAATTAAAATTTAAAATTAAATTTATTAAAATTTCTTCTTAACATAATTTGCGGCATATTGCATGGCTCTAAGGGTGGCGTCGTCCGTATTCAGAGAAAGTTAATAACGGAGGACGGGGTACCCCGTACCCCCCTTTTTTAAATTTTCTTCTTTTTCTTATTCATCAAAAGAAGACCGATTTTACATAGAATACGATAATGTATAACAGGCTTAGAAAATTAATAATTGTAAGAATAGAAAAATTATAATAAAGTTTCAAAATTAATAAACTTGTCTATTGATATAAATCAAATGAATTATAACAGAAATAAGTTTTTATCCTTAACATAATTTCCAGCATAACACATGGTCTCAAGGTAAATATCTTTACAAAAAGCTAACAACGGGGGACGGGGTACCCCATACCCCCGCATTTTTTTTAATAATAAGTTTATTCATTATTCATCGAAAAAAGATCGCTTTTACATAGAAAACGGTGATGTATAATAAATTTAGAAAATGAATAATAGTAATAACTCAAAATAAATAACACATGGGCTGAAAAGTCCCGGGCCTAACACATAGATGACGCTAGTTTTAATGCAGTCACCTTTCTCTCAGTTAGTACTAACCTTCAAAAGACAGCTGTTAAAATTTCATAATATTCTATTCATTAGTTTCTGAGTTATTGTGCTAAGAGTCAGGCTACTTTTGTAATTTTCAAAACAATGGATCAAAAACAATTTCGTGTTTTATTTTTAAACTGCTTCTCGATGGGAAAAAATACCGTTCAAGCGAAGCAATGGCTTGAAAAGTGTTATGGGGACTCGGCCCCATCAGAAACAACAATAAAACGTTGGTTTGCTGACTTCAAACGTGGTCGTAGAAACACCGATGATGCAGAACGCAGTGGACGTCCAAATGAGGCGGTGACACCAGAAAACATCAAAAAAAATCCACAAAATCGTTTTGAATGATCGAAAAGTGAAGTTGCGTGAGTTAGCTGACATCGTAAAGATATCAAAAGAACATATTGGCTTTATATTGCATGAGCATTTGAATATGAGAAAGCTCTGTTCAAAGTAGGTGCCGCGTTTGCTCACTGTTGACCAAAAACAAGAACGTGTTGATGATTCTGAGCAGTGTTTGGTCATGTTTAAACGTAACAAACCGGAATTTTTGGGCCGATATGTGACAAGGGATGAAACGTGAATCCATCACTTCACTCCGCAATCAAAACCATCGTCATCTGAATGGACAGCAACTGGTGAACCTCGTCCAAAGCGCCCGAAAGCACAACAATCGGCTGGAAAGGTTATGGCGTCGGTATTTTGGGATGTGCATGGTGTACTATTCATCGACTATCTTGAGAAAGGAAATACCATCAACAGTGAATATTATATAGCGTTATTGCAGCGTTTGAAGGCCGAAATTGTAAAGAAACGACTGCATATGGCAAAGAAAAAAATGTTGTTTCATCAAGACAACGCACCGTGTCACAAGTCAATTAAAACAATGGCAAAACTACATGAATTGAACTTCGAATAGCTCCCACATCCACCGTATTCGCCAGATTTGGCTCCCAGCGACTACTGGCTGTTCGCAGACCTCAAAAAAATGCTCGCCGGTAAGAAATTTCGCACGAATGAAGAGATTATCGCTGAAACTGAGGCCTATTTTGAGGCAAAAGATAAATCGTTCCACAAAAGTGGTATTGAAATATTAGAGCTGCGCTAGAATGATTGCGTTGCTCTTGATGGAGATTACGTTGATGAATAAAGCTAATTTTGAACCAAAAAAACCGTGTTTTCTTTGTTAGGCCCGGGACTTTTCAGCGTGTCTATTGTCATGAATTAGATATGCACTTATTCACGCATACGTGAATTTTATTAATTTTTCAGTCATTTCATATATATTTGGTAATTTGTATTATAAATTTAACGCGATAAGCGACTTGGTGATTGATCACATTATTATATAGATAAAAATAAATCCCCGAATGCATAGTAATTAACCACGAACGTTTAAGGGGTCACGTCTGCATTTAGGAAATAGGTATATATGTTAAGACGGCTATTCTAAATCAGTACATTAGAAATCGTTTTTCGTGTATTGTAGGTCAGTACATATAGTTTGCCACAATGGCGGTCGTAAATATAGCAAATGTGTTGAATATGTTACTTGCAACGTTTCAAGTTACTAACATCGCAACATTCGGGGATTTATTTTTATCTATACAATAATATGATCAATCACCAGATCCTTTAAATTTATAATGCAAATTACGAACTATATCTGAAGTGATTGAATAATTAATAAAACTCACGTATGCGTGGATAAGTGCATATCTAATTCATGACAATAGACACGTACATGTATTTATTAAGAGTTATTATTGCTATTATTAATTTTCTAAATTTATTATACATCACCGTTTTCTATGTAAAAGCGATCTTTTTTTGATGAATAATGAATAAACTTATTATTAAATAAATGCGGGGGTGTGGGGTACCTCGTCCCCCGTTATTATCTTTTTGTGAAGATATCTACATTGAGACCGTGTATTATGCTGGAAATTATGTTAAGGATAAAAACTTATTTCTGTTATAGTTCATTTGATTTATATCAATAGAAAAGTTTATTAATTTTGAAGCTTTATTATTATTTGTCTATTTTTACAATTATTAATTTTCTAACCTTGTTATATTTCATCGTATTCTATATAAAATCGGCCTTGTTTTGATGAATAAGATAAAGAAGAAATGTAAAAAAAGATGGGGGGATTATTAACTTTCTGCGAATACGGATGACGCCACCCTTAGGACCACGCTATATGCTTCAAATTATGTTAAGAAGAAATTTTAATATCTGTTATAATTTAGGAAATATTTGCAAAAATTGAAAAATCGTCCAAACTTTGGAGGGGCTGTACCCCAAAATCGTGCGGATACGCCGATAAACAAAATACGTGTCTCTTATTTTAAGGTACTCTTTCGATATGTTAAGTTTAATCGAAATCGGAGGGGACACCCGTCGGTGTTCCCTTGTTAGTGAAGTTCCATCATACAATAAAACTCTATTATATCAAAAGTACACAATTATTAATACATAAAATTAGAAAAAAAGTATTAAGTATACACTCTTTTCTAAGGGATTAAAGCTATAAATATTATCTAAAGTAGAAATATTGCGACAACCAGAATAAAGTATCTTTTATTATCATTCCAAGAATTTCTCGGAAGTACCGAACAATAACATTTAGGAAATATACCGCAGTACCACTCTTGTTTATTTATTACAGGCATAAAGATATAGATCTGCTTCATTTTACTGCGAAACGTGTGTCGGTGTGCATCTGTCGTTTTTGCGCGAAAGTTTTAAGAAAATTTACTTCAAAATGGCACGTAGCAAGCCTACTAGTCCAGAAAAACGTTCAAGCATTATTACATTGTTTGAAGAAGGATATGCGGGGCAACAAATTGCTGAAAGAATAAATATGAGAAGTTCAACAGTAAATGTGATCATAAAACGATATCGGTCAAGTGGAACTATAGAAAATCGTCTTCGCCTTGGGGCATCTAGGAAAACAAAAACTGAAAATTTGAGAATTGTATTATTAAGCAAACGTGATAGAAAATTAATAGCGCCACAAATAGCGGCCGTGAAGAACAAGTTTCGGTGAGTACGGTAAAACGTCGACTTCAACAAGCGGACCCTCATGGAAGCATTGCCATTCGATAACCGTTATTACGTCAGGGCAACAGAGCAAAACGGCTACAATGGGCCCGTTCTCATCTAGAATGATTCGTTAGATGATTGGAAACAAGTGCTTTAAAGTGACGAGTTTATGTCCGAAGACTTAAAACCGAGAAAATTATTTCAGCCTGCATTGTGCCAACAGTGAAGCAATGGCGCAGTTCTGTGTTAATGTGGAGATGTTTCTCCTTTGCTGGCACGGGAGATTTGTGCAGAGTGCAGGGTGTAATGAGGAAGGAAAATTATTTTGCAATACTCCAGAATCATGCAGTCCTATCAGGATTGCGCATAATAGGCCGTAACTTTACATTCATGCATGACAACGACCTAAAACACACTGCTTTAGTGTGTAAGAATTATCTAAAGGAGCAGGAAGCACAACACACCTTGAAACTAATAACATGGTCCCCGCAAACCTCAGATTTGAACCCTATAAAGTTGTTCTGGAATGAACTGAACAGGAGGATCCGAAAAATATGCCCAACTTCACAAGAACATTTATGGAATATTCTGCAACATGAATCACACAATCTTTTTTAACAAAACTTATCGAAAGAATACTTCGAGAATAGTTCGAGCAGTGGTTGACAGCAAAGGAGGTTTTTTCATATAATGTTCAGAATGTTATATTATGCCAGAATAACTGTTAGTTTATTTATTTTTGTCTTTTTTACCTGTACATATAATATTTTGTTTTTAGTTTCATTTGTTTCTGTAACCTTTTCATGTTATGCCTGCATCTTATAAAATACCACTATAAGTCTGTTAGAAATAACCTAGAATTTAAACGATATTAACTGCTCACACCAAAGAAAACAACTTATCAAACACATATCTATTTTACTGTGACCATATTGGATGAAGATGATCTTGAGTAACTTCGCAGTGTATACGTACTCAATAGAAACCAGGTGTCTGAATCGATAATTAAATATCTGCCACGTAATTTAAAGGCGGATGCGTTAACAATCAACTTTATGTAGAAATTTCATAATGATAAACATTACGAACCAATAAAAATGAAAATTTAAAATATGTATGGATATTAGAACATTACCTTGACTGGTTTTGCCCCAACCACTGACTACGAGTGGAGTGCCGCCTTCGATAAAAGTACCTGGTTGAGGGAGTCGTATCGGTGCAATTCTATCTGTTGTATCAACCAATGAATCCAAACGAATTAATGCAATATCATAATTTAAGTTATTATTGAATCCAGCATGAGCTATATAGTCGGTAGCTAAAACAAGGACCCTTCCATCTTCAGTACCCGAGATTGTAAGGCCACCCAAGTAAAGATTAAAGACTACGGCACTAAAACAATAAATTAAATTAATATGAACAAGTTTTAAAGGCGGTTATTGAATAATAATCAATCTTCCGGATGAATATTGTATTAATTACGGATAATAGTATAATATACTGGGTGGTGAGGTCAGTCCTTTATTTCTTTTATATTTATAGGATTATTAGGTTGAAATATTGGATGTACGATTTAGATTATAATTTTCCAATGTCTCTATTCGCTTAGTAACGTCCTACCGCTTTAGATTTTATTGAAAATAGCATCTAGTTTATAGAACTTCGTAAATAGAACAACCTGCATATTTTTGCATTTAAGTTAGAAAATATGATTTGCGCTAATTTTGGTCACCGTGGCTACCGAAATTTCGAATATATTTCATTCTAGAATGCCGTAGCTATCCTAAATTGATGCTCAATGGAGTAAGTATTGGTAGAAAAATATTATGAAAAATGTGGAGCTCTTTTGTTGTTTGTATTTACTGACTGCGACGCTAGAAAGTTCACTTTAACAAGTTCTTTGAAGGAACTTGATTTTTTAATTGAACATCATTTCATGTGTTAAATAAGATCAATTTTATTAACGATTCCAATGAAACCAAACACTTTGTATTCGTATTCATTCTTTGCATGCATTTCACTAGAAAATCGCTTCAGAAACTTTGAAAGGGTTATGAAGAATTTAACTAATCGAATTCATGCATGTCAGAGCAACCACAGAAAACACTTCGAACGTCTCTTCTAGTGCCATCCTTTATTCGTTACCTGTGCCTATAGTTTTTGCCTTCAATTTTTTGTTGGTATTGAATTTTCTTCATAAAAACTCTTTTGTGACTTAAACCACAGGCAAATGAATACTACTGGTGTACTCACGATTTCTTAATATTACGTAAAAAATTAATACGCATGTAAAGTATTTGGTATCATTCGAATCGTTACGAAATTTACTTTTTGTCAAATATGTAGTACCCATGACGTTCCATTAAGAAAAATGACATTATAGTGACTATAAAAAACAAGCGCGACACATTCATATTTTTCTACCATTACAAGGTCCAGCGGAAATTACTCAGAATCCAATAATATTGAAATATGCAAGCTGTTCCATTGAAGGTATTAAATTAAATAAATTGAATTAAATAGATAAAAATGCAAATACAGTATTTGTAATCCGTTCTAAATTTTAATTGAATAGTTCTATGGCTAAGAAAAATAGAGTTGCACATACGGAGTATGACATCTGGTATATATATTTCTTACCCTGATACGCAATGAGCTGCGGTCAAAACCCAACTTTTGCCAACCAATGCACCACCACAGAGCCACGCACCGCCTGCTGAGTTTACTCCAATAACACCCACTTGCCAGGGGAATTGCCCAAGTTGTGCAGGTTGCCCTCCTATTATCCTGTTTGCTACAATTTTTCAAAAATCACGCAAATATTTTTTAATTATACTTCTCTTTAAAAATACTTTTGCTACTAGCGACAACGTCCCGCCATGGCAAAGCTCTGGTCTACAAAAGAGAACGTTATTCAAAAATCTTGGGAGAATAACTGAAATTCCTTTCTTACCCTTCCCAATGAGGGTAGAGCCCAACAGGAGCTTACAACGCAAAGCACGAGTACCGCCAAACCTTTCATTTCGAAAGCAACTGCTTCTTTTTTGTGCAGAACTCATAAATATACTACGATATTATGGGTAAAGAACCGTGTTTTCTTGATAAGATTACAGCGTCTTGAGAGGTGCATTGTTTAATACTTATGTATTAATGTTTTCATAAAAAAACTAAATGAATTATCTATTATATCTGTTTCTTTCAAGTTTTGTATAATCTTCGGATTTCGTCTACTTTTAATGTATTATTCGAGTTAATAAGTGTTATCGAAAATTTATTTAAAAATAAAAGGAATTATTAGCCTTTTGGAGGTTACATAACCTCGTGACAAATTAAGATCATATGTTTCATTTTTATCGCATATTGGAGTAGTATAGCTACTTAACTACAAATTAACGAGTTTTTACTTATCATAAATTTTTGGACATAAAAATATATATGGCTATTGAAAGACGAGACTATTGATACGACCTTATTTGTGAATTTACTTGGTAATAGTTAGTTTTTATTATTTGATTTTTGCGCTTTCTTGAAAGATTTTGAAATCGCACGACGAAATTTTAGTATTCAGACTGTGAAATTTTACCTCAACTGCACGCCTTCTTATCACATGGGGTGACTAAACAATTACATAATTTTTGTTTTGCATTTGTTTATAGTCAATTGCCTGTCATGAGCCCATGGCTTAAAGTCTCTAAACTGTTTATTCCTCATAACAATTGCAGTTTGGAAGTCTCTATGAAGAAAAACGTCAGTGTATTATCTACAAATAAAAAATATTTGCATAGGTTTTTAGCCAGGAATACGTATTAAATGTAACAAAGGTACCAGTTTATTGCCTTGCGGGATACCTGATTTAGACGTGTAAGTAGTTTCAATAGTTTTTCCTATTTTCGCGGAATTTCCTGTTAAGTGAATACTATGCAAACCATCCCAATAGGAAAACTTTACTCTTATTCTCTTGAGCTGCAATAGCCCCCCTGCATGATTCAATGAACTAAAAGTACGACAAAAACCAACAAACGTGTATACCATTATATAAGCCTCAGCTTTATTAAGTTAGTAAATTTATCCAAAAGATTTCCGGCACCTCCAGCAATCCTACATTTATCCATACTGGTTTAATCAAGCATATAAAAATTTTGTATCTATTGGACTAAGTTATCATGAACACAGATTTCTACCAATATTTCTAAAGCAGGCAGTGTTGAAATAAACCTATAATTAACACTCGTATCACGTCATCTCTTTTTGTAAAGAGGTCTTCTAGTATTGAAGGTATTTGCTTGGTAATAATCGACAAATTTATAAATATCTGAATAAATGGTAGTAGTGTAGATATGTTGTCCTTAACCAAACGAATTTCTATATCATCGACACCTAGTGTCTAATTATTGTTTATTTGAAGTATAATCTTTCTTGGTTCTTCTTGTGTAATTTCGGATATAACAAATCCTTCCATGTGTATTTTAAAAATTTTTCGTTTCTTTTTCGTTTTGTATATGTGTTTATAAACTAAGTTTCTTACAGGGCTGTAGCTACCTCTCAGTATGTTCCTTGCTTCTACGTTTCCTATTGTCAAAGCTGTTTTATTTGTAGATGACACGTCTTTCTTTTGTCTAAGGGCCAACAGAGATATGCTTCTGGAATGGATTGACGCAGCAGTTCGTGAAGCAGAAGAGTGGTTTCTAAGCAAGAGACTATGCTTAAGTAGTAAAAAAACTAACGAAATTTTATGCACGGCAAAGTTGCTTCCCGAGAGAGCAACTTTTACTTTTTTGCTCATCGTCTAGCTATGCGGAAAATTAGCATTGACCATTTTTGCTTTAAGACATTTGGTACGAGTAGCAACATTTGAAGATGCGAAAACTGTATAATTGTCATTATTCCATATAAAGGGTGTATATGGAATTCTGCTGTCACACATCTAAGGTTTAAACAGTGTTCCCGTGATCTTTCAGTGTTGATGTGCAGCGATTATAATAACGTTATTAACCTCAGTAATGTTTAGCACATTATCAATTTCCCTCACAAATTGTAGGCGATTCCTGTTTGGAAGTCTGTACAGTGCTATGAGGACAAAAACTCTTGTCATTTTTTGTGTTTCTAGTAGAAGCTCTCTCTGGATATAAATTGATGCCGTCAATATGCTGATGGCATCCATAATACATCTGAAAATTGTATATTTGAAACAGTTTTGTATGTAAAACCATCTTTCTATCACCGAATTTCGCTCAACACAATTACGTTTACTTAGCCTATAACATTTTTTATATACATCATTAATTCATCGAAGTGAAGTCTGTTTGATTGAACATTCAAGTGAATTATGTTTACATTTTACGAAGAAGTATTACCACGCCTTTGCATGATTTAGGTTCTTTAACCGAAATCTGTATACTATTTGCAGTTATTTTCATGGATAATTTTACTAACAATAATGTCCTTTATATTCATTGCCTTTATTACCTATTATCAGAATTGTTTTATTTTTCTACTTTATTGCTAAAATATTTTATATTTTGTATGAGAACATTTTCAATTCAGCGAAGATTTTTGAGCAAATTGCAAGAACAAAGATAAATTAAAAATTTCTCTTCTATTTTATTAGTAGTTGATCCAGTATTTATTAGCAACTTAATAATAACAATAACCCATGCTTTCGCATCCTACAACAGCTTTCGCACATTTCAAGGAATATCGGCCAGCCATGAGTTATTATTATGCCTGTGGGTCTTAAGATATCCATTCTCAGCATTCGGAGTGGAGCGAGGAAAACCAGAGAGAACCGCAACCAAGAGCAACAGCAAAATTCGAACGCGCAACCCCGAGATTGATGGTCAAGCGCGTAAGGCACTGGGCCACCAGCCCCGGTGCTAATTATACCTAGATAACGTAGTTTTCCAACCATCGAGTAGGATTTAGATATTTTAAAGTAATTGTTTCTCTCGGAATTGAACCCAATAAATCCCAACGTTTGATATTTAAACCAAAAAGAACTTTGACAAATGCCCAATGACTGCGAAAGATACTTCAATTTCTTTGATACGAGTAACTAAATCATTCAAGGCTAAATTCAAGTTATGTGCTACACAATGGATGTAAATAGCATTTGATTCAATATAACATATTCTCTTTTGTACACCTTAGTAACCAAATGTGCTTTGATCTTCAATTTTAAAAGATCCTAAGAATTCTTGTCTAATATTTATTTTTAGATTCACCTTCCACTTCTACATATCTAATTTATTTGATCAACTTCTGAAAGATCCTGAGTTGTATCTGCAATTAACGTAAAAAATTAACTTTTATCCATTTTCAGTACTAAATGTTTTTGTAATGTCTTAGCAAGCTGTCGAATTAATTCATTTTGAGTTCATTTATAGCTCCTTTGGATTGAATAATTAGCTGTTTTGTGACAGAATCGTATTTGGCAAGAATATTAATTTGTATTAAAAAATTTCCATTATCCTTTCCCTTAAACTCTTATTTAAATTGGAATCTATGCATTTCTTTGCTTTCCACTGATCATACATGTAACATGACATTACATGCGACTCAGACTCGCAGAATTGTTTGTATTGTTCGGGTTAACAAATTTAATCCAGTGTCGATGTCAGATTGCCGTTTATCTGCATCTAATCAAAGCGTATACATTTTTATGCGGCTTTGTTGAGAATTTACTGCTCTGAATGTAGTTAATTATTTGTCAACAGTAACGTTTGGTTCAGCATTATAAAGCTCAGGCTTAGACATTTACTCATGCTTTTCGGATATCTCATGTAGGGGCTAGTTTATCAGTACTCTTTTTCTTTTGTCTTGCATATCTGTCATCAGATTAAATCGTATGAGATATCAAGCAAAATGTTTTCAATGACATAGTGATTATCTACATTTTTACAAGTTTCCTTATACCACAGACGTTTCATATATTCTCTATTTGACTTATAAACCTTAGCAAATAACAACACTGCCACGTAAGCTTCAAAAACTATAGTATCTACATCTTTTCATTGACCACCATATAAACGTTTTCTTCTTTAAGACTTTTCACTTTATTTTGAACAGTATTACAGAATGTTATTTGCCATCTACCCTATTTTTCCATCTGAAAGAAAAATTTTGCACATTTGTATTTAATTGCATATTATCATCTTTATTATCAGAACCGTCACTTTCGGACACTTTATTTGTATGATCTTTACATCCGGAAATATTCATTGTAAGATACTTCCACTTACGCTTGTAACTCTTTATTAATAAATGGTCTGCAATATGCCACATTGAATGTAAAATCAAAAACTGGTTCATAACTGCTTAAGCATCGATGTTTTGTTTTACTGTCGCAAGATCTTTTGAAGTTCCAATATCGTTTCGCTAATATATTGTCAAATATTGATGAAGCGTCTTTTTATTATTTATTTTTTTCATAGACTTCATTTGTGCTTTAATAAAGCAATATAAATATTTGATTTGAAGTGGTGTCTTCCGGGTTCTACTATGTGCGTCCCACTTATTGATGTAGATTTGATATTTGATATAAGTTGCAACTGCTATAAAACATTCTTTATAATAATATTGAAAAATATATTTTACATTTTCCAAACATAACTGTATCTTAAAGATGATTATCATGCAAGAGTTAAAAGGATTAAGAGCAGCATCTGTATATAATTGCACAGATTGATTAGTTAACTCTGTAAAGACATGTATTTTCTTATCTAATAGTTTGAGATCCATGTCTTGGTTTAAAGGAATGGCAATGAAGATAGTGTCTACTTAAACTAAAAGGAACGATTTTGCATTAGGACTTAGAAAACAATAAATAAAGCTATTGGAAGTCTTTTAGTAATAAGATGCCGTATTGAATGTAAAATCAAAAACTGCTTCGAAACTGCTTAACCATCGATGTTTTGTTTTACTGTCTCAAGATCGTTTGAAGTTCCAGTATCGTTTCGCTAATTTATTGTCAAATATTAATTATATGCCCTCTACTTTATTTTTTTCTCGTCTCTCTTTGTGCTTTATATTCACAATGCACTATAAACATATAGTTTCAAGTGGTGTCCTCCGGGTTCTGCTATGTGCGTCGCATTTATTGATGTAGATTGGATATTTGATGTAAGTTCCAACTGCTACAAAATATACTCTGCAATAGTATTGAAAAATGTATTTTACATTTTTGAAGAATAACAACAGAGTTTAATATGGTAATACATTAGCAAAAAATTCTATCAATATTTTATCTTAAAGATGACTATCATGCAAAAATTAAAAGGACTAAGAGTAGCACTTGTATATAATTGTACAGATTGATTAGTTAACTATGTATTGAAATGTATTTTCTTATCTGATAATTTGAAATCGATGTCTTGATTTAAAGCATTGGTAATGGACGCTATACCTACTTAAACTAAAAGGAACGATTTTGCATATTGTTAGAAAACAATAAATAAAACTATTGGAAGTCTTTTAGTGATAATATTTTTCTTAAAATAATTTCATTCTATTTACAACTAGATTAAACGTTCAGTCCGGTTCTAGCCGCGATCCAGTCCAAGAACGATTCGGTACGGACATAGCCAGAAGGATAACCAGAGGCACAACCTGCACTGCTGACGAAACTAACAATACCAATCTGAGTGGCTGCACCATTAGCATCGAAAATAACCAACGGGCCACCTGAGTCACCCTGAAAATATAGGAAAAAAGTTTGAGTAAAATGGTATCTCGATTGTGTGAGGAAAATTCATCATGTTACAATCATTTTAATATTTTGAATTGATTCATTTATACTTACGTTGCAAGTGCTGTGGTAAGGATTTCCAACAGCGCAAATTGTTGAATATATTACTACTTGAGAACCGTAGACGCCGGCGCATTGGCTGTTAGTGATTGTGGTGAGTGTAACGTAGTTTAAGACGCTGCTGATGTAAGGTGCTAAAAAATAAGCCATTAATTTTTGTCTGTAATTGTCTCTTCCCTATAAATTCTTTAAGGAATGATAAAAAAAAAACTCTTACAATCGTCACTTGTTCTGCCCCATCCACTAACTGTTACGGGTACTCCTGCACCGACTACATCGCCCCTTTGTGGTAATGTGACGGGTTGAATTCTATCGTTGAAAGTAAGTGGTTGACTGAGTTGGATCAATGCGATGTCGTTGTTCAAGCTGCTACTGCTATAGCCTTCATGTACGATAGCTGTTGAAGTATATTGAGAAAGACGGCCATCTTCTTGGTCGGCCAGCGTAACGCCTCCAAAGTACAGGGTGAATTGAGATGCTCTGAAATGTTCGTAGGAAAAGTTATGATAGGATTTTCCTAATAGATCAGAACTTCAAACTTTATGAAAACCGTAACTGATTATATTTGATATTTGTGGATATGTCTGAAATATTTGAATAATTTCTTGACTTTTAATTCTTCTGTGTGTTTAACATACTACATCTCCGTCGGTTTGTATTTTGATTTCCTTGTTCACACACATGATATATGTAAATTTATTATAGTTTTGTTATGCTACAAAAATATTTTCAGCAAAATTTTGTTTTCCATCAATTAATGCTTCAAGGAACACATGTTCCATTATATAAAAAAATAAATCCAAGTTAGCTGACAAATGAGATGTATGTATATACACATTTGTCTACTACGAACCTATCTAGTCTCATTTCATATTATATTTCTAGTTTCGCTAGATTTGAGAAGTATGTCTTTTCATTTGTTTCTGATGCTATCTAATACATGTGGATACAAATATCCAATGTGGAACACTGCACTAATCAGTTCAAGTTCATAATCAGCACTTACATGTAATTTATGAGGTTTTGTATTTGTGTTTTGTTAAAAATTCTGCATCAAGAACACGATTCCAATGAAAATTTAATTTAACTTAGCGTAGAGTAAGATTTATTACGAAAATATGAAAAAGAGTGCTATAAAAACTATGTAAATAAATACTATCTTGTTTTTAATAATGACAATATGCTCACGAACGTTACGCAAACAGTTTACTACATCGTCACGATCTTTCACTTACCCTTGGGCGCAATGAGCAGCTGTTAGAACCCATTGATTGCTAATGATAGAGCCTCCGCAGAAGTAAGTGCTGGAACCAACGACGAAGTAAACTGCAACTTGCCATGGAAATTGGCCAACCGCTGCTGGACTGCCACCAATTATACGACTGCCTAGAATTTTACAATGGAAGATTTGTTGACGATGTATGAGAATAAGATGTTAGTTCAAGAATTTAATAAAATAGAAATACTTACTAGGTTGTACATTGGAATAAAGGTCTTTCAGAGTGATTGGTTTAGACTAGAAAAAGAATACAAAAATATGTGGATATAAAACAATAGTCACTTTTTTTTGAAAATACCTAATACTCAATTTAAAAACAGCATTTACCTGGCTAAAAGGCACAGCCAAAGTTGTGGCAACACAAAGCCCAAGTACCAACAGCAACTTCATTTTCCCGATAGATTAATGCGAATGGTGACGCTCGGTTCTACATTTGCCTTATATATTCAGAATCACGAATCTCATTTAGATTATTTTTTTATAGCTAATAAAGTTGTATAGGTAATTTTAGAAATAAGGCCACCAAAAGCAGATAATTATTTAAAATCGTTGAAAACTTTTGCTATTGTACAATTATCGCTAATTAGATATCTTCAGACAACAGATTTCTTAAGTTATTGATACTTGAGATAAAAACTGGGAAGCACCTTTATTTATTAAAATTGAAATCGAAATCAATAGTAGATTGAATAGTATTGTTTTGGTTTATCTTAAACTGTTTTCAAAAAATTACAAGTAAGCACTTAATAGCTTCCTATTTTAGTCGGTTACTTTGTTTTGTCAGTTTATTTATAAAAATAGATAAATATAAACTACCTGAGCAGAGATTATAAAAAAAGGCTTTGTTCTAAAGGCAAAGAAATTGCATCATATTTTAAGTGATATTTTAATTTTGTGAGGAAAAATAGATGGTATTATTTACCTGTAATGTAATTCTTGTGAACATGGCGACTTAGGACGATCTATTACAACCCCTTAATATGGATTAGAGTAATATATATATATATATATATATATATATATTAGATATTTAAAATAACAAGGATCTGTAGTTTATGCATGTCGTTTGTCTTAAATTATCGACTCATTTTTGGATTGAATACACGAAATGTCCCAGGAGCAGGTGGAAAACCACATTACTTCAATTTCTTATTAAAACCAGCTCTGACGTTCTCTTTTATAGATTTACTATGAGCATAGTTATGAACTGTTAACTTATCGTTAGCCTTAGAAGATTTGGGTACATTATTCTAGAAATATGTATCCAAAATGAAGATAAATATAGATGTACGAATAAAACTGCAATTGCGCGTTATCCGAAAAAGAAGCAGCAGGTAGCTCGGTAGTATTTGTTATAGAAAGGGAATAGAATTATCCAGCGCCTGCTTAATGTAGTTCCTAAAGTAATCTTTACCTTTCCACTATCGCTCAAGAAATTATTGTTATAATGTTGCCAAAATTATCTGATTTTCGGAGGTTTCTAGTATAGGGAAGTATGGGAACCTTGTTCTTTTGACAAAAAATCTAGCATAATATTTAGTAATAATGTAATTTGCGAAAAACAAAAGAATCAGGACTGTAATTTAAAAGTGAATAAAACAATTAAACAGTACAGAAATTTAGTAGCCAATGAATGAAAATAAACAAGAAATATCGTATATTATAAAATTGAAGCTTATAAAAATTATCTTAAAATAATGAGAATAGTAATAACAACAATATAACATGTAATACAGAAAAAGAAATTAAAGCAAATACAAACATCTATACGATCAAAAAGTTCAGCACCAGTCTTGCCACCTGTGCTACCCCTTGAACACTCAGCAAATACAACATACAATAAATTTCAAAAACAATTTTTGAAAACACGGGTAATTATGTATTTACATTGTATATAATAATGTGCCTTACAAATACAATTTTTATTTGCAACACGAGGAAGAAATATCAGCGAACCCCGTATTTTCGAGGAAACATTTAATACATTTTATCTAAAAATACTCATTAGATAATCTTGATGCACACTAGTAACCAAAGAAAAATTTCTTAAAAGATTCTTTTCTGTGAAACTAGTCGCCTTCTACCAAGAACCAAAAAAGAAAATGAGATAATTATGTTAAATTTATTATTTATGCTAAGATAATAATTTTTATCAGAACTGATCAAAAATTATGCTGTTATTGTGTAACAACTAGTAACACTGGATATGTCTAACCAAAGCATTGCATCTATTGCGAATTATGGTACCCTGGTCGTTCTCTTGGTGTCCGGGAAATTACATCATATACACTGAAAACCACTAAACTTTTTGTAGTTACATCATAGTTGGTTATAACCTACGCTTAAGCAGCTACAACTTATGTTATATACTTCTATTTCGCTCGTGTATGCGTATGCTTCTGACTTTTATATATAGCGCTTGTCTTCACTTAACCGATAGAACAATGATACAAACTTTCGTGATTTCATCTGCAATTGAATATGCACTATCGCTACAAAGTTTGAAAACAGTAAACGATTTTAGAGAAAAATGTGTGTACAATGTGTTTTATATAAAAGAATATATACGAACACAAACTATATGTGAAAACAGTAATGTATGGAAGCAATACTTTTAAAGTAATTATATTTGCTATGTTATTTAATCTAGAGCGTTTATGTATGTGTTTTCTTTTGGTCAGCATTATTGTTTCGCAAATTTTGAGCGCTCTGTTTATTAATTTTTTTTAAGTAATTCACACCCATTTGACGCAAAGCTTGCTGTAAATAGTCCCAAGCCTATTGAGCATTTTATGGCTGCCACTTTTTTAGGTTTCTGTTCATTCTTATTCCATAAAATCTCAATAAACAAGTCAGAACTTTGAAGGAGGGGAATCATTATTGTTACTTCATCTATTGACCTTTCTTTTACCAAAAAGTAAACCTTTTTCAAATTTCGCGAACTATTCAAGTTGGTAGTTGCGGCAGTAAAGGCCAGATTACTAATTTCTTGGCGGAATGCATGCAAATATTCTCTTTACTGAGGGAAATACTAAATCAAATTCTTCACGAAATCTAAAAAAATGTTTACTGGGTACACGCTTTGGGTCGTTATCCTGTTGAGATATGAACGGTTGACTGATAATGTGACTTTCAGATGGCAATGCGTTCTTTTTCAGAGTGCCCAAATACTTTTCTTTTTACATTTTCTAGTTATTTTTATCGAATTCTCATATCTGCAACACAACCTACAATTATCATATTTCCAGTTAAAGCTGAAAATTTCATATTTATTGAATGATTATTATTATTAAAAGAAGATTTACACTTACACTTTTAGAATGATGAAGTACTGCGTCAATAAGAGAAAAACAAGAAACCCAAAAGAATACTACAAGAAAAGGACAAAATATTTAATGAAGATTTGATAAGGAGTATAGAAGAAAATTTACAGAAGCAGAAAAATACGAAACCTATAGCAAGGTTTAACAGTGAAAAGATAAGGATGTTAATGGAGTGTAACGTTTTATAAAATTAGAAATGGATAATTGATAGCAGAACAATAGATTGTGAACTTGGAAATGGAAAAAACATTTCAAAGAACTATTACATGATAAAGGGAATCTGGTTGAACACAACGAAGAATGGGAATGTCAAGACAATAATCAAGAGCAAGTTGAGGAAGAGCCACTGATGACATTGGAAATAAAAGAACGGAGATGTTAAAATATGGAGGACAGCTACTGATACAGCAGTTATATGAATTAATATAGACAATATGGAGACAATATAAAAAAGATTACAATGAAAAATCCACAAATCAATAACACGACAAATTGTAACATTCGTCTGTAAAGTGAGGACACTAAGAATAGAACAACAGGAAGTGTTGAGGGTGTGGGAAAATAAACTTCTAAGAAAGATACGGGAACAAAAATAGAAATGGGGTATGGATAAAAAGATCAAATAGGGAATTGAAAGAGCAGTATAGAGAACCAAACATTGTAGCGTAAAGAGACAAAGATTAGGATGAATGGGACATATCATTATGATAGAGGTTAATAGAGATATGAAAAGGAACATCAGATGGAAATGGTAAAAGATTTGGAAACGTGTATGATTAAATGATGAAAAGATGAGGAATAACAAGGAACCGAGAAAATTAATTCATTAAGCTTATAGTACAGGGTTTGTGACCGCATGTATTATTAGTCCCGAAAGGGACCCAGTCGGTCTAGGACTGAGGAAACAATACCACATACAGCGATCGAATTTTTTGACCAAACTTGACAGAAACTTATAACTAGAGACCAGATTATATGCAAAATGCAAAACTTTAATTTTATTTATTTATTATATGTTACGTCTATTTGTAGATGTCTTACACTGATTAAAGTTAATTAACGCTAATTAACTTCAATAAGTGTAATACATCTACGTATAGACGTAAAATATAATAAATAAATTAAATTAAAGTTTTGCACTTTGCATATAATCCGGTCTCTACTTATAACTATTCATGGGTATTATTATGTATTATATTGATTATCTATGAAGGCTGTTTTTCAACTCCGATAGCTCATCGAAACAAGACAAGTATAAATAACGAAATGAATTTATTACCAAAAGTTATGTATAAACATGGTTACTTTTCTACATCACTGTGAAAATGGATACATTCTTTCATTCGTCTATGGACGAGCCTTCCAATTCGCTCTGCTTAGAATGTTGCCGCCAGTGAGTTTAGATGGTTCGTTACAATTATGTACACAATTGATCTTGGAACTTCAGGAAATTCCATGCTCAACTCACTAGTGGTAAACCTGCGTTTTTCTCGTTGAATAATGTCTTCTGTTGCGACAGTTTGCGTTCTTGTCCCTCTTCATCGTGGACATTGGCTCGGCCTTCTTTGAAGTACACCATTCACCCGCAATACCATCCGCCATAAGGTTTTTGTGGTATACTCGGCTCATTCTTGGATGAATTTCAGTTGCACTATTTCCTTGTGTTTGAAGGGATGAATTACATTACGCAACTCGAACTTGACGGGAGAATTAATTGCAGCAGCCATGTTTATGAACCTGCAGTTCAGCTAAAAATGGCGTAATGACGTTGCAAGTGACAGATATTATAGTGGGCGAAACGCGCAGTCTTTGCCAAGAAGTGAATGGACGGCAATTCAAACATCTGCTTTGATAAATAAGTAGTAAGTTTACGAGTTTATTTCTTTCTCCTAAATTAAATGTCATTTTGGAACATTAAGGCCCTATAGCTGACTCTACGCCACTGTTATAGGACGTAGCTGAATTCAGAAGACAGTAGAGCTTTTGTGCTTTGTCTAATAAAGGTTTTTACTTAAACAAATTGATGATGACGTTATTACTTCGATGGTGATGGAGGAAGGAATTCTTCTTTACGGGGAAAAGGTATAAAAAATTATCCGTACGAGAATATTTCACAAATATAAATTGTTAAGAAAATATGAATTTTATTTCATAATTTTTACGCTCACTATATACATATATAAAAAAAATAAAAAGTCAATATTCCGATCTATAAACAAATAAAATTTCGAGTTGACTGAGACCTTCATTAAATTTTTATGACCAGATTTAATGTAACTGTATATAGCCATTGCGTCTTTACTTTAGCATATGCAAAACCTAATTGTTAGCCATAGATGCGAATTGGAATCGTGTCCTCAGATTTCTTTTAACGCATAAATTTAGATCATAAATCTGTGTTTGAGAGATCTATGATGTTATACAGCCAATTCTTTTGCGAAAGAACCTAGAACAAAAGAATGTGTATTAATCATGATGAAATTACATTAACATAACTATAACCGACATTTTTTCTATAAAATTTATTATTTGTTTATTGTTTGTTCAGTCACAATACTAATGAAGAGTCTATTTTAATGATATTTGATTATATTCAGTAATATATAAGTAGGTATCGTATTATTTAAATATAGTTGGAAAAATAAGACTTAAGAAACAAAATGAAATTGATGTGGTTGCAGAAATATTAATAAACTTAGGCGCTTTATTTCTCAATAAAATTAACCGAACCAAATTAATATGGTTATAAAAAGTGTTTAATTTTAATTCAAAAATATGCAACCATATAAACATGCTGTATGTTTTAAATTTAGTTGTCTATTCTTCATAGTATGTATACACCAAAAAAGCGTTCTACTTTATCAGTGTAGTATACTTATCTGCCACTAGATGTCGAATCAAAACATAAACAAAACTTCAACAACCGACTTATTTTTGTTGAATGTCATGTATGCAGTTCATCAACTTCCAACAAAAAAGTTTTTGTGCCACTGCCATCAGCCAAACAACTGACCTAAGCAAATCATATGACTGGTGAGCGCACGTGATTTTATATTTATGGTGAAAGATTTTCTGGCAAGTGAGAACTCTCGTGGGTTCTTTAAATGACCAAATGTGATTGTGAGGTGTTATGGCCTTATTTAATAAACTGTTTTCTTCTCGTAGGAGGAACTACAATAAATATCAGGACAATGTATGGTATGTGCATGTGATTATTATATATATTTAATAATATACATCTTTTGTGTATGTATAAACACAGTATATTTATATTAATACTCGTCGTGGTAGTTCAAGAAATAGCAGTTGATTGGTTCCTATAAATATGATGATACATAACCTATGTATATATAAAGGAATATCGCCTGATTTTTGCAATCTATTTTCCGTGAAATACGCGAGAACTGAGTATATTAAATAACCCATTTCTTAAAATAGGAGATCGCCTTATTACAAAAAAAAAAATATCTGAAATTTAAGTTACACCTTTAGAAATATGAGACTAAATTATTGTTGTTGGAAATAAAAAATAATTTGCAGATCCAAAAAAAAAAACTTTTAATATCATTTTGTTTTCTGTATGTACTTTAAATTTGCTTCATAAAATATATTCAGAGAAATTTGTAAAAGGGGAAGTTATATAGTTGTTTGTATTGCTCTTTGGGTTTAACTCGAAATAAATTTAGAATCATTTCTTTTTGACACGTTTATGATTTATGGTAATCCGTATTTAAATTTAATACGAGGATCAACGGAAAGATAAACTGCTGTATTTTTGTAACTATACATAATAGTCGATTTTATAGTTTCAAACCTAACTTAAACTAGACATAAGTAGTAATGTAATATGCAACCAACAGTTTAAACTTAGATAAAAACTTTATGAAACCCGACGTAAATAGTGTATAAAACCAGACTTAAATAGTGTATACTTGCACTATGTTATGGGAATCAAATATTTTTCTGTTAAATGTTTAGTTTAAGGAAATGGTTTTTCAACTAGTTATTTTGATTAATTGCAATAACATTTTTTGTATCCGATTTTGAATTCTTATTTAATTATTTGGATCAAATTTTTAATTACAAATGTAATTTATAGATTATTCATTATTAATATTTACGTTATTAACGGTCCTTCGCAATATTTTTCTGCCATAGTCTTCTTTGTAGCAGTTGTACACGTTTCCGGTAAAAAGAAAAAACAATATTTATATGTGCGTACTTTTACATCATTTTGGTGCATTTACATATTGAGAAATAATTATAGGTTTATAGAAGAGTTGTTTCGAAAGATATATACTTATTTGGTTTTAATACTTTACATACGACCGTCACATAAATTACAATCTTTCTTTGGTAATACTACAAAAAATATATGTTGCTTACTCAAATGTTATAAACAACCGTCAAGTTAAACAGTTACATATATAAATCAAATACAATATATAAATCTATACAAGCAAGACGTGCGTTTATAGGTTAAATTTTAATTCTCGAAGCTAGACAATTTATTATTGTCAAAGAACAGGTATATATAAATACGAAATTTTACATGTGGTTGTACCGATAATATACTTTATACGTTGATAACGTATGACTATAGACATTATTCAATGTCTCATGTTAATTTAACTGTAAGTAAGTTTGTAATTGCCTTCAATTGCTGGAAATTGAAGTTGACGTACGTTACGTATTTGTGACTAAAACCAAGAACACTTCATTAAATTTAGGAAGGTTTTAACCCTTTTGCTTTATATCTTCTAACAACAGAGCATTTGCTGTTAGCCGCAAGAGATCCTGAAAATTAATCATTTTAGCGATATAAATTTTCTGATTTGAGGACATCGTATTTGTTTTTTTCAAAAATTATAGGCCACGTGTACAGCAGGTAATGAATCTTAAAGTTGGCGTTATAACTTGAAGAATTTCGCGTGTTGTACTCAAAAAATTCTGAGTAATTCGATGAACTTGGGATATAGAAAAGTAAATACATAAATATTATATACTCTAAAAATATTACGGATGACGTGACCATGACCATCACTGGATTGTAAATCTAGGAAATGAAAATGGATCTGATGATCACATGATCGAAAAAAAAGGTAATCAAGAAAAAATAAAACGAAAATTTGGCAGTAGCGCAGAAACAAAACAAAGCACCATTACATAAATCTATAAAAAAGAAGTCAGTCTCTACAAAAATTTGCTTTAGGATAAATTCTAAAACGATCTGAAATATTATTACTAACCTTAAAAATACAAATTTTTAATTTCGAATTGTATAATGTATTTGCACTTTGTGATCGACAGTGAGTAAAAGTGAAGATTTTAAAGAATTTAAGCACGTATCTAGTTTATTGCCGTCTGGGTTTGCCAAAAAATGTTAGGGATTTTAAATAGGGCATAGCCAACGTAATTAAATTCTTTTCAACGCTAGTAAAATTGATAGTGGTGGTGGCATCGAAATAGTTATAACTAGGTGTTTTATTATGTCGATTTTACTTGGCAACCTTCTTTTCGATTTTATGTTTGGATTGAATTACCGATTAACTGATTTATTTTTAGATTAACCGAAAGTTAGTTTGAGTCTTAGATATCAGGCAAGCTATCGCAATCTAAGTTTTTTTTGAGTTAAGAAATTTGAATTACACGAGTTACTTACACCAAACTTCTTAACTGCTTATCTTTAAAACCATTGTTTTAAAATATTCTACTACGAACTTTGGTCTGCGTGAAATACGAAATTCCAAAGTAAATTCGTGTATTTTCATCGAAATACGTCCAAAGAAAAAAACGATATCGTAATAAAATCAGGCGTCACATGCAACGTACTATGACGTCGCCACCTTCATGACCAATGACGTTTAAAAATTTATATTATCTTCCAAAAACCTCCGTAATCCTTTAAGACCTGTTGATGTAGCGAAGCCTGATGGCAGTTCCCACTATCATTCTTATTTTATTCGAGCAGCATCATCATCTATTAATTTAAGTTCAGTGCGCGGTTAATACGTCTTTCTAATGTGATTTACTTAACGTTCCAACATGCAATATTTGCTTTGGAAAACGGTTCGGTACCACGAAGCGGAGCAACTAAAGACCATGTAAGTATAGCTTGCTTGTTAATCGTTTTGTAAGATTTTTTTACGTGCAAAAAATAATTATATGAATATTTCACGTGGAATAGCCACAGCTTTTTACATTTTTTTATGAAAATTTATTTTGCTCGACTAATTACTTGCTTCAGAAAAAGTAAGTAATTATTCATCTAATAGTCGGAAAGATGAATGTGTTATAAATAAAAAAAGAATGTAAGCGATTATTTGACCCCTGTTGTATGTTATAGTAAATTATAAAGTTATTCAAAAGAAAATGATATTTTTAATCGAAATTGAAGCAATCTCGGTTTTAACGATTTTTTAAATGCATAAATAATCCTTTTTGTGCCACGTTGCTTAGAGTATCTTCTAGTTGGTTTGTTGTTGGATATTTTCAATTTGCAGTGGAATTGATTTTATTTATACGTCGTTTTCAGATTTCTGTAACATTTAAGATAAGAACAAGTAATAATTTTTAAGTATATTCATCGTGAAATATATAAAGTTTAAATTGCAGAAAGGAAATAAAAATAAATTTATAATAAAAGTAGATTTCATTCATATGTGCATCAAAATTGAAGTAATTTAGATAAACGAGACAGTGATATTCCAAGAAATGAAACATTCCGGTAAAGAACTCTTCAAATATTTCAACTTAATGAAAGGAAATTTACATAAAATGTAGTAATGTTGAGTGCATTAAGCAGTTTAATGCGATAAGAAATTTTAGAAAATACTCTGAATTTATCGAGAGAGCGAACATTCTCTTGAAAAAGTTATGCCATGAAATATGAAAACGTTTATTATTCTGACAGTTTAATTGTCACACTGTCATTAATATTTGTTATGTATTTTTTAGCTGGAATTTTAAGTAATTTTTCAATTACGGTGTTCACCACAGCGCACAAAATTTACATGATTGAAGTCTATTTTAGAACAGGTGTGATAGTTAAGGGAATTTGGCAATACAGTGAGCATTTATGCTCGGACAATTTTTGTGAGCACTTCCTAGATCTTGCAAAAGTGGAACAGGATTTTCTTGTGTGCCTTGTACATATTGTTGGTGTATTTCGCGAAACTATGTAACTCATAAGAAAGGTGCTAGTAGGCCAACTATTCGTACAGAAGAGTTGATTATTGATGTTCGTAGTCGTATGGAACAGGACCCCACAATACGCCTAGTCCAATAAATTGGAGCTTCTTATAGAACATACCGAACTGTTGTAAAAAAGAACTTGAGAAAAACTGTAAATGTAAATAAACTGTAAATATGTCGATGAGAAATTGCTAAAATGAAAGCGTTTTATGTCTTATCATTTTCGAAACCGTGACGAACTAATTAGGAATGACGCGGAAAGAAGAACCAATTTTTGCGAAATTATGATGGATTGACACTTTACTATGCAGAATTTGCTTTACATATAAAGCAACATTTTGCTTGTATGGTGCAGATAATTCATAGAATCGCCGTTACTATAGTAGACACGATTTCTTCAAGGACTCAGCGGCCACAAAAAGTCAATGTTTTGGGTGGGTTGACCATATTATAGAACCGTTTTTTTTTTATTGAGGGCGTTCTTACAGGAGAAAGATATTTAGAATATCTTGAGCACAGAATTCTGCCAATTTTCAACGCCTGATGGTGAGGTTTGGTATCAGCATAATGGCGCTTCTTAGAGCCTTTCTAAATCAAATATTCCAGAATCGCTGGATCCACTCGATCTGTCTCCTAATGATTTCTTTTTTGGACATGCATAAAAAATAAAGGTTTTAATGGAATGCCTTCAAATAACATTGACCAAGTAAAAAGTGGTCGCAAAAGAAACTCCTGAGCATATACAAAATACGATATACGAATTTTACAATCGCTTAGGATATTGTTGGACCGTCAATGCCAACATTTTTGAAAATTTCTTAACGTAGTTCTTACTTGATAAAATTACAAATTTAATTTAGTTTTTAACTTTGCTCCATCATTACCATTTTTACTTTAAGTTTCATTTTTTGTAATCTCACCTTTTGTCTGTGCCCAATCATATCTATTGGATTTAGTTCACATATTGATAAGGTGGCTGTTTCAAAACAATTTCATTTGCAGCAATTGCCATTTCATCAACAGCTTTTTCTTAAGATGAACTAAATGCAGCAGTTAAGAGTTTTTCATTTTTGCATTGAATTCAATATTTTTCGAATACAACCAGTCTTCAATTACAGTTTTCTTCCATGAAGTAGTTGGCACTTTCTCTATTTTTCACGAATAAAACTATTTTTCAAAAACTATGCTGTTCATTTCATCATAATAACCTGCTTTTTTAACCTCAATTAGCAATCCATCTTCCCTATTGGGAGCCAGTAAGCAAGACCATTTTTGCGCTGTATTTGAATCGTTTCTTCTGAATCTGAGGCAACGTTTGTTGAAAATCGCATTAATAAAATCAGTCAAATTAATATCAGGGTAATACTAGCTGTTCGGAAAATATCTGCTGATTGTGGAGTTGCCAAACACGTTAATTAATGGGTACTTGACTCTATTACAGATATAGAGAGTTGTATCATCTACCATGAAGGATACAAGGATTATTCTTTTTTATTATTTCACAAGATATTCTCTTTCAACGTACTTGAGCGAACGATGCTGAAGTTCCATTATTCTTCTCTTACATTGATTTTCCTACCTATCCATTGCTGCAATAAGTTCTTTATCAGGCTCAAACTTTTCCCAGCAATGGGGTAAAGTGAAAGATACTTGGGACTAGATCTGATAAATAAGGTAAATGCGACACAACCTCAAAGCTCAATTCGATGAAATTTTCCGTGAGGAATTTGATTGGTGTAAGTAAGGTAGCACATCGTTGAGATGAAAGAGAACTTTTCTATGGGCTATTCCAGATCGTGTTTCTTTTATTTGTCTAATAAAGGGGCAGATTACAGATTGCACTGCGGTTTGCATGATTATGCGCTGTGAGAATTTTCATTTAGCAACTTTTTAATTTTCAACTCAAATGCTAAAGATTTAATCGGTCCATAAATCTTTATTGAATCAGTACATATCAATGAGGTTTTAATTCTCAATATGAGTCAGCTTAAGGTCGATATCGATATATTTTTCTTAGATTTTAGACATTTAGTTTACCGCTGGAATTAATACGTAATTAAAATAACTGGAATGCCTCTTTAAATCTAGCAAGATAATTGATAAACTGGATAAAATCTTTGAAAGTGTGAGGAGCAGATTATCTTAAGTTCCCATCGATTAATGACTAATCAGATCTATTCGATATTTATTAGTGAACATTTTAATTGCGAATTGATTTGCGTGAAGTAACTTACACACACACTTCTTTTGGTTGTTACATATATCCAGTCAAGTATAAAACACTCTCTGGTAGACTCAAAATCCTTCCTATGCCTCATTGCTTACTTACTCTCATCGTAGGCCCTTTTAGCAAACAGGTTTCTTTTCTTATTAGTCACCTATAGTTATAATTTTTTCCCTGGGCTTATGATATGGAAATTATCACGCAGTAGTACGGAACAAATTAAACTTTAATCTGTATAAAGTGACAGTGGTTCAGCAATTACTGCCTCAAGATTTTAGTTGTTTTTGAATAATATTGATAACATTCACAGTTTTACTGATCAAGTTTGGCTTTATTTGTCTGACTGTTTGAACTCACAAAATAATAGACCTTGGTCAACTGAGAATCCGCATGCTTTTGTTGAAACAAGTTTACATTCTTTTCTTTCGCGAAACTTATTATTGCTAAAACCTGTAAGATATACACAAACAATTTTAAATCGTTTTCTAAATCAGGCAATTCCGGAAAGAATGTTAGATGGATATTTTCAGTAAGAATGTACAATGATTGTCTTAATTAATGTCTTCCCCCTAAGACAGGAAGAATATCAAAACTACTTTCCTCGTGATACCGCAGACAGTTCGGCTTCTATCACTTATTGCAGGTATAAATCTTATTTAGAGATCATATATAAAAGTGTGTTATCGTTTACATACACTACCGGTCAAAATTGTTTGCCCACCGGAAGAAATAATCCATAAGTAAAGGAAGTGCTATCTGAAAAAGAAACTGTAGTGTTGTATTTAATAAAATTCTCTTACAACAATGAAATTGGTGATATATCTAATAATATAATTCATTTGAGACAAAAATATTAAATCTTTATTTCGTGGAAATGTTTTCCGCGACTCTTCATTCAATTTCAGGTGGGTTCTCGTCTATTCCGTCACTGGTCATAATTTTTCGACGTTCTTCTACTAGTGTTGCTACTTTCCGTTATCCTGTTCGTTTGCTATTTAATAATGAGTCAGCATCTTGATATTTTTTTTAACGTTATAGTGGACAGTTCGACAACCTAATTTGAACTGTCTTCTAATATCTCTGTTATTTCGGCCAAGATTATGTAAAGCAACAATCATTGCGCGGATTTCCTATTCTAGGCAATTTTGTTAATGATATTCACTGTTTACAAGAACGATAACTACTAAATCTATATTCTATAATCTTTACTTGCGCTACATTATTCATTTATTGCGGTAGGATAATTGTTTACATGTATGGTCTTTTAATGACCGTAGTAGAACTCCTAATTAGAGTCTTTCGCGAAATTAGTTTGCTATAAACTGACATCATTTACAAGTGCAAATTAATAGTTGTTCCTAATTAATGAAAAAACTATAAATGAATATATTATATATATCTTTCTCGAATTTGAATTTCTGTTTATTCATTTTATAAAATTATTGCATTTACATTTGCAAATATTTCGGCAATTATATTTATGAACGATCTAAATTGTTTACGCTCAATATAGATACTTATAACTAGAGACCAGATTATATGCAAAGAAAAACTGCAATATATGCGCATATATACGCATCGATTTTTGAGAAAATATGCATAAACCTGAGGCATATATTCAAAAAAATTGCGACAATATGCAACATTTTTACATAAAATAAGTAAGAGCAGAAGTTTAAACATTAACTTTATTGCACAAATTTTTTTTTGCAACATATTTCTAAACCAATTTATAATTAAATGTTTTTCAAAATTGTGTAAAAGAAAGTTTTGTCTTCTATCAGAATACATATGTTTCGAAATAGAAACGCTTCTTTGAACATCCACAGATGTAATTGGTGCATTTTTTAATTTTGCAAATCATTCTAAACTAAAATTAAACTCGAAATCATTTACTGTTTCACTTTCCAAAATTTTCTTAACTTACGTCAATTTCAAATACCTCGCATTTTTATTTATCACTTTTTTAAATTTATCGTATATAGAATTACCTATTGTATCCCTAACCTTCTTACATAGCATATCAAATTCGTTTACTATTTCGACTGATTCCTAGAGCGACATCCCTTGTGTTTCTAGTTTACGAATGGAACTTGAAACAAAGCTATAATTTGACGAAATATACAAAAGGTTTTGTAGCAATTCTGTGACTATCTTTTTATAGTTTTTTAGAGCAATGCAGTCAGCAGTGATTTCAAGAATTACATTTTCTATTCCTTCAAAATTATCGGCGTAAAAAATTGCAGCGTCTAACCATGTACCTACCCCATCTCGTAATAATCGGTTCAAGAGGTAACTTAACACCGGGAACTCGCTCCTTGTAAAATTGGATTCGTAAAAGTGCTTTTAAATATACTTCTTTGACATTGCTAATTAAATCGTTAATCAAAGGAAATTGATTCCTAATGTCACTCGGCTAGACGATTGAACCCATGAGCTAAACAAATGGTATGAATAATGTTACTACAAAAAAAAATTAAATTTTGCGCGGCTTTTATTATGTATGGTGGAGCATCGAACATTAGTAAAATTTTTTCACAAGGTATACTTCCAGGTAAAAAGAAATTTGATAAACCTTCTTGAACTAATTGGGTAACTTCTCAGGTGTACCAACATAATCGTTACTTTTTGGTCACACTGCTTATCGGAATATAAATTAAGGTTGGTAAAAATCGCATTAATAGGTAACAAAAAAATGCGATAACTGGCAAATGATGTAACACAAAGCATGAATGAAAAGCCGACAATGTAAAATTTTTGTGGTTTAGTCGGATATGCGGAAAGAAAGAAATAATGGATCAAAAAATGTTTATTTCAATATTTTGGAAGAAAATTAATAACCATGTTTCAACAAGGACGTAGTGTGTTACAGAAATAAGAGTAGCCATGAAATGTCTATAAACAGAATTATTATTGTACGAGTTGTTAAAGTAAAACCTTGGTATGCAAAAAACTTTTAGAAACAAATACAGTAGGAAAAAGGAAAACTATTGAGAAGAAAATTGATGATCTTTTATAAAAATAGTAGCAGTAATTTCAGTTTGTGGTTCAAGCATGGTGTTTTCAGCTATCATGTGTTATACAGTGGTTATTAAAGAGTCCCAGAACGGTCGAATGACTGTTGTTTTGAGCACTTTTTTTTGGTATAAATATGTGGTTAAAAATAACGAATTTATTATAACATTTTCACATTTTTTAAATTTTGGACTTGACAGGGAATGCTTCCCACTTTGCTTATATAGGTCATCCAGTATATTGTGATCCTACATTTTCGGAAACAGACTAAAAAACTACTTTTAGAAATATCCATATGTTTGTTTTTATTGATAAATAGAAAAAATAAATAAAAGGGAATTACCTCATGACGTAAGAATCTTTGAAAGTATTTTACTGTAATTTGTCATATTTTGATTTTAGCAATTAATAACCGTGGCAGTAAAACTGACACAGAATTCGAGCGAATTGATATCTTGATAATGCGTGGATGTTGTGACCATCGACGTTCTTTTGAAGAAGTTCACAATTTGTTCGATACTGTCTATTTAGATTGTCAAATCAGTAAGAGTACTGTGTATCTGGCATATCAAAAGTACGAGGTAATTCCCCAAGTAAGAGATTTACTAAGAAGTTAATGAAGGTACCAGTGCGTATGCTTTACTATCAGTTCAACAAGAAATAATCCACGTATGTATAATGGAATTGAGACAAATTCATCACCCAAAAACCTGGCTACAAAATTCTAAAAGCTGCAAAACTTTTCATAAACAACATGTTTATCAGTTGACTGAAGATGATCCAGGTCGCAGGCTACACTTTGCGAATTATTATGACAAAATTTGTGAATCAAATAAATCTTTTTGATTTAATTGTCGCTTTTGCTCTACTGAAAATCCTTATTGAATGGAAGAAATTCATACACAGCATTCTCAAAAAGTGACTATATGAGTTGGTCTGGTTAGAAAGATGGTAATAAGACCATTTTTCATAAGAGAATGGGGATGGCTATTTAAATTTAGTGAGGAAAGGGATTGTGGCAGCACTTACAGTCCTCTTTTTGAATCCAAACGGACCTTGTTATTCAAACAAAAATATTTAGTTCGAACAAGAAGAAGCTGCGTCACATTTTCTACGTAGCGTTCATGAAGTATGTACAAAGGTTGCCAGTGTGTTACTTATATATTGATCTTATTTGACTGTATACGAACGTTTTGTCATATGGATCTTATTTGTGTTGTTTAATGACTTGAAAATTTCATCTTTGTCAAAAAAACTGACTCGTGAGAATTTTCGTGCGATGATTTACTACGATTTTCTACATGGATTACTTCAACAGTGCATCGATCAATTCACTTCAGCTTTTGGCGATAAAGCACCATCTAAAATCACTGTATATTATTGGTTTAGTGAATTCAAACGTGGTCGTTGTTCACTCAGGGACGAATTTAAAGAAGATCGTCCAAAATCGATTGTTGTGCCAGAAAACATCAATACTGTGCGCGAAGTGATAAAGCAAGATCATCATGCGACGTACCGTGAGTTTGAGGCATCCCTGGTCATTAGCACGACAAGCATACACGAGATTTTACACGAACATGTAGCCATAAAAAAAATTGTGCGCGTTGGTTTCCGCATAATTTGACAATCGCTAAAAAAGGCTCGTCTCGATTGGTGCAAAGAAATGCTCAAAAAATACAATCGTGGTGCGTCTTTGATCTATGCGTATGAGCCCGAGAGTAAACAGCAATCAACTGTGTGGGCCTTTCAAGATGAGCCAAAACCAACAATAGTTGGTAAGTGTAATATTTATTATTCTGGATACATAAATAGCAACCCTCGTATATCTTGCGCGTTGGATCGAATACAGAGGACGTAGGATCAATTGAAATATCAAGTGTATAAAAATCGATCAAATAATTTTAACAATTAGAAGGACGAGTAACTGAAGAAATTGTATGAAGAGTATTATAAATTTTACTGTCTCTCCAAAGGTATGTTTATTTTTTGTATTGTTTTTATCAATAAAAACAAACATGGTAATTAAAAAAAAAATGTGGTTTTCAATATGTATCCGGAAATGTAGCAATATGCCTCACTAAAAAAGGAGTATACGTTGTCAAACTCAAACCGAAAAAATGTGTTGTTTAACTCATTATTTTTACCTGTACGTTTATACTAAATTCACGGCCTTTTTACTACCCCGGTATAAAATAATATTGTGAAAGCGGGAAGTTAATTTTAAATTGGAGATTTGAGTTGCGTAAAAAGTTTACTTTCAAAAAGAATTCAAATGAACAAGAATTATTTCATTCATTTTAATTGACATTTTTACCCAATCGGTTATCAAAAATCATGTTAAATTATCACCGCATTCTTATTTTTTAGCACGTTCTATTCATACACTATTTATCATCGACGCATCGCTGTTAGTATATAATCAGGTGTTTATTGCCCGCCATATACAACAGTATAACGGCCACCTTTTCTAATCTGACCGGGCGAGTTGCTTAGTCAGAATCACATGAAAGCGATTACAGTCGGTTATTTATTTATCTTTTTTTCTGCGAGACTGCTTTCACGTCACGTGCTGCGTTGTGTTTCGGAGATTTGGCAGTCTCGGTTCGTTCCAAAATGTAAAAAAGCATCTACTCGCCCGGTGGCACGTAACACGTTACAAAGAACGTTCGATTAGAGCTAAGTAGGCTGTGGTTAAGCGACTGCGTACATTGTTCTTGCACCTGGCCTACGTTGATGCCGGTTGGTTTCTGTATTTCTTTTCGTTCTATTCTGTACGTTCAGGAAAAAGGTCATTTGTTGCCGCATTGTTTGGAAATCAAACTGGTTTTGATATATCATTGGCGAATATATCGTTTGCGAATTTTATTATAAAAAAAGTACTTGTATAGATAGTATCCAGCTTGCTTTTAATGTCATCTCACCTAGTGTTATGTATTATATGTTTGGTGTTTCTGATTAAAATGCGGCTTGCTTTTTATCACGTATTCTGTGTTTTACAATTAGCCGGTGTTTGTCTAACGTATTAACTACTATTTGCTTTTGTATTGTTTATATCTATAAATATGATATGTATTTATTGTATTGATTTATGACTTAATGATAGTGAAGTTAAGATTGCCCAAGGTTTTTTTCTGTTTGTTAACGACAAACACGAACATTTTTTTGTAAAACGGATGTGTTTTTATCGCTGCGACTTTGATGTTTGTTAACTTTTACATTTGGTATTAGGAACCTTTAAAACTTTGTTCGTATACTTAACATTGTAACGAAATCAAGTTGCCATGCTTTTCAAAGCTTCCCAACAATTTATTTGTGCAATATGTTTATTTTAAAAATTGGGATATTCTAAAAATATTTAGAATATTTATTAATATTGCGCATTTTTAGAATATAAATATAGCATCTCAAGTTTCAAATCATTTTTACATACTTAAATTACCCGACTGCATTACTTTTTATACTGGGCTCCAACGAAGGAAATTTATGTTGATGTAGCTTTAACAACCTGCAGCTGCAATTTAAATGAAGTATTTAGGTACATATTTAAAATTTATTACGGAAAAGTAAGCAACTAGTTCATGGGATCATGTTTATATCAGATGTTCAGAAAAAAAATTAAGTCTGATTTGTTTTAAATTTTGAATGCCAAACGTTGTCCATCAATAATTGTCAGAATCTGATATATTTTAAATTTTAAAATGATATTTAAGCATTTATGGTTCCATAGTATTTTCGGAATAATCGAAAGATCAATAAACAGGGGATTTTCACAATATACTTAATAGAATTAATCCAATTCTTTTTACAAACCGGTAGTGTGGTAGAGGAGGTTTGTTGGCGACCAAAAGCCCACACAGAAGAAGCGATTGATAATGTTAGGGAAATAATGACTGCCACCCCAATCCAAATTCTCGGTCAACAATCTGGCTTATCACCTGTTTCTTGTCGTACAATTTTAACAGAAAATTTACAGCTACATATTTCTATATCATATAACTCGTTTGCAAGAAATCCTGGTACATTGAATGTTTTTTGACTTCAATGTTTGTTTTTAACACATCTTCATTGATATACTTTCACGAAAAACACATTTAGCTTTAGTAAAATAATAACTTTGAATTACAATGTGAATTCAATTAAAAACATTATTGTTAAATTTTGACGTTCGTGTATTTAATTTTACTTTACCGTTATAATTTTGTGTAACTTCTGCTTTCTTCGTGACTATTCGTGTAATTTTGATTTTTTTTATTGGTGGCGAGCGGCCCAACGGGATTATAAGCTATTTTAGCTTGTCATAATTGCAGGTACCTTAGGTGTAGGAAAGTGTGTATAAAATATTCCATGGCCTGGTTACTGCACTCCCTCGCTCTAAATTTAATAGTGACACGGGAGCTTAAGGAACCCGCCCGCAAAGTTGCCGCCACTGTACTTGACGGACGTTAGCTTCGAACGCACGACACCTGAGTTGCAAAATTCAAGTGCTGGCTCTCTTACCATTGAGCCATCGAGCCGTTAATTAGTTCTTATGTTTCTGAGTTTTTTCGTTCTTAATTCTTAATTTTCTTCTTAATTTTTCTTGTTATTATTTTTGGTACTCGGTAGAACAAGGAAACTTCCCGGTGGAAATGTATACGAAGGCTGGATTAACGTCTTCGTGAAACTGATTCATTTAGTACAAGAAATGCTCATGCTGGTTGACTAAGTCATGTTTACCAGAAATGATCTACTTATTACTTATAAGTTTCCCAATTGTTAAGAAGAAAATTTGTATGAATTTCGGAAATATTGTCACCAAAGAAAGTTTTCCATTAACGTTTTCTTGGGTATAATAAATCACAGGATCATTGGGCCAATTTATCTACCAAACCGTCTTGATACCAATAGGTATCAATGGGTTACACTTATTGAGAAGATGCCACTGAAGATACGGCATAACATGATTTATATTAGCGCGACAGTATTACAAATAACACCTGAAAATTCTTAGATGGCGACTATGTGGTAATAGTGTAACTGATTTATAATTAATCACCCATGTTATAAATTGCTCTGTAATTTCACATTCTTCAATATGTATTTTGACAACAAATAATTTCAAGAGAGAAACATATCTGAAAACATACGAAATATGATACATTTTACCGACAAATGTCGGTTTCACCAATTTATGCACACCATGTATTTAGAGAAATGTGTGGTTTTTATAGATATGTAATTTTTATGGCTAAAAGATAAGGAATCACTAATCTTCAAGTTTAAAGGTAGATAGTTGACTACAATGAAAAGCCATGATTATGATCTTTATATAGATTGTCGTTATTATTCACTTATATATATATTCAGTTAATCAGAATTTATAATTCTTTTAAGCAGGGTAAAGTAATTGTCAAAATGGGATAAACGTGATACCAGGTCTAAAAGTCTAAAATATTTATTAAGACTACTCTCCTCAACAATGCACACAATGCAAAACTTCTTTCTAATTTGGTTGGAATGCGGCTTTACTGGCCGACTATTAAGTTAGCTGTGCATTGCACAACTACGTATTGGAGGTTACAGAACGCTTGCATGAATTCGCAGATACAGTTTTTTAGAGTCAGGTTCTTTAAAAATTCGGTCTGAGGTGTAAAAACTGTGCAGTTTATATTGTTATATTTGATGAGGTCTTTCCGTCATTTTTTATACTTCCATATCACAACGATTGCAAGGATTGCGTGGTTATATAATATATAAAGTTTACTGCGATACTCGTGCAGGGCCGTCCTTAGGGTGGAGCGGTTGCTGCAGGCCCCGTGGTGAAGGGCCTTTTCACAATAAAATGTTCTTAGAATGAGATGATACGGACTAAAAATGAATTAGGTGAAACCTTCTCTTTTCAATGGTTTATATTGGATTTGTTTGTCTCTAAACATTTACATAAAGGCCCCGCAAAAGTATTTTGCACCAGGCCCCGCTTTTGCTAAAGACGGCTCTGTACCCGTGAATACTCCCGTATGTTTTATTTGTCACTTAAATGTAATATACACGTAGTAGATGTAATTTACGACTGCTTTTGTATATTACGCTGATTCCACGTAGATATTCAGATTGAAATGGTTCGTAACTATAGGGGTTACCTTGAATGTGTTCTTAAATGTGTACATTTTGATAAAAATAAACGTGTTATGTTAATATAAATATTAAATTAAAAAAAATTATAAGTATGTTATTTCTTTACTAAATATAATATGTAAAAAAACTAAAATATACAAAAAATTATATAAACATCGGATGAAAGGAAGAATTCTTTTCTAAATGTGTTAATGCGCACCTTAAGCGGCGAGCCATCTTTGCCTCTTGCTTTATGTAAAGTATTAGGGAAGACTAACGTGGAAAGGGTACTAGAAACTATAGAAGCTACCATTGGGAAGTTCAGTATATCGGCAACTTAACTTGTAACGTTGGTTACTGATGGGCGTTCGAACATAATTAATGCTGGAAAGTTACTAAAACAATCTTATCCTCAATTGCTTCATGTAACATATTTGTCGATGCATATCATCATAACTAGATTTATTAGAAAGAATTACTCAAATGTAGTTCAATGTATAGCTTCTACCAAAAAAGTTTTTATTATATCTCCAATACGCATTCGTGAGTTTGTCTGGGCATTCCTCAGCCACCACAGTTGGTATTGACGAGATGGAGAACGTGGTTTAAAGCTGCTTTATATTATGATAAATTTTTACATAAAACCGTGTGTCTTAAATTTAAATCCGGAAAAAGCCCAAGCAATTTCAGTAAGCTAGCGGCTGGTGTTAGATACCGAAATCCGTACTCAAATAGAACAAATTTCCGAAAATTATTCAATTTCTTTAGATACTATTTTCAAATTAGAGACACCAAGCTGTCCTTGCATGAAGCGCTAAATATAGTAAGATTACCATAAAGTCTCGTCAGGAAATCTAACAGATAGTATACCAAGATTAACAACCGATTTATGTATTTCGATATATGCCGAAATATTATTATAGTACGCCAGCTCGCTCACATGATCTGAACGCCATTGAAATTCTCTGGAAGATATTAGCAACAAAGGTGTATATCAATAACAGGCGTTACAATAGTATCAATCAACTGAAATCTACGATAAAGAAAGTACTGCAATCAGATTTCTATTTCAACATTGATCGAATTGGTACGCAATATACAGTAAAACTACAGTGGCATTATATTTTTCGACATAATGTCCCTCTACACTAATGCACTTGGTCCATCGGTACTCCAACATCTCAATAGCCTTCTGGAAAATTTTTTTTTCGATCTCTGCAAACCATCTCTCTACAGTTTGCATCACTTCATAATTACTGCAAAATTTTGCCCCACGTAGGATATCTTTTAATTTGTGGAAGAGCCTGTAATCACTAGGAGCCAGATCCTGCAAATATGGCGGATACACCACTAATTCAAAGCCTGCTTGGTGTATAGCAGCCATAGCAATACCAGATGTATGGCTGGGAGCATTATCCTGATAGAACAGCACACCATGCCTGACATTTCTCTTTAATAGCGTCTCGCAATTTAGAAATCATTTGTGCGTAGTAGGTCCCTGTAATACTCTGTCTGTTTTGCAGATAGTCAGTCATGATGATTTCTTGAGCATCCCAGAACACAAATAGTGGTTTTGCAATACGATATCGTGTACCTTTTTAATGTTTTGTGTTGTTCCCGTTATGGAAGGATCACCTGCATGTTGGTTTTCACAGAATGTTCTTCCGCATTTAAAATCTCAACAGCGGTGTTTGACTATGTCATAAGAAACTGCAGACTTACCAATAGTTGCCATAATGCCTTTATGAACTTGAGTTGACGTAAAGCCCTTTTGCTCTATGTTCTACATTGTCCATTTTTATGAGCAATTACGACGCACAATTCAAGAATTAGCCATAGTACAACAATACTTTGAGATACAAACTTAATAGCATGTAGAGATGATCTACAAATGTCAGTTAACTAAATGTCAAAAACATTAATCAAACAATCAGTTAGAAGTAGGTGAGGGTTGGGGCATGAGGATCTGTCCTTGAAAAAGAAGAAACGGATTTTTGAAATTATTCTGCATAAAGGATCCAACACCCATCGTTAAGTTTAGGTGTAATTGTAATTTCTTTGTTTATTTATACGTTTCGTGTTCATGAAGCTATTGAAATTTCGTTGTTTTATATTACCATTACTGTAAATATTTTATGTAAAAAAGTATAATAGGTCTTATTAATGTTATTTTCTCTTTCATTTGCTTTTCTTTATAGTTTAACTTAATGGATGATGATATTAAACGACAGAACAGGTATTTTATTTGGGTATGAACTGCAGAAACTTCGCTGAATGTGTAAGTTCAAGTTCTTTTTCTTATATTAGATGCCATGTATGTATTTCTTTCTTTATACATTAAAAAATTATAGGTGTACCTCTTGTTTCTGACAGTACTTGCTTATTATATATGTACATAACTATGTACTGATTATACGGTAAATTCGTGGTATGTACCTAAATACATATGCACATATTTTTTTTGTAGAATATTTGCGAGTTAGGTGTTCCTCAACGGTTTATGGGCTTGCCATATTAATGTATTTACTTTATACATAGGTGCTAATAGAAAACAACACATAGAACTCCTTGCGACCGTATCCGTTCCCACTATTGCTACATCACGATCACGTGCGCTTATTTTTAGTAGCGCGCGTATTTTTCACTCACTCATGTGACAAACCCGCCTGCGGCACTAAAAATGTTCCGTTCGCGGTCGTTTAATTTCAATTCCGCATGTCTGCACGTCGTGTTCTCCTTCCATCCAACGTACACCGTCCTTTATATTGCGGCTAGAGGAAAAAGTGTGAAACATCTGGATATTTTCTAAGTGTACATGAATGTATTAATTTCCTTTTAAATAATTACATAATAGTGTTGGCATCGGTCGACGTACGATCATGTGTTTTCCTAGGCGTCTTCGTTAAATCTACTGCTATGAGTACTATACGATGACATAATTGTTACGAAAATGAATTGATACTTTGTTTCGGCGAGACGTCAATTTAACCCCATTGTAACGTCATAGGTGATGCTTCGATGAAGTGAAAATGGAAAGAGTGTCCTGCCAGATTCAAATATTTATTTTGGCATGTTATTTTGATGGAACACGTCGAAGTGCAATATATAAATAGAAGATCTCCTTTTTAATGTTTACACAGATTTAGTTACGATTGAATCTATTTATTTTATTCATTCACTTAAATTACATAAACTTTTTTCCTGAATGAATTCCTTAAATCGATATAAGAAGAAATCAAATATCTTTTTCTATTACCGACGTGAAAATGTTAATTCCAAAAATGCGTTATTTTCGAATGCAGTGTAAAAATGTGATAGTAATATACACTACCGCCTATAAGTTTGGAACCAAGATGAAATTCCTTTAAAATAATACAGCTGATAGGAATATCGTGAAATTATTATTCCCTATTATAAATTATTAGATGTAAATAAGAAATTGTTACACATAATCCGTAAAGTTCAAACATTGACGTACAAATTTTCGCCGGATACATTTTATTGCTCTATTTAGATTTTTTATCGTAGATCTACTAAAATTGGATACAAAGGGCATTTCGCTCATCTTAAATTCAGAAGGTTTGACAAAGCTAATGTCGCCCCACATATGCTAGAAAGAAATCATAATGTTGATAATATGAAGCTAATTCGAAATGTAAATAACTATATTTATTGTTAGGGTATATTTGTAGGATTTAAATTTAGCGCGTTGCATTACGCCACCTGGTGGTGGCGGAGGGAGGTAAAACAGAAGGTCACGGGACGTGATTATTATATGTAGACTTATGTGATGTATTGTAATATCTTTATGTAGTTTACGATATAATAAAGAGGATAATATTATTGAAACTGTTATGAATGCAAGGAAATTTACAAAAACAAAGATATTTTAATGAATACAGATTTAGGCTCTCCGAATTTCAGCCATTACCCATTATTAAATCATGTAATGCGATAGTCGAACCTAGCAACATTTAGAAACTTCAATTAAGAAAGGTAGGATGTATAAAGTTCAAATCTAGTATGATGTGTATTTAATCAATAAATATTCTGCAGTGTTTTCTATATTTAATTGATTAATTATTTTTGTAACAAGTAATGAATATATTATTAATTACGTAATTACAATTTATATAAAATCATAGCTAGTTTTAAAACTGCCGCCAAGAAGTAACTTTCAAAAATTCCATCGTATAAACGAGTCTTTTCATTTTACTCCTCCGAATTAAAAAATGAAGTATACTTCAGTATTATTGTTGAAGATACAGTTTTTAGTGAAGTGTTGTGGTTAGGGAGATAGTGAAGTATGTCCTCGTGTGACCTCGTTCACATTACTTTTTTTAATACAAACAGACACTTTTTGTCTGTCCGCTTTATACATCCTTTTTTCGCCGCTTCGTTCTTGTAATACGGCGCATTTACAGTCTTGACCTAAATTATACTCCCTCGTTTTCCTTTGCCTCTCCGTACCGTGGTCTACCGTGTGTTGTTAGTCACCTTGACGGACCCCTAGGTGTGAAGAGTGTCTTCCTGTTTTTCTTCCTTAATACCTTTTCTGTCATCACCTGGTGTTAGTTGGTGATTACCTCACAATGGTATCTATTAAATGTTCCTGTGGATGCAATACCACGTCATCAGAAACACACAAATTCATTGACTGTTGTGTGTGCAAGAAGATATATTTGCATTCGTGCGCAGAGCTGAGCATAACTGAAATTCGTACCATAAAGAGCAAGAAAGGGGTATCGTGGTCCTGCAGGAATTGTAACATCTTGAGCAGCGACATTAATGATCTCAAGGCAGCTATACTGAGCTTGAGAAACGACTTGGCGGCTAGAGAGAAGAGTGCTGGAATTGACGATAAAGCGTTTGAGGAACTTTTGGCTGAATTGGGTGACAGAAACAATCGCAAGCAGAATATCATTATGTTTGGTGTACCTGAGTCTGACACGCACGATGCGAACACCAGGAGGTCCCGGGAGTTGGAGACAGTTCAGGCGGTACTAAAAGCGCTTCCATCTGGCATGAACACCGACCACATTGAGGTGCACCGTATTGGTCGTTTTGTTCCTGACAGGCGGCGCCCGATCAAAGTGAGGCTCTCTAGCTCTAGAGAGGCTCATACTGTCTTAAAGCATGCTAAACGGTTGCGTGAAAATGAGCAGTACAAACACATAAATATATCGCTTGATAAAACCCGCCGCCAATTAGACTATTTCAAAAAGATTAAGGCTGAGTTAGATACTCGTGTGGCTAACGGGGAGAAGAATCTAAGAATTAAATACAAACAAGGTATACCGACTATTGTGCAGTTAAACTAGTGGAGCCCAACAGAGATCTTGTCATTTATTATCAAAATGTGCGAGGGTTACGGACCAAGTGTGATGTGTTTTACGGTAACGTATGTACTTTCGACTTTGATGTTGTGTGTGTTACTGAGAGCTGGCTGTCGTCAGATGTATCTAATTGCGAACTCTTTCCACCTACGTATTATGTGCTTAGAGAAGACCGTAAATTTGAATTAATTAATAGAAGTCGTGGTGGTGGTGTTATTTTAGCCTTTAAGTCCACCTTACCTTACAATCAGGTAGATTTTACACATGTTAAGGACACGACTTCACTTGTTGATATTGTCGGAGCTGTATTTAGTTTATGCCATCATAAGTTTGCTGTTTATGTGGTTTATGTGCCACCAGATATTTCGCTTCTCGATTTTGAGAATTTTCTGAGTAGTTTAGACACAATAAATATAAGTTCTACAAAAACTATAATTCTCGGCGACTTTAACATTACCCACTACAACAGACCTGACATAAATGATGGTAAAAGTAGAATAATGAATGAATTCTTACATTTTAAAAGAACAGGATGCTTAAGCGATTTAAATGCTTTCAGAGATATGAGAAGGATGCTGAAAACAGATTCTAGGCGGTTATATAAGAATTTTATTCAGAGCGCTGAATTCTCCATTTCAACCGATACTAGACATTTTTGGCAGTTTGTGCGATCTCGGAGAGATGGGGGAGGTATTCCTAGAACTATGAAGGACGACTACGGCAATACGTATAACGACCCACCTTCCATAGTGAGCGCCTTGCGGGAGTTTTTCCAATCGGTGTACCTTCCTTCATTTGCTCCAACGCCTATTGCTCCAATTGCTTCGTGCGCTACTATGGTTGACCTAGGTTCTGTAACTGAGATGGATGTGGTGTGTGCTATGAAATCCTTAAAGAATAATTGCACGGCGGGTAGTGATGACATTCCGGCCTTTTTGTTAGGGATTGTGCAAATATATTTGCTTCTCCTCTTTGCTACTTGTTCAATCTCGCTCTCAAAACATCCACCTTCCCGTCTGTGTGGAAGATTGCCAAATTGGTGCCTGTTTTTAAAAATGGTGAGAAGTGTGTTATTTCCAACTATCGTCCCATATCGTTATTAAATAATTTTGCTAAAGTTTTTGAGAAATGTTTGTACAAGTATATTTATGCTCAAGTTAGACCCTGGATTTCAAATGACCAACACGGTTTCGTTGCTCAACGATCTACGGTAACTAATCTTGTTACAATTACACAATACCTATCTGATAGTATTGATGCCGGTGGACAGGTAGATGTTGTGTATACTGACCTAACAAAAGCTTTTGATCGAATCGACCACACCGTGCTTATTAATAAATTGGACAATATTGGATTTTCGTCTTCTCTTTTGTCTTTATTCCAATCGTATCTTCTTGATAGAAAGCAATTTGTGACATACATGGAATTTGAGTCTGATTACTTCGCGCCGAGCTCTGGAGTTCCTCAGAGTAACTTGGGTCCACTTCTGTTCCTCATATATATAAATGATTTGTGCTATCAACTGAACTGTCCAAAGTTGTTATACGCAGATGACTTGAAGTTGTACTCAACAATTAATAATTCTCAGGATTGAAATCATTTGCAAAGCCAACTCGATATATTCCACACGTGGTGTGTCAACAACAGACTAACAGTTAATGTAAACAAATGCAAAATTGTCACCTACACTCGTAAGACAACTCCAATTATATATACCTACCACTTGGCTGGATCTTCTTTACCTAGGGAGACCTCTATGAGAGACTTGGGCGTCGTCTTTGACTCAAGACTGACCTTTATGGAGCACATATCCAGTATTTGTACATCAGCGTTGAGTATGTTAGGATTCATTATACGTGTTACACGACCATTTGCTTCTATAACAGCAATTCTTCCTCTTTATTTCGCTTTTGTTCGGTCTCGACTGGAGTATGCGTCCTTGGTCTGGTCACCTATGTACATCTATCAGATACATCTTCTAGAGCAGATTCAGAGAAGATGTTTGAAGTTCTTGTACTTTAAAAATTTAATACTTGCCCGATACAAGGATTTAGCCACAGTGCTCTGCTAGAGGCATTTAATATTGATTCATTAGAACTACGTCGAAAACAGGCTGAGTGTAAATTCCTATTTACTTTACTTCATAATGGTCTTGATGTCCTGAGTTGTTGAGTAAAATCAACTTCATTGTACCACGTTCAGGATCTAGGCAAACAAATACTTTTTACTGTTTCGCACCTAGAACAAACATCGCCATCAGGTCCCCAATACACAGATTGTGTAGCAATTTCAACTCTATGGAGTTTGCCGAGTTGGATATACATACCTGCACTTTACCGTCCCTTTTGACGGTATGTAGACCATAGTGCGTTACACTTAGTTGAATACTTTTCCGTTCTCTCTTTTTGCTAACCACTGGTAAACTACTTTTTTTTTAATTTAAATTAAAGCAACTAGTTACTAAGTTTTCTAATTTGACATACTTTAATTTTATGTTATTTATATTTGCATGTGTACATTATTTAACATTGCCTTGTAATTGGATATTTGTATCTGTTGGGCATTAAATATTATTATTATTATTATTATTATTTCACTCTTTTAAGAATTGCAACAATGTATTCAATTATACAGAGAGTAATTTAAATAACACTTCAATTTTTTATTTCATATTACGATAAAGAATGCATCCATCTATACATATTTTTAAACAGTTTTTAGTTATGTAAACTTTTTTTGAAAGTCCTTCATCTCGTCAATATCGGCTGTGGTGACCGAAGAGTGTCCGGACAAGCCTGTTTAAACTCATTAATGCGTTTTGGTAGAAACTATAAATTGATTTATTTTTGGATATTTGTTTCTAATAAATTCAGCTACAAGACGATATGCATGGCGCAAACAGGTTACATGAAACAATTGAGGATAAATAAAAAGTTTCCAGCGTTAATCATGTTCGAATCCCCATCTGTAACCAACATTACAAGTTGGGTTGCCAATATATTGAACTTTCCAAAGGTATTTTCTATAGTTTCTACTATCCTTTTCGCATTTGTCTTCTGTAATATTCTACTACGTAAAAGAAGAGGCAAGGATGTCTCACCGTTTCTGAAAGTGCACACTAACACATTTAAAATACAATTCTTTCTTGCATCCGTTGTTTTATCTACCGTCAGCCATATTTATTGATCTTTTAACTCTGCCTTTATTTGATCCATAATCCTGTTTTTCACCCGATGAAAATTATATTGTAATTGAGCTCTTGTTGGCAATTTCCATTCCGTAACGTATTCTTCCCAAAACTTTCGAAATTCTTCATTGTTTACAATATTCTGTGGAATGTTGGACATACTTAGCATATAAATAAAGTCATATAGAAATTTATAATAAGATACATCACGCTGCGCATTTAACCGATGTTGTTTGCTACTAACATGTCTTTTACACACTAAAAACTGGTCGATGAAATGTTGATATTGCAAGCAATACATGATAGTGCCAGTGTATGCTAATGTCGGAAATCGATTAAGATATCTACGAACACTCATCGAACATAACAAAGAACGCCGCCGATTCGCCATCATCACTTCTTTTATATAACCACATGTGCAGAATTTGCCAAGCCAAGGTTTTTGTTCCTAGAGAAAAACGTTCATTCGAAGATTGAAAGGAGAACGTGGAAAAAGAACCTCCAATTTTCAAGGAATTGTGAAAATAATTACAAAGAAGCCTGAGCTAAAACAGGACCAGCTACTTTAATGAAATTGATAGAGAAAATACCACGAGTGGGTGCTGTAATTATTGAGTCGAGGTCGACATGTTATTGTTTTAAGAGTATTTTATTAAATGCCAAACTATAATTTCTTTTTCAGTTAACGTTTCCTTTATGCGTATTTCTTTGGGTGGACAAATAATTTTGACCGGCAGTATATATTAAGTTAATATTTACAGATGCCATTATTTACCTCTGCACTCTCTTAAACTTACAATCTGCAATTTCTAATCTTTCTTTAGGTTGTAATATAGCACAACGCTTTCAACTAACATAGTTTGATATTCTTCATACGTACAAATGGAAAAGACTAAATTTAATGAATGATAAAGCAAATTAAATTAATACATCTAATGTGTGTAGGAATTAATAATCTACTTACTTAGATGTAGTTATTGATAAGAACGCACGTTCTTATCAATAACTTACTTTAAGCTTACTTCGTTTACTTTGATATATTTCGCAATTTCTTATTCATTTTTTGCTCGTACGACTTTCCATCTCGTCAGTAAATTGGTTGTCGTCGCATAACAAATGCCAAAAAGAAAAAAAATACAAGTAATTGACCTCATAGGTCGCACTTGTCTGTCCTAAATATACATACGTATAGTAAATTCTTTTAATATGTGATGTGTTCGTTGCTGTATGCTTTTATACTGCATTTGAAACAATATTCTTTCATGGCGATAATAATAGATATATCTTAGAGGTCATTTTATGAATCGCCTCTTGAATAGTTTTGGCATTATATAAGTTTTACTGTATGTTTTCGAAGTTTATGTTTTGCTTTAGTAATATTGAAATGTTCTAATTGAGTACGCTTATGAAGACATCGATTTTCAGTGCAAAATATGTTTTGATAAACTTACTGAAGAAGTTAGTACAATGATTAGTGAAACTGGAAATCTGAGTAAAATATTATTAATTCGTTATAAAAGTGGTTTGGATATGGATGGTACATTTCTTTCTTCGGGAAGCTTCTACATTAACTTTAAAAAAGTGTCTGTTTCATTCGATTATCATTTTTTACCTACGAGGGATGTCTTTCAAGTTTTGCATACTGGGACACAGATGGCACCACTAATCATATGTCAGTACGAAGAATTAGCCTCCATGTTTACTTAATCTAAATCCAAAGTTGCAATGCGATTCATGTTGTATTGTAGGTACAATAAACTGTCAAAGTTGATAAGTTAGTTCAAGAAGGGAATTAAACCAAGAACATTTTCGCGCAATAATTTTTTATAATTTTCGAAAGCAATTATCTCAACAAGAATGCCTCACTGAGTTGGTTTCCGTTTTCGGCAATCAAGCACCACATCACTCAACAATTTCTCGTTGGTATGGAGAATTCATATGGATGGATTAGTCTTAGTAACGATCCAAGAACAGATGTACCAAAAACGGACGGTTAGATACTGCATCTGTTGACCAAAGAACAGAAGCAGCTAGGGTGAATTGGTGCCAAAAACTTTAGACCATTTCAACGCCGGAAACTCTAAGTGTACAACGTCGTCAGTGGCGATGAATCTTGAATTTACCCATACGAACCAGAAAATAAACGCCGGTTGTCTGATTAGGTGTTTTAAGGAGAAGAAAAGCCGACAAAAGTCATAAGTTCTCGAAGTGTATAAAAAGATGGTTGTGACATTTGTCTCGAAAGCAGATCATGTAGCAACAGTTCCTCTACAAAATTAAAGAACTGTTACTGCCGATCGGTATACAACTATTTGTTTGCCGTAAGTCATTGCTGAGCTTCAAAAACCAGGCTTGAACGACGAATCATTCTCCGCCAAGACAATGCAAATTCGCACACAGCATGCAAGACAATTGCATTCATCCTCCGTACACTCCAGACATAAGTCTCAACGATTTCTTTACCTTTCCGAAAATCAAAAACGGATTAACGCACTTTTGCATGCGCTCCAACCATCTGACGACTGGAAGCTTTGACTGTTCCAGTCGTCAGTAGGACCAGTCGATGCCTTCAAAAACGCAATCTTGACTGCTCCAACAAACGAGTGCATAACTGCTTCCAGAGTTGGTGGCAAAAGTGTATTAATCTTCGTGGAGAATACTTCGAAAAACAATAAAATCTTTTAAAACTAATATTCTGTTTTATTTCAGCTCTATATGCAAAACTTAAAAGACACCCCTCGTAGTATTTTCTTGTTGCTAATTGTGCTTCAAATGGAGAATGTTTTAACAATGATTCTATTGCACTAATAACGAAGAAGTGTTAAAAAAAATCTTCTTTGAAACCTTTTATTTATTTATTGGTAATGTTTGTTGATGAATGTGTCTTTATCTAGATACGATCGAAACTAACCTCAAGAAGGAGACAACTTTAGAAAATTGATAATAGATCTATATGCTAATACTGCTATAAATTATCGTGAGATTTTAAAAATTTTCTTAATTACTTTCAGTGAATGAAATACATATGTTATCGTAGTATTTAATCCATTCTGGAAGAATTGTGGTTTTGACTTCTTATCGGACAAAGTTACGTAAAACATCCGTTATTTCTATTCTTAGTAAGTCGATATCGAGAAAAGGAACGGATGTTTTTGTGCTTAATGCACACTGCACAAAATAATTAATATATATTCCACATAATTAATAATAAAATATCTGCATAATTATATAATAATATATCTGCAAATATTTCTATGCCACTTTTAAACAAGAAACTGAATATACAGGTATGCTTTAACACATCCCCGCATATTTAAAAATTATCGCCTGTGGTGGATATAAAGTGTGTTTCAATATGCTTTTCGGCCAGTACCTAAAAGTTTACGACTGCAATGAGTTGTGCAAATTCGTAATTTTAAGTGTCTTTCGAAATGTCACGATCCGTTAGACGTAGAGGCTTGGTGCGAATACATCAGTTGCAAATTGGAAGATTACCACAAAGTGTTATTGAAAATCTTTGGAATGAGCCAAACGTAATTTCTAGGCATTGAAATCGCTTTTTGGAAACGGGATATCTTCCACGAAGACAAGGTTATGTTTGTATAGCATCAATTACGCCAAAATATGATCGATAAATATGGCGAATGGTACGCAGAAGTTGCACCCTTAATGCAATCCAACTTTAAAGTGTTTTTTTTTGTTACCACTGGAATTCAAAAGAAATCGTTTACATAGCTGTAGCTTATATGCCCAAGAACTGTTAGCTTTCGGCCATCAAACAGCCCGTAGAATATGGATTAGTGAGCGTATCAATTTGGGTCAGAATGAGTGGAGGCGAGTGACAAATCCAGATTTACGTTGCAGCAATATAATCATCGATCTTATTTCATAGAAAATTAGAATCTCACTGACCAGAAATATCAGGATTCTTTTTCATGTTCACGGACGTTCATGTTTACAACCATTACAAGGACTGCACGGTTGTATAATTCACCGGTCTCGCAGTAAACTCCATACCACATTTACATGGATTCTTATTGTTAACCGAGTTACCGACTCAATCATACCTGAGATTGAACGATCATGTTAGTCCTCATGGAGCAAACATCGTAAACAATGTTGAATGATGAAGGTAGTATAGAGAAAATGAAGCATCCAGCCAATTCTCAAGATAGTAATCCAATACAACATGCTTGGAATACGTTGGGAAGACGTACTGTTGCATGAAATATATCACTAAGAACACTTCAAGAATTATAATTTGCTGCCTGAAAGAAATAGGGTATAATTCCTCAAGAATTGTTCAACATTCCAAGCCAGCCCATGCTATTAATATGCTAAGCGTTCTTACCTATTCGTGGGTGTTTGTTTTGCAATAAAACATCTGTAAAAATGAATATTTCAGCAGTTTTCCTGGATTAAAAATGCAACATTTTATACTTCCCCAAGATCGTATTACCATACAACTTTAAAACACAATGATGTGTGCGTAAAAGAGCAATTTTTTTTTAAATTTATCATCGCTTTTATAAAATATCCGTTAATTTTTTTTGGCAGTATATAAGTATATCGTATGAAATAAATTAATGAAGTTGTTTAAAGCATTTAACATTAAAACTTAAATGTTAGCCTATTCTGAGCAATTTGTTTTCGCAATATGGAACACATGTCTGTATAAATGGAGCTGTAAAAACATAAAATCGGAGATGTACATCCTTTTGACAGCCTTGGCGCATTAAAAGGCTTATCATATCATCATAAACAAAACTATATGGTCTCACAGAATTCCGTATATATGTATATTGGAGTTTAAAGTTTTTCGCACTGTAGTCTACAGAGTGTTTTCTACATAATTTTGCTATCAAAATGCTTTTATTCCGTCTAATGATTTTTCATTTTGACAAAATGACAGATGTTACATTGCGTATTAACATTTACTGTCTAATAGGTACGACAAACTGAATGAGTGTCAAGGCGAATTAACAGATCTTCATCATAAATTATTTTTGAAAAACCTAGTCGGTGTGAATTTGTTCGAAGTATTCAGGATGTTCATGTAATCGTTTAAATACGAAGAAATATTTCGCGAAAAAGTCATCTAAGCAGATAAAAAGAAGGTAATTGAAGTCTTGACTTTTATATTAATGTTGTACATTTTTATGTTTGTGGAACGGTAGAAGAGAGAAAGAATTCATCAGGAATGAGTTTTATAAAACGGTGACTAGATCAAAGAAACATACTCTAATTTAGAGCACACATAGTAAAAACGAAACGTCATTGTAGAATGTGTGAAGAACGAAAAATGTTTTGTATTGCGTACAATGCAAACAATAGAGTTGAAATAATATTCCTAATATGTTCGTTGAAAGTGAGTTTGCAATTGGATGTCACTCTTAAATCCTTTATAATATCACAACGACTTAATGCGATATTATTAACTCGATATTGATGGTTTATTAACGTTGATTTGCATGAAAACAAAACGATATACTTCGATATATTATGGTTAATACCATTGTCAATACACCACCGGTAAAGAAGATTTAGCTGATTTTGTATATCTTACCAGCCTACGGAAGTACTTCTTCTTGAAAACCGTTTTAAATCATCAGCGAACAACAGTTCGTCACAATTTCTACTGGAAAACAGTTTTGGAGTGTGAAATCGGTATTTGAAAATCCAGGTTAATATTAGATGTTCATGAAAATTATCGATCCTTTACCTTTTTCCTTTATTCCTGCCGCAACTAATCAACCTAAATATTCTAATCTATACGGTATTTTCAACAAATTTAAAGAAGTGTCTTCTATACATTGATTTAGGTTTTTTTGGTGTCGTGAAGTTCATGTGCTTGCCTGTTTGGGTGTCACACTCCTTTTCTCGATAACCGTATGTTTCGGTTAGAATTGTATAATATTAAATTGGTTTATATATACCATGTCGCAATTTTTTGACTGGTCTGGCAAACAAATTATTATTGCTTATTCACATGGAATAATCTAAACATGTGACAGTAATTAATATCGATACAGATCATTTTAACTTGATACGATTTTATTTTGCTTATCACTGGCTAGGGTCAATTATCATTGCTCTGTATGAAACACATGACTCAATCAGTCACATGATGGCATCACAACAGTCGCGTGATATAGATTGTATAATTTAAAAAATGTGATTGACCCGCAATAAATGAGTGTCAAAAATGTTCGTGGTAATTGTCTTATTTGCATTAGAAGTGTAGGTGGGTGTATATTGTGCGTTTAAAGTTATTGCTATTTTGTGATATCAATGAAGGTGTCAAGACAAAATAGGTTCGTTTCGAATAGTATGCCAAAATGAATGCAAAAACAGATACATGTACCTTTGTACATAGGGATGGTTAATATTTATGAACATTTAATAGTAAATAACTAAAAATTAAGAAAACTCTAGTTTTCAAATTTCACTCCCTAAATCGAAGACGGTATTTTACATAGTTCTATAAGGTCTACAAACCACCTCAAGTTTCATGAAATTCTAAGTTTCTGGGTTGGTAACCTTTACTTGTTAGAATAAAATTATTTGAAGCGGCTCTATTAATGGCTAACGAGTGTATGTTGTCTATGTGAAAAAAATGTATTTTCTAAAATACAAACATAATTTGAGCAAAGTCAACGACCGAGAGGTATCTACAATCCTACGTTCTCCCACTGTAGCTATAACCGTTATGTGGTAGGGCAACAGTTAAGTACTACTTATGGCGAATGACTGATAAACTGATTGCGTATTATAACCGTTGACTTTGCTCAGATTATGTCTGTATACAGATATAGCAAATGCAAAATAAAACTTAGTTAATTACTTGACTCTAGTGTGATTTTGGTCATAAAGAAGTAGATATATGTTGAAAATTTACACATTCAATCAATATACAGGATGTTCCGTTTAAAAAAATGCAACTTTGATGCTTTGTATTTTGGGACATCCTGTACATTATGAAAATACATTCAAAATGTACTTGTAATCAAAAATCAAATAATTAACCTTGATACTTCGCGTCAAATAACGTGAGCAACCCCATATATACATATCTTTACTGCTTTTAGTTATGAAAAATATAAACACACTCAGCGAAATTTCCATAGTTCCTTCCATATGAGCTTTTGGGCAGGACAATTGGTTTTCTTAATATCTTCGGCAAATTATGCATCGAAGTTAATACGACACTACAAAGAAACAGAAATGCAACAGAAAATGACACTAAAAAAATATTATTCACCATCTTTTTATCGTAGCTTTTAGTTTTTTGACGCTATCGTATTGTTTATTATTGGCATACAGCTTTCTTGCCAATTTTCCAAAGATTTTCGATCGGGTTCAGATTGGGCGAACGAGCAGTCCCTTGTAATAGATTGATTTCGTTTTGGAATTTTATAGTTATGAGTAAAAGACACCCAAACCATTACACTACCACCATCAAAATTTCGCCTCATCGCAACTTCAATGTTCTTGCACAAATCGTCTCAATAGTATTTGAAACCATCAGGCTATGGCTCGGTTTGAAAAACCCCATCTCTTTATAACGATTTGTTTTTTACTCCTTAATAATAAACTTTTGAAGATGTTTAGAGCCATTCTTACACTGAAAGGTAATGCCTGATTTCGTAGGATGTCTGTCTAGCGCTGTGGAATTATAGAAATTTCGCTCGTACTGATAATACGGCAGATACTTTTCCTACATATCTGACAGTTGTGATACTGACAAAATGATGTATCTGCTATTTCTTTATGTTCAGAAATGTAATTCTAGGTATACTATACGTCCGCAAATATTTATTCAGTAAATTTAAAATCTATTTGTTTTCTTAAATAACTGCAATTTGAGTCTACTAGTTTAGATGGATTTCAACAAAATCACGAGTAATAGAACACACTATAGAGTAGTCAATTAGATCGGAAATAAGCTGTTCGTTAAATGTAACAGTTAACAGGCTAGTAAAACAAGATTGCATTTGGTGGAAATAAATCAAAATTATTGCATTTTATTATCAATTTTTTTTTCAATTCTTCAATTATATTTGTGTTTTTCCAGAATTTACGCGGAATGGAATATTTTCTACAATTCCAAAGTATACTTTTGATTAAGTTGATAAAACGTAAGCTATATATGGTCTGTAACTATATGGTTTTTATATATTTGCACATGTCTTATGTTAATTACATAGCTTATCGCACTGTTCGGTATATATAACTGACATGAACAATTATTGTCTGTTTGTAACCTCTTCTTATTGATAATTATAACGTTTATAGCATTGCGTTTGTTATTGAATATATATGACTTATCATGTTTGTGTTTGAGATTGAAGATTCACTCTCATGTCATATGACTAATGAAACAACGCATAGTTGGTAAATATCATATGACTGTGGAAGCATATGTATTCGAGATAACGGCCGATGAACAGAAATAAAATGAAAAAACGAGGGAACGATGTTATCACATACTTGAGAACTTATCGCTTGTTGGGTACGTCGCCCAAGATGACACAGAAGAATTCTTATTGGTTTATTTGCTCGATTCGAGTTAATTTAGTTAATGCGAAGTAATATTTGGAATAACAAAGTTAATGGTATTATTGTATCTTTATTTTCGTTTCGTTTGCTTAACATATGACTCGATAAAATGATCCTTACTGAATTTCACTAACTACTCATGAATTTCTGAAAAGGTATTCCACGTGGATTCATGTTAAATACAAATAACAGAACATAGTTTTTTGAATGAAAAATTTGTCACTTTATAGTTAGTACACAATTTGTAACAATTAATCCAATCCATTTGAGTAATTGCTATATACCACTGGGTCTTCTCGTAAATTGTTAATGATAATTAGTGTCATGTACAGGGTGCTCTAAATATCACTTGCAAACATGGCAATCTCGTTTATTATAAGTAACAACAGTTCGGTTGAATTAGATGGCTTCTTTTTTATGCATTTAAAGAGAGTTTAAGTGTCTTTTAATTATATATTATAAAAATTGCACATTTCCGACAATTTGGAAAACTAGTAAAATAGTGCAAGTGTCTAAAGGAGGTAGTCGGGCTAATATTGTAAACTTCAGACCTATAAACATTTTAGCGAACTCTATTTCGAACAGTATTTGAACATATTTTATATAACAATGTTTGCTTTAAACCGTTTTTGTCAGTCAACACGGATTTATGTCGGGTAGACACTGTAATCAAATATTATGCAATATCTGGGCCGTTGGACCAGCGAGGATAGGTGGATATGGTCAATCTGCCTCTGCTGATCGCATTAACTACTTTGGGCTAACCTAGACAGTATTGGTGTCTGTCTTTCATTTGTGAAGTTGATTTCTTGTTAGCTCTTTAGAAGGAGTAGTTACCTCCTCTATAATGGGTATCTGTCCCCTCATTTCCGCAGGGTTCCAATGTCGAACCATTGTTATTTGGTGATTTGCTTGGTAAATTGCGATGTGAGTTTTTGACATACGCGGATGCTCTCAAAATCTACAATGTTATGGATTCGTCAGCCGATTGTATAAAATTGCAGACTTAGCTTGCCCTTACTAATAACCTAGTGTACTCTGAATGGCATATCTTTAAATATTGGAAAATGTTTGATGATCTTTTATACCAAACTCTGTAATCCAATCATTTTCAATTACACTGTTCAATCTACATTTTTACAACAGAAGAAGTAAAAAAATCTAGGATTACTTTTTGACTCAAAATTAAGCAGTTCTGATTATATATCTACTATATGACCTCTAAATGCTTCCAAATTATTGGATTTGCTATTAAGAATTTCCTTCATTTCTCTATACTATGCCCTTGTTTTTTTATGGTAATCGATCTCATTTTTTAATATCATCTTTTCCCGGCACTGTTTCATACATGATTTTAATGTCTTCTCTGATTTTCTTTGACTTTCATTTTTCGAGTTTTAACACCTCAATTTATTTTTGCTTACGAGGCACCTAATTTTGGAATAATTGATTCTTTTCTTTTCTTTTTCATAATGATAAGCATATACAGTAATAATGCTGAAACTCCTCTACATCTTCAGAAAGTTGATGTTTGGTGCGTTGTAAGAAAATGAAGAATTATCAGTCCAAATTTTTTTAATGATACTTAGAATGCAGAAAGATATCGACAAGAAACACTTTTAGCATCCTTTAATTAGTTTCATGATAATGAACTAGCTTTGGGTTACTTTTAGTAAGATGGTGCTAGAACTCACATAGCAAGTGAAGCAATTAATATGATAGTAGAAATATTTAGCAGTCGTTTAATTAATTTGAATAGCGAACTTGAATTTCCTCCTTAAACCATGTGATTTCTGAGCTTTTTAAAAAAGATAATTTATCAAATACTAGTCCAAGATTATATAGATCTCCAAAATAGAATTACAGATGAAAGTAATGAAATACTTCTAAGTACAAAGTATATTTGATAGCATTACGAGGAGATTCGTAAATTGCCATAAGATGGTAGTCGATAATTTCAATATCTTTTGTAATTTATTATGGTCATTATTGTGGTTAATTTATACAACTAGGACATTCTACTTATTTTAAGGGTATATCTGAGGACTATATGAACAATTGATATATTTTAATATTATTTTGAGCTATTTTTTATTAAAAATTTTTTCAATGTTATAAAATGAAATATGAAAACGCATAATTTTATATTTATAAATTAATAACTTTTACCTTCTAAGATCATTACCATAACCAATTTCTGTTAATTAGTATGGCATTATAATAAAATTTCAGGCGATCTTGCAATTACTTGCAGACGGAAATATCTTTTAATTAACCTGACATTTGCGTGTATGATAGCCTATAAAATATAAACATTTTTATTCCTATAATTTACAAGAAGAACATATATTGGCAATAAGTACATCCACTTCGGAACAGCACACAAATAAAACATTTATTAATTTTTCGAATTATCTCAACAATGTTTAATATATAGTAGGCCATCCATTACGGAAGAATTGCAATATTTAGACATATTAATGAAAAATGTCAAAACAAAGAGCAGAAATGTTAGATATTTTGGACACATTATATTTTATCAGGACAATGATCCTAAGCATAAGTCCGATGTTGTAAGAGAATGACTAATTTACAATTGTCCAAAAGTTCACAATCGCCAGACTTAAACGTAATAGAGCACCTATGGCAAGAATTAAAATTTAAACTGAAAAGCATACTATTTCAAATAAACAAGTCAAATACGCAATTAAAGAATGGTAAAAAATGTCATTCGAAGTAACTAATAAATAAATATAGTATATATATATAAATATATATAATATAATAAATATATTTATTTATTAGTTACTTCGAATGACATTTTTGACCATTCTTTAATTGCGTATTTGACTTGTTTATTTGAAATGGTATGCTTTTCAGTTTAAATTTTAATTCTTGCCATAGGTGCTCTATTACGTTTAAGTCTGGCGATTGTGAATTTTTGGACAATTGTAAATTAGTCATTCTCATACAACATCGGACTTATGCTTAGGATCATTGTCCTGATAAAATATAATGTGTCCAAAATATCTAACATTTCTGCTCTTTGTTTTGACATTTTTCATTAATATGTCTAAATATTGCAATTCTTCCGTGGTTCCAATATTAGCGGCACCTATTGTCGACATGCGACCCCATAACATTAGCGATCCTTTTCCGTGTTTTATGGTGAAATCCTTTGGTTTTAGCTGAATATTCGATTTACGCCACACATTTAATCGCCCTTCCAATCCAAAAAAAAATATTTTTGTTGCACCTGAATACAAAACTTTTTCTCGGAATAACATATCTTTTCCTACACTCTCGTCTATGAATTCGACTTTTTCCTATTTTTGACACTGATACACGGCTTCTTTCTAGTGATACATCCGCGCAGTCAATTTTTCCTCAACACTCTTTTAATATTTTCGGGATGAACATTCTTTCCCAAATATTGTTCTACTTTGGTGCATTTCCGTTCGGATCCTTTATTTCCTTTCAAAATCCATCGTTCGCCCCTTTGGTAATTTTTTTTTCGAATAGATTCTGCGTTTGTTGTATATTCTTTTATCATCAGTCCATTTTTTTTTAATATACAGTGAACTGTTATTTTTTTGTCTACAATTTTTGCGATTTCCCATCTATTTGCAGTTTCACTATCAAACGTCGTATATCACGACTAGTTTGTCTTCTCGATTTCATTACATAAATATTTTTGAAATTTCTACATACGCATGAATATATTCCGTATGAGAACACACTATTGTAGTAACTGATATGAGACATAGGAGTTTTTCTTGTGGAACTACATACCTATTTTTGCAGCTGTGCTTCTTTGCTACTTCTATGTACTATGAAGAATCGCAGAAAATGTGCGTCTGCTACTAGGTGGACGATTTTGACTATGACTTATTGTAATTCCAAATTTTCATGGTTACTTTGAATTCGTATTTTTCTGCACAGCCGATGTATAACCTATCTAATGTTAAAGATTGATTGACCTAATTTAATTATATCTATGTGATAAAAGAGGTTTCGTGCTGGATATGTTATATGGAGAACCACTATGATTATAATCTCGTCGTCAATTCGATCTTGTGCTACCATGGCAGTCGGAAGTTAATAAAAAGAACTGCTCGACTCATTGATGTTTTATCCCTTACTTGAACAATACGCTACTGTTCTTTACAGGCAAACACACCCATCTTAATTTGATATTGCTACTTTAGTTTATTTTTGTTCGTCACTATTCTGGTTCAAGGTTACTGTCATTAAAATTAATCAAAATAATCGGAAATATGCAGAACCGATTTTATGATGTAACCATTCCTTATGATAATTATCACATTTAACGTCACAGATTTTTAAACATATATTTTTTGATTATATTCATTTCTTTAAACTTTTGATATTAATAGAAAATATTTAACCGAAATAAATTTATATTTTTTGCTGCAATCGTTATAAATACTTTGACCAAGTGGGCCGAATGCAAACTTTACAAACGGTTTTATACACTTGTTTACAAAGAGTCTAAAGCAAATATTTTACGAAAACGCTTTTATATAAATATTTTCTAGCCTTGACGCATTACTTAAAATAATTTTCACGCTCCTCCAGTAAAAAGGACAAGTATTAAGAATAATCCTATAATTATTAAACAAGTGATTAACAGATGACTTCATCGTAATTCCTTAACGTATATTTATGCTAGTCGCATTTTGTCTCGCAAAAATGTTGCTAAAAGCTTGTGTATATCCTCGTTGTATACGAATCTGTATCATTAATTGGCATTAAGTATTTGTTGGAAGAAAAATAGTGACATGGGAAATTTATTTTATTCATTTTTTGTGTATAAAATTTTATTAACATATTTCTGCTTTCCTCGATTATTTTTTCTTTGTTTTGGATTGTAGCCATAAACCCATATCTCCTATGTACCAGTATGAAAGAAAAAAAAGGAATCGGTTTTAAAATGATGTAGTGATTTGTCACTTTTAAATCTTCAGTGCTCTTTTTCATGTGATCTAAATCATTCTGATTGCAATATGAAATGCAGATTTGTTTTTCTGTATGGAATCATTTAAAAGACCAGAATTTTTGGATTTTTTTATGGCAATACATGTTTTTATTGAAATGACACACACATTGAATTAATCATTACGTACATGAACAGGTTCCTTCGAATATCAACTTATTCAAATAGTTTTTGTGAAGTTTTCCTTTTCCTTCCTTACAGTGAAAGGCTTTTCCAATTCACCAATGATCAAGTGCGCGTGGTTCTCTTCAGGGAGTGCGATTTTAGAGGGAGAAAACTCTTGTTTGACTCGCAAGCTGTTCAGAAGGTCCCTTTGGCCAATCAAACTAGTGGCCAGCAAGAAACAAATAATCCTTCCCAAACGGAAAAGGAGAAGAAAGCTTATGCGGAAGTATCCAATGGATATGGATATTTAGTAAGTACCAGTGCTTTACAATGAATTTAATCAAAGAATATTTTTTATCGAACTTGCAAAATTAACTCATATGGATTTTTCCTACGCTTGCAGTACGCAAGACCTAATTCCGATATACAGCAGCTTAGTGAAATGATATTTGGCTCGGTGGCTATGAGTTATAGAGGAACATCATATAAAATCCATAGTTTGGCATCTCCATCGAGATTTATGTGCACTCAAGTAAGTCTCGGCTTTATTATAAATTTACGGAAATAAATCATGTGAATTAAGATTAAAATATTTTAGGTCAACTTAAGTTGTAGATAAGTGAATGTTTAAACAGCACATCCGAAGTCTCGTTTCTTGTTGATTTGCTGTTGTATTGCTTTCAACGTACAGTAAAACCCCGGTTATTCGTGTTGGCAAAAAATCTGTGTGTCTTATGTATTTTGCTTATCCGTGCAAAGGGTCTAATTCATGTTCTATTATCCGACTATATTTCGGATATTGGGAAGTTCCCGAATATCAGATTGAATTACGTCAGTCTGTTACGTGTTTTATATGTTGCATACTGAATTTATTTTTGTGTTATTATTACTCATATATATCTGTGTTTGTTATTGCACATGTATATTACAGCACGAAAATACATCAATATTATATGTATCTAATCTAAAAGCACCTTGAACGCGAAACACAGAAAAATTGTTTTATCTGTCAAAAATAATTTGTAATTAATAGAAGATCATTAAAAAGCAAAAAAAGTATATTGATAAATAATAATAAAGTCTTATAACGTTGGTTTTAATAATAATAATTTATTGCCCAATAGCCCAAGGGCCAATTACAGGACAAACTTACAAAATTCTTATTTAAAATTCAAATTATGTTGCCTACAATAATATTTGCAATAATAAAAAAAGACAAAATAAGAAATATGCTGATATATATTATGTAACAGTACAAGGAAACAAGGAAAAAGGAAAAAAAGGAAGATGCACAAAAATGGTTCCAGATCCTGTTCATTTGCGTTCCTCATCATGTGGCTAATGGGTGCCTTAAGCAAAATGTTGGTATTAGCTCTAGGTACTTGAAGTACATTATAGAAACGAATATGACGAGTAGGCACTGTGAAGTTTATTGGCGCTAGAAGAATTGGTGTGCCTCACGGCGGTCAGCAAGAGATAGAAAATTATGCTTCACAAATAAGCTATAATATTCGATGCCTATTTTAGCGTACAAGTTGTCCATGCGAAAGGAGAGATACTTTTTGACGAAATATGTTCCGTGAATAAAAGTTTATTATCAAATAAAACACCAAGATCCAAAGTTTCGATATTGCGTGGTATGGCTGTATCATAAATCTGGTAGTTATAGTGTAAAGTAGTGTGAGTGTTATTGTAGGTAACCCCAGTACACTTGTTGATGTTCAGACTGTACGCGACATCTTAGGACAAGGGGATCAACTTTTGAAATTTGCTTCAAAATCAGTTTCTTTTGCTGCAGTAAAATTTTAAAAAGGAATAAATGGTCTTCCAGAATTAGGACCAATACTTTAGAAAAAGGCAGTAATTTAGTACTCAAATGCACATTCAAAAACTCGGTAAAGCTTCGCCTTAAGTCTAATCATGGAATATGACAGCTAGATATTTATGGCCAAAAATTAAGTGCCTATACACCCAATGAGTTTGATTCAACGTTATAAACAGGCTCCCGAATAAGTCCACAATGCAAATAAGGCAGGACTTTTCTGGAAATCATGCATACGAAAACACCCGCAGCAGGTCACAAATTTGATAAAAAAGTGACATTAATGTCTTCTGCAAATGCTAGTGGAAACAATAAATTAAGACTTGTGTACACTGGAAATCAAAAAACATCCAAGATCATTTAAAGAAATTGCAATGCAAAACTTACCTGTTGGCGGTCAAATTTTCGTACAGTACCTACCACTTAATTTTACTTCACTATCGCAACCTATCGACCAAGGCATTATAGAAGCGTTAAAACGATATTTCGAGAAAGCGATATTGCGGTCTCTTCTAGAACAAGATTGCAGCATTGAAGTCGCCATTTATAGCGAAAAGTTTAGCTAAATTCTAGGTGACATCAGAATAGTAACGTTTGCACCTATTGATGACGATTTGGATATGGAATCTGAAGTCGAAGAGATTCGTGAAGATGACAAAGTATCTGTTCAAAAAGCATTGTCAATATAGCAAATATGTTAAATTATTTGGATCATTAAAACCATATTGATAACGTTGATCTACTTAATTTGGGAAAATGTGTACGTATGTGTGTCTCAAATGCACAATAGTAAGAACCAAGCTTAACTTATAGACTTCTTAAATTGAATTTTAAATAAATAAATATATATTTGTGAAAATCGTATCTATATGTAAACGTATATAACCTATGTATGTATGTAAGTCTCTGTTTGTGCATTTCCGATTTTCCGTGCTTTTCAATTATCCGGCAATATTAACCTCGTCAAAATCCCGGATAATCGAGGTTCTACTGTATATGCATTTTATATTTAAGGACAGATAGCAATGAGAGGAACAATTGTGGTAAATAACATATATGCAGGTTTTCCCGTGCCCCAGACAAACCAGAGGCGGCAGATACTCGGCCCCGGGAAGGACCTCTTGCGGCAACCATCACAACCACTGTAGCGGTGTATCTTCTCTCAGTTTGGATCATTCTTCCAAGCTGGAAGATTCAAGTACCAGTTGTACGACTTCCTTCAGTGATCAGTCTGTACATAGCACAGCGTCCGACACTCTCTTAGGTAATCATAGATCTTTAGGAAGACCGGATCACATCAATTTTTATAATACGAACTAATTTTCAGTATGTAGAAGAAATCGCAGCGTTCCTTTAGATGTCCCGCAAACGAACAACGGCGTTTCGACAAACATTCCAAATGGTAGTGTGGTTGGTGATTCTGGTTTCGGCGGCGATCAATCGTATGGTAGTTGTGGCAGCTCTTTCGGTCCTCAGTCGTTTCCCCATTGCGAAACAAATAGCGCAGGCAATTGTAAATTTTGTGGATTACGATCAATTCCATTATAGTTTACCATATTTTTTTTGCAACAGCGAATGCTACTTTCTCCTGTGGGGGTCTTTACAAGCGATGGTTACGCAGCGCCAGCACATCTTTGGAGTACTCGACAAGTTCACTCACAGGGTCAGCATCAGCTGATGAGTGTTATCTAAAACCTCACCCTCGCACAAGGAAATTAGGGTTGGCTATTATAATACAGTTAACTAATGGACAAGAAGAGTAAGTGCAGACTATTTAAACCAAAACAAAAAATAATAATTCGATAATTCTTTCCAGAAACATTCAAAAATTTCTTTTGGAACATGCCGCCTTGATCGAAGCTCTCGTTTGGAGGGTACGACACGGCGCCGAGGTAGCTTTTCTCCGTCATGTCAACTTCTTGTCCCTAATGTCCGAGGTAACAACTTCAACAGCGCGTTGGCTAATCGGCTTCTTGACAGGACCGCATCTCTCTGTACACATGTGGCGTAGTCTCTCTTCATCATCATCTCCTTCAAACTGTGATAGTTCCTCCAGTATTAGCGGTAGTAGGACTTTACTCAAAGATGGCGTCGACAGCCAAAACTTGAATAGATCTATTTCACAAGATCGCTTGAGTTGTAGTGTTAACAGTGGCGTTTCCTGTACGTCTCTGAGCAATTCGCTGTGTGAATCTAGTGGCGCATCGAGTAGCGTGGAAAAGACTACCGAGTTTACGTTCCTGAACCTGTCACGGTTCTTTAGAAATGATTGTGATTCAAAACGGAGTGACTGTGGTGGTAGTGCCGGTGCCTGTGGTAGTGATAATAGGAGTCTTTTAGCGGAGAAGTTCGTTAGGGAACTGTGCGAATTGTTGGAATCTGTAGACGTGAAACATACCAATTTGTAAGTATTCAAAGGATCGAATAGTTACTTGTATCAAATTAGTATATGCAACTTCCGTTCGATCTAAATGATAAACTTTAATTTCCTTGGTTTTTCAACGTTTGAAATTAATTTTTGAAGTGATTCGTTCCTACAGTTTCCGTGGTGTAATTGATTTAACGCACCTGTGTCTCGAACAGGAGCTGTGGGTTGGAATCCTACCGGATGCCGTGGAAATTTTTAATTTCGCGAATTAATTTAAACCATTGAAAACCAAGGAAATTAAAATTTATTTTTGTTTTTTAATACAGTGCACGAAAACAAGTTATTAGTGCATTCTGGGGTTTTTACATGATATTGTAGATAGAAAGCCCGTACTTCAGAAACCTAATACGTTCCCCTCGATCACTAACTAATCACAATCTATTGCCTTCAGTCACGTCATAATAGACCTCTACTTATCGTAGCCCTACTGTTATTGTTGTTTACGTATGTGACGTTTGGGTCAATATCACCGAAACTTTACTCTATTAGATCTACAATTAAGATATATTGTTTTAAATAAAGACATACTAAACGTAAAAAATGGGCATCCTAAGAAAAAAAACTGGAATTTCTAAAGCGTTTTATGAGTAAAATTAGTGCCAATGATGTCCGTAAATGATATTAGAGTAGAGCGCTAGGAAAGGAAGCGAAGATTAGCTTATAATTACATACACTTGTAAGCATAAAATAAATCGGTGACCCACGATAGTATTCTGTCATCATTCATTGTTATCAAATTAGGACTCAAGCAAGCACACTGGAAACACATTACTTTTAGAAGAAACAAAAATTTTCTCAAACAAGTGCACATATAAGGCAGAACACATTTTATTCCATAATAAATGTGCCAGCCATAAACAATTACTGTAAAACGCAACCATTGTAAATTTTGCTCTTCAATTAACCACAATAAAACAAACATACTGAAAACATATTTGCAAAACACCGTACATATTTTTCTCCAAATTGTAACCATAAAAATATGTTTTCTAGCGCGAATTTATGTTATAGTTTTTAAGAATTGTTTGATACTTTTGCATTAAATAAACATGAATTAATTTCTTATGTAATTTTTAAATAAAGGTCTACTGTGATGTCACCTCCCTATTTTAACGTATCCGATGCTTCGACCGTTGCAGCTTATTAACCATGCGCGCCACTAAATGTTTGAGAAATTAATAAACAGTTGGATTTCTGAAACGTATATAAGCAATAAAATTAACAAAAACTTTGAGCTTATAAAAAATCATAGCCCCCCTTTATTGAAAATTTTTATTACGTTTTGGTCGATTAAATCAAATATCTTGCATATCTGTTTTATTTTCATATACAGGTGTCCATGAAACAAAATAAAAAATTATGAAAAATGGAAAGATTTAATTTTATTAGACATAAATTCACAGACGTGAGAAAAAATGATAAAGTCATTTCTTTATTAATCACAGCCATAATACTCATACCTTAGCATGCCGTTTGAAAAGTAGACAGTGTTATCTTGTAGTTTTTATAATATCGACAGCTGTGTTATTGCAGTGTATGCAGTCTACGTAATCAGCAACAAATCAATGTATGAATTAAATCAGTACTTCACCGTCATATTAGATATCGTACATCCGGCAGTATTCCAGAAATGTTATGGCGCGCACATAAAGTGCTTCCATCAACAGACATGATGTCAATAACATTGATTTAAAAAAAATCATTTTCTAAATTATTTGTGATGTATTAGACATAAACACAGTCAAAATCCAAAAAACATCGCAAGTAGTTACAAACAACATATAAAATGCAAATAACCTATTTACATGACATTTGACAACCTGTAGTCTCATTTTTGTTGTATCTCCATCTTTGTTCTGTATACTATTGAAAGCACGGGGTTAATAGAACGTCTACCTTCCTGATATGTTATGAACGAATGACATACGTTTATATTCCTATCTTTATCTTTTAAAGTATCTTGACTAATCATTTTACAAATGTATGCCGTTAGTAGACGCAGCAATTTGTGACGCAGGGCTCTTCTCTTATGGTTCTGACTTTATGTCAATTTGGTTGGACGGACGTATTATGTATACACATTCTGCATCCATAAGCGGCACATATAACAATTTCCTAGGACTTTTTTAATTCTGATGTTCGCATCGTAATTGACTCAATTTTTTTTTTTGGATTTATGTTCTATATAATCATACCTTTTCATTTTCCATATTTTTTTATTGTATTTCAAAGACATCCTGTATGTATCTACTTGTCATTGTAAGGATTGTTGTGTACTCGTTTTTACATATTTTTGCTTCCCAAACAATTTATTGGAACAAATTGATAGGTCTACATATACAATATTTATTTATGAAAACAAATCATTATTGATATACTACATTTAATCATATAGTTACGTTTATTAATATCAACAGTTTTCTGGGAACTCCTGACACTTCTAATCCTTTTTTTTAACTAGAAAGTGAAATATACGAAACTATTTATATCAATAATTCTATTTACAATTATTATCGCAATAAATATCAATTGTGAACGATAAAAAATGGTAAAAAAAATATTTATCCTCGATACAAAGTAATTAACAAAGGCTTCGATAAACGCCTGTCTCGTGACTTCGCTTATCTTTTGACGGTTAGACTGTTCATCTCATAAAGTGAAAATTTTTAATAATATGATTTAAGAAAGCTATATCATGATCTAATTGATATCATATTGTAACACGTGCTTTTTCACTTTACACATTTAAATTAATACGATAATTATGTTTATATTTTTTCTATTCTTTATCGATATTATAATTATATTAAAACTCGCTTAGCGTACAGATATTGAGTTTGTGTTTAAAAAAGTAATTTAATATGGACAATCACGAGCAAAATTATCTTAATTAGAAAGTCAAATATTTATATAGTTGTGTAAACTACAGAAATAACTTAAATACATTCGCAACAGGTGGTCCAGTCATCCTTTAAAAATTTAATGTAATGTAATATTCCAACATAGTTTCTAGGTATTTTAAACAATTGTAGTTAATTATCTTCAAGTATATTGATATTATTTAATTTATAAATTGAAAAATGTTTGTTATATGGAGTGGTTTATTTTTTATTACATGCTATAAAGAATATACTTTATTTAACATTTTACATTGAGATAAGACGAAATGCTCTTATTTAAAAAACGACAAAGGAATGAGCGAAACCTTTTTCTGCTAAATATTTAATTCATTAAATTCACTATAGGACATCGCTTTTTCATTAGATAATGAAAAACGCCATAGTAGGCTGTGAAGCTTATTATAATACCATATGATTGATTAAATTTACCCTCTAGCAAGCAATGAAAGTTTTCTTCTTTATACTTAAACTGGTAGAATAACTGTGAAAAAAAACATGTAAATTGACTTATTCGGTGGCGTTAGTGAGAGCGCTTAAGTATGGGTGGTTCAGTTTATGTTACACTATTGGCATGCGATTATCATATTAGGTTTTGATGTTCTGACAAATAACTTCATACAAATCTTTCAGTTGGAAAGATGAAACGTTTAATAATAATAACGAATGGTTACATTAAATGTTCAAAGTGAGCTCCTTCATTTTCTATATATAGCGCCATTCTTTGTTTCATGTTATTGAGAGCATTCTTTAAATTATGCCCGAAATTTATTTATACATGGCTGCAAAGAGTACGACCATTCTCCACTTTTTAATTTTATACCATTTCTGAAGTATCATTCGATAATGAAAAGTTTGTAATTTATTGCAAACATTTTTGTGTCAATAAACCAATACAGTACACATGACAATCTATTTTATTTGTCGCTCTCAACTCACTACCAACAAGACATTTTGAAGAAATAATTTCATAGCTTGCGAGAGGGTAAATTTATATGATCATATAGTATATATCCTTTAGGTCATTCAGAGGGTGTTGTGTTCACTCCTAGTAGATGTTCTGGTAAAGGACGTGGGAGCGTTTAAGGTTGAAATACGACTATTGTCGTTCTAAATTAGGGACATAAACACACGGGAATTAAGTAAAAAAGTGAAAAAATGCTTAATATTATTCAATATAAATCTGGTGCAGAAAGATAAATTTGATAATGAATCATATCTCGTGTAACTATTGTAATTACTAGAGACCGGATTATATGCAAAGAAAAACTGGAATATATGCACATATATATGCATCGATTTTTGAGAAAATATGCATAAACCTGGGGCATATATGCAAAAAAATTGCGACAATATGCAACATTTTTACATAAAATAAATAAGAGCAGAAATTTAAACATTAACTTTATTGCACAAAATTTTTTACATATTTCTAAACCAATTTATAATTAAATGTTTTTCAAAATTGTGTAAAAGAAAGTTTTGTCTTCTATCAGAATACATATGTTTCGAAATAGAAACGCTTCTTTGAACATCCACAGATGTAATTGGTGAATTTTTTAACTATATACCGCATATTTATTTGTCGCTTTTTTAAATTTAGCGTATATAGAATTACCGTACAATGTATCCGTAACCTTCTTACATAGCATATCAAATTCGTCTACTATTTCGACTGATTCCGAGAGCGACATCCCTTGCGTTTCTAGTTTACGAATGGAACTTGAAACAAAGCTATAATTTGACTTAATATACAAAAGGTTTTGTAGCAATTCTGTTGATGTTACTATCTTTTTACAGTTTTCTAGAGCAATGCAGTCAGCAGTGATTTCAAGAATTAAATTTTTTATTCCTTCAAAATTATCGGCGTAAAAAATTGCAGCGTTTAACCATGCACCCCATCTCGTAATAATCGGTTCAGTAGGCAACTTAACACCGGGAAGTCGCTCCTTATAAAATTGGATTCGTAAAGGCGCTTTTAAAAATACTTTTTTGACATTGCTAACTAAATCATTAATCAAAAGAAATTGATTTGTAATGTCTTCGGCTATACGATTGAACCCATGAGCTAAACAAGTGGTATGAATAATGTTACTATAAAAAAATTTTAAATTTTGCGCGGCTTTTATCATGTATGGTGCAGCGTCGGACAACATTAGTAAAATTTTTTCACAAGGTATACTTCCAGGTAAAAAGAAATTTGATAAACCTTCTTAAAAATTATTCCCTACCAATTGTTGAAGTTCTGCCATTGTTTGCTGGTAACAAGATGTGAAATAATTTTTTCGTAAGGTATATTATTTTTGCAGAAATGATTTCAAATTAACATTGTTTAATCTTGTTAATAGTACCAAGATAAGAAGAAAACGCTGTAAATACAGCGTTCTCATGATATTAGTGAAATCAATTCACGAGAAAAACATGTGGGACATGAAACTAACACGCGGACATGTTTCTGCCTTCGACTTCATCAGCGTAGTTTCGAGTAGTTTTATGCTAACACACGTAATTCTCTCGCTGCTTCTATCACCATACTTAACTCTACGATACAAATGAATATTCTTGGCGCTAACTAGTGCCAAAAGAAAGAAACATTAGTCCGCAAAGTCAGACAGCGAAAAAAAGCGGGTACAGTTTCCCACCCTTCTCTCGTGCAATTCGTAGATTGCTCTCCCGAGAGAGCGTTTTTGCACCAAAAGCAGTGCATGGGGAAACTGCACATGTGAATGATTTCTGAAGACTTACCATGACGTATTTAAAACACATCTAAAAGAATGTCTAGAAAATAACACCAAGATAAGAAAACGCTGTAAATACAGCTTTCTCATGGTATTAGTGAAATCAATTCACAAGAAAAACATGTGAGACATGAAACGCTAACACACAGACATGTTTCTGTCTGCTCGGCTTCATCAGCGTGGTTTCGAGCAGTTTTAAGCTAACACATGTAATTTTCTCGCTGCTTCTATCACCATACTTAACTCTACGATACAAATGAATATTCCTGGCGCACGAATTGCACTGTCTGACTTTGCGGACAAATGTTTCTTTCTTTTGACACTAGTTAGCGCCAGCAATATTCATTTGTATCGTAGAGTTAAGTATGGTGATAGAAGTAGCGAGAGAATTACATGTGTTAGCATAAAACTGCTCGAAACCACGCTGATGAAGCCGGGACGGCAGAAACATGTCCGTATGTTAGCGTTTCATGTCTCACATGTTCTTCTCGTGAATTGATTTCACTAATACCATGAGAAAGCTGTATTTACAGCGTTTTCTTATCTTGGTGTTGTTTTCTAGGCATTCTTTTAGATGTGTTGTTAATGGTATGTTAGACGAAATTAATGCGTTGCACAGATCCGTATTATATTCTTCTTGATCTGAGTTTCGTGAAGTTGATGCTATACCTTCACATTGATATATAGATTGCTGCACACATGCGGATCGCTTTAGTTTTTCACATTTTCCAATACGTGATGGAGTTTTAGCGTGTTGATCAATCAGGTATTTTCTCTCACAAGACACCTAGAACAACAATTGTCATTTCATATCAAAAGTTAAAGAATTTAAAAACAATTGTAAAGCTTTTAGTAAAATTAATCTTACCAGTTTACTGCAGGCTCGACAAGATATTTTGTCGCCATCCTGTACCAGTTCGGGATACGGCTTAATCCATAAAGAAATTTTGTTCGCTGTACTCATTGTATGTAGGCACAATATTTATATTTTTAAAAACGTAACGCAATTACATGCTGTTTCGCTTAAAGATATTCAATGAATGAATAGTTTATTTGGGAATTAATAATAACAAAACGTATTTACCACACCCTTCTGCTAGGCGAAATTAAACACATGCAGTTCTTGGAAAATAGTATAAGAGAAACTAATGTAAAAGATTTATCGTTCTGAGAATTGTCCGTTATCGTTCTACATTAGGAATTACTGGGAATTTCTACTAATACAAATGATAAAAAAAGCCTAAATATGCAATATATGCAATCACTAATACCCGCTAATTAACTTCAATTAGTATAATACGTCTACATATAAACTATAATTAATATATGCAAAAAATAAAATATATGCACTTTGCACATAATCGGGTCTCTAGTAATTACTGTTAAAAGTTATGAAATAAAAACAATACACTACATACGCTTTTTCTCCATTTTTCATCTAACTACCTTGCTTCTTTTTGAATTAAGTGTACGTCTCTATTTCATGGTAGGATATATTATAGCGGGTTCTTTTTTTATCATACACATACATTTTTCCTACGTGTAACTTTAAAAAATAATTGCCAGTGCATTAGAAGCATGGTAGGCAACCAATTATATACCGTGAAGAATTTACCTATAGCTTTATGATTAAATTAGGTTACCTTACAGAGGAATAAAACATTTTTTTTTGTCAATTATTTTTAATTTTTTTATTCATACATGAATCTTAAATTAAATACATTTTATTGAAAGGTAGATAACTCATTTAAATAATGAGTAAGTACAACAAATAAAACCAGTCACGTTTTAATAGAAGACATGAAGTTGAATATCCTGTGTTATGTAGAGGTTTTTAGGATCGCTTTTATATGCAGCCAGATATTTTAGAGTATCACACAGTTCGGTGTATAAAACCCTGAAAAAAATTAAATATAAGCCATCAAGAGCTTTGAACTGATTTTTTCGAAATAATGCTTAATATGGTAAATGAAAATGAAAAAAAATTATGTAAAATAATTTCTACTGATGAAACTACATTTACTGTAAGTGGTGAAGTCAACTCTCAGAATTTCCGGTTAGTATCCTACATTTATCTATTGAAAAATTCGAAATTTCGTTTCCGTTAGATATTGGTCCCGTACAAATTTTCATGCTCAAAATCTGACACCGAACACAGTGCCCTCAAAAAGTCTCAAAAACTTCGGATTGGTGTAATAACTATAAACTTATTGGTCCCTTTTTTTATTGACGGTAACTTCACTGGAGTGAATCTGTTGCGAGACCACATAATTCCGTCAATAGAGATACTGACTATTGATTGGTATCAAAAGGAGAAGTTTGTGAATGACGCATTTTAAAGACAGTGGATTGACAGGTTTGGCCTATATCGTGGCTTCCAAGATCAGCCGATTTATCTCCAAACGATTTCTTTCTTTGGGATTACCTAAGAAGTAAAATTTATAACGTGCAAATACGTAACTTCGACGAACTTAAAGACCATATACGTACTGCACGGGATGGAATAAACCCAGAATTCACTACTTACACACACTGCGTGGCAATTCTAGTTTAACCATCTGTCTCCACAAAACATTTTGCCTCGCGGAAATATTCAGTTTGCTTGTTTTGATTCTCTTTGGCAAAGTTTTTGTTAGATTTTATTTGGAGAGGGTTTTCTTTTCTATTGTTTGTTTTAAAATAATTATTATATATATACGCTACGTGCAGCATAATCAATAATTTATATATATTATTTTGGTTTGGAAATATAGCTATTACTTTGTATACCAGCTGTTTATCATCTTTTCTTCTTTGAATAAAGCTGTTATATATTTAAGTTTTTATTGAAGTGATATTTTACTGAGTGTTAGAATCCATTTATAACTTCCCACCTTCGTCAATATCAGACAAACTTTGGTTTTTTAGAATACTGTTATTATTTTATACGCCACTGTACATCATTTATTGTTTGCCAGGCATGACATTATTGTCTTTAAATGATATATGAAAGCAATGTAGTAAAATACACCATGTTATTAGTAAGTTAATAGTATTCTGTCCTACTTGATTGGAAAGAGTAAGAAATACTATATAAAATTTGTTCTTATTTCTTTTCATTTTTTTATTCTCATGAAAACCAACAATTAACCATTCTATATACAGTGAAGATTGTGGCAGATGTTACTTAAGATATGACTAAGTAATTCTTTGCTTTATATTTAATTCATATTGCAACTTTGATATCATGTTGAATACCTTCTAATATGAAACCACATCTTTTGCAGTTTCATAAGTACCTTGGTAACGGCTGTTCTAACTCACCATTTGGGTTGGGTAGCCACAGCGCTGGACTCTAACCCTAATGACGAAGAAGCTCTTAGAAAACTGCAAAAAACCAGTAATCCGTTATGGGGACAATTGAACGACCTATACGGAGCTGTTGGTTCCCCTACGAAAATGGCTCACACAATCATCACCGGATCCAATAAACCTGAACTCATAACCAAAATCCTGAATTTCCTGACGTATTTCATAAGATGCAGTGATGTTTTAAAGAAATCGTGTTCACGATGTGATGTTGTCGAAGAAAATTCCGCAGTAGATCGAATTTGCAGGGAAAAACGCTGTATTCCCAAAGAGAATTATAAGAAGTATCAAGATCATTTAGACGAAATGGCAGCGTGTAATTCGAGCTTGAAGAAAATTGAGGTTTTAAAGGAAATCAGTTTAAAGTTAGATGATTCAAAAATTAATCACATCATGCGGTATAGTCAGTTGAAGGAACTAGATGAAGCAAGTGATGTGGAGATAAACTCGTTTAATCATGAAGTGAACAATCTCAGACCTTCAAAGGGATTAAGTAAAACATCAACTTGTTTAAGTGATTTGTCTAAAATAGAAACCGAAGAATGTAGTCAGGAAAATAATACCTTAAGTAGAACTAATCACAACACTTCCTTGTCCAAAACCACAACTTGCTTAAATGAATTGAATAAAATGGCCGAAGTAAGTAATGAAGAACCAAATGAAGATAACGTCTCAAATAATACAGTTTGTTTTTTGGAAAATTCATCATGGTCGACACCTAAGGATCATTTTGGCCTAACGAATGAAGATATTCATAGAAAAGTTCGAACGTTATTTAGAGGATTGAAAGATGTTCCCAAGTATCACTCTAATCAGGAAATACACAAACTTAATAAAATGGATTTGGAAAGACAAAGATCTTCTTCTTCAACCGTTTTAAATGGAGATCAAAATAAAAGTGTCGTCTTCATTTTGGGTGATGATGAACCTCTTGTTGGATTAAAAAAACAAATGTCGCAAAACCTTAACAAGATGGAGGCATCAGTTGAAAATAATGAAGTTAACAAAGAGAGCTGCAATGCTAAAAGAAATTCCATTGGTAACATTCCAGGTAAAAATACGTTCTTTTCTATAGATAGTTCAATAGAAGAAGGTGGAGAATTTAAAGATTCCGACTTCGTGAAATATAACGAGAATTACAATATCAAACCTAGCACTTCATGGAATCACTTAGAACAAATTGAGCTGAAAGAAAAATGCGATGTCAATCAGGAAGCGACTTGTTCCACGTCCTCCTCAGATCAAGGAAATAAAAAAAAATCATTTCTACGATCGCAAAGTGAACCTCCTGAACACGTCAAAGACAAAAATAATACTTCTTCTAAGCCCAGATTTAAATATACAGGCGTAAAGTTCAATTTTCAACAACATCAGCAAATTTTTACAAATTATATGCGAAGTAAGAATATTGAATTATCAAATTTGTCGTTTGCCGAAAAGGCGATGAAGTTTAACGGTGCTCTATCGACGAATTTTGACTTTACAAATTGCGAGGATAATTTTGAAGAAGTGGAAGCGCTTCAAACACCGTCAAACGCGTCCGAATTGGAATTTATGAGCGAGCTTGGAGATGTGGATAAAGCGGATCCGCAACAAGTTAGAGAGACGACCGGTGAAAAGCTTCAAAAGACTTTCAAGCGGAATTTTCTACCTAACACAATTATCAGGGAACCAACTTTTGAAGGAGCTACAAATGATCAGCAGGGGGAACTTAAGAAGAATACCGAAAAATCTTCCACGTTAGTAGACAGAAATGGCAGCAAAGTTAAATATTTGAATCTAATCGAGTTACCAATGCCTAAGTAAGTTCGTAACAAGAAATTTCAATTTGAATTGGAAATAAAAAAGACTACTTTACTTTTAGATCAATTGTTTCTGCATCACCTCTGACTATTGGCTACACAAGCACTTTATTTAGAGGAATTAGCGAATGTTACATTTCGGATATGGTGCTGCAGGGCATATCAGTCCCGAAAACAATTTGGGAGACATCTCTGAGGAAGGATTTAACTTTAACGGCAAGACATCCTCTTCTAGATCAACCTGTCGATGAGGCGATAGCTATTATTGCTGACACTGATACTTGGTGAGTCTTTCTTCAGTCTTCTAATGTTTTTAAAGCCTTAATCTTTGCGTATTCTTTTATACAGGGAAGTCCAGCTGATGTCTAGTCACACTTATGTCATTGACAAAGGCTCTTCAGGTATACGAATTGGCATGTCTCAGCTCATCGCCAACATGTTGGAATCTCTATTACATATGTGGAAGTTACATACGCCTCCAGAATATGTAAGATTACTTTTAAAATTGTGCATGGCATTAGTACTATTAGTCTTCTTTTTTAGTGTCTTATGCACATCGAACAAAGATTGCAAGAATTTTGTACCAGATCGAAAGCGTTAGCGGAAATGCTTCTTGCCACCGATTTCTGTAGTATGGAGTTACTTACGAATGCATTACAATTAGAAGTCAACGATATACCGCTCCTCATGGCTGTTGCTTCAACTCATTCACCTCAAATTACCCAAAAGTACGGTTTAAGTTTCCAATGAATACATTAAGAAGTTGTTTTCTATAACATAAATATTTATTTAACGATTTGTTTTTATTCTCTTATAAAGTACACCAAAATATAATAGTTATAGGTTTAAGATACACGCGGGTAGCTCATAGATTTTTTACAATTTTTTTTTTAATGGGATCAATTAATCGATTGAATAAAGATAACGGTAAAAAATGTTATTTATTTATTCTACACTGGTAATGATGTGTTTTTATACAATATTTAAATAAATAATAATAATGCATTTTTTTTTACTTTTCTTCTATTTAGTAGCCCTTCTCAAAATCTATTAGTCCAATCATCGGTTTACGTTGTTGAAATAGTTCCAAATTCATTTTGAATGCTTTTGCTATATCTTGCGCTCTATTGTAGGCTGCAACATGAGGAGTAATAGTTACCTAAAAGATCAATATTGTAGTGATATCTAGCGAGTATTTGTATTACTTTCATTTCGTTAAGTACGTTAGGTGTAGTCCAGAGTGCGCTATCTTTAGGTAACGGTTCAGTTGGAAAAACATCCAAAAAAGCTGCCTGCAACCAGTTGTTTTTTAAGGCACGTATAAGCTCCTGTTCATTAATTATACTACCCCTACCGACACTGATGAAAACTGCATTTTTATCTAAATGAACAAACATGTGTTAATTTTCGTCAATAAATTGCCCAACACAATTTTTGCTGACTTCTATATGAGACTTGTTTTTTACTAATTTGGCTGTACTGAATTCGAAAATCATATTAGTTTTTGTATATCATGTCAAAATTTAACTCTATACCATACTATACTCTTTGAAGAATCACTAATGCGGTTAAATTGTTATTTAAGTACTGATAAGATATAAACAAATTTAAGTGCAATATCAGTCACGGATGTAGAGCAAGTACTTATTTTAATAACCATTAAAAAATTACAAAAGTATAAAAACACAAAGAACGATCAGGGAGTAAATTTTAGTTTGCTGTATATTTTGGTTTGGCAGTCCTTTTGAAAACTCCAACAGTAGTCGGTAATCATATAAGGATCCCATTTTCCTTGGTTTCCATGGATTTTAAATCTTGATGAAATCTTTCGCCTTGTTCGTCGCTTACGGTATCTAAATTTGTAGAAAACCTATCAAGATGACTATGAAGGAAATGAAACATTATGCTGATTTCACTAGATCTTTGTAATTCAAGGCATTTTTGTCTCCAAGAAAATTGTTCCCGATCACAGTGAATGAAATCCAGGCTTATTTCCCAGGTTCGTTCATAGAGTTGATGAAATTTGGATCTGCCATTAAAGTTCTAATTTGAGGTTCATCAAATACTCCAGCTTTAATTTTTTCGTGGAAGCTTTTGAGATATGTACTTGACACAGTCCCGTTATAAATCTGGAGTTTTAACGTATTGCTTCATAAGACATGGGTTTCATGTTTGGCATTAGCGCACCTTTATTAGTTAAAAGCAAGTGTTATATCTTAGTCAGCAGAAAAAAATTATTTGTTGGCCAGTGAATTAGAGCTCTGGAAACTCGTAAAAGTTAGTTTCGGATATATATCTAACGTAATGTGGATCACATCACCTGTGCGTAGCTGTATTAAAGCTGCAACAACAAAATATACATTGTCCTAACACAGCGGTTCTCAGCCTTTTTTCATATGCGACACAGCGGGGACATTTTTTACCACACAATAGCCAAATCTATGTTTTAACGATGTATTTCACTTGGGTCTTAGGTTAAATTATTTTCTTAAAGGCATATGCATATTTATACTTGGAATGTAAATAAATACAAAGATAAGTACCAAAAATTTTTTACATGAATGAAAACACAAAGGTTATATTTTAAAACAATAACAGTGCGTTTCAACATAACTACGTATAAATGAAACCAAATGATAACTGAAAATAATTTAAAATGTAAAAAGAATTAATAAGACGCATTTTTCACACACTACTTTTTAAAATATGGTCTAATGTGGGGCAAACACACATTTTGCCATCAATCCTTAAGTGTTGTTTTTCCATTTGGACTTATTATTTTCAATCTATTTTTGTGTGGTGAGCGACCCAACAGGGTTAGAAGGTATTTTAACTTATTATAACCGCAGGAGGTTTAAGGTGTAGAGTAGAAGTGTGTGTAAAGTGTTCAATGGCCTTGTCACAAGATCACTTCACCGTAAAGGATAAAGCGCCGTTAATTATTTTCCCAACGGCAAATGGTGACTCTGGAACATATCGAACCCGCTCGAAAAGTACCTCCCCACTGTACCTGATGGACATTAGTTTCGCACGCATGATACCTAAGTTGATAAATACAAGTGCTGGTCCTCGTATCATTAGACCACCGAGCCGTTATAAAATACCGTCGCATAATTAGAATATCGCAAATAGAAGTAAAATATACAAGGCCATAAAAAACGCTTTCAGGCATTCACGGCCGTTTGTCGTTATCGTAATGGTTCCACTGTGTTGCTATATTCTTATTCCATGACGTTTCGCGAACAATTGCGGTTCGCATTCTCAGAGGTACTGAGGAATACGTTTTTTATGCCATTCTTAATCTAATACCTTTGCAATGTTCCAAAACCCCGTTGTTTAAAAGACCTATAGTATCTTCTGTTTCTGGTAAAACGGAAACAATGTAATCACAAATACGCAAAAATTCTGGTAATTGATCCTTTCCGTGAAATACAGATGTGTAAATATCTGGAAGTTCCCCCGTCGATCTTCGAAATGCGTAAATTGTCGCACCAAGGGAATGTAAAATCTTGGCAACTAAAATCAAATTCGGTTGCATTTAGAAATTGCGAACAAACAATGATAATTCCCCATTTTTCACTTACTTCCAAAACCCAAATATCCAACACCAAGTATACCGATTTTTAGATCACTGACTGTTCTATATGCTCGCACCTTACCTTCTAATGACCAAATTTTCGCCTGTTGGTTATTTCGTATTCGTTCAAAATCTCGTTCATAATGAACTACACGATGTATAACATATTCTGCCATTAGTGCTGCGTATATGGGCCCTGTATAACGCACTACAGGGCAACATGGTAAACGTCCATTTTGTTTTACGTAATTTATTAGTTGATCTACGCCAGCTCTTGTAATATGAATAAACTTTGCGTTGGAAATATCGTTTAAAATTGGTAGTAATACAGGTACATCTATTATTAGCACATTAGGTTGACGTAAGTCTTTGTCGTTTGCTGTAATTTTGAAAATTTAACACAAGATTGTGGGATTTCTTTGCTTATTGCACTCTTACTTGAAACTATTTGCTTAAATTTAATAGAGGGTAGGTGACTTTGTAGTGAATTGATTAATTTTGGTACTTTACTGTAGACAGATATCACATTTACTTTCTGCAAATAAAAGTACTTTTAGGCTTTTTATGAATTAGTAAGTGTTTTCTAAACATAAACAAATTACGTTAAATATTTACATTTATAGATAAAATTACAAAAGTTCAACGAACTTATTTGAATATTTCGTGCAATTAGAGTTACCCATTTTTGTTTGCCTAACACCGACGTATTACAGGGTAGGTTCGACAAATTGAGACTGGTAAACTTCGCGATTCGTTGTATCTAGTATATAAACAACTGTTACACGTCCGATTAATTCGGAAAGAATAAATTGCAAATACCTAAAGTACATTAAAACGCTATCGATTCAATTGTTTGCGATTAACACTGTGTAGAGGGTTTTATAGCAATTCCCGTACTTAAATTTAGTAAGTTGATAATTCGATTTCGTTGTTATTACCAGCGTTGAATTTAGTTGGATCAGATCTTTGTAAAAAATTTAATAAATACAAATTTCACGGTACTCGGTAGGATTTGAACTTACAGCTCCAGTTCGGTAGACCGATGTGTATCCATTTATACCACTGAGAAATTTAATACCTAGACGTAATGATAGTTGCAGATACGCCCCTGATATCTAAGCAGACACGATATTTTAATATTAATAGCAAGTTACAATATCAATTAAATTATTAGAATAACTTACTTTGGTTTCTCAATGATAATTCAATTGCCTTGTTATTAGAACGTTGAATTTAATTGGATTGGATTTTTCTGAAATTTTTAATGAATAAGTACCCAAGTTCTTAACATTTCTGTAGCATCCATTCGTTTTGTTCTACCCCTCATTTCTACCGACGAGTTCTGTTGGAACAATCGTCTGGACATATTTCCAAATTACAATAAATTACGCACTAAATATGGACTATTTATATAAAAAAGAAATTAAAAATTCGTAGAAATGGAAACGGATTTTTAATTCCAACACACGGGAATACATAATACTACAATGCATACTAACTAAAGCATCTTTAAATACCCCCAACAAAGTATATCAAATACTCATCGCCCTGATGTTTCATATTTCTTATAAAAAATACAAGGTGATATTACTATAGCAATTATTTCAGGTTTATTGCATTGCGCATTAGACATATTTGTATGATTTCGTTCACAATAACAAGTATATTAACATCCACAAATATATAAATATCGCATTAACTGGAATTTAAATCAATATAGGATTTGCATTTTTAAATGGTTACTATGTTGATATATTTAACCAGTTTATTTCAATTATACCGCTATCCCTGGAGCTTCTTGCCTAGAATATTCAGCGTTACAGAATAAATTACATCCAAGATTTACCAAATGAGAGATGTAAAACTTTCGTTTTGCATGATTGTATTCTCTTACCATGTAGTTACGTGCCTATGGTGCTAGAATATGTTGCTATGCGGAATAATTCTCTAATTTGCATTATATTGAGTCCGCAGTGACTGTAAGGGTATTACGAGACGTTAATGACGTAATAAACATTTAACAAATCCCAACAGTCATGGTCATTAGAATGCCCGTAGTTGTTTGCTTTAAAGAAATATTAAAGATGATAATAACAAAGGAGAAATATTATTTAATCAGTTTATTCAACTTAAACATTGTTATATACCATATACGAAAACAAATTAATTAACGAAATTTAACCATTAACTAAATAAATTAAATTTAAATTTCTTGAGTACTAAACTCGTAGTTGTCAGCACTACTATAATTATTTATATCGGCAACGAGTTTGCAACGTTGTTCTCAATCTTGTGACATTTTTTGAAATTCTCCTTCTGTTAATTTAAGTATATGTTCCACCATCGTAAAGCCTCAAAATTATGTGTCGTTTGTGCGCAAAAATTTCATCGAACTTGTAACTTACATATCGATTTTATTTTGTTTAATTATACAGCAACATTGTGCTACTACAGGGAATATTTTTTTGCGTTAACCAATCTATCATTTCAGCTTTCTTGCTAGTAATCGTTGGAGCGCGATCTTCTTGTACGTTGTGATAGGACGCATTATCTATCCTAATAACATAATTCGTAGGTAAATTTTGAGTAAGTTTCTCTTCCAATTATTTACCATAATTTTCTGCATTCATGTCTGAACGATAATCACTGGTTTTTGTGCCGGACTTGAATATCAGCAAACAATTAGGAATAAAACCCATGTTTCCACCGACGTGTAATATTATGAGCCTGCATCCTTTGCAAATGATTTTAAAAAGACCTTTTGTACCTTCATCACTCCACATTTTGAAAGACATAATTACTATGAATGTATGTCTCACCTATATAAAGAATGGATCATATCCCGCACTATTCTTAATTGGTATTCTGGTAAGCTACTGATAATTTTTTGCATGGGTCTTTTCTTACTTAGACTTTTAAATTTGTTTCTATTGTTTGTACTGATACACTGGTTGCTTCAGGCAGTAATTGTTTCATTTCACGCGCATTTACTGATGTCCTTTTATTTAGAAAAATAATTATACACATCAAAAACTACTTCATGTGTATCATCATGCACCCCTAACAGACATTTTGAGACGCCAGTGGTAAATACTCAGAACGTATTATTGCAGCTAAGTGGGAGTGCCCGCTTTTAAAAACATTTATAGCGCATTCCTGCTCCTCACTATCACTCATGGCGACTGCTACACCAATCCAAGTGCTACTGAATGTTACTAATGCTGGTTCAGCTGTTTCTTGCGGACCACTAAATATTCGTTATAATTTACTATACTTTACATGCCTGCCTAATACTTTAGACTTAGCAGGATATTATACGAAAGCGTTATACCGATGTGGGTTAATTAATAGCACAGCCGAAAGCAGTTCGTTCCAAATTTCCAAAGCGTATTCGCTTTTTCCTTCGCAGTATCCTAACATTCCAGAACAGCTATAGACAATTATTATACGATTGGGCACATTAGATTAGAAGCTGCACTTTACTTTCATTTTGATTGTTAGATTTAAAACTTAACGCTAAAAAAGAAATTGCAATCAAGCAAAATCAAATGCAATTTCAAAATTCTCAATTTGCAGCTGATTTACACGCTATATAAAGGAACATATTATTTATAACGTATGAATAGTGTTAGACAATTCAAATGATAAAATAAGACTTGGAACTAACTAGAAAAAAATGTATGATTGAAATATAGAGATTAAGAAGATCAAAGTATTGGGTATAACCAAGAAATACGCGCAGAAATGAAGAAGTTGCTGGAGATCATCTAATTAAAGAGGTAGATATATAGATACAACGGAAGACTTTTATAATTATGTTTGTATGTATTTTCCATGAACGATGAATTAGTCATTTTCTATAAAGATAAATCTTGTACAGCAAATGGATAGGTAAGTGATACATCTTAACATTTGACATACATTGCTTGTTAAATATTAACGGAATTTAACAATAATTGTACTAATATAAGTATTAATTTATGCAATTGTTTCAATTCGTTAGTTTTATTTTTGCAAATTTTGTTGTAACTTTTGTTATTCCGTGCAGTCCTACCTCATTTACCCATAATCTTTGGATTAACTTATAATCTTATCTAGAATACCCGATAGCTTAATTTATTAAATGGCTATATCTGTGAGATTTAGTCCCTTTTTTTTATTGTTATCTATTAATTACCACGAATTCACGCCGAATCAACAGCTGTATTATATTTAATAGGAACTTATAAGGATAGGAAAACACTTTTCGAGGTAACAGCTTTTTCTAGCAATGGCGGATCAATGGACAGAAAAAACGCGACCATAGAAACAAAACTACATCATTTTAAATACACCGCTGCAACGATGCATGGAACCAATCTTTAAATGTCGAATATTTACTCTTTTTATATAAAAAATACTTTTTCCGCAACGGACGCGTTTTAAGGTAGCGTATGCAATGCTGCAACCGAGATCATCTATCTATCTTTTATAAATTACTAGCGTTACTGGTAAGTAAAGCCAGCGCACTGCGCCACTGCTAAACAAACCAAATGGGTAACTCAACCTGCAACTTACCAAATAGCAGGTAGCCAAAATAAGAAACCATAATACACTATCCGTGTTTCCTTCGGATTAATGTTGATTATTATTTGTTAATGGGATATTATTTTGGTTATATAAGCGAAATTGTAGTATGAAGAGATTATTGGTGTCATTGGAAGTGAATAGAAGAAAGTGAGGTTGTAGTGCAACGTACCATTCTGAAGTTCCCTGGGGTTTTCGCATTCTAGTTGGTGGAGGCGCGTTATGGATACCGTTCTAAATGAAAATATGGATATAACAAAGTTGAAGGTAAGCAAAGCATTTACAAATAACACTATTTTGTTATCAGTAAAAAACAATATTGTTGTCACTTCAGCTAATGTCACACTACCTAGTAAGGTTATGTTAGGTATCTCCTCGCGCTTATTTGGTGTATTGTGTTTTTAGGTTCCTGATCTAAAGCGGGAATTAAAAGCACGAGGACTTAGTGCAGCTGGAAATAAAAATGAATTAATGGAAAGACTACAAAACGCTCTAAAAAATAAAACGGACGATTCTGCTGGTGGCGAGTCCGTTGATGATTTAGAAGAGGATTTATTAAATGTAAGTTTTATATTTACATCTCACTTTTGTTAGACGAATGCTGTTTTTAATTAGGTTGATGATGATGAACATCTAGACGGATCTGAATCAGGAATAACAGACATTGACTCAGCAATGGATATTACGACAGGCCAAAAACCACAAAAACGTAAATCACAGGATGCCGTTTCAAGTGACCAACCGAAGCAAGCGAAGAAAGTAGTATTAAATAGAACACCTTCAAATACAGATGTAACGCATAGTAATTCGACAGTTACTGTAGAAAAAGATAAGGTAGAAGATAAGAAAGTGATAAAATTATCAGAGTTGAGTGCAAAAGATGTGAGTTTATTTTCAAGCTATAACAAAAATTATGGGGTAAAAAAGGGATTTCTCTTATATTAAATACATGTGGTATTTTAGAGGTTAGAAATGCGAGCAAAGAAGTTTGGAGTTCCTTTAACAGTTGATGCTAGAAGAGCAGTAAGGGCAGAGCGTTTTGGTGCTGATAATAGCAATTCGAATAAAAGTATATCGAATGTGAGAAATTACAAATGTAATGTTTTTTTCGCAATTAATTTCTTTTTATTGCAGAGTAATACGAATGTAGATGTGTTAAAACAGAGAGCAGAAAGATTTGGTATGAATGCATCATCAGTGATTACTAAATTAGATAATGAGGAGAGAATTAAACGTCGACAAGAAAGATTTGGTACGGTTGCAGTAAATAATTCCCAGAATGATAAAAAGGAACAAAGGCTACAAAGATTCAGACAGACTGTATAGTTTTTTGCGAATTTACTTATTGTATTATTTTTGGTAATTAATAATAGTTATAGGCTTTAAGTTTCTCTAAAGAATGAGAGGAATTTAAGAACATAATTTTAATGCAAATAACTTGTGTATACAGTGGATTTATATAACGTGTACAAATAGGTTTAAATTTTTTTATCAAAAATAAAATTTTCATTTAATCTCGTTTGTTTTGTAATTCTATGTTTCAATTTATTAAATTGATTGTTGTTCATTAAGAATACTTACATAAGATTCAGAAGTATCGCAGTAAATTCAACACAAATTGACTCTCGTCAACCTAGTTACTGACATTGTGGCAACGAGTTTTTTAAAAATAAAGAATGCAATAATTAGGGAAAATGGAAGTGTGGATTTCATTTGGTAAAGTATGGTCTGGAATATAGACACTTCCTGAAAGAAATACTACACTGTTGAAGTATAGCAATTAAGATTTTGGAACCACACCATTGTAATATATATTGCAGATTTTAGAATGAGATAGAAGAGTAAGTGTATAACTAGCAATACATAAACAATTATAAGCGAAAACAGTCAATATACAATAAAATACGGTAAAAAAGAGTAATTTTTCCTTTAGTCTTGTATATACAAATAAGGGAGACAAAAATATATAAACAAAAAAATACATTACCGTCCGTAACTTTGATTGCACCTAACGTGATAGAATGTATTCATAAGAAGAAGACATCTACAAAATCCATTCAAACACGAAAACAATGTATACTTGTATTAAAATTTATGATGGGCTCTGATCCCGAATGCCAAGAAAGTTATAATGATACTAAAGCAATAATGCGTTAATACTAGAACATTTGCGTTATGAAATAGAATTTGGGAGGTGTACTGAATCATCCACCTGCCTTATAACAAACGTGTGCTAGAGTATACGTTTTACAGAAACAAATGTTTCAAATAAAGAAAGTGCTCGACAATTAAATATTTATGGGAGTTGTGTGCGTAAGACAATTAAAAGAAAGCAAGGGACCGATAAGCTTCCGAGCAGAAAGCGAAGGGAAAGTCCCAGATCAATGACGGAATGAAATGACCAATTTCCTTAAGAAATCGCAGCCTTACCATACCACAAATTATGGCGTAGTTCAATTTACAACGCCGTTAGCCAGTGTGTCAACAGTAGAACGGAGACTAATAAAAGCTGGCCATATAATAGTAAGAAAACCACGGTTAAGTTGTATAGACAAACGGAAAAGACTAAATTGGGCAAAAGCTTGTGCAAACTGGAGTGTAAGCGATTGAATCATTCGGAAGTAAACGTCGCACGTTTGTTCGTCGCCGCCCTGGAGAAATAATATTAAACGAGTATATTTGAAAAATAGTGGAACATGGAGGAAGAAACATCATGGTATGGGATTGCTTTAAAGTCGGAAGGATTGGAAAATTAGTTAAAATAGATGAAAGAATGACAAAAGATGTGTATTTGAGAATCCTAGAAAACAATGCGATACCAACTGGATCTGAATTGGGGACGAATTCATTTATCAGCAAGATAACGACCCCAAACAAACCGCAAAGGTGGTTAAAGTTTATTTTCAAGACAAATAGTCTGAAGGATCTCTATGCAGTACTGATTCCAACTCTATTTAGCTCTTGTAGAATCACTTGCATCGTGAGGTCGGGAAAAAATTCCCAACTAATAAAGCGCCCTTCTGGAGTAGTTCCAAGGATGCCGCGTGTCTGTCAGGCAATTAGTAACACAAAAGGGGGTTACTTTGAAGAAACATTGTAACAGTATGTATTTAGAATGTACTATTTTGTCAATAAAACATTTTAAAGTAATGAGTAAAGTTTGATTCTTTAATAGATTTCTCGCAAACGTTATCTGTCTAGCTTATTTTGTTATTTTATATAGTGCCATCACACTTATGAACTGTAGTGTATAAACAAAAGAAAACATACATTTATGTGGGGCGCAATCGAAACAAGGTAAATATTCCAAACACCTGCAAAGTTAGGAGATTCTGTTTGAATTGAGATCTGGTAGTCGAAATTGATAAGGTAAGGATATTTATATACATTAGGTAAGGGTTTGTTAATTACTTTGGCAATACTGTAATTGAAACATCATTTTGATGTCTACGTGTGCAAAGCAGATTGTTCCTATAAATATATGTACAATCATCGCATTGAGAAATGCAGAAGTATGAAAATGGAAATTAGGGTATCATTCCGAGAAGAGATGGAAGTTATAAAGATCGTGGGAGATTGTGAAACAGTGATTGGACATGAGAATGATAACAAAATTATAGAATAGCCAGCGTTATCACCAGACCTTAACGCAACATAATGCTTTTAAATGCAGCTACTTATAGTATTGGCGAGATCATTCACGGGAAAGACACGCGGTCTCTTTCACTTTGTCTTTCTCGCAAATGATTCTGAATGATTCCACCAATACTACTGAGTATGTAGTTGTTTTTAGCAGTATTATTGTTTTCTAGGAGAAAACCATCGATGAGGTCTTAACCCAATGGGAAGTATGTGGACGGCAATGGTTCGAAATTGGGGAAATAATATAAACGAGGAATTTGAGGAAAGGAACCCGGAAAATACTAAACGACGGGTAGAAATCGTCAGGAACCGATTTTGCAAACAAATTTTTTTGAACGCTAGCGCGCTCTGTATTCTACCAACCGTATTTTAGGTGTTGTCAGCGGTTTTTGTTTTGGAGACGTTGAAAATATAGAAAACAATATTAACACGCTATCTCCATGAGCACTTAAACTTTCTATCTTCCAGATGGAACCACGGTTTGAGGATCCTATATTTATTTATTTTATTATGATCCACCTAAATTACCAAATCATGAGAAGTCCAATTGTAATCTAGGTCTGGCTTTTAAAATTGGTATTTTATTGTCTTTTTTGTCAACGATTTGCAGTATTTTTTTGATAAACCTTATATTTTGCCAATTTTTTATATGCAGACTTTATACGAAATTTCTCCCGATGTTGGCTTTAAATATTGGATGCGAATTTTTTGGTTTCACTAGTTTTTTTTCATATGTATATTTGCTCCTGCTAGATATGCCTCTGTTATACAGAACTCCACTATTATTCTTTTCTTGATCTCTGTAGCAATATAAATATAAATAGTAACACGTTTTATTTAGCTAATCAATTGTAGAAAAATGAGAACATTTTCTTCTCAATGCAGCAAAGAATATTTTAACTCTACGGAAATTATATTTATATATTTCATAACCTAGTCGAATTATTCACAATTTTTTTAGTTTTGCTAAGGAAAATGCATGATTTTACGCAGTATATGTATATAGTCATAGTATATATATAATATTGCTACATTTAATGATAGACCCAAAGCAACTTTTACATATGAGGGTGGTCTAGTAGGAACTAAAAATTACAGTTAAATTGGCAATACTTTTTATTTTGCAAATTTTCGTAAATCTTTTGTCATGGTTACTCGATGAACCCTTAAGCTGCACTTTGTTATAAAGCCTATTCTTGACCGAACAATGATAAAACTTTACAATAATTGGATCAATAGGACTTAATTATAAAATAATTTCTTCTGGAACGATCGTAGTTTGTAGTATTTGTTTACCTAGCTTGACCACTACTCCTGTATTTTTCTTCCTTGCAACGGGAATATCAAATTTTCTTAAATAATTATATATAAATGTATATTTTGTGTCAAGTTTTTCTTCTAATAGGTTACACATATGTTCCTTACTGTTGTACAATAAACTTGAAACTGCATAGAGGATTTAGGCCAGTAGTAATTTTTCAAAAAGTTTTTTGGCAGATTTAACTATTTTTTAATTTTTTATTCATAGATATTGTCAAGAATATTTAACATTGATACGCCTTTATGCAATAAGACATATCTTTTTCTTATTATAAAATGAGTAAGACGTTATCAAAAAAGGTCTAATGACACTATCGCTGTACACATTCGACCAAAACCCTAGTTCTTTCTAAATAACTAATATTAATTATGCTCTTTAAGTGACTATGCATAAATTTTATGGATCACGAGACATTTGACAAAATGTATATCCTTATGGTTAAGATAAGCGCGGTAAACCATATAACGAACAAGAAGAAATATTTGTTGCATACTTTATTAGTGAGTAAACATAGTACAAATATACAAAGTGTGCTTAATTAATATAATAATAATGAAATAAAAATTAAAGTGGATATCACTGATGTAATGCATTTTCTTAATTATGTTACTGGACGGTAAAATTATACTATCATGTAACTCTAGAAAAAAATTGCAAAATTGCAGATTATATTTATAAGTAACTAAGTAATATTTACCTGTGGATCTGTCTCGTAATAACACTTATGTGTTTGATACACATTATCACAGGGATCAGTACCAGCTAAAATGGAAAAGAATGTTAAGTCACTTTGTTTAGAAACTGTTCTGAGAATGCAGTTATTAACGATGGCCAAAGGTGAAAGCTTATATAAATTTTAATGAAGATATTAATCATACATTTCATGTTGTGGGTTGAAGCTTCCCTTGATGTCAGAGTAGAATACAACTATTGAATTTTGATTAAGAAATTTCTCCGAGAACTTTGTATGCCTCATGTATGTTTTAAAACACGTCAAAAATTCATTCTCGGTCATAATAATATTAATATAATGTATTAATAGCAAATTTTGATTCTTTAAACAAATTTACAATGTGCTAACATATTTTGGCAAATCTTAAGGCATCCACCGGAATAATGAGGCTTGCTTCAATAGTTTTCTTTTCAACATAAATAATGCTTAATTAACAATTAGAAAAGATTAACATTTAATACCTTTGCAATAATAAATTGTTCAATGTCAAATTTTAAATAAAATATCGATCTTGAAATATTTTTAGCGAATATTTACAATATTTATCTAAGAAATGAACACAAATAAGGTAATTCCTCACTTTTTACTCCACATTTTCGCATTACGGGTTCAGCCTTATCCTTCAACTCATCTGGTATAACGCCAACGGCAGCCTCTACATCTACTATACCATCGTCACCAACCTGAATTAACAAAATTACACTTATTTCCATGGGAAGATGAGCTTCCTGTTGCTACTTACTATAGCCATTTCAGTCATTAAACATTTTAGATAGCATTTGAACTTTTCGTCATCTGGAAATCCTTTTTGGCTCTTGACTACATCAATTACAGCTGAAAATATTATCGTTTATGGATTTAAGAAATTTTCTTTATTTATCAATATTTTACGATGAACTTTTCAGTACGGGAATCATTTCTAAAGCGCTTTATGTAGTTATTTTTTTGCTAAAGTACCTACTGTAATTCAGAGAAAAACGAAACTTTTCTTTGTTGTTACTAATTTTTTAATATCCTCTGTTGTTTTGCTGATTCGGAATATGCTTTTAGTTTCTCCACGGTGGTTCTAGTTTTTGAAGTAAAAGACATTTCGAAATTCATCCAAAAAGAGCATGATATTAATTAACAATACTAAGCATAGTGTTAGGTTTGAGTCGATATTACACTTTATTCTACAACTCTACACTGTGCTAATCAATAGTTTAAGCTTGATAAGTACATATGTAAACAGTACATCAGTAGTTTGTGTAATCCTTACTTTAATTTAAATAGTGTTGTTGCCTGATCCTAAAATATTCTGCTACATTTGCGATACATGTACTATAAAATAGAAAAAATGTTGTGGACTAAGAATAAGTGTATCTTGCTTCTTAGCGCGAGACTTAGACAACAGGACAGATTGTGAGCTTCTCATAAAATTTGAAACAATTGTATAACAGATAATTATAAGGATCTGGTTGAAAACATGATTAGTAATTCCGAGAAATTGCGTACTATGGTTCGCTTCAAGTTGCATTTCCTTTAAAAATACTTAGGTCGTTCTCGTTAAGTGGGGAGATGCCACCAAGACTTAAAGGTAGTATGCATGTATATATATATATATATATATATATATATATATATATAATAGATATATGGGTTAGCACGAAGTCGCGGAACGATCAAATATCTTTGTTGTTTGAGAAGGAATAATTACCATAGAAGTAAAATTTATAGAAGCTGAGCGAATTGACATCTTGATGTGCGGATATGGCGACCGTTAACGTTGTTTGGTTCATACTTTGTTTGATACTGTTTATTGGAGTCGCTAAAACAGGTATTTCAGCAAGTGAAAGATTTACCAAGAATTTCGAATAATTAGCAGTTCAATAAAAGTAATAACGTGTTTATCATGGAATTGAGACAAATTTATGTCTACCGAAAATCTGCAAAATCGAAACTCTTCAAGTTGCATATTATTCATGAGTTGACCGAAGATCATCCAGATGGCAGGCTACATTTTTACGAATTAATTATAGAATTTGTCAGAAGAGAACAGTCTAATTTTGTGAATCAAATAGTTTTTTTCTGATGAAGCAACGTTTTATTTTTATGGTATCGTTAACAAGGGACAATTACCATTACTTGTCAACTAAAAACCCTCACTAAAGGTCGTAATGGGGTCATTTTTCATAACAGGAAATTTGAATTGAGATAATTCTTTAAATTTAATGAGCAGCATTTACAGCTTCCTTTCCAAATTCAGAGAGACCTAACTATGCAAACAAAAACACTTGCTTCTGAGAGGATGACGCTTCGCCATATTTTGCGCGTAATATTTGAGCTTATTTGAACGAAATATTACCGGCACGTTGGATAAGACATGGAGGCGTAATTCCATGGTCAATTTGTTCTGAGAAACCTATTTCCACTGGATTCTTTTCTTGTAGGGCACTTGAAATGTTAGGTGTATAAATACCAAATAATCTCGAACAATTAGAAGAATGAATTGTGTCAAAGCTGATACAGATATCGCTGCTATGTTGTAAACGGAGCACAATTTCAATCAAATTTCGCCGCGTTTTCAAAGACATCTTGATTCTACGTTTTTATATTAACTTCTTAAAACATCTTTAGCAATAAAATCGGTGTTATCAGAAGTATAACCAATCAAGCTTTAATTCTAACACATGCTTCTATATATGTACCATACCTTCATCAACTCCAACTTGCGCAACACACTCATCGTGCAATTGTTTGGCCAATTCTTCCATTTCCTCTGATAAACACTGTCAAAATTAAATTGATTAGAGAGCGATCACACGGTTCAATTTGGAGAAGCACTCAAAAGAGGTAATAAAGGAATTTAATCCAGAGATTTTATTTTTGACATTTTTTTGTGATTCTTGTTGCCCACCATCTAAAGCAGATTGAATCCAAGGAATAGACGTTGTATGTATCAATTTCTATTACTTGAATTTCTTTTGAGTGTTTCCTTACTTAATTGTTAAAAAAATTATTTTCAATACCAGCAACACAAAATTTAACTTCAAATACGTACTAGTGCCGCAGGAAGGTATATTCCTAATGTTAGCAACACGACAAGTTTTAGCATTTTGATGTTCGATTAGCTTCCCCGACAAACACACAAGATGCACTGGTAATTTCGCGACAACTTTGTCATTTATATTCGGCAAACTATCACGAAAAGTAAGAAGTAATAGTTCTTAATTATTATAGTTAAAGTTTCCGTTACAGAAAAGTGAACATGACATTGAATTTGGAAAACTAGCAATTTAAGTTCGCGGGTAGTACTTATATTGCCGGGGTCGTACATTACAAACTTTTATGCAACTATACCGCGATCTACACTTTAAATGTATACTTTTTTTGTGCTTCAGTACTATGTTATTAATTAAATATTACGTCAAAAAGTACGAGGAGTGCGCTGAAACTTTTTTTATGTTGCAATATTGTGCGTAACCACAGCTTATAGCCGTGTATTTAATGTAATTTAGTTATTTATAGTACAGTCCCAGTTTTTTTTTTTATGAAATTATGTTCACATATTGACGTATACATTCATTTCCTTGCAGATTTTTTAGGTTGTTCAGGAGTCCTGTATTGGGTCGGATATCCGCAGTGCCGAGTCGGGTATGCATTTGAGTTTAGTAGCCGGTATTGGCTCGGGTATTGGTCGATTATGGGCTAGATACAGGTATCAGTATGAGGCATAACAAATCAATAATTTAACAATTTCACAACGCTTTATTGTTGAATACTTACTAAACGTACCTTTCTTTGAATTTTTCGAGAGACGCAGATACAACAAATTTTCATTACGAAAGGGTTAGTTTCTTGTTCAATTTTGCATTAACATAAGAAAACACTATGATTATCTTACTTATTCTATAATGAAAATTCTATTGGAAACATGCTTCAATGTTGTCTTTCAATATTTAAGTAAAAAATAACAGTACTGTAACCAATGGCGGTACTAGTACCCTCGGTACGTCTTATAAATGTTTAATATTACGGCTCCACCCCTTATAGCTAGAGTGCTAGAGTGTAATAGAAAAATGAAAAAGTTGGAGTTTCAAAGTAATTTTAATTCTGAATCTACCCACTAGGTTCTTTTTTGTCATTATAGAGGATGTTTCAATGACAGCGCAAGATTTTAAGGTTCAATAATACATGGTTTTCTGTTGCAAAGTATTGAAATATTTATTGATTTATAGTGTATATATCTCGGCATTATGTATCAAACAAAATATCTTGTAAATGACCGCCATGACTTTGCTGGCACATGCGTACTCTTTTGACAAAATTTACAATAACGGTTTATTTAAAAAATAGTAAATTGTGGCCTACTAATAGGCCTACACGTGAGAAAATATATGTATAATAAAGAAAATCAGCTTGGTATATAATAAATATACTATATATATACCATATATTGATTGTTTTTTGCGAAAAAGATCTTTCTCCAGCGCTATGCATGTATTTATCCATTTTTAAATAATTCACTTGAATATTATATCTTCCAAACAGATTACTAAATTATCATATTTTTTCTAAAGTGCTTCATCATTTGAACTAGTAATTTCTTTAAATTACACAGAAGTTCAAAAAAATTATTTGTAGCACTAGTTATATATTTCTTCTACATATTGCGTTAATATATTTGCTAACTGTGGAAATTTCTAATTCGTCTGAATTACATACTTACATACTTTGGCATACGTAATTACATTACTAATACTTACAGCAGCTGCAGTATTTGTATTTATATGTGGGAGCATTTTGTTAACGATATTTATTGATTAAGTAAATCATACCAAAGTAGTGAAGGGAAAATTCATAATTTTGGTGGATAATATTCCAGTCTGGTGTCTACTAATACCTTTCTGAAACTCAAATCACCAATTTGATGTCGCATTGGCTTAAACGTGGGATTCCTACCGAGTTTCTGATCATGGCTTTGCTATTAAGTCTTTAATACGAGGCATGTCTCAGAATTAATGAGAATGACTTGTTTTAAAGTGTTTAAGTTTAATTGAATCTATCTGCAATTTAATATTGTCCCCTTCAAGGTGTGTTCTTTAGGAATGTATACAGCATCTTCAGAGAGTTTCCCATTCTTAATAACAATTCTCGAAATTTTGTTCCGTTAGTCTGTTTAGAACCTGCGTCGTGATTCCTTGGATGTTGTTTATTGTTCCGTAATGGGAAGCTTTTAATTTCGGCTTAAGCGTTGGTGGCATGTCTGGGATCGTCTAGGATTCTTTCGAACAGATGGCATTACTGTGTGCACCAAGTAACCAGGAGGAAGAGGACGTGGAGTGGGAACCTTAATGTTTGTTGGAACAATGGTGGAGACGGTCGGTGGCAGGGAATCGGCACCCTACCCTGGAGAAGAAGAAAGACCACTTGCACGACTGATTAGGGCCGTGAGGAGCCCTTTCGAATCAAAGGGATAACCGTATGGAAAAATTAACCTCGGGGAAGAAGAGGCGAAGAGTATATCTGCTCTTTCTGTAATTGTATTAACTCAGAACTATGTAAAGAATTACTATTTAAGGAACGGTAGGGAGCGGACTGCTTCTGCAGGGTTAGGGGATGAAATGTTATATAATATAGTTTAGCAGGGAAGCGGGCTACTAATTATCTTAAGTTAAGAAATAACAGAAGGCATGTCTGGACTGGAGAGCGACTGCGGGAGTACTGGAATGTTTTTCTCTTCCAAAAATTCTGAAACCAGCAATAAGTTGTTACTAGGAGCATCATCGTGATGCAATGCCAGGTCACACACGCAAAACTCTTTTCCGCAAATGTTCAAGGACCTCGTGATAAAGAGTCTACAGTCCAGACATGCCTTCATGGGATTATTTTCTTTTTCCATCGCTTAAGCGGAAATTGAAAAGTTCCCATTACGAAGCCAGAAACAGCATCCAAACAAAACTTCCAGAATTGTTACCAGAAATGGAAAGCTCTCTGGAGACGCTGTGTGTATTCTAAAGGAGCATACTTTGAAATAAACAATATCATTCCCGTTGATTCTCGAATCTCTATTTGTAAAACATATTAAAAAATTATAAATATGGAAAAAATGTTGAAGAATATGTCGTTGTGAGTCATTTGTACTTTTTTTTCATATTGGCACCATCCTCACCACGTAAAGCTTTAATACCTAAACTAAATTCTTTGATTGTGTTAATTAGTTTGATGACTAATAATTATGGATAGGCTTCGTCGACTTCCAACCTTTCGCATCTGCTTAATCCTAGCTGCTAGCGGTGTTAACTTCCTTATTTTATCAGTGTGTTTAGTTTTCACATAACCATCCTTTTTAACTTGAAAATGGGAAACTTTTATTTTTGCGTTTTTCTTTACATTTCCGAACATTTTCTTATTTGTTCAGTAGAAGTAGTTCGAAAGAGACAACAGAAGTAATTTAAAAAGTTCTACAATCAATATTGATGGGATCAATTGGCAATTTACATCGAATACCGTGCAATTTCCGTACCACTATGCAAAATTATGGTCTCCATCTCCTTTTGTTGTATCTTTTTTTAAATGAAAATTAACGTGCTGAAGCAGTATGATGCTTATTGCTTTCTTTCAGCACTATTAATTAAAGGAATTAAGCTGCTTTCCTTACGTAAGCTATTATTTCGATTTTAATTAAGAGAAATGACCAGAATGTTGTAAAAATTCAAGCAATTTTCGAAAATTATCATCTATTATCTGTGGAAAACATTAATTATTTGTCTCCTTGGGACGAGTTAATTTTCGGTTTGTCAGTATGCAAATATAATTGTTTTTATATTATTACACAACTGGATGTCACGCGATCGTCCATGATATGTATAATTAAGTGAACTCGACGTAACATTCACGCGTTTTTGAGAAGATGAATTGAAAGAAAATGTCATTCAAAAATGACTTTTGTGACGGTATTGTTCTTTGTGAATGTACCCACGCTCCGTATATTTAATTTCAAAACAATCATACTTACTTTTTGCCTATCTTCAGTAAAATCTTTTCGAAGTTTACATAAATGTTTCTTACTAAACATACACTACTGCGCAAAAGAAAGAGGCGCATAAGTATATTCATATATCGATAGTCATTGTATCGAAAATATTTCTTAATATATTTTTAATTGTAATGATATTTACGATTTACTCGAATCTATACTCTATTTCTCTAATTCAGAGGAGTAAAACGAAAAAACGCGTTTATATAATGGAAATTTTCAGTTACTTTTTGGCGACAGATTTAAAACTAGCTGGGATTATGTATACGTTGTAGTTACGTAATTAATTGCATATTCATTACAAAAATAAATAATGAATTAATGAAACATAGAAAATACTGCACAATAATATTTATTGTTCACCGCCATGCTACACCATACTAGGTTCTAACTTTTTATCTACTCTATCATACCTTTTTTAGTGGAAATTTCTGAATGTTGCTCTATTCTACTATAATTCTTATTTTTATATGATTATTTCAAAGCGAACAAAAATTGAGACTAATATTATTATTTCCCTTTTCACTAATACAAACGCTGGATTTAATATTAGTTTTACAAACTTCTTAAATCGTGTTTACAGTAGCACCTTAGACAATTGGTTATTAATCTGTTATTCATATCATCTATAGCGATATAAGAATGAGCTTTAGCGAGCAAACGAATATCACGCACATTTCATTTCGGCTGAGTTATGACGTGTCGACGAATGTTAACAAATCTATGCTGCGGCATCGTGCTTATGTACGCCTACAGCTGGAGTCCTTCTCATTTCCACTCGCCCAGAATGCAATCCACAGACCTCAATCCTATGGTGAAATTGTGGAACGAATTAGGCAGAAAAGCACACCAGCTTTTTGTTGTTTAATTTGTTTGATTCTCCCTGACTCATGTTGGAACATTTTGTTATTTCAAAGGAATATACTAATAAGGATATATCACTGTTAAATAAATAATTAAGATACACGTAGGGATGCTTTATTAGAGATCACATATATTTGACAATTATATACAGAGCTATTAATTTAAATATATGCATATCGATTACAATAGGAAATTAAATTTATATACTGTACAACATACATCTTTAAATACTTTTTGGTTTTTCATATCTAATAATTATTTGTTAGAAAGTAAAAAAAATGGATTAAATAATTTAATTAAATAGAGGCATATAAAGGCGATATATGAAATTAACGTTACAGTTAACAAAAGTTAGTTATATTTTAGATCTACATTTATCCATATTAAGTTATTTTTATTTTATGTTTATCCTTACATTTACTTAATTAAATTCGGTACATTTTCCAAAAGAAATGACTATTTTAGGAAAATATAACTAACCTTGGTCTTTGGTAGCAAAAATAAAATTTAAATACATAAATATATATGTACAGTGTGAGACCTAAGGGAAGAGGTAAGTCCAGGAATATGGATTTCATATAATATAATTTTAGTAGGACTAACTAATAGATATACATATGTATATGTACTTATATACTACTACATATTTATTTTGCCGATCTCAGTCGAAGAATATGTAAATACGGCTTTAACAGCCTGTACTAATAAATAACAGATGTATTTTTATATACTAATCATGCACCAAGTGATACATATAATTTTTATTTTTACGTAAAGCCTAAGTTTATTACTAACAGTAAGTTTATCTAGCTCTAACGTTTGATAGATTCTAGGAGAAGATGAAGAGGTGCAGTATCGTGATTTGTACTTTACTCAGCGAAAACATTAAATATTAATGTTCATAAGTTTACGAGGTAAATGCTCGGTATGCAAGAAATTACTATGAATTATAAGATTTAATGTTACGCCTGATTAGAATTGTTTTTGGCACTTCCTGATCTACTTCGGTCTATTATGTACTATTATTATAAGAAGTCTGATAATACGTATGTTACACAGCTCAATGGTGATCAAGTTGTTGATGTGTACTTACATTGTTTAATTGGTACCGATTGCATAAAGGATGATCAAATTTAAGTGGTCGCTGTTGTTATCTTCGTGATTTTTGACACCAAGAAATCGATTAAATCTATTTTGTATACCGTTGAACATAAAAAGAATTGAGCAAGGTTATTGAAGCATTGCTGGCAAGCTATGGTTTCGCCAACGGTTTCTAAACTCTTGAGAAAAGTAATCACATTATATTTGGTGAAGCGGTGAATAACACCTCACAGGTATAGCAGTAAACTCCACTCACACAAATTAATTAATTATGCGGAACGCAGCGTTTAGAGAGCACGTGGGCTCCCATTGTCAACCGTGTTACCGACTGTCGGTAAAACGCTGCGTTCCGTATAATTAATTAATTTGTGTGAGTGGAGTTTACTGCTATACCTGTGAATTGTACATCCACACAGTCCTTGCAATCGTCATCAGGTGAATAACACCGTCCAACAAAATAATTTTTTTGTCGTGGTGCCTGTAAAATATGAACTGATTTAGGGTATTTCTGATGTGCTGGTTCCAAAAATAACTGGCATTTCTTCCTAGCAGCTCTTGTTTTTAAGATACACCACGGTAAAATTTATTACTCATAGCCAATAAATTTCACCGTTATTTATTAGTATTAGTATTTCTAACTTTCACACGCTCGGATGTAACATGAGCATCGTTACCTTCATAGCCACTTAGATCGTTTTCCAGAAAATTTAGATGATGTTGGTGAGGAATAGGGGGAAAGATTTCACAAGGACATCAGCATTATGGAGGAAAGGTACCAAGGAAGACGGGATAACCATACGATGGTCGATTACTGCTGGAATCTTCAGCGAGATTGTTCCGGTAAACCTCACGCAAGCAAATCTTATAAAAGGAATTTTTTTGCTGGTGATTGAAAGTTGTATTTGCATTTTTTTCTGTTAAATAAATACCTCCTACCCGTTTTTTTATGTTTCAGTTAACAGTAATCAAGTAGTAATATTTAAAAAGTTACGTACATAATAAAACGTTATATCTAATTTTGGCGAATTTTTCCTAAATAGGGCAGTAAGAGTGAATTTCGAAAATTAGCTCTGATAGAACAAATCTGACGCCATTTCTGGATTAGGCATTAGATAAAAATGAAGAGCTAGGTTGGTATACCGAAGAAAACATATTGGCAAAGGCATTGACAATATCCTGTGGCAGTTCTAGACGTGCATCGTTGTAGTGTGGTGCTCCAGGTGTGCGAGTTTTTGCACGTCTACTCTTCACAAACTTAAAAATTCTTTTAGGATTGTCCATTATCGTATATCTAGATAATCCTTACTCGTTCGATACACGTTTAATATTATAATTATAATTTTTTTTGTAACTTGCCACCGAGTTCTATGTTTTTAATTTTAGGTGATACGCCATTTTGGTTAAACCAGCGAGGAGCTTTTGTGTTGGTAGAAAATTTTGGTACAGCAGAATGAAGTGTTTCATACTAACTATTATGGAAATTTTTAACAGCATCATTGAGACTTTTACAAGCTTCTAGAAGTGACCAATCTGTCTGTAATATGCCATTAGATAAAAATAAACGCATTGTATTTTTATAATGAAGCCAAGTCTACGACTCGCTTATGCTTGACTAATAAGAATTTCGTTCTTGAAGCATTCTCAAAAGTTTTAAGCTGTAACGATCGAAGAAAATCTGAAATGGGCTACACACCTTGAGTTATGCATTGAGATGGTTACGGAAAATTTGTTGTATTTTAATTGAAGGAACGTGTTATCACATTGCATTATCAAATAATTCATTGGAATATATCATCAAAATCTAAGAGAATTCTTTTAATGCAATTCATTGAAAGATTCATGTAGAGATGCTTTTAAAATTAATAAAATATTTATATTTTATGAACTACATACCTTGGAATTTATTAACTTCTCATACGAATAAAACTAAATTTTCAAACCAGCATTTCAAAATGGCACATATTAGAATGGTTGTAAATTGTGCTTGTTTTGTGCATTGATTTTGAACAAAACGTTTATTTATCTATTTATCCATTCAAACGTTTGTGTAAATTATGAGTGTGGTCTGACAATTGAGGTAACATAGAGATAGAGCGATAATCTACTCATGCGTGTTATTTGTGAAATTTATCATATGTTAGGAGATAGCTGTACAAGTTTGAAAAAGGTTGCGCCCGTTGTCTGTTACAGTTGTTTAAAGTAAACGTGTTACGTCAAGTAGTAAATATGGACAAAAGAGAATTTCAAGCTATGATTAAACACTTCCATGTCACCAGGAAAAAATCCAATGAAATTAAAGAAGAGTTGGATAATGTTCACAACGAATCTGCGCCATCATCTAAGATAGCTTGTTTTTGAGTGAATGAATTTAAACGCGGCCATAGGAGCACCGAAGATGAACCAAATGTAGGACGTCTGAAAGGGGCTACCACCACTGACGAAATGATCACCAATGATCTTGTTTTAAATGATTGTCGATTAAAGGTGCGTGAGATAGTAGACACTATAGGTATATCTAAAGAACATGCTGGTCATATCTTACATGAAAAAGCTTTCAGCAAGGTGGGTGTCGCGTCTGCTAAGTGTGGAAGAAAGGAATGCGTGTAACAACTTCTGAGTACTGTTTACCGTTTTCAACTATAATCCCTCCGAATTTTTGCGCCGATATACTACCGTTGACGAAACGTGGATATATCACTGTACTCTCGTACAAAGTTCAGTCCAAACAATGGGTACAAGCCGATTGCAGCGCATCAAAGAAAGCAAAAGTGATTTAATCAGCTAACAAGGTTATGACCACCACACATATATTGGGATGCTCGTGGTGTTATATTTATAGATTATCTGTAAAAGGGCAAAACAATAACAGGCATATAATACGTGTCATTATTGGACCAGCTGGGTAAAAGGTTAAAGGAAAAATGACTGCATTTGGCACTAAAGAAAGTGTTGTTTCATCACGGCAACACACCGACTCATGTATCGAACATTGTGGCGACAAAATTATTTGAATTGCGATTCGAAGTACTTCGTCATGTACTTTATAGTGCAGATTTAGCTCTATCTGACTTTTTGTTGTTTCACAACTTGCAAAAATGGCTAGGTGGAAAACGATTTTCATCCAATGAGGCGCTGATTGTAGTAACAAACGATTATTTTGCGGCGTTTGATTCGACCTATCATAGTAAAGGCTTTAAACAACTTGATCATCGGTGGAACAAGCGGATCGAATCAGAACAGGACTAAGTTGAAAATTGAATGTAAAAAAAATTGAATAAAGTATCTTTTTACCTTATTTCTCAGAGCACCCTCCTATCCGCTTTTCATTCATTTTTATCGTTACTTCCTCTACCCCAAATTATAATATACATTTCTCTGAAATTTATGGATTAAGGAAAGTTTGGGGAATTAACGAGTTTCTATCCATTTAATATAATTTACATGGGGTGTTTGTAATAAAGCATTAGGCGGCTATGTTTAAAAACAGTTCAGTAGTTATGTATGTGGCAGTTGAGAAATGTCAATTTGACAAGATACCCATTGTGTCAAAACTATGGCAGATATTTGTCACGAAATGTACAAAAGCGACGTAAAGACGAAGGAACTAACGTATGAACAGCGTACTGGAATTTTACAGTTCTTGTTACAACACAAAACCGTCAGCGATTTGAAGCACGGTGTAATTGGTCAAGCTGCAAGTTTGATGTTTCCCGACTAACTGTTACGCGTATTCGGAATATTGTGACCGGAGATTTTGGATAAAATCAAAGAATCTCCACTTAATTGGCGTGGCATAATTCGGGGGTTTTCGTTTGCAATTAACATTCGAAAATCGACTGTTTTTGCATTTTCAAAGAAGGACGACACTTTAGAGGAATATTCTCAACAGTGATGCCACTATTAACCAAAGGTTAAATCAAATCGATGTTTTGAGGATATGTACGACTACGAACATGCATATAGACGAAAAGTGGTTTTACTTATTGCAAGTTAACATCACGCTGGACGAAGCAGAACCAGAAAGTCACTGTAAAAGCAAACGGTTCATAACTAAGGTTATGTTTATGGCTGCAGTCGCCAGACCACGTGCCAGAAAACAATATTTTAATGACAAAATAGAATCCTGGCCTTTTGTTTGCAAAGAATATGTAAAAAGAAACAGCAAGAATCGGACAAGAGGAACAATGGTGACCAAAAATATCGAGTTTAGTAAGGCAGCAGAATGTAAAAAGATGATTATCGATAACGTTTTACCAGCTATTCGATCCAAATTTCCAAAAGCACATAAAGCCAAGACAATTTACGTTCAACAAGATAATGCAAAACCGCATTCTTGTGACAACGATGCAGAATTGCTGGCGGAAGGGTCAGGAGATGGATGGTGTATTAAATTCAAATCACAGCCACCGAATGTTCTTGATTTGAATGTTTTAGACCTTGGCTTCGTCAATGGTTTTCACTCTTTGCAGCACTAAACATCGCCGAAAACTATGGATGAATTAATAGATTGTATTGACGCATTAATTAAAGAAAAATTAGATGATCCATTTTTGAGACTACAAAGAGTTTGCATAGAGTCAACCCTGATGGCCTCAGCAGGCAAGAACTATAAAATTGTGCACATGAATAAAGAAAAACTTCGCCGAGAAGGGCGTTTATCTGTTTCTATTATGTGCAACCAAACTGCCATTGAAACAGCTGAATTATGTTTAAATGTGTGAAATTTTTAATAACGTGTTTAGATTAAGTTACAGATTGAATGAATTTTATAAATACAATAAAGCAGTTTTAAAAGGTTTATATACCACAATTTGCGACAAATTACAAAGAGAAATATATACAATAATTTGAGACAGAACAAGTAATATTTATCAACCGCCTTGCATATTTACTACGATTAAATCCGATCATAACTCCCTTATTACTCATTTTAGAGGAGTAGTCTAGTAAAGATATATTGTAATTTATTGCAAGTGAACGTATCTAATCTCAATAGTTTATTCTAAGTTAAGTTGCATTTGCATTGCATCGTAAGTCGAAATTTCGTTTATCGAATCTTTCGTAAGTTGAGGGTTTATTGTATTTTGCAAATTTGATACCACAGCATCAATAATAGCAGCGATAGTAATATAACCAGTTAATTGAGATTATCTCTTATGGAATACACAGGCGAATAGTAAAAGTTCTGTGTATTATAGAATTTAGTAGTGAGTTCCCGAAAGATATTTATTTTGCTTATTACTAGAAGATAACATTTTTTACAAAAAAGATAAACAGTAATAGAGACTAATTTGGGTTGTTATTTAGTTTTAGGTTTAATTATTTATATCGTATCAGCTCTCGTCTACTTTTATCTTTATATAAAATTTCTGTTAAAAGATGCAAGACTGCTACGTCTTGATTATTAAGATATAAAAGAGCAATATGCAACTATCTCAATCGTTTTCCTTAAATCATTTCTAATGTAAGGAAATTAGTTTGGTTACAATACTTCATAGCAACTTCTTGCATACCTAACAGATCAATCTCAGTACAATATGCAATACAAATTCTCACAATCTTTGATAAATTGAAAGAACGCAATCCGACATTGCAACGTATTCCATCGCTTCGTTCAAACGCTGTCAAGCTTATAAGATCTCGCTTATCGCTTCTGTTGTTTTGTCATCGTGTGTCAGCGGTATTTCCGTTAGCTTGATGGTCTGCGTCGATCTCCTTTTTTGTCAAATGAGTGCTAGATTGTTACTCTGGCTGTTAGTGCTGTTGATGACGTAAACTCCTGCGCTATCGACAGCTCCGGTGTAGTAGTAATTGCTCCAGCGGGATGTGTGAATTTGACGATGGATGAAGCCGCGAATCGCTGTGTGAACGTCGTGGTTAGCGAAGCAAAAGATGCAAGAGACGAACAGCCCCTAAAATGGCAAAAATTGATTTGTTTGAGTGGCGGAAATAAATGTTATATATTGTGTTCAGATTGAAATCGGCGCTATCGCTAAGTTTATTATTACCAGGGCGAATCAAATATGAACCGGACTTTTCTTTTTACTGCCATCTAGGTGAAGTGAGTGACGTGACGTTTTGATATGTGTTGGGGATGGGAAGTAAGCCGATTCGGTTCGCCAGAGCAGCATCATGTCAGAGTAAAAGGTACACACGGTTGAGCAACGTACTATTATTAAACTTTTGGCGTGGGAGGGCGTAAAATCTGCCGAAATTTTGCGATGGCTAACTGCACAGTTCGCTGAAAAATCGCTTTCAATTATCTAAGTCTACGACTGGCACAAAAAAATTTCCGATGGTCGAGAGCCAGCGGAAAACTGGAGCTATACACGCCGACTGCCAACAATCATAAGTGAGGCGAATATTCGTGCAATCCGTGAGCTGATTGAATGTCACCGCCATGTTACAATATGGGAAATTGCTGCATACGTCGCAAAATCAGACAGCAAACCGTCTTGCCACGCGTGAAAGGCTTTTGGCACGATATCAAATAGACGAGGATAATTTGTTGAAGCACGTTGTCACTTGTGCCATTACACCCCGGGCTCTAAGCATGGAGTGGCGAAAACCTGCTGGAAATGTTCTTGCAGCGGTTTTTTAGGATTCTAGAAGCATATTGCTCATTGATTGTCTCCACGGACGGCGTACAGTTAACGCTGTGTACTACTGCCAACTGCTTGATGAAGTGAAATTGGCATATCGACCAAAAAAGGCGAGACATGCCCATTCGAAGAGTGATTCTGCTCCATGACGTGTGACAACCACATATTTGAGCCACTCAAAGAAGAACTGGGAGGTCACCACTTCGAATGTGTGAAAATGTTCGTGCGCGATTGGTTACAGACGCGACCACATTCATTCTTTGATAACGAAATTAAAACGATAGGAAAAATGTGTGAATAATAGAGGAGGTTATATAAAAAGAATAAGATATATTCAATTTTCTTTTATTGTACCAATAAATGCTGTAAAACCAAAGCCCGGTTCATATTTGATTCGCCCTCATATTTAAAGTATAAATGCCGTTAGATATACTTTTTTTTCTAAAACTTCTTACTGCGTTCAAATTTGTACCACGGCAATTTACATAAATAAAAACGAATACTTTTCTTTTCTCGACAATAAGCTAGGAACAAAAGAAGACAAAATATAGTAACTTATAATATCACTAAAATATTAATTTTCAAGATATAAGTAGTGATGGGTCTACTATTAGAGATATAAGACTGAGGTTTTTCCTGGAATTATTTTGTAAAAAAATTCAAAACCAATAAATTTCTCCTATGACTCTATTCCTTTTATTTCTTGTTTCCCACTCAACAATATAAAAGATTTCCCCTGCTTAATAAATATTGCCGTTTATAAGCAGATATTCAGAAAAGTCGAAATAAATTGCTTAGAAAGAGACGTCTCGTAAATCTCTGACATTTTCTTTGACTTCATCGGATTTAATTTGATGAGATTCTCGTAATACTATTGAAAGCACTACGAATATAACCAAAAAAATGGTTATCGTTTGTTTCTAAGTATAAAGCATAGGAAGAAAAATGTACCGAAGGGTTACTTTATATTTTACTGAAGAATGTATTTCATAAAGACTGAATAATTGTTTCCTTAATTATAATTATAATTATAATTATAATTATAATTATAATGATTGCGTTGGGTGGGTGGGTTAGACTTCTTTATATCCTATCGTATATCCTTCTCAAACTGCAGAGGTTTATTCAACGAAGATTTTCTCAGTCAGATCTGCACAATCTATTATAAATTTTTGTTCTTATTGTCATAATTTTTTCAGATTCTCATCGCAACAGCACCAGCGTCGCAATGTCACGCATGTGCGTCAGTTGCTTTGCGTTTCTAAAAATAGTTTGGTACCATTTTGGTACAGAGATCTACTGTGTTCAAGACAATTGGAAATACCAACTTTCAAGATTCGGAAAGTTAGTACTTAGAAATTTGGTTTGACTCATATTTCTTTAGTGTGAGATCTCTTTCATAGCTAAAAAACTAAAAGCAATTACAGTTTACTGCGATCAGGTGACATACACATATCTATATCAAGTATTTTGCGGTAGTGGTAGCTATAAAGCTATACGAGGAAATTGTAAATTTCAGAAATGAACTTACCTGAAATGAAATCAATACAGCTGAGACGTATTCATAAATATATTGGTACTTGGATTTCTGGTCTGGTTTGAACGGCATCAGCAGAAAATGAAGTCCAAACAGAGGTATTAAAATAGCAGCAGCCCTGGCTGCTCTTCGGATACCAGCTACTGATGGATCGGTAGATCTTGGATGCATTACGTTCAGAATAACTTTCAAGACGTTGATGAGAAAAACTGAAAGTGAAAAATGATTTGTACTTGATGTAAAAAGATATGCAGATAAAATGGAGAATTTGTAGAAACGTTTTTAGTTTAAAGGCACTGTGTATATGTAATATAGTTGTCTAGGCAGTTTAGCAGACTACAGTACGCATTGCTTTTCTTTTACCTTTTTTGAATTTGCGTATTTCGCATCATTATCGGAGTATTCTTTCAACCCCAAATACATATTTGAATACTCTTTTAATGTATTTGAGGATAGCCGGCTTCTTTGCCATTTTGTAGCCGGGTATTTATCTGCTATTGAAGTGCTGAGTGCGTTTTAATGGCCGAATTTATAATTCGCACCTAGAGATAAGATTATGGTGAAGGTGAATATATAAATGAATCCCCAGGAAAAGAAAGTGAAGAAACTCTAAAAATACATGTACATAAAAAACCAAAGAATTAATAAACGCGGAAGTTTGAGCGGTAGTAGCAATTTTGAATTTGGTGCCTCTAAGCTCCCTTGTTGCTAGAACAGACTAAAACATAAGAAACAATTTAACATAAAGAAGTTTGAAAAACAATTGAAATGCTCTGTAGTTTAGGTTGCAAAATATTTTTGCAATTTGCCTAATGCTTTGAAGTTAATACTCCTTCAATACTTTTTGTTTTAAAATATATGTGTGTTAGTGAATAATTGATATTATTACCAATGTGTGAAGAATATGAAGATAACATTGATTCAGTGGTTTTAAAAAAATTGGATATACAAACTAAAAGAACGACTTTTTAAAATTATTGAAACCAATCTCTGTGACTCTTGACACCCCGGACTATAAGTCATATATCGTTTTCAATGTGAACCCTGCTAGAAATCGCAACAATAAGATTTATCCTCATTAACTAACTCGATAGTTATTCCCTTTGTCACGCAAGTATCCTACTTCAATGTCGAACGTAGGATGCAAGTGGGTACCTATATATGTTTTTATATCAAGTTAACGATCATCGCGGAATGCCGTCGCATGCCGAGCAAAAGAGATCGATGGGAGTTTGCATAAGTAATGGAGATAATTTTCCGGCCATGTGCAAGGCAGTGACGTGAACGCGAATTAGACTAATTGAGGTTGCGGCTAATGGACGAAAATTTCGAAGAAAAAATTGATCGAGTAATAATGGCGCGTCGACGATTGAGCTTAGATAAATGATCAGCCAACTTAATTGGTATTGAATAATAGTTATTTGGTCGCTCGCACGGAAACGCCCTTATAAGGCACGCTATGGTGGTCGTAGTTATAAATTATTTTGCTTACGTTTTTCCGATTAAAATTTAAATATCTAGAAAATCCTTCTTTGGTGAATATCATTTTTTTAGCTCATCAAATTTTAAGAATTAATCTCTTTTAGTTTATAAAGAGTTTTAAATCTTTTTTGAATTTTAATATATATATTTTTTAAACAGATATCAATGTCTTGCGAGATAATAGTGAAACATTTCATACTACATACATATAAGTGCATAGAGAAGTATTTTCTCTAAATTTACACTGTAGAACGTTGGTTACTTGATTCCACAAGCAATTATACGGAAACTCATTTATTTTCACTGTTAAAAATACTTCATAAATTTTCAGGTGAAACATTGTAATATTATATACGAAAGTTTCAAAACAACATTATTTGATGAATTGCTCTGAAATTTTGACAGAGGTGCTCATCATTTTTCTAACAAAGCAGCTCAAGCAGCTTTGCCGGCGTTAACGGATCTATTTTCCTCTACGTATCCTGTAGTTGCTCCCAAAGTGCTGTTGCCGAATTTGGAGCAGATTTTCGTACCTGTTGGTCGAGTTTCTCCCACAAAAGATTCGGAATAATATCTGGACTTTGGAGCGGCCATCACATAACAATTTTCTACTGTGCTCCAGTTGTTCCAAATACTCACAGCATATCTTTGCAATGTATTTTGGATCATTATCGTGCTGAAACTCGAAGTTTTCACCGGTTAATCGTGTTCCAGACGAGATGGTATCCCTCTCCAAAATCTCCCTATAACGCTCTTTTCTAAGGATATTATCTATTTTTACCAAATCACTCATGGAGGTACCGCAAGAACAACCCCAAATTATGACTGATCCTTCTCCATGTTTTATTGTTGGTGTAATACAGGATTCAAGTGCTTGTTCCCTTTTCGATCTACGAGCAAATGTTCTCCTGTTTGAGACGAAGATGAGATATTTAGATTCATCGATCCAGAGAACTTTCTTCCAATCTTCCAACGTCCAGTCTTAGCATTCTCTCGCTCACGCTAACCGTTTGGCTTTGATTGCTTTGTATAATAACAGTTTCCGCATAGCAATTCCATCATATAAACTCATTTTACTGCGGTGATGCTAACTGGTTTTGGGCGCGAAATAGTCACTTCAACAGCAATTTCTGGCGCTGTTTTTCGTTTGCTCGTGATTACAATTGAGCGATCTTCTGCTGGAATTGTTATTTTTGGCAGTCCGGATCGCTGTTTATTGCATACATCGCCACTTCTTTGATACACTTTATCATTATAATTAGTCTCGGCAAAGAGAGGCACGTTTCAGTGCCGTACGGAGAATAACGTGGAGGCGTGAAGTGCGCGGCACGGAGAATCGAATACCCGTATCAAAGGACGCTTGTTCAGTATTATTCGACTAGTCGTTGTAAGTGCTTGTCAGTACAGCCATGCTTAGAAAATGTTGCATTTAGGTACGTTTCGGAAACGACGTATTTAGAATACGAAGGTGATAGTATTCAAAGTGCGACAACTGTTTGACTTGTACCAGTATGAAACACTATTCTGCAATCCGTGGCAAACGATACAGCGAACAATTAATGTTTGATATAGGTGTTTGTTTTATTCTATGTAATGTACCGTTCACTTTATTAGACCAATAAGTATTTATTTCCTTCTGGAGGAAGGATTCGGATTATACATTACCTAGTCGGACATCGTTAGGAAGCTTTATGCCATCTTCGTGACTATGTTGAAAGAAGAATTAAAGTAGAATTGAAAGATAAAAATTTGTGGTTATGTGTGGACGAAACAACCTATCGGCAAAAACATTCTGTGGCGAATGTGATGGTACGTACAAGGGAATAGTTTGAACCGTCATCCCCTATCTTTGTTGTTTCCAAAAGAGTTGCAAAACCTTGTAGCGATAAAATTTTAAAAGTGGTGTTGAGAACATTGAACAAATTTCAAGTTTCAATAACCCAACTTTTAATGTTTGTGAGTGACGGTACCGCTAACATGCTTTCCTTAGACCTATCTCTTAAAGAAGAGAGTGGCAATCTGTTACATATAACATCTGAAATCCATGCTTTAAACCTTGTGGCGTAATTGATCCCGAAATGTTATTGTTTCACAAGTAAATACTTTAATAGCTCATACGATAATTCGATCCGAGACAAAGCTATCCAGAAGAGCCAGAAAATGTTTCAAGATAGTCAGGTAAAATGTGATTTAGAAAGTATTCTGTTTAAATTGTGGGCGATGTTCACTCACACATCATCCACATGTACGTCGGAAGACGAAAAAAATAAACTTTTATTTTTTTATTCGTATTGCAGTTGCAATCGTTTGTGAAGGTGCGTCAAAAGATCCATTAAGTTTTCACAAGGCTTACTTTAAATTACAAATATAACATAATTCGATGTGGAACGGTCGTTTTCATCATTAAAGAAGATTTATTCGGCACGCGGTACTCATTTGACTCAAACAAGTGTGGGAACAAGTGATTGTAATATTTAATAGATGCCACGCAGTTTGTGATTTCGTTGAAACTTCTTAAAATAGTAAGTGTTTCAGCACGATATATTTTTTTTTATCATTATTTTATGTGAAAACATTTTTGTGTCTGCATCGTCTATGCTCACTCATGAAGATCACGACCATAAATGATGCGATACTGAACATTCGCCTTAATACGGCCGCCCGGACCCTACACGTTGTTCTTCGTACTGCACTGTAACTTACCCCACTTTGCGAAGACTAATTATAATCCACCCTTCTACGATTTAATTTCAGTGATTTAGCAATTTCTTGGTTGCTTTTAGCCATGTTGTGATATGTCACTATTTGAGCGCGCGTTTCCGTAGGTAATTCCTTTCTTGCAGGCATTCCATTTTCCATAATATTGAAATACCCGTGTCATCTATTTTCATGACGGCTGTTATAAGAATTTCTGAAAAATTGCTTTTTATCTAATCCGTCTATTTGAACGTGCCTAATCCGCAAAAAGGGTCATTTTCGATGTCTTAGCACCAGTCAAATCATTACACACGGAACATTACAGAGGACCTATAATTCATCTCGCAGTTCCAATTTAATATAAATATTTTGGTAAGGATAACAAAGTAGTTTCTTTGAATAATCTCCAATTATGCAGATGGGTAAACATTTATGATCCGTAGTGTACATGACTAAATTATGGAAACATCTAGGATGTTAGTTTTATTAAAAGCCTGATTATAATTTTCTAAAAAGTAATTAACGTAGTGCAAATCAGGTTCATTTTTCAAGTATAACTCTGCTGGATATCAAATTTTGGTAAATTGTGGAATATTCTTTTAGCATCTCATTCTTTAAAAAAACCAAAAAGATACGATTGCATAAGATTTGCATTCTTAAATGCAAATATACATGTGTAGATAGGATATTTAACGTAATTCTTTCGTATGCTGTTTACCTTTGAAGCAACCTAAATATATGGAGATAATTTTATAAATAACACTTCTAAGTAATTGTCGCATCTTGTATATGTGACATATAGACCGCTGTAATGACAATGTCTGACTGCATTTCTTGTTGCACGTAATAGCGACGCTTGTTATTGATATATTATTTTATATGGAACATTCGATATATTTATGTTGTAATCGACGGCATTACATAACATTTTATGTATAGCAGAAGATTCAACTGTTACTTGTAATGTTAAATAATTTCATAGCGAAAGTTTCGCCCGACGATATTCTGAGACAAGCACTTTTATGTCTCTTTTCAAAGTCAAGACAGTTGATGTCCAGCAACTTTGAATGTCCGAGTAAAATGAAAATGATGATATTGTTTACCGTTCGAGATATTTCGAACACTGTATAAATAAAATACACCTAAAATACACGTCTATTAAGATCCTGACAAATATAAATTCTTTTTACGTAGACTACTGCATTATTTATTATTTAAGGTTCTATTGTAATTTTTGAATTGACTTGCTTACGAATTGAAATATTTTCTTTCAGTAAATCAGTTCCAAGCATGTAATTTTCGTAGAATTTGTAATTTATTAGGTGATAAATTTCGAACTCACTGAAACAGAACTAATGGAACAATGCCTTCGCGTCTGCCAGATTTAACGCATCTGGGCTTGAAGTACTTGTTTTCTTTTGAAACGCGTAAAAGATCGTATTTGCAATGACAGCTATGGGGTATTGACGAGTTGGAAAAATAACATCTACAGGATCTTTTATTGAATTGAAGCATGGGCACTTTGGAAAGTTAGATTGAACGTCCGAAAAGAATTTTCGTGAAATTACTCTTAGCTTTCCTTGACTTTTGCTTTTTATTCTTTTATTGTTTTTTCTTGTACGTATATACCGAAAACGAATTGAAAAAGTTAATAAAGTATTAGTTCAATCAATTGGAAAACTGAACATATTCTCGCACTGACTGGTCTTCCGTCGTTTTACTGTTCAGTACGATTTAATTAGATCATTTTCAAGCATACTCGATGTTACCGAGTTGTATAATACACCCACAGAAATGTTTACTTCTTTTAAGAATATCTGCCTTAATTTAAAAGTATTGCCCTTTTTAATTATCTACAATAGAATTTCTGTTTCAAACAAGGATATACGTGTAATAAGCTAATTGTACTTCTTTGCGTAAGAAATGTGTTAACTTGAATCAAGAAACTGTTTTGATATTGGATGTAATATATTTTATAGCAACCAACATTTCTTAAAGAAGAATTATTATTAACTGCGCATCCACAAGTTAAATGAGTTTTATTAATAATAATATACACTGAACACTTTCTAAACTTAAGACTAATTGATTTACTTCTTTGAAATATTTTTCTGCTTTGGATTTTTTGATTTATAATCCCAAGAATAATACCTGTTAGATATGATATGAAGAGGTTCAATATTATATACAGTGACTTACAGTCAAATGATGCAGTGGTAATATAATTTGATAAGAAGCTGAAAATGTTAGGTAAAATAATTATTTGGGAAAAGTAAATTAAACATATTATATCTACTGTTCTTGAAATACATTACAAAAATAAAACAAAACTAATGCGAAGAGGTATTACCAATTCTAATCAAATAACATTACAGCGATTACATATTTGACATCACAATAAAAATGATGCACCTATAACAATAATGAATTAATTATTTCTGAAAGTTAAACAAGAAACAATTAATATTTAATTGGGTTTCCTTTAGATTTTATAATTAATTATAATCTATTTGGAGCAGATTCTATTAACTTATGCGTCTAATCTGGCGAAATACTGTTCCATTCTTGTAACAATGCATTTTTTAGATCATTTGATATTCGATGACTACGGAATTTTCTTTCAAGGATAAGCCACAAATTTTTGATAATGTTTATGACAGGTGACTGAGCTGGAGTTTTCACCTAACTGCAACCATCCCTGGACCTCACGGGAAAAATGTTTTGGGTCGTTATCCGTGTAAAATCTAAAATCATCTTCTGTGTCAAGATTCCTGACACTAAACACTAAATTCTGTTCAATGATGTTTAAGTACATAAACCTATCAATAGTACTTTTAATAAAATGAAGGTTTCAAAGACCAGCAGGAGAAGCACAGCCCCATACCATTACATGCCCACCTCCATGTTTAACTGCTGGTTTTAAATGTAGCGGTTTTAATTCTTTATTCTTTTTCCTCCACACATTACTCTTCCCATCTGAAAAGCTTGAGTTTACTCTCAGAGGAGACTAAAACAGTTTTCCAGAAGTCGAAATCTTTATTTTGATCCTATAATGCAAACCGTAAGCAACTTCTTTTATCCTTCTAGCTTATAAACAGTTTCTTCCTTGCTATTCATCCATGCAAATTGGGATGCCCCAGAGTTATTCGAACTGTTTCTGCATTTACGGCATTTCCCAGAACACGCTATAATTCGTAATACCAGTTCGAATAAGTTTTATTTTATTTTTGTAATGTATTAGATAGAATAGTAGATATATAGAATAATATACTTAATTTCCTTTTTTTTAATACTCCTCCTAACATTTTCAGCTTCTTACCAAATTATATACCACTGCATCATTTCCACTGTGAGTCACTGTACGTGCTAATGGGTATTTCACTTGCTTTATATTTGCTTGTAGATGTTTCTGTTAATGGCATGTACGCAGTCTTAATATTAATATTTTATACAATTTTTTTTAAGAAATTTCAAAAAATGCGATAGTCCTTGCTATGATGTCTAATAGATATCCCAACACTATTTTGTTAAAATGTTGCAATACAACTCTACAATTCTTTCTAAAGAATAATGAATTGTATTTACTGAGATTACAATGAGATATAAGGCTTTCGTAGTTGTTTCCAAGTTTGTTTAAATATGTAAACTGATACATTCATAAATATAGCGATGTATCGAGGTATTTTTTTATGTTTAAATTTTAGCCAATAAGTAAGTTATTGATAAGTATTTAGACATTTCATGAAAGGAAATTGACTCATTTTATGGAATCTGATTTAAGTGAGCATTACAATAAGATGTAAAAATATTCGGGAATCGGATCACCCTATTGAGTGTAATTATAGCAACTAATACTACAGTATCTCGGACATAATTTTATTTCCCAAGGTATTTTTTTCCGTGTATATATGACTGTATAAGCTATTAAGTTATTTCCGTACGGTAAGCAGTTTTCGGTTTCCTATATGATCAGAGATACCAAGAGCTGCGTAATCACATAGAAAATAGACTGCAAAATCATACATTTTGTTTACTGTATGATTGGGGGCTACGTAGTAGAAATTAGTTATGCATATTACTATACTGCTATCGCGTACAGAACACACGCAACTGTGGTTAATATGCGATGAGAGTAAAAAATCGTAATGGGTTCTAACACATTTGTATGTCAACCTGCTTTTTAAAATAAAATAAAAGTATTCATGATTGAAAGCAATCCTAATTCCTAATGTAATGTTGCTGTATTCTAGCAGACAATGACATCCGGAAAGTCCAATTACTATTTCTATACCAAACTAGTTAATGGTTTTGCTTTATATTGTCCCAATTGTATAGTAAATAAAATACAAGAAAACTCGCTCCTTTTGCTCTCTTTCCTACTTACTACTAGTTATTTTCTATAGTACTTTGTAGTAAGACAAAAGAATTGAGAAAAAGAAAGAAAAATGATTTTTTTACCAAAGCCACGTCAATGAAGAAGGAAAATAACCAAGATCCGATAACATAAATACTGAGTTCTTAAAACTTTTGGAAGATGACGTTCGTGTTCAATAGAAAATATATATCCGGAAAGATTCCGCATGATTGCCTTAAATCAAAATTTATCACTTTGCCGAAAAAACCAGGTGCTGAAAAATGTGAAAAAAAAACAGAACAATAAGTTTGATGAGTCATCTTCGAAAACTTTTCCTTAAAGTCAAGACAATTTACGGAACCTGTGAAGAACAATTAGCATTTACGCAATTCGGATTCAGAAATGCAGTGTGTACAAGAAAGGCCATATACAGCATACAGGTATTCTTTCAGTGGTGTAAGGAGGTGCACTGTGGGGTGTATGCATGTTTTATTGACTAATAGAAGATATTTGATAAAGTAGAACCTCAAAAAATGGTAGAAATTCTGGAAAACGTGGGCCTAGATGCGAAAGACATCGGGATAATAGTTGACCTATACTGGAATCAATCTGCTTTCGATAGAGTCGGGAATGACAACAGAAGAGACAAATATACTACGAGGTGTAAGGCAAGGATGCATTCTCTCTTCATTACTGTTTAATATATAGTCGGAGTACATATTCAGGGAAGCTTTGGAACACATAGGATCTGGAATTCTTCTAAATGGAGAAAGATTGAATAATGTCCGTTGTGCAGACGATAGGGTTATTTTCGCTGACAGCTTGGAAGGATTACAACTTATGGATAGAATAACATATCACAACCAATTGTATGGTCTAGACATAAACATCAAAAAGGTAAAATTAATGGTCATTAGCGAAGAAAAAAGTTGACAACTGTCATCTCACAATAAATCAAAAACGGATGTAACGAGTGAGCAGTTTCATTTACCTCGGCAGTACTGTCAATGATCAATGGGAATTAATACGTAGCAGAATCGAAAAGGCCAGGTCTACCTATAATAAAATGAAAAATCTGTTCACACCCAGATAAGGAAATAAAAAGGAAATTGGAAGCATTTGAGATGTGGTTATATCGCAGGATATTAAAAATACCGCGGACGGAGGACAACAAACATCGAAGTTATGAGAAGGATCGGAAAAAAAAAGGAAGTGATTAATATCGTTAAAATTCGGAAATTACAATATTTAGGACACATAATGAGAAATAAGAACGGATTTCATCTATTGCATGGAATTTCTTGGTTGAAAAATCTCAAAACCTGGTTCGGTATGAATACGACTGAAGTATTTCGAGCGGCAGCGAACAAAGTTAAAATAGCATCCATGGCAGCCAACATCCGAAACGGATAGGAGCTATCAGAAGAAGAGATGGCAATCAAACCCCGTTGGATTGTTCACCATACAATTAAAAAAATATCGTATTTGGTGAATATCGAATCACCTGATAAATATATGTACTTACTCGTTTACGAAAACGTAGTACACATTGTTAAAATAAATTGATTATTTCTTCAAAACATAAAACCATTTTGAAGTTATTCCATAGCACATAATATTTTGTGTAATACGTACGAAGAACGGATGCTGTGAAAAATTACGCTTCCTTCCGCTTTTCACCGACGTAAAGAAAATAAAGGTATAGTACAGAAATTAGATACATTGTATCTACGTTGCCAAGTTCCGCACATGTCATTCAAGAAGACCGTAAATTATAAAATCAATTCCCTACGAGTCGCGAGCAACCGCGTCTAGTAGAACATAAATCGATTATGACGTAATTTCCGCTACGTTTGGATAATATTCGAAGAAGAACTAATAAACATTGACATACATCTCCTACTAGTTTAAACTAAAATTGAAAATGTCTTCTGGGCCGTGTAGCAATGTTCCCTGAAGGTATAGATGAGTAAACTTAATAATCAATTAAAATGTACCTACTGTTTATTTACTATGAATTTGCGAAAATATATTCAATCACCTCCCTTGGTGTTCTAGTTAGTGTAGTTAATATGCCTACAAATTACAACGTGAAATAAGAACAGGAAAACATGCATTAAATTGAGAGTTTCGTATATTATCTCTTTAGTTTGTCAGTTCAAGTTTAGCCGTGAGCTTATAGTTTGTGTAATAAGTAGAGACCGGATTATATGCAAAGTGCATATATTCTGTTTTTTGCATATCTTTAATTATAGTCTATATGTAGACGTATTACACTAATTGAAGTAATTAATGCTAATTAGTGATTGCATATATTGCATATTTAGGCTTTTTCTTATCCTTTCTATTAGTTAAAATTCCTAGTAATTCAGAATGTAGATAGACAACTGACAATTCTCAGAACGATAAATCTTTTACATTGGTTTCTCTTTTACTTTTTTTTCCAAGAACTGTACGTGTTTAATTTCGCCTGGCAGAAGGGATGTGATAAATACGTTTTATTGTTATTAATTCCCAAATAAACTATTCATTCATTGAACATCTTTGAACGAAACAGCATGTAATTGTGTTACGTTTTTAAATACACACAATGAGTATAGCGAACAAAACTTCTTTATGGATTAAGCCGTATGCTGAACTGGTAAAGGATGGCGACAAAATATTTTGTTGAGCTTGCAGTAAACTGGTAAGTTTAATTTTACTAAAAGCTTTACAATTGTTTTTAAATTCTTTAACTTTTGATATAAAATGGCAATTGTTGTTGTACGTGCCTTGTAAGAGAAAATACCTGATTGATCAACACGCTAAACCTCAATCAGATATTGGAAAATGTCAAAAACTAATTCGATCCGCATGTATGCAGCAATCTATACATCAATATGTAGCATCAACTTCACGAAACTCAGAACAAGAAGGATATAATACTGATCTGTGTAATGCATTAATTTCGTCTAACATACTATTAACAAGATTAAACAATGTTAATTTGAAATCATATCTGCAAAAATATTGCAAACATAATATACCTGACGAAAGTACCTTACGAGAAAATTATGTCGCATCTTGTTACCAGCAAACAATGACAGCACTTCAACAATTGGTAGGGAATAATTTTATTTATGTCATGGTAGATGAAAGTACGGATAAGTGTGACCGTTATATTGCCCATTTGTTAATAAGAATTCTTCGTGGTATTGTAGGTAAATCATATTTAATTTATTGTAAAGAACATCAAAAAGCAAATAATGTGACAATTGCCCAATTCGTTCAATAAGGTTTATCAAGTGTATTTTTACCTGAAAGTATACCTTGTGAAAAATTTTTACTAATGTTGTTCGACGCTGCACCATACATGATAAAAGCCGCGCAAAATTTTTTATAGTAACATTATTCATACCACTTGTTCAGCTCATGGGTTCAATCGTGTAGCCGAAGACATTAGGAAGCAATTTCCTTAGATTAATGATTTAATTAGCAATGTCAAAAAAAGTATTTTTAAAAGCATCTTTACGAATCCAATTTTATAAGGAGCAACTTCACGGTATTAAGTTGCTTCCTGAACCGATTATTACGAGATGGGATACATGGTTAGACGCTGCAATTTTTTACGCCGATAATTTTAAAGGAATAAAAAGTGTAATTCTTGAAATCACTGCTGACTGCATTGTTCTAGAAAACTGTAAAACGATAGTAACATCAACAGAATTGCTACAAAACCTTTTGTGTATTAAGTCAAATTATAGCTTTCTTTCAAGTTCCATTCGTAAACTAGAAACACAAGGGATGCCGCTCTCGGAATCAGTCGAAATAGTAGACGAATTTGATATGCTATGTAACAAGGTTAAGGGTACAGTAAGTAATTCTATATACGATACATTTAAGAAAGTGATTGTGGAAGGTGAAACAGTAAACGATTTCGATTTTAATTTTAGTTTAGAATGTATTACAAAGTTAAAAAATGCACCAATTACATCTGTGGATGTTGAAAGAAGCTGTTCTATTTCGAAACATATGTATTTCTGATAGATGACAACACTTTCTTTTACATAATTTTGAAAAACATTTAATTATATATTGGTTTAGAAATATTTTGTAAAAACATTTTGTGCAATAAAGTTAATGTTTAAATTTCTGCTCTTATTTATTTTATGTAAAAATTTTGCATATTGTCGCAAATTTTTTGCATATATGCTCCAGGTTTATGCATATTTTCTCAAAAATCAATGCATATATTCCAGTTTTTCTTTGTATATAATCCGGTCTCTACTAATAAAAAATGCAGGCGGTAATGATATAACAGGTAACAATGATCCTTCCCCTAGTACGGATAGTAACTTCCAAGTTAGTTCTTATGGAAGAGACGGTATAGGTAAACATGAGCGCAGTGTGCGCAAGGCGTTTTGAAGCAGTGTTTTATATTTATATTTAACGCGTACTAGCTTTGAAGATGTTCATTTTAAAAATACAAACACATATTTTGTTTAATTAATTTGTTTGAATTTGGGTCTCGCGTTTTCTTGCTATACAGACTGTAAATTATTTTCATATATATCTCTTAGTAGAGTACTACTATGCTTATGAATGTACTAGCTACATATCTGGATATCTTTTACTTACCTAGTGAAATAATGAGCGAAATACATACTGGAATTGTCAATATCAATTGACTTTGTGTCTCGTGTATCCAACAGCTGAAACAAAAAACAGAAAAGTCAATGACTCCTGTGGTGAATTTTCCTGCCTACTAAAAGATCTACAGGGTAATATGTACATCTAATGGTAAACAACTCGCACCATCCAATTCTGATTTATTTCTAATTTAATTTTAATATTTTTATTTTAGTACTTAAAAGGAACATCTATGTTTTTTATAACGCACACCAAAAAATTAATGTTTCGTATACATTTTTTAAAGGCTTTCGGTGAAATCAAGAAATAGTTCCGTTTCTCGCCAAGCTTTGTTAGTAAAAATGTGCTATACAAGGGTGTCCTTGAAATAAAATAGAAAAGTATGGAAAATGAAAAGGTGCAATTATATAGAGCATAAATTCAAAAGAAAATGGAGTCAATTACTACGCAAACGTCAGAATTAAAAAAAAAACCTAGGAAGTTGTAATATGTGCCGCCTATGGATGCGGCATACATAATACATCCATCCAATCAAACTCGCATACATACACGCAGACTGGATGCACTGCTATAACACAGTTGTCGACAAGATCACACTGTCTACCTTTGAAATGGCATGCCAACAGTTCATTTTTTGTCTCGCGTCAGCGAAGGAATTTTAGCAAAATGTTTTGTATTTTAGTCCAACAAAATTAGATATTTTCATTTTTTATACTTTTTTATTTTTTTCATGAACGTAAATGGGTAAAAGGGCAAATACTACCAATTGTCTGTTACAGTTGAATAATTTGACTTTGATAATTATGTTGCATATACACAAGAATGTAAGATAAAGTTGGCAGTAAGTTCTTTTTGGTATGACATAATAACAAATCATCCGAGAATAAAATTCTTAAGAAAATGTATCTCCTTATGTAAATATTGTGTTTACTTGACCCGAATTTAAGTTTTACGCATTTTTTTTTTTGTAATTTCACTGTACCACTTTAAGCGGTGCATCCTGTATACGAGAGTTCGTCTAAATTCGTCAGACTTACAAATCATTGTCTTTGAAGTAATATATCCTGAACATGCAGTACTTAAAGATGAGTATAACAGGGAAGCCCCATCCTATCGCCAGAAACCACTTCATTGCGACCTCATCTCTAACGAAAACAACTACTAAGGAAATATGTAGATATAAGGCTTCGCAGAACATCCACGTGTAGTTGGTTATCATAAAATACGTTCGAAGGACGAAAACTGCTTGGCACCAAAACTGTAAAGAAAATAACAATGTACAAAATTTATAAATTTGAAGAACGATTATTACTAATAATATTTGCAATATTATTTTTGTTGTACAAAATCCAATTTGTTATGCATCAGTCGGTGTAGTATAGTGCACTAATGTATATTAAGGACAGAACGTTGAGATAGGTAAAGCAAAATGCTCCACATAATAGGAAGTTTTCGGGCAATCCACGTTAAAATGGCGTGCATGGTAAATACAAAAGGTTCGTTTGCGTTTGTAACAGTAACATTAGCGTTTAGCGGTTTACTCTTACCATATAATACAACCATTTCGTTTTATTATTAGTCAGTTTCGTATTTGCTTGAATGAGTGTCAAATATAATCTATAAAAATGGAGAATAAGGAGTTTTGGGACAACTTACGCTAAAATAGCGTATAGGGTATATTTACAAAAGCTTCTTTTCCATATTACAGCTTAAGTTCGTATACGTCACTGTCAGGGCTCACGTGCATTAACATACAATGTCAAAAGACGTACAATTCGTCTATTTTATGTTTTTACCTTCGTCATTGTTTTTTCGTATAAGTTAAGACAAAATGAATAGATTGTCTTAATTTATACGACAAAACAATGACGTAGGTAAAGACATAAAACAGACGAAGTCTAGATGCTAATGTACATACATAGGATGATGGTCAAGAGAAGTTCTTGGTCAAAATCTGCCTAAAATTTCTAATAAATGGAAAAACTATATGCGGAAACACCATAAACAATTGAAGTAAAGAATTTTCGATTAAGTTTATAAAAATTATTTCCATCAGTTATTCTTCCATCTACAAAAGGGGAATTTAAAATTTAGGTTAGATTGTCTGCCATAACGTAATGGGTAACGTACTTAAGGCAACACGAAAATCGTTTCAATATCATATACGTTACAGAAAAATACCGTAAATGATCAAATGACTTTAGCGTTAGCTTACAATCTATTGCAGGCTGTCCGAAAACATCCTAAATACATCGTGTAATGTATTGATGCTATATTGTACTAAAGATGAAACAATAACAGAAGTACGTACATCATACGTCATCCGAGGTTGTATAAATAAATGTGATTTACACAGTTGCTTGAGCTTGCGGTACAAATACGAAAGGTTGAAAATCGTATATTTTACAAGAAGATTGGAAGAAAGTTTTGTTAATAGCAAATTCATCAACCAAAGATGTGAAAAATGTGAAGTAGACAGTCTGACAACAAAAAAACGAAACTTTAATTTAAATCATAGAGCATTGAGCGCCATGTGTTAAATGGTAACAACAATAGAAACACACAAGTTTCCTCTATTAACCGCGGTGAAGTTCGACCAAATCGGATGATAGCTTATAAAGTTATACGCATTTTAGTGACTTTTGGTTAGGTGTTCGTGTCGTGAAATTACAATGGAACAAAGAGTTAATATTAAATTTTGTTCTAAAATAAAAAAAAATTCGCTGAGGCATACGAACTGTTGGAAAAAGTGTGTGGTGATGAGTGCATGTCCCGTACAAGAGTTTATGAGTGGTTTACGTGATTTAAAAACAGCCGTGCATATTTCAATGATGATGCAAGACTTAGTCGTCCGCAAGGTGAAAATCGCGCTGAATTGGTGCAAAAAATTTGAGAAATCATTACTATCGATTGGAATTTCACTGTGAGAATGTTGGCTGACGAATTAAGTACCAATAGAGAAACTACTCGATAAATTTTGACGATCTATTTGGGTAAAGGAGAGGTGTGTACACGTTTTGTTCCACATCAGTTGAATGAAGACCAAGAAATCGTTAGTGTAGCGCATTGTACATTGACATCATTCAAACTGATGAAAACGATCCAGATTTTCTCATAGCTGGTCATGAGACATGGTGCTTTAAGTATGACCCTGAAAACTAAGTGCCAATCTACACAACGGAAGTCCAAGGGCGAGTCAAAACCGTAAAAATTGCGCTTTCATAAGTCAAGAATCAAGACAACGTTGATTCCTTTTTTTTATTCAAAAGGTATTGTCCTTAAGGAATTTGTTGTAGAAGGCAAAACTGTCAAAGGTAAAACTGTCTAGGAGTTTGCCATCGTTTGTGGTTGAGAATTGTTCGAGTTGGGCTCGAACATCCAGCAGGGAAACAGCTGCTTTTAATGCACGATAATGCACCATCTCACAAAATCTGTGAGTGTCTTTACTAACAGAACAAATTTGTCTCATCGCCCACCCACCGTATTCGCCTGATCTATTACCGTGAGATTATTTTCTGTTTCCTAAACTAAAAACTGCAATAAAAGGACATGTTTATGATAATGTTCCAGTTATTCAAGTAGCCGTGACACAGGTGCTGAAGAACATCCCACAACTCGACTTCAAAAAATCGATACATGCATTAGTCACTCGTGCAGTACACTGTAATGAGTCTACAGGAACATATTTCGAATAAAAACATTGTTTAACGATAATATAATGTATAATGCATTCTATATCTAAAAAGTTCCGTTATTTAATTAGCAAACTGTGTATGTTCGAAACGATAGAAAATTAACAGTCAGCCGAATATTTTCCAAACATTAACACAATTTTGATTTATAAATTTGTAAATTGACTCAAATTTAAGTAGTTACTTATAAATTTGTAAATTGACTCAAATTTCAATCACTGTATATTGTATCGCTTAAAAATTTTAAAAATAGAGATGCCTAGATTGCAATATTAGCATTGAATATACGAAATAAATATACAATATGAAAACAGTAAAAAACTTTAAATATTTTATTGATTAATTTAAAAAGACACCCATTTTACAAAATGTTTATGTTTTTCTAGGCCTCTTTTAGAATTAAATTGTAAAATTAAAGTCTTCATTTCTTGAAAATATTCAAAATAGTAAAATACTTCCTGCAGCTAAGTTTTCCAACGCGTAAGAATTGGCTGTGGTGCTTGATGGATGTCGGAATACTGTTGGTAAAGTTCTTGAATTCATTTAGGAGATTTAAAACGGCACGACTTTTGCTTAAGTATTTACTTCATTTACCTTTGGATAACATTTTTTTATAATTTTCGTTACAAGATGTAAAGCATTTACACATTACATATTTTAAGTTATTACACGTAATTTTAAAACAAAACAGGATTGCAGCATCATAAGTCATTTGCATTAAGGCGGTCTGGCGAGAGCTGGAAGGTTACACCGCCCAACAAAATATTTTCTTTTGTCATTGTGCCTGTAAAACACGAACTGATTTAGGGTATTTCTGATGTGCTGGTTCCAAAAATAACTGGCATTTTTTCCTAGCAACTCTAGCTTTTGAGATACACCACGATGGAATTCATTACTCATACGTATAAACAGCAAAATCAAAATAATTAACTAAATATTTAGGAGAACTAACATCCACATTACTACTGATATTAATATGAATATCAATACTAAACCACCGTTGGCATTAGTAATCATAAAATTACAATTTTCTCTCTACATCTCCGGTGTAGCGTGCTAAACCAATTTCACCACGAGGCCAATGAATCCAAGTCGCCCCCCAGATGGGGGATTTAAGTCGATATTTTTTCGGAAATTTAATTACGTTGCAGGAAAATTGTAATTTTATCAAATATTTAGGAGATCTAAATTATCGCTCGGATTTAACATGAGCATCAAGATTCATTACCTTCACAGCCACTTCGATCGTTTTCCAGAAAACTTAGGTGATATTAGTGAGGAACAAGGGGAAAGATTTCACAAAGACTTCAACATTATGGAGGAAAGATGCGAAGGAAAATGGGATACTCACATGATGGCCGATTACTTCCTACAAAAGGAAAGTTTTAACTGATGATTGAAAGTTGTATATACATATTTTTTTGTTAAGTAAATACCTCCTACCTTGCAGTTAACAGTTATCAAATTGTAATATATAAAAAGTCACGTACATAACAAAACATTATATCTAATTTTGGCGAATTTTTCCTAAATAGGACAGAAAGAGTGAATTTCGAAAACTAGATCTGATAGAACAAATCTGATGGCATCATTGGATTAGACACCCCAAAATTGGTTAATTTCACTTAAATATTCGAGGCACCAAAATTAGTGTTGGCCAGTGTTATCAATGTATTTAGTACTATCCTTAAAATTACTTTACTAGTACATTTTTTAGTTTCTTTACTGGCTAATAACAATGAGAATGGCAGTTGAAAAGGTTCCAGACAACAGAATCGGCTTTAAGATCTATAGTCTTGTACAGACATAATCAGAGCTTTTTCTTATTTAAGTTGGATTTAATATTTTTTTCAATATGTTTGAGATTACATGATTTTGTAATATTGATTAAGATAGCAATTTACATTTGGAGTTATATGTATTCCAGAATTGTCGAAATTCTTTCATGGCAAGTTAAGCAAATGGAAAATTACAAACAGTATAAACAATAAATCAAAAAAGTCTTTACAAGCTTTTGTTCTTTTCACCATTCTGTATTAAGTAGAGAAATTTCCTTATACATTTGTATACACTCTTCGTAAACCAACGTTTTATAGTTACTCTAGTACTAACACAATTTCCCTTTGGCATAATTACGCTATACATAAAAAATTGCCACAGCGCAACGAATGTCATATATCGTAATTCTCTCACAACTGTTGCGATGTATTAAAACCATTCACCATGAATAAATTACGTTCGTATTCTACACTCACGCATCTCGACGATACTGGTTTAGCGACATTATTTGGCGGCTCTAATAATAAGCGATGTGCGCATATGACGTATTTTTTCTCGTCTACTACGCATGCGGAGTCAAAAAAAAATGTTAGCGGATAGGACAACGATATGGCTCTAACTCTTAGTGTTTTAAAATTGTTATTCAAGTTTGTTTAGAGAAGCATCCTGTTTAAATTCGAGTATTATTTCGATGTAGTAGACACGTAGTAAATAGCACGAGAGATTGATTTTTAATGATATTTTTGAAAGATTTATCTCTTCTGAAGTTAAACAGCAATCGGAATTCAGAAAAATGTTCTTATTTTCGTGTAATATGGCGGTGACTAAGCAGGATATATTGTGTTTTATCGGTATGTTAACTCAAAAGGATACGATCTTGGCATCAGCCCATAAATAACACATTATAGCCGAAAGTTTTATAGTAATATCATATTTTTTTGAAATCAATGCCGCTTTTGATGAACGCTTTTAGTTTCTGAAGTGTAAACATTTCAGAAAATATTGATTTCTGGGTGAATGCATGATTGATGCCAATTCTTTTTCTTCTGGTGTATGGATTCTTCTAGATAATTTTGAAAATACCAGCATTAGAAAACACTGTATGGTTTTGCGAAATATTCATTTATAACCGCTCTTGATAATATTTTTAGTTTAGGATTAGGATTCTTCAAGTAGGCCTCGATATCTGGATAACAATTGCCTTTGTTTCTCTCTGCCTAACATTGCAATTCTCTCTATGCTACTATCACCGTCTATAAACGACCGGTCTAAGTGAGCATTCCTTGGTGCTATCTAGTGACACAAGAATACATATTTGCCGGCCGTTCAAACACATCAAAACAAGGGTGTATGGTTTCCCAACCCTGCTCCCAAGCAGTTCATTGACAGCTAAACCAGAGAGGGTGCGCACCAATAGCGTATATGGTAGCTGCAAATGTAGACGACCCCACAGATTTTAGCAGCATTATGTTAGGTATTATTCTCTAGGCAGTTTTCGATGTGTTCCCAACACATCTTTGTAAACCTCAAGGATCATTTACACGTGCAGCTACCCTGTGCATAGAATTGTTGAACTGGTTATAAGTAACCTCGGTCTTGCATTATTGAGCAACCCTAAAACCACCTGATTGTTTTTGTAAATTAAAGTTCATGGCATTGGATAATGATTGATGTTATAACAATAGCTAGAAAATACCGCAATGCTACCCGAAATGTGAGGTAAAGAAAATAATTAACATAGTAACTTGGTATTGAATAGAACCTTAATTTAGCAAATCGGGGTAATTGCCGGAATTTCCACTACTTTAGCGTTTTCTGCCTACACTTAAGCGATACTAATCGCATAGATATGTATTTGCTTGGAATAGCTATCGATATACCGAATTAATGAAAGATAGAAATGAATGCATTATTATAAATCAATAATGTTATGAATACAAATGTAAAATAGAAAATCGTTCGGTTATACCGAACAGTTATTACTCTTATTCCTTTAGCTTTTCCTGCCCTTATATGCCCTTAACAAGATTTTCCATCGTAAACAAAAAATAAATTAGTTTATAGTTACATAATTTATGTGCAAAATTGCAACTAATAAAATAAACTAATAATAAGGTAATCTGATGCATCTATACTAATATGCATTGAAGGGGATTGATCAGTAAGATTATCGAAATAATCGGAATAATTGATCAGTCATTACACGATTTGTTTCTTACCTTTAGATTAACTCTATTCTCCCAATAAATAGATGAACTGCTTCTCTTCGATTGCATTTGCCAATTTACTGAATTTAGGAGACAACGTTCAAGCGAACCACTGAATGAAAATTTATTCCATTTTCCTCTACACTTTGCGATAAACTATGAAGGTCTTGCAGACGCAGTTGGTTAAAGTTAATCGAAATTCTCGGTTTTCATTTTCAGCAGAAGCTTTCGCTTCCCAACTAGAACTTCCGCTTCCACGTTTTAAACGACAAAAACTTTTCATCATTATTTCAGTTCGTACAAAATACGAGATGATTAAAATTGTTATTAGCTATATTTTTAATTGAACTCTCGTCCATCCTACCGATTTTAATTCGTCTCAAATTAATTAAAATTTTTCGCTATTCCTTATTATTAGGTTTACTATGTATAAGGAGAACAGCGTCGGTCTCTAATGGAATATAAAGCAATTAGCGTTTGTAGAATCGTATACGGAATCTGGGATAAATAGCTTTGATTGGGTTCCAAAGCGATTTTATTTAACCGGTGTAATGCTCTTCGTCAATTTCGTTAAAGTCCCGTTTATACGGGATTGCCTTGTCATTACTTAACACCTATTAAATAGGACCCTTCACCTATCTCGAAGGTACTGTAAAGCTAAGGCTCTTTAATTAAAATTATGTATCTAAAGTGATACCTTTACCGTTACTAAAGCTAATATTGGAGACATCACGATAACAAGTGTTTGAGATCGTTTTAATTAGTATTAAATATTGTTTTAGTATGATTTATCTAGTGCGGTGGTATTCAAGTGCCGTGACACACTGGTGTGTCGCTAAAGGACACTAGGTGTGTCTCGCGGTTTGTATTTCTTTTTGCTGTATCTAGTTACATTATACGAGGGCCATTCGGAAAGTAAAGAACGTTTTTCTTTCACACGTGACCGTGCCCCTCACTACTGAGTTTGTTCATCCGCTTCAGTTTAACGGCAGCTACGATTCAATACAGTTCATTGCTACTTAGCTAGGCGACTTTAAAATGTATAACAAAATTGACGATCCCGCCAAATGTGAGGTGCACAGTATATTCCGGTTTTTAAACACGCAAAAAGTCCGACTCAAAATTTATACACAGATAACTGAAATTTACGGTAATGTGATGAACGAAGCATTAGCTCGGAAGTGGTGTATCACGTTTAATAGCGGACGGAAAAAAAGTTCAAGAACTGTGTTGTTAGTGCAGATCTGGGCTATAATAAGGTGTGTGCCAGGTTGGTTCCTGAAATTCTGTCAGACGAACACAAAATCAAACGAATGGCAACTGCAGTGACATTTCTCAGTCGCTATGATAAGGATGGTGATGAAGTTCTGAATCACATTGTTACTATTGATGAGACTTGGATATCACATTCTACATCAGAGACAAAAGCGCCAATGAATGTAATGGCATCATCCTTAATCCTCAATGAAATAGAAGAAAGCAAAACAAATTTTGAGCATCAGAAAGATTATGGCTACGGTGTTTTGGGACCGTATGGGTATCTTGCTCATCGACTACATGCCTAGGAGTGAGATCATAAATGTAGCAGCCTACTATCAGACACTTCAACGGCTTCGCAGCGCTACTCAAGACGAGCGGCACGGAATGCTAAGCAGTGGAGTCATTGTTCTTCAGGATAATGCGCGTCCGCATGCAGCGGGGGTCACACTCACAGCTCCAGCAGTGATTTTCACTTATTGCCTTTGAGTAGACAACACTACGGTAGTGATGATGAACTTAAAGAAGCCATTAAACAGTGCTTGAACAACTTGGCGGCAATGGGTATGTAGGAGGCATAGAAAAGCTGATAAAACGATATGACAAGTGCCTCAATATGTGACGGTGATTACGTGGCATGGGTATCTAATTTTATGTAAAATACAGTTTCGTTTATTTATATCTAATAAAAATTTCTATAAAAAACGTTCTTTACTTTCCGTATGGCCATCGTAATCATTATTACGCATACGAAATTAGAAAATTCCAACTCAGTCTGGAACGTTGGTACCTATTCGAAGAGAATTTTCTAGACTTAGAACATCTCGGGACTTTTTAGAACCTTCAACGCCTCCGCTCCCACTTTATTTTGCCCCGAACAGTATTCGGAAATTGCGAGTGTTAATTGTTGTTAAATTTGGCAATTTGATACGTACAAAAAGGGATGATCCACTATACGAAGCAGCGTCAGCGTCAACAGCTATTACAGGTTCTATTTCAGCACCAGGTGTATCGGTGAAAGCTTCTGAAAATAAACGTACAAAGACGTACCGAAAATACAACGGTGAATATTTAAGCTTTGATTTCATTTGTATTGGGCAAGAAAATTGCCCACACCCGAAATGTGTAGTATGTGATACCATTATGGCAAATTGGTCAATGGTACCGAATAAACTTGGAAGGCATCTAGAACAAAATCATTAGTTGCGCATAACATGCAGAAGGATCTAAAAACATCTGATAAAGATTTTATTGCTTCCAACAAAATGACAGAATTGATCACGGTTGATAAAAGGCGCACAACATTGGATATTGGTACAGTGGACCATACGTCTGCAGATGTTGAACTTGTAATAAAAAAAGATTGTTAGTAATTTGCTTTACAATTAGATGAATCTACTGAAAAAGTACACATTTGTTTGTGTATGCAACTGTAGTAATTGAATAGCTTCTATTTTGTAAAGAAGACGTTACGTCAACAACAATCCCATACATATTTTCTTCTAAAATATAGGACGAAGAAAAGAAAACGGGACCAACCTCACAGTATCCCAAATAATTTAATCAATGGCAACCGGTTTCGTGGACATTTGCACATCAAGCCAAGACACTCCAGAAAAGGACTGCAGAATGAAAACAGATGCAAAAAGGAATATCACGGCGGTAAAACTAATTTAAAAAGAAAACACAAATCAAAATTGTATAAGGACGTACACAACAAATTGATTTTTAATTTGTTGTGTACGTCCTTAGCGTTCTTAGATTAAGTGATTTGACGACGAAAATGTTTGCGTTCACATTCCAAAAACAATTGATGATCTTAAGGAGAACATTATCGATGGTATTCGTGAAATTGAACCTTCGTTATGAGAAAATGTTATTGTAAAATCTTGCCAACGGGATAGAGATCTGTCACATATCTGTCGCACTTTTAAATAATATACTATATAGCAACGTTAACATAAACATTGCAATAACACGTATTTCAGGATAATGGGTTCTCATAATAAAACAAAATGAAAGGTATATTGAAGATGAAGACACAAATTGGCACTCAAATAAGAAGGTAGACCATCAATTCTGACCAGAAATGGACCTCGACAGAAGCACAAATTGGTCATCGATTTCCTTACATGAGTGTCTATTTTATTCAACGAGACCAGAAAATATGAAGGTACTAACGGCGAATCTTAAAATAGGATAAGTGCGGAAGCATTTTCATTGACCAGAGCACGTGATAGTTTCATGAATTGTTCTCACGCTAGATGTCATTGCAAGTGGTTATTTTCTAAATTTATAGTCAATAAAGATATTTATTTTACCGAGAGTACGTGTTTCTCTTTCTTAAGTTTCGTGCAATGACTTTCGTTACGTGCTGGATTTGTAGAAATATTGATAGGTTCAAGTGTGTGTGCCCCTTATGCGTTTCTTTTTTGTTCATATAATTTTACAAATTGTTTTTTTACGATTGGCATTTTTGTTTTTAAATCTTAAATATAAATATATTATTAAAGAAATTCTAGTTGAGACAGATATTTATATACATATATTCGAAACATTTTTTTTTCTAAAATATGTTCTTTCAAATTTGGTAACGCAACAATTTATATTTCTGCCCATCGTAACTTTATAAAATGAACAATAGCAACAAGTTATGTATCGATGAATGCATTCAAACCTCGAAATTTGTTGTTGTTTTCCTAATATTAGTTTCTCCCCAGTAGATTGTCTAAAGAGACTTTTGTTAGTTACTAAAGTTACTATATGTGATTGTTCTAGTATCATTGCATATACGTATGACTACATTTAGGTTAGATTTGTCGAATTTATGGGTATTTTACTTTGAATATTCAGTTTTGCTTTAGTATATTATTTTACTTTATTAGATTAGGTTTTTCTTTTATTAGAAGGATGATAAGTCAATCGTAAATGAAATAATCGGATTAATAAAAACAGCCGCAGGCCGATTTTTTAATAAAGTTTCGTTCTTTTTACGCCAGGTGGTGTGAAAGTTGTTTGAAACTTTTAAACCTTACAGCTTTTGGTCTCTTAGAAAGAGATATTCTTTGATTATTAAAGAACCCGACGTCTTAGCAAATGTGTGAAATAATTTTAATAATCATTTAGGTCACTGGCAGTAATTACCTAACTTTAAAAGGAATTTATTACAAAAACTTCTTTTCCTTCAACGTTTGTTTTCTGTCACATATTATACAATTCTTTAAAGATGACAGTATTGTAAATTTGTTGAAAATATATGGATGATGTAATTAGGTTTCTAGACAGCAAATTCCAAGGAAGCCAAAATATGAATAAAATAAGATTACATGTCTACATTCTAAATTTATTCTATAATTAGAGTTGGCTGTAAAATAAATGAATTTTAATTTACAATTATTATTTTCAATTTCACTAGGTACTGTTTTCTCTTGACTTGAACAATTAGAAAATATTAGTTTTTCATGTTTCATTCTAGTGTATTTACTTTGTACATTTGTCTTTATATATATGAGAGTCATTCAAAAAGTAAGTTGTTTTTCCTCAGATATTTATTAGTTGAAAATAAAATTTGTTGTACAACTGTTGTAATTCCTGCATAACTTTTCTACGGAGTTCCGTTCAATTGCATAATCTTTTTGTTCTAATGTTGTTACTTTAATATATTTTTACAATAATTTATACTACTACGTTCACAATAATGGATTTTTATCAAACCCATGTTTTTGCGCCGAGTAGCGTTCCTCAAAGGTCTAACTTAGGCCCGCTCCTTTTTAATATCTGTGTGAATGATCTGTTACTTTTCATTGGTTGTAATGCTCTTACTTATGCCGAGGATAAAATTTATAGTAGTATTACTTCGACATCTAATGCTCTAAATCTACAGAGAAAGAACTAATGATTGGTGGTCTCCTAATACTATTCAATTAAATGTTGATAAATGTGCAAGAGTTATATGCACTCCACTGTACTTCCTTTAGTATTCAGATATTTAATTACATTGGTGTTTAATGTTACCTTCCAAAAGATGAGCCAGTGCAGGGACGTTGTAATCTTTTTTTCACACATAGAAGCGACCTATTTTCCAGATTCTAACTCACCCTTTTGTTTCGAAATTATTTATCGCAAAATGGAAAATGCGTCTACTGTTTGGTATTATTGCTATTACACTGATTAAAGTTAGTTAGCGTTAACTAACTTTAATTAGTGTAAGACATCTACAAATAGACGTAAAATATAACAAATAAATAAAATTAAATATATGCACTTTACATATGATCCGGTCTCTAACCATCGCTTACTACTTGAAAAACTCCAAAACAGATTTCTTAAGTACTTGTCATGTGAGTCTGGAGGTCTTTGTCCTCCTTATGGTAGTGATTATAGTAGTTTACTTCGGAGATACAATCTTTATCCTATGTCTCATCGGAAACATGGCTGGTGGAAGATTTCTTATCTAATTAATTAATCATGTTTTTTGGAGCTGTAATTTTGTTCAGGAGAGATGGGCGCTTCATTTTCAGGAAGCTATGTACGCGTCGTGGGTTGCTACGTTCCCGTACGAAAATATATGTCTAATTAAAAAAAGCTCGCTTCAATACAAAAGAAAAATAAAACGCCAGTTAATTTGGTGTTGACTTTCATTTGCGCATACAAACATGTTATTTTCCTGTTAGGATAAGGTGTAACGATTACTTGTGTCTACTTGCGTTTTTTTCTTTTAGTAGAAATAAAAGTTTATGCGAATCAATAAACTGGTAAACTGATTTCGAACTCTTGTTCTAACTTAGCGTACTATCAGAAGAAGATCACAATAAGAAAAGTTGGTAAAGAATCATATCTGTTGTTTTAGGAAAAGCACCTTAATAAAAGATCATGACTTATAATGCAATGAATACATTAGTATGGTTATTGTACGGAACTTACCGGGTTTTCCAATATTCTGGAATCGTCTCCGGCCTTGAATATGACTAGCTCGTACCATACTATCCATGCGATGTTGTTCAAAGCCAGCGAAATAAATAGATGGATATGGAGGCGTATTCTAGTACATTTCAGGGATCTGGAAAATATCCGAAAACAAATTATGAGAGATTTTCCGGTTTCGGGATGCTGTAAATTTCGATTATAGGATACACATTCTTCTGTACTATTGCTTTCTATGGTAGGTAAGAGGTTTTTATACGGAATAGCAAATAGGTTATTCTACATATATGTATGTACGTATGTATGCTTATACGCAGACGGATAAAATCACGTTGATGCTTCTTTCGTAGCACCACAGCGAAATATGTGTATACGTTTATATATGTAGGACTGTGGCTGTTTTCGATACAAGAATTCGATTTCCATTGAAATCTAATATATCTTTGTCGCTTGTATGTGAAAGTATTTTGTTATAGCAAGTAAGAAGTTTTGTAAAAGTATTGATAGTGTTGCGAAAGCACAGTGTTTCATTTCATTTATTTCGCTTATTTAGATACTAGTGGTGCCAACATTGAAAGGGCGCCAAAATAAACAGTAATTTTCTTTTGTTTCTATTTACATATAGGTTCAAAATTTCTCCTTGCAAACAAATTACATAACATTTCGCTATTGAACATATTTAAAAAAAATTACTGTTGCTAATATGGAAATAAATTGAAATCGTTTTTATGTAGACAAAAAACATGATTTGAATATGAAAGTATTAAATGGTTTTATTAAAAATATTTCCCATCTGTCCCTTCCAGTCATCGCCTCATTTTTGTAAGCTGTCATACAAGGTGAAACGCTCTCGAATAAGTGCCGACTGCATCGGCCGGAACAAATGATAGTCTGAAGGGGTAATGTCTGGTGAATACGGTGGGTGGGCTAGGACTTCCCATTTTACCCTTTCTAGGTGTATCCGGACGGGTGGCCTAGCATTGTCGCGCTGCAAAATCAGCTTCTCGTGTCTATCGAGGCATTCCGGCCGTTTTTCTGGAATAGTTTGTTTCTAACGCATTAGTTATAGTCGGTAACGTTAGGAATTGATAATTATAATGTCCCACCAGATACAGAGCATGACCTTTAACCCGTGCATATTGCATTTTGCTGTTGATGGACCTAGTTCCCCTGGCTTCACCCATGCTAGTTTGCATTTTGGATTGTCGTAGTGAATCCATTTTTCATCGCCAGTGATGATTCAAAGCAAAGAAACTCCTTCTTTTTGTCATTCCCAGCGCATGTAGGCGTTTTCTAATGGTGGATAGATCAACATCCAATGCTGCAGACAATTCTTCAAGTGTATGACATGGATCGATATCAAGCAGTTCCTCAAGTTTCTCATTTCGGAAATTTTTATGGACACCACCGCGTTCTTTGTCGTTAACATTGAAATCACAACTTTTGAAGTGTTGCAATTGGATGGATGGTTAGCAATATTGTCGATTAATAAAACTGTTTTTTCGTTGAGATTATTCTCTACTTACTATTTCTTCATTTGTGTAACAAACGACTCATGAAATTATTGTACGAATACGGTAAAATGACCATCATTTTGATTTAATGTGTATGATCATATTTTGTGTAGACAAGAAAAGTTACTCCCTGTTTCGGAGTTTTTCGTCTTGAATTAGTTCTTTTTGTGGCATGCCCTAATGTCTAATCAGGTATACGTTTACAAAATAATACTGATTTATCTGTAATGTACGAGAACTGCTTTTCATGCTACCGGTGGGAGACGGGGATGATCAGAAGGTGAGAAGAATATTTGTCACTTGTAACGTCATTACGGCATTTTCAGCTGAGTTACAGAGACGTCAACATGGCTGCTACAACTGATGCTTCTGCCGAGTGCGAGTTGCGAAGTGTAATTCGATCAATGCAACTATTTATTGCCAGATTTTATAACGATTGCGGAGAGCTATTCAAAACAAAAGAAGAGGCACGCTGACTTCTGGAGTTCCTCTCGTTGCTGCTGTAACCCAACTACTTCTTGAATAATTTCGATGAGAAGTTAATGAACACCCTGCATATAGGCCTGACTTAGTGCCAAGCGACTTCCATCTGTTTCGTGAACTGAAAGCTGGCTAAGAGAGCAGAGTTTCCAGAATATAGAGAAACTTCAAAACAACATTACGAACCATCAATTTCAATTTACTAGCGGCAATATTCTATGCAGAGGGGATTGGAAGGCGCGCCCATTGATATGACAAATGCATTAATCTTCACGGTGATTATGTAGAAAAGTATTTGTACATAACTTTTTGTTATTACACTTGTCTTCTTTTTATGAACTATCGGAGGTTAAGAAAGACATCCCTTGTAATATGCGTATTGAAATTAACACTTGCTACACTTTAGATAGCTTGAAAATTACTTTTGTTTTGCTATATGTAAAATATTAACCATTAAAATTGGCAATATTCCAAAATAAACACGTCGTAGCACTTACAGTTGCTTCCAGTTTACATAGGTAACATTAATGTACTTATGATTTACTTAAAAAGAATAAATACGAATCTAAAGCGTTTGATATCATTAAAATTGTTAAGAAATTCAAAATATGGATTTCCCGTGATGTTGCATTAAAAAAAGTTTTTTGAGAGAAAACTATTAAAGTGAAATTTATGCCATCAATGTAGTTACAAAAACCAAAACATTTATATTTTCCTCCCGAGATTCGTTTTAGCTATTTTAGAATGAAAGTTTTCGGCAACCATAGTAACAAAAATTAACAGAGAGCACGTTTAGAAAATTACGTAGATTGCAAAAATACAAAAAAAACGAAATTACAAATATTCTATTTAAGATTTTAAATTTGATTATCTTTCTGTCAAAACTGGAAGTGATAGAAAGTTGATAAGTAAATGAAAAAAATGCCAAATGCGTAATGGTGTTATAAATATGTGCTTCACAAAATTTTACCAAATAACAAAATAATACCTTAAACTAGAAGGAGCAACCCTTTCCATGAAACTCTATTCATTTTGAAATGTAAATAAAGGGGTATAATTAGCGTTGAAGGTTTAATTTTGTTATTCGTACATGTAATTTCAAGATTACATTTATCAACAACCATCTCATTTTAACTTGATGTAATGACGATATTATCTCTTGCATATATAACCTGTGAAATCCTGTCGACGGAATTGCTAATATGCACAAGACTACAGGTGTTGCTCTCTCGTGCGATAGGAAGGCAAACACGGATAATAACCCGCACGTTCAATGAATAAACGTGAGCCGCAACGTTTCCGTCGTGGAACCGAATTTATCGCTGACTCGGTGTATATTGCAGTACAGTCCCAGTATATTTAGTTTGGCAATAGTTTAACCTCATTCTTTTTTTCGATGAATCAATTTCAGCTGAGGAATGCCACTTCTATTTTCATATTGTCCCATCCTCTGCATGCTATAATTTACTTTTTGTCATTATAATATTTGGAAAAATTTGAACAATTCTTTTCTTTAGAATATTAGTTGTGACATGTCTTTCTCGTTGTAACTGAAACTACTTGTACAAACCATTTCCAGAAATGGATTGTGTACATTCTTAGGCTGTAGTTCCATATAAGGGGCATCGTGTTAGCGGTTTTAATGGATTCTAACGGAAAGCTAGACTAAAATGGCCCTTCTTTTTTTTAGGAGTTTAGTTTAAGGTACCTAAAAGTCGATTTGAAAAGGGCTATTTCTAGGTTGCCACCAAACGTTTTGCACGGCAGACTTTTGCAGACCACCTTGTGGAATGGCGATGGTGTGGGGATATACATACATAAAAGAGGTGTGGACCAGAGATAACTTCATCGCGTGGGTCTGTTCAGGGAACTGTTAGCCGGTGTTAGACAGCAGTACCCAGTGTAAATTTCAGGTCTCCTTTTTTCGTATTAGGGCAGTGTGTTGCTTTTTTCAATGGGGAATATTTTTTTTCTCTAAAATCATACATTAGTATGCATTAAACTTGTATAATTTAAACATCGAAGTTTTGCACATCTATAATTGAAAAATCCTAGATGCTTTCCTCGGGGAATTTAGACCATGTTTCAGAACTACCATTCGTTTTTGCTGGCATATTGTTTATTTTGCAGAATTATTTTCCAATCTATCATTTGAAAAATATTTTGTAGTATATTATTTTATTTCCAGGATTATTTGTTAATTGTTAATCATTTACTATTTTAGAAATATGTTTTTGTTGCAATTTGAGTGATTGTTTCTAACTTATAAATCATTTATTGCTTTAGAACTATTTCTATTTGTCCTTTTGTGGTAGTTGCTTTGCATCACCTACTCACAAATTAGTGCCTTGACGTTACAAACAGTGTAGACTTAATATACCATATTACTTTTACATGTTTCGTATTGACGGACGGACTTACTTGATGCATATAACAAAGTCACGTTAATATTAGAGTGCATTTTACAATTTACTACCAGTTCGGTACAGTTTTTGTGTAATCCTCGTAGTAGTAATTAGTTGGTTGCGTTCAAAACCAAACTAATTCATTTATTTATTGTATTGCGCATGTTATAATAAATAGTATTCGCTAGAAAATTATTGGCTTTATTATTTTTGCCCTCTTTTCCCCTGTTAATTGTTTTCTACAATGAGAACCATAGAAAGAAAGACTATGGGAACTTCACAATAATGTGGTACAGTTTCAAAACAGCACTTGTCTATTTACCTATATTCTATAGAAAAATTAAAAATATGGGATAGTAAATATTATACAACAGATTATTCCCCAATATTCAAATGAAATTTTATCGCTCATCAGTGTTTACTATCCGTTTTAGTAGCTTTTAGGCGAAACGCAATAAGTACCAACTTAAATTTCGTAAACTGTGACTCATACACCACTAAACATAACCTAGCAATAGCCTTTTTTAAATCGATTTTTAGGTACCTTAAACTAAACTCCTAAAACAAAAAGAAGGGACATTTTAAACACAGCAAAGCGTGAGCTTTCTGTTAGAATCTATTAAACTACTGTTTCCTACAAATTGATATTGAAACACAACTTCTAACGTAGCTGTAAATACAAAAAAGCACCATTAATACATAACCGTTGTGTCCCATTATTTTGTTTTTATTCTTTGCAATATTGAAAATTGTGGATTGCGTTATAGTTATAGACGTTATAGTTCTTTGCTACCACGTATTGTATTTTGAACATTGTGGTAGTTACTTTTCTCTTATTTCCGAGTTTTTTTGTTTGGGAAATTTAGCTTGTTGTATTGACCCTTAACCACCGTAGTGCAAACACTGTAATGTCTTGACGGTTGTGCGGTCTTGAGGACCGCATATAATAGGCAAGCTTTAATTACCGAAATATATTCTTTTGCCTATTAGGAACATTCTTATGGGTTTGGGTGCACCCTAAAATATAGCGCAAGATGCCTTTTAAGTTAGTTGGTTCTTTAATTAACATAAACCAAACAAGAAATCCGTAAATGTCATATTTTGCTCTGTTTTTAACACAAACGCTAGAATTTTTCTTTAGTGATATTCTATGAAAAAACAAAAACAGATTCTTAACAATAAATGATCATGCGATTAAAAATAACCAATAATATAAGAAATAGCCTAAAACAAATAAAAAATTTGTAGGTCAAGTACCCAAAGATTGTGTTTTGCAAATTTTTGACGCACATGCTAAACATGTAGGCATATGGCAAATTTTACACACATAAAAGGTTTTTCTTTTAATTCTAGAAGAACAAGTGCAACATGTTTTTCGTTTTTCCAGTTTCTCTTCTAGAATTTCTACTCAATCATATCTAAATTCTGCAATTCAGATCTTTGAGTACTTCTATATGTTATATCGTTCTGATGGTGTATAATATTACATTTGTCCACTGCAATACAACTTACAACAGATCTGCCGTAAAGAAGAGATTCCAGCAAATAATTGCATCAGCTATATTTCCTAATCCGCTCGATCGTCGCAACCCTGGAAGCTGTATAGCGATATTGTGCTTCTGGGTTCTCGCGCGAGAAACAAAACTTTGCGATGACCACTTATAGCAATTTTTCCCATTAAAGAATTTAACATTGTTTTGAGAAATGCCGCCGCTAGTTTCAGTTTCGTTCGACAGTTCATTCGTTTCTTCTGCTTCTACTCCCTCACTGCGTTCAATTTTTGACTGTTTCATGTTCATTTTCTTCATAACTGTTTTGGTCCGTTTGGATCCGTGATATTAAAGTGAGGATAAGATAAACAAAAACAGAAATCAACTGCGGTCACTGACACCGCACCACGGTGGCTAAGGGTTAAGGAAAACAATAAATTTTTCTTATGTATTTTGTTCTTATTTGCTTTTCTGTGGTATGATAGCCAACTTTTCAAGTATGTTTTCCATTGCTTGACCAAAAGGTTCTTATATTTCCTTCTTTTTTCTATTTCTTTTTCTGGTTATCTGTTGCTCTTTTTTAATGTTTATGCGATTCGTAAAAAATATTAAAAATTATCACAGAAAAACTGTTTTGCCTCATTTAAACACATATAAAATAGTATACAACTTCGAATAAATGTTTGAGCCTGATCGCCATCTTGGATTTTTTAAATGGCTGTATGAGTTTTCCAGTACATAATGGACAAGCTTGTTGCGTCCTCTGAGTGTACTTTTAACTAATGGAAAAGGAAACACTACTCTACTACTTTACTCAGCAGTCTGTGTGGAATTATGCAATAGAAATAGAAATTTCGGTGAGCGTATTAAGAACGACAGTTAATCAGTCGCGAACAATAATATTACTTTAATATTACAGTTCTTCCTCGAGCACCTGTACCTCGACAGCCGCTCTAAGAAGCTTCTTCTGCCTGTACACGATAGCAACGAAGTGCGATAGCTAAGTTCCCATAAGTTCTTCTTACTCTTTCTGTAGCGGATATTGCAGCTTACGCTAGCGCAATAATTCTTCCCTTTTCAAATTCCGTTAATTGATATTAGCACGTCTATACAGCAGAGGCATTATTCTAACACTACGTTCATTGTACTGCAATGAAACAAATTGAAAACATTACTCGCTAGTCGTCTCTGTAAGAAAACAAGCCAGAATTGAGCACCTGATACCAACATGTACCCTAAAAAGGTGAGAATTTTTCTCCTTAATACGAATTGTATAAGTACTTTAGTATTTTTCACAAAATAAAAACAAATAGAACATATAATATACAGGATTAGTCAAAATTATGTTGACACTGAAATGCACAAGACACGTAAAGGGCACAGCTCTTCATTAACAGTTCATCATTATATCAATGAACAATAATAGCTTATATTGCTGATCTCTTCTATTTTTAGTTGAAACAATGGCTGAACGATTCACGCTAGAGCAAAGAAGATGTATAGCAAGCCTGAAGAAAGTGTATGGTTCTCCGACTCTTGTCCGTGATGTTTCGACAGCGATTTGCACGTGATCACCAATACCTTAAACAGTTTATCACATCTACAAGAAGTTTATGGATATTGGATCGGTAGCTATGTAACAACAATCGAGGCAATGCAGGACTTCCAAGATCTAGAAGTTGTGAACTAAACATCGCTGTTGTACAGCAAGCCTTGTTGCAGCGTCCTTCGAAATCAAGCAAACGATGCAGTTTGGAAATAGGAATTTCTCAAGAAACAGTGTGGCGCGTCTTGAAGCACGAAGTTGGGATGAAAGCATACAACATCCAAGTCGTCCAAACTTTAACATTGGCGCAGAAATGTAAGCGGGTGGAATGCTATTACATTCTAACTGAAATGATGAATGTCAAGCGAGATATCCTGAATCTAATGGAATGAAGAATGAAGCCACTACCCACACAAGTGGGCTTGTCAACCGACACAACACGATTTTCTGGGCCACCGAAAACCCACCGGTCATTCGGGAGGATGAACGTGACTTCCCAAAACTGAATATTTGGTGCGCTGTGAATGCCGCAAGGATAATTGGGGCCTACTTTTGTAATACGCCAACAGTGACTTCTGAGCTCCACTTAACGATCTTGCAACACTACACCATTGACGAACTACCACTATAAATCCGCCGTGTAGAATATTTCCAACAACATGACGCTCCACCGCACTGGCCCTGTACTGTTCAAGCCTATCTCGACGAGACATTTCTAGGATGATGGATTGGTCGTGATAGACCCGGTCCCTGACTCAACACCATGATTTATGGTTATGGGGTATGGTAAAGCAGCACGTGTACAGTAGGCAAGTTACAGTATGATCTAAAGGACAGTGTACGGATGTGTTATCATCCATTCCCTTTGAAATGTGTGTAAGAGCTTTAAATGCTGCTATCATAATTTTAACTAACCCTGTATATAACAAGAAGCATATGGGATATGCAAGAACTTATTTGTATATTATTCATAGTTCTACTTTCAATCTTGTTAGTGGAACATGTACATAATTAATTTTCACTGATATTTTCTTTATTGGTAAAGCCGTGTACATGTAATTTTCAACCTAGCTGTCCCTGGTAAGCTTTTGTTGATCTAACACTTTGGTTTAGTGTTCCTTTCGGCGGTTCGTTACTTTCATAATTTTACCTAAAGGATGCTTTGAAAATGCCATTCTCAGGCTAGAGATATGTTAGGTCGTCGTAGATGGGTCAACATAGTTTTAGTTTCCTGTTTAGAAGCGAAATTTAATACGCGAAGGAAATTACAAAATAGTCAACATAATATTTTATTTTATATTTTACGTGGAAAAGTGCTTCCTTTTTATTCAATGTGTGCACTTCGCTGCATTAATGTTGCGGATGCGTTATTTATTGTCAGCCATTAGAAAGGCAATGACGTAATCGATCAATCTAAACAGTTTAAATTGGGTCATTTATTTTAACACCTCTTTTGTTCGCTCACTCTAACCTACTGATTGTACGTCAATTCACAACAAAATAACTGTCTAGTAGGTAGCGTAGTATGAGGTCTTTTAAGTTTTGCATATAGAATTGGAATAAAACACTATATAGCTTTTAAACACTTTATAGTTTTCCGAAGATTAATGCACTTTCACATGCGCTCGAACCAACTCTGGAAACAATTATTCTACTCGTTTGTTGGTACAGTCAAAATCGCCTTTTTGAAGGCATCGACTACTCCTTCTGACGACTGGAACCTTTAACCGCGAAGTCCGTTCTTGATTTTCGGAAAGGTAAAGGAATTGTTGAGACTTACGTCCGGACTGTACAGAGGATGGTCTAAGAATTCGACACTTTGTTGTGTAAAAAAATCAATTATTTTGCATTCTGTGTGGGAACTTGTATTGTCTTGATTCGATTGAGGATGATTTGTCATTCGGGGTTGGTTTTGCGAAGCTCAATGATGACTTGCGGCAAACAAATGGTTGTACATCAATCGGCAGTAACAGTTCTTTGATCTTATAGAGGAATTATTACTATATGTTGTTCTGCTTGCGGGACAAATATCACAACCATCTTTTTGGAGACAATTCGAGAACGGATAACTTTTGTCGGCTTTTCTTCATCTTGAAACATCCTAACACATGACTGGTGTTTATTTTCAGGCTCGTATGCGTAAATCCAAGATTCATCACCACTGACGATGTTGTGCAGGTTTGTGACGCTGAAACTGTCTAGCGTGTTTTGGCACCAGTTCATCCTAGTTGCTTTCTGTTCTTCGGTCAACAGATGCGACATCCAAAGGGAAATAAGTTTGTTTACACATAATTCTTTATGCAAACTTTTTCCATTGAGATCTTTGAAATCCCCAATGATATGTCTATCTCACGGTACAGCATCGACGTTTTCCTGAGTGATTGCCGTGTATAGTGCACCTATTCTTGGATTGTAGCTAAGATTAATGCGTCCACGTGTGAATTATCCATACCAACGAGGAATTGAGGACTGATGAGCTGCTTCATTACCGAAAACAGAAACCAACTCGGCAAAGCATTATTGTTGAGATAATTGTTTCCGAAAATTATAAAAAAATATTGTGTGAATAAGTTCTCAGTTTAATTTCATTTTTCAACTAACTTGTCAACTTTGACAGTTCGTTGTAGCTACAACACTATACGCATCGCAGTCAAGCTTTGGATTTGAATTGACTAAAGATGGACGTTAACTTTTAGTATTGACATTTGATTAGTGGTACCTTCTATGTCCCAGTATGCAAAACTTAAAAGACATCCCTAGTGGTAGAGAAATCGGAGTCCATTGTTCTATAAAGGATTTTAAAATTGTTACTGTTTTCTGAATTTTTATTTTCGTTAGTTGTAAGTTTTTGTCAAATGAAAAGAGGCCAGTATTGGAAACACTATTCCTCGAGTTGGTCCATCGTATCACACGACAAGATTACGCCAAAGGATAAGAATCTCTAGATATCTTACCTGTTAAGTGGTTTTCTTTTTAACTTACTAGTGTAGGCAAAAAACTGTTAAAACATTAAATTTTCTTCAATGTTTTCTATTGTGACCATCTTTGCTAGTTACTATTAATAGCTGTGTTCAAACATCTACAATGATGCTGACGGTAGTAAAAAGTACTTTGCTTTTAAAATTACTAAAGAACAACAACCAACTTTTTGAAATCAAAATGAGAATTTAATTCTTAAAAGCGAAATCAAGGACAAATGAATCTTGGAGAATCAACGTTAAAAATATTGTTCAAAGCAAGGTTGTCAAAAACGTGAAATCATAAAAATAAAGAGGGACATCATAAGTATTAATATTGAGATGAAATATGGATCATGAATTCAAAAATTTAATAGTAGTGAAAATAATTTCATGGTTCAGATGAGTATTTGAAAAAGAAGATGCATGCAAAAGCTGATGGAAAAAGGATTAAACTATTCAAGTTTTGTAGTTGTTTAACGATGGAAATCCTTTCTTTTCGTATAATCGTGTTTCTATAGAAAGCACAGGAAAGATATAATACGATACATAAAACTTTCCGAAATAATGTTTTAAACTGAATATGTGAAAGATGGTGGAAATTTAGAGAAAATTTTTATCAAAGTCTATTAAACGTTGGTGTCCCGATTCCACAACGAATTAAATACTACAAGAAAATGAGGGCGATGTGTTAGAGTGGCCATCACAATTGCCAATTGGCAACTCAATTGAGAGCATGTGGCCCTATATGAAGAACAAATTTAGAGGAGCATATTTACATATTAATAAACAATTATCTTTCCAACGATGGACAATTTGGGACTGTTTAAGTGAACAATATGCCCAGAAGTTTGTAGAAAGTACGAGAAAGATGTACCAATTTATACGTGATAATAAACACCCCTGGACACCTTACTAACTGCACGGTAGTGACTAAGACTTAATTCTGAGAAGTATATGTGAGCTGCTTTTTTCACACTCCGTTGGTGTTGCACACATAAACATGGTTGTTACATGTAATTCTCCCGCTAAGTGCAAGTTTCGTAGTGTAATTCGATTCCTTCAAGCAGAAGGGAATAGTGCAGCTGTTTATTGCTAGACTTTACGACGCTTGCGGGGAGCCATTCAAAGCAAAAGAAGAGACATATGCTGACTTCTGGAAATCTTCTTGAAAAATTCGATGGGAAGTTTTTGAACACCCGGCGTATAGCCCTGACTTTCATCTCTTAGACATGACAAATGCACATGACACATGACCTAGTCTTCACGGTGATTATGTAGATAAGTAACCATGTTTGTACGTAATTTTTGGTAATAAATTAATTTTGTTTTTACACTTGTCTTGTCTTTATCTTGTTTTTTACCTATCGGAGGTCGAAAAAGAAGTAGCCCTCGTATGAATAAATTATTGCAGTTCATTTTCGCCATCAAATGTCGGCCAGAAATTGTGCCACAAACCGTAAATGATTGGAATACGCCCAATACAGTTTAAAACTGCAAAGTAAAGGATATTTATGAGCAAAGCAACAGCCTAAGTAAAGGAGGAAGTGAATCAAAAATGCCAGAAGATGAGAACACAGTTATGGCTTCAGGTAATCTATTCGCGTCCATATTTGAATTATGCATAACATTTTGGTTGGTTATTAGGTATTTCATTTCTTAATGGAAGTTGGTTTAGCGAACACAAGATTAACTGCTGATTAAAATGGGCAAAGTGCGGCATTTACTGTTGAGATAGGCAACTCGGAATACCCTCACTTAATATGCATGTATGTATGCCTTTTTTATCGTGTACGTGTTTTAATGTGTACTCTTAAGAAAACGTCAATAAAAGGGGAGTAATTTTACGACCAGACCATTCATCACAGAAATTACCAAACAGCACTAAATTTTCCCTGTCTATTTCTGTTAGGGTAAACAATCCAGCCTCTTGATACGCGATGATTATTCGCGAACGCCCTCCGATAATAAAAAAAATGGCAATAAATCAGGCGCATACTTCATCATGCGGATCTATAGAGATTCTCTAGATAGGCCAATAAAAACAAATTACAGTCTCGACGTGTACAAATAGAGCTAGTTTTTGTTTGTGGAAGTTGAAGTTGGTGTCTAAACATGCGATCGATTCATATTTTCATGATTTTATTGTCTGTTTGGTTGTCTAAAAGTAAAAAGCATATTCCACGCTCTTTGAATTCCATTCATAAATTTGTTTCTAAATGTGAGCTTTGGAAAGTTTTAGATGCTATAAGATCAGCATACAGGCGAAACCATAAAATTTATAGTTTTTAAATAACCGATTACAATTCGTAGGTTTCCACGGCTGCTGTAATTTAAATTATTTCACTCAAACGCATTTCATGCCAGTTTTTTTGTAGAAGTACTTCTTTACGTTAGTAATTTGTTTCCAAAGAGAATTTTCCTATTGGTTATAATTGATTTCGTGTTTCAGCTAGTTTTATGCAACAATATTTAATAGACAAGCGATATGGATCAAAATAATTTTAGATTGATTTGTGATTGATGACAACATTTTTCCGGAACATGTGTTCTATTTATTAATTAGTATGACTCACAAATTCTACATAACTTATTCGTTGAATGTACTTATAAATACAGTGGACTAACTGCGACATATACCAGAAGCGCACAATAAGTACCGCAATAAATAGTTCAATAATAAGTAATATATTTTAATGATAAAACTACAATTTCCTTGCAATTAACCGACGTAATTAAATACCAGAAAAAATACCAGTCTCGGTAGGATTTGAACCCACGACCTCTGTTACCGGCGCATTGTGCAATCATACACCACGAGACCGATTGTGAGTTCAAATCTCTTTTAATACCTAGACGATTTGAACTTACATTTGTCTCGTGGTGTAATGGTAGCACAATGGCCTATCGGTACGCAGAAGTCGTGGCTTCAAATCCTACCGAGACTGATATTTTTTTCAGGAATTTAATTACATTGGTTAATTGCAAGGAAATTGTAATTTTATTATTACTAGTGCCAGTTTAATATTAGTTTAAGTCATATATTTTAGGTTATAATTGTTGTTAAATGCTCTCCCATGAGGCAAGTATTAATAATCTGAATTATCTAGGCTAACATTTGCAACATTACTGTGTATTTATTTTAATGTTAGTTATTCACACCTGCTGTTTACTATCACTTCTGATAATATGTAAACCACAAATACATTATACATGTATACCTGAATTCTTTTTTTCCTTGAAATGAATACGTAGGCTTCCACGACCAGAGTTAGTAATAAACGAAATACTTCCGGAATTGGACCGTGTCATGATGAGATATATATAGAAAACAAATAAGAGTAAGTTCATTCTTCTTTCTTTTTATCTCTTTCCTCTTATTTTTAGCCATTATTGTAGCTTGACCTACCTATTTCCTTTTCTTTTTTATGTTTACTTGTAGGTAACTTATTTTACATGTGTACGATGATTATTAAATTTGCTTTGGAATTGGATATTGTTTTATCTGCTGGGAAATAAAATTGTTATTATTATTATTGGTCTGATAAAATCTGATTTTTTGCTTACTATACTACGGTAGTTTTCTAATTTACGGACACTTTTCTCGTTATGTAAGCGATAATAGCATTGTTTGCACTACATCTACTATTTTTAATTGTTCTACTAATAAACTTTTCTGACAGTCTCCACTACTACGTAACTCTTATGGATGGCTTATAAATCCGTTTTAGCTTGAGCACTTTGAAATTTTATTTGGCTTTCTTCGAGTTTATTTTGTGAACCGTTAATTGTTTTACTTTAATACTATCAAGGGCTATTCGACTTTAGCTTGTGGCTTAAGGTATGAAGTTGGTACGAGACCAGAAGATATGTGTGCGTTTTTTGGGAGAGTTAACAGTGTTGCCTTGAAAACACTTCGATAGGCCAGCGTATTACATGTTATAAGTCTGCATCATAATATTTTCTAACTAATTGTTAGTTTGGTTTCTGTATTATTTCAAGGATTACTCGAATACGTATCAAGGTATGCAAATATACGAAGGCTATTTTTTTCCAATCTCCGATAGCTCGTAAAGATAGGACAAGTGTAAATAATAAAATGAATTGATTACTGAAAGCTGTGTAGAACATGGTTCTTCTCTACACAATCACCGTGAAAATTGATGCATTTGTCCTATCTATGGACGAGACCTCCAATCCACTCTGCATAGAATGTTGCAGCTAGTGAGTTGAGATGGTCGGTTACAACTGTGTACACGGTTGATCTTGAAATTTCTGGAAATTCCACTTTCAACACACTCATAGTAAACCTCCGTTTTTCTCGCACCATTTTGTCAACTCGTAGAACAATGTCTTCTGATGTGATAGGCTCGCGTCCTCGTCTCCCTTCATTCATTGCTACACCATTGACGCACTACACCATCCGCCATAAAGTTTTTGCCGTACACACTCGCGCTTGGCGGAAGAATCAATTGTAGCACCTATGTTTACGTGCCTACAACTCATTTGAAGCGTTGGAAGTGGCAGATATTATAATTGGGGAGATGCGCAGTCACCTTCCATGACTTGAAGGATGACACGAAGGGAGGTTGAAAATAAAACAACCCTCGTAGTTACCTGTGTATTTGTTATTGTAGAATTCCGCAGTCGTTGTTTTCTTCTGTATAACTGGCTGCTGCGAAGACTATGATACGACACATACACAGCAGCCCAGAAACGGTGGCAGACTCATGCAATTATTAGACGATTTCAACCCGGAAAACTAAATTCCTCAGTAGTTTTCTGTGTATTATATATCAACAACAAGTTTTTGTTGGGTTGTTTTTGGCAAGAATGATTCACAGAAAACATATTTGTTTTTAATAAAGTCTTTAAACTTTACATGTTCTGACGACAATCCTATTTGTATTCTCTGTCTGATGATTATTAAATAGAAAAAATCTTCGTTGTTGAATCTAGACTGCGATATTTTTAGGTTTTCAATAACACAATGTAAACAGAATAAGAAATAGTTAGAATAAATATGTTCCTTTATTTTTGTTTACTGAAGCTTCTGTTTATGATCTATTCGATTTCAGAAAGTAAAATTTTGAGGGAATAACATGTTCTTCAAATTAACTCTAAAACTATGAAGTTTAGCTGTAGGAAAGTGGCCCTATTTTTAAAGACTGGATTCAATACAGTAATTTGGAATACCATGTATTTTTCTTAAGAAAGATAGCTAAATAGGACAAATTAAATTTAATATCATCTTCGAGAAACCATTTATATTATCCCCAATTATAAAAATTAGGGGTTAAATTTAAAATAACAGAAAATGATATCTATTTCTGAAATAATATGAGGCAGAAGAATTCTGAAAACATTTCAAATCGAAACAACGTAATCCGAAATATCTACATACCAAATTTCAAGACATAACTATATTTATTACATTATTTTTCTATACTCTTTTAACCAACGTCGTAATGTACTTTGTATATAAAAAAAACTTTAAGTTATGCCGTTTTGAAAGAAACTTGAATGAGAGATAAAAGGACAGGTGCCACATTAGTTTATTCTAAAGAGAAATTAGAAAATGAACCTCGTAAAATTATTTCTACCTTAATTCTCATTAACTGACAACATAAAGGACAGATATTCTATTATAAATCTCTTGACACGGCGTGCTTTTAGCACGCGAATACTCAATTAAAATTAATTTAATTTAATGATCACGGTGGCGTTATATTACATCTGCGACACCGTAAAATCTAACCGCTTATATTTGCTTACCTGAAGAGGAAGAAAATGGCAAGCGACAATATGAGGGTAACTAGGGAAACGGAGTATCCTATTTCGTACAACAAGTTAATTTTCTTGCTGAACTGTAACAAAAGACAGAGGTTAGTGAACATTTATTATTCGTAAACATATTATTCGATGGCGACAAGCAATTAATATAATGATTTTCGTCAACGCTTTCAAGATATTAAGTACTACGTATTTCTCACTTGGAGGTATTTATCATTTAAGAATTACAGTGAAATCTTTCATCGAATAAATTAAACGAGGCAAGTATTTTTCTTTATATCATACAATAGTGAAGGAATTAATCGAAATAATTATATTTCATTCAAAGCGTTATTCCCCAATTTATCTACAAGCTTAAAACTGCTAACAAACTTAGCTATAAGCTTTGGTTTGTATCTGAGGAATGGAAGCTTCTTTATCTCTTGTTCATTTAGTAGGTCACCATCTGTATGTGATTTTCGCTGGCACGTACTGCTTCTAGAAGATGATAAAGATAACGACGTCTTTTAATCCTAAGAATGTAATACTAAATTAAATAACATAATAAAAGCGCATAACTGGGATTGTATATTTATTTTGGAATTCTATTTCCCATACTTCTATTAGCTTTGGAATTGGTGTTAGATTGCCGAATGTTCTCAAGAATGTTTTCTTCTGGTTTGGAGAAAACGTAGTATGGATTTGATTTACACCTTTATGCTTCACTCTTCACTCAAACTATATTTAAAGTATAAAAAAATGTAGAGGGGAATATGAATATTGACTGAATATTTGAACTGTGTGTGTAGTTCTGATACAAGGGTTGTCTTTTAAGTTTTGCTAGAGCTGGAACAAAACAGTAGATAACTTTTAATGACTTTATTGTTTTTCGTAATGTCCTTAACGAAGATTAGTGTACTCTTATAGGCGTTCAAATCAACTTTCAAACCAGTCATTCCACAAATTTGTACTATTTGTACCGGACTTAATTTTTATAATGCCATCATTAGGAAGTAAGGCACCGAAAACGACTTCTACAGCGGAGCAAGATGAGGAGTTGGTAAATTTTTTACGCAGAAATTCTCTCAAAAATGCCATAACGGCTAAACAGAAGACAGATTTTCCAGCATCTGCTGTAACAGTGCGACGAAGAATAGTAGTATCAGAACTAAGAAATCGTATTGCAGCTGACAAGGTCTTCCTCATAGAAAAAACAAACAAAACAGAATTGCATTCGCTAGGGAGTATATCCGTCGACCAGAAAATTTTTGGGATAACGCGGTCTTTTCGTACGAAAAGAGATTTCAATCGTCCAACAATGCTTTCGGTAAATGCTTAGGGATGGATCCGCATTAGAGGTCCAGGTATGTGGGTTTTTGTGGAAGAAAGATTGACTGCGCTAGTATACGTATAACTACTAAACCACTGTCTACTGCCGTCTGACCGACCCTTTTTTGGTGATAATTTTATTTATTAGCAGGATAATTGTCGACGAAATTCATGCAACAAAAAGGAATAAATTTGTTACCGTGGCCATCAACAAGTCCTAATTTAATTTAATTCGCCAAGCTTGGGAAGAGTATTTCAGATCATAATGGCGAAATGACTAAATATTAATAAATACTTTTATTATTTTGTTGTTTCTGTTTTGTATTAATTTTGTTTCCGTTATTTTATTCATCTTTTTCTTCACGGTTTGGAGAACATTGAAATTGTATCTTCTTACTTCATGACCTACGTTAACAGATTCACACAGTTTAAATTTTCAAATCAAAATCCGATGCCGTCCAGACTTCATTGTGGTCGTTTTTTATGATGACAATGGTACAAAGCACGTCAAATAACTTGACAACGCCCCTAGTGCTAAAAAAATATAGTCACATGCGAATTCATATAATCTAATAACGATGGGAGGGGGCGTACTGTACAAGACCTAATACTTCGAAATCTTGGTGACAATCTATAAATGCAAAATATGTGTTGTTGATTTTCAAGTTTTGAATTTCACCCCCGTAGCACTCGTATCATTAATTCTTTGTTTATGAAGGTAGATCTTGAGGTAACGCAGATCTTATCTCGTTTAACCAATATCAGCATACTTATATAGATACATGCATTTAATGTTACCACACTTGAAGGATTCATAAGTGCGAAATGGTAAATAACGCGCCACCATCCGTAGTTCATAATTTACAATCTCATGATGGTATTTGAATAACCCCGTCTAGCAATCGATTTTGAGATTTCGCAATTAGTTCGAATAATTCAGTTTATTTTATCGTGAAATGTATTGATTTTAACACATACGAACGTATTAAAAGCTTAATATAATAGTTGTGGTATTTTTTGAAATGCTAAATGGGTTAAACGTCGTAAATATGTAACCACTCCATAAGACTATCAATTCGATAAACCTTTTTACGCGAATTTAACTTTAATTTAATTTTTTGTATATGGTATGTATAAGATTAAGTAGGTTGTTAGTCAATGTATACATATAATACATCCGTGGACGCTAATTACGTAGAAAACGAATCACTATTTATGTTTATTGTCGAACTTGTTCGAAAAGTTAAAGTTTGAAAGAGTAAACATCCTGTCCAGAAAAAAGGAGTTTTAGAAGATTTTAATGCTTCTTAGGAGAAGATTTATACGAAGCGGAAAAGTTGCGTTCACGTTTAGTTCTTTTCGTATTTATTTCTAAAACGTTTCGCGTTCATGAGTTTTAGAGCGGAGGCAAGAAGAAAATGAGATTTAGCGCAACCGTTTTGAAACTTATGTACAATTAGCACTAAATAGAAGATGATAAGTAATGAACGGAGTTTTGTTTTTAAAGTCTTGCGAATGTTCTTTAAGTCTGCTAGTGATCGTCTCTTGGTTGTAGAAAATAAGCTTTCTTACTCTTGAACTTCATTAGTTTTATCTGGGCTGCAATAGGATTTTTAGAAAAGCTTATAGTAGTTTTTATTCAATATTTAATTTATCTCTTACCCGGTGTATGTATAAGCCTACCTTCCGCTGGCGCCATTTCTTAATCAAACCGGAAAGAAAACTTATGCATACACCGGGTATATGTTTATCTGTGAAACCCCATTCAGTTTTGAATAAAGTTAAAGGATGAAATTTTTGTATTTTAACTTTTCAGGTGCTATTGTATAAAAATTTAAATGACGAGTAAAAAGTTATTTTAAGATAAATTGGGTACATAAACCATTTAAATATTTTCAAAATATTTCTCGAACAATCTATTGTTGACTTTGCCTCGTTTAATTTTTAAACAATAAATTAAAAAAAATCCATATTCAATAATACTCACTGCTAACATTTCCTTATCTATACATTGTGTGTAATTCGTCCACGGTTTTCCGTCGATGGAATCTGGATGTACAAACCACGTACCATTCAGAGTACACTCTCTAAAGGCAGAAGCGTTATTGTTCTTTGGACAAGGCTGTCGGGCGATTTCTCCGGGAGGTGTGGCGTTCCAACACAGATTCCAGCCGTCCAATTCTCCCGGGCAATAGTTCTCCCCTGTCTCGAAGCCTGTTAAATAAATGTATCACTTAAAACTTGGTCATGTAATATTTTATGTTGTAAAATAAGTTGACTAATTGCGGATGCTGTTTATGGGAATAAATTTGGAGAATGTAGACTGGAGTGTGGAATTTATTTGAATACCAATAGTATTTTAATTTATATTTTAATTAACTTTAATATCATTGTTTTCTAGGATAATCTACATTGCAATAGTTTGCTGTATATCACATAATGACTTATTTTTGATTTGAAATTATGAACCTTCATGGATGAAATACTGACCGACATAGTAAATAAACATCCAGTAAACGTTCGTATATTTCAATGGAAATTTCAGAGATATGGCCTTAACAATTCATGTAGACACTAATAATGCGCTGATCATACTCTGTTTCCTACACATACAGCTATTCTAAGCTTCTAGAATCCATTATTGGAACATTATTTGGGGTGGTTATACATTATTGATCCTCTCTCTCAGCATATCCGATACGTATTCTATTGGTAATAAGTCCGGCATTTAATATTAGAATTATCCAAAACTTCATAATGCATTTTCCTGCCGACAAATTGGATTTACTGGTAGTTGAAAAACTGGTATCACTACTGGTTCAAGAACATTATTGAGGGAAACGGAACGAGTTGCATTTAACATTTCTTGAACTACCTCCATTTTAGATAATCCCTCACGTTATCACAGCTGTAGTAGCTGCCGTATGTTGGTGCAGAAAATTGCAGGGTTTCTTTTTCTCCAAGACTGTTGTAATCATTTTACGGTCATCATGAGCCCATAAATAAAATCGACTCGTGTACAATTCTAGCCGTACAATTTTATGGTGTGGATTTAGACGTAAACAGAGAAATGGTCGACACGATCTGAGCCCACAAAATAATAATTTGTTCGGAACGCAGCGTTTTAATAGTACGTGAACCCTCATTGTCAATTGAGTGACAGCTTGGCCGGTTGACAATGAGAGTCCATATGCTCTTGATACGCCGCATTCCGAATAAGTTATTAATTTGTGTGGTGTGGGGTTTACAGTGCAATATCTGTGAATTATTCGACGATATCTTTGAATGCGTGGGCGGACCTAATTCAGTTACTGGGCAGTATATAACCCACTAACATTCGGTTAATATGTTTTTTTAACTTTGGCTTGGCTAACTGACACGTTACCTTATCATATAATTTTTTTATGGTCTCTGAAATTCTGTTATAACCAAGAATTACAATACAAACATCTATATTTTGGCAAGTTATTACTTTTTTACACTTGGTTTTAGTATTTCATTAAGTTTTGAAGGTACATTACTTTCAAGTTTCTGAGATACTTTCTTCGAACTTATGATATACTCTAGGAAATATGGAAAAATTCATTTAATTTTTGATACGATATTCCAGTTACATTTGTTAATAATACATACAATTTCCTTATCATGGCTAATTTTTTAAATATCGAGTGAAATACAGTTATGTCAGTCATTTATATGTATCTTGGTAGAAGGAATCCGAGAGCAACGCTAAACCAATAATCCTCCCGCATAAATCACTCATTTGGAAAACGATGCTGACAGATGTTAAACTGAAAGTGTTGAAGTGTTGAGTACCAGCGTCGTTTACGATCACGCAAGAACAAACAAAAGCAAGTTTGGCATACCTCTGCACATCGAATGAATATTTCTAATTTGATTATAGCACAAGTGCTTCAACAGTATTTGAAGATGGGATAAGAGGATAAAGCACAAAGCTTTGTATTCGCTAATACGTTTTTATGCAAATTTATTATTATTGAAAAATAATTGGATGTATAACATTGAACCTCAAGGTTTCAAGAACATTTAAAGTAACGCTCTATTGTTGATATAACATTTCTATTCGAACTTCTACTACTTTTCGTCTATAAAGGTTGATTAAAATGAATAAACTTACAAATTAAGAGAAGTTGTTCATAATTTGGTATTTGTTGTATAGTTAAATATAGACTTATATTGATTAAGAATACAATAGAAGACGAAAGTTGAAATAGTATTAGTTTCTTAGGCATTTTACTAACGAGAAAAAACCAAAGCGTTCGCACAGATTGCTTTAAAAAATACATTTGGCAAAATACCCAAATTTCAAGTCTATAACATCAAATAAATATAAAATAATTATTATTAATTATTAATAATCTAGTAGATCGATGTTACGTATTTTGAAAAAAAAAAGGAATAATGAAGCAAAATATGATGAAAATGAACGCTTTCGTCCTTTATGTTAAAATTGAACCTACATAAACAAATTTCCCAAAATAATACACGTAATTTAGTTTTTAAGAAAGCTAAAGTTCGCAGCTGACAAATGATACTTTATAATTGTAATATTAACAGAAATCATAAAAAAAAACACTATTCCCATCTAGTTCAACACGAATACAATCTTGGGTCATTTCTATGATTTTAAGACTACAAAAATTAATTACGAAAAAATATATTTTCAAGGAAATATTTAATATACATAGAAGAAACAAAAAGTCAATTACTAATAGATGGTATATTAATTCACTTAATTCCATTTATAATAAGTTGATAAGGTAACGTTTGTCTACATCTTAGCCTTTACAACTACAAAATAGTTAAATTAAGAACTTAAAAAAACTACGAACAACTACGTAAATATTGCAAAAGGGAAGTGTTAAGCAAACCGCACAATTTCGAAATGAATACGTAAGCTTCCACGGCCGGAGTTAGTAATAAACGAACTATTCGGAATTGGACCGCGTCATGATCAGATATATAGAAATGAAATAAGAGTAAGAGGAGAAAGAAATAAATAGAGATAAAAAGGAGAAGAATGGAAAAGAAAATAGAGAAAAAAGAGAAAGGTGGGATCTCGACGTTTCGCCTCCGTCGTAGGAGATTTCTTCAGGAGAAACAGGGGAAACCAAAGTGGCACGGTAACTCGACGTGTAAACCACGCTAGAGGCGAAAGCACTTTGGCGGAAGGTTACGGTGACTCGACGTGTTAACCGCGCTAGAGGCGAAAACCTTCTGATTGTGATTGTTTCATTCATAATTCGCAAATTATTTTCCTGGAATGCACATTTGAAGAAGTTGACACACAAGGTAAAGATATCTTTCTAGGCTTTCCATAGATAAGCTGGGAAATATTTTAATCTCGGCACGAAATGATACGCATAACACCTACTGTATTTCTAGAAATTTTAATGATTACTCAAATATCCAAAACTTTTATTAACTATGTACTGTACTTGCTTGCAACAATTTAAAAGATATTTCAATTCTCTTCTAAAAGTATTACATTTGCTTTTAATTGTCTAAGTGGTGAAATGAAATATAAAAATATTACGTATTCTGTTTGTATATTCTTTTATGGTACATCCATAAACTAAATGGGAGAACAATTTCAGGGCTCCTTTGTTGTTGCTTTATAAAACTCACACGTATCCCATTCTCAGCTTTTTTATTTACCGACCGATTTAAACTCTTACATCCCACAGTTTCATACTACCAAATATTTTCCAGGCACGTCGGTATTAATGGGGCCGTTAATCTTTTAGGTTCCATGATGTTACTTCTTTATACGACCTCGAACTCCCCGACAAAGTTACACTCCCTTTATACCCACATGTATGTGTACCTTTCCTCTTTTAAAGTGACAATGTGTAATCGGAGTCAATTCTCTCATCAGCAGTTTACGTCCGGCGATCTGGTATAAGCGTATTGTTGACAAATTTTACGACGTTATTAAATTTTTCGTAATGTATCCTCGGGAGCAGCTAGTGGATTTTATTAAAACTAAATTTCTCGGATGATAAATCTTAAGTGTAACGACAAAAGAGTGCTAAATGGAGGTATGTTTTAATGAAGATGCTTTGCAATGGTAGTATTTATAATTAATCTGATTTGTTACGAAACGTCCAGTGGCTGTCATAAATAATCTCGGCAAAGTGGGGCAAGTTACAGTGCAGTGCGTAGAACAACGTGAAAGGGTCGAGCGGCCGTATTCGCATCATTTATGATCGTAAGCTTCATGTGTGAGCATAGGCGATGCGGACCGAGGAATGTTTGTTTACACGTAAAATAATGATAAAAAATATATTATATAACGTGCTGAAACACTTACTATTTTAAGAAGTTTCCAGGAAACAAACTGGGTGGCACCTATTAAATATTAGAATCATTAAATATGTTTCCACACTTATTTCAGTCAAATGAGTACGGCGGAATAAATATTTTTTAATGATGAAAACGACAGTTCCATATCGAGTGTTGTTATATTTGCAATTTTAAAGTAATTGTAAGAATTGTAAAACTACCTTCTTCATCAAAATGTTCGCAGTACCGAAACGCAGCCTTTATTCATGGCACTTTGGGTCACAGTTCGTGAAATCTTTTTGTACGTTTTGGAGACTTTAGAAATACTGCCTTCGTATGAGCTATTAATGCATTTACTCATGGATAACATTTAGGGATCAATTGCGCAACAAGGTTTAAAGCATGGGTATTACATGTTACATGTAACAGATTGCCACTGTGTTCTTTAAGAGATGAGCTTAAGGATGGTGCGGCTAACATGGGCACCATCACTCACAAACATTAAAAGTTGGGTTGCTGAAACTTGAAATTTGTTCAATGCCCTCAACACCACTTCCATTTCATCGCTAGTATATTTTGCAATTCTTTTGGAAGCAAGTAAGGTAGGGGATGCCGGTTCAAAGTCTTCCATTGTACGCACCATCACATTCACCACCGAATGTTTTTGCCGATCGGTTATTTCGTCCATACATAACCATAATTTTTTATCTTTCAATTCTGCTTTAATTAGTAATAATCCGAATACTTGTTCCAGAAGGAGACAAATACTTGTTGGTCTAGTCAACAGTACATTACATAGAATAAAACAAACACCCATATCAAATATTGATTGTTCGCTGTATCGTTTGCCACGGATTGCAGAACTGTGTTTTATAATTTTTAGGTGGCGTTCACACTTGCACCTGCTGATACACGTCAAACAGTTGTCGCACTTTGCACATTTGATTCTGTCGCTTTCGTATTCTAGATCCGACATACTCGTTATTACGTTTTCTAGTTTATTCGAAACACGCCGTTTCCGAAACGTACCCAAATGCGACGTTTTCTAAGTATGCACTGACGAGCACTTACAACGACCAGTCCAATAATACTGAACAAGCGTGCTTTGATACGGGTACTCGATTCTCCGTGCCGCGCATGTCCCTCCAGATTGTTCTCCGCACGACACTGAAATTTGCTCCTCTTTGCCGAAACTAGTCATCAATTTCGCACGAAATGGGAACATTTTTGTTTCTCTTTTTTGAACAAGCCCCAATTAGATCTGACAATGTATTATTTATGTTCGGGTTTAAGATAGTATATTTTTGTAGATAGCTATTTAATGTAATTTTAAAATATAGCTAAGTGTAGGGTTATAGTTCTGTTTGTTGTCACAAGCATCAAATGTTGTATTTGACCAAATATATATGAAAAGATTAAAGTATATCCAAATTTCTTGCTCAAAGCAAATAACTACCATATAATACTACTTTCTAAGCTCATTTTGTATTCTGCTGCCAAAGTTATTTCAATAATGTTAGTTGATTATAGTTTTTAACAGCATAAAAAATTGAAATGAATAAAATTAGCTGGTCTCACATTATATTTGAAATATGATGTAAACTGGCAACTCATCCAATACCAAAGTACTTTCATAGTATAAAATACAATGTCCCTAAGCGAATCATCACATAATACAAAGTTTTGAAATATGTTTTAACGCCATTAAAGCAATTAAAAACGAAATACTGAGCTTGATAGTATTCCAGTAACCAAGGAGCATCCATATATCTTCAATTGTGAGGACACGAGACATGATTAATCAGCTCAAGGAACAAAGATATTTCATTTTGCCGGCGTGAGAAGCATTGCATTGTATGCAGCATACACCGAATCAGCGATAAATTCGGTTTCATGCCGGAAACATTACGGCTTACGTTTATTCATTGAGCGTGCAGGTTCTTATCCGCGTTTGCCTTCCTATCACACGAGAGAGCAGTACCTGTAGCCTTGTGCATATTAGCAATTCCGTCGACTGGATTTAACTGGTTATATATGTATGCAAGAGATAATACCGTTATTACATCAAGTTAAAATGAAATGGTTGCTGGTACATAAATGAGTAATCTCGAAATTACGAATAATAGAATTAAACCTTCTCCTTGTCTCGTTTTATTTACATTTCGAAATGGATAATTTCATGGAAAGGTTTGCTTCTTCTGGTCTAAGGTATTATTTTAATATATGGTAAAATTTTATAAAGCAAATATTTACGTCACCATCATTACTATTATCATCGTTATTAATCAAATAATTTATAAACTTCGCGTGTCTTATGCCCTAGGAACTGCATATTGATCGAGTATTGGCAACTTTATATATAATATAATAAGTATAATCAAGTATATCTTATAATAGAAATCCCGTAAATTTTTACATTTTTGAAATCTACGTAATTTTCTAACTTAGGAAACGTGTTTTCTATTAATTTTTGTTGCTATGATTATCGAAAACTTACATTTTTGTGTTTCATCCTAAAGTGGCTAAAATGAACCTCGTTGTGATGCTGTTTTGTTTTTATAGCTATAGTGACGAAAGGAATTTCACTTTAGTTTCTTTTAGAAAATTCAGTTTTTTAATTGAACATCACGGGTAATCCATATTAGTTATACGAGGGCAACCTGAAATGTTTCCGGAATCGGCAAGAGATGACGCACGAAGGTTGAAGTGGATTTATTGGTCGGCAAGGGCAATCCTTTTTATGGCAGCTGTCAAAATTTCAGACGTCTATTGTCAATAGTTGTTGTTTAAGAGTGTGTTTTGTGTACCAAGTCAGAGGGTTTCGCAAAAACGGATAAAATCGAATTTCGTGCAGTGATAAAACACTTCTGGATGACTGAAAAAACGGCTACGGAAATTCGAAGTATTTTGCTAGAGATTCATGGCGGATATACTCCATCATTTTCGAGCATCAGCTTCTGGGTGAGCGAAATCAAACGTGACCGCACAAGCACAAGTGACGAACCACACAGTGGACGCCCAAGAACCGCTACCAACGATGAAATTGTCGGCAAGATTCACGATGTCATGCTAGCCGATTGAAGCCGAGAGAGATAGCAGAGACAACAGGCATCTCAGGAAAACGCGTTGGCCATATCCTATACGAAAATTTGGGTATGAAAAAGCTTTCGGCGCGATGGGTACTGTGTTTGCTCACACCGGAACAAAAACCAAATCGGGTGACCGTTTCAGAGGAGTGTCTGGCCAGGATCCAACACAATCGAAGGGATTTTTTCATGCGTTTCGTAACCGTGGATGAGACTTGGATCCACCACTACATACCGGAGGCCAAGGAACAGTCGAAGCAGTTGACTTTTCCGGGCGAATCTGCTCTGAAGAAAGCAAAGGCCGTTCCATTGTTCTATGTTAACAAGCAAATAAATATTTTTAAGGAACATGTATATGTATATGGAAATATTTGTCTTGTTAAAATTAATATAAATAAAAAAAATTCTAAATATACTGATTGGAAATGAAGTAAATTATTATTATAATTACTTGGTAAATTTATTTTCAAACGAGTATTATACAATATTTAATAAAAATGGAATTGTAAATAATGGTTATGCTGGTGTTATAACGTCTACGACTGAGCAACAGTTTAAATTATCAGTAGCAAAACTAGAACAGAAACAACAGATTAGAGAAGAACTAGAAGGATATGTGAATATTGCAGAATGAGATTGAGGAATTACATTAACAAGTAATGTATTAAAAGTAAGATAAAAAAGGTGTTTGAACTCCTCCTGGTCTGAAGAAGTTATGTTTTCCTTTGTAATACGTTGTTGATAAAAGTAGTAAACACAATATGTACACTATATTTACAGTCAGTTACAAAGTACACTTAATTCACTTGATGACGAGTTAACCCGCTCAACGACGAATTGAAACTCACTATTTATTCTCAATAAATGAATACAAGTTGACTTGCTCTTGACAAGTTTAAACTCTAAATGAATGAATAGACTCTTGACATGATATTGTTGACGATGGATTCTCATAATAACTAGAGCTTTTGTTTGGGCTATTTCCATCGTTCGTTGAACTTAATAATATTATAGATACAATATTAGAAGCAGAGTATACCGTGTAGCTCCAACAAAGCAACTCATAGTTTTATAGATACAATATTAGAAGCAGAGTGTAACTGACAAGAGAACAAGACATAGTTCCACAGATACAATAAAGTTTCAACTTGTCATGAGCATGTTAACTTCTATTCATTCATAACTAGAGTTTTTGTTTGGGCTATTTCCATCATTCGGTGAACTTGTATAGTCCGACGTTTCGGCAGTCTGTCTACAGCCGCCTTCAGGGGTGCCCTGAGAAGGGCTGTTGCTTGCCAGGGCAATCATGCTTCAGTGATTTTTTGTCTAACGCATTTGCCTTATAAGCTATAATTTTGGGGTGCGTATTGGACCTGCGCGCAGGTTGCACGCAGTAGATCGATTTTTTTGCGCATGGGCGGTCGTCGGTCTTCGGCTAATGCTTTCCTTAATCATAGGGAGCCAGATGTTCTTTATTTCCAGGCTTGATCTGCTGATGGCAGTTGGTGTGGTGGCCATATATGCTGCTTCCAACAGTTTTCTTTTCGTGGCGTTGTCTTCTTTATCCAGGATTGCTGCATTGTTCCATGCAATCCTATGATCCTCTTCCCAAGCATGTAGAGCTAATTGTGAGTTATCCGTTTCCCTCAACCGAACCAGTCTCTAGTGTTCTTTGGGTCTGATTGACAGGGGTCTGTCGGTTTCTCCTATGTACGGCCTTCCACATTCGCATGGTATTTTGTACACACAGTTCTTAGTTTTCTGATTTTCGTTGTCGGGCTTTATTTTTGTTAGCTTCGATCTGTTTGTATTTGAGGTTTTGATGGCCGTTCTGATATTATAATCGTTGCCTATTCGTTGATTTTGTCCGATAGGCCTTTCACGTACGGAATATTGTAGTACATACATTCGGTTGTCGTTCTGTACTGTCATTCCTACTTGTACGCATTGTTTTCGCATTCGACAGCGTTTTTTCTGTGCATCCATTTAATTTCAGTGTTTTTGTGATAGAGTGGAATTCCGCTTCTCTATGTCCATCATCCAAACATACCTCTCTGGCCCTATTATATAGGCATTCTGCGACACCCAATTTGACGTTGTGTGGGTGATTACAATCGAACTGGAGGTATTGTCCTGTGTGTGTCGGTTTCTTATATACCGTCGTCCAAAGTGTGCCATCGAACTGTTTATGTGCCAGGACGTCTAGGAAAGGAATGCTGTTATCTACCTTCAATTTCATAGTGAACTTAATGGATTCTTCTAACCCGTTAAGATGTTGGAGGAAGCCATTGATTTCTTCTTCCCCAACGCCACGAAAAGAAAACTGTTGGAAGCAGCATGTATGACCACCACACCAACCGCCATCAGCACACCCAGTCTGGAAATGAAGAACGTCTAGGTCTCTATGATTAGGGAAAGCATTAGCCGAAGACCGGCGACCGCCCATGCGCAAAAAATCTATCTACTGCGTGCCACTCTCGCGCAGGTCGAATGCGCATCCCCTTCTGCGCAGAAAATTATAGCTTATAAGGCAAATGCGTCAGACAAAAAATCAATGAAGCATGATTGCCCTGGCAAGCAACAGCCCTTCTCAGGGCACCCCTGAAGGCGGCAGTAGACAGACTGCCGAAACGTCGGACTATACAAGTTTACCGAACGATGGAAATAGCCCAAACAAAAACTCTAGTTAAGTTAGAATGAATAGAAGTTAACATGCTCATGACAAGTTGAAACTTTATTGTATCTTTGGAACTATGTCTTGTTCTCTTCTCAGTTACACTCTGCTTCTAATATTGTATCTATAATGTTATGTCAGGCTTTGTTGGAACTACACGATATACTCAACTCAAAATGTGAGGTTTTTGGTTTAAATAACTTTCGGTTTGGCTTATCGGTAATTACAGGATTACCTGAGTGCCCTTGGAATAATGAACATTCTAGGTAATTACAAATAATACCATTATCGTAGTTAGAAACCGCAGCAATAAAACCCTAAATGAGAATGAGGAAAATTTGCTAATGATTACTAAAAAGTTAAATAAATAGGGACATTGCCGGGGTTTCCACTATGTTTCCAATTTATACATACTTAATGAAACTAATTCTGCGAATATTTGAATGACAATAGAATATTTCTCTAAAATAATACTAAATACATTAAATATACTTGAATATGAAATGCGATTAAGTAGAAATAGAATAATCGTTCGTTTTGCCTGAACAAAAGGATAGTTTCAACATATTAAAAATCAAATAATAATCATATCTAATATTTCAAAGATTTAAAAAATTAGTAAGCCTGTTATAAATAACCATTTAATTTTTTTATTTTCCATATACAGTTGATTAATTTTTAAATCTGCTCCATTCAATAATTCATTTGTAATCATTTATTGGTGATTGAAAGAGTATTTGAGAAACGTCTTTTTTGCTCTTTGTCAGCATATCTAATGATTGGTTACTTATTTAATAAATTATTAATTTTATCTTCATCATAATGATTTACATCTTTTAATTCTTTTTCTAACACATTAATTTTATTATCTTTATATTCAATTTTTTCATCCATTTTCTCAATTGTCTCAACTGCAGAAATTCCTAATTCTTTTAAAATTCTGTTTTCAGTACATATGTAGTTGTTCCGATGCTTGTGATTTTGAACCAACAGATAATTTATTAAATTCAATACAATCACCTTAGATTTTATTTTATGTAATTCTTATTTGGTTTTTATCTGTAATATCAATCAATGACATTTACTAGATACAGATTTTACAGACTTTCTCTTTGTATTCTTTTGCGTTTTTTACGGACAAATATGGTCGAATGCAATCCATCTTTATTTGAATTTATATGGGAATGAGAACTTGTGGATAAATCGGGATTTATTTGAGTTGATTTTGTTTTTGGATCTTGTTTAATTAATATTAATGCTAAATCTAAAGTTTTTTGTGATATTTTTTTCTCTTCACAAATTTCTTTTTGGAAATATTTTCTTTAGACAATCCATTTAAATATTCGGTTGCTAAATTTATTTTGTAATAATTTTTGGCATCATCTATCGCAGTCCATTGATCTTTTGTATTTATTATATTTTTTAATGATTTTGGTATTCATATATTTGAATTACTAGACTTTGGTAAATGTGTATAATACTTAACACGTACATTACTCATATTTATTATAATATATTTTTATATATTTATTTAATTATTAATAAATACTAATTAATACTAAGTGTGACTAATAGCGGTCGACCAAAGAACGAGTTATTTAATAATAACGCTAATATAACTTTTGGATTGAGATCATTAATTGAAAGAAAAATTGGCGGTGAATTATTATTACAAACAAAAAGAATAATAATTATAGGTCCATCTGGATCTGGTAAATCAACAATTGCTCAAGAAATAATATTTGGTATGGAAAGGAAATCAATTTCAGAAATAAATTCTTTTTTTACCTAATGGAAATGAATTCGAAAAAGATATTCAAGTAACTAAAGAATTATGTAAAGAAGCTTTCATCTATTTTAGTATATATAGATACGAAAAAGATAGTATACCAGATGAGTTGAGAACATATAGTCTTAATATATTTGATGATGCACATAAGAAAAATGGTGAAACATAATATTTTATTTATTGGTAACTTGGGTAATGAGTTATATGAATTTATGTAGTTCATTGGGTCGTTATTAAGTGATTTAATTTCCTTCGTGTAACTTTTACCAGGATCCATACCAATTTATTTATATTTAAAATAATTATGTAACTATTTTATTTTTTTATCAAAAAAAATTATTAATCATATTTTTTTATGTTAAACATTATAATGCTAGAACTATTACGTTTATATTACATTCAATGTTTACGTTCTACGTTAGGTACTATGTTCATGTTTACTTTCACTTTATAGTACTTTCTGGATGTAATGCACTAGTTATATGACAAATATGTAAATATTGGTATAAAATCTGTAAATGTAGCTATTTATACTCGTTCACAATTTGGTGACGATTAAATAAGGTAAATTTTTTATGTAATTTTGAGGTGTGAACGAAGAGATATGTTAATAGATTCATTAATAAATAGTGTTTTATCATCTAATATTAAGGAGCCCTATTTTGGGGACGACCCCAAATTATTATAATTTCTAATATTATCTCTATCCACATTATCATTTATAAGTCGTTCACAATTTGGTGGCGATTAAAGAAATTCAATATTTGTCAAATTGTTAAGCATTATAAGTAGTTTTAATCTCAAATTAGAGAAGAATAAAGCTAATTATGATGCTTCACAAATTGACGGTCCAGAACCGGTATATATTATACTACTAATGGTCTAACATAAAGATAAATCAACTCCTTGATTTTGGACAAACCTGAAAAAAGAAATACAAACAATTAGTGCAAATATGGAAATTTGGGGGTAGACCTATTTGAACTACACCCCGCGACACTTGATTAAACGTAATATCTATAAGTTTGTTAAAATAATACTTTTTTAATTTTTGTGCTTTATGCTTTAATCTACTGCTATTTTAGGCAAATATTCCAAATAAGAGTAAAAAAAATAAAATTTAAGCTAACTAATAAATGTTATTTTGAAAACTGGTGCGACACTTGATTAAATGCAGCAGAACATAAAACAACACAATTATTGTGAAAAACTTTATTTAATAACGGCTTCCGTTCTTACTTATTACCTCTTAACATTCTGTTTGGTAATTAATTAAACAAATTTTAAGTGTCTCCAACGGAAGTCTTTCCCATGCTTCCCAAATGCCCAATTTCAACTGATCTTTATTTGTAAATTGCTTCCCACCACTATAAATCCTTCGAGATAACCATCCCCATACATTTTCTATTATGTTAAGGTCCGAAGAGAACGGTGCCCATGGTAATAAAGTCGTGCAAGATTGATCTAACCACTACCCCAGCATTATGCGTAGGAGCATTATCTTGTTGCAAAACAAAGTCTTCCACGCCCATTTAATTTTGGACTACGCCTTTTACGTTTTCGATTATTTATATGTATTTCTGGGCATTTAGAGATACCTCGATAAAAATGATTTCTACTGCCCCAGAATAAGAAATTGCACCCAATACCATAGCACCGCCACCATCTTGAGGTCTCCGCGATATCACCTTAGGTTTTTTGCTCAAATCGTGCTAGTAATTTTGAAATCCATCAGGTCTATCGAGACCAAATCGCTCCTCATCCATGAAAACGACCTTCTTTCCCCTTCTCCATTGAATGTGTTGTCTTGCGAAATTTAATCGGCCTTCTCTGTGCCGGACAGTTAAAACCGGTTTTTTTTCAGTTTCAACCGACGAATGTGTGAAGATTGTTTCAAAACCTCCTACAATGCCCTTACGGATGCAGAAGTTCAGGCAGCATCCCGAGTTTGACGTGCTGTTACCGCTGAATTCGATGCTATTCGAATAATTTTCCTTCTCTCCTGTTCGGTAGTTGCTTTTGTTGTCCGTCCCTTACGTTCTTGTCCGTAGTTTTCCTTGTCGCGGAGATAATTATGGATTGTGTAATCACTCCGCTTTAATTGTCTAGCGATTTCTCTTATGAAATAATTTCCGTTATTTAAAGTATCGACTTGTGCTCTTTCTGCTTTCGTAAGCGTTTTTTCGCGTCCCATAACGATACAGCTACTACAAATTATTCATATGCAGTAACTTTATCGCCAATTTAACTAAATTATCACTGATATCATACTATTACAATCCCCTGGGGCCTACGACACCCGGTTCTTGTCGCTAGCAGGTATCAGCCGGATTTCCAAAAAATATTAGAAAGTGTATAATACTATATTTAAAATTCTATAGATTTCGTTGTTTTTGAAATATTATGCATGCGTTTAGCCAAGTGTCACGGAGTGTATAGTTTGAATAGATACTAAAACAAAAGAAGGACTAACAGTCAACTTCAGAGAATTAAAAATACTTTGATACAAATGTAAATCAATAGAAACAGAGGAAATACAAATGTGTTGATATAATTGCGGCAGTAAATTTAGAAGTTACTCTACTATTTCCATTGATACCAATTGTAACTCTGAATGATTGAAAGCGACTGAAGATGAAAGGTTACAATCAATTATTCAACACGCATAAAAGGAATATAAAGATAGCGCGCCTTTGTTTCGCACGCAACTGCCAACATTTTCAGCGAACATCATCAATCTTTAAAGCCACGCATATTAGGACGAATCCGAAACATCTGAGCGCTCTACGATTTATTAATTATTCAACGCGTCATAAACGAACATTAATTTGGAAACGAACGCAAAACCCGCAGAATAACTCGGGACTTGCCTATTCCTATTACTCTGCCGCATCCGCGCTACTACACCTGACAAACCGCTTTTCGCGTGCCTTCCGTCAATGCCTCCCTTTCGCGTTTCATTATTCAAGGCAGAATAAGTGAAAGTGGTTCTCGCCGAATTGAATGCGTTGTAATTCGGCGCTGATGATGATAGATTGACGAAAGCGGTTTTTTTCTTATTTCAGAGGATATCGACGTTCCGTAAAGTAATCGATTAACACTTCAAATACACTTTTCATGGCGCGCTTAGTATTTTCTTTGGATCTACGTACTTATATTTGGTTAATATTCGTAGATAGTTTATTGAAATTATTTATCTCATAATCACCTATCGATTATTCGTTACTTCTAGAAAAATGGAAGTGTTTACATTTGAAGATTATGCCAAATGGTGAAAATATGCGAAATCATTTTTAATTTATTAATAGAATATAGTAGAATTTATTGGCAACAGTAAAACAAAACAACAGCAGACAACATCAGTTGCAATAATTAATTAAACATATGTGCCGGAGGTATACGGCGTTCTATCTTTAGCCTTCGTTAACCAAATATAAAAAGAAAGCAAAGAAAATAAATTTCAAACAAAAAAAAATTAAAACTAAGAAACAGTACAATACAATGGCAGCAGATACGATTGCTTGTGTAGGCGGGGTACGGATAGGTATACAAAATTATTGGTGTTGAATTGTTGTGCGTAAGACTATACATTACTTGCTCCTTTGCCACAGCCCCCTTATTATAGGGAGAAAACCTTAAACTACCAATCGTGCTAAGAGATGATTATATACGGGCCGTAAAGTACCTGCGAATGATTGCTAGCCCGAACATGTGCTGAGTTCGGCGCAGTCGACGAATGAATTGCAACAGACCGACAGTCGTACTGTTGCGACTCTCACGACGTGAAAATTGCTATGACAACTGAATACGTATCAAGCGTGCTGCCGTAAGGCGCTGAGCTAAATTATGCAGCAACAGCGCACTAATTTAATATATATTATAAATGTATTTTAAGCGATTTCTTTTACGCTAAAGTATTTTTGTTAGCATATATGTACATAGACAGATTGAAGTAAATTCATAAAACAATATATGCAATATAAGAACATAGAAAAAAATAACAAACAACACATTAAAAAATATTGAATTGAAAGATACATTAATATAAAAATATGACTATAAAAAATGAAACAGTCTCGATGATTTAGAATTCGTAACAACCTCACATCTGTGATTGGGGACAGACAAAAACTGACCATTACGAACGCCACGCGAATGTATCTGATATCTGAATCTTACTTAATTGTACAAATACAGTGGGCATTTACATTTAATAATGTTAATAAAGAATATTGCACTATGAACCACCCTCGTGTAATACATATTTAGAATATTTAAATCTATGATTTTCAGTACAACGCCGCGCATGCCGTAAACGAAGCGAACACAGACATTCTAATGTCGCTGGATTCACTGACAGTTCTGACCCGTAATGAAGTGAGTGTATGCAGCATCTGCATAATTAAAGTTAGACAAAACAATAGTCTTACAAAGCATGGATCTTGTCGCCCTATAGAAGGGCCTTCAATGTATAAACATTGATTTTAATGCTATAGCGGCCTTCCTTATGATGTATGAGGTATTCTGATGAATGCTGGGAGAAGAATCGATATACAAACGCTAGCTCTTCACACACTCTAAGGGACCAATTTTGCAGCCCCCAATATAAATATCGAGATTGGGCAACAGTCTAAGTCTAGGATTTTTTGGACCAAAGGTAATAAGTTGTGTTTTGTTAGCGTTGAGTGCTAAGTATAAGTGATCACAGTACACTGTTAGAATATGTAGATCTTCATTTATGCATTTCAGAGCTTCAGTAAGCTTGGAAGAGACAAATCAAGTTGGGTGTCGTCCGCATATAAATGATATATACAATACTTTAAGACGCTGGGAAGGTTACTAGTATAGATGGAAAACAAAAGTGGGCTTAAGATGGCTCCGTGCGGTAAACCGGAGAATATACTGATCTTTTCAGGAATGCGATTATCTAGTACAACTTGCTGTATCCTACCTGGCAAATACGACTGTACAAGTGCCACTGCAGATAGATTGCAACCGATAAAATCAAAAGTCCGCAACAAGATGTCATAGATGGGATTGTTTTTAATTTAAGCTTGGGATGAGAAAGTTTCTCATCATTTGGCCAACTTTAATTTGAGCAACGAAATTATTCTTCTAATGTAGAGTGATTAAATAAAATTAAATTTCTTCAATAAAACACTGTACTCATAATCCCTTATTTTGACAATAAATAATTTCAAAAGTAAATCATATTTTGTGTAATATGTAATTATGAGCAAAATGTTCCTTACTATTATATGAGTATGCTGGCATAGTGTTGCTAAATGCATTACTCTTTCAAGTGGTTTTAGAATTAAACACAGAATATAGCAACGCGTAACCATTGGCTTAGTTTTTGCATACCTTGCATATGTACAAATTATAATACTTAATCTATTAGTGAAGTATTGAATTTATGATATTTAGTATTTCTTAATTGCTCTCTTAACCTCGAATGTTTCGAGTAAATTTAAACAATATCCTTTTAGATCTTGATGCAATATTTTAAATTCCTCATTGAATACGTAATTATTCTCTATGCAATGTTAGATAAATCCTGTACTAATAACAATCTATGCAAAAAAAAAATATTATGGATTTATTCATTTGGAACCATCTTTTTTAAATCAAATTCCCAAATTATTCTATTTAATCACCAATCACTACATTCGAAACTTTTTTTTGTTGAGAAAATGTTGCGCTATTCAAATTGGGGATTTGTTCGACTGATTTATATAGCAAGCTTCGTCCGTAATTTCTGCATCCGCAGTTTTTATATTAATTTATTGCACAGAGGGGTCAAATTTACGCTTATAGAGTTGTTCTGGTCAATCCATCCTGCTTGATTAATGCTGCTTTATTGGTAGGCGAATCAACGTAGCTTTTGGCAAAATAAACAGTTTACTCCCAAGTGTCTACTTCGAGCTTCATCACGTATTATGGATGCTCGTCTGTTTGTTATAAGTGGTTAAAGAATAAAACGTTGTATGCTGTACCAAGGGCAAAATACGAATTATTAACATACACTAAAAGAGGGAGATTTTATCATCTCTTGGAGAAGAGCAACAGATTGCATATAGATACTTGCTTTGCAGAAAACTAGTTTCTCTCTTTATACGCAGTGTATTGTAGGCATGTGTGTAGAAGATAAGATATTTTCTTTATATACCGTTAATAAAATTGTGCACGTTTTAAATATTTTACGTAAATTAAATCAAATAATTTTACAAATGGATCACAAATGTAAGAAACATCAATTGAATCAAAGGCATGAGTATGATATTTTGTAATGGACGATAATAACATAATAGGACAAAATTGAAAAAAAATGGAAAATAATTTCTATCTGCATTGTGTCGATTTTATCAACTAAGAAATTATAATACAGACTAAAGTATAGTAGATTGTATAATTTAAAATTGGCAGTAGAGACATACGTCAGTTGATAGGCGTAGTGTTTGCATTGTTGGTTTGCACATTAATACAAAAGATTCATTTGCCACAGAGTCTATTGATCGTCATGCGTTTGCTGTTAAGTGTCCTTTTTTTAAAGTGATGTTTCAGCTAATTTAACACAACGTGACTTTAGGTGCAGTTCTAACGTAGTCTTCCTACTAATAGAGGAGTTCTAATATGCTAAACGGCTTGAAACTAGCTAGGGAAGTTAGATTTATTGTTTTTGCTTTGCCGAAGAAGAATTCTGGCTGTTTATGGACATCTCGCAGCCCAGAAAATTGGTAGCAGCTTTTACATATTGGTTACACGGTGGTTCAAGAATTTCTTAAGTTTGAATAATAATAATAATAATAATAATAATAATAATAATAATAATAATAATAATAATAATAATAATAATAATAATAATAATAATAATTTATTAAATGGACACAATATTAAATAAAATTAAATGCATGCAATGCATTAAAAACAAACCAAGAAAAAAAAAATACCGAAAAGAAAAATGAAATACTAATAAGAAATAATTAAATAATAAATACCACTAATATGAAAGATTAAAATAAAATGAAAATATGACAAATTAAGGCAAATCTAAATTGTAGATACAGACAGTAAACCAGGAGAGTCAATGCTTCCGGTGAGAATGTTTTGCATAAATGAAGTGGTTTCTTCTTTCCACAAGCGTTACCAAGTCACGCCTCTGAATTAGCCCGTCGTAGGGAATACCTCGCATAGAATATTGCCCATCGTTCTTATATGATAGATATATTCTAGAAGATTCATTTGGATGTTGTAGAAAGGATACCAAGCCACGGATGCATATTCGAGCTTGGAAACCACGGAAGCAAATAAAAGAGTCTTTATTGCATCAAGGCTAGTAAAATCCTTACAAGTGCAAAAAATAAATCCTAATAATTTAGAAGCGGCTGTCGCGACGTCTAAGGCATGGTTAGAGAAGGTAAACTATTCATCAAATGCCACATCTAAATCCTTAATAGAAGATTGACGAGCAATATTAATATTGTTAATACAACACAGAGGATCGATTCTACATACCCTTTTTGTAAAAGTCATGAAGAAACACTTACCTACATTTAATTTTAATTTATTATGCAGACACCAGGTATGAATCAAGTCTAAATTACGCTGCAGAAGGTCATCATTGAAGGAGTTATGGGCGTGGTAGATTTTAATATCATCAGCATGGGCTAATAAATGGCAGTTAATGGTCTTTAAAAAAGCGTCGATATATATATATATATATATAGAGGAACGGGCCAAGGTTCAATCCTTGAGGTACTCCAGAGGTGGAGTAAAAAGTTCGAGATTTAAATCCATTAAAATAAACGTAATTAAGTCTGTTTAGAAGATATGATCGAATTAATCTTAGGAAATTCTTGCTGACACCGAAAAAATTCAGTTTCTCTAACAACTTATGATGATCAATCAGGTCAAAAGCATGGGAAAAATCAATATAAATAACATCCAGTTGACCACCCCCATCCACGGTTTCAGCAATTGTTTGAGAAATCTGAGCCAAGTTAGTTACAGTAGATCAGATCTATTTGCCATGAAACCATGTTGAGATTCAGAGACATATAATACCATAAGGAAGACGTTTATAAATGAACACTTCAAAAACCTTCGCAAAAGACAGGATTATAGCCACAGGTCTATAGTTGCCAATATTGGAACTATCACCCTTCTTCAAGATTGGCGCAATTCTGGTTACTTTCCATATATCAGGAAATGTACACGTGTGTAAGGCTAGATTAAAGATTATACATAGAGGAGTAGCAAAAACAGTAGCACAATCTTTCACAAAAAAGCAAGGAATGTTATCATTACCAGCTGTAAATTTGTTCTTTAATGTTTTGATGCATTGTATTACTTCCTCTACCGAAATAGACTGCAAACACAATGGTGGTAAGCTAGAATCAATATCTGGAAGAAGAGAGTCCAAGGATTCAGGTAGAAAAACATCAGAGAATAATTTGGCAAAAGCATTAACTATCAATGTGGGTTCACTGTATTCGTTAGTGGCATCAAAAACTTTGCCAGGAATTCTGGTAGCGCCCTGTGTAGAACGAACGAATTGCCAAAAAGAACGTGGATTCTTAGAAAGGTTCAGTTCGCTGTTGCGAACATATGTATTATAGGCTAAACTAATGTCCATCTGAACTAGCTTACGTAATCTTTGAAATTCTATTGTGTAATAATTATTGTCTGTCGATTTCCATTTTCTATAATAACAGGGCTTCAGTCTTAAGTTTTTCTTTATTGCAGGGGAGAACCAAGGAGGGTATAGAGTCTTGTAATTTGAACCAAGGGTAGGAACAGACCAATCCAGGACAGTATATAGTTCGTTATAAAAATCCTGTACAGCCAAGCTAACATTTTGGTGACTCTTAAATAACCAGTTGGATGTGGATAAATCAAGGTACGGGTTGTAATAATTTGATTTATAAAAATTAAACCGAATGTTATTGTTGGAAGGAAAGGGAAATACCTTAGAAGGCTTGGCATTAGGTACAGTAATATCTAGAGCGGGGTGATGATTATCTTCAACTAAGAGAGGGAGAATATCTTGCAAAACTTCTAGTTCAGAATCAAAGTTAGGCAAAACTAAATTTAAAACTCTATCATTCGAATTCAAAACGCGATTAAATTGGCGCAGGTTTAGAGACTCTAAAAAAGATAGAAATAAGCGTAATTTACAATCAGAAACGCTAGATTCAGATATGAAATTGGATAGGGATAGGAACAAGTCTATCCGAGATAAAGATCTCGAGTAAATCAAGGAAATGTTCAAGAGATTCATGATCCAAATCAGGAGGAATATAAATTAATATTAAATAATAATAACCAATTTCAAAGGCAATTTTAGTTATTAATATATCGATTAAGGGCACTGATGTCTTAAATATCGAGGTGTCGACGATATCGTAAATAATGTCATTTGAAAAGGCCATCAAAACTCCACCTCCTACTTTCCGGCCAGTAGCTAAAGGGTTGTGATCACTTCGAACAGAGCACGAACGAGTAGGATGGAGAAATAAATTCGTTATTAGGTATTGAAGCACAAAGTCATGTTTCGGTAAGAAGAAGGATATCATGCGACGAAGAGAAGGTGCTAGTTAATAACGTATGTGTTTTACCGCGGATACCACGAACATTTTGGTAGTATAAATGCAGTTGTGAACATCTGTTGGGTGTATCTAGTTTAAACTAGATACTATTCGAGGAATACCATGGATATACTTAATCCTTAAATCCTTTTCCTCGCCCTTATTACGTTCCAAAACCTCAGCTTAAAGAGTTCTGTATAATTTCTGCTCAAAAGGAGTTCTATCACGGGAACAAGATATTCCAACTAAAGAAGTGTGTCGTTTTAATTTCGAAACGTTTTTTAAAGCCAGACGCACCGCATCCTCCGACGACAGCTTTACCTTGATACGTCTAGGCTGTTCCCTAGTACGATCAAACTTTCCCAAACGAAATGAAGAGAGAAAATTATGTTCTGCAATTAGAACTGTTAATATCTTTTTTACTGACGCGGCGTCATCCTCGGACTTGGCACTGTCGCCTCTTTACAACCATAAATAATTATATTGACACGCTTACTCCGTTCAACCGTTTCTTGAATTATCTTTTCGGTTTCGATTAAGGAAGAGGAGTTTGATGCGCTAGATGTAATAGCAGATTTTAGCGATGCAAGCTCGCTTTGCAAGTATATAATTAATGATTTGAGGATGTTCATATCATTACCGAGACTGATGCAGGCAGAACAGCTCCGCGTCAATCCCGATCTGGCGTTAATTTTGCGAGCTTCAGCAGCTGTAATATCCATGCATTCAATGTTAAAATTTTTGGTACATATTATGCATTGAACTAATCTATGTTGTGGGATTTCTACTCGGCAGCAAGACCAAGCACTCATCGTTACTAATTGTTAACGACGCACGAGAAAATAAACAACCCCAAAAGGTCAGAGGAAAGAAAAGAAATCCTCTTCACACCTGCGGGGTCTATCGCGGTGTCTAACTAATCACAGAACGGGAAGACCTCGGAAGATTTAAATTAATAAGCACAAAACTCATAGAAATGACTAAAGCACGACCGCAATTTTTATTCAATTTGACTTCATGTGGGACTTTAGGACCGTATCTTCTTTAAGATAGCAATGCGACAGCAGTTGTGGTAACGTCTGGGTGTTACGCTAGACTGTTGTTTTACTAATACTTAGGTAACACAGTGCTGAGCAAGGTGGCAGGGTGCTGAATTGCGCTCGTTGCTGATTCGACAAGATGGTGCGAAACCTCACACAAGTCTCTCAATGTAAATAATACTACTGACATGATTAAAAGAATCAATAGCGATTGCCATTCAACAGATTCCATTACAAATCCTGGGGAAGACTGGACTCTCTCATACGAAACGTAGAACTTGTTTGCTGAGCGATGAAGTCCATCTTGTAGAATAGCTCTTAACTTAAATAAAGTGTCAGTGAAAAACAAAAGTGTTATTTCTTCATTTTTTCGCAAATAACCCTGTACTGTCTCTTTGAATACCGTGTCAATATTCGTCATGTTGATAGTTTCCTTCCATTTTCCTATTTACATAGTTCTATTATGGACAATTCGTTAGAATTTTTTTGTCGCGCATGATTGAAACTTTTAGATTTTGTAAATTTAGCCGTATGTATTTTGAAAAGTATCAGAACAATCCTTTTACATCAGGATTCTCTTTTCCTTACTATCTATATTAAAGAATTTGTCGTGGAGTTTATTAAACGCCCCCTTAATAACTAGAAAGGCGGCTGTTGCCATGTCTTTATCTTCCATCGATTTAGAGATCATTTTTGAGATCATTTGATGTTGAGGCTGTTAATCTTTCCGGTTAATATGTACTTGTACACATTTATACATTGATCTGTGATTAATTGCGAGATGACGTGCAAGATTAGATAAGTGTCAGTTTATTGATATGATATATTGGAAATCCCTTTTGGCAGAAACTTTTTTATATTCTTTTAATGATTTATTTCAACGTGTTCTATATTTTATAAGCTACTCACTGCCATTTTTATTATCACTTTGTGGAAGCATTACGTATGCGAAAAGAATCGAAGAAATACAAATTATATACGTCAATTTTATAGCATCATCAATCGTTCAAAGGTTAACGAAGAGAGCAAATATGGTGTATGGCTGCTCATAAATAAACAGGCCATTTGGACGTGTTCGGAAAAAAAAGGCTGACGATACCGAAAGAGGATATAGAAGGAAATTGGGGATACCGGAAGTGTGGAGCATAAATTGTTTGCAACCTCGTGCCTTGAATAAGCGTTCGTACTTACTGGATGTATAATTATCGCATGTTTCCACCATCTTCCTGTGTATCTCATCCCGGTCCAATTTCGTTAAGTCCGTTTCCGCCATTCGGGCAACTGTAACAAGAAAGAAATTCTTTTTAGTATGATAAATAAAATATAATCGGTAAAATATCGGAATAATATATAAAAATCAAAGCGTCATATGAACATAGTATTTTTAAGTTCTGTTAGTCTGCTAAATTTATCAAAATATTAGAGATTACAAAAATCTCCCTATTATATGGACATATTCAGAATTACCACAAGTTAGTTCTTTACTTTGTAGATTTTAACGGAATAAAAGTCAATTTTTTAAAAATGATTAGTCTTAAATGAACCGCAATTCATTTAGTATAGATACGAATGGTTTGCCTCGCAGATCTGTTAGGTAGCTGGTAATAGTGTTAGACGTGTCCTGTCTACAATTGTCTGCGCAGTGCACTGACTTTAACAACTTATTGTGCGACCTTTTGGCTATTATTCTCCGCCTGATATTGGTTCTAGAAGAGACCGTTGTTGTTTTCACGTTTTAGCGAATCTTGCTGTGAATTGTGTTTAGATGATTCAAATGACTGTGTTTATATTCTTTGTCTTGCAGTGGAAGTGAAAGATATTGTTCCCACGGGTCTAACTGTGTGTGACTGGTCTGGTATCTTGGTGATCTATTCACATTCTTTTTAGTGTTTAGTATTGTACGTGTTTCTGGTTACCAAATAACAGAGAGGTGTTGCAGATTATCTGTGTGATTGGGTCTTTTATCGATTTTAGTCTTTTCTCTTATGATTCCTGCGACTGGAATTGTGTATTTTGCTATTCTTTCAATGAAATCAATTGCATGCTATGTGTTATTAATGCGTGTTGATCTAGAGATGATGTGGGTTGCTTATTTCTTACAGTAAATTTGCGATCTTTCTTTCTGGCCTATATCTGTTTGTCTATCCTAGATTTGGAAACCTAGATGAACGACTGAAGAAAAAATATATACAGTAATAACAAAAACAGAGTCCCAGCAATAAATTCACGTAAGGTCAATGGAACATCAAGTTCGAATCCGTGGAGGGCACACGAAATACGGAACCAATTACACGCGGTCAGACGTGCAGAAACAGTTTTCCTCAGCACGCATAAAGGATACAAACACAGCCATCTGAAGCATTCCAATGCATCTTCCGCTTAGATTGTTAGTTAACCTAATAACGATCTTCATCACCATGATCTGTCTCACATGTTATTCGTTCAAGTGGAAATCTCCGAGGATAATCGATGTTCCGGAACCAAGGAGGTACCATTACACTATTGAAGGTTACCGTCCGATATCGTTGCTCAAAACCATTAACAAGGTTCACGAAACTTTGCTATTGGCCGGGACGAACGACCATCTAGACGAACACCGTCTCTTGGATGACGACCAGTTCGGATTCATACCGGGCCATTTAACTACTTGATAGTTCTTCCGGATAACGGATCCCGTTACTATCGCCTTCAACAGAAAACAGACCGCCATCGTAGTGCGTCTGGGCCTAGAGAAAGCGTTTGATAAAATACGAAGGACTGCTGCTGTAGATGAAGGATTCCGGTTTTCTTGTTAGAAGACTATCAGATCTTACCACCAGAAGAGGATATTCTACACCATTGTGAATGGTTTTGGTTCCTCTGCGAGGCGCATGGCATTTGGAGACGCGCAGGGATCCGCAGTAGGTCCTGTGCTATTCACGATCTACATCAGGGACATTACAGAGCTGAAGGACTATTGAGTGTTCAATGCAATTTACGCATACGACATCCTAAGATAGTGACTAGACCTGCACAAGCACATCTGGCCAAAATTGAGGAGTTCTTTAGTACCTGAAGACTTAAGACCAATCCGAGGGAAGCGCAATTGCGTTTACAAGGACTCATCCAGAGTTGACGCCGTTGCCAGAACGAAGATCGAATGAAGTGCCTGGATAGAGTATGTTGGAATGATCTTTGACAAATGGCTCATATTCTCTGGGCATCTAAAAGGTGTAAGAACAATTGGGGGAATACTTCAGCTCCACTACCGTCTTTCTAACCCAGTCCTTAATCCCAAAACGGGAATTTTTCACGCAAATTTTCCAGGAAACAAATCAATATTATGGAAGCCCAGCTATACTTATTTCCATTTCATACTTACCTAATTGTTATTGTGATATATTATCGTTTGTATACTTCGATTATGGTTAGTTACGTGCTCTTCGAACTTTTCATTTATTTTTGTTGACAATTCAAATTACAATCACAATATACAAGTACAAATATGTAGCCGTTTCAAAGTCTAGACTTACAAAAAATATTACCATAGTGTAGTCTTTTAAATTATTCATCAAATCAATGTTAGTTGATTTTCCGTAAACATTGTATTCAAATGTTAAATATCATAAAATGAACGCTGAAGAACTTTTCCATAGATTTATTTCCATTTCATGATTTTTATTCGATCTACTTAAGTGAAGAATATACAAGGCAATAAATCTTTTATACGAACGACGAGTATATATAACGGAAATTGTTTATGTTTAACATGAAAACTTATAGAAAACGGGATGTCAGATATTTCCCCTGCGAGAAGGTTTTTATTTACGAGAACAGTGATTGATGATATAAACGACTGGATAATTTCTCTTTAACGTTTTAAAGTAGTTTTAAGCAACAAGTTGCAGGACGAATTGACTTTTATATTTTGTTTGGATCGATTTCGATTGCAAACCTTGCAAATGTTTATTTAAATGTTCAACTAAATGAAAATGCTTTTATACCGGAAGATTAATGTACTCTGTCGTTATAAATAACTTATTTGTGTATTCCAATAAGGAAATTGTGTAGATAGTACCTTAAAAATAAATAGATAGTTGTATGTGTTTGTTTTTCTCACTATATTGCCTTTTCTTACAGTATACTATAAAGGTTTAAAAATAACCAAGGTTGATAACGAAAAGGTTGCTAGATCATTAATATTTTAGTTCGTATATATCTTGGTGAATTCGCAGAGCTTGATCTGTTTCTTTTTCCATTTGTTACTACCCAATCATTGTGTTTTGTTGTGTATAAAGAACGAGGGCTACGAATTAATTGTGACATTAGAACTAGTAGTGTAAGAAGGAATAAATGGCTTGAAGATTTCTATGCAGATTATCAAGACTAGGTGCTTGTACAACCAGTATTTCCCTTGCCAACGTTAAATTTATGCTATTAGGTGTATAAATAGAGATCTGTATTTAAAGGATAATATTGTATTTTTTCATTTCTACTGCCTCAAATATATCTAAATATTTTTTTATTACTTTTTGTTAGTAATATTAATTTTTTAATATCAAAACGATGTTGTGTATCTCCTTTTGTTGATTTTTCAAAATTATGGTTTTTCAAATGTGATAAATGCTTTTCAAGCATAATTTTTGCGTTTCTTTTTATTTGCCCTATATAAGCGCTACATTTAAATACCGGTACACAATAAGGATCTTATTACCATCTGAAACCGCGACAATTATCGGGAGAATTCTAAATATACGTTTATTTGATTCCTTACAAACTATGAATCTGATACCTGGTAATCAATTCGATTTTGTGTGCGGCAAATCTACTGTTCACGTGATTCATTAGGCTCTTCACTGCATTTATAGCGGGTTGGATGCTAGCAACAGTGTCGCGAGAATCTTCTTTGATTTATCTAGCGCTTTGGACATGTAGACCACTCATTTTTGTCATCTTTTGTAAGATTTGGGAGTTAGAAGGGTCGCATACGATATCCTGTTCTTTTCTTCAAGACTGTAAGACGTACATATGTATGTTGCGGTTATAGGTGAAACAAGCAGCATCAGGAAACTACATTATGCTACTCCAATAAAGCCGCGTATTGTTCTTCTTTAGAAAGCAAAGTTTTACCAACGACGCTTACTATAAGTAATTTAAGAAAAGCGGTTGGCATTGTATCCCTTAGATCCTCCTACTTCGCGTATGTAAAATTGCGATTGAGGTACGCTGTTATATAGAGGCTCATCATCGGCACTTAAAGGTGTTGTTTGTTATGTAAAGGCGCGTGATCATGTAGAGGCACGTGATCAGGCCACAATATGCGCCCAATATGCAAAGATCTAAATATATTACGGTTATGGTCATTATATTCTTATGAGATTATAATGTTTTTTTAAAAGTCACAAAATTCTTTTTGTCCATAGTGGTGATATCTAGTCCCGGCAAGGAGGGATAAGGTTCAGTGTCGTGCGGAGTACAACATGGAAGTGTGAAGCGCGCGGCACGGAGAATCAAATGCCCGTATCGAAGCACGCTTACTTAGTATTATTCGACTGGTCGTTGTGAGTGCTTGTCTGTACACACATACTTAGAAAATGTCGCATTTAAGTACGATTCGAAAATGGCGTGTTTCGAATAAACTAGAAAAAGTAGTAGCGAGTATGCCGGATTTAGAATACGAAGGCGATAGAACTAAAAGTGGAAAGTGCGACAACTGCTTGACTTGTACCAGCAGGTGGAAGTGTGAACGCCACCTAAAGAGCATAAAACATTATTCTGGAATCCGTGGCGTCTCTTTATGGAGCGAGTATTCGGATTATACATTAGTAAGTCGGATATCGTTAAGAAACTTTATCCCATTTGGTCGTGACTACGTTGAAAGAAGAATTGAAAGGTAAAAGAATTGTAGTTGTGTGGACGAAACAGACGATCGGCAAACACATTCTGCAGTGAATGTGATGGTACGTACAATGGAAGAGTTTGAACAGTCATCCTCTATCTTACTTGCTTCCAAAAGAGTTGCAAAATGTACTAGCGATGAAATTGAAGTGGTGTTGAGGGCATTGAACAAATTTCAAGTTTCAGCAACCCAACTTTTAATGTTCGTGAGTAACCGTGCCGAGAGCATGCTTTCCTTAAGCTGATCTATTAAGGAAGAGAGTGGCAATCTGTTGTAAGATGTAAAATCCATGCTTTAATCCTTGTGGCGCCATTATGGGGAACATGATTAAAGGCGGTGTTTTACTACTGCGAATATTTTGATGATGTAAAGAAGGTAGTTTTACAATTCAATTCGGGACACGCCAGAGCTATTATGAGAAGCCCGAAAATGTTTGAAGGTAGTCAGGTAAAATGTGATTTAGAAAGTATTCGCAAGAACTCCTATGGACTAGCGGAGACAATTGAAAAATTACAAAGTGAAGCGATGTTGTTTGTGGATTCTGTTCAAATTGTGGATGATGTTCACTCGCGCCTATGTACTGCGGAAGGCGAAAAAGATGAAAGTGAAATGGGAAAATTTGAAAGTGTTATTGACAAGGATTCAGATTTTCTCATACTAAGACAAACTTGTAAAGGTGCGTCGAAAGATCCATTAAGTTGTCACAAGGATAACTTTAAATTCGCAAATATAACACACTCGATGTGGAACGGTCGTTTTCATCATTAAAAAATATTCACTCCGCGCGCTGTACTCATTTAACTGAAGCAAGTGTGGAAACACATTTAACGATTCTAATATTTAATAGGTGCCACCCAGTTTGTGATTTCGTGGAAACTTCTTAAAACAGTAAGTGTTTCATCACGTTGTATAATGTATTTTTTATCATTATTTTCCGTTCTCAATCGCCTATGCTCACTCGTGAAGGTCACGATCACAAATGATGCGAGTATGTAAACGTGTAAACGTTACTGAACACTCGTCTTAAAAGTGTCGCTCGGTCCGTTGACGTTGTTCTCCGCACTGCACTGTAACTTGCCCCACTTTGCCGAAACTAATGATATCTATGCCGCCGTACATACAAGGAACGTTAATAACATTTCAAAGGCAAGTACATACTTCCGCGCCAAGAGAAATTACATGACTGACTATAGTTACTTTTATTCCTTTTTGGAAAGTTAGAGAGTTAGCGATAAAGAAAGTATGTATATAGGAGTAAATGGTATTTCCAAGGGATCACTTATGCGTATATTTAGCTTATTTCATCCAACTTCCACTCCGCAAGGAGGTGAGAGGACAGTGATACGAGTGGCAATATAATTTCATTTACGTTAGTTTGATAGGTCTACAGAAGGCGCATTTGGAGATATAAATTTTACTATGTTTATTTGTAACAACAAAAATCGAAGATTGTCGAAATATCAAGGGTACACAGGAGATTCCACTGAAATGAAGAGCGTCGTTTTATAGTACTCGATGGACAAGTCTTCCAAGTTTCAATCGGTTCAGTGACTCGTATTTTAACAGAATTATGGCGTTAATTTAACCTTGTTTTTTACCACGTTGGAGAACTAATTTTCATAAAGAGTAGTAGGTGGACACATATTCCTTTTTGGTGTCTAATTACTGTAACACGGTTTATTTTTGCAAAGTTCTTGTAATACAATATTTATGAAAGTTACATATAACATGCTGATTGTAACATGAAAGTGTATAATAGAGCAGCCATATAATGCAAGATAGGTAGTCACGGATATTTACAAATGAGAGTAACAATGTATCGCATTTTAAAAACCATAATTACAATCTTCTTTATGGAACGTATAACCGCGAACTACGATTATATAACTTTAACCGGTCATTCTACGCAACGTTAGTTTATACAACAAATAAACCGTTAACCGAAGAATGCACGCCAATAAAATTTGATATAAACTTCGCTTCGGGTTTACATTGGATGGAAAAAAAGCGCTAGCCCGCGTTAAGTAATTTAAAATCTACGCGATCGAATCATAAAGTGCTCGAGAGACTAGCGCTGCGCGTTAAACAAAAGAATATATGAAGCACACGAGTAAACGGAGTATGCCACTTCTGCGCCCGCGGTTTATGTTTGTGATAAATATTATCGTCTTATAATAGGGTTCCAAGGAGCTTCATTTTTAGATACCTATTGTTTGCCTGTGTTTGCTCATACACGCTGTAATAATTTCGATCAACCGCGGCGTGTGGGTTCATACTGCTTTCATTAATGTTAGTATATTAAATATACAAATGAACTGACTTATATCAACACTTTGTCATAATTTATTGGTGAATTAATGCGAGAATTTAAATCGATAGACTAGATTACCTTCCTATTGAATTTGTTCAGATTTCTATGCAACTTGAAAGACTGAGAGTACAATCTCCTTAAAAAATTTGCAAGATTATGTTAGATAGTGTTACGGATAACGCAAATTGCTTTCGAAAGAGAATTGATAAATAACAGGAAAGGGAGTACTCCATACCCCTAACTTTTTTAACTTTTTTATTTATTTTTGTACTATATAACAAATTTAAATATTTGATAGTAATAATTAAGCATTCAAAGCAAATACTAGAGAAAATTTGATATATAAGAAGAACGAAGGAATCATATAAATAGTCCTGTTGTGCCCATGCACACTTTGTCGCATGAGCACGGTATGCTGTATACCCCGGGTGTTGGCAAGAAATCCCTTTCTTCTTTGACCTGTCGTATGTAAAAGTGTAGTAAAGTATGTAAAGATGTAAAAACAGCGATTGCACATTTAAAAGAGGGTAAAACACCGGGCCCAGATAACATCCAAACAGAACTCTTCAAACTATTTGATGAAAGAACAGTTACGATCATTACACAATTATTCAACAAAATCTACGGTACTGGAAAAATTCCAACAAAATGGTTAAAAGCTGAACTTCTTGCTATTCCAAAGAAAGTAAGAGCAAGGAGGTAGTGATGAGTACCGCGCAATAAGTCTTATAAGCCACCTTTTAAAAGTAGTTATATAAATATGCAGCGCATGTGAAAACCAAATATCCGAAACAACCAATTCGACTTTATAAAGGCGCTCGGCACTAGGGAAGCACTGTTTTCGGTGAGAGTCTATTTCCAGAGATGCCGAGTTATGAGTTGCGACGTCTACGCATGCCTGATTGACTATTAGAAGGCATTTGGCCGAGTAAAAGACGAAATGATGGTCAACATATTGAAAGAAGCAGGTATCGGTGGCAAAGACCAGAGAATAATTGGGAACCTCTGTCGGAATTAGATCGCTAACTTTAGTCATCTCTTATCTTCAACTTCTACTCAGAACACATCTTCAATGAAGCCCTGAACGGATGGACAAGGGAATTCTGATTAATGGGCATCGGTTGAATAACATCAGGTACGTCGATGATACCAACATCATCGCCGAAACTTTCCAATGGTCAAAACCACCCATCACAGTCAGTACGGCCTTGAACTCAATGTGGATAAAATCAAACTCATGATAATCAGCAAAATTGCCAGAGAATGACAGGAGGCCGTCTATTCATAAATCAGGCTGTTATAGAAAGAGTTGATCACTGTAAATATTTAGGAAATAGAAATACGCGTAGGAAAAGACAGATCAACCTTTAACCACATGAGCACTTTCTTCAAAAGTCATAACATCACCCTTGATACTAAAGTAAGATTCCTGCGATGCTATATCTTTTCTATTCTTCTGTATGGTGTAGAATCTTGGACATTCAACGAGGCTAAAATCAAAAAGCTCGACGCTTTTGACACGTGACTACACAGGAATATGACAAAGTCTTGAGAACAATGAAAAAAGATCTGGAGCTGATGAACATAATTTAAGTCCCAAAACTAGAATACCTATGTCACATCATCCGAAACGAGGGAAGACACGGTTTGAAAATTCACAAAAGTGTGATGTTTATGATACATTAAATACAGGGAAAGTATAGGCACAGGGAAATGGAAAATTTTGAATATGGTAGTGGCAGTCTTCAACTCAACAAACTCGATGAACCGCAGCAAACATTGGAGTTGTTTGGATATTAGTTGCAAGGAGCCCGACAGGACCGGTAAGAAAACACGCAGCAAGCAACTTTATTCGACGTAAATCCAAAATATTTTACGAACATTGCTTGGCAGATGCGAGAACGTGAACGATAAACTTCCTTACTATTCACAGTCAAAATATTCTCACGTAAGCATGTTATTGAATTCTTAGCATGCCGTTTGAAGGATAGACAGTGTTATCTTGCAGTTGTTACAACAACGACAGCTGTGTATTACAATGTATGCAGTCTGGGTGCATCTATCCGAGTTTGGTTGGATGTATATATTATCTATACATATTTTGCACATATTTACAATTTTTTAATTCTGGCGTTCGCGTTGTAATTGACTCAATTTTCTTTTGGATTTATGTTTTATGTGATTACACCTTTTATTTTATTTCAAGAACACCCAGTATATGTCATAGTACATATACTGGATCCCCATAAACCGACATTTCTGATCTTATTAGTTGGCAAAAGATTAGAAAAGTGTACGTTTTTATTTAATTTTTAAATACACTTGGTTTGAAATTACCCGTTAATCGACTTGGGGTGAACAGATTGGTTCTAAATTTAGCGAATGATATGAAACAAATATAAACAATGTGAATTCTCCAATATAATAATTCAATAAAGAATTCACTTTATCTGCCGTAAAAAGTTAGTAAAAAATCCAATTTCTGTAATAGTACCAACTGAAAATACTTCCGCAGGATTTCAATGTGTAAGAACAACGTGTCCCTTATAGACTATGTACGTTGTTATAAAACTTCCATTCACTTCGTTGTTTTCCTTCAGTAACGTCTCGCCGATCGTGTCGAATTTCGTCTCTATCTCGATATACTATCGCGCAAACGGTATGGAAACAACCTTTGAATCGTTGGCCGTACTATCTACAATCCGAATCTCGAATGCCAATTTATACGTACAAGCTTTCAATGTTCTAGCGCGACTGGGAAATCTAGTGTTAATGTGGGACGCGCTTCTCTAAATGTAACATGCACGATCTGTACTTTTATTGATTGAAAAGTTTGTCCGTCATCACGAGGGATTTTATGAAAGCTTTCTCGGTTCGACCTGAGGGCAGATGTCTTCCCTGAAAAGTTCTTATCTCATCAATGATATTCCGATTTCATTCAGTTGCGGTTGAAATCTCTGGTGAGGGAATTTTGTTACGATGGGTTTTTGGCGAAGGTTTTCAAACATCACTTCCGTTTTTATCCGAAAGAGTTTGCTTAGCATACATGGACTTTCACGAACTATAGAATGACTGGAAATGTTAGGGATGTAAGACAGAGTTAGTTATTCTCTTTAAATAATTGCTATTTTTAGGATAATCGTAAAATACATAAGCTCGCAATTGGTGATTTAGTACAATATAAGAAAGTCGTATTTGTCGCCGGACTGCGCAATTTAAACGTGGATTTAACTCTGGAAGTGACTAATGATACAGTTTCGAAGAATTGTTATCGTGAGCATAACGACTGATCCCTACATTACATTTTACATGTAGATTTGGATATCTGAATTGTTGTATCCTGCTTTCTTGTTTTTTCGTTGTAGTCCATGTTTCACTACCGTATAAGAGGGTTGGCACTGCTGTTGTCTTGTAAAATTTTATTTGTGTATCCTTTCTTGTTTAGTTTTTTAATGTTCTGCTGATGGTTCCACAGATATGTGTGACTTTATTCAGTTTTTCTTCTATATCTTTGTTTCAATCACAATATACATCGCACCCTAAATACTTAAAGTGTTTCATCTGTTCCAGTACAGTATCGTTTATGACTAGTTTTGATCCAGGAAAGTATACTTTTGGTTTTATTCGCCGATATTTTCATTTCATAGTTTTCGCATTTTTTTTTGTTGTAATGTACATATCCCTTTCTGTAGATCATCCTGTTTCTGTTAGGAGTACTAAATCGTCAACATATAAGACAGAGTTTAGGGTAGTGTTCTGATCTAAACGTATTCCTTGAGGGTATTTCTTTTTCCATTCCTTTATAATAGCATCAATATATATATATATATATATATAAATATATACTAAATTATGTTGACGACATACACTAGCCTTGTCTAACTCATTTGTTTGTAAGAATCATACTGATTCGAAGAATTGTTATCGTGAACATAATGACTGATCACCTACATCACATTCTACATGTGGATTTGAATGTGCGGAGGCGATAGCTTGTCCAAAAGTCTGAACAAGATGGTTTTTGGAATGACAATGAATTGGTGTTTGCAATATCTGCATAATTTCCACCAAATTATTACCTTTATTATTGAAATAATTTTCTCAGTGTCTTGCGTGCTTGGTCATCAATCTCCGGGTGCTGGGTTCTAACCCCTACGGCGCTTTCTCAAGGCTGAAATTTTCTGTAGTTTTTCTCACTCCATGGCGAATACAGGGACCGAATGTCTTAGACGCACCGCAAGGGCAGATATAATAGTGACTCATAGTCGGCTGATGCCCCCCGTTATTGGCAAAACTGGGAACGGCGAAGGAATGGATTATTATCATTATTGAGCACAATCTTTTCGTTATTATCAATGGTATTCTAATGAAAGAAATGTAATCTGAAATTGGAACACGCATTATTTATGCCTATATCGTCATATAGAACATTACGTTTGATAGTAGGTTTTTCTGAAGTTGTTTATTATACATTTCTTATTTCAAGCACAATTTCATTTCCTTAGGACACTAAGCCGTGTTCGTGAAATCTCTCTTTCCTGACGTAACGAACTGAAATAATACTATTGTAGTGCAAGGAAGTGAAAGTCCATGTTATTTTAAGTGTATCCATTTAAAATGTATATGTCATTACTTAGTCTCCCTAGTTGGCGAAATTGTGATGTCTGAAGCGAGAGCAATCCAACCTCGACGAAATCACATTCACTAAAATATTTAAATGCATCAGGTGACGTACTCTAGTCTGTTAGTAGTTGTTGGAAGGTCAAGTTATTGCAGCACATATACTACGAAGCTTTTAATCCTGTAAAAGTGTTCGCTAAAGCTACGACCCCATAAGTCGTTCTACGTAACGTATATCCAATAGCACGTGAATGGATTTCTCGAACAAATTAGAAAGTTACTTTAGAGCACGTAATCCTTACGTATCCTTTTACGTTTAACATCTATACGATACAGAATAAACTAGATACTCTACCAGAACTGGCATTCTAATGCGAATCAATGAAATTTACTTAAGAAATCCGTACTTCAGCATAAAAAATTGAAAATAATCGAAATGGAAAACTTCCATCTTGAAATGATTAAGCGAACAAAACCGATGTTCCTGTTCGAAGATAATTCTCTTAAATTGGCAATTTCCGTTTGTATTATTCGCAAACGCAAACAAAATCATTCTTCACCGGTTTCAGTTCGTGAAAATACCGTGTCCGGGTAAATTTCATGCGATCCCTCAAGATAACCGCACCGTGACAATAGAGACCACCGAGCATCCGCTTAATTCCCGCTAAAATCGGCCTGAAATTCCGTCACTTCAGCATCGCCACTTTCACTTTTCAACGCGCTACCTACAGTGATTAATTCAGTATGTCCGTGCATAGCTGGGAGAACAATGGTTAAGTTGAATTTGCAATAAGGCTGCGAGGGGATAAACATGTTATGGTGGGTACTGCCAACTGTTAGCATTTAATTGTTTCTGGGATTAGAGTGGGTGCTATATTGATTTAAATATGAATGGTCGTCTGTAAAATTAGATTATTATCAGGAGTTTTAAGATTATATTAAACATTTTTGCATTAAATTGTGAACAGGTAAAATTAGCTTTGCAATGTTTTTTATTTAATGATGCTGAAGTTTCTCTAGAAGTTTTTGAAAAAAAAACATGTACAGTCAGAATTTCTCAGAACTGTTTTCTTGCTATTTAGGTACTTTAAGAAAGGTATTCAACTATAAAAATTGATAATAAATTTAGAGCTTAGTATATTTTGCGTGTATTCAATGAGTAAAGTAAGTTTGTGAATGATTATACTTTGCGAATTTTTATTAATAGTTTAAAATAGTCAATAATAATAAAGAATGAACAAATTGTGAAAACTAGCAGAAGCTGAACGTGCTTAGATAGTTCTGCTAAGCTCAAAAAAGCAGAGCGTTTCTAACTTTTGAACCTACAGAACCAAATGAAGAAGTGGACAAGACCGTATAACATCCGCAAGAGAAGATCGAATATTCGAAAGGTCAGTGTTGCGAAGTTGGACAAAATCCTCTAAAGATCTCTCTAGTGAATTGTTAGGGTGCCATGGAGTCGTGGTTTCGGCAAGTACAGTAAGAAGCCGACTCGTATCACCAGGTTTACGTGACCATAAGGCCCGACACAAACAAATAACGACTCGGCAGAAAATTCAATACCCCGATGTTCCCTACGTCTTCATCTGACGTTTATGCGGCCATGTTGCATTCCTATGCAAAATTGAAATTCATAATTGAACACTCTCTCTATGCCATTCAATGTTTTATTGCATTCACAGCTTACACCATGGTAAAACAAGAAGTCATCGATAGGATTGCAAGCTGAAAGCAATAAACGCCATTAGGCGAAGGGGGCGTCTTTGTATATCATCAGTTCTTCTTCGGCCCCCAGCACAGCCACCCGCAAGAAAATTATGATCAATTATTACTTTTGAATATTTATATGGTTCTGCCAAGTTTGGTCGGAAAATTTGCAGCTCCTTTTGGTGTTGCAATTTCTATGTTATTTGCCTGCTATCTAAGTTAAAAATTATATCAAGTGTCCATCTTTTTGAAAACGAACTACTGATATTTCTTCAAAGTAATGTATTTCACACTTTTGATGATTTTTTTAACTTTGCTGATACTAAGTACAATCAAATTTTCCATCCGTATACGTTCTCCTGTTGGCTTGATTTTTGTTGTTAGGTAATAATATATTTCAAAGTATTATGTCATGTGCAACAATTTTGTCCACTTTGGTATGCATTAGTTTATTATCTACTTTTGTTTCTGTTTTTCACTTGTTTTATTCCTGTAAGGTCTCTTGGACTGATAAAATATCATTCTTATTATACTTTTAATAACCTACTCCCTTCTTCTCTTGACCATAGACGGATGCTGTATGGACAAGGAAGGCAATATACATGTTGATGGTACGGACTAGATTAATGTGTTGAATTCTTAAGACGTTCCCAGTGACGCATTTCGTGCTATACATCTTCCTAAAGCATCTCAATCGTTTTTCAGTGTATACTAGATACAGATCACTATCTGTAAAATTTAGCCACTTCATTCTTTCTGCGCCAATTGCTCATGACATTTACTTGATGACGACAAGAACTGTCGTTCATAAAAATGATTTATTCTTCCATTGCTATTGCATATGTTCTTCGGTGCCTATGTCGGTGGACACAATTACATACCATCTTCACACCGAGGTTTTTCTTGACAAATTGTTGGTTATTGCGTGTACCGGGTTCATGTCAAATCAAAATACGTCTATTATGTGACTTCAGCATACATCTAGATTCCTCTCTGAATAGTATTTGTCTCTATTCCATTATGCACATTAGTTTACATTCTATTAGCTATTTTATGCTCTACACTAGTAAGAGTACGAATCAATGGTTTTTGGACATATAAGCTACAGTTATGCAAATCATTTCTTTGTGCTTATTTTGATATTAGACTTCCAGTAACAGCACCAAACTTGCTTCAAAGATGGGTTGCACTAATTGTAAGACCAATTGACCTACGGTTTTCCAAGTCCCTACCTTTAACTGATTGTAACGTGTTACCATTTCCGTTTTTATACTCTGCAGCGACTATCGATTTAAAACATATGTACATACATCAATATCAGTGTGGTTTCTTGTTTTAAGTGATTGGCAGTAGTTTATAGAAATATTTGCAAGTGTTATATATCAATTGACACAGTCAAGTCATATGCTTGGAAATTTTCACTTTCTGATGCACAATAGATGGAATCTTCCTGATTACATGAAAAAAGAATTCCAAGCTTCGTAAAAAGATTTTGATTCGAAAGAACTATTTAACCACGAAATCATAATTACCAATAGGTAAACCCCGTCACTGTTTGCAAATATTTGGACGTTTCCAATTCGCTAGCAATTACGGCGCAATTAATGAAACAAATCACATCGATACTTCGTCGATAATATGCCGTCTGACGGGCTTGTTTCGTAAACACGCCGTTCACGTACTCAAGATATGCCGAAATCGAGACCATCTAGTCGGGAGTGTCCTAATTAAATTTGGCGCGGCTCAGCGCGATACTTCCGGACATTTCGGCGTTTTATTTTTGCCGGCAATATCATCGTTTAGCACACAACTGTGTACCGGAAGCAATTAATAATTTCGGGTATGGTCAGTAGTCCGCCGTTTTAATTGAAACGTGAATTTTTCTTTTCTTGTATTTAATGTATGTTTTATTCTTACCAATAACTTATTTCAATTCATTGTCAATAAATTGGACCAACAACCCAGTGATTTATTATACCCGACCAAACGTTAACGGAAAATTTTGCTTAATGGCCATATTCGACTGGTGAAAATTATGAGTATTAAACACATATCTTTGGTAAACATAGACTCATCAATAGTCTCGGCAAAGAGGGGCAAGTTTCAGTGCCGAGTGAAGAACATCGTGGAGGGATGAAGCGCGCGGCACGGAGAATCAAGTACCCGTATCAAGGCAAGCTTGCTCAGTATTATTCGAGTGGTCGTTGTGAGTGCTTGTCAGTACACACATACTTAGAAAATGTCGCATTTAGGTACGTTTCGGAAACGGCCTATTTCGAATAAACTACAAAACGTAATAGCGAGTATGCCGGATTTAGAATAGGCGATAGAATTAGATGTGCAAAGTGCGACAACTATTTGATGTGTACCAGCAGGTAGAAATGTTAAACTGAACACACTGTTCTGGAATCCGTGGCAAATGATACAACAAACAATTAATATTTGTTATAGATGTTTGTTTTATTCTATGTAATTTATCGTTCACTTTAGTAGACCAACAAGCATTTATCTCCTTCTGGAGCATGTATTCGGATTATACATTACCAAGACGGACATCGTTAAAAAAGTTTATGCCATCTGTTCGTGACTGTGTTAAAAGTAGAATCAAAGCAGAATTGAATGATAAAAACTGTGGTTGTGCGCAGACGAAACAACCGATCGGTAAAAACATTCTGTGGTGAATGTGATGGTACGTATTCTGGAAGAGTGTGAACCGTCATCCCCTATCTTAATTGCTTCCAAAAGAGTTGCAAAATGTACTAGCGATGAAATTTTAAAAGTGGTGTTGAGGGCATTGAACAAATTTCAAGTTTCAGCAACCCAACTTTTAATATTTGTGAGTGACGGTGTCGCTAACATGCTTTCCTTAAGCTGATCTCTTAAAGAAGAAAGTGGCTATCTGTTGCAATGCTTTAAACCTTGTGTCGCAATGGATCGCTAGATGTTATCCACGAGTAAATGCTTTAGTAGCTCATACGAAAGCAGTATTTCTAAAGTCCCTAAAACCTACAAAAAAATTCACGCACTGTTTCCCAAAGTGCCCGAACCACCACATCCGATTACTACGCATTGGGGAACATTGTGCGTTTTACTACTGCGGGAAAAGCCAGAAAATGTTTCAAGGTAGTCAGGTAAAATATGATTTAGAAAGTATTCCCAAGAACCACTATGGACTAGCGGAGGGAAAAATTACAAAATGATTCGATGTTGTTTGTGGATTCTGTTCAAATTGTGGATGATGTTGACTCATAGCTATGTATGGCGGAAGACAAAAAAAATGAGAGTGTAATACGAAAATTTGAAAGTGTTATTGATAAGGATTCAGATTTTCTCATGCTAGGATAAATTTGTGAAGGTGCGTCGAAAGTTGTCTCAATCATTGCTATAAATTTGCTAATATATCACTCGATGTGGAACGGTCGTTTTCAACTGAGGAAATAATATATTTAACGATTCTAATATTTAATAGATGCCACCCAGTTTGTGATTTCGTGGAAACTTCTTAAAACAGGAAATGTTTCAGCACGTTAAATAATATATTATTCATCATTTTATGTGGAAACATTCCTGCGTACGCATCGCCTATGCTCACTCATGAAGGGTGAATGATGCGAGTACGTAAACGCTACTGAACACTCGCCTTGATACGGCTGCTCGGCCCTTCCACCATTTTCTATGCACTGCAATGTAACTCGCCCCACTTTGCCGAAACTGCTCATCAGTGAACTAAAACGAAATGTGAACAAATAATACTTTAATTTTTACTTTTCTTTTTTTGGAGGGTGATTGTGGCCATATTTTCGCAGCCGGAATATTCCTAATCATCACTGAATTCGCGTGCACCTAAAACGTCAGCATTCTATACTATGCGACTGAGATTCAATCAATAAACTGCTGGAATGATTTACCACAATTTGTCCCGCGATTAACGGGTTGAATACCTGTACCGTATGAAGATGTGGTGTTTGAAAGGGAAGTATAAGACAGTGTGAAATACGTCTAGATAAACTAAGAAATAACAGTTTCCACCAGAGTAGAAGAAGGAAGCAGAGGCTAGAAAACAAAAAGAGGGAATGCAAATAATATAACAACATTGCGCAACGTAAAACAATTTTACAGTTTCAAATTAACTTCTTGTAAAGTTGGTTTTCGTTCATATTATAAAACCAGCATTACTTATTGAATAAAATCAGTCAATGCCTTTTTTACCACTAAAGTACCAATCTTTGACTGCGCAACTTTTCATGTGCTCATATTATCCATCACATTTATACTTAATCCCTTGAAAGCAAATACAAATACCAAACATTTGGATGTAAGCATGTAACACATCATTCGTACATTAGTGGCAATGTGACTGTTAGTATGTGATAATTAAAGTGGATCGAAGCAACAAGATGAATGTATCCTGCAAAAATAATTCAAACAATATATATATTATGTTTATGGGGAATTTAGAATAAGGAAGCGAAGAGAAAATTGGTGGAGGCGATGGGATCGATGCCAAGGACACTATTTTGGAAGTAACGGAGGTAAATGAAATCCTGGTAAGAAGTGGGTGAAATAAAGAGGACTCAAATTTCACCCACTTCTTATAATTAACTCACACCAACTCTACAATTTTATTTAGAAAAAAATATCAATCTTTTCCTAAGGTATCTATCTATAGATACTAAGTTCCATTGATTCTTCATATAATACGACCATTTACACTTTTAAATTTAGTACGATAAATTTAAATATGATGACTATTATACTATTAATATAGTGTTGTATATTAACCATGTTTAGATGTTTTACATGAACATAGTAGCATATGCAAGTATTTGTTCGAATACTTTGAGTTCCCATATTTTGTGTGCATAGATGCGATGTCAAAGACGAAGGGAAGGTCCTTTTTTATGATATTTGAAGTGTGATTTATGCGAAGCAAATATATCAGGTCATCCATTAAATGCTAGAGCACGTTGGAGAGTTAAAAAATGTCTTTGTAGCATATCGATGTTATAAATTGAAGCGACGTGATACGCATGTTTCAATGAAAGGGATATCTCGTTGAATGTATTTGTCTGGAATAAAAAAGTCTAGCAAGAAATATCTTTAGAAGTTGTTTCTTTGCCTTTTTGAACGAGAACCTGCAATTTTAGTAGTTGGGTTGGCCAAATCTTCGGCGCGCCAGACGACCGATACGCAAACTGACGTAGCTCGTTGAACATCGTATTACGCGTTGTAATGTATTTATACCTTATTATATGGAAGAACATTTTAACAGTTTATCTGAATATATTTCATAAAGAATAGTAATATGTGTGGCAAAATAGGGCTAACCAAATGTTTTGGCTCGACAAAATCTAATTAGAGGTCCTTTTTTTATATGTAAAGATGTTTAATTGTTTTGCTGCTTGTTAAAAACTAAACTGTGGGAGATGCTATACATAAAACAGAAATTTATCCCTTTTGTTTTGCAAATTAATTTGTTTATTGATTTCAACGGAATATTAATGCATGTCGTCTATGTTTTAGCACGTTCGTCGGAAACATAAAGACCTACCTTCTTTATAGTTGTTGATGAGTTCAGCAAACCGAATTGCTGAGAGCGTCATGAAAAGTTTGCAACATGAGATATGTTTAGACATTTGTCTCGGTTATATTGGTTCGCAGGTGGGAAAAGATGTTCTTGTGCCTTCACAATAATTGTGCAACATCGACCCATGCAACACAAGCATGGTTAAAATGATCTTTGAAATTAGTTAACGGATCTGCGGGTGCACCACCACGTATTTGTCTTAGTGTTATAAAATCGGAATCTTTATTCAAAACACTTTCGAACTTTTCTATAACGCGCTTATTTTTGTCGCCTAGTATAGCGTACAGTAATATCCTTACCTTGCCCACTATTTGTATTGATTTCACCAACGACAACTATTTTGCAATTTCTCGATTGCATCCACTAATCCTATGTAATTATTGTAAATAGTTTTTAAATCTCTATCAACGGAAGACTCTTGGAATAGTTTCTAGCTCTCCTTAATAGCTGCAGTTTAGTCGGCATGGAATTTTAAAATCAGAGATTAAACTTGCTTATTTGGGTAGCCAGTGCTCGTTTTTTTGGTTTACGTGTGTTCGACATGCTTAATTAATTATTATTACGCGTAATAGGACGAACTTGTTCTATCGTCTATTGTCTATCAAACAGTGACTGCGAGACGATTAAGTCACAGGGGAAGTGCGGTTTCCGCATTGGCCTAGGTGGGGGGATCTGGCGCGCCGAAGATTTGACCAACCCTAATTATTAGCTTTACAGAATTGAGTATAATTTTACACTAAACACATTTTATTATTATAATTATTATTATTGAAAAAATATCTGCAATAGGTGAACTAGTAAAATTTTAGAAGAAATTCATTGGTAAATAAAGGACAACAATTTATACCATTACAATATAGTTCAAGTTCAGGCCTTTCTTTCGCATCTTAGGTTTTACCTCCTCAAAAAGCAAATAAATAATAAAAGAAAGCAAGAAATTGTTGAGTTAGAGAGCATGCAATTAATTATTTGAATTATAGCAGACCTTATATACACAATGGATTACTTATTGATGGGACTATTGTAGTGCGTGGTATGATATCGAGTGCAAACCGTATGTGACTTTTCGCGTCAGCATCTATTCATCTATATCGTCAGCAAGTACGTATATTATGCTATGTAGTAGTAAAGACTGGTTTTTGTGTGTAAGTAGTTGTTGCTGCAGGAAACATGGCGAATATTTTTATAAACCATGACTTAATAGATATGCTATTATTACATGACGTAGCCCGTCAAAATTCAGCAGCAGCTGCTCGCCTGTATGAAGAACGCTTTCCAAATGGATGATAGCCAGATCGTAAAACATTTGTTAGTTAAGTTGCTAAGACTAATCCATCCATGTTTGAAATTCTCCATACCAATGAGAAATTGTTGACTGGAGTGATGCTTCATTGCCAACTCGGCAAGATGATATTCTTGTATTCTTGTCTTCGAACATTATAATTATTATTATTGCGCGAAAATGTTGTCGGTTTAATTCCATCTTTCAACTAACTTGTCAACTTCGACAGTTCGTTGTAGCTACAACACTATACGTATCGCAATGAAACTTTGGATTTACCATAGGTTAACTAAAGATGGAGGTTAATATGTAGTAGTGAGATTTGATTAGTGGCGTCCTCTTTGTCCCAGTATGCAAAACTTAATAGATATCCCTCGTATTTTGGGTATGTAAATTTCCGTTTCCTTTCCTTTTGGTAAAAGAAGCTTTGATTAATCCTTTCCTCTTCGTCACCGAGTAACTGATAGCTACTGTGGAAGAAAAACAAACTGTTCCATCGTAAATCACAGAACCACTAAGAGAACGTCAAAAATTACAGCGCCGATAAAGACAAAAAATAAAAAAAAATTAACGGTGAGCCACCGACCGTTTACATTTCTAACTTTACAATTTCCGTAACCGATCTGTTTCGACTTGCACAACAAAGTTTTCGTTTTAGATGTCTCCTATTCTCGACAGAGGAAGTTTGTAATACAAATAGATGGACGGCGATACGGAATGACAAATTGCTTCTAATCTAAACAGATCATGTCCTCTGAGCTGAACTTTTCACGCAGATAAGATCGTGTACGATCCACCGCTAAAAATGAGGAGACAAAGGCAAATTATCTACGTCGGTTACGCCCCTTTAAGCTGTCAACAGTTCAATTCTTAGATTTATTTATTATGGTAGTTTGCTTTCTATAGGTATTATAATAATTGAAGTATTTATAATCAATATTTGATTTAATGCGATTGAAAAAAATCAATTTCAATGTGTTGTACAAATAAATTAGATAAAATAGCGATAAAATTTGCATACGTTGAAATAAACTCAGACCGTTGAAGTGGTACTTTCTGAAGATATATATTTCCTCTTTCTAATATTTCAATAGAAAACTAACGGAATTTTCTATCAGCATAGACCATTATATAAGTTCTGAAATTTCCCAGTCTTGATGGTGGTAATACCCAAAAGATGTCTCCTTTAGTTTCTTTAGTTTGATGGTCGCATGTCTTCTTACGTTAATAACTGATTACGTAATTCTGCCCGAACATGATTTTCAATAATGCTTATCACTACTTCACCACATTGAAATGTTAGAATAATATTGTTGGTGGTAGATGTTTAAAATTTACATTATATCATACGAGGGTAGTTTAAAAAGTTTTTATACCAACACAGAAACAAGTATTTTTTTATCAAATTCAGATTTACTTCTCACCATAATCTCCGTATACATTGCTTTTGTACACTGCTCCCGTCGAAACTTCCATATCTTTAATCCGTTCAAATTTTATATCCTGTTCTGCAAAATCAGCGTTTACTAATGTAATAGCCTCTTCATTTGATGAAAATCAATTCTCCAAGTGAACGAAACAGAAAAAAGCGTTTAGATCTAGTAAATCGAACAATAATTTATGCATTTTTGTCATGGCGACTACTGGCTTTATGTTGGTGGAATAAAGCTTTTTCATCAAGTCCATAATTTCTGTTTGACCACAAACAGCAGTCACTTTCTCTGCCAATGCAATAGTATTCCCTTTTTTCATAGCAGATTCACTCTTCGCAGTCCATTGGTTCGATTGTGCGTTGGTTGAAGGAGTGTCATGGTATATCCGTGTTTCATCTATAGTTATTAATAGACGCCAAAACTCTGACTTATTTCGCTTCAACAGGGCTCTGGAAATTTGCATTCGAATGCGTTTTTGGTTCTAAGTGAACAAGCGCAGTGCCCAAGACAGTTTACTTTTCCATGTCCAAATCTTCAAACAATATATGGTATATACTCCTTCGAGATGACTACAGCCTCAGCGCCTCAAAACTTCATAGTGGCAAATGATGGTGCAGTGTACCCGCAAACAGCGGCCATCTTGGCTCTTATTTGGTTTTCAAATCTAATTCAAAAAATTAATGACGACTTGATATTCGATTTTTTCTACTTTTACAGAAATATTAACTTAGATTGACCGAACGACTGTTAACCAACAACTGATTATCCATCATGGCATAAAGGTATCTTGAAATTTCCAGGATTAAATTGTAAAATTAAAATCTTTAGTTACTGAATACTATTACATTCAATTAACTAACTTTATACTTCTACTTAAAACGAATTTTATAGACTTCGCAGTAAACTCCATCCCACATAAATTAATAATTTATTTGGAGCGCAGCGTTTCAAGAGCACGTAGATTCTAGTATTGGTTAACAACGAGAGTCCAAGTGCTCTTGAAACGCTGCGTTCCGAATAAATTATTAATTTGAGTGAGGTGGAGTTTATTGCGGTACCTGTGAGTTATACAACCACATAGTCCTTGCAATCGTTTTCTTTAAAACGAATGATTAATTCAATTAACAAATATATTACACCTGTTTTTTCAACCTCCTTTCGTGCAAGTAAACAGCCACGCGAGCGTTGGGGTCAGGTATACCCAGAAGAACGCATTTAGTGTATATGACTTGTCAGCTTTTAATTTAAACAGATACTCATAATTGTAGTTTGATAAATTGCGTTTAGGTATTTCTGGTAATGATCTTTAGAATAAATATAATTATATTGCTATTTTACTTCCCGGTATACCGGAAATGAATGTTATTTTGCTTATTTTAAACAAAAGGCTATCCCATATTTGTCCCTTCTTACTTATACCAAAAAAGTGAATTTGTATTAAATTTTGTTTATATTATGACACCAGGTTAATAACTCAAAATGAACTTAACCTTAAAGTTTCAAATTTTCTGGAAATGCAGTTGTCGACTTTGTTCACATACACTTTTTGATAAAAATTAAAATTGGAAATTGGCTCTTCATGCTATTTCAGTATTCTAATAATAATAAAAATAAGAGCAATCAAACTTGCATACTGTTTATTGCGTCATCAGTATGTAATCACAACTAGAGTTAAATAATATCGGCAAACCAATGTCGTTGAGACATGTATATGTGTGTGTAGAATACCATACGTAGTTTATTCGCGGGCAAAGATCTCAGCACATACTTAATAATGAAAGAGGGAGTAGTGCGAGTATGAGAACAAAACAATAAGAAAAGGACCATCACTATAATCCGCTAAAGAAGCGATCGTAGGCACGTGTTTCAGATTACTTAGCCCTCATCAGTGCGGTGTAGCCAAGAAGCAAGATGGAAAACAGTATATTACATACGAGGGCTGTTTGTTTTTCAACCTTCATTCGCGCCTACAAATTGTCACGCGAGCGATGGTAGATGAGGACGCCCAGAAGGTGACTGGACATCTCCCCCACTATAACATCTCTCACTTGCAACGTCATTACGCCATTTTCAGCAGAGTTGCAGACACGTAAACATAGCTGCTACAATTGATTCTCCCACTAAGTGCGAGTTGCGTAATATAGCAGCTGAAATTCATCGCAAAATAAGCCGAATATACAACAAAAACTCTATGGCGGATGGTGTTGCGCGTGTAGGAACTTTAAAGAAGCCGATGTTCACGATGAAAGGGACAAGGACGCAAGTGTGTCACATCAGAAGATAGTGTTCAATAAGTTGACAAAATGGTTCGAGAAAGACGAAGGTTTATCATCAGTGAGTTGAGTGTGACTAGAAGGGCAGGCTTTCCATAGCGCAGAGGAACTTTAAAACAATGTCACGGACCATCTCAACTTACTGTCGACAATATTCTATGCAGAGGAAATTGGAAGACTCGTCCATAAATATGACAAACAACCTTCACGGTGATTATGTAGAAAAGTAGCCATGTTTGTACATAACTTTTGGTAATAAAATTCATTTTATTATTTACACTTGTTTTGTTTTTATAAGCTATCGGTAGTAACAGCCCTTGTAGTTCAACAAGGTATGCGTTTTCCTTCAATGAACTTAATGCTTCTGCATAAAACATGAATTTATTGATTTAAACTAAAATTGTTTGAAATAATAAAAAAAGTTCGAAGTAATAATTTTGCTGTGGCAGATCTTTTATTTTTCTTTGTGTATTCTATTTATTGCTAGTTGGGGTACCGGAATTATAACCATACTTTAAAGAAGCACTTTAGTGGTTAAATTTGTTTTAAATTAAGATGAAATGTTTTGCTGTAATACAGTGATAAATGTATTCGTTGTATGCAAAGTAATAGAAATATTGCCCACAATTTTAACCATAACTTTAATATCTTGATATACAGTGCGTTTTGTCACACCAAAGATAAAAACGTTGTAAATACAGCTTTTCTCATGGTATTGGTGAAATCATTCACGAGAAAAACAAAAACCGCTAACAACCGCTGTTTTTGCCTACCCGTATTGGTAAAGCTGTATTTACAGCGTTTTTATATTTGGTGTTATTTTCTAGGCATTCTTTTGGATGCGTTTTGTCACACCTTACTATTGCCGTTCGATAAGCATGTTCTAAGGTTTGTCTCAATTCTACATACTTGATTTAAACATTTGAGTGATTTGAGGATACTCAAGTACAAAAGTTAGTTGGATGAATTATTTGTTGAATCAGCAATTTTTTTTCAGTGTAGCGTAAGAATGGTTTAGTATACACAGAACATAATTTTGGCTCCATTGTAATATATAAAGTCCAGAAATATATAGGTTTGCCGATATGATTTGACAGTTCTGGTTGATCTTCACTATTTTATCGCACATTATTTACAGCTATATCGGAAATACATTGGATATTTGTTTGCACCAGCATTGTCTGCTCGTATGGTACAGACTAGTCAATACATTATAGGCAGTACGCCATTCTTTAATACAGTAATAATTAGTAAATTAAGTGTGTTAAATCTTTTGTGACGTTGTATTTGTTTATTCTTAATAAAGATGGGCTACCTACAAACTTCTTATTTCAGTTTTATTTTCAGAAAGAAGGAGAAAAATAAAAATGAATAATAAAGCAGTCATAGCTCTTAGTAAGTAAACAAGAACGACATTATGATATTAAAATTATTTCATGCATATTCAATTGTTGACGATATGCGATTTCGTGGGGTAATGATACGGAAGGCGTACAAAGCCGATAGAACGTGGGATTTAACCCTCTGCGTAACGTCGAATAGCACATTAGATTCGTACTTTACGTTATTTTTTTACCTTTCCAGGAAATCTCTAAATATCGCACATGCTAGCTCCAGAAGCGTCGTATATTATTACATTTTGGTATTTTACATTCTGCTTGTCGTCTATTTTGCAAAAATGATTTCCCTCGCATTTTCTACATGATATGTGCGATTATTTGCTACTGACATGTGTATACGTATGCCACTAGATGTAAAATGTGTATTTATCGGAAAAAAAAGTTTGAAGTTAGGGAAAATAATTTGAATCCGTCATTGCACGCTTAAACTATAGTTAAAATGTTACACGCATAATGGGTATTGCTAATTGTTAGCAGTAAACTTCATTATTAAAACTAAAATAATAATACGAAAAGGAAAACTAATACTAGTATACTAAATAAGTCTGTTTAAAAGGTGTCTCAGGATTACAGTCCCTATTACCTCAGAGGAAATAATAACAACAGAAGTAATTATAAGTCAAATTGTGTATCAGTAATGTTGTTGACATTCCGTGAAAGCAACCACGGTGACACACACCACAGGGACACCCAATTCATATCCCGGGGCCTATCCGGATGGCTGACACAGTATGCATTCATAAGATTGATTCATTGAAGGTTGATAATTCCACTGGAGCTCAGCGCAACCAAGAAAAATGTCTTCCAATCTAAACAAATATGCTGGGTAAAGACCATGTCCTAATTTAATACCGGCAAATTTTGTATGATAATACCGAGATATGTTATCATTCGTATAGTACCACGGTTTAATGTTTATACATGGACGAATGCAAGCGTACTGAGTCATCCTGTTCGTACATATTGTTTGCATTTTCATTCTCTATTCACATTCCGTTTGCAAATTGCAAAACACTCTCTACAAGAAAGGATGGGATTGTAAATTACTTTATCAGTACAACTAACTTTAGCGATATTGTCAACAGTTTCATTACCAAAAATCCCAACATCACTTTTTACCTACTAAAATTTTATATATGTGTCTCTGGACTCTAAGTATGATACGATTTTCATAATATCTAACAATATATGATTTATTTTACTAATAGATTCGAAAGAAAAGAGGCTGTAACACATTATAATAATGTAGTTAAAGTTAGTAGAGGCACTACAGCGAATTGCTTCTAAGATGGCTATGGTTTCCGCAGTAAATACTGATCCGTCCACGTCTAGTCGAAAAAGATTTTTGTACCCACTGTTACAACAATAAAAAGTGCGTCCACATCCATTGTTACTTTTGGATCCGTCCGTAAATATAATCGAATTTTGCTGGTGGAGTCTTTTAACAGATGTACAAAGCTGCACGTCGTGGTCCTGTTGGCTAATGTAAGGAGGAAAAGCGATATTTAGTGGCTTTATGTACTAAAAGTATGAGATTACAAGATTCGAAGCCCTATAGAGGCGGCGATCAAATTCAGCGGTATATTGGAAAGCGCTACATTATACAGGAGATCCTCTTTTCTGCCAATAACGTCCAGTTAAATCTAGAAGACACAACCGGTTGATCTTCAACCAGATAGGAGACGTATATAATGACTTTAGTTTTAGCACATATTTAATTGCCACGACGCGTCTACGTAGTACTAAAGGGGGTTCGTCAGCTTCAGCTTGTAAAGCACAAATATGTATAGATTTCATTGCAGTTAGTCAGAGGCATAAGGTTTTGTTTTATAAAATAGCAATTCTACGTAAATTTGTAGCATTACTGTTACTATATAGGCCACAACCGCAATCTAAAACAGATCTAATCCACGCTTTGTAAACATTCATAGCAGAACAAAAATCTGCACACCGACTAATTTTTGTAATTATACGTAGAGTGTTTGGTATTTCCCCCTTTTTAGACTATGTGGTTAATGTGGGTGGTCCATTTTAGTGTATAATCGATTAAGTCCCAGATATTTAACATTTTGATGAATACGAAAAACGTTACCACCAAGTCTAATATCTGAAATGGCAACTCTTCTTGACCTCGAGAAAATCATCACATTCGTTTTATCAGAAGAGAGTTCTTGGTCATTACTTCGCAACCAATTCTTAATCAACATCATTGTGTTTGAAAGTTCTTTAGAAAGTTTTGCGATATTTTTATTTACCAAGTATATGCAGACATCATCAGCATATTGAATGATCTTCCCTCAACAAACTCCTCCAATTTTCGACCAAAGCGAAGATGAAATCGTTATTCTTCCCTTTGGTCTAAAATTGGAGAAGGCCCCGGAGATGGTAGAACCTTGAAATGTGGAGCATTTATGTAAAATGACACGATGTGAGCATGATGAATCGATTTGAGCGAAATTGAAGAGGTCGGGATTTTCTTCAATATCGATTTTTACGATTTGCTAAAATCGTTGGGTTTCACTCAAATTTTGGTTATATATGTAATTGACCGCGCTGATAAAATTGTCAGATTCGGGCTAAAGTTCTATTTGCGAAAAAATTGCGTTATACAAGCGGAAAATGCAGGGTTCGAGGCTAGGTGCTGTACAGATTGTTCCGAGCGCTATCCGGTCGTCTCCGCGAGGCTCGCCTCTAGTGTAAGCACATAGGTAGGGGCTGTCGAAGAGCGGAGGATGAATCTCTTCCAGTACCCATATAATCGGTGTTTAAATGGATCCTATTTCAACTGATTTTCGATTTTGGTGCTCTTTAGGGCCAGATCCGGAAGAGATAGGGCGCTAGTTCCTTAGGAAATCCATTCAGCGTGTCAGTTTATACGGATCCTCCAAATTTCATCGTCCTACCACCTCCGGTCAACCATAGTTCTGAGGCTTTGGATGTTTGTATATCTGAGGCTGTAGATCTACGTCCTCAAACAGATGTCATTTATACAGATTTGGCTAAGGCCTACGATAGAGTTGAACATCAAGTTTTATTATGTATTATACCTGTCTCTTTCGGATGTGCCACAGGGTTCTGTCCTTGGACCACTCCTATTTAAGCGATGATGTTTGTCCGTAGAACTGATATAGTAATGTATCCAATGTTGGCAGTGAACCTTTAATACGTTGTGAGGAGTATAGACATCTTGACATATTTTTTTCTACTAAGTTAACATTTAAGAAGTATATTTTACGTATATGTCAACACTAAGCTTTCTGTTTTGCAATACTAAGCACTTGAGTAGTGAGGCTCTTGTTGCTGCATATAATGCATTTGTTCGATCGAGATTAGAATATGGTTCTATTGTGTGGAATCCGGGATATCATGAATATATGAATTTAATTGAGATAGCACAGTATAAAATTTTGAAAACCTCATATTTCTGTAAATACCACGTCTTCTTGCAACATGGCTACTTATATACTAATCTTTTAAAAGAATTTGCGTTTATTTATTTGGCGGATCGTCGTGTTATATCCCAAACAATTTTTACACATAGGAATTTACATACTGAAGCTTAATAATGGGAATAGGTTAACTTTTTATCTTTCCCTGGCTAACACGCGCCACTATTCTCAGTCACCAATTATGTTAATATATAATAGTGTTAATGTATATGCATGTAGATTTGATTTGTTTAACATTGCTATCAACGCTTTGAGGCAGCTTTTGTTTGAGCAATTTTTTGTTACTTAAAGAATTTTTGCATTTTCGTTTGCTACTGTTTTCCTTTGGTACGACACATTTACTCTTGTTTTATAATGGCTATCATAGTACGATTACCATGGTCATGCTAAAACTTGAGTAACAGAATATTTAGAGCTGTTTCTGATGCTATTATATTATTAATTTTTCTAATCAACGGAATTATAGAGAGTAAATTAATTTCCAATCCGATTCATATTCCTATTCATGAATAGGACGAAATTGAAATTAAAGTTCCAATAATAAGTGTGAGGTAAAATAAAATTTTATAATAAATTAAGAAGAAAAGGAGTGGAACCATTATTGATGGGGTATGGGCCCAGTAGCTTAATTAGCTTATCTTTTTTAATGAAGGTGAAAGATCACATGTTTTATTCTATCAAAATAATTCTTTATTTAGACACTTCACTTAAATTTTATATTTCATGTGTATTACGTAAATTTAAAATTAAAATTTTAATACAATAAGAAAAGAATAGTATAATTTAGTATAATACGTACATAGATTTTTGATACCTAAAGAATTCGTTTAAGACTATTAATTATAAAAGTGGATATTTTTTAAATAAAATAGAATTAAAACAAATACTATAATATATTAACTAGAATGTTTTATTTTTTAAGAGATCTTTTTATCGGATAAAAATGAGTTTTTTAAAAATTTTGGTTAGAGAGAAAATTAAGTGAATAGGGTAAATTAAAAAATATTTTACATTTGGGGTATTATAGAATTGAAGAGGTTAGTTTTTAAAAACTTTAAAATAAGCTATATGCTGTTGGGTAATAAATTATTATTATTATCATTCATATGAGGAATTAAACAATTTTCACTAAATGTGTATGTATCCGATAAAAGAAGGATTCGTATTAAAGTAGATGACAGATAACAAATAAGTGCTATTGATCACGAACTTGAAAAATATTCATGGTACTCTATTGTATACAAAAACCGCAGAGTTACCTGTTGTGATACGTTAATATGGGTAAAATGTACATCTGTGAAAATCTATCTTCTGTAATGTTGTTTATTTGAAAGTTCGTGATAATTAAAACATCTGTTTCTATTTATTTTTGAATTTTTTTTCTCGACTCAACAGATTTTAACAACACGAAATAAACATCACAAACGTTCCCAGTGGGAGTTTATTTCCCAATATATGTAGATAAATTATTTATAGCCTGCAATAAAACACCAAATTTTTCAATCAAATGTGAATTATTTATAGTCTAACTGGACCTGACACCACTTACGACTCGTTCACATGACCACGTACAATGTATTTATGTAAGCCTTGAAAACCGTGGAATTAACAAATATTTAAAGCTGCCTTCAAACGGGCTGGACGAAGTGAAAGGAGAAATAATTACGGGACCCTCTGTAAACAAAGCACTGAAAGCGGTTTTCATTGAAAGGCGTTTTATTTTCGCGAATGTCGAAAAGGTTATTGGCGGGTGTTTAATAATGTTGATTAATTGGTATAACTTTCGGAAAGGATTGTTTAGAAGATGGGGATCGAATTATCAAACAACGAAACCAAACGAACTTATACAATAACATCGCGTACCGTAGAAATTTTAAAAATTTTAACAATTCCATTTTCAAATTTAGATTATACCACTTTTGTAGCCAATGTGTAATTTCGTAGTACAGACAATGGCTATATACATAGATATAGACGTGTGCATGTAAATGCATCCGACATGTGAGAATGTAACGGCGTGAAACTAAATTTAAAGCTATTTGAATTGCCGCAAATATAAACAATTCCATCAGCGTTCGGTTAGGGGTAATTTTAGTTTGGTATCCGTGATTCGTCGGCAAATTCTACGTTGCGTATTAATGCGTTCCGTTTGAAATGTTTACCATGAACGAAACGCAATTCCATCGAGATAATGAACATTTTTTGATATCTACGAAGGTATTTACTATGAGCTGAATAGATTAATAGGCCAAAATATATGCATCATACTGTAAGTGTGAAATTGCAAAGGTATATTTAAAGAAATATTTTGTAGATATTGTTGCAAGTAAGTTTTCAAAATTGCTTTAGTGTAATTTTATTTACCATTACAATAAATTGCGAATAAGAAAATTTATATTCAGATTGTAAAATTACGATGTTAATACATATGTATATTGTCGGAGGTCTAGAATGTTTTAAAATCGTAAGTAAACAGACAGCTGAAACCAAAATGAGACACTGACATAGTAATTGAAGTAAATTTGCATTTAAAGTTCAATATGAGCTTGAATTTGTATACAAACGGGAAAAATATTTTAGTTTAAATGTACTGCCATTAGCCAACTAATCAGAAGTAGTCTCCTAATTTGTGTAGACATCTAAAAATACGGATGTATGTTATCCCCTCGGGTTTTATCCCGCGTGCTAGTCTGCTGGTACTCGAAATCATGCCCTTAAGAAGACGATGTATGCGATTACATCGAAACGTAAGGACGTACATGATTCATCTAAGACCCAACGCCGAACGCGGGATAAAACCCGAGAGGATAACAAGACATTCTTTACCCGCGAAAACACACGCTACAACATGTATATATATATCAAAAATTCAAAATATTACTACTACCATATAGTATGAAAGTGTACACAAAAAAGTATTATTCAACGAATACTAAAGGTAAAATGGCTGATGAGAAGTTAACAAATGTTAGGGGAAAGAGACCAGAGGGAAAAGGACTGCATTAATGATAGATTTAAATGGGTCGGCGTTTATGTCACAAAGATCAGAGATTCTGTTGAACTTAGTGCACATTAGATATATATTGGGGACTTTATAGGGGCAATCATTCGAGTGCGATCACAGTAGAAGGCAAATGACGACCCGGAGCTAATTCTGGGAATAAGAAAATTGCACTTGTTTAAGAGCCATAGACAATCAATCTTGTTATGTACCAAACGAAATAACAATTTTAACAAAGTAATCGTTTTCATGGTAGAAAGAGAAACAAAATTAAATTTTTGCAGCAATACGCTATATTCAAAGCTTCTATGTGGATAAGATCTGACAGAAGATAGAGGAACTTCAGGAATCTTCTTTCTACCGCCTCAACAGAGTTTATGTGTGTTTCATAAATAAAAAACCGGACCAACCGAGATCGAATGAGAGAAAAGAATAAAGCAGATAGAGCTTGTATATTGCGTCCCTATAATTACGGTAAATAAATCCATATATTTTATTACATCGCAATGCCAACTGAGATATGTGATCAGATGATCGATGATTTCTTTACCTGACGTATTTGTTTTCTCTATTTCTTTATTAGCGAAAGTTGTCGTGACTGGGGATCGAACTCGCTACGTCAGACAACAAATCGTCGAAGCATGATTACTCTGGCAAGTAACAGCTCTTCTCAGGGCTGCCCTGAAGACAGCAGTAGACAGACTGCCGAAACGTCGGACTATACAAGTACAACGATCGATGAAAATAGCCCAAACAACAACTCTAGTTATTATGAGAATCCATCGTCAACAATATCACGTCAAGAGTTATGCTGAATTTAGAGCACGAAGACGATAGAATTAAATGTGCAAAATGCGACAACTATTTGACTATTTGACCAGCAGGTGAAAGCGTGATCGCCACCTAAAAAATATAAAACACTGTTCTGCAATCTGTGACAAAAAATTCAGCGAACAATTAATATTTGATATAGCTGTTTGTTTTATTCTATATAATGTACTGTTCACTTTACAAGACCAACAAGCATTTGTCTCCTTCTGAAGCAAGTATTCGGATTATACATTACCAAATCGATAAGAGACTTTATGTCATCTGTTTGTGACTATGATAAAAGGAGAATTAAAGCAGAATTGAAAGATAAAAAATATGGTTATGTGTGGACGAACCAACCGGTCGGTAAAAACATTCTGTGGTGAATGTGACGGTATCTTACTTGCTTCCAAAAGAGTTGGAAAATATACTAGCAATGAAGTTTTAAAAGTAGTGTTGACAGCACTGAACAAACTTCAAGTTTATACAACCCAACTTTTAATGTTGTTTGTGAACGACGGTGCCACTAACATGCTTTCCTTAGGCTGATCTTTTAAAGAAGAGGCTATCTGTTACATGTAACATGTAAAATCCATACTTTAAACCTTTGTCGTAAGCCAGAAAATGAAAGACGAACTGCGTGGTCAAAAACTTCAAAAACGCAATTTTGACTGTACTAACAAACGATGGAATAACTGCTTCTAGAGTTTGTGCGAGGGCATGGGAAAGTATATTAATCTTCGTGGAGAATATTTCGAAAAACAAATCTTTAAAAGTTATCTATCGTTTTATTCCAGCTCTATATGTAAAACTTAAAAGACAACCCTGGTATTAGTAAGTTTGTCTTTCCTGACACTAGTTAATAACAGACGCAAGTTACTGAAATTCTATAGTTCAAATAATTTATTAACAACTAGTTAAATAATCACTAAGATTCTAATAAATTAGTTAGTACTACTTGTATATTAAAAAATAAGGTAGCAATCCAAACAGCAAAATACATAAAATTTGCAAATTTGCGAATGGGGGTTGTGGCACTAGATCTCCCAACAGAACATATTAAATGCATGATGCTTTAATTTATTGAATTAATTAATACTGATTGTTGACGAAAAATGACGTCATTGTTGAAAGAAACTGGGCGCCTTTCATTGAGACAATCTGCATTTCCTATTAAGGATTTGCTTTCATATCTATCGAAAAAGCAATGAATATAAATAGGGTGTCTTTCCTTCGTTTTTACTTTGTAAAATGGACGCCTATATCCCTTTGATTAAGGGCAATGCACGAGGTTGTTAATTTATATTTCCATTTTGTAATGTACAGAGTGGTGTTGTACTTTTTTCTTGGAAACCAGAACCTTACATCATTCATCTGTTGTCTTCACGCATTTTCCGTGTTTCCAAAAACATGGCATCTTTTTAATATAGTCTTTTTACATCGTAAAACATGTAATTGTATTTTCAGTTGAAGATATGCGTTACAAATCACGTGGTTTATTTTCTAGATGACCCTTATATTTGTTCAATGATGTGCACATTTAATTTGTAATGGTATCCCGGTGTCCTAACCACTTCTCTTTTGCAAAGTAAGTTACCAATACAAAACAACTTTCTCAAATAGAAGTGAATGTTAGAAATAAACCAAAGTATCTGTGAATTAACACCTTTTATATCTTTTATTTCCGTTATACGCTATGTAGTTTATTAACCGCTTAACATGTTTCAAAATTCCTCATTTTTTTAATCTCGTTTTTATCGAAAAGAACACTTTGTTATTCTTATATTCCCAACATTTTAGTAGCTGCTGAAAAAACATTTACATAAAGAATTCCGCAATGGATTAGAAACGAAACGAAACGAAAGAAGTAAAACAAATATTAACCGAGCAGCGCATTTAATAATAGATATTTATAAACGAAATTTTCAACAACTAGAGTAGACTGAATATAGACTGATTGTTAGAGCAGTTGTGATTGTTGGAATAATAAAATAAAATTTCTTAAAAATAGTACACACATTTCCAATTCTGCTTATTTAGGTTCTTCGATCTATTTCAAGATAATATTTTATCGGTGGGAGAAGTGTTGAGCCATTTGGAGCTCCTTTATTCATTGTTGAACGTTTTACTTCTCTAAATAATTGCCACTTTAGTTATAAATTGTCAAAACAATCAAGGAACAATATAAAAGGTCTCTAAATACCGTTGACAAGGTACTTGCATCAATATTTGGCAAGTTATAGTAAATAATAATGGCGTTATAGCAATTTCCGCTTTATTAGTAGGTATGTACGCTTTGTCTACTTTATCTCTTGATGCACATCAATTTCTATCTTTGTGAACCTGGAACATTTATTCCAAAAGTGTAGAAACGGTTGCTTATCGAGAAGGCGAGGTCTTAAATCACTGGCGATTATTATGAATCAAACGTAAATTGCGTTTTAAGTGGCATCTTACTTTTCTTATTTTGGTGTTGCTCACTCTATATTATAGTTTATCTCAAGCTTTACAGCTTTGCACTTGAACTCCAGGACACATGAGCGTCCTGGAATTCAAGAGTTTTTAAGGTATTATCTGTGAAGACTGTTATTTACAAAAACACCTTTATTTAGTGGATTTCCTTTATTCAAAAGAACCTACAGAAGGCATTGCATTCGTACATTCTATGTTCTCAAAAGAAAGTTGTATAACAAAATGAACGATAAACTAGATACAAAAAAAAATGAAAATGAAATCGAATTTCCTGCAGTGATAAAACACTTCTCGATGGCTGCGAAAACGACCACGGAAATTCGAAATATTTTGCTAGAGGTTCACCGCGGATGTACTACATCAATTTCGACCATTAGCTTCTGGGTGAGCGAGTTCAAACGGCGCGATGGGTACCGCGTTTTCTCACACCAAAGTAAAAACGAAATCGGGTGACCGTTTCAGAAGAGTGTCTGGCCAGAATCCAACGCAATCCAAGTGATTTCTCATGCGTTTCGTAACCCTGGATGAGACTTGGATCCACCACTACATACTGGAGACCAAGGAATAGTTGAAGCAGTGCACTTTTGCGAGCGAATCGGCTCCGAAGCAAAGACCGTTTCATCGGCCGGAAGGGTTTGGGGTTTCCAAGATATGATTCTCATCGATTATCTGCAGAAGGAAAGGACGATCACGGGGCAATACTACAGCGATTTATTGACCCGATTCCATGCAGTATTGAAAGAGAAACGACCTCGTTTGCAGCGGAAAGAAGTGCTTTTCCGCAACGACAATGCACCGGCTCATTTATTCCGCATCATCGCGTCCAAATTGAATGAGTTACGCTATGAATTAGTTTCTTATCCTCCATATTCACCGGATCTAGCCTCCAGCGGCTTTTTCCTATACCCAAGCCTGAGAAACTCACTGGAAGGAAAGAGATTTGCCTCCAACAAGGAAGTCATCGCCGCTACAGATGGCTATTTTGCTATTTTTGTTTCAAACATCCTATTCTTCTGACGGCTTGAAGAGACTGGAGCACCGTTTGAAAAAGTATGTTGATCTTCGAAGGGACCACATCGAAAATTAAAAATAAAAGACCACACTAATACCGTGTTTTTCTTGTCGATTTCTGAAATATTTCAGGTCGCCCTCGTATGTATGCGAATTTGGTTGGATGGATGTATTAGGCGTAGATACTCTATATCCATAGGCGACACGTATTACAATTTTCTAGAGCTTTTTAATTCTGATGTTCGCGCCGTAATTTACAAAAAATGTTTTGGATTTATGTTTGAGATAATTACACTTTTTTCCATACGTTTTTATTTTATTTGAAAGACATTCTGCATAATTTAATCTGCATTTCAGATAAGCAGTGATTGCCTTACGTTAACCGGCACGTATGAGTGAAATTGTGCACCTAATATTTTGTTTATAGGATGATTTTTGTAAAAATATAATTTTGTTGGTGCTATAAAAAGTGAAAAAGTCTTATAGAGTCATTAAATTTCTTAAAACAAGCTTTTATGTATAAACTTTACACCTACGGTACTGTATACGCTTCACCTAAATCACGGCATTGTATTAGACTTCTCCGATCTATTTTGTATAGCATAAATTAGTCTGATAATTGTTTGTGCGTTGGCGAAATTTACTATGTTACGAAATTTATTTCCACAGCGTGCGTATGCGTAAGAAATACTACAAATTTACGAAGTATTACAATATAATTTAGTATCTAATATCCTGTATTCTATTGAAAAATATTTCCTACGAATATTCCCTTCTCTATGTTTGCATTAAATTTATCGTGTATTTACATAAATATTCCGCCAAAGTTCGCTAGTGCGACACAAATTTTGAAACCCTTAGATGACGCACTAAATGACATTACCAAGTACATGTAGTATATACATGCATACGTATAACGTCTAATTCTGTAATCATTCGTAAACTCATATACAAGATTACTTTACTGTGTGTTAAGAGTAGTAGACACTTTGTAATGCTTTCGATAAAATCGGAAAAACAAATAAACATATGTTATTTGGTTGAAATTATTATACATAAACAAAATCGTTGTATGTATAAACAAATTAAAAAAAAATCAATGAGCGTTTGAAAAAAGACTAAAAAAGATTAGATTATTATTTTCATACATTAATATTAGATCCTTTGTTACATATATGTATACTCATTACTTATTAATTACTAAGTACAAATCGATCTGAACATATCAATTTTCTACATTCAGAGATTATAGCAGAACTAATTTGATTCACTTCAAACTTATAATGACAGAGTGGTCTATCAGCATAAAAAATTGGCAGTTGTCATTTAAAAAATTGTCGATGACATCATTACTTGCAATCCAGAAGTGGAGGAAAGTTAAAATTAATGCAGAAATGCATCAAATTTAAGTAAAAGTCAATGAGCTTTCGAAAAGACTATTAGATTTGTATTTCAATACATTCACATTACTTCTTTTGTTGCGTATAACGATATACGAGGGTGAATCTCTATGACACAGTAAAACTACAGTGGCATTATATTTTCTAGTTTTCGACATAATCTCCCTTTACAATAATGCACTTGGTTCATCGGTGCTCCAACATCTCAAAAACTTCCTTTTTGTCCGACCTCTGCAAACCACCTCTCTACAGCTTGCGTCTCTTCACAATTGCTGGAAAATTTTGCTCCACGTAAGATTTCTTTTAATTTAGGGAACAGCCTGTCATCACTATGGGCCAGATATGGCGAATATGCCAGGTGCTCCACTGATTCAAAGCCTGCTTGGTGTATAGCAGGCATAACAATACCACATACTCGTATATGGTCATTATCGTAATGGAACATGGAAGCATACCGTGCCTTAACTTTCCTCGGCGTTTCTCTTTAATAACGTCTCGCAATTTAGAAATTAATTGTGCCTAGTAAGCCTCTGTAATGCTCTGTCCCTTTTGCAAATAGTCAGTCAGCATGATTCCTTGAGCATTCCACAACACGGATAGCAAAACGTTTCCAGCAGGCGGCACGACTTAAAGAGGAGGAGAACCGTGATGTTTCCACTCTTTACTTTACACTTTGGTCTTAGGATCATGGTGGCGCACCCATGAGTCATATAGCCACTAAGAAAGTTCTCTTTGTTTGCTTAGTACATTTCCAACAGACGGTTACAAATCAACACCCGATTTCCTTTTTGATCAATGGTTAATATTCGGGGCACCCATCCTGAAGTCATCTTTTTCTAATTATTTAGTCAGTATGTTGTACAGTATACGATATTATAAGCCAGTATCTTCCACAATGTCCGTCTTGCAGTACGGTATCGTGTACTCTCTTAATGTTTTTGTTTGTTGTTACCGTTATGGAAGGAACACCGACATGTTGGTTTTCATAGGATGCTCTTCCACAAATCTCGACACCAGCGTTTGACTATATCATAAGAAACTGTAGACTCACTAACAGTTGTCATAATGTCTTTATGAATTTGAGTTGGCGTCATGCCCTTTTTCTGGAGGTATTTTGTTACGACTTTTGTTGTACAGGCTCCAACAATCACGACACACAATTCAAGAATTAGCCACAGCACGACGCTTTGTGATACAAACTTGATATTATGTAGATATGGTCTACAAATGGCAGTTAACCAAATGTTAGAAACACTGATCAAACAATCGATTAGAAGTAGGTAAGGGGGGGGGGGGGGCCTTGTGATCCACCCACGTACAAAAACTAATTAATTATTAGTTAAAACAAGAACAAATTGATTAGAAACACTTCTTCCGCAACTTTCAAGGTGCTAGTAGTATAAATTATCACCCATTAGTTTATCAAATCTTCAGCTCAGTTGTAATAGCGACGGGCTAGTCGAATGAAAGATTATTTGGTAACACTAAATGAATGTTCATTCGATACTTCCGAATGAATCGAGTTTCCTTAACGGATGCATCAGAATCGTTAATAACGGTTGTAATCACTCAGGAAAGCAAAGCAATTGGAAGATACGTAAGGTACATACATATATAGGGATCTAGCTCAAAGTAGACAATGAACAGTAGTGGTATAGAGTAAGATCACTGAAATCGGTCCGAAATTTATTTGAAGTACATAACATTTATGTTCTGCCTAGTCCGGACACTCACCGGATTTAAACCCGATCGAAAATACATGAAGTATCCTGAAAACGCTCACGTATATATCCCGAAATCCAACAAATGGAATTTTAAATCGAAATACTCGCAGAAATTTACAAGGGAATGCAAAAGTACAAAAGTTAACAAAAAGTTGGATTTACACTACGCCAGTATGGATTGATCCTGCGATTAGAGCCAAATGTTTCATAATGCATAATAAACATTTTTCGTTGAACGTATAGGTACATGGTAAATTTGGAATAAATCGTAAAATAGCTCTAACTCAATTGCCATGGATTGTATATAGAATGTATTTCAGTCTTACTTTGTAATTTTTTACTACAACTGTTTTATGTAGCCAAGAATTTCAGATTCTCGCGCCACTCGTAACCTTGATATCAATTAAAACCTGTAAGATCAATTTCGTAAATATGAGTTTCACTTTGAAGAATATACTGTCTGACATTCGGTAAGATCATTTCTCACAATGGTTAGTTATTCTTCATTTATTATAATGAGCAAAATCGGAAAAAACTGTCGAACTCCGAGTTCTTGAGATATTTAAAAATAAATATAATTTCTTGATTTTTGAGAAAAGACAGGATTCTAAACGGAAACACATAATAATAATACCAGGTGTATGCATACGCTTCTTACGGTTTAACTAACAGATGGCGCCAGTGAAGAGTACGCAGCGTATTAATTTGACGCATACGTCATTCTGTTCGTCTGACATTTAAACTCCAAACACACACAAGTTGAGTCCGACAAAAGCTAGCGCCTTTACTTTATTGTTCAGCGATCATGTCGAGTATTGTAGCTGAAAAACAATATTTGCGGCACGCATTACTTTTGTTATTTAATAAAAAAAAATGACTTGAAAGTCATCGTTTGCTGGTAGAAACATATGGTGAACACGCTCCATCGATTAGCAGAGACATGGTTTCGGCCATTTAAACGTGGAGATTTCAATGTGAAAGATAGTGAGCGCTTTGGTAGACCCAAAAATGCGAGGACGAGCAATTGCAGGAGTTATTGGATGATGACCCAACTCAAACTCAACGGCAATTAGCAGAAGCATTATAAGTGTCACAAGAAACAATCAGCGGACGTTTACGAGCAATCAGAAGACCAATAAACTCGGTAAATGGGCCCTACACGATTGGAATGAACGTCAAATAGAAAATCGCAAAATGCTGCTTCAACCCCATGAAAGGAAATAATTTTTGTATTGAAGTATAACAGGTGACGAAAAATAATGCATTTATTTTGAAAACCCGAAGCGGAAAAAAATCGTGGCTTTCACCTGGAGAAACCGGTGCTTTATCACCAAGTCCAAATCGCTTCGTCAAGAAGACCATGCTCTGTGGGACCAGAGCGGTATTGTGTATTATGAACTCTTGAAGCCCTCCGAAACCGTTAATACACAAAGCTATCGCAAACAAATGATTAATTTAAACCATGCATTAGTCAAAAGGCCGGAATGGGCCAGAAGACATGGCAAAATGACTTTGTTATACGACAATGCGCCGTTCTACACATCAAAACCAGTGAACGACACCCTGAAATCGCTTCCACACCCGCCGTACTCCCCAGACCTGGCGCTATCTGAGTGTTATCTGTTCGCATCAATGGGATACGCGCTCGCAGAGCAGCACTGCAGCAATTTCGAGAAAGTTGGGAAATGGCTCGACGAATGGTTTGCCGCAAAAGGTAAGAAGTTTTTCTGCCATGGTATCCATGAAATTATCTGGAAAGATGGGTGATATGTATAGAAGTCGATGACCAATATTTTGAATAAAAAAAATAATATCCCTTGAAAATTATGTGCTTCCTTTAGTAAAAGACCGGAAAAAACTTAAGCATACACCTGGTATTTATTGCGGCCAGCAGAAGATAAACATCAAATTAGAGACACATCGAAAAATTTAAATCATTGATGACATCGCTGTGGAACATATTCGAATAATATCTGTCACATTCAATTTAACAGAGTTTACAAGCCACAATATCGATAATTATTGAACAGTAAAATTACTGTTACATGTAAATTGTACACTACCACTGGGGTAACGATTTACTAAATCAAAATGTCTATCCTTACTTAACACTATACAAGAAAGAGGAAATAATTTATTATTCAGCATGTCCGCGGACAACCACGTTTCAGTAACGTAAGTGATACCACATCCCATATCTGATACATTAGAGAGCAACCCCTTTCATTCCGGTAGTAGAACGAGGGCGCGCTCAGTTTAACGACCCTAAACCTTAATTACCCTGAACTTCAAGAGAAAACAACTACACGCATTTAAATGCATTATTACTGCACATTAAAACGAAATATATATAAAGTCTGTGGCTAAATTTGCCTGAAATAATTAAATAACTAATTAAAAACACAAAAAAAGCAAATGCTGTAACACACTTCCTCTTTGTTCCATACATTTTTGAGCATTTACACACTTTTTGTGACATTTAATACAGTTCGTCTCTCAATATTGTTTGTGTATGTATGCATGATAGTGTCGTGAAGTTCATACTAATTTCTATAACTTTCATTTCTTATATATCCCCAAAAATAGAAATGGAGTGGGTTCAGATCTGGTAAACAAGATGGCAATAAAATTGGACAGCGATTTCAATTAGTAGTTCACCAACAATTGTGTGATGACATCCATTTTGATAGAGAATACTCAGGTAAATTAAGGTTACCTCTTCCTTATATATTGGGGGATCGTCGAATTAATTGCGCATAAGATTTTCTTGGCTTCGGTGATATAGTTTTTTTTGGATTAAAGATACTATTATCACTAAACTGGGCTTTGTCATTTTAAAATATTAAATGTAAGAATTTGGGATTATCTCTAACACCATTAAGTAGCCACTGAGAAAGTAATATCCGTCTGCCTTCGCCATCGGGCATTAAAGTGACTCGGAAGCTAGAGCAAATATTGGATTTCCTGATTACAAACATGCAGACAAATCAAAATTAAAAAGCCTAAAAAAAATTGACCCTTTTCAATGCTTTGGGAGTACCGCAAGTTGTAGGAGAAGTTGGAATTAACCATACAGGAAAACATACCAAGTTTGCGACGACATAGATTCCGTTCGAGAAATTCACCCACGCTACGGCAAGCAGAACAGCTAGATGCCAGTAGTGCGGTCAGTTATCAGGTCTCTGATAACTGACAACTTTTTGAAAATCCTGAAGAGTGTGAGTGGTTTCGCGGGTATGACTGAGACACTGCTGGCACAAGTGGGGTGTTGCAGAGTCTCCTGTTCGTTATCCTCCGAACCAGATAATCAAGCACATTAGGGATGAATGGCAACGTAATTATTGATATCTAGTTAGTTTTATATGTAGTTTTGTCTTTTTGTATTCTCGTTATATACACATACTATACTATACGTTATACTTTATTTATTTGGCGAGTTTTGCAACCTAATGTCGCATCTCGCATCCCGTCGCCTCCTTCGTTAAGTCCTTTACTTTCCATTTCGGTACGGATATTTCCATTTTCTTCGTGGCCTTCCCAGCTTATTTGTCTGAGTTGACATCTACTTCCAAACCTTTAATGGTATCCTTTCTTCGCGGATGCGCATACCATTTTAACTATTTTTGAATTATATCATCCATTATCATACTTTTTACCTCCATTCTTTTTCTGATGATCTCATTTTTTGTATGGTCAAGCAAAGTTAAATCAGAGCATCTTCCTCAGTACAACATCTCGGTTGAGAGGAGTTTTTGTCACATATTTCCATCTATAACCCACACTTCTGACCCGTACGTCAATACTGGCTGAATCATAGTTTGATATATATATATATTTGTTTTCTTTGTTAGATTCTTAACCCGCAAGGTTGGATGTAGTGGTTTAACATTATTTTTCCTTTGTCATATACTTTTTTATTTTTACACTGCATGTGACCCATACGAATTAGTAAAGAAATCGGGCAATAAAGCCTGAGTTATTCTATATCCATAAGGCACACATTAGGTCTTTTTTAAGAGACCATGAACTGTTCTTATTTACGCAACACCTTACTAATTTTTTCCGAAACACTTCTACAACATTCATTTCAATAACTTTCAACTTTCTGTGATATGCACTTAGCAAATGCTTTCTTTTAACTTAAATAATACACAATGAAATTTATATTTAAACGCCAAAAACTAAATCTAAAACAAAGCAGAACATCTGTTGTACATATTTACATTAAAATTTCATCCTACTTTATTACATATTTTTCAAATTTTCGCTAAAACGTTTCACTTGTATAAGATATAACTCATATTTGCAATGTAAACCTTTTCGTTGACTCAGACCTACTTTTCAGTTCTTTCCACGAATTCTCAAAGATAAAAAATTGATTTTACTACTGCTTTAAGCAAGGATCTAACGTAACTTTTAAACAAGAATGTTTCAACAATTTTGTTTCCGCATTTTCAAACGTTTGCTTGTATGAGAATTCCAAAGAAAATATAGACATAGTGATTTAGTGGCTTTAAACAATCTAACAGACGTCCATTGCCTGGTAGGAAAACCGGTTATAACCAGACGAAGCTAATTTTCAACTTTATGGTTTCTATAAACGTTGAAATATAGTTTCTCTCCGTTTATAAAAGTTGGATGTTTTTATGATTGGGAATATAAGTTATAAGAGAATAAGCTACTCAATTTTATATCAGATAAAAGTTTTAATTATTTCTTCTGGATTTAGGTACGTAACACGTGAGTCGTTATCTCTCCCTAGGAACATACATTTGTTAGCGGCCTGTATTACAAATAACGCAGAAAAATTATATATCGTTTCGGATTAACTTGAATAATTAATTAGAATTTTCATTAAAAAATCGAATTTTTAAGAAGAAATGTCAGACTTTTCTCTTCTCATTGTACAGGATATGTTTGTCATTTTTGTAATTTATCTAATTAATGATATTATTTTCTAAACAAAAAGCATTCTTAGAGTAATTATACAGATCAACAGTAATTTTGGTGTTTTAAATATTGAGATCTTTTTATGGTCATTTCAAAAATGAAGCCCATATAGTTGTATTACATACCCCTTTCGTTGAAATATGTATCCTTATCTTTTATTTATTCGTCCATTTTTTATGTGAGTATGAACGATTGTTCCCTTACCATAAATACTACTGGAATAAATTTACTTAAAAAGACTAGTTGACCGAACCAGTTTACTGCCCTCCACATTACATCCCTCCGAATACATATCAAAACATCACGCCACTCACTACACCTAGAGTGCATTAAAAAGAAGGGCCCGATCATATTTGATTTGCCCTCGTATTCATCGCATTTCTTACAGAAACCGACACCTAAGTTTGTCCACTAGTTTCCTCGCAAATATGATCTTCTCTTCTGGCTCTATTTATCATTTTAATTGGTTGTATGTATATCTTTACACAGTCTGATCTTTCTTCTTTTAATAAAAGTTCGCTTTGAAATGTTTTGGTCATATTCTCTACGAGTTCTAAGAATTACTAGAAAATCAGCTACCAGTAACTTCCAAAGGAAGCAGACGATATTCCTGTATGGTCACTAATAGCCCGTTCAGAGTTGCAGGTTTTTAAGAAGAAATTCATTTTCGTATTCTAGACACATCAAAACATATCAAAATGTACCAATTCACTGTACACTTTCTATTGGCGGAAATGTTGCACTTACACAGTAAATATAATTTAAATATCGATAATATAATTGCAATTAAAACCCTTATCTAGCATTTCGATTGCAATTTTTGCGTATCTTTAAAATCTTTGAATTGCCCTTTTATCATCGTTTTGAACTCCTTTCTTCTCAATATTTACGGCAATTTAGAAAGTTGTAAAGTCTTCAAAACGTGAAGAATACATTCGCAACGTGACAAGTTATTTGATTTGGCCGGCGCGTTGTAAACACTATTGTACAAACAATGAGGCCGCCTCTCTCCGAGATGCCCGAAAGAAGGATAGAGGGCTGTCTGTTCGAATGATGAAAGACGCGGCTTATTTACTTTACGGGCGTTCGTCGAGGATTTAACCGCGAGAATTTGACAAATTCGTATAAATATAAATAATACGGATGTTTGCGTGAACGAATATATTTCGGTAAATTGAGGTTTATGTTTGTCAGTCAGGTTAATCTAAATTTAGTGGATCGAAAGCAGACAGGAAATAGGTGCCTTTTATTTGGCGAAAAAAAGCTGCGAATGAAGGAAATTGTATTTGCTCTGGACTTCTTACATCAAATATTTATTCTAAAAAAATACACATACTTGCGATGATTTGTCTATCATAGCTATCAATCACAATCCAAGAAATCAAATTTTAATGAATTATGAGATAATTTGGCAACACCGCAAGCTATTGAAAAACTAAAGTCATAACTGTATACTTTCAGCCGACTCCAATACATGCAGAAATGTACCGGGCTTTCATTTAAAAACTAGCTACCAGGAATAATTTTGAAAATACCTTGAATTTAATTTAACAAGAAAACATGTCAATTTAGATTTACGGGGGACAAATTTTGCATATATCTGCGAGGCTGTAGTTTCAATCCCTAATCGGGGTGAAAATTATATCGAAAACTTCAAATAGGAAGAGGCATTGAGTGATACGAAGGCGACCTGAAATGTTTCTGGAATCGACAAGAAAAACATGGTATAGGTGTGATTTTTTATTTTTATTTTTCGATGTAGTCTCCTCGCAGATCAATACACTTTTTCAAACGGTGCTCCAGTCTCTTAAAGTCGTCGGAAAAGTAGGATGTTTCGAGGTTTGCAATATAGCCATCTATCATTATTTTTTCAGGTTTGGGAATAGGAAAAAGTCGCTGAGGGTGAATATGAAGAATGTCCGGTGAATATGAAGGATGAGAGACTTATTCGTAGCGCAACTCATTTAATTTGAACACCAAGATGCGGGATGAATGAGCTGGTGCATTGTCGTGGTGGAAAAGCATTTTTTCCGCTGCAAACGAGGCCGTTTCTCCTTCAATACTGCATCGAATCGGGTCAGAAAATCGCTGTAGTATTATCCCGTGATCTTTCTACCCTTTGGCAGATTGTCGACGAGGATCACACCTTGGGAACCCCAAGAATGGTCGCCATGACCTTTCTTGCCGATAGAACGGTCTTTCCTTTCTTCGGAACCGATTCGCCCAAAAAAGTCCACTGTTTCGACTGCTCCTTGTCTCCTGTATGTAGTGGTGAATCCAAGTCTCATCCACGGTTACGAAACGCATGAAGAAATTCCTTGGATTGCGTCGGATCCTAGCTACACGCTCCTCCCAAAAGGAGGAGTGTCTGACATTTTCGTACCCAAAATTTCGTGTAGAGTCTTATCTCTGCTATCTCTTTCAGCTTTAATCAATTGGCAATTGGCAATTGGCTAACACGACATCATAATTCTTGTCGACCATTTTCACCGTTGGTAGCGGCTTTTGGGCATCCACTGCGTGGTTCATCACTTGTACTTGTGTGTCATCACTTGTACTTGTGTGGCCGCGTTTGAACTCGTTCACTCAGAAGCTGATGGTCGAAAATGAAGGAGTACATCCGCCATGAACCTCTAGCAAAATATTTTGAATTTCCGTGGCCGTTTTCATAGCCATCCGGGTGTTTTATCACTACACGAAATTCGATTTCATCCATTCTTGGGAAACCGCCTTACTTACTACACAAAACACACTCTTAAACAACAACTATTGACAGTAGACGTCTAAAATTTTGATAGTTGGCATAAAAAATGTTGCCCAGACCGACTTATGAATCCACTTCAACCTTCGTACGCCATCTCTTGCCGAGTCTGGAAACATTCCATGTCGGCCTCGTACGAGGGTTACAACTTGTAGTTGCATTAAAAAAGAAAAAGCACCTTTTTCTACAAAATTTACTTAACCTTTTACATAGTAATGCTCAAATATATACTACGCCAGTCGTAACTGACTTTTTTAATCGTTGGAATTGCAAAGTGTCATTCTCGAATTTAAGCCCCTGCCATTTCCATTCGATTCGTAAGATGAAGGAATCGCTGCGTAGAGTTTGTTATGCAATAATATCAGAGATACTGTTGCATAACATAGTATTAAATTATTTAAATATTTAATTAAATAATTTAAATTAATTAACATAGTATTAAATTATTTAAATTAAATTTAAAAATAAACATCTTAAACACCTTTTTCGAATCTGTTCCAAAAGATGTATCAGGTAGGTGTGTATAGGTAATCAGAGCAAGGACGGATACTCGAGTGTAGACCGAACAAAGGCAAAATAAATGTGAAGAATGGGTGTTACAGAAGAAAAAGGTCCTGTAACACATATGGCGAAAACCAACACACTCAACGCTGATGCACACATACGATATATGCTTCACAAAGGTCAGTTTTGAATCGAAGATATCACTTAAGTCGCTGATGGAGTTGTCTATAGGCAACAGAGGTCGATCTAAGTTATATTGAAGGGATAGTATTAAACAAATTGAGTTTGTCGAATCAATTCGCAGTTATGATACAAAAACAGTTGCGAATTTTTATATACCAACAGCAAAGAAAACCTTATCAGAAGTAATTTATTGTATAATGCACTTATGACTATGTAGAAAATAACAAGATGCGATTGTCTATTAAACCTTTAAATTGTATTACGAAAGTTAGTAGTTGCTAATTAGTTTTACTACCTATCAGCTGCTCTGAAGGTAATTTTGATACAGACCAACGGATTGAAGCAAATTCTGCAAATTATGCAATCCATTTATAACTTAGACATTGTGCAGCACTCCTGAATGCATTAGAGCTGCAGATTAACCCCAAACCTTATGTAAATAGAACAGAATATTTAATTAACTAGAGTGCGCAGATTCGATCGAGTAATTCAGTAAGCGTGGCAAGGATTAATAAGTACGTGACTTTGCATATATGGAATGCGTCGATAGCAATTGCTTGAATAAGGATAATTTATGCGACTTTTTCCATTAATTGCTTAGCGCTATGCGTGTAACTGTATACAGCGCCTTCGTAACAATAAAATAACACATTTAATTTACAAAATTTGATCAAAAACACTTATGAGCACACTGGAAATTTCGTCAGAAGTAAGGTCTTCATTTCTGAAGATTACGGCATAATGATAGAAACACCAAGTATTAGAAAATTTTCACCCGCCAGAGAATCCAAGTACTGAAGAGCAGTCAGCAACAATGGCCGTGAAAGTTTCAAGGCAACATTAACAATTTATTTCCAAATGTCAATGAAATACACAAATATATAAATTAATGTTTAATATGTTTGTAGATAGGGATAAGGGAAAGAATAATAAATATAAATAAAACCTAACAGGCAAATATACGACTTTTGAAATTTAAATATTGTGGAAAGAAAACAAAAATGAGAATTATGAAACAATAATACAACCAACAATCTTGTACGTGACAGAAACAATGACAAAGAAGCAAGAGGAAAATCTGATAATACAAGAACGAAGAATATTAACAACAATACTAAGCCCGATAAAACCTGACAACGAATACAGATGTATTCGTATGGATGTATGGTATATATGTACGTATACAGTATATAGGTATGGACGTGGTCAGAACAATAAAGCAACAGAGAGCAAGATGGTTAGGACATGTGTTGAGAGCTGGGAACAAAACTACAATCTACAATATCTTGAAGTGGCAACCGGGTGGAAGAAAAAGACGAGGGCGACCCAGAACTAGTTGACTGCAAGAGGTGAAGGCGGACCTTGGTAGAGCTTGCGTGTACAGATGGCAGGAGAAGACCAGTGGAGGGACATATGCGAGAAGATATAAACCGAAAAAAACGGGGACTGATTTATCTCGCAGATTGTTTTAGATCTAGAAAGCTTTAGAAGCGGCAATAACTCATTGGGTCGACAATATATACATATATGCGCCTTGTTCAGAAAAGTAATAAACGTATTATTAAGGCGCACGATACTGGAGAATCTGATGTAAATGATGTCAAAGACTTCGTGGATACTCATTACCCTCTTCCCAATTAGTGATGTTTTAATCTCAACTAGTAAAAATACGACTCATAAAAATTATATTTAGTATTAAAGAAATCTGCGGATAAGTTTGGACCCTTCTTTGCGTAGTCATTGTTTAAATCCGTAATGTCTTTGAAATCTGGGAAGCTTACTTCAAACCTGATTAACAAAGGCTTTTTCCCAAATATCGGATTAAATGGTGTTCTTTTGATTGATTCTTGAAATGGGTGCTATGTTGTCGAACTTCAGAAATTGATGCCAATAAAACCATAAGCATTTTAAAGGTACACAAGCAACAACAGCAATGTGTTTGGTCTAAGGCTTTACAAAACATTATTGGAACTTTTTCTGATACTGCGATATAGATTTGCTTCAAAGAAATAATCTTATTAAGTTGAAATCGTTCGTCCACAAGTAGTTTCCTTTACCAAGATCTTTTACGTTTATAGAATAACATGCATGTAAAAATGCAGTAAGTAAATAAAAATATGTAATTATGTTCCTTTTAACTTCTTGAATATCAATTCTTTTCTAGTATGTGCTCTTTTATTAGAATGGAAGCAAGTGTATGTATTTTCTCGGTCTAATTGTTATACGGTATCGTTTTCTATGTAAAATCGATGGAGAGTATCGGGTGCTCGATCCCACAGCATATATTTTTTCTCGGGAAATAAATTGAATCATCTTTGAAACTATGTAATGTATCGTGATGATATCAGAAAATCATCGACCAAATAGAAAATATACGTCTAAACTTAAGCCAGGTATTATAACTTAACGGTGTTGAAAATTATTTTGACAATGATATTGACTGTCATTAATTAATGTATTAGAGTTGCTGGAACTAAGTTTGAACATTGAATAAATTCAAGTATGGTTTACAGTACAGTGCAAAAAAAAAGACGTAAATGATTGAAGCCTATTTTCGAACTGGAGTCCGAATTGTTGGAATTTGGTGCAGCGTTCAAGTTTGGATGATTTTAGAGAATACTTTTCAGAGTTAGTTGTAATAATTGCCTTTCTAATTGTGTTGGTATATTTCGTGAGGTTGGTTCTGTGGGTCATAAAAATGTACTGATAGACTAACTGTTATAAAATTTATAAATTATGTTCGTCAACGGTTGGAAAATGAATTCACAACACCCTTGAAACGTTTTTCTCAAGAGATTGGACTTTCTTATGGAACATGCCAAAAAATTGCAAAGAAAGACTTACACATAAATCCGTATAAGATGCAATCACATGAGACCATCTTGCCGGTTCTAGAAGTCTTCCATACTGCCAGTGCTTTGCAAATAATTTAATGCAACATGACGACCTGCTAATTTTGACATTTTTCTCTGATGATGCATGGTTTCGTCTTTCGGGGTACTTCAATTTCCAAAACACTCGGATATATATTACATATTTTTGTTGAGTCGTTTCTATATCTTGCGAAACTTGGTGTTTAGCTAGCCGTTTCCCATAGCAGAATTGTTGGACCTACTTTGTGATTATTTTACAATTAATGCTGAGAAGTATAAAAACATATTGAATGAATTTATTGAACAGCTGCACGAAGATGAGTTAAAATATGGTTACACTTTGTTTGACAATTATGGACTTAACGACGTAAAGAATAGAGTGTTTAAAACTAATGTTGCTAATTTGCAAGATGTGCAGCAAAGAATGATTGAAGAATGTGTATTGATAATGCTCACAATGCTGCAAAATGCTTTTAACAGCATGAGAAAGCGTTTACATTTGGGAATTAGAAACAATGGACAACAATTACTTTAATATTGCCTTTTTTATTAATAATATTTTGAATACCAGCTGAGTTTGTTGTTTTATTGTATCTTTAAATCAAATGACATATTTATTGATGTCACGATGACACTGTCAAAATAATTTTCAAAAGTTAAGGTTGTGTTACGAGTATGGCATGGCTTAAGTAGTACATATATTTTCTATTTCAATGCCATTTTCTACCTAGAAACTTTATGATATCACAGTATTTCCAATTATTTTCTAAAAATGAATGTGTATCTTTTATGAAATCGTGCAACTCAGTCGCTAAAAGGAATTATTTTATCCTGTCAGTTTTTACAATTTTACCAAAGTCTGAATTTCAGGGTTATCGGTGTTCTCTTGGTAAAATGGTAAAACATTATAAATTAATTTTAATCCATACGTACTTATTCAAAAAAAAGGTAATTATGCGATACTAATCTAATCTTTTTTAAAGTAATTTTTGGTATCTAATCTTAATACCAATTAATTTTAACAAAGCGGATGTTACGCTGGCGTAACAAGTTAAAAAGGTTTCAAGTATACACTTAGGTAAAAATACCAACAAAGTGTCAAACTTTGCATTCTTTTGGAGTATAAAAATCTATTTCGGTATGGAAAAAGTTTCGATACAGAAACGTCCCGATGATATGAAACTATTTCCACATACATTTTCTCTACGTCCAACCCGTTGCTCATTACACTTACATATATATGCACACCATCCGAGGAGAAATTCTATTTTTAATCCGGCGCACTGTACAGCCGTCAGCCATATCTTGTTTCCTTATATTAGCAGGTTGTAAAATAATTTTTATAGCCCGTTTTTCATCTCAGTTTAACTTAGACTGGAATCATTTATAAATAAATGTATGTGTATATAAGCGTGTATATGTGTACTGGATCAAATGGTAAAATAAATTCGCGTCTGACAGCTGATTGTAAGCAACTTTGATGGTTACATTGTTCGATTAGCGTGTTTTCTACTATATAATTTATTAGAACTATTCCGATAGAAACCAAAAGGGGTTCAGCTATTTAAGAGTAAACAGCGTTTCAGAATTGAATGTTTGAATTATTTGAATAATCTATTACATTGGCTTGGTACAAGTATAGCGTTAAAGAGAGTACAATAATGAATATCGTAAATAAGTAGACATAAATGAGACAGACAAAACATGAAACTAACAAGGAAACTAACAACTAAAGGTACTTAACCCAGAAATTGAGAATTTAGTGAAACTTGTTTGGGCTTCTCCAGTTTCTCGTTAATTATTTTTAGATATCAGTGAGAGACTGTGTTGTAACAAAATCTAACTAGAGTACATTCAACTTTTTTTTGCACTTAATACCGCTAATATACGATTTAGACGTAATTCTGAATAATAGCTGCTTTCAACAGTGTTAAATAGTTTTTCAGTTTTAGCTTTATGTCCTCCGCAAAAGCAGATGCTCCGATAGCTCATAAGAACAAGTGTAAATAACAAAATGAATTTATTACCAAAATGTTTGTACAAACATGGTTACTTTTCTACATAATCACCGGGAAGATTGATGCATTTGTCATATCTATGAATGAGCTTTCCAATCCCCTCTGCGTAGAATATTTCCGCAAGTGAGATGAGATGGTGCGTGACGTCGTACTCTCCTCTGTACTCTGGAAACTCTGCCCTCCCAGCCACTTTTCAGTTCACGGAAGAGATGGGAGTCGCTTGGCACTAAGTCGTCCTATTGAAATTATTTAAGAAGTCGTTGGGTTACAGTGGCAGTGTGAGAGCGGGTATTGTTATGAATGAGAAAAACCCCAGAAGTCAGCAAGCCTCTTCTTTTGTTTTGAATAGCTCTCCGCAACCGTAAACATTGGCAATAAACAGTTGCCTTGATCTTAGTCCTCGGTTTGATAAATATAACACGCAATATACCTTTTTGGTCCCAAAACATTGTAGCCATAACTTTCCTATTGTTGAATGTTTGTTTGAACTTTCTCGGTTTGTTTGGTGCGTTTGTGTACATCCATTGTTGCGACTGTTTTGTTTCGGGGGTGCAGTATTCAATCCCTTTGTAGTCTACGACAACATCTTTGGAATCCATCGAGCGCACAGTTTTTTATGTAGCGTAGATGTTTCGTTACAATTGTGTGTACAGTTGACCTCGAAATTTCAGGAAATTCTGCGGTTGATGGTAAACCTTCTTTTTTCTCGAACCATTTTATCAACTTGTTAAATAATATCTTCTGATACGACAGACCAGTACCAAATTTAAATGTTCCACTCTTGTAAGGACACACAACATCCTTATTGAAATACAAGATCCGTGTTTTGCTAATATAATGACGGACTGTACACACTTTGCTCGTATAGTTTTCTATCTATACTGCATTTACTTCAAGAATATAGCGTTGGACTAGATAGGCTAATATTTTAGATGTTTGATATTGGCAGATACCGAAGGCCGAATTACTGACAACAAAAGGTTGTCTGCGAATACGAATGTTATGTTGTTTGTTATATTTCTCGATCTATTATTATTTCTGTAGCATATTACATTAAAAATTGATCTTGCCAGAATACGATTAATACGATACTGATAATGTTTATAATACAACTTATACTTCGCTTTCAAACCACCTGGTATTATTTAATTAAGTTTCGTTAAGTGTAATACGGACACCGATAGCAGAGCTATCTATTATGTTCTTAAAGGACTGGACTATAGTTCGTCCCACAATTCCTTTGTAGGATGACGGTCTGATAATTGTGTTGGTCTGACTAGATTCATGACACTCCCTTCGTTATTTGAACCATGATTAATGATAAATCAGATGGAACTATATTGTGCTTTAGAATTTCTTTGTGCTGTTCCTTATTGGCCATATCCTTTGATCCCGACCAAATTTCTCACTCCATTCATTCAGAGAAACATACCCGTACCATCACCGAAGCTCCTCCTCATTTTGCAGGTGGCGCGATAATTTGTGGTCATTTTGTCTTTAGATGTCATTCGCTGTTTACTGAAAACTTTGAATTTGGATTTGTCCCTCCATTCACCCAATTTTCTTCGTGTTTAACAGCAAATCTGGCTAAGAGTATACCTGAACTCTGTTATAATATAGGTCAGAGCACTGAATACTGAAGTAATACAAGAAACAATTTATACGTTGTTGTAAACTTCCGCGGTATTTGTTTTTTTTCAAAGAATTTAGGTTTTCCTGTTGAAACCGCGTCGTAGTTGCATGAGCCTGTCGACGTTTGGTTCTCAGTGCAACTCATGCAACTACGAGACAGTTTTAACCCCGAAACCTAAATTCTTTAAAAGAGAGCAATTAATACCTGTAACATATTAAGATATTCTTCCGATGAGTAATCCTCAAGGTAGCTACATTTCAAGCTAGCAAAATATAATAAAGACAAAGGCGTGATGGAGTGGAAATGCTTCAGCCATATCAATAAATATATATATATATATATATATATATATATATATTTATATGGCTGAAGCTGAAATATGAAGGTGTATACATATATATACAATACTATAGGTCTACTATATTTTCGAATCTAGTCTATCTTGCAAGAACTATAACACAAATATCCTCAAAAAACTATTAAAACGTCTAAATTTACATCTACTACATATTAATATATATATATATATATTGATATGTATATTATATATATATTAATATGTATATAATATATATATATATATATATATTGATATGGCTGAAGCTGAAATATGAATATAATACTGTAGGTCTACTATATTTTTCGAATCTAGTCTATCTTGCAAGAACTATAACACAAATATCCTCAAAAAACTATTAAAACGTCTAAATTTACATCGAGTAACGCAAATTTTTTCAATTAAAGCAGAATTTATGACACAAAAGCTTCATAAAGCAAGGCCAAATTCACGACGATCTTTTCAACCTTCATAGACACACACATTTCTCGTTTGTAGATTGAACTTACGAAATAGTTGTTGCCTTGAGAACTGTGAAAGTTTCCTCTTTTCTTCTTCGTGTTTTGCAGCCGCTTTGCATTTTTAGGGTACATATATGAAAGGTGGAATTTACATTATCAAGATGTACAATGTTTACACACATTTTCATCCGGAGCTGATTGAAATCGACGCAGTATACGTCAAGTTCTGGATGCGATAATGATGTGGGTAGACTGTATTATCCAGAAGCATTTCGGACGTCCTCGTTTATTTAGGATATGTGGCAATAGATTGAGACCAACATTCGCAAATAACATGTTATGATAATATATAGACTGCTGTACATACATCGGGTATCTAAAAGATATTGTAAACGCATTTTAAAAGTTCCTCTTAAACTAACCTTTTGGTATTTCAAAATTATTTTAAAAAAGTAATGTTCAGTTTTTGTAGAATTTAAATAATTTGATGGGTTATGTCTAGTAACGTTCAAAGAACTGGGAAACGGGAGGTTGACCAAAGGATGATCGAACAAGTGAATCGGTGTAAGTACTTGGAAGCTGATACAAGAAACTCAGGAAATCTAGATAGTGAAGTCCGGCAACAAACAATGAAAGCATTACTCTCACAGGCTACTTAAGAGATATGGTATGGATGAACAAATACCTTAAAACAGGAAGCAAAGTGAGAGTTTACAATTCAGCACCAACGCATTGAATAACATACACTGCTGAAACAAAATCAGACACTTCAAAGACACAGAAAGTGATGCGAATAGTTGAAATGAAAATAATTAGAAGCATTCACGGTAAAACATTGCTTGACGGAATCAGAAGCAATTTAACAAAGCAAAATACAAGAACTGAGAAAATGGATAAGAAGACGAAGAAAATGCTGGAAAAAACACGTAAGCAGAATGAACGATGACAGACTGGTAAAAAGCGCCAAAATAAATAACCCTGTGGGAGAAAGAAATCAGGGCAGGTCATCAAAACGCTGGAGAGAATGCTGGACATCTACATCCGAAGAGGTGTATAAGAAAACATACAGTAACCTACCTACCACGTGTATAAAGGAAGAAGAAGATAGGTGCGATAGCATCTATTCCAATTAAAGTTGGCCTTTTAACCAGGTTTCCAAAGTAGCTAATATTACTTTGAGGGAGCGATACTGGTGTTGAGTGGGGCGATGCAAAGAAAGAGAAGAAAAAGAAGAATTCAATTACTTTCTGTTGCATGTAGAAGTTATCAAAAGGCATCTGTTTGTTTCGGATCCACAATCTTTTTTGCTTTTCGCTAGACTTTTAGAAAATAAGGAAAACAGTTTTGTTTGAAAAGTTTATTTAACCAGTGACAACAAACTAATCTACAACTCCAGGGCCCAAATTTAATCAAAAGAATGTTATTTCTGCATTCGTGACAAGAGCAGTTCTTTCACATAATCGAAATTTAGAATTTCTCTGTAATAAATTTCGATGAAAAAACAGTAAGAGAAGATAAGTTGATAGTGAGGATTTGATCCTTCCAATCGCCTGACGTGTCTCCTAGCGAAGATTTAGGAGGTAATTTATATGAATGCAATTGTAAAGCAGGCAGTAGTTAGTTATGGTACTAATAGCAAAAGCCATGATCGAAGAAGGTCCGATTACTTGAAAAATTCCTGTGAAGATTACCGACACGATAACATTGAATTTGGTGCTATTCCTCCTCAAACCTCTTTCTACAATCCACTCTTGTAGTAACTTTCTGTGCTAATAAGTGGCAGCACTGTAATCGCCTGCAAAATGGCCGACATTGATGTTGGTATAAGACAGTGTCCTGTGATTGAATTCTGCAATGACCATTGGCATTTATGGAAGACTGAAAAATATGTTTGGAGATGAAACAGTGGATGTCAGCATTATAAGACAATGGATTTGTCGCTGTAACGAAGTTCAAGGACAAACTCCACCGAAGAGATTGTGAAAATTGAATGGGAAGTCTTGCCTCATTTCCCATACTGACCTGGCACCAACAGATTTCCATCTCTTCGACTCGCTAAAAGCTCATCGTGAAATTCAGTTTAAAGATGAGAAGACAATGAAAACATCAGTGCGTCAATGGCTTAGAAATCGGGACCGCGCTTTTTATCATACTAGAATGCAAGCTCTTGTTAAAAGACGACCAAAGCTGTGGAAATGGACGGAGATTATATTGAAAAATGAGGGGGAAGGGGCAAACTTAACCTAGTTAGCAGTTCTCGGTTAATTCTTTATTGCTGCGGTAATACATAGACAAGCTATCCTTTGAATTTCTGAGAGTTTTGTTATTGCCTATTTCTGTGCAACTTTGCAACTTTAGGCCATAAATATATGAAGCCCTATAATGTCATGACTTTTATAGTAGCCGTGTATAACCAGTGCATCATAACTGGCTTTAGTTTCTATATTTTTTCAATTATTCTTTGGATTGATTCAGTAGTCATACACTTGCCCGTTATTCCTTGAACACCTTTGGAGTCCATTACTGCTCCTAAGCAGTTGACTTACTGACTAGGCTGCACTATTTTATTATAAAGAGTTGGAGATTTCAGTCTTTTTAAGTGTCTTATTTTCGTAAAGGAGACTACTGTTCTGTTCTGCGGAATTTTTCTTCTCACATCATTCTTGTAGCATCTTTAAAGTTCATTTTACAGTTCTAAATTCATGGTTGCATTTTTTCTAATATGAGTATCACGCTATCATTGACATACCCCTGAGTGTAATCGCCCACAATTACTATATTTCACAGCAAAGGAAGTAAAACCTTTTCTGTTGGAAAATCTTTAGCGACTGATATCTGTATCGTTCCACCTGCTAACGTTACTTTTATTTGCCTGCCTTGCAACAAGGTTTTAATCCACTTATCGGTTAACTCCATGATTGCTGGCAGCTTTTACTATAGACTTGAATAATGTGTTATCAAATATCTCCCAAAATCCAGGACGTAATCATTACTGAAAAAAATCTTCTTTTCATATGGTATTATAAACTTCACACGTAGTAACAAAATGTTGCTGATTTTTTTATATTTATCGAAGTTAGCTATACAAAAAGTGGCATTGTCTTATCTTTGGCTATTTTTAAAAAGCACCACTTATTCCCCAAATGAAAACAATAATTCGGCAAATCTTATCTATGGTTATTTAGTTTTCAAATAAGAGCAGAGTAGTTGCAGAATTATTTATTTTTTTAAGACGGAGAAACACAAAACCTTTTTCATTTAGTGCAAATTTTATGATAGTCAAGTATGTTATGGAAAACTAACTTCATATTGGTAAAAGTATTTAATAATTGTCAGCTTAATTAGTTAGCTGCCCTTCAGAAACGTTTAAAAAGCAGTATTTCGTCTAACTGTGTCATCAGTTTGTTAAAAAATCGTTACCTTGGAAATTATCAAAACCATTAGAAGTTTCCTTTTCATATCTTCAGGCATTCGTATCGAATTTGCATTTCACAGCAAAGCTCCCAGACAAAACCTACATTTTCACTTTTTGCTTACTTTAATCAACATTAGAATTCATAACGAATTTAACGCCTTGACATGATTGCGAGAAGGCAATGAAATTAATTAGAGAATTACTTGCGGATGTAGCAAATAAAGAAATGAAATGGGAAAGAACTGACGTTAATTATCGCCACGTTGCTGGAAATTTTTCTATTTGCGACAAAGTTATGAAAATGGAAATCTTCCATTCACTAATTAGGTTCAGCCAATACTAGCCGCCTCGCGATCGAAGTTGACTTACATAGGAATCTTCCTAAGAAAAGAATTAATCATCGTACTAATACCGTATGCGCGAAAGAACTGATGGCGATTGATTAATGAGCAGAGTTCTGTGCTTATTTTAAGTTGTTTACCACTGGTGTGTTCCATATAACACATTTTTGTTATTCAAGTTATAATGTTTGTAGAAACAATTTAGGTAGAGAGTAGTAGATGACATTTTAATTTTTAGTTTTTCTAGAAATTTAAATCAAGGTAGATGTTTTTAGTGGGCTAACTATAAAAAAAACAAAGCTTAGATTTGTTTAGTAAAAATGTCAGTTATTTTATGCATTTGATGTAAATATTTTTCTCTATTGAAAGATAAATTTACTTCAAGCAACAGTGAGTACTTGTTGACAAGACCTTGGCTTAGAGTAGACAATTCAAAAATGACTCAGACTTGCCCGAGGATCTAAACAGAAATCTTCGTATAATCAAAAATATGGCAAATTTCCATCCTGCGATATTAATATTGAAATCAAAACATATCTCGACAGACGTACTGACTTTCTGTAAATAATGAAAAATTTCATTTGTAACTATAAAAGGCCGAGGAGAAAATTGTTTACAAATAAATGCAAGTATGTGGAACTAAAAATACAAGTTGTTTCAAATTAATATAACTTCTTTTAATAAAAATTATGATTGCGATTTTATACACTTTTAATTTGAACACCTACCGTTGCTCGGGCAAAACATGTTTACTTTTTTAAAGAGACAACGTTACTGGTTTAACATTAAAACAATATAAAATTACATATAAAATATAGAATAATAATAATATCATAGAATTTATTTCGTGAGTTATGATGCTCGTTGATTTTATTTTCAAATGGGCATATATCTTACTCTTTATTTTTTCGAATACGAGAGCGACCTGAAGTGTTTCCGGAATCGGTACGAGATGGCGCACGAAGGTGGAAGTGGATTCATTGGCCGGTAAGGGCAACCTTTCTTATGGCAACTGTCAAAATTTCAGACGACTGCTGTCAATACTTGTTCTTTAAGAGTGTGTTTTATGTAGCAATTCAGGCGGTTTCACAAAAATGGATAAAATCGAATTTCGTGCAGTGATAAAACACTTCTGGATGGCTGGAAAACGACCAGTATTTTGCAGGTTCATGGCGAATGTACTCCATCATTTTCGACTATCAGCTTCTGGGTGAGCGAGTTTAAACGTGGCCGCACGAATACAAGTAACGAACCACGCAGTGGACGCCCAAAAGCCACTACGAACGATGAAGTGATGTCGTGTTAACTGATCGCCGATTGAATCTGAAAGAGATAGCAGAGACAACAGGCATCTGACAAAGACGCGTTGGCTATATCCTACACGAAATTTTGGGTATGAAAAAGCTTTCGGCGCGATGACTACCGCGTTTACGCGTTTCGGTGGAGTGTCTGGCCAGGATCCAGCGCAATCCAAGGGATTTCTTCTTACGTTTCGTAACCGCGGATGAGACTTGGATCCACCACTACATACCGGAGACCAAGAAACCGTCGAAGCAGTGGACTTTTCCGGGCGAATTGGCGGCGAAGAAAGCAAAGGCCTTTCCATTGGCCGGAAAGTTCATGGCGACCATTTCTTGGGATTCCCAAGGTGTGATTCTCATTGACTATCTGTGGAAGGGAAGCACGATCACGGGGCAATACTGTAGCGATTCGATGCAGTATTGAAGGAGAAACGGGCTCGTTTGCAGCAGAAAAAGTGCTTTTCCACCACGACAATGCATCGGTTCACTCATCCCGCATTGTCGCATCCGAATTTAATGAACTGCGCTACGAATTAGTCTATTATCCTCCAGATTCACCGGATCTAGCCTCCAGCGACTCTTTCCTATTCCTACAGTTGGCTATTTTGCGGACTTCGAAACATCCTAATTTTCCGACGGCTTGAAGAGATTGGTGTACCGTTTGAAGAAGTGTATTAATCTTCGAAGAGACTACATCGAAAAATAAAAATAAAAAACCACACCAATACCTTGTCTTTCTCGTCGATTCCGGAAATATTTCAGTTCGCCCTCGCGTCTAATTTTCGAATCCGCCTTGAAGTAATTCATGGATTCTGGATCCTGAAGAGGATCTGCAGAAAACAGGAGAATGGACGCCGACCTTGTTGGCTGTCTGCTTAAAATAAAGCAAACAATTTGAAGTGATTTACTCGGTGATGCAAATTTGTCAAAAAATTAAGCCGAAAAAGGATAACGGTTTCATGATTTTTCAAAATTCGATGTACATAGTAAAACGTTTCTGTTAGTGTAACAACTGTTTAATTAATTAATTTAATAATTTTTTTCTTTTTCTATAATATAGTAATCATTACTTTCGTACATCTACTGTAAGAACACATTTTAGAATTGGAATCAATAGAAAACTGTAATTAACAACGAACAATGACGTTATTAATCCTAACTATAGTTCTATTCTATTCAGAGAGACCTTACCTGTAAGAATGAAACCAGTTAATGCAATTTAACCTTACAAATTAATTCGAAACTTGGACATGTAGGTTAAGAATAACTACAGAGATGGTGTGGACGTTTCAATTGCCTACTTCTAAACGAACTCAAATATTGAACCACTCGAAGCTGCGGTTCGAGTTGATAAGCAATTCCATTACATCTATCTATAGCAAAGCAAATAAAAATATATGTAATAAAGAAAATAGAATAGGTGTAGTTATTCTAGCATGATATAGCCTCCACATATGTACGTCAGATCTAAAGTTAGTACGTGAACTTTTCCTTGCATTTGCTTCTATATATAGGACTATTCATACGAAAGGTGTCCGTTTTAAAAACTCGATGTGGAAGTAAACTGAATATATATCTAGTATATATGTATATATTGTAATGATATGAATTATTGTCTTTTATAATATCAATGTTTTTCTAATTTATCTACTTTGGATATTTTCTCGTTAGTGTATAGTTCACGCCCTTATTTTTGTTGTTGTTGGAGGCAAGGTACCGTTAGAACTCCCTCCTTATTGAATTTATTTATTTATTTTATATATTTTTTATTTATATATATATCGCTTTTCCCAAATATGTTTTTTGTATGTAATAATAACTTCTTCCAAATTTATTCCTAAAAGACGTTTAATGTACCGTACTCACACGTTTTTATCATCTTATTTAAATATGTATCATCCCGAAATTATATCACACTATCTTCAAAATTTCTCGTACGTGGGATGGATGGCACGCCTGGTAGCATTACTTGTAAATAATTTCATTCCATCAAGAGTGTGTTTACTGTGTGGCCTAACATATATATATATATATATAATGAATGTGGATATCCCCGGTAACGACTGAATATAAATAACAATTGTGCCAAAATCAAACATGTCGAAATCGTCTCTCCAGAGAAAAAATTATTATTTTTCGAATTATCCATAATATTTGAAATTCTTCGAAGTTATTTAAAGTCAAAAAGTGTATCAGCTGATTTTATCATAACAATTTGGAGTTTCGGACACTTTGGTGGAAGCCGAAGACCAGGATATCTAAAATATGATACATTACCTGTGAGTGAGATTACAAAATTAAAGACTTCAAATGATAATTAATCTTCAAAGTTGACTGTTCTTTTGCTCTCATTTCATTTTGTATTTCCTTTATAATTTATAAATTTAGCTAGACAGGGATTGATTTCGGTTTTTGTTAAAAAGAAATTTTGATTAAAAGCGATATACATATACATTTTTGGTTTATCAATATATTTATCTTTACAATCTTACGTTTGGTTATTTCAATTATTGAACACTATATTCAAATGTAAAACGAAAAAAAATTAAATAAAAGAACCTATCTGAAAGATTAAGAGCCTGAGATTTTACACCACAATATATATATAATTTTTTTCATTAAATAGCAATAAGTCTTTCTTTACTGAATTTTTAAGTAATTAAAAGTTTTCAGTTTGTAAGTTAGAACTGATCTTGTGCAATGTTATTATAAATCTTCCAAAAATTTATCTAAAACGTATGGAATTTCAGAACAGAAAATAAGTGGTACGACGCAGTTCTTAGTCTTCTAGGAGATAGTGAAGTATTTGAGTTTACAATCGTAGTTATAATTACTAGATTAGCAGCATTTTCGTACTAGAACACAAGTAACTTATACATGAAGAAGTAAATAAAAGAACTTCTGAGGTTGAAAAAAGTATACACTGGATGGTTTGCTTCTGTAAATTAAACAAATGTGGAGCATGAGTAAAAGGACCCCCGAAAGAAATACTGTAAGTGCAACAAAAGCACATGCACTTTTGAATGATTGCAGACAGACCATTAAAAGTATCTGTAGCCAGTGGATGTTATCGAACAATTGAACATGAGAAGGCTATCGGCAAAGTTGGTGCCACGGCTCCACTAAGCAGAAACAACGTCGCATGTCTGTAGAGTATTGAAAGAACAGCCTGAAATTGAATCAGATTTTCTTTCCAATATCGCTGCAAGATAAGAATTAAGTTTATGGGCATGACTTTAAAACCAAACAACAATCGTCATAATGAAAGAGCGCATCTTCTTCTCGGCCAATGAAAGCTATACAAGATTTGTTTGATTTGTTTATTTCAATATTGTTGACTTTATCTACAGAGTTAGTACCTTTAAGTTAGACGATTAATACAGGATGATGTGCTGAGGCGGTTAAGGAAGTATATGAGAACCAAACATCCAGAAAAATGGAGCAAGAATCTCCACTGTGATAATCCAAGGCCGTTATACTTGCCCGACTTCGTTCTTCCTTTTTCCTTTTTCAAAGATGAAGATCAAGTAAAAGTAACGAAACAAGACTTCTAGAATGCATTCCTTTCGTGAAGCTGGGATGTGTTTTCATTCCTCTGGGGACTACTTTGGAGGTAACATAGTTGAATAAAATGCTGGTATTTTATCTATCTATCTAAAATATCTCTATATTTTTCGCTGTACAATTGTTTCCGTTTCCTTTATATTACTGAATAAAATATTAAATTCATGTACATAACTCAGATGATAGGTACAGGAAGTATGTGTATAAGTATCACAATTCCTCTGCTAGTGTCTCTGGTTATATCCCTGTGTGTATATAGCTTGCCTATATATGTGTACGCGCCAGTTATAAGTAGAGACCGGATTACATGCAAAGTGCATATATTTTATTTTATTTATTTATTATATTTTACGTCTATTTGTAGATGTCTTACATTGATTAAAATTAATTAAGGCTAATTAACTTTAATCAGTGCAATACATCTACATATAGACGTAAAATATAATAAATAAAATAAAATAAAATATATGTACTTTGCATATAATCCGGTGTCTAGTTATAAGCAACAACTTAAAATATAGCTTTTTCCTTTTCGAGTGTTCTATTCGAATCCGAAGTTTGGAAACGTTGGCCAATGTTTACTGAATTTAAAGAATCTCCTAGAGTTCTTTAGATTTAAGAACTTCTATGAAATCCTTCTGTTCATTATTTATGACAATTTTATATAAACAGCTATCAACGCTTACACGCGCAAAAGTTAAAACAAGTACTTCAAAAAGCGTCTACGATAGAATTTTTGACAAAATAACAAACGCGTTAGAAAGCTTTACAATCTTTAAACCTATATTTAACGGGAGTAAGCGAAAATTTGTTTTTTATGTACACGAAACCTCGAGAATAACAAATTGGAGATAAATTTCACAAATATGTGTTTACGATATGTATCTTAGGTACTTATAAATATTAGTGTTTTAATTTCCTATGCCGGACTACAAATATTTTGAGCCGTTTATGTATATTTTGATCCTAACGATTTTCTTTTATAAATGTATTAAACATAATAACACAAGAATGTATGTACACAGTATGTTCGAAATAACGAAATAACGAAAAATAACGGAACTCCTTAAATTGACAGAAAGTTACCAGCGCCGTCAGTTGAAACAGTATCTAATCTGAAAGCTGTATATCCCCTCTACAAAACATTACCGCGAACATTAAAATTGATCACCTGGTAGTTAAGTTATAGTGTTTAAACTGACAGTGCTACTTATCGCTTCTCATACTATTCACTAATTTGTTATAACTTCTACCATTCAGTGATATATGTTTCAAAACAGTCAAAAATGCATTCCATCGAATATCTTGAAGTAATATTAGTTTTTGACCTTCTCCTTCTTTATAGCAAGCAAGAGGCAAATGTGTATTGTGAAAATATTTTACAACTTCGGCTACGTGTTCATCTATTTGTTCATTTTCTAAGTCTTTGAAAAACACCTTAAGTACATGAACAGAACACTAGTGATTTATAATGGGATATTTTATATGCAAACACTTTTTAAGTCTTTTTTCTTAAGTGACTTATATTAACCGTAGTTCTGTGACAAATCTACTTATCCTGCAATTACATATACTCACAATCAGTGTTACTCTCATTTACTACAGAAATGGTTGTATCTGCGAGATAATCAGGTGCGTCTGGTGTATCTATATACTTAAGAAGCTGTTTAATTATCTGCTAACAAAACTAAGGAAAAATATGATTATGATTTGACCATTCATTTTGTACATGGCTTACGGGTGAATGTACAGATGGCATTTCTAATTAAAGAGAAATTGCTTTAATTGGAGTAATGAAAAGTAATAAGAAAAAGCAATAATGCATAAATCGCAAACTTAATGTATTATAAACAGTTGCTAAGCACATAAAACGTCATGTTCAACTTTTAACTTAGAAATTGCTTACACAGTTTATGGTCCGTATTAACAATTCGGATTTATTCTCTTTCTTTTTATGAAACCAGGAAAGATTTTATTACTCCGCGTATAAGAAAAGACCAACTAATATATTATAAAAATACCTACATGATAGTGAAGATATAACCTTTCCGTGCATAAGGCCGTAAAACGTACGATGTCGTAAAGAACACAAAATTTTGTAGAATATAGAGAGTGAAGGAAGGGAGCTTGGTTCCTATATCTGTCTGACATCTTTACTTGCCAGTCTATACTTGTTGCGCTCCATCTTCCTTTGTTTAACAATCTGAAGTTGATGTCTTTTAGAAAATAGATTTTTATTCGGGTTTTATTCGATATCGTTACACATCGTTCCCACAAAATAAATTTTCTTTATTTTGCTTCGGTCATTTTGTTTATATTTGTTGCTCTGTACGTGTATGTGTGGAACTAAACTTTTATATTTGCTCATCCAATTAATACAATCATTGCGAGTACTTTCGGACTCCTTTCGGTTAAATATTATTTCAGGACATGGAATTGTGATACACGTATCTTCTATTTGCGTATATTTGTTGAAAGGATAATCTATTTGGAGTCTAATGACGTCTTGGAAGTGGAAGTTGCAACGACGTTGTTTAAAATATATTTTCCTCTGAACTATTTATGAAATACAAATGTATAATTGTTTTAAACTTTATCATAACGTACACATATTAGTTCGTTATTTCTGGAGAGTTTACTGTGACGCAAAATCTGGGTGTGTATATGTGTATCTATTTTTAACCATTTGTTGATTGCTTTATTACCATCTGCGTTTAAAGAAAAAAATCCAAATACGCGAATACGTTTTATCCTAAAATGAAACTTGCTTCGAATTATGAAGAATGCTGGTTCAACTGTAATCTGAAAGAAAAGTAAAGCGAATACGATGGTAATTACTTAATGTATTTATTTAAAAGCGAGGCATTGGCAGGTAGAATAAATAAAACAACATATTTTATAGAAAGATTTTAGTAAATTAAATAACAGTAATATTATAAAATTAACAGTATCAACCGTTAAACACGGAGGAGGTTCGGGAACGATTTGTCAAATTATTTTTTATTTGCATGTATTGTGAGAGCATGTTTTTGTTCATTCTTTTATCAATTTGACCCTTTACAATCTGTGTGAACAATGTGCTTGAACAGTGGGATAGGTAAATTTCGAACGTGAAAGACATCCGTCTAGATGGAAGATTGATCGAATGTAAATCAGAAGTCAAGTACCTAGGAATAACCTTACACAAGAAACTTCTGTGGAATAGGCATATTGCACTGACTACTAATAAGGCAACAAAAGCCTTAATGATATGCCGAAATCTAGCAGGTAAAACATGGGGCGCAAATATACTGCGATGGCTATACATGAGTATAGTAAGACCTACAGTAACATACGGGGCGATAACCTGGTTTCATAAGGTCGTCCAAGTTACGACCAGGAATACCCTTGACAAGTTGCAACGGTTAGCATGTGTATGTATCACATTAGCTATGATAACATACCCAACCGCGGCCTAGGAGGTCATCTTAGACCTTACACCACTACACATAGTGATGGAGGGAGTGGCCCATGCGGCAATATATAGACTAACCAGGGCGGGGACTGAAGGAGACGAGACTGCGTGCCAGAGAGCTTGGTCATCTTAAGCGGAACTCTCTCTACTTCTAAGTCTGCCGAACGATAAAATGGTTAAGAAATATAACTTCAAAAATAATTTTCTTACAAGGCTAGGTAACAAGAAAGAATGGACGGGAGAATTCTACGCCTACTTTCTAAAGGAAAACACTATTAAATGGTACATGGATGGTTCCAAAATTGACAGAGGAACAGGTGCAGGGGTATTTGGAACATACGTTAGAGTCTTTCAAGCGGAAATCATGATTGGAAGATGTACTCAATTGAACCCCAACAGGAACTATGGAAGACAACACATTGCAATTTTCTCCGATAGTCAAGCAGTCATAATGGCGTTGAGCTCTAACACCATAAGCTCGAAATTAGTCTGGGAATGCCTAGAAAAACTAAATAACCTAGGCAGAGAAAACGGAGTTGCACTATGCTGAGTACCAGGACATACTGGAATCAGCGGCAATGAGAAAGCTAATCTATTAACTAAAATGGCCGCCACAACTTCGTTTGTGGGACCGGAGCCGTTCTGTGGTATGGAGATGAGCACCTATAAAAAAGAAGTTAAAAACAGTGAGAAGCTTCGAGCATTTCTTTGGGAGAATCTTCCTGCTCTGAGACATTCGAAGGTATTCCTTGGAAACTTCAATAAGCAAAGAGCAAAGACTATGCTAGAACTAAGTAGAAACGGACTACAAGTCCTCACAGATTTTCTTACAGGATATTGTCATCTTGGAGAACACATGACATGGATAGGTCTGAAACAGAATAGCGACTGAAGGTTTTGTGGGGCGCAGGCTGAAAGTCTGAAACACCTGACATCTAATTGCACTGCCATTATAGAGGCCCGTGCCAACCATCTTGGCAAAAACGTCATAGACAAGGTGGAAACACCTTCTCTGAAACCATCACAGCTATTGCAATTTATTAAAGCTGTTGCGGGCAAACCCTAGCAGTTTGTAGCTCGTATTAGGAGGCAGAATAGATCAATAGGTCGCAGTGCAACATCACCTTTGATTAATCTAATCTAATCCCGTTCTCGAACTGTAAATAACGTGATTATGTTCGTATACATTTTGAAATAGGTTGAATCTAGCGGATTAATTAATTGCCGCTATATATACCTTTAATAAAATGCAAGTAAAAAGTAAAAAACAGTATCTTCACAAAGATAAGTCTCCCGAATGCCTCTAGGATATAACCCGAATGGGATAATTAAATCGGCGTAATCTTCTTTTTCCAGCTTGATTCTAATCTTCAAAGAGTTCCTCATCCTGTGATTTTCCGTTTGAGTTGTACCATACAACGCCATTAAAGTGAAAGTTCCCTCAAATTACAGCGATAAAATTTGTTGTCGCTGCTAATGTCTTGTATTTTGTAAGAGCAGTAAATTGTAAAACTGACAGTTTAGTATATACAATAGACTTGCGCTATTTTCTTCTGTTTTTTATTAGTTCTTGTATACGCCAACTAAAATGGAACATACAAATAAAAGTACCCTGCGTAGGTATTGCGATGAGCCATAACTAATTTTATTTAACCTAATATTTCTGTGTCAAAAAGTTTGTACGTGACTTATTTTTAAATGGCCATAAAAAAATTATCCATTAAACGAAGCACATGAGTCTTAGTTATTTAATACAACAAAAACTAACAACTAAAAAAAGGAGCATATAGTTCTTTTTTTTCAACTTCCTTTGCTCGAACGTCCTCTATTCTGACATTTCTATAAGCATAAATAAAGTTTTATGATTTCGTATAGATTTTTACCGCAGCTTATGTTTCAAACGTCTCGGTTTTCCTTTCAAATTACGTATCTATAATCAATTTTATGCTTTTCTAAATATCCGTTCGCGCTTCAAGAAAAAAGGTCTTTAACAAACATTTTATTGCGGAATAAAATCCTAAATGGACGAATTATGCATAATATAAATTTTTCAGTAGCAGGCAAGAAGATTCGTTTGGAAATTATGCGCCTCGTTGCTACGTTGGTTAGTACTAAGCGGTAATTCATGCGGCCGATTGATCGTTAAGTCTATTGCAATACCGTCATCGTGGAATGTATCGAATGCTTTGTCGATATGTTTGCGTCTATAAATATAGAATCTCTCGGAATGATGATGGATACTTTCTAGTCACTCTTTAATCCATTGCGTAAACGTTTCAAGGTGGAATAACTTTGATTTGTGTACTTATCTATTTATAAAGAAGAAAAGAAAGTTATTTTGGTTACATTATAGTTACTTTTTTTAACAAATAAAAAATACATGAGAAACCACATTTGATACGGCGAGCATTAATGGATGGTCTAGGAGGGTAACCTGAAACGTTTCCGGAATCGACAAGAGAGTTGAAGTGGATTCATCGGTCGGCAAGGCCAACCTTTATTATGGCAACTGTCAAAATTTCAGACGTCTACTGTCAATAGTTATTGTTTAAAAGTATGTGGCAAGTCAGACGGTTTCGTAAAAATGGATAAAATTGAATTTCGTGCAGTAATAAAATACTTCTGGATGGCTGGGAAAAAACGGCCCCGGAAATTCGAAAATATTTTGCTAGAGGTTCATGGCAGATGTACTCCATCATTTTCGACCATCAGCTTCTGGGCGAGAGTGTTCAAACGTGGCCGCCCAACCACAAGTGACAAACTACGCAGTGGATGCCTAAAAACCGCTACTACCAATGGAATGGTCGACAAAATTCATGATATCGTATTAGCCGATCGCCGATTGAAGCTGAAAGAGATAGCAGAGATAATAGGCATCTCAGGATCTCAGCTAATGCATTAGCCATATCCTATACGAAATTTTGGGCATGAAAAAGCTTTCGACGCAATGGGTAACGCGTTTGCTCACACTGGAGCAAAAACGAAATCGGGTGATCGTTTCGGAGGAGTGTCTGGCCAGGATCCAACGCAATCGAAGGGATGTCTTCATGCGTTTCGTAACCGAGGATGAGACTGGGATGCACAACTACATACCGGAGGCCCAGGAACAGTCGAAGCAGTTGACTTTTTCGGGCGAATCGACTCCGAAGAAAGCAAAGACGGTCACGGGGCAATACTACAACGATTCGATGAAGTATTAATGGAGAAACGGCTTCGTTTGCAGCGGAAAAAAGTGCTTGTCCACCACGACAATGCACCGGTTCATTCGCCCCGCATCGTGCTGTTCAAATTGAATGAGTTGCGCTACGAATTAGTTTCTTATCCTCCATATTCACCGGATCTAGCCCTCAGCGACTTTTCCCTGCTCCCGAACCTAGAAAAATCACTGGGAGGAAAGAGATTGGCCTCAAACGAGATCACCGCAGCTACAGATGGCTATTTTGCAGACCTCAAAACATCCCACTTTGCCGACGGCTTGAAGAGACTGGAGTACCGTTTGAAAAAGTGTATTGATCTTCGAGGAGACTACATCGAAAAATAAAAATAAAAGTACACTAATCCCGTGTTTTTCTTGTCGATTCCAGAAACATTTCAGGTCGCCCTCGTATGACCTTGACTGATTTTCCTGTTAAAAATAAAACAAGAAGTTGTCACTGTTCCAGTTCCACTAATTATTTTCAAAAATCTACATCACTTCTAAATGTAGGACACATTAGCTTCAATTAAACTTTCATTTAGAGTAGCCTATGAAATGGATAATTAAAAAATAGTTGTATTATTGTGCAATAGACAGAACTTTATACATCTGTGTTGGGTGCCGCTATTGTACTTTTACTGTTTTCTTAATGGAAATAACTGATGTTCGTCGCACGACGTTATCGACTGCGGCACCGGTTTTTGTACCTATTAATATTATTCCGTTATTTACTTTCCGAAGTATAAACTACGTTTATATTCATCATTTGCCCGACATCTTTGTTGTCAATTAGTTTGTTGATTACTTTATGAACAAGTTAAATTTGAAAGTGCATTCGTTTATGCTATATCCAATGGTTCAATACATATTATACACAAAAGTATTAAATTTTTTTACTAGTTTAGCGGTTATCATAGATATAGTGAGTTAGAGTGCTGGGTCAGGTTCAGAAGAAGTTTTATTTTTCTATAAATTAAGAGGTTTACAGTGACGGTAAGATTAGAAATACGTTAATGTAGTAAGTTTTAAAAATAAGTAACATATAGTTAGAATGTGGTGAATTTGATGCAATTGTCATTTTAGTGTAAAGGGATGTAAAAATAAAGACGCAATCAAATACAGTTTCCCCAATCCCACAAAGGACAAAGGACACTTTAATTTATGGGTTAAATCATGTCAAAGTAATGATTTGGAAAACTTAAGCCCAGCAGAGGTATATAGGCTACGGAAGGTGTGTCATTCATTTTAGTCCTGAAACTAAAGTTTCGAATATGTATTTAAAGAAAGATGCGGTACCAAGTCTATATCTTCCGGGCTATACTAATTCAGGTAATGATTCATTTCATACATTTGAATAAGAAGTACATAATTTAGAGGCAATACTGTATATATTGAAAAAGTAAATTACCAAAGGAAGGTTTCAACGATTGCAAGGACTGTCTGGTCATGTAATTCACAGGTACCGAAGAAAACTCCACCCTACAGAAATTATTAATTTATGCATTCCAAATAAATTGATTTGCCTAGGGTGCGCTTATTGCGATACCTCTGAAAAATGATTTACTTACATTATAAAATACGATTTAATTTGGAGTATTATTTTGCAGGAATATCTCACTTCTTACAGTAATTTAGTGATAGTAATTGCTTACTTTCAATTCCCTTTTACTTATTTTCCTGGAGTTGTACATGTCGCATTCTACTTCACAGAATTCTGAAGGTGGGGGGTCGAAGGTGGGAAACATTTTAATAAGTTCTGAATTATCAACTGAAATAGAAGAGCAAACTGAACATGGCCCAAGAAGAGACATGATCTATTCTCAAGCAATAGATGACTTGAAAGGAAAAGAGCTAACACACTTTAATATCTTTATTTTAGACTAAGCTTTGTCAGATCAAACTTTTTTTTAATAAACCTCTCTGTGAGAAATTAATTTATATTTGTATTCTAACCAATCGATTGTTTGGGTGGTTATATTGTTTCAGTATAATTATTCTCATTATACAATTTGCACTGTACTATGAGTTTTATTTAAAAAGTGGTAAAAATTGATAACATTTCTTTTAATTTATTATTCAATCTTATAAATTAACAAGGTTGTTTTGCTTGTTTTTCTGCATTGACGTTAGTATTATATGTAGATGGGCTCTACAACTATGTCAATGTAGAAATTACATGCTGCAGCAGCTTTATTGGCCTAACAATATTGCCATCAATTAAAAACAAGCAGCCGGCCCGTTTCATGTTAGTTGGGTAAAATCTCTCTAGATGGCACTTTTAATGAAAGAAAAACTTACTTAAAGATAGCCTTTATTAGGTATTACCTTTCCATGAACATAGGCAAATAACAGTGCATGACTAAAAGGCTCAGTAATTCCCCCTCAAATTCGGTACTTTACCGGGATTTTAAATAATTTTAATACAGCTGCGTTAGAATTGTCTGTTGTAAATGTAATTTATAAGTATTAATTCAGGACTGCTATTTTCGTGTACATGACTGTATTTAATTGAATTAAATATTCGGACGTAATTCCAGCAATTTCAAAACATTTGAATTAATATTAACAACACAAACAGTTATGTCTAGAGGTTTCGATGCAGAATCGATTTGGTAGTACGGATATTAAACGAAATTGTGGGGTGTTCTACTTATAGTGGTACCAGGGGCAATAATTCCATTAAAATATATTGGGAAATGCCGATCTAATGTAAATTTGCTAGTCTATGCAAATTAACCCAGCAAGTTTGAACAAGTCTCAATAATAGTCTTTCATGCACCTAAAAATGTGTTACCCATCTGCACTTACTTGCGTAAAATTAAGTTCAATACGAATACTTTGACTTATTTAAAAATAACTTCTTAATCTTCTCATTACATCAATTAAGTATATTTTCCCAAGAATCCGACGGTTAATTTAATTCATTTGAATTGCTTTTTTTACTTCTGATCTTACGGAAAGATTTCCTGAAACACTCACGATTCTAAGCTTACAATTTCCTTGTGGAAACATCTTTTAGTCGGACACCTTCTTAAAGCTATTTACATTGTATAAACCCTTGGGTGCTTATGCAAATTTTGTTTTCTTTTATATTCAACCGTAACCTTGGAAACAGCCAGCTACATTCGAACTCGTATAAAGCAGAAAGCCAAGTAAAATGGTAATGAGATGTGTATAACTTTTAATACGGTTAATTACAGTTACGCCTGTTGTTATCGGGTCTTTTAAATTAGCGTTGTAAAGCGAGTTGAAGATGTTATTTTTGGAGGTTCGACTGAGTGTTACCGTTTAACAGCAATAAACATAACAAATTATCACAAACAAAAGAAATACACATCAGAGCTCATCGAGAAACACAACTAGAAAGGTGTTAATTCGAATCAAAAAAACCTGGACGCTAATAAACACACAAGTGAACAAAAACACAAAAAACATTATAAGGGAGGACGGAATCAAAATTAAAACCACCAAAGAGGCAGCAAACGAAGTTAAAAATACTTTGCGCCAATAGGCAAACATTTGGCTGAGCAACAAATAGAAAACATAAAAGCACCTTCAAAAGAGTACTTTTAACATACATAGTTATTGGTGCGCACCCTTCTTGAATGTATACTTGTGCGCTAAAGTACGGCCTGTATAAGCTTTTTATCTTAAATTAAGGTGTAACGATTTACACGTCATCTATCGATGCACATATTCAGTCATTGTTTTCAAAACAATAACAGTATTTCCTGCAATTTAAAGTAAAAGTTTATTATCATGCTATCTACTTTTAGCACACACTGTATTGTGATTCGACGTAGGTTAAGTACTACCGCCATTGCTGATTCAAAATAACAGACACGCTGATACAAAACATATATAAAGCGTGCTTCAATAAGAGTGCAATAAGACTTGGTTTTCTGTGGCAAAGTATTGAAATATTTATTAATTTATAATGTATACATTTGGGAATTATGTACGAAACAATGACCGCCATGGGTTTACTGGCAGATGCATACTCTTTCGACAAAATTTGCAATAACACTCTTGTGTACATGTGGCGGTATTTCATTGATAAAGCATCTAATTTCGCCTTTCAATGCTTCGGTGGTTGCGGGCCTGTAGGCATAAACCTGTGACTTCAGATAACCCCACAGCCAGAAGTTCAAAGGTATAAAATCGCAAGAATATAAGGGCCGATCCTGGTTACCAAACTGGAAAATGACACGTCTAAAAGCAAATTCGTGCAAGACAGTTAATGTTTCACGGGCGGTATGAAATGTGGCACCGTTCTGCTAAAACCACACGTCGTCAAGAACAATATTTTCGAATTGAAGCACAAAAAACTGCGTTATCATAGCACGATGACGTTCACCATTCATCGCTGCTACACTACCTCTCTCATCTTCAAAGATATACGGTCCAATTATTCCACCAGACCACAATACACACCAAACAATAACACGTTTTGAATGCATCGTTTTCTGATTAATCATTTGAGGATTTTCTGACCCCCAAATGCGGCAATTTTGCCGATTAACGAAGCCATCGTGCGCATGGTCTGTAGGCAAAAGTTGTTGAGTCAATTGGACTTGGTAGGCGTGGAGGTAATAATTATAATGCTTTATTGTCCAACAGATAACACAATATCCAATTACCAGGCAAATTTTAATTATTAATGTACACATGTAAAAATAAACATAAAACTAAGAAGAAAGAAAAAGGAGGTGAATTAAGCTACTAAAAACTTGTAACTAACTATATCGTACTATGACTATCTACAGCCGCAACCATATTGCTTTAATTTAACTTATAGACAAAAAGAAACACCAGTGGTTAAAAAGGAAAAAGAATTTTGCTTTGTATAATGTATCCGCTGTTTACACATTCCCAGAAGTGATGGTAAGCAGCAGGTATGTATATCTAACTCACTAAACTTCATGGAGTTGAAACTGCTACACATTCCATATATTGGGGACCTGATGGCGATATCTGTTCTTGGTGCGAAATAGTAAAATATATTTGTTTGTCTAGATCCTGAACGTGGTACTACGAAATTGATCTGACTCAAGAATTCAGAGATATCAAGATCATTATTAAGAAAGGTACATAGGAATTTGCAGTCAGCTCGTTTTCTAAGTGCAAATCTTTAGTTAGAATACGCTGAAGAGTGGTTGTAATGTTCACTTCTTGTACACAATGACGAATCCACGTCTCTGAACTGCCGTGATATTTTGTTCTGAACAACTTATACGAGGTCGTGTGTCACATTACTAACCGAAATAGTATTTTCGAATTCTTCGATAATTCATTTCACATTAGATGAATTAAGAACATCGTCAAGTGTCGACCGAATATTGGACGACTGATAGCTTTGATAATAATGTTTAACAATCAAGACGCGTTGTTCTATCGTGTAATACTCCATGTTTACTAACCCCCATTTATCAACTCTTGATCTGTCATGTCACAATCACGTATCATTATGACTGTCAACCATAGCGCAAAATTCAAACCTTTCGCTCTTACTGAAACCTCCTATATTTGTATTATTCAAATCATTAAGGTGGTAAGTTTAGATACTATCAACCTTTATTTTTTTTTAGGCAAGATTTAAAAGATCAACTACTATTATAGTTTATTATATTGATCCATTTTTACGTAAATGATCTAAATACCCGAATCGCTTGAGCATAGTGACGTGCAAAAGTTAGTTGGATAAACCGAGCTATTGCTTGGATTAGAAAATATTTTTTCTCTGTGTACAATCAATTTTATTTCATTCTTTTAGCTAAAAAATGTCGAAGATAGAAATATCTTTTACTTTCTGATTGACTCTCGTAACAACCATAGACTTAGATGAAAAAATAGATGACCTACTTTCTAAAACGAGGATTTAAAATCAATGCTATTGAAAAGGAGAGTTACGTCATCATAATATATTCACTTCTGTCAGCTTACTTCCTGTCAATTCACTTCCTATTACATCTGAGATGAAAAGGAAATCAGACGACCAAATTTAATTAGCACCCCTATATCTTTTCGCCGAAGAGAAAGTTTCCGTTTCACATCTCGGATGCTCCTTGAGGATAAAATCTACGGGGTCGAAAATCTCTCGGATTTGCGAAAAAATAATTGAAAGTTGTTCGACGTCACAACAGCCGGATAACAAAGAAAGTTTCGAAGGAGAAAATCTAATAGAATTGATTTGTAAGAGGAGGATATTTTAAATCTGGACACAACATTTAAGATACCTCATGGAGAAAGCACATACAGTAGCGCCCCCATGCAAATAGCACATGCAAAATATATTTTTTCAATTACGTGTTTCAATTTTTCTCGCTTAAAATATTATTAAATTTATATAGGAATTTCTTAGTGTAGGTCCTGTTTTCATATACAAAGTAAAACACCCTACGACTGCTAACAAAAGAGTATTATTTTATTTTTTTTTGTGGTGGCACATAAATAGCACGGTGACTGATTTAGTGCAGCAGTATTCATGTTGTTAGTTTATTTTGGTATTAATTTCAACTCGAGGTAAACGTAAAAGTTAGAAATAAGTAATATGTTATTAGTAACAAGAAATCAGGTATTGCTATAATGGAATGAGCTCAGCATTGTACATCAGGTAAAAGAAAATTAATTTTTGTAATGAAAGAAACAGGGGCCTCCGTTTAAGAAATTTTGGGAGCATTAAATTGTTCCAGAAAATTTGTACAAAATGCATTAAAACATATTGGCACACAGAACACCTCAGAAAATATGAGACGAAAAAGAAAACCTAGTAAAACGACCGCAGGGCAAGATATAATTGTTCGGCGGTTAAGTCAAAAGAACGCATTTCTTACAGCTAGTTAGATAAAAACCGAATTTAACAAACAATTTGATGCTAACATAAGAGCAAGACAAACCATCGTCGACTCAATAAATTTGGCTTGCATGGGTGCATTGCGGTGCAGAAACCACTTGTTTGAAAACAAAACTTCCTCAAAAGATTGCGATTTGCTTGGATGAATAAGGATAAGCCGCTTTCCGAAATTTGTTTTATGGACAGACGAAGGTAAGTATAATACACTGGCATTTGACGGGAGAACGAAAGAGATTTGCCTCAAATGAAGTCGTCGCCTCTACAGATGGCCATTTTGCAGACTTCGAGACATCCTACTTTCCGACGGCGTGAAGAGACTGGAGCACCGTTAGAAAATGTGTATTGATTTTTGAGGAGACAGAATCGAAAAATAAAAATAAAAAACTACACCAATACCGTGTTTATCTTGTCGATGCCGGAAACATTTCAGATCGCCCTCGTCAAACATTAAAACACAGCTGAGGAAGTATTATGGTATGGGGTTCTATGGCATGGCATGGTGTAGGCCCCATATTTAGAATTCGCGGAAGAAAGGATCAGTTTGTTTATCGTAATATTTTAGAAAATATAATGGAACCATGCAGACGAATCACTTCCAATAATATTCAAATTAATGCGCGATGACGACTATAAGTATACGGTGAGGACCGTAAAACAGTGGCTAGAAGAAAAGCACATTACTGTATTAGACTGGCTTGAGCGAAACCCAGATCTGAACCCCATAGAGAATCTGCGGGAGATGAGATTGGTATAAAGTCTAATTCTCCGACAAGTTTAGATGATTTATGGACCATTGTCGAAGAAGCATGGCATAGTGTTCCAGTAGAAAGATGTCAAACATTAGTGGAAAGTATAGCGAGAAGATGTGCTGGAGTACTAACATCTAATGGTTATTCTACAGAATATCTTTAAAGACAGAAAAGCACTTTTATCCCAACAAATCTTATTTTGCTGTCACGTGTATTATTTTTATAGCCATCTTAAGAAATTGGATTTCATGGAATTTATTTATTTTTATTTATTAGTTTCTGAATTTTATAAATTACTTTGTATTTAGATATTGATCAATATATCTATATCCATTCACCTGTCCTATTTATCTGTCCTATTTATCTGTTCGCCACTGTATAATAAAAAACATGGGAGATAACATTTTTTATAGCAAATGTTGAAACAGCAAATATTAAATTAAAAAAAATGATTTTAAACGATGCTAATATAATTTCAAAAGTCGCCAGCTTTCAGCTGTTTATGTATAGGTATAAATAATGTTCTCTTTCGTGAGACGATAGTATTTAAATAAGCACAACTTCTCCAGGGACATTCGGTATTTTAAGTCAGTAACAATCTTTCATTTACATGTTTTTCAATATTTAAACTACGTTTGTATGCATAAATGGATAAATGTGTGTAAATATTTGATTATAAACGTTAGATATACACCGTAAATTTTGAGAAAGTATATATGTATATATATTCGAATGCAAGAGTACGATGAGTTCGTAGAAAAAGTATCTATAATAAGAAAAATAAACAAGAATGCTGACCTTCATTGTTTTCAATTGTTGAGCTTCACAAATTTGTAATCATTGGATATTGGTGGTTATTATTATCTTATTTAATTATCGATACTTTATCGAAGTATATATTTTTGCGTTCTTCCTCGTGCCCTCGTGTGGCGACAAGGTTTACACTTTTCATAACACGCAATAGTAATCAATGGAAAAGATTAAATAATAATGGTCAAATGTCATTCAATATTCAAGAGCATAATTGAATGTTTCTTGCGTAAATTTACGCAAAACTTTTAGACACCTACTATCTATGAAATTAAAATATTTTATCGTAAAAATTATAGGTGAGTGCAAATGAAAGACTGGCAAACCAACGTATGTACTATCGGAGACTTTGAAAATGTCTGGGTGTTTCAAGTACAGCCTGTGCTTTTCATAATTTCGTCAAGCGAATTTCATACCTACATAAGGACGGCCTACTTACCGATATGTATATTCAATGTTCTTGTTTGAATTAGCAGGTAGACAGAATGGAAAGGCAAGGTAATTAGCATACTACGTATAGCAATAGACATTTGTTTTCTAAAGAGTTTTGTATTCCCAGTTAGAGATTAGTTTGGGCTTTTCTTGTGATGGGAGCACATTACGTAGTTTAGCACACATATGAGGAATTAATAAATTAAATAAACTATATGTTCAATTTATATTGTTATCACAATCTAACATATAATGTATACAATTATAACATCCATTCTTACATATGATTTAATTTTGGAAGTATCCGTAAAAGTTTCAGATTTTCATTTGTCTTTTGTATAACCTTCGGTAACCATACTTGGTTTACTTAGATTATTGAAGGGAAACTACCGACTTAAGGTTTAATTTTTTACTATTTATGCATTTAACGTTTAAACTTAGTTTATTACAAATATTTGAGCTTCTAATTTGCACTAATTTAATATTAATAATATATTGTTTTTTTGCAATATAGTCAAGTGAAAACCGAAGTTATATTAAATACGTTACTTTGGGTTCTTAGCACATTTTCGACCTGATCTTTTCTTGGATTTTATAATAAAGAAATAAATAGGTAGCGAAAAACACAAGTTCAAATTGTACTGCTAAAGTGCGATCGAGTATATCCCTAATAGAATTTCGAAGCAAAAGTAGTATGGGTTGAAATTGTGGCATGCACGTATATTGTAGTAATGCTTGATGTGATCTGATGGTGTGGGCGGTTCCTAGTCTATTTTGCAGTGGCACATCTATTACTGAAATTACTAAATGGGGTTGTGCTTAAGTGAAATGGGTCATAACTTCCTTAATAGGTGTTTTAATTCTTTACTGATAGTTCGTACCGGATTTCAGTGTAAGTTTGGAAACAAAAAACTTCAGATTAGCTTGAACATTAAATAATGGTTGTTGTTTCTAAAGCATTTATTCAATACACGTGTCATTGAATTAATCACATTGGCACAAAGCTACTGTCCGCGAAAGTGTTCCCAAATTGAATTACAGTGGTGTGTCAGATTACCAATCTTTCTTATTTGATTCACCATTGCCCAAATTTCTGACCACTTGAGCTCACATGACTTTTATCGGATTTAGGTCTGAAAATCTGGCAGGGCAGTCCAAGGGAGTATGTCATTTCTATCCTCAAGCCATTGGACCACTTTGCTTTTATATATTGGCGAGTTTTTGAAACATATGTCAATTTATTCTTAAACTACACTACAAATCTGAAAGACATTATGGGCTTTACTGTTGTAGATAAAAATAAATAGATAATGTCTTCTTGAATGGTTGTCAAAATCTGTAATAGTAGGTATCTTATTGTCAAGGAAAGGACTCGAGCGAGTTATGACTTATAGCTTATAAACACAAAATGGCGCCTGTTGAAAGCAATGCATTCGATCAATCAAACAGTGGTGGTATTATAATATGCATACTACGCCGGAGAATGCCACACTTGCTTATGTCCGCTAATTTCTTATTATGTATATAATTGTAAAAATTCCTATAGCTACCTCTCCATCCAATAGTAAAAGGGTTAAATAAAATTTTCCGCCAACAAAATATGAACGTGTCTTTTGTATCAAAAAAAACAGCCTAAAGAACCTCTTAGGCCACCCGAAAGATAAACTGGATATGATGAAAAGGTCTGGGAATTTACCAAATCGCATGCAATGATTGTGATAAAGTTTACATTTGACAAGCAAAAAGGAGTATCAAAACGAGGTTTAAAGAAGACATCAGGCATAATCGTTTCGATAAACCAGAACTATTATATAGCAGAGCATATAGCACAATCCGTATATAATGTTGAATTAGAAATCGTAAGCTACACAAAAATGTTAATTCTTCAAGAGAATTATACCCCTACGAAGCGATATTCGTTTCAATTGCACACTCGAATCTGATATATTTATTACCGTGATACCTTGTTGGAAGACACGGTTTTTTTTCGTTTCCTTTTTTCCCAAAAGATACAGTATATCTGGGACTATCCAATAGGTTGTAATTTAAGAACTTTAGTGCCTGCGTAGGTAATATTGCATATGTTGGTAAATCAGTTGGCAATAAGATTCTGCGTGCTCTTGAAACGTTGCGTTCCGAATAAATTATTAATTTGTGTGGTGTGGAGTTTACTACGATACTTTGTGAATTATACAACCACACAGTTTTTGCAATCGTTATAAGCTCATAATATTTTCGCTAAACGCCGGAACAAGTAAAAGCGGAAATGTTTTGTACATAGCCAAACTAGAAAAGGAAACAAATAAATGTACACCCGAAAAACATGTTCGAATAAAGGAGAATTATTACTAGGAAGTTAATTTAATATCTTTTTTTAAATCAGGAAAGAGAAAATTATAGAGGTGTTTCATTAAAAAAAAGGTGGCAATTGAAAAAATGGGACATTTGTCAAGCATTTCAACATCTTGAAAAAATCTATAAAAGAATTATGAAAGCCATTTTACGTTTCAACTATTGATTCAGTCAGAAATAGAGTATTGAAACTCGTATAATTATAAATTATTCTTATTACAAATGTTTTACTGTTGAGATTTGATAATTTTATTGTACGACTTTATACACTAGGACAATAACGGAATACAATATCGCAGTTGCAATTGGACTACAATAGATTTAATAACGTAATACGATCTACGTCGTGTATGTATTTCATTTCACTACACGAAACACTCCTTTACTACGCTTTAGTTTAGTAATTCCTCAGCAACAGCCGTATACGCCAAGCATCACGATCTTATGTATTTAGTTTAAATGCGATGATTGTTTAGCTGTTAAACTATTCAAGGGGAATGTTTATATTTGGCAGAGCATCCGATTGCTTTTTTGCAGAATAAAGGAGATCAAAAGTTATTTATTTCTGAAATCTAAAAATTACACAGAAGCCCTTGATGGTTGATTCTTTCAAAGTACGGTACGAGACACGTTTTCAAAACAATTCTATAGATTCATTGTCTTTATAGGAATTCCAAATTATATCCTTAATTTATAACTAGAAAGTAGATGAAAAATAAGGAAGATTTAAACGAAATTGAGGCTTGAGCATTTTCTGTTTGTCTAGCGATTAACTTTTCAGCAAACAATATGGATTTAGAAAATATATGCGTATTGAAGGAATGCAAGTTACTTGGAAAAGGTAGGTGTGGAACCATTTAGAATCAGACTTCACTCAGGTTCTCTAGAACAATTTAAATCCGGCCCACAGGCGAGTTCAATAAATGCAACACCTATTTGATTGACACATGGTCGAATTACCATTACTAATTTCAATAATAGACGTAACAGCTGTCGGGTTCTACCATGTTATTAGGTACTTTGTACCTTAAGTATGGTGGCAGCAACAACATGCACGATGCTAGTACCTTTGATAAAGCGAATCGCAGTTGTTCGCAAAATGTCAGGGGTAAAAATCTAGTGACACGGCGGAACCCAACAACCGTTACGACTATGACAAACGGGCGTGAAAGTTTGAGATACTATTTAATTATAAATCTAAGAAATTCTAAACTGTAAGTTATGAATAGTGTACCTAGGTAATGATACATGTATACTATGAAAAAGATCTCCAGAAATATCTTAAACTGTATGAAAAAGGTAATTAAAAAAGCATAAGGTTAATACAAACAAGACGAACGCAATGATAATAAGAAGTGAGGTAAAGGACAGCAATATAAAAAGAACAAATATAGCTTGTTCAAATATTTAAGAATGTTGGTAGAGAGAGATGGGAGAATAGAAGAGGAAATAAATGAGAGAAAAACAGTCTGATCGGTCTCAAGCACGTAATTCATAAGGAAGGAAAGTACCAAAACCAAGATGACTGTATAAAAGATGTTCCAATTTGGGGTTACTTTCAAATTTATAACAGAAGACACACATTATTACACGTATATGGCAAACTCTCTTTCTCTTATTAATATTCTCAATAACTGTAATGATATTTCCAATATCGAGCATAATTGTCTTTCATTTCAAAACTATTTTACTTTTTTTTTAATTTGTACTTCGCTTATTAATAATTGTGCTTTGTCATTATTTTTTTTGTTATAGTATTGCTAGCACTCCCCCTATTTTTTCATAAATTATATTCATCTATAATTTTGTAGAAGTCTTACAGTTTTCTGTATTTAATTACTTTTTTACATACATTAATTTTAAAAAGGTATACATATTTTTTAATTAGTTAATGAATATATACACTCCGTCGTTAATTTGCAGTATATCGTTTTATTTAAATTATTATATGCCATATTTTCAAAAAATATTAAAACACGAAGCTTGCAGCTTATTTTATTCAACTCACTATTATCTGTTTTGAAAAACTAGTGGAGCGGATGCCTCGGACTTTGAAAGCTGTTCTTCGCGCAAAAGGGAGTTTCTTTGATGAACGGAATGTTTAAGAAATTTTTGTTTATTTTTTGTTAGAATTACTTGTTTTTACTTAATTCTAATCGCTATTAATGAAATGCAATAGAAATTTTAAGTTTTGGAAAAGTGTTGAATATTTTTTGTTTTTTTTAAATTTATTTTGCGTGTCCGAACTAATATGGACGATAGTGTATGTGCGCAATAAATGTTTCCACTCGAACGGCGCATGGTATTATCGGAATATCAAACACATCTCTACACGAGCTCTGGCTTTGCGGACCCTTCTTAAAAGGTACAATTTGGACAAGTCACACATCAAAATAGCGACTGCTTCAACTTTAAGGATTGCCAATAGTTCATTCGTTTTCTAGTAATACTGGCTATGGGGAATAGACATGATTTTGGTCCTGTATTGTATATAGTACAAGGCACTGTGACCTGTGCAGCAAATCGAATGGATAATTCTTTATTTTAAAGCGAAATTGTTCGTTAAATCAAATTACGTTACGTTCTGGGCGAGGGGGCTTGGTTTCCCCCACTACACCGACCAATCTATCTATTGTAACTGGCCAGGTAATATTAAAGTTCCTGCAGCATGTCTATGCCACCGATAAATTCCAGAAAGGCCAAAGGCACTGCCAAATAGAGAGAATCTCATTCTGCATACAGCCTCTGGAATGAGGCCTATGCTACGTAGGGGTTTAACTAATCAGACATGGCCTATATGAATTGTAATTAGAGCCCTGATAGAGTTCCTTCGCAGTTTTATCTGCTCGTCTCCTGGTTTTATCTCGGTTGGGTAACATAAACTTTAGGATGGAATAGGCCTACAGATTCACCTCGAACTCGTACAAACAACATGAAACTAAGTAAGTAGTATTATAACATATGCCAACCATAGAATTTGGTCCCAATGGAATTGTTGCTACTCAGTATGTTAGAAGACTATTCCTGTAATAAGCAACAAGTCTGCCCCAAGAATCTTATGTGCAGCTTGACCACGAGAGGACATCTTTTTCACCTTCTAGTTAGAGAGCAGTAGTTCACATCCTTGGCGATGGAAAAAATTCTTTTTTGAAAAATTGAGGCAACGCTAACTTTGTTCGAGTAAGGTTTGTTGCAGTAAATTCCTACACCGACTCTAGTATTAGTCCTGATTAAGGACTCTTAATCATTACCTCGCCTATCTCTGTCAAAGGTTTCAACCTGGAATCCTAAGTTCTTTAATAGAAAAGAACAACCGCTGGACTCTACAACAACAGATACTTTTATCTTAAATTGTTTGCGCTACGTATAGTAATATAAAAGAAAGCTATTTAAATGGAATTCTTTAAACTAACGTGAAAATTTAATTAAAAGCTATCGTTTTGGACGTGAAATAGATGAAATTCCCTTGCATTAGTTCGATTCTTTCAGGATATTATTCTCTTATATTGATTGAAGAAAGTTAATAAATCTGCCGCTACACGGAAGAAGTGGATAAAATGTCAATAATCGTTGCCAATCTCCTGGGAAAAAAGAAAACGTATAAATTGCTGAGAAAAATCAACCGAATACATAACACAAAGCATAGAAATATGTGGAAAGCAGATTATTTGGTGTTTATAACTCACTATAAGAACAGAAACACTTTTTATACAAGCGTCCAAACATCAGGAATTTAGAAAATCAGATGTATGGAGATTTTTCTGCTTATTATTGTTTCTTGTTTATTTAAAAGTTTCCGCTCGAATTCGCATAGGAAACGAACCCAAAAGTTCTCGTATGTATATGCTCATATAAACATTTTTTGCCAATTATACAGAAGCAAATAAATAAAGCTGGCTTTTTATGTCAAGCTTTTATAGCAGGTAGATTGTACGACAGTAAAGTGTGCGAAACAAATAAAATTGAGAGCGACGGTGGAATCCGGAGACAATTCCCTCGTCAGCATTCAATCATTGGATTCCGGGAATCACCAGAGGTGAAATATATTCGTGTGGTATTTCTGCAGACGGCCTTGTTGACAAGGTCATAAAAAGAATTGTGGTTACAATTCGGTTATAGTTGAAAATGTGTTTGATTTATGCAATAAAAATTATGAAATAAGCACCCAAAACTCAAACAAAAATTCCAATTGCTATAATAAAAGTGTACGGGACCATTGTAAAAACAGGTACTTTACCTGTTCGTACCTTTATTATCGTGGTTAGATTCCCTAGCTATTTTTCTAATAAATTTCATTTCCGCCGCACCAATTTGTGATTTATGTTGCTTCAGAGAAATTCACACCCATAAGACTACTAGAATTACATTGTTTGTATAATATTTGCAACATGAATACAGTCAAAGATAAAAATGCTGCAAATGCAGTTGCTCATGGTATCGGTAAAATCATTCACGAGAAATAATTTCATCAATACTATGAGTAGATATATTTGCAGCATTTTTATCTTTGGTGTTATTTTCTAGGCATTTTAGATGTGTTATAAATGCAAGTCAGTCAACATTATATGGGCCTTACCCTGAAAAAATAAAACATTTCTTACAAGTTTCGTTGAAATTTATATACACCTGTATCAATACTTTTACAATAGCAAATTTATTTCTTCTCTGAATTCCAGTAATTATTAACGATAATCACATAACATGTACACGTTAATTAAATTGAAACCATTTGCACTCAAACGCTTGAAGATTTCAACGCACCAATTTTCACTATTTTTATCTTTATTGTTCCTCTCTGATTTTTTAAATGGTTGAGGGGTTGATTAATATCTCAACTTCACCAAAAAGTTGATCTTTATGAAATACATTTTCCAAATATTCTCTCATGATCGGAGTAATAAATGTAGTCCAGTTAATTTTAACTTGTAAAATTCAAAAAGTTTCATATTATTTAAATTAGAGATTTCGTTGTTGAAATTTTCCATATTGCTCTGTCCATAATTATTTAGTTGAAAAAGTATTCTCTCACTTACAGTTGCAAAAATAACTCATTTATTTTTGAAACTGAAATATTCTAAAGCACTTATTCTGTTGCCTTCATTTCTTGTGATGTCTTGATGAAACTGGGAACCACGTTGTATGCGAACCATATACACACTTCTAAGATGGGATTATCAAAGAAATGCTCAGTAAATTGCTGGACAACTATCAATTTGTTTAAAATAAAGTTTTAATGGTTTGTATATTTGCAATATTCTTCCAATTGTCGGCGGCATATTTAACAAATTTGTTTTGGAAAATGACAGAATTCTCTTATATTTGGAGTTTTAAAATTACAAAACAACTTAAGTTTATCCACTTTGTCGGATTAAATATAACAGTGTTTAAACATTTTTACTGTAACAACTTCAATGTCTATTGGTAAAATACCAATAACATTTTGAATGGAATCATCCAGAATATGGTCTACACAAACAACACCAACTACAGCCTGTCACGTGAATTTATAAGCTTAGTGAATGAATTCTTTTCATCCCATCAAAATTTGTGTTAATTGCTGTTAATTTGATATTCTAACAACTTACAAACATAAAATATAATAATGTAGTTGATGGGATGCTTCACCTGGTAGCTCACGTAATCATAACAATGTAACTTATATATCTTTCTCGATATTTAAATATCTGTCAAGTTCTATGGCGCCATGATTTGATGAGTCAACAATAATACTAATAACATTTGCTCTCTGCATAGTTACTGGCAACTTATACTTTTGCAAATACATTCTTCACAATTACCTCGCTTTTGGTCCGAGCAGAATTAAATTTCGTTCCCAATAAATTGCAGATCAACTTATACGTTTAATCTAACGATCTAAAACAATACATGTATTTAATAGTATCGTAAGTAAATGTTCCTCTGTGAGAAGTTAAAAAACATGCAGCTTATTGCTTATACGTTTGTTGTTATCTTATGTTTCGTTTTGGGCATTAATGTTATTTCAAACACTAGTCGAAATGTTTAATTAGTTTTTGCAAATTTTACAGTAGATAATATACGGGGCTGCGCTTAACTAAGTTCCATGTCTTGGCGGTGACCTAGAACACTTAGTTTGTACATAAAAACTAGCAAGTAGAAGAAATAATATACGTACATATATAAACCAAGACACGCAATTCTAAATGTACTCTGGTCGAATGTTCGTCGTCTTCAAAATCGCCGATTTATTCTAAACAATAAATCAGCGTCACTAAACGTTTATCTTCTTTAATCTAAACCACACCTTATTTAAATCAGAACTGACTAAAGCCAGCACTACTTGCTGTTCATAAATAGTGATAGCGTAGTCTTTTCTACATAACAATCTTGAGTTTAATATTCCACGGTAATATCCATTTTAAATGTCTTACGCAATCTCTTTAAGCAAAATGTTCTGTTATTGCATGTAATTCCTTCGTAGACATCCTGTAATTACTTCATAAAGAAAATTCTTTTCAATCTGCATACGATGTCGTTGAAATGTTCAAATATTTTCAAGCAGCCAAAATTGTAGCTGCGGTAACGAGAGCGTTGCTAATTGCGTATCTTTTCTATAATACCACAATATTTCAAACAGTGACACCATTCGAATAAACATTTACACTCATAAAGCGTTCAAACCTTTTTTGTTTGTTAACGGATGGCATTTCTAAAATATTAATGTGTCTTTACGTAGACACTTAAAATCTACATAAAAGGTTTCTTTTCAAAAGCACTAAAATTATTGCCTCAAAGTTATTGTTAATGGCAATAACAAGGTACTTCTATATGTTTACTTATTTTAGGATGGTGAAATAATGTATCTTTCTTTGACGAATTAATATTTAATCTGTACAGATCAGATGGTGTTTATAGTTTCTTCGTTGTTGTAGAGTAGTTTCCAGTAAGTGTATGCTTTGCCATGCTTCTCCATCAAGCAGATTGGCAATTTTGCCATTCTGAATAAATCTGTGAACGTTCGAGGCTATATAGGAATTTTAAATGGTCATTTAGGGTCGATATGGTATCAAATCAATTCGGAACATTTCCCAAAATGATTTTGTACTAGCTAAAATTGTAAGTACAATTATTACTCCAGAATTGCTAATTGGTATGCACTCTAGTAAAGGATTTCAAGTTATTAACGCTTAATTTATCATTATAGGTAAAAGATTATTTAGAAGAAAGGAGCATTAGATCTAGAGAAATTTCTCAAAAGTTCATCAACAAAAAATTTTCCAACCGGAAAATTCCCCGACTGTAAAATTTCTCGACAAACAATTCAGCGAATGGAAAACTCCTCAACAATAAAAATGTTACCGTCATACTTTTTCCCGGGTTAGGACGAACTTGTTTATTTCATTTTAATGACCTAATTCGATTACGTAATTAAACGTATTCATATCGAAAAAGTTTATTCTTTAGTTGACATTGTGGAATAGTTGTTGAATTAGTTCTTAGTGGAAAAAGAAAGAAAAAATTGTTGCTTATTGGTTATTTATATGAAGAAGAGAAACGGGAAGGTATTTTTTTTTAATGTGAAGCATATTAACAAACAAAATGGAGAATCCTTTTTGCTGTCCGATTCTGAATCAAGTGTTAGGCAATGTTGATTTTTAGTACGAGAAGAAATATTTCACTCCTACCTCAAAGCGCACATTAATAGGCGGATGAGACGTTTCAAACAGCGCCACGGGTTGAAAAAAAATGTTTCAACTCCACGTTTGTCTGGTATTACCGGATAAAAAATATGTATCCTACCGTAAAAATTAAAAAGATTTATGTTGCGGGTATTACCCACAACATCTTCGCCGATTTCCATACTGGCATGGTAACTACTTTTGCGGAAGAATTTCCAACTTCAAAGCATCGTGAACAATGGATTCTTACAAAATGCAAATGAGCAGCTGTAAGGAACCAATATGAAATCGATGCTAATTTTGCATTGAAACTGGAGTTACAGTTAATTCTAGCATTTGTGGTCAGACCAAATTTAGTCGATGCCTTTGATTGGAAGAGAATAAGCTAGCTGAGGATTCCTAGTCAATTGTTAACTATTTGAGAGTACTTAGATAAGGTCTCGCCATGACATCTTGAATTGCTTCGAAACTAAGGTATAAGGATTACCAATAAGGAATAACAGTGTACTACGCGATGAATTCATTACGGAAAAGGAAATATCGCGAAGCACCAAGATAAAAGTATACAAAGCAGTCTACAGATTTATTCTAGCATACGGATGCGAATCATGGCTACTTGATAATAGACAAAAAAGCAAAATTCAAGCTGCAGAAATTAGATATCTCGGGAGAGTGAGGGGCGTAACAAAAAAAGGATAGAATGAGAAACTCACAAATACGAAAGGGACTTGAGATACCGTCTATAATGGACTTTATTGAACAGCGACAACTAAATTGGTGGGGACATTTAAAACGAATGGAGAACACTAGACCAGTAATTTGCGGTGCGTTAAGGTGGCGATTTTTTAGGGAAATTATTTGAATGTATTGATCGTCGCATATTCTGGCACCTGTTATGAATGTGTACTAGCAACATCATGACTGTAAACGCTAGTATGAATTTCCCTAAATATTTTTAAAATGGTGTAACACAATATAGTAGATGCAATCAAACTTATAAACGGTAGTGTATATTCCAAGAGGGTTCATTCTGTATTTATATCGGATTACCTACCCAAAACGTTGTGTATTTATGGAAATTGTTTAAATTTTAATCTGAAGTTTTGATTATAAGCGTTGCTGTTGATTCTGTCAGTATTGTATATCGAAAATCAATACGGATGGGTCCAATAATCCATTAGCCGAATGGAAGGACGATTTTAATTTTTAAAAATTAAACAATCTCACTTTTTTCAAAAATAACAGTACCTCACAGGAGAATCCAAATAAAAAGAGATAAACAACACTTCAGAAGCGCTTGATTACAACAACATAAGTGCTATTAAACGTGACTCATACCGGTAAGTATGTAAGACACAGTGTATTTGCTACCGCTCTTGTTTATTTACTCTCAGGCCATATCCCTCTCGGACTTTATTGAAGTCGGTTGAATGTTTTCGTTTAGAGAGTTAGACTATTGCACCTGCAATAAAAGGCAGAAGCAATATCTTTATGGCTTTGTTTTTCAAAAATTAAGGTCGACTGATGATAGTACATGTGTGTATATTATTTTTAATCGACAGAAACATCAAATCTAAAGAGTACTCGGAAAAGAATTTATGAAAACAAGTTTAACTGAGCAAGTTTAGGAAAAAAGGTATTTGGAAATGTTCCACGAAGGCATTGTTTGGAGAACAGGCAACACTGGGTGTTTATACCCCTGTAAAAGTATTCAAATACACAATTAGTTCGCGGATAAGCCAACGAATAAGTAAATAAGGTTGCTTTAATAAAATTAGACCTATATCTTGGGGAATTTGGGTGAGTGGCATGGCTAAAAATAAGTATAAGAGCTTTTTAACATGAAGGAAGAGCATTTAAAAACAAATCCAGTATAAATGTCTTTCTTGAAAGATCTTTTAGAAGTTCTCAAATTTAATATATATAGTAGAAAGATCTTAAGGAGCTACATTTTTTGGTTGAAAATATCTGCTTTTTCCGAAAAAAGGAGTTATTTTATAAGAGATTTTTATGTTATTCAATATGTTTTATCAATTCAAAGAAATATACTTTTAAATCTAGACAATCTATTTATTTAGCATACATTTCCAAATGAAAGAAATGTTTTACAAGTGAAAGAGATCAGGTATTTGCTCAGACGGTTGTATTTTTTATCAAATTTTCTATATTAACAAAAGTACGTAACATTCCCTTCCTATCATCGAAATTCCTATAGTTCCACATAAACTCTTGAATAGACTACTTGTTTTTTTATATCCGCGGCAACTTATTATTGCACTTCAAAAAATATTTACAATAATAATAATTTGTATCGATCCTTAAAGGCAAAACTGATAGATAAACAAGAAATTTATAGTTCTACTTCTACAATTTAATAATAGGTGTTAGATACTTTATTCAAGTAACTTCAAGAACTTGTTTCTTCAGTACTGCCTATCAATTGGGTCAATGTTGAAACAGTAGTCTCATTTCAATACATCTTTAACACAGATATCAGTTCATTAATGCTATTGTATTACCTATTACTGGCATATAGCTTTGTTGCTGATATTTTCAAGAGATTTTTAATGGTATTCAGAATGCATGAAAGAGCGGATCCTTATAATAACTGGATTTCCATTTTAAGAAACCAATTCTCTGTTCGTCAGGATGTAAGAAGGGCAGTATTGTCTGGGTGAAATATCTTGTCTTGTGACGACATTTGTTCAACAAAAATGTATCAAAACTATTTTCAGAAGTTCTATTTAAGAATCAGAATTAATTCGAATAGAAATAAAACGTGTAGGTGTTTGACTATTAGATGTAAAAGTCGTCCAACCCATAAGAATACTGCTATCAAACTCTCGATCCAGTAACTTCAGTGTTCCTATGTAAAACGTGCTAACAATATCTGAAATATCAGGAGCGCCTAAATTAAATCCGATAAAATTTGTGGTAAAAGTTGGTAATTAGAACTCGTTGTTGCATCCTGATATATTTTTAATAAGAACTCCTCAAGCCTGCGTAGGAAATATTGTATACTGTTATACTTTTAATAGATTAGATAGTAATTAGAACTTGTTACGTCTATCTAGAAAATATTGTATGTTGATATACTCTCACTACATATCAGTCGGTAACTTAGTTGACAATGAGAGCCTTTGTCCTCTCGAAACGCTGCGTTACGAATACATTATTAATTTGTATGATGTCATGTTTAGTGCAATACTTGTGAATTATAAACCATACAGTCCTTATATTCATTGTGCGTAAAGACTTTTCAACACGTTTAAAAGATTTATTGTGATAGAAAGTAATCCTTGACTTCGTATAATGTCTACTTAACTCTATGGAACTATAGAAATGCCGCACGTATTTATATTAAAAGTACTTCCTCTATTTACCAGTACAGATATCGACAAAATGATATTGCTACTATTTCACTATGCTGAAATGAAATTCCAGGGACTTCTCAAATTTTACCGTTGACAAATGTGTTCTGTAGGGGAACAAAATTATATGGTTATATTAGAAACATTAAATTGCGATCCATACTTAATCTTCCGCGCTATTTTGCTATTGTACATCGTATTCAGGCGTGTCAGGTTCCACTCTCCCTTCAGAGGGGGCGCATTTATTATTATTGTAATAGGTTTTAAGCAATATACAACTTTAGTATCTCTGTCGGTGTTCTAACATAACACATAGAATTCAGTATATCAGTACAATACTTATACCATATGATCGATTAAATTTACTCTAGCAAGCCATGAAGCTTTTCTTCTTTAAATTTAAGTTGGTAGAATAACTTTAAAAACGTGCAAGTTGACTTTATCCTGAGGCGTTAGTGACAGTGCTAATACTTTTGTCGGAATCTCGTAAATGTTTATTTATTGTAACATAAAATTTCAGTATCCAACTACAATATTACTAACCAGATTAGTTTTGCATAAGTTTTGCTAATAAAAAAATAGACCTTAATGTTTACTATTTATGTATCGTATTTCAGAAGAGATTGAAGAAATTTAACTATAAAAGATATATTTTTTAAAAAGAACATAAAATATAGTTTTTTTTAATATGTTTTAAAATTTATATCAGGTAACTGTGATTGCTGATTGGTACCTTGAAATGTTGGAGACCTTCCTGCGCATCAAATTGGATGATATGGATACAGAAAATGTGTGGTTTCAACCGAACGAGGCCACAGCTCACACAGTGACATTCATTTGGAGGGGAGAGGAAAATGTTTCCTGTGCGTTCGATCAGTTTAGTGTTTAGAGTAGACGTGAAGTGGTCCGCACGGTCTTATTTAAGTTCCTGTGACTTTTTATTTGGAGGTACTTGAAGGAAAAAGGTTTTTCAACGTCGAGCTTCATCTCTTGAGGAATTGAAGGAAACAATGTATTGACAACGATGGCCGCCACTTGCCTGACATAATTTTTAAAACACATTAAAAAATTGTATTTTATTGTTCTCCTCAAAAATATATTCACTTTTTTTCTAGTTAAATTTCTTCAGTTTTTATGCGTTTTTAAAATGTGGGAGATCTTTATACCCCACCCTGTATAAATAACAAGCGATTAGCATTTCAAGTAAATATTGTTTATGTTCTTAAATGTGTAGGATGGCTTCATTGACGAATTCATTTCTAAACACGTCTGAATATATCTCTGGTCAAATTATGAATTTCCTCTTGCGTATTTGCAAAGTATTACGACCTCTGTCTAATATTGCCGTATAGTTAATGTTTGTAGAGGGTTAGGTAAACTATTATCGTAAAAGTCAATCAACTATAGTTCGGGAGATTATAGAATGTATTTAAACCTCTTTAACCTTAAAAATTGATGAGCAACATGTGGACCGACGTTGTCCTACTTGCAAAATGCATTTGCTACATCTAGAAAGTTGCATGTGGAATTAAATAGTGGTCTATATAGGTTAACGTTGTTCTTGGTAAATTTTACACTGTAAATTTTGATATGACTTAATAGAATGGTATAATAAAAGCTACACGCTAAAACCGGTGTTACATTTAGCAGTGTAAAATGCTGATAAGTAAAGAAGAACCTTGCGTCTAATTTTTTTAATACTCAACAGTGTTCGGCCACTTTTATATATGCATTTTGTGTAATACGGTAATTATCGAAGTAGTGCCTTCCGGGTTTTGTCATGTTTGCTGCAGTAATGTGCCTGATGTTTCGCTAGACATCCTGCTAAGTTCTCTAGAAGTTCCTTAAAGATTTTAGAAACAATGTGAAGCCTGAAATAAACTACTTGAATTGAAAACAGATGCAATGCAATTATCTATTTGATTAAATTGTTAAATTTCATCTTACTTCATTTTCAAGATCATAAACTCATTTTTCTATATCTAATCGGACTATATGCTTTGTACACAGGTGCTGACGCGCCATTCTTTTCAGAATAAAACGTTCAAAGAGCATTTTATTCTCCCAGGTGTAAAAAGGACATTTTCTATACACACTTGTAAAATATTTCAAATACAACGCTAAATACCTTTTACCGAATTGATTAATTGTAACAATGTGTAACTCTGACCAAATTTGGTATTAGTTTTAACAAACATATTTTTTACCACCCATCCTTAAGTTTTACACAGAATGTTTATCTCCATAGCAAACTAATATCAAGACCTTTTCATTAACGAAGTATATATTTCAATTCTTTTATACTATATTTTAAGGTGCTCGATTTTTTTTGTCGAGCAATTTACGTTGTATATATTACGTAAGTTAAACGTCTAACGAATGAATATGTTACAACAAATTGAGGTCTGACATATATACTATATTAACCCTGTCGTCTACCGGACCCTTTCCTATATTTCCCATTTATAATAATTCTTCGTCCTTTGTCACAACCCTTGTAGAAATTTCCAAGGGGTTTGCTCCAAAAATGCCTGCGATGCAAACACTTGCTGTGGGGCAGGCCGTGGACCTAGCGTGATCAAATATCCAACACCGTGACGGTGAAGACCCTTTTGTTATTGCCGTAGCGAAGTTGAAAACAGCCTTTATTATTATATATTACAAGCGAGTATCACAGTTCATATTATAAATGTTGAATAAATCGTTTAACCTCTGGTAGTTGAGGAAAATAATATTTACGTTCATATATGAGATCACAATAAATAACCTCGTTAGTTTTTCCAATTATATGAAAATTTTATCTTATTTCCTATTTAACATTTAAATTACAGTTTTCTACATTTAATTGAATTTGTCTACAAATATGATTATAATATTTTGAAAAAAAGAATAATTACACTCTTCCATCAATATTGCAATAAACTTTTGTATTTCAAGTTTATTATTCATACGTACATTATAAAACAGTTTATTACTAGTCATTCATTATTTAGCCGATAAGGGATAATATTTTAAATTCTCATGACTACAGACTAGATAGTATGGCTGACGACTTTAAAATATTCCCTCAAGTTATCAAATATGTATGCGGTATTATCTAACAATCAGGCAGATTAATATACTACACGTTGGATGTGGTAACGCTTTGGAAGCGACTGGGATTTGGTAAATAACATCGTCAAAATTAGGACGTTAAAATTTTTCTCCAATTTAAAACTTGATTTAAATCATCTCTAGAAGAAATTGAGCTATTATGTAACTGCAGTTTATGTCTAAACATCGGAAGGCACCTTTGGAAGTTATATTTAAATACGTGCTTATGAGTAGATTTTTGATGCAAAATTTATAAAATAAAACATCAAAATTCTTAGTAATGTGTATTAATTACTCAGGAAATTAATTTAGGTATCTGCTATTTAAACCATCAAGTTGTAAAGGGCGATGTATAAAATTAAAGTTGAAAAGATAAATATATTGACAAATTAATACATGTGGTAGGCCACACAGTACACACATACTTTATACGTGTGAGATTATAAAGGAAAATGCTGCCAGTCGTGCCATACTTCCGTCGTACGAGAAATTTTGAAGATTATAAGTATAATTTCAGAATAATGCATATTTATACAATGTAATTGAGACATATGAGTACAGTATATTAAACGACTTTTAAGAATGAAATTTTGGAATATTTATTTATATAAATAATATGTTTCCGAAAAGCGATATATATGATAAACGATAGTCCTCTGCAAGTGCTGTTGAAGGGATTTCTTTTTTAAACAAGAATAAGTTATTAAAGGATACCCGAAGTAGATATCTGTGAAAGTTTAGAAAGAAACCTGTACAGATTGAATATCTGTGCTTAAAATTCATAAAGAGGGAGTACTAACGGTACTTTGCCTCCAACTTATAACATCAACCATAATAAAAAATAACGGCGTGCAGCAAACTGTGACGAGAAAATTTCTGGAATAGGTAAACTAGTAAAAAAGAAAAGAATTAATAGACAATATTTTATATCATTACAATACATTGTACTCTTCAGTATATTTTCTTCAAAAAATGTCTAACACATTTTGAAAATTTTTAAAACAAAAACCTTTGAGAACAGAAAATGTCACTTGATACTTTTCACCACAGTACGAAACATATTATTCAAGGATAACAACAGCGGTGTTTTTAATGCGATTTCATTCATTGGCATGTCGTTTGTTTTAGAATGACCCTACTTTTGCACTTATGTATGTACCTTTAATGCGGTTTAATTTTATAGAAATGCCATTTATTTATAATGAATTTGTAACTTTAATATCTATTTATGTTAAATTATTCCATTTGCGTGATTACAGAAATCAACTTTATGTAACCAACGCATCATTTTCAAATTTATTATATTTTCTTCTGTTTTATTCGTATACAGGTGTCCATGAAATAAAATAGAACAGTTTAAAAAATTGAAAGATCTGATTTTATTAGACTTAAATCCAAAATATTTTGCGAAAATTCCTTCGCAGATCCAAAAAAAAAATAAAGATATTTAAAATAAAGATTTCTTTATTACTCACAGTCGAAATATTCGTACGTAAGCATTCTATTGAAGTTGTATATATATATATATATATATATATACAACTTATATATATATGGACACCAGTATACGAATAAAACAGAAGAAAATATAATAAATTATATATATATATATCATATAACTTATGTGTTACTGTTATCTGTCTGTTGTTATTAAAGAAGACGCATTTGGTCATTTCTTAAATAAATCGCTATACTTTAGGAGATGACTAACAAATTTGCACTCACACACAAACTAACTTTCACAGGTGCTCTATTACGGACGCAAGGGAAACTACATTTCGTACTGTTAACAATTTAAATATGAAACTTAATGTTAATTTGGGGTTAATAAAATGGGATCCAACGAGCTACATTTATTTGAAATTGTGTTACACAGTATAGTTGACACTTCTTACATTAACATGGAGGAGATTGCACTATGAAACATACGTAAGTTATTATATATATATATAAATAGTGGTATTGTCTAAAGTTTATCTCTGTGGTTTTATTATAATTTGGTACGAATTTGGTATTTCTTTTATTAACTATGTCAATGTTTCTACGTTAATTTTAATCCACTCATAAGACACTCCTAAATTGTCGTCAATATTCCAATAATTCCCCCAAAATTTCTCACTTTGTTCATATAGAAAAACATACCCATTCTTCGAACAAAAATTCATCCTTTAATTTCGATAGCGATGTATTCTTTAAAATTGACTGCGGTCAATAGTCGCTTGACCGTACAAGCTCTATGTCGGTCTTCGGTAATGATTGTTATTTTGAGCCTTCCTAGATGCGAGCGACCAAAATTTCTGCCTATTTCTTGGTATTCATCAATTTTCAAATGAACAGCAGTTTTTTAAAGAAACAATTTATTTAAAATTTCTACTTCCATTATGAAGAGTAATTCTGACTACATAACTGCAAGCGGTAAAAGATATAAGATATAATTAGACTATCACCTAAAGACCACATAATTGAAAAGGTTTTATAAAACTGATTGAAAGTTTTCAGAATCACATATAAGCAAATACGCATGTATAATTCACAGCCATGCGGTTGTTAAAGTAAATTAAAAGAAAGAAAATGCTTTCTAAGAATTTATGTGTCTACGTTAAAACAGAAAGAACTCTATATCAGCTCGAGTTGCATTTACTGTTTTTGTAATCTTATAAATATTATTACACTATCTATTAAACCCGTAGTTATTGCCATGATAATGTTTTTTTAAAGGTCGTCTTAAACTTATGAGCGATAATGTATATTATTAGGGAGATCTGAAGTACAAGTTATAAGCGCTACCTCTACTAATCGAAATTTCAACTGAAACAGCTGCCAATATATCAATTTTTATCAATGTTGTGGTTATAAATAACCACGTCGGTCGAGACCAATTCAATTTTGGGTGAGAAATGACTGCAGATGACTGGTATTAAATTGGAACAATTTAGTTGAATTAACGAAAGCAGGCGATAAAGAAAGATGAATTATGTTTTCCTTACTTCAAATAAGAAAGAAAGAAGAAGGAATCTTAATCGTAAGTGTTGCTGCAATTTTTATTTTTACATAATTATATTTATAATTCTTTAACATTTTAAACATATTGACGTTCCATTTTCCACTTGAAGATCGAAATGGCTGTATGACTACTGTAATCCCTGATTGTATTTTGCCATACAGAATAAATTACACACTTTCTTAATTTATACATATGTAATATGAAAATTCATTTACACCTATGTACTTCTGCGAGGTTTACACCCAAAATTTTTCATTGAGGTTTTTACAAAGTGAATTATTTGTTGTGTTTATGTTACTATGCAAAAGTAATAATTGTTTTTTACACAGAAAAACCATGAAATAACTTGAAAAAGTTATATAAATGTTATGGCAGGTTTGCTTCTTTTCAGGAAATGATTTGTAAGTGTTCGCTGCTTTCAGAAGTGCTCATATGCGCGCAAATATTGCTGAACGTCCGGGGTCTTACTTTACAATAACTTCTCCAGAAATGATTAGTAAAATCTAGGATATTATAAAAAGAGACATAAAATTTTGAAAAACTAACCGCAACATGCTGAGTTTACTTCCTGTTGACCAAACGCGAACTCTTGTTACAATTTCAAATGACTGTGGCTAAGTTATATAAGAGTATGGTCACAATTTTTTGAGATTCCAGAGGCGTAGTCCTTATTGATCATTTACAAAAAGTAAGGACAATACTTAATATGGTGTAGTTACACGATTTGATACCAAACTAAGACCAAAGTCACCATATTCATTCAGAGAAAGATTTTGCTCTGTCAAATTTATCGAATTAGGATACGAATTAATGCTTTATCCACTATATTCACCAGATCTGTCTCCGAGTGACTTCTTCTTGTTCCGAGAGATTACTTTTTATATGGTTTACAGAATTAGAAAATCGCTGGACTAAATGTATAGAATAATATGGGAATTATATTGAAAAATGAGATACATTTTTTAGTCTAAAATAAGAATTTTGTCGAAACATTAGTCTGCCGTCAAGTCGCATTCGTGCAAAATAAAGTAAGGTAACGTATTGCTTTGACATTTAATTTGGAGAGTCATTAAAAATATACATATTTTTTATGTTAAGTTGGCTAAATTGAGTTAATAAGTTCTTTTGCATTGAATGCACGTTGTGAGATCATTTTCAATAAAAAAGAGTGTTCAGTTTACTATTTCGTGGTCAATTTAACATTCCTTCCTCTTGCTATCGCTAACAAGCTCTAACTGAAGAATAGAATATCATATGAGAAGATTTTACGCAATAAGTCACGCAGGTTTTCGTACTAATGGAATACACACACGTTACTGGATAGATGATAGACAGACAAATGTTTATTTCAAAAGCATTGTACAAAATAAATTTACCTAAACTTAAAATAAGGTAGGAAAACAGGAAACAACAGAACAATACTAACTTAAGAATCATTCACATAGTTCTAATCAATACTTCTTAACCGACTTCCTAAACAAAAAAGTTGTTACATACATTTTTTATATCTCTAGGTAATTTATTATAGACCATACAACTGTAGCATATTGCATTTTGAAATAGGATGATTTATATGGGGTACGTGAGAAATAATCTATATTCCATGTATCGTAGAGATGATTAATGCTGGAGTGCGAGAATTTAGTTTTATTCTTATACGTGAAGCAAATAATTCCAGGATATATAGGTCACGCGAAATGTGAATAACTGATGGGTTTTAGAAACATGAATGTGTATACCCGAGATGAAACACTATTCTACGAGTGACCTGAAATGTTTCCGGAATCGACAAGAGAAATACGGTATTGGTGTGGCTTTTTATTTTTATTTTTCGATGTAGTTTCCTCGAAGATCAATACACTTTTCCAAATGGTGCTCCAGTCTCTGCAAGCCGTCGAAAAAGTAGGATGTTTCGAGGCAAGTCTACTTCCTCCCAGTGATTCTTTTCAAGTGTGGGAATAGGAAAAAGTCGCTGGGGCTAGGTAGATGCATAGTATATGAAGGACGAGAGACTAGTTCGTAGCTCAACTCATTCAATTTGGACATGACGATGCGGAATAAATGAGCCGGTGCATTGTCGTGGTTGAAAAGCACATTCTTCCACAGCAAACAAGGCCGTTTCTCCTTTAATACTGCATTGAGTCGGGTCAAAATCTTTCTAGTATTGCCCCGTTATGACTTTTCGCTTCTGCAGATAGTCGATGAAGATCACACCTTGGGAATTCCAAAAAATGGTCGCTATGACCATTCCGGCCCATGGAACGGTCTTTGCTTTCTTCGGAGCCGGTTCGCCCATAAAAGTCCACTGCTTCGACTGTTCCTTGGTCTCCGGTATGTTGTGGTGGATCCAAATCTCATCTAAGGTTACGAAACGCATGAAGAAACACCTTGGATTGCGCTGGATTTTAGCCAGACACCAAAACGGTCACCCGATTTCGTTTTTGCTCCGGTGTGAGCAAACGCGGTACTCATCGCGCCGAACGCTTTTTCATACCCAAAATTTTGTGTAGAATATGGCCAACGCGTTCTTCTGAGATGCCTATTGTCTTTGTTATCTCTTTCAGCTTCATTCGGCGATCGACGAACACGACATCATGAGTCTTGTCGACCATTTCATCGTTGGTAGTGATTTTTGGGCGTCTACTGCGTGGCTTGTGCCGCCATGTTTGAACTCGCTCACCCAGAAGCTGATGGTCGAAAATGATGGAGTATATCCGTCATGAACCTCTAGCAAAATATTTTCAATTTCCGTGGCCGTTTTCCCAGGCATCTAAAAATATTTTGTCACTGCACGAAATTCGATTTTATCCATTTTTACGAAACCGCCTAACTTGTTAGACAAAACACACTCTTAAACAACAACTATAGATAGTAGACGTCTGAAATTTAGACAGTTGACATAAGAAAGGTTGCTCTTGTCGCCTAATGAATCCAGTTCAACTTTCGTGCGCCATCTCTTGCCGATTCCGGAAACATTTCAAGTCGCCCTCGCAATTGCTTATTCTTGCATTGAGCAATCCTCTACTTCATGTTGCACTTCTTTTGTCTAAATTTTTATTGCTAATTTTTAAAACAAACTGATAAATCTTTTTTTCATTTATGTATTTTATTATATTTAGTATGTAAGAAATTGAAAAACAGGCTAAATGCTTGAGCTTTTGATAACCAGTTGCTATTATAATTAAACTTTATTTATTTAGAATTCACCACAAACAAGCTGCTGGGTCTCCTTTTTAAACTATCCTTGGTACTTAAGTAGGTATAAAAGCGAACGTTTTCAGACTATTTATGAAAAGTTAAATGTAACAAAAGCGAGTCAGAGGTGTTTTACAAGTAAACATAGAAAAACGGTTATAAAAATATCCGATTTTAATTTTAGAAAATTAATATACACGATGTGGATATATGTTTTCTTCCTGTTTGCAAAAAAGACTATAATATTGCTGATAATTAGATTAATCAAGTTAAATCATATATTAAGAACACGTACCATAACATATCGCGGATGTATATAAATCTTTCAGCTGTAATTGGGTAATGGTAAAGTGTTTTGTAATACTTAAGCTAATTGGTAGCCGTTATTCAAAAAAACAATTAGTTTTTCAACAGAATGCTTTGTTAAATACGGAAGCTAATATATCGTAGCTTCTTTCTGTATATTAGTATGGTATGCACGTATATTTCTTGGTTATAACATAAAATTAGGCTTTTTGTTAAATGCATAGATATATTTTTAAATTCTGGCAAAACGCCAGAAATAATTTTCTGATGTGAGTGCACTAATTTAGTAATTCGAAAATGCTATTTGCCTTAAAAGGTGAAACGTCAAATGTTGGTGATTATGTAGGCCTCCATGCAAAGAAAGTTTACATCTTCGCGTTCTACATACTAAACGTGTATAGAATTGGTAAGGGTATTTTGCAGGTTTAGATATTACAAACCAACAAACGCTAATTTACGAATTCGTTAGTAGAGGAAATTGTTAGTTTGCAGTATGTTTGGTTTAAGTACAAATTACTGATAGCATACCCCCTCCTCCTCAAAGCCAAAGTAGCATGGAAAGAAGTAAGCAAAACATTGATAATTTTTTTTTGTTTCTGGATGGCGGATAACGTCTGTACAAATTGGTTCATAGACTATTACCTTGTACAGTGGTAGAGAGATGCCTCAGAGCATGACATTACCAAAAAAACTCTGCGCCGTGGATTATCATGAATAATCTGTCTGGTAGATTATTATTATAATTAAAGAGTTGCAAATAGAACAGGGAATATATAATGAAACAGAGGAATGACGTTCAACAAGGCGTCAATTTTAATCTCGATCAAGAAGATAGCAGTGATCTAAGAAATAGAGAAGAAGAAGAAGAAAACATGCAAAGTGACAAAATCACAGAAAAATCTGCATTCGCTTGCGAAATATGCAACGATATAGTGCATTTTTACATTTGAGTGTATTTCAGAGCCAGGAATGAGTTTATACAGCTGAGGACAAAATTGAATATGAAAGACAGAAAGCTTACTCTGGTCAGAAACCAAAGAAGACAGCTGCAGCATGAAATAAAAATTTAAGTCAGTTGAAATCGATTCCTATACTTATGTAGCAATTCCTCGAGCAGGTTGATTATTAAAAGAATTTAATAAACGTTAATTTTTCAAAAACGATATTCAATACGAACACATTTAGTCGCTAGGTAAAGTAGTACACTGCTTGAGGACTATCTACCTTTGTGTTATTTTCCTAAAGGTTAAGATGCAAGTATTTATAAAACTCTCAAACGTAAAAGTAACATAGCTCATTAATAATGTTATGTTAAACATCATCGCTGTAAGTGTATGTAAGATTTTGTGGACACATTGTGCAGGTTCTATAAACCCTAAATCCTAATAAAAAAGAAATTTTAACAATTTCGCCAGGTAAATATTTCGTAAACGATAGATAGTTCCATCATGTGTGTGTAGAGATAGTTTGTCTCGCATCTTAGGAATAATTTTGAAGAATTTTAACATAAACCATACATTTTCTTAAGATGATGTATGTACATATATATATATATATATGCTACATAACTGACGGGACTCTATTTCTTAAAATTATTATTTTTTTTAATTAGAACGCGAATGCTCGTAAATGGATAACAAATGCACGAGAAAAAAAACTACAAAAATTAAATGTAGAAATAAGTATTTAAAATGAAATGAGAGGAAAGCTTAACGTTGCTATGCTTCCAAGAACAACAAAACGCAAGCCAAGCATTAGTACAAAGGCGATGTAATGGAAAATTTGGAAGAAAAGCTAATGTACTCTGTTATAAACAAAAAATACCATTACATTAATTAAGGATACTTGTGAATATTTATTTAAAAACCGAGTTAGCGAAATTTTTACCCATTAAACTCTTAAATTCTGTAAATGCTTTTGGTGGATTAAAAATATAAATGTGAGCCACCAGTCGTGCCGCCCTTTCCACGTATGCAAGAATTTAGAATATCGAATATGTTTCCAAGTTAAAATTGTGCAAACGATATATAGTTCCATAATGTGAGTGTAAGTATAGTACGTCTCTCATCTTAGGACTAATTTTGAAGAGTTTTAACATACATAACTACAATACAGTTCACAAGTTTGTTCACAATTTCCAATCCTTTTCTCTCCAAAGCAACCTCATACCGTGATGTTTCCACATCCATGTTTCACTGTTTTTGAAATACACTCATCTAACATTCTCTCTCGAGAGCGGCCACGAACAAACGTGCGACGTTTACTTCTGCATAATTCGAATTTCGACTCTCAATCCATAACACATTTTCCAATTATTTAACTCTAGTGTGCGTAAGATTTTCTCCAATTTAGTCTTTTCCGCTTGTGCATAAAGCTTAATTTACTGCGATAGGACCCCTCAGACCGGCTTTTATTAGTCACTAGTTAACTAAAGATTAGTTAACCTAAATACAAAGTTTAAATGTGATACGTGCAGTGTTGTAGTTACAATTAACCGTGAAATTTGACAAGTTAGTTGAAGAATGAAATTAAACCGGGAATAATTTTTTACAATTTTCGAAGACAATTATCGCAACAAGAATGCTTTGCCGAGTTGGTTTCTGTTTTGAAGACTATGCACCATATCAGCTAACAATTTCTCGTTGGTATGGAAAATCCAAAGGTGGACAGATAAGTCTTAGTGACGATCCTAGAGCAGGTGCACCATAAAACGGCACTCACTCAGGAAAACGTCTGTGCTGTGCGCAAAAACATCAATAAAGATCAACATGTTACATAGCCTGAGATTGAGGCTTCATTGAGAATTTCAAGGATCTCATTCCAAACAAAATTGCATTAAGGATTGTGTGTAAAAAAATGATTTCTCGTTGGATATTGCATTTATTGACACAGGAACATAAAACAGCTAGGGTGAATTGGTGTCAAAAAACTCTAGACCGCTTCAATGCCGGAAACTCTAAAAACGTGTAAGTCAGTGGTAATGAATCTTGGATTAACTCATACGAGCCACAAAATAAACGCCAGTCGTCTGTTGGGGTGTTACAGGATGAAGGAAAGCCGACAAGAATCATCCGTTCTCCAAGTATCTCCAAAAGGATGATCGCGACATTTGTCTCTAAAGCAGGTCATGCAGGAACAATTCCTCTACAAGATCAAAGAAACATTACTGGAGATTATACAAGCGCACAATCATTTGTTTGCCGCAAGTCATCGCTGCGCTTCGAGAAACCATCTTCGAACGACGAATTATCTACCACCAAAACAATACAAATTCGCATACAGCACGCAAGACAACTGAATATCTAAAGCAACAAAAGACCATCCTCCGTAGAGTCAGGACCTAAGTCCTAACGATTATTTTACCATTCCAAAAATGCAGAACGATGGCCAAAGGTTCCAGTCGTCAGAAAGAGCAGCGGTGCCTTCAAAACCGCAATTTTGATTGTACCAACAAACAAATGGAATAACTGCTTCCAGAGTTGGTTCGAGGGCATGCAAAAATGTATTAATCTTCGTGGAGTATACTTCAAAAAATAATAAAGTCTTTAAAAAGCTATCTACTGTTTTATTCCAGCTCTATATACAAAACGTAAAAGACAACCCTCGTATTCTTGTAGACTGTGCTCGCTTCATGGGAACCAAGTGAACAACCATTTTGCTAATAAGTTTATTTGAATTTTGTCAGAAGCAAAGTTTACTCCTATTGGTGCTTGACACATGGTAACAAATTAATGTTATCGAGATGATAATTTTGCTATTTAAGTCTAAAATTAGTGTGATATGGAATAGGACTAAGCACTTAAGCTCTTGATAGTGACAAAAATAAGAACTTACGCGTAAAATATAATTGAGAGAACTTTAGACAATATTTCAGATGTGGCTAATTTTTTTTGCCGTTCAGGAATGTATATATAATTCTTCATTGCTTACGTGGGTTAGATGTAATTATATTTCTGGTATAAAAATAATTATACCAGACGTTTTACGTAGATATCATTAACATTAAATAGAAAAATCAATAAAATTGCACAGATGATTTATAGGTGTATATATTTTTACATATGTGTACGTCCATGCAGACTAGAAAAATAAATAAGAAGCATAGTTTTAAAGATAGCTTTCAGTTTTCAGTGAATATATAATGAGGAATCAGAGTTACGCTTTTCAGAAGTTTAGAAATAGTTTATAAACTCTGATTTCATGCTCAAGCATGATGATGTAAATTACAGCATCATTTAACCGGTAAAATGTTACATTGCAGCAAGGAAATGTACTGAACTTCCGTACTACGTAAAATATGTTAAATAATAAGATTTACAGATGTAATAGCATTAAATCAGTATGACCTATAAAACCATATCACACAAAAAAGTAAGGGTAGAATGACTTTTATTGTTAAATAACTAACAAAATAAATCGTCACTGTAATACTTTTCAATAAGTTAATTGAATAATATCGAAACAAATGATTTTCTCGCGTATTCGCATTTTTTTTTTGTGTCAGCATACACGTAACAATATTTATCGCATTTTATAGTTCATATTTTATTGCACGTTGACAGCTGGATTATGAAGTTTTATCACTTTATAGGATTTTAGTATTAATAATGTAATAAATGATAAACGGACTATGAGAATTACTGAGGATAATGCGTTCTGTATATGTACGAATTTATTTTAATAAAAAAGTGCAATTCTCGGATGTAGGCGTTACTCTCTTAGATAATGGCTTTATTATAATACAAAATAGGTTTTTGGAGTGATCCTTGCTAATGATACTTGATTTTCTAATTAGTTACAGGACTGGATAAAGTAAACTTTCATACACATTGCTCACATAACTCTTGACATGAATTTGTTGACAATGGATGATAAATAGTTGCTGTTTGGACTATTTCCATCGATTGTAGCTGGATTTACCTATGGTGGGAGTGTTATGTTCATGTACACTGTTTCTAGCAGTCTGCTCGTTGTTGTGTCATCTTTTTGTCTAGTATTGTTGCGTTATTCCACGCAATGCTATGGTCGTAGTGGCGCGGAAAGCTAAGCAGTGGAGTCATCTTCCTAAGCAGTTGAACCAAGCGCTGCTCAGGTAAAATTTTAAATAAATACGTACGTGAGCTGCTTTACATATGCTGAACCTAATGAACTAATGCACAATTTATAGACAAAATACATTTATAATTTTTCAAAATATCCGCCACCATAGTTAATATATTTTAATATTCGTGAAAATCCATCTTCAAAACATTTTTCCGAACTTTCCTGCGTTAGATTAGTTATTACACTTTTAAAAGCGTCAATTACTTTTTTCGCTGATAATGTAAATCGTGTAAATGATTCAATATACGCGCAAATAAGAAGAAATCATTAGGTACTAGATCTATGCTATATGGCGGATAACCCATTATTTCAATGTTTTGGATATTCAAATATTCAGTGGTTCGGATAGCAGTCTACGGCTGAACATTATATTAACGTAAGATGATCCTCCTCCTTAGAAGTTTTTCGTAAATATTTGGGAGAATTCGAGGCAAACGAACTGTAGTGTGCCTATTCAGCATTAATTAGTATGACGATCTTCTAGTACTATAATGGAAACATATCTAGTAATTCCAAAAAAGTGGAACGACCATCCTTTTGTTTTGGCCTTTCTCATGAAGAATTTTTGTTAGAGAGGGTTGCTTTCACGCCAATCTTTGAAGGATCCTTCTCACACTAACATATCACTTTTCTCCAATCATGCTGTGTAGAGGACCAATATTCTTTTTGGTAACTGTCGTTTTTAGCTTAGAAGCCCGAAAATTGTCATTTAAAGAAACTTCATTGTATGGAGGCAAGGGAACACAACTTATCATCAAACACTCGATTACTTTCCTAAAATATTCTTTACGACGTATACCATGCTCAAAATTGTAGAAACTCACATTTCGATAATTCTCTCTGTGCAATTCTATGATTGGTCGGGGAAAGGGTTACTTTAAAATTACATATTAAGAAAAACTCCAAGTGACATCTAGGGGAATTAAAGCGATTTGAACTCAATGGTCTTGTGGTGCAATAGTTAGCACGTTAAGCCGGAGACGTAAAGATGTTGGTTCGGGCCTTCGTAGACTCATATTTTTTCAGCAATTTAATTACGTTGGGTAATTGCAAGGAAATTGTAATTTTATCATTACTAATGCTAATGGTGATTTAGTATTAACATTAGTGTTAATATTGGTATTAGTTTAAACTCCAAGTATGTTCGACAACATTTACTATACTTAAGTTTGTAAATAATTAGGTTTAAATGTCAACTAAAATGTGTTTCGAAATACCACAGTCTGCGAGATAGAAACTAGTTGAAAGAGGGCCATAATGATATACGCTAGTGAATTTAGTAATATTGTGTAACAATTCTTGTCCGGCAATGATCCTTTAGTATGTTACTAGTTAGAAAGTTAGCCAAAACAATATCAGATGTGGTAACAAACTGTAGTAAAACACAGTGGTGGATTTTTTAACAAAATCATCATTTAGTTGTGTGTGTATGATAACTATCGTATTTTTTTATAGTAAAATCTTTTTTATTTTAATATTAACATTTCTAACAAATATATGTGTTTTCTTATTAAAAATGTGCTGAAATCTTAATATAGACACCTTAAGTATTTCTGACTTGTGCTTTTCATTTACGGAATTTATTAAATATTTTATTTTGTTAACGTTTTGTATTTTAGTAAAACTTAATACATTTCTTTACCTAACATATGCAATATCTAAACATTTTCTTATTATCTATGAACTTAACGAGTACTATAGTCTATCGTTTTGATTATATTTATATTCTAGCATACCAAAACGGATAAGACGGACCTCATATATTAAATTTTTTTGTTTTCTTGAGCGTACCACGTACTAAACTATCACTCATTTTTGAAGGATGAATTTAATCGAAATTTAGACGTAAGATTTCACGAGTAGAGAAAAAGTTTAATTTTCGATGCAGCTCTATGAAGTTTCCCACACGCAATACGTTTCTTTTAGAAATAACACATTAAATTCGCAGCTTGTTTGTAATAACATACACACAACTGAGCTCAGGTACGGTTGTTTCTACGTTTTCGTAAATAATTTCTTAGACAGCGCGCCGTTCGTGTGTTCCCTTAGTTGTTGCTATCGCAGGGATTTTCCTTCCATCTCTTAATAATTAATTCACGCTTTACTGCTTATATTTACATTCTAGTTTCTAACGGCTACAAAGTGACTTCCTAAGTTTATTTGGCAGCTGTGTGGTATTTTAGGTAGCAAAATCGAAGTTTAATTAAAATACGCGGAGGTATTGTATAGCTATTTTGGGTTGTTTACTTAAAACATATTATGCTGTGAAGCCAAATAAAACATATCCTGCTTTAAAAATTAAGAATAATAATGGTATTGTACAGGATCCTGCGGTTTTGTATGAGATGTTCAATTAATGAACTTACACTGCTAACAATCAATTTACACGCATACATATCTACTAATGCCAGCAGCTTTCTATTTAAAACACAAATATTAATACATTGTTGCTAGACTCACTGAACGATTCCCAAATATACGACATTATTATAGAACTACCTAGATAGGCTTAATTAAGTTCCTTCTAGGAACTTGTAATTTGTCACAATATCAATGTCGAATCTAGGAGTTTTCTCAGTTAATTTATGTTTCAGTTCGACTTGCTTAATATTAGTTAATTTGGTGCCTATTTACAAAAAAATATAATCGAGAGTTAATGAGGAATTGCAGGCCAGTATCGGTATTGTCTTTTTTTTCAGGAACTTTTGAGAAAGACTTTAATTCCCGTATGCCTTAATGAATACGCATTTATGTATTAGAATGTATGAGTAATTTAATAACTGTTATACAATAGAAGCTGTTATGGCTGCTCCTTTGGTGTTCGGATATTCTACCATGTAGTAAGTTTTTAATGCTTGATGTTTGAATTCTGTTGTCATGATCTTCTCCAAAAGTGAAATGACTGGTAACACTTACATTGAACAATAGCATATAGACGATAATTAACCATCTCCTTATAGACAAAGCCAGAGATCATGCTGTAGCTGCCATCAAGAAACAGAAGGACAAATTCACGCAGCTTCACCAAAAAACTGATCACAGAGCTCAATACCTAATACAATAATGTTGTTAAATATAATTACTCATGGTATTGGTGGAATGTGGGGAGAGAAAAAATGCTAACACATGGACATCATGTGATGCTGATGACGCCGGGTAGGCAGAAACATGTCCGTGTGTTAGCGTTCCCGTAAATAATTCCATCAATAATAAGAGCAACTGTACTTAACAACATTTTTATGTTAGATATTGTTTTTTAGGCATTTTTAAAAGTGATATAATACATCATAGTAAGTCTGAGGGATGATTTACGTGTGCAGCTGCCCTTTGCACTGTTGGTGCGAACCCTTGTGCTTGTTCCGCTGTGTTTGAATCGGCAGACGATCTCTCTTGTGACACTAGATAGCGCCTAGAATGCTGACTTAAGCTGATAGTTTAGATATGGTGATAGTAGCCAAGAGTGAATTGCAAATGTGTTGAGTTAAAAATCGCTCGGAATCACGCCGATAACGGCAGGTATTTCTAGGCATTCTATGTGCACACAGCATACCGACTACGCAACGTATCTTGAAATCAATTTAGCAAAGAAGAAAGGAGAACCGTTACTGAATCGACGAAAGACAAAGACCACACGGTAATGTACACTAGGGTGACAGAATAAAATAGACACCAGGTAAAGCGGTATAAATATGTAAAGAGCTAAATTCTAAGAACGAATTCTGTTGTCATTAGGGTAGGGGTAGATGTATGGGAAGGAATTCGTCATAGTTTAGTATCGTTACAACTATGCCTCGCTTACAAGGTTCGAGTGATATTAGCGACTTCACCCGGGGTCGCATCGTTGGCCAGAATGAACGCGGCGCTTCGGAACGTGAAATAAGTAAATTTTTAAATATTCCGTTGTCCACAATTAACCGTGTGATTACACAATTTAAACGCAAGGAAAAAACAACAGTGAAGCCGAGACTAGGTCGCGCCGGACCTTTTGAAAGAAGTAAAAGGGTTCTTGTGCGTGAAGTGTTAAGAGAACCGCGAAAAACTACAGCTGTGCTTGCGGCAACTTCACAGTAAAGTCAGCGCACCGTTCTGCGATACCTCGACAGTGTGGGGATGTATAAAAAGGTGGCAAAGAAAAAACCTCTCCTTACGGCGTTTCAAAAATGGCGCCGAATGGCTTGGGCAATCGAAATGCGAACGAAGCCTGAAGAGCTTTGGCGGTCTGTCATTTTTTCAGACGAAAGCAGACACCGCCGATTCAGTGATAATGGTCGTACGTGGGTATGGAGACGTTCGTCACAGCAACTGGACGACAAATTTTTGCATCAGACGGTGAAATACGGCAAAATATATCCAAATATTAACAGAAGGACTACTACCGATATTCGACAACGCCATTTTATCTAAAGAAGACGCCACTTTTATGGAGGGTGGAGCACCGTGCCACAAAGCAAGAACAACAACCACATGGAAAGAGGAACAGGGGATTCGGATTTTACATGACCTGGCCAATCACCAGACATGAATCCGACAGAGAATGTTTGGCACATAATCCAGACAAATATGGTGAAACGGCCCCGAAAACCCAGCAATAAGGAAGAACTCATGGTAGCTGTTACAGAAGAGTGGTTAAATATTCCAGAAGACACCATTAATCATTTAATAGATTCTATGCCACGACGACTCGCAGCACTTCACGCAAAGAAAGGTGGATCGACAAAATATTAGTCTAATTTAAAAATTTTAAAATATTTTGTATATATAACGAGAATAGATTCTTTTTTTTAATTAGTAGGTGTCTATTTTATTCTGTTACCCTAGTGTATCTTTGGCTAATTATGCATTGAATTTAATGCTGAACTACAAAGAAATAAATGTTAAAATATTACATTTTATACAGAGAATATTGACAATAATGGTAATTCAAAACAGCAACATTTCTATAGGTCCATTAACACAAAATTAATAAATAAAATAAACACACAAAAAAATTATAATCCTTTCTAAACTTGTGTTAGAGCCTCCATTCAAAATAATTTCAAAGATGCGGGTCTTTATACTGTCTACCAATTTGGCCAATGTTGAAATAAGAATATCATTCCAGTACCTCGCTATCATCGTGCCAATAATATTTGAAATCGTCAGGCCCGTCCAAGTTAAATTTCTTCTCGCCAGAAACTGATACTATCTCATACGATCTTGTGCAAATTTCTGTCTTGCCTGTTTATTTGTCTCTTATAATGGTGGCTTTCAAATCTTTTTTAGCCACCGACGACCTTCTACTGGTGGATAAAATTTGTTGCATACGTCTGTTTGTTACTTATAGATTTAAATTACATTTTATTTGTTGCGCAACTTTATGAAATTGTTGATGAGACGATGGCTGTACAGATATTACTACGTTATTCTGCAGTCAACTGTTTGAGTTTTGACATTTTACGCTCAGTACTTTTTAATAGATTCTATGCCACGACGACTCGCAGCACTTCACGCAAAGAAAGGTGAATCGACAAAATATTAGTCTAATTTAAAAATTTTAAAATATTTTGTATATATAACGAGAATAGATTCTTTTTTTTTAATTAGTAGGTGTTTATTTTATTCTGTCACCCTAGTGTATTTGGACATTTGCAAACTCTTATGAACATAAGAGATTATAAAGAAAGGATGCTTAGGAAAGATTCTAAATAAGTTCTGGAAAGAAAAACATCAGCATCAGTTAAATCTTGATGCTTGAAGAGTTACACCGGAACATTATTAACACAACCATCCAGGCACCAAGATCTTATAGACTTCCCAAAATACATAAATGCAGGAATCCTACGAGGCCTAGAGAACTACGAGGACATCATGTGAAGACCATGTTGAAGTTAAACTCCAATACCTCAAGAACAAATACATTATTGATACTATCAACACATAATCTAAAAAAAACAGGAAGAACTAACAACCATTATTGGTACCATATGCCTACGGTATAACAAAGATTTCATGGCAAAAATTACAAGGAAACTACGCAAACATAATACTATAATCTTCAATGCTCCCGAAGAACTATCCACCAAGTTTAAAAGAGATACAAAGCATGAATACAGACAATCAGCAATAGCAAAGCATTCAACAAACACGAAACCCGGAATTATTGGAGAAGATTGTTCGGAGAAGCTGTTGAAGTACATAATAATATAAATAACATCATCAGAGAAGTATGCTTCACAATCCAACGTATGGTAAGTGGCCGCCTCAACAGAACATAATAGTTATGCACCAAATGATTTATGTACGACCATATACAAATCAATTATTTCACTTCTGAAGAAAATTAAGACAAGATGATCGAAACGTCAAATATCACATGCTTTGTAGACGGCAGGGAACTCGACAACCGAAGACCAGCGACCAATAGTGAAGATCGTGAAAGCCTGAAGATTGTTCTAGCGGCTCTTACTTTACAGCGCATTTGCCTAAGTTAGAGCGTTATAGTGGGAGATATAATATCAATGAATGGCTAAAATTATAGTTATAAAATCAAAAACAAATAGTAAAAATAGCTTTTGATGGTAAAATTACGATTTTCTTGCAAATTTCCAACATTTTTAAAATTCTGAAAAATATTAGTGCGGTAAAATTTGAGCCCACGTCCTCTACGTTACCGGCGAAATTCATTCCAACTAGACCACGGGACTGTTGGTCAATTCAAATCACTTTTAATAGCTAGATGTCGTAATTTGCAAGAAAATCGGAATTTTGCCATCACTAATACCAACGAAAATTTCGTATTAATTTCAGCTTCTAATGGTTTTACAACTGATTTAACAGCAGTTACAGTAAATGTTGGTGTTTTTTGGGCCCATCATTATTTGTAATATGCGCTAATGATCTTTTCCAAAAACATCAGTTCATTGCGTCTTTGTAACTACGCAGTTGATACGTCAGCTATTGTGTCCTCTAATGATTTTGGCAGATTGCCACGTGGGACTTCAGTTTGTGCTAAAGAAGCATTCTATCTTGGATTGAGAGTAATCAATTAATACTGAATACTGAAACACTCGCGAGCACATTGCTTACAGTAGAGTCTAGGTATGTAACTTCATTGAAGGGAATTTATCATAGGAGGTAGACCAATATGTGATGACGATATGTTATCGTACTTGCACAGAATTGCGTTAAAGGTTTGAAATAGTAGCGTACGATTTTTCAAGATACGAGGGCGATCAGCAATGTTTCCGGAATCGATAAGAAATCCACGATATTGGTGTGGTTCTTGTAGTCCCCTTGAAGATAAATACACTTTTTCAAGCGATGCTCCAATCTCTTCAAGCCATCGGAAAAGTAGGATGTCTCGAGGTTTGCAAAATAGCCATCTGTAGCGGTGATGACCTCCTCATTCGAGGCAAATCTCTTTCTTCCCGGTGATTTTTTCAGGTTTGGGAATAGGAAAAGTCGCTGGGGGCTAGGTCCGATGAATATGGCGGATAAGGGACTAATTCGTAGCGCAACTCATTCAACTTGCACACGACGATGCGGGATGAATGAGCCGGTGCATCGTGGTGTTGGAAAAGCACTATTTTTCCGTTGCGAACGAGGTCGTTTCTCCTTCAATACTGCATCAAATCGGGTCAATATATCGCTGTAGTATTACCTCGTGATCATCCTTCCCTTCTGTAGATAGTCGATGGGGATCACTCCTTGGAATTCCCAGAAAATGGTGGCCATGACCTTTCCGACCGATGGAACGGTCTCTGCTTTCATCGAAGCCGATTCGCCCGGAAAGCTCTACTGCTTCGACTATTCGTTGGTCTCCGGTATGTAGCCGTGGATTCAAGTCCCATCCACGGTTACGAAACGCATGAAGAAATCCTTTGGAATGCATTGGATCCTGGCCAGACACTCCTCCGAAACGGTCACCCGATTTCGTTTTTGTTTCGGTGTAAGCAAGCGGGGTACCCATCCCACCGAAAGCTTTTTCATACACAAAATTTCGTGTAGGATATGGCCAACGCGTTCTTTTGAGATGCCTGATGTCTCTGCTATCTCTTTCAGCTTCAATCGGCGATCGGCTAAGACGACATCATCAATCTTGTCGACCAGTTCATCGTTGGTAGTGGTTGTATAGTTTTTGGGCGTTCACTGCGTGGTTCGCCACTTGTGCTTGTGCGACCACGTTTGAACTCGCTCATCCAGAAGCTGATGGTCGAAAATGATGGAGTACATCCGCCATTAACCTCTAGCAAAACATTTCGAATTTTCCGTTTTTCCAGTGATCCAGAAGTGTCTTATCACTACATGAAATTCGATTTTTTCAATTTTTGCAAAACAGGCTAACTTGCTGCACAAAACACTCTTAAACAACGACTATTGACAGTAGACGTCTGAAATTTTGACAGTTGTCATAAACAAATAATATTCTATTGTTGTCATCATTATGTTTGTATACGAATACTCAGGATATGCTAAAATTCATTTATCCAGCTTTAGACGGAATAACCATCATAATAGACTTTATTCCGCTTGAGTGTACCTATATAAAAAAAATAGTTGCTTAACCATTTCCCTATTATAATCACGTAAGTATAAGTAATGTCCTTTTAATAAATTTAAAACAGCTTACATCAATTGAAAGTTCTAAATGGCTATGGGAATTAACCTTCTTGAAAAGTGTTTCTATAATGTTAATGACATTTATGCTTTACATAGTTTATTGTTTTATTTGTATATGTTTTTGGGAATGTAAGTATTGCAGTTATCAATCCATTACCAATAAATGGTATTGTTACTGTTATTAATATTATTATTACAACAAAAATAAAAGCATGCATTCTTGTCTGATCATTTTCGTTTGATTTATTACTAGCATAAACGAAAGTATTATAGTTCCGAAAATTTCGACCTTTAGTCGAAATAAGACGAATTATATCGGTAATAAAATTATAATCGGTCTTTAATACAAATATTTAAGATTTCCTATCCGCATATTTTACACATGTTTCACTATCTGTCTTTGTTTTCTTTATATTCGCAATTGTTCTAGAAATAAAAATAGTAGACTGAATAACGTTGTACTAGCTATATAATCAAACGTTTATTTTTTCTCGGTTAAACATTATGCGTATATAAAATTTTATTGTTAGCGAAGAATAAACCTATTGCGTTAAATAAAGATACCTTAATCGTGTATATAATCCGAATTTTATGAACAATTTCGACTTGTAACCGCATACGATATTCTTATAAATTCAATCACTGTGTTCGACCACAATGTTTTATGTACAAGATTCGAACTCAATTTCAAATCCATGCACAAACTAACGGAGTTTCGATGCTTTTACGATAACAGTGACCTTGGCTGTGAAAAGGTAAATTGCTGATATGCGACGATGTACTTGCATATACAATGTAATGTAAATATGTAGCTGAAATAGAAGCATGCAGATTATCGTACGGTCTTTAGAGGGATTCTGTTTCTAAGTTATTGCTTAAAAACCGTAAATTGAGTTTATTTTGGTATAAACTTAAAAAAAGATCTTGAACAAATGTGAAGGCTAATAAATAGTACCTTGTCCCTTTCTATAAAATGTTACAATTCACAGTGGTAAGACGCTTAAACAAACCATTACTTTACAGGAGTAGCAGCTTTTGGTGTGTGGAAAAGATAAGATAAATATTCATAAAATAAGCAGCTACCTAAATCTTTAAGCAAGTTTTTAATACGATCTACAGTATCGTTCATAAGTTTCAGACCATCTGTCGAAAAATATTAAAAGACTAATATCATGACAATATAACTATGGTTTTACTATATGATATAATAATATTAAAACTGTAAATTATTACCATTAACTAACTTTTTTGTTGTTTTATTCCAAACTTATAGGTTCTTAGAAATTGGCGCCTATTTGCGCCTTGCAGAACTCTCCTGTCCCTGTCACTTTTCATTTTTTTTTAGTTTTGACTTTTGTAAGTGATTATGTAAAGTAGAAAATGTAGGTAGAATGTGCTGTAAACGATTCATCAATTAATAATTCAGTCTAATGTAGATCAAAGAATATACTCAAGAGAAGAAGCGACACGCAATGGCAACTCTATTTTACGCCAACTACGAGGGCAGATTCTCATGTCCCACCCCTTATCAACTTCTAATTGGTTGTTTGATTAACGCTTTTTTTCATATCTACGTACTATCAAGTTTGTATCTCAAAGTATTGTTGTACTGTGGCTAATTCTTGAATTGTGAGTCGTGATTGTTCATAAAATGTATCCTGTAGGACAATGAGCAGTAATAAAATACCTTCAGAAAAAAGGCATGACGCCAACTCAAATTTATAAAGATGTTATGGCAACTATTGGTGAGCCTACAGTTTCTTGACAGTCAAACGCTGGTGTCGAGATTTTAAATGCAGAACAACATCCTGTAAAAACCAACATACCAGTAGTCCCTCCATAACGGCAACAACAGACAAAACATTAAAAAGGTAACGATATCGTACCGCAAAGCTGACTAGTACTCATCAGAGACATTGTGGAAGATACTGGCTTATCATATCATGTGGCGCACAACATACTGACTAAAGAATTAGATATGAAAAAGATGAGTGCAAGATAGGTACCCCGAATGTTAACCATTTATCAAAAAAGAAATCGGGTGGTGATTTGTAAGCGCCTTTTGTAAGGGTACCAAGCAAACAAAGAGGACTTTCTTAGTTGGTATGTAACCACGGATAAGTTATGGGTGTACCCGAGACCAAAGTGCAAAGTAGAGAGTGAAATCATCACGGTTCTCTTCCTCGACTCAAATTTAGGGTCGAACCGTCTGTTACAAAGGTTTTGCTAACTGTGTTCTGGGATGCTCAATGAATCATCCTGACTGACTATTTGCAAAAGGAACTAAGCACTACAGGGGCTTACTACGTACAATTCATTTCTAAATTGCGAGACGCTATTAAAGAGAAATACCGAGGAAAGTTAAGGCACGGTGTGCTATTCCATCAGAATAATGCTCTCAGCCATACATCTGATATTGCTAAGGCTGCTATACATCTAGGAGCCTTTGAATTAGTGGAGCACTCACCATATCCGCTGGATCTAGCCCTGAGTGATTATAATCTGTTTCCCAAATTAAAAGAAATCTCTCGTGAATCTAAATTTTCTAGTAATTATGAAGTGATGCAAGCTGTAGAGAGGTGGTTTGCAGAGATCGGAACTAAATTTTCTCAGGAGGCTGTTGAGATGTTGGAGCACCGATGGACCAAGTGCATTAGTGTACTGTAAGGGGTGCAACATAGAGGAAAATGGCGGAGGATAAAATGTCTACGATTATATGATTCATGTTACATAATTAATCATGTACAAAATTAAGAATATGTATTAAGAAGAAATGAACATTAAAATATTAAAAGGTTAACAACTACCTAGAAAAGGTAAAACGTCATACATAGTATGTCGGCAAAATAGCGGAACTTTTCAAATAAAATCACAAAAATTATTTATTTTAATTCAAAATACATCCATTATCCGCCAATACAGCTTTTTAACCAATAATATCCTAGATTTTTAAAATCATTTCTCGAAATCACCTTAGACATCCTTTTCTTCTTGAACTCGTCTAAGATTGTCGTAAAATGTTCCTTTCATAATCAGTTTCGGGAAGAGAAAATAGGGACATGGTGATAAGTTTGGCGAAAACGAAGGGTATTGGAATACACAGACTTGTTCTTTCGCCAAAAATTCGCGAACAGCGACAGTACTGTGCGGTGGTGCATTACCGTACAACAAAAATCAACTACCCAACGCTCAATATTCGGGCTGAGATATTTAGTGTTCAAATAACAGACAAGCTAATGGTATAATTAAACTATTTTAAAAAGTAGAAATAAAAAATTTGTGCATTTGGTGCGAATTTTATGAGGATCACTACATTGAGGAAATTGAGACCATTTTACGGAGTGAGAGTGTAGTTAAGAACCATTCTAATTTATGCATGAATTTAATCTATGCAAGCGTTTCCCGGAAAACTTATCTTCCTCGTCCGTACATCCTATAGCGAATAAATTGATTCCGAACGCTGTCAGTAGACATAATTGAATGCGCGCATACACTTTAACTGCACACGAGGCGCGTAATTTTACATCGGAAATCTCATATTTTTAAGCGAAACTATCAACAGAACGAAATATTGATGGGCACTTTATAAATAGGTATTCCGCGCACTCGCAGCGGTTCTCAGCTCGAATGAAGAATGCGAATAATTTGGTATCTCCCCTTTCTGCGGAACATATTATGCGGTTTAAAAATTGCAGTTTGCACTCAGATCAAAATCGGTTTTATTTTGTGTGTGTGTGTATATTTTCTTGGCAGGAGGAGAGCTATGTAGATTTTTGTTTCCTGCATATTACAGAATTTGTGGAAGATATTTCGATGAATTTCAATTTAATGCTCTAGTAAATTTCGAAATTTTGCTAAACACATTATTCTGAGAACGTTATTTATTTAACAAGAAGAGGTTCGTGGGAGTCAAATCCAGATTTTAATCGAATTTCAACAAATGTAGGGTACGCTAAAGTATGCGTATAGAACTTTTTTAACTTGTCGAAACTTAGTTTAAAGGGGAAGAAGGTGGTGACACTTCCTTCTAAAGTCGTTCCTTTTTTTAATATAATTGCAGAACAAAGAAGGGTAGGAAGAAGGAATACATGCACAAGTTGTACAATATTTGAAACTCATTTATATATATTTATATATATATATATATATATATATATATATACAGAGTGTCCATGAAATAATAAAATGAAGTATGAAAAATGGATAGATTTAATTTTTTTAGACTTGAACCCAAAATTCAAAAATTCCTTCGCAGACGCGAGAAAGAAAATGATAAAGGTAAAGATTTCTTTATTATTTACAGCCGATATATTCATACATAAGCATGTTATTGAACTTTTACCATGCCATTTGAAAGGTAAACAGTGTTACCTTGTAGTTTTTATAACATCGGCGGCTGTGTTCTAACACTGTATGCAATCTGCGTGTACATATGCGAGTTTAGTTGGATTGGTGTATTATGTTCTGCATCCATAGGCGGCACTTATTACAATTTCCTAGGATTTATGTTAGCGTTTATATAATTACATCTTTTCATTTTCCGTACTTTTTATTTTATTTCGAAGGCACCCTGTATAGGGAGTTTAAATCTAACAAGTCGAAAAAATGTTCTATTTTACTCATGAACCTGATTAGCTATCGGAACGTACGCCAAGGGTTGGTAAAGTGTTGTGGTAAGGGTGATAGTAAGCTTTTTCAGGTAGACAGTGATTTTAACTTCAAATATATTGTCTGTCTGCTATATATTGTAATGATATGAAATATTGTATATTATTTATCAATGAATTTTTTCTAAATTTTACTAGTTTACCTATTCCAGAAATTTTCTCGTCACTGTTTGCTGCACGCCGTTAGTTTTTTATTATGGTTGATATTATAATTTGGAGGCAAAGTACCGTTAGTACTCCCTCTTTATGAATTTGAAACACAGATATTCAATCTGGACAGGTTTCTTTCTAAAGTTTTACAGATATCTAGTTTGGGTATTCTTTAATAACTTATTATTCACAATTTTCTTGCTTAAAAAAAAGTCCGTTCAACAACACTTGCAGAGCAGACGTAAACTTTACTATCGTTTATCATATATATCGCTTTTCGTAAACCTATTTTTGTATATAAATAAATATTTCAAAATTTCTTTCTTAAAAGACGTTGAATATACTGTACTCACATTTTTCATTTACATTATATAAATGTGCATTATTTCGAAATGATACTTATAATCCTCAAAATTTCTCGTACGACTGAAGGGCGGCACGACTGGCAGCATTTTCCTTTATAATCTCGCACATATCAAGTATGTGTGTACTGTGTGACCTAACATATAGGCAATGAGAATAATTAGTTATTTCCTCATATAACTATAATTTTACAAAGATCTTCGTTTATATTCAATCATAAAGTGTATACTACAAATAAAATCTGGAAGTTCCGGACACATATTTTGGAGTACGATTTCAAACATTAATGACAAAATTATTTGTATCTACTGCTCTCATTTTGTTTCGCATACTAATTAGAATATTTAAAGATTAGCTAGTCAGGGATTGCCCTAGGTTTTCTGCAAAAAAACATATTTTTTTGTAAAAAGGGGTATATATTTATTAATTTGTCAATATATTTATCCTTTCAACTTTACATTTGGTTATTTTAATTAGTAAACATCATCTCTTAATTTAAAAAGAAATTGATCAAAATTTTAAATCCAAGAACTCATTTAAAAAATTTAACGAGTCTGAGATTTTCCACCGCAATATGAACAAAAACCTAATATATCATAAAAACTACCGATGAACATTTGATAAACTATTTGTGTCAAAATGAAAAGTTTAGGTAACTCTGACCAAAAAGGTCAGATAGAAACAATATGCAACATGAGAACAAAAAACAAGATGTTTTTACCTAAAATCTGACAAAAGAAAGGAAATAGTTATTCTGGGCAAATGGGATTATTACAATTGCACAAAGCTAATGTCAGAATCGTCCAGGAAATTAATAAAAATATATACCTGTTATGTAGTGATATCATAGAAAGCAGGATAGATGCACTAAAGATACTACTAAGAGGTGCTCTGACTTAATTAACAACAATTTGAAATTTAACGTATTAAATTCAAATCCTACTATTTCAAAAATATACTGTCTATCGCAAACTCACAAAGTAGGTAATTGAATAAGACCAACAGTTTCAAGCATTGATTCCCAAACATATAAATTGTCCAAATCACTAGTAAGCGAATATAAGAATTTGTCCCGTATCCTAGAATTTGTAAACAAAATTAAGAATATTAAGCTAACAGAAGAGAAAGTCCCAACATTCTTCTACATTCATTCACTTTTCTTCGGGCGCATCAATTCTAGAAACTATCGAGTATTTGGTTAATTTCTTGAAACTAAAAAACAAGGAGAATATACACGGTTAACAAACTTGTGCATGTCTCAAAAATTACTTTCAAATAAATAAAAAGTAATTTGAACCGGTGGAAGGTACAGCGTTGGGAAGTCCGTTGTCTGCTTTCATTGCGAACCTATTCACGAGCAAATTTGAAATCAGCATAAAACGAGAAATCGAATATTTCCAGAGAATCTGACTGAGGTACGTAGATGACATTTTCGCTGTGTTTCATACGAATAAAGGGAAGACCCAAGATGTCCTAGATGCACCCAATTCAAAATTTGTTACGGTCGAATTTACAATAGAAGAAGTCAACAACCGGCTTCCTTTTCTGGATACCTTCGTCATGCGTAATAATAAACTAGAGTTCGATATCTATAAAAAGGAAACCAATTCCAATAGATTTATTGCAACTGATTCATACCTTTGCGAACAACAGAAAATGTTCGCGATCAATTTCTTAGATTTCCGTTAGAGTATGGTGGCATACAATAGCTTTTCTTTCATGTATATTGGTTGTAATTTAAGGAAAGTCCTATATAAGTAAACCATCAGAAATTCTACGACTTTTAGTCTAACAGACAGAGATAATAAAGAATTTATAAAACTAGTCTTTTATTCAGCAGTAAAAGGTTTAAGTAAAATTTTCCGCCAACAGAAGATGAACGTGTTTTCGCATCAGAAAACACCTTAAGAATCTTTTAGGCAATCCTAAACATAAACCTGGTATGAAGCAAAAGTATAGAATTTATCAGAATGTATCTAATGCCATAAGGTTTACACTGGGCAAACAAAAAGGACTATCGAAGCAAGGACATAGAAGGAGCTATTGTTTTGATAAACCAGGGTTATCTAGTGTTGTAGAGCACTTGGTGAAATCTGAACATAACATCGAATGAAATGTATATTTATAAATACGAAATTGTTCAAAATCTTTGGTGTATTGTTTATGTTTACTTCTAAGAAGGACTACCAATTTGAGTTAAATTATTACCAGTCCTTAACATATTCAGGTTTTTTTATTGTTCGATAAACACTCTATATCTATAATCTTTCGCAAATAATTTTATAAAACACAACGATATTATCTATTTTGTGCCAGACAATCTAATCAAGCTCTAGGAAAATGGATAACAAAATTATTAAAGCTATAATAGCTCAACAGTAGTTGTTCTACATTATTTTATTAAAACTTCAGGGCGGTATGGTATAATTTAATTTTGCGGATGAAAGCACACAGACACAATCTTTTCATGTACAAAGTTACGATGAAATAGGATAAGCTAGATAAGTTTTTGCTGGTTATATGTCACTAACCTCGTAAATGCTGAAGTTAGATTGTGCATATTGGTATATCCAATAATTATAGTAAAATATAAACACAGATTAAGATTTCTCACTGAACAGAGGTTGTAGACAGATTGAGGAGGGAGCTTTGACGTTATTAATTAAAATGTAATTTACTCTGTTCAATAAGGTAATTATAGCGATATGCAAATAATGAAAGTTTGTATGTGACATATATTAGGCAATTAAACATCATCATATTATAATTGCGTTTAATTATATATATAACACATGTTAATTATGCATTTGACGTAATAAATAATCTAAATTATTTATTACGTCAAAGAATGCGATAAGTATAATACGGCACTAACATTGGAACACATTATGTAACAACATTTTTACTTCAAATGCTAATATTATTTGCAAAACTTACGGTTTATTCATAAAAAACGATATCTTGCCATGACATCCCACTGTTATGCGGTACGTCTGCATTCTCTTACTAACATTTTTAATAGCATTTTAAAATATCTGAGACTTAATTTCATCAATGTCATCAATAATATTTTTAAGGATTTTAAAGGAATATCAGTAGGCCACGTTATCCTAACCAACATGCTTACCAGACGCAAAATCCACTCTCACGGTTAAAGATATAGTTCACTGTGCATTTTTGGATATAGTGGATGTCCTTGACAACACCTCCTTTAAAAACGTAAGGAAAGCGATTTTATTCAAAGGTTTGCAGCCATCGACTGCATGGATTAAAGTTATGCTCCAAATTCGACGTATAAACGATACGCTAGGATTTGAAATGGCAGCAATCAAGACCGGATATCACCAAACATGATAAAATCATATCGCACCTTATGTAAAGGACTCTCTACACTACTCATACATGGTATCAGAATCACAGCCTATATAAATCGCGAAAAAGATATTCATCATGCCTTTTACCAAGAGAAGAAAAGTCTGCTTAACACCCGCTATGTAAGATAAAACAATTGACTAACGACGAAGATAAATATTTGCGAGTAATACTTGATAAAAAACTAACATACAACTCCCACACTTCCTACTTGCGGAAAATGCACCGTACGTTACAGGATGACATAGATTCGTGGGTGGAAACTAGGGTCTTCAGGCGTAAATCAAATATGGGCAACCTTTGACATGTTGTGGATCAAACTTTAGTGTGCAAATACGTTCGCGGGCCGCGTTTAAAAGTATTATCACTCAATCTTCCTCATTTGGAGTCAGTATGAGTAAGTAAGACAACCGAAAACGTCGCATTATTCTCCATCGTTTCAATGCTTTCACAGAGCACTTCAAACGATTGATTATTGGAAGGAGAAAAACATCGAATTACTGTCTTATTACCTGTATCCACCCGATTTATTGCCTAACGACTCCTTCTCTTCCCAAATGCCTAACAAGAAATCAGTGGACGGTGATTTTCTTCACCTCAAGAAGCTGTTGAAGCATTCACATACGACGTTTTGAGATATCATCTTCAGTCTAAAAAGCATATTTCGAGAATTGATAACGCATTCAAACTATATATTAATCTTAGGCGCATATTTTGAAAAGCAATAAAGCAGTTGGTTTCAAAAGAAATGTCTTTCATAGTTTTTGTAAAAACCTAAGAGACGACTATGTATAGTGATGGTTTTTATTAATGTCTCCCCCCTATGGCGGAGAGAATATCAAAACTACTTCCCTTGCGATGTCGTAGATAGTTCGGCTTCTATCGGTTATTGCAGGTAACAATCTTATTTATCTTTTTCTATTGTAACTTTCGACATCAACGTATCAATTCAACACCAATGATTTTATGGGCGATTAGAGGATTATTAGAAGTGTTTATACTGTGCGTAAAGTGTGTTATATCTAGTTTACATAGGGGTTCCGGTACGGTCAGTAAGAGACTATAAGTGTAATAATTACTCTACCGTGATAAATGAATAATGTAGTGCAACTAAAGATTATAGAATTTAAATTTAGTAGTTATCAGGGAACATGATTAATAAAATTATCTAGAATTTGAAATTCGCTCAATGATTGTTGCTTCACAAAATCTTGGCAGAAGTAAGAGAGATATTGGAAGACAATTGGAATTAAGCCGCCGAACTGTCGACTATAACGTTAAAAAATGGCAAGATGCTGACTCTTTATTAAACGGCAAACGAACAGGATGACGAAAAGTAGCGACACCACCAGAAGAAGGTCGAAAAATTGTGACGAGTAACGGAAAAGAAAAGAAATCAGACCTGGGCCTTTCTGGAGAGTATTTCTACGAAACAAAGATTTTGTCTCAAATAAATTCTATTATTAAATAAATATTATCAATTTAATTGTATCAAGAGTATTTTATTAAATACAGCATTACAGTTTCTTTTTCAGCTAACACCTTTATTTATGGATTATTTCTTAGAGTGTATAAATAATTTTGACCGGTAGTGTATGTGAACGATAATAATCAGTGGGAAAGTACTTTTGATATCCTCTCCATCATAGGGGGAAACCTTAATTAAGACCACCACTATACATACTACCATCTGGAATTTATGTACCAACTAAAAGGTATACATAAGTAGCCTCCATAATTAAAAACAACCGACATTTAGAGAATAGAAGTAATAATTATGCTGAAAGAACTTAGATGAAAAGAAAAGAAAAACTCATAATGAGAAAGTTACATTTTTTCTCCCATCTAATAAAAAAGTTTCATCTCGAGAAAGGAGCCTACCGAATTTTCTCGATCTATTAGTGAAGAAAAAAGTACAAACAGCAGAAATTACATTCTACTCTGTCGTTATAAAGCAGTTTACACGTGGGGTTTGTAGCAAGATAAATAAAAGGCCTTGCCGACGTCCGTACTGTCAGCTGTAAAGTAGTATAACTTCGCCTCTTCGAGATTAATTTCGCAAATTTCGGCGAACCATCTCACAAAAATCAGAAAGAAATTTAATTTTAATAATTGATGATAAAAGTCTTCACCTTTCTTCCGAAGTTAAGTTTGTCCTCGGGAAACAATTTAGGACGGCAACCGGTTGGTGTTACCAAAAGGTCATCACAAATTGACTTGACATAGATGTCGCTCGAAACAGCATTAACTTTAATTGTGTTATCATAAATTGCATTCTAATTTACACTGGAATAAAACTTGTTTATAGGAAAGAGAATACAAGAATGTATTCATTACTTCAGCTGTTGTAAGGTGTTTACCCCTTTTGAGGAAGCAATTATATATTATTTTATTCATCAATTCATATCCATTTGAATTTGTAAGCAATAGTTTATACCAAATAATCTAATACAAGTACTGCTTTAAACGCGAAAGTTAGTTTGAAAACAAATGAATGAACATCCTGAACCTTTTAGAATTGTTGGAGCTGTTTCAGCAATCATGTAGTACAAAGTATAGTTATGAATAACCCCGGCCAAATTTTTGTAGTTCCAGATGAACTGTTGAATAAAATATTTACTTTTTAATATCTTTGACAGCTTAACAAAGAAAGGCAAAAGAAAAGAATATAACATTGGAAAATTTTTTTTCTAGAAAGTATTCACAACAATGAGAAATTTAAACATCTTTATCGGTCAGAAATTCATAATTCTATTTATTAATGATCAGCACCCATCAGTATCTTGTGAATAGGCTTGTGTTTCTTCCGTTCTTAGTAAAACAATTACAAAGCACAGCAATCACAACAAACATGAATTGAATTGGAACACACAAACAAAACAAATTCAAGTTATCGTCGAAGTTAGATAATATTACACCGAAACATCGACCTATTATTTTTAGATTCTGCCACGCTAACAAATAATCAAGAATGACCTAATCAGATATGCAAACAGCTTTCGTTATTCGATTGAATGCGCGCGAATGAAATTTGAATTAGTTCTGTGACGGGAATGCGTGGTTTCCATTGTAGTTGTTGCATTCGGTATTTATCATGCTGTTGAGTTAAATTAGACTGCGCAGAAAGTGGTTGTTTGGAGATGTTTATGTCGTAAATGTGCCACCGACGACATATCTTAGACAACTATACCGGGTGAAATGCTGCGAACGGTCAATTGCATTCTGGGCGACTAAAAAATGAAGCGAACACCGGCTTCACTTGAAACGAATAACGCTTGTCTAGTGACGTACTCCCCCCACCTCGCAGTAATAAGGAATGGGGGCTTTATTGAATCGATCCAAATTGAAAAGATTGATGTGGGGATAGGATTTTGGAGCAGTAGTTTGTAGCAAAGATAGGGAGTACCGCTAGACAAAGCTAGCATATTGACACACAATCGCCGTGCAGAATAGCATGCGTATCTCCCAACTTTGTTAACTTATAGAAATCTTATTTCATCCTCGTCTTACTCACAACTACGCCCATCGACACTCTGATAATATGTTCATGGTATGTATGAAAGAGGCATATGTTATACTATATATTTATATCTTGCGTATGATTGATTGTATTTGTTATTTTGGAATATTTTCCAACGTGCACAGTATGTTGAATTTCCACGAAAGAAAATATCAAAGGATACGAATGGAAATTTTGAAAAAGTGTTGTAAACGTAAAACACTGTATCTGAAAACTCTTTAAAAGTTAACCTATGCTGGAAGCAATCGACTCGTCACCGCTGCTGCCATTAGGCCATCATAGCAAAATAGTGCATCACGAGAGTGGCAAATTTGACGGAAGGAGTCATAGTTTCAAATAATTGTAGCCTATAAAAATATGCATACTACAACAAAAAAATTATCATATGTAATGTTATCTAACAACCAACATTCATTTCATTCTCAAGCCCAAAACGAAAGCGTGATAGGAAATTGGATGTTGAGATTGACAGTTTTACTGAGTACACTATCCGAAATATCGTTTATGGTTGGCACAGAATCAGAAAGTATAATATAATTATAATGTAATTGTAGAACAATACATTATACCGAAGTGTCTACATGCTATGCTGCACGTCATGAATGAGACTTTTACGTGGGTAGTCGAATGACATTATGGAAAGTGTTAAGGAGTATTAGCTTTTGTTATAAGAAAAATTAATCGAGAAAGGGTTTAATAGAACTAATACACATTAGATTACAACGTGCAAACTTCTCGTCAAAGAATATACGTTTAAAGTAATCCAATACCCACCAGTTTCTCTTCAGAGACCAAGCGTGGATCTTTTAAGGGATGGTAATATAAGACATTTTTGGCAAGATAACAATCCAAAAAGATAAAGATCCAATTAAAGTGCGTGGAAAGAGGTATGGAGTAATGCAGTTTCCTAGACTCATAATGTTCCTTGCTGGCAATGCTGATGGTATCATTGATGGTGATAAGCTGGTATTTCTTTCTGCACGTAGCAGCTGTGAATATCCGTGGAGAAGTGAATAGAACGAATTGTTTACCGTGGTCTAGGACACATTTAGAAATCTCATCCGTAATCATTCTGGATAATGGTAGGTATTGCGGCACAATTGCTAATAACCCACTTACTATGGCATCAACGAACGCAGACAAATACAATTATTGAACTTAGTCGAGAAGTCAGTTAATTCTACAAAAAAGTTTTTTTTGCTACTGATAATTTTGCACTGTTTGCAAAAGCAAATCAGCACCTACTTATAAAGTTAATCAAATGACAGCACGACCAGGTTGTGAAGTTCTTCGGCAACACCCAATCACTGTATCTTCTATCCAATCCAAAAATCTGGAGCATAACACAATGTTGTTACATTTGATATGTTTGATATGAGAAACTGACCATTCTTCTGAAAAGGTAAAACTGATACGACACGAAGCTTTAAAAACAATTACCCCTGAAATTTGAAAGGGGACGCTAACACGTACTGAAGGAGAGATACAGCGATGTTGATACAGAGAAATGGGAATGTATCAAGAAGAACCAGGTGCATTTACGGTTCATTTTGGTTCAAACAGTGAAACAGAAGACGAACATTTGACATCTTCGGATTAAATTATCAAAATTTTTCAGTCAAATTAAATTATATATGTCACATTTAAATCTTATATAACATAATGATAAGTTTCATTCAAATTTGACAACTTGCACACACCTGATCCCTCTGTACCGTATTTCGTGTGTCGGATTTTCGGCTATATGCTCTGCGATGGCGGAGTTTTCCTTTTATTTTAACTATACACTATGTTCGTGTTCGTTATCAATCTTCCTGTCATGCCACTGTATACCTTTTCACAAGAACAAGGTTAACAGTGTTAACAATGAATCTCTCTTGTACTTGACCTGTCACAGTAAGTTACTCATTTTCTGTATGGGGGTGTATAGAGGTTTAAGTTTGTATTTCTGTAATATTCACCCTATTCGGTGGTTAATTCTATGAAGATATGAAAGTGACGATTCCAATGTTTCTCGATTCCTGTTAATTACGTTCTTTAAAAATCTGTTGGCGGGTAGTGTTACTATCAGCTTTTGCATTTTCTCTCACATAGGAGCGGAAGAACACAACAAAAATGGATGCATCACAGTCGGCACAGCCAGTAGCCCAGCCAGCTGCAACAGCAGACAATACGTCAGCATTAATAATGCGCAATACGCGATCAAATCTGCGAGAAGAAGATTGAATACCTATACAATACAAAGAAGATTTCTGTCAAATCGCTTAAAGGGACATAGCAATTCAAGGACTAGTCAAGCAATTCCACATCCACCTGAACTTACTTGGAAAAGTCATTAAATAAGTCACTGCTGTGGGAAAGCTGAAAATAGCAGTGAGCTATTTCCCTATCTATTACTAGATGTCGGCACATTCCAGCTTCAAGAAAAAGGCAAAAGGTCTTCTCGCAAGAGATTTCCATAAAGAAATGTCTCCTGTTTACGGTGAAAAGTGTAAAGCTGTGTGTAGCTGGTTCGAAAAATTCTTTCATGGACGCTCGAAAGTTGTTGACGATCAACGAAGTGGTACAGACGGCAACCCAAACACTTTTATGCAGCAGGCATTGGAACATTGATAAGTGTATTAATGTAGACGGAGACTTTGTTGAAAAATAAACCTTGTTTTTTGGCTATTTCTCTAATTATTTTTATAATAGCTTTTTGTGGCCTACACGTATATTAGCCAGGTGGGATTGCTGATTGGAATCAGTGTCGTATTAGAGTAAACATATTCAAAGCATCAAATATTTTATTTCCATGCTGAAACCACAAAACTCTGAAGCTATTCAACAAAGCCAAAAACTATTTTCAGGTCAGCAACTTGAAGGAAGTACTGCGAATATTGGCGAAAAGTACTGCGATGTTGGAGTAACAATTGCAAAATTATGAATTATCTTTATCAAAATCACTTAACATAGTGGATAATATGGAAATGTCCCTGAAAAATATGACGGACATAAAGGTGCGACTTAGAAGCTTTCGTATAGATGTCAAGTCAGAATGTGAAAGCTATGAGTACGTATTTTAAATATGCAAATATTATTTCAGTAGATGGAGAGCTATAATTCTCCAAGTTCAATCACGTATTTTCATTACGTCGCTGAAAGTTAAACGAATTTTCAATAGAAGCAATATAAATTCTGTGGTTCTATATCAATTCTTTTTGGTATGATACACTTTCGTTGGCATCCAGACGGCAATAGAAGAATAGGTAAGGATATATAAATAATTTTCACTTCTTACTAACTTCTCTTGATTGTACAGTTGTAGTCAATTCAAGCAGTATATCAAATCTGCATGCTGATATATGCACAAACATATCTTTTAACTTTATGTGCTCCTTGTAAATTACATTTTAATCACACATATTTTACAAACACACGCAACCATAAGGATACATATTCAATTAGCAAGGAACGCGAACTGAATTAGATATACCGTGAATATATCTTGTTGTGAAATATGCAAAACACACACGTATGTTTGTTACTAGAGCAACGCAGTAATTAAATGACAGCAATGTATTAGAGCGTGTATTTTATTTTAAAATATAGAAGAAATAAAGCCATAGAAGAAAATTTTAAGAAATGAAGACAAAACTAGAATTAATATAATGAAATAAATAAAAATCTGAATTACATACGTATAATAAATAAATTTATGGTAATGGAGCAAAGTTAAAAACTAATTTAACAAATTTTCAAAAATGTTGCGATTGATGGTCAAACAGCATCCTAAATGATTGTAAAATTCGATTATAGTATTTTGTTTACGCTCAGAGGTTATTTCTCCTGCAACCACTCGTATTCTAATTTTTAATTGACCTATATTGTTTAAAAGTTATCCATTAAAGCTTTACCTTTGATGCATGCCCGAAGAAAAATTATTTGCAACAGTTCGAGTAAGCTTGTGGATCAATGTCCCCTTCTCCCCTATGTCCTATCTAGTGATTTGGAAATCTTTAGCTTGGAAAGCTTTGGGTTATTAGGGAATTGTGTACCAGCACGTCATCATGCTGGTACCAAACTTCATCATCAATATTTAAGATGTCGGGGGTCGGTAAAACTCCATGCTCAAACCATTTTAAATATATTTTTCATATGTTCCCTCAATACAAAAGGGTTCTATGATAAGCTCTCCACGCAACCCAGCCTAAACATTGACTTTTTGTGCCCCCGATGTTTTTGCGAAACGGAACGTATGCAACTTTGTAAAGCAAATTCTGCGTTGTGGAGTATCATCATTATTAGACTTATCCATTACGATTTCGCAAATGTTGGTTCTTTTTTCTGCATTATTCGCAATTAGCTCCTGATGGCTGTGATGAATGTTACGACATATGTTGTCGTATTAGCGGTTTATGACCGGCAGATTTACTTACATTTGAAATTTGTGTCATAGCTTTTGTGGAGAGCGTGTTATTGTTGCTGCTTTTTATTATTGCTCCATTGGCGTCGGTAATAACATATCTTGGTATTCTTATGGTTAGAAACAATGCACCTATTACCTTTATACAAATCTACTTATTCTAGCTGGCGTAGGTTCTGGAATGTCTGTATATGTAATTGGAAATAAATTTGCCGCTATTTTCAAACTCATATTCAAATAACACCAGTTCACTAATAACAAATTTTCTTTTAGGCTATACAATCATTACGGATAATTTTTAATAAATCAAGATTTAGATAAACTGAAATTAATAATTGTGTTGAGAACTTATGTCTCGAAATAAAATGCACGCTTTAATGTATTGTTGTCACTCAATTACTACGCTTACTACGTTGTTTCAGTAACAAACAATTGTATATTTGAGAATGAGATATCTTCAGAGCATAACACCACTGGCTAAATTTGTACCGGCCACGTTACTGTAGGTCAGTAAAACGATCCATCTCCAATCAATTAATACAGCTTGACAAGAACTTTGTCTAAGTACGATACTTACAGGTCATGCCAAAGTAAGGAAACATTTGCATAGAATGGATCTCTCCGAGGAGAATGAGTACTACCTATGAAGGAAATGGACTCTCTCTCCTTAGTGGTGTCTTTCTAACAACGGACAAAGTGAACAAGATTCCTTTGAATATATTTCTGAACTTTGCGAGAAGGATAAATACACCCAAGGATCTTTAATATTACAGTAGATTCTATTGGTCGATGTAGTGGCTTAAACCATCGACTCCAATTCACTATCCATGTGATGCAATAATACTATAATGGTGGAAATTATATTATAAAAATATAAATATAAATGGTGATTTCGCCAAAAGATCCACCTCCGTGCTTTATTACAGTTTTGCATTAGTTTGGAATTCTTTTCAATAGCCCATTAAAAAATACTTCGCTAATTTTAAAGCATTTTTATAACCACTTCGCTAAACTTGGGCTAGGCTGACGCACCTTTCCGACTAATTCGTATCACAATTTCTCAGTAGAGTTGAGGTCCGGTGAATATCGTGGCCAGACCACATTTTTGAGAGCCCTTGTTCTTACAAATGTCTTCCCATTGAAACCTTATTTTCTTCTTATTTAAATTTTAATACAGATTTTTCAAGATGGCTTAAAACTTATGAGCGGTAGTGTATGTAGTGTAGTGGAAAAATTTGACAAAGTACAAAATATCTCAGAATTAAAGAAATGAAGAATCGATACAAGGTTTCCACAGGACCTAAACTAACACTTTTGTTACCTTTTTTTTTATTTCAAGGAATAGATAGTTGTAAAATGTGTAAATTATTCTTCTAACTTTGCTATTCCCGCAAATAAACCCAATATGTTACACCTTATTTAAACCAGAAAATTACGCTGTTTGTGATAGGCAAAACCACCCACGATTTATGTTTAAAATAAGAAAGTTTATATAAAAATCTCGAAACGCGTAAAAGCTAGATATTTGAATTCAGAATAAATATATAACATTAAATTGCTGTTTCGGTATTTTTGTTGATCTTCATTTTCTTCCTTATAACGCACTTTCAATTCAATGTTTTTCCTTTGTTTAGAAAAATAAACCTACACGTGACATACACTTTGTCTCATTTAAATCTCATTTGTTGCTTATGAGATATCAATGGTGAGCGCACTATTTGAAACAACCTGTATTCATTGTGTTAGTCAAAATGTCAATTCAAAAGGTCCTAACTGCTAAATGTATGTCCGTGCTTAGACATATTCAAAGTAACCTTAAATAAACGTCATTCCAAGTGACAATCAATAATGGAATAATACCCTTTACAATTTTTTGTTGCGCTGACCACTACGAAAATAATACTTGAATATACGTATACGGTTTTAATCATGAGAAAACATTTAAATGCAAGACAATTGAATGTTTGACCTATTTCAAAAAAATTCTAATTTAGAACATTTACAGTATATATAATATATATATATATATGTATAGACGTATATATATATGTATAGACGTATATATCTATGTATATATATATATATACAGTAGAACCCGGTTATAACAACTTCGGCTATAACGACACTCCTCTTTTAGCGTCAAATTTTAAACGGTCCCGTACTTTACTATTTAAACGTACAGGAAAAAAACCGGTTTTAGCGTCAATAACCCCTGATATAACGACAAATATTTACCACTTGAGGTATGTACATATTATCATTTGTGGCTCAATTCCCGGTATTTGCCTAGCCTGCAACCGTTCGGGTATTCCAAGAATATTACCGTTCGTTGAATTAAGATTTCTTGCAATTAGCCTAGCCTACAACTTTCGGGGATTCCGAGAATATTACCATTTCTTGCAATGCGCCAGGCATTTGAATCGTGCGAGTGGAAGATCGAGATTTCTTTATCGAAAATGTCAGGTTTAAAGCGAAAAGTTTAAGCGTGAACGACAAAGTCGCGATAATGAAAGCAGTCGAAAGTGGAAGGAAAAAAGTGGAAATGTGTCGTTAATTTGAGTTAGTTAATTCTACGATTTGTACAATTGTGAAAAATAAGAATCATTAATACCTTTGTGAAAGGGAAAGAAAAGTTAAAAAAAATTGATCGTGCGAAAAGGTTCAAATCGACGAAGCGCTTATTACGTGGTTTAAGCAATGTAGATGTGCAAATTTACCCGTTAATGGACCACTGCTTACGCAAAAGCCCGAAGAATTTGGAAGTTTATTTGGAGACACAAATTTTAAGTGCAGCAGTGGGTGGCTGGAGCATTTTAAACGGAGACATTCAATAACGTTCGGAAAAGTGAGCGGTGAAGCGAAAAGTATTAATATGACAGAAGCAGAGACGTGGCTAAATGAAGTGAGGCCTAAATTAAGACAAGATTATGAAGACAATGAAATTTACAATGGCGATGAAACGGGAATTTTTTATAAACTTCTTCCAGATAAGATTCTGAAGTTTAAAGGCGAAAAATGTGTAGGCGGTAAACTAGCCAAAGGACGGTTAACTGCATTTGTGTGTGCTAATATGACCGGTACGGAGAAACGTAAAATTCTTGTCATAGGAAAGTCAAAAACGCTGCTTCAAAAACATAAAAGCACTCTCAACAAATTACTGCGCAAACAAAAGAGCATGGATGACTTCAGAAATCTTTGAAAATGAAATTCGAAAATGGGATAAAGAACTTGCGGTTAAAGGTAAAAAAGTCTTGCTTTTAGTCGATAACTGTCCAGCACATCAGCACATTAGCCCTCTTAAAAAATATTAATTTGGTGGTTCTGCCCCCAAATTGCACTAGCATCCTTCAACCAATGGACCAAGGCGTAATAAGAAGCTTAAAATGTTTTGACAGAAAATTTCTTCTGCAGAAAATTATTACGGCTATGGACAAGAACGCACCATGTGCAGTGTTACTTCTCGACGCGTTGGACTTTTTAGAGAAGGCTTGACGTAGTATAACCCCTGAGACTATAGCAAACTGCTTTAACAATTCAAGATTAAGGAATAATTCAGTTTGTGACAACTTAAACGAAGATGACGTTCCTTTATGTGAACTTATTAAAAAGTGGCAGCAAAATCAGAGTGACGAAAACCAGTTTTGTTTCGACAACTTTGCATCCGTGGACGGTTGCCTTAGTACGTCGGGAATTAGTTCAGATTCTGATATCGAGGAGGACATAAAACAGGTGGATAACGAAAACGATAATGAAATCGAAGGGAAAGAAGATTCATGCGACGAAGCAGAATGCGTACCGACAAACGAAGAAGCCCTTAGTGCCATAACACTTTTAAAAACTTATTATAGACAACGAGAAACGTCACTTCAAATTATTGATAAAGTGAGAGAATTAGGAATGGATATAGAAAAACAGTTTTGGCGTTCGAAAGCTGTACAACGGAAAATTACAGATTTCTTTCATTGGACAAACAAGTTAGTATGTACCTACATGTGTTTATATGGTTAAGTACATTAATTTAATCAAATTCACATATGTATCTGTTTACCACCCGTAATATTGTTTCCCACCAATTCTTGTATGTAAACATGGAACTTATAAAAACTCCGCCTATAGCATCACCTTGTTACAGCGACAAAAAATTCGCAGTCCCGTGACTGTCATTATAACCGGGTTCTACTGTATGTACATATATAGATATCATGCCTTCAATGAAATTTTTATTTAGCCTATGATCTTTATTTAAATTTGGAGACACTGTGGAACAACAATGGTTTTCGAAAATCAAATTTCTGACTGATTATAACTTAGTTGTCAGGTTAATCTTATTTATTGTATAATGTTTTAAATAAAAGATAGTAATTACAGAAATGCGTTTATTGCAAACAAAAAACTAACTATCCTCTTGTATCGATGCATGCGCAAAATCTGCGTTTCATGTTTTCAAACACGTTTGACAAATATTCAAGAGTTATATTATTACAAAATTCCGTAATACTATTGCAAAGTTCTTTAATAGTGTGTTGTGACGTTCTAAAAATCGTGTTCTTCATGTGCACAAAAATGAAGTAATCTAGAACTGTGAGATCTGGGGATCTTGGGGTAAAATTCACTATTGGATTATTAAAGAACGCTTCCAAATGAACTAGTGTTTGTTCAGCCATATGTGCTGGAGCATTGCCTTGTTGGGAATATCCTTCTGTCATCCAACTGATTAATAAAGGGTACCAATATTTCATTTTGGTATATTTAAGCATTTATTATTCCGTTAAAAAACATGGGCTCAATGCTTCATTATCTTAACACCACCAAGTAAACATCAATTTTTCTCCGATTGTAACGGTTTTTCCACAATTTCATGAGGATTCTCTGACGACCATGTCTTCATATTCTGCTTGTTTAAATATCCCGAAAGATAAAACCAGGCTTTGCCACTAAAGAAGCATTTATTAAGAGCATCATTATTATTCAAGTTATTCAAGAGTCATTGGCAGTATCCGGTTTTTCTATTATAATCAACGGAACTGAACTCATTAACAACTTGCATTTTGTATGGATACAATTTTAAACCCTTTTTTAAGGATAGTATGGCATGTTCCAATTGATAACCGAACGTAGAAAAATTCACTATTCGATTATCAAATGACCAAGTGTTTGTTCACCCGCATGTGCTGGGGCATTGTCTTGCTGGAAATATCCTTTTTTAATAGTTCCAACATCTCATTTCGGCATTTTTCAACATTATTTTGCTAAAAACATTCGCTCAATGATTCGTTACCTTAACACTATCAACCAAAATTTTTTTTTGCGATTGTAATGGTTTTTCCGCAAATTCATGAGGATTTTCTGACAACCATATTTTCATATATGTATTGCTTGTTTAAATATTCCGAAAGATGAAACTAGGCCTCATCAATAAAGAAACATTTATTAAGAACGTCACTATTATTCAAGTTATTCAAGAATCATTGGCAGTACTCGGTTCTTCTATTATGATCAACGGGACTGAGCACATGAACAGCTTGAATTTTATATGGATATAATTTAAAATCTTTTTTAAGAATAGTGTGGCATGTTCTAATTGATAACTGAACTTCCTGTGACAGTTTCACAGTGAATTTTTTCGGTGAGTTTTTCATTCGGTATCGAACATCTTCAATACATTCTGCAGTTCTTTTTTTTTTAGGTGCTTCGCTCCCGGATTTACGGAGTACTATCCCCCTTTCACGAAATTTGTGAACACAACCGTGAGTTTGCGTATCTACAAAATCAGAGAACTGTTGACGAAAATCCTATATACATTGATTAATTACATAAATTCACTGTCCATTTAATAATCTATTAGTTATAAGATAGCTTTCAACAAGAAAAAAGCTTATGTTGTTCTAACATAATCATAAATAAAAATTGATGGGACTTTTCAATAAAATGACTTATGTAAAACACTTTACAATTAGCAAAGCTACCCGGAATCGACCATAAGGACTTGTTGAGTTCATGTTTTATAATTTATAAAGAATTTAATATGAATCATGTATTCCATTAGTTATAACGGTAAACTTCGAATTTTTTGATAAAATTTTACGATAAAGATATAATTCATTTGAAATAATGGCATAACGACATTGTAATATAGAACCTTTTCCTCGTCGAAATCAATAGGAACTACCCGATAATTCTACAGAAATTCTTCTGCAATTTGCGATGACATGCCCTCAACATAGTACGCAACTCCCCTCGCGTAATCAAAGTAAACGTGACATTCGGAAATATGAATCCAGTTTTGTCATTTTTAACCTAGTTACCAATTCTAGCATTATCGTAAAACTTGTCGGGAGACGGTAATAAAGTTTAATTTCTCAAATGGCTTTTATACCCTTCAAATCCGACAGTTCCCTTTCATATCACCAACGCAACCTTCGAAGTGGAGGGTTTTCAAATGCAACTAGGTACTTACTTACTATGTCTTGTGTTATATGCACTCTTGCTCGTGGAAGATTGGTCACTAGATGAAACTTTGTAGAACACACATCCGAAATACCTTTATGGAAATATACTAAGAGCTCTAGAATGTACTATGAGATATTTATGGGTTCAGAAAAGCGCTATTTCTTCACAACTCATCTTTTCAATTATGCTCTAGAGAACCTGGAGTGTTATAATTTTAATCATTATAACTTAAACAATATTCTTATGAAGTATCAGCACCCGGTCAGAAGAACTTAGCTTACAGCAGGTGAAATTATTCGAAAAAAGGTCGCGAGTAGGACCGATAAGTATTGAGAAATGAACCTTAATCACTATTCTACACGAAAAAGGTTATTCTATTCTGGGAATTAGTGAAAAAGCATTAATTACCAAATCTGGTGTCTGTAATACCACATGCCGAATTTATAGGCAATTTAGAAGACCGCAATCGCCTAAAATAAGAAGCATACCTGAAGAAAATAGTTTAAGATTAATCCTGTAACAAATCTAGCTCAAGATTAACGGCGACTGCAAGAAGCAGGATTACACAACTGGATTACAGTAACCATACCGTTTCTACAGCGAAGTAATAGAGTAAAATATTTACATAAATGCGTGGTAGATGGACAATGAGGGAGTGGAGAAATGTATTTTAAACAGATTCGTTCGAAATGAATTTTCGAGATTTAAGCATGAAAAATGGTACACGACTGAGTTGTACGAACAGTTAAGTACGGGGGTAGGAAAATTCTGTTACGAACAAAATTAACAGAAGAATATGCCATGTTTGCAGCAAAGGAATTATGCGCTAACAATAATGATATGACTCTCTCAAAGCCCCGATCTGAACTGCTTAGAGCTGTCATAGGATAATCCCAACATGCGAATAAGGAAGGCATTCTAACAGAAAGAAGAAACACTTGTCACATTGTCATCCGCCAAATCTTGATTTTACTGTAATATATTTCTACACTTTTGTTTATTTTTTGTTAAGCGAATAAATCATAACCTTTCTTGCAATTTTTGACTTTCCTTTTGAAAATAATTCAGATGTTCAAACTTCTATGGGCGGCAGTGTATATATTACTGAAGCTGATCATAGGAAGTTAACGAAACTCTTTCCTAAATGGTGTTCGTTAGTTCATTTATTATCGATTATCTAACATCCTTTGGGATTCAGTGATCTTGGCGTGCATTTCCTCCCGGAATGCTTAAATTTCTTTAGAAAGCATTATTATTACTGTATAATAATATGAAATTCTATGTGACTACTACTATTAACAGATGAATGAAAATGTTGAAATACTACAGTGTTGGAAAGTTACTTTTAGGCTTCACAAATTGGCTCTACGTAATAACATTAACATTATAAGAAATAACAAAATCTTCATCGGCAACTAATTTAATGATGAAAAAGTAGCATGCTTTTATTTCCTGGTGCAATAGTTTAGTTTCAATACCTTTTATTTTATTTGACTTCAAAGGAGAAACGAGGCAAGTACGTATGTGGGACCTATTCAATATATTTTTGTTTAGCGATCTACCTGATAATTTGCTCTTGCTTTCATGAAAGTTAGTACCAATAAAAAATGGTAGAACTCAATGATTGGTACACTATCACAGAATGTGCGGCAAAACAAAGTTTAATGGAGAAGTAGTTAAACCAAAGTACCAAAAACCGCACTAATCTCCATGTAACTACGATGGAAGCGAAATTAGTTATCCTAGAGGATGGGTTGGAAAACAATCAGTTGTAACAAAGTTAGCTTACAAAATCCACTTTTATAAAGTTGCTCCTAATTTAACGTTCTTCCCACAACAAAAACACTTTACAATAGTGGACGACACAAGAAGAGGCGTTTTTACTGTTAGAATGACTTGACGCGTTTAATGCTTATTAGCTTATTACTATTTAATCTGATAGATTAATGAGAGGCATCTACTGGGCTTTCTATGATTGCACATTTTTGCTCATTGGTTAAGTGCAAGACGGCAAAAGTTTAGATTTTCTTTTATTTTCCACTTATTGCTTAGTTGCATCCATATAAAATCAGATTTATTCGTTCAAAGCTTTAAAAGATTCCGTGGGGGCTTATTTGACTTGTAAAGAAAATTGTAATTGAAATTGTCTCTCTGTTTTAAATTTTGTTTTTTTTTCTCTGTGCACTGGTTGCTTTATTTATTAATATTAGGGCTCCTCTATTACATAATTAATTTAATCTGAAGATTCTGTTATACAAATCTGCATTTGTGAGAGTGTTTAGCAGCAACGACGGGATGAGTCGGCCGTAGTCATCAAATCGTATAACTCTGTGTGGGAATGCTTGCGGGGCTTCTAAACCTTGTCTAAAGACAACAATGTTACGCTGGTATGGGTGCTGAAATATAGAGACATAGCAGGCAACGAAATTGTAGACAAGCTAGCAATGGAAGGTTCTGGCATTGTCCGCACTGGACCTGAAGAGGGTATAGTCATAAAAACACCTGAAGTGCGCGCATGCAATCTGAAGATTCTGTTATACAAATCTGCATTTGTAAGAGCGTTTAACAGCAATGACGGGACGAGTCGGGCGCAGTCATCAAATCGTATAACTCTGTATGGGAATGCTTGCGGGGCTTCTAAACCTTGTCTAAAGACAACGATGTTACGCTGGTATGGGTGCTGAAATATAGAGACGTAGTAGGCAACGAAATTGTAGACAAGCTAGCAATGGAAGGTTCTGGCATTGTCCGCACTGGACTTGAAGAGAGTATAGTCATAAAAACACCTGAAGTGCGTGAATGCAATCAAGAAGTGGAATCACAATAAATGGATGCTGGAAAAACTACCCCCACAGCTTACAGCTGATACATTAACATTCAATGAAGTGCAATTTAAAGTAACAACCTGTCTACTAATCGAATATGGTTGTAGGCTATTGAGTAAGGATGAGGAAATTGAATATATGTTATTTGCGAATAGGTAGCATTACCTTAAAGAAGACAAATTAGATCAACCATCCAAAAGAGAGCTTTACTGAACAAGCTATCAAATCTAATTAAGAAAATTATCCTGTTTTAGGAAAACAAATCAAACGCATTGCAATCAATACACCAAGGCAACAGCTATATATATTTTTATATCTTTTAGTTTGACTCGAATGCGGTAAGTTTCATCTTTATCCTGTTATTAAAAATATCTTTGAACTTAACTACACAAATTATTTAACACACTATAATCCCCACACCTACTCGTGACACTTTAATTAACAGTAACACTTTCCCCTTTGTTAAATATAGAAAAGAATTCGCGATGGCCTTCCCCTCTGCTAACCAAACTTATCTAATACACAACTTCTGCAATGTTGTCAACAAGAATTTTTCCATTGTTTAATTCGCAAGTTAATTTTTATACCAATATTTGAAAGAAGAATCCAATGTTGCGTTATATAACGAAACTAGAATGTGTAGATTGAATAAATACGAAGTAATGTGGCGGGTTTCAATTTCACTAGTTCATATTTGCCTTTCTACATAACGTTAATTTGATACCTCTTCTAAATATAAACAACTCCATATTGCTTAAAACTAGCGCCGTAGTTTCTAGAAAAAAATATGCGATTTTATTTTATATGCTAATTAGGAATGTTTTGGAAAACTAGTTATAAAATATGTAGAAGTAGAATATACAAATATCCATAGCATTGCGGGAATATATCTGATTTAATATATTTAACTAACCAATTTAATTTAAGCAATATATCAAGCTACTGACTACTATCAAATAATATTAGTCAGTGTCAGTATGTAAATGACAGACTTAAATCGCTTGCTGGATAGCATTGGACTTTGCACAGTTTGTAAGTTTGTTATGTACAATATTTTTTAACAAAGTTGTGTTGCAAAAGTATACAGAGGAAATCTTATTAATTAAATAAGGATGAGACGTATATGTATCAACAAATTTCATAACAAAACATTGCCTCATGTTGAATGTAAATATACTTCTACGTTTTAACTTTTCGTAGCATACAGTACGTACATACGTCACATATATAGCTGAGAGCTAATCCAAAACTAATTTATTATATTGTTTTTACTTACCTATTCTTCCGATGGTTAAAGGTCGACGTTGTTGAATCTATATATTTACACTGGCGCTTATAAATTTCATAAGTTTAAGACAACCTATTAAAAAATGAGACATTTTAAAAATTCAACATATGGTTTTAACATGTATATGATTATAAAAACTACAAACGTACCATTTTTTTTGTTTTTGTCTAAATATATCAATAAAACAATGTAATAATAGTAAATTTTGTATGTTAATTATGTACTTCGAAAGCAGTGACTTCTTGCCTGGTACCCTTTGTGGGCTTAGCATGGTCGAGTGAAATACAATTTCGATAACTTAAGTCTAAAGCTTATTAAATCTTCGAAACAGATCTCCAACACTTCACAAATATCGTAGTAAACTCCACAATGGTTGATAATGAAAGTCCTTGAAACGTTGCGTTCTGACTAAATTATTAATATGTGTGGTGTGGAGTTTGCTACAACACCTATGGATTATACAACCACACAGTCTTGAGATCACCAATAATAGAATATAACATTATTTTGCCACATCTGTATTAGTTAGTATTTCTTAGGGGTCCGTGCTAATCCCTATGCTTCTTTGTCTTATAATAATGATATACGTTAAAATCTTACTGCCGATATTTTGTTATATGCTGACAACACAACCTTGGTGAACAAAGCTTATACATACTTTCGGAAATAGTTTAGCAGATAATCGAGTTGCATGATCGGATTCTTAACCTTGGATCAGTTACTACTGATTCATTACTATGAATTAAGTCTGAATAGTGATAAAACAGCAGGTATACTGCTTACCTTAACAGAATATACGTATGACTTTAAAAATTGCACATATATTAAACTTGTTCGTGTCTATTTCATCATATACTTAAATTGGACAAACATATTTCAAATTCTATTGGATAAATTGAGTAGCAGTATTTTTGTTTTACGTGTGCTGAGCAAATAACTCTCGCAGAAGATATTGATTACAGCCTATTACTTTCTAGTTTACACACATACACTTTTTTACTGCTGTAATTTGCAGCATCCAGTAATAGAATTTTTACTTTACAACACAGGACAATTTACAACTGTCGATTCATTTGTAAAATGTGGACGAGATTTTGTGAATGTGTAGGAATGTCTTTATGGGAATGGGACGAAAAATTTGGTAGGATTTTAGGAAAGAGAAATATTTCGAAAAGAATAATACAAAGGAGTTATGAAAAATATATCTGGCGAACTATACAGAAAAGCACAGTCAGTGAAGTCCAAGTACAACAAAGCATTCGTGGGGTGCTTTAATTTTGAGTGAATTAAAATCACCACAAGAACCTGGCTTTACGGCTATACACAGGTATAGCCGTAAACTGCACTCCGTGTTACCGACTGACAGTTCACGTGCTCTCGAAACGCTGCGTTCCGCATAATTAATAAATTTGTGTGAGTGGAGTTTACGGCTATACCTGTGAATTATACAGCCACACAACCCTTGCAATCGTTAACCTTTAATAATTTAGTAAAAATATGGTGGAAAACTCTAATAAAACACAGAAGTGGATTATTTTTATGAAACTACCATTTAGATATACATATGTATGTAGATATGTAATCTTCTCGATTTTGGTATTAAAATTTCTAATACAATTTTTTTCTTTAGTTGGTTTTAGATTTAGTTAATCACTGAACGGTAATGTACATAGTTTTTGTTCACTTGAATTGATTTGTAAGATTAGTTTTTGTAGCTAATATTTTTTCTTCTCGTTACGCAGAAATACATGACTTTGTTATCTTCTGTTTTGATCTTCATTTTACAAAATTCAATTTACGGACTGCACACGATTTTAGGTGTTGATGCGGTAAATAAAATCAGTTCACTTGACTCTCAAAATCAGCCCCTTAGACAACATTTCTAGTAGTGCAAATCTAGCCAGTTTTCTTACAAATGCAGAAACGTTGTAAGGTTTTGATAAAAATGTTATTAAGTTTTTAGACACCATATCTAAGGTTGTACTAAGTAATTAAAAAGAAAAGATTTTGTTTCTCTTTCAATATATCAAAATATAGTTACAGTATTTTTATGAGTTACCTTAGCAATTAAGGAATATGGAGGCTACGTATTTTGTATAGAAAGTATATTCTAATAAAAGAAGAAACAACGTTTTCTCCATTCCCTTTGAATGATATTTCCCATAACTTAATTAGCAATATTGCGGACTTACTTACTTGCAGACACAAAAAGTTATTTCAATTAAGATCTAACCATTGCCATTCCGAGTCCATACGTAGGATTAACATATTAACAAATGCACTTGTAAGATTTTTAGAGGTTATAACTAAAATTGTAAGCGAAGTTAACAGATTTTGTTTCTTTTCGAAATTTCATTTTTCAATAGAGTTCATAAGTTCATTTATTATTGATTACGCAACATCCGTTGGGTTTCAGTGATCTTGGCGTGCATTTCCTCCAGAAATGTTTAAATTTCTCAAGAAAGCACTATATAATAATATGAAATTCTAGGCGGCTACTACTATTAACAGCTGACTAAATTAAAATTAAATAGAAGTCTATGCCAAGTAAACGACGAATTAAAATATTGAAATGCTACAATGCTGAAAAATTACTTTTAGGCTTCACAAATAGCCTATGCGTAATAACATTAAAATTACAAGAAAAAACAAAATCTTCATAGGCAAATAATTTAATGATAATAAAGGTTAGACGGTAGTTAGAAAATGAAAGCAATATTCTCATAGCATGCTTTTATTCTCTATTGCAATAGTTTAGTTTATTTTCAATATCCTTTATTTTACTTGATTTCAAAAGAGAATTGAGGCAAGTACATATATGAGACAATGCTACCTACACAATATACTTTTGTTTAGCGATGTAGCACCTAAGTTGCTCTTGCTTTCATAAAAGTTAGTATCAATGAAAAATGGCAGAATTTAATGTTTCGGCCGGTATCGCTTCAAAAATAATTTCAATTGAAAAATAGTTAAACCAAGTTTAACACGGCTAAACTCCATGTAACTAGGACAGAAGTTAAACTAACCATTCAAGAGAATGGGCGGAAAACAATCAATTGTAGTAAAGTTTGCTTACAATATCCATTATTATCGGGTTGTTTCTAGTTTTTTTATTCCTCTCACAAAGAAAGCACTTTACAATAGTGGAGGCACGTGAGGAGGCATTTTTATTGTTACAATAACTTTATGTGTACCCATTTGTGTGTAGTGCTTATTACCATTTAATTTGACCGATTAATGTGAGGCGTCCACCAGGTTTTTAATAATTGTACATTTTAAAGAATATGCCTTCCTAGGTGCAAGATGCAATAAAAGAATATAGATTCTCCTTTAATTTGCACTGATCACTCAGTTACATTGCTGTATCATAATCGCTCATAGAATTATTCAGATCTATTTCTTCAAAACTTTGAAAGAATTATTTAACCGTATTGTTCCTTTCGCGTCTATTTGACATGAAATTGAAAAAGAATTGAATTGATATATTGTTGCGTTTTAATTTTTCTTTCTAACCACTGGTGACTTTATTTATCAATTCTAAAGCTTCTTGGTTCCATAATCAAATAAACTATGTTCTCCTTAATCAAAGTTTCGTAACATAATAATGAATGCAAAAAATTATCCTAGAGCCGGTATAGAATAGGATCACAGCCAAGTTATTGTTAATATGCGCCTCAAACTAAAAATAATGCACAAAAGAAAAATGGAAAATAGGATAGACATGGGGATCCTAAAAGAAGAAGCAACTAAAATAGCTATATTAGAACAACTAAATAGACATGTTCCAACAAAAGCAAACAGAGGAAAGAAAATAATGTAAACGATACAGAAAATATGTGAAACAAGATACAATTCTGGAGGTGGCAAACAACAATCTAAAGGCTAGTAATGTGAGGAAGAAACAAGAATGAATGACCCTGGAAATTCTGAATTTAATAGACAGAAGACGAGAGCTTAAGAATAGCAAAACAGAATGCAAAAGGATAAATAATGAAATAGGAAACAAAGTCAGAACAACGAAAGAGGGCTGGATGAGAGACAAGTGTGAAGATATCGAGGAACTTCAACGCAAAAACGACACGCACAATTTACATAAAGAAATAAGGAAGATAACGTATAGCGGTAAAAGAAAGCCAAATATGCTAGAAGTCGCAGATGGCAGAATAATTTGTGAGGAATGAAAGAAATTGCAAGAATAGGAAAAATACATTCAAGACGAAAGACACCGTCTAGATGCCAAAAATGATTATGTAGAAGGACCAGAAATTCTAAAGAGCGAGATTTTGCATGTGTGCGTCCAGGATCAAATGAACTCAGAGATGATCAAACTTATGACTGAGGAAAATATGGATCTACTGTTACTTCTGTTTAAAAATATACATAAGGCAGGTAACATTCCCCAGGAGTGACTGGAATCCAGCTTTGCAAGACCATACATAAGAGAATATGTGACAGATGTTAATCTATCATTAGCTCAAAACATTTCGAGTTTCGGTACGGGTTAGGTGCAAGAGAAGCCTTATTAAGTTCTATCACAAAAATACTAGGACCAACGAAAGCATCTTCATATTTGCTTCGTCGTTTTTGAGAGGGTGTTTCATCGGGTAAATCCCGATAAACTTTGTTGGAGGAGATCGGGCGAGACAGTATGAACCAGAGACTTTTGAAAAATTTATATTGGCATCAATCTATAAATTGGGAAATAACTTAATACCGAACAACGTTAACACTTGTAAGGGGGTTGTACTCTACTCTTTTCAATATATACTCCGAATACTTGTTTATGTGGGCGGTCAAAGATTGCACTGACGGGATAAAAATAAATGCATCAGCTATTCACTATTCAGATGATACTGTATTAGTTGCTGGTAGTGATTACAAAATATGACGTGCAAGAAAATTTAATACTCCCATAAACATCATCAAAACAGAAGTAATATTAATATCCCCTAGTTTAAACATCCCTGGGGCCATGCGGGTTCACGGGGCAATGTTGAGCTGGGTTGATGGTTTCAAGTACCTAGGCTGTTAGGTTGACTCGAGGCTGGATCAAGATGTTGAAATAAAATCTAGAATTGAGCAGAAAAAGCAAAATTTCTAGCTCTAGAGTATATCAACTAACCAGGAACTACACGTAGATCTACGTCCAAGATTTACAAAATGTTACATTTGGTCAACACTACTGTACGGGGTAGAAACATGAACTGTAGAAACTATTAGTATGAACGGTCTCGAAGCATTTAAAATGTGGACATACTAGTATGAACGGTCTCGAAGCATTTAAAATGTGGACATACCGAAGAATTTTGCAAATCTCCTGGAGGGGGAGGAGGAAGTCTTAGGCAGAATGCATAAGAATCGAGAACTGTTTCACACAATTAAAATAAGCAAGACCGCTTATCTTGGACACGTTTTGAGAAATAAGAAATACCGCTTACTTTAGCTCATATTCCAATGGAAAGTAGAGATTAGACCTGATATCGGCAGAAGAGAGCTGCCATGCATGCGGAATATTAGAAACTGACCGAAACTAAATTTGGAAGACCAGATCGAGAGACCTTTGATGACGGAGATGGCACTAATAGAAGAAGAAGGTTCCATAATTAAATTTCCTTAGCTAATGGAAACATTGCGGCTACCAAAAATGGAAAAGTATACAACTGAACAACGTGTTTAAAATTAAAAACGGTAAAAGTTATGCAGAGGTTGCAAGAAAACATGTGAAAAAAAATTTGAACCTTATACCTAAAGTTATAACAGAAGTTAATGAATCTTGTTCCTTAACAATATTTCATTTTCAATTTGTAACCCATGGAAGGATTTTTCCACCGTATACTTTATATTGTTATTTAAAGGAAATGGAATTTGTACAACTTTTGTAGAAAGAAACTTCTAACAAAAGAATTTATGCAAGTTTCTTTAAAGCAAACGTAATTCATCCATAAACACCACATATCGTCATTTCTCGATTAATTTCAATTTAATAAACAATTATTTTGTCTACACTTATTCTTCTAGCAATTTAAAAACTATTTTTCAAGTAAACAACAAAATGCCGCTGTATATGTATATATTTGTAGGCAAATAAAGACGAAGGTCACGAATCTTGTCAACATCTTGTTTAAACAAAATCGAGTTGTATTACAAAAGCTGAAATATGCAATATAAAGGGTGAATATTCAATTGACAATATATTCGACACTTTTCTTTTTATTTTAAGATAGTGCCTGCGTAGAAAACGTAAAAAGATTGAGAAAAATCTCAATACCAAAATAAGTAACCTTTATGTCAGTAACGAAATCCTTACAAATAAATCATACCATTTGTTATAGAGATATGATGTGTATTTACAGATATACCTACTAGTACGGTAATACATCGTACGATTCTCAAACGAAATTACCGAAAAGTAAACAGGCGAAGGTATATGCTGATCCAAAGCATACAGATCTGTTCCCGTTTTACTGTACCATAAATTCGATTCAGAAACGAGGAAAGCCTAAAACACACAAACAAATCTCACGAAAAATGCTTACTTACCGAGTTGAAGTTTTTACGAGACGAGTCTTGAAGAATGAAAGAGCGGACGAAAGGCAGACTCGAATGGTGAGAGAGCTTTAAACACAAATTAGCTTCGCGCTAATGCCCGAAAGTTTTTATCCGTTTCAAGAACTGGCCGGTTGCCTCCAAAGAGCGATAAAAAGTTCCCAAATCGAAAAGCAATGCATTCTAATCGCTTTTTTGTTCTCGCGAGTCAAAAGCACAAAGATATAGTCGCTAAATATCTATGTTAAAGTTAACGATATTTAATACGATAACGCGCAACGCGGTCACTCTTTAGCCATTTAGCGAATGGAATTTTCGATGCTGCGAACCAGGCGGACTGATTTAAACTAACACCAGAACTCCTAGGCGATTCGCCGTGGTGGAAAACGTCGGCTTGCGTAGTCCTGTAGAAGCTGAATTTTGTGTAGTTTTGGACGCGTTTGTTGGATACGAGTTCGCGTGTTATTATTTTGTTTTCTTGTTCCTCTGGAAATGATTTTCACCTAAGAAACATAATTAAAGTTGCCATTTTTATGATTAAGATAGATTCGAAAGATGTTGACAAATACAGTACCTGTTCATTTTATTAGTGCTACCTTATAAATTTAAGCTTTTCTGTATTTCCAACGCGATAATTTACGAATACAAGTATAAAATTCATGAATAGGGTTTACAATACCTATCTAACATATGTTCCCTAATTATATTTCTATGAAATTGAGTGGCACTTAATGAGCTCTTGCCTATTATTATCCCCCTCATGACTCATTATGTACTGTATAGAAGATGGGTAGAAACAAGATTGAAAGGCACAGTAATTCGTAGAGTATTATTTGGATCGGTTACTATTGTAGAAAGAATATTTATCTAATTATGTAAGAACGTTTATTTCCGTGTTAAGTTATTGCTTGCATGCGGTTTATATTTCTTCGTTATGCGTAAAAAGTGGACATACCAATTGAGAAAAAACTGCGTATTGACGCATTGTTGGGTACAGGAGTGTATTCTCAACGTACAATTGCAAAGAAAGAAGAAGTATCCTGACAAACAGTGCAGCGAATGGACAAAAAGCCATCAAGATTACACAATTGAAGATTGGCGAAAGCTAAGACAAAATAACTTAAATGAATATGCAAATCAAGTAATTTTTTTTCGTTTGAACAATGTGTTTTCATTAAAGATCATATTCAGCGATTCGTCTAAACTAGAAGTCATGATTGAAAGAGCTCAATTTGTTAGATGAAGCTAGTGTACTAAAAACGGAGAAACACCCTCCGTCAATTATGGTATTGTCCTGTATATCAGCCGAAGGTCCTGGATCACTGTATTTTTGCCAAGGCACTATCAATCAACACCAATGTGAACGTATGTTGGAGGATGTCTTGATGCCATATATCAATGGCTTAGATCCGAATGAAGGCCCTTACACATTCATGCACGATAAGGCACCATGCCACATGGCCAAATCTATCCAAAACTTTTTGAAAACGCACGCTCTGCCAGTGTTACCTTGGCCAGGAAATTCTACCGACATCAATGCTATTGAGAAGGTGTGGATTGTTCTAAAATCACACGTCTATTCGAGAAAATTTATAGAAATTACTGAAAATTGAAGGATTTTATTGCTTACGACGGCATTCAATCTATATGTAAGCCAACTATTTCTTTAAGATCGCACGTAAAGGCGTACTCTGTGTAAAATACACTTAGGTAGTAGTTGAGTGTAGGCTTTTACCACCGTCATCCGTAGTAGAAATGTTTTTCTGGTTTTGTCGTGTATTCACTGTTTTACTTGACGTTTCGCTGATCATGCTGTTAGCTGGTCAGATTGGTCTTTAAAAACCTTCTGAAAAAGCTGGTCGCATGATCAGCGACACCTCAAGTAAAACAGAAAATACACGACAAAACCCGAAAAACATTTCTACTATTGTTGGGTAGTAATTTAAACAGATATAATCGTAATCTGATAATTTGAGTATAAGGACTTCCGATAACGATCCTTCGAATAAAAATAATCACATTACTATTTTATTTCCCGTTACACCGGAAGTGAATGTTAATTTTCTTATTTTAAACAGAGTTATATATATACATATATACATACACTACCGTGCATAGAAGTTTGGCTAAGCGAGAAAATTTTACAATACTTTAATCTAATAAACGGCATTGTATTCAACGATGATAATCTTCATAAAAATGTATCTTAAATACATCTGCAACTCAAATAATAAAAGTATTATGAAAAAAAAAGTAATTCAGCACCTTATGTTGCGGAACAATCATTCTCATTCGCAGCGGATTATTCTAATCTATTTATTAGATAAGTTGTATCGATGGAACCAGGCAACCTCTCTCTCTTAGGGTTCGTTCCTGCCCGGCTCTAATGTTTACTGTGATTACCAAACTCACAACAGTTCAATTTGAATAGTATTATGATCAACAGTACAGTAAGTGAATAGGACTGTTCGAAATGCCTCGTGGTAAATCAATAGGTGTTGTTAACCGATCGAGTATAATAACTTTATATAAGGAAGATCTTGCCAGCAGGCATATCGGTAAAAAATTAAATCTAGCCAAGTTGATAGTAAAATACACCGTTGGCCAATATCAAGAAACAGGCAACTTGGGGGACCGTGACCGTCCAAGTGCCTCACGAATAACCACCCCAGCGGACGATCGTCTACTACAACTATGGAGTAAACGAAATCATCAAAGAATAGCACCAGAAATAACGAACGAATTGAATTGCGGACGTCAGGGTCCGATTACAGTAACCACCGTCAAACGCCGGCTGGCCGAAGGAAATTTACACGGTAGCGTGCCAGATCGTAAACCATTACTACGCCAGGATAATCGACTGAAAAGGCTACAGTGGATCCGTGAACATCGGGATTGGACGGTAGAATAGTGGCAAAATGTTTTATGGACTAACGAATCAATATTTAAAGTGTTTGGTCAAAACAGGAGAGTGTTTGTCAGACGTTCCACTAATAAACGAATGCTTCTTTTAAGACCGTTTGCAAATGGGTGAATGAATTTAAAAAAAGGCCGTACGAGCGTAAATGACGATCCCCGTTCTGGGCGCCCAAAGACAGCAACTTTTGTAGAAAATGTGCAAATAGCTTTGAAATTTGCCGAAGCTGATCAACATTGAAAGATATTGCTAAGGTTAAATTAGACATGTCTAAGTGGTGTGCAAGATGGATGCCGCATTTACTCACACCACTGCAACAACTCAAACGCGTGGAATGTTATACAACCATTTTGAAGCGGTTTCGGCAAAATCTAACAGATCTTTTGCACTAATTTGTGACTTGCGATTAAACGTGGATCCACTACTACACACTGGAAAGTAAACAGCAATCAAAGAAGTGGACTAAACGTGGTAAATCTACTGAAGGCCAAAGTCATCCTATCGGCAGAAAAGATGATGGCTTCCGTTTTCTGAGTTACGAATGGAATCTTGCTTATTGATTACCTTCTAAAGGGACGAACAATTACTAGACAATACTATCCTAAACTTTTGGATCGATTGAAGGCAGCTACAGTCGAAAAAGGACCCGGAAGAAAGCAAAAAGGAGTCCTTTTCCGTCGGGACAATGCGCCAGTTCGCAAGAGCGGAATTATCGAAGCAAAATTGGCTAAATTAGAGTTCGAAGCACTTGAGCATCCCACTTATTCATCAGAATTAGCTCCTTCGGAGTATTATCTCTTCCCCAAGCTTAAGAAACACCTCGGCAGTATGAGATTTGCTTCATATGAGGAGCTGATAGCTGTCGTGGACCACTATTGAGCATCGACTAAATAGATGTATCGATCTTGAGAGAGATTATGTCAAAAAGTAAAACACATTTCATTGAAATTGCTATTTGCTATGCTTTAGTTACTGAATGTTTCAGCTTACACTCGTATGTATATTTACGACATTGTAGAGATTATACGTAACATTTTATAATGCATACTGGAAATCTTGCAACGTGCGGGAATCTAAAGCGGCAAACAAAAAATAAACGACGTTATAGTACAGGAATGCATTACTGGTATTCGATTGGCAACCCTGTCAATTCGATGAAAACAAAATGGCCAACGTAAATAAGATTTAGACTTTTCACGCATTTCTTAGAACGAAGTTTCAATCCTTAACAATTCTGATATAAAAGTAATAAAGTTGAACGATCATAAAGAAAAAAACTTCGAAAAACAAGATAAGACGGCAACGAAGACGATTTTTACAATTTGGATCAATGAAAATTAAAATTTATAAACATACGCAAAAGGATGTTATTAAGCTGTAAATATATTTGTGTTGTTCAAATTATTTTGTTGTAAATATATTTGATGTATCGAGATTATCTTTTCGATAATTAGGTATTTATAGCATACCAGTGCATAAGTATATGAAATAAGAGCATAAATCTCGAAATAAATTGCATAAAAATTCAAAATATTTACTTGGCGAAAAATGCACGAACAGATCAACTTATATTATAATTGCCGTTGTTTTTTGTTTCGGCTAAGCAGATAGGAGGTTATAAATAAATTTCTTCTATAAAAATCTTCATTATTTATAATTTTTTTATTAGTTTACATAAAATGCTAAATAGATTTGATGTAAGAAACCTTATATCTAAATTAGATCGCCTTTTTAGGAATCGCTGTTTAATTTTTAACTAAAGTAATAATTGAAGAATATTATATATTCTTGCCTATTTTATTTATTTATATTTTAATTATTGTACGGAGTTTGTTATCACTTATGTTGAAGTAACCGTGGCAGATTAAATTAATCTACTTTAAAGTGAAATAATAACAATAACACCCACTACGCGATCAACAGTAACCAAAATAGAAAACAAATTTAGGAATTTTAAAAGTATTTGAGATAACTTCACAAAAGGTCAACTTGAGATTCCAGAGAATATCCAGTTAAATCTTTTATTACCTATAATATCTGTGAACTAAAAGAGAGAATTGGATCCATCCAACCTGACATCATTTACAAGAGATTGAAAATCATTTAGGATAATGTCAATTAGTTAAAGGAAAACAATTTCGACATTGGACTTAATTTTAATTTACTCTTACTCTTTCAAAAAGAATATAAAATAAGTGACCTTACTTAAATAATGATTCCTGAGAAAACCGATTTAGATACGAGGCATACTATACGGAGCCGTGCGGTAGATTTTTTGAGTATAATGCAAGTCTTGGAAATGCCGTCCTTTAAATCTTTATATTTCTTTACAATAACATTCTACTGTGATTGAAAATAACTGCACAATATGTGCGAATACTGTTTTTCTTTTCTAAAAATATAAACCACTTTAAAACAATGATACCTACTATTAACTGCAACAATCTACTACAGTTTCACTTTTCTAACTTTAACTTTAGCAAACTCGTTAATTAGGCATATATAATTTATAGTGGCAGCCAGTGTTTATTCAAAAGAAATTAATGAGTTTTACTGATTTTAATTTGGAATAACTCTCCCCACTGACTACAGAGACGGGTGTTAAAATTCTCAAAAGAACAATCGAAAGGCGTTATAGAAAGCGGTTGTCATCTGGAATCGAATACAGTATGCAATTCTTCTTGAAGATTACATGCATTTGTATTTGATCTATTTTAGAGCGAAAATATTGACTGGAAACTGGTACAATACTTCTCTAACTACATATGTATATCCCTCTATATACACTCAGCGAAATTTATAGTTCCATATAATTTTCTAGTTCCCCTATAAACGTTTAGCAACGGTATGAGTTAGGAATTACCTACAATTACATTTCTGCATGTAAAGAGATAGCAGAGACATTATTTTGTCAATGTCACAGCTGTTAGATATGTAGGGGAAGTACCTACCGTATAAATGTATAAATGCGGGCGAAATTTCTACAACTGCACAGAGGTAGACAGACATCCTGCCAAATCGGACATTACTTTTCAGTGAAAAAATGTCTCTAAATATCTTCAAAAGTTTATTTATTGTTAAGTACATATATTATCGAAGTATACATATCAGTTAATAAAAATGCCAAGAGATAAATTGCTATATGAAGAGGAAAAAACAAAAATAAATTGTTATAAAGAGAAGACGTGTACAACAAATTTTATTCGGCTATAAACGTTTTCGGTGGCTAAAAAAGGTTTCAAAACCAGCCTTAAAAGAGACATAAACAGGCAAGACTGAAATTTGCGTAAGATCATATGAGATGGGATCGTGAGCGTAACAACGTCATATTTTCTGACGAGAAGAAATTTAACTTAGACGGGCCTGATGGTTTCAAGCATTATTAGCACGATTTGCACAAGAATACTGAAGTTACAATGAGCCGAAGTTTTAATGGCGGCAGTGTAATAGTTTGGGGTGTTTCTAACCATAAAAAAACTCCTATGCGTTTTATTTCTAGGCGAATTCTAATTCTTATATAGAGCTTCTGGAAGTGGTTCTGATAGATTGGATATTGCAGTAAGGCAATGCAGCTATCCATAATTTTGTACAAACAAAGTAGTGGTCAAAGAACCAAAATCTACGATGATATTCCTATTTTAACATTGACCAAATCATAGACGGTATGAAGACCCGGATGTTTGAAGTTATTTTGAACAGAGGATTTAACACTCACTACTAACTTTAGAAGGAATTATACATTTTTTATCCATTTACTTTATTTATTAATTTTGTGCTAATGGAACTTGGAAATTTTGTTGTATTGTGTTAGCATTATTGGAAATATTCTCTGTATAAAATGTAATAATTTTTTGATGTTAGTTTCTCTTGCATTTGTGTTTCTTTGTAGTTCAGCATTAACTTCTATGCATAATTTTGCGAATATAGTAAGAAAACCAAACATTCTCTTCAAAAGTTCATATGGAACTACAGCAATTTCACTGACTGTACTTCGGTTTTAAAAATGCTATATAGAAACTGAAAATTTCCATAAGCGTAAATGGTTCATTGATAGACAAGAATATAATTAAAAAGGTTTATTTTAAATTAAGGCAAGTTAGTTATTGACACAATTCTTTTTAAAACTTCTCTTCAACGCCGAATTTTCATATTTATAATTTCAGAATGAACTCCATGTTCTAAAAGGATTACTGCGGTTTACAGATTCTTTGTGTATTTGTGAAGTTCCTTATAAGATTTCCTCAGTCAGAAAGCGTTTGTAAGTGTTAGTCACGAATTATCAAATAACGTACAACAAAAGCAAAAAGCGAATCATTTTTAGCAAGGTAATTCAAACAACTTCTCTCAACGATTTTACCATTGCCTAACTCTTTCAAATAATGTGAGGGTTCCTTTATTAATGGGAAACTCGAATTCTTTAATTTGACGTAGACTCGTCTCAACTTTGACGAGTTTCAGATGGCAAAAAGGATTCCATAGTGCAGGATTTTTGTTTAGAAGCTTGATCCATAACGTAATATCTGCTACATATATACCTTTGTAAAGCAAAAAAAACGCCAAAAAATAAAAATTTACCTGTTCGAGCGTCTTTTTTTCAACAAAATGTTTAGGATCGCTAAGGAATTTATTCCAACTTTTACGTGTCCATTGTATAAACAAATGAAAATAGACAGTTTATTGGAATGACAAAATTGTTGAATTGTGCTGTAGCAAGCAAATATATTTTGTCATATATTCGATTCAGTTTAATTCGTATGACTTCATGGGTGTTGCTAATTGAAATAATAAATTTCTTTGGGTAGTTCCTTAAATAAATTTCAGTTTATTTCTAATTAAGTGCAGATAAAAATATTTCCATAAATGTAAGAACGTTTTGTTCCAATCAATAATATAATATAATATCATCTCGATATCGAAACAGTAATTTATTTCTTTCATTTAATATTACTGAGTTCTTTTGCCCTCGTTTAAGAATTCCTTTATTGGTACTAATCATAATTCAACAACTTTCCCAAATACTTTTTCAATGAAACACTGGACCCTATTATAACGTAAGCCTTTATAAGCTAGCCAGCTCACGCTTAATTTCCACTAATCTCCTTATTTTCCCTTTTGGTCTTATCGTCCGAAATATTCTGCACGAGTTATCTTACTTCCGGTGAGCTTTCTAGCTAAAATACACATTTACTGCCTTGTAATAGCGAAGTGAACGAAAAAACCTTTTTTATTGCTTCATATCTGCAAATGCTGTAATATATTACATAAGGCGTCTTGACACTTAATGCTTATTGCTACATACATATATTCAATTTATAACCTACTAATTATTGAATATTTCTTTGATAATAAAATATTTTTAATATGGACTGTTTAACTTCAATATACCATCCTTGTATATCAGTTACTGATACTCAGAGAACAACGATAACACGAGAATTCGGAAACTTTAGGAACTGATAGAGTACTTTAATATAAGAACCGACACTTTCTTAACAGTTGAATCCATCAATCTCGGAATGAAGCTTCCTTTAAAAATTTATGCGATTTTTAAACTTTTACAGATATTTCAAACACTGCAACAGATATAAATTCTTTTTTGGAACACAATTTGAAGTAGTCATGTAAAGGGGAACCGGGTACTCCATATACCATATCCCCCATTATTGTTATAATTCTCTTTCTTCTTATTTATCAAAAATATAGCCGATTTTACGTAGAAGGCGGGGACAACAAATTTGGAAGACAGTCAAATATTAAATATATTAAGTAATAATAATAAAGCATGATTGATGTGCATAGATAATTGTCAATTTAAATAAATATCATAAAACAATATAAATCATTGATATTTCGATAAGGTTTCGAAAAAATAATTATAATATATCCATAATTTGACTTATCTAGATTAATTATAAGCATTTGCTGTAGATATCACCAAACTAAAAATGCATACGTTGCACTATCACATAGAACGTTATTCGTAACTCACACGCATATACAGCACGTTCATTTCAAAACTTCCCACACCAAGTTTCTGGAAATCTGGAAATTTATGAAAAATTATCGAAGGGACAATTTTTTATGCAAAAGTTGACTCGCCCTCTTTAATCCCCTACTCTCGGGAGCAAGTCCCTTGAAAATCTTAAATAAAAAGGGATATCGAATAATATCTCATTTTAATGGTATTTCGAAACAGTATATTTTAGCGTTAAGTTTTTTGAAATTGAACAATTCGTTTTCGATATTTAAAAGAAAAATTGGTTTAGTTTGATTTATATTTCTAGCTAGTCAATCTATTTTGGGAACATCGGAACAAAAGCCAATATTAAAAACTTTTCTAAAATTCATTTATACATTTTCAACAAGATGGAGCTCCTCACTATGTTCTTCCAATACGGTAGTGGTTAGACAATGTATTTCTAAGTAAATAAATACGATAAATGAATTATTTAAAGTCTATTGTCCCAAAATTTAGAAGAACGTCGTCAGAGCATTGCTGTAACCTGTCGTGGAATTCATAGAGGTGTTTTTGAAAATGTACGCAGTTTTGAACGGCTATTCCATTGTTTAGCGTACAATGAACAACATTTCGAACAATTGTTGGATTGATTTTTTCTGCGAAAAATATTTGAATTGTTAAATAACAAGAATAAAACATTTTATGTAGTCGAAGTGTGTTTGAGTATTAGGTACTTAAACCGAAAACAAAAAAAAACAAAGCACTAATAAAAAAACTCTCAAACGAATCGATCCATTTCAAAAAACTAAACGTCAAAATGTATTGTTTTAAAAAACCACTAAAATGATTCGATACCCCTTTCCACTTAGATTTGTAAGGGGGTAGCTCCCGGTTAGGGTTAAACTGGGTGACTCAAGTTTTGCATAAAAAGTTGATAATACTTCTTACATGTCTCAGGAAATTTTCCATAAATTTCTAGATTTTCAGAAATTTGGGATGTGAAGTTCTGAAATGAAGACAATATATAAGCCAGCCGTTTCAAAAGATATATGCGAAGCGTTTTTTCGTACAGTGTAAATCTTACTTTGGCAAAGCAGCAATAATTAATATAGCTAATTTGTTGAACATTTTACTTCCAACACTTCAAGTAGCATTAACAACATTGCAGTAATTCCCTTGACGTTTCAAGAATTTGAGTTGCATGATGCCTTGAAAGATATGTTTGTAAGTGCCCAACAATAAAACTTGTTCTCTTTTGAATATGTAATAGTATTGGAGTATAAACGACTAGAAGCACTACGTGAGCCATAGTTTCTGGAAAATAAAGAAGAAAATCCTAGAAATATTCTAACTGTTGTTGAAGAAGGTGAATATTGACGCAGATACGAAATTAAAGCTGTCGAATACTGGATTGCACTGGATCCTGGCCAGACACTCCTCCGAAACGGTCACCCGATTTCGTTTTTGCTCCGGTGTGAGCAAACCCGGTACCCATCGCGCCGAAATCTTTTTCATACCCAAAATTTCGTGTAGGATATGGCCCACTCGTTCTTCTGAGATGCCTGTTGTCTCTGTTATCTCTTTCAGCTTCAATCGACGATCGGCTAACACGATATTATGAATCTTGTCGCTCATTTCATCGTTGGTAGCGGTTTTTAGGCGTCCACTGCATGGTTTGTCACTTGTGCTGCGGCCGCGTTTGAACTCGTTCACCCAGAAGCTGATGGTCGAAAATGATGGGGTACATCCGCCATGAACCTCTAGCAAAATATTTTTTTATTACTGCACGAAATTCGGTTTTATCCACTTTTGCGAAACCGCCTGACTTGCTACACAAAACACACTCTTCAACAGCAACTATTGACAGTAGATGTCTGAAATTTTCTCAGTTGTCATAAAAAAGTTTGCCCTCGCCGACCAATGCATCCACTTCAATATTCATGCGCCGGAAACATTTCAGGTCGCCCTCGTATGTACTATACAATACTATTAGAATAAAAAACAAGAGAACTACAAAGAAAATATGGCACAGGAATGCCGGGGTAACATGAAAGGAAGTGATAATGGAAGAAGGAAGTTGTAAAAGATTTTAAAATGTATAACATTACAAAGTGACTTGTTATATCTTAATTCAATTAATGTGAATAACTTAACTATGTATGAGGGCTGATTTTTTCAACATCCGCTAGTTAATGCTGTAATAGAATCACAGTCAACCCTCCTGTTCCCATTAGGTAGATCCATTAGGTGTGTAGTGCTGAAATATAATAAATGTATATTCTAATTCCTATATCTATGTTAATGTAAGAATATACAGTTAGTTGCAATTTTCTCCTTCATTTAACATTACGTAAAGCAATCTTAACAAAAGTTATAACACCGCTAAGATTTTAGTTTTATTTTAAACCAATATCCTATCAAAAACAGAGCTTAAGGAGATTTAAAAATTTAACCATTTTGTAATAAAACTTAATATATATATAATAAAGCTCAACAAGTTTAGTTATGTTATTGTACTATCGTATACGATTTTCTAATAAGAAAGCAATACATGATCCATTTTTTGTTGCATGGTCCAATTTACGAATTAACAACGCAATCCAAAGTCTGCTTGCTTTTCTTTTCAAGTTGTCTTATTCTTGTAAACCTTTAAATGAGGATCTTTGTATAAAATTGTGACCACGGTGGTTTTCAGATTGCTTGATAGCTGAAAATGTCTATAAATTAATGTATTTAAATTCGCAATAACACAAGCGCTTACAGCTGCAATATTTTCTTTGAAACGATCATTCCGATGATGTGCTACGGTTTTTTCATCCATTACCGTACCAATTTTTTCAAATGTTGTAACATTTGGTCAATTGGAGAACTTTCTTATTTAGAAAGTATGAGATTTTCTTACAACTTTATCATATCATTCAACAATTTTTCAAATCATCACATCTTCTTCTTCGTATCCTAAAGTGGAACATCCTTTAGATACACTTACGTATTTCAGTATAACTACATTTGGAAAAAATGAAGATTTTCCATTTTATCCTGGCTAAGGCTATACAAAAATGCCCCTCTAAATTTATACTTCCTTCCTTTAAGTTTGCGATTCATGTTACTGTAAAATTTTATATTTATTACCGCGAAAAATACCATTATCTTCAAGTTGTAAAGTCTTTTCCCTATACATACATAGTTGAGGCATAATGAACCCGCCCTTGGTTGTCTGGTGTTACTTGACTTAGTTTAGTTAGCAATTACGGAATAGTTTTAACAAGTTTCATGAAGGTAGCGCTCTACTGGCATTGATTTGAGAATTTTGTGAAAACCGTATTTTCCAGAGTATTCCATGCTGCAACACCCACGGTTTGCTTGCGGTTACTGCATTTGGTGTATAACTTCATCGTAGGTAGTAGTTAGTTTTCCTAACCCTGAGTTAAAATTGATTATGTTGATGATGACCTAATCCCTTTTTTATACACCAACAACGTAGTAAAAATATTATTTCTCAATGAAGAAAATATATTTTAAATTTAAACTAATTGACCAATAGAGGTGGAATCATCAACGGGTACAGCGAAGTATTAAAAGCACTTATCCAGGGGCATGTTCACGTTTATACATTTTCGAAAATTTGTGTTGGGGTTGTGTGGGAGTTAAGTGAAGCTGATCAATTAAAATAAGTTCAAGGCGAATTTTGTCGACTTCTGGGAATTAGTGATGAATTAAAATCTGCATTCGAACATCTTGTAAATTAAAGCGAAATGTTTCAAAACTACTGCAAATCATTGTGTTGTATACACTAGATTATTATCTTAAGTTTAAAGTAAATGAAAGTTATTTACAGAGGATGAAGTATCTAATCTACAAGTTAAACAACGCTAATCCACTACCAACTTGTGCGCCAAACTATTATACAGTGACAACGGATATTTATTTTGAATCTATATTATGTTACGTGCGTAAAGTTAACTATACCGATTATGAATATAATAGATTATAGAAGATAGGCTAGAATAACAATAACACCTGCAATCATCGCATTTAGAAGTGCTCAAGTTATAAAATGAAAATTATAAATTTTGTTAAGAAATACCATTTGCAATACGAAGTAGAGAGACTTAGTTTTGTATAGATTGAAATCGTTTTTTATATGAAAAAAATAGATGAAAGCAAAGGCCTAAACTTGAAATTTATATGTGTGCAGTTCTACCTCAAGATTTTTGTATCTAGTTACAATGCATAAATGGAGCGTTGTAACTGTTTTAATCCAAAAATTTAATAAATAAAAGATTAATTTCTTGTAGATATCTGTGCCCAAATTAGTTTAATAAAGTCACAATGAAAATTATAAGCAGTAAGTAAAGTATTGCAAAAATAAAAGAATATGTTCAAAAAACAGATTTTTCAGTATCGAATAAATATTAGCAATAAATTATATAAGAAAAGAAGATGAATCTTTAGATAATAACACACTGATTATTATAATTATTATATGAGACCGGATTATATGCAAAGTGCAAAAATTTAAGTTAATTTATTTTTTATATTTTACGTCTATTTGTAGATGTCTTACACGGATTAAAGTTAATTAACTTTAATCAGTGTACGACATCTACACATAGACGTAAAATATAATAAATAAATTAAATTGAATTAAATTTTTGCACTTTGCATATAATCTGGTCTCTACAGTAATTACAAATAAAAAATGTTACGTTGTCCTATTTTGAAGAACAATACTGGTGTAGCCTGTTCCCAAAGTTCCCCCGTGAATTTTCCGACCAATACTTGTGTAAAACGCTTGTTTATTTATTCGCTCGCTGAAATGCGCATGCGCAAAAAATCTAAAAACTAAAATATAATTGCAATTTTCACTAAAGAAATGTAATATGTGGAATAATTCCAGCTCTCTTATTCATGTTTGTATGTACATTAACATGTACAGTGAAATCTCCCTTAAACGGACACCAACGGGACCAATCGAAGATGTCCGTTCAATATAAAAGAAATATGTAGTAGATACAACAAAAATCGTGTTTTAACAAAAAATGAATATATTAAAGTATCTGGGACATTTAAATCGTATATGTATATAAATGCTTTTAAAATAAATAAGAAACTTTAAACTTAAGAAAAAAGTTTATTTCCTTTAGATATATAGATACAAAATATAAATATATGTACATAGATACATAGATGTAGTATGTAATACAAAACAATGAAATGAATAGTCACTTTAAGGACGCAAAAATTCATATATTGTTGTTTGTCTTCTCTTTTTCTTTAAAATGGCGTCTTGAAATCGTATTTCTAATTTAGAAAGAAGCTCCAAAGACTCTGTATCTCCGTGATTGTCGACAAAACTTTTGAGCTGCTTGGTCAGGGTAATAGCTTTTCCATAATTTGGGATATCATCGACATCAGAATCTTCCGAAAGTTCTTGTATTTCAACTGGATTTACAATTTCTTTTTCTGAATCTGGATCTTCAACATACAAATCTTCATCTACGTTCGGAAAATCATTAAGGTTTTCATTATCCGTCAATTTCAATAAATTCTTATTTTTGAGGATATCTGAAGGTACACTAAATGGCAAATCATCTTCTAGGTCAGATGTATCAGCCTCAGTTAACTGGTCTTCACTTTGCATGTTTACATCAATAAATCCTGTTTTGCGGAAGCAATTTTGAATTGTCTCCTTGGTTACTTGGTGCCCAGCGGTTTTTGCCAAATAAACTGCATCCAGTGGTGTAATTTTATTTATTAACTTAAAAGCTGTACCAGCAGTTACAATGTTTACTAGCAGATGTTTGAGTATTAGACGTCGGTAATAAGTTTTAAAATTCTTTATAATCCCCTGGCCAAGTGGTTGACAAACTGGTGTACAATTAGGGGGTAAAAATATTTTTATATTATTTAAGCGAACGTCTTTCGGATGAGATCTCGCATTGTCTGAAAATAACAAAATGTTTCTTTTTTCTTTAGCCATTTTCCAATCTAGGTCTTGCAACTACTCTGTCATAATTTGTCCTGCCATCCAAGCTTTCTTATTGTATTTCCAAGTTACAGGCAGGCTATTTATATTAATGTTTCTAAAAGCTCTGGGTTTAGCTGCCCTATCAATGACTAGGAGTTTTTCTTTTTCACCCGCCATATTTGCACAATGCAAAATTGTAAACCTCTCTTTGGGATACTTACCCCTAACACATTTTTCCTTCTTTAATGTGAGAGTTTTGTCGGGTAGGACCCTAAAATACAGGCCTGTCTCACCGGCATTATAGATGTCTCTCGGTGTATATCCCTTAATCAACGCAGGACATTTTTTTTAAAACTATGAAACATCTTCAGCATTAACCGAAGCTCCTTCTCCCGAAATCGCTTTAAAACTTATAACGTGGCGGATTCTAAATTTATTGAGTCAACCAGAAGAAGCACTGAATGTAGAATGTCCCAAAGAAGCGGCTATTTCCCTTGCTTTACATTGTATTAGCGGACCTAAAAAAAGAATAAGTTTTTTGCGTTTTCGTCACGACAAACCTATTGGTAATCTCACTTTTTCTATCTATTTTAGAATTTAATATGAAAAGAAAACCAACGCATTAATACAAAAAAATCTTATCTAAAAAAAGAAATCATATGCATACCTGTTAAAGGAATCCTCTTATACCGAGCTGCTGTAAACCAGTCATAACACATCCATTTTAGTACCATCACGAGTCAAAAAGCTTCTTTTTTCATTCAAATTGCTGTTCCACATCCATTTGTTTAGAAGGATTTCTTTATGTTTAATTATATCTGCAGCTTGTGTTTTTCCAATATTAAAACGCTTGGATAAGGTCCTTACACTTAATTTCTCTTTATTGTAAACTTCAACAATCTCAATCTTTTGTTTAAGCGTGAAATTTTTTCTATTTGGAGTGTCTTTCCGCATAGACGTCAGACTAATATTGAAAGCAGATTCAATCGAAAGCGTACACAAAAAGAATAAGAACGGTAAATCCCCGACCAACTTAGGGAAGTCCCTAATTCGCGCCAGGCAGAAATGCACGACATAGGCTGCGTTTGTACCGAAAGATTAAAGTCGGTAAATCTCTGGTTTACTCGGGGAAGTCCCAGCGAAATTGGCGAGCGGCGCGATTGAGAAATACAATAGCAATACTCTCGATATAAAAATAAGATAAGGCGTTTCTTTTTATTTTATTTTTTGTCATTTTCACATTTTCTCGTGTCCGCGTCCGTTCAAGAGAATGTCCGTCCAAGAAGGAGTTAATACAATGGAAATTATATGAGAGCCGGTCGGTACCATGAGAAACTGTCCGTTTAAGGGTGGTGTCCGTGTAAGAGGGGTGTCCGCGAAGGGGAACTTCACTGTATATACATATGTGCACTTTTGTCTTTATTTCTGTATAAAATACCACCGCAACGCGTATCGTGGCCAATATTGTGTTTATGTTTGTTTTTCTAGCTATGCTTCCGCAGAATCTTTTTTGAAGGCATGTAATAATGCCTATATATTTCTGCAAGCACCACCACCTTTTTATATGGGACTCTGGCCTACTTAATTTATTGTTTTGATGAGCACACCCGCAAGTGCTGTGCTTATTAACATGTCCCTTGGGAGCCAAATCTTATTTATTTGCTTTGATTTTGTCTAAGAAGCTTGATCGTTTTTCATTCATTCATGTTTGTAGAAGAACGTAACACTTTAATTTTTTGTGTATTTATAGGGAAACCCAACCGTATCTCTTAGGACCTGAACCCTGACGACAGTAGCGATAATAGACGATTTCACTACAAAGAAATGTAATGTCACAGCTACCCAGGCATTCTCATAACAAGAATGCTATATGTTAAATATTAATATCAACCAACAAGTGTGCGAACTACGCACCGACAAGGAAAACGGTAGAGTTGATAGCTTGCTCCAACGATGACTTAGGAAAACGAATACGCGTATATGCAGAAAAGGCCGCAATTGCCCCGACGACCACTACTATCGAGTGTGCAGACTTGTAAAGATAGAGACGCAATTGCGAGGTTGTGAATCCTAGTACGACGAAGTTATATACAATGGGTATAAGTTGAGGCTCTTATAGTATAAGTATTGTGAATTGTTGAATGGATACATATATAGTAAGCAATGTATATACATGTTATAAAATAAAATATTATATACTATGCACAAAAGCGAAAATAAATGACAAAATAAAATGAAATAATATCAATACTAAGATATAACATATATATTTATATCGACGAGAAATACATAAACTAAAGTAAATTTCCTGACAAAAATAAAATTCTTGAAAAATATACAATGTTAAGTCCTTAACGAAAATTAAACACTGCATTCTGGAAAGAAAAATAAAAAAGACACAAACATATATAACAAATAAACAAACATATATATCTACAGGAACATACATATATTTTACATGATCTTCCATTTTCCTTTTCGACAATCATGTAAAGGCAAGTTTAAATCAACCGTGCTCCCGCTGTTGTTACTTTGTATATTCATGAATGTTTACTTTCCAACTTTAAGCGTAAGTTTGTAAACTTAATACCGCATTATTATCGTAATACACAATCAAAAATCGTTTGTAATTTACACACTTATTGTGTTTGAAAACAGTCATTTCTGTGCATATATAGATAATTTTTAATAGAACATTGTTGACTCTGTGTCAGTTCGTATTAAAATGTAAGAAAATTGAAAAGAACGAAGCAATCTCAGGGTACTTCAAATTATTTCTGTTAAATAATAACTATCGGTTTCGTGAAAGTTTGAGCATCATAGGACCAAGGCATTCTAGAAAAGGACTACAAAACCAAAACAGTACTACTAACTGCACCACGGTAGCAAATTTACGTTAAAAATACACAAGCTAACATTGTAAAAGGAAGTACAAAACAAGTTAAAACGTCAAAAGGGAAGTCCTTAACGTAAATTACTATCAACAGCACGATTACGAGTCCCATTCCCTAAAATAAGTTTGAGTGACACTAACATTAAGTAGTTACGATGAATTTTTACTATTTCTTCTTACTTGGTAATCTAAACCATTTCTCACAATGTAATACTTCATGCCTTTACAATATCACATAAGCGCTAAAACCATTCAAAATCTGGAACCTTTAGCACATCCTGCAGCTTAGTTTGGGTTTACGGGTTACGGTTGTACCAACACAGCACAAATTTTGGCTATACCATACAAGGTGTCCATGAAATAAAATAAAAAATTAAGAAAAATGGAAAGATTTAATTTAATTAGTTTTAAATTCAAAATATTTTGCGAAAATTCCTTCGCAGACATGAGAGAAAAGAATGATAAAGACATTTAAAATAAAAATTTCTTTATTATTCAGAGCCAAGATATTCCTACGTAAGCACGTTATTGAACTCTTAGCATGTCATTTGGAAAGTAGACAGTGTTATCTTGTAGTTTTTATAATATCGACAGCTGTGTTATTGCAGTGTACTCAGCCTGCGTATATGTATGCGAGTTTGGTTGGATAGATGGATGTATTATGTATATACATTCTGCATCCATAGACGGCACGGCACATATTACAATTTCCTTGGGTGCTTTTAATTCTGAAGTTCGCATCGTAATTGACTCAATATTTTTTGGATTTACGTTTTATATAATTACACGTTTTCATTTTCCGTACTTTCTTGTTTTATTTCAGACACCCTGCACAAATTGACGAAACTTTAGCTTTCGTCATACCAAATGCTAATGCTATAGACTAATAGTGCAGCAGCCACAGTTTTGTCCTGAGCGTTCTCTTAAAAATACATGTAGTAATATTATATACGTAACATGGAAGCTTCATGCCTTAGATTTTGAAGCACAAACTATTAGAATGTGCTATCTAGAAGTGAATCAGTTCATTTCGAAACATAAGCAGTGTTTCTTAAATTCCCTAAATGAGTTCAAGAATTTCACAGGCAGTTTCACGGCATCCCTCAATCACTACAGCCAATTTTTAGACGTTGAGGAACATGATCGCGGGCAGAGTTTTGTTATTTTGGATATTTTCGACAAATAAAGTATTTAATTTTACGATTTAATCCTAAAGAAGCATTAGGTGGGCGACCTGAAATGTTTTCTGAACCGGGAAAAGATGGCGCACGAAGGTCGAAGTGGATTCATTGGTCGGCAAGGGCAACATTTTTTATGGCAACCGTCAAAATTTCAGACGTCTACTATCAATAGCTGTTCTTTAAGAGTGTTTCGTATAGCAAGTCAGACGGTTTCGCAAAAATGGCTAAAATCGAATTTCGTGCAGTGATAAAACACTTCTGGATGGCTGAGAAAACGACCACGAAATTCTAAATATTTTGATAGAGGTTAATGGCGGATGTACTCCGCTATTTTCGACTATCAACTTCAGGGTGAGCGAGTTCAAACGTAGCGGCACAAGCATAAGTGACGAACCACGCAGTAGACGCCCTAAAACCGCTACCAACAACGAAATGGTCGACAAGATTCCTGATGTCGTATTAGCCGATCGCAGATAAAGCTCAAAGAGATAGCAGAGACAACACACATCTCAGACGAACGCGTTAACCATATCCTACACGAAATTTTGGGTATGAAAGAGCTTTCGGCGCATGGGAGCAAAAACGAAATCGGGTGACCGTTTCGGAGGAGTTTCTGGCCAGGATCAAACGCAATCCAAGGGATTTCTTCATGCATTTCGAAATCGTAGATTAGACTTGGATCCGAAGAAAGCAACGACCGCTCTATCAACTGGAGAGGTCATGGCGACCATTTCTTGGGATTCCCAAGGTGTGATCCTCACCAACTATCTGCAGAAGGGAAGGACGATCACGGGGCAATACGACAACAATTTATTGACCCGATTCGATGCAGTATTGAAGGAGAAACGGCCTCGTTTACAGCGAAAAAAGTGCGTTTCCACCACGACAATGCAGCGGCTCGGTCACCCCACATCGTGGTGTCCAAATTGAATAAGTTGCTCTACGAATTAGTCTCTCATCCTCCATATTCACCGGACCTAGACCCAGGGGACTTTTTCCTATTCCGAAACCTGAAAAAAATCACTGGGAGGAAAGAGATTTGCCTCAAATGAAGAGGTCATTTTCCGACGGCTTGAAAAGACTGAAGCACCGTTTGAAAAGGTGTATCTCCGAGGAGACTACATCGAAAAGTAAAAATAGAAAACCATACCAATACCGTGTTTTTCTTGTCGATTCCGGAAACATTTCAGGTCGACCTCGTAGATAAAATTTGTAGATGGTTTTTACAACAATTACAAATACATAGTCACAGTTGAACATCTTAACATCATCTTGTTATAGAAGAGCTTAATAGTGCTTGAAATACAGACTCAGACTTTATTGGATTAATTAAAATTTGAACTGATAATGATGATTCTTCGTCGAATCCCTTATGCAATCCTTATGAAGGTCTATGGACATATTTGCTTAAACGAAAATATAGAACATTAGATGTAGTTTTGGTTATTTTTTCTTAATGAGACCAGATATACATAAATGTAAATTTTGTTATATTTTTATTACAATATCCAGTTATTTCTGTACCTAAAATTGTAGCTAGAACTAAATGTGGTGGGTTAATTTAGATTTTTTTCCTGGAAACGTAGCAGCATTATTATTTAATGCTAAACCTTTGTTTTCAAGCCTCTTTATTCGCATAGAACGATAGTCTGTTTCCACCTACCTTTTGCGCGTTGGTAAACCACTTTCACCCGGGCCAAATTCGTACGATTAAAATTTCAAAAGCCGGGGGTGACGTGGGTGCTGTAACTCAAATCAGAGCTCATGTATTTAATCTTACCCTTACGTAATATTGTAATACTTTCGTTACATATCTGTTTTCCGGAATATGGTATATAGAAAATAGGGAAAAGTTTTTCGTCATTTCAGAATCCCATTTGGTACTCTCGAATTACTTTTTTTTATAAAGTTTTATTTTATTGTATTGATCCTGTTTTTACTGCTACATTGCGGCGGTGAAGACAGGATATTACAACAAAGTTTTACCTCCAATTTGCATGTTACATGAAATGTTTTCAAAAAATCTTTTTTAAAGTTGATCGCAAAATCGTTGTTTCGGTAAACAATAACCTCAAAACCTTTTTAGGAGACCCTAAGGGGCAAGTAGATTACATGGAAAATCAGGAATTGGGCAAACAAAAAGATCTATTAAAGTTGGATACAAAAGGCATTTGATTCGTCTTAAATTCAGAAACTTCGACAAATCTAGTGTTACATATGCTAGAAAGAAATCATAGTATTGAAAATATATAGCTAATTCGAAATGCAAACAACATTAAATATGCTTGAGTCTGGTCGTCCGACCAGGGTATCATCAATATCGTCCTGGAGATGCCAGCCGCAGTGTTTGTCGACATGTATCTGCTGCCAGTACAAACTCAGACTGCGGCCGTGAAAACGTCATGTTACTTATTAAACATGTTTATTTAAATTGTTATAAAGGAATGGAAATTTACAGAAACAAACATATTTTGATGAATATAGATTTAGGCCTTCTGAATTCCAGCCTTTATTCTTTATTAAATCATACATGATCATAGTCAGTAATTTTAATCGGTTATAAACAGTGTACTTTCAGTTTATTTTGTTAGTTCGGTACTACTACTGAAGATAATAGCTTAGCTGTCGAAACGTGCGTCAGTTTTTAGTAAGATGTTGTGGTTAGAGAGATAGCGAAGTATTTATTTTTTTTTACCCAATGAGTTTCAATGCTTTGCTAACTGCGTTTTTAACATTTCTAACCAACTGCATTGTTTGTTTTGGTTTAGAGTATTTAGTTTAGAGTATTTGACTTTGCCTAGAGTGTTTTTCTAGTAGGGAGGTCTTTTAATATTCCTTTCATTTCTTGATTTCTTGTTTTAGGTATTCTTTTTTGGTAAACCACACGAGAGCTGTGGCCCAATGAAAGGTATGCTTGTTGCTTATTCGGCCAGCTTATTAGGCTCTTAATTTCCGTTAAACCTTTAACATCAATCACTTTTATGTGACTTTGACGTCCAAATTGCCTTAGATTTTCTACGTAAATGCATACTAAGTCAGATTTTAATGTATAGATAGGTTTGTAGAGCCGTCAATGTCGTCTGACTATCTGCAACAAAATGGACGATTATATCTTGAAGTTCTTTCAACACACATTTCTGCCTGAAGTATGCCAACTTATCACAAAGTAGACACAAACTTCGATTGTATTGAAACAATATAAGAATAAGAAATGATCGGTACTTGTATGCTATTACTATCAATATGATAACTCTATCTTTAGTCACTAGGTGTAAGAATGTACAACGCATTTCCAATAACAAGAAAGGAAGAGCAGACATTCTGAAAATTTAAATTATCCCTGAAAAATAATGCTCCTATTAATTTCATTTAATTTCAATCTCTGTAAACATATGATATTCAGGATATTCCACTTCAGGGAGACGCAAAATTTAAATTTTTTGTTCAATGTATTGCGCAATCTTTTTATTAGTTGCACACTGTTATAGAGTTTACTAATTATAAAATTACCAATGACTAAAATTGCAATTAATTTGAATTAGTCCGTATATAAAACTATGCTGGACATTATAAGCGCTCTCGATCTACAGTATTGAGATGAAGTGAACATCCTTACAACTTATATACACTCTAAGTTATATAGAAGCTTGGGTCTTAGAAATGAACAATAAGTTTCAAGAACAAAACTATTAATCGATAGAAAATCGCATTGCTTTAAATGGCTAATCTTTAAGTATACCGTTAGGTATCACTTGGTACGTCATCATTGATCACTTCAGTCAACTACCGCCTTTTTATACGACTTCCCGGAAGAAAATAATACAGCAAATTATGTACTATAAATCGTTTGAAGTTTTGATTGCGCTCAATATTCGGTGTAACGTTCCATCATCTGTACCCAGGTGTAAGTTATATCCCAATAAGCGTGCCACAGCTATCATATCTAAACATTGCCTTTATATACCGCCGTAATAAACCATAAGAGGTAATTGATATCGCAATAACACCATAGCAATAAAATTGCGTGAAAAAGCGATCGAGTGATCCCGCAATCTGCCTTCATCACGACATTATTGCTTAATTGGCTCTCAATAATTCTATTACAACACGCGTTATTGACTGTATATTACGGCTCGGTACTTAGAACCCTACCTACACCTCCCTATCGGTTCTATTACGAGGGAACTAATTTCGCAATGTTTAGACGGGGTGCACCAAAACGATATCCTGAAAAAAGATTTGAGAATGTGTGCGTGTGGGCATATATTTTTTAAAAAGAAAATAAATTTAAAATCTCAGAACACTCATTGAAGGATTTTCGTTTGTCAAAAACGAATTAGAATATGAAGTTACTGCTTTGTTAAATCAATAAGACTTGGAAATTTTACTATACCTAAAAAGATGGGCACATTAAAAAGGCGTTACTTGAATGTTATTCCCATTTTGTAGATGTAAAATACGAATAGTTCATTCGATGGAACGAATCGATTATTAAATCATTTTAGAATCAAATTCAGTGATTAAAAAATCGATACTTTAACAAATCGATATATCTACTGTAGCAAATCATGATGTAACAGAGGTTGAATAAAAGTTATAACAGATAGCGTGCTTATTTATAGAATATTAAAACTTCAAATTAATTTTTGATCCGAAAATTCTAAAGAGCTTTAACAGGATTCACAATTTTAAGCGATTACGGGTCTGTGTTATTACAATTTCGACTTTAAGCACTAAAATTTCTCAAGGTACCAACAACCAAATTTTGAGTTTAGCATTGGTAATTTGCTGAATTTGCCATACGTTAGTAGTATGATATTAAGACTTCACTATAATTTTAGTTCTTACTGTGGTTCATCATGGCTGGATACGTGTTCTGTTTTTTTTTTATATTTCATTCATTTCCTCTAATATAGCAAGTAAGAAGTCGACTTTCCTTTGCAAAAGGAGTTATTCTCTGCACAATATTCCTTTCCAGGCAATGAGTAAGTCGGAATGTAAGATACACTGCAAGTATTAGTATATTATTCCAGAATTTTATTTCATTTATCAATCCGTAGTTTTGTATCCTCATCTCTACATATTTTGCATGTTTCCAAAAATGCAAGACAATGGGTACAGCACATTTTTCTTTCATTACCTTAATACTTCCACATCAGTAAAGTAAAATATGTAATTGTATCTTCTCTTGACGATAGTTAGGAGAATAAATAAAACGCTTGCATTTATTACTAGTTTATTTCGATTTATATTGAACTATAGTATTGGTTCTTGTGTGATGTCACTTAACCCTCTTTCTGATATTCTTAGATACATTCTGTACAGCTTTGCAATTGGGACGGGTCGATGTTGGAAATTTATGGCGGCCATATTGTTCTGGCGGTTCTGTCTAACCCATTATTTATTATTCAGTCACTGATGCCAAAATACCATGACAAGTTACACTATTAAGCAGCACCTCCAAATGGTTAAAATTTATTATCAAAATGAGTGTTCGTTAGTGCAAACGTTGTGTGCTTTGCGCCCATTTCATGGCAGACGCGGTGGTACTTCAAAGTCGATTCTCCAACGTTTGGTGGCCACATTTGAGACGATCGATTCGGCAAATAATCTGTCAAAACCCTTACTTCAAAAGAACCCCAGATCAGCCGAGAACAGTGCCGCTGTCCGAAAAAGTGTGCAGGAGAACCCGAGGCAGTCAATTCCTCGCAATGCATAAGGACTCGGCCTTTTGCAGACTTAAACTTGGCGAATTTTGTATCGGGAATTGGGCCTGCACTCATACAAGATCCAACTGACCCAAGAGGTCAAAATTAATGACCATATAGAACACCGTTTGTTCGCTGCCTGGGCTTCAGAACATTTAACGCATTTTTGGAAGAAGGCCACCAGGATTGTCCGATTTGACTTCGCTAGACTTTTTCTTGTGCGGTTTTCTGAAGTCGCAGATCTATTTCAATAAGCTGCAATCGACCGATGCCGTTAAAGTCCACATAACCGAAACCATTGCTTAAAATTTAGCCGGGTCTATGCAGCAAAGTCATTGAAAATTGGACCACTCAGCTCCGTGCCACTATGAAAAGGCTTGGCAGACACTTCACCATTGTTATATTCCACACATAATGGCATACATGGGCCTTTCAAATAAATAACACAGCTTTTTATGCCATTTCAACATTGACCCGCCCTTATTGAAAAACTTTATAATATTTACATCAAGATTGAAATAGTTTGTAATAATTTGCAGTACTTTTTTCTATTATATTGAGGAAATAGGTTTTCTAGTTCTACTAGTTTACTAAGGAACAGGATTGATACCTCACGACTGCATCACAAAAAGCTTCTAGTACGCCCGCTAGTGGACCCGCTATTGAAGATAATTTACTTGAAAATCCAATTTACAAGAACTGTGCCTCATTTTTCCTATAGTCCTTATACGAGTATCATATCCTTTTATTTAATTTAAGCAACCATGGAAATATAATACCTGCACCGATTTAAGTTTTAATCTAGACGCCAGCAAAATAACATTTACGTTTTGCCCTTTCTAAATGTGTTTTGCCAGTAATCTAACGTTTTTAATTAAGAAAGAGCATTCCAATATCTTACCCCTGGATGTAGCGCATTTGGCAAATATAGCACAAGATTGTCTTAAAATTTAAGGTAGAACGTAAAAATGTAAATATCATTACTTTGGCTTAATCTACCTGAAGCATTACGGGAACTAACCTGAAGTCTGAATATGCAACAACATTTTTGTCTTGTTTCCTTTTCCCAGACGTTTCACCTGAAGCTGGTGGCGGCGTAGTTCTTATTTACCTCACTTTGTTGTCGTTCGTAAAACGGTCATTATTATAATGAACATCATCATACTCATCACCGCAGCAACTGCACCTAATAGTCCTTCTATTCGCATCAATTAAGCTCGACACAAGGACGTCATAACGAGTGACGGCTGGTTTAGTGTAAATAGAATTTAATTAGCGATCAAACAATATCGGGACATTATAAACGGCTCTCATGATGACGAACTTTCCACCGCCTGTGACTAAAGCCGATATCAGGTTCATCGTAGGCAAGGTTGCACTCCGGCGTATTAGGATAATTACAAATACATACTAATGATGATCCTTGCAAATATAGTCCCTTGTAGATGAAATAGTACCATTCTCGAGGTTCAACTGGTTTATAAGGACAAGAAGTGTATATTTGAGTGTATTTCAGATTTTCGATTGTAAATTTTTTGGTTGTTCAAACACAGAAAAAGAATTCTATTAATTTAACGAATTCCAATATATGTATTACGATTTTGTGGATTTAATTAACCAAAATGTTGTTAAATGAACGTCTTTTTTGTGATTTAAATAGGTAGAGAACAAAAACCTGTATATTCCACTCTTTTCTTGAAAACTGTGTTACCTAGTGAAGTGTATCTACGTTGAAAAAACAAGAAGAAATATGTGTGCATTTTTCTTTTATTTCTTGTCCGCTTCTAACACATCGTAAAATCATAAAATAGCTTCAATTCAATTGTCAAGCACTGCAAGAGTTTCTTCATTGACAACACATAGTAGGTTAGCGTTATTTATGATATGATAGATGTTAAAAATTTTTGATTTCAGTGTTACCAATTGCCTATTGGAGCTTAACAACCCTCTTTTCGTTTTCTCGAAATTTAAAACTAAACCACTGCTGCCTCGGTATTTTTTTACAATCTGTTTAGTATGGAATTTATGCATAATCACCATAAATTATTCTTTCTGCCAGTTACAACTATAACAATAAAAAGAACAGCAGAAGTATGTTTGAATGTAGAAGAATACCTTTTATGAACACTTCTTGTACGTAGAACCGAGTGATATACCTTCCATGTGCTGTAAAATGCACATTGTAGACTTTACTTTATGCATCTAATTATGGTCATTTGTCAAACTTGGATAAAGCAGAAATGTCGTACGAAATAGCATGAGCTACATATATAGGTTGAGTTATGGGCTCTTTATTAAGCGAAGTGCCTCTTCAGAAACTTTCCATTCCATTTCTGTTGGTTCTTAAGTACGCACAATAAAGTGGCGATGATAAAAAAAGGTGCAATATATGTAAGTATGTCATTACGGTTTTTGTAGAGTATACTGGGAAAAGTAGAATATTATATGCCAAACGAAAGCGTTAAGGAAAAAAAAAGGAAGGAACGGTAGCTTTACAATTTTTGTATCATGAAAGAAAATAGAAAGCAAGATTAGTATATAGGGTTACTAGTTAAAACAAGTTACTTTGTTTGAAAAATAACAGATTAAATACAGTCTAATAGAAGAGTATTTCAAGGGTGTACAATGTATACTGTCTATAAAACATTGCGTTTTACAATTTTATATTTTGAATGAGAAAACATATACTGAAATCAATCCCTAACTAGCTATTAAATATATTACTGAGAATGTTGAGATTTTATTTTATAAAATTTGCATCGATGGTCTAGTCACATACACCGATCTTCTTTTAGATATCCAGGATCCTCATTATGTCGCAGAATTTAAATATTGATTGTTTTGAAATTGTCGAGTAATACCTTCAAAAGCATCTTTTATTACTTGGAGATAAGCAGCAGTTCGATTCTTTCTAGATATAATTTAATTTAATTTTTATATTGGAGAAAAATTTGAAGACCATAATTTTGAAGTTACATTTACCAAGTCTCACTCATTTCCAACAAGTCACTATATCCAACGGTAGGGAAAGTAAGGTGGCTATAAGGTCCTGCAACAACTTATAGCAACTTGTATTACAATATGTGTTCAATATGATTACTTTCGTTGTCAAAATACAAATGCGGACATTCACCCATACTTCGCTCGGCAGCTATTCGCTCACGCAATTTTCACTTCAGATCCTCATACGATAAACTCTAAATTTAATAAGGCAAAATTCAAAATTTAAGTCCGGAGATCGGAGAATCTGTTTTGATAAAAACCTTCGTCGTCTTTCGACTGTTTCAGACCAGAAACCAATTGCACATTGCAACACGATAGTTAGGATCATCTTCGATCATGTAGTGCAACTTGAACTGGCAATATTCTTCATTACTACCGCTTCCTCCAGCCCTGCTGATATGTTTGGACGTCTAGAGCTGAATACATTTAACACATATTCCGACTTCCTGAATTTTTCTACCATACGACATACACTGACTGCCGTTCAGGATCCATCCAATTCAATTGTGCTGCAGCATCTCTCTGAGGGCATCCCTTTCTTCAACAAAGCAGGATAATATCCACATGCTTTTCAATAGTCAACATACTTAACATGAAATAAAACTATTGTGTATAATGATGCGGAAATTTTGGGTCACTTTATATATTTATTTGCCTAGTTGTTAAATAACACTGCACATGCTTGACAAAGTATCGCACCATTCATTCCGTTGTCGAATTTAAAACATAATTCTCCTGTTCAGCTAAATAATAGGTTGCGAACAATAAACCGTATAATCTGCACGTGAATTTAACATAAAAAACTTAACATAATAATTTAAATAAAACGTTATATTGCAGTACCCATAGTGGCTTTTACGTGTCCACTGCGCACGTCACAGACGGGCTTCTTGGTCTTAATTATTTTCTTAAGTGTATAACAATCATAGTAATTAATCATAATAACAATAATGAATCAAAATATCTTTAATACCTTAATTAAAATTTCCTTAATAACAATTTTAAATTTACATACACAAATATGCAATATTGCAATTGAAGTCTGCAACAATAGTTACGTACCATGAAATATTTTTAAACCTACATAAATATTCCAAATCATTTGAGATTTATAGCGGTTTATATTCTGCATAGATGTTGCAATTTCTGGTATTATAGTTATGTTTATATGCGAAATAGTGATTACCAGAGACCGGATTATATGCAAAGGGCATATTTTTTATTTTTTGCATATCCTTAATTATAGTCTATATGTGGACGTGTTACACTAATTCAACTTAATTAGCGCTACTTAGTGATTGCATATATTGCATATTTAGGCATTTCTGTGAATATTTTTACAAAAGTTGCATATATTGCATATTTAGGCTTTTTCTTATCCTTTCTATTAGTAAAAAATTCTAGTAATTCCTAATATAGATCGACAACGGACAATTCTCAGAACGATAAATCTTTTACATTGGTTTCTCTTATACCTTTTCCAAGAACTGCACGTGTTTAATTTCGCCTAGCAGAAGGGATGTGGTAAATACGTTTTATTATTATTAATTCCCAAATAAACTATTCATTCATTGAATATCTTTGAGCGAAACAGCATGTAACTGTGTTACGTTTTTAAATACTGTGCGTACATACAATGAGTATAGCGAACAAAATTTCTTTATGGATTAAGCTGTATCCTGAAGTGGTAAAGAATGGCGACAAAATATTTTGTCGAGCCTGCAATAAACTGGTAAGTTTAATTTTACTGAAAGCTTTACATTTGTTTTTAAATTCTTTAACTTTTGATATGAAATGACAATTGTTGTTGTAGGTGTCTTGTGAAAGAAAATACCTGATTGATCAACACGCTAAAACTCCATCACATATTGGAAAATGTGAAAATCTAAAGCGATCCGCATGTGTGCAGCAATCTATATATCAATGTGTAGCATCAACTTCAGGAAACTCAGAACAAGAAGAATATAATGCGGATCTGTGTAACGCATTAATTTCGTCTAACATACCATTAGCAAGATTAAACAATGTTAATTTGAAATCATTTCTGCAGAAATACTGCAACCATAATATACCCGACGAAAGTACCTTACGAAAAAATTATGTCACATCTTGTTACCAGCAAACAATGGCAGAACTTCAACAATTGGTAGGGAATAATTTTATTTATATCATGGTAGATGAAAATACGGATAAGTGTGGCCGTTATATTGCCCATTTGTTAATAAGAATTCTTCATGAAGATATTGTAGGTAAATCATATCTGATTAATTCAAAAAGCGTATAATAGTTACAAGATGGGGTACATGGTTAGGCGCTGAAATTTTTACGCCGATAATTTTAAACGAATAAAAAATGTAATTCTTGAAATCACTGCTGACTGCATTACTCTAGAAAACTGTAAAAGGATAGTAACATTAACAGAATTGCTATAAATCTGTCGAAATTCGTGGCGTCACGTGGATGGACAGGCGAACCAATGGAAGGAAGGGAAGATAATGAGTATACAAGTTTTTTGTATGTGGAGTGGTAGTGAGATTGTTAGCAAGTAAGGTGTTAGATTATAAGAAAGTAAGATGTAGCTGTAAAATACATAATGTAAACCCAAACAAGTTTTTCCATTCATAGCCCCCTAACCTCCAGCTATGTCACAATATACAAAAGGAAAAAGTATGCATTTGCGAATGAATGAAAACTGGTTTAGATTCCTCGGAGTAATCCACAACATCAACAACACTAACATATGTCTCTGCAAGGAAAAGACTCCGTCTGTTGCAGCTAAGTGACTTCAAACAAGAATGCCGTACATAATATCAGAATATATGTAGACAAATAGGGTGTAATCAAAATTTTTCTGGGTACCAAGCCAATTAAACTAGTACACGGACGAAGCAACTTCGTCAACATAAGGCCATAAGCCTTGGCACTAAGTTACTATAACTTACCGCCAAGAAAATATACCGTTGATTCCACCATACAGTATTTCTAAGGGTAAAATCTCCAATTTTTATTGCTTTATGGAGAGTCCACTAACCAGACATCAATGTGCGTCCTCCAGCTTCAGATCTAAAGAATAAATCACTAGCTTTAATTGCTAAACTAGTATCATCGACATGTAACATAAATTGCACATCAGGGCAGCAAACCGAAATATTATTGATATCACTTAAAAACAAAAGAGACTCCAGTACTGAACCTAGGAGTACTTCCACAGAAAATGGATAACAATTGGATACAATATTCTTAAGTAGCAACACATTGTCAGGTAAGTTAGGTAAGATTGAATTATATTTCGACTCCAAATAAAAAAGAAACATAATGTTATAATTTATTCAATAATATACTGCAAGCACAGCTGCAGATCTTAGACATATCATAGAATAACTCCAAGAAATTCACTAGAGCATAATAACCATGTTTATAAGTAAATGTAATTAAATACAGAAAACTGTAATATTAATCTTAAAGAGAAATATGTGCAAAGAGGGAAAAAGGTAACGGTATCTTGCCTTCAACAAAAGCGAATCAAAAATGTTAAATAAATAAAGTACAAAATAGATATAAGGTAAGAAAATATTTGTATAATTCAATAATTGTATCTGAAACCGAGAATATCATATGATGTAACGTCTAAACATTAAAAAAACTAGCACGTATAGTTCCTTACAAATAGCAAACCCTTACTTAACCTTACATTATTCCCTTTGGATATACCAACACAAACACAAAATATACCCCCAGGAATACGTCAACGTCTTTATTCATTCAAATCGCGAAAACAATGTCTGCTCCATTTTACACACATACGCTTTTACGTGCAATCTCGTAAATCAAACAAAGTTCGCTTGAAACTTTAAAAGTTCACTTTCACCTGCGATACATTCGCAGCTAAAGGACAAAAAAACTTGACACAGAGATTACTTCAACGGTGATAGTCAGGCACGGAAGGACGTATTTGGCTTTCACTTAATACTCTGTGAAATGTTTCGGCGATCTAAATCAAATCCAACCCTTCAGAGCGTACAGACGAAAGGATTTGTACTGCAACAGGTCACGTTCGTTCGGAAACGAAGTATGTTCGACAAGGTTCTACCAGAGAATTAATGTCATAATAATAAATATTTATTGTTTACTGTGCAGAATTTAAGTAATTTATGGTTATAACTAGAGACCGGATTATATGCAAAGTACAAAAATTTAATTTATTTATTATATTTTAGTTATATTTGTAGATGTCTTACACTGATTAAAGTTAATTAATGCTAATTAACTTTAATTAGTGTATGGGTACATATCATCCCTGCAGAAACTCAGTCAATTCTTAGAATTCTGATTTCATTTTTCACTGTTCCAGTTCGTTGCCTGATCCAACTGTGTTTAATTTTTATAATTCTAATGTGAAACCGACAGTTGGCACTTTCTTCTTCCTTGACACCAGTGAAGCGGAGATTGCTTCTATTATTTCCACCATATCTTCGAACTCAGTTGGAGCGGATGGCATCTTCTTGAGAATGCTTTTACTGTGTTGTCCTACAATATTACCAATTTTAACCCACATTCTCAATTATTGTCTCCAGGTGGGTGTCTTCCCTACTGATTGGGGAAAGGCTCATGTCATCCCTATTCCGAGAAACAAAAACCCTATGATCTTCGTCCGATTAGCATATTGCCCGTTCTGTCGAAGGTCTTGGAGGAGATTGTTGACAGGCAATTGCGTAGTCATTTGTCAAAATTTCATCTGCTACCTACGTTCCAATCTGGTTTCCGTCCAGCATTCAGTTGTATGTCTGCTCTCACTTGCATTGTCGATGACATCTTGTCAGCGAGCGACATTGGCAATTTGACAGTGTTGGTACTGTTGGATTTTTCCAAGGCTTTTGACAGAGTTGATCATAGTCTTCTGCTAGCAATTCTTCACTACATTGGTCTTGGCGAAGTTGCTCTTTACTTCTTTAGGGCTTACTTACTTGGCAGAAAACAGGCTGTGGTTGCTGGCGGAAAGGTGTCTGATTGGGCGACTATACGCTCGGGAGTTCCGCAGGGATCCATATTGGGTCCATTGCTGTTCTCTATTTACACGGCACATATGTTCTTTTTCCATAATTTCACATGTAATCTCCACTTCTATGCTGATGATTCACAATTGTACAGATCCTCCTCCACTGATGAGGCCCACAGTGTTGTTGATGATATCAACTGCGACCTCAACAATCTATATATTATTGCAAAAAGACATTGCCTATTTTTGAATGAAACTAAATCATGCTTTACAGTGTTCGGCAGTTCTAAGGTAAGGTCGAGTATGCTTCCTAACATCAAACTCGCAATTAACAATACTCCTCTGAAATTTCAAAGTAATGTGAAGAATTTAGGCCTCTTTGTAAATAATGATCTTAAGTTTAAACATCATGTCAGTACTTGTATTAGACGCGCCTACTGCAATTTGAAACTAATTTATCCCTACCGGCATTGCCTTGACGTTTCTATTAAAAAGCTGCTATGTGATACCATGGTGTTATTACATTTTAATTTCTGCGATGTTGTTTATGGAAATTGTCTGGACCAAATTGACTCTCGCAGAATTCAGATGGTACAGAACGCATGCTTCAGATTAATATATAGAATTAGACAGCGTCAAAGGATTTTCCATAAACTTAGCTGAGTGGCTAAGTATGGTACGACGGAGACAATTACACTTCTCGTGTCTCATTTATAAAATTTTGAATTCTGGTGTTCCGCCTTACCTATTAAATAAAATGAGGCATCGTGCGGATGTGCATAGTATCAACATTCGCAGGAAGGATCTTATCGATATACCTAAGCACCATACCCGGCAGTTTGAGAAAAGCTTTAGCAACGCTTCTGCATGATTATACAACTCGCTTCCCCTGGATATCAAAGAGTTACCATTTTATTCCTTTAGGCGTGCTATTTATAATAGTTTAATGAATGAGCAGCTCTCTGGCAGATAGGGATTTGTAGTATTGTAGTATATTAGATAATTTGGCTGTGTAACGAATTATGTTATCATTTTATCTTTATTCTTGGGTCACTGTTAACAACAGGAAACCTTTTTGGTTTACTGATGGTTTGATAATTGGCAAAAATGCTTGTACTTTTTTTCTCTCTCTTTTGTTTCTGTGTTCACTATTTACTTGCCAATAAATTGCGTATATGTTTATGGAGTTATTAAATGAATAAAAGTACCTCTTTCTAAAATATTTTGTTAAAATTTAATGTGTCCATTCTATTATGAGCGGTGGTATACATACATGTTCCAAAGGTTTAATAACACTCTGTGACCATATTCACGTACATTCACTACAATTGAAAGGTAATAAACGTTTGGGAATTGATATGTGGACACATAATTTTAAAGTCAACTGAAGTAAAATCTTTCCACGCCATTAAATGGAAACTTATCTTAAAGAAAAAATTTACAGAAATTCCATATTAATTTAGAAGTTGCGTAGGTTCATTATTGTGCGTAAACAAATAATCACCACATATCTTTGAAAGATTAGTTTTAATTTAGCATTAACTTCATTCTTGAATCACATGAACAAATACAAACGTTTTACAGTAGCTATAACATTATTTAGTACTTAGTGTATCCAATCCTCTGATTACCAAGCTCAGACTCCTCTGAGTACGCGAATTTTCTTCCACTCTTCTCCACTTCGCTCCATCTAAAGAATCCCATACATGTTCGCTCACATTCAAATACAGGCTTTCCGGTTATCAAATCAACTTTATGCAAGCACCTTGTTATTTCATTTCAGGGAGGTATCGTTTTACAATCCGTGAAATATATTTCGTATGGTAGTGTAATAATATAAGCATAAACAGGATAAGCATTGGACAACAATACCGATCTTCATTTCATAGGAAATGAAGCTCTCGCTGGCCAGAGGTATCTGCGGGCCCATCTTTATACATGAGCTCGCTAGCCTAAAACCCAGGACGCTGTAATGTACAAGGCTTCCTAGCCTTGCAAGAGTAGCCGAACCAATGGTTAATTTTTCAAACCCATTTTTTTATACTGTGTAAAACGGAACAAGTAAACCATCTCGCACGTTCGAGACTTTCGCCCGCTTTACATCTAATCGGGGATTTCCCTTAGGTTATTTTTTCTCGGGACTGAAAATGAATTCACTTGTTGGGGATTAGTTAATGTTTTTACGTTGTATTCTATTTCTAGAACATTGTGGAATTAGGCAGATCGAGATGTTAATAGTGTGTGAAAAAGATAGCAGTATCTGTTAGAAAGGATTACTGTGTATGAATTTGGTCAATGTTGAAATAGGAATATCATTCCAACATCTCGTTATCGCAGATTCTAGTTCTTGGACGCTAATCGTATTGTTTATTATTGGCATACACCTCTCTTGCCAATATTCTCCAAAGATTTTCGACCGGGTTCAAATCGGCGGCCATAGTAATAAATTCATTTCCTTTTTGTTTATTTGGAAGTATGGATGGCTGGATTATTTTGCCGAAATATCCAGTCTTGCGTCGACGATTGTTCACCAAAGTCTATCAGAACCGCTTCCAGAAGTTGTATATAAGAGCTAGAATTCATTCTCGGAGGAATAAAGCATATACGGGTTTTATTGCTTTGGGTAAAAGGCACCCAAACCACTACACTACCGCCACTAAAATTTCGGTTTATTGCAACTTCAGTGTTCTTGCACCAATCTTGCCAATAATATTTGAAACCATCAAGCCTGTCCAAATTAATCTATTTCTTTTCAGAAAATATGATGTTGTTCCACTCTACTCATATGATACCGCACAAATTTTCCTCTTTAAGTGTCTCCTTTAACAACGGTTTGAAACCTCTTTTAATCGGCAAAAATGTTTACTGCCGGATACAATTTGTTGTGCATGTCTGTTTGTTACTGATAAATTTAAATTACATTTTATTTGTTGCGCGGTTACATTACCAGAAGAGACTAACCGAAATATCTATGAGCGCTGCCTTCGAATTAGTTTCTAATTACTCTTCTTAGTGTGATTTTTGCCATAGGAATTGCCCAAGTTTATAACATTGTTGGCGAGATGATGGGATCGTCCTATTTTCTTAGCTATGGCTCGATTTGAAATCCCTACTTCCTTATAACAATTTGTTTTTGTTTTTTCCTCTTCGGATAGAAATTTATGTCTCGGTATTTTTGTTAACTGATGTATACTTCGATAATAAATAACAATAACAATGTTTTTCTAAATTCTTCTTGTTTGTTTACTTTGGATATTTTCTCGTCATTGTATGGTTCATAACTTATTTTTGTTATTGTTAATGTTGTTGTTGGAGGCAAAGTAGTGTTAGGATTCTCTCTTCATTGAATTTATTTCAAATATCTATTCCGTACGGTTTTCTTTCTGCATATTTAAGTCTTATAGATAACTACTTTAGTTGTTCATTACTAACATATAATTTACAATTTTAATGGTTAAAGAAAAAAGTCCATTCAACAACATGTGCAGTGGAGACGTAAACCACTATCGTGTACTATATATATATTGCTTTTCGAAAATATATTTTTGTATATAATAACTTTTTCCAAATTTATTTCTAAAAGACGTGTAATGTATACTCATACATTTTTATCATATCATTTAAAAATGTATCATCCCGAAATTATATCATACTACCTTCAAAATTTCTCGTACGTCGGATGGATGGCACGCCTCACAGCATTACTTACAAATAATTCTGTTCCATCCAGAGTGTGTTTACTGTGTGGCCTAACATATAGGCAAACAAGTTATATATAACATGTGTATCCCCGGTAATGAGCAGAATATAAAGAAGAATTGTTTCAAAGTCAGACACGTCAAAGTCAAAATTATAATTTTTCGAATTAATCGTAATATTTGAAATTCTTCGAATTTATTTAAAGCCAAAAAGTGTATCAGCTGATATCATAACAACTTGGAGCTCCGGACACATTCGTGGAAACCGAAGACCAGGATACCTAAAAATAGGAGACATTACGTGTGCAAGAGCCTGAGATTATTCACCACAATATATATGTATGTATTGTAGCGTGTTTTCGCGGGTAAAGGATGTCTTCTTATCCTCTCGGGTTTTGTACCGCGCTCGGTGTTGGTTCTTAGAAGAACCAGGTACGTCCTATATATATATATATATATATATATATATATTTAACGATAAATAAATTTTTAGTGATGTTTAGAAGTTTTTTACGCTGAAAGGTAATGCCTGATTCCGTAGGATGTTTATCTAATTCTGTAGAATTATGGAAACTTTGGTCGTATTCATACGTTTATATGGCCGGCACTTCCCCTACCTATCTAACAGTTGTGATATTGACAAAATAATGCCTCTGCTGTTTCTTAACGTTCGGGAATGAATGTAATTTTAAATAATTCCTAACACATACAGTTGCTATACGTTTATAGAGGAACAACAAAATTATGTGGACCTTTACAACTTTCGCTGAGTGTATGATATGAATTAGACACTGCTTCTAGAGTTTTACCCAAAACGTTCCCCAAAACCGATATTTTGACTTGTTTTAGTCGTAGGCAACGGACGGAAAATGATCTTCCGTAAAAGCAGTGGACTCGAACTCTGTACAGATAGATGTACACGTAATAATAAAGTATAGGAAAAGAAAATAAAGTACAAAAAAATATATGTTTAATTATGTACAAATCGATTTTTTTGAATAAAAAATGTGTACAAAAGTAGTATAAAAGTAACTTGAATCTAGTTAGTAAAATAAATTAAATATCACAGAAACCATCTTATTTAACTTAAATTAAGAACTACAGACAACAATGAACCAAAACTAGAACATTATACAAGTTGTACACTTACTTTTACAAACAAGCAAATTACTTACGATTTACTTTCCAATACAATTCGCTTCATCTCTACAAAGAAATAACTAACATGTATACCTATTTGTTACTCTATTAATATGTACAAAAACGTTCCTCTAAATTTACGACATATTTTCAGCATTAAAATGTCCAGTATTTAAAATAACATCACTATGAATTATAATGGAGATTCTTCCTTAATGAATTTGATCTTAATTCAATTAAGATAGATTTAACGCGTTTATTCCATTGGTTTTCCAACATTGGGCGAGCATTCAAAGTGCCATTCATACATTCCAAGTTTCTACTAAATTGCACACATAAAAGCTTTTTGATTTATACGCAATTGCTCTTGAAAAATACCGTATCCGCTACGATAGCTAAAGCTAAGAAACCAAAATAACAAGTTAATGTGATAGCGCCACTCGCTTTCGACAAATGGAATTTGGTAAATAACAACGAAATGTAGAGCGTAAGCGCTACAGCAATTAACCCTAAAATTGTGTATTCTAAAGAGCCGGATTGGATATTAACGAAAGATTCCTGATTTGATCCGGTCGTAAGGGTTTTGATGAACCATGGAAGACCCAGCGACAGCAGAATGTTCATGGTGTTAGCTCCTAATGCGTTAGATACGCCCATTCTTCCTTCGCCTGCAAAAAATTGAAGAAACTTTATTGTATAATGATAACTGTAATGATGCAGCTCAAGTTACTAAATAAAAGTATTTTTGAGTTATAACTACGGAAGATGGAACGACATGAAAAGAAAAAAATTACATAATTCTACTAGACACTAATGTCCATTAAACAAAAATAGTTAATTGCAAATTAATTTATAACGATAAATTACAATTTCCTTGTTATTACCAACGTTTTTAAAGGTTCCCTTTTTCCAAAATGGTGTCCAACCCAGTAGGGTTTGAACCTACTTCATACCGCTGGACCACGGGACGGTTTGTAAGTTCAAATCACTTTTGAAACCTGTCGTAACGTCTGTATATATATTACAATATCTCAGCAAACAATATTATTTTGAGGTCAGTTCACAATAAAAAAATTAATATCTACGACATCTAGCTTTTAAAAGTGATTTGAATTTACAGGGGATCCCGTGGTGTAGCTGTATGACACTCGTCCAAAGAGCGAGAGGGCGTAGGTTCAAATCCCACCGGAGCCGACATTTTTTCGAAAAGTTTTAAATACGTTGGTAATTGCAAGGAAGTTGAAATAGTTTCTTTGTAGTTATCTACAATAATGCGGACATGCGAATAATACAGAAACATAGTAATAGGAAGTTGTATTTATAGCATAGAACAGGCAGCAAAAAGAGGCTACACAAACATATTACTAGTTTAATTAAAGCTGACTAAATAAGACGCGTAATTGTTGTCCTGAAAGTCTTCAGTCTGTAGCAAAATATATCCAAAGAATTGCAGCTATCGAGTTATTCATTGTAAGTACTCATAAATCTAATAAGAGGAAAGTTCTGAAAGGAATTGGTGTGACGTTATGTCATACTAATTCCTTTTCCTTTTTTGCCGGTTGTCGCAAACGAAATAAAACATCGTTACGGGTATACACCAAAAGGGATTTAAGAACGATGATCTGGAAAATCAAGGTTATTATTTTATAATTTATATAACAATATTAAATCAGCGTGTGTCCCGTACTTGCTTAAGGGTAAAGTGTTGAAAAATACTTGCCCGAATTACAGTAAATATTAAAAGAACGTTCTATGTTAAAGCACAAATGCTTAATAAGGTTACCATCTGTTGGCACCACATAAGATACAGTCGAATATACTTACATTGACATCATAATGAAACCTAATGTCCTAGAATTAGATAATTAGTGTACCTGATGCTCTCATTATAAATAATATTAGTGTACAGCATCACATCCAAATTTCTTACCTCAAAAACCACCTCTAATGTATTGTATTTTAAATTATGTAAGAACTGAATTTTATTTTTGTTTCTTGTAAATTACGTATAACAATATTTCTTTCTTTTCTAAATACTTATTCTTTTGGCAGTACTTACATAACCTATCCAAGTCCTGATGCAAATTGACACTGCCCTTTAACACCCAATAGACTTAAAAATTTTGAAATCGTCAAAGTAGTGAAGAAAACGAAATCTGTCATAAATTGAAATTAAAATATACTCGTACAACTTAACAAGTTGTAATCTCTTTCCCATAATTGTAACCACCCAGGAACGTCCCCATAATTTAGTGATAAGAATTTGGTTGTTAATTTGATCTGAAGCTTTGTAGGAGTCATTGTAAATAGCATTCCACATGTGCCTTATTATCGAAATTGTGCAATATATAGTGGATAAGCGTTAGAAGATTTATTTCGGTTGATCTACTAAAGAAAAAAGATATGTTGTTCTAAAACGACAAATTGTCTAAACTCGTCGAAAAGAATATAAATAATCTGTAAATTGATATCTTGCTCTATTAAAAGTTTCTAATTTCATTCCTGATAATATTAATACTTGAAGTAGACTTGATTTTCCTTTCAAGTTAAAACTCACCTTTCCTAGACAAGATGGCTATTGAAAACGATTCGGGTAGGCAGCCTCCGACAGCTAAAAAGGTCAAACCCAACACAGCATCCGGTATCCCAAAAGTAACACCTGAAAATAATATGGTTCTTTCTTAGCTAAACTAGCGTACTTTTAGCAAATAATACAAGGTGGTACCCAAAACTCCCGAAATGTAAATATAAGAGAAATTGCAAGATACTGATATTTCATTCACCTCCGTTGCCTTCATAATAATCTTCATCCGAATGCAGACACCGATGGATAGGCAGCGCCTCTGCCATAAAAGCATCGCCTATTTAGCTTCAATCTTCTCTATCGTGTCAAATCTTCGCCCCTCTTTGAAAAGAGAAAAATTCACAAAGAGACAAGTTGGTCTAGTACGCTGGACGTGGAGCAACGGTTATGTAGTTTTTGACCAGAAACTGCTGCATGATGAAAGCGGTATGTAGCCTTTGTTGTGATGAACAATTCAGTTGTGACTGCGTCACTTCTTTCGATTTTCCGTTGGTTTCCTTCTTATATCTTCCCTAAATAGCCTTAAGACATCACAGTAAAATTCTGCATTAATCGTCTGACTTGGAGGTGCGAACTCTTTGTGCCTAATGCCGTCAATACCGAAAAAATGGATCGATAAGAACTTTGTTTCCTTTAACTTGATGATATGTCTTTGGCTGAGGTGAAAACAGGCTCTTTTATTATAACTATTGGTTTGGTGTCTGGATTATATCCATAAACCCAACTTTCTGGTTCAATTCGAAGCTGTTCTTTTAATTCTCTGTATATGACGCTGTTTCTGTTCATTACTTAGCACACGTGGCACAAAATTTGTTGCCATCTCTTTCAGGTTCAGTTCAAAATAATGTTACAGACGCTTTGGATGACCTGTCTACGATTATCAATAACTATATTTCGAATAGCAACAACGTACTGTGGTGTAATATTGGTTGATTATCATTAACTAATGTTCAACCATTTTGAAATATTTATACCAATTGTGAATTTGTGTTTGACCCAGACTATAGTCCCCAAATACTCCCCTTAGCATTTTGCAGGAGTTTTGCAAAGTTTAAAACTGAACTTGAAAAATGAATAACTTACTACATGCAACGTCGCTGCTTGGCATACTAATTCGCAATACCACATAGTGAAGTTTGATTATAACTGTGCCCATTTAAGCGCGTGATTCAAATTTTGAGAACTCTTAGGTACCACCTCGTAATAATTAACTAAACTACAAAGAATATCAACCTACCTAGAATGGTGACCATCCACGAAACCAAATAAGAGTTTGCTCCGAGCCACACAATACACATAACGAAAGTAATCGGAAACAATTTGGGATATTTTCTGCAGTCAGGAATTGTGTAATACACAAGAAATCTAATCGGCCAAGTGAAGATGAAAAAGGCCCTGTAGCAACGTCCGGACTTAGGTAGTTGGTAAATGTCATAATCTGTAATATAAAGTAACGGATGATTAACTATATTTAGAGAAAACAGGAACAATTCCAGCATTATGTGGCTTACTCAAAAAATAGAGATAAAACAAAAATGTTGCTCCTCACAAAATGTTAAAGCTTGCTGTAGTAGGTTAATAGTGACAATAGTAAGTTGGAGCAAAGTTTCTTTCTGAATAAAATTTAGTATAACTATATAAAAAACACAAAGATAGTTAATATTCAAAGTATAATGCAGCATGATCGACAATTCTCTGTCATTAAGTTAGAGATGAAGAATTCACAGCATCCTTCCTCCACCTCTACAGCGTTAGCAAAACTACGCCTAACAAGAAACTGTACCATTCATCTAAAAAGGTGGTGGCAACTCCACCCCTTCAATGGAGAAATGGCAGTACACAACCTACCATTATCTTCTCCTCTGGAATAGCACGCGATTTCTATTGACCCACATGGGTTATCTTCCTCTTAAAGCTGGACACATTCATTCAACTGCTCGCGTATAGTTTGGAGCTTAATACCTTATCTTCTGGTACTAACTCGAAGTGGGTAGCACCTTCGTAATTTCACCTAAACATACATCATCATCTTCGCACCAAAGCTTTTTACGCTTGACCACAGGTTATGTAGATCGGGCAAGGATTAACCACAGATTTGTTTGTATTACTAAGGTAGATCAACTTTGGTCACATGTTTCTATTCGCTGATAGAAACTAAAATGTTGTAAATTAGTAAGAAATTGATTACAGATGTGCACTTGCTCCTGCGCTTGTTCTACAGTTAATTCATGAGGCAGTTCTCTGCATCATTTGTTCACCTTCCCCAGTTTGCAAAGATGGGAACCGCGAAGGCCCAATTTTCTGTGATAATTATCGCGCATCGGAAGAGTTGTTTGCCAATTCTTTAAGGAAGAAACTTTTGATCAGCAATAAGTTTTCAGGAACGTTATTCCTCTATAAGATCTGTTCATTCCTGATTTTCTTATGTCAGTCTCACGTAGTGCAATATTTGATGGTAACTTGACCTTCAATTTCACTAAGTATACGAGCGGCAAGGAATCAACAGTGCTTCTGCCTAATTTCCAGTGATAACGCAAAATGTCGTAAATCTCTTTGCTTGCATTGTATTTACAAATCCAATAAGCGAAAGAACCTTTGCTCTGCCTAATACATTTTCCAGGGTGTAACGTGTTTTAATATCCCAGAAAGGAACTAAAGAAAAATCAAGAGAAACATGTAGAACACAATATATATTTGAACTATAATTCGAACTGTCAAAATATCACAGACGCAGATAATTTAGTTCTGACTCGACACTATCGCTCATGCAAGTACATGCACTAGCTTAAATTACGAAAAGTTGTTATATTTCTTCCAGGATTTTTTATTTATTATATTATAAAATTCAATTTTTCCTAAAGTGATTCTAACCCATCATTGCATACAATTTGAAGATCATCTGCACAAAACTTCAGAATAACCTCTTGCTAAAATAAATTACCAGTTTATCTGTTTATGAATCATTATTAATGCGTAGATTTTATTGATAAGGACCCGCTTGCCTATGAATTCATTAAACTTGAGCATTATGGCGCTACACCTGCGCCCTTCTAGCCATTTATGTCTGTACATAATACAGTTTCTTATCAAACGTTATCTTGCAGTTCATTAGTACATGTTTAAGTAAGTGAATAAAACTAAAATTTCGTTTAAAAAGTGCCCCGTAGAAAACCACCACCTACGGAGTAGAGAATACGATAGCCTCCTTGCATCGGAAATGCTACTCAGTTCGAGCTACTACGGGTAAAACAAATGTAAAATAATCTACACTGACACGGTACACAAAAACCGCGACCATCCGATAAGCGAATTACTTTAATAAGTAAGCAGAACAGACTATTCTTAGGACCGGAAATAACGTAGGAGTTTAACAGAACAGCTGTTAGAATCATTTGTGTAAGTATAGTAAAATATCTTCGAAAAGCCAATTTACGCGGTCAATAGCAACAAAAAAGAATGTTACTTCGACGAGAAAATAGTGAGAAGCGCTCTCGGTGGACAAAATCCTATTATAAACGGATAGTCAACGATTGGGAAAACGAACTGCGGAGCACCGAATTTGAAATTTCGTTTGGTGGAAGAGTATTCGTATTTCAGCAAGGGAAAATATTATACTCGATTGCATCGTATCCACACTAAACCATAGGGGAATATCGCTCATTGTTTTGTGCTTATTTTTACTACATTAATGCAGACAATATCGTTCAAATAACAAGGATTATGAAGAAAGAAAATTATAAATCAATAGTAGAACACATCACCGCGATATCATGAAGAAGAACGAAGATGGTATTGAAATAGAAAATATAGATACGTCTGAACTTAAGCCAGGTATTATAACTTAAGATTTTGAAAATTGTTTTGACAGTGACATTGGCTGTCATGTGCTAAAACTTGGTGAGAGCAAGCTTGAACATCGATCGAATAAGTTCAAATATAGTTTAGAATACAGTGCAAAAAGCATATATGATTGAAGCTTCGTTCTGAATTAGAGTGCGAATTGATGGAATTTGGGTGTACAACCAACGTGCATGTTTAGATGATTTTAGAAAGCACTTCTCAGAGTTAACTCTAATTCATAAAAATGTTTGTAATTGCTTTTACAACTGTGTTGGTGTATTCCATAGGAGTGGTTCTATGGATCATAAATCACGTACTGGTAGACGATCTGTTCGTTCGGAAAAACTTATAAATGATGTCCGTCAACGAATGGAAAATGAACCCACAAAGCCTTCGAAACATCTTTCTCAAAAGATTCGACTTTCTTATGAAACATGCCAGAAAATTGTAGAAGAAAACTTCACCCATATAAGATGCAAACACATCACGCTATTCTGCCGGTAGGCTACCCTGGACGGCTTCTTTACTGCCACTAATGTGCAAATAATTTAATGCATGATGATGATCTGGTAAATTTGACATTTTACTCTGATGAAGAGTGTTTTCATCTTTCGGGGTACGTTAATTCCCAAAATACTCAAATATTTAGTAGTGAAAATCCTCATATTTTTGTTTAACCATTTCTATATACTGCGAAATTTGGATCAAGTGCAATATGGTTATTTCCAATAAGATGGTGCAACAACGCAAGAAACGATCGGATTGTAAGGACCCAATGAATTTCCACCATGATCACATTCTTTAATAATTGTGGACTTTCTCGTATTTCCTCACCTAAAGAATAGAATATTCAAAACTCCTATCGCTAATTTGCAAGATCTGCACTGGGGATTCTGTAAGCTCGACGTCGAGTGAGTCGACACAATTGGAATTCTGTAACGACACCTTGTCGTCGACCAACTCGTCGGAATATACTCGACAGCAAAGTTGGTGTCGTTTGGGTCTCGCATCTCACTCTATTACATTTTGCTTGGTTTCTATCACTCTTCAAGAGAGGCCATTTTCTTGGCGGCTATTCAAAACCAAAATGTATTAGTTGTTTGTTTATGTTTGTAATTGTATTATGTGCTATGATAATTTACTATCCTATGTAATAGAAGAGGGTTCGACAGAAAATCACTAGTTTAAAACATTTGTAAAATAGTATACACCTATCTATGAATGTTTTCCTAGAATTTTTCAGTTCTTATGCGGGCATAGTGATTGCTATTTTGTTTATACTAACAATTTATTTTAACTTGAAATTTAACAAAATCTGTTTTGACGTAAGGATGTTAAATAACGCTCTTTTATACATTATCACTCCATATTTCTTTGTATTAGATGGCGTTTAAAATAAGAGGTACAGCCGTTGGAAAATCTCGATTAATTTTATGGAATGACATAAAAGACTGGCGAATTTCAACACCGAATGCAAACGATAAATACAAAATAACTATGGACGGAACTAATTAATATTTACTCTTTAATCGTAGTAAATACATGAATTAATATTTTTAAACAGTTGACATCTAGTCATAATTAACTTCTAATTATTATTTCGTTCTGCTGATATAATAAATTATCATTATAACACTACAATCTAATTTTACAAGTATTAGCTCGATTAGCTGTCAAGCCATATTTTGACGGCTAATTACCTGAGATTTGTTCTAAAAATCATAAAGTTTGGCACCGTTACAGAATTCCGGTTCATGTCAACGTCGAGTTAGGCTAGTGTCGAGTAGCCGGTGTCGATTAAGAGTTACGGAATCCCACTGCTGCGGTAAAAAATTATGGAAGAATGTGCGTTAATAACGCCCACAATGCTGCAAAATGTCTTTAACAGCATGAAAAAGCGTATAAACCTAAGAATTCAAAATAATGGGCAACACTTGCTCTAATTTCACCTTTTTGTTAATAAAATTTTGAATATGAGCTGAGCTTGATGTTTTATTGTATCTTTAGATCAAATGACATATTTATCGATATCAAGATAATTTTCAAAAGTTAAGGTTGTATTAATATGTATATATACAATATATATATATATATATATATATATATATATATATATATATATATATATAACTTCAGACATAGATCTTCTACTTCAATGCCATCTTCGTATAATTTCATTTGAACTTTAATTAGTCCGAAATAATTTTCTATTCATGCATAACAATTGATTAGATAATGATGGTTTCATCGGTAAAATTTGAGAATCTGCCGAAAAAATTAAAAAATGGAAGATTTTATTTATTTTATTTTTTTTTCGAATTTTTAAGCAAGCATATAATTGATAAAATTACAATTTCCTTGCAATTAACCAACGTAATTAAATTCCTGGAAAAATATCAGTCGCAGCAGGATTTGAACCCACGACGTTTGCGTTACCAGCGCATTGTGCTGCTGTTACACCACAAGACCACCTGTGAGTTAAAATCGCTTTTAATACCTAGATGCGACAATGCGCCGGTAACGCAGAAGTCGTGAGTTCAAATACTGCCGAGACTGATATTTTTCAAGAATTTAATTACGTTAGTTAGTTGTAAGGAGATTGTAATTTTTATCTTTACTAATACCAACGGTGGTTTAATATTAATTTTAGATCAATTGTTAAGACCTTGCCTTTAATGATAATATAGTGTTTGCGAGATATTACGATATATCTACGCATATCGTCACATCTAGGTATTAAAAGCGATTTGAACTCAAAAGTGGTCTCGTGGTGGAATGGCAGCACAATTCGCCGGTAAAACAGAGGTCCTTAGCTCAAATCCTGCAGAGTCTGACATTTTGGTTAATTGCAAGGAAATTGTAATTTTATTATTACCAATACCAACGGTGGTTTAATATTAATATTAGCTTAAGTAAATAATTTTAGGTACTTTGTACTATTTCAAACCACCAAATTAAACACTAACTAAACTTAAGAACTAACCTGCTTTTGTGCCGATAATTTGGTTTCCCACATCGCAAGTACCATGTTCAACGTATTTAGAGATAGGCTCGTCGAAATAGCAGCTTTTAATCGTTGATGAGGATGATTTGCTAGTGGCCAGAGATTCTTTTTCTATTTTTCTAGTTTTAATACTCTTGACTAGTTTGTGGACGACATTCGAAATTCTTTCGTTCATCACCATAACGAAGAAGTACAAAAAGTATCCAGCGAACAATACTATGGCTTCGTACCAAAAGACGTGACCATCCCAAGTTATTAAGACTAAAAATACTATAGCAATAATGTAGAGGATGACATCCCTAGTTACTGGCCACCAGGCAATTTTAATAGGCTATAATGGAAAATATTAAAATGGTATAAGTAAGCTCTTTTTAAAATAACTTTCTTATTAATAAATTTTCAATTTGTATATCTATGACAACAAATACTAATCACAAATTTTCACCAAATTAATATAACCAAGAGGTACTTTCCCATTTTTATTAAGCCTAATGTTTTTACTTTTCATCTGTCAAATAAGATATAGTATTCTAATACAAAAAGGATATAAAGAACGATAAGTTTAAAAAATAATCTCAAATTGGCACACGCTATATACCGAAAACTTCACATGACTCGCAATATATGCATTTGCACTGTCCCGTATAAAATGCAGCATTGCTAATAATTGTTATGATATGGTTCATGGTTGTGTTCTCAAATTATTGAAAATTTCATTTAATTCATTATAATATTTTATGATTAAAAATACTAAATTTCTGATAAAATATCCTTTATATTATTTTACATAAAATTTTCAAATATTCCTCCATTGACTTCCAAACAGTGGCTTAAACAATGATAAACATTAGTAACAGCAGAGTTTAGTGTATCGGCTGTAATTGTTCCAGAAATTTCGATTATTTTATTCTTGAACTGATTTAAGTTTTCAATTTCGTAATTGTAGACATGCATCTTTAAATAACCTCAACAAACGAAGTCAATTCATCCCAAATCTGGTGACCGCGGTGGCCAAGATATTTCTTCACCGCATCCTATCCAACGTTGAAGAAACGTTGTATTTAAATATCGAGGAACATCTGCAGACACCATAATTGGTAAGGAAAGTTTAAAGCATTTAAAGTTGGAAGTATTTCTGTTTGTAGTAGCTGTAAATACTTTTCAGTATTTAAGTATCCGTCAATAAAAAATGATCCTATAATTTGATAGCTAGTGATTCCTGTCCACACATTGACTTTTTGAGGGTATTGTGTTCTAGTTTCATTAAGAAAATGTAAATTTCTTCTGCTCCAATATCGAGTGTTTTATCGATTTACTTCACTGATAACGGAAGAATGTTGCTTCACCCGTAAATACAATTTGTTTCAAGAAATCAGCGTTGTTATTGATAATTTCAATAGACGCTCATAGAAAAGATTCCTCTTTTCATTGTCACCGTATTTAAGTTCTCGACAATATTCAAATCTGAAGTAGTGGTATTTTTCACTTTCCAAGAATCTAAGTACACTAAATTTACTTATTCATAGTTGTCTTGCCAATTGCCTGGTAGGAAGTCATTTGTTAATTTCGATGATTTCGATTAATTGATTTATATGTGCATCAGTTCCTCTTCTTTTTAATTTTTGGCCTTGGAGTTGCGCCATTGGCCACTTACACAAATTAAACAAGAAACATAAAAAAAAAGGAAACCTAACAACCCGAATGGACACAGGGCTAACATAGGACACGCTTCATACCCGCGGCTGATCTGGTGCCTAACACAAACACGTACAAGAAGGAAAATCCACAAAGAATAAATTACATAAGGAAACTAACTAAATAGTAAAACGTAAATTACACATATGTTTGTATATCTTGCAATTGGCATCTTCCCTCTCGAAGGCTACTAAATAATTTATTTTAATTGGAAGCTGAATTTTGATATTAAGCAAATCGTTAACACATCTAACAGAATGCCTAGAAAATAACACCAAGATAAAAACACGCTGTAAATACAGCTTCCTCATGGTATTAGTGAAATCGAGTCACGAGAAAGACATGTGAAGAGACATAAAACGCTAATACACGGACATGGTTCTGCCTAACCGGCGTCATCAGCGTGGTATCGAGCGGTTTTATGCTTGTGTCGCCATATCTAACTCTACGATACAAGTGAATATTGTGATTACTGCATCCCAAAATAATATAATTAATATCTCCATATTCAGATAGGAACCTCCCATGATTGAATGGTAACCTTAGAATCTATAAAAGCATATTCCTTTTAATATTTCTACAGAGTAATTATTATTGCAAATTGCTTTTGCCAGTCTATCTAGTCTGTCCTTTTACCCAAATATATTTTACATTTTTGCCACGTAATCTCAGAGTATAGTTTAAAAACAGCACTTCTCCTATCAGTGAAGATGATGAGCAATTAAAGTATTGAAAATTTTTGAGCACAATTTGGGAATCACTGAAGAGAATAATTGTCCCTATCCATTCGTACTGTAGTTTCCATAGTTTTTGTAATAGCTGTTGCCTCCGCAGTAAATACACTGGCTTCTTTCGAAAGCGAAATGCATCAGTTTTTGCGGTATATGATGTTCTTCGTTTCCAACGACAATTCTACACATCCTTCACTTTTAAATGTCGAAGCTAACCTTGATATAGTAGACGAATCAAATTATATTGCGATGTGGCATTTTATGTGGGAGAAAGGTAATCATGTGCATCCCGGTTTCTATTGAAAGAAAACCTATACATGTTTGTATATTGCATCTTAAACTAAATTCACGGAAGATCGAAATGATACAAAATACTGCCGTATTATTTATTAAAAATGTTCTGCTCCAAAGCTATTAATGTTGGTGTATTTAAAAATGAAAATAAAACAAAATTTGAAACCGATTGTTTGCAACAGAATAATATTAGATTAACCGCAAGTTCAAATAGCAATTTCATCAACCAAGCTCGTTCAACAGGTACTGTGTACCGTTTTAAAATAACTACTGCACTTATTACCCGTACCAAAATCAGGTTATAACGTAGTAATTACTTACAAAAGGTGCTGCCAATCCACCGATTGAAGCGACCCCTATCGTATTAAACATTGACGATCCGACTATTGTCCCGATTCCAATATCGGACTGGGTTACAAAAGTTCCTATGACGTTAACGAACAATTCGGGAGCAGATGTTGCGATCGCCATAAATGTCGCAGCTGCTACGTCCTGTGAATAAAATGGGTACATTTTTTAGGTATTAATATTTTTAGGATTCGATGGAGGTAATCTAAATATAATGTAATTTCAATCCAAAATCGAAGTATGATTGAACGTATATATATGCGAAACGAAATTGCACATCATTCTAAAATTGCGAAAATGAAAGATGGAAACTACTAATAAAATAAGATAACTGTCTATAATACCAGTATTAAAAATGTAAATACATTTTATCTGTCAATAGTTACCAAGTACTTCAAAGTGGAATTTCACTTGTTTTTAAATTTTTCTTGTCGGTTTTTTATTTAAAATTGTTGTCATTTTATATGTATGTATATGTTACCTGTAATAACAAAGTACACATTTTAAGTGCATAGTATATTGGAACATGTATAAAATAAAATGGATATTACACTTTACAATAAATGTCATACTAGCACAATAATACTACAACATTTGTTTATCTAATTTTTCAACTACTACTTAAAAGTAAATTCGCAGGAATTTTATGCTCCGAATACTTCACACTTTGATCTTTGCGATAAAGCGTTCAGATTGTCACAATTTAGTACCTTAGTGAGATCTTATAATTTGCGGAATCTATCGACTAAATTTTACGCTACAAGGTACCTGATTTTAATATGTCCAACTAAAACTTTTTTCTTATTAAAATAGAATTCATTAGTATGATTACTTGAATGTACAATATTTCTTAGTAGAAATCTTCCTAACGATTTAAAACAGTAGTTAATAAAAATAAAATAAGAAATCGTCAATTTAATAGTAATAACCTTTATTATTCAACAGACAAAAATCCAGTGACAGGATAAGTAGTAATATGTGAATATAAACATGTACGAGGGGGACCTGAAATGTTTCCGGAATCGGCAAGAAATTTTGTACGAAGGTTGAAGCAGATTCATTGATCGGCAACGGCAACCTCTTTTATGGCAGCAGTCCAAATTTCAAAGGTCTACTGTCAATAGTTGTTGTTTAAGAGTGTGTTTTGTGTAGCAAGTCAGGCATCTTCGTAAAGATGGATAAAATCGAATTTCGTGCAGTGATAAAACACTTCTGGATGGCTGGGAAAACGGTCACGGAAATTCGAAACATTTTGCTGGAGGTTCACGGTGGATCTACCCTACAATTTTCTGACCATCAGCTTCTGCGTGAGCGCTACCAACGATGAAATGGTCGATAAGATTCATGATGTCGTATTAGCCGATCGCCGATTGAAGCTGAAAGAGATAGCAACGACAGCAGGCATCTCAGAAAAGCGCGTTGTCCATATCTTACATGAAATTTTGGGTATGAAAAAGCCTTCGGCGCGATGGGTACCGCGTTTGTTCACAATGGAGGAAAAACGAAATCGTTTCGAAGGAGTGTCTGGACAGGATCAAACGCAATCCAATTTCTTCATGCGTTTCGTAACCGTGGATGGGACTTGGATCCACCACTACATACCGGAAACCAAGGAACAGTCGAAGCAGTGGACTTTTCCGGGCGAATCGGCTCCGAAAAAAGCAAATACCGTTTCAGCGGCCGGAAAAGTCATGGCGACCGTTTTTTACGATTCCCAATGTGTAATGAAAGGAGTGCTTTTCCACCACGACAATACACCGGCTCATTCATCCCATATCGTCGTGTTCAAATTGAATAAGCGCTACGACCCACTCCTCAGCGACTTTTTCCTATTCCCAAGCCTGAAAAAATCCTTGGGAAGAAAAGGATTTGCGTCAAATGAGGAAGTCATCACCGCTACAGTTGGCTATTTTTTAGACCCCGAAACATTCTACGTTCTCGACTGCTTAAAGAGACTGGAGAACCGTTTGAAAAAGTGTTTTGGTCTTCGAGGAGGAACATTCAGTCTTACGGCCTAAGACATTACCATACCCATAATATGAGAATGTGCAAGGTAAGTGAGAACGGGTATAAGTAACTATACAACATTTCTCAATGTAGAGTTTTAGTTTACACTGTTTACGCCATTCGGCCAACACATCGAAATTCCGCTGAAGGTTGTACGAATCACTAAAGCCAGAGATTTTACTATACACTTTTATATCATCAGCGTACGCGAGAATAGAACTATCCGCTTGAAGACGTAAATCAATGATATACACCGCAAACAATAGCGGGCCCAGATTAGAACCTTCTGGTAGACCTAAAGTTAAAGTGAATTTCTTTGACATATATCCATTGTAGGTTACGTAACACTGGGTTAGATAAGATTACATGAGTTTGATAACAGATGGAACAAAACCGAGGTCACCTAGCTTTTACCGCAGTATTCTATGGTTGATGCAGTCAAAAGCTTTAGAGAAATCTGTATAAATTACAACCACCATCCATCAGTTGATCGATTAAGATATAGAGAAGCAATCTTTATGAAAGCAATGTCTTCCAGTAGTTATAACTAGAGCCGTGGATTGCGTCCACACACCAAAGGTGTGTATCGATCATACGTAATAATTCAAAATAAAATAAAATAAATAATGCAAAGTAAGAAGGTAATAATATACACCTACTCACACGTTGCAATTTATAAAACACTTACTCTCTTAAACAACATATCATCAGGTGAATGAGCTCCGTTATAAATTTGCTTTATATGACGTTTCTGTAGTCTTTGTAGAGAGTAATGTTTACAGTAATGAAAAAAATTTCGTTGAATGGAGTAAATGAGCGTTCGACATCTACTGATGTAATATTGGTATAATTTGGTAATTTACAGATGCAGAGACACTACATATACGTCTCAATCTGACAAAATCTAAATCCTTTTTAAAACATTATAAAACTTTGCCACAACACTAACATAATTTGGGTCACTGAAATCATCTTCAAGGTGTTCTAAAAGTCTTTTTAAGAATAAAAAGGATATAATAAAATAATCGCCAAGTTTAATGTATAAAATTCTATTTTATCAAAGTACAAGCTTTGGATATTTATATCTTAAAAACTATTCATCTAAATATGTTCCGTTATTTTGCTGGCACTGCTGAGACTCTTATTTTGGTAAGCTGAAAGAATTTTGAAAAATTGTACGATTGAAAATGAATCTTAGGAAAATAATATCAAATACTGAAGTTAGTAGAAGACAACTGCATTCTGCAATAAATTAATCTAGTCTATCCAAAATCTTAGCGGAATGCTAACAAAATCAGATGAGGCCCAATTATACTTCCTCATTAAGAGAAAGCTGCAATTATAATAGAAGCATATTAAAACGTAGATATAACTGAAATTAAACACCTTAAGGCAAATTCTTCGATAGTAAACAAGCTATATCAAAAATTCTATTGCAGTACTTTCAAAATTGTTTACTTAAGGAGCACTTTACAGCAACAACACATATCAAAATATGCACACTGAACCATTTAAACCTCGATCGCAAAACTAAAATAAGAATGATTCATTGGTTAGGTGAGATAGCGAGACACGAATTTACATTTCGATGCGGACGAAACTGCACAGCTCTAGTTATAACAATAATTACTTTAAAGTACCTTTTCGTCTTATACGAGGAATTAAATTTAAGAAAATAGAACTCGTAATATCGAAAATATTTTAAGAAACATAGTTCCCAAAATTGCTACATTTAATACCAATAAATCAGCAATCTAATATACTTGAAATTTTTATCAGCTAGTCTATTTTTGTAAACAAAATCGACTAATTTCAGCACTTGGGTATTTGATTATCGTGAAATAGATACCGTGAAAAATTCGTATACTTCGCAAAATTTCTATAGTCCCACATAAACTGTTAAATGGAGTATTGTTTCTTCAATATTCTCAGCGATTTATATACTACAGTTAATAGTAAACAACAAAAAAAGAGAATGAAAGAGAAGATAGTATTGAAAGAACTGATTGCATTTTATAAAGAAAATAACTACATACTTCATAATGATCATTTAAAAACGAAATTTCTGTAGATTTCAAATCGCACTATAAAAGATTTACAAGCCTCTATCATCCTAACAATAGTTCCTCGGTTAATGTTGGAACAGAAACCCCATTTTAGCACACCTTCATTGCAGTACAATGACACTATTGTGTTGCTTCTTATTGTTTTCTCTTAAAGAATTTAGGTTTCCGGGTTGAAAGCACATCCTAATTGCTTGAGTATGTCGACATTTCGCTCGTAGTTGCATAGAGTTTCTTCTGGGCTGCTGCATGCCGTATGGAAGCTATGAAAAGAATCATTATTCCCACAGCAGCTTTAAAAGAAAATAATAACCGCGCAAATTGACAACGACATATGGCTTTGTTGTAAGTATTCGTCAGAGAAGTCCAAGTAAATGTAAGGTATCCTTTTTTCTTTTCCCAAAGCTTTCTAATACAACATATTTCGTTTTTGTAACTATCAAATAGCAACTGGAACACTCCAATAAACAGAAGAAAGAATGTAGGGGTTGCCATAATAATGGAACTGTACTGTACATATATATTAATTGAAAAAACAAAGTATCAAGTGCAATAATAGCGTTAAAACAAAAAGTGGTTATAAATATGTTCCTATGGAGTTCCATAGTTGCGCTCAGATGCAGTCTTGAAAAATTATTAAGGTGGAATAAGAATGTAGTGATAGACATTTAAAGATTTTAATCAAAAGCTAATTGCTTTCTATTATTGTTCTAATCTACTGCCTCAAGTGGTGTTCCACAAGGATCTCATTTGGGTCCTTTACTCTTCAGTGTCTATATCAATAACTTTTTACCGCTCTTGACTGTAAACTTCTGGCATATGCGGACGATCTAAAAACATTCAGTAATATCACATTTACAACTGACTGCTTCATTTTGCAAACAAATCTTGGTACGATTAATGGTTGGTGTAATAAAAATCGTGTTTTATTAAATATAGACAAATGTGCAGTGTTTTCTTCTTTATCATTTAATTCGCACATTTCGGATATATGCTCTTCCGCTTATAGATCTTTAGGTTTCCTTATAAGACCATGGAGAGCCTTTCATAGCTTGAGTGTACTGTCAGTACTGTTTCTTCTCCTTATTAGATTTAAATTGACATTTGGATCTTGCCTCTGGTATCCTACTATATCCACCAACAGCTGCTGCTTGAGCGTACTCAAAAATGATTTTTAAAATTTTACTGATTACACTGAGTATAATGAATTACTTTATAGGCATAACTTTATCTCGCTCTTTGAGTTAAAGAAAAGAAGCGAGGAATAAATTTTTAATAAATTTAGTTAATAATCGTATTTATTCACCCTCACTACCCCGTCGGATTAATTTTATTGCACCTAAATATAATGTTTTAAACCTTCCGACACGTTCTTTGTGCCTAGTGCACATTCTAATGTACCATATTGTCAGATATGCATACTAATGTGAATATGTTACACTCTGGTCCATCTTGAAAGTGATTTCTTCCGTGTATATACTTGTTTGCAATATGTTTTAATTTGCTTATTCCTTATTTCCTTCACTGTACTGTATATGTTTATATATGTATGTTATTTTGCCCTGTAATTAAATTTTATCTGTTTGATAATAGACGTTATTATTATTTTAAAGAACTGTAAATTTGAATTACTAGAAAATATAGACTTTAAAATTGCTATATTTAAAATTAACAGCAATATTAAAACTTAGGAATTGAAAACAATATAAAATTTTATAAAGTTCACACATCCTGGATACGGCTCTGTTGGTAGAATAGGAATTTTGGGCTCTATTTATAGGTTAAAGATTACGTTTTATTTTTACATTACTCTGTTTGATTATTGATTCATGAGCTGTTTAAGTGCAATTGTCTAATTGTGCTTGTCAAAAAAAGTAAGTGTTTACTGATAAATAAATGTAGAATCTTGATAAGAATTAGACAAAACGTCCTTAATGTTCTGCATAATTGTTTCATTTGGCAAGTCAGCTCTATATTAAGCACGTATCGATAGTGATTATTGATTATCCCATTAGTGATGTAGCCCATTTCACAAAGAACAAAAATAATAAAGAAAAATTGCTGTCCCTCTTGTAATAATATGGCGTGTATTGCGCAATCGAGGTGTGTAATCATTCCGCCGTGCAATGCCCTAAACCAATAAGTGATTGGAATTTTGTGAGTAGGCAAGTGCTGTGATTAACAACATTTGCTATCATATCATGTTTGCTCTAAGACAATCTACACGTCATTGTAGAACCAAATTTCTAGCAAAGATTTTTTGCAAATTATCCCATATGTTCGCAATTAGGAAAGATACAGGACGGATCGTTGGGTGTACTAGAATCTATTTTAGCTCAAGCTTATCAAAATAGGTTTAAGTTTATTTTGATCTTCCTATTATTTATTTTAGAAATCTTACCTCGGATAAATGCAGTGTGTCGCAAATTTGCTCAACGCATGGTATGAAGTACTGATCGCAGACAATGGCTATCAAACAAAAACAGTAGATGCAAATGACTATATGTACTATAATAGCTCCGTTGAGTCTTTGTTCCAACGTGAAAAATGAGGGAAACTCGTCAGCCGAGCTGCCACATTCCGAAATATCACTAGTACTATCATTATCTGCTGTTCTAGGCATAGCAAACCAAATATGTGCTCTTCTCTTAGCGGAAGTAACACACTTAGTTCCATTTCCATTTTGTTGAAGGGAAAGTGAAAATCCATTTTCTCCTGTTAAATTTGATCCTTTAAGAGTACTTAGAGAGCCTTGAGTAGTGTCTAAATAAACAGAAAATATCACCTTTAATAAGTTCCTGTCAATAAGGTCAAAACTATGGATTACCTTGCTGATAAGTTAAAACTAAACAACTTGAGATTATCAAATAGAGTCTGATCTTGAGCATTCTCGTTAATAATTCCTAGGTTTCGATTTTGCACTTCCTTACTATTCCAATGCCTTTGTGGTACGATCAGTTCATAAAAGCTAATGTCAAATAAACTTGAGGAATACCTTTCCGCTGGGCCAAACACGCATCGTCTGAAATGACAAAATTTGCTATATAGAAGTAAGATCTAATTAAGACATCACATTATCGATATGTATTCATAGGTATACTTATAAAAAGAAAGATAAGGATACAATGTCAATACATTGTAACGCAGAAATAAAACTTATCTACTGCGATCAACGGACAGATCGTTTGTGCAATAGAGTTTTTCAGGGGAAATGGTATATAATTTTGTGTAATAATATCGTTTATTTTGAAACATAAGATTGTATGTGACAACACATCTGCATTTCTTATTAGTTACTCAAGTGCAGCGATTTAATACAGGATACAAAGCAATTATCTATCAGACTGTTGTAAAATGATTGTCACTTGTTATCATTAAACATTAATTAGTTCATATAGTTACGTAGTTTGCTAAAAACACTCATAATTTTTGCTATGAATCTGGACGGACATCTGCTCCTTGCAAATAATATCGGGGATGGTTTCCTAACAGACTAGTTCCAGAATTAATCTGCGTTAAACCGGTATTGTCTCCAGTAATCGTTTTATTCCTAGAGTACATTTAAATAAAATGTGAATTGTATTGAAGAAATTCTTCAATTATTTGAACTAGAGCCCCTGTTGCGGTCTACAAAAAAAACTGACCTAAAATGTAAAATTGCGAAATGGGAAAAATAGTAAGTGGTCCCATGCGGGGAAAATATCCCTAGACCAAATCATACGAAGGTATCTACTTTGTCTTCGCAAAGGCATTCCATACCTTTTAACAAACATAAGATCAACACATCGGCAAGGATATTGACAGGATACGTGATTCTGAAATATTATGTAAACAAATTTGAAAAAGCTGTAAGCTGTTTCTACCGTTTATCTGAAGAATACCTAGAAACGGCAGATCACATCATATTATGTACACGTATTATACTCAGTCATCGATATCACTAATCTTTTACACCTTCTGAACTAAAGATCTAGTATTAATGTAATCGCAACAAGGGCACTATTACAACAGATCTTTTAAGAAAAGGAAAGTCTAGATACGTGGAAATAAAACTTGGCAACAAGTTAACGTAAAACTCTCATGTATTAAATGATATGGTGGAGCAAGAGCTTTTTGTGAACAAAGTTTAATTTAGCGGTACAAAAAACACAAAGATGATTAATATTCAAAACATAATCCACTATGGTCGACAGGTGTTTACCATTTAGTCAATTTTCCAAGTATAGTACCATACCATTCCACTGGTTTTATAGCACGTGTATGTCATTAACTATCGTGAGGTATATTTCTCTGCTTTTTTTCCTATCTAATTGCTCACAATTGAAGTACGTCTGCCAGCAATTCAAAGTGGTCAATACCTTCGTAATTTCACCAAACACACAGCATCATCTTCGCTTCAAAACTTTTGCGTTTGATCATAGGTTCTGCAGATTGGCCGTGTTTATTCATTGATTTGAACAAAACAAACCAAATTGACTTCAGATTTGCACTCATCGCTGTGCCAGTTCTATAATTAATTCATGAGACAAATATAAAGGTGGCGACCTATTGTTGACCAGAAAAGGCTAAGCTCCTATGATAATTGCCGCATATTGAAACACGGAGTTGTTCTTTGACAAGGAGGCTCTCAATCAACAATGGGTTTTCCAGAATGTAGTTACACGCGAAGATCTACTTCATCGCTCCTGAAATTCTAATACCAGTTTTGCTTATAAAGCGATGATCAAACGGTATTTTGAGAAAGGATTTCGATATATAACAATGAACTGACCTGATGGTAGAGCCGTGTCACTCTACGGCGGATTTCAAGTCAAGAAGAATTTGCGGGGAATGTATATTCTGATAAGCTGGTTACAAAAGTTAGGAGTATGCCTTTCATTGGCTCGGAGCCCTATTACTCATACTATTTCTAATACTGGGTAAACGCGCCTGGAAAGAGCCATACAAAAGCATTTATATTATCTGCGTAAGTAATACTATCTTTCAGCAAAAGGAATTATTGACAAGGGTAATGATGTAACTTATACAAGCTTCAACCAACAGTTTCCGTTTATGTCAAGATCTAAAGAAGAACACACGAAATATGTTCCAGAATTAATGAGAATGATTACTTTTAAACTGTTTAATTGAACAGATATATCTACAATTTAATATTGTCCCCTTTAAAGTATGTTCCTTTGGAATGCACACAGCGACTCCATTATTAGTAACAATCGTGGAAGTCATATTCCGTTAGGCTGTATAAAAAGCATCGTGACTGTTTGGATGCAGTTTATTGTTCCGTAAGGGAAACCTGTACTGTATAATTTATATTTACATGTACATATGTCTATTGTAGTATAAAAATGATTAACCGCAATATTCATTACATAAACTTCTACCAACGAAGCAAAAATAACTATTCAAAATGAAAAACAGGGAGAACAAAAATTACTAATAGTCTGAAAGTACTTAGACACATTTCGATTTGTATTTTGCTCATTGGTAGGCAGATTAGGTTATCTTATCTAGGAATAAGAATGTAACTTCCTACTTTTCTTATAAAAATTGCATTACTATAATGATCACGTTTCTACTATATGATGTTTTATATCAAAATTGTGCACGATATGCTAGATATGATTCAGTTCACACATTGATATTTTGAAATTTAAGTACTGGTAGTTGCCAGTTATTGTTTAAAATTGAATTATATATAATCACTTTCAAGCTCCTAAAATTATAGGTATATATACCATTCACCATTTAATATGCGTTTTAGTAGTTTAAGATGGCTCTCTGAAATTATTTACTGCGAAATTCATATTGGACGAAATTACAAAAGCAGTAACCTGTATAGGAGCTGGATCTTTTGGAGTTCCAAATATATTAACACGCAGTCAAGATAGAGAGCAGATATAATACAGTGAAAAAGATAGATGACAATTGTAGAACTTCATGTTTAAAAATATATAGGAAGTATTTTCGTTGCCATGATGATAGTAGCTCGAAAGCAATTATTAGCTAATGTCAAATCAAGGACGATATGCAAACTAGGTTATGTAGCTGCCAGGCAAATAAGGGGTTAGCTTTGGTTGTTGAAAAACATTTTTCGACGTAGATAGTTTCGAAAAGATATAATTCATCGAAATTGTAATTTAAATAAACGAAATTTAACTTTAGACACTACAAAGTTCACTATTTCTGGTATCAATCCATATCCATATTAAAGCACCGAGAAAAATATTCTACTTATACTCATTAAATCCTTTTGCATACAATGACTGCTATTAGCTTCATAATTTCATATTTTTACTCCTTCATTCACATTTATACATATATACCAATATTTACATCAATTTCATGATCTTTAAATATAACACATTCCCATATTCATATTTCTAGTAATAATTTGATTCATTATACTAATATTTATACAGAATCATTAAGCAATTCCTACACAACGTAAGTTCACCAGAACACAACAACAGGGTAAGATCCCAAGATCTGAAAAACAATTCAGTAGCATTGATCATATAGTTCATGAATTTTCCTTAGTTAAAAGGAATTCGAAAGCAACTAAAGAACGGTCACGAATTTGTAAAGCAAATATTGTGTAAGTAATTTAGATTGTTTAAATGATTTAAGCGTGTCTACTTAATTTGTTTCTCCTAATAGTGTACATCCGATAGTGTACATCCGATAGTGTACATCCGATAATGTACTCCTCCGTTAAACTAAAAACCAAGATGAGCTACCGAAACGAAATACGTCGGAACCATCCAGACCAGCAGGTCAAAACATTGGTAGTTCGAGGCGAATGAAAACGTTGTTCTTCAAATTTCTTATCGTATTTCCGATTTATTTCTATTGCCTTATAATCTACCTCTATATTAGTATCATTATCTTTAATTACCATTCATTATCTTTAATTTCAATAAAGTCAGTTGCAAAGTGAAATTGAGAATTTAAAAGAATGAGATTGTCGATATCATCATAAGTATTTGTGAAATTTTTGAATATTATGCAACATTTTTAGTTCTAAATGGTCGTAATTAATTAAGTATAGTTATTTTTACATAACTATTACACTATCGCCACCAAAATTTCGGCTCATCACAATTTCAGTATCCTTGCACAAATCGCGCCAATAATAGCCGAAACAATCAGCCCCGTTCTAGCTAAATTTCTTCTCATCAGAAAATATGTCGTATATATGACGAGAAATACCCACTCGTGATCCCATCTCATATGATCTTGCACAAATTTTAGTCTAACCTATTTATGTATCTTTTTTAGGGATGGTTTTGAAACCTTCAACATTTTGAAGATGTTTAGACGCTTTTCTACACTGAAAGGTAATGCCTGCTTTCGTAGGATGTCTGTCTAACTCTGTGGACCTGTAGAAATTTCGCGGTTTTGAATTAGCATTTTTGTAAATATTCTCCGTATAAAATGTAATATTTTTTTAATGTTACTTTCTCCTGCATTTGTGGTTCTTTGTAGTTCAGCATTAACATTGATACATAATTTGCCGAAGATATAAAAAAACAAATATTCTGTGCAAAAGTTCATGTGGAACTATAGAAATTTCGTGTGTAATAATACCTAAATATTTCTTATTATGATTTACTTATTTGATTTAGTACTTTTTGCAATATCTAATGTACACTGCTTCTTCAAATGAAAACAACACTTTTTAATGAAAAAAGAAACATGTATGTTTATCATAATTAGAGACCGGATTATATATATTATTGGGAAAATATGCATAAACCCGGGGCATATATACAAAAAAAATTGGGACAATATGCAAATTTTTTACATAAAATAAATAAGAGCAAAAATTTAAATATTAACTTTATTGCACAAATTTTTTTTACAACATATTTCTAAACCAATTTATAATTAATGTTTTTCAAAATTGTGTCAAGGAAAGTTTTGTCTTCTATCAGAATACATATGTTACGTAGAAAAGCTTCTTTCAACATCCACAGATGTAATTGGTGTGTTTTTTAACTTTGCAATACATTCTGAACTAAAATTAAAGTCGAAATCGTTTACTGTTTCACCTTCCAAAATGTTCTTAACTGTCTTCATTTTCGAATACCCGGCATTTCACTTTTTTAAATTTATCGTATATAGAATTACCTATTGTACCCTTAACCTTCTTACATGTCATATCAAATTCATCTACTATTTCGACTGATTCCAAGAGCGACATCCCTTGCGTTTCTAGTTTACGAATGGAACTTGAAACAACTATAATTTGTGTTATTATACAAAAGATTTTGTAGTAATTCTGTTGATGTTACTATCTTTTTACAGTTTTCTAGAGTAATGCAGTCAGCAGTGATTTCAAGAATTACAGTTTTTATTCCTCCAAAATTATCTGTGTAAAAAATTGCCGCGTCTAACCATGTACCCCATCTCGTAATAATCGGTTCAGGAGGCAACTTAACACCTGGATGTCGTTCCTTATAAAATTGGATTCGTAAAGGTGCTTTTAAAAATACTCTTCTGATATTGCTAATTAAATCATTAATCAAAGGAAATTGATTCCTAATGTCTTCGGCTACACGATTGAACCCATGAGCTAAACAAGTGGTATGAATAATGTTACTATAAAAAATGTTTAAATTTTGCGCGGCTTTTATTATTTTTATTATTTTAACATTAGTAAAATATTTTCACAAGGTATACTTTCGAGTAAAAAGAAATTTGATAAACCTTCTTGAACGAATGGGCAATTGCCACATTATTTGCTTTTTGAAGTTCATTACAATAAATTAAATGTGATTTACCTACAATATCTTCATGAAGGATTCCTATTAACAAGTGGGCAATATAACGGCCGCACTTATCCGTACTTTCATCTACCATGATATAAATAAAATTATTCCCTACCAATTGTTGAAGTTTTGCCATTTTTTGCTGGTAACAAGATGTGACATAATTTTTTCGTAAGGTACTTTCGCCAAGTATGTTATGTTTGCAATATTTTTGCAGAAATGATTTCAAATTAACATTGTTTAATCTTGCTGATGGTATGTTAGACGAAATTAATGCGTTACAGAGATCCGTATTATATTCTTCTTGTACTGAGTTTCGTGAAGTTGATGCTACACATTGTTGTATAGATTGCTGCACACACGCGCACAATTGCATGCTAATAAATAAATAATAAAACGTATTTACCACATCCCTTCTGCTAGGCGAAATTAAACATGTGCAGTTCTTGGAAAAAAGTACAAGATTTATCGTTCTGAGAATTGTCTGTTGTCGATCTACATTAGGAATTACTAGGAATTTTTACTAATAGAAAGGATAAGAAAGAGCCTAAATATGCAATATATTCAACTTTTGTAAAAATATGCATAGAAATACCTAAATATGCAATGTATGCAATCACTAATTAGAGCTAATTAATTTCAATTAGTGTAATACGTCTAGATATGGACTATAACTAAAGATATGCAAAAAATAAAATATATGCACTTTGCATATAATCCGGTCTCTAATAATTATAAATAATAATATAAATAATTATAAATTATAATACCCAAACCAAGAAAATTATATTGCAAAAAGTATGTAAATTATTACAGAGGTAGCTTCTTAAAAAAGCGCTTCTGTGTGTTATTACAATTTGGCACAGCCTTTTGGTATTCTTTTTACTAATTTGAAAGTAAAATGAAGTCACTTCTACATGTAAAGTTTCCGAAGTACGCTCTCTTTCAAACAGAATAAAGAATACCCTGGATAAAAATTTTATTAAGAAATGCTCTTAAAATTCATAGCAGTTATGTTAGCTTTAGGTAAAATGTTAAAAACCATTAGACACAATAGTGCTGATTACTTTATCAGATCAAGTAGTCGTCGAGATTAATTTACCTTATCGTGATAGTCGCTATAATATAATCTTAGCACGTCTAATTGCGATGATTACAGCGTGAAACGGTTAGCTCTCTTTTTGTAAAAATAACGATCGTGATCGGCCTTACAAATAGGTCAGTGTAGCTATTCTCACTTAGATAGTGAAATAGCTCGCAATTAATTTCTGACTGGATGTATTATAATAAACTAACTCAAGTAGTTAGAGACAGAGCGAACTCGGCATTATCAGATGATATCGATTTTTATCGCAATAAGTATTTTGCATTAAAAATATCAAGTATCAATTGACCCTGCTTAATAGACGCGATCATGAAAAGTTATAGTATATAATACAATTTTTATTACGAAATGGACATTCTGTAAATCGAGAAAAATTCATAAATTTAAATATTTATACATAGATGTAATGAACAATGACTTGAACAACGCAGTAATGTAAGAATATACTATAGGGAAGCTACTGACTCAATATGTCTTATAAGGATATTTTCAAAAACTCCTTTACTCGATATAAAACAGAATATCATCACTGTTCTGTGTATATAATTATATATAAGCCGTCTATCTCGATTTCAGTACATAGAAAACCAATTTGGGTAAATGTCTTTTACATATTTGCCGAAAAATTAAATCAGAGGATTAATAGAGAAATTTTTTTAAATTCATTTCATTCTTCGTGGAGTATTAGATTTACAGAGTATAATAAGTAACTAGTTTTCTATAGTATAAATTCTTGAAACCTTCTTCTTCATATTTCAGTACTTTGCATGCTTGAATATTACAGTTGCGATTCATGCTATATACACAAGTAGACAATGATAAGTTCCCGTACATTTAGCAGTTTAAAAGTGCTGAAACCCAGAAACCAACATAAGATATCTGAAAACCTTCAGAAAACGAAATATAAATAATATAACGTATCTATTACTGAGAATATACAGCGTTCCCAATGATCAACCGTACAAAGCGATTATAAAGAACCATATTGAGGACCTCAACACAAAAATGCAGCCTTAGCGTTGTACAAAAATGGATCACGAATAGAAGAAGCTGGAACTGGGGTCGTGAGTGATTGTAATTTTCATCTAAAGATGTCCATACGACTCCAAATTAACATATCTTAGACAAAGAACCCTCACTAATGAATATTTTTTACGACTAGTCAGCCAGCATTGAAAACTCCACATGCCTATACGTTTGAAATGGCGTCATACAGTGGTTGGTCTCAAGTTTTTTAGATTACCATCAAATAAGTTTTATTTTAGGTAGCCTCAAAAGAAAATAGTAGTGCCAGATCAGGAGAACGTGCTAAAGTACGCAACTCAAAAGAGTTCTGGTATATATACATACTTCCTCAAGATTGACGTTCATTTCATTTAGAACTTGTATTGTTCCTTTCTGGAAGAATTTGACGGCGTTCAGGAGTGACTGAATACCAAGCGGCTTGTATAATTTCCCATAGTTATTGCTGTGTCTTCGGATTTGCACTGTGGACGACTTCTTTAAGATCAGTCCATAAATTTTCGATAGCTTTAAGGTCCATGGACTGCGCTGCCTACTCCAGGACCTCGATCCTATGTTGCATCAACCACCTTGTCGACTAGTATGCTTGGGGTCGCTGTGCATTAAAACCCATTTTAAAGACATTCTCTCTTCGGTATAAGTCAACATAACGTTATAGTTATAGTATTTCTACATATCCATCTTGAGTTAAAATGTCTTTGAACCAGCGTATAGGTCCTCTACCACAATAAGAAGAGCGCCCTTTAAACCATAAGTTTTACACCACCATGTTTAACTGCTTGGGAGGTCTTGTGACATATAATCTGCGACCACTCGAGCCAAATAAAACGATTTTTTCTCATCAAGAAGATATTACGTCATTCTGCTCCGAGCCAGTTTTATATATACCGCTTAAACTTACTATTTTTTTTAAAGTGGACTTCTAGGTATCAAATTGCTTGCTTTTAACCGTCTCCGAATTATTCTGGGAGAAATGTTTAAATATAACTCTCTTCGTTAATGGTATGTTTTTCACTGCAACGTTTTTTGGACTCATTCTATTTCTTAGAAGTAACTAAACTTAATCGTCACTGAATACTAATGACTACTGAATACTGCTATTATTTTGTCCCGACATAACACATACTGCTTATGTAAAATGCGAGAATTCCCCGAAACAATAACTCACTTAGTCACTCTTACGTGGTTTTTATGTTTGTTAAGTTAGTTTCATTTCAAGTGTAAAAGTCACTATTTCTATTTTCAGTTAATGATGACAAACATTCATTTAAGATTCCTACTGCTATTATTTTGTCCGCTACTGTATATGGTAGTGAATAAAGCCCTCTATTAAAGCTAATAAATTTAAAGACATCCCCTCGTTTTTTTTACTTTTTGAATTATTGTTACTTGAAATTGAATTTGTAAGGCAGTAAATGAAACATTTTAAAAAGAACACCTGCTTAGAGTTTTAATCTAGCAATAAGGAAGGCTATTATCTTTAAATGTAGAAGTCATTATTTGTCAGTCTTAATGACTCCAGCTTTCTTAGAAATTGAGGCAGCAGAACCTTATTTCCATCGCAAGTGGTATGCACCGTATGACAAAAATAAAATGCGATTTACTAAGAAGTTACTAATACTAAGTTACGAATTATAAAAAGAACACAGAAAAGAATAGAATTGCGTATTTGAAATAACAAACAAATAATCATAATACTAAATAACGAAATATTTACCTATGGGATAATAACAGCTTAACACCGGTTTAGAATGATTTATTTAATCTTCACAATTCACTAAATTAAAACGAAAACGAATCACGAAGGATAACTCGGATCGAATCGATTGTATAGCGCGAGCTTCGCTATCACGTTAGACAGGATCTGACTTATCAGTTATTTTACTAACCTTTTATATAAATAAAATCTCACAGGTAGGACGGGATCTTTGTTAGACTGATAAGTGTATAACTATTGTTCAGATATAAGAGTAAACAAATGCTCGCATGCGTGGGTATATGCTAATCTGCCTACAGATTTGTATTCCGCGTAAATAATGTTAATTAAAAACACGAATTCTTAACATAATTTACGTGTCTATTAAAATACATCGTAAATCTTCACGGGATGTGATTTTCCAATATTTGAATCATCATGTATTATCGGTCAATGCAAGGATATTACAACAATTTTCAGTAATTTAACACGAAGTAATTGACACTGCTTTAGGGTTCCAATTTTTTAAGGCTCGAAAGTGGACAATTTGTCGCAATCATTGTTAATTTGCGTACAATAACTTATAATACAGCCTCACACACTTAGAAATCAGATTGGGATATTACTTAACGATATGAATTAAAGTCTTAACGGTACCGACCATCGTATCTATCTCCATTACGATTAGTGGTGCAGGTAACTAAATTCCAATCTCCTAACGAATTTCAGAAGCTGCAGAATATCCAGTTGACCTTTTAAAAATAACAACGTGAAACATGTAAATATTGCGAAACATGGAACATTAACTATCTTATGCCTGTCTCAAATTACTTCCAAATATGATTTGAACAGTTGACAGGCACGACGACAGGAAATCAATTATGTCCTATCTATAAAGAAATTAGAAACCAGTAGGAGAAAAGAAACCAAAACATGTCCCGATAATTTAAGGTACGTGGATGATATTTTCACTGTATTTGGTACAAATATAAGGAATATACAAGGTTTTCTAGCAAAACTCAATTCAAAATTTACTACTGTCAAATGTACAATAATAGTAATGAAGAACCGATATCTTTTTCTAGATGCCTTAGTCATACGAATACCTCGTCAAATAGATCTTTAAACGCACGCATTGATTGGTGGCACAAGCAAAGATCGCTGGTTAATCTAATCGATATGAAATATTCACGTGCGGAAGATACGTATGCGGGAGACCTGAAATGTTTCCGGAATCGACAAGAAGAAAACGGTGTTGGTGTGATTTTTTATTTTTACTTTTCGATGTAGTCTCCTCGAAGATCAATGCACTTTTTCAAACGGTGCCCCAGTCTGTTCAATCCGTCGCAAAAGTAGGATGTTCCGAGGTCTGCAAAATAGTCATCTCTAACACCGATGACCTCCTCATTTGAGGCAAATCTCTTTCCTCCCAGTGATTTTTTCAAGTTTGGAAATAGGAAAAAGTCTTTGGAGGTTAGGTCCGGTAAATATGGAGGATGAGAGACTAATTCGTAGCGCAACTCATTCCATTTGGACACGACGATGAGGGATGAATGAGCCGGTGCACTGTTGGCGCGGAAGAGTACTTTTTTTCGCTGCAAACAAAGCCGTTCCTCCCTCAATACTACATATAGTCGATGAGGATCACACCTTGAGAATCCCAAAAAATGGTCGCCATTACCTTTCCGGCTGATAGAACGGTCTTTGCTTTCTTCGAAGCCGATTCGCCTGTTCCTTGATCTGTGGTATGTAGTGGTGGATCCACGAATCACCCACTGTTACGAGGCGCACGAAGAAATCCCTTGGATTGCGTTGCATCGAGGCCAGACACTCCTCCAAAACGGTTACCCGATTTCGTTTTTGTTGCGATGTAAACGAACGCAGATCCATCGCACTGAAAGCTTTTTTATACCTAAAATTTCATGTAGGATATGACAACGTATTCTTCTGAGATACCTGTTGTCTCTGCTACCTCTTTCAGCTTCAATCGACGATCGTCTAACACGACGTCATGAATATTGTCGACCATTTCATTGTTGGTAGCGGTTTTTGGGCGCCACTGCGTTGTTCGTCACTTGTGCTTATAAGTTCACGTTTGAACTCGCTCACTTAGAAGCTGATGATCGAAAATGATAGAGCAGATCCGCCATAAACCTCTAGCAAAATATTTCGAATTTTTGTGGCCGTTTTCCCAGCCTTCCAGAAGTATTTTATCAGTGTACGAAATTCAATTTTATCCATTTTTGCGAAACCGCCTGACTTGCTACACAAAACACACTCTTAAACAACAACTATTGACAGTAGACGTCTGAAATGTTGACAATTGCTATAAAAAAGGTTGCCCTTGCTGACAAATGAATCAACTTTAACCTTCGTGCACCATCTCTTGCTGATTACGGAAACATTTCAGGTCGCCCTCGTATTTTCAATTATCATAAATTAAAATATTTTAGCATAAGTCAAACTAAAACAAATATTTACTATCGAATTACTTTACAATTAAATTTTTTCTCGTGATCAAAAAGTACACATACTGAAGTCTTGTTTTCGTAGTGGTCAATGCAATGAAAATTGTAGTTGATATTATTCCCTAAATGATTGTCACTTTGAATGACGCTTTATTTAGGGCTACGTCTAGGCATAGACATGCGTTGAAGAGTACGTGACTGCCCAGGATCTTAGCACTCTTTGAACTCATGTTATTTATTAGACTGCAAGTTAATAGTTTTACGATCCCACATGCACAAATTGTAATCAGATTAGTTTAGGTATTCCTGAGCAATAAAACCCGCCCACAATAAAACGAACAATAGGATTTTCATGTATAAACTTTTTGCACAAAATTGTCACAATGCTACATTATAAACCTGAAAATTTAATAACATATGGAAGTCAACAGCGACATGAGAATATCCAAAATAAAAAAAAGAGAGAACGTGAACATAATTCGACACACTTTTCGCTATCAAAGTGAATAACTTCCTCGGAAATAAAAGCGGAAATACTTCAAAGAAGAAATTTATTTCATTGAGAGATGTTACGCGGAGGATGTCATTGATGTGGCTCAATAAAGAAGAAAGTTTGCAATGCCTAACGAAAATTAAAACGTACACATACACATACAGAGGGGAATCAGAAACAGTAGATAGCCATGTTTATACTATAATTATTCAAATCAGTTTCCTAAATATAAAGGTATAGAGAAATATATCAATTTGTTATCACATATTTCTATATAGAATATTAAATTCAACTGAATTATTTTTATTTTGAAATTAGAAGCATACAAGGGATAACGAAGAAAGCGTTTAGAACCGCTGAAATGTCTTAACGTACCTCTCCAAATATGTAATTCGCCGTTTAAGTTTCTACGGCATCTCAATATTGTTACTCCTACCGATTTTTCAATAGATTCATCAATTCTAGAGAATACATACCGAACTGTTCCTGTTTTCTGCTGAAACAGAGGCCTTTTCAATTTTATATATTTGTAACTTTCAATAACACGCAGTTCAATAACAGCTACCTAAATTACTTCGATTAACTTGCTTTGATTTTTTAGTAATAATTCATTTTTTTTATTATTAGCAACGTTAAATTTAATTAATTGAGTTTTTTGTGAAATTCTTAATTAATGAAAATTTCGCGGTTCCCGGTAGGATTTGAACCCACAACTCATATTCGCCAGACTGGTGTGACTACTTGCAAGAATAAAACTACACCAACTAGTAATTAGTCCTCTACATTTATCTTTATTATACGTTTCAAAATGATAAATAGGGTTGTCAAATTTTAGGAGCACCAAGAATTAGTTCAGTACATCGTATTATGCGATATAATATATTTATACTTCATTATACGTAAGAGAATTTTAATAGTCTTTCTGTATATATTTCATGAAGAATAGTAACATGTAATTCTACAATAGGGTTAGCCAGATAACACATGGGCTGAAAAGTCCCGGGCCTAACACATAGATGACGCTAGTTTTATTGCAGTCACCTTTCTCTCAGTTAGTACTAACCTTCAAAAGACAGCTGTTAAAATTTCATGATATTCTATTCATTAGTTTGTGAGTTATTGTGGTAAGAGTCACGCTACTTTTGTTATTTTCAAAACAATGGATCAAAAACACGGGACTTTTCAGCCCATGTGTTATTGCGGGTCGACAAAATCTAATTAAGTTGGACAATACGAGAATCTTCTTTTATATGTAAAGATGTTCAATTATTTTTCTCTTTGTTAAAAACTTAACAGCATGGAAACGGTGACAGATTTGTTGAACGAACTTGGTCAATTCTATTGTAGTTATATTTTTATGAAAACACTTTCTACATTGCTACATATTTTCTTTAATATTAAAATATCTTTCAACGAAAGTAGCTCCAATAACATTTCCTCTTACTTCCAAGTCAGCTACAGGTGGCCAATTTACAATTCTATACACCAGCTCTCCATTTAAATTCTCCTCCCTTTCTAGCATGGCTATATTACGTAAGATTACTATCGCTGATGTTATTTTTACTGAGTTACGTAATTTATATTCCAAACATGTTGTCAAACATCGAAATTTGAACTTTTATATTCCAAATGCTCGTTCATCAATATTTCCTATTGGAATATATACATTATTATGTGATTTTGTGCTCGTGATACTGATTTTAATGTCGATACTAAGAGATGCTGTATTTATTAGTATGCATTATTCCCGAACATTAAATCCGATAGCAAACCCTGTTCGAATTTTAATCGAACAGAACCGTTATTAAAACTTCTGCTATCATGCATAGAGTCTGGCCACCGTATCAGTATTAATATTTCACACCAAGGACGAGCAACCACTTATACATTTATGCAGTTCAATCTTTCCTGTTTCCAAACAATTCAGCACTTTCCCTTTTAGGACATTTTTATTGCTATATGCGTCTCATCAACACATCCAGTTACGCCTGGAATCCGAACATTTCTGAAAATAAATTTCTTATGAACATTTATTGAACTACTACCAAGAGACCTAATACATTGTTTTAAATGCCTTACAATATTTTGTTATACTTGATGGTTCGAGGAACAGAAGTTTTAGTTATACCACCTATATCACCGACCACCCCTAAAATAATAATTATTATACAAATTACTCTGATGAACACATGACAAATTCATAATGGGAGCTATTCGTAAACCATGATAATTTATTTCTTATTCATAAACCAAACTCAATAGACCTTATGAGATCGTTTGTTTTGAGGAACGACATCAATATTAACTCGATATTACTTTCCTCAAATGGATATTCCATATCTCTTATCACATTTCTATAACAAATCACCTGCTAGAGCTCGTTTCGTCGGCTTACTAGAAGAGTTTTCTCCGTAATAACCTGAAAGTAAAATGAGATAAAATAAGTGATGCTAAGTAAGAAAATAGTACGTCACACTTCATGGGACATCGTGTTAGCAGTTTAACTCGGTTAAATATTTGAGCTTTTAGATAGGTTTCTACACTTGTTTCAGCGCGCGATGTTCATAGTGGTAAAGAAAGAATCTTATGTAGAAAGACGACCGTTTGGCATCTACTGATGTAGTATTGGTATAAATAAAATAATCGTTGCAATCGTTGGTATTAGTAGACGTACAAACATTAATCTGGCAAATCCGATACTTGTTTTTAAACACTGTTAAATCTTGCTAAACGATATTATCTTATTATGTTACTAATGGCACTGAAGAGTTTTGTAAGTTTCTATTGCCTCAACTATTCCTATCACTATTTTGAGTAGTTCATAAATCCACCTCAACTTTAGAAACTTGAAATACTGCTTAACTTTCTTTAATAGCAGCTATCTCTGTCATCATTTTATGGAAGTGTTAAAAAAAATAACCACATTATACAGCAATTAAAAGGCGGCTGTGGTGGCTCTGGGTTGTCAGGACATTGTTTCTGAAATTCTTGAATACGTTGAAGGGATTTGGAAAATATCACTTTTGGATTAGTCCATTTACGCTTGAATAATATCTGCGAACTTCTACAGGTACAAGATATAACCATCATTCATAAACGTTAATTTCCTGAAAAGTAAATTTTTTGCAGTATTTATCCACCCCACACATCAGGTAAAGAACTTTGTTTGTAGTAGTAACCCCAGTAGACTTAAACTACTATTTGTGTTATATAAGATTAGAATTCAAAATACATCACAGACACAGTCATTTTAGTATCACGTAGGTTCTTTAAGTAAAATTTCAGTTACATACTTACTTGATTTATTTGTCATATAGTATTCATAGTCAGTTTCAAGATTTTGTACATCTACATATATCCAAGAGCTGAAAATTCTTTCTGTCAATCTCATCATCATAATCGGTTAAAACTAATAAGTAATAAGACTCATTACATCTTTAGAAAATGTTCTGTGGCTTCTCAATGATCTGGGGCGGTTGATTCACACAAATGGGTTCGAAATATGTTAACTAACGAGTTATTTAAAGTATCTTCGTTCTTCTACAAACTTTCTACAATCTTTGTTTCTCGATTGCGCTGCCCATTCTGAAGATCTAATCTATAAGCTTTAGGAAGAATGTATTCCATAAAATCTGTTCAAGCATGTAAGCCGCAAGCGAAAAGGTCAAATTAATAAGCATCAATGTCAACATCTTTATTTATCTTAAAATAAAATTGAAAAGATTGAATTGACAGATGGGGAAATCCTTGTATCATTCGACGTTTGTGCACTTTGCTCAAGCGTACCAATTCCAGAAGCTATGGAGTATTTGGCTGAATTTTTGAAATTAAATAACGTAGATGACGTGAAAACCGCGGAATATAAAAGGTTAACAAAATTATGTATGTCACTAAGTTGTTTTCAAATAGGCGGAAAATGGTTCGAACAGGTGGAAGGCACGGCGATGGATAATCCAGTATTTCCTTTTATTGCGAACCTGTTCATGAGCAAATTTGAAACGAACTCGAAAAAAGAAACCAAATAGTTTCCGAGAATTTGGCTTAGGTACGTAGATATTAACATACAAGAATTTTTAGCAGAATTTAACTCAAAATTCACTACGATCAAGTTTACAAATTAGAAATAGACATTTACAGAAAAGAAACTAATTCTAACAGATTCATCGCGGTTGATTCGCACCATTGCGAACAACAATAAATGTCCGCGATTAGTTTTCTGGTCAATAGACTCGTTAGATTTCCACTAAGCAAGAGCAGGACGAAAAAGAATTAAAATATATCAAAGATGTAGCGAGGTACAATGGTTTCTCTTCTACGGATATTGACCGTATCTTAAGGAAGATCCAATACAAACAACACATCATAAATTCCACGACCTTGACATCAACAAGCACCTGTAATAAGAAATTTATAATACTTCTTTTCCACCCAACAGTAAAACGGTTAAGTAAAATTTTCCGACAACAAAATCTTTTGTATCAAAAAACCACTTAAAGAATCTCTTATACAATCCCAAAGATAAACCGGAAATAATGAAAAGGTCTGGAACTTACCAAATCGCATGCAATGATTGTGATAAAGTTTATATTGGACAAACAAAAAGGCGTATCTACACAAGGCTCAGAGAACATATTAAACACTATCGTTTCGATAAACCAGAACTATCAAGCGTAGCAGAGCATATGGTAAAATCCGGATATAAAATTGATTTAAAAAATCTTAAACTTCTTAAAAACGTAAACTCGTTTAGAGAATTAGATACGTACGAAACTATATTTATGAAAAAGAACAGAAACTTATTGAACAGAGAGCCATCCCCATTTGCACACTCGAATCTGATTGATGTATTTTCGGGAAATACACACATACTAGAGATGAGACCACCATATAGATTGTAAATAGTCATACGTTTTAGAAATTTTAGAGCCTGCGTAGAAAATAATTTGCAAGTGTGATACAGTTTTTTTACGTTCAGCCGGTAACACGGTTGGCAATGAGAGCCCACGTGCTCTCCAGACGCTGCATTCCGAATAATTAATTAATGTATGTGGGGTAAAGTTTACTGCTATACCTGTGAATGAGTCAACGTCTTTATTTAAAATCAGCGCTTACAGATATCGCTTTACTGATCTGATGTCTCGCTAAGACCATAATAAGTCACACCAAATAAGAAATGATCGTCTTGTATATCGATTTCTAATCGATTCGCGGGTCGCTTATTTCTAACTTCACTGCATCCATTTCTTGTCTTGTATTAAATTTGCTTTTCTTCATAAGTTTGAAAAAGACATTCATCTATACTGATTGCCTTTAACAGTCCAATTGTCGTCAAATCTAAAAGTGTCTGAAGTTTTATTTTAGCAGACATATCCGTTAATTCTATATCATTCTTAGTAGGTCAATATTCCAGCTTGACGTGTTGAATTTTATAATAAGAAAGGAATAATTTTCTAAGAATATTATACTACAATTTTGATGATTCTGTTGATAACATTTTGCCTAAGATTTTTTCAGGGGTAATTAGTGTGGAATAGTTACATTAAATTATTTGAAATATATTTTAAGTAGGTACTGTTTCGAGTGTCTTACTGTTTATTTATTCATACTTTGGTATATTTGTAAATTTATTAAATTCGACAGGTGATTCTATATCCTGTACATATCCGAAATAAACTTGAACTATTTATGTACATGAGTTTATTAAAAAAACTGCACGTAACATAATAATAGTGTTTCGAACAATATCATACGTTAAAATGATCAATTATTGCTAAATCCACACTTTGTAATTTCAGTCCATTATGCGCCATCCGCGTGTATTGAAACAAATTCAATGCCGCTGTCTGGTGACAAAGTCAAGCAGCTGTATTTATAACTATCATAATATATTACTCCTAATATCACTTTTCCTTGTAAAAATGTATTGACACAAATTCGATGTCGTTGTCCTCCTGATAAAATCAAGCAGCTGTATTTATAGCTACCGGAATATATTACTTTTAATATCACTTTACTTCTGTATACAAATATATACTTCATCTTCTACGTATTGTATAAATTTAAAAAAGTGATTTATACCGTAAATACCTATCATTTAAGATAACTAAAAAGTACAACAATGTTCCAAGTTACTAATTACTTATGAATTTGGAGAAATAAGATACACTATAAATATGAAGTGAAAATAAGGAAGCCCCAAAAAATATACGAATTTAATTCGTCTTGGTATGACTGGCTATTGAAATATACAATTTATTTACTTTTTAATATAGTACTCTGAAATGTTCCATTAATAAAGTAGATAACTAAAAATATAATTGTGGATAGGACAAAATATACCAATAAATCTGTCTACTGCAAGCCAGTATTTTAGAATTACTTTTTAAGTAAATGTTAGATATGTTAAAACATTCCTTTTCTGAACAGACTTTATACACAAAATGTCTTAACGTAAAGATGACGTTATGATACAGTCTATATTTGTGCTATATTCCTTATACCATAACATTGGTATACTTAGATATACGGTTCTTTGGATGAAAAATACTATGAAATACTCTAAATATTTTTATTGACAAAGTATATACTATATACACTGTTGCACATATATATATGTATACGTGCCCTAAATACACTTTCAAAGAACATAACGATCTGTGTTTTCATTCATCCCGGCAACTCGCACGAAGAAGGGAGACCTCGATATAAAAAGGGCTAAAAATTTCTTGTGTATTTGAAGACTAACTTAAATAAAATCGCGAGGGGACGCCGAAAATGAGTCATTATGCTACTATATATAAAATAAGCTTATTAAACATTATCTAATTAATTAGAATTAGAATTAAAATAAAAATTATCCAACACAATTAAAACATATGTAAATACTATTATCAAATAATGTAATATCATTACAGTGTTACTTATTTTTAATAACCTACATTTCTACAAAATAATGGCTTATTAAGACTAATGCATGTGTGAATCCATTTTTAATCTTTATTTAATTGTGTCTTACTCCTAAAGACGTAAAAGCTACGGATTAGTGCATTGTAGATTTTTTAGCCAATGTCATCTATCGCAAGAGGGTAAATTGACTAGTAAGAACACGTTTAATTCGATTAAGGTGGCAAAGCATAGGAATGTAAGATAGAGCAGGAGGCAGAAGAGACCAATCTTCCAATCCAATCTGCAAAATAAAAACAAAATTAACTCATGTAAGTATTAATTAACATTACTCTAAAGTAAGTGTTGTACTCACCGGAATTTATTGATGAATAAGCTTATATAAAATAATACCAACGTCGATAGCAATAAACATGCATTGTAGGCCAAACCCGATGAATTGATTATAATTGAATGATCTCCAGGATCTTTTGGATACAACCATGTCTTAAACAACCATGGAATACCTAAACATAGGAGAATGTCAAAGGTATTGGATCCTATGGAACTGCTAACCCCCATAGCTCCATGACCTGAAACATTAATAACATTACTGAGCACATATTGTTTAATTGAAGCTTTGTTTGGAGAGTATATAAACAATTCCGCGAATTTGTTTTCGTTATTGTTGTTACCTACTTAGTGTTATAAAATATTTACATTTTCTTTGGTTGTAATAACCATGATTTATTATGGCAATTCCAGTTATTAAGTAAGTCATTTGAAGGAACGAACTATAAATTCCTGTATTTCTTTACAACGTATCTTTTCAGCTACAGAACTTTGCTAGCAATGAGTGACATTGTTTGGCAAAATGCTATCCGAAAAGTCGATAAGTGTTGAAGAACGATCCAGAATAATTACTCTCTCTTAAATTAGTTAAAAAATTAGAATTACAAAATTCACCCTCATTAATACCATACGTCGATTTCACCAAACAGGAAATTTAAAAGAGTGTAATCACTAAGGGTCATTAAGGAATACATCTCAAACAAATGATTTAAAACTAAAAGTCGATATCAAACATAACCGAAGATTAATCATTGAAAGAATCAGATACTGCATTCAGTTACAGAAATGCGAATTAGATTTCAGTGAGTACAGTAAAACACCGACTGTAAATAATGGGATCAAACGATCGCGTTGCTTTAAGAGAACTTCTAAGTGATAGAACTAAACGTTTATAGTGGAATGATAGAAGAAAATGCTTTGGACAGGTGAGTGCAAATTCGAAGGCCTAAACATGAAGGATGGCACACAAATTTAGTCCAGCACGGAGATGGTTCTGTTCGGGTTTGGAATTGGTTTCCTTATAAACGTATGGGAAATTTACTGAAAACTAATGAAAGAAAGAAGAATGCCGAGGCATTGTAGAATAGCATACAGTTGAGTCAGCAACAAGGATGTTTCATATTTATCCACGATAACAATCTAAAGCGTGCGACATTGTTATGTAGACAATATTTAAAACCAGAAGAAAGTAACAATAACGACATGACCTCTTCAAATCCTTAACTTGAACTGCACAAGGATCTTATGAAACGAAGTCGACAGACTAAGAAAAAGAAGCTCTCACAATCAAATAACTTCCATGGGAAATTCTACAAAAAGAATGGAGAAACATTGGTTACAAAACAATTACCAAATTAATTGTTAGTATTGCCGTATAAAACAAGAAATTCATTCATCACCAATTCTGTATTTCGCAAAATATCTATTTACTCTGAACCAACATTTTGTATGGTAAGAATACATTATCAACAAAGAGCATAACACTCTAAAACAACTGGAAGAAAATATGTGCGAGGGTAGTCTGAAAAGTTTCATGACAACATGCAGACGGCGTTGCTTGTCAAATGAAACAAATGGTTGCTTCTTCTATTGTTTTCAACGAATTCCCCTGCAACTTCAATACAATCGTACCGGCAATGCAGTAGTCCAATAACGCGATTTTTCGTTTGAAAAGCGATATACACTAGCGCCCATATTAATTCGGATACGCAAGTAAATTAAAAAAATATATTGCATTTTATTAATAGGGATTAAAATTAAAGTATATAAAAAAGTAATTCTAACGAAAAACTTATTAAACATTCCGTTCATTAAAGAAATTCCTGCGAGGAATCCGCTCCACTAGTTTTTCAAGGACCCCATTTGGCGTATTAGTTCATTCCTCTTGTAAAATGTCCCACAGATGGCCTACGGGAAATTCATCCCATAACAGCTCTATGGGGTTTAGATCGGCGCTTTGCGGCGGCAATATCATCATTTGTAAAGTGCCATTATCTTGTTCTTCATTTAAGAAATCTTTACATATCACTGCATGAATACAAAATTTTCGCAAATTAGACGTTGCCCCGATGGTACTGCATTTCCTGCAGTAATTCTAAACAACCCACTTTTTGCAAAATACCTTCGATTCGCTTCAAGTCTCCTGTACCGGCGTAGGAAAAACAAGCCCAAACAAGCTGCAACATTCTTTGGCTCTTCGCGCTTCTTACAAAACGCGCCTTGATTGTCCGAACACCTCAAACTTTTACTCATCAGTCCATAGCCCCCTTTTCTAATCATCCAGTATCCAATGCCTAAGTTGTGTCCCACTCTTGCCGTTTTTGTCTATTTCCCCGTCGGAGTAGGAGTTTTTTAATCTTTTTTTCACTGCAGTAACAGAAATGTTTCTTGCACGGTCGCGATTCATTTTGGGGGCGATTTCTGGTGCTGCCTGTCTCCTATTTCGTTTTCTCAGCAATTTTGTACGCTCACCGTCGGCAGGAGTTGTTATTCTCTTACGACCTTGTAAACGTACCCGATCTCTTAAACTGCCCGTGCGTTGTTGGCTCTGAATGATATCACTAACAGTCAATTTATTAACATGTATTTTTTCGGAAATTTTACGCACTGGATAACCTTCTTAATGAAAAGCAACAATTACAGAGCGCTTTTCTAAACATGTCGGTTTTTCTTTCGACATTTTAATAACTTTAATCAGGTTCACACAAAAGGATACGCTCTTAACACTTAACGCATGTACAAGCAGATTTATTTAGAAACTAGAGCATTTATCAATACACAATACATTTTCGGGTGACCTGCTCCTACCCCAAAGAGTATTGTAAATTTATTGCCTGCAATATTGTCCCGAAAATAACCGTATTTGTGACGATAACGATTATTCTGAAAATTACTATATTGGCTCGTAAAATATAATAGGTCATTCTCTAGTCGGTATTCTTTAAAGTTTGCCTATATAAATAATAAACAATAAACTTCATAAAGGACCTAATATGAATGTTATTTATACATAAAAGCAATTGTATTATCTTTTATTAGAGTTTACAACGTTTTACTGAATGTCCGAACTAATATGGACGGTAGCTTACATTCAGCCGATGTTGAATTGTTCAAAGTCCATTGATTATTTCCTAATTGATGCAGTTTTTTGATAATTCTGCTGATACAATACCTTCGGTGCTCATACGGAGCCACATTTAAATTGCACAATCCAACGAGAAATTATGTCTTTGGAAGGAAAATTGTTATCTAAAGTGTGCTGCTATCACTCGAAATTTCAAACTTATTGAGTCAAAAACAACTATCTGCGAATTTTAAGACTTTCGATTTAGATACTTTAAATGTCAGGAATTATGACAAACTTCATCTGCCATCATAAAAAACGTGGTAGAATTAATATATGTAATTCAGTTGTAGAGGATAACGGTGCTTAATAGTTGTATATCAATTTCAAATGTACATATGTATTAATGATTCCCTTGCGTGACGTATCTCTATAGTCCCAATATAGAGACTATTGATTTTGCAAATAGGTTGAACGTCACGCAAGGAAACAGAAAATTTATGCAAATGGCGTCTTTGATGAGATTTTCAGCTGATCGTTTTACATCATTCGTTTATTCGCGTCACGATTTTAATTCTTGCGTCTGCCAAAATAAGATTTTACTGATACGAAATATCAGTTCGTTCATCTAACTCTCTAGAATGTGAAGATTTAAACGTATTTCCGGGTTGTTAGCTTCAAGAAGTAGACTTTCTCAAAATATTCGCTACCGATTAGTTCATTCTTTGTTTTGGCAACATTTAAAATATTAAATAATCAATTCGACTGTCAAATACATTTTATTCCGCAATCTTCTACTATCGTGGTTGTTGCAATCACTATAAGTTGTTTATTTGTCTTTCTCTAAATAAACAATAAATGGTGGCTGTAAATACAAATGTAACTAACCTCAAATAAAATAAAGTTGTACGGGCATGTTATTTGATTAGCCAAACTATTATATGAGTACTCGAATGTCAATAGGGATGTATTTAAAACTGTTTAAGTTTGTCAAAAAAACATTCTTGAAAAACAGCCCTAGTTGACGTTTGACTACTCAAACGAAAATTCGAACAACAGAAGAATGCGCCTTTTTAAACGTCAAATATTAAATTTAACTGTTTTAACTCAAACTGCAAGCAAATAAACATGACGCGATCCTATGTCCTTTAATGAGTAAAAATTACTTAGAGTACAAAGCAAGTTGGAGCAACTACACCAACAAACAATATTTAAAGATACATTCAGTTTTATAAAAATAATGAATTTGTTCCCAACAATAAATGATTTTGGAAGGTATATCAAATACATATACTAGCCTTCACAAGTTCAAGACCATCTTAAATGATCCTTATTAGATTAAAAAAAACGCAGATGTTTCCTTATAGCTTCACAATTTCGTCTTATTTTTCAAAAATTCTTTTCTGTCACGCTCTAAACACATAACTTGTTGAGTATAGGATTGAACATAAAAGAGGATGATCGTAAAATATTTATTGACAGTCAACTAACTATATAATAACCTAACAGCTAACTTAACAGCCATTACTCAATTATTTTAATAATAATACTTTATTTGTCAGTCCTCCTGCATGACATTGCCACAGTACAGAATGCTGTCGACCATATGTTATATGTAGGTACATTACCGTCCAGGATAGTTCGGACACCCAGTAAAATGTTATAAACTCTACTAGAAGATAATACAATTGCTTTTATGTATAAATAACATTTATATTAGGTCGTTTATGAAGTTTATTATTTGTACAGGCAAACTTCCAAGAATGTCGATTACAGAATGATTAAAAACCTATTATATTTTCTGATCCAATATAGTAATTTTCAAAATAATCCTCAACGCCACAAATAGGATTATCTTTGGAGCAATATTGAGGGTAATAAATTTGCAATATTCTTTGTGGTGGGGGAGGCAACCCAAAAGTGTATTGTGAATTGATGAATGCTTTAGTTTCTAAATAAACCTGCTTGTGCGTGCGCTAGCGTTAAGAGCGCATCTTTTTTTGGTGTGAACCTAATTAAAGTTACTAAAATGCTGAGAGGATAACCGATAGGTTTAGAAAAGCGCTTTGTAATTGTTGCTTTTCATCAAGAAGGTTATTCAGTGCGTCAAATTTCCGAGAAAAAACCGTTAATAAATCGACTTTTAGTGATATCATTCGGAGACATCAACCTACGGGCAGTTTAAAAGATCGGGCACGTTCAGGTAATGGGCGTATAAAATTGCTGAGCACCTGAAATCGCCACCGAAATGAATCGCGACCGTGCAAAAAAATTTGTTACTACAGTGAAAACAAGATTAAAAGATGCGAATCTTCACGGCCGTATTGCCTCTACTTCTATGGAGAAACAGGCAAAAAACGGCTACAGTGGGCAGAAACGCATAGAAATTGGACAGTGGATGACTAAAAAACGGTGCTATGGACTAATAAGTCAAAGCTTAAGGTGTTTGGGCAATCAAAGCGAGTTTTTGCAAGAAGAGCGAAAAGCCGAAGGATGTTGCAGGATTATGTAGTGCCAACTGTCAAGCAAGTAGGAAGTTCTGTGCTTGTTTGGGGTTGCTTTTCCTACGCCGGTACAGGAGACTTGAAGCGAATCGAAACTATTTTGCGAAAAGACGATTATTTAGAAATACTCCAAAAAATGCAATAACATCGGAGCAACTCCTAATCGACGAAAAATTTGTATTCATGCAGGACAACAACCCCAAACACTCAGCAGTGATATGTAAAAATGTCTTAAATGAAGAACAAGATAATGGCACATACAAATAATGACATGGCCGCAGCAAAGCCTCGATTTAAACCCCATCGAGCTGTTATGAGATGAATTGGACAGGAGGGTCTGAAAAGTATGCCCTACCTCCTTAGGCCATGTGTGGATTTTACAAGTGAAATGGACTAACATGTAAAATAAAGTTCTTGAAAACTAGTGGAGTGGATGCCTCGGATTGTGAAAGCTGTTCTTCGCGCAAAAAGGGCTTTCTTTGCTCAACGGAATGTTTAAGAAGTTTTTGTTTATTTTTCGTTAGAATTACTTTTTTTTTTACTTCTATACTGTAATTTTAATCGTTATGAATAAAATGCAATTTTTTAGTTTTCGAAAAATGAGAGTAAATATTTCTCGTTTTCTTTTTAATTTATTGACGTTACATAATTAATATGGATGGTAGTGTACACGTAATATGCTACTATTGTTATTAATTTCACAGTAATAGATTTCCTATTCCAACAAGATCAAATTATTGCTCTCGTAGCATTGCCCTACTACTTTTACATAACCTAATACAAGAGAAATGTCCTGTTTATTTTTAATTATTGCGTATAAGTACTGCTGCTTCTATGATGGAAGGTCCACGGATGCTTGCTGATTTAATTTGTTACCGAATGTTTCAGTTATTAATATTTTGTTACAGATGTATTTTGACCTGTTTACCTTATATTTATGTAGTTTGGAAGTAAATGTATATTTTTGTTATTTACTTAACGTTTCTAAAAAATTATGTTTACATTAAAATAAAAAAAAGGTTTATACCATCTAGTGGTGCGTTTACTGTTTTTGTAACCGTAGAAATATTATATTGCCATGATTTTGATTTTTTACCATTATGCGATTATTCCTTAAGTGACCCTGAATATATGAGTGGTAGTGTATATATAGAAGCCCTTTTGTCGCATCTCTGAGGTATATGCTGTATAAACTTTTGTATACAACTCACAAAAAAGTTAGAGAGTATAATGAACTTAATTACTTGATCTTGCAACAATAAATGGTAATCTAAGGAACTTACTACAACAAGTACTTACCTTGATTAGCTACTATTATACTAGAAACAGCTTCAGGTACACTAGTACCAGCTGCTAAAAACGTTAATCCCATCACAGAATCTGGTATGTCTAACGTATCGCCTAAAAAAAAATAGAAAAAATTAAAGATTACTTCTCTTTTGAAGCAATATACAACAAATTTTATCTACCTATTATAGTTATAAGCCAAGCTACTAAATAGGATGTGCTTCCTATCCAAAACACGCACATTAAGAAGGTTAACGCTGTTAGTCTGGGATACTTCTTGCAGTCAGGTATGGACAAGTACAATATCAAGGAAATGGGCCAGGTTAGCACCCAAAAACATTTCCTGGGCTTCGTTTCGTTAGTAGGCCATTTCCATATATTAGTCGAGTCTTCTGAAAAGAAGAATCGAGGAAATTGTTATACATATATAAAATTTTGTGGATATAAAATTTTATGGTTACCTAATTCTTCGCAATCTTTTAACGTTATATCTCCGTTTGCCATTATAAAATTAGCACAGCCATTCTTCTCGCACCTAACCAGAAGCGGATGGGTCTCGCTGAGTATTTCCTGATAACGATGCTTATAACGTCTTCTGCATGTCCTTCTTAGTCTTGTAATCGCATTTATGATGTTTTCATTAAAGTACATTACTGGACAAGAATGCAATTAATTAATGCATCAATCTTCCAAAAGATCTTATAATAATGAATATACGAATAAAAATTGTGTGCAAAATGGCTTACCAGCTAAATATAAAATATATGCTAATATAAGCACGATTGCCTCCGCTAGGTAGACTTTTTCGTCACCTAATATCTTAATAAGAATGCTAACAGCAATTGCATACATTGCGCTGTCCCTTGTTACCGGCCACCACTCCAATTGCAGTACCTACAATGAATTAGAATGTAACTATAAATGAAATAAAATCACTTTCGTATCAAAAATGCACACTTTTCCGAAAAATTATGTGAATGTTAGTACAAAATCCTACATCGAGACACATAATTGTTGCATGTTAAATTCCTAACAAAGTACTTAATAAGAAATATCAGATATTTTCTGGTCACTGCTTGGTGCACGCCGTTATTTTTTATTATGGTTGATGTTAGAAGTGGAGGCAAAGTAGCCCCTTCAACAACACTTACAGAAGAGACGTAAACTTTACTATCGTTTATTTCCAAATTTCATTCTTAAAAGATGTTTAATATACTGTACTCACACATTTCAATCACATTATATAAATATGCATTATTACAAAATTATACTTATAATCTTCAAAATTTCTCGTACGACGGAAGAATGACGCTACTGGCAGCATTTACCTTTATAATCTCACTCATATCAAGTATGTGTGTACTGTGTGGTCTAATATAAACAAATGTGTTGCTATGGATATAAAAAACAAAAAAACATCGTGTCAAAGTCAGACATGTTGTCATCGTTTCTACTGAAAATAATTAGTTATTTTTCATATAACTCTATAATTTTACAAAGATCTTCGTTTATATCCGTTCATAAAGTGTGCCAGCTGATACTACAAATAAAATCTGGAAGTTCCGGACATATATTTTGGAGGTCGAAGACCAGTCCATCTTAAAGGCGAGAAATCACGTGCGAGTGAGTACGACTTCAAAGATTAAAGACGTCCAATCTTCTTAAGTTCTTCAAAATTATTTGTATCTACTGCTCTCATTTTGTTTCGCATACTAATAAGAATATTTAAAGATTAGCTAGACAGGGATTGCCTTAGGCTTTCTTTAAAAAACATATTTTTTTGTAAAACAGCCGTATATATCTATTAATTTCTCAATATATTTATCTTTTCAACCTTTACATTTAGTTATTTTAATTAGAAGACATTATCATTTAACTTAAAAACAAATAGAACAAAATTTAATTCAAAGAAACCATTCAAAAAAATTAAAGAGCCTGGGATTTTCCATCACAACACATACGAAGACGAACACTACCGGCCATAAGTATTTACCCACCTTTAAAATGTTACAGAAACAAATTAAAAACTCATTATAAAATAAACCATTATTCTGTACTTACAAAGAACTGCAACAGTTAAAAAAATGTTCTTATCACTTTGCTAGCAAAGATAATCGTAAACTAACTTAAATTTGCGATTCGTCAATGTGTTTACCTTTAGCTTTTATTCCTACCGACAAAATGCTGTTGTCGAATTTGGAGGAGATTTTAGAATCCTCTCTCTGTCCACCAGTTGTTGCAACTACCCACGACATACCTTTGCAATGTGTTTTATATCATTACCGTGCTGGAACACGAAATTTCAACCGATTAATCATCTTCCAGATGAGATGACATTCCTCGCCAAAACCTCCCTATAACCTTTAACCCTCCCTCTAACTCCAAATCATAACTGATCCTCTTTTATGTTTTTGTTGTTGGTGCAATAGAGGATTCAACGATTTCCCTTTCGATTTATGGATAAATGTTTTTCTGTTTGAGCACTTTCGTCCAATCTTCCAACGTCCAGTCTTTGTATTCTCTCGACCGCACTAACCGTTTAGCTTTGTTTGCTTTTTACAATAACGATTTCCGCATAGCAATTTTTCTCTAGAAACCAGCTGGACACAAACGCCTTTTTGGGCGCGAAATATTCACTTTGACAACAATTTCTGGTGATGTTCTTCGTTTATTTAATTTGCTCATTATCAATTACGCGATCTTTTGCTGGTGTTGTTTTTTTCGGCCGCTCAAGTCGCTGTTTATTGGATACATCGCCACTTCTTTGATACATATTAGCATTATAATCCATAGTTCCACGGTTTCATTTCAGTAATTTAGCAATTTCTCGGTTACTTTTACCGATATTGTGATATACCACTATTTGAGCACGCATTTCTGTAGTTATTTCCTTAATGGCTCATTATTTTAAAACACTTTGCACAAATTCTTGACTATTCACTGCTTGCAATACGAAACCTAAATGGAAACTAACTTTTTCATTATATTAAAGTGACCGTGTCGTCTATTTTCATATTTTATGATGGTCGTAGTGAACATTTCCGAAATATTAATGCCAGTCGACTTATTACGTACGCGCAAAACACTATTGAGGGATAATAATTGATTTCATACTTACAATTTAATAACACAAATGTTTTGATAGGGCTAAAAAATAGTTTTTTTGAATAATCTCCAATTATGCATATTATGGAAATGGGTAAACACTTATGGCAGACAGTGCATGTAGAGCGAATTGTGTCAATGGGTGAATGAAGAAATTTCAAAACAGCTTTTTCCTGTCATAGGCTGCAATAGCGATTACTGTAAAATACAGCCGTTATAAATTTTGTCCTGCACTATACATGCTTTTGTCCATATTGCGAAACAAAATTACTTCTTATAACAATATTTTATTTTGTCATTGTCGGTAACACGTAATTTTTTAAGAATAATTATTTATTGCTTTTGCATTACATAAACAAAAACTAGTACCTTGTTATGTTCTTTTAATGAAATATGTTTTGAGTTATATTGACCCGGACGTTACAACTACATATAATGTACGAACGGAACAATATTATGGTACTAATTCGCAGAAATCCTTCTCGTAATTGTTTTCCATTCATTTAATTTGTTGTCTTCTCTTTATAATTAAAAATTAGAACTTTTTAATGAAGGAATGCGTCGAATGTCGAAATCTGTTTACGCTTACTGATTTATTTTTAAGGAATCGACAGGGTTACCAATCCAATGCCATCCACGCTTCTATATCGTAACCTTTACGTTGTTTATTTTTGGTGTTTTCACGTCGCTATAGAATTCCACATGTTATAAAATTACGAATAGTATCGTATACAATGCACGGCAAAATTATGGAATAAATTCATTAAGTTTGAAGCAGCTGGTCTTTGAAGGCATTGATATAAACATTGTGTCTACCTAGTCATTATGGATATACCTGCAGCCTCCGTGGCACGCCAGTCTAGCGAGACGAGCTGTAGGTTCAAATCCTACCGGAAACCATGAAATTTTTAATTTAACAAACGAAATTGGTAATACCAAAGAAATTAAATTGTCATATATTATATGACATATATACAGATATATATATCTGGTGGAAAATCTCAGGCTCTTTAATTTTTATAAATGGGTTCTTTGATTTAGATTTTGTTCTATTCGTTTCTAAATTAAATGATAATGTTTTCTAAGTAAAATAGCCAAATGTAAAGGTTGAAAAGATAAATATATTGCCAAATTAATAAATATATACCGCTTTAGTAATAAACGAACTACTTCCGGAATTGGACCGTGTCATGATGTGATAAAGAAAAATAAGAAGAAAAAAGAAATAAAAGAAAAAGAAAAAAGAATGATAAGGGCATGGGGGGCGTGAAATAGAAAGTACTTTGAGGCCTCTAGCGCAGTCAACACGCCGAGTCACCGTAACCTTCTGCCAAAGTGGTTTCGCCTCTAGCGTGGTTTACACATCAAGTTACCGTGCCACTTTGTTTTCCCCTATTCTCCTGAAGAAGCCTCCTACGACGGAAGCGAAACGTCGAGATCCCACCTTTCTCTTTTGGTCTCTTTCCTTTTTCTTTTCTCTCGTGTACCCCTCCCCCTTCTGCTTCTTTCCTTCTCTTACTCTTTTCACTTTTATTTCACTTTTATGACACGGTCCGATTCCGGAAGTAGTTCGTTTATCACAACTCTGGCCGTGGAAGCCTACGTATTCATATACCACTTTTTTACAAAAAAAACCTAAGGCAATCCCTGTCTAGCTAATTTTTAAATATTCTAATTAATTTACGAAACAAAAATGAGATCGAAAGATACAAATAATTTTGAAGAACTTAACAATATTCGACGTCTTTGATCTTTGAAATCGTACTCATTGGCACCTGATTTCTCGCCGCTAAGATGGACTGGTTTTCGGCCCCCAAAATATGTGTCCGGAACTTCCAGATTTTATTTGTAGTATCAGCTGATACATTTTATGAATGGATATAAATGAAGATAAATATACCTACTGGCGCCCTAAATATTTGAAATGAGTAAATTTTCTAATTAGAACCGTTGTGCATTGTAACTACATACTAAAATCTAGCGACATAGATATACATACATATATTCCATGTTTAGGTCCTCGTTTTAATTTTTCATATAAAGATATATATTATATATATATATATATTTGTATGGAATTTATATAAATTAGAAATAGTCTTTCTTATCACACTCCAGACTATTTCATCAATTACCAACGATGCCCGACCATTAGAATATTTATTGCTTATGCATTTCCAAATGGAATGATTGCACTTTTGTAGTACTTTAGTTTTGGCACCGCTTGTCACAGTAATGTTACGTGTTTTTACACCAAAATTGCTATCTATGAAACAGCTACATACATATAACAAAAGAAATACAAGTTTTATCAATCTAGGATTCGACGAAATTTCAAAGAATTTCACTAATATTTTTTTCTTGTGATTTGAATACCCGTATTAAAGTTAATATCTATACCGCAGGTAAAAAATTGAAGAGAGTGAATTTGGAAACTTTAATAGTTGAAGAAACACAATGTGTATATACCGAGAGAGCTAAAATTATATTGATAAAAGTATGCCATGGAATTTGAAAATGTATGTCGTAGCTCATTTAATTTGTTTTATACAATTCTACCGGATTAAGTGTTATACTGGCATTAATATTTGTACATAACTGCGAAAAGTGTATTTTAAGCTGTGATGAAAGAAAAATGATTTACATGTTTGGATAACAATTTAATTAAAAAAGAAATCACAATAACTGTTGAAAATGACCACCGCCTTATGCAATGCACAAGATTTTACACGCCTTATCATGCTATCAAAAGCATTTTATAGCATTTACGGCATTATATTTGCACATTCTATAATTATCCTTTGTTGCAGTTCCTGCTAATTTGCAAGAACTGGAGTTTTGTAAACCCTATTTCCCCAAATAAGAGAATACAAAATAGTTAAACCTGGTGACCTCGAAGGAAACTCAACTTGCGTGTTCAAATTTATTAGCCGATCATCAAAAAACTCGCGGAGAAAGGATATAATTTCTCGAATCGAATGTACTGTTATGCCATCCTGCTAGAAATATATTTTGAAGTTCATTGTCGTGAAGTTGAAAAAATTCAATCAAAATATTATTTTTACACGCCTCTACATTCATGGTGAAACTGACAAAAACGGTCGAATTATTCTTTGAGAGACTGCAATCCAAATACCAATTTTCTGAGCATGAGATTTCACAATAAAAAATGCAGCTTATCAGCGCTCCACATATGTTGAGAATTAACGTACTCCGCAAGATGAAACCATGCCTCATCAGAAAAAAATGTTAAGTTTCATCAGTCATTATTGACAAACCATTGGCAATATGCAAGACGTCTGGGATGGTCTGTTGGCAAAAGGGCCTGATATGATTACATCTTATATGGGTGCATGTTTTACTTCGTCTTCACAGCGGTTTTGTATGTTTCATAAGAAAGTCCAATTTCTACGACTAGTCGTCTCAAAGCTTTTGTATGGCCCTGCTGTATACGTAATCAATAATCAATTCTTCTGTATAAATGGTTGGCCTAGCAGCATCTTTCTTATGATTTACATATCCAGTTTTGCGAAATACACCAACTATATGCCCAGGGTATATATAAAAGACCTATTCCATTACTGCGAAGTCTCTCACGAAAATTGTCCAAACATAAACGCTTACTGTATTGCCAAATTACTTTAACTACCACACCTGTTCTAAAATATGCCTAAATCATGTAGGTTCTGTGTGAAATCATAATTGAAAAAATTCTTAAAATTCCAGAGAGAAGATTATGATAAATATTAATGACAGTGTGGCATTTAAACTATCAAAATTACATAAAAAAAACTGAAATAAACTACGACATACACATTCAAATTCCATGGCATACTTTCATCAATAGTTTTTCCTCTTTCGGTACAAAGAACGAATATTTTTGCAAGGCAAATCTAAGAAACCTTAACCTATTAATTTTAAAATATATTTTGGCCATGTTACTCTAAAATTTGTACTAATTTATTTTAAGATTTTTTCTCATAAGAAGAGTACGAGCGCTTTACATTATTACACTAAAAAATGTTCAAATCAGATAGGCGCCGCAATGATTCAGAACAGTATATGGTAACTTGACACGTGCTTCTAATATATAACCAAAGTAAATGTACAAATCCATAATTGTATTGTATGTATGCAAATCATAATTGTATTGAATTCAAAATTACATCGAACCGAGATATTCCCTCGCAAAAATCAAGAGCGAACCACTGTGAGGGAACTGCTCTGTTCGGAATAATCCATCAAGCTGTTTCGTCTAAGTTCTGAGCTGCTTAATGAACCGATAATGCGTCAGAACTAGCACGAATCGAAATCCTTTATATTTACACAAGGGAGATATCGTTTATACAATATTAACGTTCATATGAGGTAACAATCTGCCGTACCGTATACCAGCTCCTTTATTCAACCGTGAGCTTACATTAGGAGCGATATGGAACGCATATGCAGAGTAACATCATACATACATGAACATAGCTTACCATATTTGCTAATAAGCCACAACAAGCTGGTACCGCGAGGACGTTGAAAACTGCTGATCCAACAACTGTTCCAACACCGATGTCGCCTTCGGTTATAAAGGTTCCCACACAATTAATAAATAATTCCGAACTTGAGCCAGCTATCGCCATGAACGTTGCTCCTGTTACATCTTCCTTCATATGGAGATCTAGAGTAATAGTTACAAAATAATTGCTTCGTTAGGTAAGGAGGGTAGGAATAAGTTCGCATCTGTGAGCAACATCTTTTTACCCCTAATGTGTACGATTTATACTGTCATCTGTGCTAACGGCAGTTATTTTATTAATTTCCAGCCGCGATAAATTTGAATCGTCGCGCATACAAGGGCGACCTGAAATGTTTCCGGAACAGGCAAGAGATGGCGCACGAAGGTTGAAGTAGATTTATATTTCGACGAGGCAACCATTTTTTTGGTAACTGTCAACATTTTAGACGTCTACTGTCAATAACTGTTGTTTAAGAGCGTGTTTTGTGCAGTAAGTCAGACGGTTTCGCAAAGCTCTTTTGGATGGCTGGGAAAACGGCCACGGAAACTCGAAATATTTGCTAAAGGTTCATGAAGGATGTACTCCATCATTTTCGACTATCAGCTTCTGGGTAAGCGAGTTCAAACATGGCCGCACAAGCGCAAGTGGCAAACCACGCAGTGGACGCCCAAAAATCGCTATCAACGATAAAATGGTCCAGAAGATTCATGATGTCGTGTTAGACGATCGCCGATTGAAGCGGAAAGAGATAGCAGAGATAAGAGGCATCTCAGAAGAACACGTTAGCCATATCCTACACGAAATTTTGGGTATGAGAAAGCTTTCGGCGCGATGGGTACCACGTTTGCTCATACCCTCCTTTTCTGAGTTACCCACTTCTGTACTACGTAACTATAAAAATAGCATCTCAGACTTTCACGGCCGTTTGACATAGTTGTAACGGTTGTCGGGTTCCGCCGTGTCACTAGGTTTTTGTCCCCGACGTTTCGCGAACAACCGCGGTTCGCATTTTCAAAGGTACTGAAAATGCGAACCGCTGTTGTTCGCGAAACGTCAGGGACAAATACCTAGTGACACGGCGGAACCCGACAACCGTTCCAACTATATAAAAATAGCGTTAATAAAAATGTAAATAATAGAGAGAGAGTCCAACAATGTAATAAAAAAATTACAGTGCGTTACTAAAAATGCTAACCTTTTTTACTAGGATCTATTGAACCACGAAATTCGGTTGCCCAGTTCAATACAGCCAATAGAAATAATTTAAAAATTCTCTCTCTAATATCAGAGATCTGGAAATCCGAAATTAATAAAGCTCCCTCATTTCAAAATCTACCAGGAAATCGACGTGTTACGAAAGTATTTTTATATTGCAAAAACTATTTATCAGAGATATTTCTTTTTGCAAAAGTTATAAAGTTATGCACCTACTTGAAGAGTCTGTGAATACGAGTACATTAACTCTACCGTAAGCTTAAAAAAACAACAACTCTTGAAAACCATTTTACGTCCATTGGACTCGGGTAGCTGACGTAAGATTAAGTCCGCACAACGAACTGCTTTTTCAACCATCTATATATGAAAGTTCTCCGATACTACTCCAGCATAAAGCTGGCTGCATGTAAAGAACTATATATATACTATGAACATATTTATTTTTGAGAATATCTGTAGACAGTACAAGTGTTAGAATAAGTTAATCTATTTTGGATACAGCACAACGTTTCGCTATCAACAACGCGATAGAATTGATAGCGCGCTTGTCCAGCAAGCGAGGGTCATAGGTTCGAGTCTTACTACAGTAGCAATTTTTAATTCACGATTTCATTAAAATACGTTCAAGGAACCAAGGGAAGACCGGAATCGTTAACTGGGGCCAATGGAGCCGTATTTATTAATAAATTTAAAGTTAATGTGAATTGGAAATAAGCACATGAATAAAGTATTTTCCTCTATTTAATTTTATCTCAAAGCTTTTTCTCTAAATTGTTCATGGGCAAGCAGTATAATTTGATAACTTTGGTTAACACTTTTAGAAAGTTAATTGAAGCAGCTTTTTGTAAGCTTAAGAAACAACTAGATAAGTCTCTGTCATTATAAATCATCATACTTACTTGCACATATTGATTTTACCGCAGGAACAAAGTAGCCCTCACATACTATTCCCATCAACATGAAGAAATAGCATGCCAATAACGCATGTATTATAGCCCATCCATGTTGCCTTTGCTCCCTTGTAAGTCCATCGCTTGGGAAATCCTTAATTGCTGAAGGAGTACAGTTATAATCGGCGACTAAACTCAGAAGTTTGCGGCCACCACCTGGAGGTACATGACCTGAAAATTAAAAAGAAGGGTATAATATACTACAGTAAATATTGTTAAGGGGAATTGCATTTTACAACTTTTATTATTATATATTGAAGGGAAAAAGAGGGGAACAATCTGGGCAAATTCCTAGAGTTACAAAATTGAGGGCGGAGGGGGCGCAAAATTGAAGGCGGCTCACAATGAGGCAACGGCGGAAATAAGTGCGGCCGGCAAAATCATCTCTTCTTAAGAAATACATCGATTTCTAGTTTTAAAATAGTGAATATCAATTAGGTATGAAGATCTAGATACACGCCCAAAACATATGACAAGTGAATAAACCAATTCGTGCTATAAATGCTACATATCATCGATTAAGTTAGAATCAGAATGCACTAATACAAACAATCCTAAAGTATCAGCCGCCTATATTTGCCTATTTAGAAATTCTCCTCGTTTAACTGGGATCTAAGCGAAAATTCGGAATCTGTGCAAGCTTCAACGTTTTAACGTGATCGAACTTATTTCAAAAGAAAAATATCTTCCATTGGTGTTACGATGTTTATAACTACGTATTGTATAACTAACCATACAGGTTGTCCCACCAAACTGTCTTATTGGAATGTTTCGAACTTCCTGTGGGAATTTGATTTTGAAACTTGCAATGCAGTCATGGTGAACTATAACCCAATTGAAAAAATAGTTCCAGCTTAGCAGTATTGCGGCCTAGAGGATATTGATATCAACTTTCTTATTTTATGTCTAATGGTATAGTTTTTGTCGATTTATTGAACTTCTCGAATTACTTACGAACAACTTACATTAGGGTTGACTATATCTAAACTTAGTTTTTGAAGTATCTTTATTACTTAAGTAAGCAAAGCTCGTTTTTCTCATACAAAACACAGTACATTATTTTTTAACTTATCACAGTGGCTTTCCATCACCACACTTTTGTAAATGTTCATTTCATCATTGTTTGAAATTTTATAACTTTTTATAACATTGTATTACACTATGTTACGAAAGCAGACATAAAGACAACAAATATTATGGACTTCACTTCACAAGGAAATGTTCCCGTACAGCCACAAACGAGAATGTATTTGATAAGATGCGGGAGTCGTTGGATCCCTATATTTCACACCTGAGGCCTGAGCCTAAGAAAAAATAACTTCCCATCAGTGAGGAAGCCTTTGAATTAGTTGCCCCAGCAAGTGTTTGGCGAAATTCGTAGTAGGTATAACTATTATTATAAGCATTACATTATATATAAGATGTGTATATTATTAATACAAGAATAACTCCTACTTTATCATATTATTCTCTAAAATACTACTGCTTTATTGTAAACTATGAATGTGTAGAATATACCACAATTTCAAGTACACTATTATTAATAAATCATATATTAAGCTATTTCATCTTTTTAGTTTAATATCATTTTAATGCATTTCCTTATCCTGAATCAAATCGGACCAGCCGCAGTTCAATAGGACTATCCGTTCTCTAGATATTGATTTTGTTTCGCTTTTCAAGCATTTGATCCCACTGTGCGACTAGCGGCTAAAAGTTGCACAAACTAATTGCAAAGGGCAGCAAATATTATTTTTCCCAAAGCTGTTAAGTACCTAGATTGGGCCCTGGTTGCTGATATTTAATTATTAATTGTTTACATATACCTTCCTCGTTTATATATTTAATCATCCCTTAAGAATCGGCTTCAGAAAAACATTTATAACAAAAGTGTCAAGATTAACCTAACCCAAAATGTCTGTCTGCGAAAGATAACAAGAAAATGCCCAGAACATCCGTGGCCGTGGTAATACATAAAGCATACACGACATTAGTATTTCTTAGAAAAAAATGTATCATATTACAACTAAAAGTTTTCAGTAATATCTATTGTAAACAATGCAATACAAATATTTCATATATTTCGATATTCCACTGCAAACAATTCATTCGAATCGAACATTGTCTTATTATATAAGAAACTATAATCTACAAATTAAAAAGTAGCACACTAAAAACATATTTACGTGAGATAAACTTCTTGAGGCGCCCGTTATCAACGATTATTAAAAATATACTTCAGATACTTTTCCACTGTTTAGTCGTTCAAGTAGAAGTTCAATATCTCCTAGATAGAATTAGAAATTTTCCATGTTTGAGATTCTAGGCGTTAGACATTACATATTTCAAGAAATGAACATTGACATGATTAAAACATACTGTAACCATTAATACCCACAAATTACGCAATATGCGTCGCATTATTTTTAAGTTGTTGTTTGTGTAATGTGAAAGAATATAATAGTTAATGAATATCAGTGACATTGTGTCATTTACGCGATATGTAATAAATGATATTTATAACGCTATAAATAGGAGTTTTGTGCGTTGTAGGAGAAATGGTTTACAACTGAAAGAAGGAAATGCAACGTTTCAACCTTGAGCGTTGATAAATACTCTTATACTTTCTCGTATATATATATAAACAGAATATCTTTTGTTAGTTGATAAGATGGAGTAATACGCAAAAAGAAACGATTTATTCGAGCCATTTCCGCTTTAATGAATACTTAATAACCAACAGAAGATTTTTCAGTTAAGGATATTTTTTCCAAACTTTCTAGAATTGAAATGAATTTGATTTTCCCATTTAGTTTTTCATTTCACGATTTGTACGGAACTGGTGGCACTTTGGTATCAATCTCGGAGTTTTGGTTGTTACCCGGTGCTATTATCCAGGGTTGAGGTTTTCTGTGGTTTTCCTCACTCTATGGCAAGTGCTGAGAACGACTATCTTAAGACCTACTACAGGCGTACGTAGAATAATAACTGATGGTCGGCCAATGCTCCCTGTAATTGGCAAAAGCTGTTGCGAGATGCGAAGGGCATGGATTATTATTATTATTATTACGGAAATTGTTTATTATTTTCTTACTAGCAAATTTAATATGTGACTAGAATAACCATACATAAGTTATCATATTCGGCATACCAATATTGCTACATTCTGCGAAATGGCTTCTTGTTTTAGTCATCTTGCTAGCATTATGGTTACAAAACCTTGAATAGCACAACCAACTTCCTGTTGCATTTACAGCTAAACTAGATATATATTCTGCAGTGTGTTTGTTTGTTTTTTACTACGTCACTGGTATCAAGCAAGTAAACATTTCCTTCGGTTAGATCTTATAGAAATGTAAACAATTGTTTTTATATGGATATTACTCTAGTTAATACTGAAACATTGTAAAGAAAGCTCACGATCATGTTGTAATTGGAATAGAAAAAATAAAACAGTTAATATGTTACAGTGAAAGGTCGTTTTTTAGAATAATATTACCCTATTATATTGACGAAATTATATAGAAGAAAATAAAACATTTATTCGTTGTGAATGGACCAACCGCAATATAAATATTGCATTTCTCATTGAGTAAAATCGTGTTTTTTGTTCTTTTCTGAACTCGTTATCCGAAGAAGAGAGATCGTGTATTTTTACTCAAGATGTACAACTAAACCGATACGGAATTTATACGACGCATGTAGCACTACTTTTTCCTGGCTCGGAAACTCATCAGATCTAAACCCGACTAGAAATGGAGGGAATATCCTAAATAATCTCATGTGCAGTTCTTAGGATCTAACAATTAGAATTTTGAGAGTAATATTCGTTTTTGATAGTAATATTCGTAGATATTGGTAGGAGAGCCCAAATCTACAAATTCATTAAAGCCAAATGAGGCTTAGCAAAGTATCAAACTGTAGCAAACTGGTTTATATATAAACAGTAAACATTTTGAATTGGGAAGATGTGGACATTTGTAGAATATTTTTTTGGATACCCCTCTGTCCTTAAGTTGCAGTTTTTTAAAGATATTCTGAAGAAGCTGACAGTATGTTCCGTCAAACATCGATAATTAATTTAACGAAACAAAATAATAATAATAATCCATGGCTTCGCATCCCACAACTGCTTTCGCCAACTACCGGGATCATTGGCCGGTCATAAGTTATTATTATGCCTGCGCCTATAGGGCTCCTTAAGATATTTGTTCTCAGCATTCGCCATGGAGTGAGGAAAACCAATGTATCCATTTAAATGAATATGGCTTTCATAAAAAAACCAAACATTCGACAAGATCGGCGCGTCCTCATAATCCGTAGCCAAAACACGTGCACAGTATTCGATCTTACACGCCTATCAACCGCAGTCAGACGCTGTCCCATCTGTATTTTGTATGCAAACCCACCAATATTCTTGAACATTCGACGGAGCGATCGATCTCTGATATTCAATTTTATTGATGAACTTCGGAGGCTCAATTTCGGTGATTGCAGCATCTGCTTCAAAACATGCCTGGGATTCGTATTGGTTGTGACTGTCACCGGGTGACCCGTGTGTCCTTTACGTTGGCAAAGCACACTTCTCGTTCGACGAAACTTGTCAACAATTGCTAACATAACGGCGTTACTCGAAGTCTGTTTCATAAAGTTAGGCCTAAATGTGTCGGCAACTTCTTTTAAGCTTGGACCGTTTTCACGCCCTTTTCCGTATGACAAAAATAGTGCTCCACGATAAAAAAAAATTCTGCAACGATGAGAACCATCCTGAAGCAAGAAACATTAAAAAGACATTCACATACGTTGTAACCACATTCGCAAACCACTCGGTACGTTTTAGCACAAGACATATACACATTTGACACATGCGCATTTCAATATTATTTATTTTGCCGCATATGAATATTAATATCAACGGTGGTTTAATATTAATATTGGTTCAATTGTTAAGAACTTGCCTTTAATAATAATATAGTGTCTGTGAGATGTTACGATATACCTACAGACATCGTGACATCCTGATATTAAAGACGATTTGAACTCTCGTAAATTGTAATTTTATCAGGATAGCAATTGAAACAAGTATATACAATAAAGTGTGGGATGTAGATTTGAAAAGTAATGTTCAAAATTGTTTATATAGATTTAAAAAGATTTGAGCTACTTCAGATAAGGTGCAAACGTAGAATAAGCTGATACCGCTGAAGTATAGTTAAAAGGAGAAAGAGGACAAGAAAAATACACTGAATTTGAAATACCAATACCAAGCTACTCACCAGAGGCTATCTCTCCATCAATTAGAAAAGAATTCCTATTTACTGCTAATCACAATGAAGAGCTATTTACATAAAACAGCGTTCATATTTCTAAAACAACACAAAGCAAGAGCGTATAATGTTCATATATTCTACACATAAGCTGCTGCGATCAATTATTAAATCTGCGCTGGTGGACATCAGTACGAAGCTCTACGAACAACACGTCGCTGTCTATCATATTCTTTTTCGCTGAGTTTTTCTACTACGCTATTTATTTATTTTTTTTTTCAAGTATTTGATACCGTATGGAGATGTCTAACAAAATCTGCATTTTTTTACATATTACTGTCTCCATCAGACGTATTTTATTTAATTAATGAATGCTCGATTTATTCCGTTGTGCCGAGAATATCAGAGACCCTCGCTTAGCATATTTGTTGACTGACTAAAACTTCAGATACATATATTTTGAAAGGACAGTTGAGGTATGGTTAAAAAAATATAACCAAGCTAATATTTTATAAAAGTGAATTCCAAAATGAATATACCTAATCTAAACATAAATACTGTTACAAAAGTTTAACCAGAAACACCGAGTGGCTATAACTACGTTTATTTAAATACATTTTTTATATTTTTTTAGAATTAAGTGAACACACACAACATTGCAATGGATTGGAGTGAGAAAGAAAGTCGAATTACTGTTACTGCATTCCAGAAAACCTTACAATCACTTGGTACCAACCGAATCAAACAGAAAATTCGACGAAATACTATCAAAAAACAAAAAATACTATCACAAAAAAAATGATCTCCCAAATATTTATTCCCTCTATAGTAAAAAGTTACTTGGAACAAGGAGCTTTCAAAAGAAGAACAACAAAAGAAAAGCGCTTACTTCAGCGGTACGCTCATCACACCCACAGAAAGATACTGCTTACTAGTGAGAAAATGTTTACAGTTAAAGAGAAGTTCAATACATAAAATGATCAAGTTTCGATTGCAAAAGAAGCAAGAGAACTCATTGCGAGATTTCAAATAGGCCATCAACCAGATAGCATAGTGGTATGGTGAGAAATCACCTATGATGGCGCTTCAGAACTATATTTTTGTGGAAAATGCAATAAAGTTTCCAGTGAAGTACCAACAAACTGTTTCAGAAACAGTAGCAAAATCACTGAACACTACTCTGTTTTTAGAATCAGCACTGGAACGTTCAACAAGATTCGACCAAGCTTACTGAGCAATGTTGATTTGCTTTTGTTAACTTTAGACCTTAATCCGTTGTACTATAGAATATGGTCTGTACACAGTAATATTGAGTCTTTGCTGAAAGCAGCAGTTACTTTTCCATTAAATACCATGCATTAGCTACTTATGACTGGTCAAGGAAATTGAAAACATACATTAAAGAAAAAAGGAGTCATTTTGAATAAAGCTGAAAAATACATTGTATAACAGTATTTATGACTAAATTAGATCCTTTCCGAATTATATTAATAAAAATGAAATCATCTTTTTCTCTAAAATAAATATGTCGGTGGCTTTCCATATAGATATTGTGAAAGTAAAGAAAACAATATTAGATTTAGTAACGTTTCGAAATTTGATTTATTTTTTCTTCAGTAGCTTATGATCCACTACGACAACAAGGACTGTAGTGTTGTATAATTTACAAGTATCGCAGCACTACTCAAATTGATTACCTATTCGGGACCCAGCGTTGGTACCTGAGGTACCTACTAAATGGTAAAAGTTATAAAGGCATACACTATTTCCAACGCAGGTTCTAAAAATTCTTAAATTACCCACTTTTTACAACATAATGGGTGGTCCCAAATACGTCAGTATCGCCTCGAAAAGGGGAAAAGGAGAAAGGGTCCGTATCGTATATCAGCCCCCGTGTATGATGGTATCAATCTATCAATCTCGAGTGTGCAATTGGAAGAAGTTCTTCGTTAAGCGAGTTACTATATATCGTACGCGCCTAATTGCCTAGAAGAATTTATACTTTTACGTATTTTTGCAGTTTTTTAATTCAATGTTGTGTCCAGATTTCATCATGTGCTCTGATACACTAGATAATTCTGGTTTATCGAAACGATAGTGCCTGATATGTTCTTTAAACCTAGTTTCAATGCTCTTCTTTGTTTGTCCAATGTAAACTTTATCACAATAATTACATGCAATTTGGTAAATTCCAGATCTTTGCTTCATATCCAGTTTATCTTTGGGATTGCCCAAGACGTTCATATTTAATTGGCGAAAATTTTTATTCAACCTTTTTACTACTACCGGTCCCTGTTGGAGTTAAGATCATGGAATTTCTGAAGGATTTATATTGAGCTTTCCTTAAAATACGATCAACATCCGTGAGAATGAAACCATTGTACATTGCCACATCTTAGACGTATTTTAGTTCACTTTCATACCTACTCTTACTTAACAGAAATATAACGAGTCTATTTACTAGGGAATTTGTCTCGGACATTTCTTATTGTTCGCAATGGTGTGAATCAGCCTTAATATCGCTATTGGAATTAGTTTCTTTTCTAGAGATGTCTATCTCCAGTTTATTGCAGTTACGTTAACTAAGATATCCGGAACAAAGACTATTGTAAACTGTATTGCAATAAATTTTGAATTAAGATGCGCTAGGAAATCTTGAATATCCCTTTATTCATATCAAACTCAACGAATATGTCAATCTCGTCCCTCAGCCAGGTTCTCGTTAAATATTTGGTATCCGAAATAATGAAAAGAGATTATGGATTTGCCATCGCCGTGCCTTCCACTTGCTCGAACAATTTCCGGCTATTTGAAAGTAATTTTAAGATATGTAAAAGTTTGCAGATCTTTTATATTTTGTGATCTTTACATAAAATTGTTTTTGCCGTGTGTCAAGTACCGAATCAAAATTGCTAATAGTACTCAAAACCGCAACGAGGGTCATTTACTTCAATCAATTAAAATAAGAATAAATCATAGGAATGAAAATTACTATATGCAGAAGAAACCCACCATTACGTGGACCATTAATTTCATTTGCGTACATCACATACAAAAACTTTTATTGTCACATGACATTTCCATTAGGAAAAAACTTTTACTACACAAAGATAACGCGACACGATCCTGGATAACATCGCTCAAAAAAGCGATCTACCTCAAAACAAATGTATCTCAGGGACGTGCGTACATCAAATGTATTTATTTGACACGAGGTCAAGAAGAGTGTAAACCAATTTGTTCTAATAGCGCCATAACATTTGATACTACATCAAAACAAATAATTTTTGTCGTGCCACTGCCAAACAGTAACCTAAATAAATGTTCTGAATGTCGCAAAGAAAAAATTATCATGCAATCAATCGTATTGCTAAATGACTACCGTATGAGATTAATATGCGTAGCGGTCTTCGTATTTGCGATAAAAGCCTGTCTGAAACATTCAAACGACGTCGTTATGATATAAACTTGCAAAAAAGATATTCACGTGCACGTTTTAATACACTCTTTTCAAATGTATTTATTTTATTTATTTATTAGCAATATTAGTTGTTTTCAATTGTTAACACACAATTCAATTATTTGGGATGGTCATTGACAATGGCTCCAGGTACTTAACGTTACTTGAACAATTGTTAACTGCTGATATCTTAATTCTTAATCACAGCAAAACCAACATTATGCTCTTAAAAGTGAAGAAAATGAATTATCTTGAGCGTCTATCTCTCAATAACTACGTATTATCATGTACAACATTCAGCACGTCTTTTGCGCCTTGCTGTGGATGACTGTCTCAAGTGAAATAGTCATATTGATCTAGTTTGCAAGAAAGTAAGTACTATCTGTTATTGCATATGAATATGACGTGAAATAGTCATATTGATCTAGTTTGCAAAAAAGTAAGTACTATCTGTTATTGCATATGAATATGACGTGATGTGGCTAGCGCTATTGTACTACGATTGGTTTATTCTTCTGTCTGCTATTCGCATTTAAAGTTTGGAGTCGTCTCTTGGGAAAGCAGTAAAGAACTCGATCGTATTTTCGTTAGTCAAAAAAAACTACAATCAATCTTACAGAGGGCATTTTAGAGCTAACAGGCTTTTGACCATGTTCCCAATCTAAATTTTCGAATTATGTTTAGTGTTTCTACTCAAACATAAAAAATTACTTTGCTTCACAGCCACCATACCACACACAAAATAAATTACTGCTATTCCAAACACAGGCTACAGTTGACTGAGAGGAGTCTTAGTTATGTAAGTTAAAATTTTTCAATGGTTTCCCCATGCAATACAACAAGTAAGGAACATTCATGTATTTAAAAAATCAACTCACGAATTGCTACTAAATATTGAACCTTTGAAATTTGCTTAATAAATAATAGAGTTTCTTAGAAATCTGATCCAAAATTGCCAATGCCACTAAATTGGAGCTACAGTTTATATAATTTATGAATTCCAGAAGGAAATACAATCATATAGACATTTTTACAAGTAATATAATCAAATGCTGTAGTACTAAGCTTTATGTAATGATTTTAATAGGAAATTAGAAAGAAATCATTCTCTATATACGAGGGTAATCCAAAAAGTAAAGAACGTGTCTCTCAGGTATATATTAGTTGAGTCAATGAAATGAAAGTTATTGCACTATATTTCCTGTACTATTTCTCCACGATATTTCTGTTCAAATTTAAACACTTTACGCTGACATTTTACACATTTTCTATACCTGATTCATATTCTGTTGCCGCTAGGTTATTAATGACTTCTTTCAGTTATCAAGAGGCTACTGTCCAAACAACAACCCTAACTATGTTTCTTCGTCAACAATTTCGCGTAAAAAGTTAAATTCTTTTATGCCTGCTACATGCCCGGTTACCGCTAAGTTATTAAATCAATCAGTAACAGCCCCTTTGTTCATCATCACGAAATGTCTGCCAACCAAAAGATTTTTTAATTTGAGAAAGAGATGACAGCCATTAGGTACTAAGTTGGCACATTCAACATTTTAACAGTTTATGACTTAGACAAAAGGCGCTTATACGATTACCATGCAGAAGTAACATTGTAACTATTCAACTCTACTAATTTTATTAAGGTTAATATATCAAGATCACTTTTAACTCGAAAAAATGAAGGATAATCAGCTAAGTAAGGCAAATACATAGTTTATCAAAAGATAACTGTGAAAGAAAAAAGATTAATAGAGATACGTATATGCTTGGCGTAATGTCATCTGATATGCCACGCAAAATGCAATACCTCTTCTGCTTTATGAATTCTGCATTACAAGTTAGAAACATACACTATTTTCGGATTTGTATGCAAAGAAATTCTCATTTAAGGCGGATTTAATATTTGATAGATTTGAACTGTAATTATAACAATCATTTTTCTGCACGAATTTTGTTTATTCTTAGTTTAAATGTTGATATAACTCTAAATATTATGTTGTTGAGACTTCGATATAAACGGAAAATTTGTAACAAATAAGATTTAACTGCCGAAAGAAATAAGGTCGACTTCTGACTGTGGCAACGCCAGGTGTTGTGTGTTCGAGTCCCAGCTGTGACGATATATTGACAGTTTACTTTCAAACGAACCGAGAAAACGCGCTGTTTTCAACCTTTATGACGAGGGTAACCGGGTCGCATAACACTTCATAATGTGCATATACAGCAAAATGCCTTCACAATCCCAGAATATTGTGGCCATCACCTTTTTTGTTCACTGAACTACTTTCGCCTTTCTGGGACGAGGTTCATTAGATCGCCGCCATTCTATGAACTCCCTTTTCGATAGAGGATCGTAAGACAGAACCGGTTTTGCGTCGTCTCCATAGATGTTTAAAAAACGACCGCGCACATTCGACTCGACGTTCACGTTGGAGAGCAGAAAGAAGTCGCGGTACCCATCTTGCATTAATTTCATACTCAAATGGTCATGGAGAATTCAGCGAATACCTGTTTCAAACTGAGAATTTATAGCGCCCACCTGGTATGTACGCCAACTGTGAAGTGCGTTCTATAATACGGTTTTGAAACGCAAGGAATATTAAACCAGCCGAAATTCATCATCAACTTATAGACATTTATGATGGAAATGTAATGACAGATGAAATGGTGATAAAATAGGTTAGACAATTCAATGATGGAATCAATGTTCATGATGAAGCACGGAGTGGGCGGCCTTCTGTTGTAAATGATGATTTGGTTAAAAGCGCTAATGAAAAAATTCTTGAAGACAGACGGTTCACGCTAAGAATACTTAGTGATAAGTTAACAGCAATAACGACGTAAAAAAACGGTGTTCTGCAGTGGCTGTTTTCACTGGCGGCGTCTTCCTATGAAGAAGGTATGAAAAAATTGGTTTTCCGCAAATGTCTGACCAATAGTAGTAACTATATAGAAAAATAACTTATGGAGTGCTCTTTGATATTGAAATAAATTTTTCTTTGAATAAAATGTGTTTATGAGCTTCTTACTCGAACGACACTTACTTGCCGGACAAGCCTCGTATTTAGCAAATATCTCTGCAAATCTTGAGAACAAATATTAACTTGTTTGTATGCTTTAAAGCTTCTAGATGTCATAAGCGAAAAGTGAAAGAGATACATGAAGCTGAATATAACAGGACGACAATAAAACTAAGAGTTATTTTTTTAGCAAATTTCATACATCATTTAACTGCAAAGTGTAACAATTCCTTTAATTTCAATGCTTCCACACTCACGATGACATAAATTAGTCAGTGAATTTTGAAAATTTTAGAAAGTTTTGGTAAAAACAAATTTCGAATATTTAAATGCGGAACAAATATCGTCATTTTCGAAAATCCCATCGGTGGAATGAAGTAAAAACCATCAATGTTCATTTGGTTAATCTAGATTTGATTTCATCGATAGAAATGAAAACTTATTTGACTCAAATTTCACACCCCAGAATCAGGATATCAGCTAATACCTGCTGATTGAAAAACAAATTTCAAAACTGAAATGATAATTGCCAAAGCTCAACACTCCATCACATATTATACACATCACAACTTGCATTCAAGACAATCTCTATCATTACATGATGTTTATCAGCAATCTTCCACGATGTTTCTTAAACGATGCAATATTTATGCGAAACTAATGCAAACCAGCTTCAACCGATTATCACATATAAATAGTAGGTCGATATTCCTAACTTTATTACTACCACAAACCATAAACAAAACAAACTTGACTCGAAACTGGTCGAATGTGACCTATCAAGAAGTAGACACTCCAAAAAAGTATAGTCTAAATATAGAGGAGCCACTGGCTGTATACGTTACCGAAAAAAATAGAAACGATAACGAGAGATTAAGAAGTGTTGGTAAATTTCATACGCACGAGCTGGATCTGAAGTTAAAACATCCAAAACAGTACTTTCAAATCAATGCAGAACATTAAGAGGGTGCATTACATATTTCATAAAGGAAATGTCAAAATTTACTTCAAATTACTAAATCATGATGATAAGTGAATGTACATCTGAGACTTGTCAACTATGGGCTACATGTATATATAGGCTGTCTTAAAATTTATTTTAAAAAATTCAGGTTCTGTTAAATTAGAAGGATTATCTCTGAAATTACATTTAAAACCAGGAAAAAGTTCATTTTTTTTTGTAATAATGTCTTTACCGCAATACATAGGCGGATTGATACTTCTTGATACAGAACTGGAATATATTCTCCTAATCCATTTTTTCTTAACAACCATCAAATACACAATAGAATAGTTGAATGTGTTCTTTTCCCTCCTCTATAATATTATAATAGTTACCAATGTTTATCTTAGAAAATAATACAGAGAACGAAGAAAATGTGACGAGAACGAATAAACAATTGAATATCAAAGAAGAATTACACCGCCCAACGAAATAAACTTTTTATCGTGGTGCCTGTGAAATACGAACTGATTTAGAATATTTCTGACATGCTGGTTCCAGAAATAACTGGAATTTCTTCCTGGCTGCTCTAACTTTTAAAATACACTACGGTGAAATTTATTACTCATACTTATAAATAACAAAATCAAAATGATTAACTAAATATTTAGGAGACCTAAATTGTCGCTCGGATGACCATGAAGATTCATTACCTTCACAACCACTTAGATCGTTTTCCAGAAAACTTGGGTGATATTAGTGAGAAACAGGGGGAAAGATTTCACAAAGACATTAGCAGTATGGAGGAAATGTACCAAGAAAGATAGGATACCCATATGATGGCCGATTACTGCTGAAATCTTCTGCGATACTGTTCCGGCAAACCATACGCAAGGAAATCTTATAAAAGGAAATTTTTAACTGATGATTGAAAGTTCTATATGCATATTTTTCTGCCAAATAAGTACTTCCTACACATTTTTTATGTTGCAGTTAACAGATATCAAACAGTAATATTTCAAAAATTACGTACATTACAAAACATTATATCTAATTTTGGCGAATTTCTCCTAAATAGAGCAGATAGAGTGAATTTCGAAAACTAGATCTGATAGAGCACATCTGACGGCATTTTTAGATTAAGCATCTCAAAATTACATAATTACACTTAAGAAATCCGAGACACAAAAATGTGTGTTGGCCAGTGTTATTAAACAGATATTAGATCCTGAGTTGTATCGTTCCAGTCTTTGTAAATCTTTATACATACACTTTATTTTTCATAGTAATAATTATATAGATCCATGCTTTCACATCCCCAACAACTTTTACAACGCCATTTGCACGAGGCATTAGCCGGCTATGAGTTATTAGTATATTTACGTCCGCGGTGCGCCTTAAGATATCCCTTTTTAGTATTGGCCATAGAATAAGAAAAACCACTAAATACTCAGAAGCAGAACCTCGGAACTCAAACCTGGTATTCCTTGACTAATAGTCAAGTGCGTTAGACACGTCAAGCTAACAGATCACTATCATACGTTAAACAAATTTACTAGCGAAATAGTTGAATTGCTTAAAAATCGAAGAGCTGGAGCCCCCATAAAATATATCACCCACGATTCATGAGTTAGGAAACTTCTTGGTAAGACAGTTATTAGTCTATTCAGCCAAAATTATGAGATTCATCTTCTCAAAACCAAAAATTAAGTGCTCGAATCTTCATATATTTGACATGAAAATTTATAGATCACAGCTCAGTTCATAGTTCAAGCATTTTTGGCAGAACTTTTTAGAGCAAGGTAAGTACTAACTACCTATAGTTTTTATATTCCTTGAAATTGAATTATATTATTACAACTTGAAAAGAAAAAGATGAAAGGAATTAGAAAATATATTCAAATTATGTATGAAAAAGTGCGGGAAGAAAGTGTAATTACAAATAATATATTGTTTACGATAAAAAAGAAAAAATTAACATTTCTTCCTCTTCCCAATATAACTAAATAAATCCTTAAATGAAGAATAATTCATTTAAATTAACTTATATCTGCAATAAGGGAAATGTCCAAGGTGGCTATGATAGCTGAGACAACTTAAACCTAGCAAAATATGTACAACGGTAGTCAAAACACAAATGATTAGTTTATTGCAGTAGATAAAATATCTATAGAATTTACTTTATATAATCAAAGCCAAACATTTTTCAAATTGGAAAAGTATTCTATATTTATGCAAAAAACTGCCAGATCACTAGAAATTTTAAAAACTTACCTTCGATGGTCTGGTCGATTTCGCCACCATTCCGGAAGCTCCTACTTGCGAAACCAATCACAATATAGGCTAGAGTAATGCTAAGCACCGTTCCGATTCTGAACCAAATAGCTAGTCTCTGCTTTAAAACCTTTCGCCCTAAACCCATCCCACTGTTGACACCCTTGTATTTTGAAAAAATCCCGAAAACTGAAATGACTTTCGCTCCAACAGCGCAACATGAAATCACGAAAATGACGATTAATCCAGATCTTTTCCCTTTTCGGGCGGTGATCCCCCTCTCACGCCTCCGTGATTAAGAAATTCTTGCTCGCTATGTATAGAATCGTCAATTGCAATTCACTGCCTAGCTGTTTGTTCGAAGTACAGACACGGAATAAGGCAATAAACGGCGTGTTACTTAACGAAATATTCTCTGATTTGATTTTATCGTTCTATGATGTTATATTACCCACCTATTTATGGAGAACAAGAATCGCTCGTTATCTCTCTCGATACTAACGTCTCTATTAGTCAACTGTGTATTCAGTACATAATGTATATTGATATGATTCTGTATTTAAGACGACTTGTGTAGTTATTGCAACATACGCCTCATGTATACACAATAAAATTGGTCACTAATTCCAGTTGCATACACAAACAAATTATTTTTTTTAAACTCGTCAGATTTATCTAAGTATGTATATCAAGTATACGTACCTCTTAAACATCCTTCAGTTTAGTTTTGTTTTGTAATGGAAAATTTCCACAATAAACGATATACATGCCATGTTTTTATACGAACCAATATAGTACTAAATAAATAGATGCACTCTGGTGTTAAGGTTCAAATCCGGACAGATATAATATGCCAAATAAGTGTCATTATTATTGCAACCTTAAACACTATGCAAACTAATTGAATTAAATGCAAGCATCAGCTGAATCGACACCAAAAATAGAGAATTACGTTAGCATAATTAACTTATTTACTGAAATTCCGTAATTTTCCTACTTTTTTGATAGTCTCCTTGTAATATCTCAGCGTACATAGTGCAACAAATATAAACAATAACTTTATCCGGTTGTCGAAGACAGTCTATACAGGTTCTATGACTTTTTAATCAATTTGCAGAAAAATAATGAAACTATTTATGTTCCAAGGGAAACACTTTGCTTATTTCAAATCTGCAACTTGTATTGTTACAGAGGTTTTCCAATTTTCAAAATCAGACCAATAGCTTTTGAATAGCGTCGTTTTAAAATAAAAATTAGTAGAAATATATTGACCACATGACATAAGAAAACAACGAACTCAAACTACACATTATAACATTGCGAATGGTCAAAAGTGTACGATTCTGGAAATTACTCTTCTTTCTACATCAGAACGTAACAAATAAAAGAAAATAGCAGCGCAACAAGAATACTCAAGTATTTGCTTCTGTAGGTACTAACTAACTACAAATTAAACTGAACACTGAACAAAAATTCGAGCGGTTATTTCGTTAATTGGTGCAGACATCGTTTTGAAACGTGTAGATAAGCTATGAGTCACTCTAGTGATATTAAAAGCAAAAGAATACAAAAATTGCAGCTTTATGAAGTAAAGGAGTCAATAGGTCACGTCTACGTCTGTTAATACGAGGAGGTACCCAAAAGTTCTAAAAATTTACAATCAAAACGCCATTGTATGGAGTTGTGTACATTTTCTGTGAGGCAGTATGCTAAGTTACCCAGTTACTAATAAGAAAAAGAATAAAAAAAGAACTGCGAATGTCAGTCAGATTCTGGCAGGAAATATGGCCAGCAGATCACGTTTTTACTTTTAAAACTTTTAAACAGACAACAAATAACAGAAATTGTCGATGCATTTTTCTGTTTATAAATTTTAAACAGAAATACGATACAGTAGTTAGAGATAGTAAGTCTCCTATGCAATGATAAGGCTAGGAATCCTAACTAAATTGATAGAAATGAGTCTGCAAAATACATATGGAATTAGATAGAATTTGAAGGAAACCTTTTAAACAAATTCGGTATAAAAAATGGGCTTAAGGCAAGGTGGTTTCTTGTCTACAACACTAAGCAGCTGGGTATTAGAAGTTGTAGTGAAAGACAGCCGATTACATAAGAATTATTAACTCAAGACAGACGTCAGTGTATAGCATTTGTAGACAAGGTTACGTGGATAGCAAGTTGTGCAAGCTAACTTTTTCAATTAATTACAATATGACATTACGTATGATATCCAATTCTGTATGTGGATATGGAATTATGTTAATTCCGATATAACTACTGGAGTTACTGTGGGGCGAGTATATTGAGATATGCAAACCGCTTGATTTGTTAAAACTGCAGTTGACCAGAGTTTTGAGTGCTTTTTGATCACCCTACTAATTAAGCGTAAGATACCATGAGTCTAGTTATTGCCGTACATGACAAAAATATCATTTGTAGCTTATCAGCCCAGTTTCTACCGAGTCTGGGGCATGTTTGTAAAGTTATGGTGCTTTTGATAATGTGGAAATTCCAATTTACCTTTTTGTCAAATGTTACTGTCAAATATTTAGTTTCGTCATTAAAGTTAATCGTCTTGTCTTCTATGGAAACTGGTGTTATACAGACCCTAGTAAAAGGAACGATCCTTTTCGAGATTCATGCGCAAACGGTAATTTAGACACCATATATGAGTAACATCCAGAGCTCTTTACATAAGTTGTGATATGATTTTATCATGTTTGTCTTGTATAATAATTACTAGTTCGTTAGTGTACCCTTGCAGCTCATGTCTGCTGTTTAGGAGATTATCTTCGACAAAATACCAAAAAAAAAACACTGGCTAAATCTTCTTTCCAACGCCCTCCTCCTAATTTAATTAAAAGCCGATATCAACAAAGACATACATATTTTATCATTATTTACAATTTTCTTGATATATTTACAATTTTTAATAATCTCTTTAAATGATGCGTGCTCTAAATCTAAGTAAAATAATTCATCTGATTTGATTGATTTCCTACTCGTTCCATGGTAATGATATCTGATCTTTTTTCACGTTCCCACTGTATGAGCTCAAGCAACCGACTTCTATTATGCGTACAGAAGCGTGCTTCCGAGACATTGTAATCGCAACTGTGTCGTGTATAAATAAACGTACATGGACAGTGATTGAGATGTCCATTTGATCTTCTCGCTCGTTAAATTGACCATGTGTTTATGCAACACGTAAACATTATACGTACTTTATTAATTACTTAGTATAGTCAATCTGCAAGAGCGATTAAGAAAACATGAGATGTTTTAGACGTTTTTATATTACGAAGGTAGCGTCAACGTATTTTAATCTCTTGAAGTTACGCAAGAACAGCATCGTATAAATGGACACTAATTTGTTGTATGCATCTCTACTCGTTTTAAGTATTAAAGTGATAAATAATTACTTAACAGCTTACTTACTGTTCAAAATTTTTAATTAACATTACACTCGGCCAAAAGATATATATAACTTCATATTATTAGAAACAATTTTACTGAAGCTTGTTGAATAGCAGCTACGATGGTTGTCTTTTGCTTTGCATATGGAGTTGAAATAAAACAGTAGATAACATTTAAAGACTTTATTGTTTTTCCAAGTATCGTCTTCGAAGATTAATGCACTTTTACATGCACTAGAACCAACACTAGAAGCAGGTATACCACTTGTTCTTTGATTGTTGTGTTTTTTGAAGGCATCAACTACTCCTTTTGATTACTGGAGCCTTTGATCGTGCAGTGCGTTCTTGATTTTCGGAAAGGTTAAGAAATCGTTGGGACTTACGTCCGAACTGTAGCAAGGATGGTCTAACAATTCAACGTTTTGTTGCGTTAAAAATTCAATTGTTTTGCGTGCTATGTGCGAACTTACATCGTCTTGATGGAGGATAATTCGTCGTCCAGAGTCAGTTTTCGAAGCTCAACTATGAGTCGCGGCAAACAAATGGCTGTATACCAATCGGTAGTAACAGTTTTTTTAATTTTGTAGAGGAATTATTGCTGTATGATCTGCTTTCGAGACAAATGTAGCGACCACCTTCTGTGGAGACACTTCGAAAACAGATGTTTTTTGTCGGCTTTTCTTTGCATTGGAACAACCAAACAGACTACTGGAGCTTATTTTCTGGCTCGTATGAGTATATCAAAGTACATCACCATTCACGATGTTGTGCGCGTTTTTAAACTTTCCGGCGTTGAAGAGGTCTAGAGTTTTTTGACACCAATTCACCCCGACTGGAAACTGTTTTCTTATACATAATTCTTTATGCAACATTTTTTGAATTGAGATTTGTGGAATCCTCGATGATGCCTCAATCTCGCGATATGTCACATATCTGTCTTCGTTGATGATCTTATGCACAGCATCGACGTTTTCCTGAGCGACTGCCATTTTTTGGTGCATCTGCCTTTGAATCGTCACCAAGACTAATCGGTCCACGTTTGAACTCCCCATACCAATGAGAAGTTGTTGATTGATATGGTGGTTGATTGCCGAAAACAGAAACTAACTCGTCGAGGCATTCTTGTTGCGATAATTGTCTTAATAATCTTTCAACTCACTTGTCGACTTTAACAGTTCGTTGTTGCTGCGACACTATACGTATCGCACAGTAAATTTTGGATTTAGGTTAACCAATGATGAAGGTTAACTTTTAGTAGTGGGATTTAATTAGGGACGCCCTCTATGTCTCAGTATACTAAACTTTAAAATACTTTCTTCGTATTACTGCATTTTATAACCCTACGATTTCTTTGTCCATTCAACTCAGCTTTGAATAATAACTTAGCAATAACGAAAGATTGTAATATTCTCTAATTACATACTTTTAATGTTACAATTTCTTTTCAGTTGATCATTAAAAAAAATTAAAATTTTAATTCTCAATATCGAATATTAAAAATCAACACTGTGGAGATTGCTTATACCTTCATCCATTATAAAATTTTAGCAATTCTTATTAAAGAAGCAATTATTTGCTTGTTTCTAACATTCGCTTATTTTATTTATTTATTAATTTTTTTCATTAGAACCAAGAACTCTTTGTTTTTATGCTTACTTCATTAGAAAATTAACACACACAATTTATAGAAAAAAATGAGTGAGCCTCGTGATATTTCTTGTTAATACACACATTTGCTAATAACCACGCAGCAATATAATACGTTTATACATTTATTATTGATGATCAAATAGTTTCAATAAAACGCGCCTCTGGTGAGTTTCTTACAGTCAGAAATTTTATTGTCTACTACCTGCAGGGTTCATGTAGCTATAGAAACTTACATTCCCTATTTTGAAACAAGGTCTACTATTAGAATCATCTCGACAATTAATGTAGCTCTCCAAAGCGACTTTTCAAGCATATATTTTTGTATATCTACTATGTAGATACTCGGTAACCTTTACGTAAGTAATATGCACTCAACCGTAAACCTTACTATACATATTTTACGTATCCTAGATATTCGCAAATGCTCTACATACCCTTAAAATATTCCCATCTCCGAATATTTGTGCAACCAGGCGCCATATACTTTCGTCTAACCGTTTGAATATGTTAATGTTAGATGTCCGTACTTGTAACGTTTCACAACTATAAACCATCTACTGTGTTCTGCTGTTCCAATTCGTCCATCACAATGGCTTAATTATACAATGGGAAGATCAAGTCTGATCCTAATCGAAACAAGTACGCCAGTAATGGGGCGTGATTAACGTAAAAATCTGGCGTGAGAGCACTCGCGTGACTTTCTCTGTTCCAAACGCGTGCTTTATGTTTCTTGTTTTCAAAAATGCACTAGTAAAACTTACTTTTAATGTACGTATATGTTTGTTACATATTAGCTACATCCTAAACACAACTAAACTCGAGTTTATCTTCTACTTCCTACAAAATTTAGTTTTAATTCTCATTATTCATCTCCTGTTCTTTGAGTTTGATCTCTTGTTCTTTAAGCTATACTTCTAAAGCTACCTGCACTGCTTTTAAAAATCTAGGAATATTTTTAAATATTATCATATGTACTCTCGGCAAAGAGAACCAAGTTTCAGTGCCGTGCGGAGAACAACGGAGAGGGGTGAAGCGCACGGCATAGAGAATCGAGTACTCGTATCAAAGCACATTTGTGCAGTATTATTCAACTGGTCATTGTGAGTGTCTGTGAGTACACACATACTTAGAAAATGTCGCATTTGGGTACGTTTCGGAAACGGCGTATCTCGAATAAACTAAAAAACGTAATAGCGAGTATGCCGGATTTAGAATACGAAGGCGTTAGAATTAAATGTGTAAAGTGCGACAACTATTTGACGTCAACCAGCAGATGGAAGTATGAACGCCATCTAAAGATATAAAACACTGCTCTGCAATCCGTGGTAAACGATACAGCGAACAACTAATAATGTTATAGGTGTCTGTTTTATTCTGTGTAATATACCATTCGATTTACTGGACCAAGAAGCATTTGTCTTCCTCTTGGGCAAGTATTCAGATTATCCATTACCATACGTTAAGAAACTTTATGCAATCTGTTCGTGACTATGTTGAAAGAAGAATTAAAGCAGAATTGAAAGATAAAAAAATGTGGCTATGTGTGGGCGAAACAACACCGGAAAAAACATTCTGTGATGAATAGTACGTACAATGGAAGAGTTTGAACCATCATCCCCTATCTTACTTCCTTCCAAAAGAGTTACAAAATGTACTAGCGATGAAATTTTAAAAATGGTGTTAAAAGCATTGAACAAATTTCACGTTTGAACAACACAACTTTTAATGTTTGTGAGTGACGGTGCCGCTAACATGCTTTCCTTAAGCCGATCTCTTAAAGAAGAGAGTGGCAATCTTATACATGTAACATGTAAACTCCATATTTTAGACCTTGTTGCGCAATTGACCCCTAAATGTGATCCACGAGCAAATTTTTTAATAGCTCATACGAAGGCAGTATTTCTAAAATCCCCAAAACGTCCAGAAGTGCCGATTACTACGCGTTGGGAAACGTGGGTGAAGGCTGCGTTTTACTACTGCGTACATTTTGATGGTGTAAAGAAGGTAGTTTTACAATTTTATCCGAGACATGCCAAAGCTATCAATAAAAGCCAGGAAATTTTTCAAGATAGTCAGGTAAAATACGATCTAGAAAGTATTCGTGAGAACTACATACCATGGGCCAGGGGAGGGAATTGAAAAATTACAAAATGATTCGATGTCGTTTGTGGATTCTGTTTAAATTGTGGATGATGTTCACTCACTCCTATGTACGGCGGAAGGCGAAAAAAATTAAGGTGTAAACGAAAATTTGAAAGTGTTATTGACAAGGATTCAAATTTTCTCATACTAAGACAAATTTGTGAAGGTGCGTCGAAAGATCCATGAAGTTGTCAGTAGGATTACATTAAATTTGCAAATATAACATCACTCGATGTGGAACGGTTGTTATCATCATTAAAAATTATTTATTCCGCACGCCGTACTCGTTTGTCTGAAACAAGTGTGGAAACATATTTAGTGATTCTATTTTTGATGCTACCCAGTTTGTGGTTTGTGGAAACTTCTTAAAACAGTAAGTGTTTCAGCACGTTATATAATATATCTTTATCATTATTTTATACGTAAACATTCCTGCGTCCGCATCGCCTATGCTCATTCAGGCAGGTCACGATCATAAATGATGCGAGTACGTAAACGGTTCTGAACACTCGCCTTGGTACGGCCGCTTGGGCCCCCCGCGTTGTTCTCTACACTGCACTGAAACTTGCCCCACTTTGCCGAAACTACAGATAACCCGGTCGGAGTCTGAGTTTGTACTGGCACTAAGGCTGCAGAAACGGATGCTTTCAGAGACGCGCGCGGCTCGGTTACTATCAATATTAAAAATAATGAATATAATTACATACTATTTTGGTTTGAATGTGTTGTTGATGTAGATGCTACATAAACAAAGCCTGCATCAACAACACAAACAAAAATAATAAGTAATTACATTATTTTTAATATTGATAGTAATCGAACCGGACGCATCACGAAAGCACTTGTTTAACTATCAGTACGTATTTCCGGATTTGTTGGCCATGGTCTTGAGCAAGTCTTTCCCGATATTTCGCCAAACATTGCGGCTATTATTTTCAGAACGATGTTAACGCTTCGCTGGTTGTCTGAGTAATGATTCCATACATCTGCTCAACACCACGGTCAATAAGCACCGAAATATGTACTGCCAGCACAAATTCACTATTTATTGTTTTTTTAACTCTTAAATTATTATTAATCAACTATTGCTTTTATTTACTTAAATCACCACACTTAAGATAAGTCTTAATCAGTCTTAAAAAGTAAAATTTTAAGAGAGCAAATAGGTTTTTTGAAGATCTAAAACTATAAGATTCATCTTTTTTCTGAACATCCTGTATTGTTTCAGAAACTTTAGCATACGGCATTTGGTACAGCGTAGATTCCGAAATAATTATTTTAAAATTTTAAATCTATGTGTGAATACCCTTTTGCAGATATACTTTAATTTGTAATACCCTGTATGTCTATTTTCTTACGAAGAAATTAAATAACTCAAAAGCGGCTCACTTTAGGAGGAGGATTTGTCAGACAAATTAACTTTAAAATCATGTCAGAAATCCGTAGCAATTATAAAAATTAATGAAATGAAGAAGGTGGTATCTATTTTCGGTATAATCGATAGTAAGATTCTGAAAATATTTTTAATCGAGAGAACCTAGCGCAAGACTACTACCTGCGAAATTCGAAACGCTCGTCGCGATCCACCTTGTATATTTAGACCGTTTTAATTTTGTCTTTATCCGAGTGTTTGTATTTATTTACAGTTTTAAATTAAAAAAAACAATATGCCGAACCAAACTACCTATTTAATTGTTTACTTCTAGGAACTCCTAGATAATTATTTTCAAAACATTTTTTTTTAACCTACACCTCATCTGCATCTTAAGAAACAATTTACGGTTTTTGTGGAAACCCCCTACATTTTGCCATATTGATTGGTTGGTTCCTTTTTGACACATCATGAGTTGCAAACGAATATCTGCATGATGTAGTAAGGTCCTGCACTGCTCTCTAAAATACGAACGCCCTATAACAACCGTATATTTTCCCTATCCGTACCTACATTAGCACTCACGATTTGCTACAACTACGCCAAAGTGCCTGGCGCAATGTCATCCTGTCATTCTGACATATCACCATGACATAAAACGCGAAAGACGTGTCCGCTTTGTCTCTTTCGAAATGTTAACCGCTGGCATAATTTAGGACACACGCTAACGACACACACGATGTATTCGGACGTTCGTGATGCCGTCGATATCTGCTGTTGTCGTCCTTAACACAGTAGCAGTAGCAACTAGCTAAATAGTGAAGTGCCCAATATTATTGTCCACAATGGCGAACAACATCACCGGCGGTGGAAGGGAGCCCGAGTTAAATCAGTGAGTGTTTCGTAGTTGGAGGAACAACATGGATTACGAAACACTTGTTGCAGGTAAATACTCACCCACCTTATACCAGAATTAGAGAAATATTTTCCGTACGCGTCCGTCGAAAGCCAAAAAGCGACCTTTTAAACGAAACGCGGAAAGCTCTTCGCCGATCCGTTTCGCTTTCGGTACGTCCGTTCGTACACAGTTCGCTGGTTCGGTGTTTTCCACACTTTTCGCACATACACGCCGTATTTCCTAGCCGTTTTTTCGCGTAATGAAAGGCGAATATAAAAGAAATAATCCGGACCGTGATATTTTCTGTGTAGCGAAGCCTAAAAGAATCTATCCTCTGCAGTGTGTGTTCCTTAAACGTTTAAATTGTTGTTTAAATGCCTGTGCTAAGTGAATGATTGTGGATACGTTCTCCAGCGGAAGAATAGAAGAAAGAGACGAAAGAATACTGCTGATATATGGAGAGTTTCTTTCACGTTCAGCGCGCATCTCTTTCCATTTTTCTTTAGGACTATTTCCCTAAAGCGATAAATCACTTCATCATGCATAACTCGCGAAATTCTATTATTACATCTTTTCTCATTACAAACACGATTACAAACAATTGCTTTGAAAGATACACACGAAAATATTTGCTATTAACAGACGCTCACATGTGCTATTATTTAGATAACATCGCGATATTTCTACTATTTACACACTAAATCGTTTCACGTTTTTGTCCTCTTCTATCGATTTCAAAATTGATTCTAATTATTTATTAAATAACCGCGGACGTCCACGTCATGGTTATAATTTTATTCGCCTATATTTAGCTCATTTTTATCCTCGATATTCGCGCTAACATATAATTATTGGAGTTTTATCATAAGCTGTGAGGTAAGTTACCACCGTTTTAAATATTAAATGGCTTTACTTACGTTGTACCGGTACGATTCACTGAAATGTAGCAGAACCCTACTTATTTCTCTTTTTAACACGAAAACAATGGCAACTTATACTTTTAGAAACTTTAAATATGCGGTGATGTCCCTACAATAAATGGGAACCAAGTGGTAAGTCAGATGTTTGCTTTCCCAAACAACCAAACTTTACCTTAAATTTTAATAACAGCGTATGAAGCAAATATTACTGAAAACAGCTGTTTCATAAAAAATGACGATTCGTAACTCCTTTGTTTATTAAACGATTTTGATAAACTAAAAAGCGTTATGAGGACTACAAACACAGCTTGCTGTTACATATATAATGTTTTTGATACAAATTCTTTTCTAAACCTAACGTCTGGATTTAAAATAACATGTATTGTAAAATTTGGAAAAGAACATTGATTAAGTCCCGTACTAACTACCTTGCACGATCGCCATACCTTATTCCATTTGATTTTTCGTTTCGAAAGTACCTCCACCGCATTATAACGTTTTCCTCAAAAACTTTCTAATGCAATATGTTACGTTTTTGCAACTATTAAATAGAGACTGGAACACTTCATCAAACAGAAACGAATGACAACCCTCAAAACCAAACTACAAATATATGTTCAACATAACTGCTCGCCTAAATAGATCAAATTGTAAACAAAGTTAATTTTCTTTAACCCTAAGCGCCAGTGTTGAAACTTAAAAGTTGTTCTAAAATGGACTTTACAGTATTCTTTTGCTGAGCTAAAAACACTTCAATTAATACATCAGCGTGACATAATTTTAAAGCACTACAGGCAAGCTGAATGTAAATTCTTTTAATTACACTTTATCAGAACAAATTGTATTTTAAAGTTACATAAAATATTGTTAAAATACATTTAAAAAGTGAATTTACTTGCAATAGCAAAATTTTCACAGAAAATCTTTGTAATTTGTGTACAGCACGGGAGTTTTATTATAAAAAGTACGTTGGTTATTATATACACGCAGTTAAGTCATGGTTTCATATAAAATCCCGCTAGGCGTTTTATCAATAATAGTGGTAATGCTAATAATTGATGTGTCAAAATATTATATTAATATTATATTAAATTTTCCTTAAATCTAAAATAATTCAAGTTCATGATGGTTCTAGAAGGTATATTAAGGATTTTTAGAGCTAGTTATTCCATACCAGTTTTTAGACGATCGTTTATATTTTATGTAAATGTTGCAGCAATTTCCAATACTATAATTGTGTTTGATGGAAAAGTTAGGATTTTAAAATGAATGAAAGTTAATTTAGAATTTTTGGTGTAACCCACTTCTGTCAACAATCTCCACAGCACGTTTGTGTAAGGAAAATACTCTCTACCAGAGCAGAATGACACCATACAAGAATGCCATAATTAATACGAAAGTGTACATAAGAAAAGTAGGTAGTAATTAAAACATTCCTAGGCCCCAAGTCAAGAAATTTTCGAATTAAATAAATACTCGAACATATGGATGAAGCAATTCCGTCAACTCGAGAGCATCATAGCAATTTAGTGTCAAAGATTACACCAAGAAAACATATTGCTGCTCCATGCTATTAGTGAAATATCCATTTTACGTTTTCTGTTGGTTTAGGAAACATACGTTACTCAAACACCTCAAATAACCTCCGACAATGTGTCCTCCAGCTTTAGATCTAAAGAAGGTAACTCAGTCGCTTTAGTTACTGAATTAATGTTTTCAGCGTACAAAATAAGTTGCACATCAGGGCAACAAATTGAAATATCGTTAATGTAAATCAAAACAAAGAGAGGTCCCAGCACTAAATCTTGAGGCCTTTCACAGAAAATAGGTGACAATCGGGGATGATATTATTGAAAGTAACACACTGTTATCTATTAGATAGGTAAGACTGGGTGATATTTCTACTCTGAATAGAAGAACCATAATATTACAACTTATCCAGTAATATACTGGAGGTAACACATTAGAGGACTTGAGACATGTCGTAGAATACAACTCCAAGATGCTCACCAAAACCAAAACGGTTTTCCATAATCAAGACAAGGTTACTTGCAGCGCCGCAGGTTCATAACAACTTTCTAAAACGATACCAAATGTTAATGAATATAGCAAATCTATTAAAATATTTATGCGTGAGTTTAAGGCCTTTTCCAATATCTCACCTATTAGAAGAACTATTGTCACCTGTCTGAAGTTATCTAAGTTATTGAATGATTCCTTTATTGTGTAATGATAAAACTGACTCTTAGGAAATATGAAATTTTACAATTATGTTGCCAATAATGTTTAATATCTGCGAATTTATGCCATATACATATCTTTCTAATGAAAGTTTTTTATGTTGTAAATAATGTGTTTTTTCAAATAACGGATATAACCTTCCTCGGATCCAGGCAATGAACCTCTAATAATGTTACAACTTGGTGCAAACTTGGCAATTTTTTACTGGTTTATTTACAGCTTCTACGTTAATTTTAATCCACTGAGCGAAAGCACTCTCATAAATATTTCGCCGCACTTGAGCTCCACTGACGAATTTCTCTGCCTAGTTTATTCCATAATTTCCCAGTAAGATTAAGCTCCGGTAACTATAGTGGTCAGACATGATTTTTATGGTTTCCTCCTCCTCTTTGTACTATAAAAAGGTTTTGCAGAACTACCAAATATAAAACTTCATTATACTGTTCTTTTTTCAATATTTGTTGTTTCTTCCGTGCTTTACAGGTTTTAGACACTTTGTCTGTTACGATACCCATCTTTTATTTGGTCTGCCTATACTTTTTCTTCCTGAACATCTATAAAATCTCACCCTTACTGGCAACCTCGTCACTTGCAACCATTCTACGTGTTACCTCCACTTATTTTTGTTTTCCTTCATTTTCTCATTTATATCGAAGTTGTTTAGTTCTGTTCTTATATCTACATTACTTATTCTTTCACGCTTCTTAAAAATGTTATTTGTGTATCCTTACTTGTTTTGTTTTTTAATACTCTGCTGATTGTTGCACAGATATATGTGAATCTATTCAGTTTTTCTTGTATGTTTTGTTTTGCTTATAAGATACATCACAGCCTAAATACTTAAGTCTCCCACTTGTTCCAGTACAGTATCATTTATGACTATTTCTGTCCTAATTGGGCATTTCCCCGAGAAAACCATGGTTTGGTTTTATCTGCCGATATTTTCGTTTCATAGTTTTGGCAGCTTCTTTGTAAGGTATATATCCCTTTTCGCAAATCATCAGCATATAAGATAGAGTTTAGGGTGGTATTCTGATCTAAACGTATTCCTTTAGGGCATTTCATTTTCCATTTCTTTATAATGGCATTGATATACATGTTAAATAATATTGGCGACACAAAGCAATCTTGTCTAAATCCTTAGCTCTTGATAACATTGTTTTCTTTAAAAGTCCTTCAAAAGAGAAATCACCTTTTATAATCAAAAACGGTAGACCTCTTCGGTTTAGTTTCTATGTTCTAACTACCAATCAATTCACATTTCTTGAAGTGTACAAGCAGATGTTTACGTGCAATTCACAGAAATGCTGTTATTGAATTAAATTTGAACAGTTAGACGTTTAATGATGCCTCTGTAATTTTAAAAATACTGATTTTTTATCAATCAGTATTTTTCGATGAGTAGTACCAAAAGTTATGAGCGATAGTGTAAATAGGAACTGCTTTTATTAATGCATATGTAGGCACTTCTCTATTTTGTAAAAAAAGTTGATATTAAAATAGGATCGAAAGGAAGTGCTTTTGTGACTAGTGCTGATCAGCATTTCATTCTAGTGTGGCTAAATATATATAAATACCCGACAAAATGTAAATTGAACAATTAAAAATAAATTGTGCTTAAGTAGTTAAGGCCATGGATACACACATCCATAAAAATAGAATTAGGAAACCTGACTAATTTCAACAAAATCAACTAACTTAGTGTACTTAGAAGCGTAGTATCTTTTGAAACTTTAAATGTGGTATTTAATTTCTAAAAATCAATATCACCTTTTACTTCATAAAGAATAAGAACAAAATGTTCAAAATAATCCTAATTCCATACCATATGTGTACGTAACGGAGCACTAAATATAAACCTCTTACATTATAAACAATTGTAGGTGCTAAAAATTATTTCCCTGACAATTGCTGACGTCGGTAAGACATAGTTAAAGCATACTTAGTTCTAGAGCATAAATTTGTTGATTGAGAAAAGTACCCGGTCCCTAGACGCTCATGCGAAACATATCGAGGCAAAGATTCAGCATGAATGACTATACTTACCTCTAAAATTAAAAATTTTATTTTTTTTATTTCGAGGCAAAAAATAAGAGATTACTATATTTATAATTAAGAGTACAAGAACAACATCGTTCACATGATTTATTTCACATATTAATTAATAAATGTATATAATTTACAATATACATTGCTACACGTTTATTATACACTTCATTAATTTCATCACAGTCGGGAGTTATTGCTTTATGGTTTCTTATAAATTTTCAACGCTAATATGTAATAGTCATTATAAACGTTTCTGCTTTATTACCCCTTTAAACGCTTAAATATAGAACCTTCTCCTACGCTTGCAACTTCTTTATACAGTGATGCATAGAATATGTTAATAAAATTGTAGATTATAAAAAAATAATTAAACTGAGATTGGCTTTATGAGATTGATGCATAAACTCATAGGGATTTTATTTATGATTTTTTTAACAAACGAAATACATGAACTAATCATTCTCCTCTATTATTTACGATTACCTCCCGACAATGTGGCAGACCTTCCAATCGTGCACCTGTATAACGTCTTTTGTAATGTTAACAATATAAGTGATCACTTGATATTTCCCCGGTATTTTTCTCGAATTACGGCTAGGAGGTGACGGAGTACTTGTTATTAATCTCAATAAGCGACGCCTTCTTTGTTTCACCAGGGGCACATCATGTTATGACTGGTGCATTCGTTTCTTACCTTAACATTAACGTAAAGGCACCATTTTTCATCAGCAGTAACAATATGGAACAAAAACGGTCGACGCTGCTAACAAACTAGCGAAGGGATACAATTATTAACATCATACTCCTTTATCCTTATCTAATTTTTGAATTTTGCCCATGGATTGCATATGCTGTACTATGATCGATGGTCAAAATCCGTCATAATGGCCCTAGTTAACAGCGGTGAATCATCATGAATTGAATTATTTAGACGAGGTTCATCAAAGTTCAATGGTCTTAAAATGTCTAGTTGCTACACTATTAACTTCTTTGTGATCTTCTATATTAACTTTAAAATTATTGTGGTTATCTATAGTCTAGTTTTGGACTTTTTATTAGTATTTCCTTTACTTTTATGATGTCTGTTTTTAATGACTTACCCAATATCCTGCAATGGTATTGTGATAATTGTTTCTGCTTCAGTTGGAATATCTTGGTATTGTATTCTTTTTGTTCCTATAGCGTAATTCAGTTTTATTCCCCAGAAAAATCCAAAAGCAGCTAATAATATGGATAATCAAGATGTCATTACAACATTGACGAAACTACACAATTGCGTTCTACTAATTTGGAGCTCTAAAGATTACTTAGCTTGAAACATAGGTTTAATTGATAAAACTATTAGCAGTAATCATGTGCTAGAATTTAACAAAACTAGGAAATTATTTTAAGGTATGTCCAGTTTTAGTAATCCACCATTTTACTCACTCCGCTTATATCACATCAGTATATACTCGTGTTGAATTAACTTATACCCTAATTATGGATGAAAGGGCAAAAGAGAACTCACGTAAAGCTGAGTGGCTCTGTCATATTACGTAATTATCAATGTTCCTCAAAAAACAAAAAATCTTCAGAAACTCATCCCAAAGCAGAAGAAACTAGTTGTTTGTCACCTTAAAAATGTAAGTAAGGACCACTTACAAGTCCTAAACATGGTTAATGCTTACCCAGCGTAAGCATCTACCATACTAATACAAGAAAAATAGTAGCAGTACTAAACGTATTGTATATGACAGTTTGGAAAATTATTCGATAACAGTACTTTAAACCGTATCACATATAAAAAGTACAAGCTATAAGTAAACATGATCATCATTCTAAATTGCTATGTTTTTGGAACATGGCCGTAACTTCTATACGATGCAAAGATCTCATTATTCATCAATAGTTAAAAAACAACCCATATAGATAATAGCTTTTTTCTGAATTCTGAAACAGGAGATTTCCTGATTGGTCCCTTTTTCCTAATAATTCATTGCGATCAAATCTATCCGCGCCTTTTGAAGAAGTAATTACTGAATTAAAGAAAATAACATACTTATGAAATTCATAACGGGTTGTTGTGACATATATGATGGTGAACACATTTAAATTTAGTCTCTCTTGAACTTTTGAATAACACATATGATAGCTGCTGGATCTAAAAGACATAACTTTTTGCAGAATTTTCTCTGGGGACATCTTAAGTTATTAATCTACATTGACCTGACCCCTATTGTGCAAGGGAACATATTATATAACAATGTTAGATAATTAGATATTTTCAACAATTGTTTTAATTTGTTAAAATTTGCATTTTTGATTTTATTGAACCCATTTAAATACCAGTCTTTAGTTAAAGGGAAACTAAGCAAACGATGAAGCAAAAAGTTAATTGCCGGAAGCTTATCTTTCCATAAGTGATTAGAAACTCCCAAGATGAATCTACAGTTGCTGTTGTTTATTTTTACTTCTTAAAACCAACATATTTAGGAAGGAAATCCTGTCATCGATTTCCGTTTCATGGGTAAATTTAATAGATGAAAATTTGGAATTTAACTGTTCTAAAACTCCGGTTATTAAGCATTTGTTCGCGTCAAGGAAGCAAAACATATAGTCAACGTATCTAATCAAAAGCCATGGAAAATAATCCACAGTATCCTTAAGGTCAATTTCAAATTTATCTACAAAAAGGTTAGCTACGGAAGGGGCTATTGCCCACGGTTCCTTCAGTTTGTTGGTAAAAAGTGTTATTAATTTGGAAAAAGTTTTGTTTCATACAAAGTCTAGCCAAGGAAATTAAACAAACAACCTCCTTACTATCCATTTGGTTATACAACAAAATTTTTTCTAAATATTCCAAGGTTGCATCGACCGGGAAGCTGAGAAGCAGTAAACTTACGTCAAACTTCATTGTAAGCCCAATGTTCTGAATTTTCTCATTTAACGCGTATGAAATTTTGACTACCAAATCAGGTATTTGTCCTGGTAAGCTGTTAAATTTATCGGACAACCACCTGGAAAGCAAGTAAGCTAGACCATTGATGTTGGAGACAATAGATCTCATACTCCCTCCTGGTTTATGGATACGGGATTTCATAGCGTTAGTCTGTATCTCAAACAATCATTAACAACGTCTTTACATTCTAACAATGTGAGAAAGTTTTGTTGACTCTGAAATAATTATCTCTGTCTAAGATGACGACACTATTACCTTTGTTTGCTTTTAAATAAAAACAATTTTTCTATTACTTTTTTATGGGTGATGTGATCTTTGCGTATAACGTTAGGCACATTTCATTGCCCATTTTCTAAAATTTAAGTATTACAAGAGTACGAATGATGTTTTTAGTATTATCAGCAAAAGTACTGCAATATCGCGTTTTCTATGCCTCTAATTTCTTCGATCGGAGACATTAAATTTCAAGTAATATTTCAAGCCTTAGTTTAATAAGTTACTTTCTTCCACGAGTGTCATATATTAAATAATAGGTCAAATAAGGCACTATTTTCACATACTAAGTATGTTCAAATTCGAGTCGGTATTACTGCTAAATTTGTTATTATTGAAACTACTATTTTGATTTAATTGACAAAGTAATAGCATTTTTCCTGCTGTTAACGATGATGGAGTCAGAAAAACGGTTGAAAATCAAGTTTTTTAGATATTTAAAAGTGAATAGTGTTTCTAAATGAACACCCAGTACAGTTTTACAGATTTTGAAAACGGATAAAAGTTTAAATAAAATTACAACACGTAGCTACACAAAACGTAAAAATAAAAGTGTTGCAATCATTAAAATGCACCACTGAAACAATTCTAGTTCGCCTATTGTTCGTTCTATACTTTTCGATGACATTATAGAGATTGTGAATGCCTGATATATCTTAATATGCATATAAAAAAAGTAAATAAACATTAAACTCCACAATGTACGTGCTTAGGATGACTATTTGTGTCAATAATAATAAAATAATATTCATACATCGTAACGCGACATTACATAGTAAATAAATATAATTTATTAATTTATTAAACACAATTCCCACTAGCAACTACGCTGAATTAAAATTTATTTGTAATATTTGCTATATTAATATAATAAACCTGTATTTATATATGTATAATACTCACTTACATAGGTATTTATGATTTATTTGTGCAGTGTACGGCAGTTAATTTAATAAATAAACTTCTGACTAGTCCCAGCGATAAATTATTTAAACGGTCATGAAGACATCCTAAAGAAAACAAAAAAATTACTTCACATTCCTGTACTGAACTCTTCCTAATTATTATTCGGAAAGAGAAATGTCCAATTTAGCTAGTTAGGTTCCTTGAAAATTTTAACGATGTCGTTAATTTTTACCCTTCTTAACTTAAATAGCAGGAGGTGATTACGATTCTTTATCATGCAATAAGGATCGTGATGCGATAATAATTGGACGATATGAGGAATGAGTCAGTGCGCGTGAATTTTTTAATTTTTCGCCTTATTCGCGGAACGCACCGACATGAATTCATCCGATGTTTCTTCGTCTTCAAAGTTTCACACATCCTGCTGTTTTCCTACGGCGCTATTGTCGGTCGACTTTATTTCATTAAGCGCAATAACGGTAAAAGTAATTGGCTCATTGAATTAAATTCGTTTGGTACAATTCCGTGTTATAGGAGAAGTTCCCCGTATATATGTGTTCCGCCTACATGATTCTGGAAGACCTAAAGAATAGTTTGAAGTACCCCATACGCTCCATACTTTTTCAAGTAAAAGCAAAAATGTACAAAGCAAACCATCACAAAGTTTGAAAGCCAAGACTGAGGTGATTTATATTATTGGAATAAAGTCAGAATTTAGAACATGAGTTACATCAATTTTTTTTTCTTGCAACAGTGCTTTGTACCATATACTCATATAATTATCGTTTTCTAAACATGAAGGAAAATATGAATAAATACAAGAAAACGATATACGTCACACAAACTATACATGTCTTAAACTAATATCCATATTAATACTAATATTAACATGACTATTAATATTAAACCATCGTTGGCATTAGCAATGATAAAATTACAAATTTCTTGCTATTACCCAACGTAATTAAATACCGAAAAAATATCGGCCTCGGAGGGGGACTCGCACCCATACACCTGTGAAACATAAAAATGTTGGATTCGAGTCCCCTCCGAGATCGATATTTTCTTGGAATTTAATTACGTAGGGTAATTGCAAGAAATTTGTAATTTTATAATTATACATGTCTTTTAACAATGTTAACACTTAAAAAATCATTTAAAGGATTAACTAATTTAGCACCAGTGTAATTCTTTTAATCTTACTGTAATGTTTAAATGGAAAGGTTCTTTTAACGTCCAACAAAATTGGCACGATGATATCCTGTACTGGATCAATTTCTGGAACACCCTTCTGAGATCTTCACCATTGTACTGTATTCCTTTTATAATATTACTTCAGAAGACATTGCTTTGTGGAATGTATATGATTTATCTTTCAACTATATAACAAATCATGTGCTGAGTGCACGATAAGTTCCGATATACACTAGCGTCAGTAAGTTTGGAAACAATGCGAAATTCCTTTAAAATGATAAGCATACGTGAAATGGCTAATTCCTGGTCCTACCTGTAGTAATTACCTTCGATCAAATGGTTTATCACTACTTCCGGTAATCGTTTAGTGCATGTGGTGAAGGTATTAATCCTTAGTGTTTTATCACTTTCCTGTGCAGAATTAATTTTTTGAAATCAGTGCCCAATTGTACCAATTTGGTAAAGTACTGAGCGTAAAATGTCAAAACTCAAACAGTTGACTGTAGAACAACGTAGTAATATCTGTACAGCCATCGTCTCATCAACAATTTCATAAAGTTGCGCAACAAATAAAATCTAATTTAAATCTATAAGTAACAAACAGACGTATGCAACAAATTTTATCCACCAGTAAAAGGTCGTCGGTGGCTAAAAAAGATTTCAAAGCCACCATTAAAAGAGACAAATAAACAGGCAAGACAGAAATTTGCACAAGATCGTATGAGATAGTATCAGTTTCTGGCGAGAAGAAATTTAACTTGGACGGGCCTGACGATTTCAAATATTATTGGCACGATGATAGCGAGGTACTGGAATGATATTCTTATTTCAACATTGGCCAAATTGGTAGACAGTATGAAGACCCGCATCTTTGAAATTATTTTGAATGGAGGATCTAACACAAGTTTAGAAAGGATTATAATTTTTTTGTGTGTTTATTTTATTTATTAATTTTGTGTTAATGGACCTATAGAAATGTTACTGTTTTGGATTACCATTATTGTCAATATTCTCTGTATAAAATGTAATACTTTAATATTTATTTCTTTGTAATTCAGCATTAAATTCGATGCATAATTTGCCAAAGATATCAAGAAAACCAAATATTCTGTTCAAAAGTTAATGTAAAAGTATAGAAATTTGGCTCAGTGTAATACTGAGCAGTTTTTTTTCCTATAGAAACATCCCGCCATTTACAAACTATTTTTCTACTTAAGTATTTTTAACTGGGACTTATCAAAATTTTCCTAATTATTCCCTAAAACAGGAGTACGTAACTAAGTTTATGTGTTTTTCTATTAACTGTCTGCCTAATTTAAAAAAAATTACACACATCTTGAGAGAACGCTGTTATATAATTCATCAGAATTGCGACGATGAAAGGTCGTATAACACATATAAGTATTTCGAAGCGCTGCACATAATAGAAATTGATCATTTGATTATTCGGAGCACGGTGTTCTGGGAGCATATAAGGGAAGCGCATAAAAATTCTTTATGTAAAGAAGTTAACCCATTAAATTCAAAGTTTACAAGCCCAAGTTTATTCACCGTTTAAAGTTGTAATTTCAATAGTTTATGTGCGCCTTTTTCAAATAAATGCAGTTGTGTCAGTTGATGACGATCCTTTTCACGAAACAACTGTGATTCTCATATACACAGCAATACTAAAGCAGATATTATATATGAAATTTTATGAAATAATCTCGAAAATTACCAAATTTATGTCACAAATAAATTAACTTGTATAAGAACGTATCAGATTGACATAATTTGTAACGATTTAAATTGAAAAGAGAGATATGGTATCTATCTTATATTACTCATCATATTATATTAGATTAGCGCTTAAATAATCGAACCTATTCCGAAAGTTAAATGCTATAATTTACAAGGGATTTTACAAAATCACTTCGTTTCAACGAAAGAGGCTCTATCCAACAGCTCTAATTTTAGCTCAATCCTATAGACGGGTTTTTAGCAAGCTTATACGCACTTCTTTCTTTCACCGTGTTCCATGTTTATTAAATTACCATATAATAGATACTGCGGAAGCTTTCGAGCATTAACCGAAAAGCTTTTCAACGGCGCAAGAGCTTCTCTTTTCGTAAAAACCGGGAAAACTGTCCGAACGTGATGGAGTTGATGCCTATTACGAGGTCGACATCGTCTCCCTGTTCGATTTTGTTGCCCATTTCTCGCCTGAATGTTTTTTCTATAAGCTAAACGAACGAATTTATTTAGCAGTAATACGTTTTACTATTGAAGTGCTGGGAAATGAGAAAATACTCAAATCGCGAAAGATCGTTTCCTGTTCTGAGTCAGATATTTGGCTTCAATCCATCCCATACTTCTTTTTTCTAATGCTCTATACATTTATCCTTTCCAGATGTTTCGAGGTCTACCTATTCTGTTTTTGTCTGTTTTGGCTTCAAAAATCCTCTTTGTCATTCGATCTTCTTCCATTCTGTGTATATGTCAAAGCCATCCCAGTTGTCTCTCCTCTATGATTATTTCTATTGACTTGATATTTAGACTATTTTACTGATTGCTGTGTTTTTGATTCTGTCTCTCCTTGTTACTCCTTCTATTCTTCTTAGGAATCTTATTTCCATGGCCCTAACTCTGCCTTTAATTCTATTCGTGGTTGTCTATGCACACTGCCATATGTTAGTGTTGGTGTCTGACTCTTTTATACACCTCTGTCTTCATTTGTTTTGGTATTCCTTTTTTATCTACAAATTTATTTCTTAATGTAATTTCGGATTTCCCTATTCTATCATTTATTTCTTTCTCTATTCTTCCGTTATCTTTAATGGCTCTTCCCAAGTATTTGTAACTTTTAACTTGTTCCAAGACCTTTCCTTCGATTTTTATATGTTTTTTTCTTCCGCCGCCATTATCATTGTGTTTGTTTTCATCGCGTTTATCTCCATCTTTGTTAGTTCTTCTTGGCATATCTTCAAGCTTGGTTTTTCTGAGTCTGCTATCAATACCATATCATCTGCAAACAGTTTTCTACTTTCAGGTTTTTTTTCTTTTTTGTTTGGCTTTTTTAATAGCATCATCTATTAATATAGAGAATAACTATAGGCTTAATATACATCCCTGTTTTAATCCAATTTATGATTCGAATTCAGCTGATTCTGCGTTGAATGTTCTGACTTTATTCCTGTTGTTTTTATACAATACCTTAATCATCTCTATTATTCCTTTCTCTAGCCCTCTCCTTTCTAGGCATTGCCATACATCTTCTCTTCTTACCCCCTCTCAAAAGCTTTTTTAAGATCTACAAAACATATATGTATTTCCTTTCCTTTCCCTGTTAATTTTTTTCCTAATTTCCTGATTATAAATATTAAGTCCTGGGTACTTCTTCCTTTTCTGAATCCATGTTGAGCATCTTCTAATGTTGTTTCCAATTTCTCTCGCAGTCATTTTTCTAGTATTCTTGTCGATACCTTTCCCGTGATGCTAGTTAACGTTATTCCTCTGTAGTTTGAGCATTCCTCGGTGTCTCCTTTTTTGTATATGGGCATAATTATTCCCATATTCCATTCCTTAGGTATTTCTTTTTCTATTATGATGTTGTTTAAGAGGTCAAGTAGTTCTTTGTTACCTTTGTCTCTCATATATTTTATAATTTCAGCCGTGATGCCATCCTCCCTGGACGTCTTTTCTTGTTTTAGTTTGCTAACTGGTTCTCTGACTTCGTCAGTTATTGGTGAAATACGTTCTTCGTCGTTTTTTTGTTATTTGCTCTTTTTCTCTTATATATCTATCTTGCTTTATTTTTGTAAGTTATTCAAAGTACTGTTTCCACCTTTCCATTATCTTGTTTTCCTCCGTTAATATATTTCCTTTGTCATCTTTTATATTTTTCAATCTTGGCGCCTTCTTCTGTTAAACAAGATGCAAATTATAATCTAATTCTCAATTCAATCGGGCCAACATTGCTGCGAGGAATTGGAAACAATGCTGTTGCTAGGCGCCATCTGACATATACATCCTAAAATTTGACTTTATTTGACAATATAAGTACTCAAAACGTTTTGTTATACGAATGTTGTGTTATTTAGTGACTTGACAACTTCATCTCAGTCCAAAAATGGAATAAACTCGTGAAAATTTTCGTGCGATGATTTACTACAACTTTAGATGTGGATTATCTCAATAACAGTGCACCGATCAACTCACTTCAGCTCTTGGCGATGAAGTGCCATCTAAAACCACTGTGTATCAACAATTTAGTGGATACAATCGTGGTCGTTGTTCACTCAGGGACAAATTTAAAAAAGGTCGTCCAAAATCGACTGTTGTGCTAGAAAACATCGATGCTGACATTAGCATGACAAGCATACATAAGATTTTACACGAACATTTAGCCGTGAAAAAAAAATGTGCCGGTTGGATTCCGCATAATTTGACAATCGCTTAAAAAAAAGGCTCGTGTCGGTTGGTGCAAAGAAATGCTCAAAAATACAAACATGGTGCGTCAAAAGCCGTGTATCACACTTACACAGGTGACGAATCTTCTATCGATCTGTCATATCTCTTTCGTCGATCTATGCATATGACCCCGAAAATAAACAGCTGTATGGGGCTTCCAAAATGAGTCAAACCCAACAAAAGATGTTCGCGCCAGAAACACCTCGAAGCAAATAGTCGCTTATTTTTTAAGATAAACAGGCATGTGGCTACAGTGTCACTAGAGAATCGCAGAACGGTCAATTCCGAATAATTCACAACCATTTGTTTGCCAGAAGTCTTTGAAGAAGTAAGAAAAAACATTTAGCGACGTAGGACCATTCTTCACCATGAAAACACGAGCTCTTACACATCGACCCAAACAACTCAATATTTAATCGGTCAAAACATCGAATTGATGAGTTATACGCTAACTGATTTGGCATCCAATGATTTCTTTTTATTTCCGTCCGTGAAGAGTAAACTACGTGCTCAACGATTTTCGACGCCAGAAGAGGCGGTTGATGCGTTCAAAATGCATGTTTTGGAAGTACCTCAATAGGAATGGCAAAAGTGCTATGAAAATTGGTTCAAACATCTACAAAAGTGTAGCGATCATGGCGCAGAATATGTTGAAAAACAATAAAACTATTTTCAATAACAAATATTTATTTTTATTTAATATTCCAGATACATAAATAGCAACCCTCATAAAAGAATACTCGAATGATAGTAAAAAACGTGAATCTTCCGTCAATGGTTAATCTTCCTTCCATTGTTAATCCCTTATTTCCAGCCATTTGTTACGTTCTTTAGCAATTTCTAGAGGCCGAAATATATGCATTTATCATATTAGTGCACCTTTGCATAGAATAGTCACTTTGTACGCTATTTACATATTTTATAATAATTTTACATATCTATTTATAAATACCTATATTATATTCATTATACAAAATCAAATATACATATAGCAAATTATAAATGTATTATGCGTTGCGTATGCTATACTTATTTAGTGCATTTTCAAGAAAGAAAAGAAAGAAAATATTTTATTTTCATTCTAGTTTTATTATTATTGTCGTATTCATTATGGATACTTTAAAGTTGCCTATTAACAATAAAATATAACGTATTAAACATTACGTTATGTCTTAATTTTGTATATACTTTATAGTTTCTTCAATATTTATTTGTACTTCATTTTAATATCTAAAGCATCTGTTATAGTTATCTATTCGGTGAAAATTGTTGAACCCACATTTAAGTGTTTAAGTTTTCGCTTTGGATTCCATTGGTTTTAAAAGTACTTTACCTAACTTTGAAATTAGTTCAGACGTATTTTGGATGGACAAGTTAGTTTGATACTTTAAAAAATTTGAAAATTAACTGATCTACAAACAACGCCAAATTAAAGTTATACATTGTTCAAAAATTGCATTATACTGTTCTTTTCCCAATAATCCTTCAATTGTTGCCGAATTTTCCAATATTTTTTGCATGAAATCCGAATTAATCTCATCGTTACCGTCATAATGTCATTCCCTACCTCTTACAATTGATAATTATTCCTTCCTTAGTTTAATTAATCATTACACTTGATATTACCTGCATTGCTATGTTTTATTACTAACAGAAAATTGTACCGATCAATTCTAAAGCATTCCTAGTCCTTAGCTAGCAATAAAATACGAAGACGCCAAAAGTAACAAATATTTCCGAGTTACTCAGTTAGTTGGTATTTGTCACTCATTCAATATTATGATACTGCATATTGTCGCTGAGGTAGATTATCATGTTAAATTCCAAATTTTGGAGAATTTTCACCCTTAAGTTGTATAAAAACGGTTCATATTCCACGGAGAGAAAATGTCTTCAAAACCCATGCGTGGTTATTATCCTCGTGACTTTGTTCTCCAGGCATAAACTTCACACTTGGGACAGGGATACGATGCAAGGTCTGTTTCTGTATCGTTCAAACGTTTGAATTCATTCCGCAAAACATTTTTTTTATATCCAGATTTATAACCGTTGACCTTTCAAAAAAGTAATCATGAATATTCATTGGTCAATTCTAAATAGCAAACGAAACTCAGTTTTTTTTAAATCTTAAGTAATTATATTCTCAATATGCATTTGTAATAAATATATCATATGCACCTATTTATAATGCATATAATATCTAAAATAAAATGGAAAGTATAACATAATTTTGTAACATTATTAATAAAGTATAATAATTAAAATGGAGATATACATATATAAAGATTAAAGTGTTGCTTTTTAACCTTTGGCCAAATTGATTTTTCTACATTCATTTCAAAAGTATCTTCTTCAATTTGCAATTACTGATGGCCCAACGTTCTTTCGATACTCTCGATCGAAGATACGTTTTTTTTTTGTTTTAATTGTGTAAAAGATCTTTCTCTCGAGCAACCGAATGTGTCAATAAAATTTTAAATATCATCTTCATATTACGTTTTAATTGTTCCTATAAATAAAATTTAATGAGCTAAAGCAATTTTCAAAATTATAAGTACCGATCAAAATATGTTTTTAAGGAGAATTAGTTTCGCTAAATAATTCACTGGATATTAACCCTTTCTCTTCTGTATCTCTCAAATAAATCATTTTTTTTCTGAAGTGTCATCATTTAAATCCGGCAGTTTCTTTAAATTTATAAATTTAGAATACAAGGGCCATTCAGAAAATAAAGAACGTTTTTTTTCCATAGATATTATTATACATAAAATTAGATACCCAAGCTACATTTGTACGTAGTCACCATTCAAATTTAGGCACTTATCGTACCGTTTTATCAGTTTCTCTATGCCTTCTGCATTCTCAGTTGTCGCCAAATTGTTAAACCACAGACTAAAGCGTCTTCAAGTTCATCATCACTTCCTTAGCATTGTCCACTCAAAAAGCCTTTCAATTTTGAGAATAAATGAAAATTACTTGATACTAAGTCCGGACTGTATGGCATATGTTGTAATATTTCCCTCCGAAACTACTGAAGCAAGTCCTATGTCAGTCCCGCCGCATGCGGACGTGGATTATGGTGAAGATAACTCCACTCCTCGTGATTATTACGTGTTAGCCTTTATCAAAGACACTAATTATTGTATTTAAAAGTGCGTTGTAAAAATGTATCTTAAAGAAATCTCTTGGATTTTGAACTTTTTTGTCTGCACATTTTTAATCGAATTGTCGTCTTTCTTGCAGAAAGTTTACCCATTTCAATTGATCTTTAGGCATCTAAAATTAACCTCCTATAAAGAGAAAGCCGCTTTAAGCTCAGCGAAAAGTAAACTTTCAGTTCGAGTCGCTTGATCGCAGATATACATCTTCTAGACAAGAAACTTTATAGATATTTTATTTCAAATCATTGGCGTCAAATTTTATTGCGGAAAAGCTATTTAGGAGGCATTTAAAGGTTAAATACACATCTCATTTTCAATGTCATAACCCCAGCTCCTCGATACTGATTTACTGTTGAAACTTTTCCTACGGTGCCCTTTGCATGATACTCTGCGAAACTTTTACTATTACCTAACCAATAGTATAAGATGACAGTAATATTTCCATTACACATCTCGCTTTGCTTTTGTTAATGTTTAATTACTGTTTCTGAAGTAGTAAATCTAGCATTAATGTCACTTTAACATTTTTCGTAGTTATTACACAATTTATGAATATATAAAACGATGACCAATTAAAGCAAATGAACTCACAGCATCATCAGAACTCATTTATCTTTAAATTGACCGATCGATTCCTTATGTATTTGTACACCATGAAACAGCTATTAGATTAAGTGAGTTTGATCAGGCGGCAGAGTTAACACGGGGAGTCGTTAAAGTATCTACTTTTGCTTCTTTCGTGCTAACTTCAATTATCACCTAAATACGAAACGTTCTTGCTATTGCCCACGATTCCTAAAGTTTTATTTGGTGTTAGTGCAGATGTGCTGCAAATATCTCTTCTAAACTTTGCAACTTTATTGTTTTTGTTCGCTTCAAATTCTAATACCAAATGTGGGAAGTTACATTGGGTAATGGTACGTACAACTATATACAATAAGATAGAATTTATTCTGATAAACGTAATGTAGTTTTTTATAAAATTTCACATAATTATATTACTACTCTGGAAATTGTAAATTTGTTCATGATAAAACTTCATTGAGAGATCATGCGTACAGTTATTATAACAGACTGCCTTATAATTTGCACTAAAGCATCAGGTAAACTTCACATTAAACAATCCCACAACAAAATTTGTCCCGGGAATTTACTTTTCTCGGACATCTGATATCTTGAAGATAATACCTTTAACATCATGCGAGGCATGTTCATAAAATAAGTTCGCTTATGTCCCAAAATGTTTATTTATTTTTTTTATTTAACATTATTTAGTACTCACTTTAGTATACTAATTTTTTGCATAATTAATAATTCTGCATTTTTTTATTGTAATATTTTGTTGCAATTGTGCGCGGATTTTTCGAAGGATTAATAAAGATTTCGCTTTTGTATTTGTTGTCGTCTCTCCACCCCATGGTTTATTGTTTCAACACAGGTGTTTTCCGAGAAGCCCTAGACTTCATCCACAATGATTATACGACTTAAGAAAGCATCACAATCATTACCGTCTTCACCCTTTTCAACGGTAGGCCATTCTAAATGTCTGCCAAAAGGTTCTGAAGTTCTTTATTTTGGTTCACAAACTTATAAACCCTTCTAATGTGGCTCATTTTCTTCGCCGAGATTGGAGCTTTTCCACTAAGAATGAGAGCACCTACTAGCAATTCATCAATCCTACTAGTAGCAGGGAAAAGTATTAGTCAACATTTCTCACGCATATTCTTTGGCCACACTAACACCTTTACAACATCTGCACTGAATAAAAAGTGATGAAGTCTTGAGATATTAAAACATTCTTCTGCATTTCTTGACAGTGCATCCGCTGAAATTACATCTTTCTTCAAGTATCTGCACCATTAATGTCGAAAGTCCTTTATGTGTGGGAAGTCCACTAGATGGATTGTGAAGTTACGTTTGATAGCATAATTCATTCTGTTTTCTTCAACTTGCGCTTGATTGTAAGAATCGGAGAGCAAAAATGATTGGTAATGCATAGAGAAAAATGTCAATTTTCAGAAACCGAGTTGATAAGGGCAGACGAAATACTTTTATTTTACCTGTGCAATTGCAAAATGGATCTCAATCTTTTAATACAACGTAGTTACTGATATAGGAATGAACAAATTTCCTTCGGACTTTTCGTTTGTGTTGTATAAAGAATCTGCATGATCTGTTTTCTTACTACGCAAATATTACGCTAACAATTAGTTACGATGAATAAAATAAATCTTGAGCAGAACGTCAGAACAATTGCAGGTTATACAAGTGAGTATTACAGAGCTCTTCCGAAACGTTTAAGGCATTTTAAAACTTCTTCAATCGTTTATTGTGAACTGCAACAACTCTTTTTGCCGTATCATTGAATGATTTTTTTTAGCTTTAGAGAAAGAGAGATTTGAGATTTACATTAATTACACACATTTGCCTGCGGCCTTCTGAATGACGCTTTTAAATTTTGTCTAAATACTTTATTGTAATACTCAAACTTTCACTGTGTGATCGGATACATTTCCAGAAACAGAATACATTTTTTTAACTCTTATTTCTGCATCCAGGTAATCATATTCGTAAGTGCCGTAATGAGTTTGTTTAAACAGAAATAAGGATGCAAAATTTAAACCATGACAATTCCTTTACCTTCCTCTCTTGTCATCTGGAGTGTGTCCTGTTTGTAGTAAACGTCTGATTCATTTTACATTCTCATCTCAAACGCCATACAAACCAGAGAACTTATCTTTAGAAACCTCCGACATTATCTTTAACATATAGATATAATAATAATAACAACATTATTGTTTCCGTATAGCTGCTACAATATGATCTAATATTTAAAAATTATGATAACGCTTTACCATCTAGAGCAAATGCCTCCAGAAACAACCTCAGTCATGGTCTAAAGCTAGTCAATCGATATTTTTTGGCCTTGCAATGTAGGTTTAGGACATGTGACTAAGTAGATTTTTGCGTTCAATAGATAAGTTTACCTCTTTTATGCATTATTCGATGCCAAGGTATGTATGCCAAGAAGTAAATTTAGGGTGTTTGTGAAATCAGTGCTCCAATTTTAATTTACGAATACAGTTTAAAAAGTAAATAAATAATATGTTTTTCACGATTTAAGTATCGTTGGTAAAGGGCCTGGCACAATTTTTCCGTAATAGCATTTTAATTTCCCAAATACCAGCACAAGACAATTTTTTTTCAATACTCAGAAATACACCTTCCAGCAATTATATCATCTTTGCAAAAGTACCACAAATTTTCCCGAGCTCTAAAATATCCTAGTTTAGTTAATTGGAGAATACGAAACTGAATTTAAAAATATCTGCTTGATTGTTTTTATTACGGCATTTATTATATTCTATGCTAAAACGTAAGATATTATATGAGAGATGTTTTAAGTTCCGTTGCACGTCATTAGGAATTCATGACGAAATTATAACGTCTGCTTGTTCGACAGACAACACTAACCTTTAACGAAACATCTGATGATTTATCGTACTAGCAACTATTCAAGGATAAAATACTAAACATTTTTTTAGTTATTGCAGAACAAAAATATATAATCTTTCTTTACTTTTGATTTAATACACCTGAAATGAAATTTAAAAAATAAATGATATGGTTTGCACAATAACTTATTATTTATTGACGAATTATATTAATTTTAATTCTAATAAAATGGCAACAGATTTAAATGCTTATGATGTCAATAATAGTGTGCAACAGAATCATTAAATTGTTTACAAAAACAGAAGAAAGCGATTATGCATCCTATTCCTTTACCAACTTTTTTTTATTAACTACAGAAGAAGCTTTCACGAACAGGAGTTCGCATCCAATATCACCTCTTAAACACTTAATTAGAATCCATTTCGTACATGTGCCTAGATTTCGTCATGGTCATTTATTTATAAAATAGCGACCATTATTGTAGTGAAGGGACAATTATTCTACGGACCGACAATCAACAGGTGCGCCCAACGTATTGATCACAACCATATACACACATAGAATACGTGTATCCAGTTCGCGTAAACATCTAAGTTATAATTACTATTTCGGTGATCGCAAAACTGTCTTCTGCACTTATATTTACAGAATTGCAACATTAATATATAGTATCTCATAGATAAAAAATTAATCTAATAGAGTAATTAATTTTCGTCTTTTAAGTCTAACGTTTTCCTCCTGTCAATTGCTCGACAGAATATTAACGGATGCAGATAAGAAGGAAATTATTGAATACGATTTTAAATTCATTTTAAAGTTATACACTTTAGAAATCTAGCTCTATAACTAGTAGCATTTTTCCGGAAAAAATATGGGAATATATAACAACTTGTGACTCATTTAAAGCAAAAATAGCTTCAACTTTTGTAGTATCCCTTTTAATACCCCACAGGGTTCTTGACTTACTCTTCTTTTTGACTTTACGTAAATTATTTATCAGAAATCGTTAGTGGTACTATCATATTATATATACATCGATGAATCGCAGTACATTTTTTGGAAGCGAACTTGAGGAGAAATAAAGTACGATTTGAAAGAGAATTTTAAGTGCATGGTTTAGAAGTAACAAGATTTATATTATACCTTTCAATATACTAGCGATGTCCGGAGAATAAGTACTATTTTAGAAAAAAAAAGTAATGAAAACATTTTATTCAAAACAAAATTCATTTTTATATGTTTTGCTGGAACAACTACGAGTGATTTACTGAATATTAGTGATATAATACGGAATGAAGAATATTTTAATATTTTACAAAATCATACTATTCCGTATGGAAGCCGTCTTGCTGATGAGGCGTTTGCGTCCCAGCAAGAATAATAACCCCAAATATCCGACTCGAATCTATAAAAACCTTTTAGAAGAGAAAGCAAGAAGAAATGAACTAAAATTAATGGTCTGGATTTTCCCCCATACAGTTCTTATAAGATGAGCTTGGTCGAAGGACTAAACAGCGACAACCCCAGAACACCCAACATACATGAGAATATTTACAGAACGCATGACAACAAGCTGACGCGGACTGTCCCGATAAATTGCTTCGAAGAATGCCTAAAATTTGTGCAGCGGTTATCAAAGCCAAAGGAGGTCATATCGACGAAAATAAACTTACGAGCTGAATATAGGCACTTATGTTATATAAATTCATTAATAATCACAATAAAATTTTATTCTGTCTGTGACTTTTTATAAAATGCGTTGCTGGCTCCAAACTTTTGGACAGTAGTGTATACATACAGGCACTAAATATCGTCCCGGGAATGAACTAAGAGGCGTTCCTTAAATTGCAATAATAAGCAACAGAGAAACTCTAGAGAGAGAAATTCTCTTTGGTGTTAGATCTAAGATATGTATATCGCAGAACGTGAAAGCGATTTGTTTGGAGAACACAAAAGAATTGTGTTTGGCAATGTCTGTAGCAGATAATTGGCGATGATTGGTTTAAATTTTTGAGCATGGCCTTTGGATTAGTTATAAGTACTATTGGCTAAATTAATTTATTTAACTAATGATCAAATTAGTTTCAATTATACCTTTATGATGGATAATAAACATCTTCTGATTGAAATTGTTATAGTTTGAGTTTGTTTGTAATTGATTATTAGTAACATCTTCTTATTATTACTTTTTCTCCTTTTATTTATCTTTGTGTTTCGTTTCCGCCTTTATCTTTCTTGTTTTCAGTCTCTATCTCTTTCAATTAGTATTTTTTCTTCCTTTAGTTTTATCGTTTGCCTTCTGATACTCATCCTTCTCCTTCTTTTTGTTTCCCCTCCCCTCTCCTTCCATATTTCCCGTCCTTCCCTTTTTTCTCTTCATTTTCTCCTAAATTTGTTTTTTTTTCTCTTTTCTTCTTCTTTTCCTTTTTCTCTCCTTTATTTTGTTCTTTCCCTTCCTCTTTTCCAGCCTTTTCTCCTTCTTATTTTTCTTTCTTTTCTTCCCTATACCACTTATCTACTCGTCCACTCATTATTCTCTCTTTCCTCCTGTTCCATTTCGTCTTCCTCTTCGTTATCTTCTGTTTCCTCCTTTCTTCTATTTTTTTTCCTTTCCTCGTTACCTTCTTCTTTTACTAGAACCTTCTGGTACTAATCTTATTTCGATCATTTAGTTCATTTATAATTGATTGATTTACTCATAATTAATAAGATTGAATTTTTCAGTATTGGTGGCTCAATTTTTAGTTAACTACATCAATCGATTGAAAATGTATTTGATTACGCCCAACACTAGTTGGTAAGGAAATCAATCATGCCTATTTAGATATCTCAAAAACATCAAGAAAGTTGCTACAAATGCTTAAATTAGAGCGCATTGGGCATTACTCTCAATATTTTAGAACTCCAACAGAAAGAATGATTAACGGTAACCTAATAACTAAACCAAACTCTTCGTGGTTACCAGGACTAAATAGGAATTCCTCGGAACACCCTCCAAAATTCATTATTTAATCGAGTTTATCGTGAGTCTTGTTCAGTGTCGGAAGAGTTTTTATTAGGATACAGGTATGCACCAGAAATCGAAATTAAATAAGAACTTCCGACACAGTTTATTTGTTGAACTATCGCGATAAATTGCTCCTTGAAGTATATTGATGGCTTCCCTAAAATTGTTGGGTAGAAAAACCTCCGGGATCCCAACAGTCAGCAGTGAGCGTCTCATTCTATCACCAAAACGTCCGTGGATTAAATTCAAAGACGCTACAATTCTATAATAATATTTTGGTTTGTGATGACATTGATGTTGTTTTATTGACTGAGACTTAGGTAGTAATACTTTGCTGAGTTCGGAGCTGTTTTGTGAAGATTTCGTTGTTTTCCGGGCTGATAGAAGATCTGGAAGGGGTGGGGATTAGGGTGTGTTGATTGCTGTCAAGTCTAACTTTCTGTGTGACCAGATAGTGATTGATGATGATGTGGACTTAATTAGTAGTAATGTTGATTTGCTTGTCGTTAGGTTGAGTTAGCACAATCGCTTCATTACCATTATAATTTATATACCACCGGCTACGCCTATTTATATCTTTTTCATAGGCTGGAATTGCTTTCTCTGTTGGACAGTTATTTTATCCTTGCGAGGGATTTTAACCTCCCGACTTTAGATTGTGCTGATTCTACCTCATCAATAATTGTGTTACTTCATTTGATGCTCAACAGATGAATAACGTAAAAAATTGTAATAATAGATGCTTAGATCTGATTTTCTTCTGTAGGGTTTTAGGTGTGATCTTGAACGGGCCGATATTTTGCTGGTGGCTGAGGATGAGTATCATCCTGCTCTTGCATTTGATGTTGCTTGTGCCTCGATAGTAGAAAAACGTTTTAAAGTGACTAACGTCGCGACCTTTAATTTCAGACGTGCCAATGTGGTGCACCTTAATGAAGTCTTGCTTAACACACAATGGGATTCAGTGATCATTTGTGATTCTGTTGAGGGTGCCTGCAATGAACTTTATTCTACATTATGTGATTATTTTAATAAGACTGTTCCAAAGACAGTACCTAGGAAGAATGTATTTCCACCTTGGTTCTCTAATGTACCACGTAGAAATATTAAAATTAAGAATACAGAAAATATGTTCAAATATCTGTTAAACGGGATTCCGATAATTATATTAGGGATATTGACCTATCTATTCAGGCGGACCCCAACAGACTCTGGACTTACATTAATTCTAAACTGAATTCCACACGTATACCAAGTATTATGACGGATAACAACAGTACCTTTTGGTCCCCTGAACAGATTACTGACGCCTTTGCTTCGTATTTCTCGGATACCATGTCTGAGGCAAATGTCACTATTATCCATTCCGATAACGATACCTTCGCTTTCGATTCGTTTTTTCTTAAAGAATTTAGCGAGGGAGATGTCTTACAAGCTCTGTGTTAATTGAAGGGAAAAATGACAGCTGGTGCTGATAACGTTCCAGTTTTTGTTGTTAGAGACTGTAGATTGTACTATCGTACAGTGTAAATTTTTCCGTAAACACCACGTTTTTTTGCAACATGGTTATCTGTATACTAATCTTCTAAAAGAATTTGCATTTATTTCTTTGGCGGATCGTCGTGTTGTATCACAAATAATTTTTGCATATAGAATTGTAAATGGTGATTTACAAGTTCCGGATTTGCTGTCCCTTTTGAATTTTTATATACCGAGGCTTAGCAGTAGGAATAGATTAACTTTTTATCTTCCCGTGGTTAATATGCGCCACCATTCTCAGCCACCAATTATGTCAATATGTAACAGTGTTAATGTATATGCATCTAGATTTGATTTGTTTAACATTTCTATCAATGCTTTGAGGCATTTTCATTTGCTATTGTCTTTCTTTTTTGGTATTACACATTTACTCTTGTTTTATAATAGTTATCATGGTACGATTATCCTGTAATAAGCTGTTGTATGCTGTTGGGTATTAAATTATTATTATTATTATTAATCTTCAATTAACAATTTCCTCCGAATTATAAACACAATAAATCTGTCGCTAAAATAATGACAGACGCTGATAAAGGTGCTGATTCATATCCCTGTACCAAGCTAGTATCGGAATATAAAACATAAGTATATATATTTACATTATATGTACCACAAAATTTCAAAAATATACTTATTATACAGGGATTGAACCATCGTATGCGCTAAATATGTAATATCCACACGTCTATAATATCTTAGCCTGCGGCTTCGCCATATTTCATCTTATCCACCCCGAAAGGAGCTATAACTTTATTTAAATAACGTATCGCCGACGAGCTCCCAATTTCGTACGCAAAATATTATTCTAGGGAACTTTCTAACGATCGAAGGTCGTCAGCCTTAGACACGTCTACCTAAAAACATTTTGCATGTATATATAGTTGTTATGCTTTTGTTTAAGCTGAATTAAAGGTATTATGTGTGGAACGCAAACGTCCATTAGAAATATGGTAATATCTCCATAGGTACTTTTGCTATAAGCAATTATCTTGAAAGCCTATTATTTTTAGGAACTCATATCTTATGGGGCAAAGTACACCTGTTATCTTTTATAGTTCGTTCACACCTTAAAATTCAGTGTGGTTCTTACGGAACATGCAAACGTGTCAAAATTATATTCTTAGGATATTTTAAATTCTACAGTTGGCTATATGAAGAAATGGCAAACGGAACATAACCTATATTTCTCATATATTTTTATATTATTATATTTTTATACAATTAACTAATTAAATAAACTGATTTATTTATGGAGAATAGTACTGCAATGATATAAATAGTGGTATTCTGTATATATTTACATTACATACATTAAGAATGTTAAACATAAAGCTATTCATAGTAAGAGGAGACGTAAGGTTTTTCGAGTTAAACCAGAACAGCTGAAACCACCAATTTATTTGTTGATAATGAATCAATTTACAGAAAGCAATTATTAAATATTCTAGGAAAAAACATTTTTCGATTTTTGGGGTATCTCGGAAACCATAACAAGTAGAAAGAAAAATTCGAGAAAATTGCAATATATCTATTGAAAGCTGGCTACTGCGATCATTATCAAAACTATAGGATATATTTTTTTTGAATTGTTTAATCATATAGACCATACGTGGGCAACAACCGGCCCGCTGTAAGATTTGATCCGGCCCGCGAGACATTTTTAAAAGCCCAATTAAAAAAAATATTACACTACTTACTCATACTCACTCCAAATGAGGAAGATCGAGTGATATGGGGTTTGTCGCAGCCCTTGAATGTATTTGTACACTAAAGTTTGGTCCACAACATATCAAAGGTTGCCTATACTTGATATAGACCAAGCAAGCAAATTATAATACACAGTGTATCCCAAATCGAATGGATTACATCGGTAACTCTATTATTGTATGAAGATGGAGATTTGGTTAAATGGGTCTTGTATACTGATGCAAGTCTGTTTGAAAAAGTTAAAAATATCGAACTCGTCGAAAGTTATTAAAAAAACAAATTAAAAGCTGTCATTTTTTTGTATGTCAAATATCTTCGTAATGGGTGGATCTCTATGCTGTACCCCTGACCCCCTTACAGTAAAACTACAATGGCATATTTTTTTTTATTTTTCGACATAGTCTCCCTCTACACTAATGCACTCCATCGGTGCTCTAACTTCTCAACGGCCTCCTGGTTTTTGTCCGATCTCTACAAACCACCTCTCTACAGCTTGCATCACTTCATAATTACTGGAAAACTTTGCCCCACGTAAGATTTCTTTTAATTTGGGAAACAGACCGTAATCATTAGGGGCCAGATCCGGCGAATATGGCGCGTGCTCCACTAAATTAAAGCTTGCTTGGTGCATAGTAGCCACAGCAATACCTGCTGTATGGCTAGGATCATTATCCTAACGGAACAGCACACCGTGCCTTAACTTTCTCCGCCGTTTCTCTTTAGTAGTGTCTCGCAATTTAGAAATCAATTGTGCGTAGTAGGCCACTGTAATGCCCTGTCCCTTTTTCATATAGTCGGTGAGGATGATTCCTTGAGCATCCCAAAAGACAGATAGTAAACTTTTCCAGCAGACAGCATGATCTTAAATTTGCGTGGAGGATGAGAATCGTGTTGTTTCCACTCTCTACTTTGGTCTCGGGATCATAGTGGTGCACCGATGACGCATCCATGGTCACATAGCGACTAAGACTCTTTGTTTGCTTGGTACGTTTCCAAAAGACGCTTACAAATCAATACCCGATCTCGTTTTTGATCAATGGTTAATATTCAAGGCACCCACATTGCACTCATCTTTTTTATATCTAATTATGTAGTGAGTATGTTGTGCACCACATGATAAGATAACCCAGTATCTTGCACAATGTCCCTGATAAGTGCTCGTCGGTCCTGCAGTACGATATCGTGTACCTCTTTAATGTTTTTGTCTGTTGTTTCCATTATGGGAGAACCACCGGCATGTGGGTTTTCACAGGATGTTCTTCCGCATTTAAAATCTCGACACCAGCGCTTGACTATATCATAAGAAACTGCGGACTCACCAATAGTTTCCATAATGTCTTTAGTCTTTTGAGTTGGTATCATGCCCTTTTTCTGGAGGTATTTTATTACGGCTCTTTGTCCTACTGGTTTCACTTTTGTGAACAATCTCGACACACAATTCAAGAATTAGCCACAGCACAACAACAGTTTCAAATACAAACTTCATATTATGTAGATATGATCTGCAAATGTCAGTTAACTAAATGCCAAGAGGATTAATCAAACAACCAATTAGAATCAGGTGAGGAGTGGCGCATAAAGATCCGTCCTTGCATAAGATACGAAAAAAGTTTCATACGAAAATCACTTTTTTCAACAAGATCAATTTAAAATTGGTGTCGAACAAAAATTCAAGGTGGCTGCTTTTAAGGTACTCGCTATCAACTTCCTAGTTATTTTTTTTTACCTATTCCCAACAATATAAGATAACCTGTGGCTGAATAAAAAAAAAACACCAGTAAAATTAATTACATCGATCCCGCTGTGAAAGCCTAATATTATTTATTACATCGAAAAAAACAATGTAAGGAGACAAGAAATGCTAACACAAAAATCCATGAGTATTTAGCAGGGTTATTGTGTTAGGTATTGTTTTCTAGGTATTTTATGATGTATTTTTGATATGTGTTGGAAGCTTGAGGGATCATTCACATGTGCACTGTTAGTGCGCGCGCTCTCTGGTTTAGCTGTCCATGAGCTGCTCGAGAGAAGGATTGGGAAACTGTACCCGCCTGTTTCGCTGTGTTTGAACCAACACACGAGTGTGTTACTCTTGTGGCACTAGATAGCGCTAAGAATGCTCACTTAGGCTGTTGAGATACGACGATAGTAGCCGAAAGAGAATTGAAATGTGTTGAGTTAACAAATCGCCCCAAACCAAGCAGATTGCCGTTGAATTAACAATTGAACAGAATGAGTAATTAATCCGTATCCATCTTTGATGATAAAATTCATTGAAACGGATGCGTGTTTGTTTTGGATACCTCGAGACTTAAACAGAGATTACTCCTCTACTACATACAAGGGCTGAAATGTTTCAATTCCATTTGTGACGTGCTATTTTCTACAATGAAAATAATGAAGTCCAAGTGTACAGTAAGACTTCAGGACATTGCTGGTGAATTTCAAAATCTATGTGCAAGACGACAGTCACAAATGTTTCATTAACTAAATTTTAAATTATTTTCTATTTTCATTTGGTTGTCATGTTAATTCTCAATTGCAATTTATCTGCCTTGTTAAAATATCATTTTACAATAGCACCTTTATATTCGCACCCATGTAATAGATTTTTGGTCCTTATCTTTACATTTATTCACGTTCCAATTATAGATGTGTAGAAAATAATTTAATATGCTAGGAAATACCTAACACCTAATTATAGCACACAGAAAAAAAAGAAGTTTGGTTATGGCGTCGTGAAAAATAATCTGTTCCTAGCTGTGTCACAGATGAAAAATGCTAAGAATCGCTGCTATTGTAGATAATAACGGAGCTACGATAATAAGTTGACTATGAATATAATGAAACACCCTATATATTTTCAAACTTTCTTTACTCAATTTTCTTTGCAGTGACATATTACAGTTCGACTTATTGTTAATTGCTAATGACTGCTTTAAATTATTCAATATTTAAATATTAATCATAGAGAATATAGAAGCTAGGATACTTTTATAAAGGAGAAAGTGAAAATCATTCCAAGATCATCAACCTCAGCACAATGTGATTCAATTATAGTCCAATTAGGCTTAATCTTTTATGCTCTACGGAATTAATTAAAATGTAGATAAAAGATAGGCGTGAATAACAAGATCGAATCTCAAAGGCAATTTTTCAACCTAATTCTCGTCACAAGGCACCGTATTGCATACTAAATTAAGCGATTATTGAAGTAAATCTTAATTAATAATGAATATCGCTTCATGCATTTACTTTTGATCAAGTTTCTCACTGGATTTTCGCTTTGAGAAATAGTAATGCGGAAATTTTAAATATTGCGTTAAGTTGACTTCCTGAAATAACTAATAACAAGGATCTGCATCACGCACATGGAAATGCTCTAATACATGAGCACAGGCGCTGACCTCTGAATACAGTTGAACTTGCACTTACTGTTGTCATTATTGCTATACTTATGGTCGCCCTATTATTCATTCTCTTGCACTCTATTATCGTCTCGTATTATGCACAGCACACGCGTAAGTACCACGTATCCGTTATACAATGATTCTTCAGGATTTGAGTATACGTACACTGAGTTGAAAAAGTTTCCGTGCACTATAAAATACTGTGCTTCTTATTTGTTAGTTTTAATAGTACACTATACGGTTTCAGTGTTGCCAGTAATTTCTCTATAAATTATATTACTGTATTGCCAAAACTTATGGTGACATTTTTCTTTATATTTTTCATAATATTTAATAATACTTTACGACAAACAAACACATCAGGAGTTTTATTTAAAGATAAATTAAACAAAAATAATTAACAACATGTAAAGTTAATAACTATCAGGTATCGCCATAAATTCGTGTGGTTTTTATACACAACAAAGTGCCATGAACATTTTTTAAGTTGTTGATCGATAGCACTTGTTTATTACCTGTCATCTACTTTAATATGAACCCTTGCCTTGTTGAATACACACATATTTGGTGACAATTATTTAATTCCTAATTTCGTGCTTTTGATACAGATACGCATACAGTTTAGTTTTAAAAGGCAGCAACTCTAAATATTCCGACAGAGAATTGTATAAAAAAAATATTTGGCATGTAAAAGAGCGTTTAAGAAGTTCGAATTGATGAAGAGACAATAACAAAAGATGTATAAACTGGGAATTAAAATGTAAACGTCTGTATGGAATTTTATTTTGTATAGGCAGTTTGTTTCAATGCCATAACTTTACAAAATAAACACATTTACATCTAAAGTTCTTCTGTAATACATGGTAAGCCATTCAATATTCTTTAATGTGCAGGTAATTCTACCAGCTTAAGACACGAGTTTTACACACCCTGTATTGTCTGAACATCCAAAGCAACAATGCAAGAGCCGTACAAAGTGTTATAACAATTTAAGTAGGACAGGATGAGGCTCTTGTTAAAAATGCTGCGAAGGTTTTCCTCAAAACGCTAGCTGAATCAACATAAAACCTTGAAAGCTCTTCTTATTTTGTTAAAACACCCAATTTCTTTCCTGTTTAACTAGGACAAGTTGTGTTTCCTTAAGAATAATTGTGGTCATGTCAGAGAGTGACATCTTCCTTTTTCCTTTGACAAAAAGCAGAAGAATAGATTTTCCTGGATTTATCTTTAGGCATTGTTGGGCACTTAAACTCATCAATATCTTCATTAAGTGGCTGTACAGCTAATGGTATTCCGGTGGGTTGGAAGGAAGTGTATGGCTGAATGTCGTCGCCATGCACATGGTTTCTACAGGTAATATTCATGATAATATTGCTGATGTAGATTGCAAATGCAAGAGTTTCCATAATGGATCCTTGTAAAGAGGAAACGGTGCCATTCAAGATCACACTCAAACATTTCCGAGCAAGGAAGGATTTGAAGAAACATACTGCTTAACTGATCAAGCAGCCCAATGTAATGTAGAATTGCGAGCAGTAAGTCGTACTTTAGCATATCAAACACTTTTAAATAGTAAAGCAGTACATGAGGGGTCACCCTCAAGATGTCATCGACAACATGTAGTAATGCTGTAGCTGGATACTGGATGAGTTTCTAACTGAATTTTAATAGTTTTCTCAACTGCCTTAGATCGTACGAGCAAAATACTGGCTGAACCGGGACCGCTGTATTAATATAGTTTATTTGAAAATCTCTGCACTAGAATTATCTTTCTATTCATGGTTGCTGCAAAACATACCAAAAAAATATCTAAGATTTCTCTGCGAAACAAGTCTCTATACCAAAAAGATTTTTATCTTACGCTATCATACACAAGCTACGAGGGCGACCTGAAATGTTTCCGGAGTCGGCAAGAGATGGCGCACGAAGGTTGAAGTGGATTCATTGGTCGGCAAGGGCAACCTTTTCTATGGCAACTGTCAAAATTTCAGACGTCTACTGTCCCTAGTTGTTGTTTAAGAGTGTATTTTGTGTAGCAAATCAGGCGGTTACGCAGAAATGGATAAAATCGAATTTCGTGCAGTGATAAAACACTTCTGGATGGCTGGGAAAACAATCCCGGAAATTCGAGATATTTTGCTAGAGGTTCATCGCGAATGTACTCCATCATTTTCGACCATGGTGTCGTGTTAGCCAATCGCCGATTGAAGCTGAAGGAAATAGCAGAGACAATAGGCACCTCAGAAGAATATGTTGGCCATATCCTACACGAAATTTTGGGTATGAAAAAGCTCTTGGCGCGATGGGTACAGCGTTTGCTCACACCGGAACAAAAACGAAATCGAGTGACCGTTTCGGAGTAGTATCTGGCCAGGATACAACGCAATCTAACGGATTTCTTCATGCGTTTCGTAACCGTGGATGAAACCTGGATCCACCACTACATACCGGAGACCAAGGAACAGTCGAAACAGTAGACTTTTCCGGGCGAATCGGCTCCGAAGAAAGCAAAGGCCGTTCCATCGGCCGGAAAAGCCATGGCGACCATTGTTTGGGATTCCCAAGGTGTGATCCTCATTCTCATCCTCTATATACACTGGGCAATACTACAGCGATTTATTGACCCGATTCGCAGCCTCGTTTCCAGCGGAGGAAAAGTGCTTTTCCACCATAGCAATGCCCCGGCTCATTCATCCCGCAGCGTCCTGTGCAAATTGAATGAGTTGCACTACGAATTAATCTATCATCCTCCATATTCACCGGACCTATCTTACAGTGGCTTTTTCCTATTCCCAAACCTGAATAAATCATTGGGAGGAAAGAGATTTGCCTCAAATGAGGAGATCATCGCTGCTACAGATGGCTATTTTGTAGACCTCAAAACATCCTACTTTTCCGACGGCTTGAAAAAATGTATTAGTCTTCGAGGAGACTACATCGAAAAGTAAAAATAAAAAACCACACCTATACCGTGTTTTTCTTGTCGATTCCGGAAACATTTCAGGTCTCCCTCGTATACGAGATAAATTATATGAAGTGCTATGCCGTTAAAGTATTATTGTAACGTAAATCAATGGTATGTGGGTAAAGATCCTTTGTACTGATAGTATCTATTGTTTTACTCCAACTCTAAATTCAAAACTTAAAAGACGACCCTCCTACCTTTATTAGTTGAAATTAATGTTATAGTTGTGTCAACATTTCGTACTGTATTTGTGCGCGTGGTTTAAACTAGTACTTAGCAGTAAAAGTTTGGGGTATAAAAACTTTTGCCATGTTTACATGTTTGCCATATGATTTTGTAATGTTGATCGAGATGGTAATCTCCATTTGAACAAATGAAGCGTAAAAATTGAACGAAAAAGAAATCTTTTCGCCACTTGTGTGTTTTTTTTACTGTTGAATTTGGGGTCAACAACTGTTTAGCTCACTAAATATTCCTAAGTTTCCCCTATTTTTTAATTTATCGCCACTGTCCAATTTATGAACTATAAATAATTATATTACGTATTTAAAGTACTGACGCCGACGTGCACCTAATACCTAGAACTTTGTCAATTGAGAACTTATTGTTGTTAAATATTTCTTACAGTTTGATGTAGAATCTTGTTAAGAATAATTACAAATAGTTGATTTCCTTGTTTTAATAAGAAGAGTTCCCTTGGCCCTTAGCCATTGTAAGATGTAGTTGTTATGTTGTTGTATATTTTACACGAAACATTATTACACAAAAAGTGAGAAAGATGGAATTTATAAATCTGTCCCAATTTTGTCCACTCAAGTTTTATCTAATTGATGTCGATTATCACTTTATCACATTATTAAATATAAAATGGTTGTAACAAATCAAAGGACACAAGTTGCGGCTAAAAGTTATAAACTTCTTCATTTCAATTGAGATATTCAAAATAAACTCTGTATCGCTTAAACGCTTCAGTTACTACAACTTCGAATTTTATCATTTTTCTTTCCATAAAAATGGAAGTCTTAAACAAGTAATTTGAAGAACTTTGGAGGTAATCGTCGTCATAAATGGAGAAAGAATGAATAATACATGTTAGCGAACACGAAAATGGATATTCTAACGATTTTAAAAAACTTTTCTTAATTACACTTAGGGTGAATTTTCAATTGATTTATGAGATTCAGTAATAACCCCATTTTTCGCAATTAAATTTTAATTAAACGTAGTATTAGTAGCTGCTGTGCTATACTACAGCACGCAATTAAACTCTTAATTTGGCTTACATTAATTTATGAGCGGTATAAGTACAAAGTAGCATAATCTTTTTATGCAACGTATTAAAAACTGTACCACAAAATTAAGAAGAAATATAGCCCAAATATGCAGAAAAGTCTTAAAAAACATATGAACCATTTTGCATCTGTGCCACCTTTTTATCGGAGAAACAATGAAATTTATGAACAAACAATATGAGATGTTCAAAGTACTTTCCCTCTACTTCATAACAGCTACTTCACTGCCGCAAGAACCTTTGAACGCCTTCAAAAACTGGCTGTTCTTTGGTTGGTTTGTTCTCAGGTTCTCTGCCGCGTAGAAGGTTTTAAAAAGCGTTCAAATAAATTTTAATAAACGAACTACTTCCGGAATTGGACCGCGTCATGATGACAAATATAGAAATGAAATAAGAGTATGAGGAGTTAAAAATAAAAAGAAAAAGAGATAAAAGAAGAAAAATTAAAAGGGAGGGAGGTGAAATAGAAACGAAAGGTGCAAAGAGTAAGAGAGAGAAAGAGCGGGGGAGGGGAAGAAGAGAGAAAGAAAAAGAAAGAGAAAAAAAATAAAAGAAAAAGGTTGGATCTCGACGTTTCGCCTCCGTCGTAGGACGCTTCTTCGGGAGAAACAGGGAAACGAAAGTGGCACGTGTAAACCACGCTAGAGGCGAAACCACTTTGGCAGAAGGTCACGGTAACTCGACGTGTTAACCACGTTAGAAGCGAAAACCTTCTGAATTTAGAGAGAGAGAGAGAGAGAGAGAGAATTTGTAGAATGTCTTCGCCTTTGGTTAACATGTTGAGTTACCGTAACCTTCTGCCAAAGTGGTTTCGCCTCTAGCGTGGTTTACACATCGAGTTATCGTGCCGCTTTGGTTTCCCTGTTTCTCCTGGAAAAGATATCCTGAGATCCCACCTTTCTCTTTTATTTTTTTCTCTTTCTTTTTCTTTCTTTCTCTCCCATACTTCATTCAGTTAAAAATTTTACCATACACCAAACAAAATTCATACAAAGAGTTTTAATACCAAGCTAAGATATAATTATAATTTCAAAGGCTAATTTGCTATTTATATAACCGAAATCATAAATAAAAATAAATATTTGTAATTGAAAATGGTTTTATTGTTTTTCAAAATATTCTCCGCAATGATCGATACACTTCTGCTTCCTTTTGAACCAATTTTCACAGCACTTTTTTCCATTCCGATTGAGGTACCTCCAAAACATGCATTATGAACGCATCAACCGCTTCTTCTGGCGACGAAAATCGTTCATCACGTATTTTATTCTTCACGGACGGAAATAAAAAGAAATCATTGGGTACCAAATCAGGACTGTATAGATGTTTTGACCGGTTAAATATTAAGTTGTTTGGGTCGATGTGTGAGAGCTCGCGTTGTCATGGTGAAGAATGATCCTACGTCGCTGATTATTTTTTTCTTATTCCTTCAAAGATTTCTGGCAAACAAATGTTTGTGTACCATTCAGAATTGACCGTTTTACGATTCTCTAGTGACACTGTAGCCACATGCCCGTTTATCCCAAAAAAACAGGTGAGCAACTAGCATCTCGGTTTTAATTCACTTGATGCGAGAATGTCCTCAAATGCGTCGACAAAAATGTTTGCTAATGCCGGTGACAAAGGCGGTCCCATCGCGACTTTCTTTACTTTCTCAAACAATTCTCCAAGAACTCTGCTATTAAATCTACGGCATCATCTTCCATGTGAATTTCCTGGAAGCGTTGTCACAGGATGTTGACAGCTTGTTTTATAGGGATATTGGTGAACAGCAATTTAATATTGGAACCTTCATCTTGACATCATTGACTTTTTCATTGAAATGAGCCGAGTTTCGGTGCAAATTATCGATGAGCATATCAACAAAATATTGATTTGTACAAGCTATGGTCATACTTAAAAGTATTAGTGAGCTGTATTAAAATGTTGACTATTACTAACCACAAAATGGCTCAATAGATCTACAAGGCATCAAATTCTAGTAAAAAATATGACCACGTAGACTTAATAGCCCCGAACGCAAATATGTAAATATGATGTTCCGTTAAAAAAAGTGCAACTTTAATGCGGAACTTGCTTACAAAGCACCCTCCATACTCCAACATAATTGTAGGAGATAGATCTGGTAATTCTGCATATATTTTAATATTAAACTTTGCTGCTCTACTGATGTACCCTGTATGTTCAGACTTAAAAAGAATGTACGATGATCTGAAGCTATACACACTACCTTCAGAGTGACGGTTATGTTTCCTTTCCAATACATCCGGTAAGTAGCACCGACAGGTCTTTTGCTTTATATATACGTATAAATGTATTACACTGGAAATACCCCTTTTTTAAATAAGTTGAATACAAACAAATATAAACGTTTCTAAAGTGGATCAACACAAGTAAGTTCTATATTCGCTGAAGTGACTCTACAAAACCGCATATTTACTTTAGAAACTAAGGAAACCGCTTACTCTCTTAAAACATTTATTTAACAGACCCTAACAAAATGATGCTTGATGCGAGATTCTACAACAATAATGTTGCATGGCAAAGGATAGTACAAATATTTGACTTGTATTAAATACGGAAAAATTACATCTTGCGAAGGAATAATAATAACCTCAAGAAGGAATTCCGCTGCTCGTAAGATTATAATTTTTTACAAAATTTCAATATAAATGGATCAAATGCAAGCAAGAAAATACATCAAAGAAAAACTTACCAGTAATTCAAGGAGAGTATGAGTAAAAAAGACCACAATTGCAAATGACCAGCTGTGCAAAACAATTGAAACAATTTTCTTAATTTTGCTGTATTATTTAATTTCCCGTTTGGTAACATTTGATTAAATAATTTTGTTCCTGTACTGGTCAGTAACAATAAAACGTCTAGATAAGCATCATGTTCCGACAATTTTCACCTCTGTTACTCGAATAAAACAAAAACTGTAATGTATGTCCTACTGTTTCTTTAATCTTATCCTCGTTCACTGTTCTTGTGTAAATGTGATTAAATGCCTTACACTGATAATGCATTACTTGAGGTTTCGGATGTTTTCAGACATAAAAAGGTTTCATTTTTGTAATTAACTATTTTAATTATTAAATGTAGGAATTTTTTTTGCAAAGCAAGGTAAACACACAGTGTAAAGATAGTTAAATTTATTATAGAAGAACACTGCAATTATTTCGAATTTAATGAAACATAAAACGCACTATAATTATCATTTAATTTACAAAGCGTAGGTATTCTCAGTTCGAACGAGAATTAACACCACAAAAAGGACAGTAATTTAAATACCAACAGTACTGTCAAGAGTTTACATTCGTTTCGCACAAAATTGCATATTTGAAACCGCACAATAAACATTATAAACGCTTATTCTTCCCCTTTCTCATTTGGATTCTTTGTGCTGTAAGCATTCCTAGTTTTTATTTCATTTAAGATATTACATAGGTTTGTATAGTAAAAGCAATTATATCTTTCACGTCTTGCCCTTATTCTGATAACTTAAAATAATGAAGGTAACATATTTGGTTCCATTCAATTTCCGCGTTTATTTTGGACAACTGCTGCTGCTATTGGAATGTACAAAGCAATCAAAAAAAAAAAACAATAAAGTTGGCAGTCCAGAAACAGCTATTCATAGCTTATGTAATTTTTATTTCTATCACTTTATGGTTGCCATTTGCGGACTGGTGTTTTATGGTAAAGGTGGTGTATTATTACTTTCATTGTTGTTTATATATATGTATGTATAAATAACAGTAAGATGAAGTAGATCCTGGGTTATATTTAAAGGAATTATACTGCGAAGAATATATTGCTATCTATCCAGACAATGGTGTACCATTTAACATCATCTCGAATCATCAAGAGCGTGTCGTTCAACATTTTCTTTATTGTGGACGTATTTGCCATCAAACTTTGTTTGATAAACCCAAGATCTTAACTCCTAAACTTAAGGAAAATATACACTACCGCTTATAATAGTATGGACATTTTCATATTTCATACAAAATTTGGCGCTTGCTCTAAAACTTTAAACAAAACAATTATAAGAAAAATATTTATTTGTCTACGACTTATGGCGCATGTGTATACAAAATAAAAAGTAATAATAAACATTAGAAAACATAAAGTGAGTTATACTTTCTTCTCATCGAAAAATGCACCTCTGGATTTTATAACTGCTCGTACAATTCGTGACATCCTTTCTGCCAACTTCCTCGGTGTATCTTCAGGAATATCGTCATTATATTTAATATTCCTTCATTCTTTGCATCATCGAGATAATTTTTGCATAATAACGACATGTGCTTCCGATTGTTATCATTAGAGACTGGATTATATGCAAAGTGCAAAAATGTAATTTAATTTATTTATTAAGGTTAATTAGCGTTAATTAACTTTAATCAGTGTAAAACATCTACAAATAGACGTAAAACATAATAAATAAAATAAATTAAATTTTTGCACTTTGGATATAATCCGGTTTCTAGTTATCATACAACTCAAAATTGTTCTCTATTAAGCGTAATCCGGATGGTAGAGCATTTTCTTCTAATATTTCGCGATAATTCTCCTTCCTCATTACTCCATCAATACCACAAAGTCCCCTGGTCTATTTAATGAAAAACAACCCCATACAAGAATGGAACCACCACCTTTCTTTATTGTTGGTGCAATGCACTTAGGAAGCATTTTCTCGTCTTTTGAACGCTTAACAAGTGTTCTGCGGTCTTGACCAAACACTTCATACCACTCACCAGTCCATAATCCTTCTTCATAGGACACACCGGTCCATAGTACGTTCATGCTCAACAACAAAATAAGGCCAGCAAAATATCTTTTCCAGAAAGTTCTCACAATAATGCTCTGTTAACCAGTAGCCGTTATGATTTCTAATAATGTGATTTTATCATCTCTGATAATTGTTAATGTTTTAGTTCTTAAACTGTGCTTCTGAAAGAAGCTGCGACTGTCTGAGCCATAAGTTACGTTATTTAATCCTACAGGATTGCCAAAAATTCACACCAGTATAAACACAAAATTCATATAGAGCGTATGAAACCTGCACAGCTTAACGTAAACAATTCTTGGTCGATTGATTGACTGAAAGATGCTTTAATTAAGGGTGCTTCTATTATTCTTCCCGAATTAACAGCACGCGAATTTAAGCTTTGTTGACCAGGAATTTACAGACATATTTGTGTATTATCTTTAGTTGTAGAAATTCCTATCATCAAATATTATAGCTGCATAACTTGTTACAGTAAGCATTTCTTTTCAGGTAACAAATGTACACCGAGAGCGATAGAAGATTTCCCACCAGACTTCTTTACGGACAAACAGAGACACGATGGCGGCATCGTTATACATATCATTATATCATTATACCTCTTCGTAGCCTTAGCTGTCGTTTGCGACAAGTTTTTCGTACCAGCAGTAGAAAAAATATGTCACGGTAAGTAATCCTTTTACTTAAGAATTGCCGAGAATAAGTCTGACCATTTGAAAAATTCCCTTGCGTCCTGTTACACAAGCAGTGAAAATCGCCGGAGCTTACAAATTACGGTATAGTTACCACTCTCCGTCTCGGTTAGAAAAGCGTGTTAGCCAAGTTCAAAATTACACTATGTTAGAACATTTCCGCTGCGATGAAAAAGTTTTCCTTCTTATCGTTAGAATTTCATTACTGCGGTGTAGAGACTCTTCGTTAACCAGACGTAAAAATGTTCCTCTTTGCGGTAGAATTTTCTGTCCCAATGTAATAAAAATTCGCGGTGTAATTATTTTTATTTTAATGTAAAAAGATTTTTTTTCGAATCTGTCCTTGTTTGTAGATTCCCAATCCAAGAATTTCGAATCTAATAAAACCTGGGTGGTGAAATCGTTATTTGAAAATCGGTATTAATCGTCTATTACCTCCTGCTATATTAACGATTGCAAGGACTGTGTGGTTGTATAATTCACAGGTATAGCCGTAAACTCCACTCACACAAACTTATTAATTATGCGGACGCAGCGTTTCGAGAGCACGTGGGACTCTCACTGTCAACCGCCTTACCGACTAAATGTAAAAAACTGTATTACACATGCAAATTATTTTCTACGCAGGCTGTAAAATTTCTAAAACATATGACTATTTACAATCTACTGGGTGGTTCCTTCTCTGGTATGTGTGTATTTACAGTAAAGGATGGAACGAAAGCGAACCGTATCTTTAACAGGGCCTATTCACAGGTATAGCAGTAAACTCCACTCACACAAATTTATTAACTATGCGAAACGCAGCGTTTCGAGAGCACGTGGACTCTCATTGTCAACCATGTTACCGACTGATTGTAAAAAACTGTATCACGCATGCAAATTATTTTCTATGCAGGCTCTAAAATTTCTAAAACATATGACTATTTACAATTTACTAGGTGGTCTAATATCTGGTAGGTGTCTATTTTCGGGAAAGAATGGGCCGAAAGCGAACCGCACGCGTCTAATTCTCTGCACGAGTTTACGTTTTTAAGAAGTTTAAGATTTTTTAAATCAATTTTGTCCGTATTTTACCATTTGGTCTGATACGCTTGATAGTTCTGATTTATCGAAACGATAGTGTCTAATATGTTCTCTGAACCTTGTTTCGATACTCCTTTTTGTTTGTCCAATATAAACTTTATCACAATCATTGCATGCGATTTGGTCAACTCCAGACCTTTTCATCATCTCGGTTTATATTGGGGATTGCCTAAGAGATTCTTTAAGTTGTTTTTTGATACAAAAGACACGTTCATATTTAGTTGTCGGAAAATTTTACTTAACCCTTTTACTATTGGGTGAAAAGGAAGAGTTATAAATTTCTCATTACCGGTGTTTGTTGATGTCAAGGTTGTGGAATTTCTGATGTGTTGTTTGTGTTGGGCCTTCCTTAAGATACGGTCGACATCCATAGAAAAGAAACCATTGAACCTCGCTACATCTTTGATATGTTTTAATTCTTTTTCGTACCTGCTCATGCTTAGCGGAAATCTATTGACAAGAAAACTAATCGCGGAGATTTTTTGTTGTTCGTAATGGTGCGAATCAGCCGTGATGAATTTGTTGGAATTAGTTTCTTTTCTGTTATATGTTTATAAAAGTTACACTGGTGTACAAGCGCTATATTACAGGAACAGTTTTATCTGCTGAATGGAATGTATCTTCAGAATCTGTTCATCGCCCATTATTTGTTTGTGTTTCATCCCCAAGTATCAACTTCTCGAAGTCACTGTAAAACAATACTCCTTTAACCATGCACTTTTATTCGCCCAATTCAATTTACTCAAGACTTGATGGTTCCCAACAATATTATCTTGGGAATGACGTTATGTTCTAACTATATACTCTACTGTTAATTTCCTTGATGTTGTTTGTGAAGCGCACATCTGTACTCTATTAAAACTAAAATAATTTAGTTTTTAATAATGCTATCGAAAATCGGACATTGTGATTAACCAAGATTGTAACCAACTCAACCTTTATGCAATTTATTTTTTAACATTATAATGAAATCGTGTGACAAACAACTTTTGTTATGCATGTGGTGCAGTTACCTTCAAACCTCAAGAAAAAAATATAACCTCTCACCTCCAAAAAACTGTGCTTCGGGTGTAAAGTTGGATATCAGGATACATAAATAAACACTGTTGACTAGGTATGGAGTTCATATGAAAATATCATCAGGCTGAATGGATTGGGTAGTTTGTGTTATTTTTATTAAGTTATTAACTGGGCTGTATTCAAAAAAGAAATGAGGAATTACTTGCACAATAATTTTTTTTTGTATATACTGTACTCTCTTCTAATATTTTTATTAGCCTTAAACATGTCAAACGACGTAGCCGGAGCTACCTTCATGGCGGCAGCAACATCCGCTCCAGAACTTTTCGTCAACGTAATTGGTACTTTCATCACGGAAGGTGACATTGGAGTAGGTACGATAGTCGGATCTGCGGTGTTTAATATCCTGGCGGTGTCAGCGTGTTGTGGTATTGGAGCTGGCATGGTAAGTTGATGAAAACATTACAAGAGACAATCTAAAGTACTGTACTAGCAAAATAAATATAAAAATATATAAGAGATGGAGCACAAAAGTTCCCGAAGGTAAAAATCAATATAATCAAATACTACTACGTAGTTATATACGTCCTTTGTAAAACAACCCTTTCCTTTTTCTTAACTCAATTTAGTGTGGAGTACAAGTAGTACCATTGGACTGGTGGCCTCTAACAAGGGATTGTTTAGCGTACGGCATTACTGTGTCCATACTAATTTGTATAATACACGATGAAAGAGTAGAATGGTACGAGGCACTGACGCTGGTACTACTATACACCGTCTACATCCTTATTATGTACTTCGATAAGTCAATACAAAAATGCGTTAGAGGTAAGAACACAACGTTTCTTTTAATAAGAGTATGGTAATCTTCTTTTCGTACTCAGGAGGAATCAAACAGGCTAAAAGGCAAGTTAGAAGAACGCCGTTGGGAGCGAAGCAAAAGCGAGCTACTGTAGGTGAGTTATAGACCCGCATATTCGCAGTTCTACCAATTTTTCAAACCAATATTTGTTCCCAGAGGCAGCTGAGGGCGATTTACCAACGCCGAGTGTGAAGGAGAAAGAAATTTCCATAATCGGCGAAGGGATATCGAGGAACGATACTAATGCTACCAACATTGAAGGTGGAGAAGGTCACACGACGCCTCCGGCGCATCTAAACGGATCCGTGAAGCTTCCAGTTACTGAAATCGTGGAAATACAGGATCAAAACAAATTGGAGAATTCGATATCGCAAAATGAAGAGGAGCATTTGCCAAATTTGTGGAAATGGCCAGCTAAACGGGGGAAATTTACACAGGTAATTCCGACGACAAACGTTACTGTTCTCTATAGGTATTAGACAATTGAGGGCAGCGTATGAAATTAATAAAAGAGTATGGTGATATATTCAAAGGAATAAGATGCCTAGGTGAAAAGTGTCACATAAAATTAGAACCAAACAGCAAACCGGCTATCCATCCAATCAGAAAGGTAGCATTTCTTTCATTGCGGCCTTTAAAGGAATGTTTACAACAACTGACACTGCCCTCTATTGTCTAATACCTACATCATCTATGCCTCAAAAATTAAATTTATATTTTTTTAAGTTTTTGACTCAGAAAATGAAATTGCGTCTCTAGATGTATATGTAGTACAAAATTTATTTACTTCCGTATTACAGATCACATGGGTTTTAACATGGCCCATCAATCTAATATTCTTCTTGACTATACCGGATTGTGAAAAACCTAGGTTTAAGAATTGGTTTCCATTAACCTTCATTATGTGCATAATATGGATTGGCTCTTTATCGTACGTAGTTGCCTGGATGATAACGATTATAGGCGATACACTAAAGATTCCAGACTCAGTCATGGGTATTACTTTCTTAGCCGCCGGAACCAGTGTTCCGGAAGCCGTATCCAGTGTAATTGTGGCAAAGCAAGGTACACAAATACTATTAAAATCATATTACATGCTAATATCGACGACATATTTCTAGGTCATGGTTCTATGGGTATTAGTAATTCCATTGGATCAAATACTTTTGATATTCTATTATGTTTAGGATTACCATGGTTTATTAAAGCCACGTTTATGCCTATAATTCCGGGAAAATATTGGGTATACAACTTATTTGACTTCTAATTACAAGTTTCTAATTTATCTTTTACAGGTTGGCATTAACTCCGCTGGCATAGAATACAGTGCCATATCGCTACTATCATCCCTGTTACTGTTATACGTAGTGTTCGCCTTGAACAAATTTAAACTCGATAAAAGGGTTGGCAGAATTTGTCTGCTAATGTACGCAGTGTTTTTGATATTGGCCAGTCTCATAGAACTTAACGCATTCTTTAGAGTAAATCTACCGACATGCCCGTAAAAGTAAATAGTTCTAGTTTATCTTTAATTTACCACCTCATTTTCATTCATTACAAGAATTGTAGAGTATTAAGCCTCAAAAGAAGAAATTGTATTTATTATATCATTGAGTCGATAGGTTTATGGATGGACTGGATGCATACTGACTTACCGACCGCTCACGTCAGAAATAATCGCATTGTTTAATATACAAAGTAATCTGGTCATAATTTGTGTTTCATCTGATTTTTAACTTAGAAAATGTACGTTGGCATGTAGTGCCTTACGTTACAAATTTATTTATATAAAATAAATTAAAAAATCCCCTTGCCATTTCCAGATCTCATAATTCTCTTGTATGTAAAAAATTCGCCAACATATTTTAGAGTAAATACGTAAATTTTCTTTTTACAAAAAGAAGGTTACACAGATTTTACTGTGTGTTTTATTTTATACCATAGTTGTAACTTCTTTCATAGTTTAAGTTAGTTTTATTAATTATCTAGTATTGTATGGGACGTACCTACCATTCCACGAATTTAAAATTAAAATTATCAATGTATTTTATAGACGTAATAAAATATAAAGTACATCACCTTTCTAACACATATACAAAGGACAATAATTATTTTTTTAAACCAAGGTTTGTAAAATGTATTGATAATTTTTCTAATATTATGTTTTTATAGTTTGTACTACAGCATTTTTATATATAGTATTTACGTAAGAAAATAGATGTGTATTGCCAGCGAATTTGTATATAGTAGGTCTATGAATTATTTAATTAAAAATATCTTCTTAATACTTATTACTATTTTTATTCTTCATTTCTGGTCATATAAAACTATTTAATAACATCAGTGATGTCAATTCAATAAAATATATTCATGTACAATACCCAATTATTCTTCAAAGAAAAAACTAAATTTAACAGAAAAGCAATAATAATATTATTTTAAGTACAATAAATAATGTATCAGATACAAATTTTGTAATTAATATTTCAAAATTGTAATTATAACAAATAGTTAATAAGAAAAACGAAAACTTTTACATTTAAGTACCCAAGGAGACATTTTAAGATTTCGCGAACGATTTAAGTTGATACCTTCGACAACAAAGGTCATACACGTTAATTTTTCAATAGTTCATTTATATGTATGCTGTTATTATACTTATATACCTATAATAATTTTCAACCGAATGAACTATTATTCCAACTAACGTATTTCCACTCTAAACAAATAATTATTTTTCAATTTTAATCATAAATTAAAACTATTAGCAATAGTGGAAATCTTAACGTTAATCCTCGTGCCTATATTTTACTGTATGGACAAGTAATAAATTGTCTAAACTTTATTCCTGTGTAATTAGAATTAGAATAAATTTAAAATAATCATATGGAATCCTATAAATGAGAAATGATTAAACCTACATGCACCTAAGAGGCGTCATCTGATAGTTAATCTTTAAAATACTAACTGTTTAGAAAACTGTAAAATAAGTTTTACAGTTATCTATCTAACGGTATCATGTCAAAGTGGACTTATGATTTCTCATTATTTACTGCTGCTGGCCTATAAAGAAAATTTTAAAAATATATGATCTAAAAATATATATAAAGATATTAATGTAATGTTTACTCCGATGCTACTTAAATAGAAACATAAATTTAAAGCGTCACATAGAGTGTAATTACGATAATTAAACAGATCAACTTTGCATACCAAAGAAGCCAGAAGGTAATGACAGAAAAATAATATTACTATACACAGATCGATAGGTAACAGCACTACTGATCTTAACAAAATTATTTACTATAAAATTAATATAAGATAGTTATTTTATTTGTATTAAGAAAGATTTGCGGTAGCACAGATAGCTGGTTCTACACTAGAAACTCTGGGTTATCGCTCGTTTAATATGAGTGTATGACTTGTTGCCTACATTCCAGGTATCTCATTGACAATTATCTTTTTAAAGGATAGGAAAAACATGTGGATGATAAAGAAAGAACTCAGTATATTAACTTTAGAGAAAAGATATGTGATTTGTTTGAATGTATAAGTAACAAAAACAGAAATATTTAACTGATACAAAATTACTCAAAGTAGTCCTGTAATGTGTATAAAAAATATATAAAATAGCAATAACATCATAGTAGTACATCCAGTTATAGATAAATGCCTATAATTTATCATTTTTAAAATGAAGTTTCTATTGAGAGAAAAAAAGACATTTTTCTATATTTTAATAATTTTTATTCGTGCTTCAATTTGAAATTAAATATATCTTCTTGAAACAAAGATGAAAAGTAGGTAATGATAATGTAATAATAATAGTTTTAAAAAGCTAGAGACGTTTTTTGTTGATTACGATGAAAGGTCAACACTCCGTGTGAAAATTGTTCTCAATATTCTTGACAAATTTAGACGAAACAAATTGCCTTCTAAATTCCCACAAAAAAGTAACAAATGCAAGAGGGTTTTAACAGAGCACATGAAACTGAATATTCTCCATGTTTTGTATGTATGTAAAATCTTCTTTAGATGTAACCAGACATTTTGAAGCATCGTACAGTTAAAGAGCTTTTTGAAGAAGATAAAGTAAAAAGAATAGATTTTTTGCAAAACAATGTTTAATTTGTTAAATGGCAACAAAGAATTTGAATAAAGCGAGAACAACTCTCAGATCTTACGGTAAATCCCTTTCGATTAATCCATAAGTCCCACACAAATTATCATGCTCAAAACGTGACAGAAGGCAACGTCCATTTTTATTGACGGAAGTCTTACTACAGCAAAATATGTACAGTAGATTCCTTGAATTAAAAATAACGAATTTGCAGAATACATAATTATTTTATTTGCAACAAAATAAATCTGTTACGAATGCAATAACAATAGCAATGCTGAACACATCATTCCACGCTTGTCAAAAATGAAAACGTATAACTGGTTGCCTATTACGTTACTATATCTTGACAATTTTCTTTTTAAAGTTGCAGACACCAGCAGATTTTACATACGTGAAAGTAATTAACTGTACCCAGCGAGTTACGATCTTGGAAGCGTAATACGCTAATACTAAACGCGACTATATTGAAAGCTCGTTCAGGTAACGACATTGAAAGGGGACATGATATAAACATTCTAATACTGCCATCATTTAAAGTAACTGAGGTATTTCAATACCTATTTGGTTCACGACATACATATACGAGGGTGACCTGAAATATTTCCGGAATCGACAACAAAAACACGGTGTTGCTGTGGTTTTTTATTTTGTTTTTTGATGTAGTCTCCTCAAAGATCAATACACTTTTTCAGACGGTGTTCCAGTCTCTTCAAGCCATCGGAAAAGTAGGATGTTTCTAGGTCTGCAAAATATATAATATGAAGGATGAGAGAATAATTTGTATGGCAACTCATTCAATTTGGACACGACGATGCGGGATGAATAAGACGGTGCACTGTCGTGGTGGAAAAGCACTTCATTGCTGCATCGAATCGGGTCTATAAATTGCTGTAGTATTGCCCCATGGTCGTCCTTACCTTCTGCAGATGGATGAGGATCGCACCTTGGGAATCCCAAGAAATGGTCGCCATGACCTTTCCAACCGATGGAACAGCCTTTGCTTTCTTCGGAGCCGATTCGCGCGGAAAAGTCCACTGCTTCGACTGTTCCTTGATCTCCGGTATGTAGTGGTGAATCCAAGTCTCATCCACGGTAACGAAACGCATGAAGAAATCCTCCAAAACGGTCACGCGATTTCGTTTTTGCTCCGATGTGAGCAAACGCGCCGGAAGCTTTTTCATACCCAAAATTTCGTGTAGGATATGGCCAACACGTTCTTCTGAGATGCCTTGTCTCTGTTGTGGAGCGTGGAGAATGTTTTGTGTAACAAGTCAGGTGGTTTCGTTGGCCATATCCTGTTGAGTAAAACTGCATTTCCTCATTTGCGAAGGGGAAATAAAACACCTATTGTTCTAATAATCATATATTATACGGAATGTGCACAAATTTTGGTTTGGATTCAAATTTTCCATGTTCACGTGTATACGCGTGAATGTTTATATTGCATAACTTGATTAACAATGAACATATCGATACATACGGTCAAAATTAGTACGTCCACATATAAATACTATAGTAATACTTTTAACTTTCTCGATACCTACGTATAATAAATAAAACTCTACCATACAAGCACAAGCATAATTTCTTTTCGTTTAGCGAAATCACAACATTGTTTTATGTCAATATCATAATATTTCTGCATTAAATACATCATATTACGCTCGAGACATTATAAGAAAAATACGCGTATGAATAGCTAACCAATATACTTAATTAAGCAATATAAAAGCTGCTCACTATCAGTACCATTTTTCTTGTTTTTATAGTTCTTTTCGATTTTTAATTTACTTGGACATAACGTATAACTAAAAAGTATTGGAATTTTTTGATACAAAAAAGGGGGTATAAATAAATAGCACTATCACAATAAATACTAATCAAATAACCATTAAATTTAAACATAAAATATAATGTAAATCACATAAACTGTAGAATGCACTTTTATCATAAAATCATATTTCTTCATTCTTGTTTTTTATCATTCTTGGAAAAAAAAACAAGAATAAGCGCTCATACCAGCTGCGTGATGATAACTATAATTAAAGCTAGCATCAAGATACCCATTACGATGAAAACTGAAGCTTAAAAATCTGCACCATGTTTCAAAAACATTTTAAGGCTTAACGGTAGAATTTGACTTCAGTTTCGACGCAATCCTTCATTAGCTCATCCAATTCCGAGAAATCTTCTCCTATGACACTCAAAACATTGTCCAATTCTTCCACAATACCGGCCTCCATATTCAAAAGTAACTCTTGCACGTCAGCACCTTTGGTTTTGGCGGAATGTAGTGAATATAAGGTATGAGGAACAGATTTCTAAAATAGCAAGAACAGTAAGATTATATCTAGATATCGACGAATCAACTTACATCATCATCTGGGCATTTGGTATGCTTAGAAATGGTCGCGTTGGGTGTAAATACAAACGGTTTAAAAACCGATTTAGATGGATCCGGTGTAGCGGTAAACCAATGAACACTTGGTCTGTCATTACTAAGCGTGGATACCTGAGCACCTTGAGTTGGAAAACTACCTTCACATGGGCAGCAAATATCAGAGTCTGTATCGCGCAAAATCTTAAACATATCGGTTTCTCCAAAATTCTGCGAAGATGTAAATTTTTCAAGAAGTTTTTGACCAGCTTGTAATCTTGCGCAGTTATCACTCGAAGAGAACGCTTTTGCAAAATCAAAATCGCCCTACAAAGAAAATTGTACAAATTCAATTGTTTCAAACAATGAAATTATTTTAAGACAAACCTCTCCATCCCAAAGTCCCTTCGATTTAGCGTATTCTAATAAATCAGTAGAATGCTTATCTATTTCGGTTGTAATCGTTAAGATATTTGAAGTATTTCTGAAGCCGCCTATAATTCAAGAAAATGTTTATTTGTGCAAAATTAAGACCATTGTCCGGCTTACTGGTAATTTTCTGAGCCGCCCAATGTTTTCCGCAAGTTTCCAAAACCCATGCAACTTGCGGATCAGCTATTATAAACGAATTGTGGTAGGTAAGGTTGGTGTCAGTATTGGAACATGGACCACCCTGTCCATATTTTTCTAAGAGACTTGTGATAGTGTCTAAAGCTTCATCAGCAGTGGCGCTTCTTTCTAAACCAAGTCTGTGGTGAAATAAAAAACAAAGAGACACGAAAATATTAAAATTATATATGTCACAACTAATACTTAAACTGGTACATAAATTAACTAGGCATTACGCAAAATAATCAAGTAGGTTGCTTTATCATTAAAGGAGTAAAGCAAATAGTTTGCAAACCAATACGAAAGGGCAAATATTTTATATTACACCTCAAGAGTTTGGATATCAGTTCAAACTAGCTTCATCCACTGTAATGTCAAATATTAGGTAAATACTGTGAACGCTAAATTAGATGGCGAGCGATGGGGATGCGCCGTAATCATTTTTAAAAACGCGCACGCCCACTTACTGAAGTAATAGTCAAAATATATTTATCAGTGGCGGATCATAATGTATTTGCTAGGGGACCATAAAGTGATACACGTTCAAACGTGAGAAGAAATTTTTAATGTTTACAATCATTTTTATAAACATAAAAGTACGTCAGTGCCATTAGATGAAATAAAAGAATGTGTTCATGAAGCAACTGGTAGGTCCTGGTAAGAAGAGACAAAGAACAAAGAGTGTCAGAAGTTTGCTGGAGTATCAAGTACGAATAGTGCGGAATATGATCTATGATTTTCATAGAACAGACGAGCGACAGGTTACGATTTCAGCTCTGCGTCAAAAGATGCACGATGAATTGGAATGGAAAACATCAAACAGATCATTAAGGAGTATTTTAAAAGATTTGGGATTCAAGTTTCGACGTACACAGAATAATAGAAAAGTATTGATAAAACAATTAGATATACGAGTATTAAGAATTGCAAAAGATTAAGCATTTTCCTTAGACAAATCGCCCCATTGTATCTATAGGTGAAACTTACAATCACAGTAGTCATACGTCTTCAAAGATGTGGAGTGATAAAAGTACAAAAGGTCTTTTCAAGAACTCATCCAAAAGAACCAGACCAATAATAGAGCACGCAGGAAACAATATGGGCTTTATCCCTAACTCCCTATTGATCTTTAAGTTCGCCATAAAAACTGGTGATTACCATTCGGATATGAACGCAGAAAATTATGGCAGATGGATAGAACAGAACCTTATTCCAAACTCCGTTTTTGTAATTGATAATGCGCCCTTTCACCATACACAAACAAATCATGCTCCAGGAAATAATAGTAAGAAAAATGAAATGGTCAGCGTTAAAAAATATTCCTTTTGACACTAGAATGTTAAAGCTACAATTATACCAGCTAATTGAACGCAATAAGGGTCAACATATAACGAATAAATTCGAACGAAATTCTACAACGCAATGGACACACAGTTTTGAAACTTCCACCATATCACCCCGATCTAAATCCAATTGAGTTAATCAGGACTACCGTCAAAAACAATGTCGCTGCAAGAGATGTAAATTTTAAGGTAGATGTTCGTAAAATAGGGGAAGAAGTATTTCCGGGAATTTCTCAGGAAGATTAGCAACAACGTTGTAAACATGTTGTTAATATTAAAGATAAATATTTAGAATCATAAATATTAGTTGATAAAAGGACAGGTAGTTCAATTATTAATGTAAATAATAAGAGTGATGGTGTTGAGAACTTCAGTTCCGAAGGAGTTTAATTTGTTTATTTCAAACTGTAATTTACTATTACAAATATTTGTAAGAAATGTGGTCTATTGTACTGCTAATAATAAAAGAATAAACCATTTATAAAGTAAATATTCTTTATACGTATGCAAGCAAATGGAATTGTGATTTGTGATAGTCTTAACTACCTGTTTGTACATTTTAATCTCATTTAATACATAAATTGTTTAGTTAATTCTAACATCAAATTGCGTCCTCTGTAAATCTATGCTGCTTTAAAAATATTCTTAAATACCCGTTCATACATTAAAATCTCATTTCGTTTGGTAATAAATCTATATGCATAAATAAATTACACATATGTTTAATTGTTTCTGTAACGTCTAATTGATTTCACAATAAATCTATACTGTTAAAAAAGTTATTAAGTGATAGATGTGTAGTTTGTACAGCTTATGGTTTCTTCCAACATTATGTAAAACCAATTACAAAGCTTTCTACTATTCGCCATCTAGTTTGGCGTTTACAGTATTAAGATAAATAAAGTCGTAATGAATATAAAAGGGCGCTCTTATTTTGTCAACGCCCAGTTACACTTCTAAGAAGTTCTAAAAATAAAATACAGCTGAGATTTATGGATAACAAAATGCTGAAGCTTGATTTGTTGCAAAACAATAATTAAGATCGACAGATTATTGCAGTTGATTACTCTAATTTACAAATTAATAATCCCAGTAAAGATATGAAATTCCTCCTTTAAGAGAGATTAAAATGTAATATAAAATTACTGATAAATAAATCAAAGATATCATATGCTAATCGACATTACATAACAATGATATTAAATAAAATCTACAAATAAACTGCTTAAGTAGGAGTAAAAAAACGCACTTATAATTATTGAAGTAAATACTTCATTTATTAGCAGAGGAATATTTAGAAAAAGTTTAGACAGCAAATAGATAAAAAACAATCTTACCTAACTAGATCCATTCCTAACAATCTTTTAACATTTGCGTCACTATCTCCATCATTATCCTTAGTCCATACTGCTGTGTTACCAATAGCAACATTGCATTCGTTAGCACCCATTTCTGCTCCCCACATCCAAGACGGCTTACTTAATATAATTGCTTTAGTTGGACCCCCACTCTCAACTTCGATATATGTGCACTAAAATAAAAATATGGTCACAATAGAAGAAGACTTCAAACTTTTGCTTCCTGCAGTCTATGTACCTTAATTGGATCACTTAATTGTGAAGCTGGAATGTAGACAACTTCTTGAATTTCACCTTGCGGTCGATCTGAATTTTTACCGAAAACAACTCCATGCTTCGTTAATGGTGGTAAAACTACAAATATATCACAAGATTGCAATTGTGCCATCTGAAATTTGAAGAAAATATCATTATATAACTCATGTATTATTCAGAGTTTTCGGTGAACCAAGTATTTTGGGAGAAACGATACTATAGATCAATACCACTATGAAAAAAGAATATAATCTAAAGTTGAAATATATAATGATTCTGCAATATTACAAGTCTTACATTTCCTTCTTTATAACACCAAAAAAATATCCATCTGCTACAATCACACTTTCTAATTACAAAATATCCTCATATTAGGGTAAAAATGCGATAGTGAATGTGATATCATAAGCAGTGTAATATTACAAACTAAATTAGATTTAGAAAAATCAATAATTTTTTCAAACTTACGTTGCAAACACAATTTTCTCTCCGAAAGCTACGGAAAGCTGTCACAAGTAGAATGAATATGAGTCAGAATCAGCTGTTAACTGGAGTGAAGTTCTTTTCAAATTCTAAGTGGACATGTAGATATGCTGAAGAAAATCTCACAAATGAATGTAAAACAACGGAATACATGTTGTTTATGTTTTAAATACATTTGGAGAGTTGCATTTATTGTATAAATGTTAGAATTTCTAATAAGAAAAAGTGCTAAGAAGATGAATTAAACATAGTCAGGACCGGGCTAAAAAAGATTTCATGTGTTTCTAAAAAGATGGACAGTCCATCAAAACATAGGTTTGTATACAATTCAACGTTGATAAATAATAATACCATAAAAAATTAGTTATCGATTTTATTACTGATTGTATGGGCTACTTTAGTTGACCTGTAATTCAGAAAAATATACTCACAAAAATATTGCGTTTCCTTTTATTTCTAAATATATTATTTTAAAGCGTGCTACGTGTATTAGCATTGTTACAAGACTCATCTGGATATGTAAAAATGATTAAGACTTGTCCATTATAAGTATTTTAAACACAAAGTTTTCAAGCTAAAACATGTGAATATGATTATTAGCACCACTACCAAGTTACATCTCCCGCGAAATGTAAAAAATGTCTGCTTGGAGACTTAGTGATTACATGATCAAAGTGATATTTCTAGTGTGCATTGTGCGTTCATCTAAATAAATTAAAAGACAAAAATACAATTGTGGAAACCAGATGGACGTAATCGAGTCAATAGAAGAACTGAAGAATGAGACGCTGCATGTAATCTTGTGCAAACCGTTAGCTTTATTATGGGGCGGCACCAATTTGATAGCACTTGCTGACGTAAATTTGGGAATGAGTACAGATCCCTAACATCATTGAGGAACATGTTCTACACTATGTCATTTTGTATGATAGATCTGTATTAATGCAGGATAATACCCGGGCACATGTAGCCGTAACACTTATCTTGAGGAAGTCGAAATTGCATCATTGGATGGGCCTCTATTAACTTCGAATTTAAACCTAGTAAGAGCACCTCAAACCCCTTTGAGGAAGACCCACAGGTGCTCTTACAAGGTTTAAATTCTAAGTTAATAGAGTCCAATTCACTGTTACAATCTCGAGCGAGCTCAAATTTTAGTCCCTAATTCAATTAAAGCATTACAAATCGCAGCTCATGAGGAATGGAATAGACTTCCGTAAGAAACAATTCGAGATCTTTTGCGAAACATGCCCAGTAGAATGCAAGCTACAACTACTGTTTGAGGAAAAAATTCCTGTTACTAATTCATCTTTATGCTATGTAGTTAAACATATTTTCAATTAAATTCTCAATGTTCTAACTAAAATCACTCTCTTTTATTCAGTCATCCACAAATCTGTTCTAACGTTATTATATCTAAGGAAAGCGATATTAATATACGCGGAACATTTCAAAATAATACACATGCAAAAAGTGCATAAATTCAGACATATTTAAAAAATATGCAGTATTTTTGTCCATGAGTGTATTTTTGGCTAAGAATTGTCGTAACGGAAATAGATGTCGCATTTTAAAATTAGAATATGTTTACGATTTATAGAGAAAAGTAAATATTTTTTGGGATTAAAATACTCGATAAGTAATGAAGGAAGAACCAATGATATTTAGTATTGAAATGCATAGTTGATAAAGTTTTGTAAGCGCATCAGCGTAACCGCAATTCATTTTTTAAATTTAATTAGGAAGTCATTACTTCCACATTGGTTACAAAATAGAATATAGTTGGTATAATTGATACTAATAGTTTACATAAGGAATCAACAATAAGTACGGAACCATGGCTACTATGATTATAATTAATTATATTCAAACACCATTGGAAATCAAAATTTATCCAGTGAAATATCTTTACTACGTGCAATAAAAATTATCTTATCGATAAAAGCACCAACAATTGCGAGATACAGAAATGATCGAACAATGTTAAACACCTACCCGCCTAAATAAATTTGGATAGAATTTTTTTCAATTGATAAGTAGCGAATTTATCACATTTTTTTGTGCGCTCCTATACGTTATAGAATAACAGCGGAGACGTAATGCATGATGTGTAATCTACAAATGAGTAGAGAAAATATAGCGCATGCGTTTCTGTCAAACAAAATCGTCTGAGAATTCGCGGCCTTTCATTTAGGCACCATTTAGGTTTGCCGCCGCGTGGAGCTACAGCTGAAAGAGTGTATTACTTGTAAAGTTTTTTTGTCAGTGGTGAACTCTGTATATTTGTAAAGGAAATTCGTAATATAAAACGAAATGGCACTGTTTCGCGTAACCACAGCTAGACTACAAGATGCACAGGTCAGTCACACTTTTTCGTTAAAAAACAGGGTTTTAAGGATTTTAAAATGCCAATTTTTTTTTGAAAAGGAAAAATTTAATGCCGCGGCATGGTATTATCGTCATTTTAATGTTAATGTATTATTAACTACAATTTAATTAAATAGGAAAAAAATTGAGCCATGTAGATCTGCAATTACATAAAATTTTGCCTTAACTAAATTAATGCAAATGTATTATTAAAGTTTTTCTTTTTTTTATACAACTTATATATTTCCACACTTCCGAAAATAAATTTAAATTTTATTACGTAAGGTTTAGAGCCGCCTCGTGTTATATTCGCGAAGGAGGCTTTGATTTGCGGCATAGAAAAATTCCAAAAACAATCTGCATTATATAACAAGCATCGCATGCATAGCCGACTATCGATTTTTCACTAACAATCCTTACTCATGAAAGCAGGGAAAACACTTCTTTTCATTTCTTCCCTCGCTGCATATTATTTCTTTGGCCATCTTTCGCATACATTTATCGTGAAATCCGTTTCGTTTACGTCACGATCTGAATTATATAACTTGAGTAATGTAGGATTGTGTAGCAATTTTGAGATGCACCGAAGAATAAAACAATTGAATAACAGAAAATCTAAGAAATATTTTTATCCTGTGAATCCCGGCAATTCGCCAATATTTTTTTCTTTCGCTTCGGATCTGCATAGTCTCCGGGACGAAATTTTAACCTCTAGTTAATTGTATTACTATCGCGAAATGACATTGACCGCTTTAAAATGCAAATACAGCGTATGACGGTGACAGAAGAACTGCCCGAACCTATAATTTATTATGGGGTCATATTTAGTGCGTTTGATTTCATGTAATTTCGGTAATTGTTGATGGATAATCTCGCCTTTGTGTCAATGTCAATATCACGATGATTTCGAAAGATGATTACGTAACCACGTTTCCTTTGTAGTGATCTTTAAATCTTTTTTCGAGGATTTAAATACTTACGACGGTTACGAACTGATACAAATCTATAATACTGTTGTATGTAATGCTATTTTTGAGATTCGTACGTAATCGCATGACAAGCTGAGTTATAAATCGCAGATTTTTGTAATTTAAACCAAATTGTTTTAACTAAAAATACTTACGTACTTAATTAAGTTTATCGTTTTAATAAAGTGGGTAACGTATTCTAAATAAATAACATTTAACATAATGTACGCTTATATAATTTTAAAGAGACTGTTAAAAAAATGGTTTTAAACACCTTCCAATGATAACTATACGATCTGCGAATTTTTCAACTAATGTGATAATTACCAATCAAAGGCTTTTAATTATTATCATTGTATTGATTACAACAATGTATTTATTATTCAAATTATGTTAGGATTTTTACGCATAATTTTTAATTGGAACTTAACATTTTTACAATCGTTCTTCCGTAAGTCAAAGTTTCTTCAAGTCGAAATATGTATATTAGATGGCAACAGCATTTACTTATGATGTACATACATGTAATTCAACTTCTGTAAGTCGATTTCCTTTAACTCGAAATTCTTTAAAACATGGACATTTTTCATTGATCCCAACCTTTTCTAAGTCGAATTTCGTATGCTAAACATTTTTTTATAATCGAAGAAGTTATTGAAAAATGCAAGATATCATTACTACATTACTAACGGTACTGAAAAATGTAGGATGCAATTTAAGTTCCTTTTAAATTAAGGGTGTAAATGATCCTTGAAGAAGTATAAGAAAAGTTTCTATAGAACAGTGTAGTAGTGTCATGCAACCAGAGGTACAAATTTTGCGGCATCTGGGCATGTAGTTAAGCAAAAGCCTTTTGAACTTACTACCAAATTGGGATATAAAAATTTCAATACAAGCACGTGATGGTTGGATAAATTGAGGCAGAAATATAACATTGCTGGCAAAAAAGACTTGTGGGGAAGCTGCCTTAACAAATGGAGAGGACTGCTCTTGCTATTTACCAGTTTATAAAAGAAAAGATGATATGCTTACTCGCTTGCAATATAGTTCCGCAATATTAAACCGGTGTTTGTACAATACGAATCAAACCAAAGAGCATGAATGACTGGGACGCTTTTGTAGTAACTTTTGATGCTAGATAAAAGAAAGAGTTTCAAAACGTTTTATTATTTATTGGCGGTCCAACTTACCCTCGCGATATGTAAAGTGCATTCGTTTGGTACCTGACCTGCTAAACATGACGTCTCAATTGCAGTCTTCAGGCCACAGTATTATGCCCTAAAATGTCGTTATTTTAACGAAAGTATTATATATAGCAGAACTGGACGGAAACAAAATTGATTTTACTTGTCTGCGAGGAAAAGCTTGAAACGTTGATACTACACCACAAATAGTATTATTTAAAACAAGTTAAATTTAGATTGCAGCTCCATTTTCTAAAAATCAAACTTGGCAGTTCAACCTGACAAACTAATTATAAAGAGTAATATGATAGCAGCAACTGATTTTAGCAGTTTTATAGAAGCGGAATGGGATCTTCTGACGTGGCACTTTCCGACAATTAAAACAACATTAGATGTCTCCAACTCTAATCTAAGTGAAGTGGAGGATAGCATAACTGATGAGGAGGATGTAATTGCCACTGGCCTGACAAATGTGAATGTTATTTTGGCATTAAATACTTTACAAGGAGTTTTGAAACGATACAATTTTCGATTTTCTTAATCATGTTTTCATTGATTGTGGGAAAGTTTTGAACCACACTATATCTATAAATAACCGATAAAATGAATTCGAATGGAATCTTTTGGTGTGCTCGTTTTCCGGTGGGTGAAATTTTGACATGTCTTTCACGTATTTATAAGACGTGGTATTCAATACAAATAAAATATATTATTGGTAATGAAAAAGGAATAACCAAAAAAGCACCTACATACTTACCAGTATACAGTTATGACGATGCTGTCTGTTTACTCACTCGTAGCGAAGCAAATACTTGTACGTTACGTTGTATGTTACGAATCCGTTTACTTTTCGGATTTACTTGCTTAGTTGTAACGTAGTTGTGCCATCCCTGTTATTTCGCCGCAACGTTCTACTATAGATATCTGGTGGGTGTGTCCCTTTCAAAGTAAATATTCCGGTTCGTGTTATTGTACTATACATCATCGATACGTTGTTCGCGATGCGTGTATACAGCGGAGGTCAAAAGTACTCGACCATTTTAAAGAAATACATGTGTAAATAAAAAAGACCTAATGATCATTATTTTTTTTTGTAAGACGATAAATTGAAAATATTAGCGATTGGCAATGTCTAAATGTTGCTTTACTTAAGCTTCTAAGGAAAATAATTACCATTCAATAGTAAGTTACAGATCTAAACATGGTTTAAACACTTAATTATTAAAGTTATTCAGAGATCCAAAGAGATCGACTTTTTGCATATTTATTGCTTAATCCGATGTGTACATAATTTAATTTGATCCGTTAATATGGCATTTAACACTCTAGCTGATCGCATACTAATCAGAACAGCTTAAAGTCAAGAATTTAAAGTAACTCTATATGATTTGAATATATCTGTTTCAGCCAGAACAGTATTTATTTCCAAAATATATCTGTGGAATCGAAAGAGTATCTTCAAAATTTTATCTATTCTATTAAACTTAATACTGGGTGTTGGATCCTCCACCAAAAATAACTTTAGAAATCCGTTTCTTCATATTGTATACCAACTTGGTTCATATTGAAATAGAAATCTCATTCCAGCATCTCTTTATGATAGATTTTAGTACAATGTATTTACTATTATTAGCGTATAACTTTGTTGTCAATATTCCCCTAAGAGTTTCAATGGGATGCAGATCGAAGGAGAGAACTAGCCATTGTAATTACTTGATTTCCCTTTTAAGACACCAATCAATTGTTTATTTGGAAGTATAGACCAAGTCTTGTCGGTCTTACGACGATATTTGTTTACCAAAATCTATTAGAACAGTTTTCAGAAGTTCAATATAAAAGTTAGAATCAGAGTGGAAGTGTATCTATTGTTATGCGTAAATGCCGCCCAAAATGTCGACTTTTCTCAACTTCATTGTTCTACAAATCGTGCCGATAATATCTGAAACTATTAGAGCAGTCTAACTAAAATTTCTTCTTGTTAGAAGCTCTATGCAATTGTGAAAGGTCGGCAGATTCATGTAATTCCAACGCGGTTTCAATCCGGAAACCCAAAATCTTTAAATGAAAAGAAATCTTAGCTGCAGCGCAGCTTGAAAATCCTATATGTTTATAACAATTTATTTTAATTTCTTTAAGTTAGCAGCTTACCTCCTGGAATACTTAGATTCTGGAATACATTTCGTATAATCGATTTTTTTCATAAGAATGCTTGAAGGTGTATAGCAATTTTATAAAACGGGCATATTTTAGTAGTAGATATTACTTAAATTTTCGAAAATAGAGAGGCAGATGAAGAGTCATGGAATGACCAGCTAGATCACCCGATATTAAACCCAAGACTTTTACTGTTTTCAGCAAGCACGCGGCAATGTTTAGGATGAAATTATGCGTTTTATATTCACCATTACACAAAAATCTGCTATATTTTATACTGCCAAAAGTAAAAAATGGCTTTTCTAATGTTCACGTTAAAAATATGCTTTTCTATTAGATAATTTACCCTAAAGTAGCGAATCGTAAACTTATAAAATAGTTTGCAAGAAATTATGCTTTAACGAATAACAGGTTTTTGCTTATTCGAAAATGAAATCGTTACTTGGGTAAGTATTGGAAAACATTAACAAATATAACGTTATTACTGGTTCTGAAAGAAATGTGAGTCAAAGTTTATGTTATGTACATATCCTATATAAAGTAAATTTTTGTAAGCGCTTTGTAAAATAATTCAAACAGCAATTATACATACTTTTTTCATTATAAAAATGTTCTAATTTGAGGCTCCGCACTGATTATTTAAAATATAACCATACTTGTATTTGAAATGCTAGTACAGAGTAGGGGGCTAGTAATGAGATAACATTTAAGCATCACAGCGGCTCAATTTCTCAAAATTTCTCTTTGAGCTCATCAATTGATGAGTGTATATAGCAAAGGGGCTAAGCACCAAAAATACAGTTTACAATAAATTAAAAATATTAAATCTACAAAACATCTTATTTCAGTGTGATGTAACATTACATTTGTTAGCACCACTATAAGACACTAACCCAATAGAACATCGGAAATGAAAATAAATTACAGCGGTTTAAAAAGTAGAAACGAGAAAAATGTTACAGCATCTTATTTAGTGTCAAGTGCCAGAAGCTTTACGGTTTTCGCCAATGGTGGATTGCTCTTGTCAAATTTTATTTTAATAACTTTACTTGTCTTGTATCTTCTTGTGTTAAAGTATAAATCAGCTGCATTTTTTACATAATAAAGTTAGTGGCCTCCATATCAGTGATTTAGAATGGGAGGCTATATTTAGCTGACTCCGTGCAGCTTTTTTGGTACAATGGCCGTCATTACTCTCTTTCCTTTCTGTATAAGACCAAAATCCCTACTACAAGCCACTTAATATTGTGCACAGGCAAGCATTATTTTAGGTATACATATATAATACCTGTAATCGTGGAAGAATCTGAATTACTGGATTCAACAACTTTGAATAATCTGCGGTGATTTAAATCAGGACTGATATGCTTTTTCTGAGACTTTTCCCTAGCATAGTGTAATTCATCTGTTGGTATTGATAGAATATGTTGGCATATGTTGTACATGATCATAAAAAGTAAATTTGTACAACCGTCTTCAAAAATATTCTTCCTGCAGATGACCCTCTAGTTTTGTCTTACTAAAACAAAATATATCTGAAAACGTTACACTGTAGGACTTTAATAAGGTTGAACTTATTTTTAAACTTAGTTATAATAGCATTTGCAAATACGCCAAAGTGGAAATAAAATCTATGTTAAATTGTTATCCAAATAACTAATGCGCATTTTTTTCTGTCCATTAACAGCAACTTTTTCTTAGCTTTTCTTTGTTTTCTCCATTTTCAAATTTGTCGTCAAAAACACAGTTACCAAACTCTTCAATCAGAATGTCCGAAAAAAGTTACAAGTATGGCACATAACCTCTTTCATTGTCAATGTCCCCGGGACTTACTTGTATAACCATCCGTTGGGTGCATTTGGAACTTTTATAAAAATAGTTGGCATTTTGTATCTTTGTTAGGTTATGTATAGTACCTGTTTAACGAAAAAAAGAACTTTTTGTTACTTGTTATCTTTGGTATGTACATTCTTCAAATACTTCTAAATTCTTGGCGTAAATTTCTTGCTTTAAATAACTCCCAAAGAAGGAAATTTAGAAGCACTAAGTCGCACGATTTAGCCAGCCCTTTGATGTTTCCTCCTCGAGAAATTGTTCGGCTACCAAATCGTCGGGGTAAAGCGTCTATTATTTCTACAATTCTACCAAAATCACAGCATCTCGATGTTTGTATTCTCCAATTCGCAAAAGAAACAGTTTGTAATCGTGTTTCGAGTTTGAGCACCAGTAATAGCAACACTCCACTAGACAGTTACTTTTTGTAAATTCAACAGTTTTTCCAGTGTTTCTCCTGACTTTTCTTCACTCCAACCACGGCATTTTTATTTATAAAACCATACAGTTGAAAATATATCTCGTCAGTAAAGGTGATATTGCTGAAAGAATTAATATCATCATTTTTTTATTATATGGCTGAGTTCAGAAAATCCAAAGTTTGCCTGTTTTATATTTGAATTATCTTCTAAGCCTTTAAAGGAAGATCTGTGTACAAAATTCTGAATAAGTTGGTTTTGGATTGGTTTGTTAATAATTGCTGAGAAGGACGTTGAATTTGGTTTTGGGATTCCCAATGACACTAACGCTTACAGCTGCAATATTTTCTTCTAAACTACTACTACAATGGTGAGTTTCGCTCTCTTCACACTTTATCATACCGGTTTTCTTAAATGCCATAAGAATTTCTCAAATGGTCAGATGTGCTGGGCAGTTTTCTCTTAACGAACCTTCGCCAAATTTAAAATAATTTTTAAACAATAAACACGCGTTGGTCAATTGTATACCTTTCTATTACATCCTTTACTCGTGTTAAAATATATTTAACTTTGACAGCAAATTACAAATCCTTTAGAGACATTCACTCAAACACTTGAAAGTGGCCTCTTCCGCAGCGCAAATCTTATAGTTAGTTAAGTTAGTTAAGCGTAAAAGAGATGAATTAATTGTGTAATTGTCTACTAAATTTATAGAAAAGGAAAAAAAAACATGCTTCAAACAACGTATTTAAATGTGATGCTAAAGTAGTTTTTCATCACCAGCAGTGCAAATGACTTTTGGATTAGCACCAGCGTCATTTCGTGTACCTACTGAGCGCCATTTATTAATACACATTTTCTAAGTTTAGACGCGCTAATAGCCTTTAGAACGTATTTCGTAATGTCGTCAGTAAATCTCGTGCTTTTTTTCGCGAATTAAAACTACATAGTACCGAAATACTGTAACTTTGTGGTAGCAGATGTCTTGCGAAGTTGAATCACATGTTTTACGTTGGGAACAGGAATGTTAACGTTGTACATGTTCTAAAATTTTGTTGCTCATAAGACGAAAGGCTAACACAAAACAGCACGGGCGTTCAAAGTTTGGCAAAAATACACTTTCAGTATCTAAAATTAAAGTAGGCTTTTGATCGGAGGAGATTGTTTTCTCTAAGTTGACGTAGTCTAGGAATTCTATCCGGTATAGCTGAATTTATGAATTAAATGTTTGCTAATATGTCAGAAAATAAGATGCTCATCTGTATGAGTTATATGAAGTGAAGGTCAAGTTATTGTTATAAATTGTACTGTTTACTTGTCAAAAGTTAATATAAATTCTAGGTGTATAGTTCAAGTCAGTTTTTTTATATAAATTATGAAAACAAAAATATTTTTGTACGCTACATATTTGAATAAGTTGGGTAAATAAGTACTTAAAATATTGCTCACGTATTCTAAATATCCTGTTTAAACTTATACCAAATTACCGAGGCACATACGCGATGAGAGGATACGTTTTGAATACATTCAAGTTTAAAATGCTTCATATAAAAACGCATGCAACAGAAGAATTATTATGCAGCACTGCAACTGCCTATTTTGTTATCTCCTACAATCTATTTTGTTCAGTAAAACTTCTCTTAATGAGCGTAATTCGTTCCAAAATCTTACATTTGTTAACCGAAACCAAGAAAACTATACATATATACATCGTTAAAGAGCGTGAATCATCTTCATCTTTTCTGGGAAATGAACCAACCCAGAATGTGAATTCGATTTACTATAAATAGAAATAATTTAGTTTATTACAAGAAAACGGTCTGTAGGCTTGTTTTTGCCGACACTTCAAAATTTGGTGAAAATGTAACACATATCATTAAATTTGTAGCGGACATAGTGACTACCTTTTTAGGGTTTCAATATACAATATCCCATGTTTGGTTGGGCTCTTCCACAGTGCTCATGATCTTGGCCAAAAACATCATTTCTTTGACTGTAGGCTTCACAGGTATTTCCTCAAACTCCTCAAAGTCACATTTGACAACGTTTTCCATCTAAAAAACTTCTTCAAAGAAAAAGTCAGGGTTCTATTTTCAACCCCTTTCTACACTTTTGCGATTATCTTAGGACAGGCAACGATATGAAAGTAATATTTACAAACCTCTATGAGAATGAAATTGATCCTTTCAGCTCTCGAAGAGTGTGGAGCTGCATAATGTTAGAAATAACTTTCTGGTCCATAAGCTAGAGTAACAGAGTGGTATTGGGAAGCAAAAACTGCTTCTTGATGAATTTAAATGTTTTAGAAAGGTCAACTTGTAGACCTGTAGGATGAACAGGAGCATTAGCCATCAACAAGCAAGATATGGAGTGGCAAACTCACATCATGCAAATATTTTCTTCATAGAGGGGCCAAACATTTCATTGATCCAATCAGTGAAAAAGTCATGTCAACCAAACCTTGTTGTTGAACGTTTACATCGCATTTAGCCTTCGTTTCTGGATTTACATTTATTGAACGCTTGTAGAGTTTCCAAATAGTAAACAAGCAGATACTTAATTTTTAAATCAGTGCTTGCATTGGCACAAAATAACAGTATGGGACGGTCTTTCATTGGCTTGTAGCTGGGTAATGCGTTTTCCTCTACTGTTATGTAGGTTCGCATCTCGAACGAGAAGAGACCCATTTCCTCACAATTAAAAAACAGGTAACCCTGAAAAGCTACGTACTTCTTCGAATCTATGATGAAGTTGTTTGGTGCTTTTGTATCGGAGCTTGCTGTTTGACCGTCCTTCACCACGCCGTGAGCACGGCTTCCCTTAAATACTTCTTCGGTTGTTAATGATCCTATCTTCGTAAGGAGGTCGATGAAATCACATTCGTCTTCTCACAAATGAATTAATAGTTTCGTCTTGTAGTTGCTTCTCATGTATCCATATGGGGAGCAACCTTTCAATGTCGTTAGAAAGATAACCATTGTGTAGACATTCTTGTCACCCCCTTTGGAACACATATCTCCTTAATCTTGCCCTTGTTCTTGAGGATAGAGAAGGATTGCGCTGCCTTAGCCCTATTTTCACCTTGAAGGTTATACATATCTTGGCTTACCCCATCTTCGCCGTGCTTTATAACCCCGCTGGTGTATTGTTATCCTCAGAATTTTTATTGTTTTTCAAGTTGCTTATTATATCGTTTACATTTTTGAGCTGTGGCTTTGTTGTTTTTATCACATTCTACATTTTATCATCTTCCTCCAGGTTCCGATTTGTTTCTTTTATATTAAGCTGCTCTTTTAAGTAATTTACTTAACCCCTCATCTTTTTTTCCTTTTTCATTGCCTATAAGCTTAACTTCCTTATTGCAGCAATCCAATAAAGAAGTCTTTGTTTAAAACTTTCTCCTTCTTTTTTGATATTTTGGTAGAAATTCCTTATTTCTTTTTTGTTATAACTTTTTTCTACCTTCTCTATCTGTTCTTCTATTTTCTGTTCTTTTTTTTATCTTCATATCGCTTTATAGTTGCTGTTGATAATTTTCGTGGTCGGTCGAAGTTCCGCACTTGGTGTATCTTGTAGTAGCTTCTCTTTTCTTCTTTTGGACCAATAGACATTTGCTGTCGATTGAAGTATTCTTCTTTTTGATCTTTGATTTTTGACACAATCCTTCTGTTGTGGTCTTAATACTAATGACTTAATGTGGTCTTGGGGTTCTTGCGCCAAATCCTTTCTACCGAATTTTGCAATGCATTATTCCCTTCTTTTCATCTGTTTCTTTTCTATTTTTAGTTTCTCTATCCGAAAATCTTTTTTTATTCTTTTTAATTTTTAGTTTTTTTCTTTGTATTGCTATATGTTTTGTATTAGTAAAAAGTAATCTGTATTTGGTTCTACGCTTCTGAAGTTTCTAATATTCTTGATTAATTGGCTACTGCGTGATGTCCATGTTTTTTGTTTATTTCTTTGTTTTTTAAAGTTGGTACTTTTTACTATATTAGTCCATTCTGTAACGCACATGTGTGAGCTTGTCACTGAAACTCTTGCTTCAAATTTTGTTTAGTATAGGCTATTCGAGTAACATGATAAATGTTGTCTGAATGAGCACTCTGTCAAAGTGACAACTAATACAACTGAAAATAACATGCGTTCAAATAAATTAAGGTAGCCTTTGAAATTATAATTACATCCTAGCTTGTTAGAAACTCTTAATAGGAATTTTGTTTGGTATAAGCTATTTGAATGATATGACAGATACTCTATCAACTTGACAAATAATGGAACTGAAAATAGTACAAGTTACGACAAAAGTTTTTATTGGAATGGACTGCTAGAGATAAGATTTATTTGAACGCTCTTTAGCAGAAGGTACGACAAAAGTTTTTATTGGAATGGACTACTAGGGATAAAATTGATTTGAATGCTTTTTACTATGTTATGTTTTGGCATCTGTCAAATCTGAATCTTATTCAATTTTTAAAACCGGTGCAGTTTTGCTGAGATACAATGAAGGTATGTTTTTCAACCTTCCTATTTTATAATTTCTTGCTATAAAATGGTATTGCTCAGGTGAGTAACTTTTCATTTTCATAAGAAAATCTATCACATAAGAAAATCTATCACTTTCAATCGCGTGCATTGCATTTATACATACATATATATATATATATATATATATATATATATATATATATATATATATATCAAAATTGTACAGTTGAAGGACGGAATAATGTACAATATATATATATATATATATATATATATATGGAATATTGTACATTATTCCGTCCTTCAACTGTACAATTTTGATTCACGAGTCAACTGGAGACGAGGGTGTCTCATTTCTTTGGTTGACATGGTCCTTTTACGTGACTGCCGTATATGCAATACCATTAATCTTCAACTGCTTCTTACAACTGAAGCACTTACAGTTGTCTGGCTAGCTCCTCGAAGCCGAAACATTATCTTTCAAATATAACTGTTGTAAAATCTGCTCATGGCGTTCTATTGTTTTCTTCAATTGTTCTGTTTGCGACACTGTCACGTTCACTATATTTTTCTTTAGCAACAGACTAACTGTGAAAGGACTACATTTAATACGTTTACCTACAACCCAAATCGGCGAACCTTCTCTTTTTAAGGCAAAAATAACCACTTTTTGATCCACTTTTAAGAAATTGTATTTCGTCTTATTTAGTACGATGTGCTACATTCACTACCTTACCGCAACTAAATGATTTACTTAACATCTGAACTTGGTTTATATACCTAATACTTAAATCTCATTACCGCAGTTACGTAATAGAACTAGGTCATAAATTACCTCAAGACCGGTAACGGCCTTTTTATTCAAGGATTTCTTAGAATTGTTGCTGTTGATTCTGTCACTACTGTAACTATATTTCGTCAAATGTATCTTTAGACTCACATCATTGTTTGATGGCATAAGCACGCTATTATTTGGTCCCCTTATTATACCTGCCACCAGCTTACATTGGAACGAGTTCAACGTCGTGGTCAATATCCTCCTAGAGGAATTGATTACCATTCTTTGCTGGAGCGTCATGGCATGCGTTCCCTTAGAACGCAATGAAATTTATTGCTCTCAATTGGTCTGAAAATTAGTAAATGGATTTGTTATCGAAGTTGCACTTTCATGTACCTCATTTTTCGTCGAGATTCTGTTCTACATTAGCAGTACCTATTCCGAAAACTAATATTTTGCATAGTGCATATGTGTAGCTTAGCAAATAAATATTATAATCATATTTTTTATAATCTAGATAGATTTTCATTAATTTCATTGTGTTTGCCATAATTTGTAAGCGCTTTATTCAAAGTAACTCTATACGCTAGTTATTCTTAGGTCTTTAATTTCTTAAGTTTTCTTTTCACTATGTATGTATGGCTTTGTATTATTTTTTGTCCCGCAATTGGTATTCTGTTGGATAATAAATTCTATTATTATTATTGTAAGTAAAGATCGCTGATTAATCTGACTATTCTTATTCAATATCGATATCGAATATTCGCGCGCGGAAGATACGTATGTTTCATGACGTGTGTCTGATGACGTACATCTGATGCGTCTAAAGATCCATTTGATGAATAGTACTTACTAATACAGGTTGAATTTATCATCACAGCTTTCGGTATCTTTACGTAACATTGTATATCTTTTGCGACTTCTCAAAATTTTTCAGCATCGACGTCTTAAATTGGCTAATATCTTTATTTACAATCATTGAATTACCTTAAGTGAAAATGAAATTCTATCTATTAAATGTATTGGCAAACGCGCTGAAAATATGAACCGAAAGCAATTAGGCCAACTATTTTAATCTCTGCCAAAGAACATGCTAGTCGATGCTTTAACATTTAAAAATGGTGGGCGTGTCTTTCCCGAACCAGAGGAAACGCTTACAGTACACACGGTCTGAATGAAGCGATAAAAACACGCAAATTCCGCTACTACTCGTATAAAATGGATTTGAAGCCGCATGTTCTCAACTTTCTTATCTTCCATACGCCAATGCAACCTAACGGAAAGCAGAAGTCATTTACATGCCCAGTCCCATTCATGTTTACATTTTATGGCTCAAGTGGTATCTATATATAAATGTTTACACGGACAATTACTTACTAGAATGAACTAATTAAATTTTTAAACAGAAGTGTTCAAGGCGGGAATTCGTTACGGCTACTTGTATTTCGCAAGAATCTCAGCAATATCTATTATCTGGTTAAGTAATCTACTCCAGACACTTTTATTTTAACTAAATGTTGTTCTATAATGATTTCATCGAACAACACTTTGACACCTGTAGATAGACAAAGGCCATTAGTTTTTTGCTCAGAATTAAAAATTAGAGCGTGATGTTCTATTTAGCTCCAGGTGAAATTACTGTATACATACACAGACATACACTACCGCCCATAAGTGTTTACTCACCTACATAATTGGAGATTATTTAAAGAAACAATGTTTTTATCCATATCAAAATATTTGTGTTATTAAACTGTAAGTACGAGATTATAATTCCTCTGTAGTGTTCTGTGTGTACGTAATGTACACATTGGCATTAAGATATCGAAAATGACTCTTTTTGCGGATCAAGCACGTTCAGGTAGACGGATTAGATAAAGAACAGTTTTTCGGAAATGTTTATCACGGGCATTATCGAATACGAAAACAGACGACATGGGTATTTCAATATAATGAAGAATTTAGTTTGCACTCAGATTTCGTATTGCGGGCAGTGAATAGTGAAGAATTTGTGCAAAGCTTTTTAAAACAGCGAGTAACGTTAAAGTAATGTCGGCAACAAGTGCATTACCAATGGAAGCGCTTGCTCAACTAGTGGCATATCGCAACATCAATAAAAGTAACTGGGAAATTGCTAAATTGAACTGAAATTAAAACGTAGACGTTGAAAGAAAGTACTCTGGACCGACGAATATAAATATTTCACCTTTGGTTCAAACAGAAAAACATTTGTCCGTAGATCGAAAGGGGAACGACCACTTGAATCCTGTATTACACCAACAACAAAACATGGAGGAGGATCAGTCATGATTTGGGATTGCTTTGGCGGTACTGCTGGAGGCGCTTTGGTCAAAATATATGGTATTCTTAGAAAAGAAGATTTTAAGGAGACTTTGGAGAGGAATGCCATCTCATCTTGAACACGATTAATTGGTGAAAACTTCGTATTCCAGCACAATAATGATACAACACGCACTGGAAAGATATGCCGTGAGTATTTGGAACATCTAGAGAACACGGAGAAAGTTATTGTTATGAAGTGGCTGCTTCGAAGTCTAAATCTAAATCCGATCGAGTTTTTGTAGGAAGAACTTAATCAAAGCTCCTAAATAGAGTACCAAGATTGTGTGCGGCAAAGCGAAAGGAAATTTAAATTTCACCCATATTAGGTAGACTGTCTGAAAAATTTTTGACCTAACAGTGAACATTTTTTTTTGACGTGAAATATTATGTTTCAATATAACCTCCTGAAACTTCAATACATTTATTCCAACGTGTTACCAGTAATTCAATACCATTACTAAAATATGACTCCGGAAGGTCTGCAAAATATATCCATCCACGGCTGCAATAGCTTCGCCATTTGATGTAAAACGCTTTCGAAGTCTATCTAGTCAGAATTTTTTCCAGATTTGGAAGTTGTTTGAGCAATTCAGACTTTAATTTGGCCATCGTCAAAATTACTACGTGTGACTATATACATTATCTTAACGAGAAAAGATTTTGTTTCTTCTTTAAAGCAGATGTCTTCTCACGAATTTTTGCATCCTACTGGTTACCATAATATTCAGAGTTAATTGTTTTACCTTTCCGAAAATTCTCAATCAACAAGACATCTTTGTAATCGTAAAAAAACTGTTGCCATGACCTTTTCTGTTGATAGATCCATATTTACTTTCTTTGGTTCACTTCCATCGGCTTCAAACCATTGTTTTGACTGTTCTTTCCACTCTGGTGTATACAAAGTAGTGGATCCACGTTTCATCGACAATTGTGAAACGACGCTTAAAATCTATTATATTTTGCTTAAAATGATCCAAACAGGCTTGAAAAACACTCCGTCGAATGCGTTTTTTGCTAACTGCTGGTAACGGCACCCATTTTGCACAAAGCTCTTTCATATGCAATTCTTCATGCAAAATATTTCCAATTCGTTCATGTGAAATGGCCTATTCGCGTATTTTTCACTGGTTATTCATTTAACATCATACCATGGACTTGTTAAATGATTTGTGTTGTAGCAATTTTTGAATGGCCGTCATATAGATCACCTTAGAAGCTTCTACGACCAGATTTAAAAAGAGGAGCCAATTTTTTCACAGCGAAAAATTTTTTCGACAATTTTATTTTCATTATCATTTTTATGTATAACGTTTGTGATTGCTGACAACTAGTTCTTAACGAAACTCCCAGTATAAGTGTCAGGTGCGTTTCTATATGCTTTATATCACAAGGTAATTAACATAATATCATTGCATGTGAAGGCTCATTGAAGCAAGTATATTTACATGTTTATCCTTTAAGCATTTTAATTGCTATTAACTTGCGTAACTGTCGTAAATTTTAACCAACTTACGTTTTTATGTTTACGGCTTATTCGCAATACAAACTTCTCGTCATTATCAAGGCTTCTTAATTATGTCATGTACTTACGTATACCATCAACGTAATCATATCTGCGTTTTATATGCGTCTGTGATTTTCGCAGAACATTTTAGACCACCGCCAAGGTTAATTTACCTTCATTTAACCTAATAATGGCCATTAGACTTAAGTAACTAATACTATAAAGCAAACAGTAAAGCTACATACATAGGTCCGAATTAGATTAGCATGTTATATAAATTGTTTAGTAGGCTGTTTAAATTGAGTATGTGCCAAAATTACTAAACGTAGTAAGCTTATAAGTTGAAAAGAAAGTATAAATGGCGGAAGAAAGACTAAATTCTGTGCATTTAGTAATCTTATTTCATTAAGGAAAAACTTCCATTTAGGCCAAAGGATCCTAACTATTTTGCAAGTTTACTAATTAAAAATAGTCAGTTATTTATTTCTAGAAAACGAAATTTCTACCACAGCAATTGATTTTAATTCGTCCAGGAGTTAAAAATTTCTCCGCCAAGTCAGTTAGAATCAAGTTTTTATTTTAAGTAAGAATTTAAAAATATAACAGATGTTTCGCTGCCGTTACAAATAAACTTTCATTGGGTTATATGATCAATTACTTCTCCAAAACCATCATGACTCATTCTCTGTATATACATTAAGACATTAATGTAGATAGCACCGTTTTAACCTAATTTACAATTTATTTGTAGTCATTAATTCTTAAGACAAAAATGTCAAGCACCGTATCATTGTATCCTGGTATTATTAGTACGAAACCTTGAATGTCAATTTTACATAAAAGTTAGTACCTTCTCGTAAAAATCCCACCGTAAGGTCGTGTTAATTATTGAAAATACATCATAGATTACACGTAAGCATATATAAGTTGAAACTGCTAAATGCATTAATGTTAATTAGCTGGTTATTTTCATCATAGAATGATCTAATAATCGTTTATAAAAGCTTCCTTTTCTTGGCGTTATTTTGGCGTAATATGAACTTGTTATTTTTTTGTTGTGTTAGTTATAAATAAAAAGTATGACCATGAATTTTAGGAGATGATGCAGAGTGCGCCATTTAAAATAATACAGTGAGATTACAAGAAATTTAATTATATTATTATATTAATAAATTAATAAAATATAGCAAAAAAAGAAAATGGGACCAATCGCACAGTTAAAATGTCAAAAAGGGGGCATTTTGACTTGTATGTACACGAAACCGGCAGCCCTTGTTTGATAAAATTATTTAAAATACCACGAGATTGGTCTCGTTTTCTTTTTTTTCCTACATTTAGATGTGAACTCACACCGAGTCCACAATGTTCCTTTAATAAATAAATTAATTAAATTGGGGTCACCTAAACACGATATCTACCAAAGGAGGCACATTTTTGTAAGAATTTTATTCTCGTATGCTTAGCTTAACCATGACGTCACGCAAAAGAAAATTTATTCCTTTTTAGAGGGAATATATATTTTAAATTAATATGAAGACTTTCGTTGGATTTTTAATATAAAATTTGTAATTTAGGATTTGAATCCATGTCTCTTGTTTTCCGGACAAGCGCTATAACCACTAGACCACGGAGATCGTGAGAACAAACATAATATTAATACCTTGATCATCAAGGCATTAAAAGCGATTTGGTCTCACGGTCTCCATGGTCTAGTGGTTGAGGTGTTTGTCCGGAAAACAAAAGGCGTGGGTTCAAATCCTATCGCAATGTATACTTTTTTCAGTTCATTTTAAGCTATCGATTTTTCTGCAAATAACGCTATTGTACTGAAGAAACAAACTACCTATAAATCTGTCTAAAATGATATGGTAGTCAAAGCCTATGTTTTGAGTGAACAATGTAGGGAGCGATCATAAAATTATCTCGAACGTTTTTTCTTAATTTTACTAAAAATTATAACAATTTTTTTAGAAATGAATACAGTGTATTACAGAACATTAGTTCTTTTGCATGCGTTGTAAAAGGAAACATAAATTTTCGGCGTTGAAAGGTATACGGCGTAACAATAAATAAAAAAATGTTCCACTCGATTCATGATTACTCTAGCTGGCCCATATATCCCTATATCACCTTTATTGGCCCACCTGTATACATAACTCTTTTTGCGATATAAGAAATTCTATTTACAGACTACGTTTTAATTTAATATACATATATTGTCTTTAATGAGTCTGTGATTTTCTGACTTGTCGAAATATTGTGTACAACAAATGAAATAAGTAATTAACGATGACTACGATTTATGTTTCCTTAAAATGTCATCTACCTCAAATATGTAAATTTGTATAGGATATGCAAACGTTTGTCAAAGTTAAATTAAACGTAATATAAAATAACGTCGGTTTCTAAACAAATTACACTACTGTTAAGTTTGATCGCACTATATAAAATAACAAAATAAACTAGATAAACAATATTTCGAGAAATATACTAAAAAGAAACAAACTGCTCATTAACTTAGAATGTCTTATTGACAATATAGTACATTCTAATAAAATACACACTGTGATAATGTTTCTTCAAAGTAACTCCCTTTTACTTTAATAATTGCCTAGCAGATGTGTGGCATCTTTAAAACTAATCGGTCCAAATACGATTTGTCTATAGCATGCTTGAGCCTTTGCTCAATTTACCTTTTTCCGATTGTGTATAGATCTTAACCGTGGTTTTCTTACTGCTATATGACTCCTCACACCGGCTTTTATTAGTCTCCGTTTTGCTGTCGACACATTAGCTGGCTAATGGCGTTGTAAATTGAATTCTGCTGTAATTTGCGGTGCGGTATGGTGGCGAGTTCTTAGGAAATGACTCGGATATATTGGTCGACTCGTTCCGTCGTTAATGCGGAACTTCCACTTCGTTTTCTGCTCTGATGCCTACTGGTCTTTTCCTTTCTTTTAACTGTCTTGCGCACACAGCACTCAAAAATATTTAATTGTCGAGCAATTTCTTTATTGAAACATTTGTTTCCTGTAAAACCCATATTCTGGCGCATGTTTCAATATCCAATTCCCTTCGTTCTTCGCATATCTTCGTTAAAGTAAGCCAACAATATGGAATAGGGTTTCCCTAACACAATGACACGTCTGCAGTATCTCGATGATATACTGGAAGCACACTGTATGTACAGTTTATTATAACCCAAACTCGACTTCACAACGCATTCATTCCAAATTTCCTATTAGAGCGATCAAATATATGAACGGTATTGCACATTTCGAAAAAGTGCTTACACCAAACATCAAAATAATTTTGCGATTAGCAAACAGAAGTTTTGTATATCGCTTAGAATAAGTTAAAGAAGGTAATTAAAGTTATAAGCGAACTATTTCCGTGTCGTGATGAGATATAAGGAATGAAGTAAGAGTGAGAGAAAAAAATAAAAAGAAAAAGCAAAAAAATGAAAAAAGGGGGTGAAAAAAGAAAGAAAAAGTGAAATAAAAAGTAAGAGAAGGAAGAAAAATAAAGAGACCAAAAGGGAAAGGCGGGATACCGACGTTTCGCCTCCGTCGTAGGAGGCTTCTTCAGGAGAAAACAGAGAAACGAAAATGGTAACCTGCTGAAGGTTTTCGCCTCTAGCGCGGTTAACACGTCGAGTTACCGTGACCTTCTTCCGAAGTAGTTTCACTGTTAACGTGGTTTACACGTCGAGTTACCGTGCCACTATGGTTTCCCTGTTTTCTCCTGACGAAGCCTCCTACGATGGAGGCGAAACCTCGAGATCCCACCTCTCTTTATTTCTTTTTCTTTACTCTGTATTTCACTTTTTCTTTTCTCATCCCCTTTCTTTCATTTTTTTGCTTCTTCTTTTTATTTCTTTTTCTCTTACACTTATTTCATATTTTTATATCTCATCATGACAAGATCGAATTCCGGAAATAGTTCACCTATTACTGACTCTGGACGTATTAATAATTAAAGTTACTCAATTTTCGCGACAACATATTGTAATTTATGTCTATTCATAACAAAATAAGGCATTTAAATTAATTATTTTAAGTCAAGGTTACAGACATAATTGTAATTTTAAATTTAATAAGTACGTAGTAAAGCATAAAGCGCCATAATAATTGCTAAAATTATTAGCATATATAGGGTCAGTATAAACATCATCGCGGAACTTGCAGGGATGGTAGACCTTTTGCAAAATGAAGACCTTTTCTTAATATCTTTTTTTCAAACGTGCGTTTCTTTTGAGTAATATAGTATTGAAGTCCTTCATATGCATAAATGCTGTAAATTATATTACTAAAAGTTGATATACGTTAATGTAGTTGCATAACTTATTCGATACTGATTTAATACTCGCGCTTTATTTGCCACTCAGATTACTTTAGATCAGATCAGTTACGTTATTACCAGTGGATCTCACTTTTATGCAAGTAAACAGTTGAAGCAACGGGCTCGAATCACCAGATAGGAATTAATAATACGCAAGCGCCAATATCCATGCGAAAGTTGTATCAATTTGAATATATGATAATTATATTAAATAAAATGAATATTTAAATAGCTACCATTGCACATAATGAATTATAGTAATAAAAAGGAAGTTAAATACACACATAAAAACGAGACGTCCAGGCATTTATACATTCAATACAATCATAGAAGGATATTTAAAAATGTTAAATCAAAAATTACGAAATCAGTAGTTTGCAAGATTACAACGTAAATGTATATTCTTGAGTAAGTTATTCGATCGAAGAACTGTATCTAAGGTGTGTTTTGTTGGAGATTTTGTATATTTACATGTCAACCTGAAAAAGAAAGCTTACATTTCTTTCTTCAACACAACGGAAATATTTACGATTTGACATAATATTCCCAGTGCTAAGTTGAAATATTATGTACTAGAATATTTTTTTGGAATGTAGAAATATTTTCTAAATTCTTGACCATCGAAACCTTTAACCGTTACTTTTGCAATTTTCTTTAATGTTGGCGTGTTCTTCGTTAAGAAACTTGACTCAATGAGACACTACAAGGACTTTCACTATGCGAATTTGATGCAACTTCACCCAATAATTGAAGCTTCTCGGAATACTCTATTTTAAACAGTGTGACAAATAGTTTGTATCCGAGAGCGACCTGAAATTTTTCCGGAATCGACAAGACAAACATTGTATTGGGGTGATTCTTTATTTTTCTATGTAGTCACCTCGAGGATCAATACACTTTTCAAATGGTGCACCAGTCCCTTCAAGCCGTCAGAAAAGTAGGATGCTTCGAAATCTGCAAATAGCCATCCGTAGCGGCGACGACCTCTTCATTTTAGGCAAATCTTTTTCCTCCCATTGATTTCTTCAGGTTTGGGAATAGGAAAAAGTCGTCGGGGGCTAGGTTCGCTGAATACTGAGGATGAGAGACTAATTCGTAGCGCAACTTATTCAATTTGGACACGACAATGCGGGATGAATGAGCCGATGCATTGTCGTGGTGGAAAAGCACTTTTTTCCGCTGCAAAGGAGGCCGTTTCTCTTTCAAATACTGCGTCGAATCGGGTCAATAAATCGCTGTAGTATTGCCCCCGCAGATAGGCGATGATGATCACTCCTTGGGAATCTTAAGAAATGGACGCCATGACTTTTCTGGCTGATGGAACAGTTTTTGCTTTCTTCGGAGCCGATTCGCCCGGAAAAGTCCACTGCTTCGACTGTTCCTTGGTGTCTGGTATGTAGTGGTGGATCCAACTCTTATCCACGGTTACGAAACGCATGAAGAAATTTCTTGGATTGCGTTGAATTCTGGCCAGACGCTCCTACGAAACGGTCACCCGATTTCGTTTTAGCTCCAGTGTGAGCAAACGCGGTATCCATCGCGCCGAAAGCTTTTTCATACCCAAAATTTCGCGTAGGATATGGCCAACGCGTTCTTTTGATATGCCTGTTGTCTCTGCTATCTCTTTCAGCTACAATCGGCAATCGGCTAACACGACATCATAAATCTTGTCGATCATTTCATCCGTTGGTAGTGGTTTTTGGGCGTCCACTACGTAATTCGTTACTTCTGCTTGTGCGGCCACGTTTGAATTCGCTCACCCAGAAGCTGATGGTCGAGAATAATGGAGTACATCCGCCATGAACCTTTAGCAAAATATTTCGAATTTCCGTGGCCGTTTTGCCAGCCATCAGAAGCGTTTTATCACTGCACAAAATTCGATTTTATTCATTTTTTGCGAAACCGCCTGACTTGTTATACAAAACGCACTCTTAAACAACAATTATTGACAGTAGACGTCTGAAATTTTGCCAGTTGCCATAAAAAAGGTTGCCCTTGCCGACCAATGAATCCACTTCAATTTTCGTGCGCTATCTCTTGCCGATTCCGGAAACATGTCAGGTCGCCCTCGTACTTAATGAAACATATGTAAGTCGTGTTTTTAGAAATACTTTGTCGCGAAACTACTTTTATAGTTTTTTTCGAATTATTTAGCATTCATTCACTAACGGCTTATCGCCAACTTCATTTTTGAACGTATTACGGTGATATTGGTGGATCATCTCTAGTGCAGATGACGTTGATTACATTTTGCCGGAAAGCAATTTTGATTATTTCGAGATGACTGTCGTGACGTCATTGATTCGGAGTGCAAGAAAACGCAACTAGTTCACAGGCATCGCAGTAAACACTACCCCACACAAATTAATAATTTATTCGAGAGCACGTGGATTCCCATTATCAACCGTGTTACCGGCTAAGAGTCCACGTGCTCTTGAAACCTTGCGTTCTGAATAAATTATTAATTTGTGTTGGGTGGAGTTTACTGCGATACCTGTGAATTATATAACCACACAGTCCTTGCAATCGTTGTGATTAACCATAATGCAACTATAGTGTCTCATTTAGATTTTTCTTATAGGACTTGGTTCTGTTACTAGCCGCGAATAGTTGAAGTACTACTGTGGACAGCGACCTTTTTGTACAAGATCAATCACTGCAATTTCAAATAAACTATTGATTGTCAATACAAACTGTTGCATTAAATATATTTTATCTTCTCAAACAAATAAAGCGTGAGAATTTGTATTGAGTTCATTTGTGTGATGTTTTATGGCATTGATGATCATAGCTTATCTTCTACACTACTGTCGAAATGTTTGGAAGCAGTAACGGATTTTACAAAAAGTCACAGATACAGTAAAATTTTATTGTTATTATTAAAGAAAGTATACAACATAAATGAATGTCGTCAAATGAAAAGGAATTAACTCACACATAATGATATTTATGCATTCTTTAACTCGTAAGTTTATCTTCGTCAATATGACCTCCTTTTGCTTTGATAACTGCTGCACAAATTTTAGGCATACCTCGAAACAACTTTCCGAGACAGCTCTTATCAATTTATTGCCTTGCGTTATGTAAATATTCCCATAGGTGTTGGGTGCTCTGAGGTTATCACTGTCTAGCCTTTCGATCACGCTCATCCCATACGAGCTCTATGGGGGATAAATCCTGAGTTTGACCTGCAGCGGTTATCAGCTGGACAAATTTTAGGCATTCTCCGAACCAATTTTTCAAGTCAGTCCGCGTCAATTTGTTGTCATGCGTTTTACAAATATTCCCCTAGGTATTGGGTGGCCTGAGGTTGTCACTGTCTACCCCTTCAATCAAGCTCCTCCCATAAGAGCTCTATAGGGGATAAATCCGGACTTTGAGGAAGCCAAACCTTTAATTATAGTTTATTTCTTGCCGCTTTCTCCTCTAAAAAGTTTTTACAGATTCGAGCCGTTTGTCTTGCTTGTTTCTCCATTACCGATGCTTTCGACATCTTTTTACACAACGAAAACGCTTAGTGCGAGATAAAATTTGTTGTACACGTCTTTTAGTTACTGATAATTTGAAATCCGATTTTATTTGCTCTGGAAGAGGCTAACCGCAATATCGATAATCATTTGTCTTTCGGTCAGTTTTTGATTTTTCCGTTTTCTGCAAGCTTTACTGTAGAAATGACCTAATTTTATAAAATTGTTGATTAAGTGATGAAATTACTATATCTTCTTAACTATAGCCCGGTTTGAAAAGTTTAGGTCCTTAAATCAATTTCAGTTTTGTCTTCTTAAATTAGGAATTTACCCTGAGTGTAGCAAAAGTAGAAGATTATACGGAACTATGGAATGTATTGTTTGGTGACTGCACTTAAGATGAATTTGAGTTAATTAATCTCTGCAAATGCTGGAGTATTTTTTTAAATATGTAGGTACTTCGCACTAATCTCCTCTAAAAGAACCATTTCTTTGTCCCTCTCAAATTAACAAATTTCTTTTTGACAAAATAAACATTAAAGTTATGTTAAAACCTCGATCCGGACAAAATAGATCCTAAGTTGGTAAATAGTTAAACCATTCTTTACGAGGAAACTATGTACTTCGAAAATTATATTCAAATCTAAATTTTATGAAATAGAAAAGAACATTTTTGAAAACTTGAAAAGCACATTTTTGAAAACTTGTAACTTCTTTGTTGCAGAAACAAATCATTCCTCAATTATCGGTCGTCATTAGACAGATGAGCAATAGCTCCACGGACCTGAAAGCTGTTTTGGCAACTAAGATCCCCAAGGAACAGGAAAAAGTGAAGAAATTTAGAAAGCAGCATGGCAACACGAAGGTTGGGGATGTCACCATTGACATGGTAAGTGCACGCTTCTATTTCTCGAACAGCACGTGAACACAATCGTACGAGAGGCGTTTTCAAAATTTGTTTATAATATACGATCTGCAGAACTTTGCTAAAGTCAAAAGATTATCGTGTTCGTGCGAATTTATCAAAACATGAATTTGCGAATTATCGAACGTTGTTGAACAATGCCGGAATAGGTAAACCTGTATTTCTCTAACTCGCACGGTCTACTACTAATGTTAGTCACGAAATGATAAAGACAGTCACATAAAATAACTAAGTATTTTGATAAGACTTCGCCCCAATCTTTATAGTTACAAATAAATAAACCATAGACTAGCGTACGCTATTGTATGTTTATTGAAAATGTACTGGAATCGCGGTGTAGTGGCCGTGTATCAAAGGTCGAAGCGTAACCTCGACTTCTGTGCGTTTAAGAGATTTCGATCTGACCTGCATCTATCGGTATTATATAATACAGTGATCGACGTTATGTATGTTGTACAAATATCGCTTCTGGCAGCCGTTTTCAGTTCAATGTGTATGCTTTAACTGTTTCGGGTGTTCGTTTGAATTTGAATACAATGATTAAAAGTTAAAGGTTACTAATTACAAACGCAAATTGTATTTTGTATTAGTTCAAGTTTGACAGAAAAAAATACAGATAAATAAAAGATAAACCCTAAGAGCTCCCAATTTGATTAACACGCTAGATAATTTGTTACTAAACTGTTGAAGTTGAATGAAATAAAATTTATTTGTTTGAAACAATATTTGAATATAGAAAGGAAATTTAAATGTGCAGATGTAATAATTCCAGTAAACTGGTTTTTTGTTCTTCACTTCAAGGAACTACCGACCGTTTTCTCCAGACTTTGAAGTATTGTTGTTGCGACAGATTTTATTAGAACAAGATTTCGTATAGGTGATTGATACTTATGATGGGCTGATTTTGTATAAATTGAGTTTAAATAAAATATATGCGAAACAAACACAAAGAACAAACATGCATCAGTTTTAAGATTTCTTTTATTTCTATTGATATAATTTGAAACATAATTTTATTCTGTTGATTACAACAAATATGTTTATAGGTTATTCACAGGCTAAAGGTATCAAAACAGATGTACTTACAGTTAATTAAAAATCGTTTTCACATGTTCATTTTAAATAGAAAACACTATAACTTACGTATACGATGTTTGATGATCAAGCCGAAGAAGACAATTCAGATGACAAGTAAACAATACATTATTTTAGGTTATCTTGTAGTTCATCAAGGTCCCACGTATCTTCTTCTACTAAAATAAACAAATTATAGAGAGAATTAGTAAAATAAAACACAAAATGTTATAACTTTGATCACATGATTCATATAATTTTGCCAATGCTCAGTAGAAACATGTGCGATAAGGCTGGGCTCTAGACCGCTTCAACGCCGAAAATGTGTACATCGTCAGTGGTGATGAATCTTGAATTTATTCATACGCGCCAGAAAATAAACGCCAATCGTCTGTTGGGATGTTCCAAGGTGAAGAAAAGCCGACAAAAGTCATTCGTTCTCGAAGCATCTCTAAAAAGATGGTTGTGACATTTGTCTCGAAAGCATATCATGCTGTAACAATTCCTCCACGAGATCAATGAACTGTTACTGCCAATTAATATACAACCATTTCTTTGTCGCAAGTCATCGCTGAGCTTCAAAAAACCAATCTCTAACGACGAATCATCTTCCACTAATACGAAGCAAGTTCGCACACAACATATCCGACAATTGAATTTTTAACGCAACAACAAAACATCGACTTGTTAGACCATCCTTCGTACAGTTAGTACCTAAGTCCCAACGATTTCTTTACCTTTCCAAAAATCAAAAACGAACTGCGTAATCGAAGGTTCCAGTCGTCAGAAGTTGCAGTCAGTGCCTTCAAACACGCTATTTGGAGTGTATCAACAAACGGGTGGAATAACTGCTTCCAGAGTTAATTAGAGCGTATACAAAAGTGCATTAATCTTCGTAGAGAATACTTAGAAAAACAATAAAGTCTTCTACTAAAGCTATCTACTGTTTTATTCTAGCTCTATATGCTATACTTAAAAGACAACTCTCGTACATAAGTTCAAGAACTAATTTATTGCATAGACCCATTTCTAGGCGACGGGTAGCTAATAGCGCCCTTCATAAATCTATAAATTTATTATATAATATTTATCCTCAACAATCGTACAGTGAAGATAACGTATTTAGCGTCTTCGAAGATTAAAATAAACAATCTTTTGCTGTGCTGTGCTGTGTTGTGAATTTACTATAAAAAAATTTTTAATTACTGCAGCTATGGATGAAAAGAAAACGAACATAACCACCGAGAACAAAATAAGAATGTGTGCTCTCCTAGAAACGAGATGCACTCTGGGTGTAAAATAGCACGAAGACAAGTGACGACTACATATAAATAAAAGCTTGTATTCGAACATGCCCTACTTTAGAAAATAGAGTACGATCAAAAAATCTCTGGATTGCGATAGCCATGGAATGCAAAAACCTTCTATAAAATTATTTATTTCTATGGCTAAACACATGCGGTGAAACTTGCAGATATACACTGTGTGTGATGGTTCATACTGACCCAACTCTCACTGAGGAAAAAGCGTTACAGAGTTATGATACTTATGATTTCTTGCAAAGAAAATTTTAACAAAAGGAACAAATAACATCTTTTAATCTACCGTTGCTTTGTTTCCAGATGCAAATCTATTGAAGCTTTCTTCATTCATAGTAATGTTAGAAGCCTATTACAAAATTTTACATTTTGTCATTTTGTATTTAATATTTCCATAAACAAACAAAAATACACTTGTTTATAGATAAATTTCAAATTAATTGGTATATAATTTTCTCCTCAAGCCGATCGAAGTTACCTTTTGTCGATACCGTAATTAACCCATGTTTTGTAAACACATCGTGACATCACAAGAACCTTCACAGACATAACGTTAATCTCGAAAAATTCCATTGCATATGTATGTCAATGATAAACTGATCTATAATCAATTGCACATATTTATATTTACAGAGTACTTAAGTTCTATTTTCTAAGTGTGTATTAATTGTCCGCAGCCTACTCCACAAACACGATTAAATCTGTAAAGGAAATTCTGTACGGAATGCTAGCTGCATGTTCATTAATTACATGAACGTATTCGGAATAATTTATCGCACAAATCATTGTCATTGTCAATAAAGCGGTAAAATATTCACTCAATTATTACAGCTTATATTTTACATTTGGTTTAAAAGTAATATGTTTTACGCTATTAAACTATATATGTGTAAATTTGTCGATTAACAAATTGTTAAAATGCAGATTAACTCAATACAATTTATTAATCGTCTATATCTATTACACTGTAATTACTGCGGCTAAATACTAATGTCGTAAGTTTTGAATCTGAAATCTTTCATTCAGAAATCTTAGATATAAATGGAAAACACTCCTACAGCCATTTTTATGGCTTCTGTTGTTTCTTGGTTCCCAGTATTTAATCATAAAAATTCGGGTGCGATCTCACAAGCCGTTGCTATCAATTTATTGGTTGATTTTTTTTAAGGACGACCAATTCTTTATTTTTATTATGTTACACCATTAAGCTTTCTAAAAATATTATTCCAGAAGGTTGTTTCTTTATAGTACAATCTACAATTATGTTGTGCACAACACCTGACAGTTACGCTTGCAACATCCCAGATAACATTTTCAGCACGGAAGTCTCCCTTATTATAAGAGTAATGAATTCAGTTATAATCATATCACACGCAATATCGATCTTTAAAAGTAACAGGTGAAATACAAAATCAAATTTTCGATGACCAATAATAAAATTGCTATCTAATACTGATGTGAAGTTAGCAATAGAATTTAGCAATCTGTTATTGCAAATTTCGAAGAGAACCTGTCTGATAAATTTAAATATGTTGTAGACTTTCGCGATATTTGTTTTCTTTTAAAGAATTTAGGTTTCTTGGAGGTTCTTGTGGGGTACTGCATGTCGTAACGCAGCAGCTCCATGCAACTGAGAGCGAAAAGTCGGCAGACTCATGCAACTACGACACGGTTGCAACCCGGAGACCTAAATTCTTTAAACGGAAATAAAGGTAGATATATTATTCGCTAGTATACTAGATAAAGAATCAGTTATTTCTACAATGTCCGCAAAGTTTTATTAAATTTTTGTAAACTGGACTATTGCAAATCTCGAAGAGACCAAATTTTAAAGTGTGAATGTCTTTGTAATAATGGACAATTAAAAGTACTTCATTCGCTAATATATTGGATAAAGAATCAATTAATTTTGTAGTACTCAATTTTTATTCGCGAATTTGTCGCATTGATTAATGCGAATATTGAGAGAAAATAAGTTTAATATATCCTAAACCTGCACAGTTACTAAATAGCTAAATAACCTTTCAAACTTTCATTCAACTTTACGCCTACATTATAACACCCAAGCAATCTATACAGGTAATTAACATCTGCACATTTAATAGGAGTATCAAACGGAGTCCAAAATTCTGAAAACACGATTGTGATTCGCTTTATAATATTTACGTGACACATTAAGCCTAATGATGTCATACTCGTACAATTTAGCAAATATGTTTCGAAACGTTTAAATCGATTTTTCATGCAAACGATTGGCTCTTTATTAAGATTTTAAATAGTGAAAGGTATTTGAGTTTACGGTCGTTGGGTATTGAATTAAGGCCAGTTAAAGTAATTTAGAGAATCTGGTTTACGAAATTTTATCCTAAAAGATACATACTAATTTATAAATTAGTTTATTTCCGACTATTCACAAATTTGCGAAATGAACTAAATGCGTTAGCAGTTTTAACAAAGACAAGATCAAATTAGACCTATCATAATGAGAAAGAAATTCATGGAAAAAATAACTGAAATAAAATAAAAAGCCTCAAAAGGCTCACAAAGCCAAAGTAATATGGAGATAATACGGATGTCAAAGCCGTAGGTAATCAACGTCGAGATGCGTCATCGTTATCGGCTGATGATTTGAATGAATCCACCTTGGTATTGGGTAACGGATGGCTACGGGTATACGGTTTACTCGGCAAACAATTTACTACGTAATAAATCTTTTGGAGATACAAAGTCATTCTATATGGCTCCAATAACACCGGAAGAAATAATAATAATACTACATATGAAAGGGGAACATGCAAAAGGTTTGTATGTATGAGTGTCCAACATATCTTCTAAAAGAAATATGCCATGAGATATCTGCCCCGTTGGCTGGATATTTCAATACATATATGGAAGAAGGCGTATTTCCAAGTTTATTGAAGGTGGATAAAGTCGTATCCGTCTTTAGGAAGAATGACCGAGGTAACAGTGAAAACTACCGACCCATTGCCTTGGGCAATACAAAAACCTAGCAATAAAACAGCACATGTACAAGGCCTATGTTAGCGATTTCTGGTTTGGGTTAAATATTCTTCTTTAATAGAAGCATTCGATTCTATCAGTCATGATATCTTATTAAATAAGCTTTAACATTGTGGAATTAGAGCAAAGGCCTTAAAACTGTTACAGTCATACTTGACAGATGGAATGCAATTAACCCAATGGAAAAACATATAGTCAAAGTTTGGAATCATAAGCGCTGGCATACCCTAAAGTTCTTCTCTTCGACCTAAACTTTTTATTGCGTATATTAACGATCTACCTGCGGTTAACTTAAATTTAAGGTGAAGTCAATACAGAGATACATGATACGTAGATGGACTGGCCAAACAACTCCCTTTGTAATCAAACGATTAAGCCACATAGCTACTCATGAAGCAGTATATTTCGTAATCTTTTACTCGCAGTTGTGTTATGGCATACTCTACTGGGAAATGACGTCGGAAGCGCAGCAAATTTACATATTACCAAAGAGAGCTATTTCAGTTCTGTGTAATCTAAAATATTGGGAAAGCTGTAAACCGCATTTTAAAAACGAGAGAATGCTTACGATTGTAATGGTTTTTATAATGTTAGCGGTGAACTTTATACACCAAAATAAGACAGCGTTTACCTTGTATAGAGACATCATCAATACACCACTAAGACGTGTGAAGCATACAGAGTACCGTATCACCGATTATTAACATCTCAAAAAGGCAACCGACCATGAACTGCCAAGAGAACAAAAGATCTTCCATTTAATAATTTTAACACAAAAGTGAAAAGATTGCTAATTGAAGGAGAATACTACAATACTGATATCTTTTTTATTAAATAACATCGACATTCTTTTGGTTGTTTGTTTGTTTTTTACGTTTTAGTTTTGTTTGCCTCATATCTTTTCAATGGTATATTATTATTAGATATTTTTACTTCTTGTATACACTTCTGTTACTACATTTTATTGAAATCTTATATTATTATATAGCATATATGCTAAATATCAAATGACAATGTTCTACAATTGTATTATTACGAATAAATAAACACTACTACCGTCGTGCAATGAAGATAACTTATTTAATGTGTTCAGAAACTAAAATAAACATTTCTGATGTACTGTCGTGAACATAGCTCAATTTTATGTTGCATTTTTCAATCGTTGTTTTTATGGCTAAGAAAGATGAAATAACGGCACAGAAGAAAACAAACATTTGTGACCTCTTAGAAATGGAAATCTGCTCTAGTCGTGAAATAATGGAAAAATAAGATAGTTTCCATCAAACTGTAACAGCAATTTTCAAGTTAATTGGCAAAAAATATGAAACCAATAACTCACGACAATATTGCAATACAAAGAAATTATCTAAACGCAGAAAATTTGCTATTGCTGAATTTGCTTGAAAATTTACCGGACCTAAATCCGATAGAGGGGAAATCTACTGGTAAGGAAAAATCAATGTAAAATATAAAAGTAGCGATGAAATACAATTGGTATTATAGAAGTCATGCCTCAGAACAACAGCTTCTCTTATTAAATTAAAAGGAGACCATACTATACAGGGTGCCTTTGAAATAAAATAAAACAGTACGGAAAATGAAAAGATAATTATATAGAACTTAAATCCAAACAATTTTGAGTCAATTACGACACGACATCAGAATTTAAAAAAAAAACCTAGGAATTTGTGATGTGTGACGCCTATGGATGCAGAATATGTGTACATAATACAATACACTGCTATAACACAGTTGTCGATGTTAGAAAAACTACAAGATATCACTGCCTACCTTTCAAACGGCATGCTAAGGGTTCAATAACATGCTTACGTACGAATATTTCGGCTGCAAAGAAATTTTTATTTTAAATATCTTTATAATTTTTTTTCTCGCATCTGCGAACGAATTTTCGCAAAACATTTTGGATTTAAGTCTAATAAAATTAGATCTTTCCATTTTTCATATTTTTTATTTCATTTCATGGACACCATGTATAGTAAAAGAAAAACTACGTTCGTGTATATTTATTTAAATAATTAATAGAATAGTATCGCCAAACTGTTTTCTACATATAATAGTGTATCAAAATTGCGATAATCGCTTAGTAGCTCTAATTTAATGACCAACAAATTATAAAATAAATGAAATATTCCAGAAGTGCTTTTAACAAATTGAGGGCCTACTTCCCAATTTAAAATTTAATTAGTGATTAACGGATTCTTCAATTTGTGAATTAGGAACCGTAATAGTATTTTATGAGCAATCAAATCTCCACGAATCAATTCTTATAGTGTTTCCTATCATTTAGCTTTGTAGTTTATGCAATTATAACGTGTTTCGAAAGTTTACTTAGGATTAGTTTCGTAAAACACGCTTTTCTTCTAATTCTGTTCATTATCTCTTAAAATATATACTGCATTTGCTACATTGTCATAAAAGGGGAAAAAACGCTTTCGACGGTTCCAAAGTTTACTTGACGTTTCATAAGCGACATTGAATTGGTAATATGAAAACTCAAAAAAGTAAAATGAAGGAATAAATCAGAAAACATTGAATTTTCCTAAATTAGAAACAAAGAATCGATTACAATAAAATAGTTGTGAGAAAAAATATACTTTTCTTTGTTTATTATTATAACGCTAACAGTACGCCATATAACTTAACTAAACCTACATAGCTTCCAATAAATTGGGTCCCCAGCCGGTTAATGTTATTTGTGGGAACTTTATTTTCTTCTTAAATTTTGCAGAACATCTGTGTGCTTTCATAAAAATTCTGATAGATATCAAATATAGTCTCACATATTTTAGAGGCAATTTTAATATCAAAATCGCAGACAGACCTCTAATATACGTAACACAATTAATTTACAATCAATTGTAAAACCGAATGTCATGTTTTAATAATTGATTACCACTCGAAAATCCATCTGTTCAGACGATCATTCCACTCTTTCTCCGTAAATAACTCACAATATCTCTACTGCAAATCTAATTGCTACATAGCTGCATTTGCAATATATATATCTTCACGTAGGATCTTAACAGATTTATACAATCACTTGAGCCGATTCAACTAGTAGAGAGATAATAGGAAATAACTGGCGACAAATTGCCTCACGTTATGATTTGAAAATATGCAACCTCTTCAATTAGAAATAACGGTAACCATGACTGATAACTTTTACAAATATGTATGTAACGCCAGTGTCTAGATAACGAGCGAGCTTTTGAAATCTAGTCACGCACTACCGTTTCCCGCGACACGTAACGTTCCATCGGTCCTTTACAATCTGTCTCTCCTTAATGATGCGGCCATGTCATTCAGCTAAGTGACAGTACGACAATAGTATCTGGTGATACGATGACATCGAATGTTATTATCGTTAGATGGGAGGATTACGTTTTATCGTAGAACGTGTGCCCTTCAAATTAATTGGACATCGAAATATTTACATGTTCATTTTGTTATTGTAAAATTAGATCAGGGACTTGAAAAGTATCTGCTGATAAATCTGGTCACATATTGTTAATTTTAATGACAAAAACTGGTTCTTTACCAAAAATGTTTAATGCAATTATCATGTATGTAAAATATACGGGTTGACTTATGAGAAACCACACGAAACAGTGTGCATTTTTTGTAAATTTTGCTTCATCCATCCAGATAATGTTGACCAAAAATAACTCGTTCTCTTGAGATCATCTTAAAATAAATATTTCTCTTGGGAAATCAATGTCTTTCGGTTACTGAACCATGCTAAACAAGTATGGGCGAAACCTATATTTGTGAGATATTCTGAGTATTGAGCATCTGGATCAATTCTGATTCCAACACAGTTTATCTTAAAGACATTGTTGGATATCTTGTGTACTTAAAGGTAGTTTCCGTTGGCTTTTAAATGATAATTTCATTGGTATTGCCAACATTTTTTTTTTAAATTTGAATGACATTTTTCAGACATTCATTCAGCATTTGTCAGACAAATGCTTCAGTGTGAGGGCGGTGACGTGTAATTGTATGACTCTGGATAAACATTGGAACGCAAACCGATCTTTATTTCATTAGAAGTGGAGCTCCTACTGACCAGAAACATTTGAATTAACAAGAGTGGGAGGACAATTCATTTTTATGTATTTATGATTGTTTTTACTGTTCCCCATCGAGTCAAGGTCATGAGCAATTGATGTCATAAAGAGAGTCTGGTAACTAGCCAATTTCCCAGATGGTAATCCAAGGGAACAAGCTTGGAATGCTTTGGGAGGATGTTTGCTGCACAAAATATGCCACCAAGAAAGCTTCAAGAAATACACATTTCTGTCAGTGAAGAATGGTATATGATTCTCCGAGAATTGTTCAGTACTCTAGCCTAATTCATGCCATGAAAATACCAGGCATTTTTAGTTATTTATGGGAATCATATGCTTTGTTAATCTCTATTTTTTGTAAAAATTATTGCAGTAAAACGTTTGTAAAATTGAATATTTCCTTTTACACCGTCGCAATAACATTACACTAAAACTTGCCCAAACAACTAAAAAGTATGTTAAACCAAGTTCGTTTTAAATCATCAATTTTTATAAAACATCGAGAGGGCAACTAATTCTGTTAGTACTATATGATCATATAAATTTACCCTCTAGCAAGCCATGAAATTGTTTGTTCAAAATATCTTGATGGTCGTATGTAGTGAACTGACAGTGACAAACAAAGTATATTTGTCATGTGTACTGTATTTGTTTATTAACACACAAATGTTTACAATAAATCACAAAGTTTTGGAATCATACTGCAGAAATGGTATAAAATTAGAAAATGGAGAATGGTCGTATACTTGGCAACCATGTATAGATGGATTTCGGGCAGAATTCGGTGGCAACATTTCGTGAAACTGAGTCTGTGGCCCGAAAACCAGGTAGTGGTAGGCCATTAAAACGGACAGCTGAAAATATAGCAGATGTTGAGGAACGAATAACTCAGTCACCTAAGAAATTTACTCGTAAGCTTTCACAGAAAGCGCAACTTCTATAAGGGGCATGCCAGACAATCCTTAACAAAGATCTACAAAAGTTTCCATACAAGTTTTGCGTGTAGGAGTTTTTACTCATTAACCAGGCTTAATTATTATCAACGGTTTTTAAGTACGATGAATAATGATGTTCTTGATAAATTCTTCTTCTCGGATGACGGATGATGTTACTTATCAAAATATATAAATAAAAGAAACAATGTGCATCTGGTCTAGTGAAAATCCACATGAAATTCTTAAACGACCCTTGCATTCTCAAAAAATAGGGATTTAGCTTGCTGTTTTTTAAGTTATTCTACCAACTTAAATTTAAAGAAGAAAAATTTCACGCTAGACAGTAAACTTAATCGATCGTATAGTACTTTATATATACAGTGTATATAGTATGTTGATTTGTTATATTGTCCATCACTTGGCCATCGATTTAAATATCTTAATTTGGTGTCTAATTAAATATTTTCCTTTGCTCTTTGATTATTAAGAATGTGACATTGCATAATATACTTTTTCGTGAATGTTACATAAGTCCAGATAACAATTATTAAGTTTTGATCGACTCTAATTACATACATATGTCACCATCTGAATGTTATCGCCTTGCTATACAATATTCGAGATAAAAGAAATGGGAACAAACCGAATAAATTGACCTTGACAATATTCGATACGTTATTGAAATTATCGGAGCTTCCAATTCTTATCATTTACCATAAATAAACGTAACGTATTTTGATCCGCAGGATTTTGATTAAAGCTAAAACAACGGTTTTCTCTTATAAATCCATTCGAAAATGCTTCATGTATTGAGGGTCTGCAATTGTCAACTTTTCTTTCAGTTTCGGGTTAGTATTAAAGTAACGAATATTTAAAAAAGATAACATAGGTATACGCAAAAAAGAATCGGTATTAATATACGGATCGATATCCATTTTGTATGTAAAGGATATAAATTTAAGTTACGTGACTGTGATTTTTGAAAAAGATAAGCCATGCTAAGTGTCTGTAAAGATAAAAGGTGTATTGTAATACTTTAAACGCCGTCGGTTATCGCGTGTAAAGTGTTACTATTATTGATTGCACTGCAAATCATCGATGATAAAGATTTTTATCAATTAATTTAAAAAGTCTATTAAAGCGCTATTCAAACTAGCATATACGTAAATGCATTATTGCTGCACTTTAGTTCATAATCTATCCATGTAATCTCAAAGATTAACAGGGAAATTTTACTCATGATATGCTCCTAAAGAAATTGAACTTTATTCTTCGTACTTTTGAAGCTATTTAGGAACCATTCAAACGTTTAAGACATTATGCATGCATAGGTTTATGTACAGTAGCCGACAAAATAACAGCAGTATTGAAGAATTTGCAATATTAATGTATGAAAATGAGACTATCTTCACACAAAAGTATTCTAATAAAGGTAGCCTGACTCCTTTGTGTGGTTGATATTGTTGAGCAATGTTGGCGTTAATCTTAATAATAGTTGAAGCTAACGGGTACAAAATAATAGCAGTAATATAGTAACTACAAAGAAAACGCAAACATTGTCAATATATTTATCAAATAATATAAAACACAATAATAAATGCAATACAATTCATATTTGGTTGAGTACCCCTGATTTTTAATTATTCCTACGTCGTGGCATACTATTCACCAAACGTCGACAACGTTCTAGGGTGATAGAACATCAAGCAGTTCGAACAATTTCCTATAACTGTTGTTGTGTCCTTGCTTTTTTCTTTGAAAACTGCGTTTCTAATATTAGTCCACAAATTCTCTATTGAATTGAGGTCCGGAGATTGCGCTGGCTCCAGAAGCTCACTTCTGTTGTGAAGTAACCAGTCCTTTACTCTTCGACTGGTATGTTCGTTGTCGTGCATTAATAGCCACTTTAATGGCATATCTTCTTCTGCAGGGCAACATAACCTGTTTCAGTATATGAACATCTTGGGTTAAAATGGACCATAATAGGAAAAACACCTCAAAATCATGATTTTTGCACCCCCTTATTTAACAGTTTTTAAAATATATTGTGGATGATAAGGTGAGTTGATAGGTCTTCTAATATACGTTCTACGCCTTTCTGAACCAATTTCCTTTTATCAGTCCAGAGAATATTGCGCCACTATGTATCCGGCCATTTGACATGTTCCTTAGTGAACATTAGATGACGCCTAATATGTTATACTATTGAGTTATCTTGACGAATTGTTGTTTTCCTTTTCCGGCCACGAGTTTCTCTTGTTTTTCGATGTCGTAGTGCATTTCCAATCATTTTCACCGAACAATTTAATAGTTCTTGAATAAATTGATAGGTTCTTCTCCCTCTTCTTAACCTTAAATTCAACTGCTGCGTTTTTTCAGTATAGTGTTTCTTTCGACACATTTTATTTATTTATAACATTCGCACTTAAACACTATCGAATACTAGCAAATGTAGAATAAAATTTAAAGCGAAATTATCTCTTTTAAACAATATAAGACGACGATCGGATTAACACTACTATTATTTTGTCCAGATACAATACATACTGTAAGTAAAAAAATGAAGGACTTCCTCAATAGTTTTGCAAGAAGAAGGTCTTGTTAACGTTCTTATGAAGTTTATATTAATTTACTTTCAAAAAAATGTATATAATATTAATTCACAACATTCATAGTTTCATACCGTTATTTGTTTTCTCCGCTACTGTACTTCCCTACGGTATCTTACGCAATGGAGGTAAATTACAGACTCTCTGCAATGGTAAAATTCTTAGAAGGAAATTATCTCCGCTTATAACGTGCAAATGTTTTTTTATTGTGATGAATGTACTGAGAAAACAAAGGTAACGCACGGTTTTACAACAGTTGTAAGAAGTTACATAGATTATTTATTATTCTAAGCAAACATAATTTAATCATTTGAGGTAAATATTGCTTGTTTTTATGCGCCTACAGTATATACAGGATGGGTCACTCAGAACGTTGCGTTGAAATAGCGACAAAAACTTTATACATTTTAATATCAACGCCAGATTTATAACAATTGTCATCACTTCTCATAGAAATCAATTCGCTTTTTTTTCAATGGAGGATACACTTTCTCCATTGCTATATTATAAGACGATTTCTAACATATCTCAATTGTCCTTCTAATATATCTATGATCAAACAGATAGTTTACTTTTAAGTTTACGTAAATGAAATTTGCACAGACTGGAAGACTAGATGGTTTATAAAATTTCTGGTAAAACACGTTTATGACACGTTACGCAAATGAATTAAGAATTTACATTATTACATTACCGTCAATAATACTATTGCATACATATATCTTATTTGAACAGCTACTAGAAAGCACGTGGTATTTTTAATACATATCTAATATGTAATTTGAGACGTAAATTCCCTGAAGTATCTATATCAATTAGTAGTTTGTATCTAGTGCCTATGTTAAAGGTTTCATCTTTTATGATCATTTTAATACATTTGTATATCCTCGTTAAGGATGCCCATTGTAACCTGTTTAATTTAATAATTGCGAAATTACCTCTAATTTTATTGTTAGTGCGTTTTGCAAATATCTTTTAGAGTAATGTTGCAATACCCGGGTATCTCGACTATTATTAGACTGGGTATTTACACTTATTAGACAGTTCATTAATTCTCATGGTAACTACGTTCCTCAGATGGGACAGTCCCAAAGGATAGTTGAACCCAACATAAGAGTATACGTATCAAATTTTGAAATTACCACCTACATACGTTTGCCAGGTAATCCCCTTCGGATTGAATCCATCTTTGTCTGCATTGGTTCATGCTATAACATTTATTTTGTATTAATATTCGAAATCCGATTCTCATTATATCGCCGATATACTTAGATTCAACGAAATCTCCAAGAACATGTCCAAGTTAATAAATTATGTTATAAACAAATACGAAATTTTGTTGGATGAAAGAAAGTTGAGGATATTAGAAATTTGGATAAACCAACAAATATTTTACAGCGTGTCCTAAAAACCAACAATAATCCCTTCGGGGCAAACACTTCAGCACATGACTAACAAGAATATCGAGATATGCGCCAAGTAAAAGGTTCAGGTTTTCAACGATTGACAACAGCTTGGTGGTCCAGTGGTAAACGGGGTAGCACTTGAATTTGGCAACTCAGATGTCGTGCGTTCGAAGCCAAAGTCTCTCGAGTACAGTGGCAGTACTTTTTCGGGCGTATTCGGTATGCTCTCGAGTCACCATTACCCGTTGGGAAAATAATTAACGGCGCTTCACCCTCTACGGCGAGGGGGTGTAGTAACTTGGTCCATGAAATACTTTACACATACTTTCCTACATCTTAAGGCCCCTACAGTTATGACAAGCTAAAATAACTTATAACCCCATTAGGACCCTCAGCACCATATATATATATATATATATATATATATATATAGATATATATATATATATATATATATATATATAGATATATATATATATATAGATATATATATAGATATATATATATATATATAGATATATATATATATATATATAAACGTGTTGGGACTTTTATGAATTTCGTGAAAATTGTTAACTTTAAGTTAGTGTTAAGAGAACCGCAACTACAAATATCAATGTTTTTAGCAATACATAATAGAAAGATATTTAGAAATTTTTGCTGCTTTATTTCTAATAAATAACAATAGTATTTTAGCATTCTAAGTTTTATTATGCAATTCTAGATGGCGACACAATTCGGCGTTAGTTAGAGTAACAGAGACGCCGGTAGCCATGAGCAGACCTATTTGCCCTCGAGGACTACCGCTGGTTTTTGGAACACGCGGTATATTAATGGCATTACTAAATTTTACATAATTATCAATCAAGTTGATTTTGTTTTCGAACGCGTTAACTGTAACCGTGAAGTTCTTTCATAAAATCGTTAACTTTTGCATTGGAAGCATTGGTTTATTGTTTGAACTTTTCTAGCCTCCGGTCCTAATGAATGTGTTACAGTATGTAGCATAACACAGCAAGAATAGGTCTAAGATAGTCGCGTATTAAGAATTAAACTTTGAAACATTAGAAATTATTTATTCATTTGGTCCTTCGAGCATATTTAGACTAAACATTCAACATTAATATAGGAAATAAAGTAGTACCCAATCTAAATTATTTCTATTAATCTATGCAACTTCTGCTCTTTCGACTATGTTCCAAATACTCCAGTATATTTACGTTGCTTTACGGAAGGCTTAGTTTGTCGCAACAAATACCATACGCCGATTTCAACAAACGGGAAATTTAGAAGACTGCAATCGTCCTGGATCGTCAAGAAGCATATCTGGAACAAATAATTTAAGACTTAAAATTAACGACACTAAAAATTGTCGCTGAATTTAATTACTTATTTGAAACCCCTTCCACGCTGAGGTAATAGAGCAAAATATTTATAATAAACATAAATGCATTATGAGTGGACATGGAGGCTGTGAAGAGATACATTCAAGTTCAATATACTCGGACAAAAATTGAAAATTTTCGCGGCGTCGTTGCACTAACAGCTTGTATTCAAGCTATTCAAGGTTATTTAAAGCTATTCAAGATTTGCAATTGTTTTCCATATGAAAGCGAAGAAGAGTTACTGAAAATTAATGGCATTTTGGAACGAAATGCAATTCTGCCAGGGACAAGATTATTAGAAGAAAATGTCATACTTATTCACGATAAAGATTTGAAGCATATGACAATACTGTATAGATATTATTTAGAATCGAAGCAAGAGAATAACGTACCCCTTCAATGCTCCAACTCCATAGGACGAACTCGACATGCGAATGAAAACAAATTTTCACGCCAATAGGAGATTCTACAAAGAACATGGAGAAGTATTTATCGTTATCATTATTAAATTTAAAAAAGTAAATCAAATAATAAAAATTAATAAGTTTCGCAAATTGTACGAAGGCAAAAATGAACATTTCATGTGCTATTTGCACATCTCATCGATGCACTGATGTGCAAACAACATACGAAATGCGCATTTGCCTTTGTAAATAAAAGTACGATTTAAGAAAGTCATTCGTTTTTGATTTACCTTTTGAAGTTCGTTCTAACTCTTAAGCTCAAACACAGTAATTACTGGATTAATTACCAGATTTCTACAAATTGTACGAACGGTATCAGCTAACAAAGATGGTTATTTCGGCCAAAAGATGATTTAAACTTTATTTTGATTGTAATATTATGTTATATTTTCGTTTTGTTTATATATTTTATCTTCGAATTAATTGAACTTTCTGTTTTAAAAACAATTTAACTATCCAAACTTCCGTGAGCAGCAGTATACACATTAATAGACGTAATATAAACCACTACTACCAACGTTCTCTTGAAAGGAATACTACATTGGTAATGAGAAAATTTATAGATTGATAATTCTTTAATGCACCGCAAATAATCGGAGGCAGAACTTAATCATTTAACGGTTGTATTCGTTTCTACAATGAGCTACTTTCAGATAACCACATTTTCTTAATGTACTAATTTCCAGTGACCAATATAAAAGAAACGTTTCGATGATATTTGGTTAGTTTTGGCAAATTAAAGGAACACGCCCTAAATATAAATATTCGATATTTGACAACTTATTTGTAATGACAATGTTGTTGCATAATTTTATTAATTTGCTAATTGAAAGTATAAATAAATTTTCGCAAATTGTTGTTAATTAAGTAAGAACACAAGCTACGTAAGAGTCACAGATGGTACAAGGACTATTAATTTTGAACGATGGTTACCTAGTCTATTAGCGATAAATATTCTTATAAAAGCTTAACCCGAAATATCAGTTGGCCGTGACTACTTTTATTGTAATACGAACTGTTTACCAGGTCATTTTGTGTGGTTTTTTCTGTTTTTCAAACTTTAGCAACTTAAAATTCATATGGAGTGGGCTGAAAAAGAAAATAAAGTTGCTATTATTACACTTTATAAAATGGAAATGCAATCTGATGAAATTAAATCCTTACAGACACTTAATACTAGCCGAATGTTCGTTTATCGTGTCATAATCAATTTACTGGAACTTCGAATCTTCATGCCAAAATCGCTATTAGAGTAGTTAAGCAAAATACTATCACAAGAAATGCAGATTTTTCAGATGTCTATTTTTCGTATAATCAAAAATGACTTGCGACTAGGAACTTTCAAAAAAGTAGAACCCCAAAAGCAAATCACTTTAGCGCTCATGGCAACCACAAACGAAACAAGACAACTCATTGGATTCGTTATCCGGACATAAAGCAAATCTTGCCGAAAAATGATTAGAAGCGAACGTTTGTTAATGCAGATCATTGGCTGTCGCCAAATCCGAACCTTCATCCTTTAATCTACAAAATATGATCTGCCCTAAAGGAAATAGTTTGCTCTAAAATATGCTCTAACATTGGGTTTCCAAAGAAATTTAGTGAAAGTAATAACTAATTTTCCATTAGACACGACACGTGCAGCTAATGATGGCTGGCCAAAGATTAAAAACTGAAAGCAGTAATTTTGAATGAAGTTTGGATTTTTTTAAATTGTTGTTGCTTTCTTTAATATGTGAATTGTGTATTTTCGTCTGACAGTCCCTTTGAATACTCTGAGAGTAGTTGGCCATCATATAAGAATCCCATCTTTCTTGGTACCATGGTTTTTAAATCTTGATGAAATCTCGCTTTATTCATCGCTTCCAGCACCTAAATTTACATGAAACCTATCAAGATGACTGAATGAAGCATTATGCTCATGTTACAACCTACGCTGTGAAATTTTTGAAACATTGATTTTACTAAATCTCTGCAACTGGAGGCTTTTTTGTTTACAAGAAAATTTTTCGCGACCATAGTGAAGTCCAAGCTTTTTGCAAATCTAGAACTTGAACATATTGCTTTACAAGACCCAATTTGATGTGAAGAGGTGGACAAATTACTTTATCTCGTTCGACCAAGGGTTCACTTGCAATATTTCTTTATCCAACATCGAAGGATGTTTTGTGAGGCCAAACTTTCTGAATCCAGTGTTCATTTCTAGCTCGACTATCCCAGAAGTCCCAGATGCCATAGAGAAAAAGTGATAGGGAAAAATAGATTTCATATTTGGCATTAGCGCATCCATATTTATTTAAAAACAAGTGTCAGATCTTAGTCAGCAGAAAAGAAAATGTTATTTGTTGGCTAGTGTTATTGCGTCTTACCTAAATATTTATTTGGTAAACAACATTAAAGATTTTATTTATTAAGAATATTTTTCTTTTGTTTCATTCTACGTTAAATATCACATGCATTGCGTTATGGTAAATGCTTACAAATCCCACAGTAACATTAAAACTGTGAATCCTTTAGGACACTATAAATTTGCCGGCTATGGTTTTCGTCTTTTTATTTAGCTTTACCACTATTTGCATGTATCATTTTAAGAGGTACATTCTGTATATTTAACCACAATTACTATCTCTTACAAATCATAGCTACAATTCACCGTATAAGTATCAACCTCAACATTTCAGTAGACTCGTGGTTATGTGTCATTGACAGTATCCACGTTACATCATTCTTACCGACGATTTTTATTTTATGAATAACTACAAAATAAAAAGATTATCGCTTAAGAAATAATAATAACGTTATCAAACTTCGATATCTATTTTTAATCTTACATATATTACAAAGATTAATCAATCTCTAATCATCTGCTGTTATTAATTCCAGTTAATCTTTACTAAATCAAAAGCATCACGGGAAATTCCATCAAGTTCATTGTAATATAGATTTTTTTATGTAATAATTTCGTTATCTCTGCTTTCTTATTTGTCGTAAAATAGGATGCTTACTTTTATACTTTATGATTACACAATTTAGTAAATAGAATGGTGTATGGGTCTGGATGCCACCATGTCTTCAGCGAAAAATAAAATATAATTCTAATTCTATAGATACTACGTATAGACACTACAATCGAAGAGTCATGATGCAAAATTGTTTATTATCCTACTTTAAAGCTATTCTTTACGACATAATTAAACAAAGCAATTTATAGACATGAACAAGTTAGCAACGGTAACTGTAAAAAGTAAGTATTGTGTGAAAGCAATGGTTTACAAATACTACGTAAAGATACTGATCATGCGCTTTTTTTGTCAAAAGTTGTAACCATAAAAAGAATATTTATAACATTCTCCTAGGAAATGATGTCACACGCTAATGGACTTGTATGAAATTTAGTAAGGTAGTAGATGTAATGTCAAAAAATCAATATCGTTCATTTAAAGATGTATATATATACACAGCCACCGCGATAAAGTTTGCAAGAATGTTTTTACTATTTAAATTGTTTCTCCGACTTTCATGGCCGCTTGTCATTGTCCTAATAGTTGTCGGGTTCTGCTGTATTGTTAAGGTTATGAATTACTATTTGTTTTAAAATAAGTAACATTTTTAGGAACAATAGAAATCAAAATGTAGTGTTTTTGAAAAGGTATGAAGAGTAAGAATTTCGGCCAAATTTTATTATCTGGTGCAAAATTTTAACCAAACCTAGAATTTCGTATCAAAACAAAACTAGCTTTATCAACGCTTTTCAAAAATAACCAATTTTTAGAGTTTGTACTGGCAGTACATATTTCCGGGCGTTTAAGCCGTGGTCTTGAGTAGGTGTATGTCGACGTTTCGTCAAACGCTGCTGTTGGCACCTTCAGGACGAAGTTGGCGTCCTAGAGATGCCAGCCACGTTTCGTTAAACGTCGAAATACACTTACTCAAGACCAGGGTCTACAACCCCGGAAATACTGCCATCAATTTTTAATTCTTTCAAAAATTTAGAATTTAAGGTTCCAATTTTTTATAGAGGTTATTCGTCTTTGTGATTTAAGTAAGTCACAACAATTTGTACAATTAAATTCTTGGAATATCAGTATGAAAACAGAAAGTTTATTTAAATTTGTGAAATAGTAAATTTTTGAAATTAAGTCAACTAAAAAGTCAGCTTAGTGGTGCTTAATGTTGCTATGGTTCGATGAAATGAGCTTTTCTATGGATTGTCGATCGTCCAATTTATCAAAGTACTTGGTATATCTAGAAATTTAATAAGTATTGCTTATTTTTAGAAGTATTCAGTGTTGAAATGTAGTGTTAGTATTGTTTGTATAATATTCGTATTATTACGTACTTTAGTTAAAATTCAACACTTACCAATAACATTTGGCTAAAATCCTTCATTCTTTCAAAAAATGGTATTTAATTACAGTACAACTTGATTATAATGTCATAATTTGGCTTGAAAAATGTTCACAAACTAAAATTGCAGACTTTTTTGTATGTATCTGATAATAGGTATGTTGTATTTATACATGTACTTATCATAATATTTAGTGTGTAATAATATAAAATAAGTAATAAAGCATGTGACGTATCGGGTTGATTATGTAAAAATTTGTTAAATGGCGTCACTCGGTTATAACTTTTACAAAACTGTCGATCCCGATGATGACACTATAACCGAGTTCTACTATATTTTAATTTTAATTATTCTAAAAAAAGGCATTTATTCCCTCAGATCTCGTTTGGACTTTTTTAACTTTCAGATAATCGCGAACTAGTAGTAACATATAATATTTTTAAAAAAACTCAAATAAAAAGATTCCATTTAGCGCGAACTTTATTGCAATCATCGTATAAGAAAATAAAAAAAAATATCCTTTTTACTGAACTCCATATTACTATTTCTTTACTACTAAAGAAATGTGTCTAAACGAGATCAAGACAAAAAAATGCTACTATTCGCTACAGTCAAAAGCTCTGAGTTTCTAAAGATAAAAGTAGATCTCATTTCTAGAGGATATGTAAACAATAGTGATTGATAGACAAGACCGAAGTTCAGAAGATTATTTCGAAAACGAAATAATGCGAAACTAATTCCTTTTCTGTATGAAATGCATTATAATGTGTGAAGTAAACATGAGGGAAAGCATTGATTGCATTATATCATAAAAACGAAAGTAGGTGCCACTCTCATAGTAGCAAAAGTTATGTGTAATACTTTCTTACAGGCAAATTAAATTGGATATATTACAACTAATCAGCACTAGAAAGTACATAATTTTGGTTGTATTTCAATGCTACAAATATATTGTGTTTTTTTATATGTTGAAGCTTTAATCGCGTGTCTAGAAAAGTACAGTCGCGTTTCGATTTAAGGAAGTAGCTTGGTTCTGAGAAAAGTCATTAAATTCGAATTTCATCATATCAAAACAATTTTATTAATCGGAGAAAATTGTTGCGTATGTTCGTCCCCGACAAGTTCGGTGGAAATTCTAGCTTTTGAAAAGCAATTGTTTCATTTCAGATTTCTCTCCTTCACACTTTATCTAGTATCGTAAGTTAATGTTGGAAAGTGAAGGAGAAGTTTTGAAATGTTTTATAATGTTGATCGACATTCTTTTGCCCCATAAACATTTATCATCTTTAAAACTTAATGTTTTTTTTGGCAAGTATTTAGAAGAGTCCATTTTTTGTCTTCCTTAGGTACCTTAGTTTTGCAAAATTATTTCTGTTTCTCTTAATTGATCGCAATCCATGTCAGTAACAGCTTTATTTTCTGTCAAAATAACCTTTTCCATTTTACCAAAATAATCTTTTCCGTTGTTTGGAATAGCCCAACCATCCATTAATGAGCCTGATAATGTAAGCAACCTAAAATTGTGACATACTCCTTAATTTTTTCTTTAATTATTGGGCACAATGTTGGCAAATTTTTACGAATTTCACTCACTTTAGAAGTCTTCGAAAGAAGAAAGCTTCGTGTTTTTTTTTTCTATAAGAATCCATTTCTTATTGGAAAGTTAATGGAATTTAAACCTAATATCCCTTTTAACACCCTTTTAGCCTTGTTCAAGATTCACTTTCTTTTCGTACTCATGTTAAATCATTTCTCTTGACTTTAAATAACAAACTGATGGTATAAATAAAAAACTTGCCTCTTTATAGTTTCTCCTATTAAAGAATAATTTGAATTTGTAAAATATCTTGATTGAAAACCTTCAATCTCACAAACGTATTTAATATACGATATGGGTTCAGAAATAAGTTGTACATAAATTCAAAAAAGTGCAGATGTCCTAATTAACGAGGGATGAGATTGGATCCAACCCGAATTTACATTAGTACATTCCTCAAGAACCTTCGTAACAAAGGTTCTTCAGGAAAATTAACTATGATATAATTTTTTTTTAAATCGCAAGATCAGGAACTTCCTTAATTCCTACCCGCCTAAAGTTAAGTATGAATTGGTTCGCTGGTGATACGACAGCGATTATTTTTAACACATTGTTTGAGATGCTGCGTACTAATGTTTTTATCATGCAAAACTATGTTTAATTTTATTCTTTGAAGAAATGCTTATACTGTGTAATTTCCACAATTAACTTTATTATAAATCAGTGGTAATGATTTAATTAAACTAGTAAAATTGTTACGTATTCTTTTGGATTATACGTCCAACATGGGAAGATCATATAAACAATTTATGCAAAAACCATTCAAATAAATTATCTCTAATACGGGTTTCGAGTATCAAGTTAATTATACTAGAACTGTAGATTTTGCTTTCCTTCATTCTGTTATTACCTACTTAATATTGGTTTGTGGTCATTCCAGTCGCATACAAAGACTACTTAAAATTCAACGAAACCGTGTTTAATTACTTGCTGGTCTAAACTACAATACGAAATTTATCGGAATACATATACAGTAGTGTTCATATGTTTTAGACACTTCCAAAATTTCTCCATAATATAAAAATTACGGCAATAAAAATCAAAATTTTCAAACAATTTGTTTATAATTCATTCGTATAAGAACTCACACACGTTGGATCATTGAAGTTGCTAATTTGCTGAACGCTGCTGGGGAAATTGTATGCCATTCATCAATAGTAATGCGTTTCAATGTTTCACGGGAGTTACATTGATGTTTCTAAACGTTTTTCTGTAAAATAGGTTATAAGTGTTCGATTGTATGTATATACCAGGGGATTGCGGGAACCAGCCCAACAATCTAATAATTTAAGTTGATTTACGGTTTAGTCATAATGTATGATATAGCGTGTTACACTGTTAAGAGTAATAAGAATCCTCATTTCATTTTGATACACCGCTTGTGTACGTCACACTATTCATCCGTCCGCTGCAAATAAATGTTTCGTCTCCAGATACCACCATTCAGGTTACTCCTCCATATTTTACTGTATGTGGCACATGTTATGGATGTTGTAATGTGATTTATGTCTCCTACGGCGTACGCACTGAATGCCTGAAGAAATTGCAAAATAACGTAAAAATGTTAAATTATTCGTTGCCGCGAAGCTTATTATATCTACATCTATATTACATTCATCTAACCAAATAATCTTTATCATGTCATTATTAGTCCCGAGAAAGTGGGGCAAGTTACAGTGCAACGCGGAGAAGATCATGGAGGGGCCGAGCGGCCGTATCAAGGCGCGTTTACGTTTTACGTTTACGCATCATTTATGATCGTGACCTTCATGAGTGAACATAGGCGATGCGGACGTAGGAATGTTTATACATAAAATAGTTATAAACATATATCTTATAACGTGCTCAAACACTTACTGTTTTAGTTAAGTTTCCACAAAATCACAAACTGGGTGGCATCTATTAAATATTAGAATCATTAAATATGTTTCCACATTTGTTTCAGTCAAATGAGTAGGTCGTGTGGAATAAATATTTTTTAATGATGAAAAGGACCGTTCCACATCAAGTGATGTTATATTTCCAAATTTAAAGTAATCCTTCTGCCAACTTAATGGATCATTCGACGCATCTTCCACAAATTTGTCTTTGTATGAGAAAATCCGAATCCTTGTCAATAACACTTTCAAATTTTCGTACTACACATTCATTTTTTCATCTTCCGCCGTATATGTGATGTAATGATGTGTGAGTGAACATCATCCACAATTTGAACAGAATCCACAAACGACATCGAATCGTTTTGTAATTTTATAGGATAGCGGTTTAAACTCTTCCATTGTACGTACCATCAGATTCACCACGGAATGTTCTTGCCGGTCGGTTGTTTTTTATCTTTCAATTCTGTTTTAGTTCTTTTTTCAACATAATCACGAACAAATGGGATAAGGTTTCTTAACGGTGTCCGACTTGCTAATGTATAATCCGAATATTTGCTCCAGAAGGACACAAATGCTTGTTGGTCTCGTAAAGTGAACGGTACATTACAGAGAATAAAACAAACACCTATATTAAATATTAATTGTTCGCTGTACCGTTTGCCACGGATTGCAGAACAGTGTTTTATACTTTTTAGGTGGCACTCATACTTCCACCAGCTGGTACACGTCAAATAGTTGTCGCTTTCAAATTCTAAATCCGGCATACTCGCTATTACGTCTTTTAGTTTATTCAAAATACGCCGTTTCCGAAACGTACCTAAATGCGACATTTTCCAAGTATGTGTATACCGACAAGCACTCACAACGACCAGTCGAATAATACTGAACAAGCGTGCTTTGATACGGGTACTCCATTCTCTGTGCCGCGCGCTTTATCCCTTCACGTTGTTCTCCACACGGCTCTGAAACTTGCCTCTCTTGGCCGAAACTAGTCATTATGCTTTATCGCTCCCTGCTAACCCTTGCATCTCCTATGAAACTCTAACGACCTGTTGTAATTCACCGATAAGCTTTTTCGATTCCTTTTTACTATCTTACAAGCTTTGCTGCACTAAACGATTTTGTTTCGGCTTCCTACCACCTTCTAGTATGCTATTAACCTCCAGTCTCTCTATACCTTTTCAATGTATCGCGCAAAATGTTTACTTATTTCACAATATTCACCGAACTATCACCCTTTCTCCTTCACTAAATTGCTACTTTCACCACATTTTGTCAAAATAGTATAAAAAAGTGCATGTGTGAATTAGTCTTCGTTTCGACATAATATAGAAATAACAATTTTAGTGACCTGTATGCATATATTTAAGAAATATCTTCCTGAATAGATACAATTATTATTATAAATCATTTAATTTTAAGTGAAAAACATTAGTTAATTACAACATTGAAAATCTCCTTTGATAACGATGTAACCAGTACAATATAAAAAATATATAAAGCCAGTATGTGCTACTAAATAAATAATCACAAACGAAAATAGAAATTAAGATCATTCAATATTATAAAGAATATTAACATAACGAATTATATATCTAGCAAGGAAAGTTCAATCACCCTGTTGTTTAAAATTGAAATATTTTTACAACCATCGTCAAACTGACCTTTTAAAAAGATACGAGAGATATCCTTAACAAGGACCGACTCTATTTTAAGACTCCACTTTATTATCATGTTCTGGAGAAAGCGGTATTACCCTTGCTTTTGAACCTGTGAGTGCGCTTTATTTATGACCCTCTTTCATTATTTACAGATGTACGGTGGCATGAGAGGCATAAAAGGTCTCATCTGCGAAACATCCGTACTGGATCCAGACGAGGGAATCCGATTCCGAGGTCTCTCAATTCCTGAATGCCAGAAACAATTGCCGAAAGCAGAAGGCGGTACCGAACCACTACCTGAAGGCCTATTCTGGCTTCTAGTCACTGGCGATGTGCCCACGGATTCTCAGGTAAAGTCTCGATATGGCGTAAATTCAACTGTTGCGAATTAACATCCAACCGTATCTTCTTCTATTTTAAAGCGAAACGAGTTGACAATCAAAAGCATACGATGCGTGATGTCCTTGTTTGCTTGTAAATGTTGTGTTTGCTTATTACTTAACATTGATTCGTTGAAAGACAGAGCCAGTTGGTTATTTCAATAAAAAATAACTACTTATAATGCGGAGAATTTGTTGCGGTTACAACAAGAAGAACCGCTACGTAATGACTTGTAAATATTGCTTGACGTGGTTTTACATTAAACATTTTTATTATTGATATTGTATGTTAAATATGCAGCACTAGACTTATAACTAAATATTTGCCTATTCAATAGGATATAATCCTTAAAATAAATAGAATAAACATAAGCACAAAAAAAGACGCAAAATATAATTCACGCTGTATGGTACACATTCATTTATTGTTTTACAGTATAAAAATAACCCATGCTAATGCGCGCAACCACCTAGCGTTAAGTGTAATTTTATTACTGAAGAAATAGTATTAAAAACATGGATTTAAAAACTATTAGAAATTGATATGGAAGTTTAGAAATTTTTAATCATTTAGTTAAGAGGTACCATGAGTTAGGAAAAAAAATAAGTTCAATGAAATCTTGATTTATTCCTGATGCGTTCTGCTTCAAGTTAAACTGACGATATTGTATTGAATTAGTTAAGAATAAAATAGAATTTCAGAAACAGATCTATTTACATACATTACCATCCAAAAGTTTAGAAGCAGCAACGGATTTTACAAAAAGTTACAAACACAGTTAAAATTTTATTGTGATTATTAATGAATTTATACAACATAAGTGGGTGTGGTTGTAACGGTTGTCGGGTTCCGCCGTGTCACCACCGAACAACTGCAGTTCGCATTTTCAAAGATAACTGGGTTCGTCCGCGCTAGGTCTATTGATTTTGAACGAGGGTCGGAAAGATGCTCCATTTCCTCTTCATCTTGTTTGGTAGATCAGTGGCTCTTACTTTATTTGTGGGTCCAGTGTGCGTATTTCCTATGTTTTCTTTCTTTTTGTCTTGTGTAACGTAATGCCTTTTTCCTCACCTCTTCGTTTAATTTGTGCAGCTCCTTCTTTCCTTATTAGTCGTGTTGGTTGTATTATTCTTCTGACTGTTGTGTTATCATGCATCTCCATTCTGTGTAATGTGTTTTGTATTCTTCTGTATATTATGGTCTCGAGTGTTTCCATGTTAAGTTCTTGATACAGTGTTGCACTTGTGATGTAATGCCTTGTCAAACGCCTTCTCGATGTCTAGCATGATGGCTGCAGCTGGCGTAGATTTATCCACGTTCGAGGTGATATGTTCAAACATTCTCAGTAGCTGCTGTGTTGTCGAGTGCTCCCGACGAAATCCAAATTGAAATCCCGGGGTGATGGATTTTTCTTCTACTACCGATAGTAACCGCTTTTGTATTACTCGCTCCAAGATTGTACTGAATCCTGGTAGCAAGCTGATTGGACGATATCCATCTGTCTTGTTTTTGGGTTTTCCCGATTTATGTATGATTATAATTGTAGCATGTTTCCAGGTCTTCGGGTAGTACTGGTGTCTAATTATAGCATTTATAATTTCTTTCAGCGTGTCTACGGCTTCTAGGGTCAGATGTTTGGTAGCGGTATTAGTAATTCCATCGTGTTCTGGCGCTTTATTGACGACGTCGGTGAATTTTTCGTGATCCCTGTCCATTGGTGGATTAGGGCGGAAAGTCGAAGTAGTTAGCAAATTCCTCGGTTTTGTGGAAATTATTGTTGATATTACCACGTGTTCCAAGCATCCGTGGTATCTTTTCCTTTTTTGTCTTGAGTATTTTAGTTATTTTCCACAGTCCGGTGTCATCGTCGTTCATATTTTCGATTTTGGCGTCCCATCGTTCATTGTAGTGTTCGGCAAGGTCTTTTTTAATTTCATTTGTGATGTTGTTCAGAAGTATCTTTGCGTTCAGCTGAAGTGTTCTTTTATACTGTTTGTAAAGCAGTTTTTTTCTGATGTAATGTTATGTCCTCTTCGAATTGTTGTACCGCTGTGTCGATGTCGTTGTCGGTGCTGATATACGTTGGTCTTTAGAGTTTTAGACTCTTTTCAAACTTTTGCCAATTTGTGGTGCTAATTATTTGTTGGACGTTAGAACTCTCAATCGACACTGTCATAATCACAGGAAGGTGGTCGTTTATAGTTTCAAGGTAGTAAGGTGTCGTGACGTTCTTTAGGATTACTAGATCTAGAACGTCCGTTGACGCGGTTGGCGTATCAATGTGCGTATCCTTTGTTGGTGCGTCTACGGTAAGGCTTCTTTCGTCGGCAATTTTTTTGTAGGGTGATGAGAATTAAATACTGCGTCGATATCCGCTTCTTCTATGTTGTTCTGTGGAAAGCTGTAAGCCGCATGCAGTGCGATGATACCTCATTTCGTGTGTATGTGCAGCAATAGTTTCCATCGTTGCCGTGTAAGTTCCAATTGAATGGTGTTTGATCTCTTTCCTCACCAGGATGGCTGTTCCTCCACCAGGTTTTGTGTTTCGGTCCGTTCTGTATGTTTTGTAGTTCGGAATGTTAAATGTATGACTGGCCTTAAGGAAGATTTTCAATAACAGAGCCACGTCTATTTCGTTATCGGTGATGAAAGCTCGTAATTCGTTCTTCTTCTTACCTATGCCTTGTGCATTCCAGAACATGATTTTAATGTTCTGTTTATTCATTTTCTTCTGCCTTTTTTTTTTCTTCCTACTTCCTTTCTTTTCTCTTTTTTTCCTTCTTGCGTTTTAATTACCTTTTTACTTGTGCTTTTTTTATTTTAAAGTTTAAAACCGTTTTAAAAACGGTTTTTGCAGCCGATGCATCCTCTTACACCTGCTGCCAATAATCACTTGCTGACGGTGGTAACAGAAATATTTGTTCGTTGTTGTGTATTTGTGCACGATACGATATCCAGTGCCGTTACATGTCGATCTCGTTATTATAATTCTACCTTCAGCTCCAGAAGTTTTCTGAGACCGGCCATTTCGCCATCTCTCAAGGTTTTGTCCTGTCTCTTTTCTCCGGGCCAATGTGTACGAGTAATGCACACCTTTCGGTGAAATTCCTAACCGTAGAACAACTTCCCTCTCGGTATATCGTTCATCGCGAAGAGTACAAATACTTCTATGTTGTTCTACAGTCAGCTGTCTGCTTTACGGATTATGTGTAATAATTTTATATTTGCATACAATAATTTATAATACGGATTAACGATTTCACGATATGTCTATCAGTTGTATTATTTTAAAAGAATTTCACCTTGCTTCCAAACTTATGACCGGGAATGCATGCGATATTTATTTAATCAGTAAATCTCGTATACGATTAGGTGTAGGACTAAGGAAATAAAATACATTTGTTTGATGCTGTGGCTGCAAATGAATAAGAATTTACGCAAAGTAGGCTATGACATCATTGTATTTAATACGTATGTTGTACGTTAAACAACGGCTGTAGAAAAATATAATTTTGAATAGACATATTCAAAATTCAAAATTATGAAAACGGCCATTAAAATTAGAATTGGAAAGTGTATTCTGTGTTAAAAGTAACTTAGATTTTGCAATTAATTTTTCTTTAAAAGAGTAGAAAGTAAACATGGAAAACCACAACTTCCCATTTATTTTAGTTTGGATATTGGAGTTCATTATTTAGAACTGACGCAAGATTTGAAACAAAATATTTTTCCTCGTAAACGAAACGCCTAAAACCCAAAAAGGAATGGGATGTTCCATTTTATATAGTATGAGCAACTTCACATAACAACATTTATTTAGACTTTTTCCTTTAAAATATAAGAAAAACCAGTTATAAGTTATTGCATCATACGAAGGTAAGTTGAAAAATTCAATAACTAACTATGAGATGGCTCTGTGTGAAAGCAATCTTTGACGCTATTGGATAGTTTGATGTTTTAACGACATACGAGCTAAACTTCATGTCCACCTGTCAAGTAGTTTGTTGTGTATATTCGTTCAAAACAGAGCACTTTTGGCGCTTTTTAAAAATAGACAATATTGAAATTCGCGCAGTGATTAAATACATGTGGAGAAAGTGTGTTTCGCCCAAAGATATGCATGCTGATATGGTAAATGTCTTAGGCGAGGATGCTCCTTCTGTTTGCTATTTGCAAGTGGATGAATGAATTTAAAAAAGGTTGTACGAGCGTAAATGACAATCCCCGTTCTGGACGCCCAAAAACAACCACTTCTGCAGAAAGTGTGCAAAAAGTTTTGGAATTTGTGGAAGCTGATCGCCGATCAACATTGAAAGAGAAGGCTGCAGGCATCTCCAGAGAACGGGTGACGTACATTTTAAATGTTAATTAGACATTTCTAAGCGGTGTGCAAGATGGATGCCACATTTGCCCACACCATCACAAAAATTCAAACGCGTGAAATATTCTACACCCATTTTGGAGCGGTTTTGGCAAAATCTAACAGATTTTTTTGCGCCAATTTGTGACTTGCGATGAAGAGCGAATCCACCACTATACACCGGAAAGTGAACAGCAATTAAAACAGTGGCAGGAAAGGTGATGACTTCCGGTTTCTGGGATGCGAATGGAATCTTGCTTATCGATTACCTTCCAAAGGGACAAACGATTACTGGACAATACTATTCTAAACTTTTGGATCAATTGAAGGCAGCTATCGTCGAAAAAGGACCCGGAAGAAAGCAAAAAGAGTCTTTTCCATCAAGGCAATACGCCAGTTCACAAGGGCGGCCAAATTCAACTTCTAAGCGCTTGAACATCCCTCTTATTCGCAGGATTTAACTCGTCGGACTATCATTTCTGTCCCAAGCTTAAGAAACACCTCGGCGGTATGAGATTTGCTTCCGATGAGAAGCTGACAGTTGCCGCGCACCACTATTTTGAGGAGCTCGAGGAAAATGAGTACTGTAAAGGCATAAAGAAACTTGAGCATCGACTAAATAAATGTATTGATTTTGAGGAAGATTCTGTCGAAAAATAAAGTGCACTTCATTGAAATATTGCTATGCTCTAGTTACCGAATTTTTCAACTTATCCTCGTAAATAACATCATTGACGATACTATTCAAATTTAAAGTCTACTCGATGTTGTCTATGAAATATAATTTCCACTCGATTAACCTTTCAGGTTAAAGCTTTATCCAAGGAATGGGCAGAACGCGCCGAACTACCGCCTCACGTCGTCTCCCTACTCAACAACCTCCCCAATAAAGTCCATCCGATGTCCCAATTCGCTGCCGCCGTTACTGTCCTCAATAGCGAAAGTAAATTCGTTAAGGCGTACACATCCGGAGTTCATAAAACCAAGTATTGGGAAGTGAGTATACAATTTCAACATCGCTTTAATTAGTGTAATTAACCTTTCCCCTTTTTTTCTTCTACTTTAATCTCTAGTACACTTATGAAGATAGCATGGACTTGATTGCAAAATTGCCCGTAATTGCAGCTACTATCTACAGGAATACCTACAAAGACGGTTCAGGTATCGGGGCGATTGATACCTCCAAAGATTGGAGCCACAATTTCACGACGATGTTGGGATTCGATAATGCGGAGTTCATTGAACTTATGAGACTGTATCTTACAATTCATAGGTAACGTAGTGCCAACTAGGTCCGTGGATAATCTGTGCTTACATTGTTTTCATCTTCCACGTTTAGTGACCACGAAGGTGGTAACGTTTCGGCACATACTACTCACCTTGTCGGTTCAGCTTTAAGCGATCCGTACCTGTCGTTCGCCGCCGGTATGAACGGTCTGGCCGGTCCACTTCACGGTCTTGCAAACCAAGAGGTACTAGTTTGGCTGGAGAAGCTCCGCGAATCTGTCGGCGATAAGTACACGGAAGAGCAATTGAAGGAGTTCATCTGGAAGACGCTCAAATCTGGACAAGTAGTACCGGGTTACGGACACGCTGTACTTAGAAAAACTGATCCTCGCTACACCTGCCAAAGAGAATTTGCGCTTAAACATTTACCAAATGATCCTCTTTTCAAGGTAGATTTATCCTCGTATTTGTGAATGATTTTTTTTCTATAGAGCATCTTTTGTGTTCTGTAGTTGGTATCTGATGTCTTCAAAGTCGTACCACCAATCCTATTGGAACTTGGAAAGGTCAAGAACCCCTGGCCGAATGTTGATGCTCACTCTGGCGTTCTTCTTCAGGTAAGTTCGTCCAATTATCTTATACAAAATATACTACTTATCGTGGAGAACGCATCACCTAATAAATAACATGATTTCAACGAAATTGATGCTCCGCGTTAGAAAATTTCGTAAAGCAGCGATCGCAGAACAATTTTCAATGGAGACAGTCTGGCGATATGGCGATATCTGTGCTTTAGCCGAAGATTTCCGACAATCGGACGATTTCTTTTATCCTATCCCTCGTAGTACTGTCGCTGGAAACGAGCACGTTGCATGATCTGTACAGCTACTTATGAACATACTGCAATGCCAATACAGGCAATAAAATTTAAGAAAGGGTTTTACCTGCACTACAATCATTGTTCCCTAGTCAGTCGTACGTACCTTCAAATTGATGGACTCGAAATTGTATACCCGACTATGGAAAGAATTTTGTATTTATTGCAACATATTCGGTATTCATATTTTGACGGAAACCTTATAAACAAAACAATACTAGCTATTATTGAATATGCAAGTAAAATCTTAACATCCTGTTTCCGTTTTGTTGTATTTTTAAAATAAAGTAATGATGTGTTAGGAGATTTAGAAATTGGTACAAGGTGATATTGATACAAATAAGTGTAATAACCAACAAGTCTAACATAATACGATATAATGAAACATATCTACCGTGTTCAAGAAATTAGTCATAACAGATTAAGTTTTCTAGAGATCGTTTATTTATTTAGTAGATGTACGGTTATATTTACGGGTCACAATATTTCACTGACATTCCTGCCGAGAATGGAAGAAATACAATTCGTTTACACCACAGGTTTGAAAGAATAAAAAGTATAGTCTTATACCATTACTACTAAGGCGTCCACAATTTCAAAAGGAGTGGGACCTTCTTTGAAAGAAATCTGGTATAAGGATTTGTAAGTAGTACCCAAGCCCCGTGATTTTAAAGAATTACAAATTCTCTAATTCTTCAATTTCAGAATTCAGCTGTATTTCCGCAATGCAATATTAAACCTTTTATTGAATGCATATATACCTAAAAAGAAAAATATGTACGCTATTCTAAAAGGTACAGCAAATTATGTTCAAGTGCTCCTTGTTCAAATTGTAGGCATAAAAGTTATTAAATATATATCAATCATGCGTTGATGAACTAGGCCATCTACAAACTATGTTCCGTATTCTTCGTTTGTGGTCGCATACAGTTTGCACATTCAAGACAAAATATCCCGTTATGTTTCTGTACAACATATTTTACCATTTATATATGTGCAAACAATTTCACATATTACTCTAGGGAAAGATGCTTTAGCATTTCACTTGCTCTCGATAATCTCCAAATAACTTTGCTTGCTGAATCTCATCAGTCGCATTTGCATAAAATATCAAATGAAATGTTCCTGGAATCGGCAAGAGATGGCGCACGAAGGTTGAAGTGGATTCTTTAGTCAGCAAAGGCAACCTCTTTTATAGCAACTGTCAAAATTTCAAACGTCTACTGTCTATAATTGTTGTTTAAGAGTGTGTTTTGTGTAGCAAGTCAGGCGGTTTCGCAAAAACGGATAAAATCGAATTTCGTACAGTGATAAAACACTTCTGGATGGCTGGGAAAACGGCCACCGAAATGAAATGACTACATCGAAAAATAAAAATAAAAAACCACACCAATACGGTGTTTTCTTGTCGATTCCGGAAACATTTCAAGTCGCTCTCGTGTAATATTTTCTATCGTTAACGCAGAATTCCCTAAATAAAATGAAAATATATTTGTAAAACTTCATTTGAATCTCACAAATTTACCAATTTATGTATCTCCCAGTTTCCCAAGTTTCTTAAAACACATCGGGCTGGGTCCATTCTTAGCCGATATCTGGCAAATAAATTGTGATCATCCCATATTTCAAAGTTACGAATAACTCCATGTCTTCGATTACGCTCGAGATGTTCAACAAAATCAATAACATCGTCATCATTAGAAGATTCAAATTCGTTTTTGAGAGCCATTTTTTTCTAGAAATAAATCAAAAAAGAACTTTAGCATGCGTTTGTTTTTATCTAGTAAGTTACGACTAATTACAATTCTGTACTTTAAGCTTTGATTTAAACCAATACTGAAACACTGAACGTAATTCAATAAGTAGGAGGTTGTTAATTTTTTTCAGTAATACGAATAACCCAGTCTTGAATTGTAATGGACAAAGTTAAACACCTAATACCAAAATATGACATAAAAGCACTTAAAAGAGGCAAGAAATCTTTTAGCTAGAGTAAATATTCAGCGTTTTCGACAAAATAAAACTAAAAAGACTTTACAAGAGTGATGCTTGTATAACAAAAGGCAATCTATTAAGAAACTTATTAAGGTACTACCTTTAATATGTCTTATTATTTAATTTCAGTATTATGGACTTAAAGAATCCAGCTACTACACCGTCCTCTTCGGTGTATCCAGAGCTTTGGGTGTCTTGGCGTCGCTCATCTGGGATCGCGCCCTCGGCTTACCGATCGAAAGACCGAAATCCCTATCCACCGATGGTCTTATGAAATCGCTCAAGGCTACATAAGAAGCTATTAGGAGAAAACACGCGCAAAACAGCAGTTGTCATACTAAGATGTTCTTGTATCACCATTCATCCATCAGTTGTGTTCAAAATTACGTTTTTAATTCCCAAACTAAAAAGATTGCATTGTAAAACACGATTTCACACATATTGCGCGTCTAAGCTCAGGTATCGTGTCTTATATTATCAAGTAGGAAGTGCAGGGCTTCTCCAAAAAATATTAATAATATTAGAAACACCACAAATACACATCGTTTTCATTCGTGTAGTCTAGAGCCATACGTTTTTTGTAGTACTTGTATTGTAACGAGTAAAATTTTGATATAACAACCTAGTTTATACTTCCTTTGAAAAGAAAATTCGTACATCATAAATTATACATAAAAAATAAAGATTGTTTTTTGAAAAACAAAAAATGAAACACGAACATTTTGATGAATAAAAAGTACAAAGAATTTTTACAAGAACTACACTCGTCATAACTTTGGTTACCATGTATAAATATATCATATGCTAAAATTCTTTATTATACATTTACTTCCAATTTTAAAAGAACATTCAAAATAATGTCGCCTATTCGATTTATACTCAATTATATGGAATTGTAACGAATTCTGAAAAGTATTTTAAATTACCAATATGTTCATCTATCAAATTGATTTCAAAATGAATACGTTACATTTCTCCTCTAACAATTTTTTGACAGTTTTAAAAAAAAATGCTTTTCGACACATTTTTTACTCATCCTGGTCATTGAAAGGAGCTACGCTTTCGTTGTACATTTAATCTTTTATTTATTCTACCTTCCAAAAATTCCATTCAATGATCAGTGATGTGTTAGTGAGTATCTAAAAAAAACGATGCATTGGTAGTATGAGACTGCCACGTACTGTGAACCTTTCCTCCCTTCTATTCTTTTTGTTGTATAAATATGTGTAGTAATAATTTTGTAGAACTATACTATTTATTTTGCTCACTTTTAGTCTATTACATTAGAAGCGTACGATGGTCCAGTCAAAATAAAAAGAAAAAAAGGTCCAGAGGTAGTCGTTATTCCGTAGGAATAACGGTCAGTGGCTGTAGATTTTAAAAGTTCTTAACCAAACAATACTTAAGACAATATATGACATATACACAGATGTTGGTTTTATTTAAGTCCCTTTAACCCAGAGTTAACAAGATTCTACCTGCATTAGAACTAAAACTCCGTAAATGGGATACATTACTATTTTTTAGTATAAAAAAAAATACAATTTTAATACTATAAATGATCATAAAAGGTTTGGAAAATTACGAGAGCGACCTGAAATGTTTCCGAAATCGACAAAAAAACGCGATATTGATGTTTATTTTTATTTTTCGATGTAGTCTCCTTGAAGATCAATACACTTTTTCAAACGGTGTTGCACTCTGTTCAAGCAGTACGATGTTTCGAGGTCTGCAAAATATCCATCTGTAACGCTGATGGCCTCCTCATTTGAGACAAATCTATTTCCTCCCAGTGATTTTTTCAGGTATGAGAATAGGAAAAAGTCGCTAGGGGGCTAGGTCCAGTGAATATGAAGGATGAGAGATTAATTTGTAGTGCAACTCATTTAACTTGGACACGACGATGCGGGATGAACGAGCCGGTGTATTGTCGTGGTAGAAAAGCACTTTTTTCCGCTGCAAAGGAGGCCGTTTCTGCTTTAAATACTGCGTCGAATCGGGTCAATAAATCGCTGTAATATTGCCCCGTGATCGTCCTTCCCTTCTGCAGATAGTCGATGAGGATCATACCTTGAGAATCCCAAAAAATGGTCGCCATGACCTTTCAGGCCGATGGAACGGTCTGTGCTTTCTTCGGAGCCGATTCGCCCGGAAAAGTCCACTATTTCGACTGTTCCTTGGTCTCCGGTATGTAGTGGTGGATCCAAGTCTCATTCACGGTTAGAAAACACACGAACAAAACCCTTGGATTGTGTTGGATCCTGGCCAGACAATCCTCCGAAACGGTCACTCGATTTCGCTTTTGCTCCAGTGTGAGTAAACGTGGTATCCATCGCGCCGAAAACTTTTCATACCCAAAATTTCGCGTAGGATATGGCCAACGCGTTCTTCTAAGATTCCTGTTGTCTTTGCTATCTCTTTCAGCTTCAATCGGCGATCGGCTAACACGACATCATGAATCTTGTCGACCATTTCATCGTTGGTAGTGGTTTTTGGCCGTCCACTGCGTGGTTCGTCACTTGTGCTTATGCGGTGACGTTTGAACTCGCTCACCCAGAATCTGATGGTCGAAAGTGATAGAATACATCCGCCATGAACCTATACCAATATATTTCGAATTTCCGTGGCCGTTTTCCTAACCATCCAAAAATATTTATCACTGCACGAAATTCGGTTTTACCCATTTTTGCGAGATCGCCCAAGTTGGTAGACAAAACATACTTTAAACAACAACTATTAACAGTAGACGTCTGACAGTTGCCATAAAAAGAAGGTTGCCCTTGCCGACCAATGAATCCACTTCAACCTTCGTGCGCTATCTCTTGTCGATTCCGGAAACAATTTAGGCCGTCTTCGTACGTATAAATTAAGATGTTCCTGAAAACATCGATATTAACGGTGGCGACAGTAAGCATTGTTGTAATGTCAGATGTTCACACAAGGTGTCTCAAAAATCATTTTCAAAATAAAAATATAATAAAATAATGACCAGGTTTAATGTATCAAATTTTATTTTTCTATTAAAATACAGGCTTTCGGGAATTTATTTGCTAAAAATATTTCTTCTAAATATGCTCCGTTATTTTGCTGGAACTCTTCTAAACGTAAGACAACGTATTTGAGAATTCCTCGGTACATATTCTCCGTGATAGTAGCCATTTCTCTTCGAATATTCTCTTTTAATTCATTCAAAGAGAGAGGAGTATTGTATATCTTTGATTTAAAGTACCCTAAGAGGAAACAATCCATTAGTGCCAAGTCAGAGCTATATGCTGGCCAGTTTATCTCACCGTGTCTGGATATCAATTTTCCAGGCAACAACTGATAAGGACAAGTTAGACGTGTGAGATGTCGCTTCGTCTTATTGCAACCAAGTATTCTGATTAAAACCATTAAAATGTTGCAAGGCTGGCGTAAAGTCGGGGCCGATAATTTTTCCGCCGACATTGCAGTCCAAACAGTAACTTTGGCGAGTGAAGTGGCCTCTCATGCTTCTGTTTTGGATTTGCTGAACTACAATAACGGCAGTTCTACCTATTTCCATGCCCATTAAGGTGAATATGCGCCTCATCTGAGAAATTTTTGTGAAATTCGCGCACACAGCACGGTCGCTACGCTCCCGTAGAACGCGCTATAGCGACTAATTTCCCAAGCACGGGGCTAGCGATTGACATACCCCCACTCCCACTCAACAATTGTGTTCGAGCAGTTCCGGGTCCCTTAAAAATGAGTAGGGAGATAAGTTTTTATTAGTCTCGGCAAAGAGGGGCAAGTTTCAGTGTCGTGAGAATCGAGTACCCGTATCAAAGCACGCTTGTTCAGTATTATTCGACTGGTCGTTGTGAATGTTTGTCAGTACACACATACGAACTTTTCCTTTTCTTAGTGAGAAGGGATATTACGCTGCTATGAGGCATCTAAAAACCAACAATTAAATTAGTAAAAATACCTATGTTAGGAAAATAAAAACATTTATTTTGAAGCCCCACATGCAATATAGCCCCGAGGCCATAATACAAACTATAAAAGGGAACCACATTGAAAATATCATTGTATGTAGTAGATGAAAAATGTTACAAGACAATATGTAAAACATCGTTGCTTTACGTTTGATATGCTGAAGATCGAAGTCAGTCCCTTGAATTGTATACGTTATTTTGACAGGAACACGATTTTCTCAGTTATGACCTACACGCTTGACAACTTAAAAAGTCTGATTATTCTGCGTGTCCATAAATTCAAGTTGCTCGCAGTTGAATTAGTAATTAGCGTCAGGTAATGGTAACTACATACATTCTATATGCATTATTTAGTACGCAAAAAACAATTAGATGATGCCACCAGTTTTATAATAAACCATAGGGCTAATATATCAAGAGGGAGCCACATTACCACCTTATCCTCTACCTTTTATGTCGACATCACTAGTCTCGGCAAAGAGGAACAAGTTTCAGTGCCGTGTGGAGAACAACGTGGAGGAGTGAAGCGCGCGTCATGGAGAATCGAGTACCCGTATCAAAGCACGCTTATTCAGCATTATTCGACTGGTCATTATAAGTGCTTGTTAGTACAAACATCTTAAAAAATGTGGCATTTAGCTACATTTCGGAAACGGCGTATTTTGAATAAACTACAAAAGGTAGTGGCGAGTGTGTCGGGTTTAGAATACGAAGGCGATAGAATTAAATATGTAAAGTGCGACAACTATTTGAGAAGTATGAACACAGATGAAACACTGTTCTGCAAACCGTGGCAAACGATACAGCGAACAATTAATTTTTGATATATGTAGGTGTTTGTTTTATTCCATGTAATGTACCGTCTACTTTACTAGACCAACATGCATGTGTCTTCTTCTGGAGCAAGTATTCGGATTATACATTACTAAGTCGAACATCGTTCGTGACTATGTTGAAAGAAGAATTAAAGCGAAATTGAAAGATAAAAATTGTGGTTATGTGTGGAAGAAACAACCGATCTACGAAAACATTCTGTGGTGAATGCAATGGTACGTACAATGGAAGAGTTTGACCCGTCATCCCCTATCTCACTTGCTTCCAAGAGAGCTGCAAAATGTACTGGCGATGAAATTTTAAAAGTGGTGTTGAACAAATTTCAAGTTTCAACAACCCAACTTTTAACGTGTGTGAGTGACGTGCCGCTAACATCCTTCCCTTAAACCGATCTTTTAAAGAAGAGAGTGGCAATCTGTTACATGTAACATATAAAATTCATGCTTTGAACCTTGTGGCGCAAGTGATTCCTAAATGTTATCCACGAGTAAATGCTTTAATAGCTCACACGAAGACAGTATTTCTAAAGTTCCCAAAACGTACAAAAGGATTTCACGAGCTTTGTCACAAAGTGCCTGAACCATTGCAGCCGATTACGACGCGTTGGAGAATAACAACTGCGAACTTTTTGATGATGTAAAGAAGGTAGTTTTACATTTTGATCCGTGAGCTTTTCTTGTTTTCATCATTATAAATATGATAGAAATATCATCCTGTAGAACGAACTTGTGCGTAAGGATATTCTAAGCTGAAATACCATTAACAAAAATACGTGTTCCCAATTTAATATTCTACAACTGAATTATCAACTAAAATGTGGATGTCAATGTAATGACAGTTCATTTTCGGTATTTATTATAGTTATTTAAAATATCGAATTGTTTACAATAAGATAGTTTATTAGCAGACTTACTCATTTGTTTTGCTTCTCGTATCTGCCTTTCAAGTAAGCAGTTATTTCTGAGAATTTTCAAAGTAAACAAAATCAGTAATCCGTTATCTGTATTAATAATTTTCAGTAATAGAAAATTCGCCCATCCGTTATTTTACAAGTAAAACCAAAAGCAAAATAATAGTAATTAATATATTTCCAAAAATGTTACAGCAATTTGTACAAATTTCAATAGAAACTCGTGATGAACTTTGACAATAAAATTTAAATTTTAAAATTACCTAGTTATTATACGCATTGACTGTGTAAGGTTCCCTAAATTTTGAGCTTTGAGCATACCGTTGAAATCTAATATTACCTAGTCGAGTTGTAATAATCACAATATTTAGAGAACATCTCACAACATAGAATTGAATTACCTATAAACTAAAATGATTCGTTACCCTAGAACATTGCACTTACCTAATCGATGATACAATAAAATAATATAAGTGGATGTAGATAAAAGGCGTATAGGAACAATAATTAAAAAAATAAAAGTATTATATGGTACCCAACATAAAACAATTATGCGTTAAAAGGAATTGAAGCTACCCGACGTTAGATTACGTGGAACTTCCATTATACAAAACAAAATGCCGAATAATCTCAAAAAGTACTGTACAATATTAACTAATAAAATCTGAATTAGGTTTAAATTAATAAAATAATATGTGAGACATAAATGTATGTAAATCGCGTGATAATTTATTAAAATAGTTTTAAAAATATCATTCTCTTTATTTAGATAGGTTCATTGCAGTAGTGATCAAAAACCTGTTCTTAGTCTTGAGACTTTACTTTATTCAAAAGTGCATCACATGTCTTCTTCGCATCACCCAACAACATGGCGGTGTTTGGCTTGTAAAAGACAGGGTTATCAACAGCGGCATAACCAACTCCAAGAGATCTCTTCATCACTATAACCTAAAAGTAAAGTCATTTGATGCAAAATAACGGTCAACATACTTCTTCATCCTAATGCGTACCTGTTCGGATTTCCAAACGTTGAGGACAGGCATACCAGCAATTGGTGAATTCGGATCTTCAAGAGCTGCACTGTTGACGGTATCATTAGCACCAATAACAAGAGTTAAATCGGTTTCAGGAAAATCGTCGTTAATCTCGTCCATCTCTAACACATCGTCGTATGGAACACCAGCTTCGGCCAGTAACACGTTTAACTGACCAGGCATCCTTCCTAAAACGCAATAAACGATTAAATCTTAAGCCTTATCTGTTCATAGAGAGAAATAGCAGACCTGCTACTGGGTGAATCGCGAATCTAACGTGTTTTCCTTTGCTCTTCAAATATGCTACCATATCAGCAATTGGATATTGGGCTTTGGCTACGCATAAACCATAACCTGGCACGATAATAATGTTACGAGCATTATTAATCATTTCTATTACGTTATCGACGTTAACTTCAGTGTGGGTACCCGTAATTTCCATTGGTTTACCAGATCCGGTACTAGTAGTTCCATAGCCTCCTAAGATGACGTTGGGGAGAGATCTGTTCATAGCCTAAAAGAAATAATCATCCTCACGGTCTGGAAATGAAAACTTTAAAAAGGAAAGTGTACCTTGCACATAATATAAGAAAGAATAGCGCCGGATGATCCAATCAGAGCGCCTACGATAGTCATTAGATTATTGTTCAACATAAAACCTTCAGCGCAAAGTGCCCATCCCGAATAACTATTAAGTACGGTGATCACAACAGGCATATCGGCACCTAAAATCAATTGGTAGTCAAAGATGTTCCTCAACACTAAAGATTTTTCGTTTTGTACCTCCAATGGCAGCAGTTAAAGTGACTCCCATAGTAGCAGATAATGCAGCCGTTGTGCCTAACGCTCCCAAACCACCAAGAAGGCTTGGATCGTAGAATAAGTAACCTCCTGCCGCTATGTTACCGAGGAGTAATCCACTATTTAAGGCATGCCTTCCAGGTAGAAGAAGCGCATTTGACTTCAAAATACCTTGCAATTTTCCATACGCGATTAAAGAACCACTAAAGTATTAGAGTCAATATTTGGGTTAGTTCAAAATATTTGATCAACACTTACCTAAATGTAACTCCACCAATATAAGTGCCTAAGAATAGCGAAGTAAGCAGTACATTGGAGGCGGGATTCGTTACTATTGTTGGACATTCATGGATGAAAGTTGAAACACATGTTAATACAGCAGCTAAACCTACCAAACTGTAATAGAGGATAATGAAATTATCCTTCTTGTAAAGCTCAAAAGATCGTTTTACCTGTGGAAAGCAGCTACTAATTGAGGTAGATCGGTAATTTGAATCTTTTTCGCGATAATAGTACCGATAGTTCCACCGGCCACTAAAGTTGCTGCCATTTGAGCTAATACTTCGTTGCTTGGAGCAATTTGCCCTAATGTAGCAGCTATACCTCCAGATACACCAATCTAATTAAAAAATATTTAAAAGTTAAATACAGTTTTAGGTTTATATACTTTCTCATACCATGCCTAAACTATTGCCAAGTCTAGACGTTTTTTGCGAGCTAAGTCCAGCTAAGGCTCCAACGCAGCATAAGGAAGAAGCTAAATAAGCTGCTTGATGAATTTCAGGCATATTTTGGAGGGCAGCCCATCCGTATCCGCCTAAGAACAAAGCTGCTGGTATGGCAAATAATGAATGGTATTCTGGAGGATCACCAGGTCTACATAGCAACATCATATACATTAAAAACTAATATTTCGAAATCGAGTGTAAAGTGTTACCTTTTAAACATGTCTAACATACGTTTAGTAACCAAGAATCCACCGAAAACGTTGATGAAGGAGACAAAAGCAGCTGACGCTGCTAAAACCTACAAAGAGGTACTGCCTTATCAATTGTTGATCTAAGCCAGGAGTTCTCAAACTCTGGCGCGCGTAACATGTTTATGTCGAACACTCGCAACCTTGCACATACATTCACGTATATACGAGATATTTCTAGTCTAGTATTATTACCTTGGCGTAAAACTATCAACATGAATAAAAGGATTATTAAAGGAATGATAGATATAAAACTATCTGCTGAAAATTCTGTATCAGAACCATCAAAATCTATTACAAAAGCAATATACACGGCGATCCAAAAGTACATTAGTTTTGGACTTACGCTCACAAATGTAAAATAAGAAATAAATTACGCAATAAATTGGATCTTGACCTAATTAATAAATTTGCGATTAAAACTAAGTGCAAGCGATTGCGATACTTCCTCGCTTGTGTCAAGCATGTCACACCATCCTTCCCATTAAGTTTTTGTTAGACTTCAAGTTAAGAATATTGTTATAAATAAATAATGGATACTTTCCAAAACGATTGTTATTTTTTACTGCTTTGCCCAAACTTAGTCCTATCCCTACCCTAATAAACTGAATAGTTTGGTGGTAAGCGACTAATCCATAATATACATGAATGGTTTGAGAAAAAAAGCTTGAGAACTTCTGATCTAACCGATGAAAGAACATAAAAAGTTATTGAAAACAGTCAACAACGATTTACCTCTATTGAATTTGTAGGATAGTAACCTCCATTCATAAGTAACAAGCCTCCTACGGCTGTTATTCCGGATATGGCGTTTGTTACAGACATAAGCGGTGAATGCAGTGCTGGTGTTACCCCCCATACAGTATGGTATCCAACAAGGCCCGCCAAACTAAACGTGGTTAGCATCGATGTAAAGGCAGGATTCGGCGATGCCATTCCTAAACCCAATAAGGTTCCAACACCTGCAAAAGAGCTCTTTAAATTCAAACACTATGGTATTAAAAAGGAAGAGAACCTCCTGAGGTAAGCAAAGCATCCTTGAAGGTCACCATAAAGGGTGTATCTTGTTTCTTTTCGGGGAAGACTGCCGCAGGTGTTGCGGCTGGAGCAGCTGTTGGCGGTGGACCTACTGGTTTTGGTGGAGGCCATAAGAGGTTGCCTTTGTCTAAGATGATACTTCCACGAACTACTTCATCTTCCAGATTAATATTGAAATGATTTTGGTCACCTGACAGAGAATTTCATGTATTTGAAAGTAAACGAATTTAGATACATCTAAAACGGCTTACCAATTGACAGTAAGAATTTAGATATGTTATTTGCGTATAGCGTAGAACTTTGTGTAGGTAATCTACTAGATAAGTCAGTTAAACCAATATGTGTAACGTCGTTAAATTTGTAAATTTCGCCTGGTTTAGTTGTTTCGATGTTACCACCAGCTTCCGCGGCTAAATCGACCACCACACTTCCAGGTTTCATGCTCATAATATGTTCCTACATAATTTCATTGGTAATTCTCAACCTAATTGGAAATAAGTGCACCTATACGCTACCTTTAAAATCAGCACAGGTGCCTTCTTGCCGGGAATAAGCGCTGTGGAGATTATAACATCTACTTCCCTAGCTTGTTTGGCAAAAAGAGCGTGTTCCGCGTCTATGAACTCTTGAGACATTTCCTTGCTGTAACCTCCAGCCGTACCGCCTTCCTCCTTGATATCTATTGTTAAAAATTCGGCTCCCATGGATTCTATTTGTTCTTTTACCACGGAGCGTGTATCAAAGGCACGAACGATAGCTCCCATACTTTTGGCTTGACCAGCCGCAGCTAATCCTGCTACACCTCCACCGATAACGAGGATCTTTGCAGGAGGCACTTTACCAGCGGCAGTGATTTGACCTGCAAAATATTATTGTTTTATAAGGACATTGAAATACAGGAGCAAAAGAAAAATGGTTTACCTGAAAAGAATCTAGGAAAATGATTGGCGGCTTCTATAACTGCTCTATAACCAGAGATATTAGCCATTGAACTTAGGGCATCGAAAACTTGTGCTCTCGTGATGCGAGGAATACAATCCATAGCTAAAAATATTCCCTGTTTAAAATCAAAAATATCTATAAGAGTGAGAATATTCCTACCGAACGCGTTGATCTTCTTTTGCGCTAATTGATCTACTAAAGACTTATTTTGAGCGGGATATAGGAATGAGATAAGCGTACTGTTTTCTCTAAAACTATGTACTTCTGATTCAACAGGTTGCCTAACTTTGAGTATGATATCTGAAAGAGAAATTTGTGCAAGGAATCTGTGGAAATGCAACAAAAATTTTACCTGTATTAAAAGCATCTTTAGTGTTGACTATTTTTGCGCCTGCCTTCTCATAATCTTCGTTTCTAAACATCGCTTGAACGCCAGCAGTATCTTCTACGTTGACCGCGAAACCCTTTTTGATTAAGGTAGCTGCAACTGCTGGTGTTAAAGCAACTCTGAAAATGCGTAGAAGTAACGACTTTAGTTAAATAGAGGATATTTTTTACCGCGCATATCAAAAGAAAGTACAGAATACAGGAAGTATTATCATACCAGAATCTGAAAATTGGATAACAAAAAGATTTACTATTTGTGAGTTAATATTAAATTTTGCATTTCAAAAGCACCGGATTATCGTACAGTATCAAGAAGTTACGCGAGAAATTTCAGGTTATTAAATCTCAAAGTTAAGCGTTGACGCTCAGTTTCTATGGCTGGTGGTGACGTGGGATTATGCTGAATCTGTGCTTATGAGATACAATCTGTAGGTTAATATATGCTACATATCTCTGAAATCTTCCTTTTCTTATTAAAAAATGATGTATAATTTCGTTAGGCTATTACTTTTACGCATAGGTAACGTTATAGTTAAACAGGTAATTGCTAATATCGCATTTATTTTTCTTCTTATATCTTTTGGAGGATTCTGGGTTATTTTTATATAAACTGTGGGTTTCTTTTAATAATCGCGTTACTGCATACACCGTTGAAAAGAGTATTCTCAGTAATTATGAATTTTTTTATTAAAAACAAAATAAGAAACCTATCAATTTTTATTTTGACTTTAAAATCTTCTGGTGATCTAAAGACACACAGAGCATCTTTGAAATAAAATAAAAGAGTCTGGAAAATGAGAAGGTGTAATTATTTAGAACATAAATCCAAAAAATTACGTCGCATACACTGCAATAACACAACTGTAGATGTTATAAAAACTACAAGATAACACTTATGTACGAATATTTGGGCTGTCAATAATAAATAAATATTTATTATAAATATCTTTATAATTTTTTTCACGTCTGCGAACAAATTTTCGCAAAGCATTTTGGATCTAAGTCTAATAAAATTAGATCTTTCCATTTTTCATACTTTTTCATTTTATTTCATGGGCATCCTGTATATCTGCCAAATTGCACCAAAAGCGTAATTTTTATACCTGAACAAAGTCACAGGTCATTATTAAATAATTATTCATGTGAAAATTAATACTTCACATATTCTCAACAAAAAAAAATAAATAAATTTATATCGCCTTTTAGGGGTCCTCTAAGTTTTCAGCTTTTTTTAAACTGTCAAATCTAAAAATTCATTTTTAAAAGATATAACAAAAGCAGTTCGACCAGGAACCAATAATAATGTTCTGAATTCCACCTTCGTTATTGTTAAGAAGTAAATAAGGGATATTTTGAAAACTTACTTTGTTACTACGTAATACTTTCATTTCTCTTTTGGTATGTTAGACTATTGATTTGATTCAGTACACGCTCATACTAATTTTCTCAATAATAGCATTAATTACGTTATCTATACAAATATATAACAGATGAATCAAGACCCGCCATTACTGTTGAGGAAGTACAATTTGCAGTACAACAAATGAAAGAGGAAAGGGCATCTAGGCCAGACAATCTTAGATCTGAAATTTTAAAACTTCTTGACGAATCCGCAATTATGCAGATGACAAATATGTTTAACTACATGAAGATCTGGAAAATATAGAAGTATTAGTTTCATGGACCACTTTCCAACTCCTGAAAATTATTCATAGAAGAATATACATAAAATGCGAGGATTATATGTCTGAGACTGACTTCGGATTTCGTGACGCAGTGGGTACTAGAGAGGCATTATTCAGTGTACAAGTGCTATTTCAGACGTGTAGAGATGTTAACTGCAGTGTGTATGCTTATTTTATCGATTACAATAAGGTTTGCGACCGTGTGCAACACCGCAAACTAGTGAAGATACTGAGCTGTATTGGGATCGATGGAAAATATTTAGATATAATATCACAACCACACTGGGATCAGTCAACATATATAATCATTTATGGAGAGCAGCCAGATGCAATAAATATCTCACGAGCAGTATGGCAAGGACACGTACTCTCCTCTATTATTCAACGTCTACTCAGAATACATAGAAAAGTTCTCGAAGACGTGAATGAAGGAATATCTATAAAAGGGAAAAGAATGAACAACATCCGGTACACTGACGATACAGTTACTATGACAGATAATCTAAAAGGACTACAACAACTGATGACTACAGTGAAGGACGTCAGTGGAGAATGTGGTCTCGATATAAATATCAGTAATACGAAATATATGATTATAAGCAAAAGTAAAATTCCATAGGACCCCATTATGCTGAATTAACAAAAAATTTAGGGAGTCAACTGAGAACTACACTCAACGACCAATCGGACCACTCACAAGAGATTCGTTGTAGGATAGAGAAAGTGAGAAACGTGTTTTTTAAAATGGCGTCAGTTTTTAAAAGCCATTCTCTTACACAATCTACAAAAATGAAACTCCTGCGTTGCTGTTTTTCCGTCAGAGTAGAATCATGAACCTTGAAGCAACTGCAAAATATTAGAAGTGTTTGATACGTGGCTTTATCGTAGAGTCTTAAGAATTTCATGGTCAGAATACGTATCTAATGAAGAAGTCTACTATAGAATGGAGAAAGATACCGAATTAATAACTACGATAACAGCTCGCAAACTTGAGTATCTCGGTCATATAACGAGGAACGAAAGAAGATACGGTTTACTACAAAACATATTGGAAGATATCTGAGAAACGTGGTCCAGGTTGATGGAGAAATTCATAGCTCAAGAGTTTCAGGACGTGATACCTAGAATGTTTGCCAACATCGGGACGAGATATGCACTATAAAAAGAGTACAAACGTAAAGCAAACTGTACGTTCGCATTTACTCGCCATCACTTGAAAGTCATATACTGCTTAAATAAATCAATTTATAAAAAGTATTTACCCAAAATGGAAATTTATGTTTCTTAACTGAATACTCACAGTTTCATAAAATTTCTTTTAAACTTTGGAGACATCTAATCATACTACAGCAAATAACGAATTCCAAACCAAATTAAAAACAAAAGAAAACTGATTTTGGAGACGACCAACATACCTTCTTTCGTTTTTCCATATTTCCTTCGGAACGCCAATAGTTAACTGTTTATACGGGATACCCTGAATCTCCTTTTCCTTGGTGGCCTCCTTTTGTAACAGCCTTCGTGAGATATGGGTGGAGAGCCATCTTGTGGATCCGTTGGAAATTGTAACCTTACATCTGGAACAGGTGGTCGTTCCGGATTTTTCTAACAGAACTAAGCGGATATTGTTCCTGGAGGCGTTTCCATAAATTCTCAAAACGCCTTGAACCATGACTATAAAGTTTTTTGCACGTGTCCTGGTTTGTAATTAATTAATTCATCACTGAAACGGAAAAGGAATAGAAAAAAAATAAATATCAACTCAATCAATTCACATTTTATTCAAATTAGCGAAATTAGCAATTGATTTGAATTTTTATCGTGTTTTAGCGACGCATTATCGAAATGGTAAACTTACGTAATATGGGCTAACGCGAGAATGTAGGTGTTAGGTTTCAAATTGTATGTATACTATACCATTCGAACTTATCAAATAGATCAAACAAATAAGATAGTAAGTATTGTTAATCTGATAATTGTTACATATACATATGTATATAGGTATCATATGGTCGCCAAAAATAACGGTTTGCTTATCTAATTAGAGAGAATTATTATAGGAAACGTAAACCATATTAAGCCTAGAGTAAAATTCCATGCAAATTAGATTAACTTATGTAGTCACTTCCAAATTATCTTTATGGCGTAGCAATGCAACTACAATAATAAATATTATGGTCACTTAATTTAATACAATGTTGGGAAGGATAACAACTGTTGCAAAACCTCTACGGGAATATAATACACAAAAAATTAATGAAATCCTACGACGCTTTCTCTGCAAACACAATCAATCATACGGTAATGCGTAACGAGCCTAATTTCTAAATCGACCTTTCGGACATCTTTTCCTGAAGTTTCAAGCGTATGCGACAGGGAGAATATACCTAAGCAGGACCAACTATTTAAATAATGTGTATTTAATTTAAATTTAATATTGCAACGCTATCTAAATGTTATGTACATATAAAAAAATATATGAAATAAATATTATAATATTGTATACGAGGGAGACCTGAAATGTTTCCGGAATCGACAAGAGATGACACACGAAGGTTGTTGTGGATTCATTGGTCGGCAAGGGCAGCCATTTTCATGGCAACTGTCAAAATTTCAGACGTCAATAGTTGTTGTTTAAGAGTGTATTTTGTGTAGCAAATTAGGCGGTTTCGCAAAAATAGATAAAATCGAACTTCGTGCAGTGATAAAACACTTCTGGATGGCTGGCAAAACAACCACGGAAATTCGAAATATTTTGCTAGAGGTTCATGGCGGATGTACTCCATCATTTTTGACCATCAGTTTCTGGATGAACGAGTTCAAACGTGGTCGCACAAGTACAAGTGGGCGACACACGCGGTGGGCGCCCGAAAACGCTACCAACCATGCCGTGTTAATTGATCGCCAATTGAAGCGGAAGGGGATAGCAGAGACAACAGGCATCTCAAAAGAATGCATTGGCTATATCCTACACGAAATTTTGAGTATGCAAAAGCTTTTCGCGCGATCGGTACCGCGTTTGCTCACACCGGAACAAAAACGAAATCGGGTGATCATTTCGGAGAAGTGTCTAGCCAGGATCCAACTCCATCCAAAGGATTTCTTTATGCGTTTCGTAACCGAGGATGAGACTTGGATCCACCACTACATACCGGAGACCAAGGAACAGTCGAAGCAGTGGACTTTCCCGGGCAAATGGGCTCCGAAGAAAACAAAGACCGCCGGAAAGGTCATGGCAACTATTTTTTGGGATTCCCAAGATGTGATCCTCATCGAGTATCTATAGGACGGGGAAGGACGATCACGGGGTACTACTACAGCGATTTATTGACCCGATTCGATGCAGTATTAAAGGAGAAACGGCCTCGTTTGCAGGGCAAAGAAATTCTTTTCCACCATGATAATGCACCGACTCATTCATCCCATATCGTCGTGTCCAAATTGAATGAGTTGCGCTACAAATTGGTCTCTCATCCTCCATATTCACCGGACCTAGCTTCCAGCGAGTTTTTCCTATTCCCAAATCTGAAAAAGTCACTGGGAGGAAAGAGATTTGCCTCAAATGAGGAGATCATAGCCGCTACAGATGGCTATTTTGCAGACCTCAAAATATCGTACTTTTCCGACGGCTTGAAGAGACTGGAGCACCGTTTGAAAAAGTATACTGATCTTCTTCGAGGAGACTAGATCGAAAGATAAAAATAAAGTACACGAATACCGCGTTTTTCTTATCGATTCCGGAAACATTTCAGATCTCCCTAGTACATACACTAACGTCCATAAGTTTGGAGGCAAGGTAAAATTCCTTTAAAATAATACGACTGAAAGGCACATCGTGAAATCGTTAACCGCTACTATAAATAATCGTACGCAAATATAAAATTGTTACACATCATTTGCAAACATTGATTAAATAAATAAACGAATGTAGCATACCTATACTACCGTTCATAAGTTTTGAAGCAAGGTGAAATTCCTTTAAACGGCCACTAGTGACTTCAGGAGCTGCAGATAAGATTTACAGTAATGATTTCCAAACGAGATCGACGTCTGATGGCGCCGGATATGGCAACGCGCCTTAATACACAACGATGAGTAAATTTTTCCGTTGCCACCGTCAAGAGGCGGTTATTAGCGGCAAGTTTAAGGGGAGGAATATCTACGTAGAAGAATGCCAAGAATATGTGCCGCGGTAATTCGATCTCGAGGTGGGCATATTGACGAGAAACCACTTTAAAATTTTGTAATATTTCCGGTTTCTTTTTCGTTGTTAAACATTTTTTTCGCGAAGTCAAATATCTATTAATAAATATTATTACAAATCAACTCTACATTTCTCTTGAAATCAAAGAAAACGTCAATTTTAAAGTTGCCCCCATATATGTATATGGACGGTAGTGTGTATGCTTTGTTGGTTGCTTTTATTCTCCCCTTACATAAACGATAAATATTACTTCCAGATGTGCTCAAGAAACTTATATTTTCTTTAAAGTATAAATTTCAGGAAATCATTTTTTGTTTACAGTGACTTACAAAGGCGCTATCCTTTTAAGCTTACAAGTTTTCCTTATATGTTCTACTTGAATCTTTTAATTAATTTTTTTCCCTCAGAAGTTGAAATGATGAATCACATTATTCTGAATAATTGTTATTGGTATTTAGATAAATAAATAATTGTTCAGAACACACTGTCTTATTTCCTTAATTGTCGAAGAAAGTATCTAATTAAAATGATTGCAAATTGTGGGGCCTCATACATAAAATATATATCGCTAATTACATGTTAGTAAATGTTTAAAATATACCTAAAATATATATATAAAAAAAATTAAAAATATTTCATTTTTAAAGTGAAGTAAATGTTTTGTGCTACTTGCATAATTTCAAAACAAGATACCGTTTCGGTAATTAAAATAAAAACAAAGATAATTAGTGTCTAATACAATGTGATTATTCTTAATTCTAAGAAAAATGTTACCAAGCTAAGAGATTCCGATAAATATAAAAGGTTCTGTTACGTAACACGATTATGTCATGACACTGCTGTGATAATAGCGGATTGTGGTAGATAAAGTTTCAAACAAATAAAACACTGCGTACTTGCTTCAAGGCAATAGAGATACGCTCTTACTCCAAAATGTAACGAATAAACTGAAATCGAAAATAATTTCATAAAATCTACAGCAACAGAGAGATCAGATATTTATTTTTTAATTTTTTTAACTACGCATCTTTCTTTTAATGTATCTGAAATAGCTTAGATTTTTATAGCTTATTAATATACGAAGATTATCCAGAAGGTAAAGAAAAGAAACGTTCTTTACCTACTTGATAGAATGAAACAAAATTTGTTGAGTAATACATGCTATACTATTTCTCCACGTACTACTCATAACGTTTCTCTATATCTGTTTCATATTCTGTAATCGCTAGATTACGGAACTAGTGGTTTCTTTTTTGATAGTCCAAATCATGCCTAAACAAATAGACAGGAAGTTTTTCAACATTTGTCGTATAAATTGAAAGATTTTTTGGGTTGCAGTCACTACACACTTCTTTAATAGACGACTTACGTCAACCATTTGGTAATCGAATAACTTCTCGAAGAAGAAGCATCAATTAGCTAGCTAGATGGTGCAGTTTAACTGTGGACTTATTCCACTGGGGTTACTTAAAACAGAAAATTTACGCTAATAATCCAGAAACAATTAATTATCTTAAAGAAAACATTATTGATGGATTTTTTTAAATTGAGCCACAGAAAATTTTGGTAAGGGAAAGAAGGCCTCCCGTACAGCAGCAAATATTTTTCACTACTAAAGTTCAAACTATGTATTAGCAGTTGAAACAAAAATGTTGTTCCACTTTAAATAATTTGTGTATTATACTACAAATTTAAAAAGTGCCCTCAAGTTGAAACGCGTTTTATTTTGAAATAATAACAGAGATTTATTACAATACAGACTTGCTTTCCTTTTATAACCGAAACAATACACATTAAGTGACTTATTCTGTTTTCAAAATTAAAACATGCCGAGGCAAAATCGGCAAAAGTAGACTTGTTCCACTTTAAAAATAAGTTTCTCATATTTTCTTGTTAAAACAAATCTAAGACATCTTAAAAATACCTTGTTGTTTTGCGCCCTTATACTCTCTAAACCAAAGTCACAAGTTCAGAAAAAAACTAGATAATATATATAGGGTAAATAAATATAATACATATACACTACTATGCAAACGAACAAGGCACCTAGATAAATTTTATAGAAAGAAATTTAAGAGAAAATATGTTACCGTAATGTAAATAACTATATTGTTCGATAAAGGTTAACAACTAAGACAACATTTATATCTATAAATAGTATACTGAATACCTTCAGAACTTTTAGTTTTTTAATACTTTGTATGACCACCCTTATTTTTGATAGTATCTTTTACACGGGCCTGGAGATTATCATGCAGTGTTTTGATGTAATCATCCTGAATCCGATACCACTCTTGTTGCAATATGTTCCACAACTCATTTAAATTCTTTGGGGCCCTTTCAATCTTTCTACGGTCAAGTTAATCCCAAACATGTTCGATAATATTTAAGTGTCGGCTCTGCGGCGGCAAGACCATAGTACGAACTACTCCGTCCTCTTGTAACTGACTTAAATAGTTGTTGACCAATCGAGAAGTGTGTTTGGGATCGTTATCTTACTGCAGGAGAAAATTATTACCAAGTGGACGATCCCCAGAAGGTATAGCATGTTGCTCCAATAACGTTCGATACTTCTCCGCTATAGGCTTCCCTTCAATTTTAATAAAGTCATCAACTCCTTGTCATGTTTGACAGTAATTTCTAGTCATGGTTCTGCAAGAGCGTCTTCAACACGTCGTCGAACATACTAACACCTATGCATATGCCTATATTTAGCATTTACCACACCCAGGTAAATGGTAAATATCACTACATTTAAAAATATATTAAGAAATATTTCCGAAACCCTGACCATTATATTAACTTTTAAAAATGTACCTATGTGCCTATTTCTTTTGCACGGTAGTGTATAAATTATATTTACATATATACCCTAAAGGTAATTTAAAAATTAGTAATACTTTTATCATAAATACGTATGTATATATATCACATTTAAATCGTGTATTGCTACTCAGTAATAAATATTCAAAAATAACACCTTTCCACCATCTGCAAACATTCGAAATTTGTATTTGCGCACACACGGTTGGCATAAACATACATAAAATGAATTTTCTTTTCGGTTGGTCACGCGTTTTCCACCAATAATAAACCTAAAAGGCGTTTATCTTTACGTAACCTTCCACAAGTATCCGCAAAAGTTCCATTAAACAGGCGGTGTACATAAAATGTATCAAAATAGAAACCTCGATTTTGTGCGGCCGAATTGGAAGAAACCGTCTAATAAATAGATTTTCAAGGCTGAAGGATTCGATGATCGTCATCGGTTTTCGATGGTAAGTAGTAAAAAAAATCGTTTTTCTAAGGCATTGTAGATTATAAGTACCTTCAACTCGCTAGTATGGAAATAAATTTAGTGCAAATTTACAATCGTTCTTATCATATTGTGTGGCCTACGTGTGTTGTGGTGTTTAACTTTCGCTGCTTCGATTTGATAAAAGTGACGTTTCGAACTTGTTTAAACATCGACGACATAATTTATACGAATTAGGTCTCTGAATGTTACGCAATACGGTTATGGGAGGCATTGTGTGTATGCATAAGGTCTCTCGGGGATATAAATCGAAGCAGACATGTACATTCCGGTAGTATATATCCACATACTAGGTGGTATAAGCTCACGTGCTTTGTAAGCATGCAATGACGTCAATTCGCTCTGGTACTAAAAGCCTTAAAATTGTAGAGCACTTTGCGGGACTGTTTACTTGAATTAAATCGGTTTTATTACGATGAGGTAGTATTATTTTTTTTACACTTGAAATAATTAGAAGAATACAGTTTTAGAATGTAAACACGATCGTGAATTTTCGGCTTGCAGATATTCTAATGTCAAACAAATGCGTAATGTGACATAAAATCTTATTGGATTATTTATTTTATTTTATTAATTTACAATATTACAACACCAACGGTATAAGATTGCAATGACAAATTATATTTGAGGTATTAATTTTTTTATTGGTTACCGCTACTGTAAAGTTTTTTGTAATAATCAACTGAATCTAAGTATTATGGTACCACGTTGTGAATACATTCTTATCGCGTTAACTAGGATCACTGCGAATAATAGTGAAGTTTTATTCTAAACATATAATACATTTAATTCTTTTGTACGGATTATTAATTAATATTCCGTACTATAATTAAACCAATCTATTAGCCAATACGATAACTTGGAGGCTATCTTGGATTAACGCAAATTAACGACGGTTCTCTTTTAAGTTTTGCATATGTACAGAGCTGCAATAAAGCAGTAGATAGCTTTTTTGAAGACCATTGTTTTTCAAACGATTTTCCGCGAAGATTACGCACTTCTGCATGTGCACAAACCACCTCTGGAAACAGTTATTCCACTCGTTTGTTGGTAAAGTGAAAATTACGTTTTTTGAAGGCATCAACTGCTGCTTCTAATGAATAAAATCTTTGCTCACGTACTCCGTTCTTGATTTTCGGAAAAATAATCATTAGGACTTAGATTCGGACTATACGGAAGATGATCTAACATATCAACATTTTGTTGCGTTAACAATTTAATAGTTTTGCATGCTGTGTGCGAATTTGCATTGTCTTGGTGAAGGATGAGTCGTCGTTAGGGGTTGGTTTTTCGAAGCTCAGCGATAACTTGCGGCACACACATGATTGTATAGCAACTGGCAGCAACAGTAACAAATGCCGCGACCATCTCTTTGGAGATACTTCGAGAGCGGATGACTTTTGTCGACTCTTCTTCATCTTGGAATGCCCAAACCGACGACTGGCGTTTATTTTCTGACTCATACGTGTTAATCTAAGAGTTATTACCGTTGACGATGTTGTACACGTTTTTAGAGTTTCCGGTGTTGAAGCGGTCTAGAATTTTTGACACCAATTCACCCTAGCTGTTTTCTATTCTTCAGTCAACAAATGCGGTATCTAACAGGAAACTAATTTTTTACACGCAATCCTTCATACAAAATTTTTTGAATTGAGGTCTATGATATCCCCAATGATGCCTTAATCTAGCGATATGTCACAGGTCGATTTTTGTTGATGATCTTGCGCACAGCATCGACGTTTTCCTGAGTGATTACCGTTCTTGGTGCGCCTGCTCTTAGATCGTTGCTAAGACTAATCCATCCACGTTTGACTGAGTTACATACGGTTTAATTTCATTTTTCAATTAACTCGTCAACTTTGACTTTGTGTTCGTTGAAACTACAACGCAACATGTATCGCATTAAAAGTTTGGATTTGGGTTAATTAAAGATGGAGGTTAATTTTTGGTGCTGAGATTTGATTAGTGGCGTCCTCTACGTCTCAGTATACAAAACTTAACAGACATCCCTCGTATCGAAACACCTAACCGTATTACATCAACTACTTACATTAATACATTTGATTTTCATTTGAAACCATTTAATTTCTAATTCGGTTACCCTATATGTTTATCTTGCAGATCATGAAGTAGTCTTTTGTTCTTTGAAGTTGCATAAATTAAAATGTAAACTGCATTGGCGCACAGCATTAAAACTTATTTCAAACGGACCGTTTTAAGATCCCCTTTGAAATACCTATAACAACGAAAGATTAATATATTCAATGAATTTTTACATACGAATGATGAGTTTACCTTTCACTAAACTTCCTACTATATGGCTCACTAGCACAATTAAGTTACGTCCTAACGTAATTTGTTTTGCATGTTGGAATTACGACACGAATTACTGCGATATCGTACGATAAATGCAATCAAGCAAGTATTCTTCTTCAATTGCATGTTTGAGTTACTGTTAATTTGAAATGGTATGCCTTCTCACTCTAAATTTTAATTCTTGCCATGGGTGCTGTATTACGTTCAAGTCCGGCGATTGCTGTGGAGTTTGAACAACTTTTGGACAGCCAACACCGAACTTATGCTTAAGATCATTATCCTGATAAAATAAATGTGTCCAAATACCTAATTTGTCTGCACTTTGTTTGACATTTTTCTTTAATAAACTTAAATATTGCCATTTGTCCATGGTGCCTTCCTTGAAATGAATATTGCCAGCATTCAACCCCCTGAAAATAGAGATCCTCCTCTGTGTCTTATGGTTGACGTCGAATTCTTTAGTTTTAGCTGTTTATTCGATTTATACCATACATTCCGACCGAAACAAACTTATTTTTGTTTCGTCTGTCTTCCCTGAGTGGGATATCCTTTCCTACAGATCCTTGTTGATTTCTTTTAAAATCCATCGTTCATCCCCTTCTTTAAGAATTTTTTTCGAATTAGTTCTACGTTTGTTGGATATTCTTTTATCATCAGTCCATCTTTTTAATTTCCTATCTTTCTGCAGTTTCACTATCAAACGTTGAGTATCACAATTAGTCTGTCTTTTTCTCGATTCCATTACATAAATATTTTTGAAATACCTACACACGCAGCAAAATATGGTCGTATGAGAACACACTATTGTAGTAACTGAGATACTGTAGTTTTTCTCAGGGTTCGGTACTTCCTTGAATACGTGTTTTTTGTTAACTTAGTATGAACTCAAAATACAATGTTTTTATGTATGTATTTTTCGTGGTCTATGTATTGTGCTACAAAATTAGAAAACAGTTTGTCACTATTGGTTGTGTAATGAAGAATAGCAGAAAACATGCGTCTGCTACTAGGTGGATGATTTTCATTGTGACTAACTGTATCTTGGAAATAACGTTAACTTACTTTCTTAGAGTCATTCGACTCACTAACAAATTGATGTTTTGCTGAATTAAGACGTTGATTAAACAGTATACATGATTAGCAAGACACAGCAATGCTTTTTCCAGCTTGATGAACAAACAATTCATTATGTTTCAAGGATACGGCGCACACTCTTAATTTACCGAAAATTACTCTTCATACAAAGAAAATTCCCTGGTTTGATATTGATATAGCAATTTAATTCATATTTACTGCGCATATGAGTGGTTCGTCTAAGCAACGGTGTTTATTCTTTAAATCTACAAGTGGACACCATATATATACATGACTATGCACTATCTAAATGCTTGCAAATTTTTCGTTATAGTCGCCAAGTGTAAATAATTTAGAATCGAAAACATTTTTTTTGGCTGCATGTCAGTTCACAAAATTACACATTCTTGATTATTTTCGCTGTATTTCATTCGAAGCATGACGAAAATAATTTTTGGTTAAATTTATCCCAAACGGATCTATAAATGACTTCATAAATAATGTGCATAAAAAACGCGAGATAAAATAGAAACGCCGAGTAACTATGTCCTTTTGTTTACATTTGCAAAGGAAAATATACAAATATCTTACCAAATACGATTTCTATTAAATTTTGCGTCGAATATTTCTTTGTTTTGTCGGTATTCTAAGTATAGCGTAGCCATTATTGTGCGAAGATCGCGGCACGGGGGGTCCTTAAGCTTTGGGGACCTAAAATCGCACCATAATTATACCACCCCAGAAAAAACTTTGGACTAAAATTAGAAAAAGATAATAAAGAAAACAAAAATTTATTTTTTAAAGTACTCAAAAATATGAGGAATGGATTCAGTAGCAACAAAAGACAAAGAAGGACAAATACAGACAGAAAAATGATTATAAATCGCTTGGAAGACTATTTCCAGCTTGCTGAATAGCGCAAGCGAAATAAGAGCATAAAAAGGGTCATGGACGTGGACTTCGTTTGCCCATACACTATAAACATCCACTCAATTTTCTTTCAGCAGTTAGGAACAAACTTTTCTGCAACTTGAATTCGTATTGAGTTTTTTAGCAAAAATGTCACGGAACGAGCCTGTTGAGATGCTAACCTCTCCCACAAGTTTCCTGATAGTTAAATGACTTAATTTTCTAAAGTTGGGCGCCACTCTTGAATCGTATGAACCATTCATAACACTGAGTGCGACCTAGAGCATCATCCCTGAAAGCTTGCTACGAAGGTTGAAACGTTTCCGTCAAAGCTTTTCTTCTCAGCTTCATGCAAATCTTTACGTTCCACCTTTACTCCAGAAAATCGCACATTGCAATAATCGCTGTGAACACTAAACCACCTTGTACTCAAATAACAATAGCGCGAGAATTAGATGAGATGTAAAAATTCCGAAAACACGTCGTTATGCGCTAGATTATGCCAGACGAATTATTGCCAACCGCACGTCACTTCAGTTTCCCCATTGGCGCGTGATTCAAAATGTTCAGTTATTATCTGAATAAATCTCGCATATGTTTTGTTCGTTTCTTTCTTCATTAATTTACGCACCCTTTGATAGTCACAACTTATAAGATACAATTCTAAACAATTTCCAAAATATAAAAAACTAACGGCTTGAATACGAGATTTGTCTCGAAATATATTAATAAAATTATTACATAAAACCTATTTTCCAATTATACCTCGTACTATTGCTGATGAACATTTTAATATAATGCACGTTTGTTGACATTTTATCAAGTAAATCAATCATTTGAGAAATTCAAAAGGACTCTATTAAGATTTACGAGCATATCAATATTTGTCAAGAACTATAAGCCGTTCGCACCATAAAATTCAGTATTGGGTCTTATGGAATGTTATTCTCTCCTTCTATTAACAGAAAGTTTATGTATGTACATCTCTTTTCAACTTGGGCAGAGTTGCACGATTTTGTACTAGTGATTTTTTTGCAGCTGCTCTGCTCATGATTCCTGCGACGTTTACATTTCAATTTAAGAATTTCGAAGAAATGTCACATTCGTAAATTATGTTTTAATAAAAACCGCTTCGCATAATTTGAAAAATATAGAAATAACTTGTAATATTTTTATTAAATAGATATATGTACTATCTATCATGTAGCATAAACAAATATGTGAAATATTGGTTATGTTGCATTTGTCATTTCTTCATGTAGCTAACTGTAGAGTTTAAAATATCCTAATATAATTTTGACACAATGTGGCAACATCGTTCGCATTTCCCGTAAGAGTTATACTGAATTTTAAGGTGCGAACGGACTATATGTTGTTTGTGGTAACTCACGGTCACCACAATCCATACTATTTCATAGTTAAACAATGTGAATGAATAATGTGAATGTTGATGTCCAAAAATAATTTCTTCAGCATGTGGCTTTATAACAAAAGATAATAAACTAACAATGCTCAACTCTCCTTATAAACTTAAAACCAAAACACAATAAAAAATTTGAACCGCCGTAGCGGTTATTTCACGAGATCATTGCGTGGTCTTAATTGTATGTAAAAACTCCACATAATTGGGTGGAAGCGATATGATAATTTTACGCAAATTTTGAAACTACTATTACTTTTTGGATAATTCATGAGTAATACATACGTAGATACATAATTATAGTTTGTTAGGTCCTCTATATGTTTCAGTTAATTGGATGCTTCCGTTTTCCTTAGCCGGTTCGTAATACATCCTTACTATATAATTATTAGTGAGAACCTATATAACTAGGTGTACAGTTTACAAAAACTGGTATATAGATGCTTAACAAAAAAAAATATTTAAGTTGTTAGGAAAAGTGCTTATAGTAATGGTTGCATGTTATCATTATTTTTATATTCTTGTATTTGGACCTTGTAAAATGAATGTAGTAAACTAAACTGTATTGTACTGGGTGTCCCAAAAGTATTTTTCAACTTGTTTTGTTTACTGCGCGAACATAATCGTTGAGCAGAGGTATGCCGATCGCAAACCTCGTCCTTGAGAATTTGGTGGTTATGAAGAAGTTCTCAGATGAGGCGCATTTTCGCTTTAATGGCCATGTAAGTATGCAGAACTGCCGTTTATTGGAGTTCAACAAATTAATCAAATTTAAACCAACTTAACATCGGCATTTTGATGCAATGTCTTAATTTTGTTTATTTTTTATCAATATTGGGCTCTATATCTAATTCAGGGGCATTATTGGTATTTGCAAAAATGTGCTTACATCACAAAAGTATATACAAAATTTTAAAAATTATGCAAAAACTTGCACATCTTTTTCATATTCACTGAAATTAAATGTAAAACAACTGAACTATTGGACATTTAATAGGTCTGGTAAGCATAAACGAAACATTACTAACGGTGTAATATTGAATTCTAACAGGTTTAAAACATAAATTTTCATACCTGTTGAAATTAACGTAGACTTAAGGCCCAAATTACTGAAGAACCACGTAACTTTAACTTAATACTGAACGCAACTCACACCATCCTTCCTAAACCATATGAAGTCAATGAAAATATTCTGATGACACAAATTACACCAACGACAAACATTCGTAAAGAGGGTCAGGGATCAGAGAAAAAATGTTTCTTCTTAAAGATAACGATAAAATAAAATATGCTGCAAATTAGCCTTAGATGAGAAGAAATAATTTTGGTGTTATCCGTAGAAGTGTGCATTACACGTATGCATAGGCGACTTTGTTCTTCGTTATAGAAGTTTTGTCTCAAAGTTCTTATCGCTTCATTATAAAACGTAATGCGTTTATATAATAGCCGTGTACGTATGGATTAGAATGAAGGGTCTCATATCAAAAACTGTTCTTATCGATTGCGCAACGTGCACGGTTTATGTGCAAATATTATATTGGACTTATTGTTCTCTAAAAGACAGCGATAAGAAGTAGCGTATAGAAGTTAACATAAATAACAAAAATATTTGTAATATCATTAGAAAGTTTTCATTTAAGTGAAGTTGAAAATATTACAGTAATTGTTGGCATAAAATTCATACAACTATTATTAACAAAATCTTGCTTTGATTTACATTTTATTTGCTCATGCAATGCTTTTGAATGTTCCTTAATAAGAACTACTTCACAGCAAAAAGTAATTTCACGAATCATTTATTTACCTCACGGACTATTTAAAGAAAATAATGTTATCTAGAGATCTGTTCATAAATACTATATATTTATTCAATCCACTCACAAATCTACTGTCATCGATTAAATAATATCAAAATAAGTAAAGAAAAAAATAAATTTGGAAGCATGTACTATGCTGAAATAGTTTCAAATAGTTGCGGCACTACGTAATCATCTAGCAATACGTAGTTATTTACATGAAAAATTCTCAAACTTATGGATAATAAGAAATGGACCCATTGCATTGCAACCTCAAACCTTTGGTTTGTATGCTTTAGATTTTTATACATTGGGAGTACTAAGACTAGATTGTATCGAAGATCACATCAAACACATGGATTTTGATAGAATTGATCGACGTTCTTTCAAAAAAACTACAAAGTTCGTTTTGAAAAAGTGTAATATCTGTATTAATCATAATGGTGGACTTTTGTTAATTTTTTAGTAGTCGATTTTGTCATATTCTTTTATTCGGTTATTTAAGTTTACTTTATTTTTATTTGTCAGTAAAATGCTGTTTCCATGAAGTAAGTTATATGTCATAGCTAAATAAAAAAATGTCCCTAATTCTTTTGTTTTAAATTAACATTGAAAATTTTGCAGAGGTATGTATGTTTTTCTATAAGATTATGGTCAACTATGAAACAAAAAAGCATTAATTTATATCATAACTCCAAACTGGCTTATACAATTAGCAATTTGACTTGACTATCTTACCAAAACTATAATTATCTGCAACTTACTTTTTTTTCTCTAATAAAAATACAAACAACAAAAATATCTAGTTAACCATGATTAAACAAATATAACCTCTAGCTTTACTACTTTTCCATGTCGCGGTACTAAATATCTGAACAGACTCACCTGGTCTACATACCATTTTCTAAGTATGCCGGCAGATAAAATATCTCAAAAAGAAAGGACTAACAAAAATCAATTTCATCGCTTAATCAACAATGTATGAAATCAAGTCATTCCTATAGCAAAGATTGCGCTAAAATCAATAACTGACACAAATACAGTGAACGATATTGCGGTTAATCTCTTCTGGTAACCTGACCGCACAGCAAATAAAATCTGGTTTAAATTTACCATTAACTAAATGGAAATAAATTTTATCCGTCAATAAACGTTTTTGACGAGAAAAAGGATTTTAAAATCGCTCTTAATGAAAAAACAAACAGGCAAGACGGAAATTTCCGCAAGATTACATTTTCTGAAGAGAAGAGATTTAATTTAGGCGGTCCTCATGGGTTCACATATTATAGGCACGATCTGCACAAAAGCACTAAAGCAATCATTCGAAATTTTGATGATGGTACTATTACGGATAACAAAAAATTATATATAAATTATAATATTCCGATACTTATATAGAACTTCTGAAAACAGTTGTAGTAGATTTTAGTGAACAAATGCTGTCGCAGAACTAGATATTCCAACATAATAATCCTGCTGTTCATGCCAGCATTGAGAATCTCTGGGAAATATTGGCAACAAGGATATATGCTACTAATAGCGTTACTGAATTGAAATCTGCAAAATTAAATGCTAGAATGAGAGATCCATGCCACAACAGAATCTATATGGAAAGACACCCGCTCAGAGATGGTACAATCCTCATACCATTCATTTTGTTTTCTCCGTACCCTTTCGTAATCATCAGATGATCGTAAGCAAAAGCGCGATTTGTCAGTGAAGGTCACATGTCTTCAAACATTCAAACTGCAGACGTACCCTTGCAATTGTGGTCCAGTGGTACGTCCTTGCAAATTAAAACCAACTTCTTCAAGTTTCTATCGTCCCGTTATTTCACTTATTTCAACCCCCCACTATTTGCAAACACTATCTAAATTGAACTGCTGTTGATTTATGATTACTTAATGTATTGAGAACAATAAAACGATCATCAATCGCAATTGTCACAATTCTTGCAGACCTTGTCTCTAGTCTCATAGTATTGAATCCAAACATCTCACACTTCCATACTCAATTAAGGCAACGATTTCTGATACGTTCGTAATTTTATAATAAACAAATAATCATGAATAAAGTATGCTCTTATTAGTGTCTAATCCTGTATATTAGACACCAATGATAGATAGTGTGATTAAAATTCTTAAAGCTCGAACTGCTGTTATTTTGGACTGGATTAATCACTTAGAGCATGATAAAAAATGTCAGTTAAAGTGCATCTTTGCATGTAAAAGATGCATTTGAGAAATTCTTTAAAAAGTATTTCAGGTTGGCTGGTTTTTTCACAGGCTATTAAATTATCATTCAAAAGCATAGCTAAAAAAACCCTTTTAGTGAAACTTATCTAAAGATAATTAATTTAGTTAAATCGTATCAGAGCATACTTCATTTTCTTTATTAGTTGTAAGACATTCCATTAAGTATGAGTAATTGTTAATATATGTGCACTTTCATCGCGTTCATAACTGCCACGAGTCGCCCTAATTTCACGTATATGCACGTCCACTTCTCCGTATTATATTACCTTTCTAACGAATGCACCCAACGCAACACCTTTCCACACAAGTTCCAGTTACGTAATGCTGCTGTAACATATTGTTCGCGAAACGCTCACGTATCTCGAGACGATCTTTCAATCTGATTGATTTTAAACGTGCCACATCGGTATCCATTAATTTTAACCGTTTTGTTTTTGCGATCTGAGTGTTATATTACGTTAGAAATCCGAAATAGAACATTGCCAAAATATATTTTTTTTCTCCTTCGTTCGAATGCAGAAGTGACCAATAGAAATAAATACGCCTGTAAATAAAGATAGCCAGATGCTTCCTGCGTCTAATCCGTATTTTAGATCGCACAGATTTTCCTCGGAAAGCTTTCGGTTGGTGATGCACGCCTTTGACGTTGATCCCTTCACAGCTCTTTATTCTTGTTGCCAGATTCTTCTTCCAAAGTTCGACTTTTTAAAAATATACCCGTGTGTTTTTTTTCTTTCATTTGCGTAATCTAATGGAGTACCTGCGACTTATTTACGCCGTCCATCAATCGTAATATTAATAGTTGTCTTTGCAGCAGAAGTCGTTCGCCAAAAATTTAAAAAAAACATGTTTTTCTTTGGGGAGGATATTTTTGTACTCCATTACAACATATATCAAAACAGCTACATTTTCTGAATTATCGCCGTTTCTTCAGAGACGCTTAAAATTTTCTACAGAAATTAGTTTTCTCTAGTACAACTTTTCGTATAACCACCAAAGAACTCGCCTAAAAATTAGCTAAAATTTACGAATAGATTTATTCTTGTGACAACTGAAGCTACAATAAAATTATTCTTCCAAAATGCATTTCCACCGGCAAGCCTAATTAGTAGAAAAAATGAAAACACGAATTTGCGTTTAGTAATAATAATACATCCACAAGGTCAAACCGACATTGACCAGGTCAAATATATGTATACATATGTATATATGCACATATGCACGACGTGTTTTAAGAATTGCGTTTTGAAATTTGGCAGGTAGTGATTTTGGGTTAAATGCTTTTGATTTTAAAATACTTTCAGAATTTTTCTATTTCTGATTGTATCGTAACTTTTTTATCTCAAATGGGGGCTCCTAATTTTTCTAATTAATGTGAACTTCTGAGATGATTTTGAAGCTATAGATTGTGTCACCTAGGTTTCGAAGTATTAGATCTTATGGAGTATATTCCTCTATTACTAGCTTATGTGAATTTGTATTTAACTATCTTTTTTTGGATCTAGGAGCGTTACCAAGTTATTTCGCGTTTTGTTTATCCCTTGTTTTTAAGTTATTTAAATTCCTCTTTTAAAAATATATGTACAGGTGTAATACCCTGTATACTGTATATCTAAAATATGTATCCATGTTCAGATTTAAACTTTTAGATGACTATTTTGGAAGGTATCCTGTATAAATGTTGTTCCGAATTTTGAATTATTTTTTTATGTTGACATATTTGACAGTAGAAAATGGCTAATGTTTAACCTAAGTCAATAATAGGAATTCTGGAAAAATAAAATATATTTTCTAATAAATGCAAAAAAAAGGAATTTAGTAAACATATCGATCTCCTTCGGTTTCAATACAAATTCTTACTCATCGTTTGATGTTGCTAAATACTTTGTCAATAAATGCAAAACGTAATTTGGCAAAAATTTTTGTTTAACTGTCAGATATTGTTCTGATCAACATAAGTAATTAAAAAAAAAACATAGCTCTCCCGATTATGGTTACATTGTATTTGTTTCTATTCCGTATTGTCTTTATATTGTGTTATTGAAAACCTAAACATGTCACAATCTGGATTCAACAACAACGACTTTATGAATCTAATGATCACCCACCTATGTACAACGCGACAGCATAGATAGACAGATACAAATTTCATCAACTCTATGAACAAGGCTGAGAAAGAAGCCTGGACTTCATTCACAATGGTTGCTGGCAATTTTCGTGGAAACAAAAAGGCCTCAAATTACAAAGATTTAGTGAAACCGATGCTTCAAACATTTCACCGCCTAGGTTGTAACATGAGCATCAAGCTTAATTTCCTTCATAGTCATTTTGGCAGGAAATAACATTTTCCAGGTAAAAATGAAGTTAAAAAATTTTGCAATTGCTTTAGCCTTAGAGTTTAAGTTTTGATCTTTAACTCGTAATGAAAAATCCATGAACAAGGCATTTTTCAAGCATACTCATACTCATCAAAAACATCTGACGTTATTAATTTAAAAAATTACGAAATATTGCACAAATTAAACAATCGCATGCACTAATCACATTTCCATATCAATCACTTTTTTCTGCTCTTATGTTTATCATTTCACGTCTGCTTTGAGTATTTTTATCCCGCCAACCTTGAAATATTTCAGATCTCTCGATCTAATCAAAACTTACGTTGTCCCATGCAACAATTGCTGACAGGTGCCACGTTCGCTGTAGTATATTTACAATCACAAACCGGTATTGTTAAGCGGTCTTTCATCCAAACAAATCGTTCGAGACGCAGCGATAACAGAATTCCAAAACAACAAAAATAAGATGCAGATTATATCTGGTTGACAGTCGCAAATCAATCATCGGGCATAGCCGGTGATATAATACTCATTATATCCTGTTGTCTATTTTTCTGCCATATAATGGTGCTATAAAAATATATTGGATTTTATATTATCTATTACTTTTTAAATAGATGGCAAATTGATTAAATCTTAAATTTCAGGATTTTATATGGAGGATTTGTCAATTCTTGGAGACTGATTTTAACCGTGAAAATTTTTATTTTACACTGACTCGCAGTAAAAATGATGCAGTGGTACATAATTTGGTAAGGTGCTTAAAATGTTAGGAAAAGCAATTATTTGGGAAAAGTAAATTAAATATTTTATATCGATGCGATTATCAGATATGCTTATAATTTAGAGTAGTTCGGCATTGGTCGATAGACGACGTTAGAAGAGAATTAGTAATTTTTTACCATAAGAACAATGATACAGCATATTACTGAACGGTATAATGGCGAAAACAGAGTGAAGAACAAATGTAGACCGAAAAAAAATATTTAACGAACATAACCAATGGTGGATTATTAGACAATCTATAAATAGCCCACTGTTAAGCGCTCCTAAGCTAACCCTGGAGGGAAAAACTGTAAATGCAGAAACAGTTCGAAGAACTCTAGAGCCTGCCAATTTGGTCGGACGAATAGCCAGGAAAAAACCGTTTATAAACCAGAAGGATAAAGAAGTCGCTTACAGTTTGCAATACAGGATCAAAACAAAGATTTCGACTTCTAGAAAACTATTTTATTCTCACGTGAGAGTAAATTTAAACTTTCGGCTCAGATGGGAAGGGTAATGTGTGGAGAAAAAAAGAATAAAGAATTAAAACCGCAACATTTAAAACCAACAGTTAAACATGGAAGTGGTCATGTAATGGTCCAGGGCTGTGTTTCTGCTGCTGGTGTTGAAAACCTTCATTTCATTGAAGGTATTATTGATAGGTTTATGTACTTAAACACCCTTAAACAGAATTTAGCGTCTAGCACCAGGAAACTTAACACAGGTGACAAGGTGATTGTAGATTTTACCGGGACAACATTCTTCGTGTGTGATCCAGGAATGGTTGTTATATAACTACCGCAGTGCGGTGAAAGCTTCAGCTCAATACCTTGACATAAACGTTATCGAAAATTTTTGACTTATTCTTGAAGCAAAATTCTGTCATCGAATATCCAATAAGAATGATCTAAAAATGCTTTGTTACAAGAATGGAACAGCATTTCGCCAGATTATACGCATAAGTTAGTAGAATCTGTTCCAGGTAGATTACTACATCGCCCAACAAAATAAATTTTTTGTCGTGGTGCCTGTAAAATACGACCTGATTTAAGGTATTTCTCATGTTCTGGTTCCAAAAATAACTGGTATTTCTCCCTAGTAGCTCTGGTTTTTAAGCTACACTACGGTGAAATTTTTTACTCATACGTAATAAATTTCACCGTTATTTATTAGTAGAACAGATGCTTTCTAACTTTCACATGCTCGGATGTAACATGAGCATCAAGATTCATTACCTTCACAGCCACTTAGATTATTTTCCAAAAAACTTAGGTTACGTTAGTGAGGAACAGGGAGAAAGATTTCACAAATACGTCAGCATTATGGAGGAAAGATATCAAGGAAGATGGGATACCTATATGATAGCCGATTACTGCTGGAATCTTCAGCGAGACTGTTCCGGTAAATCTCACGCAAGAAAACCCTACAAAAGAACATTTTTAACTGATGATTCAAAGTTGCGTATGCATATTTTTGTGTTAAATAAATACCTCCTACTCAGTGTTTGTGTTTCAGTTAATAGTTAGTACAAATAGTAATATTTAAAATCTTACGTACATAAAACATTGTATCTAATTTTGGCGAATTTTTCCTACATAGGGCAGAGAGAGTGGATTTCGAAAACTAGATCTGATAGAACAAATCTGGTATTTTTGGATTAGGCACCCCCAAATCGCTTAATTAGACTTAAAAAATCCGAGGCACCAATATGTGTGTTGGCCAGTGTTATAATTAATTATAAAATCTAAAGGAAATCCAACTAAATATTAATTGTTTCTTTAATAAATTTTAAAAAATAGTTAATTCATTATTATTGTAGGTGCATTATTTTCATTATGATGTTAGATATGTAACCGCTGTAAGGTTATCTGATTAGAATTCGTAATACCTCTTCGAATTAGTTTTGTTTTATTTATGTAATGTATTTCAATAATAGTAGATATAATATATTTAATTTACTTTTCCCAAATAATTATTTTACCTAACATTTTCAGCTTCTTACCAAACTATATACCACTGCATCACTTTCACTGTGAGTCTCTGTAGACGGCAGACTGATCTTAAATTTTAGGATTGTATATGGGATGTGTTAATTCTTGGAGACTGATTTTAACCGAGAAAATTTTTATTTTAACTTACGAATTGACTTCCCGCAATGTAATTAAGACAAAATTTTCAATTTGTGATTAATCCAAAATCAAAGCAAAATCAATTAGTTTCACACACTTCAGTCAAGATGTCAAATTTACCTTAGAGTCATTTAATATTTTTTTAAATCCTTTAAAATGAATAGGTTAACTACATAACTTATATTCTTACAATAAATATCTAATTATAAAAACTTAGACACTTGAAAGATTAACTTACTAACCGGTATCATAATTAATGCTTCTAATGCAGTGTCAATGTAAGTAACTAATTAATCTTGTGATTCAATCTGAAACCGTAGGGATTTTATCAGATTTAAGTCCAAAAATTTTATCTTACATTTCGAGCTACAAATAAACGAATAAATAAAAACTCGTAGTAAACAACGTTATCGATGATCTGTGAGTATACTTGTTATTTTTTATCGCATTATAGTATATCCACATTTATGGTTGTGGAAGATAGGTAAGGATTATGATTTTTACTATTGAACTTTAGCTTCGCAAAATCTAAACGAATTTTACTTCAATCTGATGAAGAACACTTTCATTTTTTCCACTTACAACATACACTTCTAAAACACCAAAAATTTTAAAAATGATGAATACCAACGTTTATCTTCAATTCTCATTTTATATACCACTCACAATTAACATTTCGCAGTATCAATCGAGTACTTTAAAATGAATTTGAAATGCACAATGCGACGATCTCAAAAAAAAGCAGCAAAAACTCGATTGTGGAAGAATCGAATCAGATTGCGTTTGCATCTGGAAGCAGGATGTCCAGCTCTGGCATTTGATACAGCTACTGATTTCAGCGAAGAACCACCACTACCACTTGTAGGAGAAGTGGTCCTCTTTTAATCTAAAATTAATCATTCAAGCCAGATGTGTGTTATATCCCAACGGTTTTTGAAGGAGGGATATCATTTTCGACCGTTTGGTACCTGCATAGATGATTAATGTGCGTTAAATTCTTGCGTATTTAATTCTGTCGTCCAAAGCTTTCATCACTAAATATTAACGTAGCACTGATAATATATTATACACATTTTCAGTAACACATGTATAACTGTACTAAAACACTTTAAATTTTCAAAAGCATGGCAAATATTTTCTTGAGAGATTATGTTAATCTAATTTATTTTTATTAACTTTTTTATTTTATTTATCTGGTAGTTAGAATCGTCTTATGATAGCTTTTCTCATTACATTTATTACCATTATTATAACAACAGATACATTTGTTACTGTAAAATTTCCAAATGCATGTTCTAAAAATCTAAGAAATTCCCTTTGCAACAGGAAATAACGTGCCAGGTTTTTTTTTAATTCATTAAAAGCACTCGTTGACAATGACGTAATAAATAAATAATTGAACATGAAGCTTTGAAAATACGAAAATAATTGCCGTGCTTTAACACCGAAGTAATTAAAGAAGTCTGTGACTTGTTCCATCGAAAAGATGACAATGTTGACGGTGTATTGAACATTATGTGAAATAATAACACTGTCCAATACAATTTTTGCTCACTTCTACTTGTTTTTTACTAATTTGGGTATGCCGAATTCAGAGATCATATTGGTTTTTGCGTATCACATCAAAATTTAACTCTACGTAATACTCTATTCTTTGAAGAAAAAATAGTGTAGTTAAGTTGTTACTTAAAAACTGATAAGACATAAACAAAGTATAAAATTTTAATAATATATTTATTTATTTAAATATAATATTAGTTACGAGTACAGTACAAGTTTATTTTAATAATCATTAAAAAATTACAAGAGTACAAGAGTAAAATCACAACAACAATCAGGGAATAAATTTTCGTTTGCTGCACTTTCTGCTGTGTATTTTAATTTAACAGTCTCTTTGGACAGTCCAACAGTAGTCGGCTATCACATGACAATCCCATCTTCCTTGGTACCGAGTTTCCATGGTTTTAAAATCTTGATGAAATCTCTCGCCTTGTTCATCGCTTACAGCACTTAAATTTTCGGGAAATCTATCAAGATGAAGGAAAAGAACGTGTTACAACCTGGGTGGTGCAATTTTTAAAGCATTGATCTTTATAATTGGAGGCTTCGTCGTGTCCAAGAAAATTGTGACCATAGCGAATGAAGTCCATGCCTCTTTCTCAGCTTCGTTCATAGAGTTCATGAAATTTGGATCTTGGTCATTAAAGTTCTAATTAAGGTCCATCAAGTACCCCAGCTTTAATTTTTTTCTAACTTAGTCGTTGAAAGTTTTGACATATATACTTGAAACAATCCCCTTACAAATCTAGAGCTTTAACATATTGCTTCATAAAACCCAATTTGATGTGAAGAAACGCAAAAATTACATTTTCTCTGTCGACTAAAGGTTCACTTACAATATTACAATTATTTGAACAATTACGAATTTGCTGTATTTAGTTAACGATTTTCAATAATTCTGAAATCGGCAAACAAGAGATGCCGTAGAAAGAGAACGTGCCATGATAGGGGAAAATGGGTTTCATATTTGGCATTAACGTACCCATATTAGTTAAAAACAAATACAAGATCTTTGACAGTAGAAAAGAACATTTTGTTGGCTAGTGTAGAATTCTACAGAAGCTTGTATAATGTAGCGACATAGTACATATCTAGAGAAGGAACATCTGTATTCGCGTAATTTTGCAATATTCGATGGTAACCTACAGAGAAATAGCTGTTGTAAAAATAAGTTACGAAGGAGAAGAAATGATCTACAGCAAATGGAAATGTAGTAATGAAGCAGTGTCTCATTTAGAATTAAGAGGTACAAAATATCTTTTTTGCTAGAAAAACAGTGACTATATAAAATTAAATTAGTACAAGGTCGAAGAATTCGTGGCTCTGTCAGAAGAATTATATTTTGTAAATTCACTTATGAACACAAGATTGAAAGAACAATTGTTTTTAGGATAGGAAAAATCCACATCAATCGCGTGTGGCTTGATGTATTAGCTAATAGCATACTATGTCATTATTTCTGCAAAGACATGCTTAATGAGATTTTTACACTTTCCATAAATAGAATTTGGAGATTACATGAACGATGTATCTAGATATATTTCGTAAGATGTGATTTCAGTTGCAGGATGCATCAGCAATGTTATAACTGAAACCCTTTATGGGAAATGAATAGGAAATAGTAATTTTTTACATTAGCCAGAAAGATCTCCTTTTTATATGGAGACTTTTGACACAACATGATTACATTTTTCGAACGGGGGAACGTGCTATATATTGATGGGATTTTTTATGTAACCTTTTTTCTATTTATAAATACATATGTCTCAGAATGTTTATCCTTTGTCACTTGTAGTTTTAATTTGCTTACTTGAGAAAGCCGCAAAGGGGGAGTAATAAATTTCTCTGGTAGAAAGATTACATTATAGAAATATTTGTTATAATAATAATAAAAATATTTACTTTGTTAGAAACCATTACAGAAAGTTTTTGTAAATATATGAAATATAACACCAAAATAAGAAAACGCTGTAAATACAACTTTCTCATGGTATTAGTGAAATCAATTCACGAGGAAGACATGTGAAGAGACATAAAACGCTTCACAAGGACATGTTTCTGCCTACCCGGCCTCATCAACGTAGTTTCAAGCGGTTTTATGCTCAACCCATGTAATTCTCTCGCTGTTTCTATCGCCATATCTAACCCTACGGCACAAGTGAATATTCCTGGCGCTAATTAGTACCAAAAGAAAGAAACACTTGTCTGCAAAGTCGGATACAGCGAGTACAATTTCCCACCCTTCTCTCGTGCAATTCGTAGATTGCTCTTTCGAGAGGGCGCAGCACAGGGCATTGCACGGGGAACTCCACATGTTAATGATTTCTCAGGCTTTACCATAACGTATTTAAAACAAATCTAGAAAATAACACAAAGATAAAAAGGACGCTGTAAATTCAGCTCTATCGCGGTATTAGTGAAATCAATTCACGAGAAAGACATGTGAAGAGACATAAAACGCTTTCGCATGGACATGTTTTTTCCTACCCGGCGTCATCAGCGTGTTTCTTTCTTTTGGCACTAGTTAGCGCCAGGAATATTTACTTGCATCGTAGGGTTAGGTATGGCGATAGAAGCAGCGAGAGAATTACATGGGTTGAGCATAAAACCGCTAGAAATGTTTCTTCACATGTCTTTCCCGTGAATTGACTTCACAGCGTTTTCTTATCTTAGTGTTATTTTCTAGGCACTCTTTTAGATGTGTTTTATATGAAACATACATTAGTCAAGTGTAAAGAGAAATGGGGTAGATAGAATGATATAAATAGAAGTATAAATAAATAAAAGCGTATCTCAACAAACAGAGAAAGTGAATAAACATGCAAAAGTTTGAACTGGTTAACTAGAAACTCCTGGATGCTATACCATTCATTCTCTATGAACATCTTCACATTTTCTTTAAAATGGTCATACGGCAAGCTTTTAATTACTTGGAATAATCTGTTATATGATTTACATGCTCAGTATCCAATAGATTTTTGGGTGGTTTTTATCTTGTCACCACAGTAGAAATGCGTTTCTATGGAAGAATTGTCATGCAAAAACAGCTATTCCACAAAGCAAACAAAGCTAAACGGTTAGGATGAGCGAGAGAACACAAGACTGGACGTTGGAATATTAGAGGAAAGTGCTCTGAACGGACGAATGTAAATATCTCACCTTAGGTTAAAATAGAAGAACATTAGTTGCTTTGGCGGTATCTGTGTGGGGGATTTGGTCAAAATAGATGGTATCTTTACAAAAGAAGGTTATAGGGAGATTCTGGGGAGGAATGTCGCCTCATTTGGAACACAAGTAGTTGATGAAAGCTTTGTGTTCCAGCACGTAATGACCCAAAACACACTGCAAAGATACGATGTTAGTATTTGAAACAACTTGAGCACAGAGAGAAAATTATTATTTTATAATTATTATGAAGTGACTGCCCAATCGAACTTTCATGGAAGGAACTCGACTGACATGCCCAAAAATCAGATTCGACAACAGCACTTTGGGCGCAATTACAGGATAGGCGGAGGAAAATAGATCCGCTAACACTGGCAACCTACTAGATAGAATGCCAAGATTGCGTACGGCAATAATAAAAGCGAAAGGTGGATACATTGAGGAAATACAGATTTAAGTTAATTTATGATTATCTTTGTTAGCAAATTGATATGCACATAATTCATAACTGTTACAGTTCCTTCTATAAATATATTGAATTACTTAAACCAATTTAATTATAAACAGAGTTTCCTTAATTTTATTTCAAATGATTTAAAATTACTTTCGTTATATACTACAAGACCAAAATGACATAACAATTCAATTCATAAATAAGGCATTGCCTCTATTAGTATACCGTGTAGATATTACACAGAGGAAACATAATATAATCAAATTAAAAGTTCAAACACGAACACAACACTCCCAAAATATTTTTAATAAGTTAAATGCTAATGTATATATGTATCTATTCACATTACAAGGTCTCCAGAAAAAGCTGTACTCTCTAAGTCACTAATATTTGGCGTAATTTATGATTATCTTTATTAGCAAATTGATAAGCACATTTTTTTCATAACTGTTACAGTTCTTCGCATGAATACAGAATAATGGTTTCTTGTACAATTAGTTTTTGACTTATTTTTCTAATGTTTTTTAGAGTGAGTGAACATTTATGGCCGATAGTCTATGTATCAAGAATAGACTTGTGTAATAAGCAACAAACATATTAATTCCGTTGGTGTATCGGTGTTCCTCAAATATATAGCAGGAATAGATTATAGCAACAAATGTTCGACGGAGTTTAAAACAAATCATTTATTTTAGACAACGAAACACCTGTGACATTGGATTTAATTTAAAAATCAATTCAAAAAATCTATCCGAGTTTGGGTGGATGTATACACATGCTGCATAGGCGGCATATATTACAATTTCCTAAGGTTTTTTTTCATTCTGACGTTGGATTTATATTCTATATAATTACACTTACTCATTTTCCGTACTTTTTTATTTTATTTCAGACACCTGATATTTTACTAAAATCTGTTCAAAAATTACATCCAAATGCAGAAAAAAGTACGAATTTGCTTCGATATCCACTACTACGCATAACATTCTCGATAATTTAAAAGGATTCATCAAAATTCCTCGTAATCCCTAATTTTATCCTCTAAATATTTATTATCTAGTGAATACAGTGGGGGCAAGATTAATAACTAAATATTTTTCTTGAATATAAGTACCCTATATATAAATTAATCAGTTAATTCGTATATAAAAAATAAAATATCTACTCAGTTAAACCTGGTATAATTCCAATATTATCAATTTTTAAATTAAATCCCTAAATAAAACAGGTTTATATTTAGTATATTAATCCCAATATTTATTTCTATTTCAATCATTAATATACCTGTCAGATTCTACGAAGATTATCTTTTTTTCCACTAATCGATACAGGTAGGTCGCACATCGATTGACTATCTGTGATCTTACCCACATGCGAATATGAAAACAGGGCCCGCATAATCTGACGCTCATATTTTGATTTATGCTATTGTAAACAACTATACCGGCTTAAAATACAATTGCGATCTTTAATTACCGCTGTAATTATAAAAATTGCCCACGAATTAGACGGGATTATCTAACCTTTCGGCAAAGTGTAACGGTATTAGTGATTTATGAATTAATGTAAAACATGCAGGCCTCGTACCGTGGGTGTTGTTTGAAATTCGATTTATTTTGGTCCATATATGCTTCAGTTTTTTTCCGCGGACGTAAATATATTACATAACATTTTGCGTATGTAGTAATTAAATGAGAAAATTAAATATTTGGATTGTGTGGAGGCCGCGAGCTTGGCTATTTTGGAATCTTTGCTCTGTTAGTTTTTTTAGGAGTAAATGAATCAGTTTATCGGGAATTTTGTATTTGTGCTATATTATATATATATCTATGCATATAGACAAGGTAACTCAATAAATTAAAAAGCAACCTTTAAAAGTACATTAACATAAAAAATCTTTGAAAATTGTTATAATAGATAAAAACATACAAAACCACGCCTACTATTACTTTAATTGAGCAGCTATGTTATTATTTAAAAGCGGCCAGCCCAAGGTAAAATATTTACATCTACAATGAAGCACATCTAAAATGCCTCTAAAATAACACCAAAGACAAAAATGCTGCTAAGTACACCTTCTCATGGTATTGGTGAAATCATTCACGAAAAAGACAACATGACGAGACAAAAGACACTAACACACGGATATGGTTTTGGCGACCCGGCGTCATTAGCATGGTTTCGAGCGGTTTTTTTTGCTCAACACACAGCAATCCCTCTTCTACTATCACAATATCTAACGTTGCAACTCAAGTGAGTATTCCTTGGCGCTAATTAGTGTCAAAATGATAAAGCACTTATCTGCCGTCAAACACAGTGAAAACAAGCGGGTACAGTTTCCCAACCCTTCTAGCAATCCATATATGTGTGCCAATACCATGAGAAGCTATATTTAGAAGCATCTTTATCTTTGGTGTTACAGACTTTTTCTTAAAAAAGAATTGGTTTTTATTTGTTTTGGTACATTTACATAATTTTTCAAGGCAACTTAACTTATACGTATGGTAGTGGAAATTTTCTCATTCAAGATCAAAAAATTCATAGTAGAACGCAAAAATGAGTTCCAGCTCCAAATTAGGCGTTTCTAAGGTTGGTTTTTGATGCAGATCACAAAACCAACATTAGTTTCTTCGCGCAATATCATTATCTTTTAAAGAATTTAGGTTTCCGTACGTAATACATTAGATGGAAATTCTATGGTTAAAGGACTCAACGCATTTGGCATTTTGGCTAAAATGCTACAAACTTTGGGTAACAATGGTCCTTGAAAAGCCATGATCTCTCACTTAGTTGCGAAATCTAAATTTGGTGGTATGAGCATCGAAGATGATATGCAAACAAGATCATTCAAAACTGTAAATGCGTATATACACGTAATTGATGCAACATTATCTTCTCCTTGAATTATCTTATTCCTGAATAGTTAAAAAGATGCTGCGTATAATATATATTCACGTCAAATGCGTTAATCGTATCAACTAATAATAAAGCCTATTAGAAATGCTGAGCAGATGTTTCTTTAAATTAACACACTTAACTTCTACTCCGGTATGAAGTATTTTATTGGAGGGACCATTTTATTTAAGGCTAAGTTCATGTTTAAATTCTGCGGCGTTGAATGAGTACTACTTGACTAACACGCTCAATTCATTTGATACGTTCTAAAGGAGGAGATAACAGTATGTATAAATATACATTTCGATACTTTCTATGCGTATCAACATATAAATATTATAATCTATTTACTCTATTCAGCTAACAATGTACGAAACAAATCTATGCCCACTATTGTATTTCCCAAAATGCTTAATTGTATAGTATTACGTGTATTCATTTGCATATCAATTTGGATCAGCTTTTTTCCTTTCTTTTGCAATTACACATGACTTCCTTTAGTTATTTATCAAAATATGGGATATTGCATCTTACTCTTCTTTATCGTTTTGTATTCTGACATAACATTCCATCATAGGTACTTTATAATTTCCAGCCTTAATAGCATAATATGACAATTTTATGTTGTATTACAACCACAATGTTATTTTTCCAACACAAAGAGAGTAATGTGTGACTTCTTAGTTACCTGTAGAGTTGAAAAATCATTTTCAGTACAAAGGATCTTTTGGTTTGTATACCAATCTTCCATGCTAAGGAGCATTAACATTATGTGTCAAAAAGTTTATGTGCATACACTACTGTGCAAAAGAAATAGGCACATAGGTATGTTATATAATCGGGATTACGTGGGTGTGTAGCTGTCACAAAACCTATATTGCGACGAGGCAATAAAGTAAAAAGGCTCAAATATGCGAAAGACCATCAAAATTGGACAGATGATGAGTAGAGACAAGTATTATGGACCGACAAGTCTAAATTTCAATTACTTGGATCGAACAGGCGTCACTATGTTCGACGACGATGTTGGAGAAGTTCTTGCAGAACCATCTTTAGAAACTAATGTCAAACATGGAGCAGCAAGCTATACCTTCTGGGCATTGTCTATTTGATTATAATTTGTTGCTGCAGCAAAATAACGATCCCAAACACACTTCTCGATTGGTCAACAACTATCTAAGTCAGCTACAATAGGACAGAGTAGTTCGCACTATGGTTTAGCGCCACAAAGCCCGGACTTAAATATTATCCCCATTTGCAAGTGTATTCGAGCATTTTGTACATTACTCTTTGTTGGAGTAACAAATAAATTGAATCTATCTTCCATATTTTTAAAATCGCTAAATCTGTTCGGAAATTGCTCCGACAGTAACTTGAGTTCTTCAGCATATTGAGCATAAGCAGTATTTTCATACGCAAAGAGCGTGGTGAAATGGCAACTATTACCAGGCAGCGTCTGTACCAAGCGGATTTGGTTCTGAAACACTTTCAAACGGCTGTACAAATCATTTACTAACTGTCCTTGTTTTTGAAGTTTCAAATTTAAATCCTTTAAATGGTATGTAAGGTCGACCAGAAATGCTAAGTCACATATCCATTTTGGGTCACTCAATTCAGATAGTGATTTATCTTTTATTTGCATAAAATCCGCTATCTCATTTCTAAGCTCGTAACACCATTTCACCATTTTCCCTTTGCTTAGCCATCCGACTTTACAATAATATTTTACGTCGTCATATTCGGCTGATAGTTCATCCAAAAACACCTTGAACTGAATAAAGTTGATGGTTTTTACTACCACATTCATAACATTCTGGAGTCGAATGGACTTAGAACACAAGTTCTGTTGGTGGATAATGCAATGATGGACTATCAAATCATCTTTTTGCACATTTAATTCAGTTGCTTTTTCATATAAAATTCCGATGAAACCTTTACGTAAGCTGACCATAGAAGGTACACCATCTGTGCATACACCAACTAATTTTGACCATGGCAAGCCGAAACTTGTGAATACCTTTTGAACTTCATTAAAAATGTCTTCTCCTGTAGTTGTTTCTTTTAGCGGCTGTAAAGCAAGCAATTCCTCAGTAACAGTGGACTCTTTATCAACACCTCGAATAAATATAGTCAGTTGAGCTGTGTCAGACAAATCGGTGTTCTCGTATAATGCTATGGAAAATGATTCAAAACCAGCTCTACGGTCAGTCAAAGTTGTTTTTATATCATTAGCCATTATTTCTATACGTCGGGCAACAGTTCGTTTTGACAAACTAATTTTTTCAAATTATTTTTTTTTCCCGGGCACAAAAGACTAAAAACCTCTAACATACACTCCTTGACAAATTCTCCTTCGGCAAATGGTTCTAATGACTTTGCCAATTTTGAACTAACTATAAAGCTAGCTTTCACAACATTATGAAGTTGTGTTCTTTGTTTATGAAACATTTGCTGCCGTTTTTCCAAATTTGCGGTAAGCTGCTGGATATTGTCTTTTCTTATTTGTCCTGTCAGTGAGTGCAGCATAGGATGCTTTGTTGAGTAATGCCTCTTTATATTGAATTCTTTCATCACTGAAATGGATTCATTACACAGCAAACAAATAGGCTTGTGCAAGATAAAAAATAATTCTTCAGTCTATTTTTCTTGAAACTGGCGACCGTCTGCATCTACTTTTCCTTTCTTTCCACCAGACATCATTTTGGTTTACTTTTCGTTCGATAAACTTAATAACGAAATATAATTAGTAAGCGCTCAAGATGTACACAAAGTTACAAAGCAAATTGACGGCACTAGCAGTTCGCTAGAGCATCGCGTGTCGAAGTTATCACCTCGGCAGCTCAAACAAAACTGAACTAAAGTTCGGGCCATCCATCCGCTTATACAGGCAAAATGAAGGAATGATCTAGAAGCGTCTAGTGTAGAACAATTGAGAAGCAATAATCTTTTGTTGCGCCGCCAGTGAGACGGCAAACATCAAAGGTTTTGATATTTGCCGCCTCACTCTTTGATGATCGCCGCCACTCGGCTTGCTCGCTCACGTGATTCCGCAGGACCAAGCGACAAACCCCATATCACTCGATCTTCCTCATTTGGAGTGAGTATAAGAAAGTAGTGTAATATTTTTTTTAAATTAGCTTTTTCAAAATGTCTCGCGGGCCGGTTGTTGTCCACATATGCTTTACATGATTTTCGCCGAAGTAACAGATATTGGAAAACAAGTAAAATTAAGTCACCGAAAAAATGTCAAGATGCTGATTCATTATTAAATAGTAAAGGAACAGGATGACGGAAAGTAACGACACCAGCAGAAGAACATCGAAGAATTATGACGAGTGACGGAATAGACGAGAAACCGGACCTGAAATTGAGTCAAAGGTCGTGGAGGGCATTTCTACGAAACAAAGATTTCTATTTTAGATAGCACTTCCTTTATTTATGGATCACTTCTTAGGATGAGCAAATAATTTTGTCCGATAGTGTATGTAAAGAGTAATATACTTATATACTAGGGGCGCGGTAAGTTCTAATGCACCTCATTAACGCGTCATACATATAATAAAATCACGTCATAAATATGCAATGCAACTACACAAATAAATTAAAAGTACTTTATATTAGTAGATAATTATAACATAACTCTTAATAATTAAAGTAAATTTCAATGGATAACGCTCGTTTGATCAAAGTTAAAGATATAAAAGAAATAGCTATTTACTTAATTATTATATTTTCCATATAGTTATATATCTAGTAGTTTTACGTTGCTGTTATTGGCTATATTTGATGAAATACAATGTTGTCGGTTGACTTTGGTCCGGCTAGTTTAAATGTTGGCAGTTCGTAGACTAGGTTACGTTAGTATGTTGGGTTAGGTTTGACAGCAATTTTATGTGTGTGTATCCAGCAACGGCGTAAAACCTGACATCGCGATTTATTGATGACGTGCATCGGAACTTAGCATGCCTTTAGTATATATGCTCTTTAAATAGGATCCGAACTGTCTACAACATCCCAGGGAAAGTAGTTTTGATATTCTCTCCGTCGTAAAGGAGACATTAATTAAGACCAGTACTGTACATATACTTCCTGGAAACGTTCTATACGTTTTCAATAACAAAAATGTAATTGCAATGGGAACGATAAGCAACGTATAACTTAAAGGGTTTAAAGATTAACTCTTCAAGTACGTATATCCTTTATAAAATTGAGAGCAAAGTAAACGAAAATCGTTATATGTGGCTAAACGTTTAGAAGCGTTATCTATTATAAATTATTTTGATATAATCCTTCTCAACAACTTTGAGGCATAATTTGGCAACCTCAAGTATATTCTAAGAAAAACTGCGTATTATATCGTATCTTATCCAAATAATTTTATTGACAATATCGCGACAATCGCAATAACCATAATAATAGTAATAAACAAGACGTGTTGATGTTAGTTGTTATTAGTTGCTTTAATAGAATCAGCGAGTCTACATTCCACGTTTCTAAGTTTATTAACTCCGCTGTGACGGACAGCATTTTAAAGACGATAAATTTTACGCGTAGTGAATTGCTAATTAGTTCGTTCTGTGAGGTCAATTTATTGGATTCTGACGGACGAGTTTTTCATAATGTAAATAACCTCGTCTAGCTTACGAAGAACGAAAAAAAGAAAGATAAAAAAGGAAAGTTAGATAGTGTCTACAAAGATGTTTGGTTAGTTTTTTTCGAACGCTGGATATAGCGGTTTAGAAGGAACTGGTACCTCCTACTACTACTAATTGCCAATTGGAGTAGCAGAACTTAGATATATAAAATTTATGCATATTCGCCACGTTGCAACATTTGTATGCTTATAAATAGAGACCGAATTATATGCAAAGTGCACATATTTTATTTATTTATTATATTTTACGTCTATTTGTAGATGTCTTACACTGATTAAAGTTAATTAGCGTTAATTAACTTTAATCAGTGTAAGACATCTACAAATAGACGTAAAATATAATAAATAAATAAAATAAAATATATGCACTTTGCATATAATCCGGTCTCTACTTATAAAGGTTGGCTCAATGTGTGTTGACGGATTTTTGAAACGCCGCTGTTCGAATATGAATAAAGTGGAATATAATCAATGGCCTAAATGAATCCCTATGTAATGCAGTTTGGTAGCCATCGAAACTAGAACTTTTATTAATTTACTACCCAAATGTTTTAAATAATTTAATAATACGTGACGAGGCGCATTTCCACATATTGGGATCTGTTAATAGGAACAATTTTCGGTACTTGACTGCCGAACCACCTCAACAAGTTTCACAACCCTTATATTTGGAGAAAGTTACTGTGTGGTGTGGTGTGGCTGCCTTTGGAATACTGGGCCCGTGCTTTCTGGAAGAAAATTACTATAACTTCTCAACGGTATTTGGAGATGCTCCAAAATTTTCTACCTGAATTGCAACGATTTGGAGTAGAATGTAACAACTTATGGTTCCAGCAAGTTAGAGCAACAAGCCATACCGTACAAATTTGCATTGCTGCTCTAACAGACATGTTTCCTGGACAACTTATATCCGGACATGGTGGCTTAAATTGGCCGTCAAGGTCACCGGATTTGAACAGACTGTTCTATTTAATTTCCTTCATAATAAATTAAATATAAATTAGATATGAATCATATCTAAGTATATTTTAATTGTTGTATACAATCATACCATATGATTCTATATTACAATCAAAATATGGAAAGTTTTACAGGCAAATTTATGTACTGTTGTTTTTTCATTAATTTATTTACATGCAACAATATCATTTTTGCAAATATTTACTTCCAGTACATAACTATAATCAGTCACATATTCATATATTTAAAATTAAATGTTCTTACAAACAGTTTTACAGGTATCCATATATATATATACATATATATCGTGTTGCAATATCTTTAAAATAAGTTGTAAACCAGTTATTACGGTTTCTTTTTATCTGTAAGAGAAAGTTAAAGAAGTATTTTAAGAAATGTACCAATGTTATTTAGATACGGAACGTAAATTAAAGTTGTAGTCTTCGAACCAAGTACATTGAAGCGAAGCAATCGAATAATTCAGCACCGACTCTAAAAGCAATCGTCGTAAGTCGTTTATAGGACTCGCCAGTGTATAACGATATGCAAACGATAGACAAATATGTATGCATAGTGCATATGTAGTGTGCCTTCTTCACGTGTCTATTAGTAGGCACTTTGCATAATAAAACGAAACCAGTTACATTGGCATGACAGTTACGAGGATTTCACAATAAGGATACGTATTAAGTAATATCAAACTACTAAATACGAAATCTTCTTCTGTTGTCATAGCTCCGCATCCAAATTGAATGAACCAATAAAAAGAATTGCGTATGACCATAATAGTTTTAATTATATTGGCCTTAATTCTTAAAAAATGTTGTGGTCTTCAGTAAAACCTAACCCAACTTGATTAGAAGACGCAAAGAAACTCAAAAGGTTTTGTACTGAAAAAACATACTATGACGAAATCAGGTAGAAACATTCATATCAATTACTATAAAAAAACAATGATAATGCTATCTTTTAATGAAGGTAATCTTAGGTTACAGGTACAACACATACAACTCCAAAATATAACATGTAAATTTGAGAAGTGTAAAATATCTGCACTGCCTTGTATGTGAAGAAGATCTAGAACCAGTGGAATACAAACTATTACTCCATTTGGTATCAATCGTAAACGACATCAATTTCCTGTTAGGGCGCTTTTAACATCCACTGATTATGAACTAGAGAACGACTATCCTAGATACCAGTCCAAAATCCATCAACTATTCTAACATCAATTACAATATTGATAGATATAGACCTTCTTGGATTGCAGTCACAGCTACTAGTTCCAAAGCCTATATTAAGAGCAAAATAACTAAAGAAACTACCATTTGAAACGTTTGGAACTGTCTAATTTCTGATAATTGACATGTTGAATCTACATTTGTTTCGGTAAACTAACCTTTATGAGAGACTGGAACATATTTTGTTGATCAAAGCTTAAATATTTGGTGTATCAAACTTTGTAGGGAAGACAAGTGTAGCTTCTCCTGAATTGCATTGATTGCAAAAGTCGCATTTGTCACGAATTTTCAATTTTGAAATATCAATACCTCTAGATTGTCTAATAAAGCCAATATAAATCCTTAGACTATCTAAGGTATTCCTTCTTGTATGTAAAAAATAGTGAAATATTTACAATTATATATATCTATAGCTTTTAGATTACCTTTTAGGGAGATAAAATACTTTATTCAAAGACAGTAGATAATTTTGCCATTATCCACACAAGTGCCTCTGAAGTACATAATGGTTGCGGTTGTGCGGTTTGCCGTGACTCAGTATGTTGTTCAGTCTAAACAATCTACTATTTTTTCAGGAAGGCAAGAGCAATTACAGAGTCACTGAAATATATCAAAGAAGAGCTTTATAAAAGTGGTAGTTACGTCAGGATCTGAAAGTGCTCTTAGTATATTGAGACATAGAAAATGGTTTGCTAAAATTTAGCGCGTTATGCTTGACATTATTTTGAAATGTGCAGAATTGAAATTACAAGATATATATGCAAGGATCTTTTACGTTTAAGTCGTATATTATACGAAACCGAAAATTTTATCTAAACTAAAAGATTCTTTCTAGTAAAAAAATGGGAACTAAGTGGCAACCATCATATGGGAATCAACACAGCATACCAAAATTTATCCCCCAATCTTTCATAACAACTTTAGACTTTACAATTATTCTACTATTGCTAGGTTGAAATTCAGACAAGATTCTTTCACTTTCTATTTATATGAACTAAAGATAGTGGATTTTCCAACTTGAATATGCAGTTTTAGGTATGTAGGTGATGTAAATTAACTTATTTTAGCATACCACCCCCGTGATCACCAAAGACAAAGTTTGTTCAGGAATTTAGTAGTACTTAAGGTAACGTTACCTATTTCTATGATGTTACTACTAAGGTAGAGTACAAATTTACAATGTCTTTACTTCATTCCTCATTGATTACAAGATCACAAATTGATGTGGCAGAATTTTGTAGTTTTATTTCTCTTTAATATTTTGTATTGTTCCACCGCTGAGGTTATAGCTTCCGCATAAGCGTATATTTCGTATAGCGTTCGTGTAGCATATTTTTAACTTATTTGATGGCAGTTAATAAATGAATTGAGCCTTCTATGATTTATTTTATTTAAAAAACATTTAAAACCGTCACATGAACTAAATATAAGCCTCAGAAAAAACACCTACAGTACTTTGATCGATGCATCACACGAATAAACTGTCACAAGGAGCGCTGAAGTAATAACACTAAATATTGAAGTAATAATAATGGCCTTGCATTAAAATGCAGATATTTACAATAGAGATAAACAAAGGGAGAGTTTAAAGCAATTCTAGAAATTGGAAATACCTAATTGAAACGGTCACAGAGTATTTACTGGAAATGGTTTTATGATTCGGTAAATACAGGTAATGTTCATTGAACCCAAATAATGTAAAGCAAAACATTTCAACTTTATGATATACAGCAAATACAATACAACTAAATTGGGGGAAACTTGTGAAATATGCGAATTTGAAATTTTAATTTATATATTTCGATATCAGATCAAATTAGAAACAAACATTTTGTAATGGTAATGAAGTAGATGGGTTCTAATCCCATAATGCCAAGTAAAAATCTAGTTTCTTGCAAGAATCACATTTCTCTCTGGACTACGCACATGACCTGGAAGCGGTGGAAATCGTATCGGACAGCCAAGTCGCTCTTAGGGCGCTACAAGCTGTCAAGTTTGACTCCGAAGTGGCGTTGGGGTGCCATAGAAGGCTGCAACAACTGGCGAAACATTGCAGCGTTAAGCTGAGATTGGTGCCAAGCCACTCGGAGATCAAAGGGAACGAAATAGCTGATTTGCTAGCATAAGATGCCAGTGGACGACCATTTTCAGGTCCTGAACCGACGTGTGGGCGTACCTATGTCAGTATTAAGACCTACGTTAGATCCGAGCTGGCCGCCAATCACCGGTCCTATTGGAACGGTGCAGACGGTTTAAGGCACTGTAAATCTCTCGGGATTTATCCAGGTGAGGGAAGACGGGAAGACTGTGTAAGGCAGTCCTAATGAGCAGGACCAAACTGAGAGCACTCACAGCGATCTTAACTGGACACTGCGCACTGAATAAACACATACATCGCATGGGTCTAGTAAACTCTCCTTCATATAGAAAGTGCGGGAGAGGAAACTCATGTGCACCTTCTTGTCCACTGCTCTGCAGTCTGCAGGGAAAGACAGGTTCACCTTGGAGATACTCAGCTTGACAGACCCAAGTTAGGAAAATTACCGCTCGAGCGGATTATGGACTTTGTTGCTGAAGTACAACCCGGTTGAGTGAGCTAAAATCACATGGGTGCACAATAGACGAGGTACTGGCCGAGTTTGCTCTTCAGGGTTAAAGCCCCGCCCATGAAAAAAAATCTATCGCAAGAAAGTACATTTCGATTATTTATCAATGTATAAATAAATAACAATCATCCAACTATAACTTACTGAAAACTTAGCACTCTTGAGAAGTGTGATTTTTGTTATACATGTAGACTATAACTGTTCCACCAACCACTTACAATTAAACCTATAGGAACGAGTAAGCACTCATTGGCGGCGATCATATATTTCAAAAGCGGTGGGACATACCCGAAGTCGAAATTAGGTTGATGATGAGGAATCCAGGGCGTTCTTTATTATGTTCGCCGAGTGTTAATAGATTTGTTAAATGATTTCCGACATTAGAATACACTGACACTGTTATTAAATGTATTTCCTCTTCTTTTATGTAGTAGAATATTGCAGAAGACAAACGTGGAAAAGATAGCAGAAACTATAGAAGATACCTTTGGGTAATTCGATATATCGGCAACCTAACTTGTAATGTTGATTACAGATGGAGGTTCGAACATGGTTGAAGCTGAAAAGTTACTAAAACAATCGTGTTCTCAATTGCTCATATAACCTGTAGCTGAATTTATTAGAAACAGTTATCCAAAAGTAAATCAATATATAGTTTCTATCAAAAAAGTTTTTATGAAATCTTCACATGGCTTTCATGAGTTTAAACGGGCTAAACATAGCTTAAAACTGTTTTATATTATCAGAAATGTTTACGCAGTATTAATGCTTGTATCTTAACTTTAAATTTTAAATCCGGAAGAAGTGCAAACAATTTCAGTAAGCTAGCGGCTGGTTTCAGATACTGAAATCGATATTAAAATAGCGCAAATTTCTGAAAACTATTCGATTCTTTTGGGTAATATTTCCAGATTAGAGAACACCAAGCTGTCATTACATGAAGCGATAAATGTAGTAGATTACCTCAAAGCCTCGTTAGAAAATCTAACAAATAGTATAGGAAGATTACAACCGATAACTTGTGTGCGGTTATAAATAAGAATTTCAAACTATAGTGCGAAAACCAAGAATGCGAATATAATGCGAACGACCTTTTTAAATTCACGAACACCACATTCCTAGACGCAGAACGCTCCTTTTCTAAATACACCAACATATTTTCACCTCATCGTAGGAGTATGACTGAGTCAGCACTGGAAGGCAGGCTAATGACACAATGCTACAACAAATTTTTGCGTCACTCTGCGTCAACAATACGATGAAACTAAAATAGTAAGTAATTACATTAATTATTTTTAATACTGATAGTAACTTAGCCGCACGCTGCTAAGAAGGCACTCGTTTCTGCAGCCTTACAATACTACTACAAATACTTTCTCTCACAATCAAATTGGAAGTTGTATTTCAATCAGCGTTCATTAAAACGTGATAGAATAGAACACTATTGCAGATAATTTAGATTAGTGTAACATTTAAATTAAGTTCATAAAGTTCGACAAATATTTTAATAGGTATAGATAAATGGAACTGAAAGTGAAAATGCAAATTAGACTGGTCGTTTTAAATAAACTTGAGATAATTATCATGTTTGTGCACTGTAGTAATGTGAATATAAACGAAGCTCCAAGAAAGCACATAAACTCCTGTCATTAAAAACATTTGTTAATATTGTAATTTCCAAGTCGTAAGGACAGAATATCTATTAAAAATATATTCGTGACAAATATACTGTTGCGATTTGGGAATTGCTTGCTTGAGCATAACGACTGCGCAAGTTTCTTGAAGGTGAATAACTATTTTTACCTTAAAATTTCATCGAACATATTCACAGTAAAAAATTATTTTACGGCAAATAAGTAATTACGTGGTATTGTACGCTATTTCATGAATTTTCAATTGCCGAACATGTAAATAATAAGAGCTATAGCAAAAATAGCCACTCCATATATACCGCATGGAGTTTGTTACCCTTACATGGGCGCTTGTGGCTCACATTTCGTTCAGACCGATCAGTTAGTGACCCGAGCGTTAAACTTTCTGAACGGATGGCCTCAAGGTAAACGAATCTTTAAGCTTTTATTATATATATATATATATATATATATGTGTATACGTATAATTTAACGACAGAGGATGGAATTAATTCAAAGGTTTTTTCGGATCGTTAAAGGTTTTTTCGGATCGTTAAAGGTATGCTCTGATAAGGGAAAACTTGTTTCTGCAGAACACGTATTTTACCTGTTCCTTGAAACGAGCTCGTTCCTATTTTAGATGCTTTTTCTTCATTCTCTTGTCGTCATTCTTAAAAGTATATCTTGATATGGAAATCATAATGACTTTACACTAGCGAAGAATTTAATTTCACATGCTTTTAAGCTTCAATATTTTAGTATTTACCTGAACACATCATTGTTGTTTATTTAGTCGTTTATTTTTAATGTTTTATCTTTATTGTTAATAATTTACAATTGTTTTATTGTACACAAGCAACCGTATTAATCTTTTACACAACTATGGTCAACACTATTTTTTTCTAAACCAGTTACATTACCAAAACTCCAGGACAAATCTCGATAAAGTAGAAACCCTTATCAACAACTGTGTTTTAAATTTATATGGACAGGTTTCAATGTCTTTTTCTTTTTTTAGTGTAGAAAAAATCAAGAAATCTTCAATTTAAGCTTCAATTGTTACCACAATAATACTTCCAAAGAATAGTTTATCATCTCCTCGAACAGTTGAAAACACTTAGCATTCTGATCACATGGAATGAGGTAGAGCGCTAAGTAACCCTTCTGGAATCATATCCCATAACCCCTGACAGGAATTTGTAATTCTTCAAGCGTTCTCATTGGTATATTTCGTTCAGCAACACGTCTTCTCAAAGTATCCCACACGCCCTCTACTGGATTACTATCTAATGTATGAGACTGAACTTGTTGATAACATTTGTTCGATGGGCACGAATATTATCGTTGATATTAGCCTTGACTATCGTTGATACTAGTGGCAGCAGCAAATTTAGTTTGAAGCTGGACTGTGTTAAGTATGTGATTTCTAGGTGCCATTCCCGACAGATATCGATCGTCTCTTGGTATTATTAATGTTGGACGATCTTGCCCTTGTCTTCATCGAACATTTCAAGTTTCCAAAACACGATTCCAAAATCCAGAAATTACGCATTAACTAGTTCCAAAGTCTTCGACAACACCTTGTTGCGTTAGACCCATGGCCTCCGAGCCTCTATATCTGACAGATCATGGGTTCACTTCAGAGGACATTCAAAATTGCAATCACAGAGATAAATTTTTGGATAGTGATTAGGGAGCGTGTAAAAGCTCGCCTTTGTGCCATCCAGCAATGATCGCTTTAAAATACGCATCAACAAGTTGAAACACGTTCGTGCATTTGGTTTCTTATTTAGAGTTGGACACTTGTTTATTAACATTTGTAAGTGGTACATTAATTGGCATTACTTTTTGTTGTCAATAACGTGAAATATAATTAGACTTGCTGTCTGGGCTATTTCCATCGTTTGTTGAATTTACGTAATCCGACGTTTCGGCAGTGTCTCTACTTTCGTCTTCAGGGTAGCCCTGAGAACACGGGTCCGGGTACCGGAAGGATTGACAGATTGACAACTCTTTCTTGATTCGGTGGGTGGTGGTGCATGGCCGTTCTTAGTTGGTGGAGCGATTTGTCTGGTTAATTCCGATAACGAACGAGACTCTAGTCTGCTAGCTAGGCGTATTCTCGACATCTCAAAGGTCCGCTGGTCCGGCACGAGATTGAACAATAACAGATTTGTAATACCCTTAGATGTTCTGGGCCGCACGCGTGCTACACTGAAGAAATCAGCGTGTCTTCCCTGGCCGAGCGGTCCGGATAACCCGCTGAACCTCCTTTGTGCTCCCAGTAAGCGCGAGTCATAAGCTCGCGTTGATTACGTCCCTGCCCTTTGTACACACCGCCTGTCGCTACTACCGATTGAATGATTTAGTAAGGTCTTAGGACCAGTGCGCGGTTACGTAAAGTTACTACGTTGTCGATGTTGCTGGAAAGATGACCAAACACGATCATTTAGAAGAAGTAAAAGTCGTAACAAGGTTGAATGGAACAAAGAATTGCATGGAACAACGCAGCTATCCTGGATAAAGAAGACAAAGCTATAAAAGGAAAAATGTTGGAAACAACATATATGGCCACTACACCGACCGCCACTAACACGCCTGGAGGTAAAGAACGTCTGGCTCCCTACATTTAAAGAAAGTATTAGTCAAAGTATTAGCAACCGCGATACGGAGAACAGAAGAATAAAAAACATACGCAGACCAACCCCGCAGAAAATCGCTCTACTATGCAACCTCCTGTACGCGGAAAATTGTAGCTTAAATATAAGTTTAACATAGTAATTTCTGTTCCCCCTACTAGCTTAGTGGTAGAGTCAAGTGGAATATGAAATTCGAGAACAACCAAATCGAGTTCTATCCCCGTACAAAACAAAATAAAAAACAGGAAAGACAAATAGGTCAGACAAAATCATCGAACGAATGACGAATCTAACAACAGCCCATCTCAGGTCTACCCTGAAGACGACAATAGACTGACGAAATGTCGGACTACAGAAGGTTCAACAAACGACGATGAAAATAGCCCAACAATATCACGTCAAGACTTACGTGAAATATGTTATAAAATTCAGGCATTGTACGAGAGCGACCTGAAATGTTTCCGGAATCGGTAACAGCTGGTACACGAAGGCTGAAGTGGATTCATTGGTCGGCAAGAGCAACCTTTTTTTGGCAACTGTGTAGTAAGTCAGGCGCTTTAGCAAAAATTGATAAAATCAAATTTCGTGCAATGATAAAACACTTCTGGATGGCTGGGAAAACGGGCACGGAAATTTACATTATTTTCCTAGAAGTTCATGGCGGATGTACTCCATCATTTTCGATCATCTGTGTGGACGAGTTCAAACGTGGCCGCACAAGCACAAGTGACGAAGCACGCAGTGGACGCCCAAAAACCGCTATCAGCGATGAAATGGTCGACAAGATTCATGATGTCGTGTAGAGACTACATCGAAAAATATTGTATTTTTCTTGTCGATTCTGAGAACATTTCAGTTCGCCCTCATAGTTGATTAAATGCGATCTTTGATTTAATGCTTTCAAGATATATTTTTATAAGTAAAGTGAGTACAAATGAAGACAATAATGACGAGAATTCTGATGTTGAATATGATGATGTTTTCCTTCTTGGTGTTGAGCTTAATCTGGGGGGAACACATTTTACGAAATAGGTGTCTCTTTAAATCAATCAATAGAATATATTAATGTGTTACAACTAGCTAATTAAGGAAATATCAGTTTCACACACCAAGTTAGATTTTCTACAAAGGTGCGTTTTCTTAGATATTTTTACTTTTAACTGCAAACTGCGAGCTTTATTTTCGGATCAGCTTATTTTAAGATGAGTATTGGAGAAGTATAGTAAAATAAGTAATTATTTTATGAAATAATCTTATGTCAATCTGTAAGAAAAAATATTTCACGTTTTTATCGTAAAATCGTTTAAACCTTTCTAACTTGTTTTGTTTTAATTAGCTCTAGAAATCACGACGTCACAGACAACTTTTATTTTCGCATCCATTAATAGCGTAAGTTACACCTCTCCAATTGTTGCAATTTTACTAACAATGTTTTAAGAAAAAGGTTTATTTCAGCGTTCACAATATTTCAAGATTCAAAATCTATTCAAGCACATTTAATTGAAGAACATGAAATATTGCATCAATATTTTAAGCGTTTATTAGTGCTTTCACGAACCATAAGATCTTTTTCTTATTCTGGCAACCTATTTTTGCTACTTCTTTTTTGTTCTTTAAATAATAATAAATAAAAATATTTTAAAAATAGAAATCTTTAATTTATACGAAATATATAAAGAATTTGAAATAAAATGCAATACAATAATTTGATTTTCCTAATAACACCCATTCAACAAGTAATTTTTTAACCAATAATATTTGAGAGTAATCAAAATTGATCGTCAAATTCATGTGTTTTTTGTTATCTGCCGAATACAAAAAGCACTTCAATGGTAAGCACTTGAAAATCTCTCGAAAACTAATCCATTTATGTTGGTGATAACCTCGGACCAATTTTATAGAGATTATGTAATCTCCAAAAGAGTTCCTGCTATCATTTTTTTTTGTAGTAATACGTAACTTGTTACACGTCGTCCATGTTCAAGTGCATACATTTTTCTTTCTTAATACGTAATAATTTTATAAGATTTATTTTATAAATTAGTAACCCAGAGCTAAATACTTATTCAAACACCATTCACTTACATATGCTTCACATATTTTTGAGAGAGTATGGCTTTTATCGAAGGTAATACTGTCTCTGGGTAAATATATTTTTACCGATGATTTTTTCAAGCCCGTAAAATAAATTCATACAATTTTTGCTTATATATGTTTATTATACAAACTTAGAAAACTATAAGTGTATATATCTTAATATCAACTGTATACTGTACAAATATACATAGAAGAAAAATTAAGATTTAATTCGTAGAAGGAAATACGCGCTATCAGAACGTGATAACATGAATGAATGGGAGTATATTTGAATTGAAAAACTGCTTTCCAATTGTAACATTTTATTGAACAAGGAGGATAAAAAGTTTACCTTGTAGTCAGTATCTTTACAATAAAACTAAAACCATAAAGGTTTCATCGCCAAATAATCGTGAAGAAAAACAAACGGGATATATTTTTCAACGTCTAAAACAATGAAAACTGAAAGCACATGTTTTTAATTCAAGTACAAAGCGTGTATATACTACAACGTATAATTAGAACACCCTAGTGAACCAGTAAAACGTGCTAAAAATAATATCCCATGCGCGTATTTTCCATAAATTGAAGAATTAAAAAAAAATCGCAAAAATCTTAACATACCTTCTTCGAATGGATGTCCAGCTGCGTCCTTTGCTTTTTCCCCGGGAAACTGAGTAGAACGTGCGCGAATTTTTGCCGGCTTTTTCACTTAAATTTTTCACCGAACGTGGAATAAACGCCCCTATATCGATGTTACAGTGTGTTGTGTGCTTTCGTTGTGTTTATGTGTGTATGTCTTTTTTAAGATAGAGGCTGTTTCGAGCAGGGTTGTTTATCCCTGCTTGTGGAGTAGGCAGACGCACAACACTAAAAGTGTATATAACAGACGACTCTCAAAAAGTCTACCGTGTATTGTACGGTCTCGACTTCGTTTACACGACGGTTTGAAACGAATAGGCTGGCTCACGTACACCGCTATAGTTAGGAGAAAGGCTGCTTAATAGAATTCGTTTGTTACTGCTTAAATTATCGTAACTTCATTTTTAACATTTACTCAATCAGGATTAAAATAAAGTATTTACAATTAATTTATAATACACATTAATTTATTTTTCTCGATTTGTAATTATAACAAAAAATTTTGATAACATTTCCTATTTACTAAAACATCTGGTAGAATTCGATGAATATTGGTACACGTGTGAAGATTGGCATAAGTAATAAATGATTAAATTAAAAGTTTCAAGCCGAAATATCATTCATTTTTTCATTATATTAAAAATTAATTATGTGTAGAGCCACCTCGTTAACAAATATATTTCTGAACATGTCTAGGCATTCTTTTGATAAGATGACCAATATCCTCCGCAGTATTACGTGATTATATGATTTGTAGCTCGTATATCGTGAGGCATATCCTTTGAAAAATGCAGTAAATTATTAATTCTTCGACCTATAATACCCTAAATGAAACGATCGATGATAGAACAACAGATCGTCAGCGCCAGCGGATTTAATGTTTGACAAACAACATGTATACAAGGTTAATCCTACAAGGAAAGGGCATATGGTAAACATCGAAAATATGAAAGAATACAATTCTACATCACATTAGTAAATTGCCTCCGGATTGAAATAGATACAAAGAACTAGGAAAGTTTACTCTCAATAAGGTTAGATGTAGAAAACGACAATTTTTGAACACTGCTTTTGAGTCGAATAACCCAAAAAGGCTATGGTTCTCTCCCAAATCTCTTAACATTATGTCCAATACTAGGATCCCACTGCCTGATCATTTAGCTGATGCTAATGGGATTTTGCAAAGTTTGTAGAGTCTATAAATAATAACTCCAAAGATCTGATTTCCTATTACGGCAGCCTTTATAAGCACCCCACAGTTCATTTCAGTTCTAGATTAGCGACTATCGACGAGATTCATTATATTTTAAATAATATAAATACTACTGCAATTGGTTGTGATGGCATCTCTTGTAAAATGCTTAAATATTGCAGTCCCTTTATAGATACCTATATTACACATACAAAGAACTGTTGTATTAGCGTTCCTATTTCCCTAATCTTTGGAAGACAGCTTGGGGGTTGCCTTTGCCTAAGGTATCGAATCCTCACACTTTTTCTGATTTACGAATCATCAGTATATTACCTATATTATCTAAAATACTGGAAAAAATTCTTTATAAACAAATTTACGACTTCTTTACTACTAATAATTATTTTTCTAGTTTTCAGGCAGGTTTTCGAAAAGATTTCAGTACGGCATCTGCGCTTGTTAATGTTTTGAATAATATGCTATCTGTAGACAAGAGTCTATGCAGTGTGATAATATTACTTGACTATTTCAAAGCTTTTAACAGGGTCTGCCATGATTTGCTTATTGCTAAGTGCAGTCATTATGGGTTTCTAAGGAATCATAATTGCTTCTGCGCTTATTCTTATCAGTTAATTTTAATTTACAAACGTCTAGTAATTCTCTATCTTTTACTGATGTCTCTAAAAATCTACGATTATACGTTGATACTTAGTTGCGATTTACCGAACCTGTTATATGCCTTCTTAAAAAGTCTTACACTTCCTTGAAGCTGCTGTACGCCAACAGATAAATTTTAAATTCTAGCCTAAAGTTACGACTTTGTGAGTCATTAGTTTTATCAATATTTAACTATTGGGATTTTATTTAGAGACAATGTTTGCTGTCTCGTGATATGCGCAGAATCCAAAAGCTTCAAAACTCTTGTTGCAGGTTGGCTTGTAACCTTCGTAGATTTGATCATGTGTCGAAAAGCATTAGTCAAGTTCCTAATGCCTTTCGACACATGATGGCTAAATATGGAAAACCGTTGTAAGCTGCATTTAGTTGGTTTTGTTCAGGGTTTGATTCTGCGGCCCTCCTTGTCTGTGCCTAGTAAAGGTTTTCTTATCCCACGTCACTTCATTCATGTTTTGAATACTAGGCATTGATGTCAATTGACCATACCTCAACATTCTACATCTCTGTTTAAGAGATCCTTTAGTTACAATGCTGTTAGAACTTACAACTTATTGCCTAATACATACAAAGAAATTACTGATTTGAGAAGGTTTAATATGACTGTTAAAACCTATCTACTTCTTTTGCAGTGACGCATTACATTTTTTACTATAATTTTTATTTTCATTTTGATTTTCTTTCTTGTTGTCGCGTGAATGGACCCATATAACTGTTAGTTTCTTTATCATTATATGATTACTCTAAATTTTGCTTGCACTTATGATCGCGGTTTCTCTTGTTCTATTGTTCTGTATTATTTTGTGAGGTCTGGTTGAGTGGAATAGTATTTGCTAGACTTCGCCAGTTCCCACTTTTGTAAATAAAGACAATTTATTACTATTATTACAGTGTAGAAAGACTAAAAATGGATGGCTTCCAATCAGATACCAATCCTAAACACCTACGTATATATCTTATAACCCTAAATATCTTTTCTCACTTCGCCTTGTGTGAACACATCATCCATCAAATTTGTAACTAAAGACAACAAAATTCTATTTCCAACTCCAGTTACGCTAATCGATGCAGTATTGTAAACGCTGACAACGATGTTCAAGGCTCACTAGAGGTATGTTAAAGGCGGTCAATAAGACATTACATCAAGTATAAAAAAATAGGTTATTTAGAGCAGCTATTTTTCTGTTGCTGAAAAGTAGAAAGTTATAGTAGTCGACCTTCACGTTCTGTAATTCTGTCTCGAGTTTCCGTACTGTGGCGGCCTTCTTCTGTCCTTGGACGATAGTAACAAAGTGCAACGGGGTTGACAAACACTAATTGACAAGTTGGAAATAGATGTTTTTAAGTTGATAAGTTTAAAACAACAATATCTACCTATCACTTTATTATTGCCATTGGCATACAAATTGCGTATTATTATTATTTATTTTTGTATTTTTGCCTACGTATACATAAATAACAGTAATTCTCTAAAATTTTAAAGTTTTTAAAATCAATAATAGTTTTACTATATATATTTCAACGAATATCCTCAATTAATTAAATAACTTAAATAATTTCCGATTAAAAAAAAACAATTTTAATTTAGATAGATTAGTTGTTAAATGTCCTTGTTTAGCAGTGTAGATTGTCTTTTTTACCGTTGGTCGTTTTCTGTGAAGCCATCCCGGTAGACTCCGGAATGTGAAGCTCATATCTTCCCTGTTCCTTCCTATCATCTGGATTTGAATGTATAGACAGGATGTGTTGTGTTTTTTTTGTGTTTTACTAAGTAATTCCGCGAAATGGGCTTTGATCCCGAATGCAAAAAAATACCAACACAAACAATACTTTTTGATGGCACTATATTTATCTAGACTTTTCCCCCTTAATTTTCACCTTTCTAAAGTTTATTAATCAACGAAAGCTAATACATCTGCACTCGAGACATTGTTTTATTCCATTCACTGTAAAGCTGCGTAGTAAATTGAAGAACATTAAAAAAGGTAAAAAATATTTTTGCTAGTGTAAATATTTAGTTTTCGATAAAATAAACCCCAAAAAAGTTCACATCTAAGAATATCACTTATTAATCACAAGTTACAATGAAATTATCAGTTATATGAACGGTGAAAACGAAAAAAGAAAGTATTGAAGAACACCGTGTTATTATTTCTCAAAAAAATGGGTGGTTAATTTTATTTAAGAAGATGGTTCCAAGGACTCTGAAACATTGCGGATGAGTTGGAATAGCGAATATGTCAACACGTCATTTTCATTGAATTTTAACGATTATAATCAGTGTTGTCAGTTGCCTCATCATTATCAGATTTTAACATACTTTTGATAAAAATTCAAACTTTAACATAAATAGTAATTTTAACCTAATTTACTCACATAATTTTTTTGTGATTTACTGTATACTATCTAAATAATTATGCGTTTTGAAACATAGTTTTTTTTTATTAAAATAGTTTTTATAAAGAGTTTATATATTAATTGTTTTTTATTCTATTTAAATAATACTGCTGATTTATTATTTATTTTTTAAGTTCTTTTGTAGAAAGGAAAATATTGCCCTAATTGTTGAAGAAATCTGCAGAATTCCCATAATTTTGACAACGCTATGATATGATTTAGCTACAGATGATTGGCAACACTGATTGTAACCTTAAATATTCAATATTCTTTTCACCCAGCAAAATTTAAGTTTTAGTTCAACAAGTCGTTTAATAATGTAAATTATTTTTTTAATGTTTTGATGATCGTTCCCTTGATTTTGTATTTCCTTCTTATCCTCGTTGAAAAATATGACTGCAAACAAAGAAAACGATGCGATTGATTTGTAGATCTGTATAATGGTTCAACATCGAGAAACATAATATTTATCAGCGTCTAAATGTAAACAGAAATTGTAAACAATTTAGAATAAATAGAAATGATTTTTTAAAAATCCATGAACGCTAAAATTTCTTTGAAGCTGCGGCAGGTGTCGCACATGAAAACGTTCGTAACCTCCGTGTAAACTAGCGAAACGCGTCTGACAACGCGTTCGTTAAATTTCGAAAGAAATCGGACTCCCACATTTAATCTCTCAACTAAATTATGCGGCATAATCGTGCCCCTATACTACACCAGCGTTAGTTCGCTAGTCTCGGTCTGAATAGTTCTTGCAAGTAAGCCTTTCCCATCAGTCGATTTTTGAGGTTAGGATGGCCGGTACACTAACGAAATTCAGTAGAACCTTGAGCCAAGTGTCTCAAAAGCAAGCGGTCCTAAGTTCATTCGCGTTCACACAAAGCAGGCAATGTAAGTAATATTCATTCTTCTAGCCCTTTCAGTCATGTTTTTCGAATACAATTCAAAGTTTGACAGGAAACGTCAAATTCATTCATAACGAAAAGCATATGCGTGACTTTTCTACGCGTGTGCTCGTAAAGGAAGTGATAAAGAGGGGGAAAATGTATTTCCGGTCATGTTTTTTCCAGTTTTATTCTATTAATCTTTTTCGTTGTTTTTTAAAATAATTTTCACCTGATTAATTTTGTTTGTAGTATTTAGTATCAAACATTAAGTTTGTTCTTTGAACTACCAGTTGCAAAAGTCCACAAAAAATAAAGAGATCGTTAATACTGACCCGTAGATAAAAGATTATATGAATATCCAATAATAATAAATCGATTCAAAGTAATAATTCATGATATGATCGTGTTATATCAATATTTGAATTATATAATCTTTATGGACCAAATTGTGACTAATTTTAATATCTAAATTGCTTTGATTACATATCAATTTTGCTCTGCTTATATCCACTTATATTTCATTAATCTTACAAATAATTCATTAACGATTTTTTCGGTAATAAATTATGTAAGCACTAGGTAAAATTGTTTAATGCTTTGCTAAATTACAATGGTGCTGCCACTAGAGGCACTAAACGGGCGATCCTAGAATATAAATATTCTTAAGTAAATAGTTTTCTGGCGCCATAAAGTGGGGATAAAATATTTTGAAGGGATGCTGGAGGGGCAAATTTTACGTAGTAGGCTATTTTTATCAACTGATTTTATAGCGTTACTCTGGTCATGCGTTTGAACCAGTAAAAATGACAGATGTTTTATAAATAAATAAATTACATAATCGGTTTCTGTCACAAGATAAAAAATCGATTCCCATAACTTTTGGAGAAGGAACTTTTCCAGTTGCTCTTTTGAACACCTTTTAGTTTTCTTTGGAGTTTTTAAAAATGTATATTTTTAAAATTATTGACTTGTTTGAAAAGTTCTATGTGATATCATCTATTCTCTTAAAGAATCAGCTTCATCTATTTTCATCTGTCTCTTAAATTAAGATAGTGAGCTAGGATTCATAATTTAATTATTGTGAATAAATTCATTCGCCATTTTTATTTTACAATCCCCTTTGGTAATAATATAATAATTAAGTCAACATTTTACTCTCAACGGTGAAAACCATTTTAAATAAAAGTGGCGCTAACTGAATTAAATATCGAATTGACTCTGAGCAGTGCAACCATAAAATTTCAGATTTTTTATCTACATACTTATCAAAAAAAAACTTATTTTGATCAATTTGTATGTTCATTCCACACTCGTTTTTTTTTTTTTTTGATATACAGATGGGCTCACTTTTCTTAGAATACATAGTAACTGAGTGCAGCAAGAACACGCTGCAAGAAATGAATGAGTAGTAGAGACAAAAACCTAGTGACACGGTGGAAGCCGACAACCGTTACGACTATGACAAACAGCCGGGAAAGTTTGAGATACTATTTAAATTGCAATGTCCTTTATAAAGTGCATCTGGTCTTTCCGAGAAGTAGAAATCGTTACATTTCTTGGGGGATGTAAACATTTTTATTATTCGTTTTTTTTCCCTTTTTTTCCACGTTTGATTGATTGGCATATCTGATCTGTTGTCTACGTCTAGAAAATTGTTACCTATTATTTGGACCTTTCGTGACTGTGAAGACACGGTGGGTGGTATTATATTGGTCTACTTCCTCCGAGAGTTATTTTGCTTATCGGTGTGGACACAAAGGTTTATGTAGTTTTCTTTGGGTATAATTATTTTATTCCAAGATGTAGGTAGTTTAGGAAGCTTCGGGTATTACTTTAAAACTAAAATTGAATAATGATTTATATCTCCCCCACCAACCAAAACAGAGTAGATAGTACTCCTGTGCATAGAAATTAAGGTTTACAAAAACTCAATAAAAAAAAGGAAATGAATTAACATTTTTAACCAAATTTTGACTCATTACAATATCCTACATTTTACAACACATCTTTCTTCAAAGTATTTCACTGCCTTCGATACGATGAATGGAGACGGAATATGGCAATCTTCCAATGCATTTGTGAATAACTTATTAGTTATTTGTATAGATAATTAATTTACTGGCATAATTTTATTTGTATCTTTCTTCTGGTGTGTACGTCATTGATTTTATAGCAAATACTTGGAAGTGAAGCATCATGTACACAATTCTCTGAATCGTTTATCTACCTGTCGTCTTGGACTTGCATGTTTTCCAAGTTTTCAAAAGAAAAACAATCGGTATTGCATTTATTAGTTTATCTTATGAAGAATACTTCTAGCTATTATTATATGTAAATCTTCTAAGTGACACACTAATCTAATCTTTAAAAATTAATAAGTTTTAGTGCGTATGTCTATAATGAATGCGATGTAAAATACATTTATCGAAATTTCTATAATTCCACATTAAGGTTCGCAAAATGGGTACCAGACCACCGGCGTCTAGAAAGACGGGTGATATTTCGGCAACACTGCACCGTATGAATAAAAACATTTGTTACGCACATACCTAAGAATTGGAAAAATTTAAAAAATGTTTCAATTCTTGCGGTGTTAAAGTGTTTCAATAACAAATATGTGTGAAAATATGGTGACCACTGGTCATAAATTTATTTCAAAATGTCCGGACTTCAAATAACCGTAGACAAAACAATTCTTTTCGAAGAAAAACTCCGTGGTACATATTATTATTCAGATATTAACACCAATGGATCGTTTCCTCCATTTTCAATGACGTAGAAATTGCTACACCAAGAAGGGATGCGAATTTTTTGACGGAACTTGGCAGGGACGTATAACTATTCAAAGATAATAATAGATTATTTAATTTTGTTGCTATGGATCAAGAGGTCATGGCATATCTGACACTTCTTGCAGTCTTTTCTGGCATTAACGCTAGGTATATTTCCTGCGAGTTTTGATTAGATTTTCACCGTTCCTCTTTTTACATTCCTGTTTAACATGTTTTGAGGGTTTGATTATGCTTAGAATGCGCCAATTGAGCGAATTCGGCAGAGCATTATTGGCTTGCGCGAAGGTTTTTTTTTGTTGTTAAAGAAAATTGTAAATTGTCTTGGTCGAAGACAATCCTCCATCATGTACTACGATCAGTCATGAACTACGAGGGGGTAAGAAAATCGCCGAAGAGGAACTAATAAGGTGCAACATCGCCACCTTCACCTAATGGCACCAGGAGACTGATTCTCTCTCAGGTGAATTGCTGATCTATGGTCAGGTAATGAAGTTCGTCCTGCGAGCCTTCGAACTGTTTATCGCCGAATCATCAATGTGTAATCCTATCGACCATATTTTTCACAGTTCATACCGACAGTCACGTTTGAAGTGGCAGGTTGCAAATGCACTGGAATGTGCACTCGATTGTGTGTAAGGACGAATGATGACCGCATGAAGGACTACACCAAGCTGTAGGAGTTATAGCATAGGGTTCTACACTATGTGGGAATAGGTTTCAAAGCGTTGTGTTGATAAGATGGTGAAACCTCATATTGTTCCAGATCTTCAGCTGCTCAAAGACCCACTTTTCCCTTTTCACATGATAAAAAGTTCTCTAAACTAGTTCGAAGAGGTCCATGTCAATATCCTGCCAGGGCTGCTCGATTTTCCCGACCTCTCGACAATCGAACACATATGAGACATTATGAGAAAAAACTGAGAAACTTAACGATTTTTCCACAAAAACAAGAGGTTCTCCGGCATGAATTACAGGTTGTTTAGGTCGATGTCCTTTTTAGGTATCAAAAGGACATCAACCGCCTACTAGAATCAGTCCCACAAAGAGTGAAAGAGTGTGAAAGTAAATCTATGTTCATCGTTTGTCCTTTTCCTTTGAAAGTATAATCCAATTATTACTCTGAAGTAGTTATACATTGCCAAGTTTGGTCAAAAAAGTCACAAGCTGCCCAATGACAACCCCTAGTTTATTACATCTGTGTACACGACATATGTCTCGTAGCCACAAATACTTTCCATTAGTTTATTTATATATGCCAAATATAAATAAACTAATAACGCAAGCTAAAGCAATATTTGTCAAATCTAGAAGCTACGTTCTTTTATTTTCAACATTTGCTATCAAAGTAAATTAATTTAAATTTCAAGACTTTCGAGTTGTAATTTTCACTAACTTCGAAATAACGAATGCCATCACAATATTACAATGATCTTCATTATAGTTAGTCAAATCTTTGTAAATAATAGATAACGTGCTAGAAACCTTTTAATAAAATGCTACGAGAAAATACAAATTTGGCTAGATTAAGATGAATTTATAAACTACAGGTACGTTTGCCTGTTTCAAGGATCATAAAATTCAGACAAACATTGCATCATTACTTATCGAAAAGTCGTTTTTTTTGTCTTTAATTACCAATTTGTTTCTCTGCACATTTAGAAACAGGTATATTAATGTTCTTTGTGTTTAAGAATATCCAAGTAAACTTTCAACACGTCTTTGTGCAATATTCTCCGATGTTGATAAAATAATATCGTCTATTTTATTTTGTTCAGAAATGCAATTTTTTTTCAAAATTATATGGAATTATAGAAATTTCCCCGAGTGTTATATATAATTATGAATAATATAGTACTGTAACAATTCATAGTCGTTATACAACATTTATATGTTGTCATTAAATGTCGCTTATCATAAGCTTTGGCTGTTTGATTCCGTTTGTTTTTGTTTTTCTTAGATAAACGTCTCACTAAGAGTAAACAGGAATGCTTCTACAGCCGCATATACTTTAAGCGACCCATTCGTAAACCTTATTTAGTTCCTTTCTTGGCGAGAGAGCTCTATATAAGTAGCTCTCTACACATAGTTTGAAACCGAAACACACGATTCAGGTCGTAGACGACAAGCGGATTTATCAAGATTTTTACTTTCTGCATCTATCACGTTCCACTACAAAGGCTGCTGCTACCTGATTTGTGACTTGCCGAAGAAAGGCATAAGCCGGACGATGGTTTTTTTTTTTCAAGAGCCATCCAACTATTTCTACGAAACGTACAGGCAAGCTTAATTCAACCAGTTCGAAATAGTCTCTTTCACTCAATGCAATAACGTGTTCCCTTTCACAATATTAACTCGTCTGTAATCGCGTCGTGATTATTTTCATGATTCATGAACAACTGGTAGAACTTTCGAATTTTTTTCATTACATGCATGCATAGACATAGAATTTGCAAAAATTCGAAAGGAATGTGTTTTTTTAATCAGTTACTGCAATAATATCATCAAAATTGATACTAATATCTGTTATGTATAGCGATAACATGTATGCTCTTTCAATTAACGTGTATGTAAGAATGTAAGTCAAGGAATTGTATAACAAAAAAGGGTAACATAAAAGAATCTCGTGATTTCGCAAAATGTCAAAATATTTATTTATGTACTTAGTATAGACGATCCGATGAAGATATTTTTTGTTTTAACAATTTAACTATTTCACAGCTAGTTTCAAGAATACTAACAGGGTTAGATGAACTCTAATATTTGATTAGGATTTAGGATTCTGTTTAAAAATTCGCAGCTTAAAAGACCGTTTTTTGAATGCGAAGCCATCACAAATTACACTACCGTTCATAAGTTTGGTCGCACTATAAAATAACAGAATATACTAGACAGTACAAAGTAACCCCCATTTGCATTAATAATTACTTGACATGTACGCCGCATCCTTAGAACTAATCGCTGCAAATACGATTCGTCTACAGCATTCCATACTTCCTGCAGAGCATTCCAGATGCTGCTTTGCAACCCGGAGATTTTTCGAGACCTCACGATCCAAGCAATCCCACAAGAACTCAATGGGATTATAATCAGGGGTTCTGTGACGGCTACTCCATTAAAGATTAACATCGTTTTCTAGGATTCTTAAACATCATCTTTTGTGTTTCTTTCATCCATATTAATTAATTTTCCTATCCTTCGTCATACAGAGCAACCCGATACTATCATGTTTTCTCGTCCATGTTTCACTATTTTTTGAAATACACTCGTCTAATATTCTCCAGGGTGACGATAAACAAATGTGCGACTTTTACTTCCGAATAACTCAAATTTCGATTCTTCTTTACATAAGATATTTTTCTAATCATTTACACTTCAGTTTGCGTGAGCATCTATCCAATTTAGTCTTTTCCGCTTGTGTATAGAACTTAACCGTGGTTTTCTTACTACTCTACGATCGACTCAGGCCGGCTTTTATATGTCCGTTTTAATGTTGACACACTTACCGGCCAACAGCGTTATAAATTAAACTCCGCCGTAGTTTGCGGTGTGTAGGGCAACGATTTCTTAGGGAAATCATTCGTATGTATTAGTCGTCTCGTTCTGTCGTTGATCTGCGCCTTCCACTTCGCTTTCTCCGCTGAAGCCTATCGGTCTCTTCCATTCTTTTAATTGTCCTACACACACAGCACTCAGAAATATTTAATTGTCGAGCAATTTCTCTACTTGAGAGTATCTCGGCAATATGCGGGATGCATACTGAATGTACACTTTATTATAAGGCAAGTGGATGATTTAGTACTCCTCCCAAATTCTATTTCAAAAGGTATTCATCCCTAATTTTCCACTATTAAGGCATTCTTGCTTTATTACCATTATAAAATTTAATATAGGAATACATTGTATTCGTGTTTGAATGAATTTTGCAAATAACCTCGCAATAATATTACTCTATAACATGTGAGATATTTACAGCCTAGCAAAAGCAAATTTATGCGTATTATGAGTAGAGCTGCTAAATACTCTCGGCAAAGCAGTATTCTGCGACGCGTGTATCTAAAGTACCACGATAGGAATACAAAGTTTATTCACCGAGAACGGCTTTAAAACATCGTGATAGCTGTGAAAAAACGTGGTAACTATTTCTTGTAGAGCATAATTATGTCAAAAAAAGATTAGTTAGTGCTAAAGTTACTAGGAAATGCTGAGGATGTATAGAAGTTTAAGAAAGACTTGTCTCAGTTGTATTAATCAATGTTTTTTATTACGTTAGAGTGGAAGAAGTACCAATTCCTTTATGTGCTAGAAAAGATGCTGCTGATGCATTAATATAAGCACTAGAAGATAAATACAAGAGACTCGTTGTAGTCAAAAGTAGCACATATATCTAAATCTATATACCCGATCATTATATTTCTCCAATTTTCCGGAAAGACACCAAGTTTTTATATTTATGACGTATCTAATACTTATACGCCTTTATTTGCTAAAATCATACATATGTATATACTTCGTATCCACATTTAGTTATGCAATAGCTGCTATAACATGGGACATTATCGTTGTCAATATAAACCGAAACAAATCATTTATTTGGTTTACATATTATCGATAATGAAATTGAAAGCTCTAAAACAATAGTACGTATTTACACAATAAAAATAAAACATTAAGGAATAAACTATTGACCCCAGTACGTCATCTGGATCCGATAGCGAATTTATATCAATTTATGTCAAGTTCTTTTACTGTAAAAGAAATCTCTCTGAAAACGTGATGTTCCAGATATGCCAATAGTTTGTCCAAAATCCGAATGGCCTTTGTATGATTTAAAAATGTCGTATCTGTATAAATAAAACCTAACAATGTTTTATTATAAAATGCAAAGTATAAGATCTTACATAACAAGTGGTATACTTCAGACAATTTTATCTTTTTTTGACCTTTCATCTTAACGATAAGTCTCTGTCTGCTGTTTAAGTTATGAGTAAATTTTTCGATGTATGATATAGAATAAAATGATAAAGGTCTAATTTTTGTAATAATATGTTGTTAGATTATAAAGAACATATCCAAATAATTCCAGGAGATATAAAAAGAACAAAATAATTATTTCCATTTAAAAGTTTTCTCCCAAAATAATTCATTTGCAAACCGTTTTCATCAATAGGGCGTTACCAGCGTTTGTGCCATAAGTGGAAATATTCGTCAAAGTCGATTGTAGTAAACGCTTTGAGGACTATTCGCAATTCCACTTGAATTTCTTCTGTAGCGTTAAATCGACGTCGCTTCAGATTTTTATCTTCGGAAATATGAAAAAGTCGCACGGTGCTAGATCCGTAAAACACTGTTTATGGTCTAACCACATGGCACAATTTCTTCCAAGACAATCGTACTAATGTCGAAAAAAATTACCAACATTCACTTCGCATTGGATTTTTTTTCAGTCGTAGAGAGTTTAGTGTCTTCCACTGTGATGATTGTTGCTTGATTTCTGGATCGTAATCATACATCCAGCTTTCCTCACTTATAATGACTTCAGACAAGAAGTTATGAATTCTCTGGAATTGTCCGTTGGAAGTCAGTGCAGACTTGTGCTCTCCTGTCACGGAAATCCTGCGTCAAACCTCGGTGGACGAATTTGGCTACAATTCTTTTTCTGTTCAGTTCATCAGACAAAATGCGTTAGCATGTCCTATTCGATATTCCTACAACGTCCGCCACTCTGTGGATGGTTTGTTGTCTGTTCTGACGGATTATTTCGTAAACCCTACCATTGTTTTTTAACACAATGTCAGTTGATGGTTTCTAACAGACTCACAGCCCTCGATTTCAGACGCTGTTTTATTCAGTTTGCGATAAAATTTAACACAATTCTTCAGCCGACGAAATTCGTAAAACATACAAAACACGACTGTTAACAGTCTCTCCCAATACTCTCAACAAAGGACGATTAAAAATTCCCCTAGGGACGAAGCATCGTACTATGATTCGTTTGTGCGTTTCATTTCAATTCTTGAAACTTTTAAATAGCATATATGTCTATTGAAACCATAATCAGTTATGCTTCATAACATTCATAAATCTTAACTCTTCATAGTCTCTTTAAATTGCCACAATTGAAAAGAAGCTTGCGATATCAAAAAAATCGAAACAGCTCAAAGTATTGCACCTTGGTTTTCTTTATGCACAGATAAAGAAAAGTAATTTTGTTAAACCGATCAGAAGGTCTTCAACAGCATTCTAACGTTATCTCTTGATACGTCAGCCTTGTGCATCACATGCATTTTTCTTATTAGCACGTGAATGCTGTAAATCATAATTACCATATGTACATAGACCCGCGTTGCTATTTTGATAAAGCGGAATGTTGTGATTATACGAATATAAGGCAAATTGTTTAAAGATAAGAAATCTGTTTGAACGCTCGACTAGTAGTAGAAATTCATACCAGCTTGTAACTGTTGAATTTATATTACTTTTCTATGCTTTTTATTTCTTGCAAAGAACTACGAACAAAGATTTGATAATCTCAAGTTGTCTTTAAGAACCCTCAGCAAGTAACCGAAAGTACAATAAAAAAACGGAATTTTTTAAATATGTGAAGGTCTTAGAGTTCGTAACAGTTGCAATATGACTTCCTTGATCAAGGAATTGTACTTTTAGTTTATAGACAAAGTGGTACACTAAGGCTCTCAGTTTCAAATTGAACCAGATATTCTTTGCAAGATACTAAATACATTAATTAAATAAGGCTTCTATTCCTTTCATGGAAAAGGGATACAATGATACATTTACTACACTATTTATCGGTTTTATTTATAGGTTTATCGTACACATAAATGTCAGTAAGACATACCTCTGTTTGCAAATAATTCTAGCATTCTTTGAAATTTCATTTAATTCTCATGTTATTTAACTTTAATTAGTCAAGTTGAAATTTCTAGGACAGAGATGACATTGAAATAGAAAATAGTTCGAAAATAGGTTTCAATCATATACGTTTTTACACTGTATTGTAAACCTAATTTGAATTTATTCAAACTCGATACTCAAACTTGCTTTTAGCAGTTCTAACACGCTAATTGACAGTCAATGTCACTGCCAAAATAATTTTCAAAACCATTAAGTTATAATACCTGGGTTAAGTTCAATTATATGTTTTCTATTTCAACGCCATCTGATCATAGAAACTTTATGATATCACGGTATAATTAATTTGCAAATTTAAAATTAAACATTTTCATATTTTTGAGAAATAATTACACAATCCTATTCGCATATTGTTCATCCTTTAAAGGCCGGGGTCAAAAGATGGAGAAAATTCATGTTCGCTGTGTCTCATATATTTCATATACCTCGTATCATAGTTATTGTTCCATCCACTGCGCAAGCTCTAGTACTATCGCGTTGAAAGTAATCTAAAACTAGTTCAACGTCATTAACTTGATTACAGAATGCCAAAAGTATTTCTTGTCAATGTTTTTCCGCACTAGGTTTCTGTGAGTGTAGAGGAGCTTAAACATAAACAGTGTTTTTTATACAAAAATTGTTCTACATTCTCATGTTTTGTGAGTTGATCTATCCAGTATGAAACCATGCTTCGCCCAAAAAGAAAGTTTTGTCTGGCAGTTTATCGTTAAAAATTATTTGAAAACCATTCACAAGATATAACTGGTCGTGGATAATAAATATTGCCGATTTCTTGCAGATAGGTTACACGACTTGGAAGTAATTGTAACATTTTAACATTGTATGTAAATAACTAACTGACAGCCTTTAGGACATTAATCCGCCAGTCGTCTCTATCGGTTTATCAAATACTTAAAACAATTCTATTAAGTGTATTCTCAAAAATATTATAATCAAAAACACAATTGTAAAATTCAACTCGAAATTTAACAGGGTACTACTACTTATCAATTTTTTTGATTATTTCGAAAATGCGGTTCAACCATTCAACCAGGGCTGTGTATGTTATTAAATACCATTCTAAAGTTCAAAAATATACAATGCTGTTTTTGATATCACATTCTAGTAGCAATTATTATCAAACAATATTTGTCATTTTTCCAACACTTGACACTTTGAAGGTAACTGAGGTGTGAAATCCTGATATAACTTTTGGGTATTACCTCGTACATCCTATCGATCTATAATGGAACCCTGTGAGACCCAAGCTTTTACTCTCTTATAGGTAGGCTTCCATTGTAACCAGGCTTGTTATCTAAAATGGATAAATTTGCGTTGAAAGAAAGTTAAAGAATGCTAATATTTACAGACATACACCAGTTCATTTACAATAAAACAGTTGCCAACTTTAAACTATTTTTATTTATTCATGAAATAGCAGGACTTTAAACAAAAAAACTATTGAATTTCCAAAAATAATCAGCAACTGGATTTTTATTTCATTTTCCTAAGTACTCCACTATAGACAGGTTCTACTGTATATAAAGAAATCTTAGACAGTGCCATAAGTTGAATTTTTAAAACATAATTCCCCTTACGATAATTGCAATTGTAAACAGCAAGATATTATTGTCATTACTATATTAACTACCGCACTAATAGATCTAATAATTACCTTACACTGTCGTATTAACACTTGAAACAAGCAGAATTTAAGAGCTATTATTATTAACAAGTTTTACTTTCACTTTCCACACCATCAGCGTATCAGTATCTTAAAAAATAGAATGTACTAAATCTTGTAATAAATAGAGGATAATACTTTTAGTTTTGATCATATCAGATACTTGTCCACAATTATTCCAGGCTCACATTAAAATTTTTTGCAATGTTTATCTTTTAATGAATTGATTTGTTTACTTGACTCTTTTCAACACGTTTATTTACTGTGAAGAGCTGTAAATTACACGTAACAAAATATGCGTACAACAGTGCACCGAAAGAAATAATATCCGACCAATGCAAGCAGTACAGAAGATATCTCCCATTCCCGATACCCCTCACCCTCTGGAGATTCATCAAATGTATATACATATATATATATATTATACACGTACAGATAAAACCGAGGCCATTAATGAAATGTATCGTAAGAGACAGTAATGATAAGAATGCTAATTTGTATGCAAATGAATGAAGAACATGTTGCTAATGTACACATAAATATGTCACGTTTTTTCAGTAAATACCCTTTTTATCTACAATTTGTGTTTTATGCACTTAATCGCTCAGAAAAAAAGAAAAAAACAGAAAGGGATATATTTTCAAATACAAATAATAACTACGTAATGGTTAATAGTAATAATAATAGTAGGGAAAGTCAGTAAACAAGTCACAAAAAGTTATTATAAAAATACTTAGAGAAATAGTTAGCCAAGAACAACTTTTATTTTTCAACAGAGTCTCCATCATTAAGACACTTATCCCATCGCTTTGTCAATGCTCCAATGCCTGCTGCACGAACGTGTTTGGGTTGCTCTCTGTACCACGTGGATACCTCTTGTTAAACATCGTTATCACCCTCGAAATATTTGCCGCCAAGATGCTTTTTGAATGGACCAAGCTGATGATAGCCTCTAGGGGCAAGGTCGGGACTGTAGGCCGGATGTTCAAGAAGTGTTCCCACCTTAACTCTGCAATTCTCGCCTGGTTCAAGTGGGCCGAATGCGGCCTGGCATTATCGTGAGGCAGCAGTATTCCTTTCGTCAGTTGTCCCAGAAGTTTCCTTTTTGGCAACTTTACTCGAGTATCATAAGGCTGGATTGTGCTGACATCTAGTGATAGATAGGGAAATAGCTCACTGATATTTTCAGCTTTCCCACAGCAGTTTGACTTATATACTATATACTTCCCCTTGTATTCTAAGTTACATAAAAGCTACACAGATTACTGATTCACTATGAACATTTTAACCATCCTGACAAACTGAGTTGTTCTACAGATTTTTACAATATTTTGATTTCAACACTACAAGTATTTTGTTTAAAAGAAGTGACGATATCTGTAATCTAGACGGTGAAACATATCCTGTCCTTAGTATTTCAATTGCCTTTTGAACTTCTTCATGTACAATTAACCTGAAGCAATAGTTTATTGCAAAAATGCTGCTTATCTATGTAATTCTTGTTGTTACCCTGGCCTCTTCTAACAACAGAGAAGATTTTTTGTTTGTCGACCAATCCTTGTATGTTTGAAGTTAATGACAACAAAAGTTACAAATTACTTGTATCATGTGTAAATAAAGGAATGATGAGCAAACACAACTCTTATGTGTTTGTTTAACTAAACTTCGAATTTTGTATGTTTAGTTCAAATTCTAATCTGTTGGCGCGATAATCACTTTTAATTCTAAATAGAGGACCACTCAGATTTTACATAGCGCTGAAAACCGTTTATGTTACTTGCCTTAGCATAATTTTATATTCCTTATGTATTGCACATATTTATTTTAAATCTTGTTATCTATATTCTAGATGGATCCGAAAAACGGGTTGTTGCAAAGAATCCTGTTGTCGAAATGGATGGTGATGAAATGACCAGGATCATCTGGGAAAAAATCAAGGAGAAACTAATCTTTCCATATGTAAAAGTAGAATGCTTGTATTTCGATTTAGGACTTCCATATAGGTATTTCTTTAATATCTGTTATTGCACACCATTTGTTTAAACTTCCTTTCTTTTTTCGTATAGAGATCAAACCGATGATCAGGTAACCATTGATGCTGCCAATGCCATTCTCAAACACAATGTGGGCATTAAATGCGCCACGATTACACCAGATGAACAAAGAGTGGAAGGTATTTCAATTCCATGTTTTCTCCTTACAATTAGTTCAGAGAATGATACGCATCTGTCATTACTATTTAGAAGTAGTTTTTTCGTTGAATTTGGAATTATATAACGCGGTAGATTTCACGATGGAACAATTTTTAAAACGCTGTTACATTTCACATCCTAAAATTTTCATTTGCCTAGAATTTAAATTGAAAAAGATGTGGCTGTCACCTAATGGAACCATAAGAAACATTTTGGGCGGCACTGTCTTCAGAGAACCGATTATTTGCAAGAATATTCCTAAACTTGTACCTGGTTGGACGAATTCCATAGTCATCGGTCGTCATGCACATGGTGACCAATACAAAGCCAAAGATTTTGTAGTTACTAAACCGGGAAAGGTGAGATAATACTTTTTGAAAAGCTGTTTTTGATCTAGTAATGTTTCATGTATCCATTCAAACTATTTTTTTTAACGAGAAAGAAACCAATTTAGGAAGTTCCAATATGTAAATGTTTAAGAGAAAAATTTATTTGAAAATTACTGCTTCAATAATCCAACAGTAAAGTTAGCAAAAATGCTGTTGTATTCTCTTCATTTTCTTATTCAAAGATGGTTCAACTAACAATTAGCCATATATTTTAAGTGCATTCATCATTCTAGGTCCAATTAGTTTACACTGCTAATGACGGTACAGTGGAGACCCACGACCTATTCACATATAAAGGCTCTGGTGTCGCGATGGGAATGTACAACACTGACGAAAGCATCGCCGCCTTTGCGGAATCATCATTCCAAGTAGCCCTTCAAAAAGGCTGGCCTCTTTATTTATCAACCAAAAATACTATCCTAAAGAAATACGACGGTCGCTTCAAAGACATTTTCCAAGACATTTATGATAGGTACATTTTAAAGACACTTCAACGTCTAAGGTGACTCTAATGCAATTGCAACACTATTGTAGGAAATACAAATCACAATATGAAGCTAAAAAGATTTGGTACGAGCATAGATTAATTGACGATATGGTCGCTCAAGCTTTGAAGTCGAATGGAGGTTTTGTCTGGGCTTGCAAGAACTACGATGGAGATGTACAATCCGATATCGTCGCGCAAGGTTACGGATCACTCGGTATGATGACCTCCGTTCTCATGTGTCCCGATGGTAAGACGATAGAAGCCGAAGCAGCTCACGGAACCGTAACAAGACATTACAGGTATATAAACCGTTCACCTATTTACAAGCGTTAAAAGTACAATACATCCTTTTTTTCTTTTGTTAGAATGCATCAGAAAGGGCAACAAACGTCGACGAACCCAATTGCATCGATTTTCGCATGGTCCAGAGGTTTGGAACATAGAGCAAAACTAGATGGCACTCCAGAGTTAGCTAAATTCGCGGAAACACTAGAGAAAGCCTGTGTTGATACCGTGGAAAGCGGAAAAATGACCAAAGATTTGGCCGCTTCGATCCACGGATTGGCTAATGTCAAGGATGGAATGTTCTTGACCACAGGAGATTTCTTAGACGCTATCTCAGATCAATTAAAGAAATCTTTTTAAATATGTTCCATTAATATTAATTAATAATTAATTTAAAGAAATTTAAGAGAAATATTAAAGTGGACGTAAATACTTATTTTTGAAGTATTTTTAATTCAAATGTTGTAAACTTATTACATATTGTACATTTTTATGTAAAATATACTATTTTATATGTCCTAATTTTTTAATTTAAATTTTATCCCAAAAATCTAAATTCTCTATCTCTATAGCGACTAAAGGGAGCATTACCGGTACTCTAATATGGCAGCTCCATCTATCTTATAATTTCCTTAATTAGATTAGCACTCGTTATGCATGGTTATCCATTAGCAAAGTTTTACTTCGTTATCACAGTGTTTGGTTTTATCGCTATACGTCATACTATTGTCTTATTCTAGATGGCAGCACCTCTCGACCACAAACTTACTCGATTTGAATATACTTGTTATACTCAAACAAGAATAATATTTGCAAGCTAATATATATCAAATGTTAATTACAGATTTTTCCTATAGAGAATATAGCTGATATTACAAAATAGTAGTGATTCACACAAAAATCACTAAACAAACGCCAAAAAGATTATTTCAAATTAATTTAAGAATAATCGACATATCCAATTTTTTTTTAAATTTTAAGTAAGATATGTAAAAAGTTTCAATAATTTTAACTCGCTATAATGATCTAAAACTGTTTGAATTCTGTAAAATAAAGTTATTTAAGCATTTTTAATGTGAACAACAGCTGGCATTATTATTAACAAATATTAGACTTTAATCCTACTATAATAAAAGTTGAAAGTGTTGTCCATTATATTCTAGACCAGGGGTCTCCAAACTACGACCTTCGGTCTAACACCGGCGTGCGAGAACCATAGATAACTCCATCCACCAATCCGGTCCATGATTCCCCACAAGATGGCGTCACACTACTGTACCGTGATTGAAATTTGCGCGTAATTCAAAATTACATGTTGGTATAGTGAGCTTGAACCGTAGAACTTAGTGGAGTCATTATGCTGCTTAAGGAGAAAAGTTTAGGGACCCTTCTTCCAGACAAATGTTCACTCTTTTCTTTAAGTCATTAAAGGTTCGCTGCAACCAATACTGATATTAGCAATTTCTTGCTTCAGTGGTAGGTATACTAAATTGGCTAATTTATTTTGAAAAGTGTGTTTTCTAAATTCCAGATTAATAAAAATCAATTTGAGTAAGCAGGTTATAAGTAGGGTTGGCCAAATCTTCGGCACCAGGTCCGAACTGGCCCGCACGCATGACCGATACGAAAATTGTTTGAGTTCGTTGAACCAATTTGTCTCCGTTTCCCAACTGTGTATGCACGTATAGTACATCTTATTACGCGTTATAATGTATTTATACTTCATTATATGGAAGAACATTTTAACAGTTCATCTGTATACATTTCATGAAGAATAGTGATATGTAAAGTTAGCCAAATCTTCGGCGCACCAGACCCCCACCCAGGTCGATGCAGAAACTTACCGCTTTCTCTACATAACTCGCAGTCTGTCTGACAATGACAGAAGTCGTACGTCGTATTACGCGTAATAATAATTAAGCATGTCAACATGCGTAAGCGAAAGAAGCGGCCAGATTGCCCAATAATCGAATATCGTCATTTAATGTTCGATGGTTGTAAAATATGGTGTAAGGTTTGCGAAATCCCTTTGATGTGATGATCCAAAACCCATTGCAAGAAACATATACGTAATACAACTCACACTCCGTCAATTTTCATACCGATCGTGCGCAGGCGAGTCCGGATCTGGCGCTCCGAAGATTTGGCTAACTATAGTAATAAAGTATTTATTATTTTTACATCTGTGTGTATGTAATAACTTATTACGTCCAAGTCCGATCCTGAAATGTACCCGTGAATGCCGATCTCTACTCATGACAAACTATTTGCCAACTGTAATACAAATATTTAAGCCATCTTATCCTATTTGTGATAGTATTGAAAGTGATGCTTAAAACGGTAAATGTTTCGTTTTATAAATTATCTATTTTATTTGTCTATTACTAAACGCACGCCTATGGTGTCCCGCTCATTTTGCCTCCTGTACTTAATAGCGATTCAGTTAGCACATCAAGATATTTAATCATTTCAATCTACAAATCTTCAGCTTTTATTTAACATTCCTATTACGCTAGTAAAACAATCGTATAAGTAAATAAAACACAATTTCAAAGATATAACCTTTTATTTTATACATAAGCTATTTCCAAATATAAAATATTACGTCAACTCAAAAAAATCACAAGTGTTATAAATAAAGTAATTTAACCCTGAAGACAAGCAAGTAATTCATATCTAAAAGGTGATTTTTCTTGAAAATCAAATTGTTTACTACATATAAATTTTCCACCAACGCAGTTCGAACTATAAATTAATGTTTTAAATTAAGTTACATACTTTATGGTTGGTCAAATAGTAACAACAGTCTCACCGTCAAAACTAAAGACAAAAAAATAAAACTAGAACGTAGAAAAAATCCTGTTATTCTACTTTTTCCGTTACAAATTACGTAAAAAAGGTAAAATTGAAAAAAATATCGTGTGTAAAATATGAATAACGTTTCTAAACTATACAGAGTGTTTCACTTAAGATGAAAGCAGCAATTTATTTTCCAATTTCTTGGTTTACTTCTCTTTTTTCCTACTCCTACAGCACTTTAGAAAATCTACAGTTTAACATTAGATTTTATCAGTTAACCAAACTTTTAAAATCTTATGCAGTTTTGTAAGAAAGATTTATAATGATTTCAATTTGGACTCATTATACAAAATTCTATCCCAAGAACATGAAAAGCGAATAAAGCTATGAAGAGGCAAATTATGAAAACTATTTAAAGCAAAAGAATGAGCATTTGACAACATTTTTGTTATGGATTCTTTTGAAAAGGGTTTCTAAAGAAGTTTCTAAATCTGATTAGATTAAGTTAGCCCATAAAAAATTGATGTTTCCATATTTCTTTTGAATCCTGTTAACATTTCCATTTCTTATTTTCTTTAAATTCTCATATACTTGTTAATCAATATTTATTACATGTATTAAAAGAAAATCATTTATATTCAAGTATTAGTTAGGTGACAAAATCTTATATTAGTGAAGTAGATCCTTAAAGTAGTAGATTAAAAAACAATTTAGGAAATTGCCCAAAGACTTCAAAAATATGTGAGAATCTATTCTAAGATAACCACACTCATTGTTTATCTTCTGAAGTTCTTTGAGCGATTAGCAGCGTTGCTGCACTGATATGAGACACTGTAATAACAAAAAGGTAATAGAAAAAAAAAACAAGAAACAAAAACAAATGGCACTATAATCTGCCAAACGCTCTAAAAAATATATATACACAATATATCACCACTTCGTTAATTTGAAATTCACTTTGCACCACTAAACTTTTATCGTAGAGATTAGTTTTCGCAAGGGTATAAGGCGCAAGAAGTAAAAAAAGATGGAGATTAATAAGGACAGAAAACATTCTCAATTTAATACACAATTTTACGTTTAACAAAAGAAAAAGGAGAAACTAATATACACTTTTGTGATGCTAGTAAATATGTTTTCATATTATATGCATATATAATCCACGGTTACTGTTCTTTTTAATAGGTTCCTGTTCAAAGTTAGAAATGGAAAAGTCACACGAATCCGAAATTTTTAGTTTTAATCGCGAGCAACAATTTTTGTCGTAGTACACTTCGACAGCTGTAGAGGGGTATGTAGAGTCTGGAGATGCACGTGTTAGCCGTTGGCAAGTGGCCGTCATCCGCTGGTCTAATCGTGACGGAAGGCATTGGTTGAAAACCGTCTTCACTAGCGGGTAATGCTGGAGATCCTGTCCAGAAGTAGACCTATATGAAAAACAAATAATGAGGTATTAAGTCGATCAAATACGGACTGACCAAAATCTTTTATTGCAAAAAAGTCACAATTTTTTTCCAAAGTTAATTTAGCAATAAGTGAGCTAATGGCAACATTTACAGATGATATTTTGACAAGTAATAACGTACGAGGTAGGCGTCATAAATTCTCGGCCTGACAGGCTTATACAGGTTCAAGCGGCATGCACACGAGGACTACGCTATAAATATGACGGATCGAAGAGTAGTAGTTGTGGCTAACGCATGAAAATGTCCGAGTACCACGCGGTCATCAAATTTTTAACAAATGAAGGGCATACGCTTAATCACATAGAACAGCGTTTACACGGCGCTTACAGCGATTCATCTTCTTCGTACTCCACTGTAAAAAAGTGGACAAAATATTTCCGTTTGGGGCAAGAATCCCTGCAAGATGCTGATGAAATTAAAGAAGATTTCGTGCTAGAAGATCGAATGTGGCTTTCGAGAATTAAAACATCCACTGTATAGTCTAGATATAGCTCCTTGTCATTTTTATTTTTTCTAATTTAAAAAAAAGGACCTTAGGGGACGTCGTTTTAAGAACGACAGTGAGTTGTCAGCAGCTATTATAAAACATTTTGGCGCAAAAACTTCAGATTATTTTGACAAGGGTTTCGAACTATTAATCAATCGTTATAATAAATGTATAGAAGTTAGAGGAGATTACATTGAAAAAATAATATCTCCTATATTGCTCCAAGTTTCTTTTTTCTATTTCAGGCCGAGAATTTATAGCGCCTACCTAGTATAAATGTAAATACATGAATTTATTGGTGTGCCTCTGTATAAAAAAAAAAATAAGCAGCACAAACCAATAGTAAATAAAAGAACATGCTTGCTGTTGCCAATCACTGCAAACCGAAAATTTTGACAATCTAATTTTTAAACTATTTCAAAAATTGCTTTTGATAGTAAAGACCTTTTTTACTGCAAACATCCCCAATAACCACCGCTGTTTTCTGCCACTTCCAATCCAATATTTTCAATAAAATAATTTCATAACTTTCTACAGAGTAAATCATATGTTGTAGTTAAGCACTTACTAAATCTTGTCGTTCAAGATGTGTCATTTTTTCTACAATTGACCATAACCATCTCTTGAATTTAACGAGTCTTTCGCTATTTTCGCCAGATTCGTCATTGAAGGATGTATAAGAAATTAAAACAGAAACATTTATGTCACCAACACCATTTAACAGCAACCTTAAATCTTCGGCTGTTAAACCATCTAAGGAGCCTTCGGGAAGAACATCAAAAACGCCGGTACGAATATTCTGCAAATTTTAATGAATACAACATGGATACAAAATAAATGCTAACGAAGAAGCTTACTTCAATGGCTTTCTCCTGCGCTTTCACCATTCGATAATACGCGTACTTCCTAACGTAGTCGTAAACATTGGCCGAAGTAACTTCGATATCTTTACCCCCTGGTATTAATTCTAATGTTCCACCACCTTCCTCTGGACATAAATCAATACTGAAAGAAAAGTGAATGCTTTATAACAGAAATTACAAAGATTTCTTTCTGCTTATTAAATCCTACCTGAAATTAAGGTCCAATGCAGTGAATAGGCTATTGTTATCTTTGGTTTCGGCATCCACAACCAATTGTCGAAGAGATTCGTATACCACAGGATCAAAGAAGGCTAAATCGTGAAATTTAATAGGTCTTCCTAGGATGGATTTTAAGACGTGTCTGGTGAGGAATATTGGACAAAGTTCGTTTTGTAATAGACACAGACCTAATAACCTACAACAAAGTCAACGTGTGCTATTAGTATTCTGCATATTAAATCTGAAAATTCTCATCATACCTTCCTACATTTCGGAATGCATTTTGTCTTTCAAAAGTACAACGACCCTGTCTTGGTGCATAGAAACCCCTCTTTCCGGGACAGTAAAAGAGTGGCGCATTATCATCCTCATCCGTAGCTGGAGTGTCATCCACCCCTTCTGCATTTGGCCTATTCTCAGTACTTTTCCTTGAGCATCCCCTATCTGCAGTAATTGAAATACACAGTTCTTAATACTAGAAAAGCGTTCATGTGATTTTTAAATAATATAATATGGTACTTCCTTTATACGAGTATTTTTACAGTCTTTAAACAAGAGAACTTCACATATCAGCTATAAGAATACAGTTTAAACAAACCTAACAACGCTTCGGAAGCCATCTCCTGCTGCGAGTGCGAATGGGCTAGAATCATTTCAACAGCGTTTTCAACTTTACTACGAAGGGAATCTTCGGAAGCGAGTAGTAAGAGTAATTGGGCTGGAGTTAGTTCAAGGAGCATGCCCGTTATTCTGCCCGCAAACGTAGGATGTAGATTGTAGACCTGTATAGTTTACAATAGAAATTGCATGAGTTTTTAATTAGATAAGTTTTCAAATTTACCTTAGGGTATAACCGATCACCCAATTGTTGTTGATGTGAGTTAAGATGTTCATTTCTGGTAGTACCAGAATTAGACTGCCCTCCGCTTGAATTTCCTGATGTACCAGCTGCAACAAGGAGAATTGTCATATTTAAAATAAGTATTTATAACATGCGCTGGGTAATAAGGAAATGTTTGAAACTACGAATGAAACATTTTTCGAAAACTAAAAATTTACTACTTTACGGACTAAGCAGAGACCGAGATATTACACGACCACCGTACTGTACACACATAATCACTTGTGCATTATTCTTTGACATAATCTGTTATTCTCTACTACAATTTTATTACATGTATCCTGTTACTGCAAAGCATAAGCTTATAGCGGATAATATAGGAACAAAATTCGTTAAAATGAAAAAATATTTAATTCATTATGGTACCGTGATTGTTGGTAAATGTTCAAGAAAAAGACGTCCCAAAAAGGAATTGAGAAAGGTTTGCAGGTTACTCCTTTAAAACATCGAACACGGGGACCGTCTCAGTTAGTACCAAACTTACAGAAGTCAACAGGCGTTGCAGTACATCAGCCAAAAATACTGCGACTCCAACATGTAAGAAAACATCTTCTTAGGTTAAGAAATAACTATAGATAATTAACTGATGCCAGAAATTACTTAGAGTGGATCATCAAAGACTGGAATCACATACTATGAACGGATGAATTGAAGTTCTAGTTTTTCGGCAATAGGAGGCGACTGCGAACTATAAACACGCGTGCAAACAACAGTAAAACACGGTGGAGGCTCCGTGAAAGTTTGGATTTGCATAGCAGATGCGGGGATGTGGACGCTGGTTAAGTAGAAGCCGTTTGACTACAGCGCGACATTGGCGGAGTTTACAAGAAAATGCAGTATTTGCAGGACAGCGCTTTATTGACAAGAATTTCTGTTTTCTGATTCGGAGCATAGTACTTGGTTCGTAAAACGCTAGCTTGCTGAACTGGTTTCCAAACTTTGCTAAATGATATACGATATGATAAGGTTATTTACTATCCGCAATGTTTATAGTGCTTATTACAGCGCTAATTAGACCAGGTATATTTATTGTCGTGGATAGACAAAGGGGTGCAAAAAATGAAAAGAAATTATAAAATACTCTTTTTCTGAATTATAGAGCGAGCGATGTCGATAATTTTTTAATTCACAACTTATAGCACAAGTAACGTTTTGCATTATTAAATGACATTGTCGGGCCATTAAAAGGGCGCAAAAACAATAATTAAAACCACCAAATATTTTTTATCTGAACTTGAACGATTAACACCTAAAACTATAGTATGTGTGACACTTTACACCGTCGGACAACGTACGTTTATTGTCAGGCCAAAATTAAAAACAAACTGCAAAGTATTTCTTTTTGACCTTATCTTTCTTTGAAATTAAACTATCGATTGATCTAACAAAAAGGGTCTATTTCTCTTTCACCTTAAAAGAAACACAATACAGATTTTGACCTTGTAGTTATTTGTAGGAACATAGGTCCCTAACGGGTAACTTTTGGCCCATTATTTTAACAAAAAAAAAAGAACAGAACTTATTGGTATTTCCTTTTTAATACAATGCTTATTGTTATATATTAAATAAATATGGATTATATATCATATATCTTGTGCAGTTGACAATGTAATTAAATCATGCAATAATTGTTAGAAGAATATATAGGAATATAAACCAGACGCAAACAGAGTAAACTCTTATTAAATTCAAACCTGTGTACGTTTGCGTATGTGCAAAGATTACAGAGATGGAATTATAAAATCCCCTATGTTACGACATGCGTATAACGAGAGAACGGACGGATGGAAATCTATAAATCACACTTCATAGTTACTTAAATTTTGTTTCTTTTTTCAAGATTAGAGATTATACTTTAGATGCATACTGTTTATACAGCGCATCATATTTGTATTTTACTAAATTTATGTTGCTGTTTATAGTACAAGTATAAAATCTATTGCACCACTAGGACTCGATATTAAACAGTTAAACGCGATTCTAAAATTGCCTATATTTGTATGTCGGATTGAACCGATCACGTCGTAGCAATTTTAATCAATACGAATTTCTGCTGTATGGTAATAAGTTTCTGCATGTTTATAGCAAGTAAGATTAAACCAGTTGGGCCAAAAATAAGATCTAAATGTACGTGCTTAAACAGCAATATTTATCTATTAAATTAATAAATACTCACAACTTGTAAGATCGGGCATTGATGGATTTTCAGCTACACTATCGCTAGGAATAAACGGTCTTGCATCGACACTCATTGTCCTCCGATAATGTTCTCTAGACCTTGATGAGCCCCGTCCCATCGATGGAATTCTTCTGTAAGGGTCTCTATCTCGCCGCAGTCTTTGCAAAACGCTGTAGTGTGAATATTTGTTCCCAACTTGAGCTGACTCCAAATTTGGCAATTTTTCATTTATTAAGATTGCCTGAAAATAATACATGTAAAATGATGAGATTGGTCTAAGTGAACAACATATTTTTTGTAACTGTATTTTATTTTAGAACGCCAACCCATAATACCATAAAATAATAGGAGCAATAATTGTTTGCAAATTACTACAGCGAACGGTTAAACAAAAATAAATATATACTTGTAAAAATAAAATGCAATTAAGGTAAATAGTAATCAAAAAGGAGGTATGGCTTGTGAATTATTGGAAATGCTATAGCAAACTTCTGTTGCGTCGTTAAAAATTCATGACGAAATTATAACGTCTGCTTTTTCAGCGTTGCAAATTTGTTTATAATTATTGACAAACTCTAACCTAGCACGCAAATGAACTATGTTATAAATGTGTTATATGCGTGTGGCAACGTCTGATATTTTATCATGTTAGAAACTGTTAAAGCATAAAATAGTAAACAGTTCTTTTGATTATTATAGAATAAAAAGATGTGTAATTTTTCTTTACTTGTGATATAAATTCATATTAAATGTAATTTAAAAAATTAATTACATATGTTTTGCACAATAGCTTATTATATTGGCAAATTATATGAATTTTAATTTCAATCAAGTGACAACAAATTTAAATGCTTGATGTCAGTAATGACAGAGAATTTAGATAATTTTCAAGCTTTTTGTACCTTTCCCATTCGATCGATATATTTAAAATAAAGATTCCAGATGATAGAAGCGTACTCAATAATTAAGAGTTGATTTTTCAATAGATCCAAGCATGCAATAACTTTTCTGGACAATTGACGTCAGACGAGACTGTAATGACACTTTTGAATTGATACGTTCTTCAGCACAATATGCCACGCAAATGCGTCAACCAGCAAGTATTGATGTACAAGAGAGCTGTGAATGTGAATCAAAGTTAGCTGCTCACATTTTCCAAGTGCCAAATTTGTTATCAATGTTACAAGCTGGTGTAGATCCATTTGAAGCCCCTAAGACTCTGTAGGTGTCGCAAATTGTATAAATATTTTCAAGTCGTCACCAAACAGAGAGACGTACAATGTGAAGAGTATTCTTTAATATCATTAATGGCAATTTAAAAAAAAAGTAATAGTGGCAAATGGGAACCTTAAGAAATTTCAGAAGTCGCTGTGGAAAAATACGATTTACAATTATTGGCAGTTACTGTATGCAGTCCACAGACTGCTACAGACCTCTAACTAGATAAGAAAAAGTTGTCCGCTATAGTTATTTATGTTTACCTCGTTAAAAATACCTTTAGTCTATCCTTGCCAGCAGGCGTACTTGGTCATTTACAGATGGCGCAACAAGCCGAGATGTTTCGTTAAAGTTCGCTCGCAATCGTGCAAAATCGTTGTGTTGACGTTCATCTGATGTTTTGTTTTAGTATTGTCGTATTAACAAAATCATAATTGCTGTTACAAATAGAAGTTTTACCTTTTGTTATTGTATATTTTGATTTGAAATACAGGAAAAATGGGAAGCAAATATGTCGCGTGGAAGGAATGCCGTAGAAGTATCCAAAATGTTTGTTTCCCAAAGGATTACGAACGCTACGTACAACAGATCGAAACGTATATATTTTAAACAGTAATTATACTAAAATCGAATTATAATGTTACAAACAATGAAAACTGCATATATTTTTATGAAGTTAAAATTTGTAGTTATCAGTTTATTATTAGATCTGTACTATTTTTAAAACATGTTTCGTCGAGTAAAAGTATGTTTCACAGTGTTGAAGATGGGTATACAAAACAGTTCGCAACATTTCTAAATATGCATTGATCATTTTCACACATCAATGTACGACTGCAACAAGAATCTACAGAACAGCGATATCTATGCCCTTCGGAAGACAGAAATTCCTTCTAGAGAAGTTAATGTCAGTTCAGTTTTAATACGTCTGCACTTGCTTTAATTTCACTGCTTGCGTTTTACTGTGCATATATTTTTAATTTTAAATCCTTTTTTAGATTTTAAGTTAATAAAATTGAAAAATAAGATGAGGAACTTTGATTCATTAAGTATTAAGCGCACTGTATTGATCAGATAAGATTCAAACCATGCACACCGAAATACTCTTTTTTTTCAGTAATAAATAATGGTTAATTATGTGAAAAACCTTTAAGAAATCTGTGTACAAAGCCGTCCGCACACGCCGCGTAATTAATCACGTTCTGTACAAACTGCTGCTCACCAGCAAATAAAACATAGAAATTGGTCCATAATTTGTGATAAAATTACCATGGCCCTATTATACACGGGTTATCTAAGCCACTTTCCAAAAATCTGGGCAAATTCCATGAATGAGTGATTTATTCGTCGAGGAATTACGAGGTGAGAAATACTATAATTTATCAGAGAAATGTTTTTTGAATGATTAACGTATTGAAAATATTTTGCGAGTAAATCGCAAATTGATTCCAATTTCATTTTCATTTAACTTAAGAAAACCCGGAAGTGGGGATGATTTTTTTTTCTTATCTGCAATAAAATTCCAATTGGTGCCCTTTTTAATCACATCAAATTCATTTATTCTTTCTTAACAATCATTCAATAAAATAACTTACTTCAGCGATAGCTGTATAGAAACTTCGAGCAACACCGGAACCTTCGCCAGGTTCCTCCTTAAACGTTACTTTCACCCTATTCACAGCCAAAGGAGGTTGAGAAGCCGACGATCTTCTGTTGTATGTGTTATACTGAGTGTTTAATTCCTTGAACGTTTGAAGAATTAATTGCGTTCGATCGCGCTCCATCTAAAACAAATTTCATTATTAGTCCTACAATACCTCCACAGGAAAGATTAAAATTTTCGCGCAACTTAACTTACTAAGAGCAACAAATTATTAAGTTAAAAATAGAAAGCTCAAAATTTATTAAATCTAGATTACGTTTATTATTATAGTATAATTCTTTTTGTACTTACTGCTTTGTTTTTAAAATAGCTTATAGTATCTCAAAATAATAATTACATTACATCTTACTTATCAAACCAAAAATTAATATAATTTCGGTTACCATATTTTCCTAATTAACGCGATCATACTACTCGAAGTATTAATTATCTGTAGTTAATCATGCAGAATTTTACAATACAAAAATTAGTCCTGTCCTTTTTTATAAATCCACTTTATTTAAAAAAAGGTAGTTTTTTTCAATAAATAATAATATAATAAAAACAGCAACAACTATTAAACTTTAAACAATATAAGTTACTTTACTAAAATGTAATCATATTAACCTTGGAGAGTGTAAGGTCCCTTGGTTGATTGTTTCTTAGTTTTTCCATGTCTCGTCTGAATTTGGCTTCTTTCACTGGAAAACCACCTAGCTCTGACACAATCGAACCAGGTTCTAAGGCTACATCCTCCATAAAAACTCTTCCGAACAAATCTAAGGAGAGTCTCCATCTTCCAAGAAGCAAGTCTTGGGAAACGGATTGTCCTATCGATGGACGTAATAATTCAATGGTATTTGTAGTGGGGGTAGTTACTACGGTTACGTTTGCCGATATTTCTTGGTTTTCTAAAGTTTCTGTTTGCTGATTCTCCACTGACATGATTACATCAGTATCGCCTACTTTCTGATTCTGTAAATAATGTAAACGCATTTTTATGTATTTTGATGTTCAGTATAATTTGTGCATAATGGTTGTTCGCAGCTTTAATTTGTTGCCTGTCTACGTCAAATGCTGAGAGTAGTATTAGCATTAGTAAAAGAACAAAACTGTATGTCCCGTATCTGTCGATAATTTATCACTCAAAAAATTAACGTCATCAGAGAACACAATTTTAACATTAATATAGGGAACGCTAGTGAAACACAATACATTAAAAAAAATACTGTGAACGTATCAAATTCCCATTAAGTTACTTGTACCAAATTGGAAACGAATGATATTTCAACAAAGTCAAAATTATTCCGTGTTTAACTTAAACTTACCGTTGATGAACCTGCTCTAACAATAACACTTTTGTTTGGACTCCTGGAGGACTGCGTCGTCAAATTTGAAGAAGGTGTAGAATTGCAATTAATGTTTTGAATGACAAAATCTTGGGTAATATCATTAGGAAACATTGATGTGGAATTGTGTTTTAAGAAATCTTGTGTATTCTTTCTAGGGGATACTATGATTTGTGGCCTAGATGATATCTGTCCATAATCTAAAAACATATGAACATATACCTTTAAAATTTATTTTGTACGAATAAAGAAAACAAACAATATTTACCTTCTTTTGGTACTTCTCCATTACTCTCAGGTAACAATTGATTTTCCCTGTTGCAAGAGAGGTCTTGAGGTCTATCTTCATTAATCTCGCTATGTCTTTCTGATTTGGAGTAATCATACCTATACTTTTTCAATTTTCTAACTCCAGCTGGTGGTTCAATGGAACTGGTACTAGGTATCGCTATATCCGTTTGCACCTGCACTTCTTTCAACGCATTGGCACTGCTGTTGGAGGAGTCTTGTTGAGTCGTATTCTCACTTTCAGGGAAAGTGTGGGGATAATGCAGTGGATGTGGACCCATGACGTTAAACGAAGATGAAATCGGTTGATTAGCTTTCGCAGGATGAGACATTGCGAAATCCGATGTCCTTGATGATAGACTAAGTCGTTCCGGCAAGGATTCTAAAGGATTTGCTGAATTAGAATCTAAAATAAATGAAATTATATATATGATAGGAGTAATCTTTTTGAACCTTGGAGAATGTAATGTCCAACTTTGAACTAGAATGACTACAAAATAACATCATATTGTAATCCAAAGGTTGAAAAATGATTTAGCTCTATTTAGCGACCAATCAGATAATACTTCTAAATGGTGGATTTAAGAGCATAGTTGCTTTTAGGCGAAGAGACGGGGACCATGACTTCATACTCACTGTTGGCGGACAAGGTAATTGGTTGTTTTGGTATTCCAAATAAGTCTTCTCTCCTAGCATTTGGTTGTAATAAGTGCGGTTGATCTGCTAGAGGTAATGCTTCGGCCATTGGTGTTTCAAATGGATCTGGTGGTGGGCATCCCAAACATAGCGTGGATTCAGATCGCTGTGAAACAATGATAGTAGCATATAAAAGACAAGTTTGTTCGAACCAACATTTAAATTAGCTTTGATTGAAAAATTCTCTGTGCACATACTTAAATTATAGGCTAACAACAAATATCAACAGCATAACCTCATAGCACTTTTATTGAATTCATAAGTTATTAACTCTTCAACAAACAAAACACATGAACTAATCAAGAATATATTCTCCTTTATTATTACCCCCCAACAATCTGACAACTATTCGATTCGACGCCCTATAAAATTCAATATTGTAAGTGAAGAAATCGTTAATCCAAATTCGGATTTTTGTGTCGTTGTTAAAAGGGGTTTCTCGAAGAAATAGAAACTTGAAAGCTGCTCATGTAATGTTAGCAATATGAGGGTGGGCGTTATTGTACCGCAAAATCATTTGATGATGCCTTTCCAGTTTTTGTTTTTGAAATGCGACTTTAAGGTGAGGGTGTTGTTGACAATAAATTTTAGCATCAGAAGCAATTCATAGTAGACGATACCTTCTCTATGTTACCAATGCACTTCAGTTTATGCGGATGAATAGCAGCTATTGGTAGAGAGTTGCTTTTTTGTCAGGGCTAAACTATTCTCTTCTATTCTTAGCGTTAACGTAAAAGCACCAATTTTTGTTATTAATACTATCTACCAGTAGGTCAAAAATGGTGGTACGCGCATAAATGTAATTTATTATTATTATTTTTTTAATGAACAAATATGAAATGAAATGAAGAGAAAAAAAGAACATGCCTGTTCGAGTTTCAGGGTCATTTAAATAGATATTAAATATATTGATAATATGCTGGCTGCTAATTTAGGAGCTTATTCAAATATCCAAATCGAAAAAATAAGCCCTAAATTTCAACGGAGCATATAGTTAGATCCTCTAATCAACGGGTAGACTTTACTAAAATTCTAAACACTTTGAGACTTCTGTCTCTTATCTCAGCCAAGCAGCGAGAGAGCGGACAACACATGTGCTCGATCCTAACAGAATTTTAAAAAGCACATAAAAGTGAAACGAATCCCAACGCTTAGTCAAGTATACAGCGTTGAGAAAAAGAAAAGTAACAAAGTAAAATTTTCCAAAGAATGCATTTCATTTAAACATGGTGAAATTTAAACAAGTTTTAATTTGAAATAATAGCTACTTACATGTTATGTTATTCACTTATTATTACAAAACATAATTATGAGATTAAGACATTAAATAGAAAATATACCACTAACGTCTAGAGATATTTATTTTGTTAGCGTTGAGATACCTGCAGATACAAAACGCTATGTCGCCATTTCGACATAACCTTTCAAAATCAGCTGTTTATAATTAAGGGTACAATTGTTTACATTTTGATTTGACAATAGGTGATCGCGTATGGCGTCATTCTCAATTTATGACATGCATTCATTCCTCAAATAATTAGACTATAGCCATTTTATTGTTTCTATTACGTTTTTGTCAATAAAAATGCACATATTGGTAGTTCTTCAATATATACGAGAAAATATAACAGTGTATTGGTTGATTATTTAAAGAAAATAAGTAGGAAGCAATGCCTATCAAACCGGAAGCAAACAAAAATGTGAAAATGCTATAATAAATTCGTTGATTTTAACTACACATCCATACCAAATTTCAAAAAAAGCTTCTCAAACAAAGTTATTCTGTGATTCTGGGATTTTGTAATAAGCCTGTATGTTATTATTGTTGTTTTATAAAATATATCAGCATTTTTTTACGATTATTTCTTTCCATGTTCAAAATTTCTTCTTTTCGTACTGTTCGTGATATAAAGTAAAACAAAAATTCATAAATTACAACTTAAAAAAATCAGAAATTGTCGGACAGTTATTTTATTAGCGTGTCAGAATAACATAAAAAAATGGTATGGTATTTATTTCTAAGGAACAATATTTGCTATAAATAATTAGAAATTAGCTATATTGAAACACATACTTGTTCACTTGTGAAAAATGGATTTTTTAAAGTTGAAATAATTTGAGTTTCGCATGCTTCACTTTGTCCAATATTGTGATTGTGCTGTTACTTAAGGGCTCAAATTTACTCGGTTTCGCTATATTTAATGTTTAACTTCGGAATTATCATAAAAACTAGCAAAAATACATTAAAATGATCCTTCCTCAGTTGAATTGCTATAGCTCTTGTTAGCGACCAAATTAGATAAATATATCTAATCGGTGGATTTAAGAGCAAGTGCTTTGTAATTGTTCCCAATAGTAATAGAGCTGGGAATCATATTGATAAATTCAAATATTTAGATGCATGGATATTCATAATTCAAGTTGTTCTAGTATTGAAGTTATGAATATGAATGAATATTCTATCCAAATGTTCGGAAACTAAATTTAAATATGAAGGTTTTTTCACATATAATTAAATCAAACTACTAGTCAACTGCTTCAACAACGTTAAAACTCATTCCACTTTTCTTCTTATTAAAATATTTCTAATTGCAAATAGCAAAGTTAGTGATATTTGACATCGAAGGTTGCACGCCATTTTCTACATTATCACAATAGTCTGTCATCAACCACTCGGATTTTCTCGCATTGGAGGTTATACAGTTAGCTATGATTTCTTAAAATGGTAAAGTAGCTTGTTATTGGCAAGACAGTGATCTGAATTCCATTAAATCACTTAAGTTGATGGTAAAAGGTTAGTTAGCCATGTCTCTAACAGCCATCACAATTCCATTAAATATTGATTGTTGTTGTTTCCTATGTATTTAGTTGACCAGCTAGCAGGAGGAGCTGGTTATTTGGTATTAAATCTTCCATTGTATTTTAACAGAATTTAACTTATATCGGAAATAAGATTATATTACAATTGACACATCTGAAAGGATAGAAAACCTATTCAAGTTGCTTTAAATACATTGGACAAACTTAAAAAATCTGTGATATGAAAACAGTAAAGCTAATTCAATAGCATGTCTAGAAGATAAAAAAAAGGTGGAATGGAGAGATAACAGTAGTAATAATATTTAATTAATTAAATCAGTTAATGAAAAAGTAGAGGATAATGTATAATAGTAAAGAAATTCTTAGATGCAATAGTAGCATTTCTATACTAGATATTCTTTCACAGATGTTCCATTTCTTGTTATAAACATCAGTGATGCATTAAACACTTCAGAACTTTCAACTATTGAAATACAAATTATAACCCTTGACATGATATTGTTGCCGATGAAAATAGCCCAAACAAGAGCTTTAATATAAATGGTCATTTCTTGAAATTACTTAATCATATTTATGAGTACTTGTGCAATTGTACAACACACACATATTAAATGCAATAATCAAAAAGTTGTTCTTGACCAATTATATTATAAACACTGTGTTGGTAAATAGAGCCTTATGATGCAATGCCAACATTGCAATCACAAAGATCTGATCCAAATACATATCGAAAAGTGTGAAAATAGGTCACGTTATTCTTTTCTTTGGATTCTTATAGTAATGATCGAATAATTTTCTTTAAAATACGATATTCAAGTACTGATAGTATCCGATATTTATATATAAAGTTGTAAAACAGTATTAATAAATATGTTTGGCACTAACCTCTTTGCCATCTGTTAAACATGAACTAACAACAGCATTGGAATATAACGTCATACGTCATCATATTAATATTAGAAGTCGGCTATTAAATTGAGGGAGTTATACGTCAGCTAACATGCATATATAACACGACTATTATTTGATTAAATTCATATATACTCCAGTTCGGATATTATAGTCAATTATTCATACATAATAAGGTGTCATTATTGGGAAAAGACAGCTGCATTCTGTAGTACACGAAATTTGTACTACCACATAACATCGCATTGCTTGTTCGCTTTACCGCTATACGAAAGAGATCCAAGCTAATCGAGTACCGGTATCGTAACGACATGATAAGGTCGGCGATATGGTTTGCCTCTTATGTTCACAAAAACCGACCGAAAGTACCCGAAAAATGGTTTTCGGAAATTGTTTCCAAAATTGAACATGGATCCGTTAAAGTCATGCTATTCTTTTTTTTTATTGAATACCTTAATTGATGTTTACAAATTGAACTATTACTAAACTTAAATTTGTGGTTGAGAGCTTTTTTATTGTAATTACTTTTGTGCTTGACTTATGAAAATGATGTAATTGTACAATGTAATAATACAATAATAAAGAAACGCAGTAGGATATTTATTTTCATTTAATTTTTACTTATGCCACAAACACAAGAAAATAAATAAACAATTAAATTCTATAATATTAAATTTGTATTTTTCAATTTCATGTATATATAAATATTACACATTCATGGAATTTTGTTCCCGCAACGGATATATGTTGAAGTATGAATCATTACCTACATTATACGAACTGAGGTATAGTTTGCTATTATTCGATTAGTGATAATTTGTAATTGTACAGACCTATGAAATGCATAACCCTAAGCAATAAGAAAAGTCTTACCTGGAAGAAGGAATGTTTTCTTCCTTTACCGCTTGAACTTAAAGAACTATTGTGCATGCTATTGGACATGCTTGCAATATTGGAGACCTCTTGATCATCCAAAGATTCCGTCTCCATAGCAACTGGTATTTCTTCCTCTCCCTCTTCATTCTCATTTTCGTCCTGGTCATTCCAAGCAGGTAGCGGAAGGCCCTCTCGCAACACTTCGTTCTCGCTGGTGTCCGTGTTGGTACCCGACCTCATGTAGTAGATCAAGGCGTCGAAGACGTAAGCGACATGCTTCAAAGCAGATACGTCGAGGATCGGCAAGGAGTCCAAGTGTTCACCGTTATGTGCTCTCATTAACGATAAACAATACGAAAGAAACTCTCTTCGGGCTGCATTTGCATCAATACCTAAGATATCAGTTGTAGATTTGATGATAGAAAAATGTTTTGTAATAAAAACTAAAAAGCGATTCATTCTGGAGATTGTAATCGGGTTAAATATGTATGTTGAAAACGAAAATGAGTAAAAACATGCAAATAACATAAACATGAAAACGCACCGTCTCGTTCAGGTCTAGATCTGGAATTTTCCACGTTCGAGGTAAATCCAACCATACGATTGGATCCAGTGCCTGTTGATCCGGAAACTTGAGAATTCCTGTTGTTTCTAACAGTTGAATCTATAAATAAAGAATATATATCAATCATCTAGTAGGTTAAGTAATTTATTAAACTTACTGGACGAACTGTTGCTAGTATTAATAGGATGGCTAGGATGAGTAAGATCAGAGGAATGAGTAAGGGAAGCACCGAATCGCAGTTGAGCCTCAGTTGCGTCCATGACAGTCAGCAGCCAATCCCACGTATCTTTTAAACGGAACTCCAAGTAAATCTATAGCAAATTATTCATTTTTTAAAAATTACCCTCAAGAACATTAGGAAAGAATAAGATATTACCTGGATGTTACAAATATCATCTTGTGTGACGTCTAAGTGAGCAAAGGGAGTCGGAGGTACCTGGTGTAGGTCTTGCATCAGCGACAGAAGATCTGATATTTGCCTTATAACAATCCCTATTGAACGAATACGTAATTAAATATTTGAAACTAATTTTCTAATTTCATTAAATTCCAAGTGCTTAAATTTGGAGCGTTATTTTGAACTTACCGAATGCCCTGGAGAGACAGCTAGCTGTCGTAGCCATGGTAACTGGTTCGGAGCTCGCCGCCACTGCAGTGTTCGCTGTTGTGGAACGTCTCAGAGTACTGGGATCGATGAAGACCAAATTGGAACCGCCAGCAATGCGCACACCGGCAGACCGCGACGCTTCCCTCGATCTGATCGCCCATTGCATATTCTGTGGGGCGAGGTTCGTCCGGGGACCGTGTCCGGCCGCATTGCTGTAACGGCTTCTTTCATAGACACAATCAAAATAATCAGAACACAAATGCAACTAAAAATACAGCGGACAGCCAAGACAGAACAGTACTCCGTGTCGATTGAATGCCAGATCCCAAATCAAAGTGGATCTTAAAACTTTTATTTTACAAATTAAAACGGAAGATTCCGTTTTCGTATTTGTATGTTAATAAATGGATTGCCCTATATGCTAGTGTGACTTGATAATGAAAAAAACTTTTTATGACGGATGTAGAAATCGGTTTAAACACTACTGTACAAAAAATAGCTTTAAATTCAGGCATACCAGAAGTGTTTGATAAATTAATGATATTTTCTTAAATACATATATACAGAAAGTCTTGGTAGTTAGTGAAATTTGGAGTGAGCATAGCCGAAATGTAGGAATTAATATGTAGCGCATTTTTGTAATAACTTTTTGATTTAAAACAATATCCTACATATTTTAGATCAATTGAAACGATAGTAGATTCTTTTTAACTTGTTGTTAGCAGTGAAAAAAAAATAATTAAAAATGCACTTAAATTCACACCTATATTTTTGCACACACTCAAGACAATTTAGAAATTTTGTGTATAAAGTAAATAGCAGGTGATAAATGTGAAAGCAATATTAGATTTGATTCTTTTGTTTGAAAGGATATTTCAGTTTTCATTTTCGTTAGAAATGTTTTAACTACCCTTTAATTTTATATTCAATTTAAATAATTAAACAAAACTGTAATGACACTAACACAGACAACCCATATAAAAATTGATATTTCAAGTTTATAAGCCTGTGCATTACCCACACTAGCAGAACTGCTAGGCTGCCAAATGTAGAGGCACTACTTGCAAGTTAATTTTTTGCATTAACTTGTAAATTATGCTTTACAATGAAAATACAGAGAAAATTAAAAAAAACTAACGCAGTTCTTGTCTTTGTTTACAACCATTCATAATAACCACTAGTCTCGGCAAAGAGGGGCAAGTTTCAGTGTTGTGCAGAGAACAACGTAGAGGGGTGAAGCGCTATTTCTAATTATTTCTAGTCATCAAAACGTATAAAAAGACTTCACGAAATGTGTTTCAAAGTGCCTGAACCACCACAGCCGATTACTACGGGTTGGGGAGCATGGTTAAAGACTGCGTTTTACTACTGAGAACATTTTGATGATGTAAAGAAGATAGTTTTACAATTCGATCCGAGATACGTCGAAGCTATCAAGAAAAGCCAGAAAATGTTTCAAGATGTCAGTCAGATAAAATGTGTGAAAGTATTCGCAAGAACTAGTATGGATTAGCGGAGGGAATTGCAAAATTACAAATAATTCGATGTTGTTTGTGGATTTTGAGTGTGTTATTGACAAGGATTCAGATTTTCTCATACCCAGACAAATTTGTGAAGATGCGTTGAAAGATCCATTAAGTTGTTACAAGGACTACTTTAAATTTGCAAATATAACATCACTCGATATGAAACGGTCGTTTTCATCATTAAAAAAATATTTATTCCGCATGCCGTACTCATTTGACTGGAAGAAGGGTGGAAGCATATTTAATGATTCTAATATTGAATAAACGCCACCTAGTTTGTGATTTCGTGAAAACATCTTACAATGGTAAGTGTTTTAGTACGTCATATAATATATTTTTTATCATTATTTTATGTATGTGTAAATATTTCTGCGTCCGCATCGTCTTACTCATGAACGTTACGATCATAAATGATACGAGTACGTAAACGTTACGTAACACTCGGCTTGATACGGCCGCTAGGCGCCTCCACGTTGTTCTCCACACCGTACTGTTACTTGCCTCACTTTGCCGAGATATCGTACTGGTACCTTATGCATACGGATGGTTACTTCTATCAATACATGGATCAAGCTTACGTATGCAAAAAAAAAAAAACAGGATTCTTCTACTTCTTCAGTCTTTTTTAAAACCTTCTCTGCATTAATATATTCTTTTAACTGTTTAGTAATTAACTAAAATATTTTAAAAATTATAATTTTATATACGTTCCATTGATGTTTTAAAAGTATATATTACGTTAAATAAAAGAACAAGCATTCTTAATTTTTAAAATATAGTGTTTTTTACCTTCTTCTTTCCAGTTGTTCGTCTGTTAACGTATAATCTTCAGTATCCTGTTCGTCCGTTTCTCCTGCCTCGCTTTCCTCCTCCTCCTGTTGGCTCGATTCGCCGCTTTCATCTTCCGGGAACAGCAGCATTCCTAATGCATTATTTTGAATACACAACACACATATCACACTCTTTCTCATTCGCAATCTCCCGATCATACGAAGAAATTTGATTAAATTTAGGTTACAAAAATAACAAATATAATGTATGACGAATTCGTATGTTTCTTACCAAAAAGCATCAGCATCTATAAGTCATACTATTGAGATCTTCAATTTTTCAAAAGTTTTTAAAAGAAAAACTGATAATCTCAATACTATGGTGTAATTTCTGCACAAAAGAATGATCAGATTATGTCTTACATTCATCATCACTCACGCTCATTCTTAAAAGATTTCTTTCAATAGATATACCCGTGTCAGATCCCGCAGTGGCGCCTGTTTGTACTGATCTTTGCGCAGATGCTGCATCTTGATTGCTGTGATTATCATCGCTGTCCGATTCCGTTTCTGCTAATAGATCCAGTTCGGGGTCGCTGTCTTCTCCCTGACCTGCGTTGCCTTCTTGCTGCTCTGAGGGCGCTTCTTGATTTTCGCCTTCATTTAACGAAACGGATCTTACAATGGGTAATTCACGGTAAGCAGGACCGTCGGCATGTTCTGACGCATTATCGTCATCATTGTCAATTGCCATGCCTGAAAAATGTGTATAAACAAAAGAAATATACTTATTATTATATTTGTGAGCAGTGATGCAGCGACAATGTGTAATGTAGATCCTGCTCTTAAAAAAGACTAAGTCGTTTACATATGAGGTGTAAAGTTTATGCTTCACAAAGCATTCGACAATATTACCCGGAGGTGGATGCATTCATTCAAATACCAAAAATGTGTTTTCCAAATCTTCCGCACGAATTCAAGAATTCCACAGATGGTGCCCTGGTATTCGTGAGTCACCAGAGCCAAGTCTTACACGAGGAATATGATTGAAAGCGGCTTTCTATTAATACGAGAATTTCCAATAAAATCAGTGGTACTAAGATTCAATCCCTAACGAAGCTGCAGCAATTAAGAAAAGTCAGTTTTGAAAATATTTCCGTTGAAACTAACTTAAAAAAAGTTACTACAACCAAAAAGGTTTATTTATCTCAATAGAAAAATTTGAAAACACTGGGTTGTCGTTGGTGGTGTCAATGCAAATTATGAACGATGTACAGTCACTGCTACGTACTACAAGTGACGTGTTATGAACAAGGATTTCCATTCTACCAGATTCAGACAAATTTGTGATGGTGCATGTATAGATCCGTCATCTATTTCTGAAGATTATTTGAATTTTGCATGTATTACATTCAAATGTCGAGCGACCATTTTCTAAATATAAGCACGGCGTACGTTGCTCTCCAAGACAAATATCGAAACTTACGTCATGCTGCTGATTTTTTATCTTATCCACTTTGCGCAACAACAGTTGAGAATAAAGTGTGTTAACACAAGCATCGCAAGGTCACCCGCTTGTTCGTACACTCGCCTTGTTAAGGTCTTTGCACGAGGTAAAATATCCTAACTCTAATAATGGCATCCGAGATTGTACTGTAATCTGCGATGAAACGCGGATTCACAATAATCATCCTAGATCAAAACGGGGAAGTCTTGAATAGATTCTACTGCAACGAAAGAATTCAAAACTAGTCGCAGATAAAATGATGTTAACGTTCTTCTGGGACTCTTAAGATATAATTTTTTGTAACTATTTAAAAGAACAACGTACTGTGAATAGTGAATAATGTTTTAATATGCTTTAACATGAAGTAAAACCTGCGATAAGAAGATGTCAGGGTGCTCTGTCCAAAGACGCGATTCTACTGTAGAATAACACCCGCCCCTATGCCAGTCAGAAAACGCGGCAGATCACATAAAATTTGAGTTGGAAGTTCGGCCCAGTCAAAAAGTTTTTACGCGACCAGGGTGGAAAACAATGAAGCGATTAAGAAAGCTGTACATCAGCAAGGTTAAAAGTAGTACAATAAAATGTTTTTCGTCAACCGCCATTTGTCTCGTGAATTAATGAATCTCCCTCGCAGAGTAAATAACGATTTTATTAGAGTTGCTTTGGTAAACTCGGTATTTTAAAGGGAAAGCATCGGGTTAATTTACTTACTTTCGCCATCATTAGCATCATCCAGATCCCGGGACGAAGTTGCTGCCCTTCTAACTGCGTCTGCCAGAAATGGTAATGGTTCAGCGACCGACAAATTGGAATTTGTCGTTGGACTTCTGGCACCCGGCGGGGCTAGTGGATCGACGAGAAATAGTTCTTCAGAACCCTAAAAGTATGGAGTAATGTTAATACCTTCAAAAAAAATAATAATTTTCGTTAACCTACAGAAATGATTTCATTTATTGTAGTTGCTAGTGAGAACGGTGCCGTTGGCCTAGCGACTCCCAATCTAACCGGAGCTATTAGCGAATCTGCCGTTTCGCATAATTCTTGTATCGCAAGTGTAACCAGAGATCGAAAAACTTTTCTGCATTTACTAATCGGTTGATTATGGCTGTTAAACCTGCAAAAAGAAATATAATGAATGCGGTAGTGTAAAAGGAATAAGTGCCCTTACGTTCGTTTTTTAGACATTGGTGCAAGTTCAATATTAAAAATTACAAAAATTCTAACAACTGAACGAACAAATCTTCTCGCAACTAACGTCGCCGTCTTTACATGTTCCACATCGCTCTTCTTCATTTCTCTAACTAGGGTATCAACTAGGATTTCTAGAGCTTCTAAGTAGCACTTAACTATAAGGCTGTGTGTGAACTTATCTAAAAGTGTCGTTCCTGTTTGATTTCCAATGTAAGGCTGATCGTTTAATTGCGGATCTCTCTGTTCCTTTGTTCCTGTCAAGATCATGCTTTGCACAGCTCTCCAATCGGTTAAAAGATGTTCCAGCGCCTTTCTACTGAACCTAGGAGGCTCCAAGTCATGCTCTGGCACATCTACCTCAACTAAAAGATATTATCAAAAACAATCTCTTCAATAAATTGATATACTGACCGTCTGATGATGGTGTTTTGTTTCTCGAATTGGCAGATGCAGTTCTAGGTCTTGCTGCTCTATATTGCCGTTGTTCCTGGTTTTGTCTACCTACTGTTTGAGCAAGGAATAGTAAAATATTTTCTCCCCTAAAAATATAAGAGAACGTAATAAAAAATTATATTTTATTCTTTTATTCAAACAAATTTGTTTCTTGAGATGAATGTCAATATCATTATGAATGCGTAGGACATGAAAGTAATGCACATAAAGTACTGATATTTTATGATCTAGCTCTTTGGTAGGCCAGTTTAAATACTGCCACATATTAAACTGGAGGGTTTCGGAGCAATAGATGAGAAAAGGTAGTGTAATATAAGAGATTTTACTAACCTGGCATTTGGCAGGACAACCAAATTTGTATCCCGTACCAGACGAATTAGAAGTTCGTATCGCACAGATTGGTTCCCCATAACTAAAGCTTTACATTTGCATTTCTCCCAGCAATCACAGTACGCAGTAGGCGACGTACGCTTGAGTTTGCAATCATGCCCTTTATGACAAACTCTAGCGCATTCAGTGCAGCAACATAACGATCCGGTTAATCCACATGTCCGACATTCAAAAATATCCTGAAAGGATCCATTTAATCTAATTCTTGCTATGTTGTATAATAAAATTAAAAAAGTTACAATAACCGACTTATTTTATCTAATTTATTATTGTTTTTATTGAAATAATCTCAAGATTGCCGTTTTTTAACCAACATTTTTGATATACCAGTTGCGCTAAATATACCGGTAAATGAATCTGCAATGATGTCTTTGAATGAATAAATTGATCTATAATCATAAACAGAGTATACAAAAAATCATGACGAGTTTGCAACATGCAGATCTGCAACAAATGTCAAAGGAAAGCATAAAAATAAGTAAAAGTGGACATGACGAAATTAAATGTAAAAAACATAAGAATTTGCTCGCTTAAATTTTGCTTCTACAGTAAAGACCAATATTAGACAAAGATTTCATTCCTCTATAAAACAGAAGTAGGCTACGCGGTGCACACAGAAAAAAAATAATAAAAAAGACCAGAGCACCGTTTTCCACAGGTATATTTGGCATAATCAATAGAATACTATCGCATGCTAGACACTATGATAACAATAAATAAGATGAAGGCAATACAATTTTGTCTGCGATTCTTAAAATGTAGAATTTATTAAAAACCTGTACGCGTTATTACTTTTTCTAACATTAATGTTCAACAAGTAGTATCATCCAAATTTCAGTTATGTGAAGTTTTTCTACAGAATGTCCATGAAATAAAACAAAAAAGTATGAAAAACGAAAAGATCTAATCCTAATTTTATTAAACTTAAATACAAAATATTTTGCGCAAATTACTTCGCAGCACGAGAAAAAATGATATGAAATTGTATGATGATAAAAGATATTTAAAATAAGAATTTCTTTATTATTCACAGCCGCAATATTCATATGTAAGCATGTTATTGAACTCTTAACATGCCGTTTCAAAGGTAGGCAGTGTTACCTTATAGTTTTTACATCAACATATGTATATGCAATCTGCGTGTATGTATGCGAGCTTGGTTGGATGGATGTATTATGTATACACATTCTGCATATTACAATTTCTTTGGTCTTTTTTAATTCTAATGTTCGCGTTGTAATTGAATTTTTGTTCTATAATACAATTACATCTTTCCATTTTCCGTACTTTATTTTATTTCAAAGATACCTTGGTATATTCTTTGTTGCTCGTACTTTTTTACGTATTTTACAGCCCGTTGTTTGTTCGTCTTTAATAATATCTTTTAATATTAATAATGTCTAAAAAGTAAAATAAGCAACCTCATTAAGTATGCTGAAAACCATCTTAACCCGTAAACGATTTAAACCTTATTTTCAAGTAGGAATTTGACACACGGCTGTGATAATGCTCCTCATCTATTAATATAAAAGAAACCTACATGTGACTAGTTTAAAACAATCTGTTTACCTGATTAATATGTTCAGCACCAGTCCAAGTAAAGCTACAAGTATCATTACAGCACAATACATGCAACGGTGAATGGTCAGGATTTGATCCTTTCGGGAAAATCATTTCTTCCTGCTCGGCAGTGGAACTTAATTGCGTAATACGTTCGAATAATTCCAAAGCAGCGGGATAACATCTCGACGAAACAGCCAACATAAAAGGGGTTTGTCCCTGTGCGTCTTTGGCACGCAACATTTCTATCAAATATGGAGAAAGTGCGCTTGATTCGTAAAGTAAAGCGTGGAGTATCTGCATAGCGTTAGTTCTACGTTCGATTGGATCTACTATAAGGTTTCCGTTTACTGAAGAGATACTGTTCGCGTTTGCTTTATTTGCAGCACTGCTTCCAAGTCCCATAAGACTATCTTCGTCACCAGATGTGGCGTCGAAAGATTCTGGTGGCCAAGTATGCGTCGGGATTGGTTCTTCTTGGACAAAGGAGTGTTGCTCATTATTGGAATTATTAATATCCCTATCGGTGCGTACTGCTCTACGCATCATTTCTCTTAAAGATACCGAGCGCGGTCCAACGGCATTGGTTATCACATTAATACACTCTAAACCTGCATTTGAGTTAGCCGGAGGAACCGCTGCTGAATCGCCCTCTGTGTCTTTATTCGATGTCGGCGTACACATATTAACAACGGCATGGAATATGTTTCTATTTCCATCACATCTTTCGTCTAAAATATTTAAAATTACCGAAGGATTCGCTTTAGCGTCGACCTCTAATTGTGCTAAGACCTGTCGAGCGCCTTCTACATCACATCTTAGTACTTTTGGCATGAGCAATTGCTGTTCTAAGGCAAAAACGATTATTGCTACTTGATTTTTTAAATTCGGTGCCGTTCCGGATAATACAACAGTGCCAGCACCAACTGAACGAACAGGCGGCAAATCGAGAGTTTGTGGATCACGTATTGCGTCCGCGCAATCTTTTGCTAACGGATATATCGTACTGTTACCATCTCTGAGTATTAGGATTGTTTCACTACTCTGTAAAATTACATAATGGAATTGAGAAATAATCGAACTCCTAGGAAACAAAGTTTTAAACAAAATTAACGCACCATTGCACTATTTTTTTTTTATATTTACAAGAAGCTATTTTATAACGCAAATTTTTATAAGTCATGCGATTATAAGTGCGTTAATTTTGTTCATGGATGTATTGATTTACCTCTGCCGCGCAAGTCAAATTAATGTAATTCGGGTACAAACCCATAAACGATGCTTCGCTGGGGAAAGGATTGTCCACTTCTACGCGACCACTACAAATATTGTACACTACATAACTTAATTTAGAACCTGACATAACGATTGCGTGAATTCCTTGGGCATCAACAGCTATGGTTAGAATTTGACCAGCTGTATCAGAAATTTGGATTTTTCTTGGTGTTTTTTGGAAACAATCTGGAGCTCTAAATGTAGCTGTCGATTTTAACACCTGCCAAATTGAATCACAAGTTTTGCATAACTACTCAAAAACTAATTCCATGCTAGTAGTTACTAACCTGAAGATCATCTTTCTTCATCAAACGACAATCCTGAAGTATATCGTCTGCATCTTTGTTGTCTCTGTCACGCGTATGCGAAGTTGGAAATCTAACAGCTGCATAGGCGCCATCTACTTTTAATACCCTTCCTACTGGGACCGTACGCGTGTCCTCTAAGAAAATTACGTCTCTTAATTGCCAGGCTTCTTCGTCTTTTCTTTGTTCCATGCCTTGTTCGTTTCCAGAAACCGTCATCCGTTTTTGGCGTTCTATGTTTGAAATAAAAATAATAGTGGATAAAAGCCAAAATTTTGTAATAAACACAAGTAAAAAATTATATGTTCATATTCATTACAATGTCGCAAACTGCGTTACACATACACATGAAGTCTTAGTGTATAATGGGAAAGGTCAACTTGCAATATTTTAGCTCTGATTGCTGACCAACTTTAAGTCGATATCTTAACGCTGGTGGATGAAAGAGCAGCATACATAAGTACCGAAAACATTTATTACTATAAACTTACTGTGACTGTTAGAAATACTTCCAGTGTCACTACAAGTGCTAGATGCAGGCGATGGAGGTGGAGGCATGTCTAGTCTATCAGCAGTCTCTTTATTCGTATTTTTATTTGATGAAGAGCCTATATAACACAATCGGAAATACAATTGTATAACAATGATGCGAAGGCACTAGAAATCAACTTACCTAAGCCACTTGTTCCCGGTCCTACAGAATCTCTTAACCTATCTGAGTTTGGCGATTGATTCGTAACAATTTTGAAAGTGCAAGTATCGCTTAATGACCAAGCAGCATTCTGCAACTGTCCAACTTTGGGCATACCTGCTACTACGGTGAATCCTAAGGCACCCGGTTGATACATTGGACTATTTTTCATGCATACTTGAGCTCCACTAATTAAATCAGACTGGTTGCCGCGTTGTTTTCTAAATTTTGCACGGTATTTTTCCCAGAGTCGCTTTCGTTGTGGGAACGGTAGAACACCCCTAAATGAAGGAAAAATTTATAATACATTAGAGATGTATCATTATAATTTATGTATAGCATATTTTTTGTATATATAACTCAAAATATAGTTAAAATGTAGTTATATACAAGTTACTTAGAAATTATTTCCTAGTATTGGTATTGTATGTAATGTATAATGTAATTTGTATAAATTTGTGATACGATGCAAGATTAATGACCAATAGACATAACGTACAATCTTTAAAAACTAGAAAAATGTGTTGATTTATTATCTTAGAAATAATAACATAATCGAAACAGTCCATATACAAAACATAATATTCAACAATATATTTCCGATTGTGCTTAATAATTTCAGGCTATATATTGGGGCATTTCATAATTCCATCAATAAAAGAAGTAGGCAGAGTTCGCATTGAAGAACATGATATACTTCTTTGCAGGATTGATATTCTCTGTCTAAAGAAACAGTTTCCAAAAGATGCATAGAATGAATAATGCATCCAATCCGAATCTTAAAAACTAGTTTTTCGATTCGATTGTAAGATTTGGATACTTTTGAAACACGCCAATTCTCACTTCATCTAAGTTGGTAAAACAGGTTTACCAAAATTGATGCTATATTGTCGGGTGGCGCCTCGATAAAAATCTTCCTTCCAATCCCATGAAACTAAAAACATTTCTTTTTTATGTAAACTGGGTTTAGGCTTCATATACACGACGAACATAGAAAATAAAAATTCTTAGCGCCAAAACGGGTCTCTATGTGGCAGGAACATTGTGACGTTGCACCTCCCATCACCCATCTATCTTCGTAACAACAATAAACAAACTGATTTATTAATTTTATTTATATTCGGAGTGTTATTTTGTATGGTGGTTAAAACTCAAAGTAAGTGGTGTGTTTACACCTACAATATAAAATTATCCCTATACCTACCTAATAAGAAGTTCCTATCACCTTCAAGGATTATTTACCTAAAGTTAAATAATTTAAAGCTGCCAAATGTGAAGTTTCCAATACAATTAACCTTTTTTATTGTAAAGATTAACGTACAGATCTACAGCGTAATTTTTCTTGCAGAAAAGCTAACCCTAACATGATCTTGCTCTAAAACTAACAGAAATAGTTACAAACAATACTGTGGGCATATAATACAATGTAGATATGAAAATTTACTTTTTCATGATAAATTAAAACTTGTGGTTGAGTTTAACTTATTCTTCAATGTTCTTTGCATTAATTTAAATACGTAATATAAGTATATTGGTAACACGTATCAGCAGGTCTTCTACTTTCCAATCCGGCTATTTTTAGTCTTCTCCTAACGGTTAAAGCAGCAATTCCGACAGTTTTGATTACTTAGTTCTTTACTTGTACATTTTGTTTCTGAACACTTGTTGTTGGAGAAATCACTCATCAGTTCAATTTGTGACCCTCTTTTTGTCCTCTTCACGTGCTGTGAAGTGTGATCAGTTTCCCTAAACCTTCTAACCATTCGACTAATTGCCTAATTATTAACACCTAACAAATTTCTCACGTAACGCATGCTACGTCTTCTCACAGCAGCGATACGACATGCAGTAGCCTAGAAGAAGCTCCACTCAACTGAGAGCGAAACGTCGGCAGACTCATGCAGTTATGTCGCGGTTTCAACCCAGAAGGCTAAATTCTTAAAAAAAAAATGTAGTGTTTTGATAATCTCTCTTCTTTTGTAATTTAATCTGTGATGAGCTCCGACAGTTTCCTCTTTGTATAGTATACTAGTTGCAATAAACATTATTATTATTATTATGCATGAAAATTAATCACGTGGCCAGCCCGACAGGATCAATTGAAAGAAGTATATGCATCAGTACCATTGGGAATTAAAAAAATTATTCACAAATATGTGGAAAACTAGTAATAAATGAGAATTGTAATAATAAAACTCTTAATAGTTTTATTACTTCATATAATAATTTTGAATGGATGACCCACCCCCTAAATAAAAACTGCATAATGTTAACAGTAAATGACAAATTATGTGTTTATTTTATCACAGTTACAGGGCCACCAGAATTGCCCGACATACTTTAAAGCCCATGAACGAATAAAATAATCAGAAGTATGTTTATGTATGCAAGAAATACCACTTCAGTGATAATAGTGTGTGGCGACGATATCATGTTGCAGAAATTTTCCATCATTTTTATGCAGTTTTGAAATATGACTTCTACGAAAAAAAAATTAATCAAAGCATTATGTAAATACTCTTTCTAAAAATAATTTTGTTTGGCGAATAGCAGTATTCATTAGATGAAGTTATGAAGCATCCTGTATATCGCCGATCTATCTTTGTAGCCACACGTTGAGTCATTGATACAAAAAATGCGAGTTTGTCGATGTCTGGATTTATCTTATTTAATCATGGAAAAAGATATCACGAGTACCATACTCCCTCGCTTCATAAGTATTAACAAATGGATAATTTATGGAGAGGTAAAGGGAATCGCGCTAACGAATAACATCGTGAACATATTTTGAATCTTTTTTGAATGTTAGTAATTTGCTATGTTTTTGTTAATAATATGTGGAATTAAACAGAAAATTACTTACCACCAATACAGAGCTCCACTTTCTAATCTAGCAACCGTATACAGTGGACAAGTATATAAGGCAGTGATCTTATCCGTTTGAAATTCCGTATAGGCTTGTGCGGTGCTTTCCAATTTGGAAGAAGCTGCTATTAGCATATCATCGACGAAAGTTGCTACTTTTCCAGATTCAGTAGCCACAGAGCATCGAGTCGAACAAGCTGATAAATGAAGTATTTTTTCACCCGATAGACTAAGTGATACCGTCTTAGGATGGTGAATGTTAGGATTCTACAAGAGAAGAAGTTCAAGACTTGTAGATACATACAAATTTAAGTTTTTCAAAATTTCTACTTAGCTAACATATTTTAACAGTAGATATCAGAGGATAAAACGATTATTGTACTTACGTCTGGATGTTTATAAGGTTCGGGGTCATTCCAACGCCATTGATATAACTGCCCACTTGTCGATAAAGCTACCAATTCACTATACAACGTTGCAATTTGAGTAAAACGTCCGGCCGAATCCGGCCAGTATTCTAATTCGTCCGATATCCAAAGTGGACTGGCACCGTCTTTCTTTTTGTTATCTAATAGAACAAAAGCATAACGATCTTCTTGTTTAAGCTAGAATACAAAACTTACCAGAATCTTTGTCGAAAGCGCTATCTCTTAACGCCGTTTCTAACCACCGTCTTGGTCCGAAGTATTGTCTGTCTCTCCACCTGGAGAAACTGTCTCTATCCCGATCTCTATCCATGCTAGAGTTGTTGCAGGGTGGAGCATCCCGGTCCGTTAATCTGCTCCGACTGCTACTGCCGCGACTATTTAAGAAGCTAGTTTGAGCAAAGTCAAACAGCGAAATCGGTTAATTAACAAAAATAATAAAACATAAAGCGGACAACAAAACAAAAAGGGGGTCAGGTAATGTAAGATAAGTGGGAAATAAAGATTATTTTAAAATGCAGTAGTTGGAAACAAATATTCATACTAATCTCTGTTTAATCATTGAGAAGCTACTAGTAAGAACTTTCGTATTAGCTAATATTGATGTTATTCTGTTAAAGAGTAATAGTTGCATATGCTGAAGGCAATCAAAATTTATCGAAAATTTTTGAGGTAGGCGAAATTAATTGTGTTAAAAGTGAAAGATAAATGACAAACAGGCTGTTGAAAAATGTCGAACACTGAAGTCAAAATATATCGAATTTTCATAACCTATCTAACATAATAATGCTGCTAAATACAGCTACTCGTGATATTGGTGGGATCACTCACGGGAAAGACAATGTGAGGGGAAAAAAGATACAAGCGGATAGTGCCTTAACCCTCTCCCGAGCAGCTCATGGACTAGTAAAACAGAGAGGGCGCGCACCAACAGTGCATTGGCTGTAGCTGCGCACGTGAATGTTCTCAGGCTTGCCATTATGTATTAAAAACACATCGAAAAATGCCTAGAAAACGATACCTACACGTGAATACTCGAACAGTTACGAACGGTGGTTGAGCGAATTAAACATGCGTGAAATAAGTTATCCAAGCTCTATAGTCGCGATAACTTATTAAACCGTTATTGATTCAATAAATGTTATGTACTCTTTCAGAAACGATTTTTACAGTTTATCGAATCCATAACTTTATGGAAGCGATATCTATGCTTTAGAAATGCAACAAAAATAAGATATATAGTACATAAATCTCAAATTGCATAATAAAAAAGGCATTTTTGCGAATAAGCAACTAAAACACCTTTTCCCTTTTGCATTTTTAATTTTCCGTATCATTAGCTAAGATAATCGAGCTTCCACTACATATCAACTTTTGTAAGCGACTCCACATGTAACGATGAATCAAATAAAGTTCTTACTAATCTTTGCAATGACAATAGAGTTAATATCAATACTTTTGCAGTAACTAACTCAATAAATGCCTTCGTAATATAATTTATAATGGTTAGCAAGAGAATTGTAAGTATTTTGAGTGCAAAGTGATCGATTTACTTTCGAATTCCGGTGTACCCAAACATATCCTCGGAGAACATAGCATCCGCATCTATGATAACAGAATGATCTGTATGAAAACCTCCATCTAACAGGGATATAAGGTCTTCTGGTACATAGGAATCTGCGGCATCGTCTCCCTCTTCGCCTTCCTCATCATCGCGTGATAAAAGATTGTTAACAGCTAAATTTACATCAAGATTCGTGCGCTGGAAAAAAAAAGGGCAAAATAAAATTTTCCCGATGAAGGGAACTTGTTTTATGTTTGTAAGGAAGTATTTGTACCATCAATGCAGATTGGAAATTTATTGAGGACTTACTTGTAATTCCCTAATAATTAAATTTCTGCTTTTTCCTTGTAAAACAACTTGTGCTTGTGAAACTAACTCTTCTGGCACATATGGTGCTGGAACTGTTACCATAGGCCTGCCACTACTGGAACCGCCCGTACCAATAATGACTGGACCACCACGGCTGCCTATAGATTAAAAATAATAGCGTTTAATAAGTACTAAAATTGGCATTGGTTCATATGAAAAAAAAGAAAAAATAGAATCAGAAAGACTAATCAAAAACTATCATTTGTGATCAAGTTTGGACAAAATTTCATCATACAATATACTAAAAACGTAGAATATCAATAAGATTAAAGCTATATATATTTGAGAAATTCTCTACCAACACAATAACTTATGAGATCATAGTCCTAAAATATTATTTCACAGATTTTTTTTCAATTGAAATTAGAGCGTTGAGTAAATGAGTAGTGATAAAGTATGAAAAAAAATCGTAATTATATTTATTCTTTTTAAGAAAATTGCTCATCAATTTTGGTATAAAAATGAAATTAGTAAGACCAATTTTTCGAAATAATAACCCGCACCTTTTCCTATAATTTTTACACAGTGTTTGTTAAACGATATAGAAACAATATCAGGACCATGCAAAACAATTCTGTAAGAAGTTAGCAAGTTTAGTATGAAAATTGCATTTAGTAAAATTTATGCTGAGCGAGAGATTTTAGAAGCATGCATATTTTACAAATTTGCAGGTAGTTTGTACTTGTCACATATTGTTATATTTTGGTATACATGTTTTCAAAATATGCAGTTAAAATTTTGTTTAGTGATACATGTTTTTATAAGATTAAAAAGAGACTTTAATTGTTGGCATTTATTATAGAAATATATATCCTGTATCGCGAAAATAGTGTATGTCAATATTAAATGTACAAGAAAATAACCGTAGTAGTAATACTTATTCACTTTTTTTCACTATTTATAATACGTATGCATACGTATTGTGAAATAAAGTTAATATTTGAGTATATCGCTTTATACAGTCCCTGGCCATTATATTAGGGTCACCTTGTAGATTTAAGCTTTTGTGTCTGCAACGCAATAATTTACAAATAGAAGTATAAAATTTATGAATAGGGTTTACAATACCTATCTAAATACATTCCCTAAATATCTTTCGAAGAAATTGAGAAAGTGCCATTTAATTACCTCTTGCCTATTATTATCCCCCTCATGAATCATTCTGTACTCTATACAAGATGGGTAAAAATAAGATTGAAAGACACAGCAATTCATAGAATATTATTTGGATCAGTTACTACTGCAAAAAGAATATTTATCTGTTCCTGTAACAACGTTTTCTCCGTGTTTACCTGTTAGTGTTGCACTTTTAGTTATTGCTTGTATGCACTTTATATTTTTTCGTTATGGGTAAAAAAAGGGCATACCAAATGAGAAAAAAACTGCATATTGAGGCATTGTTGAATACAGAAGTGTATTCTCAACGCACAGAAATAAGTATCTCGACAAACAGTGCAGCGAATCGCTGTTTTAGGGTTGCTACTAATCGAAATGATCGACGTATCCTGCAACTAGCAACTGAAAACCGAGGTTTATCTACCAAAGAAATAGGAAATATGTCTCAACAAGAAGTGCAAATATCCACGCGTATAGTACGTAGACGGTTGTACGAAGCTGGATTAAAACGCAGACGCCCCCCGAAATAGCCAAGATTAGCACCGATGATGAAGCGAGCACGTAATGAATGCGCAACACGTCATCAAGAGTATACAATTGAGGATTGATGCAATGTAAGACCAAACAACTTAAATGAATATGTAAATCAAGCAAAAATGTTTTGTTAGAACAATGTCTTTTTCACAGGTATAGCAGTAAACTCCACTCACACAAATTAATTAATTATGCGGAACGCAGCGTTTCGAGAGCACGTGGGCTCCCATTGTCAACCGTGTTACCGACTCAATGTCTTTTTGTTAAAGATCGTATTAAGTGATGAGTCAAAACTAGATGTAATGACCGAAAGAGCTGAATTTGTTAGACGACGTCCATCTGGACGGTTCAGTGAAGCTAGAGTACTAAAAACGGTAAAACACCCTCCATCAGTTATGGTGTGTTCCTGTATATCAGTCGAAGGTCCTGGGCCACTGTACTTTTGCCAGGGCACCATGAAACAACACCATTATAAGTGTGTATTGAAGGATGTCTTGATGCCATGTATCAAATAGTTTAGATACGCAAGAAGGTAATTACACATCCATGCACGATAAGGCACCATGCGAAGTGGCCAAGTGCATCCAAAGTATTTTGAAAAAGCACGCTCTGCTAGTGTTACCTTGGCCGGGAAATTCTCCCGACCTCAAAAAGTTTGGACAGACAACGAATGCTTAAGCAAATATTGTCGGTAAGAAGCGCTTATGTGAGCATGCCCCGAGTAGCATCATCTTGGGCACGGATTACCGACATGGCCATTAGTAGCTTTCGGGAATTGGTAGTGAGGCAAAATTAAATGAATGTAAACGACCAGATAAAACAAAAAAAACTATACGACTGATAAAACGACGGTCGGGATACATTAAGGTTATATGCCTAACAACATAGTAACATAGTAATTAAATTGTCCCCAAATTAGCAGAAGCTAAAGATGTTTACCTTAACCAGATCCATCCAAAGTAAACAAAAAACCTATATCTCAGTTCGTATAATGTGGGCAGTGATTCATACTTCAAGATATGGTTGTTGTGGGGAATAGTGATACTTTCTTAAATTGAGTCATTGCCTACAATATCCGAACTGTAGTATAATTGATTATGTTGCACGAGGCTGAAGATAGCCACATGTCTACAAAACAAATAGCTTAAATTAATAATATGAATGCTTAATCCGGATAAGAAAAAATAATGCTGAATTTAAAAAAAACTTTCTGTTAATTCCCTAAAAAACTAGTCCAATGTAGTCTAAGTGAGATGTACTATACTATGTAAATACTGTAAAAACAATATTCATAAACAGTGGCCAAGATAGAAGAGGCCGGGAGTCATACATACGAATGTACCCAAGATGTTAATACATGTTGCAATAATGTTTACTATTTAAAATTCTATGTATATTTCGTGTAAAAAAATTGAACATAAAAAGTGCACCAAGCATCCTCGGTCTCCTCTAATATATTAGTAATTCTGTAAATATTTGTGCTACTGTATAATGGTATATACATATATCATGCGCTCAACTACATTTTACCTCAAAGTAGCCTTTGAAATTGTAATGATATCTTGGCTTGTTCTGCAACTATTAATACGAATTTTGTTTGGTATAAGCTATTTGAATGACATAGCTGCCAAAATCATAAAACTAAAATTTTTAACTGAATGAAGTATGTTTATTTGGAACAAACACGTAAAAATAAGATTCAACCATAAATGATTTGTGTTGTATAGTAAAAGCAATTTTAAATTACAATACAGTTTTAACAAGTTCCTAACAATTATACACCTGAACGAATACTCTGTATCAAATTGACAACTGAAAATACTAACACATGGGCTGAAAAGTCCCGGGCCTAACAAAGAAAACACGGTTTTTTTGGTTCAAAATTGGCTTAATTCATCAACGTAATCTCCATCAAGAGCAACGCAATCATTCCAGCGCCGCTCTAACATTTCAATACCACTTTTGTAGTACGATTTATCTTTTGCCTCAAAATAGGCCTCAGTTTCAGCGATAACATCTTCATTCGTGCGAAATTTCTTACCGGCGAGAATTTTTTTTGAGGTCTGCGAGCAGCCAGTAGTCGCTGGCGAATACGGTGGATGTGGGAGCAATTCGAAGTTCAATTCATGTAGTTTTGCCATTGTTTTGATTGACTTGTGACACGGTGCGTTGTCTTGATGAAACAATTTTTTTCCTTGTCATATGCGGTCGTTTCTTTGCAATTTCGGCCTTCAAACGTTCCAATAACGCTGTTGATGGTATTTCCTTTCTCAAGATTGTTTATGAATATTACACCACGCACATCCCAAAATACCGAGGCCATAACCTTTCCAGCCGATTGTTGTGCTTTCGGGCACTTTGGACGAGGTTCACCAGTTGCCGTCCACTCAGATGACGATCGTTTTGATTCCGGAGTAAAGTGATGGATCCATGTTTCATCCATTGTCACATATCGACGCAAAAATTCCGGTTTGTTGCGTTTAAACATGGCCAAACACTGATCAGAATCATCATCACGTTCTTGTTTTTGGTCAACAGTGAACAAACGCGGCACCCACTTTGAACAGAGCTTTCTCATAGTCAAATGCTCATGCAATATAAAGCCAATACGTTGTTTTGATATCTTTACGATGTCAGCTAACTCACGCAACTTCACTTTTCGATCATTCAAAACGATTTTGTGTTTTCTGGTGTTACCGCCTCATTTGGACGTCCACTGCGTTCTGCATAATCGGTGTTTCTACGACCACGTTTGAAGTCAGCAAACCAACATTTTATTGTTGTTTCTGATGGAGCGGAGTCCCCATAACACTTTTCAAGCCATTGCTTCGCTTGAACGGTATTTTTTCCCATCAAGAAGCAGTGTAAAATTAAAACACGAAATTGTTTTTGATCCATTGTTTTGAAAATAACAGAAGTAGCGTGACTCTTAGCACAATAACTCACAAACTAATGAATAGAATATCATGAAATTTTAACAGCTGTCTTTTGAAGGTTAGTACTAACTGAGAGAAAGGTGACTGCAATAAAACTAGCGTCATCTATGTGTTAAGCCCGGGACTTTTCAGCCCATGTGTTACAAGTTACGACAAAAGCTTTTACTGAAGTAGACTACTAGAGGTAAAATTTATTTAAATGGTTTTTATGCAGCACTCTAAAATTAAAATTTTTCAATATCACTTGATATTTTAAAAACCAAAAGAACGAATGACGTTTTGTTTGTGCCACTTCGCTTTTCTCAAGAAATTAGATCCACAATCCTCTAATCTTAAAACTGTATCTCTACCAATAACAAGTATTCCTTACGAACACTACGAGAACAGGACATACTGTACATAAATTTCAAGATGAAAAAACCATGCAACTAGACGTGAAGAATGTAGAATATGCACCTTTGCTGCAAAATATATGTACGGAATTTAATAGGTTCCCTCTATGATGTAACTACCTAATTTTTTTTGCTTGTTCTTTTTTGCATTTTTGATTTTCTATTTTATTAGACCGATGAATAAATAATGTGGGCAACTCTTTCATAACTAAATTACGAAAAAAACAAAAATATTATACAAATTGAATGAAGATGATTCAAATCTGCGTTTGCAATTTTGTAAACAATTCATGTTGCAGAATGAACAAAATCAGAATTTTTTAAATACCATTGTTTCTTCAAATGACACTACCTTTTGCCTGTATACTAAGACACCGTTACAACTGTAGGTTTTGTTATCACAAAGATCTCAAGAAGCTGGCAGTCAATATTGTGGAAATTTGTGAAGAAAAAATGGGGATATTCAAAGTGGCTGCAGATAATAAAACTTTCAAATTATATAAAGTTGGGCAACTATTAGCTGATGCAATGAAAAATGTAACCACTACTCCTTGACAAAAATGCATAAAGAAGGATCTCAGACGAAAGGTCTTGATGCAATCAACGACAATTTGATAGAATCATTCATTATTGTATTAGAAAGGACAGCAACGTACAAAATTCAATTTTATTAATTACGAACGGTTCATAATAAATGTTTCTACTACAAGTGCATTTTTGTAAACAAATAATTGAACATTATTTTTGCACAAACTGCAAACTTGCAATAAATGTATTTATGGTTGCACATTGCATAATAAATAAATGTTGTGTATATTGCACAATTACTGCAGCATATATAAGTTTTGACAGCTAATCTACCCATTTAACATCAGGACATAAACTTTAATGTAAACAGAAGCCTTAGATGTCACAAATATAAAAACAATTTGATATTTGTCGCCTAAAATTTGTTTTCAAGATTTTCGTACGTTGTTTGAGCTGGAGGTATGTTCAGAAATTCCACAGACTATTTCTGCAATAGAGTACAATACACTAGAAGATTTAAACCAGAAAACTACCACTGAAGTGGAAATTAGTTAAAAAAGACATTGAATACAAGCTACAAAGCGTTTACATACGTATATTTCTTCTATCGTAAAAAAATATTTAATTTTAAAGTAAATGTATAGGTTGCTTTAAAAATTGTTATGTAACGCGTTAATATTATTTACTGTACCAGGATCGCCAAACAAATGCAGTAGTAATGTCCAAGCAAAGTTTAAGCGATTATTTGGCATTTATAGTGAATGCTTAACTTGTAAAACTTTTTAAGAGATTCTTCGAAAATATTTTCTCAAACGATAAATTAATTAAGTCATTTACAAAAATTTTTCTGTCAATTATAATTGAAATTTCCTTGTTTCGCCACCGTTAAATTTTTAAATTATTAAAAATTTTACGGCCCCGGTAGGAATTGAACCTACAGCTCCCGTTCGCTAGTAAATGGCAATTTAAATAGCGATTTGTTCAGACGGTTCCGTGGTGTAACGGCTTAACACACCGGTCGTCTTCGCGAAATTTTTAATTATTTAAAAATTTCACGAAGAATTATTTTTTTATTATTATTAATTAAATTTAACGTTGGAGAAACAAGGAAATTTCAATTATTGATAAATTGATATGAATTTACCGCGGTTCTGACCGGGTTTCTAATCGCGTATGTTAGCCCAGGGACCATTTTGACTAGGTCAACGTTTCGATGACTCATCCTCTTCTGGACGGTGTTGTTCGGTTAGTGATCAGAGATGAATTCTGTATCAAACAAATCTAATCTATAAAACGAAAACTTTGTGCAAACGTTACCTGTTTTGCAAAAACATCTTATGAAGGAATCTTTATAAAGACTAAATTATAAAATATTAAGATCAAAATAATATCAGATAATAAAGCAACATATCCTAATGTACCCAAGCTCGCCAATCAACCAATCATAAACATTATTTGTGGTATGACGATTTGATGACGAAATATTCAAACATTGTTGCTACTGCATCTGTTGGTCGCGTCAGGTTTAGTTGTTTCACCAGCAACAAAGCCTAAGAAAACTACAGAAAAACGACGATAACGTAATTACTCAAACAGTGATTACGTCACCAGTTTCATTTTCATGCCAAAAGACGGCATCTTAAAATTGAAAATTTACATTTCCCATTAATTTTAAAAGCACAATATAGACATCATAATACGCAGGATGTTAAATCAAATCAACTTAGCAAATTTTGTGCGCATTAAGTTCAAATTTGAAAATAAACAATATAAGATAAAATGAAAGAGCAATTCAAATTCTATGATAAAATTTCCAAAATATTATCTGGGGACCCTATACTATTCTAGAATATTTTTTATTGCAATTTCATATAAGATGCAATATATACTACAATTTTATTATCCATGTATAATAACTTTAAAAGAATATCTTTTATAAGTGAAAAGTTGAAACAAAAACTTAAACAATTAAACAAATATGATTGAAATTGAAATAAACCATTCACTCCAAGCTCTAACATTTTCATAACAAATCACTTCTTCCAAGTAAAGTTGATTTCAATAAATTATTTTTAATTTATCAATAAAGCACAGTGAATTACTACTTTATTTTTGAGGTTATGTACACATATTCCACCATGCTTTTCGCTAAATATATCTCTCGTACTACTAACCACTATTGTTACCTCCTCTGATTGCAGTGTTTGAACGCATTATCCTAGCTCTAGTACGAATTTGTCTTCCGCTACTGGTTGGTTTATTACCCCCCGAACCACCAGATCCACTTCCGCCGCCATTACCTGAGCCTCCTGTCCCTCCACTGCTACTGCTATTGAACACACTTACTTTAAAGAAAGGAAATAGAATAACATTTAAAGAATTACCTTTTATTGGGGTCAGCTTTCGTTAGATCTAATCTATCAGATATAACACTAAATGATACCCTACAAATACGGCCATCTTCTAATAACATTGCTATATGTGCTGGCCCCAGCACAATTTTCTTTACACCACCTCGTATACTTGACCATACTGGGTGAGAATTTTGGCCCAACCTATTTATTCGATCAGCTACTTCTTTTAGTCTGTAAGAGAAAAGTGTTAATTATTTCTAAAAGATTGGTTAATGAAATTTACACAAAGGAAAGTTTCTTAGATTTTGCTAATTGTGTAATTATTAAGTTAATATGGGAGTGTAATGTATATCTATTTAGATCAAGTATGTTGCTGTAAAATAAGGCAGTTCTTTTTGAAAGTATGACGGACTGTCAATTGAAAATATTATAAAATAAGGCGTAAAAATCATTTACGCAAATGTTCCAGAACATTATAATAGTGCCGCGGACACATAACGAATGGAAAAAACCACGTAAATAGCAACAAAATTGAAATAAAATGAATAAATGGGTGCGGCAATAAATAATCAAATTCGTTCTCCATTTTTAAGTAATGCGAGAGATCGTACAGTGGAAAATGGAGGAAGAGCAAAGAATGATTGGCATGCAGTGTTTTAAGTACTACCTATCGTTGAATTGATCTTCCGAACCCGGCAAAGGGTGAACAACAAACTGTATGGATGACATGTCTTCTTTACACACTTTTCACGACTAAAAAACTAAACAATTGCTTGAGTTTTTGGAATTAAAATATATTTTACACGCATCTTGTGAAACACTTCCACTTCGCCATGTTAGTGTTTGAGTTCATCAACTTGAAGTTAGCAAACCATTTGCCGCTTCTTCTTCCTCTTCCAATATTGCATGCGCCTCTAGTGACAATAACTTAAAAGTTACTAGACTATAGTTGGCGGCTATTTTAAATATCTGTATGCCTAAAGTTTCTTCGTTAAATTAAAAACGTCGTGTCAGTTTAGTTTGTTCATTGGTTACAATTATTCAAACAGACATGTACGTGACAATAAACAATTTTCATCTTTCAAAAATTTATTTACTACAAAATTAATGCGTCATGTACAAATGGCATATTATATTTTTGAGTAATAGCTTTCGTGAACAACCATGGATCTTGTTATATCCCGAGGTGTGCGACAACCTGAATTTTTATAAAAGAATGTTAAAAAATAATTTGTTTCAACGAGAAAAAGTTACCTGTTAAAGCCAACGCAAAATCAAATTCCTTTTTAAGGATATCCAATACTTTCTTAACACCAGCTTCACCACCATACGCTAGTCCCCAAAGAGCAGGTCTTCCAACAAATACCTAAAATATTTTGACTTAATTTTCCCTATTTCAAGTTAGAATTGCTATTTTGATGACTGCCAAACAAACATGTTTGAGATGAAGTAAAAAAAATAAGCATAAGGAAAAATAATTGATTAATGTAAAATTATTTCTGTAATTTATTATTTAAGAAAATCACCATTTTTGCACCTAATGCAAGAGCTTTTAATACATCAGTCCCATCCGTTATACCTCCATCCAGGTAAATTTCCAGTTTATCACCAACAGCAGCTACAATTTCTGGTAAAGCTTCGATCTAGAAGATGTTAATCATATTACATAGCAGTTTTTGGATATGACAAACGTACAGAAGCAGGAACTCCGTCTACTTGTCTAGCTCCATGGTTGGATACTAAAATTCCTGCGACCCCCATGCTAGCTGCAATCTGAGCATCCTCCTTAGTTAAAATTCCTTTGAGTATTATTGGCAGAGAAGTAATGCTTTGTAACCATTTGACATCATCCCAAGTTAGAGAAGCATCAAATAATTTTTCTACATAATTGTTTAAACCGGAGCCTTCCACTTTTATATTAATTTTAGTGGATTTTTCCCCAGCAAAATTGGCGAATCTTATTAAAAATATTAATGTTGAAATGGTTTCCTTTATTTTGCAAAATACTAATTGTTACCTTAGATGCGGTGGCAATGAAAATTTATTTCTAACATCCGCCAATCTTAAACCAAAGAACGGAGTATCAATTGTTAGAGCTAACGCTTTGAAACCAGCTTTTTCGGCTCTCCGAACTAAGTTTTTTGTAACTTCCCTATAACGTAAATAAGTATCAATATGAAATAAATTCAAAGTGTTTTGTTATGGGCGTATGGAGTAGTGTAATACATCATATTAACATATTTAAGATCACATAGATTAGATTGGAATGAAAAACATCCTTCAATATTGTATAAAAATACTACGTCTGGAAGAGATAATTTTTTAAGTTGCAATTAGAAACACGTTTAAGTAAAATCTCGTGACTAAAAAATAGATATCCACAAGAACCATAAATAGTATTGTCTAACTTTAAAAGGCTTTTAATTTTGAAAATTTACGCATCAAGCTACCGAATAAGCCAGAACTCCGTATCATTTCAAAGCAATCTGTTTGGTTCACTTTATTGATTCTTAGTTACCTGTCCACATAGATGTACAGCTGGAACCACTTCAAACAATTTGGCGCAGCTTCCGCTATTTCTTCTATACTACTAGTTGCAATTGTACTCAAAATAAATATTGTACCACTAGCTTCGGCGGCTGAAACACTGTCCTCATAAGTTTTCGTTCGAAAATAATTATCGTAAAATCAACCTCTTGCATTAGCACATTCACCTTCTGGATGAGCCATTCTTTGCATTGCGGTCGGTGATACACCAATCGGCATGGATATTTTGTACCCTAAGACGGTAGTTGATAGGTTCCTTTTGGAAACATCTGTCAAAAACCTTGGCTTAATTCTCAATCTAGAAATATCAGTTTTAAACATCCCTTTAACTTAAATTTATAATTACTTAGAAAATGCATTTCTGTTGTTCTCCAGTGTCGTTTCTTGTCCTGCGCCACTCCTATAGTAATCCAAAGCATTTTTGGATAAAACACCCTGAGCATGTTTCTCGAAATCTCTAACACAAACTAATTCGGTCATTTTTCTATCAATTACCGATTCGACTGAAGAAAATCTCCCAAATAATCTTTTCGCTACATACCGCATACTTATCTGTTGAAGGGTATGTGATAAGAAAGATCAAATGTCATGTTTGTACGTATATATTGAATTAAAATACTTGGCATTACCAAACAGCACATAGGTAGTTATAAATTATGTAATACAATAATATTTATAGTACTTTAGCTGCCTCTCTTAATATCGTTTAAAACAAGTCTTTAATACAATACGAATGTAATGTATCTATACACTTTTATTAGCATGCACAATAGCTATATGTCTAGGAATTCTTTCATTATACACGAAGAAGTGGTATAGTCCTTTTACAATAAACCATTGCAAACAAATACCATTATATATATATATATATATATATATATATATATATATATATATTTTCAATAACCATTCTAATTATCTTAACAATTATTGTAACACCTTTAAAGCAGCACAAGAGAGCTAAATTATAGTCCTGCGACTTTCGACTTTTTATACGTTTATAATAGACTGTATAAAATAAGCTTATATTTTAAAGCTAATTATAACAGATGCACAGTAAAACTAATAAACAAATTGAAATAAATAAAAGTATTCTGGTTCATGCTTTAATAATCGAATTTTATACGCTGAGACCCAAATATTGTAATTTTAATATATCCCGCACATAGTAAAATGTCTTTTCAAAAAAGTACGGTTGCATTTCCACAAATATCTTATTAGAGTTTAAGGAGTAGTTACTAATTACGTGGCACACTCGCTACACAATGTAGTCATTTATTTCAAACACTGTGTGTGCAAATACATGAATAATTTGTATATTATATTATATGACCCTAAAGTCCTTGCCGCTATAGCAAATTAAAATAACACGGTTGAGAATATTTTATACAAACAGAAATTCCAATAATTAATGTCCCATACCCACATGTATATCAACATTTTTAAAGCATACGGAAAACTAGAAAAAAGAACCAGAATACTATATTAACAATTGCAAAGTAATCCACGATGACCATTCAGACTTTAGAACATTCTTTAAAATATTGGGTATAAATGTGGCCATTATGAAATAGCCTTTCAGTTTTAAGTACGTTAAGCACAACATTTTTAATATATTGTTTGCCATTACAGAGGTTTCTTGAATTTTGATTATTTTTTTTGAATACAACTATGAGAAAGTAATGAATTGCGTTAATTTTTTTATTATTTTAAAATCAGAAAACTACTAAAATAAAGATATTGTACTTTAGAGTGTTGAGCGTTGCTTTCTAGTTTTTATTTTTTTTCAATTACAAAATTATTAGAATTTTCCCTTGTGTTGTGATATGTGATTTTTTATGTTAACAGTATCGTGTTGTAGCGTCCAGGTTAAGAAAGAGTACGAGGGTTACGTAATGGCAACCTATATATTCTACCAAAATAAAAGTTACATAAAAATAAATATATTACTCATTTTTTATTTTCTATGTAGATATATTACATATAATATAAAAATAAATTATTGATTTCTATCTTTTGCTAATCAACAAAAGCAATTTTTAGAAATATCTATTAAAGTAATCGTACAGATCACAGTCTTTATAATTTTCGGGTACTAATATCAAATTCTGTTTGATTTTTTCTAATATATCCTTTCTTTTATTTATATAAACTAAAACTTGATTTTTATCTTTTTTAATTTTATCACCAACAAGTTTCCTTAATACTAAATCAACTTTGTGAATCTTACTTTCAATTGGAATAATTTCTGGAAGCTCGTCATCATTTTTGAATGGCATTTGCAAAGCTTCGTTAACGGCATTTCTAAAGCTATCCAAAGCATACTTTGTATAACCAATACTTGAATTCACAATATACACGTATTTTTGCGGCTTTTCAATTTTTAAAGCCATTTCGCATATAATTCTGTTCGGAATCTTATTTGAAACTCTGTATTTATTCCGTGCAAGAGCAGTTTCTAATTTAACGTCAAAGTACAACTGAAGAAAAGATGTATTATATCTTTTAGCCAACCGTAAGTACTCAGCTCGCATGCTTTTATAGTACATATTGTCATCAATGAGAATTAAAATTGGCTTATGATATATTTCAATGCTACTCAGTTTGCTTTCAACGATTTCAAAAATGCGTTTCCTACCCAGACCGGTGAAATCGCCGTCGCTGAGTTCATCGTAGCTGAAATAAAAGAAACTGTACGAGTCGCTGAGCTCCTCCTGAACTCGAGAACAGAAAGTTGTTTTTCCAGCTCCAGGAATTCCAATGCAGACAATCAAACAGATACCGTTCTCCATTGTTTTCGGAAATTAGTAGCATTTTCTGTAAAAAATAATCAAATTTTATTTCAACAACGTACTTTTTATTAGGTCCGTATTCAATTACTTTAAAAGAAAGGAGGTTATACGGTAAAATAAAAAATACATCCGGAAATGTCATAACAATCACAGACAATTTCGCCATCTATTAAAAAGTAATAATAATTCTACAATTCCCTCTACAGATTTCTAGTTTCTCTTTAAAAATTATTTAAGTTCAATTGAAACCAAAAGGCTGTAATACAGAATCATCAAAAAAATAGATTAAGTCATTTGCATTATATTGGTATTGTTTGAACATTTGATACGAGCGGAGGTCCAGAAGTTCGTGGAATGAAAGTGTTTTAAATAAAACAAAACAATAAATCTATTTTTCCCTTTCAATATAATCACCCTTAAGCACAATACATTTATTAGATCTATAAATTAATTTTTCTAAACAATCATAAAAATTTTTTTTTCTATCACCTCAACATGGGCCAAAATTGCCTCCTTTACCTTATTGTCGTCGGAAAACTTTCTTCCACGTAAGTCTTTTTTTAAATTGGGGAACAAATAAGAATCACTAGGTGCCAGGTCTGAACTGTAGGGTGGATGGACTATTGATTGAAAGCCATGCTTGTGCAGAGCAGTCATTGCAACTTTGCTCTTGTGAACCGGCGCATTGTCTTGCAAGAGCAACACACTCTTGGTCAATTCTCCTCGACGTTTTTCCTTGATGGCCTCCTTTAATTTTTCTAATATCGCTACGTAATATTCTCCGGTTATGCTCCTACCTTTTTCTTTGTAATCAATGAATATCCCCTCACAATCCCAATACTCCAACTAATGCAGATAATTGTTTTTTCTTCAAACGGGCATCTTGCAGTACAAATTTTTGCATTATTTCGACGATGTCTGATCTGGTAGCCTCAACTGGCCGTCCTGAGCGGGGCTCGTCTTCAATCGACTCTCGACCATGTTTAAAAAGACCATGCCACTTATAAATCATTGATTTACTAGTGCACTGTTCCCCATAAACGGATTCCATTTCATTCAATATGGTTTGAGCGTTCTTTCCTTGCTTTGTAAGGAACTTTGTCACAGCACGGTGTTCAATTTCCTCCATAGTTTCAGTTTTCTTCCGGATTGACTTGTTTAGCAGGCAACTATTCGTAAACGACTGACGCTATAGGGCTGCAACTTAACTTATATACTAATGATGAGACGCCAATCAGAATGACACCCAGCGAGCGCCCCTACCCCACTCCATCCGCCCCATTCCACAAACTTCTGGACCTCCCGTCGTATATTTCGGTTTCCAGTGGCGCACGGTGTTAATGTAAAATCTCTTCATCTAGAAAACATTTAAAGTTACTTTCAAACGGATAAATAATTTTAACTGACTATATTGAATATATGAAAAAGGTTTGGGGTATATCAGTGCGATCTTTTTTACGTATAAAATCAATAAAAGAATTATTTTGACCAATAAAACTTCATTTTAGCTCATCTTTTCCGATTACAATAAGTGTTCCTAATTTTTGTAACTTTATTCAATTATTAAATTATATACGGGATTACTAAATATACGCAATAAAAGTTAGGCATGTAAAAATCTGAAACACCTATATTGGTCATGTTAAGCTGTTTGCAGAATAGTTTTTAGTTTAATAGAAATGTGTTGTGGCTGTTATGTAACATTCTTAAATAAGTTTTGAAGTTTTCATAAAAATTCACTACGTAAGTTATCAAGAAGTGATTATTTAATTTTGTAAAGAAAACGTTTCTAAGATGGCCAAAATTGCCTTGAAAAGGGGAATAACACATTCCCAAAACGCATGATAAAATTATATGAAGTAATCTAAACAGATTATTTACTTGACTGTAAAATCCCAAAATCAAAAGGTAAAAATTCTGAATCGAAAATTTGCTACGGCCGCAGTCAATGAAAAAATAGCAATTAAATTTGCAATAAATGTTGAAATGTTCTCCGTTATTTCCTAAGAACACATTTACTCCCTGCTTCAAATTATAAAAAAACGATTGAATATTACAGATTCAGCAGCTTTTAAAGGAACTACTTGAATGAAATTAATATGAAAATAATTAAACTATTAAAAAAGATAATACGAAAATCAATCCATGAATGCTATTATTGCGATTGTCAAGAATTCTAGATTTTTAATGAGAAAATGGTTGTAGTAACGTATTACCACCGCTATAGCTTAGGCAACCAATATCACAATACTGGAGTCAAGTCACCTCGGTTCGATTTATTCTACGTCATCGTAAAACCACAGTATACTCTATGCTGTGGTAAAAGGAAAGATTACAAGACAGTGTTCCTCTAATCTTTGTAAAACCGCAACACGTTTGATAATCATTACAAATTACCCGAATGAAACTCCAGCAATTTTAATAAAAATAAACCTTTGAGAAGAACTAATAATAAATTTCACTGTAATACATATAGGAAATGCCTAAAATAAAGCTTATTTAGTCCATAAGAAACGGATGTTTATCACTTTTTAAGAAACCCGTCATTGCTTATTATATTTTGTTTTATACTCGTTTTAGTTCTTTATACGAGGGTGGATTTATATGCTGTACCTCTCACCTCCTTACAGTAAAACTACAGTAGCGTTATATTTATATTTCTCGACATAGTTTCCTCTACATTAATGCATTTGGTTTACCGGTGCTGTAACATATCAACAGCCTCCTGGAAAGCCGACCTCTGCAAACCACCTCTCTACAGCTTGCTTCACTTCATAATTACTGCAAAATTTTGTCCTACTTAAGATTTCTTTTAATTTGAGGAGCAAACTGTAATCACTAGAGGCTAGATCCGGCGAATATGGCGAGTGCTTTACTAATTCAAAGCATGCTTGGTGTATAGCAGCCATAGCAATACCAGATGTATGGCTGGGAGGATTATCCTGATGGAACAGCATACCGTGCCTTAACTTTGCTTGGCGTTTCTTTTTAATAACGTTTCGCAATTTAGATATCAATTGTGCGTAGTAGAGCCCTGTAATTCTCTGTCCCTTTTGCAAATAGTCAGTCAGGATGATTCCGTGAGCATCCCAGAACACAGATAGCAAAACCTTCCCAGCAAACAGCACGACCTAAAATTTACGTGGAAGAGGAGAACCGTGATATTTCCACTCTCTGCTTTGCACTTTGATTTCGGGATCATAGTGGTACACCCATGACTCATCCATGGTTACATACCGACTAAGAAAGTTCTCTTTGTTTGCTTGATACCTTTCCAAAAGATGCTTACAAATCAACACCCGATTTCTTTTTTGATCAATGGTTAACAATCTGGGCACCCATCTTGCATTCATCTTTTTCATATCTAATTGTTTAGTCTGTGGTTTGTGCACCAGATATAAATATGATAAACCAGTATCTTCCACAATGTTCCTGATGCATACTTGTCGGTTTTGTAGTACGATATCGTCTACCTTTCTAATGATTTTGGCTGTTGTTACCGTTGTTGCAGGACTACCGGCATGTTGGTTTTCACAAGATGCTCTTCCGCATTTAAAATCTCGACATCAGCGTTTGACTATACCATAAGGAACTGCTGACTCATCAATAGTTGTCATAATGTCTTTATGAATTTGAGTTGATGAAAGGCGCTTTTACTGGAGGTATTTTATTATGGGTCTTTGTGCTACAGGATCCATTTTTATTGAACAATCACGACACATAATTCAAGAATTAGCCACAGAACAACATTTTGAGATTCAAACTTGATGTTATATAGATATGATCGACAAATGTTAGGTAACTAAATGTCGAAAACATTAATCAAACAAACAATTAGAAGTAGTCGAGGGATGGGGCAGTATTTAAAAAATTCGACCTCTTTCTTTGTCATTAAAATGAAAAATAACTCTTTGGACTGTTATTAATTATATACTCTCTTACGAGTGAAAATAGATTAATTATTAATATTTATTCAATTATCAATAGTTGGGTAACTAAATAATTATATTGAACTTTGTTATTTTTTAAAAAATAAATATAGAGTAGATTATTTTAGACTTCTTTTCAATTTTTGGTTCACATGATTAATAGTAAGTAATGCAGTAACGGCTATAAGATATCAGTGTATCAATATGATCGGAACAAATTTGCATAGAAACTAATAGACGTCAAATATTGCGCTATTTGAATTCAAATAAGACGCGTTGCCATTATTATTAATTGAACTAATTAAAAAAGCAATTAATTGCACGATGTTGTGTATTCATTCGGCAGTTTGTTCGTTCAACATCGAATGCCGGTTTCGACGTTCGGAGCTCAGTCGAATTCTGCCTTTTTCGTATGGCAGACGCGTTTCGTCTGCGTTCCGCCTTTTAGTGTCTAGTTTTTATCGGGTTTTCTTTACTTAACGGGATTTTTGTGTTTTAATTTGGATTACGCACGACGTTCACGCAATGAATGTAAGTACCGTAGCCTCTAACCTACCCCGAAAACATCAAAACTAACCTAAATAAAACACAAAACAGAGATCAATGACCAATGGGTGGGTTTTCTAGCTGGGAAACGCGATGTGAACGGACGTACGTCGTAGCATCTTACCTTTTCCTATCGACGTGCGACTGCCGCGCGTCGCGTCGTACGTATTTCGTCCCTTGAAACCCTTTATTTATATGGGTTTGTCTTTTGGCGTAATTTGTGTTGTTGGGAATTTCGTTTTAGGCCAATTAATTGCCGGCAGAACACGCTTTGAACTGTCGAACCTTCAGAAAAATGCATACGATATTCTTTGTATTTTTTTTTTTTTGGCCGGCACCTTATTGACCTAATGCCTTCGTTTTTGCAGACAAGAGCTTTGACATTCTTGATGCTCAGTTATTTAAGAGGATTTCCTTTAAAATAGCGTTTTCTACTTTATTTTGAAGATCTTACAAAAGGAGAAAATATACTTGTTTTTTCTTCAATCGTTTTCAAATATCTTTAATAAATAGGCAATAAATCTTCTATTTGAATAAGGAATGATTTCGGCTCTCCCTAATATTTATAAATTCCTTTTAGAAAGGCGTTAAATATTAGATTTTTACGTATTGTATGTGTCCCAAACAATATGACAGTTTAAATATTTCATTTTTTCATATACCTATCGCGGAGAAACAAATAATAACGGTAAATAGACAGATTATATGTATTTTAAGGTATTAAATTTTATAGCAATAGTGGTGATGTCAAATTCCTGTAGTCCTGTTTTAGGTGTTCGCAGTCCTTCATTTTAAATTTATATATATATATATTAAATTTGTTTTTTTCCGATATATGTAGTGTACACAAGATAAATCTTCTCTCTTTTTCTTTATAATCTTTTTTATCGTTAATTTTGCATTGATAGGTGCGCTATCTTTTATTTATCTCTTATTTTGTTTTTATAATTTTGCTTTCGTGCGTATAACAAACTAAACTATAACATAATCTTGTGTATACTGACCTATATACCTCATAAACTTGTTTTTTATAATTGATATCCCAATACAATTTACAGGAGGATATATAATTACAAATACGTCATAGAGATGATAACTGGTTATCTTGGCACGTTTTGATTATCCTAACAAAAAGTGTAAATGATTATCATCGTTTCGATAAAGAAATTGTGGTGTGGGTTTTAATTTTTGAATGTTCCGATTTAGTAAGGATTGTCTACCTTGCTACTACAAATTCTATCTACTTCATTAATAATAATTGAGCATCAAACATGCATGAACATATATGTTAAAAATACGTAAAGTAGCGTTTACATTACTCTCTACATGAATACTTTTACTTCCACTAAGAATTGACCAAATGCTAATTCATAACTAAAAACTGCATTAGAGTGCTCTTATGGCTTTATAAACACTGAAAGCTGTTAAGTAAATATTCTTCTCTAAATCAACTCAAGCTAGATTCAAGTTCAATTCTAAGAGAGTAAATTTTTATCTGTAACATTTAAGTTGTAGGTGTAGTATAAAGAATTCTCAATAGATAACTTAAAGTAAATGAAATTTGTACTCGTACAAGAAGTAGTCAACTCTTCTTTGAAACATTTTTCTATAATTTAATAATAATTTTTAAACGAAAAATATCTTTGTATTTAGTACATCATTACGCATAACTGAGAATAAATTCATTCAGAGTGCTTTAAAATGTGAGTTTTTTTTAATGTGTTATATACATGGCGAGAGGAAAAGAATTAAACGCATTCACAACTAAAAAGTATTTATTAGTGCTGAAGAATAATAGACGTCAACTTCTGAATGTTTAATTTATTGTTCAAGACTATAAAATGGCAATAATAAATGAAGTTGTTGTTATTAAGTTATTAATGGAGTCGTTTAATATTGCTAATACAGGTCAAGCACCTATAAATCGGTAAGAAATAATCACGAGGACCCAGCAAGGCATTAATTTTCATGTAGGCAATGATATGATTTTGGAGTTACTTCTAACAATTTAGGGCACATTCTACAGGATTAGTTGACACTGAAAGACCAATTTCATAAGAAGATTTTGAAGAACATCTAAAAAAATTAATCAGAACCCCGTACACCCCAAGTGAATGGTATGGTGGATAAACAAAATGTCGTGAAAGTTTGAAATAGCGAAGAAGAAAAGCGTCTCTCTCTAGGAACGGTGCAGAGCAAGTTTAAAAAAGTTAAATATTCACGATAACGGTATCTTTGGAAAGAAACTATATAAAAAAGAGTAACACAAAAAGAGAAGCTATTGGCTGTGTCTCAATACGTGCTAGAAAAATGTTCATAGCATACTGCTGTTAACGTTATAGTACATATAATAGCATAGATATTTCAAAGTGGGCGTTTAAAACCAATGAAGATATTAAACTAGAAAACTTCATGGTTTTGTGTATTGTATTGCGTAAAATTGCAAAATTTATCAGCCGCTCATATGTTACAGATACCATGCTATTAGAAACAATTGCAACTGCTTTAAAAACGCATCTAAAATGCCTAGAAAATAACATGAAAGATAAAAATGCTGCTAAATACAGCTGCTCTTGGTATTGGTGAAATCATTCAGGTGAAAGACAATGAAAGGAGACAAAAAGCGCTAAACCACGGACATGTTTCTGCCAACGTGATTTCCGGCGATTTTTTGCACAACACATTGCAATTCCCTCACTGCTGCTATCACCATGTCCAACGTTCAGCTCAAGTGAGTATTCCTTGTTGCTAACTAATGCCAAAAGAGTAACACACTCGTCTGCCGTCAAACACAGTGAAAACAAACGGGCACAGTTTCCCAATCCTTTTCCCGAGCAATACATGGACTACAAATCCCGAGAGGGCGCGCACAAGAATGGTGTATAGGGTAACTGCATATGCGAATGATTTCCCAGACATACCGTGTGTGTTAAAAACTCATCTAAAATGCTTAGAAAATAACACCAAAGATAAAGATGCCGCTAAATACAGCTACTCGTGGTATTTATGAAATCATTCACGAGAAAGACAATGTGAGGAGAGAAAAAGCGCTAAACCAAGGACATGTTTCTGCCTACCCGCATCAGCGTTGTTTCGAACGATTTATTGCTCAACACATTGCAATTCCTTCACTGCTACTATCACCATGTCTAACGTTACAACTCAAGTGAGTATTCCTTGGCGTTAGATAATGCCAAAAGAATAAAACACTCATCTACCGTCAAACAGCGAAAACTGTATGTACAGTATGAATACTTTTACACACTTCGTAATTGTTTGAACATATTTTTTTTTTCTTTTGTAAATAACAGTTTGTTGTATTTGGTTTGATTTGCATAAATACTACTATTTACATGAAACATAATAGCGAAATTCAAGTGCATTATAGCGGTGGTAAAAGCGAATTTGACTCAAGTAACGTGTAACTGCTGTAGGGTATGAATACTTCTGAGGGCAACTGTAAACTAATTAATGCTACAGTACAGTACATTGATTTAATAGTTACTCATCCCAAAATATTTGTATTAGTTAATATATCAGTTATTCGAATACGTGCGAACTGGGGAAACACGTGGGAAGAAAAACAAAATAGCTTTATGGGGAGGCATAAGAAGTATTGTGTTGTCTTGTGGAGTTAACAATTCCAACTAAAAAGAGGAATTATTTTAATTTCATGGCAAAAGAATCTAAAGTTTTGGAGATTTCAACGAGAAATGTACAATTTAACATGGACGTGTAATCCATCAGATGGATTTGTGATTTGTTTTCTTATGATTTCTTTCCCCCAAATACGGAAAATGACGAACTACGTAGCTACATAAGCTTTCATCGACTGATTGGCAATCTTACATTTACAAATCTCTAACGTAAACTCAATTTATATCGACTCGACAGTTTTCTATCATGCTTCGAGAAGTACGTTTCTATAATAGTCTAAAGTCCAAATTGGAAAAACCATTTCTACAGTAGATGCGCGTCGTAAATAGAATCGCCTAGTTCGCCGTAGGGTAGATTAGATTTGTTCGGGGGGTACGTTTTTAAACGGTAGAGTTCATCTACGACCGCATAAATTGATTGGCAATTAGATTTAAACGTCGGCTTGCTAATTGCTTGAAGAAGCCTCGCAATATTTTCTGGTATACACGTACAATCGTGGACATTCCTATGATCTAAATTACCAGAGATCAGACGAAGATTGTGTATCTAAACTAAAGTTAGATATATTAACAGCGAAGTACAGTGATTATATGTTTAAATTTAACAAATTAATTTGCAAAGAACTATGCATTATCTACTCGTCTTTGGGCAATGCTCCGTTTTAGCAGAATCTACCACGTTTATAAAATCTTGGTCGAATTATTCGGTACTTTGTTAAGTTGTGAAATGATCCAGCTCAATATCAGTAAATGAATGAAGACCATGAGCTGAGTTCTATGATGCGGTGGTCGAAACAATTAAGAGATATTCCATATAATTGATGATAAAAAAATAGTGTCAGTTGACATAATACTTACACATGTTTCTATAAATAATAATAATAGAAGTCTATTAGCAGTTCAACAACTAGTTATATATAAAACGGCATAGGCAAAAACTCAATTTCTAAAAGGTACAGTTAAAAAGTCTAATTCGGTTTAGCCCAAAGCAAATAAAGAAAGAAGAATAAAAATATACAAAATGTAAAAACAAAAGATAAACATAAATTTATATACATGTGTGTTCAACGTATTCAAAAATAAAAGTAAGTATTCTGATAGTCCAAAGGCATCTATACCAATTAGTTGGACAACATTGTAAGTAAAAAAGGCTTTAAAAATTCACTTCGGTGTTTAGATATTCAAAAATATGCACGCTATGTGGCTGCTCTTCAGTTCTCGGGTTCTCTACAGTGTAAAAAAAGTTATAATATTTGACGTTCAGATCATCTTGTCTTTTGAAATTCAAACACCAATACTAGAAGATACTTCAATGAGCAAGTGACGCCTTACTTAAGGAAAGGGTACTCAACGCTAGAATCTATTTAAACGCGATGAGAAGAAATTTATATGAAATACACTTACACTTGAGCAACATCATGAACAACAACATGTAAATGATTATTGACTGCTTAATTACAGATAAGACCAGATGTCATGCTGAAGTAGCCATCAAGGGGCATAAGGATAAATTAGCGCAGTTTCATCAAAAAACCAGACCACAGAACTCGGCCTTAAATCAAGACAGAGTAATTATAAATACGCATTCTAAATTACTACAGGAACCAGAGAAATACATTTTTGGCAAATTTCGCTATCACACCAAAAGAAATACCTATCAACATCATCTGTGCCCTAGAAACTTCTATTAAAACACTACCAAAAGAAGTAGAGGAGATCAGATCAACTACGCAACGCATTTTCAAATTAGCTAAACCACCCAGAAATCTATCAAGAGAAGAAAAGAGAGCCATTACTGAATTGAGGAGGACCGCAGTAAAATTTCTGCAGACACAGGGAACGCGACCATTATTGACAGAATAGACTATGAAGAAAAGATGGGGGTATTACTATAACATTCTACTTAAGAAAGATCCGTCATCGAAGCGAAATATCAGCAGCAGTTAAATCCATATTGATACCTTAAGAGTTACTCCAGAACATCATCAAAACAGGCACCAAAACACCAAGATTATATAGACTCTCAAAAATATATAAAACCAAACCATTCTTTAATCAAACATCTTCAATCACTTGTTGGAGAAACGAAAACATACATCAATAATTCCACTCATTTCATTGACAAAGTCAAAGATGATTCAACAGAGGAGAATGATGTTCTACATGGAAGATAACACTGTAGATTTAGTAGAACTCTGTGCATTTTCAGCATACTTCATCCTCGGCGGAGAATTCTATGAAGAAGTGAGAAGCCGCTGAGGATATACCTTTGTCACCAGTATTAGGAAATATTTTCGTGGAGACATTCTCATCAAGTGAATTAAAACTGAAATACTGGTATCGTTAGGTCAACGACACTTTTATCATATGGCCATTACTGACATTTCTGGAACAGAATATCTCAGCAAACAGCACAGCAAAATACAATTTACCGTAGAACGCGAAGAAGATGGCCCTTTACCTTTCCTGGACGTACTACTCAAAACGAAAGAGAATCAAACCCTAGGTCACCCCAGGTTTAGCAAAAACCGACCAACACGAATTGTCACCTTAGCGTAAATTCCCACCACCACCTAGCACAAGAACGGGGGATCCCAAACAGATTTGTGCACAGAGCTAAAATATCAGATGAAAAACAGCTTGAAGCGTAACTTCAACATCTCAAGAAAACACAATAGAATGACTACAGACTGAAAGACATTATGGGTACCATCAAGTGAAAACATATACAATAGAAAGAACCAACAATTATTATTGGAACCACCTGTCTGCCATACTACGCAAACACAATGTCAAGGTAATCGTACCTCGCCGCTTCAAACCCAGGAGTCTACGAGATACCTGTCCATATATAGGTAATACTGTTACAGAGGGTAAAGAAATAAATTAGTTAATCATTTAAATAGCAACCTAATACATAAATATGCGTTATATATTCTGCGGCAATTTGGTCTTTATCTAAAAGCTTATAGCTGCGATTAGTAACGGAGATTTGCGATTTTCAGTGTCGTCCGAAATGGAAACACTACATTCTGTCAGTAATAGAGGTTTGGAAGAACACAAGAAGGTGTTACTGAAAACCTTGGAGTAAGCCAATGCGTAATTTCGCTTTTTAAAACTGAAAGTGTTCGGTGAAGACCAAGAGACGATAGACTTCTGTAAAAACTAGCATATATAGTGTACTGGAAAATAAGTAATAACAGAGTACAGAGTAGTCCCATTCCACGGTACTTATCGCCAAAAGCTCGATGTTGTTTCCGAATAGTGTATGCTTTGTGATTCAAATTTGTATTTGCACATGTTATTAATTCTAGGATTTGAACTTACAAGAATAAGAAATAATAAGCAGCAGTTGAAGTGGTTATAATATTATTGTCCAGGATCATACGTTGACGTTGATCTCCCTACGTTTTCTTTGAAACGCGACACGGGAAATGCAGAAGTCATATTTAAAGAACGCCACGAGAGCGAAGCATAAACTCAACGTGTTCCATACGTTTGTAGTTATTGCGTTTCCTGTTCACTTTTTAATCTTAATTTCCCTTCGCGCTGTGAAAATGTCAGGGGGGACGCGACAGTGGCAGCCAGCGCGGCGGTTTCTGTCATCGTGTAAACAGCGTCTATTTTCGGAAGAAAGGAGATGTAATAATTATGGCTTTCTTTTATGAGCTCTCGAAAAAATAAACGCTAAAAATAGTACCTGCAGATATATAGAGAGATGACGGTTTTGTTTCAAAAGAACATCATTGTTCGATAGTCGTTGAATATAGATTTAAATTCAGATAAAATTCACGGTCGAGGTATTAATTACAATATTACCATCTTATTATTTTTTGAACATTCGTGAAGTTTCTTTATCTCTGTGGTGATTTCTTTTTGTATTGTTATTGTATATTTATTGCACATAATAATACTATTTTTTTCGAAAGACAAGTAAATATGGTCGCATTTTTGTAGGTAATATTACCTTAACATTTCCGTCCACAAAATTTCCTTATTTTTTTAGTAAATCCTGAAAAATCTGATTTTAATAGACTACATCTCTCAGATGATGCGTATTTTCACCTCTATGGCCATGCAAACAGGCAGAACTGCCTTATTGGAGTTTACCAAATCCAAAACAGAAGCATGAGAGGTAACTTCATTCTCCAAAAGTCACTGTTTGAGCTGCAACGTCGGCGCAAGGAATTATCGGCCCGTACCTTTTTTTGAAGATGACAGAGATCGTACAGTAACCGTACATTCTGAGCGATATGTTGAGATGATCAACAACTTTTTTAGGTCAGCTTTGTAAGATTTTAACGGTTCTAGTGTTTTACGAAGGCAAATGACTTGAACAGTCAATTTTTCTGTAAGACAATGGTTATCGTAAGTGATCCAAAAGCATAATGTCTGGTATATATTTTTTTGTACACTTCTATATGTCAACTTCTATAATTTATAATCAAGTGTATACATCTAATTTTCTCTAAATGTTATTGTTGTCACTAAAATGAAGCGCAGTCGTATTATTTACCTTGCAAACCCTCTTTTCAAGCGTCTTGCTTACAAATCAACAGAATAAATTGTACTACAATTTTGTGATTTGAATTATCATTATTTTTAATACGGTGGCTAACTAACTTCACTTAATTTTGAAGGTTAAAAAATAAGACCACACAATATGAAAGAAGCCGACAAATTTGCTCTTTCTGTTATTCTGTGGTTTAACTAACAGCAACAAGTCACATAGCGTACTTGGTAACCTGAATAAAATCAAAAGTAATAAATAATTATCGATACTAAGATAAAAATATTATTAAAGATCGAAAAGACGGAGATTTGTTTTATGTACATTAGGTAAGTCTAAGATGAGAACTCGTTAAAGAAGATTTTTTTAGGTTGTATAAGCTCTTATGGACAAATTTTTGGATTTTCTGTAAATACAAAATATTTATTATTTAGAATTAAACTTAAGAAGATATGTAATCACTGTAGCTTTGTATAAATACACTTTTGATTAACTGTACATATTTGCGAATTAAATCGTCCATTTAAACCAGTAATTTAGTAGGATCAGGCGATGAGTTCAGTCTGCTTAATATTTACCGACCGAAATGTTACAATTTGCCAAATATTCATCTGGATGAGTATAGCGAAATTATTAGCAACGAAGCTAGCCTGAGGAATTCGTCAGACGGTAACCCTCTGATGTTATTTCGCTTGAACTGGCCGCGAGCAAAACAGGTTAAATATCGCAGACACGCTGATCAGATTTTTTAGGTTTCTTTTCCTTCTTATTTTCATAGTTTACCTCTTGTTAACTACGTATACGTACACCTGTGGTTTCGTCGTTATGTTACAGCTCTTTTTTTTAAATTAGTTTTTTTCCTGTTTTTTCTTGAAGAAATGCTCGTCCACTCGACTTTTATACAGTGTTGCTCAGACCCTGTTTCTATGTTAACGTCATATTAATACATAAAAGGAAATACAAGATGCGTTTGAAATTAGTCACACTCTCTTACTTATCGTAAACTCAGCGAAATGTCTGTAGTTCCATGTGAACTTTTGAATAGAATATTTGATTTTTTTAATATCTTTGGGCAAATTATGCATCAAAGTTAATGCTGAACTACAAAGAAGCATAAATGCAGGATAAAATAACATTAAAAAAATATTACATTTTGTATAAGGAAGGAAATTTACATGTTCGCGTGGCAGCTCGCCATTGCTATGCTGGAGTAACCGACTGAAAAGCCTACAGTCGTTTCGTGAACATCAGGATTGAACGATGGGGCAGTGGCAAAATGTTTTATAGACTGACCAATCAATATTTAAAGTGTTTGGCCAAAGTAGGAGAGTGTTTGTCAGATGTTCCGCTAATGAAAGAATGCTACCTGAATGCATTGTACCGACAATAAAACACGGTGGCAGTTCAGTTACATTTTGGGGTTGCCTTTCTCACTCAGGAACAGGAACATCACATCAAATCGAAAGAATAATACGGAAAGAGTAGTACTACTATTCCAGACCAAAACCTTAAAAACTTAAACGAAAGGATGCCGCAAGTTGTTCAAGCGGTAATCAATGCAAAAGGTGGATTTTTTGACGAAAAGAATGTTTAAGAATTTTCTTAACAATGAATAGAAAAAAATAAAACCTTTCGCTAGATTTGAATTGTTATTTTTAAGAGTAGTACATTTATTTCTCTAGTATTAATTGCCTTTCATCTTTTGATTTTTAAAATTTTTGTTACTTGGCCGAACTTCTATGGACGGTAGTGTATCTATGTGTTATTAAATATCTCTACCTAGCAACCCACGTTTTAAAATTTGTGCTTTCAGCATTATACATTAGATCTGTTGATGAGATCTATCATGGATGGATGGTAGCGTGCGTACATGTGATAGGCATTATCTAATTAATAAGTCTACCGCCGCAAGGCAAGGTGACCTTTTTGCTTGTGCAACGAAATGAAGTATTAAACATGTATGTATGTACCGCAGATTTGTATACGTAGGCGGCTATTTAGTAATGCATTAGGTATTATAGAGTTGATTGAGTTATGTTATGTATTTATATACATATCTATATCATTGAATTGGTTCGTTACAGTTACTTGGTGATACAACGTATGTCCTATACGTCCATAGCGCGTAAAAGTGCGACCTTGCTGTGCGAAGTAAAATAAATCAGCTAGTCTAAAGGATTATATTTTATTTATGGAACAGAAACGTGTTCCTTTCAATGCTTTATTATTATAACTGGAATTTATGTGTAGACAGCCATATTTTTTGTTCAATTAACTACTTTTGTAACAGTGGCTTTTTTTCTGAATACATGTTTGGTAATTCTTTGGATGTATCTTTCTCGAATTTCTCCTTCATTATTCGTTTTTTTATTGAGTTCTATCGATAATCAAGTTATGTATGTTAGAGTTCCTTATTCAATATCAAGATAATCAATAAGGTAAATACACAAAAGGCGAACGATTATCTGTATCAGTAGAGATGTAATACGTTTGGACTACGGTTAAGATTTCAGCGCTGTTGCCTAGTGCAGTCTTTTATAAACACAAATGTATAGCTACATATGCCCATACAGGAATGTGCTGTTAATTACTAATTCCCCTTTACTTGAGATCATATATAGGGTGTCCATGAAATACAATAAAAAGACATGAAAAATGGAAAGATCTAATCTAATTAGACTTAAATCCAAAATATTTCACCGTTTCAATAGGAAAATGGTCGCCTTGATCTTTCCGGCTGATGGAACGGTCTTGGCTTCCTTCGAAGCCGGTTCCAGGTCTCCGGTGTGTAGTGGTGGATCCAAGTCTCATACACGGTTACGAAACGCATGAAGAAATCCTTTGCATTGCGTTGGATTCTGGTCAGATACTCACCCGAAATGACGGTCACCCGGTTTCGTTTTTGTTCCGGTGTCAGCAAACGCTGTATCTATCACGTCGAAAGTTTTTTCATACCCAAATTTTCGTGTAGGATATGGCCAACGCGTTCTTCTCTGTCTCTGCTATCTCTTTCAGCCTCAATCGGTGATCGGCTAACACGACATCATGAATCTTGTCGGCCATTTCATCGTTGGTAGCGGTTTTTGGCCGTCTACTGAGTGGTTCGTCATTTGTGCTTGTGCAGCCACGTTTGAACTCGCTCACCCAGAAGCTGATGGTCGAAAATGATCCGCTATGAACCTTTGGCAAAATATTTAGAATTTCCGTGGCCGTTTTCCCAGCCACCCAGAAATGTTTTATCATTGCACGAAATTCGATTTTATCCGTTTTTGGGAAACCGCCTGACTTGCTACACCAAACACACTCTTAATACAGTTGCCATAAAAAAGTTGCCTTTGCCGACCAATGAATCCACTTCAATCTTCGTGCGCCATCTCGTGCCGATTCCGGAAACATTTCAGGTCGTCCAGATATATGTATGTAATCATTAAAAAACAATTGATATTGGAATTTGTTAAGAAATTGAGTTACAGTGCTTGGAAAATCGTAACAGTTCCCTGTTGTACATCGAATATAACAGCAATATACCATCTCATCAGTACAAGTTATTTTTTCCCTTTTCTACTAGTCCTCCCAAAATTCTATGTCTCAACGTATCGGTCTTGCCTCGTTACCTAACTAAAAGTTGCTGTACAATATGCTAAATGTATCTTGTAAAATGAAAATTACTGGACGTTATTTGCAACTTTCATAATACTTCCAGACGACAATTTACAAGAAACTTTCATTTCACTTCCTAAAATGGAATTTTTCTCAATTAGGAAAATTAATTATTGGATCGCAAAAGACAGTACTGTTAAGCGCGAAATAGCTTCGAATTACAAAGTTTTAAAAAGTTCGGTAATTCGGGAAATTCGGTAGAAATTCATTAGAACGAGTTCAGTTGGATATTTAAGCAGTTGAGGTTGAAAAAGCTGATTAAAAAGGTAAATAGAAGCTGAAGTTGTGATTGTTTACGGTAGATTAAACAATGATTAAAATTAATTGTATTTTAAGCAAATAAAGGAAGAAATAGCAAATCGTTCTATTAATAAGACAATGTAAGTTGGTTTTATTTCCATTTACTCAAGCGGGAGAAAATTGTATAAGTAGAGAGATAAAATAGGAAGTTGTAACTACCCTTTAGTTGTTTCCGAAGATAAACAGTATTAATATTGGGATTGCCTTTCACGTTGTAGAATAGGGAATGTAATTTTGTTCATACGAAGCATTTGTATTTCGACGAATTGCATTTATACGCTTAAAATCACGTTCAAATTCGTTGTAAAGGTTGAGAACTAGATGACGTATTAAAAAAGAAAAACAAAATGCCATAGATAATTTAATTACAAAGAGAAGCTGGCCTACATTTCCAGATAAGAAGCGAAAAGATTGTAAGTGCTAATCATACACAAATTAACATTGCTCTAAATGTATTTTGAAATACCTGTTGAATGTGGAGAGAAAAGAAAAATTTGCATTTTAATTGAGGTACTCTTTATAAAGTGGTAAACTGTTTCCACATCCTTGTTGGTTTGTAGCAGTTAATATATGGTGCGGTGTTTTGAAGATGTATACGTCAACAAGGATTACGACATCATGTTTTGTTATGTAACTCTTTAAATTTTCCATTTTTGTGATTTTATAGGTAAAGTGCTATGCCTATATGTAAATTGGCGTAGAAGCTATCTCGTGGCAATGTTCTTCGCTAAATTCTGAGCCGAAAATCGTATTACTAAAATGTTACTTTCATGTGGTACTATTGTATAGGTTGTTCAAACCTTGCATACTAATATAAATTGTCGTGACTTGCCTGCAACAATTATTGCTAAGGCTGCAGAAACGAGTGCTTTTGCAGTAGCGTAGGGCTCAATTACTGTTAATATTAAAAATGAAAGTAATTACCTATTATTAGAGACCGGATTATATGCAAAGCGCATATATTTGATTTTATTTATTTATATTTTACATCTATTTGTCTTACACTGATTAAAGTTAATTAACGCTAATTAACTTTAATCAGTGTAATACATCTACATATGGACGTAAAATATAATAAATAAATAAAATCAAATATATGCGCTTTGCATATAATCCGGCCTCTACTTATTATTTTAGTTTGATCGTCTTGTTAATGTAGAGTGACGCAAAAATTCGCTGTAGTATTATATCATTAGTATCTCTTCCAGTGCTAACTCAGTTATATTCCTATTGCGAGGTGAAAATATGTTCCTGTATTTGGAAAAGGAACGTTCTACGTCTAATGATGTAGTGTTTGCGAAATTAAAGAGGTCGTTCGCATCATATTCACACTTTTGGGTTCCAGTTAAATTCTTGTTTATACGCGCTATAGTTTGAAAGTCGGGATTTTTATTTATAACCGCACACAATTTACCGGTTGTTGATCTTTCTATATTATCTGTTAGATTTCATAGCGAGGCTTTGTAGTAGTTTAATAACAACGTGATGTTCTTCAATTTGGAAATAGTATCTAAAACAATTGAATAATTTTCGGAAATTTGCTCTGTATGAGTATCTGAAACCAGCCGTTGGCTTACTGAAATTACCTGAATTCCCTATGCATTTAAATTTAAGATACAAGGTACTTTTTTGGTAGCAGCGATAAATGGATTTACTTTGGAATAATTGTTTCTAATAAATTCAGCTACAAGATGACATTCACGGAGCAAACAAGTTACATGAAGCAATTGAGGATAAGATTGTTTTAGTAAGTTTCTAGCTAAGTTGCTATAAGTAGCTATAAGTTGGGTTGCCGATATATTGAACTTCCCAAAGGTATATTCTTAGTTTAGTTTCTATTGTCCTTTCTGCGTTTGTTCAATCACCATTCTGGAACGTATTTCCCTCAAAACTTTTGAAATTCTTTGTTGTTTACAATATTTTGTGGAATGTTGCACACACTTAACATATAAATAAAGCAATGTACAAATTTATAATATGGTACATGACCTTGCGCATTTAACCGGTGTTTGCTATTTAGTTTGAACTACTCTTCTAACACGAGTCAGCAAGCTTTAGTCTTCCAACTAAACACTGAGATGGACTTTGTGGAGTACTTTCGTTCTTCTAAGTCGTAGATGCTTTCGTAGCACAGATTCGATATCCAGTTTGGTTCAAACTGAATTAGATGCCCTAGGGTGTACATACTGGTACTAAAATATAAATTATTTAGCTTCCAACTTAATGGCTAATGACAATGATCTTATACCTATTAATATTTGTAATTTATTTCTAGAGCTGTTTTCTGACAACTGCTATTTATTTTCACTTTAAGTAATAAATGAAAAACCGTTGTAGCGCGTTTATATCTCTTCACAAATTTTTATTTTATGTTGTTTATAGAACTTTTCCATTCTTCAACTGTATAAGGTAAACATGCGCAGTTCTCCCAAGTGCCATAGTGATTAGCTTCAATAATTTTAAAAGGTCTTCGGTTATTCTTTTAATTCGAACAATCGAAACCATTTTAAAGATCGCTGGCTCAGTGTCATGTTTATGTCCTTTATAAATCTGTATTAACTTCAACCATACTCTAACATATATTCCGAAATAGTTAGAAATGGTATTCCATCGAACAACTTAAGATAGTACTAGTTTCTTGCCTCTTTCCTCTTTGTACTAACCATCAGGTGAATGAGTATTACGAAAGTATTCTGCAATTTGAACTATGTATTCTTTTATTTGTTTAATTTACTTCTAAAACTTTGAAAATCAAATTTAGCATATGGGGAGCTATGGGAAGCTAACTACCTAGCAATTATATTTAGAGGTCTGTAAGGTAATCAGAGGTATGTGGCTGCTCTGATATATCTCTACTTTCGAACAAGATACTGTTTCCATCCTCTATTGACAAAACTACTGAAATTATTGGTTGTTTATGAAGATTTGATATTCTATCAAGAGACGTATAAACTGAGTTGCCGGATAGATTTTTGCAATATTGCGATTATTTCTATTCAAGAACTTAATAATAACTAAAATTTGTAATATTGCCCTTAGTATTTCAATTGTTTGTCTAACTTCTTTATGTTCAATTGATATGAAGCTACAGTTCCTTGCATACGTGACTCCAGCCATCTGCTTGTCCAATTCTTGGTTCTTATCCTGACCTATTCAGACACTACAAGGTCCACAAGTATCACAAGTGTCGGTAACTCGGTAGACAATGAGAGTCCACATGCTCTTGAAACGCTGCATTTTGAAGAAATTATTAATTTGTGTGGTGTGGAGTTTACTGTGATACCTGTGAATTATACAACCACTCAGTTCTTGGAATCGTTATGTTGCAAAGTGTTTGAAATGTTAGGACTGCTACGGCGACCAGCACCAACATTAAAGTGTGGCTACTTAAACTTTTATTAAAATTTTGTTATATATTGTGTTGTGTAGTTATAATTTCTTTACTTTATTTTCCTTGTCTTGATAGTTGAGATTCATTTATATTTTCACTTCGACTATTTCCATTATTGGATTGATTTTTACTCGTGCAGATTCGATCGACACTGTCGCTTAAACCCCAACTACCGCATTTTTTTGAAAATAGCGCGAGATACAACTTTGCCAACAATAGTTTTTTTAACAAAATATTTCTGCATAACTAACTTCCGCTTGTACGAGGGCCACCTGAAATGTTTCCGTAATCGGAAAGAGATGGCGCAGGAAGGTTGAAGTGGATTCATTGGTCGGCAAGGGCAACCTTTTTTATGGCAACTGTCAAAATTTCAGATGTCTACTGTCAACAGTTCTTGTTTAAGAGTGTGTTTTGTGTAGCAAGTCAGGCGGTTTCGCAAAAATGGATAAAATCGAATTTCGTGCAGTGATAGAACAATTCACAGGTATAGCAGTAAACTCCACTCACACAAATTAATTAATTATGCGGAACGCAGCGTTTCGGGAGCACGTGGGCTCCCATTGTCAACCGTGTTACCGACTGTGATAGAACACTTGCGGATGTCTGGGAAAACGGCCACGGATATTCAAAATATTTTGCTAGAGGTTCATGGCTGATGTACTCCATCATTTTCGACCATCAGCTTCTGGGTGAGCGAGTTCAAACATGGCCAAACACAAGTAACGAACCACGCAGCGACGATGAAATGGTCGACAAGATTCATGATGTCGTGTTAACCGATAGCTGATTGAAGCTGAGAGATACCAGGGACAACAGCCATCTCAGAAGAACGCGTTGGTCATATCCTACACGAGATTTTGGATATGAAAAAGCTTTCGGCGCGATGGGTACCGCATTTGCTCACGCCGGAGCAAAAACGAAATCGGGTAACCGTTTCGGAGGAATGTCTGGCCAGGATCCAACGCAATCCAAGTGATTTCTTCATATGTTTCGTAACCGTGGATGAGACTTGGATCCACCACTACATACCGGAGACCAAGGAACAGTCGAAGCAGTGGACTTTTCCGGCCAAATCGACTCTGAAGAAAGCAAACACCGTTCCATCGGCCGGAAGGGTCATGGCGACCATTTTTTGGGATTCCCAAGGTGTGATCCTCATTGACTATATAAGGGAAGTACGATCACGGAGCAATACTACAGCGATTTATTGACCCAATCTTATGCAGTATTGAAGGAGAAACGGCCTCGTTTGCTGCGGAAGAAAGTGCTTTTCCACCACGACAATGCACCGGCTCATTCATCCTGCATCGTCGTGTCCGAATTGAATGAGTTACGCTACGAATTAGTCTCTCATCCTACATATTTACCGGAGCTAGCCCCCGATGACTCTTCCCTATTCCCAAACCTGAAAAAAGCATTGGGAGGAAAGAGATTTGCCTCAAATGAGGAGGACATCGCCGCTACAGATGGCTATTTAGTAGATCTCGAAACATCCTACTTTTCCGACGTCTTCAAGAGACTAGAGCACCGTTTGAAGAAGTGTATTGATCTTCGAGGAGACTCCATTGAAAAATAAAAAGCCACACCAATACCGTATTTCTCTTGTCGATTCCGGAAACATTTCAGGTCACCCTCGTAGAATAGTGTTTCATCTCGGGTATATACATTCATGTTTCTAAAACTCATCAGTTATTCACATTTCATGACCTATATATCTTGGAATTATTTGCTTCACACCAATACCGTGTTTTTCTTGTCGATTCCGGAAACATTTGAGGTCGCCCTCATAATTCGATTTCTTTTTGATTTCACGGAGTTCTTATTCGATTTAGATTATCATGGAAAAGAGTAACCTCAATAAAGTAAAACTAAATGATTATCCATAAAAATATACAGATTCGATTTATACGATTTTCGTATTTCAAAGTTAATGACTGGTAATTTGCATAAATTAATTTAAAAAGGATTTTGTCCCAATTCGTTAAACGGAAAAGGTTTGGCTATACCCGTCATCTGTCACCGCGATCACGTTGCGTTAGACTCGTTTGTGTATCGATTTCGGGGAGAGTTAAGCCTTTTACTGGCAGCGTGGCTTTTTTTCTCGGTACCGGGTCGCCTTTTTGTGAAAGTGGCGCAGAAAAAATTTAAATTTCAAGCGAGTTAAAAATTGCAAGTCGATTACTACCTTCAAACAGCGACAATGGCCACTCGAAAACAGTGTAAGCGATTTTGCCTTTCAAAAAAGTTCGTCGAGTGAATTGAATGCGCGCTCATCATCGTTGCTGCGTCGAGTTTTTTTTTTGCCGCTTTGAAGTTTTTTTTTTTTACATTCTTCCGATCTGTTAGCTTATCGAATAGGTGTTTACTACAGTCTCGGAATAGGGATCCGATCTTTTCGCACATAAAGGTGATTACGATGATTAGCTGTACGAAATTATAACGCCTATATGGTAAGAGCAGCTTTCTAATTAAGCAATTTAATTGAACAACTATAAATAATTATAATTACTGTAATTAAAGCCATAATTAAGTATGCAGCTATAATTATTATACCTGCATACTTAATATTTTATAGTTGTGAGTATGAGTAGTGATGCAAATTTGGCGAATGACTCACTATTAGCACCGTAGTTAATAGTCATTAAGTTAATGACAAATTAAAGATTTCATTATCATATGTTTTTCGTAGTCTCAAGGATATTTAAAATACAAATAATAGAAAGTAACTACTTTCGAAAATGTATTAGATTTTTACATTTTCTTATTAACTAAATTTACTAATTTATAAATTTTTATAAATATTTCGTCATGTTCTATTATTTTAATGCTAAAATACGTATACACTACCGTCCATAGAAGTTTGGCCAAGTAACAAAAATAAAAGGTAATTAATACTAAAGAAGTAAATGTATTACTCTTAAAAATAACTACTATCAAAATCTAACGAAAAATTTTATTTTTTCCTATTCATTATTAATAAATTTCTTATACATTCTTGTCGTCAAAGAATCCACCTTTTGCATTGAATACCCTTCGAACAACTCGTTGCACCCTTTCGATTAATTTTGAAATTTTCGCGTGGGATGTTGTTCCATTCTTGTTGAAGGATATTGCAAAGCTGTTTCTTGGAAGTAGGACTGACACTTTGAACTCTTCTATTAAGTTCATCCCACAGTAATTCAATAGGGTTGAGATCTGCCATAACCTCTAAAATATCTGTTTGATTTTGCACATTGAGATACTGTAGCATATTCTGGGTGTGTGTTTCGGATTGTTATCTTACAAAAAATTGTCGCCAATTAGTCGCAGTCCAGAAAAGATGGTATGAGTCTCCAATATTTCGCGGTACTAGTCTTTTCATATTATTCCTTCGATTCGATGTAACGTTCCTGTTCCTGCAAGAAAAGCAACCCCAAACTGTAACTGAACAGCCACCGTCTTTTATGGTCGGTACAACGCATTCGGGAAGCATCCTTTCATTAGCGGAACGTCTGACAAACACTCCTACTTTGACCAAGTACTTTAAATATTAATTCGTCAGTCCATAAAACATTTTGCCACTGTTCTACCAACCAACCCCGATGTTCACGGGCGCACTGTAGCCATTTGAGTCGGTTGCCCCGGCGTAGCAATGGTTCATTAGCTGCCACGCGACCGTGTAAATTTCTTTCGGCTAGCCGGCGTTTGACGCTGGTAACTGAAATTGGACGCAATTGAATTCGCTCTCTGTTTCTCGCGCTGTTTTTCTACAATTTCGCTTGCTTGATTGTTGTAGTAGGTTATCGTCTGCTGGGGTGGTTATTCGCAAGGCATCAGGACGGTCACGGTCCTCTAAGTGGCCTGTTTCTTGATGTCGACGAATGGTGTATTTTACGGTCGTCGCAGCTAGATTTAATTTCTCACCGATTTCCCTGCTGGTAAAATCTTTTTTATGCAAAGTTATTATACTGAATCGTTTAGCAAAACCTATTGATTTACTGCGAGGCATTTAAAACAGTGTTGTTCACTTACTGTAGCCCTGATCACAATAATATTCAAACTGTTGTGAGTTTGGTAACCGCAGTAAACGTTCGAACCAGGCAGGGACGAGACCTAAAAGAGAGAGGGGATACAATAAAGTCTTTACCTGCTTCCGGGCCATAAAATACTTAATTACTTCTTTTCATCATAATACTTTCATAATTTTTGAGTTACAGATGTATTTAAGATAGATGTTTATAAAGATTACAATAGTTATTAAAAGTATTGTAAAACTCTCCCTTGGCCAAACTCCTATGCATGCTAGTGTACATATATTCAATATGCATTCAATTAATTCACTTTCATTTCGCACCTATATAAATAGGAGCAAAATGTTTTGAATTCTTAAGTCGAAAAGTGAACGCAGTCAACTTTCGGTGATGGAACAACGAAACGTTGTTAAAACATGAGTAATTTATTTTTACAGCCAAAGATCTTACGAATGTGGCAGACGGAAGTGCAGAAATTTCACAAATGTCAAAGTAGAGCAACATGACCTTAATTTTTTTAATCACGCCAAACATATTTATTGTAATGTAACTAAAATAGTTAAAATTCATGAATGTCGGGATTTGCAATACTTTTTTTGATCAAATAGCATGTATATAAAAATACCGATGTAACAAATATTTTGCCATTATGATTGGTGTTGAAATTTGTATATTTGATATCTGACACCAAATTGACTAATGCAAGACATGATATTCATTAATTATTTATAGTAAACGCGTGTGAGTCATAATTCATAATGGTCGGAGAAGTAAAACTCAAATATTTTAGAAAAATTTCCAATATATTTATCACAATGTTATTATAACATGTTTCGCTATCACTGCAGCATCATCTTGAGTTTTACTTCTCCGGCCATTGTTCAATATGGATTTCCAACAAGTATCGGCCGACTCATTCGAATTCATATTAATATCTTGAAATGTTACAGTAATACGTAAGATAATTTATTTCCGTCCTCCTACGACTCGGAGCTAGAGTTTTCATTTTGTTTAATAATTAATGAATTTGTACTTATGCTACCGGTCATGATAGTATGAACATTTTTTATTTCACGCAAAATTTGCCGCTTGCTTCAAAACTTTAAACAAAATAATTATAAGAAAGGAATTCATCTACGACTTATCGCACATGTGTACACAAAAGAAAAAAGTAATAATAAACATTAGAAAACATAAAGTAAGTTATGCTTTCTTCTCATCGAAAAATCCACATCTTGATTTAATCACTACTCGCACAATTCGTAGCATTGTTTTTTCAAAAAAAATTCTGAATGTATCTTGAGGAATATTGTTCCAATCCCTCTGCAATACCGTTCAGAGATGGGTTTTGAACGTTGGACATTCTCTTATAATTCGTCTGTCCAGTTCGTCCAACAGAAGCTCTATCGAATAAAGATCTGAACTCTGGGGAGACCAAGTCATTATTTTTAATATTTCTTTATTCTTTGCATCGGCGAGGTAGTTTTTGCGACGTGTGTTTGGGATCGTTATCGTGCATTTACTCAAAATTGTTGCCTAATAAGCGCAATCCGGATGGTAGGGCATTTCGCAATCATTCTCTCTCCATTATTTCATCATTTTTCGCAAGGTCCCCTGTTCCACTTAATGAAAAACAACCCCATACAAGAATGGAGCTACCACATTTCTTTATTGGTGGTGCAATTCACTCAGGAAACATTTTCTCGTATTTTGAGCGGCTGGCAAATGTGCAGTTTTGACTAAACACTTCATATTTGGACTCATCAGTCGACGTAGCAACGGTTTTCGTGTAGCAGTACGGCCGCGGAGGTTCGCTTTTTTAAACGACATGTGCTGACGGATATCTTCCTGCTTCCAGTCCGATTTATTTTCACCGTAATTTCATGAGCCGTTAATCGTATATTTGTCTTACTAAGCAATTTTATGCGTTCATCGTCGCCCTTGGATGATGCTCGAGAACGTCCTGGACGATTATTGCTAGTAAATGTATCAGTTTGTTCAAAGCGGCGAAGTGATAAATTTACTGTAGATTTTGTTTACATTACGTCGCCAAGAAATATTCCGTACAGAATATCCTTCTTGATGTAGCGTTAATATTGCTGTTCTGTTTCAAGACTAAGCGGTTTTCCGCGAGGCAATTTTACATGAATTAAATTATTTACTCGCACAAAGCAATAACTGCATTGGTAATCTCTATACTTCAAAGGTAATAGCTAGAAAAACGCATGCTGGAAACAGCATTTTCTAATGACATGACAATATCAGAGAAGTAGTAATCAATGCAGCTCTATTTTGTGGTAACCTGATTCTATGCAAGTTTAAACTTTAAACAATACTTACCACATCCTTAAGAAATTATGAGACAAATGGAAACATTGTTAAGTTGAAAAATAATATGTATTTATGAAATAGCTAAAAAGTTAAGTTAACAAGAATAAACTATATTCGAGCCAAATTGAAAGCCCACGAACAATGTTCTGCGGAGCATTAATTATACGAAAATATAAAAGCTAACATCTCGCATCTTACATTATTTACTTAATTAAAGGAGTGGAAACTAAATAATAACGTATTTTCATTTATAACTTTCGTGAATCCTTATCTTGTTGAAACGTTCTCTACGTAACCAAACAGTGTTTATACAGATTTTCGACGGTAATAAACTTGGTTCTAAAAGCAAAGAAACAAATTTATTAAATTTCGTTTTGACTATCTCTGGCTTCTCGATCTGAAAACATGAATTTAAATGTCTCAGTGATAAAAGCTTTAATGATATTTTCATGGAAATTTTAGTGTAGCGAATTTCAACTGAATGGAAATGTGTACATTTCGTATATTTTGGAGTGCTTTATGCGATGCTAATAAAACTTTAAAATAATTAACGGATATTTCATAAGAATTATATTAAAAAAATATTTCACGTACATTTAATTCCAGTATTTTAAATATTAGTATGTAAACTTATTATTGTCTTTACATTTATTTGGACAAGTTTTAATGTGATCTTGTAGGTAGAGTATAATGTTTTACTTATTTAATGTAGGGAAAGTCAGAAACATTTAATTTTGGACGTTGTTGCACTACTGCTGCATATTTTGCGACTCATTGTCTCGAGTCCAGATATCTCTGATCAATGATTTTCTATTAAACAAAAGTCCGTGTGTCGTCCAGTACTTATTTCGGCTAACACTACGAGGACGACCTGAAACGTTTCCGGAATAGACAAGAAAAACACGGTATTGGTGTGGTTTTTTACTTTTATTTTTCGATGTAGGCTCCTCGAGGATCAATACACTTTGTCAAAAAAAATGGTCGCCATGTCCTTTCTGGCCGAACGGTCTTTGCTTTCTTCGAAGCCGATTCGCCCGGAAAAGTCTACTGCTTCGACTGTTCCTTGGTCTCCGGTATATAGTGGTGGATCCAAGTTTCATCCACGGTTAGGAAACGCATGAAGAAATCTCTTGGATTGCGTTGGATCCTGACCAGACACTCCTCCGAAACGGTCACTCGATTTTGTTTTTACTCCGGTGTAAGCAAATAGTTGCCATAAAAAAAGTTAGCCTTGCCAACCAATGAACCCACTTCAACCTCCGTGCGCCATCTCTTGCCGATTCCGGAAACTATTCAGGTCACTGTCGTATTGTCATGTATACAAAGGAATTTAAAATTCCACACCTTAATTCCTCGAACAATTTTGTAAAGACAAATCATTAAGAGCTTTTGGAGAGATGTTATATAGTTATTCTTTGGCTACATGAAATAATAAAATTTGTCATTTTATAAAAGAAAAATGGAGAACGGTAAATAGGAAGGAAAGTATTGGTTGTCTTCATTTATTTTGAACGTACTATACAATATTTCATACTACTGAGTTTTGTTTCTTTTAAGTTGACCAAATTTAGTACATGGGTAAAAATAGGATGAAACACAAAAAGAAATATATTTACAAAGGTTCTCTTATCGACAACTTTCTAAGAACAGCAGCACTTGCGAACCAAGAAAAAACACATCGTCCTGCTAACGATTATTCGAAAACAAATCATTGCCCCTTGCGGGAACGTATCGAAGTGGAGAAGACTTGTTTTTCAAGCTCTAGGAACACATTAACTTACTTAACGTGGTATAGCGTATCTAGTTTCCTTTTCTTTCCTTTTCCGTCCTCCTTGTCCTACAATTTCGTCGTTATTTTAATTACTTCCGCAAAGAAACAACAAGCCATTATCTTTTCTCTTTTTCTTGCGTCGATTCCGCATTGGTGTCGTTTTAGTGACGCTTCTGCGAAATAGAACTCGAATAGAGTATTAGGTACATGAACGGCAAGTACATATATACGTTTCGTTTCATAAGATTTGTATATTTGTAAGCTGTCAATCTTCACATGTGCGACTTATAGAAATCACTTTCTCGTTGTATTGGTTTACACTGTAAGTAAAGCGTTAAAGATGGAAGGTTTTTAAAATGTGGATGCACGAAAATGTTGAATGTAAAGATTGAAAAATCATTCGTTTTGCAAACGTGAGGTGTTTTCAAATCGAATGTAGAGCACCTTTTATCTAATTAATATGTCCAATTGATGCTCGCTAAGAGCATAACCATCATTATAGTGTAATTTGTGTAAAGGCTTCTAATTGAATAATATATACTCTACCGTCCAAAAGTTTGGAAGCAGCAACGGATTTTACAAAAAGTCACAGATACAGTAAAATTTTATTGTCAAATAAAAGTAAATTAATTCAAACATATTAATATTTATGCATCATTTAGCTCGTAAGACTATTTTTCGGTAATATGACCTCCTTTGGCTTTGATAACCGGTGCACAAATTTTAGACATTGTTGGGTGTTCTGAGGTTGTTGCTCTCTAGCCCTTCGATCAAATTCATCCCATAGGAGGGGATAAACCCGGATTTTGAGGAGGCTAAACCCTTAATCTTAGTTAATTTCTTGCTTCACCTGTAAGAAGTTTTACAGATTCATATACAGATTCATCGTCTTGGTGAAACACAAACGGCTCACCAACAAGACGTCATCCACATGGCATAGCATTGAAAAATATCAATACCACTATTTTCACTAAATCATCCGTAGTTGTTTCAGCAAAGCAAGTCCAAACCATAACATTACCACCTCCGTGTTTGACGGACGGCAATAGTAGGCCTTACTAACTCTTTCCCGTGGTCGTTGACAGACAAAAGCTCTCCGTTGCGTACCAAATAATTGAAATTTGGACTCATCGGTCCATAAGACTGCGTTCCAATCATTCAGTAGCCAGTTTGCATGCTTTCTTGTCGATGTTAATCGTTTCTCTTTATGCAGGCGTTTTAAAAAGGGTTTTTTTGGCCGATGCATCCCCTTAAGCCCACTGCCAATAATCGCCTTTTAGAGGAGGAAACAGCAACATTCGTTCATCGTTGTGTATTAACGCGCGTTGCGATATCCGGTGCCGTTAGACGTCGATATCGTTTCGAAGTCGTTTCTATAAATCTATCATCACCTCCAGAAGTACCGCCCGGTACCCGTTTTCGCCTACTTCCTCTACCATCAAGATTTTGTCTTGTTTGTCTTCACCTGGCCAATGTGTGGTGAAATCCCTAATCGTAGAGGAATTTCTCCCTCGGTATATCCCTCATCGCGAGAATAGTACAAATATTACTACATTGTTCTACAGTCAACTATATCTGTTGACGAATTCTTGAAAAAAAGCAATCAAATGTATTCGGGTGAAATTTATACCTAAATGTTTGGACTTTACGGATTATGTGTAACAATTTTATATTTGCATACAATAATTTATAACAGGAATTAACGATTTCACCATATGTCTACCATTATTTTGAAGGAATTTCACCAAACTTATGGATGCTAATGTAGGTAACTAAGATTGAAAAATATAAAGTAATTATCTATAGTTCCTCAATCAGGATATAATAACACGTCGCTATACTCAAAAATATGATTTCAAATGTTTTAATTAGCGCGTTAACCCTCATATTGCATTACTGTAGTACCTTCTAACAAGATTGAGGTAATTGAAATCATTTCAATAAAGTCTGATATTTTATCTTAAAAAGTTATCTTTTTGTTATAATAGTCGTTTTACATTTCTTGTAATCAATTTATTTTACGAAGAAAAAGTAAACAAATACATTTCATGATATTTATTAACACTTGACATTATTTCAAATGGTTTGTGTATACACAGAAAAAGTGAATAAACATGTACGTTTAAAAAGAGTCAGGAATGCAGATGTTTTTTTAGTTTATTTTTTAATTCTGACAATTCTTATAGACAAACCCATCTGATGAAACAGTTTTTTTCCACATCTGCGGAAAAAGAATTTGCTCAGCAAATTGAAACGATGATACCCAATACTTCATTAATTTCTGAGATCTCCACCGTCGTATTCTGTAACATTTTTTTGCGAAAACATTGTTTCGTGGAATGGATGTGACTTAGCTTCCAACTTAATGGCTAATGGTGCCAATCTTGTGTCAGAGTAATATTTAGAAGTTATTTCTAAAGCTCAGTTTTTCTCTTGAATTGATAACGGGCATTCATTTTTATTTCTAATAGGATCAAACAAATAAGCTTAAAAAAGGAGAAGCCGTTATAGCTTGTTCGTACCTTTCCATAAATATAAACTTTGTAGAATTTCATTAATTCACACACAATACTGTTGCCTGGACTAAGTACATTCCATATTTCTTAGATCTGAAGTTGATATTCTGTATCATAGATTCCGCTAAAGAGAACGTTGTTACCTACACAGCGTGCAACAGTATATACAATCCTACAAAAATCTGGTGAAAATTGCGGACTGGCAGAAAAGGCTGAGCTACGGCCATTATTCTTAGATTAGATACCTGAGATTGGCTTGGGGATAAAGGATGTGAGCGTATAACGTGAATGGCTTACAATTGTCAAGAAATATTTGTCAGCGTGTATTTTACGTGAAGGATATTCAAATTGCAGTAGAGTTGAAAATTAAAGTAATAAATAAGAAACTGGACTTTTTACATCTCGTAAAGACAGTGGTCAAAATCGTGTTACGCTTACCCAATACACCGAAGTTATTAGTATCACTAGCAAAAGAAAATGGTGACTGACTGCACCTGAAATGCTTTCAGTGTAAATAGGAATGTAAATAGTTCAAGAAATCAATTTGGTGGACTTGCCAATCAAGTACCAGTCAAAAGAAACTCTGATATGGAAAAGAAATCACAAGAGCAATTACACTGGCGAAATTATTACAGAGAGTGGAAAATTAATTAAGGATGCTAGCCTAAGTTGGGAATTGCCAAAAATGAGGGAAATATCCGTAAGGAAAATATTACATGATCGTGCAATATTGTTGTGATATTTGCCTCTGCAGGGATGGGTTTGTTTTCTAGAGGGATAACGACGCAAAACATGTTTCAAGATTATGTAGAAAGTTCCAAAAAACAGCAAGAGGAAGGAATGTTAGTAAGAATGGTTTGTTTGCATCAATTGCTAAATCTGTCGCCCATCGGATTCATTGAGTAAAGATACATCCCAAGAGCGCTAGAGATATGCAGGAAAAATTACAAAATGCCTGACAAGGAATTCTCTCCAAATTAGTTTGTTGAAAGAATACTGATGGTTCATGTTGCAGCTGTTGAAGTAAAATTTGGACATTCTAATGGACGACTATAAAAGGCACAAATAAATAAATAAGCAGCAAATACATTAAGGTCCGGTTTATTCACATTCTGATAAAGTTGCAGATAGCGAAATCTAACGGATAAACACAAAGATGTGTATCCATCTTCTGACAGATAAAAAGCAATTGGTAAATTGCTAGGGATAAATTTAGCTGTTGTTAAATCCTCCCGATAAATGTGTATCTATCGGATATTATAACCTCACTTTATTTGGTGCGTTTGTTTTTATATAGAAATATTCTGAATGAATATGGAACTTCTTGAAGATTTTGGAGATGTTTTTATCGCAGAAGTTCAATCAATTGAAAACTTCGATAATCGCTGTTAATTTAGTTTTGTTCTTGACTTACTGTTAATAATTTTGTTGGTTTTATTTAAAATTTACTAAATTTTACTTTATTAATTAATATTTAATTAATCGTTTTATTCTCAGTCCAAAATGAAATTCGCATTAGAAGTATATATAAAACAAATAAGCATTAGAATAAAATTATAATTTCTTGTACTACTTTTTCAAGATTTTTATTTTTAGTTCATGTTCTTTCTCAAAATATTCCAACTGTCGCCCCTTAATTTTAATTTCTAAATCCTTGACTTGAGATTCCTTTAATTATTAATTGATAATTGTTATTAATTATTAATTGCTTTTTTAAAAGATCTGATAAATGCATCAGTAAGCATCACAAATTTAACATTAATTTGTTCTTTAGGTTTTTTATCGGTAATTTTTTGGAAACTTAAACTTTTCGATATCCAATTATTCTATTTCATAATTCGCAAAATTAGTTGGTTGATCTTTTTCTTTTAATATGACATTTTCTAATATCATTTTCCATTTGACGAACAGTATAAGAATATTAGGTTATGTTCAAATCGAAACTGTAATTATGTGTTTGTCTTTCTCACTACACTTTTATCCATTGCTATACTAACCGTCTGAAAACATTGGACAGAGTCCTGGTTTGTTACCTCTCACATATAATTTGGTGAATATACCAAAATGAGATATCTGCTGCCTGATAAATTTATCTTGCTGGCGGTTATCTGCCACTTTATCAGAATGTGAATAAACCGGCCCAAAATAGAAAATAGTTAATATAGAGAACTAATAAAAATAAAAAAAAAATAATTTATTAGTTTTTATGGCAGCGTTACGATAAAAGTAATAACTTACTGTTTCATTTATATAATCTGTATTGCATATTATGCACTTTCTCTATTTGCCTCTTTCTAATTTTGCTCTCTATATATGGACTTTGTGATCCATGTGACGACAAATGGCTATTATTATTATTATCGATAAATGTGAATTTCCTATTTTCCAATATGTTCTATAAACGAATAACACAATTGAATTTTCAATAAAATCGGGAAAGGACCCCTGTTAATAGTAATCTATAAAATAATTGCTTCCGTTCTTTTCTTTCATTTATATATGCATGATGTATTTGTTCGCAGGTTTAACGAAAGTGCAGTCGGATCATTAGCGTGGGTCAATTATGGAGGTCGTCCGGGACACCAGCGGATCTACGGGTCAGTTGTCCAGTGCTGGTAGCACGGGAGCCGGTGTCACCGGTGGCAGTGGTATGCACCATTCGCATTCTACCCCAGCGGGAGTCGACGGTGGTATGAGGACGCCGCCCGCTACTCCGAAGAAAGGTGGAAAGATGCTCGCGATAAGGGTGCAGATGCTTGACGATTCAGCTACGATGTTTCAAGTACAGGTATGAGTTTTAAAGTAATATGTGTATTCTATTTAATCTTATAGTAATTGCATTTGTACTTTTAGGAAAAAAGAAATAGGGTTTTGAAGGAAACATTTTTCTGCTATCGTAAAATAAAAAAGTAATTGAGTGAAAGTACCGGTCATGTTGTTAGGTTCGAGGTGGTTCTTTGTTGCAAACCATGAAATTTTGTAACGTCTAAGCCTTTCCAAAATTTAATACTTAGTTTAAAATCATTAAACCTCTAATGCTGTAATAATTTTGTGAATTTTAATGACGTATTAAAAGCTCAAAATCAAATACAGGAATTTCCGGAAACACTTTACTGCCACCCAACACCTAAAACTTCACTAAAACTGGGCGCATGTTTCAATAGTTGCCTTCTGCTGAACATATTTAGCTATGGAAACGTATATCCAGTTTTAGTGAAGTGTTTTGGTAAGGATGATAGTGAAGTGCTTCAGTGTTTCAATGCAGCAATAATCGAGTTAGCTTAGTTTTTTAAGCACACAGAAGGTATTCTTATGGAAACGTAAACAATTATCAAGCATTCCCAAGTTTTTAACATGTTTTACTGTTCGATATAACGGCATGTTTTTTCCGGTCTAAACAAAATTAAGTGCGATTTTGCAGGATTAATTTTTAACTGATGGTTTGTAGAAAATTTGCATATATTTCCCAGATCTTCATTGATTTTTTGTTGCGCATGAAAAAGCTGCGAGTGCGTAAACGAGAGATAAATCTGCGTATCATCAGCATATAGTGACAATGCTTTAAAATACTGGACGGAATAGGACTAAGAGTACCTCCCTGTGGTGGTGAGATTTGAGATTATGTTGTCAACAACTACACGCTGCAACCAATTATGCAAAATAAGATCGAAAAAATTCTACAGATGATGGAGATAAATCTGTCGACTCCAAAATTAATGGCATTAGTGCATGGTATTGAATACAAGCGCAGTATCCCAATTCTGAGCCGTTAGATATATCGCCAAAGATGTGGCATGTAATGTGAATCTAATGTAAAACCCGGATGGGCAGGGGGGCAAAACACTGTGCATATACGTGAATCGTGCCAGCTGACAAGCAATGCACTTTTAAAAAATCTTCTCAAGCGTTAGTAAAATATTTATTGGTTTGAAATTACTGAAGCTGTCTACAGTTTTGTTTTTTTGAATAGAAGATTTCCACACATCTGGGTATATATTACATTAACTACTCGGTCGTCCAGTGGTAAAAGGGCGAGTACTTGAATTTACCAATTCAGGTGTCGTACGTTCGAAACTAACGTCCGTCAAGTGTAGTGGCGTACTTTTTCGGACGGGTTCGGGATGCTCCCTAATTCACCATTTGCCGTTGGGACAATAATTAATGGTGCCTAACTCTCTACGGCGAGAGGGTGCAGTAACAAAACCATGACACACTTCACAAACACTTTTCCACATTAAGACTGCAGTTATGACAAATGCTAAATAGTTTATTATATATAGCTTAATAAGAAAAACACACAAATTAAATATGTGCAAAATATATTCTACAAGATAAGGAACGTACAATTATAACATATTAATGCTAATGCCGTCCGCACCAACAGCGTTACTTTTAATATTCTTCATGGATTTATGTAAATTTTCCTGTAGTAACTTTCCTAATTTCAAGGCCAAAAAGTGGATGAACGCTTAGATTGTTTAGATTAATGGATTTTTGAAGGAAGATGAAGAGGATCGTTGGGTACGGAGGGTAATCTATGTCTACTAATATTCGCACTCTATAATTGCTTCCATAGATTTTTAACACAGAGATGTTGAACGTGTGTCTACTTTTCACGTCTAATAGCTCGATTTGTTTCGTATTCACTTAAACAGTTTCCAATATCCAATCAATTTTGCAAGCTGGCAACGTTATATGAGCACAACGTTTTAGTAACGAACTGTTTCCAAAATTACCGGAGGTACTACATCGTTAAAAGGCCAATGGGATGTCATTAAGTACTGCTCACTAACATAGCTATGTTTTTTTTTGCGGGCGAATTTGTTTAGCTAATCGATCGGATATCCTACCATCCCCGGCTTTTTATTAGCGTACTGGTGAACACGTAGGTTTGTTAGGGTAACATGCGCGTTAGGGTTTCAAATTTATTAATAATCAGCGCAGTTTCATTTTGTTCTAATTGGTGAAAAAATGTTATCCCATGCTTGTCGACATCCGCATTCATTTGCTGTATTTAAAGTGAAAAACATTGAAAAGCGAAGTTTTTAAAATTGGAAAAGCGATAATTAGAGTTAAACGACCTCATTTTATAAACGAGAATTGCTTGGTTATTTTCCAGAGTGACTCCAGATACTAAAAAAATGATTTTTATTTGGAATTGTTGGAAGTTTGGAAAATATTAACTTTACTACAAGAATAACACGTAATATGCATGATTATTTTCTTCGCTTCGAAACATTTTCTACCTGTTCCGGCGGTGTAACTGAAATGTAATACCTATTCTTTTGTTACATGCAAATATGTAACCATTTGCACTTCTAATGTTACAAGCTATTAAGTAAGAATTCTGTTTAACTCTGTACGCATATAATTAAAACTCTCAGATGTATACAGTGATCTTTGCTATAACGTAAGATAATTATTTAAAGGATTACTGGCTCTGTCATAATAGGCGAAATGAATTACGTATTTAGTTCTACAAATGATTTATGAAGAAAAAACTCAATGGAGGCTAGCCTCTCCAAAGTCCTAAATTAATTGCTTCATTTGAAAGTGTTTGAGGTGCACTTACGTGTATTAGATAGATTATGGCTTATTATTTTACATATTTACGTAATCACAATATAATAAAAATTAAAACGTAATCAAGAAGGCCATGTTTTTTCCGTATTTTTTTAAGTTGCATTGTACCCACTTGTATGAAGCGAGTTCTAGATATAAAGGCATAACAACAAATTACCTACGAATATAAATCACTGTGGATCCGTTTCCCATTTTAAAATTGAACTAAGAAGCTACCTTAAGGCTCAATCATTTTATACAGTGAGTGAGTTTTTGGATATCTAGGCTTTTTATTTTAATAGGCGTTTTTGTGTTTTAGTGTTCGTTTTTTATGTATATTGAACGTTGTACTCTGTACTTTGCGTGTACTTTATTTTATAATATCGGCATTATATGACAATGTCAATGTCCTTTAGGATTCGTGACAAATATATTATTCATGACCTTGACTAAGGCTTTTGACAGTATTTGCTGGAACAAATTACTTCAAAAATTTGAACTATTAGGAATAAGAGCAATTAGTCTGCATTTACTAAATTCTTATTTAAACAATCGACAGCAAAGAGTGGAAAGTATTGATAAACAAATCAGAGTAGCATGTATACTCTGACTAATTAACAACAAGGCGACGAGTTTCTCAAGGTTCTACATTAGGCCCACTGTTATTTCTATTGTATAGAAACGATCTTTCGCAGATATCACAATATCAGACCACAAAACGAAGTAGCTTGAACACTAAGTGAGTTTGCTTATTGGTTTAATGCACACGATATGGCGTTGGACATTGATAAGACAAAATTGATAAATTTTAGCTATCATCATAGATTTGCATTTAAAGGCAAGATACTTACGACCTGCTAGAATAACAGATTCCTTGGATTGATCATTAATAGCCAATTGAACTGGAAGTAGCATGTTGAATCCCTGTAGATGGACTCTTTTGGGTATGTGCTTCGTGTAATAGCTCGATCTAGAAACATCCAAGCTGGACCTGATGCCTATTGTGCATATGTTCATAGCAACATTTTCTATGGTATTGCATTTTGGGTGTATCTGTGGACGCTGATGCTGAGAATTCTTAAATTGCAGAAATCCTGTGTTACAAGTGTTTTTGGGCTACATCCTAGAACATCGTGTAGAGACTTATTTAAAGAACATAATATACTTAACTTGCCTGCGATTTACATACCTGAGTGCCGGGTGTTTATGCATGAAAAATACGAACGAGAAAAACATTAGCTGCTCTTTTTAAATCTGCTCGTACAAGTCCCGAAGATAATCCACGCGAAGGTTGTCCAAATCACTCAATAAATCCATGATATGGTATTAGATGATCGACGAGTGAAAGTGTATCAAAAAGCTGAGGCCATATACATCTCAAAAGAATGAATTGGATATATTTGCGTGAAGAATTACATATGAAAAAGCGTTGTGCAAGACGGGTGCCGCATTTGCTAACAAGTGACCGAAAACATATTCGAATACGTATTTATCAAGCATGTTTGGATCGTTTTGAGTAAAATAAAATAATTTTCAAGCGCCTTTTTATAAACATTGATGAAATGTAAATCCACCATTGTACATCAGAACGAGAGGCACAGTTGAAGCTAGTGGAAGTGCACCAAAAAAAGGTAAAACAATTAACTTTGAATATTATTATAACCTTTTGGATCATTTGGATGCAAAAGTTCCTGAGAAAAGACCTATTTTAAAGAAGAGCGAAACCTTTTCTCGATAGCATAATTCAACCAATAAAAGTACAAATTTCTTGAGAACAGCCTGCATATTCATCAATTTTGATTCGCTGAAAGAAAATCCGACAAAATTCTTCCCTGGAAAACATTTTACATCAAATGACGAAACTATAGCAGCTGTGAATGGGTATTTTGCAGATCTTCTCAAATTACACTTTAATAAAAGTATCGAATTATTGGAAAAAGTTTGGAATAAATGTATTGAAGTTTAAGGGATTATATTGACGAGTAAAATATATTTCATCAGAGGGATTTCTCAGAGATAATTCTTTCACTATGGATACATGGGAAACATTTTTTCCTACCAAACCTAGCAATTATAATGATAATAGACATATAAGTGTATGTAATTACATATTACTAAAAAAACCTTATACACGTGCAAAACACTGTCGTGTAGCGAAATACGGTACGCCGTAGCTAACGTATCAATTTCATTTCATTATATTTTTGTGCTTTTGGTCCTATTAGTTAGATTGCCGTAAATTACCGTACAAAATCAAAATCGGTCTTTTTAGTGAAAATTCCTTTAATTATATCGATGATTTGTTTTCGACGTCAAAACATGTAACATGCCTGTTCGGCGCTTACATAAAATGCGTGATTTATTCGTCGCTAACAAATTTAAATGATTGAAACAGGTTAAACGCTTAATGTCCGTGTGTATATGGTAATTTATCGCCATCAAGTCGGATGTATGAACATGTAATAGTAGGAAGGTGTAAAAATAATTGGTGATTTCAGCGCCGTGTTATTTGAAATAAAAATTAAAAATATGTTAACGATCTGAAAAACAAAATTAAATTCAAACCAAACGGAACAAATAAAACCGTAATGTATCTTACCATAAGCAATCAATATTGAAATATATGTTATTGGTAGTTGATTCTATTGGCTTATGTGTCTAATTTTGAACTACAAACCTGTTAATTTATTAGTTCATTTCACAACTGTACGAAATCTACTCATATTTCATCTTGCTCGTCACGTTGCTGCAATTGAATCAATTTCATGCGTTTAATTAATTTAATTAAATTATACTGTGAAAGCCAAAATGAATGACATAGTTGCTAGCATTGATTTTAGTGACAAAGTTGGTGGTGATCTGACAATTACTTTGATAAGCCACATTTATGCGTTTTTCTTTTAGAGCTTCATCTCTATACATCGCTTAACGTTCCTTTTCGAAAATAATAAAGCAAAATATGACGAAAAAGAATGCTTTTGTTATCCATGTTGATTTGAACTCACCGTCATATTTCTTTTGGTTTTTAAGAAAGCCAAAGTTCACAGTTGGCAAATACTAAAACGATATATTGTAACATTGACAGGAGTCAAAAGAAACATTACGCCAATCTACATTTAAAATAGGCAATTGCTTTACTCTATAAGATAATAAAAGTTTGCTGGAAAATTGGCCTAATAATTTTAGCTCTAGATATTATAACCCAAACTCCGACTTGTATTGGATGTAACCCTCTTTGCCTGGATTCATGAGGATTGCTCTAATGCAAATTGAATGTTATTTTACTTAATGTAAGCAGGAATATATCACATAGTTTCACTTAGATGTCGCCATAATCTATGCACTTCATCACAACTGCGGAAATGTCCGTTATAATTTAGGCTGCTTGTGGGATCTATGGATTAATATTTTTGGTGCAGTAATTTCATTTGGCTCCTATTAGTTAAGAAAACTGTCACATTCTTTGGATTATTCTAAAAAGTATATTTGATTGAGTATTACAAAGCTATTTGCAAATCGTTAGTCTTAACAGTCGCATGTTTTTGATATAAATATGTTAACACGTGGTGGTCTTAATTAATGTCTTCTCCTATTATGGAGAGAGTACTAAAATAGTTTGGGTTCTACCGGTTATTGCAGGTATAAATCTTATTATTATTTTTTTACTATTGTAACTTCCGAAACCAATGTCTCAATTCAACATTAAAGATTTTATGGACGATTAAGGGATCATTATAAGTATATTTATTGTGCCTAGAGTATATTATTTCTTGTTTAGATTGTTTATAAATATAATTGCCAAAACATTTGCAAATGTAAATGTAATGATTTTAGGAATTAATAAATAGAAAATCGAAACGAATATATGTAGCATATCCATCTATAGTTCTTGCATTAACTGGGAACAACTATTAATTTGCACTTGTAGTTGATGTCAGTTAATAGTTAAATAATCCCCCGAAGGACTCTTCTGATACGTAGATCAATTGAATCTCCTTCATTCGATAATTAGGGATTACGGTAGGATCATTAAAAGACCATCAGTGTAAAACAATTATTCTACCCTAATAAACGAATAATATAGTGCACGTAAAGATTATAGAATTTAGATTTAGTAATTATTCCGGTTGTAAACAGTGAATATCGTTAATAAAATTATCTAAAATTGGAAATCCACTCAATGATTGTTGGATTGCTTTACATAGTCTTGGCCAAAGCAACAGAGATATTGAAAAACAATTGAAATTAAGTCGCCGAACTGTCTACTAACGTTAAAAATGTCAAAATACTGACTCATTATAAAATAGCAAACGAACAGGATAACGGAAAGTAACATCAGCAGAGGAACGTCGAAAGAAACTGGATCTGAAATTGAATGAAGGGTTGAGGAGAACGAAACAAAGATTTAATGTTTTTGTCTTATGAAATAAATCATATTATTGAATAAATATTAGCAATTCTAACGTTTTATGTTGTTCTTTTTCAGATAGTACACTCTTTATTTGTGGCTTATTTCTTAAGGTGGGCAAATAATGTTGACCAGTGGTGTATGTAAACGATAATAAGCTTTTATACGGATATAATCTCAGCCAAGTCAACGACAGGGAGGTATCTACAATCCTTATGTTCCCCCACTATAACCATGGTGTTACAACACCTTACGGCAAATGACTGATAGAATGATTGCAGGGGAATACTGGAGCGAGAAACAATGACGGGAGACGCACATGCGTATTATAACCATTGATTTTGCTCAGATTATATCTGTATATGCTCTCTAAATAATATTTATACCTGCAAAAACCGATAGAAACCGAACTGTCTGCGGCATCGTGGGAGACATTAATTAAGACCACCACTGTACATGCATTCAATATTGGAATTGATTAAAGCAAATAAAATAATTTTAACAAAAACTATCACATTCAATGAATCATTTCCACTTGATTAAATCTCAAAAAAGTTGCTCATTTAACAAAATTCTAGTTAATTTAAAGCTGAAAATTGTAAATAATTGAAGTTCGTTGAATTAACAAAACTGTTTTTCTCAGTGCAGTAAAGGCAACTAGATATTGAGTAAATTATTATGACGTAACAAAACGGTGTAACATTTATTTAGTACCACAATAACTTTCCAAACAGATAACCACAGCAGAAAGTTAGTGGTGCTCGTAGGTATTATAAGTTTGTTTGTTGGTTACAATCATTTAATATTCCGCAGTAGCGTTGCAGTGTATTTAATCGATGAAACCTAAAATGCGTCAGTTATTTGTTTTTTATATACGTATACTGCAAAAAATGCGTGATAGTTATACACTATATGAGGTAATACCACCAAGAATAAACGTTTTAAAAATGTTTTTTTTTGATTTGCCTTTCTTTATAGCGTTAATTTTGATGTATAAGTTACCGGGGATATTATGAAACAGTTTATAGGAAATATAGAAGTTAAATAGAGTGTAATTATATGAACCGATTGGGGAAAAAGCTTTATCCATATCTGAATATCGTGAGAGAAATTATACATTTATTGTGTTCGTAAACATTTTACAATGTTGTTATTTCTTCTCGCCAACACACATCGTTCAATTCCTTAGTTGAAACGAATAAAATAATCACTGCTATTGTTTCTAGATGAAGTTACTGGTATTAGGACATTAGAAACGTGCACTACCATCATTATAAGGCACAATAAATCTCTTGTGGAACGTATTTAGCAGACCATTTCGCTGTCCGATGTAACAGCTCTGAACAATATGCCATTATGCTGTCCATACGATGTTCTGTTGTTAGGCAATTCAGAATCAAAAACGGTTCACATGTGCACCCACGCTGTTGCATGCGAGACATTAGAAGATATTAACCTATTAATTTAACGAGATTACGCCTATGTCTGGCTCCGTTTAAAGGTAAACGTCAATACCGTTTAGCTTTCTCACTTTTCTACGCGTATCTACAAGAAAGCTGCTATTTCTAGTACGTGTGTACGTATGTTTTGGCGGGATAGGATTATAGGCCATGTGAGAAACGTAAATAAGTGGGTAAATATTTGACGACAAGGTGCTAAAACACATATTTGTATCTTCAACAGTCGTTATCTAGGTTTTACGCAAGTCGTGGTTTTTTTTGTTTTCTAATCGCGCTTAATCAGGAAAAGTCATGTCTATTTATTGCAGTTATCTAAGCAATAGTTTATTGTTTAGTAATGCCTAAGTTTTTATACTGATAGTACAGTACGAAATCAAAAGTTTGATTTTCCTAAAGTTAACGTTTATATATTTATATGGATTCAGTTGTTGTTTCTAATTTTTTTATCTAGGTATTGTTTGGTTTATGATGTTTCTTAATACTTACAGTATTGGCCAAAAATATAGCAACTTTTTCTAAGTTTTCAATAATTTATGTCTATGTACATATTATGCGATAGTATGTCTCATGAACTTTGCAATACATTCTAAACTCGACGTCGAAATCGTTTACTGCTTCACCTTCCAAAATGTTCTTAACTTTCTTCAATTTCAAATACCCCGTATTTTTATTTATCACTTTTTTAAATTTATCGTTTATAGAATTACCTATTGTACCCTTAACCTGCTTACATAGCATATCAAATTCGTCTGCTACTTCGACTGATTCCGAGAGCGACATCCCTTGCGTTTCTAGTTTACGAATGGAACCTGAAAAAAGCTTTAATTTGACTTAATATACAAAAGGTTTTGTAGCAATTCTGTTGATGATACTATCTTATTACAGTTTTCTAGCGCAATGCAGTCGGCAGTGATTTCAAGAATTACATTTTGTATTCCTTCCAAATTGTCGGCGTAAAAAATTGCAGCGTCTAACCATGTACCCCATCTCGTAATAACCGGTTCAGGAGACAACTTAACACCGGGAACTCGTTCCTCATAAATTTGGATTCATAAAGGTGCTTTTAGAAATACTTTTTTGACATTGCTAATTAAATCATTAATCAAAGGAAATTGATTCCTAATGTCTTGGGCTACACGATTGAACCTATGAGCTAAACAAGTGGTATGAATAATGTTCCTATAGAAAAATTTTAAATTTTGCGCGGCTTATATCATGTATGGTGCAACATCGGACAACATTAGTAAAATTTTTTCACAAGGTATACTTTCAGGTAAAAAGAAATTCGATAAACCTTCTTGAATGAATTGGGCAATTGTCACATTATTTGTCTTTTGAAGTTCTTTACAATAAATTGAATATGATTTACCTACAATATCTTCATGAAGGATTCCTGTTAACAAATGGACAATATAACGGCCACACTTATCCGTACTGTCATCTATCATGATATAAATAAAATTATTTCCTAGCAATTGTTGAGGTTCTGCCATTATTTGCTGGTAACAAGATAGTGACATAATTTTTTCGTAAGGTCGTCAGGTGTATTATGTTAATATTTTTGAAGAAATGATTTCAAATTAACATTGTTTAATCTTGCTAATGGTATGTTAGACGAAATTAATGCGTTACACAGACCATATTATATTCTTCTTGTTCTGAGTTTCGTGAAGTTGATGCTACACATTGACATATAGATTACTGCACATATGCGAATCGCTTTAGTTTTTCACACTTTCCAATATGTGATGGAGTTTTAGCGTGTTGATCAATCAGGTATTTTCTCTCACAAGACACCTACAACAACAATTGTTATTTTATATCAAAAGGTAAAGAATTTAAAAACAATTGTAAAGCTTTTAGTAAAATTAAACTTACCAGTTTTTTGTCGCCATCGTTTCCCACTTCAGGCTACGGCATAATCCATAGAGAAATTTTGTTCGCTATACTCATTGTATGTATGCACAGTATTTAAAAAGGTAAAACAATTACATGCTGTTTAGCTCAGAGATATTCAATGGATGAATAGTTTATTTGGGAATTAGTGATAATAAAACGTATTTACCACATCCCTTCTGCTAGGTGAAATTAAACACGTACAGGTCTTGGAAAAAAGTATAAGAGAAACCAATGTAAAAGATTTATCGTTCTGAGAATTGTCCGTTGTCGATCTACATTAGGAATTACTAGGAATTTTTACTAGTAGAAAGGATAAGAGAAAACCTAAGTATGCAATATATGCAACTTTTGTAAAAATATGCATAGAAATGCCTAAATATGCAATATATGCAACCACTAGTTAGCGCTAATTAACGTCAATTAGTGTAATACGTCTACATATAGACTATAATTAAAGATATGCAAAAAACAAAATATATGCACTTTGCATATAATCCGGTCTTTAATAATAACAAACTCTTTATTTTTTATAGGTAAGTTAATATCTTGTGTGATAACCTTTGGCAGTTGTAGCGGTTCTACATCTCCCAAGCGTAGACTCTATGTCTTTCTATTGTACGGTCAATTTAATTCGGAACGGTGCTTAACGTTTCGAAGAGTTCATTTGAATTGTTATATGTTGTATCTAGAATTTCCCATAGATTCTCTATAAGATTTAAGTCTGTGGACTGCGATGGCCACGCCATACATCAATTTTGTTGATTCTAAGCCAATCAGTCACAAGTTTTACTTGTGCTCAGGGTTATTACCGCGTTGAAATTGGTGCTTCAGAGGTATAGCATCATACGTATACAGCTCCATTTTAGTTCCCAAAATATCCTTGTATACATACTTACCCATTATGCCATGAATTCTATGTAATAGACCCATCTTGAAGCAAGGAAAGCAACCCTAGACAATCACAGAGTCGCTACCGTGCTTTACTGTGGTAATTGTATATTTAGAGTCTAGTCGCTCATTCTTTGGACGCTTTATGTGACAAATACAATCCCTCACTAAAACTTACTCTCCGCCAGTCATTAATAGCCCATGTAATATGCGATTTTGCAAAATCTTATCGAGCTTTGATATTCTTCTTGGACAGTAGCAGTTGTTTTTCAGGACGATGACTCATGAGTCTTATCGCGCGAAACAGCAAAAATTCGGGAAGAAGAAAGGAAAGGGTTCTTATGAACAACTTGTTTGTCGAAATAATTGCTAGTTTTTTTAGGCATTTCAGGATTTCTAATTGCATCTGTATCTCCCTTTTTCTTGTAGACTTTAATAATCCGTGAAATTATCGACTTAGTTAGAGAAAAACTTTTTAAAATGTCTATTTGTATTTTGATGGCCCATTATTACAAATTGTAGCGGTGTTTTAGATTAAGGTGAACTACTACACTTACAACCGCTCGTTTTGAATGCTTTTGTATAACTAACACGTTGATACACGATTACGCTTACAGTTGCTTTGATTTTGACCAGCATCAAGATGACTCATAAACTAGTAGTAAACAGCTGTTTGAAGAAACTGCATAGCAAATATGAAACAATTTGGAGATCTAAACATTGAATTTTATACTATAATCAAGTAATGAGGAGTGTACGTTATATACAAGCATTCCAATCATAAATAGAAATTGCTAATAATGGACAACACTGTATATGGGTTACTTAACCACTTTCTGATCTCATAGAAAAAAATTCTTCCATGATTTTGTATCTAATTAGGACCAAAAGTTTTATATTTTGCAGATACAGTGGCTATTTAAACTATGTATGAAAATTTAGCAATGGAAAAATGTCTAAATCATTTCGCGTTTTCTACGTGCAATGGCTGCTAAACAGACATTTTCAAACGAAAGTTATTCATAATTCACTGATTATGCAGTTTTTATTGATAAAGGGGTGAAAAAATATTCTTAACCATTAAAAATTTTATTCTGTAACTAACCCACAACCTTCCTTGTCATTTCTTCTTCTTTCGTGTTTTAGATTAACTGTGCACAAAATGTGATGTTATGTACATATTCCAAAGTTAATGAGAATGATTAGTTTCAAAGTGTTTAATTGAAGGTGTATACAATATAATACTGTCTCCTTCAAAGTATGTTCCAGTTGAATGTACACGGCATTTCCACCGAGTTCTCCATTTCTGGTAGCAAATCTGGAACTCTTACTTCGTTAGACTGTTTAAAATCTGCGTTCTGACTCTTAGGATGTTGTTTATTGTTCGGTAATGGGTACCCTTCAATTTGAACTCAATTCAATGAGAAATTGGTGATGATAATGAAGTAATAGCATAAGCATTCGTATAACTACAAATTGCCAATAATATTAGAAATTATTACAGATGGAGTTGGTGGCTATATAATTTAAGAAGTACTGATATTGACTTTAATATTATTGATGTTGTAATTAATATTGCGTTAAATTAATTCGAAACGCCCAGGCATTTTTATTACCCTTTGTATAATGCAAATGAAGTGGTTTGCAGCACAAAATTTGATCGTTATAAATAATTATATTTTATGACCCACGGACGTGCATTTCAGATACAATTATTCGTATACGCCTGTATTGTATATCATACATGTTCGAAAAAGTTCAAATATCTAAGAAGATAAAAACTTATTTAACTTGAATAAATCAATGTTAACATTACTGTTTTTTTGGAACTGAATCAATTCGCGGCAAAATATCAATTTCCAGTCAATCGCTTGTATTCATGCTAGAACAAATATTTAAAAATTGATTCGACGCCAAGGTTTCATGAAGTAAAGGATTTTCCTAGACCTTAATGTCTTCTAAAACCTTGAGAAATCACAATTTGGTGTATACGAGGTGTATATGATTTTCGATTAAACAAAAATATTAAAACGCTTTAATTTTAAAGAACATAATATGAAGGTTGTTTTAAAAGTTGCAATGCTCATATAAACATTTTTATTAATAGAGAGAACTCTGCCTCTTGAAATGATAATCAATTAATTATTCACGGTCGTTGTCATTTCATCGTCCCCGTCGAAGTGCTTGCCACCTAGAAAAATCTTCAGATGTCGAAAGAGGTGATAATCTTTCGGTTTCGTGAATATTGGTGTCAACTGCCTGCATTAGATTGCCGTTGATTACAGCAGAGCGCTATCTGTGATGGAAATTGTCCCGACCTTTATTGAATTATCTCGTCTATATTTACATCAAACATTTGCTTTAAATTGTTTCTGTTACTCTTTTTACTTAATTACTGTTAAATTAACTATTGAAAACTACCAAAAACTTAGTCGTGGTAACTATCGACCTTTTTATCGATTTCTGGAATTATTGGAAAATACACGTAACGTCACAATAGATGTAATGATGACTTCATTACTAAGAAAAAGGGAGGATAAGATGTGTAAATGGAATTATAAATCTATCTGTCTGTGGACTAAAGTACATACATGATTTGAAAAACAACATTGTATGACAGTGATGTAACATTTTATTATTGTTACTTGCATTAATCGATTTTCCAACATTTTCTTTCTGAAAAAAACATTAACTGATACATTCGCAAAGTAAATATTGTAAATTGATAAGTAATATAATGAATCTGATGATCTGATGGAAGTTTATCGGATTAAATTTTATTTGTTATGCCCTTTTACGTAACTGTTTTAATCTGTTTCTTTACATTTTTTTACATAATTGCTGCCTGCGATTTCTTCTTCTGTGTAGTAATATTCACATTCTCCGATGACTGCAATATCGTCTTGTAATCTAGTCTAGCATACCTGGGCTTAAGGGTGTATGAAATTCATGCGAAACCGGTCGCCTAATTTTTAATAAAGGTATTGTGAGATTTGGACCCTTTTCATTTTTATCTACACTTGATGATAAGTAATAATAAAATAACGAGTACGAGAGTTATTCAGAAAATAAAGAATGTGTCTTTCAGGTATTAGTTCAGAGAATTTGATAAAATTTGCGGTTAATTCTAGAATGATTAGTTCCCGACATAAAATATTTTGAAATGTATAAACAAAATTCTAAAATTACAAAATGAGTGACAACGAAAAAATAAACAATGACTGAAAATCAACCAAAGAAAGATTTCTACCTACATATGTACATCTAACGATGCCCGCAGATAATCTGGTCAAATTTGTTAAATATAGCGACCAAATAAAAACAGAAACACGTATTTGAAATTTTCATTAAGTAGATATGGTAAAGGAAATTATATTTTTTTGAAAAACAATAGGATAGTGGCTTAATACTCGATATTGCCACCCCTGGTTCTTATGACCGTATTCGATTTGGCATGGATTGAATTAACCTCCGTAAAACGAGCTATTCTCTCACTTTCCACGGAGGCGCCTTTTAATCCTTGTAACGCTACTGGGGCAACATGTTGCCTCCGTACCATTCTGTGGAGATAGTCCCACATATTGTCGATAGGATACATATCTGGACTCACCACAGGCCAAAACTGTAATGCCAACCGCATCTAGGTATTTCCAGACGATTATCGCTGCATTGGGTGACAACACTTTCAATAAACAACTAATAGATGTGTACATGCACTTTTCAAAAAACAACATATTCAAAATCTTTAGACGCTTGTATTTTAGATTTTTACGTGGCTAAATGACTATTTGTCAAGACCAAAAGTTAAAAAAAAATGATTCAAGAGCTACTTGTATGACTTTCTTTATATGCTTATAGTTGGCCTACATATGGCAAACATACAACGCCTTTTGGTAGTCTATGCTATATCTTTTTGGCGAAGCGTATTCTAGAGACCATTGTTGAAAAGTATCACTTTTCATTAAAGCATCAAACGATAAATTTCCACTATCTTTTGGAAAAGGTTTGATTAAATCATTATCAAAAGGTTTCTGACTAAAAGTCAAATGAATATACGTATTTTTAAATGTTACTTACAGTAAACTATTACAACCGTTAATAGTTAAAGCGTTAAAACTGGTGCTAGATTTTATTTGCTGATATATTTTTGTTTTAAAAAAATAAATGTTATTCAAGAGGTTTTCTAAGATAAGATACATACAGAACGAACAGAAGATCTATGATCGGGAGTGCATTATTCAAATATGTTTGTGAAGAGCCAGAAGCCTTCGTAACACTTCTATGCACAATATAAATAAACATAGATGCAAATGTGAGCTTCGTGAGAGTGTAAATTTGAATAAACGTTTGTAATTACCATTACCAAAAAAGAAAAAAATGCTAAGTTGAATAACATTTAATAAAATAAATAAATCTTATATTTATCTATCTTCTCTTAAAGCACAAACATTGTTTACATTTTGGAAGAGATTACGCATCTATTTTTACTTTCTCTACATTTTTTCTATTGGTACACTTATTTTCTTTAATTTTCATAATTAACATAATAACGTTTCAAGGATCGTCTTACTAAACTTGTATTCTATTTTATATACGTATTGTTAATTTTAATGTTTTAAATTATACAAATAATAGAGTATTTATTTGACAAATAGAGCTGATCGTAGGTTCTCGATTTTATCTGTATATATCCACACTATTATCTTTCTTTGAAAATAAAAACTTGTTGATATTTTACGTTAACCGGTTTTATTTAATGGCATAGAATTTTCCATCATATTATTTTAATTAATATCCCACTTGAAATTATACCAATTAAACTTATGAACAAATTCTTTCTACGCAATTACTACGATATTTATACGCCGTTTTGAATGCTCATTTGCGCTATTTTTTGTTTTAAAAACCCGCATTCTACATCGCACAGGAAACCAATAATAGGCAATAAGTTTTATATCTTTTTTTCTGGTTTGTTAATGAATAAAGTTAACGAAAGTAACGGGGAAATGTTTCCTAATCATTAGAACCAATCAAAATTATTTAGTCTTGTTTGTTTACAACCTTTAAATTTATTAAAATTGCTGATGAAATCTTGCGTTTAATCACGTTTGGTAATAAACTCAATTTGTTTTAATTAAAGCGTGAATAATGCGCAACTCTCTCTAAATGTACGTGGTGCTGCAAAAACTGTTTTTACTTCGCATTTCTAAGCGTACTCCAGTACTCGCTGTTATTAAAATATCCCGTATTAAAATATGCAATTAAGTTTGCCGGCCTAGCGTGCCATAGTTCATACGTTCTATTCGGGCTTACGGGGATCAACTACGGGCGAATAAATTTACTCTTTAAAGCGGCAAATTTCGGGCATAATACCACTTAATTAATTGGGGACTTCCAGTTGAATTGAGCATCTACAAGTTTGCGAGGTAATGCACCTCTCCACTATACCTAAACTTTATCATGCCATTATTGGGTGTAATGTGGCTTGTCATTGGAAATGATTGACTCGATTCGTAACCCCGCAGAATTTCCATGTGTTTGAAGTGGGCAACAAAGTCAATGAAGCGGGAAACAGTTTCGTTGTGGCTGCATCGCTTTACGTTCACAATATATCTTTATTGCAAGAAAGACAAATACATAGGCTATAGGTTTAAACTGTAAAATTGAAATATTTTGGGATGGAAAGGCTTATTCTTAGAAATTTATCGTTGTTTATTGCAATACCATCAAGGAAAGGATGTAACAATCGATATAACAAAGTTTGGGAACAAATTTGAGAGAAATAATAAACATTGACATGTAACAAATCGTTGCCAAGCTAAGCACGCTAGATTAAAAATGAATAATTGATTATACGACGAAACAAAAAAGCGAAGGCAAGGGAAATGAGAAAATTAGATAGAAATATATTACGTTTTGGAAAAACAAAGTTTATTCTAGTATTATATGCAAGAGATGGGCACATAGACGTTGTGGAAGAAATGACGGTTTGTATAGTCAGTCAAACAAATAAATGTTTTTGTTTCTTGTAGTCCAAATTTTTAACTTTTCTTCGTAACGCATCGAAACCAAGTTTTTCGTGTAATTATTTATCATTCTGTCTATATTTAAAAAATATGATTATGTCAGTAATTGAAACGATTTTTTTTATTTTTAGAAATAATAATTTTTTATTATAATTGCTTTTTATATCTTTTGTAATATGTATTCATATAGTTTAATAAAATGCATTTATCTATCAAACATATGACATATTACTTAAAATATTTTCTTAATATAAAGAGAATGAACATAGGAAAATAATGTCAATTAGTTTTACAAAATACATATATATTTTTTGCAAGTAGAATTGAGAAATTAACTTTAATTTAACAGCAAAGTTATAACTTAGATACTTTATTATCTCAATCTATTTCTTCATTCTGAATGGACAGGCCCATACGATGGAAAGGTTCTTTTGACACTTACAGAACAATACTTTTCGCCACTGCATTGAATACATGCATATTATAATATTTCTTGCGAAAACATTGTTTTGCGGAATGGATGTGATTTAACTCCAAATTAATAACTAATGGTAGTCTCACACCAGAATAATATTATTTTTAATGTTGATTCTTTTCTTGAGTGGGTGTTCAATGTTATTTTTAATAGAATCGATATAAATAAGCTACAAAGTGAAAAGGTGTTGCAACTCGTTCATATTTTTTCGTAAATATCTGACTGATGTCCTCTTCAGAACTTTTAAAAATGGCGTTTAAATGTTTCCATTCTTCAACAGCAAAAGATAAACAAGCACGTTTCTGCTGAATTCTGTCAAGCGTCGCAGAGGTTGATTTGAATACCTCGGTCATTTTAATTTAAATATTCGAAACCTTTTTAGAAACCATTGGATCGATGTCATATTCATATTGTTTACAACTTCGTACTATAATAACTTCGGCCATTTACTGACATATACAAGGTGTTACAAAAGTTCTTTTCGAGATAAAAACAATATAATAAAATAATGGCCAGGTTTAATGCATAAATATTATTTTCTATTAAAATGCAGGCTCTGGGAATTTATTCCTTAAAAATTATGTCTTCTGAATGTGTCTTGTTGTTTTGCTGGCACTTTTAAACGTGAAACAAACTTTTCGGGAACTGCTCGGTAGATATTTCCAGTGATAACCGCCATTTCTCTTGGAATATTCTCTTTATACCTATGTATTTTTTTTACTTGTTTAATTTCAAAATTTTTGAAAAGTAAATTCGGCATATGGGCAGAACATCTGTAAGTTATAATGGAATAATTCTGGTGCAGGCGCACTTTAAGATTTGTTCTCATACTAGTCATATTGGTGACGTAGTCAGATACAAAACTAGTCACCTTCCAATTATACTCAGGGTTAAATATTTGTTACGTGAACGGTCATACCTGTAAAATAATCAAATGCAAGTGAAAGCCCTGACGTATTTATACATTCGAAGAAGAAACTGTTTCCTTCTTCTATTGCCAAAATTACACAAATTGTAGATTCATGATGAAACATGCAAATAAACATTTAATTCAGTTAAAAACTTTGTTTTTATGACTTTGGAGTTTGTCATGTCACTCAAATAGCTAACAAAATTCGTATTAAGAGTATCAGCAACAAGCTAAGACGTAGTTATAACTTCAAAGGTTACTTTGAGGTAAAATTTATTTGAACGCATGTTATAACCTAAAAGCATCAGTCATAGCTTGTCTTCGAACATACAGAATATATGCTAACCTTAGCACTTTAATTGCTTTTCGAATATTTTTAATTTAAATTGGCCCGAAACTGAAGTTTGTTACAAAAATGGTACTAGCTGTCTGTTTGTCTAATTACTGCTTCTTGTCCTAACCTGTTCTGACAACAACGGAACGTAAAATGTCGCCACTGCTACTGCTGCTACGGTAACCAGCTCCAAAACAAACATTGATACTACTATTCAAGCTCCCACCTTTATTAAATCCTTGTTTGCTTATGTGGTGTATAGCTAAAATTTCTTTATTTTTGCCTTGTCTTCGCGAGTAGGATTCGGTTAAATTTTATCATCTCTATTGTTGTTATAGGTTTCTCTGTGATTTGTGTGTCTGTCGACCAACCCTTGTCTATCTTTCCTATATCTTTTTTACATATAACATGATACTCAAAGTTTATCAATAACAGTTTTCTTAACAAAATATTTTTATCAACCCTGATAGCTATCGAGAATAGTAGACCTGGATATCTTCTAAATACCCCTGTAATTAAGCTTAAGCCTTGTAGTGTGTAGTGATATTTGAGTTTTAACTTCATTTAACAGCAATAGAAAAAACTCTATACAAGGAGACTTTTCTTTCTTATTTACTACAGAAGCTAATTTTGTTATTATTCACGAATTAATACGTTTTTTTCTCTTTTGTAGCAACAGAGTATATCATGCTAATTAAAGGATGCACTTCATTACGTTATGTAGCGTTCTGCAACGATCATTGATAACAATGCAATATTTGTCCGATACTATAAATAACCAGTGAAATATTGGAGTTTCTGCATATCCGTATTAAACTGTACTCTAAACAAAGTTGTGTAATATTTCAGTATATACCGACCTTGAGCTAGAATGTCTTGCACAACAGTTGTAAAGTTTCCCCGTGTATTCGAATAATTTGCCTTAACAGTGAACACATAAATAATATTTCTTCAAATTACTTCCAATTTATAGCACGGAATCGTTACGGATTTACTGTGATAATCTCCTCATAAATCGCCGATGACAAACACAAATGTAAAGCACCTGTAAAGTGTCTGGGCCGAATTAAACATATTCTGAAAGTTAAGTAAATCATATTGATGGATTTAAGTTTTACTGTTGGTATTTAATATGTAATAGTAAATAAGAAAGGAAGGTATAATAGTCTGTAAGTGTATGCTTAATGTCACAAAATTTGTTTGTTTAATCTTAGTAGCAGCAGTAGCAAGGAAACTGTTCACGAATTTCTATATATTCGTTGATGCTTATAGGAAAAGGTAACTATTTGAATACGGTATAAGCCATAATGTACAGCATTGAAATTCGCGCAGCTCTATTACGCATGCTCGTTTCTCTACTTGAAGAACTGTGTCTGCAGGTATTCCCAAGAAAGCAAGTTGCATTATGCAATTGTCATTGAAGAAGGCTCTGTCGGCGAAAGAAAAAGTGTCCGTAGTTGCGTATTATTTTCGTTTTTACGAAAGTGGTCGTGAAGGTGGACTGAGGTTGAAAAAGGTGGTAAATCAGTTCTGAGAGAGTTTTTTCGTCGACATCAAGTAACACTGGTACTGTAATTGTTAGGAAATTCCATATTGGTACTGTTTTGTATCTACGAAAAATCTGGTCGATCAGTAACTGTTTCGACGAATGAAAATCATCGATGTGTGCTCCAGCTGGTGCTGCATTCACCTCAACGAAATCAAAGTCTTTAGAACTGAACGTTAGTAATCCGTCTCTTGGCTAATTGTTTAAGAATAATTGCAATGTGGAAGAATTTGGCCATGATATACGAAGATCCAGAATTTTTGTCGAACGTGTAGTTCTCCGCTGAGAGTCATATTCATTTGGACGGCTACATCAATCGTCAGACAACTCGGTCTCTCGATTTTAAGCAACCTGATGTTAAAAAATCTTTAAGGAGTGGGCGTGTTTCGATATGATGTGCCCAATCAGCAAGTGGCGTATTAGGTCCTTATCTTATTGAGGATAGATAAGCCAATGCTCTTACTGTTACCCAAAAACGGTATAGGAGCATGGTGATCGAACTCATTTTTTCAAAACTTAGAAACTTCTGTTGTACTAAAAACGGAGCAAGCAGTCATATAACTAAACATTCTGTAGGACAACCTTTCGGGGAGACTCACCTCACTTGGTACTGACTTGACATACTCATATTTATTCACTAATTGATGTCTACTTGTGGTGTATGTTAAAGGAGCATGTATCCAGCTGCGAAAATCCGCCAAGAACTAGGTCTGCAGTGACTTTTGCTTTGGGATACGGACGTATATGAACTCTGTCTACAGCGAGGCGGTGCACAAAAGACTAAATAATTTTTTCAGTACTGTATATTTTGGCGAATACTGAACTTGAGGTCATTTGAATTGTCAAAGTAATTGACATCGATGCAAGAAAATATATAAAAAAAAAACAAATCATTGATTTCAGTGAGAGTGTTATAGAACTAATGAAAAAACCGGGAAAACATATTTGCAAATGCATAATGTAATCAAAATACAAATATTTGCAAAGGATGCATTCGGAGCTCATAATTATATATTATAGATGTTTTTCACTTTGTTTCTATATTTATTTAATTAGTAAATTAACTGTAGAGAGTCCGACACCGCAAGGTATAAAGGACATAGGATTAAAAAACAAAAAAAAACTGTAGAGAAGCAATGAGTGTGGAAAATGTACAACTCTTGTATATGATATACCTTGGACGTATGATTCCTCTTGTAAATATACATACAACTAAGCACTACTTATTATTCCACAACTATTCGTACAACAATACACTGATACTTTTATTATTTATGATGAAATACTTTTGATGACACGTGCTACGAGGGGAGGTCCAGAAGTTCGTGGAATGGAGGAGATAGAGTAGGGATAGGGGCGCTCGCTAGGTGTCATTCTGATTGGCGACTCATCATTAGTATATAAGTTAAGTTGCAGCCCTATAGCGTCAGTCGTTTACGAATAGTTGCCTGCTAAACAATCCGGAAGAAAACTGAAACTATGGAGGAAATTGAACACCGTGCTGTGATAAAGTTCCTTACAAAGCAAGGAAAGAACGCTCAAACCATATTGAATGAAATGGAAACCGTTTATGGGGAACAGTGCACTAGTAAATCAATGATTTATAAGTGGCATGGTCTTTTTAAATATGGTCGGGAGTCGATTGAAGACGACTCCCGCTCAGGACGGCCAGTTGAGGCTACCGTATCAGACATCGTCGAAAAAGTGCAAAAATTTGTACTGCAAGATGCCCGTTTGAAGAAAAAACAATTATCTGCATTAATTGAAGTATCAGATCCCACCATTTTGCGTATCCTACATGACCACCTGAGTATGACAAAAGTCAGTGCAAGATGGGTACCGAGAATGCTCACGCCGCTGCAGAAACAGCAGCGCGTCTGTGCGTCCAAACAATTTTTGGAGCTGTCTGGAGACAAACCTGCACAGATTTTGGAGCGGATTGTTACCGGAGATGAAACATGGTTTCATCACTTTGAGCCTGAGTCCAAACAGGAGTCCATGCAATGGCATAAAAAGGGGACACCACCGCCAAAGAATTTCAAAGTGTCAGAATCGGCTGGAAAGTTGATGGCTACTGTTTTTTGGGATTGTGAGGGGATATTGATTGATTACAAAGAAAAAGGTAGGAGCATAATCGGAGAATATTACGCAGCGATATTAGAAAAATTAAAGGAGGCCATCAAGGAAAAACGTCGAGGAAAATTGACCAAGGGTGTGTTGCTCTTGCAAGACAATGCGCCGGTTCCCACGAGCAAAGTTGCAATAGCTGCTCTGCACAAGCACGGCTTTCAATCAATAGTCTATCCACCTTACAGTCTAGACCTGACACCTAGTGATTTTTATCTATTCCCCAATTTAAAAAAGGAAGAAAGTTTTCCGACGACAATAAGGTAAAGGAGGCAATTTTGGCCCATTTTGAGGCGAAAGACAAAAAATATTTTTATGATGGTTTAGAAAAATTAATTCATAGATCTAATAAATGTATTGTGCTTGATTATATTGAAAAGGAGAAAATAGATTTATTGTTTTATTTTATTGAAAACCCTTTCATTCCACGAACTTCTGGACCTCCCCTCCTATGTTCATATCTCTGTCCAAACACTATATCTTGAAATGTATTGTGCCTTTTGTATGATACTATTTATATAAGATAAGTATCGAACATTTCTTTTATGACGAAGTCTACACTCAAACATTCTCCCTTATTAGAACATTTAGGAAATATACTACATTGTATCAAATTATAATGAGGTTTTAGGACCGTTCTAAACAATGACGTCACTTTAGACAGCGCTATTATGATTTATGTACTAATTAACACCGCGCGTACACCCCGAAAGTGATAGATTAGCTGCTCCTTTATTTATAAAATATGTAGCGTTGAACATGCCGGCATTACGTTAATAGATAGGACGCGCGTATGGTAGCAGGCGCGGGAACATCTGCGTCATCGTCAAACGTCGCTGCCGAACGTTGAGGAGACGTTCTGAGCGCGGTGTTTGTGGCCAGGGAGCTATATTCGCACGCCCCTTGTTCCAAATCTTGCGCTTATGGCCTCTCTATGCGCCATGTTGGTTCGTTCGCCCCTATTATTGATTCTTAAGTGTTTATCATTTTCTGATTTGGAACCATCAACGTGGTTTGGGGTTTGCCCTTTCTTCTGAAATTCTTAGTGCAATGCACTAGGCCACTACGTGTTTTTTGTGGGGGAGAGTGGGGTGTGGATAGAACGAGTGTCGAGTGAAAAGTTTCAAACTAGGTTCAAACTCCACGCCAAACTAGTTCACTGAAAAGGAGAAAAAATAGGGAAGATACAGCCAAACGGGTCATGGATTTAATGATGAGTTTGGCAAGGAAGAACAACTCTCGGGGCTACTCTGATGACGACAAGAGAAACGCGCCGAAATGTCGGATTATTAAAATTTCAGAAATGAAATAGTACAAATTACAATTCTAATTATCATCTATCATAAACAGCTTCACGTCAAGAATTGTTTACTAACCATACGACCCACTATTGGAATATTCTTGTCCGTAACTTATGAAGTTGATGGTTCCAATCTTACTCGGTGTTAATGAATTCACAACGGGAATCAGCACTATTCAAAGTAATGTATGCTCTTTACGGTAGATGACAGATAGCTGACCTAGTGATTAAACCCCGCCTTTATTTTAAAGGAACATTCTTTAACTGAATAAATTAACCATAATCCGATTATTATCAATGCAATTAATCGAAATAACACATGGGCTGAAAAGTCCCGGGCCTAACGAAGAAAACACGGTTTTTTTGGTTCAAAATTAGCTTTATTCATCAACGTAATCTCCATCAAGAGCAACGCAATCATTCCAGCGCCGCTCTAACATTTCAATACCACTTTTGTAGAACGATTTATCTTTTGCCTCAAAATAGGCCTCAGTTTCAGCGATAACCTCTTCATTCGTGCGAAATTTCTTACCGGCGAGCATTTTTTTGAGGTCTGCGAACAGCCAGTAGTCGCTGGGAGTCAAATCTGGCGAATACGGTAGATGTGGGAGCAATTCGAAGTTCAATTCATGTAGTTTTGCCATTGTTTTGATTGACTTGTGATACGGTGCGTTGTCTTGATGTAACAAAATTATTTTCTTTGCCATATGCGGTCGTTTCTTTGCAATTTCGGCCTTCAAACGCTCCAATAACGCTATATAATATTCACCGTCGATGGTATTTCCTTTCTTAAGATAGTCGATGAATACACCACGCACATCCCAAAATACCGAGGCCATAACCTTTCCAGCCGATTGCTGTGCTTTCGGGCGCTTTGGAAGAGGTTCACCAGTTGCTGTCCACTCAGATGACGATCGTTTTGATTCCGGAGTAAAGTGATGGATCCATGTTTCATCCATTGTCACATATCGACGCATAATTTCCGGTTTGTTACGTTTAAACATGGCCAAACACTGCTCAGAATCATCAACACGTTCTTGTTTTTGGTCAACAGTGAGCAAACGCGGCACTCACTTTGAACAGAGTTTTCTCATAGTCAAATGCTCATGCAATATAAAGCCAATACGTTCTTTTGATATCTTTACGATGTCAGCTAACTCACGCAACTTCACTTTTCGATCATTCAAAACGATTTTGTGGATTTTTGTGGATGTTTTCTGGTGTTACCGCTTCATTTGGACGTCCACTGCGTTCTGCATCATCGGTGTCTCTACGACCACGTTTGAAGTCAGCAAACCAACGTTTTATTGTTGTTTCTGATGGAGCGGAGTCCCCATAACACTTTTCAAGCCATTGCTTCGCTTGAACGGTATTTTTTTCCCATCAAGAAGCAGTGTAAAATTAAAACACGAAATTGTTTTTGATCCATTGTTTTGAAAATAACAAAAGTAGCGTGACTCTTAGCACAATAACTCACAAACTAATGAATAGAATATCATGAAATTTCAACAGCTGTCTTTTGAAGGTTAGTACTAACTGAGAGAAAGGTGACTGCAATAAAACTAGCGAAATCTGTGTTAGGCCCGGGACTTTTCAGCCCATGTGTTACATAACGATCGATATTTACTTCTACACATACTGTGTCGGACAAAGTATATTGGACTGAAGCCTATGAATAATACTATTGTCTCTTGCATTCACAAATACAATTTTGAATATAATAAAATTATTTAAAAATCAAGTAGAAAAATTTATTTTGTGAAAACATAAGCAATCTTATTATTTATTTCACTCCATGATATAATATACGAAAACAAATACACGTATTCAATATGCAGTGCGATAAAAGATATTCGATCAATTATTATTACTTAATCTTTTGTAACACCATTACCATTATTTTTAAAAACATTATTGTATCGCTTTGACATAGAGGCTATAAGGTTGTTAATGACTTCTGGTGGAATATTTAACCAGACATGTGTTGCAGCTTCCAATAACTTGTCTTTGTCTCTATTGACACCCTCTTTTTTGATCTTTTTTTCACTATTTCCCAGAGATTCTCCATCGGATTGAGGGACATTTTCTGACTTTATTATTATTGTAATATTTAATTTAAAACGAATGAAACAAAAAACAGAAGAAAGAAACTGTCACCACTGGGATTCGACCACATATAATACGAATTATGTATTGGATGAGGTGTGCTTTAAAGCCAAGCTATCTATCGTTATCCAGTATCCGAGTACTCAATTATTTTGGGCACCAAAAATTAAAGACCTGCAGGTCTTCAAAACAAGCTGATAAAGTTAGGACCAAAACTGTGCTTAACATTTGATAGCATATTTTTGGTAGAGTTATTACAAAATATCGTAATTAAACTATTCATGTTTAAAACTAAACCATTGTGGACTTGTTTGATTCTTTCGAGAATGTTTTGTATTTTATTTTGGTGTTAAAAACTTCAGCGATTCAATTTCATCAATTTTTATGTACTCATTTTTAATGAGAATAATGCTACCTAAAAGTTGTCGGTAATAAGTGTTCGCTATAAATAATATTAGGCTTTCACGGCCGGAGTTTGTGTTTGTACTGACAGTACGTATTTCTGGGCTTATAGACCATGATCTTGAATAGGTATATGTCGACGTTTCGCTAAACACCGCGGCTAGCATCTTCAGGAGGATGTTGCTGGTAGTCTAAGTAATGGTCCATTAGTCCACTACTAATATTGTCTTGAAAAGGCTAGTCGCAGAGTTAAGCGAAACGTCGACATATACCTATTCACCCGGCCTACAAGCCTGAATATGCGTACCTCCTGTACAAAGTGTTCGCTATTTCAATACGTGCATTCAAAACTGCGTTCCTGTAATCTACAGATAAATATGCATAAAACCTTGTGAAGATATCGGCTTTTTCGAGATATAGCAAGGATATTGGATTAAATAGAATCAGAGGTTGTTTTAATTACAGTTTTGTGATATTATTTTATATCCTATTAGACTTTGTCAAGGTTAATCGAAGAAAAATTAGTATTTCTGGAAGTTATAGATCACAATTTCAATCAGTAACATGGTACGTAAATATTCCTCCAATTCAATGATTCTTTATGATTTTGTTTCTTCAGTTTTGACTCATGCGCATACGTACATAATAAGTAAGCGTGTAGTAATAACAGCTTGAATAAAAAACGTTATTAGTATTGTTCGTTCATGTTTATGACAAGCCGAAGATGAGCGATTTCCACATCATTCTGTTCACCCTTCCTTCTCTTGTCTAATCTGCTCTCTCTGTTTCCTACCCCTTGATTATCGACGTATTGAACTGTCACGACGATGAATATGCAGACGTGTCGTAATTGATGGCGTTTTAAAGTGGAGGATTTGATGCCGATAATAGATTCATTGACCACGCGGTGTGGATTGATTGACTTAGGAAATATCATCGTCATCATCATCGATTTGGTGTCGTTTCTCATCATGGTTTTGCCTTGGCTGTTTACGAGTTCACCCGTCTTCCGAGATACCTATAAAAAGGAACTATTGATCGCGCACTATTTTTAGTTTAACGCGACTTAATCAAATGTACTATGGTTGGGATGGATATTTTTATCTATTCGGCCAAAACGTAACAGTTTCGAAAGGACGAAGCTAACGGAAGAGTTTCGAGTTCATGGAAATAATAATAAAAGTTTGGTAATGAAAATATAGGTAAGCTATTAAGCATGTAAGGGGAAGACAGCAATCTACGTTAAGCAAGATAATGTATGTGTTTTTTTCATGTATACTATTGCTCATTAACTTAGAACCACATATAGTAAAATATTTATGAAATATTAGAACGTTTGAAAGCATTTTTAACAATTTTTTTTATTCAAAAGATGTTTTTATACATATGTAAATTTATAGATATATAGATTTCTGAAGGCGATCTTAAACTTATAAGTGGTACTGTATGAATACAGTTGTATTATTATGTTATTGTAGTATCTTTCTTTTTAAATAAAAACTTTGCGTTTTTATCTTAAGCTTGTCTGGTATATTTTCACAACTTTGTAAAGTTTCAGTGGTACGGATACGTATTGATAACACTGGCCAACACACACTTTGGTGTCTCGGATTTTTTTAGTGTATTTAAGCAATTTTGGGGTGCCTAATCCAAAAATGCCGTCAGGTTTGCTCTATCCGATCTAGTTTTCGAAATTCACTCTTTGTGCCCTATTTAGGAAAAGTTCGCCAAAATTAGATATAATGTGTTGTTATGTACGTAACTTTTTAAATATTACTATTTAATAGCTGTTAACTGAAACACAAAAAAATGGGTAGGCAGTATTTATTTAACAGAAAAATATGCACATACAACTTTCAATCACGAGTTAAAAATTTCCTTTTATAAGATTTTCTTGCGTGAGGTAACCAGAACAGTCTCGCTGAAGATTCCAGCAGTAATCGGCCATCATGTCGGTATCCCATCTTCCTTGGTACCTTTCCTCCATAATGCTGATGTCGTTATGAAGTATTCCTCCTTGTTCCTCACTAACATCACCTAAGTTTTCTGGCAAACAGTATAAGTGACTGTGAAGGTAATGAATCTTGCTGCTCATGTTACATCCGAACGTGTGAAAGTTAGAAAGTTCTACTAATAAATAACGGAGGAATTTATTAGGTATGAGTAATAAATTTTACTGTGGTATATCTCAAAAACTAGAGCTGCTAGAAAGAATACCAGTTATTTTTGCAACCATCACATCAAAAATACTATAAATCAGTTGGTATTCTACAGACACCACGACAAAAACTTTATTTTGTTGGGCGGTGTAATTAGAGTTTAGCTTTTTGAAGTATTCTTTCGCATATTTCTATTGGCGTGCATTTGGTCAATGTTTAAATATAATCTAGCATACCTCACTTATCTAAATGAGCTAATAGTGACCAACACTTCGAGATCAAATATGCAGTTATTAATTTATAATTGCACTGAAAGCATATTTGAGACGTATAGGTGCAAAATACGACGAGATGTTTCCAACTTGGAAAAGAATGAACTCTTGCATATTTAGAGGAATATTTTAACTTAAATTGCTATAAAAAAACTTTAAGATATGCATCCAGAGACTACATTCACCACTTATACCCACAAACCTAGATGTCACGAGAAGGTAATGACCTGTTCAAGATAAAGTGTCCTACACGTGTTAAAAACGAAATTCCTCTTAATTATTTATATTTAAGTGCGATGGTATTATGCAAAATATTAGGTTAATGAGACCAAAGGAACTGGAATTGGAAACGCTGTTAGTTCAATGTCCTGCGAGTTATTAATTCCGTGCCAATAGTTCCATTTCCAGTTATCGCAAATTAAGTTAGCAATTCCAACAAATCGACTAAAACTAGAAGAAAGAAGACTGGCTGTGAAAATTGTGCGGTCAAGACGTATATACATACATGTACCGGCGAGGCTGTAATTGTGTCTTTGGTCCAGCATGTTACCATTGCTCTCTCACGATTTCATAACGGTCAAAATATTTCATTCCAACTTATTGCATGAGGTATAATTCACCATGGAATAAGAAGGGAGCTGTGGCATTAAGTGTATGTTAGCAAGAAATGCATAATATAAATTTCAATAATTTGAATGAAATTTTTAAATAATAAAATAATAAAAATATATTCTGGGAGGGAAGGGGAGAGCTGCCTTATATCGTTATGGAGAAGCCATCCCTGTTAGTGACGATAACAATAGACAACAGCGGCAACGCCACTGTCATAAAAGAGATAAAAAATGTATATAACGGAATTTCGAAGCATCAAATGTCATAAATTACAGAATCATTTATATAAATCAAATGTCGAAAGAATAAAAATAAATAAAAATCATAAATAAACGCCAAAATAGAAGAAAGCAAACACTAAAGTGCCAAAGGAATAACATTTATTCAACATTAGATAAGCGAAAATAATGCAATGTCTGTTACGAACTCATAATGTGATTGATGGCGTACTAACAGCTACCATATGCGCTAAAATGCAAGTCTAATAAGTAAGACGATGACAATATCTAATACCACACCACAGATGTATTTATAGCGTGTGCGCTTCAATTACATCTGCAGCTTCCAAAATCTGCATTCTATACATTATTTTATTACTACAAAAATTGTGTAAATATTGAATATTTTTCGAAGTGATTTTGTTGACGATAATGGCGTCCGTAAATGTAACTTAGGATCATCTTGTAGAGGGTCTTCTACTACAGACAATGCTGTTTTTTAAGCTAGGCACTCCACACGCTACACTGTCGTAATGAGGATAGAAAAACGCACTTAACCACTCCAAAATTTACTGGAAATTTGAATTAACTTATCGTATATTTTTAATCGAAGTATAATATATTTTTAAGCGTGGATTTCGGAGCATATTCCTTCTAAAGAATTTCCTATTGTAGACGACGCATTGTAAATTGGGATTTCTTTCAGGTGGTGGTCCTATTGAGAATTCATTTTTATTTTTTGGTATCTGTGCTTCTCCCTGCCTAGCATTTCATCATGAAACGACGCACGGTTCAACAACGTTTAAAATTTATTCAAATGTTTTTTTTTAAATTTACATTCAGCTGCGGTTCCTTTACGTGCATTCCACTTGTCGAATGTTATAATTCTGTAGGTCTAAGAACAATTGAACGTCTTGTGTAGAAATTCGAAGCTTCATAACGTTCCTGTACGACTGTAAGACCAAGAAATGCAGGGAGCGAGGAGAATGTTGTTCGCGCAGACTCAAATGTATTAATTCCTCGTCGACCTCAGCCATTGGGCATTTTCAAGTTTAAGGCGAATTTTCCGAAAAGATCTTGAACTATATACTTACAAGATTGTTTTAAGCCAAGATCTCAAAGCAAACAATCATTTGTTGCGTTGCGGGTTCAGTAATTGGACGTTAGAGAAGCTTGAAAATGATACTGAATTTCATAAGAAAATCATTTTCAGCGATTAGGTTCGCTTCTGGTTTAATGATATTGAGAACAAACAAAACTCATGAGAAAATCAGCCAGAAGTAACAGACAGCATTCAGAGGCACTGTATCCGCTTAAAGTGACTGTTAGATGTACATTTCATGCTAAAGGAGACATTGGACCTTACTTTTCCTTCAACGATACTGATGATAACCCGGTTCCTGTGAATGGAATTCGCTAGCGCTCAATGTTGACTGAATTATTTTGGTGTGAATTGAATACTCTCGACTTTGACAACAAGTGACCAATCAAATAATTAACTTGAGTAACAGGTAGAGCGATTATTTTCAAACATTGACTAGTAACCTATCTTCCGCGCTCTTGCGACTGAATGATATTCCTAGACTTCTTCCTGTTGAGTTGTGTCAATCATAATCAGTATCAATAATAATCAATATGTCATTAGTTTACGCCAACAAACCGGCAACATTGCACGACTTGCAGATCAACACTGAACGTATTGCTGACTTTTGGGCTAATTTATATAAAAAAAATCATGGAAAATTAGGCTCAACAGATTCATTTTTGTCAACATGACCGTGGAGGACATTTGAATGATGTGCTTTATTAACAATGATTAGCTGCACTTTTCACCGAACTAAAAATGAGTTTAAAATTCTGTCTGTTTTGTTGTTGTTTTTTTTGCCGAGCAAGGGAAACTTTGATGTAATGAAATTTAATTTTGTTTTCTTACGTAGTAATCCGGTTAAATACACCACTAAACATATCAACTAAAATACCTGAAGCAACGGGATTAAACCAGTTTCCCACTTTCAAAACTTGTTTTAATCCCAACTAAAGTATACATAAAATTGAAAAACACGTATGCGCACTCTTCATTTATAGATTTTTTTGATAAAAGCCCGTGTGTTATGTTTCAAATCTAATAAACGCTACGAGCTTGAATTTACAGGGCGGATTTTACGGGTTCCCTCGTGTACCATAGTATGGTTGGAAAACTCGTCATTGTTAAACATTGATAACACACCGGTTTCAGCGATGCTTCACGCTCAGTGAATCGAAACCTAACGCTTCAGTAAATCCTAACTGCGGTTTTTCCTGTTTGTTTTCGGACTCATCCGCAAAACGCTGTTGTGGTGTGGATGTTTCCATCGTTACCCATACCAATACATGTGAGTGTGCGTGGGTTGCCGATCGAAATAATGAAATTAATACAAAACGGTACGGGTTATATATGGTGGTATGTATGGAAGTGGTGGTAGCAAGGCATTTTTTTATTAATTTAAACACTCTTGTTACTCAAAATGATTAAATATTATCAAGTTTTGTTATAAAAAGTGTATTCTTTTTAGATAAAAAGAATATATAATCATGTTGGATATTAAATTGGGACTGCTAAGAAATTATGCTAATTTCGTATACAAGATGTCCATGAATTAAAATAAAAAAGTATGTAAGTATATATAAGTAAGTTATTAGATGCAAGATGGAAAATGTCTTCGTGTATGTATGCGAGTTTGGTTGGATACATGTATTATGTATACACAGCCTGCTGGTTTCAGATATCGAAATTCGTACCTAAATATAGCAAATTTTTCGAAAATTATATCCGATACTATTACCTACTAAATTAGAGAACACCGAGTTGTCATTAAATGAAGCGCTAAATATAGTAGATTACCTCAAAGCCTCGTTAGGAAACAGATAACAACGATCGAGTTCGATCCCCAGTCATGACAACTTTCGCTAATAAAAAGTAGGGAAGACAAATACGTCAGACAAAAAATCATCGAAGCAAGCAACAGCCCTTCTCAGGGCTATCCTAAAGACGGAGTAGACACTGCGGAAACGTTGGACTATACAAGTTCCACGAACGATGGAAATAGCCCAAATAGCAACTCTAGTTATTACAATAAATTATATGCAGTTATAGATGAGAATCCCGATTTTCAAATTATAGTGCGTATAGATAGGAGTTTAACTGAAAACCAAGAGTACAAATATGATGCGGACAACTTTTTCAAATTCACGTACACCACATTATTACACTCTTTTTCCAAATACACCCAATATATTTTCACCTCACCGTAGAAATATGACTGAGTCAACACTGGAAGGCATGCCAATGACGAAAAACTACGGCGAATTTTTACTTCACTCTACATTAACAACACAATCAAACAAAAATAGTAATTACATTAATTATTTATAATATTGGAACTAATAGAGCCGTACGTTACTGTGAAATCACTCATTTCTGCAGCCCTATAAATAACATTATCATTGATAACATTAATTATTACCAGCGACAGTGTTTTAGTTGATGAAACTGAGCTTTCAATTTAAATTTGATTGACTGAAACAGTAAAAATGTCAGATTAAGTGGGTAGTATAGAGGGCTGATAAGGAATCGAAGGGAACCTGTTTTTATGTCTACTGAAACACAACTTGATTTATGAGCTAGTAGATGACGTCGACTTGGTTCTAATCCTGAAATTACACTTTATCAGTAGATTACGTACTGCCGTAAGTCAAACAGGGAAATACATAAATCAAGATTGATTGAGCATTGGATAAATACGTGTTTAAGGATACATTTTTATTGAAAGATAATCTGAAGGTTTTAAATAATTTATATGCGGCACTCCAATTCAAAAACTGGATTGCATTGCTATTGCGAGTACATTATTCGAATCGCATTGTTCTAGTGTCATAAATTCTCAGAACTGTTAATTTCGTGTTTGGATCTTACGGAGTAAGAATAAAAATTACATTTCCAACGGTACTAACAGTTCTCACCGAAGAACAGGTACATAGAATAACTGCTAATCCTGAGCATGCGCAGTGCATATTTTTTAATTCTGTTCCAACATCTTACACCGGTTTTCATAACTAGTGATACTGCACGAAGGTTGTCTTTTAAGTTTTACATATAAAGCTGGAATAAAGGAGTATATAATTTTTAAACATTTTATTAATGCATTTTTACTTGTGCTCAAACAAGCTCTGGAAGCAGTTATTCCACTCGTTTATTGGTACAGTGAAAATTGTGTATTTGTAGGCATTGACTGCTCCTTCTGACGATGGGAACCTTTAACCACGCAGTTCGTTCTTGATTTCCGGAGAATGGTTAACAATTCCATGTTTTTTTACGTTGAAAATTCAACTTTCTTGCGTGCTGTGTGTGAACTTACATTATCTTGGTGGAGGATGATTCGTGATTCGGGGTTGGTTTCTCGAGGCTCAGCGACGACTTGCAGCAAACAAATGGCTGTTTATCAATCGGCCGTAACAATTCTTTGATCTTATAGAGCAATTGTTGCTACATAACCTGCTTTCGAGATAAATTTCGCGACCATCTTTTTGGAGAAGCTTTCAGAAGGGGCTTTTCTTCACTTTGGAACACCCGAACAGACGACTGGCGTTTATATTCTGGCTCGTCTGAGTAAATCCAAGATTCATGACCATTGACGCGGTAGTACACGCTTTTAGAATTTCCGGCGTTGAAACAGTACAGAGTTTTTTGACATCAATTCACCGTAGTTACTTTCTGTTCTTCAATCGACAGATGGGGTATCCAATGGGAAACTAATTTTTTACACACAATTCTTCATGTAAAATTTTCAAATTCCGGTCTTTGAAATGCCCAATGATGCCTCAGTCTCGCCATATCTTCCTTGATCTGCAAGAATACGTTTTGCTTAGGAGCACGTGCCACAGTCTGTGGAAAACCGTATTATTTAGTGACGAATCGAAGTTTAATTTGTGTAGCACTGACGGAATTTGTTATGTACGGCGTCTCACAGGAGAAAGATTAAATCCAGGATATTGTCAGAAAACTGTAAAGCACGGAGGTGGTAGTGTGATGATATACCCGTGTTTTTCTGGTAATGGAGTGGGCAAAATATATTGCAAGACGTAAAGCTGCCATTTGCTGAATGGAATATGCTATTTCGCTGGCATTTTCAGCATGATGATCATCCTAAGCATACTGCTAGGGCTGTTAAGGAATGGCTAACTGAGCAAGGAGTTTGTTATTTGTTGGTCAAGCCATCTCCCAATCTCAATTCTATTGAGAACTTGTGTGAGATTGTAAATAGAAAAATAATGCATAATAAAAAATATAAAAACGCCGTTGAACTGTTTGATGCTTTATTAAGACAGTACCAGCAAATTGATTTGCGGATTCTAAACAATTTGATAGTCAAGCGGTGCGCAGCCGTCATTAAAAATAAGGGTAAGTATGCTACAAAGTATGAATGCTTATGTAAATAAATTTGGAATATTATTTTTGTTACAAAAAACTAAGTTGCTTAACTTATGTCACTTGAAAATTGCTCGTTTTTCAGTACATTGTAATATTATTTAAATTAGGATATCTAATATCAAATATTTTTTTTCTTTGTAAGACTATAAATTGTCAAATATTAAATCATAGCCCTCGTATATGCTTTCCTTATTTTGCTATCCATGCTAGCTGTCATATTTCGTAGAGTTGCTTAACTTTTGACCGCTACTGTACATGTACGTATGAAAAATGTCATGATGCCTTCTATCCGTCCCTGGAACTAACCCCGGGCATGTTCCCCTGAGTGCCGATCCCTAATTATAATACTTACATATGTAGAATAAATGTGAATGTGTTTATATCTATAACAGATTAACAAATTATATTTATCACCAGATATCATTCAAACTTGCAATAATGCAAAAGATAATACTAGCAAGATTAGTATTCCTCAGACAATTCTTCTATGTTCAGAAATATTAGTTAATTTTCGCGAAGAGAAGAATCAATTTTATTATCCTACGAACTATCCTCAACTAGTAGAATTTACATCGACCTTCAGCATAATCCAATCACATTCACTGGGCAATCAGCGGTTCGTTCATTGAACTGGAATCATCCGGCAGTTTTGAGCGAGTCATCGTTTCACTTCACTTTGTTTGTTCGTATACACCAGATGACCGTGACATAGATATTTATGCGTCGAGGAATTGGTGAAACGACCATCTTAGCCCGCCAAAAATTTGCTGATTTATATTTGGGAACATTTCTCCTCATTAAAACATCCGTAACAAGAAAGGAATTATTATTACTTCATTCGGTGTGAAATATAGAAGCACTCCGATTATATTGCGGTGCTAACATAAATTAATAGAACTCGTTTATATAAAGTATTAACTGACATGGCCAATTTAGGTGCAATTAAGATCTAAGCGTTTCTGTACATTTAGCGTTGCTTCAAAATTTGAAAGTTAGACAGTTGGATTATAACTGATGCAGTACGAATTATTTTGTTTCCCCATTAAAATTTCATGGTAGAAAGTTTCTAATTAAAACTTTTGCAATTTTTGGCAAACTAATTTGGGAAGTAGATAGCACTTGGGATAGTTTCATCTATAGAACATCAGGAAACAAACAAGAAAATGAAACTAACCTGGTTTGATTTATAAATTTATTTTCTTTCGTATTCGATAGAGTTCATAGTTTGTTTCTAACATAACAAAAACTGCTAATACTAAAATACAAAGTATGTTCTTTAAAGAAATGTTTGTTCGAATTGAATTCAGCATTTAGTTCTATTTACTAGCAAGTTGACAGCTACAACGAGAGTATTGTTGCTGATGGTAAGATAAAAAGCGATAGTAGTAACTTTCTAAGAAAATCTTGCAATTTTTTTTGTGTCATTGCAGTGAAATGGTATGAATAAATTATGGCATTTATATAAAAAATTTCTGTGAATTTGTAAAATGCCACGTAGGTCATATATCACCACATTAAATTGGAAGAGACGATAAGTTTATGTGATATTCAATAAAATTATAATGGTTTACTTACATGGCTTATTTAATAATTTCATATAACAAGCAATCGATATCTGCATTTATTTACATGTAGTAAGCTCGTAAAAGTTATAAACTCTATAAAAGGTTGAAATTGTTTAATTTAGAAAGAGTTCTCGTATCATTTAACTTTATTTTTAGTTGCGGTTTTTTACTGCTCACGTGCAGTAAATATTATGTTATACAGATTTGTTTTTTTTAATGGAAATCTCCATAGATGCATTTAATACATCTATTAAAGCTTTTCCGTACATCAAAGATTTTCATTATATTAAACAAACAGTAATTAATTTTCTATTAGTTACTGTGCTTTGTAGAAAATAGAGTAACTTTACTTTACTTTGAAACAATAATTAGAATAAAAGTAAATGACAATTGTTAGTGTCCCACTAAACTTTATGATTGACATCAGCAAAACATTCAGCTTGTCATGCCTTCTTTAGTGTATTTATCTCTTTCTATCAATGTAAAACAATTATAGTCTCGGACAATTGAATTAGAGCAACTTCGTAGTTTTAATTCTATCCATTAGTAATCTATTAAAGATATTCCATTTTAGTGAACTGTTATTTCCGGATGACAAACTTTTTCTTTCAGTGTAAGTTCAGTGGATGACTTCGGGTTTAGTAACAATACATTAACTATGAATGCATTAGATGCGAAGTGGTAACATATGTACGTTAATAGATTACTGCGTATCATACGATACGAACTTATCAATGTAGGACACCTACTTAGACGTAATTAATTAGGGACTTATTATAACGGTATTTGCCCTTTTTCTTAAACATGTTTTGTAATCCGCTGTTTAAGTGGCAGATGTTCAGAACACTACTCATTATTTTATTAAACATACTATAGTATTACAGTTTCTGTCTTCCAACGGAATGCCAACTGTGAATATTTCAGTTCTCGACTCGTTTGGCTGTAAGCGACGCAAAATTTTTATTGGTTACAGCTGAACACTTTAAGGAAAATGATAAACATACATCGTTTCGTATCTGTTAAAAATTTCAATACTTAAGAATCAATGCATCACATTATGCACTCTTGATGATAGTCAATATACAGAGTCTAGTAAAATCTTGGTTCGTTATTCAAGTGTAATGGTTATTGTTTAAGTTTGCTACTCCAGTATTTAATAAAACTATTTAAATCCTACCTTCGTGCTACGAAATAAAATATTATCTTAAGACTGAAACGAATTGTTGTCTTAATACTTGATGTAACTTAAAGAACATAAATGAGTCGCGTCACTCATTAAGCTTTGTGGTGGATTGCGTGTACTTAAAATAATAAACATTCCATCGTCATGAATAGTCGCTCAATCACTACAGAAATGCGGTTGGCGTGTCCGTTGCGCTTTACATAGATAAATACCATATTTATGCGTATGTATACAAGTGCGTACGCACAGGATTCGCTTATTTGATTGTATTCCGGGTACCCGCATGAATATGTAAGTAACTCTTATTATTATTATGATAAAAAGATAATACTGCGCCGATTCTTTTCTCACAGGTTTCGATCAGATAATGCGGCGTGTTATAAGCAGGTGAAATGAATGTGGTTTAATCAATGGGAACGATTTAAATTGAAACAATCGTAAATGAAAGATATTTAGATCATGATATAAGCAGGTTTACAGGTCTATTGTCCATTCTGCATGATTTCTCATCACAACGTTTTGTTTATACATGTACTATAGTTCATTAAGAATTCATATGGGTTATTTTTTATCATAAGCATTGTATTAGATGATAGTTCCATTTCTTCTTTTGTATAGTTGGGAATTGTTTTAAATTGGAAGCTTTCCAGCGGAAACGAAATACGCTTCCAGCTTTGCGATCAGTTTCGTATAATTTTGGATAACTGTTAGTAAGTATTCTGCTTAACAATCGCAATTACCATCAAAACTCCAAAATAGCAATAAACGGAGAAATTTTTAATTTACAGTGTTCGACGTTTATATCACCAAAAATAATTATAATAATGGTACGACATACGGAAATCGCTTGGAGATTAATTATAATACTTGTACTTTGAAAAATCGAAAAGAAACAGTTTACTTGGTCTGCCCATTTGATAAATTTCATCGCAAATATTGCGAAAATATGAAGCAGGAGCTGAAGAAACAAATAGCTGCACTTAACCAAAAGTTCCCTGGTATAACCCACACAGAGTAGGTTAAAATATCTCTCCGCACTTCAGTGGCAAAACCACTTTTTTCTGATTGTGTCAGGAGTCGTGGATTCGAATTCCGCCTGGGATACAAGAGCAATATATATCCTAGCTGCACTGATACCTTTCTTCAGTCACTATTCACCGTTGAGAAATAGTTAACGGCGCATACAAAATAACAAACAGTAAAGATGTTAATTGATAATTGTAGGGGAATGATCGTGTCTACGCAATAAGACTGGACCAAGTGTCGAAATATACCTGATGGTGCAGTTCTTTCTCCGATCTTACCTAGCTTGTATTAATAATTTTTATTGACGCTGTTAAGTGAGTTCCATAAATTACTTTGATTTTACTTAATTTCTTTTATCTTAGTTACTGTGTTGTGCGGACCCCATAGCTTTGATAATAGCTATAATTACCATGCGACTGTGTACGGTACGATAGCATGCATCTATTTGCAGTTAACTGGCGGTTCTTGTATATGTATATAACGAGTAACCTCGCTTACTATGCGATTGGCCGGTCCTGTCGAGCAGATATAATTATCTAGCTCTAGTTGCAATAAAGATGTAAAGCTATAGCGGTGAATAATATCAAATGGTTGAAGGAAAATTAATACATATGTGAATAACGAGGAAAATATAAAAATGGAAATGTAAGGATTTCCAAGATTATGTGCCAAAATTAAATCAAGGAAAGCAAAAACTTTAGGGCGCATATATTAAATGTCTGTTGCCTGAATTTGTACAGAATTAAAATCAACATTCTAATTCGTGAATCACAAAGTTTAAAGAAAAACATTTTTTTTTGTCACTCAATACGCAGCCCATTTATAAAAACATTTTTAAGATTCTTCAAAGGAATAATTCAATTTTTTTTAGGACCGAGTATATGATTTTGTGTAATTTTCCCTGCCATTCTTAACGTATTGGAGTACAGATAACCACCTCGTATTATCGAGAATAAAATGCATATTGTCCAGACTTTAATTTATGAATAAGGAAAAGTCAATGCAGAAACTTCTTATGATCAGAAACAACACTTCACTTCTCGGTATATTGTTAGAAAAGAAACAACAAGCATTATTATTATAATACCTTTCACATTTTATGGAATTTTAAGACTTCATTAAGTATTTCTTAGAAATTTCATGCATCATAGATTAAACTAAGCTTCTCTAATAATCAGGTACTCAGTTTTTAAATAATTAACGGGGGCAACCTGATTAAAATTTCTAGGAAACGATGAAGAATAAGAGAACGTTGTAATTTATTTGATTTTACTAAACGAATTGATTAATTCATTAATCAACATGAAGTAGAAATCATAACCTGGATGTATGAATATGAGAATGAAAAAGCTTTTCCGTACATCAAAGATTTTCATTATATTAAACAAACAGTAATTAATTTTCGACATTCCGGCCAATGAAAAATTGGGAAAGAGGAGCAGATGTTTTACGTTCTTAAATAAATGTTTATTCTGTGGAGGCTGAGGTAATATATTATATCTCGTTATTTCAATCTATTCATTTCAGTAACAGGAAATTAAACAAGCTTTTCTTTTAAATATTTAACGAATAGCTTCTATTTTTTTAAATATGTCGGAAACATCTTGTTTAGTTTTTTATGTTAAGATATTTACATATATAACATGTGGTTATAAGAACAATATTAGATTATTACAGGAACTCATTTTAAGTAGCTTTATTTTATTTTCACATTCGAATTCTTACTAGGCATATTAGAAACATTAATTAAAACAGTTAAACAAATATACCGCAGCATGTATTACATCCTTCGTGTTAGGAATTATGTTCATTAAATATAATTCACATTCAATTTAAACATTCAATATTAATATTAAATAAAACATTATACCGCTAATAGCAACCGTAGGCTAAGAGCATGGGCGGAATTTTGAATGGAAGGAAGTGTCCTTGCATCTACACTACCGTCCATTGAAGTTTGGCCAAGGGAAACAGTTTTACAATACTTTAATTCCATAAGCTTTACTGCATTCAACGATGATCATCTTAATAAACATCTATCTTAAATACATCTGTAACTCAAAAATTATGAAAGTATTACGATGAAAAGAAGTAATTAAGTATTTTATGGCCCGGAACAATTATCCTCACTTTCAAAGGATCATTCTAATCTATTTATTAGATGAGTTGTATCGATGGAACCAAGCAGGTAAAGACTTTATTGTATCCGCTTTCTCCTTTAGGTGTCGTCCCTGCCTGGTTCGATCGTTTACTGCGATTGCCAAACTCATAACAGTCTAGTTTGAATATAATTGTGATCAGGGGTACAGTAAGTGAAGAACACTGTTTCAAATGCCTCGCAATAAATCAATAGGTTTTGCTAAACGATTTAGTAAAATAACTTTGCATAAAAAAGATTTTGCCAGTAGGGAAATCGGTGAGAAATTAAATCTAACTGCGTCGACAGTAAAATACACTATTCGACGATATCAAGAAGCAGGCGACTTAGAGGACCGTGACCGTCCTGGTGCCTTATAAATAACCACCCCAGCAGACGATCATTTATTACTATGAAATAAGCGAAATTGTATAAAAACAGCGCGGGACTAAAAAGGCTACAGTAGGCCCGTGAACATCGTTATTGGACGGTAGGACAGTGGCAACTGTTTGGTGGACTGACGAATCAATATTTAAGGTGTTTGATTAAAGCAGGAGACTGTTTGCATTGTACCGATAATAAAACACGGTGGTAATACCAAGGAAATTAAACTAGCAAAGGGAGATATATTTTATCTATTGATATATACGGGGAAACTATTAAGTTCCGTAAATTTTCACTTTATTGAATCTGCAAATCAACATAACACTTTGCACTGGTAGATATAAAAGCCGTCCAAACAAATAGTGTAACCTGACAGAGGTCTTTGGCATCTATGCCAACATATTACAATAACGACTGTGTTTACAAACGAGTATGTAGGAGAACGTCCTAAACAGACTTATTTTTCATTAAAACGTATCTACAATGTGATCAGCGACTAAGATTAGTAGATGCTGTGTTAGAAGTGCCACCTGTAGTACTTATTATGCAACTGTCAAGTATGCAAATTCTTTTCTTCTAAAAGGGGTCAAAAAATCTCATTAGCTTTAGTTTGATAGAAAGCGCATTTGGTGATACACATATAATTTCACTTCTTTTGTTCATAGTAACGGTGTAAATTGCAGAAATCTGAAAATGATCGAATTTCACCGCCTAAAGGTGCGGTTCTGCAGAAACGAAGAACGCTGTATTACAATACACGGTAAATCCTACAAATCTGCTAAGTTTGTGGAAATAAATTAGAAGGGTTTTATAAATGCAAGTCCTCCGACACCCTGCATTACAAGAGGATCCATCCGGAATGTAACTATAAAATTTCATTTTTTGTTCATTGCAAAAATCTGAAAATTATCGAATTTCTTCGGTTCTGAAGAAACGGAAGCGCTGTTTTATAACACGCGATAGATCCTACAAATCTACTAAGTTTGTGAAAATAAATTAGGAAACAAATATATATGTGTACGTATATATACGAGGTATGTCTCAGAATTAATGAGAATGATTAGCTTTAAAGTGTTTAATTGAATGTATCTACAATTTTATATTGTTCCCTTCGAAGTATGCTCCTTCAGAATACATATAGCGTCTCCAGCGAGTTTTCTATTCCTGGTAACAACTCTGTAAGCCTTGTTCCGTTAGGTTGCTTAGAACCTGCGTCGTGACTCTCGGGATGTTGTTTATAGTTCTGTAATGGGAATCTTTCAATTTTTTCAATATTGGAGAAAGATAATAGTCACATGTGGAGTCATGTCTGGCTATAGGATGGTTGTGGGAGCACTGGAATGTTTTTCTCTGCCAAAAATTTTCTAACTAACAATGAGCTGTGACTGGATACTTTATCATGATGTTTATAACCTTTTTTGATTCTCGTGGAATTGTCCACAAAGAATTCGTACTGCAAGGCCAGACATTGGAATGAAACCTTTTACTGTGAGGTTCTTGAACATTTGCGGATAAGAGTTTTGTGAGTGCGACCAGACATTATCAGCTCGTGGATCTTTCATTACGATAATACGACATTCCTGTACTCCCACATCCGCCCTATACTCCAGACATGGCTCCATGTGATTATTTTCTCTTTCCAATGCTTAAGCGGAAACTGAAAGGTTCCCATTACGGAACAATAAATAACATCCAAAGAGTCAAGACGCAGGTTCTAAACAGCCTAACGGAAGAAGACTACCAAAATTGTTACCAGAAATGGAGACACCATGTGTATTCTGGACGAACATACATACATACATACATAATTGTAGATACACTCAATTAAACACTTTAAAACTAATCATTCTCATTAATTCTGAGATATTCCTGGTATATATGCAGATTTTCCTATTTTCCAGTGATTTCTGTCCCTTTCTCTGAATTAAATGCAATAGTCTGTCGTACGTCTTACAATTTTAACAGCAGCCGCGGAGAAACTAGATTTGTTAGGCGACGTATAGTCGCCGAATAGATGCAATCCGATAGTCCTGTCACGTCCGAGGATGTTCGCGGACAAATGTGTCCGATTGCAAAAAGAAAATGCCTGTACCTACTACTATTGGTTGTTTCCTTGCGCCTCGTCGCATTCAATAGATTCGATGACGTTAACAATGTTAAGAACCACCGCGAAGTAACGCCCGTCCGTATATGGTCACTTGATGCCGTATAGGTTTTTATATGCGGATGGCATTGAGTCCTCGTTTGTTGTCTTTTCAACGTTTACTACGATCAGTACACGGCTAAGTATTATGTTCGTTTTGATTTCTGTTTCGCAAGGTTCTCTATAATACTTCTATAATGTTTTTTTCTTATTAGTGTTATTTAAATGCACACAGATCTGAATTGTAAATTTAATAAGATGTTAAACGAAATAATTTAACAATTACATACTTAATAAAGACAATAAAATTGGAACAGCAGACGCCATTAAAGAAAAGTTACAAATCACATTGCTTTGGAAAGTATTCTGTGCTGTATTCACGCGTCCTTGGTTTAATGATAATTTAAACGGCGATGAATTGCTGACTAACTCCCATTACACGCTTATATTGCCTCAACATGGCATGTCATGTAGTTTAGTAGATATCCATAAAATAAATTTTGCTGAAACTGTGCCAGGTACTTACTTCGAATGGGGAATCTAAATGCCTTAAGTACTAATTGTATGTTCAGGTATTAACTATCAAATGTTCGTTGCAATAGAATAGGGCGTGACTAAAAAATAACCAATTTGTCATAGATTGTAACTGTTATAGTTCTCATTAACACGTAATTGCAATTATTCATAAAAGGAGTTGTAGAAATTTTGTCATTTTCATATTTCTCTGGAATATTCGTTAGTAACATCTAGTCAAGCCTCCTGAAAAGAATACAAAATTGAAGGTGACAAATGATGTTAAACATATAGATTTTGAAATTTGCCTCCATATTCAATACATGCGTAACTTCGTTCATAGAAGGAGCTGTAAAAATATTTGCATTTTTATACTTCGATGGGCTATTCTCGGGCATCATCTGGTCAAGTCCACGCAAAGGAATTAACTAGGATATTTCGTGCAATATTTTTATTAAATTATGAGGAAAACTGAATTAGGCATCCCAGTAGGGTGTAATTCCTTCCTGTCTAGGATATACTACGCTTTAAATTGCTCTATTATTTATTGCTATAGGTAAATTTTCTTCTCCTTGTGAGGCGAAGCTATTTGTCCATATACATAGGTAGAACCGTTCTACTTAACATGAATTTTTATTGACATAATTTATGTAATTCGTTTGGAATTCATTTCACTTTTCTAAATTTTCTCTCTGATATTGCTTGGTTTACGCTTTCTTATTTTATATTTTGTTGTTGTTGTTGCAGGCAAAATACCATTAGGACTCCCTCTAATTTTCAATTTCTTCAAAATTATCTTCCTTGTTGAGAAGCTGTACTCATATGCATTATTGAATTATATCAAATTTATTATCTTGAAAAAACACACAGAGACACACATAATCTTCTAAATTCTAGTACGTCGAAAAGATAGCACGACTGGCAGCTTTGTTCATAATTGATCTCGTTTCATAGGCTTTGTAGCCTATCAACGAGGCAAACAGGTTTAGTATACCGTGGAACCAACTGTTATAATGACAATTTATTGCCCAACAAATTCGACAATCCAATTATAGGACAATATATTACAAATCAAATTGTAATTTATTATTACGAATTTGCCAGCGGAAGTTTCATATTAATTTAATTAAGGACTTGGCTTTAAATAATATTTTTTGCCAACATTACATCTAGGTTTTAAGTGATTTGAACTTACAGGGTCCCGTGGTCTAGCGGTAAGATGCTCTCCCGGTAAGAGAGAGGAAGTGGGTTTAAATCCTACCGGGACTGACTTTTTTAGAAAGGCATCTTTAAAATACGTTGGTAATTACAAGGAAATTTATAATATATTTTAATGCAAAGTGAACTACATGCAAGTATAAACTTAAGTATACATAAACAAAAGAAGAAAAAGAATATACGTTTAGCTTTAACTGAAAGTGTAATTATAAAAAGTGTAAGGGACTTAATCACTTCCTTATAATCAAAAACAAGTTTGAGAAATTCATTTCGAAATTCTCCGAAACAATCTTGAACGGAATACATTCACCGTGTATCGATCTTTTGCTCATTTCAAAGATACGATTCAATCACGAATACTTTGTGTGCATTATTAAATACAATTTTGAAGTTTAGAAATACACAAAACTATTTATGACATCAGATTCTGAGAATTACTGAGAGAACATTTGATATTTAAAATTTAATACGTGCAAATCATAGATACAAGTTAGCACATCTAATTTTTTCTCTAAAATCTGTTTGACTCCGGGTTTTTCTGTACACCTGATATTTATAACAACTCCTTCCGAATTTTCAAACAAAAACATTTATACAGAATTCCAATAATATAATAGGGTTTCGATTTTCCGTCAGTCTTTTAGATACCTTTCATACGGCGTTTACGAAAATTTTCCCGGTAATTTCTTCGTGTTGATTCAACAATGGCAACAGGTTCTTATTAGAAAAATGTAACCTATACTTCACATCGGTATGAAAATTCTGTACCAATTCCTAGAAAATATACAGGGTATTCCATTAAAACAATGCAACAATATCCATTGAATTCAGCAGTGACTCTGATGGGCATTCTGTAGAAACTAGTTGATATAACAAAAAACTTTCAAGAAAGCATTTCAGATAATACATTTAAAAGAAGCTTCGACATTTCACAAAAGCCTTGAGTATTCTCGATTATGTCTAAAACTATGTTAGGTGAAGGGAACATTGAAAGAAGTTGAATTGAAAACTGGTAACTAAAACTTTAAACATCCGGTTTAAAAAACCAAAATTCTACTGCGTACTGCGAAGTCTGAATATCCTGTATCCTTAGTTATAATTTTATGTCTTGCAGAACTTATGTGCAATCAATTTTCACCTGAGAAAATGTTTCTAAATTGCTCAACGAAATAGTTATCTTTCACCCACGCACCAGGTGGCCATTCTGTATTAAGCTTAAAATGTTTTTCAATTCATTGCTAGCATAATAAATTATGAGCAGTTATTGGTGCAGATTTCCGGGGCCGCTCTCTGAAAGTACTTGATTCTCGGGTTGAAAGATCTTCATTGCCTTCCCAATTACGAACAGTGCTTTGAAAAATTGAAATTGTACAATCCTAATCTACCAATTAAAATAAAGCAATTTAACTTCTCGACATTCTGAAGGGGGACATATTAAAACGTTTTCTCTCTTACTTTCTATTTGAATTCACTTCAGAATTCAATGATTTCTTTTTCTTACGTATCTATTACATTATATACCCTCACATATAGATAGGTACTTAAAGCTTCCACTGGTACATATACGCGTACACCACGTAACCATTTTTATTGGCATTGCAGTCGTTAAGTTCTCCGGTAATAGCGTACATTCCTTTTCCGCGCGTTTGTTGGTTTCCCGCATTGTTTGTAATAACTGCGGAATGCGCGTCGACGATGGAAAAGCGGTACTAGACCCTGGGAAAAATCCGACGCCGAATGTTTACGATGCCTCTACATAACACCTGCCGAATTGGATCTTTTTTCCAAATGACGGTAACCACGACGGCGGGAAGATGTTAGTAATTTCGGTGGAGAACCGCGCTGGTATTTGCTAAAGAAATGTAAATGGCTCGTTCGAGTTTCTGCTGGGAAGATAGTATGGAACGGATCTTCCGCGTGGAGTAAAAGTTCAGCTGACGACTTTGTCACTCATATAATATGCGAAAATGCAGGATCTTATGGTAGGGGAGAAAATAATTTATTTGAATTGAGTTGTGGAAGCCAAAATAAAAGTTTTTTGTAGAATTAATAATCCATTTTATTGATGAAATGACGGGAAAATATTGATGTTTGATTATTTTATTAAACGAAGTCCATCTAAATGATAGTTCAGTCAAAAAGAATAATGAATTCATAGTTTTCTTTATTGTAAAGATTGGTAATTTTTGATTTTTTAAAAAAACATTATTTTTATCAATCCTGATCTGACAAATCGATAACTTTGCATGACCAAGAATATTTATATATCTTTATCGCAAGAATATCTAGAGCTGCTGGATAATGATTACATGGAAAAATAATATCATAGCCAGTTCCAGTTTTAATAATAATAGTAATATACTAGTCCAGCAGCTAATACCAATTACAGGAAAATAGCTGGTTAAAAATTAATTAATAGTGTAACACAATACATGATAACGAAAGGAGCAACAAAATTAACGACAAAATGAATGTTCATATAGAGTTATACATAGGACATTTCTCAGAGAGAAAACCATATTACTCGTTGACTATACGATCATTGCCTATTAGTCTTCAGGTCGCGGGTTCGAACCCTGTTGTCACTGTCAGTTGTGTGTTCGTGCTATTGACCGAGACTGACAAACATATTTGTTGATGTTAAAGATGATCTATTGTTTATACCAGTTATTGATAGTTCTGCTCCAATCTATGGCCAATTACAACTAATGGTTGTAAATGCATTAAGATCATCGGTATGCTCTAATTTAACTAGTTAAAAAGGACGTTTAAATATACATTGACTATGAGAGGACCTAAAGTGGATCCCTGGACTTTTCTATTCCACAAATACCATTGCAACAAAAATACAAGGGACGGAGAAAACCCAGCTAATCAAGTTTAACAAATAAAATAGAGTGATCGCTTATATCGGACGGTTTAACAAAGATAGTGAAATGTACGTCAAAGTTCGAGATTTATACGAAAAAATATTTAAGCTTCAATAAAATGTGTCTATCAACATGCATGTCTTCAGTAACAAGTATTAAACATAAAATTTAAGTAAGGAAAAATAATTAAAGTTACAGAGAAAATTGTAATTACTATCTTGCTTTATCTTTCCACGAATTAGACTTATATAACGAGATATACTCCAGGCTCTTAAACGGTTATACCGCTTTCGGTATACGATCCGGGATTACGTAACCGCTTTAAGGTGTTAAGAGAAAGATAACAAAACTTTGGGATTAATGAACTAAGCGTAAATAATTTTGTAGTCGCTTCATTAATTCCTTAAGGGAACTATTTTAGATTTAAAATTTGTTTTAATATACATTCTTTTTATTTGGTATAGCAAACTAAAGAAATTGAAAAATTCCCGAGAATATTCATATTTCAGTAAAAATTCCTTTGTGTACAAGAATCTGATGAAGAATAATTTTAGAAGCGGTTATATTAAACGCATTCTTTTTGAATGCTAGCGCAAAATCTTTCATGCTGGTTTAGTACGTTTTAGTTTAGAAGTATGTGGTCCTGGCGGGCGCCGAAAATTCCACTTATAAATTCTATTATAATTCTTACGTTTTTTTTTTTATTATTATTATATTTCCACTGTTGTTTAGTTTGATCGATTGTGTTAACTTCTTATAACTCTGTGCAGTTAATAAATATATTTGCAAGTAAGTAAGTAGTCGCTATAAAATAACAGATGCTTTGAGGAGTGAGTAGACTCTTTGATATTATTTTAATGCTAACATTCTTATACTCGAATCTATTAGCTTTTGATTAACTAGTTATGAGCGATTATTAATAAATATTGAAAAAATAGTATTATCCATGATGATTGGAAAAGGGCCAAATTAGTTTCGTTGTTCAAAAACGGCGATAAGAATAAAAATTATCAAAGAATTAGCCTATTAACTAGAATATTAAACAACAGGTTAAAGATCATAGCAGAAGAACTAATAAAAGACGACAAAATGGGCTTTAGAAAAGTCAGATCAACCACAGATGGAATACAACAAATTATAGAAAAGCAGAGGAAATACAGCAGAGAAATACACATTTCGAGAATCCCAAAACGAACAGGCGACCATCTGCTTCGAGGTACCTCCGCCGCGAACAACTATTGTTGGGTTTGGCACATCTTTAAAGATCCATACAGTCGATTGCTGTTTACTTTCGGGTTCATACGCATAGATCCAAGTGCGGCTTTTGACGCACCACGATTACATTTTTTGAGCATTTCTTTGTACCAATCGACAACAGTCTTTTTTGAGCGATTTTCAAATTATGCGGAATCCAACGCGCACAATTTTTATCACGGCTAAAAGTTCGTGTAAAATCTTGTTTATGCTTGTCATCAGAATGTACAGGGATGCCTCAATCTCACGGTACGTCACATAGCGATCTTGCTTTATCACTTCGTGCACAACATCCATGTTTTCTGGGACAACAATCAATTTGGACGACCTTCTTTAAATCCGTCCTCACAATTGAATTTACAAAACCAGTGACATGCAGTGGTTTCAGATGGTGCTTCATCGCCAAAAGCTGAAGCGAGTCTTTCGATGCACTGTTGTTGAGGTAATTCACGTCGAAAGTCGTAGTAAATCATCGAACGAAAATTCTCATGTTCTATTTTCTGACTGAGATGAAATTTTCAAGTCACTAAACAACACAAGTAGCATCTGAATAACTAAACGTTCTGAGTACATATGCACTCAAATTTGCCAATTCCGGATAACTATTTTACATTGTTTCATTTTTTCACACCTAAAGAACACAATTTCTAAAAATATACCACATGCAGTATTACTATAATTTTTTGCTAAATTCTTCTTTTATTTTTACTAAGAAATATTTTTTTGTTATTCTGTTAAAGTTATTTATTAACTTTCAGATGCAGGTGTAACCTACATAAAAAATAAAATATCAATTACGTTTTTTACGGTCATATTTCTCTACAAATCTAAATACAAAATTCTTTGAATCTGCAAGAAATCACAACAGACCTAACTTTTTAGTTTTTTTTTAATATTATCACGTAAGCGTTTAAATTACGGTGCTGACGGCCAATGCACTGTTAATTATAATCTAAGAGCGACGAATCTGGAAATTGTTTGCACTTCACAGTACGTCGACGGTACCATAATTAGAGCTAATAGGTACTTCAAATAGGGTGAATCAACATGATATATTGCGTTGGTAATCGAAACTTCCATCTTTGTTGCTACTTCGAAGCCGCGTCGTATATTTAATTTTGTTATCGTTCATACTTCACTACCTTCGCATAAATAATACACTGTACGGACAACAGATTAGCTATCGTACAGTATGCCTATGGCGAGAACGTGGTATGGTCGCTTACATCGTCCGAAGTTCCATATATAAACGCTTCCCGACTACCTTCCTTAATCATCCCAAGGCATTGTGAAAGTGCATTAACACTAAACTCTTGAGAATGAATCTGTTCGTGCATATAAATTAATTTCGCATACAGAAACTCAACTCTCTTCTACGTTGTGTGGTAGTAGTATGTTAAAGCAGGTTGAAGTTATGAGAATATTTGTATTGAAAGCAAGAATGCGTGACTGATCCAATTAAATTTAATAAAAACGACAACCTGGTCTTGAAATTGAAATTTTTCACTTCTACTAGCGGTTATGTGTAATAATAAAAAAAAACAGAAAGTTTGAATGGGATTGTACGAAGTATTACAAGTCTGCAAGTTAACAATTTGCATTTATACTTACTATTATACAGTCTCTGTTCATTTTATTAGGGCAACCTTGTAAATTTAAGCTTTTGTGTGTTTCCAACAAATACAAGCATAAAATTCAGGTTTACAATACCTATATATTTTTTAAAGAAATTGAGAAAGTGACACTTAATGACCTCCTGCCTATTATTATACCCCTCATGAACCATTCTGTACCGCATAAAAGATGGATAGAAACAAGATTGTCATCAGACTCATCAGTGATAATCTTGTCAGTCTTTTTTTTCAGTTGGTATGCCCTGTTTTACCCATAACGAAAAAGTATAAAGCGCATGGAAGCAATAACTTAAAGTGCAATGCTAACACGTAAACACGGAAAAAACCTTGTTACATAAACAGATAAATATTCTTTCTACACTAGTAACCGATCCAAATAATCTACGAATTACTGTGTCTTTCAATCTTGTTTCTACCCATTTTCTATACACTACAGAATGATTTATGAAGGGGATAATAATAGGCAAGAAGTCATTAAGTGGCACTTTCTCAATTTCTTAGAAAGATATTTAGGGAATGTATTTAGATAGATATTATAAACCTTATTCATGAATTTTATAGTTGTATTAGTAAATTATCGCGTTGGAACAAGAGCTTAAATTTACAAGGTAGCCCTAAAGTGGACAGAGACTGTATAAAACTGGAAGCGTAAAATTTGAAGTGCGATGTATAAGTATAAACTGCACCCGGAACTGTGTTATATCATCTTTGTTCGTCTTAGAAGGAAGGAGATTCCAATGTCATTCTTTTCAAAAGAAATAATGGATTTAATTAACACTCATTATTTTAAATTCTTTTCAAAAATGTTCTAATGAGTTTTTTAAATCTTTCAACTCTTCTTTTAATCTATTAAAAAGCAAATTTGTTAATACTATTTTTCTAATTATCTACATTACAAATGGCTAACTCGAAACCCTTCTGTGCTTCTGCTTACAATTTCGTAGGATAATCTTTATAATTGTTTTGATATAGATATATTTAAAACTTCGTTTAGTTACAGTAAGCACATGTAATTATTAAGAATGGCCGCTGATTGAACGATAGTTATCGTATTGTCATCGATTAGATAGTCTGCACTACGGACATTGTAATAGCTCGACAATATTTAGTGTCATTAAAATTACTACCGTCAGAAGTAGAAAGAGCAGGAAGAGAAAGGAAAAAATATAAACAATACTGGGTATATCCGATAAATAGTGGGAGTAATACATGCACATTTTCACTATTAGACTATTAGATTCAATGTAAATATTAGTATGAAAATTTCGTTGGTATTAGTAATGATAAAATTACGACCTCCTTGCAGTTTACCGGCGCAATGCGCTACCGGCTGCACCATGAGACTGACTGTGAGTTCAAATTACTTTTAATACCTAGATGTCACAATGTCTGTCGGAACATCGTAACATCTCAGATTATCCAAAAAAGCTTTTAAATTAGTAAAATTAGTCCATCGAGCTTTGGAGCTAGTGTCCTTTAAGTTATGAACAGAAAGATGCAAATTATTTATTACAGTTTTCTTTATTTTCATTATTAGAAAGAACAAACTTATTTGCAAGTTAGGAATTTATATTTTAAAATATCTATATCTAAATTGGTATGCGTGCATTTCAAAACGTAAACCTCAAAAATATTTTGCCTCTATAAAGTCAACATAAATGAAAATTTGTTTTATTCCTTTTTTCGATAAATTTACTGCCTTATATGAGGCCGCCAATTATTCGGAATAAATATTCAGCGTTAGCCTACATTTATAGAATCGAATAAAGGCGAATATGGTGAAAATTGTATTATACTACAGTAGATCATTCTGATGATTCTGAAATCGAATGTCAAACATAGGATTGTTTAAGACTATAGACAAAAGAGATTTGGAATGGCCCGAGCGAAATAATGCTGACGTCGGGGATATTCAGTCCCAACAAAAATTACGCGAACATACTATCAAACAACTTTTCTGTCAAACAAAATTGGAATACTTTCTAGAGAAAAATTAATTACACTTGTTTATTTGTTTTTTCGATTTTTAAACAAAGTATGTTTTACGCATATGCGTTACAAATTTGAGTTAATTTTAATGCCACCTTTGTTTGTAATTAACTTTATCCAGTAACATGAACTCGAATATTATGGACAGTCATTCATAATTTGTACACATTATCGAGACCACTCTGTATTAGGTATTATTCAATATAGCCTTCTTTTATCACCTTATATAGATTCGTATATGACTATATCCTTTTTCAGAATTACGAGCGTTGCCAAGTTATTTGACGCGCTTTATAGTTTAAAGTATTACATTTCGTTTGTTTGTCGTTGCTGTCGCAGTTTTAGACTAAGAAGAATTACTGTAAATTTATATTTAAGTGTGATTAATTAGATTAATATGATTATCCATTACGAAAAGTCCTACAAAAAATATTGCAGTTCGCAGAGATACAAAATAATACAATACTAAATGAGAACATTTATCAAGAAGCGAATATTGAGTAAACAAGGAATTGTACGTTATTAGTTTCGATCATATCCAGTCATTGCATGAAAGAAACTGTTAAAAATTAAATTTTGTATGCTTTTTAACGTGTAATAGATACGAAAATTACTCAGATGCCAACTTATTCTATAACTTTAAGGCAAAAAATGTAAAAAATGAATAAAACAAGCAGACTGTTGTTCAGTGTTTTCTCATTAGCTCCACCTTCTCGCCTTATTATCGAACGCCAATCATATTGCTTACTGCATTATCATAAAACATTGCGGTTTATGGTATATATACAAAATGGTAAGAATTGCTAGTGATTTGATTACCAGATGGGCTTTATGAAAGAACTGGTTTGTAGTATGCTTATTATATCTTATTTTTAACGAAATGCATTTATCAACGTTTTCGCAGAAGTTGGATGATAAATCTTTCACACTTTTTTATTTTTAGACACTGAGTAGTGTAATGTATTAACATTTCATAAATTGACGATCTATCATTATGAAACGTTTAACTAAATATTTGTGGCAGTAACGAATAGCTTTTAATGATAAAACTGTAAGTCACATCGTGTTCATGTACCAATTGGCGTTGGTCCAAACGTTTTATAACATGCTAATTGAAAAGCGCCCTCATTTGCTTAATTATGAAATTAAATTTTCGGACAGTCTTTTACTGCCTGTGTATGATTTACGATCCAGTTACCTCTAAAACATGTTTTGTTTGGAATAAATAAACTTGTAGGTAACAAAGACAAATAAATAATGTCAAAATAGTAGTTTATTCAAATATGCCTCTTATCTCGTGATATAAAATGGCTTACATCTAAAATATTCCAATTTGTGAGGATAGTCTGAAAAGTTTCTAGTTTAACATAGAAACGAGCTTTTTTTGTTATATTCAATTTTATTTCTTCACACAATCTCCTTGTAAGTCTGTACACTTTTTCCAGCAATCCTCCTATTCTTCTAATCCGCTGAAATAGTTGGTAACTTATTCGGTAAAATCGCCGTTTACGGATGTGAGGAGCTTTTCGTTCGATGAAAGTCTTTGTTTTCTCAACGAAACTTTGAGTCTAAGAAACACAAGAAACTCAGTGGGGGCCAGATCTGCTAAATACAGTGGGTGGTTAGTTATGTGGAACCCCAATTCATGATTTTTTCGAATTCACTCTGCGCAATCTACTATTCCGAGTACGCCTTGGTTTCGGAAGTATAGTGGTGTATCCATGTTTCATATACAATTCTTAATCGACACCAGAACTCTGAATTATTTCGCTTAAACTGCTTCAACAGGCTTTTGGATATTCATTCAAATGCGTTTTTGGTTCTGAATAAACAAGCGCGGTTAGCTTTTTCATGTCCAAACCTGTTAGTTAGTTAGTACAAAACAAATACGTTCTTGCGAGATGTCTACAGCCTCTGCTATTGCTTTAATCTTAAATCGACGATCGTCAAGCACCATTTGGTAGACTTTTCCGGTGTCAATAATTATAATTTTCCTTGTAATTATCAACGATTTTAATTTTCTGAAAAATATTAGTGTCGATAGGATTTGATGTGAAGTGATAAAGTGATTTGAACTTACATGTACTAAGTAGTGGTCTCGTAGTGTAGTGGTAAAACGTTCACCAGAAAGCGAGAAGGCGTAGGTTCAAATCCTACCGATACCGACATTTTTTCGGGAACTTAAAAACATTGGTAATTACAAAAAAATATATATAATTATCATTATGAGAGCCAACGAAGGCCTCGCATTAATTTAATTGATATGAACTTGGCATTAAAAATAATATTGTGTCTATTGGCATGTTTACGATACATCTACAGACATTAAGATATCTAGGAATTAAAACTGATTTGAATTTACAAGGTTCCATGTTGTAGTGGTAAGACGTTCGCCCGGAGAGCCAGAACGTAGGTTCAAATCCTATCGACACCGACATTTTTCTGGGAAAATTAAAAACGTTGGTAATTACAAGAAAAATTATAATTATGATCGTGAACGGAACCTCTACATAATTTTTCCGATGTTATCGCGTAAGAATTGCAGGTTTTGATCGTCTCGAATGTTCACTCACAACTAACCTGGCATGACCACGTTCAGCTGCCCAAAATCTCACCGCGGCAAATGATGGTGCATAGTCCCTGTAAATAACGTCCATCTCAGGTTTAATTTGCGTCGGTGTATTGCCTTTGAAATGCAAGCATTTAATCATGAATTGATATTTTATTTTCTCCATTTCTAGAAGTACTAATATCGACTGACGCAAACGACTGTTAAGCTGCAACTGAGCATCCAACACGGCTGACACTTTCAAAAGTATCTTTCAACGCGTATGCAATTAAATTACCACAATAATTTTGACAATTAACACTTTTGGCTTGAAATTTCTGAGACCAGCTTTGTATAAACAAATATTTAAGTGGATAAATTTCAGAAAAACAAGGAAAGTCTTTGAAAAATTTAACAGTTTTTTTTAAGATTGGTTTCGTTTAAGTTACTACAAGCAATTAGAAACGTCCTTGAAACGATCTTAGCTTGGAAAATTGGGAGCCATCGTTAAGTATTTTTGAGAATCCAATCATATATTTTATTATAGCAGTTCATTTCCATTCAGGTATGCTAGTTTACTTTTGATAATGAAAACGAATTAAAAAAAAAGAAAACCGCAAAAAGGTGATGTACACGAATTATAAAAAGCAGATACTTTAATTAATAAAACTAAGGTAAGAAGGTAATAAACACAAGTTGCTTATGTGGGTTAATAGCCGTTTTCGTGATTATTTAATGGATTTAGCGTGTTCGATATTTTTTTCACGTTGTTGTTTTAATGGATGTAATGTCCATGCGTATTTTATTAAGTCCATACATATATTCCGCAGTGAACATTTTTACGTTTCCGTTGATGGCTTTTTTTACTTCATTCAACATTTATCATAAGAAGCTTTCGTACATTTGCATACATGATGCCATAAAGTACAAACAACAAAAAAGCGTAAAAGCTTTTAGGCGCATGAAAACATTTTACCTTTTCGAATATGTTCCTGTTCGGAAATGAAAATTTAAAGAGTACTTCAAAGACAACGATAAACAATTTTTTCTTGGGACAAATTTCGTGTGCATTTTGGATTAATATTTTATTTCACGTGTGCAATTTATTATTAGTGAAATTAAAACGACAAAACTGATAATGCTTTGTGATGCATTTTAGACGAATTTAATTATTTCGCAGTTATTTAGATTTATTATCCAAAATGTAAATCTTAATAGCAATAACGATTGCAAGGACTGTATACAAATTAATAGTTTATTCAGAACGCAGCGTTCCAACAGTATATAGATTCTCATAGGTCACAAAAAGCTATTATAAAAATAATTACAGAAATGGTTAGCCAAAAACAAGTTTTATTTTTAGTCGCCATCTACATTAATACACTTATCCCATCGCTTTATCAATGCCCGAATGCTTGCTGCATAAAAGTGTTTGGGTTGCCGTCTGAACCATGTGCGTACCTCTTGTTGAACATCGTTATCACCCTCGAAATGTTTGCTGCCAAAATGCTTTTTGAGTGGACCAAACAGATGACAATCGCTTGGAGCTAGGTCTGAACTGTAAGTCGGATGTTCAAGAAGTATCCACCCTAATTCTGCAATTCTCGTCTCGGTCAAGTGGGCCGAATGCGGCTTGGCATTATCGTGATGCTGCAATATTCCTCTCGTCAGTAGTCCTGCAAGTTTTCGTCAAATTGCATCCCGAAGCAACAACAAGACTCTACAGTTTGATTCAGATGTCACATTCTTATTTCTATTCTGGAAATAGGCTAGGAGCACTTCTCGAGAATCCCAGAACATGGTAAGCATAACCTAACCAGCTGGTGGCACAACCTTCAACTATCTCAAATCTCCAGTAAATTGGTTTTCAACAAATCCTCTACTTGTATCATTCATTAATATATTAGTTTGGAGAATTAGATTTTTAGAAATTCTTGCTCTAAATAAAAAAAATCAAAATTATATAGTAAATACACCAGTAGAGGTATGCATCTTGTAATCCAAAGCTACCACGGAGTTTTTCAATTCATATGACAAATAGATCTTGCTAAATACAGTAAGGTTCTCTTGTAACGTTCTAATCGAGGCCATACAAAACAATGCGTTAAAAAGAAACATGCTATAAAAGAATATAACCAAAGATTATGTATATACTATGAACATGTATTTTTATTTATAAAATAATAAAGAGATACACAATAAAAATAATAATAAATAATAATAGATAATAAGCAAATACATATAAAAATTTAATTCGTAAAAGAGTCGCTAACAAGAGTCTGTCGTTTTTTCTTCAACTGATAATGCTTTACGCCGCCGCCCAGTAGAAGTACTCATTTTTAATACGTAAAGTTGCACTTAATAATTTATCAAAACAAATGTCTCTAACTTTAAGGAACGATGACTGCAACTTCTGCGAAGAAAATGCAAACACCTTATTTACTAACTGTCAAGCAAACTTGATTGTATCCATAAATGTAATGACATTAGCCAAGACAACCGAAATACTATACTCGAGTTCACAATTTTATTTACGCTATTGATTCGAAAAAATTCGTTAAAATCCAAACAGCAAAGTTTCAGTTAAAAGACTTTATGTAATCGAATTGTCTGCGTTCGACTTTGACAAACACTGTGGTACAAAATAAACATATTTCTTCTTCTTTTTAATAAAGTCGCTAGTATTCTCATGGCGTGTAGCCAAGCTGCACCTGAGCACAGCATGTACTTGCCCAGTTAAACCAACCTCCCAGCCGCGAGGTATACTCCAACCTATTGGGAAATGAAGAAATGACCTAGTTTGTTTTTTCTTCTTTTATCCTTACGAGACCGTATCACCATACGTCAGCCTTCTTTTCGATTCATCGTTCGCAGAAAAAGACAAAGACGCTCGGAATATATACGAAATTCGGATGAAAAGAGTACGGAACTTCCTTACTTCTTCAGTACGAGTGAGTCTGCAGCTTGGATGTGAAGGTAAGAGGCTCTTTGCATGGAAATGACGGAACTAAGGTGTAATTGAATTCGATGAGGCTTACGGTCGAAGTAGGCGGTGGCGATGAGACTGCCGTCGCGCGCAACTCCACCTGGCGGCGCCGTTTCGCATTATACGTTATGCGGAAGATTATATTTTCCGCGGAAAACTCTATCGCGTTTCGGAGTTTAATTTTAATTGGCTGATGCGAACGACTTTTGATGCCGAGGTATGCGTTACGTGCATATTGAAATTTGATTAAATTCGCAAGGATTTAAATGCCGGAATTGGCGCTCATTATTCGGCGTAGATTTGTACGGATCTAATTATGAGTTTCGATAAGCTACGTTACAGTACGACGGTACGATTTTCATCCGGAAATGGAATCGTTTAAGATTAGAAATATTTCCATTATGATGGCGTTTATCGAGCTTTATGGATTTTCACGTAATTCAAGAAATAATATTTGTTTTTAGTATTGTTAAGTTAGAATTGTTATGTATCTGCTTCCTTTTTAAAAAGTTTTGTTATATTTGGAGAATTGTAAGTTCATAAAAACAATGTACATTAGTAAACAAAGCATAAGAGCTATATAAATCAGATGACTCACTTAGATGAAGTTCTATAATTGATCCGAAAGATTCAACAATAGATCTAAATTTAGAATTTACGTAAAGTGATAATTTGAATTTATTGTTGGTTGCAATTTAATCGATTAGGATGCCAGTAGGTCATCTTAGAATGATGAAAAGTTATGTCAATATGATGTAATTTATACACATTTTAAATTAAACCATGTTCTTGAAATTTAAATCTAGTTCATCTTGATTACGCTTTTTATTTAATGGTAAAATCTTAAAAGCATCTGCATCATGCAAATTCTTGGCAATCATTTTATACTGCAATTTATCTTATCCTAAAGTATCAGCTGCATATATTTGCCTATTTAGAAATTCTCGGCATTCAACTGGGATCTAAGCAAAAATTCGGAATCTGCGCAAATAGTTTTTAACGTCATCGAACTTATTTTAAAAGAAATATATCTTCCATTGGTATTACGCTGTTTATAACTACGTATTATATAATTAACTATACAGGGTGTAAAAAAATAGTTTCAGGTTAACAGCACTGCAGCGTACGCGGTATTGATATAAAATTTCTTATTTTACGTTTAATGGTATATTGATTTATTGAATTTCTCGTATCATTTTTTTCACACATTATTTTTGAACTTATCGAGATGGACAATCGTCATTGTTTAAAATTTTATAACTTTACTTAGAATTCCCCTTAATTTCCTTATGAAATATTTCATTTTATCGAAATTCTAAAAACAAAACATAATAGCAATCAACATTTCAAAAACATAGAAAACATTGTATCAGGTTGCACAATATTACATTACATATTGACTCATACTTTATCATATTAGTATATAAAATAATATTCTTTTATTGTAAACTATGAATGTGTAGAATATACCCATACTTCTAGTACATTATTATTAATAAATGGTATATTAAACTAATTTATCTTTTTAATGTATTTCTTTATCCTGAATGGAATGAGACCAACCGGAATTTGATAGAACTATCCGTTCTGTAGATATTGAATTTTTTCCACTTTTCGAGCATTTGACCCTACTGTGCGCTACTCGTGAAGAAAATCAATGATCACAGGTCGCACAAATATTCGCCTCACTGTGCTTGTCCGCGGTCGGCGTGCATGGCTCTCGTTTTCGACTGACTCTCGGCCATCGGTAAATTTTTTGTGCTGGTCTTAGACCTAGGTCCTTGAAAGCGTTTTTTCAGCGACGTTAGTCGACGCAAAATTTCGACAGGTTTTACGTCTTCCCGCGCCAAGAATTTAACAACAATACGTTGCTTATCAGACGTGTGCACCTCTTGGTCAGATATGATACTACTAAGAGCCTATCTGCTTTGGTGAACCATACCGGTTTACTCAACGATAAAACGTCACGCCACTCACCTCACCTAGAGAGCGTGAACAAGAAAAGACCGGTTCATATTTGATTCGCCCTCGTACTTAGATCCTCATGTGGAGCAATTACAGTAGAATCTCTCACAACTGCGACATTTTTTAGTTGACCTCTCAAATAATTATTAATTATTTAACGTTCATAGTGGATAATTATTCAATTAATTTGTTCCCTTGATTTTCGTACATTATATATCAGTGATGGTTAGCGCGAAAGAATTATCCAATGGAATAGAAACATGTATTCAAGAAGCAGCAAAAGAGGCTCTGGAAATAAGGGAACATCAATATACAAGCCACGAATCGTGGACGAAACAAATAGAAATATTAGTGAAACAGAAAAAGGCGACTTACCAGTATTGGATGCAAACACAAGAAGCGGAAGATAGAGCCACATATATGAGACTGAATAGAGTGAAAAAGTGAAAAGACAAGTACAGAAAGCAAAAAACGAACTATGGGGAAGAAAGTGCGAAGAAGTGGCCAGACTTATGGGTGGCACAAGAGTATCAGAGGCATGGAAAGTAATAAAAACATTGAGAAAGAATGACAGAAGAAACAACAAAATGAATTTTTGTAAAAATGGAGAGATGGGAAGACTACTACACTGAACTATTAACAGAAAATAGACCAGATTTCTTTTTAAAAGATATGAAATTTGATTGCGTAGAAAGAATCACAACTTCGGAAATTAAAAATGCGCTAAAAGAATCGAAAAATAAAAAAGCTGCAGGACCTGGAAGCATTCCCACTGAGCTGATAAAAATGGACCGGATATCTTAATCAACATAACGGTGCTGTTTAATAGATATCTACAAGGAGAAGAAGTTCCCGAGGACTGGAACCTGAACTATATCAGTTCAATATACAAGAAAGGAGACAACAGTAAATGCCAGAATTACAAAGCAATAAATGTAATCACCGCAATGGTATGGGTGTACGGTAGTATATTAAAGAAGAGAATACAAGGCGGGTTACAAGAAATAGAAGAGCAAAACGGCTTCCTAACGGGAAGGTCATGCATGGACAATATGTTTGTGATACAACAAGTACTGGAAAAGCGCATAGCTAGAAATTTATCAACCCACCTAGTATTTATAGATCTAAAAAAATGTTTGAAGTTTTAAACAAAGTGGGACTCAATACCTGGTACATCAATGCAATATGGAACTTGTATAAATATGCATAGGACATAATCAAAATAGGCGTAAGCAGATCAAAACCATTCCCCAGAAATAAGGGATTGAAACAAGGATCCACTCTTTCCCCTATATTATTTAAAATTGATATTCAGGAAACTTTAAGTAATTGGAAAAAAAGACAGAAAGAATGGGAACTAAGATGGAAAATTACTGTCTTGCAAGTCTTTATTTCGCAGACGATCAAGTAATTATAGCTTGGTGCTGAAAAGGATATAGACTGCATGGACATAGAAAACTGAGGCAAGAATGCGAACATTGGGGACTAACAATAAACATGACACAGATTGAATATATGAAAGTGGTGTGTAAAGACGAAGATGACCACCAGGACTTGTAAATTAGAGAAACAAGAAGAACAAACCAGTACAAATATCTAGGAAATATACTCAGTGAGGAAGATACATCGAAAATAGACAGACGAAATAAGATACAACAGGGGAAAAAAGCAATCCAAGACTTAAATTCCTTGCTGCGGTCTAAAGGGTTAAGAGTGGAAACAAGACAACTTATATGGTATGGACATGTATAAAGAATGAGTGAAGATAGATGGCCAAAGAGGGCACTAAATTATATACCACAAAACAGAAGGAGAATAAAAAGGCCAGCGACATTATGGAGGGATGGGATCGAGAAAGCCAGACAGTGTAATAACAGAAGAAGTTTGGAAAAATAGAGACGAGTGGAGATCGAAAGCGAGATGCGGCAAAGGCTCTCGGTATAAAAATAATATATTAGTAGTGTACCAAGTGCATTAGAAATTTTTCTTGTTTGAATTTTGTTCTATAATTTTAATATATTTCTCTATTAAGCAAATATCATTAATAATTCATTATCTGTGTTAATAGTCCTCAAAATATAATAATCCTGTCTAAGTGTTCCAATTTCTATCCCGCGTAAGAAATATACATATAATTCAAACTTGACCTAAACCTATTTTATTGCTCCAAACATAAAATAAACGTTCATAAAAGTATACATATCGGTACGGTTCTGCGTCGATAGTCGCAACGTTCGGTAACGTTCTCCGAGACTCCTCCGATCTTATCTGGTATGTAGACCACGAACGGTAGGAGATATGGGACGATGCTACGGCTACCGCAACATACACTCAGGGACGTAAGTTCGACGAGATGCATTCACCGCACAGCACGGCGAAACGATGAAAAAAGTTCATACAAGTGATATCGCTCATGTCAGGCGGGATCGCTCCGGGACGTTAAATGCAAATGTTACAACGCCAGTCGCCGCAGCCAGCGGAATATCCAATGTGTAATGGCTGAAATCTGGTTCTCCTTCTTGCAACGTCGCAAGGTACGAGGTAATAAGAAACATAATTGAATCTTTGTTTCTATACATTTCGTACTAAAGTATTATTTATAGACGAATTATAGACAGCGAATCAATGATCGTACAGAGGGTGATAAATGATAAAATATCGAAATTGCACGTAACAACGTTAGTCGTGATAGCCTACGAATGAGAACCCTTTTATTTCTGTGTATAAATTAAGAAACAGACAAAATACGAAACGCTGTAGTAAAAGAGTAACTTTATGCAAATTGCCATATAACAAAAATATATTTGTATGTATTTTTTTATCGGTTGTTATTTAATCTACGTCCCTGAGGTATTTAAATGTTGAGAACTTAAACGTGTAAAAGAATATATGTTTTAGAAATAATATGTAGCCTGGCAAAGAGTACAACAGATTTGTTTTATAATACATACACCACCATGCATAACTTTGATCGCAATACTGCATAGTTAGATAAAATAACAAAATAAACTAGCTAGATGTTTGCGAGAAATTTATTAAAAAAACACTTTACTCATTAACTTAAAACTTTCTATTGATAAAACGGAATAAAAATATATACAGTGTTATAATGTTTTTTCAAAATAACCCCCGTTTGCTTTAATAATTTCCTTAGCAACACCCTTAGAACTAATCGCTCCAAATACGATTCGTCTATAGCATTCCGCATTTCCTCCAGAGCATTCCAAAATGCTACTTTGCCATTCGGAGACTTTTTCCGGACTTCACAATTCAAGAGATTCCACAAGAGCCGAATGGGGTAGCAATCAGGGCTCTAGGACGTCCACTCCGTTAAGAATAGAACTTCTTCAGAAGATTTATCTTGGGAATAAGCTTTAACCACATTTGCGGTATGTTTGGGGTCGTTACTTTGGTAATAAATGATCAATTAATTCACATCTGGTTGATTCTCAAATACACATCTTTTGTCAATAATTTTCCAATACTTCAGTCTCCAAACCAACCCCTTCATGTTTCACTGTTGTTGAAATGCACTCGTCTTATATCCTTTCTCCAATGCGGAGACGAACAAACGTGTGACGTACTTGTGTGTACTTCCGAATAATTTGAATTTAGATTCGTCCGTCCATAACACATCCGTCATATTGTCGACACCCTTACCGGCTGACGGCGTTGTGAATTGAACTCTGCCGTAATTTGCGGTGCGATACGGTGCCAATTTCTAGAGAAATCAAACAGATGTACTGGGTGTCTCGTTTCGTTGTTGATCTCGGCCTTGCACTTCGTTTTCAGCTCTGAACTCCACCGGTCTCTTCCTTTCTTTTAATTGTCCTACGCACATAACACTCACAGATATTTAATTGTCGAACCATTTCTCTATTTGAAACATTGTTTCGTGTAAAACGCATATTCTGGCGCGCGTTTCATTATCCAATTCCCTTCTTTTTGGCATACATTCGATTAAATACATCAGCGATATGGAATAAGCTCTTTCTAACGCAATCACAACGACTTGGCAATATACTGGATGCATATTGAATGTATAGTTTATTATAAAGGGTGTGGTTGATTTAGTACCTCTCCCAAATTCTATTTCATAACGCACTCATCGCCAATTTCCTATTATTAACGCATTCATTCCCATTTTCCTATTATTAACGCATTATTGTTTTATTGCTATCACAAAATTTAGGAATGCATTTTCTTCGTGTTTGAATGGATTTTGTAAATAAGTCTTACTGTTACGAATAAATACTAGCAACTTGAGATTATGAATGCTATTTCTAAGAAGGCTAGTATGAATTTACCTAAATATTTGTGTAACATAATGTATTACACAATAATACATAATACATAATTTATGAACGGTAGTGTACATCAAGTTATCGCACGAAAATATCCTACAAAATGAATGTTATCACTAACGGATATTATATGGCGTTGAGTGTCGGAATTGTGAAATATTATCAATCATTCCGTTGAACGGATTAGCAATATGTGGCATTATTAAAAAATTTACAATTAGAATGCAACTATATAGTAGACAGCTAAAAATAATATCTTATTACAGGACAAACTAAAGTACATCCACATAGGTAATATACATATAAAGTACAAAATATGCAGAAGAGTGCATTATAGAACAAAACGATAGTTCTAACTAGTTCGTTAACAGCATCGAAAAAGATTACTTCATATAAATGGTCTGCATTGTGGCATATACTAGCTAACGCTGATTTTTGCAATAAATTGTTCCGATGGAAAGGTAGTGACAAAGTCAAAGAGGAGAGAGAAGATGACGGAGGTACAAGGAAATTGATAGGAGAAAGCAAGTTGTGAGAATCAATAGTTTTTCTGACGAATCTTACCTCCGAAGCATCTCGACAATACCTCAGCGGTTACATATAAAGTTTTTCCAACAACGAGCCATATCATTAGCATCTCCTTCAGGATCTTGGTGATCCATCACAGATAGAGAGACAGTTTAAAAAGCGAAGCTGGACCACCTCGATGCTTAGTTGATAGTAGATCTAATGTCGTGACAAAACCGTGGATGTATATTCATTCTATTTACCTACAACAAAGCTATAGTATAGTATTTTAAGTAAAGACACGTAATAAAGAACATTCAAGAGAGTAGGACAAATATTAAAATTTTAGATGGGGGAAGACATCGATTATTAACGTTTGTGGCAACACTTATCTGGAATCAAATAAAACACTAAAATCTATTGACACTTAGTTTTAATTTGTAAAGAGGACACCGGATTATGTTGCAGACGAGCCTCATCTTTTAAAGATATTTTTATGTTGCCTACAAATGCGAATACTGAACAGGATAAAGACATCAGTAAATCGTTTATAAACAGTACAAATAAAAGTGGCCCCAAATAGCACCCTGGAGGTATACCTGAAGAAGGAATGAAGTGAAAAGATTTGCAATCATTGTAATATACACAGTGAGCTGTTTTATTTAAATAGGAATGTAGGAGTGGTAATAAAAAAGAGCTCAATCCAAAGGTCGATAGCTTGTTAAGTAAAAGTCCATGGTGTTACTTGCAACTATCGAATAGCGACTGGAACATTCCAACAAACAGAAGAAAATACTGCAGATTATCATTTAAAACAAATATTGTTCAACAAAGTAGCATTCATTACGGAAACATGTCCATTGAGTAAGGTTACTGTACGTGTTCGAGCATTTTTACGATTTTTGGAATTTTATTCCGTGCTTTACAACCTCACTGTATAGAAAGTGAGGCTCACCACGTTCGTCTTGGAGAACTACAGGTCCGGGCCTCAGAAGCGATGTTAATAGCCGGATAGACGATGCCAAACTATTTTGATTTTTTTGATTTGATTGGACCTGTCATCTATTTTTGGTTATCAGTAAAACCTTGGGTGGAAAAGTTAGATTATTAAATCTAATGAGAGATACATGTACGGAAATGTATATATCATTCGGGGTGTAGAGTTCACAGTATATAATTGCATAATTTGTTGTAGGATAGTTGTGCCATAACCAGACTTACTGATCGATTGTCTTACCGATTCCCAGTAAAATATAGGAAAAAGGAAAGAAAATAGGAGTGCAATGTCTTGCCCTGATGATGTGCAAGTGTGTACGAAACCGGTAGCCATTGATTAATTAAAATTTTTGGGATATTGTGAAATTGGCCCCGTTTTCTTTCCTTTTTCCTCTATTTTGATATGAACTCATACCAAGTCAACAACGTTTCTTTAAAATAATTAAGTTCACACGTACTCTCTGTGTGACCGGTTGTGATTTTGTGTCGAAAATATTTTTAATACAAGAAGCATAGTAGATACTTCTGTGGTTTCAACTTTATACCTAAAGGACATTTTGTATAAATATATGAACTGCAATATTTTAACTACAAAACTACGCAAAACTATTACGCTTGCGTAATATCGCGTTTCATCCGTGATATTTCCTGAATGTAACAACTATAACCTTCACTCTTATAAAGGTAAACCTATTATTGAATAACTCAACAAAGCCAGTAGATTTTTATGTGGCGCAAGCTAGCTACTGAAAATTGTATCTCAACCCTTGTCGTCTTTTATTTCAATTACGTGACGATGTGTAGAGATGAGATAGTACATACCTTCAACAAAACATACTACGGTACTACCCTACGGCGTGTAAATAATTTAATACACAATGCAGTATAAAGTCGTTCCTCGCAAATTATTTTAGTGTTCTTCTCTCCGACGCCTCAGTGACGTTACTCGTCCGCAAAGTTGAAGTCCTACAGCGTCGGATTGCCAACCGGTATGCTGCTAGCGTGCTGAGGACGTTCCTCGCTCAGTTCCTTGAAAGTTCAAATTAATTAAAAACTTATTTGCCTCGAAATTTATCACAGATGCGCATGTTGATGTTGATATACGTATAACCAGGCGAATTCATTAGGGTTAATGAACTAGGAGCGCGACCCTTCTAACCGATTCCTCCTTGACCTGCCGTTTCTCTCCCACAAAGGGGTGTCCGGGATGAAAGCTTAAATGGAACGTTTGAGTTATTGAATACGTCAGACCTCGGTGTCGTATTATATGCGGAAAGTAACACTCTCCGAACGGCTAATTTTCTAAAACGTCGTTGGTCTTAAAAATGGCACGGTTGTTAGTAATTTAGAACTGTCTAATTGGGTCTCGTTAAAGCGTAGCGATGAGCGAAATGAAATGGAAGAGGAATTCGGAACCTAGTATAAATTCGTATTTATATCGTAGCGTGTCTTACTGTTACAAAACAAGTAGGATGGAATTGGTGTGAAGTTACCATTGAAACGTATGTAAATTGACAACTTCAAACGGTTGCTCTAGTAAACACTAAATTACTTTAGAAAGTTTTATAAGTTTAAATCATGTACACTATCATCCATATTACTTCGGATACCCAAATAAATTTAAAAAAAAACTCGAAAATATTCATTCATTTTTCCAAAATTTAAAAATGTTTATTGCACTTTATTAATAGCGCTCATCGTCGGCGTGAGTTGTTATTCTCTTACGACCTGAACGTACCCGATCTCTTAAACTGCCCGTGCATTGATGTCTCCAAATGATATCACGATATCACTAATAGTCGATTTATTAATATGTAGTTTTGTTTTCTTACCTACTTACTGGGTGTTCGAACTAATATGGACGGTAGCGTATGTATGTTCTTACAGGCTTCCGCGGTATTTGTTTTCTTTTAAAGAATTTACGTTTCTGCTTCTTCTGACAGTAGCGTTATGACATCCAACGCCCAGAAGAAGTTCCATCTAATTGATAGCGAAACGTCGGCAGACTCATGCAATTACGACGCGGTTTCAACCTGGAAACCTAGGTTCTTTAAACCATATATTTCAACTGAATACTTTTAATCCGGTACAAACATATGATATATCACCTGGGTAGCCATTTACCTGTTTGATTATCACATTTGATTGAAATTAAAATAACACTGAAGTTAGCTTGAAGACGACAAAATTATGCATTCCTTCTGCGGCAGAATTTTTAATTTAATAACTTAATAAGATTACTTGTGGTATGTTATTGCTTGTTATTAGGGAACGTTTTGCAACAATTTAATGTTTTTCAGAACTAGTTTAAAACAATTAACTTAAATGCTAGTACCTAGTAATATAAAAGACTACTGCTATGTAAGATTGGTAAAAGTATGTATTCACTTGATACAAGGGACATAATGAAATACGTTAGTAACGAGGGGTGGTGAGTTTTTAATACTAAAACCTCGATCGTTATTGAAAAAATACAAAACATGAGATTTTTTTGCCAGTTCAGGTTTTTGAAATGCTAACCTAATTAAATTTATAATTCAAACAAAATAGGGCAAACAGAAAACGAAAGATATAATGTTTGTAAATTTGGATAAAAGACAGGCTTATGTATTTTATTTTCTTGACCACAATCATTATTATGAATACTCCCAGGCTCGTTACAATATCACACTTTTGTCACCATTCTAACGAGTCTGGGAGGTGGTGGATTTCTTTGTAGCAAAACCTCGCTTGTTAATGAGATACGAAGGACCCAGAAGAAATACAAAAGCAGAATTCTCCGTTGTCCCATACATAAATTAATGCACTAAATGTTTACGATTACAGTTTTTTTAATACTCGTAATAAAGAATCAAATACAATCGAAATATGTAGAAGTTTACATCACTGAACTAAAGTATCTGCATAATACCAAGAAGACACATGCATATTCTTACATATTTCATTAGATAAAGCGTCCTATGTGGAACATATTCTATCTGAAGTCGATAAATGAATCAATGACGAAGTACTAAACTCTCTTGACGTTGAGTGTAGAAGACATTTGATAGGAATTATAGAGCGGTCTGATATTCAGTAATCAACACCGGAAATACAAAATATTGAGTGTAATAAACAGATCTGATCGAATTAGTTACAGTTGGTGAATACAAACAAGATGAAAGGAGTCCATTTAATTAATTAGCCTTCAGATGCAAGTAAGCTGGAAAATTTAATTAAAAGGGAACTGATGTGGACAGTTTTAATTAATAACAAATGCTGACATATCTGTCAAAATATTAAAAAGAGAAATTGCAGAAAAATATATTAAAAGATATTCAAAAAATTGATGAGGTGGAGCTGGGGAAGAAGCAAATTATAACACGTGTTCAAACGAAAGTAAACGATTTATTTTGGTAGTTTATAGCCCTTAAGCAGTGGCTAACCGTTAGTGTTGGTACGTGATATGAATAACTCAAGTTTTCTATTCTCAGTCTTATTTTTTTCTTCCAATATCTTCTTTTCATAAGTACTTGGATAATTCCTCATGTACCTACAACAAATAAAAAAAATCAAGTCAAATGGAAGTTCATATTAGAAAACTAGTTCATTTGATTTGTCATCAAACCAATTTCTGGGAATTTCATTGACTTCTTCCATTTGTGCCATCTCCCGTCATCGAAGGTTGGCGATCACCTTCATCAAGGTCTCTCAAAATGATTCCATATGTGCTAATTAATAAAATAACTACCACATATAGGTATTGAAAGGTTCTCATGGTCTAGATGGTTAAGACGTTCGCCCGGCAAGTGAGAAGGCGTAGGTTCAAATCCTATCGAGATTGACATTTTTTTTAAATTTTAACGTAGAACGAAAATTAGAATTTATCATTATAAAAAACAATTATTTATCATTAGTCATGAATATATTCGTTGGTCAGCAACATTGCCGGATTTGTTCCCAAATTGTTTTTCTTTTTCGGATTATTTAAGAGATAAGATATTTTGTATATCTGCACAAAGAACAAATACTTACTGAATTATGAAGAAAAATTTGTAAATATACGAACAGAATGTGTATTTAATGTTCGACATAGTTTTTGTAGTGGATTAAGCTACTGTCTCTTTATAAATGGAAACCATTTTGAACACCTTATTCAAAATTTTGCGTTATTGGGTATAATTTTGATTGTTCGTATTTGAAAATATTTTTAGTTATCTGTTAACATTTTTTAAATATCTCCAGAACGTTTCTTTTATTCAATCAAGCATCATTTTCTTTCAGTACATATTATGACAGTTTCCTTTTCATTTATATCTTTCTTCTTCGAAAAAAGGAAAAAAACGGCTTTCGATCCTTTCTTGGAAGCACTGTATCTTATCTAAAATCACCTATAAAATCTATTATATTCAAACTGTAATATGAAATGAAATAACACAATGAAACCACATAAATAGTAATATATAGGTATTATATGATCTAATATAGGAGCTATTCCGCAGTCCAGGCCACAACACAATAAACAAATCACACCTCGACAAAAACCACGAACCAACTTTCTTTATATCAAGATTTTTACCTTTGAAGCTTTTGCTTTGGTAATCTGATATGAGCTTTCATCAATAGCTTGGCATTTAATCATCATTTACCCACTTAAAGGTATGGAAGTGCCAGACTTCAGTAGTACAAAAATATTTTATACCAAATACTACTGATGCATCTGGTATACACATTGTTGCATATTGTTGTTAGGAAAATTGTTTTGTGAACGTACTACAACACAGAATTTATGTTTAAATGCATTGTAGACTGTAGAAGCGAACGTCTTTTTGCTCTGCCAGTACGTCATGTACAATATGTATCTAATCAGGCGTAATGATCTGTTCTCAACTCACGGTGTTAACACAATGAACATATAAACCTTTCGCTTCTGTCCGGATATTTGAATACATTCTAAGTATTGTTTGAGGAATGCGAAGACCGCAGAACCCGTTCCAATTATTTCCTAATAACTAAAACTGCGACATTACTATTGCATTTACAAAAAAGTTTTGCAATTTTTCAATTATTTCTTTAATCCATAAATAACAGTTATAATCATGTTGGAAACTATATATGTCCCTGTGTTACTTCATATCTTTGTGCACGTACAATGAACGTGTAGATTGCAAGATACGTGTACCATTACAAAGTAATACACTGCAACATTCATATGTAAAAAATTCGCTGACATCAAAAAACAGCTTGGAAAGGTGTGTGTTTGCCGTACCTTATTCAAATAGATGGAACACGTAGCGGTACAAATATGGTTATATACGACGTCGAACGTTATTGTTTGCTTTTCAGATAGCGTTCAACATAAATAGATTATTTTTTTACAATCAAGCTTATAATGTTTACGTTTTGTAGTAGTATGGAACTGAGATTGCTTTAGTCATTGTTTAAGATAGCATATGATATTAAATTATGACGATAACATATTATTACTGGTTATCATTAGATGTAATAACATCGTATGTAGTTATAAATTTATACAATATGCAGTTAGTCACAATGAAAATTGTCCAGCTACTATGGCAAGTTAATGTGTTGGAACATTTGACTTCATCAATTTCATATTAATATGTGTAATATATCCTTTTATAAAATAGCCTATATGTTACATAAAACTACAGAAATATAAAAACGTTTATTCGTATAATGTATAAGAAAACATCCACTGGAAATATTGATGATCACAGTGTAAATTCTCCACTTTAAAACAGCGTACAAATAAACAAATAAAACATTTATTTATATTTGTAATTATTTTAATAACTGTTTAATATTTAGTAGGCAATTCATTGCTATTTTTGGCGGCACTTATTCTGTCGTTCATAGAAATCACCAATTTATTAGTTACTTCGAGTGATATTTTCGACCATTCTTCTTTCATTCCATGCTTGAATTGTTTTTTATTTGGAATGGTATGTTTTTTCAGTCTAAATTTTAATTCTTATAGTAGGTGCTCCATTACGTTCAACTCCGGCGATTGTGGTAGAGTTTGAAGAACTTCTGGACAATTGTAAATTAGTCATTCTTTTACAACACCGGTCTTATGGCTAGGATCAATATCCTGATAAAAATGTCCAAAATATCTAATTTTTCTGCACTCTGTTTGGCATTTTTCATGTCCAAATATTGCCATTTATCCATGCTGCCTTCGATAAAATGGATAATTAGCGATTCTCCTCCGTACTTTATGGTTGATGTCAAATTCCTTGGTTTTAGCTGTTTCATCTGTATACAATAAATATTTTCCCAGAATGAGATATCCTTTCCTATTTATTCGTCTGCGAATTCGACTGTTACTTTACAATTTTTGTCGCTGATAAACGGCTTCTTTCTAGCGATATGTCCATGGAATCCGTTATTCCGGAACATTCTTCGAATATCTTCGAGATGAACTTTCTTCCCCAAGTTGTTCGCTAGTTTTGCCGCGTTTTTTTTTCGGATGCTTGTTTATTTCTTTTAAAATCCACCGTTAGTGCCCTTCGGTAAGAATTCCCTTCGAATTAATTCCGCGTTTATTGGATACTCTTTTATCATCAGTCAATCGTTTTAATATACACTGAACTGTTGTACGGCTATTGCCTACAATTTTAGCGATTTCCCTTTACATTTTCCATCTTTCAGCAGTTTTACTATCAAACCTCAAATATCGCAACTAGTTTGTCTTTTTCTTGATTCCATTACATACATATTTTCGAAATATTTACATACCCTAGTAAGTATAACCGCATGGAAACACACTATTCTAGCAACTGAGATACGGAAGCTTTTCTCGGAGAACTACCTATTTTTGCAGCTGGACGACTTTGACTGTGAGCGGTTGTAGGGTACTTCTCTTACATGTTTTTTCGTTAACTTAGTACGAACTCAAAGTACAATATTTTTGTGCATTCGTGTAGTGTATGTATTGTCGCCCAATATCGTTGCTGAATAATTTTGCCAATTTATTTGGGACAGTGGTATAGTCACATATATATCCTGCCGGTAAGAGCTACATTTCATCACCTGAGCATGGATTCATGTATAAAAGATAGACAGTTACCAACTTAACATACTTCACACAAATAGTATCAAATGTTCTAAACGCGCATAGTCAAATAAATACTGTGTACACTCACTTTTCGAAAGCATTTGATCGGATAAACCATACTGTACTAAAAAATTAGATGTTTGGTTTTAGCAATAGATTGGAACAGCTTTTTCATACCTTCATTACAGAACACAGTATGTATGTTACCATGGGTTCAAAATAAAAGATCTACACAGCAACGTCGGGAGTACCGCTGGCTTCAAATCTGTTGATACTTCTTTTGAATTTATTCATTAACGATCGACACTAGGGACCTACACAGAATAAAATAGACACCTACTAATTAAAAAAAAAGATTATATTCTCGTTATATATACAAAATATTTTTAAATTAGACTAATATTTTGTCGATCCACCTTTACTTGCGTGAAGTGCTGCGAGTCGTCGTGGCATAGAATCTATTAAATCTGTCTGAATTATGTGCCAAACATACTCTATCGGATTCATGTCTGGTGATTGGCCTGGCCGTGGTAAAATCCGAATCCCCTGTTCCTCTTTCCATGTAGTTGTTGTTCTTGCTTTGTGGCAGGGTGCTCCATCCTCCATAAAAGTGGCGTCTTCTTTAGATAAAATGGCGTTGTCGAATATTGGTAGTTCGGTAGTAGTCCTTCTGTTAATATTTGGATATATTTTGCCGCATTTATATTTCCGTCGCAGATTACTAATTGCGATCTTCCACCATACCATACGCGCCCCACACCATGATGTTCACACCACCAGTTGCTGCTTTCGTCTGAAAAAATGACAGACCGTCAAAACTCTTCGGGCTTCGTTCGCATTTCGATTGCCCAAGCCATTCGGCGCCGTTTTTGAAACGCCATAAGGAGAGGTTTTTCCTTTGCCACCCTTTTATATATCCCCACACTGTGGAGGTATCGCAGAACGGTGCGCTGACTTTTCTGTGAAGTTGCCGCAAGCTCAGCTGTACTTTTTCGCAGTTCTCTTAACACTTCGCGCACAAGCACCCTTTTACTTCTTTCGGAAGGTCCAGCACTGTTGTTTTTTCCTTGCGTTTAAATTGTGTAATCACACGGTTAACTGTGGGGACAACGGAATATTTAAAAATTACTTATTTTACGTTGCGAAGCGCCGCGTTCACTTTGGCTAAGGATGCTACCCCGGGTGAAGTTGCTAATATCACTCGAACCTTGTAAGCGAGGCATAGTTGTAACGATACTAAACTATGACGAATTCCTTCCGATGCATCTACCCCTACCCTAATGACAAGAGAAAGTTCTTAATTCGTTCTTAGAATTTAGCTGTTTACATATTTATACCGCTTTACCTGGTGTCTATTTTATTCTGTCACCCTAGTGTATTAGATCATGTTGAATGTGGGAAGTGTCTTTGCTGACGACCTAAAGATATTTGTTGAGATAGCCACAGCGAACGATTGTGCTTCCTTGCACGAACAGATTGACTAGATCTCGTTATGGTGTGATAGAAATAACCTAGAATTCAATGTGTCTAAATGTTATGTAATGACCTACACTAAGAAAAGGAAACCATTGCAAAATAATTATTTGCTTGACGAGAAGATAATCGAACGTTGTACTACCATCAAGGATCTCGGTGTGTGTTTTGACTCCAGCTTGAACTTTGCATCTCATGTAAATGATATAACATCTTCTGCTCTGAAAACATTAGCATTTGTTATTCGTCATTCGAAATGCTTCAGCAGCAATATTATGTTATAAAATACTTACGTCAAGACCAAACAATTCACCGGAATATTTACTTGTATCTTTCATAAACAGCATATTAGAAACGAATAAAAAGCTTTCGTATCGATATTTGATTTCAGAATCCAATTTTGTTCCCATTCGCTTTTAGAGAAAATGTTTTTCCATGAGAAACACAACAACAATAACGCTGCGGGCGCTAATACGTTGCTTCGAAAGTCCTTTATTACGGTTCATGATACTTCATACGCTTGTATTACGAAGACACCCTTACGTACCGCAGTGCTGCTATTGTTGCGGGAATGTTGTGAAATTGCGATCTAGTGAAAAATTGTACCCGGTACGCTACAAACTTCGTGGTTCCCATCGGGTACAATCTATGAATTACAAACTACCGTGACTGTGTATGTATGTACCTATGCATGTTTTATGTTCCCATTTGTTACAAAAACGTTGGAATGAGGCAACTCAAAAGTAAATGAAATAAATACACACAATATGTAATGCCAATTGATTTGCAATAAATTTTCTTGGTTTATTTTACACGCACATCCTATGGTGTAGGATCACTACTTCACGTGATTGGTAGGCAATTTAAAGTTATTAATGATGCAAAATAATGCTGTCCAACACAATTTTGTTAACTTGTGTATGAAACTTGTTTCTTCTTAGTAAGTTGGGTGTGCTGAATCCGAAATTCATATTAGTTTTTGCGTATTATGTCAAAATTTAGCTCTCTGTCATACTACGCTCTTTGAAGAAACACTAGTACGGTTAAGTTCTTGCTTAAGAAGTGATAAGATATAGACAAAGTATAAAATTTTAATAATTTATTTCTTTATTTAAATACAACATTAGTCACAAGTATAGTACAAGTATTTATTTTAATTAAAAAATTACAAGACTACTCACATAAAACACAAACAACAATCAGGGAATAAATTTTCGATTGCTGCACCTTCTGTTGTGTATTTCGGTTTGGCAGTCCCTTTCAACACTCCTACAATTGTCGGCCATCATATGTGGATGCAATCTTGCTTGGTACTGAGTTTCTATGGTTTTTGGTGAAATCTCTCGCCTTTCAGTTCCTCAATGTTCGGGAAACCTCTCAAGATAACTGTGAAGGAAATGAAGCTTTACTTCACTAGATCTTTATAATTGGAGGGTTCTTTGGTTCCAAGGAAATTGTACGCGACCATAATAATGAAGTCCAGGCTTGTTTCTCAGCTTCGTTCATAGAATTGATGAAATTTTTCATCTGACATTAAAGTTCTAATTTGAGGTCCATCAATTATCCCATGTTTAATGTCTTCGTTTTAGTTTTGAAAACTTTGGGCATATGTACTTGAAACAGTCCCCTTACAAATCTAGAACGTTAACATATTGCTTCATAAACAACAAATGGCGTAGAAAATAAGAACGTGATGTGGTAGAGAAAAAAATAGCTTTCATATTTGGCGTTAGCGTACCTATGTTAGTTAGAAATAAGTGTCAGATTGAAATTTTATTTGTTGGCCAGGGAATTAATAGATACACTGGAATCTGCAGCAAAAACCTCTAAACAAAAAATATCGTCATTTCCTATGATATTTTAAGACATAAAATCCTTTGAATGCACGGCAATAGTACAGGATGATGCGTGGCAGATTGACATAAAAACTAGAATGTTGCGCAGAGGTAATAGCTTGAATCGAACGGCGGAGAGCAGAAGGGTAGATGTGAGAACACCATTTTATATGGCCAATCGCAGTGCAGCGTTAGTTATTACAAAACTAAGTGCGCAGAGATACAACGCTTTTTTGAACGACATTTTAATTGATATCGGCGATCGGAACTATGGCTGAAAGCGAGGGAAACTTTTGGATGCAATTTTTGGCGCTCGTTGCGCCAATAGTCTCATATTCTACTGTGAGTAGAAGAAATTTGTTCTGAATACCCAAGGAGATCAATTATCGTCCTTAAAAATTTCAAATGTCTCTCAAACTTAACTCTACAAACAAAGAAGGACGAATTAGTTTCTGCACTACTATGATCGATTTGCTAAGCGAGAATCTCGACATCTTAAATAATTTGTTCGTGTCTGACGAAGCCCATTTTCATCTTTTGGACTTTGTCAACAAATAGAATATGAGATACTGGTCCTCAACGTTTCTTAAAGAGCTGCATGAAAATCCGTTGCACTCTCGATGAGCTGGAGTCGGTGTTTTCAGTTCACAGTGCATGAAGCAGCATAATCGCTGTTCGTGGAGTCTGCGCTTAACCTGCAACATTCCTCTGGGACCGCATCATCTAGGGTGTTGATGCCAAGGCCAGCCGTTGTCGACCTCCTTAGGAGTAGATTTTGAACAAGAACGTGATTGTAGAGGCATTATATAAAAATTCTTTTCTAAAAATGAAGTACAAAGTTTTAATCATATGTTGGTTAGTTACAAAATACGAGTTTAGCTTCTCTTATTTTATAAGTTCTTATAATATGAAATATCAATATTTGGACTTCAAATAATTAAAAGTTTACAAACAACATTTAAATAATTGATGTTTTACTGATCTTGAAGCAATCTAGAATTTTAATAGATTTTCTAGACTATAAAAGGTACAACTCAATTTTTCAAGAACACCAATATCTTACGCAACATATACAACAGTGAAGCGGAGCTAAGGGGAAGAATGGCTGCGGAAAAGCCATTACTGAAACAACGAAATAAGAAAAAGAGACTGGAATGCGCCATTCAACACAAGGCTTCGACCCTTAAGCAATGGTATAAAGTATTATGGACAGATGAATCCAAATTTCAAACCTTTGGTTCAAAACGTCGATCATTTTTGAGACGGCAGATTGGAGAAGAAGTGAGTGATCAATGTATGATTCCTACTGTGAAATATGATGGAAATAGTGTGATGGTTTGGAATTGTTTTCATGATGCAACTGTGGATGCTTTAATAAAAACAGAAGGGATTCTGTGCTTGAAGGGTTATCTGATAATGTTACAGACGAATGCTGTACCAAATACTATGTGACGAAAACTTTATCTTCCAAAAAATTACGATCCCAAACATTCGTCTTTTATATAGAACTTATTTGATGGCACTTGAAGAAGAAGGCAAGTTGATACGGATGATTTGGCCTTCCCAATCTCCAATCGCCAATAGAACTAGTGTGGGATGAATTGGACCGAAAATTTCGAAAAAGCGGAATTAGCAGCTTGCGAGATCTTTAGCAGAAGATCAAGTAGCATGGACTGAGGCCATCAAGGAAAAACGTCGAGGAAAATTGACCAAGGGTGTGTTGCTCTTGCAAGACAATGCGCCGGTTCACAAGAGCAAAGTTGCAATGGCTGCTCTGCACAAGCATGGCTTTCAATCAATAGTCCATCCACCCTACAGTACAGACCTGACACGTAGTGATTTTTATTTGTTCCCCAATTTAAAAAAAGACTTATGTGGAAGAAAGTTTTCCGACGACCATGAGGTAAAGGAGGCAATTTTGGCCCATTTTGAGGCGAAAGATAAAAAATATTTTTATGATAGTTTAGAAAAATTAATTCATAGATTTAATAAATGTGTTTGTGCTTAAGGGTGATTATATTGAAAAGTTAAAATAGATTTATTGTTTTATTTTATTTAAAACCCTTTCATTCCACGAACTTCTGGACCTCCCCTCGTATATATTCTAAATATAAGGAATCTATTTAATACGACATTTTTCTCAAAACCACATTAAATTTATTAAACATCATAAAAGCTGTGTGATATATATATATATATATATATATGTATATGTATATAAATTTATTACAGTATTCAGTGGCCAACTATTTACAATACATTTTTTCAATTGTTCATTTACAAACACTTAACTGCATCGAATTTCGCTGTAGGACAATTCCAGTATAGAACGTTATATTCTATATGTGAAATAATTATAGTATGAACAATATCAACGTTGGTAATACATTTAAAACTAAATACGACGGGGTATGCGTATGTCGAGAGACATTAAGAGAAAATATCGTTCATTCAAAACGGCTGAATAAATAAAAGAGCAGCATTATTGGATTGTTTAACGCTATTTTCCTCCGAAAATTAAAAATGCTCTGCAAAATCCTATTTCAATTACTCACTGTGAATCAGTTGGAAACATTGCAGGCGTTGTAGAGTAGATTACGCAACGAGCACAACCTGTCAGATTTAATAACCGACAGAGAGAGTAATAAAAATTATTTCGGATATGCCCTATATCTGCAGTGCATGCACCTTCCAACAAAAATACGCTGATTAAAATAATTAACGGATATTTCATGAAATTGATAATAAATTTTAAAAAGGAGATGTCATACACTTTTTACTTTTTAATATTTTAGTTTAGTTTAGTTAGTATGTGGTCATATTACTTTGTTTTAAACTTGTTTGGATAAGTTTTAATTTGATATTGTCGGAGAAGTATTCAAGTCTTTGCAATGGGTAACTAAATGGTAAAATTACAAATGAAAACCGGATAATAGTAATATTTATTGGTATAAGTCCGTAGTAAGAGGTCTGAGAAGTTCTATGATCATGAGTAATTCTAGAAGTGCATTAGAAACTATACGAAATAGAAAAAATCGAACAGTTCACGCGTTTTGCAATCCATATTCGAAATATCCACAGACTGAGTCGCTGTGCTGTTACAGATGTAACATACCATCCAAAAATTTGGAACAGATTTTGCAAAAAGTCACAAATACAGTAAAATTTTATTGTGATTATTAATGAACTCATACAACATAACTGACTGTCGTCAAATAAAAGTACATTAATTCAAACATAACAATATTTATGCATTATTTAGCTCGCAAGCTTATTTTCGTCGATATGACCTCCTCGAAATATATTCCAACATGATCGGCAGTTCTCTGCCACTGTCTAGTAGGGCTTAGAGGTGAAGAACTCACACCATCCTTTTTCTACCTCCACAACATTGGCAAAAGCACGTCTAGTGTAAAAGTGTACCATTGATCTAAACAAGTGGGAACTCCACCCCTTCCTGTTTCAGGAAAATTTTTTGTGCAGTATGCGACCTAGAATTATCTTGAGGCAATAGCGTACGAATTCTGTTGAGGGTATCTTTCTCTTAGAACTGCATATGTTCAATCCAATTGCTTGCGGTATAGTTCGGAGTTTTACGTCTTACCCTCCGGTGCCAATTCAAAGTGGATAACACTTTCCTAACTCCGCCAAATACAAAACATTACCTTCACTTTAAAGCCTCTACGCTTCACCACAGGTTCTGCAGATTGACTACAGGTTAACTAATGATTTCCTTTTTAGGTTATGAAGGTAAATCCACGCTTCGTCACTTTACAAATTCGTCAATAGAAATAGAGATCCTGTGTATTGACAGAAGTTGATTATGGATTTACACCCATTGTAATGGATATTCGGTAGTTAATTCACGAGGCATCTGTCTGCTTCATCTGTATACCGTCCCCAGTTTATGAAGATAACCTATTATTTACTACGACGGGTCAAGCTTCTGTGGCAGTTGTTGTGTTCTGGAAGCTGGTGCTCAATCCTCTAGCGAAGACCCTCTTAAAATCTAAAAGATAATTTAATTGCACACACTTACAACAATACTGTTTAGTATAGCACAGTAACAACTACTTCACTTTTATTTCTAATTTTTAAATCCAAGATTTACCAATTCAAAAAAAAAAAAACGGAAAGAACGTTCCTCCACATTGGCAACAACGTGTGGTACACCACATTATGATTAATGATTGAATTAGTTTATTTTTGGATTTTATTTATATGTAGATATGCAGATTTGTATTTTTTGTTTCCAATTTATTGTTAGTTCATCTTATTTTTCTTTTCATTTCTGGATGTATCTCTTGCTCTTTTTTTCTTGTCGTTCCTTCTTTTTCTTGATCTTGTAATTTCTAAAAAGGAATTTAAATTACGTGCACAGATAAGCAACTTATTTTACTTGAGTGATTTACCTGATTGAAACTAGTGACTAATTTAATCATATGATTAAGATTAATTACTCAAAAATCATTGATTTTGTCATTAGTAACATTTACTATTATTGCTTTTCCAACATAAGAATCATCAAAGAAGGTATACTTACATTCGAGCTTTAATAAAATAGGGGTACAATAACGATTCATCTTTTAAGTAGATATATGTTTTGTAGTTTTGTGATTTAAGATAATTTATTTAAATATACGAGTGCGTGTGTAAACGCACATTAAGAAGGAAGGAATTTTCGAATTTTACTAAAATTATATTTCATCTCTTTCCAGGCGAAAGCAGTAGGCAGAGTTCTCTTCGACCAAGTCTGTAAGCAGCTGCACCTCCTCGAAGCGGACTATTTCGGTCTGGAATACCACGATCTCGCCGGAACAAAAGTAAGTACAATCGGCAACCGCCGCCGTGGGAATGTGATTTTGTTGACGTGCTTCCCGATTACAAACCGACATCATCGAACCTCGACGATGACTGAAAACTTGTTCTACCGTTACCGTCTCCGCTCCGATAGCTTGTCCGTTTTGCTTCGGAAGATATCCTTTTCCCCAGTCTGTTATCGTGTTATCCCCCTTTCTCTATGTTTCGCCGATTGAATGTCAGCATTCCCTAGCGACCGGGCGGACCCCGCCCTTTGTGGATCCCTTCTAGAATTTACATCTCAAACATACCTGAACTACTGTTTATTGTTATAATGTTTGTTGGGAGTATTATGGTGATGTTTGCGTATTCAAACATCGATAAATATATTTACTATAACAGGGTGTAGTGTCAGGAGTGGTAGTATAAAGAGCTAAATGTTGTATTCACATATTAGGAGACGTAGTGGTACTATAAATAATTTTCGTAGGAATTTCCACAAAAATTTGAAGCTGTTTTCAATGTATTCAATACATTAGACACTTTCGATTATGTTAATACAATACTGTATAATCGTTGTAATGGATTTACCACTATAATACTTCATATAATGTGACAGATGGAAGTATAAAAATGTGAAAATAGAATAACATAACATTAATTTCATATAATAGTGTGAACTAAATGAAACGCAGATGTATCCACTAACGATTTTTCGCACTTGCACACGCTGACTGGTTTTATGCTTAAAATAATTGGTATTGTTACAGCAATAATTGTTTACACATTTATAATTGCACATTTTTCAGTTTAAAAAATGTATTTAAAATGTCATGTGTTTCAGCTAGAGCTTCTGTCTGATCATCTTACAATTTTTGTTGCAATATACCAAGTGGAAAATCACCTTTGACTGAAAAGTAGAATTTTTGCGTAGCATTTAGTAATCCCTGTATCCAATCGGTTCCATGCATACATCAAATTTGGAACAGCATCTTTTATTATCAAATTTTTTAATGTTTCTAAATTGGATCCATTTGCAGTGAATAGAAGAAGGCTACTTCTGTAATATAATTTTGTAAGTCTGATCTGACCTCATTCTGATCCATTGGCTGGATGAGAGGTGTTATATTTGGTGGGAAGTGCGTTATTGTAATTTGCTTACAGTACATGTCAAAAATATTAGTCGTAGTTTCTCATGTTTTCTACCTGGAGCAGTCTTCTCTTGAGATGAAACAAAGGTATTCACTGTAGAAACTTCTTATACAAAGCTGATACTCGGCGTTACATAGTTGATTAGGTGTAATTCCCTATTGCTCTATTTTATTTGTTAATTGGATTTTAAATGGATCAATTAATTATGGTTGTGATGATAATTTTTCACGAGCAATTTTTAAATATCGAATTCCGAATATTTTTTTAAATTTTTGCAACCAACCATCACTAGCAGTAAATCTTCAACAGATTTTTCTTTCTCTCTGCTTTTGCCCTTTCTTTAATTACATCACCACTGATCATAATCTTTTCATTTCTTTGATTCAAGAACAATTTGCACATATTTTTCTCCATTTCAGGATATTTAAATCCCCCTAAAGTTCTTCTTTGACTGGATCCTGCATAAGTACAAGCTACCGCATGTAATATTAGTTCTTTTTCAATTTTTATTTTACAAATCGTGGATTCAGCATTTGAACGAATCTGTGAACATTGCATCGGCATGATATTCAACTTTTGGAGCAATAATTAAATCATTGACATTACAAAACGCCTTGTCATCACTAAAAGAAAGTAAACTTGCTGATTTATTGGATCCATAGCAAGCAGCTCTAGTCTGAACTTCCTTTTCTACTAAATTGAAATCCTTGAGTCGAAAGATTAATATTTCTGATTTTGTTGTACTCAGTTTTAAGGTTCCGCACTGAAATATAGGTGTAATATGCAATCTGGCGTATAGGTGTAGTTACGTTTGAGTAATCTATAGATTTAATTTTTAAAGTGTGTTCTATTACATAGGTGTGTACAGGAACCATCTACCAAAATAAACAAATAGATTATCGCTTGGTATTAAACTAATTCAGTATGTTATGATATTTTGGACAAATGTTAGGAGTATGTAAAAGCGATATGTTTCCAGCGTTTCTTTCAAAACCAAAGTATTTTGCATATATTTCTCTTATAGATTCACAATTTTTTCCGTCTTGGAATTGTAAATTCCTGACAAATGTAACAAAAACTATTTGTGTTATTTTTGCAGAGCGTTTTATTCATTTTATTGTTTAGATTCATTTCGATTAATACACTTCAACAGCCACATTGCGGTTAATGTACAGATGATATAAGTGGATGTGTTCCATGTTTACATTCATATGTTATACAAATGACGCGCGTATTTACTTTTTATTACACAGCAAAAAGTAGACAAGTATGAAGTATATAATAATATGGGCACAGAAGAAGTTGCGCAATAAAAAATCGACACCATGACATTAAAAAGACATTGCTTTATCTAACTTATATGATAAAAACCAACTAGAAAAAGCTAGATTGAAAATGGATTTTTCTTCTTGTGTAGCACTGTATTAGTCCAACGTAATTTTGATCTTTTATCTTGCTGCTGATATTAAAAATTAAAAATAAATATGAAATAAAATAATACCTGAAATAAAAGTACATAGATTTAGTACAAAAGATGCAAATTATTAGACAATGTTCTTCTTTTCAATAATTTATTAAAGCTCAGGATAATTTGGAATTCACTTTTACCGTTTTTCTTTGATGTATGTATGTACCTGTACGTATACACCACACGAAATTCATTTCCCGTCTACGTTTATGTAACACAACAACCGATGAAAAGACCTTTGAATGTGATTCTTTAAAAAAGGAAGAATGCAAGGGACCGACCATTACTACAAGTCTACTTGATTAAAATATCAAAAAATGCCGACAAAAAAAATTACACGGGCACAATAGTACGGCACAAACATGTACGTTTGCTTTCTCTCGTACAAAGGTTGTATAGAAGAATAGCTTCTTAGGAGTCTGCTGCGGCTAGATGAAAATGTACTAAATGGGGTATCCTCATAGCATAGTGGGCAGGTTAATAAAGAACCTGCTTGGGTATATCATGAAATTTAACACTAGGTTATAACCAATAGTGTGAATAAAATGAAACGCGGACATTAGAGGGAGATAAAAATACGTTCTAAAAATAGCGTAATTTTTTATTGTTTTTGTGTTACAGCTGTTACTCTGATTTCTTTTAATATTCGAATATATTTCAAATTAAGTCCATATTCTTCTGCCCATTGAATTGATGTGCACAATGCATTTATTGCACTGTCCGGAGTAATTTTATTTTGTGACTTTTCCTTAATTTCCTCATCTCGCCAAAAATGTCTAATTGTGTGTCCATTTCATTTCATGCAATTACGACTCTCTCTACAAGTTTAATCTAGAAATATATGTACATACCATGAAACTTGTGTAAATACATAAACATTAAGTACATACCCGTGGCAGTAATGAGTTTAAAATATTACGTGTTTCAGATAGAGCTTCTGCTGTAATACACTAAGTAGCAAATCATCCTCATCTTCTTGATTACTGAAATCTAGACCTTTTCCCCTGCATTTACCAATCACTGTTGGATCTAATCGGTTCCATGTATATATCAAATTTGTAACAGCATCTTTTATCCACTTGCGGCGATATTGTGAAGAAGGCTATTTCTGTAATATAACTTCGTAAGTCTGATCATATTCTGATCCATTACCTGGATAAGGGGTGTCACATTTGGCGGGCACATTGTTGTAATTTGCCCGTCTTTACGCTGTAATTCTTCTGTTGGGAGATGTGATGGGGCGTTATTCAAAATCAGAAGAGTTTTTATTGGGTGTCCACTTGATTTCTGGAAACCTGTAACCTTGCAACAAAACAAATAATTATTTGTCAATAATTTTGGGAGATTCCTGTAATAAATTAAATTTGCTTTATAAACTACCTGAGGAACAAAAGAATTGTGGAACCAATTCTTAAAAATTGATACCGTCATCCAAGCTGATTTGGGGTAGTCATAGTTCAAAGGAAAAGAGACATTTTTGAAAGCTCTAGGATTTTTTACCTTACCAATAACCAATGGCTTGATTTTATGAGTTCCACTGGAATTGGTACATACCAAAAATATTAGTCGTTGTTTCTCATGTTTTCTATCTGGGGCAGTCTTGCGATGAAGTTATTGCAATTCACAATTGTTCTATTTTATTCTTTAACTGGACTTTAAATGGATCCATTAGTTCTGACTGCGATGACAACTTTTCACCAGCAATTTTTAAATATCGAATTTCGAATCTTTCTTTTTGATCTTTGCAACCAACCATCACTAGCAGTAGATTCTTCAACACAATTTTCTTTCTTCTCTGAATTCAATGCCTTTTCTTTAATCACAAACTGACGCCACTGACCATAAGGTTTTTTTTCTTTGATTCAACAACTATTTCTCCATTTCAGTTCTTCTATGTCCTGATCCTCCATATATATTTGCGACGACATGACGTAATAAGTCGTGATCAAACCCTTCTTCAGTGATATAAATACTGAAAGAAGTGATGAGGCCTCAAGCTGTTTTGCGTGAACAACATGTATCATATAACACAGAGAAGAACAGTGCTGCATTAGAGAATTCCTGCCACACGAACTACATGTGTTGACGTTAATGAATGCGAGGCTGTTTACGTTATACGGTGTCCAATGCTATAAAAATGGTCGTTCACGATATCCCGAATTTCCATTACCCGGTGTTCACATTATCGAGCGCCTATAGTATTCTACTGCAAATAGAATTGAATTATCTATTGGAAGAAAGAGGAAACGTTATTTATTGGTAAAATTATAGTACACTATACATATACGGAATACTGAAAGAGCGGAGAATGTTTTGAACTTGAAATCATTGTGGAACAAACTTAGGTAGAAAGTACATAAACTAGTCCAGTAACGGGTTTACGAGTGTGCCTTCATTTTGAATTAATTTAAATTAGCGCAGACACTACTAAATAAATTATAAAAACAATATCAAAATTGTTCCGAACGATAATAACACACAGAAATAGACTTTTTGACGAAATCACAATTAAGCTGTGTTTCATAATATGATATAGTGTAATTTTTAACAAATAATGTTTTCTCCCGTTAAAAATATGTTTGATTGAATTTTAATACACGTTTCCTAACGTGGTCTTAAATTTACGAACGATAGTGTAACTTGATCTCCACTACCATCACGAAGAAAGAGAGGAACGTAATATCTACCAACTTGGATTGCCATTGGTGGAATACTCTTCTGGCTTATTCCAAGCACGCAACATTGCGAATTCCAATTAGCCGAACATAAATAAACGCTGTAACTCTATCTCCCTGTCGGCCCCTTCTTACATCGTTCGATATCCGTCTTCGTCGTCAGCTGCCTCCTAAATAGCTTTCTTCGTCGGCTCATACGTTATTTAACCATCTTCCGTCTTAGCCGTCCGTATTTTGATTGATTTTTGAAAAGGTACGCAGCTAACGGAGTTCAATGCCTGCGGCTATTATATGGTCGGTTTAGGGTTGAAAGTTTATTATAAAGTTCTTTGATGTACGTTAGTGGTTTTAATAATTAAAGAAATATCATTAACGTGATGGTAAGAAGTTAAGTGCTTAAAATTTTTCTGATTATTTTCTTATTTATTTATTTTTTGAAGCATTTCTGTTATGGAAATACCACTAAATGATTTTTAATGCACGGGTTATTTGAAATAATAGGCCGGTGCTCCGTATGATTATCATTTTAACAGATTAAAATGTCCGTACAGATTATTCTCGGTTATTCATATTCATAACGAATTGATTTTGGATAAATTACGTATAGATAAAATGAAAGTGGAAGAAATATAATCTGAAACATAATTTTATTCCTTTTGTTGCAAGATAAATAAATTTACACTACTGTGCAAAATAATAGGTGTTCATGGTATTTTTGCATTAAATATCATTTTAATACTACACTGGTACAGTTGCGCTAGCTACATCTCGCGTCAAGAGAAACATTATTTCTTACGCGCTTCACCAATGTTTTCTGTATTCACCGCATATTTCTAGGGAACACCCTTCTTGTGTCAATCGACAGTAAACAATTACTGCGCAAAAAGTAGGTGCGCCGTATAAGTATTGCAAAAATAGATTATTTCTTCGTTATATTTGATCGTAATAAGTAAGTATTTGTAATATATAAATCATAGTTATGGGTCGAGCTAAGTATTGTACCTCAGAAAAACGAATAATCATGTTAAAAAATTCGAGAGGAGGGCAAAACATACAAATTTATTACACAATTGTTAGGGCGTTTAGAAAATATGATTACAAATGCCGTGAAATGGTAAATAAAATCCGAAAAAAGAGGAAGACCATGGAAAATTAGCGATCGAACAAATAACGCCATAACAAGACTAGTGAAAGTAAATTCTTTTATCACCTCCAAACAAATTAAAGATAACCTCGAAAAAGTTACCACTATTGAGTCGCCGTAGTGTAGGACGCAGGTTAGACTTTCCGAAGGAACATAGAGATTGGGATGCACAGAAGTGACGCAATATTTTATGGGCAGACGAAGCAATTGGTTATTTGGTTCGGATACGGTAAAAACCTATGTGCGACCGCCAGCAGAAAGACAATATTCTCCCCTATATACAATAAAAACAGTGAAGCATGGAGGCGCCAATATTATCGGGTTTTGTTTCTTGGTATGGCCTAGGTCCTATTTTTTTTTGATAAAAAAAGTGGCATAAATCCATTGTCTAGAAATATTGGAAACTGCTCTGCTTCCTTATGTTGAAGAGGAAATACTGCTGCGCTGAACGTTTTATCAGGATATTGATCCTAAACACACGTCGAAGGCAGCAAAAGCTTGTTTTTTTGGCACATGCGGTGAATGGACATCTGTGGGGCGATGTCAAAAGGAAGTTAAGTCAGGTCAACCCTTCAAATTGCGAAGATTTCTGGCGAGAAGTAAGAAATGCGTGGTACTCAATTCCCATTAAGAGGTGGTGGAATCAATACAGAATTCTGGATATACTACGAAGTATTAATTATTTTATCGAAATCATCATAAATCTAATTAATTTCGAAAATTGCTTCCTTTTATTAGTTACATCTATTATTTTGCACAATTTAATTTCGAATTTGTTTCATTTTTCAGTTCACGCAATTATATTTTTGTTTCACTTCATATTGTCCTTTAGACAATATAAGTGTTTTGAATAGTGTTATTTCGTCTATAATAATTTACCTAATCTTTACATGAATTTTGAACACACCTATTTTTTCAAGCAGTAGTGTATTTGTAATCTAAAAGCATCAAAACAAGACCATCTACAATGCATTAAAAGTTATTTTCCCATGGTGTTGGATGACCAAGTCGAAGGAAATAATGCAGAAGGCAAATGAATAATAAACTCTTTTGGATCGTCTTGTAGTTCATCAGTTATATAAAAAAGTAATAAAATAAAAAACAAAATGTGATACCTTTGATTACGTGATTAATGTAATATTGCCAGGTGTCAGCAGAAACCCTAACATTAAATATAGAGTTAGTATGTTTACTCTAATTAGGTTTGCAACACAGGAGTAAGATGGCGATCGCAACTCATTGTCCCATTTCACCAGCTGCGTCGTCAAGTTGTTACTGTTGCTATTACAGTTTGTGTACAGACTTCATCGTGAACAACTAGGAAGTTTTTTTTTGCAAAGGAAATTATATTCATTTCCTGCAACAAATCCATTCTCATTGCCAGGGTCAATAAGGGTAAATTATTGTACTCGGCCTCTTGGTGACATCTTTTGGAGAAATTCTGCAAACGCAAATAGGATTTTTGTACCACAAAAATCGGGCATAAGGAGAGATGATTGTAGTATGCAAAGTTCATGCTATACCTACTTTGCCAAGCTTACACTTTTATAAGTGCGATTGCTTCGCTAAGAAACAGTATAATCAACTGTACTACATGACAATATGTCTATAACATCCCGTGAGTGTAACGAACTTAGTTTGTATATTCCTCTTGTTTAAAAGTGTAGTGGTTCAAATTATGAAAATCTACAGATATTTCTCAGATATTCCGCAAAAAATATATAAACCTGGATACAAACACTTTCAAAGCAAAAGTGAATACCTTTTTTTGTTATTAACGTGTTTTATGCCTTTGTAAAATGAAATAACAGAGATTATTATTATGCGCCGAAAGAGACTCTTAAGTTCACGATTCAAGAGTTTTTTCTATATTTAACCGCCAAGAGGTTATTTTTCAAAGAATTTAGGGTGAATTTCAAGGGCAGATTGTACTCCTTAGATATACATCTCTGCTGCAACAGAGAGTGCTCTTCAGAAACGTCAAAAAATTAACACAGTTTCATCGCAATCGATGATTTATCCTTCGAGTATGTTACTAAAATAATTAAAATACCTCTGGAATACTTGTATTACACATAAACTTTTTCTACAACTAAAATTTAGCATCTTTCTATAGCAATAACCATCTCAGTTGTATGTAATAAGATTATTGTATGTACTGAGCAAAATAACCACTTACAATGTAATAATACTCACAGAAATTTAAAACACGAACGCTAACATTAACCTCTTATTACATTTAGTAAACATTGATAACGTAAATCGTCATCTTTACGCCTCTTCGAATTCAAGGATTGAATCAGCATGTTGTATTTTTATTCAAGCTAATATTTACATTAGCAATCAATTAAAAAACTATCACAACATGTTCGTCATCGTTAAATCTTGATGTTTATTTAATAATCATAGGATATGAATAGTCTGAAATATGCGTTTATGTTTGGAAAAACATGCATTTTTTTCAGGGCAGACTACTACAAACTATCGACCTTACATTTAATTTGATTTCAAAACCACAATGAGTGCGCACGTTATTAATAGTAAATCGTTTAATTCGTGATAATACTACAAATTTTGAATATGTTTTCCAAAAACAGAAGAAATGCAATTTGCGTAGTAAAAGTTCGACAGTAGTTATCAACATATTTCACTTCATCACAAGACTTCGTTCCGTTTGAATGTGATAAAGTTCATAATGTTTTAATAATTTGATCAAACACTTTTCTTTTATTAATCAAATTATGTTGCCTATGCTCATACTTTTAATGCAATTTTAACAAATTTCTGGGAACCTATTTAATGTTTCACAGTGAGGAATTAATGTTATTTAAGCTACTATGGAGTTAGTAATTCACCAATTTCGAAAACAAGCTTCATTTGTTTACGGAATGTAAAGATTTGCGTAACACAAAACAGTTTTCATAATAAAAGATTTCTTATTCTTTTCTAGTACTGGTTAGATCTGCAAAAACCCATTTCAAGACAGCTCGGTTTATCTCTAGTCGATCCTTTGTTGTACTTCTGCGTGAAATTCTACACGCCCGATCCCGGTCAGCTCGAAGAGGAGTACACGAGGTATCTGTTTTGTTTGCAAGTGAAACGCGATCTGGCCCAGGGACTTATGCAGTGCAATGATAATACGGCTGCTCTAATGGCTAGCTATATAGTACAGGCGGAATGTGGCGATTACGTTTCAGAAGACTATCCAGACCACACGTACCTTTCTAGTTACAAGTTCGTACCGCACCAGGATCAAGAAATGGAAAGGAAAATCATGGAAAACCATAAAAAACATGCGTAAGTTGGTTAATGTTACGATGTTTGTCTTTTATTCTGAACGTGTCGATTTTCTTGCTTTGTCCTCTAGGAACCTTGTTACCTTATGAAAAATTACATATGAATATATTTTCTCCAAATGTTTTGTAGCTTTTTAGCAATTCTCGTATTTCAGCTATGTAGCAAATAAAAATTGTTCTAAAATTTTCGGAAATCTATTGTAGCGAGCTTTAACAATGTTTGCTTTTAATTCTATAAATTGACCTTAATTTTAAATTTTGATAATCCGTCCTTCTTCTTTTTCTAATAGTGCCTATCTGTTTAACTTTGTGTCCTGCTGCTCGGCATAATTCAGTCGTATTCATATGCAACCAGGTTTTGAGATTTTTCAATCAAGAAATTCGTCTTCTACCAATACCCCTCCTTCCCATTATTTTTCTTGTAAAATATTCTGCAATAGGTGAAATCTGTTCTCATTTCTCATTATGTGTCCTAAATATTGTAGTTTTGGAATTTTCACGATATTAACCACTTCCTTTCCTTTTCCGATGCTTCTCGTAACTTCGATGTTTGTTATGTGTTCCCTCCACGGTATTTTCTATTTCCTGCGATATAACCATATCTAAAACGATTCTAGTGTCCCAGTTGTAGCTTCAGCAAGCGTCTATACTTCTACCCCGTAGAATAAAACGGAGAACATCTAACAGCGCAGGAGTCCTATCTTGGTGTTTGATGTTATGTCATGGCTTGCGAACAGATTTTTCATTTGATTGTAAGTAGCCCTGGCTTTTTCGATTCTGCTACGTATTTCTTGTGAGTGGTCCCATTGTTCATTTGCAATAGTTTCGAGATAAAACTGCTCACTCGTTCTATACGACAATTGTCAATAATTTCTTTGCTAATGATCAATAATTTTGTCTTGTTGGCGTTTATGTCCAGACCACACAATTGGGTGTGATATGTTACGTACAAATAAAATTGCTGGTTAATTAAAAAGTACGAAAAATTGAAATTCTACAAATATACGAATTTGTCCGAAGTTAGTCAAAGTTACCAACATTGTTTTGTTAATCCTGATAATTTAACAATACATACACTGCAGTCAATGCATTTGGAGTAGATATTTCGTTGCCTTCAGAAATCTGTTCGAGCTCAGATTCTATATTCAAATTATCCGTTATTATGCGCGCAGATGTTGACGCTATTGCGATGTCATTTAAGGTTTGGTAACCTACTTCACTTTGGGCAGAGTTTAGAAGCTGTTACAGATTTTCTAGGGTAACATTTTTCTATTAAACCACGTTTTGTATTTCATTTGAAAGTTGCAAAGTTATGGTGGCAACCCAATTTTTTGCCACAATGTAAGTAATGGTCCACTTCTTCCAAAACACTTTCAGGCTGTAATCTTCTTCTAGAAGAGATTGCATCTCTATAACTCCTTGGTCCATAGGGTGCACTAGTGAGGGTGGTAGGTAATGTACGAAAAATTTGACCATCAGCAGTTTGCATTGAATTTTCATTGGGGTCATGGCGCATTGTCTAGACGTAGCAGATTTTTAGGATCTATGATTTCACAGAAAGTACAGTTTAATAAAAAAAAAACGCTGCTGAAACATTTTTTGATTCATCCATGTTTTAGTCTGATTGTAATAACAAATAGAAGAGTTTCGTATTACAATTCATTTAAATGATTTTGGATTTTTAATTTTCCAATGCAAATAAGCCTTAATTCTGGTTTCCGGTGACATCTACACATGACATTCATAAAATTCCTGTGTAATACACTTACTTTTATTTATTAACTTCCCTGCAATCACTACAGGTATACATATACTAGTCAGCGTAATAATAAATTCAATATGCAATAAACAAAACACACAACTGACGCACACTTAATCTGATATTCGGGAATTTCTCAACTATTACAAAGTGCACTACATATAAGCGAAATGTAACTGGATAATCGAATCCAAATTAGAGGCTTTGCACGGACGAGCGAAATATGTATGTAAGACGGAATGATTAGCGAGAAACACGGATAATCTAATTTTAAATGATGACTTTCATTTTTTTAAGGGAAATGCTTCTTTCTTTGAATTAAATGTTATTCATACTTTGCTGTTTTATGAACTCTTTATTTTTATTCCGGCATTGCGGAATTTCAGCGTTATTTCAACTATAAAAATAAATAAAGGTTGTTGCTTTTGGTGTGAATTTATTATAACACATGGGTGAAGTGAAAAGTGAACTAAATCTCACAGTATCTGAATTTCTTTAATAAATATTAGAGCGACTGGTTACATGTAGTGCTTTAAAGTAGTGTTCATAAGTTTTAGCGATAGATATCAGACATAAAATAATACGACAATGTTATTATAATGCAATTTATTAAAATAGGAAAATGAAATGAAAAAAATAGGTACATTATAATTAAATCGTGAATTTTTTTTTTAATTGGGTTTTTCAAAATATCTCGCTGGCCGAATCAAATCTTACAGCGGGCCGGTTGTTGCCCATATATGGTCTAAACCATAGTCTTTTACAATTTAGTAGTTTCTTTTCAGTAAAAGTTTCCCTTGCATTGTACATCGCCATTATAACTAAACTCTGCTTGTTGAACTTCTTTCTGTTTCAATACCCTTTTGGATAGCTGTGTTATTTATTAGCTACAGTTGTATTTCCTTTGTCAGCATTAATTCCTTTGTTTGTCGTACTCTCTTTTGCTTCGATCGTCATCCTATTTTTTATTTCCTCACCTCCTACCCCTACTCTTTCCTTTTCCGTTGACACCTCCGCCTTAGTACTTCCATACCCACACCTATTCTATCCTCTCTATTAATTATTAGCTTTTTGAACCTATTTTCACTTCACTTCCTTTGTTTCTTTCATCATGTGCTATTTTTCTTCAATATTTTTGCATTTTAGTTATTCTTTTCGTTAAATCGTCACATCGTCTCTTCCTTCAAATTTCTTAATTTTCGGTTATTTTGTGCGATTTCTCTTTTTTTGCGTGTTGGGACCTAATTTACCAACTGCTTTAATTTTAACTTTTACTTCTAAATTCTTCATTGTAAAGTTACTCACAGCTCCTTTAAGAGTGTTGTGGGAAAGTGTTAAACGGTATATCATTGTCTGGATACATCCCGGTAATATTGTTCGTACTAAAATTTCTTTGATTATTTCCATTTCATCTTCACTGCGAAAGTATGCCATAACTATAAAAGTATACTGCTCGACGGAAAATACCACTTTTATATCCCCGTAGTACTGGAAAGTTCTGTAATTTATGTATACGTAGACAACAATAGAGATGATAATACATAACACACTACCGCTCATAATAGTATGAACACTTCCTATTTCATGCAAAATTAGACGCTTGTTTCAAAACTTTAAACAAAACAATTATAAGAAAAATATTTATTCATTTACGACTTATTGCACATGTGTACACGAAATAAAAAGGAAAAAGTAATAATAAACATTAGAAAATTTAAAGTAAGTTATACTTTCTTATCGAAAACCCACCTCTTGATTTAATAACTGCTCGCAGAATTCGTGGCATTCTTTTTACCAAGTTGAACATTCTCTTTTAATTCGTCTGTCGAGTTCGTTCCACAGAAGCTTTAGCGGATAAAGATCCGGGAAGACCAAGTCATTATTTTTAATACTCCTTCATTTTTTGCATCAGCGAGATAGTTTATGCATAATAAGGACGTGTGCTTCGGATCGTTATCGTCCATCAACTGATAATTGTTGCCTATTGCGCTTAATAGGATGGTAGAACATTTTCTTCTAATATTTCGCCATAATTCTTTCTCTTCATTATCCCATCAATTCTCACAAGCTCCCCTATTCCACATAATGAAAAACAACCCCACAGAAGAATGGGACCACCACCTTTCTTTACTGTTGGCGTAATGCACTAAGGAAGCATTTTCTCGTCTTTTGAGCGCCTGACAAATGTTCTGCGATTTTGATCAAACACTTCATATTTGGATTCCTCAATCTATAGTACGTTTCCCCATTGTTCTATTGTTCAGACTTTGTAAGCGTTAGCCCACTGGATATGTTTTTCTTTATTCCCACGAAGTAACAACGATTTTCGTGTAACAATACGATCGTGGAGGTTTGCTTTAAATAACGTTTCACTGTGCACATCTTCCTGTTTGTACTCCAATTAATTTCCGCCGTAATTTCAGGAGTCATTAATTGTCTATTTCTCTTACTAAGCAATTTTATGTGTTCAGTGTCATTTGGATGTTGCTCGAGGACGTCCAGGACGAGTTTTAGCAAGTGTACCAGTTTGTCCGGAAATATTCAGTACAGAATATCCTTGATATACTGTTAATATTACTGATCGCATTTCAACACTAACCGGTTTTCCGCGGTGCATTTTTACACCGGAATTAAATTATTTACTCGCACAAAGAAATAACAATATCGAGCTGCACGTAACGGTATCTAATGATAATCTAAACTCATTGTTGATGTAATTTATGCATACTTTGTGGGATAAATCCATCTCTGTAGGATCTCAGCCAGTCTTAGAATTCGGGTTTCATTTATAGTATCTTAAAATTTTTACCCGTATATTACTTAAAGTATCTACACCTGGTATTGTTTGTACTATACCTAATGATTTCAAATGAAAAATGTTGTTAACAAAGTGGCATAAACTTAACATTTGAAAAATATCTGCTTCTGAATCACCAACTTAACTTTTTGGTCATATTGTTCTATTTCTTAGTTAATAATAATAATAATAATAATTTATTATTAAATTTTAAATGTTATTTTGCATTGTGTAATTGTCAATAGATGCTTAAAAGTTGATATTTTTCTTCCGTTTTTCAGTGGACAATCACCGGCTGAAGCTGACTTAAACCTTCTCGAGACGGCGAGAAGATGTGAGCTTTACGGGATGAAGATGCATCCGGCGAAAGACCACGAAAATGTACCGCTCAATTTGGCAGTAGCGCATATGGGAATAGTCGTCTTCCAACAATACACTAAAATCAATACGTTTTCGTGGGCGAAAATTAGGAAGATTTCCTTTAAAAGGAAACGATTCCTGATAAAGTTACATCCGGAAGGATACGTAGGTGTCAACCGTTTAACGGTTTGGTTAACGTTTAGTTAATGTGCGATCTGTAACTGTTTTGTAGGGTTATTATAAGGATACTGTAGAATTCTTCTTCGAAGGAAGAAACGAGTGTAAGAATTTCTGGAAGAAATGTGTCGAAAATCACGGTTTCTTTAGATGTTCGTCGGTGAAGAACGTTTCGAGACACAAAACAAGGGTATTATCGAGAGGCAGTTCGTTTAGGTAAGTTTGTGGACGTTATTCATTATCGCTTGGAACTCTAGACGTTTTCTTACATTTAAATTTTTATTACAAATAAAATTAAAACCGTTGGAAACCCAATTGTTCTATACAGTTACCACATGTACTCATTTTAGTAAGACAATACTTTCCCTTAGTCATCTAATATCGTTGTAAGTACATACATGTAATTGTACTTTGTTCTAAATGTAAATTCAACATTCTTGCTTTTTAATGTGTTGTTTTTTTTCTGGGAGTATCAGCCCACTGTGCAAACACACTCACTTTTTACTTTTACGCAATACAATATAACGTGGTGTTATTTAGACTGTCGCATCGAATTTCCTGGAAGGTTCATTCTATTCATTCTGAGTGAATTAAAATTAACACAGAAACTTATAAAATAGTAAGAAGAATACCCACTTTGTGCCAAATTGTAATAAAACACGGAAGTGGATTGTTTAACGAAACCTTTATTTAGTTGTACATAAGTATATAATGATATATGTTTATTCTCAGTTTAAACATAATTGCATAATTGTCTCTTATTTCAAAGCTCTTTAATGAATCTGTTTTGGATTTTTGTTCATCTAACGAAAGCCAAAGTATTACAAAGTATAGCCGTGACAATAGTACACGCCACCCATGAATTTTAAAGAAAATAAGAGTTACATTGCAAAAATCGAGTAGGCAGCTCGCGTTACATTCACATGCTTTCTACACTCGCTTTTGTCTCAACACATCAACGGTCTACGCAAACTTTGCACATATTTTTACTACCATTATAAAATAAATCAGGAAATTTGTCGATAAACTCTTTAATTGTGTTAACCAATGGTCGTTTCTTAACCTTCCATAAGTTCAACGTACTCAATTATGCATTTACAAAGTGCTAAAGAATACAATGGTAAGACGTTCAACTACCTCAAGTCGGGAGCAGAAAGAAACTAAAACAAATACAGCCTATACAGCGCCTATCCTGCTTTCTACATTGCGGATGACGGTATATACTACTGCGCACTTGGCGAGTTGACAAGTGTAACCGGTCTAATTATTATTTGTCAAAATCTTTTAAAATTATTACAAAATAAAGCATGCTAATCTTACACACACGTTATGGAGGAGTTTTTGCCTTCTAAATTCAAACTGTGGAAAGTATGGTACGGCTGACAGTATTAAAACTTCACTTGAAGTCGTCAAGTATGCTTGCAGTGTAGTCTAACAATCCAGAAAATAAATATAGCACACGTTAGATTTGTTGATTCCTTGGAAACCGCTGGGACTTGCATAATACCACCGTCAGAATTAATTAAATTTCTCTTGGATTTAAAAGTAGAAGTAAATCATTCTTATCTCCAAACATCGGAGGGCGCTTTACGAAAACATGTACGTTTTCAGAATTTCCTCTCTCTAAACTGTGTGGCTTAGCAAAGATCCGGGATAACTAAAAGACCAGTGTGTAATGACTAGAGCGTCCAGGCAAGATTTTAATAAATAAAACCTTCAAGATTCTCAGTAACATTGGTCAGGGGTTGAGTTAGGAATTTATTTATATATATGATACTGTAGAAAGCGATATATTTGGGCAATATACACTGCAAGCCCTTTAATTTTCTTTTCTTATCCTATTTTGAAAATCTTTAAATAAAAGAACCTGCTCTTCTTGGTACTATCTCCAGAATTTTTCCACAAGGTCACGTATTTCTTATAATATAATCTTCGTTTTAATGTTATAATTTCAAGACAAATATACATGATGCCTTTCTCGTTAATAATGCAGATTTCTCAAGATAGTCTTAAACTTATGAGCGGTATTATACATCGCTCTTAGAGCAAATTTAGCAAATTTTACAGTAAAAACATTACATAATAGGTACAATAGGTGAAATGGCAATTGTCAATCTTCAAAACTCTTCGACTACAAATATTCATAATTTGTTTCAAGTATTGTTTGTTCAATGTATTCCACCAAGGTCGTGATTATACGAACAATTTTTCTATTACCTCCATGAGATCTGTACATTGCATTCATCCTATCTTAAATTACCTATAATTCTAACAGTACTCTACATACACTTACGTAGTTGTTCGCATATAGGACTGTATTTTTCCATTTTGTAATTGTTTAAGCACGTAAGTACTACGTCTTACAATTGAAATGGCCGGCGTGAATTGTAATCTAAACGCTTCACCTTTGGATACGCCGTTGGGCGTTTTTTTTGGTTCCACCTGTATGTAGAAAAATTCTGTTTCTTACAAAATTTCCTATGACTTCTAAAGCGAGTCTATCTCATCTTCACAGGTATAGCAGTAAACTCCACTCACACAAATTTATTAATTCAACCGCGCTACCGACTGAATGTAAAAACTGTATCACACATGAAAATTATTTTCTACACAGGCTCTAAAATATCTTAGAACATATGACTATTTACAATCTATGGGTGGTGTGGATATCTGTGTACTTTCAGGAAAGGATGGAACGAAAACGCACCGTATCTTTAATAGGGCCTTATGGTAATAAATCCATCAGACTCGAGTGTGCAATTGGAGGTGGTTCTCTGTTCAATAAATTTCTGTTCTTTTTCATAAATATCGTTTCGTACGCGTCTAATTTTCTACACGAGTTTATGTTTTTAAGAAGTTTATAATTTTTTAAATCAATTTTATGTCCGGATTTTACCATATGCTCTGCTGCGCTTGACAGTTCTGGTTTGGCGAAACGATAATGTCTAATATGTTCTTTAAACCTCGTTTCGATACACCTTTTTGTGTGTCCAATATAAACTTTATCACAATCATTGCTTGCGATTTGGTAAATTTCAGACCTTTTCATTATCTCCGGTTTATCTTTGGGATTGCTTAAGAGATTCTTTAAGTTGTTTTTTGATACAAAGGACATGCTCGTGTTTTATTGGCGGAAAACTTTACTTAACCCTTTTACCGTTGAGCGGAAAGGAAGTGTTATAAATTTCTTATTACCGGTGTTTGTTGATGTCAAGGTCGTGGAATTTCTGATGTGCTGTTTGAATTGGAACTTCCTTAAGATACGGTCAACATCCGTAGAAGAGAAACCATTGTACCTCGCTACATCTTCGATATATTTTAATTCTTTTTCGTACCTGTTCTTGCTAAGCGGAAATGTAACAAGTCAATTTACCAGAAAACTGGCCGCCGACATTTTTTGTTGCACGCAATGGTACGAATCAGCCGTGATGAATCTGTTGGAATTGGTTTCTTTTCTATAGATCTCTATCTCAACTTCGTTGATATTAGTAACCCGAGTTGATTTGATTTTCTAGTCCGTTTTAATGTCCTTAAAATGTTTATATTCGCGATTACATGTCCTCCATTTCTACTGTATAATTTGATCTCTTGAATGCAGTGTGCGACAGTCTATGCTTCTGTAGGTAGTCCTCAAAAGGAAATAAAGTAGTTATATGGCTAATCTATCTTTATTGTAACCTATTCTGTAAAAATTACAGATCCCACAAAATATGCGAAATCCGAAAGAAATACGTAAAAACGTTAATTGTGTCAGTTCGAATAGCATTTAGACTGTGACCTTGCTCGGTCATTCTGATTGTCTCATGTAGCACCTTGTTATAAGTAATATTTTTCTTCTGCCTCGGGTTTGGTTTTGAATGTTTGACCTTCCAATTACATTCAATCGTATTTGTCCCGCGCTAATGGGAGTCATATAATACTGTTACTTAATATACCTACAATAATTATTTCATATTGATGGTTAATATTAAGGTCATTTTTAAAGTTATAATTTGTCTATAGTAGTTTTCTTCATTCACAACGTTATTTGAAACAGATTGTAGATGATTAGAAAGGTGTATGAGAAGATTTATTTGTGATATCAATTAAATTATTGTAAATAACGAAAGATAAACTTATAATAGGACACAAGTTATTTAAAATGTATCGCAATATTTGCCATTACATATACATTTTGCCAAAACTGCGGCTCAATACTACGAATACCATCGATAATTAAATTATTTAGAATAACTTCCGTTGGGTTTTCAATGATGATTGAGTTCCCTTGATATTACCAACGTTAAATATAATTAAATTAGTTTTCCGTGAAATTTTTAATTAATTAATAATTGCACGGCTGCGATAGGATTTAAACCTGCAGCTTCTGTGCGCTACACTAGTGCGTTAAGCTATTACACCGCGAAACTGTTTACTCGTCATTTGTGTCGCTAAATTTCAATTGGCAAATTTAATACATGGATGTAATAGTGGCTGCAGATATGACCCTTATATCTAGTCACTCACGATATTTTAATACTCAAAAGAAAGTAAGGCCATCCATTGGATTGTTAGCGTAAACTTTTTGCTTTAAATAACCCAAAAGGAAAAATCTAAAGGTGTCAAATCACGTGATCTAATCGGTCAATTGATGGTTCCCCTTCGAGGAATTTGATTACCAAATCATTGGCGTAAAACGTTTATTATTTTTGTGATTGTATGAGATCTGACATGCTGAAACCACTGTCCTCAAAATCTCCACTTTTCAGTTTATCAAACAAAAGTTTGTAATCATATTTCGATATCGAGCTCCAGTAACACATTTCCATCTTTATCACTTCACCAGTCCAAAAACCACACCAGACAGGTTTTAGTGAATGTAACGGTTTTTCTGGTATTTCTCATCGATTTTATGCACCCCATTTACGAGTTCATGCCGTAATTCACAATTTGCTGGTTTTATTTCTGAATATTGTAAACCTTCCACTGAGAATGTTTGTGCAAAATTCTGAATAAGATGGTTTTTGAGGTGCTGAAACCGCTGACGGGTTGATGGTTTTTGATTCTCAGTAACACTAGCGTTTACAGGTATAATACCTTCTTCTAAACGACTACTGTGGTGGTGTGTTTTGTTCTTTTGATTCTCTACCGTATCGCTTTTTTCAAACTTTGTTACCATTTTTCAAATGGTCATATGTGATGGATAAAGGTTGGATCATATCCACTAAAAAGTGCGCCTGAAAAAATTATAATTTGTACTAAAAAAATCCCTAAATATGCACTTAAAATTTTAATATGCATTTACATCCATTTATTTACTATGTTTTAGCAAAATTAAAACTCATTTTCCGTATTTGCAAATTATATATTTATTTAGAACTATAAATAGCTATACATATATTTAATCTTCCATAGTCAAATTATGTTTACGGTCTGTAAGTATTTGTTTATATTGGGAAAATATGCAAAATAATCATGAAATATGCACGTGTATGTGCACTCATAGTAAAGTGTCCATTTATGCATTACATGCAATAAAAAAATGTTAAAAACATATTCTTACAGTGGGAAATGGGTAAGTACAAAATATGAAAGAAACATACCAAAAGTAAAAATATGTATTTTGCATAAAATCCAGTATTGAGTGATGGGCAATTTTCTTTTCAATATTCTACAACTTTTACATAACCTTCACCAAATTTAAAATACCTTTTAATAGTAAACACCTTCTGTTCAATCGTATACCTTTCCATTTGTATTAACTGCAATGCTTCTATTTGCTAAATGCCAATTAACATTTGGTAGTGTAGTATAAAAAATATAAGTGGCACCAAATTTAAAAATTATCTGAAATAAAATATACATTTAAAACATTTTTAGTTCAGTTAGTTAATATTGTAACCCTCGGATGAACAAATATATAATTATAATATATAAACAAATTACAAGGGAGTTATTTTCCACAATACGTCAAGGCGACAAGGCAGTTTTTTTCCCTTAAAAAAGCCCAACATAAAGGAAGTATTAAGTTGATATTACCGTAGTTTATAAAATTGCGACACGTTAGAAAGCAAGAAAAGTTCAGGACTACTAAACCCATTCGGTTGGATAGACGATAAAGTAACGTGAGAATGCAAAAAATATATAAATCAATGTTCCGGAAACCACTGAGAGTTGAGAAGTTGTTAAAGAAAAGTGTCGTATCTTTTACAAAATTCAGAAAAAGTGCCGCTGTTTTATTTGTTTTCCTTCGATACCAGTTTAGCTTTATTTACACAGAATAGCTCTACCTTTTTGTTATTTGTTTGGTGTTTGCGCTGCTTGAGAAAGAAGCTGTCTAGTTATGGGTCTTTAAATGACATTTTCGATATACGAGAGCTGTTTTTTTTTTTTCAACCTCCAGCAGCTCATAAAAACAAGAGAAGTGTAAATAACAAAATGAATTTATTACCAAAAGTTATGTATCCAACAATTTTTGTATATAATCACCGTGAAGATTGATGCATTTGCCATATCTACGGACGAGCTTTCCAGCTCTCTCTGCATAGAATGTTCCCGCCAGTGAGTTGAGATAGTCCGCGACGTCGTTTTGAACTGGAAACCCTAGCCACTTTTTCAGTTCACGAAATAGATGGAGACGCGGGTATTCAAAATCTTCTCATCGAAATTGTTCAAGAAATCGTTGAGTTACAGCAGCAGTGTGAACATCGGCTCGGCCTTTAAATTTTCTACACCATTCACGCACCATCCACCATAAAATTTTTGCCGTGTACTCGGCGCATTCTTCGATGAATTTCAGCTGCACTATTTTCTTCTGCTTGAAGGAATCGAATTACACTACCCAATTTACACTTGGCAGGAGACTCAATTGTAGTAACAGATATAGATATTATAGCGGGGAAGATGTGCAGTCAACTTCTGGGCATCCCCGTCTCCCACCACACGCGTGACTGTTTACAGGCACGAACGCATGTTGAAACAAGAAACAGCCCTGGTACATTTGTACATTTATTTATATTACTATTTTTTTTGTTATTCAGGTATAGCGGTAGGACTCAGAAGCAAATAATCGAATTCGTCAGAGATAATTACGTGAAACGGCAAGCATTCCAAAGGTAAGTTTGGAGCATGTACATGTCTATTTTTCATCTTCTCTTTCTTATCAGTATTATTTTCTTAATAAATATTGTATTGGATAACTACTGTCAGAATCATAAGGGAAAAGGTCTACGTCATCAACAATGAATGTATGAATTATATACAGTACTTCAGCGTCATATTAGATATCGTACTTCCTGCCATATATCAAAAATGTTATGGCACGCACATAACGGAGTGTCAAAGGTTAATGTAACTTTTAACTTACTTTAATTTCTATGCAGTATTAAAATATTTGTGGGCACCTAATTTCTACTTGCAAAAATAAAGACTGGACAGAGCGTAATATTAGATATTTGTCAATTAAGTAAACAAAAAACAAATAATTTAAATTGCTATAAATGAGGAAATATAAATTTTGTTATAATTTCAAACAAGATATTCAGGAAACAATTGTAAAACAACGTTAATCAAATTAGATGTATGTGTCATTTTTGTTGTATCTCTATCTTTGTTTTTTACATTATTGAACACACAGAGTTATTAGAACGTCTGACTTACCGATATGTTACGAATGAATGACGTACGTTTATATTTCTATCTTTATCTTTTAAAGTATCTCGATTTATAACTTTACAAATATGTGTCGTCACTAGACGCGGCAATTTGTGACTCAGGGCTCTTCTCTTATGACATGATTCTGACTTTATGTATAAACGGCATATCTTCAAATTTCCCGCCAAAGAAGTTTCTTGCTGATTAGTTGAAATCCACCAATAAATACGAATAAAATTGGCGCTGTATCTGAAGATATGTCAAACTACCTCTGCTAAGTCTGCATATTTATCGTAAGCTTATGTTTCTTTTGAATTTGTAAGCGATTTTCCTTCGTAAAATGTCTTTTTATTCTTATTGGATCATGCTCTGGTACAGAAACGCTTTTGATTGGCAACCTTTTTCTAAAGTACTTTATAAAATAGTACAAGCATGCAATTTTACGTAAGAACCATATAACCATAGAATTGTCGTTTATCTTCTTTTTTTGTTTCATATACAAATGATAATTGCATTTTTGTGCTGTCGTTTAATAAATATGTTGAAGTTTTCTAAGTTGATATAAAGTAGACCCCTGTGACGTTTGGAGCATGGTTGTTGTAGCGATTGGTCAGAATTTGCTGTTACCGATGCTCTGGTTATAATAAACGTTTCGCAATAATCAAGGGAAGGAGGATTTGGGCTAAATTTAGAGTAATTCTAGCAAATTGGTCGGTATAAATCGAAACTAATGTTGATCGATGTCGTTTCTATTTTCTTATTATCTACAATATTATTATTTAAAAGAAAACATTTTTTCCTATCCATAGGAACTTGCGCTAGGTTTTGCAAATTTAAAGTATTACATTTTAACGACGAATTTAGGAAAATGACAAGGACAAATATTGCTCCGCGTCAGTTAAAAAATATTGCCCATTAGACGAAGAAGGTTGAATTTAACCAGCAGGTTATTAAAATTCATTATCTAGCGTATAAATTCCCAAAACTCAATTAAGTGTATACATCACATCGTCGTAGAAAGAACGTAAAAATGTTAAACTTCAAATTTATTGGATATAGAATTACTTCCCTTTCATAAATCGTTGCCGATGTTCCCATATTTCTTTTAGCTAAGGGGCGTATTTCAAACAGTCTATATTTAATGTATGTTATGTTGATAAATGTCTCGCTTCTAAGAATTTACATACATTTCCAACTTTCTGCGTTAGCTTCCAGGTAAAGGTTTCCTCTTAATTTTTTCTCTAATTTTAAAGAGTAAAGTCTACCATAAAAAAATATTTCTCTTTATTTATTTAATGTTGCCCTTTTGCAGAAACGAGTGCTTTCGGATATGCATGCTACTCGGTTACTATCAATATTAAAAATAATGAATGTAATTACTTACTATCTTAGTTTGATTGTGTTGTTAATGCAGGCTTTGTTGATGTAAAGTCTACATCAAAAATCCAATCAAACTAAAACAGTAAGTATTTACATTCACTATTTTTAATATTGATAGCCGCACGGTTCTTCGAAAGCGCCCGTTTCTGCAGTCTTACTATGAAAAGATGCATACTAAAATTTAGTGTCACTGTTATCATTCTTTTTTCCAGTATTTCTCTGCTGTTAATCAGAAATCATTAACAAATTATACAAATTGCTTTTCAATGTTTGTGAACTTAATCCCCATTCTGTAATAAAATTGGAGAGTGTTATACTAAAAATGCCTTTTTACGTTTGGTTTGGACGTCTAACAAGAACAAAAAACAACTCATGGAAATTGAAGCGTCTACTTACGTAATTTTGTTGATATTAAGAAATAAAAGACGCATAATACTAATGTCTTAATCGAAAAGTAATATCTTTTTAAGCTATTCAATGACACTAATTTTTGACAGATACTATTTTTTATTGATAACGTCATCAACTCCTTTAGATGATGCACCTTAGACAAATTCGAAGTCGAATACTTCGGAAATATGATACTGCGTTAACTTTCGTTCCACTTCGTTTTCTGCTTTGAAACCTAGTGGTCTCTTCCTTTCTTTTAATTATTCTGCACACACAACACTATTTAATTGTCGAGCAATTTCTGTATTTTAAACAGTGGCTTTGTACAAAACGCATATTCTGGAGTGCGTTTCAATATCCAGTTTCCTTGTTTTTGGCATATCTTCGATCAAACAAACTACCAGTATGAAATGTGGTCTTTCTATCGCAAGCAGATACGTCTCCAGTGTCTTGGCTATATACTGGATGCATATCGAATGTATAGTTAGGGAGGATGGATGATTCAGTACTCCGCCCGAATTCTATTTCATAACTCACATCCCCAATTTCCTACTATTAACGCATCAATAAATTCAATATAGGAATCCATTGTTTTCGTGTTGTGTAAATGGATTTTAGAAATAAGTCTTATTGTTATGAATATATAGCGACAACATTAGGTTGTAAATGTCGTTCTAAGAAGATTATCCTAAATATTTTTAAAATAGTTCTAATATAATATAGTTCACAATATATTAGATGCGATCAAACTTATGAGTGATATTAGGTACATTAGTTATTAACGCAGCAAGTATTATATTTGATAAACCCGCGTTTAATCGAGTAATACAATATTTCAAGACCACTTTGATCCAAGTAAAACTTGTGGTTCCGTCTTGATTCATTATACATTTCTTCGAAGGCGATGCACTGAATTCAAAAAAAATCGCTATCTGTTACAAATGTATTCTACATTGTTGTGATTTTTCGACGTTGGTTTCATCAGACACTGCTTCTTTAAGACAACTTATGGCCATAATGGATGATACATTAAAAAAATCTTCAGATCTCATCTCCACTGAATGTAAAGGAGCATCTGAAAGTGGTTTACAAATTATTCATTCCTTCCTAGCAAAAGTTGAAATTTACGGCGTTATTAAATAAGGAAACAATACTACGTATTTTTTATTCTTCTTGCAGTAATTCTAATACTTCTGGAACCAGTTTTGCATATTTTAAGTGCTCGTGTAAGTAGTGAAATCCTTATTCATTCAATGTACCTTTTCGGAATTATTAGATATGTTAATTTGTATAAAAGTGATATAAGCTGTTCCATACAGTCTCTCCTGGCTTAAAAACTGTACGAGCTTTTGTACAATTTCAGCACTTTTCGAGCGTCTAACTGCTTTCCATAAAATGTTACATTTTTTTATAAGATGTTTATAAACGAACGTGTGCCAGATGTTCTGAATTATTTAAGGCTTGCAGAACCATCGTTAACTAATGCACTATTTACTTGATCTAAGTTTTAAGTACCAGGAGAAAAGATATACAACAGACGTAAAATAAATCATTGCAATTTACTAATTTAACAATAACACAGACACATTGATGAACTTTCTTGAAAATTTCTCCGTTAGGCAAAACAACTCCATATACGTCATTGAATAGCTTAAAGAATGTACAAAACTTTTACTAAAGATATTTTTTATTTCAACTGTCGGTTTAGTCCGAAGTCAGGTGTACTAAATATATTTGCCCAAACATGAGTTAAACTGTCACAAATTATTTTTTTCAATTGTCTATCCAGGTCGAATTTATGTTCTTGCCTCCGATAGTATCTTTTGGTCATTCAAAATACAGCAGCGTGTAAAATTTTCACATTGTAAAATGGCCTATCATCATCCTTTCCAATTGCTTATAAAATTCATAATCTACCACGAGTATTCTTAAACCTTTGATATTACATCTACTGATTCATGTTGATAGCAATAAAATTGAGATGGTCAGTATCCTATGTTCTTTGATTTTGGTAACGGCATATACGAAGTGTATGTAATTAAATTCCCAGAATGTGCATTTTAAAAATATACACCTGGAGCAATGCACTAGTGACTAGTGTCACTTTCAAAGTAGTCTGCTGCATCTCTCTACACTTAAACGACGTACCCAATTCTAGAAGTAGGTCTAGTTCTCATTTTTTTCGAATACCGTTAAACATCCGTTTGTATGCTGTTGGTTTTCAGCTATATTAAAAAAATCTTCATTCCTTCAATGCAATTTTTAATTTTGGTAATAGCCAAAAGTCGCAGGGAGCTGCCAGGTCGGTTGAATAGGCAAGGTGATTTAATTGAATAATTGACGCATTGCCATGATGGATGAGCAATTTATTAGGCTTTACTTTCTTCAAACAAAGTCTCGTAGTTCCCTCAGTAGCTATAAATAGCATTGTTGATTCACTGTTGTCTCTTTTGAATAAATTCGTGCTAGGTTATTCCCACATGATAGAAGAAACACACCAGCAGAGCCTTAATCGGTGAGCATCGTGACACGGTTTATTAAGTATTATTAAGCTTTATTAACGATAAACACGAGGATTTTCACTGTATGTTCTGACGCTTTGTTTCTCGATTATATATCCATAATAACACGCAGAAGTAAATACCATGAAAGATTGATCACAATATCAATGTTTCTATTCATCCGTCAAGATGCAAAACACAAACTCTGCAGAAATTCTCATTTCCCATATTTAATTCTTCAGTTAGAATAGTCATCCTTGAATCTTCTATACCAATGTAAACTCAAATTCATTCGACTTTTTTATAGCATTTTCACCAAATGACACTTGCAACGGTTATTTAGCAGCGCATTTGTCGATCTTTACACAAAATTTAATACTAATACGCTGTTCTAAATTTCAAAATTTTTATTATCTTTCCAATATAGTTAATAATAATAGCTGATTCTATCAACATGTTTAAAAATGGGAATTCATGTAATTTCTTTACAATTATGTCACATAGGATAACTATACGGCTATTTTGGAAATTAAATTGTCACACCTCATATATGTAAAGTCTATCCACCAAAGATACTAATTTGTACAGCATTTTATAAAGGGTGTCAGAAATGTTGTCTTATTTGGAGTTATGAAGGCAGCATCAAAGTCAGACATTAGCCAATGTTCGAAAAGCATTTAAATTATCCCCATTTTGAGGAGATTAGTTCTGAGTTGTAAGATTTGCTTAAACATGTTAATTTATAATGCTAAATAATAAATATTTTGAGTTTCAAAATGGGAATTCTTATAGTACATTTTTGAAACATTCTATACACTAAAACGCGAAACCACAACTGCTGTTGCTCAGTTGCATTATTTATTGCTCGGTTTCGTAACTTCGTTTAATTGACTCTGACTCCGTGTTATTTTTACAGATGATTTGTTTGAACCATAGTTGCCACCTCGCTTTCAAAATTGGGTTGTCTTCGGTACCTTTCATCGCATCACTTATCCCGCATTCTTTAAATGATTTGATAACTACCTCTTTACTAATCTCCCATGAAATTTTCACGCAGGTATTAGCTTCTGAAATTATTGGCCGTTTCATACGATTTGTAATATCGTGATTTAATTCTCTAATCTGTTGATAGACACATTTAAGGATTATAATTGATTTGTTAAGAGGTGTCAACTAGTAACAGTTACTTCTATATCACATCGTGGATTTTTTAAACAAAGTACCCGATTGTTTTGTCCATATCTTTTGCAGCTATAATTTCATTCCTGTTTCATTCATCCTTGGTGTGGATAAAGGTGCCGCTAGAAATTTTAATCTTTCGGTAACATTTTCCTCGTAAGAATTAACATGAACGATAGTTTTCTTCTGTGGGCGCAACAAACTTAAATTACAATACAATGAGGTTTGTTATGACCTATTGATTTGGTGACCTTTGAATTTAAACTTTGATATAAGGGAATATCAAAAGTTACAGACATTTCATCCATATTCGCAATTTAATTAAGACTCCTCTCTAATACTGCAAATCTATGGGATTCTATAATTTTAACTTCATAGTCAGCTGGCATTTTTTGGACTTTTACGTTTTTTCATAAATTTAAAGCCAGTCACCAAAACGATGACTCGATAAAATCCAAAATTCCGTTAACAACTACCTTCTCTCTTCTCTTCAAAAAATATCATTTTCATAGAAACAGATATTTCCATGTTTCGATGGTTTGTTATCCAATTGTTCATTTGCGAACGGAAAGTTTTCTTACGTTAATAGAGAAGTTTTAATTATTCCTCTTGTTTTCTTTATTGGTGGTGGACCAAAATGCTTTTCTGCTGCTCTATTATATTATTGTTTTGCCTAATGTATCATACATAATTTATAACTCACACTATATGGAAGCCTTTTTCATTTTGCTACTTTTAGGATAAAAATTCTAACAATTTAGAAAAGTGCTAATGCAAGTGAACTGTGTACAAGCGTACATATTTAACAGACTAATAGCTATTAACACTCATAGACAAAGAGTGGAAGTCGGTGACATGCTGTACTGATTTTACAAATACATTGCGCCAGTAATTAAACGTCATTAGTAGTTTCGATATAGCATTTTAACGTTACCTTCGTACTATAAGACGCACCCGAATTTTAAATCGATTTTTCTACGTAAAGATGCGTCTTATGGTCCGAAAAATACAGTAATTGTGAAATTAGTGCGAAGATCTTTGTCAATTCGATGTTTGAATGTCTCTGATAAATGTTTGGTGTTGAAAAATGAGCATGCTATGTTATGAACTTGGTGTTTGCAGAACATGTGAAAAAAGCTGTATGTCACTTCTAAAAAACGCAATCAAATAGAAACGACAATATCTCTCTCTTTTATATTTATTATTATTTTGGTTTATTTACGCGATATTTTAAAGCCAATTAGCTCTCTGCTACTATGCTCCATATTGTTATTGTGCAGATTGATTACAATTTAGAAAACAAAATCAAAAATATAACTATGCCGATCGTAAATTGGCTGTTATTTTTTATTTTTTTGATAAATTTTAAACGAAATATTAGGAATTTATTGCTATTAAGAGCTAGATGTTACTTATAACTACATAATTTTTTATTAGCATTATTTTTTCCTTTCTCCTTAATTTTGGGCGCACCAAATCATATAGTTGATATCATCCTCGTTCTCTTGTGTGCAGGTCGGCTTCATTTCGCCACTCTAGCGCTCATTCTAGTGCTACCAACATGCACAACAGTTCTGTCGGAAACAGCATTTCTGCCCATCCTCTGTTGCCTCTTGCTGACAGCAACCTAAGTGGTAGGTAGAAATCCCATTGATTTTAGCGTATAGTTGTTTTAGTATTAGTCCAATTTTAGCACTGTTGTCCGCTTAACACCCAATTAACTTTCAATTAGTGAAAGAGATAATTGCAGTTGAACAAGTAACACGCAAATTGAGGAGGTTATTTGATAAACATGTGTTTTGTTAATGAATTAAATACATTAATTCGATGCTTCCTACTGAACGCCCTATTACGTGTATTTTATTATGTAAATTAAACCTACCTGTGTAAAAGTTAGATAACATTTTTTTGTTATTTTAATCAGAATTAAATTTAACGAAAACACGTTGCCAGTATCGCATCTTGCTCGTAAAAACCAAAATCGAAGGGGGCCGAAGGAAAATTCTATTTATTTTTTTTTAATTGAACGTCCTGTATTTACCACGCTCTTATAGTAACAAAAAATATATATTAAAATCGTTATTACTCGACTTTGTAAATAGAAGGCATAATTTTTAGATCCAAGTTGAAGCAATTCGATGCAATCTACACTCAGCGAAATTTCTATAGTTCCATACGAACTTTTAAACAGAATGTTTGGTTTCCTTAATATCTTTGGCAAATTATGCATCGAAGTTAATGCTGAACTACAAAGAAACACAAATGCAAGAGAAAAAAGATATTACATTTTTTGCAAAGAATATTTGCAATAATTTTAACTCAAAACAGCAAAATTTCCATAGGTCCACAGAGTTAGACAGACATCCTACGAAATCAGGCATTACCATTCCGTGTATGGTGTAAAAAAGACTAAGTATCTTCAAAGTTTATTTATTTATTTATACAAGAGAAGTAAATTGGTATCTGAGGAGGAAAAAACAAAAATAAACTGTTATAGGGAGGTAAGGACTATGCGACTACTATGTCATATCTGTGCTACTATGTGCGCTGACTTCGTAGATATCGTGACGGCCTTACTTTCTAGCATGTAAAACGTGCAAATGTTAAAGCCGGCTCAGTTATTCTTCGTACAGCACATTTATTCAGAAATGTTCGTACTCATTTGTGTAGCGAAAATATTACCCGACGTGGTACGCGGTACATGGTAAGGGACTGTATTTAAACATACAACATTCAACAAATATATTATTGATTTTACAACTCCACTCTAAAGAAACAGCTGCAATCAAATAAAGTCAAATCGAATTCCAAAATTCTCAAGTTGCAGCAGATTTTCAAGCTATTTACAAATACATAACAATAGTGGATACAATAATTAAATTACAGAACACAGTTTTCCTTACCTTAATCGTTGCAAATTATTAGTGAAGGTGTAAACAGTATTACAGAACTTATGCCGGAGGAAATTTTGATACTACATTAAGTAAAAATTTAGATTTTATTAGGCTGTAACAGATTTATAAAATAATGGTACTTCCACAGTTTTCTTCGGCAATTTGAATTTTAAAGACGATTTTAATAATGTGACTACTATATCGTCAGATGTCGAACGTTCAAACACATTTTTATAAAAAACGTTCAAATAAATTTTACCTCCAGTAGTCCATGCCAATAAAAACTTTTGTCGTAACTATTTTCAGTTGCATTAATTGTCAATTTGAGTATTTGTTATGTCGTTCAAATAGCTTGTACTAAACTAAATTATACTAAAAATTCGTTTAAGAATTTCAGTAACAAGCTAAGACATAATTATAATTAGAAAGGCTACTTTCAGGTAAAAATTATTTGAACACTTTTGTTAAGTAAAGCCATTGCTAAATAAATCAAATGGGTAACTCTAATTATTACTTGGTATTTTGTGTTATAATTAAGTTGATTTATTACGATACGTATGTTCGAGAATTATTTTATTGCTTACATCCATTTCCGGGTGACAAGTAGGTAAGTATTATCCTTTATAAATCAAAAAATTTATTCAATTATCGTATAGCGATGATAACGTATTTGTGTGTTCGAAAATTAGAATAAATATCTTGTACATCTGCACTGTGTCATGAAGTTGTGTTATTTTGAGTTGTTGCGGGTAAGAAAAAGTATCTGATGGTGAAGAAGCAAAAAAGAATTTTTATTCGTAAAAGTATGTGAAATAGCTCGAAAAACGATTTTGTTTATTTTCGCCAGGTTACGGTTGGTAACAAATCAAAAATCGAGATAGAAACAGAGGATATTCAATATCTTAGGAAACGCACAGGTGAACATTATAAAGAAGACTGTACCGTGAAAACAGTAAAACAACATCTATAACGATTTGATCATACATTACATCATTACAACACAAGATTTAGCGCTACTGTATTTTTAAAGGAACCGTGGACCAAACAACTCTTTAGTAGCTTCATATGCACCTAGTTTCACGACTCTCCGACCATAACTTTACGTATGGACTATATACACTACCATCCAAAATTGAAGCAGCAACAGATTTTACAAAATGTCACAGATACAGTAAAATTTCATTGTGATTATTAATAAATTTATGCAACATACGTAAGTGACTATTGTCAAATAAAAGTAAATTAATTCAAACATAATAATATTTATGCATTATTTAGCTCGCAGGTATATTTTCGTCGACATGAGCTCCTTTGGCTTTGATACCCGCTGTACAAATTTTAGGCATTATTCTAAGCAATTTTTCGAAACCCTTCGCGAGAATTTGTTGCCATCTGTTCGATAAATATTCATGTAGGTGTTGGGTGTTCTGAGATTGTCGTTGTCAGGCCCTTCGATTAAGCTCATCCGTAAGAATTCTCTGGGGAATAAATCCGGTCTTTGAGGAAGCCAAACCATTAATTTTAGTTCATATCTTGCGGATTGTTACGGATCATGTGTAACAATTTTATACATGCATACAATCATTTATAATAGGGATTAACGATTTCACGAAATGCCAATCAATCAGTTGTACCGTTTTAAAGAAGTTTCACCTTGCTTTCAAACTTATGGACGGTAGTGTACATACCAGTTTTTGATTAAGTTTATTAAGTGAAAGGAATTTATCGAAATTCCGAAAATTTTCATTTATTAGAATATAACTCATGTCAGACTTATTTTAAGCTGAATTTTCAAATCATAGAGTGCACATGTATTACACATTTTCCGTAGGTGCATTCATCAATCTCACTTGTTTTAATTGTTCTAAATTGACCGTAATGTCACTTTATTAATTTTACTTTAACACTTTCGATTGCAGACCTCTTTCAGCGCCCGTATAGATATAACGCTTAGTGTAGAAATAGTATAATAGAATCCTGTGACGCATCTCTTCCTCAATTTGTCGAGGTCCAACAGATCTATTCCTGTAGAGTAGGTTTTTTTCTCCTTATTTATTTAGATTAGCTGTTTTAAGTGGGTGTTTATTTAAAAGAAGGCCCATTCTTCGGCACCTTTTTGCCGAAAGATTTATTGCCTGCATTCACGTGCAGGACGTACAAGTAAGCGTGCTCCGCCTAAATTTAAATGCCTTTCCTTCTTATATAACGCGAGTATTTGGCATTTAGTTCTCTTCGAATCGATGATATACGTAGGAGTAGAGGGATCACGTTGGGTACGTTTATCATTTTTTCCCCGTTTGTCGTTGTTGCAGTGGAAGCGTCCAAACTATCGGCGTCGTTGGATTCGATGGGCGAAGTAGTGGGCCAGGGTTCTCTGACGACGAAGTCAGTCTATCACCCCCACGGCATAGCTACATCCTGGAGCTCGGCTCCAGACACTCGGCCTACCACACAACCTGTTCAGACGATGAGCTCGCCATCACCTCCTCTGACGACGCAATCGGTGAGTTGTAAAACAAATATTCTGAGCCTTTAACCGATTTATTGTTAACGTCTTTGATTTTTAAATCTCTCATTTATTCTTTATACTAGTATTGATCCTTAAATGCTTGAATATAACTCTAAAAAGCAACTTTTTAAATTTTGATTAATCCTGAATATTTTGTAAGATGCAGGCAAAATATAACTTGGAATGTCTAATATTTTTACAAGCAATACCTACGTGTTTTAATACAAAAAGAAAAAGAAAAGGAATCTAATGCAGTAATTCACTGCAGGTATTTTAAAATTTGTGCTACTATTTGCATAATTTTTGTTTTGGTCGTTCATTAATCCGAGAATTATTACTGAAATTATACATCTAATGATAGTTCGAAGCTGTACTTTTCCTTTTTAAATTACACCAAGGATAAAATTCCATGTACTGTAGGTTTATAGCTACAATTAAATTCTACCGAAACAAGCGACTATCGCTAAAATTTGTATTGTACGCATAAATTCATATTGTTACTTTGTGATCGGGTGACATCGTATTATCTAAAGAATTGTATTAGGATACTGAAGGGCATCGGACGCATTTATAAAACAGTGTTGCTGCCGCAACCGTATCTGCCCTGTGAGCTGCTGCTATCCTGTACTATAAATGACCGATATTTTTCACTATGTTAATACAATTTGTTCGATAGTATGATGTCGACAATATGAATTTGTGCATATAAATTTTAGTAACAGTTGCTTGTTTCTCCGAAATTCAATTGGTGTTATAAATTACGGGAGGATACAATAATGTCACTGAATCTATTTATGAATGAATCTATAAGCCAATTTTGAGGACCTTGAAATTTACTGCATTTTACATTTGTGATTACCACACGCCTAAAGGTGCTCAAAGTTTGAAAATATGAAACTATTATTGTTGAAAAATTGGGTAACGAAAAATAGCTCAGTGTCATACTGTATACTCCTTACACTATATTTATAGTAACTTAATCGTTGGCTTTATTGGTGGATGCAGAGTTAGAATTGTAGATTGATTGTGATATTGGAGACGGTTAGTTTCTATTCATCTTGCATATTGTGTTTTAGTTATTTCGACGTGATTTCGAAATGAACTCAGAAAGTGAGGTGGTGTGAATGAACGAAATGTCACATAATAACCTATAGATTGTATCATCCAAGCTTCAAAGTATTGCTCATATGGAGATAGCACTAGAAGTTTCCATATTTATATTTCAACTGTTATTTCAAATAATTTCTATTATATTATTTTGATAAATTTAATAAGAGCAATATACAGAAAAGAACAGTGGACTTAAAATCGTTCCCTGAGGTAATCCATTGGTAACCATTAGTGGTATAGAGCGTACTCCATTTGGAAGTACCTGTTTTCACCTATTGCCAGCTAAAGGTCTTGGCAACCGGAGAGCAGGTTCTTTCAGACCTATACTAGACACCGCATGAAGCAAAAGTTTGCGATTGACACTACCAAAAGCACAACTGAATTCTAAGAAGACTAAAATAGATTTTTACATTGTCACTTGTTTATAACATATTGTCTAATACGTTTAATATGCGTTAATGCAGAAATATTGCTACATGGAAATCTAAGCCTTGATTGATACTGAGATAAAATATTTTATTCGCCAATGTAATTCCGTAATTGCTTTTCAATGCACCTCCTGAATATTTTTGTCTGTCTGGTAAAGTACTGTTTGCCTTTTGCTGCAAACTATTCGTCGAGTCATTTTCCAACTTCTTTGAAATTGCTGAAGTGCTGCTCTGCGAGCGCGTGCCCCATTGATGCAAAGAGGTGATAGTCAGATGGTGCTAGGTCTGGGGAGTATAGCGGGCGCGGAAGGATGTCCCATCCAAGCGATTTCAAGGTGTCTTTCACTGGTTTTGCCATGTCTTCTGGCCCATTCCGGTCGTCTTTCGATTAATGCGTAGTTTAAATTAATCATTTGTTGGCGATAGCGTTGCGTATTAACACATAATACACAATACCGCTCTGGTCACACCAGACACCGAACTTGGTCTTCTTGCCGAAGCGATATAGCCTTGCAGTTGCCAGCTGCAAACCATGATTTTTCCGCTTCGGGTTTTCAAAATAAATCCATTTTTCACCCGTCCCAATTCGATACTAAAATGATTTCCTTTCGTGGCGTTGAAGCAGCATTTCACAAGTGACTTTGCGATTTACCATTTGAAATCATGTAGGACCCATTTACCGTGTTTACTGATCTTTCCCACTGCTCGTAAACGTCTACTGATTGTTTCTTGTGGCACATGCAATGCTGTTGCTATTTGCCATTGAGTTTGAGTTGGATCATCATCCAATAATTCCTGCAACTGCTGGTCTTCGCATTTTTGTGATCTACTAAAGCGCTCACTGTCTTTCACATTGAAATCACCACTTTTAAATTGTAGAAACCATGTCTCACATGTTCTAATCGATTAAGCGTGTTCACCATATGTTTCTGCCAGCAAACGATGACTTTCAACAGCCTTGTTCTTTTGATTAAATAAGAAATGTAATGCGTGTCGCAAATGCTCCTTTTCGGGCACAAAACTCGACATTATCACTATGGTAAACCATAAAGCAAAGACAGCTAGTTTTTGGCGGACTCAACTTGTGTGTGTTTGTAGTTCAAATGTCAGACGAAGAAAATGATCTATGTGTTAAATTAATACTCTGCGTACTTTTCGCTGGCGCCATCTCTTATTTAAACCGGAAAAAAACTTATGCATACACCTAGTATGTTGGCATTCTTTTGTTTACAATCTTCTTAATCCCATCAAGCATAACGAAATAAATATCCTTGAAAAGCAATTACAGTATAGCAGTAAATGTATAAGTTTATGATGTTAAATTAGTTACAAGGGATCAATAACATTCTTAATTGCGTGCCCAATGGGCTTTATTTTTGCCGCAGAAAGAACCTATTGGAGACGTATGTAGTTTCTCTTGCTCGCACGGTTTATTTTATCTTTTCCTAATTCGCGCATCTTACTTAAGCTTAATTGCATCAACGAATAAATGTCCACGTTTACTACGCTTCCATTCTAGCGTGTTATTATGTACACCACAGTGCATGGAAGTTTGGCAAGTAGCAAAAATTTTAAAAATCAAAAAATAAAGGGAATTAGTACTAAACAAATAAATGTATTACCCCTTAAAAATGTAATTCATTATTAACAAAATTCTTAAACATTCTTTTTGTCAAAAATTTCACCTTCTGCATTGATTACCACTTGACCAACTCGCGGCATCTTTTCGATTAATTTTTTGAGGTTTTTGCCTGGGATGTTGTTCCATTCTTGTTGAAGAATATTCCAAAGCTGTTCCTTGAAAGTAGGACAGTCACTTCGAACTCTTCTATCAATTTCATCCCATAGTAATTCAATTGAGGTTTGGACTCTGTGGTGGCCATGTCATAACTTGTAAAATATCTGTTTGATTTTGCTCATTCTGATGCTGGTGGCATATTCTGGCTGCGTGTTTCAGATCATTATCTTGCATAAAAGTAAAATTCTCGCTCCGATTAGTCGCAGTCCAGAAGGAATGGCATAAGTGAGAATGTCATGTTTCGCAATACTGCCTTTTCCGCATTATTTCTGCGATTCGATATAACGTTCCTGTTCCTGAGTGAGAAAAGCAACCCCAAACTGTAATTCAGCCGCCACCGAGTTTTATTGTCAGTACAATGCATTCGGGAATCATCCATTCCTTAGTGCAGCATCTGACAAACACTCTCCTGCTTTGATTAGACACTTTAAATAGTGATTCGTCAGTCCATAAAACATTTTGTTATTATTCTACCGTCGAATTCCGATGTTCATGGGCCTACTGTAGCCTTTTCAGTCGGTTACCCCGGCGTAGTAATGATTTTTACTTGACAGTTGTAGTCGACAATAATCTATTGGGGTGGTTATTCCTGAAGCACCTGGACTGTTACAGTCCTCTAAGCCGCCTGTTTCTTGATATCGGCGAATGGTGCATTTTACTGTTGATGCGGCTAGATTTAATTTCTCAACCATTTGTCTGCGGAGAAAAGTTTCTTTATGCAAAGTTAGTAATACTGAATTGTTTAGCAAGACCTATTGATTTATCGCGAGGCATTTCGAACAGTGTTGTTCACTTACTGTACCCCTGATCACAATAATATTCAAACTGAACTAGAGACAACTAGAGATGTGCAACTTAATAGGAAATATTGGCCTCTTAATCAGCTATTGGTTATCTTTATTGTTACTTACAGATTGCTTATAAATTTATCTCACTCACTTTGTTGGGAAGATGCGGCCAGGTGGCGCTACGGTTCCAAGTAGGCGACAATACCCAACTGCTTCCGGGCTATTTCGACTGACGCATCCTCAACTAGAAAGGAAATAGTAGCCCCTGGCCGCCATTACTGTTTTCGTTGTTGTTTCTTCGTATTATTTGGTTTTTGTACTTCTATTTATTATTACTGTGTTGAGAATTTTTCATCTTATATATTATTTTGGTTTATATTTGATATCCCTAATTTGGAGATCCTTGTAAGTGCAGCGTAACCAAAGTAACTTCTTTTTTGTATAAAATTTCCCATATTATTTACAGCAGTGTGCCACACTCCAGACATGTCATATAATAGAATGGTATGATAGTTTATAACAATCAAATCATATTTTATAACCATTTTTAACAGAGTATAATAACCTGTAATAGCATTGTTAATTAAAAGAAAGTTAAGTTAAATAGGACATTTTAAAATTGTTGCATCAGGTTTTTCACCAACAGTAGATATTTCGCAAACACCTCAACAACAATTTCGATTTATATATTATTACTGTTATAGCTTATTAGCTGAATGTAGTGCTTTAGCCTATTGAATGTTTTACTTTCTATATTTTATTTTACTGCTGTATTACTGTTGTACATACTATAATTCTTTTGATAATTGAATAAAATACGTTATTATAAAAACACATTCTGAATATTGATATAATTTACTTTAAAAATATATTGATTCTTTTTTGAATTAATCTTTCAATTTTTGCATGATTTTTAAATACTTAAATACTAATTTCATAAACTAATATGAAGTTTTTAACTACTTAAAAGTTGCGTAAAAATTGAAAGATATGAAAAAAATAAATTATTTGATTTCGTGTATACAATCAAACATTTAAATGGTTCCCGCTAATGGACCTTTATGCCACCTATCACTATCTACCCATACAGTGGACTAGTGCATGTTCCGAGCCAACTAATTTTTAGCATCGAGTTGCACGTCTTGAGTTGTCTCAGACTGAACTGTTGTGAGTTTGGTAATAGCAGTAAATGTTCGAGGTAGGCAGGGACGAGCGGTAACAGAAAGAGAAGATACAATAAATAACATCTTTACCTGCTTGGTCTCATCAATACAACTTATTTAATAAATAGATTACAATAATCCGTTGTAAATGATGATGATTGCTTCGAACCATAAAGTGCTTAATTACTTCTTCTCTTCGTAATAGTTTAATTATTTGAGTTGCAAATATACTTAAGATAGATGTTTAAGATTCTCATCTTTGAATGCAATAAAGCTTATTAAATTAAAGTATTGCAAAACTTTTTCCCTTGGCCAAACTGTTATGGACGGTAATGTATATGGCGCTACTGCTCGAGCTGTATAATTTATTATATTAAGTCTAGAATACTGGAACGAAACTGCACTAATTAACTGGAGCTATTTCAACGAAAACCAAATGAAAGAAACGTATGGATCGATTTTAGTAAAGATATTTCAAAGACAAACCTAAACTATTCCTTACTCATCCTTTTTTACTTTGTTTTCCCGAGATGTCTGTATTAATGCATTATGTTTCTGTTTAGGCCTCTCCGGTAACATCTGCGACTACGAGTCCACAACATATCCCGTACGAGAACATCCGTCAATTACCGCCAGTACAGTCACTGCCGCCCAGCAGTTCGCCTGTCGCCGTCCGCGCAGCAGTTCACAGGGCAGATACGGTGGCGGCAGCAGCAGCACCAGCAGGTATTCACACCACTCGCACTCGCACCACTGTTACCCGGATGCCCTCTAGCCACAAGTCGGAGGGCGCCCTCGATCACTCTCCACCGCTGCCACTTCAATCGTCGGCGCTCGCCAATAATTTACCCCCCTCGCAGACGCAATCGCAGAACGATCTCGACAACGCGCGCGCCAGCGTTATCGTCCAGTCGCCGCCCGCGGTCGATTACGCGGTCACAACTTCCTCCTCCATAGCAACGCCCCCTATTTCTCACAAAAGACGGATCTGGCAGCGAAGCGCCAGCTGTCGCGATCTTTACGATTTCAGCTTCGAAGACTCCGGTCAGGCTAAGAGACGGATCAAACCGGCGAAGATCGATATCGAAGAACGCAAACTCGAATCGCCCATTACGCGGTACGACGATCATCGCGCCATCTACGAGTCGGTATCGCGCAATACCAGTTTAGAGATTCACCAAGATATAATGATGCCCGATCAGAAAGTGTATTCCAGCAGTTATCCCGGTACAACAGCTTATTCGCAGGAGAGCGTTGAAGATCCGGGCAATTACGATTTGCGCGATTCCCAGGACGACCTCTCGCATGACAGTTACGAATTACTTGAACGTTCCGATGACGATTATAGCACGTCCTGTGATTATAAGTATCGTAAATCTAAATCTCTCAATACTAGAAGCTGTAGCTTGGATTCAGGTAATTATCTACCATCGGATACCGATTCCGAAACTGACAGGCGGCATAAATGTAAAAGCAGCACCGACGTTCATCACGATTTCTTCGTTAATGAGGATCCCAGGGACTTTCCGCGGGAGATAATCCCTCGGAAGTCAGATGGAAGCTTCTATAAGGCGTACAAATTGGGTTCTAGGACCTCGAGTTTGGAGTCCAAAAGCGATTATTACGAATCGAAAACGTCGCGATCTAGCAAAGAAAGCTTAAAGAAACGCGAACGCAGCTTCGGTTCGCGAACATCCAGCCAAGAATCCAAAAGCGATTACGAAATCAAGAAACAGAAAGCGGCTGATACTTTTCGAAAGGCCTACATCGAGTCTCGCACCTCCAGTTTGGATTCTAAAAGCGAATATTTCGATGCGACCCTTAAAAGTGAAGAAATCAAACCTATCAAGTACCATCACGAGTACGATAGGAAAATACAATTCCAAAGGAATTACGGTACTCATATTACTAAACACGACAACGCTGAAATTAATAGGAATTATTCGCTGGACTTTAGTAACTATAACGGATTCAAAGAAACTTCGCACGTTCATTCTATGAGTTTACAAAATGTCGAAACGGAACAAAGTATTCGCGCGAATAGAATTCAAAATAACATAGATCCTAGCACAATCCCTAGAACTAAATCGAAACCTAGTGAAAGTACCACAAAAAATGTTACTCATATTTGGCCGGAGAGTATCGCTGGTATTCCTACGGAAATTCCAGACTGGCCTTCAAAACAAAGTAGATCGACTGAATCAGAAAGCAATATCTTCAGCTTCGATGAAGATCGGATTCAATCATTACAAGAAAGTGACGTTGACTTTAGTACAGATCACGGATTTAGCGTCGTACCTAATATAGATAACCGTAAAAAATCAGATCCAAAACCCTTCAGAGACATCTTTATGGAAATTGAGCCTAGAAAAGGACGCGATCCTATTCAATTACATCAGCCGATTGAACGTACTAAATCCGATCCCAATTCCTTAGCGAGACAGCGCTTAAACTCCAACAATCGAAGGATGTTACTAAAACATCAAAAATCGATAGATTTAACACCAGCAGAATCTAGTGATGATGATTACTTGTATAAGCAAATTCCAAGCGCACCACCTATAATGAAATATAGAGGATCACATTTCGAAATGCCTACCGCTGAATTTGGACATTTTGATATCTTAAAACGGGAGATCGAAGGTCAAAAGACCAAATTCGAAGTACCCAAGAGTCAATTCGAAGTTCTAGGTGCTAAAACCCAATCAGATTTTATCAATTTACCGCCCAAAAATGATGTTGATATTCCTTATGTCTTGCATAAACGACACATCATGAATGGTACTGCTACTAAGGAAGAAACAACTAAAATTAAAGAAATTCCTAAACCTAAGGAACCGATCAAACCTAAAGAACTTCCTTCTTCTAAGGGTATACAAGAAGTTCCTGATATAAGTGACAAAAAGTCAAAGCCTAAGAGTCCCGTTGCTGTTGAACCTGAAAAAACTTTCCTGTTCACGCAAAATATAGATTTATCTAAAGTAGATCCGGTAACCTTAGAAGTCGATAAAAGTGTTAAGCCAATACAACATACTTCCAGTCCGAAACGAGATATTACTAGAATCGATCCAGCAATGTTGGAAGCATTGAATTCGAAATTGAGCCAAATTGAAAGCGATTCTCCCACAAGTTCGAAGACGGAAAGCTTGAAACCTTCACAGAAAATTAAGATTACACCAAAACCAGTACCAGAAATAAAAACGGAATTACCTAAGAAGATCGATAAGGTTATTCAGAAAGATGACAAAAAAGTACTAACAGATAAAATCGAAATTAAACCAAAACCTGCAGCTAAGGAAAAAGGTAAAGATGGAAAACCAAAACGGGCGATAAAGCCTAGAATGCAACCTAACAAGAAAGGCAATAAAGCAAATAAAACCAAGATTAGAATTACTTCTTTTAGTTCGGATGATGAATCTTTAGATTCTGATGATGTGTTTGGTAGCGCAGAAGCTACACCGACTAAAATGGAATTCTCACCACCACAAATGAGAAAAGAAATGGAGTCTATATTAAAATATGAATCTGAGAGGAAATATCTACAGTATACTATGTCATCTACAGAAGTAGAAGGATCGCCGCCTCAGACAAGGAAATCCGATGCTCTGTTCGATAGAACACTAGATCCAAATTATCAAACAGAACTTAGACGTATTTCAGAACGGTCTTTATCAATTCCAAGCTCTGAAGATGACCTTAATATCAAAACCAGCGATCTAGCTCCGGTATTTGCGGAACCAGATACAGATCCGGCTTTATCAACTGTTCCTGAAAATGACGACGTGGACAAGTCGGTTGATGACACGATAGAACAAGTAACTGTGCAAGAACTACTTAAAGAGGAAGAATTGAAAGACTTAAATGAAGAGAAAGAAAAGGAAAAGAAATTACTCCAAGCTGATATAGAGAAAGATCTCAAAGATCTAAAAGTACCACCAAAAACTAAAATCACAGAAATTTGTTCACCTTCCATGAGAAAAAAAGGTCAAAGTCCTTTATTATTCGCCCATGCTCGGCTTAACTTGTCAGAGGGTTCTGCTTTCTCTTTGTTGCAGAAGCAACAAGCTACAGAAGCTCAATTGTTGTCTGGTCGCAGAACTAAAAGCTTAGATGCTCCTGTAATTAGTGTTAATCGTTTACCTCCTTTGAACGCATTTTCTAGCAAAGACGATACTGTGGAGGAGGAAGATCAAAGTGAACTAATTTTGAAGGAATCGGATAGGGAAACTACCGACTATGAGTCTCCTACTAAAGTAAAGTCGCTATTGGAGGAATCAATTGATGAAAAATCTGAAGAGGTGGAACCTGCTGTAACGGAAAAAGAAAAAGACAAAGAAAGACGTGTCGTTACTCCTGTAACTATCCCTACTACAACCGCAACTTCTCCTTTGCCTTCATCATCTAAAACCGTTGACACTAAACCCAGAATTGTCCGGGAAAAACTGAAATCAGATAAGGAAAAGGATCAAATTGTTCCGGATGTTACATCTAGATCAAAATATAAATCGTCCATTCCTTCAAGAGGAACTGTGCCAAAGACCCCGCCTTATAAGACTCGACCTACTACGTCACGAGCCACTAAAGAACCTAAATTACCTACTAAAGAGAAAGTTAAGCCTGTTGCAATACAAAAGCCAGCACTAAAACCGAAAAGTAGTCCTAAACCGATTCCACCAGCATTGCCCGCGAAACCACCTCCACAAGAACCACCGCCTCCTGAAAAAATCGATAAAAAGGAAAATGGAGATAAACTTCCTCCAAAACAGTTACTAACACAGTCGTCATTAAACTTGCTTGAAATAAAACGCACTAAAAGTCAGGAATTGGAATCACAAAAGAAACAACCCGTTAAAGAGAAAGCGCGATCATTAGAAAAATTGGAATTGAAGCGATTGGGAAGTAAAGAACGCACTAGATCTCAAGATGAAAGTGATACAGATATAGCTAAAAGAAAGGAGAAACAACAAATGCTTTACGAAACAGCTATAAAGCAAACTAAGACTTTGAAGAGTCCTGTTAAGGATTCTCTTCCAGTATTTCCACAGGTTGAAGAAATGGTGCGTGAACGTCATGGTAAATTGGAAATCAGCATAAATACTATCGAAAATAGCACGGTTAATCTAGAAGATGCTATTATTATAACAAAATCGCCTAAGAAACTTGACAAAAAAATGGATAAGAAATTAACTAAGAGTTTAGAATTGAACTTAAATGGTGAAATGGCTGATGAGGAATCGAAATCCGTTCAACGGCTAGGAAAAAGCTTGGATTTGGAGAATAGACCCGATAAGGATGAATTTAACTTTGATTTTCAAGCTCCTATTGGGAAATTACAAAAGGTTGAAAAACGTGAAGAACCCTCTCCAGAATCTGACAATCAAATCAAAGACGAATCTCCTGTAGCTGATCTACCGGAAGATAAAGGTGAGTCTGACAATGATGATACCCTGAAAGAATCTGAAATGACCCAAGATATCATTTTGGAAGGCACTAGTTTGGACGTATGGCTATCAGTTGATGATAAAGAGAAAGATGAGAAATTGGATAATATAACGGTTCTACAAAAATCAGGCGATTTTTTTGAAGAGAGTTCGGCATCGAAACCACCAGATCTAGCAAAAATTGAAGCTAAAAGCTCATCGGACTCGCAGAGTTTAGAAAAAATGAGTTTGGGAAATTCTTTAGATATAAAATATATAGATGATTCAGGTGATTCTTCTCATAAATCGGAAAAGGACGCTCAATTAATAGCTGAGTTGCACAGAGCTTCTGAAACGGTGGAAAGGATGATTTTAAAGAAAATGGAGAAAGCTAAGAAAGAAGCCGAAAGTAGAAGTGAAGACAATACTCTAGTTCGTCTAACTAGTGAAGAATCTCTAACTGAAGTAAGCGAATTAAAACCTGAAGCTAAAGATAAAGAAAGAGGTAGTTTAGATACCCCCAGAGAAACATTTATGAAGCTTAGTGCAGAAAGAAGTCGTTCGGAAGATACGGGATCGTGGGTAACAGTAGAATGTGAAGAGTACGTCGGAGAACAAGAATCTTTCGATTACGATAACATTATAGAAATATCGCAAGAAAAAACCAAACTTATAGAAAATGCTTCAGATGCTAAAATAGAGGTAGAAGTAGAAATTGAGGAGCCTAAACAAGATGAAAATCTCCTGACGACAGAAAGCATTAAACATAGTAAAGTCGACTTACTAAAGCGTAGTTCAGATCAGTCAAGATCAAGCGATACTACAGGCTCTTGGACTAGCGGCGAAAAGGACCTAAGTCCTAGTAATGTGAAAGAAACAGAAGAGTCGAGCGTTAGTTGTTCTATGGGGCGCGCGATCGGTATAAGTCAAACTATAGAAAAATTTGCAAGTCGTGATCAAATAGACAAAGGATCGCCTGAAATGGAAGCTCCTAGAAGTCCAAGAAGTCCGCGAATATGCGTTTTGGGTCGAGCTTTCACTATTGATGAAGCATCAGACAAGGAGCAAAATGCTTCGGACGAATCAAGCTCAGATGGCGCAAACGATATACCTAAAGACTTAACACCAATACAAGAAACTCAAGAAGAAGGTAGCGATACTGGCGGTGTCAAATATAAGAAAAAGCCGTATCCGTTCGAAGAAAAATGGTCAAGTGATTCTGAGTTAGCGCAGAAATTGCAACAGAAATTAAGTAAGAAGCACTCTTCAAGTGATAAAACTAGTTCAGTCGACGACTCCATGTCAGAAGCTAGAAGAAACGGCTTGAATAAAATAGATAAACATTCTTTATCGACCGAATCTAGAAATTCAATGGATACAGAGTCTAGTTCTGGTAGTTTAGGGGTTGCAGCTAGGCTGCAAAAAGCGGGAGAACTAATGAAAGAACCTAGTTCTACTTGGAGACCCTTTCCTTTAGAGAGTTCCGGTTCCTCGAGTTTGGAAGAAGGTATTATGCCCGTAGATCAAGATCTTTACGGACAGGAGTACTTCTTGACAAGAGAAAATCCAGAAGATTTTGCCGCTTTAACCGATATTACTTACCTACATCAAAATGGCGATCGCGATGTGACACCAACAAAAGAAGACGATGATTTGTCAAATTTTCCATCGTTCACTTATCCTTGTCTGGGTAATATTGGTACCTTAGGGTTAACTGATGTTTTGCACGGCTATAGTACTACTTTTCTTTCAAGAACTCTTTCGAGAATTTCCGAAAGAAGTACTAATTCTGAGAAATCTAGTGTTGATGACGATTCCACTAAGGCAAGCACGCAAAGTGATAGTTTAAACGATGAATCTCTCCCATCTAGTGATAGACCAGCCAGTTTAAGTTCAGATCCGCCTAGTAATGCTCACGTTTCAGATACCGAAAAGAAAACTCCAACGAACGGTTCTAAGGCAAAACGTGAAAGTCGAATAATGAACGATGATCCACTTCCAAACATCACTAATCTACTTCAGAGACAAATATCTGATGATAGACGAACCTCAGCAGAAATGGCTGATATTTCTATCGACGATATCGAAATTATTACTTCCGAGAGAGGATTAAAGCTAAAAAGACAAGGATCTGACGATACTGTAATCGATGAAGAATGTTTCGATGAGAGAAAGGAGAAAAAGAGTTCGAGTAGTCAAGAAAGTGACGAGTGGCCATTGCCCGAGATTCCGCAACACAAACAGCCATTATTGGCGATGCATGAAATTCCAAGCAGTGACACCTCACAGCAAACTACCCAAGTATTTCAACCACCTAAGACGGTGATACCAAAGACTTTTGGTCTACGTGGTTCTCTTAAAAGTCAAGATTCTGAACCGTGGCCTAGCCCTCCTTCTAGCGTTGTGGAACATCCCATCGTTGGAAACGTGGAGACTTATTACATGACACCACCTGAAGAAGCTACTAAAGTCGTAGTCGAATCGACGAGTACAGTTAGTACTTACGATAACGATTCCAATTCTGACGAAAATAAAACATTGGATATGGATATTGAAAAGTCGCACACTTACGAAAACGTTGCTGTAGAATTAGGAAGCGAATCTCTGTCAGAAAGCTTAAGCGCTGGTCCTAGCGGGATTAAAATTGTATTAGAAGGAAAATCTGGAAGCTCTGGCTCAAATTCAGAAGAAGATGTGAACGAGTCAAACTTAAACGATGATGTTTTTACTGATACAATCGATAGTACGAAAAACGAATTACGTCCGCCTACAGCGATGAGAAGAAGTACAACTTCTGACGATTCTTCGCACTCTGGACATAAAAATGAGCTAAGACCACCATCCACTAAGGGTTCCCATAGTTCTTATTCAGAAGAAGAATGTACTAGTTCGATGGGTACTACTCTTGAAGATGGTACGGTGAGATATGCACTTAAACCTACTAAATGTACTCACAGTTCCCATTCGGAAGATACGTCAATTGCATTAAGCTTGTCTGAATGGTCGAATAGTACAAATACGGTGAAATTTCAAAATTTATCTACTAGTAATAGCAATACTAAGAGCTCGGGATTGAAAAGCGATGATAATTCTTTAACTGACATTGCGCAGTCGATATCAGAATGGTCTAGTAGTAACAGCAATACAATGAAAGCTCAAAGCTTACAGTTTCAAAAATTATCGTCCTCGACTGGAGATTCATCTACGTTAACTGAAATTTTGCCCACAATTTCTGATTGGTCCAGTTCTGATTCTAAAACTCTAGTACCTCAGCAATTCTTTGCGACACCAAGTGTGCCTCAAGAGCGACAGATGAGGTTAGGTTCGAGTGTCGATGAGGGTGAGTTAGGCTTGATCGGTGATAATATTAAAAGTCCGCAAAATATACCATCCGAAGATTTAGCGATGCATTCGCCATCGCTTGTTAAAGAAAAGAGTTTTACCAAATCGACCGAAAGACCGATGATTATTCCACCGCAAATTTTATCGGAAAGCGAGAAATCAACCGAGAGCAGTAGTATGGAGCAGAAAACCGTACATGTTCAAAAATATGACAAAGATAAGCAAAAATATTCCCAAAAATACGTTAGCAAATCCTTCGATAAACCATCAGTTAAAGTACCGTTGAAATTATCGAAATGTTCGCCCTATTACTCAAGTAGTTTAAGCTCTGAGTCGACACCAATGACGACTTCGACACCCGTGAATAAAACTGCTACTGTCCCATTGACGCGAACTCACAAGAAACCAGTCTCGAAGACTTTATTCCATGGTAAAAGTCCGCCGAGCGAGAACGACTCGACTAGCTCAATGGAATCGCCGAAAAGCAAGTCCGAATCTAGGCGCGGTTATAGGCGCAGGAGGCAAACACCTCAGAAACGATATAAAAACGAAAAGGACCAATCTAAAGATGATTATTTCTACGTCGAACAGGACGATTACAACGAATTTCGACACAGTAAGGACGATATGGCGTGCGTTTTTCATTATGACGTTCCAGAAACTTTATCGCCACCAGGTTATATCGAGGAAGGTTATTTCCCAGATGGCGATTCGCAGTCCGGATCTGATATCTTTCGCATGGAAAAGGATGATGATGACCGATGCGAGATAGTTGAGGGTTTCGACGTGTCTTCGATACCCCCACCTTTACTAGAAGATGATTTCGAGATCGATAAACCGGATCATATTTGATTCTAAATGAACTTCGATTATGATTAGGTGCCAATTCTGAATCTTCACGATACCCCGTTGTTTTTTTTTTACGTTTTTACACTTTTTTTAATCACTTACACGGAACGCTGATGAAATAAACAAAAAATGGAAAATACAGTATTAGTGTGTGCCAAAGGAGGAAATGACAGTCGCATTCATATTTATTTGTGCGTCAATTTTTCATTTACATTTCATCGTAGTGAAAGCGTTTTAGGACATAAGAAGTGTCGTATAAACGTACTGACTCGATATTGTGGCGCAGATCTCTAAACGTAACAAAGGAGTCGATGAATTGTGGCGCTTAGAGTGGGGCACCCGAATTCATTAAATTTACATAATGCTTTAGTGTTTATTGCACATTGTATTGTTATTCGTTCATTGACGGAACACTTGTTTTGCTATTTCTCTATTCTTAATACATAATATCCTAATAAAATAATACGCGTTGCTTTTGCAAAAAAAAAATGCTGCTGTCTTCAAAAACTTTCGACTCTGTTAGGATTGCTCACCTATAATTTCGAGATATTTGTGACTTTATATGAAACGGTATAAGCATGTTTTAAAATATGTAAGGTACAGATTCAATTAAATAGGAACTAAAATCATAGGTTGATTTGTTTAAGCGTTTCTCTTTGAATCGAGATGTTAAATAGTTGACTAAATAAGCTGTCAGCAACCAACAAACTCAACTAACATTTCTAAAATAATCATGTTGAATAATAGCAAGCTTACCAAACTTCACCAAACCTAGACTGCCTTAACAACAGCTTGATAATTTTCAATAGTATTCCCATGGATGTGTAGTTGAAATTCTTCTACTTCAGGAAACAAAATGTCTTTTTAAAATGTTTAATTGTTGTTAGAATGTTGTAATACTAGAAAAATCTGCTTAAAAATTTAGTTTCTTCAAGATTGGTGTTCTTGTTCAGTTTCAGTGCCATATGTTTCGTATCTTTGAGGTACCGTAACATTCGACTTTCCATAAACTATTTGTAGGTTTATCAAGATATATGCTTAGGTAGAAAGTAGTGTTAACTATGTTTGGTCTATTGATTGTTGATAAATACATAAGGCTGCCAACTACATAGTTCCCTGTGCAGTACGTTAATAATATCTTCTGTTACATTCGGTTTGAAAGCATTCTCAACAGATGTTCCTACTGCTTTACAATCTTACATTCTGAATTTGTTTGGTTGGTTTTCATTTTTCAGCTTCAATTCATAATCCAATAGCCTAGCCTTGACCATTGTTAACGATGTTGTAGTAATCTCTAACGCACTTATTACAGCCTAATATTTATTGGACATTGTCAATAAGCATTGCCAATAAGGTGACACCTTATCTGATTCATCCATTTATCTTCCAGCGCATTGTAATTCCCTTATTAGTTGATCAAATGTGGTAAAGAGATCTTGAAACTTACCATCGCCATTGTATTTTATAACAGAAGCTATTTTCTTAAGTATAGTTGAGAAAATTGTTTTTCTTTCAAAAATCTCCTTTAAACTTGCAATCGTTTCATAGGCTGTCTTTGAATCCTTAATATAGTTCATATGTTTCTCCGTAACGCATTGTCCAATAATTGATCTTGCTTTGGCATCTTTCACTAGAAATTGATTCTTTTCTTTTTCTGCTAAACCTTCAAATTCTTCACTTTTCATTTCCTCTCCTGTATCTTTTACTGCTTTTTCATCCAACAAACATTTGACTCTGAATTTCCAATTTGAGAAGTTAGTCCCACTTAATTGATGGCAATTTTGTATTACATTTACATTCGACGCCATGTTGCCTTCTTGTTTTATTTTTACTTGTTGTTTCTGATAGACTAAATGTATACGTCATTCTGGACCCATAACCTTTTGAAACTCGCGGGATGCTTTGTTAGGGATCTATATACGCCGTTACTTGTTCTTGGATTGTATTTATTTGATACAAAATACTAGCAGACGTACATTGTGTTTCTTTATGTGCTACTCTTTTTACCTTCTTTTTACTCCAAGTGATCAAGTTTTTTAATGTAGATGTCAGCACATTACAAATATAACTTAACAAGTAGATGTCATTTTAAGGTCATTATATATTAAAAATTATTTTTGTCGAATATTTTATGAATATAAATACTAAAAACCAATATGCTTTTGGAGAAAAATAAATCATCTTTCAAAATATAACGAGAAAAATTGCATAGTTAAAAACAAGTCGTTGGTCATATCATAAACAGTTAGACAGAAAAGCCTTTTTAAACTGAATGATAGAGAAGAATTTTTATTCATTCTTTCCGTGCGAACAGTATTTACATCATATTTACTTTCGTTGCAAACCTACATTAATGTTTATCAATCGTTAAGCATCTTGTAAAAGTGAATTATTATCATTTTATATGTATAATCCATACAAAAGCGTATTAGACAAGCATGTTATGTGGTTTCGCAAATAAAGATCTCAGAAATAAACAAATCTATTAAAATGAAAAAACTAGGAAATTAAATATGAGCTTAATATAATAATAAGTTTATTAACTATTTAATTTCTTAGTACATTTTGCAATTTTTCTATGTTTATAAATAATTTTTCTATTCGTTTAAAAATAAAAATGTTAGTTTCTAATTTAAAATGTACAAATTTGTCACATACTTTCTTATTCTAACATGAAATACGTAAAGTATTCATAAATAATAAATCAATCTACACATCAATATACAGGGTGCTTCAGAAAAATGTCACATAATTTGAATGAATAACAGCCCCGACCATTTTAAACAAAAAGCTTACACAAGTTTCACAATTAAGAAATATCATGCACTCGCTTTATCCAATATTTTAGAGGCATTAGATTGTACTAACCTGGATTAATACTAAAGAAACGTATAAAACAATGTAATCTCCTACGCTTATGAGGACAAATGTGCAACACCGGTTTCATCAATACTTACACGATTACTTGCTCTTCTCTTTCGTTATCTCATGTGCGTTCGCTTCAAGTTGAGTAGTGTCATCCAAATTCAAATTGCGTTTTCGCGAAACGCCTTGTATACATAAAATATTCATATAGACCTTGAATTTAACTTCATTTTAGATTTATCATCACTTATTGATTTAGCAGTCCTCTTCACATTTAAGTTGTCTTAAACAGTTGCGGGCGAAAATACGTCATTTTTTTTATATATAGTCATTCTTTTCTTTATAAAAAAATATTTTCCAATTCACTTGAATCTGTACTTTAAAATAATCTATGTCTCCATGTTATCCATACAAAATTTCGTAGAGGTATTAGCTTTCAAAAACAGGAAGTTAAAAAGATATTTTAATGTCAAATCAACAGCAATATATTGATTTACTTCCTAATAGCATTAAAACGATGTAATTCATTTACGCATTTTTGGTTAGTTTAACTTACACCTGATACAAACGAAAAGCTAAGGAAGATATGTCGTACTGCCATTACTGTTAGTGTAAACCAAAACGCACAACGTATCATCTCATCTTCCCTTTTATTCATCCTTTATATTCTAATTGCGAATTGGTTTGAAAACAAGCGATGAAATTATAGGTGTTCAATCCTCGAATACTGCAATCACTAAAGAAGGATATACCTACAATTAAAGCTAAAATGAAGACTGAATTCATGTATATATTTGTAATCCCGCAACGTTAAAAAAAATGATTATAAGTGAAAGTTAAAGAAGCTGAATCAAATTCAAATATCGTAACACTTTGTATTTGCATACCTAGAGCGATATATCTATCGGTATTCTGTTTATGTAGAGATGTAAAAGTGAGGAACGTAAGGTAATATACGGTGAATTTTTCAGCTGAATGCTTTCGGTCAGTTTTCTTTTATGCTAGGAAGTTAGTGTCGCATTTTGCTTGAATTCCAATAACAGAAAATTTATGTTTGTCGTTAATTAAAAATTACTCAGAACCAAACAAACTTTGAATTGTAACATGTGCTTTGAGCTAAATCTAATGTAATTAAACAGACTTTTATTTATTTGCCGCTGTAATCAAAATATATTCAACATTTTTTTGTTTTCTGGAATCTAAGTTTTAAGTAATAACCGTTTCATGGTAGTTATCTCTCTTTTAAATTCAACATTCCTTATTATACAGTGTGAACCAAAATGAATGAAATACTTAGGAGCATTGATTTTAGTGATAAAATGGCAAAATTAGTAATTCACAGATCCGTCAACATTTTGCACTCCACTTATAAAATACGCCATCACAATATATGTGTTTCCCATCACTGCGAAAGGCATTTTAAATATCTGTTAAAAAAAGAAAGAATGAAACGAGAACGAACGAAACAAAAACGATAATGCGATATTAACAAACTCGAAAAAGCCTTCAATAGATTAGGTTAAATTACGAGGTGGTTCTTGACCTGTCCCACTGCGACCTTTTCAGATCTATTGTGGTTTTTTTTTATTAGATCGACTACATTAGCTTTGCTTTCTTCACTTCCGCCGTAAAAATAGGTCTGCATTCAGGCAGAAACTCATTGGCCTGTTTCTGACCTGGATACTCTTCTTGAGACCTCGTACCTTTCCATTGTTTGGTAGTTTCCTTAACTATCATATATGCTATTCCTACTGAATACCTTTGGCCTTTGTCAGCCGATGAATCTGACTGCGACTCCAGTCTTTATTTAGATATTTTTGGCCTAGTCCCCTAAATTCCGGCTGCGACCGCAGTCTTTGTCTTTAAGTCGTCTGTGTACCAGATAGATTCGGCTTTGACAGACAACCCTTTCTTGCATTCTTTTCTATCTGGTATTACCGTTTTGTAAGTCTTCAATAACACCGAAGATAAAAAATTACTGGATTATAACTCACGATCCTTCTAACCTGCATAAATCTCAATATAAAAAAATGCACTAGAAAAGTGCTGCCAAATATTTCGGTGTTTTTGGTTCTTGTGGTACAAGTCAACAGTAATTAAGTAAAAACTTTCAAAATGGTTTAACCATAATGAAACTTTAGCAAAATTATTTATCAACGCCATGAATCTTTCAATACTTGTCCAAGCTTTCATATGGTGAGTTAACAGTGACATGTCTTTCTTGATTATTTTGAGCAAAATTGACGTTAGTTGACACCAATGCACGCTGTTTCTTGCATGTATTTTTCAAAAATTTTTAATGCAAATTTTCCAAAATCAAAATAAATAAAATTGATCAGTCAGATATTCATACTCATAAAATAATGCTTTGTGTAAAGAATTACTATTATTTCTAAATTGAATGTTATTTAAATATCATTGATGATAGACATCAATAAACTATTCCAAAATATGAAATTCTCACAAATCAATTATCATCATCAATTATGAAGTGCCTTAAGAAGGTCTACTAGGGTATGTACTAATCGCTGTCCAAGTATTTGGAAGATCACCTTTCTTCTTCTTTCCTTTATGTCAATTTTATTGTCCGTAATTTCAAATATACAAAAATAAAAACATTTGAAAATCGCCGTATATCACCTACCAAGTGCGCAATGTAATACTACATTCATTACCTACATAAAGAAATCTAGTCTATCCTCGTAAACTAATATAAATACTTAGTATTAAGTAAACTTAGATAATTACAATTAATTATATACATGGAACTAAAAACAGAAGAAAATCGAAGAAAAAATATGCGAATTAAAAAAAAATACGTTAATAGTTCTTAAATTTTGTTGCTATTTCTTCACAATTAAGCACGATGTTGAGAAATCGAGTATGTGTAATAATATCGATGTCTCCTGAAGGAATACCAACAATCCATCTCATCTCATAATCTACTATAATCCATTTCTTAAACGTCGACGTATTCATACTACGAACTTTTCCGGAATCTTATGTGCCAAATATAATATTAACGTTCTTATGTCAAGGAAACCAAAAATAGAAATTCATTTTTATGTTCGAACGATTACCGATCGTACTACTGGATTATTGATCGAAATAATCAACAATAACTCAAGTACAAGTTTTGTGTAAGTAGGTTACCGTTGAAGTGCGCATGTCGTAATCGATATAAATGTGAAAAGATTGCGTTTCGGATCGGTTATAAAAATACTCTCGTGTGTTAGTTCTGTTAAATGATTCATTGTTTGTTTCGTTGATCATTTTAGGTAAGGGAATATAAAAACTATGAAATATGTTAAATTATATAAGAAGTTACGTATATTTTTTGTGGTTATTAGGTATTGGAAAAAAATCAAAATTTTTGTAGTATTTGTTAATTTTGAAGTTAAACATGTGCATTGCAAGCATTTGTATATAAATATAATTTCAGGCCTAAGGATTTTACCTTTAATATCTGCAAAATGTTTACAATCAACTAAGTTGAATTTAGTAATTATATTGCTGTCATGAGTAGAGTCTAAGAAATTATACCAGTCGTTTATCCTGCAATTTATTTTTTGCACACTCCTACATGTTAGTGATTGTTTTTGTGACAAATAAGTATTAACAATTTACAAATACTATACTCAGATTGCAAAAAGCTTGGCATCAAATGCGAAAACTTTTATTTTTGAATTAAGTTTGAAAAATATTGGCAGTAATTAAGTGCTTATAGGAGAAACTTGATAAAACTTCAATCAAATATGGGGAAGGATTGCTACTCCATATTTAGAGAAAATGAGATGTGCATTTTTCGTTTTAGTGCGTAAAAAATCTTTAAAACCTTTCAAAAATTAAATATTTTCGCTTTCAAAAGGGAAAGTTTTTTGAGTCACATTATTATACAGCAATAAAGAATATAAAAGCTTAGGCTTATGTCGTCTGCGTGCTATCCACTATCTCACGGACCTCTTCATAACTGTTGCTTTCACTATTATTGCTCGCGAGATGAGCACCATTTCTTATGTACTAATCTTTTATTTAGAATTTTTCTTTATATCTTCTGGTAATAAAAATATTCCATCCATAATATGGTAACGGTATCAGAATTAAAATAGAAACTACCTAGGTTAACTTTTAGAGTTGATATTCTTTACTTTTATTTTTTTCCAAAGAGATGATTTCTGAAATGAAACTAATGTTAATATTAATATTAACCCCTCGTCGGTATTAGTAATGATAACATTACAATTTCTTTACAATTAATCAACGTAATTAAATTACTCGGAGGGATTTGAACCCACGACCTCTGACCCACAAGACTACTTGTGAATTCAAATCGCGTTTAATACCGAGATATCACGACAATATATCATATTAATTTAATTGTTAAGAACTTGCTTTCAATAATAATATTGTGTATATGAGACATTGCGATATATCTACAGACATCGTGACGTCTAGGTATTAAAAGCGATTTGAACTCACAGGTAGTCTCGTGGTGTAATACTAGTACAATACGCCGGTAACGCAGAGGCCGTGGGTTCAAATCCTATCGGCACTGATATTTTTCAAGGAATTTGTAGTTTTATCATTACTAATACCAACGTTGGTTTAATATTAATATTAATTTAATATTCTATTGATTTATTAGTTGTTGATTGTGAGTCCAAAGTGGATTTTGATTAACTTTGAGCCTAGTGTTTACAAAGTTTTTGTGTCCGTGCGCTGTGCACTTTAATCTGGCTAAGGATCTTTCAATCTCAAAGAAGAACCTCTAAAATATTTTTTAAATTAAAATAATAAACTCTCAAGATTATTTCGACATCGCTGTTTTTATTAAACTGGTACTACCTTTTAAACAGAGCTGAAACGATTTAAATCGTTGGAATAAAATCTGTATTTAATTCATAATTTAAATCAAAGTAATTTTTTATTTAAAAAATAACGGTATGCCTCCGAGTCACCATTCGCCGTTGGGAAAATAATGAAAAACTAATTTAGACATATGGAAAAGCAAATTTGGAACGATGATATTCAACATTTGATTAATTTCTTCTAAGATCTTCATCATTCTATTGCGTTTACATTTTGTCATATTTCTTTCGAAAACATTGTTTTGTGGAATAAATCTGATTTAGCTTTCAACTTGATACCTAATGATAATAATCCTATACCAGAATAATATTTGGAAATTATTTCTAAAGCTCAATTCTTGAATAAGCAACGGATATTTATCTTTATTTCTAATAGGATCAAGCATACGAGCCTAAACGTGAAAGGCGTTGAGGTTTCTTCATATCCTTTCATGAATTTCGCTTTTGTGTTGTCTTCAGAAGTTTTTAAAATCGCGTCAAAACTTCTCAATTCTTCAACTGCATAAGATAAACAAACGCGTTCGTGGTGTCACTGTTTTAATTTGAAAATTCGAAACGTTTTTAAAAGTCTGTATACATTGCACATCTGGCAAATAGATCCAACCATAGATTTCTTGCTTTATGTGTATATATCTATATATCTTATTGAAGCTTTCGTCTAAGCAATCGCGATCCTCTTTAACTTAAAATTGTTAAAAGTCACTCTTGCATTTTATGTTTTACGGTGTTGCACCTGTTTTGTTCCAAAATTCCCAAAATAACACAATATCAGGCGTATCTCCGCTACTTAGAAATTGTAAACATTTTGCTGTTGCCAGTCATTTGTTGTCCATGTTCAAATTTACATTTATCTATGTATATTTCATTAAATAATCGTTATACCTTAAATTTTGAACATGGATGAATGTGCAGTTGTATTCTCGCTTTTTAAAAATACAAATATTCTAATTTCATGTTCGTATACAATGTATTCACTATAAATTATAACTTAGTATATTGCTCACTAGAATATATCTATCCACGTATAAGTTATTTGTTAAATATTGTCCCTTTTTATATGATTGCGAATTGTTTTATAGTTTTTACGTATGAACATTAGATAGTAGTTTATGTCAAGCCCAAAAATACATTTTTATTAACGAAGCGGATAGGCCTAAATTATTGTTCGACCTTTACTCGAAAATTGAATCCAACATATTATTAAATAGAAAGGTTACGTGTTTTTGATTTCATTATCGTATATCAATACACCTATTTATTACATACATTCATATATATATATATTTCGAACAAAAAAATTCAAATTGTTATTCATGGTAATCCTCAAAGAACGAGTACCTATAAACTCACACTGTAACAATCATTTTGTTGGAAATAAAATTGAAAATTTTCATGTGATGTTTTTATCTTTTAAAATTGTTCGTCAAATCGCGTTAACTATTAATCTAATTGATTATAAATCTGTTGATTAATTATTGAATGTCTTAAGGGTATTTTGAAAATTCAGAGTTCAAGTTTATTAAAGAAATTTTAGAATCAATCTACAGAGTGTCTTCGAAATAAACTAAAAAAGTATAGAAAGTGAAAAGGTGTAAGGAGTCAATTACGACGCGAAGGCCAAAATTTAAAAAAAAACCTAGAAAATTGTAATATGGATGCAGAATCTGTACATATACATAATGCATCCATCCAACCAAACTCTCATACACACACGCAGACTGCAAACCTACACTACAATAACACAGCCGTCGATGTTATAATAATTACAAGATTTAAACATCATTTACCTTTCAAACGGCATGCTAGGAGTTCAATAACATTCTTATATACGAATATTTCGGCTGCGAATAATTTTTACTTTGAATATCTTTATCATATCTTTTCACGTTTGCGAAGGAATTTTCTCAAAATGTTTTGGATTTAAGTCTAATAAAATTAGATCTTTCCATTTTTCGCACTTTTTTACTTTATTTCATAGACATCCTGTATATTTAAGACCATTTAGCTTACATAAGCGTTATACAAGTTGTTTTAGGGAGAAATAGGAATACTTGCAGGATATATTCAGAAGATCGAAGTAAGAGAAATTAACCAATATGGTTCAGGTTTGAGTATCAATTGCAGTGAATTCTCCTAATTTTGGGCAATTAAGGTGTACTAATTGTCGCAGTATGCTACAACTAACTTTTATTAATTGTATTCGTATTAGAACAGTGAAAAAGTTAACAGAGAAATGATGATTTTAACTAAAAATGTTTCATAAATTCACAAACTTACTCGAAAATATAAAGAAATGTATCTCTAAAAAAATCTTGTATATAGGGTACCAACTTCATTTTGGGAAAACCAACGAAAATTACCCATAATAATCGAATCTCATCTCCCCAAGTACTATCTCACTATGACACTGAGCTATGAAGTTTTTATTCTTACATAAAATTTATGTTCCCGAAAGATTGCCCACATGTTCTGGGACACCATTATATCAGATACTTTAATATTTATATAAATATTATGTTTTCAAACTATGGTATATGATATACGCTTTAAAACTTCTATTTGGACATCTTGTACGATTTTCTTTAGATTATTTACGAAATACCCTTACCAGACTTCACGAAGTATATGTTAGTTACCATGACTAAAAAAAAATGTTTTTTTTGTGATGCACACACGCAATATAATGATCTATAAAAGATAAAGTTGTTCAAGTTTGGAATATTTTTCTACAATAAGGTGAGAGAATTTACGTTTTGTCTATATACAAACCCCTACTATTATTTGTACATTTCTATCTATCCAAGATTTATTTTATAATTACTGTCGTATTTTTATTTATGCACGGATTATCGGAGTTATGGAATGTTTATTGATTTTTGTTTGCAGAATGCTTAAATGTGTCCTTTTTTTTCTTTTACATGTTCTATTTATTTGACTATTCCAGCAAAATGTATACATATAGTTAGTAGTTGTTATGTTTTAGATATCTCTAGCGTTTATGTCGAGATAACATTTTGTAATGTTTTTCAGACGTGACCAAGAAAACCACGAATAATGCATACGAGAACAACAACTCATTCTATACGACTTCCACTCCGAAGATCAATGGTAATATCAACGATAATAGCTTAACAACGATTGACGGCAGCTTCAAGCAAAATGGCGAAGATATGAGCCCGATCAGAAATGCAGCGAAAGAAGAGTACATGAATAGCGTGAATGCGAATATAACACCCAATACAAAGACGATAATAGCGGATATAGAAGGAGAAGTAAGGAAGAAACCCAGGATCGAAAAAACATATTACATAGCAAAGGAACTTTTGATGACCGAGATCACCTATAAAAAAGATTTAGATGTTATCAACGTGGTGAGTTTGCATAAATATCTTTTTTATACTTTTTATGAAGTTCTCAAATGATCTATGGCATTAAATGAGAGAAAAAGGTTTCACATTTAAATTTTAAAAATTATTCAATAATTTCATTTTCATGGAAATCCAGAAAAATCAAAAAAGATGTATTGAGTGTTTTTTTATTGAATGTGAGTTAGAAAATTACATTTTTCGGGATTGTTAACATTAAGAAAGTACTGTTATTTTTAAAATAAGCAAGCACTTTTCTTAATCGTTGTTTATTAACTAAAGTTCTCAGCGCCCAAAATCTTCTCTTTTCGTTTAATTGCACGTAGAGCAATGTAATTTATAATAATAAGCTTTTCTGAGTGAAATCTTGCAAGATTCATACGAGGCTTGTCCGGAAAGTAAGTACCGTTTCGTTCTACACACGCTTTTCTCTAATTTACAATCTTTCCTTCGTTGCCATTACAACCGGATTTTGTTGTTAGTAATCGTTCAAAATATTTAAGACAATTTCTGAGCCCGCTGAAGTGAAGTGCGTCTCCTAATACAGTTTTTGAACCCAGGTAATATTTAACCAGAAATTCATTGTCAACCTGTAGAGATTTATGGTGAAAATGTAATGACAGATGGAATGGTGAGAAAGTAGGTTAGACAATTCAATAATGGACGAACTAATGTTCATGAAGAAGTACGAAGAGGGCGGTCTTCTGTCAATGATGGTTTGATTGAAAAAGTTAATGAGAAAATTCGTGAAAATAGACGGTTTGCAATACGAATGCTTAGTTATAATTTTCCTTTATATGAAGGAGGCTATAGAAATTTTTTTCCACTATGACAAATATCTGAGCAATGGTGCCAACTATATAGAAAGATAATTTAAGAAGTGCTCTTTCATCTGGTAATAAATTTTCTTTTGAATAAAATGTTTTTATAAGTTTGTTTCTTTCAACGGTACCTAATTTCCGGACAAGCTTCGTAATTATTACAGCTACACATACATATTTACCTAAGGAACGTCTGAACATCTCCCGCCCCATCCCTTGCTAATGATGTATCAATATGGGAATGTCGTAGGCCTAAAATATCCGAACATTAATAATGAGAAATGATAGAAATTGATAATTATTCACTTAGATTTTTTATTATTTACAGAATAGTAAATTTTGATTTAAGTAGGCGCTAGAAACTTTGACTGAGTGTTCTTTTACAGTTCTCTAAATGTGGAGACTATTCCGTATTCAAGTTATATCTATTAAACAGTGTTTAATACTGCAACTTCTCATGTAGCATTATTGCATTATTATAGTGCAAGTTTTAGAACATGTTCTATTGAATTTTACTGACCTTCAAATTCAATTTAAGAAATAGCTCTTACAATGTATAGAAATTTGTGAAATAATAACTAAATTTTGGTCTAAAATAAATTCATTTAGTTCATGCATTAATTTCAAAAACATGCACATAATTTTCATTGGTTAAATGATGAAATGCAAATTTAATTGGTATTTTCAACGTTAAAATGTATATAATTCCTGACAAAAAAAGTCACGGTTTCTGGTAGGATTCTAACTCACAGCTCCTGTGTAAAAAAAATCAACGTTGGAAATACCAAGGAAAGTTGAAATTTCATCAATTAAAGCCAACGAAAGAATCAGTACTTTTTGATTACACTCTACAAAGCAAGACTTCTTGAAAAACAATTACTCCAAATTCACAGGTATCGCAGTAAACTCCATCTCATTCAAAAGTTGAAAAATCACAATTCAATCGATAAGTGAGAGACCATCTGCTCTTGAAATGCTGCGTTTCGAATAAATTATTAATTTGTGTTGGATGGAGTTTAGTGCGATACTTGTGAATTATACAACCACACAGTCCTTCCAATTGTTGTAGTTACTCCAAATTTTAAATTTGTTTGAATTGCGTTTTTCGTAGTTAACTACATTTTAAGCAAACATTTTTAATAGTTGTTTCTCTATGTCGGGTAAAAGGTTTATTCTTCATCCTTTAATAAAGATATGTGACGGATTCAAATAATGTCATATGGTAATTTTTGTTATTCTCGTTTATAATCTTATTTTAAGCACTAAGAATCTGGTAATCCTTTTTCAATTTGATACTAACTTTATGGGACTTTTATCCTAATTTATTCGTAATTGTCTATATTAATCTTACTTTTTGATAATAGTGGTTTAAAGAAGAAATTAGCAAAGACGATGTGGACGAATGTTCAATAAATATCCTCTTCGGACTTATTACACCATTGGCGGACGCTCATGGATTCCTCGTAAAGGATCTGGAACAAAGATTACAAAATTGGGAAGGCAGCGGAGGTCCTAAAGCAAAAGCCAGTCAAATAGCTGATGTTTTATTAACGCATCTTCCACCTCTGATAGCTGTAATACACTTTCTTTCATATCTAAAAAAATGATGATCATGATTTTTTAATCCTAGATTTACGAAGAATATCTAGATGGTCATGTACTAGTACTGGAGAAATTAGACGCAGCTTTCAAACAAAACGGCCTTTTTGAACAAATTTACAGAGAATTTGAATCACAGAAAGTATGCTATTTACCTTTGACGACCTTCGTCTTGAAACCTCTTCATAGGCTGCTGCAATACCAAGCGATATTACAACGTAAGTCACTGATGTTGTAACTCACATGCTTGATAACTGTATTGGTATAACATTAAAAGACTTACAATGTTACAGGACTACTCTTACATTACGAATCGAATCATCCAGACAGAGCGGATTGCCTGACTGCGAGCGATACACTGAAAGACCTTATGCTTCCCGTATCCGAAACGTTAGCCTGTTCGGAAAATTTGGCGACGTTATGCGAACTACAGAGGGATATAGTGGGGTTTGACAACCTGGTACAGCCGGGGCGAACGTTCATCCGACACGGTTGCTTGTTGAAGCATTCGAGGAAAGGTTACCAGCAACGAATGTTCTTTTTGGTACGCTATACAAATCGATACGTTCGAAAATGAAGCCTGTTTTTCATTTAATTCGTTTTAGTTTTCTGACATTCTTTTGTACACATCCAGGTCACAAACTACGTTACAATTTAAAGTGCACGGCCATATGCCTCTTAGGGGTGTTTTAATTGAGGAACCGGAAGGCGAATTGGCCAGTATAGGACTTATTATTTATGGTTAGTTTTGTTTTGGACTTTTTTTCACTTTTTTTTTGTAATTCGCCCAACTAAAACTTATTCAGTTTCAACTCTCATACTTGTACATTAATAGATTGTATACTTTTTTAATTGTTTCAGGCGGAAACAGATCTTTAACAGTGGCTGCTAATTCTCCCGATGAAAAAGAGAGATGGAAAATTGATCTACAAAACGCTATTCAGCACGCTAGAGATAAGACCGATACGAAGATCACTTATTTAAGCCTAAAAAGTTGTAGTAAGTATATCCTCCTAACAGCAATTTTTGTAACTATTTGGTTCAACCACAAGTTTAACATAACAAACATTTTAACGTTATAGCTTGGCGATTATTTGAAGGTCTTATACGGACCAGTTTACTACTCTATTTCTATTAAGTTTTTTTTTATTAATATACGAAATATGGAAACATTTTCCTTACCATACAAGAACTCCTGTGTTTTCAATTCTTTACGATTTAAAAATATTATTAACTACGGAGCTGTAGGATAGTAATTCAATTATTTTTTTTTTATATATTAGACACCTCATACTTAGTGTCGTCACTACATTCTACCAAAGAGTCAGAGAAGGCATTTACATACTCGAATTCAGAAATTTGTTCCCTTCTAAATATCCAAAATTTAATACACTCACTTGTTATGCCCCTTTTATCGTATCAAAATTATTTTTAGTTTAATTTACCATAATTTTCATTTCGTGAATTTAGCGCTTTATAGAGTTTAGCATTGTAAGGTTTCTTCTTCGATCAGCAGTTCACAAAGTCACCGAAAATGTCAACAGGTCGCGCTCAACAAAATTTTTAGAGTTGACATTATTTTACACGAGATGATACTGTTGTGAAATTTTCTTCGCCCTGGAAATTTAAATTCTTCATTTAAATATTTCTGATTAATAATTAGATGTTAAAATAATATCTTTCAATTTTCATTTTCATTTCTATCTATATTATTGATCGGTTAACGCATTTCCGTAGTGGGAAGAATCTTAACCCCGAAAAGATTTTCCGGCACTTTGGTCGTGATACTCTAAGTGAGTGGAATCTTGTAAAAGTGTAGCGCGAATGTTGGCTTAAGGTAGAGTTTTTGGCATAAAATGTTGGGATTCTACCTAGAGTGTGGATGTAAGTGAAAATTACCCTGTCGTAGTTGGTAGTATTACTTTGGGAAATTATTTGGCATTGTTTATAAGGACATTAGTTATACCGGTCCGTCCGAATTTGAAGGGCAGGACTCCCATCGCCATTTTGATTTGTGCACGAGGAGCTGATTCCCTTATCGCAAATCATCTTATCCTTTTTATTCCCCGTCTTTACGGGGTTTTTCCTTTTTCTGTTTATTGGTTGTGGAGTTTGATTTTCCTAGTGTGGAGGTTATTAAAATTTAACTGGAGATCGTTAAGTCTTTCCTATTGGTTTGTTTATTACTAATCATCATTGTAATCATAAGAAAAAATCGAATAACTCGGGACAAGACCAGCTCGTTCTTCGGTACAAGAGTTATTCACCTTAGATAAGTGAACTAATCTAGAATTGTTGATTAATGTTTATTGCAACACTTATCGGTTAAAAGTTATTTTATTTTTTGTTGAGGCTTTATATCTAAAAATGTGAATTGTTCCGATTTTACTTTCTTTTAGTTAAATTGTTGATAAAAGATAAATTGCAACGTTTAATTAGCGTAGATGTTAGCTGCAAGTATAGTACGTCCCATTTTCGGTCTACGTATAGATTTATACATGTTTAACATCTTGTGTTTGTCATCGTACGTTGTTCCCTAATCATTGGCGTTTCATGGTCAGCGACACTAATATATTCCAATTAAGTAATAATGGCGCGTGTGTTTCTTCTTTGTTGTTAATTGTCGTAATTATTTTCCTTTATAGCTACCTTATTTTTTTTTTAATTCTTCAACAGAAAACAAGGTAGGAAGCTTTATAACCTATTCATTTTCCACAGAATAATTAATATCATCAATATTTCTGCTACTCTTCGTTTTGGCATTACTTGACATCAATATACTGAATGAATAGAGTTAGTGGAATGCAGTGACTTTACTAAACATAGGAAGTATCACTTTTTTTTGTATAACCACGGGCGGAGTTCTTAACCCCGAAGATCAATTCGGCCAGTACCTCGCCTATTGTGCACCTATGTGATTTTAGTTCACTCGAGCGGTAATTTTCCTAACCTGGGTTCGTTAAGCTGAGAATTCCCAAGATGAACCTGTCTTTCCCTGCAGACTGCCTTACGCAGTCTTCCCTTACTTGAATAAATCCCAAAAGATTTGCAGTGTCTTAAACCGTCTACACTATTTCAGTAGGATCGGTGATTGGCGGCGAGCTCGGATTTAACAAAACTCTTAATACTGTCATAGGTACTCCCACACGTCGGTTTAGGACCTGAGAATGGTTGTCCACTGGCATATCTTACTAGCAAGCCGGCTATTTCGTTCTCCTTGGTGCCCGAGTAGCTTGGCACCCATCTCAGCGTAACGCTGCAATGTTCCGCCAGTTGTTGCAGCCTTCTATGGCATCCCAACACCACTTCGTAGTCAAACGTGATAGCTTTTAGCGCCCTAAGAGGGGCTTGGCTATCCGATACGATTTCCATCGGTTCCAAGTCATGTGCATAGTCCATAGAGTTCTCCGCACATGTCTAGATGGCAATTACGTCTGCTTAAAGATGGTGGGGGAGAGCCTTAGACTGATGGCCTCGCCATCCGGTTTTCCCTCTCCCAATTCCATACCTGTGCCATTCGAGGTTTTCGAGGCGTCCGCAAACCAGCGGGAGATGCACTGTCTCGTTTTACGTGCATATGCTTTTATTGCCTCGCCGCTGGGGATTATTACATTGTATCCCCCAGCAAAGCTATACACGGGCCGGATTTTGTCGGTCCTCATTGATAGCGGTGCTGTCTGTTCAATGTAGTTGAAGATGCTGGTGTGGCCTCTGCACTTACCAGAGAATACCCTGCACCCACTACGTTTGACTCTGTAGGCTCCTAGGATTGCGTCTGACCTCAGCACCAGCTGCAGTGGCAGAAGCCCAAAGATAGTCTTCATCGCAGCCGTCGGCGCTCCGTAATGTCCAAGCAAGCAATCCTTTGGACTTTGCCAAGGATCTTGACCGCGTAGCCTTGAATGGCTTTGTGTCACCAGGCTAGCGACGAATAAGTTATAGTAGGTACTATAGCTCTCGTATACAGCCAGGGAACCATTACTAGTTTTAGGCCCCAAATTCTACCAAACATTCCTCTGCAGGCTCAAAAAGCCCTTGTGACTTTATTTGTAGCATGTTCCATGTGTGACTTGTACGTCAATTTGGAGTCCACGTGAACGGTACCATAGTCGTTTTACTATACAGTGGAACTCTCCCAACTCGAACTACCCTAACTCGAAAATTTCTCTAACTCGAATATTTTTTTATTCCGTGCGTTATCTATTAAATTTATATGCATATGACTGTCCTTAACTCGAATTTATCCCTAACTCGAAAAAAATTTAACCAAATTTAAGACGTAGAATCTCTATAACTCGAAATTTTCACTAAAGGTACGTGATACGCCATCTGTTAGCGGATATAACGTAATATCTATCGAAGGAATTCGGGGAAGTACCAATGACAACGGGTTTTATCATTCTTATTCATCTGTGTATATTCAGTCGTATTCGTTAGTGTTTGTCATCAACATGCCCCAGCAACGAAAACTTAAAAGTTTAACAGAAATTAGAAATATTAAAAAAGTGGACAATGGAATAAGAAAGAAGGTAATAGCTGCGGAATATGACATAGCAGCGAGTACATTGTCAACTGTAATTAAAAAACAAGGAACATATTCGAAGATTCGCGAGTAAACTTACAAAACCTGCCAATTTCAAGCGAAACCGAGTTTCAAACAAAAATGTAAACAGTGCGGTATTTAAGTGGTTTGTGTCCACTAGAGAAAAAATCTTTCCGGTGTCGGGGCCACTTCTACAGGAGAAAGCACTGGAATACAATCAACATTTAGGAACAACAAATTTTAAGGTCAGCACCGGCTGGCTTCATAAATTTAAAAAAAGGTAAAATTTACATTATTGTATTAGACATATGTATACACATATGAAATTTATATTTTATTTTTTAAATTTAGACATGACATATCGCATAAGAATATCTGTGGTGAAAGTGCCACAGTGGATGATCGTCAGGTTAGTGATTGGATTCGAAATGTATTGCTAGGGATTTTGGGGCGGTATAGCGAAGATCATACTTTCAATGCTGACGGGACAGGGTTATTTTTCAAATGTCTACCTAAGAAAACTTTAGCCATTAGAGACGACAAATGCTATGGTGGAAAACTTAGTAAAGATCGGGTCACATGCCTTCTAGCAACGAATATGAGTGGCACTGAAAAACTAAAACCTCTCATAATTGGCAGAAGTGCGAAGCCACGATGTTTTAAATGGGTAAAATGGCTTCCTGTAGATTACGAGAACAACGTAAAGGCATGGATGACCTCTGAAATTTTTGAAAAATGGTTGGTTAAATTGGACAAGCAATTTTCACGCGAGAATCGACAAATAATAATGTTTATAGACAACTGCCCTGCTCATCCTGCAATACAACAGAAGCTGAAGGCCATTAAATTGCAATATTTGAACAACTGCAAAATTCAGAAGATAAAGAATTTCCTGTTGAAGTAAGGCAAGATTTTGAAAACTATGTTGAGTTGCTAAATGTATCTCTTGACACTTATCTTGAAATTGATAGTAACCTCTTAACTACTGACTATCCAACAGACGAAGACATTCTAAGGAGTGTATCAAGCATTACAGATCAAGAAACCTCCGAAGAAAGCGATGAAGAAATTGTGGAGCAACCATCACACAAACAAGTTTTACAAGCATTCGAGACACTAAAGAATTATTTTATGTCTCATGAACAAACATCCAATAAGACACACATCCGAGCGGCCAATGTTCGGCAACAGTTGATAACGGATTTCTTTAAAAAAACAATTTAATTATGCAATTGTTTTATGTTCCCATGTACAAGTACACATTTAATACCTATGTATATAGGACAATTTTTGTTTAATTTCATACACATACATATAGTACATATATATATATCCTAATGCATGTAGTTTGTATTTTCAGATTGTTTTTAAATCATTTTTTTATTTATTTTATATAATATTGTTATTACATATTATGCTTTATAAATATATACATATAATGAAAAGTAAATTGTGAATTTTCTGTAACTGAAATTTTCTCTAACTCGAATTTTATTTGGGGATTTAGGTGGTTCGAGTTAGGGGAGTTCCACTGTAGTTAACATTTAACCCTTCTTCTGGGCACCATGTTTCTACGACCCTCAGTGCGACCTGTATTTTTTCAGATACCACACCTCCAAAACCTCCCGCTGACCATGATGGTATAGGAGGTGTAGTTTAACAATACGAGTAAATTATTAAGGAGAAACGGAATATCCTACATACGTAGTAGAAAATATTTTTGAATTACAAAAAACCTGTGGGCATGAGAACCGGGAAAGAAAATATTTTTGCATTTCGCATATTCAGTAAAGTAATCAAAGAATATCAGAGTAGCAAACTATTTGTTCGTGTGGCAACGTATACGTCAATTCACAGCTATCCACACTACATGAATTAATCATTTATTCGATATGCACACAAATAAATAATTTATTCAAGCCGACTCGGTAACTCACTTGGAAATGACAGTCTACGTGTTCTCGAAACGCTGCATTTTGAATAAATTGTTAATTTGTGTGGGGTGGAGTTTACTGTTATACCTGTGAGTTATACAACCACACAGTCCTTCCAAACGTTGTTAAACGTTAATGTTTCACCTACATTTTTAATCTCAGGTTCTTCAGATGAAGTAATGGATCAATGCGGCACTGATGTGGCAACGCAAACCAAACCAACCACTCAAAGAAGCAATACGACCGTCCATGTGTGTTGGCACAGGAGTACTAGTATATCAATGAGGGATCAGTTATTAGCTGTAGAAGTAAGCAACTTGTTTACTCTATTAAACTGAAATTCATCAAATATTTGTTTACAGAATCAATTGTCTGGTTATTTGTTACGTAAGTTTAAGAGCAGCAATGGTTGGCAAAAATTGTGGGTCGTTTTCACCTCCTTCTGCCTCTTCTTTTACAAAAGTTGTACTGACGATTTTCCGTTGGCGTCTCTTCCATTATTAGGTTATTCCATTAGCGCGCCAACCTCGGAAGATGCCATAGGAAAAGATTTTGTCTTCAAGTTGCAATACAAGAACCATATATACTTCTTCAGAGCTGAATCTGAGTATACGTATAGTAGGTAGGTGTTTTTATCACATTGTCTTAATATGTTCGGATATATTGGTTTCATGTCTTTTATTTCAGATGGATGGAAGTAATCGGTACGGCAACGCAAGGAAGAAAAAGGAAGCACATATTCAACGAAAACGCAATTGAAAAGTCTCCAGAAAAATAGCCTTCCAAACGATTTAAGTGTTAAGATATACAAAGAACACGCATACACTAGATTAGAGTAAATTTTTTTATCATATCGAATGCTCAAGATTTTTTAGATGAACTACTTACAGAAAGCATATTTAAATACCGAACACGTTTTCAAGTGAAAGGAATCAAAATATAATCCTATATGCTTTAGTAAATGAAAAAAAATAGAAAAGTATTCTTTAAATATAAAAATGGACTGACAGTATCCATTCCTTCCCATATATACGTTTTTAAAAAATACTGACCGTACATAAAAACGAAAAAATTAGTGCCTTATACACACAACTTGTCCATTGTATTTAGATATATTTTTTTAGTTTTGTGTAAATAATTTTAATTGTAACGAAGGCTTTTAATTATTATATAGATTTTATCAACTGTACTTCTGAATATTATTACCGATAATAGTCATATATGGCAGCTCACGTGTTTATAAATTATTAACTCTAATACAAGCATGTCTATTATTTTCTTACTTTTTCCCTGTTTTGGATATACTTAATGATTATTGTATACATAATGCGAAAATTTTGAAGAAATCATTAATATACATACGTTTTGTATAATTTATTATTCATGTAATCGTAATAACGTACTGTTAAAATTCATACACATCACCTTTTAATAAATTGAAATTTTTATGTACTTGTTTTATTTTATGATTCAAAACCCTTTTAGAATTTCACGCGTATTAAATATATAAAATTGACGAGATACATTTAAGTTACAAGTAACTGTTAGTACTAATCTATACTTCATTCACGTTAAGAATGGAGTAGGTAGCGCTGCGATCGGCGGCTGTATTACACTGGTGAAATTTAACCGATGAATGAAACAACATTGTAAACATCAAAGTTTGTTTATTAAAATCTTGTATAGTAAATAGTTTTCCATAATTTATGTATAATACATTATGATTATATAACCTGGTAAAATAATACCGCAATAATAAAGTAAAAGTAACATCAATTGCAATATAAATGTATCCTTCCGTTGTTTCATTTACCGAAATAGTTGGAACTTATTTAATTGTGTTAGAAACTAAATGAGATTACATTTGGGGTTAATCGGAGAGAACATAAATGCATATGTCAAGCTTTAAAATAACAAAATTACTATGGATAAACTTTAATCAAAATTATAACTTCGACATGAATGATTATATACAAAGTGCTATACCAAGTCATTTGCCATGAAGTAAATCTTTTCGTTGGTAGTCTCCATCAATTTCAATATGGTTGAAAGTAAGCAATTCAATATATACAAGAAAAAGCCAAACAAGGAACAATGCTGCTGATTATGAACAATACATAATGGGCTTAACAGGACTGTAACTAAGTCCATCAAATGGTTTCAGAGTACATGGCAACACAATATACTTAAATCCTGCATAGAATTTGGATATTGTCAATGACGAAATTAGGTGAGCTGTTCGGTGAAAAAGAAAACTGTACTGCAAGTATACTTATTTACTGTATTCCGACTGCAGTAAAACCAATGTACATTTTCAAGGACAGTACAGTCAATAAATAATTGCATGCATATCAATGAGTACAATAAAATAACAAATATACTAATTAATTATAGCAATCTCTTAACTGCATATATATTATTAATTTATAGTTTTCTTTTCTTCATGTGATGAATTTAATAAAAAAAATTCTTTACTGTTCGCATTTTATTTGTAAAATAACAAATGAAATAAACATATGAATTTGATTTATAAATCGAAGGCTAAAATGAAAAAGGTGAATAAATAATTCCAATTTATTATGAAAAAATCTTCGATAACATGTTTGATACAATTAATTTGTATACGTGTTCTTTTAAAATTACTACATTGTATAAAATACCTTAACTAAATATATGGAATGCATGAAGATCAGTGTATTCTAAGTGTTACACACATTTTATTAATTTATTAGGCAAAATCAGAATCTGATGTATCTGTCGAATCTGCATCTGTAGCTATAACAAATTCTTCAACCATATCTTCAACTATATTATCAAGTTGATACATTTTATTCTCTCTTTCAATTGTGTGTTTGACACAGTTTGCCCTAGCTTCAGGTGTTACATCTAGCCCTTCGAGTAATAAGGCTTTCTGAAATTTTGAAAATTTTGTTATTGGCAGCGACGTGGTGCTTTACTTGTGCCCATACCAGTTCATTAGGATTTAAATCGCAATGGTATGGGGGCAAATGTAGAACTGTACAACCACTTTCCGATACCATCTGGTCAATAACATACATTACAGGATTATCAGCCGCATATTTTTGGTTACCTCAAGTAGTTCAAGCTTCAATAAAGTTTCACTAACTACAATTCCTTTAGAGGTAAGCCAATCAATTATTTGTTGTTTTTTCCAGGCAGCAGTAGACAAGTTTTCAGTTTTGACGGAGTGATAGGGAGCATTATGCATTATAATAACAGAACCCGGTTCAAGAAAAGGAAGGACATTTTGCATCCATTCAGTAAATACTGTGCTGTTCATATCTTTATGGTAGTCTTCATTCTTCTTCGATTCAAACACAGAAGACCATTTTCAATGAAACCATCTTCATTTGCAATATGTAAAATGATTAATCGTTTCCCTTTTCCTGCAGGATGTTTTCAGCCCGTTCTTACTCCCTCAACAAATGCTTGTCTTGCGGGATTTATTGTGGTATCTGCCCATACTTTCTTTTTAGTGTGACCTGCATTAACCATCGTTTCGTCTAAATAATAAATCTTTTTCCCTTCTGCACGAAATTTTCTAATGCTAGTTAAGTACCGACGTCTCCATAACACAATATCTTGTTGTTCCATTAGCACACCGTTTTGATCCCTTTTTAACCACTTAAATCCTAGCTTTTTTAAAATTTTCCATAATGTTGTACGTTTCAAATTGTCGTCTGCACTAATCACCTGCAAAGGATTAATAAGTTTGTTTAAATGTAAGGTGAAAATGTATTATATTTACGTTTAATAATTTTGTACACGTAGGCAATTAATTTCTTAAAGCGAATGAATGGACATGTCTCTTAATTATAGATTTTTGAGCTTCGTTTAAGTGATCGTACATTGTTTCACGAAGGCGTTTCTTAGGGGGCAAGCTGGGAATTCCTATTGTGTTAATCTCTTTGATAATATTCCACACTGTTGTTTTACTTAAACCTAGTTGCGTTGCAGTCGGTGTAAAAGAAAGTTTTATCTTCTATCAGAATACATGTTTCGAAATAGAAAAGCTTTTTTCAATATAATATATATATAAAATTAAAGTCGAAATCGTTTACTGTTTCACATTCCAAAATTTTCTTAACTTTCTTCAATTTCAAATACCCCGAATTTTTATTTACCACTTTTTTAAATTTATCGTATATACCTATTGTACCTTCTTACATAGCATATCAAATTCGTCTACTACTTCGACTGATTCCGAGAGCGACATCCCTTCCGTCTCTAGTTTACAAATGGAACTTGAAACAAAGCTATAATTTGACTTATATACGAAAGGTTTTGTAGCAATTCTGTTGATGTTACTATCTTTTTACAGTTTTCTAGAACAATGCAGTCAGCAGTGATTTCAAGAATTACATTTTTTATCTCGTAATAATCGGTTCAGGAGGCAAGTTAACACCGGGAAATCGCTCATAAAATTGGATTCGTAAAGGTGCTTTTAAAAATACTTTTTTGACATTGCTAATTAAATCATTAATCAAAGGAAGTTGATTCCTAATGTCTTGGTCTACACGATTGAACCCATGAGCTAAACAAGTGGTGTGAATAATGTTACTATAAAACGTTTTTAAATTTTGAGCAGGTTTTATCATGTATGGTGCATTAATAAAATATTTTTACAAGGTATACTTCCAGGTAAACAGAAATTTGATAAACCTTCTTGAACGAATTGGGCAATTATCGTTCTTTACAATAAATTAAATATGATTTACCTACAATATCATCATGAAGAATTCCTATTAGCAAATGGGCAATGTAACGGCCACACTTATCCGTACTTTCATCTACCATGATATAAATAAAATTATTCCCTACCAATTATTGAAGTTCTGCCAATGTTTGCTGGTAACAAGATGTGACATAATTTTTTCGTAAGGTACTTTTGTCGGTTCACAGGCATAGCAGTAAACTCCACTCACAGAAAAAACATTGGCTAGTAAATGAAATAAGATAGCAGTACGCCAAACGTAGTAAATTAGAAATAGAATTATACACATTGCACCTGAAATTAACAAAAAATTTAGACGAAAACAATTTTCAAAAATGGTGTGATTTCCAAAGACGTAACGTCGAACGCGTTAACGGAAAATTTAAATTAAAAATGGTAACTGTCAATAAAAAATTTAGGCTACTCTGTCCAAAAAAGTCAAGCAAGGAGAATGTGAACGTCATGGAGAGAACACCACTCGTGTACAATCAATCTTCTGAGACCCTTAATAAAGACGAAATGCACCTCCTAAATAAAGGATTAAAATATAGTATTCGCGGACCGAAATCGCCCGTTGAGGATTCAATCGCCTCAATAGAAACAAACATTAGAAACTTAGATGTAGCTACAAAAGACTTCGTTAGAAACGCGTGCAAAATTCAGATTTCTAGGAATTTAGAAAATGATAAAAATTGCGGCCAAGATAGGAGGAATTTAGGAATTATTAAAAGTCTGAGAAATAAAAATTGTTTTTACCTTAAAGCAGATAAAGGAAATAAAATAGTCATTCTGGACAAACTGGATTATTATAATAGCGTCAACATTATGTTAGCGTCAGGACCGTACAGAGAATTAAAGAAAACCCCCCTACCGTCAATGATTAGAATCAATAAAGATACTATTAAGGACTGTCCCAACTTAATCAATAATAACCTGAAATTCAAAATAATAAGTTGAAACCCTACCATTCCAAAAATGTATTGTCTTCCAAAAATTCACAAACCAGGTAATTCCATGAGACCTATTGTATCCGGCATTGATTCTCCAACATACAAATTGTCCAAATGGCTAGTGAATGAATATAAGAACTTGCCCCATAAAGTAGATAACCTATGCGTAGAAAACTCCGTAGATTTTGTAAATAAAATTGAAAAGACTGAATTAAAAGATGGGAAAATTCTTGTATCATTCGACGTTTGTTCACTTTTCCCAAGCGTACCAATTCCAGAAACTCTGAAGTATTTGGTTGAATTTTTGAAATTAAATAACGTAGATGACGTGGAAACCGCGGAATATAAAAGGTTAACAAAATGATGCATGTTGCAAATTGTTTTCAAATAGGCGGAAAATGGTTCGAACAGGTGGAAGGCACGACGATGGGTAATTCTTTATCTCCTTTTATTGCGAACCTTTTCATGAGCAAATTTGAAACGAACCTGAAAAAAGAAACCAAATATTTCCCGAGAATTTGGCTTAGGTACGTAGATGATATTTTCGCGGTGTTTGATACCAACAAAGGAAACATACAAGATTTTCTAGCAGAACTGAACTCAAATTTTACGACGATCAAGTTTACTATTGAAGAAGAAGTGAGCAATCGCCTTCCGTTTCTAGATACTCTAGGCAACAATAAATTAGAAATAGACATCTACAGAAAAGAAACTAATTCCAACAGATTCATCACGGTTGATTCGCACCATTGCGAACAACAAAAAATGTCCGCGATTAGTTTTCTGGTCAATAGACTCGTCAGATTTCCGCTAAACAAGAGCAGGTACGATAAAGAATTAAAGTATATCAAAGATGTAGCGAGGTACAATGGTTTCTCTTCTATGGATGTCGACCGTATTTTAAGGAAGGTCCAATACAAGCAACACATCAGAAATTCCACGACCTTGACATCAACAAACACCGGTAATAAAAAATTTATAACTCTTCCTTTTCACCCAACAGTAAAAGGGTTAAGTAAAATTTTCCGACAACTAAATATGAACGTGTCTTCTGTGTTCAAAAAACAACTTAAAGAATCTCTTAGGGAATCCCAAAGATAAACCGGAGATGATAAAAGGTCTGGAATATATCAAATCGCATGCAATGATTGTGAGAAAGTTTATACTGGACAACCAAAAAGAAGTATCGAAACGAGGTTCAAAGAACATATGAGACACTATCGTTTCGACAAACCAGATCTATCAAGCGTAGCAGAGCATATGGTAAAATCCCGACATAAGATTGATTTAAAAAATCTGACACTACTTAAAAACGTGAACTCGTATAGAGAATTAGACGCGTACGAAACGATATGTTTGAAAAAGAACGGAAACTTATTGAACAGAGAACCACCCCCAATTGCACACTCGAGTTTGATGGATTTATTACCATAGGCCCTGTTAAAGATACGGTTCGCTTTCGGTCCATCCTTTCCCGAAAAAGGCATTAGACCACCGAGTAGATTGTAAATAGTCATATGTTTTAGAAATTTTAGAGCCTGCGTAGAAAATAATAATGTGTGATACAGTTTTTACTTTCAGTCGGTAACACGGTTGACAATGAGAGCCCACGCGCTCTAGAAACGCTGCGTTCCGCATAATTAATAAATTTGTGTGAGTGGAGTTTACTGCTATATCTGTGAATTGTACATCCACACAGTCCTTGCAATCGTCATTTACTTTTGTCGGGTATATTATGTTTGCAATATTTTTTGCAGAAATGATTTCAAATTAACATTGTTGAATCTTGCTAATGGCATGTTAGACGAAATTAATGCGTTACACAGATCCGTATTATATTCTTCTTCTGAGTTTCGTCAAGTTGATGCTACACATTGATATATAGATTGCTGCACACACGGGCAAACTCCCATTTTCCAATATGTGATGGAGTTTTAGCATATTGATCAATCAGGTATTTTGTCTCACAAGACACCTACAACAACAATTGTCATTTTATATCAAAAGTTAAAGAATTTAAAAACAATTGCAAAGCTTTTAGTAAAATTAAACTTACCAGTTTACTGTAGCCTCGACAAAATATTTTGTCGCCATCCTTTACCAGTTCGGGATACGGCTTAATCCATAAAGAAATTTTGTTCGCTATACTCATTGTATGTACGCACAGTATTTAGAAACGTAACACAATTACATGCTGTTTCGCTCAAAGATATTCAATGAGTTAGTAGTTTATTTGGGAATTAATAATAATAAAATGTATTTACCACATCCCTTCTGCTAGGCGAAATTAAACACGTGCAGTTCTTGGACAAAAGTATAAGAGAAACCAATGTAAAAGATTTATCGTTCTGAGAATTGTCCGTTGTCGATCTACATTAGGAATTACCAGGAATTTTTTACTAATAGGAAGGATAAGAAAAAGCCTAAATATGCAATATATGCAACTTTTGTAAAAATATACATAGAAATGCCCAAATATGCAATATATGCAATCACTAATTAGCGCTAACTTAAATTAGTGTAATACGTCTACATATAGACTAGTATTAAAGATATGCAAGAAATAAAATATGTGCACTTTGCATGTAATCCAGTCTCTGGTCATCAATTTTTACCCGCATAAATCAAATCAATACTACCACTGTATAAACATTACATTGCAAACAAGTAGAATATATGAAGAGTATTGGCTTGAATTTGTTGTTTTTTTAATTACAGTTTAATGCAAGTTTGGGACCATTTTAATTAACCTCTGTTGAACTACAAAAATGGCCTCTATAAACAAGTGTAGAATAAGTGAAACTGTAAACATTGGAATAGCTTATCCGACCGTTTGATTTGAGGTAAACGTCGGATTGCAAAATTAGAAATAATCTACCCTGCATCTGTTAATAAATGTTTCCTCTTCTGCATTTACACATCTCTATCAAAATCCGTATTCCAATACCATTTTGATATTTCATCTACATTTTCTATGGTAAAAAATCTTAAGTGAAAATTTCTATTGCGAAAGTTATTAGCTTTAAAATTTTCAAATGTATTATACATTTTAAAGCAGAGTATATTGTCATAGTCGTAACGGTTGTCGGGTTCCGCTGTATCACTAGGTTTTTTGTCCCTTAGAGAAGTATATTGTCAATAATATATGACCGTTTTATAATTTGTAATATTGAAACCCCTGTGATTTCTGGCGTAACAAGCTATAAATAATACATTGGCAACAGTTAAATATTCCTAACTTTTCTGACTAAAAAACCACCAAGCCTATATTTGACAGTTCACTTTTATACGCTTGGATGTCATATTATGCCTTGTTAGCGCTTGGGTGTTATATACATCTTTTCTTGATTTTATTTCTGTCTTCATAATTAAACAGTTTTTTTAATACATCTAAAATGCCTAGAAAATAATACCAAACATGAAATGCTTACTAAATACAGCTACCAATGGTATTGGTGAAATCATTCACGAGAAAGACAATGTGAAGAGACAAAAAACGTTAACGCATGGACATGTTTCTGCCTATCCGGGGTTATTAGCGTGGTTTCGACCGATTTCTACTGCATAACACATTGCAATTCCATCTCTGCTACTATCACCATATCTAACCTAACAGTTCAAATGAGTATTCATAACGCTGACTAGTGCCTAAAGAATAAAACATTCGTCTGTCGGGCACAAACACAGTGAAGATAAACGGTTACAGTTTCCTAACCCTTCTCCCGAGCAATACATGGATTGCTAAACCAGAGAGGGCGCCCACCAAACGGTGTATAAGGTAATTGTACATGTGAATGATTTCTCACGCTTACCGTGATGTATTTAAAACACATCTAAAATAATACCAAACATGATACGAAGGCGGCCTGAAATGTTTTTGGAATCGACAAGAAAAACTCGGTATTGCTGTGGTTTTTTATTTTTATTTTTCGATGTAATCTTCTCGAAGATCAATACGCTTTTTCAAACGGTGTTCCGGGTTCTTCAAACCTTCGGGTCGAGGTCTGCAAAATAGCAATCTGTAGCGGCGATGACCTCATTTGAGGCAAATCTATTTTCTCCCAGTGTTTTTTTTCAGGTTTGGGAATAGGAAAAAGTCGCTGGGGTCTAGGTCCGGTGAATATGGAGGATGAGAGACTAATTCGTAGCGCAACTCATTCAATTTGGACACCATGATGTGGGATAAATTAGCCGGTGCATTGTCGTGGTGGAAAAGTACATTTTTCCGCTGTAAACGAGGCCGTTTCATCTTCAATACCGCATCGAATCCAGTCAGTAAATCGCTGTAGTGCTGCCCCGTGATCGTCCTTCCCGTCTGCAGATAGTCAGTAAGGATCACACCTTGGGAATCCCAAAAAATGGTCACCATGACCTTTTCGGCCGATGGAACGGTCTTTGCTTTCTTCGGATTCGCCCGGAAATGTCCACTACTTCGACTGTTCCTTTGTCTCCGATATGTAGTGGTGGATCCAAGTCTCATCCACGATTACGAAACCCATGAAGAAATCCCTTGGATTGCGTTGGATCCTTTCCAGACACTCCACCAAAACGGTCACCCGATTTCGTTTTTGTTCCGGTGTGAGCAAACGCGGTACCCATCGCGCCGAAAGCTTTTTCATACCCAAATTTTCGTGTAGGATATAGCCGATACGTTCTTGTGAGATGCCTGTAGTCTCTGCTATCTCTTTCAGCTTCAATCAGCGATCGCCTTATAAGACATTGATCTTATGACCATTTCATCGTTGGTAGCGGTTTTTGGGCGCCCACTGCGTGGTTCGTCGCTTGTGCTTGTGTGGCCAGATTTAATTCGCTCACCTAGAAGCTAATGGTCGAAAGTGATGGAGTACATCCGACATGATCCTCAGGCAAAATATTTCGAATTTTCGTGGCCGTTTTCCCAGCCATCTAGAAGTGTTTTATAACTGCACGAAATTTGATTTTATCCATTTTTACGAAACCGCCTGACCTTCTACATAAAACACACTCTTAAACAATAACTATTAAAATGTGAAGAGACAGAAAACGCTAACAAGCGGTCATGTTTCCGTCAACCCGGTGTCAGCGTGGTTTCGAGCATTTTTTTTGCACAACACATCACAATTCATTCTCTGCTACTAGCACCATATTTAACTTTACACTTCAACTGAGTACTCTTGGCGCTAACTCGTCTGTCAATTGCAAATTCCGTTTTTATTATATTTTTATAATAATATAATTGAGTATCGTAGTCAACTATGATGATATTTTTATTGTATCTCTTAATACATAATTATTCGCAAGTTTCAACGGCCTTGAAAAGACTAAGTTTTTACAGCTGTCATAAGCATGAAAAATGAATTATTTTTTCTTATGGTTTTGGTCAGACTTTCGCTGTCTGTCATTGCAACTTCCGCAAAATGGATGAGACGGTTTTTTTTTCACCATTTTAGCCACTCGGAAACGAATTATGGTAATTTCGACGTTAATATCGTAATCTACATGTTCGTGGCTGTACAAAGCTTTTCATACGAAAACTTTCTCTATATGTTGAGAGTGATCCTCCACGTTCCCATTAGGTGAAGTGGTTTTCTCGAAAGCGCGACCTAACCAAGGAGTATGTTGACTTATATACGTGCGTGCAGGCACCGTACATCGCCTGCGCTGAAAGAAGCTTTTAGTTTCGGTTTACAGCTTGCTGTGTTCTTGATTGACTCGTCGAGGATGTCAATAAACCGCGTCCTACACCGATAAAACACACCGACCATCGTAAAAGGAATTGCATTTAGGCAAATCCATTTGGTTAGAGCGAAATAGGGGGATATCAAGGTCCGCGAGTGCAAATATATTGCACTGTACACGTCGTAAACGTAAAATAAGGGACAATTTTCGCTATCTTATTCTTCATTATTACGCAAAAAAATAAGAGAAAAAATTAAAAGTTTCAATTATCCCGTTTTATGAGAGTGTTACGTCAGATTTTACTACCTTGATGACGTAATAAAACTCTTGATCATATATAACAGCTCTTGCAAAGAGGTCAGGGCATTTTAAAAAATAGGTCAAGAGTTTAAAACTTTTAAAGTTTTGTCGATTATTCTGCCTATCGAAGAGTCTTTTATGACACATGAAAGCTTACGTTAATAAACCATGCACTCAGCGAAATTTCTATGGTTCATTATAATTTTGTAGTTCCCTTATAAATATCTAAGAACGGTATGAGTTGGGAATTATCTAGAAGAGTATTTTTGATTGTAAATAAAATAGCAGAGACAGCACTTTGTCAATATCACAATTGTTAGATTTGAAGTACCTGCCGTATAAACGCATGAATACGAGAGAAACCTTTATAATTTCACGGAGTTGGACAGACATTAGGAATCAGGCAATACCTTTCAGTGTATAAAAACCTCTAAACATCTTCAAAAGCTTATTTATTCTTACATATATATATATATATATATATATATATATATTTAATCCTACGTTCCTTTGTACCTTGCGGTGTCGCACTACCATTCTCTTGTTTCTGTCTTCCACATATTCCTGTTCTGATCCAGTTGTTTGGCTTCAGTCCATCCCATACTTCTTTTTTCTAATGTTTCGGGGTCTGTCTATTCTGTTTTTGCCCTCTGTTTTGGCTTCAAAAATCCTCCATCCCAGTTATTTCTCTTCTATAATTATTTCTATTGGCTTGACATTTAGACTATCAATGATTATCGTATTTCTGATTTTGTCTCTCCTTGTTACTGCTTCTATTCTTCTTAGGAATCTCATTTCCAACTTTGCTTTTAATTCTATTTGTGTTTGTCCATGATTCGCTGCCATATGTTAGCGTTGGTCTGACCGCTCTTTTATACATTTCTGCCTTTATTTGTTTTGGTGTTTCTTTTTTATCTAGAAATGTATTTCTTAATGTATTATATATTTTTACGGATTTCCCTATTTTCCCTATTAAGTAATTGTAACCTTTAACTTGTTCCAAGGCTGTTTCTTCGATTTTGATATTATGTTTTTTCTCTTCTGCCGCTAAGATCAATGTGTTTGTTTTCATCGTGTTTGTTCCCATGTTTATCTTTGTTAGTTCTTCTTGGTATATCTTAACGTTTTGCTGTAGTGTTTTTTCTGAGTGTGCTATCAATACCACATCATCTGCAAGCATTAGTTCCTGTACGTTAATTGTTGTTTGGCTTTTTTAATAGCATCATCTATTAATATAGAGAATAACAATGGGCTTAATACGCATCCTTGCTTTAATACAATTTGTGATTCGAATTCAGCTGATTCTGCGTTGGAAGTTCTGACTTTATTTCTGTTATTTTTATACAATGCCTTAATCATCTCTATCATTCCTCTCTCTAGCCCTCTCTTTTCCAGGCTGTGCCGTACATTTTTTCTTCTTATGCTTCTAATGCTTTTTCCTTTTTGGAATCCATGTTGAACATCTTCTAATGTTGTTTCCAGTTTCTCTCGGACTCTTTTTTCTAGTATTCTTATTAATACTTTTTCTGGAATGCTAGTTAACGTTATTCCTCTGTAGTTTGAGTATTTTTGTATATGGGCATAATTATTCCCACATTCCGTTCCTTAGGTATTTCTTTTCTTATTATGATGTTGTTTAAGAGGTCAAGTAGTTCTTTGTTACCTTTGTCTCTCATATATTCTATCATTTCAGCCGTGATTCCATCCTCCCCAACCGCCTTTTCTAGTTTTAGTTTGCTAACTGCTTCTCTGAGTTCTTCGTCGCTTATTGGTGTGATACGTATTTCGTCGGTTTTTGCTATTTGCTCTTTTTCTCTTATACATCTATCTTGTTTTATTTTGTGAGTTCGTCAAAGTATTGTTTCCATCTTTCCATTATATCTTTTTCCTCAGTTAGTTATTTTTCAATCTTGACGCCTTCTTCTGTCGCAATTGCTTTATAGTTCCGTAGAATAATATATATATATATATTAGTTAATAATAATAATGCCGAGAAGTAAGAAATTAGATAAGGATTCATTAACAAACCTGGCTATGGTAACATGATTTATTTTGTCTAAATTATCTACATTAATTAAATATCGTTTAGATTGATTTGAACCATTACAGGTTCTAATAATCAAATTAGCAACCTGACGGCCCTTCGCGTTGGTAGTTTCATCAACAGAAATGTAACATTTTCATAAATTTCGTTGACATATTTCTTGCATAGAATTGAGGAACTGGGTACATGAATGGGTTTACAATGAGTTTTCAGAAATTCTTGAAATATCGGATTACAATCAAGGTAATTTTCAAAAATGCTTCTTGTAGGTTCTTCGAATTATTGAGAAAACTTTTCTCCAAAAGCCCATCTTATTCTTACAAAGTTGAAAGAATGCTAATCAGTTTCTCAGATTTTATTGCATTTCTTTCGAAAATAGCGAATATATGCATAAATATGTTAAAAAATGATGAAATATATACGTGCATATGCATTCATGGTAAAGTGTTCATATAAGCATTATATGCACCAAAAATGGTAGAAAATATATTCCTAGGTTGGGAAATGGGTATGAATCCACAATCTTAGTCCACAAAGGTATGTTCCATGTAACTCGAAATCTATCTCATAAAAAATGATTATCAATTCTCTGTTTTGGGTGAGACTATATTTAACAGCAGGTAAAATTATTATTTGGATAATTTTAAGGTGTTTTGCTTCTAGGAAAAGTAATTATGTATGTACATTGTATTATATGTACATATCAATTCAAAATTGTTCGACAACAATAATTACGAAAAACTATGTAACAATCGATAATTCTTATATGTTCTGGCTTAATATACAAAGCAATATTCGATAATATAACGTTGACACCACCATCAACCAACGCTAACACTACATACTTATCAATGTGCTTATCTCTATCCACGTTGTTGATACATATAATTGATGTTTTAATATACAAAGCGATAACGACGTAGTGTTAGCATTGTTTTTATCGGACAAGAAAAAAAGAGTATTATTGAGTTACATGCAAATACGCGTATGTAGACGACATTGCACCCGAAATACATTTGATAATGTTGCGCCATCCCCAACTTATACGCTGTCGATATAACTCAGTTAATAATGGGAAAACTACGAAAATCGTACATATTTGTGTATGCAACACTAAAATGGATTAATGGTATACACTGTCGGTCACAAAAGTATGGACACTTAGATTATTTTAAAAAATTAAGTCCAATTAATTTAAATACAAACAATACAAAGAGGCTAAAAATTAACCTAATATCTAATCGCTTAATTAAGTATAAGAATATAGTAAAAATGTGGAAGCAATAGCATAACAAAATACAAATTTTGACATTTTTTCGTCGAAATAGTTACTTTTGGCAGTTAATACCGTTCGTACAATGCGTGCCGTTCTGGTAATTCATTTCTGGTAAAAATATTTTCTATTCTTTTTGTAGATGGTTTGATAGATGCTGCCATCTTCAAACAACAAGTATAGGACATTCTACAGCTTGTTGCTTATTCGCCTATAAGAGCTTCAAATTCATGGTTTGAGCGGGCCATGTCATTATTGTTAACATGTAATTTCTTTGTTGCGCTTCACAACTAACCATAACTCGTTCTGTATCTTTGCACATGTTAGAAATTGTTAATAAGAGGCAGTAGTTTACCTTTGTTATTAAAACTCATTTCTATATTTATGTTTGCGATAACACTCGTATGCTTAAATTTTGCGAAAAATGTTTCAACGAATTGGAATTCTTTTTATATGGGAATGTACTCATTAGCTACATGTAATGTACCCATATTAGCACCAAATGAAATTCCAAAGAAATTCTTAAAATGAACACTTCTATGCCGAAATGTTCGTAGCAAAATGTTGGGACGGACTTACAACTTCTATATTTTTCGTTTTTATCCATATATTTTTATAGTTACATTAGTAGTATGGCTAGACGTTGGCAAAGTACATAATGGTCTTAATACATAAGAACTTGTGTTATTTTTCATTATTTTAGTGAAGCTGTGTAGCCGTCCGTGACAAGCTAAAACAATCTTGATGAGTGAAGTGTACTGGTTCTGTAAAAATGAAAATATAGTCACTGTTATAAAAAATATTACAAGTAGAAAAATGCCGTAACTAAATATGGTTTATTCAAATTTTACTTAACAAAGTATAGCCAATTAAAAATTAAAATACACTCACCGCATTTGCAACAGCTACCACTTTGGAAAAGAAAAAGTTGGACAAAGAAGTAAAAGGATGTATTAATGTAAGAAATATTTGTTTTAAACTATTAATACTGTGTTTTATAAATTGTTAAGAGAAATATGACTGCATTTATGCGGGGTCATACCCCACTCACTGTAATAAACCATTTGATCAAGGTAACTTTGAAAATCTGTTCAAAATAGCACAAAATCTTATTTGTAGGCGAACAAAATCAACAGCACGTTTTGGGACACCATACATTTGAAGACGTTTGCACACATCCTTCAAGGAACAACCGATAGAAGGATTACTAAAAGTCCAGTGGTAAAATAACAATGAGTACTGCGTTAGGGACAATTTCTCTTAGTTAATTACGGGGGCGAACTGAAATGTTTCCCGAATCGGCAAGAGATACCGCACGAAGGTTGAAGTGGATTCATTGGTCGGCAAGTGCAACCTTTTTTATGGCAACTGCCAAAATTTCAGACGTCTACTATCAATACTTGTTGTTTAAGAGTGTGTTTGGTGTAGCAAGTCAGGCGGTTTTGCAAAATCGGGTGACCATTTCGGAGGAGTGTCTGGTCAGGAGCCAACGCAGTCCAAGGTATTTCTTAATGCGTTTCGTAACCGAGGATCAGACTTGCATCCACCAGTACATACCGGAAACCAAGGAACAGTCGAAGCAGCGGCTCCGAAGAAAGCAAAGACCGTTCCATCGGTCGGAAAGGTCGTGGCGACCATATTTTGGGATTCCCAAGGTGTGATCCTCATCAACTATCTGCAGAAGGGAAGGATGATCAGGGAGCAATGCTACAGCGATTTATTAACCCGATTCGATGCAGTATTGAAAGAGAAACGGCCTCGTTTGCAGTGGAAAAAGTACTTCTCCACCACAACAATGTACCGGGTCATTCATCCCGCATCGTCGTGTCCAAATTGACTGAGTTGTACTACGAACTAGTCTCTCCTCCTCCATATTCACCGGACCTAGCCCCAGGACTTTTTCCTATTCACAAACTTGAAAAATACTAGGACGACAGAGATTTGCCTCAAATAAGAAGGTCATCGCCGCTACAGATGGCTATTTTGCAGACCTCGAAAGATACTACTCCGACGGCTTGAAGAGACTGGAGCACCGTTTGAAAAAGTGATCTTGGAGGAGACTATATCGAAAAATAAAAATAAAAAACCACACCAATACCGTGTTTTTCTTATCGATTCCGGAAACATTTCAGGTCGCCCTCGTAAATAAAACAATGCCGATGTTAGCACGCTTTGTAATAGTATCATTAGATTATTTAATAATCATAGTATTTCCTACAAAACAAAGTTAACAGGCTTCGTATCCGATGGCGGAGGTCTAATACTGAAAAAAACATCATTCTGTTATGATTCACTTGTGTGCATCGTATGCTTGTTAAGATTTGCAACGGAATATTTACAGTTACATCAGTCCTAATCTTAACAGAAAGTCGGATTATTTAAAATTCCAAAACTTTTGTAATATTAAAATATATAAAATCAACTCGTTGGACATCAGTTCATTTGGCAATTTCTAATATTTTAGAGCAATATAACGTTTTCAGATTATATTTTATTGGTGCTGCAAATACCAATGACGTATAACCTGCAAATAATATTGCCATGAAACTAAATGATCGTATAACAAAACTCTTTGTAATTCTTAGACTTCTGTTTACCATTCCTTAGTAATTTGAATAAAAATATCAAATCTGAATCTCCGAAGATACGTATTATATATGCAAATACTTGTAATGTTTTACGATCTCTATTTGATTTCTTTATTGAAAAGTATCATATAAATAATACACCATTAGAAAATATGGAATTCAGGAACTTCCACAAATAAAATTGAAAAAAATATTTTGGAGCAGAAGTAGAAAAGTTAATTCATTAACTGTATATCACTCCACTGCAGTTGCATACATTTAGATTAAGATGTTTAAATTTTTATACTAGAGGCTAGTAAGCAAATACTGAAGCGATTTCCTTTTAAAAAATAGTGCTATGCAGTGATTTATTTTTCAGATCCCCGACGTAGTCAAATTTGGAGAAATTCCCTCAATTTCTATTGTAGCAAGATTATTTCTTAATTTAGTATAAAATGTTAATTTGCAAAAATTAGACATTGAGTACCGTTGTTACCTAAGACAAAAAAATGTTTCTCAGACAATTTTCCTTCCAAACAACGATATTGGCTAAATAACGACACAGTTTCTGGCTTAACGCCGTCTAACTATGAAACATTCAGCTTTAGGAAACAAACATAAGGATTACTTCATTCCAAAATTGACTGGGGTGAAAGAGATAAAGAAATTATGTCATCCTTACTGGCAATACTGCAAAAGCAGTGGGATAATCTCTCTTAATGAGCTTAAGACTAGCAAAATGTAGTTACGTCTGTTGTTTCGGACGGCCCATCCTCTTCCAGTGCTTTCTTTCCCAAGTTCCAAAACTTGCCAGGATCCCCTTGGTTTCTTCTTAAGTCCTGGAAGTCTTCATCTTGGATTTTCTCAGTTCTTTTTCTTTTACATAGAACAAAAATATATTAAAATCGTTTTAGGAGTCAGTGATACCTTCTGGTAGGTTACAGTTTCCTGACAGTTTCAATTGCTGTCCTGTATTTGGTTGCTCTTCTTCTGTGCGATCGTAGTTTTCAATGATAGGTTCTTGCTGGCCAGCGTTTTCTCCAAGAAATCCCTGTTGGGATTGTCATGCACTTTCACGAGGGATGCAATGTTGCTAGGTGCTGCCGTGACACACGTGGGGCTGTGGTACAGGTTAATATGGGGCGAATATGTAACTTGCAAAATATTATGCCCGTTTTGAGATTAAACACTGGGTTGGAAAGGAGGGGTTAGAACTGAAATATTCTGCCAATTGCCCTTATCTTTGCTCTTTTCAAATGCTAAGAGAAGGTGAGCTATTGATCAAGGATAATTTCAAGATACTCTCTTACGCCGTTCCATTCGATCTCCATTCTGGCGACGATGATCTTCCATCATTCAATCTTCTGCTTCTCTACCAAAGATAGATGTTCTTAGCTCCGAAATTTTTGCTTTCTCGGCGAAGGTATTTGACTTTCAGAAGTAGTTGCTACTTTCTACATCTCCACAAAAAACGATGTGAAAGTGTTTTACGCGAGGAATATGCCAGCCGATTACTTCTCAGAAGAACTTTTTATTACTATAACCTAAATTTAGGGAGATAATAAAATACAAGCGCACTCAGAAAAATATGCGATATAAACGACGATCAGTTGGTGTAACAATAGGGCGGCTAGCAATACCAGGTGTATGCGTGAGCTTTCCCAGTTTCTTGCTAAGAAAATACATAATTTTCAGGGGAAATTATTTTTTATTCAAACTATTGGCCACCTCTACACATTTCACCCGTCTTGCAAACAATTTATGGATACCATACCAACTTCCTCGAAATTGCTGAAGTGCTGCTGTGCCCAATTGATGCGAAGAGGTGATAGTCAGATGGCGTCAAGTCTGGGGAGTACGACGGGTGCGAAAGGATGTCCCATCCAAGCGATTTTAATGTTCTAAGGTTTTGCTGTGTGAGACGGCGAATTGTCGTGTAACAAAATCACTTTGCCATGTCTTCTGGCCCATTCCGGTCGTCTTTCGATTAATACGTGGTTTAGATTAATCATTTGTTGGCGATAGCGTTGTGTATTAACGGATTAGTCAGGCTTCAAGAGTTCATGGTACACAATATCGCTCTGGTCCCACCAGATAAAGAGCATGGTCTTCTTGCCGAAGCGATTTCTCCTTGGTGTTAAAGGACTGACTTCGCCAGATGATAGCCACGATTTTTTCCGATTCGGGTTTTCAAAATAAATCCATTTTTCGTCACACGTCGCAATTCGATACAAAAATGATTTCCTTTCGTGGCTTTGAAGCAGAATTTCACAAGTGACTGCAATTTTCTATTTGACGTTCATTCAAACCGTGTGAGACCCATTTACCGAGTTTATTAATCTTCTTCATTGCTGGTAAACATCTGTTGATTGTTTCTCGTGACACATGTAATGCTTCTGCTAATTGCCGTTGAGTTTCAGTTGGGTTGTCATTCACTAATTCCTGCAATTGCTCGTGTTCGCATTTTGTGGTCTGCCAAAGCGCTCACTGAAGTTCACATTGAAATCACCCCTTTTAAATTGTCGAAACCATGTCTCACATGTTCTAATCGATGGAGGTCTACCAGCATACGATGTCTTTTAACAACCTTTTTCTTTTGATTAAATAAGAGAAGTAATGCGTGCCGCAAATGTTCTTTTTCAGATATAAAACTCGACATGATCAGCAAACGATAAAGCAATGACGCTAGTTTTTGGCGGACTCAACTTGCGTGTGTTTGTATTTTAAATGTCAGACGAACAAAATGAGGTAGGTGTCAAATCTCTTAGTTAAACCGGAAAAAACTTATGCATCTTCCAAAAATGTTGTATTCCTTTTTAGAGCACAGCATATTAAACAGACATTTTTGTATTGTTAAAGGCGGAAAAGTGCATGCATCTATAATATTTTAGCTAGATACTTTAAGCATACAACATGAAATTTCGCAACCCATACAACAGAAGCTATGAATCACGCCCATTCTATGCCAAATCTCCTTTTTAATCGTTTGCCTTTGTTTTATTCTTCATCACACGTTTTTCTTTTTCAGGTGTGCCTTTCTTCCAGCAATGTTCCACTGTCAAAGTTCGATGTTTCGCACGCGCGGATTTTGCAAAGCGGCTACAGCCTTTCGCACGACCGGTGGTGTTTTAGTGTTTGCTGGCGTATTAGGCGACGCGCACGAAACAATACGGTCGCGAACTGACGCGGAATTCGCGATACGACGCGAGAACTCGCAACGAGTTTTTGGTTTCCATTAGAAATTGCGTAAAAATCCGAAAGTAACGAAATTAAAAAAGAAAGTACTTAATCCAAGAGCATCTAAACATTAAGAGTATTAAATTATAAAAAAGTTACAGTGCGTTTTCTTTCATTTCTGAAGATGAACGAACAGATATCGTTGGAAAACTTTTAATTAAACAAAATAATAGTATTATCGTAATACACGGCATTTTCGAAAGTTATCGTTCTCGCATATAAATCTAATTGCACGCCATGAGATTATGAGTAACAATAAGTAAGTTTCCGTATTATTGTGTTTATATTTCTGTAACTATGTTTGTGTTGTTAGACCGACAAAATTGCTTTATATGGTAAATTCTTCCGTTCTATAAATGTCGCATGTATTTATAATGTCTACAAATTATAATCTAACATAATTTTTATTACACGTGAAAGCAGTCATTGACGTATCACTCATCAAAGAAAATGTTTATATAGTCTTGCTGAGGAGTAACATGTATAAGGTTATTAATTAATAATGTTGATATAACATTTAAAAAAGTTTGAAAGATATCGGCGCAGTTTGCTAACCTAATTCAATTCGTATTTGAAACCATAAAATAGTCATAAATAGGTTTTATTACGCCGGTGCCAAATATTTAAAATTTCACGTCCTTAATTGGTGTTTATTTATTCAAATTATAATACATGAGGTTGAATCATAGATTAATTAATTACTAATAAACTTTTTTTTATTTATTATACAACGCTAATATAAACAAAGTCTAGAGCACTAAAACAATAGAATAGTAGCAGTAATGTTTCTCTTTCACACAGTTAAATATTTTGTGTGTTTTACTTTAATAACTCCGAAACAAAAGACTAGCGAGTAAGTTATACGTACATACGTGTAAATAAATAAGAAATATACGCAAAACTATTCCCGAAGAAACAATAAGATATTCGAGATGTATTCGCTGAATTTATGTACTCAATATTTTCTACACTTTTATGATATTGAGTCACACTTTTCAGTCAATAACTATCTGATTTTGATCATTGGACCCAGAATAGTTGAGATCATTTAAACATGAACAAAGCATGTTTTTTTACAAAATTAAAATTAAAAAAGAATCCTTATTTAACAGTGTAAAGTGTCAAAAATATTTTCTAATCCTATAATATACTGTTTTATATATTATACATAGACATACACTACCGCTCATAATAGTATAGACACTTCCTATTTCATGCAAAATTTGATGCTTGCTTCGAAACTTTAAGCAAAACAAACATTATAAAATAAAAAGCAAATATTATAAATAAAAAGTAATAATAAACATTAGAAAACATAAAATAAATCATACCTGCTTCTCATCGAAAGAAAGACACTTTTTGATTTATAATAACTGCCCGATGGGTTTTGGACGTCGGACATTCTCTCCTAAGTCGTCTGTCAAGTTCGTCCCACAGAAGCTCTATCAGATTAAGATCCAGACTCTGGAGGACCAAGTCATTATTTTTAATATTCCTTCATTCTCTGCATCAGCGAGATAGTTTTTGCATAATAACGACGTGTGCTTCGGATCGTTATATGCATCAACTGAAAATTGTTACCTATTAAGCGCAATCTGGATAATAGAGCATGTTCCTCTAATGTCTGGCGATAATTCTCCTTCCTCCTTAATCCATCAATTTTCGCAAGGTCCTCTGTTCCACTTATTGAAAATCAATCCCTTATAAGGATGGAACCACCACCTTTCTTTATTATTGTTGTAATACACTCAGGAAGCATTTTCTCGTCCTTTGAACACCTGACAAGTATTCTGCAGTTTTAACCAAACACACATTGCTCTATTGTCCAGTCTTTGTGAGTGTTAGCCCGATGGAGACATTTTTGTTTATTCCCACGACGCTGTAACAGTTTTCTTTGTGTAGCAATATGGCAGAGATTACATCTAGGTATTAAATGTGATTTGAACCCAATATAGAATATTCAGTCCTGTGGTGTAGTTGGTTAGGATCTTTCCCCGGTAACGGGGAGGTCGTGGGTTCAAATCCCACCGACACTGATATTTCGTCGGAAATTTAAAAACGTTGGTAAAATGCGAGAAAATTGCAATTTTATCATATACAAGAAGCGCTCAAATTAATTTTACCTCTAGTAGACCATTCCAATAAAGACTTTTGTCGTAATTTATACTCTTTTCCGTTGCATTAGTTGACAGTTTGAGAGAGTACTCGTTCAGATGCATAGTTGTTAGAAATTTGTGTTAAGAGTTTCGGTAACAAGCCAAGACATAATTATAATTTTAAAAACCACTTTCAAGTAAAATTTATTTGAACGCATCTTAAATTTCTTTTTTTCGCGGGTGACATACGAGATATACTTCTTCCGCATGCTGTTTCGTCTAAATAGCTGATTCTCAGAAGAAGCTGAAGTAGCTCGACGTTTGGCTAGTCCTTTTCATCTTCTTCTGGAGTGACCCGCGACAGATTTGATACTGTTCTCAATTCTTTCGCACACACACGGTAAATGCCTTGTAGCATTATTATGTTCGGTTATTTCCATGCAGGATTGTATTTTTTTCGAAACTGATGAAATAGTAGTTGTTCAATTAAATAAATTTCAAAAAAGATTAAGCCACATAGAAAATTAGCAATATGGTTCTTCTCTGCTTTCCGTGTTGCATTATTTACATATTTTTCCACATATTTGTGTATTCCAATATAATAAAGTTTGGTCCCAAACTAAACACACCACCCATGTAGCATTATATTTAAGTCAGGGAATTGCTGTAAAACATTTTTCAGTTGCAGTTAGCAAACAGTCGAGTGCGTTTTGATGTACTTTAAACATTTTGAATTCATTCGCTCTGAATTACCCGTATGTATATATGTTGTTGTAGATTTCTGCAGTCGTTGTTTTCTTTAAAAAACAATTGGTTTCGTGCTTGAAGCTGCATGATATGCTGCTACCCAGAAGTTGCTCCATGCAACTGAGAGCGAAATGTCGCAAACTCATGCAGTTACGACGCGGTTTCAAACCGGAAATTTAATTTCCTTAAAAATATCGCATGTGTTAAGTAAGTTGATAAACAGCAGTTGCTCCTATACTCGGCACAACGACTCCATACGTTTGCTGGTTTCGGCTTATCGAACCTCCTCTCTGGAACGGCAGTGTTAGGCAAACAAAAATGGGTAACCATCTACTATATATACCCATATAACTATATACTTAATCATTAACAAATTATAAGAATTACATTAAAAGACCACTACTATCGCTACATAACCGAATAATATGCACGTATATATATAAATATTGAATGCATTTTACAAAAGTGGTTTTCATTAAAATTTGATAGTTTTTTACCTAATCAATGTTAATACCAATATATATTTTTCGAATTAGTGACAGAACATAGAAAGCAAAATATGTTTGAAAAACTTCGATTCGCGTTGGTACTAAATTTTTCAGCAGAAAATATTTTCAGCGATCCATTTTTGAATTATGCCACATTTCTTTCACATAAACGTCAGGCTAGCTGTAAAATAGGAACTCCGCAGATGCCAAAATTATTATTTTCAGTCAAGTCAGCCATTAGAAATGCACACAAAATAAATAACAATTCCAATGTTAAATTATTTTACGAGATACGGCAGCCTTTGCAATTAAATTGACACATATTCTACGCAACCAAGTTCCCTTAATGTGCATGATTATTAGCTTATAAATAAGTTTATGTTCTCTGTTGGACATATGTTTAGAACTGAGAAATTCGCTATTATATTGATTTATTTATATGTGGATTTGTTGTGTTGAAATTATGAAGATATGGATGGTATTTTTCGGCTTTACCTATTCCAGTTATGTAACAGCGCTTCTACTAATTATCAGAAAATTTTGAATTAATTAATAATTCTTCTTGAATTAGCAAAATTTTTCAGGAACAATTAAGTATGGAATAAAAATTATGCCGAGAATTTTCTTATAATTTGTAGTTAGGACGTGCGTAGGGTGAATGATGTATGTACTTTTGGTTTTCCATAAAAAAATTGAATTGATTAAGTTTGTAGTAAAAGACATGAATAAAAAATATATTTGTGTATAAGTTGTTTGCATTTACAAGATAAAAACTAATGCCAAAGTAATTATTGCGATTGACTCAAGCTATTGTGAACAATTCCTACGACTTCTTAGCCTTGAAATCCCGAGGAGCAATTATAACTTAAAACGTCAGCGATTATTTTAGGATGTAATTTGGTAACTTTCTCGTTAAATAAAGTGTATATAGAAGGACAAATTTCTGTAACCAATTAGTTTTTAATTGAAAGATATTTATGAAATACATACATACACTCACTAGAATTAAATATAGAGATATATTTTGTCCATTCCAACTTTGCAAAGAAATTCTACCGTTCAACGCAATATTTTAATGTGGTGAAACGTCTTTAATCGCTAGATTTGTCAATAGATAGTCTTCTGTAGACCCCGTACCGATAGCACATTCTGAAAAATAATTCTATAAATTCAACGAATTTCAGTGTATCGATAGAATTTTCGATAGCGTTTTCTATGAATAACTTTCGATATTATCATTGATCCCATAGTTTTCGATAATTATGTACATACATTATGTATGTGTATTGTATACACAAAAACAATTTTATAAATTCAACGAATTTCAGTGAATTTCGAAGTAGAATTAACCAAAATTTCGTTAAATCAACAATTTTTTTGTGATTTTAGTACGTAGAGATAATTATTTGAGTAAGATAGTTTTTGTCAAAATTATTTTATTTTATTTAATCATATTGCAACATTAACATATTTATGTCAATGATTTGGTGTTCGGTTAACGATTTACAGAAACAGCTTTACAGAAATCGCTAACAACTGTAAGCAAACCGCAAACAACTATTTGACATGTTTCTAGAGATCTTCATTTTATACGCGTTCCTAACAAAATCTTTCGTAAGAATATCTAGCTTTTAATGTTTGTTTCTATTGACGCAATTAATTCCTCGATAGTTAACTTTGAATCGCGAATGCTAAATTTTAATCCTTTATTTAGAAGATTCATTTCGTCTTTGTCAAAAGTCTCAGAAGATTGGTTCTGTACGAGTGGTGTTCTTTTCATGATGTTCACAATGTTTTCGTCTGACTTTTTGGACAGAGTTGTCCAAACTTTTTATTTTGAGCTATCATTTTCGTACTATTTATTATCTCTTTCGATGGAAATCACGCCATTTTTGAAAATTGTTTTCGTCTTCGTTAATTTCAAACGCAGTGTATATAATTTACTACGTCTAACATACTAGTTTATTTCGTTTTCTATTGTCTTTTAGCCTGTGTGATCGTTCTTTGCAGTTACTCGAAATTTTAACTTTTATGAATTTAGGAAAAACATTGTTCTTTTTATACCGCTTTAGAAATAAGATAACAGTATGAGTTAACTTAACCTTACTTACATTACTAAGTAGGTTTAATTCCTTGGGCCGGAGAGTCATAACCGCAACGAGGTTGCAAGGACTGTATGATTGTATAATGCACTTTTAACGTAGTAAACTCCACTTCACACAATTTAATAATTTACTCGGAACACAGCGTTTCAAGAACACATGGAAGCTCATTGCCAACGGAGTTACCGACTGAATTTGTCTAATTTTCAATCCACCAAATTCACTATACTATGTTTACTAGTTTACAGTTAACAAAGAAGATATTTGGTTAATGTGCCATTTCTTTTTAACTATAACATCGTGTAACATTAAATAACAGTAAAGTTATTGTTAGACTGCGAAGAAAGGTTATACGGAAATGAATAGGTTCACATCATAATCATAATATAAAAGCTTACGAGAATCATAACTTTATTGGCCCATGTTATTTCTCTGTGTTTAAGTAATGATTGATGATATAATGATACAAAAGATTAAGAAAATATTTAGATACTTAGCATTTAATAACTTCTGTAGAAAATTAATGTTATATTACGTTTTCGACAGATTTATTGCGGTATAAAATTCCTTTGTATTTATATATCGAGGTAGCCTATAGAAAAAATTCAATGCAGAGTAGTAAAGTGATGAGGGAGCCGCATTTGCTCGAAATACCCTATTTTATATGTGCAAAGGGAGATCCTCATATCCCACCCCTTACCTACTTCTAATTGGTTGTTTGATTAATGTTTTTGCCATTTAATTAACTGACATTTGTAGATCATATCTACATAATAACAAGTTTGTATCTCAAAGTGTTGTTGTGCTGTGGCTAATTCTTGAATTGTGTATCGTGATTGTTCATAAAAATGGATCCAGTGGGACAAAAAGCCGCAATAAAATACCTTTAGAAAAGGACATGACACAAACTCAAATTAATGAAGGCATTATGGCAGCTATTAGTGAGTCTGCAGTTTCTTATAATATAGTCAAACGCTGGTGTCGATATTTTAAATGCGGAAGAACATTTTGTGAAAACCAATAAGCGGTGGTCCGCCCATAACCATAACAACAGACAAAACCATTAAAAAGGTACAGGATGTCATACTACAAAACCAACGAGTTCAGGGACATTGTGGAAGATACTGGCTTATCATATCATGTGGTGCACAACATTTTGACTAAAGAATTAGATGTGAGTGCAAGATGGGTGCGTCGAATGTTAACCATTGATCCATTGATTAAAAAGGCAATCGGGAGTTGACTTGTAAGCGTCTTTTGGAAAAGTACCAAGCAAACAAAGAGAACTTTTTTAGTCGTTATGACCATGAACGAGTCATGGGTGCACCACTGTAATTCCGAGAGCAAAATGCAAAGTAGAGAGTGGAAATATCACGGTTCTCCTCCTTTACGGAAATTTAAAGTCGTGCCTTCTGTTGGAAAGGTTTTGCTATCTGTGTTCTGCGATGCTCAAGGAAACATCCTGACTAACTATTTGCAAAAGAGACAGAGCATCACAGGGGCCTACTATGAACAATTGATTTCTAAAGTGCGAGCCGTTATTAAAGAGAAACGCCGAGGAAAGTTAAGGTACGATGTGTTGTTCCATCAGGATAATGCTCCCAACCATACATCTGGTATTGCTATTGCTGCTATACACCAAGCTGGTTTTGAATTAGTAGAGCACCCACCAGATTAACTGGATCTGCCCTTTAATGATTACAGGCTGTTCCCCAAATTAGAAGAAGTCTTACATGGGGCAACATTTTCTAGTGATTATGAAGTGATGCAAGCTGTAGAGAGGTAGTTTACAGAGGTCGAACAAAAATTTTTCCAGGAGGCTGTTGAGTTGTTGGAGCACCGTTGGACCAAGAGCATTAGTGTATTGGGAGACTATGTCCAAAAATGAAAAATATAATGCCACTGTAGTTTTACTGTAAGAGGGTCAGGGGTACAGCATAGAGATCCATACATATGTAGTGAGCGTAAAAATTATGCAATAAAATCTTCGAAGAGGTTAATTTTTATATATTGATGGATAATTTTTCAACATAAAAATGAAATCGTTCCCTCATTGCTATCGAAATGATGACGTTAACATTATTTTTTTTAATTGGGACCTCCATATTTTGGTATTAAGGATAGAAAGTCCGTTACCTTCACAATTTGGTTATCCTAAAGAAAGGAACCTCTTGTAAGTTGTTTATAAGATAGCGTTACTAAATAAATAGATAATCGTTTTGTCATTATTTTTTAACAATAATACAACAAACCACAAACAAATAAAAGATAAATAATAAAGGGCAAAATTGTAGCACGAACAAACGGAAACTAGCTATTGTTAATTTGGACGAGTACTTCCGTTTTCTATTTTTATAAATAAACATAAATATTATAACAAATTAATCTTATTCAAGATATACGTACATCACAAATATCATCATTACATATTCAAATTCAAATTAGAAAATTGTTCTTATCACAAAATGTAATATGAACAATTATATGATTATAGTCTTGTATTTGTTTTTGTTGTTGGACTAATAAATTATTGTTATTGTTAGAAGTGCTTAGATTGTAGCCCCATCTACTTCTTTCTTCGACTGAATGGAGTATAGCTTCAATATTTTTCGGAATGAAATAATCTAGATGCACAGAGATACGATAACAAACAATTTTCTTAGAATTACTTTTCCGATGGATAGTTTCTTTTTTATTAATAGTACACCTCGAATCATCGATAAATTTATGTGTTAATATATGTATCTATTTCATAATCCTTCGGAATATTTTTAGCTCTTCTTTTAAAGATCTGCACGGTTCTGATTTATAATTCATAAATCATACTTTCCAACTGTTATTGAGTAATCTAACCAACAGCAAATCTATTGATATCTTTTGTGTGGACGACAGGTCAATTTAAAAATAAAATATTGTTAGATTACAAGAACATTGTGAATTCTTTAACTCGAATAATGTACAATTATAAGAATAATATTAATTAGAGGAAAGTTACTGATAAGGCTGGCGATAATAAAATATTTTCCATATGCGTGCATCAACAGAATTCTTTATGTAAGCATGTTGATACTCCATTTTAATAAAACCATAATGAAACAAATTGACCTTTAATATTCTTCGTATTTGTTTATTAATCAACGACATTTTATTCAATTAGCATTCCTTTGAGAACGAGTGTAAAAATATTTATTCCGAAGTGATTCTATGGAATTCATTCACAGGAATTAGTTCGGTCGTTGTAAATAATAAAATTCACTTATACGTTCTATATTCCAATCAACATTACATACTTCAATCTTACGCAATATGAGATACAATGAATCGAAATAAGTAAGTAATTTCAATGCAAGAATACCAGAAGTTTGTTCCTTGTTGCGTTAAGAAATTCGTTTATAATCAATTTAACATGTAAATTGCCAATTTATTTCGTGTTTCGTATGAAAGTAACGCTAAATTTAGAGCTGAGTTTGTTAATCATAAATCTACGAATACCTAATTGATATTGCTCCCCCCTTAGTAATTTCCTCATTAATTTTATGTTAGTATTACCTTCCTGTTTTCGCAGGAAAATAAGAATATACACGATTTCAATAAGTAGTATTGAAAATGTAAATTCATTAATTTTGTTAATTAAAAATAATATCTCATATGTGAAATTAATTATTTTGGAATGAATCGATATTGGAACTGAAAGCTTTATTATCGCAAAGACGGTGCCAGATCACGGAAGTTTAGAAGGGCGGGAGATATTCCAGTAATTGAGCAATCGCCTAAAGAATACCACTTTGCACATATCATTTCCATTCGTTTATCGTTACCGTGTCTTAGTAACAAAAATGAACGAAGAAACGATTTGTAAAGACTTCAAAAAACAACAGATATCGTGTGAGGTGTTTGATGTGCAAAAGAAAATGTCAGTGGTGTAAATCACAAATGGGAAAAGAACTGTCAAAAACTCTACATCGAATTTGTAATGAATTTAATATTTATGCCGCCAATTTGTAGCATCTCATTTAATAACATCCAAAAAGAACATATTCATTCAAATACCATTATAGGTACACTACCGGCCACTTTCATAATTGGAGATTATTCAATGAAACTATTTCTATATTTATCAAAATATTTGTAGTATTGAACTGTAAGTGCGAGATAGATTATAATTCCCCCGTAACGTTCTGTGTGTAAGCAATGAGCTCACTGGCATTAAGACATAGAAAATGATATTTTTTTGTGGATCAGGCACGTTTAGGTGGATGGATTAGATAAAGAGCAGTTTTTCGGAAATGTTTATCACGGTCGTCATAAAATATGAAAATAGATAACACGTGCATTTCAATATACTGAAAAATGTTGCTTACATTTAGCATTCGTATTGCAAGCAGTAAATAGTGAAGAATTTGTGTAAAGTGTTTCAGAACGGCGAGTAACGTTAAAGTAATATTGGCAAAAAAAAACAGAAACGCGTGGTCAAATAGACGGCGACTTGGACGGCCAAAAATAACAGCACTTGCAGAAGATCGAGCAATTGTAGTCACAAGCAAACGAAATAAATGAAAAACAGCTCAAGATATTCCTGCCAAAGTGAATATTTCGCGCCTAAAACCAGTTAGTGTCACTACTGGATGTTACAAGATTGGAAGATTGGAAGAAAATGCTCTGGACCGACGAATTTAAATATATCATCCTTAGTTCAACGAGAAGAATATTTGTTCGTAGATGGAAAGGGGAATGAGCACTTAATTCTTGTGTTACTCCAACAATAAAACATGGAGGAGGATCAATCGTGATTTGGGGATTTGGTCGAAATAGATGGTATCCTTAGAAAAGAACCTACTTTTCTCTGTAACCTTGAATTTTTGAGAGGAATGCCATCTCATCTGGAACACGATTAATCGGTGAAAACCTTGTATTCCAACACGATAATGACCCAAAACACACTACAAAGATATGCCGTGATTATTTGAAACAATTGGAGCACGGAGAGGGAATTGTTCTTATGAAATGGCCGCCTCAGGGAGGAACTCGACTGACTGATTCAAAAATCTGTCCCAAATTCGACAACAGTACTTTGGGCGCAACTACAGGATACGTGAAGGAAAGCAGAGGCGCTAACGTGGGCAAAGCTGCTAAAGAGAATGCCAAGATGATGTGCGGCAGTATAAAAAGCAAAATGTGGACACAGTGACGAATCGCAAATTTAAGTTAATTCATGATTATCTTTGTTAGCAAATTGATAAGCATATTGTTTTTATAACCGTAACAGTGTTTTGTATAAGTACAGAATAAAGGTTTATTTTATAATTAGGTTTTAACTTGTTTTTGTAATATTTTATGAGTGGGTAAACATTCATGGCTGGTAGTGTATATATTAATGTTATGTGTATTCAGCAATATGTCATTGGAAGATTGTGTGGAAGTATAGAAATTTCGCTTATAAATTATATGTACATATGTACACTACTGTCCATATTAGTTCGGACGTCCAGTAAAGTGTTGTAAACTCTACTAAACGATAATATAATTGCTTTTATATATAAACAACACTCATATTAGGTCCTAAATGAAGAGTATTGTTTATTCATTGTACAGGAAAACTTCCAAGAATGGAAGAATAATATAATATAATAACTGGAGAATAATTAAAAACCTATTATATTTTGTGACCCAATATAGTAGTTTTCAGAATAATTTTCATCTCCACAAATATGATTATTTTTGGGACAATATTACAGGTAATAAATCTGCAATACTCTTTGGGGCAGAGGCAGGCCGCCCGAAAGGGTATTGATAAATGCTTTAGCTTCTAAATAAACCTGTTTGTGCGTATGTTAGTGCTAAGTGCGTATCTCTTTGTGTGAATCTTATTAAAGTTATTAGAATGCCGAGAGGAAAACCGACAAAAAATACATGTTAATAAATCGACTGTTAGTGATATTATTTGGAGACGTCAGCGCACGGGCAGTTTAAGAGATCGGGCACGTTCCGGTTGTAAGAGAATATCTCAGGTCGACGATGAATGTATAAAATTTCTGGACAAGTGAAATAGGAGACTGACAGCACAAGAAATCGCCGCCGAAATAAATCGCGACCGTGCAAGAAAAACTTCTGTTCTTACGAAAAGAAGATTAAAAGCTGCAAGTCTTTACGGCTGCATTGCAACAAAGGAACCCCTACTTCGACGAGGAAGCAGGCCAAATGTCTGCAGCGGGCAGAAACACATAGAAATTGGATAGTGGATGATTGGAAAAGGGTGTTATGGATTGATGAGCGAAAGTTTGAGGTGTTCGAACAACACTGCGCATCTTTGTAAGAATGCCGCGGAATTGTGTAATGCCAATTGTCAAGCAAGGAAGAAGTTTTGTGCTTGTTTTGGGTTGCTTTCTTACGTCAGTATAGGAGACTTGAAGTGAATCGAAGGTATTTTGCGGAAAGAGGGTTATTTAGAAATCCTGCATGAAAATGGCGCAAACTCGGGGCAACGCTAATCGGCGAAAATTTTGTATTTATGCAGGACAACGACTCCAAGCACTAAGTAGTGATATGTAAAAATTTCTTAAATGAAGAGCAAAATAACGGCACTTTACAAATAATGACATGGTCGCCGCAAAGCCCCGATCTAAACCCGATCGACCTGATATGGGATTAATTGGACAGGAGGGTCCGAGAAGTATGCTCTACCTCCGTAAGCCATCTGTGAAACATTTTACAAGAAGAATGGACTAATATGCCAAATAGAGTCCTTGAACAACTTGTAGAGCGGATACCTTGGATTGTGAAAGCTGTTCTTCACTCAAAGGGAGTTTCTTTGATAAACGGAAGGTTTAAGAAGTTTTTGTTTATTTCTCATTAGAATTGCTTTTTTTACTTTTATACTTTAATTTTAATCTCTATTAATAAAATGCAAAAATTTAAGTTTTGGAAAAATGGGTTTAAATAGTTTCTCTTTTTGTTTTAAATTCATTTGCGTGTCCTAGCTCATATGAACGGTAGTGTATGTACCTTTATATTGAAAGCACTTCCCGTATTTACAAAATAATACTACTACTATGCATTGTGTTCAAATGTGTCTTTTAGGTAATTCCCTATTCTTACTGTTGATCAATATTTGTAATAATTATTTTTATTATTACTTCAATTTGCCCTTTTGAAAACTACTACAAAGTGTTAGTCCAATACTTTTATTTTTGATTTTATATAAACTTCGCACAGGTGGATTTTCCGAGATTTCTCCAAAATATCAAAAGAATAAAATATCCTCCACTGCAGTCACTTGGCGCCATTTCAATAAAATTTTATCGATCCATAAAAGGTACCTTTATAGCTGTATTTTCATGTACATACATATACCAAGATCTAGTACCTAATAAATTCCGAACGATTGATTCTATTTAATCCACTTAGCAAATAATAAAAATGAAATGATAAGGCGTAATACGGAGAAAAGGTGCTACGTAAACGTAGTTCCTATTTTACCAAACTCGTATAAGTTTCAAATTATGTAGAATTAAGAATATACAAGTACGCTAAGTAGCGGTTAAATAACACACAGTTTGTTTAATTCTCAATCTAAATGTTGTATGTGGTTTCGTAAACAGGCTTCATTCAACCAAAATTAGAAACGCGTGAAAAAAAACACGCCCTTCCATTTGTATTTTCATCATCATTGCTCGATGTTTACGCTAAGAAAGCCTCTTGTATGCTATTGAAATGGAAACAGATACTGTTGTCCCTTTTTTAACGTTCGTGATTTGCTTGTTCCTCGGCTTTTGTGTACGAATAAAATTGGTGCTATACACATTGAAATTTCCATTAAAGCAGAAAAATTATTCATGGATTCTTCGAAATTCTCTTATATAGGACTTTTATCATATTAACTGTAAGACTTTGTTTTGATATAAAAAGGATCCTACAATTGATATCTAAAGTGATTTTATTTCATAGAAATTAAGAGTAATCTGAAATAATAATTGATTTTACAGTAATCATGAAGCACAACCCGTGTTTACATGTCTTTTAAAATTTGAAAGATAGGAAGCGCTATAACATCATTAATATTGTGCATAAGCTTATTTTGATCGTACGAGTATCATTCAACAGATCTGGTTTAGAGGCTGTAAAGCAGAACCTATGACAGCGACAGTATTTCTAACTCTGTTTCAGTACACAGGTATAGCAGTAAACTCCACTCACACAAATTAATTAATTATGCGGAACGCAGCGTTTCGGGAGCACGTGGGCTCCCATTGTCAACCGTGTTACCGCATAATTAATTAATTTGTGTGAGTGGAGTTTACTGCTATACCTGTGAATTGTACATCCACACAGTCCTTGCAATCGTCATCTGTTTCAGTATTTGTACTAAGGCACTATCCTTTTAGACATCGCATGGAGATAAGTGAGGATAGTCACAGAGTCATGCATTATCATTAGGGTTGGCTAAATCTTCGGCGTGCCAGGTCCGATACGAAAATTGACCGAGTTCGTTGAAGCAATCTGTTTCCGTTTTCTTAAATTCAAATTTGACTGTGAAATTTTACTATGAATCTGCATTAAATTGTTAAGATGCATATACAGGCTGCGACAGTTTAAGTGATACAGTCAAATTAGAAGAAATCTTCTCAAAAAAGTTGAATTCATCCCCTTCCAAGTAATTTGATGTATTTTAAGGGACACAACATATATATCCTGTTTAGAATAATGGTAAATACTACTGTACATGTATATTTTGATTCAACTTTCTATCTTTTAATAATAAATCAGACAATTTCGACATATGAGAAAGTTTCATTTCCAATTTTGTAACTTTCACAGCTAGCCAATAAAATTTTTAACATTCTTTTAGGAGTTATTCTGTCCTAGATTATCACCAAGAACAATAACTGTTTTTCGAATAAGAGGAAAGTTAATGTTATCTCTATCGAACGATGAATTCTTCTCTTTCAGCCTTACCATTCTTTCATATTAGTCTGATAATAACGAAACTAGTTATTTCGAAAGAAACAAAGAATCTCTCGAGGAAGAATGGCCCGAGAACATGATATTTACCTTCTACACATATATATTTTATTTTTGCTGACGTAGCTTTTTGATATTTCGCTCACGTAAGCAATAACTTCAAAGCAGACAACATCTTAGCACCGAATACAATTGCTACTACATCTCCGCCAAGTACTCTACTTCTCACGTTGTCCAGGATACGTTTCCCTTTCTATGGCAGTACGTTAATGCCCGAGACTGGGGGTGGCAATAAAGAAAATGTAAGGTTGCAGCGGGTGGTAGTCCGATACAATAGGAAATCGTTAAAATGATATCTTCAAAATGGTAGCCGACACAAAAGAAGTAAAAGCTATATAATTGCATTTTTATTGAGTGGAATATGAATCGAAAAAATCATTTTAGAGTACGAATAAAGAAGAATTTTTCCGCGAATATCTTTTATCAACGAACAGTCAATTGAAAAGCTACAATAACGTAGAATTATCCTTTTTAAAAATCATAGAGGGCAGTCTCAAAGGACATGCTCAGGTGTTGATATTTTTCAAGTATTTCAAGTTTTAACAGGTTTGCAGATAAAAACAAAAAAGGAAGGCGTGCATAATTTAGGGGTCTTATTTTTAGATTATTTATTATTTGCGCATCATATCACTTCTCTAAAGCATTTTATCGAAATCACAGTATGATTAATTAAAAATGACAACCTCGTAATATAACAGCTGTAATGATGGATGCTTTAAAACTGTTAATATAGACTTAACAGACGTGATAATACTCCATGGCAGACGTTTCCAATCTTCTTTTCTTGCGAACCCCTTCTAAAAACTGGAATAAATTGACGAACTCCTGTTTAGTCAGTAGTAATGTAGGTTGACTTAATAGGTATTGACGTTTTTTAGAGGTCATGAAGTCGTGACTGAAAACCTGCTGTAACCCGTTGCGGCATTTCCTGGTTTATAGCTCTAATTTCTTGAGCAGTGTTGGCTTTTGAAGCTTGCCGCGTTCGAGGAATACTTTGGAAAATCCTAGCCTTTAAATAACCTCATACAAAAAAAAAAAAATCAGTGTTAGTCAAATCTGGTGATCTTGATTTCAAGTCGAAACATGCTTCTTAGAGTAATCATGCAAATTCGCGAAGTATGGCTTGTTGCTTCATCTTGCTGGTACCACAATTAGTTATGTTCTACTCCAAATCGTTACAATTCAGCAGGTAGAAAATTTCGGAGCATCTCCAAATACCGTTGAGAAGTTACAGTGTACGGCCATCTCCTTCGAAAAACTACGAGCCTAGTATTCCGAATGCACCCAGACCACACCACACGGTAACTTTTTCGGAATGTAGCAGTTGCTCGTGAATTTGCTGAGGTTGTGGGGCAGCCCAGTACCGAAAGTTGTTCCTATTTACAGATCCCGATCTGTGAAAATGTGCCTCCTCACGCATTAGTAAATAATTTAAAACATTTTGAATAAAAAGGGTTCATAAACGTTCTAGTTTCGATGGCTACTAAAGTGCATTACATAGGAATTTATTTAGGTCAGGGATCTCCAAACTATGGCCAGAGTGTGAATATCGTCAAAGCGGTCCGTGGCTCCCCACTAGATAGCGCTGCACTACATATCGTGATTGAAATTTGCGTGTAATTCAAAATTACATATTGTTATGATGAGCTTGGCTCTTCGAACTTAGTGGAAGAGTCAGTGCGACACTTAAGGGGAAGAGTTTAGAGACTCCTGATTTAGGCCATTGATCATATCCCCTCTCCCCTACTTTATTTATATTCGAACAATGACGTTTCAAAAACCGTCAATACCCATAGAGTAAATAAAACAATAATATAAACATTACACATTTTATTACCTGCCAATCTGAAAATTCTCAACAGGTTTATCCTTGTGTGACGGATATTTTGTTTCAAGAAGTCTACGAAGAAGTGATGGTTTTCAACTGATTCTGACCAAGACTTTATTATAAATTATACAGAGTTAAGTTCTGACTCATTCCCGATTAAATAAAAAATATTTATATTATAATATAATCAGGCATTTGTTGATTCTAATCACATAAGATCCTAACATGAATTTTGCCTGGTATTTCACATTAGAATATCCTCTAATTAAACATACGATTAATTTTACACATTTTTCACGCCCATTAAAAATCACTTAGTAGGCTCAAAAGGCATTCAAAGAAGATTTTTATTATTAACAAAATAAGCTTAGGATCCACATCACAGAAATTAACCTCAAATGATAAGGCACAACTGTTGACATTTACAGAATGTATATCAAAGTGGCGACTCTTATAGAATCCGTTAGTTTTGAGGATGTGTAATAACTTATACGTCTTCCAATAGTCTTATATTTGTTTACGAACACAAGGCGTAAATTAATGAGGCGATATTTATGAATTTGTAATTAATTTATTGTCTTATTTTATTGTCGTGTTATTAACAGTGCGGTGAATATATGCACCTAAATTTAATTTTTTTTTAAAATTCTCTTACACTTGGGGTTAAAATTCGGGAAATTTCTTTTCCGAATCAACAATTTGCTACTACTAAAAATTTAGTTGGTTGAAATAAAAACATTCTACATTAAAGACAAACATTTAAGCAAATTTGTATATTAGGAGACCGCGCATTGTTGGTTTGACGTATTTTTCTGACTAACCTTATACAACGAACAAAATGATCATGAAATTAAGTTGTGAAAACTATTGCGCTCTTGCATTATTAGTAAAAGTTGTATAGAGTACAGAGAAATCATGCTGTTTGACATTTTTGTGAGGGAAGTGTACGGAGAGAAAATGTGGTCACTGGAATAAAGAACTCATAGAATGTCCGGTAATGAAAGGGAGACTTCCGATTTTATAATGTAAAAAAGTATTATGTGGAAACCGTTATTACACAGAGCAAACTAAGCTAAACGGTTAGTATGTGCGAGAAAATATAAAGACTAGAAGTTGGAAGATTGAAGGGGAACGAGCACTTGAATCCTGTTACACAAACAATAAAACATAGAGGAGGATAAAACACAGAAGCTGTACCTCTGTGGGCGATTTGGTCAAAATAGACGGTATCCTTAGAAAAGAGGTTATAGGGGGATTTTCAAGAGGAATGCCTTCTCATCTGGAACAAATTTTAATTTTTTTAATCACCATTTCTAATTACCATTTAATCGACGAAAACTTCGTGTTCGAAGACAATAGTGATCCAAACCACACTGCAAAGATATGCTGAGTATTTGAAACAATTGGAGCACAGAGAGAAAATTGTTGTTATGAAGTGGTCACCCCAAAGCAAAGTCCAGATCTCAATCCGATCGAGCTTTTGTGGTTCGAAAATCTGCTCCAAATTCGTCAACAGTACTTTGGGCTGCAGGATACATGGAAGAAAATACAGCCACTAATGCCAGGATTATGTGCGGCAGTAATAAAAGCGAAAGGCAGACACATTGACCAATCGCATATTTAAGTTAATTTATGATTATCTCCGTTAGCAAATTGATAAGCGCATTGTTTTTGTAACAGTTAAAGTTCTTTGTATAAATACAGAATAGAGGTTTATTTTATAATTTATTTTTATAATTAGTTTTTTATAATTTTTATTAATTTTTACTTCAGTCAGTACCACGGTTGACAATGAGAGTCCACGTGCTCTCGAAACGCTTCAACTTAAAATAATCAAGCTGTAATAGTAATATAAAATATAAATCCTCTTTCTGTCTTTATTGAATAAGTTTGGATTTACACTTACCTGTTAAATATTTCAAAAGCTCGAATGTTTATTATATATAATTTTATACTATTACAGATTAAGCATTATCAAACATGTTTTACTCTCACATATATGAGACAATTTATTTTTGTTTATTTATACATACATATAGTAGATACAAAATTCATGTTAACTGAGCTTTTGCTTCTTCCAGTTTTTTCTTGGCGTCATCGAATTGAGCTTTGGCGATATTTCTTTCCTTTATCAATTCGTTTAAGCGATGCTTCAAGTCCACAACGTGATTCGTCAATCTTTCGTGTTCTAATCTTATTTCGGAAGTGTTCGTGCTTCCGTCTACTTGATTTTGCAGGTCTTCCAACTGTTCTTGAAGCGAAACGTTTTCGCTATGCAGAGCTTTCATATCCTCCAGTTGTTTCTGTAATCTGGCACTAATTTCCGTCAGTTCTCGTACTTCACAGGAAGCCTCGGCTACCTCTTGGGCCAACGTTTGATTATTATCACGTAGTGCAGCTATTTCTCTGTCTACATCCTGTTTGTTTCGTAGATCATCGAGTTGCGTTTGGAGATTAGATTTTTCCTTATCGTAAAGGTATTTCTTGTTGTCGAGAACAGCTCTAAGGTACTCGTTTTCTGCTTTCAATTCTCTTATTTCCTTCTCCACCTCGGAAGCGTTTAAGACGTTACGGTTGGTTTTACGTTGTAGATTGCTTGCCATAATTGATCTAAAATTAGATATAAGTATGCATTTTTACATTAAAACTATTTTTATTGTTCGAGTCTTAGATTTTTAAGATATTAAATTCTAGAATTTCAGATATAGATACGGTATAAAAGCAGTGCTCTATTTTTTGGAATCGTTTTTTCGGATAAAAAGAGTTTAAGTCATACATCAGATTGTTTATTCCATAACAAAATTCATACGTTTTAAATATGAAGGAGGATATAAACTAGGGTTGAGATGATTTAAATCAGCACGTTCACTGTGGCAGAATGAAACTAAACAACAGACAAGCGATACCTTGTATGTATAGTCACCCATTCACACATACTACTTAATTGTTTGCCAGCTACCGATAGGATCAGTAAAGAACAAAAGAAACAGCCTGATGTTTCAGTTTGCTACGGCAGGAAAATAATATATACGAGGTATGTCTCAGAATTAATGAGAGTGATTAGTTTTAAACTATTTAACTGAATGTATCTACAATTTAATATTGTTCCCTTCAGGGTATGCTTCTTTGGAATACCCACAGCGTTCCCAGTGAATTTTCAATTCTTGGCAACAATTCTGGAAGTCTGGTTCTATTAGACTGTTTAGAATATACGTCTTGATTCTTTGGATATTGTTTGTGCACACCTTAACTTCATGCACAGAGTGATAACAACTGACGATTCATGGGTATTCGAATACGATTCTGAAACACAGCGACAAAAGCAGAGTGGTACACAGCTGGATCACCATAGTCGAAAAGAACTCGCATGAGCAAATCTCGAATAAAGTTCATGCTTATCATCTTCTTCGATTCTCATGGAATTATCAACAAAGAATCCGTATCGTAAGGCCGAACAGTAAATCAAACCTTTAATCGCGAGGTTCCTGAGCGTTTGCCGGCTTGTGGATAATGTATCACGACAATGCCTCCAGTCACAGCTCATTGTCGGTTAAAGAATTTTTGTCAAAGAAAAACATTCCAGTGATCCGACAGCCGCCCAACAATCCAGACATGGCTCCATGTGATTATTTTCTCTTTCCAACGCCTAAGTGGAAGTTGCAGATTTCTCATTCCGGAACAATAAACAACATCCAAACAGTCACGATGCAGGTTCTAAACAGTCTAATGGAACAAAACCTCCAGAGTTGTTACTACGAATGGAAAACTCGCAGGATATTCTGTGTGCATTTCAAAGGAGCACATTTCGAAGAGGAATTGGAGGTACATTCAATCGAACATTTTAAAACTAATCGTTCTCATTAATTCTGAGACATACCTAGTATGTACATTATTCTACAGTACCCGTGCTATTGCTTGATCTTTATCTAATACATAGATACATCGGAGAAATACATTTCTTGTCCAACTATTTGAAGAAATAAGCAAATCTGTATATACACAGCGCCTCGATGCGACAACGCGCTATTTGTGAAGTACTTACCCTCCTAAACAATGTTATCAGGTGGCTTTCCTCGATTAAATATCCGCAGCATTAAATATATCTTTACAGTTGTATCAACCAAATTTATTCACAGTGAAGTAAAAACGTTTGAAAATACGAACATCTAGTGCCATAATGATAACATAATTGAAATAGTTTTGAAATTATTTAAGGAACCTGAAGACGCGTCTTCATACGAGGGCGACCTGAAATGTTTCCGGAATCGACAAGAAATGGCACACGAAGGTTGAAGTGGATTCATTGATCGGCAAGGGCAACCTTTTTTATGGCAACTGTCAAAATTTCAGACGCTTACTGCCAATAGTTGTTGTTTCAGAGTGTGTTTTGTGTAGCAAGCCAGTCGGTTTCGCAAAAATGGATAAAATTGAATTTCGCGCAGTGATAAAACACTTCTGGATGGCTGGAAAAACGGTCACGGAAATTCGAAATATTTTACTAGGGGTTTATGGCAGATGTACTCTATCATCTTCGACTGTCAGCTTCTGGGCGAGCCACTTCAAGCGTGGCCGCACAAGCGCAAGTGACGAAGCACGCAGTGGACGCCAGAAATCGCTACCAACGATCACATGGTCCACAAGATTCATGATGTCATGTTAGCCGAAAGCTTAAAGTGATAGCAGAGACAACAGGCATCCAGAAGAACGCGTTGGCCATATCCTACACGAAATTTTGGGTATGAAAAAGCTTTCGGCTTGATGGGTACCGCGTTTGCTCACACCGAAGTAAAAACGAAATCGGGTGACCGTTTCGGAGGAGTGTTTGGCCAGGATCCAACTTAATCCAAGGGATTTCTTCATGCGTTTCGTAACCGTGAATGAGACTTGGATCCACCACTACATACCGGGAACCAAGGAACAGTCGAAGCAGTGGACCTTTCCGGGCGAACCGGCTCCGAAGAAAGTAAAGACCGTTCCATCGGTCGGAAAGGTCATGGTGGCCATTTTTTGGGATTCCCAAGATGTGATCCTCATCGACTATTTGCAGAAGAGAAGAAAAATCACGAAACAATACTACAGCGATTTATTGACCCAATTCGATGCGGAGAAACGGCCTCGTTTGCAGCGGAAAAAAGTGATTTTCCACCACAACAATGCACCGGTTCATTCACCCCGCATCGTCATTTCTCACCAGACCTAACCCCCAGCGACTTTTTCCTATTCTGAAAAAATCACTAGTAGGAAAGAGATTTGCCTCAAATGAGGAGGTGATCGTCGCTACAGATGGATAAATTTGTAGACCTTGAAACATCCTACTTTTCCAACGGTTTGAAAAGACTGGAGCACCCTTTGAAAAATGTATTGATCTTCGAGAAGACTGCATCGAAAAATAAAAAACCACCAGTACCATGTTTTTCTTGTGGATTCCGGTAACATTTCAGGTCGCCTTCGTAATGTGGTAAAATCCCAATCTTTATTATTAACACTCTCGGATTTTGCTACAACAGGATTATTTTTAGCATCACTTACAGCGCATAGCAATGAATGAGTATCATCAACTATTTCAATTAATTCCACTGAGACCGAAGGATTTGGTTGTTTATCTATTGTTGCAGTTAGTCCACGTGATTGTTCTGAGTAGTTTGTAAATTCATTTGAACCTGCCTATCTTGAAATTTTGTTTGACTATTCTCGATAGCTGCAGCTCCTTTCGGATTGAATTTTAAACCCGCGACTTTTATTCGCTGGAGGTGTTTGGCGTAACAGAAAGTTGCCTGCAAGCATGTTCCCCGAGGTGTAAGAATCAGCAGAAGTAGTTCGGGGATACCGGGATATGTCTGTGAAATTCTTGAATACGTTTGGGAAACCTGCGAAGCACTCTGGATAACATTGTCAAGTAGTTTCCATCACAAAATGTAGCGCATAAATTTTACATGTTGAATACAAAAAAATACTGCATTGTTTTTTTTTATATCGTCAGTAACAAACCTAACGCGTGTTTAACAAAATTCAACATCAGGTTCGTAATTGCTTCGCCAGTAGAATTTTCTAACCTTTCACTAGGTAATAACGATTATGAAGAAGTTGATTTAAAGTGATCCCGTGCGCGCTCTATAACATTAATAGATTTTCTTTTATATTTATTGTTTCGTCTGCTCATAACCACAGGTGCAACTCTGATTTAATCTCTTGACTCTTTTCGCGCATAGATGGTACATATGCCTGCAACGTACTACGACTTGGTAACTTGCATTTGGAATTATACAAATATATTTCAGAAACGGCGAAGTTATCGTCAATTAAGGAGAGTAAACGCTAAATTATACGCCACACACAAAAGCTACCTGAAAATAAAATTTATTCCTCGATTTTATTATGCCTTTTTATGCTGGTGTTTATATGTCTATTGTAGTGCGTTTTGTATTAACACAGCAGCAGTTTCTCGCAAACTAAACGTATACATTACTTTTACACACGATTATATTTTAAATCTGCAAATTCCCCGATAACCTTATCTACTTCATTTACAAGTGGTCGTTTTCTTAATCCACACGAACTTAATGATTGCGGCTTGTTTTCAAGCATAAAATTACGGCGTGCTTACTAGAGAAATATTTTATAGCACTGCGAAATATTTTTACACCTAGCGACATGGTTGTCTAATTTATGTTTTATGTATATGTTTATTTGTGAAAGTATCGTATTTTATTTTTATTCATACAAAAATGTTATGCATAGAAACGTAGTTTGCTATTTTTTATATATTTATTTTTATACTGGTATTTCAATTTTGCTATATATATATACCGGGCCGAAATGTGGTAAATCTATGATGTGGGTGTACCTCTCTCTTGCAGGTGAATTACTTGACGTTTGCTTGACGTAAAGTGCTATAAATGAATGCAAAAGGCGTAAAAATACGTGCATAAAAAAACTGATATGACAAATTTGTATCACATCGAAAATACTTTCCAAAAGGTATGCAATTTACACTGCCACTCATAAGTTTAATCGCACTATATAAAATAACAAAAAAAACAACATAAGCTAGGCAGACAATGTTTGTGAGACATTTATTAAAGAAACAAACTTTACTTGTTAACTTAAAATGTTTTATTAACAAAAGAGTACATTCTAATAAAATATATACCGTTATAATGCTTCTTTAAAGTAATCCTCGTTTGCTTTAATAATTGCCTGATAGGTACGTGACATCCTTAGAACTAATCGCTCCAAATACAATTCGTCTATAGCATTCCGTACTTCCTGCAGAGCATTCCAGGATGCTGTTTTACCAGATTCTTTCCAGACCTCACAATCCAAGTGATCCCACAAGAGCTCAATGGCTCAATGGATACGATTTCTTCAGAAAATTTGTCTTAAAAATAACCTTTAATCACCTTTGCGATGTGTTTGGGGTCATTATCTTGTTGATAAATTAACCTTTCCCTAATTAACACGCATCATTTGTCATTTTTTCATTTATTTTAACTAAATTTCCAATTCTTCCGCCTCCAAAGTAACCCCTCCTCGATATTTCATTGTTTTTGAAATACACTCGTCTAACATTCGTTCTCTAGGACGGCCACAAGTAAACGTACAACGTTTACTTCCGAATAATTCGCATTCGTCCGTCCTTAACACACATTCCAATCATTAACACTCCAGTTTGCGTGAGCTTTTTCCGAATTTAGTCTTTTCCATTTGTATATAGAACTTAAACCTAGTTTTCTTACTGTAATCTGATCTGTCCGACCGGCTTTTATTAATCTCCGTTCTGCTGTCGACACACTTACTGGCCGACGGCGTTATAAATTGAGCTTTGGTGTAATTTACGGTGCGCTAAGGTGGTTTCTTACGGAAATCACTTGGATGTATGGCTCATCTCGTTTCTTAGTTGATCTGGGCCTTCCATTTCGCTCTCTGCTCTGAAGCCTACCGGTCTCTTCCTTTCTTTTAATTGTTCTACGCACACAATAGTCAGAAATATTTAATTATCGCGCAATTTCTCCATTTGATACATTTATTTCGTGTAAAACGCATCCCAATTCCCTTGTTTTTGGCATACCTTCGATCAAATAAATTAAGAATATGAAATGGGGTCTTGCTAACGCAATCACACACGTCTCTAGTATCTCGGCAATTTATTGGATGCGTACTGAATGCACAGTTTATTACAAGACAGGTGAATGATACAGTACTCTTCATCCCTAATTTCCTACTATTAACGCATTATTGTTTTATTGACATCATAAAATTTAATACAGGAATACATTGTTTTCGAGTTTGAATAGATTTTCTAAATAAGTCTTATTGTTATGAATATATACCATCAACATTAGATTGTAAATGCCATTCTAAGAAGAGTAGCACGAATTTCCCTAAATATATGTAAAGTAGTTCTAAGTGTAACGCAATATGTTAGATGCATTTGCTGCAAAATTTCAAATAGAAAATGGAATAGAATTGGTTCTATAGGTGATTTAAAAAAAAATCGTGTTTTAATCATGCAATATCTTGTGTGTGTATTAGTTTACGCTGCCACTGGAAATAATTCCACCTTACTTTCATACACCATTTCTACTGAATTAGTTGAATTTGACTACGTCTGCACTGAAAGTACTTAAAAGGAATGGTTAAAATGATTATAAGATATCGAGGCATCGGTAATTACTTGCGGATGATATGTTCAAGAAGATGCAATTTTGTGCGTCTGTAGTGGAAAAAGTTAATAAGTATGATAGTATTGTTCTCTATTTGGTCTTCATGACGTCTCAACTATTAGATACTCGTCTATACAAAATGAGCATCGAAATTAAGCTTCAAGCCATCAGTATCGACAAAAACATATCGCGTAGTTTGCTAAGTACTCATGTAATAGGATCCCTTTTTATTAACGGCATTTTAACAGCACTCAAATACTTGCAATTGCTTCAAACTCAAATAGCTGTAGCATCCTACGTTGATATTGACATACAACGAGTACATTTTCAGGAAGATGGGTGCCCTGTGCACATTATTGTAGTTGGACACAATTATTTAAGCGAACAGCTTCCAACTAGATGGATCGGTAACTGTCCGATAAAACATTCCTTTAGATTTAAAATTTATGTTAATAAAAGGAAATATCACTGGGCGATATGTTTCTGCAATAATTGTCATAGAATTAGAATAGAATATAATAATATATTCAGCATATTTAAAGTGAAATCGATAGTATTTCTCTTGATTAGATAGAAGAAAGTACTTGAAATAAGTATAAATCTATATCTCTTTACCAATATTAATTTTAAAACACGGGTATAAATAATTATGTATGTATATACCATTTTTTTAACAATTTGCTTAAGTCTTTACTATTGTCATTTAATTTACTTGAAAGATATTAACAAAGGCTATCACTGTCGCTTTATAACATGCGTTAAGATAAATTTTACCGCAAAGTAGCCTTTGAAATTATAATTATGTCTTAGCTTGTTACTGAAACTCTTAATACGAATTCTATTACTACTAATGCTTACGCTACTTGAATGAGATAACAAATGTCAAAATCATAAAACGAAAATTATTAACTGAATGAAATATGTTTATTTGCAACAAACAAGTAAGATTTGTTGTAAAAATTGTTAAAAGTGGCCTCCACCTTGTTCGACATTTTTCGCATCTTCTTCTAATAGAGGAAAAAACGTTTTGTAGGATCATATCGTCAATTTCGTTAATTATTTCAGCAATTCTAATTTGAAGGTCTACAAGATCGGGTATCTGTACTCGACAAATTGAGTTCTTTAAGAACGGCCATAAAACAAATCGCAGAGGGTAGTATCACAAGATTATGGTGGAAATTCATGTTCGGTATTTAAAATTATCAACCGATTTTGAAAAAAATTGCTGTAGCATATTCATTGTTTCACCTGCTGCATATGCTCTAGCTTTGTCTTGTTGGAAGTAACTCTGTGTTATTTCTTCTTCATTAAGCTGTTCGACAAATAGCATAATAATTTCTTGCCGATAGTTTTCTCCTGTTAATGTACTGTTAAATAAACAGGACCAATAATTCTCCTTCGGCTAATCGCACATTATACACCAATTTTCTGCGGATGAGGTGAGATTTCAACTTAAAAATCATGTGGTCTCTCAATAGTCCATATCCTTATAGTTTGTGAGTTAAGATATCCATTCAGTTAAAACCATGATTCGTGAGAAACTACTGACTAAACGTTCTCCTAGGATAGTCGATTTCTTTGATTTTTTGATAACAGGTCATGCAATATGGAAATAAACGCAAATATTTTTCAAAATTGTATGGTAGGTGCCAATTGATACACCCGCTCGTTGTGATAACATATGGGCTGAAAAGTCCTGAGCCTAACACATAGATGACACTAGTTTTATTGCAGTCACCTTTCTCTCAGTTAGTATTAACCTTCAAAAGACAGCTGTTAAAAGTTCATGATATTCTATTCATTAGTTTGTGCTACGCTACTTTTGTTATTTTCAAAACAATGGATCAAAAACAATTTCGTGTTTTAATTTTACACTGCTTCTTGATGGGAAAAAAATACCGTTCAAGCGAAGCAATGGCTTGAAAAGTGTTATGGGGACTCTGCTCCATCAGAAACAACAATAAAACGTTGGTTTGCTGACTTCAAACGTGGTCGTAGAGACACCGATGATGCAGAACGCAGTGGACGTCCAAATGAGGCGGTAACACCAGAAAACATCAAAATCGTTTTGAATGATCGAAAAGTGAAGTTGCGTGAGTTAGCTGACATCGTAAAGATATTAAAAGAACGTATTGGCTTTATATTGCATGAGCATTTGACTATGAGAAAGCTCTGTTCAAAGTGGGTGCCGCGTTTGCTCACTGTTGACCAAAAACAAGAACGTGTTGATGATTCTGAGCAGTGTTTGGCCATGTTTAAACGTAACAAACCGGAATTTTTGCGTCGATGTGTGACAATGGATGAAACATGGATCTATCACTTCAGTCCTGAATCAAAACGATCGTCATCTAAGTGGACAGCAACTGGCGAACCTCGTCCAAAGTGCTCGAAAGTACAACAATCGGCTGGAAAGGTTATAGCCTCGGTATTTTGGGATGTGCGTAGTGTAATATTCATCGACTATCTTGAGAAAGGAAATACCATCAACAGTGAATATTATATAGCGTTATTGGAGCGTTTGAAGGCTGAAATTGCAAAGAAACGACCGCATATGGCAAAGAAAGAAATTTTGTTTCATCAAGACAACGCACCGTGTCACAAGTCAATCAAGACAATGGCAAAACTACATGAATTGAACTTCGAATTGCTGCCACATCCACTGTATTCGCCAGATTTGGCTCCCAGCGACTACTGACTGTTCGCAGACCTCAAAAAAATGCTCGCCGGTAAGAAATTTCGCACGAATGCAGAGGTTATCGCTGAAACTGAGACCAATTTTGAGGCAAAAGATAAATCGTTCTACAAAAGTGGTATTCAAATGTTAGAGCGGCGTTGGAATGATTGCGTTGCTCTTGGAGATTACGTTGATGAATAAAGCTAATTTTGAACCTAAAAAAACCGTGTTTTCTTTGTTAGGCCCGGGACTTTTCAGCCCATGTGTTATAGTGTGTGGTATGAAGATATACAAGGTACATATTGTACATCCACAGTCTCACAAATAAGTAGCGGAACTTTAATTTAAACCATAGAATACTTGGCGTCATATATTAAACGGTAACAGCATTAGAAACATACAGCAATTTCCTTGCAATTATCCAACGTAATTGAATTACTGAAAAAATATCAGTCTCGGAGGGACTCGAACCCACAATCTTTACGTTTCCGGCGTACTGTGCTACCCATTATACCAGGAGACCACTGAATTCAAGCCGCTTCGAGACTGATTTTTTCCGTAATTTAATTATGTTGGATAATTGCAAGGAAATTGTAATTTTATCATTAACACTTCTTGTTTTATAAGCGCTAAATTCACAACCACCTATTTTATATCACAAGTACTGTGTGGTAGTATAATTCCCAGGCGTTGCAGTAAACTACATTTCATACAAATTAATAATTATTCGGAACGCAGCGTTTCGAAATATTTCTTACGCGAGCACTAAAGTTTCTTAAAATATATATCTTTTTACAACCCAGTAGATGGTCTCGGATATCCGTTTCTTATCAGTAGAGACCGTATTATATGCAAAGTGGATATTATATTACGTCTATTTGTAGATGTCTTACAGTGATTATAGTTAATTAACGCTAATTAACTTTATTCAGTGTAATACCACAAGGTGCAAATCGCGCTGAATTGACGGAAAAAAAATCGAAAAATCATTAGTATCGATGGGAATTTCACTGTGAGAATGTTGGCTGAACAAATTTTGGCGATTGATTTGAGTAAAAGGAAGCTGTGTTCACGTTTTGTTCCACACAACGCATCGTAGAGATATCATTGAAACTGCTAAAAATGACTTTTCTTGATTCTATCTATTATAACTCGTGAGGAAACATGGTGCTTTAAGTATGACTCTGAAACTAAGCACCAATCTGCACAATGGAAGTCCAAAGAGGAGTCAAAACTGGAAGAATTGCGTTTTCAGAAGTCAAGAATCAAGACAATGCTTTTACTGATTACTTTTTATGATTCAAAAGGTATTGTCCACAAGGAATTTGTTCCAGAAGGCGAAACTGTTAATGGAGAATACTATCTAGGAGTTTTACATCGTTTGTGATCGAGAATTGTTCGAGTTAAGCCAGTATATCCAGCAGGAAAACAGCTGCTTTTATTGCATGATAGTGCATCACTTGATAAAACCAATTTGTCTCATCTCTCCTAAGTTCACGTCATTCAAGTAGTTGTGACACAGATGCTGAAGAACATCCCATAACCCGACATCAAGAAATCGGTGCATCCCTTAGCCACCCGTGCCATACGCTGTATTCAGTGTACAGGGACATATTTCGAATACAAAAATTGTTCAACAATAATATAATGTGTATTTCATTCTGTATCTGTAAGTTCCGTTATTTAATTGTCAAACTTCTGTATGTCAGAGAATTAATGAGAATGATTATTTTGCGTGTTTAATTGAATGTGTTTACAATTTAATATGGTTCTCTTGAAAGTATGCTCCTTTGTAATGCATATAGCGTCTCCAGCAGGTTTTTCGTTCCTGGTAGTAATTTTGGTTTAAGTCTTGTTCATTATAATTTCTTTTACAATGTCAACTAACACTTCCGTGCACTTTTTCGGTCAAACGTTGCCTTCTCTCTGTTTAACACTCCCAGTTTCCTTGAAAACCCTGATGCAATACTCAAATGTATGCCAAAAACTGTCGTAATCAAAAATGAATTTGGGAAATTCATTTCTAAATTCTTTTGAACAATCTTCAAAGGGGTGTTGGCATTGTACCTCAATTATACATCCGTGAGTGATTTGTGCTGTATAGTAAGAACGATTTTAAATCGATTTTAAATTACAATGCAATTGGGCTGGTGGCTCAGTGCTTAGCACGCTTGGTTATCAGTCCGGAGATCTCGAGTTCGAACCCCCGGAGTGGTTTCTCAGGGTTGAGGCTGTGGTTTTCCTCACTCCATGGTGAATGCTGAGAACCAATGTCATCTTAAGACGCTTCACAGGTGCAGGCGTAATAATAACTCATGGCCTGTCGATGTCTCCTGTAATTAATGAAAAGTTCTTGGGGGATGCGAAGGCATGAATTATTATTATTATTATAATTTTAATAAGTTCCTGTCAACTATGTATCAGAACGAATATTCTGTCAAATTGACAACTAATGCCACTGAAAATAGTACAAGTTACGACAAAAGTTTTTATTGGAATGGACTACTAGACGTAAAATTGATTTGAGCGCTTTTTATTCACTGTTATCCGCTATTAATTTATCGAGTTAAATTTTGGCAATGTGATACGGATGCCGATTGCAGCGCTATCTATTTCAAACTTAACGTGAATGGACTATACTAGTTTTATGAGTGACACTTAGTTGTTAGCTTGAAGTGTCATGAACGCATCAAAATGACAAGTTTTAAAGAGATATGCCAGATATTTTGTTGCCCACCCTTTCCGAGCAGGATAGCATCAAAATTAGCATTTGTTCCACCAGAACCGAGTTATTCCTTGCGTAAAGAAGGCGAAGATAAGTACAGCCTATCGTTTCTAGAGAGTGCAGAATGGCAATACACCGAGGACGACAAAATTGGCGTCGAAGGCCTTCTTACTCCCACGAAACGCGGCCATAAAATCGCTTGCTTTCACATGCAATGCTGCGAATCCGCGAAATTTACCATACTGTTTTCGCACGGTAACGCCGTCGATATGGGACACATGAGCAGCTTCTATTACGGTATAGGAAAATGGTTAAATTGTAACGTGTTTGGTTACGATTATTCTGGATACGGGGTAAGCGAAGGTATGGCAACTGAAAAAGATCTGTACGCCGATATAGACGCAGCTTTCGCGGTGTTAACCACAAAGTACAAAGTGAAACCCGAGCGCGTTATTTTATACGGACAGAGCATAGGAACCGTACCGACTGTGGATTTAGCGACGAGGCAACAGGTTGGCGCCATTATCTTGCATTCGGCTTTAATGTCCGGATTAAGGGTGCTCTGCCCTAACACGTCTAGGACATGGTTTTTCGACGCCTTCCCCAACATCGATAAGATCGAGAAAGTAATGGCACCGACGCTCATTATCCACGGAAAGGACGATAATGTCATCGACGTGTCGCACGGTCTAAGAATCTACGAGAAATGCCCGAAAGCCGTCGAACCGTTATGGGTGGACGGCCACGGACACGACGACGTGGATTGCAGGTGCGGTGCTTACCTGGAACGATTAAGAGTGTTTGTAAATGTAGAATTGGGTGATCAATAAATTACGATTAAAAATAGAACCGAAACGCTCGAATAGATTTGAAGATTTATAGCTCGCCCGAAAAACATTATAACGCGTTGAGAGTATAATTTAAGATTATAGCACACTTTCTTGGCTTCGCTTTAAACTTGAGACATATAATTTACTTCCGTGGTTATCAATTTTCAAACGGCAGGTAAACGCAGTAAATCTTTGATAGTTTCAATAACACTTCGCCAGCGATAAACATTTGTATTAAATTTTGAAATAACGAGAATATATCGTCCTAATTGCAGTTATTTTAATTGAGAGATGAATTCGTTCCACTCTATTATATTACAAAACAGAGTGCTCCCCTATAATTTTGCTGACGCCTTGCTGGCAGGCCTTAATAATAGGATTGCTTTCGTTTCAGCTATTAAAAGCTGTTCAACGCAATGTTTCAAATGAAAATGTTCACAGAATCGAAACCGAAGAATAGGAAACCTTCAGTAACAGAAACGAAAAATCGAGAATTATTTCGAAACTTCCACTTAGAAGTAGTAATTGAGAAGATATCGAAAATTATCTTTAAACGAAAATTTTAAAATAGTAATCGAATAACATATTCGAAACTTTGCTAAATGGTAAAGTAATAGCTTTTGGATTTTCTTAGAGAATATTGTATTTAAGATATGGCATAATATTATCATCTATCATAGCATCTATCGTAGAATATAAATGCGGATACATAGCAATCGTAGTAATACCGCCTGTGTTACAGGAAAGGAGCATGTACATACGTACCCTACCATCCAAAAGTTTGGAAGCAGCAACAGATTTCACAAAAAGTCACACATACAGTAACATTCTGGTGTGATTATTAGTAAATTTATATAAGTGACTATCGTCAAACAAAAGTAAATTAATTCAAGCATAATAATATTTATGCTTTATTTAGAGCTCGTAAGATTATTTTCGTCGATATGACCTGCTTTGGCTTTGATAATTGCTGCACAAATTTTAGGCATTGCCATGAGTTCTCTAAATATTTCCATAGCTGTTGGGCGTCCTGAGGTTGTCACTGTCTAGTCCTTCGATCAAGCTCATGACATAGGAGCCCTATGGGCGATAAATGCGGACTTTGAGGAGTCCAAACGATTAATTTTAGTTCATTTTTGGCTGTTTTCTCCTCTAAACAGTTTTTACAAATTCGATCCGTATGTTGGGGATCATTGTTTTGCTGGAACACAAACGGCTCATCACTAGGCACCCTCCACACGGAATAGCATAATTTTGCGAAATATCAAAATAATCTTCTTTCCGCATTGTACCACTAATTTTCACTAAATCACTCGTAGTGCTTCCAGGAAAACAATCCCAAACCATAACACTACCACCTTCGTGGTTGTCGGACGGCACTAAGCAGGACTCACTAGCTCTTTTCCCCGGTCGTCGGCGAACAAAAACTCTCCGTACTCTTGCGTACCAACTAACTGAAATTTGGACTTGTCAGTTTATAAAACTGCATCCCAATCATCCAGTGACCAGTTTGCATGCTTTCTTGAGTGTACAAAGAGAAGCGTTTTTTTTATGCACGAGTTTTAAAAACCCTTTTTTGCGACCTTTGATGCATCCTCTTAAACTAATAATCGCTTCTTGACGTACGTTGCGATATCCGGTGCCGTGAAAAACGTTGATCTCGTTTCGAAGTCGTTAGTATAAATCTATCTTCAGCTCTAGAAGTCCCCTGCCCACTTCGTCTTCTATCAAAATTTTGTCCTGTCTTTTCTGCGGGCCAATGTGTAATGCAGACCTTTCCGTAAAATCCCAAACCGTAGAGCCATTTCTCTCTTGCTACATCCTTCGTCGCAAAGAGTATAAATATTCTTTTCGAGATATTCCAGATTACTAGATGGCTGGGACCTTTATTTCACAACCACCGCAACAATTTCACGATTTTCAAAATTTTAGGAACGACTGCGTCTTGTGTTCTCATTTTGTGCTGATTTGTTCCCTAAAAATTTCGTTTTGTATTTCTTCTATTCCCTGGATATTCAAGGTGGTGGAGGGGACCCTTATTTTGTACAGATTGCTCCAGTTTGATGGCATAATTAAATCTTCAAAACACACAACAGAAGGCGATGAAAATTGAATTAAAACTAATGACATTGATGTCAGAAAAGACTATGACCATTTGATCTATCCTCAACAAAGTTATAATCAATTATCTCTCTTAAATGGTTATACGATACCGCCAAATCTGGTAAAAAAATGCGCACTCCTTTATTGCTGAAGATGATAGCTTAGCTGTCGAAACGTGGGCCCAGTTTTTAGTGAAGTTTGTGGCTAGGGAGGTAGTGAAGTGTTTCATTGCACCAGTGACAGTGTTCGAGTTTTGTGATTCATCTACGTCATTGTTCAAATTGAAATCCGTCTGTTTCTAAGTATGATTGTAATCAAGAACGTATCATCTGTACCACTTGTTTCAATGACGGAGATAATAGTGTTACTGGTTTACAATTAAGTAAATATTGAAAAATGAATTAATTCTGTTAGAAAATATATCGTAACTTAATATTTTTCAGTATGTATTAGTTCGACAATAAATAATTTCAAAAGCAAATTATATCTCGCATAAAATAAATATGATAATAAATAAATTCAGAAAATATTACGGTGTTTACTAGTATTTACTATTAGAGTTGTATTTGAGTGCACTGTTGTCAAATTTATGTCGCTTTGAAATGGTTCCTGAAAACATACAAAGTGCAGTACATTTTACCAATAAGATCGCCGATTCAGAATCGAACGAAAACTGAAACCACACTCCATATTTCATTAGTTCATTATTTATTCTGTCTCTCCTGGCGCTCTTCTATTTCGCAGAACTCCCTTTACCTCTTTGTAATGATGCATGTATATGTGTCTGTAGACGGATGGTCTCTCACAAAAAATGAAAAATGTTTTTAGGTACATTCCGTGTGACATACGTATTGCGGTTCTGAGAAGAACCGTCGGACTCTCGAAGTTTTGATGTTATCGTTGGCAGTTTCTTTTGGAGTTCTTCTCAACAATGCTTTCACCACGCAGAATGTACCTAAAAGCATTTCTTATCTTTTGTCAAAGAGAGCATTCATCTAAAGACATATTGTATATACATACAGGGGGAACGGAATAAACAGGAGAGACAGAATAAATAATGAACTAATGAAATATGGTGGTGAGGTTTCACTTTTCGTTCGATTCTGAATCGAATGTAATCTCCAAAAACCGACATTTCCGATTACATCTCATGTAATTCGCCACATATAGTATGCGTAGTAACTGTGACTTAAGAAAAAGTGACCTTTATTCTGAATTAGAGCAATTATTAGCTTTCCATAAGATTCTTCCGTGGGTGCTTTTCTAAGCGAAAAATAGTTCCGTTTTCAGTAGTTCTGATATCTTTAGTTATTCTTTGCATAGTCAGCAAAGCAACATATTCTAGGGTTAGATTGGATTAGATGAGATTAACTAAGGATGATGTTCCACTGCGAACTATTGATCTATTGTGCTCCCTTATATGAACTGGAAGCTGCTAGGGTTTGCCCGCTCCCCATCCAGTCCAAGAGCTTTAATAAATTGCAATAGCTGTGATGGTTTCAGAGAAGGTATTTCCACCTCGTCTATGACATTTTTGCCAAGATGGCTGCCACGCCTATAATGGCAGTGCAGTTAGATATTAAATGTTCCGGACTTCAGCCTCTGCCCCACAAAAGCTGCAGTCGCTATCAAGGTAAAACTGCCCTGTAAGAAAACCTGCGAGGACGCGTAGATTGTTTCTATCTAGTTCTAGCATAGTCTTTCCTCTTTGCTTATTGAAATTTCCAAGGAATACCTTGGAATGTCTCAAACCAGAAACATTCTCCCAAAGAAATGCTCTGAGTTTCTCCTCTCTGTCTTTAAGTTCTCTTTTATAAGTGCTCATTCCTATACCACAAAACGGCTCCCGTCCCACAAACAAAGTTGTGGCGGCCTTTTTTGCTAATAGGTTAGCTTTCTCGTTGCCGCCGATTTCAGTGTGTCCTGGTACCCAGCATAGTGCAACTCTGTTTTCTCTGCCTAATTTAGTTTTCTAGGCATTCCCAGACTAATTTCGAGCTGATGGTGTTAGAACTCAACGCTATTATGGCTGCTTGATTATCAGAGAAAATTACAATGCATTGCCTTCGATAGTTCCTGTCAAGGTTCAATTGAGTACATCTTCCAATCACATTTATCTCCGCTTGAAAGACGTTAGGGTATGTTCCCATTGACTCTGAATATTTGGTTCCTCGCCCAAATACCCCTGCACCTGGTCCTCTTGGTCTAAAATTACCTCCAGGGTCGCGGTTGGGCATGTTCTCATAGCTCCGGTGATGCATATACATGCTAACCGTTGGAACTTATCAAGGGTATTCCTGGTCGTAACTTACGTGACCTTCTGTAACCAGGTTATTGTGCCGTATGTTCCTGTAGGTCTTATTATACTGATTTTACCCGATTTCGGCATATCATTAAGGCTCTTGTTGTCTTATTCGTAGTCGTCTGTTCTACAGAAGTTTCTTGTCTAAGATTATTCCTAGGTACTTAACTTCTGATTTATATTCGATCAATGTTGTATCTAGACGGATGTCTTTCATGTTCGAAATTTTCCCCTTCCTAGTGAAAGGTACAATCGTGGTTTTTGATGAGTTGATGCTCAGCCCCACTGAGTGACAACATACATTACTGATTCTAAAGTTGATTTGTATTAGTTCGCAAAGGATTCTCTCAAACTTGCTTTCGGTATTATAGCAATGCCATTGGCATACCCTATACAGTCTACGCCGAAGGCCGTTAGCCTTTTGAACAGTTCATCTACTATCGTGCTCCACATCAAAGGCGAGCAAACGCCGCCTTGAGGTGTTTCTGATTTTTGTAGTCTGTTTACCTTCTGTTACCTCAGCTGTCCTTGTGGAGAGCTCCTCGCTTAACCATCGAATTACCGTTTTATTCACTCCCTTTTTTCTAGTACTCGTTTGACTGCTTCATTTAACGTATTATCAAATGCACCTGAAATGTCTAAGAAGACACAGATAACTGTTTCTCTTTCATCCAACTCTGGATGAAAACTCTTTCTGATTGGTTATTCTAGGGTTACCATCGGCGATATCTCTATCTTCTTTGAGTTGAGAGGCAGTATTGTATTTGTTGTTTTTAAATTGGCATGTTTGTTCTTACTTAGTCCTAGCAAAATTTCAAGTTTCATGACTAAATGATTTTTTCATTAATTAAAAGAACATTTCTTTAAAAATCAGTATCTGTTATAATTGAGATAATAGTAAGCCAATATCTAGCAGAAATATGGCATAAACTAAGCTACGAAGTTAACACATAGCTACCTTAAAAATCTAATTACTTATTGGAAATTAGGGGAGATATCTTACCTTAAATTTTTCGGAATTTTTCAATTTTTGTTGATATTTTCACTATTTCGGTTCTAACAAATAATATCCGGCAAAGTATATTCTGCTACGGTGACTTTATCAATGTTTTCTTTGAAGGCAATACAAGATGAGATGCGAACTAGGTGATCACTAGTTTGAGCGATTCTTCGTTGCTTTCGCTTGCAATTTCTCTGCGAGCTACCGCTTACCCTTCTGTGGACAGACGAAATCGCCACGAGATGACCGAGGTGATCAATAGTGGAACGAAGCCGGTATAGGGAACGAAATAAGGGGACACATTAAATCTCAGGTGACAGATACTATGTGCGAAGGTTCCATGGATACGAACAACAAAGTTGCGACGGATGGTAAAAACGGCGGCGCCGAGGTCAACCGTCACGAGCAAGCGTTCGCGAATCAACAACGCAACGGCCAACAGAACAATACCTGCAGCGGCGACAGTTCTTCCTTGAGAAGGTAGGTGAATCTCGTTGATGTTGTACATATTATATGCCAAGCGGTGAGTGAGTGGATGGACGGATAAAAAGTCCTGCGCTGTATTGTGCGATAATAAATCACGATGAAGGTCTAGGGTTTCTTTAAAAATAGTAATATTGTTAAGGCAAGACTGGGAGAAATATATACCTATAAAGAAAGCATATCAAAATGGAAGTTTAGCTAGCTTTTTGTAATATAGCCATGAATGGGTGTTTTACGCTTGCATGACCAGAATGTCTTAAATTAGAGCACATAAAATAAATATCTTAGACGTTATATATACAGTGCTCTTTTTCAAGACTAGCCATAAGTTTTTACGTGGGTACATTTCGCTAGGGACGCTTTCTGCAAGGTTCAGCGTATTGAAAAACGTGAATAATGTTAGGATGAGTCTACTAGACTTAATTAAATCCTTTCTTTAACACAATAGATCAGAAAATGCTGTTATTAAAATTGAAAATTTATGAAGCAAGAGGTAAGCCGTTTCAACTAATAAAATTCTAAGAAATTCAAGAATCTATTTTTGGTAAATTGGCGCAAAAACAAAATATCCAAAACACTGCGACATACTTCATTCAGTTCTGAATCAGAAATATCAATATCAAAATATTGTACCGTGTTTTAGACAAGATTCTCGAACTTCGGGCTTTTAGTCCACAAATAAGCGTTATTGTTCCATATCTACCGAGGCAAATATATGAAATTTAGGATAAAGAAGATATTTTAATACTATTTTTTCGTTAACATTTTCATTTTGATTTCGAAACATTTCTTCATTAATATACTTTCACGAAAGATACGAGGGCTTTTTTTTCACCTCCGATAGCTCATAAGAACAAGACAAGTGGAAATAACAAAAATTAATTTATTACCAAAAGTTATGAGTAGAAGAAATTCGCCGATTCTGGATCCTCCTTGTAGGAGTCCCATGTGTTGGGGAGAGAGAGAGAGGTCGCTTCTTATGGAGGTTTCAATGTGTAAGAGGACGGCGTAACTAACAAAATTGCCTCATAAGAAAGTATATACAGGGTGTGTCACAACATAGTATTCAAAATGGCGGATGAAGAAGATGGCGATACGTAAACAAGATGATAGATGACATAGCGCGGTAAAAAGATGACGTTAGCGAGATGGCCGTGAGGATGACAGTATTTGTTTAACACATACACACTCCCGATTAATATAATCTCAAATAACAGGAAGTACTGTTTCGGTATAAAAAGTAGTATACAGGTCCGTTTAAAAGGAGTGTGCAAATCCGTACAAAAGCAGTGTACAGGTCTATTCAAAACTAGTATACAAGTCATCCGAAAGCAGTTAACCGCGGCCGTCATTGCGTATATAGGTTATAAGTTTGAATATACATTGTGAAAAATGTGAATAGCGGGCAGAAGATTGATGGGCCTAAATTCATATTTTATGCTGTTTCAAACTGAAAAGCAGGCTAGAAGAATACAAAGAAAATATAAAAGGTAATTTACAGACGCCATCTCCATCCGTCATCTTGAACACTGTGTTATGACACACCCTGTATATACTTTCTTATGAGGCACCCTATATAAATTTTACACAATGAAACCCTCATAAGGAAGCACCTCTCTCTCTAACACATGGGATTTCCATAAGGAGGATCCAGAATCGGCGAATTTCTTCTACTGTTATGTACAAACATGGTTGCTTTGCTACATAATCACTGTCAAGATTGATGCATTTGTCATGTCTATGGACGAGCCTTCCAATTTCCTCTGCATAGAATGTTGTCGCCAGTGAGTTGAGATGGCCCGTTACGTTATTTTGAAGTTCCTGTGTACTCTGGAAGCTCTGTCCTCCTAGCCACTTTTCACACTCAACTTACTGATGGTAAACCTCCGTTTTTCTCGAACCATTTTGTCAACTCGTTGTCAATGTCTTGTGATGCGACAGACTTGATTCTTTGAACATCTGCTCGGCCTTTTTTAAACTTCCTACACCATTCATGCACAACACCATCCCCATAAAGTTTTCACCGTATACTCTGCTCATTCTTCGATTGAATTTCAGCTGCACAATTCCCTTTTGCTTGAAGGAATCGAATTACACTACGCAATTTTAGTCACCTTCTGGATATCCCCGTCTCCTACCGCTTGCATGACTGTTTACAGGGGCGAATGAAAGTTAAAAAGACAACAACTTTCATAGGTAGTTTGCGCAATTCGTTATAATAATTAAAGGCAGCGACTGCTTTCCTCAGCTTATTGTTAGCATCCTCAAGTGCGCTATCTCCAAGTGACATCATATATCATCTTATCCGCACGTCAAGGAGTCTGAAGTTTTCTAATAGGCATTGTTTTATAGGAAGCATGTGTATCAAACAAGTCAGTTATAATAAACCTAATAATTCCACGATTTTGAAAAAAAATCCAGTTTCGTTATTCATCGACTTAGTTCTTTAATTGGTAAATTGTGTACATGCTTATAGAATTATTACATGAATAAAAGTACTTCTTTTTAAAATATTTTGTTAAAATTTAAAGTGTCCATTCTATTATGAGCGGTGATATACGTGTTTTATTATTATGTTTAAAAGCAACTCAAACTTAACCAATATTTTGTCTGCCAGTGACCTATTCAAAATGGTAATTGGACATGTATCAGCGTAATTTGAAAAAATTCTGCGGCAATTTGCGACTGTGACAAAACTCGGGTTCTGTAGTAACGCCAGAATCGAAAGAACAATCAAAACAGTTGAGTTCTACCTTGTGGACGTGCCCCAAAAGAGGCAAAGGTGATACCACTAGCAGGCAAGTCACGGCCACTATCTTTTTGACTTGCAAGTTATTATATTTACTGACTATTTGGAAAAGGCCAAATTTCACTAAGAATTCCACTACGATAATGCACCTGTCTATTCGTTCGCCATTGCAACAGCGAAATTGCATGATTTACACTACGAACTGGTGCCGCATCCACGTTATTCTTAGGATTTGGTTCGTTCCCTGCAACTTCTTCTTCTCTCGATACATGAAAAAATGTTTGGCCGAGAAGAAGTTCTGATCAAATGGAGAAACAGAGAGCTGCTTTGCAGCTTTGGAGAAATTTAAAATTTGAAATATCATTGAACGAAATATATCGAGCTAAAATTTAGATATCTTGAGGGATAAATAACAAATTCATGAAAAGTATTTCTTTCTTCAAAAGGTTTCTGAATTTTTACTTAACCCCCGCAGATCCTACATGCATATACATAAATTGAAAACAGCTAATCCGTTTAAGACTATCTTTTTATTTGATTTGAAAATACCATAAAACTTTTTTTAACATATTTATATTTAAGTACAAGATACCTCCTCTAAAACTATGCTACACTTGAACTCTCAGAATAGCATATTCTTACTAAGATCTTTCAAGTTTGCACACTTGAACTGAAGCTAATAATCCTAATCGAAGCAATAGCTTTTCGAATGGATGATACTCTTTCACCCGCAATTTTCATCATCTATTTGTAGACTGATTTAAAATATTTCCACGTACCGTTTTCAACGATGGAAACCACGTTCTTTAACCTTTGGTAGTTTAGATCATATGTGGGCAACAACCGGTCCGCTGTAAGATTAGGTCCGGGCCGCGAGACATTTTGAGAAACCTTTCGTAGTTTGTAATAAATTTCACGATTTAATTATAATGTTCTACCAATTTCTTTTCAACTTCTTATTTTAATAAATTGCATTATTACATATAATATTGTCGTATTATTTCATGTTTGATAACTAGAGACCGGATTATAGGCAAAGTCCAAAATTTTAATTTAATTTATTTATTATAGCTTACGTCTATATGTAGATGTATTATACTGATTAAAGTTAATTAACGCTAATTAACTTTAATCAGTGTAATACATCTATATATAGACGTAAAATATAATAAATAAATTAAATTAAATTTTTGCACTTTGCATATAATCCGGGCTTTACTGATAACTAGTGCTAAAAATTATGAACACTACTTTAAAATGCACTACTTTTAAAGCGTGTTTACACAGTAAAATACTTGGTTTAGATGATGTATACACCTCTAACAAAACGGAGAAATAACGTCAAATCTAAAGGAGATAGCAGAATGAATAAATAATACTTTGCAAAAATAGAAAAAAAAACTAGCACAACAAAATTAAACCCAATAACAATAACACTAAACTACGATCAACAAATAGGAATCAATTTTAAATTGGATGGAAAGACAATACATATAGAATCAATAATTCAAGAACTAAAACCAAATAAAGCGCCAGGATTTGATAGGATCAGTACAAAACTAATCAAAGGAAACACAGAAAAATTAACACCGATAATAACGAAACTGAACTACTCTGGCAAAGATCCCAGCACTCCCAAACCACCCAAGAAGAAAATCGAGAACCGAATCCATTGCTACGAAGGCGACCTAAAATGTTTCCGGAATCGACAAGAAAAACACTGTATTGGTGTGGTTTCGTATTTATATTTTTCGACGTAGTCTCCTCGAAGATCAATACACTTTTTGAAACGATGCTTCATTCTCTTCAAGTCGTCGGAAAAGTACGATGTCTCGAGGTCTGCAAAATAGCTATCTGTAACGGCGATGGTCTCCTCATTTGAGACAAATCCTTTTCCTCCCAGTGATTGTTTTTCAGGTTTGATAATAAAAAAAAGTTACTGGGGATTTGGTCCGGTGAATATAGATGATGACAGACTAATTCGTAGCGCAACTCATTCAAATTGGACACGATGATGCGGGATGAATGAGCCGGATCATTGTCGTGGTGGGAAAGTGTCTCCTTCAATACTGCATCGAATCGGGTCAATAAATCGCTATAGTATTGCCCCGTGATTGTCCTTCCCCTCTGCAGTCGATGAGGATCACACCTTGGAAATCCCAAGAAATGGTCACCATGACCTTCCCGGCCGATGGAACCCTCTTTACCTCATTCGGAGCCGATTCGCCTGGAAAAGTCCACTACTTCGACTGTTCCTTGGTGTCCAGTATGTAGTGATGGATCCAAATCTCATTCACGATTACAAAACGCATGAAGAAATCTCTTGGATTGCGTTTGATCCTGGTCAGACACTCCTCCGAAACGGTCACCCGATTTCGTTTTTGCTCCAGTGTGAGCAAACGCGATACCCATCGCGCCGAAGGCTTTTTCATATCCAAAGTTTCGTATGGGATATGGCCAACGCATTCTTCTCAGATGACTGTTGTCTCTGCTATCTCTTTCAGCTTCAATCGGCGATCGTCTAACACGACATCATGAATCTTTGATCGACTACTTCATCGGTAGCGGTTTTTGGGTGTCCACTGCGTGGTTCATCACTTGTGCTAGTGCGGCCACGTTTGAACTCGCTCACCCAGAAGCTAATGGTCGAAAATTATGGAGTAGTTCCGCCATGAACCTCTAGCAAAATATTTCGAATTTACTTGGCCGTTTCTCCAGACATCCAGAAGTCATTTATCACTGTACGATATTCGATTTTCTTCACTTTTGCGAAACCGCTTGACTTACTATACAAAACACACTTTTAAACAACAACTATTGACAGTAGACGTCTGAAATTTTGACAGCTGCCATAAAAGAGGTTGTTCCTGCCGACCAATGAATCCACTTCAACCTTCGTGCGCCAACTCTTCCGGAAACATTTCAGGTCGCCCTTGTAACTGTGTATGTTACATTTTTGTATATCAATATTCACATATTTGTATAGAAATTTGTAGAGTAGTAAATAAATTTGTGTTTTGTTTATAATTTTGAAGCTTTTAATGCGTACATTTTCAAAACGTCCAAAACTGGTAATTTGCGGTAGTTTCTCGGAAGCAAAACATTTGTAAATCAAGAATAATTGCAAAATTGCCGCACCTTTCAAAAGCAGGTTTATAACTTTATATTCACATACGTAAGTTCGTTCATTTGAATTACAATCAGTGTTGCTGGCAAAATTTCATTTCTAAAAGCATCGCAATTTATTCCTTGTGACCTAAATTCGAGGTGCTTCCATCATTAAGGAACGCAACAGGAACAAATGTAATTGATTTACCTTCTATCCGTACCAAGCGGAGAAGCAATGTTTTTATTTTCGATAATTAACCTAAATATCGATTAATGTGAGCAAATGACGTTATTGTGACGGAGAAACCTTCACCTTTTAGCGCTTCTTTCTGGATACTGCTTGGTGACTTTTTAAAGCGGATTAAAAGTTTATCGTGAGTTGGATTCAGCGACCATACCGGAGCGATAGCGAATAAAATATCGCGACATCTGTACGTGTTTATGACAATTTAATCGACTATTTTAGTGAACACTAATTACCAAAAACCCCGTGTGTTATCGATTAGTTTTGCGACTATCGAATGATAAGCTTTATCTCTGTGTACTTGTTCGTGTGTCAATACATTGTTTATGTCATGAATAAAAATAATGGTGCTCGTTTTATATAATATAAGCTTGCAGGTTCACGTGAAATCCTCGAACAGGACTTTGTTGTATCAAGGAAAACTGCAAAAAAACTTAACTGATTATGTTTTGCTTTTGCATGATTTTGATTAACTTTTGCATATATTGAAACTATATTTAAATGAATACGTAGGCTTCCACGGCCAGAGTTAGTAATAGGCGAACTACTTCCGGAATTAGACCGTGTCATGATGAATTATATAGAAATGAAATAAGAGTAAGAAGAAATGAAATCAAAAAAAAAAGAAAATAAAAAGGAGAAATGGAAAAGGAGCAGGACGAAAAGGGTGAAAAGAGTAAGAGTAGGAAAGAGAGAAGGGAGACAGAAAAAAAGTGAGAAAAAAAAGAAAAAGAGGAAGGTGGGTTCCCGACGTTTCGTCTCCGTCGTCGGAGGCTTCTTCAGGGGAAAACAGGGAAACCAAAGTGGCACGGTAACTGGACGTGTAAACCAAGCTAGAGGCGAAACCACTTAGGGAAGAAGATCACGGTAATTCGACATGTTAACCACGCTATGGGCGCAAATCTTCTGCCTCTAGCAAAAAGTTCTAAATATTCGTGTGTACAGTCATGTGCATGAAAATAGTAGTGGCTTTAATTTGGTTGAAATATCTATTTATAGGTTAAATAAAAAAAATTATTGAACTCTTTATTCCTACAGGTAACATAACTACAGTAATAAATAAATAGATTTCTTGGCACCAAAAAGAAAATAAAACTGTTTATATTGTAGAACATGAAAATAATTAAGCATTAAAATAGCAGTCACTCCAAAATACTGTCGAAATTCACTTTTACTTAGGTAATTGGATTGAAAAACTTAATATTTTGTTGCTTACCTGCAAGTCTCTAATGAAATTTTTTGCCATTTAGCTTGGCGCAATCGCCACAGATTGTCAATACCTTTCTTAGCAGCAGATACAGCCTTTTTCAACTCAACCCACAATAGCGTCAGCGGACTGTAATCTGCGATGAAGAGGTTCTGAAATGAGATGTGAACATTGATCAGATTGTTAGACAGTATGAAGAAACGGATTTTTGAAACTACAGTAGACGCTCGGTTATGTGAACGATATCAGCCAAGCACTGTTCACATTACTGAAAGTTTACATTAGCGAGCCTTATTTTATTTATAAACAAATTACATAAAAGAAAATATGGATGTTTATTAAAAAATAAATTATGAACAATGAATAACATAATACATATAATACTAAAAAATAAATTTTACGTTATTTTGAAAAATAATGTCCTATTTTTGTTTGCGCAAATTTACGCTTGGTCTCTAATGCCATTGCCCCTAGTTTACGGAGCACTAAAATATCGGAATATAATATGTCTTTTTTTTCAGCCCAATCTAATGCTTGATTAAAAATTCCTACAGCCTGCGCGTCATTCACTATATTTTTTATTTTAATCGCAGAGTCGTCATCTTCACTCACCCCATCTCCCTCTTCATGTGCATCATCCATCTCTTTATCGTCATTCTATAAACTAACATCGGTAATTGTGCAAACAATATTGGGATTTATTGGTTTCAATAATTTGAGAACGTCCGATGATGCACTGTCAATAACTTCAGCATCAGATAGTAACTGTTTTCTAATGATGGTTAGCGGTACATTGTCTTCATCGTCATAATCATTACTGGAGTAAAGTAAATTTTTCACTTTGTCACTTAATTTTAAAAATGTTCTTTTATTGGACGTGGATACCATGTCTGTTCTGGCGTGATTTTAGCTGCACACTACTTTATTTCACGAGAGGCAAGAGAGCCAACGCTTACAGGAATCCCATACATAAATCGAGGAACAACCGGTGCCGGCGCTGAAAACGTTTACGTAAGCATTCTTTTGGTCGATTCATTTACGCGCGTAAATCAGGAAATAACCGGCACCCTAAACTGTTTACATTATCGAATTGTACGTGGTGCAAGCTTGTTTACATTACTGGTCGTTCCATTTGATCCTATAGTAACAATTTTATGTTTACACGACCGTGACGTTTCCACTACCGGGTATTTACATGAGCGAGCGTTTACTGTATTTTGAATAAAATGCAAAACATTTTTTCAATGTTAGCTTCTCTTTGATTTGTTTTTTTTAGTTGAATATTTAGAACATGAATGTTTTATTCAACAGTTTGTTATTGAAACTTCGCTGAATGTACAGACCATCTAAACATTTTTAGGATAAATATTAAAAATATTGTGAGAACATAAAAATAAATTGTTATATATATACCTCAAATAAGCATAGGCTAGCTTTCTACACGTTTTACGTGTTTCAAAAATGCACAGAGTACCCCGCATAAGTATCACATATACTTAATTCAAAATGTTTTTGTTTAAAGATGTATTTGGGAATGAAATAATTTCAAGTGACATGCTTTCATATTTTCTATATGGATATAATATTACCTTTAACTTAGAATTGCATTTTTACAGTTAAGTAGAATGTACGCTTCAACCAAGTAAACATTTTAGAATGTGGGAAGTTTGAAAATCTACACTGTGAAACTATCATATGACAGAATTTATAAGTCACGGTCCTAAAGCTTTTGAATATCAAAATATGAAGATGTAGCAACAGTTTGTGTGCGAAATGAAATTATTCGACTAGTAACTTTTGACCCACTACGTGTTCTCATTTTACCACGTTCTATTCTGAGAACATAAACATGAGATACAGGGGATTATCCTTTTTAGTAAGATTATTACTTTCAATATCGCCATCTTTATCTTCACCCATACATTATTCATGTAACGGTTTCAAGTAACAAGTGCATTGTTTAGCTGTCGATAATCATTAGTTATATCCACCGTAACGACGTCTTCATCGCGACACAAATAAGTCTATCGCTACCGAACGTTTGTTATATCCAAGTTAGATGACGACATCTAGAGCTTCTCGTCAAAGTTTTCGAGAATTAAACGAATGCTAATTCCAAGGCTTTAAGTTAAATTTAATCAACGCTAACAATGCTTAATGAACTGTCAGCGAGTTTATACATCAGAATTAGTGCCTAATTAGGAACATAAGTTGGTATTACGTTGCGAAAAAGTACCTAACTAACTTTTCGAGTTATAAGCTGTGAAGTAAAGCTCTTGTATGAAAACACGCCCAGCTTAGTTTTGCGATGATGTATTTATTACAGATGTGGTACTATTTTCGATATTGAATGCACGTTGAATATAATTGTAAGAGAATAGATTCAAACAAGATATGACTATTCGCAACCTTAAAAATATGTAAAATATGCTGTGATACCCTCCTCGAAACACATAATTGATAATAAAAACAAAATTTGTCAGTTAATATTACCTTGTATTATACCGGTCAATCCCTTCACGTAAATTAATTCAACACCTTTCAAAATTACTAAAACCTTACTTCGGATTAAGCCTCCATGTTTCAATTTCATCTCCTTTCTTTCAGTTTTAACCGCATCTAATTAGATCTTACCCAAAAGTACCTCGACCGTTGAAATTGAATACGATCCAATTAATCATCTAGATTCTAAACTAATTAATCTTCCTTTTTGGAGAGGATTATAATGTGGATATTCTAATGCAAATCAGCGGAAAATTACGGTTTAATAAGAATAATTCAACATCGAATGACGTACATATTACTCATCTTAAATTTCGAATATGCTATCATATATGTACACTGCCGCCCATAAAATAATACAACTGATAGGCATATCGTGAAATAGTTAATCCTCATTATAAATTATTGCATGCAAATATAAAATTGTTGCACATAATCCGTAAACCCTAAACATTTAGATACAAATTTCATCCGACTACATTTTATTGCCCCCTTCCAAGAATGCGACTATTGTTTGGCGGGGATCGGGTAGGAAGTTTATAATCACGTATTGAAAAATAGCAAATTGTTGAAAAACAATAATGTGCATGGCAGCACAACTATGATTCAAACATATGGTGATTTACAGTAACGTTTACTTGAGCGATATGGGTTACTTTTTAACGAAACTACCATGTAACTATGTAGATATAATAACATCCATTTTAGTTTTATAAAGAAAGAAAATTGGGCAAATATTTTTTGAAGAATCAGATCCAAATTCGAAGCTTTTGGTAGTAAATAGCGTATATACATATATATATTTATATACTTTTATATGTACCACTAAAGAAAAATATGTTGCCACAAGCACAGTCATACCATCTGTAAATCACGAAAAGGGTTCGATAACGGCATGTAATGGACAACTTGATGAGAATTAAAGGAATACTGAAAAAGGGAAGTATATAAAGAAATTTGAGAGAAATATATGATTTATCGTTGGTCGGAGGGGGTCAGTTTACTTTTCAGCACGATAATCACCCCAAGCACTTTTCGAAATTCGACAAAAGGTTTTTCAACAGAAAAATAGATGGAGTTGAATTCTATTCTTAGAGAAAGAAAAGTATGTCAGCAGAGTCCAACTTCAATAAAGCGTTTATGAAAAAGAGTCTGTTGATTCTGAGAGGATCAAAATTAACGCAGAAACTTTAAATAAAGAAAAAATATGTGAAAGTTGTGTCAGTCTGTAGTAAAACACATTTTTTAACAAAACTATCATGTAGCTGTGTGGATATAATATCAACTTTGGAATTACAATTCCTCTTAAACTTGTAACCAGTAATGTTTGACATCTTTATCTTTTTTTAAAGCTTCTGCGTTAATTTTGATTCGCTCAGAATTGAATGAAATCGTCGTGTTCGCTCAGAGTTCGGTATTTGCAGGCTTGTGTAGACGAACGGGGGGTACGAGCCGGATTATGATTGGAGGATTCAGCCAGAAGAGATTTCCACTGAAGCTGTAACGGATAACCGTCTTTGCTGTTGAAATTGTTGGGATGTTTATGGATTTCGTATCTTCTCAGATTTGTCTAAAATAATAGTAGGTTTCAGGGGACAGAAGTTTGGTCTCGTTAAACCAAATCTGGTATCTTTCCAGCTTATGTTCGGCTGATGATTTGATATTTTGTTTTTGAGGTAGTTTGCCTATTTTATCCGTAACACCTTCAATGTATGGTGACCGCGGGATCTTGACTAGAAGCTGTAAGGTGTTTGGGAATGCGATGGCGGTGTATCATTTTCCGGGTATGTCGTTTTCTGAAATTGTAGCGGAACTCAGTCACATGTTTCAATTCTCGAACGAGAGCGTTGGAGTTCGAGAAAATGACCGTTTAGCTAATGGGTTTATGGCTTGTTTCTGTGCTAGATGATAGTGCGGCCAAATAACAGTTCGTGTGTATCCTAGTTTACGATTGGGGTAGCGAGATACTAGGACATCTAGATATAGGAGTCGTCTATCTGATTCAACCTCGATAGTAAAACATATGTGGGAATTCACAGGTAAAGCAGTAAACTCCACTCACACAAATTTATTAATTATTCGGAACGCAGGGTTTCCAGAGCACGTGGACTCCCATTGTCAACCGTGTTGCCGATTGAATGTAAAAACTGTATCACACATGCAAATTATTTTTTACGCAGGCTCTAAAATTTCTTAAAACACATAACTACTTACAATCTATGGGTGGTATCGGATATGTGTGTATTTTCAGGAATGAATGGAACGGAAATGAACCGTATCTTTAACAGGGCCTTATGGTAATAAATCCATCAGACTCGACTGTGCAATTGGAGGTGGTTCTCTGTTCAATAAGTTTCTGTTCTTTTTCATAAATATTGGTTCGTATTCGTTCTACACGAGTTTACGTTTTTAAAAGTTTAAGGTTTTTTAATCCATTTTATATCCGGATTTTACCATATACATAATCTGCAACGCTTGACAGTTCCGGTTTATCGAAACGTAGTGTCTAATATGTTCTTTAAACCTCGTTTCGATACTTCTTTTTGTTTGTCCAATAAAACTTTATCACAATCATTGCATGTGATTTTATAAATTCCAGACTTTTTAATCATTTCCGGTTTATCTTTGGAATTCCGAAAGGGTTCGAAAAGGGCGCATATTAGTTCTTAAGTGTTGTTACCTTTTTGTTTTTCTTTTCAATATTATTAAAACTTATACGGTGAAAAAGGACATGACAGATATAGCGCACTAACGATTACAAATTACCTACATGCGAATGTATAGTTAATCTTTTAAATAGCTTGGAAACTGGCCAAATTCAAGGCAATTAGAAAATGTTTAAAAAGTTTCCTACGACGTTTTGCATATATGTAAGTCAGTAAGAGAAATTAATTCGGTAGAAACAAGAACTGTTTTAAAACGGAAAATTCGTTTTGTGATGTATCGGAACATAAATTCTAACATTTTAGTTAGTTCAAATTATTCGAATTTCAAACAAGCATTTGAATACATACTTAACTGTTCAATTCTTCGCCGGTGATTCGGCTTAAGCGGGATGCAAACAAAATACAATGACTGTACTGTTGAGAATAGTTTGGTAACAAACAAATTCTTGTAGATATATAGGGTTTTACACGCAACCGGTTCGTTGAAAGTTTTCGCAGTTACCATCTCTGCCTACTTTTTCTAGTGGGCAATAAACGTATCTGCTGTATTTGGCAAATTACTTTTTAAGGTTCGCATTACTTCCGGTTATACCGGCAGTCATAACCAACTGGCTAACTTTGAAAGTATGGAATCTAACAAAGCAATAAAAATTATGCCATTCCGCTAAAAATATCGATGTTGGTTATGATTTTCGGTATAATCGGAAGCCATACTTGTTAAAATAGTTTGTCATAATAAAACGACTTCCTGCTATAAATTTTCAAAACTAGACTAGACGCTAACTACGAAAACTTTTAATGTTCGTTTGTTGTAATTTATTAATAGAAGATAATTTCTTACGAATATCAGGAAATAACGATCGAAGATGCATGCAGAGTTTAAAAAATTGGGAGAGCTCGCCAAAGATTTAAAGCTCTGCATAAATTGGCAAGACTACAGGAATTTAGACTGGTAATAAAAAAGATATGTTTAATAGATTAATCAAAATGAAAACTGTCACGTTACTGTACTAGTGGTTAACAGGTGAAAAATATATTAGTCCTGTGTTTTATTATTCTACTTTATACTAGTGTATAGTTGACATTAGAAGTGAAGCAGTAAGTACTTATTGATTTCGATTGAGTCCGAAGTATCAGAAGAAATCAGTAATAGAACATCTGATGAAGCCACAGTGATAGCGAAACATGTCATATATTATGTTGTGTTAAATACATTGGAAATATTTGTAAAATTGTATTTTACTTCTTCGCCCATGTTCAAGTAATTATTGACCAACAATGGATTATGGATCTCTACTTATTATTGAGATTTTTTTGACAGAGACAAAAAATTCCAGTACTCTCACGCCAGCCTTACATTCCAGGCATGATATTGTGTGATTATTTTCTTTTTCCAACGCTTAAGTGAAAATTGAAAGGTTTCTATTACAAAACAATAAAGAACAGCCAAAGAGTCACGACGCAGGTTTTTAACAGCCTCATGGAACAAGACTTCCAGAATTTTTAGCACAAAGGGAAAACTCGCTGGAGATGCTACGCTATATAGTGGGGTCAAATGCTCGAGAAGCGGAAAAAATTCAATATGTAGAGAGATAATCCCATCGAACTACGGTTGGTCTCATTCGATTCAGTATAAAGGAATACATTAAATTAAGAAGATGAATTAGTTTAATTTCTTAATAGTAATGTACTCGAAATATGGGTATATTATGCACATTCATTCTTTACAATAAAACAGTATTATTTTAGAGACTAATACGATAAAGTATAATAATATAATAATAGTTATACCTGCTAATAATTTGGCCAAATACTTACTGGGGCAACATTAATTCACTGATGAGAAGGTGTTTCTTCTTAGCCTCAGGCCTCAGGTGTGTAATATAGGAATCTGACTACTCGAGCATCTCGTTTGTGGCGGTAGGGGAACATTTCCTAAATTGGAATAGTTTATATAGGAAAAATTGCAGGAATTGTGTAATATAATACACTTTAGTGCAATGTAATGTAATGTGATATATAGTGTGATACAATATAATATTGTGCAATGTTGTATAATGTTCTCTATGTTTTTGAAATTTTGCTTTGCTATTATGTTTTGGCATTTCGATAAAATGAAATATTTCATAAGGAAATTAGGAAATATCCTAAGTAAAGTTGTAAAATTTTAAACAACGATCATTTACAAAACTGTGGTGGTGGTAAGCCACTGTGATAAGCTAAAAAATAATGTGCTTAATGTTTTGTATGAGAAAAACGAGCTTTGCTTACTTAAATGATAAAGATACTACAAGTGATACAAGAAGGTCAATAAATCGACAAAAACTATACCATTAAACATAAAATAAGAAAGTTGATACAAACACCTTGTACGCCGCAATACTTTTTTTTTCAAATGAAATAGTTCACCATGACTATACTGCAAGTTTCAAAATCAAATTCCCACAAGATGTTCGAAAAATTTTAATACCTGTATAGTTAGCTATATAATACATAGTTATAAACATCGTAACGCCAATGGAATATATTCTTCTTTTGAAATAAGTTCGATGACGTTAAAGCATTGAAACTATTTGCACATATTCCGAATTTTCACTTAAATCCCAGTTAAATGATAATATCTGAATAGGCAAATGCATTCTGATTCCAAATTAATCTATGCCTATTTAAAGCAGGGTAAAGCATTTTTTAATCAAATTATATGTAAGAGTTATAGCGCAAATTGGTTTATTCTTGTCATATGTTTTAGACTTTTGTCTAGATGTTCATACCTAATTGATATTCACTATTTTAAAACTAGAAATTGATATATTTCTTAAGAAAAGATGATTTTGCCGGCCGCAATTATTTCCGCCGTTGTCCTATTGTGGGCTGTGTGTATTCCAGAGGAGCATACTTTGAAGAGGATAATATTAAATTGCAGATATGTTTGAATTATTAAACACTTTAAAACTGGTAAATTAAATGATTATTGATTAACTATAATGAACGGTTATTCTCTCACTTATAGATCAGTGTAATCTTTTCATATCTCTCCGCCACTGGACCAATATACGGATAAATTTCGCTAGCTAATCCCTTTCTTTTCATAAGCCCCAAGCCTAACCGAAATTTAGGTTGCGTACGAAGCGAACTCGGTTGAATATACGTATAATTCCAGAATATTTCACGGATGACTTAGCCCCGAAACAATTTCGAACCGCTCGTTAGGTGTACGCCTCCGATATACTCTCGATATATCGGATTACTTAACTTCGGCCTTATCTTGAACTTATTAGAGCGGCCGTCCTAAAAATTAAGTAATATAGCGAGCACGAATTGGGAATTCGGAACATGGAGATGAATACTGAAGCGTCCCGGCGATAGGGGAATTACGGAACCGGTAAGGAATTTAGACGATCACGTGCAAACGGGGGAAGTAAAAATAAGAAACAAAAAACAGGTAAAAACCGGGAAACGAAAAAGAGATGTTTGTTGTTCTAAGGTAAAAAGAGCACTTTAGGCAAGGGAATTGAATTCCTTTACAGAGACCACTTTACGCCGGCATAAAAGTTAGGTTTTATTCGTACATCGCGAATCGAATTTACGCTTTTTGTTGTTTACGAACGAAAAATGTATAAGACTCTCGCCGAAAAAGAAAGTTCGGGTGACGGAAGACGTTCCTCAATCTTAACGTTAAGTTTGAATATTATAGAAGATTTGACAAGTTGGAAAACTTCGCGCTTTTACGCCATCCACAAAACACATTCATATACATAAAGTTGGATACCACATATTAAAAAGTTAGGAAATTTATTCTTCTATAGGAATAGTCATAGAATAAGAAAATGCTGTCACGAATTGTCTTTTACACAATAGCTTAAATATAATAGATTGTGTTAATCTTCACTTGAAGTTTGACAACCAAACACTGCTTCGCAAAATGGAAATCTGTATTTCTATTTGCTCTTATAAGAAGCTAATAAGTATAGAATCAATCCTAGACCTAGTCTGCCAAAGAGCCGTTCGGATTTGAAACTAAATGAAATACTTTTCATCTGTGTCTACGAAGGGAAGATTCCAAAGTGTCACACACAGTCGGAGATCGGATTGAAACTTTTTGTAGAATCCATTGAGTATTGTAAAACAGCGCTTTCAAGAGGAAACAAAATTATGTATCTCACTTCCTCTAGGTCTATCAACCTAGCGCAGATGAGGTTTTTTTGTAAGCCCTGTATGTATACGCAAACATACTGCCTTCTCATCCCCAATTACACCGAAACAAATTATAAATAGCTAACACATGGGCTGAAAAGTCCCGGGCCTAACACATAGATGACGCTAGTTTTATTGCAGTCACCTTTCAAAACAATAGATCAAAAACAATTTCATATTTTAATTTTACACTGCTTCTTGATGGGAAAAAATACCGTTCAAGCGAAGCAATGGCTTGAAAAGTGTTATGGGGACTCCGCTCCATCAGAAACAACAATCAAAACGTTGGTTTGCTGACTTCAAACGTGGTCGTAGAGACACCGATGATGCAGAACGCAGTGAACGTCCAAATGAGGCGGTAACACCAGAAAACATCAAAAAAATCCACAAAATCGTTTTGAATGATCGAAAAGTGAAGTTGTGTGAGTTAGCTGACATCGTAAAGATATCAAAAGAACGTATTGGCTTTATATTGCATGAGCATTTGACTAAGAGAAAGCTGTGTTCAAAATGGGTGCCGCGTTTGCTCACTGTTGACCAAAAACAAGAACGTGTTGATGATTCTGAGCAGTGTTTGGCCATGTTTAAACGTAACAAACCGGAATTTTTGCGTCGGTATGTGACAATGGATGAAACATGGATCCATCACTTCACTCCGGAATCAAAACGATCGTCATCTGAGTGGACAGCAACTGGTGAACTTCGTCCAAAGTGCTCGAAAGCACAACAATCGGCTGGAAAGGTTATGGCCTCGGTATTTTCGGATGTGCGTGGTGTAATATTCATCGACTATCTTGAGAAAGGGAATACCATCAATAGTGAATATTATATAGCGTTATTGGAGCGTTTGAAGGCCGAAATTGCAAAGAAACGACCGCATATGGCAAAGAAAGAAATTTTGTTTCATCAAGACAACGCACCGTGTCACAAGTCAATCAAAACAATGGCAAAACTACATGAATTGAACTTCGAATTGCTCCCACATCCACCGTATTCGCCAGATTTGGCTCCCAGCGACTACTGGCTGTTCGCAGACCTCAAAAAAATGGTCGCCGGTAAGAAATTTCGCGCGAATGAAGAGGTTATCGCCGAAACTGAGGCCTATTTTGAGGCAACAGATAAATCGTTCTACAAAAGTGGTATTGAAATGTTAAAGCGGCGCTGGAATAATTGCGTTGCTCTTGATGGAGATTACGTTGATGAATAAAGCTAATTTTGAACCAAAAAACCCGTGTTTTCTTTGTTAGGCCCGGGACTTTTCAGCCCATGTGTTATAGTGTGTGGTATGAAGATATACAAGGTACATATTGTACATCCACAGTCTCACAAATAAATAGCGGAACTTTAATTTAAACCATAGAATACTTGGCGTCATATATTAAACGGTAACAGCATTAGAAACATACAGCAATTTCCTTGCAATTATCCAACGTAATTGAATTACTGAAAAAATCAGTCTCGGAGGGACTCGAACCCACAATCTTTACGTTTCCGACGTACTGTGCTACCCATTACACCAGGAGACCACTGAATTCAAGCCGCTTCGAGACTGATTTTTTCCGTAATTTAATTATGTTGGATAATTGCAAGGAAATTGTAATTTTATCATTAACACTTCTTATTTTATAAGCGCTAAATTCACAACCACCTATTTTATATCACAACGATTGCAAGTACTGTGTGGTAGTATAATTCCCAGGCGTTGCAGTAAACTACATTTCATACAAATTAATAATTATTCGGAAGGCAGCGTTTCGAAATATTTCTTACGCGAGCACTAAAGTTTCTTAAAATATATATCTTTTTACAACCCAGTAGATGGTCTCGGATATCCGTTTCTTATCAGTAGAGACCGTATTATATGCAAAGTGGATATTATATTACGTCTATTTGTAGATGTCTTATAGTGATTATAGTTAATTAACGCTAATTAACTTTATTCAGTGTAATACCACAAGGTGCAAATCGCGCTGAATTGACGGAAAAAAATCGAAAAATCATTAGTATCGATGGGAATTTCACTGTGAGAATGTTGGCTGAACAAATTTTGGCGATTGATTTGGGTAAAAGAAAGCTGTGTTCACGTTTTGTTCCACACAAGTTGAATGAAGACCAAAAAATCCCTGGTGTAACGCATCGTAGAGATATCATTGAAACTGCTAAAAATTACTTTTTTTGATTCTATCTATTATAACTCGTGAGGAAACGTGGTGCTTTAAGTATGACTCTGAAACTAAGCACCAATCTGCACAATGGAAGTCCAAAGAGGAGTCAAAACTGTAAGAATTGCGTTTTCAGAAGTCAAGAATCAAGACAATGCATTTTCTGATTACTTTTTATGATTCAAAAGGTATTGTCCACAAGGAATTTGTTCCAGAAGGCGAAACTGTTAATGGAGAATACTATCTAGGAGTTTTACATCGTTTGTGATCGAGAATTGTTCGAGATAAGCCAGTATATCATCACTTGATAAAACCAATTTGTCTCATCTCTCCTAAGTTCACGTCATTCAAGTAGTTGTGACACAGATGCTGAAGAACATCCCATAACCCGACATCAAGAAATCGGTGCATCCCTTAGCCACCCGTGCCATACGTTGTATTCAGTGTACAGGGACATATTTCGAATACAAAAATTGTTCAACAATAATATAATGTGTATTTGATTCTGTATCTGTAAGTTCCGTTATTTAATTGTCAAACTTCTGTATGTCAGAGAATTAATGAGAATGATTATTTTGCGTGTTTAATTGAATGTGTTTACAATTTAATATGGTTCTCTTGAAAGTATGCTCCTTTGTAATGCATATAGCGTCTCCAGCAGGTTTTTCGTTCCTGGTAGTAATTTTGGTTTAAGTCTTGTTCATTTAGGTTTTTTAGAACCTGCGCCGTGATTTTTTGGATGTCTTTTCATTGTTCCGTAGTGGAAACCTTTCAATTTCCGCTTAAACGTAGGTAAAAGATAATAATCACATAGATCCATGTCTGGACTGTAGGTAGGTGTGTAGTCCTGGAGTGTTTTTGTCTGCTAAATGTTTTCTAATCGACAAATCCTGATTCAAATGCCTGCTTATCATGGAATTGTTAACAAAGTATTCATACAGCAAGGTCAGACAGTGATTCAAACACTTTATCGCGAGTCCTTGAACGTTTGCGGAAAATAGGTTTGTGTGTGCGACCTGACTTTGCCAGCTCATAGATTTTTCATCACGGTAATGCCCCCAGTCACAGCTCATTGTCAGTCATAGAATTTTTGACAGAGAAAGACATTGCAATACTTCCACATCCGCCCTATAGTCGAGACATGGCTCCATGTGATTACCTTCTTTAACGCTCAAACAGAATGTCCAAAGAGCCACGAAGCAGTTCTAACAGATCAAGACTTTCAGACTTGTTACCAAGAATGGACGCTATGTGCATACTTTGAAGGGAGTAATATTAAACTGTAGATATATTCATTTAAACACTTCATTCTCGCTAATTCTGAGAGATATCTCTTATGTACACCTAAAGTTTTATGCAATTTCTCATGAAATTTATTTAAGATATATGCACAACAAATTTTATAAACGACTAAACTTCATCAGTAACATTTTTACAAACTGCGCTGAGTTTGAGTGTAAGTTGAGTGCAACAAACAAAAAGGAAGTTTCTCGAACGCTTGTATCAGTTACATATATGTACATATGTCTTTTATTGGATCATGTGCGCGAATCACTTGTAGTTAATTGTTTCTCATTACTGCTACATGTAACTCTTGGCAAACGGATAATATTACTTGAATTAACGTCAATCATATTACGTCTTTCCACTACAAAATACCTTGAATTAACAACATTTTATACACATACTCTGCACATGTAGTTGCCGTGTTTACGGCATGATTAGCGTTATTTACATTTGCTATAACACCATCAGAGACAAAAATTTACAAAACATTTGTTTTTGGAAAATTACGCACAAATTGACTTCAACTTGAAATATTGTGGCGTACGATGTACTACAACAAACAAAGGTATTTGTGGGTGCTTTGTGTAGATATTTTCGCATTTTTCTTATTTACATAGGATGCTAGGAGAGCGGAATTGATTTATTTTAGAACACATACATACTATTTTCGTGCTTGAAATTAAATATATAATATGTATATACAGTTACTAAAATTATTTGGATTTATTGTATGCTATGCAAGTTACCTTTATTTAGGGGTGAGGTGACAGCAATCATGTATCTGGGCGTAAATGGTACTTTCAATAAATCACTTACGCCTATATTCTTTCTCTTTTATTCAACAACTACTCCGTAGAGGGTAAGCGAATAAGGATGACAAAAAAAATCTCGTTTGCGCTAGTTTAATAGACCTATATAAGACGCATTTATAAATGTATAGTTTTATTTTTTTTATTCATAATGAATTTCATCAATTTGCACTTTAGTTCGAGACCGGATTATATGCAAAGTGCATGTATTTTGTTTAAAACTATATATGTTAAAAACTAAATATATGCACACATGAAATAATCACAACTAATCGTTTTAAAACCGTTAACTTTGCTTTTTTCCTTTTTTAGTTTAATTTTCATTCATAAAAAATTATGAATGGGCGTTGTGTACTATTATAGTACTACACGTAGTAAATTCTAGGAACTTAGCAATTCGGCCTTGTTAAACACCATTCTTATATCTAAGATATTTAATGAAATACATTTAAATTAGGTGCACAGTAGCGCCACCTAAGTACTCTAATCTCCACTGTACTTGTCATAAGTCGTAGTTAAGAAAGTATATAGCGATGTTAGCAACTAATTAAAGTCTAAGTATTGCGTAGGAAACAGGAGATAACTGTAAGATTAAAAATTAATTGTAATTTTATATTTTCAAACGAACTTAACCTAAAAAATACTATAATTCCAGCGCCTGTTTTAATATTTCAGATGGCGCTGAGATCGGTGAAATGTCAGTTGGAAATTTATCGATATGAAAGTGGAAGTATAACCCATAATTTCTATAATTAATACACAAAGTGAAACATACAATTGTAATTATGTAGTAAAATAGAGGATAAATAAATAAAAAGGTAGGCTAAATGTAATAATACTTATACCTCAGCGATTTTCATAGAAGATTAATAATTTTTAGGTTAGAACTGGATAATCGCTGAGACGTAGACTTTTTTGCGCGTTGTTACTTCGGTTGATAACACGAGTATTATCTCTTTCATGCACAGTATACACACATGCCATCATTTAATATCCACCATAATTCATTATTCTCATCAATTTAACTTTCCAATATGATACCTCCCAACAATATAATGAAAAGGAACGGTATTCCCTAGTAAGTATTTTTTCTCCAACAAGTTTAATTAATTTTCCGATGTAGTTATCGATTGCATATTTATCGCTAATACTTCGTAACACACACGTTTTTTAATGAAACCCAATTACAAGCACGTACGTCTCCTCTTCAAACTTGTCTTTAAACTTATCACAAAACTTGATTTAATGCACCGATCGTACGTAATAAAATTACAGCCAGGTATAAGGTAATGAAGGAGAGGTCTAAACTCGACTCGTCTAATAAAATTATCGGAAGTTGGGGGGCAAAGATTGCAACATCTCCCCCGAGACCACCTACACGGCACTGCAGGCAACGGAGAAATTGCATCCACTTTTAAAATCGAAACGTTTCCTTGTGGTTTCTTTACGCTGTACCAGTTGGAAACACATCGCGGTGTTAGAGGGAATATTTGCTTAAGCTAATTACGCCGCAATCTAATGGGAATTGGAAAACTAGCAGTTTTTTTTTTCGATTAGAGCGACGCAACCCAATCTGTGTAATTTGATTTCGCACTGGACGAAGAGAAATGTAGCGAATGATTTTAATTGATTGGTTGTACTTGAAAGGACATTCCACCGCGTAGTGTCGAGTTACGAAATTAGATTAAAAAGAATTTGGTTTAACCAAATTTGGAAATACGGAACTGTTTTGTACGTTAGGTAACGACTGCCCAAAATATCTTTCCAACTTTTCTATAAATGAATGTACGGTAAACTAAAAGTTGATGTATTAGAGAGTCGATTAGGTTATAAGAAGAGTAAAGTTGTATGCAGAAATGCGACATTCTAATATTCTCCCTAACGACACAGTTGATCGTTCAGTCCAGCGTGTTTTAAACTGTACGAGGGCGACCTGAAATGTTTGCAACTGTTAAAGTTTCAGACGTCTACTGTGAATAGTTGTTGTTTAAGAGTGTGTTTTGTGTAGCAAGTCAGGCAATTTCTCAAAAAATGGATAGAATTTCTTGCAGTGATAAAACACTTCTGGATGGTTGGAAAAACGGCCACGGAAATTCGAAATATTTTACTAGATGGGATGTAATCCATCATTTTTGACCATCAGCTTCTGGGTGAGCAAGTTTAAATGTGGCTGGACAAGCACAAGTGACGAACCACGCAATGGACATTCAAAAACCACTACCAACGATGAAATGGTCGACAAGATTCATGATGTCGTGTTAGCCGATCGCCGATTGAAACTGAAAGAGATGGCAGAGACAACAAGCATCTCAGAATAACGCGTTGGCCATATCCTACACGAAATTTTGGGTACGAAAAACGGCGCGATAGGTACCGCGTGTGTGACCGTTTCGGAGGAGTGTCTGGCCAGGATCATCATGCGTTTCGTAACCGCGGATGAGACTTGAATCCACCACTACATACCGGAGACCCAAGGAACAGTCGAAGCAGTGAACTTTTCCGGGCGAATCGGCTCCGCAGAAAGCAAAGTAAGCATTCGTATACATTATTGAAACTTTCAAAAACTATGTATTTTGTTCGTTTTAAGAAACAATTGAGATTTTAGCATCTTTCTTAAAACAGCTGAGAACTTAGCTAATGCTGCGGTGAAAACAGGGAAACATTGAATAACATTTTTAGTTGGTTTAGGGTACAGTACTATTTTTCAAAATATTTATATTAATTGGAAAATATTAAGTGTTTGGTACACGTATATAGCAAAAATTTTATATTGACCTGCTGGCTAAAGTACACCAGCAAAAAGTTTAAATCAATGAAACGCAATGATGATTGAAGATATATTTATTTAGAATATACAGAAGGTAATTCAATGGTATTGATATTTATTATATTAACAGCTATTTCCCTTAAGGAAAATCTGCCATGAGCGATTGATGGAAATGCATCTACATAATATGTTTTCTGTGGTTTCTAGATGTTCCTGACATAAACGGCAGAGTTGTTTTTCAACTTCCCCATGTTTGTGTAAACGATATTTCAGAGCTACGTAATCTGCCAGTAGTCCGAGCTCCTTTTTTCTGAAAGATAGCAATGTTTTTCCTGCACTTGGTGAAGGCGTTTTGACGTTTTTCCCAATTCGAACTTAATGAAAAACATAGTTGCGGTTTCTTTGACTAGCTTATTAATCCTCCTGCATCTGTCTTTTTTTATGGCTTAGGATCTATCAGAGTCTGAGGTCATTTTGATTTCCCAATTGCCTAAAGTTTTATACACAAATCCATACCAGATCAGGTTCAAGTATATAGACTATAGTGCCTTTAGCTATGCCGGACTATCCTTAGAGGTATTATACATCTACTTATATTCAGCAAGAACTTTTCTAAATATGAAACATTACGCAAATACGGGGCTTACTACGAAAATCACAAAGCGACTTTTTCTAAGTATCAGCGTTTTTAAGATCGGCGAGCTAGTATGCTAGCCAATCAACGGTCCAAGCCAATTAAAATTTTCTTTTAATGTCAAATGTTTGGAATAATAGAGCGATCGATAATGAAATAAATCCTATGTCCTAATTCATGTTATGCATCTACAGAAGTTTCAGTTCATTAATCTCCTTTCTATTAACAAGTTCGTCAGCTAGCGTATGTATGTATATTTACGTCAAAATAAAACATCTCAACCTGCTTATATGACGAGAACGCAGTGTTTGTATACTTAATGTAAAGCAGTGATTTCAAAATAGTACTAGTATAAGGACGAATATTCATACTCCAATGCTCCATAATCGAAATGTTTGTTCGTTGTAACGAAACTCAGTTTACTTAGTCAGCTAATCCTGAATCATCAAAGTGAGCGGCAGGTTATTGTTTCGCGACTTATTGCAAAATCAACGTACTCGCTTATTAATTAAATTCTAAAGTGGGAGTGGGAAATGGGACGCTTACATACATATATCAGTTTGAAAATAAATCTTCATATACTATTAATAGCTTGTGACGTGTATAGGATAACAATCGATATATAACGTTAAGGACTTAAGAGCAGACCTGTTTCTCGCGGAAAAATACCACAGTCTTTGGTTCATACGGAATTGAATTGTAAAGAATATATATATAGGAGCTGGTAAAAACGATTTCGTGCAAATTAAAGCTTTTTCTGAAAATTTTGACACTGTTCTAAGAAAATATTATTTAGTATATATATTTTAAACTCCTCGTGCGCTAGTAAAAATAAAATTGATTAAACAATATTTTATCCAATCAGTATTAATCTGCACTTCCACAATCTTGAAATTTAGTACGCGCTTTTAAAAATAAGGAAAAAGTATTGCGAGGATGTAGATTGCATCTTACTATTTGAAATGAAATCTCAATTTTTTAGTCGTCTCCCTGTTTGCTTGTAAGACAATTGCAATACCCATTCAGTTTCTCTCAGGTATTGGATTAAAAATAGATGTAACAAATGTAGATTCTATTTAAATTGGGTTAGGAAAACAAAAGTGCGTTTTGTATAGTAATAGCCGTCTCGACTATCTACCGGGTGAAAAGCTGCAAACATTGGATTGCATTCTAGGTGACTGGAAATGGGAAGAACTCCGGCTGTAGGCGTACACTACCGTCCATATTAGTTCGGACACCCAGTAAAATGTTGCAAACTATACGAAAAGATAATATAATTGTTTTTATATATAACGTTTATATTAGGTCCAAAATGAAGTTTACTGTTTATTAATTGTACAGGCAAGTGGCAAGTAGGCAAGAATATCAATTAGAGAATGATTAAAAAGCTATTATATTGTATGACCCAATATAGTAATTTCCAGAATAATCATCATCGTCACAAATAGGATTATTTTTGGGACAATATTGCAGGTAATAAATTTACAATACTTTTTGGGATGGGAGCAGACCACCCGAAAGTGTACTGAATATTGATAAATGCCTTAGTTTCTAAATAAACGTGCTTGTGTGTGCATTAATGTTAGGAGGGTATCTTTTTGTGTGAACCTGATTAAAGTTATTAAAATGCCAAGAGGAAAACCGACAAGAAAAGGGCTCTGTAATTATTACTTTTCATCAAGAAGGTCATTCAATATGTCAAATTTCCGAAAAATTACATGTTAATAAATCGACTGTTAGTGATATCATTCGGAAGTACCAATGCAGGAGCAGTTTAAGAGGCCGAGCACGTTCAGGTCGTAAGAGAATAACAACTCACGGCGACGATGAGCGCATAAAATTGCTGAGCAAGCGAAATAGGAGACTGACAGCACCAGAAATCGCCGCCGGAACGAATCGCGACCGTGCAAGAAATGTTCCTGTTACTACATTGAAAAGAAGATTAAAAACTGCAAATCTTCACGGCCCCATTGTAACAACAAAAAACCCTACTTCGACGAGGAAACAGACAAAAACGACTACAGTGGACATAAACACATAGAAATTAGATAATCGATGATTGGAAAAAGGTGCTATGGACTGATGAGTCAATCAAGGCGCGTTTTTGTAAGAAGAGTGCAAAGCTAAAGAATGTTGCAGGAATGTCTAGTGACAACTGTCAAGCAAGGAAGAAGTTCTCTGGTGTTTGGGGTTGTTTCTCCTACGCCGGTACAGGAGATTTAAAGCAAATTGAAGGTATTTTGCGAAAAGATGGTTATTTAGAAATACTGCAAGAAAATGCAATACCATCGGGGCAATGTCTAGTCGGCGAAAATTTTCTATTCATGCAGAACAGCGACCCCAAACACACAATAGTGGCATGTAAAAACTTCTTAAATGAAAAACAAGACAATGGCACTTTACAAATAATAACATGGCCGTTTCAAAGCACCGGTCTAAACCCCTTCGGGCTGTTATGGGATGAATTGAACAGGAGTTTTGGAAAAAGGAGTTTGAATATTTTCTCGTTTGTTTTAATTTATTTGCATGTCCGAACTAATATGTACGGCAGTGTACATAAGATTTGTTAACATTCGGCAACACGTCATTTGTATTAGTGAAAAGGGAAATAATAAGACAATACTCATTTGATAACCAAAAAACGCAATAAACTGCATGTGTAGCATTGATTTGTTTTTATTCATACTTATTTCTAGGCAATATATCGCAGCATCAGATAATGTAACTGATACAGATTTCAGTGACAGAATTCATCATAGCGTCATGAGAAATGAAGTAATATTAAACGTTCTAAACTGAATAAAAATTCTTGTCAAATAAAAGCGAAAAACATAAATAAAATTCTAAAACTGAACAAATTCTTATTAGAATGAATAAAGAAGTAGTAATTATAACAACTTAAATTTAAAAGCAATAATTGCAAACAAAACTATAAATAAAACGATCAAAACAATGAATTGTAAAAGAAAATTAACTATTTATTAAATGTTTATTGAATGTTCGAGTAATCCAGCCGGTCATAAAAATTACGATGAACATTTCACATAAACAATCGAATACTGGTTTTACTTGAAATGAATTACGCATGTCTAGCGATTCGTCTCCTTACCTCGCAGTAATACGGGATGAGAGCTTTATTGGATCGAATCAAATCAAATTGAAAAGATCGATGTCAGGATAGCATGTTATAGTAGTAGTTAAACAAGGGTAGAGAATACTATGTGTGAGCCAACGATAGCATATCGCGGATTGGGAAATCGAATCGTACATCTGACTGCAGAAAATAGCGTGCGTATTTCTCGACTTTGTTAACTTATAGAAATCTCATTAATTAGAGTTGTTGTTTGGGTTATTTCCATCGTTTGTTGAACTTTTGCAGTCCAACGTTTCAGCGGTGTATCCACTGGCGTCTTCAGGGTAGCCCTGAGAAGGGTGTTACTTACCAAATTCGTCATGAATTTTTTGTCTGACTTATTTGTCTTCCCTATTTTTTGTATTCGGGATCGAACTCGATTTGCTTTTCCTCGAATTTCGTATTCCACCTGACTTAACCACTAAGCTAATAGGGGGGACAGAAATTAGAATCTTAAGCTTATTTTAAAGCTACAATTTCCTGCACAGAAGAGGTTGCGCAGTAGATCGGTGTTTTGCGCATGAGCGGTTATGCATTTCGTTGATCCTTCACTATTCTGCAGGGTTGGTCATGCTTTCTTATTCTTCTGTCCTCCGTATCGTGGTTGTCGGTCTTCGGCTAACGATTGAAACATTTTGTTTGTCTATGTAGCAACGTTGTCAAATCCGCCTTTACTTATACTTTATACTCCACCTTTTACAATAACCGAGATTCCCATAGTGGCCTGCGAATTTTGGATAGCTATACATACATTTCTATTACTAAGATGTCAACGTTCACTATGCACGGAGTGAAAACATATGTAGAATATATTCATTTCCTTTTGAGTTGATTTACCTGAGCACATTGATGAAGACCTATATACAATTTCTCTTGAGATAAATTGGAATCGATAAGAAATATCTTCGTAGTATGTTTTCAATGTCTTTATTAATAAAAATGCTATGCCAGAAGATAAAATAGTATTTATTTAATAGGATTAAGTTATTTACACGCGAAAATTATTGATGAAAACTTCTCCCATGAGCGCAAACCTACCTACACATACACTACATTTGAATATTAATATTATCACTCGGTTTCTCGCTGTGTACTCATTCTGATGGTGTAACTTTCGTATTTCAGAAAATTATTACAAGTGATACTAATCTATTACCTATATATTAATTCTGTTATCAGGTGCTTCCTATTATCTCTCGGTAAATTGATCAAAGTTCACTTATGAATAAAATTTAGCAACATGTTGCAAATAGAAGCACCATTGAACATTAATAATGAATACCGTTATTGACTTGCAAAATATTTACCAGGCAAAAGGTTTTGTAAAGTATTAGTTTATTGGAGTCATGTCAGGTGAGCATGGATATTTTGAGAATATTGAGTTGAGGCAAAAATATATGGATTAGAGGTATTAACGTTATTAGTTGTAATCTAAACATAATTCGCAACCATCATTTCAAGAGCAATAAGATATTAAAAACAATAATTAAACCTAATTAGATTTTTTAGAAGTTGATATATCCAACGTTAACTATTAACTTCCAAAGTTTTACAAGATTTGCATTAAAATCCAAATATTTAACTCACGTGTTGGTTTCAACTCCATAAACACGATGACTGAAATAAAATGAAAAGTATGAAAAATGAAATGGTGTCATTATTTTTGAGTCAATTACAACGCAAACGTCAAATTTATAAAACCCTAGGAAATTGTAATATGTGTCGCTTATGGATGCGGAATGTGTATACATAATACATCCATCCAACCAAACTCGTATGCATACAGCCAGACTGCATACACTACAAGTTGTCGATGTTATAAAAACTACAAGGTAACACTGTCTACCTTTCAAACGGCATGTTAAGAGTTCAATAACGTTATTATGTATGAATATTTCGGCTGTGAATAATAAAGAAATGTGTATTTTAAACATCTTTATCATTTTTTTCAAATCTGCGAAGGAATTTTCGCAAAATACCTTGGATTTAAGTCTAATGAAATTAGATCTTTCCATTTTTCATACGTTTTTGTTTCATTTCGTGGGCAGCCTGTATAGGATATCCATGTAGCAACTGTAATTTTTATAGCCGTTACTTATGCGTGTCACTACACTTTTGTTGCTTTTCGTTTTACACTTAATTGTTTAAATTCGACATTCTAAAGATTTCATACTTCATTAATAAGTAATATTTTAAAAGTTGATAATAGTTTATCCAAAGTACATTTTAACAGTTTTTTTCTTTCTGTAGCACATATAGTTATTTATTGCAAATGCATAGTATAACATTTAACTTAGTACGTGCACGATTATTTCTGGTAAGATTATTAATGGTTTCAATATTTTCCATACTTTTAAAAATTCTAATCTTTCAGCTTTGATAATGATATCAAATTTTACCGAAATATTAGCAGTTTAATAAAGAAATGTATACTCTTTGGAGAACTGATTACTGTTGTCCGCTGAGTCGAGTTAAAAAATTCTACCCGCATTTTTTCAACTTTCTCCATTCGTTACGAAGTACTCCGTTACTTCCCTTGTGCCTAATTTTTATATTTCACTTAAAAAAGAAGAAACCCTTTTTGACGGGTAGGTACTCAACATTACATTGGTAGTAAAGTAGCTCAACTTTGAAACATCTGCACATCTTAAACCACGTTTACTCAAGTTTTGAAATAGAGAGTGCTAAAAGCTCATGGTCTGTTTCCGCACATATTTCATAGGCAGGAATTCAAAATTATGTAAGTCGCCTTTAAATTTTTATAAAAATTAGCAAAAAAAGAAAAAATTGAAATAAACTGTTTTTTTCAAAACATTTTTTTTATCCCGAAGTTGCTACCACAAGAAGATGGTTTTTGAACGCTTCAACAGCTTCTTAATATTGTGAAAATCACAGTCCACTCATTTTGTGTTTGATATATTGGAACACAAAAAAGTCATTGGGCGACAAATTCGGGCAATGACACATTAATTCGATATTTGTCCCTTTCAAATGATCGATTGTTTGATGTACTATCAATATCTTGCCATGACTACACAGATCTTGCGAACCCTCATTAATCAAACACGTGTAGGGAGAAAACTGTAGAACTTATCGAATCCTTCGCAAACACTACAAGCTCTCTGGTATGAATTTCAGATTGCTTAGGATACCATACTCCAAGAGAACATCGACCACTTACTGGAATCAATGCCATGAAGAGCATGAGAGTGTGAAGCTAATATGGGGGAGCGCAGGGAGATAACATATATTATTAATAATGTAATTAAATTGTGTTAATCTGTTATTCTTTTCTTTAGAACTGTAATCAATTATTACATTTGAATAGCTAAGTTTCTGCCAAGTTTAGGTTGGTGTTGCAATTTCCACGTTGCCTTGATTTAAATCAAAAAGTTTTTCGATCTATTCCAGATACCCTTCATTTAAGTATTAATTACGGATATTTAAAACCTTATACTAAAGAACGTCATCCTCCTGCCAAATAATAGAAACCGTTCAAATAAATTATACCTCTAGTAACTTGTACTATTTTCGGTTGCATTAGTTGTCAGTTTAACAGAGTATTCGTTTAGGTGCATAGTTGACAGGAGCTTGTTGAAATTGTATTATAATGTAACATTGATTTGAAATGGTTTTTACTATACAACACAAATCATCCATAGTTGAATCTTATTTCTAGTTGTTTGTTGTATATAACCACATTTCATTCAGTTAAAAATCTTCGTTTTATGATTTTGACATTTGTCATGTCATTCAAATAGCTTATACCAAACAAAATTCGTATTAAGGATTTCAGTTTCGTTTTCAAGAAGACCTGAGTACTTCTCAGAGATTAAATGCTGTTCAAAAGAAAATCGATGGAATTATATGATGATTGATTTCACATCAAACTTTCAATTAGAAAATAAACGAGTTCAAATTATAAGGTTGTGATCGTAATATGTGATAGGCAAGTAACAGCTGCATCTTTTACGCTATTTCAACAACAATGAGTAAAATATTGTATTAAGAATCCAATTTGCAGTTTATTCCGTTGACACAAGGCTTGTGATATAGTTGTTTGTACAAATAACTGTCTATGTGCCTTTTTTATTATAAACGAAATAAATTTTGAAAAGAATTCGTAGAATTTAAATGATTGTTATATAGAAAAGCCGCCAACATTAATTGACAATGGCCAGATGACACGTTCGAAAAGGTGTTTGACACCCACATTTTAATACCACTGTCTGCATTACATATACATATGTAGCATGGCCAGCATAAATAAAGCAAAGTATTAATGTTCTCGAAGATATCAAAGGATAATATATATTAATATATTTAAAGCTAATAAAAAGATAATTGGTACCTACTATAGTTACTAAAGACTTGAAAAGGTTAAAATTCAATTTGCAATACATTTTTTGTAATAATTCGTATTTGTACTATATCGTCGATTAAATTTACCCTCTAGCAAGCTATGAAATTTTCTTCTTTAAACTTAAATTGATGGAATAAATTTAAGAACGTGTAAATTGACTTATTGTGTGGTGTTAGTGACGGCGCCTAAGTGTAGGTGATTCAGTTTATGTTACATCGTTGACATGCGATTGTCAGATTAAGTTTTGACGTTTTAACAAATAACTGCACACAAACGTTTCTGTTGGAAAAATAAAAAGTTTAATAATAATAGGGAATGGTTACGTCAAATGTTCAAAGCGAACTCCTTCATTTTCTATACATAACGCCACTCTTCGTTTCATGTTATTGAAGGCATTCCTTAAATTATTTGGTGTAATTTTCTCACGGACACTTCGGATAGCTTCAGTAATTTTGTTCATTGTATGAGGACTATTTGAAAATGTTCTATTTTTTTGTGTGGATTCATGAAATAATCCATAATTGTCGAATTGGGAGATCGCCGTGGAAAGTCTTCAATCCGATTATCAAAGAATTCATGTGATAATTCCATCGTTTTCCTTGTCGTATGGGATGTTACATTATCTTCATGGAAATATTCCTCGCGGAGTTTGTCCTCATGTAATTGATTTAAAAATGGTTGTAATAAATAATTACGATATCGTTCCGCACTTATAGTATCATTAAATAATATTGGAGCAATAACCCGTCTACGACAAACAGCACGACAAACCCCTATTTTTTGAAAATGCCTCTCAAGAATTTCATGTGGATTTTCGTTACACCAGAAGCGCACTTTGTTCATTTATATATCCTCATAAGTGACACCATACTTCGTCCGAGAAGAAGGATTTGTCAAGAACATCATTATTCATCGTACCTAAAGACCATTGACAATAATTAAGCCGGGTTACGTAATCAATGAGTAAAAGCTCCTGCAGTCAATGAAGCTTGTATGGAAATTTTTGTAGATTAAGGATTGCCTGGCATGTCCCATATGAAAGTTACACTTGCTGTGAAAGCTTGCGAATATAATTTCTTTGGTAATTAGGTTATTTGTTGCTGAGCATCTACTATATTTTCTGCTGTCCATTTTAGTGGTCTACCACTACCTGATTTCGGAACACATACCCTGTTTCACGAATTTTTGCCACTGATTCTTGAATAACTTACCGGAAACTGTCATACATGGTTGCAAAGAGTACGATTACTTTCCATTTTCTAATTTTATACCATTTCTTAAGTATAATTCGATAATTTGTGATTTATTGTAAACATTTTGTATCAATAAACCAATGGAGTACACATGACAAATCTATTTTATTTGTCACTGTTAATTCACTACACTACTCACTACCAAGATGTTTTCGAGAAATAATTTCACGGCTTGCTAGAGGGTAAATTTATACTATCATTGGTACGTCATAATTACGTCACTGATGATACGCTGTATTAGAGCAACTTTAGATAGAGATATTAAATTTTTAATTGCCTTCGCCAATGTTTTAACAAATATGTAATAATTATATATTTTTAAATCAGAAGAACGAGACAAGCACACATAGAATGTTTATATATTTTAATTTACTATTAAATCATTAGTCTGTCGTAAATAATGTCTTGAACTTGTATTTGGCAATGGCTTAAAATTTTTAAAAATCTCACCATTTGTTTTCAAGGCCAATAAATAATTAAAAAAAATCTCACCATTTGCGAAGAAAAATACTGGCATGGTATAATATTCATTCTATACGTTGCACATTTACCGAAACCTACATCCATCCACTTAGAAATCTGATATTAAGAACTCCTTTTTGAAATAGGTGACCCCATTTGGTACCATATACATATCATAGACTAGAAAATGATCAAGTCGCCTTACAGTACATCCACATATACGGGTACCAACGTCATACGATACGTTTTTTACGTATTCTTGCCGGTGTGTCAGAAAACTCTTACGCGATCGCTGCAAACAAAAGATATCGCTTTGTTTTTCGCCATTTCGAGTACGTTCACCCGATGACATGTCCTCGGGACGACAGTTCCCTATTAACGGAAAAGGACCCCTTATATAGACCCGTATTCGTGCGATAAAAAGCAGATCGGATTTCGTACTGGGATTTTCAAATAACGGGGGAATATTTTCCCACTTCGAGTGGGTACTTCTCGTTAAGATTTTCACGCATTTATTGAAGATAAGAGTATGTTTGATTTGTCCCCATTTCTCTGTTTTTTTTTTCTCTATCGAATACCGTGTTAGCCGGATTGGAAGTTGATATTGTGAAATCAAATCATCCAACGGAAAGGGGCTATAGGAAAGGGGTGAATGTTTTGTGTAAAATGTGAGGGTTCTACGACAAGGATTTGTGAAGGTAAATTTGGGATTGGATTAATCCGGTACTTGCGAATGCGAAAATGAGATAAATAAATACGTTCACGGGTTATGCAAATTCCAGAGGATGTTAGGTAAATTTTAGAAAACGTGCAATGCATACCTTACACGTACTTTATCAAGAAAAACTTGTTTGCACATCGTTTAAAATTTTAACATGAAATGGTTTTCATTTTTACTCAATGGAAAAAAGAACGTGTTAAAATGATTGGTTCAATAATGGCAAGTAGTTTTGAATATACGAAGACAATTTGACGGTAATGTAGTTTTGCAATAAGATACATATATGGTATTAGAGAAAAATATATTTTATTTTTGTATATAATTCCCACAGTAGTGTCAAAAATTTACGCGCTAGATGTACAAGTTTAAAGTTAAAATTTGAATTTCATCGGCTGATACACAGAAGTCGCTAAGGTAGAATACGAATTGTACAGTTAGACATAGAGAATGAACAGTACGAGGTAGGTGCCATAAATTCTCGGCCTGACAAGCTTATCCATGTTCAAGCGTGTTCCAACTCCGTCACGGGATGCATGCACATACGCGAGACGTACGCTATAAATATGACGGTTCGAAGAATAGTAGTTTTTAGTATCCAGCCAACCAAGGTGACTAGAGCATGAAAATGTCTGAAGTAATGAAAATTGAGTACCGTGCGGTCATCAAATTTTTAACTAATCAGATAAACAACGTTTACGCGACATTTACGGTGATTCATCTCCTTCGTATACCACTGTAAAAAATTGGGCAAAATGTTTCCGTTTGGATAAGAATCCCTGGAAGATGCTAAACGATCGAATCGGTCAATTGAAGTGATAACGCTTCAATAAATTTCAATTATTGATGATTTAGTGCTAGAAGATCGCTGTTTGAAAGTAAAGGAATTAGCACTGATAACAATCATGTCCGAAACGAGTATTCGTCAAATTCTCAATGACCATTTGGGTATGAATAAAATTAGTGCAAGATGGATACCGCGACTTTTTTCTGCCCTCCAACCTGAACGCCGAATCGAATGTGCGCGATCGTTTTTAAACATGTCTGGAGACAATTCAAAACCAAGTTTCCATTATCACAGGAGATGAAATAATAGTCCTGTTTTACGATCCTCTACCGAAAAGGGAGTCCTTAGAATGACGGCGACCTGATGAACCTCGTCCCAGGAACACGAAAGTCGTCCAATCAATAAAAATGTGATGGCCACAATATTCTGGAATTGTGAGGGCATTTTGCTAATTGACTTTAAAGAGCGCAATACAACTGTGAACTGCACATATTGTGCGTCTTTATTGTATAAATTAAGAGATAGTGGTTGCGCAAAATGTGGTGGAAAATTAACAAAACGTGTACGATTATTTCACGACAATGCTCCCGTTCATACTGCAGCTGTTTCACAAGCTGCCATCCGCGAATGTGGCTTTCAAAAATTTGTACATCTACCGGATATGGCTCCATGCGATTTTTATTTGTTTTCTAATTAGAAAGAAGACCTTAGGGGACATCGTTTTAAGGACGACGGTAGGTTGCAAGCAGCTGTTATAGATCATTTTGACGGAAAAGCTTCAGATTATTTTTACAAGGATATCGAATTATTAATTAATCGTTGTAATAAATGTATAGAAATTAGGAGAGATTAGACTGAAAAATAAAATTTCTTATGTAGTTTCAAGGTTCTTTTTCCTATATTAGGCCGAGAATTTATGGCGCCTACCTCGTATGTAATAGTAGGTAGCAGTAAGTAACAGTATGTAGCTGAACTCAAGAAGAGTAGGTCTAAGATAGTTGCATGTTAAGAATTAAACTTTGAAACATTAAGTTATTTATTCATTTGGTCCTTCGAGCATATTCAGACGAAATACTCAAAAACCGGCTTTCCAATTTTTGAGGTCATATAAAGAGTAATCTTCCGTTAAAATGGACAATCGTTTCGATTATTACCAAATTTAACGGATTGAGGAGAAGAATCGTTATCCTAGTGGAACAATTTTTTGGTTCTGGATAAATGCGATCGTTTTCTCTTCAATTCAACATTGAAACGTGTCAGTACGACAGCATAACGTTAACTAGTTATTATTCTTCCCTTTTGCAAATAATCAATAAAGACCACGCCTCTAGAATCTGAAGAAATTGTGGCTACAATCTTGTTGGCCTAAAAACGAATTTTTGCCTGCTGTGAAGCACGTTCATCAAAAGTAATTCATTGTTCTTGTTCAATTGGTTATTTATTGATATTTGTTGGTCGGTTGTTGACATGGAATTTATTAATTATTTCTGATGAAGTAGATGTAAATGATCGTTTAGCATCATTTTCTGCGCATGACTACTTTAGCAAGCAGTGAACCATTTACAAATCATTAAAAGAAGATGATTCGTCATAGTGCGTATGTAAATTTTCGTCAGTTTCTTTAATGGTCTCTTTCCACGTAAAAAAAGTAATATTTAATCAAGATGCGAAATTCTTGTTTCTCCATATTGACACAAACACAATTAATATTGCAAGTTCATTGCAAGCACATTCGATGCTGGATAGATTTGATGGCATTTAATAAATAGAAATGGGTTCGTATATTATTGATGGGTGTATGATGAAAAAGTTGTACCGTTCGTACATTAACGGTGAAACTGCGCAATAGAGTGTTATGCTTTCATGACATCCATTTGATGTTGATGAGTTGATGATTATTTTGTGATGAAAAGAGCGGGAAAAGGTTTTCACTTTGAAGTTTGATTGTGTCTGTTTAGTAGTGTAAAAGCTCAGAATATAAAATACTGGGTTATGATTAAAAAAAGTACTTCAAAACAGGAAATAGATGCAATAGCTTCAGGTAGATTAATAAAAGCTTTTATCAAACTAAAATCCATTTATTAATACTTGTTAAAGACCCAGAGATATACATAAAATTTGCTGGATGATTTTAAAAAGCCAAGCAAATTTACAACTAGAAATATAAAATTACTATTAAACTGCAGGTTAACCAAAGAAAATAATTTTCATTGATCACAAATCAAAACATACTAATTATGGGACAAAATAGCTATTGAAAGTAAAAAAATAAAATAAATAATGCAGTAACCAAGGCAAATTTCATAGGTACAGACTCTAAAGTAAAATACGAAAATTTGTTACAAATCAAGCAAACAAGGCAAAAAGAGTAACTGACGAAGCAAGAATATCATGGGAATATTTCGATACATTTGATAGTGCTGGGCACAAAAGCATCTATTGCACAACCTACAGCAATGCTGTCCAATACAGAAGATCGGTTGGTAGAAAATGATCCTAAAACACATTATCACTATTATACCAAGTAGGCATGGTATTAATATCTACTTGAATTTTCATAAAATTAGATTACAAAGAACTTGAAAAAAGTAGGTTTTAAATCATATACAAAAAAATCGCTGGGTCTTTTTTTTGTGACGACACTTATTCGAATTACGGCAATATCTATACGTATAATCTGAGTGTAATTCGGCAGGTAATATTCGAACAAAGACCAAAGAGTTCTCGTAATTCTATAAACGTTTAATTTCCAAAGTAACAACTGATGCTGAACTCGATCAAAGGCTTTAGTGAAGTCTGCATAAACAGAATCGACACAAGACCTGCTCTCTAACGATTCACAGATAAACTTGCAATAAATTAGATTAGTAACATTGCAAATAATGGAAATGGAAACGAATTTCATTTAATATTATTTAAAGCTCATTTTAAGGTAAATCAAACGCCAATCATTTTCTTTTAATAAAGTGTATCTTCCATACCTTTTCTGCTCCAAAAAAATTAGTCAATTTTATATCGATCATTTTTCAGCTTATGGCATAGTTTTACAGGTAATTGGCGGACAAAGATTGCTTCATCGAGCCTGGTTTGTTATTTATGCTGTGGAATTTTAAGAGATAAGGTAATTGAAACATTGTTTATTGATAGTGTATTAATATGATAAATATACACAGATTTTTAAGATGAGAGATTATCGTAATTACCAGTATGGCCAATCTTTTAATTTTACATTTTGCATAGTAACTGCACTGAGAAAAACAGATAGTACTATATGATAAAAATTCTTTAAACGGAAATATGTGTATAGCCTAGCACAGGGATTCCCAAAATTTACCAGCTAAAGTACCGGAATATTGTTTCCAACAACATAATGCGCCATGCCATAAATCACAACACTGGTTCAGTGAAAATAACGTCCGAATATTCAAATGGCCACCACAGTCTCCTAACTTGTTTCTCATTGAACATGTGTGACAGGTTTTAAAAGTTAAAGTGACCGAACATATTTGCAAAAATAAAATCATTCTGAAACAAAAAATATTTGAAGAATGGGAGAAAATATCTGTAGGTGAGTGTTATCGTCTTTTGGCAAGTATGCCAAAGAGAGTCCGTGCTGTTATAAAGGCAGGCGGAGGAAGCTCTAAGTATTAAGAGTTGTAATATTTTGTAAATAAATTATCGTTATATACATTTTTGTTCTTGTAGTTTTATTTTATTTCTTACTATTTGGTCCCAATCTATAAAAGCGAAGGATGTCTAATAAAATTGGCCAAGGCTGTAGATAACTCTTTGAAGCGTATACTTCAGAAACCCCTGTTCGAGTATACAGGATGAACAACTTACAGCTGTAAACGCAAATAACAAAGAAAGAGAGCAAATACTGTAAATTCGGAGTAGGTAGAGTTATTATGCACGATGGGGAGTTTCATTTGGATTATAACAGACAATCTTAATTATTTAACAACACGTGATACGAAACAATAATGGAATGTATGTTTTATATTTATTAAAATCTACGTATTTTTATGACTACCTTAGCTCAAGCCGTTTTGCTAATAAAAAAATAAAAATCGATAATTTTTAACAATAATAAATAAACGGATTTTTTTCCGATTACAATGACGTGCTGTTTTTATATTCTAAAATTTGGTGAAAATTTATAAGAAATGTGAGTTATGTGTCAATATTGCATTTCTGACGAATTTGGAAGTCATCAGTAAGCGATATAATAAGACTTTAAGTACGATTAAAATATCATATTTGCTATAACACTCGTATTTTGACGTTTATTAAAACTAACTCGTGTTCCTTTATATATTATTGAAGGTAATACTTTTCAAGGTAACCGCAATTCTCCAAAAATACTACGTACAGCAGCTCTATGATGATGAAAAGAACATCTTTCATATGTTGGAGTGGCAGCTCATGCGATTACTTTAAATTTGAAAGGTTTCCAATACTACTGAACTACTTTGTGGTTTATCTTTTTAGCATTCTATGCAATATACAGGGTGTATCAGATATAATCCATATTAATTGCATATACATATACGAGATAGATTATAACGACTATAATGAATCGACTGCCATTAAGATATCGGAAATGGCCTTTTTTCAGGAACAGGCACATTCAGGTAGACGGATTAGATAAAGAGTACCCCTTCGGAAATGTTTATCACGCCCGTGAAATATAAAAATAGACGAATCGGGAATTTTAATATAATGAAAAATTTAGTTTGCATTCAGTTTTCGTATAGCAAGCACCGACAGAAGATCGTGCAATTGTAATCACGAACTAGACGAAAAGCAGCTCCAGAAATTGCTGCCGAAGTGAATATTTCGCGCCCAAAACCAGTTAGTATCATCACACTAAAAAGGCGTTTGCATCCAGCTGGTTTGTATGGACTTACTTGGCTCTGGGCCTCTCACCTTTGGTTGAAGCGGAAGAACATTTGTCCGTAAATCGAAAGGAGAACGAGCACTTGAATCCTATATTATACCAACAATAAAATATGGAAGAGAATCACTTATGATTTGAGGTTGTTTTGACGGTACCTCTGTGGGCGATTTGATCAAAATAGATCATTACAAAAGAAGGTTATAGGGAGATTTTCGAGATGGCCATTTTCTAAAATATATGTACATATGTATATATGTATATATGTATATATGTATATATGTATATATGTATATATGTATATATGTATATATGTATATATGTATATATGTATATATGTATATATGTATATATATATATATATATATATATATATATATATATATATATGTATATATGTATATATATATGTATATATGTATCTACATTTTTTTTTTCTTGTCACTATCACCCTACATGATTTAGATTTAATATTACTAATTTGCTAAGTCTAAAAGGCCTTTATAAATTTTTGTCCATTTTCATGGAAAGATTTGAACTTATGTATTTGTGTATTATCCAATAAAGATGTGAATAATTTCAAGAAACATTGCATGTTAGCTTAAATATATTATTTAAATACCTAAATGCTTGATAAGTTAGAGCTCAAAATAATTTAGAACTAGATATTTTATAAAAATTTCCCCACTGAAATCTCACCTACGATATTTGTTTTAAACTGAAGTTGTGTAGCATGCCTTGTCGTGTCATGTCATGTCATGTAACTACAGATGAAGCAGACGTAAAATTCAACAGATACAAAAAACGTTTTTCATTTATTCTAACTTTTACTCTCCTGTCTAAAACAAGCCAATCATTACTTTAAACACTCTTCAGCCAGATATGATATTGACTGATGGCAACAATTTTGTATGATTTTTTAGGCAAATATAAAGAGTTACTTTTTATCTCATACAACGGATGTTATATAATAAAACTATTAAATTTGTTTAACTGAAAATAGCTTTCTCTAATGCCCGTAGTCTTTAACACCATGAAGAATCAAAATGCAATAAGTTATGGTAACATGTACGAATTCTTAAGTGCTACATATTTTGGTATAAATTCTTAATTTGTTTGAAATCGTAAACCTAACGCTTTGTGCTAAAATGGAAAATATAAAATCAGTTTAGTGTACACGCATTAAATGAATTATGCGTCTGCAAATTGTTGTTATTTTTATCTGCAAATTACTTTGAAATGTTGCAATGCATAGAAACACTATTATTTAATTTATCAAACAATTCCGTTTGTAGTAGATTATAAAATCGATCAGACTATCTAACTGTAAAGTGCATTCGATATATTTTCTATCCTAATAATGGAGGCGCTAAATTGCAAACTGCAGTATATCGTCACTAATGCATTAGTTAATAAAATGTACCAGGATTTTGCGTTTAAGGTACCCGAATTTGTAATTCAACAAAATAAATATTTATGCGATTAACAGTAATGTATGTTAACTAACTTTACTCGTTGAACTAATACATTACGTAATTTTCGAGTAATCAACATGGGCATATTTTAAATGTAAAAGTGTTTCCTTTCGTTTGTAATGTGCGTACACTAAAACAAATTTCTTACTTAAACGATAATAGTATAATATGACGCAGTTTGAATATAGTAAATAGAAGTGACTTGGTTTCTAGTTTTAGCACCATATCACAAAAGTATAGTAAACTGTGTTAAATAAATAATTATTTAACACAGTTTGTTTGGAACTTCAAAATATTTAAAGCTTATTTGAAAAAAAAATATTAGGAATTGCTATGACGAAATTCTAACCAAATTTAATATAATGTTATTACATCACGTTTTAAAGTATTCATTTTAATGACTAAATTATAAAAATAAATTTCATGAATCAATTTCCTAGTGACTGGTGTCTACTTGTAATGCAAGTAATAGTAAGGTTAAACATCTGTATATTTCAAAGTAGGCTTGTTGAGTCTTTTAAATAATTTGCAAAAGCTCATAGTCATACGTCTTACACATTATATGTTATATTTTAAGGACGCCTCGTCTTCCTGCATCTTTGATTTTCTGGTATCTCCACTTTATTTGTCTTTTCTTTGAGCACATCTACTCAGGCGCTTGAATTTATTCATTTTACAAGATTTGTGAAGTGTGACAATACCTATGATTCCACTCGAAACTCTCCTAAAAGCATATATTTGTCCTTGTTCAGTTACAGAATCACGTTAGCTTCTATGTTAAGGACTACCTTCAGTGATTGTATCTGAGGAGAACAACATTTTGTTATCGTTTATATTCGATAAGTTTATTGTAAAATCAGTTTGAAAAATCGTAAAAACTACTCGTACGCTTTAAATTAAGTCTGTAAAATATGCTAGTTGCTAAGCTTAGGTTAAGAATAAAAGTAACGAAAAAAAAACGGGAGACGACACATGTTAGGAGAGTGAGAATAACAGAATAACAATGTCCACAAGAAAGTAATGGTAGATCTTCAAATAAATATCTATTGGATATTGAAAATTATATACATAAAATATTCAATCGTAGACACCAAGAAGTGCAAGTGAATATGTATATTATTGCCTTGCCATGTCAGTTGTACATATTGTATTCCTCTAATTGAGTCATACCCTCTGAGTGCTACTATTAGTTATCAAGATTTCCTGATAATCCCAGGATATGATTCCCACGATCTGTCTCGTAAAAAGAACGGCCTAAAATGTTTTGAAAGGCTGGGGATCTTGATACACCGCTGTGTTAATTCAGGTTCATGTTGATGAATTGACGTATCATCACCTAATTGCAAATCGATTCATAAATGAATCTGACTCGCCCTCTCTAAGCAGCTCCATGTATGCATTTAAGAAGACTAATTTTTGTCGTTCCAAATTCTCACGTAAAATTGTGAAAGCCGTGGTTCTTGAACCCCTAGTACTGACAATTGTTGCTTCTTCAGTTCTGTAGCTTCCACTACCACCAACACTTGCTTTATTTGTAAAATGTGAAGTGGTCACGACAGTTAGATGGTCAGTACGCGCATCTTCATTTAATAATTTTCAACCAATCTTAAGCACTTGTGACCAGTTGCAAATAATTGATTTTGGAGAGATAATAATGCTTATAATGTACTGTGTACATTATGAGCGTAAAAATTGAGTCCACACAATCGACGTTCCTCCATTTCTCAAAATTGCGAAAAGAAAATATTCTGCCCATTGATTTTTATTATAAAACACTGAAAGGTTTATTCATTAACAGTAAAATAAATACAAAATAAAACTACGCCAAAATACTTCATACCTTTTCTTTATAGACGTAAACACAAAAACTTCATATTTTGCGCGTCAGAAGCGATCAACACATGTGGAATTAAAGCAAGTAAACATTTTAAAGTTCTTTGATATAAATGAATATTCAATTGAAACCCCCTTTAACTTTCTTACACATTTTAGCCCACGTGATATAGTAGAAGCAGCTTAATTATAAAATCTGGAGGGATTTCCCTTCACTCGCTGCTTTTAGCGTTTTCTTGCAGGTTATATTCTTTTTACGCATTTGTCGATCCAATTAATCCCAAATATTCTCAATTTGAATGAGATCTTCGGACTGTGGGGCTATACAATAGCCATTTCTTCGCTATACGTTATGTATCCTTGGAAATATTCATTGCAGTTTCAATAAATTCAACACCCTCACACCATAATGGAACCACCACCATGCGTAACTGTATTGTATGTTGAAGATGGATATGAAACTCCTCATGTTGCTTCCTCCAAATTTCTTTTTGCCCATGGAATATATCGAATTTACATTCGTTGGTAGAAAGAACAGTTTTCCATAAAGAAATATTCTTGTTTTTATGTTTTTAAGCGTAGTCTAGTTTCTTTAATTTATATACTTTCGAAATGAAAAACTTGAAGACCATGAAAACCACATTTATTGAAAACTCGTCTAATTGTGCTGGCACTTACCTGATTCTTGGATTCCGTAGTAATATCTTTAGCAATTTGCTCTGCACTTTTTCCAGGATTTTTCTTTGCTGTGGAAACTATTTCTCTCACACCCCTTTTGTTTAGCCGTCTCGTTTGTTCAAAATTTTCAATTAATTTAAATTTTTCAAATTTATCTATGACTTCTTTAATCGATGCTGGATGTCTTCTCATCATTTTCGATATTTTGCGAAAAGATTTGTTTTTTTCTTCTCAAATCAATGACGAATCTCTGAGTCTCCACAGAGATTTCCGTTCGCATTTTTGTAAAAACTGTTCCTCTAATTCATTGACTATTCACTGCAAATTCTGTTTTCAAATGAACAAGAATATACTTCAAATTTTCCTTTGCGAACAAAACTACGCGCAACTTTCGACGAGTAATGTACCAAGTTTTTTGTTCACGTCTATAACAAAAAGAAAATATGAAGTATTTTAACGTATTTTTGTATTTACTTTATTGTTAATGCGAATTCTTTCAGTGTTTGTAATAAAAATCGATATGTAAAATATTTTCTGTACATAATTTTGAGAAATGGGATAAAGTCGTTGAGGCTTATATGTTTCTTCAAGAATAATTTCTGAAATATTTCTTTATCTTGTGAGGAGCTTTACAATAGTTATCTATTTATTTATTTATTTGTTTTGACAAATTAACAATGATATCAATAAAATTATTAATCTTACGCTTGTTTTTGATAATTAGCATATAAATTACCAAAAAAATGGAAAACCGTATCAAAATTGAAACTTACTGTCTACGCATTAAATATGGCTGCCCACGATTTTGGTTTAAATTATGCCATACATACATATATGATAACTTACTTTCTAATAACCACCTAATTCAGTTAATTTTTTTATCAATGATCTTTCGTCCAATACTTAATCCACGCATTCTCTTCAAAGTAGTGTTCTCGCTACGCACTATCCTGCAGTAAACCTTCAAAAGTATTGATAAATAGTGTCTTCTACGCGCCAAACGCGTTACTTACATCTACTAAAATTTTCCCAAATGGGATTGTTTCAGTATTATAGTATCAAACAGATTCTGCCAAGTGAAAGTGGAAATATAATCATCATTATAATTTCCATGTATGTAAACTATCGCCCAAAAGTTTGGAAACAGTAAAATTTTGCTTCCAAACTTATGGATGGTAGTGTACGTATAAAGTGTAGTGTAATGCAATGTATTAGCTCGTGTTCTATTATAACCGAGTATAGAATGAGGGTGATATGACCCTTTCATTAAAAACAAATCCCGTATACACAAAACACCTTTGAGTGCTATTATTCGTATCAAGCTGTTTATATAATAATACTACATTTAACATAACATAAACATGTTGATAAAACAAATGACGTATGGTCAGCGCTATGTTTATCGAATGTATACGCACGGAATGGGGAAATGTTTTACTCCATTCTACGCATAGCCTATTATTTTAAAGATTTCTATAATTTGGATGAGCCTGATGATTTCATGTATTATTGGCACTATTTGCGCAAAAACACTGAAGTTAATGAGTCGAAATTTTGGTAATGATCTTGTAATGATTTGGGCGGCTTTTACTCATAACAATAAAACCCCTGTTTTATTTGTATACGAGTGAATTCTAATTCTTGTATAAAACTTTTCGAGATAGTTCTGATAAACTTTGGTGAACAATTGCCAACCCAAGACTGAATATTCTGCAAGACAGTGCAGCTCCCAACAAACAAAAGTGTGGTTTCATCAAAAGCAAATCAATTTATTACAATGGCTGCTCGCTCACCAGATCTGAACCCGATCGAAAATTCTTGGGGAATACTAGCAAAAGAAATGTATGCCAATAATAAAGAACACGTTAGTGCAAAAGGAGTAAAATCTGCGATAACGAAGTGTTGGAATGATAATCCTGTTTCAACACTGACCAAATTGAAAGACGGTATGAAGATCGGAATGTTCGAAGTTATTTTGCATAGAGGATCTAACACTCATTACTAACTTTAGAAAATTATAATTTTTTTTATGTATTTATTTTATTTATTAATCTTTCGTTAATGGACTTATAGAATTTTTTCTGTTTTGGACTACAAGATCAAACAGATGCATACAATACTCATAACTAGCATCACTGCAACAAGATTAAATTAAACAACCAGACGTTAACATTGTAACGTGAACAAAACAAGACAATAAAACAGTTAGAATGTAACTGGTCACTAAGAACTAAATGTTTAAAAACTGTTTGCATGTTTTATCCAATATAAGGAGATACGCAATTTTCTTCGGTGCTTCGTAAAGTTTAGATACCACTTCTCATGATTTTATTACATTTACAACATACGTAGTTTATGTTATCTTAAAAGAAACAGAGTCTAGACGTAATTGAGCGGAACTGTAGTCAAAACAAATTCCGTAATAGTATCTGTACCGAGGTGTCATTCTTACTTTTGGTTTAATACTCTGTGTAATATAAAATTATCAGAAATGTGTAGTGGAAATCGATTGTAAATTTAGTTTATTTCGTTAGGTGAATAGACAAAACTGCATAAAAGATAATTCTAATATGAATAACGTCTTGCATATACGGATATTTCTTTAACCATGTTTCAAATCCAACAAATGAATTAAAATTAAGAAATATCTCTCAGCATCCACCAGGCACTTCCTTAATTAATCTCTAACTAAAATCTAAACAACAACAACAGACGTTTGGAAACGCGCTTTATCTTACATCTAACGAAGTTGGAGAAAAGAAAATCAACTAGAAGACTGCTAGGCTGATTCTATTCCATTCTTCTCCTTTCTCGCAAATTCGATCTAACTTTACCACAAGTAATTTCTCGCAGAATCGCTTTTGCATTGGCATTTAAACATCCCTTCCATTATAGTCTAGTTCATGTTACAACGTCTTACCGTACTGTACGAACGATTTAACCGCTTAATCGTGGAAAATTTCCGTTAAAACGCGAGTACGCGACGCGTACGGCAGAGGGCGTCGTTCGGATAATTGCGACCACCTTTGCAATAAACGCTGTTTCCCAGCCATCGTGACGTTTCCAGTTGCTAATCATCTTTATCGCGGTAGCAGCATTGCAACTACTACTGAGGTCACGCTACTAAAATGCATGTGCATATAAGTTAATATAGCGCATTGTTCTAAATAAAGTTTGAGAAAGAGAAATAAAGTGAAGTAGCTGATGGAAGTTAAGTGTTTGTTAATCTTAACGGTTTGGTTGGAAGATTATTTGCTGTATGAGGGTGGCTCAATAAATACCCGTATGAGGAATGAAGACACAAATTCTTAATATTTTTTTTATATAATCTCCTTTTAGTAAGGTATATTCTTCCAAATGCCCCTTGCATTTCTTTAGCTCTTCTAAAAAATACATTTTTCCAAACTTCTAAAAATGACATCATGTCCTGGTGATAACCTCTTTGTGTTGAACTTTTTCCCCACAAATCACGCTTTCATAGTAGGAATTAGAAAGAAGAGAGCCAGGTTAGGTGAATAAGGTGTATTACAGGGCAGCAGTTCAAGCAATTACGCAGCTGGTGCATTATTGATGGAACAAAATGTTGTTCTCTCATAAATGATGCTGTTTCCGCTACAATTTCTCGTCGAATCGGTCCAATACTTCACTGTAGCATTGTTTTGCTGGAAAATACAATGTAATAATTCTCAGCAGCCAGGCAGCAAAGGCATTCGCACGCAAATCAAGCTCGAACGTCTCCCGCAGGTTTGCGGACGTCTCAAAAACCTCCAAAGGCACCGGTATTTGAATTTGGAAAGACGGAGAACCTGATTGCAAGGCCATCAGCTCTGAGATCTCCCCCTTCATTTTTCAAGCAGAAGTAATTGCTATCCAGACATGGGCGGAGAACTCTATGAATTACGCCCATAACTTTGAAGCGAAGAAAATTGCATCGGACAGCCAAGCCGCTATTAAGGCGCTACAAGTTGTCAAGTTTGACTTCGAAGTGGTATTTGGGTGCCACAGGATATTGCAACAATTGGTGGAACATCGCAGTGTTACGCTGAGATAGGTACCAAGCCACTCGGGATCAAAGGAAATGAAGTAGCTGACTTATTAGCAAGAGACACCAGTGGACAACCATTCTCAGAACCTGAACCGGCGTGTGGGAATACCTATGGCAGTATTAAGATTTCTGTTAAATCACCAGACCTACTGGATCGATCTAGCCGATTTGAGACACTGCAAAACCCTCGGAATCTATGCAGGGGAGGGAAGACTACGTAAGACAGCTCTTACAAACAGGACCGAACTGAGATCAGTTACAGTGATCTTAACCAGACACTGCACACTGAATAAACAGATGCATCTCATAGGCTTAGAAAACTCATGTAGAAACTGTAGGAGAGCTGAGGAAATTACTGCGCACCTCCTTGTTGACTGCTCAGCAGTCTATAGGGAAAGGATTCAACTTGGGGATGCTCAGCTTGACGGATCCAAGTCAAGAAAATTGCCTCTCGAGCGGATTATAGACTTGTTGTTCTGATGCAACCCAGTCGAGAGAATTAAAATGACAGGCGAGTTATTGCTCTTCAGGGTTAAAATGCCCAGCGATCGTGGATCCTTTCCCCAAAAAGTCAATGAAGACTGTTCCCTTTATATCCCTGAAAATTGTCGCCATAACCTTTCCAGCCAATGAGACTGTATTCGCCTTCTTTGGGAATATAGTAATGGATCGATGACAATTTGACTCTCTTGCACTGCTTCGAAGGTGACAGTAGTAATCGCTTGTTGTTCATTGTTAGCAATCGCGATATTCATCAACAGCTTTCTCACTCCTCACTAGCACCGTTCCAAATCCATGGGCTCTGCATCGAGAATCATTTCATGATGATATTGTCAGTAACCACGTCTGCGGAGCGATCAAGATGCCCCTCGTCAAAAATCGATCTACAGCCACGTAGGCAATATCAGTTGTCATAGACGGTGAAGGGTCCTCATAGATAGTATCCAACTTGAATTTAATTTCTTCACATGTTTGCATCCAAAAGCAGAAGGCGATTTACTGAACGATATTGACGTTTTTCCGTGGTAAACACGTCTAGTACTTGCATATTGTTGCCAAATTAAAACTAACCAAAAAGTCTACTTGAAACTTTCGATGACCCTGTTTGAAAAATGTTATTGGACAATACTGCATTTATCTGCAAACACGGGTATCTATTTGTTTAGTTTTCTATTAGATTTTGAAATATATATAATTCCCGCTAGTGGAAAACCTCCCACTTATGCTTCCTCATCATGACGTGTTTCCTCATCATGAGGAGCAGTAGTAATCAAGATAGCAGAATAAACGTATCGAAAGCAACGTGTTGGTCTTATTATCGTTCTATATCCATATCATATAATCGTATCATAATATTTGGAATAGTTTACATCAGTAAACTCGCTAAGAGAAAGTAACGCAAAACACTATTGATCGATCCTTGTACACTCTTAAGAAAAAATACTCGAAACATTATAAGAGAATTCAAAGATTATTTAATATATTCGCTAAAAAAGAAGCTTGTACTTCGGTAAAACTTCCACATGCTTTGAAAATATCATCCATAATTTGAGTCCTCAAAAAAGACTGGATAAACACGATGTTAACAATTAATGACTTGTATCTCTAATACCAAATGTGTCGAAACTATTTGAATAACTGCACATTTTCAAGACTGACTATTAAAAAAAGGAAAATCAATTTGACATTATCACTGTGCTTTTAACGCAAACTGTAATTTTTCCGAACACGATCCCGAAAATTCAGGTATACTTTTCCTCAAAACATCTTTGATTAATGTGTCCGGATGACAATTTAAGGAGCAATTTCATTGTCTTTACGATACGGCGCTTTTAACGGGAAGTTGTAAAATTAATATCACGCGCTAATTCTCGCATTAAAATGGGTAAAGCGTCGTACGTCGAGGGAGCGTGAAATAAGAAAAAGGTAATTTCGTTTGCTAATGAGTTAGTTTTATCGAAGGAATGAAGCTATTTTCTTTTGTTGCCATCAAGTACGATGAAGAAGAATATGACATAATGCCAATTTGTAATAAAATGTTTTTGCTCTTTTACAGGTACCAATTAACTCCTTACAAATTGTTAATAGCTACTGACAACTTTTCTTTACAAATTGACAGGTAATAAAAATGTTCAATTATTTTTCCTCATTTTCCTTTTTACTTTATTTACAATCCTACATTGTTATGATTTTCACAATCCAATTTAAGGGTACTTAAATAGGTTCTATTTACTCCACAAATTAGTATGTTGTGCAATATACTTATTGTATAATCATTCTCGCGAATTTAACTAAATTGGTACAGTTAATAAGTTAGTAATGTACTATAACTGAGTACATGAAACAAGTATCAATGAGAGCTTGGATATGAATTTAGTATGTAGATTTACACTGTACCGTAATAGCATACATACAAATCGACTTGCGTGATAACGGACTTCAATGCTGGGTTCTGTATTCTCATGACAGATGTGATATGGCTAGGTGCTGCCGCTACCCACGTGGAGCTGGCGTAAGTTAATATGAGGCGAATCTGTAGCTTGGACAACATTATACCCGTTTTAGAATTAAAGACCTTATCCTTGCTCTGTTCACATGCACGGAGAAAGTGAGTCACTTATCTAGGATCATTCTAAATCACTCGTGGCTAATTTGATGGATATTAATCAGTCAAGTGTTTCTAGGGCAGTAGCCAAATATAAAGAAACAAGAGGTTATATACAAAGACCGATGCCAGGTCGTACAAGCTGTACTACTCCCTAAGATGGCCGGTATTTAAGACTACAAGCATTACGTGGAGGCATGTAACTGCAAGACAATTACAGATCAACTTGGCAAGAGTTAGAAATACTCAAATAAGTAGCCAAACCGTTCGTACTAGGTTGAGTCAAACTGGAATAAGATCTAGAGTAGCCCATACAGCTCCTCGTTTTACTAGAAATCATCGAGTGGCCTGCTTAAGGTTTACTAGGAAACATGTCAATTGGAAAATGAATTACTGGGCCAACAAACTTTTGACAGATGATTGAGGATTTAATCCTTATACTTCAGATAGACATATTAGTGGCTTGTTGCAGTATATTTGGATATAGTTAAAAGTTCCTTTAGTCATAAAATCATTCTTGTGTTAAAAGAATGACTAGTGCGATACGTTTTCGCGGAGTGTATACATTATATATATGCTTGTTTTATGCATCATTGTAAATTCATGGTTACCAAAATTCCCTGATGTTAACCCAGATAATTTCTGGCTGCGGTGTTATCCGCAAAGGCTCCTGTTTAAAACGAGATCAATAACTATTAGAATTAAAAGAACGTTTCAGGGAGCAAATTTCTGGAGCAATCAGAACCCTTTTGGTCCGAGAATACACTAGCCATGATTTTCCTTTGAAACTAGATTTGTTCGAATGATTATATGGATTTTTGTTTTGTTTACGCATAGACGTATGAAATCAATGTTTCATTACCAGTGACGATATGGGAAAGATATTTGTCTCTCTCGTGGATAAAGCGATCGAGAATAGCACGTGCAGATACGATTCCGTGATCTATGTGAGCATTTTCGGCACCAAGCATGCACCCAGTTTTGGATAGCTTATAGTCTCATGATTTTGAACATCTTTGTCTTAGAAGGTTTGCTTATTTTAAGGTGACGATTGTTCCTCGCTCTGCATATCGTTGAGATTTAGATGGCCTTTCTTAAGTATACGACATTGTTGCGTCACTTTTCGTTTATTCATTGCAGTAGGCCATAAGTCCATAAGGCCATAATCAACTGTCGCTGATATTTAATAGCATTATATCCAATCTAAACTAGCGGGATTTGCTAGTACCACTTACTTTAAGACATTGTCTTGCAAAGGCAAACAATGATCTACTGACGAAAATATAGAGGCTACATTCCCTACAGACCAATTAACGCAACTACGGGGGCGACCTGAAATGTTTCTGGAATCGGCAAGAGATGGCACACAAGGGTTAAAGTGGATCAATTGGTCGGCAACGGCAATCTTTTTTACGGCAACTGTCAAAATTTCAGAAGTCTGCTGTGAATAGTTGTTATTTAGGAGTGTGTTTTGTGTAGCAAGTCAGGCGGTTTCGCAAACATGGATAAAATCGAATTTCGTGCAGTAATAGAACACTTCTGGATGGCTGGAAAAACTGCCACGAAAATTCGAAATATTTTGCTAGATGTTCATGGCGGATGTACTCCATCATTTTCGACCATCAGCTTCTGAGTGAGCGAGTTCAAATGTGGCCGCACAAGCACAAGTGACAAACCACGCAGTGGACGACCAAAAACCGCTACCAACGATGAAGTGGTTGACAAGATTCATGACTACATACCGGAGACCAAAGAACAGGCAGAGCAGTGGACTATCCCGGGCGAATCGGCTACAAAGAAAGCAAAGACCGTTCTATCGGCCGGAAAGGTCATGGCGACCATTTTTGAGATTTCCAAGGTGTGATCCTCATCGACTATCTGGAGAAGGGAAGGACGATCACGGGGCAATACTACAACGATTTATTGGCCCGATTCGATGCAGTGAAGGAGGAATGGCCTCATTTGCAGCGGAAGAAAGTGCTTTTCCACCACGACAATACACCGCCTCATTCATCCCGCATCCTCGTGTCCAAATTGAAAGAGTTGAGTTACGAATTAGTCTCTCATCCTCCATATTCACCGGACCTAGCCCCCAGCGACGTTTTACTATTCCTAAACTTGAAAAATCACTAGGAGGAAAGAAATTTGCCGTAAGTGAAGAGGTCATCGCCGCTACAGATGGTTATTTTGCAGACCTCGAAACATCCCACTTTTCCGACGGCTTGAAAAGACTGGAGCACCGTTTGAAAAATGTATTGATCTTCGAGGAGACTACATCGAAAAATAAAAATAAAATACGTGTACCATTTAAAACCAATACCGTGCTTTTCTTGTCGATTCCAGAAACATTTCAAGTCGCCCTCGTATGCAGGATGGCTAATTGCCATTGCGTTCGGTGCTTAATTTTGAACTGCGCCTCGTATATGTATTTATTTTTACTATTTCTGGTTATAGGAAACAAAAATATATATCACATACTGTAAATTTAACCCCTTTCACAATGTACACCAATTTTGCATCATTGCATCAAATTCTTCTTTATGAATTAGCTTCCGTTATCTTTTTTTTCTATGAAGGGCTTTTGTTTACTTCATTTACGAGGTAAACGATGTGATGTATACACCGCTTTTGGTTCTATGAAATGGAAATTAATGACTTCTGCACTTCCCCTGCAAGAGCAGAATTAGCTGTGGACGCTATATAAAGTTACACGCTGCAAAAACTTTCATGTTTAACTATAAAGATTCTTATGAAACCAACATCAAACATTAATCCGCGGTAGTGGATGGTGCGGCGACACTTATAAAGTTCTATAAACTCGATTAAACTGTCTGCAATAATTAACAACTAATTAAATATATAAAAATACTTAATAAAGCAATTAAATTCATATTTGTTTTCATACACGATTTTTATCAGGAAATTCAAAGGTTAGTAATGAAAAAGTTGCTTCGTTTTTATCATCTTTATTCACTCACACCCATTTCTCTCTTATAAACGTAACCTATCTATTAGAATTCCTTGTTCTTGGGCGACGTAAGACATAATGTATTATAAATATTTAATTCGGAGGAAGTTTATGTTTAGATCACCGAACAGCATTCACAAAGAACAATGGTAGTAAGACATTGTATAAATTGTTTTTAACGTCGAGCGGCTATAAATCTTGATTAAAGAGAAACATTTCATTACCACAGCTAACCACATTGCATCGATAAAAATGTCGTAGCTTATTTTTGTAAGTTCGAATTAGATGAACTGCGAACACAATACATTGGGTTACAAAGTTATATTTCTTCCAATGTATTTAAGTTTTACTTTAATAGAAGTGGTGAAATATATATATGTATTTATTGTGGTTTCCCGTTTCCCCTAGATGTTTCCAGTGTCCGATTTTCATACTACGCCGTTCAATGCATTGGACGAAATATTTTATATTTTGGTCAGGTCCTATGATCAAATAAATTGAGGAAATGGATTAATAATTTAGATTAATTCGGATTTTGTTCAAATATTTGAGTTTATTTTAGTCTCTTTAAAATATATTATAGGTAACTACCAGAATTCTTTAATATATATTTTAGAATGAAATAGAAAACGCTTTGTTTCCTGTTAAGACACATTTTATTTTTATATGTTCGTCATACAGAATCCGTGCTAATTTAGCTTAATGTATTTTTTTATTCGCGGGAAAATGAACAAATAGTGTAGTTGCAACAATAAGCTATATTACCGTACTAATTTGTACTATTCTGCCTTAAATGTTTCTTAATTATAATAATTTTCTGCAATAGTTACATTAACAAGAAAAAGTTAAATTTCGTAATTGTTGTAATTTTCTAAATTGTTACTACAGAAGAGTGAAGTATTACTAATATCCAATTAAAAAAACGATTTTATTTCCGCAACAAAATAATTAGCACAATTTTAAGACATACTTAGTGATTTATAATTTACAATTTCCTCTTTCTTGTATATGTATAACATTTATTTATTTACCTAATAATAAAGACCAACAAGAAAACTCTCCCAAAGATCATTAAAATACGTAATTGTACAATATTTGCTGGAATGTACGGGGTATCTCTCGGAATTAATGAGAATGATTAATTTTAAAGTATTTAATTGAACGTGTCTACAAATTAATATTGTCTCCTTTAAAGTATGCTCCATTGGAATGCACACGGCGTCTTCAGTGAGTTTCGCATTCCTGATAACAATTCTGGAAGTCTTGTTCTGTTAGACTATTTACCACCTGCGTCATGACTCTTTGGATGTTGTTTACTGTTGTGAAACCTTTCAACTTGCGTTTAAGCGTTGGAATACATTTCTAAAACAAAGCGACGAAATGTGGAGTAGCACAGACCCGCAATCACCGCGTTCAAAGGAAACTCCCATGAGCAAATCCCAAATCAAGTCTATGCCTATCATCTTTTTCGATTCTCATGGAATTGTTTACAAAGAATTCGTACCACAGGGCCAGAAAGTGAATCAAACCTTTTATCGCGATGTCCTTGAATGTTTACGGAAAAGAATTTTGTGTGTGCCCCCAGTTGCGGCTTACTGTCGGTTAGAGAATTTTTAGCAGAGAATACCGTTCGAGTACTTCCACACCTACCCTACAGTTCAGACCTGACACCATGTGATTATCTTTTTCCTATGCTAAAGCGGGAATTTAAAGATTTCCATTACGGAACAATAAAAACATCGAAAGGGTCACGATGCAGGTTTTAAATAGTCTAACGGATCAAGACTTCTAAAATTGTTACCAGAAATTAAAAGTTCGCTGGAGACGCATTCCAAAGGAACGTACTTTGAAGGGAATATTGACCCTTTCAAAGTAAGTATATTAAACATTTTCAAAATTGAAGAAAATCACGTTGTAACCACATACAGTTTTATTGTGAATATTTCGTTCTTCTCGATGGTTTTCTTGATTAGCACCATTATTCTAGATCATATCTAGCATAGATAACCACGCTATCTCCGGAATAGGATTCAACGTTGTAGTTGTTTGTTTGGTATAGCAGTTTATCCGATGCAAACAACCAGGTTTCAGTAACGTATATATAATTTCAGAATACTTTTGTGTTTTGTTCGCTTACGTGGTTTCCAAGCTCGAATACTCACTTTTCAGTTCTTGCTTAAGCGTTGGAATATGATCCTGAAAGAAAGCGATAAAGTGCGAAGTGTCACACAGCTGCATCATCCCAGCTGAAGAAAGATCGGATGAGCAAATTCCGAATCAAGTCCATGCTTATTTTCCTTTTCCCGTGGAATTGTTCATAAAGAATTCGTACAGCAAGGCCAGACAGTAAATCAAACCCTCTATCGCGAGGTACTTGAACGTTCGCGGAAAAGAGTTTTGCATGTGCATCTGCTATTAGCAGCTTGTGAATCTTGCATCACAATAATGCTCCCAATCATAGCTCATTATCGGTTAATGAATTTTCCTGTACTCCGACACCCGCCCTATAGTCCAACCATAGTTCCATGTGATTATTTTCGTTTTAGAATGGAATAATAAACAACATCTAATATCCATCTCATTAATTCTGAGACACATCTCGTATATATCGTTTTTAAAAGAAATATTGTGCTAAAAATTTTCAAAATTGATGAAAAGGTGAAAAGCAACTGTATTGTGATTATTTCGATTATCTGGATGGTTTTTTTAATTAATGCCCTGTATTCTAGATCTTTTGTAGCATCGATAATCGCGTCACCTCCTCTTTTCTTCAGAATAGAATTCAATGTTGTAATCCATCTAAAACACATTTAAAAGAATACCTAGAAAATAACACCAAGATAAGAAAACGCTGTAAATACAGCTTTCTCATGGTATTAGTGAAATCAATTCACGAGAAAGACATGTGAGACATAAAACGCTAACGCACGGACATGTTTAGCCTAAGCGTTTCCTTATCTTGGTGTTATTTTCTAGGCATTCTTTTAGATGTGTTTTAAATACGTCGTGGTACGCCTTGAGAAATCATTCACATGTGCAGTTTCCCTATGCACTGCTCTTTGGTGCAAAAACGCCCTCTCTGGACTAGCAATCTTAAGAGTTGCTCGAGGAAACTGCACCCGCTTCTTTTCGCTGTCTGACTTTGCGGACAAGTGTTTCTCTTTTGGCACCAGTTAGCGCCAGGAATATTCACTTGTATCGTAAGCTTAAGTATGGTGATAAAAGCAGCGAGAGAATTATATGTGTTAGCATGAAACTGCTCGAGCGTTTTATGTCTCACATGTCTTTCTCGTGAATTGATTTCACTAATACCACGAGAAAGCTGTATTTACAGCGGTTTCTTATCTTGGTGTTGTAATCCATTGTTTGGTACCATTGGTTATTCGATGCTAACAACTAGGTTTCCGTAAGATATATAATTGCAGAATAGTTTTGTGTTTTGGGTAAAATTTCAATTTCTTCAAATTTCATGTTCGTAACGGTTGTCAGGTTCCGCCGAGTCGCTAGAATTTCTGTCCCTGACGTTTAGCGAACAACTACGGTTCGCATTCTCAAAGGTACTGTGCACCGTTAAGATAATGACAAATGGCGGCTAAAGTCTAAGAAACTATTCTTCAAATTTATTGATACTTTCTATGCTTTATAGGTTTGTTTCGTACATTACTTTTCAGGTATACATACATGTCTTTTAAAAGAAATATTTTTGTGTATCAATTTCATATTTGACTTAATTTTCTTTAACTTTTTCTTGCGTAGTTATTGTCGTTTCTTTTTAGTTCCCTGGCTTTATGGAATAAGACTTTTCTATATATAAGTAAAAAATTGATAGTTATTTGCACATAGCATACCATTTTACTAACTTATTTCAATTAATCTTCACTTTTACGATAAATACATTTTGCTCAAACTTTGTATTTGTTATGATTCTTTATTATCAAATTACTTCAGTAAATTTATAATGAATTGAGACGTACTCTATACATTTATGCATACCTTCATCAACGGGGTACGATATCAAATTTTCGGCCATCGCTCCCTTTTAACTTTACCATTAGAGGTGTAGTAACCTTGTAAACTGTGCCGTCATTTCTTCTCTAGAAGGTGCGCATGAATGCTGTTTGTAATTAACGTTAGAGAGGAAAGTTGCCTCAACAATACCGCCAACCCCAAAACATAATTTCATTAGGATGCTCGCAGTTATCGTTGTACTGGATCTAGCGTCTCGTGTTACAATTTATGTAGGTAGAACGCGTTGAACGACGTTTGCGGAGAAAATAATGATCCCACCACATGTAGACATACTTGTTCAAACTTTGAAGTTTAAAGGTTACGATATTGTAAATATTTTAATGATTCAAAAAGAAACTACCCAAAAGTATAGAGTAATTAGCATTTTTTATAAAGAAAAAATAGTAAATATTCAAAACTTTGTACTAGAACATAGAGGGCGTCACTAAGCAACATGTGGCATTGTGAGATTGAGGTATCATTGGGGATTCAAAAAATGATGCTGAATAAAAAATAGTTTCCCGTTGGATACCCCATCTGTTGACTGAAGAACAAAAAGCAGCTAGGGTAAATTGGTGTCAAAAAGCTGTAGACCACCGGAAACTTTTGCAACATCGCCAGTGGCAATGAAGATTTATTCATACGAGCCAGAAAATATACGCCAGTCATCTGCTGGGTGTTCGAAGATGAAGAAAAGCTGATAAAGATCATCCGTTCCCGAAGTGCTTCCATTAATATGGTCGCGACATTTGTTTCAAGAGCAGATCTTATAGTAACAACTCTTCTACAAGTCCAAACAACTATTACTGCCGATTGGTATACAGTCATTTGGTTGCCGCAAGTCATTGCGAAACCCAGAACGACAAATCATCCTTCACCAAGAGAATGCAAGTTCGCAGACACCACGCAAGACTATTGAATTTCAACACAGCAAAACATCGAATTATTAGATCATTCTCCGTCTAATCCGGACCTAAGATTTCTCTATCTTTCTAGTCATCAGATGAAGTCGTCGATACCTTCAAAACTGCAATTTCTACTGTACCAAAAAACGAGTGGAGTAAATACTTCGAAGAACAATGAAGTCATTAAAAGTTATTTACTGTTTCATTCCATATCTATATTCAAAACATAAAAGGCAGCTTACCTCGTACGTAGGTAATAACAAGTAAGTTAATGCAGTTGCTGGTAGCATTGAACAAACTGAAATTATTATGTATACAAAACAAGGTAATGCATATAGGCTTGTACCAAGACTACCAGACTAAAGTTTATGATCATTTCTTTTTCATTTGTAGCAATTCAAAGATGAAAGAAATGTAATAACTATCAATCATTTATTATTAGGATTTTATCTTTGTTAAACGTGTAGGTCCTGTTTGTTTTCTAGTGTAGATTTAATCTACTGGCTTTAAAAAAGGTTCGGGAAAAGTGACATTTACTTTTTAATTGCCAATTTAACAGCAAAGATAACGATTTCAGCGTTTAGATTTACAGAAAGGTGAGTGAAAATTGTTTAGATTTACGATAATAGGGAATTTATTACCATTTCGTAGCTTCCTTGGACTGAAATACATTAACCTCCACTTGAGATTGTAGATTGTTATAGTACATTGTGTGTTAGTAAACTTTGCAGTTTCAAATTGCGTAGATAAAGCATACAGAACAATAAAATTTTCTTTTAAAAGCCGCAGTAAGAGTGCTTCATAAAAGCTTAATGTATTTCCATTATTCGAGTTTTATCTTGTTTGTTTAAGCATTGTTCTGGTGTAAGCTCAAGGTGAAAAATTACTATTATTGGGGCTGATCTAGGTAACGACTTCTGTAATCATTGCGCAATTTAACATGTCATCTACAGACCTCTACTTATTTAGAACAAAAGATTAACTACGGGAAACACGGGACGGCATTTGACTTTTACATGGTCCAGCGTGATTTACAAGTTTCGACATTTTCAACATGTTCGCTGAAAAATTATTGACTTGTTGAAACAAGTATCTTGGCAGTTTTGTGTGAATAATAAAAACGCTTTTACAAAGTACAAATGTTTAAAATAAATCAAAAACTGAAATGATATCTTTGTTATAAAAATGTTTTTCCGAAGAAAACATGATTCTATTTACTCTAACTGAAATAGATCTGCTACTTAAATCGCAAATCGCCAAAACTACCATTTGAATTTGAGTATTACATAGTTCAAGTGTAAAACTGAAGACCCCTGTTAATCGTAAAATAATGTTCATAGTTTTCAAACTATTGGATAGATACATGTTTCTTGGCTCCACTCGGGACACATGGTTTTCGCATCTGTCCATAAAAAATACCTATATTTATCTTGTTACCGTTTCACTGAAATGATACGAGTTTATAAGTTTACACTAGGCATCTTTAACAATTCATTCGCGACGAAATCGTATAATTTTATTGATTTACTGTAACTCGTTATTTACATTCTGAAAATTCGTTTTTATAGGCAATCATATTTTGTTCTGGCACAGTGCTCTAAAAAATTCCCGGACTGAAGAAGGTAACAAGTGAAAACAGAAAATAGATATATACGAGGGCGACCTGAAATGTATCCGGAATCGGCAAGAGATGGCACACGAAGGTTGAAGTGGATTCATTAGTCGGCAAAGGCAACCTTTTTTCAGACGTTTACTGCCAATAGTTGTTGTTTAAGAGTGTGTTTTGTGTAGCAAGTCAGGCGGTTTCGCAAAATTGGATCAAATCGAATTTCATGCAGTGATGAAACACTTCTGGATAGCTGGGAAAATGGCCACGGAAATGGATGTACTCTTTCATTTTCGACCATCAGCTTCTGGGTGAGCGAGTTCAAACGTGGCCGCACAAGCACAAGTGACGAACCACGCAGTGGACGCCCCAAAAACCGCTACCAACAATGAAATGGTCAACCAGACCATGTTAGCCGATCGCCGATTGAAGCTGAAAGAGATAGCAAAAACAATAGGCATCTGAAAAGAACGCGTTGGCCATATCCTACAGGAAATGTTGGGTATGAAAAAGTTTTCGAAGCGGTGGATACCGCGTTTGCTCACACCGAGCAGAAACGAAATCGGGTGCTCGTTTCGGAGAAGTGTCTGACCAGAACCCAACGCAATCCAAGGGATTTCTTCATGCGATTCGTACCCGTGGATCCACCACTACATACTGGAAACTAAGAAACAGTCGAAGAAATGGAGTTTTTCGGGAGAATCGGCTCCGAAGAAAGCAAAGACCGTTCCATCTAAAAAATCACACCAATACCGTGTTTTTCTTATAGATTTCGGAAACAGTTCAGGTCGCGCTTGTATATATGTGCATCCGCAGCCTATGTAGATGTGCCACAAATATCACTATTCATAGCTGATTTTATGAAAACAAATTTAGGGCAACATTTTACTAAATGTAGGTATTCCCTTGGAAAACAGTAGAACAATGAGTATCAATCATTGTAGCTTGAAAATTTTTCAAAAAAGGACTGGAAATGTCAAATGAATGTGTCAATTCGTTTGAAATGTCTTATTTACTTCGCCACATTAAACAAATTTTTACTTGCAGATAACAAAGCTTCAGTGTGCAGATGTAAACATCTCGAACAAGTTTCTGTTTCTTTTAAACAGAGGATTAGTTAATGTGGTGGTCTTTTGGATACATTGCATTACCAGATGTTAAATCTGTGGGCTGTTTTTTATGCTATATCAGCTACACTAAGCAAAGAAATTATACTCAAAAATTGATTGATATGGTATTACGATAAAAATCATATACACTACCGCTTATAATAGTATGGACACTTTCTATTTTATGAAAAAATTGACACTTGCTTCAAAGTTTTAAGCAAAACAATTATAAGAAAAACATTTATTTGTTTATTATTTTATTATTATCTACAACTTTTGCCCATTTGTATACAACAGATAAAGCAATAATAACCATTAGAAAACAATATAATAAAATATACTTTCTTCTTCAAGTGTGTCTTAGTGTATCCTAAGGAATATTGTTCCACTCCCTCTGCAATATCACTCAGAAATGGGTTTTGGAAGTTGGATATTCTCTTCTAATTCGTCTGTCTAGTTCGTCCCACAGAAACTCTATTGGATTAAAATCCGGACTGTGGAGGCCAAATCATTATTTTTAATATTGCTTGAGTCTCTGCAGCAACGAGGTAGTTTTTTGCGTAATAACGACATGTGGTTCATATCATTATCGTGTATCAATATGTTCAATTATACGTTGAAAAGAGAATAACAAATCTATTCAGTAACCGAAAAATCTACTGAAAATAGAACTGAAACTTCTCTTCGTAACTCTTATACATACCTACGAAAATGTTTAACATACCAGGAAATGACAGGTTTTAGTATAATTTTTAATAACTTCTGAAGAGCTGACATTTTGTACTTTTCCAAACAGATTTTAAATCAGTATATAAAACCTTAACACATTTCCAGTTTTAATTAACTCTCCATCTTCAGTAATAAGAAAGTTATGCATCTAATCCTATTCAATCTGGGACACAGTGTATATCATAATTGTTACAAATTAACCAGCAGGCGCTGAACAAAATATTAACTTCGAAACCATTGCTACTTACTACAACTACAATAAAGAGAGTATTCTTGGTGAGTAACCTAATTGTCCTTACTGTTTCAACGAAATCATATATTGTTGTTATTTGTTGTACATGCCAGATGAACAGCTATCGAGGTCAATCTAACTGACGGTCGATTTAATAACCTAAATCAATAGAAAATATTACGCAACACATACGTAATTCTCTTGTTAAAGTTAATGTCTGAATAATCTTTTAATGCTTTCATACAAAAGGATACCATAATATAAGGAGTGGTCGGTTATCATTTGGCATTAATTAGAACCAGTCAACCAATTTTAATTAAATGCTCGCTTACTGTTTCGCACTAATTAAAAACAACGCCTTAATAGAAACAAATGCGTGAATTCGTGATGACGGTCGTTGAATTACGCGAGCTAATGCAATCGTCACAGCGTCATGAAGCATCAACAAATATATTACTGTCTATCCTTTGGAGGATGATCTTTTACAAATTAATTTTAATAGTCTTCTAATGCCCCAGATTTGGGAATTTTTTACAACTTTAAAGTCTGTGTAGCTTTATGGATGAACACCATGCACTAAGGGCGTACGCAACTTCATAATAAATCAAACAAAATTAAATAAGTAATGTTGAAAAAGAAAATAATAATAATCGTCACATGCATCAAAACGGTTGCTAAAGATGCACTAGAAAAGAAAGAAAGTATTCACTGGGTTCAAATCCTACCGTGACCGACATATTTTCGGAAAATTTTAACGTTGATAATTATAAGGAAATTATAATTTATCATTACGGTATTCTGTGATGAGCTAATGGGATACCGACAAAGTAATTTTAAAAAGTAGTAACTGATACGAAAAATGTAGTTAATAGGAGAAGTGTATAGTTATAATATATATTAATGGGCACTTTCAGAGTCCTTATCCAATTCAAAATAATCGGCATTGTTAGATTTGTCGCCATTCATATTAATTATTTTCCATTCATCTGCTGTTGTCAAATGAAATTTTTTTTGCCAATTCTAAAGTAACGCCTACTCTAAATTTTCTACTCTTCCTTTAACAGAGACCCAAATCAATAAGCAAGCAACAGGCTACCCTGAAGACTTCAGTAGACGAACTGTCGAAACGTCAGACTATATAAGTTCAACAAACGATGGAAACAACAATTGTTGTTATTATATGAATATCCTGCATATCAGCGTGAAAAGTAACTTCCTGTACAACGTTGTAGAACCTAAGTTTTAAGAAAATTTATTTAAAGACAAAAACTCTACAAAACCCCTATTTGATCCTATTAGCAAGATAATATACCTACATTCCTAGTTTCCGTCATGGAGATGACGCAATTCTGGTAAATTCCGAAGGAATACATAATATCTACTCACAGCGTATTCAAAGTAAACTATGATACCTAATGTAATCTTACTTATGCAGCTCTGTCCAAAACCGCAGAATCAATAACTACATTACGCTGATATAGAAGACAAATGTTCCAAGCTAATCGATACGCATTCGCGCGATTTGATATATGAGGCACTAGGTTAGGTGGACGCAAAATTCGCCATATTAAGTACCCGGATAAGCAAAATATTCCGTATCGCAATTACAAAAATTAATTTGGGAATTAGGTCGAAACCTGTTTACCTCGCGCCAGAAAATGCCATCGAGATATTTCGAGTAATCTTTCCAACAAACGGTGTCGTAATTTGCCAAACTCTAACCTTTCTCAACGCGTTTCATTTTGTTTTGATTCGGTGCGCTTGTATTGATCAGCGGAAGTATATAGCGAACTTTAAAAGAAACATTCCCACAGCGGTATCTTCGAGATCACAAAAAGTGTTAATAATAAAAAAAAAAGTTTCTGCGAGACTGCCGATGGAAACGGCAAATTCTCATGAGTACGTCATGGAGAGTCGGCGATATAAACACGTTAAGTTTATTTATCGCATCGGTAAGGAACAGCGCAAACCAACATCCCGCTTAAATATTTTCGAAGTTACGGAGAATCATAAACTATAAGGACTGAAATGATAAAAGTTATGATAAACATTTTCTCGCTACTTTAAACACTTTATTAACGATAATAGGGAACCAGAAAGTTTTTTTTGATCGTAAAGTATTTCAAACCATTTTTTCAGCTGTTATTATTTTACTGGAAGAAAGAATAACAGCAGATTTTAGCTATTTTCTGCAAGAAGTATCTAAGTGTAGTAACAACTAACTGACAATAAACCTCGCTGTAAATACATACATACATTTCAGTATGTAGTTTTTATAAATACATTCTAATCTTTTATGCATATATTTATCAGCGATAAATGTTGGGCATTACCTAGAATTACATGTCTGAACATAATGCAGTAATAGAGGTACTAATTTGTCAAAAGTATTTGGGCACCCATATATTTAGACGAAAAGATTAAAAGCACCAGTCAAAAACTGAATATATATTAATTATTTTGTGCTTACCTGAAAACTAAGTAAGCTCAAACCAAATCTCACGAACAGTTTAGAAACAGTCACAATTACAATAATACTGTCTTTTGAAAAGTATGAAGAATTCAACTAAATTGTTCATCATGTATTAAATTTTAACTAAAACCAAAATTTCGTATCAAAATAGAAATGATTCCATCAGCGTTTTTTAATAATAATTCCAGAGTAGAACACAATATTTTCAGAAGTAATTCCAATGTAATAAGCACAACGTAATATATGTATATAAAAGGTGTTTTTTAGAGAGGTATAGAGCTTTGAAATGGAATAAAACAAAGATGAATTTTTTTAAATTGACATGAAATTTACTTTATTCGAAAGATAATCTTCTGCCATTAAACATGACTTCTGGCATATGACCTCCACGGCTGGCTTGGACGTAGTCTAATCTGGAGGTCCAATTTTCGATGACTTTTTCCAACATTTGTGGCCGTATATCGGCAATAACGCGGCGAATGTTGTCCTCCAAGTTATCAATCGTTTCGGCCACAGAATGTAGTCTAGCGGGGTTAAATCGCACGATCTCGGAGGCCAATTCACGGGTCCGAAACGTGAAACTATGCGGTTACCAAACGTTTCCTTCAATAAATCAATTGCGGCACGAGCTGTGTGACATGTTGCACCGTCTTGTTGAAATCACAGCTCCTGCACATCATTGTTGTTCAATTGATGAACGAAAAAGTCACTAATCATGGCTCTATAGCGGTCACCATTGACTGTAATGTAGGTCGTAGATCGAATGGGGGGTGCGAAGTACCGAGAATCTTTTCCCTCAACTTCTTCATCTGAATGGAATTCGCTCGGACGTCCAGCTACTCAATTCACCTTTCGCTCGAGCGAATTTTCCTCGACGCATTTGGCGGATCCACCTTCGGCTAGAGTGAGTCGTAGCTTAGACGGGGTGGAAATGGGTCTCGCACCCGTCGAGATGCGAATGACCCGGGCTTCCGGCTACTCAATTCATCTTCGGCACCGGGAAACCGCACCTGCGGCGAAATACGAGGGTCCTATCTCCGGATGGAGGTCAGCAGGTTGGTTGCTTCCTGCTGTTGGTCTGGTTGCCCTCGACGTTTAGCGTGTCTTGGGCTGGGTAGAAGCGTAATCTCGGCTCCATCGGGGTAACGGCTACCCGAGCGTCAGGCTACTCGATCCACCTTCGGCTCAGGGAAACCGCACCTGCGACGAAGGTCCATCAGTGGCTCCACTCTGGTGTCCTCATGGATGGTGGTGTTCCTTACGAACCAGGGTGCGTTGAGGGCGCTGCGCAGTGCTCGGCTCTGGAACGCTTCGAGTTTTCTTATGTGCGTGGGCGAGGCGGTTGCCCACACGGCGGATGCGTAGGTTATGGCGGGCCTAAGGACGGTTTTGTATATCCGAACCTTAAGCGAGGGATCTAGCCTCCCTCCTCCAGCCATCATCGGATAGAGGTTCCCAAACATCTTACATCCGCGGTCGAGCACGCGGTGTATGTGGGCTGCCCAGTTTACCCGGGAATCTAGCGTAACTCCCAGGTATGTGACTTCACGTTGCCAAGGAATGATGCCTCCTTGCAAGGTGAGATCCGGCGCGTTGCCGAACTTCCTTCTTCGGCGACCTCCTATCGCGAAAAGCACGGCCGTGCTTTTCTGGGAATGGACGGCGATTCTCCACTTTGCGCAAAGTGTCGAGTGCTGTCTGGAGACGTCGGTCGATCACTCTGGCAGACATCGTCCGCGTACATCGCCAGGTTAACGTACGCGGTTGTCGGGATGTAGCTGGTGTAGATGTTGAACAGCAGGGGTGAGATCCCTGACCCTGGCGGCACGCCTGCTGTCCTCGTGGTGGACCGCCGTCCTTCCAGCTTGACTTGGAAGGTCCTCTTGCGGAGAAAGGAATGAACGAGCTTGACCATTGCCTTGGGGATGCCGGCTCGGTGCATCTTCAGTAGTAGACCCTGGTGCCAGACCTTGTAACGTCGAGGTCGTCCGTTTCCTCCCGCAGTCTGGCGAGTATTATCCGGTCGGCGATCTTGCTGATGACCGGAAGAAGACTGATGGGCCGGTAGTTTTGCGGCCAGTTGTGGGGCTGTCCGGGCTTCGGTATCATCGCTACGCCCGCTAGATTCCATTGGGACGGGAAGTGGCACAGGCGTAGCATGGCGTCACATATGTTGGTCATATGCATGACGAACTTCGTGGAAGCGTGCTTGAGAGCGCGGTAGGTGACGCCGTCCGGTCCCGGAGCCTTGGTGGGCCGGAACGATGGCTTGCACCTCTTCCGGTGACGTGGGTCATATCGGTTCCTCGTCGTCTTCCTCTGCCGTGAGGAGATCTCGTACCTGACGATGAACACGCCCTATCCGGTCCACGTCCACGTTCTCGTAGAACGGGGTGCCTTGTCGCTCGAGGGTTTCGGCGAAGGGTTCCGCTTTGTCCTCGGTGGTAAAGGCGACGCCGCGTGCCCCATGGATCGGCGGGACGGGAACTCGCTGTCCCTTCAGGGCCTTTACGGCACTCCAGAACTCGGACGGAGTCTCCCAGGCTCGAACCATGAAGTCGCCCCAACGGTTGTTGCGGAATTCGTCCAGCGCGACCTTGGTTCGTCTCGCCATTCGTTTTCTGCCATTGTCTTCGAAGCTGGTTCTTCCCCCGTATCAGGTCTCGGACTTCCCTGGGAATGAAGGCCCCGTCGTCGACTGCACGCGAGGTGTTGGTTGCGTACCGTACGCTGTCGGATACCCGTGGCGTACTGCTGCTTCGAGCTCGATCGGGCCGCCTATCGCCGTGATAGGACCGATGTGGGCGGAGAGGTGATCCGCGAAAGCGGGCCACGACACCGTCTGGCGCATCCGGGGTTCCTCGTCTTCTGGTGCCGCCTGTCCAAGTTGCAGCAACACCGGGTTGTGATCGGACGAGAGTTCGTTGAGGTCGGTCAGCTGATGGAATTGCGCGACATCCTTCATTACCACTATGTGTCCAGGACGTCGGGCTGTCCGTTGTGCGGGTATATCGTGGGCTCGGCGATAGCGTCCACCAGCAGATGGAGGTCGTCGGCGAAGCGGCGTAGACATGTGCCGGTCGCGTTCGTCCGCCTCGAGTGACTGTAATGTTCTGACCAGCATCGTTTTTAAAGAAGTACGGACAAATGATTCCACCAGCCCATAAAGCACGCCAACCAATCAGTTTTACTGGATGTAACGGTGTCTCAACATACACTTGAGGATTACCATCACTTCAAATACGACAGTTTTGTTTATTGACGTATCCATTCAAACAAAAGCGAGCTTCATCGCTAAACAAAATTCGCTTATGAAAACCGGGATCAACGGCAATCTTGTTTTGGGCTCATTCACCGAATCTACGCTTTGCTAGGTGATCGTGTGGCTTCAATTCTTGCACGAGTTGGATTTTGTAAACACGCAAAGAAGATCTTTCCGCGAAATCTTCCATAAAGTAGATGGACACATATCCAATTCCTGTGCATGACGTTCCGTAGTTAATCGAATTAATTGCTCTGATGGACGATTATGTTGACTGTAAAATGGACGTAGTGCGCGATACGTATTTCGAACAGAACCATGATTTTCAAAATAAATTTGCACAATTTCGAAACGTTGTTCAGGCGTCACTATATTCATGTTGAAATGCCAAACCAAACTAAACCTAAATCACTTCACAGCTGACAAAATGGCCGCCAGTTAAAAAAGTGTTGGCAACTTAAAGTTTCATACTTCTATAAAAAAGAAACGCCCTTTGCAACACTGTATATGTATTGCATTGTGTTTAATATACAGAAACTTTCTTAATTTATTCAATAATTTAGCAAACAGGATTGAAATTTGAGATTTCAACTTTTTTAGAAGTTAGATTACTTATTCAAGTAACTCAATAATTTACATAATTAAATTCTTGAAATATCAATGTGGAAAACAAATTGATATCATTTTGAATGTTTTTGGTGCCTTGTTTAGTAAGTAAGTAGCATTACACTTCAGAACTTTTGTTAATTATACCTCTCAATGTTTCAACTAATTCTAAACTTAACAGAAAGTTATTCAAAGATGTGAAATAGTGAGTTTTTCACATTAAATTAACTAAAAAAAAGTTGTAATGTAATTAGCTTGCAATTATATACCGAACTTGTCGAGATGTTCACCATATTTAGCAATCTATTAAGTATTGCTAATTTTTAGACGTGTATTCGTTACATGCTATGTTTGTAATAATAACTATACAGATGCAAATATGACTTAATCTAATATTATCGTATACTCGGTGCCGTACTCTGTTTAACCTTGCACAGTCGGTAACATAGAGTGTCTCTCGTTAGGCAATGCCCTCTACCTATACATACTACAATATTACCATTTGAAATGCTAATGAAATTAAGGGAAGAAGTTAAAAATGTGTTAATTGTTGGTGAACATTATAAAGCGAATCGAGAAGCGGTTGCTATTTTTAAACAATGGCATCCAATTAAAAATGTGCGGCATACAACAGTAGTAAAAGTTTAACATAAATTTAGGACTTCGGGTTCTGTAGAATATGAATTTAAAAAGACGCACATTAATTGGATTACATCGGGAGACAATCCAAACTAGGCAATGCGGACTGTCGTTGAAATTCTGAAATTTACCGTCCGAGAGATAGCATAATCTAATGAGATTTCTCGTACATCCACCCGAAGAATAAGAGGGAAAATCATACAAGCGAAAATTTGTGCATAGTCAAAAATATGAAGATTTTGAAAAGCGCCTAGCTAGGAATGAAGAAATAAGTTTTCAAAATTGTAGGTGGTGGACTAATGGTAGTCCATATTTTATTGTTGAAGCTGCATTACTAATACTACTGTAAAACTAGTATTTGACGTGAGATATTTAATAATAATATTATTGATATTTACCTTTTTAGGAGTTTAAATTCAAAAAAATATTTAAGTATTTTATATTAATTTTCATTCCATACTCAGTGAGTGTGTTGTTTCAAACGTTTATGTTGTGCTGTAGAGCGTTTTCATTACCGTCTATCAATGCTACATCATTTGCGAATATACATTCTGTAATTTCTACCTTTTCTAAGCTGTGTCCAATGTAAAAAGCTCTTGTTTTCCTCCTTGTTTCTCAAATAATTTCATCAATAAATATTATAAATAGTAGAGGGCTAAGTTTACCTCCTTGTCTAACACGTTCCTTTGTATAGAATACCTCTGATTTCATATAAACTTTTGACAGCTGTTATTAATTTGTAATTTGCTCCTCTCTTGTGTAGACATTCCCATACTTTAACTGCCTTGCGTACCCCATATTTTTGAACATCTCGGTTGTTAATTGGTCGTCTCCTGGAGCTTTGTGTCATCTTACCGCTTCAATACAACGTAAGAGTGTCTCCATTTTTTTTGTTTTTTTTTTCTCATAAATCAATTATTTGTGCCACTCTCTTCCAAATAATAGAATGAATATAACATCTCAATTCATATAGTTTTAAATGTTGACAATGTACAGTATTGGATATCATATTAGTATGTGAGTATCAAAAAATGTAATGACTCTTGCACTAACAGTGGAATACCTGTGAAGATTTCCTTCTTGTTTTTTTTTCCTGTCAATATATGTGTAAACTCAGTCTTTGTAAGTAATTGAGTAACTAGAATTTTTTCAAAATCTTTTTGTGATTGTAATAAATTTGTAGTATCTCTCGAGGGAGCTATAATTACAGTGAAACGTTGAGAATGGACTAATGAGTTTTTCGTGTTTGAATCATTATTGTAACTGTTTAGGTTACTTCAATTTCACGCTGTTTTTTAAGCATCTTCCTAATAATTTAAATTTCACGTTGCCGCTACACATTACTTCTTTAAATTACACCAACAAACTTTTAGACAAAACCAGTACAAGCTGTATAAAGTCGGAAAGTAGTGATTAATGACGTACGGGAAAAAGTCGAACTTCTGCATACAAAAAGAACTAACTAATTACTAATTAACTCGAAATTGAAAGGTTAATTACTTCATAACATCCTGAACACATTTTACTCGTATAAGACCGATATATGCATGTAACAGCAATTTATGTTTTACCTCTAGCGAAAATAAAAAGGGTAATTTCCATTTAAACTTACCAACATTTACAAAACGATAGAAAGGTATTCTACGGCAATCCAATTACATCCGGGATTTTTGAAAGCTTTTTCAACGTAATGCGAACCATTTAATTCCTTAATTAAATCCCGCATATACTCTTGAGAGCATCACACACCTTGTGTAATCGTTCTAATTTATTTCGCGCATGTTTCCTGTGAAAACGTATTTATAAATTTCGATGTAAGTAGATGTATCGTTAAATTTTCAGATACGTACGTCACTGTTACAGCTATATCCAAATATTTTGGAAAATCGCTTTGATATACATGCATACGTAAATAGCTTATTGACCGTTTCTTGTATGTATGCAGATACATACGTAAGATGTTAGTTGACGAGATTAAATTCCCATTTTGTTATCGTGTAAGATCCAATTTAAAGATCAAAGCAATTTTTGAGGTCTTAGACCTTCATTAATAAGGGATCTTATGAGGATAGATATAACACATACTGCGAGAATATGTTTCATTAATGTCATGACAACATATCCTTCTTACCTTATTCATTAGGGAAGACGTCAAAAGTTACACCTTATTCTCTTTTCACTTTTTGCAGAATAGTATTAAAGCAATTACTTGTCTTTGGGCTAGGATTTTTGTTGTTTACATAACAATCTTCTTCTACACAGCCAACAGGAAAAATTGTGGTCTACATCTACATATAATCTGAAATAACTTTCATTTCTTTTACGAATTACTCTCTAACAACAGTTAAGTACCATTATTATCGATTTTGCAATACCAGGTGTCTTACGCCATAAATACAGTATTTTATTTAGGAGTATTTATGGTTTACGTAATTTTCTAAGCCAGGAGACAGATTAACTATCCGTTAATTTTAAATTTTTAAGAGGTTATGGGGATACCCAATTAAATTTTATAGTAGTGGACCCGTAGGAACTAACTTAGTTAGATTAACAACACTTTCTTACTGTATAGCATAATATTGTTGGCATGGAAAATAGGGTAATTATATGACTAACGCGTCATTGTTTGCTAAATATCAATGCTTACGTATTACGTAAAATATACAAAAATAAAAATGTTCCATTTGTAATATTGTTTGCAGCAAAGCCGAAGGGGCACAAAGTTGCTAACGGGTGAAGAAGTATGGATTATATCTCCCAAATTTTAATCAAATAGTCCCATTAAGATAAAGGATAAAACATTGCACCCGCTGGGATAAGACACACCCAGTATAGCTTAAATAAGCGAACTGCTTTCTAATGCCAATTGTGAGGCAATTAATCACAAAGAAACAATTACGTAACGCTTGAACAAATTCAAATTTTAGTATTACAGAATATTAGGGTTGTAAGTTTTAAAAGGTCATTTTATTTGCGATGTAAAAGTTTCAATAGATACATAATCTTCATGACTTTCTTTTGTTCTCTTTTTAATTTCTTATATTCCAAACCATAACAAATATTGTGTCCTTCGAAAGTGAGAAAAGTATAATTACTTAGTAAATATTTCTTACTCATTTAATTGTTAAGTACACCATTCATTAGATGTATCACTTCCTAAAAATATTGTTAACTCTATTTTTAATGAAAACAGACACACGGGTTTAAATTTTCCGTTGAAAGAGAAGAAAAACATTCCGTCTATTGTTAATTCATTGAGTAGCACTTTTAAATGCAAGTTGAATTACTAATGTTCTGAATCTAGCACGTACCAACTTTGAAAAATTATTTCTTTTTCTGTAAAATTTAACAAACCTGAAGATTAATATCTTTTATTTTACATTAGCGTCGAATTTCTTGTTAATTGTATATAGTCCTAAATTAATATAAGAAATCTTATATAAAACATTCTAAAAATGTTGTCTAAACACGAAAATACCAAACTAATAAATCGTTGATGTTTTACATAGAAAGCTACATACATTTTGACTATTTCTACTCATTTTTAAAAAAATACGATAAAATCTATTTAACATGATATTGCTAAATAGAAAATAAAATCTGGTTTTCCTAAAATGAAAACGAAAACTATGTTTGCTGTCTAAATGCTAAAGGTTGTAATCATAAGAAGCAACATTTTTCTGTTGATAGTTGTATTTAATATAAAACACATCTTTAAATCTTAATTTTTGTCAACATGAACAGAAAGAAGAAGCATCCAGATTTCAACTAGTATATTAAAGACTTACGTACTTGATTTACTCATGCTGTAAAGGATTCATACCAACTACACCAACTAAATACCTAATAGAATTTCCTACGTCTCAATCGGAAAAGTCAACAACACGTTAATGGAGCTTTCAGTCAAGCAAGCCCTCAATCCCGATACCCACTTGAGTTTCTTGAACTTTCAGAGACAATGGTATCATCACAGCGGCTGGAAGTTTAAACGTTAAAACTACCAATATTGCGAACATGAACGCATACGGACGATAAATTGACCATTTTATTTGTTTAATAGGGCGTGATGAACTCCAATTTGATGCCCATTCAGCGAAACACAAAATTTAGTACATATGTATGTACATATACCGATATGTTCTACTAAGATGTAAGAATATATACATACAGTGACTCGCAGTGAAAATGACGAAGTGGTATATAATTTGGTAAGAAGCCGAAAATGTTAGGAAAAGTAAATCAAATATATTATATCTACTATTCTTGAAATACATTACAAAAATAAAACAAAACCAACACTAACACTAACAGGTATTACGAATTCTAACCAGATAACATTAGAGTAACATATGCAACATCACAGTGAAAATGATGTAACCCAGTACACCATTTTTATATGAATATATATATATATATATATATATATATATATATATATATATATAATATATATATTGGAAGAGCGAGAATTAGTAATTTTAATTAATTAATTAATAAAAGTCAACGGAAAATTACAAAAATATTAAATGGAAGTACATCCACGATGCAGCTTATTATTGAACGATATAATCGAGAAAACAGATTGAACAGCAAATGTAAGTCCAAAAAAATATTTAAGCGCTCCTAAGTTAGGCCTGGGCTGAAACGTGTTCTGGGAAATTCAGTAAATACAGAAACAGTTCGAAGAACTCTGGGGCGGGCCAATTTGCTCAGACAAATAGCCAGGAAAAAACCGTTTATAAGCCATAAGGATAAAAGAAGTCTCTTACAATTTGCATTACAGGATCAAAATAAAGATCTTGTCTTCTGGAAAACTGTTTTATTCTCCTACAAGAGTAGTAATCTTTTCGGTGCAGATGGGAAGCGTAATATGTGGATGAAAAATAATGAAGAATTAAAACCGCAGTGTTTGAAAGCGACTGATAGACATGGAGGTGGGCGTGTAAAGGTCTAGAGCTGTGTTTCTGCTACTGGTGCTGGAAACCTTCAATTTATTGAAGGTACTGCAGATAGGTTATGTATTTAAACATCCTTAAACAGAATTTAGTGTCTAGTGCCAGGAAACTTAGCACAGAAGATGATTTCTTCTCGTGTGGTCCAGCAATGGTTGTTATATAACTGCCGCAGTATAGTGAAAGCTCTAGCTCAGTCACCTGACATAAACATTATCGATAATTTGTGGAGTATTCTTGGAACAAACGTGCATAGTCATCGAGTATCCAATAGAAATTACCTAAAACATGCTTTGTTATAAGAATGGAACAGTATTTCGCCAGATTATACGTATAAGTTAGTAGAATCTGCTCCAAATGGATTATAATTAATTATAATATATAAAGGAAACCCAACTAAATATTAATTGTATCTTTTTTAACTTTCAAAGATAATTAATTCATTTTTATTGTAGGTGCATCATTTTAATTTAATGTTGTCTGATTAGTTTAATTTACTTTTCCCAACATGTTCAGCTTCTTACCAAATCACTGCATCATTTTCACTGCACATAGAAGCACAAGATTATTTCATTGCGCATATAAAAGTAATCGGGTGATAATTTAGAACTACACACATAGTTCATTGTCATCTATTTATATTTATTTACAGTTAAAAATGGGAAACTGATAAATTGTGTAATCAAAATTTTGTGTATAAATTTAATTTTTAACCTTTGGCTGGAAAGTAGAGATTTAGCCACATACTCACAAATAAAAACGACCTAACCAAAAAATGGAAAGGGCTGAAAGTACAGTATTTAATTTATTTCAGTGTATTTAATTATCAAGCAAATACCCAAAAACAAAAATAACTAATTGTACTAGGGGGAGTTTGTGCACATAAATTTAACATTTAAGAAAAAAATGGTAGATTATAAAACTTATGTCGCCCGGTACATCTTAAATTAAGAACTGCGACACTTCCACAAAATGAATTCCTAAAAGACAAAGCTATGTTTAAATTATCTTATGGTCCAGTATTATAAAAAATACTAGGCACTAAAAAAAAATTAGTTCAGACTCATTTGAGTTGTTCCTCTCCACGGAAATCTTTAGTAAAAGGCGAAAGATTTATTCGCATTGAAGAGAAACCAGAGTACTGATTGTTACCTCTCGTGCAAGTACATAAAAATATTAATGCGGTGGATGCTTCGTTCTCTAAGCAGCGACATCTCCAAGTAAAGGGACAAATTAAAATAGAGAACAGTAATACCATTCATCGAAGAACCGTATACCATAGAAACCTGCCAGGCGCTGGGGTTTGTCATATACGCTTGCCGATGAAATGACGTCACACTTGAGCCCGTATGGGTCTGGTTTATATGTATACAATGACTTACAGTAAAAATAATGCATAATTTGGTAAGAAGCTGAAAATGTTAGGTAAAATTGGGAAAAGTAAATTAAATATATTCTATCTACTATTCTTGAAATACATTACAATAATAAGAGATAACTAATTCGAACAGGTATTGCGAATTCTAATTAGATTAACATTACAGCGGTTACATATTTAATATCACATTGAAAATGATGCACCTACAATAATAATTAATTATTTATTTTTGAAAGCTAAAAAGAAACAATTAATATTTTTTCGGTTTAGATTTTATAATTAAGTATAATCTATTTAGAACAGATTCTACTAACTTATGCCTATAATATGGCGAAATAGTGTTCCAGGTGACTGAGCTGGAGTTTTCGCCGTACTGCGGTAGTTATATAACAACCATTTCTGGAGCACACGCGAAGAATGTTTCGGGTTGTTGTCCTGGTAAAATCTAAAATCATCTTCTACTAAATTCTGTATATGGATGTGTAAGTACATAAACCTATCAATAGTACCGCCAATAAAATGAAGGTTTCTAACATCAGCAGCAGAAACACAGCCCTAGACCATTACATACCCACCTCCATGTTTAACTGTTGGGATTTTAATTCTTTATTCTTTTTCCTCCACATATTAGCCATACCAGCTGAGCTGAAAAGATTGAATTTACTCTAATAGAAGAATACGCCCCAGAAAATCGTTTCTGCATTTGCGCTATATTTCCCTGAACACGTTTCATCTCCAGGGTTAATTTAGAAGCACTTAACAGTGGATTATTTCTAAACTGTCGAATAATCCACCACTCGTTTTGATCGTTAAATATTTTTTTGGACAGATTTTACATTTGTTCTTCACTCTTATTATATTATTCAATAATATGCTGTATCGTGGATACACTTCTATTTAATATTTTTGCAATCTTCCGTTGATTTTTATTTTTCTTATGGTGAAAAATTACTAATTCTTGCTCTTCTAACGTTGTCTATCGACTAATGTTGAACTACTCTAAATTAGAAGCTGGTTGTGATAAAATCGCAGTTCACAGTTGTAACAGATAGAGAGGTAAAGTAAACGTGCATTTACGGACTTTCCATATTCATATCCATATTGTGTACTGGGTTGCATCATTTTCACTGTGATGTTGCATATGTAACCGCTGTAATGTTATCTGGTTAGAATTCGTAATACTGTTCTAATTAGTTTGTTTTATTTTTGTAATGTATTTTAAGAATAGTAGACATAATATATTTAATTTTCGAGACATTTTCAGCTTCTTACTAAATTATATACCACTGGATCATTTTCACTGTTAGTCACTGTATATGTATACGTAGATATAGTATACAGTTTTCTGCTTGACCTTGATTGGATAGCTACAACTTGCCGACTCAAAAATAAGACGGATATATTCTTTGGATTATTTTAACAGCCTCGTTTCAATACCTTCTCTAAAGTCAATATATATATTAATCGATATCTGCTACATACTGCGACTAGACGATTATTATGTGAATCTCTGATATTTTTCATACTTCCATTATAGAGACGCTACTGTACAGACGAGTTGCATTACTAAAGAAGACACGATGCAAATTCAGATGATACAACATTCATTTATCCGTCTAGTGTATGGTATACAGGCTAGAGAAGGGGTGAGTCATGTGATGACATCCACCAATACATTAAATATACAAAGCCGTCGAACATTGCACAGTACATTATTTTATTCTAATATTTTAAAAGCTAGAAGATCTAAGTATTTATACCACAAGCTGCGGTTTCGTGTTCAAGATCATAGCGTAAATGTTAGTAAGCATCAATTAGCGATTGCATGACACAGAATAGAGGTACTCAAACTAAGTTACTCCTACAATGCGAACCATCTGCTAAATAGGTACGCCTTATCTACTAATCAAAAGATTTGGAAGTCTACGTCACATATAAGTCAACCTGTTAACAGTGACATAAGCTATCATCCTAAATCTCAAGATTCTGATTGAGACGTACAACAATAATATGTATGAAATTTCTCGATTGTGACTACATTATTTACCCCGTAGTGACTATTACCTAGAGCGAACATGCAATAAAGCTGAATTCTGTAAGCTATTACAGCAGTAGGCGATTTAATCTCTTTGGTTAGAAGTGCTGTTTATCTGATTAAATTGTATCTATTGTAATTGTGATGTAGCCAATAAATATGTACTATCGTTATTACTAATATTACAAGTCTGTTTGCAAATCGTAAATCGAACACCAATACAGTTGTTGATTTAAATTTATTAAATGTTGCAATATGATTAAATGAAATGAAACAATTTTAATGAAAACTATCTCATTTAATTTATCATTTCTGCCTCCTTAAATCACAAAAAAAAAATTATTTAACAAAATTCAACCCCAAACATCTTAATAGATTACAATTAATAATGCTGGCTGATACCGATCTTTGGAAATGGAAAAAGCTTGTGGATTTTCCTATTATTATAATGTTTGCTAATGGGATCTCAACTATTGTCAATAAAATGGTATCGCCTAAAATTCTCGAATGTTCTTTACGGTTTCAAACATTCATTGATAATATACGTGGTACAGCATACACTAATGCCACAGGTGCGTTTGTTTTGTACCAGGTAAATGGAAACATGATTTTTCAATTAAATTGCTTCCGATTAGATCATGTCTTTATTGACATTGTATATGGATACATTCCATTTATATTAAAACTACTTAAACGCTTTCCTATATCGAATTTATTTATAAATGTAGAATATTCCTGCAATAACTAATTGCTCTGTCAGACGCCCTAGACTCTCTAATTTTGAAAATATTAATAATTTCTGTTAAACCAATAATCAATCATTGGTACGCAGTAAAAAAGGTGTTGATAATATAACCATAACTTTTAGTTCTGACACGTCCACCACTACATTTTATAAAATTTACTTTAGGCTTATTGTTGAATATATTGTTTTCTCAATAATACTGTGTGAAATTTCTTTTCTTTCTTAAATGGCTCATTATTTTTATATAATTTCGTAATTTCGTTGAGTAAAATCATTTTTATAGCTGTACAAATATCCGGGTATGGGAAAGATGAGTTATACAACAGCAACACGACCAACAATTTGCGTATAGAAGAAAACGTCGCAACCATTTGGAATGGGGAAGAGTATACATGAACCAGACATGTTGTTTGCCAACGTAAGAGATCCTTAAACTGTAGTGCCATCTGCAAGATAAAAGATAGTTTAAGTGGTTATGCTGGTAGTGTATAGACATCGTTTTCTATATTTTCGGAGTCTCCAAAACAAGAATCTCCGACAATACCTACACGATCCACAGGTACCGCAGTAAACTCCATTTCACACAAATTAATAATTTATCCGGAACACAGAATTTCGAAAGCACATAGGCTCTCATGTCAACCGTGTTACTGACTTAGTATAAATACAGTCAAAGTGCTATAGCTCGATTGGCAGAATATAGAGCGTGCTGGCATGCCCTCTCCAGCAAGGCCTCTGTTTGCTAAAATATGCATAGGTATGTGACATGCCATCGTAGAACTTTAAGTTCTAACTTTCACTTGACTAGAAGTGAGATACAATTTTAAAAGCTTTTTTAGGAAATCTTACTAGAAAATATTCTTAATAATAGATATGATTCAGTTACTACAACTACTTTTATTGTGCGTATGTACCAAACAATATACTTAATAATAAAGAAGTCGTTAAATATTCAGTTTCTATAAAAATTCCAAAAATGAGTTAACTTTAACACCATTCAAAAAGCATGGGAAAAATTCCGATATAGCGGTTGATTGAATCGTAGACCATGTCCTTTTCCAACGTGCGCGAATTCTATTTTGACCATTTTCGTTTACAGTTGTGTTGAGTTTATTTACATAATATGTGTAAAAAGTAAACAAACTTCTATTCATTCCACAACTGAAAGATATTGGGGAATACAAATTTGTGAAGGTGATCTTACACTTTTGGCCGTTAATGTACACTACCGCTCAAAAGTGTTTAGGCACTCTCACTGACAGCAAAAATGTATAAAAACTCAGCAAAAATGTTAATAATATTTATTTTTATGTACAGATACACGTACATGAATAAAAATATATTAAATAAATGTGAAAATTAAAACGTTCAATTTAAATTTTGCTTTCATCTATGTGATCTCCTCTTGATTTAATAATTGCAGCACACAATCGAGGCATTCTCGCAATAAGTTTTGCCAGAGTTTTGTGTGTTATTGAGGTCCACTCGATTGCAATTTGTTCCACACGTCAGTGGCTGATGTCGGAGCCGATTTTCGTACTTCCCGATCTAGTTCTTCCTATAGTAACTCGATTGGATTTAAATCGGGGCTCTGGGGAGGCCATTCCACAATTTTGAGAGTTCCTTCCTCTTCTAAACGGCGTAAATAGTCTTTACATAATTTAGAGGAATGCTTTGGGTCATTATCTTGATGGAAGATAAAATTTTGACCTAAAAGTCGAATTCCGGAAGGTATTGCGTGGTTTTCCAAAATTTCGCGGTAGCCTTCTTTTTTTAATATACCGTCAATTTTCACAATGTCCCCTACACTAGTGCCAGCAAAACAGCCCCAAATGATGATAGAACCTCCACAATGCTTCACGGTAGCAGCAATACACTCTTTTCTGGCACGCTCACCTACAAATCTTCTTACGAATATGCGTCTTCGGGTTCCGAACAGCTCAAATTTGGACTCATCCGTCCATAGGACGTTGTTCTACTCTTCTATGGTCCAGTGTTGGTGTTCACGAGCCCATTTAAGTCGCTTTTGCTTGTTTTGTTTGCGTAGTAATGGCTTTTTCATCGCAATACGTCCATGGAGCCCGGCTTTCTGTAAACGACGTTTGACTGTAGAAACACTGACTAGTTTTTGGCGACCAACATTTAATTCTGCGGTGATTTCCGGGGCTGTTTTGCGTCTATTTAACTTGCTGGTAACCACTATTCTGCGATCATCTGCAGATGTTGTCGCTTTTGGCCTTCCACTCCGCCTTTTTTAAAGAAAACTGCCAGTTCCCCGATATTTTTTTACGTTATAGTCAACCGTAGCGTGGTGTATTTTCATTTTTTTTGGCAATTTGTCGATTACTTATGGTAGGCTATTATAAGCGTACGTGTTTCCGTACTAATTTCTCTTCGCGAAGGCATTTTAAAAAATTGTCACACGATATTTCGCTCACGACGTGAATAGACTGCAACTGACCATAGGTTACAGATTTCACTATAATCTTCTAGGAAAGTAATTTAAACATTATTACCTACAATCTAACAGATGACTAAATTTACCCAGTAAATTCAGAGGGATTGTTATTGTAATTGCACCGCAATAAACAGTTTATGGTAATCCGACCAAGTGCAGGTAAATGATAGTAAACCTTATGCGATATAATGGGTGTTTATCTTACTGAACTACATTTTAAATACGTATTTCATTTTATTATAGTGTTTTTTTGGTTAACATAATACTATATGAATAATCCATGAAAACAGGGGTGCCTAAACACTTTTGAGCGGTAGTGTACGTAGATTTTAAGTTTATTATTAATTATGCATTTATTATCCTTTTTATCTGTGGCTAATTTGTTATTTCAATTGTATAAATAATTTTGTATTTAGTTTTAATTCTTTTTTATATTATGTATTCGCTGCAATTTCCAGTTGAAATTATATGTTGAAAGCTTCTTTATACTTTCATAATTTTTAAAGTTTCCTTATTGATTTTTTGTTAAGCAAAAGTTTAATTTTTCGCGTAAATGATGAATGTGTTCAGATGTTAAAGACAGATGACTTATTTTGATAAATAGCTTACGTATACCTCAGGAAATGAGAAATTTCTAAAATTGTATGCCGTAGCAATAATTACATCTGAACTTGATGTCCATTAAACAACAGAAACAATAATAATTAATGGAACGTATAAATGAAATCACTAGTAAAATTGTGATGCTAACAAAAAGCCTCTAGTATATAAATAAGATGTAGACATTTATTGCAACATAAATATTACATCTTTATCCGGACAAATTCAAGTCATAAATGACGATAATGTACTGGAAGCCGTTTACTTTTATAGGTGATTGTGCTGCTTTCTAATGAATATGTATATTCCAAATTTGCCAAACAAGACAGTACAATATTTAAGTAATCTTGGAATTTTAAATTACCATGCTCCTTTAATATTAATCTCTATAAACGTGTTACGTTCATTTTTACTTCATTTATTCAAATAACGCACAGAAAATGACATATCTTATCGTGATAGTTACTACAATAAACCGTATCAAAAGCGATACGATATTATATGCTTTATGTTGACGCTGACGTAACATGCTTTCAGTCAATCGCACTTCGATATTCAATTTGCAATATGTAAAAAGAGCATACAGCTCCTGTCTGCTAGTTACCTTTCTATACATATGTGTACAATACGATTATATTACATTTTCGTACCTGTAAGTTAAATAGCATTGCAACGATTGCAAGAACTGTATGGTTGTATAATTCACAGGTATCGCAATAAACTTCACATCACACAAATTAATAATTTATTTGAGACGCAGTGTTTCAGGAGCGCATGCGACTGAATTGCAGGCCGATATTTTTACAATTCAGTCAGTAACTCGACTGACAATAAGAGTCCATCTTCTCTTGATTTGTATGGTGTGGAGCTTACTGCGGTAACTGCAAATAGTATTGTTTTGAAAATTGACTATCTTTGAGCCAATATTGTAAGTTCTAGCATATACCATCCACTTTCTAAAGATTTGTATTATATTATCCGCAATATAATTAAGCATGAGACAACTACAAAGTTTTGAAACAAAATCTGGATCAATCGTGTTATAGGCGTTTTTGGCATCCAGAAAATGCACCTCTACATCCAGATTCCGAGAAAATGATTATATTTCAGTAAGTAAATCTGTTACAGCATGAATAGCGGTCATCTGATTATGGAAACTATACTGTTGAATGGGAAGCGTATTATATATTTCTCTGTACCCACCACTCCAAACGATTTTTAATCATGCGTTCAACAATAGTGATTTGTTCCTAACATAATGGTCGTAAATACAGCAGCTCATAGTATTGGTGGGATCATTCACGAGAAACTTGTTTCTCCCACCAGTACTATCGGTAGCTGTATTTAACACCATTATGTTAGATATTGTTTTCCAGGCATTTTTTCGATGATTTATATTGATTTTTTCTTCAATACATTGCAGTAATGATGCTTGCGATCAACAAATGAAGAAATGGCCTTTACAAAGAATGAACTCATCCTATCTTGTTTCAAAACTCTCAAAATTAAATGAACATAACTTTAATTGATTGGTTTGATTTTTCTATTTGATTTCTATACTATTGTGTGTTTATAAAAATGACAATGTAAATCTCTATATACAATACAATACAATGAAGTGAGATGAAGAAGTTATAACGACCACCAGTCTCACAAAAGACACGGGTGACCTAGGTTGATTTATTGTCAACATGATTGACGATAATATAAATATCAACATCAATATAACGTCAATGTTTCCGCTACCGTAACTCAATTTCATAGCGACGTCTTGCTTTGCACAAATTAAGATGGACGTTTTTCAATAGGAAAATGCTTCCTTCCATGAAAAGGTATAAAATGGTTTGCACGCGATCTTTTATGTCATAAATTCTGCTACACGTAACTCAGTATAAGAGAGCCACATGCAACAGGCTCGTTATCTAGAAAACACCCTAAATTCGTTCATTGTTTCAAATTCATATTTTATTCGCTTAGATTTTTATTGTAAATGCGCTTAGTCTTTAAGTGTATATACCAATAACACATAATTTGTGTTTCTGTCATTTTTTTTCTTATAATAAAAGATTTGTAATCATAAATCTATTTTGCGTAAGGTTATCATAAATGAAAGATGGATGCTGTAGTCGAAATAGCAACCATAAAAATATTTGGCGTTTAAGCGCCGTATCTTCCTTTAACGTCACCTACTCAATGAGAATGAAAAATGTAACTTATACAAGTAACGTTTAACAAATAAATCAAGAGGGCAAGAGAATAACGATCAAAGTCCTTATTTATACATTAAGGGATAAATGAATTCTAAAGTTTGCGACTTGAAGGTTCAAAACCAAATACATTATAGAAAACTTTTCTTCATGCAAAATATGTTGGATAATATACTTAACGAAGAAGATATAAAAACACTTAAATTAAACAAAGGAAAAAAGATAACTCTGGAAAAGTTACAATATTTTCTTAGAAATAACGTTTCAAGTCCATATTTATACATGATGATTAAAATAAATTTTAAAATTTTCAATTTAATAGATTCAAAACTAAACTACACTAACTGCTGATGCCGTTGTGAGATATTCCTCCCTGTGACTCACTAACATTACCTAAGTTTTCTGGAAAAGATCTAAGTGGCTATGAAAGTAATTGAATCTTGACGCTCATGTTACATCCGACCATGTGAAAGTTAGAAATCATCTGTTCTACTAATAAATAACGGTGAAATTTATTTCGTATGTGTAATAAATTTCACCGTGGTGTATCTCAAAAACTGGAGCTGCTACGAAAATATACGTTATTTTTGGCACCAGCACATCAAAAATGCCCTAAATCAGTTCGTATTTTACAGGCACCACGAGAAAAAAATTATTTTAAAATTTTTTACGTTCTAAATAAAATCATCATCTGCTGCACAGAATCTTTTCAAAAACTGAAGGTGGTCCTATTTGTCATTCCAAATTGGTACATGATCGTTATATAATGCTTTTGGAGCATCCATTAATTACATTAATTTTGCTAATTTTCTCATTACCTAACTCCCATGAACCATTCAACGTAGTGTAAACTCTTTGGGAATCGCCTTGAGATGTTGTTATCTCAGTAACGGGACGTGCAGGAAACGAATTTGCATTATAAAATAATTTTAAAAATACCGTCCAATTATGTAGCAGATCTTGTTGCTTGTTGAATTTTATACATTTTCAATGCACAACACTATATATATGGCAGCATTTATCGCCTCTACAAAATAAATTCCTCAAAAATAAAAAACTAAGCTTTCTTACTCTTATTGGCCCAGTATTATAAAAACTAGGCACTAAAAAAATTAGTTTAGACTCATTTGAGTTGTTCCTCTCCACGGAAATCTTTAGTAAAAGGCGAAAGATTTATTCGCATTGAAGAGAAACCAGAGTACCGATCGATACCTCTAGTACAAGTATATAAAGATATTAATGCGGTCAATGCTTAATTCTCTAAGTAGCGACATCTCCAGGTTATGAGACAAATTAACAGGGTAAGCAAAAGTACCATTCATTCAAGAGCCGTTTACTACAAAAACCTGTTTGGATGCTGGAGTCCGTCAGATACACATGTTGTGATGCATCATACTTAGACTAGTTTGATATATAAAAGTCCTGCAAGGGTTCGGATTTATATATGTATGTATGTATACATATAGAATCTACCTATGTATGTCCTGCAAGACATTAATGCAATAAATGCTTAGTTCTTGAAGCAGCACCTAATTTGTTTCTTCGAAGAAGTTTATAAGGAGATTCAAATGTATGTTGTTCTAACACGCTTGACTATGGTGTCGTTTTTGTTCGCCCACAGGTAAGATTCTATGTGCTAGTTTGAGGTTTAAACAGATTTTCGACGATGGCCGCTCATTGTAATAGTGAGCGGCACATTGTGTTCCACAATAAATACAGTCCGTCGTATTTCTTCCAATAATTTATAAGAGAGAGGATGAATAAAATTGTTTAAAACGAATTCTCTACATTCATACCTGTTTTTATTTCTCGACCAACATTTTCTTTGTGTTGAGGCTGTTGCAAATGCGATGTGCGTAATTTGATTTTGAATTGATCGTACTTTGTCGGTGAAATTTAGATGAACTATGTTTTATTAGGGGTGCTTTTCCACTTAATATTAAATCTTTCTCGCATAGATTTGATTTAACAAAGGATCGTCCTTTTAAATTCTGCGTTAACCAACACTCAAATTGGTTTCCATTCCTCTTTGTAACATTGACAATACTCCCTTTTTCACAGAATCAATGCAGTTATTGTCACTTATTATAAAAATGTACATATTTGAGCTTGACACAGTTACGACAGTTTTCAATAAAATACAAGAATTGCACAAGTTCTCTCTATTAAGACAATAAAGAAAATACACGGACAAAAACGAAAAATATAGAAGTTATAAGGGACATTTTTCGAACTAATGCTAGTGCTAATCTAGATGTTACATATAAGTACATTTCTACATAAAGAGATTCCAGTGAGTTTTTGTCGAAACATGCTTTTCAAAATCTAAGCATGAAGGTTGTTTTCCTGCAAGTTAATTTTAGCCCTAGAATCTGTAAAAATTACGAAATCAACAATTTGAACTACTAAAATTAAAATGATTTAAATACATATACAGGAATACCGTGCTGTAAGTACAGAGAAAGGCATAAAAATAATATTGAACTCATTTCCATTAGTAATTAAACAAATATACCTGAAAGCACAGATATTAAAAGAAATTCTATTGAAAGACTGTATATAACATAATTTAAACTCGAGAGAAGTGGTAGATTTATCGGCCAAAAGTGTTTCAGAAGGAGCCCAAAAAATCTGTAGTAGTGAACTGCCACAAATCTGGAAACAAGTTCCTGAAACATTAAAATATATGCTTTCATTTTCGTTATGGCCCAGTATAATAAAATACCGGGCACTAAAAAAAATTAGTTCAGACTCATTTGAGTTGTTCCTCTCCACGGAAATCTTTAGTAAAAGGCGAAAGATTTATTCGCATTGAAGAGAAACCAGAGTACCGATCGTTACCTCTAGTACAAGTACATAAAGATATTAATGCGGTGGATGCTTCGTTCTCTAAGCAGCGACATCTTCAGGTAAGAGGACAAATTAAGAGGGAGAACAGTAATACCATTCATCGAAGAACCGCATACCATAGAAACCTGTCCAGGTGCGGGGGCCCGTCATATACGCTTGCCGCTGTGATGACGTCACACTAAACCGTTTGTTATATAAAAGTCCTGTATGGGTTTGGTTTATATACATATGGCTAAGTAGAGGGTAACTATGGGTGCAGCGCCTGCTGTTACTAGATCAATAGTTACGTAATGTAATAAACTAACAGATTCTCAACTTCAGAATATTTTATTTTTTTAATGTTATAATATTTATAACATTAAAAAAAAAATTAAATATTCTATTTAATTTTGTAGTAGTTATTCGTTGGTACAATCAATTTTAAAACTACTGTCATACTGATGATTAAACCGATCTGTTCTCATTAATATTCTTGCAACTTGCAACATAATCTCCTTTGGTCATTACATTGGCCTGTGTCATAATTAGAAATGGTCGACGCTTCGAGACGTACATTTGTAACTATGGTGTTTAGATACTCAACTGAATTACATTACTGACGTGCACTTATCTATGGTCTAAAATAAAACCGCCTCATGTTTATGGAACCTCGCCGCGTACATCCTCTTTTCGCGCACACAAACCATTGAATTGGAACGAGATTATCACAGGTCTATTAGATTTACTCGGTTGCCGTGGGATCTTCAAAGGAAGACGAAATGTAATAGACTTTATAAATGTGTGTAGGTACGAAGGTACGCTAGCGTCATATATCTTAAACCATGCGATGTTAATTTAGAACTTAACTAAATTCTTAATTTCACTTAGGAAGTCTACTTTAATTTTAACGTCTTTTCTTGCTTCTCTTTTAACGAAGCGCTGCTGCGTACTTTTGGACTAGAAGCTAAAAGTTTATCAAAGAGCAAATTAAAGAAAAATTAGATAAGTTTTGGAAACGTAAGAGATGTTCGAATTATTTTTTTTGGCTTTACGGCGTTTACATTTAAAACGTATATGTAAAATGTTCCAAGGCGTTGCTACAACATCCCTTCGATGTAAAGGGTGAATCGCTTTTAATTGTTTTCTAAGAGCACAAGTCAGTCGGAAAGACGTATGAGAACGTGACATTATGTAAGAAGGTAAAATTCACTGAGGGTAAACATGTAACTAATAATACGCTTCGTCTTAAAACTGACGTCGTCCTTGAATAAAACGTCATCAATTCACAAGCCTCGTTTATTTTATGTGGTCGTTACAAACACTGGAAAGAGCTTTAAAATATCACTATTTTTGATATTGTCATTTTGTAAGTAGTATAAATAACTTTAGGATATCAAATAAAGAATGGTTATGAAAATTTCTCAAGTTTAGATGGCATACGCCACAGAAAAAAATGATTTTGTTACTGCGTAAATAATCGATGACGTAATGTCACGTTCTCGTGTTGGATGTATTCCACTGCCGCCAGAAAATTGTTATTGGACCTAATTGCTTTACTAGTTGTTTGTAACAGCCAATTGACTAACAAGGAAAGGTTCCCGGGTGTCAAACTCAGCTCTTAATGAAATTTAGTATATAAGTAGAGTATGTTGAGACTGAAAATAAAATGTTTTTGTTTGTGCTGAAATTCGCTCTGAGAGGGTGAAACACCACTTCGAAATTCGCAGATTTTCAGTTTTCTTGAGCGGAAATAGATAGGACAAAAATTTAAATGCAAATATTGTACCTTATCGAAAGGTCTCTCAGGACACGTGGATGTGATATATACAGAATGTTCCGTTTAATTAATTAAATTTTTGATTATAGTGATGTAAAAAAGCAATTAACGCAAGTTGTTCATCTTTAACATCCTTTATTGATTTTAAATCCAAAGGCGTAGAGCAAGTCATACCTTATGCTACTAACACCAAAACCATCTACATATTGCATACATGTGTCTTCTATATCGAAAAGTCATCACTAATTAGTAATATTGCATCAGTTTTTATGCCCTAATGTAATGTAATAACAATCCTTAGTATTAATAATAACGAATAAAGTATTTATTTTAATGCATATTTAAATTATGTATTTATGATTTGGTATAGTAATGAAAGTGGTCAAAAAATGCTTAAATTATAAAATATTTTCGTACCAAGAACAACGAATGAATGCAAGCAAAGCACCAGATTGAAAGCAATGGAGAGGGAACAGAAGGTCTTAGTTTGAAAGGGCAAAATTCATGGGATGTTGGAATCGTCTGGGTCGATTCTCTATGTAACCAGACTTATACCAGGCATATGCAAACAAATTGATTGATATATTTAGAGGACCACAATTGACTGTGTTATTGATGATTACAATTTTATGACATTATTTCGCAAATGGAGAATAATATCATAATTTGAGATAAGAACCAGGTCAGAAAATCGTCGATTAAATTCCCTATATTCGAAATCCATAGACTTCAGTGAATCATACCTGTTGTTTTCTTTTGTATTGTCGTAAATCTTAGGGACAGCAACCTTAACAGTACGGCCAATCCCGAGAACTGTTACGACAGTTCTTGCAATATCACATTCTCCCCTAATAACAATTTGAAATTGTTCAAGTGTTCACGATATTATGCGCAGCAATATCTCTTTTCAAAGCACGCCAAACGTGCTTCATTGCACAACCATCTAACGAATTGACTAGCTGCTCCATTCCCTCCGTACCAATTTCACAAAACCGGTTATTTATGATATTTGCTCGGTGGGTCATAGCATTATCGTCCATAAATGAATTGTTCCATTGTTACTCTATACGGAAGAACAATGGATCGCAGAATTTCTTCCAAATATCTCTGACCAATGAGAGCGTCATGTTTCATGAAATAAAGATTGGTATGCCCCCCAGTGCTTATTCCAGATTATACCATTACACCATGATGCTCATATTTGATTTTATTTATTACATATGCTAGGTTTATGCCAAATTGAAATACGTTTGTTATTTGATTATAAGATTAATTTGGATTTGTCAATGAATAATATTGAGCCCTATTCATTATGACCTTATTTGATATAATTATATCGAAGAGTGTGTTCAACCTTCCAGCCATAATCTAACACACCTATATATTCGGTTTCTTGTTTGAAAGGATTGGCACTAGGTTGTAGTAATATATGCAAGAGCGATATTAATTGACACAGCCTTTTATTATCAGTTATGTAGAATCTCTATTGAATACTTTGAATAATGTATATCACTAATAAGACCTTGCACAATAACTACGAATAGACTCATCATTTTGACTAAACGCATTTAATAGTGAGAGAAAGCATCTATACTCCATTCACGTTAAGAATGCAGACTTGGAATAGATAGGCCTTAAAATACTGGCTTTCCATTGACTAATGGGCGAGGCATATTCACACAGGAGAAATTGATGTAATTTCTTCATATGAAATTTCTGTCAGTTGTCCAATTTACTTACGACTTTCATGTCGTTTTCTGCAGTTTTTCATTGCATTTTTTACCTTTATAAACAAGTTGTGGCAAAAATAGTTCTTTTCAGAGCTCTTTCATCTCATCAATTAATAATTTCAGCTACTATACAATCAATTACAATAGGGTGACAGAATAAAATAGACACCTACTAATTAAAAAAAGATGTTTGGTTTTAGCAATAGATTGGAACAGCTTTTCTCTTCATACCTCCATTACAGAACACAGTATGTATGTTACCATGGGTTCAAAATAAAAGATTTACCCAGCAACGTCGGGAGTACCGCAGGCTTCAAATCTGTTGATACTTCTTTTTAATTTATTCATTAACGATCTACACTAGGGTGACAGAATAAAATAGACACCTACTAATTAAAAAAAAGATTCTATTCTCGTTATATATACAAAATATTTTAAAATTTTTAAATTAGACTAATATTTCGTCGATCCACACTTACTTGCGTGAAGTGCTGCGAGTCGTCGTTGCATAGAATCTATTAAATGATTAATGGTGTCTTCTAGAATATTTAACCACTCTTCTGTAACAGCTGCCACGAGTTCTTCCTTATTGCTGGGTTTTCGCGGTCGTTTCGCCATATTTGTCTAGATTATGTGCCAAACATTCTCTCGGATTCACCTCTGGTGATTGGCCTGGCCATGGTAAAATCCGAATCCCCTGTTCCTCTTCCCATGTGATTGTTGTTCTTGCTTTGTGGCAGGGTGTGCCATCCTCCATAAAAGTGGCGTCTTCTTTTGATAAAATGGCGTTGTCGAATATCGGTAGTAGTCCTTCTGTTAATATTTGGATGTATTTTGCCGCATTTATATTTCCGTCGCAGATTACTAATTGCAATCTTCCACCACACCATATCGCGCCCCACACCATGATGTTCACACCGCCGTATTTCACCGTCTGATGCAAAAATTTGTCGTCCAGTTGCTGTGACGAACGTCTCGATATTCACGTACGACCACTATCACTGAATTGGCAGTATCTGCTTTCGTCTGAAAAAATGACAGACCGCCAAAACTCTTCGGGCTTCGTTCGCATTTCGATTGCCCAAGCCATTCGACGGCGTTTTTGAAACGCCGTAAGGAGGGGTTTTTCCTTAGCCACCCTTTTATACATCCCCGCACTGTGGAGGTATCGCAGAACGGTGCGCTGACTTTTCTGTGAAGTTGCCGCAAGCTCAGCTGTACTTTTTTGGGGTTCTCTTAACACTTCACGCACAAGCACCCTTTTACTTCTTTCATTAGGTCCCGCACGATCTGGTCTCGGCTCCACTGTTGTTTTTTCCTTGCGTTTAAATTGTGTAATCACACGGTTAACTGTGGACAACGGAATATTTAAAAATTTACTTATTTCACGTTGCGAAGCGCCGCGTTCACTCTGGCCAACGATGCGACCCCGGGTGAAGTCGCTAATATCATTCGAACCTTGAAAGCAAGGCATAGTTGTAACGATACTAAACTATGACGAATTCCTTCCGATACATCTACCCCTACCCTAATGACAAGAGAAAGTTCTTAATTCGTTCTTAGAATTTAGCTGTTTACATTATTATACCGCTTTACCTGGCGTCTATTTTATTCTGTCACCCTAGTGTATATAAACAAAGTAATTTTTACTCTACTATTACGATTACAGCTTTGGTTCGGTATGGCTGAAGAAGCAGTAGTACATGCAGTTGCAGGGCAATCGAAAAACCCTCAAGGGAAGTATATTGGCAGTAGGCAGAGGCTAACTGGAAGATATGGTCGAAGAATTTATTTTAACTACAGCTGCGGATTCATCGACAGATACATCAAATTCTGATTTTGTCTAATAAAGTAATGAAATGTATATAGCACCTAAATACTCTCATTGCTCATTTATATCTAGGTATTTTATACAACGTAGTAATTTTAAAAGAACATGTGCACAAATTAATTGTATAAAACATGTTATCGAAGAAGAGAATATGATGTATTACCGGATAATATTGCTGAAAATACACCAAATACATAATCTTCGTCAGACCACCGTCAACAGAATCTGATTCAAATATCCGTTATAATCATTTGCATAATAAATTCCAACTTTTTCTCTCTACCCTTCAATTTATAAATCAAATTCATATGATTATTTCATTTGTTATTTTATAAATAAAAAGCTAACAGTAAAGAAATCTTTTTATTAAATTTATTCCAGACATGAAGAGAAGAAAACTATATAAATTTATAATAATGTGCAGTTAAGAGATTATTATAATTAATTAGTATATTTGGTATTTTATTGTACTCGTTGATATGTATCCAATTATTTATTGACTGCACTGTCATTGAAAATGTACATTGGTTTTACTGCAGTCGGGGTACAGTAGATAAGTATACTTGCAGTGCTGTTTTCTTTTTCAGCAAACAGCTTATCTAATTTCATCATTGACAATAACCAAATTCTATGGAAAATTTAAGGTTATTGTGTGACTTGGTATAACACTATGTATATAACCATTCATGTCAAAGTTATATCTTCGATTCAAGGTTATCCATGGCAATATTGTTATTTCAAAGCTTATCATATGGCATTTATGTTCTCTTCCATTAACCCCAAATGCAATCTCATTTACTTTCTAACATAATTAAATAACCTCCAACTATTTCGCTAAATTAAATAACGACAGGATACTTTATATTGCAATTGATATTACTTTTACTTTATTATTGCGGTATTATTTTACCAGGTCTTATAACCATAATGAATTGCACATAAAATATGAAAAACTTTGCTATTTATTATACAAGATTTTGATAACCAAACTTTGATGTTTACGATGTTGTTTGACAGTTTCATCTGTTGAATTTGACCAGTGTAATACAGCCGCCGATCGTAGCGCTACCTACTGCATTCTCAACGTGAATGAAGTATAAACTCTTACACCAGTAAAACATTTAGGTTATTGGATAGATATTTTCTCTGAACTGCTAATTGGGCTTTGCTAGATATTTTAGTTGATTTAATGGTTTCGAACGAAGCAAAGCGAGGCCAGAGGCACCAATTGGTGATTAATCTCGATTCTTCAATGCTAATTTCTGCCTTCACCTCTTAGTTGCTTCTCAATCCTAACTTGCTTCTCGCACTGTTAAGGGCAAATTAATTGAAAACAAATATTCGCGAGATTTCGCATTAATCCAGTTTTTATATTTGTACGCATTCACGCATTATCTTTTTTTGTTATAAATATCTTTTAGTTTCTTATTGGTAGACAGGATTAGCTGTTATTGATCACATAGTCTACCACCTGTTAGCGATTTACTTCGTTAATAAATAGTTTTCTATAATCAAGCGCCAGGATTATATTCCCAAGCGACTTTATGAAACAATTAGCATAACGGTACTCGTAAGATGTCAGCTCGTTTCAATTCGATGAACATGAATGCTGCATATATATACACCACCGCTTAAAATAGAATGGACACGTTAAATTCTAACAAAATATTTTAAAAAGAAGTACTTTTATTCATGTAATAATTCTATAAGCATGTACAGAATTCACTAATTACAGAACTAAGTTGATAAATAACAAGACTGGAACATTACTTTTCAAAATGGTGAAATAATTAGGTACCCCACAAACAAAATACCAGGTATAGACATTTTAAGTAATATTAGTGAAACTTTATGACATTATAAATGAAACCCGAATTCCTGCAGAGATGATGCAGCTCGATATTGTTACTTCTTTGTGCGAATAAATAATTTAATTCCTGTGTAAAAATGCCTCCCGCAAAACCGCCTAGTGTTGGAATACGATCAGCAATACTAACGCTACATCAACAAGAATGTTCTCTGCGGAATATTTCCGAGAGACTTAACGAGAGTGAATATAAAATATCCACTGTAAATTTAACTGTTTGCTGCTTCGAACAAATTGGTACTCTTGCTGGCAAAAATCGTCCAGGACGTCCTTGAGCAACATCCAGGGACGACGATGAACGCATAAAATTGCTTAGTAAGAGGAATAGACGATTAACGGCTCCCGAAATTGCGGCAGAAATAAATCGGGCTAGAAACAGGAAGATATCCGTTAGTGCAGTGAAACGTCGTTTAAAAGAAGCAAACATCCACGGTTCTATTGCTACACGAAAACCTTTACTACGTCGTAGGAATAAACAAAATGTCTCCAGTGAACTAACATTCCCCATAGAGCTGTGGGGAAAACGCACTATAGACTAATGAATCCAAATATGAAGTGTTTGGTCAAAACCTCAGAGCATTTGTTAGGCGTTCAAAAGATGAGAAAATACTTCTTGAGTGTATTACACCAACAATAAAGCAAAGTGGTGGTTCCACTCTTGTATGGCGTTGTTCTTAAGTAGAACAAGCGACCTTGTGAAAATTGATGGAATAATGTGAAAGGAGAATTATCACGAGATATTAGAAGAAAATGCTCTACCATATGGATTTCGCTTAATAGGCAACAATTTTGAGTTGATGCACGGTAACGATCCGAAGCGCACATCATTATTATGCAAAAACTATCTTCCTGATGCAGAGAATAAAGGAATACTAAAAATAATGACTTGGCCTCCCCAGATTCCGGATCTTAATCTGATAGAGCTTCTGCGGGACGAACTGGAAAGACGAATTAGAAAAGAATGTCCAAAGTCCAAAACCCATCTCTGGGCGGTATAGCAGAGAGAGTGGAACAATATTCCTCAAGATATACAGAGGAAATTGGTAGAAAGAATACCACGAATTGTGCGAGCAGTTATTGAATCAATAGATTTTTTGATGAGAAGAAAGTATAACTTACGTTAAATTTTCTAATGCTTATTAGTACTTTTGATTTTCTGTTCACATATGCAATAAATCGTAGATGAATAAATATTTTTCTTATAATTGTCTTGTTTAAGGCAATTATAAGAATTATATTTGAAGCAAGTGTCAAATTTTGTATGAAATAGGAGGTGTTCATACTATTATGAGCGGTGGTGTACATACGTTCTTTCACATGATACACGAAATGAAAATAGCGCCTAAGGCCGTCTTAAAATTCATGTTCCATTGCTTTTTTTGTACGACTAAGCTTGCGTGTAACTGAAATTTTAGCTTGCGCCACTGTTTCACCGAATTTACCCTGCTTTAATTAGCAGATCTAATCGTAACCTTGAGAAATAATCATAATAACTGGTGGAACGTTGTTTCGTGTGTAATAGCGTGCTGAAAACGGTAAATTAATAACAATTACTCATTTTTCGGGCCTCAAACAATGTAAATAAGAGGGTTGTAAAATTGAACTTTATTCAAAATACAGAATAATTTGCATTAATTTACTTGTTTGTTGTTATTCAATGGCTCGAACATGTCTAGCCCTTTCTAATTTTGTAATGGAGGAAAGTAATTGTATTTAATAGACTGAATACAGTACAACAGTGGGGGACAAAAACGTCATCGCAGCTATTATAGAGGTTAACATTCCAGACAACTACATACGTTCATACTTGGTAGGAAAAACAAAATTATTAACTGTCTGTCTTGCAAATGACGACACCTAAGTGCGTATTTATTGGTTGTATGTTGGGTTTGAAGGGATCTAGAAATTACATCAGTGGTGTTTTGTGCAGTACACTTGTCTAATGAATACTAAATTAAAACATAGTGACCTATGATTAATGATTAATTTCCTTGCATGCATGTTTTTAATTACTTTGCCTTTTATGCAACGCAAATAACGTGATTAGTTTCATACGTCGCTATCCATAGTACCATCTGACAAAATTTCAAAACCTCAGTTTCACTATTTTCAGGGATACATCTCACAGACGGTCGTCATGAATGACTGTACGAGGACGATTTGGCGGTAGAGTGACACTTTTCAACGAAATACTTATTTTAGGGTAAAAAATATACTTTATTTTTCAAGATAATTTGCAACCGATTCTATAGATAAATATATTTCTCGTCAAAATAGTCATTCGTTTCGATTACCATTTCCTTATTCGCCCCAAATTCCTTTCCAAGTATTTTCTCGTTTGGTAACAAGAAAAAGTCACTCGGAGGCAGATTTGGTGAATATGGTGAAGGAGGCAGCAATTCGTACCCTCCTTCTTCTTCTTCACTTCAGGTTTTAGGCATTTTGCCTGTTACAATATACATCTTTTATTTGGTCTACCTACACTACTTCCTAAACATCTATACAATCTTGCTCTGGTTGGCAACCTCGTCACTTGCATCTGTTCTACGTGTTCCTTCCCCTTATATTTGGTTTCCTTTATTCTCTCACTTATGTCGAAGATGTTTAGTTCTGTTTTTATATTTGTGAAGGCGTGAATTATTATTATTATTATATTTACATTTCTTATTCTATCAAATCTTGTATAACCTTTCACTCTTCTTAAAATTTCATCTCTTATGTCTGTATTCTGCTTTCTTGTTTCTTCGTTGTTGTACATGTTTCACTACCGCATAAGAGGGTTGATACTGCTACCGTCTTGTAAAATTTTATTTATGTATCCTTTCTTGTTTTGTCTTTTAACGTTCTGCTGTTTGTTCCATAGATATGTATGAACTTATTCACTTTTTCATCTCTGTCTTTGTCTCGATCATAAGATACATCCCAGCCTAAATACTTAAAGTATTTACTGTTCCAGTACAGTATCGTTTTTGATAATTTTTGTCCTAATTGGATATTTACCCAGAAAAGCCATGTTTTTGGTTTTATTTGCCGATATTCTCATTTCATTCGTATCCTAGTTCGACAAATTTGCCGGTATTAATAACGGATAAGTGGGAAGGCGCGTTATCCTGATGGCACAAAATAAATGTGATAGTTTTTTCTTCAATTTGGCATCAAAATGCATCAGCGCATCAGTTATAGTATTAAACGCTTATCCCCATCTTTTGTAAATAAACAATAAAGATTTTGCCTTTGGAATCCCAAAAAATAGTGACTATAATCTCATTGGTATTTTATGGCAGTTAGAAAGCTGAGTTTGAGGTGCAAAATTATTACTTAAAATGTTTTCATTTTCAATTAAAAACTGACTGCTTTTCGATGGAACTTGGTAGTATTGATGATTATTCACGTTGTCTGCTCGGTTTCATCAAATATCAATACACACATCACAAAGGCTTTCGTTTGCAAGAGATTTTACTATTGTATATAACTAGCTACATAATTTGAAATATTCTTTTTAAAATCAGACAAAGTCCTGTGTCCAAATTACTCAACATATTTTCAATATTTTTCATTTCACTTATTTCATTTCCCTTTTTGTTTGCGGGAAATTCAAATGCTGGGTAGCAATGGTCCTTAAGATTGCAATAATTGCTATTAGGTCTTACAGAATTTCTAAGTATTAACTATCTTTGGGCCCATTTTAAATTGTTATGAGTTAATGTTACTGTTTCAGTCTCTCCTGGATGTTTTACAAGAATAATTCTGTGGTCATATGATGTTTTATAACTTAAAAAATATTTTAGAGGTTTTTCCTATTTATTGAAAGATCCTGGGCCAGATTAAAGTGCGCAGCGCACAGAAACAGAAAGTTTGTAAACGTCACGCCCAAAGCTAATCAAAATTCGCTTTAAGCTCACAATCTGCAACTAATAAATCAATAGAATATTAAAGTAATATTAATATTAAACTACCGTTGGTATCAGTAATGATAAAATTACAATTTCCTTGCAATTAACCAACGTTTTCAAATTCCTGAAAAAGTATCAGTAGTGGTAGGATTTGAACCCACCACCTCTGCGTTACCGGCGCATTGTGCTACCATTACCATTACACCAGGAGACCGAATATAACTTTAAACCGCTTTTAATACCTAGATATCACAATGTCTGTAGATATACCATAATATCTCAACAGGCACAATATTATAGGCAAATTTTTACCAATTAAATTAATATTAAACGACCGCTGCTATTAGTAATGATAAAATTACAATTTCTTTGCAATTAACCAACGTTTTCAAATTCCTGGAAAAATATATCAATTTCATCAATAGAAGATTTTTAAAAATCCTTGTCGCACATGATATAATTTGCGGATAGATCGAAATACACAGAAAAAAAAAGAAAATTATTAAAATAAGCTAATTTAACTATTTCAACATAAAATAGACACATGTCTAACAAATACTACCATCCTTTTTACTATTGCTCTCTCCCTTTAATGCAAAATATGCCTTCAAACATCAGTATTCAGAACACAGTCGGTTCCCTTCCAATTTCATAGAATTCAATGGTCTACAAACCCACAAACTTTTAAAAGTTAATGGATTTGTAGAAGAACTATGACATGAACTATCACTTTTATAATGGTGGAGCGTTGTGCGAACATTTCTATTGCTGCATTAACGCTGTTATATACTTTTTCAAATTTATACAACAGACCTTATTACCGTCCAATAAACTCCAAAATTAACAATAGGTACAAGTTTAATAATAACATGGATGATGAAATAATAAATTTGAGAATTTCATGTGCTAATTATAGAATTGAAGTCTACCAAAAGGAAATTAAAAGGATTGTATTTATAAATATACAAGGTAAAGTTAGCAAAAAAATTTGCAGGAGTAACTTATTTTCAAAAATAATTAAAATAAAAACGTAAACTATAAACAAACTATCGTAAGAACCAGTTAAATTAATAAGTAAGAGAAAAAAACTTCTGAAACTTGAAGAATTGAACTGAAACAGTTTTATAAAACTAAGGAAACATATATAAATAAAAGATATTTAAAACAATTTCCCGATGGCAACGAGCAATACCTCTAGAAAGCTCTTTAAATATTTGAAATTACTTTAGATTGAAAATTTGCCATATAGTCGTTACTTGCTAGCAATCCTTCAACAGTATTATCTGGAAATCTATAAATTGATGGTAACTCGCTTAGTCAAAATTAAACATTTAAAGAGTCCTTAGAATGTATTTTGTGTATTCCTCGAAACGAATATTGAAATGTTTAAGTAGAAGGATGCAGTAATTCACTACAAATGTCTTTATAACGCCAACATTTGATAACAAGCATTACGAGCTAATCACTAAGCTTTCCATAAGTAAGTACCTAAATTCATTTTCCATGTCACAACGAAGGCGTTCTCGAATCCAAGAGTTGAATAAGATGATAATTTAATCCTCCTGCCACAGCTACTTTTTATTACGTCTTTCACCATTTCATCACTGTTCTATTTCCTCCGGGCGCATCCAGCGAATAATTTATTTTAAAATTTATTCCGTCTGCATTACTCGCGCATAATTAAACGACGGTGATATACAGGTAGTTTTTGAATAGTAAGCTATTTCTTATCAATTTTTCGCTTAGCATTTATGCAGATGTGTTTTATCATTGAATTTTGTATGTATAATTTTGTAGCAAAATAAAAGCGACACTGATTATGCTCTTTGATATAAGACCATGTCCTGAAACTGTAAGCTAGTATTGATTATGAAGGATTTCTTTAGTACTACTAAGGGAAGGTTCGAAATAATTTGTTAAAGAATCATATTTTCACTGGAATTACAGGCATTTCAAGTATAGACTTGGAAAGAAGATTAGATCAGCAATAAGGATTTATTTTTTATTGTAGTTTCTTTCTTCTTGAAAGCAACAATCGTCCTAAATGTACCATATGTCTTTTGCGTATCAAAAATAAAAAATGATAACACAATACCATATCCATGAGCGGATATTTCATTTTTTAGAAACCAAAATCTCCAACAGCTTTTACATTTTTGGAATGGTTATACACGCAGAACAATTTGTGATTCCCCTACAAACAAACAATTATTAACGGTAAAAGTTAGGAATTACGTTTCTGAATATAATGAAATATCAAAAGGATTATTTTATCAATAACATCACTGATAAATAGGGAAAGTACCTTATATATAAATGCGATATTTCTATAGCTTAACAGATTTAACACCGAAAATCTTCTAAACATGTTCAAAACTGTACCTATTGCTAAATACATTAATGTGCAAATAATAGCATCGTAAATCAAGAAGAAATATCTAAAATAAATAGATTTTACGATGCTGGCTTTTCAAACCCAGATATACATAGCTAAAAAATAGAACGACCTCATTATTTTATTGTTATTTTTTCATTGACTTTAGTAATTCTTCAATTTACAATTTTTTGTTTTTATGGTGAATTTTCGGTCAGATAAAATAATAAAATTTGACAATTCTACAAAACTTTCTTTGAGGTAATAATTGGTGTTATATTCAAAATATTACAGTTTTGCGACAACTCCATGAACTTCTTTAAAACGTGAATCTAATCATGTTGCTTCCTCAATGTTGAGTATTCGTACGACTTTCTCCGTAAAAAATGGAAAATAACGTTTTCATACAAAAAACAAACATTATAAAAAACTTAGAGAATTTTAGAATAAACTTTATTGAAGTTCTAACTAATACAAAACAATGATTTTAATTTCAGATTTAGTACAATAATGAAATATATCTAAAAGCAATGCGTAGGAAATAACACCAACGACAAAATCGTTGTAAATACAGCTTTTATACACCTTGAGAAAAGCTATATTTACAGCGATTTTGTCGTTGGCATAATGAAATAATTTAAAACCACTTTTGCTGAAGATAAGAAATTCTTAGACTATGGGGCCATCTGCAATACAAAGCAAAGTTTAAGTGGTCACACAGGCAGCATCTAGACATCGTTTTCTAAATTATCCGACATCCTCAAAACAAAAAATACTAACGAAACTACATTATTTTAACTATATCAAAAGTACAATTCCTGACTACTAAGGGTTCCACGTTTTGGGCCATCTGCATTTGGAAGAAACTAACTATAATAGCATTAATACATTAGACCAAACTATACGTAAAATAACAATTTTTTTGTTAATATATTATATTATTATGTTTAGTAAGTATTAAAAGAAAATCAGTTATAAAACATCTTATAAGAATGCTTAAGAAAATAACACCAAGTTAAGAAGAAAACGCTGTAAAATACAGCTTTCTCATGGTATTAGTGAAATAATTAACGAGAAAGATATGTGAAAAACATAAAACGCTAATACACGGACATACTTCCGCCTTCCCGGCGTCACCAGCGTGGTTTCGATCAGTTTTATGCCAACATATGCAATTCTCTCGCTGCTTCTATCACCATACTTAACTCTACGATTCAAATGAATATTCCTGGCGCTAACTAGTGCCAAAAGAAAGAAACATTTGTCCGCAAAGTCAGACAGCGAAAACAAGCGGGTACAGTTTCCCATCCTTCTCTCGTGCATCGTGGATTGCTCTTTCGAATGGGCGTTTTTGCACCAAAGGCAGTGCATAGAGAAACTGCACATGTGAATGATTTCTGAAGGCTTACCATGACGTATTTAAAACACACCTAAAAGAATGCCTAGAAAATAACACTAAGATAAGAAAACGCTTAAAGCAAGCAAACATAGTTTAGGAGAAACTAATGGTAGTGCTTTCCACAAACTCTACAATTGTTATATATTTCTTCACGCGTAACAAAATGCTTTTTCAGTCGATACTATATTTTTGGTGGGATGTCAGCATAACACAATGGATTTTTACCATACTTGCACATACCAATAAATAAAATAAATGATTAATATTTGTGTTATCGAAGCTTTTCATCCGTATGTAAAAATAAAGTTCATACAGCGTTCTTTTAATTATTTAAAAATTTCTATTTCTATATAGTTCATTATCGTTGATATTAATAGGGTATGTCAACAAAATACGATATATTTGGTATAATATTTACCTATAGTTTATCCCTTTCTATATTGATAAAGCAAATAACACTTCTCGCTATACTTAAGAGAACTACAACACATACATTTCTTTTTGGTAATAAGGTATAAAAGACCAAAGGAACAATTATATTTTACGTTGAACATTTTCGCACTGACTCCGTTTAGCTTTTGATGAAACATTTTTAGCGAACTCTTTAAATTGAACCTGTACTATCGTCTGTTCAGAGCCGTCTTTAGCAAAAGCGGGGCCTGGTGCAAAATAGTTTGCGGGGCCTTTATGTAAATGTTTAGAGACAAATAAATCCAATACAAACCATTGAAAAGAGAAGGTTTCAACTAATTCATTTTTAATCCATATTATCTTATTCTGACAATATTTTATTGTGAAAAGGCCCCTCACCACGGGGCATTCGTAGGCGCGGAACCTGGAGCAGTCGCTCCACTCGCTCCACCCTAAGGACGGCCCTACATCTGTTATCTTGGAGGAAATAAAAAGATATAGGAACAGCATCTTTAATGGGAATGTCACCCCCGTGACTTATATATATGGAAATTTTAAGTTAATAATTAACTTAAGTACTACTTATACTTGCTTTTGTTTGTTAAGAAACCCTCAAGTATGTGACATGCATCGATCTTCTACGATAAATATTATTTTTTGTTATTTGAATAAGTTAAATTGTAACTTCTGCTTGACTAGAAGTATAATACAATTTTAAAGGCTTAACAAAAAACCGCTTTGGAAATCTTAAAAAATATTCAACATGATCTTACAGCAGTAGACTCTTCTGCCAATCAAGCTCTAAATTTCTTCTTCTATTTATTTTTCTAATTATTTGTGAGAATACGCGACAATCAAAAATGTTTAGAAAGATAAATGCTGAGTATTGTTTAGTGTCAAAATGCAAAAGTGTATCAATTAAGAAATGTGACACGCATCGATATTTATAAAATAATTACATCATCGTTAAATTCAATATATATATGAATATCGCTTATTAATTTTAAGTAGTTATTATAATTTTATGTAACATCGTATTTCCAACTAAAAATAATTTTAGGAAATGGTCATGTACACTATTGCCACAATATTTCGTGTCCTAAAGCATAACCTTACACGTCTTGAAATGAGGGGGCAGTACGTTCAAGTTCTTAACATGCCACTGGAAAAACATCCGTACAACCTAGCTAGCACTAATTTTTGTCATTCCAATGTTGTACATAGACGCAATTCTAAAGATCGTAGCTTCTATAGTTTCTAAGAAAAATGCTTGTAAATTCTGTTGTTGCTAATGGAATAGAAAATCGTCTCACAATTGCCCAGACCGAATATTTAATAAGTTAATTTATTATTTCTGTGTAACAGCGCACCAAAAAAAAAACATACTTCTGAATCGAAGTTGTCACACCTACCGACGTTATTATATTTAGCAATTTTTTGATACGTCAGTGTATGTATATACTTAACTAATATTGTTAGTCTTCTTGCGTAAATCCTATCTCACCGGCACGTCATTTATTCCGTTATCTACCCGGGTTTTATTGACAAGGTTGAGCGTGTACACGTATCTGTTAAGCTGGTTGAACAAAATTCGATCGATATTTTTCTTACATTACATACGTACAATGGTATTACATAGCCTAAGTATTTTAGCTGCGTTCCGCACTTATGCTTAACGCTGTGAGATTGCGGTATTTTCGGGAAGCTATATTGCTTTTTTGAATTATAAATAGATTACTACCACATCCTTGTTACAGAGGATTCGAAACCAGTTGATATGCATATTAATCAATCAATCAATTGATCACTTTAGACGTGTTTAAAATATATCAAACATTTTTCGTTATTAATTTCTTCGAATTCCAGTAGTTTAAAAGTTTTTTCCGCCTTGAATTATGTTACTGGAAATCCAAGTGTGTTAACAAGGTTGCATAACCAATTATTGTTTGTATTAAGTTAAAACGACTGTAAGGTGTTAGGATTCATACAAAATAAAAATACACACACCCTATTGTCCTAAAATTTTAGATAAATTTCTTGGACATGTAAATGCCAGCAAAGGTAGGATAACACCGCTAACCCTTATTTTAAACTAAATTATCTAATTAAACCGTCTATCAATATTTTTTTTAAATGCAAAGTATTAACAGCTAGAGGAGACCGACGACATATGTATAGTGCCAAATATCACAAAGCACCTTGATACCTAGTGAAGGAGCAAGATATCTGTTACTACCGTAAAAAAGCACTTACTTGCTGCGTGTTTGAAAGCAAAAAGAACATGATTAAAAAGAATTTCTGTGGCAAGAGAATACGTACACTGGACATAAGATCAGGACCCGTTCTCGATAGCTACTTAGCAGCTCCGGGCAAAATAACAATTGCCGTCCTTTATAATTAGTTACTGCAACTTTAAACTTTTATTCTGTAGTACATATATCTGAGCAACTTTCTCTGTACTTTCTCCAGTGTTTGTATATGTCGCCTATAAAGTGGACTCCAGACCAAGCCGGCGTATTCAGGCTTGCTCTTGGCATACGTATTATATAACAACACAGTAATATTAATGCTGAAACACTTCGAATGACTTATCTTAATATAGGTCATTACATAACATTTGTCACATTTAATTCGAGCCTATTTCTATCACATCATAACGATATCTGGTCAATCTCTCTCTGCAAGTAAACGCAATCGTTTGCTGTGGCTACCTCAACAAATATCTTTAAATCATTGTTTACAATATCAAAACTTTAGATAAAGAATATGATAATAAAAGCAGATTACTATTGGAAATGATATATGTACATATGAGCATAGAGCAATATGTTATCAACTTCAAAATAGATGCAAATCAATTATGTATTATTTTTCCAACTTGTTATAATTTTAAAATACAAATATAGTTTTTCTTTGCTTAAGAAATAGACGTTAAAGTTTCTGCCTAGATATCTCAGGTATATCTGCACTCATACGTCAAGAAATTTAAAAAAACTATTTGAAATTCAACAAGTTAAATGGCGATTTAAATAGCGAAACGGTGTCTATGGTGTAACTGAAATATCTAGCGAACAGAAGCTGTCGGTTCAAATACTACCCGGATCCGTGAAATGTTTAATTTCACAAACTAATTACATTAAAATTTATTGTTAATAATAACCAACCCAAGCTGCTTTAAAATTATTTAATTTGTAATAAAACTTGGCATTGATATTAAATATCGTATCTGTATAGATAATAGATACATATCTACAGTTACTAATACGTCAAGTAGCTAATTAAAATTTAGTGACTTAAATGGCGATTTAAATAGCGATTTGTTCATACTGTCTTCGTGGAGTAAGGAAAATGAAATGAAATTTAACATTGGTAATAGAAAGGAAAATAAATTATCATTTAAAAACCAACGGAAGTTACTGACTCGTCTAAGAAATAAAGGCTGACGAATTTACTCCAACATGGGGGGGGTCTCGATTTTTTCAATATATCATTTAGGTGAGCGACTCCTATCAAGCTATTAGATTTTTTACTTCAGATGTCGGAGTGTTTAATGAAAATAAATGAATTTTTAAATAATTTATAGTTTTTTGTCTCTTGTTTAATTAACTATAATTAATCTGCAATTTGTAAGACATTACGTCTTGAAGGTTGTCACTAACTCTATCCCTCACAGCCAAATGCGATACACGCATCTAAAATTCTTAAAACTTAACCATCAAAATCGTTATTTTCTACCATTGTTCGCATAACTATCATACAAATTATTGGAAATTGTCGATTAGTTATATATCTTTATTAATTGTTTATGATTAACATACGATAAGATTATTAATGCGCATCTCGTTGTTACTATCTATTGTTTCAGCTTATCAAGCATGTGTAATAACTCCTAGTTGGGCGTAACAGTTGCTGCCATTTGAACTTTTCATGGAAATATAGATAATAACTGGAAGCACCGTAATGTAATGCAGAGAATTTACGTAGATATACAAAGATTGAAGAGATAGTTGCAAAATTATTAATTAACATCGAAAAAAAATTAAGACCACCTATCGAGAAGTGACAGAGTACTGTAACAATATAGCTGTGGTTTTAATATATGGTGCAATAACGTTCGATTGCATCAAAACTGTAAATGTACCTCTTTTTTTGTTTTAACATGCTTCCTAAAGAAATTAAGAGAAACCGGGTTAATTAGACTTTCGGATATAGAAATTGAGTCCAAGAATTTTTGGTAAATGTTCACTAGAGCCACAAATCCAAATTCGAAGTTTTGGGTATTTTAATTCGAAGGGCACCTAGAGAATTGCCATGATAGTATCTATACTCCACGTTAAGAATGTAGTAGATAGCGTTACGATGGGCGACTGCATTGCACTAGTGAAATTTAACCGATGGAACTGAAAAATGACAACATCGCAATCGTCAAAGTTTGGTTATCAAAATCTTGTATAATAACTAGCAGTTTTCCATAATTTATGGTTATATGACCTGATAAAATAATACCGCAATAATAAAGTAAAAGTGACATCAATTGCAATATAAATGTATCCTTTAGTTGTTTCATTTGTCGATATAGTTGGAGCTTATTTAATTATGTTAGAAAGTAAATGAGATTTCATTTGGGGTTAATCGAAGAGAACATATGACAATATTGCCATGAATAAATTTGAATCGCAAATTTGAAAGTATAAATTCGACATGAATGGTCGTAGTGTTGATAGTAGTCATAGTGGTATACCAAGTCATTTGCCATGAAGTTAATCTCTCCATTGGTAATCTCCAACTATATTAAAAGAGGTATGGTAAGGTTGAAGGTAAGCAATTCAATATATACAAGGCAGAGCCAAACAAGAAAGAATGCTGCTGATTATGAACAATACATAATGGGCTCAACGCTACTGTATCCAAGTACATTGAATGGCTTCAGAGTACATAACAACACACAATAAAATCCTTAAGTTTTGTATAGAATCTGGTTATTGTCAATGATGAAGTTGCGTGAGTTATTTGGTGAAAAACATGTACATTTTCAACGACAGTACAGTCAATAAATAACTGCATGCATATTAATGACTACAATAATAATATTAAATATACTAATTAATTATCGCAATTGCACATATTACAAATTTATAGTTTTCTTCTCTTTATATCTGAATTAAATTTAATAAAGAAGGATTTGTTTACTGTTAGCATTTTATTTATAAAATAACAGATGAAATAAACCTATGAATTTGATTTATAAATCAAATTGTAGCCTGAAAAAGGTGAACAAATAATTTCAATGTATTATGCAAATGATTAATTAATTGACATTTGAACGAGATCCTGATGATGGAGGTCTGACGAAGATGACGTATTTGCTTCAAGTGCATTTTCAATGATATTTTTCACTTAATATATTTTATACTCTTCTTCGATAACATATTTAATACAATTAATTTGTACATATGCTTTTTTAAATTATTACATTGTATAAAATACGTTAACGAAATGAATAAAACGTATGAAGATGACCAATCATTGTATTCTAAGTGTCATACACATTTCGTTAATTTATTAGTTCTGCTATTAGGCAAAATCAGAATCTGATGCATCTGTTGATGAATCTGTATCTGCAATTATAATAAATTCTTCAACCATATCTTCTTGATAAATTTTATCTTTTTCTCCAATAGTGTGTTTGACACAGTTTGCCCAAGCCCTATCTTTGCCACAACTTGTTTATAAAGATAAAAAATACAGTGAAAAGCTGCAGAAAATAAAAATGATAAATAGTAAGTAAATTTGACAACTGACATCAGCTGACAGAAATTTCATATGAAGAAATCGCATCCGTTTCTCGTGTGTAAATATCCCTCGCCAATTAGCCACTGGCAACCTCGTATTTTAAGGTCTATCTATTCTAACTCTGCATTCTTAACATGAATAGAGTATAGATATTTCTTTGCGAATAATGTGGAGTATTTGATAAGGATTGACGGAATATTGAGGAAAGAAGAGTATAAAGATATTACAGATCCGAATCTGATTCCATTGCTTTGTCATTGATCGAAGGTCAGTTTACTTTTCAGTACGATAACGACCTCAAAGGCTTTTCGAAAATCCGCAAAAACTTTTTATAACATAAAGAAAAAAATGAGTCGTCTAAAATACAATACGTGACCTGGAGAAGTTATAAGACAAACTAGATAAAAAAATATATCAGCAGAGAGCACGTCTAACGAACTTGCCTTGATTCTGAATGAATTAAAATTAGTGCAGTAACTGTAAATAAATGAGTAAGAAGAACGCCAAAGTTATGTCAATTGTAATAAAACACAAAAGTTGAGGTCTTCATATTATAATTTTTTAAATATGATATATATATATATATATATATATATATATAGGTTTTATTTCATTAAATTCTTTTTTATTAAATTCTGATTCAAATTCCTCTAAGTGAGCTTAAGCTTATGAGTAGTAATGTATGTATCAATTGCCCCAAACCAGATTTCTAGGATTCTTTTTGACCGAATAGATTATATGGTCTATGTATAATTTAGAATTGTGTATTCGTTTCTTTGGTACCTTTTCCATTAGAAGTGATCAACCTTGAGTTTAAGCAATTCTAACTTTGTTGTTATTTTGGACAATTTTCTGATTATTGAGTGCTCACTGTTTGTAGAGCAAATAACATTACGAGGTGCTAATGGAGTAAGTAGCAGTAAAACTGAATGTTGATGTTATTTAACTGCGTGTTTATTTTACTCTTTGTGGTCTGTGTTTTCAAGCCTAAATATTCCCGGACTATTTTCCATTGTTTCTTGACGTGTTGACCTATATTTGTATTTATAAGACGAAAATAACATTTCCACTATACTCACTGTAAGCAATGTAATGGTGTTGAACGTTTATTTCCAGTAATGTAGGAAAAGTTAATGTAATAATGATTACATCAATATTATATATGAAATCTTAGGTAATATACAAAGTGTAAACTGTTATTCCGTATCATTTTTATTATTTCATGGCTCAATAATTGGAAAGGGGTATCGTCTTTTATTTGAGAAATATCGAATTGTCATCAAGAGCATTTAAAATACCCATAATACTCTTTAATCTAAATATATATATATGTATGTATATTAGCAACATTATTTACATGTATCATGGTATTATTAGATTACTAAGTAAAAATACTACGAAATGTAGCATTTGATATTTACATTTTGATATGTATATCCACCTAAACAATACTAGTGTGATAAGTTACGCGCTTGTAATTTCCCATTGCTCTGTACTACTACCAGGTAGTTTTCAAATCTAACGGTAAACGTCATATACCCGTTCGCTGTCTATTTCAAGTGTACCTTTGAACTATAGATGGAGCTTCCAAATTATTGTATTGACATTGTATAGATATTCTGCTATGTTTGCGATTAAAATTTCTCAACGTTACTCTGGTTTCTCTTCAATGCGAATAAATCTTTCGCCTTTTACTAAAGATTTCCGTGGAGAGGAACAACTCAAATGAGTCTATAGTAATTTTTTGAGAGCCCGGTGTATTACTTTTGGAGGTGCTACACTGGGCCGAACATATAACCTAAACATACTTTTATTTTATTTATAATTTTTTTGAATCAATTTGTTAACGTAAATTATTGTTGTTAATTATGAATGTGACGGATGCTTTTTTACCAGGTGTACAAATAAGAAATGCGAATGTTTTTCTTCTAAAAAACATGTAAAATTTGGAGGAATGATAATAAAAAGTGCTTTAGTAAGTATACGTGACGCTTGTTATACATTTTTCTCATCTTTTCGACAATTTGTGAATACCATTCCAGTAAAAATCTTCTTTTGCTGCGAACCATTTATTGAGCTATTTTTTTACATTTACATATGAACCATTGCTTCTCAGCAAGTTCCTAACCCATCTATGGAAGTAAGGGATAACCGGAAGGAGCCAGGTCTGGTAAGTAAGCCGCTCGGGGTAGAACTTCCCAGCTGAGTGCTGCCAGCGTGTCGTGAATCGGTTTTGCCGTGTGTGATGAAAAAAAATGACTTTGCGTTGCCTCTTTCGGCATTCTGGCATTTTTCAAGCAGCAAACGGTTCAAATCGGTCAATTGTTGTTAGTAACGACACAGAATAACAGAAGGGACAAATTTGCTGGCTTCTTTGATGTTTGTGTGGTCTTATCTTTTGACCTTCAAAATTAAGTGAAGTTACTTAGCCACCATACTAAAATTAATGAAAATTCAAACGACAAAATTGTAATATAATTTATTTTGTTGATTTGTAAGCAACACGTTTGAGGGTTTGTAAGGTAAATAATGCGACTGTGCTTTATTATAATAACAACAATAATATTTAGAGAAAATAAGATATATGCACTTGATTATAAATTATAGAAGTTGATTATAGAGGTGTTCAAGAAGAATACATGGCAGACATTGTGCTTCGAAGCTTTGTTTCAATTTGTAGTCTGCACTTTGGATCACTTACGATAACCATTGCCTTACAGAAAAATTGAGTGTTCATATCATTTGTCTTCGTAAAATACTTGAAGTCCTTTTATGAAACCATCGCGACTAATTACACATCCTCGTATCAAGCTGGGACTTATGAAGCAATTTGTTAGCACAGAAAAACTGAAGGATGGAATTTTTGGTGGTCCTCAGACAAGGGAACTAAATAAACTGCAGTTCATGGAATCAATGAACGAGCGTGAGTCTAGTGCTTCGTGCTCTTTTGTTGAAGAGGTTAAAAATTTTCTTGGAAATCATGAAGCAGCAAATTACGTGGAATTATTACAACATATGCTTTCTAACTTTCATAGGCTCGTATGTAACATCAGTATCAAGATTCATTCTTCGCAGCCACTTAGATCGTTTTCCAGAAAACTTAAGCTATGTTAGTGAGGATCAGCGGAAAAGATTGCTCAAAGACATCAGCATTATGCAGGAAACGTACTAAGGAAAATGGGGTACCCATATGATGGCCGATTACGGCTGAAATCTTCAGCGAGACGGGTGCGGTAAACCTCATGCAAGGAAATCTTATAAAAGGAAATTTTTAACTGATTATTGAAAGTTGTATATGCATATTTTTCTGTTAAACAAATACCTCCTACACATTTTGTTGTGTTTCAGTTAACAGCTATCAAACAGTAATATTTAAAGAATTACGTACATAACAAAACATTATATCTAATTTTGGCGAATTTTTCCTAAATAGGGCAGAAGGAGTGAATTTCGAAAACTAGATCTGATAGAACAAATCTTATGGCATTTTTAGATTAGGCACCCTACAATTGCTTAATTATACTTAAAATATGCGAGGTACCAAAATGTGTATTGGCCAGTATAATCTATCGTAATTTCGCGAATTTATTTGGTCGTCGACATCTACCGCAATACGTTGTCCTGTACAAATAGGTGTAAATAAATATCAATCTTGTAATGAAATGAATTATCCGAGTATATCAACGAGATATGTGGAAACCATATGGACGCGATCGTAATCTACCAGCGAGAGATAACGAACGCGTTGTAGGCTCGTCCCGTAAAACCAAAGATAGTCGCCAAATCTGTAGTTAAGGGGCTAAAACGCTATAAACCTGTCGATATGATCTACCAACACAACGCACGTAAATCTCGAACGTCGCGATACGACCGCACAGCACGTATTTTTAGATCGAAAAAAGCTATAATTACACACCTTTGATGGAAAAGATAGAGAGGCACACTTCAGTAAGCACGTCCTTCATCCTAACTAAATGTTTCAATCGGTGATGGACGAACGCTTCGATATAACGCGAAAAAATGCCGTGTAGAGTAGCCAGGCCTAAATTTGATTCACGTGAACGTCTCTTAAGTTAAAAGTAACGTTATGTTGAACTAATATTATGTAGCTTTTGACACGTAAATAGACTATTTTTGATCGGGTATGTCTGCGAAAAGTAAAAGAAGAAAATAAAAAAATAGCTTGTATATTTCCTTCTATCGATTTATTAGAAAAAGTGTGTCACAAGGCTTATATTGGATTCTACTACTACTACTACTACTTTCTACTTTATTATTTTTAGTATTTTCGTTATTTCAATTGCAAGTGTGTTTAAGACAAATATGTATTAAGATCGATAAATACAATAAAATTTATTAAATTAAAGTATTATATGTATATATATATATATATATACATCTCATTATCTTATATTATATAGATATAAAACACATCTAAAGGAATGCCTAGAGAATAACACCAAAGATAGGAACGCATGCAGCTTTCCTCGTGGTATTGGTGAAATCATTCACGAGAAAGACAATGTGAAGAGACAAAAAACGCTAACACACGGACATGTTTCTGCCTACCCGGCGTCATCGGCGTGTATTTAGAGCGTTCTTATCTATGGCCATTGGTGTAACAAATAAGTACAGCATTGAGTATAATTGCAAAGCAGCTAACTTTATCACGAAAACACGACTAATATATTTAGTATGAGAAAAAGATTTAAAATCCTGTATCTGATATATACCATACCATGGTAACTTATGGGTATTCTACTCATACGAGGTGTGACCTTACAATTAACGGGAATGATTAGTTTCAAAGTGCTTAATTGAATGTACGCACAATTTAATATTGATCCCTTCCAATTATGCTCCTTTGGAATGCACTCAACGTCTCCAGCGAGTTTTCCATTTTTGGGTGTCTCGTTCCGTTAGGTTATTTAGAACCTGCGTCGTGTCTCTCTAAATGTTGTAAGAGGTCGAGAGAAAAAAGAATAAAAAAGGAAAAAGAAAAAGACCAAAAGAGAAAGGTGGGATCTCGACGTAATCTTTTGCATATTAGAGAATTTAACAGATACATATCTGAAATAACACCAAGATAAGAACGCTGTAAATACAGCCTTTCTCATGGTATTGGGTGAAATCATTCATGAGAAAACAATGTGAAGAGACAAAAAACGCTGACATACGGACATGTTTCTGCCTACCCGGCGTCATCAGCATGGTTTCGAGCGGTTTTATGCTAGACAGATTCCAATTCCCTCTCTGCTACTATCGCCATATCTAACCCTCCAATTCAAGTGATTATTCTTGGCGCTAACTAGTGCCAAAAGAATGAACCACTCGTCTGCAAAAGTCAGACAGAACGAAACGAAGCGGGAACAGTTTCCCACCCTTCTCTTGAGCAACACATGGGGCCCCCGCACCAACGGCATTTGCTGCGTGAATGATTTCAGCAATACCATGAGAAAAGCTATATTTACAGCGTTCTTGTCTTGGTGTTATTTTCTAGGCATTCTCTTGGATATGTCGGAAATAGCTCTGAAGAGGACATACGACAAAAATTTATGAAAAGCTATGCACAAGCTACTTTCATTTTTTTTAGCTTATTTGCTTGGTACTCTTCGAAATAGAAATAAATACTTGTTGGTAATTCAAGAAAAAAAAATCAGCTTTAGAAATAATTTTAGCATTATTCTGGGACAGAATTATTACCACTATTTATTACGCTTACATCGATTTCACAAAACAATGTTTTCCCAAGAAATATTACAAAATGATAATGCAGTGAAATGGAAAAATGTCCCAGGAATTAATCAAGATTGCAATTTTGCTTCTGCGGATATTAAAAGAACTTTTTCATCATATAGGCCTATTTTTTGAAAGTTTCTTCAAATTTTAATTTTTCAAAAAAAACGAGTTTTGTATTGGTAAGGCATATATTGTTTTTTTTATATGTATCCACTTTTTATTTAGAAATTTTTTAATAATGTGTGTATTAATAAATAAACGTAAAATGTAATCTTTTTTAGTTTTCCTTCGTCAAGCAACTGATTATATCAGCAATATCAGCATATAATACAAACTTATAATTTTTAAAATAAAAAAATACTGATTTAAATCAGGTTCTTTTCAAATGGTGTAAATTATCACAACTGTGGTCATATTAACAGTGATGAACATAATATAATAACATAGAAAACGCATAAATTATTTTTGGTACTCAGTATATACAACATATACTGCTTAAAAAAAACACTGATTTAAATTCTAGGCATTATTCAAATAATCTAAATTATCTCAATCCTGATTTTTTGATAAGCTAAAGACGTTAGTGTCAGGGTAGTCATAGGTTTCAATAGGTGTAAACTCACGAATTTTTTCTAACGTACGTTTGCTGCATTATCTGCTTTTGAAAGTATACATAATATTTATTAACCTTAAGTTGAAATTCTCTCGTTAATATCTCATTGAAATTGGAATAATAAAATCTACATCCCAGTTAAAGTAAACTACACACCAAAGAAAAATATAATGTGAAATAAGTTTTATAGCATTCGAATTCTGCACCTCACTAATACATCCATAAATCAGCAAAGCGCGTTAAATTGGCGTAGGAACCGCGGATGATGAATAGGGTTCATTAGTAGAATTCAGTGTCGTAACTTCATAAGATTTAGTTCTTGTTTTATATTTTTCTGATGTTTCGCGGAAAGAGTAAATTACTGTATTATAGGCAACACACATAACAAAATTGACAGCGAAGCAGTTCTATAAACTATGATTCAAGGTAACCTTCCTTCCAAAAAATGGAAAGTGAGCTGACGTGGAGATTAAATTTTATAATAATAATTTGTTAAAGCAATGTTACTAGCGGGCTAATGAATAGTTAGAAAATATTTTGCAAATAAATCACAAATTGGATGATCGTAACTAGCAATCTCATCGTCGAACTTAAGAACCGCAAGTGGGGATGGCTTTTTTTGTCTGTAATAAAATTCCAAAATGTTTTGATGCTCTTTTGAATTGAAAACGCTACATGGAAAATACTTGATATATTATTCAATTTTAGATTACAAGGACTGCCATTAAATGATCCGCTAGTTCAGGTTCACCCCCTTATTCACATGGGTGCTACAGAATAAAGCGAGTCAATTAATCATTAAATTCATATCACCAGTTATGGCGTCAGTCTAAGAGATTAAAATTAGATTTAGAAAAAGAATTCTTAGTTCTTACCAATTTATTTGCTATATAAAAAGAAATATCAAGGGTGGGATGAATAAAATTTATTGTTTATTTCCGCTTCTTAACTTTGATTATTCCACTATAGTCTGGACTCTAAGGAGGTGTCGTACGCTATCCACTTCGTTTTATTGTCTAACAGCTAACAAATAATTGAAAAAGTGGATCTCTATGCTGTACCCCTGTCTCTCTTACACTAAAACTACAGTGGCATTATATTTTTTATTTTTGGACATAATCTCCCTCTACACTAATGTACTTGGTCCATCGGTGCTCCAACAGCCTCCTGGAAAAGTTTTTGTCCGACCCCTGCAAACCACTTCTCTACAGCTTACATCACTTTATAATTACTGGAAAATTTTACCCCACGTAAGATTTCTTTTAATTTGGGGAAATTCATAGCCTGCTTGGTGTGTAGCAGCCACAGCAGTACCAGATGCATGGCTGGGAGTATTATCCTGATGGAACAGCACACCGTGCCTTAACTTTCTTCGGTGTTTCTCTTTAATAGCGTCTCGCAATTTAGAAATCAATTGTGTGTAGTAAGTCTCGGTAATGCTCTGTCCCTTTTGCAGATAGTCAATCTGGATGATTCATCATCAGGTGATGTTTCCACTCTCTACCTTATATATACGGAAACATACCTACTAAGAAAGTTCTCTTTGTTTGCTTGGTACTTTTCCAAAATACACTTACAAATCAACATCCGATTTCTTTTTTGATCAATGGTTAACATAGGGGCACCCATCTTGCACTAATCTTTTTCATATCTAATTCTTTAGTCAGTATGTTGTGCGCTCAATGATATGATAAGCCAGTATCTTCCACAATGTCCCTGATGCGCACTTGTTGGTTTTGCAGTACGATATCGTGTACCTTTTTTATGTATTTGTCTCTTGTTACGGGGAAGACCATCGGCATGTTGGTAGGATGTTCTTTCGCATTTAAAATGTCGACACCAACGTTTAACTATATCATAAGGATCTGGATGCTCACCATTAGTTGCCAGAATGTCTTTATGAATTTGAGTTAGCGGAAGGCCGTTTTCGGGAGGTATTTTATTGCGGCTCTTTGTTTTACTGGATCCAATTTTATGAACAATCACGACACATACTTCAAGAATTAGCCACAGTACAACAACACTTTGTGATACAAACTTGATATTATGTAGATATGATCTGCGAATGTCAGTAAACTAAATGTCTAAAACATTAATCAAACAACCAATTAGAAGTGGGTGAGGGGTGGGACATGAAAATCCGCACTCGTATATCTCCATTTGGAATCCTAAATTTAACGGTTTATAATAAAAGAAGCATTTCGAGTTTAACCGAACAAATTCTCGTAATTACTTCAGTATAGAGCGTCTTCTATAAGCCCAAATAAGGAATCTCTTCCCACAATAATTGACTAAAGTTGAAGGCTTATCTTGAACAAAGTTTCCTAAAAAAAACTTCCCGCGACAGTAACAATGAATGACGCAAATGTGAACTGAAAGGAGTTCATTTCATGTCGGGAAAGTTTCTTTCATTATAGTCGAAATTCGTCACCAAATTGTCGGAAGAAATCTTTAAGCAACATCACTGCCTACAGCCAGTTCAAGTTTAATTTCAGAATTCCTTTTCCCGAAAGCCTACCGCTGAAAATCTTGTTCTGTTCGAGTATTTTTAAATGAATGTGCAATAAAAATTTATAAGGACGATGAGTATTATGTATGTTTACGAAGGAAATATTAACATTTTTACGGTCTTTCCGGTAATCGTTTTCTGCAGAATTAAAGCAAATGAAAAATTTTATTACACCAAAATAGAATTTAACTTACACTAGAATGCACATATACAGTGCGTATATGGATATGGAGGGGACAAATAATTATCCTGGCTAACACATATTATATATATTATTACATATATATTTGGTGCCTCGCATTTTTTAAGTATGATTAAGCAATTTTGGGGTGCCTAATTCAAAAATGCCGTCAGATTTGTTTTATCAGATCTAGCTTTTGAAATTCATTACTTCCCATTTAAGAAAAATTCGACAAAATTAGATATAATGTTTTGTTATGTACGTAACTTTTTAAATATTACTTATATTATTTGATAACTGTTAACTGACACACAAAAAAATGGGTAGAAGGTATTAAAAATTTCCTTTTATAGGATTTCCTTGCGTGAGGTTTACCGGAAGAGTCGCGCTGAAGATTCAGCAGTAATCGGCCGTCATATGGGTATCCCATCTTCCTTGGTACGTTTCCTCTATAATGCCGATGTCGTTGTGAAATCTTTTCCCCTGTTCCTTACTAACATCGCTTATGTTTTCTGGAAAACGGCTTAAGTGACTGTGAAGATAATGAATCTTGATGCTCATGTTACATCTGAGCGTGTGAAAGTTAGAAAGCATTTGTTTTACTAATGAATAACCGTGAACCTTATTACGTATACGTGGTAGGTGTAAACGTGGTGTATCTTAAAAACTAGAGCTGCTAGTAAACGTATTCGAAAGTTTTATAAACGGTGTTGCGACCAACAAAGCCAGTTTCTCCTCCTCGGGGAACCTGGTGAATGCAACATTTTATTACATCGAGCATGAAGAAGTGAGTGTTCTCAAGGGCTAACTTCTTTATCCCAGAAGTGCTGAAATCAGCTGATTGAGGAAACTAAATGGTAAATTACACGTTATCAACATACAAAATTAAATCAAAGAGAAATTCAGTTCTCCGTCTTAGGTTATTTTTCGTATATCTCTCTCTCGACACTATTTATCTTTCTCACAGTTAGTTTTGTCCCAGCACAACAACGGTTTATCGCAAACTAAACATATTATTTTTACACCGTTGTATTTCAAGCGCTTTGCGACGCAAGAACACTGGTATTAAACACAGCTGCTGCCCTACTGATAGAATCGAGCATTTCTAATAATTGATGTCTGGCGAGGAAAGTATAATATCTTTCAACAAATACGAGTTCTGTTTTCTTTTCAATCTCCGATAGCTTATAAGAACAAGACGAATGTCAATAAGAAAATGATTTTTTTACTAAAAGTTATGTACAAGCATGGTTACTTTTCTACATAATCACCATGAAGATTTATGTATTTGTCATATTTCTGGACGAGACTTCCAATCCCTTTTGCATAAATGTTGCCGCCAGTGAATTGAGATGGTCCATGACGTTTGTTTTGTGTTAGGGGTGCAGTAGTGAATCCAGGTCTTACCTCCAGTCAATTGATTTTAAAAAATCTTCATCTTCAACCCCATAGCCAGTGAGAAACGTCAGCACTGATCCTATTTGGCGAACTTTGTGATCATCAGGCTTTGGAACCCATCGAGGGCATAGTTTTTTGCAGCGTAAGTGTTCTTTTACAATTGTTTTTCTCGAACCATTTTGTTAACTCGTTGAACAATACTTGCGCCCTTATCCTCCTTCATCATAAACATCGGCTCAGCCTTCTTTAAACTTTCTGCACCATTCACGCACAACACCACCCGCCATAAAATTTTCGCCGTCTACTCGGCTCATTCTTCGATGAATTTCAGCCGCACTATTCCCTTCTGCTTGAAGGAATCGAATTACACTATGCAACTCGCATTTGGCGGGAGAATCGATTGTAGCAACCATATTTACGTGTTTATAACTCAACTGGAAATGGTGTAATGACGTTGCAAGTAGCAGATATTATAGTGGGGGAATGTGCAGCCACCTTCTGGGCGTCCCCGTCTCCCACTGCCTGCGTGACTGTTTACATGCAGAAACGAAGGTTGAAAAAAAAACAATCCTCGTATACTCATATAATAAATTTATTTCGGAGTTCATGAAATCATTTAAATATTAATTCATTGATGTTGAACTTTAGCTGTTTTGAGTAACGCATCCATTAAACCTTAAATCACACAGATAACAGTAATTTTACATAATTCTGGTATAAATCGCGTTTATCAGCTAAAGAGGTTAACCTTTATTAATGGAACACTCAATGAATATATTACATAAATTTCTCGTTCAGGAATATATTAAATAAGGAGAATGATCTGGATGTAACAAGTTGTTTGTTATGTAGAAATTTCCATAAACTCTAAAATTTCTGAAAGATTCTAGTTAATACTTTCATAATTTACGAAAGGATATCGAAAAACAAGCGATATTGTAAAAATAAAATGAGATATCAGTAATGAAGTAACATCCATCGTTTCAGTTTTATGATTTTTATGGCTCAAAAAATTTAAAATGGATACGAGTGGGTTCTAATTAGAAAACATTCAAATAAAAAAAAACAACGAAATTTGACAGGTAAATTTTGCCATTACCCTCGATGTCGGAGAATTTAAAGCAGCATCCGAGTGAAAAGCCAAATATTCCATATCCCACGCAGATATTTGACGCATTATCGAAATTTCTTCAAATTTAATTAAAGCTTCACGTTACAAAACACGCTGGCAACGGTTATCTTTAATGAAGTAGCTGTTGCCGTAGAAACAGGTGCGTTTGAAGGTGTTTGAAGGAATAAAATTTTTCAAAGATAACTTAATACGACGTAAAATAAAGTTTTTGCGAGATTGATTTAATCTCCCTTATGTAAATTTCATAAAGAAAAAGTTTTAAATTACATACATATATGGATGATTGTGAAACCTGTGTAATGCTTGGTTGCTGTGGTTGGTGTAATAACGACATTGTGCGGTATTTCTATGACCTTGACTTGAAAATAGGTGCGAAAACTGTTTTGTTTTCAGGTGCAGTGCCCTTTTCGTTCACGATATGGCAAAATGTTACTAAGAAAAGTAGTTTAGAATGAGAAATTATGGCCTTACGTAAAGTTTCAAAAAGATCTAGCTAGTTTGTTTAAACCAGCATTTCTTAGATTAAACAAAATAGATTGTATTCATTAAAAGTTTCTTTTGTGGAACATTGAAAAAAGCAAATGGTATCCACAACGAATTTGACTTACGAAACGTAATAATACCATATTGATCTACAAGACGATCATTGACTAAGTATATATACATATACATACTGTCTGATTACAATTTGTAGTGCCCCTTGCTTCAAATTTCAAGTACTGCTAGATTATGTTAATATTACAGCAGAGAATTTACGTTATTCAGTGTTATTGGCTTGGAGGAATTGCTTTAACAAGAGAACACCGGCACATGTCCACTCTTATATAACGAGTACTTAACACGTTAATCACGTCGAAAAATCTTGGAGAAGAAAACTAATTGTGGGTTAGAGATTGGAGCCCAATAATATTATTTCTTTGATGCAAATCTATATCATAGTTTATAAGAATCGCGGTATTAGAAAAAGTTCCAGCAAAATTTATCCAGTCCAAAACCAAAGATATCAATAGGTTGTGCCATCGCTGCAAATTTTTTTAGGTATATATTTTGTCTCTTGGCACTAATTTCTGAAGGTCGGCAGCACAATGTCCACTCCAAGAATCAATCAATAGTACACTGTCTGAAGGAACACATCAGTTAGCCAGATTTGGAAATGGTTTAAGGTGAGCTTTCTAGACGTTGACAAAGAAATATAGACATTTGCAGGATGAAACAATGATTTGTAACTCGAGGTCCGTGGATTCTTTTAATACTTGAAATAACCAACAAAACCCAACAAAATAACTTTTTGTCGTGACGCTTGTAAAATACGAACTGATATTTCTGATGTGCTGGTTCCAAAAATAACTGGCATTTCTTCCTAGCAGCTCTAGTTTTTAAGATAAACCACGGTGAAATTTATTACTCATGCGGATAAATAGCAAAATCAAAATAATTAAGTGAATATTTAGGAGACCTAAATTGTCTGTTTTTACCTGAAATTAGAATTATAATATGATCATAATTCTCAGTATTCCCCATCACTGGAAAAATCTACCTGCCTAACCCAAGCCAACCCTAATCTCCATTACTTCATTTACCTCTAACATAGGGTTCCCCGTATCTCTGGCTGCATTCCACAGTTCAGTTTGGCATTATGCTTTCGTGTGACAACTGTGCCAGTGTGTACTAAATGTTTGCTTTAAATTGTTGCATGGATATTAAAGATTGGAATCACAACAATGGCTTCTACAAGCAGACGGAATTGACCAAACCACCTAGATGTTTTTTGTTACATTTGGGGTGAATACGTTATGAAGGAAAGTAGAAAACCCTTATCTCTCTTTATAAAAATGGCATATTTGGCGTATTTTGGCGTCCAGTTAGGAGACCAGGATAAATCTTGGGCATCACATTTTGTATGCAACACGTGCGTAGTACATTTGTGACAGTGGACAAACGGAAAGAGAAAGAGCTTAAAATTTCGAGTACCTATGGTATGGAGGTGACGAGGTGCAGAAAAGTGAAGGTGATAGTGATTTTGAATGACCATCAGCGAGTCCTCAGCGCTTCAGGCAACAAGAGCTTGATGACGTTGTTAGAGATCTGAACCTTTCAAATGAATTGCATGCTTCCAGATTAAAGGAAAGGAACTTACCGTGTTTAGGTAGTAATATTACAATTTATCGTACCAGAGAGAAAGATCTGCTGTAGTATTTCTCTAAAGAAAACAACTTAGCGTTTTGTAATGATATAAGAGGTCTCTTAAAGAGAATGGGATTAAATGAATACACGCCAAGTGAATGGCGTCTTTTTGTAGACAGTTCATCCCGAAGTTTAAAATGTGTACTTTTACACAATGGTAGTAAACATGGTTCTATACCTATTGGACTTTCCACTACTATGTAAGAGGAATACGAGACAATATCATTAATCCTGAAAAATATCAAGTATGAAGAGCATCTGTGAGCGATATGTGTCGATTTAGAAATGGTAAATTTTCTCCTCGGGCAACAAAGTGATTACATAAAATATCCTTGTTTTTTATGCCTTTGGGACAGCAGAGCTAAGGCCCAGTAGTGAATTACAAGAAACTGGCCTTTAAGAAATGTTTTAGTTTAAGGAGAACACAACGTTCTTAACGAGGCGTTAGTCGACAGAAACAAAATCATCTTTCCACCACTGCATATCAAGCTGGGAGTTATGAAGCAATTTGTTAAGGCTTCACCTCGAAATGGACCGTGTTTTGAGTATTTGAAACAAAACTTTCCAAGGCTTAGCACAGAAAAACTGAGGGCTGAAATTTTGCTGGAATTTTCAATGAGACTGTTCCGGTAACCCTCACGCAAGGAAACCTTATAAAAGGAAATTTTTAACTGATGATTGAAAGTTGTATATGCATATTTTTCTGTTTAAATATCTTCTACCCATTTGTTGTGTCTCAGTTAACAGTTAATAGTAATATTTGAAAAGTTACGGACATGACAAATCATTATATCTAATTTTGGCGAATTTTTCCTAAATACGACAGAGAGAGTGAATTTCGAAAACTAAATTTGATAAAGCAAACCTGGCGGCATTTTTGGACTAGGCACCCCAAATTTGCGTAAGACACTTAAAAAATCCGAGGCACCAAAATGTGTGTGGTCAGTTTAATGGTCCCGCACTTACGTGAATACAACAAATGAATTTACTCCGTTAAAGTAGAAATTTATTAATGTCTAGCGATCCTCGTTATGAACACGAAATCGTTATTATAAATTATTTTATTTGTATCTAATTTAATATTCGTAAATTTCGAAGGGTGCCAGATCAGTACAACCATGCATAAAAGAAAATTTGCGATAATATGTACCTCATTAGCCCTCCTTCCTTATCTTTACTAATTAAATTTATATTTACTCAAACAAAATGTTAATGGGAATATCGCGGAAGGTCGTGCGTGGTGTAAACAAGAGAGCTCCCTCATGTTCTTCGATAAAATACAAAGACAACTGACTGCAAATTAAACCGTTTCCTGTACCGTATTGAAAGGCCGGAATCGCTTCCGTTTCATTTGGGACTGTTCCGATTTTACCGATTACAATTCCCGGACGCGTTGCTTTCACTTCCCCTTTAATGTTAACATAAATACAGGAATCTGAGGTAGAAATATTTCAACCGAACAGTAATAGCTTAATTAAAGTACAGAGATTGTAATTAATACATAGGTACGAGAGCCGTTCGGAAAGTAAAGAAGGTTTCTTTCTATAGACATTTTTATTAAACGAAACTGTATTTTACATAAAACTTGATATCCGTAGTAAAGTAGCTTTTCTACGTAGTCATCCTTCAAATTTAGGCACTTGTACCATTTTATCAGCTTGTCTATGCCTTCTGCATACCCAGTTGTTGAACCACTGTTTAAGTGCTTCTTTAATTTCATCATGGTATTCTCCACACAAAAAAATTTTCCATTAGGAGAATAAGTGAAAATCACCAAAATTGCTGAAGCAAGTATTGTGTCACTCCCGCTGTATACGGACGTGCATTGTCGTGAAGTATAATGACTGCTTAGCATTCCACGCCGTTTGTTTTGAATAGCGCGGCGAAGTTGTTGAAGCGTCTGACAGTAGGCTGCTGCATTTATAGTCTCAGCTGTAGGCATGTAGTCGATGAGCAGGAAATCCTTACGATCCCAAAACATTACAACCATAATCTCTCTAGTGCTCAAAATTGGTTTTGCTGTTTTTGGTTTCGTTGGGGATTGCGGAAGATGCAATTGCATTGATTGGCGCTTTTGTTTCTGGTGTGAAATGTGATATCCAAATTTCATCACCAGTGACAATGTGATTCAAAACTTTATCACTATCCTTGCCATAGCAACTGAGAAATGTCGATGCAGCTGCCATTCATTTGGTTTTCTGTGCCTCTGACAAAATTCGAGGAAACCATCTGGCATACACTTTATTATAGCCCAGATCTGCGCTAACAATTCCATACAACACAGTTCTTGAAATTCTGGAAGCAATGAGTACGGTTCTCTGATAGTGCCTTCTTTTTCTTGGATTCTTATTTCAGTCCCAGCTTCGACGGACTCAAAGCTAGGAAGCCACTACTGAGGGATTCTTCTGTCCGCCACTAAACATGGTACACCACTTCCGAACTGACGCTTCGTTCATCACATTACTGTAAACCTCAGTTATGTGTCTATGAATTTCGATCGTTCGTACTTTTTGTGCATTTAAAAAACGAATAATACTGCCCACCTCATACTTGGCGGGGTCGTCAATTTTGTCACACATTTTCAAATCGCACAGCTAAGCAATAATCAACCGTATTGGATCGAAGCTGCCGCCAAACTGAAGTAGATGAGTATTAAGGTCAGTAGTGGATCGACGATGGTGGTGGGGGGATGAGGTAACATGTAAAAGCAAAACGTTCTTGACTGTTGAATGACCCTCGTATATATGCATATATACTTATTATTCTGATGCAAAGCTTTTGAGATAAGATTGTGTTCATTCTCAAAACCAATAAAATCCAACCTTAAGTTTTTTATATCAATTTAATACGTTTTTAGTAAGAGCAATTTGAACTTATTAGCTGGATTTTATTCAATCGTTAAGGTTGCTTAATGTGGTGCCAAATGATTTTTATTGCTAGGTATTGAAAACTCGCGCAATGTTAGCACAAATTATGTTTTCCATATAAAAACACATTTTCGGGCGATTAAAAGATGCGCATTTCTTACAGCCTTTTCCGTATAATATGTGTGCTTACTCGGCTCTAAAAATATTAAACTAATTATGGATGCTTGATTTATTGTCTACTACAATGGACATATGTGTATAGTTAGAATAATTCTTATTACCCCTGTAAACTTTGAGTTATAACGATCTAGGACATAAAAAATTGAAAATATTCACCACGTTAATTGGAAAATAATGTTCATAACACTGAAGAAAGGTTGGTAATCGAAGGACAGTATGGTATTTTGAATATTCAAACCCAGTTACACAATTTAATGAGTCCCATTGTTTTCCTAAACCAATAGTATTTTTCATTACTCTTCAATTTACTAACCCTAGAATACTTAACCTATACAGTATCGTACTATATAGTCGTAACACAAACAAAGATATTGGAATAAAACTTTATTTATACATATATGTTACAAACGTGAAATTAAATATGGAAGTGAACTTTTTACGTGCGTAACTTACTATGGATGCGTCATTTCGAAAGCAAAACTATGAAGAGCAGACTACACGATTCTGTGAAGCTTTCAGCTCTATCGTAATATTTTGACGTAGTGTATCCACATCAGTAATATTTTTGGCCGCAGGTAAGTTACTCGTGGAACACCAGTGAAGAAATTATCGATCGTGAGATTGCGATCAGACTTATGAATGCTACGGACCGTAACCAGACTTAGATTCACACTTCCAACATATATTCATTCCATATTTTGTCGGTTTATTTGGCGTATATTGCATGAATCTGCGTCTACCGCTAAACCCAATGTGTTGTTCATCATGTTACGTTCTCCTGGTTTGAAGAACAGCGCCGCTGTAGCCTGCTCGTAAATTTCTGAATGACTTGACCAATACTTACTTGTAGAGTATGTTCGCTTATTTACTAGATGAAAGGTTGTAAAGTGAAACTCAATGCGCATGCGCAAAAAAATATATTTAAAAAATAAAATGTGTACACGGTTTCCACTCTAGCCAATGTACAGTTACGATATACGTAAGATATATATATATATATATATATATTTGCAATAATTGTAGTTACTTGAGCTCTCTTATACATGTAATGTACATTAGCATGTGTATATGTATGTTTTCCTTTGGTAGCAATATAAGTACCGCCTCAGCATGTACGTCGGAAAGCTATGTTTTAATTGTGTTTAAAATGCTAAATTCTTATATGCTTCCGCTTTGTTAGAGGCATGTGCTAATGCCTCTATCTGTTTGCATGCACCACTACCTTTTTATAGGGGAGCCAGCCCTATTTACTTCTTAAATTTATAAGCACACCTCGGTGCTATGCTTATTTATATGTCCCTTTCCGGAAGCGTAATACATTTTCCTTGTTTTAAATTTGTCTAAGGGACTTGGCCCTGTATCATTGGCTTGTATTTGTACTTGAACCAAATACGTTCGTTATTTACACATTTATAGGGGAACCCACCCTATCTCTTAGAGCTTGAACGCCTAGTCGAGGGCGACAGTACCAATAATAGCCGATCTCAAAACAAAAGTAATGTGACAGCTACCCAGACGTTCTCGTTTGAAATAATACGCTATGTACAATCTTTAGCTCTCTGCTACTGCACCCCAAAGAAGGGAAAAAGCCAGTAGCCAGCAAATGTGCGACCGACAAGGAAAACGGAGCGATGAAGCCAACATTACATATAGAAAAATGGTCTGTGAAACTCGTCCGCTACGACGAACAACTAAATGAAAAAATGTCTAAGTCCCGATACGAAAAAGGACCGAACAAACGTACAAAAGACAACGGGCGCTGCGGCCGCAACGACCATCAACAAGAAGCGGAGTGATCGTACTTGTAGAAGATGTCGATACATGCGCGTCGACGACCTTACCAAACTGAATCCCGACACAAACTTAACAAAAGACTAAAAATATGTATAGACGACAACGGACACAGTAGCCTCGACGAACGATGATAGAAAATCGAAAATTTGTACTTATTAAAGAAATCTATACATGCGGTCCGACAACCTTACCAGAATGATTCCCGCCAGAATCGTAACAGAAGACTAAATAAATGTATAGACGACAACGTCCTCGAGGATTCCCGCCAAAACTTGAAACTATTAGAAACTTCCAATATTCGTCCGACGACGTTTGCTGTACACGTTACGACGAGGTACGAAAGGAGACCGAGAGTGGCCGATCTGTAATACCTCGACCGTCACGCGGGAGACGACTGCCTGTACTTGTATATATTAAATATTAAAGAAACTCCCATTATTTGTTCGACGACGTTGCACTTAATGACTTTTAAATTAGGCACTTTTAGCTACAGTATTGTGAACGGCCGGCTTGCCTACATATACAATGCGTAATGTACATACATATTAAAATAAAATTCGATATATTCTAGAGAGAGCAAAATAAATAAATAATAAAAATGAAAATAAAGTAATATTCAAAATGTAAATAAGGTAATACTGCTAACCCATAAAATCATGTAAACTACATAAAGTAGTAAAAAAATGGATAAAACAAAGTACATTTCCTTAGAAACTTAAAATTCATTTACAAAAACAATGTTAAGTCCTTAACACATCTACAATTACATTTACAGCTGGTATGATGCAGGTTTTGCATTGTTGGATGAATAAATCCCAAATACGTATTCCGAGTTTTCGTATCGTCAAATCTGACGAATCTTCGTATTTCTTCTAAGCGAAATATGCGCACTGTAGGTCGGTATATAGGATTAGCAAATTCATCACAAAATAGTTCTTTCATAGGAACATCCCAGACTCTCTCAACTCCCGTATGAATAGGTAAACCACAGAATGCTAGAAATTCATCAACGGTTACATCTTTTCACGATTTTCCTTTTGCTCCGTAAACGCGTTTCGCCTATAAATTAGTACAGTTCACAATTTCTTGTACAGTAACTGGAGTTACAAATAACTGAAACGCTTCTTTTGGTGTTGCAGCCATATGCTTTTCTGGCAATCCTTGGACACGACGTATGTGGTGCAATTTGTAACATTGCCCGTATTACGTTTAATTAGTATCAGTTTTATATTTAGAGAATATTCTTAAATAGTATTGTTGATTCACACTTTTGAACACGTTTTTTCATGATTGGTCATGGCATTAAGTAGCTAACGTTTTGCAGTGTTAAACTTTCTGATGATCTATATCAAGTATGGGCAACCTTTGACATGTTGTTGGCCAAACTTTAGTGTGCAAATACGTTCGCGGGCCGCGTTTAAAAGTAGTGCATTTTAAAGTAGTGTTTTAGAAGTAGTGTTCATAATTTTTAGCGATAGGTATCAGACATGAAATAATACGACAATGTTATTATAATGCAATTTATTAAAATAAGCAAATGAAATGAAAAAAATTGGTACAACATTATAATTAAATCGTGAAATTTGGAATTATTGCAAACTACGAAAGTTAAATAGCGACAACGAAATCAATGAGACACTTGAGCTTGAATTTAGGAAACTAATCATATCACTCGATCTTCCTCATTTGGAGTGGGTATCAGTAAGTAGTGTAATATTTTTTTTTAATTGGGTTTTTTCAAAATGTCTCGGGGGCCGGACCCCGCCCGCCGGCTGGTTGTTGCCCACATATGATCTATATGTTTATTGAGTGGAGTAAATATCGAACTTTATCAAATTACGAGAAATATCTTTGACATTAAAAATATTATCGAGAAAATAGTAAACAGTTAAGTATTAGATCGTTTTTATTGAATTTATATTTACTTATGTTCTTTCTACCTTCCATCATTTAGTATTAAATATTTGATGGTCTTCGAAATGAGTTTCGTGACTTCAAACGCGAGCTTCAGAAACTCAATCTTTAAGACAAGCAATTAGAAAAATGGAACGGATATACCACTTTATCTATTCACCTACACGTATAGTGTGTATGTACACAGTTGGCTACTCCCTATAAATAAATTTCTTTTTATAAGACACACTTCGCGTTTCTATTGATTACATTGCGCGCTGAAAGTACACCGAAGATATTAAATATAACAATAACACGTCGCAAACTACGATGGGTGTGTTTCATTATTGCTGTCGGAGCAGGAAACCTTACCTCACGTTATTTATGATCAGCGCACGAAAGGACGTACAGTAAATAAAAAATACAAACATTTCCCTCTATATTCCACATTGAACTTTTGCTGGAAATGGCTTTGCTTTGAGTAATTAGTTACGTGTCGTGTTTTACAATATATACAACTTGCTTATCCTATTATTGGCGTAAGCCTTTAACTCTTTTCTTTTTATTTTCATACTTAATTAATCAGCAATATATTTCCTGCAAAGTATTTGACTAACTTCTAGAAAACGAGGGTTTCTTCATTTTTATTAAATAAATTTTCGTTCATCGCATAAATTAATTGTTTCTATTCTTTTCAGCAATGAAAGATCTCCCAAGAGCAAAGAATTATGGTCAAATGCAGTTCGGAGGGTTTCGTCCGAGCGAGTGAAGAAACCACATTTTGCAAGCGTTGCTCTATACGCCATGGAAACGAATAACCTGAAGCCACATCCAGTCCTAAGAACGTACAGTGCTCCTGATGGACAAAGGGTAAATAAAAGCTTTAGCTTTTTAACTTTCGATGGATTTTAGTGTTTTTTTATTCGTGAACTGTTTGAAAATGAACATTTAATTTTGGCTGAAGATTAACAAAGCAATACCGCTAATTTATCAGTTGCTGCAGATGTATGACACCCGAGAGATAAATATTAGCCCTGGTTGTTGAAGTCTGCCAACCTTATTTAACGCATAGGGTATATGAAAGTGAACGATTCTTTTCTATATCTTAAAAGGATTAGGTATTATTTGGTATTTTGACTGGCATTTAACCTATGCTAGTTTAAATAATATTTTTCGAGAAAAGTGCAATATTCACAATATGAAGTAATTGAAGAAGGCTTTTGAACCAGTATTAAAATAATATCAAATTATACAAAGAACATTTCAAAATCCATCCAAAATATTTTTTGCTATGAGTAATAGATAGAAAAGGAACTGTAATTTAAGGATATGATGTTTGGAAAACACATCTAAAATGCGTAGAGAATCATATCAAACATGATAATGCTGCTAAATACAGCTACTCATGGTATTGGTGAAATCTTTCACGAGAAAGACAATGTGAGGAGATAAAAAACACTACTACATGTTCCTGCATACCTAGCGTCATCAGCGTGGTTTCGAGTGATTTCGCTCGACACATTGCAATTCTCCCTCTGCTACTATCACCATGTCTAACCTTACAATTCAAGTGAATATTCTTGGTGCTAACGAGCACCAAAAGAACAAAACACTCGTCTGCCAGGCTTAAACATAGCGCAAACAAACGAGTACAGTTTCTCAGCCAATCTCCCGAGCAGTACATCGATTGCTAAACCAGACAGGGCGCGCCAAATAGTGTATAAGGTAACTTACATCTGTTTACATTATCGAAAGCCTTCTCGAAGTCTATAGACCCTATATGTGTTTCTCTGTTGTATTCCCTGTGCGTTTCCATAATTTGTTGTAGAATGAATATTCCATCTATGGTTGATCTGCCTTTTCTAAAGCCCATTTGTTCCTTATCTATTAGTTCCTCTGCTGTGACTTTCAACCTGTTGTTTAATATTCTGGCGTAAATTTTATAAGTGGTAGCTAATAAGCCGGTTCCTCGGTAATTTTAGGGGTTACTCTTATCGCCTTTTTTGAACAACGAACTACTTTTGATCTTTTCCAAACATCAGCGATAATGTTATTTTTCCAGCATTTATTAAATGCATGCAGAAGTCTTAGATCTGGTATAAACATCAAAAGTAAATCTAACGTAAACTTTCCCATGCCGTTTCCTTTATTTTTGTGAATTGTATTACGTACATGTTTCTCGCAATCGCTTTTGTACCATCTAACTCAGGATATTCGTGCCAAATCAGAATACGTCTTTCATCGGACTACAACTCAACAGTGATGTTGACTGACTTTAACCTTGTCTTCGCCGAATATTTTCAGTTTCCAGGAAGCGGTTCCAAAGTCTAGAATTTTCGCTTTGGCTTTCTCCAAGGCCTTCAGCAGTATTTTGGTTTGTTCTTCCACTTTGTAACCGGCTTATAGCCTTCCAAGACTCTATCTTTGCTTCCATTTCGGGCAATACTAGAAGTTGCAAACCTCCGCTACTAATCACAGTGCTACACTTTTAGATACCGTTTGAGAAGCGTGTTAAAACGCGTTTTCATGCTTTCCAGCAACGAATACTCTAATATATATTGACATGTTAAAATCCGTCTATTTGTCCGTTATTTCTATTTATTCCTATAGGAATATTTGTAATTGTTACATTAACTGACACTCCTCTTTAATATAAATTATGTAGAATTATTTTGTACAGTGTAAAAACAATTAAAAAAATTTCATTTTCCCGACCACAAATCCACAGACCCCATTTGCTGTATTAGTGTACTGACATTCAGTATTATGTATTACGGTAACAGATTGCACCATTAACTAACAAACATGTGGTGATTCTATGGTATTTGATTTTAGTTTAGAGCCTACATATTAATATTAGACGAGTTGCGGTTTAATTAACTACGTATGGAGGCCTTATATCAATACGTTACAAGCGTCAATGATACGATTGACAAGTAGTGTTTCAGGATCTGGAATATCTATATATAAAATCTATCTATCTATCGAAATGTACTTGTCTATTAAAAGAAGAAAATTATTAAAACGTCCAATTACTTACTTTTTCTTATTAATCGAAGATGCATATGCAAAATATTATTAGCCTGTGCTTCTACTTATAGATACCAGTCGAAAATTGTAATCATTTGCATCCACCTTCGGTTGAGGACTTACTTCCGCAAATAAACAATGAAATAAATGAAAAGAAAAAAGAGGAAATGCAAGACTATTGTACCAATGCGAGCTTTTGCTACAAGCACCGGCCTTCCGTTTATCCCGATGAGGATGACATGTATTCGCAAGAGCTTCAAGGTAAATTTTTTAAAATTTTGAAAATCCAAAAAACGAATGCGATATTTGCAGCTGATATGGCGACCGTTTTTAAAAGAGGTCTTATGTATAAGGGTATCTATTGGCCTAGTCTGACAAATAGCTTCCACAATAAACATCTCGAAATGGCTTATCTTCGATATTCCCATAGGCAACGTCAGAAATCCTTAATCATGGTAAATATAGCCGATCTCTTTTTAAAGGTAAGGTAAGGATAAGCTTTTTGAACTGTGTAGGTTACGTTTATTCGATTCTAGATTTCTCTTATGGCGGTTTGGGCTAGCCAAAGAACAATCTTAAGCAGTGACAGTGCTCACTATGCCGATTCTATTATCTGGTCTGTTTGTTCGATGGCAGCAAACGGTGCGATATGCGTCTTGGGTTGGTGGAGGTGTTTTGCCAACAATTACTTGCACTGGGCTTCCATCTGTACTTGGGTGCTACTAAATGTTCAAGGTAAGTTTCTTTCCTAGTAAAACGGGATCATTTAAAAGGTAGGAAAATAATATATATTACAACGATTTCAAGGACTGTGTGGATGTATAATTCAGAGGTATTGCAGTAAACTCCACTCCACACAAATTAATAATTATTCCAAACGCGTTTCCGAACCACGCGGACTCCCATTGTCAATCGTGTTACCGACTAAATGTAAAAATGTATCGCACATGGAATATCTACTACGCAGGTTCTAAAATTCTTAAAATACATAACTTTTTACAACCTATCGGATGGTCCTGGATATGTTGTATCTTTTCGGGAACGAAAGGAAGGGAAACGCAACGTATCCTTAACCATTATACCATTATAGTAATAAATCAAGCAGACTCAAGTGTGCAATTGGGCGTAGTTTCCTATTCAGATATACCCCAACTTATTAAACGGCTGACATGATTTTGTTTCCTTCGTTTTAATGAAGGGCTGTAGATATATTTTGCATAATTTTTTCTTGTACGCCTTTAATTTGATGATGGAAACTTTTCCTGATTGCTGGAAAATTTATTTGGGTATTTACTAATTTTGCTTCCAAGTAGATTCTCGCATGCAAGTCGATTCGGTTTATTTCGACTTGTTGAATGTATTACGTATTGAATTGGTAATATCATATGTTCAAGGCAGAAATAATTATGTGGAATACTAATTTATGTATCCAAGCAGGTGTCGAGTTTAATATAGTTGAATATTTCTCTTCTATGTGGTTATTCTATGCGGAGAATACAAGCATTTATAGATCTGTAACACGTTTGAACGATTATACGATACTATAGTAAGATCTTGTATGTCTGTTCTGTTATATACACGACTAAATTATGCGAAATCATTTGTACTTAAAAGTCAATAAGGTTTTCCACAGTTGTTCTATTAATTGTACATCAATTGATCAGATTTGACCTAATATTTACTGTTAGTGACCACGTTCAACATGAAGCTAATGAAGTTATTGGAATTTATAACTCGTAACACGAGGTATTTTGGTTTCTTTCTTCTCTTAAATATTATGGTGCCAACCTGCTAATTGAATGTACTATTAGATAATAGAACATATTCCTTTTACTACTTGTGTTATGGATAAATACTTGGTTATTATTATTTATTCATTGCGATTGGTATGGTTTGTATGCTGCATTAATAACAATAGAAAAATGTAGTAATTAAAATAATCACTTTACATGTTTTAAACATGTTAGTAGGTTTCAAAATTATGTTACATTGATTATTATCGACAAGAAAAAAGTTAGATATAGAAGAGATTAAATTAAACCACTCAGCTGATGCAATTTCAGCCCAATTCATCCATAATCACTTATAATGTTAAATGGAGAGCGACCTCATAATCAATAATCACATTGTCATTTCATTTGATGCTTAGTTTTTCCCATTATAGTTCTATAATGTTTTGATAACAGTTTTGTTGTAAACTACCCAGAGAAAATTTTGTGGTTTGTACTTAAAAATTAGGATCAGAGTAGTTGAATTGTATCATCTACCTTTTATAACAAATTAAGTTTTTGTTCTTTTTCATAAATATCGTTCCGTACGCGTCTAATTCTCTATACGAATTTACATTTTTAAGCAGCTTAAGATTTTTTAATTCTATATTACGTCTGGATTGTACCATATGCTCTGCCACACTAGATAGTTCTGGTTTATCGAAACGATAGTGCCTAATATGTTCTTTAACCCTCGTTTCAATACTCCTTTTTGTTTGTCCAATATAAACCTTATTACAATCACTGCATCTGATTTGGTAAATTCCAGATCTTTTTCTCAAATCCGGTTTATCTTTAGGATTGCCTAAGAGGTTCTTTAGGCTATTTTTTTGATACAATATAATAGGAAAATATATGCTGATAGCGATCTAATACGCTACGAAAGGGAAATTCGAAAAGATAACCCGTAAAACGAAGGAGGAAATCATAAAACTAAAACAATTGGCAATGCTACTAAGTGGCAGAAAAGTGACGTGGAACGAAGCAGATAGTAAACTAGAAAAGGAAAATACAAAAAAAAAAAACTAGCAAAGAGAAATAAGGGATGAAACATACAGAAAACAACTCGGCAAGAAAAAAGATGTAAATTACCGATTGTTATGGTAGTAAAACAAGTGAGTAAAAATAAGAAACTAGAAAGAAAGAAATAAGAAAAAGTAACCAAACGTATGATCAAAGTAAGTACTTAGAATGTACAACAGAAGTTTTAGAAAAGCATAAAAGAACAGTTGAAAAAACACCAAGAGAAGGTACAATAATGTTATTAGACGCTTTTAATGCTGAGAGAGGGAAAGAGGACTACATTAAATATATTGCTGGATTATGTGATCCAGTTGAAAGCGTAAACGCGATTATAAGTAGTATTGGTACTGCGAACGTTTGATCAGTAGTGCGCGCTGAGGAAATATGCAAAGGATTTAACAGATGGTAATAAATGTAAATTTTCAATATGCAAATGCACAAAGTGGGTAAGATCGGTAAAATATCGACAGCGTGGGGTATGTCTCAACAGTTTCCTCATATAACCGTGTTTGTCATGAGGAATAGATATTTTTATATGCGGAAAAAGACCATTTGATGTCTAATGACGATGCACTTTCATAATTGAAACAATTTTGGTAAATACTTTATGGATCAGTGGTGCACCCACTGCCATTAAAAAATTGTTTTAATCTGGGAAAATCTGAATCTTTCATTAAAAAGATATCTATTTTAGCAATAACAATAATTTTCTGCATTAATCCTACAAATGAGACCGAAGAATTTTCCAATAATTTGTAAATCTGCTTCAATTCGAGCTTCTTATAATTTCTTTTAACCTTCTTCGTTGGTAGTTACTTCGTTTGAATTAAATGGTGAAACTACAGCTTTATTTTTGCATTGAAATGTTGAAAGTCCTGAACGTATAAGAATCGACTGTGGATTTAATATTTAATATTTTTTTAATATTAGAAAGCCAAATTTCATTAACTTTTAAAAAAAGCAACAGTGAAAAAGAAATATCCCTTTAACTGTAGTAACAATAACGTAAATTAAACAGCTTCTAAGAACAAATAAAGTTAATATTAATTACTTGATCGATATTAACAATCCCTCGAAGTTGTTAAGGGTTTCGCTACACTCGCTAGCTCTATGTTGGTGGCCACTACGCTAATATCCACTAGTTAAAATGTTAGTTCTCTTAAGACAGATGGAACATTTCGGGAACAAATAGCCTCAAGTAACTTCTAACTTAGATTTTATTCTCAGAAATTTAGTGAGGAATTTTTAGTATCTCAGCCGAGAAATAAAACCCAGTAAATTTAAAATAAGCGGAAATGAAACAAGTTGCTGAAGCATAAAAAAAGAGAACATACCTATTCTGTCATCATTTAAAAAAAAAAAAATATTAAATATTTCAAATGTATTGGCTATGTGCTATGAGCAACGTATTTTATACAACTTTGTCAAAATAAAACTATTTCACTTAGAAATTCAGGCTCCTACTCTGTAGACCCTTTAATCGCGCGAAGTCAAACGTAAATCGTCATGTTGCCAGCATGTTTCGCTTCGATATTTGCCAATACACAAGATTTCAATTGGTCGCTGGAGTCAAAGAACTTCTCAACTTATGTATGTAAGTTACGAATTCCCAACATCAAAGCGCTTCGTCGCGACCTAGTCATTCGTGCGCTGGCAATAATAAGGTTAACGGGTTGTTTGCCTTCCGATCTAAGTTAGTTCGTAACTGGGAAGTTATTGCCGGAATCGTGAAATTTCCCCATGCGAAGAGTTTGAATTGTGCATCCCCCGGTCTGTGCGATCCACACTAAAATCCATATATGTATCTATTTATTGTGTATTTGACCTCTATTATAAATGTTGCGTTCTCACTACGGATGTATAGTGCCCGTTCAAAAGTCGTCTAGTACAAAAGTCTACAAACTACATCCCGCTAATGGCTTATTGTTGTTGTGATATATTAGATAAAAAAAGAACGATAATAAGTCGGTTTTATTTACTTGCTAGGTAAAACTTAATGATAAGTATAATACGCAGAAAATTTAACTTATCCATAATAATTAACAAACAATTGAAATGAATCCCACTAACATTATAAATTAGTGAGCATCCCGCGGTTCCACCCTCGGTAGTTATGTTGGGATAAAGAATATCGCATATATATGTACATATATCGATGTTTGGAATGTATATATCCTAAATCGTACATATGATTCTTATCCTAAAAATCCTTCAGGAATGAAACCGTGAGGTGTCCACTTGTAAAAATAATAATGAGATTTATGTAATTGTGATTTTTCACTGACATTAGTTTGCAGTTCTGGACCAATTTTACTTGCACCAATTAGTAAAGGAGATTTAAGATGCTCATCGATTAACTAATTAAATCTGTAAACATTCTTTGTGTACTTCATTTTGGAGAACGTTTTCTCACACAAGCAAATAGTGGTGAAAACGGAAAACAGCTCACGAACAAATTTATGCAAATTATCAAATTGTACCAGTGGAGAGCTTTCATAAAATTTCAACAAAGATGAGTTTCGATATTTGTTCTTAATTATATCGATGCATTGTAAATCAACAACTTCTATTTAAAGTTCTGGCGATAGGGTTTCAATGTCAGTATCAAAAGGATTTTGAAAAATATTAATTTCATTCGCAATGACATTAAAGTCTGAGAAACGAATATCAAAATTTATCTTCAAAGCTCTCAAAGCTTCGATTGCAAAATCGACGGGAAGCTTGGTCTCAGAGGTTTGGGTGAATATTTCATATGTTTTAAAATGAGTGAAGCATTTTTTAGTATTATTTTCTGCCGGATCGATTTGATATTAGTGTATTAATCAGGGAGGAAGCTGGTTTTCTCCTTGCAACCTCAAATTCAGTTCGTCCATATGTTTTGCCATCGACATGGAACGCTAACTTCCACTTCCATTCGCTATTTTCGGTAAGAGGGCGATGCTTTTCATTCAAAAAGATTTCGTTCACTGCTCGAAGTTCAAAAAAGTATGATGCTGTATATCATCTGCTCTAATCTCTTCATCAAACTCGCGGAATTATCGGTGATTCATCCTAGTGGATCTGATGAAATTAACAACTGATATGACTGGGTTTAGAACTTCAGACATATCCATCATTATCCGCATAAGCACTGTTCGAGGATAATACAATGTAAGACTAATGGTTATGAACCAGTATCATTTTATATGGCCTTTGACACAAGTGCAACTATTCCTTTATTTTTACTACGCATGTTTTTGCCTCCATCAGTTGTAATAGATTTTAAGTTTTTCCATCGAAGGTTCTTTTTGTTAATGGTATCTTCCACTTCCTTAAAAATATTTTCCCCGGTAATCGTAAAAACTTCATAGCTTTTATCTACTCCTCGAATAAAAACCAACATCCGAGCAGTATCCGACACATCCGTGGACGCATCTAAGGCCAGAGAAAACCACTCATGCAACACACAATGTCCATTTTTGTTAAACAGTTGAAATCATATATCTTCTGCGATGTCTTATACCCTCTAGTATTTGCTGGCAAATTGACAGTTTCAAATAAATTTACCTTTTCGGAGTTCATTTTGTCGTTTACTGCAATTACGCATTTTTTGATTATTTCCCCATCAGTGAATGCATTTGGTTTTCCACGTTTTGCGATTTCAAGAGCTACACGAAAGCTGGCACGAGTTGTATCCTTTTGTTCAGTATTGACTTTCGAAAATAACGATCGGTGCGTATTCAATCCGCGCTTGGAAGCTTCAAATTTTTCTGTTCGCAAACGTCCAGTATATTCTGAGTAACTTCGAAAATGTTTCGTTTTACAATGACGTTTAATGTTATATTCTTTGAGAACGGCTATGGTTCCATTGGAAATCAAATATAGCGCGTTATGACTGAACTCAATCACAATCACAAAATACTGAAAGTTCCATTGATCTTTAAATGTTCTGTATTCACTGTCTATTTTTCGCTTCTTTTCCGTGCTAGTAAATCACATACAGACAACAAGTCAAATCAAATACTATTACGTATGGGCGTTAATCGATCGGTTCAAAGATGTCTTTTAAACGGTGTTAAGCACTACTTTATTTCACAACAGACAGTTTCACTTCAATCACGTTCCCTAAGCAGACTACTGCCATAATCTCGAAGTGAGTGGAATACAATGGAATGTTTAATTGTTATTAGGCTTTCGAAAGTACTACTAGCGCCATCTGTTAGCGATAGAGGGTACTACCACTACACCTTTTCCGTTTTTGACCACCAGATGTCAAGTGTCACGGCCGTAGCAGCACACAAGTTTAATTTTCCTCCCCCCCTTGGAACTTACTATAGTGTAGTGAATTTTGCCCTCAGGGTTCGAAAATGTTACGTAGTGAATTCTTTGATTAGGGATTTTGCTTTTTGAAATGGAATTTAGATGACGTTAATGAAATTAATTGAATTGAATAAAAGTAAATTAGATTGAAACAAAGAAATTAACAATATATTGACAAAACTAGAATACATCACTTACATACATCGGGAATGTGTTCGACAAAATACCTATCGCAATCCCTAGCTAGCTAATAAAATCTGTATTTTGGAATTTTAAATAATAAATGATGTTATTAAGGATGAAGTCCTTTACTTCCTTTACTCACACACGCACTTTGCTTTTGTAGTACAAAGTCACGCTGACGTTCCTCTGCTGGATCAGCGGTGTTTCACTCGATATTCGGTTATTTAAATGTGGTGACAAGTCCACTACAACTCTATAAATCTTTTGAGGTATTTTCCTCACAATAATATGCGAAATTCGCTAAATACGGAGCTTACAAACTCTGTTGGTATTCAGATTTCTAATATCGACGCTATTAGTCAATTGTCCCGCGTGTCGATTGTCGATCACGCTCGCAAACCGCCAGTAGATCCGGATGTTATGTGACAAATGACTGCAGTAGGGTCATCATAGCAACAAAAACATCTCCTATGTGTTTCCAGAGATGGAGATGTAGGCCTTGGACGTGATCTTGGCTAAGTGCAGTGTGAATATGCGTGTGTGTTAAATATATTTGCATAAAATTTTACATTAATTATATTTACTTTCGTGATACAAACTTTTGATAGCATAATTATCCTCATCTCCTGCTGTTTAAGGGATTCGTTTTTTTTGACAAGTAAGGCAATTTTTTACATAATAAGGGCGAAAGGGAATTTTGTGAAATTATAAAAAAATACAAATACATCGCAAGAAAACTGTAAATTGCCCTACGTTAAGATATTTGGCGATTAAGTATAATGTTAAAGTGCTATCTGATGTTAGAGGGATTCCAATCTTACATTCTCTCTAACGATACTATTAAATTAAAAAGAACTACAATTACGGCAAATGAGCAACATTAAAGGTGAGTTTAAAAAATGCAATAAAAGAATGAGCATGTTCTTAAGGAGAACAGGGGTCTCAAAAATCCCATTACAATAGTGATCAATATGCAGTAGACAGTGATGTAAGTTTGGAGACTGGTTTAGTATACGGTAACCACCATAGAGTTTGCACCAAATGAGAAAGCTTTGTACATTCATTTTTTTGCAAAATATTAGGTTCTAAAAGGGTGGTAATTTAAGAAGGTTTCGAGCCTGCGTAGGAAATATCGCTCGCTGATACACTTTTAACATTCTCTGGAAACTCTCCGAATAATTATTAATTTTTTGCGATACCTGTGAATTATATAACCATACAGTCGTCCTTGCACTCGTTGTGGTAATATGTCGTAATTTACATGTCATAAACTATTGTCTTAGTTTTTCAATGCCTACAAATAGAACCTAAATTGATTATTGTCAAAGTATCTTAATTAAAACTAGAACATTCGCGGATTTACAGCATTCATAGGTATGGGACTAGGCTTTACAGTAAAAGAAGATTTGGTTTGGTACGTCCTATTTGCAGTTTTCGTCCCTTATGCAATGCTTCCACTACCTCTGCGATGGTGCATGATAGCTGGTTCACTATCGGCTTTGTTCCATATCACAATGATTATAGTGCTTTTTGTAGTAGCCGAAGAAAGTGTAAGCAATTTCTAACATAATGCAAGGCGTTTCACTTCTTACATTTGACAAAACAATTCTTTTAGAACGCGAACGCTAGGGAATGTTTCATACGAAGGATAATCGGAAATACGTTTCTATACGTAGCAGCTAACTTTGCCGGGATGTACACAAAGTATCTCGCCGATCGAAGCCAGAGAAAGGCATTTCTGGAGACGCACAGATCGACGGAAACCAGATATCGCACTCAGATCGAGAATTCCAAGCAGGAGAAGTTGTTTCTATCAGGTAGTTTACCATCAAAGTTAAATTTTCAACGCGTCTTTTTTTATCTATCGTTTGCGCGAATAGTTCTGCCAGATTTCGTCGCCAATGAAATGCTGAGGGATATATCCGAGGAAGAGAAGAAAGGATCATTCCAGGTGCATCAGTTCCATAAAATCTACATTCAAGTGCACGAGAATGTCAGCATTTTATTCGCTGACATAAAAGGATTTACTGGTAACGTTCACTTCATTTTACTATTGTACTTTCATCGTTGACTATTGAATTCGTCTTATTTACAGCTTTGGCGAGCAAATGCACGGCACCGGAGTTGGTGAAAATCCTCAACGAATTGTTTGCGAGATTCGATAAGCTAGCCGCGGTAGGTAGTTTACATATATGAAACAATATACAGTTAAGCATTTAATATTATAAAATAATAAACACGCAAAATATTAAGTAAGGTGTATAACTTAACAAAGGATGTCATTAGTATTTTACGAGGTATCCTTTATTTTCTTACATATCTTGACTTCAATACAATAATTCGTTACTTCATACTTGAAAATGTGCTCGTGCTATTATAGTCATAATTATATTTGACAGAGGAACTAAATAATATTAATTTTCAATATCATACTTTAGATTGGGACTAATATTGAATTAATTAAGCTCTCTCTCAGTTGTGCAGAATTAATAAGTAACAATTTTTGTAGTGTTTTTGACCAAATATTTGTGATATAATGTCGAGAAAAAAATTTTTCATTAGTACATACAGTCCCTGTGCATTTTATTGGGGCCAATTGTTAAAATAGCGATTTTGTTAATATATATAATGAGAAACGTATTGTACAAGCATAAGTTTATTCACAACGTTTATAGACATCATCACAATAACTAATATTTTGTAATGCCTTCTTTCGCTTTTATAATTGCTCTTATTCTTTTAGGCATACTATCTATGCAAGCGTTAAGGATATATCTAATTGTAGCGTCATTTTGCCACACATCCTCAATATTTTTTACTAATTGCTCTTTTGTAGTGTCCTTTCTCGAATGCATACGTGATTTTAGAGCATTCCACACCTTTTCAATTGCCAGACAGAGCGTGCGTTTCCAAGAAACTTTGGATGGATTTAACCATGTGGAATGCTGGCTTATACATGAATGTATGAGGGCCTTCATTCTGATCTAAATCATTTTTATATGGCATCAAGACATCCTCCCATATACGCTTATATTGGTGTTGATTCATAGGGCCTTGGCAAAACTACAGTGATCCAGGACCTTCGACTGATATGCAGGACCATACCATAAGTGATGCAGGGTGTCTCACCGTTTTAAATACGCTAACTTCACCAAACCATTCAGATGGGCGTCGTCTAACAAATTGTGCTCTTTCGGTCATGGCTTCTAGTTTTTGACTCATTGCTGAATACGATCTTTAACGAAAAGACATTGTTCAAACAAACAAAAAATTGCTTGATTTACATATTCGTTTAAATTATTTTATCTTTGCTTTCGCAAATCTTCAATTGTGTAATGTTGATGACGTTTTTCCCATTTATAATGTGCTCGCTTCATCATCGGTGTTAATCTTGGCTTTATCAAGGAGCGTCTGCATTTTAATCCAGCTTCTCACAATCGTCTACGTACTGTACGCGTGGGTATTTGTACTCCTTGTTGAGACATCGTATTTCCTATTTCTTTGGCAGATAAACTTTTCTTTCATTAAAACGCCGATTCGCTGCACTGTTTGTCGGGATATTCTTTCTTTCGCATTTTTTTCTCATTTGGTATGCCCTTTTTTACCCATAACAAAAAATATGAAGCGCATACAAGCAATAACTTAAAGTGCAACACTAACACGTAAACACAGAAAAGACGTTACATAAACAGATAAATATTATTTCTACAATAGTAACCAATCCAAATAATATTCTAGGAATTACTGTCTCTTTCATTCTTGTTTCTTCCCATCTTCTATGCAGTACAGAATAATTCATAAGGGGGATAATAATAGGCAGGAGGTCATTAAATGGCACTTTCTCAATTTCTTAGAAAGATATTTAGGAAACGTATTTAGATAGGTATTGTAACCCTATTCATGAATTTTATACTTCTATTTGTAAATTATCACGTTCGAAACACATAAAAACTTAAATTTATAAGGTGGCCCTAACAAAATGGACAGGGACTGTAAGTGAACTGTAACAAAACCCTTATTACTTAAGAATCATCTTTATTCATGCTTTTCTCCATATTGTATCATCTCACAATCTGATCTATGATCATTTAAACACCATATAAACACAAAAACATCAGTGAGAAATAATTTACTTGAAAATTACAAAACAAAGGACAAAAGAGATTTATTTTTGATATACCATTAAACACATCGAAATTCAAAATTTATTTATAACAAGTGAATACTCTGTTCCAGGAAATACATTGAAAGCTAAAGAAATTAACCACAAAGGAGCACCAACTTAAAATTTGTGACTTTTACAGCACATAGAATAAAAAAGCTGGTCACCATCTGAATTTAGGCAATCTTTACAACATATCACAGCATGCTCAAGGCACAGTAACGTGTCACAATAAGTGCAGGTATATTTTGTCTTGCAATCTCGGCTTCTTAAACATGTAGAACACTTTCCTATCATTTTTGGAATGATGGCGAGTGGCACTGCTGAATTATCTTTGACATAATTATCAACGAATTGGCCTATGCACTGCAATGCTCACATAAGTCTAATGCAATACATTTTTATTTTTTGAGCTTTTGTAATTCAACCATAAAGGAGCACAAATATGAAATTTGTGGCTTTTACAGCAAATAGAAGAAACTATTCACTACCTGAATTCAAACAATCTTTAAATCAAAGGGCATCTCTTGATGATCAAAAATCAAGGTTGTGTTACGAGCATGATAATATGGCTTAAGTTCAGACATATATTTTCTATTTCAATGCCATCTTTGTCCTAGAAACTTTATGATATCATAGCACCATTTCATGATTGAAAAGAAATTAACAACGTATAAGTACTCAATTAACACGTTAGAATAAGAGGATACACATCCTGCCTACGAAGGAAACACTGCATAGTTGACAACTGAAATTAAAGAATTTCTGATACACACGTTTCGAATAGGTGAACCAAGTTTTATGTCGAAATGTTTTCTACATGTTACACTATCTTACATACGTTTTTAGTTAGAAAAATTTGAGATTAAGTAAGTAATCTTTATTAGTCGTTAGTAAATAAAGCTTTGTAAGTAGACAAGGTGAAGATTTCCTACTCATTTGTTTATAATAAACATTCTTATCGATATTTATAGTAGGCGAGACAGTTCATTCAAATAACAACTAAATTTAGATATTTTACTGACAACTATTTACATTTGTTTTCAAACAATAATAAAACAGTACAGGTACAATACACAGGTACAGTCTGCCTATTTTTTAAGTAAATACTATTGATATGTACATTAAAGAAATTGTATGGATAAATATACTCTGTTGGCACGTCTCTCAGATTGACGTGTAACACTTAAGAGGCTGGTCATATTTTCGTGTTTAAGAGGCAAAATAATCAAGTCGCTGTTAAATCTGTAACTAGTCTTAAATTTCCTACAAATAAATAAACAAACCTATACCGGATACTATCGAAATATCTTATATACACATTTTAACAATAGCGTTAATAATGAAAATTACTCTACCAGGTGTCCCAAAAGTCACTGATAACGAATATATGAACGCAGTTGTAATTGTTGTATATCAGTTAATTGTGTTGTTCTTGTAGTTCGAGTAATAAGCAAAATATCTATTATAGAATCAACTAGTCTTACATCAGCGATAAAGATGTTATTAGTTATTAGTCGTTCAATATAGTCTAGGTATAGCCGTGTAGCACAGCTTTTGGAAGAGTATGAAACGAACATACACGAGAAAGGTTTGAGGGTATAGTATGTCTCAAATTAATAATAATCGGTTCAAATATCTTGCGAAATTGCCCTCAGTGCTTATCGACTCCAAGCCTTGCTTACAGAAGCTGTCCAAAAAGTAATTTTCAAAACTAATAGAATATAATAAAATAGAGGCTTTGGATATTTATTTCCTGAAAATTATGTCTTCTAAATGTGTTCTGTTATTTTACTGGCACTCTTCCAAACGTGAGGCAAAATTTTTGGGAACTTCTCGGCACGTATTCTTTGTGATAGCCGTTTATTGTAGTATTGTTACCACATTCCATTTCCCAAATATTATTTGAATATTTCCTACTTTTAAAATTGATCCGGATATCAATTTAGTAATGTGCTTAGCAAATGTACTAATCCAAATGAATTTGCAATTCGATTTCAGATTCATATCTTTGGTTTTTAATCACTAGTACAATCTTCCTAAACTCCTTTAAATTTAGTCTCAAGTATCAACACAGTAACAATCATTTGATGACGAAAGTTTAATTTGTGCGATGTGGAGTGTACCAAGATACAAGGTGTCCCAAAAGTCCTTTTGAATAAATATAAAATAATGGTCAGGTTTAACGAATAAATATATACATCATAGAGGCTTTGGGAATTTATTTCTTAAAAATTATACCAGAACCATTCCTAAAGTAAAGATTGTTTTTTTTTCTATGGTAATTTTTATTAGATACAGTTAAACGAAACTGTATTTTACATAAAATTAGATACCCAAGCTACTTTTCTACGTAGTCACCGTTCAAATCTAGGCACTTGTCGTACCGTTTTATCAGCTTTTCTATATCTTCTGCGTACTCAGTTGCCGCCATCGTCACTTGCTTAGCGTTCTACAAGCAAAAGATCTTTCAATTTGAGGAATAAGTATGATGGATGTTGAAAAATTTCCTATCAAACTACTGAAGCAGGTCCTGTGTCACTCCCGCTGGATGCGGACGTGCACTATCGTGAAGGAGTATAACTCCACTGCTTAGTATTCCGCGCCGCTTGTTTTGAATAGCGCGGCGAAGTTGATGAAGCGTCTGACAATAGAGAGCTGCATTTATGGTCTTACCTCTAAGCATATAGTCGAAACAGGATACCCTTACGATCCCAAAATACCATTGCTATAATTTTTCTGTGTGTTCAGGATTTGTTTGCTTTTTTCGGTTTCGTTGGGAATTGTGAATGATGCAGTTGCATTGATTGACGTGTGTGAAATGTGATATCCTAGTCTCATCACCAGTGGCAATGTGATTCAAAACTTCATCACCTGAGCGAGCCTCATCGTGAACATTCTTCCGTCCGTCATTAAATATGATACACCACTTGCGAACTGACGCTTCGTTCATCACATTACCTTTAACCTCAGTTATCTGTCTATGAATGTCGATGGGTCTGACTATTTACGCGTTTAAAAAGCGAGTAACCGTATTGGATCGTAGCTGCCGCCAAATTGAAGCAGATGACTACTAATGTCAGTGGTGGGTTGGCGGTGGTGGTGGGGGGACGCAGTCACTTACGAAAACAAAACATTCGTTACTTTCCGAATGACCCTCGTATCTTCCAAATGTGTTCCGTTATTTTGCTGGTACTCTTCCAAACGTGAGGCAAAATTTTCGAGAGCTGCTCAATACATAATCTCCGTAATAGCTGCCATTTCTCTTCAAATATTATCTTTTAATTCATTCAAAGGGCGAGGAGTCTTGGTCGTATATCTTTGAGTTAAGGTAGCCCCATAGGAAAAACATCATTCGTGCCAGGTCGGTGCTAGGTGCTGGCCAGTTTATGTCTGGATATCAATTTTTCAGGGAAAATTTCACGAACAACTGGTAAGGATACGTTAGGCATATGAGCTGTCGTTCCATTTTGTTCGAAGCAAGTTTTCCGATTACAATCATTAAAACCTTGCAAGACTGAAGGAAAAATATGTTAGATATCTCCACATACCGCTCGGAATTAGAGTGCTGTAGTGAAATACCATAATTTTTTATTTTCTAATAATATTGTCTTATACATAATTTCAGAATATCTGATCAAAGTGACCATCACAATCTTGCACAGAAACTCTAACACAATTTATTCTGTTTCTATTTGCCAAAATTTTAGAAGGAATATTATGAAATGCTTAAGATATGTATTATATAAGATCATTAATGCCGCACACCAGATTTTTTCTTATCGTAAGCAAGTATGGAAAAATTGTGGTTCTGAATTATTTCTCCTCTGTTGACATTCAGAAGTGTATTTTGATTTGGAACTCTATATCTGTTTACAATCCGCAAACGTATATTTCGTAAAGATAGTATTTTCCTAGCGAAACAATAGTTAGATTTAAATAACAAGTACAACGAAAATGAATAAACAAAGTGTTGATGATAGCTCAGCACAAAAGTTGAATAGGTCTATTTAAGGAACAGCACATACGACTTCTTTTTATCACAAGAAAAAAAGCCAGACATACTACTGCGAACGTCATAGAAAATTATTTAAAAAATACAAATAAACATTCAGGAATGTCCTGTATGAAATTTCCTACAATACAATTTAAAAAAATATTGGCAATTCGCAGCAAAATGGTTGAATAATATTTATTGCATTTGTTTCTTATTCCTGCATATATTGTACTAAAATTATAAAATGATTATAGAACAAGAACAAATCATTCGAACAACGAAAATAAAAATATAAAACCGACTTTGCTCGGGGTTAATTTTATTTCGAAAAACAACACATTTATTTAAAGCATTTTTGTATTTAAATTCAGAAAATAAAATTAAATCGTTGTAATCATTGTAATTTATTGAAAACGATATCGTAAATGGTGTTTGTTATTTAAGCAATCCTACAATTAACTTCCAAATCAATGTTTGAAACAAATCCGTGTTTATATTTCTTTTATTTCGTTCAAATAAAATTCTAAATCCTGCTGAATAAATAAAGATAGATACGTGATCGTGAAGAATACTAAATAATCGCGGCGGATTTCTTTTTATTTCAGGAAAACCATTGCTTGAGAATAAAGCTCCTGGGGGATTGTTACTACTGTGTATCGGGATTACCGAAGCCGCGATCAGATCACGCTCATTGCTGCGTTGAGATGGGTTTGCATATGATCAAAGCCATCAGAGATACGAGACACAAGACAAAGGTAAGAGTGTGTATATGTTGTAGGGGTCGTTTTAAAATGTCGAAAAGTTTGTCGAAACGAATTGATGTGACTTAGCAACATGAAAACTAAGAAAAAATCGTTTTATTGATATTTATCAGTTACATCGGATTGCAAGCTATAACAATTCTTTATTTAAGAATAAATATAGTCTTCTAGCAGAGAACAAAACAACGCACCGACAGCGCATAATATAACTTTTCACCGAAATACTCATCCCAACCCAAAACTTTATAAAATAATAAATGTTATTTATTATTTCTAGTTTATATATACCAGAAAGAGATATAACTAGTCTCGCCAAAGTGTGGCAAGTTACAGTGTAGTGCGGGGATCAACGTGGAGGGGCCGAGCCTTGTGACAACTTAATGGAGCTATCGACGCACCTTTACAAATTTGTCTTAGTATGAGAAAATCTGAATCCTTGTCAATAACACTTTTAAATTTTCGTATTACACTTTTGTTCTTTTTTCGCCTTCTGCCCTACATAGATATGAGTGAACATCATCCACAATTTGAATAGAATCCACAAACGACATCGAAGCATTTGTAATTTTTCAATTCCCTCCGCTAATCCATAATATCTCTTGCGAATACTTTCTAAATCACGTTTTATCTGACTATCATGAAACATTTTCCGCCTTTTCTTGATAGTTTTGGCTGTCTTGGATCGAATTGTAAAACTATATTCTTTACATCATCAAAATGTTCGCAATAGTACAACGCAGCCTTGAATCATGCTCTCCAACGTCTAGTAATCGGCTGTGGTGGTTCAGGAACTTTGGGGCATAGCTCGTGAAATTTTTTTGTACGTTTTCGGGACTTTAGAAATACTGCTTCGGATGAGCTATTGAAGCATTTACTCATGGATAATATTTAGGAATGCAGGGTTTAAAGCATGGATTTTACATGTTACATGTAACAGATTGCCAGTCTCTTCTTTAAGAGATCGATCTAAAGAAGGCATGCTAGCGGCACCGTCACTCATCCACATTAAAAGTTGGGTTGTTGAAACTTGAAATTTGTTCAATGCCCTCAACACTACTTTTATAATTTCATCGCTAGTACGTTTTGCAAATCTTTTGGAAGCAAGTAAGATAGGGGATGCCGGTTTAAACTCTTCCAATGTATATATGTACCATCACATTCACCACAGAATGTTTTTTTCCGATCGGTTGTTTCATCCACACATAACCACAATTTTTTTCTTTCAATTTCGCTTTAATTATTCTTTCAACATAGTCACGAACATATGGCATAAAGTTTCTTAATGCTCTACCTGGCAATGTATAATCCGAATACTTGCTTCAGAAGGAGACAAATGCTTATTGGTCTAGTAAAGCGAACGGTACATTACATGAAGAAAACAAACACCTATATCAAATATTAATTGTTTGCTGTATCGTTTACCACGGATTGCAGAACAGTGTTTTATACTTTATATGTGGCGTTCACACTTCCAGCTGCTGGTACACGTCAAATAGTTGTCGCATTTTACACATTTAATTCTATCGCCTTCGTATTCTAAATCCGGCATACTCATTATTACGTTTTCTAGTTTATTCGAAATACTCCGTTTCCGAAACGTACCTAAATGCGACATTTCCTAAGTATGTGTGTACTGACTAGTACTCACAGCGACCAGTCGAATAATACTGATATAGGTGCTCGATTTTCCGTGCCGCGCGCTTCACCCTTTCACATTGTTCTCCGCGCGGCACTGAAACTTGCCCTACTTTGCCGAGAAAAATTGAATAATTTTTTTAAAAATAAACACTACTATTGTATTGCGTTTCTGTTGAAAAATAAATGAATATAATAAACATATATATAAATATAATAAATAAGTATAAATAAATATTTTTACTAATATAACTATATTCTTTTTCGAAAAAAACAATTCAGAGAGAATGATAAGAAAAATCGATGTACGTGCAAAATTGCATTTTTTTCTGCAATGCGGTTCAAAAGTTTAGTTAGTTTTGCATTTTTTTTATTTTTTGCCAAAACAAGGTTCTAAAATGTGTCTTCTTAAATAAAAAAATGACTTTTTGTCGATTTTTTCAAGAAGTCTGTGTTAAGGTGTTAATGACGTTAATAATTTACAATTCAAATTAATGACTTTCAAATGTTTTGTTTGCGAACTATAATAATAGTTACTCAAAGACTGCACAACGTATGATGTTGACTAATAGCAGATAGTGTTTACTAATATAGATATAACACAGTCGTCACTTCACATTGTTTTCACCATTTTCATTATATTAATATTTTTACCAAATATCCCCAGTCATCAGCTTCTTTCTTTATTATGTAAAGAACAATGAAAAAGCAAAGAATTAAACAGCTTTATTTGTTATCCCCCTACCGTTTGAAGATTAAATCCAGTTGATAAACAGTTATTCTTCGTATATAAGTCATCGTCAGCTTTGAGCCGGCAAAGTTTCAAGTTTTGCACCATGGAGTCGCCATTCAAAACTTTTTCATTTGACGATTGTTATGAAATACTCAAAAAGAGTATTTCGAATATACACGGTATTCGCGTGAAATCATTTGAATTTACTCCATTATGTGAAAAAAGTGGTTTTCTCGGTGAGCATACTATTCTGAAGATAAAATATTGTGATAAAAATGGTGTTATAGCATGTCAAGATTTTTTTGCGAAAGGTATGCCGCTTTCAGAATCACGAAGCTCTTTTCTAATTGATTGCGATCTCTTCATAAAAGAATGTCGTTTTTACGGCGAGCTAATTCCTGCAATGCTAAAACAAGGAATCAGAGTTATAAGAGACTGTGTCCCTACTTGTTACTTGGTAGCTGACAACAAATATCTAATATTTGAAAACCTGCAGAAACGAAATTACAGGATCGTAGACAATAGACGGCCATTAGATATGGAGGCGTTTAAAATAGGATTGGATGCCTTAGCAAGACTTCATTGCAGCGGGTTGGTATTCGAAGAGGAAATGAAGCGAAAAACTGGTAGAGATTTTAATCTTTATGAAGAATATCCCGAAGTAATGAAAGAATCTTGCTTTCCATATACACCATTTGCAACAAAATTCATCGGAGCAATTAGAAAAGGAACCGAAACGCAAATCAACTTAGTTTTAAGTAAAAAACCAGAATTGGAGACGAACATAGTTAAGAAAAATACCCTCGAAGTTATAGACAACATTCGTGAAATAGTGAAACCGTCCACGATTTTTAGAAACACCATTTGTCACAGCGATCTTTGGACATCCAACTTAATGTTTAAATTTGAAAATGGTAGACCTGTTCATAGTTATTTAGTTGATTTTCAAATGTTTCGATATGGACCGCCAGCGCAAGATTTTATGTCCTACATACATTTGACGACCGACAGGAAATTTCGAGAAAACTATCTGGAGGACATACTAGACTATTATTACGGAAAAATGTGCGAAATCTTAATGACTTATAACCTACGCCCTGAACAGGTATATTCTTACGATGAGTATATTGGAAGTTGTAAATATTACAAAACGTTTGCGTGTGCTTTGGTAACTAACCATTTGTCCGTGGTGATCGTTTCGCAAGATACCATGAAGATACTGTTTGGGGAATCGGAAGATCAGCTGGAATTGATACTATTCGATGATAGATCATTATTAGTAAACGATTGTTGGAAGAATGATAAGTACTATAGGAGGAAAATCTGTGAAATCATTACGGATTTGTGGGAATTATTCATTGAAAACAAAGTATTATGAATGAGGATATCTATTAAAGTATTTTTAATATAATTTTAAGTATTGTACAATAAAACTATCCTTCCTTAAATTGTAAAACTCAGAGAGCAAGTTTACGGACAACTGTAAACCAGTTTCTCAGTAATGGGTGTCGGATTTCACTTTATAGCTAAATCAGTTCTGTTTGTCTATAGCTTTAGTTAAGAGAATATCTACCTTTGTAGTTTCTTTTATTTGTTATTTTCATAATTTTATAAAAAATATTAATTAAATAAATGGTTAATAATTGAAACTGTCTCTTGTTTAAGGTAGTCCAAACAATGCAAACAAGGTATACAACAAAAAATAAGAACCATAATAACGTTTTACGCTGCAAATCGTTTATAGAGTTTTCTGTTTTATTTCTTTCATAATCTCACAATAGCGTCGCTTAAAATGTCAAGCAGTCGTTAAGCAAAAGTTCATAATGTCACAGTTTTAATAAATGGATTGCTTCAATACAAGGGTTACAAGTTTTACATATAAAGCTGAAATAAAGCAATGGATAGCTTTTAAAGACTTTATTGTTTTTCGAAGTATTCTCCACGAATATTAACTTTTGCATACGCTAGAACCAACTCTGTTCGCAATTTTTCAAGCATCTACTACTTTTTCTGATGACTGGAACCTTTGTCCACGCAGTCCCTTCTTGATTTTCTGAAAGATAGAGAAATTGTTGGGACTTAGGTCCGGACTGTACGAAGGATGGTCTAACAATTCGACGTTTTGTTGCGTTAAAAATTCAATTGTCCTGCGTGGTGTATGCGAACTTTCATTGTCTTGGTGGAGGGGGATTCGAAGTTCGGAGTTGGTGTTTCGAAGCTCAGCGATGACTTGCGGCAAACAAATGGTTGTGTACCAACCATCTGTAACAGTTCTTTGATCTTATAGAGGAATTATTGCTCCATGATCTACTTCTCAAATGTCATGATCATCTTTCCGGAGACACTTCGAGAACGTATGATTTTTGTCGTCTTTTCACCACCTTGGAACACCCAAACAGACGACTGGCGTTTATTTTCTGGCTTGTATGGGTAAATCCAAGATTTATCACCACTGACGATGTTATATACGTTTTTTGATTTTCCGGAGTTGAAGCGGTCTAGAGCTTCTTGCTGTTCTTCGGTGAACAGATGCAGTATCCAAGTGGAAACTGTTTTTTACACACAATTCTTCATGCGAAATTTTTTGCATTCAGTTTGTATTACTAAAATCTTTGCAATTTCTATACCATGAGCGCATTTTCGACGTGTCGATGGCCGTAATTGTAAGAGGAGGATGAAACAAGATTTCTATTAGTTAACAAATTCGAGAGATACTGCTGGGTGATTGTGTGTTAGTATGCTAGCTCTGTCTAATGGTATTCTCTACCCTTATTTAACTAGTACTACAAAATCCTATCCTCACATCGATCTTATCAATTTAAATCGGTTCAATGAAGGGGGGTATATCGCTAGACATGCGTTATTCGTTTCATGTGAAGTAGGTGTTCGATTCATTTTCCAGTCGCCCAAATTGCAATCAACAGCTCGCAGTTTTCCACATAGTATGTAAAACCAAAAATACGGTAAGCGCTGGCAACTATATCATTAATGGAGTTTAGAAAACTGAGTTGACTACCAAAAGTAATGCTTAAATCTTTTGCACTAAAACAACACTCAAGTATTGTGTTAGTTATTCTATATACACGTTCTATGTAATTAGTTCTGCTTATTAAACAACTTGTCCACCTTAAGGAGCCATTTCCCACAAAATTCACTCGTTATCTAAGCCTTTTTATTAAAATTGTACGCTATATCTAGAGACTTAACGCTTTTAAAACAACTTCGATTTCTGTATTTTCCCAATAAAACCAGTAAGACAATTTTTTCTGTTCCAGACACAATAGCACCTAACATAACGGTTACCTCTCTGTGGTATGCTAGCTCCAAAAACGCTTGTCATCTTTGAAAATCAATGTTTTGTGGCAAATACTTAAAAGGAATTCACTTTTCTCAGTTTTAGAAACGCCATCAGGTTAATAAGTTTACAAATTAGAACTATTTGTCTTCATCAATAGCAATCAATTTCACTAACATCTGCCATCACCTTCTCCCGAAATATCCTCTTAAATCATACTGTAAACCTATTTCAAATTGCCCGACTATCCACTGAAAATTTAAGTGACCTAAAGCTGTAGCATATTCCTTAGTTTTTCTTTAATTATTGGACCCGATATTAGCAAGTTTCACAAATAACTTTTATACTTTTGAAGAGTATTCGATTTACGTGCTCGAAGGATGGTAGTTTCGTTTTCACAATACAGTAATTAACGAAAACTGAAATTTGGAACAAACCTCTATTTACTTTACTACATTAACAGTTTCTTTTTAATACCTAAAGAAGGTTAAGATTTATTTCAGTGAATGAAGATAAAGTTACATGAATTTTGATTACATACAATCTTATTTAAAAAGAAAGAATGTATAATCAACAATTTCATTAAATTGGTGTTCGCTGTAAGTATTTAGTCCTTTAATGCAAATTTGCATATTATAAACAAAAACTACAAGATACCAAACTCAGAGAGCAAGGCTAGTTGGGTTTATTTCACTGCTATCTATCAAAATGGTAGCGTGCATCTTTGTAGCATCGCGTAATAATGTTTTTCTCTTCGACAATAGTTTTGTGTAAAAATATCAGTTGAACAAATAGATTACCACGAATAAAAAGGAACAATTTGAACTATTCAATCAACAATGCAATAAACAATATTAAGCAATAATCAGAACGCACATTGTGTACATAGACCATTATTATTGGATTCTAAAAATAACAATAACTAGCTAATCACACTTCGTGCCGCTTGAAGAGGAAGAACCATTTATAAGCGTACATATGTACCACATACCTCTCCACTAACGTGTCTCAAACTACTGCTTTTAACGAGAGTCGCATTGTGTTAGAAGTTGCTACAAGATGAACACGTACTTGGAGAACTTTTCACTCAGCAATTGTTACGAAATAATAAAGAAACAATCCCCATGTACAGAGTGTGTAGTGCGATCGTTCGAATTTTGCGCGTTAGACGAAAAGTTGGGTTTCCTCGGCGAGCATTCTTTCCTGAAAATAAGTTACAATGAAGAGGAACAATCGAAGGACGCGTATTTCTTCTGCAAGACGATGTGCACGACAGAATCTCAACGAAATTTTGCTATTCAAACGGGAGCTTTCTATAAAGAATGTGAATTTTATAAAAACTTAATATCCATATTTCTCAATAACGGTATCCACATCGTCAAAGAATGTATTCCAAATTGTTACTTGATATCTGACATGAATTATTTAATTTTCGAAGATTTGAAATCGAAAGGATACAGGACAGTTACTCAAAGAGAAAGCATGTCTTTGGAATGTGTTAAAGTATTCCTAGAAGCTCTAGCCAAGCTCCATTGCAGTGGTTTAATTTTCGAAGAAAAAATGAAGCAGAAGACTAGAAAGTCCTACGTTCTTTCTGAAGAGCATCCAATGCTGTTCAAGGAAGGCTTCTATACCAACTTAGGAATGTCTTTAGATCTTATTGAAGCAACCAAGAAAGGTGTTAAAGCTCAAATCGATTTGTTCGAAGACCCATCGCAATTAGATCTTGATTTGTTTAAGGAATTAGCTTGCAAGACACTGGATGAGTTTCAAGAAATAGTGAAACCGTCAACTGTATTTCGTAATAGCATCTGCCATGGTGACTTGTGGAGCACGAATATTATGTTCAAGTTTGACAACGGCCAGCCAACCCATTGCTACATTGTAGATTATCAATTTTGCCGCTACGGCCCGCCTGGACAAGATTTTATGGCCTTTATTTACTTATCGACCGATCGCAAATTCAGGCAGCGCCATATGGAAAACATGAAGAATTATTACTACCGGAAAATAAATGAAATATTAACCAAGGAAAATTTGAGTATCAGAAAACTATTGCCGTATGCGGAGTTTCTTGAAAGCTGTGATTATTATAAACTCTTCGCCATTGCTCAAAGCATAAGTCATTTTCAACTTATAATGGCCTCGCCTGAAGTCTTTAGTAGCCTATTTCTAGAAGCGGGTGCATTGGGCAGAGCGTTATTTGAGGATAAAAGTTTGCTCGTTGTTCCAATATGCGATAGGGACGAAGTGTACCGGAGGAGAATTATGGAAACTACGGTTGATTTGAAAGAAGCTTTTATCGGAAACGGTTTGTTAAAGTATTATTAACATATTTGCAATACGTAAAATTTATGCTTTCTTATTGTGATATATGTACTATTGTAACATTTCATCATAGAATTAATTACAGCATAGATAAAAACAAAATAGTTTTGTACTTCGTTTCCGTCTTTGTTTTCAATTACCATTTTTGTAATCGTTAAGTATGTGTATCGCTTTATTGTTTCTGCTTATCGTAATCGCAATTGTACCGTAAAATTGCAGGTGCATATAAATTCTTTAGACAAAAGAATTCTCAACTTCATGTTCCAAGCACAGATCTTTAATACCTAAAGAAGCTTTAGATTTATTTCAATAAATGAAAATACGGTTACATGAATTTTAATTACGTACAATCCTATTTAAAAAGAAAAGATATATAATCAACAATTCTATTATATTGGTGTTCGCTGTAAGTATTTAATACTTTAATGCAAATTTGCATATTATAAACAAAAACTATAAGATACCAAAGTCAACGAGCAAGGCCAGTCCGATTTATTACACTGCTATCTATCAAAATAGCAGCCTGTATCTTTGTTGCATCGTGTAATAACGTTTTTCTCTTCGACAATAGTTTTGTGTAAAAATACCAGTTGAACTTCAAATAGATTACCACGAATAAAAAGGAACAATTTGAATTATTCAATCAACAGTACAATAAACAATGCTAATATTAAACGATAATTAGTACGCACATTGTATACATAGACCATTATTATTGCATTCTGAAAATAACAATAACTAACTAATCACATTCCGTGACACCTGAAAAGGGAGAACTATTTATAAGCGTACATACCACATATCTCTTCACTAACGTGTCTCAAACTACTGCTTTTAACCAGAGGCACATTGTGTTAGAAGTTGTTACAAAATGAACACGTACCTGGAGAACTTTTCACTCAGCAATTGTTACGAAATAGTAAAGAAACAATCTCAATGTACACAGTGTGTAGTGCGATCGTTCGAATTTTGCGCGTTAGACGAAAAGTTGGGTTTCCTGGGCGAGCATTCTTTCCTGAAAATTAGTTACAATGAAGAGGATCAATCGAAGGAAGCGTATTTCTTCTGCAAGACGATGTGCATGACAGAATCTCAACGAAATTTTGTTATTCAAACGGGTGCTTTCCATAAAGAATGTGAATTTTATGGAAATTTAATATCCATATTTCTCAATAACGGTATCCGCATCGTCAAAGAATGTATTCCAGATTGTTACTTGATATCTGACATGAATTATTTAATTTTCGAAGATTTGAAATCGAAAGGATACAGGACAGTTACTCAAAGAGAAAGTATGTCTTTGGAATGTGTTAAAGTATTTCTAGAAGCTCTAGCCAAGCTTCACTGCAGCGGTTTAATTTTCGAAGAGAAAATGGAGCAGAAAACTAGAAAGTCCTACATCCTTTTTGAAAAACATCCAAAGCTGTTTAAGGAAGCCTTCTATACCAACTTAAAAATGTCTTTAGATCTTATTGAAGCGGACAAGAAAGGTGTTAAAGCTCAAATCGATTTGTTCGAAGACCCATCGCAATTAGATCTTGATTTGTTTAAGGAATTAGCTTGCAAGACACTGGATCAGTTTCAAGAAATAGTGAAACCGTCAACTGTATTTCGTAATAGCATCTGCCATGGTGACTTGTGGAGCACGAATATTATGTTCAAGTTTGACAACGGCCAGCCAACACATTGCTACATTGTAGATTATCAATTTTGCCGCTACGGCCCGCCTGGACAGGATTTTATGGCTTTCATTTACTTATCGACCGATCGCAAATTCAGGCAGCGCCATATGGAAGACATGAAGAATTATTTCTACCAGAAAATGAATGAAATATTAGCAAAGGAAGATTTGAGTATCAGAAAACTATTGCCGTATGCGGAGTTTCTTGAAAGCTGTGATTATTATAAACTCTTCGCGATTGCTCAAAGCATAACTCATTCTCAACTTATAATGGCCTCGCCTGAAGCTGTTAATAACCTATTTCTGGAAGCCGGTGCATTGCGCAGAGCGATATTTGAGGATAAAAGTTTGCTCGTAGTTCCAATATGCGATAGAGACGAAGTGTACCGGAGGAGAATTATGGAAACTACAGTTGATTTGAAAGAAGTTTTTATCGGAAACGGTTTGTTAAAGTATTATTAACATATTTGCAATGCGTAAAATTTATGCTTTCTTGTTGTGATATACTATTGTAACATTTCATAATAGAATTAATTACAGAATGGATAAGAAAAAAATATTTTTTTTATTATGGTGTCTACGGGATCACAGTCCATACACCTCGCATTTCTATAAAAAAAAAATACATTTTTGTATGTCGTTTCCGTTTTTTTAATCCTTAAATATGTGTAACACTTTATTGTTTTTGCTTATCGTAATTGCAATTGGACCATAAAATTGCAGGTGCATATAAATTCTTTAGATAAAAGAATTCTCAACTTCATGTACCAAGCACAGATCAGCAAAGTACTTGATTTAGATAAACACTTTTGCACTTTATCAAAAATAATTTGGGAAATAAGTAGTAGTAAGTAGACTATTTTGAGATTTTAAACTAAAAAATTTTTGTTTATGCTGAAATTCACTCTGAGAAGATGAAACACCCCATCGAAAATTCACAGATTTTCAGTTTTCTTGATTTAATTCTTGAAGTAAAATAGATAGAACAAAAAATTTAACGCAAATGTTGTACCTTATCGAAAGGTATTTGAGGACACGTGAATGTGATATATATAGCGTGTCGCATTTAAGCATCACCCTCTTATGATATAAATATATTAATGTGGAAAAGTAATTAACGCAAGTTGTTCATATTTAACAGCCTTTATTGATTTTACAGCATCTTCAATTATCCAGCGTGCTCCAAAAATAATATCAACATAATAACTATCTTATGCTACGTACTTGTACTACATATACATACATCAGAAGGGGGATATAATATATACCTTTTCGTACAGTTTAGATAGTTGAATTTGCTTCACATTAATTAAATTTTATTGAAGTACATAACTGCAATCGCCAATTGACAAGGTATCAGACGCAGCTCTTGTTAGTTTAAGTGGATAGAAGTAAAACCCTACAAAATTGGCACATTGTCGTGTGCGGTTCTTTGTTTGCAAATATTTAAAAATATCACATTTCTTGATGACGAAATATTTAGAAAGCACATCCTATTGAATGAAGATTCATAGTTAAGGTACCATTGTGTTTTAATACCAATTTTAAGGATATATATATATTTTGATAATGGCGGTTTTTGTTCGATTCAAGATATTTTAATAATATACCACAAAATAGGGTTTTTGTGAGGGTATAGAAAAACAAATATGTTACAGAGATAACGTTGTGGTTTTATAATACAACATTTATATACCCAATCGACGAATTCAAGCAGAAATCGCATATAAAGGTGGTATTACAAGTGCATCTATCACAGTCCTATAGTATATAATATAATAATATCTCTGTCTGGTAAACTTATGTCTCCACTACTGATAGTACTAAAAGAACTTAGTCAACAAACACTATTTCGACCTGCAAACGTTGTTATTCTAGCCTCACCTTCGGATAAATTAACAATTGATTTATTTAAAAATTGACCTTTTAATATTTACTTAGCAAGCATTGGGGCAAAATGTTTTATACTTTTAGACTCATGGACTGGCCCTTGCCCAGAGTCTTTCAAGAAAAAGGTCGCATCTGACAAAGATGTTCAAATACTGACAATACCAAAGAAAACAACAGGTATAATTCAACCACTGGACGTCTATGGATTTCGAATATGGAAGGGATTTAATTGGCGTTTTGCTGACCTGGTTCTCTTCTCAAATTATGATGTGAATCTCCATTTTCGAAATAATGTCACAAAATTATAATCATTAATACACAATCAATTGTCGTCCTCTAAATATATCAACCTGTTTGCATCTGCCTAGTACAAGTCCGGTTATATAGAGAATCGACCTGGGCCCCTCGAACATCCTATGAATTTTGCATTCATTTCTTGTTCTTGGTGCTAAAACATTTTATGCCTTAATGATTATTTGATGACTTTCATTGCCATACCAAATCATAAATATATAATTTAAATACGCTTTTAAATAAATATTTTATTCATTATTATTAATACTAAAAATTTCTTATCACGTGTAACTCTGTGTTATTTGTATGAATTATGAACATTCGGGCATAATAACTGGTGCAATTTTACTAATTAATGATGGTTTTTCTTAATAGAAAACATGTGTATGCAGCATATAGACGATTTTGGTGTTAGTATGAGGTATGACTTGCTCTACACCTTTGAGATACCCTGTATAACTAAAAATGCTTTAAAATCAATAAACGATGTTAAATATTAACAGCTTGCGTTCATTTCTTTTCCATATTGATATAATCAGCTCTAGCATAAGAGGGTGCCTCTTAAATGCAATACCTTGCAGATATAACAAACTGAAAGAGTGTCAATTTTCGAAGGGGTGTTGCGCTCCCTCAGAGTGAATTTCAGCACAAACAAAGAAATATTTTCTAGTCTCGACATACCTACTTACTTAGGCAAGACCGAAATTTGCCGAAGATCATATAAGATGGGATCATGAATGGTACGTCATATTTCCTGACAAGAAGAAATTTAACTTGTATGGGCCTGATAATTTAAAATATTATTGACACGATTTGGACAAGCACACTGATGTGATGAGCCGAAATTATGGTAGCGGTAGTGTAATAGTTTGCAACAATAAAAGCCCTATATGTTTTATTTCTACGCGAATGAATTCTAAATCTTATATACAACTTCTGGAAATGGTTCTGATAGATTTTGGTGAACAATTGCCGACGCAAGACTGGATATTTCGATAAGACAATGCAGCTATCCATAATTCCAGACAAATAAAGGACCGGTTTCATCAAAAGAAATCAATTAAAGAAAAATAATCCAGTTTGTAGTCGATTGGCCCTGCAAATCGTGCAAAATGTAAACAAAGAAGTGTTGAGTTCTCGAAATGAATGCTTCTACACCCTTTGCATTCCAAACGGCTGTATTCCGTTGCAAAATTTGTGTGCGCTTTTGTATCCTTAATAAAATAATTAATAGCTACATAACTGTATTAAATACATATGTACACCAAAAAAAAATGTTTTTTTCATGAATGGTCACTTCGCACTATTGTTATTATTAATTGTTCCGCAGAAATAATAAAACTCGATTAATTTTTTTTAAATTAAAACAAAACAGTTCGTACTAAAAATCTTGTGTATATTATTGATCTTCAACATCTTACACGCGTCTATGAAACCATTAATTAAGTGAGAGAGATCTTCAATGTAGCAATCATTCATATCCTGCAATTATATAAACGTGTCACATGCTACCAGTTAAGCTCGATTTGCTTTCAAGATCTATGTATTATTAGATTTTTTGCTTTTCTCAAATAATAACTGCGCGCATTAAATTGCCCACTTCATTTTCTTATGTAAATTACAGTGGTTTAATGCGCTATTGTTTGTCAATTAATATTAATGTAACGGTCCTTGCGGACTTTTCTATTTAAGCCAATTCAAATTATATAAACGTATCTGCATTACGCCATTTAAATCTATCTGATCCATAAACATGCATAGCGGCAAGATAAAATGCAAATTGACTTACGTAAATCATAGTGTTGTAATATTATCCAAACGTATCCAAAATATATGTTAACGTGAATTTAAGTCTCCCTAATTAAGCTTATTTCCGATGGGCGTCCCAAACGCCCGTAACATTTCGATCTTTTAAATTGAAGTGTTTGGATAAAACTTTTCTAGATATAAAGCCACTGGTATGAAAAGAATAATATTGATTTATATTTTAGTGGTTGGGATACTGTTTTAGCAATTAATTTAATTTTGTGAACTAGAAAACTATTCATGTGATAAGCAGCCAGATGATAGTTCAAGTGATTTATTTTAAATTAGTTTTTCACAAAAAGTAGGCAACCATTATAGAGCGTATTTTTGCAAAATATATTTCTAAATACGAGCTCATATTTATTAATAACACAATGAAAAACAAGTCAATAGCAAACAACACCGGTTAAATGTGCAACGTGATGTGCCGTATTATAAATTTTTATATAACTTTCTTTATATTTAAGTGCGTGCAACATTCCACAAAATAATGTAGACAATGAAAAATTTCGAAAGTTTTGTGGGAAATACGTTTCGGAATTGGGATTGCGAACAAGAGGTCAATTACAGTATAATTTTCATCGGGTGAAAAACACGATTACGGATCAAATAAAGGCAAAGTAAAAAGAGCGAAAAATATGGCTGACGGTAGATGAAACAACTGATGTAAGAAAGAATTGTATTTTAAATGTGTTAGTGCGCACTTTAAAAAGCGGTGAGGAATCCTTGCCTCTTATTTTACGTAGTAGAATATTATGCAAGACAAACGCGTAGATGATAGTAGAAATTATAGAAAATATATTTGGGAAGTTCAATATATCGGCAACCCAATTTGTACTGTTGGTTATAGATGGGGGTTCGAGCATGGTTAAATAATAATAATAATAATTTATTAAATTCCCAAGAGATGAACATCTAAAAATGGACACAATATTAAATAAAAGATAATACAGGTAATGCATTAAAAACAAACAAAGAAAATATATATATCAATACATTAAGTAACTACCGGAAAGAAAAATGAAATACTAATAAGAAATAATTAAATAATAAAGACTACTAATATGAACCATCAAAATAAAAAAAAATTAAAACATGACAAATCTAAATTGTAATTATTAAAGTTTCTTGCCGAGTGTACCAGCGGCGCTCGCCACAACACGTTAGTCCTAGCTGCAGGAATCCGTAGTATCCAACTCCAGACAATAAACCAGGAGAGTCAATTCTTCCTGTAAGAATATTTTGCATAAATGAAACACTAATACGGTTTCTTCTTTCCACAAGCGTTACAAAGTCATGCCTCTGAATTAGCTCGTCGTAAGGTATACCTCGCGTAGGATACCGCCCCTCGTTCTTATATGATAGATATTTCAAAAATTTGCGCTGAATCCGCTCAAAGAGGTTTATTTGGATGTTGTAGAAAGAATACCACGCCACGGATGCATATTTGAGCTTGGGAACCACGTAAGCAAAGAAAAGGGTCTTTATTGGATCAAGGCTAGTAAAATCCTTGCAAGTGGAAAAAATAAATGCTAATAATTTAGAAGCAGCTGTCGCGACACCTGAGACATGGTTAGAGAAGGTAAACTTTTCATCATATATCACATCTAAATCTTTGATAGAAGATTGACGAGCAATATTAATATCGTTAATACAGTACAGAGAATCGATTCTGCACACCCTTTTTGTAAAAAACACCTATCTATATTTAATTTTAAATTATTATGCAGACACCAGATATAAATCAAGTCCAAATTACGCTGCAGAAGGAGTTAACGATGTGGTAGATTCTAATGCCATCAGCAGGGAGAGTTAATGGACTTTAAAATAAAATATCGTCGATATATATATATATATATATATTACAGAGGAGCGGGCCAATGTTCCATCCTTGATGCACTGCAGATGTGGAGTAAAATTTCGAGATTTAAATCCATTAAAATAAACGTAATTAAGTATGTCAGCTTCTCCAACAACTTATGATCAGGTCAAAAGCACGGGAAAAATCAGTATAAATAACATCCAGCTGACCACGCCCGTCCACAGTTTCAGCTATTGTTTGATAAATTTGTGCCAAGTTAGTAGATCTATTTGCCAAGAAACCATGCTGAGATTCAGAGATATAATTTAATGCCATAAGAAAGACGTTCATAAAGCTGGAAAGTTAGGAAAACAATCTTATCCTCAATTGTTTCATGTAACCTGTTTGCTCCATGCACGTCATCTTGTAGCTGAATTTATTAGAAACATCCAAGTGTAGATCAATTTATAGTTTCTATCAAAAGAGTTCAAAAACACATTCTTAGTTTATTGACGAGGTGGGGAACACATTATTAAACCTTGTAATTTACATCTGCAAGAAGCCCAAGCAATTTCAGTAAGCCAGCGGCTGGTTTCAGATATCGAAATCCGTACTAAAATAGAGCAAATTTTCGAAAACTATTCAATCCTTTCAGATTGTATTTACACTTTCTAATAATCCATATTATATTCATATTATTAACTCTTTTCTTATCCGCTTTAAAATAGAATATATTTACGATATTTTATTTTTAATTTTGCACTCGATAAAAAACTTTCTGTTTAAACATTTTTTGATGAACACCGCTGTAAACTACAAATAGCATTTCTACATATAGAAGTTATTTGTACAAAATCAATTCAATACCGTAACATTTAGATTGTTATTTCATTAAAGAAAACAAATGGAAATAGTTGTTGAATGTAAACAATTACTCTTCCCTATTCCATAACTTGCCTTAAGTTTCCAGTGTAATTCTAAGGTTATATTAGCGCAGTCTAAAGGTTTCAAATTGTACTGCCAACAAATACCAACTCAACGCTGTTTGGAAGGCAAGAAATAACAAGCGTATAATCACGTGCTCCAACATAGTTTAAGAAACATTTATACCTGCCAGGATGCACTAGATCTGTTGTTAGTAACTTCGTATTGAATTAATCACGAAATATTTTATGAAGTATCACAACTAGCATTATAACTCTACTTAGTGGTTGTAGTTGACATTAATGTTTCTTCTCTGCAAAGAATATATGTATAAAGAGTTATAGGAGTAACAAAGAATTATCTGGTGAAGTTCAGCCTTCCAAATTCTGCTAATTTCCCTGCCTAAATAAAGTACGAAGTCAATAAGTGGCATCTAACAGAATATCAGTTCTGCATTACTAGTTAATACGCAAAGTTCAACAACACCTGCTTTTTGATTTGTTCAGGAGCTGATTGTTTACCGAACCAGTCGTCTCGAATTTGGGAACGTAGACTTTCAAGGGTAATGGCGTCTCACGTAAAATGGGCGCAACCTTTACGCTAACGAACACTGATTTTGTTAAAAATGTTTTACCATTTGAACGTGCTGCTCAATCGTGTAACTCGTCATGGTGATTTGGCAACAGCGACTGAATAATAAAAAACAGGTTAGACATAGGCCACCACAGGCTGTCAACATCAACCCGTCCCAATTGAAAAATCCTCTTTAACTTTCAAACACTGTAAGCAAAATTGGCACGTTTACACCAGCCGAGATGAATAGCTTTTTTTGAAGAGGCCAAGAAAAATACAACCATTTTAAAGTTCTGACGATAGATTTTCCACTAGTTCTCGGATGTTCTCTTTTACGGCCAGAAAACTTCTGAAAAAGTAACGTTCCTGAATAAGCGTCAAATCTGTGTGAAATGAGACAATTCCAGGCACATCGTGAACATCTGATAATACATTGGGAAGATTTTAAAACGTATATTACTGCACTAGCAACAACTTCTATAAATAACTTTTTCGATATTGCCATACAAGCGTTAATAGGATTGATATTGAAGAATATTATCCAGTATGCCTGCCAATAGTTACCAAATTTCTGTTTACTAAACTTATAATATGAAGAATTTTCTATTCCTTCAAACATAGACATAGAGTTCTTAATTCTCAAAAGGAAAAAAATACCAAGTTAATTATTTTGTAAAGCCAAAATGAAATATATTTTGATATAATTGTATTTTTGTTGTTTCTCTCGATAAGTTGAAGATAATGCAATTATAAAAATGGGGCGAAACGTATTTTTGAAGATACATATCATGTCATCAGTAATATGCAACTACTGAGAGTATTGAGTTGCAGCCTAAATTTAAAAATCACACGCTTTACCACTTTTTAACATAGCTAAATCGATTCAAGACCATTCAAATTAGACCCTACAACATATGTGGACAACAACCGGCCCGCGAGACATTTTGAAAAACCCAATTAAAAAAAATATTACACTATTTACTCATACTCACTCCAAATGAGTTTTGTTATTTTAATAAATTGCATTATAATAACATTGTCGTATTATTTCATGTCTGATATCTATTGCTAAAGATTATCAACACTACTTTAAAATGCACTACTTTTAAACGCGGCCCGCAAACGTATTTGCACACTAAAATTTGGCCCACAACAAGTCAAAGGTTACCCATACTTGTCCTAAAACATTATATACGCCAACAGTATTGTCCATTCTGCTTATTTTGTGATTGAAATAACAAATGTGCTGAAAAGTACCTAGTTCCGTTTGAATAATTTGTAGAAAATTGTTATTGAAATTGACTATTATATTATTTTAGTGTCGTATTTACATAACCAAAAAGTCATTTAATTTATTGTATCTGCTTCCGAATTGCCAACTTAATCACATTACTCTTTTTAATCACATTGCAAAATGAATTGGTTGATAAATAAGTAACTAAAAATATTGTAAATAAGTTTCAACTTCAAATTGTAAAAGAAGATGATACAAAACTCTCAACAAAATTATAATTGATATAGATAGTGTTGGTATAGTACATTTCAATTTATAGTTCGAAATCATAAACACAGTTCAGTAGAGAGTTTCCATAAATCGCCAATGATATATAAAAAGTTAAGGATTAAGGATTACCTGACATTTAAATAATTAGTTCTTCAATGTTTATAACCTAATAATAATTTTCCTTTTAAATCATAATTAAAATTTTGATTTCATTGAAATGACTTGAATCATTTTAACCCTGTTTGTCTTGATTTAGTCAAAAAAATGTGGTACAATAAATTCGCCTGACCCTATATAAGCAGTAGTTTATCTTAATATACAGTATAATTGTTTATTATTCTTAATACAATAAATAATACTCGTATACAGAATATTTTATCTTTTAATTCTATATATTTACAAGTGATTGCAGAATTCGTACAGATCCAACATTGACTCCTTAAGCCTCTCTTGATATTTCGTATTTCCCTCCATATTATTTAAAATCAAAGCTGTTCTATCCTCAAAAACTGTTTGCTCGTTACCGTCCAAACTACTGAAAAGCTTTTCCAGTTTTTCATCATCGATTAAAATCAGCTGGAAATAAGTGGCGGTTTGAAAGATTGCAAACAGTTTCTGTTCCTCGCAATTGGTTAAGAAATCTTGTATTGTTAATATGCCGCTGATATCAACATTCAAAAGCTTCAAATACTTCTCCAAGTTGGTGTAATAGAGACCTATCACCTCGTACAGATGTTTTTCACGAAATTCCCTACTGGTAGTTAAGTATAGTAAAGCCATGACGTCGTGAGATGGCGGTAGATATCTTCCGCATTGGAAATCTATTAATTTACAATCGACAGGTTCATTGTCTTGGCTAAGTTTGATTAGGAAGTTCGTAGACCAAAGATCACCGTGACATATAACGTTTCTAAATTTGTTACTACGCTTTACCAAATCATAAACGCGGTGACATTGTTTTATGAGAGTCTCTTTAAAGCTCTTTCCGGATTCTAGCGTTTCAGGAATTTGAAAAATGTCCACTTCTGAACAAAGAGCGTTGATTGAAGCTTCAACACCTCTAATATTAATAAATCCTTCTCTGTCGTTATAAAATGTATCCTCAAAATTACTTTCACGATCATCTGATAATCGATACATTTTACCTAATTGATTTGATATCTTTTCTTCATAGATAATACTGCTGGCATGCAATTTCGCTAAACATTTTAGTACTATTAATACGGTGTTATAATCTAAAGTATTCATTTTATCCAGCAGTTGGTATCCTTTCTCCACTAGATTTTCGGTAACCAAGACATAATTCGCCTTTGAAAAATAGCATTTCGGAACACAATCAATATATTTGATATCTGCCGCTCTGATTGTCTCAAAAAGATCGTACATAAATACCTCTTTTTTGAAAGCGCCCGTCTCTTTACAGAAAATTGCTTGCATTTCGCTTGTTGGAAAGAATTTTACGAAGAACGTGAAACTCATTAGAACTTTCTGCTGCGCTTCTTTATCTACGAAGATGTTAACGGTGGTGGATAATATAGCGTGGTCACCAAGAAGTCCGGTTGATCCATCTGGTTTATTTATGTTGTGACTTATCAGTTCAAAATTCGAGTTTCCGATTCTTGCAACCAGAACGGAGAAGATTTCCTCTGTTGATAACTTCGTAAGATCTTTGGTCATGTCGTTTATCTGTAAATTTGATGAAATTCAATAATTTCTAATAGATTAAAAGTATAGAATTTGGATAAACATACGAGGCTGCAGTGGAAAATTAGATACTTTTTAATAGACATAAAGCTATTAGTGGTACTTTATGAATTTTAATTGTGATTCTTGTGAATAGTATAACATTTCTCCAATAATAAATAATTAAACTCTACTTTTGTTGTGGAAAACCAATCACACAAACCATAGAGTGCTTGAAGAAGTATTACAAGGATTCCTCCAGCTGTTATGGTTTGCGGAGCTTCATAACTTCCGAGGAAATAATCAATAAAATCCATGACATCGTGTTGGCCGATCACAGAGATATTTTTAAGATGGTAAATCTCTCGAACAAACGCGTGTGGAACAATCTGCACCAATATTTAGAGATGAAGGAGCTATCAGCACTATGGATGTAAATTGTGTTTACAATGAAACAAAAACAGAATCCAGTGACTTCTCTACAACGGTATTTGGGCGTGTATTAACTTAATCCAAAAGAGTTTTTGTGATAATATGAGACTGTAAATGAAATTTGGATCCATCACCTTACTCTTGCAATACCGAAATTTATCGTTTTGCGTTATGAATTAGTGCCGGATCTGGCTCATTGTTCGTATTTGCCTCCCAGCGAGTTTATTTTCTTCCCAAATATGAAAAATACCCATCTAGAAAGAAGTTCTCATAAAATGGGGAGGTTATTGCCTTGTGACAGCCTTGGAGAAATCTTATTTTTTGAAGGACTTAAAAAAATTGAAATATTATTTGGCGAAGTGTATCGACTATGTTTAGAAATAAATGAACAATTTATCAAAAAAAGTACCTGAATCTTCACTTAGCCCTCGTAATATTGGTGTTATTTAAAATATTTCAAAATTAAAAACAATGTCTTTCCAGTTTCATTTTGAATTTGAGTTTTCTAGTATTCAATACGGATGTATTTCAAATAGTAATCCTATTAAGCTCCAGCTTCAAAGAAATTACTTCATAATCAAATTAGAACAGCAGATCAAAATCCAAATTGCAAGTGGATGAATGGGTTCTCTAATTTGCGACGTTTCATACTTCTACAAATAAAAGGTGAATAACAGAGTTTAGTAAGTTAGACGTCGCAGTGTATTCCAACATGATAACATTATTTTAACGAATTCTATTTTTCGTATGATATCTTACTTTAATTGTAGCTGAAAAAACATTCTTTCGGTTTGTAGATAATATGCAATTAAATATAAAAACACACACGTGATTGTTGTTTGTTATTTAATGAAGTAATTCGATATAGATGCGTATACTATATTGAACCAACGGAGATTTAATAACAATAGAAATACTGCGAAATGTTATGCATACAAACAGTTATTTTTATACAGGATGTATATAAATTTGGATTAAAGCTTTGCGTAATATAACTATTACGTTCAATAACAGTTAATATGCTGCTCAAAATAATGAACAGATGCTTCGTAAAAATGATAGATAATAACAGTAATTCTACGGATATTTTATCCGGCGTTCCTCAACGTTCTTTATTTGAACCACTGCCTTATATTATATATACTTGAATATACTTTATTATATACTTGGTGTCTTGAAATCCATTAATAGTTGTCATGTTCATGCTGATGACACAATTATTTTATTCTTTCCATATGCATGAGGAATATCAATTAATTGTTTTGAGCAATTACCATTGTAATTTTTTTTAAGTTATGTTAAAGTTGAGTATTAAGCAATCACGTACTACAAAATAACACCTTTCATTTGTCTTCCTGTTGAAAAAAAAATCTTTAGATACACTAATCTTTCATTAAAATGCCAATTCATTAGATGAAATAGTACTTAACTTCAGAGGCTTCCCATAATTAAACAAAAACCTAACGAACAAATTTTATACATATGTATATACTATATAGTCCTCCATGAATACTTACTATTCGTAGTACAGTTAGGAACATGAATTTACTGAGGAGATTTTCATAAATACTGAATCAGATCCTGGATTGTTCTCAGCGTGTATAAATGCGGGGAACATGTAGTGGTTATATCCTGAAAGGAAATAGAAGTTCTAAACAAAAATCTTGCAAGCCATTTAAACAATTGAAAACTGCATTATAGAAGAGAAATATCTGGGGAACTACTTAAATACTACTTTATAATGATTTGTAATAATATTTGAAAAAAAGAAATTTAACGTTCATGTCAATAATCAAAAAATTTTAACAGCCCAGACAAACATTTTTAAATCTCGCGGACAATTTAAGTTGGTACTTCCGGCAGTAAAGACCATATTTGCTCGTATTGCTCTAAAAAAAACTGTGAATATGACCTTTATTCCCGGAAATATCAACTTAAATTATCCGCGAGATTTAAAAATAGTTGAATAAGAAGGTATCCGATTCTCCACCGGTTGTTGAACTGAATAACTTCCAAAATTATACTAAATCACATTGTCATACTGGGTGTCCCAAAAGTGTTTTTTAATATGGTTTGTTCGCTACGAGAACACAAATGTTGACTTGGGGGCAGAGGGGATTCCAATGGCTAGCCTCATCTCTTAATTAATTTAGTCACTATGGAGCATTTTACGGGAAAGGAGTGTGCTGTCTACGCAAGATTTACAAAAATAATAATTCTGTCACGGTCGCACGACGAAAATTTTCTAGTCTCCACAGGACACCACCTAGAGCGAGGGAGGAAGAAGCCAGCTGGGAAAATACTCAGAACGGCAAAAATGAGAGATGGCAAAATCGTAAAAACATGTCTTTAAAAGTTGCACTAACTAATTGTGAAGGGCGGTAAATATTTGTTGCCAGGAGCTGATAAGTAGCTAGATCGGGCCTTGAATCTTTCTCGTTTGCAACAGATTAGACAAGCGCCGTGTACTCAACTCATCAAAAAATGGGTACAAGAGATTGAAGAGACCGGTAGGATAATTGCCAAACCTTGGACGGAGGGACCAAGGACATTAAGTACCGCGGAATACTGAAATCTTTCTAAAAATTCCATACATTGCGTATTGTATAAAGATTTGCGTATCCATCCTTACAAGTTGCAATCAGTACAAGAACTAGAGCCAATTAATTCTGCTGTGAGGCGCAACTTCTCTAATGAAATGTTTTAAGGATTTCGGTCCATCAACAAGTTTTTTTTTCTCAAATGAGGCACATTTTCACCTTAATGGCCATGCAAACACGCAGAACCGCAAAGTACACACTTCTCGCTCTCTGAACGAATTAAAAAAGAATATTTGAAGAGAAATGGCGGCTATCCCAAATAATATGTATCGAGCACTTTTCGAAAATTTTGTCTCACGTTTAGAAGAATGCTAGCGAAATAACGAAATACATCTAGAAGACATCATTTGTAAGAAATAAATTCCCAAAGCCTGTCTTTTAATAAAAAAAATAAACGTTTATTCATTAAGCCTGACCATTATTGTATTATATTCTTTTTATTTTCAAAAGGACTTTTCGGGCACCCTGTATAAGGTCACTACTGTATATTTATTCCTAGAGTTTAAAATCTGAATATATATCTGACTATACAAGGTAATCCATTTACAGCGAATCATCCGAATGACTTGGTAGCAGTTAGTTTTATGAAAAAAGTTCTATTAAAAAAATCATAATATTTCAATTACGTAAGATAAATATTTACTAAGGCATTATAAGATATTGCGCTCCGTAGGTAGTAATCTTTTCTACGTTTTTGACACAAATGCTAAATTCCCTTATCATATTTTTTAAGTTTTTTTAATACCATGTTTAATATTGATTTTGTACTTTTGTTACTTGAATCCTACTTAAGTACTTGTTAAAAAATATCATGTTGCATTTTAAAAACTTGATTAAACCTCCCTGAGGCCTTGAAATGTTTTCCTAAAACTCCGAGAATGTATCGTTGCACCGATCTTTTCTTGTATTAAAACTTTCGCTTGAGTTTTTTCTATATATAAAACCGTTTTCAAATTATTCCAGTAATTCTTGGAGGCTGTCACTATGATACATATATTTATTTTAACACAGGATACGTTCTCTAGGAAGGAACCTACTCTAATAATAAAAATGGCAAAATTTTTACAATAACTGATGATATTCAAATTAATGACAAAAACAAACAAACTTGGAGCAATAAAGATAGAAAAGCGGGTAGCGGTGTCTGTGAGTATATAACATATTGTTTCTGGTATAATATTACATAATAGAGTGAAAATTTCACATTATTATGTCAATTAGATTGTGACTATTAAATGAATGCATAGTATCTGCAGTATAAGTATTAGCCAATAAGGATTCAGAATTAATAATGATGAAAATATGATGGAACTAATAGATTTAACTGGCTCGTTTTGTTAATTGCACAATACGACACGTGTTTTGCCTATTATTAGCAACATAACAGATGCTACTAATTCCCATTAACAATATTAAGCACAGTATTGCTACACAGTATGCATTCTAGGGATACACAAAGAAACCTGTAAGCTGACAGGAGGGCGAACAAGTATTTATAGATAAACAAATTCTTGTTCTGATTTGACGTAAAACTTCATTACTTTGAACGTCTGTTACGGAGCGTATATAATTTACAGAAACATAATAATATTTTTTTAATTGGCACTTAAAACATTATTCAAAAAAATCTACTTACGTTACTGCTTAATAAAAAAAAAACAAACAAATTGATACACCTCACGCACTTTAATTCGTTTTTCTCATGTTGATAATTGTATCAACACTGAAACACTGTATGCATGTAGAAGAGGGCCGCTTTAGTAATGAGGGGCCCAACATCAATAAACAGTAAGCAGATAATAACATTTAAAATATACATCGTTATCTCTCGACCTCTATGAGTAAATTAATTGCTGTTTATTTATAAATTTAATGCCATTCCATTACGCAAGTAGATAAGGTATAATCATATGTATGTATATACATATATGCATTATACTGATTTAAAAAAGAGGCTTTGCGTCTTATCTGAAAATTTACCATACTTTTCTTTACTTATCGTTTATCATCAAAAATGTGGCTTTATTGTGGTATTTCAAATTAATCGTAAATCTATAAGCTTGCTTTTACTTCTCAGTTTTTAAACCAATCATTGAATCATGATTGTTAAGCTAAACAGCATTAACTTCATTATTTAATTTAAAAAATATTAATAATACCTTTCCTAGCATTTCGTATGAGCAGCAATATGAGAGAAAAATGTTCGTCATTGCTAACTTCCCTCTTATTGGTGCCATTGTTTGGTTTGACTGACAATGAGATGGTGAAGACAGAAACGTAATTGAACATTTTTTCCGCGATAGTTATAAAAAAACACATTTTTTATGGAACGTCTTGTATATTTTCCTATATTTTGAAGGAAAATGATACTCTAAACAAAAAATTGTTGGCACATAAAAGAAAAAGGACTTATATGTTCTAATAACATATAGGTAGGCAATGATTGAATATTGTGGAATGAATGCTCACATACAGATTTCTTAGTGGCTTTTCATGATTAAAAGGATAATTGAAATTGTTTATAAACATACAATATTTTTTGTGTTAATCATTTAGTAGATTATTACGACTAAAAATGCCATTTATTCGTTTAGAAAATGTAATATATTACAAAGTGAATGAGAGTGATTTGTTTTAAAGTGTTTAATTGAATGTACTTATATTTTAATATTGTCACCTTCAAAGTATGATCTTCTGGAATGCACACAGCGTCTCCAGCAGATTTTCGATGCCTGGTAACAATGCTGCAAGTTTTGTTCCATTAGAACCTGCGTTGTGACTCTTTGAACATTGTTTATTGTTTCGTAATGGGAACCTTTCAATTTCTGCCTAAGTGGTGGAAAAGAAAATAATAGCATAGAGCCATGTATGGTCTCTGCCAAAAAATCTCTAACCGACAGTGAACTATTTCTTTGTTGATTCTAGTGGAATTCTCCACAAAGAAAAATTCGTGCCGCAAGGCCAGACAGCGAATCAAGCCTTTTGTACCAAGGTCCTTGGACGTTTGCGGAAAAGAGTTTTGCGTCTGCAACCTGGCATTGCCAGGTCGTAGATCTTGCATCACAATAATGCCACAGCCCATTCTCGGTTAGAGAATTTTTAGCAGATTCCAGCACTACCACAGTTGCGTGTAATTTGTAGAGAATATTCAGAAGCATTATGATGTTACCAACATAAATTTCCGAAACATCCACCATTAAATGAGCAATACTTTTTGTGTTTATACAGAAAATTACGAAATAAGGAATCTGCATTTAAGAAAAGTAAAGGAAAACTTTCATAATAGGCGAGGAAATTAAAGTAAGAGTGTTAACTTATTTTGAAATATTTCCCATACAGAAAGACTATCAAATTATTTAGAAAGTGAATATAAATTCCATCCCTATAAGAAAAGCAGGGTGCACACCTAATTACCAGCAGACGTTGGAAAAAAGATAACTTCCTGTATCTGGTTATTAAAATTCTGTAATCCACGTTTGGATAATTTTAAGGTCCGACGAATCTAATTTTGCTAATTCAGGTATATGCAACAAAAGGAACGAACATTAGTGGAGCAGAGACAATCCTTTAATAGTGGATCCACATAATCCATAAAATCTCTTTCGTTTGAATGTTTGGAGTGGTTTAGTAAATTCGTAAATTATTGGTCGTATCTATACGTTGACTAGAGGACACTATATTAAATTATTAATGCTAGTTCTCGAAGATTTTGTAGAAAATTTAACGTTAGTTAACTGTTTACGCATTCATTTTCAACGGGGGACGCCTGCTCATAATTATTATGAAGATGCATTGCAACTAGCACACCAATTTGTTTGCATGTAAGACCTGTTTACTTAATCACTTTAGATTTTCATCTATGGCGTTTTGTGAAGGACAGTGTTTATGAGTAACAGTATCGAACTGTGACGCAGATGCAGGCCAAAATAAGGCACACTTAAAATTTGTGGCAGAACTATCCCCAAAGCAACAAGGAGAGCCCAAAATTTCTTGATGAAGACGATAATACCTTTGAGCATTTAATACGATGAATAATTTATTATTTTCTATTCCTTTGTACAGTTCTGCATGATTTAAGCTTATCTTTAAGTTATCTCATTTAATGTGTGATGTACTTTAAATTTCAAGCTGTTTGAACTTTATTATTATTCCTTTTATTGCCCACTTCATTATAGTTGTGGTAATTATTATATAGCCTAAGTGCATTTTATTTGTAGCTGTGCTATAATAATGTACTAACAATTTTTGATAATAATAATATAGTGTTTATTAGCACAAATACAAAGCAAATATAAAAATAAGCGTAAAAACGTAGGATAAATAGAAATGTGCCAATAAGTTCCGAATCAACGACTTAGAAATAAACGGCTGTTCCTCCTCTCAAAACAATAAATTAAGTATTGGAGAGAATATCATTTTGCTCTAAAATATTTAAAAGTATAGACACTATTTCATTAAGAAAATGTTTTCAATTTTCACCATCTCAATCAAAACAAACAATACCACACAACAGTTGCTAATCTAACCTCTAATGATAAGGAAGTTAGCAATTAGATACTTAATCTTGATCAGGGTGTGTATTATACTATAATATAAAATAATAAATAAAACATTGTTTCAGGTTGACTTAAATATGCGCATCGGTATTCACTCAGGATCTGTCCTTTGCGGCGTTCTCGGTTTGAGAAAATGGCAGTTCGATATATGGTCGTATGACGTCATATTGGCGAATCATATGGAATCGGGAGGAATACCGGGGTAATTTTGCTGACAATTTCAACGCCACAAAGATGCAAATATTGACTTTCTAACTGCTTCCAGGCGTGTTCATATATCCGAAGCAACCTATCAATGTCTAAATGGTGCGTATGAGGTAGAAATCGGAAATGGTCATGAAAGAGACACGTATTTGAAGGATCACGGTGTTAAGACGTACTTAATAAAGCAGGTGGAGCCTATCAGGACCAGAAAAAGGATCGCATCTAGACCTAGGTACGAATATACAATATGAACTTACTTGAAACGGTTAACATGGTTAGAAGGAAATATTAAATAAAACACATTTGACGTTGTGGGATGGTGAGCAAAATTGTGGCATTATATTCTACTGGGCACGAGATATCGTGTGAAGTGCAATCGGTTCAGTTGATTTATATTTAAATACACAGTAGAACTCGATTATAGCGTCATCATCGGGACCGACAATTGTTTGACGTTATAACCGATTGACTTTAAACGTAACCAACTGACATTCTTTTTTAGCAAAATTTTGCCACCTTTTCTGGAGTAGTAGACAAAGACATGTCGAATTCATCATCTCCGTCTGCACTAAACTTCTTTTGTTGACAATTTTAAATGTCGAAAGCAATTCGCAATTGTTGTTGTAGTAACTTCTTTCGACGCTTTTGCCAAATACTCTTCAGCCCTCAAAATCAAAGTTTTAGGCCTTCTTTGATGATTCATGTCCAAAATAATATTTTTTAGAATACATTTTAGACTGCGTATTATTCCTTGATCCAATGGTTACAATACACTTGTAATTTGGGGGAAAACCCCTAATTTTGTATTCTTTAAATGTATTACATGGGATGCCCCGGATAGTTATCAACAAGTAACAAACGAGCTCTTTATCCCATTTTCGTAACTCGCCTTTAAAAATATCTGAAGTTATCCACCCCTTTTTGCTTACATGATAGGTTACAGGTAAGGTTTTAATGTTTTTAAAACATGATGAATTCTTTAATTTTCCAATTATGATACGCTTTCTTTTCTGTACGTGTCATATTCGCGCATACAAGAACTGTTAGCCTTTCTTTAGTTAGTTTTCCTCCTATGCATTTCTCATTTTTGTATTTAAGTGTCCTATCAGGTAAAGGCTTATAAAAAGTTCCGGTTTCGTCAGCGTTAAAAATGTCTTCATCTTTATATTCTTCGCCGCACATTCATTAATCACTTTTCTCTTTCTTGTAGATTGACACTTTGTGCCTTCCCACTATTTTTTTCGAAGCTTATCCTATGTCGAAGCTAAAAACGATCAACCCACACACCAAAACATTTTGAATTCTAAATCTCCCAGTAGACGTCCAAATTCTTTGGCTTTTTCCATTAATTCTAAGAAATGAGCTCTTTGTTATTTCCTATAAAGTACCTCTGCAAAATGCCGGTAATACGGAAATTCTCAATAGTTATTGCTTGCATATATGTATTTCAAGTGACGTTAAACCCGAGGTTTACCAGAATTTGATGCTGTTGCATGCAATATCTTTTAGGTTGTTTACTGTAGCTAATTCTAGGGACCATGACAATTATGACACTTTACACGAATTGCCGCTATAATCGATTACGTTATAAACTGAATATATTATTATTTTATTATAAAAAATTGTACTGTATATTTATTTTCTTCTAAGTTTATATTTACATTATAAATAGGAACATAAAGTAAGTCAAAATATAAATATGGTGTATTATCAAATTATCAATTATAATTTCTAATCTAGGGGAAAAAACAGAATGTACCTTAATTGTAGAAAATTGCTATATTTTTTTAGGATGAAATCAATTGCCAAAACTTATAAATATCTCTCTACTATCTGAATAGTACAATAGTGTATATAGGCACCACTAAAATTTCTCAGTAACGTAAACAGTTATAATAAAAAAGAAAATGCTCCCAAATACATTTTATTTCAATAAACAATCTTGCCTCGTTATAGTTATCCATTTCCTACGACTTTTCAGCCTGTTCTTATGTATATTTTGGATTAATACTTACTTTTAAAAATAAGCAAATAGTACAGTATATTTTCTAATGTTTTACTAACATCCTATTTTAGTATATTTTCGAATAAACTATGGCCGGAAGAGGACTCACCCAGTGCTATTAGTTCCCCAATAAGTCCCACGACACCCGTACTGCCACCCCCGTCACGCGAGCGAAGTGACAGCGGCATACAGCACAGCACGGTCGAAGAGGAAAATACGACCGACTGGACGCCGGAGATACCTTTCGAAAACGTAAGTCGGACGTGACTGTCACTCCATTTCCCGGGCTAATAACTACCTACCACAACTAAATTACGAAGGAAGTTGATACAGTATAGAAAAAGCTATCGCAGATATATAGATTCCATTATTTTTTCACAACTTACGAAATGTAAGATTTATCAAGAAGTTCTGTTATATTTCTGGACAGGTTATCACAATTTTCTCGTCACGTTGACATTCCATTAAATATAAAAAGCTGAGTAAATCTGAACTTTTTCATATTCCCACGTGTGCTTTGTTATTGTAGATTTCAGCGGTCGCTCTTAGTTGCATGGAGCTTCTTCTGGGCTGTTCCATGTTGCATGGCTTTCTTCTCACAGCAGCAATTACCACGCGATCTCAAAGGAGGCGTTACTACTTTAGTCATAAATACAGAGTCTCTAAAAGCAGATAATCATTTTCTCATAGATATGTATAATGCAAAACTTATTTGATTACATTGTCGGCAAACAATTATTCACGACACCATTGTTGTTGGGTCAATATGTCGTCATATTTTTTTAATGACAACCCACATTTTCTACGTTTTTTCTGGTATATCTTCTGATTGACTATACTACGTTGGTATCTCTCATAATAGGTTTTTGAAGAAAGTAATATACAGCGGAACTTCGATTTAAGAGAATTTGTTAAATATGAATTTTGTTATATCAAATTACAACTACAATTTCAAAGAATCGGGGTTAATAGAAAACCGTAAATTTTTGATTTATTATTGACTATTTTGAAAAATAACTCAGTAAATGGTCTAAACCATATGTGGGCAACAACAGGCCAGCGGGACGGATCCAGCCCGCTGTAGGATTTGATCGGGCCCGCGAGACATTTTGAAACACCCAATTAAAAAAAAATCACGATTTAATTATAATGTTGTAGCTATTTCATTCATTTCATTTTCTTATTTTAATAAATTGCATTATAATGACATTGTCGTATTATTTCATGTCTGATATCTATCGCTAAACAGTATGAACACTACTTTAAAATGCACTACTTTTAAACGCGGCCCGAGAACGTATTTGCACACTAAAGTTTGGGCCACAACATGTCAAAGGTTGCCCATACTTGGTCTAAACTATATGGAGGCCAACACCGGACCACGAGCAGCACCAATCTCTCCCAAAAAAATTGCAGAATTACAATCATAACCATAATCGTAATAAAGTATAAACTGTTTATAAGCGGTATTACATCAATTCCATCATTCACCAGAATATGCAGATATTTCATGTCGATTACCATATGTCGCTGTTCAAGAGATTGAAGTTCAAAGAGATTCAATAAAGTAGTATGATCCAAATCTCGTTATGGATGTACACTATGTTGCTTAAAGAATAAATATTTTAGAAAACGTCTTTGAACTTTTGAAGTGAATCGGAATGGCCAGATCAAGGAAGCATACCCTAATTTAGAGCGCACATAACAGAAATACAGCGTTATTGTAGAATATTTTAACAAGATGTGCTTTGTACTGCGTAATGAAAGCAAGCGGTCGAAAGCTTTCTAAAAATCTGCGTATATGTATAATGACATCGGTCCAGTGATATTTATAAAAGGTTTCGAATGTTCAAATTAATGACCGAGGACTTCTTAAAATAGTTGAATCTTCGTTGTAGTTGATAGTATTCTGCAAAAACGTGCCTGATTGTGATACACATGAAAATTGCCTGTTTTCGGGTACATTCTGCGTAGTAAAAGTGCGCTTCTGATAAGAACCGTTTGACTCTCGCTGACATCTTTTTCTGGAGCAAGGTATGATCGATCAGATCGTAACTCGTTACATAAATATACACGGTTTTAGATTCTTGACGCCTGATACCGGTCGGCATTGTTTTTTGACGCTTCGATGAAAACTGCTTCATTTTCTTCTTGAGGTTGTTGGTCAACTGTTGCGAATGTTGATCCGCGTAGGTAACTAATTTTCAGCGGAGCCAACCTAAGAACCAGCTGTCTACATGGATCAACAGCCGGGAGGAATTATATTTTGTATTTCATCCGCGAAAACGTCAAAGAAAATACAAAATACAAATAACTAGATCAACGTTTCGATGAGATCTCACTCATCGTCTTCTGGAGGCTCGATCGAAGATGGATGATTCGAACGTTTAATACCAGAAATGGCCCAGCAAGAAGGCGTATAATTCGATTAGAAGAGCAGTACAAAAAGATTCTCCTGTTAATAGCCAACACTTACCTTACATTAAATCCCCCGCGCAATTAGGCCGTTCAGTTAGTTCTACGACAAAATCTTCTTCATCCATGTCATGTTTGTGAAGTTCAGCTTCTCTATGAAAATGATAACATAATTCAGTTAAATCTTTGCAACACAATCTTAAATAGGATTCAAGAATATGGAGACGTTTTAAGACATATTCTTTCAAGTGATGACCCTGTGTTTGCTAGAGATGATGTATTCAATGTTCATAAGTTTCAGCACTAAGTGGACGAAAATCTGCATGAATTTCGGAAGTATAGTTCCAAAAGAGAGTTCCCCGTTAACGTTTGGTGAGCTATAATGAATCGTTGTGTCGTTGGGCCAATTTATGTATCAAATACACTTGAAGCCAATAAGTACCTCAATGTTTTGGAATGAATTATTAACGAGATACGGTTGCACATACGCCATAACATGATTTACATGATGGAGATCCTGCCTACTTTGTTGGTAATGTAGCACAGAGGTTGGACCTGGTGGATAATAATTTTGTAGTATCCCTTAATATAATTATATATTAATTATATAAAATACAAATGATAGTTTTTAATTTTGAAAGTGTCCTTTCACTTGAAACTACTGAAACTGGTAATTTTAAGATCCATAAGATTCGAATGGTTGCTGCAATATTTGGAGAAATAGTCGGTCCTCAAATATATATATATATATATGATTCTTGTCTTGTCCTCTAAATTCAACAAACCTTCATCTGATAAAGGAAACCTATGTATAAATAGATCCAAATGCTTTATCAAAATATTCTAACATCTTAAGTCTTTTTTTTCATAATCAAACATCTTTGTGTGGGTATATACAAATTTTATTCAAATTAACACCGAATGCGCTGAATCAGGTTTGAGTAATTTCGACTTCAATTCCGACAGGATTTTAGAAGGACTTCGTGCTGAACGAATGCTAAGTGAGCGATATATCTTCAGCAAAAAGTATGATATGTGTTCTAACATACTTCTAACCATGCATTCCTTTACAGCTACATCATTCTGACCTTGATGACGACGCAGATTCGTTAAACTTCCCTATGAACAAAAATGATACCTTCCGCGAAAACAAGAAAGGTTCTACGATGGAGGAGGTTGATGAAATCATCGACCACAACATCGAGATTGAAAGCAATAAAAGGATGAGAAGTGCGAACGTAAATCCCTGGAGTTTGCGATTTAAAGATGCGGATGCGGAATATCAGGTTTGTACATATTTGATGTATCTCCCTGCATCTAGATGAGTTTGAGAAAACATAAATTTTAAATAATTCTATTTCAGTAAAGCTAATAATATTTAAATTCGTTTTCAGTTCAGTCAAATCAGGGAAGATATGTTCAAATCCAATATGCTATGCTGCTTCGTTATATGGATATTTATTGTTTTAACGCATATAGCAATCATACCATTGTAAGTTGATTTTGATTAAAAAAACAATATTGGAATTGCTTGAAAAAAAAGTAAAATTGGTCTTTTCTATTCATGATAGTATAAGCATTCATTTCCTAAGCTATTTTTTGAATTATCTAGAAGAGGTTACAGTGCCTTCACTCTGTTTTAACATTTCTATTTCATTATTATTCAATCGGGTATCGCTATTAATTCTTAAGATATTTGGATTATAATAATTAGATACAAAGCATAAGCTTGAAAAAAAGAGAACGGAAAAGATCGAAGGAAAATCTTTTGTTAAAATTCTCTTCTATATATGTACGAGGACGACCTGAAATGCTTCCGGAATCGATAAGAAAATTGTAAAGAAAGGTATTGGTGCGGTTTTTTTATTTTTCGATATAGTCTTCTCGAAGATCAATACATCTTTTCAAACGGTGCTCCAGCCTTTTCGAGCCGTCGGAAATGGAGGATGTATCGAGGTCTGCCAAATAGCCATCTGTAGCAGCGATGACCTCCTCACTTGAGACAAATCTCTTTCCTCCCAGTGATCTTTTCAGGTTTGGAAATATGAAAAAGTCGCTGGGGGCTAGGTCCGGTGAATATGGAGGATGAGAGACTAATTCGTAACGAAACTCATTCAATTTGGATACGACGATACGGGATGAATGAGCTGGTGCATTATCGTGGTGGAAAAGTACCTTTTTCCGCTACAAACGAGGCCGTTTCTCCTTCAATACTGTATTGAATCGGGTCAATAAATCACTATAATATTCTCCAGTGATCGTCCTTCCCTTCTGAAGATAGTGGATGAGGATCACACTTTAGTAGTCCCAAAAAATGGTACGCATGACCTTTCCGGCCGATGGAACGATCTTTGCTTCCTTCGGAGCCGTTTCGCCTGGAAAAGTCCACTGTTTCGACTGTTTCGACTGTTTCGACTGTTTCGACTGTTTCGACTGTTTCGACTGTTTCGACTGTTTCGACTGTTTCGACTGTTTCGACTGTTTCGACTGTTTCGACTGTTTCGACTGTTTCGACTGTTTCGACTGTTTCGACTGTTTCGACTGTTTCGACTGTTTCGACTGTTTCTTGGTGTCCGATATGTAGTGATAGATTTAAGATTCATCCACGGTTACGAAATGCTTGAAGATATCCCTTGAATTGCGTTGGGTCAGTGTGAGCAAATGCGGTACCCATCGCGCCGAAAGCTTTTTCATATCGAAAATTTCGTGTAGGATATGGCCAACGCGTTCTTCCGAGATACACATTATTTCTGCTATATATTTCAACTTCAATCGGCTAACACGACATCATGAATCTTATCGACTATTTCATCGTTGGTAGCGGTTTTTGGCGTCCACTTCGTCACTTATGCTTGTGCGGCCATGTTTGAACTCGCTCACCCAGAAGCTGATGGTCGATATGATGGAGCACGTCCGCCATAAACCTCTAGCAAAATATTTAGAATTTCTAGAAGTGGCCGTTCTCCCAGCCGTCCAGAAGTGTCTTATCGTTGCACGAAATTCGATTTTTTCCATTTTTGCGAAACTGCCTGACTTGCTACACAAAACACCCTCTTAAACAACAACCACAAGTACGAGGCTGATCCGGAAAGTAAGTACCGTTTTAGAGAAAAACTTTTGTTGAAAACAAAATTTATTTCTACATGAAAAGGCATTCCTTAATTTTTTTTATATATATAGTTGCCACCAATACTCAGACATTTGTTATAGCGGAAAACCAATTCTTCAGTAGCCTCTTCAAGGAAAGATGCCGGCAGTGAAAACAGTCACTGCAGAATACTGTTTTTAGGTTGTTACCGCTGTTAAAGCGAAAATAACGCTTCAAATTCAAGAATAAGTGGTAGACAGAAGCTGCGAGATCGGGGCTGTACGGTAGGTGATCTAACTGTTCCCAACCGAATTATTCAATAAAGTTTTGAGTGGGGGGCAGAATGGGGACGCATGTTGTCATGAAGCAACATAATCCCTTGACTGAGCCTTCCACGTCTTTTGTTTTGAATTGCGCGCAGAAGATTTTTCGGTATTTCAGAGCATCGTTCGGCATTGACAAGCAGAATGCCCTGTCTGTCCCAGAACACAGTGCACATAATTTTTCGTGCTGACAACGTTGTTTTGAATATTTTGTCTTTTGGCGGATTGTCAGTGCCTCTACTTCATTGACTGTTGTTTTGATTCTGGAGGGACATGACAAACCCAAGTTCCATTACCTATCACAATACAGTTAAAGAATTAATCTCCCTCAACACTGCACTGGGTAAGGAATATTAAAGCATTGCCAAGTCGCTTCGTTTTGTGGACATTAGTAAGTATTTTCGGAACTGAAAGGAAACACATTTTCCGATAATTTAAGCGATTTGTGACAACCTCATGCACAAAAGTTTTTGAATTTTGTGGAAACTTATCACTAGAGGCCGGATTATATGTAAAGTGCATATATTTTATTTTATTTATTTATTATATTTTACGTCTATTTGTAGATGTCTTACACTGATTAAAGTTACTTAATATGAATTAACTTTAATCAGTGTAATACATCTATATATAGACGTAGTGTTAATTAACTTTAATCAGTGTAAGACATCTACAAACAGACGTAAAATATAATAAATAAAATAAAATATATGCACTTTGCATATAATCCGGTCTCTACTTCTCACTAAGCATTCTTAGTGTGAGCCGCCTGTTTTCACGAATTTTTTTGTTTAACTTTTTCAACCAAACTATCATTGACAACAAAAGGCCGTCAACTCCGTGCTTCATCATGAACATAGGCTCGTCCACCATTGAATTGTTTAACCCACTTTCTTACCATTTCATCTGTTTTTACATTTTCACCATAAATCTTTACAAGTTGGCGACTAATTTCCGTTGGCTTTATATTCTTTGTGTTCAAAAACGCACTTCACACCCGGCAGGCTCAGAAGTTGTTTTAATCATTTTGAACGGTTACTAATAAGTCAACAAACACAATCCGACTCTAATGGCGTTAGAAAGACTAGAGATATACGTATGTATGCACAGAACTACGACAATAGCGCTGCGGTAGAACGAAATGGTACTTGGTTTCCGGAGATGCCTTCCGAACCCAGTGTCTCATTATATTATACAACCCCAGAGTCCTTGCAGTCATTGTGATTGAAGAATAATACTTGCATACACTTTTCTCAAAATCTAATTTCCAGTTTGCTTTTCGTCTTTTTGTTGTTACACATCATTATACTTACTGGATATTATATAAAAACAGTACGTTAAAAAAATTGTTGTCGTTAATCATGAGTAGCAAAGACTGCCATATGCTATTATTGACGCCGACTGCCTCAAGACTAACCTTTTTGTTTTGGCTTTCCACAGATCTACCGTCATTATTATTTGCCTCTCAGTAGTAACTATCCTTCTATCAGCTACTTCCGTCCTAGTAATGGCAGAAGAATTCCAACAACTACCGACAAGTTTACAAAACATTTCCAAGACGTTGGTGCACCACAGAATGAGTCGGACAGCTTTCATATGCGGAGTGATCGTGCTGATGTCCGCCGGGAGTTTAATGAGCCTAATTTTAACACCTAAAGAATTTTCTGAGCGGAATCAAGAAGATCCCGTTAGTTCAGATAATTTGACCAAGACGCTAACATCACCCTCATATATACAATCTGATGCTCCTATTGCAATCAACGACTCAAGCGGACTTAATTTGGAATCTAGCTCGCAAGAAATAATTTTAAATTTAATATTGACAGCTACTATACAACACAATGTTACCATCAATAGGGAAAGATTGGATGAGGAAAGATGTTTAGACACTTGCGTCAGGAATAATTGCTCAGAAAGCTGCATTAAATATTTCGTAGACGTTATCGGATGGGAGAATATTTTGAGATACGCTAATCAAACTGAAAATTTATCTAGTCGAGAAGGAAACGTAGCTAAAACGATTAACAATTTTAATATAAATAATTTCATTGAGAACTTGAATGGATCTGAAGCTAACCTAGTAATCAATAACATATTCGTTAATAGTTTATCGGAAAATAGAAATCAAACTGTAAACGTTTCCAACAACATTCCGTTAAATAATTTGAGAAAGAAGCGTGACGTTTCGCCTGGAAACCTTAGTAACGTTGCTCTATTTAAAACAGTCTTCAGCAATAGTCAAGTGAATAAAATTATTAGCGATATAGGAAATACTGTGTCAGACGACGTAAGCATTAAATCTACTGACCTCTATAATTATAAATCTGTTTTCAATCTAAAGACCACAGTAGATCCAATTTACTCTTACTGTGTACATCCGGAATATTTTGTATTCTCCTGGGTCTTATGCCTAATCGCTTTAGCTACTGCACTTAAGTTGTATTATATGATCAAGACCTTCTTGGCGATACTAATGGTTGGAATATATACGATTCTAATAGTGGTGCCCTACAAAGAAGTTTTTAGCTATAATACTGGATTTAGAAACGAAGAAAAGTAATTAGATTTCTTGACTTATCTCCTGATCTTTTACCATTATTCCATGTTACAGCGACCCCATTCCTCTACCAGCACAGATGTTAATTTTGCTAGTCATTTTACTGCTAATGGTAGGATACCACGCGAGACTAATAGAAGTTACATCGCGGTTAGATTTTCTATGGAAACAACAGGCGCATAAGGAACTCCAGGAAATGCAAGAAATTCGGCATTTTAACGCGCAACTTTTGAAAAATATTCTCCCGGATCATGTAGCCAGACATTTCTTAAGTACAGACAGGAGCAGCGACGTAAAATAGATATAACTTTATGACTTCTTTTATCTAAATCGTCACTTTTATTCTAGGAATTGTATTCCCAATATCGAGATGAAGTTGGTGTATTGTTCGCAAGCATTCCGAATTTTAGTGATTTCTATTCGGAAGTAGTTAATAAAGGCATGGAATGTATTAGGGTACTAAATGAAATCATAGGTAAGTTCAAAGCAATAATATTAATAAGTGAAAATAAAATATTTGTATTTTTTAGCGGATTTTGATCAATTGTTAGATGAAGAAAGATTTAGTAATATTGAAAAAATCAAAACTGTAAGTGCAACTGCTACATACATGGCTGCATCTGGTCTAAATCCGTCGCACGAAGTAATATATCCATACTATATCGCTGGAATAATCTTTTCATGTGAAATTTTTAGGATTTCAGTAAAACCGAAAGTCCGGAACACTTATGTGCCCTAATAGATTTCGCCCTAGCTATGAAACAGAGACTTGACGATATAAATACCCATTCTTTTAATAGTTTCGGGCTTAGGGTAGGGGTATCTTGTGGTCCGTTAGTGTGTGGTGTTATTGGTGCTAGGAAACCTGTATTCGATATATGGGGCAATACCGTTAATGAAGCTTCAAGAATGGATTCGACAGGACTTATTGGTCAAATACAAGTGCCAAAATATACGGCACAGGTAAGTCAGCTTGTAATGGATGTCGAGTTACCGTGATCTTCTGCCAAAGTAGTTTCACCTCTACCGTGGTTTACACGTCGAGTTACCGTGCCACTTTGGATTTCGTCCTACGACGGAGACGAAACGTCGAGATCCCACCTTTCTCTTTCGTTTTTCTTTCTTTAATTTTTATTGTGCGTATGTTTTATTTTTCTTTCACTATTTTTTCTATCTCACCTGACCATATTTTTAATCGTTTCTTCTTTTTACACAAGACTTCAGATGCCGTTTTTTACTGCTTGTTTTATATTTTGCCATTCTTCGTTTATATCTTCTTTTGTTTCTGTCCGTTCTAATCTTCTGTTCAATCTATTCTGGTACTCATTGGTTCTTTTACACAAAATATTTGAGGAGGGGGAACTCAAAATATTAGACCACTCATTCAGTTTTTATATGTTCTTGATAGATGGTCAAATATTCATAAAATCTTGACAGAAATCATGATTTAAATTCTGATTCCACATAAATGATTTAAATCGACTCTGATTACGACTTCCAAACTTCAAAACCAAATAAAAAATACTACATTTGTTTTAATTGATTTAGCTATTGGGTGTTCGTGGCTACGAAGTAAAGTATAGAGGTCTAATAGAAGTTAAAGGTAAGGGAGAAATGGAAACTTACTTCGTAATAGGCAGGCGAACTGGAAGACCTCCCACATTCCAAAGGCAACCTAGTCAATGCAATAGTCTAGCGGCTGTGGTTTATGCTGTAGCACAAACTAGGAAGAAGCAATCGACCACTCGTAAGTCAATTCTTCATAAAGTCCATGATTTTAAATGGGACTAATCAATTAATTTGCCTATTGCAGCTGGCAGTGCAGTATTGGGTAGAGCCAAAAGTCAACAAAAGAATGAGTCCTCAAGAAGGATATTTCGATCGATGCGATTAACGCAGAAACCTCAGTCTAATCCAGTAAGGAGAAATACTACGAGGGCCCATCAAAGGAATATGCATGCCAGGTAAAAGAGAAAAGCAGGTGTTTCTATTTATGTTTACATAAAAGTTCCTTATTGAATTGATCTAAAAAATAACTGGATTTAAAATTCATTTTTTGTTTATTCGTAAACTAAATTTTAATTTTTCTACATTATTAATTTGAAAACAAATCAAAATTTTAAGTGATTTTATTTCCGGGATTATACAGTCATCTCTACTTTCTCCTTCCATAATACCTATTAACAAATGCACAACAATTGACAAAAAGTACATATGAATTATGGATTTCTTACTAAACTGAAAGTAGTAAGTTTTTATAATGCTTTCCCAAATCGTAGAAAATCCTTCCAAATCAGCGGTTTTGAGTTCAATTGATAACAGAGTTACTAGTATCGGCAAAGAGGGGCAAATTCCAATGCCGTGCGGAGAACAATATAGAGGGATGAAGCACGCGGCACGGAGAATCGAGTACCCTTATCAAAGCACGCTTGTTCAGTACTATTCGACTGGTCGTTGTAAGTGCTTGACAGTGCACAGATACTTTAAAATATGTCAGATTTAAGTACGTTCCGGAAACGGCGTATTTCGAATAAACTAGAAAACGTTATACCCAGTATGCCGGTTTTAGAATACAAAGGCGATAGAATTAAATATGTAAAGCGCCACCTAAAAAGTATAAGACACTGTTCTGCAATCCGTGCCAAACGATCCAGCGAACAATATTTTAATATTAATATTTTATTCCTAAAGTACCGAAAACGAGGCACGCCAAAGCTATCAAGAAAAGTCAGAAAATGTTTCAGGATGGTAAGGTAAAATGTGATTTAGAAAGTATTCGCAAGAACTACTATGGACTAGCTGACGGAATTGGAAAATTACAAAATGATTCGATGTCGTTTGTGGATTCCTTTCAAATTATGGATAGTGTTCAAACCTATATACGACAGAAGACGAAAAGAATGAAAGTGTAGTACGAAAATTTGAAAGTGTTATTGACAAGGATTCAGATTTTCTCATACTAAGACAAATTTGTGCGCCGAAAGATTGATTAAGTTGTCGCAAGAATTACTTTAAATTAGCAAATATAACATGTGGCACGGTCATTTTCATTATTAAAAAAAATATTCGTTGCGCACGCCGTATTCATTTGACTGAAACAAGTGTGGAAACATATTTAATGATTCTAATATTTAATAGCTGCCACCCAATTTGTGATTTCGTGGAAACTTACACCACTAAGTGTTTCAGCACGTTATATAATATACTTTTATCATTATTTTATGCATAAACATTACTGCGTCCTGCCCCACTTTGCCGAGACTAATAGTTACTGTCTTTTTATATCATGGACTCATTGGAAATCAGCATATAGTGGAAAATTGTAAAGTTTTGAAAGTTAAAAACACTTTGTTATTTTATCTTATATAGTTTATCATAGAATCTCGAACAATTCCCAGTCTTTTGTATATAGAGACATGTCGTTCGATTTGAGACATGCTGCTATTTTCAAACACCGTTGCAACGACTGTGCAATGAAAAAATGGATCAAGCCTAATAATCACATTATATTATCAGATTAATAATATTCCACCTTAATAAACAACATATTAAGTCAACAAGAAATATAAAAATTCCAGGAAAGAGGGGGCTAATACGTATGACATAATATAAACTGTTTACAATACACCGCACGTATGTCTTGTAAACCTTAAAAGGTAATTTAGGTGAGCATCCCATTCATTTTCTTTTTCCTTTCTAGCGAATATTTCACAGGAGACGAGATCAACTTCATGTAAGGTTAGAAATGTTAAGACAAACGAAAGGCTTAAATCACCTTATTCCAATATCTAATCGCTTCTCCAATCATGCACATTTACAATCTTAACCATGAATAACAGTGTCCATAATTTTTTTATATATAATTTCATCGCCAAGTTTTCTGAGGCGCGAAAAAACGGTCACAATATAGGGTTAAAACAAGTTAGAAACAGAAGCTTGTAATAAAATTTATCAAATGAACTTTCCTAAAGGATTTTACTAAAAGTTTCGTATACACTGAATAAAAATACAGCCAGGAAATAGTTACATGAAAACGTTGAATAGTAAATCGTATCAGCACAGAACTTGGTCGCAAAAACTAACTTTTGCTTGTTGACTTGTTATTTGACTTGCAATTGACAACATTACATTTTTGTTAAATGTATGTTTGAATTTATATGTCTTAATCTAGCTACTATAAAAACCGATCAAATAAATTACGGGTCGAAGTGAACTTGGATATAAAATATATGTATGTCTGAGATTATTACTTATTACCTAAATGTCAACTCATAATACTGTGACAAATGAAATATCTTTATTTACAATTTTTTTTACAAAAACTGTTGAAAGTGACCTCCGTCATATTCAAGACATATCTTACATATTTTTCCTACACCGGGAAACACATTTTATTGAAGGTCTTAACATTCAAGAAATTTTGTAAGGCTCTAAACAAATAGTAATTCGATGCCACTAGGTCAAGGCTATACGGCAGATGTGACATCACTTCCCAACCAAGCGTCAAAAATTTTTGGCGAATGACCAATGATGTATGTGGCCTAGCTTTATTTGACCGTTTTTCTTGAATTGCGAGTTTAATTTGTACATGTCTAAATTAATATTTTGATTTATAGGAAGCAGCTAAAAATACACAATGGTTTTGTAATCTCACCAAACTGCGGTAGTTTATTTTCTTTGAATGATGACAGCTTTCGTTCGATGTTATGACAAATTTTTCAACATCAGTGATTATTTGTTTAAAAAAAAATCGATTTTATTTCATTTGAGCTGCAAATCGCAGATGTTAAGTGTCGCACAATGTATGGCTGGTTGCGTATTTTGTGCCTTTTAATTTGCAAAATTAGTCGAGCATTTGCCAAAATTTTTTTTTGTTGTAAGTCGTCGGTACAAAGCCATTCTCCTTTTTTTGTTTTATTTTATTGTTTTGAAAAAGACGGTTTTCGCCAAATAACCAAAAAAAGGGCTCTGTAAAAACATTTTAAAAATTGTTTTAATCAATATTGCAAAAGGAAATTGAAAATCCTAAAATAAATGACACCGTAAAACAGCAAATTAATTTCCTTTAAGCCAAATATCGAGCTTTTTTAATGCTTCTTCTGCACCTTCCTGCTATCTCTCGGAGAAGAATATGACAATCCGAATTAATTATGGCTTGTATTTGATCATCATCAACTTCATTTGGCCTGCCAGATCGTGGTTCATGTTTGAGTGAAAAATTACCAGAATAAAATTTATCAAATGAATTCCGGCACGGTCTTTCTTTTAGAGCTTCATCGCCATACGCATTCCTTCATTTTTTAGCAGCTTGTGTTCTTTCCTTTTCGAAAATAATAATGCAAAATATGACGAAAGTGAATGCGCTTGTCCTCTATGTTAAAATTGAATTCACACAAACAAATATTACAAAAAATACACTAATTTGATTTTTTTAAAAAGTTCGTAGCTGGTAAATGCCAAAACTATATAACTGTAACGTTAACAGAAGTCATTCAAAAGAAACATATCTCCCATTTACATTTAAAATCGGCAATTACTTTGTTGCCAATTCAATATTTAAGAAAATCTAGTTAAACATTTCAAATACTAATGAAGATTAATTTGCGATACATATAATTGAGAGTATTAAACGTATTTAACTGCTTGTTATGGAAAATGATGAAGGGATATGGAGTATTCAAAAGCTTATTAACCCAATATTGTAATCGTCGCATGTATTTAAACTTACAAGTACTGTATATACTTATACATAACCAGCCATTTTTTGCATTTATCACAGCCTCCCGTGCTACTAATCTTTGGATAATAATTACTTACAGATCTCAACCCAATATGAGGCAGCTGGGATCCGTAAACCATATGGACAATTATAAATCGAATAGATCATCCGAAAAGGACACACCTTCGAGTCATCTACCTCGGATGACCGTTTCCCAATCTGCACCACATACACCCGTATCAACACCAGGTCACGCCGATTGCATGCCCTTCAAAACGGTCCCAAGATTATTGTCGGAGCCTGCGGTTAATTCTAAGAGTCGAAGCTTGTCGCCCAGCATGAAGATGATTGATTTGCAAAATAGGAGATCGGAAAAGAATTCTCCGTGCATGGGCGATAAGAAGTCCGACAGTATCGATGTGAATTGCGACGGCGTTAAAATTTTACGAAATTCTTTATTTGTACCGGTACATTCGCCTAAGGATCTGAGCAAAAGAGAAGCGAAATTCTTCCTTAATACCCCGTTAGTTAAAAGAAACACGACAAAGATACAGGTGGAATCGCCAAAAGCTGACAAGATGATGCGTTTTGATGGAACCGATGTTTAAGAAGTAAAGTAAAATGAATGAAAACAAATCAGTCTAAAAAGGAAGGCTAATAAAATTGTATCCAAAAACTTTTTGATATTAAAAAGTAACTTTTATTAAACAAATGTTTCAACGCAAATCAAACACTTCTCTTGAAATTTGTCTAGTTGATGTGACATTCTAATGACTGTTTGTTAAATAAATGTTGCACTTTTAGATACTATGACCATACACAGTTATATATTCTAAATATGCTAGCGTATGATGTCTACAAAAGGTAGATAGTTCCATTTTCATTAGATTGGCCGATAATGTTATTCCGTAAACCACCGTAACCTACTAGCAATTATTATTTCCTCCGTAATCTTCTCCTGAATTAAATGTTTAGCAGTTCATTTAGATGTACGTCCTGGTTTATTTTTAAATTTCATAACAGCTATCTTCATTAATACAAATAGTTTTAGATACTTTTATACTAAAACACAACTCTAGTCATATATAAATAATCGAAATAAGATTTAGGATGGTAATCCCCTAATTTCTCCTTAATGTGGTAAAAAGTTTATTTTTTATATGGATTTTTATCAGTTAGAGACTAAATATTGGCAGGGTTTACTTAGCGATCCCCCCCAAATATAATCTATACACGTGGTGAACTTGAAATAATGAAAAAGTTGAAAATATTTTAATGTACTTTTTGTGCATTTTATTTAAGGTAGAATTATAATAGTATACCGTATAAATCAAAAAGAATATATATGTGTAACGCTGATCTCAGTATTAAATATGTATGTAGGGTAATTCCCAATAATAATGACAAATCTTAACTGATATATGTAAAACAACACAGAATTATGTTCCTTTGTATTTTATGTGATTTAGTTAATTATAAGACAAGCAAAATAAATATGTCGTAAACTTATTTGTGTATAATTATTATTTATTCTACCTAAGGCCGTCTGTTCATAGCACACGAGAAATTTAAAAATGGCATATGTCCCAATATTCCATTGTATAAATGATCGTTACTTATTATTTATATGTACATAGCTTTTTTATTGAAATTATATGACTTATAAAGAAGTCCAAACCTGATTTCAAATTTTTGATTATATTTTCAATTGCAAAAAATAATTTCACATTTTAACAAAGGTTGGCAAGAACTGGATAGGAATAAATTAATATTAGATCGCATAATTGAATGGCTCTCTTGGATGATTTAAGATGATTCAAAGATTGAAGCAGATCTTGTTTAACTAACTCATAAGAAACAATTGAGAAGAATTGTATCTATAAAAATAGAAGAGAATTTGACTGTCATCTATAGAATTTTAAGCGAAATAATTGTACAAATTAATGTATCCTTTCGTCGTTAGGTTGCGCTTATATAGTTGCAGGTAACGACGGCATTTAATTGTCAAAGCTTTATGTTTTATTTCTTTGTCCTAAAAACTTTTTAAAAAATGCTTACATTACATTATTTCAATTGATTGATTAACCAACTATAATTGTTGCTACTACTATTAATATGCTCTTTCCCGTTAGATAGAGCTTATTTATTTAGCGCCGATTAATGACAGCATTAGTTTTAAAAACTTTAACAGCCTGCATACTAATATATGCTGTATTATATGCATCTTGTATCTCTCTATACAATAAAATATTAAAGTGGAATAATCCTCATATTGTTATTTGAATTGATTGACTAACTACAATTGTTGCTATTATTAATTCGTATTGTATCTTCTTTTATATATTTTGTAATCAATTGACCCGACAAACGTTACAATCAATTAAAAATAGGTGTTGTAAGAAGGAAACCAACACAACTTGTCAATAATTTTTATTGTAAAAAATATTATTTCCATTTTATCAAAGAAATATAAGATTATCGTTAAAAGATCAGATGAAGAATCATGCTAATTGCGAAATTAGACGCGAAATATTTGCAGAATGTTAGCTATAATTCCGAGTAGCAAGCACCAAAGTTGATGTTTCACCAGGTTTAAAATTACCCTTCTTCTTTTAGGAGATTAGTTTAAGAATGGTTTAAGGCATTCAAAAATCAATTTGACGAGTGTTATTTTTAGGTTTTTTAAATAAAAATACATTATAGTTACTACTCTGGAAATTAGTGACTGGAAACAGCTACAAAGAAAGAATAGAGTATATTCCTAGCATAGTAACAAATCTATAATTCTCAAAAGAATATTAGTGTCATCTATGTATAAGAATATAAGATACTACTTTAGATTTCAATAATTAAATTTACTTAATTTATCGTTGGTTAAATAAGCAGATTATAGAGACCTACCTTTACCGTGTAGTTTCCTAAGAATTTTCTTGATATTGTGATATCTATCCATAGATGGCACCAGTCTGTTTTATAATCTATTTTATAAAACGTATCAATTTAATATTGTTAACAACAGCGCCTTTTACTCGATAAACTACATTATCAGTGTATATGTTCTAAATTCTTAATCAGTATCTACTATAAGATCGTTATATAATATCTGATTATGTGAACATTTAAAGCGACTAACTTCTGCTTAGTACCCAATCTCATTTGGCGCTATGTTCAGTGATGTAAACGTGATTGACATCTGTTTGTGACAGTAGTTGTAAAAATGGCTAGTGTCGGTTTCCGTTGGCTTGACATATTAGAGAAAGAATTTGACAAAGCTTTTGTGGATTTGGACTTGACAATAGGTGGGTAACAATAATTCGTTGGAATCTCATAACTCTTAATTCAGCTTACTGCCAAACAGATAGGACATGCATGTTATTTTGATTGATACAAACATTGTATCTTATTAGATACTGACTACAAGGTTTAAGACAATATCTCTTTTAGTATAGAATAAATGTTTTGAATTTACTTGTAAATATCTAGCACAAAATAATCAGGTTATTTGTATGTGGGCTTCTTGTTACAGGGGAACTAGATTCTGAGGAACCAGATATAGTTTACAATGTTCGACAGAGATTGTGTAGTCTCAGCTCATGTTTTGCTCAGCTTACTCACAAAGCACAGACGATATTTCAGAATAGTGCAAAGATAGAGGTATTTACTACTTTTATTCTTTAAACTCTTAGAGTAGCTACTAATGGGTATTCAGAATTATTAGTATTATTTGAAATGAAGGGCTGATATCTTCAACTAGTTATAATTCAAGTTATTCCCAATATTCTGTGAGGTTTGTTCCATTATTCTAAAATGCTAGAAATGTTTGCCCTAATTGCATACATACTTACAAATGATAGCAAGTATATTTGTTATACAATTTCAAGATATATAAGTTTATTTCTAAGTATGTGGAATGCAAAGCTTCAAAATAGGAAATGAACATTATGTTTAAGAGATAAAAAATATGTTTTTAATAGATGTTACCGGATTTATCTTTTTGATAAGGAATTTTACAAAAAAAATATACTGCAGCATGATGAATAACAATAGAGTAAATAAAAGTATATAATTTCTAATGGATAGATAATACTATGCCCAAGTGTTACAATACACTTAGATAATTTCCAGTATGTTATCAATAATTAATACCTACTAAGACTTATTTTTTTATTTAATAATTTCTAATACGTTGATAAAGATTGCATAAATAAAAATATTATTATTACAGATATTTTTGGTATTATATAAACTTTGTCTTGCAGCTAAATCATCAATTTAATAATATAAACAAACAGTTTTTGTATAATCAACAAAAAAATATTTTGTATCGTAATATATGATAGTATAAATTAATCCAAATTTGCGTTAGACATTGTACAATTGTTAACTCTCCTCGTATAAGAGTAAACGTTACGAAAAAGTACGTTTATTAAGGTAACCGCGTCGACTATCACAACTGTGCAGGCATTTGCTCTCATATTTATATAAACTCGTTTCCACAAAAAGAAGAGCGTTTAAACTTTAATGCGCTATTATTGTACTTGCAAATTAAACTAGGTATACGTACCGTAACTATTATAACCTGAGTACTCTCGAAATAATAAAAAGGATTAAACTTTTTTAATTAATTTTTTGCATTCTGTATATACATATATATTTTGGCATTTGGGATCAGAGCCCATTTCGCTACAGTAGTAAATTACAAAATATTATATCACTGGGAATCGTATTTTACTTTTAAATAGCATGAAACAAGTTTATATATACCTCGTTTACGTTAACATACGAGATACGTCATAGCTGACATCACTGTAATGTCGCAGCCATGTTGCCAAATTCCTGGTTGGAAGTAAACCTACTATGATGACTATATACTTAATGTAGACACACACACATTATATTATAATATTCTAATTAATTTATTTATTTGGCTTTAGAAAAGGTAAAAATTTTCAGGTAAACTATAATAAGCTGATACCATTTTCGGTTTTTATTAAACAATAACCAAGCAAAATTTTGTTCAAATTTACTTTAAAATTATTAAAAATTTTAAATAGGACGTTATAATGAAAACTTACCATTCTTGCCATGCAGCAGACTTTTTCCTTTTCTAAAGTCAGCTCAGCGCAATTTCTTATTCACGCCGACACAAGATGAGTCACCTTTAGCATTTTGAACTTTGATAGATTATCAACTGTTGCAGTAGTAATTATTAATAATTAAAATGCTGGCAAAGATTCAAAATTCGTTAAATCTAAAGCATTAAGATAAGCCAAGTTCTCTGTTTAAGTCTAAAATATGAAGTGAGTGGGGTATAGCTTAGGTAATCGCTGTATCATTGCAGCTTAGTGCCCTTTTTTAGGAATTAACTGTAACGAATTTTTATGAAAAAAAAATATTAAAATGCAAATTTCGTTAGACTCTAATGTCCTATAAATCCTAATTATACGACTTTTCAATTTGCATGTATTTCTCTGAGCATCGTCTGATAATATCCCACAGAAATCTGTAACTAGGCAATTCGACAGTTATCGAGTATGCACTCCTCCTAACTTCATCTCAGAAAACAGTATATTCCGTTTAATGTAGCAAAAATATAAGAAACAGAACATATTCACTTAATGCACAAAGATTAAATATACGCACTCTAGAGCACCGTAATTTTATGTAAAATGTGTAATTATTAATATTGCAAATATTGGATTTATATTCTTAATAATGAGTAATAGAAGATGAAATATTCTTGTATAGCTACCCTAACCTACTCCCAAAATACACTTTATTGGTTACGGTAAAAATAGCTTGCCTCTTACTCATTTCATTCCTATAAAAACGTCTCTAAATTTTTTGTGCAAATTTCAAAAAATGGTAAAAAGGTGTTGAAAATATGCAAATACGACTACTAAGGCGCTATCAGGGAAATGTGGAATAATGTATCTGACGTGAATAATATTAAACGGACATTTGCAGAGCGCTCGAATGTAAAACGTTTGGACCTGATTGTGATTAATTTGAAAAAAAAGCTCCCATCATTCTAAATCGTTTACGGTCCGTAACAGGATTTTCCAGTAATTTCGACCTAAATTAGACCGACTCAAGGGCCGAAAGATAATTATTGGCCAATTTTCTAAAGTGCTCCGGTTAGCGTCTAGCGGTTGAAGTTCTTTACGATGACAATAACATGATTGCCCAGCAAAGCCGTAATTAATATGAATAATCTTTCTAAATCCAGCACTTTATTTCAGACATGTACCGTGAATAGTAGCAAAAAAATAAAAGAAATATACATTTTTTAAGCAATTACTTTCTGACTGGATATTAATATCAAGAAGTTAAATTTGCTGCTGTTTAAAGAAAATTGTAAAGAATACGTAGGCTGTGACGACCAGACTCAATAATAAGCGATCTGTTTCCGCGATTGTACCGCATCGTGCTAAGGTATAAAAGAAAAAAAATATATAAAAATAAAAAGTAAAACGAACAAGGGAGACAGAAAGGGGATGAAGAGGCCAGGAAAGGGAACAAAACTAAGGAGCGCAAGGAAATGTTGAGGAAAACGAAGAGAAAAGGGCACAGAAACAAAGGAAATAAACAGAGGAGATCCCGCCTTCCTTTTCTTTTTTCCAAGTGACATACAAGTATTATACGAGACTGTGTGACACATAATAAAAATATTTCGAAACTTAAGGTCCCAAAAGCAAAACAAAATAGGGTTTAAGGAAATCATGGTCGTGATATTATGTATTCCGGCAGAACGACCTATTCCGTTTTTTAAACAAATTGCAGAAATATTAAGCATTTTCGATAGTACCGTACGTAGAATTATGAAGAAGACTAGATATAGATCATACGAAATACAAAATAAACCAAATGCAGTTCATTCTAAATATATTCGTTCTAAGCATTCGCAATGGAACGAGGAAAACCACAGGATACCTCATGCCACTACAGAGAATGGCATAAATGTTATTGGAGATAAGCTCTTTAGAGCTACAGTCATTAATCCGGGAAAAAATCCAATTAAGTGGGCATAGAATATATACTCATGGACAAAATAATAATCTTTCTTTTTACTTTTTTTTCTGTAATATTTATTGCTAAGTGTATTATTTCGAAGTGATCTACGTGCATCAACATTGTTATGACATTCATTTGGATATGTAAAAACTTTAGATTAGTTCATTATAAATGAATTAGTATTATTTCACAATTAATGTGATTTGGTGACTCAGAATGATTACTCTTTTGTTTTACGTTATCAGTTATCAGAGTGATATTTTTAGTGTGTTTTGAGTTTCCTGTTAGTAAAAAGCTACCTTCAAATGATTTAGATGCTAGTAAAATTGCTACTTTAGCTAATAAACGTTGCAGGCAAGAAGATACTGCATAAATGCTGAGAATACTTTAATAGACGGTCTCGCATGTTGTAAATCGTTACGAAAAGACGAGGAAGTACAGAAGACTGAATGACATAAAAGTTATACAACGCAAAGGGATGACTACAACTCCAGACATTACGAAATATTATATTTACAACACTGTAACTAAAAAATGAATACTAGGCAAGTTAATGTAAGTCTAAAAACAGTTAAGAGAAGGATTAAGAAACCTAGCATAAATCCAAAACAGCCTACTAAAGGCCCTTTATGTTTCTCCTACTTCTCAAAACCGCCCAGTTACAGCTTTACACGAACTCATGCTGATTGCGATAACCAAGAATGGAGTAGGATTTTTTTCACTGATGAGACGACAAGAATACGATTACGGAAGCCAGATGGACGTTATCGAGTCATTAGAAGAACTGGAACTAGATAATAAAGTGCAAATTGTTAGCTTTGATTCGCTTATCCGATAGAATGGCATTGGTTGTGAAGGTCCCATGGCATCTGTGGAGGTTTATTTGAGAATGAATGCAGACTGATAAATCCGAATTATCATTGAAGTACATGTTCTATCATATCACGGCTTTATTAGCTATGATAAATTTGTATTAACACAGGATAATGCTCGGGCACATGGAGCTGTAACAGTGCTCCAGTACCTTCAGGTAGTCGGGTTTACGTCATAAAATTGGTCTCCATTAAATGCCGATTTAAATCCGACACATCTTACGAAAAATGGAATAAAATTCTAGAAGAAACCATAAGAGATCTTCAACGCATACTCAGTAGAATTCAAGGTGCAGCTATTGTTTTGTTGTCGTTATTGTAGCTCTTTTTATTTAAACGTTGTAACAAAAATCACCCTTTTTTATTCAATCATCCATAAATCTGTTCCAACGTTATTATATGTAAGAAAAAATGTACTAATATACATGGGGCACTTCAAAATAATACATTTGGCAATAAAAAGCGCATAAATGTTACAGGAAGAATAAAAAAAGATTTAGAAAATATGAAATATTTTTTCTGTGAGTGTATTAACAATCTTTACATTAGATTGATCCTTCAAAATTTTACAGATTTTTTGCAGTTACAATGGTGGTGACATCAGGCTCCACCGCACAGTTTCAATTCATTTTTCTTCACAAAGCATTTATAACATGGTATAAAACAGGAAGTTGGTGAAATAAGAAAGATATTTTAAATAATCGGTAGCAACAGTCACATATTTACTTATTGGTTAAGAGGGACGTTGTCATTTTTCCTAGCGATTCTTTCAAATATTTTTCACTTTCACCAGCTTCTTTATGTATTAACTTAGAGCCTCGATTAACGCCCTCTTCCCCTGCCCCCTTCCTTTTTTATTTTTATTAACTTCTGGTTCTTTATATTGTTTTTTTTTTTAATATATTTTGAGGAGCAAAATAATTGAATAAATTCATAAATTAAGTTTGAAGCATTTTGTTTTTGAAAGAAATATTTAGTTCTTCATTACGTCATTTCTTGAATAACAGCATCTATCTTTGCCTTTTATTATTAAGAAAATCCATATTTTTACTACTATTTAAACGACTTTTATTCAAAAATATGTGTCATGTGTGATGACAATTAAATCATCTATCAAAAATACGAAAAAAGTGGGGGGTTGTCATTTCAAAAATTTACGATAAATTAAAACAGATGCAAAAACGTATGCTTTAGAAGTTAGAATTGATCTGTCAGAGCATTTGTTCGAAAACCAAGTCGCTTTCAATTTCATGAATTTGTTCCATAATTTTGCCTCGCACAGTAAATGCAGAATCCTTCATTTTACCGATTTAACTATTCTAATTGAAGTATTTATAAATTTATTTCGAATTATATATCGCTAATTTGATACATGGTACAACTTAACTAATTTCGGTAGAATTTTCTGGCTTCTCTTTGCAGCCATGTTGCTTCAGGTATTATACCAAGACTGCGAAAGACAACTTGATATACATGAGTCAATACAATGACCATGATTGCAATTTTTAGGAATGTACGTTATCGGTAATGAGAGCTGCTTAAATGTCCATTTATTTAATTAAAAATACGGCCATTTAAATGTATTTTTTAATTGAATCCATTCTATTAAATCTTAGTTTAAAAGATTTTGTTAATACTATGCGTAAATCTTTCATTATTAAAATTCCAAAAAGAATCAATTCCAGTTTACGTAAACTTTAGTAGGTTATGTCTTTTTTCTTCTGAGTTAATACACAATTTATGTATGTATATATTAAAAGAATCTTTATTCAAACTAATGACTCATGTTTCTCGGAATTCAGTAAAATATAATCGCAGCTAAAATTCTAATAACAACAAAATTTACAAATATAATAAAAGAATAATAGATAAATATCCGAATAACTACTTTCAACACCGCGGAATGCAATTAGCGAAATCATGTTACAGATTCCTCGTAGAAAACTTACATAATAGTTAATTACGATTTCCGACCTTGCCGCACTCATCCACTTCAGGTACCTAACTACCATTTTCTACACGTTCTACGTCAAAGTTAATTAAATCGTGAATTCAGTTAATTAGGGTGTGCTATATTATGAATTGTAAAAGCCGGCCTTTATCTTCCGTCAACATGTCGTAGATATAAAAATGTCCGCCAGAAACAGGTTACTTTGAGTCCTTGGCACGGTCGTACGCACGGCAAATTTTATTTTAGCAAAATTGCTTGGTTTATCGATCTTCCAGAGTATCATTTGATTTATTTCTAATCCATATTGTGGGCATTAGTACTAATTTTGGATTCGTAAGAATACGTTTAAACTTTCAATGATGCGTAATTTTTAACAATTTTCTTTACCATAAAGGTATGCATGGCAGATAAATTATTAAGTTACGCTTTGACAAAGTTTTAAGATGTCATTGCAAGTAATAACATTTATAATAGTCGTTAACTCTTTGAGTGCTGAAGAATGCTGATTGTATTTTTTCTTTTAAGTTGATGGTACATATAATAGACCAGCCCGCAAATACAGTTTTGGCCAATCATATTATTTTGCTTTATTTTAGCTCAGACCTTACTTGGATGAAAACACCAGACAGAAAAATTAATGTAGATCAGCAATTAAACATTTTCTTAGTTTCTGTTTGTATCCACCGATTGAGATACTACGGAATAATACAAATTTTAAAAACCAAAAAACACGTTTGCAAATAGTTTTATTTTCCTCAAACTTGAAATGAAACAGCTTAGTGTTTGTATTGGAATTACGCCAAATGATACCAGAACTCAATACCTAAAATATAATGCTGTTAAACATAGCTAGTCATGGCAAAAGTGAGCATTTCTTATCGCAATCTAATGCATGACACTTATAGACAGCGGCACAAGTGGGTACAGTTTACCAACCCTTCTCCTAGCAGCTCATCAACTACTAAACCAGAGAGGGTGCGCACCGAAAGTGCATTGGGTAAAACTGTACACGTAAAAGATCCCTCAGGCTTCCTACGGTATATTGAAAACACATCGAAAACTGCCTAGAACACAATGCTGCTAAATATAGCTACTCATGGCATTGATGGGATCAGTTACGGGAAAAACAATGTGAGGAGAGAAAATTTGGAACTCTGTAACCGCTTGTGTCGCTGTCTATGAGCGGAAGGCAAGTGTCTTTTCTTGATACTAGATAGTCCTAAGAAATGTGCACTTTTAACTCTATGCTTATTCAGAGTGATATGGACAGAGAGGGAATTTGCAATATGTGGTTAGGGAAATCGCGTGAAACCGCGCTAATGACCGCGGGTAGGCAGAAATATGTCCGCGTTTTTTCTTTCCTCACATTGTCTTTTCCCGTAAATGAATGATCCCACCAAGCTGTATTTAACAGCATATTGTTTAAGTATTATGCTCTAGGCGCCTTTTGATGTGTTTTGTTGATACCAGAACTGTTGAAATTTTGTTTTACAGTAAGTGATTTTCTGTTTTTCCTTTTGTATTTTTCAAGATCCTCAGATCTACTTATTTGGCTGTTTTCAGGACTACTTATAGTTTATATTTTTAATTTGTTAGATTTTTAATAATATCTATGGAAAATGCAAAATATAAATGATTTGTTGTTATGCGCAGATGACTTAAAATTATATGTAACAACTATTAATTCTCAGGAGTGCAATTATTTGCAAAGCCAACTTAATATATTCCACACGTGGAGTATCAACAACTAGCTAATAGTTAATGTGACCGAATACAAAATTGTTACTTACACTCATAAGACAACTTCATTTGTATATACCTATCACTTGGCTGGATCTCCTTTACCAAGAGAGTGTTGTATGAGGGATTTTGGTCTCGTCCTCGACTCAAGACTGACCTTTACAGAGCATATATCCAGTATTTGTGCATTGGGGTTGAGTATGTTAGGATTAATTATACGTGTTACACGACCATTTTCTTCTATAACAGCCATTCTTACTCTTTATTTCGCTTTTGTTCGATCTCGACTGGAGTATGCGTCCTTGGTCTGGTCACCTTTATACATCTATCAGATACATCTTTTGAAACAAATTCAATAAAGTTCTTGTACTTTAAAAAAATTAATACTTACCAGATACAAGGATTTAGTCACAATATTAATTATTAATAAGAGATATTTAATATTAATTCCTTAAAATTACTTCGAAAACAAGCTGAGTGCAAATTCCTATTTACTTTACATAATAATGATCCTGATGATTGTTGAGTTAAATCAATTTCGTTGTACCGCGTTCAGAATCTAGGCAAACAAATATATTTTACTGTTTCGCACCTCGAACAAATATCGCCATCAGGTCCCCAATATATAGAATGTGTAGCAGTTTTCAACTCTATGGAGTTTGATGATGTACATCTAACTCACCAAACTCCACTCCTGCTTACCATCACTTTTCACAATATGTAAACCGCAGATACATTATGGATAGCAAAATTCTTTTCCCATTCTGCTTCTTTCTTTCCAACTTTTGTACTCTTTTGTTAAGTTAGATTAAAATAATTTGGATGTGGCTGTAGATAGTCATTGTACGATATTTAGTTATAAGTTTATTGTAGCTTGATCTACCTCTTTTTTCTTTCTTCTTAGTTTTATGTTTAATTGTAGGTAACTTGTTTTACATTTGTACATTAATTATTAAATTTTGCCTTCCAACTGGATATAGTTTTATCTGTTGGGTAATAAACTGTTATTATTATTATTACAAGACGGTGGAACATGTCACAAATCGCACGAGGAATCTTGAATTAATTCAAGAAAAGTCTCCTCGACGGGTTATTTCGAAAACTGGCAACCGTTAGCTGACCGCCACGGTGATGCGATCTCTCACTCGTGGAGTTTTTTCTGCGGGGGTATCTCAAGCCTCAGGTCTGCGAGAACAAACTACGAACCACTCGTGATCTTAAGCCAAAATTTACCATGATACGTTTGAAAAAGTCAGAAATTGAGAGACAAGAGTCGATAAGGCTTTTGGACTTATTTCCAGAATGCCACTTATTGTTTTTCATTATAGGGTAAAAAATATTTGAGTAATGCTTGTAATAATTATTATGTCTTAAATAAGGAAAAGTGAATTATAGGTTGCACGTTTACAAAGCTTAAATCCAATGCATGATTTGCAAAAAATGGTAGAAATAAATTTTCTTTGTTTATCTATCTATTGCTAATCAGATGATTATTGAAGGCATTAATAGTGTTTTCTTCTACTCTTTTCACTCGTGTAACTTGTTTTACATGTGTACATTATTTATTCAATTTTTGCCCTGTGATTGGATATTGTTCTATCTGTTGGGTAATAAGGTAATGTTATTACTATTAAAATACGTTTTCTAAACAATCTTTAATTTTATTTAAGTTATCTGTTCGAAAGACGTTAACAGTGTGTTCCTTATTCTTTTGAACCTTTAATAGCTCATACAGTTACGGTGTAATTTCTAAACTAATAACACATCCTAAATAATACAAACAGTTCTCTAATCTAACATACGTTACAAACAATAGATAATTGGCGACAAATATATCACATAAAAAAGACAAATCTAGTAGCTACCCGAACTATAATCTAAGTAATCATCGTGCGCCGTAATATCGATTGTTTGGTAATCGGTTTCCGTTGTGGTTTCGGGTGTAATTGCATCAGGTGCATTAACGAAATTTCCTTGCGTTGGGAGATGTACTATGTTTTCGTCGGGATTCGCCTTAATGTTACCGCTGTCATCATTTCTCTTGGTAATATTAGCTTTGGTATTATCTACATTAATTACCCGGCTTAAACATGTGTCCTCCTCTAACAACGCGTTTGAAGAGCAAAAAGCTTTGATAGATCGAATATCGTCGTCGTTTAGAATCCCATTCAAGCACTCGAAAGTTGAAGTACTGTAGGAAGTCCGCAGATCGATTTCGGGAAAACAGTTGGCTCTAATCGTTTCTCTAACTTGTTCGGTGATATTAGCTAAAATGTTTTCAGGATCAGCTTCCTTTAAATCGACCATCTTCCTTAAGCAATCCTCGTAGCTCATTGTCCTTTTTAAAGAACAGTACCTTGCTATATTCGAAATCGTGGTTTCATTTAAAACGTCCTTTATACAATCAGAGATCGAAAAATTGCCCGAACTCCTAACATCAATTTCTGGTAAACAGATAGCTTTAATTGTCTCTAGCGTTGCCTCGTCAATGTCATCTGAGTTTGTTATATTTCGTAAGCAGTCTTCGGAGTTTATTCCCTTTAATATACAATAATTTTTAATTTCTTGAATAATACTTTCATTGAAAATTGAGTTCAAGCATTTAAATGTTGTTAAAGTGGAGGTATCTCTTAAATCAATTACTGGAAAACAGTTATCTCTTATTGTCTCAATTATCTTCCTATCAAGTTCTTGCACAGCTGTTAATTTAGTTATATTTCTCAAACATATTTCTGCAGGTTGCAAGGCATTATTAACGCAGTACTTTTTAATTTTTTGTATATCTTCGTGTAAAATCCTTTGTAAACATTCGAAATCACTTCCACTTTCGAAAATAAACCCAGAGAAGCATTCGGTCTTTATTTTTTCAATTAATTTTTCATCAAATACATTGATAGCTTCATCTTTGACATCTAACCCAGTCATATACCTTAGACATGCTTCTTCAGGGGGAATATTATGAAAAATACAATATAATCTAATTTTTTTAAGTACACCTTTGTTCAAGCGACCTTGCAGGCATCCAAAATCGGAAAAGTTTACTGTATTTCCGTCGTCCATTTCAGGAAAGCAATTACTTTTGATTATTTCTAGCACATCTTCTTCAGGCTTAGATGTTGTAGTCTCGGAAAGTCCTATATTAGTTAAATTTCGTACACACTTGTCTTCCGTTAATGTCGTGTTGAATAAACAATAAACTTTTATGTCCCTTCTTTCATCCTCGGTTAAAATTCCTTGAAGGCAATCAAATATTGAATCTTCCGCAGTTCTTGAGTTTTCTTCTGAAAAGCATTTGCTTTTAATTGCTGCAGTGATTTCGCTTCCTAACGAAAAAATGTTTCGGCTGGTTTTTGTTGCATTAACGGTATTCTCATCAAAAGTATTGTTTACTTTCTTTGAATATTTTCGGGCGTATTCATCTAAAAAGGATTGCCAATGGTTCTTGTATTTTTCAGTGAAAATGAATCCGATCACATTCGTTTTGTTTTCGATATCCTCAATGATTTTTCCCAGTTTTTGCATGTAATCTTTTATAGAATCCAACGTTGTTTCTTGATTACTGATTTTGGTCAGGTTTTCCAGTCTATCTACAGCATGTTGTAACTTAGTGGTGTCCACTAGAGCAGTAACGTCATTCTCCGTTGGTGATTTAATCTTATCAATGGTTCTTTGAAGTATCTGTAAAAATTTATGAGAAGCTTATTAATCAAATCATGTTTTCAATAACTTATTGTTAGTTGCACTTACCTTTAGAAGTTCAATTGCCTCCTCGATTTTTTGATATAGTCTATCAGCTTCATCAATACTAGACTTTGGGGAGTGTAAATTGGTCAAGTTGATTTTCATCATGTTCAAGGAATTCAAACCATCTTCAATTTTTAGATCTGTTAAGTGGGACTTGTGTAGAATGGCACTCAAGCCTTTTATAGCATTCTTCATTCCAGAATCGTGGTTTCTGATAGCTTGTTCTAGTTTCTTAATATCTTTGGGTGCTACTGCAGTCCTGTTAAATGCCAAAGAACTTATTTAGTTATTTAGGTTTATTAAAATCTGGTTTTCGCATACTTAGTATTGAAAGTATTAATCATTTCATCTAGAACTTCACTGATCTTCGTTTCTAATTGCGGTTCATCTTTCTGGAGCCTGTAGCAATTCTCCATAAACAAATTTTGGGCTAGCATTAAACTTTCAAAATTACTATCGATTTTCTTGTCGATTTCATGAAGTTTAGACTTTTCTTTTGAAGCTGTAACAAGTAATATGAATCTGAGTAGTTCGTAAGGCATACAAGTTTGTTTTATGTTTTAGAATTTCAAATTTCTCCTATCTTCTTTACTACGCATTAGATGCGTGCGTACTGTTACACTTAAACTTACAATCACTTAATAAGCCCTGGCCTCCGCTAAGCCTTCCGACTTCCACGGTTAAACTCCTAAGTCCGTTTTGAATTTCATATCTGGTCAAGTTAGATACCAGCGACATGCTCCTCAGTGTTCTCTCCAGGCGATCGTAAGTCTGCCAAGACGTCTCGTGGAAGTCGACGATCTGAAATTAAAATTTCACAGTTAGTTATTACTGTTTTGGGACGACATTGCGACTGATATTTCCTCGGGTGGAACGGCAGAAGAGATATACTGTTTTAATTAAAGAAATGAATATAGGACGAAAGGGGAAAACTGTTGTTTTTATTACACTTTATTGTTTTTACTTCGTATTGCTGGAGATTCTTCTTATGGCTTGGGATTTTATTAAATGATAAATGATAAGAATCGTTTATATGTTTCTTCCTCAGCAGCAAGATTTACGGATACAGTAATCAAAATACATTACAAATAAAGCACAATAATTGATATTTCAATAAAACAAACCATATTATTATATATAGTACACATCTGCCGCTTGTTAATATACAGGATGATATCTGAAGTAACATAATAAGATAATATTTCTTTTAAGAAACATAGACGAAAAGCATATAATCTAATAGTATTTATATTTATGTAGTAATGTTTAATGTCTTTAAATATTTCGAATATATAATTTATTTTTTTTAAGATACTCTATTGAACAGCCATATTTTAAAATTAAAAATGATCAAAAAGTTACCAACTTAAATATTTATGTAATGTTATCTATAATATTATATGTATATTTATGTAATACTTTTTCAGGAATTTGCTAATACAGGTTGGATTTAAGTCTAATAAAATTAGAGCTTTCCATTTTTTCATACTTTTCTATTTCATTTGATGGACACCCTACATAAACATGCGTTTTAATGAAAATCTTTTACATACGACTAACATCTTGTATTATTTTTGTAATAGTATTATATGTCATTCTATACATATCTGGAATCTTCGTTTGTTCCTCTCTACAATGATACTAAATTTGTTGCAATTTACGTGCAAAAAGTTTTAAAAGGTTTCAAACAAAATCGTAAATTTTTAATTGAATGCAAAACAATTTTTTTGTATGTACAAAATAAAAATAAACAGTTCATAATTTACAGACAACAAAGAAAATAATTAAATTAAATCTTGAAACTGTTATCCATTCACATCTAAGCAGAGCCATTCTGGAGCTTCTGAATTTCTTATTTGAATAATTGTATTCTATTCGATTTTTCGATCTTCTAATTACTTTGGTTTACTTATGTAAATGTTTATTTGAAAGGAAGAAGTGAATATATAGCTGGTTGTCACGTTGCAATTAATTCCTGATTTCATTTCAAAATGCTCCTTCAAAACGTAAAGAGAAATATCGTTAAAAAATCAGATTCCTTATCCTGCTAGAATTTTAAAAACATTTTGTAATGTAATCTCGATTATTACCCAAGTAACCCATCATGCCTAAGATTGAGGATGAGCACCTTTTTTCCGATTCATCAGCTTGGATTTCGCAACAAACTTCAACTATACATTATCGAATTGCGGATGTTATCGAGGGAATACTAGAAAAGAATGACATTCGATCGAGTACGGCACAAGAGCGTAGAGTATAGGCTCCAGAGATATCTACCACGATAAGAGACAAATTTTTCACTCTCACATCACTGACCGTCACTTTAGGGTCAGATATGGCAGACTGAACAGGTATGCGGTGGCATACCGCAGGGTAACGGTTTTGGACCTTTCCTTTATCTGCAATGGAGCAATAGCATCCCGTAGAACAATGGAATGGTTACAATAATACTCGTTACTGAACAAGACATATAATCGTTAACAATGTCACCAATTGGACAAAGAAATGGCGCACTAAGTTTAATAAAGCGAAGTTGACCTATCTCAATTTCACCAACAGAAAATATGATTTTGTACCATAGACAGTCAACCAGCATGTGTCATTGAGGGAAGGTCTTTAGACTTCTGGATACCAAACCAAGATGGAAAAGAACAAAAAAAAGAACATTGTTGACTCGATGTGAAATGTGTAAGTGAAGTAAGTGTGAAGTCTGCAGCATTATTTGCACCTGTTTCAGTTTTATAGGCCTTTTCTAGAGACTGTTGGCCTGATGGTGTGTAAACTTCCACCAAACCGGTAGCCGTTATTTGAGATGGAAACACTGTTGAAGGAAAAACGTGAGCAACTCGTACTCAAATTCAGCTACATGTATTGAGTTATAGCGAGTTACTCTATGTTGAAAATGTGTAATGAACTTCTCTACAAACAAATTATGTATAAACATAACAACTTTTGAAGTTAGTGAAGAAATCCAATATCAAAATGACTCAAACTTTTAAAGACGAAGTACTTGGCAATATTATTAATGCACCGTGGTACATTCCTAATAAACACCATCCGTCAAGAGTTGAAAGTGCTTATGGCTGAAGAGATAAGATTAAGAAGTGTGTAGAAGAGACTGGGAAGCCAAGAAAATGTCGCAATAATCTTATTCGATAATTTATTCAGTGGCTCAAGAGATTTATACCGTTTGGATTAGTGTAGTGATAGTGCAAGAAATTTCGTCTACCAAACACTTTAAAAGATAAATTGCTAGATAGATTTAATCTGGTTACAATTTAGAATGTCCATGCGGCTTTAAAAAATACCATAGAAAATAACAGCTCTCCAATTGATTACTAATGTTGCAACAATTAAAGTGAAAGAAAAAATCGTATGAAATTTCTAATTAGCAAGTGGTTTTTGCTTGTAGTAAATGGCTTTTCAGTTTGTTTGAAAATGCTTGACATTCTTTGTATTTTGTCGGAACTTCGGTTACATCTGCACGAAATTTTAAAATCATACTACAAAAAAAGTAAGTCACTTGGGAATTCAAAATGAACCTTTGTCTTTAATTAAGCTCGTTTAAAATGTGTATTATATTCCTAACAAAAAAGAAGTTTCCAGAGAACGATGAAAAGGCTAGTCTTCAAAGCAAAAAATTTAATCAAAATTAAATACCATTACGAAAATAATAAATTTTTAAAAACAGCCGCTTGATGAACTTCGCATAACATTTCTTTCAAAGCAAGCAGGTACATTCGACGATTCCCCTAAGATGCAAAATTTAATTACGCTTCCCGTTTTTTCTTTTTTCTTATTTCCTCTTAAAAAGACGATTTCCCCGTTAGCATAGCCTCAAATTAAAGTTCTCCTCGACATAATTGACACGTGTTTCGGTAATTTTCTGCGATTTAATTAAAAATTTACCTTGTTAGAGAGTACCTCGAAGTTTTCTTTCATGTCCTTCCTCACCGTAGCCGTGATGTTTTCGCTCATAAGCGACAAAGTTGTTTCATCGGATTGAATGGGTCTTGGGCTGAGCTGGAAAAGAGATAAAGGAACAAATAAAAATGCGGCGCATCGGTTTGCGTAAAGAAAACGAAATGAATTGAAAGGTTTCGCATCTCACGTTCGATGATGTCGCTTCTTTGATGTTAAGCGTATACAATGTGCTTCTGGAACTAACTAATGCAATTTCTTAGAAACGGTAGAGGATTATAAAACGAATCTGATTTCTGTGTGTAGTTTTTGCAATAATGTCATCAAAATCTTACAAGTAATTGACATTTAATAATCTAATCACTTAAAATAAAGTTATTGGTGTTAAAAGATCTTTATTTTATAGGGCACTTATTGGCAACGATTCTACTTCTTCGACTTTACTTTTATTGAAAGCCACTTATTCAATTACTTGATATTATAATCTTTAAAATTACACGTCCAAATGTAAAACCGATTTGACTGGTTCAATATGGCATTGGAAGTTTCCACTTTGTATACAAAACGTTTTCCTAGATAGTGGTTGCGATGCACACTGCCCGTCATAAGTTTGATCGCACTGTATAAAATAAAAGAAATTAGACGAGAAATTTATTAAGGAAACAAACTTTATCCATTAATCTGAAAAGAATGTTTTATTGACAAAATATTACATTCTAATAAAATACATACTGTTTCTTCAAAGTAACTGCCTTTTGCCTTAATAATTACCTGACAGTTACGCGGCAACCTTAGAACTAATCGATCCAAGTACGATTTGTCTATAGCATTCCATACTTCCTTCAGAGCATTTCAGAATTCTGTTTTGCCAGTCGGAGATTATTTCCGGGCCTCGCGATCGAAATGATCCCACAACAGCTCATGGGAGAGCTCAGGGCTCTGTGGCTGCCACTCTATTAACGGTATGTTTGGAGATGTCATTTTGCTGATAAATTAACCTCTCCCTAATTAATTCACCCCCAGTTGGTACCGCATCGTTTTCTAGAATTCTCAAATACGCATCCTTTGTCATTCTTTCATTTATCTTAACGAATTTTCCAATCTTTCCTCCTGCAAAGCAACCCCACACCATGATGTTTCCTCCTCCATGTTTCACTGATTTTGAAATACACTCGTCTAACATTCTTTCTCCATGGCGGCAACAAACATGGGATGTTTACTTCTGAATAACTGGAATATCGATTCGTCTGTCCATAACATATTTTCCAATCATTTACACTCCAATTTACGTAAGCTTTTGTCCAATTTAGTCTTTTCCGTTTGTGTATAAACGCGCGTTTGAATATTCAATTCCTTTCTTTTTGGCATATCTTCGATCAAATAAACTAACAATATGAAATAGGGTCTTTCTAACGCAATCACACACGTGTCCAGTACTTCCGCAATATACTAGATTCATACTGAATGTATAATTTATTATAAGACAGGTGGATGATTCAACACCTCTCCCAAATTCTATTTCATAACGCATTCATCTCCAATTTCCTACTATTAACGCATTATTTGTTGCTTTATTGGCATCATAAAATTTAATAAAGGAATACATTGCTTATGTGTTTGCATGGATTTTGTATAAGTCTTGTTATTATGAATTGTGCAAATGCCATTTTAAGCAGACTAGTATGAATTGCCCTAAATATTCTTAAAATAGTTCTATAATAGACTTAGCTGCGATCAAACTAATGCCGGATAGTGTATGTATGTTATGCATGAATTTTCTACTGTAATTATTAATATAGTATCTAACTTCTACACAGGAATTGAGTTAAGTGATTATTGATTTCACGAACACAAAATCTTCGATTATTTCTAAACATTTCATCACTAATTAGCTATATTACTTGTTGCCGATAAATCCAGATGATCTTATTCAATATTCAAAAGCCTTAGCAAAGCCCAATTCCCAAATAAATTACTGGTGGAAAACGTAATGAGTTTGTCGAACTTGTTTGTATGCAGGATGTTAGAAAACACACCTTGGGCTGGTTTCGGAATATTACAACTTTGCAGGCTAATGTAATTTATAAAATTTCGATATTGCTATTTTAGAATTTTTATCTTTGAACCTACAAGGGATGATTCTAAAGTGATAATCACCGATTGGAATGAAACTCACGTTTAGTTAGGGGTTGAGAGCTACTTCTGAAATTTCAACCATTTTCAGATTTTTGCAATTTGCACTGTTATTGTGAATAAAAGAAAATAAAACTATATATTCGAATGCGCCTTCTGTAGGATAATTAAAGAGATGAGATTTTACGTGCAAATGATTCCTCGTACGTATTTACTGCTTCTCATCCCTAACTATTCCGAAAAGAAATTAAAAGTAACGAGTACCTAGTGTTAATTAATTGAGTAGTTTGAGATATATAAATTTTATAAATGATCAATCTTCATCACTAACTTTTCACAATTTTACAAATGACGCTACTTTGATAGTAGGTTGAGGTACATAGGTAAAATAAAAGCTCATTGTCAGTAGTATCTTATAAATAACATTGAGTAGGTATATGTCAACGTTTCGCTAAACATTGCGGCTGGCATCTTCAGGACGATGTTGGCGGTTCGCTGGTCGTTTGACTGGCGTATCGGTATTATTTTAATTGATGCTTTATTGATGGTTGAATTCGTAAAATTTTGTGGCGTACATGGAAAAAAATATCGATTTATGATAATTACCAGTCTTACTGCAACGGTACAGCTTTCTCAAGATATATATATATTTTGTTCACATCGTTTACATGAAAACAAAGTGAGTAAGGAAAAAATCATAAAAATTATATACAAATCCATAATTACCATCAAAGTGGCGAATGTGAAACGTTGTGAAAGAGATGTAATAGAATGGTAAAGGGCCGTACATGCAACATGTATATTTATTTACAGTTAATAATTATAATTTTGCGTGTAATTACCAACGTTTTAAAATTTCTGAAAAGATATCACGGTAGAATTTGAACTTATTCTCCCTCCCTTACCGGGGGAACGTCGTACCACTAGACCACTAAACCGTATAAGTTCAATTCACTTTTAATACCTAGATGCCGTAATGTCTCTAGATATATCGCAAATGTCAGCAGACACAATGATTTAATTCATATGTATGTACTTGGCATTGAAAATAATATTGTATCTGCTGAGGTATTCGCGGCATATCTACTGACATTACAACATCTAGGTATTAAAAGTGATTTGAACTTACATGGTTCCGTGATCTAGTGGTATGATGTTCTCCCGGTAAGAGAGGTTCAAATCATACCGAGGCTTTTTTTCAGAAATTTTAAAACATTGGTAATTACAAGGAAAATTATAATGACAAATCAACAAAAGCCCCACATTGATATTTACAGTTACATCTAGCATGTTATAAATTGTTGCCCGTATACATTATGTATTATTCTAATTATTATTACGGTAATAAAAATCATGTTGAAGACATGTTGAAAACAGAAATAATCATTACAGTCCGATTTATAAAAGCAGGCTTGCCACAGATTGAACATAGAGTTAGGTCCCTCCTTTGTAATCTGAAAAAGTATATTTTACTGAATAGATGAAACGACCTGCTTTAGTGTCTACGTAGCCTCCTTTATATCACGAATATGAAAATCAATTTTTACGACATTTTTGAGGAAGCGAATTGATTGTAAACTAAAAATTGCAGTTTTTCTATGTTATGCCGCTAGTATAAATCAATATCTATATTACCGAGTAAAACTTGATCTGAAAACGTTTTCACGAACGCTTTCCATACACGAAAGCCGTATACATCTAACGATTTAATAGTACCAAATATTTCCTTAGGGATGGTTGAAATATGAAGTTTATCGGCAGGTTGTATGCTTGAAATTTAGTAGGATAGTGCTTACTTCAAGAGTCGAGTAATAGAATTATATGCTGTCTGTGTCCCACTTTATTCGTTATTCGTTGTAAAAACTCATCCATCGGCCATTTCCTAAATATTTTCCATATTAGTTTGCCTGACGAAAAGAAACTTCATTCTTAAAATTTGATACCTGGTAAATATAAAATATGATTTGAAAATGTGAAAAGTCCAATCTGGAATAAATTTTGTGAACCTAATGCACCTTCAATCTCCTTGATATAAGCAAAGGTGATGTAAATTTTCTTGTAGGCGATATTATAGGCAATACAGTATGTGTTCTAAATGTTACAGATTGTACAGCTCATTCAATTGTTTTGCTTTCCTTATACATAGATGACGCAGCATATATTTCTAAATTAAACTCGGTTTCATCTGCCTTATAAACGACACATTTTAATATACATTTTGATGGATACTATGAAATCTGTCTGACAAGATGCTATAAAATCTTTGAAAACTGCTTCTATTACAACCGTGTATTGCTACCTTTATTAAATTCTTGTTTTCTTATGGATAGTATAGTTAGAGTATCTTCGCTCTCTCTTTCGCCATCACCATTGAAACGAGGTGTACTACAGGTTTTGTAATGGAACCATTATTATTTACAATGTTTATTAACGATATAGTTGCAACATGTTTAAATGAAGTTTGACTTGTTTTTATAAAACGTTAGTATACAGGGTGAAAAGTATGAAAAATGGGAAGATTTAATTGTATTAGACTTAAATCTAAAATATTTTGCAAAAATTTTATTCGTCACACCGTGCACGTTACAACCGTAACCTGTAGCTTTTGTAACATCGACTGCGATGTTATTGGCATGTATGCAGTCTGCGTGTATATATGCGAGTTTAATTGGATGGATGTATTATCTACCAAGTGTATGCACAAGTTTTTTTCTGTTTTTTTGGAATTCAAGAGAAATTAATTTTTTTTTATTCAAAATATTGGCCATCGGCTTCTACACATTTCACCCATCTTTCAGGAAAAGCTGTTTGCGTTTTGCAGCAAACTATTCGTCGAACCATTTCCAACTTCCTAGAAATTGCTGAAGTGCTACTTTGCGAGCGCGTGTCCCATTGATGGGAAGAGGTGATACTCAGATGGCGCCAGGTCTGGGGAGTATGGCGGGTGCGGAAGGATGTCTCACCTAAGCGATTTCAAGGTGTCTTGGTTTTGTTGTGTGAGACGGTGCATTGTCGTGTAACAAAATCACTTTGCAATGTCTTCTGGAACGTTCCGGTCGTCTTTCGAATAATGCGTGGTTTAAATTAATCACTTGTTGGCGTTAGCGTTGCGTATTAACGATTTCACCGCATTTATAATACACAACATCGCCCTGGTGCCACCAGACACAGAGCATGGTCTTCTTGCCGAACTGATTAGGCCTTGGTGTTGAAAGACCGCCTTCGCCAGATGAAAGCCAAAATAAATCCATTTTTCGTCGCCCGCCACAATTCAATACAAAAACGATTTCCTTTCGTGGCGTTGAAGCTGCATTTCACAGGTGATTTTGCAATTTTATATTTGACGTTCATTCAAATCGTGTGGGATCCATCCATTTACCGAGTTTATTGATCTTCCCTATTGCTCGTAAACCTCTGCTGATTGTTTCTTGCGACACATGTAATGCTTCTGGTAATTGCCGTTGAGTTTGAGTTGGGTCATCATCCAATACCTCCTGTAATTGCCCGTCTTCGCATTTTTGTGGCCTACCAAAGCGCTCACTGTCCTTCACATTGAAATCACCACTTTTAAATTGTCTAAACCATGCCTCATATGTTCTAATCGATCGGGCGAGTTCACCATATGTTTCTGTTAGCAAACGATGACTTTCAACAGCTTTTTTCTTTTGATTGGATGAGAAAAGTAATGCGTGCCATAAATGTTATTTTTCATTTTTCAGGCACAAAACTCGACGTGATCATTGAACGATAAAGCAAAGACGCTAGTTTTTGGCGGACTGAATTCGTGTGTGTTTGTAGTTTAACTGCCAGATAATACGCTGCGTACTTTTCGCTGGCGCCTTCTCTTAGCTAAACCGGAAGAAACTTATGCATACACCTGGTATACACATCCTGTACCCATAAGTGGCACATATTAAAAATTATTAGAGTTTTTTAATTGTGACAGTTGCGTCCTAATTGACCCAAAATTTTTTGGTTTTATGTTTTAAAAAGTTACACCTTTTGCTTTTCCGTATTTTTATTTTATTTTAAAGACATCCTGTATTGAATAAAGTTTGAATAATTTTAATCTATTTTTAATCAAGTAAAATTAATAAGTTTTTTTCTTATATTAATATAATAATATATATAAAAACAGATATTAAACGAAAAATTATCAAACTGATGTATAAGTCTTCGCGTTGCTTGTTTTATCAGTACTGTTATACCACATATGTACGTACATTGTGCAACAAAAGGTAACTCTTTTTTTCTAGTTTCTATCAGAATTCTTTCATCTACGCTAGGAAAACCTTCTCTAGGGATGCTGATAGTGAAAATGTGTTTTCTGTACGTTTTTCTTATTATAGCCCTACGCCGTAAGCTATAAATTCTCGTGATGTGGATCTTTACGATGTGCAAACATACATAGGTATACGGCGTTTATATGCACATATTTTGTTATAGTGTGGTGAGTTTGTTCGCTGTCCGCTCTTTCACGAACACGTAAACATGTAAACAGTACATCAATCGTGCACGAACTATGTACAATCCGGACGACGTCTATTTTTGTAATGGATACGGTCGCGGCACAGCCATCAATCAGTCATACACTCAACAGCTCGGTCTAGTTTTCCGCATAATGTTTATCGGAAATCTATTTCATTACAAGGCCTTGATTAAAAAAGTGCATTGCAGGTTTCACTATTTACTTTTGCGACTTGTTTTTGCATCCATTTGCAAGCAAATTAATTTGAAATGTCTATGCAGTGGCCAGTGGCAGTGCATTTTTGGACGGGTCCGATATGCTCTCCATTTGGGAAAATAATAAATGGCGCTTCACTCTTTACGGCAAAAGGTGAAGTAACAAGGCAAAGGAACACCGTGCACACACTATCCTACTTTTTAAGTTTCTTACCATCACACAAAAAAACTTTTACAGTTGCAAGGCAAGCTATGCCCGACACGTAAGAGGTTGTCATTTCAAAATGGTCGGTAGTGATAAAAGACATTACATGGAACATATTATTTTCAGATTAATATTTTTGTCAGAAAACTGAGGGAATGGCAATGGGTCTCCTTTCATGGGTAAATTTGAAACTAACCTTAAGAATGCTTTCATGACTTTTAATCAGATACATTAACATACGAAGGTTGTTTCTTATTCAACCTCCGATAGTTCATAAAAACAAAATAAGTGTAAATAACAAAATGAATTTATTACCAAACATGGGTACTTTTCTGCATAATCACCGTGAAGATTGATGCATTTGTCATATCAAGTCTCGGCAAAGTGAGGCGAGCGGCCGTATCAAGGCGAATGTTCCGTAACGTTTACGTACTCGCATCATTTATGATCGTGACCTTCATGAGTGAGCATAGGCCATGCGGGCGCAGGAATGTTAACACATAAAATAATGATAAAGAATATATTATATAAGGTGCTGAAACACTTACTGTTTTCCCGAAATCACAAACTGGGTGGAATTTCCACACTTGTTCCAGTCTAATGAGTACGGCGTGCGGAATAAATACCTTTTAATGACGAAACCGACCATTCCACATCAAGTGATGTTATATTTGCAAATTTAAAGTAATCCGTGTGACGGATTTTGATGAATTTCTTACGAATACATTCTAAATCACATTTTCTGGCTTTTCTTGAGAGCTTTGGCGTATCTTGGATTGAATTGTAAAACTAGCTTCTTTACATCATCAAAATATTCGCAGTAGTAAAACGCAGCCTTTAGCCATGTTCCTCAACGCGTAGTAATTGGCTGTGGTGGTTCAGGCACTTTGGGACACAGTTCGTCATATCTTTTTGTATGTTTTGGGGACTTTAAAAGTACCGCCTTCGTATGAGCTATTAAAGCATTTACTCGTGGATGACATTTAGGGATCAATTGCGTCACAAGATTTAAAGCATGGATTTTACATGTTACATGTAACAGATTGCCACTTTCTTCTTTAGGAGATCGTCCTAAGGAATGCACGTTAGCGGCACCGTCACTCACAAACATTAAAAGTTGGGTCGTTGAAGCTTGAAATTTGTTCAATCCCCTCAACACCACTTTTAAAATTCCATCGCTAGTACATTTTGCAACTCTTTTGGAAGCAAGTAAGATAGGAGATGCCGGTTCAAATTCTTCCATTGTACGTACTATCACATTCACCACAGAATGTTTTTGCCAATCGGTTGTTTCGCTCACACATAATTACCATTTTTTATCTTTCAATTCTTCCCTAATTCTTCTTTCAACATAGTCACGAGCAGGTGGCATAAAGTTTCTTAACGATGTCCGACTTGGTAATGTATATACAGTTATTTGAGAGCTTAAGCTTTTGGCGGCGATTTTACAGAAAGCCTTTGTTTTGACGAAATTGAGATGGATTTTTTTTTTGAAACCTTAAGGTTGATTTTACTGTTTGTAATTGTGGAAAAAATGTGAAGACTTCAAGACTCCATCAAGTTCTTTACAACTTCGTCTATACTCTAACTCTTCAGAAAGATAAAGGATTTTTGCTGAGCTTTCCCGATTTATCCTAGGGAATTGGACTACAGAACATTAGATTCTCCCCCTAGCTAACCTAGACTGTGATACGTCAGATTATCTAGAAATTTGGCTAGCTATGGAAGCCCCAACAATTTCTACAGTTTCATTGTAACATATTTGCCTAAATTTTAGAGCATTATGGCACCATTCTATTCTATTTTCTTTCGCGAACGTTTGGTTCATTAACAGTACCGATTATAACTACCATTGGTTTTTTGTTTTATTTTCAAAAATAAATTTGAATATAGTTTTTCTTTTCCATTAATTCATCGATAATTATTGAATAAGATTATAAAGCCGCAAGACCGACAGACACCATCAACTTTTTTAAGATAGGCATTAAGAACATGAAAGACGCCTCTATAGTTGCCCTAACCGATTAATTATTACACAGTGTAGTAGCAACCGCAAACCACACCATTACTATGTAATAATTGACCTATAATGTGCTGTGTTTTTATCATTAAACCTTATTTTCCCGGGCAGTTTATATTTTGCTTAGTGTGCTAGGACTTACATTCAATGTTTTCGTTATATTGCTGAGCTTATGTTCTACACTTTCCGATTGCGTCTTGAGCTCCTCTATACAGGTCAGTACGTCGGCGATCTCGGTCTGCATGTCCGCGTCCTTGATCTCGAGACTGTCCTCCATTTTCTCCATCCTAGACAGCATCGTGTCCAATTTAGTCTGAAACAGCGGAGGCGCCAGCTATTAAGCGGTGAAGTCGGATCGTATCGGGCTTGCCGAAAAACACGGCTCGATGAATGTAAAGTAAGGTTGGTAGGGTAATGTAGAAGTTTTAAGAAGTAAACAATAGGCTGGTTGAAGAAAGAAATAACCGCATTTCGATTATTGTCGGTTTAATGATTAGAGTTCTACAAGTATTAATGACGAAATCGGTTTTTATGGTTTAAGTAATGGGCGGATTGGTTATTGGGATGTACACTGTTTTTAATGTAAAGTGTACGAACTTTCAGTGATTAATCGTATTAATATATTCAAGTCCCCTCCGAGACCGACATTTTTTTCGAGAATTTAATTACGTTGGAAATTGCAAGAAAATTGTAATTTTATCATTACTAATGCCAATGTTGGTTTAGTATTGATATTCATATTAATATTAGTATTAATAGGGATATTAGTTTAATTAGGAATAAAGCAATTCGGATTAAGATAATCTAATTTGGTTAATTGCCCCCAAAATAATAGTGGTTACTCCTAAACATTTAATCATATTACTTATAAATAGCAATAAATATTACAGGGCACTTCTGACAATTAGCATTTAGCTTCAAGCAAGTTAAAAGGAAACCTTTTAACTCCACGACGTGAACCATTGAGATTTATTAGTGACATTATGCATACTTCACGCAGTTTTATTGTAGTTCTTGTAATTCAGGAGTATTGATATTTATAGTCGCTTGTCATTAACCTATGACCACTGGGAAATTGTAGTAATTTCAACAAGTAGAAAACAATTTTTCTGTGCTACTTTATTAAAATAAATATACATGACCTTCTTTTCATCCAATAACAGTAGCTATTCTTTTGGCATCCTTTCTACGGACTTTTTTACCTATTTCATTTCATTACTGCTTTCTCATATTTCTTTGATAATCTCAAGTGCGTTTTCTCAAAGATACCATGTTTTTCTAAAATATTACATACGTTTTCTTTAGGATTTAGGTTCATAGAATTTCCAGCAACGACAGTTTAGATAATGATTAATAGATTGTGATCTATGACGTGGCGCTTTGCTGTGCGTAAATGTGTGAGCTGATAGCTTCATTTAACATTTCAATATACTATAATAAATAACTTTCAAAACGTTTTTGCATTATTTTTGATCTATGGTTCCCTTTCTGTAGTATTGCCCCATGAGCGTGTTCTGCAGATAGTCGATGAAGATCACGCCTTGGGAATCCCAAAATATGGTCGCCATTACCTTTCCGGCCAATGGAGCGGTCTTTGCTTTCTTCGGAGTAGGAAAAGTCCATTGCTTCGACTGTTACTTGGTCTCCGGTATGTAGTGGTGGATCCAAGTGTCATCCGCGGTTACGAAATGCATAAACAAATCCCTTAGATTGCATTGGATCCTGGCAGGACACTCCTCTGAAACGGTCACCCGATTTCGTTTTGCCCGGTGTGAGCGATAAGTACTACATCGCACCTAAAGCTACCTAAAATTTCGTGTGGGATATGGCCAACGCGTTCTTCTGAGATGCCTGTTGTCTCTGCTATCTCTTTCAGCTTCAATCGGCGATCGGTTAATACGACATCATGAATCTTCTCGACCATTTTATCGTTGGTAGTGGTTTTTGGGCATACACTGCGTGATTCCTCACTTGCGCTTGTGCGACCACGTTTGAATTCGCTCACCTAGAAGCTGATGGTCGAAAATGATGGAGCACATCCACCATAAACCTCTAGCGTAATATTTTCAATTTCCGTAACCGTTTTCCCAAACATCCAAAAGTGTTTTATCGCTGCACGAAATTCGATTTTATCCATTTTTGCGAAACCGCCTGACTTGCTACACAAAACACTTACGCAACAACTATTGACAATAGACATCTGGAATTTTGACAGTTGTCATAAAAAAAGTTGCTCTTGGCGACCAATGGAACCACTTCAACCTTCCTGCGCACACTGTTCAATCCAAAGGTTGCACAGATGTCTTCGAACTGTTAAGAGGCATATGTTCACATTCCGTCACCTTGCCGTTTGGAGAATAGCACACAGTTTTGTAGAGAACAACGTAGAATAGGTTTGTAATAATCATCTTCAGCAGTTCTTTTCTTCTTTCCTCAATATTGCTGTGAAATACATGTTCCAGGAAAATTAATTTGACAATTCTGGTTATAACATGATGGAAAACATTGTTTTCCTACAATTTTTTGTTTTCTTTCTTCGTCGTAATATTCTTTCTTTGCCCATGATAAAAGCGATTAAGATATCTCACAAAACAAATTTAGATTCACGACACAGCATTTTCGAACACACTAAATGCTATTTTCGTTGTACGATCGTCGGGGATAAACTAATTTATAGATTCATGAGGAAACATACCTACCTGCCCCCATATAATAATTCCTGAATATGTGGATTACGCAGCACCAAGAATTGGGGTGTGGATTTTTTGTCCACACTTGACAGAAAGGTAACAATTGATTGCAACTTCAAAAAAAAAAGAATAAAGGACTAACACAATTTAATTTTATTTTGCCAAACAGCAACATTTCCATCCCTCGCTATTAGTTTCATACTCTGTTGCTTTTGATTCTAAAAGGTGGTCCTCCTGGGTTATGGTATCCCAGTTTCTTTTCCCCATCATATATCACACGTGCTCAATTGACGAAAGGTCGGGAGATATGGGAGCTCTGAACTGTATATACAAATTATTTTATTCTTGATTAAATGTTTAGTATTTTCAATGCTAATTTTCATTATCGTCTTTATAAATGTTTGGTAATCCGAATAATAATTCCCGCATCAGAAACAATAGTCATTGTTGTATTTAAATTGTGTACATTAATTAATTAATATTTACTGAAGTCAGCGAACTGGAAATCTATCATGTTAAGTACTATTGTGCCGGCTAATTAGCGCTTAATTTATTTATACCTCCGAACTTTTGTTGCCGACTGTTTACAATTGTAAATTTTACAAGACAGGACATCTTCAATTAATTATTTTTGCATTCGAGATTACATCTCGTATTCATAATTGTGCCTGAAAAATTCTAGAGTATATAATTTCTTAACAATGAGACATTGCAATACGTAATCTCTGCAAAGATAGTTAATATTTAACATCAATATTTGAAGATAATGTAAATATGATAAAAAAGAGGACAGTTGGAGATAACTTAAATAAAATTGTTTCTGCAAATATAGGACAGCACAAACATAAAGAACATATTCTCTAAATAACGGTCAAACTATACAGAAATAAGGAATTAGTTTAAGTGATTAAAAAAAAGCCTTCGTAAAAAACCACATAAAGACAAATCAGATATCATGTTTATTCTAAAGAAGCTTTTATTTCAACCCAAAGAAATTTGTAAAAAGAAAATATAAAAAAACAGTATTTCAAAGTACAGTAGACGCTCAATAGTGTGAACAAAATGAAACGCAGACTGTTTCCACTAACGATCTGTTCGCATTAAAGGGAGTGACTAATGTTAAGCCTGAAATAATAGGTATTGTTACATCAATAATTTTTTACTCATTTATAATTTCTCATTTTTGTTATTTGAAAAAGATAAAAATATTTGGAAAAAGTGATTTTGACCAATAATAACTAATTTTAATTTGAAAGTTGTAAGAAAATTTGAAAAGTTAAAGTAACCTATCATGCAATACGGAAGAAATTTATTTCGAGATTATCTGTTCAATGATAGACAATCTACAAACTTTTGTAAAACAATCGCGTTCGTGAAGGATCTAGAACTTGGACGTATCAGTAAAAATGTACAAATTTTGCAGAAAGTGCATTTTGAAATCTAGATTGGTCCAGCTGAAAGTAGGATATGATAAAATTGAAAGTCACTATATTGTGGGTCTGGTTAGAAAATCAAATAAGAATGTACAAAAGAAAATGTCCACACTGTAGTTTTTCAAAGCATTTGGAACTGTGTGGAATAAAAAATCTTTTAAGAAAGCTAGTTGAACGTATATCCAATCATATACATACATACATATCAGATAAGAATCACATATTAGACTTTTCTGTTTGAAAATATGGGAACGAATATGTTTAATGCCTTCATATCTCTATTTTCTTAATTCAAAAGTTTAATATTAATGTAAGAGAACTATTTTTTAATTTATTTAGATTGAGATTTATACTAAGTAACTTTATACCAACTTGTCGATTAGAGTTGTGAATACGTTTTATGAACTTCTATACAGTGTATTTCCATATGTTTCAACCAATAAGTCTATTTCTATCCTACAAGAAATTTTAAATCATCAATGCTAGAACTTTTTATTTCATGCTAAAACAAATATCTGCAAGTCAAACATTTTTATATGTCACTTTTTAATTAAATAATTAACATATAATTTTTCAGTTCTCTGTGGATTCATTGTCGTTAGCGGACCAAGTATACGGTTCTATAAATATCCATATAAAATGTAGATTATCAGTAGCCTTTATATATCCAGCTATATTTTAGTAATAAATACTTATACCTTGGACGTTCATGTATTTCAAAAGCTATTGCAGATAATGGTGATAAATTATTCCTGAAGTCCTATATTTTCTATTACACGGGACTGTTTTCGTTATTTCTAAAAATAAAAAGGTGGAATAAAAAAAGAGTGTTGCATGTATTTTCTAAACAAATACATATTTAATTTCAAACTGCGGTTAGAACTGAAAACAATTGAAGATTACGCTCATTAATTGCACTAGGTGCCCTATATTTTCTGTTAAACATGTAAGCTTGACTATTTTACTAAGATAAAAAGATGAATTAAAACAATGTTGCGCGCATTTCATGGCACAACGCCTTCAATATCAAGCTCCGGTTAGAAACGAAAAAATATAAACATTTTAGCACATGTTCGCCTAAATCCGTCTTCAGGTGTGCATTTGTTCACCATTGAAATTAATGAGCAGATCATTTAGAGATTATACCCGTATAAGTGCCATCCTTTCAAAATTTACTCAACACAAGGATTAATGTCCAATACCCAATGAAAATACAATAAATTTTATGATACAACTGCGAGTTATGCTAAATGATTAACCAGAATTCTTAAATCAAATTGTTGTACTGTTAAAGCCAATTCCCTAATAAAGGTACGACGAGTAAAACTCAATGCTAATTGTAAGGATGTCAATAATCATTAAATCTAAGAAATTCACTCTTGAGCATGTACTGGACATGAATACTTCGTGCGGGGAATTCAAAAAGTACATCTAATTGGCTCATATTTCCCCGAACAAAATATTAATAGGAGGATGTTTGCTTTCTGCAAGACTAATTATCAAATCTCCTAGATAATTTATTCGTTGATGTTATTTAAAGGAAATGATTTAAAGGAACCAAAAAGGTTAGTGATGCATGGCTACTAATTATATCTACTAAGATAACTAGCTCTTATACGAGAAAAATGGCACGACAAAATTCATATAACCGAGTGTTTCAGTTTTTATACAAATAACGTACAGATCATTAGAAATGCCTAATTGTTCCCATAATCTTATTGGCCAATTGCAGTCACCAGTCAAATGACCACTATCCGGTTTCTGATGCATATAAATATAGGTTCATCAAATTACCTCATTATTAGTTGCAGCTTTTGTATAAATTATCTATGTGACGTGATTAAGTGGAGTAGTTTTTTTCTTCGATTGAGAATCTTATTAAGTATGTACTCCGTTTTTGACGTAACATCCCAAACAATCTTCGTAATTTTTTAAATATATTATTAGTTAATTAATATAATTTATAATCGTGCCTGCTACTAATTTTTTTAAATCATGATTGCCAAGCAAAGAGAAACTGTCAAAAATTCGAATTTATAAGAACTATGGATTTGATCTGGACAGAATGAGTAAATTCCGAACATTTACCGAAAAATTCTCAAATTTTTGAATATTTAATTTTATTAAAAATTTTTCAATACTTTTTTGTTAAACCTTATTTATTTTCATTAAGTTATAGGTTTAGAAGGTATGGGCTTTAGAAAAGGCAGATTAACCACAGACGGAATATTCACTTTACAACAAGTTATAGAAAACCGCAGCGAATACAACAGAGAAACACAGATAGGGTTTATAGAGTTCGAGAGAGCTTTCGATGATGTAAACAGATGTAAAATTGTGGGATACTATGGAGGAACACGGATATCTACATCATTTAATAACAGGGTTTAGACACTGACATCAGAATTATGGTAGATACAGGCGGAAGATTAACTAGGGAAATAGCAACAAATGAAGGAGTTAGACAAGGCTGCCTATCCTTTTAAAGTTACACATAGGAAATATTAATGTGTAATGATAAAAATCTTTTTAAAAATCATTACACCTGGTATAATTTATAAGTAACGTTTACAAACAAAAATTTGAGGGGGAGGGCACTGATCAATTTTAATTTTTTATGACGTTTGTGCCATTACAATTGGAGTGAGCCAAGGTTATATGGTACATTTGTATGTGAATGAACGTATAGGATTAATATACTGAGTACATGAACAAATTTGGAATCAGAAAATAACTTCACATGAATCTCAAAATTACATGCAAGGTGTAACTTTTGATCAAATTTAAATTTTTTATTACTTCTTTTGTAAGCTGAAATATGTGGAAATATTTTACACGTACAGAACATTAAACATATTGTCGCATTATCGTTAGGTACATAAAATAAAGAAAAAGCAACCTCCAGCTTCCTTTCCATCAATTCCATCTTGCCTTCGGCGAAGATCAACCTGTGGTTCATCCGCTCGTAGACGCTATCAATTTTCCGTAGGACGTGATCGCGAGCCAGGTCGTCCTTGAAATTCCGGCTACTAATGTTTTCCGATATCTTGTCCATTTCGTTGCCCATGACCGCCTCTAATCGGGAGATTTTCGCCTCGACGCTTTCCAATTTTCTACCGTACATTTCGAGTTTGCCTTCGATGCTCGGCGAATACTGCATCGCGTAGATGTTATCCAAGTTCCGCAGCCGCTCCTCGATGGATAATAAAACGGTCTGCAGGCTCTGTAAAATTAATATCGAGTCACAACGCCGTCTGTAGATGTCGTATCGGACAAAAGAAGCCCGGAATCGTGTTACGGTAACTGAATTATTTAAAGCGAAACGTTTGTATATTGGAAACTTTATAATGTAATATTCGTGATCAATTTTTCATCGTACTTGGAATGAATTTTAATGCGAAATGGCGCTGTTTGAATATCAGTTACGATCTACGGTCAATAGATCTAACTCTTTTCTAAATTTAGGTGAAATTTTTGTAAACTTTAGTTCTTGGAAAGACAATTTTTTTTCCTTTGTTTTCGATCAATGATGCAAATAAATAATTTTTCACAATAAATTTGTATTTAATATTCAGTTGTTGCTCCTCGAACTAAGACCATTTGGAATACTTAAGAGAATATAATTTAGGAAATCTTGTTCTAAAGCAAGTATGGGCAACCTTTGACATGCTGTGGGCCATACTTTAGTGTGCAAATACGTTCGCGGGCCGCGTTTAAAAGTAGTGCACTTTAAAGTAGTGTTCATTTTTAGCGATAGATATCAGACATGAAATAATACGACAATGTTATTATAATGCAATTTATTAAAATAAGAAAATGAAATGAAAAAAAATAGGTACAACATTATAATTAAATCGTGAAATTTGGAATTATTACAAACTACGAAAGTTAAATAGCGACAACGAAATAAATGAGACACTTGAGCTTGAATCTGGGAAACTAATCCATCGATGTTTGGATTAATTTCACTGATACAAAGACGCAAAGTATTTTGCAAATTATCGTCAGTCAGCCTTGTACGGTATTTTGATTTATTAACCTTCATCATTGAAAAGAACTGTTCGTTATAAGTTAGAAGTACTGCCAAATGCTCAAATCAATCCTGCAAATTTTCTAAGCCTCGGCAAATGGTCTTTTTCGAGGTATTTTTTGTAGAAATCGCGCAACTCCACGTCTTCAGATTTAGATTTTAGGAGTGACTTTTCTTGAAACTCAATCAACTCCATTTGCAAGTGTATTGGAGCTTGTTGTACATTACTTTTTGTTGGAGTAGCAAATAAATTGAAACTGTCTTCCATGTTTTTAAAATCGCTAAATATGTTCAAAAATTGCTCCGACAGTAACTTGAGTTCTTCAGCATATTGAGCATACGCAGTATTTTCATACTCAGAGAGCGTGGTGAAATGGTAGCTGTTACCAGACAGCACCTGTGCCTCTCACAAGCGGATTTTGTTCTGAAACGCTTTCAAATGGCTGTACAAATCATTTACTAATTGTCCTTGTTTTTGAAGTTTCAAATTTAAATCATTCAAATGGCATGTAAGGTCGACCAGAAATGCTAAGTCACATATCCATTTTGGGTCACTCAATTCAGATAGTAGTTCATCTTTTATTTGCATAAAATCTGCTATCTCATTTCTAAGCTCGTAAAACCGTTTCTGCAGTTTCCCTTGAACTGACGATGGTTAAGCCCTCGGGATCGAATAAAATTGATGGAGTCGAATGAACTTAGAACACAAGTTCTGTTGGTGGATAATGCATTGAAGGACTATCAAATCATCTTTTTGCACATTTGCTTTCTCATACAAAATTCGATGAAACCTTTACGTAAGTCGTATGAGTATAAGTTTTTCAAAATGTTTCGCGGGCCGGATCAAATCGTACAGCGGGCAGGTTGTTCCCCACATATGTTCTAAACAAATATCTTTCGTAATGCCTTTAATTGTTTTCAAGGATCATTACTTAGGATTCTGTAGTTTAATTAAGCCGATCTGCTGCGATATATATACTACCGGCCATAAGTGTTTATCCACCTTAAAATATTACAAAAGCAAGGAAAAAACTAATTATAAAATATATAATAAATATTATTTACGTTATTTTTATAACTGGCACAGTATCATATCAATTTGCTACAAACATAATCATAAATTAACTTAAATTTGCGATAGAAATAGAAAGATAGAAAGAACCCAACTTATATAAAAAAGCTAGCATATATATATATATATATATATATATATATATGTACAATAATAAAAAAATCACTACACAAAACCAGAATTACTCTAACTCGAGATACTTATTTCCACATTGGCACATAATGTAGACAGACGAGCGCATCAAAACAGTAGTCCTAGCAGCAGGAAAATAAAATGGTACAGACGAACGGTCAATCGTATGAGGTTGAAGTAAATCTTTGCGGTAAGATGTGGACAATCAACACGGCAAACGACAACGGCTGCAAGTTGAGTTATTCCATAATGTCACTAAGATTTGAACCACGTGCGGGGTAAACACCTATTATTTTGTAAGTAGCGAACTTCAAATCTTCGATGAAATTACTCTAGATTTTGAAAATGTGTTAAATAATTCGGAAACCAAATTAAACTGGAATATTCATGTTTGCTGACAATGAATGTCATGCACAGCAATTTAATTGTAGCAACGTTCGTAAATTCCCTACAACTTGTAATTAAAAAAACAGTATTTTGTCATCGAAGAGCATTCCAAGATCGCAGAAAGTGTTCACTGTAGATAAGAATGTGTCACGAAGTCGATATGAATATACAAAATGTGATGGTTTTTTGGTATATGTTACCTTACAGCATTTGTTAAGATTCTACCTCAGTTGATTACACTCGCACCAATCAGCCACTGCATCCAAATCACGCTGCAGGTGAATAGAATCATCCACACCAGTGACAACGGAATAAATTTTATCAGCCAATGCTGGACAAGATGAACTAGTGAGTTAGTCATCCATATATAATATGAGCAGTGATTGTCCAAGGTTGGATCATTGAACCAGATAACATCTCATACTGTAGTGATGCCATTTATAGTGTACATAGTCCATTCTATTTTTTAAATAAGAAACCATTAGGTTCAGAGTATGAAGTAATTTCTTGAAGGAGTATGACTGAGTGAGTTATCACTCGAAAGCATGCTAATGACACAATACTACAGCGAATTTTTGCGTCACTCTACATCAACACAATCAAACTAAAATAATAGATAATTACATTAATTATTCTTAATATTGATAGTAATCGAGACGTACGACACTGCAAAAGCACCCGTTTTTGCAGCCTTACTGATTTAATCTCAGATTCGTTCTATAATCACTTTATTAATTTGCTACATGAGCAAGACGCATGGGATGGTCAAACAGGTGATACAAATAACTCAACAACTTTTGAATTTTCTATTATCTGATACATCTAGTAAATTAACATTAAAGTCTTCTAAACAAATAGTATGATCAGTTTGTGCGGCAAACTCGGACAAATAATCTTCTACCTGTGTAGAACATTATGTGGACATCATTAAATCAACAATCAATTCGGAAAATCCGAATTGTTTTCACACACGAACAGACATTTTCCTAGTAGGCTTGTGAAATTTTAACACGTTTTTCTGCCGTAAAACAATGACATACGCAAGATATAAAACTTCTAGTTTAAGTCTTTAGAAAAAGGCGCTAAATTGAAATCCCGAAGTCCCAACTAGGACATCCTTCACAAAGTTGGTCAAATTAACAAAGTAGCAGCATTTTTCCAGGTAACTACTTTGAATTCGAACATATTCTAAATAAAGTTGATTGATATTAAAATTACTTTCTTATAATTCTAAACTTAAAATCCTTTCAAGCGTCTACTGTATCAAATATTAATTACGAGGGGCAATTTATCCCTTTTATGGTTTGTGTAAGTCTTTACTATAGGATACTTTCTACGTTTTGAGAATCGTAATAGATAATAAGCGAGCAACGAACTTAATTGTAAATCCATAAGGGCCAACGATCAATAACGAAAGTTGCAGATCTCTAAGAAAGACAAAAATCCGTTACCAAGTTGTAATGGATGGAGAAAAACCAAAGTTATTGAGTTTATGAGTAAGAACAGAATGGTTTATAGTGTCAAATGCGAGACAAATATCCATCTAAATCACATCCACCTGACCACGGTCATCAAGATGCTCACTGATGTATTTGGATAGACAAGCTAAATTCGTCAAAGTGGACTGACCGGAAATAAATCCGTGCCGGAATGATGAAAGATGTGCTTTTAACCTGAGATAAATTGAACTGCAGAGCACTTGCTCAATAATCCTGCAGTTGATCCTTTTCTCCCTTTTTAAACACGGGGACTATTCGCGCAATTTTCCATTTTGTAAAGAATATGTTTGTTCTTAAATTAAGATTCATTAACGTTGTCAATTGCCCAGCTAACGCAGAACGACAATATTTAAGTACACATACATCGTGACCTGCATCAAATTTGTTGCTGAATTTAAGTAAGTAAGGATGTATTGTAGGAATGTTTTTGGACAGCACTTCCGCAAGTTCCACAGAATTATCTAAATCATCACTTCGAAAAACATTTGAGAACAAACTGGCAAAGGAATTAACAATGTCCCGGCCTTTATTGTGTGATTTGGATTATATTCCGTTCTTATATGTCTTCTAGCATACTACCTTAATCCTTTAGATCTAAATAATACGATCTTACTCTCATCTGACCACAAAATATTTCGCCATCTATGTAACAGCTGGCCAACTTAAATGTTCGCTTGCAAAGCGTAATCGCTGTTGAACGTGTCGCTTCATCAGCAAAGGGACTTTTCTTGGACTTCTAGCAACCAACTTATCATTTATCAAACGTTTTCGAATAGAAGTGTGAATTGGAAGATTTAAAATTTGTTTTATTTGCGCCGAAACGTAAAAGGCTGTGATTTAACAAATCTCTTAATGCGTCGATCATATCTATTAGATGTCTTTCTTTTTCTCTTCGTTCAATTTTTACTTGATATTTTATTGCATTAGAAATCATTTTCTCTGAGCATTTTAGCGCTCCTTGAATGACTTTTCCTGCTTTTACACATTATTTTGAATTAATTCACGTGTTTCAGATGTGCAGTGCTTCACTCGACCCATGTTATTGCACAAAACTAAATAAATTACACAACCAATTTAATACCATCAATAGAACTCAACCCTGCACCCGATATATTCAATTTTCTATATAGCACTAGTATTATTTTGCACAGTAACAAAAAACTAGTGTGCTAAGAAAACAGATACTTTCCAGAATTACATTTTCATTACCCACAGTTTGACGATTATAATCCTGAGCTTAGTCCTTGGACAAATGGTTCCTGACTACTTCTAACAATAGTATCTTTCCACCCTTCACTTCTATGTCCTACATTAACCCACGACAAATCTGTGTAAACTATACACCTGCCCGAATTAATTACTACTGTTTCCACCTTATAACTAGCCTAATATATACTTCGTAAGAGAAAGTACTGAACAATAGTTTAATAGATACAAACAATAACTAAATTTATCGTTTCAAATTATCGCGACATATGTAAATGTGTTTATAAAATATATAATTTTGGTGGATGCGCCGAAGTTAAAAAAATCCATAGTACTAGATTTAAGGCTACCGATTTTCGCTTTTATTATTAATAATACTGCACTTATTGGCTCTGTGTACATAAAATAATGATATATATCCTCACTTACATTTGCCCTAAATTAAATTACTTGATTTAAATCTTCGTTCAGTGAGATCACAATATGTAGATCCCACCGTTTTATAAAGCAAATATACTCCAGACATTTCCAGATATAGAAATGTCACGAACCTCTCCTGTCTTTAAGCGTTAGACATTACGAGTACAAAGTGCCTTGTGCTGCCACATATTCCCCGCAGGATCCCAGCACTGAATAAACTTCGCATCTCCGTTTCAAATCTCGCATATTTGTATTAAAATATGCCGCAATATATTTAGGGATAACCGGAGAATGCATACCACCCGAAACGAACGTAGAAAACACTACCGAGCGTTTATCAAGGAGGGCAAGAGGAAGATAAACCGGGATTAGCGTGCAACTTCTGTGAACAATTGGTCGGTCGAAGAGGCTGACGTTGATATTAGGTCGTGCGAAATGTAAATGAAATACGGTCATGCAACGATAAATTCAACTGTCAAAAACAGCACCGCGGGAACTACATACACACGCAAGTGTATATATGATAGAAATATTTCGTCCAGCACCGTGTATGTGTATACATACGCTTTTTCTAGCGATGTGTGTACTTTATTGCCCTCCCGCAGCTTCATATAATTTACTTTTCCAAGCTTATATTAGCAGGACTAACTTTACTACCGCAGTAGCTGGCAAAACTTTCAAACTTAAACGCGAAAAAGTGTGAAGTTAATTACAGAACGCGAACTTTTTAAATTAATTTTAAGATGTTAGAACCGTTCAGATGTATATAGATACAGCAATTTTTAATGCGATTAAAAGTTGAACGGAAGTTTCTAATTTGAGATGTTATAATGTCAGTAATTACTATTTTAAGTATTTACTTACAAGTTATGAGGTCATTTATGATGTAGTATATCTTAAAACAACCATGCACACTTTTAAATTGCATTCCTTAATCCTAATTCCGTATATGTATAGGTATTCTTCCTTAGTTTCCGCCAATATGGAATTTTTTGTAAAGAGGTTGTAGGTAACACACTCCGTGGACCCGTTGCAAGTCGATTAGATTTCGCTGATAATTCCGTATGTGTACAGATATTCTACATGCCAAATCTATATGTGTAAAGGGATTGTAGGTAGCACAACCTGAGGATCTTTTGCAAGTGTAATTCAGTGTGCAGGAATCATCGAAGGAAATCCTTGTAATTTTCTTCACATGAGTTCAATGTTTCGTTACGAATTTTGTTTACTGCAGTTATAACCAATTGCAGAGATTCATGCAATCAGGGCCTGAGATTTAACTACCAGATATAATCAGTGAGTGACGTAGTGAATTACAAACGCCCTGGGTACTTTTTTTCAAAAGGCGAGATAGCACTCAAACATGGCTGCTTCATCTATCTCATCCTCCGTCGTGAAACATCGACCACGTAAATGCTTCTTTAGGTTAAAGAATAACCAGAAATCACAGATGGCCAAATTAAACAAATATGGTGGATGTTTAATGACTTACACTATTTTCACGTAACAATTCAACAATGCAACTAACATTAACCACCGAATGTTCACTGACTCAAGAACAACAGCTAAACATTTTGTGGTGTAGCGGTTTGCTGTAACTGTACATTGATTTACCTGCTTCTACTAATACTGTACTACGAACGAAAACTGCGTACATTCTTTCTTAACAGCTCTTTACTTTTTGGCCAATGTTGGTGTTGGTGCATCTTCGTGGATCCACACACGGCTCTCCGCCGTAAACCATCATCGCCTCTTTTTGACGTTGAAGCACATATACTGCCAACATGGCTCTGTTTGTCTAGAGACTGTACAAACAGAAAAATTATGGAATATCTCGCGATACTCATCAACATCATCTAAAGAATCTAAAGTTAATCAATCTACAGTAACTTACTATTCAAATCCAGAAGGTTCGCCATCCTATAATTAAAGAGTTTAACTTTATTATTCTTAGAAAATTGAGGAATACCAACTTTCCTCGCCATATTAATGGTGATCATAATGCAGGGTGATGAGGGCCCTCATTTACAAAAAAAACGAGATTTCTTGCGACATGACAAACTTGCCTACAAAAAAAATTAACACCAATAAACCAGGACACTAAAATTCTTTAAAAGAAAACAGTAAACAAAATTATATGCAGGTAGATTATGTGAAAACATAGTTATTATTTATGTTGTTGTGGGCTTCCGCGGTATTTCTTTTCTTTTAAAGTATTTAAATTTCCTGGTTGAAATCGCGTAGTGGTTGTATGGATCTCTCAACGTTTCGCTTTCAGTTGCATGGAGCTGCTGTGAGAAGAATTCTTTTTATAGCAGGGTTACGATATGCTGCAGCCAGATAAAACTCCATATAACTAAAAGCGTAAAGTCGGCAGACTTATGCAACTACGATGTAATTTCAACCCGTAAGCCTAAATTCTTGTTTTATTGTTATGCGTAAAAGCCGAGCAAACCACAACACCGCTACCAAAATTTTGACTCATTGCAATTTTAATATTCTTGCGCAAATCGTGCCAATAATATCTGAAACCATCAGGATCTTCTGAAATAAATTTGTTCTCGTCTAGAGAACGGTAACACACGGAATAAAAGTACATCCTTGGGATTGCTTCTCAAGGCAGAGATTTCACACTTTGGATCTGGTTTATCGATAAAAATGGGGCTTGGGTTCTATAGAAGGGTAACGATTCTAAACACCGCAGCAAGCTCTGTACTTATACTGGAAGAAACAATCTAGCATCATTACATTTGCATCAGCCGTCGTAGTCGCTAACTGCAAATCCTGTTCAAAATGTGTAGGCATACATTAAATCGAAGCTTTGTGGAAAACGCACGTACTTACATACGTTTTGATCAGTTATCTTGTGAGATTCGTTGGATTTGGAGGTCCTTACCGTAAGAGTATATTGTCAATTTGCGGAGATGCCGTGTAATTATCAACGCTGATGGTACTTGGACGCAATATTGCCATTAATGCATCCTTGTTCTCATCGAACACAATGCATATATGTATTTAAAAATTTTCTTTAATATTTCTTTTATATAAATTAATCCGACCACGTTCTTACTTGACAGACTGTACATTGTCCTTGACCATTGAAAGCGAGCGTGGAATTAATCATTTAACTTCAGCAAAAGCGTGCTGCTATTAAACACATATTTTTTTGCGTATAACATTTAATTGTAGCCAATTATCTGTAATTTGCCAATCAATCTTTTTCTATACGAGTTATGGGTGATTGAAAACAATACCAGCGCATTTAAATAAGTGTTCGTTGCACATCAATATAAATCCATATTAAAGCAATGATTCACACATCAACCACTAGCCGTAACCTGCAGTAACCCGGTGGAATTAAATTAATTGATCGAACATCCTGGAATTTCGATGTTCCTTTTATGCATCGGAAACGATGAAACCGACTGCACTTCGCGAACTCCATAAATTTTCTTTAACTGGGTGATTTATGAATCGCGATCAATCCGTCTAGTCCGTAATGGATTTGTTCTAATTTTCGACATTCATTAACTGCGATGCCATTTTAGTCACTCTGCGATGGTACTACGGAAATAGAAAATTACCTTTTTTCGCCTAAGATAAATTGGGTTTAATTGGTTTTGGTTTTAGTAAATTCGCGTGGAATTCAGCGCAGAGATGCTATTAATTGGACGAATATAATTGTTAACATTTGGTTTTACTATGAAATGGCATATAATAATTTCAATAGAAAGCAGAAACATTTATGTTAATAAAAGATAAATAATCAAGTTGGCTTTTATATGTAAAAACGGAGAACGTGTATTTTAAGAGATATTGCAGCTAGTACCATGAAATACTCAGATCATATTTACAATTAAGTTAGTAAAACCTTAAACAATTTTTTTCTTGCGGTGTTATTTGGTTTCAAATATTCTATCTCGTATTTATTCTTCGAAAATATTGCAAGTCGTCACCTTCGCAATCTAATACCCTAAGAACGTTTTTTCTGAGCTCCAGTTTTACGTTGACAAATTGTATTATGACCTTTTCCTGATCCACTACAAGCTGATATTCTCTCGTAGTGACCATGCCTGCTAAATATAATAGTTTTTGCTGTCATCACCGTCCCAAAGATATAAAAGGCAACAGTATTTGATATCCTACGAATAATCTTCCTAGTTTATTTTCTCTAACAACATTTTCAGGTTTTCATAAATTTCTTTTATAGAAACACCATTCTATTGCAATGGGAGGGGTAGAGGTTTCCATTATATAATAAAATTGCTTTCAGACTAGGCCTTAGTGCATCTACGAAACATCTACATCTATTCCGAAAGCTTCAAAAAAATTATAAAGATCACCGCAGTAGACGAAATGTCCATCTATGCTATAGAAATCAACAAGGTTGTCATATTGATTCATATGTTTTTTCGCTAAGAGATTCCATTGCTGCATTCGCGGCTCCCAAGAAGTTTTGCTTGCGATTTTAGTAGGTTCGAATTTCGATTAATTTCAATCCGAGTAATTAAATGTATGTATTTATCGCGTGATGTAAATCGAACAAAATCCGGATTTGTTGAGAATTGAATACCTTTCGGGCTAGTTTTATTACCAGATATTTGACACACTTTTTCTTTGTCAATTAGTGGATCAGAAATTAAATGATTTTTATCATGTGGTGACATAATCACATGTCGCATAATCATGTTTCTATAATCTTAGTAAGGCAGAAGCAGAAATACTCAACATGGTTCTTTTATTTTCTCCACAACATAAGAAGAACTAAAGGTAAGGATTGAGTCTATCCAGGTAACCAATCCCTCAAGTATTCGGTGCATGTAATACACACCACATGTGGAACTCATGGTTTTTGACTTTTGACGGTGATACCAAAGTAAACTTCATAGCCTCGACATAGTCATATTTTTACACAAATTCGTTTTGACGTTTCACAAAAATTTTAGATATCGCATTTTTGGTAATTTCTTCTTCTTCGAGAAGATTCCGACGGGATTTCCAAAACTGTTATAAAGCTATAAATTCGTATATTCATAGAAAAACAATTTACACCAAGGTACTTTTAATGTTTTGGACATATGTTACCATTTTAATCCATTCTTGCACGTTTCTTAATGTGTTCCATTAATTTTGGCTCTTTTCTGGAACTGTACCATAGGATAGGTTTACACCTTGTTACCTAGGGATTTACTAAATAGGGTTGGCGGATCGCACACGGTTTTGTGTTGTTATTTTTATAATCTCGCGAGGTTGTTAGAAAGTACTTGTTGCAAGAATATTTTTCTTAATTAATTCGGCAAGTCTCATTATAGTGTGATGATATTTTTCGTGCTATTTCACCCTTAGGCAATATTTCAAATTCTAGAAAAGCACTTATTCTTGTTTTCAACACAGTCATGTCCTTTTTTGTCATTCATAGAAAAATCACAGCAGAGAGATGTTTATTTTCCTTTCGAACATATTAAATACGTTATCTTCGCTGTAGCATAGATTTACGAGGAGAAGTACGTATTTAGCGGCCGCCCAGAAATGGGTCTGGGCAGTAAAGTAATAAACTAAGCAATATTAGAATAAAATTTATTAAATTAGGTTTTCTAAATTATTTAAAGTGGTCCTAATTTAACGGAGAATTACGGTACATAAAAAAGCGCTATAAAAATCGTAAAAGTAGTTATCTTGCTTTCCTGCTTTCTTTGTTGCCTTTAGCAGCTGAGCGTCTCAAATGGTCTGAAATCATAACAAATATGTGCTATATATTTACGTAAAGATCAACATTTTGAATTTGCCCTTATTCCTTAATATAACCATTATTCTAACTGTAAACTAAACCTGTATTTCTAATTTCATTTTCGGATTATTGTCCGTTGGAAGCCGAGACCTACATACATTCAACTTTTATTTAAGTTCAAGACTGCGATGTATGTATTGTTCATATAACCGGCTAGTGTTGGAGCAGACACAGTGGTGCCGGTGTACAAATTTATGTTACTGTAACAGTACTGCAAGAGATGGCACTCATATATGAGATCTCCTAAAAGTTTACTTAGAATTGTTGATTGTATAATGCCGATTAATTATTTGCTAATTCAACAATAGCGGATTGTGTGTTGATAATATTATAGATCTATACGGAAGTAATTTAACAAATCTTGAATATACATAGTACAATAATGCAGAATTCCATTTTGTATAAACCTATTAATCTGATTTGTAATGAAATGCTTGCAGTAATAAATCGATTCTCCACTATTTATCATTATTCTTGTTGCGGGAGTATTAACTAGGTTTCGTTGGAAATGTCTGTTTGTTAAATCTAAGTCGTCTAATTGATTTATACGACGGTAGGTTATGATAAATTACGGCTTTAATATATTTGTATTGGCAAATATTCCGAGCATGTTGCCGTTATAAATATTTAACGCGCATAGTTTAATCAGTATTCGTGGAAAAGCTCTAGCATGCCACTAAGTACGTCAATTGCTCTGAAATATTACATTCTTGATGAATTACAGTATTGGCAGATTGAGGCGCAACATTTCTAAGAAATGTTCAGGTAATTTATGACCTAATTCCCTTACTTAAATGTGGTAACGCTGTCTAATATGCAAACCAAATTCAAATGTTTAAATTATTTGGTTGTATGGACATCGTGCTAGGTATGGCGAAATACAATTCGTTAGAAGCGGACCAAAAAGCGCCTATTCTTGTCTTAAAAAGAAACGGTTTATCGATTCATACTGTAAGTAAGTGTAGTCTTTCCATAGCTACTCGATTCATAATGGCGGCTGACATACAGTGAGTGAAAATGATGCAGTGGTATATAATTTGGTAAAAAGCTGAAAATTCTGGATAAAAAATTATTTGGGAAAAATAAATTAAATATATTATATGTATCTACTATTCTTGATATACATTACAAATATAAAACAAAGCTAATTCGAGCGGGTATTACAAATTACAATCAGATAGAGTGGTTACATATTTAACATCACAATGAAAATGATGCACCTACAGTAATAATGAATTAATTATTTTTGAAAGTTAAAAGAGAAACAATTAATATTTAGTTGGGTCTTCTTTAGATTCTTCTAACAAAGCATTTTTTAGATCATTCCTATTGGATATTCGATGACTACGGACTTTTGTTTCAAGAATAAGCCACAAATTTTCGATAATGTTTCTGTCAGGTGTCTGAGCTGGAGTTTTCACCGTACTGCGGCAGTTATATGACAATCATTCCTGGACCACAGGCGTTGTGATCCAAGAATGATTCTTATATAACTGTTTCGGGTCGTTGTTTAAGGATGTTTAAGTACATAAACCTAATAATAGTACCTTCAATGAAATGAAGGTTTCCAACACCTGCAATAGAAATACGGCCCAAGACCATTGCATGCCCATCCCAATGTTTAACTGTTGGTTTTAAATGTTGCGGTTTTAATTCTTTTTCCTCCACACATTAGCCTTCCTATCTGAGCCGAAAAGATTAAATTTATTCTCACAGAAGAATAAAACAGTTTTCCAAAAGTCAAAATCTTTATGTTGATTCGGTAATGCAAACTCCAAGCGACTTCTTTTATTCTTCTGGCTTATAAACTGTTTCGTCCGTGCAAATTGGCACACCTCAGAGTTCTTCGAACTGTTTCTCCATTTACGGTATTTCCCAGAACACGTCTCACCTCCAGGGTTAACTTAGGAGCACTTAACAGTGGATTATTTCTGTTTTGTCTAATAATACACCACTCCTCATGTTCGTTAAATATTTCTTTTGAACTTATTTTTGATTTGTTCTTCGCTTTGTTTTTGCGATTATATCGTTCTGTAATATGCGGATGCACTTCTAGTTAATATTTTTGCAATTTACCGTTGACTTTCATTTTTCTTATTCGAATAAAAATTGTGTACTGGGTTGTATCATTTTCACTGTGATGTTGAATATGTAACCGCTGTAATGTCATCTGGTTAGAATTCGTAATACCTGTTCGAATTAGTTTTGTTTTATTTTTGTAATGTATTTCCAGAATAGTAGATATAATATGTTCAATTTACTTCTTCAAAATATTTACTTTTCATAACATTTTCAGCTTCTTACCAAATTATATACCATTGCATCATTTTCACTGCGAGTCACTGTATACACATATAAGCTTTGCATTAGAAAATATCGTCTGAAGCTTTTACAACAATCTGGAGTATATTCTTATTAGAATAATATTATTTTTTTATGTCCAAACGTTAACGCATACAATTAGCTACAGTTATTTGTATTACTTATTTCTCTTGTCTAACAGAGAAAACGTATGCGCATATACATAAAGTTGCAGCGGATAATGTTAATGCACTCATTAAATCGATAGAGATTCTTTTTGGCAGATTCATTACATCCCGGCATAGCATTTTGTAGCATCTGTTCCCATTTTGTTTTCTTATAAATGCCCCTAATGTGAAACGATCAATAAAATTTAAACGTTGATAAGGCTGAATTTTACAATTTCTCCGTATAACAAAACTTAGTCCGCACAGTTGCCTTCTTTATTCGTCAGCGTTCAGCGATAAGATTTGTTAACATGTATTTTGATTGATTGCCGTTTAGTACAATAAATAATCTTCATGCGCCTTTGTTTTATAGCTTAAAGCTGAAAAGGTTTCGTTATCCGTTTTATCAAAAGTATCGGTGTCGTGTGTAATAATACCGCGATTGACTGATTAAGTCGTTACATAAGTTTCATGTAACATACAAAAAATAAGCTCCATTCATTGAAACCAAAAGTTTGGTGTGTGATTATCTATCGTATTTTTGGCTTCAACGATGGAAGAATATCTTAACGAACATATTAGACCTACGACTGTTTCAGTAAAGCTTTTCATATTGTGCCCATTAAGATTTGATTTATAATCCGCTTTTTTTTGTTCGGTTTTCAATTAAAGATTATAAAACTCCCGATCATTTCATAATTAATATAGACAAAGTACTGGGGTAATCTTGGATATATTTTGGATTTATCCTAAAATAACTTTAAGATGCAGATTGCTATTAGATCAGTCTAAAGCTAGGAATGGCATGGAACATGAGCAGAACCTACATGATGTATATTTTTATCAGAACATTTTGGTCATGAAAACTCGATTTGTGAAATGGTAGAAACTTGGCCAGTATATCTACCAATCAGTGCGCAAAACCCTAGGAACAAGTATTGGTGAACTTCAGCCATTTTGGCAAGCTAGGAATCAGGGCCGTAATGTCTTTAAAAGAAGAAAAAGATTAACAATATAAAATTATAACGTACTTTTGATTTCCATATTGCTTGCTCATTTGCTTTATAGCTGCTAGTATATTTTTTTCTAGTATTTACATCAGCAATTTTAGGTTTGTATAAGGTAATAATTTGTATTATGACTGGAACAGTATGCAAAAGATTATGATTCAGAAATGAGCTGCAGATTAGACCTTAATTGAGAAACTACCAATAAGTGTTCATACTAGTGTCTATAACGAAAAAATTCACGTATTTAAATATGTAACATGCCAAGGATTACTCGAAATTTAGATAGATCAATGTAGGAACCAATTATGATATATGAAAACATTTCTGTTTTTCTGAAAATATGTAAAAGATATTAAGTGGAACACATATAAACACTCGGCAAAATTTCTATAATTCCACAGAGTTAGACATCGGGCATTTCGTTTCAATGTAAGGAGCCCCTAAACATCTTCAGAAGTTTATAGAAAAAGTTAATAAAAATGCCGAAAGGTAAATTGCTGTCGGAGGAGGAAAACACAAAAATAAATTATTATAAAGGGGTAGGGTTCTCAAACCGAGCCATTGCCATGATGTATTGTCCAATATTTTTTAATGAGATACTCCCTTCGAATAACATTCACAGCATGAGAGCCGCCATTACCATGGAGTTCCTTTTATATTCCTAATCAAATAGTTTTTACAATACATTTTCCTTTTAGTAAGTTCACTTGGTGTTCAGATCTATTAAATGCGGTACTAAAAGTTTTGCTTCCACTAGTTACAGAAGGATTTAATGAATCTTATAGTACTGGGTACTAGGTGCTGGTTATTAGACAACCCAATCTAATACATAAGTTCCAATACAATTCTAATGCATAACTACCGAAGATCTAAACAATTGGGCAGGAAATTTGACCTTTTCCTTAAATTATTTAAGAATATATGGCCATCTATAAGTTTTGGTACAGCTCTAAGACTATAAAGACTGTATAGAGATATTTTGAAAAAAATGCCGAAATTGTAAGAAACGATATCAAAATGAATAAAGACTACAATGTACACATTGTTGTATTATTTTATTGTTTAACGTGTTTCTCTAGTCTGTATGTCAATAGCACTCCCACAATAGAAATATAAGAACTAATTTAGACAACATTTTGTGCTGTTTTGTGAGCTATGCCAATCCTACTTCAATTTCTTCAACGACAAAATTTCATGCTGACTGTACTGCAAAGAAGTTTTATATTTCTTCATTTTCACAAATATAGCACAATTTTTTTGATAGTGCCATCGATATAGCAGCAGGTCATGGAAACGTTTCTCCGCCGATTTTAAACGAATATAGTTACAGACCATAATTCGATGCTGATGTTCTTTTGACGCAAAAATGTACATCTTTGAAACATGTAGATATGCCAATATTTTGTAGTGAAAGAAACAGTTAACTGCACCTGATACAGCGAATACTTTCACTGTACATGAATTAGAAATGCACTAGTTTCCGTAGGATTATTAGTAGCAGCAGTTGAACTGCGATTCACGTAGCTGCTAGAAAGAGTCTGCTACAGAAAAGGAATAATGAAACGCGATAAATTATCACAAGGACAGTTAACGATTGAAAGCGTGTTCTCTGGAGCAATGAGTCTAAGTTTCTGAACTGTATGGAATAACGGACGGCTTATGTTGACGACATAAAAGGTGAAATAGTGTTGTAGCATATTTGTTTGGGGATGTTTTGGTACAACTAAATTGGGAAATTGTGAAAAGTTGAGGAGAAACAGGAGAATAATCACAAGACACCACGACAAAATTATTAACAAAAAAACGATGACGAAGGAACATTGGCGAGGATGGTTTAGACGGTAGTGTGATGACGACGAATTCCAAGGATATTGTTGAACAAGAGATACTACTTCCCGAATTATTAAATTCAGATATTGAAGGAATGTTTCCATCGCAATTATTAAAGCAAAAGATGAACATTTTAGTGCACGACTGACCACTGTTTCATTTGTATAGTAACGTTTTCATATTTAACTCCGTCATTCTTATATTTATTGCTGGTACTTTGTACGTAAATATTTAGTAGTTTATATTTTGTGTATATCGCGATGAGTATAATTGCATCTTCGGAATATTTTTACAACTCTGATATTACGCATTCGCTCATGTTTGACATTTTACAAAATTTAAATAAATAGTTTTCTAATAGACGGTTACATAAATAGATTAACAAAAACAAGCGAACAAAATTATAAAAATGAGTGCCATAAAACTAACAGCCACATCCATCATAATCAAGCGTGAAACAGCTAATTATTGTTTGTAGATAATTAAGATGGAAATACCTCAACACGTGAAAACCTGCGATCTATAAATAACCGTAACGTTTCGGTTGAAGCACCAAACCAAGCAACCAACTGTTTATATTCGCCTTTGAAAAATTATCTGTGAGGTTCCCGAATCGGCAAACTCATAAATATAGACAAAGCGACGAGTGACAAAGTCGAAGTGTAGGCTTTGTTTTGCGGTAGCAATGCATCACCCAGCAGCTGTTACCGAAAAAGTATCGTTTCACCGATGCGCCACTCTCTTAGAACACGCGTAAAAACGACCGTATCATGGGAAACTTCTACTATATTTAGGTTTAATTGCGTTTACATAACGATAAACAAGTTCAAGTGAATACTGATACACTGGCGAGGAATTTTTGAATGTCTTGATCTTGCCGGTCGATTATAGCTTTTTTTCTTAGAAGAAGAAACGATACCGCCGCTGGTAACGATATCGTGTTTTTTCTGTTTTGTTTGCACTCGTGTTAAAAGAATACAATCGCGAATTGTTTACATCTGTCGGTTCGTTAATGAAATATGTAAAAGAAGTTAATTGATATGTATGTAGTTTCTCATTCATTAAAAATACCACATTGCCAACACATATTATTATCACCATAAATTTTATTAAGTTTTCTAAAAATTCTTAGTAACTGCTATTCAAAAGGATTAATTATTTGTTGAGTTCTTATATCAATGTCAAGATATCTAGTTCATACATCAAGTTCTTCTTTAACCTTCTGAGAGCACCATTGTTTTTAATGCACATACATATATAAATACGGAAAAGACACTGTGGGGGTGTGCCAGACGCTATTAAAGAAAAAATGTGATGAAATTAAAATTAAAAAACTGGAAATTTCGTATATAAAGGAAACATCACATTACCATAATTAATTATGTAACTTGATTGGTTTCTATAAATTTAATAGTACAGTATGGCCCGAAATAAACAGTACTGAACTTATAATTTTTTATATCATTTAGACTTTATTACATGTTCTAAATTTGCACCTCCTCGTTCAAGACAGACTTCATTAAGAAGTTTCAAGTTAGTCGTCATGTTATCGAATAAGAGTTGTCTCAGTTTTGCGAAGAAGGCTCGAATGACATCTTTTAATTCATCGATGGTTTGTGGTAGGTAACCTTTTAAAAACGGCGTCTTTGGTCATGTTCCAAACGTATGCATCTGGAGAGGTAACATGTGGCGAACGAGAAGGATTAGAAAAGTCAGAAATGATTTTGGTTTGAAACGTCCCTGGAGAAATTGCCGAACTGTGACAGCAATATGACAAGCTGCCGAATTCTGCTGAAAAACTTGGTCTTGAAATGTCAAATTATGTGCACGACAGAATCGACCTGGATCAGGGACAAAGCGTGTTAAAAGTTGTATGCTGATTAAGTGTCACTTGTCTACCATTCTCTTCGATAAAGTACGAACCAATGATTCCATGTCCCGAAACTGCACACCACACACTCGCTTTTGCACTTTGTAAAGGAACTTTTCGAACCTCATCGGGTCTGGCAAATCCCATAAGTCGATTTGTGCACCGATTCGTATGGCTCGATGAATGAAAATGTGCCTCGTCTGAAAACCATACATTTTTAGAAGTTCAGGATTTTCATATTGTAACGCGAGAATTCAAGCAGAATAATCCACTCTGTTGCTATAATCCCAAGTATGTAACTGCTAGTGTACCTGAATCCCATACAAAAATGCACGCAGCTCCTTCAGGATTCTTTGCAAGAAAGTTTACTTTACACGAAGTTGCAACGCTGCCCTTCGCTGGCTGATTTTCGGATTTTTTAATATCTGCTCAAAAACTAACTATCCTGGGATTTTCCTTTTCATTCGCACAGTACACTACCAGTATTTCTGAGCTTTTCAACAACCTTTAAAATTACGGCATTACTTGGAGAACGTTTATGAAACTGTTATGTGAATTTATCACATACGTATCGCAAACTAGCAGGCAATAGTGATTAATTACTTGCCCTGGCAAGTTTACGTTAAAAAGTTATTGGCGAAGGATACTGTAACCATAGCATGCTTGACTAACTATTAAAAAAAATAAAGTAGCGTGCATAAATAAGCAATGACTGTCCATTCTTTAAAATTTTGCTTATATTACATGTGCATATATATGCAAATATATGTACACATCCTAACTTAATATTTAATAAGCTTGATATCTAAAGACGTCTCAGGCCGGGTCCCGAAAGAATTCCTGAACATCTTTTGTTCTTCTGTCCTGTCCTGTCTCTTCTGCGAGCTTGCCACTGGAAACTCGCTTACGTCCTTCCGATATTTAAATCTGGGGAGAGATCCTTGGTAGAGAATTATAGTCTAATATTTGTGCAACTAAATGTATACTAAAATACTCTAATCTTTGATACCTATCATAATGTAATTAACATAAACCCGCAGGCTTTTTCGCCGGACGATGCACTCAAACAAATCTGCTACAATTTTTCAATTATATCGGAAATGCACTAGAGTCGAGCAAAAAATTTGTTGACTTTCGAAAGGTAATCTGTATGCTTTCTCTGTATGGCATAAATGGGTTGTTATTTGAAAGATAGGATGCAAATAGTAAGGTTATCGTGCGCAATCTCAATCGCATCGAGTGACATCTGGTATTCCGCAAGGAAGTAACTTAGTTCCATTTCGTCTTCGATTTTTCTAAGTAACGTACATAACATCAATAATCGAATGTAATTATTTAGCTTATGCTGATAATTTCAAGCTGTTTGTGAGAATATCTTCCACAGGGGAGTGCTGTCTAGATTTAGTTGTTATCCGATGTGATAAAAATAATCTCTCTCAGTATCTCCAAATGTCAAACTAATACGTTCCGGAAAGCTCGTTTCCAATAATCCTTGAGTATGCTTTAAGTAGCTTTCGTCTACGAAAAGTGAATCGAATCATAGGCCTATAAGTTATTTTTCACTTTCACATATTGACATTATATCATTTATACAATTTCATTAAGCGCATAATACTTACCTTATTTAATTCAGTAGTTAGATCAATACTTGAATATTACTTTATAAACTGGTCGCCTTATCACAATGTACACATTTATCAGATAAAGCGTGACCAAAGAACGATGGTGAATTTTCTCTTGTTCAAACTTTTTCAATAAAGATCTTCTCAATTACAACTGACTGAATGTATTCAACAAAGAGTCTTTCGAGTCTTTCACTCTTCTAATACTTTCTACATTCCGTTTCATCGAACGGAGTATGGTAGACAGGATTCACTGGATAGACTACCGTCAACCGGGTGCCTATAGCTGTCCCTCGGTATCATGGAATATCGTGGTAAATGTTATCCAGGCTTAATGTTGACTTTGGTGTCAGCAGGGAAGCCAGTGTATCCTGTATGAGAAAGAAAGAAAAATTCTGGAAGTTGCCTGAACCTCCGGATGTTCTTTCGTACAAAGAGCAACAAATTAAAAAGAAAGTTGTGCCGCCGACTGAAATCAGCAGCCACAAGTTTCAAGTGGACTACTAACCCCTTTATTTTCCATTTTTTTTAATTCAATTTTTTAGAAAGTTCCTAAACTCTGTACAGTGAAGTTTAAGACAGTTGTACATACGTAGTTCCTTTAAAGTTAGTTTCCTCTTAACTTGAGTTTGGCTCAAAGTATAGAGCAGATTTTTTAAAGAAAAGGTGTTCCCAGCAACTTACGATTTTGTTTGTTTCTAATTTTTGTAAGATTATATTGGTAACCTTTTGCCGTTTTGTTATTAAACATTTTAATTATGTTGGCGTTTTACAAGTTTATAATGACTGGTTTCAAATATAATAATATAGATCCCCCTTTTTTCTTTTTTTTTTCTTTTTACCCATTTTTTAACAGTTTCCAGCATAATAAATCTGCACATTTGAATTCTGTAGGGTGACTAATAACCATAACACGTTTCTAATATCTCTTCAAGGAGAAACCAGGTGTTGCACTTAGTCGCCCCGACAAACGGGGTGAGTTGGTACCACAGAAAATAATTCCTTCCTCCCTTCTGTTGTAACTAAAATTTCTTTAAGATTTATGAATTGATATCAAAAGATAGAAGTCTACATATATTGTATTGAAAATTCAGCCCAAATCAACCGATACCAAAAGAGATATGACATAAAAACTTCAAAGTATGGCACTTTGTCACCCTGGTTGACGGTATTTGATGGGTGTTTTAGACTACTCACTTTTTAGTTTTAGATTTATAATTATTAAATTTGTATTAAACCCAATTTGCTGCACTCTTGCAAATAAATTAATATATATGGTGCCAATATTCCTCAGATATTTCCAGTGGGGTTCAGGTCAGGTACGTGTGGTTGTCCGCTGTAATAATTTGATTTCCTTTTTTAGAAAAGAATCTTCTGTCTGTTTTTGTTTGCGTGTATGGACAGCAACCTTGTTTTGCTGGAATTCTCAATTTTGCGTACATCAAAATCTTTGAAAACTGTTTTCAGAAGTTCTGTGTAAGAATTCGAAATTACTTAAGTAGAAATCAAACATGTCTTTAACTTCAAGTTGAGGATATTTATAGATTGCAAGAGAAAGCGGGATACACACGTATACAATTACGTTATATCAATTATGATACCTGTAAGCATAACCAAATTGTAAATTTCAATAAATTACATGGTTATGCCTTAAATTTCATTTCTAAAAGAGTATTTTTATTTCTTGATGAAATGTTATTCACCTGCGAGACGTTGCACAAGGTAAATATTTATATTCAACGATGCTTCGTCGTTATTATGAAATAACCAGCTTATAATGTATGGATTAGAATTTTTTCAAACGAGATATGTATGTGTAGTAGAGATTACGTGGAAAGCTGATTCTCCTTTTCGTTAAAGCATTCATTATACCCGAGCATTTGGAAAAAGTCGTCGTACTCTTGAGAATAGGAGCGCTTACCCATTTAACACGTTCGCTATTTTGAGACAGAACACCCTTCGTCATCGGAACGAAAATTTATGCTCTTAACTTCATATTTCTCCTACCTACTAGAGCAAAATATTGCGAATATTTTGGGTCATAATCCTATTTATTTGTTGTTGGAATTCCTTTCAGCTTCATACATTTACTTCAACAGTTTTCAGGAACGTTTATATTTCCAATCGAGTAAATATTATTCTGCGGAGATTGCGTTCACGAAATTTTTCAGAAGGAAAAATATCACCTAAATTAAAGGTTTTTGATTGTAATGATTTTCTTATGTATGTTTGACTTCATTTTTGTTGGAGATGAGTTTTTTGTAATTTATAACTCATTTTTCACTGTTCATTGCAGTTAGTATTTTCGTTTAATATAACGGATGTTCAGAAAAATCCGGAGTCAACGTAATTCATGGAAATTTGCATTCGTATTTGTTTTAAAGTGAGATACATACATTGACTTAAAAGAAAATTATAGGTTATCGGACATGCAAATATCAGTTCATAATAAAAGATATCTTCGTTTGCTAATAATTGCAACATCGCTTTAAGTTATACAGACTACCGTTCCTAGGTTTCATCGCACTACCACATATAAAATAACAAAATAAACTAGACTAATGTTTGTGAGAAACTTATTGAAGAAAATTACTAAATGTTTTACTGACAAAATAATATATTCTAATAAAATATATACTGTTATAATATTTCTTCAAAGTAAGCCCCTTTTGTTTTAATAATTGCCTAACAGGTACGCATCCTTAGAACTAATTGCTCCAAATACGATTCGTCTATAGCATTCTACATTTATTGCAGAGCAATCCAGAATGCTGCTATGCCAGTCCAAACTTTATTCCGGATCTCACGATCCAAATGATCACACAAGAACTCAATGGGATTACAGTCAGGCCCTGTGTGGCCACGCCCTTAAGGATAGCTCTCCTTAGAAGATCTGTCTTGAAAGTAAGCTTTGACTATCTCTGTCGTCTATTTGGGGTCGTTATCTTGCCGATAAATGAACCCCCCCTCAATTAATTCACATCCAGTTGGTACCCCATTCTTTTATCTACTTTAACTAATTTTTCAATCCTTCCGCCCCCATAGCAACTCCATACCATAATGTTCCATGTTTCACTGTTTTTTTTTCTTCATTCTTTTTCCAGGGCGTCGACGAACAAACGTGCGACATTTACTTCCGAATAAATCGAATTTCGATTTGTCCGTCCATAACCCACTTTTCCATTAATTTATACTCGAGTTTGCGTGAACTTTTGTTCAATTTAGTCTTTTCCGTTTGTGTGTAGAACTTAACCGTCGTTTTCTTACTGCTATACGACCCCTCACAACGGCTTTTATTAGTCTCCGTTCTACTGTCGTCACACTTACTGGTTGATGGCGTTTTAAGTTGAACTCTGCCGTAATTTGCGGTATGGTAAGGCTGCTATTTCTTAGGAAACTCACTCGGATGTATTTGTCGTCTTGTTCTGTTGTTGATTTGAACCTTCCACTTCGCTTTCTGCTCTGAAGCCTACCGGTCTCTTCCTTTCTCTTAATTGTCCTACGCTCACAATACTCAGAAACCTCTATTTGTCGAGCAATTTATCTATTTCAAACATTTGTTTCGTATAAAACGCATATTCTAACGCGTGTTTCAATATTCCATTCCCTTATTTTTAGGATATCTTATATCAAATAAACTAACAATATAAAATCGGGTCTTCTTAGCGCAAGCATACGTGTCTCCAGTATCTACTATTAACGCATTATTGCTTTATTGCGCGTATTTAGTGTAACTGTCATATATATTGTATCATTTTATCATCGTTAAAACTGAGAACCAACGCCTCGTTAATGGTCAAGTAATAACTTCATTATTTTGGTCATACTACGTCCGGAATTAAAATCACTCTCAATAACTCTACGAACATTAAAGCGCAAAATCATGGGTTTGTAGTATCCGATGAACACAATGTGATGCTGTATATAAAATTGCGAAATACCAGAGTGGCGGGGTTGTTCAATAATAATTGCAATGATGACCGAAAGGGAAGGCAGAAGTTAAAGAAAGCTTATCTGCACAAAATAATGGTAATAATAATCAATTACTTTTGCTTCAAGAACCAGGAAGTAAAGTGCATCCAACATGCGAACATAATATTACGCCATTGATTTTTCGCGGAAAATTCAAGCTTTATTTTGTAGATAAACAAATGGCTTTTTTAATAACCTTTTAATATCTTTTTTGATATCATAAAGCTATATATATATATATATATATATATATATATATATATATATATATATGCGCGTGTATGTGTATATAGTAAAACAACAATAATGAAAATAATGATGTTTTAAACCGCTTCTCACTGTTTGTAACAATCGCGTAAAATGAACGATGCTTATGAATTTATGACGTTCTATTCAAAATAGCTTCAAAGAGGATGTCATTTTTAAAAGCAAGAATATTATTGGTTACATATTAGAAATTTAGCGTAATAATCCAGAAATTAAAAAGGTCATGAAGCATTCCAGTTCTGAAAACGGAATATTAAACATCTATTACAAGGTTTATAACTCTTATATTTGAGCATAGTAATAAAGCATTTAATTTTTCTAGAGTGTTTTTAGATCTATTTTGATAACCAACCGACTTGTTAGTCATGTTCTAAACGATGTCGAATGGAACGTCGCCATACTTTTTATGCAACACACTTGGTATATAGAATCTTGGATTTATCATCGCTTTGCGGTATTTTAAGAAATCTCTTGCATGATAGTCTGTGCAATATCTAATATTTATGTAATAAAGTAGAAAGTGTGATCGTTGAGATTCTAAGAATTTAATTACTGGCAGAGAATACAAGCTTACAAGTAGATATAGGTAATAAGATTAATGGTGAAATGAATCCTTAGAAAAGGCGATGCCAAAGTATTCATGTATTACGCTACAGAAATATTAAGTACGTTTTAGCGAACTTGCAAAACGTCTGTAATATTCTAATATTTCAAGTAAGAATAAATAGACATCTGGCAGAATATTCCAGTCATTCTCGAAATGGCTTTTAAATTAGATCTTGTCAAAGAAAGATATTCCACGAAGTACACCAAGTGTTACTTAAAATAAATATTCGTTTTTCTCGTAAATGCATGTATGTATGTAAGTGCTGTTAACAGCTGGAAAGACCTTTCGTGTTACAACTTATTTTAGTAAATTTAAATTTAACAAGCATCTAGTTCCGTAGCACCTACATATTCTTAACGTCTGGTGAAAGATGATTTCAGAATATTGTACATAATTAGTAATAAATCTGCCATTGCGCAAGGGGTTTCATATTTAAAAAACCATGCAAACCATAAAATAAAATAGATATTAAAAGTACACCATTAATGTTAGGCGAACTATAAATAGATATGGTGATGGTTCTTATGCAGACAAATGCATTTTTATTTAATATTTTGATACATATATATGCAATCAGCTGGAAAAGAGTTAATATGTAATTACTAAAAATAGCTCATGTGGGGATTACATCATTGGGGAATTACGCGTTTCCTTGCCATATATTGATACTGTTTGATAATTTTTGTAACCTTGTTAATTTTACATAAATTACAGTGTATGAGAATTGTTACACAATTGTTGTTTGCAAGTAATTTATGTCGGTTGTAGTTCGACAAATTTTGTGATCAACTGTATGTATATTGTTCATGTTCCAACTTTATACAATCCTTCATGCTTAAATTGGTACCCAAAGGGCAAAGATGTAGCGAAAATCTAGTTTAAAGTGTTAGGAATTCCGGAATTCGTTTTATGAATAAAATACTGTGTAAGAAGCTTTTTATACTACCTATTAACCTCTTACTACGTACTCAAGTGAAATTTTATGTTTAACTACCTTATAATTTCTAACAAAACCTTAACATGTTTTGTGTTATTTTTCAATTTGAATCTCATGAAGATTGGACCTGTTGTTATGTTAAGATGGCATGTTGGATATACAACTTGAATTGTATTCATTATCGCGCATAAAAAACTTTCGCAAAGCCGGTGCCAAATTAGAGGCGGGTTATATTCCGATAATACCATACTCCGTACGAATAAAGACATTTATTACGCGCATACCTAAGATAAGAGAAACTTAACAATCGCATAAAGATGATGTCTACAGATGTCCTTTCAGCTCGGTCAACGTTACTATGTTTTAGTGATAAACATGAGCGGGGAAATAATACTTAAAAATTATGGCATTGTAACCTATGTTCGATAGTTTACTTCAAAATATAAAGATTTCAAATAGGACAGATATCCCGCGATGTGTTTGATATGCAGTAGGGATTTACTGATATTTGGAAAGGTTTATAACGCGAAAAACATGTCAATAGCACAAACTACAAATAGCAAAAGTGCAGTCAAAAGATCTGTGCCGATTTTGTAATGAATATAATAATAGTTAAGGTGTGTATTTGTAATAATCCATTTAACGATTGATAATGTTAGACAAATAATGACCTTCAATGTATAACTTGCTAGCAACAAATCTTTGATATTGATTCTCAGCAAATGATAGTATTTTGTCAATGGTTTTGAAGTAATTTTAATGATGAACACTTAGACAACATTTTCTTATTCGACGAAGCATAGTGTCATGTTTTGGATACGTCAATTTACAAAATGCGAGAATATAGGGTGATACAAAGTTCAATAATAATTGTCAGAGGTCCTTTACGTCCGCAAGAGGTTGGTGTTTAGTGCCTTATAAGTGGAAAAAGGATTATCAGATTTTTCGCAAAAATGTTGTATAAAATAACAAAAAATTCTCTTGACTTTAATCAGCTTCGTGATAAATTGGCTTTGGGTTATTTACGACATGATATTAAAGCTAAAATAGCGGATGAAAAAATAAATATAATACGATAAGTGTTTGGTAATCATTTAGGTTGAACCACGAATATGAATTTCCTCCAATATCTGACGATCTTACACCAAGTCATTGCTTTTTACAGCATTCTAAAAAGAAAATTAACTTATCAAGTACCAGAACAAGATTATATTAATCTGCAGAATTATAAAGTGAATTATATAGTGAAATTAGAATTGTCCCAAAATACAGGGTGTCTGAAATAAAATAAGAAAGTGCTGAAAACGAATAGGTGTAATTATGTAGAACATGAATCCAAAAACTTTTGAGTCAATTACGACGCCAACTTCGTAATTAAAAAAACCCTACGAAATTGTAATATGAATGCAGAATGTATATACTTAATACATCCATTCAACCAAACTCGCATATACACACGCAGACTGCATACACTGCAATAACATAGCTGCCTATATTATAAAACTACAAGATAACACTGTATACCATTCAAACGGCATGCTAAGAGTTCAATAACATGCTTACGTACAAATATTTCGTCTGTGAATAATAAAGAAATTTTCATTTTAAATATCTTTATAATTTTTTTTCTCGCGCCAGCGAAGGAATTTTCACAAATTAGTTTGGATTTAAATCTAATGAAATTAGATCTTTCCATTTTCCATACTACTTTATTTTATTCCATGGGCACTCTGTATATTTGGTAGCATTAGTAAGGGGTGTGTAAAATGCCTGGAGAAAGGTGTTGGAGAATTCCATCTTATCTCTATAATTTAATTATGGTCCTTACTGTGTTTGACTTATACAATTACAACTTATTATATTTATTATAAGGATATATTTAGGAATTATAGGAACATTTATCTATTAAAATTATTTTAAGCCATTTTTTTTTATAATGTTAATATTGAATTAACATGATACGAGATCATTGCTTGTACGCACTCTGTATCAGATATTAGGACATGACTTCAAATTTCCGTGGAGTACTTTGACCCCGGATTTTCTTAACACCGGTTATTATGAACAAGTATAATAATTTGGTTAGGGACTGCCTGTATTGTAAATTTTTAACTAGTACTTAAACAACGTAAACAACTAAATTCTGCTGTTACATTGGACAGTCTTCGTATAAATTATTACGGTAGTGTTTCTTTCATTTTTTATTTTTTTATATGCCCGCAAAGTAAACATAGATTACGAAAATTACTAAAATATCCAATTAAAGAGGTATGTGAAAAACTACATTCGTGAAGGTTATAAATATACTCATCTGTAATTGCATATGCATTCGCTAGACGCGTAATTTTATGGAAAATATCTTTCATATTAATAAACTTAATTATAGTCGATTTAGATTTAACTCAGTGTAAGTTGAACAAGATTGCACATTTTCCCAGATACACTCATTGGTATCTCCATAAACAGTATACATTAAAATCATAAACAATGATGATTTGCTTATTATGAACTCGCTTCTTTTTTTCTGATCATATCGTATATTGTGCTGCCAAGTATTAAGCGTGAAACAATATTATTTAATCAATTTAGTCAATATCGCATTTTTAAAACAACGGACGTCACACTTTTTGATCCATTATTAGAGGTCAATTGGTAGATTGATTTTATTCTATTCCTTAAATTACTGTCAAGTCCAATTTTTTCAGGCAAATAATTATTTTCGAAGCAATAAGTGTTGTGCAATTCAAGTTGATTATTTTACAATTATACTTACGATTGTATCGATGCTACATGCATTTAAATAAGTAGATGTAACAAATATTACCTCAACTAGAGCGTACTATTTAAAAAATAATTCATTTTTTGTAATAGAAGATGTGTAAGATTGGTTTCTCGAGATTTAGAAAGCTTTTTAAGTGGTCTTTGTAATATTTCCTCTTATGCAAGAAGATTAGAGGTTATTGGATTCAAAGCAATCTACTACGCAATAATGCCGTGATTACATCGGAAAACGGAATAAATTTTTATTCTTACTATACTAATTTTCTTCGGTTGGCTATAGTTTTTTAAGATAAGTTTTTCATAATATTACTTTATTGCAAAATTTTATTCAATATTGTTGAAATATTTCCCAATTATACTACGCTTAATTCAAAATATGATCCAATATTCCCCCAAAATCGCTACTGTTGTTACTATATGTATCGGTATTGTCGAAATAGGTCGGTAAAAAAAGTTATAAGCAAATAAATCCGAGAATATAGCCGACCAAACAATGTCTCTATTTATGGATAAGATATGGTTGAGAACGGCTTTCGACACCGTCGTGCTGAAACTACATACTCTGTGGAAATCAAACCGATTTGTGACCATGTTTGTATAGCACACAGCAGTAACGGTTTTAAAGAAAAATGGTTCGATAATGCCAGATGACAAAACTACCGTAACATTTGGTTGCGATGGTTTCTTGTATAACTCAAGTGGGCTCCAATATCAACTTCTTGTTTATTTATGTATCCATTTAGGTAAAAATTGGGTCCATTTAACATATGGTGGATTAAGAGTTCATCACCTTTCAAACGCTGTAACATTTCCTGTCAAAAATTCATGCGAACAATTAAATGATTATCTTTTAATTCCTGAGCAGCTTGAATTTTATAGCGGCGAAAGCCTCAACCCTTATATAAGATTGGATGGATCGATAGTTTACTAATCTTCAATACTAAAAGATGTTATTTGTAACACCTTTTGGACTGCGTGCTATGGCAGTTCGAACTTTATAGATAATCTCTGGAGTTTTAACACTCATGTACAGAAACAAAAGAAGATTTAAGCAAAGAACGGCAAAATATAAAACAAGCAGCGGAAAAAATGGTATCTGAAGTCAGTCTTTGGAAAAAATAAGGAACTCGGGGAGAAGAAAGTATTAAAAATATGGTCAGATGAGATGGAAGAAGCAGTGAAAAAAAACAAAAAGTACGTGCAATATATTAACAACCCTACCTAAGTCATTCATGAAATTTACAAGCATAATAGAAAGATCAACGAAGAGCCCTGGAATAGATTTATAACTAATATCGAAAATGACATACTTGGAAAACAAAACCTGGCTTATAAAGTAATGAAGCCATTAAACAATCAGAAAAATTACAAAATACAAATATACAACATAGAGAACTGGATAAAATACACTAGGGTGACAGAATAAAATAGACACCTACTAATTAAAACAAACATACTATTCCCGTTATATATACAGAATATTTTAAAATTTTTAAATTAGACTAATATTTTGTCGATCCACCTTTACTTGCGTGAAGTGCTGCGAGTCGTCGTGGCATAGAATCTATTAAATGATTAATGGTGTCCGAATCCCCTGTTCCTCTTTCCATGCGGTTATTGTTCTTGCTTTGTGGCAGGGTGCTCCATCCTCCATAAAAGTGGCGTCTTCTTTAAATAAAATGGCGTTATCGAATATGGGTAGTAGTCCTTCTGTTAATATTTGGATATATTTTGCCGCATTTATATTTCCGTCGCAGATTACTAATTGCGATCTTCCGCCATACCATATCGCGCCCCACACCATGATGTTTCCACCGTCTGATGCAAAAATACTAATTGTATTATGTAATACGTTACCCGTCCATGATGCGGAATATCGATCCGATTGCGAAATAACCTTGGTACACAGAAAACTTGATCTACAGCTGACCAGTATTCCAGGTTAACTAAATACAATTACGTAACAGACAAAGATGAACTCCCTGATGCAACCGTCAAACCAACCACCAAGCTTTTAAATTTTCCAATTTTACCGACAGACCTTATATAACTCTACTCATTAGGTTATTTCGTTAAGAATTCTTTCTACGTGATATCTCCTTACCAAACCTAACTAACTTATTGAGACCGAAGTACACTATTCAGCACGGAGGTCATGATTTTATTTCCACTCACGTATACTAACTTGAAAAATCTAAATTCTTAGACTTCCTGCCAAAGCACGTTCGCCACTATAGCCAAGCTAGACTTCCAGGTATTCAGATCTCCGGTGTTGATTTGGATTTGTCGTAAGTGGAAACGTGAAATTATCAAAGTAATAGCAGACCTACATGCATAATTCGAATACCTAGAAAATATAAACTGTTATATGCACGATTGCGTCTAGCAATTATAAATTATACTACCCATAAATGGTTACACAGACATCGTGTGCTGTAATAGTAATATACAAATGCATATAATGTGTGTGGTATAAATTATAAGGCTATGATATATATCTACTTTTTCTTTTAACCTCAAAAAGATATTTGTGTTCTATTGTCTGTTGTATAAGATGTTCTTAATGTTATCTTGATTTTTTTCGAATTCATTAATGGAAATTGTAAATCAAAAGAAAGGAATTTCGTCTTTATTTGTTTATTTGTGTGTAAGAAATAGAAGGAATGTAAAGGGAAGTTCGTGTTTGGTATATATAGAAAAAGAATCCATCCATAAAATGACAAAATATTTTCTTGGCCTTAATCAGTTTCGTGATGATGAACTAGCTTTCGGTTATTTCGGCATGGTATTGGAGCTCACACAGCGGATGAAAAATAAATATGATATGAAAAGTTTTAATGCATTTGACAGAACTAACGTGGAAGTTCCACATTGTTGACTTGTAGAAAAAGTCGTAGTTTTATAAACATGTGGCAGATTCCTCTTATCTCATACATTGTATTTTTCCATATACAGCATTAATTAAACCAATTATCATCTACGCCTTCTGAGTATGACCAAAAGAAAAACTACTCAAGCAGCTTGTGTGTCGAGCAAGTGCGATTCACACTTGCTCGACAGTGCGATTGCAACAAGAAGCTCTAGAGGAAGATAACTGAGATATTATCGAAATGTCGAATCAACAGTCTTTATCAGGACACAAACAACGCGGAGTCATCGAGAAGCCTACGACACACATTTTATCCACAAAAATATCAAACGTACTGTATATATCTAATATAGAATTAATGGAAAAAAGAAGAAAGAGCAATTGCAGACATTATTGTATCTGTGCATGCCATTTTAATAATTCAATCATCTTCAAGACAGATTTAAATGACTACGCTCTTTTGATATAAAGTCAAATAATGTTAGACCTACAAAGCACTTTTTTTGTATATTGTTAATGCCTGCATTAGTATTGTTGTGGCATGTAATAGGGTTTCTACAAATATGGAATTTCAATATAGTACACTCTATAATTTTAGAAATTTCCATAAAACAAATGACGGGAATAAGATACATCGTACATGCAACTATCCTATTTAACATACACTACCTGTCATTGTAGTTTGGTCACTTGGGTTATTTTCAAAAAGATGGTGAAATTAACTTGGAAACAAAAAATCTGACGTAATATATATACACAGAACAAAATAAAAATCAAACTTTTTCTCATCATTCCATAGCAGCTCTATGGACTTTTTGCTTTGCTGCGTTTATAAATATTGTCTACAACCCTTAACAGGTTTGTCCTTAATGGAATTGGGTTTACTGCTTTTTTTTCTTAAAACGCCCTTAATTGTTAGTAAATCTTTCCTTGGTTAACTATGTACAACATAAGAGGAGTCAGAATGAAATTCATCGCAGATTACAGGGCGTTTATAGTTCCAACGTGTTAAGTCGAAAAGATATCGGCGTTTGATATCAAAAATCACTGATGACAACTGCACAATTGTTGAATATTTGATTTGGTTAAGATAATCAAATTGCAATTGGTGAAATTATTGAAGTAACTCGCATTCCTAAGAGTTATGTCCTTGAAGTCCTCAAAATTTCTGTTCACTGGTTAACGAATCCGCATCGTGTTCTTTGATAGTGAAGGGCTACTGTTGGATAGGGACAGTAGAATTGAAAGGTCTTGCAGCATCCTTAGTATAGCCCTTAGCGGCACCGCTTAATATATTCGGACCTTTGAAGATATATTTGGCGGATAAACGTTTTACGTACCAGGACAAATTGCAAGGAACCGTTGTAGACTACCTCAAGCAACTTGACAAACAGCGGTGCAGTGAAGAGATGTTCAAATTAGCGTCACGCTGAGATAAATGTCCCAATGTTTACGGGAAATAAACAAAAGTATGTAGTTTTAGTTATAAATCTTGGTGTAATTTTAGTTTGTGCTTTTAATATCGAACACCGCTCATATACTGCAGAATAATATAGTTCTTAGTTGATTTATATAATAATATAAATATATGTTGTACAAAAGTTTATCAAATGTTCAATTTTCCATGAACGGGTGTATAGATACAATCATCAATTGTTGCTACATATTCAACAAAAATCACACAAATAGTACTAGTTATGAGTTAATTGAAAAAATAAATAACGATAATTTTTTAATTCTTAAGAAATTATATATTATTATAAATAACATTGCTATTTAAACTTTCTTCATATTTCCAAACTCATTGTAAGATACTATATTAGGCGAGTCCCCGTATACTTTTTCAATAGAACGACGCTGTACTTTGGACCTTATTTACTTCATATTTGTATAATTACCAGAGAAAACATTGAAACGTTGATAGCTATTTTCCCAGACGATGTATTGACATTTTCTCTATTAATTTTAATTTTAGACGATGGATAGTAGTGGTTACGATAGTCTTGTTTGTCGATGATAAAATATCTCATGGGAATAAATCAAAATTGTTTACATTACATATAGCAGATGAAGTGAAAATAATGAATCAAGAGTTTACTCTCCTGATTTTTCTAAGTAGCGAGTTCAAATAGTGATATAAAATAAATATCTACAAAGGAGTGGCTCCTTTCCGAACCGTGGTGGCGAAGCATCGCTTTACAGGAATGTATCGATTGTACATCCAAAATATTCCGAGATCGATTTTTTATGACTACAGAAATGGTGCCGTGCAATTCTCGCGAATGATACTATTTAACTTGAGTGATTAGTGTAAAAACTGGATAATTGACAAATATATTTTTTTGGCTAATTACAGTAGTCGACTATTAAATTAGAGCCGCTAGAAAGTTACGATAATACAGTTTTCTGTTAGATTGCAGTATAGAGAATTTCCGGGTCAAATCAGGATTTTTTTTTTGGATTTAGATAACTTAGAGATTGTATTTATTGAAGCCTACACTTTAATCTGGTTGTGCATAGTTATCTCAGAACTATTCAGTGAGATATATTCAGATCATGTTCCCTCGCGATTTGGCTAATAACTTCGGAAAATGATATACGGTTTTGTGTTGTTCTTTTTCTAATTTTGCGACTATCTCGAACCGTTATCCTTTTTTTCTTGACACAATATTGCTGTAAAGTACTTGTTCCAAAGGTATTTTGTTGAATTAATTCAGTAATTCTTGTTACAATTAATAATAATTATTTATTAGTTTAACAACGAATATCACTTACAGAACTATAACCATATAATTGTTCAAGTTATATTATATTATGTGAATTCGAATTAATTGTGTAAACGTTTATGTTTATTAATATTTACAAATTAAAAAGAAAGTAACTTACATTTTTTAAAAATCAGCAAGAGAAAATTACTGAAGTTTCTAATCAGATGTGATATAGATGATTTAAATACTACATTAGTGTTTACTCTCGGCAGTTACATCACAATATCTTTGACAAATAGGGATGTGAAAATCTGCGCCAACAAATCAGAACTGTCAACTTGCAAATTCAACAATAAATTTTCAATATATTGATTCCTTCTATCAGATAAAACTAAAAAAAAAGGAAGCTTGCAGAAACGAAGCGGTTGGTCATACCTCAAGTCGGGATTTGTACACGTTTGAGTAGTATGTGTATGAATGCCAGATTAGATTGATGATGGCGAATCGATGGCGTTCTTTGTTATGTTCGACGAGTGTTAATAGATTTCTTAACCAATTTCCGGCATTAGAATACACCACTGGAACTATTATTAAATGTATTGTTTACAATATCAATATTTTACCGTACGGTATTTTTATGTGTACGAAACATATTAATGACAACAACACCGGTTAAATACGCAATGTGATATACTACATTATAAATTTCTATATACTTTATGTATATGTTAAGTGTGCGCAACATTCCACAAAATACTGTAGACCATGAAGAAAGTTTTGGAGGAAATAAGTTCCGGAATGGAGACTGCCAACGAGAGGTCAATGACAGTATAATTTTCATCGGGCTAAAAACACAATGACGAACTAAATATATACATCTTTTTTCTCACCTATAAAAGGGGTGATTAGAAGGTCTCTACTCAGAAAATAAAATTCTGTTCACGATACAGCGCAGTGGAAAGATTTTAACCTTCGAACACGCGAAATACATAGTGTGTTTGCACTATAGAAAAATAGGTGTAAACAGTAAAATAATTACTGGAATACTAAGTGATTATGCATACAAAAGAATTACGGCCCCTACTTTGGATGCCAATGAATTTGTGTCCGTTGTGGATCATTTGGTGATGATGTACGTATTGTAATTGGTCACCATCGGATATGTGCCCAAATTCTACCTAAATAATTAAACATCAATCTAGGTAGCGTGCATGCTATCTTAAAAAACGTTGTTTGTAAGAAAAGAAACCTATGCTAAATTGATTCTACATTCGCCTTTACTTGTTTCTGGGAAACAATTCGAAGGAAAACTCACATAGGCTTCAGACATTTATGCACGTGCATATATGGAGAATTTTTAGATTTTTTTTTTTTAAGAAACATCGTGAATGCTTATGTAACCATATTACTGAGCTTAATGTTTTATATTTGAAAAAAGATGAGACAGAATGGGATCCCAAGGCTGAATAGAACGGGATTTTTGCATGAGCAACAGAGGAATCAAAAGAATCTTATTTCAATGTTACGTTAGTACGTATTGCTTTATACGTTTTGCTACATGCTTGGTGGAAATTTCAGAATATTTATAACGTCTATAGATACTGATGTAAGGGTGAGTTATATGGGATCAAAACGGGATAGGACCGTGTGAGATACTATTCGCAAAATTGAAAAAGAAGGAAAACGAATGAGATTACATTACAGTAATAAGGAAACAACTAAAGAGGTGCTCCAAAACAAAAGGAGAAACCATATGAGAAGAATTCAGAATTCAGAAAAAAACATTACTTATCTTTACTGTCAATCATTCTACTCCAAATTAATTTAAGGTTGGTGTTCTTGTGTCAGCAACAGAAAATAACCACATACATATGTCATGTTGTCATTGGTGTTGACAGGGATGATGATGACTTCTAACGATTTTCCAATAATTTGCTTTAGCATACAATTTATGTATTAAGTATAACACATATTTACTTATAATATTCCAAAATTACTTAGAATTAATAATATTATTGGTATATTTGGTAGTAAGCTACGTAATGGATGACGTCAAATGAAAATAGAATAAAAATTACATCATATACGATAACGTGCAATTCACCAAATTTAAATTTAATCGTGTTACTGAAAAATTCTTCCATACCATAGTAAGATCTATTTCCGCTTAACGTTGAATCCATAACAGGGTAGATTTTTAATTCGAGGGGTATGGCAAAATATTTTAATTCCCATACACATCGGGTCTTTTGAAGTTTGCGCTTCTCAGAAAGGGGTCTGCATGACATAGTTCAAGGGATACCTGCATGATATGGACAATTCTGTCATAACAGGGTTTTATTGAGACCATGACTAAAGCCCTATAATACGATACCGCATCTTAAACATGATTCGATGTCGCTCACATCAACAGCGTTCAAAATCTCTAAACTGACTAACACATGGGCTGAAAAGTCCCGGACCTAACAAAGAAAACACGGTTTTTTTTTTGGTTCAAAATTAGCTTTATTCATCAACGTAATCTCCATCAAGAGCAACGAAATCATTCCAGCGCCGCTCTAACATTTCAATACCACTTTTGTAGAACGATATATCTTTTGCCTCAAAATAGGCCTCAGTTTCAGCGATAACCTCTTCATTCGTGCGAAATTTCTTACCGGCGAGCATTTTTTTGAGGTCTGCGAACAGCCAGTAGTGGCTGGGAACCAAATCTGGCGAATACGGTGGATGTGGGAGTAATTCGAAGTTCAATTCATGTAGTTTTGCCATTGTTTTGATTGACTTGTGACACGGTGCGTTATCTTGATGAAACAAATTTTTTTTCTTTGCCATAGGCGGTCGTTTCTTTGCAATTTCGGCCTTCAAACGCTCCAATAACGCTATATAATATTCACTGTTGATGGTATTTCCTTTTTCAAGATAGTCGATGAATATTACACCACGCACATCCCAAAATACCGAGGCCATAACCTTTCCAGGCGATTGTTGTGCTTTCGGGCGCTTTGGACGAAGTTCACCAGTTGCTGTCCACTCAGATGACGATCGTTTTGATTCCGGAGTGATGTGATGGATCCATGTTTCATCCATTGTCACACATCGACGCAAAAATTCCGGTTTGTTACGTTTAAACATGGCCAAACACTGCTCAGAATCATCAACACGTTCTTGTTTTTGGTCAACAGTGAGCAAACGCGGCACCCACTTTCAACAGAGCTTTCTCATAGTCAAATGCTCATGCAATATAAAGCTAATACGTTCTTTTGATATCTTTACGATGTCAGGTAACTCACGGAACTTCACCTTTCGATCATTCAAAACGATTTTGTGGATTTTTTTGATGTTTTCTGGTGTTACCGCCTCATTTGGACGTCCACTGCGTTCTGCATCATCGGTGTCTCTACGACCACGTTTGAAGTCAGCAAACCAACGTTTTATTGTTGTTTCTGATGGAGCGGAGTCCCCATAACACTTTTCAAGCCATTGCTTCGCTTGAACGGTATTTTTTCCCATCAAGAAGCAGTGTAAAATTAAAATACGAAATTGTTTTTGATCCATTGTTTTGAAAATAACAAAAGTAGCGTGACTCTTAGCACAATAACTCACAAACTAATGAATAGAATATCATGAAATTTTAACAGCTGTCTTTCGAAGGTTAGTACTAACTGAGAGAAAGGTGACTGCAATAAAACTAGCGTCATCTATGTGTTAGGCCCGGGACTTTTCAGCCCATGTGTTATTTGTTTTAAATATCGAAGTTTATAACTCAATTTTGGTATGGAAGAAGAATGGAAAGAATGGTATGGAAGAGAATTGGTCAGCATGTTTGTACGATTTTAGATTGGATGAAAAGCTTAAATCTAAAAGCGCTTTCAATAACTATACAATCGATTTGCAGATTTCATTGCGGTGAGGAATATGCCGGATTTGCACTTTGCTTTTTCATAATTTATTGGTTGTAAACCAGTTTAAGAGGTTTAGAATTGAATTGGTTCTATTTTAATTATTAATTACGTTATCGCTCACTGATATAGTAGTGTCATCTGCTATAAAATTGATAATGGAACGGTCCCTTGTGGTAAACCGATGGAGATTTGTAGCAAATTGGATTTGAGGTCTTCCTTTTTGGACTTTGTTATTTTTGATAATTATACAAATTGAAATATCTTGGTCACATAGGAGATAAACCAAGCGAAATCGATATAAATCACAAAACAATAATTTTTGTATATATATAATACTTATTGTATAATACTATTTTATAATTCTTTGTATTAAATTTAGCAGTTTAGGGCGGGAATATGTAATGATATTTGTGTTTCGTATATAAAGATTTCAAATTATAATAAATTTTCAAAATTTACTATTCTTTTAAACAACATGTGCAGTGGAGACGTAAACTCCACTATCGTTTACTATATATATAATTTTTAGCAGTTTAGGACAGGAGTATGTAATGATATTATATATTATATTACACACACATATATGTATATATATATATATATATTAATTAAATTGTGAGATCTTTTTAAGCATAAATGTGACGAAACAGATTTTATGTGTGTAAATTTTAACGAAACAAATACGCATAGAATTACAGCAATAAATGACCAGGAAAAAGGGAAAGAATTAAGAAAGAAAGAAAAAAGAAATATAAGAATTATACATCTTTGTTAGAACAGAAAGAAGAAAAGAAAAATGCAGACATGCTTGGGAGAATGTTCATTATGTTTCTTCTATTCTTTGCCCATATCTCATTACATTCACCCCGTTCTGTCCTGATGTCCCATACTACATAAAAATTCTATAAAAGTATCTGTTGAGTATTAATATTGATTTCCTGCCATATCAAAATATAGAGGATGAAGTAGAAATAGCTCTATTACCTCGGATAATGCTTTATTGGATCAGTTAGTTCAGTGGCTAGCAATTATATGTTGTACTCTTCCTTGCTAAGACTTTTAGAACAAGCTCTAAATGCTTTCGTATCGGATTTTGCATTACGTTGTACAATAGGTTTAAAACGATGTCAAGAACGTCATGCATTGCACATCATAACATATTATATATACGATTACAATTGAATTTCCACTGAATTATCGTCTTATTCCAACCATAACAAATTGTGTACTTCAGCACTAGATAAATTATAGTTGGATAGAAAATCTTTAGATTTTGTTAAACGTGATTGACTCTGAATTCCGTAGTATTTTTAGGCAAGAATGTCTTCATTGTAATGAATAATAGAACGCTAGTCATTGGCTCTAATGAAATTCTGGTTGCTTTCATATGTTTACTCAATGTACATTTCGTATTTAGCTGCATTATGATGCAAAATTCGAAGATATGCGTGTAGATTACGGTAACCCCAATATGAATACATACGTAGACACGTCAAATCAAAAAATGTCTAAACTGGTACTTATGAGGACCACTACAATGAGCATCTGCATTTGAATATTGTAAATATAAATAGAAGTTAATTGTGATCTTCGCAGAATAAACAATTAATTAATCTATTTAATAAATACTGTGGTCTACCAATTAGAATTCAGAGAATGTCCAATGCATCCAATTAGTTTTGACACTAGAAAGAAATTAAAACTTGTGATGCTCATGTAGTCAATATCGATTGCTGAATGATCTTGAATCTTGACAATTAAACATAATGCTATTTGTAACAATATTTATATAAAATATAAAAGATCGTCCAAAGCTCAAGCCGATTAACAGTTTAGAAGTTTGAACGAGAAATATCGCTTTACGCCCTTAACAACAAACATAATGTAGTGTTAGTGAAATGAAGGCTGGCGCAATGGGTATTGTCGTTTTTTGAAACGCCACTGTTCGAATATAAATAAGATAGGGGTTATAATCAATGGCCTAAATGAATTTATATGTAATGCAGTGCAGTAGACATCGATGTTTTAAATAATTTAATCATGTGTGCAGTTCCGCATATCGGGATCTGTAAATAGGAACAATTTTCGGTACTGGGCTACCGAACAACTTCAACAAGATCATGAACAACCCCTGCGTTCCGAAATAGTTATCGTGTGGTGTCTACCTTCCGAATACTAGCCCCGTACTTTTTAAGATGATTGTACAGTGACTAATTTCTCAACGGGTACCCCGACATTTTCTACTTGCTGAAGTGCAACAATTTGGTGCAGAATATAACAACTTATAGTTCCAGCAAGATGGAGCAACAAGGTATACTGCGCGAATTTGCATGGCTGCTCTAAGAAACGAGTTTGCTGGACAACTTATATTCCGACATTTGTGATTTTAATTGGCGGCCAAGGTCACCGAGTTTGACCAGCCCTATTTTTTTTTCTATGGGATTATTGAAAAGCCAGGGCTTTCCAAAACGTTCATTGAACGTGACAAGCTTTAAAAGCCAACATTACTCAAGAAATTAGAGCGATAAATCAGAAAATGCTGCAGCGAATTACAGTGAGTTTCGTTAAACTAAATTACATGTCCAATCAAGATGTATTTTTTCCCTCAAGTCAACACCCATTGCGCCACCCATACAAACCGATTGATATTTAGAGCTGCTATTTTTAAAGGTAAACTGTTTATAAAGCGTAGCACTTGACATTTGTTATAGTGTTTTATGCATATATCCTGCAAATACTTGTTGATGTTGCGGTTTTGGATTATTCTAGTGGAGACAATGGTTTAACTTCGTGTCATTTGAAAGTCATTTTTTTTTTAAATACGGAACAATATGTCAGAAAATTATTCTAAAATAGAAAAAATAGTGGAACTTAAAAAAAACAATTCATAAGGACTTAAATCGGGTGACCGTGCAGACTCTGTGACTTGTCTCTTTGGAGATACCTAAAGGAAGAGGTTTTTCAACGTTAATATTCATCTCTTGAGGTTTTGAAGGAAATTATCCGACAGGAAATCGACGCTGTTTCGCCTCAACTAACGCGGAAAGTGATGGCGAACTTCCAGAATCATCTGCAGCAATCTATTGACAACAAGGGCCGTTATTTGCTTGTTATAATTTATAAGAAACATTAAGAAAAGTATAATTTGTGTTCTTTCCGAAAATATATTCAGCTTTTCTTCTAGTTAATTTTTTTTTGTTTTATACCTCTTCAAGTGTGGGAAATCTTTATATCCCACCCTGTACAAGAAGATTTACAACAAAGTAAGAATACAAAATATCATTAAAACAATTCCCAAAATAATGATTTCAAACCTATTGGTATCAACATAACCAATACTGTGGACATCACTTAAATATTATTCAATATAAAAAATATCTAAACAAACAGTGGCTGCACAAATTAAATGAAACACAAATCAAAAGCTATGCTTTTATAACCAGTTTAACGTTACTAAACGTCAAACCTAATGTCAAATGGTTTCAACGTAATTCCACCTGATGTACTGAATATTTTATACGTATCTCGTATAAAATAATCCATTGTTAATATCAACGTGTTGTTCGAAAGCTCGTGATATGTTAACAATCAACAAGTCATAAACGTATTTAAGGTGTTGGTAAAGAGTCTTGGTTTAACAAGAGGTAGTTATAAGAACGATCTGTATAATTAAGTGTACATTACCTACATATACAAGCTTTGTAATATTCTCTTTCCCACAAAAGTTATATTACATATTGAAGAAGATATACTGCGATGGCAAAAATTACGTAATTTTCAGATCTTCCAATATCTATACTTAAAACAGAATTTTAATTCGAAAAGGTGCATCTATCCTTCATTAAAAGCAAACGAAAAGATGTTACTTAAGATGTTTCACCGATCGCAACATTAGCCTGTCAAAACGTAATTCTCGTTACCGCACAAGCTTTTACTTTGCTCCGAATTAAACGCGCTGTACCATGTACCTTACGCGCTTCTTTTTTCTTTTACCTGTTGAGTGAGCGCATTCTGAAATTTCTTGGCGGCAGTCCTGGCATCCGTCGCCGTGGGAATACCTTCAGCTTTCGACGAGTTGAGCGACAGCAGTAGTACGCACAGCACCACAGCACACAACAACATCTCAACGAGTTTTCCTTTCGCCGATCTTTTTAGAACCGTCCCGAACGCGGAAAGTGTAACTGGCGGACGACGGTCGGCGTTCTTGGTTCGCAACGCACTCAAACTTGAATTCGATAAAACAAAACGGCGACGATAAGAATAAGAGAGCAACGCGTCAAAGGTTGCGGTAGGATTATTTCGTACACCACCGTCCGGTAAAGCGCGCTACTGTTCTATATTCGGCGGGAGTGTTGTACTTCTTGCACCGCGTGTCTTCCTCTTATTCTTATGAGATGATGCCTACTACTACACATTGCCGCTGGCGTATTGCTCATATACTTGAAGAGCGAAGCACACGTTGTTTGTGTACGCGAGCTTTGGTACAGTGCATCATCATCCTCATCAGCCATCCATGATACGATACATGTGCTTGTTCGTTTGATTTGACAGCTTACATGAACACGGTTTACTGTTGGATATTCTCGTGTTATGATGTTCTGATATCGCATGCATTCGATGCTATTTGCATCGTTCTATATCAGCTATCCATCGTAAAGAATCCTGATTCAATTTCGAAGAGTTTTAAATTTTATGGTTCGTCTAACTTTTAAAATTTATTTGTATAAGCATTGATATTGAAGGAAAATAGCACAAGATATGATTTTTACATGTATCTTAGAGAATTGTAAATACAGCGACTATTAGTAATTAAGCTAGAAATTCGCGTAGAAAGATATAGAATACTAAATAACTTAATGGAAAACTTAAAAACAGGTTGTTATGCACTGCCAGGTAAAATTCTATTAATTGTGCGTACATATAAAGGGCCTAGAAGAAAAACTATTAATTCGTTCAATAATCATCTGATTAGCAATTTAGATAAACAAAGAACATTTATTTCTGCCATTTTTTTAAGTCATGCATTGGATCTAAGCTTTATAAACGTGTACCTTCGCGTGTACCAGTACAGTACCTTTGAAAAGGTACTGGTAAATACGTCAGGGACAAGAAAAAACTAGTGACACGGCGGAACCCGACAACCGTTACGACTATGACAACCGGCCGTGAAAGTCTGAGATACTAGTGTATCATATAATTCACTCTTCCTTATTTTAAATAAGACAATGATAATTACAATTCTTCTGTAGTAAAAAACAATAAATGACATGTTTTGAAGATAAGTTTAAAAACCTTATCGACACTTTCGTTCGTAGCTTGTTCTCGTAGACATGAAACGCTAATAGTGAGGAATCGCATCACCTTGGCGATCAGTTAACAGTTGCCATTTTTCGAAATGACCCGTCCAGGAGACTTTTCTTGAATAAATGCAATGGCCTCGTGAGGTTTGTGAGATTTGTGAGCTGAGTACAAATTCTTATTTAGCTTACTTAACAATTGCCTTGATGTCTGGGAACTGCTAAGTCAAATTAATTTTATTGTTCCATGTCTGGGATCCAGACAAACAAATGTACTTTACTGTCACGCACCTAGAACAAACATTGCCATTAGGTCCCCAATATGTAGAATATGTAATGGCTTCAACTTTATGGACACTGGTGTGTTAGATATACACACCTGCTGCTTGCCATCTCTTTTGGCATTATGTAAACCGCACATATTTGTCAGAAATTATTTTTTCTTTATTTTTTGCTCATTTCTTCACTGGTGCAATTCTTAGTTACTTTAAAGCATTTTGGGGAGGGTGTGGATAGTTTTAGTTTGTTGTGATTTAATATAAATATATTGTAATTTAATAGCCTTTTGTTCACTCCTAGGTAACTGAGTTTACATGTGTACATTTATTTTATTATATTCGCCTTGTCATTTTTTACGTGCCTGCAACTCAGCTGAAGATGGCGTAATGACATTGCAAGTAGCATTTATTATAGTGGGGGAGATGCGTTGTCACTATCTGGGCTCCATTGCTTTCGTGACTGTTTACAGCAAGTATGGACAATCTTTGACATGTTGTGGGCCAACCTTAGTGTGCAAATACGTTCGGGGGTCGCGTTTAAAAGTAGTGCATTTCAAAGTAGTGTTCATAATTTTTAGCGATAGATATCAGACATGTTATTATAATGCAATTTATTAAACCAAGAAAATGAAATGAAAAAAAATAGGTACAACATTATAATTAAATCGTGATTTTTTTTAATTGGGTTTTTCAAAATGTCTCGCGGGCCGGATCAAATCTACAGCGGGCCGGTTGTTGCCTACATATGGTTTACAGACACGAATGGAGGTTGACAAAACAGCCCTCGTAACATTAGCATTATTCATCATTACTAGAGACCGGATTATATGCAAAGTGCATATATTTTATTTATTTATTATATTTTACGTCTATATGTAGATGTATTACAGTGATTAAAGTTGATTAGCGTTAATTAACTATAATCTTGTCCTGGATAAATATGAATTTTTCTTCCGATAATATTCTGCCTGGCGTAATTGTCTAGATTGTCTTGGTATTCCGATCTTTTCTCAAAATCTAATTAATTATTAGTAAATCTCCCATCTCCTCATACGCAAAATAACCCTAAACTTAAATGTGCTTAACTATTGGTGCCACCAAATCCCGTACCATTTTTCAAATGCCCAGTCTTTCCTGTGCGGGAGTGTATGTGTAGTCGGCATTCACTTGTTTTATCTCCATCTGACAGTGGTAGATGTTCGACAAGTCAGTTCGACAGTGACTCGTGTTATTTGCCTCTCTCCAACGATAGACACGACGTTTTCGATTCGCTGCCGCTGTTATTGTTATTATGCTGATGTCGACGTGATCATAGTACAACTGTTAGCGGGCGAATATTCTGCCCGGTTGAAATCGTGATCTTTTAAAAAGGCGAGCTATTAGGGTGGTGAGAAGCGGATTGATTCCAATTTTCATAAATTTTCTAAAATTAGTATTAAGTGTACATCTGCTGGTTTTGTAGGAACTTTATGACTGTATAATTTGTAATTGTGGGATAATTGTAGCAATTGTGACGTTTTCGATTAAACATAACGAAAATAGACTGGTTGTTTTTGCTAAAACGTTTAGTAATATCTTTTTGCGCAGACAATTAGTTGTACAGGTGCTCTCCAGTATCCAAATGATAATTCTTCAAAGTCCTGTTTGATGCACTCAACTGAATGATATACTTTACCGTCAATAGAAGTTTGACCAAATAACAAAAATTTTAAAAATCAAAAAATAAAAAGCAATGAATACTAAAAAAATAAATGTATTACTCTTAAAAATAACAACCATCAAAATCTAATGAAAAGTTTTATTTCTTTCTATTGATTATTAACAAAATTTGTAAATATTCTTTTCGTCAAAAAATTCACCTTGTGTATTGATTACTGCTCGAACAACTCGCAGCACGCATTCGATTAATTTTTTGAGGTTTTCGCCTGGGATGTTGTACCATTCTTGTTGAAGGATATGCAAAAGCTGTTTCTTGGAAATAGGACCAACACTTCGAACTGTTCTATAAAGTTCATACCACAGTAATTCGATAGGGTTCAGATCTAAATTCTGTGGTGGCTATGCTGTAACTTGTAAAATATCTGTTCAATTTTGCTCATTCAGATACTGCTTGCGTGTTCTGGCTGTGTGTTTCGGATCGCTATCTGGTGCTCTTTTTCTACGATTTTGCTTACTTGATAGTTGTACTAAATGATTGTCTGCTGAGGTGGTTATTCGTGAGACACGTGGACGGCCACGATCCTCTAAGTCGCTTATTTCTTGATATCGGCGAATGGTGTTTTCTTTATTGTCGACGCGGCTAGATTTACTTTCTCACCGATTTGCCAGCTGGAAAAACTTTCTTTATGCAAAGTTGTTATACTCGATCATTTAGCAACACCTATTGGTTTACCACGAAGCATTTCGAATAGTGTTGTTCACTTAGTGTACCGCTGATCACGATAATATTCAAACTGAACTGTTGCGAGTTTGGTAATTGCGGTAAATGTTCGAGCCGGGTAGGGGTAGACCCAAGAGAGACACGGAATAAAATAAAATCTTTATCTGCTTGGTCCCATCGATAAAATTTATCTAATAAATATATTACAATAATCCGCTGTAATACTTTCATTATTTAAGTTGCAGATGTATTCCAGATAGATGCCTATTAAGATTATCATCGTTGTATGCAATAAAGCTCATTAAATTAAAGTATTGTAAAACTTTCTCCCTTGACCAAACTTCTATGGATGGTAGTGTATATATGCGCTTTTTTTTCTGGGTAACTAAAAAAATCTTGCAAGTACGAAATAAAAGTATGAAGCACTCTAGTTACACCCTCTTCAAAAATAATAAATTACCTGTAAAATTTTAATTTATTTTTATTGCACTGTATACATTGTGATGTGATTATTCTCTGTTGGGTAATATAGGCTTATTGTTATTGTTATGGTAACAAATAAACAAATTTTATCATACGTGGTAAAAACAATTTTATATACAAAAAGGTAAACATCCAAATGCAAAAGTGTCCACAGTGTCCTCGCACTTATTTTAAAATAACTGTGGTTCTCAACTCACGAGGTCAGACTATCGCACTCGCATCGACTATTCAGATTACTAAGAGGAAGCGAAGGTTAGTTTTCTTTTTTTTTAATTTCGTAGAAACGTTATTTGTTTTGCTATTTAAGTTAGTTTCTTGAATGTTTTGAAAAAAAAACACGTAAGTTTCACGTAACCCCAAAGTTCCGCCGTACACAGTTTAAGAAACATTCCTGTAAAAGAACGGCGTAGTGTTGGGACTATAAGCGTAGCATAGCAGTACTTCAGCACATACTTAAGAGAGAAATTAGTTTACCATTTAAGAGAACAAACCTGTGTCTGTAAGATATATAACAGTTTCTACGAATGTACCATTGAAATATTTGACAGTACTTTTACCATCTCTACCACACCTCTCACCTATTTCTAATTCGAAATGTTTTTGTCATCTAAACATGACATGGAACATAGTTCATCGAAATTGATTTTGTGAAATATTGCACATATGTATATCTTCAGAAACAAAAAAAAATTACCATATAATGTTTAAGGGTCCTGTGGATAGTTTGAAACGGCTCCAGATTCGATAAAGTTTGTGTATGCTTGGCTAATGATCCGCGCTTACAAGTGCAAGGTGAATTCCGCAATCGTAAGCTCAGACCAACACGCAGTGTTTTCTACCACATCGATTTAATTAGAATAACACATACTTGGGCGGTGTTTGGCGGCGCAACCGATTTAGAATGTGCGGTTTATTTATCGCAATGCATATATTAAGAAGGTCAGGACGCTCCACGTCGGTAGCATCACATCACTAACGTGCGCGTCTGCCTTATTAACAGCTGTTGTAAACATTTCCCGCTTCAAATTCCTAAAATGAAATCATACGTTATAAAAAGCAAGTGAATTGTGGGGATTTGGAAATACGCGTACAAGTAAGAAACCGGTAATGGAATCGAAAAAAATCATGTGTTCCTTATTCCATAAATTCTTTGAACGATATCAAAACACTGATAACAACAAATTTCTACACTAATATCGACTCAGAGTTTTGACTAGAAGAACATCAAATGAATGTAAACCAACGCGGTAAGCAGCTGGACGAAATTTCCACTTTATGTAGAAACATACATTCTTTGGAGTTGCAAACAGAATTTCAAAGCTCATGTACAACAAAAATATCTAAATTATAATAGTAACAATATGTATCCTGTAATTATTTTTTAGTACTAGGTATTATTTGGACAAACAAAAACGGGTTTAAAGAACATAACGGACATTATCGTTTCGATAAAGCAGAACTATCTAGCATGGCAGCGCATGTGGTAGAATTCGAACATAATATTGAACTAAAAAAATCTTAAGCTTCTTAAATTCTTCTAGAGAATTAGACACGTACAAAACATTATTCATGAAAAAGAGCAAAAACTTGCTGAATAGAGAATTACCCTTAATTACACACTCGAGTCTGCTAGATCTATTATCATAATACATTGTTAAACATACGGTTTCTTTTGCGAAAAGATATAATACACCCGGAATTCCTAATAGGTTGTAAAAGCTGGTGGAATAAATTATTAGTTTGGGTGATGTAGAGTTTACTGCGATACCTGTAAATGCTAGGATGTTCAGAAAGGAAGTTTATAGCGCTGGCGTACATCTCACCTGTATACTTGCTAATAGAAGCAAAATGAAGTTATACACAGGAAGTTTTACTAAGAGAAAGGTTGATGCCAACATAATTGAAAACAGGTAACATCTGTCAAAGACTTTTTTTAATCTCGTAGAACGGGACTATTTGATTTTTGAATGGCAATTTGATCGGTTACATGTACTAACAAACATATTTTGTAAGTAACACATCTTATAGAGTATTTTAGTTCTAATATCGGTCTTAAAAATGTATGACGTTACGCTTGAATATCTTTCCACAGTTACTATCCTAGTAAAAATTAAAAGCAAGGTAAGTTACAACGTAATTTTAGGTTTTAATAAATCGGGAATTTATCCTGTGAATGTAACTATACCAAAGGGGAGATTCTCTGGATACAAAAGTATCCCAACGAAATTTACGAAACTAACTCGGCTGGATAGTCCAGTGGTAAGAGGGTCTGCATCTGAATTTGGCAACTTAGTCGTCATACCTTTGAAACCAACGTCCCTCATGTATAATGGCAGTACTTTTTCGGTCACATTTGGTGCGTTCCTGTGTCACCATTTACTGTGGCAAAAATAATTAACGACGCTTCTTTCTTTACGGCGAGGGGGTATAATAACAGGGCCATGAAACACTTTACAGACACTATTCCTACACTTTAAGGCTCCTGACGTTATGACAAGCTAACGTTGAGCCGCTCATTGCAAAAGAAACCATTGCTGATATAGTTATCCATATGCTTAAAAGCCTACGTCATGATGCCAACGAAGGTGCTCCCAAAAGAAGACGCAAACGACTTCTTGTACAACCATGGAAAGTATATCAACGGGACATTTTCACGGACAAGCATGTCCAAATGACTGAATAAAAGTGAAAAGAAAAAACTCCAAAAAACGTCTCAGAAAAGACAGCTTCTCAGATCCAGAGCTAAGTGACACACCATCATTCTATGATAAATCAAGCGATGAGTTCTCTCAATTTTTCTGCGGGCGAAAATTCATTTGTTGCTAATGATACTTCATCATACACAAAAGTTGAATCTCAGATTTCTTCAGGTTAGGAATTGGATTTTTTTATCAAACTGAAAAGACTGACAAATTTTTTATTGGGAACCCTTTCACCAGAAAAACATTTTTAAACACGCCAGGCAGTTATAAAAGATTTGGCCATCCTACAGAAATTAATAGAGGTAATCACAAAGACGACACGATGGTGACAAAATTACAGGAACTTCCGAGTTTCAAGAAGATTTGTCGACGTACAATATACAATACAGTATTTTGCTTTGCATAGGCATACTTGCTTTTTTCTATATTTTCCTAACCAAGTTCCTGAAAAATAGAATCAAGTTTACGTTTGAAATGAAATCTTGGTTTGTTATTTACCAAACTAAAAATACATTGCCTGTGCACATGTCAGCTTAAAAAGCATTTTATCCCGCTCTATATTCTCTATGCCTTTGTAAGTGCTCATATTAAATGTACTAACAGGAACTGCTTACATATATCCACGCTGTAAGATATGAATTATACCTTTATTGTCTTTTAGAAAGAAGGACAACTTCGCGATTCCAAGTTGCCTGGCGAGAAATTAATTGCATCAATAGAAACAAACATTGAAAACCTGGATGTTGCTACGAAAGATTTTGTCAGGGACGCATGTAAAATGAAGATTTCTAGAAACAGAAAATATTAAGAGTTGCGGCAAAGGTATGAGGAACATAGATATTATTAGAAGTTTCAGAAAGAAGATAGGCGGCGTCAAATTTACTATTAAGAACCGTCCCAACTTAACTAATAACAAGCTGAAATTTAAAGTAATAAGTTCAAACTCCACTATTCCAAAAATGTATTGCCTATCTAAAATTCACAATCCAGGAAATTCCATGAAAGCAACAGTTTCCGGCATTGAATCCCCAACTTATTAATTGTCCAAATGGCTAGTAAATGAACATAAGAATTTACCTCACAAAGTAGATAGCCTAAGTGCGAAAAATTCCTTAGAATTTGCAAATAAAATGGTTCGACGTTTGTTCACTTTTTCCAAGAGTACCAATTCTAGAAATTATAACGTATTTGGCTTATTTTCTGAAACTAAATTAGGTGAATGACATGAAGATCGCAGAATATGAAAGATTGACAAAATGGTGCTTGTCCCAAAATTATTTTCAAATAGGCGAAAAATAATTCGAACAGGTGATGGGAAACCTATTATGTCCGTTCATTGCGAGCCTATTTATGAGCAAACTTGAAACCAACCCGAAAAGAAATCAAATATTTCCCTAGAATTTGGCTAAGATACATACGATAACATTTTCACTGTGTTTGATGCTAATAAAGGGAACACTCAAGATTTCCTAACGAAACTCAATTCAAAATTTACTACGATCAAGTTTACAGCTGACGAATAAGTGAACAGTCATCCTTTCTAGATATCGTAGTCATACGTAATAATAATAATAAATTAGAAGTAGACATTTATAGAAAAGAAATCAATTCCAATAGATTCATTACGGCTGATTCATACGATTGCGAACAACAAAAAGTGTGGACGATCAATTTCATTGTTAATAGACTCGCTAAATTTTCGTTAAACAAGAGTAAGTACAATAAAGAATTTAAATACACCAAAGACGTAGCCAGGGACAATGGTTTCTCTTATATGGACGTGGACCAGAAATTCCACGACCGTGACACCAACAGACATCGGTAATAACAAATTCATTAATCATCAATAATCATTCAGTAAAATGTTTCACAAACAAAATATAAAGATGTCTTTTGTACCAAAGAACAGCTTGAAAAACCTTTTCAGCAACCCCAAAGATAAACCAGATATGATGAAAAGTTCTGGAATTTACCAAATTTCATGCAATGATTGTGATAAAGTTTACGTTGGACAACCAAAAAGAAGATCAAAATGCGGCTTAAAGGACATGTCAGGCATCGTTGTTTCGATAAACTAGAACTATGTAGCCTGACAGAGTGTATGGTAGAATTCGAACGTAATAATGGGCTAAAAGACTTTAAGCTACTTAAAAACGCAAATTCTAGACGCGTACGAAACGATATTCATGAAAAGGAACAAAAACTTGTTCAATGGAGAAATGCCCCTAATTGCACACTCGAGTCTGCTAGATTTGTTACCATAAAATCTTGTTGAACATACGGATGCTTTTCATTTACTCCTTTCAGAAAAGATACAACATTCCCAGAATCCCTAATAGGTTCTAAAAGCTGGTAATTAGAACTCGCTATTACATAATCATATATTTCCAATAGATTATAAAACCTTGTAATTGAGATCTCGTTAAGCATACGTAGGAAATATTGCATCTTGATATATTTAGGGAAGTATATTATTCTGCAACACCTTTGAATATTCCATAATTTTCTTTAATTTCATATGTTACAAGTACGAATTCCTATTCCAAACCAGGATTATTGGTAAGGTTAGCGGAACTATTAGCAAACATCTTTTGTTAAAGCTAACTAGCACATAAAGTTTAATTGAGTAATAAAAATGGAGAATAAAAGTTATATTCCTAGGTATTTTAAAATATTTTCGGATAGACTTGGTTAGTTAAAATGTGTAAATGAAAAGTTATTTCAAAAGTTGTTCATGTATTACGTCGAAGATATGTATGTAAATTGTTGCAACACCAGTTCACTCAACTGTTACCTCTTTGTGCCCTAATGAAAACGCCTGCGGTTACGTCATAAGCGTCCTATTAGCGCTAAAGCGACGTTGTTTACGCGTGTACGTTTACCAGTTACCTAACGAATCAAATAAATTCATAAAATTATCCCGCATTTTTTCCGCTGTTGCCGCCGCTATAACGAAAAAGATAAACAAAACATAAATTTCAGGATGCTTCTCGTAACTTCCCACAACATCAAAGTTGCTTTCCGCAATCTTCTCAGGAATGCTCGCGCCCTATGGCTCGTTTGCAAAACGAAATTGAACTATTTTAATTGCGCGACGTACGGAATCTAACACGTTCCAGAATCCCGGAAGAAATTATTACCTCTCTAGCTGGAACAATCTTTGCGTAGCGTGTGTTTAGGCAGTAATCAACACACGGCCGTGTCGTAAAATGATTGTTCTATTCCGAATAACCGTCGGACGTAATTCGGAATCGGCATACACATCTAACATTCACGAGCGCTTAACGTTATATAAACAATTTTCTGTACCCGTCCGACTAATACCCTGTAAATTGTGGTGTATAGGAATTTCTATTTCAGTGAATAAATACAGACCCGAATTGTCGGTCATCCGTCCGGAAAATTTGGAAAGGAGAGGAATACGCACTCCAAATATTTGTGCGAAATGTCCAATTAACTAAAACAAATTACGCGTTGGATAAGTTAACCACATATATGCGAAAAGCAGTTTGCTTCTCATTGTGGAATTACATATACAGTCGGGTCCGCGTATAACGAGTATAACTTATAACGAACGTTCGATTTTAACAATCATTTTCAGCGTTATGGACATTGATCATTAAACTTGATGCAATTTAAGTTCGGATACAACGAGCCTGGATATAACGAGCACTTCTTTTAGTACGAGCAAATTTTCTATTTTCAGCTGCGATTATAACGAGGAGTCCATACATCACTCGCACGGTACATATGGTATTCCGCAAAGGCAGCACTGTTGTAAACAAATTTATTGTAATTCGTCTACTTTCTGGTGTGTATGGTGCCGTACATAGTCAGAGTTTAATCATTTGTTGTTAGTTATAATCATGCCAAGCAGGAGAAGATCTCTGACGCTAGAACAAAAATTAAAATTATTCATGAAATTGACAGTGGAACATCTAATGCAAAAACAAGGATAAAATTAAAGGGACATTAAATTCGAATGTTTCTAAGTTAAAAAGGGATTCGAAAACCAGCTAACACGGATGTTGATTAAGCATTGCTTCAGTGGTTTACGCAAGAAAGGACCATAAGTGGACCAATACTACAGCAAAAAGCAGAAGAATTTTTCAAGATACTGTCCCATAATAATGAAGCATCGTCTTTTGTTCAAAGAGCTGCATAGACCGTTTTAAGAAGAGGTACCATATTTCATCCAGTAAAATACATGGAGAAGGCGTAAGTGTTGCTAATAAAAGGTAATACCGACAGCGATATTTCTAACAGGGATAAAACCGGCCTGTTCTATAAAATTGCCCCAAACCAAACACTGAAGTTCCGAAAAGAAAAGTGTCAAGGGGGCAAAAAAAATCAAAGAAAGGATTACTGTTCTTGTCTGTGCCAACATGACGGGTACCGAAACGAGAAAGTTGATCGTCATTGGAAAATCACAATCACAATCACCTCGATGTTTTAAGTCTTGCAAAGTGTGACTAGTTAACTACACCGCAAATAAGAGAGCATTGATAACATTAGATATTTTCGAAAAATAAATAGGAAACGGGAATCGCGATCTACGAAAGCAAAAGAGAAACATAGTGTAAATAATCGACAATTGTCCAGTCCATTCAGCGATTTGAAACCTACATGCTATAAAATTAATTTTCTTTCCACCGAATATAACAGCAACCCTACAACCCATGGATCAAGGTATCATCGCCATAGTCGACGATTGTTTGCTAACTATTGCACTTACAAAAAAACAATTTAATGAAAAGTCGGAATCAGAAGAAGAAAGGGAGGAGCCTGAAAGCATCTTTGAAACACCAACAGCGCAAAAAGTAATTAATGCAATGAAAATCGTATCCGATTATTTGGAATTCAATGATTTTCAAAGCATAAATTTGTTCATTATCATTTCTTTCTCCATTTGCCTTTTTTGTGGTTTAGTATCGATTTAAATGAAGGAGTATATGTGGGACTATAGACATTTCGCTGAGTGTATCTCGTGGTCGTTTAAAGAATTTTTAATTTAAATGTTATGAAAAAGAAACGGGAAGCAAAGAGATTACAGTGCATTGTGGTATTAAAGCTAATGCAGCACTTTCTAATTACACTAGAACTACTGCTAGAATAAGTAAATCCAAATAAATAAGAAATAGGAGTTCCTAAAAAAAAATTACAACACGATCTCACTTTCAAATTTTCATGTCACGTATAAGATCCGAACATAGCGTTTATAATTTGTACACAAAAAATCAAGGAACTCAGTGCACTGTAAACATAATTGAAATAATTATCTTAATCTTGATTACACAGACCCAGTCTAAAAAAAATCAATAATTTAACCTTGGCGATAATCTAAGGTTTTAATCTCTACGCTATTAGGAAGTACATCAGCCGGGTAAATGTAATTACGCGATCGCAAAATTTGAATATCTCATCATCATACAAGTAGCCCTTCCGATTAATAAATCAAAATGGAAAATGAACATTTCTGGCTGAGATCGTCCCCGATGATGATGATTTCTACTACTAATTATGATGTACGCCCGAAGCTATGAAAATGGTTCGCCTGAGTACCTACCTCGCTTTTTTCGTAATTAGTCGCATTAATTACGATCGTTGCGATATCAGATATTACGAGGTGTAGGTATGTAGATATATGCGAAAAGTATATATGTAAAATCCCATCGTATTACGCTTTCATATTCTCGTAAATTTTAACGTTTCCTCCGAGAGAGGCAAAAATATACAACGAATACCTACATTACCTTCACAAAGTTTGGAAGCAAGTATGAAGTTCTTCAAAACATATATGTATATACTCTACCCCTCATAAGAGTATGGACACTTCCTATTTCATGCAAAATTTGACGCTTGCTTCAAAACCTTTAACAAAACAATTATAAGAAAAATATTTATTCATCTTATTGGAAAACATAAAGTAAGTTATACCTCTCATCAAGAAAGCTACCTCTTGATTTAATAAACTGCTCGTACAATTCATGGCATTCTTTATACCAAGATCCCTAGTCAATCTTGAGGAATATTGTTCCACTCCCTCTGCAATACTGTCCAGACATGGGTTTTGGACGTTGGACATTCTCTTGTAATTCGTCTGTCCAGTTCGTCTCACAGAAGCTCTATCGAATTAAGATCCGGACTCTGGCGAGACCAAGTCATTATTTTTAATATTCCTTCATTCTCTGCATCAGGGAGGTAGTTTCTGCATAATAATGACGTGTGGTTCGGATCGTTATCGTGCATCAACTCAAAATTGTTGCCCATTAAACGTAATCCGTAATTCCATCAACTTTCACAATGTCTCCTGTTCCACTTAATAAAAAACAACCCCACCTTTCTTTATTGTTGATGTATTGCACTCAGCGAGCATTTTCGCGTCTTTTGAGGGTTTTTGGGTATTTGGACATAGTACGTTTCCTCATTGTTCTATTGTCCAGTCTTTGTGAGTGTTAGTTCACTGGAGACGTTTTTGTTTATTCCCATTACGTAGCAACGGTTTTGGTGTAGCAATACGGCTGTGGAGGTTTGCTTCTTTTAAACGACGTTTCACCGTACTAACGGATATCTTCCTGTTTCTAGGCCGACTCATTTCCGTCGTAATTTTAGGAACCGTTAATCGTCTTTTTCTCTTACTAAGTAGTTTTATGCGTTCATCGTCGCGCCTGGATGTTGCTCGAGGACATCCTGGATGATTTTTGGTTGCAGGTGTTCGAAGCAGCAAACAATTAAATTTACGGTGGGTTTTTTACATTAAGTCGCCCGGAAATATTCCGTACAGAATATCTTTCTTGATGTAGCGTTAATATTGCTGATCGTGTTCCAACACTAAGCGGTTTTCTGCGAGGTATTTTTACACAGAAATTAAATTATTTACTCACACAAAGAAATAACAATATCGAACTGCACGTAACGGTATCTAATGATGATTAATGTAGTTTATGCATATTTTATGGGGTAAATACCATTTCTGCAGGAATTCAGTCAATTCTTAGAATTCGTGTTTCATTTGTAGTGTTGTAAAATTTCTACCCGTGTATTACTTAAAATATTGGTATTGTTTGTACTGTACCTAATTATTTCACGATTTTGAAAAGTAATGTTCCAGTTTCGTTATTTATCAACATAATTCTTTAATTAGTAAATTGTGTACATGCTTATAGAATTCTTACATGAAAAAAAGTACTTCTTTTTAAAATATTTTCTTAAAATTTCAAGTGTCCCTTATATTATGAGCGGTGGTGTATATATTAGTAGAGGTATAGTAAAAACGTTAGGTTCTATTCTAGATTAAATTATCTAAACACATAATCAAACAATATTTCTTTAAACTATAGGAAATACGATAGTTAAATGGCCAAACAGCCCGATATGCAACGGTTACGTTATAGAACGAAGCAGTTTCATTTGTAGTTTCTTGTAAATTGTCTGTGTAAATATTTTTTTTCTCTCAGTGTTTCTCAGTACCTAAGCTTTAATTTTGTTTGATAGCTAGCGTTTGCTATATAAAAATGCCAAAGCAAAAACAACAAGCTTTAAAACCAATAAGAAAGATATTCAGTCACTGCTCACATATTAAGCATTTCACCGAAAAATGTGCACTTTTCTTTACCAAGGAGAAGAGAATCGAGACAGTTTTTGTAGTCGGAACCGCAGTGAACAACCACAGGCAACACTCGCAAGTTTATAATAACAGCAACAAAACGAGGCAGATGACTTGTACCTAAGGCTGCAGGAACATGTGCTTTCGCAGTAGCGTACGGTTCGATTACTATAAATATTAAAAATAATGAATGTAATTACTTACTATTTTAGTTTGATTGTGTTGTTGATATAGAGTGACGCAGACACAGCCATACTCCTACGGCGAGGTGAAAATATGTTCGTATATTTAGAAAAAGAGCGTTCTGCCTCTAATGCTGTGGTGTTCGCTAATTTAAAAAGGGCATTCACGTCATATTTGTACTCTTGGTTTTCAGTTAAACTCTTGTCTATACGCACTACAGCTTTAAAATCGGGATTTTTATAACCGCACACAATTTATCAGTTATTAATCTTCCTATCCTATCTGTTAGACTTCCTAACGGGGCTTTGAGGTAACGTACTATATTTAGCGCTTAATGTAGTAACAGCTTGTTGTTTTCTAATTTGGAAATAGTATTTGAAAGAATTGAATAATTTTCGAAAATTTGCTCTATTTGAGTATGAATTTTGATATCTGAAAGCAGCCGCTGGCTTACTGGTTTGCGCTTCTTGTGGATTTAAATTTAAGATAGAAGATTTAATAAGAATAACGTTTCTCATCTTGACAATATCGGCTGTAGTGGCTGAGGAATGTCTGTACAAGCCTATTTGAACTCATGAATGCGTTTTGAAGATTTGGTAAAAGCTTTTTTGGTAGAAAATATAAATTAATCTGCTGTTTCTAATAAACTCAGATAGAAGATGACATGCACGGAGGAAACAGAAGCAATTGAGGATAAGATTGTTTTAGTAAGTTTCCAGCTTTGACCATGTTCGTACCCCCATCCACCATTACAAGTTGAGTTACGAATATATCGAACTTCCCAAAGGTCATTTCTATAGTTTCTACTATCCCTTCCGCATTTGTCTTCTGTAATATTCTACTACGTAAAAGAAGAGGCAAGAATGCCTCAGCGCTTATTAAAGTGCGCATTAATACATTTAAAATGCAACTCTTTCTTGCATCCGTTGTTTCATATACCGTCCTTTTTGATCTTTTAACCTTTTGCTGGAAATCTCCATTCCTGAACGTACAAAAATTTTCGAAATCTTTCATTGCCTACAATATTTTGCGGAATGTTGCACATATTTATAACAACAAATGTATAATAATAAATTTGTAATATAGTACATCACGTCGCGCATTTGTTCGGTGTTGTTTGCTATTAATATGTGTTTTACACACAAAAATAGTGTATGGTAAAATGTTAATATTGCAAAAAATACATCTAATAATAGTGCCAGTACATTCTAATGTCAGAAATCGGTTAAGAAATCTATTAACATTCGTCGAACATAACAAAGAACGCCGTCGATTCCCCATCATCAATCTAATCCGGCATTTATACACATGCTAACCATATTCATATGAATCTCGACTCCGAGTATGCCCGACCCCTCTCATAATATGGCATGGCCGCCAATGGGTGCACACTCCTTTCTACAGGCTTATTTATAGTACCAGATATCACAAGGCGTCTTAATACCAGTGAAAAACGAATGTATCTGTTATTACAGTAACAAAAGCACTTATCGACTGCATGCTTGAGAGGGAGAGAATATTTCAGTAAAAAATCATTATTACATTGTGTCCAGAAAGAAATAGGATTGCTATGGCTAGAAAAGCTAAAGATCTACGGTCACACAAGCTCCAGCAGCTTTAGGGTTACTTACAGGAAGTTTGCCCGGAATTTGGAAAACTGTCAGACGACCTAATGAAGGACTTTAGACGAAAAAGAGTATAAATTAAATAACATCAATTAATTTTTTTAATAATGAAGTAGTGATTGCATACATTATTGTTTTCACATATATTTTGACTTCGTAAACAAAACTTTATATAAAAGCTGTTATATAATCATTTTCCTCTAAAATATCTTACTGCTTCCAAACTTTGCGACGGTACTGTATAGAAGTACATAGATTAAAGCAATCTATTCCGATATAACAACAATGCGAGGTGCTGGTGCTACAGAGAACAATAGTCGGGTGGAATTATCCTTCAGGTCTTAACGCGAAAATGCTCGAAATACGCGAAGATAAAGGGATAATCTCTCTTTCCCGTCCGCGATGTGTTCGTTTATTAAATTCTAGCGTTAGAGCGTGCAATAATGTTGAACAAATGGCGTTAGCTATGTATGTATGTGTGTGTGTTGCATGAAGGATATTAGATAATAGACGTGAATAATTTTGGGCTACTCCGCTATAATATGAGATTTTCGGATGCGGATATCCGATTTGCATGATATTAAAAATTTAAACACATTACTTCGCGTATTGTGTATTATCTAGAAGTAACTCATGTTCTGGTGAGCATTTAATTTTAGAACACAGCGGCTGTAACGGAGTATAACAAGAGTGCTGCGTTCAGGTATCAAGTCGCTCACATTTGTGGGGTAATGTTAACGAGTCTTACCTATCAAACACCCGGGCAAATTTTGTCCAAATAATCGGTTAACAATTCACTTCAAATCTGAACGCAGACCAGCAGTGCACGTGATTTCAAGATTGGTAATGTAATGTGTAATGTCTGAGTGTTTGGCTGTCTATTATTTTTTTTATATAAGAGCATTTGCTGTGTTTGAAATAAAACGCATAAAACAAAAGAAATTATTATATTTCAATAACGTCTCAAAGAAATTCTAATTAATTCATAATCTGGCTTGTATGCAGTATCACTTTCGATAGTAACAAACTAAAAATGCACGTTGTTCTGTCACGTAGACTGTTATCGTAGCGTGCATGTATATAAGGGTGGCCGTTTCAAATTATATATCAGAAGCATTTTTTCGTGCAGTGGTACAATGGCCGCGTTTAATATAGCTAATGTGTTGAATATGTTACTTGTAACGTTTCAAATAGCAAACATTATAGTAATTCATTTTGACGTCTTAAGAAATTAAATTGCATGATGCTTTGAAACATATGATTGTAGGTGCTCAACAAGAAAGCATGCTCTGAATATGTAATAAGATTGGCGTTCAAGCTATTAAAAGAACCCCTTGAAGTGTCATTTGCGGAATATGTAGCAGAAGATGAAGGAGACATCTAGAACACTTTTGACGATCACATTTATGCCCAAGTGAATATACAGAAGTTTTTTAGATTTTACCTGGTGAAGAAGATGCAATTAATTGAATAGAATGGTTTACTATCTCGGCCGTCGAATTGAAGGTCTGGAATTCCACAAGGCTCTATTCTTGGTCCTTTGCTATTTGTTGTGTATATGAATGATTTTCCAGCCAGCATGGGTGAAGCAGAGGCAAGCATATACGTCAACGACTAGCACTTTTACGTCATGACCGTAGTCTAAGCGGTCTGCGAGATAAATCCGAGAGGACCATTGTCGATGCTGGGATTTGATTTTCTACTAATGAACCAAAGATAAATATGGAAACATTCAACGTTTTCTTTTTTCCACTTCGAATAAGGACCAAATTTTAGCGACAAATATCTTGGTTATTATAATATGTAAGAATTTGAGATGGTACCATCACAGAGATGAACTGACGAAAAAGTTGTCTTTAACTGTGTATACTGTACGTAGACTGTAGCATGTAGCCACCCATGAAGCTACAAGCTTATTTTCCGAACTTTCACTTCCTCGTCTTCTGTGGTATGCTTTTCTGGGGAAGATCCACAGAGGCACATAGGATTTTTATCCTACAAAAGGAAACCACTTAGATTCCTCTGTAACCTGAAATATACAGATAGTTGCAGAACTTATTTCACAGAAGAAACAGTTCTTACCCTACCAGTGTTTATTATATCGCTATATAATATATAATTGACTATTGTTCTTTATTACAAGTAAGTCTTTCTGTACTGGTTATATTACAAATGCAAAATTAAGTGTAAATAATTGTTTTTAGTAGACTGATAAAACACACTTCAATACTTTGGTATTTAAGAATGAGCTTTCATTTCCAAAATAGGCATCCCTTTTCGTAAAATAACTTTTACATGAGACTTATACTAAACTCTTTGGGTTTATAGTAGATTTCTATCTGAAACATTCGTTCGAGTAAACGTGTAAGTGGTTTATAAAACAAGTAGTTCCCGGTGCCTTAACAAAATAAAAACAAATTACCCAATTTGTGTCCGTCTTATCTCGGTTCCGCTTGGCCAGCCGCGGGACGCTATGATCCGGGCGTACGTGAAACAGGCCAGAAACAATCGGTAATTCTATAGCCTAGACCATTGTTTCCATGCCGTCCTCGTTTTTTCGCTTCATTTATCATACCGTCCGTTCCAGTATATCTCGAATAAAACCCTACCGCTACGTCCGTAGCTCATTACGTACACTAGCCGGAGGATACGTTGCGTTGATTTCGTGTTTTTGAACCTGTGTAGTTTGTTTTGCGCGGTGAAGAAGGAAAATAATCCAAGGACCAGGCGTACGGAGCTTGGAAATCGCAAAGAGGTGATCGAAGAGACATTTATCAGCAGAAGGGTATGATGGGAATTGTTTATTAAAGTGCTATTAGTGATAGATTTTTTTTTACCTTGGTGATTTAGTTGACTCAATAGTTCAAATGATCGGATCGTTTTAACGCGACCTTTTGATGCTAATAACCGTTGCATAAATCTAAAGGTTAATTGCAAGTGCGTATAAATTAATTATCCTTTTGTAACACCTAATATTCTAACGAATGCGCTTTCATCTTAGCTAGTATATTTTGACATTACATATGTGCGCATGTGCATGTACAATGGTGGTCTTAAGTAATACCACAGACTGTTCTGTTTCTATCAGTTATCTTCCATTGTAACTTTCCAAACCAATGCATTAATTCAACACCAGAGATTTTATGGGCGATTAGGGGATTATAATAAGTGTTTATATTGTGCGTCAAGTATATGATTTTTAAGACCGTTTATAAATATAACTATCGAAACATTTGTAAATGTAAATGTAATGACTTTATGAAATGAATATATAGAGAGTGAAATTCAAAAGGAATATATAGACAGGGACACAATTATTAGGCACCCTCAATTTTTTCAATTATCTTTAAGATAAACAATGAACAAATAAAACTAATATTATGAAAGCAAATATTTATTACTAAAAACTAGAAATTCAATATTTGTTGGCCCCCCGCGGGCTTTTATGACAACTTCAATCCTTTTAGGTAAACTGGCCACTAACATATGGCAGGTTGAAGTTGGAATATCCTTCCGTACTCTTTCAAGTATTGCTTTTATTTCTTGTTTGGATTTGCATTTGTGCTCGCATACTTTTCGCCTAATAATAGCCCACAAATGCTCGATCGGATTTAGATCCGGGCTTTGGGGTGGCCATTCCAATATGTCAATGTTCGCTTCCCGGAACCACGCTAGACTTGCATGTGTGGCATGGTGCTTTATCTTGTTGAAACAAAACTTCGTCAGTATTCATTCCAAATACTTTTTCAATTGTGGGCAGTAAAACTTCATCTAACATGTTGGCCTAGGCCCTCGAGTTCATTCTACCACTGCACACGAACATCTCTCCAACCCCTGTCGACGTCATACACTTCCATATCATGGTACTACCGGCACCATGTTTGATGGTAGGCACCACACAATCGGCATGGTATTCTCTTCAGGCCGCCGACGCACTAGCACGGCACCAGGTGTACCAAAAATCTGTAATAAACCTATTCGATTAATTCTTTCAACACTCGATTTTTCTTCATTTAAATTTCTATAAAATAATTACCTTATACTGAATATAAAATGATTAATTATATTTACCTCTATATTACACTCATCTATCTAAACATCTGTCCGCACATTCGTCCAGTCCTTCTCTCTCCACGATTTGTGTTTATGAGCCCATGCTAATCGTTTATTTTTATTTACGTCCGACAGCCACGGTTTCTTTCTAACTTTTCTCGATGATAGACCGACTTCTCTAAGACGTATACTTACTGTTTTAACCGATAAAGTAACGTTGAGTTGTCGATGTAACGCGCCAGCCAAATCTGTTGCCATTTGACATCGATTTTGTAGATAGTCAAATCGATACATTTGAGTCAAATTAAATACCGTATAAACAGTTAATTTGAAAATAAATTTAATGTATTGTAGCGCAAATTATTTTATTTTAACAAAATTAATTGTCTTTTGTTTAATTAATGTTTTGCAGCAACTATTTACAAAACGATGCTAACCTACATTTGATAACCGACAAAAACGTTAGAAGATAAACAATTCACGTAACTTGAATAATGCAGCAGTATATACCACTATCCTTGTCTGTCACTTTAATAAAATCGAACCAAGTAGATCTTTGTCTGTGAGACAAGCGTAAATCTTGCTTCCTTTTTCAGCGACAGTAGTTGAGAAAGGTCGTCAAATGAATAGATTGGCTTATACGACTTATACGATAAAACAATGACGCAGGTAAAAACTGAAAATAGACGAAGTATATATATATACACTCAGCGAAATTTCTATAGTTCCATATGAACTTTTGAACAGAATATTTGGTTCTCTTAATATCTTCGGCAAATTATACATCGAAGTTAATGTTGAACTACACAGAAAGACAAATAAAAGAAAATTTATTACATTTTATACAGAATCTGTTTACAATAATGGTAACTCAAAACAGCGAAATTTCTATAGCTCTATTGACACAAAATTAATAAATAAAATAAATACATAAAAAAATTATAATCCTTTCTAAACTTAGTAGTGAGTGTTAGATCCTCTATTCAAAATAACTCCAAACATCCGCGTTTTCATACTGTCTATCAATTTGGTCAATGTTCAATGGGCTTGTAATCAGGACTTTTTGGCGGCCACTCTATTAAGAATAAGACTTCTTCAGAAGATTTGTCTTAAAAATAACCTCCAACCACCTTTGCGCGAACTTTTGTCCAATTTAGTCTTTTCCGTTAGTGTATAGAACTTAACCGTGGTTTTCCTACTGCTGTACGACCCCTAAGACTGGCTTTTATTAGTCTACGTTCTACTGTCAACACACTTGCTGTGTGTAAAACGCATATTTTTGCGCACGTTTCAGTATCCAATTCCTTTCTTTTTGGCATATCTTCGATCAAATAAACTAATAATATGAAATAGGGTTTTCCTAACTCAATCACATGTCCCCAGTATCTCGGCAATGTACTGAATGCACACTGCTTATTACAAGGCAGGTGGATAATTCAATATCCCTCCCAATGTCTTTTTCATAATGCATTCATCAACAATTTCCCATAGTACCATAACAAAACTTACACACAATATGAATTTAATTGATATAAACTTTTCTTAATTTGTACTAAGCAGACAAGAAAGAAGTAACTACATGCAAACATGTTATGGCAAAATATCTTGATATGACCCTCGTGAAAAGTTTAAAAAGTAATTTTTCGAAACACTTCTGCATCTCTTGAATCTGCTACAGTAAACCTGCTACTGCAAAAGTACAATTTAAATTAAATGTTTTCACATAAGCTTTAACTTTGTGTTGCATCCTAGCCAGATTACCATAGGCTGTATTTTAGGCCAGCGTTTTGTACGAACTACACATGCAGCGTACATGTTTCGCAAATGTTTGTCTAATGCAAGCCCGCAGTACAGTGGGTGCGTACACGAACAACAGCAGCCGCAATAACAGAAAGCAAACACGAATTCGAATGCATTCACTTCGCTACGATCGGCACCACAAATCTAGGGTTCTTATGTGGGACAAATGTAAACTTCCTATAATTTCGACAGCGCAGCTGATGCCACGAGGATTTGGTGTTGTTTCATACCACTCTGTTTACTTAGCGTAAGCGGTAAAGTATTAGGTAAACATTTAGTGCGTACCCTAATTATGTTAATTCACGAATTGTTTTAATAGAATACTTGTTGGTGTTCTATGTTCACCAATTGAACCGAGAAATAGAGACCTATCCGTTAGTGGGACAGATGGGGTATGCATTAGAATGGATTACATTTTAAAGTGTCGATAATAAATAAATAAACGAAATACTTCCGAAATTGAACCATAACAAGATGAGATATAGGAATGAAATAAGACTAAGAAGAACAGATATAAAAAGAAAAATGAAAAAAAGGGGGGTGAAAAAGAAAGAAAGGGTGACAAGACTAAGAGAAGGAAAGAGAGAAGGGAGACAGAAAAAGGGGGAAGGAAAGAAAAGAAAAAGAGAGGTGGGATCTCACCTTTCTCTTTTTCTTTTTATTTCTTTTCTGCAATTATTATTATTATTATTTTCCTCTTACTCTTATTTCATTTCTATATATGTATCTCATCATAACACAGTCCAATTCCGGAAGTAGTTCGATTATTACTGATTCTGGCCGTAGCAGCCTACGTATTTGTTTCAATAAATAAATAATAATAATATGAAAAGTAAAAAATGTGTAAAGGATAAATTTTCAATTTTTTTATAAATTTTATAATAAAGGAAAAGAAAGGATTGTTTTTTCATAGAATATTTATTTAAATCCTTGGCAATTGCAAAATGATAATAACTCAAACATATCTCCTTACGAAGTGAGCCGAACACACTGTTACGAAAGGATTTTTCTCTGAGACTAAGGTCTCGCTGGAGGGATATTCTTACTCTCGAAGAAAAAGTTACAATCAGATTAGCACTATCATTGGCAACAATACAATGCTGAAAGACCAACAAAATATGCCGTGATTCGCTCTAATATAGAATATAGAGTATAGCACCCAGATCGTAAAGTTTGCAGATGGTTTTACTCAACTGTTAGTCAATTAAAATTTAGCCATGGTCAATATCCTGTTCATTTGCATGGACTGTAAATAGTGCAGATCCCATTATGTCAGTGTGGAGATGGAAGTGATGATCTAACTCATCTGATCCCAAGATGCAATGCGTATACAAAGCCAACTAAGAAAAAAACTGTAGCAGTAATTTAACTACAGTAACTACGTATTGGACACCAGATTTTAACAACAAACAGTATCAAACTTTGGAACACCCAAACAAACGACTGGTGTTTATTTTCTGGTTCGTATGAATAAAGCCCAGATTCATCACTAGTAACGATGACGCGTTGAAGCGATCTAGAGTTTTTTTATACCAATTCACCCTAACTGCTTTCTGTTCTTCGGTCAATAGATGCAGTATCCAAGAGGAAACTAATTATTTTACACACACGCAACAGTTTTTGAATTGAGTTCTTTGAAATTCTCAATGGTGCCTGAATCTTGCGATACGTCACATGTCGATCTTCGTTGATGATTTTGACTTCCCCATACCATCGAGAAATTCTTGACTGATGCGGTGCTTCATTCCCGAAAACAAAAACCAACTCGGCGAGGCATTCTTGTTGAAATAATTGTCTTATAAAAAACTATTACGGGAAAATTTTCAGGGTTTAATTCCATTTTTCAACTAACTTCTCAACTTTGACAGTTCGTTTTAGCTACAACACTATAAGTATCGCACTGAAACTTTGGATTTAGATTAACTGAAGATGGAGGTTAATTTTTTTAGTTCTGACATTTCATTAGTGGCGCCCTCTATGTCCCAGTATGCAAAACTTAAAATACATCCCTTGTAATTAATTAAGTAACATCTAGAAGATTGGAGGAAATACTTTAGTAGTTTAAAAGATTCTTATGGAATTTTTACTATTATTTACCCCCAGAACGTGATATATCTACAGATAAGTACTTTTTACTTAATTCACTATATTCTTAGTATTACAGTAGTGCATGGTTTTATTTCTAAACAAAATACGACTCGCTCTAGGCAGGCGTATTAACTAACATTTAATTAGAACGCAGTCATTTTTCTAATTTAAAACCTACTGCTTATTTAAAAAATACACCCTAAGATGTAGTAAGCCCTGCACTTCTGAAATACAATTTCCAGGATTTTTATCTATCTGAGCTGTGAGCATGGTGTTAGATGAGATAAAGTCAATGTTCAAGTGACCGTATTCGAGAAAAATCGATGGCTCTCAAATTTAAAAAGCTCGTCGTTAATTCTGCCGGCCAATAAAAATATAACGTGACTCAAGACTGCTTTTAAGTTGACCGCGTGTATGTGGAAGCAGACGTTCGCAAATATTCAATGTCATCGAAACTATTATGCTGTAACAAAAAACCAGATATCGGTCGCCGTAAAATTTAGAACCAGATCAAATCCCTTGAAGCGTAGAAATATACAGGGATGTGCTTTTTAGGAGGTAATTTTCAGAATGTTTAAGAAAAGATAACCACACAAACAGATTACTGATTTAGTCGTTCTTTTATTGGTTTTTGAATACGACGAAAGATTTGGAATTCTGTGTACCTAAACATCTCAATTCCGTAAAATATGTCAAGTTCTGGTTACATTTAGTTCATTAAAAAAAGTAAGACGTTAAGCGAACTGTTTTACATGGAAAACATTTATAATTTTCAACTGTTATTATAGTTGAGACGTATTTTTATACATTATCCAGAAAAAGCAACAACACAAAAATTATACAGGAAAAAGTATTTGCACACCATGCAGAAGCATATGCAATCTATAATCAGGACAATCCCATACGGTTGTCAACTCTCAACGACACGTTATTACTGTTTTGTACTTACAGTGGCTTAAGCCTAGAAGTCTAGACACGAAATGGGTATTCAGAAAACAAGGGGAAGCTTTAAAAGACTATAATTTACAACTTACAGTGAAAGGTGGCGGCGACAGTGCTATCGTGTGAGGGTGTTTTGCGGTAAATGACGTGGGGAACTTATCTTTTATTCAAAGTATAATGTACAGATATGGATAGAACATCTTAAAACAAAATTTGAAGCAAAGAACAGAAAAATTAAATTTGGACTGTCGCTTCCATTTTCAGCATGATAACGACCCTAAACATACGTCAAAGATAGTGAAGGAATGGTTACTCTATAATGTGCCGCATATCCTCCAAACACCTTCACAATCACCGAACTTAACCCCATTGAGAATTTGTAGGATATACTGAATCAGCAGGATTGTTTGTGCGAAGTAAAAAATAAGAAATAACTAATAACTGCTTTAACGGGAGAATTGACTAAAATCAACCATAATATAACGGAAAATCTAATTAACTCTATACCACAACACCTACAAGCCGCGATAGACGCTAATGGTTATCCCACAAATTTACACAATTTTTTTGCCTTAAAATGGAAGTGTGCAAATACTGTTTAGTTGTTAATTTTTGTATATATTTGTACAATAATTTATGCGTTGTTATTTATACGAATTTATGATTTTGCTTTATATGTACCTTCTCTGTATTAAATGTGACTTCATTTTTTATGTATTACAATATAGATGTCTTTTATTGAAGGTAATATCAACTGAAAATGTTAAAATTGGGCTAATGAGCAAATACTTTTTCTGGGTACTGTAAACCAAATTTATTTTGAGAAGGAAGGCAGTGCAAAATGAGGAAAATTTTGTCACAACGATTAAAACACCCTACGACTACTTTCCTTTTGAGCTTGTTAGTTCGTTTTCGTGCAATTCAGACAACGTTTAGCCAGGGAGTAGCAAAAATCTGAAAGTATACTAGCATAACCCTAAATACGGTGTACGTAAAATTTTGATAAAAACTACCGGTTCTAAGTTATTTTTACACGTAATCGCTTACTGTCAAGTTATCGTTCGGAACGTTGTTCAAATATTTTGGCGCGACCAAAAAAACCTATTACTCTAACATTGATGCAAAAGACAACGTGACATATGTAACTAGGTCGAAAAATAGCTTAACCTTTGCACTTTCTATGAAATAAATTCAAAATTGTTTTTTCCCAAAAGTTTTTACATACAAACCAAAATTTTACCTATGTTTTACTAACCATCGTTTTGTGATACCACATAAAATATTTATGTAAATACAATTGAATCCGACCCTGGATGGTCGTGAAACAAATAAAAATAAGAGGAAATGCTTGCAAGTTCAAATTAGACGATATACGATCATTTACAGTAAGAAAAACAAATCCAATCGGTCTTGAAACAAAACAGATTTAGTCTGGACGCTTACGATAACAACGCTCCTTCAGCAAATTGCGCGTGGATTTTTTGCAGATGCTAAATTAATTAATTTATGTCGTACTAAGAATAAAAAGCGTGTACGAGTAACGCGTTCATATGTAGTCCATGAATTCTTCAGCATCTAAATACGCTTAATAAAGATATTACCATATTTCCATGAAACGATGATGACACAAAACCGGAGCTGTTATAAAGATAATAAGGTACTCCGCACTGCTGTGTTAGTAATTCAATTCCCTTCAGCTCATACGTATTCCTCGAAAATACGTTTCTAGTAGCAGTTCTGTTGCTTTGAAATTTTGAAATTATTTGCTATATAAGTGCATTAATGCTGTCGCCAGCCATCTCATGCCTATCTTTTGTTTTTTTTTCCTTGGGATCCGATGAAAGTGTACACAATAATTATGAACATTCCCATTGAAGACGTGTGAGCTCAAATTTGTAGATAGTCTAGGAAAGAACATTATTATTATTAATAGAACAATATCTTAAGTTACATACCTGAAATTATTATACAGTTCCTGTTCAATATTTACACCCACTTGCTAAAATAGCGATTTTGTTAAAATATATAATGAAAAACGTATTGTAGAAGCACAAGTTTATTTAAAACTGTTTATAGGCATTGTCACAATTATATAACTAATTATTACAAAATATGCCTCCTTTGACTTATATAATTGCTCTTATTCTTTTTGGCATACTGTCCATGTAAGCGTTAGTGGTATGTTTAATTGTAGCGTCACTTTGCCACGCATCCTCAATATTTCTTGCTAATTGCTCTTTTGTAGTGTTTCTTCTCGAATACACGCGCGATTTTTGAACATTCCACGTGTTCTCAATTGCATTGAGGTCGGGAGAATTTCCCGGCCAAGATAAGACTGGTAGAGCGTGTGTTTTCAAAAAACTTTGGATGGATTTGGCTATCTGGCATGTTAGCTTATTGTGCATGAATGTGTAAGGGCCGTCATTCGAATCTAAATCATTGATATATGGCATCACGACATCCTCCACTACACGCTTACATTGGTGGTGATTCATGGTGCAATTGCAAAAATACAGTGATCCTGAACCTTCGGCTGATATACAGGACCATACCATAACTGATGGTGTTTCAGCGTTTTTAGTACACTAGCACCAAACCGTCCAGATGGACGTGATCTAACAAAATGAGTTCTTTCGGTCATGGCTTGTAGTTTTGACTCATCGCTGCATACGATCTTTAACGAAAAAACATTGTTGAAACAAAGAAAAATTTCTTGGTTTACATATTCTACTTGGTCTACGTATTGTATGCGTGGATATTTGCACTCCTTATTGAGACATTACATTTCCTATTTTTTTAACGGATAAACCTCGGTTTTCAGTTGCTAGTCGATCATCTCAATTAGTAGTGATCCTTTACTTGCCGCAAAACGTTTTTCCGGTACTTGTAGTGGGTATCTTTTCTTTTATTAAAACGGCAATTCGTTGCACTGTTTGTCCGAATATTTCTTCTTTCTTTTTTTTTTCTTTGCAATTGTGCGTTCAGAATACACTCCTGTGCTCAACAATGCCTCAATACGCAGTATTTTCTCATTTGTATGGTTGGTATGTCCTTTTTTTACCCACAACGAAAAAATACAAAGTGCATACAAGCAATAACTTAAAGTGCAACACTAACACGTAAATACGGAAAAAAACGTTGTTATAGAAACAGATAAGTATTCTTTCTAGTATAGTAACCTATCCAAATTTTACAAATTACTGTGTCCTTCAATCTTGTTTCTACCCACCTTCTATACAGTACAGAATGATTCATGAGGGGGATAATAATAGGCAAGAGCTCATTAAGTGATACATTCGCAATTTCTATCAATGATATTTAGGGAACTTATTTAGATAGATATTAAAAGCCCTATACATGAATTTTATACTTGTGTTTGTAAATTATCACGTTGGAAACACACAAAAGCTTAAGGTTATAAGGTGGCCCTAATAAAATGGACAGGGACTGTAGTCATACAACCAACGAAGACTCGTATAGATAATAAACGAACTATTTCCGGAATTGTACCGTGTCATGATGAGATATATATAGAAATAAAATAAGAGTAAGAGGAGAAAGAAGTAGAAAGAAACAGAAAAAAGAGATAAAAAGAAGAAGAATGAAAAAGAAGGGGGGATGCGTGAAATAGAAAGAAAGGTGAAAAGAGTAAGAGAAGGAATGAGTGATAGAAAGAGGGGTAGAGAACGAGACAAAAAAAGAAAAAGGAAAGAGAACAAAAGAGAAAGGTGGGATCTCGACGTTTCGCCTCTGTCGTAGGAGGCTTCTTCAGGAGAAATAGGGGAAACCAAAGTGGGACGGTAACTCGACGTGTAGACCCCGCTAGAGGCGAAACCACTTTGGCAGAAAGTTACGGTGACTCGGCGTGTTAACCGCGCTAGAGGCGAAGACCTTCTAAGAGAGATCCCACCTTTCTCTTTTGTTATCTTCCCTTTTTTCTTTTTTCTCATTCTCTATTACACAAAATTACCATAATACTCTAATTCCATAACTAAATAAAATAGATCTACTATTTTTGAAATTTTGAGGCATAAGATTTATAGGAAATCTTAAATAAAAATAAATACTTCAGGGTTATTTACTTATTTATTCACACTAACAATTATGTAGAGTACACAGTACATAAACACGTAAAAACTTCGCGCGTAAAATAGAATATAAAATGTAAGAATATCATATTAAGTAATCTAATTCGTATAATAACGCAGGAAAAATTCAAAATGTATTTCTATAAATCAAATTTAGTTTATGCTGCTGAAGTTTTAAATAACTACGTGAGGTCGTAAAGTATGGAATAAAATTCATGGAATCACAGGCATTTCTTTTCATAAAGATGCTCGAATATGTATAGTAACTATACACAATAAGAATATTTCAATAGCAGATGCTACATTGTTGGACAATATTTATTAAATTTATATCGTCGCTATGACTTTTATGGCAGTGAATAGTTTAGTGGAGTATACCAGTCGTTATCCCATCGTTACATAAAAGTAATATGTTTGATGAGAACGTATTTTGAGAAAAAGTAACAGGAAAAAGCTGTCTTATAGTTAGTTGGCCATGGTACCATGTTTTAACTTGCCCTCCTCCAGGTACACTGAACAAATTGCTAGAAAGAATGCCACGAAGTATGGGGGCAGTTATTAAATGAAGAGGTGATTTTTGCGACGAGAAGAAAGTATAACTTACTTTATGTTTTCTAATGCTTATTATTACTTTTTCTTCTGTGTACACATGTGCAACAAGTCGTAGATGAATAGATATTTTTCTTATAATTGTTTTGTTTAAAGTTTTGAAGCAAACATCAAATTTTGTATGAAATAGGAAGTATCCATACTATTATGAATGGTATTATATCTATATGCTTACAAAGTATACATATGTACTTACAAATTTATGCTTATGTTTATGTACGTTATACGATGCATACCTATGATATTCAAATAACGCCATGAATTTTGTTCGATTTACCAGAGGGCATCATAAATCGTGGAATTTTGTTAGATACAACGGTAAAATGCAAAACGTTTACAGTAAAATAAATTCTACCCCGGCTCTATGTATTCGACGAATGTTGGCAATTTCCGTTCGATTTTATCGGCAATTAACTTTGAGTGCTCAGTAGACGTATTCATATAAAGAGGGCACGGTTTTTTTTACCAATCTGCATTCAATTGTCGCACTTTCATCGGCTCTTTTGAAGCAAAAAAGAAATGCAACGTATTAAAAGCATCTGGTAATAGTTTTGAAAATTACTTGGCCTCCAACATCATAAAAAAATATAGAACATATTTTGATCGAGTATGTTTAATTGGTTCTTATAAAAGTTAGTTTACCCTCTATCTGCAATATGTTCCTTTTGGCAAATTTCTAACATAGTTTATTATATAAACAACGGTCGTCTAAAAGAGTTTGTTGTAACAAAAAAGGTCCTCAGATTAGTAATATACTAGCTCATATTAAGTTCTCTGACGTAAGCTTAGTAATTGCCATTCATTATGTGTGTAATCTGAATACATCAGTGGTATAATAAAATATATAAATCACAGTCTCTGTTCAATTTATTACGGCCACTTGCTAAAATAGCGATTTTGTTGAAATATATGATGAAAAACGTATTGTAGAAGCATAAGTTTATTCAAAAGTGTTTATAGACGCCGTCACAACTATATAACTAATATTTCGTAACGTCTTCATTGACTCTTATTATTTCTGGCATATTGTTTATCCAAGCGTTAATGGTGTCTAATTGTAACGTCCCTTTGCCACATATCCTCAATATTTCTTACTAACTGCTCCTTTGTAGTATTTCTTCTCGCATACACGTGTGATTTTAGAACACTCCACACGTTCTCAATTGTATTGAGGTCGGAAGAATTTCCAGGCCAAGGTAACACTGGCAGAGCGTGCGTTTCCAAAAAACTTTGGATGGATTTGGCCATGTGGCATGGTGCCTTATCGTGCATTATTTGTAAGAGCCTTCATTCAGATCTAAAGCATTGATATACATTGGTGTTGATTTATGGTACCTTGGCAAAAATACAGTGGTCCAGTACCTTCGACTGATGTGCAGGACCGTGCCATAACTGACCGAGGGTGTTTCACCGTTTTTAGTACACTAACTTCGCCAAACCGATCAGATGGATGTCGTCTAACAAATTGAGCATTTGGTCATAGCTTCTAGTTTTGACTCGTCTCTGAATACGATCTTTAGCGAAAGGACATTCTTCAAACAAAAAAAAATTACTTGATTTACATATTCATTTAAGTTATTTTGTCTTACCTTTCGCCAATCTTCAATTGTGAAATGTTGATGACGTTTTGCCCATTCATAACTTCTATCACTTATGTACCCAACATTGCCACAATACGCAGTTTTTTTTCTCATTTGGTGTGTCCTTTGTTTACGTATAACAAAAAAATATAAAGCGCACATAAAGAATAGCTTAAAATGCAACACTAACTCGTAAACACGGAAAAAACGTTTACGTAAAGAGATAAATATTATTTCTACAATAGTAACCGATCCAAATGATATTCCACGAATTACTGTCTTTCAATCTTGTTTCTACTCATCTACAGTACAGAATGATTTATGAGGGGGATAATAATAGGCAAGAAGTCATTAAGTGGCACTTTCTCAATTTCTAAGATATTTAGGGAACATATTTAGGTAGGTATTGTAGACCCCTATGAATTTTATATGTACTTGTAGTTGTAAATTATCACGTTGGAAACACACAAAAGCCTAAATTTAGGTGGCCCTAATGAAATGAACAGGGACTGTAAACTGTGAAAATATGTAAAGTTATCTAAACAGGGTAGGTGTAAAATATGGGCTTTCAACCAAATGTAAAAACAGCAAGTAATACAAAATAAATCTTATAATAGAAAACAAACAATGAACACTGACGTAAAACAGCGACAAATAAGTGTTTTGTCGACATCGGAACAAACAGATTCTTCATTAGATGCTTCTTAGCATGTTGTCGTCAACTGATGAAAATTGTTCATTTTCTTCCTCAGAGTCTGAGTCACCTTTTCTTCTGTTGATTGATGTTTTTTTCTCAATTTTCTTTTTTGAAAATACTTGTCGTTTCAGGTTTGACCTGTTTTGTTTTGTTGAGTAACTGTTCTAAATCACAAGTATCGCAGTAAACTCCACCTCACATAAATTAATAATTTATTTGGAACGCCGTGTTTCCAGAGCACGTGGTCTCTTATTGTCAACAGAGTTGCCGATAATCGGTTATGAAAGTTCACGTGCCCTCGAAGCACTGCGTTCAGAAGAAAGTATTAATTTGTGTCGGATGGAGTTTACTGCGATACCTATGAATTATACAATCACACAGTCCTTGAAATCATTGTATTCTATATAAGTTTTGTAGATCGAAGAAGTAATTACCAGAAACTTAGAAGACTTCCATCTTTGTGTAGATGTCTTCTTGCTTATAAATGATTTTTCTCAGAAGACCCAGCTCCTGAACAAATAACTCTCTCTATGGTTGAGTTTCTAAAGTGGAATTGTTTAAATTTTCTTCGATTTCTAGCGGTATTATGTTACGCTAAGGTTTTTCAGTTGCAATTTGTTTGCCTTTCCTAGCATTCAGCCAGATCTAACGGTGTAAGAACTTGTTGACTGCTGCGAAGTCAGTTTCTGATTTCTTCACTATCATAGGCTTTGAAGCTACCCATAAAGGTTTTATCCAATGGTTGTAGCATGTGTGTGTATGAGGGAGTATGGAAATGCTGGGTGTGACTCCCTTTAGCCAAATTGATCATATTTAAAGTGGTAGTGGGAGTAGTGACCATATAAAATGAGCAAAACACGACATTTTTATGTAAGTTTAGCAAAATCATCTAATCCCTAAATAGGTTCTATTGTACCCATCCTCTAGGGTGAAGTGCATATATTGATCTAGGTAACGCACAACTAGAGTAAATAATCTTAACTGTGGTGCTTCCACTAAAATACGATTCAGTCATGACTACTTTGTGTAAGCTATTAAATACTATTTTACAATTCCGAAATAAACAATACTATTTTTAATATCAGTCTCTGACAATTATTGGCAGACATCATTTGATCTTAAAAATTTAATAGACGTACGTTAGACATACGATTGTTTGTCTAAAATCTTAACTCCGGATTTTTCTAAACATCCGATATAATTCTAGCAATTCTGGTTTGTCAATTTAACGAACCAACCAACCCCATCGGGTATATTCTTATAAATGCCCTGCCATTCGAACATTCTGAAAGTGAGGTTAATATAGCATCTGTATCATTCCCTACATTACGTGAATACACTTTGATATAATAAATTAGAAACGTGCAGGGCTAGACCGATATTTCTGTAGATTTTCTGGTCTTATTTTTACCGTAGCCTAGCGGTCGTAGTAGTATATAGCTATATAGCTCACAAATTTGTTAAGGTTTTCGATTTTAAACTGCCAGATAATATTTTACGGGGTAATATAGTGCGCTAGGGTAGAGGAAAATCGCCCTAATTCACTATAAATTCAGGCAAACTTGCTGTAAATGCCGTTTTACAATTCTCAAGTAGCTGTAAACTTCGATATTAACTTTATGATCGCGTTAAATTGCAATGTTACTACTTTCATTTGTTGTTTATTATGCTATTACGTTTGAATAGCCGTGGAAGGTAGACGAATTATAGAATTATTTTCCTACTTACTATACGCGATCATGAATTGCACTGTTATTGAACTGATCTTCTAAACGTGATCTTTATTTACCGTTCCACTTTTCGTTACATTAGAATTAGTCAACAAGTCTAACTTAGACATACAAAAATTGATGTTTTCTCCCACCAGGACAACTGAACAAGTGAAAATAATTATTTCTAAATTAAGAAGTGCCATTTTTAGTTATGAGTACCGAAGGCGTTAGTACGGGGAATGTTCTTACTCAATGTGTAGCCCGGTGCCATTTTTTGATTAGAAAGACTCTCCAAAAGAGTATGCTCTCGTTAGCATTCTAGACCTGATGGAGTCTTAGATCCATTTGTGCAAGTTTTATTAAAAATTCGCGCACATTCGTCGCCAGATAATTTTTCATTAACAATTAACAATGGAAGAATATCTTTAGGTGTTTTGAACTTGACCGGTTATCCGGAACGTGCTTCAAAATTGTCTGTTTCAGTTATTTGTTGATGAAATTACTTTGCTTTTTCATATACTTGATATTGGTATGTATTGCGCTCTTTGTTGTAGAAGTATAAAACCTGAAATATTGGGATTTTGACACGATTTAAGTTTTTCTTTAGTCTATACTGTTAACTGTTGACGAGACGTAGGCAATAATTTCATTCTTTTTCTTTTCATACCATTTATAGTCAAGGAGACCTTGTTGAAAACAAATATGATTTAAGTAGATATTTAAAACACGTTTTAAACATCATCTTATGCTCAAAACACCTAAATTATGTTTAAAAATACCTGTTCAAAACGTATTTTCTTAGAAGCAACGTAATTCTTCTTACATAAAATGCTGTGAAATTAAACTTGTTTAGCAAAGCATTGTGCTCATAATGTTTGTTTGGATAAAAACCCTCAGTAGAAGATAATAAACATTTCATGAACCTCGTTAGGACTGACTACAGAATTCACATGGAGTGGGCAAACCAACAGGGTAGCAAAGCACCGTACTCCATTCGGTATCCTGACGATTGTAATAAATGAACCCGTAAGTTTTATAACTTTTGGACGCAATTCGTAACATGTAGGCAGAAAAGACAAAGATGAACAAGTACTCCTACATCCCTAACCGATGAAGCGACTCCCAACATTGTTTCCCCAAGAGTGTATTGAAAAGATACATTTAAAAATGTTTAAGAATTCGCTCTGAATCATTGGGAGAAGTTGAAGATATCTCCTGAAGTAATACACAATCAGTAGGAGTGTCAATGTTAGAGAACAGCTTATCATGGGCACCTCTCATACTACTAATAATATCATTAGCAAACAGAAGAAATATTAGGGACCTGAGACTAGGTCTTTGAGGTCTACCTGATGCAGCGACGAAATTGGAACATATAAAACTTCTGTAGCACATTTCAAATTTTTTATTCGTTAGGTAAGATTCAAACAAACAGCATAGATATTGAGAAAGTTCAAATGATTGCAACTATTTGAGCGAAACCTTTTTGAAATCAAATAGATTATATTCACATGACCTTTAGCATCCAAAGCTTTGGACACAGAATCCGGAAATTCACCGATAATCTTTTGTAACGTGTTACTTTTCTAGCGAATTGAAGTAATTCGAGTTGTACTTTTCACCAAGCTTATAATTCGGTTTAAACATTTTAAGTTTGCATTTAAAACATCTTTTTATTTTTTTGTTTAAAACGTTATAAAAATATGGAAAACTTTTTCCACCCTACTTATTATGAGCAATGTTGTGTTTTCGCTTTCCATTACTGAATTAAAGGGTATCCGTTATGCACGCTACTTAAAACTGCAGTTAATGCGAAAGGACATAACAAACCTTGCATTTGTGTATAGCCTTCGAAAATTCTAGATTCTTTGGATGCATCATTGTTCCTAAAACTTTAAATCATAATGCGACAACCAAAAAAATATTTGAGCGAAATTTCAGTAGGTTTTAAGTATATACGATGTAGACGCCATAAATTCTGGGCCTGATATAGAAAAAAGAAACTTAGTACAATATAAGAAATTTTATTTTTCAATGTAATCTCCCCTAACGTCTATACATTTATTTCAACGATTAATTAATAATTCGATGCCGTTGTAAAAATATTCTGAAGTTTTTCCGTCAAAATATTCTATAACTATATTCTTAAAACTACGTTCCGTAAGGTCTTTTGTTAAATTAGAAAACAATGGAATACGAAGGAGATGAATCACCGTAAACGCCGTCTAAACGTTATTTTATATGATTAGGCGTATATCCCTCTTTCGTTAAAAATTTGATAACCACGCGGTACTCAATTTTCATTACTTCAGACATTTTCATGCGCTAGTCACATTGGTTGGCTGGTATACTAAAAACTGCTACTCTCCGAACCGTCGTATTTATAGCGTAGACTTCGCGTATGTGCATGCATGCCGTGACGGAGTTTGAACACGTTTGAACCTGTATAATTCTCTCAGGCCAAGAATTTATGGTGCCTACCTCGTACATATCTCCGTGTCGTAATTTAGTTGGAAAAGAAGCAGGTTGCTACTTTATTGCACCGTATATCAGATTGCCAGATATTCGAATTATTGAGGTTACACGGTACCCAAGTAGATATTTTTAAATATATGGAGAATTTAAGTTAGTAGTTTGGACAATAAGAGTCATACTAGCTAATTTTTCAAGCTAAAACATACAAATGTGGTGGTTTTTGTTATCGAAACTAACTTAAATTGCCCACAAAATTTTAAAATGTCTGTAATAAACGAACTACATCCGGAATTGGACCGTGTCATGATGAGATATATAGAAATGCTCTATTCTTTTTTTCATTTGTATATATCTTATCATGACACAGTCCAATTCCGGAAGTAGTTCGTTTATTACTGACTCTGGCCGTGGAAGCCTACGTATTCTTTTAAAATGTCTGCTTGGACAATTACAATTACCTAGAGGTTACAGATATCTTATTTATTTACGTTGTTAGATCATCATAACATTCAAACAAACTGCTTAATTAGAAACCATTTATTAATTCAACATTTTCTTTTTTCTTTTTAGGCAGAATTAATTCACATGCGAGCTGAACTAGTGGAGTCCAAATCAAAGCGTGAGATCCTTGAACAAGAACTGCACAACTTACTGCTTCAGCTACATACCGCACAACTATCGCAATTACCGACAGTAAACGGTAACTTTAAGCAGGATCCTGGCTTTAAACCGGATGTAAATAGCATTAAGAAGAAGTTGGAAGACGAATTGAAACGAAGTCCTAGTCATAGTATCAAAAGTAAGCTTATTAGCTCTAACAAACGATTCGAATCACCGGTGATTTATCTCTAGAAATCGCTTAAGTAATTCGAATTTGTACACAATAAATAAAAAAATTGCAAATTTTAATGTAAATCATAAGTGATTCACATACTCATGCTAAATGAACCCATCCTGATTAAACCTTTATTGATCTGTTTTTAGATGAAGAGTTAAAATTCAGTCCCACTGTGCTGGAAGTAACGCAGCTTAAGAATGAGAAAACTCAATTGCAAATAGAGAATGCAGCTTTAAGGAACTCGATACTAGCTCTCAACAGCGAAGTTTACGGAGCCAAGCTAGCCGCCAAATATCTCGATAAGGAATTAGCCGGTAGAATTCAGCAATTGCAACTACTAGGTGAAGTGATATAGATTACTTAAACAACTGTGATCATCCGCCGTCTTTATTTATTTTATGGTCGAATTTAGTGTTTCATTCTTTATCTTTTATTTATATATATTTCGTACGTCATGTTTTTGTAGAGAATTGATTGTTCATGTAATATACAGCGGTGGCTCGTGATTTTATTGATCAAGAGAGATAGAAGACTGCAATTTCCTTCTAGTTAAAAAAAGACAAAATGTGGATTTAGTGCATTTTTTTATACTTTGAAGACAAACGTTTCCTAGATAATCTTTTTAAAAATTCTGTTTATTTGTTTAATTTTTAATCTAGAGATCAATTATTATATAATCACTTAAATACTTACACTAGCCGCCTCTGTAATTTTAATACTGTTTGAATTTATTGAACCCCACGTGTACATTTTATTATCTCATTATTATTAATTTTATTTATTTCATATTTTTGTAATTAGTCAGATTTTTTACTTTGTAACAGTATTTAATAAAATCCTATTTTTTATTTCTTGACTTTTCATTTGTTTTCTTACCTTTAGTAGCTGACTTTTGATAAAACGAATTCTGATTTTGTTTTGAAGCGTGATGGGTTTGATAACTTCAACAGGTAGCTAAGGATCAATTATAGGCAGTTCGTGGATAATTAAACAACTCTGAGCGTTTATTCTCTATATAGAGTGTTTTACAATTTCCACTCAGCTTTAGGTAACCTTCTCTAACCTTAGTTTTCGTTTACGAAACAAAAAAGAAAAATAGACTTGGCAGCATTGTTGCTATAATTTAGATTTATGAAGTCCTTTAAGACGGTATTTTGATCCTTCTTTACAGTAAAACGTGAATTCAAACTAATATTTTATTCGCTATAAATTTATTGTAATCTACAAATTTTCTGGATCAATTGCATTACATTTAATAGACGCAACAATCCTGTTTTACGCTATTTAGCATGAACTCCTTAATAATAGTTTACTGTTTTAGATTTTGTTAGTAAATTAAACTTAAATGGTCCGCACACAAAATAATTTAAGGTCAAGTGAACGAACTACGCAAAATTTGAATGGCTTTGAATCGAGTTAGCCATGACAAAAAGTGATAAAGCGCGTGAAAAATATATCTTCTATCGACGTGCGTACATATCTCTCTATTGTGGTTATTGCTTCATTTTAGTAATTATGATCATTATAGTTGTGGCATACCAGGTGTATACATAAGTTTTTTCCGGGTTTTTGCTAAAACGAAACACGTAATTTTCAAGGGAAATTATTTTTTTTATTCAAAATATTGGCCTTCGGCTTCTACACATTTCACTCATCCTTCAGATAATTTATGGATACCATGCCAGAAAAACTGCTTGCGTTTTGCGGCAAACCATTCGTCCAGCATTTTCCAACTTCCTCGAAATTGCTGAAGTGTAGCTTTGCGAGCGCGTGCCCCATTGATGCGAAGAGGTGATAGTCAAATGGCGCCAGGTTTAGGGAGTACGGCAGGTGCAGTAGGATGTCCCATCCAAGCGATTTCAAGGTGTCCTTCACTGGTTTTGGTGTGTGAGACACCGTATTGTCGTTTAATAAAATCACATTGCCATATTTTCTAGCGCCTCCCGGTCATCTTTCGATTAATGCGTGGTTTAAATTAAGCATTTGTTGGCGATAGCAATGTGTATTAACGGTTTTGCCGGGCTTCAAGAATTCATAATACGCAATACCGCTATGGTCTCCCCAAACACAGAGCATGGTCTTCTTGCCGGGGCGATTTGGTCTTGGTGTTGAAAGATCGGCTTCGCCAGGTGAAAACCACGATTTTTTCCATTTCAGGTTTTCAAGATAAATTGATATTTCGTCACGCGTCACAATTCGATACAAAAATGATATATTCTTTCGTGGCATTGAACCAGCATTTCAGAGGTGACTGCAATTTTCTATTTGACGTTCATTCAAATCGTGTGAGACCCATTTACCGGGTTTATTGATCTTTCCCATTGTTCATAAATGTCTGCTAATTGTTTCTTGTGACACATGTAATGCTTCTGTTAATTGCCGTTGAAATTGGGTTGGGTCAGCATCCAATAACTCCGACAGTTGGTCGTCTTCGCATTTTTGTGGTCTACCAAAGCGCTCACTGTCTTTCATATTGAAATCATCAATCTGTTACTTAGATGTTTGGCTGGTAAATCAACCTCTGCTACTCTGCGGTAAAGTTTATTTTGTACTTTTTCTATTTTCCTATTTCTTATAATACCTTTTATTTTTGGTTCAGTTCGCCAGAGCAGATGGGCTGTATATAGCATCTGAGCAAGAGGTACATGCGTCTGTGGAACAACGTAGGTGGATACGTCTGTTGAGGCAGAGTATCACCTGTGATGAGACATTGATTTTCTCCACGAACGGCGTACAGTTAATGCTGCATATTAGTGCCAATTGCTTGATGAAGTAAAACTGGCTTATCGACGAAAAAGGCGAGACGTGCCTATTCGAAGTGCGATTCTGCTCCATGACAATACTCGGCCACACACAACTGCATTAACCCAAAATAAGTTAGATAAAATTCATTGGGAAACATTGGACCATCCGCCCTACAGTCCCCCACTTTGACGGCGGCGAAGGTGTGGAAATGTTCGTGCGCAATTGGTTACATACCACATTCATTCTTTGATGACGAAATTAAAAAACCTCCGATACGGTGGGGAAAATGTGTGAATGGACGAGGAGATTATATAGAAAAATAAGGTTCTAACTGTACCAATAAATGGTTTAAAACCAAAATTCGCTTCATATTTTATTCGCCTTCGTACTATATACATTACACAATTGTAATATATATAATGTTAAAAATATGAAACAAAAAAGACCTTAAAAACAAGACATAAGAGTGTTTACTACCATGAACAATAACAAGCGGTCATGTCAAAAAGTGGTAATTCTAAATTCTGCGCACTAAAAATTATTATTTTTTTTTATTCTGTGGTGCGGGTTAGTCCCCCTCTATGCACCAATCTAAGCCAAGTTTCGTTGCATTGCTGGGAATTGTAGCGATAATAGAAAATGTCGCAAAGTGTGAAATACACACTCATTCAGTTTGTGAAAAGAAGCTGTATCTGAGAAGGAAAATAATAACAACTGTCTTGTGGGACTGCGAAGCCTTACTGATAAATTTACTTGAAAAGGGGAAAAAATAAGATCAGCTGCTTATTGTAAGCCTCTTCAAGTTATCCAAGACAAGAGGCATGGAAGGTTACCTGCCAGTATCTCCTGTTGATTGGCGATAAAAGAACAAGAATAACAATGGAGCGTTTTTAAGAATCCCCTACGATTTGGCACCAAATAACTTTCTTTCCAACACTGAAGCTATTTTTGCGGGTAAAATACTTCGAAAACGTAGTAACTTCATAGTTACAGTTATTGACAGCGAATGAGTTTAAACCTATGTTAAGAAACTTGTCAAACAATGTAATGAAAAACATTTTATTGCGGTATTTTTTAATTGAGTAACACCTAAACGTTTTGTAATCTCTGAGCGGCCAATGTAAATATTAATATGATTCTTATTTCAACATTAAAACGATATTGATTAGTTAAACTTAATATCGTGTCTTAACATTGAAATGGAATTTGTTACATTGTATAGTGAAACGTAAAATACAACCCATACAATCTCCCAATCTATAATATAATAATTTAATTAGTAATGATAATTAATAATTTTGTGTAATGTAAGATAGAAAACTTAAATTACATTTGACAAGCTACTCCTTTAGAAGATAAAAGAGAGGTTCTTAGGTTTTTGCATAAGAAGGATTGGAATACAGTTACCTAAAGCATTAGTGGAAACCTTTAAACAGTCTGTATAATTACCATAATTTACACACTGAATTACTTTCACTACTATCTTTTGCTCTTACATTATTTATTATTTAGAAAATATCTAAGTTATGCATAATCTTTGCCAATTTCGTAGCAAGGTAAGACACCACAGATGCAGTCGATCTTCTATCTTCGAATTTCACTTTCAAATTTAAACGATTAAAGACAATTTGCACGGTTTTAGGTAGGGAAATGCGTGGAGACGTTCGCGATAAACTATGGAGACAACTAGAATCCGAAATCTTACTGCAGAGACACAAGACTGTAGTTAGAGAGTGCAGACGAAACAGCGTTATGAATAACCACACCGAGAAGGCGCCACCGAAACCCGAAGCTCCGACACTAAACGAAAATGGCGAAAATTTCGGCGATATTCGAACTGTCGTGGTGAAACGAAAACCCGGCCAAGGATTAGGAATAAGCATTACAGTAAGCATAAAATTAGATTAAAGAAAGAATTAAGTGAAATCGATATGGTTAAATGCCGGAAACAATTTTTCTACGTTATATTCTATAGCGAACATAAAAGGTCCTACATCAAGTGGACCTGCGTAGAAACCGCTTGAAATTTAGCATTTACATTTGACGGGGTTAAAATTTCATAAGCACGCATGAGTTCCATGTGTTTTGTCCAAAGGGCGTTTTCAAGACGTTGCCATCTTAATTTAAACGGCAAAAATCATAAATAAACCGAATATCTCTTCCGTACACGTTTCTGGTTATTTAAACTGTTGTTTTTGCGCCGAATAAATGAATGTTTTTGTATTGTACCCAAGCAAGGCGCAGTTTCGTTTGTCTCTGTGAGAGAAGTGGTTTACGCCCATCTAAATTCCCTGATACCAATTGTCTTCGTACCGTACGTGATGAAATTTCAATGCCATGCTGGTGACATAGCTCTACAGAGAGTTGTTTGGAGGTTTTTTTCTCCTGTTTTGCAATGCAATTCGTTCCAACATTCTATCTTCCCTACTTGATGTCAGTTTATTTCTACCACTTTTAGGCCGCTTACTATATGATCCTGTTTGCAAGAACCGTTTTACTTTCTTTGCGACATGCCCTGCCTATGTAATAAAACAATTTGACCCCGAGATGTTTCACTCAATTAAGGTTTTTTAGATATCTTTCTTTAATACAAAACGTTAAATAATAACATGCATAAGTAACAGGGAAACGAAAACAAACACAACGATCTTTACTGCTTCACGTCTTAAAATAGACTAAAATACTATATGTGCTCCAGTGCTGCCTACATTTTGTTATTTATCGTCATTTCTTAAAACTACGTTTACAAATTCAGTGCAGTTACATGGTTTACGATCCCCCAAGAGCAACGGCTTTACTTGCAATTTCGATAATAGCATAAAAATATGAATCATGCGTATTTTTCGAGGTGGACTATAACACGACTGTATACTGTTAATTATTTATTTGCTGTATTTTATCGTAGGGTGGAAGGGAACATGGTGTACCGATATTAATATCCGAACTAGAACCTAACGGACCTGCAGCTTTATCCGGCCAACTATACATAGGAGATGCCATACTATCAGTCAACGATAGAGACCTACGCCAAGCTTGCCACCGAGAAGCTGTCGATATCCTAAAACAACCGAGCGAAGAATGTAAGCTTCAAGTTCAATACATAGCAGCCGATGATAGCGATAACTCTTTAGAAGAGGACGGATACAATTTCCGGTAAATCGAACATCATCCGTTATAAGGATTATTTACTCTAACCGGATAATACTGCACGCTTTCAGTTACAGGTTTTTCGATACGGAAGTATGTAGCCCCAACGATTCAATCGCGTTACATTCCCTCAATCCGATCGGCGTCGTGAAGACCCCAACGGCCCCGCGAACTCCAGATTCGACGTCTCAAAGTGGGTGAGTCAAAACAGCAACCGCAAAAGCAATGGTGCACCTAATTTACAAAAGAGCATGAAATTCCAAAATGTTTTAGATTGTAAGTCCTAAATGTATTTTATATAAGCAGAATTTATATGTACCTACACACGCAAATAAGATTTTTTTAAACAGAGACGAGAGTCGTTTATTTTATTTTTAATTATTAGCTTAGCTGATTGGCTAGTAGGTCCTAAAACTAGTTTTATTTTGTAAAATACGATATGTGTTAGTTGTTGTTTTATGTTATTTTTTGTTTGTTTTAATATTCACCCTATTTTCTTTTGTTATTTATAGTTCCTGCAATATAGTCTATTGATTGATTTACTTTTTTTATTGTTGATATAGCACCTTTTAGTAGAAATTTAGTTGAAGAAAGTTAAGTAATGAAAATATAAAACAATTAAAGAAAAATAAAATTTGAACTAGTTATATCACATGGAATAATAACATAGGTTTCTACGAAATGCAATTAATAAATGCCAAGTGCGTTTCAGAAATAATCATCGTATGACATCATACAAACCCCGAAAAGAAGATAGTGGAAACAGATAAATAATAATAATTTTGTAGTTCCCTTATAAACATTTAGCAACGGTATGATTTAGGAATTACCTAGAATTACATTTCTGAACGTACAGAAATAGCAGACATTATTTTGTCGATATCACAGCTGTTAGATATGTAGGGGAAATACCTGCCGCATAAACATATAATACGGCATTAGATAGACATACTACGAAATCAGGTATTACCTTTCAATGTAAAAAAGGCTCAAAAACATCGAGAATTAAAAAAATTGTTGGCTAATGGAGAAGCAATTTTCCTTTTGTTCACCATACAAGTACTTAGGCACCAGCTTTGCATAATTTTCCTGAATTCGATGGACAGTATGCTTACTCACACTAATCTCATTTCGCGGCCATGTCTGAAAGCCTTGTACCATCTGAAAACTTGCGCTGATGACAACGCAACATCTCCATGTGCTGTTCTTATCATTTATAGTATCTCTAAAGCAGTTTTTCCCAGTTTAACGCAAAATTTAATTGCATATCGCCGCTCAATATTTGCTTCCATTTTACATGTGATGTGGTACCTTGCGCTCACGCCACTAACATTAGACAGAGTGGCCTGCGCCAGTTATGGTTGCATACTTACCCCCATCACTAACATGTAGTCGAGTCCAGTCTGTTGCAGTGTTGTTACATTGATCATACACAATGCATTCTCATTAATTCTAAGAAACTCGTACAACGATTACAATTTTTCGTACATCACATCATCATTTGCTTTATAACTTTACTATATCTAGGACCCATCTAAAAAAACCTAGTAGATTTTCAGAGGTGGTACAAAATTATAACATAACACTCTCCCCTTCCTCAAATCCTACCACTTGATTCTATTTTACTAAACCTTGACATGTATTATTGTAGGTTCAGTTTCTTATAATCTATCAAAAATTGTTCGGAGATGCAAGTCTAAACAAATTTTTGCATGTCTGGCTTATTGAAACGTCAAAGTTCTGACTGCTTTGTTGCAACTGAAAGTGTAATTGTATGGAGTCTGATCTAAATCGGACCACAATAAAAACTTGGTAATACAACTTTGATGTGTGTGATTTTGTATTAATACCATTCAAGTTTCAATGAAAAGGTAATGAAATTTGTCTCCAAATTAAGATATTTTTTCGGGAAAAAAATTATGCAGTGGGTTTTGTTTTACAACTTTTTTACCATCCCTAAAAGTGTGTGTACTATTTTTGGACATACTCTATATAATATGCAAACAACATTGCTGGACACAGTCCATCAGCTTTTTAGCTTTAGTCACTCAAGTTTCTGGCGAAGTTTGCTCTCCAAACAATAGTTTAGAAATATTAAGATTATCAAGGTAAGAAAATTATTTTAAAGCAAAGAGGTTGATTAGTATCAAAACTAAAACCAAACTTCACAGTATTAAGAGGAAGTTCTCGCCATTAATAAATTAGGATCTATAGGAAAAACTGAGAAGTATTACAAAGCTTCATACCATTAGCATTGAAGGAGAACTAGAGTAAACGTTATAATAAAAAGAAGTAATATGTACTATGCACATTATGTTTGAAGCATATGTTTGCATGATGACTGTATATATTTGTGATAAGTAGACTATTTTTGATTATGTATTATTTAGATATATATAAATTAAGGCCAAAAATAAACTCTGATTGTTGTATACTTTCAAAATAAAATTAAGTTTAACACAAGCAGCGGACCGTGCAAGGATGACACTGTCGTATGTCTAAGAAAACGGTTCAAGGAACACATCGAAAATGCCTAAGAAAACAATACGTAACATAATAATGCTGCTAAATACAGCTACTCATGGTATTGGTAGAATCATTCACGGCAAAGACAATGTGAGGAGACAAAAAACGCTAACACACGGATATGTTTCTGCCTACCTGGCGTCATCAGCGTGATTTCGAGCGATTTTTTGCTCAACACATTGCAATTCCCTCTTGGCTAATATCACCATATCTAAACTTACAGCTCAAGTGAGTATTCTTAGCGCTATCTAGTGCTACAAGAATAATACACTCATCTGCCAGTACAAATACAAGAAAAAGAAGATCAAACCTTTTTTTTTAACGGAACATGGTATTTTTTTAACCAAAGTCTGAAAAAGTATTCAATTCGAAGCAAAGCAGTATATTAGTGCTCATATCAAAAACTGTTGCTATTATGAAAGAAAATTGGTGCAGGTGATTCAAAAGAAATTGATCACCTGTATATGTATATATATATATATATATATATATATTTAAATTACGTTTGATGATTATTAAATTGTGAATGTAAAAACATTCCAACTAAATCCTTTAAATAAATAGAGCTTGGTTAAATTATTTTAAAATACAATATACCGTCTTTCAATACCATAAACGTAGGAAAATGTCGCTGGGGTCTACGTCCGCTGAATATGCAGGTTGAGAGACTAATTCGTAGCGCAACCCAGTCAATTTGGACACGACGATGTCGCATGAATGTGCCGGTGCATTGTCGAGGTGGAAAAACACGTTTCTCCTTCAATGCTACATCGAATCATGCCAATAAATCGCTGTAGTATTGCCCCGTGATCATCCTTTACTTCTGCAGATAGTCGATGAGGATTACACCTTAGGAATCCCAAAAAATGGTCGTTCTTTTCGGCCGATGGAACGGTTTTTTGCTTTCTTCGAAGCGGATTCGTCCGGAAGAGACCACTGCCTCGACTGTTCCTTGGTCTCCGTATGTAGGGTGGGTCCAAGTCTCATTCACGGTTACGAAACGCATGAAGAAATGTCTTGGATTGCGTTGAATCCTAGCCAGACACTCCTTTGAAACGGTCACCCGATTTCGTTTTTGCTACGGTGTGAGCAAACACGGTACCCATCGTGTCGAAAGCTTTTTCATGCACAAAATTTCATGTAGGATATAGCCAGCGCGTTCTTCTGAGATGCATGTTGTCTCTTCGTCTTTCAACTTCAATCGGTGATCGACTAACACGAAATCATGAATCTTGTCGAACATTTCATCGTTGGAAGCGGTTTTTAGGCGTCGACTGCATGGTTCATCATTTGTGCTTGTGCGACCACGTTTGAATTCGCTCACGCAGAAGCTGATCGTCGAAAATGATGGGTACATCCTACGTGAGTCTCTAGCAAAATGTTTCGAATTTCCGTGACCATTTTCCCAACTATCCGGAAGAAGTGTTTTATCACTACGCGAAATTCGATTTTATCCATTTTTGCGAAACCGCCTGACTTGCTACACAAAACACACTCTTAAACAACAACTATTGATAGTAGGCGTCTGAAGTTTTAACAGTTGCCATAAAAAAAGGTTGTCCTTGCCGACTAATGAATCCACTTCAACCTTTGTGCGTCATCTCTTTCCGATTCCGGAAACATTTCAGGTTGCCCTCGTATTTGCAATATTTATCTTTATGATTACTCGACGTTTATATTTTTCTCCGCGATTGCAAGCACAAGGCTGTAGGAAGGACACCTAATGGGCAGATTTGCATTAAGGCAGTTTACCCTTTGACTGAACCTTTTATATATTAGCTGCATTTTCGCTTTTATTATTTTATGTATTGCTAGTTGCAAATAATTATAATTAATTTTATACTATCCCTAAATTATTCAGTGGCATCATGACGGTTTCTGGGGTGAAAATAATATTTTTAATGGAACGTTATGTCTTAAAATAGATATACAATAAAAAGTTTATTTTTGACCGAAAAGTATGTCAAAAACTCCTTAAAAACAAAGCCTATTTTCAGCACCGCATCACGACCCATGTTAGGATACGATAGCCCATCGAACAACACAGGACTTTATAACGAGTCCTTCATTATCGATAAAGTAATCGAAACCTTACAGGCGACCGATATATCGAACCAAAATATTCCACCGCCATCGCAAACGACTGCCGATTTGATCTGTATGGACAACAATACAATTGCTACTGTACTACCGGAATTATCCGCTAACGAGATCAATAGAAATGAAGCGATTCAATCGAGTGACAATAAATTAATCGTTGGCACCGAAGATCAAGATTTTAAAAAACTTCCCCCAATGACGGATGAAAATCTTAACTGTTCGAGTAATTCGCTTAATTCTGAAAATTTATCATCACCGATGCAAACCAGCACCGACATGTTTTTAGATTCTGAGATTTTATCCACAGACATCGCTTCGAATGATTCGCAATCGCCTAAGAACTTAGATAAGAGCGGCAAACAACTGAACGATTCGGATTCTCTGCTCGAAATGAAGAAATTTAACGAGTTCTGCTTGAGTTACAAGAAATCTAGTTTGTACGGCTCTATCGAAACGTTTTCGAATACTAAAAGCGACCAGAGTCTTTTAAATTCCGCGGATAGTTGCGATAGCTCACCAATTCATAAGTCAAATCGCGACTATAAAAAAGTACAACGTAGGCACAAAACAAAGAAATACTTCGGAGTTAAAACGCTGCAGAGCATTTTCAGCAAACACGCTGCTTATTCTGACGTTTCCAGCACAGCTTCGGATTTCGGTGATGAATTTCTAATGAATCACAAGCCGGAAAGTTGCTATAAAGAGATTGATAATGATCCGGTAATGAATATAACCTCGACAATCAACGCTAATACACAAAATAATAATCCAGATGTGGAAAATTCGTTTAATTTCCATTACAATCTATCCGATACCACTCCACAGTTCGAAGAGAATATCCATCATATCCTGTCGGAGATGTTTCGAAGAAATTTCGACGCACAAAAGGTAGAGTGCAGCACTGTGCTGTCAAAAAATCTAATCTCGTCTAGAAAATCCTTACGAGTTGGAAAAGCGTTGCGATTATGTCCGAACGAAGAGGTAAAATTGAGTTCATCCACCGAGAACGATCTTAAAAGGGAGAAACTATTGGCGAGGTATGTTTATAACGCGAACTGTTTGAATGCCGAAGGAGTTGGCGATCCGGATTTTGGAACACCAGTTTAATTAGAGTAGAGGAAAGTAGAATAGCTAGATAATAAGGCATTAAAAACAAACAAATGAAGGTTGTGTTTTAAATATTTCTACTACACAGATTATTCGAAAAATCTTAGAGTATACCTACAGACATTTGTGCATGTACACAAAAAAGTGTTGTGGTTATTGGCCTAGTCTGTGAATATCGGCTTTGTTTTCTATACATTCGGGTGGTATTTGTACTTGGATATTGTAATCTCTTAACTGCTGGTAACTTAAAAATAAATTGTTTAAGCTCTGAGATGATGTAAGTGTACTCAACGCTTTTTTAAATGCTCTGTATAAATTATATATCTTAATGAAACTGTAGTGCAAGCTATTAATGTGTAATGTACAAAATATGTAATTTCTAAATAAATCATCTCTAAACGATATTGACATTACACGAATACAAAAGAAAAAGAAGTAATGCAAATCTGAAAGCATCTAGAATTTTATCCAATGCATTTGCCTATAAAACAATTTTGAAGATTAGAGATAGTAAACGGTATAAAACAAAAGAAATATATACAGGCTGATTCAAATTACGTGCGCACCATCGCTGTCTCTGTTATTATTGTTTCTCTTCCTAAAAATAGTTAGTTGTTTGATTTTGTGTTGTTATTTAGTTCTCTATTATTATTATTATTAGTTCCTTGAAGATTTTTGGTTATCCTTCATAGTTCAGTATTAGATATCTCATTATGGTATTTCCTCATTTGGAGAAAGGCGATATGTTGGTAGCATACATTGTATGCGACAAAAAATCAACGCTATTCCTTATTACAGCAACCAGATCGACGTAACTTTCTAAAATTTTACAAACAGTTTAGACAATATGATTCCTTATTTAAAAAGAAAAGAGCAAAGAAAAATATTATCAACGAAGAAATAGAAATTACAGTGTCGACATATTTTGAAGCCCATCGTGAATCTAGATATAGAATTAGAGATGCTACTAAGGAACTGAGATTAAGTTATGCACCAGTTCAGGTCTACAAAACGCGGTACAACAACGTGAACGAATTGCAAACTAATGTTAGGAAAGATTTCCGCAAATAGAATGGAAAGACAGTCTTAAGAGCGACCCAAAGTGTACTTAACCGGGCACGAAAATGTATTAAGAAGGAGCATTATTTATAAATTATACATTTACTTTCTTCCTTTCAATTTAATTCCAACGACATTATTTTAAGATGTAATATGTTAAAATAAATAGTAAACACAAAAACATACATCTGTTTTGTCAAAAGTTGGTGGAGCAGTGGTGACACTTAGGACGAAATGGAGGCTGCTATATCTTCTTTATTATTCCTTTTAAGACAATAGTGTATTAAAACCTTAACATCATAACTTAATATATCTTTCGAATCTTTTTAAAATGTACACGGTGTTCCATTTATGTAAAATTATAAATCTCAAAACTTCTCGAGCATGTGCCATACAATTGCTTTTTCGTATTCTGTATATTAATCAGCATCAAAAACACTATTACTTTTGCTAATTTAAGCTATTTTTTAGAAACAATAATAACAGAGATGACAATGGTGTGAACTTAATTTGAATCAGCCTGTATAGGTGAAGCTGCGAATTACACCCGCATACTAATTCAAATAAAATGAAATAGGTAACATAATGTAATAAAATATAATAAGCACCTGGTTATGCATTGTAGTTTTCGGGACGCTTACCCTTCTAAACAGCGTCGTCAGCTCGGTTATACACCTGCCGGCGCACACAAACAACACACGTTTCAGTGTGGCAAAATATAAAGCTTTTTTTTAAATACCATCAAACTTCGTCACAACACTTAAGTATCTTCACTAATAACAACGATGGAATTTGCCTCTACTAGTGCCTTGTAGCTGTTTTGAATTTTAGCATCTTGAAATATTGTTTGATATTCCTTGATAGCAGTCGCCTCTTTGAAATCAAAGTTTAACAGCACAACTTTATGTTGTCGAAATATTCAAAATAGATTTACATATAACATGTAAAAAATTGTTTTCTTTATTGTTATTTTTTATATGTGATGGACGGTCCAACGAGTTACAAATTATCTAGCTTGTTACCACAGGGGCCTTAAAGTCTAGATGGCGTGTGTGAAAGGTTTCATGGTGTTGTTACTTTACCTCCTCGCTATAAAGAATGAAGCGGCATTAATTATTTTCTCAAAGACGAATAATGATTTAAAAGCATATCGAACCTAACTGGTACTCGAACCCACAATACCCCTGATTATCATAGTCAGACACAAACTTTCTTATCACTGCACCACCAGGCCATTTATTTTCTATAGTAATAGTCTTTTAATCTTTAACCTTTCAAAACTAATCTCCCAGTATGTTCAAATGTACTAGCCAGTAACACATCTTGTTCTAACTTAAACTATGTACTTGTAGTATTGATGAAAATGAATGCAAGATATGATCTTTAGGTAAATTTTTATACAACCCAAAATATTGAAAACGCATTTTTTAAGAAATTACAATTTTTACTCCAAGTGCTAGATGTTGCTTTATGGATATACATTTTTTGTACATTACACAGCTTTAAAAGACAATTTATAATTGTTGAAGATTGTAAGAACAACTTAAGTATACACAAGCAACTTCTTGAGGAAATCTGCGATTAAATAAGTTTTCTACACATCTCCAACAAATTTGAATTGATTTTAGTTGAAGAACGTATAAATATGAAGTATTTATTAGCTTCCATTTAAACCATAGAATATTTTACAATCTTTTATTAGTGAGTAATGTTTGTATGCCATGACTATTTTTTAAAAATCACACATGTATTAGTTATGACTACCGTAATGTTACCCTCTTCTCTCTCTTTTAATTTACAAAATAGATGAGTTTTATAGAAAAGAAAAAAAGACACAAAGGCCTTCTTTGTATAAACGAAAAGTAAATGCTTTAGCTTTTTTACAGTATTAGTAGTAATTACGTACTATTTACAGATAAATATATATTATTGCGTTTTGAAGAAGAAAGGGAAACAGTAAAAACGTGCGAGTTTTATATTAGACTAGCTGTTCCGTATAAAAATAATACCGTTAGTATTTAAGTTTTAACTAATGCTCAAATGCCCCCGTATTTAAGTAAAATATATGATCAAAACATACATACGAATTGTTTATCGCTATTTAAAGAAAAATATTTTAATTAAGAATAATAAATTTTAACTTAGTAACTACACTTTCTTCGATTAATTAATTACGATGTTTATCATTAATACATATCTGTGAATTAATAAATCTCTGCTACAATATCCTTGTGTTTTATTGTCATCACCCTGGAATCAAACTCCATATAAATACAGACTTTAGATTTAAATATTTATTTTAGTTTGTTTAAAAAACTTGCGCGTACGGTTATTATAAATTAAATTCAACATAAAATGAAAAATATTTATATAATAAACTTCTTATCTAACTTATTTGAACTTAAACTAAATTCAAATTCAGGAACGATTTTGACAGTTTAACTATAAATTTATTTAAAATACTGTTGTTGAATTTATTGATAAATGTAAACATTAAGAAATCCGCAAGTGTACTTTTGATTATTTGCTGGAATCAGGATAGCCACCACAGCATACTGACAAAACTGATATGTCAAACTAGAACCAACCTAACGAAAGTGACAAATGAAAGTAAAGAGTTTAGAAAGTAAGTACTCGTGTCCTCAATGTTTGTAAACATAAAACAATAAGGAATTATTAAATGTGATGACTACTTCAAGAATTGTACGAGGCACGAAGGGCCGTATTTTCGTTTACGTTTGTGCAATATTGATAGTGACCGGTATAATTGCATGTTACAATAATACGAGAGTTGAATTAGAAAATGTACAAAAATCGAACGATTTATGTCATCAACAGCAAGAAAATTTGTCGACGCAACTGCAGGGTAATTTTCACTTTTGAATATGCTTCAAAGTGTGGTGAATTAATACTTTGTTTCGTAGTGATATCTGATTATAAGCACAGACTGGAAAAGTCTTTGAAATCGGAAAAAACTGAACACCAACAAGCTAGAGCAGAATTGGAATCAAGAGTAAACGAAGAAAAATTGAAACACCAAAAGACATCCGAGGAAGCGACTCTAAAATTTAACTCGTTACAGCAGCATTTTAATTTGCTTCAGGTAATATAGATTATGAATTAACTAACATGGAACGTTTATGTGCAAAAATTACAGACTGCACATGAGGATTTCAAATCAGAGTGTAGTAATAAGCAAAAAGAGCAATTAGGAATAATAAATAATTTACAGTCAAAGCTTAAAGAGGTAAAAGGTCAACTGCAGCAATGCGAAAGAGAAAAGGAAAATGAATTGGAACATCTCAAGGTATAGATATTCAGTTAAGTTGGAAATTATAACTGTTAATTAAGCAATTACTTTAGAGTGAAATTGAGCAGCTAAAAATGCAGAAATTAAATTTGGAAAACCAAGTCAAAGAAATTTCAAAGAGGGAGAATATGCAGAAACAGCCAGTGGAGACAAAGGTGAACTTAAATTGAAATACGTTCAATAGCTGATTATTATTGACTTTGACTTTTTTTACTCTTTTTATAGTTTTTATCAAACGTAATGATAAACTCATGTATACTAACTATGTAAGTTCATATCTGTTGATACTCTGAAACATTTATGAAGTAAAACTGATGAGTACTGCAAATATTTATACTAAAGTAGGTAGTAATTTATATGGGTTGTCCCCCAAGTTAACAACATCGTGTGTTAGGATGATTCTGCACCCCAAAATAAACTATTTTTGTATTTTTTTTCGGGCGTAGTCGTAATGAATAAGCAATGATTGTCAATCTCTAGAGTACTGATTCTAAATTTTTTATCATCTGCAACACAGATGGGAACGTATTTTTTCACGACACTCCAACTAAATTCCTTCTGTTTTTTAACTATGTACCTTTTTTGGCTCATAGGTATTTCTTAGTAAATTAAATTATTTAATTATTAAAGCCATCTACATTTGGAACTTAAATAAGTGCAAAAATGAGTGCAAAAGTGGATTACTTGAGTAGTAGCGTATTTCAACAAAACGGATAAATTAGAATTAGGAAATATAAATGAACAAATAACTGAAAATAATTTAAAATTTAAAAAGTGAATGGTACACTTCTGACTGTCATTTTATGTGGTGTCTATTTCTACCGAAATAGATACCACATAATTAATGGTAGTGCAATGATACTGTCAACTTGAGGGACATCCTTTTTAGAAAGATAATCATTAAAATAAATAATTCGTATCATTACAAAAGCTATTCCTAAAATTAGAATGTCACTTCCAAGGTTTAAAAAGGTTATAAAATATTACCTATAAATATTAGCAAAATCTTTTATTCGACATTTAATATTGTTATTTGACAACGATTGTGTTTACAGAATCAAAATACTGAAAACCAAGACACACTACAAGCACCGAATGTTTCAGACACAGGCTCGCCAAAACCAAGCTATTCAAAACAAATTTCAGTTGATGGTGTTGAATATAAAATATCCGCTAATAACGTTGCAGATTTACCTCCAAACAAAGCGGATGAACAGAAGCAAGCCAATGAAATGGGCGAAAATGCAGCGAAAGATAGTTTACCGCAAGTGGTTTTACCACCACCACAAAAAGATCAATCAAGCACCCCCAATTCTAGGTTAAAGAGTTCGAAAGCTAGTTTAGATCAAGCGCCTCCTCTCAAACTACCGACGCTAACGCCGGAAACGCCACAAAATAAAACGTCCGAACGAAGTAGTAACAATAATAATCCGGAACCGATTCCTTCGCCAAGTAAGAAGTTACCAGAGGGCGTAGTCGCAGTACAAAATTTACCGGTAGAAGATAATGAACCCGAAACAAATTTAATCAACAACAGATATAGAAATGTAGCTGAGGATGCTAATGACAAGGAAAAACTGGTAGGAGACAAGATTGTAATGGATGCACAAGATAAAGAGAATGGCGCTAACGAAATATTCGATGTAGGCGGCTTTAATGAAGATCCGAATATTGGAGGAAAGCAAGAGGAGCAGAAAAATAGAATAGATATTGAATATGATCATTTTCAGCAGAATGATCCGAATATAGATGAAAACGAAGATGGTAAGTAAATATATAAAATTGTGATATACGTATACGATAGAGGCACTCTAAGCTCTAATGCACGTCATCAATAAATCGTGACGTCAAGTTTTATGCCGTTGCCAGATACACACACATAAACTGGCTATCTAACCTAACATATTAATGTAACCTGGTCTACGAACTGTCAACATTTAAAATGGCCGTACCAAAGTTAACCGACAACATTGTATTTCACCAAATATATCTAATAACGGCAATGTAAAAGTACTGCGATGTGGAAAATATAATGATTAAGTAAATAACTATCTCTTTTACATTTTTAACTTTGATAAAACGAACGTTTGTATTAAAAAACAGTGTGTTGCGTTATCCATTAAAATTTACTTTAATTCTTAAGTATTATGTTATAACCATGTACTAGTATAAAATACTTTTAATTTATTTATTTTATGATGTCATTAAATTATATGTATGACGTCGTGTTAATGACGTGCATTGGGACTTATCGTGCCCCTAGTATATACTCGTATGTTGCCGGAACACGCTAAGTTCGGATACATGTCACTCATTCTTTCATTGATTTTGGGCTTGGTATGTATGATTAGATAAAACAACAAAATTTAATTTCTACTGCCATAGAATAGAATCATATTTACACATACCATGAGCGCACTTTCGAGGTGTCGACGGCGGTAATTGTGAGCAAGAGGAGGATGAAATAAGATTTCTATAAGTTAACAAAGTTGTTTAACTGTTGCTACAAAATGCTATCTTCACATCGATCTTTTGAATTTGAATCGATTCAATGAAGCCCTGATTCCGTATTACTATAAGGGGAGAGGGGTATATTGCTAGAGAGGTTGCAGCTTTTCACCCGGTATAGTGCAACATTAGCTGCGACTGACGAACTTGTGTAGGACTTCAAAATATTATGAAATATTAATAATTAATAAATATTATAATGAAAATAAAATTGTGTAACTAACTTAACTGTAAAATAGTGTGTTAGAGTGTAAAAATTGCACAACACCTTCAACGGTTTTCTAACCCTTTACTGCTAAAGTACGACCAAAATGTACTAGATACATTCACTCGCATTGGCGTTGTAGATGTTGCTTCTATCACTACGCTATATGGGGTTTAACATCCTTAATAGAACTATTGATTAACAATCATAGCTATAAGTTTTAGTTTGCGTGATACAATATTTTCTTGAAATACTATATCGACCAATGTACTTTTTAAAATTTTTTGTTTGGCTTCGAAAGCTCAGCGCCGAAGGTCCATGTCATGATTTACTTTTCCATTGTCAGTGTTATTTCGAAATTTTGTAAGAACGTATTCTGCGATGAACCGTAGGTCAATCACATTGCTCCCTTCTTTAGGAACATATGCAATGTTTTTAAAATTGTCTTTTGCATCTTTTGCTACATCTTCCACAGATTGCGCTTCATATGGTTCTTCTAATATCAAAACAATACTTCCAACAGTTGCATTCTGGGTAAGGTCAATTCGTACATTTGTTACTAAATCCATATACGAGGGCGACCTGAAATGTTTCCGGAATCGACAAGAAAAACATGGTATTGGTGTGGCTTTTTATTTTTATTTTTCGATGTAGTCTCCTCGAAGATCAATACACTTTTTCAAACGGTGCTCTAGTTCTTCAAGCCGTCGGAAAAGTAGGATGTTGCAAGGTCTGCAAAATAGCTATCTGTAGCGGTGATTACCTCATTTGAGGCAAATTTCTTTCCTTCCAGTGATTTTTTCAGGTTTGTGAATAGGAAAAACTTGCTGGGGGTTAGGTCCGGTGAATATCGAATTTGGACACGAATGCGGAATGAATGAGTCGGTACAATGTCATGGTGGAAAAGCACTTTCTTCCCTTCAATACTGCATCAAATCGGATCAATAAATCGCTGTAATATTGCCCCTTGATCATCTTTCCCTTCTGCAGATAGTCAATGAGGATCACAATTTCGGAATCCCAGATGGTCGCGATGAGCTTTCCGGTCGTTGGAACGGTGTTTGCTTTCTTCGGAGCCAATTCGCCCGGAAAAGTCCACTGCTTCGACTGTTCCTTAGTCACCGGTTTGTAGTGATGCATCCAAGTCTCATCCACGGTTACAAAACGCATAAAGAAATCCCTTGATTGCGTTTGATCCTGGCCAAACACTCCTCCGAAACGGTGACCCGATTTGGTTTTTGCTCCGCTGTGAGCAAACGCGGTACCCATCGTGTTGAAAGCATCTTCATACCCAAAATTTTATGTAGGATATGGCCAACGCGTTCTTCTGAGATACCTGTTGTCTCTACTATCTCTTTGAGATTCAATCGGCGATCGGCTAACACGACATCATAAATCTTGTCAACCATTTCATCGTTAGTAGCGGTTCTTGGGTGTCCACTGCGTGGTTCGTCGCTTGTGCTTGGACGGCCACGTTCAAACTCGCTCACCCAAAAGCTGATGGTCGAAAATAATTGAGTACATCCGCCGTGACCCTGTAGCAAAATATTTCGAATTTCCGTGGCCGTTTTCCCAGCCATCCAGTGTTTTATCATTGCATGAAATTCGATTTTATGCATTTTTGCGAAACCACCTGACTTGCTACACCAAACACACTCTTAAACAACAACTATTGACAGTAGACGTCTGAAATGTTCAGAGTTGGCATAAAAAAAGGTCGCCCTTGCCGACCAACGAATCCACTTTAATCGTTATACGCCATCTCTTGCCGATTCCGGAAACACTTCAGATTATGGATTAATTATAATTATTCACTGTACCCCGACAATAAAACAATTCGGCTACTATAAAATATGTTCTTTTTATACCAAGGTATTCTTTCGGTCCCAGTTTTATCGGAGTTTAAAAGTGTGCACCGGTCTAGAAAAGACTTAACCTCATTCAATGCTGTACTGTTCTATGTTTTATAAACTAATTAATAATTTTCTATGAACACTAATAATTTCTATTTTACAGATGATGCCGATTACGGACATAATAACATACCTAAGGAAGTTGCCATTAGAAATTAAGTTTCCTAATAATACTTAAGAACCGCAGTATTCATATCTTCCTCTCACGTGTAATATAGCATCTTCAAGTAACTTTCGCACTCATAAGAAATATGACATATTTCCTTTTTCCAACGATTCTTTGCGAATGGCTTCTTTTCTGTATGTGATACATGTCTATTACAATACCGTACTAATTTCTTTTCAATTGAAACTTACAAAACTGCTATACATCGATTTCTATGTATAAATATATGTCCAATGTGTAAATAATGTCGAAGCGGTGCGTAATTATTTGATATGTTACATAGAGATAATTACCATTAGGGAAGTTTAACATTTTAATATACTATATTTCTAAGTTAGTCGTAACTAATGGATATTAAAAAGAACGTAAATTTTCGCATTTACTCTGTTTCTAGTCTGCAAGGGGATTTTCATAGATTATCATTATTTAACATTTGTAAATATGGAGTATGAGTGTTGATACAATTATTTTATATCCTTTTTTTATTGATTACTAAAAATAAAAAAATATGCAACCGGTAGTGTATAAGGTTATGAAAACGTTCCCTATGCTACATTTATATTACAAAAATAAACAATGAATTAAGGTATACAATTGAAATATACAAAAAATACGTCTCTTGTATGATGCTTACCTGATCAAAATGACAATACTCTCACACTTCTGGTACATGTAAACATAGGTACAGCAGAATTTTAACCAATTCATTTATCAGTTTTAAATTGAGGCGCAAAAGGTCTACCATCACGCATGCTTAGAATCAATGTTGTAATTCATCCAGCTGCATCATAATTATATTGGTTGTCTACATATTAATATAAGCGCCATAACGTCGCAAAGATGATGGTTGCACAAACTAAATTATCACCCGATACTACATTACACTATTGATAAAATTTTGTGTAATGTCTAATCTGAATCACTAATGGACATAAATGTTGCAGCTAAACCTTGAAATTTTACATGATATCCAAGAATAATATAAAATATTTATAAAAATTAAACATACCACAACCTTCGGTCCTCATTGTATTTATGCATATTATACGTAATTTTTTTATAGTACACAATTATATCTAACATTTGGATCGTAACGTAACATATCCGTAATTATGCACCACATTTACTAACATTATATATGTGTAACTCCTAACAACTTGTACAGGCTGCGCATTTTTTAATAATATATCTTTACCATTTTTAAGTATATCTTTTTCTTAAATTTGATGAAACTAATTAATAAGCAATATTACGGTCTCATATCCACATTTTAAAATGTATACTAATCCGAACCATCCTATTTAAATTGGAAAAGCTAACTTCAATATGTACAGATACTTAACAAGAAATTAATTTTCTTAATGTGATTTTTTATACTCTTGTATGGCCAGTTACCTAACAAGAAAAAGAAGATTGGTGGTTAAGATCAACCGTAACGTGAAAAAAATTGTAATATGTAGTACCAAATGGAATATAATTTTTAACAGTGCATTTTATTACGTAGTAGTTATAATACATTTACATTTTAAAAGTTACAGATCACTTAGCAACTTAAATGCGCATTTCCATTGCTTTTATAACAAATACAATTTAGTAACGCATTTCGCTAAGGCTGAAGTCTACGAATACATCTCATAAAGTTGAGTAATAGCCAGTCTATTGCTTAATAAACTGCTCAATTATTCGTTCCTAGATAATACACATATTTTAATACGTACAATAAATTTTGTAAAATGCACTGTTTTTGTACATTCCTAGTTTAATATCGTTTGTACAACTTATGTTTCCATTATCTAATAAAATTAAAAAATATATATCTTGTTATTTTCCGAGTATATTATAGTTTATTCCAAAAGGAGAGAGACAAAATTCTGAACAGACCCCTAGCCCAAATGACAACCAATAAATTTGTGAAATCAATTTTACGCGGTAAACTTAAATTTGAATATTTCTTTGAAATATAAAATCTGCTAAATAAAATTGAATATGGATTTTTCAGAGATATAATTCTATAATTAAGACAACAGAATGGTAAATGTAGTAGTTACAACACATGAAAATAAGTAAATTTACAATAAAACATTTTATTTGCTGAAAAAAATGCAAATACTACATGCCATTGCAACTCGAATCCAACATCTTTACGTCTCCGGCGTAACGTGCTAAACCTCTGCACCACAAGATCATTGAGTTCAAGTCGCTTTAAATCCCCCTAGATGTCACGATGCCAGTAGATATATCGTAATACCTCACGGACACTATATATTAATATGGCAAGTGCGTAACAGTTAAACTAATATCCATAGTAAGTGTCCGTGAAATATTATGACATCTAGGGAGATTTAAAGCGACTTGAACGCAATGGTCTTGTGGTGCACAGGTTTAGCACGTTACGCCGGAAACGTTGGGTTCGAGTCCCCTCTGAGATTGACACTTTTTCAGTAATTTAATTACGTTGCAAGGAAATTGTAATTTTATCGGTTCTATTATTTTATCGATAATTCCATCAAGATCCTTCATATATGTTTCTTCCTTGATAACGTGATTTACGCACCTTCTACCAAGTTGATGCAATTACATTATTGATCACATGTAAATGTTGCTTAACTTCGTTTAATTTAAAAGTTCTATTATGTGCAGCAACCTTATTTTTTTTATTTGTGCCCATATAAGTTCAATTGGATTGAGTTCAGTTAAATGAACAGTTTTGTTTTCTGACTTTGATTTGCCTTCTTTCGTTTCTTTGGTGTAGAATACATATACTACTATATACTATACAACTTTTAACAATAGCGGCACTAGATTCTGCATCCAAAATTAAAAGCAGCAGCTACAGAATTGTAATTTCAGTATAACTAAAGCTCTCTGTATTTGAATATTACTTACATGATCTGTTAATTTTTAAATCAAAGCTCTAAGAAGAACTAATCTATACTGCAAAATAGCTAAAGCAATATAATAATTATGAGCAAAACTTCCGAAAGGCAAACGTGATATAAACAATGTTAAGGATATCAAAATCTTTAACAATTGATAGCAAAAAGGGAATGTTGGACGGTGTGATTTCGTCTTTCTATTAACCAATATAAAATAAGTATTACTTGGATCTGGAATATATAATTAAAAATCTATCTTTCGTAATATTGTTTGTTTTCCAGGGCTAACTTAGAATCAGTTTTATAAAATATTTTATTCTTAATTTTCCTTGTTATTTTTTAAATAATATTGCATGCATGTCGTGATATTATTAGAGACGCCAGATTCTCTTTCTCATCAGTTCCCGAATGTATGCAAATGTATACGGATGGCGAGTACTGAAACAGACGACGATAGTGTCGATTCTGGCCGAACTAGAAATCGACATCTCTACTAATAAGAAGGCAGATTCTTATGTTGGACAAATTATTTGAGACAGCATTTACAGCAATTGCTTGAATTTACGTCTTTCTTAGGAAATAAGCATCTAACAAAATTAATTCTTTATTAGGAATAAATATACGTACAAATCGCAAGAATCATTATATAGCCATACGTATAAAAAAAACCTTAACTTACTATTTAAAATTTTATTTCTGTATGTTACCAAATTGCTTGGTGTAGTTTTCAAGTAACTTCTGCCAATGTGCTCTTGTTTCATCATCCCCGTATTTCGCCTCGAAGCTCTGGAACTTCCGATGAAGTGTCTTCATCTTGTTTAAAGCTAACTTTTGGCTTACCGCCCTTTCAAGAACCCGCCTGAAAATGCTCCATTTATACACTACCGTTCATAAGTATTTAAAATATTTAGGGGAATTCATACTAGTCTTGCATTTACAATTTAACATTTATAGTATATATTCATAATAATAAGACTTATTTATAAAACCCATTCGAACATGGAAACGATGTATTCCTGTGTTAAATTTTATGATTGCAATAAAGCAGTAATGCGGTAATAGTAAGAAATCAGGGATAAATGCATTATGAAATAGAATTTAGGAAAGGTACTAAATCATCCACTGCCTCATAATAAACTGTACGTTCAGTATGCATCTAGTATATTGCGGAGATACTGGAAACGTCTGTGATTGCGTTAGGAACACACTATTCCATATTGTTAGTTTATTTGATCAAAGGTATGCCAAAAAGAAGACAATTAGATATTAAAACACGCGTCATAATATGCGCTTTATATGAAACAGATGTTTCAGGTAGAGAATCTACTCGACAATTAAATATGTCTGAGTGTTGTGTGCATAGGACAATTAAAAGAAAGGAAGGTTCTGAGCAGAAAGCAAAGTGGAAGGCCCAGATCAACAACGGAGCGAGACGGCCAATATATCCGACTTCGATTTCTCCTATGAAATTGCCACCTTACCGCGCCGCAAATTACGGCAGAGTTCAATTTACAACGCCGTCAACTAGTAAGTGTGTCGACAGTAGAACGGAGATTAATAAAAGCCGGTCTGGGGGGTCGTATAGCAGTAAGAAAAACACGGTTAAGTTCTATACACTAAATTGGGCAAGAGCTCACGCAAACTGGAGTGTGAATGATTGGAAACGTGTTATGGACAAACAAATCGAAATTTAGATTATTCGGAAGTAAACATCGCACGTTTTTTCGTCGTCGCCTTGGAATGTTAGGCGAGTGTATTTGAAAAACAGTGAAACATGGAGGAGGAACCATTATGGTATGGGGTTGCTTTCAATGCGGAAATTGCAAAATTAGTTAAAAGAGATGAAAGAATGACAGATGTGTTTGAGAATCCTAGAAAACGATGCGGTATCAACTGGATGTAAATTAATTGGACAGGGGTTCATTTAAACACACCGTATAGGTGGTTAAAGCTTATGTTCAAGACAAATCTGAATGAGTTCTATCGGCCACAGAGCCTCTATTGCAACGCGATTGAGCTCTAGTAGGATCACCTGGATCGTGAGGTCCAGAAAAACTGTCTGATTGGCGAAATACCATTCTGGCATGCTTTACACAGTGTCGAATGCTATAGACGAATCGTATTTGGAGCGATTACTTCTAAGAATGTCGCATATCTATCAGGCAGCTATTAAAGCAAAAAGGGGTTACTTTAAAGACATTATAACAATATGTACTTTACTAGAATGTACTATTTTGTCAATAAAACATTTTAAGTTAATGAGTAAGAATAAATTTCTCGAAAAGATTGTCTGTAATTTATTTTGTTATTTTTTATAGTGCGATCAAACTTATAAACTGTGGCGTATATCGTTCTTTATTATTTTTAAAATATTTACCTAGCGACCTCAATTTTATTCTTCTTTACTAATTGGTCTACGTAACTCGTCCAAACGTCCACTCTCTTCGGATTTAATTGTAGCACAGTTTCAAATAAAGCTTCAGCTTGGTACTCTTCACCACAAGTAAATTCCATAATTGCAAATTGAACTATTAAAGGAATATCTGCAAATACGACCATTATCTACTTTAACAAGATTTAATCACAATTTAAACCACATACGTGTTGCACGATTTGTTAAGGTGATTAAGGCACTATTTTTCAACTTTCTCGCATCATCCAGCTTGTTTTCCGTATAATATATTCTTCCAATATATGTGTACATTTCCGGGATTTGTTTGAATTTTGCACGAGCTTTTTTTATGTATTCCTCCCTTACACTCCTGTTTGAGATAGTAAGAAGTTTAATTGCTTCCTTGTATATTCCAAAGTCATCGTTGCAACGAATCGCTTCATTAAACACTTGCTTAAAGCTTTCCTGAAATCAAAATAGTTAATAATATGTAAGAAGAGGTAAGTCTGAAAAACAGATCGAAAAAATGCATGGAAAACATTACCCAACATAAGGTGGCTGATTACAGGTACTCTTATATTGGTGGGATCACTCACAGGAGAAACAATGTAAAGAGACAAAACGCTAACACGTGGAGATGTTTTTGCCTATCTGGCGCCATTAGCGTCTTTCTCTACCTCAGGTTGCCCTCTCAGTTAATATGACCGTGAATAAACCGAACAATTTAAACGAGCATTTCTTGGCGCTATCTAGTATCATAAGAATACACACTCGCCTGCCGTTCAAATTACAGCGCAGATGACGCCGAGTAAACAGTTCCTCAGGTTCCCGTTCTCCATGTTTTTTTCTCTCTCCACATTGCCTTTCCTGTGAATGATTCCACCAATACCACGAATAGCTATATTTAGCAACATTATTATGTTAGGTATGATCGAATATAACTTGAACGTTAAGTCCTAAATCAGGGTATTATATTGAAGTCCTTAGGGCTTATGCGTTATAAGTGGTTACAAATGCACCTAAATCGTCATTAACAGGAACTTTATTGAAAACATTTAATTACTATCTGATTTAGAAAGGTTATGTTGTTATTTGAACAGATAGGCATATTGAATCAAAATTTTATCAAAAATGACATGTAGAAATGAAATATGCAATACAAAAGGCATCATTCCGCTTAAAATAAAGAAGTTGATGCTGATCTGAGGTATAAAAGGAGAAGCAACAATCTTGAAAATATTTTCATTAAATTAGCTATGGTTCAATTAGCTCAGGTCCAAATTTTCAAAAGAGGTTTCTACAACCCACAATACTTTTAACAACTGGTTTCAATCATTCTGTATATAAATTCTCTACTCAAAAAATTATTGGTATTGAGAGCGTTAGGCTGCATTCAGATTCAACGCCCAGCGTATAACTTTTTACACCAAGTCCTTCATATTGGTGGAAATTTTCTGAGGGTTAAAATTTGCGAACGTTATCTGATAGACAACTCACCCCGCTTCAAATTGAATTGTCAAAGTTGTCGGCCATACGGAAAATAATGTCTAGTAATAAAAATAATTAAGCATTTCCTCTACTGATGGATGTAGAAGGAGTGGAAATGTTCTGCATCAACATTTACAATGCATATATATCAAAATAATAAGTTATTTCTAGAATTGCAATTTCAGAAGGACGATTAATTTTTCGAACAATTCGGTGTTAATAACACATGGGCTGAAAAGTCGCGGGCCTAACAAAGAAAACACGGTTTTTTTGGTTCAACATTAGCTTTATTCATCAACGTAATCTCCATCAAGAGCAACGCAATCATTCCAGCGCCGCTCTAACATTTCAATACCACTTTTGTAGAACGATTTATCTCTTGCCTCAAAATAGGCCTCAGTTTCAGCGATAACCTCTTCATTCGTGCGAAATTTCTTACCGGCGAGCATTTTTTTGAGGTCTGCGAACAGCCGGTAGTCGCTGGGAGCCAAATCTGGCGAATACGGTGGATGTGGGAGCAATTCGAAGTTCAATTCATGTAGTTTTGCCATTGTTTTTATTGACTTGTGGCACGGTGCGTTGTCTTGATGAAACAAATTTTTTTCTTTGCCATGTGCGGTCGTTTCTTTGCAATTTCGGCCTTCAAACGCTCCAATAACGCTATATAATATTCACTGTTGATGGTATTTCCTTTCTGAAGATAGTCGATGAATATACACCACGCACATCGCAAAATACCAAGGTCATAACCTTTCCAGCCGATTGTTGTGCTTTCGGGCGCTTTGGACGAGGTTTACCGGTTGCTGTCCACTCAGATGACGATCGTTTTGATTCTGGAGTGAAGTGTTTCATCCACTGTCACATATCGACGCAAAAATTCCGGTTTGTTACGTTTAAACACGGTCAAACACTGCTCAGAATCATCAACACGTTCTTGTTTTTGGTCAACAGTGAGCATGCGCGGCACCCACTTTGAACAGAGCTTTCTCGTAGTCAAATGCTCATGCAATATAAAGCCAATACGTTCTTTTGATATCTTTACGATGTCAGCTAACTCACGCAACTTCACTTTTCGATCATTCAAAACGATTTTGTGGATTTTTTTGATGTTTTCTGGTGTTACCGCCTCATTTGGACGTCCACTGCGTTCTGCATCATCGGTGTCTCTACGACCACGTTTGAAGTCAGCAAACCAACGTTTTATTGTTGTTTCTGATGGAGCGGAGTCCCCATAACACTTTTCAAGCCATTGCTCCGCTTGAACGGTATTTTTTCCCATCAAGAAGCAGTGTACAATTAAAACACGAAATTGCTTTTGATCCATTGTTTTGAAAATAACAAAAGTAGCGTGACTCTTAGCACATTAACTCACAAACTAATGAATAGAATACCATGAAATTTTAACAGCTGTCTTTTGAAGGTTAGTACTAACTGAGAGAAAGGTGACTGCAATAAAACTAGCGTCATCTATGTGTTAGGCCCGGGATTTTTCAGCCCATGTGTTATACGTTAAGAAGTACAGACAATTCTTTCTAAGAATTTCTCAGTTCTTGAAGGAACTTCTCGCCAAACATTTATAGCAAACAGAATTTCTATATCCCCTTCTTCACTCGAACTTGAGCTTACATCGAACAAATCTATAGTTTTTTGCGTTACTTTTTGACGTAGTAACAAAACAAATGATTAGAGTTATGTGACTCAGTGACTAACCGTTCATAAATCAGTATTACTAACCACTCGGATAATGTACGGGTAGTTGAATGACAATATACCCCAAATCTGAATGCAATTCTTTAGATTTTAAAAAGTTAACACTAACTGGAAACAATATAATCATCCATGAACTTTGAAGACAGGGTACCAGCACCAGTGAACAAATTGGAATTCTGAGGCCGTGTATTCTGAATTATTTGAGATGTGAATATGTCCAGTGATTCATCTCAAGTGAGGACCAAGTAACCGAAATATTTAAGTTGAGAGCATTGAATAGTCGGTGATTAACCGTTGACAGATTTTGCGGAGGTTAAGTACATACTAATAACCAATTGACAAGATATTAAAGTAACACAATGACAGCAATTATATTTAGGTTAGACATTTGTGCATGAATATGACACTTTATAGTACAATTACATATCACCCGAGGTGACACTTAATACGAGTGGATAGTCGGCAATTTAAAAATGGATTGTAGTAATGCGCACTATCACCTTGACATTTTCCTCTTTCCCCCGTTACCCCACTAAAACCAAATAATCCATGACATTAACAGCAGGTATATTCTCAATATTTAAAGAAGGCCATGATTTTACGATTTAACAATATCCCCCTGTCAAACGAAATATCACTTTGAAAGAACATTGGAACTATCATGGTGAATTTTTCGCCGGGTTTTAAGTCTCCTTTTACCGATTTTACCGGAGCAATTATTAGCCATCAGTGGTACGGCAGATGCGCAAAGCTAGAAATGAAATTTGTTGATTGCATGGAAGCGTATGGTGTTCCTACAGGCTTCGAAAAATGCGCGGAAATACTTGAGGATTTAAGGGAGTGTACTAATAGAAGGAAGCAGCTGTCTAGAGTCGTTGAGATGCGTCGTGAAAGGCAAAGACAATATCGAGATGGTGAGAGATCGAAAGAAGAGAGATATGCCCCACCACCAACATATGATTCCTGGTAACATGTTGTTTTTTGATTTTTTTTATGATAAATAAAGATTGAAAGGTAGTTCTTTTCTTTTGTTGTAATTTGCCTGTATCTGAAATATTTTTTACTTAATTTGGTATTATTTCGTTATTAAAATAGTATAAACCTGATATAGTCAACCAAAACAGATTCAAGTTCTTTTTAGAGTGTCTTGACTTCACGATATGCAAATTTGCATAAAACCGGCAGCCATTATTTAATAAAATTGCTTAAGATACTGTAAGATTGGTCCCGTTTTTCTTAATAGTAATACTGCTAATAGGTTATATGGGACATTACTCCAGATGTATTTATATCGGTCAAGTGACGGAAACAAGGGTGTTTAAATCGTCAATAACTGCATGAGTAGAAATAAATGCCAAAGTATAAAACGAAATTTATATTAAAATTTTCAAAAGTACGTTAATTTTTAGACAAAATTAATTCTAAAAATTTACAGTTTGCTACATTTTCTCAGAATTCGTCTATTAATGAACAAATGGTAAACATTCCTGCAAAGTCTTTATAAAAGAAAAACCACTGCGATTTGGTTTTAAAATACGGTGACTTTGTATCTTAGACGGTTATCAGTTTTATTCTAAGATATATATGCAGTCGTGTGTAAAATAATAGCAGTAGCAAAAAAAAACAGAAAATTTGCGTGATACTAAACTATTAATTAATATTTTGTTGTGTGATCTTAATAACTGCATGCATCCGTCGTGGCATAGATTCTGCTAGGCGTTGACATCTCTCTACTGGAATGGATGTCCAGCTATTTTGAACCGCGCCTACAATTCTCGGATATTGGACGGTTTAGCAGCTTGTACACTTTTTCTAGCGTTTATCCATGGATTTTCAATCGAGTTAAGATCGGAGCTTTGTGCAGGCCACCACATTACATTAATATTATGCTCTTCCAACCAATTCTTAACTCTTCGGGCCGTGTGCTAGGGGTCATTATCTTGTATGTACCACCGATGAATTGGCATCTCGTCCTCTGCATAGGGTAACATTACATTTCTAAGAATGGTGAAATACACATCTGTCAAAATTTCGTTTATTTTATAAATTGGCCCTACCCCAGACCAGGAAAAACACCCCCATATCATTAATGAATTGCCGCCACCATATTTCACAGTCGTGTTGGTATATTGAGGGAGAAATTCGGCTTGTACAGGTGATCTAAGGTACTGTTTGTCGATTTTATTCCAGAATAATTCTACCTTGGTTTCGTCAGACTATAAGATATTGTTCCATTTAAATGACATCCAATCTATGCTCCTTTACGAAGCCTATTTGCAATATGCGTTTTATTAAGAAGTAGAACTTTTCTAGGTGTTCTACCGAGCAAATTGGCTTCTATCAATCTCCTTCGAAACAATTGAAGTACTAATATTAAGTCCTAATTCTCTTACTATACTCGTAGAAGTAGTAAAGAGTTTACTATTCTTGTGATAGCCCTGTCTGTTTGTGCCAATATTTTTCGTTTTCTTTTCCCAGTTTTTTTTTTATTTACCTATTTTATGGCATTCGTAATCATTTTAGCAGCACAGCCAAGAGTATTTTATATGAATTTATAAGATTTTCTTTCGTTGCGCTTCTTTTTAATTAGATTTCGTTGATTTTCAGTACAATGTCTTCTGCGGCTCATTTTACTAATACAATAAATTGAAAAACAGTGAAAATAGAAATTGTAGCTATTTAAATGTATGTATTTACCTTCAGCGATAGTAATAAATCTTTCAAGTAAGACACGTTAACACAAATGCCTTTCTACAGCTGCTATTATTTTGCACAGGGAAATGATCCACTGAATACTTGCGACTGATAGTACCGTATCAACTCTACTGGGGATACCCAGTTGTCTACGTTATATCAAATTAATATATTATAGTAATCCAGGGCCATCGGTGATTATATATTACAGATTTCAAAGGTTCACTTTGCATACCAATTTGATTTCTGTTCTAGAGTACTACTATTATTGTGCACACGACTATGGGTGCGTTTGGGCTTAGGAGGTATTTGCATAACTGAAGTTACAGAAGTGGTAAAGGGTTGAGATTTGACTATACCATTAACACCTCCGTTTGTTTGTGCCCATGCTTTTGTTTTTCTTCTTCTAGTTTCTTTGTTGTTTAATGGCATTCGTAATCATTTTGGTAGAAAACAATGTGTCGTGCAAATTTATATCTGATCCCTGAGGATTTTTTAAAAAGCGGATTTCATTATTCTATTCCACTTCTTCTGTTATGACTGGTGTTACTAATGGAATAAATTCAAAAACACTAATAAAGATGTTTTGATTAAAGCATGATAATAAAAAGCTTTTTAAGGTGTGATATTTTGGACAGCTAAATTATCAACTTATATTAATTATAGTAATTCATAGAGCAGGTTTGCTCTACTGTTTTGGAGCATTGCAACTATTTTGCATACGACTACATATTGTTTTGATAATTATAATTTAGAAACATATTCCCAATAGTACTTACATTTGTGCCATAATAGCTCTCTATATTCAGGTATGTTATCCATATATTCATTTTCTCGTGTTCGGATGATTGGTTTACTGCCTGCAGTGCCCTCTTTGCTACACTACGCGCCTTATCAACTTCTGCAGCCTGAATATGATAAAAATTGTTGGTGCCTAACATGACAATATAAGACAAATAATGGCAACGTACCGACAGATGGAATGAGATGTACCTAGCCCAAAGTTCTGAACAATTAGGTTCAGCCAGTAACCTTCTTTCGAACTGCTCAGCACTTTCTGGTACAGCTTTTGGTTCAGCAAATTCCTTTTCCTTTCTTCTCAGTTCGTCCTCTTGTTGTTTTAAGAGCTCAGCCTGTTCTGCACGTGTGAGCTTTTTCTTCTTCGGTTGAATAGCTTCCTGATAACAAACAAAAACATGTACTTAATAAGTGTATAAGAGGAACCTTGTTTCTTATGTTTCGGGTATTAGAAATATTATCATTTATATATAAAGCAATACCTCAACCTCATCTTCATTGGAACTTCCCTCAGGTACGTTATCATCGTCAGAGTCAAAGAAACTATCAACACCGGGTGGTACAAAGTTTCTACTAGAACTTGATGAATCATCATTTGCAGGTATCAAAAATTGTTCTATTGTCTCATTAAACGATACCCTTTTTTTATTAACCTCTAAAAAAGAACAAACTAAATTGTGTACATGTTTTAATGGATGATTTTATTTGCCAAATTAAAGTCATTTTAGAATAATTACTTCTATAATTTCTACTAGGAATAGATGTAGGTAACAGCCACTTATAGATTATACACGATTAAGCAACGCTGCCAAATCATCTCGGCAAGCAGTGTCGTTATGACGTATGCGTGTAGAATACTATACGTAGTTTATTCACAAAGAGCGGTCCTAGGACGTAGCAACAGCTGTGAGAGAACTGTGATATTATATCCTAGCAATTTTTGTTTCTAACATAACTATGTCAAACGAAAATTGTGTTAGTACTAGATTTACTCGAAAGCGTCGGTCTTTCTATATAAGCTTATAATTGTAGGCGCGCTTAATGTTGTTCCGAAACAAATTTGACTCTAAAAAAACATTAAAAGCGTATAATTAACTGTTTATAAAAGCAATTTCGAGATACATACAATTCCAAGTAGAAATTAGCACCGCAGAATCACGGAATCTCTATGTGCGATAAAATGTGAAAGAAACCAGGGTTAAAGTCTATACACAAATGGAAAAGACTAAATTGGACAAAAGCTTACGGAACCTTAAGGGTACTATTAAATACATATACAAATTTTCAGACCCGGCCAGGCCAGGTATTAATGCGAATAATTAATGGTGCCGCATACTGTGTTTTATATATTATTTTATGTATCCAAGCAATAGAACAATTCACCTATTTGTTTAGAACAAAAAAATTCTATTATTTAAAAAAATCAAGTTCTTTAAGTTGGTCATGATCCAAAAGTTGTATGCTCAATTTTTTAATTCAGATGAGTGTTTTTAAATTGAAACGCCAAAAAGTAGGCTAGCTGTTGGTCATTTTTCGGTAAAAATTGCATGATATATTGTCGGCAGCTATTTTGTTACAGCTGATTGACGTTTAGATCGTGTATTTTTCTGGGTGCGTTTGTATTAAATTTTTCTTTAAATCCTAACTAGTTTTCAAACTTCCGCCAAAAAGTAGCTTCAAAAAATTCCATTGTGTAAACGCGTCTTTTCATTTTGCTATTCCGAATTAAAAAATAAAGTATAGTAACAAATGAGTGTTTCAATACTTCAAATTTTTGCACATACCAGAATTTGACTCAGTTTTTCCATTTTCATGATTAACATTTTCTTCAATGAGGAAGTTATCGTCGGATTCCTCGGATTTAACATGGGTACGGTCATCATTAGTATGGGTTTCCTCTTTTTCTTGTTGCTCCTCTTCAATATCAGTGGAGGTTTCTTCTTTCAATACAGAATCGTGCTCGTCTGATTCACTTCCTCCTTGTTCAGAAGATTTATCGTTTATATCGTCTTCGTTATCACTCGCTACTTCTACAACTAGCTTTTCTGAAACTTCCATTGACTCAACTTCAGAAGAATCTTCGGTGTTACTTTCGGAATCATTTCCTGATAATCTCTCTTCCAAACGGATATCATATCGTAATCCGCTTACGGTATTTGATTTCCCGTCGATTTCGGGAAATTTATCAAAAGACAAACGCTTTTTCTTCGGCTTCTTATGAATATTTTCAGGTGTAGACGACTCTACTCGTTTGCGTTTATTGGTTCCCTTCGAAAGTGCTTTATTCTTTTTCTCCAATGATTGCTTTAAACCCTTCTCTAATCCGATGATTTTATTGTTCATGATTCTAAAAAGTAATTAGATTTATATTATTGAAAAAAAGACTTTGGTTGTTTATTCTTACGATGTAACAATGAATTTAAATGATTTGGAGCAATTTCGGTAATAACTGTAATTTGGTTTGAAATCGTTTTCATGCAAGACCGTCGGCAAATAAGCAATTTGTTTATTCCCACCTTGATTTAAGCTACATAGCACAAGCTGAGGTCGTATCAATAGAATTCTACCGTGCAACATCTGACCAATTTGTATACCGGTCACGTTACCTAAATAAAATCAAATTGAATGAGTACATGGTGTATAATAATGCAGAAAGATTACCTTGATCCTTATTAATCCTTTGATTAGTTGCAATATTTAAAGAAATTTCTAGATATCTATCAATGAAATTGACATATAATACAACACCTTCATGTGCAGAACCTACCAATGGTTTATCTGAAAAGAAACAGAAATTCTAAATAAGAGAGTTGAAACAAATATTACATTTCATACTTGGCCAATGTTCTGGAGAAACAATTCCTTGAACTCCATCATTCAAAGTCACTGAACAGCCAATGTTGTTAATCTTCATAATTTCACATTTAATACGCTGGCCAGTTTTATATTGTGCTAGAGTATCGCCTTTTAACAGCAATTTTTGCTGGATTTTGTCTACTTCCGTTAAATATCTTCTTAACAAATCAACCGGATACTGCAAAATATGAAATTTACAGATATTGCATTACGCAAACATACAACGATGTTCATATGTGTTAGGCACCACCAAAATTTTGTAGTAACATAACAATTCGAAAAAAAATAAAAATGCTCGCAATCATCACATTCGTTGCAATAAACGATATTATCTCCTACAACAATCCAGCTTGTTTACTCAGTTTCTCTAATTTTTTTCAATCTTGTCGCATTTTTGCAATTCCCACCTGACTACAGCCCTGAGACGCCAACAAAACCACTTGCGCATTTTTTACTTTGACTCGCGCTTTTCATTTTTTTTATCAAAATAATATGTAAAAAAACGCGTGTGCAAATCTTCCTTCTTCTACTTACCATTATTTGACTGAATTTTATTTTTATAATTTTTAAGTCCGTTAGGAATTGCTTGCAGGTCTTTGAATATTTCAATGTTTAAAATAAATTTAAAAAATTATAATTTTTATCAATTCTATTTGCGAATGCAATAAACCGCATGGTCATTAGTACAAGAATATATGTTTCTCCCTATTTAATACCTAGAAAGTTATGCTCTGTTTTACACCGTTAGTTACTTATTTATAGTATCTAACCTTTAAGTTAACAAAAGAAGCTACCGTATTAAAAAAAAGGGGAGAAATACAGGTGTAGTACATTTCAGAGGCAATTGGTTATTGCACACATACACTCTTAAATTTCTATAATTACATATATATATTGTAGTTCCCCTACAAACATTTAGCAACGGTATAAGTTGGGAATTACCTAGAATTACATTTCTGAACGTAAACAAATCGCAGACATTATTTTGTCAATATCGCAACGTTTGAATATGGGAAGTACCCGCTGTGTAAACGTATAAATACTGGCTAAATTTTTATAATTCTACAGAGTTAGACAGACATCCTATGAAATTAGGCATTACCTTTCGGTGTAAAAAAGTATTTAAACATATTCAATTTTTTTATTGTTAAATATATATATATGTTTCCTTCTCGGATAGCATTTATATATATATATATATATATATATATATATATTATATTATTTGAGTATGCTGTGTATTGTGTTCTACTTGCGTACAGTGGGTTGTATGAAGAAGCCTAAAAGACGGGAGTTGACTGTTACAGAACGTAGTCAAATAGTGTTGCTACATTCGCAGGGTATGTCCCCAAAAAAATTGGATCAACAACGAAGCGTTCGGGACATGCGATACAATTAACCATTAAACGATTTCGGGAAACTGGATCGTATGAATCGACGAAGTGGGAGAAAACGCAAAACCACTTCGAGACAGGATGGCTATTTGGAGCGTTTTTCAAACACCCAAACAGCTAACCGCTGACCTATCGGTCGAACAAGACGTTTCTGTATGTGATAGAACTGTCCGAAGAAGGTTGGCAGAGGCGAATTTGAAGGGCCGGGAAGCGCCCCGCAAGCCATACCTGAGCCAGCAACAAATGAAAAATCGTTTGCTGTGGGTGGAAAAAATATAAAGATTGGAATGTCGAGGATTGGTCAAAGGTCATATGGTCCGACCAATCAAACATAGAGGTATGTTAAGCAATCCTATTTTATTCCTTTGTTACACAAAATTTGCAAAAATGTATGCACATACCACGAATTTTCTAAATTGGGGAGGCATTTCGTGCTGGTTGTATCACCCCAACTGTCAAACATGGCGGTGGCAGCGTCATGATTTGGGGATGTATGTCCGCAAATGGCGTAGGAGAAGTGTTTGTGTGTGATAGTAGGATGAACAGCGAGCGGTATATCTCGATGCTAGAAGAGGCATTAGAAGCATCAGTGCTCAAAATATATGACAGTGATAACGTAGAATATTTATTCCAACAGGATAACGTGCCTTGTCACAAATCCAGATTCCCGATGGAGTGGTTTCGTGATAACGGGATCCGTTTATTTGAATGGCCAGCGCAGTCACCTAATCTGTCGCCTATAGAAAATTTGTGGCGCATACTGAAGCTAAAGCTTTCCAGTTACAAATTTAGTAACAAAAATGACCTAAGGAACAAAATTCTACAGAAGCTACCTGAACTTTGTTTACGTTTAGTAGCGTCAATGCCTAACCGGTTAAAGCAAATGGTGGTGCCACCAAATATTAAATTTATTATTAAAAACTTATTTAGTGAATGTTTCTGCATGTAGTTTTATTTTAATAGTGCATAATGTATCTTTATTTTAAATATTTTGGGGAGCCGCAAACATATGTCCAAGGCTGTATATATATTATCGAAGTATACATATCAGTTAATAAAAATGCCGACAGGTAAATTGCTATCTGAGGAGGAAACAACAAAAATAAATTATAAAGAGACAGGGTTTTCAAACCGAGCCATAGCTAAGGCAATAGGACGATCCCATCATCTCATCAACAATTTGATAAAGTTGGACAATCCTTCATGCTAAGGAAAGTGATCAAAAACTAACTCCAAGCAGTGCTCATTGATATTTCGTTTAGCCTCTTCTGGTAATGCAAATAGGTATGAAAAAATTCATATGGAACTATATAAATTTCGTTAAGTGTATACGTTTAAGACTTACTTGAAAATCGTAATCAAATACTTCTGATAATTTCACAGTTGCCTTCACACAGTTGTCATCAACTTCTGTTAACTTTGCAATAACTGCTTGTCCCTCAACAAACTCAACATCTTCTAACGATTCACCGTCTTCCACTATATCCTAAAAATGTTATTAGCAGTGCAATTACACCATGTACAAGAAACAAGAAGAAAATTACCTTTTTGTTAACTTCTATCACTCCGCTAAAAAACAATATAGGGGATGTAAGTAGCAACTGATTTTTCTGATACGATTTAATGGAACATCGCAGCACTAATCCTTGTGTCAATTGATTTCGCCTGGGAACGTAAAATTTATCATCCTTGTAATACGTAGACTCGCGCAGAGACAAAATTCTTCTTTTATCTTTTGCAATACACATTAAATTTTCGATTATGGCACCTTTATCATAAAGACCTAAAATTTATTCATCAAATAGGTGTTTTGTTTAATTTTTAATTGGGGTTTCCTTACGTGACATTATAGTACACAATTTGCAATTAATTGAAATATGGTTAGTGGGTAGAAGACCTTGGAAGTTACCACTTGTCGTACGAATGACAATTTCATTGGCAGTAACAGACTCAACAGTTCCACTTGTAAATTGGCCTATTTGTAATTTTCGATGATTGAGTTTCTCTGGTTTGTCCAACGATAAGAAGAGTTTTGTGGAAGTGCTGTGTGTAATTACAACATTCACCTAAAATAGAGTTGAATAAACAAATGTTTTAGAATAGAATAAAGTAATAACACTTACAATTTCTCCTTGGTAAAACATATTTTGGTAGTTTTTGGAAGTATCCATAAATTTAAGCCAACCTTTCACACCACCATAAAAACAAACTAACGCACCACTTGAATAAGTTTTCACAACCATTCCATTATATTCATCATTCTTCTTTGCCATATCATAATTTATAAGACATTTGTCCTCTTTTACGAAACTTTGCTTCAATGTAAGCTTTATATTATTCCCATTTATGCTCCATACTCTGAAAAAAAAATATGAATATAAGAAGATGCACAAAAATAATATTTTAAGCCATACCTTCCAGTAACATGATCACCAATATGATAGTTCCGTTTCAAATTGTCACTGTATTGAACGTTACTTATATGCTCATTAGTAACAAAACCAGTAAGCCTCCCTATTTTAACAACAAATCCACTACTGTTAATTCCCTCTATCGTTCCCTTAACCAGTTGTCCAATCTTCAAATTATTTATGTTAAAAACTTCTTCTTTCAATACACTTTGCTCAAATGTACAAATATACATCTTATCGATATTAATGTAATCCATGATACGACAATTATGTGTACTCCCCACAGGAAATTTTCTTTTAACCAGTTCTGTAATGTCTGATGAATCTTTTAACTTCAATGATTTTAATAGGCGTTTGTAACTGACAAAACCTAGCTCGTTTTTCTTAAACTGTACAACTACACCTTTCCCAAGACTATTTATAATCTACAACAAATATGTAATACGAAGAAATTCAATTATAAAATCCAAAATTTACCTTTGCTGAACCAATGTGCCCATTTGATAATGTGCTAGGTTCTTGTGGTAAATGTAAATTCCTTAGCGTTAAAAATGTGAACTTTGTTACTGGATGGACATACAGAACATACGCTTTTATAGTAGTATCCTTGTATTTTTGTAGCGAGCCCATTGGTGTATCCAAATAAATTTGATTAATGTAACCTAAATATTCTTCAAAGAAGATACCCTCAAGGCCATCTTTGAGAACCTAACCAAATAATAAAAAGAATGATAGTAAAAAAAATATTTAACACTAGCACTTTTACCTTCGTAACTGTAAATTCTACACACATTCCAGGTGCTACATTATCTATATGACCACTTTGGATTATTGAATAGCATATATCTCTTTTATTTGCGCTTATAATAATAGTAGAAATATTATCTTCAATTTTGACTTCCGTAACAATAAACCAATCCAATTCCCCTTCAACTAAATATTATTTGTGAATATAGTATTGCCACTGAAATCATTAATATCTTACCAAAATCTTTACTTTCAATGTTTTGGAATGGGAGAATAGCTCTAGTATCTTTAATACCTAAGTCAACGATATACACATAATCAGACTTTTCCATAATTGTTCCCCAAATAACCATTCCCTCTGTAATTGCTGTATGTTTAAAATGAGCATTTATATGTTTCGGATTTAAGGATCCTATAACATGTTTACTTCTGTCTTCATTTTCACTTACATCTACTATATACACAGGTAAAAACTGTCTAATTAAAAAAAGTTTTGATAAAATCTTTAAAACCTGAAACAATTTGAAAATTAAATAATGAAAAATATATTATATACTAGACAGAAATGCTTTACATTTTCTTCAACATAAGAATCATTTGTATTCTCTACATGTTCTAATAAACTTTTTGTGAGAGATTCAGATATGGCATTAATTTCTATTTTTGCTGAAGTTCTACCAGGTAATTCCACTTCTATAGCATAAGATGCGATATTTCTTACACACCCTAGTATCACCATGCCCGATACCATCCTCTCGTAAGTTAATAATTCCGCACATGTTAAATGTAAATTCTTATCTTCTGCTATATCATTGCTTCTGTGTACATCCTTTTTTGATTGCCTACCTTGTCTCTTTTCCTTTGTGTGTAATGTAGTGAACAACTGTAAACACAATACCTACATTTAACACTGTTGTTTATAAATTTCATAACTTACATTATCGGATTTAATAACATTGCCGTTAGTCAACTTTGGTCTGGTACCACCCCGGGGATAATAATCTTCTTGCATTTTTACACTTATTAAAATTGAAAATAAATAAAATCGTGAGATAGATTTGCGCGTAACAAATCATTTATACCTACAATCAGAAATCCAATAGGTTAAATTGGTTAAAACTATCACGTGGTCAAACAATTAACTATCGTATAACACGTGAAGTTTGATGCCCATTGTCACCAATGTTGCTAATTAAAATAAATTGTACAAAGCATAAATTTTACAACATTTTCGATTGAATGAAATAAAAGTAGATTTATATGCAATCTACGTAAATGTCAACAATTGATGAAAACATGATAAAAGACAAATTTACAAAATGTGTATTGTAAATGATAATATCACCGATAGATGACTCTTAGATAAAGGTAGTTGTAGATTTATATAATCTAATCTTCATAAACATAAATAAAAATAATATAATCGTTATTTTGTGCAGTCGTGCAACCATTTATCTCTATTCCTGAATACAGAAAGACAAAATGGATTTACCAACTACTTTTGTACCAGATTTTCATGAAGAATCAGTTATACGAAAAATGAAATACAATGAATTTGGGCACACTGGTTTGAAGGTCTCTAAATTATCATTAGGAGCCGCTGGCTTTTCATCTTTATATGGGTATGTCTTTTTGGGGGTGTATAAAGCTTAGCATAAACAAATAAAACGATTTATTAAATAATATATATTTGTCAAAAAGAAAGCAGTTATAAGTTTAAAATGCCTACGTGTAGGTAAATGTGATTGAAAAGTTAATGTAGCGGGAGATTCAAAATCATCAATTAAGAACTATGATTCAATTTAACCATTATCATGCTTTATTATCAAAAGGAATAATTTTCAGTAAAGTAATTGTGGTTTCCTATTCATTTATAATCACTTTAAACATAAAAATTGCTAAAAATCAGAAATGAAATATCACCAAGTAACTTCTTTGCTTGAATTATTTTTGAAACTTTAGTTCATATTATTTAATAAAAATATTTGTTCAACAGTGATTATAATTTAGACAGTTGCAAAGATGCATTATTTAATGCATTAAAATCTGGTATAAATTACATAGATTCCGCATATTGGTATGGCCAAAATGTTTCACAACAAATTTTGGGAGAAGTACTTTTGATTTATTGAAGTAAGAAACAACTTTTATCGTAAATTATTACAGTGCTTCAAGGAAATGCCTCGTGGAGCATATTATATGGCTACAAAAGTTGGAAGGTACGAATTAGAAAAAGATAAAATGTTCGATTTTTCAGCTAAAAGGACGAGGTGGTGTATTGAGAATAACTTGAATACTTTAGGTCTCAAACATATTGACGTGCTACAGGTAGAAATGGAATATATTTTGTGCTTATATTCACATTACATACATCAATTTTTTTGTAATACATAGATTCACGATATAGAATTTGCTCCTTCTGTTGATTACCTGATTGAGAACACTTTACCGGTTATAATAGAAGCTCACGATAAAGGTCTTGTGAAATATATTGGAGTTACGGGATATCCGGTATCAATTTTAAAAGAATTTGTCGAAAAAAGCCCTGTGAAAATTGATATGATACTGAGCTACGCCAGATTAAATTTATTAGATGATACACTGCGACAATATTTACCCTTCTTTAAGGTATTTATACAGGAACTTCATGTTTTTATCCAGCTTATACAGGATCGTATGATTTCTACTTCATTCACTTTAAGAATATAGCGTTGAACAAGGTAGGTTAATATTATCAATGCTTGCTATTAGCAAATACCTAAGGCAAAATTACATACGTCAAAAAGTTGTCTGTCAATACGAAAGTTTTGTTGGGTATAATGAAATATGTATTAGGTACTGATTACTATCGTTATGTTTTCATAATGTCAATTAGCATATTGCATTAAAATTGATCTTCTCAAAACAATGAATACGAAACTGATTATGGTTATAATGCAACCGACATTTTACTTTTAAATCACCCGCTCGTATTTAATCAAGTTAAGTTTTGGCAGTGTAATACAGACGCCGGTACCACCGCTATCTATTATATTCTTAATATGAATGGACTATAGTCATTATATAAATACAGTTTACGCATGTGTAGTATATATAAATGAGTAAGTATTCAAATATTTAGTTTTCTGGCACTTGTTTATTTATGTTTTTAGGAACAGGGGCTTGGTATTGTCAACGCATCTTGCTTAGCGATGGGTTTACTATCGGAAGGGGGACCTCAACCTTGGCATCCGGCATCAAAGGAAATTAGGGAAGCTTGTCAAAAGGCTAGAGATTATTGTCAGGTTATATCTTTTGTTTAATTACCCTTAGCTTCTGCAAGCAACTATTAGATTTCCATCTCAATTTTTGAGTAAACATATTGACGAAGAATTAATTTGCACTTACATTCAATTACACAGATTCATTTGTATTTATAAATAAAAGTGGTGTAAATTTATGCTATATATTAAAATATTAGGACCATTTCAAAATTAAATGAGACTGGTGGCTCAGTGAGGGTTGAAGCTTTGCTGTGGTTTTCCTCACTCCATGGCAAATGCTGAGAAAGAATACCTCAAGACGCTCCACAGGCGCAGGCGTAATAATAATTCATGGCCGGCCGACGCCCTCTGCAATTAGCGAAAACTGTTGGGGATGTGATGGCGTGAATTATTATTATTATTGTTATTAAATTATGAATGTGGATTTTCTAAGGCTTTTGTTAGTTTAAAAAAACAATTTTCACAAAAAACTACTTCTCCATATCTTAGAAAAGAAAAACTACATTTAACCTTGAATTATTAACTAATTCCTCAGGCAAATGGAACGAAACTATCCAAATTGGCAATGCATTACGCTTATAACCAACCTAATGTTGATACAAGCCTTATTGGTATGAATAACGTAAGGTTAGTGGAAACAAATTTAGATGTTCTATATAATGGCATAACGAAAAAGGAGGAGGATGTATTAAATTACGTCATAGAGAAGTATATTATTAGAAAAAATAGTTTGCTTGTAATATTTCGTGTTTCTTGATTACTTTTCAGCTTTTTCACGAAATTATCGCTCAGACATTGGGAAGAAAACAATATGAAATGGGTTTAACAAAAAATTTGGGTTTTATTTTCTGCATTTAATTTTCAAATCTATGCCATAATTCGCTTTTAATTATACATAAAATGCAACTGAATTGAAACATTGGGAAAATATAAAGAGCTGTGGCAAATGGGTATATACTATTTCGATGAACAGAGATATTGATAACGTCTATCAATGTGTTAATTAGCAACTCCAATAGAGCCCATTTTTGAATACGATATATATAATATAATATATATAATAATATAATATAATCTTATAACATTATGTATTGTTTTTAACGTTTTAATAAATAATCTGCATTATAATTGCATCGTAATTTAAAACCCATTATATCAGGAATTTTGTTTACAACTGGTTTAGCATTACAATAAACCCGGTAATTCGAAGACTTCAAAAATGTTATTTATGAGAGAAACTTATAAAAAATACAGAAGCTTATGGCTATCTTAAGGTAAGTAAATATGACTGTATCATTTTGTTAGTGTTTAGACCACTGAATCTTATTAGATCGTTTATAATTATATTCAATTAATTCAGTTGCAAATTTTTGAAAGAATTACCCCTTAGTGTTGGGTAATATTTTACAACTGGTGATTTTTTTACCGGGATTAGAGAATTCCTATTTACATTAGTGAAGTTAAAATTCACAAGACAGTGGCAGGACGAGTGTTAGATCCACGTGCTGCCAATGTCAGGTCGCACACGCAAGACCCTTCTCTACAAACATTCAAGGACCTTATGATAAAATTTGATTCACTGCCTGGCCTTGCGATACGGGGCTCTTATTACGAAACAATGAACAACCTCCAAAGAATCACGACGCAGGCTCTAAACAGCCTAACGGAACAAGACTTTCATAATTGTTACCAGGGATGGAAAACTCGCTGGAGACACGGCGTGTATTCCAAAGGAACATGCTCTGAATAGGACAGTATTAAATGGTAGGTACATTCAGTTAAACACTTTAAAACTAATCATTCACATTAACTCTGAGACATACCTCGTATATGTAGTAATATTCTGATATCTTAATCGTGTGCGTGAAGTGGATCTAGCGGAATGCATTGCGGCCTTAACCTTAATTGTTCAATAACAGCCAGCACAAGATATATAATAATATATATAATTATGTTAATTGCCACAGCGTTATCCATCTGATGCACTAACAAGATATTGATGTGTTATTTACATTTTTATTGATGCCCTACATACATACTTTACTTGTTGATTCTCATCTCGCGTGTTATTGGTCGTTTATTATTGATTATCGCGTTTATTCTATGCTCTGTTTGTGAAAGAACAAAGTTACGGGCATATTCCCCTTAAAACTACACATATTCGAAAATGTAAATGTGTTTTTGTTTTACTTACTTTTCAACTCGCTGAAAAGTACAGCAATATCTTTTATAATAATAGTATAGGATCACATTTCATTTTCTACTTTACAATTTGTTTTACATAATTTCTTAGCATACAAAGTAATACGTAATTTAGGCAACCTTAATCGATACTTTTTTTAATATATTCATACAGTAGACAATTAGTAACTACGAAAGATGCAGGTAGTTTAAATAGTATGGGCTACTCGATCTGAATAATATTGAAAATATATCGAGTAACAAACAAATTTAACTTTGAAGCAGTAAATTTATAAATAATTTTTCCATGAAATAGATTAGAGGTATGGAGAAACAATTTACTGTTCATTTACATCAGTTATCCGTGATAAAAAAATTTATATTCCCAATGACAAACACTAAGCCTAACACATCCATAAATATCAATACCTAGCAATGATATTATACACTCAGCGAAGTTTCTGAAATATAAGTATAGTTCATTCCAAAAAGAGAGAAACAAAATTCTGAACAAACCCCCAACCCAAATTACAACCGATAAATTTGTGGAATCAATTTTACGCGGTAAACTTAAATTTGAGGATCTGTCTGAAATATTAAGTCTGTACCAAATAAAATTGTCAAAATCTTTGACAATTTACGGCAAAAAGGAACTGTTGTACGGTGTGATATCGCCTCGCTTTCAACCAATAAGAAATAACTGTCATTGTTCAGAAATTCGTCTCTCTCTTTTTGGAATATTGTATAGTCCCATATAAAGTATTGAATAGCACATTTGTTACTTTTTTTCTAATCCTTGACAGCTTAATTAATACTAAACTATAGGCAAGAGAAAATAATATTGGAGAAACTTACTGAAATAATTTACAATAGGGATAATTTAAAACAACGCGATTTTCTATAAATTCAATAACACAAAGCCGATAAATACACAAGAAATTTATAGTTCTATTTAGACTGAAAAAAAATAATGCAGAAAGGTAGTATCTTTTAATGGGCAATGTTACTTGTGTTTAGTGTTGAATACCGTCTAATTGTCTGGTAAGCAAATATGAAATTTAACTCTCTATACTCTATTCTTTAATTCGGAGGAGTATTTAAATTCTTTAAATTGAAGCGCCAAAAAGTAAGCTAGCTGTTGGTAACTTTTCGGCACTAGCGATATTTGATATATTGGCGACCGCCATATTTTTACGTTTAGATTATGTATTTTTCTGAGTCGGGTTGTTTTTGATTTTTCTCTTTAAATTAGTGTTGTAATAATAAAAATAGTTATTCTTGGAAGTAATCGGCTGACATATTCTCCGTTTAAATCGTAACTAGTTTCATAACTGGTGCCAAAAAGTAGCTTTAAAGAATTCCATTACGTAAGCGGGTCCTTTCAGTTTACTCCTCCGAATTAAAGGATAGAGTTTATGTTGTCTATGGTTGCAAATCATACACCGCAGCGTAACTGTAACTTTACGTTCGGGGAATCCTATACATATAGAGAAATACGTGATAACAACGTTACCTTTCCGATGAATTGTTTAGATGTTCCAAATGTTAGCGATAATGTAATAGACGTTAATTATTATTATTATTAAAAGCATCCAGTAACATTTTTATTGAAGGACTATATTATTTATGGTTGTTGCAATCTTATTCTGCAAATGGTACCTCCGTTGGACAAATAAATTACTATTATCATAAGTACCAAGTAACCTTATCGTTAAAGAATTACATTATTAATGTTGTACCGATATGAATATACACATTTGTTCTTATTTATAGATTAATAATATTATATTCTAATAAAACCTGCACAAAGGTTTGGGTTTCATGTTATGTTTGGCTTGTACAAAAAATTTTAAAACTATTTAGTACATCAGGTATTTTGGTTGGTTGTTATAGGCTTTCTAATTTCTCACTAACCTTCTAGTATCTTTTAATACAAAAAGTAGGTAGCTAAAGAAACGGTGTAAGTTTCATATACTCAATATATACGAGTATAAATGTGTATAAGGAAACTATAAAATTACATGGAATTATACAAATTTAACCAAATGCATAAAGAAATCTTAAATGTTTTATTTCTCTAAAACTTTCGGTCAGCACTAGGAAAAGTATTATATGTCCCTTGGGCTATAGGTGTTTTTGCGATCTTGGATATATTCAGACGCAAAAATCCTCGTTAAATGGCGCACGGTCCTTGTGCATAAATGAAAATACTCTTTCTACCATGCATCAATGAGTTAATGAAGGAAAAGGAGAGAGCACATCAAATATGTCAGTGTAAAGTTCAAGTGAAAACGAAATTACGTCACCAAAGGTATTTAATTCGATATTGTGAGTTGTCTGGAAACGTCAAATATTACATATAATCTTTTACGTAATGGCTACTTACATAGTTTTGTAACTTTCAATGTTTTAATTGCATGTATATATAGTACAAATATTATTAACTGTATTAACAACAATTATAGTGCATACCTTTTTTTAATTTTTGCGCTTAAGCGTTTGGTTAATTGCTGGAGTTTTGAGTACAAATAACCATTCGTAATTAATATTTCAAAATCAATAATCAATATATCGGTATTATCTCTGGAATTCATCAGTACGTTAGGTGGAGCGCAGATCAGGCGTTACCAATAGTACCATATCAGCATATTTTGCAACAAGAAACGTTATATAACAATTAAAATAAGATAATTTTTAGTGAATTTAATTTTACCTTGTTAGCTATCATCGTTTAGAACGCGTAGGTTGCAACACTGACAAGCAGAAACCATTTAGCAGCCATTTTGATGATCTCAGAAGCAACCGCAGATACGTGTTTTGGACTATTTTATTCCCAACACAGTTATATAGCCAAGGAGCAGAATAAGACACAACTTGTACTTTCGGCCATAGGAATATTTCGGTAGAAGTCTTCAAGACGTATTGCAAAAATCTTCATGTAGATTTTAATTCTAGTACCAGTAGTAAAGGAGGAACAGTCTTTTAAATAATATAATAATATCATATTTATGTATCGCATTCTATGACCAAAATATAGTCAAAATTGAACAATAATCAATTTCAATTTGATTTTTATTGTACAATTTGATTTGATTGAATTGCCGAATTTGTAATGGATTCAATATGTATGATTAGTGTTCGTAACATTTAATACACTAACATCTACTAAGAACAATTTCTTAAGTTTTGGGACAAATATAATCCCAACTAAAAATCAATAAATGAATCAACATTACGAGATTATTTACCACGTGTGCGTGAAAGAATAGAGTGTAATTCTACGTGAAGTGCTCGGTAAAAATGTGGTTGACCAATGATGAAACAACGGATTCAAGCAAAAACCCGGTGGTATACATTATATTTCAAATATTGAAACCAAGTTGGCCGTCACTTTCATATTAAAAAAAAGACATCAAACTGAAGAAACCATAAAAAACGTGATATTGATATCTTTTGAAAGTTCAAAATTTCAGCAACCTAAGTGATAAAGTCTATGGTTGATAGGGGATTTACTACGTGCACTACATGTAACCGACACTATTTACCACTGCTGTTCAGATGTAAATGAATTAGTACGACAGACTGAAGTAGTACATGCCAAATCTCCTGAACGAATTCGGCAATTACATGAACAATATCTTAATATCCCAAAACTGCCACAGCCAGCTTTGACTCGATGACGAACACGATTGGAATCTGGGTTCTATTATTTTCAACATTTTCTTCTCACTGTGGTCCCTACTGTTGCAACTTGATACACAAGAAGTTGTTGCCATGCTGTAAATCAATTTGAAATTTTAAGACTATCAAGTTGAAATTCATTTACAAATTATTTTCATTAACTACTAGACAATAACAAGTGTCATCACAGAATTACAAAGGGCTTCATTACCATTAACCGAGTTCCTGCAAATAATAGGTAACGCATAAAGAGTGATAGAAATTTTAAGTGACAAGGGAAGAGTCTGTGATAGAATAAAATTAATAATTAATTTGGCTAAATTAAAATAGATTTATAATAATCGTCCTTCTACGGACACTACTTGTAATTAAAATTATGCAAATATTACGTGAATGCATGCGGAACAATAAATTTATTTATACAAATATAAATTTAAGGCTCAAGGCAAAAAGTGGAAACGTACACCACGATTTGGATGTTTCATCAAACACATTCACAATTTTAAGTTGTTTCTCGATATATATTGTTATTTATAAACTATAGTTGCATTTTCCCAATCGCCTTTGTTTGGGAATCGTGATTTACGAACCTTATTAATTGTAGCCAACAATCAAAGTGGTATGAGATTTTAAGCACTAATTATTAGCATAGTGATTCTACTTGAATCCAAAATAAGAATTTTCCGCGTTTCGTACTAACTCTCGCACTAACAATATACTATGTATATTATATCATTATAATATATAATCTCTTCTGTATTTTTATGTTATACAGATTGTTAGAATGTTTACTAATGCACGTTTAAATAAACACACATGTATACACTGTCGCTTATAAGTTTTAGACCACTTATCGAAAAATAGCAAATGTTAACAAAGAAATACCATTCTAATATATTCAACTATGGTTTTAGAATGTGGTAATAATATTTCTAAGTTTACAAAAAAAAATACACCACTACTGCATGTAAACTTTTAATTTATTTAAATGTAAACACATAAATTATTCGACATTTTAATGAAAGCGTTCACTTACGAGGTAGGCGCCATAAATTCTCGGCCTGACAGGCTTGTACAGGTTCAACCGTGTTCAAACTTCAGCACCGCGTGCATGCACATACGTAAGGTCTACGCTATAAATATGACGGTTCGAAAGATAGTAGTTTTTAGTAGCCACCCAACCAACACGACCAGCGCATGAAAATGTCTGAAGTAATGAAAATTGAGTACCGCGCGGTCATCAAATTTTTGTTAAAAGAAAGGCATAGGCCTAATCACATAAAACAACGTTTAAACGGTGACTCATCTCCTTCGTATTCTACTGTAATAGAGTGGACAAAATATTTCAGTTTGGGACAAGAATCCTGGGAAGATGGTCGTGTCGATCAATTGAAGTGATAACGCCTCAACAAATTTCAATTAGTGAAGATTTAGTGCTAGAAGATCGCCGTTTGAAAGTGAAGGAATTCGCAGTTATAACAAACATATCCGAAACAAGTATTCGCCGAATTCTCCACGACCATTTGGTTATTAATAAAATTAGTGCAAGATGATTGCGGCGACTTCATTCTGCTCTCCAACGTGAACGTCGAGTCGAATGTGCGCAATCGTTTTTAAACATGTGTGGAGACGACCCAAAACCGATTTTGAAGTCCATTTTCAGAGCAGATGAAACAATGGTGCTGTTTTATGATCCTCTATCGAAAAGGGAGTCAATGGAATGGCGGCGAACTAACGAAGCTCATCCCAGAAAGGCGAAAGTCGTTCAGTCAACGAAAAAGGTGATGGCCACAATATTCTGGGTTTGTTGTCTTGCTAGTTGACTTTAAAGAGCGCAATACAGCTGTGAACGGCACATATGGTGCGTCTCTATTGCATAAATTAAGGGGCAGTTTTCGTGTAAAACTTCGTGGAAAATTGACAGAAGGTGTGTGTTTACCGCACGACAATGCTCCTGTCCATACTGCCGCTGTTTCACAAGCTACCATTCGCAAATGCTGCTTTCAAGAATTGGAAAAGTCCTTGAGGGACGTCATTTTAAGGACGACAGTGAGACTTGAGATTATTTTTACAAGGGTCTCGAATTATTAGTTAATCGTTGTAATAAATGTAAAACCTTTCAGATGGCAGCCTAGTTCATTTGTATCTTAATGGTAAACTTAAAAATAAAGAGTTACGTATTGAAAAACGGGCTGCAGTAATCTCTTTTCCTAAGAAGGCAAACGTTTCAAATAAATTAAACGTTTCAAAATTGCTGTTCATTTAACAAATAATAAATATAAAAAATACAATTTCTCACAATCGTCTTAAATTTATGAGCAATAGTGTACATGATAGATTGTGATAATTAACCAAGAATAATACTCTAAAGAATAAATAAATAGTTATATTTTTGTCAATATAACATATGTATATAGTATTTATTTTTTGGTAGTAATTAAAATGTTATAAACAAGGCGTTCTGTTAATAAACCATCCAGAAATTATCGTAAATAAGTAGTAGAAACGGCGCATTACAAGATCGCAACCTTTAATACTCCATTTCCAAAATAATTATATAAATACTTACATAGTTCAGCCTTCTGCACATGACGACCCTATCCTTCGTGTAAACGTACAAAATATTCAATTTCAATATGTTTAAAATACTTAAATAAATCGACAATTAAAGCGTCGATCGGCAATTCAAGGTGAAAGCGCGTTAATTCGATTTTGACAATAGTTAGGTATGCTGCAGTTTTACTTGATAATAAGAAGGAACGTCGGGTTACAATACAGTTTGGACTGTTGGCGCTTTGTGCCGATAAAAAATACAAAAACAATAAATTATAAAGAATCAAATCAATTGCACACGTGCTGATGGGATTTTATATAAGCCACAACCAGTTTGAACAATTTTCTCTACTGCGGACCGAGTGTAAAGCGCGCGACCTAGAGCTTCTATCGCGAAATTCTTCTCCAGACGGATAGCGAGACATTGTATTCAAATATATAAAGTGTTAAGGTGATTGCCGGTGAAACCGTAGTGATCTCGATAATTATTCAAGGTAAGGTTTCGTTAAGCTTCTGTGAATTTTTTAATAACATTCCATTATTTTTTTAATCAATAGTATAGAAGAAATTAGTTTAAAATTGTATTTTGATCCGACTATACTTTTGCTCTTTTGGAATATTAAATATAAATCAAAAGTAAGTGACATCAACAAATATACGCGCAAAGGATGAAGTGTGTAAAGCCTGTGTAAGAATTCTGTATTAATTTTTTAAATAGAGTAGAAGAAATTAGCATAATATTGTATTTTGATCCGAGTACACTTTTGCTCTTTTGGAATATTAAATACAAATCAAAAGTAAGTGATATTAAGAAATATACGCGCAAAAAAACTCTACGTGTGGGATATAATTGAAGATGGGATAAATACAATTATTTACATTTTTTTTCTGAAAATCTGCTGCAGAAGAATTAATCTATACAATTTTATGTTTCAATTCAGAAACAAGCAATACTATCTTCTATACGCACTTTTCAATCAAAGACCTGTCAATTGCTAATGTTTAATTGAGAATAAGTAATATATAATTTATGAATACTACAAAGTAGATTAAATGAACAAATCATGTTTCTAATGGTGATTAAGTTATTAAGTAATTAACAAAAAAGAAGATTACATGGAACTTAGATAATTTTATTTGACACATATGTTTTAGGAACACACATATAATAAACAAGTAAAATTAGTTTATTACTCGTCGAAAATAGCTCTCAACAAAAATTTCTTGAATTTTTCAAAATAGCTTATAAGAGAGTGGATCTAAATGTATAAAGTGAAATATGTTTTACCTATATAGTTTTTGGAAAATAATACATGCAACAACCAATAAAAATCGGTTCCATTATTTAAAAACACAACTTGTTTTTATGGTTGAATATTTCCGTGTTTGGAGTACATCTTTGCAAAAGCCCGTGTAAGAATTTTATATTAATGTAGGACTGTAAATAGAGCTGCCAAGTCGGTTGGGCTATCATAGCCGTCCACATCGTTGTAAATAATCTATAAGTAACAGGTAATAAATAATAAACTCAGCGAAATGTCTAGTTCCATATTAACTTTTGAACAGAATATTTCGTTTTCTTAATATCTTCGGCAAATTGTGCATCGAAGTTAATGCTGAACTACAAAGAAACACTGCAAACAATGCAAGAGAATTTAACATTCAAAAATGTGTTACGCTTTATATAGAGAATATTTACAATAATGGTAACTCGAAACAGCGAAATTTCTATGCAATTATTAACACACATATTTGCCTGTCTCTTTTGAGGGTGGTTTTAAAGTCTTTCTTAGCCACTAAAAACGTTTACTGCCGGATAAAATTTGTTGTATACGTCTGTTTGTGTCTGATAAACTCAAATTACATTTTATTTGTTGCGCGGTTGCATTGAATTACGGAAATTTTGCTCGTATTTGTACGTTTATACGACAGGTATTTCTGCTACATATCTAACAGTTGTGATATTGACAAAACAATGTCTTTGCTATTTTTTTACGTACGGAAATATAATTCTAGGTAATTCCTAACACATACCATTGCTAAATGTTTATAGGGGAACTACAACATTGTATGGAACTATAAAAATTTCGCTGAGTGTATATATATAACATTCCGAAACACTTTCTTTGAAATATTGTACTACCCAACACTATTTTTGCTGACTTCTAAATGATTATATTAGTTTTTGCATATCACGTTAAAATTTAATTCTGCGCCCAAGCTGTTACTTAAGAACTGATAAGATATAAACAAAGTATAAAACGTTAATGATTCATTTATTTATTTTAATACAATATTAGTCATGAGTATATTACAACTATTTACTTTAATAATCATTAAAAAATACGAGAGCACTTGTAAAAACGTAAACAACAAACCGGGGAATAAGCTTTCGCTTGCTGCACTTTTTACTGTGTATTTTGGTTTGGCAGTCTCTTTGAACACTCCAACTGTAGACGCCCATCATATGAGGATCTTACCTTCCTTGGTACCGAGTTTCCATGGTTTTTAACTTTTGATGAAATATCTCGCCTTGTTCATCGCTTGCAACACCTAAATTTTTTAGAAGCCTATCAAAATAACTATGGAAGAAATGAAGCTTTATGTTCTTGTTGCAACCAAGGCGGTGACATTTTTGAAGCATTGATTTCACTGATCTTTAGATCTGTAATTAAAGCTCTAATTTGAGAGCCATCAAATACCACACCTTAAATCTTTTCGTAACATAGTTGTGGAAACTTTTGACATATGTATGTACTTGAAACAGTCCCCTTCCAAATTCATAGCATTCACATATTGCTCGTTAAGGGCCAATTTCGGCAAACGAGGAATGCCATAGAAAAAAAACTTGACGTAAAAGGGAAAATGAGTTTCATATTTGGCTTTAGCGTACTTATATTAGTACTTGTTTTTAACTAATATAAGTAAAAAAAGAAAAAGAATTACCTGTTTGCTAATGTTAACCTAAAATGCCGTATGTAGTAACTTGCATACAAGATGATTTTTTGTTGCTTAAATCGAGAATAGATCGTTCACTATTTGCAGTATCTCTGCTAATGATAATGTACGATTTAGTCAAATGTTCCTTCGTAATTGTGTTTGTGAATCTATAAAAAAATGAATATCTTAAAATGTTATTATTTTTATTAAAATCTTGTCAATGTATTTAGCACTACCTTCAAAGTTGCGTAGTTGGCACCTTTTTCTAATCGTTTAACTAATAACAATTCTTCAATTTTACTATTTTTCCCTTTTTTAGACACCTCCACTATATCAAGACATGAGTATTCTTTGGTTTAGTTAAATAACTACATTGTTCCTATTGTAATTTGTAGTGTTTCTTCGAATCGCGATTGTTGTCTTTAGGAAGAGGTAACACAACCCCGAAACGTGACGCAAATAAAATGAAAATATGTATTGTAATCAAGTTAATTGACTGAAAATTAAAATAAATAAGAATTAATGAAATTAGTTTTTAGCATGAAAAGTAAATTGCAAAATGTAAACACCATAAAAATTAAATCAAAAATAAAACCATTGTAAGCTTTTCGTCACCTTTGTGACATGTACAGTTAAACTTGCTTTGGCACAGCAAAGGTTTATCATATAATGAAGATATTTTGCATCATCGTCTATTAAATTGGGAAATTATTTTGAAAATTTGTATATATCCTCAACAAATCGACGTTTTATAGTGCCTCTAGCACTAATCCAAACCATTCTTTACATATTTATACCATACACAAAAATTATTACAATATAACGAATATCACCTATTCCAATTTCTTTTTCTATGAATAAACTACGTCTGCATATATACACATCCAGACCCCACTATTGTGAATCATCTCCCAATTGCTCAACATGGTTTTGTTCGTAAACGGTCGACTACTACTAATTTGGGAATTTTTGTGCAGTATCCTGCAGAGGCGTTGGGTAATCAGGATTAAGTTGATGCCATCTACACCGATATGTCAACGGCATTTGATCATATTGATCCACTTGTTGCGCTAATTAGTTCGTATCTGATTGATCGCACCTTTCATGTATCCTATAGTGGTTTTGAATGAGCAGACGAATTAATTACATCGGCTGTGCCACAGTCTTCCAACCTGGGCCCTTTCATCGACGATATCTCTCATGTTGTGGACTGGAGATTCCGATTTTCGCTTATGATATTAAGATTTTCTCTTATATAACTTCATACAATGATTGTCTGAAACTGCAGGAAATCTTGGAATTAGTGTCTGGTTGGTGTATTTCAAATAGATTGAATTTAAATATATAGTACGAAGTACTTATCTTCACACCATATTTTTTATTTAATTATTCGATCGACACAAAGCTCCTAACTTGTTGCAGTAGGATTAAAAACCTTAGGGTAACATTTAATGCTTGAGTTGATTTCGTTGATGAAGTTGCAGAAATTGTTTCTTCTCCTACGAAGACCATGGGTTTCACATTGCGCAACACGCAAAAAAAAGATTTTTCTTCTTTTGTCCGTTTTAAACTTGAATATGCAATAATCGTATGGCATTCATATGACGATATTCATAAAAAGTCATTGAAAATGTGCAAAGGTGTTTTCTGTAATAGTTATGGTTTAAAGAAAATAACATCTTCCCTTGCAGAGGTTTTCCATATAAAACATTACTGGACTCCTTTTCAGTAACATCTTTAAAAGTTAGATGCATATACGAGGGTCGCGCTATATATTTTGAGATATAAGAAAACTACAAGCCCTTTTATGATAACGATTTTATTTATGTTCAAAATAATCACTTCCTGCATCAATGCCTTTTGCAACCGAAGCTTCCACAACGTAAAAGCTTGAAGCCAATCATCTTTTGTAATGCTGTTAAAAAATTGATGAATTGCTTCATCTATCTCATCCTCCGTCGTGAAACATCGAGCACGTAAATGTTTCTTTAGCTTAAAGAACAACCAGAAATCACATATGACCAAATCAGGCTAATAGGATGGATGTTCAATAACTTTTACATTACTTTCATGTAAAAATTGAACTATCTACTGCGCACTGTATGTTGACTGACTCAAGAACTGCAAGTAAACATTTTGCTGTAGCCGTACATTGATTTTCCAGCTTAATTGCTTTTACTATTCTTGTACTACGAAAAAAGACTGCCTACATAACTCTTTCTTAACAGCTCTTTGCTTTTTGGCCATGAGTGGTGTTGGTGCATCTCGGTGGATCTACACACGGGTCTCTTGGTGGGAGGAATATCATAAAATGGGATGTAAGTTTCATCGCCTGTTACTATTTCAGATAGAATATGATGTCCACCATTATTTAACGTTTCTAACACTTCTCGAGCGTTATTTACTCGCTCTGCTTTTTGGAAATCGTTAAGAGTGTGTGGCACCCAACGAGTGTTATTCTTTTTCATCTGAAGATGATCATGTAAAATTTAATTTACTATTGCGGATCCAACACCAAGAGTTGCCTCAATCGCTTGATAGGTGCATCTTGGATCAAGCGATATCAGTCCTCTTTTAAACTCGGTATATCAGCGAAATAGTTGCGCGTGAAGAACTTTCATCTCCAAATGCAAATTTCGATGACAAACCGTACGTACCACGTTTGCTCTATGGCAGCGGCGATTTAAGTGACACTCAGAGCTTAGTGCTTAAGGGTGATGGTATTTAAAAATGCAGTGTTGCCAGCTCTAACTTCTCTAGTTTCCTAGCATCTCAAAATATATAGTAAGTTGCCCAATAACAAAGTTGATTCCCCCTTCTTGTTGATCAATCTATTTTTTTTTGGTTTCTCGACTGTCTGCGCGACGTGTTCCAACATTTCATACATTGTTGCCACACACTAGTTTAATGTTCAGGTTCGCCTGACAACTATAAGCGTATATGCCCTAATTGTCATATATTTAATACTTCTCTAAGGTGATTGTTGGATATTAACATCAACAGTTTTGGCTTATGCACTCGTATTTTTGTTTATATTTTGCAATTTTATATCGTATTTCTATATATACTAATTGAACTTCCCATTTCTCAAATGTTACCAAAAAAAAAAGATAATTTTCATTAACATAAGAACATTGGTGTACGTCTTAGATCCATAACGATATCATTAAACTTATATTTAAATGGGTTATTAGAGGAATCTAGGACGTACCAGGATGCATTTCAAACCAGAGAGTTTATATCCGATTTTGGTTTAATCAATAAATACCATCTTAAAGCTGAAACTATTTCTAGGAAATAGAACTTCATCCATTTCGATTACTTTTAGTGGTATGTTTAAGGAAGCAATTGACGAAATCAAATATTCTACAATAAGTACTTCCAACACTAAATAATCGCTAAATATGTTCTTGGCACTTTGAACTAACATACTTGTTTTGATTCAGAATGTAGGAAATGCGATTTTTATATAATAGAAGCGCATCTTTCATATAAATTAAAATACGCCGTATTATTTACGTTATTTGTTTTTGATATATATAGTTTAAAACATAAATTAAATTAAATAGTATCTCAAACTTTCACGACCGTTTGTCATAGTTGTAACGGTTCTCGGGTTCCGCCGTGTCACTAGGTTTTTGGTCCCTGACGTTTCGCGAAAAACTGTGGCTCGCATTTTCAAAGGTACTGGTAGAAAATGCGAAGTTTACGGAATAGTTTTGATATAATTTTAACTTGTTTGTGTTGCCGTACAAGATTTTGATTACGTTTTAAAGAAATCGTGGATATGTACTAAGAGGCATAACGTTTTAGTGTAGCTTCCAATGCCAATTTTTGCCTTGAAGAAGGGGTAACACAACCTCGAGTCACATCGCAAATAAAAGAAAAATACGTACAGTAATCAAATTTTACCTGACTGAAAATTTCCAAAAAATAATAAATTAAAGAATTACTACAGTCAATGAAATAATAACAAGGGAATAATTTCGTTACTTCTCATACACCACTGCAGCTATGAGATATTAAAGATATGTTAAAAAAGAGGTGTTTTCTTTGCGTTTTAGTGTTATGTATACTACTTTAAGTTTTTAATTATACTGAAACTTGTTCCATGAAAAGTCCTTCTTCACTTAAAGTACGAGAGCAACCTTTGTTCATGCCTGTAAACAGTCACGCGAGCAGTGGGGGACGGGGATTCCCAAAAGGTGACTGCGTCATTATCCCATTTTTAGCTGAGTTGCGGGGGTATAAACATGGGTGCTACAATTGATTCTTCCTCCAAGTGCGACTTGCATAGTGAAATTCAATTCCTTCAACCAGAAGGGGATAGCGCAGCTGGAATTCATCGAAAAATGAGCGAAGTATACGACGAAAACTTTATGGCGGATGATGTTATGGTGAAGTAAATTTAAAGAAGGCTGAGGCGATTTTCACAATGAAGGAGGACAAGGACGCAAGTCTGTCGCATCAGAATACACTGTTCAACGAGTTGACAAAATGGTTCGAGAAAAACGGAGGTTTACCATCAGTGGAATTCCCTGAAGTTTCAAGGTCAACTGTGTACACAATGGTAAACGACGCCACGGACCATCTCAATTCATTAGCGGTAACATTCTATGTAGAGGGGATTGGAAGGCTCGTCCATAGATTTGACAAATACATAAATCTGTACAGTGGTTACGTATAAGTGTAACCATGTTTGTACATATCTTTTGGTAATAAATTCATTTTGTTATTTACACTCATCTTGTTTTTATGAGCTGTCGGAGAATGAAGAAAAACAGCCCTTGTATCACGTTAAGCAATGGCTAACACTCGAGTTTTCCATTTTCATACTTTACGTGTTGCAATTTTATTAAGAAAAACTAACCATAAGTACTAACAATTCGTCTGGTTTTTATAAACCCCTACGCAGTTTAGTATTTTAGATAACCTATTAAGCGCTTGTCGTAAATCTAAGAATATATTATGTTTTTAATTAACCTAATTTTCCATTACTTGTAACAGCATGCATAAATGTCAATACAATAGTCTAAATGATCTATAAATCTTGATAAGCATATTGACTAATGCATTATTTCGTACATTGTAACCTTTATTTTTGTATGTTATATGTTATTTTTCTATAAAAAATATCTGTCTATTTTCGTATTTTTACTACTCGTCCCGTATTTACGTCAGATACTACATATAAATAATTAACTAAACAAATTGATCTAGTCACCAAAAAATAGAAAAACATTATTGATGACAGTATGAATATGTTTCATTCAAATTTACTACATTTAACAATTCAGCCTGATACCATCTGGCTACGTGGACACGAGCAATACAAACGTGATTCTAAACGAAATTTCCTAGTATTTTGATGCCAATGTCATTAATTAATTAATAGTCCCACATAAATGAACATAAATCATTCCCATATAAAACATAAGCAACACGTGTCAAAAATATGGTATTTTTGAACTTATTTACATTTACATAAAATTTCTTATCTCGTTATTAATTAGATGTGTATAATTAGAAAATAATACGATGATAACATAAATAGTCGACTTACAGCCTTTGATAAAATTACAGATGAGGTATTGTAGAAAAGAAGTGTTGCTAATAGTTTGTGTATTTTAATTTTTTCATTAGAAACTCATGTGATAAACTCTATTACTAAGGCAAACCAAAAGCCAATGCTCCATAGAAAGCAATAAAACTTATCCTAATATACAACTATTGATATTTTTTCTCAGTCGCTTCTACTCACCAGTGTACCCATTTGGTCTCAAGTATTTTGTTGTTACTGACAATATACGACCATTGATATTATCTAATTGTACTTTACCTTGTTCTTTTTTTCGTTTTCTTTTTCTATAGTGAAAAATAATTGAAGAGTCATTAGCGCCAAAAACTAAGAACAAATATAATTAAATAAAATTGTGCTTATAATTATTCCATAGTGCTTTAGCTCAACAGAATTTCTCTTTAAGAGATATAATTTCTTTAAATTGAAATCCTTTTATAAATATAAACATGAAAACTACATTTGACTGCAGAGAAATGATTTCACCGGAGTATAGAGATTTATGATTTGCCAACTTATTAAAGAATATACACTTATCAAAGCTACACATAACCATAAATTTGAATACTTTTCATTGCATGATTTTGATGAAAATTCTCTCGCATAATCTTTGTTTTCGCAGTGATAACGCTTACCATAAAAAAATAAATGCTATTTTGGCATGACATTTGAATTAGTTTTAGTTTGGCTTTAGAAAAGGTAAAGATTCTTAGATAAACTAGAATATAGTATAAAATTCCTAGAAAACAATACTTAACATAATAATGCTGCTAAATACAACAACTCATGGTATTGGTGAAATTATTCAAAAGAAAGACAATTTGAGGAGACAAAAAACGCTAACGCACGGACATGTTTCTGCCTACTCGGCGTCATCAGCGTGGTTTTTTACTCAACACATTGCAGTTCTCTCTCTGCTACTATTACCATATCTAAACTTACAACTTAAGTGAGTATTCTTGGCGCTAACTAGCGCTAAAAAAATAAAACACTGGTCTGCCGGTTCAAATAGAGCCGAAACAAGCGGGTACAGTTTCCTTACCCTTTTCTCGATAAACGCATGAATTGGTAAACCAAAGAGGGCACGCACAAATAGTGCATAGGGTAACGGCTTACCGCGACGTATTAAAGACACATCTAAAATTTCTAGAAAACAATACTTAACATAATAATGCTGCTAAATACAGCTACTCATGGTATTGGCGAAATCATTCGCGAGAAAGACAATGTGAGAAGACAAAAAACGCTAACATACTGTGTTTCTGCATACCCGGTGTTATCAGCGTAGCTTCGAACGATTTTTTGATTCTCCCTCCAAGTGCTGGGAACTACGATCAATAGAGCTGTTTATTGTCAAACTTTACAATCGCAAAGAGTCAATCAAAACAAAAGAAGAGGCATGCTGACTTCTCAAATGACTTCTTGAACAATTTCGATGGAAAACACCCGGCATGTAGGCCCGACTTAGCGCAAAGCGACTTCCATCTCTTTTGTGAACTGAAAAAGTGAGAGTAGAGCTCCCAGAGTACAGAGGAACTTCAAAACAGCGTTACGGACCATCTAAACTCACTGGCGGTAACGTTCTACGCAGAAGGGATTGGAAGGCTCGTCCATGACAAATGTATCAATCTTTACAGTGATTATGCAGAAAAGTAACCATGTTTGCGCATAACTCCTAGTAATAAATTCATTTTGTTACTTACACCTGTCTTATTTTCATGAGCCATCGGATGTTAAAAGAAACAGCCCTCGTATATGAAATAGAATCTACTAACAAATACGAAGTTTTTGTATATTACTGTATAAAAGCAATAAGTTGAATTCCTATTGTAATCTCGGCTTTTGCATTCTACACTGCCAATTGTATAAAAGTTGCTACTTAAGAAGTTAATTGTTTTACGTATTACGGAAATTGTATGGAAGTTTTATTGCGTCAACGCGTGTATTTAGTCGCTGTACAGAAATATGCTACTAATTTGGTAATCATTTTTTTATCAATCTGTATTATCTACCTGCATGTTAATGACCTAATGAAGCCGTGTTAAATGTGTGGTTATTGTAAATGTCCTTGGCACGTGTCGTTAAATCCTGTCGAAATTGTGTTTCTTTTTTTGTTTTCCGAGAAATTAATGTATACACAGACTTCCAAAGTTGTTTAGGCGTACATACTTGTATTTCGTTTACGATCGTTTATACGTTTATACAAACCGCATTAAATGTCTTTGTTGTCTTAGTTGTTCATAATTAATGAAAGAACTATAAATGAATATGCTACACGTTATACTCCTTTCAGATTTGAATTTCTATTTATTCATTTCATAAACTCATTACATTTACATTTACAAATTATACTTTACCCACAATATAAATACTCATAATAATCTCCTAATCGTCCATAAAATCTTTAATGTTGAATTGATACATTGGTTTCGAGAGTTACAATAGAAATTAGAATTAATGAGAATGATAAGTTTTAAGGTGTTTAATTGAATGTATTTACAATTTAATATTATCCTCTTCAAAGTATATTCCTTTGGAATGCATACAACGCCTCCAGCGAGTTTTCCATTCCTGGCAACAATTCTAGAAGTCTTGTTTCTTTAAACTGTTTAGAACCTACGTCCTGGCTTTTTGGATGTTGTTTATTGTTCCATAATGGGAACCTTTCAACTTTCGCTTAAGCGTTGGAAAAAATAATCACAATGGCTGTAGGGCGGATGTAGGAGCTTGGAATGCTTTTCTCTGCCAAAAATTCTCTAACCGACAATGAGCTATGACGGGGGCATTATTGTGATGCAAGATTCACAGACTGGCAATGTCAGGTCGCACACGCAAAACTTGTTTTCACAAATGTTCAAGGATCTGACGACAAAAGATCTGATTCACTGTCTGGCTTTGCGGTATGAATTCTTTGTGGACAAATCCATGAAAATCGAAAGAGATGATAAGCATGGATTCGAGTTTTGTCGGTTGGAGCAGAAGGCCAAAGTTACCTCACATCATGAGCCATAGTTACTCCACATCAAGGGCCAAAGTTATCTCATGTAACCTTATTGTTTTTTATAGGAGAAAAGGAGATTAAAGAATGAATTATGGCGATTAAATATTAGTTGCACAATATGACAGGTTTCACAAATTGCAGTAAATTTTTAATGCTTTAAACAACAGTCACATTAATAAAAGTGGAACGTCTCATATATATGTCGATTAGCTCATTGCAACTTTAACTGTCCATATAAAGTGTCATGTGGTTGGTATCAGCATCATTTAAATACTTGAGAAACAATACAGATTCTGTCCTCTAGTGATCTACAGTGGCATTAGCGCATAAACTTATTCGTGACACAGATATCTGTGTTCTATCAACTATGTTAAGTGATATCGGTAAAGAAAATGCACAATTTTGCAAAGGTTCAAATAATTCTCTAACAATACTTTTTGCAAATGTCCGCTATATCAGTTTCAAGTTGATGATCCGAAAGCAGTTACTAGTCTTATTAATTAAATTAATATGAGATTTTCGTTGGCTTTAAAACGATTAATTATAATTCTTTTTATTTCCTACGTTAACGTTTTTAATGAAAAATTTAAAAGCGATTTGTTCCAACGGGTCTCTATAGTCTAGTGGTTATGGTGCTCGCGCGGAGAACGTTAAAAATTATAATTTATCAATTGTTAGCCTGTTTGAATACCTTCGGAATCTTTTAGTTTCAATGTAAAAATAAAAATTTAACGCTCTGAAAATGTTCGCTATAATACAATACTGTTTCAAGCCAGGTAGCCCATCCGGTTAACATTAGTTCAGATGGTGGTGGTGGAATCCCCTTGATGAAAGTTCCTAAATTCGCGAATGCATTCATGGAGACTTGAAGGAAGTCTTCTTCGTCTTTGCTATGAGTTGATCTACTCTTGGATAGCAAAGTTTAAGAAAGAGTAATGTATGCGCATATATAGTAAACATGTTACAAGAAGCAGATGCGGAAGATCTGTCTTTTATAACTTCTCAACATTAACCATACTTACAGCGGAACCAGTGACAAACATCCCTAATGTACTTCATTCTACATCAAAGATATTAACAGCATCTTTCGTCACCTGTACTTTTTGCTGATATAATATTTATTACACGGTTTTTGTTAACAGTATTAGCATCTGTTATTATATCTTCGCTTTATTTCCACATTCTTTTATTATATGTAACGTTTTCTAAGCTGTACCTGGATATTTCATGCGTGGAAAATGCATTCGTAATTGACTTCTGTAGTTTCTAGGTAGGGACATACTTTTCTCAATATGTCAGGAAAGTCCTGTATGGTATATCATTTTAAAATTTAATTAATTAAATCTTGTTTTTTCGTAAACCTTTAGGTTTACATTGCATGCTTCATATTTTACGGAACGTTATGATACTTTAAGTCTTGATACCGATATATATATATATATATATATATATATATATATATATATATACAAACAGAACCAAAAGATTAGCATTCTTTCGCAAATAAGAAAATAAGGAATATAATTTCTTGGATAAAGTTATATTTACAGATGAAACAAAGATTAACCTATTCCAATGTGATGGACATAGTAAAGTTTAGCGGCAACTTAACTCTGAGTTTAAAAAAGAAAATATGCAACCTACAGTTAAGCATGATGGGCAGTCGGTTTTACTTTGGGGTTGCATGTCGAGGGCTGGGATAAGAAACATTGAATTTAGTGATAGACAAACATAAGTATGTTCATATTTTGAAGGCAAATTTGATTGAAAATGTTAAAAAAATGGAGCTTGGCGAGAGATGTATATTCCAACAACGTTTTAGCTGGCAATGAAATAGATGCAATACATCAACTTCATTCTACCCTTCAGTCGGCGAATTTAAACCCTATTGAACATTTATGGGAAGAGTTAAAACGTCGCTTAAGAAAAAGGGTTATAACTGGCCGCGATTACCTAAAGCACAGCACAGTGGAAGAATGGGCATACATACCTACCTAAAGAAGTGACACAAAAATTAGTATATTCAATGCCGCCTAGACCAAATGTTGTAATTAATGCTAACAATGGCGTTACAAAGCAATACTTTATTAATAATTTATTATAAATAGCTTTCAGTTTGTATATATATCTTTTCGTTTTTCTTTTTCTGTAGGAAAAAAAAATACCTCGCCAAATTTATATATTTTTAGTTTTATATAATTGTATTGCAATTATTAAGATACTTTAAATCTTTTTTGTAGTGCAGATTTTAAGGTTTTTGCTGGTGTATGTAGACTTTCGTAAGTAAATCTATATATTTATTAATTTGATACGCCCTTTTTTAACCTGCGCCTTTACGTAACATTTTTGTTCATCAGTATACGTTTAGTACACACTTAAAACGACTCAGGTCAATTAATACACAAATGCGTGTAGAACTTGTAAAAGCTGCGCCGCTGTGGGGCAGGAAAATAATCCATCTCTAACTATCATACAATAACTTTAAGATCATAGCAAAAAAATAAAATTCTTTCTGTAGACCAGACTACATAAAAGACGTCTTTTATAATTTAACACACCAGTTCCGTTATTAATTTTTATTGGTTTTTCTACATAGCAATCAATAATTGTATACATAACGAATTGAACTGGAAAAAGAGTTAAATAGACACAAAATGATGTTGCAATTTCTTGTCGGAAATATAATGCCGGTAAGCGACTTTAAACAAGATAATTGCCCTCTCTGTTTTTTTTTTGCAAGATCGTAAATATATCTTACATTCCATTTCATCCTATACTTGCTATTGTGCTACTAATGCATTCGAAAATTAACGCAAGAATAGCATTTTTATGACGTATGGTAAAAATCTTGAAAATTGTAATTTATTAAATGCTGATTGTGAAAACTTACACTAACTTATACATATTATTATCATCCTCTCGCAGTAATTTCACTTTCTATCGAAGCTTTCTTCAAAACTTTAAACCAAACAGTTATAAGCAAAATATTTATTCGTCTACGACTTATTGGACGTGTGTACACAAAAAAAGTATATAACAAATATTGGAAAACATAAAGTAAGTTATACTTTCTTCTCATGGAGAAATCCACCTCTTGATTTAATAATTGGCCGCCCAATTCATGGCATTCTTTCTACGAATTTCCTAAGTGTATTTTGAGGAATATTGTTCCACTCACTCTGCAATACTGTCCAGAGATGGGTTTTAGACTTTGGACATTCTGTTCTAATTCATCTGTCCAGTCATCGTCCCACAGAAGCTCTATCGATCCGTATTCTGGGAAGGCCAAGTCATTATTTTTAATATTCCTTCATTCTCTAGATCAGCGAGGTAGTTTTTGCATAGTAACTACATGTGCTTTGGATCGTTATCGTGCATTAACTCAAAATTCTCACCTACTAAGCGCAATCCGGTGGCAGGGCATTTTCTTCTAATATCTCGCGATAATTGTCCTTTCTCACTATTCCATCAATCTTCACAAGGTTCCTTGTTCCACTTAATAAAAAACAATCCCATACAAGAATTGAACCACCACGTTTATTTATTGTTGGTGTAGTACACTCAGAAAGCATTTTCTCGTCTTTTGAGCGCTGGCAAATGTTCCGCGGTTTTGACTAAACACCTCATATTTGGACTCATCAGTCGATAGTACGTTTTCCCCATTGTTCTAGATCCAGTCTTTGTGAGTGTTAGAGTGGAGACGTTTTTGTTTATTCGCACGACGTGATTTTTTTAAACAACATTTCACTATGCTAATGGATATCTTCCTGTTTCTAGCCCGATTCATTTCCGCCGTAATTTCAGGAGCCGTTAATCGTCTATTTCTTTCTTTTTTCTCTCTTTTCTTTCTTTTGTCTCTCTTTTCTTTCTTACTAAGCAATTTTATGGGTTCGTCTTCGCCCCTAGATGTTGTGGTTTTGTTCGAAGCTGTGAAAAGTTAAATTTACTGTGGATTTTTTATATTAAGTCGCCGGCAAATATTGCCTACATAATATCCTTCTTGATGTAGCGTTAATATCGCTGATCGTGTTCCAACACTAAGCGGTTTTCCGTGAGGCATTTTTACACAGGAATTAAATTATTTATTCGTTCAAAGAAATCATAATATCGAACGGCACGTAGCGGTATCTAATGATAAAATAAATTTACTGTTAATGTAATTTATGCATACTTTGTGGGGTAAACACTATTTCTGCAGGAACTCAGTCAATTCTTAGAATTCGGGTTTCATACCCCATACATGTATTGTTTGTATTCTACCTAATTATTTGACAATCTTGAAAAGTACTGTTCCAATTACGTTATTTATCAACTTAGTTCTTTAATTAGTAAATTGTATACATGCATAGAATTATTTCATGAATAAGAGTACTTCTTTTTAAAATATTTTGTTAAAATTTAAAGTGTCTATACTGCTATGAGCGGTGGTGTATATATTGCATATACATTGCGCGATAAACGTATGGTGGCACTTACAGATACATTTTATAAAATGATCAATAATTTTCTAATTCAAATCAAACAGTTATATGATTCGATGTTCCATATACAATAAAATGTTCATGAAAGCATTTTATTCATTTAATATGATAGATTAAGATCAAAATGTCGCTAACACTGCAAAGATATGGATGCACGTATTAGTAAGATTCAGAATCAACTAAGTTGATGTCAAGGTCGTGGAATTTCTGATGTGTTGTTTTATTGGACCTTCTTTAAGTTACAGTCAACACCAAATAAGCACCAGTAATAAGAAGTTTATAACTCTTCCTTTCCACCCAACAGTAAAAGGGTTAAGTAAAATTTTCCGACAACAAAATATGAACGTGTCTTTTGTATCAAAAAGCAACTTAAAGAATCTCTTAGGCAATCCCAATGATAAACCGGAGATGATGAAAAGGTCTGGAATTTACCAAATCGCATGCAATTGTGATAAAGTTTATATTGGACAAACACAGAGCAGCATCGAAACGAGGTTCAAAGAACATATTAGACACTATCATTTCAATAAACCAGAACTATCAAATGACAGTCGGTAACACGGTTGACAATGGGAACCCACGTGCTCTCGAAACGCTGCGTTCCGCATAATTAATTAATTTGTGTGAGTGGAGTTTACTGCTATACCTGTGAACAGAACTATCAAGCGTAGCAAAGCATATGGTAAAATCCGGACATAAAATTGATTTAAAAAACCTTAAACTTCTTAAAAACGTAAACTCGTGTAGAGAATTAGACGCGTACAAAACGATATTTATGAAAAAGAACAGAAACTTATTGAACAGAGAACCACCCCCAATTGCACACTCGAGTCTGACTAATTTATTACCATACGGCCCTGTTAAAGATACGGTTCGCTTTTGTTCCATTCTTTTCGGGAAATACACACATACTAGAGATGAGACCACCCAATAGATTATAAATAGTCATATGTTTTAGAAATTTTAGAGCCTGCGTCGAAAATAATTTGCTTGTGTGATACAGTTTTTACAACCAGTCAGTAACACGGTTGACAATGAGAATCCACGTGCTCTCAAAACGCTGCGATCCAAATAATCAATTAATTTGTGTGGAGAGGAGTTTACTGCTATACCTGTGAATTATGCAGAGAATATTTACAATAATGGTAACTCAAAACAACGAAATTTCTATAAGTCCAAAGAGTTTTTTAACGTTCAACTCTTATTTTTATTGGTATTGTGGAGATTATCCCAACACAATTGCAAGGGATAACGGTTACTATACAATTAAACTAAACTACTACTTAAACTCATAACTAAAACGATTATAAAATCGATAGAAAGCATTTCTTAGAAGCGCATACGAGCTAATGCACACGAAAATTCTCAGAATTGGGGTTGCTAAGTCAAACTCAGGCAAGTAGACACTTCTATTGAATTTTCTAAGAAATTACGTTCGGGTTAACTATGAGCGCTAGTGTACAAGGAAGGCGCTACATTCAGATATTATCTCAAAAATAATTACCATGAAGCTTATCGACCTTTACAGGAATATGTATGTTTCGGATATTCATTATAAATAAGATCCTTGATCGTTGTTTTTGTATTATAAAAGCAAGTCTTACTTATTCTTTGTAAGATAGTAACACAATGTAGAAGTTATATGGAATATATTTGCATTTGATCACGTTATTCACACGTGTTTATATAATTCCAAATGCAGATACTTTTTTAATGGTAACAATCTAGAAGTTGAAAACATGCGTCGAAATGGCATTTGATCATGTAATTATCTTCACGTGTTTATGTAATTCCAAATGCAGTTACCTTTCAATTTAAATGTATCTATTTTAAGCTAACCTTTAATGGTAACAACCTAGAAGTTGAAAACATGTAACAAAATGGTAGCGGTAAATAAATTACTTAAATAGATATAAACCATAAATATAAAAGCTTGGTGGTAATTACTTATACTACGATTTCATGTGGAAGTGTAAATAAGTTTTCGACATAAGAGTTCTTTCTACGAATAAAGTCGCGCAGTAACTTAGGAACTTCAAATAGTTAGTGCCATCTTTCTTGGAAACTTTTTTTGAGAATAATCTTTGCAAGAAGGTAAACATATAGACAACACATAACAATATAGAATGATATTGGATTGTGATTTTTTTGTTCTTGATAAAATTCTATGTAGGCATTAAATAATTCTTAAAATAGATCTGAAGTTGTACAGAAAGTTCATCGTTACATAGTTGCGGTTTTGCAAGGGTATCGTTGCTTTTCTGTATATAATTAGCGGAAACATTAATAACATTATCTTTGCGAATTTTATCCTTTTGGTTCACTTATAGCATTATGTTGTTCGCAAAATGCATTCAAGATAACTTTGTAAATTTACGTTTTAAAAAAATAAAAACGATAACTGGAGATTATGAACATTACAACATTTTTTAAAGGCAATGAACTAATTCCGGATCTTCACCTTTGCACTTGCAATAACAAAATCAAGGGTTTTCCAATTTCAGGTTACTTTTCAAATTTATAATAAAAAACACAAATTATTTAAAATGTAACAATATTTTTATTTCAAATACTAATACAAAAGTTGCGGCTCAGTGACGAAAAATATCTTATATGTAAGTGGCCTCTTGATACTGTGCAGCAAGACACCATTTTCTTTCACGAATGCCATCAACCACGTTCTTCTTAAAGTCTGTCGAAGTTAATGCTGAACAACAAAGAAACATAAATGCAAGAGAAAATAAGATTAATTATACACAAAATATTTGCAATAATGGTAATTCAAAACAGGGAAATTTCTATGGGTCCATTAATACAAACTAATAAATAAAATAGATACATGAAAAATTATAATTCCATCTAAACTTAGTAGTGACTGTTAGATCTTCTATTCGAAATAATTGCAGACATGCTGGTTTTCATACTGTCTACCAGTTTGGTCAATGTTGAAATAGGAATATCATTTCAACACTTTATTATCGCAGATTCTTCCTTTGAGCTATCATACTGTTTATTATTGACATACGCCTCTCTTGCCAATATCCCCAAAGATTTTCGATGAGGTTCAGATGGGGCGAGCGAATAGGCCATTGTAAAAAATTAATTTCCTCTTAATGAAACCACTGGAATTATGGGTAGCTGGATTGTTTTGCGTCGGCAATTGCCAATTACCGAGCCGCTTCCAGAAGTTGTATATAAGAATTAGAATTTATTCGCGTAGAAATAAAACATATAGGAATTTTATTGTTACGGGTAAAAGTGGCCCAAACTGTTATACTAGGACCACCAAAATTTTATCTCATCACACTTCAATGTTCTTACAAAAATCGTTCCAATAATATTTGAAACCATCAGGAGCGTCCAAGTTAAATTTATTCTCGTTAGAAAATATGACGTTATTTCACTCATGATGCCATCTCATATGATCTTGCGCGAATTTAAGTCTTTCCTCTCCATGTATCATTACTAGAATGGTTTTGAAATCTTTTTTATATTTTCTGTATAAAATGTAATAATTTTTTTAATGTAATTTTCTCTTGCATTTGTGTTTCTTTGTAGTTCAGCTTTAACTTCGATGCATAATTTGGTGAAAATATTAAGAAAATCAAATATTCTGTTCACAAGTTCATATGGAACTATAGAAATTTCGCTAAGTGTATTCTAGCTGGTTAAGTGACGTTCCCCCTCTGAGAAATTATCGAATTACCATTGACGTTAATCATTGGCCTAAAACGTATATTTGTTCTGCATGTTCGCGATTGGATGAATATAGATTTCCGAGTTTGTTAAATAAATATCAAACACAGTTGTAGCAGCAATAACCACCTTCATTTTTAAAGAAGCAGGGTCATTCAAACAGGCCCAGAAACGGCACTGGTTAGTTACTATTGCTGGTTGCAATAGTTTTTTCAGTATTGCTGGTGAACTTTCTTCTCCCTAGATTCAGTAACTTTGTTTACAAATCCATGCAGTTGAAAATGTAACTTGGAGTAGAAGACGATTTGGTTGAAAAAATGAATATAGTTCAATTTTGCTGTATGACTCGATTCCGGAATTTTTTGAATTATATAAATCTTGTATGCCTTTAGATGAAAATTTTTGATTAGGTGTTTTCTTATTCTGCACAGAATTTTTTGTGCATAATTTTCTCCGAATTTAAAATAACATAATAAAAGACTTATGTTGTTCAATCCAACACTTTTCCATTTTTATTGACCGCAATGTTTCTAATTACCATATAAATGGCGGTAAACTTAAAATCTGGTCCTAAAACTGAACACCTTCTAATATTAAAACAAAACGAGATTATAATTGTGTATTCTTCTTTTCAGGATTTTGGAAAAATGCAAAATTCTGTTGTTAAATCATTTGCGATCATTGCTACCCACATACTCTTAACATCGGCAGCAGATAATTGTAATGAAGACGCACCAACTGCTAGAACTAAATTTGGCGAAGTGAGGGGTACGGTTCTAAAATCTAGAGAAGGCAGACTTTTCGCAGCTTTTAGAGGAATACCCTACGCTCAACCGCCTGTCGGCAATCTTAGATTTCAGGTGACTATAGCTGATTTACCTACTTATGTTTATAGATTTACTTTATTAGACACTTACGCTTACAGCCACCGAAAGAGGTTGATAAGTGGAAAGGAATAAGGAATGCTACTGAAGAAGCGCCGATTTGTATCCAACAAGATTTTTTGTTTAATCATGATCCTCAAATTGAAGGAAGTGAAGATTGTCTTTATCTAAATATATATACTTCAAAGGTAAGTGCAAAACACACCACAAATACATTTGATTACCCAGTAGCGCAACAAGTAGGAGATGAATATCTTTAATGGTCTTTTTACAAATAAAGTATCTCTACGAGGGCGATCTGAAATATTTCCGGAATCGGCAAGGGATGGCGCACGAACGTTGAAGTGGATTCATTAGTCGGAAAGGGCAACCCTTTTTATGGCAACTGTCAAAATTTCAGACGTCTACTGCCAGTAATTGTTGTTTAAGAGTGTGTTTTGTATAGTAAGTCAGGCGGTTTTGCAAAAATGGATAAAATCGAATTTCGTGCAGTGATAAATGCGTGCGAAATATTTTGCTAGAGGTTCATGGCGGACGTACTCCATCATTTTCGACCATCAGCTTCTGGGTGAGGCAGTTCAAAAGTATCCGCACAAGCGCAAGTGACGAACCACGCAATAGACGCTCGAAAATCGCTACCAACGATAAAATGGTCGACAAGATTCGTGATGTCGTGTAAGCCGATCGCCAATTGAAGCTGAAAGAAATAGCGGAGGCAACAGGCATCTCAGAAGAACGCGTTAGCCATGTCCTACAGAAATTTTGGGTATCAAAAAGCTTTCGGGGCGATGGGTACCGCGTTTGCTCACACTGGAGCAAAAACGAAATCGGGTAACCGTTTCGGAGGAGTGTCTATCCAGGATCCAACGCAATCCAAGGGATTTTTTCACGTGTTTCGTAACCGTGGATAAGACTTGGATCCACCACTACATACCAGAGACCAAGGAACAGTCACTTAGACTTTGGACTTTTCCGGGCGAATCGACTCCGAAGAAAGCAAAGACCGTTCCATCGACCAGAAAGGTCATAGCAACCATTTTTTTGGGATTCCCAAAGATCCTCATCGACTATCTGCAGAAGGGAAGGACGATTACGGGGCACCCGATTCGATGCAGTATTGAAGGAGGAACGGCCTCGTTTATAGCAGAAGAAAGTACTTTCCCACCACCACAATATACTGACCCATTCATCCCGCATCATCATGTCCAAACTGAATGAGTTGTGCTACGAATTAGCCTCTCATCCTCCATGTTCGCCGGACCTAGCGCCCAGTGACTTTTTCTATTTCCAAACCTGAAAAAATCGCTGGGAGGAAAGAGATTTACCTCAAATGAGGAGGTCATCGCCGCTACAGATGGCTATTTTGCAGACCTCGAAACTACTTTTCAGACGGCTAGAAGAGATTGGAACACCGTTTGAAAAAGTGTATTGATCTTCGAGGAGGCTACATCCAAAAATTAAAATAAAAAACCACGCCAATACTGTGTTTTTCTTGTCGATTCCGGAAATATTTCAGGTCGCCCTCGTATAAAGCTATAAGGTTTCATTCATAATCCGCACAATACTTTTAATCTTTTTATATAGATTATTACTTTATACTCTGTATTTTTAATTTAATGTTATATAAACGCAAGCAAAAATATATACATATATAAATCTAAAAAGCAATGTCATATACCCGCTAGCTTTCTCAATATTTGGTCTAAGAAATTTAGACGTATTTACCGAAATAAAGTAATTTCGATTGTTTTCTTCAATTTTCTTTAAAAAACAGAAGATATTTTATCTTTTTTGTTAATTTTATAATTGATTAGCTCAAGTAAGACCCTTTCCATATAAGAGATAATACTGTGCATGCCTTACACGTGCGCTGTTATCTCCAAATTTTGTATTTCCGAGCTATCTTATTGCACTTTGCAATTTTGTTACCATTGGCTGCCAAATGGGAATTACACGATAGTAATAATTGCAAGGACGTTAACACCAATTATTAAAATCTGCTAATAAAAAAAGGAATATTAATTGCGACGTCAAAACGTATATACGAGTAGTAATTTTAAAGTCTTTTTTCCTTTATGATTTAAATAAGAATAAAACAGAAAATATTTACTGTTTGGACTTCTATACTTCCCTTCAGCTTGTTATTTAATTTAAATTCCTGATTTTATTCAATTGTTAACGTTCTTTTTATAAGAAAATGGGCGAGTACAAACTTGACAAGAAAGTTAAAGCTATAGAATAAATACTCAGAAATAAATGTTTTCCTTTTCTATGAGCAAATTAATCTACCTATACTCTTTTTCATTTGTAGTAGGTTTTTTCTACTACTAAATAATCACATAATTGCTAATAAATGGCAATTAATACAAAGTGTATTAATCATGGTCAAGATCATTTTACCCCGTCATTGACTTCAAAGACAAGAAACGTGGTTTACTGATAACCACATTAGATTTCAATAAATTTGAACTATTAATAAAAATACATTAATCTGTTTTATAGGATTTGTGCCAAAATAAAAGAAACGGTAAACTTTTCCCTGTAATGATTTTTCTACATTATGGAGCATTTTTATCAGGAAGCTCCAGGAGTGATATAATTGGACCCGAATTGCTTTTGGATAGTGATATTGTTTTAGTGACATTCAACTATCGTTTAGGAGTAATGGGTACGTAGTTATACGTAGTTGTACGTTGATATAATAGTATTCAGTATTTTGGTTGGTAACGAGAAGTAATAGTTTCGTTTTATGAGCCTGGCGTAACATATTTCATCCTGTAAAATGTTATATTCAGCAATATCTGGTTGCAAATTTGTTTTCTAATAAATTACCGAAAAATTTTGTTGAAAAATATTTAGGTCAGAAAAGAAAACAAATACCGCGGAAAACTACAAGAACAAATTTAATGTTCAGGATTACAAACCTGAAAAGAAGTAATATTTAGATAAATCGGTCATAATTTTTTCCTTAACTTTAGTCATATATTTGTATATATATTTACATATATATATATATATATATATATATATATATATTTACATATATATATATATTCTCCTTTACACCCTTTCGGAACATGGGGCCTTTACGAAGCGATTCCATGCTTCGTGTTGTCTGCTATAGATTTTCTAATTTCGCTTTTCATAAAGTTTTGGTTTGCCTTCTTTCAGAGGTCCTCATTGATTACTGTGCTGGTCCTGTAGATTTTGAAGATCTTGTGCAGGCTTCTGTTGACAAAGGTTTGAATTTCCTTATAGCGCCTTTCCGACAGCGCCCAAGTCTAACATCCGTATAACAGCACCGATTTTATATTGCTGTTAAATGTTTTGACTTTGGTTTTCAGATCCAGGCCCGTCCAGTTTCAACAATATCTCGTAATATTCGTGACATCTCAGGAGCTGCAAAGCAGTAGTTGCGAGAAGGTTACCATCTTTGTCTTTTGTTAGTTTTTCTTGGGCAATTTTTTTGTATTTCTGTACAATTCTTCATGTTATTTGCCATAGCCGCCTCTTCTGCTTTCTTTGCCATGTTCTCAAACCATTGCCTTTTGTCATATCTTGCGGCTGTTTTAACTTCTTTTTTCTTTTTTCTTCCATTTGCTACTGATGGGTATGTGATCTCTCCGGTTGATGGTCTTTTTGATCTGGTGAAGTTCATGTGACTTTAGTTATAGTTTACAAAAAATATGATTTTGTCGATATCTTTGTATGTATTTTTGCTGTACTAAAACGTACATGTATTTTTTTAGTTGTGAATTGGCTTGCTATATTCTTTCGTCATTCATCGCACTTATTTAAACCACGTAGAAGTAACTTTTTCGAAAGATAATAAGTAACAAAGGCTGGATTTTCCTGCATATAACATTTTAAATAGATAAACAATTCTTAATGTCTACTTTCAATTAAAACAAATTTAATTAACTGTCTTTACGGATTAAAATGAAGCATTTATTGTATAGGTTTCTTTACTACGTACGATGATGAAGCACCGGGAAATTGGGCTTTTAAAGACCAACTAGCAGCCTTAAGGTGGGTTCAAAATAATATTCACTACTTCGGCGGTAGTAACAAGAAAATCACAATTGCCGGACAAAGTGCTGGTGCTGGCTCTGTACACCATCTCTTATTGAGTCCTACCGCGAAAGGTAAGCATGATTTTGACAACAACGGCGTTTTCAAAATGATTTTTGCTTTGCGAAGGTCTTTTTCAGGGAGCAATTACCATGAGTGGCTCTGCTCTTGCGCTTTGGGCTAAGCCAATTACTAAACAGTTTTTTGCAATTACCAATATAACTGCGATGGCTGTACGATGCAGTCTTCCAGACACGAAAAGTATGGTTGAGTGTTTACGAAATGTGTCTGCGCACGATTTGGTTAATGCAGCAAACATTTTTAGACAAGTAAGTTCACGTGGAATCTTTTAAATTTTTTAGAGAAAATGTTTTGTGCTTTATCTTCAGTTTATAAAATCTGAACCTCTAACGCCTTACTTCGCAGCAGTAGAACAGAAAACCGAAAGGAATCCTGAACCTTTTATTACTGAAGATCCGAGTGATATTATTAGGAAAGGAAATTTTCATAACGTTCCTTGGATGATAGGCGTGACATCTGGTGAGGGAATTCTCAGAGCTGCGCGTATGTATGAAACAGTTTAAGATTACGTTGAATACCTTAGTTTTACAATATCTCAGCTTTTGTGAGGCAAGAAGATGTCCGACAAAAACTCAACAATAATTTTGATAAGATCACAGATATGCTTGCGATTGAATTGAGCGTTGAGAAGAATTCAATAGATTCATTATGGTCGGAAGTGAAGAGATTCTATTTTAATGCAGTTGAAAACTTGGATAATGCAAATTCTATTACTGGCCTGATAAATGTAAGTGCTACATTTCCATTATCATCACTTATTAAAAATTTACAGGTACTTCGATTAAAATTTAAAATGGTTTGTTATCCATTATATCAATAACTAGCTTTTAATAATAATTTTAGTTAATGTAGTTCTCATGTTTACCGGAATTTACTAATGAATACGCAAAATGATATTATAAAAACTAAACGTTGAGATAAAATCTTTTAAAAATCTTGGATCTTTGTTTTGAGACTGGTAGATGAGTGCCTATCATCGGACTATCAGTCTCCGGGTACCGAGTTCTAATACCGGGGCTGTTTCTTCTCACAGTTAAGGTTTTATTTGGTTTTCCTCATTCGATGCAGAATGCTGAGAGCAAATACCTTAAGGCGCACCACGAACGCCGCTGTAATGATATCTCATGGCCAGTCGATGCCCTCTATAATTGGCGAAAGTTATTGAGGGATCTGAAAGCATGAATTATTATTAAGCTATCTTTAGGGAATATTGACAAAGGTATATGTCAATAAGGGGCAAGTAGATAAAGTACAGAAAGGAGAAAAAAACAAGGAAAGAATGGTGTAACATTTATGATCATGGGGAAAATGAAAAAGTATGTTGGATTTCAAGCCAATTAACGGACTACTGGCATATTTAAAACTGAATCTTGGATTCACTGATACTAGCCAGAAAATAAATGCCAGTCGTCTGTTTGAGTGCTCGAAAGCGAAGAAAAGCTGACAAAAAGCATCCGTTTTCAAAGTGTATCCAAAAAGATGATCGCGACTTTTTTCTCGAAGGCAGGTTATGTAGCAACAGTTCCTCTACAAGATCAAAGAACTGTTACTGCCGATTAGTATATAATCATTTGTTTGTCGCATGTCATCTCTGACCTTCGAAAAAGCACACCGAACGACAAATCATTCCCACCAAGACAACGCACAGTTAGCACACAGGACGCAAGGCAATTAATTCTTTAACGCAACAAAACGCCGAATTGTTAGACCATCCTCCGTACAGTCCTAATCTAAGTCCTAACAATTTCTTTACCTTTTCGAAAATCAAGAACGGAGTCCGTGGTCAAAGGCCCCAGTCGTCAAAAGGAGCTGTCAATGCCTTCCAAACGCAATTTTGGCTGTACCAACAATAACTGCATCCAGAGTTGGTTCAAGCCCATGCAATAGTGCATTAATCTTCGTGGAGAATGCTTCGAAAAACAGCTTTAAGCAAAAGTCTTTAAAAACTATCTACTGTTTTATTTCAGCTGTATATATAAAACACAAAAGACAACCCTCGTATAATGCCAAACAACTATTGCAAAGAAACAATCCAAGCCGACCAAACAAATGAAAGAGTTTGATACTAACGGAAATGTTACCGTTGCATGATATATTTTGCATATTTTTTTACTTCAAGTATGTCCGAACTATTCTTACGTAAGATAGGTGTACCAACAAGCATCGTGCAGCTGGTGGTCCAGCACTTTGCGTGGTTCTCAAAATTGAGATTTTCTCAATATCTTAACACGCATGTAGGTCACAGGCACTGTTTATGGCCGGCCGATGCTTACTGTAATTGACGAAAGCTATTGAGAAATTATTATTTTCTGTATTCATGAATCGATTTTATGAATTGCAACCTAAGTCTTTCGCTGTACATTAGCCATAATCTAACAGCAACATCTTTATTCCTTAATAAATTAGACAGGTTTCACCCGGGGAAGGCCGGGTGTAAATTTATAAATTATCCAAATGTTTGAGTGTTTGAAACAAAAACAAAACAATCTATTAGATTTTAACTATATTTGATGTACTTAATGGAATTAAATGTCTAGAAACTAATCATATACATATACATGACAAAGTTGCTCAAAAAAGGAAAACAATAAAGTTCCTCGAAAAGCGCTTAAAGTACTCGACTCACGCTGTACAAGTACTAAACATTTACGACATATTTTTATATGTACTTTGGATTCATACTACAAAGTTTCAATATTAATCAGTATTAATCTGTATTTCACTGATAAGCATTATCCGTAAATTATTTGTACTGTTATTAGCAGTGAACTAAGATCTACAACATTAAATCTGTTCTCGGTGCCGCTAACTCTGCAAAAAGGATAAGAATTTTGTGTTTCTAAACTGTTCTTAAGCATTTTTGTAGTTTAATATACTAAAATAATGCACAATATTTATTTTTAGTAGATATATTAAAGGATTTTTTGCCATATTCATTTCGGTTCCATTAGCTGTAAAGACTAATTTCAATGGATTTCCATCAACATTTTGACCTATTTTGCTAATTATTTGTGGATGTATGTATCTATGAAATTGAAAATCCAGAACGCTTCAGAAAAACTAAAAACCCTTATCATGTCTTTTGATAGGTTCAGTCTCGGTTTGAACAGTGTTATTATATTTACTCATTTTACATACTTTCTTTTCTTGCTCTGTTCAAACTTTATTTCCAAAAGATATGCATAAGATTGCATATTTAATTAACAATGTAATAAAGTAATAAAATTATATTATTCTTCTTAATATAATTTATTAAATTTAAACGCTGTGCTTGGGCACTTTATACATCCATATACAGTTTATATTCTACACGCGGTTTATTTTTAAATCCTATTCTGGACTGTTCAAAATAATAAACGTAAATTCCAGTGGTAATAAAAGGTAGTAACAGTTAATAATCAAACTCAGTTTTAAAGTGTTTAACCGAATGTTCTACAGTGATTCTTTGGATATTGTTCCGTTGTGGGAATCTTTCAATTTCCGGTTAAGCCTTTGGAAAAAGAGAATAAACACATCGAGCCATGTCGTGTTTTTCTCTGTCAAAAACTCTCTAACCGGCAATCAGCTGTTACTGGGACATTATCGTGATTCAAGATGCATGAACTGGTCAAGTTACACACGCAAAACTCTTTTCTGCAAACGTTCAAGGACGTCGCGATAAAAAAATTGTCACTGTTTGACCTTGTGGTACGAATTCTTTGTAGACAACCCCGCAAGGATAAAAAAGAATAGTAAGTAAATACTTGATTCGGAATTTGATCATACTAGCTTTCTTCGACCGTGGCGATGAATATATGTGCCACTACGCTTAAGCAAATATTGTGGAACATCCAAAGAATCACAACGTAAGTTCTAAACAGCCTAATGAAAGAAGTTTGATTCTGAGAAATACCTCGTATAATACCGCCAAATACTTTAAAAAGCTGATGCCAATCTTTACAAACAAGAAAGTGAATATACATTATGCATTTTGTGGGGAACACAAAAAATTTGCTAAAGACTTGGTGTGCACCAAAGTATAATTCCTAGATTTTGGACTCGCCTTTTGGAAACTAGAAATAATCGGTGAAAACAAGGGCAAGGCCAGTCAACATTAGCAGTATCAAACCTGTCGCAACTGGAACGCGCACCCTTAATCCAACTTCCAGATTGCTGTACCATTGGAGAGCCAGTAGGAGTGCACACAATAAGAAATCGGTTGCATAAACAGCATAAACAAGCATATAGAATGTCGGCTAGTGAGCATATCAGTTAATAGGGACGGCACGATTTAGGTTGCAGGCAGAAAGTCTTCAATGTGAGAGTGGTGGTACAGGGTGATGCAAACAAAACGCATGGATTTGAGTTGAGCAGTATAGATGGTGGGAGTGGAATATAGGGGTGAGGGATCTATTGTTTTGTAGGTTAGAGCGTCCAGTTTCGCTGTTGAACATTTATGTTGTAATCCTACCCAATTTTTTGCGGCCACAAGTTGACACTGTAAGGATCAACATGGCCGAAATGTGGTTTCGGCAAGATGGATCCGCAATCCACATAGCAGTTGCCCGAGAAATGTTTCCCCAACACGTGATCTATCGTTTCGGCGATGTCCACTGACTTACATGCTCGCGAGATTTATCGGTTTGTGACTTCTTGTTATGGGGTAACTTAAAAAGTAAAGTTTACTGCAACAAATCCCGTGTGAAGTGAAGAAATCGCTAGTGTTTGAAATAACATTTTGACGAAAATAATGGAGAACTTGGAAGAAAAACTTTTAATTTGTTGTTAAATCTAAATTAATTTATACAGTGCAGTTCATAAATCGGATAAATTACGAATTGTATTTTATGAGATCAAAGTAAGGCCAATTACAGTAATTTGAAATCCGTGCGTGCTTTTTGCGCCATGCTGTATAATGGTATAGACTAGGATAAGCAATGTAAGGCACATTGACCTTTATTTCATAGAAAATAGAACTTTTATTGATCAGAGATATCTAGATAAGCTTCTAGCGCACATTGTTCTTTCGTATGCAGCATCCGTGGAAGAACAATTCTGTTTTATGAACGAACAAACATCGTGAAGAGAAGTAGGTATAGAGAGGATAGAATATCCAGCCATTTCCCAAATAGTAACGGAATGTTGAAGTAATAGAGCGCACTTGGGATGCTTTGTTACTCCATAAATTATGCTACTGGCAACGTTTCAAAAATTAGAAATTCTTGAAAAATTAGAAGGAAAGAATGAAATATAATTACGTAAGAATTATTCTGCAGTTTATTTTTTGCAAGAATAAAACTTCTATAAGAATATATATATATATTATATATTATTATATATTATTATATATTATTATATATTATTATATATTATTATATATTATATTATATATATTTGTAATTTTCAGGGAAATTTAAAATACAATAATATATTCAGATACTAGCTTATAAATATCGAAACTAAAAAATGAAATCACAATTTATTATCATTTTTATGAAATATCCATTAATTGTGCGATGTAGTGTTATGACATAATCTTTCTATTATTTTTTTATTTATTAATCTGTACGGCCTAAGATTCTTATAACCTTGACATTTAAAGATCCAGTCTATAATTATTCATGATGTCATGTTATTAATAATTCAATTTCTTTCCACTTAACCTAGATGGTTTTATAACATGTATAGATATTTATAATATGTGTAGATAGATTTATTAGAGAGTAGAACATCCACCATCTAGCAATAGTACTAGAAAATACATAGCTGTATTTTACATCGTCTGACGCTTCTTGTTAAAATAAAAATTAAATATAACCAAAAGGTATTAGTGAATATGTTCCAAAAAATCATTTATTTGGCAAGTAATATAATAGAAATGATCTTCGAAATTATATACATAATAAGCAATGATTTGAATATTACTTAAATTATAAAAGAGAGAAAGTATTCAATGTTCCTATCCTTCCCACAAGTTTTAAGGTATATTATTGACCTACTTTTTCTTGCGTTGACAAATAGTCATTTAGCCATATTATTGACTTAAGAATCGTCTAATTGTTCGAATCCAGAAATACTGGTAATTTCACATAACTCGCAATATATGCACATGAACTATCCTTCATAAAATGCAACATAGCTAATAGTTATGATCGTTATGTTATGGTTCATGGTTGTGTTGTTAAATTATTGGCAATTTCATTTAATTCAATGTAATAGTTTATGATTAAAAGTACTAAATTTCTGATAAATGTTCTTTATTAAAATTTTACAAGAAATTTTCAAATATTCCTCCATTGACTTCAAACAGTAGCTTAAACGATTATAAAAATTAGTGACAGAATTTAGTGCATCGGCTGTAATCGTTCCAGAAAGTTTTCAATTTCACCCTTATAAACATGCGTCTTTAAGTAACCCCAATAAAAAAGTTAATCGGTGCCAAATTAGGTGACCGAGGAGGTCAGCTAATTTGGTCGCCACATCCTATCTAACGTTGAGAAAACGTATTTAAATATTGACGTACATCTGCAGAACAATGAACAGGAACGCCATTGTGTTGATACCATAATCGGTGAGGAAGGTTTAAAACATTTAAACCTGCAAATATATCTGTTTGTAGTAACTTTAAATACTTTTCACTATTTAAATATCGGTTAATAAAAAATTGTCCTATGACTTCATAGCTACTGATTTCTGATTTTTGGGGATATTGTGTTTTAGCTTCGTTTAAAAAATCCTGTATTTTATAGACTTACTTCACCGGTAACGCAAAATGTTGTTCCATCCGTAAATACAATTTGTTTAAAAAATCTGGTTATTACTGATAATTTCAAATAGATGCTCATATAAAAGATTCCTTCCTCTTTGTCACCGTATCTAAGTTCTTGATGATTTTTAAATTTGAAGCAGTGATATTTTTACTTTTCAAGAGTCTAATACACTGGATTTACGTATTCCTAATTGTTTTGCAAATTGCGTGGTAGAAAATCGACTGTTAATTTCGATGTTTTCGATTAATTGGTTTACGTTCAGTTCTTGCAGTATATGATCTTCCTTAGACTCAGTACTGAAAGGTACCATGTCACTATCTGAGTTTTCTCTACCTTTGTATACATGCTTTAAGGTTAATGTTAAACTAACGTATGATATATACCGTCAAATTATATTAACATGTTGCATTTTTTGTGGGACAATTAAGCATGTACAGCCTTCATCACTTTTACCACAGAATGTTTTTGCCGATCGGTTGTTTCGTCCACACATAAGCACAATTTTTTATCTTTCAATTGTGCTTTAATTCTTCTTTCAACATAGTCACGAACAGATGGCATAAAGTTTCTTAACGATGTCCGACTTGATAATGTATAATCCGAATACTTGCTTCAGAAGGAGACAGATGCTTGTTGATCTAGTAACGTGAACGGTACATGACACAGAATAAAACAAACACCTATATCAAATATTAATTGTCCCCTGTATCGTTTGCCACGGATTGCAGAACGGTGTTTTGTGCTATTTAGGTGGCGTTCACACTTTTACCTGCTGGTAGTTGTCGCACTTTACACATTTAATTCTATCGCCTTCGTATTCTAAATTCGACATACTCTCTATTACGTTTTCTAGTTTATTCGAAATACGCCGTTTCCGAAATGTACCTAAATGCGACATTTTCGAATAATACTGAACAAGCATGCTTTGATACGGATACTCGATTCTCTGTGCCGCGCGCTTCACCCCTCCACGTTGTTCTCCGCACGGCACTGAAACTTTCCCTGTTTGCTGAGACTATTTATTACAATAATCGGCTAGCGTAAGACAAATTGTCAATGACAAAGACAAGTGAAAACAAATACAAAATATTTCTTGTTTTTTTTTTCTTTATCATACGATAATCCTATATTATTATCTGTGGGTTTATATTCTTCTAAATAGAGATAAGGAACTTCATTAGATTTTTGCATTAAAATGTAATCGATTTATTTATTTGTTGATAATTATGTGTTCAGTATTGTCGACTAACAATAAGTCATGCTTCTTTATTCTTCAGGTTTATACCGACAGAGCTTTTATCTACCCCGCATACCAATCTATGTTGGTGCACAAGCAAATGGGTCACGAACACATTTTTGTATACAACTTTGACTATAGAGGGAAATATACTTACGGAGACCTGTTTGCTACCACGAAAGATAATAAATTAAAATATAAATGGGGTAACTATCTGAAAGTGATAACTTTTGACTGATCATTCTGCATGATACTTATTTTTGTAATACAGGAGTATCGCACTGTGATGATCTTCTATACATACTGAACTCACCAGGACGGATTCCAAATTACGAACTTTCAGGAACAGATCTCGAAGTCAGCAAAGTTATGTTACATATCTTCATAAATTTCATTAAATACGGGTATAAGTCAATAAATTCACATATTATTTTGATATAATAAGTTTTCTAACTTCAGTGATCCAACACCAGAACATCTGTGGCACCCTAGGCAACGCTGGGAGGAACTTCCCAATTCCAATTCGTTACTGAATGAAGAGCAACTCCATTTTTTGGATATTTCAGGGAGTTTTGAAGAAGAACATTATTACTTAAACATGACCAATAATTTTTATTCGAGTAGAATGAGATTTTGGTCAAGTAAGCCATTAATGGAGAACTGGATTTTTAATAATACGATTAGCTAACATGTTATGTACTGTGTATATACATTTAATATCTATTGGGTGATATTTTTTTTAATAAAAACTAATCTAAACCTCAATGTTATTTTATAAATAAAGATTTTTGAGTGGGAAAGTTCGGCTAGCGATCGCAGATGAACAGCTCATCTCTGGTCGTTAGATGAACGAGAACGTCTAGAAGATGAGTGAGATCTCGTCGAAAAGGTCCCTTTTTTCCCACTTAATGCGAAATTTACTTCTTATTTAATCCACAGAAAATCTATATTAATTAGTAAAATATAAATTCATAAAATAATAACTAAAGAATGTTGTAAATTTCACGAGCATCCAATTGTGTTAACATAATACACGTGCCGTCCCAGTACAATGCCCTCTCACACATGTCGCATGTTTATCCGTAATATCTACTTATCACATCTAACCACGTGGATTTCAATCTGCATCAAATCAGATTTTAATTCGAAATGATTCTAAAAATACATATGTCTAGCGCGTAGCCTTGATATTGAAAACAACGAAACTGTATATCGTCTCGGTTGCATACGTCTGTACAAACGATTTCCTATGCAACTATAAACCGCAAATTAAGCGGAATTAGTGTACTATTTTACCGTAATAAATTTAAATCTGAAAATAACAGAGTATTGACATTTTTTATACATTCAGTGAAATAATCTAGTTCGCGTATAAATATCTAGCAACTGTATGAGTTGGGAATTACCTAATATTACATTTCTAAAGAAATAGCAGAAACATTTTGTCAATATCACAACTATTAGATATGTAGGGGAAGTACCTCACATACGAGTAAAATTTCTATAATTCCATAGAGTTAGACAGACACCCTACAAAATCAGGCATTACCTTTCAGTATAAACAAGCCTCTGAACATCTTCAAAACGTGTTTATTGTTAAATATGTACATATCATCGAAGTATGCATATTAGTCAAATAAAAATGCCAAGAGGTAAATTGCTATGCAAGGAGGAAAAAACAAAAATAAATTGTTATAAAGAGGTGGGGTTTTCAAACCGAGCCACAGCTAAGAAAGTAGGAAAATTCCTATCATCTTATCAACAATTTTATAAAGTTGGGCAATTCCTACAGCAAACATGGCACTAAGGGGAGTTATCAACCCAAAGGCAGCGCTCATCGATATTTCGGTTAGCCTCTTCTGGTAATGTAACCGCGCAACAAATAAAATGTAATCCAAATTTATCAGTAACAAACAGACGTCTACAACGAACTTTATCCGGCAGGAAACGTTTTCGGTTGCTAAAAGAGGTTTCAAAACCACCCTTAAAAGAGACACATAAACAGGCAAGACTAAAATTTGCGCTAGATCATATTAGATGGAATCATGAGTCGAGTCTGATGGCTTCAAATATTATTGGCATGATTTGCGCAAGAATACTGCAGTTGCGATTAGCCGAAAGTTTGGTGGCGGTAATATAATGGTTTGGGCGGTTTTTACCCATAACATTAACCCTATATGTTTTATTTCTACGCAAATGAATTCTAATTCTTATATGCAACTTCTGAAAATGTTTCTGGTGACTTTGGTGAACAATTACCGACGTAAGAGTGCATAATTCAGTAAGATAATGCAGCTATCCATAATTCCAAACAAACAAAGGACAGGTTTCATCAAAAGGAAATCAATTTATTGCAATGGCCTGCTCGCTCATCCGATCTGAACCCCATCGGAAATCTTTGGGAAATATTGGCAAGAGAGGTGTATATCGATAGTAAACAATACGACACTGTGAAAGAATAAAAGTCTGTGATAATGGGGAGTGTTGGAATGATACTCCTACTTCAACATTGAGTTACCATTTCTGGAAATATTTTCTGCACAAAATGTAATGATTTTCATTTTCTTTTGCAAAAAAGTGTTTCTTTGTAGCTTAGTATTATCTTCGATGGACAATTTGCCGGAGATATTAAGAGAACTAAATATTCTGTTCAAAAGTTCATATGGAACTATAGAAATTTCGTCGAGTGTATTTACATATCAGCCTACAGGACGGCTACCTGAAAGTTTTCAAAATTCAACTAATGCATAATTTTGTGCTCATTTTGTAGTACAAATAAAGAGTTTTGCGCCGGCGCTTATATTAGTAGTACTTAGCGATCATTTGTGGTCGTGCTGAAGACATGTTTATAAGAACTCGCTGTTATAAGCATGTTCAGAAACCTTCAAGTATGTACGTGTTCCTACGGAACTCATTTTGTGCCACAAATAAAACTGTGTCGTTAAATTTACAGTATCACAAATCTATGTGACCGGAGTATGGATATGTTTAACGAGCATCTCTGTTAAGTGCATGTAACATTTTCATCGAGCGTTACTTTGTATTCTATATTTTCAGACATCTGTTTCACTTTAAAATACGTTACATTTCTAGATAAATAAAAACAAGAACAACAGCGAAACCGTAAGTCATTGCACTCATGGAAAAGTAACTTGTTTGAGCTCGTGGGTCCACTCAAAAGTATATCTGAGAGCCGGAATCTTGTTGTACAACAATTAATAAGATCTAGAATTATCGACCAATTTGAATAGGTAAAGTACTGAATCAAACACATTTATCTGAAATAGATATCTTAGATGCTTATCTAAGGTACGATTTAAATTGAATGAAAAGGGGAATCTCATGGATTGTTGGACGTTACCTCTCGCTGTGTGTAAAAGTGAGTATTTTTCAATGTTCTATTAGTTTTAAGTGTCATTGTTAGTTTTTACATTAGAAGTTTTGAATGATTAAATTGTACTTGACGGTTTTTTAATTACTTTGAGTAGAGTTTAATAAGGATGTTGTACTATTTCCTTAATTTTGCTTACATAAATCTTGCACCACTTGTTTTTATCTAGCAATATTTCGTGGAGTATTCTAAAAAAGATAATTGCTTCACTGAGTCCTATTTCTAAATCTTATGTCATTGTATACAGTACCTAGCTAATGGGCTTTCTTGAAAACTGATTCTATTAGGGCCAGTTGATGGTAGAAAGTAAATTTTTTTGATTAAAGAGTATATTTTTTTTTTATTGCCTAGTACAGCATAGTGTGTACACGTGAAAATTCGTACTCTGGTTGTTTGTGAGAATTTGATAGCTTCGTCTTAAAATTAATTTGTTTGTTATATATTGTTTTGAAGCTCACTCTTTACTCTATCTCACGGTGAGTATTTGATGTTATTTGATTTTGTTTGCGCGGTAGTTTTGGTGATAGTTAGTATATTAAGCTTGTATAAATATCTCGTTCACATTACTTTTTTTAATACAAACAGACACTTTTTGTCTGTCCGCTTTATACATCCTTTTTTCGCCGCTTCGTTCTTGTAATACGGCGCATTTACAGTCTTGACCTAAATTATACTCCCTCGTTTTCCTTTGCCTCTCCGTACCGTGGTCTACCGTGTGTTGTTAGTCACCTTGACGGACCCCTAGGTGTGAAGAGTATCTTCCTGTTTTTCTTCCTTAATACCTTTTCTGTCATCACCTGGTGTTAGTTGGTGATTACCTCACAATGGTATCTATTAAATGTTCCTGTGGATGCAATACCACGTCATCAGAAACACACAAATTCATTGACTGTTGTGTGTGCAAGAAGATATATTTGCATTCGTGCGCAGAGCTGAGCATAACTGAGATTCGTACCATAAAGAGCAAGAAAGGGGTATCGTGGTCCTGCAGGAATTGTAACATCTTGAGCAGCGACATTAATGATCTCAAGGCAGCTATACTGAGCTTGAGAAACGACTTGGCGGCTAGAGAGAAGAGTGCTGGAATTGACGATAAAGCGTTTGAGGAACTTTTGGCTGAATTGGGTGACAGAAACAATCGCAAGCAGAATATCATTATGTTTGGTGTACCTGAGTCTGACACGCACGATGCGAACACCAGGAGGTTCCGTGAGTTGGAGACAGTTCAGGCGGTACTAAAAGCGCTTCCATCTGGCATGAACACCGACCACATTGAGGTGCACCGTATTGGTCGTTTCGTTGCTGACAGGCGGCGCCCGATCAAAGTGAGGCTCTCTAGCTCTAGAGAGGCTCACACTGTCTTAAAGCATGCTAAACGGTTGCGTGAAAATGAGCAGTACAAACATATAAATATATCGCTTGATAAAACCCGCCGCCAAATAGACTATTACAAAAAGATTAAGGCTGAGTTCGATACTCGTGTGGCTAACGGGGAGAAGAATCTAAGAATTAAATACAAACAAGGTATACCGACTATTGTGCAGTTAAACTAGTGGAGCCCAACAGAGATCTTGTCATTTTTTATCAAAATGTGCGAGGTTACGGACCAAGTGTGATGTGTTTTACGGTAACGTATGTACTTTCGACTTTGATGTTGTGTGTGTTACTGAGAGCTGGCTGTCGTCAGATGTATCTAATTGCGAACTCTTTCCACCTACGTATTATGTGCTTGAAGTCGTGGTGGTGGTGTTATTTACACAGCCTTTAAGTCCACCTTACCTTACAATCAGGTAGATTTTACACATGTTAAGGACACGACTTCACTTGTTGATATTGTCGGAGCTGTATTTAGTTTATGCCATCATAGGTTAGCTGTTTATGTGGTTTATGTGCCACCAGATATTTCCTTCTCGATTTTGAGAATTTTCTGAGTAGTTTAGACACAATAAATATAAGATCTACAAAAACTATCATTCTCGGCGACTTTAACATTACCCACTACAACAGACCTGACATAAATGATGGTAAAAGTAAAATAATGAATGAGTTCTTACATTTTATTGATTTGTCACAACTTAATTCAGTAACAAATGCTAGAGGTAGAATATTAGATTTAGTTGTTACCAATGTTCACACTGTTGCTATTGATAGAGATGTTTCCTCTGGTTGCCGAGGACAACGATCATCCTGCTCTAGCGCTGTGCCTATCAATTCCATCGTCACGATATAGCAATATGTGTGGTAATAAAGACAAAAGAGTGTATAATTTTAAGCGAGCAGACTTTATTAACTTGTATGAATCTTTATTAACTACAGATTGGAATTTTATTTACAATTATACCAGTGTAGATGACGCTTGTTCTGCATTTTATGCTGAAATCTATAAAAATTTAGATATGTTTGTCCCCGTAAAAACCAGTGCGCATACAAATTATCCACAGTGGTTCACGCGTGATCACATTAATAACATCAAACTCAAAAATCATTATCGATTGATGTATAAAAGAACAGGATGCTTAAGCGATTTATATGCTTTCAAAGATATGAGAAGGATGCTGAAAACAGATTCTAGGCGGTTATATAAGAATTTTATTCAGAGCGCTGAATTCTCCATTTCAACCGATCCTAGACATTTTTGGCAGTTTGTGCGATCTCGGAGGGATGGGGAGGTATTCCTAGAACTATGAAGGACGACTACGGCAATACGTATAACGACCCACCTTCCATAGTGAGCGCCTTGCGGAGTTTTTCCAATCGGTGTACCTTCCTTCATTTGCTCCAACGCCTGTTGCTCCGATTGCTTCATTGCGCTACTATGGTTGACCTAGGTTCTGTAACTGAGATGGATGTGGTGTGTGCTATGAAATCCTTAAAGAATAATTGCACGGCGGGTAGTGATGACATTCCGGCCTTTTTGTTAGGGATTGTGCAAATATATTTGCTTCTCCTCTTTTGCTACTTGTTCAGTCTTGCTCTCAAAACATCCACCTTCCCGTCTGTGTGGAAGGTGCCAAATTGGTGCCTGTTTTTAAAAATGGTGAGAAGTGTGTTATTTCCAACTATCGTCCCATATCCTTATTAAATAATTTTGCTAAAGTTTTTGAGAAATGTTTGTACAAGTATATTTATGCTCAGGTTAGATCCTGGATTTCAAATGACCAACACGGTTTCGTTGCTCAACGATCTACGGTAACTAATCTTGTTACAATTACACAATACCTATCTGATAGTATTGATGCCGGTGGACAGGTAGATGTTGTGTATACTGACCTAACAAAAGCTTTTGATCGAATCGACCACACCGTGCTTATTAATAAATTGGACAATATTGGATTTTCGTCTTCTCTTTTGTCTTTATTCCAATCGTATCTTCTTGATAGAAAGCAATTTGTGACATACATGGAATTTGAGTCTGATTACTTCGCGCCGAGCTCTGGAGTTCCTCAGGAGTAACTTGGGCCCACTTCTGTTCCTCATATATATAAATGATTTGTGCTATCAGCTGAACTGTCCAAAGTTGTTATACGCAGATGACTTGAAGTTGTACTCAACAATTAATAATTCTCAGGATTGCAATCATTTGCAAAGCCAACTCGATATATTCCACACGTGGTGTGTCAACAACAGACTAACAGTTAATGTAAACAAATGCAAAATTGTCACCTACACTCGTAAGACGACTCCAATTATATATACCTACCACTTGGCTGGATCTTCTTTACCTAGGAGACCTCTATGAGAGACTTGAGCGTCGTCTTTGACTCCAAGACTGACCTTTATGGAGCACATATCCAGTATTTGTACATCAGCGTTGAGTATGTTAGGATTCATTATACGTGTTACGACCATTTTGCTTCTATAACAGCAATTCTTCCTCCTTATTTCGCTTTTGTTCGGTCTCGACTGGAGTATGCGTCCTTGGTCTGGTCACCTATGTACATCTATCAGATACATCTTCTAGAGCAGATTCAGAGAAGGTGTTTGAAGTTCTTGTACTTTAAAAAAATTAATGCTTACCCGATACAAGGATTTAGCCACAGTGCTCTGCTAGAGGCATTTAATATTGATTCATTAGAACTACGTCGAAAACAGGCTGAGTGTAAATTCCTATTTACTTTACTTCATAATGGTCTTGATGTCCTGAGTTGTTGAGTAAAATCAACTTCATTGTACCACGTTCAGGATCTAGGCAAACAAATACATTTTACTGTTTCGCACCTAGAACAAACATCGCCATCAGGTCCCCAATACACAGATTGTGTAGCAATTTCAACTCTATGGAGTTTGCCGAGTTGGATATACATACCTGCACTTTACCGTCCCTTTTGACGGTATGTAGACCATAGTGCGTTACACTTAGTTGAATACTTTTTCCGTTCTCTCTTTTTGCTAACCACTGGTAAACTACTTTTTTTAATTTAAATTAAAGCAACTAGTTACTAAGTTTTCTAATTTGACATACTTTAATTTTATGTTATTTATATTTGTATGTGTACATTATTTAACATTGCCTTGTAATTGGATATCTGTATCTGTTGGGCATTAAATATTATTATTATTATTATTATTATTATTATATTTTTTTTATAGTTTGTTATCTTAGTAGTACGTAATAACAATAAACTACAGATGGCCATCTATAGAAAAAAAAAACAACTCCAATAGATATTGTATGGCTGATTAATATACAATTGCGAACCAAGACATATCCAGTTGACCTAATTAGATTTGCGTGAAGTATTATGAACTAAAATAGTGTCTGTTTCAAGATGTAGTGCGGAATACAAGCTTTTACAGTAGCCTGACCACAGCATATCCAATAACAGCTTCAGAGCATTCTTATTATGGCATAGAATCTTTAAAGATTTGTGTTTACCATCAACGGTTGATGAAAAAATTATCGCAGTAAATCACGACGGGTTTGTTTATAATTGCGAACTATAAATTGAAACGGACAATACACCAAAGATGTAGTAGTGTGCAATGGTATTGGCATGACCTTGACTGCTACAGATACTGATAACAAAAAGAGTGTAAAACTACCTTTCTATTCAGTAACAAAAGGATTAGGTAATTCTAACGACAAACCGGAGATGAACCAAAGGAGTTCACCAGAAGTTGATATTGGACAAACAAGGTTTAAAGTATTTATAAGACATTTTGTTAAATTAAACTTATCCAGTCTAGCAGAGCACATAGCGAAATCCGAACATAGCTAACTTTCACTTATTACTTAAAAATGTAAACTCTCTTACAGTACTCGACGCATACAAAACCATGTTCATTATTCAAATTTACGTAACAAAAAACCACCTCCAATTGCACACTCAAATTTGATAGATTATTACGGTCAAATGCACACACAAGTGCTTGGCACAAGACTCATTTTCCTTTTTCTTTCTCGTTTTCTAATAGATGCAAATATATTTGGCGTACCTAATGGGTTGAAAAAAGTAGGTAATTTAAGAATTTTTAAAGTCTGCGTAGGAAACATTACGCGTGGTTGTAATTATTGTAGTTCGTATAATAACTCGGTTGACGATGGCCCAATATAAAAGGTGTTTTAATAAGAACGCAAGATTTTAAGGTTCAATAAAACATGGTTTTCTGTGGCAAAGTATTTAAATATTTATTGATTTATGTATACATTTGAGCATTATGTATGAAACAAAATGTCTTGTAAATGACTATCATCGCTTTGCTGGCAGATATGTAATCTTTTCACAAAATTTACAATAACACTATTTCATTGATAGAACGTCTAATTTCGACCTTCAATGCTTAGGTAGTCGCAGGCTTGTTGGCATAAACCTGTGACCTCAGACAACCCCACAACCAGAAGTCCAAAGGTGTTAAATCGCAAGCACGTGGCGGCCAATTTCGGTCGCCAAACCGGGAAGTGATACGACTAGCAACGAACTCGTGCGAGACAGTCAATATTTTACGGGTGGTTATGACATATGAGACCATCCTGCTGAAATCATATGTTGTCAAGAGCAATATTTTCCAATTGAGGTACAAAAACTGCGTTATCATTTCACGATAACGTTTCTTATTCACCGTTACTACATTACCTTCCTCATCTTCAAAGAAATACGATCCAGTTATTCCTGCAGACCACAATACATACCAGATGGTGACATGTTTTGTATGCATTGCTTTCTGATGAATCACTCGTGGATTTTCTCAGTCCCAAATGCGACACCTTTGCCGATTAATGAAGCCCTCCAAGTCAGAATGGGCCTCATTACTGAAAATGATTTTGTCCGCAAAATCGGTATTCAATTCTGTTTGCTCAATGATCCAATTGGTAAACTCTCTTTGTTGTGCATGGTCTCTTGGCAGAAGTTGTTGAGTCATTTGGACTTTGCAGGCGTGAAGACGCAAATCTTTAGTTAGAATACGCTGAAAAATGGCTATTGTGAAGAATCAACGTCTCTGGACTTTCGGTCACACTCTCGCGAAGTGCCGTAATGTTTTGATCTGAATGACCTCTAAGAGCTCGTGTCGTGTCTAACCGAACCAGTACTTTCGAATTTTTCGATTATTCTTTTCACAGTAGATGAATTAGGAACATTCTGTCGACCGAATATTGGACGCACTTTACGAATAGTGGCAATCAAACTTTTACCATTTTGATAATAATGTTTAATAATCAGGACACGTTGTTCTATCGTGTAATACTCCCATCTGTCACGACATAATCACATCATTTCATAATGATGTGATTATGCCAAACATAGCGGGCATTACTAACCTTGGGGTCTTATTGAAACCCCTGTATAATTGCACCGGTTAGTGTATCGAGATACTTGTGTCTATTGTACGACCCCATAGTCCTAAAACAAACGTAATGGTAGAATAATAGAATTATTAGCTTATTTATGCTTATAATACTGTTGTAAACGTGTGTTTTACAAAATTTTACCTAGCGTTCAGTCTTCACTGAGCTGAATTGTATGTATAATTTTTGAAAAGAATTATGGCATCTACTGATAATTAATTAGTATTATAAACAACATTAAAGAATGATGGAAAACTTCTAAAGGGAACAAAAAAAACTGAACTTATGCGTTTACTTAAAATTATATCAGTCACTTATTGGTAATTATCAGGTATTATTACTCTTACAAAATTTAAAATAGTACTATCGTTATGGGATACTCTAAAATTATTACATTTATGTACTCGTGCATACATTTTTAGACAGAATTCTTAGATAATTAACGGACGTTATTAAATCAAATATCAATCAATTTTTTTCTCTAGTAGCTTAGATTTGATAATTGTTTTATTTCTATCGCATTAAGAAGATATTTTATAGAGCTAATGTCGTTACACATACACTAAATAAACTACTATAACGTTTTGCTGATAAACTTTCGATTTCACAATGGAACGAAATGAAATAGAATTTTAGTAGCATTACACTCATAACACACGTTGGTATTTAATAACTGGACCTTGTTGTCCACGTGTTTGAAAAGAAATATGAGAAGAAACACGAGGCTTCTACAACAAGGACACTGTTACTTATTTTCACATAAATTATTCAATTATGATGTCTACATTTATATTTACATCTAAAACTTATTTAAGTGATGATAATTTCAAAAATCAATTTGCTTCGGTTATTCACATCTTAGGTGTGTTATTTTTGTTTCTTACCAGGAATAATTACTGTAAATTATTTTTAATTAAATTTTCATATACATAATTACTAAAGTATTTAGTTCTCTACCGTCATTAATCATAAACCACTGTCGTTATAAAGGAAGAGTTATTTAATTATTTTTTAATTTAAACTTTTATGACCTGCACAAATAAAGAGGATCTTTTTCAGGATGATAAATCCGAGTTTCCTGTAATGTAACAAATTTTTCTAGAATGAGTATCCCTGTTAATGATGACCAAATTGGTCTTCGCAGTTATTTGGCGGACATCTTTTTACGGCAGCTACCGAATTCCGGAATTCTAATTCATGGTGTAACAGTCACTCTTCTCTGACCATGATTTTCTTAGCGTGTCATGGACTTAATCAATCTTTTTTTTGTTTGTATTTAAACTATCAGATATCCTATTGTTATATTTCACTTTTTGAGTTCTATTATTTAACTATGAATCAAATCAGTCCTTGACTTTGTCACAAAAACCATACATTTCTAATTTCTTTATTAATAGTTTTCTATCAACAGTTTCAAAAGCCCTACGGAGGTCCAAAAACACAGCTATCATAACATTTCCCTTATCCATTTCTTACAATCACTTGTAACATACCTAAACTTCTATCATATCGTTATAAAGTTTGTACGGTGCTGCAATTTTGTTCATTTCAATGATTATACACTTATTCTTCTTCACTTCGTGTTTTAGGCACTTTGCTTGTTACGATACCCATCTTTTATTTGGTCTGCCTGAACTTCTTCTTCCTAAATATCTAAGGAATCTCATCCTGGCTGGCAATTTCATCATTAGCATCCGTTTTACGTGTTCCTTCCATTTATTTTTGCTTTCCTTTATTCTCGCATTTATGTCGAAGATGTTTAGATCTATTCTTACATCTCCATTTATTATTGTATCAGATCTTGTACAACCTTTGACTCTTCTCAAAAATTTCATCTCTTGTATAAGAGGGTTGGCACTGCTATCGTCTTGTATTTTTTTTATGTATCCTTTCTTGTTTTGTTCTTAACGTTCTATTGATTGTTTCACAGATATGAGTGAATTTATTCAGTTTTCCTTCTGTCTTTTCTTTGATCATAAGATACATCGTAATCTAAATACATACTTAAAGTGTTTCACCTGTTCCAGTACAGTAGCGTTTACGACTATTTCTGTCCTAGTTGGATATTTACCCAGGAAAGCCATAGTTTTGCTTTTATTTTCTGATATTTTCATTTCATAATTTTGGCAATTTTTTTGTAATATATCCATTTCTGTAGATCATCCTCTCTTTGTGTTAGGAGTACTAATCGTCAGCATATAAAATAGAGTTTAGGGTGGTGTATTCCTTTATAGCATTATTTTCCCATTCCTTTATGTTAAATAATGTTGGCGACATAGAGCAGCCTTGTCTAACTCTTTTGTTTGTTGGTATTTCCGTAGTTAATCTTCCGCCTATATCCACCATAATTCTGGTGTATAAACCCTGCATAGCTCCTATTAAATAATGTGGATATTCCAGTTCTTTCATAGTATCCCATAATTTACATCTGTTTATATAATTTGTTGTAGAGTGATCTTCAACCTGTTGTTTAATATTTTGGTGTAAATTTTATAAGCGGCGTCTAATAAGCTGATTCCTCGGTAATTTCGAAGGTTATTCTTATCGCCTTTTTTGAACAACAAGACTACTTTCGCTCTTTTCCAATCATCAGGGATATTTTTCCAACATTTATTAAATACATGCCGAAGTCAGGTGTAGTATAAGTCTTCCGTGATTGATGCCAACTGTACTGGTCGATTTTCTGTTTTTAGTAGCCCCCAAGGCTTCTTTCAGTTCTGTTAGATCTATATCATCTAAATCTCTTACGTCTACTTCTTGTACTGTTATTTTGTCATATGGTTATACACACCAAGTATATTGCATTCTTTTGTCGCGTATAACTTTGGCTATACTTAACTCCTGCTAATAAAATTTTGTTATTCACACTTGCGTTTATTTTATGACCCGTTAGAGATTAATAAAAAATTCCCCCTCGTATATTTTCATCGTTTTCTTTTATGTGCGCTTTTTGTCATCTTCTTTTATTCTAATATTTACCACTGTAACATTCTAAAAATTTCCATTCGAAACGTTTGCGCTGAACAGTATTACGATAAGTTGCAGCTTTGACAAAAGACGACGTTACACCACAATTTTCCGTAAGTTTGCAAGCTCTGTTTTCTTCTTCCTTTACGTAAAGTTGCGCAGTAAACAAAAACGTATACAATGAAAGTAAAAGTGATAGAATAACATGTTCTACGGAATTGCACAGACCACGTTTTCGATTAATTTTATCAGCTCATGCAAATTCTTTTTGCATGAACATTTGCACATACGTAAAATTATAATTATTGAAACTAAATTTGCTTTGCGATAATCTTTCAACTTGTTAATAATGATACATTCCTCTTTTCAAGTATATTTTTGTATTATTGATATACAATGTTATGCAAAAGAAATTTGCCGTATAACGCAACCTTTATTAAGTATAAATGTGGTAATAAAAATTCGCTGATTATTTGGAATGTGCAAATTGTTGTTACTAGTTGTAGTGTTTCATTATCCATTATTCCAAAATGTATGAAGCATAAAAGATGCTCCTCTCCAAAAATTGAAAAATGATTAAAGTTGGCATTAGTAACGATTTAAACATCCGGACTATTTGCAGAACATCTACGTAGTGTTAACTTGTTTTATATAATGCTGTATCTACATGGGATGCGGACTTTGCGAAAATCCTATAAGCATTTAAAAATTAGAAAGATTTTTGTTTTATGTATTCTATTGGCGTCATGTTAATCATATTGATCATTTATCTTTCATTTCGACATTTCGCTAAATTTATCAAGTTCTATAGATATATATCAAAGACTAGTTTAACTTCGATTTTAACGAACTCAGTTCTTCTCAGCCAACAGAAATGGTTTGGATAAAAATATTGTTGCTAGCCTCTTTGCTAATGGACATCCGCGTGTCTTCCAAGACAAGTGATAAACAATTACCACTTGCCATAACGAAGTACGGTACAGTAATGGGCACATTGATGATATCGAGGAATGGTAGGTTTTTTTCGGCATTTAGAGGTATGCCGTACGCAAAACCACCAATTGGAGAGTTACGGTTTAAAGTAAGTGAATTGTTTAAAATAATTTTAGTCCTGTTTCTGCTCGTTTGGTTTTTAAAATTTAGACTTGCTTAATTAATTCAAGAGCAATATTTATATACAGTAATTCTTCAGTTAATGCAAATAAACATTTTTTAAAGTAACAAGTATATTTAAACTTCAGACATATTTGCTTTATCGTTCAGTGACCATGTCGGGTTTTGTTCTTAAAGAAGAAAATTTGCGGCACGCATTTTCTTTTTTAATCATAAGAAAAAGGCTGTTGAAAATCATCGTTTGCTGCTAGAAACATATGGTGAACACGCTACATCGATTAGAACACAAGAGATATGGTTTCAACAATTTAAGACTGGAGATTTTAATGTGGAAGACAGTGAGATAGGTAAACCACAAAAATGCGAAGAGAGGTTATTGGATGATGATCCATTTCAATCTCAACAGCAATTAGCAGAAGCATTACATGTGTCACAAGAAGCAATCAATGGACGTTTACGAGCAATGGGGAAGATCAATAAACTCGGTAAATGGGTCCTACACGATTTAAATGAACGTCAAATAGAAAATCGCAAAGTCACCTGTGAAATGCTGCTTCAACACCACTAAAGGAAATTATTTTTGTATCGTATTGTGACGGGTGACGAAAAAATGGATTTATTTTGAAAATCTGAAGCGGAAAAATTGCGGCTTTCGCCTGGCAAAACTGTTCCTTTAACAGCAAGGCCAAATCGCTTTGACAAGAAGGCCATGCTCTGTGTCTGGTGGGACCAAAGCGGTATTGTGTATTATGAATTCTTAAAGTCCGGCGAAACTGTTAATAAACAACGTTATTGGAAACAAATGATTAATTTAAACCACGCATTAATCGAAAGGCGACCGGAATGGGCCAGAAGACATGGCAAAGTGATTTTGTTACACGACAATGCGCTTTCTTACTCAGAAAAACGAGTGAAAAACACCTTGAAATCGCTTGGATGGGACATCTTTCCGCACCCGCCGTACTCTCCAGACCTGGCGCCATCTGACTATCACTTCTTCGCAGAGCAGCACTTCAGTAATTTCGAGGAAGTTGGATAATGGCTGGGTGAAATGTGTAGAAGCCAATGGCCAATATTTTGAATAAAAAAATAATTTCCTTTGAAAAAACTTATGCATACACCTGGTATTTGTTTTCCAAAATTTTGGCTTACGTTTTTCTTTAATCATCAGGGTTCATTCATAAATTATATTTAATACATTAGTATTTAATATAAATGCCAATTAACGGTATTGAAGCAATACGCAGTAAGATCGTAAACTATCTTATGAATAAAATTCACATAATCAAAGGATTTTTTTCGTAAACATGCTTTTTTTCAAAAATGTTATTCAATGGAGATATTTTAGTAGTAAATGCTACTTTGTTAGATAATATTTATTACATTTATAACTGCATCCACATTTTTTTAAATAAACAACTAAAGACACTATCAAACAGAAAAAAAGTATAGATTGCCATTCAAAAAAAAAAATAAATAAAAAGAAAACAGTTCGATTTTATGAATTTTATTCCATATGTTACGACCTCATTGTATACACCTTACACGTGTGTAAACTGTGCATTATTTATTGTTTCTTTTAATGTCACTAATTTACTCATAATCAGTTACTAAAGCATTGCATAAACAAGTTTTTAGGAGCGATTTCAAATAAGATTACTTCTACATAAATTTCGCAAACCTTCACAGTAATCTTATACTTATATTTTATAATATAATACCTACTCTATCTTATTATGCAGAATTTACTGATTCACTATCTGGCAACTTAGCAATCGTTAGACCGTTAAAAATTAATGTTTATGTTACGGATAAACGCTTATTCAAGCTGCTTGAAATGTTTATAAACAATTAGTTGTAGTACAAATATTTTCTAACAATTGGCTAAATATCAAACATCTTCTAGCGCTATCCCTGTGCGTAATATTAAGCGTAATTATACGAAAATTGTTTTAAAAAGAATTAACTTTTACAGGCACCACAAGAACCAGAGCCATGGTCAGATTTATTAGATGCTACTCGTGATAGTAATATATGCATACAGCAAAATTTTCTATTTTCAAAAGAACCAGAAGTGGAGGGCAGCGAAGATTGTCTCTACATAAATGTGTATAGTCCGGTAATGCTTCAATTCATAGTGTAGTAATTAATATCCAATAAAATGGATCTCTTCTAGATTAGTACCAACTCAGATGAAACAACTAATAATCTCCTACCAGTAATGGTAGCATTTCCATACGGAGCTTTTATAGCGGGGTCTTCCTCAAGTGACCTCTTAGGACCTGAATACTTGTTGGATAGAAATGTGGTTCTAGTAACCTTCAATTACAGATTAGGAATTTTTGGTTTTTTTAGTACTTATGACGACGCAGCTCCGGGCAATTGGGCATTCAAAGATCAACTAGCTGCTCTGAAATGGGTACAGAATAATATTGAAGCGTTCGGGGGCAACCCCGAATGCGTTACCATTTTCGGTGCCAGTGCTGGAGCAGGATCGATCCACCATCATATTTTAAGCCCTCAATCGAAAGGTATGACTAAATTTACCTTAACCTCGCGTGAATCAGTCCAAATAACACATGTGGTTTATTGTGCAGATTTATTCCACGCTGCAATAACACAAAGTGGTACAGCACTAGCGTTATGGGCACAACCCCAGAGAGAAATGTCACTTGTAGTAGCCAAAACGCAAGCTGAAATTGTAGGATGTAATAGTACTGTTAGTACCGGTGAAATAGTCGATTGCCTAAGAGGAATTCAAGCGGAAGATTTAGTAAATAGCATGAATTATTTCAGGGTAAGTAAAGTCGTTATTTGCCACAAGCAAAAAGAATTATGTTTGTTGAAAAATCCTTATAACTGGAGGCCATCCTTTGAGGGTAATACACAAAGTTATTTATTTTAGATAGTCAAGCTTATAGGTGTAAGGTGTAAAGCATTCGCAGAAGTTGAATCACCTTTGGGGGTCTTCCTATTTTTTAACACATGCTTCTATCCTTAGTTATGTTTTTTACTGTTACATCTCTAGCATTTTCCAGCTTAAATAGTATCTCAGGCGACCACGTGTCCTTGACACTTCGCGAACCACAGTTGTTGAAAATTCAATGCATTGCACTTTAACTACTTTACCTTTGATGCAGTGAAACCCTTTAAAGAAATATTTTCGAGGAAGTTCCCAAGATACGCACTACGATTTAACATTTTTCTGTTTATACTTTTTTTTAAACTGCGCGGATGGTTTAAGTTAGTAGTTCCGCCAATAGAGATCTGTTTTGTCGTAAAAATTTGAATTGTCCGTGAAATTTGAAAGTGGTTGATTGGGTATCTTTCACAGTTCATGAAATCGGAGCCCCTAACAGTTTACTTGCCAGCAATTGAAATTGAGACAGAAAATAATCCCGAGCCGTTTATAACGGAAGACCCTATAGAAATTATTGAGAAAGGAGAATTTTCCAACGTACCTTGGATTATTGGCGTGACTTCCAATGAAGGAATATTGAGAGCTGCACGTAAGTTTTTGGTATTTTTAATTAATATAGTATAATAGGATTTTTAATTGCACCTTTATTCGCGTCAAGAATATGTTTAAAATGAAATTTCCACTTAGAATTTTCTAAATTTTGAAACTATTGACAGTGGGCAGCATCCTGTGAGAATATAAATTTTGGTATAAAATTATAGCCTGCCTTTTATGATTGTTGTTTCTACAAAATCACTACAGCACGTCAACTTTTTCACTATTTTTGTAATTAAGTGCAATTTCAACAATCGTAATTATTTAAAACATTATTCAAAGTAGGTAAGTGAATTGCTAAAGATGTACTTATTTCAAATAATACACTGACAACTGACAAGCATACAAAAAACTGCTAAAAGCAAAAACTGCGCGTGTTTAACTATAATAATTTTATTATTTGGATTTCTTTTTGTTTAATTGGTACTTAAAACAGTACGTGTGAGACACTTTTGAAAAGAGATTTAACCATTAATCTATTAGTGAGCGATTATACCGGATGAAAACCTGCGAGCTGTTCATCGCATTTTAGGTGACTGGAAAATGAATCGAATACCGGCTTCACTTGAAAAGAATAGCGAATGTGAGACGAAGATCTATGTAAGGATAGGATTTTGTAGTACTAGTTAAACAGTGTTTGAAAAGGAGTTTTTGGGCCACTCAGTAGTTTTATTATACCTACTTTATGACAAACGTAAACACATCACACAAGACTGTACATATCACTTGTTTTTGTTTTAGCTTTTGTTAGACAAACCGACTTATTGAAGACTCTAAACGCGCATTTTGCCGAATATTTTCCGGAAATGCTTGCTCTCCAATTTAGCGTTACTGAGGAAGATATGTTTAGTACATGGGTTAAGATCAAAGAATTTTACTTCCAAAACAAAGACATCATAGATATAACTGTCCCAGAAAGTATTCAAGGTTTAATAAATGTAAGTAATTCAAATATTATTTTATCAACCGTATTTCATAAAGTGTCAGTTAAATAATATATTGCATATAAAGTGAATCAAAAATATCTTTACAAAATCTTCAGGAGTAATAATTGTTACAGTGTCAAGATTTTAAGATTTAAGTATAATAAAGATCTATTTTTGAACCGTGCCCAATTTTAAGTAATATCTAAATGCTTCATATACTTCAAACTAACGTACAAATCACACCTGAGACATGCAACAAACAAAAGCACAAGTGCCTTTAGGTCTACAGAGGAACGTTTGGTAAAACCTTGGCCTAAAACCAGCAATACTAGGTGACACAAAGCCACGTGGTCAGGATCCTTGGCAAAGTCGAAAGAATTACTTGCTTCGGCATTACGGAGCCCATAATCCCGATGCCCACGGCGGCAATGAAGGGTCGGAGACCATACCAGCATCTGTAATTATATCGGACAGACAGCAGCGCTGTCGATGAGGACCGACAAAATTCGGCCCGTGTATAGCTTTGCTGGGAGATGCAATGTAATTATACCCAGCAGCGAGGTAATACAGGCACGTCCACGCAAATGGAGACGGGACGTCTCCCACCGTTTTGCGGACGCCTTGAAAACCTCAAAAGGCACAAGTATTGAAATTTGGAAAGAAGGAGAACCAGATAACGAGGCCATCAGCCTAGGGGTGTCCCTTTCCATCCTTCAAGCAGAAGTAATTGCTATCCAGATATGCGGAGAACTCTATGAACTACGCGCATGACTTTAAAGCGGTGAAAATCGTATGAGTCAACCCAGCCGCCCATAAGGAGCTATAAGCTGGTGTTGGGATACCATAGAAGGTTGCAACTACCGGCGGAACATCGCAGCGATACGTTGAGATGGATGCCAAACCACTCGGGGATCAAAGAAACTGAAATAGCTGACTTGCAAGCAAAAGATGCCAGTGGACGACCCTTCTCAGGTCCTGAACCGACGTGCAGGAGTACCTACGGCAGTATTAAGAATTTTGTAAAACCTGAGCTCGCCGCCAATCATTGGTCCTACTGGAACGGTTTGATACATTGCAAATCTGTCGGGATCTATCCAGATGGGGGAAGACTGCATAAGGCAGTCCTTATGAGCAGAACCAAATTGAGAGCACTTACAGCGATCTTAACCGGACACTAAATAAACACATGCATTGCATGGGCCTAGCAGGGAGAGCAGAGGAAACTCCTGTGGTCTTCCTTGCCTACTGCCCGGCAGTTTGCAGGGACAGACAGCTTCACCTTGGGGATGCTCAGCTTGACAAACCCAAGTTAAGAAAGTTACATCTCGAGCGGATTGGGGATTTTGTTGTTCAGGTACAACCCGGTAGAATGTATTTAAATCACATGGACGCACAATAAGCGATATGTTGGCAGAGTTGCTCTTCGGGATTAAAATCCCCGCCCATAGAAGAAAAACCGCTTCATAAAACCATTGACAGAACTAATGCCAAAAGTTTTAATTAGATACTAATAGATCTAATTCCAGGTTTATAGTGATAGAGCATTTTTGTACCCAGCCTATCAAACGTCTCTGCTGCACATGCACAAAGGGCACGAAAATGTATGGTTCTATTACTTCGACTATAAAGGTAACCGAACCTATGGAGACGTATTTGCCGCTACCGAAAACCAAATAGATTTCCAGTGGGGTATGCAATTATAACTCACAAAGGCTTTTAAAATCCGCATTACCTCTTGTTATTACAGGCGTAAGCCATTGCGATGACTTACTATATCTATTCAAATCACCACAACTTTTTCCAAATGCCTATCTCAATAGCAGCGATTTGGCAATGAGCGATCTTATGATAAGTTTATTTACCAATTTCGCTACATACTTGTAAGTCTTACATGCGAGTATTTCTGTACATTTCAGATAGGGTACTTTTTATATTATTTTAGTGACCCCACGCCGGAAATATTTTTCGACGATGAACATCGATGGAAGCCTCTTCTCAGTACTACACACACAGAAGTGATGCAAAATAGTGATTTACGTTATCTTAAAATCACAGGCTATTATAACGTAAGCAATATTGATAGCATAAAGCTGAGCATGGCCAACACATTTCATCCGGATAGAATGAGATTTTGGACTGATTTGCCTCTAAAGGAGAATATACAAAATCTGTCATAAATCTTATAAATATTTTTTATACCTATTAATTAATAAATAATTAATCCTAAATTGACTTGACTATCAAATAATTTCCTTAACTACCTTTTCTGTAGTATGGCTCGAAGGTCTAGTATTCAGAGTGTCTACTTCTAACTGTGATAGTGTAAAACATGGTAGCTTGCATAATGGGATCAACTCTCTCCCAAATCACCATTTGCTAAGGGGAAAGTAATTATCAGCACTTCATCTTGTATGGTGAAGAGGTAAAATAACAAGCCCTAGGAGCACCTTGCACGGACTACTTACATCTAGGGTGTCTGCGGTAATGACAATTACAAATAACTCCGTTGGGCTGCTCACTACATGAATAAAAAATAATAGATTGCATAGGTTTCATTGATTGAACAATAAGCACTCCGGATGGCTAAAAACTAGAACTACTACTGATAACAACGGAGAAGTTCGCCAAATGGTGCTAAGTGACCAATGAATTAAGGTTAGAGAAATTACAGAGGTTGTTGGCATCTCGAAAGAACGTGTGTGTCGTTCATTAAATGAAGAATTTACGTATAAGAAACCAACCGCATGTTGGATGTCGTGCTTGCTCACTTAAGATTAAAAACACATTTGAATGAACTTCTGAGTTTTGGAAAGTGTTCGGGACTGTTTCATTGGTTGGGAAAGTGATGGTGACTGTTTTCTGGAAGAACCATGGAGATATGTGTCGACTATCTTGAAAAAGGAAAAACAATAACGGAGACATACTGTTCATTATTACTTGGCAAACTGAAAACGTAAATTACTCAAAACGGCATTTGAAGAAACAGAAAGCTTTGTTCCACCAAGGTAACACACCGTCTCACATGTTAATGGCAAGAAATTACAAACTAATTCGAATTGATTAACCAACCATTGCATCCACTAGATGTGGCTACTAGCAACTTTTTTTCTGTTTCTTAACTTTAATGTTTCGCTCGAAGGACAGAGAATTTCGTTGAAAGAAGAGGCCATCATATTCGTAAGCGCTTATTATGCAGAACAAGGTGCTAACTACTATATGAACGGATTGAAGCCATGGCAGCATCACTGGAGAAAGTGTATAGAAAGAAATTATGTTGAAAAATAAAATTAAATTTAACAAAAAGAACCATTTTATATTAGGCTGGATACTTTTCAGACTACCCTTGTACTTTATACTTCAGATCCATGTCATCCAACTGAACATAGAGTAAGATAAATTGGCAATACTGCTAGCGCCATCTGTGCATAAATTGTGACGTAAATGTAATTATTATAAAAATTTACATCATATTAACGAAATTTTATTTTATTTATATAATTTGCTACTTGAAATATTAAGTACTATTTTATGAACAACTATTAAAACTGATAAATAAACGGATACAAAAAAGACACATTACAGTTATCGTTTATACTGTTGGTAGTTCGTAATATCCCATCACCACTATCAAGGGAGATCGGGGATTTCCTTGGAACGCGATATATAGAACATGACAACATTCCATCGTTTAATATTTCATCGACCTTATCGATATACCTCAAGTGCCACGACATATGAAAATAAATTCATTACTAACTTAGAAGCGATAATGACAGCCAATATACCGCAGATATTTCATTCATTAGAATCTATAATAAATGTTTTCAGAAGAGACGAGGTAAATAATAGAAATAATACATATTATTTTAATTTTCTGATGTAATTATCCTTTAGTTTAACAATTCGGAACCTGTCAAGGCAGTTTTAAGCATTTACGATAAGACACTTCTGGAATGTGCAAAAAACCAAGGAGGAGATGGAAAGAAATATCCATTCATCGTATTCGAAGGTTTAGATGCTACTGGTATTGTACTTCTTTTGTACATTTTTGATTTTAAAAGCATTTTTTGATTAGGTAAAACTACAATAAGTCGTAGGATTTCAAAAAAACATAGTGCTACATTACTGCGTACACCATCAGCATCACTTGCACATCTTCGAGATTTCTTTAACGATAGCAGTCTACGTGTTCCCTTTTATTCACTTGGGAACTATATTGCAGAACTAGAAGTGCTACAAGCTCTTCAACAAGGACCTGTTATTTTAGATCGGTATGTTATAAACTTTTTTCTTTGATGCATTATATCAATTAATTAAGTAATATTCGATTTGGCATTGTGTACATGCTTATATAGTTTAAGACACTCAGTGTTAATTCTTATAAAGTTATCTGAAATGGAATCTAAAGGCCTACATTGATTAGCCATGTCATATGTATTTAAATTAAAAATATAAAATTTGTGATGTTATTGAGTCATCTGTAGTTGAATAGCGAAACTAAAGATTTTGTAAAAATTTTTTCTTTAAATAGAATTTGACAGCATGTGCGACCTGAGGTGTCTCTTACGTTACAAAAGGTTATAAAAGAGATGATTTTGTAACCGAGACATAAATACATAAATAAAGTATTTTAAAAATGCAAATGTTATAAAGTTTAGTTGAATATGGTAGGCAACTCTACAATAAGTTTTAAATTAAAGTATTACTGTTACTATAGAAGATTCTAATTTTAGTAGAAGCATTGTTATGTACTATAGCTCCCTTTCTTGTTTGAATTCCTGTGGACTATAGTCCCTTTCTTTATTTAATACATATTTTTATACTGCTATCCTTTTCTATTATGGAGGGTTGATTCTAGATTGCTTGATGTTCTATCTGTTATATGTCATTGTGTTTGTATTTCTCCCAATTTTATGGTTTCTCAAACATTTTACATCTAATCAGTTTTTTGTCTGTAAACTGCAAGTATAGCAGACGCTCAGTAGTGTAAACAAAATGAAATGCAGACTGCGCACTAGCGATTTTCTCACATTAAAGGTAGTGACTGATTTTATGCTTAAAATAATTGGTATTATTGCATCAATAATTATTTACTCATTTATAATTTCACATTTTTTTAATTTTAAAAAGATAAAAATACGTTCCAAAAATATTGTGTAATTTTTGTTTGTTTTCTGTGTTCTTCAACTCTTAGTGTTACAGCTGTTTTAATAATTGAATGTATTTCAAATCAATCCCATAGTCTTCTGCCCATTGAATTGTGTTCAGTGCATGTACGAGGGTGACCTGAAATGTTTCCGGAACCGGCAAGAGATGCCACACGAAGGTTGAAGTGAGTTCATTGGTCAGGAAGGCAACCTTTTCTATGGCAACTGTCAAAATTGCAGACGTCTACTGTTGTTTTATGTAGCAAGTCAGACGATTTCGCAAAAATGGATAAAACTGAATTTCGTGCAGTGCTAAAACACTTCTGCATGGCTGGGAAAACGGAAATTCGAAATATTTTGCTAGAAGTTCATGGCGGATGTAGTCCATTATTTTCGACCACCAGCTTCTGGGTGAGCGAGTACAAACGTGGCCGCACAAGTGACGAATTACGCAGTGGATGCTCAAAAATCTCTACCAACGATGAAATGGCCGTCAAGATTCATGATGTTGTGTTGAATTGAAGTTGAAAGACATAGCAGAGACAACAGGCATCTCAGAAGAACGCGTTGGCCATATTATATACAACATTTTGAGTATGAAAAAGCAAAAGCGAAATCGGGTGACCGTTTCGGAGGAGTGTCTGGCCAGGATCCGACGCAATCCAAGGGATTTCTTCATGCGTTTCGTAACCGCGGATGAGACTTGGATCCACCACTACATACCAACAGTCGAAGCAGTGGGATCACGGGGCCATACTACGGCGATTTATTGACCCGATTCGATGCACTATTGAAGGAGAAACGGCCTCGTTTGCAGCGGAAAAAAGTGATTTTCCACCACAACAATACACCGGCTCATCCTGCATCGTCGTGTCCAATTTGCGTGAGTAACACTACGAATTAGTCCGTCATCCTCCATATTCACCAGACCTAGCCCCCAGCGACTTTTTTTATTCCCAAACTTGAAAAAATAACTGGAAGGAAAACAGATTTGCCTCAAATGAGGAAGTCATCGCCGCTACAAATGGCTAATTTGCAGACCTCGAAACATCTTACTTTTTCGACGGCTTAAAGAGACTGGAGCACCGTTTGAAAAAGTGTATTGATCTTCGAGGAGACTACATCGAAAAATAAAAATAAAAACCACACCAATACCGTGTTTTTCTTGTCGATTCCGGAAACATTTCAGGTCGCCTTCGTATTGCACTGTCTCGAGTAATTTTATTTTGTGATTTTTCTTCAGTTTCATCTTCTTCTGTTTCTTCGTCAAGATTGCCAAATTGTTGGCCATTTCATTTCATGCAATTACGTCTCTCTCATCCAGTTTCATGATGATAACGCTATGAAATTAACACTTACTCCTGTTTCTTTCCTGATAAAGACTAGAAGTTCTATAAGCGTAGGATAATTAAGTTGACGCAAAAGGTCATTGACCAAAATGCAAAAAATATTATTGGATGATATTTAATATATAAAAAAATCATGTTTCATTTGTATAAGAAAATCGTCAGTTACTTTGTTGCTAACCTAATAGAAAGAGTCTTCCTATTGCTACGTAACTATAGATTAGTAGTCAGTTATAGTTCGTTGAATTTAAATTGAAATTGCATGTTTACGTGATTCGCGATAAGTGCTATCCCATACGTAGGCAAATCTACCAAAGCAATAAACAAACCAGTTCCAACGCACTTGGTAAAAGAATTATCCAAGTCTACATGGGTCATAAATATTCATTCTGCTACCCCAAGAAATGCTTAAAGGGAAAGGTTGAAACTATAAGACATAAAAAAAGATGCCTACCAAGAAAAAATCATACTGATTTCAGAATGTGCTTTCTTAAAAAACTTAACGTTGATTTCGTTTACATAGAAAAGTTGATCTGTCATCGTTCTTTCGACCATGCATGCTGACAAGTCCATTGATGAGATTACAAAAAAAAAAAACAGACAGATTCACTTGTGTTTAATTTTTATAATTCCAATGTGAAGGCGGAAGTTGGCACTTTCTCCTTGCTTCTATTATTTCCAGTGTATCTTTGAATTCAGTTAGAGCAGATGGCATCTCCTTAAAAATGCTTTCACTGTTTTGTCCTACAATATTACCAATTTTAACACACATTTTTCAATTATTGCCTTCAGATGGGTGTTTTCCTTACTGATTGGAAGAGAGCTCATATCATCCCTATTCCAAAAAAAAATAAGAACCCTGCTAGCAGTCTTGACCTTCGCCTAATAAGTATATTTTCCATTCTGTTGAAGATCTTGGTGAAGATTAACGACAGGCAATTGGGTAGTCATCTGTCAAAATTTAACTTGCTACCTACTTTCTAATCTGGTTTTCGCCCAGGATTTAGTTGTACGTCTGCTCTTACTTGCGTTGTCGATGATATCTTATCAGGGAGCGACATTGGTGGTTTGGCAGTATCGGTACTGCTGGATTTGTCCAAAGCTTTTGGCAGAAATGATCATACTCTTTTGCTAGCTATTTTTTATTACATTGGTCTTGGCGAAGTTGTTCTTCGTTTCTTTAGAGCATACTTACTTGGCAGAAAACATACAATAGTTGCTATCGGCCAAGCGTCTGATTGGGCGAGTACATGTTTAGGAGATCCACAAAGATTCATATTAGATCCGTTGCTGTTATCTATTTACATGGCGTATATGTTCTTTTTCGATAATTTCTCATGCAATCTTCATATCTACGCTGAGGATTCACAGTTGTACAGATCTTTCTCTATTGATAAGGTTCACAGTACTGTTGAAGATATCAACCGCAGTCTTAACAATCTGCATACTATCGCAAGAAGACATTGCCTACTTTTAAATGAAGCCAATCATACTTCATAGTGTTCTGTAGTTCTAAAAGTAAGGCCGAACGTACTTGCTGGCATCAGACTGGCAGTTAACAACACACCCCTGAAATTTAAAAGTAATGTGAACAATTTAGGTCTCTTTGTAGATAATGATCTGAAGTTTACGCATCATGTCAGTACTTGTATTAGACTCGCTTAATGCAATTTAAAATCCCCACCGGCATTCCTTTTTGCGTTTCCATTAAAAGCTCGTATGTGATTCCTCGGTGTTATCAGATTTTGATTTCTGCGACGTTGCTTGTGGAAATTGTCTACACCCAATCGACTCACATTCAAGTAGTACAGAACGCATGGTTTAGAGTAATTAATGGAATAAAGCGGCATCAAAGGATTTCTTGTAAACTTAGGGATAGATTTTTCGTGTTTTATTTATAAAATTTTGGATACTGATGCTCCGCGGTATCCTACGGATGTGCACAATATCAACGTCCTCAGGAGGGATCTTATATCCAGGCATTATGCCCGGCAGTTTGAGAAAAGTTTTAGCAACTCTTCTGTACGACTATATAATTACATCCCCTAGATGTCAAGGAATTACCATTTGAAACCTTTAGGCGTGCTGTTTATAATAATTTAATGAATGAGCAACTCCGGCAGATAAACATTTGCAGTATGTTAGATGATTTAGGTTGTACAACAAATTATTTTCTTATTTCTTCTTTGTTCGTGAGCAATCATTAACAACAGGAAACTTTCTTGATCTACTGAAGGTCCAATTGGCAAAAACAGTTTCTGTTTGTATCCTTTTTTCCTTGTTTCTGTATTTATCATTTACTTGCCAATAAATATTATTATTGTATTGTATGTGTTAATGTTTGTAACGACCATCAATTTGGCATTTGTTTAAACTGTAAAAAGATACTTATAATAACTATATTACCGAATAAATGTTTTTGAACATTTTTCGTTGTTGGATAACTGATGATCTCCGGTATGCGTTATTTAGGTACATATATTATTACGTTATATCGTTCATGGAATTTAATTAAAAACAAAAATTATTGAACATATTATATATATTATAAGTAGTCTCGATAAAGTGGGACAAGTTACAGTGCAGTGCGCAGAACAACGTGGAGAGGTCGAGCGGTTGTATCAAGACAAGTGTTCAGTAACGTTTACGTACTCGCATCATTTATGATCTTGACCTTCATGAGTGAGCGTAGGCGATGCGGAAGCAGGAATGTTTGCTCATAAAATAATGGTAAAAAATATATTATATAGTGTACTGAAACACTAACTGTTTTAAGAAGGTTTCACCGAATCGCAAACTGTGGCATCTGTTAGATATTAGAATCGTTTGAACAGAATCCACAAACGACATCGAATCATTTTGTAATTCTTCAATTCCCTCCGCTAGTAGCTCTTGCGAATATTTTCTAAATCACATTTTACTTGACTATCTTGAAACATTTTCTGGTTTTTCTGGATAGCTTTGGCGTGTCTCGGATCGAATTGTAAACTATCTTCTTTAGATCATCAAAATGTTGGCAGTAGTAAAACGCAGCCTTTAATCACGTTCTCCAACGCGTAGTAATCGGATGTGGTGGTTCAGGTACTTTGGAACACGGCTCGTGAAATATTTTTGTATTTTTTGTTTTTGCATGTTACATGTAACAGATTGCCACTCTCTTGTTTAAAAGATCGGTCTAAGGAAAGCATGTTAGCGGCACCGTCACTTACAAACATTATAAGTTGGGTTGTTGAAACTTGAAATTTGTTCAATGTCCTCAACACCACTTAAAATTTCATCGATAGTTGATTTTGGAACTCTTTTGTAAACTACGACAGGGAATGACGGTTCAAACTCTTCCATTGTACGTACCATCACATTTACCACAGAATGTTTTTGCCGATCGGTTGTTTCATCCACACATAACCACAATTTTTATCTTTCAATTCTGCTTTAATTCTTCTTTCAACATAGTCACGAACAGATGGCATAAAGTTTCTTAACGATGTCCGACTTGGTAATGTGTAATCCGAATACTCGCTTCAGAAGGAGACAAACACCTATATCAGATATAAATTGTTCGCTGTATTATTTGCCACGGATTGCAGAAGAGTGTTTTCACGCTCCAACCCGCTGGTACACGTGAAATAGTTGTCACACTTAACACATTTAATTCTATCGTCTTCGTATTCTAAATCCGGCGTTCTCGCTTTACATTTTCTGGTTTATTCGAAATACGCCGTTTACAAAACGTACCTAAATGCTGTAAAAGCGTGGTTTGATACAGGTACTCGATTCTCCGTGCTGCGCGTTTCATCCCTCTACGTTGTTTTCCGCACGACATTGGAACTTGGCTCTCTTTGCCGAGACTATTTATAAGTAATATTGCATTTTATTCTAGAGCATTTCTGGATATTATAGCATTGTTTTTTTTTTTGTAAGATATTGGCATTCTACTGCAGTATACTGGTTGTCACAATCAATTCAAGACGGTCTGACCGAATCGTTACCGCCTAAATCCGACAAAATATATGACTGGCCATCTGATTTGCTAAAACCAGACATGGTAATAGTTTTATTCACGAGCGAAGAAATCAGACACCAAAGAATTTCTCGAAGAGGGATGCTTACCCAGCAGGAAGAGTTACTGAAATCTAGCGCAGATTTTAGAAGAAAGTAACTTAATCAATAGTAGGCTTTAGACCAAGATTATTTTTTTTGTTTCTTTTAGTGTAATTAAGGCATATGAGAATATAACTGAACCAAAAGTGGAATTTGTGGATTCAAGTGGAACGATCAACAGCGTTGTTGGTGCCGTTGATGGAAAAATCAAACACCTCTTTCGTTAATGTTTGCAAATAGTTTACTTTTTTAGTTATTATATGGCTATGTTGGACAATATAAGTATTATAGTTAAGTTGCATTTGCATTGTGTCAGTTTATAAACTAAAACTATTATTAAATTTTTTTAATCTTGCAGTCTTTAAAGTTTGTTTTCTTTTTCATAGAGATCTGGCCATATTAGGATCCTATTTCTAGGGTAGGGAGTGCTAGGGAAATGTTCCTTAGTTGTACTCTAGTATATCTGTACGTTTAGCGTATGGACACACTTCGCGAATCCCTACCCAGCACCTCACAATGACCAATGCAGTATGCAAGTCCATTGTATAATAAGTCTTTAAAAAATTATGATCGAAATATTTTGTACGGGTTTAATATCCCGTTAGGATCCAAAGTCTTCTTTAAATGGTGCATAAGGCGGATAACATTCGGATCTTTAATCATATTCAAATATTCCGCCTTAACAAAGCCGATTCCATGCTCCGAACTAATACTGCCCTTCATTTCTTTAACTCTCTTAAAAATGTACGGTTCTATGTAGCGCACGGTATCGGGATTGAATTCTTTGATCGATATTTGTAGATGTAAATTTCCATCACCTACGAAACGTAAGCATTAACCTTTATCGAATAATAAAGGACAATAAGATCTTTTACCTAAATGACCAAATCCGAAAACTCGATGAGCCCTCGCACCCATGTATTCCCGCATTTCATTCACTAATTTGTAGTAATTTTCCAGCGGCAGCGTGAAATCGTAGCACAATACGTACCCGTCATATTTAAATGTTTCTGGAATTCTCTCCCTAACGCTCCAGATGTCCTAAAATGATATTAATACTATACTGTCAATTACGGTAGAAATTACGTAATTTAAATTGGCATTTTGTTATTGTGTTACAACTAGCTAATTATGGAAATTATAACTTTCGCCCCATATCACTCCAAATTTCTATTTTATTATTTCAAATTGTGAAAACTCCTCTTTGCAATAGCTAATTTTTTTAACGTTTGGTTGACTTATTGGCATTTTAATTTAAAATTGGTCTTTTCTATCGAAGAAAAATGCTGAATTTTTAACTTTTTTTTACGATTTGATGTTTGTTTCTACGTATTTTCACGCTTACCTATCTTTTGTATTTAGATAAATTAATTTTTGCAACAAGTGATAATTAGTAACTTTTCTCGACAAACGCAATGGATAAGTTGTTAAGCAGGGACTTTGTTGCAGACAAAATCAAATAAAACGTAGGCTACTAAAATGGGCCATTCACTTGTGGCGCGTTTAATCTTTCAAAAAAATACCATTAATTGACATTTATAATAAATTTTTCAAAATTTTAAAATTGGATTCGTTCCCAAGATATCGGACTGTCCCAATCCTCACTCAACATATTGTATATGTAATAATGCACTCAGTTCTTTTTGCAGGATGCTTATTTTTGTAAATTTTTGAATTTGTAATTAATCAATTAAACTAAATTTATTTTTTAGCTTTGCTTTGATAAATGGCGAATGAAGGATCTCTGACAGTACTATAATTCGGATTTTCAAAAACAACCATGTGCATATACACTCCGCAAAAAAGTATAGCATAATAAATTTTTGTAGCACTAGAATAATTTTCTGAGTAAAGAAACTTTCAAATATATCCTGATAAACACCAAGAAACAATTATTATGATTATTTAAATAACATAGGAACCAAATGAAAATAAACCAGAATTTCATATTTATTAAGGAGATATGGTAAAAGAAATTGTTGGAAAAAATACAAGATAGTAGCTTAATACTCGATATTCTCAACTCTGGTTCTTATGACCGCTCGTATTGGATTTGGTATCAATTCAATTAACCTCCGTATATAACCTTGCTCTAAATTCTCCCAGTCTTCACGAAGCGCATCTTCTGATCCCTGTTGTTCTGCTGGGGCAACATGTTGGGTCCGTACCACTGTGAAGACAGTTTCACACCTTCGCGGAAGGATTCATGTCTGGACTCGCCACAAGCCAATCTAAAATTGGAATGCCAACCTCATCAAGGTGTTCTCGGACGATTATCGCTGCATGGGGTCGTACATTATCGTGCATTAGCAAGAATTCGTTGCTTATTACTGGTGCGCATGGTACTACTAATCTTGTAAAACGTCTGTTATATATCACAGGGCAGTCATTGTACCTCTGTTTGCTAATGCTAACTTTGTACGGCCTGCTGAAGCGATGCCTCCCCAAACTATGATGGAGCCACCACCAAAATTAGGTAAGGTAGATCTGGTATACGTGTATCTGAGGTGTAAAGACTAGAGAAGAAGTTTTGTTCATTTCCCAATTGACATGTTTCCTAGCAAACCTTAAACGGGCTCCTTGGTGATTTCTAGTAAGACGAGAAACTGTAATGGGTACTCTGACTCTTATTCCACTCTGACTTAACCTACTACGAATGGTTTGGGTATTTATTCGAGTATTTCTAACTCTAGCCAAGTCGATTTGTAATTGTCTTTCAGTTACATGCCTCCGATGTAATACGTGGTTAACACGACGAGTTACCGTGAGCTTCCAAAGTGGTTTTGTTTCTACAGTGCGTCAGTTTGGTTCCCGTATTTTCTCCTGAAGAAGCTTCCTACGACGGAAACAAAGCTTCGAAATCTCACCTTTCTCTTTTCTTTTTTCTTTCCGTCCACCTTCCTCTTTTCATCTTTTTTCTCTTATTCCTTTTTCAGTTTTTTTTCTTTCTGTTTATTTCATTGTTTTTTTCCTCTTTCTTTCATTTAAGTTTCTTCTCTATCATGACACAGTCCAATTCCGGAAACAGTTAGTTTATTACTGACACTGGCTGTGAAAGCCTACGTATTTATAAAAAATCTCAGTCTATAAACTCCTTTTTATAGTGTATGCGATACCTTTTTGGCGGAGTATATTTTAATAAATTAATCTTCGCAACAATTAATAATAACTTTTCTCGACAAGCATAAAGGATAGGTTGATAAGTAAGGACTCTGTTCCAGATTTCAAAAATCAGAGTGCTGAAAAAAGCCATTAAAGGTGACGCGATTAATTTTTAAAAAAAATTACCATGGAATATGTGCCTTTCCTTAATCGGCATTTATAATAAAGTTTTCAGAATTTTAAAATCTCCGTTCCATTCCTCGCTGAACATGCTGTATATGTAATAATGTATTCAGTTATTTTTTCAGCATGCTTATATTTGTAAATTTTTACTGGACTTGTCCAACTAAATCAAATTTGTTTATGACCTTGCTTTAATAAATGGCGAATGAAGAATTTCTGATAGTACTATAACTGGGATTTTAGAAACAACAAGTATGTATATTTATTGACAAAAAAAACATTTTGAGATAAGAAAACATCAAGTAAATAACAGTATTGATTCCAATTCCTGAAGGATATTGGAACAAAAGATAAATTATAATGTATAGTTTCAAAAAGCTTGCGCTGATTAATTTATTCTTTGGGTAAATTGCCAAAAAACCAACCTACCTTAAATTTTGAAGGGTCTGTAACTGCAATTCCGTTTAGAATAAAATGTTTATTCAAAGCTGTTTCAACAAACGAGTATAATTTTTCTTGATCATGCTCGTCTTTGCTTCCTGACGTTTCCACTAAAAGGTAGTACGGATATTCACCAATCGGCGATTGAAGACCCAAATGCTCTTTAACGATCTCCATGGAATGGCTGTCAATAACTTCGGTAGCTGACAAAATTTCTGATAACTCTTCTTTTGCGTACATAAACGTTTTCAAAACTTTCTCGTAATTTTGTAAGCCAACGAATGCAAGATTTTGGGTTTTCGGTTTGGTGGGACATTGTATAGCTACTTTCGTTACAAAACCTAGTGTGCCTTCAGAACCGATAAAGAGATGTTTTAAATGGTAGCCTGTGTTATCTTTCTTTAAAGAAGATAATAAATCTAAGACCTCTCCATTTGCTTTTACCTAATTAAAAGAAATTGCTACAATTACTTTGTATTAAAAACCTTGACGACTACATTACCACTTCTAATCCCAAAATATTTCCGTGCAAATTACCGTATCTAAGCAGTCTTAAACCTCCAGCGTTTGTCGATACATTCCCACCAATATGACATGATCCTTTTGCTCCTAGATCTAAAGGCATCATGAGATCTTTTTCGGACAATCTATCATCTAAATCTTGTAATACACAACCGGCTTCACAAATTACTACCCCTACATTTGAAAATTATCAATGGCTATTATCTAAATTTTCGACTTTGGAAACTTACCAGATATTTCATCTAAACTAATAATTCGATTCATCAACTCGGTTGATATAATAATCTCGTCCAAAACGGGCACTGATCCTCCAGCAATACTTGTGTTTCCACCTTGAGGACATACTGCCAGCCTATTCTGATTGCAGAATGCTAAAATTTGTGATACTTCTTTCGTTGTTTTGGGTTTCAACACCAACCTACTATTACCTCAAAAAATATTGTAGTTTTAGAGTGGATAATTTTGAAACGATGCTTTGGTGTATGTTAGATTTGCTATAGGTATATATAAGTATACCTCTTAAGTGGTTCAACCAGTCTACATTGTATTTTTCCAAGTCGGAAAGGTCCATTATCATTCGCTTTTCGCCTAGAATATGTTGAAAGTAATCGATGTGGTCTTCATCTAAGAAGTTGTAGTTGCCTCTTTGTACATTGTAGATGTTCTGAAATTAAAGAATTATTGAAACCTTTTTAGACTTGTTGATTTTACTGTAATTTGTTGCGAAATAGAAGGTTAAGTGAGTGTTTATAATTTCGTCATGTTTGAAAATTGTACTGCCCAACACAATTTTTGCTGATTTCTATATAAGACTTATTTTTTTTCTAATTTGGGTGTGCTGAATCCGAATTAGTTTTTGCGTATCACGCCAAAGTTTAAGTCTATGCCATACTATGCTCTTTGAAGAATTACTACTGCGGCTGAGTTGTTACTTAAGAACTGGTTTTGCAGTCCCTTGGACACTCCAGCAGTAGTCGGCCACCATATGAAGATCCCATTTTCCTTGGTATCGAAATTCCATGGCTTTTAAATCTTGTTTATCGTTGACAGCACCTAAATTTTCGAGAAATCCATCAAGACTACTATGAAGGGAAATGAAGCTTTATGCTCATGTTACAACCTAGACGGGGAAATTTTTGAAGAATTGATTTAACTGCTTCTTTGTAATTGGAGGGTTTTCTGTTTCCAAGAAAATTGTTCGCGCCCATAGTAAATGAAGTGCAATTCTCAGCGTCGTTCATAGAATTGATGAAATTTGGCTCTGTTATTAACGTTCTAATTTAAGGTCTATCAAACACCCAGCTTTAATTTTTTTCGTAACTTAGTTGTGGGAATTTTTGACACTCGCTTTGCAAGTCTAGAGCTTTAGCATATTGCTTCATAAAACCCAATTTCGGCAAATGGGAAATGCCGTAGAAAAAATGTGACGTAATAGGGGAAATGGGTTTCATATTTGGCATTAGCGTATCAACATATATTAGTTAAAAGCAGTTGCTAGATCTTAGTCAGCAGAAACAACATTTTTATTTGTTGGCCAGTGTTATCAAAGAACAATGAGAAAATTGTTTCACTTAAATATTTACTTGTTTCATATATTCTTGATTTTTCACGTGATTGTTAGTACCTTATCAGTTCATTGTCACTTAAAATAGGGTAACACAGGTAAGTTTATTATTAAACGTGTTTTTCAAATTCTTCTACCTTCTATTTGTTTTTAAATGCATAGCGCAAAACTTAACATATTTATTAACATTGCTTATGCTGCCCAAGTTTATAATCTTTCGTAGATTTCCAGTATTTAATTTTCGTAGGAAATAATTTGATTTAGAAACGCTAACTATCAACCATTTGCGTATGCGTAATGTTCTAAGTAATTCTTATTGCTTTGTATTAATTATTGCGTTACTTTTTTCCCGTAGTAATATACAATAATTTGGGAAATCCAGTTACGTATACAATATCGATATGGCCACGGGGATATTTTAAATAATAACTAGTATTCGAAGAAACTGATAATAAATTTTTCCCCAGTAAGAACGTAAGTTTGAAAATGATGACGATTTAATCGGAAATATGTGTATCTATCAAGTAGTGAGTAAATTACTGCAACAGTTGTGATATCAATTTATGTTATTTATACCTACACTATCGCTCATAGGTAGAACTGATAATTTCGATTGTAACGTAGTGCAGGCTCGTGAAGCCTCATATCGTTTAACAGGTGAATTATTCTTATCTAAAACAAATGGCTACTGCAAAAATATGAAATTCGATTTGTGATCGACTGTTGTTTCATATAAAGTCCCTGTCTATTTTATTAAGGTCACCTCATAAATTTAAGCTCTTGTGTATTTCCAATGCGATAATTTACAAATACAAGTATAAAATTCATGAATAGGGTTTACAATACCTATCTAAATACGTCCCCTAAATACATTTCTAAGAAATTAAGGAAGTGCCACTTAATGACCTCTTGCCTATTATGATCCCCCTAATGCATCATTCGGTACCGTATAGAAGATGGGTAGAAACAAAATTGAAAGACACAGTAGTTCGTAAAATATTATTGGGATTGGTTACTATTGTAGAAAGAACATTTATGTTTATGTAACAATGTTTTTCCGTGTTCACGTGTTGGTGTTGCACTTTAAGTCATTGCTTATATGCGCTTTAGATTTTTTTGGTATGGTTGAAAAAAGGACATACCAAACGAGAAAAAACTGCGTATTGGGGCATTGTTGGACATATTCTCAGCGCACTGCAGTGAATCGCCGTTTTAATGAAAGAAAGGATACCCACTAAAAGTACTGGAACTTGTTTTACAGCAAGAAAAGGATCACTACTAATCCAGATGACTGACGTATCCTACAACTAGCAACTGAAAATCGAGATTTATCCGCCAAAGAAATAGGAAATGTAATGTCTCAACAAGGAACGCAAATATCCACGCGTGCAATACGTAGACAATTGTACGAAGCCGGATTAAAATGCAGACGCCCCCTGAAAAAGCTAAGATTGATTCCGATGATGAAGCGAGCATGTTATGAATGGGCAAAACGTTATCAACATTACACAATTGAAGATTGAATTGAAAATCACGCGTGCATTCGAGAAGAAACACTACAAAAGAGCAATCAGTAAGCAATATTGAGGATGTGTGACATAATGACGCCCGAATTAGACATACGCTTGATAAAGGTACGCCAAAAAGAATAAGAGCAATTATAAAAACCAAAGGAGGCATTACAAGATATTAGTTATATCTTTGTGACGATATCTATAAACAGATCTGAATAAACTTATATATGTTTTATTTTAGCAAGTGGCCGTAATAAATTGGACAGGGACTGCAAAAACATATACACAACGTTTACTGTTCTGACCAGAACCCACAAAAGCATCACTTGAAATACGAGATTAAAAGATGGGGAGAAAACCAATAAGGCTTGTACTGAGAAAATTCACTGAAACAAAGTTTGAAGGTATTCGTGAGTACTTCGCCAAGAATATCAAAAAAGATCTTGGAATATGGATAGAGGTACTGATAGGAAATGGAGGCTTAACATTGAAGTATATAAATTTGGGAAAGCTTAGGATCAACTATACAATTTATGTTAAAATCTATAGACTGCCATTAATTTTTCAGTAAGGCACTTATAACATCTATATTGAATCAATGCACGAGGATCCTAGGGTAATATTCTAAGCTACCAGACGCCTCCAATTACTGTAACGAATATAAAGTACTTTTAATACAGTAGACCTTTCAAAATTACATAATAATGTATAATAATAATAGCCTGTTATTAAAACTGTGTTATTTGATATGGAATCTTGGAAAAAAGTAATTGTAGCAATGCATGGCTCAATTAAAACGAAGAATTAATTATTGACTACTAAGAAAATATTCATGCTACTTTATACGATTAACTAACTTTCCTTACGAACGTGCAATAGCAACATGAAATTTAGTTAAAATATTTATGATATAAGGTGCAGGTATAAAGTTTTATTATCCTCAATTGTCCAATTATAAATTTCCAAAGGCACTGCACGAGGGCTCCTGAATATATTCGTAAGAAATCGAGGTGCAATAAAGTTCTAAAAACTCAAACCACTAAGTATTGTTGTATGGTAATTATGTACACTACCGTCCAAGAGTTGGGAAACAGTAACGGATTTTACAAAAAGTCAGAGATACAGCAAAATTTTATCGTGATTGTTAATGCATCTATATAACATAAATGACTGTCGTCAAAGAAAAGCAAATTAACTCAAACGTAATAATTTCTATGCTTTATTTAGCTCGTAAGTTTATTTTCGTCCATATTTAATCTCCTTTGGCTTTTGATAACTGCTTCACAAATTTTAAGCATTCTTTGAAGCAATTTCTCGAGACAATTCGCATCAATTTATTGCCATGCATTCTGTAAATACTCCTATCATTGTTGGATGTTCTGAGGTTGTTGCCCTCTAGCCCTTCGATTAAGTTCATCCCATAAAAGCTCTATGGGGGATACATCCAGACTTTGAGGAGCCCAAACCATTAATTTTAGTTCATGTCTTGCTACTTCCTCCTCTAAGAAGTTTTCACAGATTCGAACCGTATGTTTGGGCTCATTGTCTTGCTGGAACACAAACGACTCACCAACAAGACGGCTTCCACACAAATTACCATGATTTTGCAAAATATCAAAATGCTCTTCTTTGAGCATTGACCACTAATTTTCACTAAATCACCCGTAATTCCAGCAAAACAATCCCAAAACATAACACTACCACCTCCGTATTTGACGGACGGCACTGAGCGGACCTCACTAGCTCTTTCTCCTGGTCGTCGACAAATAAAAACTCTCCGTTGCATTCCAATCATCTAGTTACTAGTTTACATGCTTTTTTGCCCATTTCTCTTTATGCACGCGTTTTAAAAACGGTTTTTTTTGCGGCCGATGCATCCCCTTAAACGTGCTGCTAATAATCGCCTCTTGACGGTAGTAATAGAAACATTTGTTCGTTGTTATGTATCAATGCGTGTCGCGATATCCGGTGCCGTTAAACGTCGATCTCATTTTGAAGTCATTACTATAAATCTATCTTCAGCACAAGAAGTCACCCTTAGCTGCCCACTTTGTCTTCTATCACGGTTTTGTCCTGTTTCGGTGAAATCCCTAGAGCAATTTCTAACGATTTCGCGATATGCCTATTTTAAAGGAATTTCACCTTGTTTCCAAACTTGTGGACAGTAGTGTATGTAAAACTATTATTCCGCAATCTTAAAACTTGTTTTTTTTTTCAGTCTTATTGCTACGATTTACAATAAACATTAAAATTGTTTGTTTTGAAAGGACAATTTCAAAAACAAAATTTTTACGTTTTGAGGAAGAGACGCGACACAAGGGCGCTCAATACTCACGGCATCGCACAGTAAATCCAAAAAAGTGCATACATACTTTGAAATAGCTAAGATTTCATGAAATTCAATATACCAAGTTTAATACCTTCGACATTAAAAAACAAATTAGTCCAATTAATTTTCTCCCTATAGATTTTTTTTTAATGTAAACAATTTATTGAAAGCCTGAGGACCGCCACTGCTTATTTATGCAGATTTAATATCTTGATTGAATAACATGGACAAGTATAACTCAAACTTTACCGCTTTCTCTATCAGTTACAAACATATGTTATATGTATACACTTACGAACAATTTTATCAATTAAAAAAAAACTACGGAAAGTATTCTAAATATAGTATGAAGTATTCGATTAATGTACCTTCGTAAAATCTGGAGAATTGTAAAAGCATCTTGCGCATTGTGTTTTCAAATAATTTACAGCGTTCTTTTCGAGGATACGTCCGTAAACTTTCGACAACATATTTGCACTACACTTTGCCACTTTACTGAGAGGCCGTTCGTATCACGCGAACGTTATCGTAGCGAATAGCGAAATTTCACTTCGATATGTATTAAACGAGGACGTAAGCAAGAGAATTATGCACGTGGAACGTTGACCGCTTAACACTACGTCGGAACAGACGGCTAACACCATTCAATGTTGTTATGATGTGGTAGCTAGTTGGGGACACCTATTAAGTATTCGTTGAAGAGTGGTCGTGGAAAGTCACGGAGATCAGTGTGCGCGATAAGATGTCGATAAAGAAATGCGTTTCAATGAAATTAACGTATAGTCGATTACCATCTAGAAGCATGGTCTTTGTATATAGAATAATTTTAATAAAATTGTATATCACGCATTGCCAAAGTGTCATTTATTACGGTAACCTTGATTTACAGCTAAAATATAACGTTATCATGCAATCTTGAGTAGGCGCAACATTTAGTATGTGCAAATATTTACTTTAGGAAGTGTTTATCTGCAATGTGCATAAACGTTACGTTCTTTATATACACCATAAATTGCAGTAAATTATTATCACATATCTAATGCATAAAATCGTAGTTTACGTCAAATGAATTTTTCGTAAAGATGCTTGATTTATTTTATTTATTTGTATTATTTCAATCTCATATATACAGTCATGTGCGCGAAAATAGCGGTCCCAAATTAATAATTATAAATCGCATTCATAACAGACAATTCTGACGCAGCTATATTAAAATTATTTAATATCCCCGAATACATATGGTTCCGGTAAAGTACCGAATGTGGGGGGAATTATTGAATTTTCTAATTATACGCTGTTATTTGCCTATGCATTGAAATACCATAGTTGACGGCAGTAAACGCAGGTGCATAAAGTTCTGTCTGTTGTAGAGAAATACAAGCATTTTTAATTATACATTTCTGTTGTAATATAGATCGGGGAAAATATTGTTCATCGGAAAAAAGGTCAATTATACTCGAACTCCGTAATAGATCGAAAAGGTACAAGTTTATACAAGAAACCCTCTCTTGTATTACGAAAATGATTGTGAATACTAAAAACTGGAGAAAAGTGGAAACTGGCGCTGGGAAAAACAGAAACATTATAACTTGTGCAAAGAAGACAGCGTTCATAACTTCCATTGCAATTAAAAATGAATTAAACCTTCCTATAAGTATCTCTACTATTAGGCAAACATTGATTCAAGTAAAGTTGCCTGTGAGAGGGCTTAGAAAGGTACCACTATTAAGTAAAAGTTAAATGCAGAGTATGTTATCGTTTGCTCATAAACACGCGCGATGGAACGAAAAAAAGTAGCGTAATGTACTGAACTCATATAATATTAAAGTAGTTTTATTTAATTCTGGTGCATAACATGTACGAAGATCATCATCAACAGCATTTCAAACTTCGTACACCAAAAAGATGGTAAAATTCGGATGATCAAGAATTATGCTGTGGTGGTGTTTCTCATGGTGTGGCTGTTTACACGAGATATAAGGCATAATGAATGTAAACATATTACAAACTGTTCTTCTGCCATATCCTGAGGAAGAAATGCCATTAAAATGGTTATATATGCAGAATAGCGATCCGAAACATGTATTCCCTAAAGCGATTCGAGATAACGTTTGCGTTTTAGATTGATCGTCGCGGACTTAAACTCAATTGAAGATTTACGGGGTGTATCTGCTGCTTAGCTCCAAAATATTGACGATCTGTGGAGAATATGCCAAGCTGAATTGCAAAATATTTCAGTAGAGACAAGTAGGTGATAAAGAATAAAGAATAAAGGTCAAGCAACAAAATATTAGGTTTGTCAATCCAATTAACTAATTTTGATAGTATTTTGGAATGACCACTATTTTAATGCTCAACAATTATTTTCTATGTCCTACAATATAAAACAGTTTTATTTTCTCTTTGGTATTGGAGAATCTATTTATTTATTGTTGCAGCTACATAACGTGTAAGAATAAGTAAAATAAACTTGATTTTTTTATTTGGCATATAAATTGATATTTTAGCCAATTTAAGTCTATTGTTTTTTTGATCCACATAACTACGTAATACTGCGACAAGATCGCAAACTTTCTCATGACATCCTAAAGGCGTTAATTAGGTTTTTATTAAAAAAGATAATAGGTTTTACTTTAATTACACAGAGCTCCTGAGTGATGATAACAGTTAATAGTAATCATAGCTACATATCTTTCTAATGACGGGAATAGTTATCGTGATTTTGATATAATGTTCCGAAATTTTATATTTATATTCTAAACTTAAATGTAGAATATTTCCTCAGGATGTTAATTTATTGTTAGAATCTTTGGTAAGTATAAATATTATTTTATAGATGTTCTAAATTGGATACTTTTTTGTTCAGAAAACATTCTGAGGATAATATTAAATTAACAAATTTCTTTGTTGCAAAAGCTTTTTTCAATTTGTCTTCTTCACTGCGCGAACACAACGTTGACTGAGGAATCATACCCCCATTCCTCACGGGTGCTACTGAGAAACTTAACTTCGCAAATAGGATGACTCAACGGTTTCGGTCCTTCAATAATATTTTGTTCTCAGATGAGATGCTTTTTCACCTTAATGGCCATATAAGCAGGCTGGACACTTTCTAAAAATTAGTGTTTGGGCTGCAATGTCTGCAATGGGCCTATTGTTGGTCTTCATCGGTCTTCATTGTATACATGAACATGTACCACTTGGTTCGCATTTAGATTAGTGAGCTGAGTAGTTCACCTTTCTCTATTATACTGTACATACTGTACTGTGGATGGACTTTATTGCTGCTTCAGTTGGTGTGTTCTGTTATTATCGCTTTGTATCATGTTATATTGTTTTCTATTTATGTTGTAGTTGTTGAAATTGTGCCAGTGAAAGTAAGGTATGCTGTTGTATACTGTGCCATAAGGTCGTTTGTGCGATTCTGTTCGATTGTGTTGTTTTGACTAGGTCTTGTTTGCATATAAGTTGTCGAATTGCATTAGCAGTTCATAAAAATTCGTGATATGTTTTTACCTGCTCAATAACTACAGCCTTTGTAATATATTGAAATCGTAATACTTGGATAAAAATTTTACAATTTCTTCCTCAGGTAAGGATGGGCATAAGTGCCGAGCTTTTGAAAGAAGGAGACTTTTCTGTTGAAAGTTTCTTAAAAAACTTTCTAATGCAACTTATTACATTTTTGTGTAGAAGAAAAAAGTTAGGTTGCCATTTAAAAGAAATGCCAAGAACGTAATAAATTCAACAAACATTGTCCAACAAAGTACAGCATCTACTACTAAAACATACCCAATGTGTAAAAAAATGTCGTTTCATAAACGTTATTCCACACTGCACGATTTCACTGTATATGTAATAAGTATTTTGGGTTCTAAAAGCAATTTAAGATTATTTTTAGTTCCGCTTAAAATATAGTCAATACCATTATTGATGGAAATCATTTTTTTATTTTGGTGTAGGAGTATTATCTTTGCTCATTAACTTGGAATCTATTGATGGAACACATTTTTTTTATTTTGATACATTAGTCACTAAGTTGGAATCTACATCAGATCCGTTCCATAAAACGTTTTCTCAAGAAATATTACGAACTGTAGATACAGTACGATAGGAAAAATCTCAGAATAATTTATGAACACCGTACAGGATTTAATTAAGTATCGCATATCATCGTTCCAGTTTAATGTGCTAATGCTTTTCTCCAAATCTCGAAAGAATGTTTATTCACATTTTTTTTGTATTAAAAAATATTATGTTATGTGTCATGTATTAATACATAAATTAAAATGTAATCTTCTTTTTTTGGTTTTTTTACGTAGAACAGTTAATTATTCCAGTACGAACATAAGAAAACTGTTTTTATTCAAATAATTTAAAGTATCTATACCCTGTACACAACACCCACGTATTTCTAAATTTAATTTTAATTTAATTTATTGAACACAAAAGAAAAACGAGATGTTTTATAAAATGGTATTTATTTTTCAAGGATGTGCCAGCAAATCTAATAAGACTACTCGAAAATATATAAAAGCGACTATGAAATGAAAAGTGCACCATCTGTATGCTAGTAGATGAAATATAATAATTGTCCGATTTAATTTGCGTAGTATTCCCTAAATTTAATACAGTTGTCTTTCATTAAGCTCTCCTTGTATCCAATAGTAATCCATTATGATTTTCTTTTTTTCTCCTGTAGCACTCCTTCATTTTTATGATTGTATTTTCTATTCCTTGTTCGGTTTCTCCTTTTTCAAACTCTCCAAAAATAATTTTCAATGAATCATGAAGACTGCAGATAATTTTTTTTAATATCTGAGGGTGGGATCGATCAAAATTTGAATCCTTCTCAAAATAAGAACTGAATTAACCATTGGTTATTATCGCTGTGGGCGACATACTATTCAATCTCGACTCTAGTATTTCCCTAGAAGCAGGAAACCAATCCAACAGATAATGCCAATCCGAGGTTTTTAATATGATTATGACGCAAGTAACCGTTGTCTTGACAGAACATACGTGTTCAATTTTTTTCAACGCTTGGTACTCTCCAAAACTCGCTCCTTTCCTGAGAACGCACTGTTCGATCTCGTTATTACCCTGTTTGTCGAATACTTTCACTTCGCCATTGTGAAGGAAATACATTCGCTCGTCGATGTCACCCTTCTCTATTACGTATTGACCTGGGAGATACACTTGAGGATCCATATGTACGAGTAATTGTCGAATGAAGTCCACGTGCGTTTTGGAAAATAGAACGTGATTGGTGATATGATATCCGTATAGAGCGTACATGATATCTTGGTTAAGATAACCCGGAGCTTGTCTTATCAATGTCGGCATGCTTACGCCCGAGTAGTGGAGCCAAAGGATGACGAAATACTCGCGAACTTTGTTAATTAGTGGAATGGAAACATTTGCGTTCTGAAAGGGAAATGAACATTGTTATATTATTATCTACTATATGCTAAAACATTACAATATGGTTCGAAACACTTTACGAATTTTTGAATTACTGAGAAGCAGATACTGACAAGCCAATGTTTTTTTATCACTGCAGATAGGCGACTTATTGTTGATGATTTATACAGTCAAGAAAAAGCATTCATACGGTGACCAATTTAAACCTAATGATCAAGTTTTTTGATAGGCATTAATTCGTGGGTTTGCCATACAGTAAAAGCTAGTAAATTTAACAGGCTGGAAGATAATATACCGGATGATGCATGTAATCTGGAATTTACAATATCTCGAAAAATACGCATCGTACAGTAAAAAGTGTCGAATCAAAATTTTAATATCTCTGATATGGGCATCTATTAGTACTAAATTATGCCCACCGCATGTCCTTTGTGGGCGGGACAGGCGGCAAATTTGAAATCTTCAATAGGGACCTCTATTTATTATCGCAGATTCGGATTCTACGTTGAAGACTACGTACAATTTGTCTGATTTTTTTCAAGTTGCGGCAGATGGCGCTGTAATCCCAAAAAATGTTTTCCATGGTGTTGATTTCGAAAATCGCTTAACATTTTGTCAGTATATATCAGTATGTCGCATAACGTATATTATAGGAATGAGAGCCCACACTGGCTGCGTCAGGTTGAGCATCAGCGTCCTTGATCTACCAACGTGTGGTGCAGGATAATTGGCGACAAACTCATCGGTTCCCACATCTTTGAAGGCAATTTAACAAGGAACAATTTAGTTTGTTGTAGTGTGGTGTAGGATAATTGACGACAAACTCAATTTTTTTACATCTCTTCACAGGACTGTTACGCCAGGCTTCTTAGTATTCCATTCATCCAATGTCGCTGGAGATTTAGACTTTACAACAACCTCACCATCCCCTCATAGATTTTTTATATGGTTTAAATCAGGGCTCTGTGGAGGTCATTCTAACAATCGAATCTGTTTCTCTTCTAGCCCCTGTTTTACGGTCCTCGCCCTATGTTTGGGATCATTGCCGCGCATTAAAATCTAGGTTACTGGAAGAAATTCATTAGTATATGGTTCCATCACGTTTCCTAAAACGTTGCGATGTACATTCTGATTCATTTCTCCTGCAATTCTGAATATAGGCTCTACACAATGTCATGACATAGAAGCCCGTACCACAACAATTCTTCCACCGTATTTTAATATTTTTATAGTGCACCTATGGTTGGACCTTTTGATTGATGGGGCGTTGCTCATATATTTTTCCGTCAGACCCAAATCGGTTGTATTTACTCTCATCTGTCCAAAATACAAATTTCCAGAAAGAAAGCGGCTTTTCTTTGTGAATTTTCGTAAACTGCAATCTTCTTTGACGCTTGTTATTTAACACGAGTGGCTTTCGTACTGCAATACACCCGTGCAAGTTAAATTCCTCCAGCCGACGTCGTATTGTTCTTCTAGGTATATCAATATCAAATTGTTTATAACATTGGGCTTTTGTTTGTGTAGCTATGCAACAAGCATACATTCGGACTTAGTTTTTGCTATTCTTCAGATAGAATTTTTTTAAAATTATTTTTATTAGAAATTGTATATTGTTTGATGCCGAGCCTTCAACTCCCGCTGCAGGTATTCTATCGCGTTTACACCTGGAAATTGTGGAGGTGTTTCCAGTTCATGTGGTGCATTATAACACATGGGCTGAAAAGTCCCGGGCCTAACACATCGATGAGGCTAGTTTTATTGCAGTCACCTTTCTCTCAGTTAGTACTAACCTTCAAAAGACAGCTGTTAAAATTTCATGATATTCTATTCATTAGTTTGTGAGTTATTGTGCTAAGAGCCACGCTACTTTTGCTATTTTCAAAACAATGGATCAAAGACAATTTCGTGTTTTAATTTTACACTGCTTCTTGATGGGAAAAAATACCGTTCAAGCGAAGCAATGGCTTGAAAAATATTATGGAGACTCCGCTCCATCAGAAACAACAATAAAACGTCGTAAAGATATCAAAAGAACGTATTGGCTTTATATTGCATGAGCATTTGACTATGAGGAAGCGCGTTTGCTCACTGTTGACCAAAAACAAGAACGTGTTGATGATTCTGAGCAGTGTTTGGTCATGTTTAAACGTAGCAAACCGGAATTTTTGCGTCGATATGTGACAATGGATGAAACATGGATCCATCACTTCACTCCGAAATCAAAAGATCGTCATCTGAGTGGACAGCAACTGATGAATCTCGTCCAAAGCGCCCGAAAGCTCAACAATCGGCTGGAAAGGTTATGGACTCGGTATTTTGGGATGTGCGTGGTGTAATATTCATCGACTATCTTGAGAAAGGAAATACCATCAACAGTGAATATTATATAGCGTTATTGGAGCGTTTGAAGGTCGAAATTCCAAATAAACGATCGCATATGGCAAAGAAAAAAATTTGTTTCATCAAGTTAACGCACCGTGTCACAAGTCAATCAAAACAATGGCAAAACTACATGAATTGAACTTCGAATTGCTCCCACATCCACCGTATTCGCCAGATTTGGCTCCCAGCGACTACTGGCTGTTCGCAGGCCTCAAAAATATGCTCGCCGGTAAGAAATTTCGCACGAATGAAGAGGTTATCGCTGAAACTAAGGCCTATTTTGAGGCAAAACATAAATCGTTCTACAAAAGTGGTATTGAAATGTTAGAACGGCGCTGGAATGATTGCGTTGCTCTTGATGGAAATTACGTTGATGAATAAAGCTAATTTTGAACCAAAAAAACCGTGTTTTCTTTGTTAGGCCCGGGACTTTTCAGCCCATGTGTTATAAGACCAATTAAGGAGTTGTGCAATCTTTGCACTCTACAACATGTAATTACGCAATTTTACAGACAAAAATTTCGAAAATTTGTTATTGTTACAAATATACTAAATAATAATAAATACAGGGCGGCACACGGAAACAGGAAATTTGAAATCTGATAGTGGCAGTTCTATGGACATTATTTTTAAAAATAGATTTTATCTTTAGTGGGACACTTAATGGCAAACTATTTACTTTTGTTTGGTCCTACTTCAGTGAGAATTTAGTCAAAATTTCCCATTTCTTTGTGCAACCCCTGTTAAATGAACACATAAAACGTTTTCTGTACCGCAATAAAGACGTTCAGATGCTTAATTTCTTGCTCGTAATTGTTAAGAACATACATTCCCAAGCGCAAGATGTTGGCAAATCCCGAAGTCAACGTGTAGATCATAACTTGAGACACTATGATTATAGCGATCGATATCGCCAACTCCAGTATGGTCCTTGGAGTTTGATGTGCCACCCCGGTGGAACTGAATATGCTAATAACGTACAAGTAAGTGATTCGAAAATTCAAAAAGAAATCGTTGGAAGTAGTAGGATCCGAGGCACTTCGACGAACTTCGCCGATATAGTAACACACATCGCTCGGACAAGCAACCAGCCACCTGGAAAATATGTGATTATATCACGTTATCGTTATACGAAATATACAAGTTACATTGTAATCTGTAATAACGAAATAAAAATAATAACAGTTTCCAGGGCAATTTGTGTCGTAATTACACTGCTAATAATGTTCAATATATTACATATGATTAAAATAGAGATGTTGAGAAAAATATGGAGAATTAACGTTAGCAAGATAACAAAATCAGTTCATATTTGAAAAAATTTCAATCAAACCAATTTTGAAATTGAAAGAATGAAACATATATTGGCTTGCAATGAGTGCATAGTCTGTATTAATTACCTATTACCTATTTACCTACTATTTATAACTTATTGGCTAGTGATAAATAAATCTGGATCCACTGTAGACTGTCACCTAGGCTTTTAAGTATTAGATTTTATAGAGCACAGCCCTTTTTATCACCTACATAAATTTGCGAACAACTAATTTTTTTTAGTACCAAGAACGTTGGCATGTTATTTGGCATGGTTTTATTAAATTATTGGTTTTCAAGATGGAAACTCCTGAAAGAAGGTGCCAACGAGAAAATTATGATTTTCAACGCCTATTTTGCGAAAAATGGGAGTGTTTTTAAGGCAGTTAAACAAACTAGCAAACCACTAGTGTATGGCAATGGGACTGCATATTTCATTGGAATAGAAAAAGATAAGGAGAATGATCCATCTGGAGCTGTAAGGAAAGGGAAAAATAAAAGACTTATCAGTAGAAACACTCACTTACAAATGCTTATCAGACGTACAGGGTGGGGCAGAAAGATCTCCCATATTGTTAAAAGTTGTAAAAATGAAGAAATTTAACCAGAAAGACACTGAATATATTTTTGATAAAAACGTAAAAAATACTTTTCTTAAGTATATTTTATCAATTATATCAGGTAAATGGCGGCCGCCGTTGTCAGTACATTGCTGGGGACGTTCTTGGAAATTTACCACCATCCTCGACGTTAGTTGAGAAAAAATCCTCAAGAGATGAAGGTCTACGTTGAAAAACCTATTCCTTTAGATATGCCCAAAGGAAAAAGTCAGGTACTTAAATCGGGTGATCATGTAGGCCACTCTACGTCTCCTCTTAAACTGATCAAACGTCCAGGAAACCCTAATAATAACTAGCGCATTTTGTAATATTTTTAATAATTAATAATTTTTATTTCTTTTTATAATCTGAAATAATTTTTAACTTTGATTTATAATTTTGAAAATGTATATCTTTTTTGATTTTGCTTTTTTAAATTAAATCTTATAGTCTTAAGCTTACGAGGACGAAATGTTTCCGGAATTGATGATGGCGCAACCCTTTCTATGACAACTGTCAAAATTTCGGACGTCTACTGTCTATAGTTATTGTTTAAGAGTGTGTTTTGTGTAGCAAGTCAGACGGTTCTGTATGCCTGGGGAAACGGCCACAGACATTCAAAATATTTTGTTAGAAGTACGTGGTGGATGTACTCCATTATTTTCGACCATTAGCTTCTGGGTGAGCGAGTTCAAACGTGACCGCATAAGCACAAGTGGCGAACCACGCAGTGGACGCCCAAAAATCGCTACCAACGATGAAATGGTCGACAAGATTCATCGGCGATCGGCCAACACGACGTCGTGTTAGCCGATCACCGATTGAAGCTGAAAGAGATAGAAGAACACAAAAGGCATCTCCGGAGAAAGCGTTGGGCATATCCTACACGAAACTTTGGGTATGAAAAAGCTTTCGGCGCGATGGGTATCGCGTTTACTCACACCGGAGCGAAAACGAAATTGGAGGGGTGTCTGGCGCAATCCTAGGGATGTGTTCATGCGCTTCGTACTTGCAGTGGTCTTTTCCGGGCGAATCGGCTCTGAAGAAAGTAAAGACCGTTCCATCGGCCAGAAAGATCATGGCTACCATTTTTTGGGATTTCCAAGGTATGATGCTCATCGACTATCTGCAGAAGGGAAGGATGATGACGAGGCAATACTACAGCGATCTATTGACCCCATTGGATGCAGTATTGAAGGAGAAAAGAGCTTCTCCACCACGACAATGCACCGACTCATTCATTCCGCATCGTCGTGTTCAAATTGATTGAAGTGCGCTACGAATTAATATCTCATTCTCCATATTCACCGGACCTAACCCCTAGCGACTTTTTCCTATTCCCAAATCTGAAAAAAATCACTGGTAGGAAAGTGATTTGCCTCAAATGAGGAGGTCATCGCCGCTACAGATGACTATTTTGCAGACCTCGAGACATCGTACTTTTGCGACGGCTTGAAGAGACAGGAGCACCGTTTGAAAAAGTATATTGATCTTCGAGGAGACTACATCAAAAAATAAAAATAAAAACCATACCAATTCGGTGTTTTTCTTGTCGATTCCGGAAACATTTCAAGTTTCTTTCCACTAAAATATTTAGTACATAAAGGTCTAACTTACCATATTGTCGCCATGAAGTGAATAACTATAGCTATCAAATACATTAAATAAGTCCATTTGAGTGCCCTGCTAACAGTTAATTTATTCTTGCAGTTGTTATAGTAGAATGTCAAATGTAGAAGTCTAATAGATCTATTGCACCAACAGCAAAAGTATACTATCTTATTGTTCGTAATTGTCGTGGCGATCAGTTCCAATGGAAAACATGTAAATAAGTCGAACCAAAACCCGTTCCATTCCGTCGCATATTTCTTCGCAATGCTTTTAAAGTTCCTGACAAAGATTCCGGTTTCGTGATCGACGTACGATAAATGAAAACCAATCAAGATTCGCGTGAGAAACACTACATCCACAAGATACAAATAATAGGACTTTTCTACGTCCATCCTCGCGACTACAGCTATGACTAGCATTGAGGTTATAGTTGAAATATGTACGCTCAGTACGTAATTGTACGCAAGGTACCATCTCGTTTCAGGATTGATCAGAAATCTTTGCCATCGTTTCATGTAAACGCTTTCCTGAACGAAAACGGATTTTACGGAGTGTTCCACGTAGGTTGAGTCCATGTATTCCGTATTGAGGTATTGCGCTTTTCTGAGTTTCTCTCTTAGTTCTGGAAAATTTTCGCTTATGATGTATAATAGTTCACTTTCAATGCAAAGTAACTCGACATGTACCATAGCTGTAGCGCTGATGGTTTGCCTTGTTTTACCTACGTGGAGGCAACCAAAACAACCACCCGGTAATAAAACCTTTAATTTTGTTCCAGCTACAGATATTTGCACCTATAACATTAAATTGTAAAAGTATTCACTGCCTTTTTTTATTCCAATTTGGGTTTTAGCCTGCTGTTTCGTTGTAATAGGCTATTCAGTTGTGTCTCACTAATAGATAGATTGCATGTAAGTTATTAGTTAATTTTGATCAACTTTTTAAGATTCTGAATTATATAATAATAATCTTTATTATCCAACAGGTCTACACCTAATAATACGATAACAAAATAAAATTAATACGAGGGATGACTTACTACAAGTTTGGACGTGGATTATCTTAACAACAGTGCATCAATCAACTAACTCACTTAAGCTTTTGGCGATAACGCACCATTTAAAACCGCTGTATATCACTGGTTTAGTGAATTTTATCGTGGTCGTTGTTCACTCAGGGACGAATTTAAAGAAGGTTGACCCAAATTGATTAGAGTGCCAGAAAACATCGATATTAGGAAGTGATAAAGATGCCGTGAGATTCCTGGGGATTAGCATGAGAGGTATTCACAAGATTTTACACGAACATATTCCACATAATTTGACAATAATAGCTAAAAAAAGGGCTCGTGTCGATTGACGCAAAAATCCTCAAAAAATACAATGGGGGTGCGTAAAAAGCAGTGTATAACATTTATACAGGTGACGAATCTTAGATCTTGACTAGAATCGACTGTATAGGTTTTCCAAATTGAACCAAACCCAACAAAAGTTCGCGCCAAAAGCACCTCGAAGCCTGGCCTGTCTTTTTGAGATAAACGGGCATGTGGATGCAGTTCCACTAGAGAATCTTTGAACGGTCTATTCTGAATGGTACACAACCATTTGTTTGCCAGAAGTCTTTGGAGAAATAAGAAAAAACGAACAGGGACGTGGGATCATTCTTCACCATGACAAGGTGGGCTCTCACACATCGACCCAAACAACTCAATATTTAACCGATCAAAACATCGAATTGATAGGTCTGCCATACAGTCCTGATTTGGCACCCAATGTTTTTTTTTGTATTTCCGTCCGCGAAGAATAAACTCCGTAGTTAACGATTTCGACGCCAGAAGAAGCGGTTGATGCATTCCAGATGCATTTTCTGGAGATACGTCAATCGCAATGGAAAGAGTGTTATGAAAATTGATTAAAATGCATGCAAAAGTATATCGATCATCGCGGAAAATGTTTTGAAAAACAATAAAACCATTTTCAATAACAAATACTTATTTTTATTTATTATTCCGGATACATAAATAGCAACCCTTATATATATTATAAGTAAAGATGATTATAAAAGTAATATCTAAACGGAATGTGTAATAATGCATTAAGCAATACTACTTGCAGCCTCATGCAGCAGTTGTGGGTCTCACGTGAAATGATCATCATGTTCATCGTGGCCAATCCTGGATAGTAGATGGATAGTTGGAACTGTCGTCATTATATTAGTTCTTCCAAATGGAACCACATATGTTGAATTGTGTCTCGAACTGGCACATGAAATCAGAAAGGATAACCTCTCGAGTAGGTAGGAGCAATCAACAGTGTTCATCAAAAGATTATGTGAAAATTTTCTGCAGAGAGCGTCCCTACTCCCACTAAAAGATGAAATCGACAGCATATCATTCTACCTCAAGATAAATCTCATCACTCTTGAAGGAGAGATTTCAAAAACTTGCTCTGAATGCGCTCCAAATCCAGAGTGTTAGAAGTCTACAACGGAAACCAAATCAAAGAAGCACACTCAAGTTTACTCAAAACGAAGGCAAAGTACAATGTAAGCAAGGCTATGTATTAAAAGTATTTAGACAACCGAACAAGTTATAAGCATTAGAGTAGACAGTCGAGACGTGGGGTTTAAAAATAAAGCTAGCATGAAACACAACTCCGAGGTTTACAAACTCAGTATTTGGCACTGCCGTTAATGTGGTAAGGTGAGATGAGAGGCACTTGATATGAGTGTATGATACTGCGCAACATTTGATGTTAAGGATAAGTTTATATTTCTAGCACCATTCAACTATGGTATTTAGGTTGCGCTGAAGTATATGTGCATTCCCAGGAGTGGCCACCTCGGAGTATCTCTATGTAATCGATGAAGCAAAGGACAGGACAGTCCATCTGCGGGAGCAAGTCGTTAATAAGAAGTAGGAACAAGAGTGGACCTAAGGTAGAGCCCTGTGGGACTCCATTGGATACCAAACATTCTTTAGAAACATATCCATTGTAAACCACATGGCACTTGTGCTTATGCAAGTATGAGCGCAATAATTCAAGAAAAGAAGGAACTAAACCAAAGGCTGCCAATTTATGCAATAATATTGTGTGATCAATTAGATCAAAGGCTTTGAAAAGGTCATATAGTTCAGTCACTTCACAGCCTAGAGATGTTCAAAAGATCATTCTCTTATAATATTGTTAAACACCTTATATATTTTATTTACATTGTATTTGTGTTTATTTATATTGTGCTAATAAGATACTAAAAATGAACTTTATCAATTTTTGATACTAAATACTAATTTTGAATTGTAAAGCTTAAATAATTTATAGTTCCTTTGAGTTGGTATAACCCCTTCACGGCAGAATCGTATTTGGTCAATAAAACAAAATTGACAGCAAAGACTCAACCTTAATTTAAATTTTCTCCGGGGTCAAATAGATTCGAACGAAACAGCTGGAATTTATGTAAAAAGATACTCACCTTGCCCTTGTAAACAATGTAGCAGAATTTTTGTACGTCGTTACATCTGATTATGTGGGCATCCTTTTTATAACTATACTGCTTGAAATGCGTGCATAAATAATGTATGTCCGTCGACCTACAGCCGCAGAAGAGATTTGCCGTTTTGAGGATTGGCCAGTACATAAAATACGTGAAATCTGCGTACAGTACGGTGAAGAAACTGGCAACGATGTCGTTAACATCGTGTCCTTGACTTCTGTTGAAGAGATTTTCATAATGGTCTACAACTTCCTTAATCAACGTTTCGGAGATCAGATAATTTTGTAGATACTTGACCATCACGTTAACATCGTGTTGATATTGGGTTAGTTTGGTGTTGCCTTTTATCTGAAATTTGTCGTAAAAAAATGGAAAATCGTTTACATAAGTGAAAAGATAAATAAATTTGAAAAACGGATCTGTGCATTGAATCACCTTGGTTATTGATAATCCACTATAGAGAACTCGGTATCTATACGGCTTACCTTCTTGCTCTAAGTGCACTCTGAAGTAGAATTTGGGAAGGATACTGAATTATCATCATTTGCCTTATAATAAGCTGTACATTCAGTATGCATCCAGTACATTGGCGAGATACCAAAGAAGTGTGTGGTTACGTTAGGAATATGCTATTTCATATTGTTAGTTTATTTGATCCATGATATGTAAAAAAGTAAGGAATTTCATATAGAGAAATTGCTCTGCAATTAAATATTTCTGGGTGTTGTGCGCATAGGATAATTAAAAAAGCCGAAGGCCCAGATCAACAACGGAACGAGACGACCAATACATTCGAGTGACTTGCCTAACAAATCGCCGCCTTACTGTACTGAGTTCAATTTGCAACGCTGTTGGCCAGTAAGTGTGTCGACAGTAGAACGCAGAGTAATGAAAGCCAGTCTGAGGGGTCGTATAGTAGTCAGAAAACCACTTTTGCTAAGTTCTATACACAAACGGAAAAGTCTAAATTGTGCAAAAGCACACGCAAAGTGAAGTATAAATGATTGAAAACATATATTGTGGACGTCACACGTTTGTTTGTCGCCGCTCTGGAGAAAGAATGTTAGACGAATCTATTTCAAAAACAGTGAAACATGGAGGAGGAAATATCATTGTATGGGGTTGCTTTGGAGTCGAAAGGATTGGAAAATTAGTTGAAAGAGACAAAAAAATGACAGAATAGACAAACGGAATAGTCTAAATTGCGCAAAAGCTCGCGCAAACTGAAGTGTAAATGATTGAAGAAAAATATATTATGGGCGGAAGAATTGAAATTCGAATTATTTGAACACGTAGAACGGATACAAGTGACGAGGTTGCCAGCCAGAGTGAGATTTTATAGATGTTTAGGAAGAAGAAGTATAAGCAAACCAAATAAAAGGTGGGTGCCGTAACAGGCATACTGCCTAAAATCTGAAGTGAAGAAGAAGTACCAATAGCAGTAAAACGCGGTTTAGGTCTTGTTCAAATTTGAGCTAATTTGCATAACAGTTGCACATCCTACAAGAACATACAGCACTTGCAGGATAACGTTTTATGGGCGAGCAATTTTGTTTTCAACAAGATAACGATCCAAACGGTACCTTGATGAATTGGAAGGACAACCAACATGGCCAACCCAAACCAAGGATTTGAATGTCAATGACGTGCAGAAGATCACTAAGAAATGTGAAGTCAAGTGAAATGTCAAGTTTCGACAAGAAGCAAAAAATTCAAAATTCCTGAATTTATAAATAATTTAATAGTCAAGGAGGGTAACGCTGTAATCTGGACGAGGGATGGATACATAGAATATTAAGTAACTATAATTACTGTAAAAATGTGTACTTTTCCTGTTACTCAAAAAATGTATTAAGTAATTTATTACCCTTGCAGTTAATACTAAAATCTGAGCTACTACCCAAAACTTCCTGGAATTGTTAAGAAAACCAAAACAATTAATTCTAATCAAAAATTTAATTGCCAAGCACTCCTTGAAATCGGCTGTAGTCAGCTTCCTTCAGCTTGATTTTATCTTTACAAGTATGAAAAAGTTGCACGTCGACGAGTACGGTCGTGGGATCTAGTTTTTTAGCTAAAAACGGAGCAATCTTTGTTTACGCCGCATATTCTCCCTTGATCGCCTTAAAACATTGTTCCTGGTCCAGATGCGTAGCCACGATTCCCGATGAGACGAATTCCTTGCAGACAATCTCACTAATGTCTAAAAAACGTGCCAAAACTGATTTCACAATGCTGCGAACCTGAAGGGGTAGAGTTTTGTGTCTTCTACTGGGATTTACTGCTTGGTTTTTGGATCATAGCTATACATCCAGTTTTCATCATCTCTATTGCCTGAGACAAGAAGTTTGGATTCTCTGCAATCGTCTGTAGGAAGTCAATGCATGTCCTGTGTCAAAAGTCGGAGAACGAACTTAGCTGCAATCCTTTTTATATTGAGTTTATCAGACAAAATGCATTGGAATATCCCATACAACATTCTTACAATTTCAGCCACGTCATGGACGGTTTTTCATCTATCCTGATTTTCCAAAATCTGACAATGTTTTCGGAAATTTTCCGGATGCCAGTTGATGCCTTACGTAAACACCGATTACTTTTAACAGGCCCACTGTCCTCTTTCAAACGTTTGAACTACTCAAAAGTTCTTGATTTGCTTAAAGCTTCATCACTAATTGCTTGATCCAACATTTAATAAGTTTCAGTTGTTGTTTTATCCAGTTTATGAAAAATTCTTTGCTCCTTGGCGGGCGATATTAGTATAGTCGAAAATCATTCACAATGCAACTGTCAACAAATGAGCCTTGTGTACTGCTAATAAAAGGACGACTATTAATTCCTATCGGGGGCGAGGTACTGTGATTCATTCAAATTCGTGGAACTTTTGGGTAGCACTCCACAAAGCTAGTTTTTCGAAAATGCATAATGATGAATCTGCTTATATAGCAGAGTGTTGAACGTCTAACAAGTGATCAGCGGGAGTGGTCCCATATATTTCGACATTTTTAAAACAAACAAGCTACGATTTAAGATAAGGCATAGCAAAATTGAATGTTTAACTTACCGCGGCGCTAATAATTTTTGCCAGTAGGACCCATTTTAAAGCAAACAAAAGAAAGATGTAGATCAAGTGGATAATAACTTCGTAGTATGTCTTCATCGGAAACACGCCTATACCACAGCTAGTAAACAGCGACAGCACTTTGTAGTTCGTTATTACGATCATATCGAAATGGGTTACATTGTTGCCAAATTTCGATTGCTTTATCCAACTATTGGGAGTGCAAATGTAATTTACAGCAGTTCCTCTTTCGTAGCCGCAGCTATAGTGTTCGAGAATTGCGGCCATCGTAAGAAAAATTACGCATACCATTACGAGATACTTGATTCTTTCCAATAAGATGCTCTTCTTTTCTTTAGCTAAATTCCGACCATATTCGATACCGCGATAGACTCGATATGCTTGAAACGGTCTAGTTACTATCATAAGTCCAACTGTTATGGTATCTTTGACACGGCCGTGGAACATTGACTCTATTCCGAGAAAGGTGATTGGCGCGTTGGCAAGGAGATCCATGAAGAAAGCGCCGGAAATATAATTTTTTCCAGTGTACCACGGATGCGTAACCACGATACCATCCTTGTTATAATACTGACAATGAAGTCTAATGTAGAAGTCTATGATGGTAATGAGGAGAAAGAAAATTTGTATGTAGATATCGACATGGATCGCCATTGCGTACTTCAGTATTGTCATTGTGTAAATAATGTTCACCAAAGAAACGGAACAACGAAAACACTCCCAAACAATGTAGAAAAGTTTCTTTGGGGAAAACGTGGATTTTAGGAAAAAGCGCTGTACAAAATTCCATTTACCTGAAAATTAGAAATCATTATATATAAAGTATATATGTGTACATCTATAGTATTCTTGATGTTGTCGTGGACGTACAACGACAAGCCGAAAAATTCGGTAACTAAATCATAGCAAATAGCAATATTTCAATGAAATGTGTTTTATTTTTCGACATAATCTCCCTCAAGATGCTCAAGTTTCTTTATGCCTTCACAATACTCATTTTCTCGGCCTTCTCAAAATAGCGGTCTACGGCAGCTCCTCGTCCGAAACAAATCTCATACTGATAAGGTGTTTCTTAAGCTTGGGGACGGAGCTAAATCTGGTGAATAAGGAAGATGCTCAAGGGCTTCGAACTTTTAATTTGGCCAATTTTGCTTTGAAAATACCGCTCTTATGAACTGGCGGATTGTCTTGATGGAGAAGGACTTTTTTTGCTTTTTGCTGGCTCCTTTTTCAACGATAGCTGCCTTCAATCGGTCCAAACGTTTAGAATAGTATTGTTTGTCCCTTTGGAAGATCGATAATCCATAAGCACGATTCCCAGAAAACGCAAGCCACCACCTTTCCTGCCGATAGAATGACTTTGGCCTTCTTTGAAACCGGTTCACCACTGTCCATTATTTTGATTGCTGTTTATTTTCCAGTGTGTAGTGGTGGATCCACGTTTCATTGCAAGTCGCAAATTGGCGCAAAAAATCTGTTGGATTTTGCCGAAATTGTTCCAAACTGTAGAACATTCCACGCGTTTGAGTTTTTGCGGTGGTATAAGCAAACACGGCACCCATCTTGCAGACCGTTTAGACGTGTCTAAGTTAACATGTAAAATGTACGCCAGCCGTTCTCGGGAGATATCTGAAGCGTTAGCAATATCATTCAATATTGATCGGCGATCACCTTCAATAAATTTCGAAACTTTTTGCACACTTTCTACAGAAGTGACTGTTTCTGGGTGTCTAGAACGGGGATCGTCATTTACGCTCGTACCTCGACCTTTTCTAAATTCATTCACCCATTTGTTAACAGTCTTAGAAGAAGGAGCATCCTCGCATAACACATTTACCATATCTGAATGAATTTCTTTGAGCGAAAAATACTTTCTCCACAGAAATTTAATCACTGCGTGAATTTCAATATTGTCCATTTTTAAAAAGCACCAAAAATACTTGGCTTTGAGCGAGTGTACACAGCAAACTACTTGACAGATCGAGCTTAACACGTATGTCATTAAAACATCAAGCGCAACCTTATACTTAGTTACCGAATTCTTCAGCTTTCCCTTGTACTATGGAAGTATGGTTTTTCGGGTTTTTGACCGCGTGTGAGTTTTGTCCTGATAAGGATTGTTTCCTCGACGTTTCAACCAGAACCCACTCGTCATCTTCTGGAGCTTATCTGTCGCAGGTTACAACTGAAAATTGTTTGGGATGATCTCCAACTGAGAAACCATACTTTCGTATAAGTATATAGGAGGTACGTCTCAGAATTAATGAGAATGATAAGTTTTAAAGTGTTTAATTGAATGTATCTACAATATAATATTGTCTCCTTCAAAGTATGCTTTTTCGGGATACACACGGCGTCTCCAGGGAGTTTCCAATCCCTAGTAACAATTATGGAAGTTTCGTTCCCTTAGGGTGTCGTGACTCTTTAGATGTTGTTTATTATCTCGTAATGAGGACCTTTGAATTTCTGTTTAACCGTTGGGAAAAAAATAATTACATGGACCCATATCTGGACTGTAGAGCAGGTGTGAGAGTACTAAAGTGTTTTTCTCTGGCAAAAAATCTATAACCGATAATAAGCTATGAGATCTTTTCTTGTGGAATTGTCCACAAAGAATTCGTACCAGTAGGCAACGCAACGGCATAAGGGAATATTTGCGAAAAAGAGTTTTGCATGTGCGACCTGACATTGCCAGCTGGTGGATCTTGCATCACGATAATACCCCCAGTCACAGCCTGTTGTTGGTTAGAGAATTGTTGACAGAGAAACATATTCTAGCGCTCTCACACCTAACATTACAGTCCAGATATAGCTCAATGTGGTTATTTTCTTTTTCCAACGCTTAAACAGAAAGTGAAAGGTTTCCATTACGGAATAAAAAACAACAGCCAAAGAATCACGACGAAGGTTCTGAACAGCCTAGCAGAACAAGACTTCTAGAATTGTTACCAGAAAAGACGCTGTAGACGCTGTGAGCATTCCAAAGGAGCATAATTTGCTGGGGACAATACTGCAAATTGTAGATAAATTCAATCAAACACTTTAAAACTAATCATTCTTAATTTTGAGAGATACCTCGTATAGCGACTTACCTATTTCGACAAGAATAGTCCGACATTTTTCATCGTCAAAATTCTCATTCGTATCGTACGTAAAGAAATCGCCTTTGCCACGCGATTTCTTCGACGACACCATTTCCGGTAAACGACCCTTTCTGCGCATTAGAATGGTATCGTACTCTCGTATAAAATTCTCCAATGTGATTTTCAAATCCGCGTAAAAGTCCGGGTCGCTGTTCTTGAATTGACTCAGGAGAGATTGAAAAGGTATGCAGGCTACTTCGGCGAAGGTGATACTAACGACTTTCAGGAAACAGTTGATATCTAATAAAGCTTCCACGAGAGGAAATACGTTTCCCGTGCTGTAGATGCTGTAATTACCTCGGTAGCAGTCAGTGGGTATTGAGGTCTCAACTCTGCAGTAACCTCTAAGAATTACTTTTAGGTATTTTTGAAAGCTGTCTTCTCTACTAATTAGAGTTCCTGGAAGGATACATAGCCAACATTAAATAAATTTGCTCTATTTTTTTTTATTAAATTCCGCAGACTTAATTGAAAAAATAATTTTTGTTCTACTGTTAATCCTGCCGAGTTGAAAAGTAAAGAAAGTAATAAATCAGGGTTAAGATTATCTAAATCATTTGGATAAAATCGCGATTTAAATCAGTGATTTTTTATTTGAAGCAATATTTTTTTCTTGTAATAGTTTTTTATATTTTATTCTATGAATACATATAATTAGTCTCGCCGAAGTGAGATAAAGTACAGTGCAGTGCAGAAAACAACATGGAGGAGGCGAGTGGCCGTATCCAGGTGAGTGTACACTAATGTTTAGGCTCTCGCATGATTTATGATCGTGACCTTCACGAGTGAGCATTTGCGATGCGGACGTAGGAATGTTTACACATAAGGTAATGATAACAAATATATTATATGACATGCTGAAACACCTACTCTTTTAAGATGTTGCCACGAAATCACAAACTGAGTCGCACCCCGCACCTTCACAAATTTCCACGCACCTTCACAAATTTGTCTTAGCATGAGAAAATCTGAATCCTTGTCAATAACACATTTAAATTTTCGTATTACACTTTCATTTTTTTTTTTTCGCCTTCCGCCGTACATAGGAACAGTGAACATCGTCCTCAATTCGAACAGAATCCACAAGCGACATTGAATCATTTTGTAATTTTTCAATTCCGCTAGTCCAGAGTAATTCTTGCGGATACTTTTAAAACATTTTACCTGACTATCCTCAAATATATTCTGGTTTTTCTTGATAGCTTTGGCGTATCTCGGATCAAATTGTAAAACTACCTTCTTTACATCAACAAAATGTTCGCAGTAGTAAAATGCAGTCTTTAACCATGTTCCCCAACGCGTAGTAATCGGCTGTGGTGGTTCAGGCACTTTGGGACACAGTTCATGAAATCTTTTTGTACGTTTTGAGGACTTTAGATATACTGTCTTCGTATGAGCTATTAAAGCATTTGCTCGTGGATAACATTTAGGAATTAATTGCGGCACAAGGTTTAAAGCATGGATTTTACATGTTACATATAACAGATTGCCACTTCTTTAAGAGATAGGCCTAAGGAAAGTATGTTAGTGGCACCGTCACTCACAAACATTAAAAGTTGGATTTTTTATCTTTCAATTCTGCTTTAATTCTTCTTTCAACATACTCACGAACAGATGGCCTAAAGTTTCTTAACGATGTCCGTCTTGGTAACGTATAATCCGAATACTTGCTCCAGAAGGAGACAAACACCTATATCAAATATTCATTGCTCGCTGTATCGTTTACTACGGATTGTAGAACAGTGTTTTATACTTTTTAGGTTGTGTTCACACTCCCACCTGCTGGCACCCGTCAAACAGTTATCGCACTTTACACATTTATTTCTATCGCCTTCGTATTCTAAATCCGGCATACTCGCTATTACGTTTTCTAGTTTATTCGAAATACACCGTTTCCGAAACGTACCTAAATGCGACATTTTCTAAGTATGTGTGTACTGACTAGCGCTCACAACGACCAGTCGAATAATACTGAACAAACGTGCTTTGGTACGGTAGTCAATTCTCCGCGCCGCGCGCTTCACCCCTCCATGTTGTTCTCCGCACGGCACTGAAACTTGCTCCTCTTTGCCGAGACTAATTATCAATCAAGTTATAAGTTATATTATGCTTCTTACAAATAAGAGTTTTGTTCTCTGGCGAAATCTATTTTACAATCCCCACCATTTTAAGCACAACTTGCCACTGCTATTATAGTTTATTGACCTTATGTAGAAACTATTTTAATTAATTGTAAAAAATTTACCAGGTGGAACAACATTTAACAGAGCCAGCGGAGCAAGATTCCATAAGATAGACCTTTCGCACTCCTGAAATATGGGCACCATCAACAGACAATCAACTATTCTCTGGTACAAGATGCTCTTCTTTAAATTGTCCGGGGCATCGCTTAAAATACCCGTCGGGCCGCTAATGGCATGTCTCTTGCTGTAATGCCATTCACATATTGTCATATCGTACATGTTCTTCTTTAGAAACGAAGGGACATCGGGGTTCGAATTGAATACTTTGAGAGTTTTTAAAAATTCTTGAAAGTCATTATCCTCTTGCAGATAGATTACCGTGCATGCGGCTAATTCGGAGAAACAAAAGCTAAATATGTAGTAGCCTGTGAAAAAACAATTAACTCAAAGTTAGCAAAGGAAATATCAAATTTCGCAAGATTGTGATGAGTCTAGTATGATATAACACTATACTTTTAAGAGAATTCTGAGGGTTCCTTCGATAATGATCTTATTGGTGATAATACAAAAAAAGAGAAATACCGTTTAGGCCAGTTTTACATAGGTTCAATTTTTGATCGTAATCTTTAGTTCATTGTGATGTGGAAGATGTTACATTAATATGTTGAAACGAATAAAGTCGGCAATAATAAAATATTCCATTATCTAGTGTGAACCGGTTCGGATGGTTCAGGGATGCTGGAGCACTATTTATAAAAATTTCGAATACGTTTTGGAAATATTAGAAACACCGCTTTTGTAGATGATGCTAATCTATTTACACTTAGATAACGCTTTCAAATGTTTTCTACTACAAAATGTAACCCATGGAGTTTACATGTCATATGTAATACATTATCAGTGTTATCACAAACTTGCTTAAGACGACGGTCAACATATTAAAATAACATGCGTGGTGACCAACATCTGAAACGGATACGAACTATTAGAAGGATAATATATGCCCCTAATCGTTTACTAACTAGTACCATTAAGCGCGATGGTTGCATTGTTGTAGAGGTTCGAAGTCCAGGTTCTAAATCTATACTGAAATTTGCCAGGGGTTTATTATAATGTTTTACTTTGTGTACTGTTTGTTATCACTTCGTATTTACAACAAAGGTTAAAATAAAGTTTCAACAACGCTACATGTTAAACTAATTAAACCTTAAATTTTAAGTACCTCGAACTATTCTTACCAATAAAAGTAGCAAACATTCCTAGAATTATATCCGTTAAAGTGTAGCTGTATATTGCGGTATCGGTTAAGCCCAGCATCAGAGAAATTGCGTATCCTATGCTTATCATGAAATCCGTACTTCTTTCTGACTCGTCGGTATTGTTGAAAATGTGCCGGGTGGTGTTTTGGTAATAAGCGAACCAACCGTATTCGAGACATTTCTTATCAGGGCATGCTACTCCGTATAGTATGCAGCCGAAAAGGTAAACCAAATACGCAAAGATCACGGTAAACTTAAAGAGTCTTAATCGAACAGCTTTGGATAAGAGACTGTTTTCGGCTGCACGCTCTAGAGTGTAAACTTTATGAAGCTTGAGTATACGATTCAGATGCATAAGCATGCAGGTGTAGTTCGAACTGCCCACTGCGTAGCCGAGAAATTCGAATGGAAAAACAGCTACTACGTCCAATATTACAGACATCTGTAATGATATAATTATACAGGATTAGCAGGGAAATTGAAAAACGTGCTTTAACGTCCAAGAGACTCAACTTATAGTCTTAAAATTTCATATAGTAGAATTCCAATATTTTTCGAATACTATTCGCTTTTTTTATTAACGGTGTGCTGGATCGTTAAAAGCTCGTTCTGCGAGTACGCTTGCGGATCATTACTATCGACATCCGCGAGTTCAGAAACGGATATAGATTTTGTATTTCACACAATATACACTAGGGGTACTTAGACTTGAACTACTGGCGATCTACCTCAAATTTCTTAGACTACAAGCGATCTACTCTATTGATGCCGTATGTATGTGTGATATAGGGTTCAGTGTAGGTAGGTGGTATGTATCATGAAGTAGGTTGGTTAGGTCATAGGTGCAAGTCACTGCTCTAATAAAGTTAATGAGAAAACCCATATCCAAAAATGCATCTTTATTGGTTTTTACAAAACGATGTTTTACCTACTAAACTAAAGAATTACAAATCTTTAGATGTGGATGCATGGCACTGTATGTTTTTAGGGTACTTTTAGTAACATGGTACGTAATTACTAAGTGCTAAGCGTAAGCATGATGATATATGTTCGTCAGTTAGTCGATTGCGATATTTTCATTTCAGAAAATGCAAACTCGTACAAAAAGTTGACCCAAACAACCGAAGAGCAATTTGCCTTAGATTCTTCAAATATAAAAGACCAGAATTTTATATCAGATGATGTGGCTTTGAGATGTATATCTGAAATAATCTGCACTACCTCACTTCCAACAGAAGGTGAGCCTTTCAAGAGCATGTGGACTCCCATTGTCAACCGTGTTATCGAATGAGAGGCTGCGTTCCGAATAAATTATTAATTTGTCTGGAGTGGAGTTTACTGCGGTACTTGTGAATTGTACAATCACACAGTTCTTGCAATCGTTGAGAACCTTTAGAATTCACAAATTTCTAGAATAGTTTCGAGTCATTGGTGGCACCTTTCATAGTGTTTATGTAATTGTCACTATGCGCTTTCTCAATTTGCACTGTAGTTGAGGTCCCCAAACGTGAAAATTCGCTTTGATATGTATTACATTTTTCATCTTTCCATTTTCTGTAATAATAATGTTTTAATTTTAAGTTCTTTCTAATGATGGGATCAAAACCCTGGTCGGTAATGCAGTTAACACCATTTCTACGTTTTGATGTTGATCAACGTTGTAATCACCATTTGGAATTTGTGAACTCACGAAATTGTTTTTTTAGCAAACAGTTAATAGAAAAATCAAATCAGAATCAAATCAATTTTTTATGTCCATGTTATACTCCTTCAATGTTTTTTGGAATCCAGTGTGTGCCAGCACAGCAAAAGTTTATCACATGTTACTTTTACACCATTGTGTATTAAGTCAAGAAGTTTTTTTTTATAAACTTGTATACATCCTCAGCAAACCGACGTTTTCTAGTAATTCTTGCACAAATATGATCTTTTTTTGACAGAACTGCGCTCTATACAAAATTATTGTAATATAAAGAATATCATGTATAGTATTTTAAATGTCTGGGCGGCACTGGTTTGACAACATAATTTGGCTGCTCTAATGATATTTTCATCTATTAGTTCTTTATCTGAACATAAATAGAACTTCTTTAAAAGTTCAACCATAACAACTTCGTGAAAATCATGTATGTATCTTGCTGCAAACGCAACAATCAAAAAAAAAGACCAAACTTCTCATCAAACATTTGGCGGTATAAAGAAAAAGTTGTTTAGTTATTATTATATCGTAAAAATATTTTTTTCAATTTACATCAGGCACCTTTGAAAACTTTGGTGCCTACGTTCTCTGATGAAAATTTACTTTTACAATGCAGTATTGCATATGAATGTGGTAAATTTGCTATGATTAAATTTGCTTGAAAACAACATTTCTACTGTGAACACAGCAGTATTTTCACAGTATCGTCAAAAACTTATAGCTAATGTAGAATTATTATTTAAATGCGGCCATTAACTGAAGGAATCTTACCTGCTTGCTTTTAAACATGATAATATCTATAGCTTCGGTAAGCAACACTTCTTTAGTTTTAACAGCTGTCGACATTTGAAAGTACAGTCCAAAAATGTAAACCAAATCCATCACGTAGAATAAGCCAGTATTCTTATTAGACATATGTGCGTTAAAGAATACCACATAGGGAAGCATAATGACCTGCATCACCACTACCAGTACTATTATATATCCGACGAACTTACTAAATGAGCTAGTCGGTTCCATCACGTAAGGACAAGTTGACTTCAGACAAATCACCCGTTCCTTCAACTCAACATCCCCGCTTAACGCATACATATTTAAGTAATTCGACATATGACACGGAGTTGTCGATATTTCCGATGCGGCAATATTTTTTTTCTTTGAGTGTTGGTAAATAGTCCTCCATTGAGTTTTTAACCATCTAATAGAGGTACGCTTCTGTTGCTTATCCTTCATCTTTAGCAGTACCGGATGTTGCATCATTTTAGCATCCGCTATCCGTTGCGCAAGTTTTTGGTGTAGTACTGTCGCGGCTTTCTTATATTGACCCATAATAGAGCATAGATTTCGCAAGTCTAACGTGTGAATTTCGCAGTAGGTTGCGCATCGCAAGTTAATCAAACTCGGTATCATTATCATCGTGGTTACTTCGCCGAAGAGGGTACCGCTTGAGAAAGACATTACTGGAGATTCCTGATCTTCTTGGGAGAGTATCTAAAACAAAAAAATATGGCTAATGTAAAGCAGTTGCAATAAACTGATGAATAAACGGCGTTTTGTTGGCAGCCATTTTTCGGTGGTTTTAGAGGAACATTGTATCGTTAATTCCAAATAGTTTTATTACACAATTTTATCTAATAATGCTTTAATATTACTCAAGAAGCATAAATCAAAATTTAACTCAATATTTTTTTATTGCATAGTCTAACACATTATTACGCAACTGCCGGGTGGGTTTAACCCATTCATCTACGCTAATCATTAAAGTCTATTGTAGCCTTGTAATATTAAAGTTCACTAAGTATATCTATTCTTCTGGAAAAAAAGTTTACTTAATAAAAGTCGAACAATCTCAGAAAGGCACTAGCAAACAGAGAGGATCTAATTCTGCATACGGCAGGGCAGTGGTAGAAAATATGTTTAAGTGATCTTTTCCAAGCAAAGACGCCACTCCTTCTGCAGTAAAACTTCTGACTGATTCTTGTTAAACTTCATCAGCTTTCTGGCTCTATCTCAGTCGATTAAAGTAAATGCCATTGGATAGGGGCGGACTACAAATTCGACCAGTTCTTGTTGGCCATAACTTTATTGTTACTATTCAGTGCATTAAGATTAATAATAATAATTTTATTATCTATTAGATCATATATAACATACCGAACTGGAAAAGAGAATAATGAAACAATCTTCAATGTTTCCAGTTATTTATGAAGTGCTCTATCTACTATAAGAAAACTACATTTCTCCGGTAAGTAAAATGAAATGCTTCTTCTAAGTAAATCATATGGAATACGCTATATTTTAAAATGAATATTGCAATTATACTCGTATATTCTTGTTTCAAGAAATTCGTATTAAACAAATATTTTGCTAAAATCAAGTAAATGTTCTCTTTGGAATATGCAAAACAGAGATTTTCTCGATTCAAAACAAACTTATTCAATTCAAGAATGTATCTCTGCGATTAGGATTGGTCCCGTACAAATCCCCATGGTCAACGTTTCGGTTGGAATAAATAGCGATAGGCACATTTTTTATTGACGGAAACCTACAGCAAAACTTCTGGATCTATTTACAGGCCATATCATTCCATCAATTGAGATGCTGCATATTGAAAAACATTGGTAGCGAATGGATGGGGCTCCGCCACATTCTACTAACGCCGTAAAAAATATTTTAAATAACACATTTCAAAGACGTTGGATTAGCATGAATGGAGAAACAAATGCGTACTGCACACGTTGGAATAAACCAAAAATTTGTAATACTTCGCGTTGCTTTCAAGAACTTGCTTTTCTGAAAGACAAGGAGGACACTTTGCAAGCTTACTGTGAAATTGGAGTTCACCTTGGTTGTGTTATTTTACCTTGCTAATCGTTAAAATAAAATAATTTTTTCATTCAAAGCAGTGGATTTATTTTGTTAAAAATTTAACCAAATTCTATTAGCTTTGTTTTACTACATGTTGCCTGTACACATATTGTTTCCGTACCCGATTCTATTATATTTTCGTAATAAATTTAAAATGTTTCATGTATACTGGGGCATAATTTTTCGGTATAAAAGAAATTATAGTGGATCCCTTTAATAGTTACTTTCTATTAAAATTACAAACGTAATGGCAATGGTAATACTGTGTTCTACTGGAAGCTGATCTAGCTGCTGTCACTGATGCTTTAACAATTTTCTTTTTACAGCTACACATAGGAAAAATATTTGTGTAATAAAGAAGAGCCCACTCGAAGCTATACGAGAATAGCGTCATCGCTGGGTAGAATCAGATTGAGCGACTAGCTACATATGTACATATAAATAGACAGAGATTCGTTGTATACATATATTACTGCATATTTATGCATAAATTAGGACCATGTAGTTTTCAATAAATGTATTAAAGTAACGACTATAAAGAATAGGAAAGAAAGAATTAATTAAATCAATTCTTAGAATGACCAAAATAAAACAAGAACATTCTCGTAAAATTAACTGTGTAGTGATTTTAGTTTCAAACTTAAAGAATTTAATATTGAAAGAAAAGTTTGCTTTCGTAACAGAATAAAGAATATAATTGTTTCTTATAATAACTATGATAAAAGGATAAATATAACATACGAGGGATGTCTTTTAAGTTTTGCATATTGGGATATACAAGGAGCCAATGTCGGAACTAAAAATTAATCTCCCTCTTTAGTTAACCTAAATCCAAAATTTCCAATTGATACGTGTAGTGTTGTAGCTACAACGAACTGTCAATGTTGTTAATTGAAAAATAATCAAATCGAGAATATTTTCGCGTATTAATTTTGTACAATTTTCAAAGACAAATTGTCACAACGCCTCGTCGCGTTGCTTTGCCGGCAGTGAAGCACCACATCAGTCAACAATTTCTGGTTGGTACTCAAACGTGGTGCACCAAAGACAGCAGTCACTCAGGAAAGCGTCGATCCTTGCAAGGATGATCAACGAAGGTCAACATGCGACATATCGCGAGATTGAGGCATCATTAGGGATTTCAAAGACCCCAGTTCAATAAATCTTGCGTGTAAGAATTGTATGTAAAAAGAGATTTTCCGTTGGATACTGAATCTGATGGCCGATGAACAGAAAACAACTAGAATAAATTGGTGAGAAAAAAGCCGCTCCAACGCCGGAAACTCTAAAAACGTATACAACATCGTCAGTGGTGGTCAATCTTGGATTTACTCAGATGAACCAAAAAACAAACGCCGGTCGTCTATTTGAGTATTCCAAGGTGAAGAAAAGCCGACAAAAGTCATCCGTTCCCGTAGTATCTCCAAAAAGATGGTCGCAGCATTTGTTCAGGTCATGCAGCAACAATTTCTTTGCAAGATCAAAGAACTTTTAGTCCCAATGATTTCTTTACCTTTCCGAAAATCAAGCATGGACTGCGCGATAAAAGCTTCGAGTCGTCAAATGGAGCTATCGATGCCTTCAAGAACCCAATTTTTACCAACAAATGAGTGGAATAATTGCTTCTAGAGTTGGTTCGAGTGCAAGTCTTTAAAAGCTACCTACTGTTTTACTCCAGGAATATATGCACAATTTAAAAGTCAACCCTCGATATATAAAATAAATGCGCTTAAGAGTGGTTTTGGTATTTGTTGTCTGTTTATTTAAATTGGCTGGCGCTAAATAGGCTGATTCTAATTAATGGCATACCATCAACCATCCTGCAATGCTAGCGGCATATGGTTCCGAAAGTTATAGGAAGACAGCGTCATTGCTGGGCAGAATCCGATTAAGCGACAAGCTACAAAACTACATGTAAATGGACAGAGATTCGTTTTATTCATCGCTTTATGTTTACCTATAAATTAGAAGCATGCAGAATTTTCAATACATGTATTAAAGGAGCGACTACAATTCTTATAAAAACCAAAGTGAAACAAGTAACATTGTTGTAAAATCAACTATGCGGTGATTTTCATTTCAAACTTAAGCTTCAAATCGGATGATGATGTTAAACAACTTGTCTTTGAATAAGAATGAACCAAAACCAAAATAATGATCATTTATTGACGAAAGTGAAAAAATAACCAACGATTACGATTATCAAAATAAAGACACTATACAAAACATTTCTTCTTCTCAGTGCGAACGATAGGTACTTTGTTGACCCGGCATACCATTATATTGCATGCCGCCCATACCCATTTGGGATTGATACTGATTGTTGCCGTAATACGATTGCGGCGACATCTGTGGTTGATTCATCCCATACATTTGTTGTTGCTGTTGTTGTTGTTGCCACTGATTCGGTTGTGACTGCTGGGACATGTCAACGCGAATTGGTTGCATGTTGGAATACGGCGAAGGCACACCTATAGCGCCTCCCGAACCCATCATGTTCATTCCTTGCATGTTCATACCCATTTGCATTGCGTTCATGTTTTGATTCATCCCGCGTCCGTTCATTGCTGAACTTTGCGGCATAGTCACCGGTCTATTGTTCGTGGTACTATGCGCATAGGCGGATCGATTGTTTTGGGGTTGTTGGAACATATTGAAGGAGTTTATGGCGTTTTGCATGATATTTCCCAAGTCAGGTAATTGTTGATTGGTACCTGGCGTCTGCGCGTTGCAAAACATCTGACTAAAAATTTAAACGTTTCAGACGAATATTTGGAAACAATTTGCAGAATATACTTACGAATTTTGGAAGAAAATTTATCGGAGCAGATACTGAAAAATTTTCACAATTTCGTATTTGACAGTTGTCTAAATCAATAAAATGCGTTATTGTTTTAATCTATCGTATTGTAACTTCGATTTTTTCAAACTGCTTTTCAAACGGATAGATTGATTGTCAATGTGATTACAACTTAAAAAGCATAGACAGTAAATGACACAAAGCAAAACTGTCATATTGGTGTATGGGGGATTAAAAAGGAGGAGAGTTGGTGCATTTTTTTACTTAAACTGGCAAGAGGATTGAAACAGTACTTCGAAGAACTCACAAAAATAAGACAGAAGAATAGCAAAGAACGACGAAGAACGTATCACACCAATAAGCGATGAAGAAGTCAGACAAGCAGTTAGCAAACTTGAACTAGAAAAAGCGGCCGGGGAAGATGGAATCACGGCTGAAATAAATAATATATAGGAGACAAAGGTAACAAGGATCTACTTGACCTCTTAAACAACATCATTAAAAAATAAAAAAGAAATGGAATATGAGAATAATTATGTCCATATACAAAAAAGGAGACACACAAGAATGCTCAAATTAGAGAGATATAACGTTAGCAAGCATATCAGGAAAATTATTGACAAGAATATTAGAAAAAAGACTCCGAGAGAAGCTGGAAACAACATTAGAAAATGCACAACATTTAGATTTAAAAAAGGAAGAAGTGCCCAAGACTTAATATTTGTAATCAGAGAACTAGGAGAAAAACTAATAGGAAAGGGAAAGGAAATGAATCCAAAAAGATAATCGCGACATTTGTCTCGAAAGCAGATCAGGTAACAACAATTCCTATACAAGATCAAAGAACAGTTACTACCGATTGATATACAACCATTTGTTTGCCGTAAGTCATCTCTGAGCTTCGAAAAACCAACCCCCGACGAATCCTCCTCCACCAACGCAATGCAAATTCGCACACAGCACGCAAGACAAGTGATTTTTAACGAAACAAAACGTCGATTTGTTAGACTATCAGTCTGGAGCTAAGTCTCTACGATTTCATTACCTTTTCGAAAATCAAGAACGGAGTGCGTGGTCAAAATTTCCTGTCGTTGGCGTTGAAGCTGCAATTTTAACAGTACCAACAAACAAGTTGAATAACTACTTCCAGAGTTGGTGCGAATACTTAGAAAAACAATAAAGTCTTTAAAAGTTACCTACTGTTTTATTCCAACCCTATATACAAAAGTTAAAAGACAACCGTCGTATATTTTATACGTTATAAGTAAAAACATAGTAGATGCTCATGGTTAAAAAACGATCGTTTGCATGCTATTGGTAACTGCTTCATCTAAATCTTGTACCCAAATCAATAACGTTATTTGGAGATAAACTACAATCTTTATTGTTCGAAATCACGGTGCTCACAATGTTAAATATAAAATACGGAATTAACCAAAATATTCTCAAACTCAGAAAAACATACATTTGAAAGAAAACATTAGAAATTACCTGAAACCGTTGCTCACTCATAAAAATTAAAAATTAATCATCCTACTCGTGTTTGGCTCATTATATTTCTTTTCAGTGCAGATACTAGAATCAGACATTCTTGAAAACATGCGAACAATGAATCCGAGAAATATTTAACTGAATTGTTGTAAGGCACTCATTTTTTAAATACATATGTATTGAGTTTGGGAAAACAATCAATTTAAAAGAAAAAGTTTTAGATATGGAAAGATAGATAAATAAAGGCATTAAATATTTACTTGCACTTTGTGTAATTGCAATACCGTCGAGTTTATGCCAAACAACTCTTGATAAATTGAAAAAAAAAAATAAAACAAAATTGATAGAACATTTTTCATAGAAATTATATCAAAAGCGGCACTTTGACTAATAGATCTACAATTTTATGGCTTTAGCATAGAAATGGACAAAATTGAAGAATCCTAATTTAAAAAGTTTAAACTTACAAAATGAAGACCATTCTAATAAACATTAAATATTAATAATCAATGTTAATGTTAATTACATCTATACAATGCATTTTTCAACATTGCCACTACCAGTATTGCGCTAAGAAATGTCACAGAAGTTTTTTATACCAACCATCGATTTAAACAACCAGTTTGTAAAGGTGTTCCAGTGTGAGATTATTTTTCATATCCTATAACCATCTGTTTATTTTTTGTGCTAAAACATACTATTTTACTTCATGTGATAACAAATAGAAACATTGCCTCTGATTTTTTTCTTTTGCGGCTATTCAAAAGAAAAAGTTTACGGTAACAACCCAGAAGTAACTGATCATCTTAAAGAAAATTATTGATGGTTTTCTGAAATGTTATTAAATATTTTAGAAAGAGAGTGGAAGCCTGGAGTACAGTAGTAGATCACTTTCAAAATATTATTTGTCATTGCCAAACTGGAAGTTTTATACTAGCATTTGAAATAAAAATATTGTTATGTTTTGATGCTAATCCAAAGAAATTTCAGATTTTACGCACCTGTACAATACCCGAAGCCAAGTAAGTCAGCTTGTGCTTCAGCTGATTAGGATAGAACAGATAATCGCCGGGCAAGTAGAATTCTGTACTCATATGAAGACTCAAGCTTCGCTTGAAGTTCATCTCACATTCGTCGAATAGTTGCGTATGAATGAAGCAATCCCAAAATAGATCTAGAGCGACTTCTTTCTGCATGGCCAATGGCAACGTCTTGTAGATACTTGGCGCATCTTTCATACCTTGCCTCATCTCCCAGTATTTGCTGTAGCGCTCGACCGTCTTTTTTTGACTTTCTTCGTCGGTATTCCAATCGCGGATCATCTCAATGATGATACTTAAGCGCTTCGAAAAATCCAATTGATGTTTAAACTTTTGAATGTGCTGGGCAGTAAGTTCTCCGAAAAAGATCATAACATGCATGAGGCAACCAACAAGCATGGTTATGCTGTAGATGTAATACTCCGGAGCACTACTGATGCTGATTACACCTAAAGTGTATAGAAGAAAATAGTGCAGAGTTTCTTTCTCATACAGATTGACGTAAGTAATCTTTTCAGTTTTCATCATTTTTATAAATCACCCTTTATACGAGGGCAACCTGAAATATTTCCGGAATCGGCAAGAGATGGCGCACCAAGATTAAAGTGGACTCATTGGTCGTCAAGGGCAACCTTTTTTTATGGCAACTGTTAAAATTTCAGACGTCAACTGTCAATAGTTGTTGTTTAAGAGTATGTTTTGTATAGCAAGTCAGGCGGTTTCACAAAAACCGATAAAATCGAATTTCATGCAATTATAAAACACGTCTGGATGGCTGGGAAAACAGCCACGAAATATTCTGATAGAAGTTCATGGCGGACTTATTTCATCATTTTCGACCATCAGCTGCTAGATGAGCGAGTTTAAACGTATCCGCACAAGCATAAGTGACGAACCAAGCAGTGGATGCCAAAAAACCGCTACAAACGATGAAATGGTCGACAAGATTCAAAATGTCGTGTTAGCCGATCGCCGATTGAAGCTGAAACAGATAGCAGAGACAACAGGCATCTCAGAAGAACGCATTGGCCATATCCTATACGAAATTTTGAGTATGAAAAACCTTTCGGTGCAATGGGTATCGCGTTTGCTCACATCAGAGCGAAAACGAAATCGGGTGACCGTTTCGGAGGAGTGTCTGGCCAGGATCCAACGCAATCCAAAGGATGTCTTCATGCGTTTCGTAACCGTGGATGGGACTTGGATCTATCACTACATACCGGAGACCAAGGAACAGTCGAAGCAGTGGACTTTTCTAGGCTAGTCGTCTCCGAAAGAAGCAAAAGACCGCTCCATCGGACGGAAAGGTCATGGCGACCATTTTTTGGCAGAAGGGAAGGACGATCACGGAGCAACACTACAGCGATTTATTGACCCGATTCGATGCAGTATTGAAGGAGAAACGGCCTCGTTTGTAGTGGAAAAAAGTGCTTTTCCACCACGACAATGCACTGGCTCATTCATCCCGCATCGTCGTGTCCAAATTGCATGAGTTGCGCTACGAATTAGTCTATCATCCTCTATATTCACTGGACCTAGCTACCGGCAACTTTTTCCTATTACCAAACCTGAAGAAATCACTTGGAGCAAATCTCCTTCGCCTCAAATGGGGAGGTAATCGCTGCTGCAGATGGCTATTTTGCAGACCTCGAAACATACTACTTTTCCGACGGCTAGAAGAGATTGGAGCACCGTTTGCAAAAGTGTATTGATTTTCGAGGAGACTACATCGAACAATAAAAATAAAAAACACCAATACTGTGTTTTTTCTTGCCGATTCCGGAAACGTTTCAGGTCGCTCTCGTATGATATTTTTTTATTAAGAATATAGAGCTTTACTGGGTGGTTGGTTTTTCTTTGGCCTCATAGTATATGTTATACTCTAAATGAATTGAAGAAAAAAATGGGTATGCCAATATGATCGCATTGTTGTGCAAAGCTGGCCACAAAAGAAGAACGCCAAATTGGTTCCTAGCACTTCGGATTTGTGTAAAAGGCGTGTCACTAGGCAACTAATTTAGACTCTTACCCGCGGCGCTGTGCATGTAACCATTTGCTATGGCGCTTATACAAATAACGAACCAATCAATCGAACTGTTCCTATCGATCTGCATATTTTCTAGATTATTCATCCAGGTGGATTCTGAATCATTTCTGAGTAGGAACCATAGGCTAGCGGCGAATACCACGTACAAGGCTAATATGTAAAATTGTTCGAATATTATGATCAGAATTTGATTGATGCCGGGGTAGTTTTTAATGCCCCTGCAAAAGGAGATAACGTATTGCAGTCTCAGGATGACCTTTAGCCTCGTGTAGTCTCTAGCGATTCCGCCTTCATCTCCGTGAGAACATTGCTCCATTATGTAGTACAGTTCGTAGATCGGTAGCAGGCTTGTAACATCTATTGTCAATAGCAATGCGTGTCGGGGAAAATGAAGTCCGGAATTATGCACTAATTTGCATCTGTGTTCGAAAAAAAAATATTTATTTGGATATTGTAAAACATTCTTTTTGCTGAATTCATACGACAGCTGTATCAATATGATCTCAAACTCTTAATATACTATATGCATATGTACCTTTAAACGTCTCCGACTAGCAATAGACTATTGAAAAAAATAAAAATAAAATGAGTAATGCTCTTATTATGTAATTCGGATTTCATAATGCTTTTGATTTGTTTGATTTTCATACTTCATGCGGGGACTATATTTACCATAAAAGTACCGAAATGATGGTGGATTAAATAAACTAGATGGCAAATTACTCGCCATAAACGTATAAATTAAGTCAAACAGAAATTCGTTTCTCGGTTTTTGGCAACTTTTCTATATTCGTGCTGTACACTGTTCACAGTCAGTTTTGTTCCAGCACAACAGTTTATCGCAAGGTGAATATATTATTTTTACACCGTTGTATTCTAAATCGGTAAATTCCCTTATAAATTTGTTTACATGATCAGTTCATATTTATAATACGCAATGGGCCTTTAACGCGAGCGAAACTCGATCGATCGAGTAAAAATACAGACTCACCGTTCGTATGTGTTCGCACATATTGGACGCGACTGCCCTGCTGGCAAAATCGAGCAGCGCTACTAACGAATGAACTGTAACAGACAATGGGGCTAGTAATCTGATTCTGTAAATACTAGTCAAATTTTGAGATTGAAATCAAGATAAAACGTAACGACCGTTTTGATTTTTGTTTTAGTTTTTTTTTTTGTAGGCGTAAATGTTAACTAAGAAACATCACGAACCATCACATAATCTGGTATAACTTGATTTCTAGTCTCTATTCTATACGCTGCAGTGTTTAGAATTAAGATTTAGTGCATATTTGGAATTTATTTCATGGTAATTTGTGGTGTCCATGTAGTGCTTATTAGAATTATTTCTTCATTTATATTTAATACCAAAACATTGAAAAGTCAAACGAATTAAAATGATATTTGCACATCAATACTTTTTACGCGGTCGTTAAGATTCTCCCCTCTTAGACGTGCGCGTAATAAGTCTTTATTCCCAGAATATCACCCTCGTCTCGATACGTCCGCAATAAATATTTAAAATCTTATTGTTAAATTTTGGTGTACATTTTTCACACAATCAATTTAAGAAAACGTATCTATCTCAGAATTATTCCCAAATTAAGATCAATGCCAAAGACCAACTGTGAGTAATGAGTCTAATATTGGCGCTAAGTTCTAAGGAACTTAGATAGACATTACTAGTACTGAACAAAATTGTAAATAAATAATAATATTTTTTGGTAATTTTGTGTTATCACAACGCAACAAAATAAAAAATTTTACAGAGATAGTACTAGGCTTTTGAATTTGCCGCAATCCAACTTTCTTCAAATTGATTATAACACTATATACATATGTAAATTATATAAAATGTGATCGACTTTATGTGTTGTTTCTTTACGGGTATTTCCTACGTTTACCTCTCTAATCCCCCTATTAAAAAAAAACATTAAAATGAATTACAATTTAAGTAAATTACTACTAGGTATACTTAGACCTAATATACACATATTTTTTTCACGTTTAAAGATAAATCTATGGTGTATTTAGAGTTTTGAACCATGCTATTACTACTATTAAATGTTCTTAATTTGCCTTAACCATATTTGAAGTATTTGCATTTTTCGAAATTTTTTGAGAGTTAATTTCTACAGTTGCACTGTTGAACTATTTATAATTGAAATTTCATCAATGCTGTATTGTCTCCTAATGGCCGTGGCTAACACAAATACGATGGTGGACTTCTATCCTGTACCCCTGAGCCCCTTACAATAAAACTACAGTGGCATTATATTTTTTATTTTTCGTCATAGTCTCCTTCTGCATTACTGCACTTGGCCCATCAGTGCTCCAACATCTCCTGAGTTTTCTAAGTTAAATACCTTCACAGTTATAAAAGCACAGATGCCCCCGTCCATCCACCATAAATTTTCAAGAAATACATATATTTCAAATATAGTTAAAAGTAATATAATTGTCTTATCAAACATACCTTAAAATTGAACTAAAATGCAAAAATTTGATAATATATAGGATGTTCAAGTTAGAATAACAAAGTTAACACTCACTTCAAGTATCGTCCGAAGTGAAAGATTATGGAAAATAGTTTGGTTTAATAGTATATGTCAACTTTGGCATACTAGAAAGTTTTCAGAATTTGTAAATGTATACTTTTTCGTATACCAGTCGATGCAACTCCTCATGCAATATTCTGTATATTTAATATCTTTTTTCATGGATTTAAAAATTCTTTATTTATTACGAAACAACGACTATAATTAAAGCCGTTAAAATTGTTTATACTATTTCCATCAACAACTACTACAATATAATTAGAATAATTTTAATACAGTATTTACCTGTACGTAACCGCTAATACCACGTCTGAAAAGTAAATAATTTCGCATAGATAATATAAAAGCGTAAAGCTTAGCCTCGAATGAACCGTGGTAAAGATCAAACAATAAAGGGCATTCGTTATATTTATCAATACTGTGACGACAATAATAATCTTCCACCATATCTGATGCGGTATCTCTATAACCGCTTTCCAATTTCGTCCACTCTGCGTAGTGGACGTGACTGATGCGTCGTAATGATCGCTTCTAATAGATCCTTTGGAACTCATCGTTTTATAATTTCTGATTTCGCTGTAACAGGCGGTGTATTAACGACTTTTAGCAGACATTTTACGTCAAACTTTACGACGCACGTCAGTAAAGTATGTTAATCAGGTTAGGATGTTGGTTTTGGTCAATAAATGTGAATTTCTTTTCCTTTTTATTTTTAGTGTGTCCGGACGACGCAAACCTCCGAATATAGTATGTAAAATTTTAACAGACTAGAGAATGGAGATTTGTGATTCTTTCCAAATACATGGACAGCTGGTTCTTCAAATTGAGCTGGTTGAAAGTGAAGGTGATAAGAGAAAGAAATGGAAGAATATATTCATGAATATGCAGAAAAAGGGAAATGTGATGTCTAAGATATAATATTAACCTGTTGTAATAAGTGGTTCGTAATATTATGAACTCCAAATCAACATCGGGAATTGATTAAAAGTTAGTTGTCCAAAGGATTTTCCATTGAAGACCATGAACTTGTAAAATGACATTTCATGTAATAATAATAACTGCCATTTATTTCATATACGAGGGGAGGTTCGTGGAATGTAGAGGTTGAAGTGGCGATAGGGACGCTAGCTAGGTATCATTGTGATTGGCGACTCATCATGAGTATATAAATTAAGTTGCAGCCTTATAGCGTCAGTCGTTTACGAATAGTTGCCTGCTAAACAAGTCAATCCGGAAGAAAACTGAAACCATGGAGGAAATTGAACACCGTGCTGTGATAAAGTTCCTTACAAAGCAAGGAAAGAACGCTTAAACCATATTGAATGAAATGGAAACCGTTTATGGGGAACAAATCAATGATTTATAAGTGGCATGGTCCTTTTAAACATGGTCGGAAGTCCATTGAAGACGACCCCCGCTCAGGACGGCCAGTTGAGGCCACCACATCAGACATCGTCGATAAAGTGCAAAAATTTGTACTGCAAGTTGCCCGTTTGATGAAAAAACAATTATCTGCATTAGTTGGAGTATCAAATACCACTATTTTGCGTATCCTACATGACTACCTGGATATGACAAAAGTCAGTGCAAGATGTGTACCGAGAATGCTTACGCCGCTGCAGAAACAGCAGCGCGTCTGTGCGTCCAAACAATTTTTGGAGCTGTGTGGAGACAAACCTGCACAGATTTAGGAGCGGATTGTTACCGGAGATGAAACATGGGTTCACCACTTTGAGCCTGAGTCCAAACAGGAGTCCATGCAATGGCATAAAAAGGGGACACCACCGACAAAGAAATTCAAAGTGTCAGAATCGGCTGGACAGTTTATGGCTACTGTTTTTTGGGATTGTGAGGGGATATTATTGATTGATTACAAAGAAAAAGGTAGGAGCATAACCGGAGAATATTACGCAGCGATATTAGAAAAATTAAAGGAGGCCATCAAGGAAAAACATCGAGGAAAATTGACCAAGGGTGTGTTGCTCTTGCAAGACAATGCGCCGGTTCACAATAGCAAAGTTGCAATGGCTGCTCTGCACAAGCATGGCTTTCAATCACTAGTTCATCCACCCTACAGTCCAGACCTGGCACCTAGTGATTTTTATTTGCTCCCCAATTTAAAAAAAAGACTTACGTGGAGGAAAGTTTTCCGACGACAGTGAGGTAAAGGAGGCAATTTTGGCCCATTTTGAGGCGAAAGATAAAAAATATTTTTATGATGGTGCTTAAGGGTGATTATATTGAAAAGAAAAAATTGATTTATTGTTTTATTTTATTTAAATCCCTTTCATTCCACGAACTTCTAGGCCTCCCCTCGTATGTAAGAAAAACATGAAGTACGCAAAAAACATGCATTTTTGCATATTGCAGTAAACGCTCGCTCATGTAACTCCCGGTAACATCGCGGTCATGTAAACAGAAAATTGTTACTATAGGATCAAATGGAACGCCCGGCAATGTAAACAAGCTTTCAGCACGTACAATTCGATAATGTAAACACTTTAGGGTATCGGTTACTTCCCGATTTACGTTTACATAAACGTTTTTAGCGCCGGCACCGGTTGTTCCCCGATTTATGGATAGGACTCCTGTAAGAGTCAGCTCTCTTGCCTCTCGTGAAATAAAGTCGTGTGCAACTAAAATAATGCCAGAACAAGCACGTCTAATAAAAGAACATTTTTAAAAATAAGTGGCAAAGTGAAAATCATCGACGGGATTGAAAAAGGTGCTGGGGTCACTCAATTGTCAAAAAAATATGGAGTATCTAAAGCCACCATTTGTAAAATTAACCGATTCAAGTAACAAATTTTACAACGTTTGTCAGGTACATACGAAGGCCCGGGAAATCGCAGAACTTTAAAAAATGCCCAAGGACCTAGAATGGAAAATAGTCTGTATAAATGGTTTTTAGAACAAAGGGATAACTATATTCCAATTAGCGGTGAATTAAAATGAGAGCAAAACTGTTAAATGAAAACCTAAAAGTAACCGAAAATTTTGTAGCCAATGATGGCTAGCTAAAAAGATTTAAAAGGAGGTATGGAATTTGACTGCTATCGATATCTGGTGAAAAATTATCGGCACCATCACAACTAGTGCAACCGTTTAAGAAAAAGACCTACATCTAAATGAGGAGCAAATATACAATGCAGATGAAACCAGTCTTCATTGGAAATTATTACCTACGAAAACCTATGTTGCATCACATGAAAAATCTGCTAAGGGTAGAAAGGCGGAAAAACAACCCATAACTTTTCTAGCGTGCACTAATGCTAGTGGTGCACACAAAATAAGACCACTTATAATAGGAAAGACAAAAAATCCGCGTTCATTTCTTGATTATAACTGTTTAAAATCCGCTTGATGACCAAAAGTATATTTCTGGAATGGTTCCACAAGCACTTTGTCTCAGGTATGACAATAGAACGGTGATAATAAGTAATGTAATTTAATGATACATATTCTATTTGTAGGCGAAAGATTTCTTAAGAAAGCAAAATATTCTAATAAAGGCGGTGTTAATCTTGGATAACGCACCAAGTCATCCTTCAGAGGAACAATTAAGAACCAACGATGCCTCAATGTTTGTTATATTCATGCCACCCAACGTAACTCCACTTATCCAACCGATGGATCAAAATATAATAAAAGTTACTAAATTGTATTATCGCAAATTTCTACTTTCGTCTGCGTTATCAAAAAATTCTAAAAACATTTCTGAATCCTTAAAGCAAGTAACTTTACGTGAAGCAATTTTTAATTTAGATATGGCGGCGAATGACCTTACCCAGCAAACATTCAGAAAGTGTTGGAAAAATTTGCTTTAATCCAGTGATGATTATGATGATGAAGGCAATATACCGCAAACTGTCATTAGAAAACAGTTACTATCTGATGCTGAAGTTATTAACAGAGTATCTCATCCGATGTTCTCAAATTGTTAAAAGCAATAAATCCCGATATTGTTTGCATAATTACCGACGTTAGCTTATGGAATGATGATAAAGAGATGAATGATCCACATGAAGAGGAAGATGGGGTGAGTGAAGATGACGACCCTGCGATTGAAATAAAAAATAAAGTGTGTGACGCGCAAGCTGTAGGAATTTTTAATCAAGCGTTAGATTGGGCTGAAAATATTCCGATATTTTAGTGCTCCGTAAACTACGGGCAATGGTACTAGAAAATATCAAGCGTAATATGAATTATGTTATTCATTGTTCAAAAAGTATCTTGGGGGCCACAAGTGTACATCAAATTTTCTAGTTGTTTTTTGCAAATTGAGTGGCATGCTTAATAGGTATGGATGAATTGTACATAATCTGTTATATTTTATGAGCAAATAAACATTCTCCAATTCGAAATAAATATGAGAGGTGGGGTTGTTGCCAGTAAACAATAATTCCGAGAGAAAAATTATTGTCTCTGTCCTTTAGTACTAATAATACAATTAAATATTTGTCTTAACTTTTTTCTGATATGTCATAGTTTTGGAGATATTAAGGAATATAGCGAAGGATAGTGTTACCGATAGGGCACTCTAGCTCCCAAAAATGGGCCATTTAGCAACTAAGAAAGTTATCGTTGTTCTTATACTACATCAATCTATAAACCAACCAAATTTCATTTAAATCGGTGAGATACACTTGCCTGTGTTGCCTTATAAGTTGAAAATTTTAAAACAATAAACTCAAACTTGCAATACATACTTATTAAAGGCGTTAAGTAAAATTTGTAGATTTTTAAAACCAATCAAATGTTATTTTAATAAAACAACATGAAGAAAAAGTAAATAAATTTATTGTTTAAGCAAAAATCCTAGAACATGAGACTTAACTCTATACAGCACCATCAAACTAAGTATATTTCCTAACCTATTACGTTCCCTTACACTACAAAAATATATCACCATGCCTTAATTAAACAAAGAAATCGTCATACCTTTTACGCATATATGTATATAGACATAAACTCCAAAAATAAAAATACAATTTATTGATGATACGTATTAGGTATAGGTGCAATTGGTAAGCGAAAACACTTCCTTAACTTATTAAAGATCCAATTTCGCTTAACGCTCATTCCTTCCCATTATTCGGGCAGCACCTTGTAGGGATTGAGAATGCCTTTAGGGTCCATGATACGCTTGATATCCTTCATCAAATTAATCGCCGATTCCGTCTTCGAATAATGCATGTATTTCGGTTTCCTGAAGCCGATTCCGTGCTCGGCACTCACGCTACCTCGCAGCCGCGACGTGTGCTCGTAGACAAAAGGTTCTATCCGCTTTAAAATGTCCTGCGTGAATTCCTTCACCGAAATGTTTAAATGGATGTTCCCATCGCCTGCGAAGAAAAGAGTAATTTTAACGTTATAAAGAGTGTTTGCTTTGGAAGTACTTAAACTGTAACATATGTGATTTTGTATAGTTCTTACATAAACCTGAAGAGCAATTTAAGAAAGGAAATTTTACAGAAATTAAACTTCAGCATGCAGTGCGTTGTTTAGGATGTTATTTTTATACAACTTAGCATCATACTGAAAAAATGTGGTTTAAAAGAATTTGAAGGCCGTGCTACATTTACAAACTAAATTATACAAAACGAAAAAGTAAATAAATGTCTGGAAGAAGATTCAAGCCTCGATTTTTCATGTTACTGAGCAGGCGTGATAAAAGTCATGTGAATTAATTTCAGCCGTTAAGACAACACAAAAAACGAAATTCTGAGTTCTGAACTACTTATACAACGCCAATAAAACAGAAACTTACAAGGAACGGTTCCCAGGTGTCAAATTCACATCTTAATGAAACTTGGTAGGTAAGTAGAGTATATTGAGACTTGAAAATAAAAATGTGTTTGTTTGTATTGAAATTCACTTTGAGGGAGTGAAATAACCCTTCGAAAATTCACAGATTTTCAGTTTCCTTAATTTAATTCTTAAACGAAAATAGACAGAACAAAAATTTAAATGCAAATGTTGTACCTATCGAAGGATCTTTTAAGACACATAAATGTTGTATATAGAGGATGTTGCATTTAAGCACCACCCTCTTGTGCCAGAGCTGATCATAGTGACATGGAACAGAAATTAACGCAAGTCGTTAATCTTTAACATCCTTTATTGATTTTAAAACATTTTGATAATCCCAATCCTGTTACTGAATATCATTAATTATCAAAAATACTCCACAGTATTTACTAGCTATAGCCTTTTTCATTTTAAAGTTGTCCAATACAAAATTTTTCTTGGATATTGACACAATACCATTCTTATTTAAAGTCTTGTCACTCTCAGAATTCTCTGTTTTTTTTTTTAATTTCAAACGTAAGAAATAAATTATATCCAAAATTTGGGGTTTAGTAGTTTTGCAATATTGTTTAAAATGAATAAACGTATTATTATTCACATGTATAGCGGTAAACTCCACTCCACACAAATTAATTAATTATTCGGAACGCAGCGTTTCGAGAGCACGTGGATTCTCGTGGTCAACCGTGGTACCGACCGAATGTAAAAAACTGTATCACACATGCAAATTATTTTCTACGCAGGCTCTAAAATTTTTAAAATAAATGAGTATTTGCAATCTATTGAGTGGTCTCATCTCTAGTGTCTCTTCTACGAATGTTGACCGTATCTTAAGGAAGGTCCAATACAAACAACATGTCAGAAATTCCACGACCTTGACATCAACAAGCATCGGTAATAAGAAATTTATAACACATCCTTTCCACGCAATAGTAAAAGGGTTAAGCAAAAGATAACTTAAGGAATTGAACAATGGTCGGAGAAGTGAAATTCAAATTTCACAAAAATTTCCAATATCACAATGTTATAATAACATGTTTCGCTATCACTGTAGCTTCATCAGATCTGATGATAACGAGAGAACCACCCCCAATTGCGTAACGAGTCTAATTGATTTATTACCATAAGGCGCTGTTAAAGATACGGTTCGCTTTCGTTCCATCCTTTCCTGAGATGAGACCACCCAATAGATTGTAAATAGTCATATGTTTAAGAAATTTTAGAGCCTGCGTAAAAAATAATTTGCATGTGTGATAGAATTTTTTACGTTCAGTTGGTAACATGGTTGACAATGAGAGTGCACGTGCACTCAAAACGCTGCGTTCCGAATTAATTAATTTGTGTGAAATGGAGTTTACTGCTATACCTGTGAATTATACAACCACACAGTCCTTGCTATCGTTATTAACGTATTATTATGCTTCAGATTTTACTGTAGTAAGTAAGTTACCCCCTTGCGAAAAGTATCATACTGTTATCTAGTAACTTAGCAGACACCAAAGTGTAAACATAAAATTGTTAGAAGTCTTAATATGAGTAAACTCCGAAGTGTGAAATGAAAATCCCATCTTTAAATAAACTTACATTTACACTATAGGTCATAATTTTAAGATCACTTGTTGAAAAATAGTACAATACCATGGCAATATAACCATGGCTTTAACATATGGTGTAATATTATTTGTAGGATTGTAGAAAATGTAAATATAGCATTAGCTGATATAAATCTGTTTTGTTTTAACGTGAACATGTAAATTCATAGAAAAGGCGGACATAGAAATTGGATTGAAAAGGATTGAGCAAATATTCTTTGGAGCTATAAATCCATATTCAAAGTTTCTGGCTCGACGGCGAGTTTTCATTCGAAGGACATCTAAAGAAAAAAATGTTACCATCAGATATCACGCTGTCTACAAAACATGGAGGAAATGGTACGGGGATGTGTTTCTGCCAATGGAGTGGCCAATTTGATAGGGATTGATGGAATGTCGAAAAGAGAAGAGTATAAAGAAATTGTAGAGCAGTATGTCGCTCATCTATTTCGTAATCGGGTGAAGCTTAGTTTATTTTTCAATACAATAACGACCCCAAACATTTTTCGTCGAAGCTCTGGAGAAACAGTTTACAACAGGAAGAAGAAGATAGAGTCTTCAAAAATACTGTTTGGGTACCACAATCGCCGGATCTCAATCCTTTTGAAAAATTATGGGGAAGAACTAGACAGAAAGTACCATCCGCAGAATCCAAATTCACCAAAATATTTTCGAGAGTGCCTTCATTTTAAGCGAATTAAAATTAAAGCAGAAACTATAAATAAATTAGTAAAAAACAGTACCGAAATTGTGGCGAACTGTCAAAAAATTCACCATTTAGCCGTGTGTGTATAATAGCTTTCATATTTTTTATAATATAATCTCCTCCATTTTAATATTATAATTGCTAGCAAGTGTGCATTTTTTCACATTAAAAATGTGTAGTTTTCCTTTTGTTATACTTTAATACAGGTTTGTGAATGTGGTCTTAAACTTAAGAACGATAGTGTATATATAATTTTAATCTAACTTATATTTAAAAAAGCAAGTTCGATAATCTGATCTTCTAAATTAGCTCACCAACATGTCCGTAACCGCAAATCCTCACAGCATCTTTACCAATTCTTTTCCTAAATTCGGTAACGATTCCGTAAAATTCCTTTATTGGTAAAGAGAGATCGTACTTAAATACGTAACCATCAACCAATAACCCGTCCGTAATCCTTTCTCTCAAAGCCCATATTGCCTAATTAGAAACCATATAATTATAGAATTCGAATGAGATAGAAAGGACATACCTTCATCTTCGAGTCCTCATTTGTTACCGTGCCATTTTTAACCACGCCGCTCTGAATTGCCTTTTCTAAGAACTTAACCACCTTATCTTCATCGTGAACTTCATTACTTCCTTGGGTTTCTACAAGAACGTAGAAAGGATAGTCGTCAAGAGGTGATTTCATTCCATGGTGACCTGTTACTACATCTAAGGATAAAGCATCGATTAGTTCGAAAGATGATAGAATCTCCCCTAATTCTCTTTTGGCTAACTGGAATGTATCAAGAACCTTTTCAAAAGATTCTAAACCTACAAATTGCAATTTGTTAGAAAGAAGTCAATCAATTTCATGAATTCCACCTAGGAATGACACGTTAATTGCTCTAGGTTTTGGTGGACATTGAATAGCCACCTTAGTAATTATTCCTAGTGTCCCCTCTGAACCGATAAATAAATGTTTCAGATGGAACCCTGTGTTATCTTTCTTTAAAGTGCTCAGTAAGTCTAAAACTTCTCCGTCCGCTTTCACCTAAAATAATATTTTTTTTTTTAAATTGAAATACAAAATCGGAAATTATGAAATTACAGCTTCAAGGCCTAGAACACTTCCATGAAGGTTGCCATATCGTAATAGTCTTAAACCTCCAGCGTTAGTGGACACATTGCCTCCTATATGACACGAACCTTTTGCTCCCAAATCTAAAGGCATCATTAGTCCATTTTCGGCAAGAGTATGTTCCAAATTTTCAAGAACACAGCCAGCTCCACATACTAGAACGCCTATAAAATCAACAAAGAGGAGAAGGTTCTTTTGAAAATTTCAGAAGCGTCGAATGACATTGAAGGCACGTTTTACGAAGTTTACGAAAATGAAGACAACATTAGGAAGAACACGCTGTTGTACTATGGTATATGTATTGATGAAGTTATTATGTTTCATTTATTATATTGTAATGCTTGTAATTATTTAAAATACTTACAAGTTTTGCATAAGAATTTTATCCAAATTATCTCAGTACGGGGGCGAATCCCCATGCCCCACCCCTCACCTACTTCTAATTGGTTGTTTGATTAAAGCTATTGACATTTAGTTAACTGACATTTGTAGATCATATCTACATAATATCAAGTTTGTATCTCAAAGTGTGGTTATACTGTCGCTAATCCTTGAATTGTGTGTCGTTATTGTTCATAAAAATGGATGCTATAGAACAAAGGGCCGTAATAAAATACCTCCAGAAAGATGGCATGACGCCAACTCAAATTCATAAAGACATTATGGCAACTATTGGTGAGTCTGCAGTTTGTTGTGATATAGTCAAACGCTAGTGTTGAGACATTAAATGCGGAAGAATATCCTGTGAAATCCTGTAATGGTCCTCCCATAACGGTACACAACATACTGACTAAACAAGATGAAAAAATAAATCGGGTGTTGATTTGTAAGCGTCTTTTGGAAAGGTACCAAGCAAATGAAGAGAACGTTCTTAGTCGGTATGTGACCGTGGATGAGTCATGTATGCACTATTATGATCCCGAGATCACACTGCTAAGTAGAGAGCGGAAACATCACGGTTCTCCTCCTCCTCGGAAATTTAAGGTCGTGCCGTTTGCTGGAAAGGTTTTGCTATGTGTTCTGAGATGCTCAAGAAATCATCCTGACTGACTATTTGGAAAGGGGATAGAGCATTATAGGGGCCTACTACTCACAATTGATTTCTAAATTGCGGGACGCTATTAAAGAGAAACGCCGAGGAGAGTTAAGGCACGGTGTGCTGTTCCATCAGGATAATGCTCCTAGCCATACATCTGGCATAACTATGGCTGCATACACCAAGTAGGCTTTGAATTAGCGGAGGACCATATTCATCATCATCATCATCATCTTCATCAGATCTGATCCCTAGTGATTACAGACTGTTCCCCAAATTAAAAAAATCTTACGTGTGGCAAAATTTTTTTCAGTAATTGTGAAGTGATGCAAACTGTAGAGAGGTGGTTTGCAGAGTTCGGACAAAAAATTTTCCAGGAAGCTGTTGAGATGTTGAAGCACCGATGGACCAAGTGCATTAGTGTAGAGGGAGACTATGTCGAAAAATAATAAAATGTAATGCCACTGTAGTTTTACTATAACTGGATTAGGAATACAGCATAGAGATCCACCCTCGCATGTGTATGATATTTCTTAGTCGTTGTTAATTTATTTACTTTTAAGAAGAAACTAATTACCTAACAATTTATCTATGGTTATTATTTTATTCATTAGAGCTGTGTTTAAAACTACTTCATCAAATACTGGAACTGAACCTCCTACCAACCCGGTATTGCCGCCTTGTGGACAAACAGCTAAACGATGAAAATTACAAAACGCCAAGATCTGCGACACTTCATCAGTTGATCTGGGCTTGAGCACACATTGACTATAGCCTGAAATAACAGAAAATTGAAATAGCAAAAGACATTTCATTCACTATTATTTAAGAGTAGTTCATTAAGGGTAGGATAAGTCAACCAGTAGTTTTAATACATGAGATGGTGTAATTATGAAATTAAATGAATACAAATGAAATACAAGAAAAAATCCTGTCAAACGATGTTCTTTCAGACATTATGCAAATTTCAATTAGCCTAACCTACCTCTCACGTTCCTAATCCAATCAACATTGTACGCCTGACAGTCTGAAGGGTCAGTCAGTACACGATTCTCCCCCAGTAAATCTCGGAAAAACTTTAAATGGTTTTGATCTAGGGTGGCAAAATTCCCTCGTTTCACATAGCTGTAGCGATCCTAAAAATAAATATAATATAAAAGATTACAGTGCGACAAAGATAGAAAGGGAAAGAAAAAACTTCCCTGGTTTTCATCCTGTATTTATAATACGATATACCGCATTTCTAGTACAAAACTGTACGCCCAAATATCTTAGCTAAAATATGAAAAGAATGAAGTTGATAAAAGTTAAAATCATAGGGTGAACTTATTCAATATGTATTCATTGATGTTTTTAGATTTTAAAAAAGAAATTGCTTTTATTCGAAGAAAAAATCTAACCCTGGTTTAATTGACTAAGACTTACACTTGCTTTTTAAATCTACGAGAGTAATTCCATAAATAAAGTCTCCTATTTTATTTTCAATAATGATTTTAAAGCTGGAACATTTATTTATTCTTCGACAAAATTCACTATTTCGGTCGATGCATTTTTGTAGAGGCTGTGGTAGCTTTTGTATTGTGCACACTGAAGAATCAACGTCCACACTCTCTCAAACTGCCATGATGTCTTGTTCTGAACGACTTCTATGAGCTCGTGTCGTGTCTTCACAAGACTAACCGAAACCAGTACTTTCGAATTTTTCGATTATTCTTTTCACAATAGATGAATTAGGAACATTCTGTCGACCGAATATTGGACGCACTTTACGCATAGTGGCAGTCAAAATTTCACCATTTTGATAATAATGTTTAAGAAACGGGACGTCTTGTTCTATCACATCATAATCATGTGCCATTTATGTCAAACATAGCGGGCATTTCAAATCTTGCGCTCTTATTGAAACCTCCTGTATAAGCAAACCTATCAACGGAGGCAATCTATCTGTTTATAAATCCTGAAGAAGCTGTCAATATAGGTAGTGGAACACGATAGTTAGCTACTAATATATAACGATATACGGAAGAAGGCAGAATGTTAAGATATTTGTATTAATATTTCTGTGTATTTGTATACTTTTATAGCCGTTCTCATACATATGGATGGTGGTGTACTTCCCAATTATAAACATTAAACATATTTTTTAACATTAACATTTTGATATTGCTCGTAACTTTAACACTTTATTTATTTTTTACTGCTTCATTAAATAAACAAGAACTAATAACTTGCACGACCTCTCTCTCTTTGTTCTAATAACATGTTTCGGGTAATATTGACTTAAATGATACGTCAGTGTAGCATATACGAACAGAATCGCAGCATTATTAGTCATTCATTCGCCAGATAGTTTAAATGCCTATAAAATGCACTTAGTATCCTGAGCCGATTAAAATAGAACATGACTACATAATCAAATCGACAAGCACATATAATATTTAATACATTTCCGCTACAATGAATATACATACCTGCAGTACCTACTGCAGCGTCCGTAACCTACCTTGGTGAGCTCGGGCAACCCCGCTGACGCATAACTTCTATACTGGGGGAAGTATTTCCCTGGAGAGGCGGACCAACTCACCCCCAACCTTTGCAACCCCCTCAGCATTATGTCGGACGCGATCCGAGAAAATATCTGAAAGACATGAAAACCGATAAAGATAATGGCATCGCCGTGGATAATTCTATATGATTAAACTGTGGGAAAATTGTAAGGGGAAAATATGAAATTGAGTTATGTCTGCATTATCATATCCACATAATTTGCTTTCGAGGTCTATCGATTTTCACGTAGTTTGTGTATTATTATTTTGAAATTTAACTTATTCTGATTTTAAGAGAGATATTTTATTATTTATTTACAGCAACACATGAAATATGATGTATAAGCGCAAGTGAAAATATAAAAAATATAAATATTTATCGGTTATAAAAAACGGAAAAAAGAACAAAATATTAAATAGAAATTAGTTTAATAGGAAATATCGCTTCGTGTTTATATTACATATCTTTAACACGTTTTGGTATAGAGCTAATAAGTTTTCTACAGTTTTCTGAAAATTGCGAGTCTCAAAACCATATCTGAATTACAGTCTCAATTAAATTTATTACAATATTTATACAGTCTATTTTACGAACTCTAGTGTTTACGGTAACAAACAAATTTTCAATAGGATTTAGATCCAAGTCTCCCAGTCATTCAAGTTAAGATATATTTTTATACTTGAAATATTTTATCATTACTTTTAACACATGACATGTAGTCGAATCTTGTCGAAAAACTGCTTGACTATTGCCATCAACTCCTCTTAGTTTTACTTCTAATTTTATTTCTAAAGACCTTTGTATTTTTGAGAATTTACCATTCCTTCGATTGGTAGCCTCAGTATTTCCATCAGAGAAGCAGCGCCAAACCATCGTCTTCAATAGGGCTGATGTAAAGTTTTAATTGACACTTTTTTTGACAAAATGAGATCGCTCTCTTTATACCAAAAAAAGCTTCTATCTGAGAACAAAGCTTTCCTCCACTCTTCAACAGTCCAGCTAGCATATTTTTTTGGGCCCAAGATATCTTTTTTGTAACTTGTAACAAGTCGTTACTCGTTACCTTTCGAATCGGTAAACAAAAGAGTCACCACAAAGGGAATAATTTTGTCGTTAATTGCGAAAAATGTAAAATTGATCGTGTGTACACATTAATTCCCATAATACTGCTGTATATGCTGCACGTCTAAAAGATTAATATTATACATGTACAATTTTGATCACATGTTTTTCGGAATTTAAATATAGTATTGTTAAGGGTGGCTTGCTTTCTATTGAAGCTCCTCAAATAGTGACTACTAATTCTATCTATATTACAATTATTAGATTAACTTGAAGAACTATCTCATTAGACCTGTATATAATTCCTATATTTGTTGTTATATATAAAATAAGTTCTAAAATACACTTTTGCTGGCGTTTGATTGCGCAATCAAATGGACTATTGTACAATGCTGAAGCCTCCCAGAACATCAACCACAACAACACATCTTTTGGGCTATTCAGTCCTCACCAGTGGGGTATACCCAAGCTGCAAAGGTGTCAGATAGACAGGCAAGAACTGTGCTTACTGAACTTCAAACATTGTGAGATATAGCTCCTTATTTACTGCACCCACATATTATAATGAATTCAATCTGAGTCAACAACGGTCCTTTAACATAGTTTCTATTTACTGTTTTATACTTTATAGATTGTAGAAATGTGTGCATCGTGGCTGTTCGCAATGGATAAAGGTACTTTATGATATTCTAATGTAATTATTTCCAGCTGCGTCGGTTTCAGTTATATTTTACAAGATTAGAGCATAATTATTCTGCCCTTTTGCTTCAACTACCAATTGATTATATTATATAAAAGTTACAGAACCTCATTGATCATCTAAAAGTACTGCATTTTTTTAATTCGTTATATTAATCAATAAAGAAACGTTTTCACAATTTATGAAATTAGTAAATCTGCCGTACCTGTGGCAAAACCTGCCAGTTCGTTTCCTCAATGATTTAATATTTCATCTAAAAAGAGTGACATATTTATTGCTCATTTAAAACAGTATAATATATTGGCTTCTGCCTGTTGGTAAACGAGAAATACTATACGAAAAATTTCGGAAAGATATATACCAGTTAAATAATAGACAAACATAATACTGATTTATGGAAGGTCAACATTTAGCCAAAGAAATAGCTGAATACACAGCGAATAGCTACATAAAGAGAACGCGAATAGTTTAACAGAAATAGAAGTCTCCAAAAACATCCCTTTATTACCCTCTGCATTGTTCTAGACTACTTCAAATCCCATTAAGTATGTGGTAAAATACAAGTGGTGTTCTCTGATTAATAATAGCTTTTTCCGTTATTGTTTCAAATTTTGAGACTCTCGTTTTGCTGTCACATTAAAAGAGGATTCTCTTGGTAGTAGTTCCAAGATAAGAAAACGCTGTAAATACAGCTTTCTCATGGTATTAGTGAAATCATTCACGAGAAAGACATGTGAGGCATAAAACGCTAACACACGGACATGTTTCTGCCTCCCCTGCGTCATCAGCGTGGTTTCGAGCAGTTTTATGCTAACATATGTAATTCTCTCGCTGCTTCTATCGCCATACCTACCTCTACGATTCAAATGAATATTTCTGGCGCTAACTAGTTAGCACCACTGCTCAAAACCAGAGTGATGACGCCGGGAAGGCAGAAACATGTCCGTGTGTTAGCGTTTTATGTCTCACATGTCTCACATCTTGGTGTTATTTTCTAGGCATTCTTTTAGATGTGTTTTGATAGTAGTTACTTGTAATAATTTTCTCTGATATTCATTTTATTCATTAAGAAATACAGTTAATTGTTAGACATGTTCCACTCAAATCCGCCTTTTGCAATTAAGGAAACTAACGGAAGCAATCTACGCTCTTCTGCAGTTCTTCATTGTACATGCTGTTCGACGGTATCGATCGCCGAGTCAACCTCAGGCTACATATATTTCGTAGCTTCACGTTCCACCTCCGCGGATAAACGGAGTTCCAGAGTTTCTATAGTATTAAAAATATTGATGAAAAAAGTGAAGCGCAAAATGTAGTGATATTTTATTCTAAACAAGATATTATAAACCTATTATAGATAACTTGTATTAACCTTTGTAACGACAGCTTCTTAATTAGTTATTTGACAGGAGCATAGATATTTGTATATCTACTTCATTCACGTTAAGAATGTCGTGGATAGCGCTACGATCGGCGGCTGTATTACATTGGTGAAGTTTAACCGATGAGAAATAGAAATAGAATTGTTCGTATTTAATGTGCAGTACATTACGGTTATACCATCTAATAAAATAATACCACAATAATAATGTAACCGTGACATTAATTACAATATAAATGTGTCCTTTAGTTGTTTCACTTACCGAAATAGTTGGAGTTTATTTAATTATGTTAGAAAGTAAATGAGATTGGATTTGGGGTTAATCGAAGACAACATGACAAGCTTTCAAGTAACAATATTGCTATGGATATAGTTGAATCGAAAATTTGAAAGTATAACATGTATGGTTGTATGCATAGTGTTATACCAAGCCATTTGTCATAAACTAAATCTCTCCGTTGGTAATCTCTATCAATTTTAAAGGAAAAAGTTTCAATTGTATGGTTGAAGATAAACAATTCAATATACGCAAGGCAAAGCCAAACAAGGAAGAATGTTTCTTTACTCAATAAACACAATGTTTTCCTTTCATACGATATATCTCAATAGTTTGGAAGTATTGAATGTCGTCGATCCCTTTACATTTCGAAGGGTTATTTGGACTTGTAGCATTTTGAAATAGGACTTGTTGTTACTTGAAAAACATTATATATCCGCACAGAACAGTAACATTACTTTTTTCTACCAAAATAGAAACCAACGTCTTTCAACAATATTGCATCGAATAAGAGCGGAATGTGTCGTAGAAAGAAACTGTGGACCTCCGTCCAATAAGTATTTTCATGGACATATATGCTCATCGTACAATTGCAACCAGTGTTACTCCGAATAACACTTTTACTGTCTTATTTTCCTACAGCTGTAGGCGGATCATTCTCCTTATTTTGTTTTCTTCGAATCAAATACGCAATTGCTTTACCACACCTTAATCCTTTATTAATTTCTTCAACTTAGAAGCATTTATATTTTTCGCAAAATATGAAAAGGCATTGAAAATCATCTACTTTTTTCTCACATTGTAGTTTTCACCTTGGTGCCTTTTTTAGTAGCTTCCATCGTGAAAACATATAATTTTACGAGCCGTAAATAATAAATATTAATTATTCTTATTTTACTTACAATAGACAATACCGTTGAAAGTTGTAGTACTATCAAAATAACTGATTTACTCAAAAATAGATGCAAATGAAGACGCAATGAAGACGTAAACACAAAAGAAATAACGCGACAAACGATGAACTGAATTTAACAAGCAAATGATAAAGGAAAAATGTATTACCCTACATTTCATTCAAGTTGAGAATGCAGTAGATAGCGCTACGATCGGCAGCTGTATTACACTGGTGAAACTTAACCCATGGAACTGGTAAATGACAACATCGTAAACGTCCAAGTTTGATTATCAAAATCTTGTATAGTAAATAGCAGAGTTTTTCATATTTTATGTGTAGTATATTATGGTTATATGATCTGATAAAATAATACCACAATAATAATGTAAAACTGTAAAACATTAATTGCAATATAAATTTATCCTTCGATTGTCTCATTTACCGAAATAGTTGAAGCTTATTTAATTGTGTTAAAAAGTAAATGAGATTGCATTTGAGGTTAATCGAAGAGAACATATGACATATGTATTTTAAATAACAATATTGCCACGGATAAACTTGAATCGGAAATTTGAAAGTGTAGTTTCGACATGAATGTTGACGATGAATCTGCATCTGTAGTTATAATGATTTCTTCAACCATATCTTCAACTATATTATCAAGTTGATACATTTTTTTCACGAAGGCGTTTCTTAGGGGGCGAACTGGGAATTCCTGTTGTATTAATCCCTTTGACAATATCCTACACTATTCTTTCACTTAACCCAAGTTGTATTGCAGTCAACATAAGAGACGCTGTCTTGTAATTCTCGTGCATCAGTTGCAGATATAAATTGTAAGCCATTAGCCTCTGCCTACGGCCAACATTCTTCTCTTGAGGATTTTTTGATAGTCCTGCAACTGGATTTACTACTGCTTCCTCTGCCATACCGAACCGAAGTTGTAATTTCGTAATAGTAGAGTAAAAATTATTATGTTTGTATAACTGATTGTATAGCACCTTAACTCGAGATGAGATAATAGAGCTCTGAAAAGAACTATTTTTGCTACAACTTGTGTATAAAAATACAATGAAAAGCTGCAGGAAACAACGACACCAAAATGATAAGTAAATTTGACAACTAACAGAAATTTCATATGAAAAAATTGCATTCGTTTCTCCTATGTGAATATGCCTCGTCGATTAACCAATGACAAGCCCGTATTTTAAGGCCTATCTATTCTAAGTCTGCATTCTTAACGTGAATGGAGTGTAGATATAAGCCACATCAAATAAGTTGCCAACGCTCCTTGTTCCACGAAGAGACAACTACATGCGAATCCATATAAAAAGGGCCTAAAACTTCAAAGCCTATGTGACAATTTACAGTGCTATTTCCCATTTATTATCAATTTAGTTTACTTCCGTATTTGTTACAGTCTGTACACAACATGCAATAATATAACGAAAGAAAACAAATCGCTTAACTTGCAAACATTTCGCAAAATAAACGTATAAAAACAAACAACTACGTACGCAAAAGCCTTTACCGAAAACACAAAATTAATACAACTCCGAAACAAAAAGCTTTCCCTGACGAAATATATTACAACCGCTCGCATAAAACAGCTCATATTTTTTACGAGCTATCCTTCCGGGCCTCCGACATCGTTAGGGGTAAATAGTGGTGGCAACTGCGGCGGTGGGATACGGTAAGGGTTGGCAATTTGTCATGCGGCGACTACCTCGAGTGGCATATCATTAAAGGGATCAACAGGTTAGTGACAGTTTCATTTTACAAATGCGCGCACTAACTCCGCCCACACGTTCTCTAGATGTTCTCGCCAATTCCACTGATGCCCACGTAGCAATAGGTTTCGCAACTTCGCGTGCTTTCCTCGTTCAGGATCGATCTTAGTGGAGCAGCTCGCAGGACAACGTTTCTAGTCCCGAGAAACCTTTTTCTATTAAGCTCGCTGTATTTATGGACCTCCGTTTTGGGCGATCAGATCTTTAACAAGACGAAATTTACATTTAAAGATTGAAATGGGGTTCGCTTTAGTTAATTTACACCTACACGCAATTGTCTATTGCTTTCAACAGCAGATATTGCTACTATTCAGTTCCTACTGTGAATAAAAAATTTTCCTTTTCATCCTCTGCATCCCACAGCGTAATTCAACAATCAATTTTTAAAATACCATCTAATCCACTAATATAATTAGTAATTTAACTAATTATTGCTTCTTAAAAAACGGAATCGAGTAAATTGTATTACAGTGGTGATAATGAAAGGCATCAGATACTCACAAACAATTAGTTTATTCCTACAACATTACATGCAATACATTCGGAAATTAAAATATTTGGCGTAACATTTTAAACATGAAAAAAAAATTATTAGAACTACTATTTTACACATTTTTTCTAGCAAATAAAATTTATATTTGTGAAGTTATTGTCAAATTTTACCACAAAAAACAACGTGTATTTCCACCCCTGCTTTGAATTGCAACTTCACAATAACAACCCATACTGGAACTTAAGGATCTTAGTTGGTCTTATCCAACTGCATTCCAGGTTTCTACTGAAAGCTGTTGCATCTTCCCTAAAGTAATAGGTTGCGGTTGAAAGACTCTCAATCGCCTTCCAAATATCCAGTTAACCTGCTCCCTAGCAAATTGGAATTGAGTTCTGCGATGATCTACAGTTAAACCTGATGCTGTTGCTGATGTTCCGGGATGTAGCTTATGTTCTGTGTCGTCTAGTAGTATCAGCTCTTACTTGTACATTATGTACATTTGTAAATTAGACTTGAAGGTTTTTAGCAGTAATAAATCACTCTACTAAAGCATGCGTTCTAATAAGTCGATTCTGAATAGTAGTTGTAATTAGATGACTATCTTATCCAGGGTATCTCTTGTTTTCGTCGGTTACTTGAAGATTCTGAACACTAGGAGAAACTGTTGTATGTCCAATTCCAAGTCTTTAGGTTCATCTTTCCTCAACCAAAGTAAGCACTTAGACAGACTCAGCTAAGGCCTTGTCTCGATGATGCGTGCATCCTTTAACCAAAAGGTTAGGCCAAGAACACGAAAAGAACAAAAAGAATGTAGGTAATGTACAATTAGCTTAAATATAAATAAATATAAAAAACTTCCTTAAATTTGAAAATCTCCCACTAAACACGCTTGAAAAAGCTATTCGCCACACGAACGAAACGCTGCAATTTAAAACAAAATAAATAAGAAAAATATTATCGTGTTTTGTTAATACAGTGGCGTATTTTTTTCAAACAAAAAGCAAAAAGAATGAAACAATTGAAAAGGAATCGCAATTTTGAGAAATAAAGATATAAGAAAGATACAATTTGCTAGTTCGGCCCTTTTTGTACAATATATCGATCTGTCAATATATACATACCTTAAAAATTAAAGACAAACACAAATTAGATATAGAATCGAGTCTAAGACTTAAATCTTCAAACATCGAATTAAATTTTGATTTTTTCTTTGTTTTGCCAAACAGGTGCAAAGATCACTGAGGATTGTTTCGAGAAATAACCTAAGTTTAGCTAAGAATCAGCTGGTACTCATTGACTGACAAATAATTCTGTTTTAATTTCAGCTTTACTAGGATAAATGTTCTGTTTTATCGTATGGATTTTGTATTCGTTTTTTGTAGGTTAGCACATGTTTTATGCTTATTTAGTCATTTCATAGTCATATTTCCCTATGAATTATAAATTACATCGCCCAGAACAATTTTTTATGACTTCTATATGAGATTCCGTTTTTACTAATTTGGGTGTACTGAATCATATTAGTTTCTGCATATCATGTCAAAATTGAACTCTATGCCGTTACTTAACAACTGACAACATATAAACAAAGTATAACATTTTAATAATTCAATTATTTACTTAAATACAATATAAGTCACGAGTATGGTACAAGTATTTATTTTAATAACCATTAAAAAATTATAGGTGCTTGTAAAATCAGGGAATAAATTTTAGTTTGCTGCATTTTCTGCTGTGTATTTTGGTTTGGCAGTGCCTTTGAATATTCTAACACTAGTTGGGCATCATATGAGGATTCCATCTTCCCTGGTACCGAGTTTCAATGGTTTTTAAATCTTGGTAAAATCTCTCGCCTTGCAGGATCTAAAGTTTCGGGAAACATATCGAGATGATTATGAAGGAAATGAAGCTTTATGCCCATATTACAACGTACGCGGTGAAATTTTTGAACCATTGATTTCATTAGACCTTTGTAATTGGAGATATTTTTGTTTCCAAGAAAATTGTTCGCGACCATGAAGTTTAGGCTTCTTTCTCAGCTTCGATCATAGAGTTGATGATTAAAGTTCTAATTTAAGGTCCATCAAAAACCCTAACTTCAATTTTTTCGTAACTTCGTATAGAAACTTTTGACACATGTACTTAAAATAGTTCCCTTACAAATCTAGAGCTTTAACATATTGCTTCATAAGGCCCAATTTTATGTGAAGAGGTGAAAAAATTACTTTTTCTCTGTCGACTAAAGGTTCATTTATAATATTGATTTTCAAGAATTTTGAAATAGGCAAACAAGAAATGTCGTAGAGAAAAACGTGACGTGACAGGAAAACATGGATTTCATATTTGACATTATATATTAGTTAAAAGTATGTGTCAGATCTTTGTCATGGTTAAACGAAGGTCATACCATACACAAGGTTTGGGTAGATGGTGATATTAAAAGTCAACGGCAAGCGTTTAATGAAGGGCTGACTACAGACTTACGTAATCCTGCAGGAAAAGGTAGACGTTTCATTATTTTTCACATAGGATCTGCTGCTGGTTCGATCTGAACTTCGTCATTTAATTCGCCTTAATAAAGATCAATATAATATGCATGTGACAGATGAGATGGCCAGAAAAAACAAAACTGTGTTAAGGTTACCACCTTATCACTGCGAACTCAACCCAATTGAGTTAGTATGGGCGCAAATAAAAAAAAGGTGGCAGCTAAGAATATCTCATTAAAATTAGCAGATGTAAGCGTACTTTACTACAGGCAATCCAGAATGTCACTATAGACAATTGGAAGAAATGTATAGAACATGTGATTAAAGAAGAAAGAAAAATGTGTGAGTTAAATGGATTAATTGATGATTGAGCTATTTATTATATCAGTGGGCAAAGATAGTAGTCCAAGTGAAATGGAAAGTGATAGTGAATGATTATTTTAGAAGGTAATGTAATGTATTCACATGTATTTAAGTTTAATTTATGGTTTAGTATGTATATGCTATATTGAATATTAGTGTAAATTGTTGTTCGATTGTAAACAAACATATCAAAATAAGAATTATAGAATCTAGGAACATTTAGAAATTTCCATTAAGAAAGGTACAATGTATAAAGTTAAAATCTAGTATGATGTGTACTTGATTAATCAATATTATTCTGCAGTGTTTTCTATGTCTAATTGATTAATTTCCTTTGAAATGAGTCATGAATATATAATTAATTGCGTATATATAAATTCATAGCTAGTTTTAAAACTGCCGCCAACAAGTAACTTTGAAAAATTCCATCGTGTAAACTCGTCTTTTCATTTTACTCTTCCGAATTAAAAATGAAGTATAATATAGGGAGTCCCCACATTTATTCCGGTATTAGGAGGACTATGAAAGAAGCAAAAGGTTGTGCACCTTCGATTTAGAAGAATTCTAACATACTACAAAATCTTGCACATTTTATGAAACAAAATTAACTAACCGTTAAGACGAGGTTAACATTGCCACAAATATATAGAAAATATTATGATTTTTTTTTACTTAGCTTTACACTAATCAGACTCTCTTAACAATGATCATCTCGCTAAAACGATTACTTTTATTTTCTTTACATTGCTCTGGAGAGGTTCTATTATTTGTGCAAAGGAAAGTCCGTAAGGGAATAATTCCTTCTATCAATCTACTTACTAAAATCAATCAGGTGAAACTAATTAGAACGTCATAACTATCAACAGAAAACGCCTACACTTAAAGGTAGATATTACGGTAGGCTCGGCCATCAGCGGGGAAGATTAAATTATTCGCGGCATACTCGATTAAACGCGATAATTGGACGCGTGTTGGGATGGAAGACGGGGAACAAGTGTTCGAATCGCCTTCGGTATATTATAAGGACCCTCGGCGCGCGTCATTATATGCGTTGTGCAGCGCCCTCGTTGCGTTCTCGCCCTTTTGCACGACGACAATGTCGCGCGCGAACCCTTCGTCGTAAACAGCCCCTCGTTGATGCCCCTATCAACGTGAACGACGACAATTCCTCGCTAAACACGCACTCTTAACCTAGTTTTTTCGTTAGTTGCCAACTCAATATGGGTCATCGTAGCAATTGATTGGCACCTCATAATGTATTTATGAATCTGTTTTATGAAGCGTTTGTTACATCTAATTCTAGCCTCCAGAGGGATTCTATCTTAAAAAATGTAATGGTGCCAATCTAAAAGACAATAAGTAAAGTAAATGTAATTTTATTTAAGTGACAATAGAAATTTTTTGGCAAAAGAAAACATAGATTATAAAACATATTTCAGCCAACGGTTGAAGAAACTTATCTGCGCAAACTACGAGACGTAAGCATGTAAAGACTATCCTGAAAATATTCGGTACAGAAACCTTGGTTATATGTTAAATATATATCTATAACTAGTCTCGGCAAAGAGGAGCAAGTGACAGTGTAGTGCGAAGGATAATATGGAGGGGCCGAGTGGTCGTATCAAGGCGAGTGTTCAGTAATGTTTACGTACACGCATCATTTATGAGCGTGACCTTCATGAGTGAGCATAGGCGATGCGGATGTAGAAATGTTTACACATAAAATAATGGTAAAAAATATGTTATATAACGTGCTGAAACACTTACTGTTTTAGGAAGTCTCCATGAAATCACAAACTGGGTGGCATCAAACTAGAATCATTAAATATGTTTCCACGCTTGTTTCAGTCAAATAAGTACGGCGTGCGGAATAAATATTTTTTTAATGATGAAAACAACCGACACATCGAGTGATGTTATATTTGCAAATTTAAAGTAATCCTTGTGGCAACTTTATGGATCTTTCGACGCACCTTCACAAATTTCTCTTGGTATGCGAAAATCTAAATCCTTGTCAATACCACTTTCAAGTTTTCATATTACACTTTCATTTCTTTCGCCTTCCGCCGTACATAGGTGTGAGTGAGCATCATCCACAATTTGAAAAGAATCCACAAACGATATCGAATCATTTTGTAATTTTTCAATTTCCTCCGTTACTCCATAATAGTTGTTGCGTATACTTTCTAAATCACATTTTACCTGATTATCTTGAAACATCTTCTGGCTTTTCTTGATAGCTTTGGCGTGTCTCGGATCGAATTGTAAAACTACCTTCTAGTAATCGTCTGTGGTGGTTCAGGCACTTGGCAACACAGTTCGTGAAATCTCTATGTACGTTTTGAAGATTTTAGAAATACTGCCTCCGTGTGACCTATTAAAGCATTTATTCGTGGATAACATTTAGGGATCAATTGCGCCACAATGTTTAAAGCATGGATTTTGCAAGTTACATGTAACAGATTGCCACTCTGTTCTTTAAAAGATCAGTTTAAGGAAAGCATGTTAGCGGCACCGTTACTCACAAACATTAAAAGTTACGTTATTGAAACTTGAAATTTGGTCAATGCCCTCAACACCACTTTTAAAATTTCATCGCTAGTACATTCTGCAACTCTTTTGGAAGCATGTAAGATACGGTTCAAACTCTTCCATTTTACGTTCCATCACATTCACCACAAAATATTTTCGCCGATCGATTGTTTCGCCCACACATAATCACCATTTTTCAGTTGTGCCTTAATTTCCCTTTCAACATTGCTACGAACAGATGGCATAAACTTTCTTAACTATGTCCGACTTGGTAATGCATAATCCGAATACTTGCTCCAGAGGGAGACAAATGCTTGTTGGTCTAGTAAAGTAAACGGTACATTACATAGAATAAAGCAAACACCTATATCAAATATTAATTGTTCGCTGTATCGTTTGCCACGGATTGCAGAACATTGTTCCATACTTTTACTGGTACACGTCAAATACTTGTCGCACTTTGCACATTTAATTCTATCGCCTTCGTATTCTAAATGTGGCATACTCGCTATCATGTTCTCTAGTTTATTCGAAATACGCCGTTTCCGAAACGTACCTAAATGCGACATTTTCTAAGTATGTTTGTACTGACAAGCACTCACACCAACCATTCGAATAATACTGAACTAGCGTGCTTTGATACGCGTACTCGATTTTCCGTGCCGCGCGCTTTACCCCTAAACGTTGTTCTTCGCACGGCACTGAAACTTGCCCCTCTTTGCCGAGACTATCTATAAGCTGACTGTTCATATATACGAGGGTTGTTTTTTCTTTCAACTTTCGTTCTTGCCTGTAAACGGTCACGCGAACGGTGGTAGACGGGGATGACCAGAAGATGACTGCACATCTCTCCCACTATATCAGCCACTTGCAACGTCATTACGCCATTTTCAGGTGAGTTGCAGATACGGAAACATGGCTGGTATAGTTGATTCTTCCGCTAAGTACGAGTTGCGTAAAGCAATTCGATTCCTTCAAGCAGAAGCGAGTAGTGCAGCAGAAATTCATTGAAGAGTAAGCTGAGTATACGACGAAAACTTCATGGCAGATGGTGTTGTGCGTGAATGGTGTAGGAAGTTTAAACAAAGCCGAGCCGATGTTCATGATGAAAGGGGACAAGGACGTAAATCTGTCGCATCAAAAGACATTGTTCAACGAGTTGACAAAATGGTTTGAGAAAAACGGAGGTTTACCATCAGTGAGTCGACTGTGGAATTTTCTGAAGTTTTAATACCAACTGTGTAACAATTATAACGGAACGCCTACGCTACAAAAAACAGTGTGCTCGATGGGTGCTAAAGATGTTGTCTAATAACCACAAAATTCGCCGAATGGGGCTGACGTTTCTCACCTGTTGAGAGCTTGAAAGTGAAGATTTTTTTAAAATTAGAGATGAGACCTGGATTCAATACTGCACCTCGAACCAAAACAACAGTCTCAACAATGGATGCACTGAAACTCGCCAAAAAAACCGAAAAAGTTCAAACAAACATTCAACAACAGGAAAGTTATCGCTACAGTTTTTTGGAACCAAAATGGTGTGTTGCTTGTTGAATTTATGGAGCCGGGGAGTACAATTAATACAGCTGCTTATTGTCAAACTTTACAACAGTTACGGAGAGCCATTCAAAACAAAAGAAAAGGCATGCTGACTTCTAGAGTTCTTCTCATTGATGATAATACCCGCTCTCACACTGCTGCTGTAACCCAACGACTTCTTGAACAGTTTCATGAACCGAAAAAGTGGTTAAGAGGGCAGAGCTTCCAGAGCACAGAGGAATTTCACAACAACCTCTCGGACCATTTCAACTTACTAGCGACAACATTCTATGTAGAGAGAATTGGAAGGCTCGCCCGTAGATATCACAAATGCATTAATCTTCACGGTGTTTATGTAAAAAATTAACCATGTTAGTGCATAACTTTTGGTAATAAATTCATTTTGTTATTTACACTTGGCTTTTTATGAACTATTGGAAGTTGAAAAAAGAAACAGCCCTCGTATTATACAAGACGGCGCAGTAGGTGTTAACGGTTTCTGAAACGCAATTGTTAAAATATGAACAAAGTGGGTGTATAATCAATGGCCTTAATGAATCCCTCTATAATGCAGTTTAGTAGTCATCGAAATGTGACCGTTGAATTCACGAAGTTCTTGCGTGTTACCGATTGGTACAACGACTATTTCAGCGTGAATATAACGTTCCCAGGCACGTAACACAATTCTACTGTGGTTTGCAGATTTATTACACTATCTTTCCGCTTAACAGTAAAAAAGTTGAGTAAAATTTTCCCCAAATAACATTGAAAGTGTTTTTCGTATCAAAAAACAACTTGAAAATGTATTTAGGCAATCCGAAAGATAAACTGCATATAATCTAAACGCCTGGAATTTACCAAATCGCATGCAATGATTGTAGTAAGGTTTATATTGGGCAAACAAAAAGGAGTATCGAAACAAGGTTTAAAAAACATATCAGCCATTATCGTTTCGAAAACCAGAACTATCTAGCGTGGCAGAGCATATGGTAGAGTTCGGACATAAGATTGAAGTAATAACCATAAGCTACTTAAAAATGTAAATTAGTTTAACAATTAGACGGGTATGAAATGATTTTCACAAAAAGGGACAAAAACAGGCTCATTAGAAGACTACGCCCAATTGCAATCTCGAGTCTGCTAGATTTATTACCGTAATACATTAAGCATATGGTTTTTCTTCGTTTCCTCCATTACGAAAAGATCCAATATACTCGGAATTCCTAATAGGTCGTAAAAGTTGGTAATTAAGAACTAGTATTGCATGCAGATATATTATTAATAGGTTACAAGAGCTTGTAATTATGAACTCGTTTAGGAAATATTGCATACCGATATATTTTCACTGTAGTCCGTCCGCATCTTAAAATTCAGTATTGCTTTTAAGAAAATGCGAATGAGGTTGCCACATTGTATCAAAATTATATTCTTAGGATAGTTTAAACTCTAGAGTTGGCTATAGGAAGAAATGAGTAGTGAAACAACCAATTCTCATATATGTTTATTATTGTATTATGTACGTATGTTTGATGACGTGCGTCTAGAGACCCATTTGACGAATAGTAGAATAGCTTTGACAAAATTCTCCGTGTACTTATTTTATTATTAGACCTCATTGTCTAAACATTGTTTCATCTTTCGCGTAAAAAAAGCTTGAACAAAAATGCATACGTGCCCTAATATGACAAAAATGTTTTCGTTGTAGGTAGGTAGTGTGTTTAGGGGAAGGGTGCATATTTAAATCTAATGGCGACACGAACAATAAGTTATGAGGGTGACGCCTAATAGGGGAGAGTAAAGGGCTAATTGTTAGTGCTCTCGAGTCGAAAGAAACCATTTTGTATAATAACGAATAACTACACATTAGCGAAAAGTTGAAGCTGTACAGGAAATACAGTGATTATTTATTGATAACAATTTGTTCACTTGCGCCACTAAGTAGTGAAATATAAATATTTACAATACTGAATCTGACTCGATACGTATGTTTACAATGCATGCGTTCTTGACCAAATTTAAGTGATATTAAAGTTAATGCAAATAAATGAATCAATGAAATCTCTTGTTGTCGTAAGCTTCCGCGGTCATTGTTTTCTTTTTGTTGTGAGAAGAAGTAGCAATATAACATAAAGCAGCCCAGAGGAAGCTCCATGCAATTGAGAGCGAATCGTCGGCGGACTCATGCAATTACGACGCAATTTCAACCCGGAAACCTAATTTCTTTAAAAGAAATGATATCTCTTTTTTCTTTGTTACTTATTTATTCACTCCGGTAACATTGCTTAAAATAATCAAGAAATATTTCATAAAAATAACAATAATTTTAAAAATCAATATTTTAGTTTCAGTATTTGTAACCAAACATATGATCGCATTCCTGTTTTATTTTAAACTTTATTTAATTTTACAGAAGCTTTCTTGAAATAATTCTTACTAAAAGGTGAATTTAATAGAAGCTAAAAATGCTTGGCTTCTGAAATCCTATCTCATTCTTCCCTGATAGCAATTATTAATAAGGGTTCTCGGTAGTATACTTCCTGCAGCAAAACATCTTTCCAAAGCATTCCAACCGTGTTCCAGTAAATTCCATAGATTACTGTCTGGGAAATTGCCTAGGCATTTCATTCTTTCGACACCAACTTCGCTTACGATATTTTCTCGATGGAGTTGAATATTATTGTCTTTGAATAATGCATTTGTAAAGGTCGATGTGTCCTCCAGTACTTGCCCCGCTCAGTATTATTACACTACCACCCTCATATAAAGGCTTTTCTTAAACAAGTTGTGAGTTATTGCATGTACCGGATTCATGCCAAATCTAAGTACATCTATTATTTGGCTGGAAGCTAAATTTAGATTCTTCACTGAGCAATAATGACTCCCATTCATTATAATTCCAATTGATATGCTATTCGGCCCTCAGTCAATGTGCTCTTCGATGTTTTGCAGTGACAGTTGAGACAGGTATTGATAGTCTTTTGGTGTTGATGATGTGGCTTTTTCGAACATTTTCAGTTTTCAGAGACTGGCAATATCGCTTTAACTCACTTGAAGGTTTTCAGCGACACGTTGTTATATTTTTCCATTTTCCAATTAGCTTATGCCCTCCAAACTTCTATTTCCCTTTCGGAAGACAGTCAACATTATGAATCTCCATTGCTAATCACAGTCTTATACTTTTTTATTGTTTTGTATAGTAATAGTCTAACTTGAAGTATTGTAAAAAAGTTTTCTATGTGTTAAAGCCAAGTACTATTTATTTTATTTATTCGAGCTTATTTAAGATAGGAGCACGAAAATAGACAAAAACAAGGTTAGAAACTGAAATTGGGATTTTTACTTAATTAAAAATAAAAACATTTTGTACCATGACATTTAACAGTGGTTTGTACTTGGCTATTCTGACTGAAGGTGGCCCGTTATATATCTATTTGCTTTAACTGTTTCTTTGCTAGTTATTTTGCCAACTAAGCGCCATCATTTTTTTTCTTTGGGGTAACAAACAGCAAAAAAGGAGTTCGAAAAAAGTAGGTATTCGAAGTTAACTGAATATGAACATAACACTGAATTCGTAGACATGTCTCCAACCCGCGCACAAAGAAAATATTGTCGCTCTGTAAAAAGAGAGGATTTTTTTTTGTTCCTCTGGTACTAAGTGTCACACATTTTTTAAAATATGCATGTCCAACACTATAATCACATAGATAATTTCATAACACAATAAATTGAACAGCACAAAAAAATTGCGGTGCAAAACGGCACTAAAACAGTTCTATAGGAGAACATATTCTAAATTTTCTGAACATGCTAATAAGAGTGATGTCTCATAAACATACCCCAGCACAATCATAAAAAAATGCTTTGTAACTTAATTGAAAGAGCACCACAAAACCTTTTATTTCTGCACAAAACGGTACGAAACCAGCATAAAATGGTGCCGTGGTAAAAATTGGAAAATTCCAATGTGTTCCCCAGAAAGAAAAAAATCGTTAATTGCTCACAGAGCATCTGGTTAGCACATTTTATCGCGCTCTCAAGTTATACGCTGCCTGGGAGGCCGAATAGGAATTTGTGTGGACCTGGGGTGAATATGTCGGTTTGTCCCATGTCGCCTAGCCGAGATATAACTAAGACATTTATAGAGCTCAATCTTTATAAACCACGACGAAATAAGAAACCACCTGCATAGAATGGGTCTCAGTCAAGAGAGTCAATGTTGCCTACACCTGGAATAGAAGCGACAGTTGGGCATACTTTGCTGCTACTATTACAATCTGAGCAATCTGGAGTTTGAATTAATCATAGACATTACGAGCAAAAAGATTACGGAACTCCATCCTGTTTGAAGCAAATATTTTCATTTAGATGATTACGTTTGTTTAGATTTTGAAGGAGACCTATAAGCTATAAATTGAAATAGCTGTCACTATTTAAGTCTCCTCTTATGAAGAAGGTCCTATAATATAGTTACCAATCAGATCAGTCCACACGTTCACTGTTTGGGGATAGCTGTCTGCGGGCTTCCTCTATCCAGTGAGAGTTTTCAGTTGACCAAGAACGAAAATTGTACCTGTTAAAAGTACCGCTAAGACAAAATGTTGCTTCATCAGAAAAAGTTATTTGATTCATTAAATTAGGCTATTTTCTCATAAATGTTGTAATGAATACGCAAAAGTCTAGTCTGCGATCTGGATCAACTTTAGTCAGCTCATGAACAATATCCATTTTGTGGATCTTCAGTTTTAAAGATCTTATAATTTTGTGACTAGATTTTTGGGAGATCTCATAAATTTATACCAATTTCGTTGTAGAAAGGAGGTTATTTTGTTGATCTGTTAGTGAAACATTCACACTGGTGTCTTCATCAGTTGCGGTTCTTGGACGTCCGTTTGAACGAAGAAGAGAGTTGACAGTTGGCTCAGATTAGGTAAATGTTACTGTAATGGTAATTAATTACCAAAAGAAGGTATTTTGATGTTGCATTATTATAAAATTAAACAAATTGATATTGCAGAAAGTCTGCATCCGAAGACGTAGTAATATACTACGTGTCCCATTAAAAAACTAATAAGTAGGTAGCATTTTCAGTCAAGCGTAAAGCGAAAAAAAAGTTAAAATATTATAACAAATTCTTTATTTGTAAGTATATATCCATACCAAATTAAAAAAAAAAAGTACTTCCAAGGCAACAAAGTTATTCGGCCGTTCCTAAACTTTGTACTACTACTGAATATGTAGAAGATTGGTCAATAAAGTATTCGCTCACCAAAATATTTTTTGGAGTAACTATTGTATTGTAAATATTGAAATATTTACCTATACAATTTTATTCTACATAAAATAAAATGGTTTTTACAAAAAATGCTACAAAAAATCTGTAAAATCAAAGGCACTATATGAAAAATATGGAATCAACAAGTCAATAAAATATTATCGCAGCCGGATGTATCGTAGGGAAAAATAGAGGAAGTACAGTTCTATCTACTTTCTTGTTTGTTTATATGTACATCTTCATATTACAATTGAGATACAACTGAGTCAGTTTTATGTCGGTTTTTAATAACAGACAAAATGGGTCGTAAAACACGAGAACTTAGCATCGCGGAATAAGAGCATATCATATCATATATCATTATTTTGACAAAATCGTAGAATACCACAAATATTTAAAATAATTAAAAAATCATACACAACTGTTAGATATGTTATTAATAAATATAAAGAAACAAATACTACAGTAAACAGATCGCGATTGGGATGCCAAAAAGTCTTACGCTCGTGAGGAACGGACTATTTCAAACTAAGTCAGAAAAGGTCCACGTATAAGCGCAAGAAGAATAGCAACACCTGTGGAGAATGCATTGAGAAAAACCCATCCTGAACCGGTAAGAAAAAAATTACGATTAGCTAACTTCCATGGATGAGTAACGAGACAAGAACCATGTATTGGCGAAGCTAATAGACTCAATAGATTAAATTATGCAAGAAAATATCTGGACAAGCCCTTGGACTTTTGGAAAACTGTCGTGTTTTCCGACAAAAGTAAAGTTAGCTACAGTAAAACATGGTGGAGACCATGTTATGATTTGGAGGTGCATGACTTATAATGGGGTGGATAAACTAAGCTGCATCGATGGTATTTCGAAAGCTAAGGGTAAATATTCCTATATTGCAAGGCATCGTGTAAATTACCATGCAATATCTTTACGAAAAGGTGGAGAAACTAACTTAGAAGAAAATTTTATATTCCAGCAGGATAATGAGCCGAAATACTAATCTCGGATCGTTAAGAAATAGATGCTGTATGTAGTTTTTAAAAAAATAAAGAAATATTTGCGACAAGTTTGGGACAGCAGAAACTACTCAAAAACTGGTAGCTTCAACGCCTACAAGGAGGGATTGACGCCCATGGTATTAATTGTAAATATAACCATATATTTTGTTGCTGTGATAATATATTTAATGCTATGAGTTGTTACTTTATTGATTGGTAAATCCTATTTTTCTCAAATCAATACTTTAGTTGCAGATTTTTTGTGCCCCTGTTTTTATAGGAATGTATTTGATGTAGAATAAAACTGTATAACAATATTTCAACTGAATTTGCTGATACTTGCCGGAAATCCATATTAATTATGGATGAAGAAGCAAAACAGTTTTTACAAATGTACTCTGCATATTCATAACAACATAATACATACACATGTTTCACTAGCACTATAGCTTCATCGGATGTTCTATTACTACGTAGGTTGCTATTTATGTATTCGGAATTGGCAACAATGACGTTGCTTGGCGCAATCTGACATACATCGTATAGTTTGACATTATTTGACTGTATACGTACTCGGAACGTTTTGTCATACGGATGCTATTTGTGTTATTTAGTGACTTTTAGTGACTAAAATTACATCTCAGTCAAAAAAATTGAATTAACTCGTGAGAATTTTAAACGGGCATGTGGCTACAGTGCCACAAGAGAATCGTAGAACGATCAATCCTGTATGGTACACAATCATTTGTTTGCCAGAAGTCTTTGAAGAAATAAGAAAAGACAATAAGCGATGTAGGAACATTCACAACTCAATATTTAACTGGTCAAAGCATCGAATTGATCCGCCATACGGTCCTGATTTGGCATCCAATGATTTCTTTTTATTTCCGTCCGTGAAGAATAAACTACGTGGTCAACGATTTTCGATGCCAGAAGAAGCGGTTGATGCGTTCTAAATGCATGATTTGGAGATACCTCAATCGGAAAGGAAAAAGCGCAATGAAAATTGGTTCAAACGTCTGCAAAAGTGTATCGATCGTCGCATAGAATATTTTGAAAAACAATAAAACCATTTTCAGTCACAAATACTTATTTTTATTTATTACTCCGGATACATAAATAGCAGTAAATATTTGGGCGAACGAATACTTTATTGACCCACTGTATATTACTAACAAATCGCTATTAAAGAATCCATTTTAAACTGCGTATTTAACACATTTTGTTGTTGGCAATATGTGTTGACGCCATGTGGAGTTTTATGATTATTAACTCCTTTCTTTTGGGAAGCCGTTTATAAATTATTTTTTTTATAATTTAGTTTTGTAATAATAGTAATTCTTTATATTTGTAATCAAAATTACAAATAACGTCAATAAAATAGAATAAGTTTAAATAAATAAATAAAAACCACGTGAATATGTATGTATACCACGCTGGTCAACAAAGTGTACATAATAAAAAATAATAACAATATAATATATAGCAAACAAAACGTATAAACAAAATACACATGTGCTAGGCAAGGCTATTAGTAAGTTCCTCGAATGTGTAGCATTCCAATTCTAATACCTGATGCTTCAATTTCATTTTGAATTTATTATGGGGCAATTCTCTGATATCTGACTTTGGTAAGTTGTATAATTTGGGCCCCTAATAATCCACTGTGTTCTGTTTGGTTTGCAACCTATGGTAAGGTAGTCGTAACTGATTACGGTTTCGTGTGATATAGTTATGAGTGTACTCGTTGATATAACGATTTCTGCTCGTATGGACGTAGGACTGTGAGTAAATACACACTCCTTAAGGTAAGTATTCTACCCTTTTTGAAATTGCCTTTACAAGATTCCAAGTATCGTAGGTTGCACAGCAATCGAACTACTTTTTTTGCAGAACAAATATTCTAAATGCCTCGACGGACAACCCCTAGAATAAAATACCGTGGTTCAACAGGGAATGGAATGTGGCGAAATGTGCCATTCTGATAGGATGATGAGTGGTAACGTTCTTCACTCTTCTTAGCGCGTATAATGCGGACGTCAGTTTGCAAGCAAGCATGTCGATGTGTGCTGTCTATTTTAATTTCGCGTCTATCTGCAACCCCAAGAACCTAACGTTAGAGTTAGCGTCAAGAGTTTTTGTGGTAAGTAGTAAATGTGATTTTTCTTTATTCATTTTAGTTTATTCGCTGCAAAACAAACGCTTGCTTCATTGATTACGCTCTCTGATGCTGCCTTCAAACTTTCTAAGGTGGCTGTAGCGACAATCAGCGAAGTATCGTCGGCGGAGAAGCATATCCTGGCATTCGAAATATTGGTGGGTAAATAGTTGATGTATAGGTTGAATAATGTTAGGCCGAGTATCGATCCCTGCGTCACTCCTGCGTATTTAATTTCTATTATCGGCGACATTGTGTTCTTCCACGCCGTTGCTTGTCTTCTTCCACACAAATAGGAAGTAAAAAGGTCAAGTATGTTTCCTCTGATTCTGTAATGTTCTAGCGTAGCAGCTAGTTTGTCAGGGCTTACGCAATCAAAGGCTCAAGTCCAGCATGCTAACGTGCGTACATTCATTGTGTAGAATTGCATGCCGAAAATAAAAATTACCCTGATTAATCCAATAGCCAATAGTTATCAAAGAAGGTAGCTGAAAACAAAACTACTGCAACTATTGTTAACAGGATATTCTTATTCTAAAGATAGCTTAACGATGTAATACAAAACCACATATCTGTTATAAAAAGAAGGGATTGTCAATCATAAAAAAGGACGGAAATATTATCAAAGTAAGTGCTATCGCAGTCGTGACATCTGCATGCGAAGAAAGAAGCGTTGAAGCTCCTATCGAATCGAGCGTCGCATACCAATCCGATGGAATCGTCCTTCCTTTCCGTCATCATTATTACCCATCCCGTCCCGTCAGCGCGCGATGACGACGATCCTGTCGGTCGCGTCGAACGTAAACACAATAGGCGACATAGCGAAACGCTTCCTCCCTCCACCTCGATTCCTCTCCTCGTCCGTGCGGGGAAAAAGGAGAGAGTCAGATTAGCGCACTCGCACGTAAGGCCAATGATATCCGACAGAGGGGAAGGAAGGGTGGCGTGATCATGCGCGCTGCGAAGCCGCGAACATTGGCTTGCGTGGGTGTGTAAGCGTATTCGCGGCGTCCTCCGAAGCCCAAGGAATTATAAAAGCTCGTTTTTCAACCGCTACTACGTGCCACAACAGTAGTGGTAATCTTCGTCTCTGTCTTTTCGAGCGTTCTTTGCCGATATCGTTCGCCTCGTGCTTCGTGGAGAAAAGGTCACCCGTTTCGGTGATCTGGTTGACTTCTCCGTGGCATAGGACGCTCTAATATCGCGAAGTACGTGACGGTTTGTCGTTGTCATCTGTTATTCCTTTGCATGATTCATTATTGGTATGACATTCCGTAATTGTAGTTAATTAATTCAATTACGAGGATAGGCTGAAAAGTTTATTGAATAAAAATAACCAGAACTTTCCGATTGAAAATTAGGGGTAGTTCATACGGTGATACTGATGTCATGACAGCACATACCGCAACAATGCTCTACATGTAAATGTTTGAATGTTTTGATCCACCACACGTATCGCGACATTGTAGCATCAAATACGCTAGTTGGCTCAGATGACCACACTATTAGGACACTTAATGCAATAGCACCTTTCAATGTCATTGTCTGAACGAGCCTTTATACCGTAAAACAGAAAAACGTGGATATATTTTGGCTATATTTCTCATTAATGAATCGCTGAAATTGATTAGCGATCTTCGGCTCATAAGCTGTTATGATATTGCTGTTCGGTCTTTGGATTGTTTCCGAATTCTTCCCTTTTGCTCTTTAATTCTTAATGTCGAATATATATGAATATTGTAATGATATGAATTATTGTCTATTATTTACCAATGAATTTTTTCTAAAATTTTACTAGTTCACCTATTCCAGATACTTTCTCGTCACTGTTTGGTACACGCCGTTATTTTTATTTTGGTTGATGTAGAAGTTGGAGGCAAAGCACCGTTAGTACTCCCTCTTTATGAAACTTTAAACACAGATATTCAATCTGTACAGGTTTCTTTTAAAAGTTTTACAGATATTTACTTTGGGTATTCTTTAATAACTAATTATTCACAATTTTTCTTGTTAAAAAAAGAAAAAAAAAGAGTCCCTTCGACAACACTTGCAGAGGAGACGTAAACTTTACTATCGTTTATTATATATATATCGCTTTTCGTAAACATATTTCTTATATAAATAAATATTTCAAAATTTCATCTTTAAAAGACGTTTAATATACAGTACTCACACATTTCAATTACATTGTATGAATACGCATTATTCCGAAATTGTACTCATAATCTTCGAAATATCTCGTACGACGGAAGGATGGCACGACTGGGAGCAATTTCGTTTATAATGTCATACATATCTAGTATGTGTGTACTGAGTGGCCTACCATATAGGCGAACAAGTGCATTGCTATGGATATAAAACAAAAACCGACAGATGAAGAAGGTGTCAAAAGTCAGACATGTTGGCATCGTTTCTCCTGAGAAAAAATAATTAGTTATTTTCTCGTACAACTCCGTAAATTTATAAATATCTTCGTTTATATCCAATAATAAAGTGTATCAGCTGATATTGCATATAAAATCTGGAAGTTCCGGACACTTATGTTGGAAGCCGAAGGCCAGTCCACCCTAAAGGCGAGCCAGTAAGTGCGATTTGAAAGGTTAAAGACGTCAAATCTTCTTAAGTTCTTCAAAATTATTTGTATCTTTCGATCTCATATTTCGTTTCATAAATTAATTAGGATATTTAAAGTTTAGCTAGTCAGGGATTGCCTTAGGTTTTCTATAAAAAACATTTTTTTTGTAAAAAAAACGGTATATATATATATATATATATATATATATATATATATATATATTTCTTTTATTTGTCGATATATTTGCCTTTTCAACTTTACATTTGGTATTTTAACTAAATTTTTTAACCCAGTTTTTAGATTTGTTAAAACGTGCTGTAGCAAAGCTGACCCAAACTGAAAATAAAATCCTTGTAAATCTATGCAGTAAAACATCTTTGGATAATTTTACTATTATAGAGCAAAATATTTATAGTAACTGAAGTCATAGACATTACTAAGAGCATTTTGTAGTAGGATTTCCAGAGGTTTTTTGTTAAAGCTTTAAAATTGTGTGTTACTTCTTTTAGTTGTTCATATAACAAATTCGTGTAAAGAACAATTATTGTTGTAAAAAATCGATGTGTGTGGTGTGCATTTTTTAGCAATCAGAAGCAAGTGTATGTACTTATAGCACTTATGTTATTATGAATTTAGTATTTACAACAAATACAGTATAGGCATGTGTATATACGCGTGAAGAATAGTTCCTTAGATGAAAGTACGCTAGCGCACTCTATTCTCTGCCAACCGAACTATATGCCTTTGACCATATCTGTACTAACATAATAGAATAACGTCGTTGAGGTATTTTTTATAGTGGAGACGCTGAAAGTATAGAAAAGAATATCTATACACTGCTTGCGTCACCACGTAAACTGTCTTTTATCTTGAAGAACTATAGTTTAGGAATCTGATGTTATATCTCATTTATTATTTTATTGTAGCCCATTTAAATTACAAACAGAAATTGCCTTCATGTATCTAAAATTAAGTGAAGTGTATTTCCGCAACGCAGAGCTATACCCGTTCCGGTTGTTTTCTTAAACTGGTATTTTGTATAACATATAACGCCATTTTTGCAGATTTCTACGAATATTCGTATAAAATTCTTTCGAATGTTGAACATTGGGCATGGTTCTATGTGTAATCTCCATACAGTTGTCAACGTTTTTTACTTATACACTAGTTGTGCTTCTGTTACATACAACCCCTTTCCCTACCCTACCTCTCTGATATTTATAATTGTAGTATCAACACTTATACCAAATTAAACCTATTTGTTTTAATGTATCAAAGAAATTAACTTCAACGAAAGTATAAAATTATGTAAAAATAATAAGCACTTTATGTAATATTAATAACAGTTGCAATCAAATTATTCACATAGTTTTGTTTACTTTACGAAAAAAAATGATCGACGATGTATCGGATTTTGTTTAAATTTAGCCATGCACATGTTTGAAAATGGTTAACAGTTAAGCAAACGTGGTATTCATCTTGCGGTTAGCTTTTTCATATTTAAATATTGACATATCTAGCTCGCTACCTATCGCACTCTTATTCAATCTTTGCTCTTAAAAATGGTGTTTCCTAAATATGTTTCGTTATTTTGTTGGCACCATTCTAATCATAACATTTTCGAAAATTGCTCAGGACATATTTTCCGAGATAGCCGTCATTTTTCTTCGAATTTAATTCATTCAGAGAGTGAACAGTGCTGCCATATACCTTTGATTTAAGGTAGCTATCCATAGGAAAGATTACCGTGTCTGGATATCAATTTTCCAGGGGAAATTTCGCGAACAACTGTTAAGGACACGTTAGATATGTGAGATGTCGCTCCATCTTGCTGAAACCAAATGTTCCGATTAAAACCATTAAAGTCTTGCAAGGCTGACGTAAAAAAGTTGTTAATCATCGTCACACATCGGTCAGAATTTATGGTTACTGTACGACCTCTCTCATCTTCAAAAAAGGACTACGACAATGCAGTCCAAATAGTAATTTTTGGCGAGTGAAGTGGTCTTTCATGCTTCTTGTTTTGGATTTATTGAACTCCAATAACGGAAGTTCTGCTTGTTTACATGGTCACTCAGGTGATAATGCGACTCATTTGAGAAGTTTTGTTAAGCTCGCGCATACAGTACGCACGTTTCACTCCCAGAAAATGTTCCACAGCGACTAAATTCCCAAGGTCAAGGCTAGCAATTGGCACCTCACCTCCATTCAATGAGTGTGACCTCACAGTGAACAAAAGAAATTGAAAAATACTTTAGGGCCACCCAGAGGTTGACTTTAAACGATTGTAAAAATGTATCTGTCTAACAGGTTTGGGTAAAATTTTGATAGTAGACTTCTAAAACTTGACTAAAGTCAGCAAAATATATTCATCATGGCGAAATCTTTGCCAATTTCTGAACAGTCACTTTCTCGTCAAATCGTTTCCGAATATGTCAGGCGCAATTTTGTATAGCAGACTATGTATTTGTACAAATGAAATACTTATGTAAACTTATCCACACAACAGGAAAGATTACGAAAAAAAGTTGTTATTTCAAAGCAGTATACCTGCTTGAATAATAATCTAATTTTAAGATATTCAGGCAACTACAATTCACAGGTATAGCAGTAAACTCCACTCACACAAATTTCGACCAGTCGGTAACACGGTTGACAATGAGAGCCCACGTGCTTTCGAAACGCTGCGTTCCGCATAATTAATAAATTTGTGTGAGTGGAGTTTACTGCTATACCTGTGAATTGTACATCCACATAGTCCTTGCAATCGTCAGGCAACTACAAATTATGAATTTAAAATGATCACACATTTTGTAGTTCTAGTTATTAGATACCAGCAATATGTTTTAATTGCTTTAATCGCAAGAACAACATAGGTACAACACGATATAATGCACTCGCATGCAACTATAATACCATAACTTACATAGCTGCGTAATGTAAGGACCTTATAACTTAGTTCTTTGGGAGCGTATTCGACATAATGTCGCACGAAAAGAGCTCCATGCGATCGAGAGCGAAACCTCGAGATACTCACGAGCTTTCAATGCTGTTCAACCCGGAAACTGAGTACCACAAAACCAATTTTATTAATTCGGTGAAATATTTGCCAAAACACTATAATTAGGGTAGTTTCTCCAACAGATTTGTAATCATTTTCTAACTTCGTAGTACAAGGCACTCCGAAATGTTTGGTTATATTTCTACAGTGTGTTTGCTGGTTAGTAATTCTTCCTCCAAAATACCAGTTTATTTACAATTATAGCTCAATTTCTTAAAAAGTTATATTTAGGAAAACTTATGTAGTTTTTATATCGTATATTACTTTTTGATCTGTCTAGTAATTTGGGCGTAAACATACCTGAACCAGAATCTGACGATGAATCTGTCTAATTGGGCACAATAATTTCGAAAAAATTTAGAAACTTAGAAAACATCAAAATAATGAAAAAATGAGAATCCAGGAAAATAATAAAAAATAATAAATTACCAAGATCAGTATTGCACTTTATCAAAATGCGAAACTCATCTGCTCATTCCAGTGTAGTCAATCTAAATAACTTAAAAGTGTCTCCTCGAAAAACGAAACACAAAATAAGCGAGGATCTGCCATTATCAAATCTTTTCTTATTTAAGAGATGAGGATGCTCTATAAATCGTAGCCTAAAACAAGAACCAGCTAACCGCGATCCACATCAGAAATACTAAAATCACAGTCGATTATTTTATTTCCAGGGATTTTGATAAACATCTGGTACTGATACGATAACATTCCAATCTGGAGATCTATTTATCAGGAGAAGAAATAAAAGAGGTAATTTATTACGAGTATACGTAATATTTTTATGCTTATTGATAAGCCTTTAAGCAAGAATCTTAAAGTTGACATTTAACATTGTTGAGAATAGAATTTGTTAGTTGCCAGCACGCTACACAATCGGTTTGGAATCGTCTCAACTAGCTATTATTCTACCAACTTTTCAACCTATCCTCGTAAGTGAAACATACAGTAGAATGTACCGTAACCTTGACGGTGTTGTATTAGATGTTAGAATTAATCGTAGTTGATGACGTAATCCAGAGCTATTTTAAAGCAGAAAGGTGAATACAAGTCAGTATAAGGAACGTAAACTATTTTGCAACTGAGAAAACGTTTTTAACATGTTCCCTTAGGAAAAATAACAACGTTACAATCAATATATGTTTTTCAGTTCAGTTTGAATATTCTAAAGAATAAATGAATAGTTTAAAATACTGAACTGTTCTTTGAATATCATATAAAGGCAAGTTTCATTTTTCTAATAGATGACGTAAGTATATTGTGCGAATCAGGTAATACATGCTTTTGAAAAGTTCCTTCATAACCTTGAAAATGTAGTATAATAACATTTGATTAAAGTGTAAACAACATAGTTTTTTATTCCATTTAAAATTGATAGTTTTCTGCCAAATACTTGTCACTGAAAACAGCTGCTGAAAGTCATCGTTTCCTAGTAGATGCTTATGGTGAATGTACTTTTTTTGGGGTACAGCCTGGTGAAGCTGATCCATCACACCCAAAACGAAATATTCATTCTGATAAGGTTATGCTCTATATTTGGTGAAATATGAAAGGCGTTATATATTATGAGCTACCAAAACCTTCTGATACTGTTTGTTATTGGCGAGGTCTATCAACGATAGCCAATACGTTTGAAACGAGCTGTTCAAGAAAATCGATTAGAATTGGAGAATAGTCAAAAAGCAGAACTTACGGTTGCATATACCCAATAAGAAAATTATTACACTCGTACTAGACTCGTATGCGTCATAATCCTTCCTTTCTAAAAATTAAACCAAAATTTAAATGAATATCGAACACCTTATAGAGAATGGTCTAATTCAAGAACGAGTATATTCGACTACAAAAATTTCGATTTTTATAAAAATTATTTTCTATTGCGCATCTTTCGTCATCATTTTGTTCTCCTAAACAAACAGAAATATCATCCTTTATTATTTTTTTCCAATTTCAGAATCCCATCAGGTTTTTCTCATATTCGTAAAATACATTGAAAATTTCTTTCAGAAAATAGATATTCATCCTTAACGTTGGTTTTCAACTTTTTCGGGTGATGTTTCTATACTTTTGGAGATACGTTCAATGAACCATCATACAACCACTTTCCCAAGAAAAGAAATCCATGGACATTTTTGACCTTGCTTAGGATCTAATGTAATTTAGACATTTTTGGCCTTGCTTTGATTCTATTCTAATATTGATCATCTCTTAACAAATCTTGACAAATCAAACAACAATAATGTCAATTTCGTAAGCCTGTATCAAATGTTTTATCCATTCCAAAGTATCTTCACTTAGGAATGAAGTTATTTCAAAGAATAGTGATTATAACTGCATTTTTATTTTTTAATCGTCTAGCTTACTTCGTACATTTTAAGGAAGTTGTCCGACTAACATTTAGTTATGCACTTATTAAATTCCACTGAGTACCTCTTTTCTCGTTTATAATGACTTGTTATTAAGAATGATCTTTTTTGTAAAACAGCATGAAATTCCATTATATAAAGTTTCTTGGAAAAAGCAAGGTGCCATCACTGGAACATGAGCTGATATGATGAATTTAAACATTTGTTAAATAATAAAGTTTAGAAAGAAGTTAACATAATACAAACGAAGACAGCGTATGTTGGAAACACTTTAAGTGAAGACATACGTAATTTACTACGTAATTCACATGCAAATTCATTATGGCACCAACAATTACACGCCTGAAAACGAATCTATTTTTCTCTTACTTATGTCTGCGAGCAAAACACACTGCAATAAGGACAACCTGCATCATCTGAGTTGTTGTCCTCACAGGAACTGTGTTATTCCTGAGAAATATTGTTTCATTATTGTAGTTGCTCTTTCGTCTGTTCCTTTGGTCCTTCAATCTATTTTGCACTTTGTGCTTTCCTTTTGGAGTATAATAATTGATGAAACTGATGGAGGAGGATAAACACATTATACTGAGATATTGGGAACTGTTAGTTTCGACGAGTTTTGACTGGATTATTTTGGTAATGGGTTCTGGACGAAAGATTCTGGCTGCTGATCGTTTTCCGATTGCTGCAATTGGTCCTTATCTGTTACTACAGATGGTCAAAAAATCATCAAACATGCCTGCGTTAAAAGGATAAGTTGCACTCAAAAGCAGTGCACTTTTTAAATACACAAATGTCTACCTATAAAAGTACAGTGGCAATTGCATTGACGCAAATGTATACGTTCTTTATAAGCACCTGATTAACATCTAAATGATGTTTTTCACATATATATTCCTTCTATCTTTTTTGAAGAATTAATTTTCAAATCTTCATTTTATTTAGTTATTTTTTCTTTTGAAGGTTCGTAAAACCAATTCATCATCAGTCTACATATTAATTATTCGAAACAAGTTTTGTCAATGTGGTGAATACATACTTAACAGAAATTTGTGATTACTAACTCTGCAATTTCAATTGCAAATATATACTATAATAGAAAGCGTCTTGTCTTTGAATACTACGCCTAAATGAAGGCAACCATCAAAGTAGGAGTGTATCTTTTGTTTTAACTGCATTTATTTGTTAGAATGTAACACGTCTTACAGGATATCACTAATTTGCCAACAAAATTCTACAATGCTTAAAAATTAGCTGAAATAAGCTGTCGAAAACATGTCTAATATCTAAGTGTTTTATCTGAATTAACTTCCTGTTTAGATAATACCATTATCTGACTAATACCGAGCCTTATTCAATGCAATACATTGATGCCTATTTTCTTATGGAACTCATGAAATTTGTAAATAACAAAAAGCATAAAAAATTTAAAATACACTTTAATACAAACATTTAAGACAGCTACATCAAGTTAATTCACCTGAGAAACGAAATATCAAAATATTGTGGCCACAATCTAGTTTGCTGATTGAACGATTTTTGTCTTTATGGGAGAAAATTCATCTGATTGTCTCTACTTAGTCGACTCCATTTTAGATAGAGGACCATAATACAGAGTCATTATTTCGTCTCCTGCGACAACGGATTCCAAAATAGCTAATGGATCATCTTCATCTACGTGAGCGCGCACATTCAACATGAGTTGCACTGAAGAGCAGAAATAAGTTGTAGTAACAATCTTGTACTAGCCTTATTCACGCCCATATGACAACGCAGAATTCGGCGAATATTTGTATAAAAAATGCTAGACATTTCCGATGATTCCTTCACTTTTAAACACTTATCTTCTAATAACAATATTTCAATAAATAAAATTGTTTGCGGCAACTTCAAGTAATTATTGTCTCAAGTGAAAACTACCCATCCCCAAAAAAACTTTGTTTAATTTTATAAAAAATTCAAATCATTCAATCACGTGACATTTTTATTAACTGAGATATTCTCGTGCATCAGCGACGCTATCTGATTGCAAATTAATAACTGCTGCTTGTAGCACTTTGCTATATACAGTGTACGCTTGACGCAAGTGCAGTTATGACATAACACATATTGAACGAGTATTAATATGTATAAGCATGTCAAGCTGAGAACCTATGGCGTTTATTTCGTATGTTTTGTGCTTGGATATGACGATAATTGTTAGGAGTATTATTTCTATTGTCAATTGTGGAATTATTTGCCGCACATTGACAATAACATCTCTGTAATTTTGCAACTAAATAACCGGATTGCTCTTCAATTACTTAATAAAAGTTAGTTTTACATTGTAAGAAATTAGCCATTGACTGTAATTTTACATATTTTTCTTTAAACAAACAAATCTAGTGTTTCTATTGTATTCTTATCAATACCATGATATAAATTGATTATTTCACATTTGCACTTATTCGGCTAGATAAATTAGTCTAGATAACCAATAGCGTGCATCTTAACCATTTTCCGTCTTTTTTGTACTTTTACATTTCCGTTTTCTATGTAGACTTTAATTTGAACTTCAAATCTTGAAATCCTTGCCAAAGGTTAACAAATGATTTAAAACATCAAATTATACATAGGATACTATGGTACCGACGCTGATACTAAAGGCGGGCTTTCTTTAGTAATATAACATTTTATTCTGATTGCTGTGAATTTACACAATTACAGCAAGTTTATTCCTTAGGAAACAGTATTTTTATACTAATAACGTAACGAGCATTTACAAGAAATATACACTGTATTTAATGCTTAATCTGAAATTACTTTAAAAATGCATTACTTTTACCTGACCTTGCATGTAATTTTTAACTGCCTTTCTAATTGACACTACACAAATCAATACAGAATAGCCAAAGTGTTTTAATGAGTGCAAGGAATATTTCAACGCAGTGCGAAGTTTTTTGAAAAACATCTTCAACTGAAGCTACAATGATTGTATATGAAAATGTTATTATTAAACTGACATAGTAATATCGAAAACATAAATTCATTTTTTAAAACTATCTTAGGAACATTTTACTTCATTTTGTAAGTGAATTTATAACAATAAATTGTAATGAAATGAATTTGCATTAAAAGTGGAAACTTACAATGTAAATATAGGAAATGCATACCTTGTACCATTAAATAAATATGGTTCTATAGGACCATGAATCTATCGCTAAATATTGGTGTGAATATTGTGCATACGATTATGCTATTTGAAAACTAAAACTAAAATGCCCTGGATACTGACATAATTATTGAAATTTCGAAAGTTGCTCGAATTATACCAAAGCTTTGCAGGGGCTCATAAGAGGTTATGGTTGTATGAGGACAGGAAACATAGTTAAATCGTACGCCACTGGTCAACTAGTTGATGGAGTACTGATATATAAAAATGCAAAATAGGCAATTTGTATCTGGCTGTTGGTAATAATACAACTAAAAGATTACATTTCTCGAATTATAAACAAAAATCTGTAAGATTACGGTCAAATTGGAAATTCACATTTTTTTACAATATAGAATTATAGTTTAATAAGCAAAGCCACAGTAACCCGTTTATTTCATTTTAATATTACAAATATATTAAATTCGGTGTACATAACTTCCTTGATCAGTTTTCAATGCAACTTGTACGATTTATTAAAAATATCAAGGCAGGTTCTATGTTACACATGTTAGCATGACCTGTATGTTCTAGGGTAACCAAATAGAACTGATATCTAAATTAAGTTACCTCTGTAGCTATTCCTGGTTTTTATAGGTTGACACCAGTGATTTGCCTCACTTCCAGTCTCTCGTTAACTGTGAATGGTAGAAATAGAAGTCTTAGATTGGACTTTACTATTATTTTGATCTTTCGTTAATTTGGTTACTTTTTGGAGAATGTTTTGTGTATTACGGCGAAATGGGCTTTAATCTCGAATACCAAAAAAATAACATATGGGGGGAGGTTGTTATCATTATTAATGGGGCATGTTACAGTTAATAATCTATTCTGTAGTAGCATAATAGATAAACAAAATTACAGTAGACGAATAATAGAGCAAAATGAGTATGACTACATATGGAGATATGTACAAATTGCCAAGTAGGGAAAGATTTGTTAAGTTTCTTTCTGGACTACTTTCTAATTATTCGAAAATTAAGGTTATATTCCGAAGCTCTCATTAGAATAAATATTTACAAAGACTGTAAAAGAAGGAATTACCATCAACAATCCTGCTTGTAATAGAAAATTAGGAGGATTTTTGTTGAGTGTAATAGATTGGCTGAAATGAAACTGAATGTTTCGATAACATTGGACTTTGGTCACGAAATAAATTTATCAAATCTCTTAATAAATAGTATTAATTTTAATAAATGAATGCGGAGACAGACTGTATACACTTTACTTGTATTATTCAAATGTGCAATAGCTCAGTTATAAATTATTTTCCGTAGGTAGGCCTTATGTTTATATATCACCTCACGAACCAAAATTTTACCAAAAATGTGTCTTATTCCGTCATTGTCTTCTAAATTTCGATAATTCCGGTCTTTTTAGAAATTACGTTTGATTCTCAACGATTGGTTTAATTATAAATTTGATTGCACTTGTCGATAGCGTTTTGTAGAGAACGCTTCGGTATCATATCTGCTAATGATAAAAGTAAATATATGTTCCATTTTGACGGCTTTTAAGTATACATAAGAATTATATGATCGATTACGTTATGTAATATGAAAATATTTTCAAGTTAACTCCCTACAAATGCAGTCGTAATGACTTAGGCGTACTCCACGGACACACCCATATTTCAACACCGCAGCGTACAAGATACAGTAGCCATGATGACGTTGACGAGCGAACGTTGTTGGAACAGAATCGAGTCGAAAAGCCGAAGGAGCATTACGATTGAGGATGCCGCGACCAACCCAGGTGGGGTGCACACCGGCGGCGCCCAAGGGGTAATTTGCGACATTTGGGCGTCCGTAGTCTGCCCAATCAGCCATTAGCTCCGGGGGGGAAACCAGACAGAGAGAATATAACATGCATGAAACGATTTTAATACTCTACACAAAAGCAAACACCAATCGCTCAGGAGATTACGCAAGGCGCAAGCGCCGGCAACACTACGGCCATGCTCACACCGACAATAGATCTATAAAACCCACCGCGCGGTTCTAAACTATTGGTAGTAGATCCCCCACTACTTTTCGATCTCCTTTCCGAAAACCAATACTTTCTATTTATATCTTAAAAACAATTGATGCGAATCAAAACTGGATTTCAGCACGCGCGTATTAGGGATTTGATAATTATTGCCGTGTTGGCATGATTTTGATGATGTGCGCGAAGCGAGGGGGGACCTTTATTAATTCAAGACGATGCATGTATTCCCCTCCGATCGTCTTCCCACTATTGCAGAGCGAACGACCCGTAAGCCACGCCTAATTTCTCGCTTTCTACTGGCGGACTTCTGCTCCAATGACGGCTCGTGATTTCTCTTCATCGAGAGGGCCCTTTTTACATGGGAAGCTACCAGTCGCTTTGCCTACCTAGAGACAATCGAAGTGTTTCTTTTTAAAAAATACGTCGACGGTGTTGTTGGTGCGGTGTTTCAGTGCCATGCTTGGATTTTAAAAGGATTCTATCCGAGAGACGGCCGAATTTTTCGGGCGATCGACGATAAAAAATCGGGTAAGTTTTGCACATATTTATATTTAAAAGGAGAGGGCCGACAGCCATCAACGGAAATGGGTTGTGTTTGGACGAGTCCATTGCTCGCCCGAAACCAGTTTCGAAGAGGTGAGGTCGGTAGTAACGAGGCGAATGTTCTTTTTCGAATAGAATGTGAATGGCTCTCAGCGAATGCAAATAAAGGACGGACACATTCTAACCGTCTCCGTGTTTAGTCTATACATCCTGCGAGTCGGGTGTTTTTTTTTTACATGCACGCGGCGCACGAACATCTAAAGTTAATTTATTCCCCTATTCTAATTATGCGTTTTTCTTTTTTTCTCCGCCGTAATGGTGTGTCGATTTAACATTCGCAAATGCGATGTTGTGGAAACCATTTTGTTATTATTGAGCATGTCGTTTTTATTTAATGCATGTGTATATGGCGCTTTATTTTTTTTCTGTTCTCTCCGTGAATTAGTCGCGCGCAACTTTGAGATAATATTTCATTGGAACAAAAGTGGCTTGCGCCGTTGGCTGTTTTTCCTTTTGTGTGTCGCCAATGTGTGCTCTTCTTATCTTTCGGACGAGATACGCAGAAGTAGTTCTCGGTTAGGCTTATATCGTTCTCGCGCTGTTTGCTGATAATCCTTATGGCTGACGTTGATTTTTTTTCCCCGCTTAACACATAGGTGTATGCGATGTGTGGAATTCGTGGAAGTCGTATATCTCGCTTATGCCGTAGGCAAGCGCACTATCTCCATATATAGGGTCTACGTTAACGTCGTACAGCTCATTTTCCGAACATTATCTATGTCACGTAGTCGATTTTGCTTTCTCTCGAAATGGTTTGGGGGCGACTACTACGATATACGAATGTTCGAAATTAGATTTTTTATCAGTACAATTATCGCTACTGTTATTAACATTGGTATTTTATGAATTGTGCACACCTACTTTTTTATCGATAAATGTACATGTATATATGTTGTACATATATACATATGTATATAAGTAGGAAGGTTCCGTAATTGAAATTCTGATTGTCGTTACACGTTAAACATATATTATGTGCTGGGATTACAATGTTGTACCTATACCATTGTCGGTTGTATCTTGTAATTACAACGTCATTAAAAAGTCGTTTCATATTTATGATTAGTAGGTAATAAAACAGATTTAAAATCAAGAGTGTTAATTGATACTTATGTAACTTGATTCAAAATGTTAGAGGATCTTAGAAATTCGAAATTCCTTTTCTTCTTCTTCTTCACTTCAAGTTTTAGCCACTTTGTTACGATACCTTTTATTTGGCCCACGAAGGCGACCTGAAATGTTTCCGGAATCGACAAGAAAAACACGATACTGGTGTGATGCTTTATTTTTTTTTTTTCAATGTAGTCTGCTCGTAGATCAATACACTTTTTCAAACGGTACTCCAGTCTTTTCAAGCCGTCGGAAAAGTAGGATGTTTCGAGGTCTGCAAAATAGCCATCTGTAGCGGCGATGACCTCCTCGTTTGAGGCAAGTCTCTTTTCTTCCAGTGATTTTTTCAGGTTTGGGAATAGGAGTAATTCGTAGCGCAACTCATTCTATTTAGACACGACGATGTGGGATGATTTAGCCGGTGCATTGTCGTGGCGGAAAAGCACTTTTTTTCCGCTGCAAACGGGGCCGTTTCTCCTTCAATACTACATAGAATCTGGTCAATAAATCGCCGTAGTATTCGATGTGAGTCGATGAGGATCACAACTTGAGAATCTCAAAATATGGTCGCCATGACCTTTCCGGCCGATGGAACGGTTTTTGCTTTCTTCGGAGCCGATTCGGCCGGAAAAATCCACTGCTTCGTCTGTTCCTTAGTCTTCGATATGTAGTGGTGGATCCAAGTCTCATCCACGGTTACGAAACGCATGAAGAAATCCCTTAGATTGCGTTGGATCCTGGTTAGACACGCTTCCGAAACGGTCACCCGATTTCGTTTTTGCCCTGGTGTGAGCATACGCGGTACCCATCGCGCAGAAAGCTTTTTCATACCGAAAATTTCATGTAGGATATGGCCAACGCGTTTTTATGAGATGCCTGTTGTCTCTGCTATCGCTTTCAGCTTGAATCGGCAACCGGCTAACAGAACATCATGAATCTTGTCGGCCATTTCATCGTTGGTAGAGATTTTTGAGCGTCCACTGCGTAGTTCGTCACTTGTACTTGTGCGGCCTCGTTTGTACTCGCTCGCACAGAAGCTAATGATCAAAAATGATGGAGTACATCCGCCATGAACCCCTAGCGAAATATTTCGAATTTCTGTGGCCGTTTTCCCACTCATGCAGAAGTGATTTATCACTGTACGAAATTCGATTTTATCCATTTTTGAGAAACCCCCGACTTGCTACATAAAACACACTCTTAAACAACAACTATTGACAGTAGACGTCTGACTTTTTGGCAGTTGCCATAAGAAAGGTTGCCCTTGCCGACCAACGACTCCACTTCAACCTTCGTGCGCCATCTCTTGCCGATTCCGAAATCATTTCAGCTTGCCCTCATAAGTTACAAAGAAAAACAACTCTTGGAAATCGAATTGGGTGCATTATACCCAGCCGATAGACTTACTTTGACTTGTGTTACAATTTTTTTATAAAAGTCGATGGTTTTTTCAAGAAAATATTGATTTTGTTCAACTACTGTCTCTAATATTATTACTTATTCTTAACCAAACTAAGTCCTAGCGTTGAAGACAATTTCAGTAATTTGCTCAAAAATCTTTATTAACAATATCAGGAATTTAATAGGAAAAATAAGAAAATGTGCATACCGAAACATTCCTAACAGCAATTTTTAGATACATATTTCATGTAAAAGATAATTTCGATCTCTGGCAAAAACTACTTGATGGCGACTACTTGATTTCAGAATTGAAAGAACCTTCAAAAAAGTCTTACTCCCAAAGAGATTTGAGTTAAGTATTACAGTTCATATTTTTATATTATAATTAAATGATTGTGTTACATTGTTGAGCTTTAATTAAGAAGTATCTACTATTGCCTTTAAGTACCTGTGGCCCCAGCACTGTCTATTTCGACAACACTGCTTCCCTTCTTAATACTTTCATTTTGTAAATGGTAGAATAATGAAGTTATAATAATTAAAAGGCGAAAAAATACAGATATGTTAGGTAGATGGTTCGCGTAAATTACTTTACATGTGGAGTAATATTACATGTGGAAATTATGAAGAAATCATGTCAATTGTTTGAAATAAAACAATTTTTAAAATCTTTTCTTAGAAAGTGTAATTAAAATCTCTGCTGAGTGAAATCGTATAAGTAGAAATACATTATATTGTGGTGCTAACCAACACAGAAATACTTTGTTAGCATTAACCACATTAAGTGATTATTGCCATAGCAGACGTGACATTTTAAGTCTCTTTAATGTTCGAATAGGTCAGGACAAAAACAACAGGAACTAGACAAGCAGACAGTTAGGAATAACTTTGCAACAAATTATAGTTTGAAAATTTAATATTACCCTCACATGTTCGATGGAATCCACCTTGTGATTGTTTTGAAGTATATATCAGTGGGTGGCCGAAATTATTACAAACTTGTGAAAAACATAAAGGTGACGTTGACACCCAATGATTTTTAAAACAGTTCCCAATATTCATATTAAAAGAATGACTGAAGACTTTTTAGAATTATGGAACTCAATCTCTATGATACATGGGACAACTCAGCAGAAACGTGCCTGTTTATCTCATGCAGTTTAAGAATGGAGAAATTTAGGCGTAATGTTTGAAAGCTCTGAAAAGAACATAAAACAGAAATTTATGAAAATATATGAACAAGTTACAACGTCCTTTCACTTTTTAGCTTATTTTCTGGATCCTATTAGACACAAAAATCAATACTCGCTGTCAACTCAAGAAGATCATTCAGCTTTAAAAATGGTTTCCAATTATTATTCTGATAAAGAATTGTTAGGCACAATTACTAATTAACTTGAAGCTTAAACTACAGCCATTCCACAAAACAATGTTTTGACAAGAAATATTACAAAATGTAAATGCAGTACATTGGTTGAGAAAAAAATAATCAAATATTGAATATCATTATTTCAATTTCGTATGTAAACGGTTCTTCTGTCTTGTCGACTTATACTTAAGAAGTGAAGTTGGTGATGAAAAAGCATCTAAATTTGTATTTTCTTTGTAACATTGTAGTACCACACCAGATTAAAAGAAATTTGTTAGTCGTTGTTCCACAGTATTTGTTTTCTTTTAAAGGATTTAGGTTTCCTGGTTGAAACCTTATCGTACTAGGGAAGGTCCAGAAGTTCGTGGAATGGAGAAGATGGAGTGGGGGTAGGGACGCTCGCTAGGTGTCATTCTGATTGGCGACTCATCATTAGTATATAAGTTAAGTTGCAGCCTAATAGCGTCAGCGAATAGTTGCCTGCTAAACAAGTCAATCCGGAAGAAAACTGAAACTATGGAGGAAATTGAACACCGTGCTGTGATAAAGTTCCTTACAAAGCAAGGAAAGAACCTTCAAACCATACTGAATGAAATAGAAACCGTTTATGGGGAACAGTGCTCTAGTAAATCAATCATTTATAAGTGGCACGGTCTTTTTAAACATGGTCGGAAGTCGATTGAAGACGAGCCCCACTCAGGACGGCCAGTTGAGGCCACCACATCAGACATCATCGAAAAAGTGCAAAAATTTCTACTGCAAGATGCCCGTTTGAAGAAAAAACAATTATCTGCATTAGTTGGAGTATCAAATACCACCATTTTGCGTATCCTACATGACCACCTGGGTATGACAAAAGTCAGTGCAAGATGGGTACTGAGAATGCTCACGCCGCTGCAGAAACAGCAGCGCGTCTGTGCGTCCAAACAATTTTTGGAGCTGTGTGGAGACAAACCTGCACAGATTTTGGAGCGGATTGTTACCGGAGATGAAACATGGATTCATCACTTTGAGCCTGAGTCCAAACAGGAGTCCATGCAATGGCATAAAAAGGGGACACCACCGCCAAAGAGATTCCAAGTGTCAGAATCGGCTGAAAAGTTGATGGATACTGTTGTTTGGGATTGTGAGGGGATATTATTGATTGATTATAAAGAAAAAGGTAGGAGTATAACCGGAGAATATTACGCAGCGATATTAGAAAAATTAAAGGAGGCCATCAAGGAAAAACGTCGTGGAAAATTGACCAAGGGTGTGTTGCTCTTGCAAGACAATGCGCCGGTTCACAATAGCAAAGTTGCAATGGCTGCTCTGCACAAGCATGGCTTTCAATCACTAGTTCATCCACCCTACAGTCCAGACCTGGCACCTAGTGATTTTTATTTGCTCCCCAATTTAAAAAAAGACTTACGTGGAAGAAAGTTTTCCGACGACAATGAGGTAAAGAAGGCAATTTTGGCCCATTTTGAGGCGAAAGATAAAAGATATTTTTATGATAGTTTAGAAAAATTAATTCATAGATCTAATAGATATATAGTGCTTAAGGGTGATTATATTGAAAAGCAAAAATAGATTTATTGTTTTATTTTATTTAAAACCCTTTTATTCCACGAACTTCTGGACCACCCCTCGTAGTTGCATGAGTCTGCCGATGTTCCTCTTTTATTTGCATATAACCTCTTTTGGGCTGCTGTACCCGGAAACCTAAATTCTTTAAAAGAAATCTTGAATTTTATTTAAAAAAAATGTATCAATTATACGAGGGTTGGAACGGAAACGAATCGAGACGGTATAAATTATTCTCACTGCTAACACATATTAGTCTATGCCTTACCTATTTTACAATAAATGGGCTCTTCCTTCCGAATCGAAGGGCATTCGATATGGCAAGAAGGTTGCCGATTTAAACTGTTGTGTTCTGCGTTTTTCTTATGTTCAGGAAAAGGGAACGACGAAGTTGGTTGAAAAATGAGTGTGCTCGTGGTCATTCAGGTAGGCAATACCATCAAGGCCTTACTAAAGCGTAGAGGGAAACAGTGTTATTACACCGAACAGTGGCGAGATGGGTTAAAGCGTTCAATGAGGGACGTGAGAGTGTGATAGATCTGTCTCGATCAAGTCGCCCTAGTGTCAATGAAGACCAAGTGCAAGCCCACGTAACTTTGACTTAATTCCAAAGATGACGGAACCACTTCATGGCATTCGATTCTGAACTGTTCCTGAGATTATGCAAGCAATAGATCGCTTCATCAGAATCATCAACAAAACAGACGCTGTTAAAGGCATACTACGACTTCCACATCGCTGACAATGAGTTGTTGACAATGCTGGCGCCTATATTGAAGGACTGTAGTTACTTCACACATGTATCACTTTTGCATTTCTAATAAATAGGTAGTTGCCAATATTAAAGTTTCAACCGTTGTACAAAAACCCATAGAACAAAAAATATACAAAATTATTACCATTTTTTTTAGTAAAATTGAATCACAATTTAAATTTAAACACCTGATGTATATACACACATATTTATAATATATAATAATTATTTATATAGACTTAAATCTATGGAACCTTTTCCTTGTCTATATATGATTATTGCCCCACCATCTACATAGCAACATCATAAATGAATATATAAATAATAATTCATTATCTCTAGCGAATGATTATGGCGCCACTATTGCTTTAAGTGTTTTATATTGATTTATTAGTATATCTTACACTACGACCACTTCATATCAAAATTTATCTGGAGAATTTTATTTATTCATTGTTAAAGTATATAAAATATCTGTCTAAATTGTTTATACGCGTTTGGATGTTTTCTTTTCGAAACAAATAACGTTTGGCAACACCGGGGCCGTATTGGAACCGACTTGTTTTCGTATCTCAACTATGCAACGCGTAACCAGTCATAAATCAATAAATATTTATCTTTTTGTTTGGTCGCATTATCATTTCTATGGGGAATTCTTCTAGGCTACTGGCCACTTTTCGTAAGATAAGAAGGCAAATACTGTCGGATATCAATGGAATAATGTAAATATATTGGTCAAATAAGATATGTGTGCATATAAGCGTACATGCACAACAATAAAATGATGTCATCGGAGAATTATATTCTTTCGATTTCCTATGGATCCGTTTATAATATCAACGGAGGAAAGTAATTACAAAATTCGTCAATGTTTTTCCAGCAATCTAATATCTTGAGACAATTATTGTCTTTGTTGAGTTGGATATGGAAGTTTTCGTTATTGTTAAGGTTGCAGAAGTGAGTGCTTTTCCAGTAGCGTACGATTCGGTTACCATCAATATTAAAAATAATGAATATAATTACTATTTTAGTTTGATTGAATGGAGTGCGGAATGACGCAAACATTCGCTGTAGTATTGTGTCTTTAACGTGGCTTCTAGTGCTGACTCAGTCATACTCCTACGGCGAGGTGGAAATATGTTAGTGTATTTGGAAAAGGAGATTTCAGTTAAACTCTTGTCAATATGCACTATAGTTTGAAATCGGGAACCTTATTTATAACCGCGCACAGTTTATTGGTTGTTAATCTTCTTATACTATCAGTTAAATTTCCTAACGAGGCTTTGATGTAAACTCCTATACTTACCGCTTCATGCAATGATAGCTTGATGTTCTCTAAGTTGTAAATAATATCAAAAGATAATTTTCGAAAATTTGCTTTATTTGAGCATGGATTTCGGTATCTGAAATCAGTCGCAGGCTTACTAAAATTGCTTGCGCTTCTTGCGGATCTAAGTTTAAGATACAAGTAATAATGTGTAAAAATTTCTCATAATATAAAAGAGCTTTAAGCTATGTTCCTGAGGACTGCCCGGACACGCCTGTTTAAACTCACGAATGCGTTTTGGAGATTCAATAAAAACTGTTATGTATATGTTGATAGAAACTATAAATTGATCTACTTTTGGATAACTGTTTCTCTAGGTTTTATTATTATTTCACAAACTTTGCATAAACTCAGGCATTACAAAGTTTAACACCCGCTAATTGTTTAAACTAATTACCTGTGAGAATTGTCAACCAGAATATATCTTGTTTAATAATCACTTAGACTTGATTTGCACAAATTGATCAAATTATCTCACTCATTAGTCGTTACAAATGATAATGAAGTATTCCGCAAAATAGCTCATGGAATTATAACAGGTATTGGTCCACTAATAGCACTTTACAATTTGTCGATATTGCAAAACGAATTCAACATGTTAGGTACACAATCTTTGAATATCTTATTTATCAAACATTTCTAGACTTAACGTTTTACTTATATTAAATCTACTTTTTAAACAAGATTATGTAATCTCTAAATTTGAAGAATCGACTTTTAATGTAGTATTGATCTTTGTACACTGTCGCTCACGGAAGTTTGGACATTTGAATTATTTTCGAAGAGAAAGTCAAATTAATTTAGAAATGCAAGCACAAAAGAAAGTAAGGTGTAAAATAATATTCGCTTAACAAAACAGAAAAATAAAGAAAAGATTTGGAAATATAATATAGGGTGGGTCATAAAGATGAACGGCTTTAAAAGCATCATTAACTGTAAATGGTATGCATGATGATAATAGCGGGTAAATTATTGCAAATTCTATCACGGTGTCGCATGTATTGCGCAAAATAGCGATTCATGTGCAGTTATTAGATGTTTATTTTGCCCTGAGTAGTCTAGAAAAGTCTAGGCTGTAAGCTCCACTCTTTATTAGAAACCTACAGGATATCCAAATACGAGATTAGTTGAGCTTACCATCGCATGAACATCTTTGCGCCGTATATTAAAAAAGAAAGATTAATTGTATCCTTACAAGATTCAATTAGTGCGGGATCTGAAACTGAATGATCTAAATTTACGCCGTGTTTTATCGAAATCATGTTGAAGCGTTTTAAAACTCATTTCCACTGAGTCCAGGAAAATCCTAAATCGAAACATCAAAAACCTGTATAATCTTCGAAACTTGCAGTATGTACAGGTATTTTAGCTCAGGAGATTATTAGTCCTTTTTTTTCCGCAAACGACCGCCGCGAGGCTGTGATCGTAAATTCCGAGATACGCAACAATGTCAGGTTTCTCCTCGAAGTTGTAAAATTTAGAGGCCTACAACAACAGAGTATGGTTTCAATAAGATGGCACCACATGCCACACGTCTAACGAATTTTTGGCTGTCGTAAACTGAGGTTTACTCAATTAAAAGAGAATATTCCAGAAAAATGGTTGTTATTTCATATGAAATGTGCCAGAGGTTTTGAAAAATTTGCAGTTCAGATTTGCAACACATTATGAATTAAAAAATTGAGAAAGATTATAGTTTGTCCATAAAGAATTTGTTCAAAACCGCTTATCGTTATTCTCTACTTAGTGTATTTTGAAATACACTCAGCCAAAAGCTTTTGAACAGAATATTTATAATTTTCTTAATATCTTCGGCAAATCATACATCGTAGTTAATGCTGAATTACAAAGAAACGCAAATGCAAGAGAAAATAAAATTTAAAAAATTATTATATTTTATACAGAAAATATTTACAATAATTGTAACTCAAAACAAAGAAATTCCTGTAGATCCATTCACACAAAATTAATAAAAGTAATATTTAAAAAATTTATAATTATTATATATTCTTGCTGAAATATTCAGTCTGGCGCCGGCAATTGTTCGCCAAAATCATCAAAACCATTTCCAGAAGTTTGCGTATAAGAATTCGAATTCATTCGCGTAAAAATAGAACATATATGGGGTTTTATTGTTATGGGCAAAAGCCGCCCAAACTAGTACACTACCACCAGAAGGCTAATCACAACTTAATTGTTCTTGCAAAAATCGTGGCAATAATATTTGAAAACGTCAGGCCCATTCAAGTTAAATTTCCAAATTTATTCCCGTCAAAAATATGATTTGTTACACATATGATTCCATCTCATATGATCTTGCGCAAATTTCAGTCTTTTTTAAGGTAGTTTTGAAACTTTTTTTAGCTACTGAAAACGTCAATTGCCGGATAAAATTTGTTGTACACGTCTGTTTGTTACTGATAAATTTGAATTGCATTCTGTTTGTTTCGCGGTTACATTATCAGAAGAGGCTAACCGAAATATCGATGAGGGCTGCCTTCGTGTTAGTTTTTGATTACTTCCCTTAGCGCGGTTTTTGCCGTAAGAATTGCCCAACTTTATAAATTTGTTGATGAAATGATACAATCGTCCTATTTTCATAGCTATGAAGATGTTTAGAGGCTCTTTTACACTAAAATGGTAATGCCTGATTTCGTAGGATGTCTGTCTAACTCTGTGCACCTATAGAAATTTCGCTGTTTTGAGTTATATATAAAAAGTGATATTTTTGTTCTCTTGGATATGTGTTTCTTTATAGTTTAGCATTAACTTTGATGCATAATAATATCCTGTTCAAAAGTTCATATGGGACTATAGAAATTTGGCTGTATTCCAATATATTTTTTTATTTAATACAAATGTATACACATCCCCAAATATCGCGTCACGTGTCTACAGAATAATAACTATAATCCCTGCAGTTTCTTAAGCTGGAATGACTTCGCATTTTGGATATTCTAAAATTTTTCAGTTTGAAAGGCAAAACACGATATTTTATGTTGTAGCCATCATTTAATATCCATTTTTAATAACTAGTAAATTGAGTATATATTTTCTTATACATCATACTACAAATCGTAATACGACAGCAATTATAGCTAATACATTACGTAACTGCAAATAAAATTAATCATTTCTGTAATAACAAAGAAGCTAAATAAATTATTTTGACCAAAATCAAGTTCGTAACGTTGACTTCGGGGAGAAAGTGAAAGCCCGAACGTCAGGCAACGAAGTTGACCGAACACGAGTGAGGGGACGCCGACATCGGATCGGAGCGACTCCCGGCCCATCAGACACCTCGAAACTCCAAGTTTTAATTACTTAGCTTTCGAAATCGTGGCGTATTTGATATAAGTTTTTCTTTTATTTTATACAAGGGAAAAGGACGCACTTCGCTTGGAAAGTTTTAAATACAGTTCACTTTCGTGACCCTAATCGCAAAGATCTCATTAATTCCTTTTGATTAAAAGTGCTACATAAACGAGTTTTGGAAGATATTAAAAAGAACAAATGAAAAAAGTCGGTTGTAGTATGATAATTAGGAGGTATGAGATAAAACTTCCTCCATTTTCGAACAATTGATCAGTTAATTATCTTGTCTATCAGTTGTAAAATAAATGTAGTAGGTACTTATGAAGCATTCTTCCTTATATTTTTTTAACAGGATCTTAAAAACATCTCCTGTATCATTTTTTAATGAAGACGAAGTATCAAAACCAATAAGGTTGCAATTGTGTTTGCAATTTTGAATTTGAAGACATACTTACTTTTATTAGGTGTTGTAAAGAGCATTATTGCAGCAAAGACTAAATCCATTGGAATTAAATTTGAAGATTTTAAATAATTGTAGATAAACTATCTAAGGGAAAATTATCTCGCCTAAATAGATACCTTGTAACCAATGCAGATTATATGATGCAATTATGTTATTTGTAACGTAGTTCTCAATATCTGTATCTTGTTCCATTCAAATGCACAAAAATATGCAAAAGTATGAAATCGTCAACAGAACCAATTTGTGACTTCCTTCAACGGTATAATATTCTTAATGCTTGTGTTACTTAATTCTTTGTAAAAATCAATTTTTATAGAGTGTAGTCCGTAATCACTTCGTATCATATTTTATAAACAAAAAATCATCCAAAACTAGATAAACTAATGAACTTGACTTGTATATACCAGGGTAGCCTGAAAGTTTCAAGCCACAACATGCAGATGGCGTTAATCGCCAAAAATATTCCAGTAATATAATTGCGCACTCTACACGATTACATGCCACAGTAAAATCTTGGGCAACTGGATTTAAACGTGATCGTACTAGCTTGATTAACGGTGAACATTCGGGACGGCTAAAAACTGTACCGATAACAACGAAAAAGTGGACAAAAAGGCATTAGACGAGAGTCGAAGTTAGAGAGATAGAAGGTTGTGAACACTTCGAAAGAACATGTTTCTCATATTTTAACTGACGATTTGGGGATAAAAGGGTTAATCCAGACGTTCGTTGTCGCATTTGTCCACTTAGAACCAAAAACGTGTTCGACTGAACATTTTTAATGTACTGTCAAGCAGTTTCAGTGAATCATAGCTTTGGTGTAATTGCAGATGAAAGTTGGATATACCACAAAAACAATAATGCATTTGCATTACTACGCATCGTTACTTGACAAGATGGACACAGAAATTATGTGAAAACAGAAAAAGACAATTTTGTACCAATAAACTAACAACCCTTCAGCGATTGCCATGGCAAAAATTCACGAACTAGAGTTCGAATTAATTAGCCTTTCATCGTATCCATTAGATCTGGCTCCAAGTAACTTTTACTGTTTCTCAGCCTCTAAGTTTCGCTCGGACGGCAGAGATTTTCATTGAACGAGGAAGCTATCGTATTCGTAAACACATATTTTGTAGAGCAAGATGCCAACTGCTATTTGGAACGAGTAAAAGGATGAAAGGATTTCTGGAAAGGTATATAGACTGCCAGGAAGATTATGTTGACAAATAAAACTTTTCAGACTACCGTTACAGGTGTGGATAAATTGCTAATAAGAATTACCGTTTCACAATGTTATAATGGTGAACTGGATTAATGTTACTTTTAATATTACAGTTAACAACAATACATTGCAGAACTAATTTAGTAGGAATAATTGACAGTATTAAAAATAAACTACAAAAAAAAAATAACAATAATAACAGATTAATTAATTTTGGTTTAAAGAATAAGTAAAAGGATGTTTTAAATACTTATATAGAAGTTAATATAAAGCTTCCGTTGGTTTTTATTATGAAAAAGTACGACTTTCTAGCAATTACCAACGCTTTAAAATTTTTCTGAAAAAATGTTGGGCTCGATAGGCTTTGACTCATTAAATCACAGGACTACTTGTAAATTTAAATCACTTTTAAAACACTTACAACAGCTAGGTTTTCTCTATGACCCTAGAAGGTGAAAATAAGGAATATTTTGTAATTGTCAAGCACATAAAAGATGGACAAAAATCTAAAAGAAAAGGATACAGAAATTTCAACACTGAAAAGCAAAAGAAAATAGTGAGTTACATAACTATTTTTGAAATATCTACTTATCACCTTTTTCTCTTATCTGTATACTTACTTAAAGTTATTTTCTAAAACATATTATTTTGCCAAATATACTATTGTATGTTGGTAATTACTTGCTACATTTTTAGTGGAATTAGATAATTCTTAGGTATTTTTAGTCTGCTGCACTTGCAATAAAGTTGGTGTTGATACTGCATTGGAGTTGACTACAATTTCATAGTAATTACAACGACTCGTTGTCGCTGTCACAATAATTACCCTCAGATGTGGTAAATCTAACACATTCAGTGCTAGATGAAAGATCTTTTTCCTCCGTGTAAGTAAAAAACAAATAATACTATACATTTTGTCCTCACTCTACATTTTATAATAATACATGCTATCAGATTAATTAATCTAATCTTTTCTAATAAATGTTGATGAATTAACTTGTCATTTTTGTAACATATACATATAGAAATAGTTATTTGAGTATTGCTTATCGACCACCTGTTCATAATTACTGTTATTTATTAGGATGCATTATTGCATTTCCAGTGCCTATCGAAAATGAATTGTATGTTCTGGTATTAGTAGAACATAGACGTGTATATAGCACATGCATACACATATGGGCATGTGGTTATTTTATATCCTATAATCTACAGCGACAGTTTTTAAAAATGCATTGTCAATTTATTGGTGCTGAAAATTATCATATAGCAAAAACATTTTATTTATTTGTAAAAATAAATAACAATGTTTCTTTAATGTGGATTAAAATCAAGATATACAGAAATGTCCTCACTAATTTATGTATTGAGATTAATACTTAAACTATAAACAAAAGTAAACGAAAAAGAAAATATGATCGAAACAATTTATTGCACTTTTCATAAAAAGTATTTACAATGATGAATATTTAAAACAACGAAATATCTATAGGCCCATACAATAAAAATTTCGCTCAGTGTACGCTGTATTTGCAGACACGAAATGATCTAGAGCAAAAATTATTCCCAAATTATTTTAACCATCCATTTTGAAAGACCTTCTCCTACAAGCCGTTCCTCTCCCTCAAATCTTTCATTATATGTACTTAGATTATTCCGTATATCGAACTTTGCCTTTGTTTCTATATTTCTTCAAAACTTCTATGCTTTGCAATTTTTATTTCTTTATTCGTTTTAATATCCATGATGTCAATTTTAAGACTTGCTGTTTTACAGATTTGAAAGCTTATTTCTTTTATTAACTGGATAACGAACAACTTTAGTGTTGATTTTGACTTCAACATCATGTTGCTTATGATTTTTAAGGAAATTTGATAATCAGAAATTCCAGAAATTGTTTTCTAATTAAAATACAACAATATGCTTTAAAATATTCAACTTTACTTTCCTTTTAAACGGAATTGTAGGTATGTACCCACTTACGTCCTTGACTCGGTTAATATACAAGGGCATAGACGAATTTATAAAAGATTCCGGCAAACTATTTGAACTTCAACGCCGACTACATGGAGAAATACTGAAGGTATAGTAAGTGTACAAAAAAATTTGTTTCCTTCTCTCAACTTATCTAAAAAAAAACGTACTTTATTTCCTGAATGATCCTCGTATATTGCGGTTCATCGAATAACAACAAATAACTATAACTAAACAACAGAATACAGAACTGTACGTGTTTCACTTGCACTTCGAAGATTCATCATATTAACGACGTCTGTATTTCTGCATCACATTGTAAATCGCGGATTCCTTGCATTCCTTGTATATGTTAAATGGTGGCGCCTATACATAAATTAGTTATTAATATATCTGCTGGATGTGTTACGTAAATGTGACCGTATAATAAAATAACCGTTCACATTTAAAATAGACATGAGTAACCTTGACATAAGATCTAACGTGTTCAAGTTATTGAAGGAATTATTTATACCATTAACTATTAATCGTTACGTCAATATAGCACAAATGTTTATATGATAAAGATTAAACTATCGATTCGACCTTACCTTAATGTCTGCACCTACACGCAGCTTTCTATGAGATCTGGATGTACTTTACTGTTTGGTAAACAAAGAACAAATTCCTTTGGAAGTACGAATCAATTTACGTAGTTCATTCATACACCAAGCTAATCGTTTACACGTCGGCAGCAAATAGGTGTACATTTTTTCTTGATTTAAAATTCAAATAACCATCAAGTTATTTATTTTCTTTGTTCTTGAGAAATTTATTAAATTTTTTAATATTGTTCCGATGGTCGTAACATACATAGATTGATCAGCTAGAAATACAAAACAAACCAATTTTGCTTAAAAAATGTACTATCTCAAAACACCAAAAAAAATGGTAAAAAGTGAGGTATTATTCGATACCCCTTACTATTAATTTTCAAGGGAGTTGCTCTCGAGGGCAGGGAGTTGAATTAAACTGGGTGAGAAGCTGTCCCCCACAATAATATTTCTTACGTGTTTCAGGAAAGTTTTCATAAATTTCCAGATTTCCAAAAATTTAGGGTGGGAACTCTTAGATAGTTTATTTAGCTAACAAGCTATACAATAAAACAGAAACAAAGGAATTCAATATATGTACAATCAATCATAGTGCTCAACAATATGAATCTACAAATACTTCTTAAAGGTACCAAGATTATTATTTTTAGTTTTAATTTCATGTGGTAAAGCAATATATAACATAAGAGCACTTACAACTATGTTCTTGGAAGTCCGAGTTCTATGAAAGGTAGTGAAAATCATTATAGTTTCTAGTGTTGTAAGCATGAGTATCATGAACCGTTTTCAATCTTTCACTAAGGTAACTTATTTTTCATTTTATGTATAAATTAAGTGTAATTAACATATCTTTTTAATATTATTCCCATTGTTCTATTTTGTATTTTTTGTATTTGCTGAATCTCATTCTTATTTCGATTAAAAAGTACTGTGGAACAAAATTCTATATGTGGTGCAATTATGGATTTATAAATAAGCAATTTTATATACAGTGATAAATGTTTGCTAGTTCTACTTACAAACCCAGCGTTTTTCGACATTTTATTCATAATATTTTTTGCATATTCTTTGTATAGCAAATGTTTATCTAAAGTAACTCCCAAGTATTTAACGTAGTCTATCCTTTCTAAGTCACTATTATCAATTTTTATCCTAATACTAGTTATATTTATATTGTATAACATATGCATGCTACCTATAACCATATATTTTGATTTAGTAACATTAATACTTTGTTTATTTCACACAGCCATTGATATAATATAAATAGTTGATTATTTATAGTCATCGTCATATCACCCACACTACTACCACTTATGTACAACATGGTATCATCTGCAAACATACATATATTACAGCGTTCCATTGTCAATAATAAATCATTAACGTATAAATTAAACAATAAGGGACCTAACACCGTCCCTTGTGGAACACCATTATTTGTATTTAAACTACCAGATATCCTGCTATTATATTTCACGTTTTGAGTTCTATTATTTAAATATGAATCAAACCAGCCCTTAACCTTGTCACAAATACCATACATTCCTAATTTCTTTGTTAGTAGTTTTCTATCAATAGTTTCAAAAGCCATACGGAAGTCCAAAAATATCACAACATTTCCCTTATCCATTTCTTGCAACCACTTGTGACATAATTATATAAAACAGTTTCACATGAATGACCTTTTCTAAATCCTGACTGATAATGATAAATCATTGTCTCGCTCACAATAATCATGTAATTGGTCTTTTACGCACAGTTCCAGAACTTTTTCGTAAGTTGGTACAATATTATTAGGCCTGAATTCTTCACATACTTTGGTCCCTCCCACTTTGGGAATTGGAAGAACGTACGATGTTTTCCAGTTTTCCGAAAACGCACCTGTATCGAGTGAAACATTTACTACGTCAAGAATTCTATTTGCAAATATCTGAACAGAATCCTTAATAATTTTTATCGTTAGTCCATCACCAGTTTCGTCTTGTGTATTTTTCAACGTGTTAATTATAGTTTTGATGCCATTCAAAGTTATAGTGCGAAGTTTTGAAAATTTATTGTATTTTCTTTCATGCATGCGTATAGGATTCGTAATTGTTATCTTTGGTATATTTTGGATTATATCATCTATACTTTTTAAAAAATATTTGTTTAAATTCTGTGCTATTTCTAAATCACCTCTCACCTTCGCATTATCAAAAATTACGCATATATTGGTGGAACTATTTTTTTAGGCAAAAGTGTTTTTTTAAAGTTTCCCATAATTCAAGAGGTCTGTGTTTGTTTTCATCCAGTAATAACTTATAGTATTTTTTTTTGCTATTACATACCATAGTGATTACTCTGTTTCTATGAAACCTGTATTCTTCTCAATCTATGAGACGTTGTGAGCACACTGTATATTTATTTTAAAGAAGTACCTCTCTGTATGTAAATACACTAGGGTGACAGAATAAAATAGACACCTACTAATTAAAAAAAAGATTCTATTCTCCTTATATATACAAAATATTTTAAAATTTTTAAATTAGACTAATATTTTGTCGATCCACCTTTACTTGCGTGAAGTGCTGCGAGTCGTCGTGGCATAGAATCTATTAAATGATTAATGGTGTCTTCTGAAATATTTAACCACTCTTCTGTAACAGCTGCCACGAGTTCTTCCTTATTGCTGGGTTTTTGGGGTCGTTTCGCCATATTTGTCTGGATTATGTGCCAAACATTCTCTATCGAATTCATGTCTGGTGATTGGCCTGGCCATGGTAAAATCCGAATCCCCGGTTCCTCTTTCCATGTCGTTGTTGTTCTTGCTTTGTGCCAGGGTGCTCCATCCTCCATAAAAGTGGCGTCTTCTTTAGATAAAATGGCGTTGTCGAATATCGGTAGTAGTCCTTCTGTTAATATTTGGATGTATTTTGCCGCATTTGTATTTCCGTCGCAGATTACTAATTGCGATATTCCACCATACCATATCGCGCCCCACACCATGATGTTCACACCGCCGTATTTCACCGTTTGAGGCAAAAATTTGTCGTCCAGTTGCTGTGACGAACGTCTCCATACCCACGTACGGCCACTATCACTGAATTGGCAGTATCTGCTTTCGTCTGAAAAAATGACAGACCGCCAAAACTCTTCGGGCTTCGTTCGCATTTCGATTGCCCAAGCCATTCGGCGCCGTTTTTGAAACGCCGTAAGGAGAGGTTTTTTCTTTGCCACCATTTTATACATCCCCACACTGTGGAGGTATCGCAGAACGGTGTGCTCACTTTTCTGTGAAGTTGCCGCAAGTTCAGCTGTACTTTTTCGCGGTTCTCTTAACACTTCGCGCACAAGCACCCTTTTACTTCTTTCAGAAGGTCCGTCACGACCTGCTCTCTGCTCCACTGTTGTTTTTTTCCTTGCGTTTAAATTGTGTAATCACACGGTTAACTGTGGACAACGGAATATTTAAAAATTTACTTATTTCACGTTGCGTAGCGCCGCGTTCACTCTGGCCAACGATACGACCCCGGGTGAAGTCGCTAATATCACTCGAACCTTGTAAGCGAGGCATAGTTGTAACGATACTAAACTATGACGAATTCCTTCCGATACATCTACCCCTACCCTAATGACAAGAGAAAGTTCTTAATTCGTTCTTAGAATTTAGCCGGTTACATATTTATACCACTTTACCTGGTGTCTATTTTATTCTGTCACCCTAGTGTAGTTATAATATTGTACTAAAGCTTCTAAGTATATAGTTTGTCCGTTATTTCCACGTAATTTTATAACACTCATTTCTTTAGGCAACCATAATAATAAGAAAGATAAAGATGATTAATTATTAAACATAATTCTGATCGTTGAAAGGCAAAATAGGCATAGCGAACGGACGACGATTAACGAAAGTAAATTGAACATGCAACCGAGATCTCATTTGCAACGACATCAGCAGCAGTTAGCGCTTCCTGTCGTATTCAATGCAACCGTCGTTTTTTCCCCTTTTACCGTTTCCTGCTATTGTTATGTCATTGCGAGCGCTGGAGGATCTTTATTGTGAGGTAACATGCATGGAAACGAAGCCCGCGAAGTGGCCACGTTAAGTGCCCGACTACGATGACGAGATAGCGAAGTAGAAAGTATATTTAGTGAAAGAAAACTTATTTAAGCTATGGTACTTGGTCGTTAATACCTCGTAAAATTTAGTCTTTACAATCTTGACGATATTCATGGTTGCTACTTCGATATTCTTTATAGATTCAAATATAGAGAGTTCAGATAGTAACTGTTCTAATGATAGTTAGCGGTACATTGTCTTCATCGTCATAATCACCACTGGAGTAAAGCAAATTTTTCCAACACTTTCTGATTGTTTGGTGGTTAAGGGCATTCCACGCCATATCGCAATTTAAAATTTCTTCACATAAAGTTACTTGCTTTAAGCATTCAGAAAAGTTTTTAAGGATTTTTTGATAACGCAGACGATAGTAGAAATTTTCGATAATACAATTTAGTAATTTTTTATTACATTTTGATCGATCAGTTAGATAAGTATAGTTACGTTGGCCGGCATAAACATAACAAAAATTGAGCTATCGTTGCTCCTTAAGTGTTCCTCTGGAGGAGGACTTGGTGCGTTATCCAAGATTACCGCAGCCTTTATTAGAAGATTTTCCTTTCTTAAGAAATCTTTCACCTACAAATTGAATATGTATCATTAAATTACATTACTTATTATTACAGTTTTGTTGCCATACCTGAAGGACCAAGTGCTTCTGGAACCATTCCAGAAATATGCCTTTGGTCATTCAAGCGGATTATGAACAGTTATAATCAACCGGACTCTTAAAATTTCTACATGAACGTGGATTTTTTGCCTTTCCTATTACTAGTGGCCTTATTTTGTGTGTACCACTAGCATTAGTGGCTATAATATTTGAAACCACCAAGCCCAAGTTAAATTTCTTCTCCTCCGAAAATATGACCTTGTTCCACTCATGATCCAGTCTTGCCTGTTTATGTGTCTCTTTTAAAGGTTGTTTCGGAACCTCTTTTAGCCACTGAAAACGTTTACTGTCAGATAAAATTTGTTGTACACTGTGTGTTACTGATAAATTTAAATTAGATTATATTTGTTGCGCGGTAATATTACCAAAAGAGGCTAACCGAAATATCGATGAGCACTGCCTTTGAGTTACTTTTTGATTACTATTTAGCGTGATTTTTGCCGTAGGAATTCCCCAATTATATAAAATTCTTGATTAGATGATGGGGTCGTCCTATTTTTTTAGCTATGGCTCTTTATAACAATTTATTTTTGCTTTTTCCTCCTCGGATAGCAATTTTCCTCTTGGCATTTTTATAGACTTATACGTATACTTCGATAATATGATTACTGACAGGCCATCCCTGTTTTCATTCGATATCTATCTCTGTGTATTTATTGCAATTTCGCTAGTATTTGAACGTTTACACGGCAGGCATTTGCTCTGCATACCCAACAGTTGTCATATTGACAAAACAATGTCTTTGCTATTTCTTTACGTTCAGAAATGTAATTCTGTATAATTCCTCACTCATACTGTCGTTAAATGTTTAGAGGAGCATTCCAAAATTATATGGGGCTATAGAAATTTTTGCTGAGTGTAGCACGTCAACCATACTACAACATACTTTCATGAGCATGGTTAGAACTTGAGATAGCATATTTAGCAATGATTTAAGAACTAAAAAAATATCAGATTAGTGTCACTTAATTTTTTAAAACTAATAATTACCAAATGATTTTTATAGCGTATTTTGTTTTAACGCCAAATTCAAAAGCTTTTCGGAAAATGAATATAGTTTTTAAAATATTGATATTCGTATTCTTACAACTTAGTACGATTAGGTAATATTCGTTCTCACCAAAATCCAAAAAAAATATACGATTAAAAAAATATTGATGCAATAAGTAAACGTCCCAAATATAGACCGGTTGGTTCTCTAGAATTTCAACCGTGTACATGTTCTTACCGGCTTCTTCGATATACACAATAAACCTACAAGTTCCAAAGTCTCCGAGTTTCACCGAGAAAACGAAAATTTTCTACCTGCGCTAGACAGGCAGGCTCTTGTGCGAGAGAAAGTGGTCCCGTTTTGTACGTTATATGAAGCCATTGTTACGGTTCTTTGACCTTGTATTGCGTTTAAAAATAAATTTACCATTCTATGCTCCATATACGGCCTCGTTCCAATAGGCCTGTATTGTATTTTTAATGTACGAATTTTGAAGGAGGGTAATATTTTAAAATGTATTCTCGTTGAAAAGCTTTTGGTGCATTTCTTTTTTGTTGCATAAAGATAACGAACTTTGATACAATATTCATACAAATTGTCAACTGTGTACACTGACTAAGATGTGTGACTATTTTTAAAAATTATTTTAGTCAAACAGGTTTAGTGATTATACAGTTAGTCACAGTAAAAATCGTCCACTTACTATTGCAGGTTTACTGTTGTACAGCTTTTGCCTAGAATTTTAGCGATTTACATTTGCGATTTCTGATCTTTCTGCAGTTTCACTATCAAACGTCGAATATCACAACTAGTTTGTCTTTTTCTCGATTCTATTACACAAATATTTTTAAAATATCTACATAGGCAAGAAAAGGGACAAGAAGTAATGCATGGATTTTACACGCAACGTGTAACAATTTATCACAATGTTGATTAAGAGACTTAACATTGATGCTTCCATTACCATACTCATGCCATTATTAATTTTGAAACGTGATTTTGGTATTTAAACATTGTGTATTATGTTCCATGGAATTTAGACGTATTTCCAGGTAAGTGATTTTTTTTTAATATCTTTTAATATGCTTTTCTTTATTACCATCACAATGCTTTCACTGCACTTTTTTCTTTTTAAACCATAATTTAAATCACATCTAAAAGAATGCCTAGAAAATAACACCAAAATAAGAAAACGCTGTAAATACATAATACCATGAGAAAGTTGTATTTACAGCGTTTTCTTATCTTGGTGCATAATTTAAATCATTAAATATGTCCACAGGTTTAATTATAAGATCTTGTTATAATTAATTTGGAAAATAAAGTTTTTAAAACTCTGAACGAATGTAATCAAACATAGATCTGATCGGTCCATGGTTGATATAACAATCGATTGGGACCTTATCTAAAATTTACCACACTGAGATATGCTCTGAATTGGCTCGAATTTATATAATTCTGCAATTCATGTTAAGTGAAAACGTACTTAAGTTTGCGCATACGTTTCATGTGGCTAAAAGCCCTCCGATATATCTACTACTACGTTAATATACTATACAACCTACATTACCGTCCATAAGTTTGGAAGCAAGGTTTAAAATAATACAACTGATAGGCATATCGTGAAATCGTTAATCCCTATTATAAATTATTATATGCAAATATAAAATTGTTGCCCTTTTCTAAGAATACTACTATTGGTTGACGGTGATGGGGTGGGATACCTACAGTAATTACTTTCGGTGAAATGATTTAGTACTACTTCGGTAATCGTTTAGTCCATATGATAAAGTAAGATTAATGTCTTATCGCTTTCCTGTGCGGGACTAATTTTTTTGAAATCCGCCCTCAATTGTAATAATTTGGTAAGGTACTGAGCGTAAGATGTCAAAACGCAGACGGTTGAATGTAGAACAATGTAGTAATATTTATACTCTTCGCGACGGAGGATATACCGAGAGGAATTGCTCTACGGTTACGGATTTCACCGAAACGTGTGCATTACAGATTGACCCGGAGAAGAGAGACAGGGCAACATCTTGATAGACGACAAAGTGGGCGGCCATAGGTGGTTTTCTGGAGCTGAAGGAGGATGTATAGCAACGACTTCAAACCGAGATCGACGTCTAATGGCATCGGATATCGTAACTCGCGTTAATACACAACAACGAACAAATGTTTCTGTTACCATCGTCAGCAGGCGATTATTGGCAGATCATGCAAACTGGTCACTGGATGATTCGAAGGTAGTCTTATGGACCGATAAGTCCAAATTTCAGTTATTTGCTACGCAGCGGAGAGTTTTTGTTCATCGACAACCAGCGGAAAGAATTGGTGAGGTCTGCTTAGTACCGTCCATCAAAGACGGAGATGGTAATGTGATGGTTTGGGGTTATTTTGCTGGAACAACTACGGGTGATTTAGTAAAAATTAGTGGTACAATGCGCAAAGAGCACTTTGATATTTTGTAAAATTATACTATTCCGAATGGAAGCCGTCTTGTTGGTGAGCCGTTTTTGTCCCAGCAAAATTACCCGAAACCATTCGGCTCGAATCTGTAAAAAGAAGAAAGCAGCAAGAAGTGAACTAAAATTAATGGTTTGGCCTCTCCAAAGTCGGGAACCAAGTCCCTAACACCTCCCCATGGAGGTGTAATGGGACGAGCTTGATCGAAGAGCTAGACAGCGACAATTTCAGAATACCCAACACCTATGGGAATATTTAGAGAACGCATGGCAACAAATTGACGCGGACTGTCTCGAAGAATGCCTAAAATTTGTACAGCGGTTATCAAAGCTAAAGGAGGTCACATCGACTAACTAACGCATACATATTATGCTTGAATTGATTTACTTTTATATAACGACAGTCATTTATGTTGTATAAATTCATTAAGAATCACAATAACATTTTACTGTATCTGTGACTTTTTGTAAAATCCCTTGCTGCTTCCAAACTTTTGGACGGTAGCGTACATCAACAACGTGTACAGCCACACACGTAAAACCCCACAAACTACTGCTGACAGGCATTAACTAATTATAAGTCGAAAAGTAAACATTCCGTTATGTTCCCTTGAATTGCATTCTATTTAAAGTTTCGTAACCATCCATTAGGTATTCTATCGCAAGAGTACTGTGAATAGCCTAGAATTAAATCAGCAAATTAACGTGTTTACAGCAGAAACGGATTAAAAACTTTATACGTACACAGTAAACTTATGCGGAAACTGGTAACTTTCGGCGATAACCAACGGCCAAAAGCAGGAACTATAGACGAACTATGTATGCGTGTATTTCATCAGCGTCGTTCCCTAACATGCTTTAAAGCATCTAATTGTGTAGTCTGGAGAATTAGTTGTGTGGTGTAATTTACACACGAAATTCAACGGTACAGAACCGTTATAAGAAAGATATGCATTTGAATTTATTTCCATTGTAAAGGAAACACGAAAGAAGCCGTGTATCAATGTAAGGTATACGTTTCTTTTCTAGGAAGAACAATCGTATGCATGGGATATAGTATGTCCTTTGAATGTTTCCTCTGACTTATACGACGATAATTTTTTCTATTCTAACAATAAGCTCGGTTTTTCTTTTCGAATTCCGGTTTATTGTATGTAAATTCAACGAGTTATATTTCTATGGAAAATACATCTTTTGAGATGTTAATTATAGTTTATGGTTACGTATGAAATGGAAAATATTTCGAAATAAAATTTCAAGTTAAAGAAATATGGATAATAAAAAAATATAGCTGAGCAAAACTTAGGTACGTCACACAATGGTCTTGCATCTGATATACGCGTTCGCAACTGACAATTTCAACTTTTCCCAATCGCAGCAAAATTGTGATATGATATTCTTATCACATTAAATCAAGTTTTAGGCTGGGAATTGCAAATTATACATCATGCAAATTAAAGATATACTCTTGCAGACATCGTAAAGTTCGCATCTTTTAAATAAGGTAATTTTAATGTTATAAATTCTTCAGATTTCTAGCTTTGTTTAGAGAATTTCTTTGAAAATATAACTGTTATTTGACTTTATGAAGAAAGTCCTATCTTAATACTATCATTTAATGCCAGTTTTGTTCAGGCCCTATCCGCAATTATATGGATTTTGCTTATGAATTAGGAAATTAGTCGAAGAATCATGAAGGAGAAGTTAGAATAGAATGTGAGCAAGATATTATTGTTCCTTAATGAGCTTTAAACATAATAACAGTTTATTTACTTGCCGCTACATACCACTGAAGATGCTAGAGTCTATAAAAGGTTGCGAATCATGGATAAATAAAATTGTTTCCCAGGGACTTGTCTTGTGAAATATTAGTGTTTTTTGACGCTTTATATCTGTGTTTCCGGTTGTAAGCTTTGTTAGCTTCTGGTGCTTTGCAGTTTTTCCTTTCGAATTGCCGTATTGTGGCAATAGCGAATCAGCTAATCACACATATGGTCCTGCATGGAAAGATTGTGGAATTTCATGAAGAATACGGAATTGCGAAAAAATCAGGTTCTTGATTTCTTGGAAGAGTATTTTTAAACAAATGGTGACGAAATTGAAACAAAGACTCTTGTGAATTTTACCGGAGAATCGTTTTTTTCTCTCTATTATCGAAATTGGAAACTTGCGCGTTGAACGAATAATCGAAAGACTGTGGATGCTGCTGTGGTAGTTAAACGTCAAAAATACCAATAAAAAATATACATCGACTGCCAAATTAGTTTTTGCAACATAAATGAAGCAAAAATAAAGTGGTGATCCAGCTGCAGCACAGCTTCTCGACGAAATAATCAGAACAACCTCGAAGCGAATTTTAAGTCATATCGTCAACACTACATCAGAAAAATTAGTACGGCAAAAATAAAGGAAGATCTGTTTCACAGACTCATCTTTAATTCCGATTTATTGTTAAGTACATCTAGTGTTACACAAAGACCACACAGGAAGTTAGACGGCGATATGTTGTTATTACTGGTAATTAAAGAGAGATGAACAATAAACTTTGTCCCAGGACGAGGAACAGTAGATTTAAGTGAAAAAGAACTTCCGTTCTAAAGGATGTATCAATATGTATAATTATATTATTATTATTGATACTATTATCAAGTGTATTATTAAAAGTGGTAGAGAGTAAGAAAGTATTCTTGTACCGTTTGTATAATTGCACCTTTTCCTAAACGGTACAGACATTTCCGCCATCACCAGGGGCTGAAAATGACAAGCTTCACCAAAACGTCTTTCATCAGTCGATTGTACATGACTTGAAACCGGTATGGTTAAATTTTCACCTCATTTGGTCAACTATTTAAGGAGTTGACTGTTTCGATCGTATATATCAAATCCTAAACCACTTCGCGTCAATTTCTCTAACGATATTCTTAGGTACCTTGGTAATTACATTATTCAATGCTAGGACATGAAACATACTCTTGAATTTTTACTAGCAAGAAGAATGTTAAGAAAATTTGCTGGATAGAAATATTATCTAAAATGAAAGCTAATAAGCTGTTAATTTCATATTATATTTCTAAGCAAAAAATGATACCTTATCAACAGTACACAAAATTAAAAATGCTCCTACTAGCTTGTATCTGAAAAAAGTTAACGGTTGTATAAGCCGGGTGATAATAAATATGTACACTACCGCTCACGAAAGTTTGTACAATTGGATTATTTTACAAGTTAAATTAATTTGTAAACAAAAAAAAATGTTTTAGAGATTTAATAAAAGCTTTTTGGTAGAAACTATAAACTAATCTACTTCTGCGTAACCGTTCCTAAAAAAATAATTTTGTACATCTTCAGTAGTGGACATAATGATAGCAACAGGTTAAATATTTGCGCTATTATAAAAATAAAAAATATTTTTACGTTTGAAACTGGTATTCGTAGTTGTATTTACAGTTTACAAGTAATAATATATATTGAAAGGATACCGGTAAAACAAAGTGTATTTTATATTCTATTTTTAGTAATCGTGCTTGACAAAAATATAGTAACACAGAAATATGTGTGAATTCCCCGATTACATGGCCAAAAGAAATGAGATATTTCTAGGTCGCGGTTGTTATGCATTAACGGTTTAGTGTTCTGATAGCAATTGGTCGCGGAAAATCAATTTCCGATGATGTTAGAGGAAGAATTGTTGGTGTCTTTCTTACCGGTATGACGCAATCGCAAAAAATCCAATTCGGTCAATTGTGTCTCGTATTAGTAACAGATGTAAAGAGACCAGTAACAGTAACCGATTAAAAATTAGAGGACGACTTAAGAAAACTTCAGATCGCGCTGACAGAAAAATTTTCAATTTAGCAAAAATGAAAAGAAAACGGAGAAATTGAAATTGGTACTAGAACAATCCAAAGCAGACTTGTCCATGCCGGTTTGTTCGCTAGACTTCCTGGGAATAAACCGTTATTGTCGAAGAAAAACAGACAAAGCCGATTACAGTTTACAAAAGATCACATGCACTGGACATTTGACATGTAGAAGCGAGTAGTTCTCAGTGACGAGTTCAAATTCAATTTATTTACAAGTGATGGTATATGTTATGTGAGACGTCCACACGGTGAAAGATTTAACAAAAGATACATTTCTGTTTACTGTTAAGCACGGAGGTGCCAGTGCTATGGTGTGGGAGTGTTTCTCCGGCTATGGAATGGATCTCTACACCATATGTGGGCAACACCCGGCCCGGTGTAAGACTTGATCCGGGCCGCGAGATATTTTGAGAAACCCAATTAAAGAAATATTACACTACTTACTCGTACTCAGTTCAAATAAGGAAGACCGAGTGATATGGGGTTTGTCGCTTGCTCCTGCGGAATCAAGTGAGCGAGCAAGCCGAGTGGCAGCGCTCATCAAAGAGTGAGGCGGCAAATTTGGAAAAAGAGCAGCGAATGTTTCATAAACAAAGAACACAACGTCATAATGTTGTGAAAGCTAGTTTTATAATTAATTGAAAGTTGGCAAAGTCATTAAAACAATTTGCCGAAGGAGAATTTATCAAGGAGTGTATGTTAGACGTTTGCAATGTTTTGTGTCCTGAAAAGAAAACTGAATTTGAAAAAAATTAGCTTGTCAAGACGAACTGTTGCTCGACGTACAGAAATGATGGCTAGTGATATAAAAACAACTTTGACTGACCGTATGGCTGGTTTTGAATTATTTTCCATAGCATTAGACGAGAGCACCGATTTGTCTGACACAGCTCAACTGGCTATATTTATTCGAGGTGTTGATAAAGAGTTCACAGTTACTGAGGAATTGCTTGCTTTACAGCCGCTAAAAGACAACACTAAGGAGAGGACATTTTTAATGAAGTTCAAAAGGTATTCACAAGTTTTGGCTTGCCATGGTCAAAATTAGTTGGTGTATGCACAGATGGTGCACCTTCTATGGCCGGCTTATGTAAAGGTTTCATCGGAATTTTGTATGAAAAAGCAACTAAATTAAATATGCAAAAAGCTGGTGTGATACTCGTTCATTGCCTTATCCACCAACAGAGCTTGTGTCCATTTGACTCCAGAATGTTATGAATGTGGTAGTAAAATCCATCCAAACCATCCATTTTATTCGATCCCGAGGGCTTAACCATCGTCAGTTCAAGGTGTTTTTGGATGAAGTATCAGCCGAATATGAGGACGTAACATATTATTGTGAAGTCAGATGGCTAAACAAAGGGAAAATGCTGAAACGGTTTTACGAGCTTAGAAATGAGATAGCAGATATTTCACGATTTAATTATAATGTTGTACCTATTTTTTTTTATTTCATTTTCTTATTTTAATAAACTGCATCATAATAAGATTGTCGTATTATTTCATGTCTGATATCTATCGCTAAAAATTATAAACACTACTTCAAAACGCACTATCTTTAAACGCGGAACGTATTTGCACACTAAAGTTTGGCCCATAACATGGCAAAGGTTGGCCATACTTGCCATAGATAATGACGTAATCACTAAACTTTTAGAATCCACATCCCGTAGATATGCAGTGGTAATTAAGGTTAAAGGATACTTCACAAAATAATAGACCTGTTTGTTACATTGTTAGCTGAAGTAAATTATTTCCGTTTTTTTGTATATCCTGCTACAATTTTATCAAATCAAATATCATTTTTCGAAAGAAATAGTCGAGTGTTTCTCAGTTATCTGTATTTCATGCTGGAATAAGTTTTCTGTCGCAGTACAAATATATTGCTTAATTTAGGCAACGCGTTTCTAACGATAGTGTCCCAGTATACTGGATTCATGTTAATTTTAGCACTGTTGCTATAATTATGACCAATACTGTATTTGTAATGTCGGCTGTAAAATCCAAGTTTATGGTAAAAATCGCAGTACGCAAAATATATATTTTTACAATAGCAATATTAAGTAGAGCACTTCCAGGTGTTCTACGTTGTAACTGAATGCATTTCTCAGTTCAGTTCAACATTTAAAATTCAACCGCCCACATACTGCAAACGTATAGCTGAACGACAACCCTAACCAGCACATTATCACTTCCACAAATAAACACCAAAAACTATTTTTGGAACAGAGAAAACAAATTCAGTCGAGTACGCATACCTACAGCGCTTGCACGTTTATTTTGATAAATGCATCGCGCATAAACTATTACAAATGCTGTATGCGCGTTCTTATCGTCGTCCGAAGTCCCATCCCGAATTTACTTAGGACACATCGCCAAGGAAATGGGTCACAAGCTAAAAAGCTTACGACGGGCTGACCTTCAAATGTCGCTTGCTTGCATATGCGAAGAGCGAAGTGTATTGACCTTTCTCTGTCCGTCATCGTCTTCCGTTCGTAACGTTCGAATGGTCGCTCTCTTTCTTGTTTTCGTTGGTTCTTGCCTTGCTCATTTGCATCGGAAAGAGAGTGCTGCCGTACGAATCACATTATTACAGTCGCCGGAGTGTTACGGTGTTTGCGTTAAAATTATAGACCCCGTGATTGGAGTAGTATTACGAGACGAGCTGGTCCGTACACGTTGAAGAAGGTGAAAAGAAAATTATTGTTGTTATTATTGGCTACTGTGTGTAATATCTTGGTGTTACGTAACGATTAATGCCCGTTATTAAATTGATTTCGATTAAATTTATTATACGTTACGAGATGAAAGAGAGATTGTTTATGGAATTCCAATTAATCTTGATAACCATCGCGTACTCTGAAATTACACTACTGGCATTTCTTATAGAAAGATTTTGCTTATATATAACAGTAAACTCTATATAATAACTAGAGCTTTTTAAAGCATGGATATAGTAACAGCAATTAACTACATAGTATGAAGATTTAATATGCACAATACCCTTTTCTTTCCAACACAATGTTCTTTCTTTGTTTAAATAGAACCGCTCACATACTAAACTTGCGCAAAGTTTTATTTTTAATCCAATTTTACTTTCACGACGATTGGAAGGACTGTGTGGTTCTATTTCACAGGTGTCGCAATAAACTTCACACAGTACAAATGAATAATTTATTCAAAACACAGCGTTTCAAGAGCACATGGACTCCCATTGTCAACCGAGCTACCGACTGAATTGCAAAAATATACGGTTAGTTACCATGAAAATCGTCCACCTACTTAATTAATTGCATATTAATATGTATAATATATAATTTTATAAAATAACCTATACTACTATCCATATTACTTCGGACACGCAAATAAATTAAAAAAGAAGAAAACAGAAAATATTCTCTAATTTTTACGAAATTTAAAATTTTTATTGCATTTTATTAATAGCATTAAAATTAAAGTATAAAAGTGAAACAAAGTAATTCTAACAAAAAATAAACAAAAACTTAAACATTCCGTTCATCAAAGAAACTTCCTTTTGCCCGAAGAACAACTTTCTGCTCCAATAGTTTTTCAATGACTTTATTTGGAATATTAGTCCATTATATTATCCTCTTGTAAAACGTCCCACAGGTGGTCTACGGAGGTAGGGCATACTTTTTGAACCCTCCTGTCCAATCCATCCCATAACAGCTCTATGGGGTTTGGATCGGCGCTTTGCGGTGGCCATGTCATTATTCATAAAGTGTCATTATCTTAGTCTTCATTTCAATTTTTTTTACATATCACTGCTAAGTGTTTGGAGTCGTTGTCCTGCATGAATACAAAATTTTCACCGATTAGACGTTGTCTCGATGGTGCTACATTTTTTTGCAGTGTTTCTAAATAATAATTCGCTTCAAGTCTCCTGTACTGGCCTAGGAAAAACAACCCCAAACAAGCACAGAACTTCTTCCTTGCTTGACAGTTGGCACTAAACAATCCTTTCGGCATTCTTCGGCTTTTCGCTCTTCTTACAAAAACGCGCTTTGATTGTCGGAACACCTCATCCACTGTTCAATTTCTATGTGTTTTTGACCACTGTAGTCGTTTTTGCCTGTTTTCCCGGTCGAAGTAGGTTTTTTTTGTTGCAATTCGGCCGTGAAGATTTGCAGCTTTTAATCTTCTTTTCACTGTAGTAACAGAACTTCCTCTTTGCACTGTCGCGATTCATTTCGGCTGAGATTTCTGGTGCTGTCAGTCTCCCATTTCTCTTGGTCAGCAATTTTATACTCGCATCGTCGGCGTGAGTTGTTATTGCCCTACCCCTTAAACTGCCCGTGCGTTGATGTTTCCGAATCAACAATATGATATCACTAATAGTCGATTTATTAAGATCTATTTTTTTCCGAAATTTGATGCACTGAATAACCTTCTTGATGAAAAGTAACAATGACAGTGGTTTTCTAAACTTGTCGGTTTTCCTCTCGGTATTTTAGTAACTTTAATCAGGTTCACACAAAAAGATACGATCTTTACACTAACGCACACACAAGCAGGTTTATATAGAAACTAAAGCATTTATCAATACACAGTACACTTTCGGATGGCCTGGTCCCACTCCAAAGAGTATTGTAAATTTATTACTTGCAATATTGTCCCAAAAATAATCCTATTTGTGGCGATAAGGATTATTCTGAAAATTACTGTATTGGGCCATAAAATATAATAGCTTTCTAATCATTCTTTAATCAATATTCTTGGAGGTTTATAAAAAAATAAATAAGACATTTATTATAACTTTTCAATCATCTTAATGACAACATTTAATATCTAGTACGCCATCTATTGCTATTTCTGGCGGCACTTATTCTGTCGTTCATAGAAACCACCAATTTATTATTGGAAATTACTTCGAGTGATATGTTCGACCATTCTTTTTCAATTGCATGTTTGACTTTTACTTTTCTAGTTTTGTCGCTGATATACGGCTTTTTTTTTAGCGATACGTCCATGCAATCCATTTTTCCGCAACACTCTTCTAATATTTTCGGAACGAACTTTCTTCCCCAAGTATTGTTCTACTTGATTCGCTAGTTTTGATGCGCTTTTTTTCTTATCCTTGTTTATTTCTTATAAAATTTATCGTTCGTCCCCTTCGGTAAGAATTTTTTTCGAATAAGTTCTGCGTTTATTGGATATACTTTTATCATCAGTCCATCTTTTTAATATACACTGAACTGTTGTACGGCTTTTACCTATAATTTTAGCGATTTGCCTTTGCTATTTCCCATCTTTTTACAGTATTGGTATCAAACGTCGAATATAACAACTCGTTCGTTCTTTTTTCACAATTCCATTACATAATGAAATATGTACATATGCAGGGGAATGTAATCGTGCGGGAACACTATTTAGTTACTGACATGGGATACGGGTGTTTCTTCTAATTTTTGCAGCTAGACAACTTTGACTGTGAGCGGTTATAGGGTAGTTCAATTATATACGTGATTTTGTTAACTTAGTTTGAACTCAAAATACAATGTTTTTATGTGTTTGTATAATGTAGCATAAAACGTGCGTCTCCTATTAGGTGGACAATTTTCACTGTGACTAACTGTATCAGCATGCAATATTTCGTACGCAGGCTTGACGAGTTCTTAATTACCAGCTTTTACAACTTATTAAAAATACATCAGCATGCAATAAATATTTCCTATGTAGGTTTAACGAGTTCTTACTTATAAGCTTTTACCTACTAGGAATTCCGGGTATATTGCATTTTTTTCGGAAAAGGGGAAACGAAAAGAAGCGTATGTTTTGTGTTAGGCGAGTGTGTAATTAGGGGGAAATTGCTATTGAGCAAGTTTTTGTTTCTTTTTCATGAATATCGTTTCGCATCTGAAGAATTTATATTTCTAAATAACAAGGTTTTTTAGTTCAATATTATATCCGGATCTTACTATATGCTTTACCACTCTAACACATGGGCTGAAAAGTCCCGGGCCTAACAAAGAAAACACGGTTTTTTTGGTTCAAAATTAGCTTTATTCATCAACGTAATCTCCATCAAGAGCAACGCAATCATTCCAGCGCCGCTCTAACATTTCAATACCACTTTTGTAGAACGATTTATCTTTTGCCTCAAAATAGGCGTCAGTTTCAGCGATAACCTCTTCATTCGTGCGAAATTTCTTACCGGCGAGGATTTTTTTTGAGGTCTGGGAACAGCCAGTACTCGCTGGGAGCCAAATCTGGCGAATACGGTGGATGTGGGAGCAATTCGAAGTTCAATTCATGTAGTTTTACCATTGTTTTGATTGACTTGTGACACGGTGCGTTGTCTTGATGAAACAAAATTTTTTTCTTTGTCATATGCGATTGTTTCTTTGCAATTTCGGCCTTCAAACGCTCCAATAACGCTATATAATATTCACTGTTGATGGTATTTCCTTTCTCAAGATAGTCGATGAATATTACACCACGCACATCCCAAAATACCGAGGCCATAACCTTTCCAGCCGATTGTTGTGCCTTCGGGCGCTTTGGACGAGGTTCACCAGAGAGAGAAATGACAATCGTTTTGATTCCGGAGTAAAGTGATGGATCCATGTTCCATCCGTTGTCACACATCGACGCAAAAATTCCGGTTTGTTACGTTTAAACATGGCCAAACACTGCTCAGAATCATCAACACGTTCTTGTTTTTGGTCAACAGTGAGCAAACGCGGCACCCACTTTGAACAGAGCTTTCTCATAGTCAAATGCTCATGCAATATAAAGCCAATACGTTCTTTTGATATCTTTATGATGTCAGCTAACTCACGCAATTTCACTTTTCGATCATTCAAAACGATTTTGTGGATTTTTTTGATGTTCTCTGATGTTACCGCCTCATTTGGACGTCCACTGCGTTCTGCACCATCGGTGTCTCTACAACCACGTTTGAAGTCAGCAAACCAACGTTTTATTGTTGTTTCTGATGGAGCGGAGTCCCCATAACAGTTTTCAAGCCATTGCTTCGCTTGAACGGTATTTTTTCCCATCAAGAAGCAGTGTAAAATTAAAACACGAAATTGTTTTTGATCCATTGTTTTGAAAATAACAAAGTAGCGTGACTCTTAGCACAATAACTCACAAACTAATGAAAAGAATATCATTAAATTTTAACAGCTGTCTTTTGAAGGTTAGTACTAACTGAGAGAAAGGTGACTGCAATAAAACTAGCGTTCTATGTGTTAGGCCCGGGACTTGTCAGCCCATGTGTTAGATAATTTTGGTTTATCGAAACGATAATCCCTAATACGTTCTTTAAACCTCGTTTGGATACTACTTTTTGTTTGGTTAATGTAAACTGTATCACAATCATTCCATGCGATTTGGTAAATTCCAGACCTCTTTTTAACGATCCTTATTCAATATAATTTCTAACATTCGAGCATCTTACATTTATCAACATTTCACTACTAACAAGAAAATATCGCCAACCCGAAAACTCAGATTTCGATGAAACTCGAGGAGATGAAAGGGTACCTTGGTACAAAAACAACACGTTCTTTTGGCAGCTGAATTACTTGATTTTGGGAAACAGCCCCCTCTAAAAATTTACACGATTTTTAAATTTTTGTAAATACTTTTATACTTTTTTTAGAACGTAATTTGAAATCTTACCGCGTCAAGGATGATTATATTTTCGGAAAAAAATATGACAGGGTACCGGGTACCACCAACTTTCTCATATCTATTGCTTATTGCTAATTCGTATACGTCTTTTGCTACACAATTTCCAAGTTAGCTTCAACAGATCTAAGATTTTTTCTGCTATTCCCCTAAAACGTCGCCTATATTATTTCATGAGTTTCAATTCTGGAGTTCTCGTATTCGAAATCATTTTGTAACCTTTCTATTTATACTTGTATAATATTTTTAATCTGATCTTACTTTTATTGCGCTTTCCGTTTGTACCAAAAACATACACAAAAAATCCCTCTCTCACTTTTTCTTCACTGGTACCAACCTTGCCTATTCGACGTTCCATATTTAATGTAATTTCTAATACGCTTTCGGTAGATGTTTTAAATAGATACGTTGACGTCCTTTCATAATACAGGATGCGTCAAAATGAATTCCGACGCTTTAAAAGCTGACAGAAAAGAAGTTATACAAAGAAAATCCGCCTTTTTAATTCAAAAATTCAAGCGTTATAAACTTTTGTTTTTAAATAAATTATCCAAGATCTGTGCGTAGAGAAATTAGAGAGCCAAGGAGCATTTTTTCTTAAACTTCTAGCAGACGTCGAAGGCTTAAACTGCAGCCTCTTCTTGTTGAAACTCTATACAACTCCCAAGTTCGATCGGTCTAACTTGCCTAGTGCACTACGTCTCAATCATGCATGATAATTCCCATATCACAGTACAAGTGCGACCTTTTTCTGTTGCGCCCTGTATAACCGTGTTACCGATTAACAAAATATTGGTGTTTTCATTAAAGCGCAATAATAATTTCAAATGCGAAATTTGATATCTTGATCCGATTTTAATTGCTTTCAATTAACAGATGCTCATTCAACTACCAATTAGGCAAATTTCATATTGAAAAATAATATTTCCATATTTCCGTTACCGTTTTGTATTACGTCCAGATATTTACATGCATAAATGTATTGGTAAATATACTCGGATAATTGCTGTGATAAATTTCGAATAAGCAAATAAAAATGAACACTGTTTTGTGCCAATATTGTTTTTTCATGATTTAGAGTCATCTAAATTAACTACTGGTATTGTAGGTATAGCTATACAACTACTTTTATTCGTTTAGTGTCAATAATTACGTATGTATTTTTCCCTTTTTCGATAAATAACTTCAACACCTCCTATGACTAAAACTATTCCAATTGAATTAAGACAATGTAATTTTGCACATAGTACAGATTCTATTAGCGCTTAATATTGAAAATTGTGACATATGACAATCATTTAGAAAGCTCTAGAAAGCAGATAAAAGCTGAAATAGTGTCTAAAATATTCCTTGGGCAGTAATCATTTCAAAACAGAAAGGGGTCATTAGTTAACGGATATAGAAAAGCTAATGTAGAAATCATAGTAACTACGCACTTTCTCAGATGAGAAATATCTAAAAAGAAACGTTCTCTACTTTTTGGATGGCCCTTGTACAACATATTCAATCTATGTTAACTAAAAACGATTTACAGCTAGCTTGTTTAAATCAAATCTTGTGAATGAGTGACGCGATCCAAGCCATTTCGTCTGATAAAGCACTTAGAATCCTTCCAATTTCCGGCAATGCACGTACTCTATCGGAGACCTCTTCTGATACCTCTATTCGTCTTTTTCTACGTTAGAGCAGAACGAATTCATATCGTTTATTTCACTTCGTGGTCACTGCCAGTTCAAAGTATTTGAATTGATAGACAAAAAGAACAGCTCCAGGAAATGATCAAAAAACGGTTACAGTGATTATAGTAAATATACAGTCATGTGCTCAAAAATAACACTCCTAAATTAATACTTATAAATTACATTTACAACAGACAATTCTAACGCAGCTATATTAAAATTATTTAAAACACTGTGGTCAGATGAAATTAAAATAGTTTTATTTAATTCTAGTGCATATCAATAACATAATGATTGCTGATGTCTGTCTAAACATATTACAAACTATGCGCCTGCTATATACAGAGGAAGAAATCCCACTAAGATAATAGTATATGCAGCCTAACGACCCAAAACATGTATCTCATAAAGCGAGGTAATAACGTTTGCTTTTTGGGTTGGACATCCCAATCATCGGAATTAAATCCAATTGAAAATTTATGGGTGGAGTTGAAAAAGACTGTATTTCCTGTTAAACCGCAAAATATTGACGATCTGTGGAGAATATGCCAAGCTAAATGGCAAACAATTTCAACTAGGCAACTGGTAAACCCGCTGCCCCACAGGTATTATTTTGGAATGACTACTATTTTAATGCTCAACTATTTTCTATATCCTACAATATATACAGATTTATTTTCCCTTTGGTATTAAGAAATCTATTTATTTTTTATTGTAGATTTTTGTTGAACCATTTTCGAAAAATTCGATTGTAGCAACCGTTAAATGTATAAAGAAAAATTACCATATTACTTTTGCTTCTCAAATTTTATGTTAGGGAAAAGATTTGTTTGCAAACTTGAAAATTTATCCTAATATCAAAAAGAAAATTAGGGAAGACTTTTTCAAGATATCTTTTTTGTAAGAACTTGAAGATCGTGCCTAGAAGCAATAATAAAACTTAACCAAACAATTCCATTAAAGCTTCATATACGGTTTGTCCAAATCTTTAAAGAACGCTACTTAATTAATTTCTGTTAATTAATATGGCATATAAATGAAATTTCTGCTGATGTTACAACTATTTGCAAACAAATATATCTTCTGTCATATACTAAGAATTGGATGTACAATAACCTATAAAATTGTGTTAAGTAAATATATCATTCTATAGCATCGCACTTTATATTAGTCTTGATTTCAAATTTCTATGGATTACGTTGAGTCCTGATGTTTTTAAACACCTGTTATATACAAACAGAAGTCAAAGTTTCAGATATACAAGTTACGTCTCAGAATTAGTAAGAATGATTAGTTTTAAAGTGTTTAATTAAATACACCTACAATTTAATATTGTCCCCTTGAAGCTATGCTCATTTGGAATGCACAGTGCGTCTCCAGCAAGTTTTCCACTCCTTCTGCTTCGTTAGGCTGTTCAGATCCTGCTTCGTGACTTTTTGGAAGTTATTCGTTGTTCCGTAATGGGAACCTTTTAATTTACGCCTAAGAGTTGGAAAAAGAAAATAATCACAACGAGCCATGTGTGGACTGCAGGTCCGGTGTGGGAGTACTGAAATGTTTCTCTCTGCCAAAAATTTTCTAACCGACAATGAGCTGTGACTAGGGGACTTACCGTGATGCAATATCCATGAGTTGCCAGGTCACACTCGCAAAACTCTTTCGGCAAACATTTAAGGATCTCGCGATAAAAGGTGTGATTGACTGTCTGACCTAAATGTATGAATTCTTTGTGCATAATTCCACGAGAATTCATCGTGATAATGCAGCCAATCACAGGTTTTGTTTTTCTCTGCCAAAAATTCTCTAACCGACAGTGAGCTTTGACATTTTTTTTGATTCCGGTGGAATCGTCCTCAATCATTTCGTACCGCCAGCCAGTGAATCAAACCTTTTATCGCGAGGTCCTTGAACTTTCTCTTTTCCCCAAAGAGTTACGCGTGCGACGTGATATTGCCAGTTCGTGAATCTTGCATCACGATGATACCCCCTCATTGTCGATTGGAGAATTTTTGCCAGAGAAAAACATTTCAGTACTCCCACACCCGCCCTACTGTGAGTATATTGTTTTTCCAACGCTTAAGGAAAAATTGAAAGGTTTCCATTACGGAACAATAAACAGCATCCAAAGTGCCACGACGCATGTTCTAAACTGCCTAACGGGACAATATTTCCAGAATTGTTACCAGGAATCTGTGTGCATTCCAAAGGAGCATACTTTGAAGACGGTAATATTAAATTGTAGATACATTCTATTAAACACTTTAAAACTGATCATTCTCATTAATTTTGAGACATACCTTGTACTTTTAAAAAATAGATGCTCTTGTGCCAAGCTGACATTTTCTCTTTAAGTTGTATGAACTTTTTTTTAATTAAACACTTCGCACACATTCGAACCTCATAAAATCCTCGTTATTAAAAAACTTTTAGAAATTATAGCAATGAACTGCATTTCTATGTAAACCTTATGATTCTATATTCGTAATAATGCATACTTTGAAAAATTCAAAATTACCGAAGTTACTTTTGGTATTGGCACGATCATTTTTGATGATACTCTTTTAAACTACAGAACATGGTTAGAGGAATTTTGCCAGGGCAAGCGTATAAGCACTTTGTTACTAATTTTAATTCTACGTATAACTTCAAAAGTGCGTGTCCACCAACGCACACTGCATACAGAAACTTTACGAAATTAAAAGAAAGGGAAATTAAACACCTACCTTCTTAAGAACACGGAGTCATATAAAAAGAAAACCTTAGCATACAAAGAGCGTAAAATCTAACCGTGCTCGCAAAGAAAAACATTGTAATTTCTAATGTCCCATTAATAACAATCGCAGCGTGCCGTGGAGAAAAAGAACGGACGTCGCGCAGCCAACTTTGCCGTCGTCGCACACGTGAAAACAGAGCCGACGACGACCACCAGCACGCGGAGGCGAACCCGAGTCGCGTCTGCTCGATCAATAAACCGCCCCTCCGATCGTCCCGCAGCCCCGCTCGGGCAGTACGGGGAGTTAACCACGGCAACCGGCAAACCTGCTGCTGCTCGCACCGAATTGCGACGTTGCCGGTTCTAGGAAACGACTACGAAAGCAGCGGTTCGGTCTCTTGCGCTGCCAATTTGCTGTTGTTGCTTGCTTACTTGAGTTCCACCGGCTTCGCGTCTCTTTTGTAGTAGTGGGTCGAGAGGAGTTGAGCTAGTTTCGCTCTTTATTTCGAAATAAACGCAACATTTCTGTTTGAAATTGAAGATAATTTTGAAAAAATTTAAAATTATTTTTAAAAATTTGGACAAAATATTTTTGCGACGATTGAATATGTCTTGTAATATAAAAAAAAATCTGGAATAAAATGCTAAAATTTGTTAGGTTTTTGTTACAACTAATAACCAACATTATTTAAAAAATACTAAGTAATCAAACAAAAAATGTTTTTGAATTAGGTGATGTTTGATAAGAAGAAAATTGTAATTGCACCAGAGATTAGTAGCTTATACTAGTTTAATAGCAAAGAAACGCAAACTTGGTATAAGCTGTATGCGAGTTCAATGTTTTGCGTGCATTTTATAATTTTTTTTTTTTTTTGTGATTTTAAGAAGCACAGCATTTTGTATCGTAGCTCATTCCATTCTCGAAATATTCGAGCTTGAAAAGTGCGACCCAACTTTACGTTTTTTCTCATACTTTCGTTTTTTTCCAAAATTTGAGTATATAATCGTTTTCGGTTTTATTTTGTAGAGATTTATTTCGTAAAAATATTATTTTATGCTAATTTCATCCTCGAGATATTCGAGCTTCAAAAATGAAGGCCAAGTTCATATTGTTCCTGTACTTTCGATTTTTTTCTAAATTTGCCAATACTACTTATGCACTGTTTTTTGCTAATCAGTGCCTAGATTAACGGTTGGTGGGGACCTTATTCCGCAGCCACCGCACTAATTTCATATATATGGGCTAGTCACCCCAATGAGGTATCGCTGCTTCTAAAGCTTTCTTCAATCCCCATTCCTTTCGGTTTATATCTTCTCGCATATATCTCTCCATTTGTTTCTGTCTTCGGTCTTCTTCTGCCATCTGACGTCGGCTCTACCAGGATCCGCTTTCACCTCTTGCAGCTAAGTACTTCTGGGTCGCCCTCGTCTTTTTCTTCCCCCCGATTGCCACTCTGGGATATCGCAGATTGTAGTTTTGTTCCCAGCTCTCCACACATGTCCCAACTATCTCGCTCTCTGTTGCTTTATTCTTCTGATCACGTCCATACCTCCCAACTCAATTGCTACCTCATAATTTGTTCTACGCCTGTATTCGTTGTCAGTTTTTATCGTAGTATTGTTGTTAATATTCTTCGTTCTTGTATTCTCGTATCTTCCTCTTGCTTCTTTGTCATTGTTTCTGCCACGTACAAGATTGTTGGTTGTATTATTGTTTTATAAATTCTCATTTTTGTTTTTTTTTCTCCAATATGTTACTTCTTAAAAATCGTCTATTTGCCTGGTAAGTTTTGTTTATATTTATTACATTTTCCCTTATCTTTGCATTCTTGCTGCCATTACTTGTAATAGTTACCTTTAGGTATTTATATCTATTCACCACTTCAACAGTATAGTTTCCTATTTCATGTTTCTGTTTTCTACTTTTGCTTTTTCTGGATATTTTCATTCCCATTGTGTCACCCTCCCTCACTATTTCCTCTAAAGTATTTTTGGTCACCTCACCCTTTTTTGATACAATTACAATATCGTCAGCATATGCTATTAGTTGGCTTACCTGTGTTCTTATTACGACTTTTTTCTTCTTTTCTTCTTAATGCATATTCCAGTGCCAAGTTGAATAATGCCGTCGACACTGAGTCTCCTCAAATAGTATCTCAAACTTTGCCATTGTTGTAACGGTTGTCGGGTTCCGCCGTGCCACTAGGTTTTTTGACTAGGGACACAGCGGAACCCGACAACCGTTACGATTAGTGAGCGTCCTTGTTTTACTCCTTTCTTCATATCAAATTTTTCTGTCTCTCCCTTTTGTGTCTTTACAATTGCTCTTGTATTTGACAGTGTCATTTGTATTAATTTGCTTAATTTGAGTTTGATTCCTGATTTATATAGTGCTATCATTAATGTATCTCATTTGTAGTCGAATGCTTCTTTAAAATCTACGAATAAAAGTTCTATATAGATTAAGTAATAATTAACTTGTAAAACCAGAAAGTTTACTTGATAAATAATAGGAAGGAGGAGTTCTATTTTATTTTTTTTTTTGCGAAAGATATATAGTAAATTAATATTCAGTTGGAAGTGTAAATAAAGCAGTTTCAAATTTATTAAGAAAACTATAAAACAAAACATCAGAGATAGAATTTCAAAACTACATGGGTACATTATTATCACTCTAAGAAATAGTAAAATATTTGTCTAAAAACAATATGTATACAATAAGCTGCATTAATGACCTTACGTTTAGAAGAGTGCCGACAAATAACGAAATAAATTCCCTATATTTTAATAAGAAACAAACATTCATTCATTCATTAAACCTGGCCCTTGTTTTATGATATCCGTTTTATTTTGAAAAGGACTTTTGGAACACCTTGTATATAATCTAAACAAAATACGGCACAAAAGTAATGTTTGGGGTTATATCGGACTTGTAACACTCTAACGCCTCTCCTGATACATTCATCTACATGGACAGGATTCCTTCAATGTGGAGCTATATTTGCACTGTAGTATATTATTTAGAACCAATTTCATAGGGGTATCGTGAATTAAGGGGCATTTCCTGTTAGCCATACAATTAGGCAATATTAAACATTAAATACGTTACATTACCCATTAAGAGGTGCAAATTCGCATAATTGTTTTTGCAGAGTACCTTTTATATTAATATTTATATTTTGAAGAAATTCATGCTGGCTTCCAAGCTTTATGGTGGTAGTGTATGTAGAAATGGCCAAACCGTAATATTTCGGTATGCTCTATGTTAGAAATGAAGGTAATATCATAATTGGTATATTTATTTGAATGTAATCCACAAAATTTATAAATAGAGACATTTATCGTTGCATTGCAACAAAATTACTTTGATTTAAATATCCATTCATTAAAACATCAATTTAGGAGGATAATGAAGCTTATAGTAACGATAAAATCCTGCCTATTATTATCGAACAAACAAGAAATCCGCGAACTTTAAAAAAGAAGGATACATTTTACAAACTGTCCTAGCAATTAAGATCATTGCTCTTTGAAAATTTCGTGCCCTTCGGCGACGCTACATCGCATCGTGTCGGCAACGCACCAAATCCTCTCTTTGTTTTTCCAGGCTTTAGAGGTTGAAAGGACCTCTCAGCGAGATCAAAATTTTAATTAGTCGGGTGCTCTAAGAAGATTACACCACCCGGAGCGATGCCAGCGAAGTGTGTGTATATATATATACATAGAAATGATTAATGTACTTTTTGCACCTTCAGCGCTCGCAATATCCCGAAATATATGGAATACTGGAGAAAGTGAGCGGATCTGTTTAATGTTTGTATAGTTAAAGTAGCGTACTGCATTAATTTCTAAGCGACCCAGTTTATGTATGGGATAGATACTATTGAACTGGGTACACTACGGTAACAAAGTTCGGAAACAAGTATGAATTTTCCGAAAACATAAATATTAATAAAGGTTTGGCAATTAAGTGCTATTTTATTTTAAATTACCTAAACACATATTTAGAGTTGCCAAGTCGGTCAAGATGCTGTAGCTATTCCTATTGTGGTCAATAATTAACTAACAATACGTCACACGTAGTACTCATAGTACTGTAAACGCCAAATTAGCCAGTAAGCCTGCGCAGTATTAAAATTAGTGGGAACCTTTGTAATTGGTTTTACACAAAGTTGCAAGAAACCATAGGCCGCGCAAGCTACGCATCTGTTACTTAATAAATTGATTATTAATAATTTATGAGAGCAAAATATACACAAAACTATTTTTTAACAGTATAGATTTATTGTCAAATCAATTAGACGTTACAGAAATAATTAAACATGTGTGTAATGAAATATATATGATAAAATAATAAGATTTTAATGTAAAGTGTAATAGTAAATTACACTTTATACAAATTAATCTTCTTCGCAACTGAAGTCGTCGTGATTACTATCAGTCTCATTATTTACACTAATAATTAAATTTTCTGTCGCTTTATCAACTAAAATTTGATCAATATTAACAACATGTTTACTGCGTCGTTACCACTCTTCCTAAGAAAAATTCGAAAATTCTTCTTCCGTTATTTTACAAACGGCTTCTATCTTATGATTTACTTGTCTTGCAGCGACATTGTTTTTGACGATAGCTCGGCTCAACTCAATTGAATTTAGATCGGAGGAATATGGAGGAAGTTTCAAAACTGTGTGTCCATTTCATTGTAGAATTTCGTCGAATTTATATATTGACGCTTATAGCCTTCGATTAGCTCGTATAGTTGTAGCTTTAACATGAGTCTAGTGTCAAAAGGAATATTTTTTAACGTTAACCATTCAATCATTTCATTTTTCGTACTATTACTTCTTGAAGCATGATATGTTTGTGTATTGTAACACGGCGCATTATCAATTACAACAACGGAATTTGTGGGCATATTTGGTATAAGCTTTTGTTTTATCTATCTGCCATAATTTTCTGCGTTCATATCCGAATGGTAATCACCAGTTTTTACGTCGAACTTAAAAATCAATAGGGCGTTGGGGATAACGTCCATGTTGCGTCCTGCGTGTACTATTATTAGTCTGGCTCCTTTAGATACGTTCTTAAACAGATCTCTTGTACCTTCATCACTCCAAAATCTTGGAAGACGTATGACTACTGTGAATGTAAGTCTGATCTATATATAATGGCTCAATTTGTCTTACGAAAATGTTTAATCTTTTGTAAGTAATCAATTTTTAATGCTCGTATCTAATCGCTCTATCAATACTTTCCTATTATTCTGTGCACATCAAAACTAGAATCCCAAATCTTTTAAAATTCTTCTTAATGACGTGTTTTATCCTTTCCTATGATTCCTTCCTTCCTTGATCTATGAAAATCATAGATCATATCTCGCACTATTCGTATTTGATACTCCGGCAAACTTCTCACAGTCTTTGTTCTTTGTCCCTTCTTACCAGGACTTCTTAATTTTTTTTCATTGCTCTTTGGTGCTGTATTTCCCTCTTGAGTAATTCTTTCTATTGTTCACACCGACATACCAGTTCCTTCATGAACATATTCTTTTATTTCACTTAATGGCACTGATGTACTTTTATGTTAATAAAAATAAAATAATTGTAAACATTAAAAACTACTTCCCGCGTTATCATCTGCCACTGACAAACATACTCTGACTATTACTTCAGGAAGTGGGCATGCGGGTTTTTAGAAACGACTACAGAGGGTCCCCACCACTCGCCATCTAATTTGACGTTTACAGTACAACGTGTCCCAAGAGTCCTCAATATAAAAGGAATATAATCAAATAATGGCCAGGTTCAATGAATATATGTCCATTTTTTATTAAAATACATATTTTGAGAATCTATTTCTTAAAAATTATGTCTTCGAAATATGTTCCTTTATTTTGCTGGCACTTTTCAAAACGTGAGACAAAATTTTCGTAAACTGCTCCAACCATATTATCTGCAATACCGCCCAATTTCTGTTCGAATATTCTCTTTTAATTTATATAATTCATTTCTTTGTTTTCGGACGTATATAAATTGCCCAACGAAAGAAAAAGGTATTCCATTCTTTCGTTTTCCACATTCTATATATTTTTAAGACGGTTACAGGTCAGTGACTACCGCAAGTTTACAGATTTTAATATAACTGAATCATATAAAGTCTGCGCGAAACAGTATTGTCCAGAATGTATTATAAGGTCTAATCAATTACAGGCGTATACTTATCTTTACCGAGATATCAATTTAATCTAATGGAATCGAATTGATGCTGATAGGTTGACTTTAGTTTTATATAGGCGCACGAACACTACCCAAACTGAATCATAAATTAAAACTATTTCATGTTTTAAATAATGTTATAGCAAGTCTTTACACTTTAATTTTGATTTAAAGAGAGTTATAGCTAAGTTGATTTCAATGTCATTAATTGTGAGCTCAAAGACTATATTTTAGATATTTTTATTAACTTGTATGCATATACAGATATAACCTGAGCAAAGTCCACGACGGGGAGGTGTCTACAATCCTACGTTCCCCTACTGTAGCTATAACCATGATATGCGTGAATGAACTACGGATAGTATTCTACACGGTCGCATTGAGACGATGCTGGTTTACCGCCGCGATTTGGCAGCTCTACTCATACATTAAGTGCTAACAAATATTGACATTTCCATTTATTTCTATTGTTTAATCTGCTGCAGGAAATTATTTCTAATAGTCATGTAATACGCGATATGCAAATACAATTTGATAGCCAACTATAAATTATTAAGCAATAAAGAGGTCAAAAATAGTAATAATAATAATAATTCATGCCTTCGCATCCCTCAACAGCTTTTCGCCAGCTACAGGGGGCATTGGCCGGCCATGAGTTATTATTACGCCTGCGCCTGTGGAGCGTCTTAAGATATTCGTTCTCAGCATTCGCCATGGAGGGAGGAAAACCACAGAAAAACCTCAACCCTGAGAAACAACCCCGGGGTTCGAAACCGGGACCTCTGGACTGATTCGATTCTGCTTTATTTCTTCTTTCAACATAATCATGAAGAGACGACAAAGTTTCTTAGCAATGTCCGACTTGGTAATGTATAATCCGAAACTTGCTCCAGAAGGAGACAAATGCTTGTTGGTTTAGTAAAGTGAACGGTACATTACATAGAATAAAACAAACACCTATATTAATTGTTCGCTGTATCGTTTGCCACGGATTGCAGAACAGTGTTCTGTACTTTTTAGATGGAGTTCATACTTCCACCTGCTGGTACATGTCATATAGTTGTCGCACATTACACACTTACTTCTATCGCCTTTGCATTCTAAAGCCGGTATACTCGCTATTACGTTTTCTAGTCTATTCGAAATACGCCGTTTCCGAAACGTACCTAAACGCAACATCTTCTAAGTACGTGTGTACTGACAAGTACTATCAACAACTAGTCGAATAATATTGAACAAGTGTGGTTTGAGACGGGCACTCGATTTTTCGTGCCACGTACTTCACCCCTCCACGTTGTTCTCCGCACGGCACTGAATCTTGCCCCTTTTTGTCGAGACTAGTTGTATCCTTGAATATCTTGAAACAAATTTGGGTAAAATCCCAGATATTTTTTTATAGTATTGTACATACATTTTTTTAGTGAGGTTCCATCAGTCTACATTGTAATTTGGTACACATGGCTCCAAACATAACTTTTAGCTAGAACTGCATTGTTAACAGGTTATAGATAATATATATGATATTATTCTGATTCCATCTATAGGAATTTGTAAATAATGATAATACTAACATATTTTAGCTGACAAAGGAGAAAACAATACTAATTATTAATCTTTCGAAGCTGTGATGTTATTGATAGTACAAATTAACACGATTTTGTCCACGGACTATAAAATTACATTATGAATGTCCTGTTCGTCATTAGTGCGGTCCCAACACTCTAATTTATATCTAAGCAAACCCAATTAGTACCAGCTCTAATTGTATTTACCTCAATGACTTTTCTCATTTCCGCAAACATTGACCGTTTTACTTATCGCGTTGAGTAATCGTTCGTTATTTTAGTACCTACCTCAAACTACTACGCCATCTTTAACTCATTCATGTGGAAATAGGACATACGTTAATTTGATTGTCTATTCTCTTTAGTGGTCCTAATTAGTGCTAATGCGCAAATTAAGAGCTGAATGGTTTCAAATGGAATTTATACATTAATATTTAATAAGAAGGAAATGTTAGAGTCGCTGTGTACATTGTATAGTGATCCGTTGCGTTATCAGTAAATATTGTTTACCTTCCCAATCTTCGTCAAATATATTTAAGATTGCCACGTGGCGCTCGCTTATGCAGATATGTAAATGCTTATTTAATGAATCGCAGATACAATAAATTAAAAAAAGATTAGATGTCAAATACAAAGGATTAAATGTCAATAGTTTAACGAATAAAAAGGTATGTAAGTAAACTTACAGGTAGACAGATTGCCTCTTGTTTAAAAATTCTAATTGGCGTAATTAAATATGTAATTTTAAGCCATATAGAAGACCTGTGCAAAATATAACAATAAGCCTACTGAATATTAAATTAATCTTAAGAATCATAAAGGTAACAAATTGTGAAGCCCTTAATCAAATAGGTATACCTAAAGTGAAAGGATGTACACTACTGTACAAAAGAAAGGGGCAGCTAGATAACTCTTACAGAAAGGAAATTTAAGAGAAAATGTGTTACCAAAAAAATAACTATATTGTCCGATAAATGTTTACAACTAATAGAATATTAATTTCAGTAAATAGTATACTGGATATCTTCAGAACTTTTGGTTTTTTAATATTTTTTATGGCTATCCTTATTTATAATATTGCCTCTTACAGGAGTCTGGAGACTATCATGCAGTACTCTGATGTAATCGTCCGGAATACGATACCACTTTTGTTGCGATATGTTCCACAACTCATCTAAATTCTTTAAGGCATTTCCAATCTTTTTACGATCAAGATAATCCCAAACATGTTCGATAATATTTATGTCCGGCGTTTGTGATGGCCAGACCATAGCGCGAACTACTCCGTCTTCTTGTAGCTGACTTGGATAGTTCTTGACCAATCAAGAAGTATGTTCTGGGTGTCTTCCTGCAGGAGGAAATTATTACCAACGAGGCGACGCCCAGAAGTTATAGCATTTTGCTCCAATATTGTTCGATATTTCTCCGCTGTAAGGCTTCCTTCAATCTGAATAATGTTACCAACTCCTTGCGATGAAATGCATCCCCAAACCTGGATATTGCCACTCCCTACTACAAGAGCTTCTCAAACACGTCGTTCAAGATACTGACGCCTGTCGGTCCATAATACTTGTCTCCAGTCATCTGTCCAACGTTGATGGCTTTTAGCGTATGTGAGTTTTTTTACTTTACTGCCCCTTCGCAAAAAAAAGTTTTCTAACCGCTACACATCCAGGTAATCCCTATTTCTTCAAAAAACCGCCGAGAGTCGAAGTATGTGCTGACGTGCCTGTAGCTTCTTCTAACTCTCGCGTCTGTTCCGGGCTTATTTTTATTCTGTTTCTTAAAGCTGTTACTTTCAACAAGTGTGCATTCGCTCTGGTAAGTTTTTTCGGTCGTCCAGGCTTCAGTTTATCCACCACGTTGCTTGCTTCGTGTTATTTTTTAAAGAATTTTTTGTACACTGCACCGAGAATACTTCACATGCCTTGCGATTTCTGCTTGGCTGCAACCTTCTTCGTGTAATACAACAATTTTATTTCTGTTTAATTACGACATTTTCGTCATTTTTTCCAAATGTAAGTACTATATCTTATTTCTCTTTAGGCATATAAGTGGTAGTGTATATTCCTTAATTGAAGCTCGCATTGCTTCTATCTTGTAGGCATGATATTATTAATGACAGTTTAATATATAGAAAGTACGTATCCAGAAGTAATGTTCCTGGCAAATTTGAATAAAATTGGTCTTAAGAAAAACTTATCAACTATTGTTAAGGTATTAATATTTCAACCGTATAAGTATAGTCTTGCGACTAAAGAGAATTTTAAAGTAGTACTGGTTACATTGAAGCTAATTAAATACCTTTATCAAATTGAATCGAATTTATTTTATTTTATTTTGGATATATTGCATGATAAATTGGATGACTTCTCAAACATTTCAATATCAAAATTATAGCAATGCGAGTATATAATCTTTGCCTAAGCCCTGACTTATTCAAATTATCACATCCACTACGAATATATTTGACTAATATTCCCATTTCCACTTTCAAGACCACATTTAAATTCACACGAAAATTACTTCGTAATAAGTATTAAGAACACGTCAAACCGGCAACCTACAATCAGATTAAAATTTAACAACTTTCGAATTCGATTCTCCACTCCGTTATATTCCTATTACATTCCCAGATTTCGAGTTTGTATACGTAAAGGAGAAGTCGAGAGGATATAGGTTTTAAGTTTTAAGGAAGTGTACGTTACTCCGGCAACAGACTTCGCTGCTATATAAATGTTATAAACGGTTTGGAGTTCGTAGGGCGCATTATACAAAATATACGCGCTGATACGTAGAGCCAGACTGTACTAGACTTATCAAGTAGTTCGAATGAGCGATATATTAAATTTTTTATGCGTCGCAACTCAAGTGCACACGGAAATTGAAGAAAAGCTTACGGAAAACTTTCCCCGTTGTATTACTGAGTGCTTTTTTGCATGGACATTCTCTCTATATCTACCTGAGAAACTCTTGAATTCTTCACGTGCACTAGATGGTAGATAATATTCTTAGAATAAAAAGTTTATGAGCATTTCGCATGATAAGTAACTGTGGCGTGAATGCTGTATGAATCCTGTGTGTATATAAATAAGATTTAAATCTTCGTATTTTATTTTTAATTAATTCTTTTTTGTTATTAATTATACTAATTAAGAAAGACTACAATGTTTCACCGTGTGAAAAATATCTTGCATATATTTTAAGAGAAACGTTTTGCAAAAGTAATTCCTAAAGAAATACGTTTTTTAGAATAACTGTAACAGGTATGAGAAACCCTGCAGAAACGAGTGCACACTAATTGGCGGCGATGATATATTTCGGATATACCCGAAGTCGGAATTCATACGTGTGTGGTTAGTATGTATGAATACTGAATTAGATTGATGATGGCGAATCGACGGCGTCCTTTTTTATGTTCGACGAGTGTTAATGGATTTCTTAACCGATTTTCGACATTAGAATACACTGGCACTATTACTAAATGTATTGTTTGGAATATCAACATTTTACGGTGTAGTATTTTTTGCGTATAAAGGATTTGTTAATAGCAAACACCGGTTAAATGCGCAACGTAATGTAGCATATTGTAAATTTCTACATGACTTTATTTGTATGTTAAGTAGGTGCAGCATTCCACAAAATATTGTAGATAACCAAGAATTCAAAGATCAAAATACATGGCAGACTGTAGATGAAACAACGAATGCAAGGAAGAATTGTATTTTAAACGTGTTTGTGCGCACTCTAAAAAGCGTTGAGGCATCCTTATCTATTCTTTTACGTAGTAGAATATTACAGAAGACAAAACAAGAAAGGATTGCGGAAACTATAGAAAATATCTTCGGAAAGTTCAATATATCGGCAACTCAACTTGTAACGTTGGCTACAGATGTGAGTTCGAACATGGTTAAAGCGAAAAGTTACTAAAATAATCTTCGCAATTGGTTCATGTAACCTGTTTACTTCATGTATGTCACCATGCAGCTGAATTTATTTGAAAGAGTTATCGAAATGCAGATCAATTTATAGGTTCCAAGCATTCCTCAGCCACCGCAACTGGTATTAACCAGATGGGGAACCTGGCTTAAAGCTGATTTAAATTATGACAAATGTTATTATTAAACTTTGTATCTTAAATTTAAATCCGCAAGAAGCAAAAGTAATTTCAGTAATCCAACGGCTGTTTTCGGATACCCAAATATAGTTTTCACAACAAATCGCGCAGCACATTCCAATATCATGTGAGATATTATGGGGAAAAGCTATGTTCTTTCATCAACAAGTAACTGGAGGAGACGATTTTGAAGCAAGTTCCATATAGCTAGAAAAGAAATTCAAAAAAATAGGGATATTCATTAATTCCAGTAAATGTTTTTAATGAAAATTGCAGAAATTGATCTAATCCTCCATTAGATCTATAATGCCGATAAAACTGAATGGTTTGGGAAACCCTACCAAACCAAACCTTAACACAACGAAGCGAAAGAACAACACGAATGGTATGCCAGTTCCTCCAGAACGCATAGCTTGAAACTGCCAGTTGTTGGAATAGACAGATAAACCCAGACCATTTAACAAAAGTTCAAATCTTCCCATTGCGCTTATGAGCTAAAATAAGGGACTGGCTACAACGGTTGTCTTTAGTAAATACATGATTTTCTTTTGTACCTGTAATTAAAAGGAAAATGACGAATTTGAATTTGTCTTCGAAAGTGAATAATGCCCCTGGACATCACGATATACAAAGAACTATGTGCTTAACGCAAAAGCATTCAAGCAATGTTCTCACCACCAAATTGTATTCCCCATATGTAGCTAATTGATCAACATATGATACAAAAGATAAAACTCCATTATTGCAACTCTCTACTGATGTCTATAATATATGCAGATGTTTAAGGTAATCGTGTTTTTCGATGAATTTTGATTTGTTGTAAGTCAGTGTGGATGAACTGTTTAAAGCAAATGATGAAAATGGGGATTGTATTCCATTAGGTTGTTGACAAAATATATTATCAGGCGTTCAAGATGCAAACATACTGAATCCCATAAAGTCAATAAAGATGAGAAAATCGCGAAATTCGAATGTTTGCATAGACGTTCTCGGAATTCCAATATAACGAACAATAAATTTGCACAGTGGTTTGAGAGAGGCGATGAAGATATTTTAAATTCAGATGAAGATATAATTTTATCATTAATAGTGGGCAAGCGTATATTCCTGAAACGTGACTACGTTCCTGAATCCAAATAACGGTTGCAATAGTGAACATGCAGTAGCCCTCAGCTATGAAAGAAAGCGAAGGTATTTTCACCAAACAGTAAGCAATAGCCACGCATTTTGGAATTCGAAGAGAATGCTTTCCATAGATTATCTAACAAAGGACCATCTTACTAACGAACCATGTTATGCCGCTCTAATACACAAATGAAAGAAGGCAGTTTTTGAAAGATAACGCCGATTAATTTATCACACTTATTACAATAATGTCTTACACTAGCCAAATTCAAGAATTGGATTAAATGAGATTTTAGGCTGTATTTGACTCATCCCATTCATCAGATTTGGCAGGTGATGACACTTCTGCATCGATCCGCTGGAAGAGGAATACATTACTACTAAAAACTTAAAGGCATAGAGGTAGTGATCCTGTATCATCATATAAATTTACCCTCTAGCAAGCCATGAAATTATTTCTTCAAAATATGACCATATGATATTAAGATTAATTGAAAATAAATCAGCATTATTAATGTGGAAATACTTGTTAATATTCAATTACTTTTCGTCTAGAGGATGTTGCAGATAAGCATATCTTATTATTACTATTCCCAATGTGAAAATAGTTTTATATATGGACTGATGTTTTGGGATGCATGCCCCAGTAAGCGATTTTTTCCTCGTCAAGAAACGGTTGCCCGGAATACAATGGACGCACGCAATGCGTATATCACCTAATCATTGAGCATCGTAACTTTAGCATCCTTATACGTTTTGGAAATTATACATGCATTAATTTTGCAATCTAAGAATAATTTCGTAAGTATAATACCAGAAATAAGAATATATTAGTCATTCCTCGACACTACTACTAATTAGCAACCGACGAACGATCATCCAATTATATGGGAACAAAGATATATAACGCGTTGTCTATAGAAGTAAAACAGAAGTAAAAATTAGCAATTTTCAAAAATAACGTTAAAACGTTTCTTTTAGGAAAGGCATTTCAAGATACGATGAATACTTTGAATAATAGTATAGCTTAATTACACAGTTCCTTCTTCTGAATTATACGAGGGGATGTCCAGAAGTTCGTGGAATGGAAGGGATGGAGTGGGGATAGGGGCGCTCGCTAGGTGTCATTCTGATTGGCGACTCATCATTAGTATATAAGTTAAGTTGCAGCTCTATAGCGTCAGTTGTTTACGAATAGTTACCTGTTAAACAAGTCAATCCGGAAGATAACTGAAACTATGGAGGAAATTGAACACCGTGCTGTGATAAAGTTCCAATGGAAGCCGTCTATGGGGAACAGTGCCCTAGTAAATCAATGATTTCTAAGTGGCATGGTCTTTCTAAACATGGTCGGAAGTCGATTGAAGACGACCCCCGCTCAGGACGGCCAGTTGAGGCCACCACATCAGACATCGTCCAAAAAGTGCAAAATTTTCTACTGCAAGATGCCCGTTTGAAGAAGAAACAATTATCTGCATTAGTTGGAGTATCAGATACCACCTGGGTATGACAAACGTCTGTGCAAGATGGGTACCGAGAATGCTCACGCCACTGCAGAAACAGCAGCGCATCTGTGCGTCGAAACAATTTTTGGAGCTATGTGGAGACAAACCGGCACAGGAGCGGATTGTTACCGGAGGTGAAACATGGGTTCATCACTTTGAGCCTGGGTCCAAACAGGAGTCCATGCAATGGCATAAAAAGGGAACACTACCGCCAAAGGAATTCAAAGTGTCAGAATCGGCTGGAAAGTTGATGGCTAGTGTTTTTTGGGATTGTGAGGGGATATTATTAATTGATTACAAAGAAGAAGGTAGGAGCATAACCGGAGAATATTACGCAGCGATATTAGAAAAATTAAAGGAGGTCATCAAGGAAAAACGTCGTGGAAAATTGACCAAGACAATGCGCCGGTTCACAAGAGCAAAGCTGCAATGGTTGCTCTACACATGCATGGCGTTCAATCAATAGTCCATCCACCCTACAGTCCAGACCTGGCACCTAGTGATTTTTATTTGTTCCCCAATTTGAAGAAAGAAGAAGAAGTGGAAGAAAGTTTTCCGACGACAATGAAGTAAAGGAGGCAATTTTGGCCCATTTTGAGGCGAAAGATACAAAATATTTTTATGATGGTCTAGAAAAATTAATTCATAAATCTAATAAATGTATTGTGCTTAAGGGTGATTATATTAAAAAGGAAAAATAGATTTATTGTTTTATTTTATTTAAAACCCTTTCATTCCACGAACTTCTGGACCTCCCCTCGTATATTTGTTTTGTATAAGATGTATGGAAATCCTTTCCTCATCAGCATCTTATAACATCGTACTTATTTAATCGTAAAAATACACTAAAATGAATTGGTGAAATCAGGCATATACTTCCTTATGTCCTTCTGCATGAAACTCGCATTTTCAATGTAGTTTCAATTACTACAATTGCAAATTAATAATTAAGGTTAGCTCAAATATTGCTAAAATACTTTGGAAACATTGACTTTCCTACAATAGTGTATATTTCATCCCATTCCATCTATTTGATAGTAAAATCCTCATATAACATTTCTGTAGTTTTATATTTTTGCTTTCAGTACTTAAATTAAGCCGTAATGTTGTCTTATACCAACAACTTACTTAATTGCATAAGCTAAGTGATTTCTTTACGCATCTTAGGTTTACTTCGTTATTTTACTTACAGGGGCAATTTAACCATGGATAATTAGCAAAAAATTATGTAGTTACATATTCCATCCTCATTAACATAACAACTTTTGATATATGCTGATTAACGTATTTACTTCGCAATAATGTCGTAATAACTTTAGCATATTTTGTGTAGAGAAAGTGTACTGATCCAGAACTAAGCATAATATGAAGAATTTTTTCCGTTATTATCAACTCTGTGATATTCCTTTTATCAGCGTTACTTTATCGTCATATATAAAGAAGAAGCCATAAACAGCAACCAGACAGACTGCGTGATTAAAATTTCAACGGCAGATTTTTCTTTTCTTTTAAAGTTCATCAAAAATGAAGTAGCTCGATGTTAGGGCGCACGGAGCCGTCAAAGTAACTTTATAAAGGAGAGACCATTACGGATTCCGGAGTTCTTTTAACAACAGCTACATAGGAAAGACGTAGCGAAGCGTCCGAAAAAGTGAAAATGTCAATTCGAAGATCGGGTGACGAAGGATTTACTCCCCTGCGTCATCTCCCTCTTCTTCTTCTCTTTCTGGTACCGTAGATGGAGGAAAATTCGGCTGGCGGCGGCGCCAGAAATCATATAGCGTAAAGCTCTTTGACGCTTGAATTAATCATTTAGGGGATTTTCGTTGGTTTTACATTTTTTTCGACCGTCCGTTATCACGCGGCGTACATTTATTTGACTTCATTTTTTTTACTGTGTAGATATTAGGGATGAACGTAGGTGCGAGGAGATATACGCGGAAATGATGGCTTTTCATTGTAGGAAATGAAATCTCATCATGGATTTCGTTATGTTTTCTTCGTTCCTCTTTTCTCGGCGACTGATCCTTGGGGTAATCTTTGTATAAACCTGCCACGTCGTACTTCAAAGAATGAGTTTGATTTCGTTGCTACTATTAACTGCTGTTCGACCAATGCAGCTGCAAAGATGAAGATTAAGGGGAGATGATTTTTGACATTAAATATTGTCCAAGACACTATCTACATCTAGTACACAGTGAAGTCCTCAAGTGTCCTCCTTTGCTAACTTTTTAATGACAATACATTGAAAAAAAGAAACTATAACTATATTATACATTGTAATATATTTTATTCCTCTTCAGGTACAACCATATTTTACATTCTGGACTAACATGTAATAAATATTTGTTAGTAATGTTCATCATCATCAAACCCTAATTTTAGGGATTGTACTGGGTCTTCCAAAAATCTTTTTCAATTTGTTTTGTTCACTGCGCGAACGCAATCGTTGAGTGGGGAGTGGGGTTATGCCAATCGCTAGTAGCGTGGTTGGTAATTTGTGTGGACGTAAGTTTTACAAAAAATGCAATTGTAAACATGTAAAAAGACAGAACTGCCATTATTGGAGTTCAATAAATCCAAAACAAAAACATGGGAGGCTCCTTCGCTCGCCAAACCATACTGTTTGCGCTGCAATGTCGGCGCAAGGATTTATCGGCCAGTATTTCTCTGAATATGACAGAGGTCGTACAATAACCCTAAATTTCGAGCGATATTTGGAGATAATTTACTTTACACCAGCGTTGCAAGATTTCAGTGGTTTTAATCGAAACATTTGGTTCCAATAAGATGGAGGGACATCTCACACGTCCAACGTGTCCTTACCAATTGCTCGTGAAATTTTTAATGGAAAATTGATATCCATGAACATAAACTGACTGGCACGTAGCCCCGACTTGATGCCAATGTATACTTCCTATGGAACTATCTTACATCAAGCATACATGAGTGAATTAAAAAAGAATATTCGAAGGGAAATGGTGGCTATCACGGTGAATATGCACCGAGCAATTCTCAATCGTTTTGTCTCTAAAACTACTTAAAATAAGGGCTTAACACGGATTGAGAAACTTGAAAAAATGCAATACAAAATTTTAAATAAAATTTTAGCATTAAACATTAAAATACGCTCAATTTATATGAGTAGCAGTTGTAGAAATAACAGTTGATGATCCGCTGTATTACTTTCTGTACTCCATTTGATGCACCACTAAAAACACTTCAGAACTTCTCAAGCGTCCTGGACTTTAAATCAAAAAGAAAGAAAAGCTCTAGAATTGTGCGAAAGAAAAGTGCCGAGAAAAATATACAGGATAAGGGAAGTGATTTTTGGGAAAGAAGATTAATTGCAAGTGTAATTAGAGCCCAATTGATGAGATGGTTGAATCATGTACATATATATTATATATATATATAATATACATATATATATATATATATATATATATATATGTTCTCTGGACATATATATATATATATATATATATATATTCTCTGGACATATATATATATATATGTCCAGAGAACAAAGCGTCGAAGCAGGCGCTTGAAGCAGAACTAATAGGAAATGCAAGAGAGGCAGACCAAGAACAAGATGGTTACATGTGGTACAACATTAATTGATCGAAGTGGGTGCTGAGGACTGAAGATGAGAATGTAGAATTTCTATTAATTTTTATTATATATTATTTTGGTTAGCCTTTCCTGTCCAGCTTTGGCTTATGATGATGATCTTAAGACCTATTCAGCTATTTCTAACGAAGTAGATGTTGCACTCCTTCAGAAAAATGTTCAAACTTCATAACCACCTGGTACACAACCAATATATTCAAGCTTTATGTCAACAAATGCCGACATATCACGTTCACGTGCAAAACGAATCCCTTAAATTCGATCTATACAATTAAAGGAGATTGTACCTACAGTTGAATCATTTGGAGTTATTTTTGATAGCCGTTTAAGCTTTGTTCAGCATATTGAAGATTGAAGAGCTTTCCTCAACTTATTCTAAATGGTTTGGGTTCGTGGTGCGGAGCACCGGCAAAAGGGACATAAATATGCTAGATATATATATATATAATATACATATATATATATAGATATGTTCTCTGTACATATATATATATATATATATATATGTCCAGAGAACAAAGCGTCGAAGCAGGCGCTTGAAGCAGAACTAATAGGGAAATGCAAGAGAGGCAGACCAAGAACAAGATGGTTACATGTGGTACAACATTAATTGATCGAAGTGGGTGCTGAGGACTGAAGATGAGAATGTAGAATTTCTATTAATTTTTATTATATATTATTTTGGTTAGTCTTTCCTGCCCGGCTTTGGCTTATGTTGACGACGTTAAGATCTATTCAGTTATTTCTAACCAAGAAGATGTTGCACTCCTTCAGAAAAATGTTGACTTCATAACCGCCTGGTGCACAACCAATAGATTCAAGCTTAATGTCAACAAATGCCGACATATCACGTTCACGTGCAAAACGAATCCCTTAAATTCGATCTATACAATTAAAGGGGAGATTGTACCTACAGTTGAATCATTTGGAGTTATTTTTGATAGCCGTTTAAGCTTTGTTCAGCATATTGAAGATTGAAGAGCTTTCCTCAACTTATTCTAAAAGGTTTGGGTTCGTGGTGCGGAGCACCCGGCAAAAGGGACATAAATATGCTAAAGTCCTTGTATTTTGCCCTTATGGTGAATTATCTGGAATACGCTTCTATTACTTGGTCCCCTTATTATACCTCCCGCCAGCTTACATTGGAACGAGTTCAACGTCGTTTTCTTAAATTTCTTTCGTATAAACTTGATGGTCAATACCCTCCTAGAGGAACTGATTACCATTCTTTGCTGGAGCGTCATGGCATGCGTTCCCTTAAAGAACGCAGAGAAACTTATTGCTCTCAATTTGGCTGGAAATTAATAAATGGATTTGTTGATTGTGGCGATTTGTTATCTAAGTTGCATTTTCATGTACGGCTTTTCGTCTAGATTCTGTTCTACGTTTGCAGTACCTATTCCGAAAACTAATATTTTGCATAATGCTCCCATATATAATATGTGTAGCGTAGCAAATAAATATTATAATTATACTTTTTCGAATCTAGATAAATTTTCATCAATTTCATTTTGTTTTCCATAATTTTACGATAGCTATTCTTAAGCCTTTAGTTTCCAAGCTTTCTTTTCACAATGTATGTATGGGTTTGTATTGTTGTTTGTTCTGTAATTGGTATTCTGTTGGACAATAAATTCTATTATTATTATTATTATTATTATTAAGAAATTCAATTAGTTCTTTATATTAAAAGACTACATCGCAACTATTTAAACTTCTTTTCCAAATTTTAAACAATAAAAAGATTATGCTGTATAATAGAAATTGGAAAAAGAATAACTTTTATGTACAGCAAGAGAAAAAAGTAACCGTGGTGCTTGCGATGAGAGAGAATGGAGTGACGTGCATTTTTCTTTGTTGGGGATTTATTGTAAATACGGGCTTTCTCCAACATAAAGTGAGAGAGTTTATTGTTGATGGATAAATAGAAATGGGAAGGTAAATAGGTCTGCTAGGCATAATAAAGCAAATATTAGTGGCAAATATTACGTCAGCATTTAATATTAACCAATTTATTTTACTATTGAGTAAAGAATTTGCTTAAGAAATGCAATAAATGTGTAAACATTTATTGCAGCCCGTAAATGTTGTTATAACATTCTTTGTATGCGTGTCTACATACTTTAATCTGGTAGAAGTAATTTCTACTATCATTATCGTTATTAATATCGTTATATTTAGCAGTAATAGATAATTGTGCCTTTATATCTATACTATTGTGTTTCATTTCATTTAAAGAACCAATGTTAACTGAAGCCTAAGAGATTGAACATATTGTGGCCTTAACTTTTTAGTTGATTTTGGAACAACTGTTTAACCTGAAGCAACAGTTTGCTACAGAAGTGGCACTAACTATTTGCTTGTCTAATTCTTGCGTCTTGTCTTAACCTATTCTAACAACAAAGAAAATGTCACCACTGCTACAGTTAATACAACATCCAGCATAATAATCAAAATTAGCTGTTTTGGTTATGGTTGCCGTGGAAACTTCCACATTTATTGCTTACGTCGAATTTGGACCATCTTGTACATATTACTGCCACGATGGATGACACTTATTGTACATTATACATTAACAGTAGTTGCTTCGTGTTTAGCTAATTTAAATATAAAACTAACAATTTGGAAATAAAAAAAGATTCATTTAAATAATTCGTAAATATGATAGAAGGCAATATCTGTTACATGCACATAAAAATTGTATATACACCTTTTTTACTTTTGAAAGTGTAGTAGTAGTTATAACAATTCATATGTAATTACTAGATCTTATTTTATCGATCAATATATCCATTACATTACAATCCCACTAAATACAGAGAACGTATCGTTTCTTTAGCACTGAGTATATCGCAGCCTCGCGCAATGGAGTCGGCGAAGGGCGCGTGGAATGCCCCACACTGAGACGGCGGTCTGTCTCGGAATAACTTTTTATAACTCCATCGAGAGAGATATGTATTGCGGCGCATATAAGAATAGAGAAGATGGGCCGGCCATGACAGTTCTGACATTTGAATTCTATCCGGCGAGGATTCGAGAAGTAGAGGGAGTTAGATCGTCGGAAAGGAGAGAAAGATAGAGGAACGAGATGGCTAGAAAATACTTCGGAACGGCGACAGCGCTGTTTTGCATATTTCATGAATATTTGGAAAAGTTCGCTTTCGAGAAGAAGTTCGAAGTTTTCGGATTCCGAACTTATTTCTAAGTATAAAGAATGTTGTTAGAAATTCGCGCAAGCTTATAACCATGGAGGAAGAACCTCCATCACTCGGCGTTGCTAACCACGCTAAATGATAAACAATCAGTAAGATTAAAGCGTAGACAGACGTTAATTTTACAGCTATCATCTCGGAACCTTAAAGAATGAAGCCTATTTGCATTGGATTCTCTTTAGAATCGTAATAAATGAGAAGCGTCTATCAAATTATATCTATCTGAATCTTACTATGTGTTACAGTGAAGATACGATGCGGTTTGAAGTTTTCACTTAATTAATGCCATTGGCAATAGTAGGCCAATGGCATATATATATATATATATATATATATATATATATATATGTATATACCTTTGTTACCTGTATTCACCAGAGATTTTCAAAGGTGTTCAAGTCAAGTGAGCAGATTTGGCATTGCAATAACTTAATTTTTTTTGAGGAAAGCAATCCTTTGTTTGTTTCAAAATATGGACAACATGGTTGTCTTGCTAAAATATCTAGTCTTGCAACGGCATTTATATGCCATCGTCTATTGGAATTGTTCCCAGAAGTCTTTTATGATTCATTTGAATAGAATTAAAGGTATATACCATGGCAATTAAATTTTCGTTTGGATCAGCCTCTGATTTTCATTTAAATTTGGGAATACAGTGGAACAGGAATGTTTTTCGAAAGTCAAACTTTGACAACTGTCATAGGAAAGTCAATTTATTGAAATCTTGTCTTATCAATCGGAATTCGCCCATGCTTCGATGCAAGAGGGCAACATATCGAACGTCTTCTTAAACGTAGTTTTTTTTACAATAAACGCATTTCTGTAAATACTGTCTTTCATTTAAAATATTTCACAATAAAAATTAACCTCACAACTAAGTTATAATCAGTTAGATGATAGTTGTCACGGTTTATTTTCGAAAGACTGCTCTACGGTATTCCCAGATTTAAATAAAAATGATAGGCCATTGTAAATGAAGATTTATTTGAAGATACGGTAGGTGTTTTCTTGTTATATCTAAACGCCGTCCAAATTATTCTATACTACCATCCTATATTTTACCTCACCACCTCTTTGACGTTTTTGTGCAAATTCTGCCAATAGTATCTGAAACTATTGGAATCGTCTAAGTGTAATTTATTTTTGTCAGAAAATATGGCACTTTTCAATTAATGATCCCATCTCATTGATGTGTGAACTGCAGACACTCCTCGATCTGTGAGAGATAGAAATTTGGATAGTCATACAGAAATTGGAAAATAGAAGAACACAACAAAATGTTGCTGAAGATCTTAGAGAGGGTTAAAATATAAGTTTTAAATTTTGGAACCGCTTTTGGAAATAGTTTACATAGCTCTAGCTTATATACCTGAACACAGATAACACCTATATTCCTCTTATTGCAGAATATAAAACAGAAACAATAGAAAGTAAAAGTTTTATTATTTCACACGTCCGTGTGGATTTCGTTGATAACCCCATAGAAAGAAGGCTACAACTGTTAGATTGCACGATCTTGGGGACCAGTTGTATTATTCTATCAAATCTTGTGCAACCTTTCACTCCAATTTCATCTCTTATGTCTGTATCCTGCTTTCTTCCTTTTTCGTTGGCACTGCTATCGTCTTGTAAAATTTTATTTGTATATCCCTTGTTATTTTATTTTTTAACGCTCTGCTGTTTGTTCCACGGATATATGTGAATTTATGCAGTTTTCCTTCTATGTCTGTTTAGATCATAAGATACATCGCAGCATAAATGCTTAAAGTGTTTCACCTGTTCCAGAACAGTATCATTTATGACTATTTTTGTCTTAATTGGATATTTACCCAGGAAAACCATGGTTTTGGTTTTATTTGTATTTCATACTTTTGGCAGATTTGTTGTAATTCTATAACGATATCCCTTTCTGTAGATCATCTTCTGTTGCTGTTAGGAGCACTAAATTGTCAACATATAAGATAGAGTTGGGGTGGTGCTCTGGTCTAAACGTATTCCTTTAGGGCATTTCTTTTTCCATTCCCTTATAATAGGATCAATATATATGGTAAATAATGTAGGTGACACAGCAGCTTTGTTTAACTCTTGTGTGTTGGTATTTGTCTAGTTAGTCTTCCGCCTATATCTACCATAATTCTGGTGTCAGTGTATAAATCCCGTATAGCTCCTATTAAATGATATGGATATCACTGTTCTTTCATAGTATCCCATAATTTACATCTGTTTACGATTACCAAAAGCCTTCTCGAAGTCTATAAACCATACGTTTGTTTCACAGTTGTATTCCCTGTGCTTTTCTATAATTTGTTGTAGAGTAAATATTCTATCTGTGGTTGATTTGCCTTTTCTAAAGCTCATTTGTTCCTCTTCTATTAGTTCTTCTGCTATGATTTTCAACCGCCTGTTTAAAATGTTTCAATTATTATTTAGTCTTCCACCGTATATACTGTTATAACAACATGCCTATTTATCAAGCATTTTACATAATTTAAGACGTTAAAAAGACGATTAATGTTCTAATTTTATAGACAGCAAAAAAGTAATATCTACTACCATAAAAATAACCAAGCCGAACGGGAAAAAAGGATATAAAGAAAACGGTAGATTGTGTTCACGTTTCTATATGTGGCTGTAGCTGACGCCTTGTCGGCCGCCAGTCTAAAATGTCCGGAGGAATTTACTCCTCCGGCATCAGCGGATGAGTATACGGTGCTGCTCCTGCTGGCGAAGGCAAGTGGAGAAGAAGAATGGTGGAGCTATTCCGGCCACATGTCAAGCCATAAACAATGGATCGAACCGACAATTCCCGCGATACCGTATGTCTGGATATGAAATTTTACGTGTTTCGCTTTTTTTTTCCTTCTTTTATTTTTTCTTTGAATGAGGAAAGAAGTTTATATTATTAGTTTTCCGCTTAAAGCACGACCTTTTTGTTGTACGAGGGTTGTTTGAAAAGTTAATTTATGATGTTAGTATCTTGATTATTTGAAAACGAAGAAATATGTTTTTTTATCTGGATGTGAGATAGAAAATTCGAAATTGACTACGAAAGAGCTAAAAAAAGCTATGTACAACATTAGTGAAGACAACATTGACATGTTTGAATCATGGCTATCTTAATTTTCATGCCAACAGTATTATGTTACCAGGTAAGATTAATTTTTCTTAAAAAAATATAAAGCGTTTAGTTTCATTGGAATCGTTAAGAAATATACTTTTTACCTAACATCCATTTAAAGAAATCGAGTTCTTCTCAAAGCCAACTAACAGATCTGTAGGTTGAATAGTGGTTTTGGAGATGAGCCCAGCGAGGTTTGGAACATACGGTAAATTGTTGGTATATTATTTGAAGATTCTAGAAAGATACTTAGATAGTCTGTATGTGGGTGGGTACTCACTATAAGACAAAAGGAAACACCTTCGTTATGTATCTTAGGAGGACTGTATAACTAAAAGGTGAGACCTTTTGAAGTTGTGGGGGATGAAGTGCCGTAGAATTTACAACAGAACACCGGAGACTTTAATGCAAGAAGAGATTTCGCGTTCAAATACCACTGTTGGATTTTTGTTTTAAAGGAAATACCTACCATCTGACAATAATTCCTTTATTTCTGACGTATATTGAGCTTTGTTTAAGATGAGAAGAATCTGTCTTCTAAGCCGGAAGGATTATAAAGTCGGGATCTCGTCGAAGATTCTTCAGGACTTACTTAATTTACTAATGCGTAGGCGTGTGCGTTAGGCCATTTTGAAATGGTTTTGGTCGGCAGTAGCACTCGGTAAAACAGTAGTATCTTCCTGATGGATATAACGAAATTTAATCCTTTGACAAGAAGTTAATTTTCGCTATCAGATAGAAATTTAGGAGGTAGGTTAACAATTACCTTTGGTTTCGGAGTTGGGTAGGACTTATGCGATATCGCTTGAAATTTACGTAACTATGTTTTCATCACATTTTCAACGGATTCTGTGACTGAATATAGTATAGTTTGTGGAATAAAAGCCAATCTTTATAAAAGATTATCGCTGAAAGTTGTAAATGGAGCGGAAGAAGCGAGATGGAAAAGGTATAGTGTTGCCAACATGTTGTATTCGTTTCGGAAGATGGGCTAGAAGGGTGGTGGCGAACTTGGAGTAAATTGAGGAACAGAGGAACTTTAGAATGTGAAGGAGTTTACAAAACTTATGACAGTATATAAAGTATATAAAAAATGGCAGAATAATACAAAATGTTTCCTAATTATGATATTTTACGCTGTACACATGTATACACTCAACGAAATTTCTAGAGTTTTAATTTTGAAGTTTCCCTACAAACATTTAACAACGGTATGAGTTGAGAATTACCTAAAATTAGATTTCTGAACGCAAAGAAATAGCAGAGGCATTATTTTATTAAGTAATATCACCTCAGTTGGTTCCGCCTTTTGCATTCCAAGAAATAACTATTTTGAATCTTTCAAATTGAATCCTTTGGCCCCTTTTTTTAGTGCTGAGCTTTACGCTATAATGAAAGCTTTGCAATTTTGCTTATAAAATACTACCTTGAATTGAGTTGTTATAATATTTGACTCTCAATCTGCCCTGAAATCAATGCAAACCTCTGGGAATTCTAATAAAAATCACGTAATTGTCAATAAGATTTTTGACTTGCTATATGGGTTACAAGAAATGAATGTGCAAGTTCATATGGTGTAAAGCCCATTCTAGCATAATTAACAACGACATAGCTGATATGCATGCTAAAAATCCGGTTATGGATATACGTCCTTCGCCGGTTCCTGTTTCGCATATTATTAGTTATTTTAGGGCTCAGAGTAAGGAACGTTGGGCTAATGACTGGCGTGAGTTTACCCAGATATCTAAAACACATTATGCATTAGTCCATTCTGAATTACCTTCTCACATTGATTACATCCATAAGTGTAGTCTTATCAGATACTTTAGTTCTACGATATTCCGTTTAAAATTCAATTACGTGTGCTCCTCTGCACATCTCAATAGGATTGGTGTTCTTGATAGTCCTTGCTGCTCTTGTGATAATGAGACATTAGGTGATACTAACCATACTTTATTTAGATGTTCCAATTTCGCCAAATATCGAAATGAATTCTTTGAAGATTTATATTAATTCTTTTTTGACCTCCCTGCTAATACCCCTTTCCTTCTGGCACGAAACAATATAGAGGTTTATAATATTATTATAGAATTTTTAATTCGTAATAAAATACGTTTATCACACTGGTTTTACTTTTTCTTTCATTTTTAGTTATGTAATTCAGTTTCGTTTTCTTTGTTTACCATCCCTTTGTGGGTTTCCTCCCTTTCTGCAGCCCTGTATGTATTGTTTTGTTTCAAGTCGGGACAATGAGCCCCGTGTCGTGAAGTGTGTATCCTTGTGCTATTCCTTTCGTATCGAATCTTATTTTTAACGTTTGATTTTAGAATATTTATGTGGCTAAAGGACATTTTTCAACGCCAAAAAAAAAGACATCATTTTGTCAATATCACAACTGTTAGATATGTAAGCCCTATAAACGTATAAATACAAGCAAAATTTTGTAGTTCCACAAGATTAGACAGGTATCCTAGTAATCAAGAACTAATTCGAAGGCAGTACTCATCGATATTACGGTTAGCCTCTTCTGGTAATGTAATTGCGTAACGAATACAATGTAATTTAAATTTATCAGTAACAAGCAGACGTGTACAACAATTTTTTTCCGGCAGTAATCATTTTCAATGGCTAAAAAGGCTTCAAAACCACCCTTAAAAGAGACACATAAACAGGGAAGACTAAATTTGGGTAAGATCATATGTGCTTTATTTCCAAGAACTCCAATTCTTATATACAACATCTGGAAATGGTTCTGATAGACTTTGGTGAACAATTGCCGACACAAGACTGGATATTTCAGTGAGACAATATAGCTATCCATAATTTCAGACAAATGAAGGAGTGGTTTCATCAAATGAAAATAAATTTATTACAATGGCCTGCTCGCTTGCCCGATCTGAACTCGATCGAAAATCGACATTGACCGAATTGATAGTCAATATGAATTTATTTCTTAATTTTAAATTAGTGGACCTGTAGGTTTGCTATTTCGAGTTACCATTATTGTAAATACTATCTGTATAAAATCTAATAATTTTTTCTAATGTTATTTTCTTTAATTAACTTCGGTGCATAATTTACGGAAAAGAAAATCAAATATTCTGTTGAAGAGTTTATATGGAACTATATACCATATAACTTCACTGAGAGTATGATACATTTCTTATATTAGAATGGAAGTGTTACCAAAAAACACCAGATTCTTGGAAAATGGAATGAATCGCTAATAAAGTATTAAATATTCCAAAAACAAGAGTTTTCACAGCTTCCGCTTTTAAACGTTATCGCACGCACTTCTTCAAAAGTGTAATTAATCAATTATAAACAAGTAAATCATTAAAACTTCAAATGCTATTTCCTACTACTTCCTTCAGAATCAAAGGACTTCGTTAAATTTTACTGGTAGACGGAAGATCATTAATTATCTTGATTGGATTAATTAAAAACGTAACGAACAGCGAAATTTCGATTAAAGTTGCTTCATGTTTTAATTTATACACGATTCGTAGAGTTTGGTCCTTAAAGTTTCCAAATATGATTCGTTTGTGGAGGTAATGCTTTCCTTAATCCTTATTTATCGTTACGTTTTGTGCGAAATCACGAATGTAGAACGTGAGTAGAATTGATAAATAAACAGGCCGAGAGATTTAAAAGAAAAACGAAGTATTTCTAATGTAGTTTCAACATAAGCTGCATTTAACTAAAAACAAAAACGTGACGTGTACTACGTACCATTTCTATTAATTATTTATTTATTCAATGCATTATTCGAGATTGCCATCATATAATAGGTAATAATTACAAATAATCTATTTAAATCTGCAATATATAACAGCAATTAAAACGAAACCGTTAACATTAATGTTTCATAAATCGTAATTTTAATAAATAGAACGCTACACAATATCCGCTGCTGGTTACTATTATTTTGCGCCACCAATGTCGACTTGTATATAATTTGTCCCATTGCTTTGTTGGGGATTATTGGGTAATAAAGATGATTAAACGCGATTTCCTTTTCTTTCACTATCCTGCTATTAATACGAGCAATTTTCTGTAACTGTTGCAACTCTCGCGGTTGTCTCTAATATGTTGCGATGTAATTGCTTGGATTTATTAATATTAGTGGTTTATGAAATTTAAATTTTTTTCGCAGTTATAGTATTAATATTAATGCTCCTGTTTAATTTCAGATTCTGTTGAGGATTCAGATAAGGTAAGTGCTCCACGGCATTAGTTTTCAGCCTTTTTGTATCTACGATACAGCTGGAAACATGTTATTTTTTCACGTACCATAACCAAATTCCTTCTGTTTTTAAATGTGTATCTTTTTTATTAAGTCTTAGATATTTCTTAGCAGATTAAATTATTTTCATAAGGTCACCTACATATTCGTACTTGGAATGTAAATAAATGGAAAGATAAATACCAAAAGTTTATTATGTGAATGAGACCTAAGCCTGCAGAAATGAGTGCGCTCATTGGTAGCAACGATATATTTCGAGAGAGGTCGGATATACCCTAAGTCGAGATTCATACGCGTGTGGTTAGTATGCGAATAAATGCCCAATTAGATTCAATTGCTTCAGGTAATCTGTTTGCTCTATGCATGTAATCTTGTAGTTGAATTTATTAGAAACAATTATCCAAAAGTAAATCAATTTATAGTTTCAGCAAAAAAGTTTTTATTAAATCTCCAAAGCCTATTCGTTACTTTAAACAGGCTTGTCCGGGTATTCAACCTCAACCGCCATATTGACGAGATGGGGAACGTGGTTTAAAGCTGTTTTATATTATGAAACTTGTTTACACATTATTAAATCTTGTATTTTAAATGTAAATCTGCAAGAAGTCCAGTCAATTTCAGTAAGCCAGCGGCTGTTCTCCGATATCGAAATCCATACCCAAATAGAGCAAATTTCTGAAAATTATTCATTCTTATTTCCAAATTAATAATGAACACCAAGCTGTCATTAGATGAAGCGCTAAATATAGTAGATTACCTCAATGCCTCGTTAGAAAATCTAACAGATAGCATAGGAAGATTCACAATCGATAAATTGTGTGCGGTTAGGTTGTTAGACACAGAACGCTCTTTTTCCAAATACATCAACCAATATTTTCATCCCGCCCTAGAAGTACGACTGAGTCAGCGCTGAAGGGCATGCTAATGACACAATACTACAGTGAATTCTGCTTTACTCTAGAATCAACAACACAATCAAACTAAAATAGTAAGTAATTACATTAATTATTTTTAATATTGATAATAACCGATCTGTACGCTACTGCGGTAGCACTTGTTTTTGCATCTCTAATGAGAATAAAGGTGTAATCTTGAAACACCAGTAATGTGCTTTAACAAAACAGATAAATTAAAATTAAGAACTGTAGATGAAGCCAAGCGATAACTAGAAATAATTTAAGAAGTCACTGAGATACTTTTGACTGTAGTTTTGCGTACAGCGTCCTGGAATGTTATCAAATGAAATAACAACATGCAATTCTTTAATAATTGTTGTTTATTTAGCCTACTGTTGGTGATATTCTCTTGTTAAAAATCTATTAAGAAGAGCAATATCGGTACTGAAATTCTTAATGACATAAGAAACGTTGGGTCAACCTTGCTTTTCGTATGCCACAATTTAAGATAGCCTTTGCAATGGTTGATCAAAAATCCATCCCACGAAATAATGTTTTCGCATGAAATATTATACAGTGTAAATATAGTACAATATTGGATATCATTGTTCCTATTTTGTGTGCAAATGCTTCTCATAATTGTTATTTTCTCCATTGACTGTGTAATAATTCTTTAATTTAGCATTCTTTGTTTTCTATCGAAGTTTTTCAGTCAGGTAAAATAATCAAATTTGACTACTCTGCATAGCTTTAAATGGTTTATGACGCATTTCGACGTTGTCTTACTCCGTCTTCAATGCAATAATAGGTATTGGAAACTATATTTTTACAAATTGCAATAAGAATAGTTTTGTTATTTCTTATGAAATATTGCACTTCTTACGACACCTCCGTAATTTCTTTAAAACATATTTAAAGTGTTACAGAACACAACACGTTAAAATTACATCAAAACTATTCTGTAAACTGTTTAATTAGCATTCATTAGAGCACCGGTTTTGCTGTTGCAATTAACTGTATTGTAGCTATTATTACGTACAGGAAATTAGAAAATTCCACCTGAGTCTGGTATGTTCAATTATTATCCAAAGCAAATTTTCTAGATTTAGAACATCTTTGGACGTTTTGGAATATTCAACTACCCCTGGTGCTTTACAGCACGGGATTTATAACCGGTCCAATCCCACCCCAAGCTACATAATTCAAAGTAGCCAGTCATCGTAACTGGTGCAATATTTCAATACTAATGTTTTTAAAGAGTTCTTTATTCCAAATTGAACTAAGCAGATTTCCGACAATCTTGAAGGTCGTAAGAATGACTAAAGATAAATTTCTATTTAAAAAGAAAGAAAATTGTCTACAGTCGAAATGTATTAGTATATGATATGACTTTGGCAAATCAGTCGGCGGTACCCAGAAATTAGTCGAATATTTTCAACGTCTTTGTCCTGCCAAAAAAAAAATATTGGGATGACAATACTATTGCTCAATATGTACAGATAATGGGAATATTACTGTCACATCAGAAGTTTTATCAATTTGGCAAACAAATAAAATTCGCTAATTACATCAATTCATCATTTTTTAGAGAAGGAGACGATTAATTATATAAAAACGCGTCCGGTAAAGTCACTCTGATATTTCTTGGTTTCCAAGAGACACAATTTTAAACATGGCTTCGTGACGAAATGGGCTTATTTTTCAAAACCGAAAATCGTGATTTACCAGAAAAATAAGCAGTGTGATATGGAATGCACAATTAGCATACCTTTCTGACATTTGTAAGCTCTTAACCTTCTGAATTCTAATACGTAAAGCCGCAACGAAAATATAATTTCAGCTAATGATAAAATCAATAGAAGCCTGAAACTTTGGAGAAGGTGCAGGTTTTACCAGTTTTGAGTATACATACATCGAAGATGCTGCCCTAACTTGACACCAAAGCAAGAAAACCAACGTAGAAAATAACCAAGGACCACTCAAAAGACCTTAAAGAGGGATTAATGAAATACTTTCCGTCGAACTTCCACAGCTGAAATCCAGTGAGTAGTGTGTTCTTTTGAACAGACTGGAGAACTTCATCCTCAAACTAACATCGAACTTTTTTTTTTGGTGGTGAAGGGCTTAGCGGGATTATAAGAACCACACGAGTCTGAAGTTGTAGGAAAGTGTGTGTAAAGTGTTCCATGGCCTTGTTACTACACCCCCTCGCCATGTAAGGTGAAGCGCCGTTAATTATTTTCCCAACGGCGCATACGGAATCCGCCCGAAAAAATACACAGTCACGGTTGAATTTCTAAATTCAGGAGTATGCCGTCTAACCACTGGACCACTGGACAACAATTAAGAAGAAAGATGAATTAATCCATATCCAGTTCCATACATCTTTCAAGACGACGTTCATTAAAACGGATGCAGTGTCGTTTTGGATATCTCGAGATTTAGGAAGGGATTACGCTTCTCTTACAAACAAAGCTTTGAATGTTTCACTTCCATTTGTGACGTTTTATGTATGTGAATTTGCATTTCTACAATTAAAATAGTGAAATCCAAGTGCTTGATTGCTCCATATGTAATCGCGCAAAGTTTTACTCCATTCAACTTTGTTGTCCTTAGTTGTAAGCTTATGATCTTTAAAGACTGCATCCTTAAGCATTACACTTTCAAATATTGACGTTTATTCCAGACAACTCACAACAACATTCTGTCTGTAGTAATCAACAAAATAAATCCAACCTTAAATTTCGCATTACATGGAAAAGGCCTCTTGAACTGGGTTTTACACACAAAAAAATACATTTTTCCCTCAATAATAAATTACGCAAGGTTCCGGTATATGCCCGCTTCTATAGCTGGGGAAAGTAATCAATTACGCCAGACAGTTTAAATCTACCAGAAAGGGCACCATCACCGAGGGAACAGCATCGAATACGTCACTGGAGGTAGAAAAAAACCGCAAAACAAATGCATCAATCATTACGCGCGTAAGGAACAAAAGAAATGCGCAAAATGAGTGGCAATAACGTAGGAAAAAGAGCAAAGAAAAGCGGGAGGAGTAGTACGGTATGTACAAGTATCATTCGCATCAATTCCTTCTCTAGTTGCGTGTGCGTTTCTACTTTGGAACTTCGAATCGTCCAGCGAAGTATTGATTGGTAAAAGTACGGCGCGTCTAGCACATGGTTTGGGAGATTGTAGGTGAGCTTAACGTATAGGATAGAGGCAGAAATAGGGGACGGCCACCGCTTATATTTACGGCCGTTCTTTTTGAAGGAACAACCGATTTGGTTGTTTGTTTTGGTGAGTGTTATTCAGTGGAAGAATTTATGTAAATTTGTAACGTAAACACATTGCTAAAAGAGTGTCAAAAAGAGGGAAAATAAGTGATGCGTACAGTGCTTAATTATACAAATTTATTGACAAGAATTCGCAGTATTATGCAAAGAAAAACATTACAAAATGTTACGCAATGAAGATAGGTAAATTTGTATTCTATTCCTAGTCAAGTAGAAGTTACAATTATCGTAAAAGATCGATGCATGTCAGATATTTATGCATAATATTTATCCGTTACAATGATGTGGTTTAGCTGTTATTTGCGGTTTTTATTTTGGAGTCCCCGATGATATAGAAAACGATAAATAACTATAAAATGTGTAATAAGTTATCTTTGATTTGGGCGCTAAGACATGGAGGCACTAAGAACAATATAGTGGGTGATGTACCTACCAAAGAAGGTACAAGAGGAAACTTATAGGATCAAAGCCTGCATGTGGAACCACAAAGGATTCCGATAGGACACACGTTCTTTGCAAACTTAATTAGACGGAACAAAAAAGTAAAAATTATTACGAAGCTGTTAACTGGACACTGCTTTCTGAGTAAGCATCTATAGTATTTAGTTCGGGTAAACGAACCTTGGACGGAAATGCGGATTGCAAAAGGAAAGCACTCAGGAAGAATCCCGTCCACTCAAATTTCAGATAGGTAAGATGCTGGCTTTTATGGAGGGCACCAAACGGCTCGAGGGGAAATGAGTGGAGAAGGTACAAAGAGCTTTAAGCTCAAGTGTGTGGTCTTATGTCCAACCCCAAAAATAAATGTATATAAAAATCAAACAGCTCATATAACCTAATATAACCTAATCGTAAGCGAACTCCAAACTATATATATGCTGGCCATCGAGAAGCACCCCCATCGGCGTACATTTCTTTCTCTAATCCTTCAGTACCGTCTTGACATATATTTTAAAGAACGTTGGTGGTATGCAGCATCTCTGTCGCAACTCTTTATTTACAATGAATTCATCCCAGTAGTTGTTGCCGACTTTCACTCTGCTTTTATTATTTTTATATAGTTCTTTAATCACGTTTACATAGTTTGTTTGTCCTCCGTTGTCCTTCATTGCCCGCCATAACTGATTTATGGAAACACAGTCATAAGCCTTTTTCAAGTCTATAAATATAAGATATAGTTCACGTCCGTGTGCTTTTTTCAGTTAGTCCTTTTAAAGAGAAAATATTATCAATACAAGATCTTCCAGGTCTGAAACCACCCTGTTCTTCTGAGTCCATTACTTGTTCCTCTATTCTCGATTTTACTATTCGTCCATACAATGCACGTAAAACACGTAACGCTAATTCCCCTATAGTTTTCATATCTCATTTTGCTGCTTTTCTTGGATATAAAACTTGCATATGCGGTTTTCCATTCTTTCGGGAGTTCACTACTCTGTAAACAGGATATAGACAACCTGGAAATTGCTTCTAATGTTAAGATTGGGGAATCCTTAATAAGTTACATGGGGATATAGCTTCTTTCACTGTTACTTCTCTTACGACTTGGATTACCGGTTAATTTGTGTAATCTACTTCCCTAAATTTATTTCTGTCTCTGTAATAAAGATTCATAGTACCTCTTCCAGCTATCCGTTCCTATTGGATTTACAGATTTCACTTTCCCTGAAGTTCTCTTCATTGTTCTCAAGGTTTTCCATGCTTACTTAGATTTTGATCCTCCTATAAATCTGTCCACCTCATCATATTTCCCTTCCCAACAATTATTCATGGCTTTCCTTTTTTCATTCTTTACTTCATAATTGTATCTCATATAGATTTCTCTGTCCTCCGTATCTTGTGTTGTCTCTCACTTCTGATATACTATTTTCTTTTCATTTACCAAAAACTTTAGAGTGTCATTCCACCAAACATCATTTGTTCTCCTGATTTTCTTGCCTGTTTGCTCCAACACTTCGTTTGCGGCCTCGCGAATGTACTTTTTGATGAAATTATACTGTTCTGGGACTGTAACACCTGTTAAATTTTCCATTTTAGCTGCCAATCTCATTGTGTACCAGTCGATTCATCAAAAAGACTATCTAGATTGTATGTGGGCCATTGGAGTGCTTAACTAGTTTGATTTACATATTTTTCTTAAAGATGTTTGTTTGTCAAAAGTTGATAGCATCCCCAGTGTGTTATTCCGCTTGAACTAAATTAAGCCTATATTGAACCAATATCAGCCATATACCCCTGGCAACAAAGTAATGTGGTTGAAATTCTGTCGTTAAGTGAGGCTTGGACTTCATGTGTTAGTAATACTACACAGTTTTGACTGATGCTCAAAAATTGCAACTTGGATGGTGTGGATTTCTTTACTAATTTGTAGATTTTATTGAAGCAAGTTCTCTAACAAATAATTAACAAAATTTTGAAAGAGAATGATATGTATGTGATTATAAATCCTTTAATTATTATATAAGCTTATCCTCCCGTTTTTATTTTTCTCTTCGTTCGAAAATACAATTTTTCCTAAGCTGTATATATACCGTTCCATCGCCCACTCGGCCATCCATGTAACGTCACAATATATTAAATTAGACAGATTTAATGTCGTCACAAAGGGACGTAAAGCCTCGGACGTAGGACGTTAAAGCGGACATGCGAGATACATTTTGGTGACCCATTGGTTCGATCCGTTCCAGAGCTGGTGCTCGCTTAATTGCATTTATTCGTTCACATATAGGGAATCCGATTTTAATTCGGTTGACTGATTATTGCGCTAGGGCAATCGCTTAGGACGCCAGGTAGTGCATGTGACAGGAAAACATAAACGAAATATGTGCTTCTCAAACACAATATGTATAATGATTTAATACCGTCTATCGAAAAAATAGTAAAATGTTAAAAAATCATCACAAGATTACAAAAGTTCCTTTATTCTGTTTAGATTTAACGCAGAAATTTTAAACAAATTTTTAGAATTCCATAGTTGTGCTAAACTGTTTTGTGTTGGTGTGTCTATAATAACTTTATACTTATGTATACATATAATGTATTCTTTATATAACCCCTTCCATTTTAATATTATTTTTTAAAAAGTGTACATGTTTTTTCTCAGTAAAAATGTGTGCCTATCTTTTTAATTAAATCGCAATACAGATTTCTTAAAAAAAATAATAAAAGCAGTAAAATACTTATTCAGATTAGTCTCATGGCTTTGTTCGCAGCCAATATTTAATTACATTACTAAAATACAAACTTAAAAACGAAACCTCTTTTTGTTTTAATGCTAATTAAAAGGGCTGAATATGAAACTTTCGTAACGATAAGCCTTTTAATCATGAAGACGTCAGTTTTATACAAGTAATTAAGTAACGTGATGTTGCATGAGTCAATGAATGCAAATCAATAACAAAAACGTCTATTAGTTCACGTCTTTCAATCGACCGGATGCTGCCACAACTTTTCAATAAAGAAGTGTTAATTAATTTGCAACTTTGTTGTAGCTATTTACACTTGCTTTAGAGATATTCAAACTGCTTCCGTTTTTTTACAGTTATTGGCAGTTGTGTAACACTGGGCTTATATTTTATTAAAGCACCAGATGTGCACCACTTAGCAACATTTACTAATATTTACTTCCTCAATTCCATAGAAACAAGACTGTTTAAAGGTACTTATACTATTTCTTTGATATTGCAGCTATTAAATATCACGAAATAATGCTTGGAATCTAGCCTATACTAAAATCTCTTATTGCTGTAAATTGCTATAAATTTCTTATAATTCCCATTAAAATGTTTTTTTTATGTATATATACATATATATATATAGACGTGCAATTTATTTTACGAGATAAAGGAAATATGTTTTAAACCAGGATTCCGAACAATCACCTTTCAACTATACAATGTTTTCAGAATAATTGGGAGTTTTGCCAAACTAATAGTGATAATTATGCTTATTGACAAATTCCGCAAAATCTAAATTAAGCTATCTGAAAATTAATGAACTCACCGCATAAATGGATTATTTGTGGCGATTTCAAAGTAATTAATTTGTCCGTTTACACTTGGGTTATAGCAAGCATAGTTGCTTCCTATGGGAATAAGACGGTAAAGCATCAAAACCATCCTACAAATTTCGATTGCTGTCTCTGGAACGAACATCATCACTAATCCTTTAGTGCTAGAAGAGCATTGTATCAAATTAGATATTGTTAAAAACTATATAAAGCAATGGAAATGGTGAAGCATTTGCAAACTATCTTTCCCAAAACATGTAGTATCTAGCAATACGTATTTCTGTCTTTCTTAGGTATACGTATTGGTCCCAATACAAGGACACACCGAACCGTTGCGTTCCGAATAATTATTAATTTGTGTGGTTTGGAATGTACTATGATACCTGTGAATTATACAACCACACAGTCCTTGCAATCGTTGTGAAGGAAATCGAACACTTAACCTATCAAAATTAGATTGTAAATGTTGAAGAGCTAATTTCTGCCGAAATTAGTATGGTTACTAACGTCACATGTCTACCACACCAGAACCGCAAAATTGTGTATGACACGATTATAACGCTTATAAAAAACACAATGCTTTCTAATGAACCATATTAGTATCTTCCTCCAATGAGATTCAGATATACATAATTCCTTTAAAATTTTAATTAGTAATTCGAATATACAGTTAACGTGTTATTTTAATACATTTTGGGCATTGAAAATAAATATGCGCTTGTCCTGGAGGCAGGTTTTTTTCATCCATTGTGATAGAGAGTCTAACTAAAATCAAAAATGTAGATAGACACGCTTTTGATTTAACAGTAACAAGAGCTCTTGCACCACATATGTAGCTTCAACGAACGTTGTAAAATTTCTTGCAATAATAAATTCGTACCAATACACGAATCGGCACAAAATCTGAAAGTCTTTGAAAAAGTTAAATTCCATTTCAAGTTACAAAATGTTAGTAAATACGTGTCACATAAAAAATAGTCTTTCCGTTGTGAATTTATGAAAGAATAATTGCTGTTAAGATTTTAAGTTTTGTGCTATGTTTGTAAATTGTTGTACATACATATATTCTCATTATTTCAGAGGTACACTGTTCAAATAAAAACTGTTTTATTCAGTTCAACTCGATTAATTTGACATTATTGCATTATGGTGAAAATGCTGCAAGTATTTAACATAATTAGAAATTAGTTCTTACAACTACGAACGATTGGACATTTATCGGGTAGTCGGTTTAAGATAATCAATTTTAATTAGTCCTTTTAGAGAAATGAATGATCTCATGTCCATAAAAATACAAATGTTACAATCAATTTAATCTAATATTACTGTAATACATTAATGTAGGAGGGATGCCTTTTAAGTTTTGCATACTGAAATATAGACGGCGCTACTAATCAAATATCAATACTAAAAATTAACGTTTATCTTTAGTTAATCCAAATCCAAACTGTCAAAATTGGCAAGTTACTTGAAAAATGGAATTAAACCGAGAACATTTTCACGCAATAATTTTTTATAATCTTCAAAGACAATTATGTCAACAAGAATGCTTCGTCGCATTGGTTTCTGTTTTCGTCAAAGAAGCATCACATCAGTTAATTTTTCTTTGGTATGAAGAATTCTGATGTAGACGGATTTGTTTTAGCGACGATCCAAAACCAGATGCATCAAAAACGGCAGTCACTCAGGAAAACGTCGATGCCGTGAGACCTCAATTCAAAAAATTTGCCATGAAGAATTCTATGTAAAGCAATTTCTTTCTCGTTGGTAGAGAATCATTTGTTTGCTGCAAGTTAATGCTGAGCTTCGAACGAAGAAATGTTTGACTTGGTGGAGGGTGACACCAAGACAAACAATGCAAGTTCACACGCAGCATGCAAGAACAATTCGATTTTTGACGCAACAGAACATCGAATTGTTAGACCATCCTCCGTAGACTCCGGACTTAAGTCGCAACGATTTTTTTACCTTTCCGAAAATCAAGAACGGACTGCGGATTGCTTTCAAAAATGCAATTTTAACTGTACCAACAAACGAGCGGAAGAACTGCTTGCACAGTTGATTTGAGTGCACGTAAACGTGGAGAATACTTTGAAAAAGAGCAAAAATCTTTAAAAGTTATCTACTGTATTATTATGTGAGTTCTATATGCGAAACTTAACGGGCCAGCCTCGTACAGTCCCGAACATAATTATTGGCGACAAAAAAAAAGAGAAAGCATTATAACGCAAACAAACAAATGTAAAAAAAGCTGTAAAAACTCCAAAAATTCATTCAAAAATAAGAAATCAAATTTAATTTGTTTAACTTAATTTAATGTTGACATCAGTGTGTGTCTTTCCGAACATTTTGAACTTCACACTGTAATCATAGTTACAATTAAATGTTCATATTTTAATGACATATACATAGGTATACATACATTCTTGCCAAAGATTTCTAAAGTTTTCTATTAAGGAATCTATTAAAAATTAAACCAAAATTAAGAAGCAAATCTCATTAAGCCATATTTTACCGCCTTAAGCTTTAATTTAATTAAAGCAAATAGTTCCGCCTTAAACATTTACTTTTACTTCAGGATTTAATCCCATAAATATTTGAGGAATACCGCATCGCACGACAGGTTAATCAAAAAATGCCCGGGGCGAAACTCTAAAAAGGTTCTGCTAATGCAATAATTTCATATTTTCAAATTATCATCATCGTTTTCCATAGGTACTATAATAAGTTGTCCGACTTAAATTTGAACATCTTTTCACGCAGATATTAATTCAAGATAAAAAATTTAAACTCAACTTCGCCATTTCCTTATTGCGCAGCAACCGCCAATTTTCCCATCAAAATTTAATTGAAAAAGTGAAATATTGTGCGCAAATCGGAAATCAGAAAACTTTATAGGCGACTATGCCAATGCCGCCTTCTCTATACAGAAATGTCTATAGCGAGCGTAAGAAGGTCCGATTCTTTGTACGTCGTACAAGAAAAAGTTGAAGTGAAGAAGACGAAAAAAAATGCGCAGCGAAAAAAGGAAGAATGTTCTACCACAACGACCCTTGATTATATACATTAATTCGATATTACAGTCTTTTTAGCCCTGCCAAATTACAAAGTGTAGTTGTTCGGACCGTATCAGTTTCTCTTTCGCATTATAGTTCGATTATAACGTGCATCTAACCCCTCATTATGGAACGCCGAACCTTCCTTTTCCCTTCCCCCGCAACCCAACGAAATGTGGGTTTCCCCCGCGCTTCCAGAACTGCACGCTTTGTTCGCCGTACGAAGCTAGAACAACAACGGCACAGCACGACACGAGCGACCTCAGGCGGTGAATTCGTGCAAAAGGTTTAACGGTATTCCTTATATACCTATACGCGTCGGCATCACTTGCTTGCCTGTTGGAAAATTGCAATGTATTCCCCGAACTGCGTGTATAAAGATGTAGAGCAGTTACAGGTAGTAAGCGTACAGGTTATGTAAAGTATGATATATGGAACCCTATCTTACTTCCATAAACATGACGCTGTTGCTTTTGAGCGAGGAATTTGCCTTCTCGGGTGAAATTATTAATGGGGAAAATTATGAGCGTATTATTCGATTCCTAATATGTACGTATGTAAGTATGTACGATTGTGTAACGCATACTTAGAAAACGAAAGGATTAGAGCTATTGCACAGGAAAGTTATTTACGTAGATATACATTTATTGAGTAATAATTCTGTGTATGGAATATTATTTAAATAACATTCAATTTAAGATTTAAATGTTACGCATCCAGGACGAATGCCAGGCAATTACAGTCCTTGTCCAATTTATTAGGGCCACTTAAATAAAATAAAATAACGATTTTATTAAAACGAAAAACGTATTGTACAAGCACAAGTTTATTCAGAACTGTTTATAGACATCGTCGCAACTATATAGCTAATATTTTGTAATGCTTCCTTTGGCTTTTATAATTGCTCTTATTCTTTTTGGCATAGTGTCTATGCAAGCGTTAATGGTATGTCTAACTGTAGCGTCATTTTGCCACACATCCTGAATATTTCTTACTAATTGCTCTTTTGCAGTGTTTCTTCTCGAATACCTGCGTGGTTTTAGAACATTTCACACGTTCTCATTTGCATTGAGGTGGGGAGAAAATAACGTAGATGACGTGAAAACCGCGGAATATAAAAGGTTAACAAAATTATGCATGTCATAAAATTGTTTTCAAATAGGCGGAAAATGGTTCGAACAGGTGGAAGGCACGGCGATGGGTAATCCTTTATTTCCTTTTATTGCGAACCTTTTCATGAGCAAATTTGAAACGAACCTGAAAAAAGAAACCGAATATTTCCCGAGAATTTGGCTTAGGTACGTAGATGATATTTTCGCGGTGTTTGATACCAACAAAGGAAACATACAGGATTTTCTAGCAGAACTGAACTCAAAATTTACCACGATCAAGTTTACTATTGAAGAAGAAGTGAACAATCGCCTTCCGTTTCTAGATACTCTAGTCATACGCAACAACAATAAATTAGAAATAGACATCTACAGAAAAGAAACTAATTCCAACAGATTCATCACGGTTGATTCGCACCATTGCGAACAACAAAAAATGTCCGCGATTAGTTTTCTGGTCAATAGACTCGTCAGATTTCCGCTAAACAAGAGCAGGTATGACAAAGAATTAAAGTATATCAAAGATGTAGCGAGGTACAATGGTTTCTCTTCTATGGATGTCGACCGTATTTTAAGGAAGATCCAATACAAACAACACATCAGAAATTCCACGACCTTGACATCAACAAACACCGGTAATAAGAAATTTATAACTCTTCCTTTTCACCCAACAGTAAAAGGGTCAAGTAAAATTTTCCGACAAGTAAATATGAACGTGTCTTTTGTGTCAAAAAACAACTTAAAGAATCTCTTAGGGAATCCCAAAGATAAACCGGAGATGATAAAAAGGTCTGGAATATACCAAATCGCATGCAATGATTGTGAGAAAGTTTATATTGGACAAACAAAAAGGAGTATCGAAACGAGGTTCAAAGAACATATTAGACACTATCGTTTCGACAAACCAGATCTATCAAGCGTAGCAGAGGATATGGTAAAATCCGGACTTATGTCCGGATTTTTTAAATCAATCTTATATTGATTTAAAAAATCTGACACTACTTAAAAACGTGAACTCGTATAGAGAATTAGACGCGTACGAAACGATATGTATATTAATAAAAGAACGAAAACTTATTGAACAGAGAACCACCCCCAATTGCACACTCGAGTTTATGGATTTATTACCATAGGCCCTGTTAAAGATATGGTTCGTTTTCAGTCCATCCTTTCCCGAAAAAGGCATTAGACCACCGAGTAGATTGTAAATTTTATGTTTATATGTTTTAGAAATTTTAGAGCCTGCGTAGAAAATAATTTGCATGTGTGATACAGTTTTTACTTTCAGTCGGTAACACGGTTGACAATGAGAGCCCACGTGCTCTCGAAACGCTGCGTTTCGCATAATTAATAAATTTGTGTGAGTGGAGTTCACTGCTATATCTGTGAATTGTACATCCACATAGTTCTTGCAATCGTCATATAAAGGGCATACAAGCAATACCTTAAAGTGCAACACTAACACGTAAACACGGAAAGAACGTTGTTATATAAACAGATAAATATTCTTTCTACAATAGTAACCGATCCAATGGATAGGTATTATAAACTCTATTCATGAATTTTATACTTACAAAAATATACTTAAATTTATAAGGTGATCCTAATAAAATGGACAGTACCGTAACTACCTTGCGTATCTGCAATTTCTTTCGTAGAAGTTTCTGCAAGTGATGTAATGCGAAGATGTTTGTATATGATGTAATGCGGATAACATTGCTATAGGAGAAACAAACATGATCATTTCTCGTCTTACTTTTCAAGAAATTTGTGCAAGCGCACCGATGAACGTCTATGTATATCACACTTTTCCTATAGGGGGATTAAACCTTATATAATGACTGGAGGTAAATATGTATATGTAATGCAACTCACGACTACCCAGACGTTCTCTTTATCGGACATGTTTGCTAAAACGCCTATGCTATCGTTTACTGAAGAATCGGAGATGGAGCTAACCAGGTTTTGTGTGATGTATCCACTTGTGATGCGAATGGTGGGGCCGATGGGCGATAGCAACCAAATCTTTTCGTCGGAGAGGTTGGTTGTTCATTTCGACGCACAACCGCTTTTAAAAGTATAAGTCCTCAAGCATGTTGCGGTAACAAATTTGTCGATTGAATCGTCGCGAACATTTGGAGCAATATCATCGGATCATCTGTGTTTCCGACGAAGTTCTGGGATACAGTGGGATTGTTACAGCCGAAGATTGATTATTTTGATATGTAAGTGTTGTAGTTGTGAATCTGTTCGTGTATGGAGAGGAATAATAAGATAAATATAGTAACATTAATATATTTCTCTAACAAAATGTTAAGTCAAATGAATACGTAGGCTTCCACGGCTAGAGTCAGTAGTAAACGAACTGTTTAAGGAATTGGACCGCGTCATAATAAGGTATAAGAGGAGAAAATAAACCGAAAGCTCGGTTTCAGTATGAGGACAATACCTTCGCCCTTTGGCCTCACGATAGAGATACTGTAGATAGTCTCCTTGGTCATCTAAACAGCCAACATCCCGACGAAATTCACCATGGAAGTTGAAAAGAACGGTGTAGCTCCTTTCCTAGCTGTCCCGGTAACACGAAAACCCAATGGTCGTCTAGGTCACTCAGTCTACCGAAAACTCACGCGCACTGATCAATATCTACATGCCGATTCCCACCATCATCCGGCGCAGAAGTTAAGTCTTTTAGATTCCTTGGTACGTCGTGCAGTTTCTATTTCTGAACCAGACAACCTGTCAAAAGAACTACAGCACGTTAAGTCATCGCTCTAAAATAATGGCTACAAATATCGGAAATATACAGAAAGTCATCAATAAACACTTACATGCACCCCATGTAGACAAGCATCAAGATTCCAAAAACTCCGAAGGTACGGGATATCTTCCTTTCGTCAACCGTGTTACCGAACGTATCGATAGAATTCTTCAGAAACAAAATATCAAGGTAGTATTTAAGCCTCCTTCGAAAATTGCCAACATTCTCCCATCTCCTAAAGATCAAGTTCAGACTCTACCCTCTAAAAGTGTCTCCAAAATTCCCTGCTCTTGCGGTTTAGTATACATAGGTGAGACAGGTCGTTCAATCGAAACCCGCATTAAAGAGCACAAACGTTATCTTAAATCAGAACACGTATCATTGTCTGCGGTAACCGAACATCATCTTGACATCGCACGGCCGCAATATTATATTTGAAGAAACTTCGGTTATTGCAAAAAATCCTTCTTTCTATGGTAGAAAAATTAGGAAGGCAATGGATATCCAGAAACACGTCGATAGTACTAATAGGGGGGGGGGGGGGCTACCATCTATCCGCTCCTGCGAGCCTCCCCCACCCCCCACTCAACCAACCGTTCAGGCGTAACGGTTCTGTCGTATATAAATCCTGTACTCTGCGGTTTTTGCCTCTAGTGTGGTTTACACATCGAGTTAGCGTGACCTTCTTCCAAAGTGGTTCTAACGTAGTTTACATGTCGAGTTACCGCGCCACTTTGATTCCCTCTGCTTTTCTCCTGAAGAAGCCTCCTACGACGGAGGCGAAACGTCGGGATCCCGCCTTTCTCTTCTTCTCTTATTATTTTTTCAGCTTTTCCGTTTTTCACCCTCTTCCTTCCTTTCCTTCTTTTTATTTCTTCGTTTTCTTCTTATTTTTATTTTATTTTTTCCTCTTACACCTTATCATCACACGGTCCAATTCCGGAACAGTTCGTTTTAAAAGTATTTAACGATCAATTCGTGTGGGTGATTGTTTCATTCGTTTAAATTTAAACTGGACAATAACAGAAGCTAGATCACGTATAAAATTGTATCACTCTTCCCTCACTTCTATATAAGGAACAGTTTTTTAAAGCAATACATAAAATGTTGCATATTTTATAAGATGATCTGCCGCCCTTAACATCATATGAAATCTCTAAAAGAACTAACGATGCATACAACCTGCTAAGTTTACTACACTCCCTCTTTTATACTGTGAACCCCCCTCCTTTTTGAGTGATTTCGCTTATACAACCACACCATGATGGCGTTGCCGCGCAATCATTCTAACTATGACGATGCACAAATAGAAAAGGTTCGCCTTTTCAAAATTTATCGCCTGTCCGGGAAAGCGCCGCCGCCCGCGATATACGAAAACGAGGTGGTGCATTAACGTTGATCTAAGCCGAAAGTTTCGGCAGTTCTCTGCTTGGCACCGAGAAAGGAGACGTTTTTATTCGGCACTTTGCCGACGTCGGAATTGCACAATGGGGAAAGACGCGAGAAAGAAGAAAATACGGTGGGAAGAATAGAAATGTTCGCCGATGGCCGGGCGCCATGTACTAGACGATTGCGTTTTGAATTTTCGCTTGGGTGTAAAATGATGATCAGTGTGGCGGAATGAAATGCCTTTTATAGGACTGCACGCAGCTGCATATATATAATAGAACTAGCTTATGTATAGTGAAATTTATTATTTTTGCATTCGACAAGATGCGTTACATCAATAAAATGAAAAGGAGATATGTTATAGTTATTCTGGATTTATTGGGTATCTCCCTCAATTCAAAGCGTTTTTTTCGTTTTGACTAGCTCTACACAATATACGAGGTTGGTTCACTACTTAGGAGGAATGTCTTTTAAGTTTTGTATACTGGGATATAGAGGGCGCCACTAATCAAATGTCAGTACCTAAAATTAATCCCCCATCGTTAGTTTACCTACATCCAAAGTTTCAATGCGATGCAACTGTTAAAGTTGATAAGTTAGAAATCATTTTCGCGCGATATTTTTTATAATTTTCGAAGACAATTGTCTCAACAAGAATGCACACATTAGTCATCAATTTCGTTGATATGGAGAATTCAAACGTGCACGGAATAGTCTTAGCGACGATCCAAGAGTAGGTGCATTAACAGCAGTCGTTCAGGAAAACATCGATGCTATCAAGGAAGGCCGACATGTGACATAATGCGAGTTAGTGGTGTCGGTGGCGATTCCGAAGAACTGAATTCAAAGCATTTTGCATGAAGATTTGTGTGTAAAGAAACACAACAGAAAGCACTTAGGGTGAATTGGTGTCAAAAAACTCTAGACCGTTTCAATACCGGAAACGATAAAAACATGTAATGTGTCACAGTGACGATGTATGTTGGATTTACTCATACGAGCCAGAAACGAAATGCTACTCGAGTGTTTGGGTGTTCTAAGATGATGAAAAGCTGGCAAAAGTCATCCGTTTTCGAAGTATCTCTAAGAAGACGGTCGCGATATTTGTCCGAAAAGAAGATCATGTAGAAACAGTTCCTTTACAAGACCAAGGAACTGTTACTACCGACTGGTATACAACCATTTCTGCATCTCAAATCATCGCTGAGTTTCGAAAAACCAACACCGAACGCTGAATCATCCCTTCAAGACAATGCAAGGCTGCACACAGTACGCAAGAGAATTTAGAGAATTTTAATGCAGCAAATGGTCGAATTGTTAAACCATCTTCCGTCAGTCCAGATCTAGGTCCCAACGATTTCTTTACCTTTCCAAAAATCAAGAACGGATTGCATCGTTAAAGGTTACAATCCTCGGAAGGAGCAGTCAATGCCTTCAAACACGCAGTTTTAACGGTACCAATAAACGAGCACAATAACTTCTTCCAGAGTTGGCTCGAGTACATGCAAAAATGCATTAATCTTCATGGAGAATACTTAGAAAAACAATAAAATCTAAAAAAAGCTATCTACTAGTTTATTCCAATTCCATATGCAAAACTTAAAAGACACCCTTCGTATTATCCCTAGCAGAGAATCAAAAACCTGACATCAAGTAAAAAAAATATTTTCAACATAGCCTTATAAAAAATAATACGCTTTGTATAACATTGTTGAAGTGCGTAGATATTTTTTCAGTTTTGGACATAAAAAGTAGTCACTGGAGGGTCAGATGGATAGAAAGATATATCTAGAAACCTTATAGAGGACGGGGAGCGCTATTCCATGTAACAGCACTTCGACCTTGGGTGAAATCGATAAATACAAGTTACATCCACTATATAATTTTTTCGTTGAAATTCATTCATTCTGTTAATAATCGCCAAATTAGTCTCCGCGGTAATCTGGCACATGCGTTTTTAACTAGCAGTTAACCCTTTTGCTGCTTAGCGCGCTGAGACGATTTTAAGCCCTAATTAATGGTGTAAAATTTTGTGTATTACACAGTGACTTTTCTGCCATTCTATACCATATCTGAGACCAAATTAATGTTTTCCTTGGTCACTACCATTTTTGGTCGACCTGCATCCAGCGCGTATTGAGAGAGTTGACAAAACCCCTGAAGGCGAAATTACCTAAAACTTCCGTTATAACTAAATTTCTTGCGATGGTAAACTCTTCTTCTACAAATGATCTATCACAGCTCCTTAATTTAATTTTGTCCAACTCAACAAAATTATAAACACCATAAGTCTACTAAAGTTTTATCTCGACGAAAACTATTTTGTACATACTAACATTAATAAATAGCAGTTCCAATGAAAACAGATTTTCATTTGCCAGTTAATACCAACAACACTAGAGGCAACATATTATAAATTTCGCCCGTACACAGTCCAAAATCGTCTATAATAACTGAAGTTCAAGAGAAAGATAAACTCTGTAATTATGCATGATTGTGACATTATAAATTAAGTAAATGAGTTAGGATACGATATTTTTCATTTATTTTTGTCAAGCTCTTAATGCACTTGGAGTAACGAGTCTGTACTGCTCTTATGGAATTTTTGTAATGACTTTTTTGAACATTTTCAAAATAGTGCCCCGCTATTACAATTAGTTCTTTATCGAACCGAAACTTCTTTCCAGAAAGGAAACAAGGAGCTTTGAATTTGTAAAAACATGTAAAAGTCGTTTGTCAGTATATTAGTCCTTTAAAAATAAATATTGAATTGTGCCACACACACACATTTTATTCATATTGCCAATATGCTCGCATTTTCTTTTATATTTGTAAAGCTGTATTCTTTTAAGGAATAGAGCTTTCTTAAGCTGAACTATATTTTTTTGTAATTGGAGTTCTATCTCTTCTTATAAACAAGATTTCTTATTTTGATCAAGTTTACATAACAAGCCTTCCTTGGTTTTTCCAATATTATACATCAATTCCGGATTTTTTTTTAATTCACGACTTCAGTAGGATTCGAACCTACAACTCCTGCTCTAACTCTTGACGTGATACTGTTGACGATGGATTCTCATAATAACTGAGTTGTTGTTTGGGCTATTTCCATTGTTCGTTGAACTTACATAGTAGACGAACTGCGGAAACCTCGGACTATATAAATCCAACAAACGATGAAAATAACCCAAACAAGTCTAGTTAACTCTTGTTCTCTGATGAAGTACGCTAATCAACAACACTTCCCAAATCACGTTCATAGCGCTGAAAAGCCACAGAAGGTTTGAAGAGTTGTTTATTAGATTTGAGTTTTTTCGTATTCAAAAGATGTACGAAATTGTTGCCTTTAGTGAACAACTTATTATCAACGATAACAAACAGATATTCTTATACTATCAAAATTGCAAGAAATCACATAGAATGGTATCCATGAACGCACGTGGCACTCCCGCTGTCGAAGGGGAATGCCCGGCTCGACGTATCTTAGCGTAAAAGATATACCTTTGGGGGAGTAGAAATTTGTCACCGGGTCTCCCGCTAACGAAGGCACTCAATCTCCTCGGAAACCTGTAACCTGAGGACAATCAAGGAGCAGCGAGGCGTAGATAACGAAGTCGTACTTCTTTTTCTGCACGCAGACGACATAGCCGGAGCGACAAAATTCTAGGAAATTCTTCAATTTCGCGAAGGAGAAGGGCCGGGGAGCGACGAGATAGATGGTATAAACGAAATAAGGAGAAAAACGACGCGGAAAATGATAATAGTGGATATAGACGGGTAAAATAGTAAACGGGGATTCTAATGAAATTTTCGAATGACAGCAATAAATTGGAAAGGACAGGAAAATGGGCAAAGATTGTCTTTATCTGCGTTAGATTTAATTGATGTGACGTTTTCGAAGATCTTTTTAAACACATTATTGATTAAGGTGCTTGGTAATTGCTTGTTAGAATGACAATCGTTATTTTTGTTTCTGGTTCATACATATTTTTACACTATTTTATGGTATCTCTTACTCTATGTAGTAATTTGAAAGTCACATAATTAACAACTCTTTAGCTTCGAAATTGAACCCTTTGTAGATAGCTATGTCTTTACTAGAAGTACGAAATACAAGTTAGCCCTTATTTTTAGAAGCAGACGTGAATGCATTTTCATGCATTGTTCGTATTATAATATGCGTTCAAAGTAGGTTTTAAAATTATAATTACATATATTTTAGCTTGTTACTAAAACTCTTAATACGAACTTTGTTTCGTATAAGCTATTTGAATGACATGACAAATGTCAAAACAATAAAATGAAAATTTTTAACTAAATGAAATATATTTATTTGCAACAAACAGAAGATTTTATAAAAATTGTTTTATACAGTAAAAACCATTTTAAATAAATTTTAAATTATAATCCGCTTTTAACAAATTCCTGTTAGCTATGCATCTAAATTAATACCCTATCAAATGGACCACTGATACAATTGAAAATAGTACAAGTTACGAAAAAAAGTTTCTATTGGAATAGACTACTAGAGGTAAAATTTATTTGAATGCCTTTTATAACATTAATTACAGCCTTTTAAAGGTGAGATATCGCAATATATGGACTTGTTGAGCTAATCACCATTCTGTAATAAAATTAATAAAAATGCCGGTCACTCTCAGAAACCGAAGCACGTCTATATATAATGAATGCTCTCCTTAGTTCTTGATTGCAACTAGACCCGTAATTTTCGGAGACGCCTATAATCTTTTTACAAAATTCATTTCGTTTGTAACTTATACCAGATATTGTCAACAGTTCTGCGGAATTTCAAATTACCTGAGATTTATAACAGCCCAATCAAAAATTTAGTTCAAATATGGTTAGGAATAGTAACATAGTTATTTTATCAAACACACCTTGAAATTGAACTGCAAATTCAAAGCTGTAATAAAATAGGATTCCATTTAACATTTAACAAAGTCGGTAGCTACTTTCGGTATGGTCAGAAATTGAAAATATTTTAATTAAATATTGCATGTTGGCTTCACTATACTACCGAGCAATTTTTAGATTTTACAGTGCATACTCGTTCATATATCGATCGGTGCAATTCTTCGGGAGAGATCCCGTATAGAACTTGTTATGTGTGCTATAATAGTTACAGACTCAACGCTTGTATTGCTTCTTCGGATCTTTTACAAGGTTCTAACTTAGGTCGGTTTCTTTTTTGCTTGTATGTTTTTGATCTACTATCACTCCTTGAGTGCAATATCTTTTTCTATGTGAATGGTTAAATATGTCCATCTATTACCTGTGTTTCACATTACCTAAATTTGTAAACTAACCTCAACAGATCGAAAATGCCTAGAAGACAATACCTAACAATAATGCTGCTAAATACACGGTGCCTAGCCGGCGCCATCAGCATAGCTTCGAATGATATTTTTCTGAATACTTTGCAATTCCTCTCGGCTACTATCACCATATCTAAACTTACAGCTTAAGTGACCATTCTTGGCGCTATCTAATGCCACACACTCGCCTCCCGGTTCAAACACAGATAAACAAGCGGGTACAGATTCCGCTTGGTACCACGCTGATGACGTCGGGTAGGCAGACACGTTCATGTATTAGCGTTTGTTGTCTCCTCGCATTGTCTTTCCTGTGAATGCTTCCACCAATATCATAAGTATTTAGCAGCGTTATTGTCTTAGGTATTGACATTTTCGATGTGTTTTTTAATACTTCATGGTAAGGTTAACATGTGCAGTTACCCTATACACTGTCGGTGGGCGCCCTTTTTTTTTATAGCAGCCCATGAGCTGCTCGAGAGAAGGGTTGGGAAACTGTACCCGCTTGTTTCGTTGTGTTTGAAATAGCAGACGAGTGTGTTACTCGTGTGGCACTAGATATCGCTAAGAATGCTCACTTGAGCTAAGTTGAGATATGGTGATAGTCGCCCAGAGGAAATTGCAATATCTTAAGCAAAAATCGCTCGAAACCACGCTGATGGCGTCAGGTAGACAAAAACATATCCGTGTGTTGGCGTTTTTTGTCCCGTGAATGATTTCACCAATACCATAAGTAGCTGTATTTAGCAACGTTATTGCGTTAGATAACCTTAATAGAATCCAAAATTGGTGTAAGAATAACAAAAGCAGACACAAATGTTTTGTGGTGTCTTACACCAGAAGACAACATTTGATCACCTTGATATATTCAGTAGATTTAACAGTAATATCAAGAGAAGATAAAATTAAACACCTTATGTTTGGTTTCTGAAACCGCAGATATTAGTTTCATAGTGTTTTTGATTCTATAACAATTCCATAAGTTATCGCAGCTGTGAGGCTCAGGTAACTTATTTGATCCACAGTCAATTCGCTCAACCACCGTTCGGAACCGTTTCAGATATTGACATGGTTTCTTTTTCGTGTGCAGTTGGTTATTAAGCTTAAGTTTTATACTTTCTTTATTAATAAAATGTGAACCCTTATCGAAAGAAATTACGTATTAATTAAATTGCCTACGAAAATCAATAATAAAATGTTTTGAACTTGATTATAGGAGAAAGATTATAAATTATTTAAATTTATACCAAAGTCCTTTAACACGTAATATTAAAGGCACCGCTTTGTTATAACACCTAAGCCTTGTACAAAATAATCGGATGTATATGATACTCTATCCTCATTTTAATGTTAATTCCACAATATCCCGACCACCTCCGCTAGATCACGTCTATGATTTATGAAGCCGGTACTAACAGAACCGCATAACCTCCATCCTCTTTTGTCGTAAATTCGAGATTCTGACCGCGTTGCCGACGCAATATACTGCCTAAGAGGACGGTGGAAGTTCCGCTGAAATATCCTACCGACTGCGAACAAAACGACAACTTTTAGCGCTCTACTCGAACGACGTCCGACCGGTCGTCTCTTGATCGTCGCCCCCGCACGCCGACCTCACCTTTGCCTAGCTCTTTTACGCCACTAGATACAACCCGTCCTGTCGAATGAGCTTGGAGGTCGTAAAATACAGATGTGTGTATCTGGTATCGACCAGAGCGGATGATCGTACCAATTAAAAATTACATAAAAAGTTATAAATATCATGCCAAGGAACAGCCTATTTCCCCTTCCCAAATCAAAAAAAAACTATGAAGTATTGATAATTACATGTAGGTAATGAAAATTTATATATTCCTTACACATAATCTTGCATTCGATCTTGTGTTAAATAATTTATATACATCCAACTTAAGAAACACTTTTTACATCTAATCATGTTTTGACTACAATGAACAATACATACTGCTGGCCATAAGTGTTTACCCACGCTTAAAATATTACAAAAGGGAATCAAAAACTGATTATAAAATAAATCTTTATTCCGTACTTATATAAAAAATGTAACAGTTGTAAAAACAATGTGCTTATTATGAATGCGAAGAAGGTTTTCGCCTCTAGCGCGGTCTAACGCAGAGTCACCGTAACCTTCTGCCAAAGTGATTTCGCCTCTAGCGTGGTTTACACGTCGAGTTACCGTGCCACTTTGTTTCCCCTATTTCTCATGAAGAAGCCTCCTACGACGGAAGCGAAACGTCGGGATCCCACATTTCTCTTTTGTTCTCTTTCTTTTCCTTTTTTTCTCTCGTCCTCCCTCGCCTTCCCCCATTCCGTCTCTCTTTCCTTCTCTTACTCTTTTCACCTTTCTTTCTATTTCACGCCCCCTTCCACTTTCATCCTTCTTTCTCTTTATCTCTTTTTCTTCTTATTTTTCTTTCTCCTCTTACTCTTGTTTCTTTTCTATATATATATATATCTCATCATGACACGGTCCAATTCCGGAAGTAGTTCGTTTATTAATGTGCTTATTAATTTGCTAACAAAAATTATTACAAATTAACTTAAATCTTGGCATTCTCTCCAGCAACTTGCTACGTAACAAAGAAAATAAGAACTGGAAGCTGGAAACTGGAAACTTGACGTGTTCTAACAAGAAACTTTAAAGAACTCGATAAAGAAAATTATAACTCAGAAACAAAAAAGGAAAATATATTGATATCTAACTTTGGGGAGCACGCCTACTTTTTTTAATTAAAATGCGCCACCTCCCGTATTGTCAAGAAAATAGGAACTCATGAGGGCGTTCAGTTAACTGTTTTTTTAATACTGCTACAAAAGTAAAATTTATCAGGATATACTTAAAAAAATACAGAAAGATAAACTTTAATCATAAATTAAAAAACAAACAATTACGAAAAAAAAAAGAATATTTAAAGGAGTGATCATTAACAATTTTAGCCTTCCCAAATAATATGCATATCCTCCGGTTACAAAATGATGTAATTAAAATCAATAAATTTAAATTTGATTAACTATCAATATTAATTTATTTTTAATTTTATTGAAATTGTGAAAAGTGAAATTTTATCAACTTTTCTTCCAATAAAAAAAAAACTATAGTGAAAGGAATTATCTGTTTAACGGCAAGTAACAGTAACGTAAATTAAGCAGTTTCTAGAAGTAATAAAATTAATACAAATTATTTGATCGATGATAACTAGAGACCGGATTATATGCAAAGTGCATATATTTTATTTTATTTATTTATTATGTTTTACGTCTATATGTAAATGTATTACACTGATTAAAGTTAATTAGAGTTAAACCAGAACAGGTACGGTCTTTTCTTGCTTCTTCATCTTATTTCATTTTCATTGATTTTAAATTTTCTCTATGAGATATTAAAAATTTCTCATTAAATTTTCGAGAATAAAAATCTATGGTAGAAGTTACTCGAGGCGTTTTGAGAAGTAACACTTTAACTAGTGGACATTGGTGTAGTGGTCACCATCATAGAGCCAGCCAGCGTAGTGGAACCTATAACAACTTCGAGAGATAGTTGTCATTGATAACTATGTGTTAGTTCTCCTAAGAAAGATGGAATATTTCGGTACAAAACGCCTCAATCTGCATCAATAAAAAGGCGTTAAATATTTCAAATGTATTGGCGGGTTCCAGTAATAATTTGGATGATTTGGATGCTTAACTTAATAATAATAAATCAGATCAACAAATAGCTCTAAATTTACGAAGAAGTTCGTGGTCAAATTCCCAAATCTCCGGGTAGAATTTACTAGAATTCTTTACACCTCGAGACGCAACACATGTGCTCGATCCCAACAGAATTTGAAACAGCAAAAGAGTGATGAGATTCGCATCGCTTAGAGTCGAGTATGCAACGTTGTGAAAAAGAAAAATAACAAGTTAAAACTGTACACGTAACAAACTTTCGCAGTATTAGCGACTCTATTTTCCTCCACGTATCTTGTAGTTGCGCCCAAAGTACTGTTGCCGTATTTGGAGCAAATTTTCGAACCTGTCGGTCGAGTTACTCCCCCCGATCGGATTGAGATTTGGACTTTGGGGCGGCCACTTCATAACAACAATCTTCTCTCTGTGTTTTAGTTGTTCCACATAGTCACAGCATATCTTTGCAGTGTTTTGGATCATTATCGTGTTGAATTTTCACCGTATAATCGTGTTCCAGATGAGATGGTATTGCTTTCCAAAATCTCCCTATAACCTTTTTTTAAGAATACCATCTATTTTGACCAAATACCCTAAAGAGGTACCGCCAAAATAACCCCAAATCATGACTGATCCTCCTCCATGTTTTATTGTTAATGTAATACAGGATTCAAGTGCTCGTTCTCGTTAGGTCTACGGAAAAAATGTTTTGTTCTGTTTGAACCAAAAGTGAAATATTCAGATTCGTCGGTCTAGAGCACTTTCTTTCCAATCTTCCAACGTTCAGTCTTTGTCTTCTGTCATCCATGCTAACCGTTTAGCTTTGTTTTCTTTGTGTAATAACAGCTTCCGCATAGCAATTCTTCCATACAAACTAGTTTGGTGCAAACGACTTTTTACCGTAGTGACGCTAACTGATTTTGGGCGTGAAATTCCATTTGCTCGTGATTACAATTGCGTCACCTTCTACTGATGTTATTTTTGGCCCCGCGGATTGCTGCTTACTAATGAGTAAACACTTCTGGCCGATAGTGTATATCAATGAAATGCTAACAATTTGACCTGCAACTCCTCGTTCATTTTTAAAATCCTCAAGATTGGTTTAAGTAAACAGCAAAAGGTAAATTTACGCTTGTAATGCTTAATAAAATAGTCTTTAACATTGACGCATTTGCCAATGACGTAAAAAATAGACCAATTAGTGAGCACTAGCTTTTAAAAAAAGTTAACACTTTTTATATTTTTCTCCAAAAGTTTTAATCCAATGTAAGTATCTATGGGGAATATAAATGTTGAAGATTCATAAAACATATTCCATCAAGTCGACATTCAAATTATGCGATGGTATACATATACCATGCAGAATTCAAATCCTTTTTGAGCAAGAGAGATTAGTTAACAATCTTTTATTCGCTTTTTCGCACTATTTTGATCCTCAACGTACGTACGTGCAAACCCTGCTAATGTACCGTACACGTCTGCGTCGAATTTGTGCATCTGGATGGCCCCAACAACCCCTACGGCATTGTACGTATATATATGCATACATATATTTAACTCTGGTGTTTCAACAGGCAATACGTCAACGAAGAAAATGGGAAATGCGCGCGGAAATGTAAAATATTACGCCGTTGTATAGCGGGTTTTAGCGTGTTAGGTGCAATATGACATGTGACGTGTTGGGATTTGAGATTTTTCTGGTTCTGCTTTTCGTTCATACCTTTACATTTTTTTCGCTGTTTCGTATTGATCTTGTTCTGTTTAAATTATGGAAAGGAATATATGTATTGCAGTGTGATATTTCGCACTTTAATATTTCCATTCCAAATTGATTAATTCGCTTTTGTAATTCTACGTTATTTTTGGCGAGATTGTGATTTCAAAAGAGACTCAAATATTAACTAATAACTGCGCACGTGCTGTATATTATAATCAAGAGCGAGACTTGATTCTGAAGTACTAGAATATCACAATAAAACTCTATTGAGAAAAATAAGAAGCTAGATTTGAAGTTTCATTAAGATTAAGCCATTAAGAACACAACACACTTTCAACAGTTATAAACTTGAAGCGCCAAAAGATACTATATTCCAAGCTTCGTCGCCTATCTTTTGCGATATGGACTGGCTTTGGTCTGTCAAAACGTAGATAAAATCAGGTTAGCTTGCTACCTAACCCTTTCCGTAGATTCTTCTTTACTCTAGTGTAATTTTGAAACGTGTACAATAACCGATAGGTTTATTGAGAGACCAAAATTTAAATCCAAATCTAATTAGTTTGCCTTTAATTATTAGTTTCAAGTAATGTCCCTGATAATATGGTTACTTCATTTAGAATTTACAACAAATTGTGACTAATTTTCCGAAACTTATCTTCTTCGCCAATATTGTTGTCATTGATGTGCTAATATTTGAAAACTCATACAAATTTATTTCTTGAACTAGCCCTACAGATGGGTACATTATGTACATCCTCCATTGTTTGACAATTCATCTTTCTCAAGAGTTACACTAAAGTTATCACTAGAGACCGGATTATATGCAAAGTGCATATATTTTATTTTATTTACTTATTACATTTTACGTCTATTTGTAAGTGTCTTACACTGATTAAAGTTACTTAACGCTAATTAACTTTAATCAGTGTACATCTACATATAGGCGTAAAATATAATAAACAAATAAAATAAAATATATGCACTTTGCATATAATACGGTCTCTAGTTATCACCATATTTATACTTTGCATATTTCTTACTTTCGTTACAAATACAATGAAGAAGGTCTTTATCACAAAGTAACTGGAGAAACTGTAATAGCTCATATAGCTCAATAGTTGTAATAGCTGTGTAGCTCCCTGGTTTCCCACTTGCTCATTTATTTTGAGATGAGATTTGATCTATATTCTTTACATTAAAGTAAACATCATGAATACTTTCAGATTGAAGGCAAACTTCTTTCCAATTTCATTTCTCTATTTTTGTACGTTTTTAAATGGTTCTACGTTACTCAAAGGATCTAAAAAATTGAATATTCTCTTCAGTATCTAAAGATTCCCCGTCAACGTTATCTTCTCCCTCTGCTGCTAGCGTCTGCAATTTGAAATTCCGGTAGATCTCATAAAAATTATTCTCCGGCGTAGCTTGTCTCTTCAGGAACAACAAAAACGCATTTTCACTTTTATTAAACAATTTTAGTTTCCAAGTTGAAATTGTGTCGTAGTTGTATGAGTCCGCTGACGTCTCAGTTACATGGAGCTTCTTTTGGGCTGAAGAAAGATTTTTCTTCTCGTAGTAGCGTTATGACATGCAACCGCCCAGAAAATATTTCATGCAACTGCAAGCGATACGTCAGTATACTTATGCAACTACGAAGCGGTTTCAACCCGGAAACCTAAATTCGTTAAAATAAAACAAATACCGCGAAAGCCTACAACAGCATTTTCTAGTATCTTTTTTACTAGCTGTACTTACGGGGTTTGTGCTAAAACACTTTTGCTGAGATCATGATTATTATTTTTTGGCGTGTTATGAGCTTGAAGAAATACAAAATCATTTCTCTCGACACTAGTTCACCACCATCCGTAATTCTTCCGTTGCCAATACTCGCCTAAACATAAAAAAGTGGTTATATTACAGGGAGAAGAAATATAACCGGTGGTTAATTCCGTAGACGAGAAGCTAGTGCATTGAAAATTATATACTTATCTTAAAGACACGTGATAACTATCTTCACAATCTTGAGGTACCAAAAGTGCAGTTATGTTTTCTTTAGTGTATTTGCTTGTTTGCATTACAATGTCAATAAAGTAATTTTAAGACTTTAAATGTGAAATATGATCTATTTACGTGCATGCGTTGTGTGAAAACATACTTTACTTAGCTATCACAAATCACTGTCACAAAATATGTAGAACAGATGCTATTGAACACTTGACGCTATCTGTTAGACAAGTTACTACAAACCTTAGCTTTCGCAGCCATCCCTCTAGAAAGCCGTGTAAATATGTGTAAATATTTAAACAGTAGTCTTTAATAGATTAAGATAGATCAATATGGTCATAATATAAATTCCTCAATTTCAATCTGGATCTGTTACATTACAAGCTAGGAGTAAACTTATATTTTAAGTAAAACAAGAAAAATGTAGTATAATGATCTTTGAAGCATAATATTCATAGAATAGATAAATTGTATTTCAAAGGAGATGTATTCCTCCTCACAGAACCAAATTAATTGCAGAATGTTCTATGCGCTATTTGTAGATGAAAGCTTTCATTCTATTATAATTATTTTCTTTTGCTAAACCCCAATCACATTGCTAGTATCACGTTACTGTATTTAGAGGGATTCCTTGTAGACTTCTGGTTACGCGGCCAATTTCTTTAGGTAAGTAAAATTAGTAAAATTCTCTGGTGGCATGTTTCTCTTATTATCCAAAGTGCGTACTTCCAATTTGCGAATAATAAAATGCAATGGAGGAATTAAATGAATACTATAAAGAGTTTTGCACAACGACTTAGTTGTAGGCGAATCAAAGTATTTAACAATTTTGTGAAGAGGATGTTAGAGAAATATAATTAGAATAATTTGAGTAAACACCTATTATTTCTAAAAGCAAAGAAATCAAACAGCACCTACAGAACACACGGCTGAAATACAGAACTTCAGAACTGTGGATCTGCTTTTTAAAGTTGCTATAATGTTTAAAAACAAACACTAACATTAATGCCTTTTCATTACCTCATATATATCTTAATACTGAATAGAAAAGCCAATGCGAAAATTCTTCGAGCATCCGTAGAACAAGCATTTGCACACAAAATTGGAACGATGATATCCAACATTTGATTAATTTTCATAACATTCTCGCAGATCTCCACCTTTGTACTGCATTTACATTTTGCAATGTTTCTTACGAAAATATTGTTTTGTGGAATGGATATGATTTACTTTCCAACTTAATGATCGATAACAATAATCCTGCACCAGGATAATATTTGGAGATAATTTTTAAACCTGAATATTTTCGTGAGTTGACAATGGATTTTTATTTCTAATCAAGCAAATAAGCTAGAATCTCAAAAAGGTATCGTAACTTCTCATATCTCCTCATAAATTTCTGTTTTATGTTTCCTTTAGAAAAATGCGTAGTCGCGTCTAAATTTTTGCATTTTTTAATTGCATAAAATAAACATTTCGTCAACTATCACAGAGATTGGTTTCAATAACTTTAGAAAGTTTTCGGTCATTCTTTTAATTTGAACATTCGAAACTTTTTAAAAACTTATTTTGTCAATACCATTTTCATGTCCTTCATAAATTTATAGTAATTTCTACCATTCACTGACAATCAAAACAATCAGAAAGTATATTCCATTGAAAATTTTGGGAGTATTATTTTCTTGCGTCCTTTCTCTTTGTGTCTACCATTAGGCAGATGTGTACTGTGGAAGTATTTCAGATGTTCTTTTACTAATTTAATTTTTTTAATTTTTTTTAAAAGCAAATTCGGTATCTAGGCAGAAACGTCTATAAGTTTTAATCAGATGTTTCTCTATTCTTATGTCACTCCTAGAAAGTGAATTACCTCCCAGTTATACTCAATGTTGCAGTTATTTCTTGCACTAATGGTCACATGTATAAGATAATCAGTTTGTCAAAATTATACAAACTATTGGTCCCTTATGAACATTTGATGGATATGAAAAAAAATTTTCACTTAAAATTAACCACTACATACGAACCTATCAGAACCATTGAAATCCACTGTCATTTACGCAAATGATCTTGATAAAAACAAGTTCAAATAACAGCCTAATTTGTTCAAAATACACCTTCTGCAATGAATCTTCAAGATATTAGAGATGTAATACAATGCTAATTGTAAGGAAAAGATTTTTAACTCATCTTATAGTGTGGAGTTATAGAACCACCCCTTATATTTTCTGTAATGATTTCACTGAATATTACAATCGCAAGTGGAGATTTATCACTAATTAGAAGTAAGCTTCATTCCAGAAACTACTAAACAGTGGAATTTCTCTAGAAATTGTTGTACCTCTGAAAAGCCGTGCTTAAATTGAACTCAAATGAAGAAACCGCTCGCGTGTAGCAATTTATATTACCCCTCCATATTCAATTTGTTTTTTACGTGGGTAGATACATTCCAAGACCGAGAAACCGAAGTTCTTCCACCAACTGGATAAGCCGAGCAAAATAAGTATTATACGAGAGCAGTGACTTTGCGATCCGCTAAGACTTCGCAATCTTCGTAATTATAATTGCGATATGGCTTTCCTCGCCCGTTATTTAGATAGGTGTATACCGCCTATGTACGGCTCAACATAACTGCCGCGTCAAACAAAGAAGGCTGTACTTTGCGGACGGCACAAGTCTGCAATTATACAACACCCCGTTTTAATATCTTCGCAAAGCTCGAATTTAATCCTTTGCTTTGCATAATTGTGGTCGGTACGTCTGAGTTTCCAATCCGCGAAAGCTTACGCTTTCGCAAATGGCGCTCTTCACGTTCGATATGCGTTTGTATATGTATAGAGGTGTGTTAGTAGATCATTAAATAGTTTTCTTGCACTCATATGCATTTTTGAAAAAAGTAAATTAGAGGTACATTGCATCTGAAATTAACGAAGAATTTAGATGAAAACAATTTTCAAAAATGGTGCAATTTCCAAAGATGTAACATCGACGGCGTTAGTAGAAATTCTAAATTATAAATAGTAACTCAAAATAAAAAGTTCAGACCACTCTGTCTGCCCCAAAGAATCACACAGTTGACAATGAAAGTCCACGCACTCTTGAACCGCTGCATTCCAAATAAATTATTAATTTGTGTGAAGTGGAGTTTACCGCGATACCTGTGACTCACACTTTTAGTTTCAATATTGTAGTTTCTACAGGAGCCTTTCAATAAAAGCGCAAGATTTGAATTGCCCGCCATGTTTAACAGCAATAATGACACATGATTATGACGTGACAGATCTAAAGTTAACAGATGGGAGTTAGTAAACGTGGAGTGTTATACCATAGAACAATGCATCCTGATTGGGTAACATTATTATCAAAATGGTGGGAAGTTTGATTGCCACCATTCGTAAAGTGCGTCCAATATTCGGTCGACAGAATATTCCTAATTTATCTACTGCGAAAACAATAGTCGAAGAATTCGAAAGTACTGGTTCGGTTACTGATGTGAAACACGCGCTCGTAGAGGTCGTTCAGAACAAAACATCACGGTAGTTCCCCAGGGTGTAGCCGAAAGCCCAGAGTCGTCGATTCATCATCGTGCACAAGAAGAGAAAAGATTTAGATCTCCACGCCTACAAAATTCAGTTGACTCAACAACTTCTGCCAGCAGACCATGCACAGCGAAAAGAGTTCACCAATTGGATCTCTCAGCAAACAAAAGTTAATGCCGATTTTTCGGACAAAATCATTTACTGTGATGAGCCCCATTTTCATCTCGATGGCTCAGAAAATCCACTAACGATTCTTCAGAAATTAACATATCAAAAACGTGTCAATGTCTGGTGTGCATTGTGGTCTGGAGAAATAACTGAACCGTATTTCTTTGAAGATGAGGAAGGTAATGCAGTAACGGTGAATAGCGAACGTTATCGTGTTCTGATAACGCGGTTTTTTCCTCAATAGGAAAATATTGTTCTTGACAACATGTGGTTTCAGGACGGTGCCACATGTCATACTGCCCTTGAAATGTTGACTGTCTTGCACGAGTTTGTTCCTGGTCATGTCATTTTCCAGTTTGGTGAATTCTTCCGATTCAAGACCTTTGGACTTCGGGCTGTGGGGTAAATTGAAGTCACAGGTTTGTGCCAAAAAGCCTGCGTCCACGAAAGCATTGAAGGCCGAAATTAGACGTTCTATCAATGAAATACCACCACATGTATAAAATAGTGTTATTGCAAAATTTGTCAAAAGAGTATGCATGTGCCAGCAAAGCCATGGCGGTCATTTGCAAGATATTTTGTTTCAGACGTAATGCCCAAATGTATACATTTTAAATCAATAAATATTTCAATAGTTTGCTACAGAAAACCATATTTTATTGAACCTTAAAATCTTGCGCTCTTATTGAAACAGCCTTTATATTTGTAAACAAGTATTTGAGCACATCATTGTCTTTTAAATTAGTTACATTTTTAATGTAAGAAAAATATACAAATATTCAATTTTACACAAGTTTTATTACTAGAATTCACGGATTACACCCCAGAAAGTTGTCATGCGTATCATCAAAGCAATACCATTTGCGTGTAATATTGCAATTCTTGCAATCATTTAATTTATACATTAATTTCTTCAGCAAAATTCGGATTGTAATGCAAAGTTTTCAATTGTAGTCGTAATCTTAACGATATATCCTTTTGTCCATTTCCTCCAATCGAATTAAAGGAAATCGAAATAAATCAAAACATCTCGACGTTCATATTTCATCGCGCGGTCGGGCCCGTAATGACACGAAACGGGCGGAAAAATTCATTTCCATCGGAATCAAATTAAAGTCGGTCGCGACAAATCGCTCATGAAACATTCCCACATTTTTTTATTCGGTTCGTCCGTTTTGTCGGCGGACCCCCTGCTAATAATTGATTTATTCCGCCAATAACGGAACCAATTAGTGAGGTAGAGAGAGAAATAAAGATAGCGAGAGGAAACGCACGTGATGGTGACGAGTATCCGTTTTTGTTTTGTTCATTAACAATCGCCGATGCTCCTATTCGAAGTGAAGTTCCGCCACATGTGTTTGCGACGAAAAAGATTCCCTTCGACCATTATGCGTTAGCTTTTGTCCAGTGTAGAGGGAATTCCCAGAACAATAATGACTACTCCGTCAGTTGAATGGAAGAAGGAAACGATTGAGGTTTATTCTTCACAATTGCCGATAGATTAGAAAAGTTAGATCAACTAGAGGGTAAGTTATTGTGAAGTTGAGGAAAGATGTCATCCTTTTAGGCAAGGACTTCTTCTATTGATAACATTGCTTTTGTTATCTTTTCCAACGTGATGACCTTTGTTTTAGGATACGATTAAGTTCTCATTTTCTTTGTACAGTTGGATCTTTACAAATTTTGATAATTAAACGGCAAAACGCACATGATGTAAAAGTTGTTTTCCTTGTTGCAAAAGTGACAAACTTACATGTACCTTAATGATCACATGTAATATCTAAAAGGTCAATCGGCAAAATTTAGCGCGGTATTGGAAATATTCAGATCCCTCTTACGCAAATCACCATTGTATAAGTGCATGCATTTTACACACAAGTCACATATGTACATCGAAAATGTATACAAGATCAGTTGGTTCCCTAGGAACCATTAGTGTTTTTCAGTAAGGATATTGTATTTGTAAGCAAGTATTTGACACAGTGTGTTTTAAACTCGTGACGTTGCTGGGAGAGTATAAAATGTTGCAGTTCTAGGAAAAATACAGAAGTATTCAGCTGTAAAAGGTTTTATTGCAATCATCCTTACATAAAGATGGAGACTAATAAATTGTGTGGTCCCCATCTTCATGACATGGACATGGTCTGTACCAACTTCTTGAAATTAATTATTCAACATTATTGTCTACAAAAGCATATCATTCAGTTGTACAGTGGGACGTGGAATCTCATTCAGACATCTCTGACTACTAGCAGCTTTACTTCCTACGAAATAAGGGTCTCCAAAGCTTCTCCCACCTCTTACCATCATATCACCACTTCCGTATGTCGGCTTTTTCCACGCAAATCGTGGATTATTGCATGTGTACACAACATTTGCCCTCATTTATTATAGGGCTAATTGCTATCGTCATTAATCCATATTCTATGAATTCTTTTATACTCTGCAATAAGAGGAATAGAAACTAACGGTATTTGAGCATATAAGCTAGAGGGATGCAAATAATTTCTTACTGTTTGTGTTTATAGAAACCTTCCAAAGACAGCACCAACTCACCTCGAAGCTGAGCAATATTAAAGATGCCAGTTGCGTCTTTTGGTATTGGCTATTTCTAGTTTCTAAAAAGCGATTCCAAAATTTAAAAATTTTGTTCTAGCTCATTACCAAGTTTTCAACAACACTTTGTTTTGCTCTTCCTCTTTCTAATTGTCTCTACAGTTCTTCATTCTTCTACTTTTGACAGATCGTCGTGTGTTTCCATTTTAGATGACATCCAAAATTGTAAATCTTCACTAATAACCACAGCAGTAAATTTTCAAATATTAAGATCTTATTCGGTAGTAAAAGATTGATCAAAATTGTTTCGAATGGAGCAGAAAAGATGGCGAAAACAGTAACAACATTGCCCTTGTTAAGAATATCGTATTAGGTAATCGACGCTAAAGATTAAAAAATATCAAAAATGTCGGGTTTTCAGATAGAAGTGTTCATCAAATTCTCCACAAACGTTTAGATATGAATAAAGTTAACGCATGGTGAGTACCTCAAAATCTCTCTCAGCTGTTCGTTGTTTTTGGTGCTCTGTGAAGAAAATCGTGTACAATTGTCACGGAAGATGAAAGTACGATTCTCTGCTGATTTTTTGACCAAAAGGGAATTGAGAGAAACGAAAAGTAGTAACAATGTTCAGAGTCTGTTATTCGACCAAAAAAAAGATAATAGCTACAATTTTTGGAATGTTGGATCGTTCTCTTTATAGACTTTAAAGAAAGTAACATTACAGTCAACAGGGTATATGACGCAGAATTCGCGCACAAATTACGACAGATTATCCGAGCAATGAGAGGGAAAAAACTGACAAGAAATGTGAGCTTGCAGCATGACAATACACCCATGCACACCGCTAGAATTACTGAAGCCCCAAATCGTAGGTCTAACAAATCGACCATCCTTTGTATAGCCTACTGGCTATTAACTGTTTCAAAATTTCAAAAAAATAACCTTCGCGAACGTTGTTTCAGTAACGATGAACAGGTGAAGAATGCAGTTTCAATAAAAAATAAGTTGCAAAATGAAATTAATTGACGCTACCCTCCGTTGATGCGAGTCTTATAGCAAGTCCAAACGATTGGTTTTTAATTTCTTTTTACCTATGATGCTAGTTTTATCTAAAGTCCAAACGGCAGGACTTTAATTTTTCTTTAGATCAAAATGATGAATGATTTCGGTTTGAATATAACGTGGAAACGTAATTCTCTGACAAATATCAGGTTTCACATTTAAAATCAACAAAAATGTATCTAAAAATCATACAAACAGTATCGTAATTTAAATCAGGTGAAAGTATTCTAGAGAATATTATACACCTAAAGAAGTTGCTAAAATATTCCTAGTTACACATTAATCTTTGGCATCAGGATTAAAAGCGACTATAAACTCTCTGCCTATGTAATGGTAATACACTCTAGAATAATATTCCATGTTCTTTAGGTATATCTTCTGCGTTCGAAGTTCAAAAGTCATCAAGTTCTTATCTCTCCCAAACACTATCCTACAAACTTCTGTTTGATATTTTCTCTTTTTACGTGGAAAGTCTCTTTAACTTAAGATTTTATCTCCTGACAGCTTTCTAATTATTCTAATTAAATTCACTAAACGCAGCTATCACCCTCTTCTCAATTATCCTCATTCCAATCATCGAAATTGTTAACTGAAAATCGTCGAAAAGATTTTATTTGCTTTCAACGCGACGTCTTGATCTGCTGCGTATTCCCTACATTCGGTATAGATTAAACGACAAAAGAGAGTCTGGAATTGTCTGCGTATCTGTCATGGGGCAAATTACGAAGTTTCCTCCTCTGTGTTGGATGAACTCTTCCGAAACTCCTGCGGAACACTTAACAGAAGTTGTCGGGCTGTATCTCAGGCTCTAACTGCTACCGCTACCATCCGACACAGCGAGACACCAGATAGCGAAATATGCGTAGGGGATGGTGTGGTGTGCCGACTAATGTGTTGCGGATCTTAGCCCCCCCTTTTGTATCCTCCCAATTTTCCCTGGAGCGAGACGAATCCGCTCTCTAGATTAGCCAAAGTTTACACATTCCGTGTGAATAACTGATAAAGTTTGACGGATCGGACGTTCGGGACTGGCGAGAACTTAGGTTAAACACACCGGTAATTATTTACGAACCAGGATAAAACATTAATGGAATGTCTCCCGACACCATTGTATAAGTTTTGACTGTTTATAAATCTATGTGTAACGTTCACCACCGCAATTCATTTATTACGAAGGTACATATATGGGTTTTGGCTTATTGGAATCAAGCGAAATATCAACACTGAACCACAAACACTTACGATGGTGACCTTAATGACTCGTTTCGTACTTATACATATTAGTATATGTGCTGAAAATGTGCCTTTACCTTGAAAAGTAAAACTTAAAAGCTTGTATCAGCACAACAAACTATAAAGTTAATAAATCATGAATTTTCATTTTTTTCTTCACGATAGCGCGAGGCAAACATTCGTTTTATTTACCATTACTGAATTAAAAACATGGTCTACATCTTTTGCTCGTCCCCAAAGGATAATATTATAAGAAAGCACGCTATACCGAGTGAAAAGCTTCAAGCTGTGGATTGCATTCTGGGCGATTGGAAATGGGAAGGACTCCAGCTGTAGGCGGACATAAACACGAAGCCGAAGCACAGATTTGTTAACCTTCGGCGACACGTCATAGCCCAGCCGAAATAAAATGAGCATGATATTTGTTTTCTCGTTAAAGCTGATTCTTATATCACTATTGATGACATGAGTAACAGGTTAATAATCAATTGTCTAAGCGAGCTATTGTAAATACAGTTTACGAATGTTGTAAAATTAATAATATTAAATCCGACGTTACATTTGTATTAATGAAAATGGAAATAATATTAATAGGCATTTATATATATACCGTTAGACAGCGATAGCATACCGAGGATTGGAGATAGTATATCGAATCGTACATCTGACAGATAATCGACTTTGCTAACTTATAGAAATCTTATTTCATCCCTCTTTTAGTTTCTGCCATCGTCAGATCAAAAGTACGCTCATGGTATACCTACATGTTTACGTAGTGCAAATTCAATAATGATTCAATTAACATCATATCTCTGAAAGTATTTACCAAAAAAATAGGGTTTTCGAAATCTTGTGCACACATAAATCCACATAATCCTTCCAAACAAGATCGCATTCAAGAAAGATATGCAAATTATTTGATCATTAAAGAGAAAATTATCGTAAGATTGTTTTCTAAATCTACTATAGAATTTTTACAATAGCAATTACAAACATCAATCAAAGTTTTAATGTCGGCATTAATCTTTGCGTTGAAAACATTATCGTTTTTATCAGATACAATAATGCAATGGTCATCGGCATAACAAAATTCTTTACCGTAGGGTATATACTCGGGAAAGTTATTTATAAATAGTAAAACAATCAAGGATCCCAAAACTCTACCTTGCGGCGTACCTATTTCAGTTTTGAATTCCTGGGATCTGACACCCCCAACCCTAACAACTAATCTTCTGTGATATAAAAAAATATATATAAAAAATTCAGTAAATCGAGCCTGAAAATGCAGAGCTTTATTTAATTTATTTTAAAAGAACCATTGAATCCAGTTCCAATTTCAGTGTTTTATACACAAGATTTCATTTCACTCTAGATAACACCAAGTGCACTTTCTATTTTCTTCCAAACTATAATTATTATTCACATAGTTACATTAAATAGAAGATAAGTAATATATCAAACTGTTGCGTTTTATGCTTATCATAAAATTAATAGAGACAAAATCAGATCTAACAAGCCACTACCTACTTAAAAAAATTGGTGCGTATATTACACTGTTACCATACAACGCTAATATCAGCAGTGGTTTTCTCTGCGGATCAAATTATTTCTTATTACATTGAAATTCTATGAATTATACATGCTGGGGTTAATATCCTGCATTATAATAAACGAAAAACCTTAAAAAATAATTGGAATCTAAAACTTCAAATTTAGTTACTCAATTTTGAAAAATGATATGAGACGTTGAAAAAAGGAATTTGGTTTGCTATGAAACCCTAACCTTCGGTTACATTTTGACATATGACCATAAAATTGGGCTAAAATCTGTCGTAATTTTCAAAAAATAACTTTCTTTTTGATTTTGGCTGTTTTTAGGAAAAATGGCTTTTAGTTTCAAACAAATAATAACTCGCCGGAGCTAATTTTGACTTATTGTTTTCAGATAAGAACATATTCTTTGCTATATTTTAAGGGAAGAAACGGTAATTTAAAATTTACGAATTTTTTGCAGCTATAAACAGATTGTCAGAAAAAAAAAACTAACGAATGTAATTTGCTGCAAAAAGCAGAGCGGTTTAATGTCAAATTAGAACGCATTTTAAGCAGCCAGGTAAATGAAATTTGATGGAACTTATTTGATTTGAATGACCACCTTAGTGCTTATTAACTAGTGTTCCAAAATATATTTCAGCACAAATCATGAAACACAATACTACAGTAAACATTCAGCGTTAAATAAAAATATCTTTTCAACGACCAAATACCACCCACGTTTTTGTTCAGCAAAATATCATATTAGGCGTAGTTAATCATACATTCAAAACTTAACAATAAAAAATACCACCGTCCAAAACAAAAAAAAGGCTTCATTAATGCAAACACAACCTAGAAATACTCAAACGCGTTTGTACGAGAGAGACACGCAGAGAAAAAAATCTCATCACCAATAATAACAGCAACCGCGCGTTGTATGTTTATACGAAGTCGGGTGCAAACAGAAAACTCAATTCATTGCTCCTTAATTACCCCATAACAATGCCTGTTTACATTTTAATAACCCCACGAACGTTTCTATTTGCAGGTCCGTCGTATTTGAGAACTGTTTCACGAGAGGTCGCTAAAATCACAACATCCAACGAACAGCGAGACGGAACAAGAAACGGTAAGCAATGTTTGCTATATTGTGCCATTACTTGGTTGCTCACACAGTAACGTAAGACTTATCTACAAGGTCGACCACAAGTCTGGTGCAATAACTTAACAATGTAGACAATGTAAAGTTCACTGGTTTCTAAGAATTGTTACTGTGTGCAGAAAAAATATTGTTAAGGATTTTTAAAAATTAAGGGTTTATAATAATATTTAAGAATCTTTTAAAAAAGATTATTGTGGATCGAATCATGAAAATCAGAAAAGTTATCTAAATCAAAATGTAGGAAATATGAAAAAAAATATATAATTTATGATTTACTAATTTTGAGCAGAAAAGAAATTATAGAAAAATTACTTCATAAAAATCGTTGAAGGTTGTGGATTTTTGATTTCTGTACGCCAAAATTACAAAAAAGTCAGTACAGTTTCGTAAAAGATAGATTGGATTTGCATTATGAAATGTAAAAAATTCAAGAAATAATTTATTATGATAATGAAAATTTAAATGCGAATAATACTGAAAGGCGGCCAATGACAGAAACACCTTTTTGCCTATCAAAGGAGTAACTTCCTCAACATTTTCTGAAAATGAAAATAAACAACTCAAATCACTCCAGCACAATCCATCCATATTTTTATTCATACAATGCTAAATATTTTTTATCTGTGCTTCAAATTCCAACATATTTCCTTTGAAACTTTACTTTGATATATTTTTAAAATGATTTTTAATGTTATAAGTAGAGCCGCCAGTCTTTATACATTGTGACAGCTTTGGGAGAAGCGTGATACATGATATTCGTTATATTGTAGTAACTTTGTGTATAGGATCGAAAGAATGGATTGTGATAGTGCTAGAGTTACTGTGAGTATATACAAGTTTATAGAAGAATTTCTCGACGTAATATACGATGGTTCAAAAATAATGTGTTCAGTGTGCGATAAACCTGTCTGATGCAAGTGCAAATTTGACTGTAAAAAGTGCACTAAAAGTAAAAGAAGTAGTAACAAATTTTGATTTAATTTTTGTAATTTACCAATTCAAGCTTCTGCCAAATCAAATGTTAATGGTAATGACTAACGGCGCCATAACCATGTTCTGTATGCGAGATTTCCTGACAAATACTTATAAGTAGGGTTAGCCAAATATGAGTGCGCGCGAGCCCGGACCTGACGCGCGGAAGATTAGGCCAACCCCACTTATAGGAAACTTAATAAATGTAAGGAATAAACATAATGCTTCACATTTTGCAGCAGAAACTATTAAAAAGTGTTTCCCAGAAGGAGATGAGTTAATTGCTGAAACAATAGCAGTGTTTCTGAAATATCCTTTATATTTCAATTTCCGCAAACTTCCTTTCATTGAATAAGTAACGTTAGTGTCCTTTTCAGAGGGTCATTCCTAAGTGTGCTTAAATCATAATGAAGGAGAAAAAACTACTAATGTAAGATTCTGATTTTAGCCGGTACTACTATTTAGAAAAATCTATCAACTTTTGAACCAATGCAAAGTATACTTTTTAACAAAATATTTAAGTACGCTATGTCCAAAGATAATGTATTCAAGGATAGTATCTAACGTTAAGAATGCTGTTGTTGCAGTTTTAGGAGTTTCCTAAAAATGGCTGTTTACCAAAAAGGCTATTTTGCGAATTATTTAACGAATAGTATGAGCTCTTAATCTCAACAATAACACAATGTAGAAAATTTCTGTACATAACTCTAAATTTGTTTAACTTTTCAGAATATAATAATCGAACTGTTTCCGGAATCGGACCATGTAATGATAAGGTATAGGAGGAGAAAAATAAAATAAAATAAGAGGAAAACAAGAAAGAAATAGAAAAGGAAAAAAGTTTCTCTTTTTTTCCTTTACTTTAACCTTTTTTTTATTTCTTCTTTGTTTTCCTCTTATTCTATTTTATTTTTCTCCGCTTATACCGGATCATGACACGATCCAGTTCCAGAAAGAGTTCATTTATTACTGATTCTGGGCGTGGAAGCCTACGAAATCTTTTAAATTTCTCTGAAGAAGACGATATTAAATAACTTCATCATTTCATTTCTTCAGTTTGTCTTGTATGAATCTATGGGGTTGGTGACTCAGTGCCTTGCGCGCTTGGCTCTCAGTCTCGGAGTCCCGGATTCAAATCTCGGAACTGTTTCTTAAGGTTGGGTATAATGTGGCTTTCCTCACTCCATGGCGAATACTGAGAACGAATAGTTTAAGACGCACACTACAGGCGCAAGCGTAATAATAACTCATGGCCGGCTGATGTCCACTGCAATTGCTGGTAATATAAAGCTGTTGAGGGATGCATGAATTATTATTATTATGAATTGAAACAAGGATTTTTGCAATTTTTATACTAAATAACATAAATACTTTTAATGCTTCTATAGCAAAAAGTAATTTTGCTCAGATAAAATGCTACAATCCAGCTGCTCTCAGAAATAGACTTTGCAAACAATAAGTTTCTGCATGCACTTAGACCATCAGTGAGAAGCTGATCTACTGATCCTAACAATTTGGCATAGATATTACTTTACCAATATTCACACAGCTGTATCATACTTGAAATTAATTTCATTAATAAAGAATAAGATGAGGGCTATAGAATGATGACTGTATTTGAATGAAAACGTAAAAAACGTTTATTTGTTCGCCTTGAACCCTATTTACTTTTGACTTTGCAGTTGACATAGGATGTACCACTAAATAATATTTGTGTTAAAAGTTCCATATCATTATAGGAACCCAAACATTACTTTACAGATTAACAGTTTCCAAATCCGCACTGATATATAGATACAGACATACATATGTATATATATATATATATATATACATATGTATGTCTGTATATATATATATATATATATATATATATATATATATATATATATATATATATATATATATATATATATAATAAATGACTTACAATACAAAAATAAAAAATAAAAATACGATACAATATAAGATCATTAATATGCACAACCTCAAGATGAAGTAGTAAAAACTATATTGCTGCTCTTCCTAATCCTGCATTATCAAAGTGACAATTCTATCTTATACAAAAATGCCTAAAATTAATTTATTCTGTGTATGCCTAGTGTCCATAAAAATAGAAAAGACGATATATGTATACTATATTCCCATCTGGTTTGCACAATTATCAACTACGAACAAAAGGCGTGAACTCTAAGGCTGCACACTATTTCTATATGTGGAGAAACTACGGAAAATCTTAACCGTAACTTCAATTGTATAATACTAGCGCAATTCTTTTAACGGGGGTGACAGACAATTGTATTTGGCATATATACACAAAGAAAATGATTTCCCAATGAGAACTGTTCTGTGGATGGGCAGATATATATTATATAATTTTCAAGTTCAATCTACCATATAATCTACATTTGGGACAAACTAATCAATATACTTCTAAGTAAATCTATTTAAAAAAAATAATAAATACTGTGATATGTAACTATTGGACAGTATTGTATATCGATCTCCATCTAAAACTCCAGTAACGCAGCATATCGCATGCCTAAACCGTACATTCACGAAAACATAAAAAAACCTTACCCCTCACTCTTATTTTTACAAGTACACGCTTAGAAACGGACGCAGTCTTGCCAACCGGTTGGACCACACGCGCACACACAAACACGAAACAAACGAATACCGACGCACGTTTCCGGCTCGGAACGGAAAATTAGCGGCAGCCGCTCGATTAAGTGACGAAAGTTTGAGGTTACGTTGGTTATATCGCGATAATACGGATCAGACGGTTTTGGACTTTGTGGCGCTAACGCTTGGTAGCTTCTATTTCCGAACGGCCTTGAATACGACGCGTTGCTTAGTCGTCCATCCACTATCTATACATAACGACGGCGTTGTGTAGTGTGCGGATAGCATAAGTTAATTATCATTGGATGACCTCCGTATTTTATCTACACGAACAGGTCACCAAACAATGGAAGTGGAGTCGAGGAATACAACCAGTATCGTTTAAGGCTGGAATATGGATTGACTGTTTAAATTATCGCGGTGTATGTAATATACAAATTAATACATACACTTCCGTCCATATAAGTTCGGACACGCACATTTTTGCAAAACTTAAAATTTTTATTGCATTTTATCAATAGCGATTAAAGTTAAAATATAGAAGTACAAAAAAGTAATTCTCACGAAAAATAAACAAAAACTTCTTAAACATTCCGTTCATCAAAGAAACTCCTTTTTGCGTGAACAACTTTCACAATCCGAGGCTCCACAAGTTTCTCAAGGGCTTTATTTGGTATATTAGTCCATTCCTCTTGTAAAATGTTCCACAGGTGGCCTACGGAGGTAGGGCATGCTTTTCGAACCTTTCTGTCCAATTCATCCCATAACAGCTCGATGGGGTTTAGATCGGGGGTTTGCGGCAGCCATGTCATTATTTGTAATCTGCCATTATCTTGTTCTTCACTTGAGATATTTTTACATATCACTGCTGAGTGTTTGGGGTCATTGTCTTGTATGAATGCAAGATATTCGCCAATTAGACGTTGTCCCGACAGCATTGCATTTTCTTGTAGTATTTGTAAATAACCCTCTTTTCACAAAATACCTTCGATTCGCTTCTAGTTTCCTGTACCGATGTAGGAAAAACAACCCTAAACAAACGCAGAACTTCTTCCTTGCTTGACAGGTGGTACTACGCAATCTGCAACATTCTTTGGCCTTTCGCTCTCTTCTTACAAAAATGCGCCTTGATTGTCCAAAGCTTGTCAAGCTTTAACTAATCGCTCCCAGCACCCTTTTCCAAGCATGCACTGTCCAATTTGTATGTGTTTCTCTCCACTGTAGCCGTTTTTTCTTGTTTCCCCGTCGAAGTAGGCTTTTTTTGTTGCAATGCGGCCGTGAAGATTTGCAGCTTTTAATCTTCTTTTCGCTGTAGTAACAGAAATTTTTCTTGCACGGCTACGGTTCATTTCGGCGGCATTTCTGGTGTTGTCAGCAATTTTATACGCTCATCATCGGCGCGAGTTGTTACTCTCTTACAACCTGAACATGCCTGATCTCTTAAACTGCTCGTGCGTTGATGTCTCCGAATGACATCACTAACAATCGATTTATTAACATGTATTTTTTCGGAAATTTAACGTACTGAATAACCTTCTTGAGGAAAAGCAACAATTACAGAGCGCTTTTCTAAACTTGTCGGTTTCCCTCTTGGCATTTTAATAACTTTAATCAGGTTCACGCAAAAAGATACGCTCTTCACACTAACGCACGGACAAGCAAATTATTTAGAAACTAAAGCATTTATCACTGCGCTGTACACTTTCGGGTGACTTGCTCCAGCCTCGAAGAGTATTGTAAATTTATTACGTGCAATATTGTCCCAAAAATAATCCTATTTGCAACCATCAGAATTATTCTGAAAATTACTATATAGGGTCATAAAATATAGTAGGCTTGTAATAGTCGATATTCTCGTGCAATTACTAAACAATGAACTTCATAAAGGGCCTAATATAAATGTTATTTATGTATAAAAGCAATTATATTATCTTTTAATAGAGCTTACAATATTTTACTGGGTGTCCGAACTAATATGGACGGTGGTGTACATGGATTTTGTTCTAAATCTGAAACAATGATGTTTTAGGTTTATTTCCATTTTACTTATTTCTCGTTTATTACAATATATATTCAAGCGTTATTATATATTGCAATTTGGCTGTTCACCTTTCCAGCAGGTTAAATTTTTACATATTTTTTTTCATATCACTTTGAACACATTTGGTGACGATAGTTATTGATTATGATGCTTGTACTGTAATAATTTAATAAACTTTTGGGTAGGATAGCTTACTTCAGAATTCTGTACGTGCCAAATTTACAGTCAAATAACTCTATTCCTAAAGTTGCTGAAAGATCCTTACTTCTTCCTAGTACCATTAGAACCAGGCTCTTATTTCAGTCTTCTAAGTTATGCTGCTCATCAGGGTTGACAAAAAATAACTTTTTTGTTCATGTAGTTGACATTACAAAGACATATCGTTTTTCTATATTTATCCACTTTTTTCTTTATACGCTGAAAAAAATAATACTAGCTGATGCAGTTGCAGTAGTGTGTAGTATAATTTATAGCGCAATGAGCTCCAGATATGAAAACTGAAGAAGTTTTTTTTGTTTCTTCATTTTATAGCATATTCGTTCATTTTATGTTTACAGGGTTTTTCTAATTACTTAATATTCTCGCAAGAAGACTTTTGAGAATAGAGATTTTTTATCAGAAGTATCTAGAGACAATTTGTCCTGAAAAATTCGAACTTTGCTTGAAAGAGTAACTGCCTGACTAGCAGCCACCAGCCAGTCAGCGTGGTGAAAATCAACTACTGCTTAACTTTTGTTGTTGTTCCTGTTGAAACATTAAGTAGTCCTTTCAAGATTTTTTCTTTATATCAAAAAGAATAAATAAGAGAAAGGAATAGCAAGTAAAGAGTAGAAAGGAAATCAGGATGGAAGAACTGAAAAGTAAAGTACAGAAGGATGGCGTGCGTCGCAATAATGCCGAAATGACAACATCCTCGTGTACAACAACACTGGGGAGGTAATAAAGTGAAGATATAGAAAAGAAATCCAATCAGTGAACTCACACTCGATGAATCCACGTCCCAAACTTAACCAACACCAACACCTAAATACCAACGACAAAATCTAACAAAAAGTGTTCAACCCATGCCCGGAACAAAAAGAATGAACGGTAAATACAGCAAAATCTGCAGGGTCCCAGCAAGGACAACTATCTAAATTAGTAAAAAGATTAAGTCAAAATCGGTGAATATTTGCTTACACCAAATGCTAAACTCTTATAAAGCTGAGGAGCACACAGTTACTATAACGAATCTCCAAAAAATCACTAAAGCATAACATCACTATACGACGGCGACCTGAAATGCTTCCGGAATAGGCAAGGGAGGTTGAAGTGGATTCATTGGTCGGCAAGTGCAACCTTCTTCGTGGCAACTGTCAAAATTTCAGACGTCTACTGTCAATAGTTGCTGTTTAAAAGTGTGTTTTGTGTAGTAAGTTAGGCGGTTTCGCCAAAAAATGGATAAAATCGAATTTCGTGCAGCGATAAAACATTTCTTGATCGCGGGGAAACGGCCACGGAAATTCGAAGTATTTTTCTAGAGGTCCATGGCGGATGTATTCCATCATTTACGACCATCAGTTTCTAGGTGAACGAGTTCAAACATGGCCGCACAAGCACAAGCGACGAACCATGCAGTGGAGGCCCAAAACCCGCTAACAACGATGAAGTGATCGACAAGACTCATGTATATATGGCATGTTAGCCGATGGCCGATTGAAGCTGAAAGAGATAGCAGAGACATTGGAGCAAAAACGAAATCGGATGATCGTTTCGGAGGAGTGTCTGACTAGGATCCAACGCAATCCAAGGGATTTCTTCGTGCATTTCGTTACCGTGAATAAGACTTGGATCTACCGCTACATACCGAAGACCAAGGAACAGTCGAAGCAGCGGGCTTTCCCGGGCGAATTGGCTCAGAAAAAAGCAAAAACCGTTCCATCGGCCGGAAAGGCCATGGCGACCTTTTTTTAGAATTCCCAAGCTGCGATCCTTATCGACTATCTACAGAAGGGAAGGACGATCATGGACCAATACTACAGCGATTTATTGACCCGATTCGATGCAGTATTGAAACAGAAACGGCCTCGTTTACAGCGGAAAAGAGTGCTTTTCCACCACAACAATGCACCGGCTCATTCATCCCGCATCGTCGTGCCCAAATTGAATGAGTTGCGATACGAATTAGTCTCTTATCCTCCATATTTACTGGACCTAGTTCCCAGCGACTCTTTCCTATTCCCTAACATGAAAAAGCCACGGGCAGGAAACAGATTTGTCTCAAATGAAGAGGTCATCGCCGCTACAGCTGGCTATTTTGCAAACCCCCATACATTCTACTTTTCCGGCGGCTTGAAGAGACTCGAACATCGTTTGAAAAAGTGTATCGATCTTTGAGAAGACTACATCAAAAACTAAAAATAAGAAACACACCGGTGCTTGTCTTATCGATTCCGGAAACATTTCAGGTCGCCCTCGTCGATGTTAAATATATTGATAATATGCTGGCTGCTAACTTAAATAATCTAGGAGCTTCATAAATTAGGCAAACTCAAAACTAAGCCCTAAATTTCAACGAAGCACGTGGTCAAATCCCCTAATCAACGGATAGAATTTACTAAAATTTTAAACACCTCGAGACTTCTATCTCGCATCACAGGCAAGCAGCACATGTGCTCGACTCTAACAGAATTTGAAAACGTACAAAACGATTCGCAACGCTTAGAGTTAAGTATACAGCGTTGTGAGAAAGAAAAGTAGCAAAGTAAAATTGTACACGTAACAACGCATTTTTTTATATAACGAACCTTATATTCTTACTTTACGTTTAGGGTTGTTTATTAAATGACGACTGTAAGCAACCTAGTTCCAGTCAAAAAATGATATTCTTAACACTGATTACCAAATCACGGGGCAGGAACATCAACTCGTGCATAGTTCCAAATCAGGACACTGGAAAACTTCATCATCAGAAAAAGCCACTATCTAGAACATAAGCCTTAGAAGCCTAACCAATAACTGCGTCATAACTGCCACCAATAGTTTAACATGATCACGTATATAATTCTATAATCGGTAGTACAATCTATTTAGAACAAGGCCAAACGCGTTCTACGAGGACTTCATCGTCCGTCATTAGCATAAGTGCGATATGCACACGGTGCGCTGCTAAACGGGCCATCAGAATCGGTAATTTTCCATTTGCATAAGCATGCACGCATTCGCACAGCCGATCCTCGTTTCTGGTATCGGCCTGTCGAGCTTTTATTAATAATATTGCCTTAATTGTAGCTAAAAGCAATCTATTATTCATGACGCATTGTTTTGCACGATAGAGTAAATCCCGTGGGGGGCGAAACCCGAGGTTTTGCTTCGGTCGCTTGCCGTATATACTACAGTATACACCGTGCAAACACGTACAGAGATACCCATTCCGACCTATGCATGTTGCGCGTTACCGTACACCCAGGCAAACCGCACGGGAAAGGCGTGAAGGAACAATCAGAATAATGCGTTAGTTAGTTGCTTAAGTGGCGGACCAAATGAACAATGCCCGGCTTGTATTTCATTTTATATTACACCCGCGTAGTTATGAATTATTCCTCGGTGTTTCCACAGTCTTACAAGTTATTTGTTACAGTACATGTAAATGAATATGGTTTCCATGATCCAATGCTTTCATGTAAATATTAACTTTTCTGTTTATTAAATTTGCAGAAACATTAATTTTTATGCTAATTGGTTTTTTCTACAAGAAAGCATTTTGTCAGCTTGGTAATAGAATCTGATTCTTATGTAAAACAAAATCAAAAGTAAAAAACTATGACGCTAGAAACCTAATATTATTACTGTCTATCTATGCGTAGCGTTGATTATTCCATCCCAATGTAAGGTACCAAAAGACATGGCACCCTGAAGGCTGCCCACTTGCCGCGGCACTGTCTTCAGATTCATGGTCGTACGTGTGCATTCCACTACATTTATGCTCTACATATTCTCGTCAGATTGTAGGAAGTGCTACATTTCCATCTGTATACCAAAAAAACTAAATGCATTTCATTGAGCAATAAGAAACCCTTTCTTGCAAATAAGTGTACTTTCCTTGTCATTTAAAACATATACTACTGCTGGCATTTCATCCACTTTTAGTGGTTTTACTAATGCTAATGAAGGATTTTGGAACTTTTCAATTGCAGTATCGCCATGCAAGAGCCACGAGCTGGCACTGTTAGGTCGCACACGCAAAACTTTTTTTCGCAAATGTTCAAGGACCTCCACATAAAAGGTTTGATTCACTGTCTGAAATTGCGGTAATAATTCTTTGAGGATACGAGAGGATACCGTCAACTAAACATTTTAAAACTAATCATTCCCATTGCTAACGTGAATTTTAAAATGTTTTAATTTTGTACTACCTAAAATCACAAATGAATTCTAACCTTACCTACGTCTTGGACCTTGTAAACTGCAAGCTAAATCTCTTTTTTTAATAAATCAACGCAATGACTTAAAGAATACAATTTTTCTTATTTACTTTGATTATTTTGTTTTAAAATGAAACGTGTTAGTATGGTGGCCAACTTTTCAAACTAGTCTAAATTAGTTGTTCTTCCCGCTGCCTAACCAAACGATATATAATTCTTGCATTTTCTTTTCTTTTTCTTTCTTATTTCTTCCTTTTATTTTTTCTGACCATTTATTATTTTGGTTTTACTCTTTATAAATTCACTTAACAAATTTTGTTATTAAAATTAATATAGAACATCTGCTTTACCAAATCTATGCTTACAAGTATCACAAGTAGAGTAAAATATCTGTAATCAAAATGTTTTCTCGAAATGTGCAAATGTATAACGTGATAGATGAATTTGAAATGATTTACTATATTACATTCAATGTGAGTAATAAATAAATAAAATGTTTTGATTACGACATACTTCACTGTGCCACAGTAAAACGCAACAGTTGAGTGGCATGTAGAGTAAAAACGTTGATGTAGAATTCAACACTATACAAGTCGTCTCTTACAAGTCCACAGTATACCCGGCAGATTTTACACAGTGAATTTTGATCAGGTTTGCCAAAGCGATGTAGTAAAATCTACACTCTTGAAAGTGTTATTTAACACATACACATTTTCAATGTAAAATAGGAAATGCATATGCCGTAACTTTTAATACTCTTACTAATAATTTGCAGCAATTTATTAACTTATAATCCTACTGCTTGTAGACTCATTGTTAATACCGAAAATTAATATCTATTAGAAGAGACCATAGTAAGGTGAAGTATTTTTGTTTAAATCTACAGATGTGGAAATATAAGGGCGACCCGAAATGTTTCCGGAATCGACAAGAAAAACACGGCATTGGTGTGGTTTTTATTTTTATTTTTCGATGTAGTCTCCTCGAAGATCAATGCACTTTTTCAAATGGTACTACAGTCTCTTCAAGCAGTCGGAAAACCGGGATGTTTCGAGGTCTGCAAATTAGCCATCTATAGCGGCGATGACCTCCTCATTTGAGGCAAATCTCTTTCCTCCCAGTGATTCTCTCAGGTTTAGGTCCGGCGAATATTGAGGATGAGAGACTAATTCGTAGCGCAACTCATTCAATTTGGACACGACGATACGGGATGAATGAGCCGGTACACTGTCGAGATGGAAAAGAAATCTTTTCCACTGCAAACGAGGCCGTTTCTCCTTCCATATTGCATCGAATCAGATCAATAAATCGCTGACATATTGCCCCGTGATCTTCCTTCTTTTCTGCAGATAGTCGATGAAGATCACACCTTGGGAATTCCAAAAAATGGTGCCCATGACCTTTCTGGCCGATGGAACGGTCTTTGCTTTCTTCGGAGCCGATTTGCTCGGAAAAGTCCATTGCTTGGACTGTTCACATGTAGAAATCCCTTGGATTGCGTTGAATCCTGGCCAGACACTCCTCTGAAACGGTCACCCAATTTCGTTTTTGCTCCGGTGTGAGCAAACGCGGTACCCATCGCGCCGAATCGTCGTACGCAGATACTGTATCACTTACATCATTCGCACCCACTTTCCCAAATCGTTGTATTTCAACGATATTTAAGGTAATGGAACAAATTTTTATTCTAGTTATTACAACCATGAGAATTGCCCCAACTGGCAACGCTCTGTATTATTCCAGAAGAGAGTTATTAGTGTTATCACACTAGATGCGTCTTTTTTATTTTGATCTGCTTGGCCTAAATTTCTCAATACATTTGTTTTGTATATTCGAGATGATTTATGTGCATGTGTTTAGCACTTACCAAAATGATTATGGTACTGAATTTTAACTTTAACCGAATTTGTGTTAATTTTAATCCGTAAGTTCTTACCACAATTTTTAATTTGGCTATATAATGTAGTACTGATTCTGAATTTAATCAAATTTCTATTTATGAAGCTATACAGCATACTCAAACAAGATAAAATAAACTAAACCCCCAGCAAGTTTCCCACAACGAACAGTAGCACGTCGGAGCTTTTGAAAAAATGGATAAGCTAGAACAAGATTATAATGTATGCTTCTTCAGTAATGTACTACTTTAGAATAAATAACGCTAAAGGTTAATATATGGACACTCTTTATAAATATTACCTGCTTACACAACATTTTCGTGATATAGTATTTTTGCAGAAAATCATTTTTAGGAATCAGTAAGTACATAACAAAGTAAACACATATTAAAACATCGATAAACAAGGTATAACTTAAAATCAGTATACAGTTGTAAAGAATCTTTTCAGTTGATATTTTTTCATATGAGCTCACAAATTTTGCGCGCCACTGAAATCATGTACTTTTCCAGATACAAATACATTGACAAAAAATCTACTACTTTTCATTTAATAACCATATAACGCTTACTTTATATTGCATTAATGTCTAAATCGATGGTGTTCCATGCAAAATCAATTAGATCGTGTGTATAAACTATCCAATCGTTTTAAAACGAAAATATTATTCCACATTCATTTCCCTTTCCTCGCCGTTCATTTCCGGCTATCATAATATAGATCGTATATTTTCCTAAGCGAGACCGGTTTATTGAAAACGAAGAAAAACAAACGTACGAAATCAAAAATCAATTTTGGGCGAATTAAAATTGTAGGGCGGTTTTTAAGAGATGATTGCACTAAAGGCAACTCATGCAGACTGCCACCGGATATAACGAAGCTCTTTGGCTATTAAACTAGGAATAATCGGAAAAAACTTGCAGCTCGGCGTGGTGGTAATATTTCATTCAATTTCTGCAAGATCAGAATCAAAAATATTGTGATATTTTAGTTCAAAATGTATTAACACAGTTCACGATTACGTTTATAAAATATGGAAATTTCTAATTAGGATTTAATAATAGCTATAATAGTTATAAAAATATACCAAATATTTTTTTTCGCTTTTGAAGTTCTGCAACACCTAAACATTGACAGATAAACAGGATAAACGGGAATGAATCCTAATTTTATGTATAAATAACTGAAATACACATCCCTCCTAAATAACTTAGATAGGATTTTCTTCTAAATAACCTAGATTCAATGCATGATGGTCCGGCATCGTACACTGAAAAAAAATCACTGCATTCTCTGTTTAGAAGATTTAATTTGCTGATATCGTCATTTATATACATTAACAGTTTTGTACGAGGGAGAGTCAAAAACTAATGCCTCCAATTTTTCTCCTTTTAATTTCCCAAGAAATTAAAATGGAATGAGATAGGTTGGAAGCCACAATATTGATAATCAATTTGCCACTTTTTAATATAATCTTCGTCCATTTCCACAATTTTGGTCCATCTTTTAACAAGAGCATGCTTCTTACGCTATTGACGCACGGACGTTTTCACCTTCAAAGTGAATCCCACGATAAGCTTCTTTTAGCGGCCCAAAGAGATGGAAATCTGATGGTGCCAGGTCAGGGAGATGAGGCAAGACTTCCCACTTAATTTTCACAATCTCTTCAGTGATGTGACGGCTGGTATGTGGTCTTGCATTGTCATGCAAAGGAAGAATATCCGCCACAGCATCTGTTGAGCAAACTCCCCGAAGACGTGCTTTAATTTTTTTCTGGGTGGTTGGACAGAATTTATCAACCATAATCGCACCCTCTGCATCCCAGATCACTGTTGCCATAACTTCCCCTAGCCACCGCATAGATTTCAAATTTTTTGGCCTCGTTGACTTTGTGTGATGCCATTCCATTCTCTACCTCTTTGATTCAGGTTCAAAAAAATGAAACCATGTTCCGTCTCCGATCACAATTTTTCAAGAAACCAATCCCTCCACACAAAAGCGCTGCAAGTGTTGTAAGGCTATTATTTTTCTTGTTTCTTTATTCCGGTGGGTTAACATTCTTGGTAACCAACTTTGCACAAACCTTTAAATACCCCAGTTGCCAAATAATCGCTATCACACTGCCTTTACTAAGCGACAAAATGCGATACAATTCATCTGTAGCCATCCGTTAGTCACCTCGAATAATGTCATCGATTCGCTGAATGTTACGTGGAGACACTGGTCAACTGCCTGCCGTTCCGCTTTTCATCAGCCAACGGTGTCATTACAGCGACGAACCCATGTCTAACAGTACTGATATCGACTATTGCATCACCGGACACATTTTTCAGTCTTTCATGAATGCGAATGGGCACCTTCTGCATCCAAGAATTCAATCACGGAACGCTGTTTGATACGAATGTCGATGTCGTGATCATTTTGCGAGAAACTGCAGTGCTGCCACTAATTGATGCACAAAATTGTATATGTATACTGTATAGTGCCTAAAATGTCTTATGGCGTTATATAAATGTATTGATACTACAATAATATTGTTATTTTACATAACATGCAATGTACTTCGGACTGTCCTGGTCCGAATTATCGACCAGGACCACTAGGCTAAAGTTTATCCACATCATACTATAGGCGCTAAATGTTTTAGTTTAGGGAGCTTAATTATCATGATCCAGCTGTAATGCTATCAACAGCTATATGCGGTGATGGTAAAAAATGCTACAGTGATAGTAAAAAACCATGCATCGACTAGCGAAAGTGAGGTTATCCCTTATACTCGTGAATTCTATTAGAGTATTATCCAACCTTAGATGTGGCCACGTACAGAAATGAGAAATGTAAGTATAGTGATTTTTTTTAATGAAATATCCAGTAATCTTTTGAAAACAATAAAACTGGCTTCCTTTCTATGTTTTATTTTAACCTGCATTTGCTAAAGCACCATGTTAATTAATAATGAAGACACAAAAGTGTCATGATATCTACTAGGTGACATCAGAAAACAGAATGTATAGTCTTTCAAGAGTAAACATTCACTCAACCTCAATATAGCTTCTGATAACCAGCCCGTACGACAAACAAAACACATAAAATACCTAGGATTAACAATATAAGATGCAACTTAAAATCATCAAAAATGCAGTAGCTATAGCAACAATAAACAAAGTAAAGAATATTATTCCGAAACATATGAGAAAATCAACATACCACGCAGTATTTACATCATATTTAAATTATCTAATAAATATCTGCAGTAATACATTAAAGAAGAACTTAACGAAAATGCAAAGACAACAAAACAGAATACCTAGAAAGCTAATGTACACAACCGTGCACAAATATTTGGCTGCTCATTTTTTTTAATTTCGAAATAAAATCACATTTGTGTCATCGATGTTATTATCTAATGGCACTTAGTTAATATTTACATATATAACCCCCTCTATTTCTTGTAACTGTCGCGCATAATCGAGGTATTCTACCAATTAATTTTTGTCAGAATTTTTTCTAACGTCGTGTTCCATTCTTCCTGAAGAAGAGTCCACAAGGCGGTACCAGATGTTGGAGTGGCTTGTTTTACTTTTTGATCCAATTCATTCCATAATAATTCAATAGGATTGAAGTCGGGTGATTGAGGGAGCCATACTATAACAGCAAGGCTGCCCTGCTCTTGTTTTTCTTGCAAATAATCGCGCCATACCTATCTACTTTGTTTTCTAAAATATTTCTGTACTCTTCTTTTCGCAGAGTACCGTTAATCTTCATTAAATCCCCGACAGAAACGTTCGCAAAATACCCCCAAGCCATCACCGAACCTCCTCGGTGTTTGCCGGTCGGTACAATGCACTGGTCAGACACTCGTTCTGTTGCCGATCTTCGAACGAATACACGTCTGCATTAGCTGTAAACTTCGAACTTCGACTCGTCACTCCACAACATCTTTTTCCGGCCTTCGATAGTGCCATGCTTGTGCCCACTCAAACCGCTTCAGCTTCGTTTGTTTCCTCAATAAAGGTAAAATATACAGCAAAAAGAAAACGTAATCAGAAAAGTAGTGAATAGTATTGTCGTCAATGCTGTAACCCTTTATTAAAAGAAATTTTCATTACTTTGTGACCCTATTCCTGTATACACGAGATAAAATCGTTAACCAAGTCAGAAGGAACCACATAAAACAACACGAAAGCAATAATTTTGCGTAACAAATGTAATCAAATTCAAAATTAACACCCAAAGCCGCTAATTATAATTGAAACTTTTGTTTCTGTTTCCGATCCCATTTCATTGTTTTTTCTTCCCTTTTCCGCCTAATCGTATATTCAACGCCTCTTTCTCTCTGTCTATCGTTCCCTCTAATCTCTCTCTTTCCTATCGGTTAATTAATTAATGACTGACGCCAGGAAAACATCTGATGGCGTTCGCAAATACTTTAAATGTTTTGTTTGCAGTAAATTAGTGCTGTTTGTCGATGCTAATATTTTCCTCATTTATCTTGCATTATAATTAACTCGTAACTTCTGTATTAGCCTTCGCAATCCTGACGCCGGTTGACCCGTCGCACCCCTCCTTCGATAACTTTCGCTAGATCTCTTCGCGTGAACGCATAAAAGGGTTGTCCGACGTCGGAAGCTTCTCAAAGAAAAACAAAAAGAGAAATCCACACGCGACTGTCGTATGTACCGCGATTCCACAAACAATAGAAATGGCATACCTTTTCTTTTCTGGTATACCTTCCTGAATACATTAAATTAAACTATTGTTGTGATGTTGTCGGCAATACAATAAGAGTTTAGTTCTTCAGGAAAGATTTTTATATTCGACAATATAAGAACAATACCTTTCCCTGTTGGACGTAATTATGTAATTACGTGGCATGTTTGCTACATCCACTTAATTTGTTCTTACTAGTGGGGGTCCCAATATAAATTGGTGCATATTAGCCTACGTGATACGAAAACTAAATTTCAAACAATTAGGCTTTACACCCATAAATATAGAAACGACTGGACGGAATGTAAAACCATTACTATAAAATGTGGATTTTCGAACCGCATTTCATTAACTTTCTATATTAATTATTTTCTATTTGATTTGCTTATTTTCATTGCTCATTTCCATATTTATAGCAGGCACTGCATGTGCTTTCCACGCTTTTACTAAAGAACGATTTGAATAACTGTATCATGTGTACTTCCACTATACTGCATTAAATTTTATTAAACAAATTCACATAAAGTTATCACAACCTGTTCCACATGTTTTCTTTTCGATACAGTCAAGTCTATAACCAAATCTTATCCATTAATTTCAAAGAAACTTACAAGGAAAGATTCCCGAGTGTCAAATTCACATCTTAATGAAACTTGGTAGGTAAGCGGAGTATATTGAAACTTGATAATAAAAATTTTTTGTTTGTTCTGAAATTCAGTCTGAAGGGGTAAAACACCCCTTCGAAAATTCACAGATTTTCAATTTTCTTGATTTAATTCTTGAATGCAAATATTGTACCTTATCGATAGATTTTTCAGCATGCATAAATGTTGTATATACAGGGTGTTGCATTTAAGCGCCACTCTCTTATGCTAGAGCTGATCATAATAATACGGAAAAGAAATTAACGCAAACTGTTAATCTTTTACCATTAGTTATTATGCCCTAATGTTCATAATTCATACAAATGTAAACACGAGATTACACGTGATAACAAATCTTTAGTATTAATAATAATGAATAAAGTATTTATTTTAATGTGTATTTAAATTATATATTTATGATTTGGTATGGTAATGAAAGTTGTCAAAAAATGCTTAAAGCACAAAATATTTTCGAAACTTGGTTTGAAAAGGGAAAATTCATGGGATGTTCGAATGTCGCAGGTCGATTCTCTATATAACCTGACTTGCAACAGGCATATGCGAACAAATTGACATATTTAGAGGACGACAATTGATTGTGTATTAATGATTACAATTTTGCATATTTTCGCAAATGGAGATTGACGTCATAATTTGAGATAAGAACCATATCAGAAAAGTGTCCCTTCCATAGTTGACCCGCGGTTGAATCATACCTGTTGCTTTCTTTGGTACTGCCAGTATTTTAACATCTCTGTTGGATGCGACTTCTTTCTTCAAAGACTCTCGATAGTAACCTGTCCATGTGTCTAAAAGAACCCATCAGGGTAAGACACTCCAAAGAAGGGCTATAGAATTAAACCAGATGTAAAATTTAATTTTAACAAACAAATGTAAAATTGTATAAGAATGTACACAACGAAATTCAATTTATAAAACTAAGCTACAAATCAATCCTATTTTCTCGTGAATAAGCTCCTCTTTGGTTTTGGATGAGGTAAGTACAAATTTACGATATCTTAATAAAACATTTTAGAATCCTTAGTATCGATATTTACACAAGACCAGTTAAGAATTGCAACGGTGTATCCATTACAGGTCAATTATGTGCAGAATGATTTAAATAAAACTTAGAGCAAATTTAAAGCATTTGAAGTTGAATTCCTGAACTATTTGACCCATTTTTTGTTTCATATTGTGATGCACAATTGAATACTGCATTGATCTCTAGTAACATTCTACATATCAATTTTTAAAGAATGTTTACTTATTTCAACTTTCTAAATAGTTTAGATCAAGTATGGGCAACCTTTGACATGTTGCGAGCCAAACTTTAGCGTGCAAATACGTTCGCGGGCCGCGTTTAAACGCCATATCACTCGATCTTCCTCATTTGGATTGAGTATGAGTAAGTACTGTGATATATTTTTTAATTGGGTTTTCCAAAATATCTCACGGGCCGGTGGTTGCCCACATATGGTTTAAATCACTAATTACCTCAATATCATGTCAAGCGAATAAGAGCTTATTCATTCTGTGATTTTCGTATGGAACTTAAAATGGAAAATCAAGTATTTCTGTGTGAAATTAAGGTCGATATACCCTCCAGTACCTATCTCAAATACCGCTACACCACCGCCCTTACATCGAGGTCTTAAACAAATTCTGGGTTATTACCTATGGGAAGTCCATGCCACATCAAAATTTCTATTATCTGACTGCGATTGACTTGACTTGATTCGTTAGTAAATAATACTCGCCCCCACTCATTATTACCCCAATTGTTAGCCCACATTCTACAGGCTCTTTTACGTTCTGCCATGAGAGGAATACAAATAACGGTTTCAGGCATATAACGCAGAGCTATTATAAACGATTTGTTATTGTTTGTCTTGATGTTGCCTAGCAATAAACTCACTGCAAATCTGTATTGCATGAAGATTGCGATTTACGTTTGCTGCTGCTCTTATTACCTAGCCTTGTCCTTGTCTTCTTTGAACATTTCCATTTTCCAAATGAGAGTACCAAAGTCTAGAAATTATGTTTTCGCTCTCCCTAGGCTCTTCAGCAACACTTTGTCGTCTTCATCCACTTTTCTATTGACTTATGGTCTTCCAAGCCACTACCTCTGACAGATCGTGGTGTGCTTCTATTTCGGACGACACTTAAAATTGTAAATATGTATACACTTCGGCGGTAATCGCCTTGAAACATTCATCAACATGGTCTAACATATCTGTATATACAGTTTTTAATTTAAAAACGTTGGCACTAGTTTATAGGTATTTATTGGTAACTAACACGACTTTTTATTATCAATTAACAGAAATACCCGTTAATTGTTTTGAACAGCATACTTATAAGACGGGCCTCTTGTTTTTCATTGAGCATTCTCGGATTGGATGGAAGGAAAGTGATTTGGTTCTGACAGATATTTTAGAAAGATGATTTAACAACCTCTGCAAAATACAAAGCTGGGCATGCATTTATCTGGGAAACCATGTCACAATAACATGCAAAAAGCCTTTTGCATACTTTGCAATAGGAAATAACTAAATCTATTGAAAAGTTTACACATCGAAGTCGTGGTTTAAATCTGATAGTTTTAGCACAGAACAGAGCGATTTCGTCAAAAAACTTTGAATAAAATTTGACTGAAAAACCAGTTAATTCAATGCCAAAACAGACTCAAGCACGTATTAGACAATAACTCTTGTTGTCTTTATTGGATTTTCTTTCTAGACAAAAATTTGCAAATAGTTTAACATTTTGATTAAATTTATAATTTAACAAAGCTTATAGCCATTGTAAACGTTCTTGGTTTTTGTACATGCTTCATGACCCACTGCTATATCTCATATGAATTGAAATCCAAAATTGTAATTTTGAAATAGAACCATATTGAAACCGAATCTTCTTCGAACTCTACCGTTAGCGACGGGCAAGATAGCACTTCGCCATGGACCCATAAACCATGAATAAATAATGCACGGTAAATTATGCCGATGTCCGTGTGGTATTTATAGCGTGGCGGCTAGAGAGAGTAGCAGAGATAGCGAAAAGGATAGAAATTCCGGCTATGCAAGCGGCGTTCACGCACGGTCTCCTACGGATCTATCGGAGATCCGAGGCAGAAAGAGAAGAAAAAAAAAGCAACACAATCTCCGATTGTGGCTTTGAAGTTTGCCGCATGACCGCGCTCGAAACAGCGGCGTCGTAGACTGGGAATAAGCGCCGCCTGTTCGAATTCATTGTTTCCGTATGACGTAACGCGAACAAGTGAAGACCTGCATCACGCTAACGAAGATGCGCATCGCATTAATCTATTTTAGGGCGTAATTAAGTGACGAATATGCAAAAGACTTTTCGAACTCCACTTCTATATACGTCAATAGAACATCTCTATGAAGATTATGGGTTTTAACATCGAATTTCTGTAAAGAATCATGAGAATAAATGTTGAACCGTCCTTTCTAATGATAAAATATAAAGTATCTTAACCAAAAACAAATCTTTAAACATGAAAACGCAAAAAATATCCTCTCGTTGAAACATTTTGGTGGTTCATACTGGCCACAATTTTATTTTTACCTATGAATACATTTTTTTGAACTTTTGTTCTATGTGCAGCTTGCAAAAATATTGTCAACACTTTAAAAACGAGCATTCATTATAGTCTTGTCCGCCTTTTGACATGAAAATACTTAACAAATTTAATACTTCACATAATGATCCATTCCATAAATATTTTGTTTTATTTTCGCTACAAAACATATATAATTACAATGGCAATGTAACGTAATTGTTATAAATAAATTAGTATTCTAATCATGAATGAACATTATTTAATATATTTATATATATTGTAATACTTTCCGAATACTATTCTTTTAACCTGCACTATATGGATAATGGAATAGAGATCTTCAAATATTAACAACAGATAATCAAAATATTTTGTGCTGTAAAAAGAAAATTATAAATGTCTTCTAAGCGATTTTGCTCAGTAAGGTGGACATCAGAAACAGCATTGCCCTGGCGTTGTCTAATAAAAGAAAAAAGTAAGATCATAACTTGCACTTTTTTGTATAAAAAAGTTTTAACATGAACCATGTTTTAATGTAACAATTACACTATTACTGTTGTTATATGTTATATATATTATGATTATGGTCACATTTCTTGAATAACCACAAAATAGAAAAAAGAAAAATCCATAAAAAAAATGGAAGGAACAACACAAGGATACGCACTTTATTACACGGGGCCGATTGTGCCAACTTGAATCAAAATAATATATACAGGGCGCGGAAAAGAAAGGAAACCAACAAAAGGAATGGTAAACAACGGAATCGAAGCTAAATTACAGAACTAAAGCCGGAAAAAAAAAAACGAAAACCAGTCTCATAGACGTATTTTATTCCGAATTAAAAAAGTTATAATCATGTTATAAACGTCCACATTGTTCTGTGCCAAAATGAAAGAGGTATTAACTGATAGGTAAAAGAAACTTACATAAATCTTGAACGAATTCATTTTGTTTCCGTAGTATATCTACCGCTACATCTTATCAAATTCATGTATGAATCGATTAGTTTGACTGTCTTTTATATCCCGTTTTTTTTTCTGGCAATATCCTACGCAAAGCTCGAACTCAGCCTGCAATTTCCAAGTACACTAGGGGATTGCCCTCCTAATCAATACACAATTATCACTTATCACGCATCGTCAATAATCTCACTTCAAGAAAACATAGATATTGAAATAATCTTGGAAGATTGTTATAAAGAAACTATATTTCATTTGCAAAGAGATGAAATTCGCTGGTATAAAACTTACCAAAAATAATTTTCTTTGAAAAAGTCAAAAGACGTAAATTCTTCTAACTTCTAAAACAATATAGTAGTCCTTATTTTAAAATTGCTATAGTAAGAGCTGCCCTGAACAACATAAATTAATAACTAGAGTTGTTGTTTGGGATATTTCGATCGTTTATTGGGCTTACATAGTTCGACGTTTCGACAGTTCTTCTACTGCCGACGTTTTCAGGGTATCCCTGAAGAAGGCTGTTGCTTGCCAGATTAATTATACGTTCAATGACGATTTTTTCGTCGACATATTTGACGTATTTGTCCTATTTTTTATTAGTGAAAGTTGTTGCGACTGGGGATCGAACTGGATTTATTTTTCCTGCATTTTCGTATTCCACCTGACTTAAGCTCCAACCAGGAAATTGTAGCTTAAATGTAAGTTTAACGCAGCAATTCCTGTTCCCCCTATTAGCTTACTGGTTAAGTCAATTGGAATACGAAAATCGAGAAAAAATAAATCGAGTTCGGTCTCCAGTCACGACAACTTTCACTAATAAAAAATAGGGAAGACATGATTAATGTCGCCTTCTCACGGCTACCCTGAAGACGACGTCAGCAAACTGCCGAAACTTCGGACAATATAAATTCAACAAACGGTGGAAATAGCCCCAACACCAACTGTAGTTATTACGAGGATCCATCGTCAACAATATCACGTTAAAAGATAAATTAAAGCAATTAAATACATTTTTCTGAAACCTATACACCTTTCTTTGAGAAATAAACCAAAGTATTGTTGTATCTAGATGAAAGATACATAAAAGATTTATTTTATTGAATGTTCAATATTATTTAAATATTTGTAACTGTTCTGGGTTAAAAGTTTATAGGCTATACCTGCTCGATATTACGTCCATTCTATCAGAAGCCATAAATTAATGATGACTCCATGAGAAATTAAATAAATATTATTTGGCATTTCGCCTTCGCAGGTAATATGCAACTAGGTAGTTACTGTTTGGTCAAGTTAAGCACTGTCGCTAAAATGTCGCGAAGATATGCTTTCATCTTCAGGAAGAAATATTAACTCCCGGCTATAAGTCCTTTGTTTGTACTGTATATACGAGGACCGCTTTTTTTTCGAAACTCCGGTCATGCCTGTAAACAGTCACGCGAGTGGTGGGAGACGGGAATGCCCAGAAGCTGATTGCATATCTCCTCCACTACAATATCTACCACTTACAACGTCATTACGTAATTTTAAGCCGAGTTGCAAACACGTAAACATGGCTGCTACAATTGATTCTCCCGTCAAGTGCAAGTTGCGTAATGTAATTCGATTCCTTCAACCAGAAGGGAATAGTGCTGCTGGAATTCATCGAAGAATGAGCCGAGTATACGACGAAAACTTCATGACATGCTGACTTCTGGAGTTCTTCTCATTCATGACAATGCCCACTCTCATACTGCTGCTGTAACCCACCGATTTCTTGAACAATTTCGATGGGAAGTTTTTGAACACCCAGCGTATAACCCGGTCTTAGCGCTAAGCGATTTCCATCTCTTTCGTGAACTAAAAAAATGGGTAGGAAGGCAGAGCTTCCGGAGTACAAAGGAATTTCAAAACAACGTCATGGACCATCTTGACTTCCTGGTGGCAACATTCTATGCAGAGGGGATTAGAAGGCTCACCGATAGATATCACAATGCTATAATCTTCATGGAGATTATGTAGAAAAGTAACAATGTTTTGGTAAACAAAATAAATTTATATTCATTTTGTTATTTACATTTGTTTTGTTTTTATGAGCTATCAGAGGTTGAAAATAAACGGCTCTCATGTAAGGCACACTAATTTGGTGTAACACATTAATTGTTTACTTAAAAAATGTAACCAACTTAACAAATCACGTTAATTGGTTGTGGAGAAGTTGTTTGAATCCTGAAGTTGACAACTTGAATGAAATCATTTTTGTAAAACTGTATTACATCAACATGATGTCGAAAATTTAACCTATCATTCAGCTTCCCCAAACTCTTCAAAATTGCTGTACCATTATTTCTAACCAGAGTATGTCTCTTCTAAATTTTAGTAAATAGTTTTATAAATACCATCGTAAAAGGTCCTTGTATCTTAAAAACTTGTGTAGTCCAAAGATGTTACTCTTACTATTTGTTTTTAAATCAATCCACTTTATGCACTGACAATGGCTCTAAAAGAACGTAACGTTCATTTTTCTCAATCCCACTACTCATCTTGAACAAGAAAAATGTATTATTCCAAATCTTCTCATGCATTTCTTAAATCACAACGGCAAATATCATTCTTTGTGAATCCTCGCCGTAAATGAAGCGGAAACACCGAGATAAACCATAGAGAGGGTCTATATTTCTATATAATGCGACCCTTTTCGGAAGCCTTTCAGAAAGAAATCAAAATCCAATATCGCAGCCAACGAAACCAGCCGGAAAACAAAACATCCAGACATCCGCGCAAACCTCAATCGAATAACTGAAAACAAAACAACGTACGCGATCGTCGGAATAGTGACATGTGCATCAATCACCATCCAGAAAAAAAGTCGAATTCCGTTCCCCATATCCTTCCTACGCTACTAGGGTATACAGTAAGTCGTGATTTTTTTCGGCAAATACTATTCCGGTTAATACGCTGCCGTGTTTAAAATATGGACTGTTCAATGTTCCAAAATATTCGCTAGTTATTCGCTAAAGCTCTTAGTGTAACATCGACCCAAATCCATTTAGTAAAAACGCGGCGGAAACACAATTTATATACTCAGGAGGAACACGGCGGCTAGCGGTGGTTGTATATCGAAGGGTGGATTTCGCTTTGCAAGGGTGCTTGCATCCCCCACCATCCAATTTCTCTCATTGCGACAATGGTGAATCGAAAGCGAGAGGGGACTAGCGTCAGCTGGGTCGGAGATAAGTCGTTATGAGGGCGATAGACGCAAAGGGCATAGGGCAGGGTTGAACTAGTTCTTATGACACATAAAAGCGATGCAACATTAAAGATTGAGTTATGAAATTCTGGAGCTGAGATGGTAATGAATACTACACTTCATAGCGTAAAGCATATAACATTTATACCTCAGGCGGTGTTCAATAATCACAGAGAAAATATAACTGTTTATATGAGACACGAATATATGTCATCAAGTCAAGTTTCTGAACACACTAATGTATTTTAAACCTGTATAGACAAGTTTTAATATGATTTTGTTAGAATAGTATAAAATGCTACATTTTTAATACAGAAATATTCAATTTTACAGAAATTTGGTTGCAATTATATCCCACGAACAACTACAAACGTTGCCACTTTAACGGTATGGATTATGTTAGAGCGTTGAACAACAATTAAGAAATCATATTCCTTTACCCGTCGACAATTATTTGTAATCTTGAGCCCTTCTCAGTGGCATATTTTGTGCAACACGCCATTATTCATAACACCACAAGCGTGGTTCAACGGATTACCACCTGAGAATTTAACTAGCCACTACATTCTCTATATACCAATTTGATGAAATCAGTTCGTGATGTTTGCTCGACGGAGACGAAAACTATCGTTCATGAAAGTAAATTGTTCTCTCATTGCTAGAGCATATGTAGGAACAACAGGTCGCAGAACCTCATCCAAATTTCTCTAACCAGCTCCATTATCTATGAAATAAAGATCGATGTGCCGTCCAATGCTTATCTCGATCCATGCCCATTATTGAGGTCTTTCCCAAACAAATTGTGTGTCAAATGCATGCCGAATCAGAAAATATTTATTATCTGATTCCAATGCAAATCTGGATTCTCCACTTAATAATACTCGCTCCTATGCGTTATTATTTCATATTTCAATTGGTATACTCACTAGCCCATATTCTACTGAGTCTCGTACATCCTATAGCAGTAAGAGGAATACAAACCAACGGTTTTCCTGCATATAAATCAAAGCTGTGAAAAAGATTTCTTATTGCTCGTACTGATACTAGACTTTCAGTGGCAACAGCAAATCTACTTTGGGAGGTTGAGTTGCATTAAAAATGCTATTTCTATGTGTTAGTTTCGGCAGGTATCGATCGTCTCTTGGTGTTGGTGATGTTGCCCAACTTTACCTTTGTCTTCTTCGAACATTTGCGGTTTCCGAAAAGTAATTCCAAAATCTGAAGGTTGTGCTGCAAATTTTCAGCAACACTTAATTATATTCTTCCAATTTCCAATTGACCTATGGTCATCCAAGCTCCGAGACAGAAGATCATAGTATATTCTTCTTCAATGTGGGGTGGTATTTACTACGATACCTGTGAATTGTACATCCACACAGGCCTTGCAATTGTTATGAAGGTCGATACTAGTTTATAGAAATATCTGTAGGTATTTTTTATTATCAATTATCAAGTATCTTGAGCTAATGTAAGAGAGAAAATAATTTGTGTGCAGAACAATTATAGACCGTCTGAATCTGAAAAGTTTCTCGCAGAGACACCAGTGCTAACAAACGTCTAAATCAGAAGATTTTGAGATACCTCATATCCGCGTTCACCTGGTTTACCACCTTGTGATTTCTTTTGCAAAGATAACTAAAATCAATACTCAATCAATATTTCGATAAAACCGTATAAAAGGAATTTACCATGTAGTTATTCAGACATATGAAGGTCATTTCGGAATTTGATGATCTAATGGTAAGTGTAAGCTAAAATATTTGTTTTTGACACTAAATGGAATTGTTAATTTTTATTACTGTTTTTAGACTAATCTGAAAATCTGGAAGTAGCCACAAAGTCTAACCTTGAAAAGAAATTCTTTTGAATTCTGGTTTTCTCAACCTAAAGGTTGAACTTTTCAAAGGAAGCTTCTCATACAGAAGGATACGAAGCAATGTAGTAACTTTTGCTTATCTCATATATAATCATTTCTTAAGCGCTAACAGTATAACTGAATTTTTTGTAAGACCTTCAATAATTATTTTTCATTTTGATACCAACTTTATGGCGGTTACTGGATAAAAATACGATTATTGTATTTCGTATAATTAATACTGCACAACCATGTTTCGAATTATTTGTGAACTATAAATGTTGTAAGATTTAAATACATATTTGTAAGCCCTAAGTACTTCAACTTTACCATTAGCAGTCCACATATAATATCCCTAGCAGATGTCCTACCCGCCCGCATATTCTGCATCTTGTCGTCTAATTTTTTCAGTTAATATGTTGCCTCCTTGTGTATTTTAAATTTTATCGTCGTCATAGGAGCATACGGAATTCGAAAAATTTAACTGCCTACGCCCACTTGTATATAAATACAACCAGCGTTTGTTTTTCTCCGGAATAATGGATTATTGGCTGTGTAAACAGAGATCTGTTATTTTTCGTATTGATTTTTGTTACTTCTCTGCTCCACGATGTTGTTGTCATACCATCAGCAGAACAAGCGAAGGTCCGCCTCCAACAAAGAACGGCGAAGATTATATTTGTGTAAGGGAGATTTTCTTTCTTTTCAATCCGTGTTTGTTTATTGCGTTAAGGCGCTTCGGAATGGTTTGACGGACTTGATTCTGTGTGGGACGGCAGGAAACTTAGACGTTCGAAGGTTTTTACAGGATATGTTTATGCGAAAATGTGCATGAAATATATTGTTTGGATATTTGTTTTGCTTTCTTGAACTACGTAAATATATCGGATTTTTTCTTTCTTTGTTGCACTTACCTGTTGTCTTTGAAATAAGCTGTGGTGGGAATCTTACTTACAAACATTTTCAATTTATTCACCACAAATTGCTAATTATATTTCTTGAAAAGAACACTACCGGGGTTTGTGTGATAATTGTGTCAAGAGCGAATATACTATAATGCAACTTCATGCAAGTTTGATAAAAAGCGAATATACTCATCTAGAGTAGCAAAATGGTTTAATAAAGGAATTTGAAAGCATACAAGGTAATCAAAAAGTGCCGATTGTGTTGGTATACCTGTAAAATACGCGTTGAAATTGATGAAGTTCACAGTTGTTTTGGTTTATTCAGTAGCGTATTTGACTACGAAACTCTGTAGTACCTGCAGTGTGGATATATGCTTTGGTTAAATCTTTGCCTAAAGTAAACCATTAATTTTAATGCATTAAGACTACTTATTTCTACAATGTTTGACATTTTATTAATAATATAATTCATTACACTTATTTTGGATTTAGGAAGGCCTATAATTATGAGACAGCATTGCTAAAGGTGTCAGATGGTATTATACAAGTTACCGATAAAGGTTTAATAACAGTAGTAGTATAGTACAGGGTGGCGCAGGAGAACGGGAAATTTTGAACGTTACAGTTGTCAGCACTGTAGAGCCGGCAGTTGTTCGTAACGTCGCACAATTGTTGTGAACGCATTGCCATTTAATAATCATGGATCGTTGGACTGGTGCGGAACGTGCAGTAGCTGTATAATATTTCGTGTGTAATATTTCGACAGCATTACTAGCTTGAACGTCATGGACGTGTCCCATCTGCGCATGCGATTACAACGTGGGTGCGTAATTTTGAAGAAACAGGATCTGACTTGAAAAAGAAAGCTCCAGGTGGCATTCGAACGGTACGTAGCCCAGAGAACATTGAGGCTGTTACACCTGCAATCGAGAGAAGTCCTCACCGCTCCGTTCGACAGCATGCATCTACGCTAGGGATTAAGCGACGAAGCTTACAAAGAATACTGCACGAATTACATTTCCATCCCTATAAGTTGCAGACTGTGCAACAATTACATGAACGAGACCCAGCGTCACGAATGGAGTTTAGTAGGCAGATATTGGCTAAAATTAACGAGGACGCGAATTTCGTTGGTAACATATGGATATCAGACGAAGCCCATTTCCACCTGAACGGTTTCGTAAACAAACAGAATTTTCGTTATTGGGCCCAGGACAATCCATGTGAGTTACACCAGCGACCACAACATAGCGACAAGGTCACAATATGGTGTGCTGTATGGTAGTGCAGCGACAGTAACATCCGCTCGATATGTTGAAATACTTCAAACATTCTTTACACCGAGACTGTACGAGCTTAATCTTAACATGGAAAACATATGGTTTCAGCAGGACGGAGCCACGTCACACACTGCTCAACATTCGATGGCAGCAGTTCGTCAATTGTTTGGAAGACGTATTATTTCACGTAACGGTGACATTGAATGGCCTGCGAGATCCTCTGATCTTAGTGTGTGCGACTTCTTCCTGTGGGGGTATCTTAAAGGCAAAGTGTACCGTACACGACCTGCAACTATCCATGAACTGAAGGAGAACATTCAACAAGAAATCACTGCCATTCCCCAAGATTTGCTACACCGCGTATTGCGGAGTTTTCATAACAGGCTGTTAGAGTGTGAACGCCGAATGGGAGGACATCTTTCCGATGTCATCTTTAAAAAGTAAAGAGACACTTTTGGACATTTTGATTGTAAAAATATAAATGGCATGCTGCATACATGCACTTTCGTTAATAAATTACTAGTTTTATGAATTTATTCGTGGAAATGACGTTATTTCAAAATTTCCCGTTCCCCTGCGCCATCCTGTATAATACTTTTGGATTATTCAAAAGCATTTGCTACAGTGTGTCGCTCTACTGTATGTAAACCTCTGCATTAGATGCGTTTAAACACTTATGGAAAGTTATTTACTTACAATTAGTCATGGACAAAGTGTTATTTTAAATTCATAAATGTAGAGACTATTGCAAGTTGGTTCTAGTGTCATCCAAGGTTCGTTTTTAGATCCACTTTTATTCCCAGTCTACACAGTTTTTCAAAGATTTTTTTCTCATAACCATATACGCAAATTTACTTTTCTTTTAAACCAAGTGACTGGCAGACAACAATGGGAAATATAGATATGGACTTTTACGCACAATATTTTTGCTACATTCGATTGACACATAAATTAAAACATACTTTTTGGTAAGCTTTAAATTTGCAAAGAGTTTGAGAAAGCTTTTCGCGTACCAGTTTGTGGTCTTCAGTTGCCAGATGTTTTATTTGGCAACTTTTAGGTAAGTTATTATAGTAAGTGTGGGTATATTGATCTAAAAAACAGAACTCATAGAACGGGGCTGGAGGTTTAGTGCATTGCGCACTTGGCCATCAGTCCTATGGTTCCCGGTTCGAATCCCGGAGCAGTTTCTCAGGGTTGAGATTTTCTGTGAATTTCGTCACTCCATAGTACATGTTGGGAATAACTTAACTTACATATCTTAAGACGCGTCACACACGCTGGCGGTAATAATAGGTCATAGCCTATTAATGTTCTATGTATTTGGGGAATCCGAAAGGATGGATTATCATTATAGTAAGTGTGCTTATATTAATCTGGAAAAACAAAATCCTCGTAGAACTACTTTATCTCTTAATGATAAAAGCTGTTAAGGGATGCGAAGGAATGGATTATTGTTATAGTAAATGTGCGTCCTATTAATAAAAAAAAACTATATCCTCATAAAACTACAATAAGTCTTAATGATAAAACTGAGCTATGTGAAGCCTTAGTTTTATTAAGTTTAATTAGTGTTCCATTGATAATGTCATTTGGAATCGTATTCAGAATATTCAAAATTCGAGTTTCCGATTGACAACCGATACTCATAAGTATGGTCACATTACAAACTTAGAAAATGTTGTGTAGTTAAACATGAAAAACAGACTAAAAATATTAACTTAGTTTCATAAAATATTTGTACCTGAACATCAGAGTTAGTGCTGACGGTCATAGTATCAAGATTTTGAGAGTTAATAACTACACTTACGTTCAGAACGTCTTTGTTTAAATGCAATACCACTAATGTTAGATTAAGACTCAGGTGATTTTAGGCCTTGTATAAAAAATGATCTCTGATTTTATTTACTTATATAAAATGGAACGCATAAGGAAAAAAAAATACATAACCGGAACCATGCTATTAATAACATAATTGCACCTTAGCAATTGAGTGCCATTTGAAACTTTTAAGTATTTAAGCCTATCTAGCCCTAGTATTTTGTTCCTAAGGAACAGAACTTATTTCCTAAGTACATTTCCAGGCCCCTTTGTATCAGAGGTAAGGGTAGTGAAAATGTATAATGAAAATAATCTTACTTTTCCCCACATATCATTCGATAAATGGGGCGGCAGCATTATAATACTGTCAGGTAAAACATTTTTGAACAAGATTTTATGTGAATGAAAAGCAATTATTATATCCTGATAAAAATAAAAGAAACGTCATTAAATTTAACGTCAGACTGAACAAGTAATAGCAACTTGTAAATTTTTGTCTTAAAATATTGCTGTTCAGTACTTTTTTTGATTCTAAAAAGTGGCAAAATATTGTTTCACTACCACAAACACCCCCTGGGGCTTAACATTTTTTACTATTTTAAATCTAAAACGAATAAAATAGAAAATGTCTCTATTTCTTCAAATACATAAAAAAGTACTATCGAAATTACAAGCACACCATACTGTGTAGCAACTATTCGGTGTTAATGTATTCCTGCAGGATGTGACGTGAATAACATACATACTTCTTCTTAGCAACTACTGGTTTTTGGAGTTTTTCTCATAATCAATCATATCGTTCAAATTATAAGTAATCAGACCTTTTTTATAAATTTTATTGTATTTCACTATATTTAACGCTACACTAATTATGTCCGAAATATTGATTAAAAGAAAATAAAAAGCATAGATGAAGAAAATTACGTTTGTTAAGTTCCCCAAGATCTCATTTTTCTTTATTCTGGTTCGTACTTGAATCGTATGGTTCGAATTGCAGCCTCACTTAGAACTGTGTCTCTGAATGAATATACATGTGATACCGAGTATAAGAGCTGATCTTATCCTGCGTGTCCTTTGATGGAAACACCAACGATTCCAATGTTATGTTGGTCAATGATGTCGCAACGTTGGAGAAGATAAACTACCAACTACGTTTCCAACTCGGTATGATAGAGTGGATTACAATATTTCTATGTTTTCGACTAGCTAGAAGAAAACGGCTTAAGGAAGATGATGATTGGATAATATCCGAATTAAAATGGCCTAACAGAAAAACTTACGGATTGGTCTATTTTAGTTCAAATATACCCGGAATTACGTAATCTTTACAAAGCAAAGCAAATTGAATTCAATGATACTTAACACGAAAGAGGGGCATCTTTCATGGTCCAATAAAGGCGCTGGAGATATACTGCATCGTTCAGGATGAAATCGCATACTTGCGAACACCAGGTCGAATCCAGTGGTTTGAAATACTTTCTTCAGTGATTCTTTTGCTCACATGGAATTATGAAACTGCATAGTGGGTTGCAGTTGATGACTATTCTCGCGTATCAGAATATATGATGACTTTTAAATTTATAGTAACACACAATTTAAAGGTCAAAAAACGTACACAACTCAAAGCAAAAGATAATGAAACAGATATTGCAAAGTTTCTTTGATTGCAACGTACATTTTCTGATATCAAAAAGAAGAATAGTTTTTGGATGGTTTTTTGTGAGATCCACTACGTTATTGGAAAGAAATACTGTCTTTGAATTAAAGCATTATCTTTCGCTTGTTTGCATGAGGTTTGTCGGATTATAAGTACTAAAAAGTGCTCCAGTTCGATATTACGTTTTAACTGTGCAATAGAACAAAAGTTATTTAAAATGTAGCAATATTTTTATTGCAAATGCTAGTAGAAAAGTTGCAGTTTATTAAGATAAAATAATATCTTGTAATACATTAAACATTAATTATTATATTAATAAATTATATAAAATAATAATAAATAATCCAATCAGTTGGAAATTCGCTTTGTCAACGATTTTATTGACAAACTAACACCTTCAATCTTTTATTGTGTTGCCCAATGTACAAGTTGGTAACGTAATCGAAAGTATTTCTTGACTTATTTAAATCTGATAAGCCTTTGGATGGAAATCTTTGTGCAAAATTTTGAATAAGGTGGTTTTTGGAAGGTTTAATCATGGAGAACCACGACGAATTAGTGTTTTTGGATTATCAATAGCACTCCTTTACCCTACTTGTTGTCCCAAACTTTGTAAATAACAATTTTTGCATATTTTGTACGGAATTTTCGTGCAATTTCTGCAATAACTTCCACCAAATTTAAAATGATGTCCTTCCAATTTAATTAACCGTAATATTTCTACTTCTATTAAGTAGTGTGTGGTGTTCTAGTAGAAATATAAATGGCGGTAGATTTAAAACGCAATATTTCTAAACTTTGAGAATATATATCTCTAACTAAAACATCCTTTACTATTTATCCTTAATTTTAGCACATGATAAGGATAATAGTGGATATTAGCTTATTCCCTATTTGAAGACATGCGAAAACTTCATACATAATATCTGCAATAATATGCTGATTCTTGGAAACATATCGTAGCTCGATATAACTTTAATTATGCAATTATTTCATATTACAGAGCACATTAAATAGCATATTTATTATATAAGCTACGTATTGTTCAGACATTAAAAATTGTCTCATTTATATTGCAAGATAACGTAGTCGCTATTATTGTTGTCGTTCTGCACGAATTATTAATTACATATGTCTATAAAATGGCTACGCTTACAAAGAGATATTTGTATTGGATGATAAATAATTACTAGATACGATACACGGTTTCTATCCCACTTTATTTTTATTGTCATTGTCGGTACGAACTGGAAGATAGATTTATAAATTGGAACGTTATAAAAGGAACGAGATAAATAAAACACAGTAATTCATTCAGGATTTATTTAAAATGTACAATTACAAAATATAATACTTCTAATAAATGATTTATTTTGTAAGTTGGAATTTTTACATCCTCCCTATTTAGATTAGAAACTAAATTTTTATTTGAGATGATGAGATTTTTTCATCCTAGAGTGATTTAGTATTGAAAAAAGCCTCCTTGATATGATACTTTATTACGAATATTTTGCTCTTTTGCAAGCTTTTAAAGACACTTATATCTGGAAATTTTACACACTTAACCAAACAAGACGTTTTAGTAATTACTTCTTCTAAAATTGCACATTAAATAAGACTTAGTATTTTATATATTATTGATATTTATTCAATAAATATTATTAACTTCATTGTTTCAAAACTATTTTACTAAATGCAACACTACACTTTGTTTTTCAGATTGCACTTCCTTTATGTTTATTTATTTCTTAGGGAGAAAGAATTTTGGCCGGTACTGTGTGTAAATGATAATAAGCTTTTATGTATGCTCTCTAAATAATATTTATACCTGCAATAACTGTTAGAAGCCGAACTGTTTGCGGCATCACATGGAAAGTGGTTTTGATATTCTACTGTTCGTCATGGGGGAGCATTAATTAAGACCACCACTGTACATATGGATATATCACTATAAAATTATATCTATTGGACTTTGCTATAATTACGCGAAATATTACTATCGCATTATTACATTATTTTTACACTTTATTGTAGTATTTATTGCATAACAAATTCTAGTATATTCTACAGAAATTAAGCGTTAATTTGTATGGGCACTCAATTATACCTTACTGTAATAAAATATATAAAGTTGTATAGATCAATTGACCTTCCCTCGTATATTATTATCATTATTTAGCACGTCAGCCTACAATTTATAACAGGTATTGCTACTGCAAATGGTAAGGACTGTACGCATTCTCCTCAGGCAATACTAGATTTGAGCCGCAACATTTTAACACAATAATCGTGGAGTATTGACTAGACAAGTTAACAAGAGTTACCACAGCGTTTATGTGTAGTCTTTCAGGAAATATATATATATGTCTGGAGCCTGTTGTGCTATAAATTATACCAGAGACCGTTATAATTGTACCAGACCGTAATATTTTTTTTCGATGAATAGTTTAGGTTTATCTAACTTATACTAGAAAAATATTTAAATAAACACAATCAGCGAAATCATGGCATAGACACTTTCGTGACATTTTTAAGGCAATCTCAAATCAAAGCAAATGCTGTAAATTATTTATAGCTCATATATTAGATTTACACTACCGTAGAGTCACTTAAAACCGAGGAGATAACGTTTTTTTCTTAAGAAAGATAGTGGAAGTTTCCTTCAATTCATGTTAAAATCTGCGATTGCAGCTGCTTTATTTTTATTTCTTTAATATCTTGCATATTTTTAGGATGTGAACTCTAAATGAATTAGTATTGCATTGCCCAATTAACTAGCTAAACTACCAAAATCTATTTAGACTAATTTGCATTAAAACATGTCTATCATTACTACAATTATAACTTACAGTTTAACTATAACTTATAATATACTCTATTTTTTAATTCAAAGGATTGTTTTTGAATTGAAGCGCCTAAAAGTAGGCTAGCTGTTGGCCTGTTTTCGGCAAAAATTACACAAGCGGTATTTGATGAATTCCCGCCATATTGTTACAACAACTGATTGATATTTAGATCGTATATTTGTGTCGGCGCGTTTGCATTTAATTTTTCTCTATAAATTTACGTTGTAATAATTATGTAACTACAATTTACATAAAATTCTAGTTAGTTTTAAAACTGCTGCCAAAAAATAGCTTCGGAAAATTCCATTGCGGAGACGTTTCTTTTCATTTTACTCCTTGGAATTAAAAAATAGGGTATAGTGCATATTACAATAAATCACAAAACATTGGCACTAGTACACTGAAACACCATCTCTCTAACCACAACTCCTCACTAAAAAACTTCAATTAAGTATTACTGCTGAAGGTGCTGAAGTTTAGTTGTCGTTAGATATCAAGTTCAAATATATCAATGGAGTCGGGTTTTTTTTTTTTGAAATTATGTTCATGAAAACACATTGGCATTTACTGAAAATGAAAAGATTCAGACATCATAAATGTTAGTGATTTAGGGTATTAGAAAGGTCGGCGATAATTTCTTTATTTCGTTTTCTTATTATTTACCAGCTTTTTATGTGGCATAATGACATCGGAAACTTGTTTTCTGTTCTTTTTTCTTGCTCGTTAATTAATTTTTAAGATGCCCACACTAAGTATACTTTTAATGAAATTGTCAATATACACCGCGTTTAATTACAAATATAAAAATGCATATACAATATAGATTTGGACAAACTTAACTCTATATATGTTGTTTTTTATTCGAAATGATAGATAGTAAGTATGTATGTGTTTCCAATAGCAAACACAAAATGTGTTTAATGAGGGTAATTTCAGCAATATTTATTTATTTTCTTGAGAATCTTTATGCGTTTTTTAGTAAAAGCTGAAATATTTTGGACTAGAGTACTTCGATTAAAAATACGACAACGCTATAATAATAAACATGCTCATAAAATAAATAATCATAAAATCACTGAAATATCAAATTTAGACAAAATAGTACAATTGTGTAACCAACAAAAGTGCTCAATCTTCGATTTTTATTTTTTGGGATTACTTAAAAGAACAAAATGACCAAGATTTATTTGAAAGAAGAAAGTAACCGACTACACACGCGCGTTTCTACCCCTAATACCGACGGCTATTGATTTCAATAGTTATGTTAAACTTATTATTATTTTTATTTCCTTAAGCATGGCTTCAAAATTCTCCATTTCTGAATAAACATTTTTGGTCTTACGAGTTTACTGAATTTGTACTTTTGATACCCTTTTGCAATGCTACCACATAAATATAACAATTCTTATAAATCAAGACGAACCTGGCATTTTTGCATTACTGTTTTTATCCTAAGGTTTTTCAAAGAAAAGTTTTTATACAAATTTATACGCCATTTACAAAATGTAGATAATATCTAAGTAGATGCAAATTCCATATGTCAGAGGAACGTGTTTTTTTTTCCATTACGTTAATCAAAATGCGATTACACTTGGTTTAGTGTACATACAAGGTGCTCCACTTAAAATCATATAGCCAAAATAGGTTAATACCAATAAAATTAACCTATTTTAATAAAATTTAGGCCAAGTGAAATAATTATGAATTGAAGGGGATACATTTTACGAGGTTATAAATTTTGTATCATTTTAATAATAGAATGCCTGTTTTTTTGGTAAAATTAAGAAAAATGTGTGAAATAATGTCATTTTCCGCCATGTTTTCTTTCCAAAATATAGGCTATTTAAGTACATAAAGTACAACACTATCTGGTATGGTTCAGTAGTTTAACTAATTTGATAAATGATTATATTTAATATTTTACTAGCATACCAAAGTAATTAGTTTTCGTACCATTTTGAGAAGACTTATGCTCCAAATATGTAGGTATTATGATGTGTAAAGAACTTTAGCACTAAAATGTAGCGATTAGATTGATAGACAGAACAATATCAATATACATAAATGAGAAACCGCCACAAACAAAAAAAATATGTAACCTGTAATCATAATAAAAACTTGATGGAATTCGAATTTTTAATGATTAAAAATCTAAACAATTTTTATTACCTAGGTATTATAAAAGTAAACATAATACCAAACAACCAGTAAAGCTGTTAAAATACAGTGACTCACAGTGAAAATAATGCAGTGGTATATAATTTGGTAATAATTATTTAGGAAAAGTAAATTAAATATATTACATCTACTATTCTTGAAATAATAGAAAAAAACAGAACTCATTCGAACAGGTATTACGAATTCTAACAAGATAACATTTACAACGATTACATATTCAACGTCACAGTGAAAATGATGCACCTACAATAATAATGAATTAATTATTTTTGAAAGTTAAAAAAGAAGCAATTAATATTTAGTTGGGTTTCGCTTAGATTTTATAATCTGTTTGGAGCAGATTCTACTAACTTATGCGTATAATCTGGCAAAATACTGTTCCATTCTTGTAGCAAAGTATTTTTTTAGATCATCCATATTAGATATTCGATTACTACGCACTTTTGCTTCAAGAATAAGCCACATATTTTCGATAATGTTTATGTATTCCTGGCACTAGATACTAAATTCTGTTTAAGGATTTTTAAGTACATAATAATACCTTCACCTTCCAAAACCAGCAGCAGAAACACCTCCATGGTTAACTACTGATTTTAAATGTTGCGATTTTAATTCTTTATTCTTTTTTCTCCACACATTACCTTTACCATCTGAGCCGAAAAGATTAAATCTACTCTCGTAGGAGAATAAAACAGTTTTCCAAAAGTCTTTATTTTGATCCTATAATGCAAGCTGTAAGCGACTTCTTTTATTCCTGTGGTTTATAAACGGTTTTTTCCTGGCTATTCGTCCGTGCAAATTGGCACGTCCCAGAGTTCTTCGAACTGTTTCTGCATTTACGGTATTTCTCAAAACACGTTTCACCTCCAGAGTTAACTTAGAAGGACTAGAACAGTGGACTATTTCTAGATTGTCTAATAATCTGCTACTCCTCATGTTCGTCAAATATTTCTTTTTAGATTTATTTTACATTTGTTCTTCACTATGTTTTTGCGATTATATTGTTCAGTAATATGCTGTGTCGCGGATATATTTCCATTTAATATTTTTGCAATTTTCCAATGACTTTTAATTTTCTCATGATGAAAGACTACTACTTCTTGTGCTTCCAACGTTGTCTGTCGACCCATGTTGAACTATTCTAAATTATAAGTTGCTTGTGATAAAATCCGCTTCACAGTTGTAACAGATAAAGAGGTAAAGTACACGTGCATCTACTAGCTATCCCTATTCGAATAAAAATTGTGTACTAGGCCGATCATTTTCTACTGCGATGCTAAATATGAGTTAGAAATCGGAGTTAGAAACCTTTACGAATTAGTTTTGTTTTATTGTTGTAATATATTTCAAAAATAGTATATATAATATATTCAATTTACTTTTCCCAAAATTTTCAACTTCTTACCAGATTATATACAACTACATCATTTTCACTGTGAGTCTCTTGTTATGAATGAGTGCAGTAACCTCATCGATCGCATCAGGAAAAATTCGTAAACGTAACTTTGAAATTACGTGTTAACGCTGATACACAACAGAGTTCAAGCATTTGTAATCTTGAAATATTGAAAAGATATTTGAAAAATATGTAGTTTATGTTTCTTAAGTAATTCAGATTTCTTGTAATTTGTCTATGCCCCTTTAAGTGACACAATTTATATATATTTTTTGTAGATATGTAGTAGTGTTTAGAAGTAGTAGAAACGTTGATAAAAAGCTGAATTCGGTGTACAAATTTATAATTTAAGGACATAATTGATTGTTGCAGGCATTCCATAGACTAGTGCTAAGGGTTAGTTATGGCAGCTTGGATATTCAACTACAAAAGGTGGAGTTACTGAAACTAGAAAGTCTTAAATAAGCTGTTTGAAAAATTTTATAAATCAAGCAACATAAAATATTTGGAGTATAGGAGATGATTCCAAACGTAATTACCTGTAAATTTGTAAAGCACTAACAATTTTTCTGATAAATTCGATACATAAAACTATACCTTTATGGTATAAACTAAATATAACTAGCTAAAAATAAATATGTAATTCCAATCACTAATTCCATTTACTTTTAAAACAAAGCACAACACTATAGAGTCTTACCCGCGATATACACTTCAATTCAAAATAAATAAACAAAAAGATGTCCACTAAAACAACACTCTAACTTGTAGCCCCAATATCGTAGAAACTGTGATTCTATCCGATTTCACTTGCTACATGTAGTCCTTCCTGTGAACGGAAAACTAAACTTTACTCGAAGAGGGAAAAAACAAAAAGCAACAGAAAAAAGTTACATACTCGTCCGAAGCCAACGAAACACAACACATATCACGCGACTACAAAACTCACGACTAAATAATTTGGACGTAACGAAACGGCATGGACGCCGTAGAAAACTACACAATATAATCTCTTAAAAGGTTTCTGGTCCAGTTCTGTTCGAGAGTCCGATTGTTCTGTTGCTAGGGCGATGCCACAGCCGTCAGACCGGCTCACTATGCGTTTTAAGAGAGAGGAGACTTTTGTGCTGACAGTTAAACGTGTGTGGGTGGAAAGATCGACGCTTTCCGTATGATGAAGATAGGGTGGGGGTACGAAGGGAGCCGCGGCGTACAGTACGCGCGGATCACAGAGGATTAGTAGAGGCGGTCGGTATGACGGGGAGGGGGAAGCCGAAACAGCTGAGCATCTGTAAAATCTATACCCAAGCCAGGCTATGTCAGAAGGGGGTATATAACATACAGAGTGCCTCAATTATAATGTTTTTTTTTTCTGAATCACGAAGACGATTGACGTTAACTGTTTTAAATTAAAAAAGGAAGTGAATTACCAATTTAAATAGATTTTAGTGGAAAGGGTTCGTTTCGCGGAGTTCCTTTCTTAGAAGATTAGTTATGTTCGTCAGTTTATTTGACATTTTCAATGAAATTTAAATCGATACTAAGTATGCATACGTAAAAATTACCCCAAGCAACGGCTCTCTTTAGCTGTTAATTGTTCCACAAATAGTTAGAACTTTAAAAATGAATGTAACACGATTTTAAAACAATACGAGTTTCCACGTCCGGTAATGCCTAGATGCAGTATATTCCCAAACTTGGATTTACCGCTCATCAATAATTTGTATCCGTTATGGTAACTTTTAGTTCAGATGCAGTAACTACCAACATGAATTTCGTTAAGATATGAGTTATGGACCTACGAAGATAACCTATAAATGGCACTCTTAGACTGATTTTTAGATACCTTATTTTTTACCTTTGAATTCGGAGAAATGCAACATTTCCATTAAAATCTACTTAAATCGCTAATGGATTACACGCTAGTTGAAACTTTTTAAGAAAATGAAAAAACTAATCTCACAGTAATCAAGGTAAGATTTGAACCCACGACCTCTGTGTCACCGGCGCAACGTGCTACCAACTCCACTTCGAGACTGAATGTGAATTCAAATCGGTTTTAATACGTAGATATTAGTTGCCAGCACGTTCGCCGGTAACACAGAGGTCATGGGTTCAAATTCTACCTTGATTGATATTTTTTCAGGAATAATAAATGTAAGGAAATCATAATTTTATCATTGCTGATACGAACGGTAGTTTAATATCAGTACCTGAAAATTTTATGAAATAACGACTACTGATTTCGTTCGCACATCCTCAAACCAAGACACTCTAGAAAATGAGTATAAAACTAAAACAAATGCAAACAATACAACAAACAGCTTAACGGTAGCAAAATTACGTTAAAAACCCACAAATTATGTAAGAACGAAACAAGAAAATAAAACGAGTGTTCAAAAAGGGCAAGTCAATAAGAACTGCTACAATTTTTACATTGTACAATTGCTACCGTGATGCTGTTTATGATATTACAAATACATCTGTTTTAGTTTTATACTCTTTGTGTGTTTTGGTCTGAGGATGCGTAAACTTGTAACGGTAGCCGTTATATATACCGAGTCAATAACATTCTAAATTATATTCATATTTGTCTAAAGCTTTTTTCAAAATGGATTAGAGACACTTTCTACGTAATTTTAAGTTATTCCATGCAAAATAGAATATTTTCCAGAAAATACAATTGGAAAAAGCAAATTTCTTCATACTATAGTTCCAAAAAATATTTGAACATATTTTTGATAAATTTGTATCATTTGGTTGAATAATTGCTGTTCCTAACAAGGAATATTTGATAGATGAATGTATAAAAAGCCAGTCGTTGATTGAAAGACTTTAACTTACGATAGATTAAATATTTGGCTTTAGAACTTTTGGCATTATTTATATCCGTTTTATTTATTATTTACTTCGTCTTTATTTAAAATCTACTCTTTTTAGAGGTATTGTTTATCAGTGTCATTGTCCAAGTACGTTATAGCATTTCTGACCTATACTATTAAAGTTGAGCCGAGAAGTTAAGGCAATGGCAGCCGCTGGAACCATTTGTGCTGTTTAGTAAACTAACGCCATTAGGGAAAGTGCAGAACGAGAATGAGGGTCATTTCAAAATGAATAATTCTATAAATCCAGGAAAATGATTGGACTTTACTGGAGGTCATTTAAATGCTTTAAATCGCGTTAATCCACGTCAGTCAACTTGAGAATTGATCAGTCGGCCATACGACATTTGCCTTTCATAAGTAAAGTTTAAAATGAGTGTAAGAGTGTTACGCATTTTAAGCGAAAAATACAAAAGTATCGCATAATGAAGCAGTAATTAAAGTATTTTATCATTAACACTCAATTTATAATTGCGGGTAAAAAAATATTTAGAAGAAAGAGCCAACCCCGATATAAACCCTATCGAGAACTACTAGTACATAGTTCCGAAAATAGTTGCCAGAAACAAATTAAAAACAACAGCACCTAACAGAAGTAGTCCAAAAGGCACGGACGAAAGGTATTTCAATAGAATATTTACAGTATTGGAGGTGTTGGAGCCGTTAAACAATGATAGCGCAAAAAATAAATCGTACTTACTTCGAATCTTAGATAATATTTTTATTTAATCAAAAATTATGATTTTTTACAAACATATACATTCATAATAAAAATCCATGCCCTCACATCCCCAATAGCTTTCGACAATTACAGAGTGCATCCGCCAACTATGAGTTATTACGCCTGCACTAGGGATGCGTCTCAAGATATTCACTCTCACCATGGACTGTGAAAAACCACAGAAAATCTCAATTCTGGGAAGCAACAGCACCAAGGTTTGAGGTCACTAGCCCGAGATTTATCTAAAATAAAGATAAGGAGCTGTTAATTATATTCCAAAAAGATTTTATCTGTTCACTTGTGTTACTATGCGTGATCCAGAAGTAGTTTGCTCTATAACCAAACGTGGTGGCGACAATTTAATACGGATACTGGGCGACTGTTTATAGTCTGGAAGAAGGCTAATTTCTAAAATAAGCGAAAATATTTCAGTAGATGGTTATCTCGTCGTGTTGGGAGACCTAATGTTGCCATATGCGAAAAACGAGATGCAAATTTATTGGAAGCATGTGCTGACACGAAGTAGACCAGAAGAGTTAACAGTGTTCCTGAGAGCGTAATATTGATGCAATGTTATGGTCTACTGGAAGTTCCGATTGATTCCAATTGAAGATCATTTAATATACAATGGTGGAAAATCTCAGGCTCAATAATTTTTATAAATGGGTTCTTTGATTTAAATTTTGTTAACAAATTAATAAATGTATACCGCTTTTTGACAAAAATAAATGTAATATATGTTTAAATATATGTTTTTTTCTTTTACAGAAAACCTAAGGCATTCGCTGTCTAGCTAATCTTTAAATATTCTAATTAATAAGCGAAACAAAATGAAAGCAATAGATAAAAATAACTTTGAGGAATTTAAGAAGATTCGACGTCTTTAATCTTTGAAATCGTACTCACTCGCACGTGATTTCTCGCCTTTTGGATGTACTGGTCTTAGGCTTCCAAGATAGCTGCTACACTTTATGAAAGGATATAAACGAAGATCGTTGTAAAATTATAGAGTTATATGAGAAAATATCTAATTATTCTCAGGAGTGACGATGACAACATGTGTGACTTTGACACGATGTTTTTCTATACCCATAGCAACACATTTGTTTGCCTGTGTGGAAGGCCACACAGTAAACACATACTTGATATAAGTGAAATTATATAGGTAAATGCTCCCAGTCTTGCTATCCTTCCGTCGTACGAGACATTTTGAAGATTATAAATATAATTTCCTAATAATGCATATTTATACAATATGATTGAAATGTGTGAGTACAGTAGATTAAACGTCTTTTAAGAATGAAATTTGGAAATATTTATTTATATAAAAATATGTTTACGAAAAGCGATATATGTAATAAACGATAGTAAAGCTTACGTCTCCTCTGCAAGTGTTGTTGAAGGGACTCTCTTTTTTTTAATTTGAAAATTATGAATAAGTTAATAAAGAATACCCAAAGTAGATATCTGTAAAACTTTAGAAACAAACCTGTACAGATTGAATATTTGTGCTAAAAATTCATGGAGAAGGAGTACTAACGGTACTTTGCCCCCAACTTATAACATCAACCATAATAAAAAATAACGGCGTGCACCAAACGGTGATAAGAAAATATCTGGAATAGGTAAACTAGTAAAATTTAGAAAAATTCATTGATAATAAATAGACAATATTTCATATCATTACAATACGTTAAGAAAAACGTACGTGGTTCTAAATCATTCAATATCATCAAAAACCTGTGAATTAATTCCGCTAAGAAATGTTAACGCCTAGTGGAATCTATTTCATTAAGGACAAAGATTATCCAAAAAAAATATATTAATCGTTTGAATATAGCAGTTATGTGTTTGCGTTTTCATTGAAAAATTATACGTTATTCTACAGTCAATAACGTATAATTTTTCAATGTCTTTTATTGCTGTGTAATTATCTTAAACGTAATTACTACAACTGTTGTCAATCAAACGTTGTTATTCATTTCTATTTAAGACAACTACCACCTCACATCTTACCATTAGCACGTTCTGTATACCGCACATACTACCCTGTACACATCGGACTCGGGTTTTATGAAGGGAATTGAGTCGGGAATCCGTCGGTCCAACCGGCTGTTTGCCGAGGGATAGACGCTGCTGCTGTCAGTGGGGCGGAGAAGAATGTGGGGGATAGAGGCAGAACTCTCACGTTTCAAGTTGAAGGACAATCCGCGCGATCGTCGCAGCTGTACTAGTCGTCCGAAAAATATCGAGCCAACAGGGGGATCTGTTTTCGAAGAATTTTCCTCGAAAATTCCCACGAGAAAATCCAATAAGAATCTAACTTTTAAAATTCGTGTTTTGTATAAAGATAAAAGGATGAAGCACGGTAGAAAAATCTTAACGAAGGAATTTTTAATATCATAAATCATTTTTGTTCATAAAAATGCTTGGCAATAATAAAAAAATTATAAATTTATGAAATTAATAACAAATTAGTTTTCATATTAGTAAAGGTATGGTAAAACCATTAAGTCGTATTTTAAATTAAATAATTTAGACACAATCCATTGGTATTTCTTCAAAATGCGAATCGGAATTTCAATAGAATGAACGTCACACCAAAATAAGTATGGGTAAGAGTTCCGTATAAGGGGCATCGAGTTAAGGATTTTAATAGATTCTAAGGAAAAGCTCACGCTTTGCTGTGTTTAAAATTGCCCTTCTTTTTTTTAGGAGTTTAGTTTAAGCTACCTAAAAATCGATTTAAAAAGGACTATTTCTAGGTTATGTTTGGCGGTATATGAGTCATACTTTACGAAATTTATGTTGGTAGTTATTGTGTTTAAAAGTTACCGAAACGGATAGTAAACACTGCTGAGCGGTAATGTTTCATTTGAATATTGGAGAATAATCTGTTATATAATATTTACTATCCCATATTTTTTATTTTGTATACAATATAGGTAAATAGACTAGTACTGTTTTAAAACTGTATTACATTATCGTGAAGTTCTCATAGTCCTTTTTCTATGGTTCTCATTATAGAAAACAATTAACAGGGAAAAAATAATGAAGACAATAATTTTCTAGCGAATATTACTTATTATAACATGCGAAATACAATAAATAAATGAATTAGTTTGGTTTTGAACGCAATTAACTAATTATTACTACGAAGATTACACAAAAACTGTACCGAACTGGTAGTAAATTATAGAATGCACTCTAATATTAACGTGATTTTGTTACGCGCATCAAGCAAGCCCGTCTGTCAATACGAAACATATAAAAGTAATATGGTATATTAAGTCTACACTGTTTATAACGTCAATGCACTATTTTGTGAGTAGGTCATGCAAAGCAACTACCACAAAAGGATAAATAAAAATTGTTCTAAAGTAATAAATGATTTATAAATTAGAAACAATCACGCAAATAGCAACGAAAACATATTTCTAAAATAGTAAATGATTAATAAATTAACAAATAATCCTGGGAATAAAATAATATACTACAAAATATTTTTCAAATAATAGATTGGAAAATAATTCTGCAAAATAAACAATATACCAGCAAAAGAAGAATGGTAATTCTGAAACATGGTCTAAATGCCCCGAGAAAAGCGTCTAGGATTTTTCAATTAAAGATGTGCAAAACGACGATGTTTCAATTATACAAGTTTAATGCATATTAATGTATGATTTTAGAGGAAAAGAAATATTCTCCGTTGAAAAAACCAACACACTGCACTAATACGAAATAATAAGAAAGAAGGAGACCTGAAATTTACACTGGGTACTGCTGTCTAAGAGCGGCTAGCAGTTTCCTGAACAGGTCCACACCTCTTTTACGTATGTACATCTCTACACCATAGCCATCCCACAAGGTGGTCTGCAAAAGTCTGCCGTGCAAAACGTTTGGTGTCAATCCAAGCCTTGATGGGTCTCCAGCAACACTCAATCTCCTGGGTGTGAACATCTTCAGCTGCTGTATATATGTAATTTACTACCAGTTCGGTACACTTTTTGTGTAATCTTGGAAGTAATAATTAGTCAATTCTATTCAAACCCAAACTAATTATATTTACCTATATTATGTACAAAAATAAAAAATATGGCATAGTAAATATTATATAACAGATAATTCCCCAATATTCAAATCAAATTTTGCCGGTCCTTAGTATTTTCTGTTTTGGTAATTTTTAGTCCAAACACAATAAGTACAAATTTAAATTTCATAAACTATGACTCACATACCGCTAAACATAACCTAGAAATAGCCCTTTTTAAATCGATTTTTAGGTGCCTTAAACTAAACTCTTATACGGAACTACAACCTAAGTATGATTATAATTTACAAATTAAAAGAAAAAATTCAATAACTATCTTGAAATACTAAACGCGATGTGTACATTTCAGAAATTAAAAGAAGATAGGGTCCACAATTAATTTATTTGTAAAAATAACTATGTCAAGCATTATATCGTTAGATCGTTGAAAGATCCCTTTTCTATAAAGTAGTTGGCCGACTCTAGTTTCTATTAAAAAAAAGACATGTTTTGCCATGCTCCGAAAATTACATCTTTTTAAATTAAAAGTTGTCTTGTTAGGCACATAATTATCTACAACTTTCTCCTTTGTACTCGCTTCTGCGGTATATATAATAAAATTGGAACGATACAGAGAAGATTACCATGGGCCCTGCGCAAAGATGACACGTAAAATTGTGAAGCATTCCACAACTTTTAAAGTGGCCCTGGAGGGCATCTAGGCGTAAAAAGTGTGATTGTACAACCTTGTGTCACATCTTCGAATACCTTCTAATATTAGTTAGGGCCTGGCTGTATGGACAATGTCCGAAGTGGCATAAAATAAAAACTAAAGTCAGTAAATACAGAGGTGTAAGCGTCGAACAAAATAACAATCCTAGTTTGTTGGAAATATCTAGTTAGGTAGTTATGTATATATAATTAATGGAATTATTTTATATATTACACTATATGTTTTTGTTTTCATATACAGTGTGTTCATTTCAAAACTTTCCTCCCTATAATTCTGGAAATCTGGGAATTTATGAAAAAATTTCGGAAACATGTAGAAAATATTAACAATCTGACAACTTTTTATGACTGACCCACTTTAAGAGCCTGTCCCCAGGAGCAACTCTCTTGAAAATCTTAAATGAAAAGAGATATCGAGTTATACCTCATTTTAATGGGCTTTTGAAATAGTATGTACATAGTTTCTGAAATTGATCGATTCGTTTTCGATATTTCTCAGAAAATCTTTTAATTTGGTTTGTTTTGTGTATCTACTCGGCCAATCTATTTTAGAAGCATTAGAACAAAGACCAATAATAAAAACTTATAATTTTAATTTTTACATTTTCAACAAGATGGAACTCCTCCCCACTATGTTCTTTAAGTACGGCAGTGGTTAGACAATGTATTTCCCAATAAATAAATACCACGAAGAGGACCTATAGAATGGTCAAGCAAATCGCCTGGTTTGACGCCACTAAACTTTTTTCTATGAGGTTATTTAAAGTCTGACGTATTTACCCCCCAACCTCAAAATTTCGTCAGGGGATTACTTCAACCTATCGAGGGATTCAAAAAGATGTTTTTGAAAAGGTACGCAGTTTTGAACAACAGTTATACCATTGTTTAGCGACCGATGGACAATATTTTAAACAATTGTTGGACTGATTTTTTTTTCTGGGAAAGGTATTTCAATTCTTAAATCATTTTCAAAACAAAAATAAAACATTATATGTAAAGTGTATTTAAACAATAGATAATTAAGCCCAAAACGAAAAGATTTTCAAAGAGGTGAGTCAGCTTTTGCATAAAAAGTTGTCCCCCTTCAGAATACGTCTTGTATTTCAGGAAATTTTCCATAAATTTCCACGTTCCCGAAATTTAGGGTGGGAAGTTTTGAAATGAACACACTGTCTAATTAATATACCAAATATTTTATATATTACATTGTTTGTTTACATTGTTTTCATATATATCTTGCGTTCACAAATAAAACTTTATATAGAAGCTGTTATATGTACCTTTATTTTTTAATTTTTTTTGCTGGTTCCAAACTTTGTGTACAGGATAGAGCTTTTTTTTTATTTTAGTCGAGAGATCTCGAGCAGGATGAAGCATAAGACGTAGGAAAATGGTTAAATGTGGAAAGAAGTGTAGCCTTATAAACTTGATTTACAGCAACTTTTGTTTAACAGAAAAAGTAAAAGGTTTTCTTTATATTTTTTTGCAAAAAAACTGGAAATCTTGCATTTCTTTAATGTAATTTATTTTTCTTATTACTAACCTAAAATGGTACAGAGGGGTCTTTTTAGATATGTATATCCAGAATAGTGATCTGCTATGAATATTTTATTGTAATCAGAAAAAGAAGTTTGATTATGAGATTGCAGCCAGCACATTTTCGTTAAAAAATTACAAAATAAACAAAAATAACTCCCTTGGGTTGTAATCGGAAAAGTATACACCAAATAAAAGCATTAGTAGTGAAATACAGATCAAAAGATTTTCCCTCTATATTTTTTCTCAAAATTTAATGATGTCAATAAAAAATAAATATTATGAAAGAAGAGATTTTTGGCTTATTTTAGCAAGTATTTAGAAGACCTTGGATTTAAACGATAGTAGTTTTAATTGAAACTCATAAAAGATCTGTACATTCGCCGGTTAACTATTAAAACTTAATAAACTCACCCTATATGTATGAAATTTTGATCTATTTTTACGGTGTTACTGTAATTATTTCTATAACATTTTGTATTCCTAAACATATTAAGATAACTTGTCTCAATTTTTTTTCGGTGCATTTACTAACCGATTTAAAAGATATTTTTAATCTGGGTTTGAAGATCTTACTTTATAATGGTTTTCAGTTACATTACTATCTATTATAAATCATAATTTAAAATGTTCTGTGTCTTTTACAATATAGAGAATACTCAAACATTAACTCTTTCACTTTGTATAAACGTTCACTGAGAAAGGTCTCTTTTGCTCCGCCCATCCAAAAGGCAACAAGCAACATGTTTCACGTGTAAGGTTAAATGGCGTGATTGTAATTACTGCGCAGTGATTTGGAAAATTACTAGAATGCTTCGCAATTACCCAAAATTGTTTCAGCGATCCCCCTGTCAGTTCGGAGAAATTCATTGAATTTCTAGAATTGGACACACATTACCAAGCATACGTGATTTGCTATGTATGTATGGATGTATGTGTAATAAGCTAAATATGTTTGTTGATGTATTTAACAGGAGTAGATTATATAGATAGAAATAGGGACAAATATAAATTTAAGAATAGATACTTCGATGAGGCTGGCTGGGAACCCCATCTTCTGTAATAAATCAGAGAAAATGTGAAAACTATTTAATCATTCCAAAAAATCATCAATAATTTTTTGAGTAGTTTCAGTCTCCAATGATTTATTTATTACGCAACAAAAACGATGATATAAGTTAGATAATCGGCCGGTTTTTGATTGTATCTACTACTACCAACGCAAATATTAAGTGACTTAGCAGTATTCTTTTTTTAGTGGACGCAGGCACTTGTTTCATTTGCGTCCATTAATTATTTGGGTTCACTTGCGCTCTAAAAAAATATCGTTTAAAATTTAAATAACGTTTGCACCCCGTTCCCTTAAAATGATGACATGGTCATTGTTCTATCGTTCTCTAATTCGCTTGTATGAGGTTAATTTTAGATTTTAATTATAGATTCAGAAGGGACACGCCCATGAATAGTATATCTTACGTATTCTTATGTTAAAATTGTAATAGCTTTTGAATATAAGCTAAAATACACATTCCTTAAAATTTTCAATCAAAAATGAAAAGTATTTATTTTTTCAAGTGATTATTCTTGGCGCTAACTAGTGCCAAAAGAATGAGACACTTATCTGCAATGTCATACACAGCAAAAAGAAACAGGTATAGTTTCCCACCATCTCTCGAGTAATACATGGACTACTAGACCCGAGAGGGCGCGCGAACAGAGGGCAGTGCATAGGGTAAACTGCGCATGTATTGCTCGAGAGAAGAAGCTGTACCCGTTTCTTTTCGCTGTGTCTGACTTTACAGACAAGTGCTTCATTCTTTTGGCACTAGTTAGCGCCAAGAATAATCACTTGAATTGTAGGGTTAGACATGGTGATAATAGCAGAGAGGGAATTACAATGTGTCGAGCATAAAACCGCTCGAAACCACGCTGATGACGCCGCGTAGACAAAAAAACAACATATCCGTGTATTGACGTTTTTATGCCTCTTCCTTCACATTGTCTTTCTCGTGAATGATTTCACCTCAGCAATACCATGAGAAAAGCTGTATTTAACAGCGTCTTTTATCTTTGGTATTATTTTCTAGGTATTCCTTATTTTTAATGTAACATTGTTGGTTTTTAAATGATAATTTAATTTCCTTGCCATTACCAACGTTAAATTTTAATATAATTAGTTTGTGAAGTTTCTCGGTTCCGGTAGGATTTGAGCCTACAGCTCCTGGACAAGCGGGTTCTCCATTTACGTAAATAGAAAATGCGTGAACATGCAAATAGAGAAACTTTTACAAATAAAATTGAACAAACATATATATAGAGATAAAAACATTGGAATATAACTGTAATATTGCAAGTAAATCCAAAAGATTTGTATAAATGAATAATAAATTTTATATTAAGTAGTAAAAGTTCGATCACAACAATGTGCAGAGTATTAAAGGAGTAAGAATCTTTCCAGAAAAGAACATTCTTTAGTGTCAAAGAAGGAAATAATTCTAAAGCTTAAATCACTCAATGTCGTCATAGGGTTTCCCACTATAATTAACATTCGGCATTTACGGTGGGCGCAGTATACCTGATGGATATAGTGTTCAAGTAGGATTATTGTAATAAAAATCTTTTATAGTTTATGGTTTTAATGTACTTTATGATTTTATAGGTTTGTACCAGGTAATTTTGTTGTGTGTAAAATTATAATAACTGAAACTATCCTAATAGTCCTAGGTACCCGTAGCATTAACCAATGGAATGCCTACAACACTAGACTATTTTACCACCCACCTGGGAGGCGTCTTGATTTCTAAGTCTGCACTTACGCCAAGTTCAATCCTGTATGAATTTTCTTATTAATCGTGTAACCACTTCTCACACTCATTTCATTAATTGTCATCAAGCAAAATACAAATTCGTGTTATAAGTTAACTTCCCGGGCTTACAATCGTTCAAGAGCTTGATACGCATTATAGAGAGTCCAAATATAAAATTCCTTTTGTATTTAATTTATTCTACACACTTGCATACTTCGTGCTATTGGTTATTTGACTCAATCCATATACATTTCCACTACGAAATTAGTGGTCCACTTTTTTGCTCGAGCGCCCATCGCTAAATTATCTTCGCTTTTCTGATTTGTTAAATAGGTTTGTGATTTTTAACAAAGTCAATCTTCAGCAGAATTATTACTATTGGTTTGAAGCAAATTCTGGACAAATCATTGACGAAGTACGAGAGCGATTTGACGACAGAGTGACCTTTCTAAAGTTGGCTAGAATTTCGCCAGATAGAATATTACTGACTTCAGACACGTTTTAAAAATTATTAGTTAAATAAATTTTTACAAACATTTAAAGTCAGTGAGTTGTGTTTGTGTTAATATGGAGAAAAGAGAATTTCGTATGTTTATTAAATATTTTAACGGAAAAATCATTAAAGAAGCTGGCGAAAAGCTACATAAATAGTACGGTGAAATTGTCACTTCTCATGAAATGATTTGTAAGTATTCACTACTTCCGAAAGTTATTTACTAATCTACGGCCCTTATTTACAGTAACTTCTCTAGAAATGAGAAATAAGCAATGCCATTGCAAAGACGACAACCGAATAAAAGTGCCGCAGATAGCAACTGGCGTAAACATCACAACCGAACAAGATATTTTACATCAACATTTAGGTTGGAAAAAGGTAGATGTTGCATTTGCTTACCGTTGAAGTTGGCCAAGAAAATTTTGTCATGGATATGTTACCGCAGATGAATTCTGGATACTGTACTCCAGAGGTAAAACCACAGTCAATTCTTTTTATGAATGTACTCTAAAGAGGGCAAAAATCGGCCGATAAGTTTATGGCCACGATTTTTTGAGATTTCAATGGTTTTTTCTTTACTGGCTGTACACGCAAGGGAATGACAATAATTTGCCAGCATTATGCTGGTGTACTAACACTTTTCAATACCAAACTGAATATAAAACGATCGCCGCATTCACTCAGAAACAAAGCTTTTTGCATTAGGATAACGCGCCATCCCATTTTTCTGCCATTGCAACCCTTTAAATTTACCAGATTAGGATATGAAATATGGGTATATTCATCAGATCTGGTTTCGAGTAACTTTTCAAGTAACTTTTTCCTGTTACCATAAAATTGCTCTCGTCTTTTGCAAGCCAATCAATTTTGATCAAATCAAATTGAAATTACAGATCTTTGTTGTTTTATTTTGATCAAATCAAATTGGAATTGCTGACCTTTGTTGTTTTAAAGATGTTAATCTCCGATCAACAACACTAAATTCAAAATATTATCTAGAGGTGTTGGTAATTCTTCTGGATTAGTGTTACATCAAAGAAGAACCAAAAGTATTTATTTCCACTATAAATTTCATAATTCCAATTTTTTCACTCACTCAACGTCTTCAGGAATACATTAAAAAATTGATAACTTAAATAATGTGATATTTAAAGTACAAAATCCAAATGTGATGATAAAAATTAAAAATATATATTTTTGTATTAAAAAAATATGTAGACAGGTATCGCAGTAATCTCTACACCGCACTAATTAATAATTTATTTGGAACGCAGCGTTTCAAGAGCAGTAGCGTTACTGTGGCGAACCCTGCGTAATGTATGAAGGAATCTACAAAGAAAAGTAACCGCTAATAAACATAACAATTTTCTTTAGCGTCCTATTGGTCTGAAGATAATGAATACAAAACAGCCTTTGTGCACACTTCCGTCCCAAAAACACGTTCCCCAAAACAGTCGCAAAACCTTCCCTTTTGTCCGATAACAAACTTTACGAGAGACTTGCCAATTAGGTCCCTTTTTCGCGTTTTCACTTCTGCATCGTCATCGCGACCTTCGCAGAAATACCAATTACATAAATATCGGCGTAATTAAAGATCTCCTCAAAGAATTCACGTCTCTTTTCTTAGCACGCGTCGTCTCCTAATTAATATTTTTAGTCCATTTCACTCCGAATTTGAAATTGAAATTTATTCGCAACATTAAGTCGCATAACTAATTACGCGGAGTGGTTCTTCTTTATTGCAGCCATTTTTCCTCGGCATAATTACTTCTTATGGTCCGTTACTTCCTACGTAAGAAAGCAAGGAAAAATTCACTAATGTTTGGCGATAATGACAAATGTAAATGCTTTTTTTTTCATTTATTGCTGTTCCTTTCCCCTACTTTCTTTTATTTGTAACTTCTTCCGTATTTCTTTGAATGGAAATGCGACGCTTGCTGAGTTTTATTATATGCTTGCGCCAAAATTGTAAAATTCAGTACATATGATTACTAACCTAAAACTAACTTCATACTTTTTTATATTTTGTAATTCATGTGATGTAAAATGCTCTTTTATAAAGCTTTTGCAAGAGTTGTATTAGAGACTCAGGCGAAACGTCAGATTATTTACTAATTTAATAACTTGAACATTAACCCCAACTCAATATCTCTCCAATATTTATTTTTTGATGTTTAGAACTAACATCGTCCTCTTTATTAAGGGAAATTTTACTACTTTTGAACGTCCAAGTCATCATTTTCAGGGCCTATATCGCTTTAGGTAATCCGGCAATAGATCGCCGTCTTTAAAAAAGGGTTTCACCCAATATTTACAGAATTAGTTATTGATTGTTAACTAATTTTTAGCAATTTTCGGTATCGTTGGAACTGATATAAAATTAAAATTTTAGCATTGGTTTTTCTAGATCCTTTGGTTGGATTAACTTGAAATACACGTTTTATTTTTGGGAGTGGGATTTTCGAATTTAGTCAAACTCCAAAATGTTTTCGAAATTCAAAAAAAAAAATGGAAGCTATAATATTGTGTATTAATGCTACTACATTTCATGTACTTGATTAATTAGTTAGAGGAATCCAAACGTCCCCCGCTACATCAATGGCACGAATAATATAGTGACAATAGTTTAACTTGGGGGTATTTTTGCCTTTAATATTACCTGCGCATACTTTACCCTAGACGGAACAAATTTAATGATTTTCAGTCGCACAAAGGCAGATAATTTGTTAGGGCGTTTTCACTTATTTGTAAACATTATATTATTACTACTACGTTACTGTTTTTTGTGAAATTGTTTGACGTTTAGATTTAGTGCTACATTCTTATAAATTATTTTCGATTTCCTGAGGATGAAAGGAGATAATTCTTTCTTGTGTTCTGTAATAGATTTTGTGAGAAGTATCGTATATGCAAAGAAAGGCAAGATTTTACTGGATTAGAAAAAGTAAAAATGTCTATAGCAATCAGCTGTTACAAATGCTTCGGATTATGCAGTGTGCAGTGTGAAGAGAAAATGTTTGTTAGAATGGTTAAGAGTTATATGCAATTTCAACATTTGCAAAATAACATGTGAAATGCGTTCATATAAAAGTGCTAAACTACACATAATTATATTGTGTATAACTAGAAAACTACTGTACAATAATTTTCGTTGTTCAGTGTGTAATTTGTAATTGTTGATGAATGCATATTTATTGCACATGTTCTGAACCTGAACCTAGACCTAGAATGTCTGCTGTAGGATATGCATGCTTTTAATGAAACTTATTAATAGATACGAACATTACAGTTTTACAAGGAAGGACTCCTATCCCAAAAGTTATTAAAATCCACAAAAATTATTAATTGTACAATTTAATTCCTTCCTAATTTCTGTCTAGGAAATTATGCTGTTATACAAAAAATATATGAAACAGAATATAATATGTACTATAACATTCTCCTTTCGTTGATCATCAAAGTTACTCCAAAAATGTTCATCATGTTCAAATGTTCCACATAAGATATACTGTACTGTACTCTAGTCTAAAGCAAATGTAAGAAACCAGTAGCCTTCCTTGATCCAATTTAGCCAACTTCACTAGGCTATTTCATGCTCGACATAAATATGTATTTAAGTTTTTTCAAAGTTATTTTGGTAATTTTTTTGCTTATTTTCGTTATTCATTGTTACCATCGTTGCATTGCATATTTTTCATTATAACCAGTTTCAATTTATTTTATGAAAATAAAATAAATTTTGACAGTCAGTTATTGCATTAAATATTTTAGTTATCTTGTTTGAATTTTGCGGGTGTGAGACAACATCAGAAGAGTTACGACGCAGGTTTCAAACAGTCTTACGACCAAAACTTCCAGAATTGTTACCAGAAATGGAAAACTCGTTGGAGACATTGTGGAGCAAAGAAGCATACTTTGAAAGAGACAATATTAAATTGTAGATACATCCTATTAAACACTTTAAAACTAACAATTTTTCATTAATTTTGAGTTATACCTCATATTATTGGTAATGTGTCAATATTTCAATGATTATTCTCTTAAAAAGAGAGAGAACATGTTTTGAAAAATATTACATAAAAGAACTTTAACATCTTTCTAATACTTTTTATCTTTCGTAGTTTGGATAATGCAATGTAAAAACTGCATAGAAAAAAAAACACTTGTTTTGGATAGTGTTGTTTATATGAATAAGGCGTTTAATGTTTAATTCAACGCCCTAGTTCTATTAGCTGTTATTAGTACTGGTCGAATGCAGTTCTAAAATAAGGTTAACGAAAATACTAATACAACGATGACTTATTAAATAATTTCTGTTGCAGGTTCCCCCAGTTTTAGAATCTCAAATCTAGGTAAGAGTACTTTAAATGTTTCTCCTTTCTTTATTTTATTTATTGTTATTTCTTCATCGTTTTAATTACTAAAACAGATACGCCTCCAATAATCTTTGAGCAAAAAAACACTTTTTAGATGCAAAGTTACAAATACTATACTTTCCAAATTATTTATGATATTGTACATTGCTATACTATACGCTGTAGATGTTATACATCATTTACTTATTATTTATTCTATTCACATAGTCATCACTCCATAGATGAGTCTCTAAGTCTTTCTTATTTTTAATCTTGACATCAGTGCTTAATTATCGGTGAAACTTGCTTCACATTTGCGTCTCGAAGCTCTTAAAACGCAGGAATGCATCGTATGCGTCCACATAAAAAATAATTTTTATAAAAAAGTGTCTGTATATGGGAGGGCACCTGCTGCTAGGCATCTGCTTTCTGGCAGATGCGTCAGTATCTATTCTTTGACGCGCAACAATGTTTAAGATAAATAAAAACATAATTTTTAATGACCTGTTATATAAAGGCCATAAACTATCTGTCCACCGATAGTCTGCTAAGTAAGTAATCGTTGAAATAATTTATGCAAGGTAATTTAATTAAAAATATTTCTTTAGTGCTTCATTAACATATTTAGAGCATACAACATGCCTAAACAACACTTTAAAAAGCTAGGAAAAGTTAGCAGTTTCAATACGGGACGATTTTCAAAGTATCCCTTGACCTTAGAGACATCGACAGTAATTATTTTACTCTATCTGTGACTAATGTTGAAATGAGAGCCATGATTTTAAATTATTGCCTACTTCTCTTAAGAAGAGAATGGGAAAACATAACTTTGGAACTTCATGGATAACCACCTTATTTTCGCTAGGAACAAGTTAGTTTGAAAGGATTTCTTTATTCCAGGTATGCTTCAAAACTAAGCATACCAGCATACATACAGACGTCACAGATGATATTTCCAGCATCAGGATCTCGCCTATTACAAGGAATAGAAGTCCAATTAAATTTTCGTAATGACTTTTTTGTCCTAATCGTGACATGATTTATTTGTACTTTCTTTTGCTTAAAACTTGTTAAGCACATTTTATAATTTTGTCATCCACCTTGCTATTTTAAATTATATTCAGTCAATTTTTCTTCTGGTACGCCAAGTATATTTCGGTATAGTTTAAAGTAATAAACAAGATAAATTATTCGCCTAAACCTATTCTAAATGATTGCATATCAAAGGAAAATTATTGAACAGATCTAAGTTTTGAAGTAAATTGTTTGCGACTACTAATTAAATTGGCTATTATGTTCTAACTAGGATTCTGATATGCGTATTGTTGTCACAACTGCATTAGGTAAATTATGGTGTGAAATTTTAAGAAGTGAAGTGAAAAAATTGATCTACAACCAATATTTTTAAGTTAAGAAAAGCATGACGGCCATTTAACACATGTTATTTTCAGAAAATAATTGTTGTTGTTAAACTGAAGTATATGTGCAACAAAATTGTATTTTTTGGACTTGAGTCGTTTCATTTGTATATCCGCAATAACGCTCTAAAAACCTCAATACCTATTGCGCCACCCTATATTTATGAGGGCGATTTGGTAGCAGAGTTGTTTTTCAGTAACATATTTATTGGTTTATTAGTATTACTATTTGTAATAAATTTATTAGTATTAATATTGATATTAGTTTAACTGTTACGCACTTGTCGTATTAATAATATAGTGTCTGTGAGATATTATGATATATCTACTGACATCGTGACATCTAGGGGGATTGAAAGCGACTTGAACTCAGTGGTCCCGTGGTGTAATGGCAGCACAGTACGTCGGAAACGAAAAGGTCATGGGTTCGAGACCCTCCGAATTCTAATTTAATTACGTTGGATAGTTGCACGGAAATTGTAATTTTATCAATTTACACACACTTTTATAGATATAGCCTAACAACTTTCCAATATTTTAAACTATATTAGGGACTCGACAAAATAGGCATTCGTTTTGGCTACTACCTTCTCACTTGTCCCGAATCTCTTCTCCTCATTTTTTCAAGTTCCAGAACAAGAAAAGATCATTCGGATACAGATCTGGTGCATATGGTTCATTTATGTAGCGACTCAGTTGTAATACTGCATTACAATTATTCAAGACATGGGACAGAAGAAGTATAGCAGGAAGGCGTATGTCTATCATCCACGGTGACATATCGTCGAGAAATCATTTGGATTTCGATTGAACTTAGTCATATAGGCATTTGTAATTGTAACGTAAATTTGCACTTGATCAACAGTAAGCAAACGCAACATCTATTTTACGGTTAGCTTTTCCATATTTAAAATGTTGATGTAAAATATTGTGCACCCGTTCGGTTGAAATGTTTACTGGATTGGCTCCCTTGTGTGCTTTTGTTTGAGGGGTGGTCACTCTTTATAATGGTGCGGATTTTTCTAAAGTTTGTTGAGAAATTATTGTAAATAAAGCATGGTCTGTAGAAGCAGTGTACACGTACAAGTTATTTCATACAAAGGAAGAGATTCACTACAGCATTTATATAACTTCTTTCATTTTCTTTAATGGTTTTTGAATGTAATTAATAATATTTTTCGTATTAACACAATCAATAATTTACGATACTTTAAACGATTGTGAAAAGTTATTTATCCCGAGAATTTGGCCAGAACTTTGACAGCAAGTTTGGTAGAAAGACCCGGCTCAAATCAGTAATATTATGCTGAAATTATTTTTTAAGATTCAATAGACATATACCAAGTATTTAAAATGTTTGAGTTCGTTCACGATCAGTATTAACTTCAAATGTTGCCACATTAAATCTTTACTTTTTGAAGATTTTAATAATACCATTTTACTTTCTTTCTAACAACTCGCACGTGTTTGACATGACTGTCCCTTTCTCTTTTTTCCTTTTCCCAATCTTAGGAATTAACGTTATTAGTTTCTTGACAATTTTAATGTTTGTCCACTCTTTTTAATTCATTTTCTCTGCTCTCTTCAATCTCTTCTGTTCGATCAATCTATCTATTTTTTGGTGTTCCGTATTTTCTATTACATTCTTCTCGATTATTCGTTACTTTCCATACCAATTTATATTTTCCTCTGATTTTAAAACGTGCTTGTACTAGATAAAATCTCTTTCTTATATAATTTACAATCGATTTCCGACCAAATTTTTCTGATATTTTTTTTTCTAAAAACTTAATAAACTCAAGCACTTTTTAACCTTATCAAGCTAACAATGTCACAATGAAGTTCTTAAAAAACACATATTGGACTTTCGATAATATAAAAAATCGTTCACTTAATTTCGTCGTAAATATAAAAGTAATAAATTCATCAACTGGATGTCTCCTAGTACCATCTTTATCTCCATAACCACTGCGCAAACAGATAGAGATCAGATAACTGTGGTATATAAATAAACGATAAGCATAGTAATGTAACTTGTCAGACCTAAACTCGTAAGTTATTTAGAGAGAGCAACCCTAAGCCAGAGCGACGCGAAGATACGAAATATAGTTTACCGCAAATTATCCACTATTAACAAATTTATCGTTGAAATTTAACATTGGCAACATATCATTTTCAGTAATTTTCCCGAACCGTTTCCATCAACTTTTCGTCAAAAAAAACGCCGAACATCAATTTGGCCTAAAACGTAGCCAACTTATACGTACACGAGTATATGTTCGTTCGAACTTTAACAAGCACGAATTCGAATTCGCAATAGTTAAAATGATATGCTTCGCGTTCGAAACTAGCAACGAAGAAAAAGGACAATTACCCATTACGAAACAACGGGAAAACAACAGACAAGACAGACAACATCTCATCACGACAGACTAGTAAATATTTTTATGATGTCTGTGAGTATAATCGATCAGCTGATTGCGGTCACTGACCTACTGACGGACGCTTACGATCTCCGGCGAGTGGATCCGTTCAGTGCTTGTCTAGAGGTTTGTTACGCTCCGTGGTCGAACGGTTGCACTGCCGTGGTTTCGCTTTTAAAACGAGAAATTCGTATGAATACTAAATTTTGAAAATTGCCATTAAGAACCATTAATATACAGATCAGTACATCTAATTAGATATATGAGGATATTGACGTATTTTAGGGGGTGATTACGGATATACAAACGAAACCACCCAGGTTAAAAAATACATATTTATTGCACCTATAATGCAGTTTAACAACGGAAGTTAGTTTTTGAAAATAACATCTGTTAAATGTCCACCACGCTTTTCTAAACATTCATGATGTCATGACTGAAAACTCGCTGTAACCCATTGCAGCATGTCCTAGTTTATCGCTTTAATTTCTTGAGAAATACTTTGGAAAATCCTAGCCTTTAAATCACCCTACAGAAAGAAATCAGCGCTGGTTTAACCCGACCACCTTGGCGGCCAATTAACAGCACCATGCTGGGATATAAGTCGTCTAGGAAATATGTTTCTTAAAGCAGTCATGCAAATTTACGCAGTTTGGCTTGCTGCTCCATCTTACTGAAAACATAAGTCGTTATGCTCTACCTCAAATCGTTCCAATTCAGCAGGTAGAAAATTTGAACACATCTCCAAATACCGTTGAGGAGTCGCAGTCACTTAACGGTCATCTTTTTCGAAAAAGTAGAGACCTAGTATTCCGAACGCAGCCACACCGTACCATAGGGTAAATTTCAGAATGCAGGTGCTGTTACTGAAATTGTTAAGGTTGTTCGACAGTCCAGTACCGAAAATTGTTCCTATTTACAGATCCCGATATGTGGAAATGCATCTCGTCACGCATTATTAAATTATTTAAAATATTTGGGTTAAATAAATTAATAAAGGTTCTACAAAATTGCATTCGTGCTGGTAAATCTTGAATCTTGAATTTTATACCGATGCAATCCCAGGTCTTCGTGCGCCCAAACTTATTCGTGTAATGTTCTAAATGTTCTAATGTACTAAACGGCTTGGACTTCTTATTACAGCTTGACATACTCGTTCTACGTTCTATGGCGTACGTACGCGTTCAACCAACACATTCATTTTTTATACTTTCATTATCACGAAACCTCGCAACCTACAATAAAAGTGTGATACACCGACGAATTCTAGCATGCCTGAGAACATTATATTCACGCCATAGTTTTTTTTTTTTTTCGTTAAAATCAGATATAGTTCCCTTTCTGATCTACAATGCCTGTTGCCATTTAGAAATTATTTGCTGATTTTTCACAAAAATCTTGCAAAATAAATTTCAAATGGAACGATGCCTGGTCCAAAAATATTATACAACGTTTTTTATACTGCAATATTGTTGAGATTTCCTCCCAGTTTTATTAACAGGCGATTATGGGAAAATGGTTGTAGTATTTCTCTCGCTTAAAACCATATTTAAACATTGTATCAAGACTACTTTTTGCCATTTTTATTGTTTAACAAACACTAATTAACAACAGGTAAGCAATGAATTGAATACGAGTACGTTAACATTAAGACTTTTTAAAAACTAGCAGAAGACTTTAGTAGCACCCAGTAGATCAGACAACAGTATTTAAAACACAGAATTTACAAGCAACATTGTTTGTTTTTATAAACAGTTAATTATTTTTGTGTAAAAAAACCGAAATCATTAAATGATTTTTAAATAGTAGACCACACTTGTGCAATATCAGCATACAGCATAAAGAAAGTTATATCTGATTATGACGAAAAAAAAATGAGGATTGCCATTTAAACAAATGACATGAGATCTCAGAAACAATGGAACATATACTTGAATATAATTAGAAAAGGCGTCTTAAAAAACTGCATACTGTAGCGGGTTTTGCAAACTATATTCGTTTGTATTGTTTCACGTTTAATATTCCTATTATATATTGTTACATATATTGATTATGTTTTTTAAAAAGAAAAATGCCCAATCTTAGCTCTAAATGAAGAAATTATTTTATTTTAACGATTAGAAAACAAAACAATATAACTAAGGTGAAGTCTAATTTCACAGCAAGTATTCAAAGTGTAGTCTTTGTCTTCCTTGGCAATAAGCAAAGCCGTATTTAGGTTATAATGTATTAGCAAAGATTTTTTGTGGAAAATATTAACAATATTTCTTAAAAATAGGCGGTCATTTTAAGAAATACTGTATGTTACAAACGTTAGATTTACATATTAGATGTATATCTTATATTATTATATATTTATATATATTATACAGCTCTACGTATTAGTATTACTAAATTCAACTACTATTCATTGTATTTATCATCACGTTTGTTTCTTCCGATAATTTAATAGTTTGCGTATTTTCTCATTCATTTCATTATTTGTTCCGCTGCATATTTGCAGCGTATTTATCTAAATTTTGATTGTTAAATCTTTGTTTCAATAACTTGCGAATGACGTGTACGATATGACATTCATCTCAATTTGAACTTTACATTATTTATTTGGATAACTTCCACTATAAAATCTTTGTCATTTTAAAATCTTAGTCAGTAAGAAGTAAGAATTCTGCTCTAGTTTCATTGTAAAACCACATTGTGTATTTTAGTAAATAAATTCGTGTTAGTCGCATCCATTCTCTTTCTTTGAACATAACAAGTACAAATAAGTTGATAAATTTTGATTTCAATTATTTATGAATTCAAGAAAATTTTTGCTCAGGTATAGTAATTCTTGTACATAACAAGGAAAAGAAATAGTAATTTTTTGCACTCTATGGAATAGATTTACAACATAACGAAAAAGTGGGGGTTTCTATGCAGGTAGTAAGTGATATTAAAGCGAAAATAAATTATATGCGCAATATAATAACACCAGATTTATAAATCCCAAAAATAGAGATTTCTTATGGATCTACTTACAGTCTTTGAAATAGAAACGAATGGATAATAATTAGTTATAGTTCACAGAGAGTTGATGTTTTTATTTACAACGGGCCTTTTTATATAGAGTCAATAAATTTTAGTTGACGTTGTGTAAATTTTGGTGAAAGCAGGTTGGTTTCTAGAAGAGGATGGGAAAGAATTATTGTTGTTCATCCAATAGAAAACAATGTCAATAAACCCCAAGTACAATAAACCAAATGTTTCCATGTTCCTAACAAATCCATTTTGAACATTATTTTTTTGTCATGTAAGTATATAAATGAAACCTAATATAGGTAAATAATAAATTAAATTTTACGAAAAAAAATCAATAAACTAACAATTTCTTAATAACAAAAATATAATTCTTATTGTTTCAGTTCATTCTTAAATATGTGTGTATTTACTCGTGAATTATAGTTATATATTATTATAATATTTTCCATATTACTGGTAAAATGAGTTTACGTATATTCAGTGTTATATTACTTTGTTTACCCTTATCCGACAGTAGAGTAGAAACCCTTCGAAGCTTAGGCCTAATATTCGCCAGGCAGTTGAATATCGATGCTGTGGCATTCTACGTACCTACGTTTATTGATTTTATTTTAGCAATATTACAGGGAGAAATTCACAAACTGCGGTTGCTTAAGTTTCTAATATTCTGAGAAGTTTTAATTTCAAAATAGGATACAAGGAGGTTATAAAAAGCTTAATGCTTTAGAAAAAAGATGCGTTTAACCGTCGGATACTGTTTTGAAGGAGTTTTAAAATAGATAACATTTCTATTTGGATATATTTATAGAAATAAAATAAAACGAAATATGCTTAAAGTGACTAAAATATGTCAAAAAAGTGTGTCTAGTTGTTATTAATTGATATTGATACAATTTTTATATACATGTAACCAAAGCTTAAGATTGTCTTTATTGTGCTTTATCGTTTTAAAATATTTTCTCATTTTTTACATTATAAAATATATTTCCTAAAATTCCAGAAGGGTCTTCATATATATTCAATAATATAAAATCTCTGACAAAACTCGATTATACGATCACGAACATTCATCCTTCTTGAAGTGCCAATTCAACTTTCAGTAAAAAGATGCAATACTAGAGGATATTTATTACATCTAACTGAAGAGGAAACATTAAATTTACCAGAATATTTTACTTAGAACGGCACTGATTGCATCATCTATCATCTTCATCCATCGCGCTTAAAAGGATTCTTGTTGCTTTCTCTACTTCGTGACAATAAATCTTTGCAGAACATTCTAAAAAGTGCATTTCAGCAAGTTAAGATAATAAATATCTTTCAGTGTTGAGGAATACTAACAAAACCATTCCCCTGGAGAAAATTATAATTCCATCTTTAAATTATGTACCTACGAGGTATGAAAGAATGATAATTTCTTTTTTTTAAGATACATTACTTTCAGATGTTTAGAAATATTCGTGGAATTTTTATTTCTTTGTTTTGTAGACTTACAAGAGTATAGAAAATTTTGATTGGTTGAGAATAAAATGCTTTAGCCCAGTGGTCTTCTATAACTAAAATGCATAATAAAAAAACGTATGGGATTCAATTCAATTTTTGCTAAACTTTACACTGTGAATTTTGGTAAAGCCGTACTTTAAAACGTGTTAGTGTGTTATATTTTGCAGAGTAAAATGCTAGGAAATAAAGTACACCATTGCAAGTTACTTTTACTTTTAATATATACTAACACAGTTATTATTATATGTAATTATTTATAGCAGTAATGTACTTGATGCTACGTTGAACATACTGCTAATTTCCCCAGAAGTTCTCTAAAGAGAAATAGTGCTACAAGCACGGCAACGCTTGAACTAAAAACAGTCACGATACAACTACCCATTTAACTAAGCTGTTGTCTTTCACCTTTGTTAAACAATTATTCATTTTCGAGATTATAAACATATTTTTTTGCCTAATTAGAACTGCCGAAACTGATACAGAAATGAACTTCCCCGATTCCAGAACCGTACCAGATACTGTGTATCTGTTTCGCTCACATTATTCAATTCGTTTCTCTCTTACGTTGGAATTGCGTTACGCCTAGGTGTTAATGCACCCCTTTTTTTCGAATAAAATGTTGAAGGGCGTATTTTATAACCCTTAGATGTAAAATATCTCAAATGCACCTTTTACCAAAATGGTTTTGGAAATAATATGTAACTTTGACCGAATTCGGTGTTAGTTTTAACACATACTTTCGATCACTCACTTTTCAGGCGTTGCACCCGGAATTTTGTATTTATCTTTTCTTCAATGGATTAGATACTTGGTAACTGGTGAGTTTTAGAACTAACCGAAGTTTTTTTCATAAAATACCATAAGATCATTAGAAAAAAACATATGTTTAAGAGAAAGAACGTTAGAGAATTAATTGTAGGGTATGGCACTTTGCATGTTTGCTTTTCTTTTCAAATATGCTCACGAGTTCTCGAAGTCATTAGAGGTAATTGAATTTTTGCACAAATTTATCCCAGAAATCATTGAAAACACACACATGTTAATTTAGACAATTCCAACTATACTCGTCCATTGTATATGGTTACTTATTCCAAACACCAAACACTCACTCATCTAGAAAGCAATTTGACATTGCTCTCTTCTAAAGTTAATTTTTTTTGCAAATAACTAATGTTCTATTGTTTGATGTTTAATAATAATGGTCAATAATTTACAAGATTTCACAGTGCCCATTTCACTTTTATTATTATTATTTATTTACGAAAACTAAATGAAAATTACGAAAATTTCTAACAACAGTTATAAAAATTGGGTTTACCAGTAACAGCATCAGAGCTGTAAAATGTATCATTAGCAAAATTGCTGGCAATGTCATCACCAGACTGTCGCAGTTGCTTTCAGTAATATCTGGAAGGTTATTATGGCAAGATACTGGATTCAACAACGACTAGATTAAAATTAAAATTTATCAACAAAATGCATTTTTCATTCGACAAACTTTGCGTGCGTTGCAAGAAATTTACGGCCAACATAATCGATCAACTAAAGTTTTCATTTATCGACTCATGGAAAAAACTGAACGAAGAGGCTTAATGGCAGGGGAGTCTTCATTTGTGCGCCGTCGCAAAATAGCGCTGCTATAAGCTAGAGTGTGAGGGAAGATCCTAAGGTCTCTGTTCCACGGCATTCCCAAGAATTCGGCTTTTCTCGTGATGTGACTCTATGAAGAATTTTGCATCACGATCTTCACCTGAAGGCTTATAAACTTTAGCTTGCTTAACATCTCAAATCAGCTAATTTTCATGTGGGTTGTACTTTCGCGCTTTGTTCTCTGGAGTAGTTGGAAATCGATCCAGATTTTAGCTCAGAAATCATTTTCTCGAATCAAGCGCATTTCTGGTTTAATGAATGCGTGAATAAGTAAAATTGCATGATTCGCACTGATGAAAATCTTCACGTGACTTCAAAATTGTTACCAAATTTAAATTCTTAAATAACTTTAAATAATCACCAAATTTTAAGTTTTTACACCTTTTTTATTTTGGCCACTGTTTAAATTTAAACTTTAAATAATTACTAAATTTAAGCTTTAAACTTTTTTAAACCTATTCTCTTCCTTAATTTCGTCTGATTAAGAATGCTGCGAAAATTTCACAACCAATACTAAACTATATAATGAAACTTATTAAACTTTGCAATAATTTTAATTACATTTATAGAATGGTTACAACAAAGATTTCCAAAGGTACTATTAAAATGTTCTTTAAAACGTTTTGCTTACGTGGCAAAAGATGTTAATGTAATAATTGAGTGCCTTTAACTCAATTATCTATTCGCGTCACTAAATCGTCAAGTAAATTCAATGAGTACCAAAGTTTCATTTATTCTCTTCTGAAATTATATTTGCAAAATCACAGGTTTGAGGTTTAAGTGCTTATTTATAAAAACAAAACTTCTGTTAAAATGTTTTCGAAAAACCTTTCCTATAAAGCAATCAATTTGAATATTTCACTTAAGCGTTTTTAATTCCATCGTCTGATTGCTTCACAAATATAATTCTACATTGCAACAAAGGTACCGTCAAAAATGAAAACCAAAATTTTACTTATTCCACCCTGAATAATATTTACAGAATCGTCGGGAAAGTCTCGTAAATACTTCTCATGCGATCGCTCGCAAATAGGAGGTATTCTTTCGGAAACGTTCCTAATCGTAGGATTAGAAAGTTTCCGGTTACTGTTAGGTTAGATTCGGCGAAACACCTCCTTTCCCCGTATCTCCCCGCTGTCCGGCCAGGCGGCCGGGCTTTTATACAAATAAGAACGGATCCTAAATCTACACGACGGCAGTGTTAAAACCCCTTTCTTTTCTTAGTACACAAATATTCGTATACCGCACCACCTAGTCCAGACCCGAGAAATGAATTTTTGTGTTTATTCGTGTTGTTATTCAAAGTATTTCGTTAGAAAAATGTTTCACGTTTGTGCAGCATCAACAAGTATCTAATTTTAGTTCGGCAAGTGTTTTGTTAAATATGTTTTACCATTTCACTCTGTTTATATTGGTTATTTGCAAATTTTATAATTGATTCTGCTATCAATTATGTTTGATTATGATTTTTTTTGTTAATTGCCTATAGAAATATAAGTCTAAAAGTATCTATAACAAATCATTAGTAAGTTCGATATTTTGTTTCTTAACAGTATGGCAGCTAGTAGAACTTGAAAATTGTTACGTGATTTAGTTTCATATAAAGGTTTGATATCTATAAGTCATTTAAGATTCTATTCTTTCTAGTGTGAGTGCTTTTAAATTGAATAATCTGAAGCCTATTTTTCTTTTACACATGATACTACAAGTAATTTTTAGTTGTAAAGTAGATCACTCCTACTGAACTTGGGTGACTTATTTGTGTAATATCTGCTCTATAATAAAAATAATAAATTGCTGTTATTAAACACTAAATGAATTGGGTGGGTCCCAACGAAGTCCAATTTAAAGTACACAGACTCAATCCACCACAATTAACTTAGCATATACACACTGCTAAATAGCTGAACACTACATATATGTAGCTATCCACTAAAATGAAATCTATAACAGAAATTAAATATCGCCCTGTGATATTGCCCAGAAAGGAACTTAAATAAATCACTGAAGATCCTGTGGTTAACTAGATCCTTAAAATATTCAAGCAGCAATTATCGCTATTGTAGCTAAAGGATTGCCAAATAAAGATATGATATGGCATAGAATAATAAGCGCAAATTAGTACCTACTCTTCAAAACATGTATGAAATGGATTAGAAAGCTTTTAAGTGGGGAAAGTAAGGGAGTAGGAAGTAGTAACGCATGAAGAAAATTAACCGAGTGATTCTCCATATCAGTATAAACTTAAAGACCCGATCATATTTTCGAATATTAAAAATAGTCTACAACAGGAAGAGCTTTTGAGTAGCATGTTTGTCCTGCAAAATCAAACACAGGAGTACAAAACCTCTGAGAAATAGTCACTATTAGATTAAAGAAACAATAAATTTGATTAAAAACTGTTTCCAGAACTTTAGATAGAACCGGCAGAGTACTGATTAGCATTCAATTGATTTTAAATAAGAAAACGTAGGAGGATTGGATCTTATTGTATTATCATTTGTTCAATAGAGATTTTACTGATAATTTTTCTCTGCACAAAATAAAAAAATAGTTTACATAAATACTGCATCCAGCATTTATAGCACTTTCACCGGTAAGGATGTAACAAAGGTGACACTGCAACGACATCATTTGTCAACGTAAACGGAATTCTTATGCCGTTTTTGACAAATGGTCTTTGACTGTAACAACCTGATAACTTCTTTAAATGTCCATGACATGACAACTTACATGTACAGTGTCTTGAATTCCGCTAAGAAGTCTTAATAAAAAAAGAGACCAAATGAATGCAGACATTCAATGAAACAATGCAGCCATCTCGCACAAGATTTTGTCTTGATCCAAGGCGTGTTGGTTTTACTATTTTCAATAAAAAAGCCTTGCCATGTATTATAGAGGTTGTTTTAATTTGAAATTATTTTTTTTTAATTTACAGTCATTTATATTTTCTGCACTAGAGAACCATACGTCATGAGAGCTTCAAAAATATGCTTTAAGAAATATTTTAAATTTAGTGAAAGTTATGAAATTGCAAGAAAACACTGTACAGAATATAAAAGGAAAAATTTCTATAACATATGCAACATCTGAGATATTTACCAAAAAGCTTTTTGAAAAGCAACATTTTGGGTTGAACTATAAATTACAAATCTCCTTATCACTAATAATTACATATATATAATTGATATGGAGGGTTAAAGTGCCTAGAGACATTTATTGAGCTTAAGATGTACATATTATCTTAAATTGGAGTTCTGTTTTAGAAACTCTGGAGATTGTATTAAAAATAATCCGAGTACCATTCAGAAAAGTAGTTGTATTTTATTAGTACAAGATTTGGGTGTAATTAAATAAAATGAAAAAAGAAACGAACCTTTATGTAAAGGAAATACACAAAACTAAATGTTCTCTTCTAGTTATAACTAAAAATTTAAATAAAAGTTCCAAAATATATGCGTTTTGTTAGTTTCTCTTATACTATTTTAAGTAAATTTTAGTAATATTTCTTGTGTTCCCTTTTTTCAAGAAAGCATATCATTTCATTTTCAATTATTTTAATTTCCATTGGCAGAAAATTTAATATGTTAATATTCATAGTACTTTTGTTTCTTTTTGAAACGTTCCGCTTCACCCAGCATTCAATAATACTGACATGCATTTTGGCTTTGGCAACTCCAGGTTCTTCTTTATCTATTGGTATGCAGTTTTTGTAATATCTATGAGACCATCTGCACCTTACACATTCCAAAAGTTATGTTGCGCCATGTCTATTACACTAAAATTTATATAATACTTTGCATATATAATAACGTGGTGTAAGTCTTCACAAACCATAACTTCCATTACCATACCGAAATACATGCATATCTACATTTATGTATGTATTTCGAGTAGTCTGTTTGCATCAGTAGTCGATAGAAGTTTAGGTTTAAGCTCGCAGTAAAGTTTATTGTACAAAATGTCGAGCTAGGAAAGTCTTGTTTGAAAACTTGAGGATAGAATTTATACAAACTATTAGCTTCTGGGTATTTTTTAAAGAAACTTTTAAATAGTTTGTGGATGTTCAGATTTGGTATATCTGATAGATTGAATGTTCGTATCTTTGAATAGTGGCTTTCGGTTGTGAGTATACTGAAGATATGTTATGCTACCTGTTTGAGATCTTCCTTGCTGTATTTCTTTGATTTATGACAAGTTTATTTATTGGTAAAAGCAGTTTTCCCTAATTTCTTTTTCTTATTTATTATTTGCAATCTTATTTTGATTAAAGCAAAATTTTCCATAAACGTTGTTTTACAAACACTTACCTTATGACCGCTTCTATCCGGAATCGAATAAAAAATGGTAGCCTGCTGATGATTTTCTGATGGATCAATAGAATTCCCCTGGCACGTTCTATTTCAGTACAATACTAAGAAGGCTCATAATATGCCTTGAACTTTTGCAAGCTCATTGTAAAACTACTTAAATAAATCTAGCTTCCTTTTATATCACACTGTTTTCCAAGAAAAGTAAAATTTGGACTATACCTACAATAATGCAGTATTAGAAGAAAAAAGATCACACGTACCTATTGTTCCACTTCTGCATTATTTATACACCAACCTAAATTATTGACAATGTGATAACTTTCTTCTAAACAAATTATGGTACTTTGACAGTTTTTACGGCAAACTCTCATGGCATTTTCATAGAACGTCATCCGTTGATTTTCCCCAGACCACTAGGTTTTTTTTGGCATTTTGCATCTTTATTGGACATATCCACTAAGATATCGAATACCTTAAATGATAAACCGTCAAATTGATTTTGTTGGCACTTAGGTCACTTGAACCGGCCGCCCTTCAATTGGAAAGTACTAGTGTCGAGAACGTGTGGTTTCAGCAGATCAAGATCTTATAGAACCACAAAAACAATAAATGTTTTTCACCAACGATTTGGTAATCTCATAATCTTTCGCTTTTTTTCCTTTAACAATCCAGAAAGAATTGATTATGTTAAGGCGAACATTATTGTTAGCATTTTAGATGCAGTTGTGCCACAATGCCATTGAAAATGTTGATAAGATCTTATTTTTTAATTTCAAACCGCAACATTTCTTCTAGCATTTGAAATAAATACATTGTTAAATTCTGAATAATTTGTATGTTCTATAATAAATTTAAAATTAACCTTAAATTGCCTTTTATACGCAACGCAAAACATCCAGTAAAACTTAAAATCCATCTGTATGCGGGTTAAAAGCAAACCGTTCCTCAGACGCAAATATCTAAATAGCCTCCAGTATTCACATTTACAGAAAAGCAAACAAGCAATTTTGCAAACCTTCGAATTTCATTTGTATCATTAAACGCCTTTTAATACCGTCCCTTCTCGAGAACGAGTCATACGCAGGCCCTAATCTACGCTATGCGTTTTAATATTTAAACGCGAAACGCCGTCTATAAGTCGGACTAATGTTGCACGGCCCTGGCAGTTTTCAGAATCTAATCTGGCGTAGATGTCCGACAATCGGGGCCGGGCCCCCCTATTTTCCGTGCGCCGTGGGTCAGGAAAGCAGGTAGTTTTGACAAAAACTGGTATCCCTCATCCGCACCCGGTTACCCATTAGACCTTCAGTTATCGCGCGAAGATAAAAAAACATAATATAGTCGTTTTGTATAGTGTGTACAAACAAATATACAGTAACTGTAGTAGAGTGCACGCACACATCTCATTGAAATATTGAATATTCAAAAAAGATATTTTCACCTAGTTTTTACTAGTCAAAATATTTGTAATAGCGCAATGATTGCAATGAAAATTGATAATTATTCGAAACACAGCGTTTCAAGAGCACGTGCACTCCCATTGTCAACCGTGTTACCGACTACTCTCGACTTACTGCCATACCTATGTCTTTGTAATAGGTTTCCAAAAGCTTATAGGGCATTTGTAGTAGCAAAAGTAGTGGGAGTGTTTGCCACTTGCAACGCTGATATACAAAAAATTAGCATTAAATTATAGAAATATATTTATAGTTTATTTCTTTTTCTATGTTAACATCGTTTTTGCAAGTCATTTTTGCCTAAAACTATTTTATTACCTTTACTTTTACGGATTTTGGCTCCAGCACTTGTAGTCGCTGCGATCTGATGGCACCTAGTAAGATTTGTTGGAGTATTTATAGGCTTTTAGAGACGAACCGCAATACCAGTCTAGGATACTCGTATGTTAGCTCGGTAGGTGCTAACAGGTTCAGCATTAACGGATCTTATTCATCGAACGTGTTTTTATCAAATTTCTATAGCTCTGTGAATCAAAAAACTGTTCCCGATAATCCTATCATATTAGCATTTGCAAAATTTAAAAAAATTACAACGGGCAGCGGTATCTACCCATGATTCTTCAAACCTTGCAAGAGAAACTATTAGTCACTAGGACTAGAAAATGCTCAAAACAAGATGACAGTATATCTCGTATTATAATAGCCCATCTACTTTAATAAGATTGATTTTGTCCCCCTTGCATTATAGTACAAGGACAATATTTACTTCAACGGATTGAGTAAAACCAATGTTATATTTTTATCCACATATACTATTGATAAAACAGTATAAATCCAAAAGCAAAGAAAATCTTTAATATTTTTTAAAAGCCATTTCAAGTAATAGTTCAGTAAATTAAATCGAACCACAACACAGTGTTACGAAAGACTTATGTGCTGTAGCCAGCTAATTAGGTTGTCAACCTCTTCATTTTCCTCAGTGCCTTAGAGTTTTATCCACCACAACACATGTGCGTACCACTTGTCTTTAAAAAATTTAACTTTGGCAACACATTATTTATTGGGAGTAAAAATCTTATGTTCCATTTCTTTTTAATAAATATTTACACCGTTATTATTTACTTCAAAATATAGCCACATTCTTAAGAGAGGTATAAACTCAAAAAGTTTTAATTATATTTGAAGCGAAATTTAGGGTTCCACATAAACTATTAAATAAAGTAAGTACCTTATTTAATAGTTTATCATTAGGAACTTATGTACGGATGGTGGGATATTCGAAACAACTTCAAAAACCCATTTCTTCAGACTCTGTACCAGTATGATCAATTTTGAATTAGAAATCTCATTCCAGCACATGTTTATCACAGATTTCAGTTTATTGACGCTATTGTGCCGCTTACTGTTGTCAAATACCTTTGTTACCAGCGTTCTTTAGATTTCCACTGGGATTCAGATTTAGTCATCAAGCTGGCCGTTGTAATAAATTAACTTCTCTTTTAAGACACTAATGCTATGTTGTCTGGAATTATGACAGCAGCGTTGTCTTGTTGGAATATCCAACCTTGCAATTTGTTCACTAAAGCCTATTGGATTGTCCCCAGAACTTTTATGTAAAAATCGTAATCCATTCGTACAGAAATAAAATATGTAGGTATGTTATTATATCCCAACGAATAAAGTGATTTATAACAATTTGCTTTAGGTTTTCCTTCTTTTTAATTAGCAGTTTACTTCTCAGTACATTCGAAATTGGTATATATGTATGGGTATATTAACGTTGTATGTATTTGGCAATAAGTAAATCTTTTAACATATTTAGAAAACCTAGTTTCGTAGTATAAACGCCAAATTAGATAGCGAGCGGTGGGGTGCGCCATAGTCGTTATTAACAACGCACACGTCCACTTACTGGAGTAATAGTCAGAATATATTTATCAGTGGCGGATCATAATGTCTACACTAGGGGATCATAAAGTGATACACGTTCAAACGCAAGAAGTAGTTTTTAATGTTTACAATTATTTTTATTTAAGTTTGTATAATGTGTTCATGAAGCACTTAGTGTGTAGGTGCGAATAATAGAAAGAATTATTCGAGAGGGAAACACAGCATCAAAGAGCGATGAAAGAAAAATTAGAAGTCCTGATAAGAAGAGACAAAGAACAAAGAATGTCAGAAGTTTGCCGGAGTATCAAATACGATACCGCGAATTTGGCAATGAATGTATATGAATATATCTCATTGTATATATGTCGTTTAATTGATTTCACAATAAATCTATATTGTTAAAAAAAGTTTATATATATATTTTACACTAATAAATTATTAATTTATTAAGTGATAGATATGCAACTTTATGTAAAACGAATTACAAGCTGGCATTCACATTATCTAACTCTGTAGAACTATAGAAATTTCGTTCGAATTTATATGTACTATCGTGATCACAAATTTTAAAGCAATAAAATAATGTGAACGTTACTTTACATAAACCCACAATAATAGCATAATCATTCTCTCAACTTAGCTGACCAACTGTCTTAATTATGTATGGAAATATAAAGTAGATAGAAAAAACAGATACCTATTCAACAACTGGGCACATGACATTTCATCAGTGACGAATCACCAATCATCACTTAGGATATATCTATAAGGTCATCTTCTGAAAAAGGTAATTCAAAACAGGATAGTATGTTGATATCAAAGACACTTTTCGTACTTAGCTGTAGCGATAATAACAAAATAATACATCTACTATTTACTATGTTCAGAAATGCAATTTCAAATAGTAAATTTAAACTTCTACCGTTGATAAATGCTTGTAGGGACTCTACTCTTAAAAAAAGTTATAGGCAATATCATAAAGTTCATTACGAAGTTAAATTTTCAGCACATCGAAGGTTGGAATACAACTTAAACTGAGGAGTACATTCCATAAAATACGTCAATTGATATTATTGGAGTTTCTAAATCGCAAACATCTAAACCAGTTCGTTTTTTGAATAGCAAAGATGCCCTGTAGTTCAGAAGGAAGTTATGAAATGGTTATAAATTGTACTTTTTGACGTATCATGATAAGTAGCGAGTTCCTGGTATAATACAAAATTATTTTGACTCGAGCAATCAGTAAATAATGAAGAGCAGCAACAATCCTAATAAGTTCACAAAGAATACACAGTATGCTATGGCTACGACGATAATAAATACATAAATAGTAAATCGTAAATTCTTTAGGTTTCGCAAATTTCACTTTATATATAACCTACGTTTTCCCTTATTTTAAGGTACTTCGGAATTTCCCTATTAAATAAAAGCAACAATTTTAGAATACTTGATTATTTTATCAAAAATAGAAACGTGGAAGTTATATTCTCAAAATATTCGCCTCTGCTATTTCTCCAGATTCTTTTCGTAAAATCGTAAATGACATTTTGGCACAGTTACGGTTCAATTTCACCAGTAACAAATCCAAAGTTTTCCTCACCTTATTATACGTGGCACCATCTTCCTGGAAGAACATATATAGTCCGTTCGCACCTTAAAAGTCAGTATTGAGTCTTATGGAATCCTCTCTTTCTATTGACAGAGAGCCTATGTATGTTCATCTTTTTTCAACCAGGGTTGTAGTTGCACGGTGGAAATAACTTGTAATATTTATATTAAATACTATCATGTAACATAATATTATAATAAACATATAAGAAATATCGGTTATGTTCCATTTGTATTTTTTTCATATAGCCAATTCCAGAGTTTACAACATTCTAAGAATCTAGTTTTGATACAATGTAGCAACCGCGTTCGCATCTCCCATGGCAGCCATACTGAATTTTAAGGTGGAAACGGCTATAGTTAAGGAGCATCTTGTCCAATTGGACTCTCAAGTAATAATTTCTTAATACCTTGCGGTAGCACTTCCCATAAACATTTACGATTGCGCCACTGTCATTTTCATGAAAAAATTGTGCTATACCCCTTCAGACCACAATACACACCGCACGGTTATTCGAACAAGATATAAAGGATTTTCTCCAATCACTCATGGATTTTCACTTCTCCAAATCTTATATTATTGCAAAATACCTGTAATCTGAGGGCATTAACGCTTGTCTGAATTTTAGATGTGTATAGGGCCAGACCTGTAGTCAACATTGGATGCAGAAGGCTCCTCCTTATACTGAACTGTCGAGATGGACGACAAACTGAGAGGTTCTGGGTTTTTCGGCAACATACTCTAGTAATATTTTCATTGGATCAAGTACTACGTGGACGCACCAACACCTTTAAATTAACAATTGCTATGAAAAATTCCAATTTTTGAATAGGTTGCGAATTTCTTTGTCACTTATAGGCATCTAATTACAATCAAAAATTAAATTAAATTTGCGAAATGTTTTCACACAAGAACGAACATTTTCGCTCTTTTGCTGTCCCGTCGTAAAACTATCAACAAATAAATTGCAGACTAGCTGGATAACACATGCGAATAAGGGAACTACTTCCGGTATTGGACCGTGTCATTATGAGATATATAGAATGAAATAAGAGTAAGAGGAAAAGAAATAAAAAGGAAAATGAAAAAAGGGGTGTGAAAAAGAAAAGGTGAAAATAGTAAGAGAAGGAAAGAGAGAAAGGAAACAGAAAAGAGGAAAGAAAGAGAAGAAAAAGGAAAAAGAGAAAGGTAGGATCTCTTTCTCTCTCATTCTCTCTCCATCTTTATTCTCTTACTTTTTTCACCTTTTCTTCTTTTTCACCTCCAAACCTTCCATTCACATCAAAGCATGCTGGTTGAAAAGTGACAATCTCTAATCGCTCGCTAGCTGTGTTACCTATGAAAGTGAAGAGTGGGCGCTGAATAAAAGAATGGAAAAGAAAATAATGTCAACGGAGACGCTGATGGAAGAAGACATTATTAGATCATGAAACAAATGAAAGAATAAGAGAAATAATGCAAGTTGACACATCAATAACACATGAAATAGAACGGAAACCATTATTGTGGTATGGCCACATGAGGAGAAGGGACCAAGACAGACTACCACAAAAGGTTTGAAAATGGAAGCCTGCTAATAGGCGAGAAAAAGGAAGACCAAGAAGGAATTGGATAAAAGGAATTAAAAAAGCTGTGCAGCAAGCGATGGCAGCAGAGATGCAAATATAGGGGAAAGAGTAATGAACATAAGCAAAACCTACCAGGCAAATAGACAACTTTTAAGAAGTAAAATATTTGAAAAAAAAACAAAAATGAGAATTTATAAAACAATAACACAAATAACAACCTTGTACCCGGTAGAAATGACAATGGCAAAGAAGCAAGAGGAAAATCTGCAAATCCAAGAAAGAAGAATATTAAGAACAATACTAAGTCCGATAAAAATTGACAACAACGAATACAGGCGTAGAACAAATTGTGAGGTAGCAGATGAGCTGGGAGGGATGGACGTGGTCAGAAGAATAAAGCAACAGAGAGCAAAATGGTTGGGACATGTGTGGAGAGCTGGGAACAAAAGCGGCGATACTCCATTGGGTTGACTATCCATTATAAATATATATGTATATACACAGAAGAGGGGACTGACGCAAGATAGTTTTAGAGATAGAGGCTCACTCGTATTGCACTGCAACTTGCCCCACTTTGCTGAGACTAGTCATTATTTTGAAATACTATAAAGGGTTCTTCTTTCAAAATACCCTGATTTACGGCTGCTAAACTCTAAAAATACCTACACTAGGCAAATTTTACATCCCTACATTAATATGGATACACCAGTATACCTAACGGTAACTTAGTATTTCCTCTATACCTTCAATCAATTTTATTTGATCTACATACATTAAACCTACTCTTATTTGCATATGAAAGAGTTTTTAAAATTCAAAATCATTATACCCGTATTTTTTAACACAGTTAATTCGGTCCCTTTGATGCAGTCCTATCAAAAAATTTTTCGCGAGATACGGGGTCATCCGAAATTACGTTTTGATTGTACTAATTTTGCCATGTAACTAATACAAATTTCTTTATTAAGGAATATTTTGACATTGAGCGTTACTTTTGGTACATTCCATTTTGAATACTTTTTGGTTGGATACGGAGTACATTATTCATTCGTATCTTCAAACTTCTTTCGCAAACCTGTCTTCGTCTTATTTGCAATTCTATTTTCATTTTTCATTAACGATATCTCGCAAAAGTATAATTTTCCATAATTGTCTGAATTTGACCGAAACACATACTCCATTCTATACGTAAACTAGTTCACCAAATCTTGAACAGGAACTGCTTGGAGAAAACACTGACAGCAGAATGAGGAAAATCCAAGAAAGCCTACGCCATAATAATAATAATTACTTCATAAATTCTATTATTTGAAAGAAAATTAAGTTTCTAATTCGCACATTTTCTCAGTCGACTGTACACAAATAGTTTCCATTTAAACATCACGTTGGATTTTAACGATTGAAGCAGTTTTGCGGTAACAGGTCGTTTCTGCAGACGTGAAATTGCGGAAAAAGCATTGTCAGCGAGTTCGCTAGCGCCCGTAGAGATATTATCGTTGTATTGTTTTCTCGGACCGTTAACGCAGTTGCGAGAACAGCGGAAAAACGATTTTCAAACGAACGCAGGTAGTTCCGTAATGTGCTGGTAAACTTTTCAACGAGGAATTATCCAAATCCTCGCGAATAAAGTTCAGTTAATGGAAAAGATCCGGACGGATATACCCCAAAAGTTGTGTGTTTATTTTAAGTACGGCACTCGAGCAAACATTAGAATTATATATATTCACTTAAACAAGGGAAATGTGTATAGATATACTTTCTTGATAAAACTGAAAACTGTTGTTGAGGTGAGATAATACAGATATTTTCCCTACAACTTCCATTACAACGTTTAGTTACTTTAATGTTTTGTTCACAGAATCATCATTTATTTATTTTTGCATTTGAAATAAAAGTAATTTCATTAACTATAACCCAAAAAATTTGTGCAAAAGAAGCTACGTATTTTTTTAAGAATTAAAATAACGTCAAAATCTGCTTAGGGAGGAATTACAGACACGTGTTTCAAGCTAGTTGGGTCTCATCGATGAAGATGCAAATTTAACAAAGAGACTGATGATCAGTGTGCCTTAGGCTGGTAGAGTATCGAGAGACACTCTGTAATTAAATATTTTTACTGATTTTTAAATACATGTATTTGTTGTACTCCATGAGAAGAAAGATGCTGTGCCATTAATAATGAGTCCAGTCACCACCTGCATTGATAATTGCCTGGCATCTCCGAGGCACTCTTTCCACTAAGTTGACTACGTATTCCTTCGGTAAGGACCTCCAAATGAGACGAATTCGTCGTGTCAGCTGCTTCAAAGTGCGCACTCTTCTTCCTCGAATCTTGTGCTTGACATATACACGCACATTTTGAATGCCAGATTGCTCTTTCCACTCGGTCCAACGCTTGCTTCTGTGTTTTGGGTCGTTGCCTTCTTGTAAGATCCAGTCCTCGTTTTCTTTTATGAAGCATGGTTTAGCAGTCGGCGGTAAACACTTTTCATAAATTTTAAGCATTTTCGGAGCATTTAACTTGGATGTGAACAGATGTAATGCTCTAAAACCCTGTTTCGAAAAGCAGCCCCAAAGATAAACTTTTACAAGGTGTTTAACAGCCCATTGTATTAATCTATTGGTCAAGGTTGACCAGGAAGGTTATATGGCAGTATATCACCAAAACAGAGCTTCATTCGTAAAGATCACGTTGCTGCAATCTCGATCCAAATTTTGCTTTGCCCAACCGAGTCTTTTCGTCTCGTGTTTTTCGCCTAACAGTGGTTTCTTCATTGTGCTTTGATATTTGAGGTTATGGGCAAGGGGGTTCGAATAGTTGTATATGATACTTCTATACCCTTCTGTTTTAATTTTGCCACTCCTTGTCACAATGTTAAGGTGGAGTTCCGCTTAAACAAATCACAACTTTTTTTCCATATTCGGAGTCACTTTGCCTACTTTTGGATCTTTTTATATTGCTGAACCCACTTAGCGACGAACGATTTTGACTTTGCCAGGTCCGAGTTCGACGCCAACTGAATTTTTTGTGACAAAGCATTCACGACAAAGATTTCATGGCGGCTTACAAAAATACTAGGACGATATTTAAAGCCAACTACCATTTACACCGTACATGTTGTTATTTTGCAGACTGTACAACGTTGACACGAGGTGGACATGTCTAGCACATGTTGCGGACTATGAACCCTAATCACCTTAATGACTCAGTGTTAATATTTGACTGTTGTACCTTGATCCAGATATGTACCTTTCTGACAAAAAGTACAAGTTGTTCCTTGATCGTTTCGCGCTGAGGTGACAGTTTTTCGAAGAGTTCACTAACCAGACTGATTTTGTTTCTTCCAGCTAATCTTCTTACCAGCGCCTAAATTACCCCCAACAAATGGATTATTCTTTACAAGTATTAGTACACAAAACATTATTGGTTGGAACTTATTGTATATCTAAAACATAACAGGATTCTTGCCTTGAACTAGGTTGTTAATCCGTCTATAGTTGTGGAATTACCAAATTACACTGTTTTATTATAGACAGATACATACATCTAACAACATCATTAAAACATGAATCTTGAATAAGACACTTATTGTTTTCCTAAGTTTATAGACTTTTTTCTCCCTATTTAATTTTGAGTAATATGCTGCTATATGTTATAATAAAGAAACGTACGATATAATACCTTTCTACACCTATTTAGTGGAACAGTTAATTATATAAATGTATATTTAAAATAAAATTCTATTCAAGTAATTTAAATCATCTCAACACTATTTCAATCGTCTCATTTTTTCACAGATAATAATATACAAGTTCAGCCAGAAGAGAATCACGACATTCCGAGGTATCGGGCAAAAGATGAAACAGAATGGTTTAGGTTTCTAGAAGACGAAAAGATCAAGAACCAATGCCTAAAGCCACGATTTAATTCTGATATTTTAACAGTAAGAAATGTAGCCACACTTTTTATATAAATATAATAAATACGGTTGTAAATGAGAAACATATAAAAGGTTAAACAATTTATGATAAATGAAATGACAAGCACCCTGACAAAAGCAAAAAACTTGTATTCGTTACAGCATACATCGGTCTTTGATAACATTTTGTTCTGAAGAATCTTCTAAATCACTTTGATGTGAAGACAGCTTTCTACTGTCATCCTGTTATACCTGCTGCAAAGTCAAGAGATCGTTTCAAACAAATGACAGCTTCTTTACGATTTGACAACTTCGAAACCAGAGAAAGCGTAAAGTAAAGGACAAATAAGCTAAGAAATGTATTTGAAACGTTTGTCTCCAATTACTAAAGATCTCTTCATCCTAGTAACCATCTTTGTGTAAATGAGCAATTGGTGTCTTTCATAGGTAAAGCACAATTCAGGGTGTATATGAAAACCAAGCTGGATAAATATGTAATAAAGATTTGAGCTTTCGTAAATTGTAAAATTTCGCACATTGTGAATATCCAAACTTATTTGAGTTTTCGAGCTTTATTAGCATACGTTTTTCCTAGTTTGTGGATATATTAGGAAAACTACAGAGCAAGCCGAAGGAAGATCAGGGACAAAGAGTTGTATTAGATGCGGTCAGTCATTTAGGGAGTGGCTATGGCATAACAGCAAGTAACTTTTTTCTAAAAAACAAAACGCCCATATACAAAGATCTGTTACCATCACCCTACAAAAAAACAATATTCAAGTATGTGCGATTTCCGAAAAAATTAAACTCTTGTATCATAGTCCCACAAAAGAATAATGGTTTTATTTTGCTATCAAGGGAGTATACTGACGACAAGGTATCTGGAGAAGAAACACATTACAGTCCAGACATCATGTTCATTATAATAAAACGGGTGCTGTCGGTACAACCAATAAGTTAACAACTGAATATACAGTAAAAAAATGAGATAAAGTATTTAAAATGGTATAAAAATGAGTTATAAAAATGTAAAATATTTCTTTTACAACTGGGTAAAGAACTAATAACTGAACTATTTGGCCAATAAACAATTCAGCTTAGTAAGAAGCGATATATGATAAATGTTTTCCCAGATTTATTAGAAGCTAAAGTAATGTCAATTTACGCTAATAGTTTACCAATCGTTTTACCAATAGTTTACCATCGTCAAAGGTCTTCCGATCGAAAATACAGAAACATATCCGACAAATGTAACGAATATGCTTTTGTCTACAACATTCCACAACTCAACTAATTGGTGTGTTTTCAATGACATTTAATTTGTTTGTAAACCTTACTTTTTTTTAATAAATAAAGACAAATAATGTTTCGTATATTTACATTTAATTAAAGATCACTATAAGGTTAAAACTTTGAAATAAATGCTTATTGGACCCCAGTTTGTTGGTTAAATAATTTTTACGGTAGGTTATACAAAAGCACATTACTGTTGCTTTAAAAATCAATATAAAGAATCGTCGTATTAGAAGTGAAGTTACTATCAGAAGCAGAACGGGTAGCATCGACGTAAATTTCACGTATCGTATAATCAAGTAAGTAATTAATACAGATAACCCTCTAATTCCAAAAAAAACCTCAGAATTCCATTCATTCTCGCATCAAAATATGTTTACTAAATATGGCGCGAATTGCTTGGTATGTTGTAATTCGCTCTCCCAAATCTACATATTCGAAATATTTTACATCCATCCAAATAGCGTGAGGAAAAAATCCCAACATCAATGAAATCTTGTTTATTATTGGATGAAATTTTTCACTACATCGCACGATAATCTCTCCTATTTACATTACTACGTATCGTGGATGCATATTTAGGTCATCCTCGTATAACAAGAAACAGCCTTTAAAGTTTACCCGGGGCAAACGTTCGACGTAGAAAAGAATAGGAAGATATTCTACACGTACACTCGCACGCATTCAAACGAATACATATAAACGCTACTACTTGACCGTCCTATCGGAAATTAGACCCGAGAAATCTTATCTTAGTCACCTCTCGAGTGTTGTGGGGGCATTGTTTAGATATGGACGGCCTAAGGCGGGAGACAGCACGGTACGCGCAGTCGAGGGGGGCACTAGACAAACCGATAAAACGAGACAGACAGCTGAGTTGGTTTTCTTTGTGCGGTGTTAACAAAATGAAGCCCGTATTATTCTAGCGCTTTATAGCCGTGGATAAAAAGAATCGGCCATTAATGGGGCAAAACTAGTATCCAAAAATAGTTTTGAAAAATGTTGGATAGCGATATTAAGGAAAACATTTATCAACTGTAGCTATTTACAAAGTCAAACTTATTAAGCTGTTTTTATCCCGGAATACTGCGAATTGAACATTTGTTATGCTTTATTTGGTAAAATAGTGAGAAGGAATATTAAAAGCATTGTAGCATTTATTAAGACAGATTAATTACCGTTAGAAAAGTCAAAGAAATAAAATTTTACAAGGCAATAGCCAACTCTTTTATACGGTAGCGAAACATGAACAACAACGAAGAAAGCAGGATACAGACACAAGAGATGAAATTTCTAAGAAGAGTGAAAAGTTGCACAACAGAACTAAACATATTCGACATAAAAGAGAGAATAAAGGAAACCAAAAATAAGTGGAAGGAACACGTAGAACGGATGTAAGTTGCCAGCCGGAGTGAGATTTTATAAACATTTAGGAAGAAGAAGTGTAGGCAGACCAAATAAGAGATGGGTATCGTAAGAGGCAAAGTGCCTAAAATCTGGAGTGAAGAAGAAGAAAAATAAGAAAAGTGTAATTAAGAATGATTAGGATTTCTGCTTGCTATTCGATTTTAAAAAGAAAGAATTCTTTTAAAAAGGAATGAAACTTTTATGATATGTCTAGTTAATGGTATTCTTAAATTTGTGAATTCTTAATTTTGTACACTTAACTCAACAAATATTTTGTAAAATTAGTGTAAGCTACAAAATCAAGGAAATCTTCTACACGTTAGGCATTTCCAGAAAATCAAAATTCGTTAACTAATTAAAAATAGAAAGTCTATAGAAGCGACGCCTAAAACAAGGTATCACACAACAGAATAGATAATATTATTCACAAGTTATCAAGACCAGCAAAAATATAATCAAAAAGAGTGCAGAACTAGTGACTGGACACTATCGGAGAGATCTGCTGTAAATCTCATACAATTTACAGGAACAGCTGATGATGAATTAGTCAAGAACTTAAAAGTAATATATAATATATTTATTGTCAACGCCAATAATGCGCCAATAATAGTGCTAACGACCTACTAAAATTATATGCAGAAATACCAGCTTGAAATAATATATAAAGGAAATTATTATAGCTCCTACACAATAGCACATACTTGAATATGTTTGTAAAAAGGAAAGTGGTGAGTTTATTGCTGCCCAGATAGCACACTTGGTATTATAGAAGAATTATAAGCAAATAGCGATTATATTTATAGAAATATTTGGCTCTATTCAATTTCAAATATTTAAAGTCCCTATAGTAAGTTAAAACATTGTTCACTTGCATCAGGAGATTGTTTTAAGTATTTAATGAAATGAATATACCTGAATCTAAGTATTTTATCTTCTATTTCCAAAACGAATTATTATCATATATGCTTTGTTACTAGGATACGATGCAGTGAATTTACTCAATAATTTTTTCAATGCGGGGCTGTAGATGGTGGTTCTTGAGGACGTGGTCTCGAGATAGTTTCCTCGAGGATTCACATTGTATGCAGACGATACACAACTAATTTATTTGCGTCTCCCTCTCATAGACACTCAGGAACTTTCGATACGAAATGTCAACTTGAAATACATACATTGCTGTATGTGTGTAATTATCAAATCTTGTAGTATTCTTCTTGATAGCAATTCAGTTTTCAGATCTAATTCTATTTATATGTGGTTCCAACCTCAAAAATTGAAAAGTTTCATTTAAACGTAATCAAGAAAACAAACACGGCAAAATAAATCAACCACTCAAAATTAAAGGGAATAAATTAGACAGATCTCTTCATCTGCATTATTTAAATCTGATGACAGTCTGGAATAGAAACGCGACAGCAGATAATCAAATTACAATTTACTTACAATTAACCAACGTCTTCTAAATTCGTGAGAAAATATCAGTCTCGGTAGGGTTTGAACACACGACCTTTGCGTTACCGGCGGATTGTGGTACCATTACACTACGAGACCGAATGTAAGTTCAAATCTCTTTTAATACCTAGATGTTACAATGTCTATAGATATATCGTAATATCTCGTCGGTCACATGGTGTAATGGTAGCACATTGCGCTGGAAGTGCAGAGGTCCTGGCTTCAAATTTTACCGCCACTGATATTTTTCCAGGAATTTAAAAAAGCTTGGTGAATTGCAAGAAAATTGTAATTTTAGCATTACTAACGCCAACGGTAGCTTAATATTAATATTCAGTTTACTATTAATGCTAAGATATTACGATATATCTATAGACATTGTGAGATCTAGGTATTAAAAGCGATTTGAACTCACATTCGATTTCGCTGTGCAGTAGCACAATGCACCGATACCGCAGAGGTCGTCGGTTCAAATCCTACCGGGACTGATATTTTTTGAGCAATTTAAAAAACGTAGATTAATTGCAAGGAAACTAATTAATATTGATATTAATATTAATTTAGACGATTGTAGGTGCCAGGTTAAGAAATAAAATACACAGATTCAAAATTCGCTATTTACCGTTAAAATAAGTTTGAAATACCATACAAAAATAATTGTGGTTATATTTTTAATGCGTTCGTATCACTAAACTTGAAATTATCAAGAAATAACATCTAACATCAAATGCCCCAATTCTTTTGGTCAAGATTGTATACACGTAGTAAGTGTATGTGTCGTGTTTGATATGTAGATGTAGAAATGTGTATGTGTGTGAGTAACTATACCTACTACAGCGCGGCGGCCATTTTTAATGATCGATGCTTCTCCATCAACCGTGACAAGGGATCCGAAATGATTAGTATATGTTACCCACCCCAGAAAACCCTATTCGGTTGGGAACCCCTCCGCTTCGAAGACCTATCGGCCTGCTAGACGAATATCACTCTTAAAACGTTCACATTTGAGACGCAAAACCAACAAAACGGTACGGAGGAGATGATGCAGACACCGCAAGTGCTTATTTTTCAGTTTGGAATGCAATTCGACTCGTTTTTTCTTTGCTGTCGGATGAAAGGAGGTCTTTAGGGCCATATGTCATTCGAAATTGTTTAGTCATGATGCTTTTCTTTGGTTCTTCCTTTCTTTCGCCCCTACGCTGCTTTCTCACCCCATTTTTAATACACGTTTAGAGGTCGACCTTGTTTTGTTGTACTTATTGCCGGCAATACTGATGGCTGCTACGTTTCGAAAAGGTGCGGAGGGACATGGTATTGTTGGGTGGTATGCTCGCGTCGAAGAGCGCTTTGCGAAAATTAGCTGTTGCGTGGAAAATTGTCGTGCTTCTCTCTTTCTTGACGAACTGAAAGGAAATGACATTGCGGATATATGGGACAATTAGCTGTTACGAATGACATCTGGACAACTAGTTCATGCACGTATAATATGGTTAGTGGACGTTTGAAAAGTAATTTTTCGCCAACAAAAGGAGTATGAAGTGCAATTATATAAAAATTCACTTCACTGGTCGAATTTTCATGACAGTTGCTTTGCTCATTCAAGCTGCATAGAAGCTTGATTATATTTAAGAGCTCGTCAAAACTAGGAATTAGAAAGTCCTGCTATGTCCTCTAATAATATTGGGGTAAAACTATTACGATAACAAGCTACATATTTTATCACAATTATATGAATTAATTATTAAAGAGAGATATATCGCCCCAGAATGAATTATATAGTTAAACATTTGATTATCTTCGGTACAATATAAGGCAAATTAAGGATCTCCAGAATTTTTAGTGCTGGATTTTTTTAAGGAAATCCGAAAACATCAGTTCCTTTCGCTTTTGATAAAACATTTTAACATAAAAGACCTGTTGCAGGAGGTAAATTTGGCTAGGAAACTAATTTATAGATATTTTCTGGAGTTATTATTTATGTTTGCTTTACTACTAATATTAATTCAGTTATCTTTTACATATTACACCAAAACTTCTCAGAGCTTAATAATGAAGTTTTGGTTTCGTCGCGGATTCTTTTATTTATAGTTTTGCTTTTTTGAAAATAAGAAGATATTAAAGTTTAAGTCAAAATATCAAATATGAACCGGAATTTATTGGTACAGTAAAAAATTGTGCACGAACATTTCCACACTTTCGTCGTCGTCTAAGTGGTGACCTCCCAGTTTTTCTTTGGGTGGCCCAAATGTGTGGTAGTCACACGGTGACAAATCGGGACTGTGGAGCGGATCTTCCAGTATTTTCCAATGAATTTTGCCGAACTTATCTTGGGTTAATGCATCTGTGTGTGATCGAGCATTGTCATGGAGCAGAATCGCACTTCGAATAGGCATGTCTCGCCTTTTTCGTCGATAGGCCAATTTCACTTCATCAAGCAGTTGGCAGTAGTACGCAACATTAACTGTACGGCGTTCGTGGAAAATATCAATGAGCAGTAAGCCTCTAGAATCCCAAAAAAACATTGCAAGAGCTGCATGGCTTTCGTTTTCTATTGATTCTCGACCTTCGGAAATTTTTTTGTGTCAGTCATTGACTTGGGTCCTTGAAAGCGTTGTTTCAGCGAACTATGCAGTTAATCGGCGCAAAATTTCTACTGGTTTTACGCCCTCTCGTGCCAAAAATAAAAATAAAAGAAATTAACACAAAAAAGTTGTTCAACTTTAACATTCTTTATTAATTGTAACGCATTCTTAATTATACAGGATGTTCCAAAGATGATAAGAACTTGTATTTTATGCTACGCACTTACTATATATATAATAAGGGAAACAGTTATTCTATATAATCGCCTTTCATACAGTTTAGGTGGCTCGCATTGCCAATTTTAATTAAATTTGATTGAAGTACATAATTGCAATCGCCGGTTGATATGGTATCAGATGCAATTGTTTGTGTAAGTAAATATAAATAACACTAGGTAAAATTGACACATTGCCATTCATGGTTGTTTATTCTTGTAAATATTAAAAAAATATGACATTTGTTTAAAACGAAATGTTTACAACCCACATCCTACCTACATCTTTGAAAACTCATAGTTGAGGTATTGTCTTTTAGTACCAATTTTAAGGATATACATGTTTTGATATTGGTGGTATTTGTTCGATTCTAAAAATTTTCATAGTATACCACAAAATTTATTCTTTAGTAAGGTATACAAATAAGGATAAACAAATATATAATAGGAATAACGTTGTGGTTTATGATACTATATTTATATACCTAGGCGACGGACGAATTGTAAAATAAGCAGAAATCATGTATAAAGGCTGTTTTACAAGTGTATCTAATCAATCAAAATTGTTCATAAAGAAATCAATGTTATTAAATTACTAATGGAATCGTTTAATATTGCTGAAGGCAGATAAACACCTGTAAATCGACCCGAAATAGAACTTCATGGTATACTAAAAGAATAATCACAAGAAGTATAACCGAAACTACTTTTGAAGTAGATATGGATACGACTTTGGCATATCTTCAACGGTTTAAACCGCACTCCATCGAATTAATGAACAGCGAATATTCAACTTCTCACGAAGATCTAGAAGAGTATTTGCAGGAGTAATCGCGACCTTGTACATCAGAAGAAGGCGGCATTTTAGATATAAGGTACAAAGAAGATGCTGTTAACTACTAGAAGACTGGGAAAACGAATAGTCGATGCAAAGAAGATCTAGAAAGGTACTCTCTAGAATAACTACATAGTTATGACTTTTCAGGTAATAAGATGTGGTTCGTTTTATTTGCATTCGATACTATATCAATTGGCGATTGCAGTTAGGTACTTCAACCAAACTTAATTAAAGTTGGTAGTGCGGAGCAAATTGAGGTACATAAACTGTATGAAGTGGAATTATGCAGAATAACTGTTTATCTTTCCTGATATATGTATACGTAGTACGTACGTAGTATAATAAGATATAAGTTCTTATGTTAACATCATCTTTGGGTCATCCTGTATAATTGAAAATGCTTTAAAATCAATAAAAGATGTTAAAGATGAATGACTTGGGTTAATTTCTTTTCCGTATTGCTACACTAGGGTGACAGAATAAAATAGACACCAGGTAAAGCGGTATAAATATGTAAACAGCTAAATTCTAAGAACGAATTAAGAACTCTCTCTTGTCATTAGGGTAGGGGTAGATGTATCGGAAGGAATTCGTCATAGTTTAGTATCGTTACAACTATTCCTCGCTTACAAGGTTCGAGTGATATTAGCGACTTCACCCGGGGTCGCATCCTTAGCCAGAGTGAACGCAGCGCTTCGCAACGTGAAATAAGTAATTTTTTAAATATTTCGTTGTCCACAGTTAACCGTGTGATTACACAATTTAAACGCAAGGAAAAAAACAACAGTGGAGCCGAGACCAGGTCGCGCCAGACCTTCTGAAAGAAGTAAAAGGGTGCTTGTTCGTGAAGTGTTAAGAGAACCGCGAAAAAGTACAGCTGAGCTTGCGGCAACTTCACAGAAAAGTCAGCGCACCGTTCTGCGATACCTCCACAGCGTGGGGATGTATAGAAGGGTGGCAAAGAAAAAACCTCTCCTTACGGCGTTTCAAAAACGGCGCCGAATGGCTTGGGCAATCGAAATGCGAACGAATCCCGAAGAGTTTTGGCGGTCTGTCATTTTTTCAGACGAAAGCAGATGCTGCTAATTCAGTGATGGTGGTCGTACGTGGGTATGGAGACGTTCGTCACAGCAACTGGACGACAAATTTTTGCATCAGACGGTGAAATACGGCGGTGTGATCATCATCGTGTGGGGCGCGATATGGTATGGTGGAAGATCGCAATTAGTAATCTGCAACGGAAATATAAATGCGACAAAATATATCCAAATATTAACAGAAGGACTACTACCGATATTCGACAACGCCATTTTATCTAAAGAAGACGCCGCTTTTATGGAGGATGGAGCACCCTGCCACAAAGCAAGAACCACAACCACATGGAAAGAGGAACAGGGGATTCGGATTTTACCATGGCCAGGCCAATCACCAGACATGAATCCGATAGAGAATGTTTGGCACATAATCCACACAGATATGGCGAAACGACCCCGAAGACCCAGCAATAAGGAAGAACTCGTGGCAGCTGTTACAGAAGAGTGGTTAAATATTCCAGAAGACACCATTAATCATTTAATAGATTCTATGCCACGACGACTCGTAGCACTTCACGCAAGTAAAGGTGGACCGACAAAATATTAGTCTAATTTAAAAATTTTAAAATATTTTGTATATGTAACGAGAATAGAATATTTTTTTTAATTAGTAGGTGTCTATTTTATTCTGCCATCCTAGTGTATAATCAACCTCCGTCGATGAGATGGGGGGAATCTACCACAGGAGGGTGGCGTTTAAATGTCACACCCTGTATATACTATATTTACGTGACTTGAAAGACCTTTCGAAAAGATACAACATTTGCATTTACATTTTTGTTCTATCTATTTTCGTGTAAGAATTAAACCAAGAAAACTGAAAATTTGTGAATTTTCGAAGGGGTGTTTCATCCTCTCAGAGTGAATTTCCGTACAAACTAAAAGATTTTATTTTCAAGTCTCAATATACTCTACTTACCTATCAAGTTTCATTAAGATCTGAACTTGACACCCCAGAACTTTTCCTTGTTAGATAAATGCTGAAAACAGTCGGAATAACAATAATCCACTCTCACAACAAAACTCATTTAAAAAGAAAACGGCAAATGAGACTGCAAGCAAAATTTAAGCGGTAACTAGGAAACAAAACAACAAATTCGTGCATATGCTTGAGGAGAACACAAGTCCTATTAAAAATTATTCCAATCACAATATATTCCATATCCTTATTCAAATTACTTATATTTAGCAGTCTCAATAGTGTAACCAATGTTTTTGCAGTGACCACCCATGAATATGACCGTGAAATAGCAACTCACGTATAACTATGAGTGGTGATATCCAGACGAAATATTATTCGAACAGGTTCTCGGGCCGTATACTACTTCTTCGACATTAAGCGCACCTTGCACGTCCGCGGAACTCGTCGTTGCGCCTCTTCTTGGCGTTGGCGCATAGTAAAACGTTTAATTGCTAATTTCACGCCCGTTGCGTATAATTTAACCACTCACTTACGCAATATCGCTCATCGTCCGATGCGAAGACGATATGAGCATCGGAGACGACTTCATTACCCACGTAAAATATAGATCACGATATCGGACGATCGGAAGAGCGATGATCAGTAATTTATTTTCATTAATTCGGTCGGTGTCTGACGAATCGATTTTCTTTACTTTTATTGGGTGATGTTACTTTGTTAAAGTAGAATATTGCGCGTTTTTAAGGTAATACCATTTATTTTGCCAAGAGACATTAATTTCTAAACAGAAATGTAATCTGAAGCTATCTCGTTCGATAGGTTTCTATTTTATGCTGGAACTAGACTTAAACAACAGAGCACCAAAAGTACTGACATTACACTACCGTCCATAAGTATTTGGGTACCTATGTTTTTTCTTAATTTTTCACTATGAATTATCTACTACAAATAACGAGAGTAGATACAATCAACCCTCATATGTATACACAATATCAGTAAGTTTAATCAGTATACACTCCATTAGTAAGTTCTTTGAAATAAAAATTCATTTAAGCTATACCTGTGCTATAAGTTGCTCAATTGCAATTTATGATACGAGGTCTCTTTGTACCATATCGTACCATGTCATTGTGGTTTGTGATAATTCGAAATTTACTTTTGTTGGAAACACACACAGCGAATTTTGATATTTCCTAGTTATTTGTGTTATTTTGGCGAAAACTAAAGTGTTGTTCATACAAATGCGTGCTTTAATTGTTAGTTACCATAGAATGGATAAAAGCAATTGTCAAATTGCATGCTAATTGAACATTAGTAGCTAAACAATTGACTACAATCTGAATAAATTCGCAAGCAGTGGTAGTTTTTCCAACGGAAAGAGAAGTGGGTGACCGAAAAAAAAACAACTTTAGCAGAAGATGGAGTAACCCTACGGATTAGCTGAGAGAAGATCAACGAAAAGCCGCGAAGTGAACAGGGAACGCAGGAAACCGATTGGTGTTGTATCTGGGTGAGCCGTAAACTTCGACACATCACTCCCTTTTTACAGTCTTCTTTGGTCCAGTTCTTATGTGCTTGTGCCTACTTCGCTACCGCTTCCGCTTGTTTTGGTTCCTTAATAAGGGTTTTCTTACAGCTACTCGTCTGTGAAATCCAGGTTTCACTGCAGTTACACTAATCGGTTTCCCGCGACCTCCGTTCACTTCAGCTGCGATTTATGACGCGTCTCTTTGTCGATTTCCTTTGCTAATTCTTACGATTACGCGATCTTCTTCTGGCATCGTGTTTTTTTTTCGTGTCCTACTTCTCATTTTGTTGGAAAAACTACCACAACAAGGTTGTTCACATTGTAGTCCACTGTTTGCTTACTAATGTTTAATTCGTGTACAATTTGTCGATTACTTTTACCCGTTCTATGATAACTAACAATTAAAGCACGCATCTGTACGAACAACACTTTAGTTTCTATAGTGACACGGCGGAACCCGACAACCGTTACTACTATATCAAACGGCCGCGAAAGTCTGAGATACTTTAGTTTCTGGCTTCGCTGGTAACAATCGCAATAAAGCAACCAACTGTATTGCATCAAAATTCCAAGCTAAACTCATTAACAGAATAGGCAGGCTTATAGCTCAGGTACAGCTTAAATGCATTTTTATTTTTAAGAACTTACTAATAGACCATACACTAATGAAACTCACTAATAATGTGTTAGTTTTCGCCATATTAACACAAATAATTAAGAAATATCAAAATTCGCAGGTATCAATTCGCTTGTGTGTGTTCCCAAGAACAGTAAATTTCGAACTATCATAAGCCACAATTATATGGTACAAAGAGACCTCGTATCATAAAATGCAATAAAGTGTATTGCATCCAAATTCTAAGAAAAACTGATTAACAGAGTAGGTATACGTCAGGTATAGCTTAAATGAATTTTTATTTCCAAAAACTCACTAATAAGCGTATACTCTGGTTATTTGTAGTAGAAAATTCATAACGAAAAATGAAAGAAAACATAGGTGCCCAAATATTTTTGGACGGTAGTATATATATAAACGTTATGCTTAGCTGCATTAACCAATTCATAACCCATATATATATAGGGGAATTGTAAATATTCAAAACTGCATACCTACATTAACCAATTCAGTTTTTCCTTTTTCCAGATTTTAATATCAGCTACGAAACATTTCGATATGCATAGAAATAATATACATCATTTAGAAGAGAAGCATTGTATTGTTTAGAAAATTACTTTATTAGAAAGTTCTTGATTACTATAGCGAGTTTAAAATAAATACTTTAACTTCACTGTAGATCTGGTATAAACACGCGTTTAATACAATCTTTGTGTTAATTATACCGCCCAACAAAATCACTTTTTTGTCGTGGTGCCTGTAAAATATAAACTGATTTAGGGTCTTTCTGATGTGCTGGTTCCAAAAATAACTGGCATTTCTTTCTAGTAGCTTTAGTTTTTGAGATACACCACGGCGAAATTTATTACTCATACGTATAAATTTCACCGTTACATAATTAGTAGAACAAATGCTTTATAATTATCACGCGCTGGAATATAATACGAGCATCCAGATTCATTACGTTCATATCCACTTAGATTGTTTTCCAGGAAACTTAGGCGTTGTTAGTGAGGAACAGGCGGAAAGATTTCACAAAGACATCAGCATTATGGAGGAAAGGTATCAAGGAAGATGGGATACCCATATGATGGTCGATTACTGCTGGAATCTTCAGCAAGACTGTTCCGGTAAACCTAACGCAAGGAAATCTTATGAAAGAAAATTTTTAACTGATGATTGAAAGTTGTATATGCATATTTTTCTGTTTAATAAATATCTCCTACCCATTTTTAGTGTTTCAGCTAACAATTATCAAATAGTAATATTTAAAAAGTTACGTACATAACAAAACATTATACCTAATTTTGGCGAACTTTTCCTAAATAGGACAGAAAGAGTGAATTTCGAAAACTAGATCTGATAGAACAAATTTGACGGCATTTTTGGATTAGGCACTCCAAAATTGCTTAATTACACTTAAAAAATCTCAGGCACCAAAATGTGTGTTGGCCATTATTATTATCGTGAAAATAAAAATTTCATAAAAAAGTTCAACAGTTTATTTACAACAACTCTATAAATACAATATAAGTAACGATGAGGAAGGAGAAAATTAGTTTGTATTCACAGCCATTCAACTGCAACGAAAAAATCGCGAATCTGAAGATGAAGAAAATGGAAAACAAGTTTCGAAATCTGCCTAAATACAAAAGGTGTTACGGATTCAAACGTATTTTATTATTGCATCCAGCTGAAACACAAGTTTAAGATACAACATATATTGTTCACATTACTTGCTTCAGAAAGTGTGATTATTGAAGGTGAAAGAAATTTTTACGCCTTGAGCATCAGATGCTAAATTTTTGCCTAAAGCGAATACGGTACGAAAGGTACCTTTTCAAAATACTGAAACAAGATGCATCCGAAGCTGTGGAAAAACTCGTTATCCGATAAAAAGAACAAAAGAAATGATATAATTATTTGGATTTAAATAATCAAATGAGGAACCTAGTGTTCGAGAAAGGTTTATCATTGCATGGATTGTCCAGGAAAAGTGTAATGCCATTGTTACTATTCAGCACCACCTACATGAATTTTGAAGTATTTATTGGTAACATGGGGCTTATTTATTGTCGTAAATACATTTCAACATTTTTATACAGTGTTCCGAAAATCTAATTTAAAGACGAAGTCGTATATTTAAGATTTAATCTGTTCTATATACACTTTCCATTATTTTTAAATATGATTCTTACATAACCTAAATTGAAATTACTGTTTCACTTAGATTTCGTATAACTTTTGTAAAAGTATTTCTCACTTTATGCAAAACAAGTAAAAATAAAATACAATGCGATCAGAAAGGCCGATCAATTTTTCACTTTTTATTAACGCTTTATTGTTGCCATTAACGTATTGGTATTTGTTGGTATATATTGTGCATTATTATTATGTTGATTACTATAAAAAATAGAATTTTAAAATTTGGTATCATTAGTAATGGTTCTATTACATATATTTAAATAATTGAAATATTTCCCCTTTACATACATAAGCAAACCATTGCAAAAAATAACCATAAACGTTGATGCCAATTTTTCAAGTGTACCAGCTCAATTAGTACTTTTTGAACATACTGTGTAATTACAAATACCAAGAAGAGGCACGATAATTGATATACATACGCACGCGAAAATTATATGTAAACCTGTATACAAACAAAGACCTTATAGGCTTTCTCAATAATGCAAAGTGATATCTCGCTTTATCTCCTGATAGACCTACTGTCACTATTACCACTATTAATGTAATAATGGTCGTTTCCATATGCAGACATGATTCATGCAAACGTAATCCTCGTTCACAATGGAATGACATTGCATAATTGTTTCAACATAATCCACATCAACGCGCGAAGGTCGAATCTCTTCAAAATTTGTCAGCGTCGTTACTATTGACCGACGTGAACATCCAAACCCACTTGATCCAATGCCCAAGCGTCAGTTGCCCTTGTGACGGGAACAAGGAGACTTCGATGGGTGAGGGTGTGCAACCCCTAACCTACCGCACATTCCTCATCGATTTGCTCATTAAATTTCGACGAATCAGGCGCTAATTTTTTGTTGCGCGTGCAAACGCAGAAAACGAATAATATACGTCCCCTTTTTTCGAAATTCAAACCCGGTTTTCAGACTATCGAAACGTAATTTCCGCCGACTGATATAGTCACATTTAATGCGTTCCTCCACCTATACATACATATTGATATTGTTGATGGGTTCGCGGTTAGAGCGGCAGTGGTTGCCCGCAACGTTTGTAAATTTCATTCGGCTTTTGATGATGGATATTTGATTTTGAAATTGTATAGAAAAGTAGTTCGCGTTTTATTAATGCGATTATTTGTCTGTAAATTTGTTGAGAAATCGAGATATTACGAAAACTACTAAAAGTGTTACATATTATTGAAAAACCGACGCTATATCGGGGAACTTAACAACAAAGAAAATGAAAAAGCCAACTAAAAATTAAGTTTCGTTTATTTTTAATAATCATTTGCTTTAACCTGGTCGAATTGTTTCTGTTAACGGTTTAGGTGTATGTAAGTACATTTTAGGCAACGGTACGTTTATTGCAAAAATTATTTATTTTATAAATTTACATGGTTACTGTAATGGTTAGTGATTGTAGCAGAAGAAATACATGCTTAGGAATGCAGAATTATCGCAATTGCTTCTTTCAACGGCAGTTTACAACAGAACTTCATACAAATACGCTATTACACTAAAACAGTCGCTGCAAAATCAAAAATATAAGTAGACAAAACAATGAAAAATTGCTTATCAACGTAGCACCTTTCCGCTTGGTATATGTGATGACTGACAGAGAGTATATAAAGCTCTATGTAGTGGCGTTTGATAGCAACTGCGTCTGTTCATGCTTCTGATTCAAATTTCAGAAACTTTTGTGTACCACCTCGTATCTTGAAAATATTTTGATACTTAAGTATTCAAAAAAATTAATTCGACAGACTTGTAGTTGGAATATAAGTAGATGTCAAGCTTCACTGCCACAGTGAAGCATCGAGTACATTGCTGTAACAAACACTGCTTCGATAAGTATAACATTACGGACATTATTTTGTATAAAAATAACATCTAACAGTGTACTTTATTCTCTAGCATATTATACCGATAAATGTAACAAACTAACATGTTTTAGAGTATAGTTGTGGTAAATCTTACCAAAATTTGCAAGGTAAAATTTACCAAAACAGCGTGGACTTATATAAACCACTTTTAGTTTTGTTTTAAATTATAAATTAAAAATTCATACTATCTCACAGAATAAAATAACTTTTTATAATGTAAACTCTTATATATACTACTTCCTTTTGACTTTTAGACATGTGACCTAATCCTTGATATCTGGTTCCATGTGTTAAATAAATGAGTTTCACAAAACTATGAACGAAGTGTGACTTTTAGTGAAACTTTAAAACTAAAATTCTAATTACTATTCCGATTACATCAGCTGAAGCGAAACGGCGTTTTTCTACCTTGAAAAGAATAAAACCTTTCTTAAGAATCAGTATGGCACAAGAAAAACTTTTTGTATTAGCGATGCTTTCTCAAGAAAAGGATTTTATCGGAAGTATTCTAGATTTTAACCAAACAGTTATATATAAATTTGCTACTACCAAAGATCGTCGCGTGGATGTTCTATTTTAATAAAATCAGGATATTAGTGAGTTTCAAAAGTACTTTTATTATTTAGTTATCAGTACCCTAGCAAAATTAATTTTTATTAAAGTATACATAGTCACCTACTGTGAAAGGTATTGCCATTTACAAAATTTGCAACCCTCGCATATTTTACTACTAAATTTAAAATAATTTCAATAATCCGATTATACCGGAAGCAGCTGTAATAAAACACTATACATTACTACATTATAATTATAAAGCTATTTAACTTGAAAATTGAAATTTTCCAGAACTGTTGAGTGTAAGATAGAATTATAAACCGAATAATTTTTCTAAAACATTATATTATTATTATATTATCCTAAAATTACAGTTACATTTCCACATAGGAAAAGTATTAAAATTTATGTCTTTTTAAATACAACTACCCATTTTCCTCTTTCTTATCAAATTGCTCTTAGAAAAGGGCAAAAAATGTCATATTCATCACGCATCTAAAATGGATACTTTCCAAAATATTTAGAAAAATGTGTATTATAACACAATATCCTTATAGAGAAAAGTATCCAACAGTATATATATGTATATAACCTGTAAGAATGTAGCAAGAGCACGTGGTCTCTCATTGTCAACCGAGTTACCGACTGTACCAACTCCCATAAATTATACAACCACACAGTCCTTGCAATCGTTGTCATCCAAATTTGATGTGTATAGTGTCTAAACTATAATAATACTCTTTTGATTTAAAGCAATTCCATAGAAAAATGTCCAAAAGTTAAATTCTAACTTCTTCTTAGCAAGCAAGCTTCTCATTTTGAAATCGATTTCGCGAAAAGTTTCTTTAACTTCTACTGACAGATTGAGAGCGTGAGAAGTGACACCTTGCTGATAAAACCAAGAATCACCGTTATATATATATATATATATATATATATATATATACAACATCAATGGTCCTAAGTTGACACCCAGCGATACTCCTGAGATGGCATGGAAAAGATGTAACTTAAATCCATTGTAGCAAGCATATTGCGTTCGATCATGGTATATACATTCAAACGTTTTAAATATATCACTATAAACATAAGGTTAACATCAAAAGCCGCGTAGGAAACAATCGCACACATACAGCTGCGAGCAAATGTTATAGGCACCCTAATCAAACATGTGTTTCGCGCAGCGGGTAGCGCATCTTAGAACAAGGGTACTGCAAACTTATACCTGGTCGTTATCTAAAGTAGAAATTCCTAGAAAATATAAATTACGAAGCAATATAAGACAGAAATAAAAATTTTTAGGTTGATTAATATATTGTGCGTAGAGAAAGAAACGTCGTTTGTCGGTTTCAAAAGTTCATTTAGAGTGCGGACCTTCTTTTGTAAGTTTGTGTATACACAATATGCCAAAAAAGCCCCAAATATCTCAGGCTTTACGAGGCCAGATAATTTTATTGCACAAACAAGGATTGTCACAAATAAAAATTGTTAAGACAATAAAATGTTGGGCAGTGCAAAACACAATTAGCCGCTACCAAAGGACTGGAGAGTATCATAATCTACCCAAAAGCGGTAGAAAACGTGTAACGACTGTGCCAGAAGAACGATTGATAGAGCGTACCGCGCTCCGGGATAGGCACAAATCCACGATAGCGATTTCTGCAGAGCTCCGCACTGAACGAGACGCACCAATCTCCGTGCATACGGTTAGAAGAAGGTTAACTGTGGCGAATTTACATGCCCGGAAACCGCGACACAAGCCTTTGCTGACCGACCTACACCGCAAGCAACGCTTTACGGGGGCAAAGAAGTACCGACATTGAACTGTAGATGACTGGGCCAAAGTACTCTGGTCCAGCGAATCTAATATAGACGTAAGTGCTTAAAAATATTTCATAATCCTTGCAATATACACAATTGAACTCAGCGTCCCTACTTTTCTCACCAAAATAGAAATATTCAAAAAGTTAACGTCCTTCGTTTATTCTGTGCAGGTGCACAGCGTTTCCGGAGCAATTTATGTTCGGAGGAGGTCCGGCGAAGCATTTTCCCCAGAGTGTATTTTACCTACTGTTATACACGGCCGTGGAAGCATTAAGATTTGGGGGTGTATGTCTGCACAAGGTGTGGGGGAAGTCCATGTGTGCGCGGACCGCATAAATGGGGCACGCTACATCGGGATGTTGGAAGAGGTTCTCGAACCATCAATTGTCAGATTTTATGATATGGACTCAGAGGAGTATTACTTTCAGCAAGACAATGCCCCTTGCCACAAGGCTCGACCTGTAATGAAATGGTTTACTGATAACCAAGTGAAGATTTTGGACTGGGCCCCACAATCGCTTGACCTCTCGCCTATTGAAAATCTATGGCATATATTGAAGGACAGGGTTCGTAAATACAACCATGCCTCTAAAGAAGCCCTACAGCAAACAGTGTTTATGGAATGGGCGTCTATTTTCCCAGAAACATGCTACAAACTGGTAGCTACTATGTCTAAACGAATTAAAGCTGTAATAAAGGCTAGAGGAGGCAACATTAAATACTGATTTATCTAATAAAAGAACCTTGTAAACTGAATTATGTGTTTTTTTTTCAGTTTTGAGTTTCTCGTCTTATCGTAACACTAAAAGAGTTACCCTGCCTGTAACATTTGCTCGCAGCTGTATGTTTCGGACTAATTCACTCTCATCACTGCGGCCTAGCCAAGAAACAAGATGAAATTGATACTAAAGAAAAGGGATCAGCCACCTATCTGAGCCTTTGGCGAAGAAGGTATCTCGATTGCACATAAGATACAAGAATCCAATATCGGCATTAGCTGGATCTGGAAGAAGACCAACTGACCAAATTATTAAAACAAGTAGACTCATAGCACGACACGTATATCTGACGTTTCTTCCTGGCTAGATTTTAGAGTCAATCCAATTCTTATAGTTTTGCATAGTCCCACATTAATTCCTTTTATTGTATCAATATATATCGTATCACTTTCTCACAAGCATCAAATATGCTATAGGTATACTGTCTGAAGGCAATCAAATTGCAAACTTTTGACCAATCTTATGAATCTATGTTTATCACTTACTCACAAAGTAATTGATGTCATGATATTAGTAGCCAGTCTATTCTTCAATATAGGTGTAGTAGGTACATATATTTCCAGAAATCAAGGAAACCGACTGAATAGTGTTCAATTAAAACAAGAGTACGAGAAGAAAAGTTGTAAATACGTCACAGTCGTGAATTAGGGAACTCAGAGCACTCTCTGACCTAGTGGTCATTTTACTTTTTTCGTCTTTTAAGGCCTAAGTCTGTGTTAATCAAGATACATTTTAATGATTTTCGTAATGCTTTAATGCAAAATGCATGTTGTTCTCTAGAGTTGATTCATTATACTGGTGAATAAAACGTCATCTGTTTCGTAAAAAACTCATGAAACAAAAATACAAAACATTCCAGGATACTATGTACGAAACTACTACCTAACTATTCCATTGCTGATCACGACATGGTTTACTTCTTTTTCCCACAAATAGTATGATATATTCTCTTATGTACTAGAATGTAATCTTAATGTGCATCTTTTCTGTAATGTCACGGGATATTATAAGTTTTTCGCTTCATTATCGTCAAAAAGGTTATAAAAATTCCTCGATTATCCGCTTTGTATGTTTCTCGTATGCTCGCAGCGTATAGACCTCCGTTTTTTTACATAATTTATTCCTATCCCTTATAAATATAAATTCGTCGAAGACTGACTTCTTCATAGATCTAGAAATATAAGTTCGATATACATGTACAGCGCATATAAGGTCCTATAATATGATACCAATCGGGCGAACGAAGAAGCCATGAGACATTGGCATGCAAGAGGTAAACCTGCCCTAGGGAAATAAGTCATATGTTGCTTCAGTTAGATCGAGTTTTTGACATGCGATCTCGTCCGAGCGAGACCCGCGATACGACCGATCGGACGTCAAACGAAGATAGACGTACGCGAGGGGACCAAACAATGGCATTCGTAATCCAGTAATCCAATTTTAAGTTCAGATGCGTTCTTTTTCTAAAAAAGAAGAAAAACCGGAGCGCTCCGAACGAAACGTAGATGGCGTGCTATGTCGAATAATTTGTATTATGGTTCGTACGTGAAGCTTGCTATGTATGTGGGGAACGCATGTGGGTTGCTTTTTTATTTTTTTTACCCGAGGAATGGAGGAATAAAACGTCCAATAAATGGTCTTTATTGCATGCTTGTTATTATTCAACGAGGTTTTCGTACGATTCTGGAAAATTTTGCGTCTAGATGGGCATGTACTTCGCCAAACTTACTCAAACTAGAAAAGTCCAGGGTTGGTTCACTTTAGTTTTTATCTAAGGAAAATCTAAAACGTTTCTGTTTTTCTCTTACTAACAGTAATGATACTTTTAAGTAGAGAGAATTTGTTTTATCTCGCAGCGTTAGACTTAACCACTTACAGATAGTTATGACAAGGATGTATTAAAGTGTTTGTTTTAAGAAGCAACATTGCTTGTTAGTTTCTTGTAACTGTACATATCCGAAAAAAGGCTGAGTTATATAAGTGGTAAAATGATCCAAACCTCAGGATGGAGGAAGTTTAAAATTTATTTAATAATTCATCCCTAAAGCGTCCCATCCTTACCTTTTCAACAATATCAAGAATGGGGGGGATGTTTGATACCGCAGACTATGGTTGTAGAAGATGGAAAGCAAAACACAGTATGTACTCACAAGCTACGAAGTGAGTACCTATTGGGCTGATAGGAGAGGAAAATACTTTCAGTACACAAGAAGGCTATCCATTAGTGGACGAATTGTTTCTGGAATTGGAACGTGTCATGGTAAAGTAAGGTGTAGAAGGAAATAAAAATAAAAATAAGTTCAAGGAAAGGGTGTTGGCAGAAAGTAGAGGAAAAGGGCAAGAAAGGGGTAAAATAACAAAAGGGAAAAACGAAAAGAAACATAAGAAAAAGAAGAGGGAAAATGGAGACAGAAACAAGGGAAAGAAAAATGAAGAAATAGAAAGAAAGTGGGATCTCGGAAGCTTCTTCAGGAGAAAAGCAGGAGAGCCAAAGTAGCGTGGTAATTCGACATGTAAACCTCGCTAGAGGTGAAACCACTTAGGAAGAAGGTCATGGTAAATGTCGAGTTACAACCATGCTAGAGGCAAAAACCTTCTTTTCCTTTTTTTTCGGTTTTCCCTTTGTACTTTCCCCCTTTCCTGTCCATCTCATCTCGTTTCTGCCCCTCTCCCCCCATTTTTCTTTAACTTATTTCTACTTTCATTTCCTCCTGCATTTTACTTTACAATGACACGGTCCAATTCACGGTGAACCGACGTGTGGGAGTACCTATGGCAGTATTAAAACTTTTGTTAAATCCTAGCTCGCCGAGACACTGTAAAACTCTCGGCATCTACCCAGACGAGGGAAGAGTGCGCAAGGCAGCCCTTATGACCAGGACCAAACTGAGAGCACTTACAACGATCTTAGCCGAACACTATGCACTGAATGAACATTTCTCATGGGCTTAGCAAACTCTCGTTCATGTAGAAAGTGTGGGAGAACGGAGGAAACTCCGTGTACCTCTTTGTCAACTGCCCGGCAGTCTGCAGGGAAAGACAGGTTCACCTTGGAGGTGCTCAGCTTAACGAACCCAAGTTAAGAAAATTACCCCACGAGCGGATTGTGGACTTTGTTGTTCAAGTGCAACCCAGTCGAGTGAATTAAAAATCACATGGGTGCCCAATAGGCGAGTTATTGGCCGAGTTGTCTCTTACAAATACTTTAGTACAGATTAAGCATACAACACCAATACATTGCTCAAATGCCTAACCACAACATATTTTACATTGAGCCCAACACTTCTTTGATCCAGAATTGGCGCTCCACAAAATGAGTCCTCATCTACGGAACTGTAACATATTTTTGCACCTCCTTCCTCTAATAGTTTTTTAATTTCGTACTTATTCTGTGTGTCGGTACAAAACTAGTTGATTTGCGCATTTCATAAAAAGTCTATGCTAAAGTGAACAGCAACGTTGCGATCAGATCTTTTGTTTTCTAAGTCCTCTTTGGTTTTTTTTCTGGAGACATTTAGCACAAAAAAGTATCAAACTTGCTAAAAAAGAAAGAAGTAGTCATCACATCTGCACAAATTGTCCGTCTACCAAACAGAGGTTTGCAATTTCCTTTTCCTCCGTATATGATATAATAAATATATGATATAAAAAAAAGTGCGATCAACTCTTCTACCAGAAGTATATCATGTGTTTAATCAGGATGATTTATATCTCCAGCTAAAGCTAATTTGCGCTTGTCATATCCGCCTTTTTAGCGGCAACGTCGTTATTATTGCAAATAATGTCACATTACGCGTTTTTATATCTATACAAAGGATAGCAGATAAATTATACGAATTATAGATAAGAATGATGTACGAAATGGTAACAAATAAGTGAAGAATTACAATAACAAAAAAGAATTTTATAATACAGATTACCTAAAGTATGCAATATAGTCAGTGTAACATAGTTCAATACTAGGCAATCTGAGAAGAAATCTATTTTACATGATTTATCAAATGTTACTTATAGTAAAATACTTCGCTGAAATTATACTTTAGGACATCCACACCAAGAAATAAAATAACTCTTTGGATTGTTTATAATCATCTCTAACAGTAATTACAAGACTTTGATACCTTACTCGAATTTCATTCACGATAGAAGTAAAGACTGTAAACGAAGAAAACGGAACGATCCTCGAGGTGAAGGTAGATGGAACAAGTGAACTTTGTAGATATAACAAGTAGAAATGTTACAGTGGCAACATATGATACTGCCGTTGTCGTCTGTTTGCAAGAAAATGCTGCTTTCGAAACTTTGGTAAACTACCACACAAGATTTTCAATTACGCGACTTAGTTTTTGGGATATTTTGAAAAATATTATAAGTATTATAGCCAAAACGCAAAACATGTTTTTAGAACTTAAACAAATATATCTACGTCTATGGAATTAAGAGGAATATTTTTACAAATTTCATTCAAATCAGAGTTTTCTTCGTTTTATTAATTTTGTCCCTACACACAAATAACTCTCAAACATAAATTCTAAACGCATGCAATTAAATTAAATACGGTCATTTAAACCACAAACTTAACTACCGTAACACGCGAGTAATAGACCGAAACTTTAAACCCCCGATACTTAAATTTAAAATATGCAAAAGATGCCTGTCTACCGTCTCATATCACATAACAAAAAGGGATCTTCTAAGGTTCAGAATAGGTTTTAACCCTCCCACTCGGAGGTCCGGACCTCGAGATGGCCCTGAACGATGATGGAGTGCACGCATTTCTCGGCGACAGGTGTCAAAAGATTCACAAGAAATCCCTGAACAGAGAGGGCCACGGGCGTACGAGAGCAAAGGTACCTATGCTATCTTCGGTGGAAGGAAGAGAGACGAATGATACGTTGACAGGAGATCTTGAGCTGTACCGAAAGGTGAAATTGATTGTTCCAGCGAAGTTGAGACTCTTTGTTCTTGTTGAAATTCGATGATTACCAGGGTTGCGGATTTATTTTGGGGAAGTTGTAATCACCTAGGGTAGTTTTTCTCTATGACAACAGCATCTTTAGCCACACATTCACTAATTTTGTAAGAAGGTATCGAATCGCACATCATTGATGTTCGAATGCTATTTTAAGAAAATAATTAAATTTTGTATACATGTAGATAATGTGAAAGTGGGTACACATAAATACATTCAAATCACTACTTTAAACTAAAATTACAAGAAAATGATGGATTTTGCGTAATAATTAAAAGAAGTCTATATACTACATGTGGTGTGTGGAAGTATTTACTTGTAATGACACAATAATTCTGCATTGCTACCATTACCTACTTGCATTGTAACATACCTACAAAAATGTATAGAACCATAAAATTGATTTAAAAAAACTGTAGTTTTGATAATTTATGAATGTGAATGTATTATATAATGCTCGACATCTCAAAACATGTACATTTTGAGATGATACACCTATAAGTCTGGTGGACACTGACCACTCGAAAATTCAAATTGTCCTTCGTCTCAGCCCCCTCTAAAAATGTACACGATTATAAAATTTAAATATTTCGAACATCGATATATTTTCTTTTTCTTTAGAACATAATTCGAAACGTATTATATTGGCATTAATGCCAAGGATAATTTAAATTATTTTCGGAAAAAATATATACCGAGGGGTGGGTACCTCCCTTTTGTGTTATAATTTTTTTTCTAATAAATAAAGTTGGTTTTGCCTAAAATTAATAAAAATTAAAATTTAATAAAAAGGCACTTGGTCTTAGGGTGTCGAGATCTTAAATTTTTCAGCTTTCTCAATCACTTATAAACACAAATATGAGGACCATTCGAAAAGTGCAGAACACACATGACCGCGTCCCCCGCATCATTACCACCGCCAACCCACCACCGGCCTTAGTACCCATTCGCTTCAATTTGGCGGCAGCTAAGATCCAATATGGTTGATTACCGTTTAGTTGTGAAACTTTAAAATATGTGACAAAATTGAAGATTACGCCACGTGTGAAGTGCGCAGTACTATCCGCTTTTTAAACGCGCAAAAAGTCCAACCCATCGAAATTTATAGATAGATAAACTAACGTTTACGGTAATGTGGTGAACGAAGTATCAGTTCAGAAGTGGTGTATCATGTTTAATGGCTAACGGAAGAATGTTCACAATGAAGATCGCTCCGACCGTCCCTCAATGGTGACTGACGAACTCAAAGCGAAGATTGAAGCAAAAATCCAAGAAAATAGGCGTTTCACAATTAGAGAACTGCACTCATTCCAGAAATTTCAAGAACTATGCTGTACGGAATTGTTAGTGCAGATCTGGGCTATAATAAAATGCGTACCAGATGGGTTCCCCAAATTTTATTAAACAACACTATACCAAATGAAAGGTAGCTGCATTGAGATGTCTCGGGTCGCTATGATAACGCTGGTGATGAAGTTATGAAGTTATGAATCACATTGTCACTGGTGATGAGACTTGGATATCACATTTCACACCAGAAACAAAGTGCTAATCAATACAGTAGCATTATTCGCAATCCCCAACGAAACTGAAAAAAGCAAAATTTTGGGATCGTAAGGTTGCCCTGCTCGTCGACTTAAAGGTGAGACCATAAATACTGCGATCTACTGTCAGACGCTTAAACGACTTCACCGCACCATTGAAAACAAGCGGCGCGGAATGCTAAGGAGTGGAGTCCTCATTCACGATAATGCACATCCCCATGGAGCACGAGTGACACAGGACTTGCGTCATCAGATTCGGTGGGAAATTTCTCAACATCCACTATAAATTACAGGATTAACCCCAAATAATGTTCACTTATTCCCCAAATTGAAAGATTTTTTGACTGGATAACGCTACCAAAGTGATGATGAACTTGAAGAAGCCGCTAATCAGTGGTTCAACATGTTGGCGGCAACTGAGGATGGAGGCATAGAAAAGCTAATCTCTGAATGTAAGTTTTGTAATTTAGTTTCGTTTCCTTTGTAGGTTTCCTTTCTTTTCCGCAGCCCTGTATATATTGTTCTGATTCAAGTTCATACGATCGACCCCATGTCGTGAAGTATGTATGCTTGTGCTATTCCTTTCGTATTTTTTTCGATTCTTCTTTTTTCATTGAGCTCTACAAGTGTTATGGCAATACTTACTCTCAATCATGAATTTACTAGTAATATTAAAAATTAATGCCCTTGCTAATTTTACCATTTTTTGTTATTCGCCCATAAGTACATACATTTTTGTGAGATAACATATGACTTCAATTCATTGAAACTTGTTCAGAGTCAAGGAACGTAGTTCACATTTTAAAGAAAGTACCCGGATTTTAGCGAATATTAGTTTTGAGGAAATCCTTGAAAATCTTTTGTACGCCAAACCTGATTTCCATTTTAACCCGAGTTCCTTTCTTCTTAAAATTCCCCTTCAAGAGACATAAATAACAAAGGAGGAGCGATAACCTTATACATTAAAGGAAGGACTTTAGGGAAAGCTTTTTTGAAAGATAAGAATTAATTGTGATAGATAAATGTGTGTATAGCTAAATGAATTCTATAGATACATATGTGATTCAATCTCAGTTTTGAGTTTTTCTATTCTTCTTACGTCGATAATTTCGCTAAAAGAAATAAAAACACAGAAACGTAAATCAAACAACGATGAATAACGTATATATATGTAACTGTTCAGGAGTTAATTCAAGGAATTGTAAAAGTAATCCTAAAGTAACGACCAACTGATATAATTTGCATACACAACAGTGTATAAATGTTAGTGACCACTTGTAGTAGTTAATTAATGTTCAATTCCTGAAATTTTTTATGTAAAGGCTGTGGGGAGTATTATACGAGTTTTATATCTTATTTAGGTTTGATTTAGGGAGATACCCCTACCTCAGGTGGACATCATTTAAATTTTGCTAGATGTGAATAACGCGTTATATATAGAGTTCCTTAGTAGATTTGGTAATATATGCTTAATTTTTGCTACTACAGCTATTGCTTTTATGTTCCATTTTACCAGCGCATTGATGTGTGCGTTTCACTTTAGACTGTTTTTAGTCCGAAGTAAGTTATTTTGTTTTCTTTTATTATTATTTGCGATATTGTTTTTATTTCCATTTTCGTTTTTTTCCTTCTTATGAAGATCATATATTCGGCTTTTCTTTCATTTATGGTTAGTAGGTTATTATAACACTATTTTCCAATTTTTTTCATATCCTGGTCTATGTGTGATTAAATTTCTGTTTCGTTTTTACCGTGGTACACTATACTTATAGTGTCAGCGTATACATATACGAGGACGAATCAAATATAAACCGAACTTTTCTTTTTAATGTTTTGATATGTGTTGGGGGGGATGTAAGGTGGACGAGAGTAAACCTGTTGACTTTGCCAGAGCAGATGGGCTGTTAGTAGCATCATGTCTGAGCAAGAGGTTGAGTAATGTATTATTATTAAATTTTTGGTGCAGGAGGATGTCAAAACCTGTCGAAATTTGGCGTCAGCTAACTGCACTAAAGACCCGTCTTTCTGTTGGAAAAGTTTTTGCAGCGGCTTGTTTTGGGATTCTAGAGGCATATTATTCATTGATTTTCTCCACGAACAGCGTGCAATTAATGCTGCGTACTACTACCAACTGCTTGATGACATGAAACTGGCCTATCGACGAAAAAGGCGACACATGTCTATTCGAAGTGCTGCATTGACCCAAAATATGTTGGATAAAATTCATTGGGAAACACTGGAACATACGCTCTACAATCCCGATTCGTCACCGTGTGACTACCACTTGTTTGGGTAACTCCAGGAAGAACTGGGAGGTCACCACTTTGACGACGACGAAGGTGTGGAAATATTCGTGCGCAATTGGTGACGGAATTAAAAAACTCCTGATGCGGTGGGAAAAATATACGAATAAAAGGGGAGATTATATAGAAAATTAGGTGTAGTCATTTTTTTTACTAATCCAATAAATGCTTTGAAACCAAAGTCCGGTTCATATTTAATTCGCCCTCGTAGTTTTCCTTTGAGGTTTAATTTTATGAGATTGTTCGTTTATATAACGTATGTATATAAGATTGATAATAGGTTTCTTCCTTGCGGTAAGCCACAGGTTTCTAGTAGGTATAATACGGTGTCTTTCATGCCTAAAGCATATAGTTATTAAATTAGTTTTGTTTTTGATATTGATTTTGATCCTCCAATTCTCTCTTTATCAGATTAATCAAATCATACGCTGCAGGTGTTGTTCCTGAATTCTTTTGGAATATATATTGTTGTTGGTGTATTGATGTAATAAAAGCAAACAATATCACATTTCCTCACTAAATAAAAATTAAGAAACCCGCTTCTAATTTGCCTTTGTTATAAATCAGTTCTCGCTAATATAAATGGAAACTTTTTACATCTTCACCATACGCAGTGGTAAAACAAAACGTTTTTCTTTGTTCCCTTTGCGGACATTTCTAATAATGTCCAATTCATAAGATAAAAACGCAACGAATCCTACATCAAAGGAAAAAAAGAGACACGCATCTCTGAACAATTAATGATTAGAAAAGGATGGTTGCAGGAGGAAAAAAGGAAAAAATGGGACACTATCAGTACCCTCTAATCGATATAGTCATCATCGTAAATCAAACCCTCAGTTATCCGAACTCGACTCAGGCAGGCAAACTCCGCACACGCACCAGGACACTCTTTCATCCGCACGGTTCCATTCGTCTCTGCTCGATTCACGCCGTTCGGAAAAGAATAGCGGCACATGACGCTATCCTCGTTCGGCACGTACGATGTAAGGTTTCGGCGTCGATGTTTTCGGCATGGCCGATATAGTCTCAGTAGGGAACATTCCCTATACACACAAGAATCCCTCTTTCGCATATAGCCGCTCTCACTATGCCTGCCTAGTTACCCGAATAGAATATTACATTCCGACCCCACAAACACTCTGTACACGTTATCGATTTCTCTCCCTGGAAGCCTCCGTCGTCCAATCAGCGACTCCCTAAATCCACCAAACAGAGACGGAGAATAATTACGTCGATGTGGCATGTGCGTAATTTCGTTTTGTCTTCTTTTTTCCTCTTCGGAATATGATGGGGGCTTTCCCCTTTTTTGATCAACTCTAGTACGAATGCGTAATAGCGACCCTATTCCCTCTCTAAAGTAAGCTTTCCTTCTTGAGAGAAGAGAAGACCGACTTTCCAATGTACATAAGTGCTTATTCCCATATTATAATCAGAGAAGGAGGAAAGAGAATTGGCGTATCGCGAAGAGAGATGGCCTATTGAAATTGTGGCGAGCAGTGCTGCCACCACTGAATGCACGCGTCTATGTGTGCGTGTAAACTTAGCGTTTCGTTGGTTTGGTTCGTCCGGTCGGCGCATTGATGACGGATTTAACCTGCGTTTGCCCACGTGACGAATCAAAACAAACAAATCTAGTTTGCTTCTCCTCTCCGCTGTGCCGTACGGCGACGTTCCTTTTTTTATTACTCCCACTTGATCGTCGCTTGTTCCAGAGTGACGATCAAGCGCGCCGAGTGCAAAAACAGTTGCTCGCGTTTCAATTTGGTCGCGAGAATAGGAGTTTTCGTCGGACATCGAGAGGGCTGACTTGTATTTGCCGTTGTCCATTTTATATAAGCAGTTTCAGTTAAATTAGAATAAAATACTTCTTTATACATTCTTCCTTTACACAATCATTTTCGATGTAATATATTTGGAAAAAAAATAAATAAAAGAAGCCTACACAACTTATGATGATATTGCAGGCTATTTTTAAGTATCTAGTCATATGACATGTTTGGATATTCATAAGATCGAGGCAGTAAAAAGAGAACAAGTTATTATTTCTAAGGGCATGGAAAAATTTGATACTTTCTAAAATATTTTTAAAACTTAAAGTATTTTATATGAATTACCTTACGCTTGCAATCCATTTCGATATTTTGTTGCATATTAATTATTACGTGTTTGTTGCATGCTCTGCCAACTTGAAGAAAAATAAAGAATCTACCAAAATTAGAGAGTATATTCTCCCGATCTTTAACCTACTTCTTTTTTGAAGTTTAGGCAACCATATATTTTCATAACAGGTACACTACTGCTCATACAATTAAGACCTTCTTGAAAAATCTGTATTACGATTTAATTAAAACACATTTTTATGTCTTTGTTACAAATGATAATGTTAAAGAGAAAGAGAAAATATTATTATAAAAAATATGATTGTTTCTAAGTTTGACACAATTTCGGCATTTTTTTTTACTGATGTACGAGCACAGTTTGTAATAAGCCATGTCCACATTACCCAGACTTACCTACTCCAAAACCTTCGCCTTTGCTTAGTATGATCGTGGTGTAGAGCAAATTATATCAGAAGCTCAAGATGACTTTTCCGATTTAGGGAACGGCCCAATTTATGTACCAGTATTTTCTGAGGAACCACATCTTATCACACAAACTGATGTAAATAATTTTTCATGGAATAGCCTTTATACACAGATTCCTTTAGAACCAGTTTGAAGACCGTTTTATTACCTAATGGTAATGAAAGACCATCGGTTCCTACACTCCATTCCACAACCATTAAAGAAACATATAAATCTATACATATGACAATTTTAAATTTAATTCAATATAAATAGCATATTTGGAATTTTCGTGACGATCCTGACGTTATTACCACACTGCTCGGATTGTAAGTACTAATGTTTTCTCCGATTCTGCATGCTATTCATTCACGTAACTTCAAACATTGGTAACCACAAGGCAATTTTATACACGGAAAGTTCGACGGAAATTTTAAGCCATTAACAGACCCAAAAAACTTATTCTTGCGCCATTCCGTGTGCCATTGGGGTTGATTAGACAATTCGTAATAACTTTAAAAAAGGTGAGCGTTTTATAGGTCTCAAGACTAAATTCCTAAAGTTAACCAACACCCAACTAGAGAGGAAACATATACATTTTGTGAACATTTTTTTGATAATAAAAAAGTTTATTATCATTAAGAATTACAAAGATTTAGGATGTAAAATGTTGCTGAAAGTATGTTTTATACACTCTCAACTGGAATTCTCTCCCAAGAATTTACGCATTGCCAGTGACTAGCAGAGTGAAAAATTTCACTACGACTTCAGTATTGCGGAAAGATGGTACCAAAGGAGATGGGATCCGGCTATGGTGAGCGATTTTTGCTGTTTTTTTCAAAAGAAAGTTCATAGCTGAAAATTATGGTGAAAATGTAACGTCAAATGGGATGATGAGAAAATGGGTTGGAAAATTCAATGATGGACGAACATATGTTCATGACGAAGCATGGAGTGGCCTTCTGTTGTCAATGACGGTTTGGTTGAAAAAGTTAATGAGAAAATTCGTAAAGGCAGACGGTGTACAATAAGAATGCTTAGTGATAAGTTTCCACAAATTTCAAAAGCTGTTTTGCATGTGATTGTCACAAACCGCTTAAATTATTGGAAAATGTGTTCTGGTTGGTCTAATTAAATCGTTTTTCTTTATGAAGTAGTGGTTTTATAGTAGCGATGCGTCCTCTTCATCCCACTCAATGTAGTCATCGCTTGATCGTGGATACTGATACAATATTTTTACGGAATCTACATATTAATATTTGCACTTTCTGTTTTCCGATATGTTTTTATTGTCGATTGAACTAAACTTAATTTACTTAATTTGTAATTTTCACTTTATTATGAAGACTAATTATTGCACAGTTTTTAAATGTTCAACTTTTTACTTTTACCTATATTAAGCAAATAAACTCACTCCATTCGTGTCTTCTTAGTTCATGAATGATAGTGATGATTTCGTAATTTTGCCAATCAACGCATTAATTAATGAAGAAAGCTTACAATTTTTCGAAAAAAAAGAATAAATGCGTATCTCTTTAAAATTATACCTTTATGTAAGTCTAAGAGATATCAATTTGAATTATTCTAATCTTTAAGATTTGAATTTGAATTAATCATTAACATCAAATTATTATAGTATCCATTAAAGCAACGTACCAAGTTATTAAGTACGTAATATGTAAATATGTCTTGTGATCACTTGTATTGCGAAAACAACAGATACACCATAATAACTATCGCTATTGTAGCTTCTTATGATAGTACAGAATCTATAAAAGTAGTAGGCAAGTGCTTCTGATTCAAGGACGTCAAGTTTTTTTACTCAAAACCATAGTCATCTTCTCCATTCATTTGGCATTGGCAACTTCCATTACGTAACGCCTTTAAAGCTCTATTAGATATCTTGTTTAAAATACTATGTGTCTAAAGAATCTTAAATTTATGACATGATATCGTATATCTATTACATTTATAAATAGACTGGTCTCTGCATTAATCTAAAAGTATAATTGCTGCTTACCATTGATAATACTACTGTCACTTATACACTTTGGCTTTAACCGATTTTGAAATTGTTGTTAATCAATCAGTGAATATTATTTTCAAATACCGAAACAGTAATGACTAAGGTTCGCAAACAACGGTTTTTGATCATAGGCGTCCGAATAGGAAATTCCAAATTTTCTTTAAGTAAGAATTTATAAGTTACAATTGATAACACTGGCCAACACACATTTTGGTGTATCTCAAAAACTAGAGCTGCTAGGAAGAAATGTCAGTTATATGCCACTTCATTCACTTCCAGTCAAGATTATATTCGTCTCAAAACTTACAAAACTGTTCTTTTTGGATGTCATGAAAGGGAATGTTACAAACACTTATCATATACATTAAATCCATTACATATTCAATATAGGATTTTTGACCACGCCTTTTCCTTTTATACAACAATTTACGCGGTAAATACCGCCGTATTACAAGTCTAGATATTTTGAGATTATAGGTTTTCGCAATGTTGATCGAAATGATAGTTTCCCTTTAGAATTATATGTATCCCAGAACTGACGAAATTGTTTTTAGGAAGTAAAGCAAATAATGAATTGCAAACTGTTAGCATTACAATTGAACTAAAAAGAAAGTCATTATCATTTCTTTCACCACTTCTTTATGCTATGCACAATTTTGAAGGTTTATCGTTCGACCATCGTATATAAAATCGAGAAATTCTTTTATAGATTAATATGCATCCTCAACAGGAGGTACGTTTTTTAATAACTAACAGCAACACAATATTCTTTTGGCATAATTACACTGTACACAGAAATTGCTACAATATAAGGAATCATTATCCTCTCACAGCTATTACGATGTAACCAATAGACCTATGTCTCTGAATAAATTATACCCGATATACTAGTCTAGTCTGGGAGACACTGATCTGCCGACGTAATTTGACAGCTCTAGTAATGACCAGCAGGAACTAACTCGTTATTACAATTATTGGAGCAAATATTTTGCTCGCTAAATATTTCTGGGAATCAAATACATAAGTTCTTCCTTGTTCCAGATTCTTAAATAGTACTTTGGTTTTCATCCCGATTCTTACAGTAAGAAATTGCCGTGCGATTAAGATTTAATTGTGAATAGACAGACACTAGAGATTTGTTTATTTCAAAATTCTCCAACGAATGTATTAACTCTGTTTTCCTTTTTATATTTTGTTTTCTCAGATCGTTGTTTGTTCACATTTTTCTTACAATATTAAACAGACGCAATTATCACAAATAAAGCATTGTAAAATGCATTTTACTTCTCGAATGATTTACTACATAAGAATAATAAAAGTTGTAGGAAAAGGTTTTAACATTTTATTATTTACCAATAAAACAAATACTACCTGAAGAATCTTTTATAGGCAACAATTCTTCCTTGGAAAAACCCCCATCTCATCCGCAATATCACGTCTCCGTGACTATAAAGGAGGTTAGTTAGACGAATTATCGTACCCTATCCTGTAATACTACATAGGGTCGATGCCACATCCTGTTGACACCCGCCATTGTAATATTCGTCGAACAAGAGTTACGTCTCCAGAACAAACACTCCTTTTACGAAGCTAGAGAGAGGGACAAGTATTTATGGAAGCGCTCGAAGTGAAACTTTGAAGGAGACCGGGGGAAAATTGACTATTCAACAATGGATCGGAATTAAAAGATAACTTTTTTCGTTTCTCTTCTTTTTTTGACTTCAGCCTTTTGTTCTATATAGGCGCCTTTAGAAGCTTTTTGGTTGACTTTTATTGGGGTTTCTTTTTACTTGAAAGTTTGAAAACTTAAGTTAAAGACTTCTTAAGCTTCTTATATAAAAGAAAGAAGATTGGTATTTTCATATCTTGTAATTAGAAAACTTACTAACTTACACTTGTATTCAGGGAAAAGGAAAAGATTCACAAATTATTATCCTAATATACAGGCAAATAATAATCTTGAAAGGAAAATTAAAGTGTTTTATTCAAACAATACGTCACAAACTATGTAAGGGGAAGCATGAATTTCTTCTATACATAAATGTTCGTATAATAACCCATATTTTAAACTGAATTATCTAAACACATAATGACATATTAATATTTTTTTTTAATGGTTATTATATCATATTGCTATCTTATGCTAATGACACTAATTATGATGGACGCGTCCATTATACCAAATACATTCGTTAAACGGCCAAACAATTCAGGATTATTTAGACAACTATCACGCTATTAACAAAATAGTTTTATTCGTAATTTCTTGCAAATTGTCTGTGCGAATACGTTTTGTAAATCAATACGAACGTTTAATTTTTTTTGTAAATTGATTGACACAAGCAACTTAAAAATAGATGTTTTGCAATTTGCAAAACGAAAAATATCCAAAGAAAGCCAATGCTGATGGATGTTCACAATATTTTGGCAAGGGAAATGTCGCAGAAGAGTTATAGGTAGCTTTCAAAAATGATTTCAGATGAAATCTAAATTATGTCATATCTTACTTTAGAACAAAAGGAGTGTTTATTCTGCTGTATGCTATTACATATACCGTTATTAATTGCCTATTATAAATCATTTCAAGGCAAAATAAAATGGGATCTCAGATCTGAATTTCTTTAACAAATATTGGGGCGACCGGTTTTGTATAGCGATTCTAGTCACCTTCAGGAGCAGATATTCTAAAAAAGGAATATAATGTAAAACGGATGTCCATGGTGAAACACTTCACTATCCCTAACCACAACTTTTCCCTAAAAAACTGGACGCACAAAACTGGAAGGAGATATTGAAGCGTTTCAGTACATCAGTGCCATGGTGTTCGAGTTTTATGATTTAGATGTTCATACTAATCACAAAAATTATCAAAGCAATAAAAATAAAATTAAAATAGCATGTTAAAATGATTGTAAAGAAGGGCAAAACCAAGACAATTAGAAGTTATCAATCTCAGATATACAAATCAGCTATTTTCCTGATCTACCAATACAGAATATACTCCACAACGATAATAGGAGTTATTGCTCCTAAAAATTAAGATCTTGGCACTTTTTAATATAAATCGACCATGCAGATTCTTGCTTGAATTCTTTATAAGTGTAAGACCACGTATGAGAAATTAGAAAGACCAGAATTCGTTTTGAATTAAACAGACAGCAAGTGCAAGTGCTCATTGACATGAAAGCAGTTACATTTTTGGTAAATAAAAGGCGTATGAAAAAAGCACGTGGCACATGACCAACCTTCTATTCTCTTATGTAAATCTTATGCACTTGTTCATTCCTTTTTGCGATCATGCTGTATCCTCAGAAAAAGATTACCTCAAAAGCCTTATAAAATAATGTTTAACAACTTCTTTAGATGCATGATCAGATGCAAAACACCACCTTCCCGCCCATTGATTACCTACTGGACTCTATTCGCCAAGCACTCATAGTGTAGGAACAGGTTTTCCCTTAAAGCAGTTTTTAAATTTGAATTGCTTCGATAGGTCTTGCTATATTTACAGTGGACCATCTGGATATATATTCAATATTTTATTGCTAAATGTCTCTTTCCAACCGTAGTTGCTAAAATGCAAGTAATTTGAAAATCCGTCACGCAGACATCTCTCTATGTCCAAATAGTCATGTAAAATTTTCAGTAGATACAGAATACATTGGCCATAACAAAACCTTAAACGATTTTGCAGTACCAAGTTTTCGCACCATATCTTCAGTTCCAATCTCCATCGATCGTTTGGACTTTAGATCATTGTTCTCTCCATCCGGACCAAATTTTCGTTTTTCTCAACAGTTTTTGCAATGGTGTAGAATAATCAGGAAATCCATCTTCTTCATGTCCAAATCATGCAGAATTTTTATTTTATTTTGCAATACCAACTTTTCGTACCATATCTTTAGTTGAGCCTCCGTGGATCGTTTGGACCTTGATCCATCATTAATTGATTCTCTGTAACTCCTTTAAAAGAATTTAAAGGAACAGTTAACTTGAAATGAGATGGTGTATGTTCCCCATGCAGCAGTAACCATTTCTACGAATAATTTTTCGACTATTGTCTTCTTTTATAGGAACAGCATAACATTGTAATTCCATTTCAACAAATAAGTCTTCTGAAATTGCTGTAAATCTTACAAATTAATACAACCTTATATATGTATTTCCTTTTATTTCACGACTAGATAGATGATATAGGATGATAACATTTATATGTATATCGGCATCTTCTATACCATTTAATATATGATGAGAAGAACAAACCACTTTTAAATTTAATTTTAATAGTAAGAAATCTTAAAAATGACTTATCTAAACCTATGCTACGACTGGTTCAGTCTTAAAAATAAGGACAAGTATTTATGAAATCCATTTCTCTTTCTCTAGCTAATGTAAACTGTATACATTTTTTTATTAGCGTTACATCACCTTTTAATGTACCCCAATACATAACACATGTTTGGCATGTACATACAAAGACTTCCACCTAAACATTAAAATATCTGAAAAATTTTTCTTTTTATATTTACTTATAAATATTTAGTAATGCAATAACTTATTCTTTTAAGTAATTTATAAAACCCGAATAAATTTGTTACAGGTGTTGTTAATATACTCGAAAGACAACCAATACGGAAGATTGACCCTAAAGGTAAGTTTTTCTCTCTTCTCTTTCCTCTTTTTTTTTGCGCAGCGTACCATTACAACCGCTCCTAATGTCCTAATCGAGTTTTATGTTGAGCGGAATAAATGAAATTAAAGGCACATTAAGCAACCTAAAACTTTCCGCGTTCCTGAAAAACGTAGAGGTCCGCCGCATCTTTGGGTTCCACCACGGTTGGTACTACTGAAAGGCGGGGTAATTTACGTGATTGATGCCGCCGTTAATGAGGTTATGTCCTCCATTAAGAGACAGTGTGCACAGACGTCTTTGATCGGTAGAAGAGGCATATCCAATGTGTTTCTAGTATACATAGTGCACACGTAATAGGAACAGAACCGTTTGTTTCTTTATCAACGCCTCGTTCGGATGACGAAATCCTGTTGCTTTCTTCATCTATTTTATTACCTACGAAATCCAACAGTTCGTACGATCGCGCGCCGATGGTGGGGAGATCGTGATGGCCGGGTAGTAGCAGCACTCTTTTGTTTTATATTTATACGACGACGCCTTAGCTGCGATATCGATGGATGGTGACGCTACGTACTTCGACATCGTGTCGAAAATCATAACAAACGTTGTCACTCCACGATGTTTGTAGTGCTTTTATGGTATTTAGGGATCGTGAATTTTATGGTTATATTATGGCCTTGCCCAAATACATGGCAAGATTTCTTTTGTTTCTTTTTTGGGGCTATAAACTAAATGTATTTCGAACGTATAACTTCGTTTTACGGCCTTAAACGGAATTGATGAGACTTTACTTTTTAATGTTAGCAGTTATAACTGCGTACCTATCGTATAGCTATACTATAAAACCGATATATACGCCAATATCTTTGTTTTTACGTTCGTTTAAATGAGAAAATTCCTGGAATGTTGCTTTATTAGCTAATGAACCAATGCATAACTTTCTGATAGGGTCCTCGGGTCTTTCAGGCAGAGTAATTTGAAGATGAGAGAAAAAAGAGACCAAGTTCTTAGTAACCGTTTCATTTCCTTATTTTATATGGAATAATCCAGATAATCTTTAAAGTTTGCGCAAATATAAAACTTCAGCTTAGCTTAAATCTTTTACTGCATTTACCAACGAAATCACACAAAATTCCATCAAAATATTTCTTTATTTCTGTTAGCAATTACGTATTCCAATCAACCTCAAAGCAATCTCAAGAAGTAATCTACATTCGATTAACTCTTCTTCTCAAGGTTAGGCACCATTCTCTATGCTGTATGTTATATTACATTTATACTGAAAAACCCGAAACCATAAAGAATTTTTGTAAAATTACATAACATATTGTTGGCACCATTTGTAATTAACATTAAGTTATGTAAAATTACATAACCATAGTAGAACATAATAAATATTCCCTAGTGGGTTCAGTACCTATATTCAATGAATAACTTGGCGCAGTAAACTACGTATTTATGCAATGCAAATGCGTGCTAATATTACACTGTAAAGTTCTGCTCTCCACTACTCTCTATACATTTCTGTTTTAGGTACCAACATGTTTTAGCATTAAACAAAAGTGCGACACAAAAACACTAAAGTAAGATACCTATTTACGTAATAATCTACTACCGAAACAGTTTTGCACTTTTAGTTACTAACAATGTGTATATACGAGGATAGTGCCAAAAATTCTGCTTGACTTTGAAAGAAACATCATTATAGTCCCCCTCTACATTAATCAATATACATTGCATTTCATTACAACATTTCAATAACAACTCAACACCCTTAGAAAAATATTCCTTCTCTTTGGCTTCAAAATGTGCTTAAACTGCAGCATGTATCTTTTTGTTACTGGATCGGTGATCGCGAAGGCCCTTTTTCAAATTTACAAGCAGCTAATGGTTACTGGATAATATCTGGACCTATACAGAAGGTGGTAGATTTCACCAACTTTAGCAGTGTACACGAATCCATTGTCATGCAGGAGACACATCTCTTCCAAAAATTTATCGTAATTTATGCAAGAGTGCTGCATAATATATAATATGCCCCACTGACTATGTACTGTTACTTTTTTTGAAATCTCTAAGTCTCACTACCTTAGAGAGTAATAAGTATTACTCTTCTTCTGTCAACTGACAGACCCTGAACCTTCTTGGCGGTGCTTCCCCTTTTCATCTCCATCTCATCGACTCCTTGTTGAACAAAGAATCATAACTTCATCCCTGTGACAATTGTGTTCAACACGTTCACCTGGTTTTCCCACAAATCTCCAAAAAGGATCCAGCACATTATATAAGACACTGGCACTAAACTGCTCAGAGAATAATCGTGGAGAATTAGACGAAATGTTGTATGTAGTAGCTATATTTTTACATTTCCTAAGGACGATGTTGTCTGTCATCATACCCACCATCTTTCCTTATGCCATACGTCATCTGCCAAGGATTGCTACTTCATGGGAAACTGTTTTAACCAACCTTCACTACAGAATAAATCCCTTCAAGAGAAAGATTTACCCAAGGAAGAAATTTGATAACGGTGCTATGCAAATTTTCGTAATGAATGAAAACTAATTGACATAATATCCATTTTTGTTTTTTCCAAGGCTAATAATAGCTTGAAATAATAATACTTGAACTATAACGTTAGCTAAGTTTTGACCTGGAACAATATCACACCTGAAAATTTTGGCACTTACTTCCTAGTGTAAATTTCCATTCTGATCGTAATTTTACATGTTTCACCTTACAATTGAACAAATGCAATTGTATCCTTACCAATAAATAGGTACAAAATTTTTGCAGCCATGCTTTTTGATGGAATAGTTGATTAGTTGATTAATTAGGGTTCCATTAAATGTCATTAATTTATCATTAGAAAACCTTCAATTAGCATATCAACGTGAGATGTTTAGTAAAATATTGTTAAACTAAAAAGCGGATATACTTCACACTATTACATCAATCGATAGCACAATTTTCACATAAAATCTTTTTCAGTGCGTAACAATCGTGAGAACTAGCTTACTTAATACCAAATTGCAATTTAATCTGTTTAATATACATATCACGTAGTCTCAAGGTTTTGAATGGAAGAGTTGTTTTTGGTTGGAAATTTCCTGAACCTAAAAGCTTTTAGCTTAGTTGTTGCACTGTTTATCTGTACTTGACATGGCTCCATAAATACAATGGTAATTCTGCACAGTGGCCAGTGGTTATACCATTATGATGCAATAGTTTATTACTTGAATAGGTTTTTGTGGCTGGGGTTTTTTTACTACTTTGACATTTCGTTGTACAATGAATATAACACATACCAGATTTAACGAGTTAGTTTCTATTATAAGACTAACATTCTACACTTCTCTTACTACTAACTGTTTCGATATACGATTTTAACCACAATTTGCTTTCGTAAATGTTGTTGCAGCTTATAAATTTAAGATTACAATGACGTAGTCAGTATTCGGAAAGTTCGATAACCAAATTGTAAATCTAGAACGGTTTCTCATTATAAGGGTACAGGTATGGGTAATTGAAAGTATTATCGTACAACTAGGTAAAATAATAATTATTATTTGATTTGTGCCATTAGAACTTACACAAGTTAAACAAAATATAAAGGAGAAAGACAATACCTGGTAACCTGAACGGATATCAGGTATAACATTAAACGCACTTGATATTTAGGGCCGATCAGGTGAGTGAAATAAGTATATAATATCAAGATTTGGGATTCTAAACTATTAAGTGTAATAAACATAATTCTTCTTCGGTAAAACTTGTTACAGTTGTGACTATACTTGCTACCTTGCTTAGTTTATCAATCTTGAATTAATTAACAACTTTTTCCAATCTTGAACACATCTTAAGTACTTGTTTACTGCAGTAATATTTCCTAACATCTTAAATGTATACTTTTGACCTTGAAAATGCTATTAAGTAACTTGTGATCAGGTTATCGTGAGCCATAAAATAGAAAGACTGCTTAGATACTACTTATAATGAGTTTCTGATTGTTACAGTAAGTAGGAGGTTGTCACTTTGATTTGGTCCTCTTATTTGGTATTGGATTGCTAAGTTTCATCGTTCGAATCGTGTAGAATTCTCTTTTCCTTGACCTGTTTAGGTATTGATGATATCTGCAAATATATTGAATACAGGCTTTTGTTCTAAATATCAATAAGTATTACAAAAATCGAAAACATCAAACACAAGTCAAAAGTCCCCTTATTTTTCAAATCTATATACACAAATAACAAAATGGATAAGGTGAATGCAATTTAAGAACCACAAAGGTGTTACACTGAAAGAACAAAAAGATTATATCAAACCTTTACACAATGTCAACATATTAGATTAACTAATAATTTTTTGAAGCCAGAAAAATATACACTTGAAAGAGAGCTATTTTAGTCATTTAAACAAAGTATTGTTCAACGGAAAAAAATAAAGACTCGCAGCTGTTATTCATAATTGGTTAACTTCTTTTCCTCAGTGGTGTACTAGTGTTTGCATTATCTACACAGTGTAAAGCTTGAAAAATGCCTGGTTAAAAATTTCCGTGTTAAAACTAACATCAAATTTGGTAAAAATGGTATCTTGTTACCAAAATGAACTTGGTAAGCTGTACTTACCAGTTGAGGTATTTTACACCAGAAATTCTAAAAACGCCGTTCAATGCGACGTCCTTGTTAATTTCTACGCCCAAATTTTGTCTGTGTGTATCTCAAGAAACATATCTTGAGAAATTCATTGCGATATGAAAGGAAAATATCAGTATGTAATAGTCCTCTCAGAAAAACCTATTTATTACGCAAGTATAATATTCTAGTATATAGAAATATAGATAAGTATATTAAAGAGCATACATAAGAGCAAAATTAATGAGTGTCTTCCACTCATCATTACTTGGTATCACAATGAATAAATATTTTTCAATTTTAAAAGCACCCATCTAACATAGGAACAAATTATGACGACTTTTCTTGTGAAAATAGATTCAATTACGTTTGTTTAGAAACTAACCATTTTCAACAAATAAAAGATTTTGTCATCATCAATTCGTACTGAAATAAAGAAAATTTCTTTCTTACTTTCCATTGAATCGACTACGTAAAATATGGAGAGATACCTAAATCTACGTTTTAAAAATAAAGAATTCCGCTTTAAATTATAGTTCGATAAAGTGTCCTTCCAATGAAAACGCCATATTCCTATAAATAAACATTGTCAAAATAAGGAAAACAGCGTAATGTAACAGCTTTCGCGACCGGATACTCAGTAGGCATTGGAATTACTTCGCGTACGCGATTCGCCTTCTGTCTGTATATCACGTTATACGCGCGTGAAAACAGTTGCGAATCGAACATCGGGAACCCATTTCGAATATCGCAGTCGCCATGATTAAAAATGCACTCCTCATAAGATTGTCATGGAGGCCCGTCAATCCCGGTGCGTTTGAATTTAAAAGTTTTTCTTGGGGGCATTTATGACACCCCGCGCGCACCGGCTCTAGCGTTTCCTGCCCTTTCGTTCGAAGCCAGTTTAGACGACGGGAGAGCGTCATTTTCAAACCCGGGCTCGCCCAGCCGACCAATCACCTTACGGGGAGGGAGAACCTTACCCCCATTGGACGGACGCCGAAGGACAACGAGTTTCAGCTGTTTTTCCTCCTGCGCAGTCGCTATTCCAGTACATTGGAGTGATGTTGTGTCTCCCATATAACCTCAGTAGTTCCGCATTTACGCGAATCGAAACGGCTGTAACTGTGAAATAGAGATAAGGCGGTGTGCTGTGAATATATATCGCTTACGAAGTGCTTGATTCGCGTATTTCGTTATTCTCATATCTCCCCTTTTCGTTTGAAATTATTGATTTATTATCGCGTTATACTTACGTTACATTTTTATTATTTGTGATATTCAGTGCCTACTGTGTGATACGCATCAAAAAATTAATAGCTAATGTGAAATGGAACGCAGGTCTTTTGGTTTTTTTACTAAGAGGTTCGTTTTTATTTTCTTTTCTTTTAGTTATAATTTTTTCGTAACCCAGTATTAAATGACAAAAAGTTCTGGGAATTTTATTGATGCTTAACATAGTGGTTTACCTTCCCATCGTCGATGATTTTTAAAAGATCGTGAGGGTAACGAGTAATTCTCCATACAAAGAGAAAACCGGTATGTTGTGTAGCCCCTACTTTATACACGTCCATGTCAGTCCATGTTGTCTTGTTGATTAAAATGGCGGCCTGATGCATGCGTTCAAATTTCGTTTCGTCCATCTTTGTCTGGATTGTGTTCGGTGTTAGCCGTATGCTCGTTTCGCATGAGATCACCTTTTACACTAGAACGTTGGAAACGCGTCTGGTCAAGACGTTTCGTTTAGATATGCTATCCCTATAGACACGTAATATACATATTAAAGCATGGAGAGAACAGGTGTTGATCATAATTTTGTTTTATCGGCTTAATTATTATAATTATTTTTCCTTTTTTAATTACTTCGGCGAACCTATTTTATTTTAATGTAGGTATTAATTATATAGGTCCTTTGTATATATTGTGTGGCTATACTGCATCTGAATGCGTAGAAAGTAAATACACTATTCTTATCATTGTATTAAACTTTTATACGAAGTTCCTGAACACTTGTTTATGATATTTAATTGTTGACTTATATATAACTTTTTTAGTGAATATTATCATTGTATTTTCGATTTCGTATTTTTAACTTCAGTTATGCTATCGATATGTTATAATTACCAGTCCTAATGCACATATTATCCGTAAAGCTTGTCTTTGTTAAATGAGTTCCTTACAAAATAGACAAATCACAATATTTGTGGTACTTTAGTGTTACCAGTAATACGGTTGAAATGGTAATTATGAATTACAGTATAATGGTGATTAAGATCACGAAACCAAAAGTGGAAAATTTTACTAAAAAATGTAATCATATTTCGTTTATTTAGGATGTGTTAAAGTGATTTTTCAGTTGAATATAGGGACATTCACGTATTTGATAATTATAAAATCAAAAAAAAAGAGTGAATTTGATTTGCTTAAAAAGAATTTCGTGATTTAAAGATTAAGAATTATCAAAATTAAAATAAAATTTCAACGCCAACAGATTTTCTTTTGTTTATTGGATAATATGCTCAATTTATGAAAATTAGCGAAAAGACCTTTAAAGTATAATTACTTTCATTATTATTGTCTCATAAGAAGTGTAAATAACTTTGTTTGTGCATAAATTTAGTTAGCATACGCTACTGACAAAATTTGATTTTTTTGCCGCGCACAAATCGATGACGTAGTCATGTTCTTTTGCTGGATACAGTAATTACCGAAATATCACTCGCCACCCCGGACGCCTATGGTGTGTCATCGGCTTTACGAACCTTAGTTATAAAAATTTAGCCAAATTGTATAAATTGAGGAATTGAAACATGTCTTTTTGTTTCAATTTCCTAATGAGTTTATTTGTAATTCTTATTGCTGTTGTACATCATCATGCCGCATGAATAGTGTACGTTGTAGATTATATTGGTTTAAAGATATTCGGTGCAATGACAAAAATAGGGTAAATAAAAACTGTTTTTTCTTAGTCAAGAGAACTAATGTAAAAATCAAAGATACCTTCGGATGAGTGAAGTTTTTTTATATATAAAATGCTAAATGCAGTCAAAGATAACATTTTAAAACTGCTGTAACTGCGAAAGAAAAGTTAAATAATTATTTCTATATCATCAATTATTTCTTGCAACAGGTGGAAGATAGTCTCACGCACATATTTTGTATAGCAGAGTCAATAAACAAACGAAATAAACTTCCTTAAAGAAATACATTACCACCACCACCCCTAATATTGAAACAGTTCTAAACTTCCCTCATGTTTGTTTCTTTTTATGTCAATTTATTGACAGGTGTGATACAAGGACTAAGTTCTTATTTGAGGTCTAAAAATTGATCAGTAAGTTGACAGATGTAAAACCGTCTTAAGGTATACAATGCGGATAGCAATCAATGTAGTGATACTAGTTATATAGTTTCTTAATAGAATTGCAGTCAACAATTTTTTGAATAATGCTTCAATATACCACCTTGTGTGAAACTTGATTTCTTTTAATTAATAGAATGGTTTTCGGCCAACAGTCAGTAATGACAATAAAAGTTGCCAGGTTCATTCAGAGATTATGAAAATATTTTTGTTGTAATCGCTTATAACTTTTTGCTTTTTGTTATTTAGTCTTGGAATTTGTGGATCCACATAAAATAGTACATTAACAGTTAAAGACGTCTCTTTAACTAAAACCAAGTAAAACTGGTGTATTGAGCCTTAAGATCGGTCCGGCATGTACATTCCAAAGTAAAATTTTAGCGCGATTTATTCAAATTATTTCGAATCTGAATATGTAACCGATGTGGTCATCTTGTCAAAATTTTCTGCTTATTACGTTTTATGCGTGAAACGTCGAAATTAACCGAAATAATAAACTATGGAAGCACTTCGTTATCACAAATACGACTATAAGTGACAAAATAAATATAAAATTCTTGTGCAAATGAAACATGCTGTCGCGGAAAATGCTGATTACGAAAAGTATGGATCGCAGGGGGTGCACAGCACTCTACTACTTTATTTCACATATTTTCCGCGCGTCACTCTTACTTGGTCGGATAACAATTGGTTTCTAGAACATACTAATAGAACCAAAAACAATAATCGCATCATTGTTTGTAACATTTAAAAATTGACAGAATTTAGTAAAACAAATGCGACATACAAATAGAAATTCTTTAATTCCTCCTTTCTCAATGGATATCCACGATTGGAATAAGAATAGGTGATCAACATACGCCGTGAATTTTAATATTCAAATTGATGCCGTCCCATCGTTTCCCCACCTATGGTGACCGTTTAGAAATCATACACTGGCGGCTTAGTCCATAAAAGTAAACACTGAATGAAGTGATTGACATTGACATATTATCTGACATCTTGCAGCTGCGTACGACCGATACCGGTTTACTTGATTGATATTTTCTGTTAACTTTATAAATCTGTTTTAACAAGTGTCAAATCGAATAATCTTTGTTACAAACTCTCGATGCGCCGAATAAAATCAACATAACACCTATCTAACATTGAACAAGATTTATTCATGTACATTTTCTCTACGCACAAGTATGATCGAAATTTTCTAAGTTCCGTAACACATTATTACTGACATCATGAGCTGTTTCCATTTCATTAAAACTCAAATAATTTGCCAAATAATAATAAAATATTGTACAAAACATATCATTTACTTTTTAAACAATGACATCCTTTTGTTGCACAATAACTAAAAAAATGTTTAGTGCTTTCCCCTTTAATAGTCGTTGGTACGCTCTGATTTTAGCTTTACTTTATTTGCATTATAGGTTAGTATTGCGTGTCAAAAAAATAAACGAATTTGCAACGTCGAACAAGTAATGTTATAATTTCGTCATGAATTTTTAATGACGTACAACAGAACTTAGAAAATCTCTACTATAAACCTACGATGTCTAGATTTTTTAATAAAAACCGTAATGCGTAAGATATTCGAATTTTATTGAAATTCAAAAAAAGATATGTAGCAAAGTAGAAGAAATTTGACTAGAATTTACCGGGATAAACAAATATTCTATTATGTAGAAGCAGAAACAAAAAATTCCTTTCCCAAATTTTCCAAGAGGAATTTCTTATACGGCTTGTAAAAATAAATCCGCCTATCGTAAAATAGAGTTGTAGAAAAGTTTTCTCGGAACAATAAACATTACGAATTCACCAAAATTTAAGATAAAACTGGATTTCCTCGGTATGTAAAAGAACTAACCATTTCAAAAACCCATTAAAATCATCCGATATTATAATGAGGGACCATAAATTCTTCAAAATTCCCTTTATCTCAAATATATTGATGTTTTTATGATATTTTTTAGAATGAAGGGAGGAAAAAACGTATATGTACTTCTGGAATTCCTACTGCTTAATATTGCAAATTTTAAGCAATCGAGATATTTCCTGAACTGAAAATATTTAAAATGGTATAACCATTTTTTACTATTAATAATTCTATAGCAGTTAAATATACTCATCTTTAAAATAGTAATTCAACAAAAAACAGCCAGCTTTAAAGTTAAGAATTTCAATCCAATCGAGCTTATTGTTTCTTTTTAATCTTATGGCTTTATCGTATTACAAAAGAGAAGAGACATCACAAACATAAACACTAAAATATCTAAAAATATACTTACATTATTTAATCGCAACTAAATTTGCCAAATCCTAAATAAAGTTCAACAAAAATCGCTTACGTAAGAACAATAACATTGCTCAGCATAAAATAAATCGAATTGTACCAGAATCGTCTTTATTATTAAACTAAGAATTTATAATAAATTACATCGTTATCAAACCTTTCATCTTTTTTCCCAGTGATTTATATTTCTGTCCAAGTTCATTAACCTTATCTCTTATTTAAAGCAAAAGATTGATACGACGAAACGTCCATTATTCACACTCATATTAAAGGAAGTGATTTGTGAACAAGCAATCTCGCATCAGATCGATAATTATTTAAACGCTAAAAAGAAATGTATGCACTGCCACATAACACCCTGTGTAATGCACTACACTATTTTTATAAACTATTGCTTACAACCGTTGGACGAACTAAGTAACACTAATCACAACGTCATAAAATAGGAAAACTGCACAGGTAGTGTTAATAATATAAGACACACGGTTTTGCATTTTTATACGTTCAATAAAACTATAAAACGCAGCTGCGATCCGGCAGTAATGACGGTGCATCGTGAAGACAAAAGAAAAACGATACACGGAAACTAGTAGACGCTTACCCGAACACACATAACCTCAATCGTACCGCGTTGCCTCACCTCTTATTACCTAACGGACATCGTAATGTCACAAAATACACGAGTGGACGGTGGTCGTATCTTCGTACAACGTTCACTTGCAGCTCCCGGATTAATAAAACCTCCCGTTGAGACGGCGGGCGTGTTAATTCAACATTAATAACGTCGGTTCTCTATACGTGTATCACGTGACGCGAGCGACATCTTACGATACGGCCGATGCAACGGACGGCTAAGGAACAAGGCCCGCTTCGATATTCTCATAGTTCCCCTTTAACGTCCGTTTGTTTCGTACATTAAGTGCGATGTAGTCGAATCTTCTGTATAACTGCTGAAATTTGGCAATGTTGCCCATCTCCTGGGCCGTAATTCCTGCAGTGTGCAGCTTGTATATCGTTTATTTTTATTACATTCGGCTTAAGCACGTTAATTTTTTTATGTAGATATAAATTATTTTCTTAAATATGCTCTTATATTTTCTTTCTTCCTCGATTACAAATTCGTGGCAGACAATAAGTTTTTTTTTTGATTCTTGGAGATTATATTCTGTAGAGATTGCAAAATTGTACATCAATTAATTCCTGATAAAGGGTTTCTCAAAAATATGTCATTTTAAGGTTTAAAACAAAGTACATTAAGAGCTGAGATATCATTTAATTAACCTGCTTGAATCTTCTGGCATTTTCGTGGTTTTTGTGCCGCATTTCTGGTTAAATATCAAGTATAATGGCTCGAATGTTATCTTTCATTTTCTAAATCGTCGTGGAACCGCTGGCATAGACTGTCTCCTTCATGTATTACCGCAGAAGAAAGTCCAAGGCGGCCTTTTTCTATTCTCCATTTCGTGAAATAATGCGACCTGGAAATTTCTTCCCAATTATTTCACCCGATATACGACATGTAGCGCTAACTTGTTGGAAACCACCAAGTCTGTAGTTTCCAAGTGAGACAATAAAATGTCAACTAACATCGTACGATAACATTCACCACCAGCCCATGAACCACATTAAACTACCTCATATTGGGGATACAATACATAAATAATCATCAATTGCATTTCCAGCACCTGATTTGAGAATGCAGGACGTTGTAACTGATCTGCCAGTTGAATTTCTGCTTCAGTAGAGGTGAAAACCAAGTTGTAAAATTCGATGCAGACTGCCCTTTAAATTATTGAACACTTTGTTATCGACATACTTCTTGTGTTTTAGAGACACTTTCTTAAACTGCGTACAAATTCCCGGTTAATCTTATAGCCTGAGGACGGCCTAACTTCTTTCGGTTTATTACAGGAAAATTTCTTGATTATTTTCACATTAGCACTGCGACTTGGTGCTTCATGATGACCAAATTGAACACGAACTGATTTTATAGTGAATTTTAAAAACGTCCCAAATGCGTTTGCAAACCTGTGCATCGTTCCATTTTCAAACAAACCTACTTATTTTTAACAGTCATCTGCCAAATGCAAACGTTTAAAATGATACGTACTTTTGGGAGATCCTTTGTTACAAGACCTGAAATAATGCTGAATTTTGTAATACTTCATAAGGAAAAACATTCACTCTATCTGGATTTGTTTTAAAAACACCGTTACTTGCATTGAGATTTGAATTAGTCGTAGAATTATAGAGTTAAATATATAACTAAGATAACTTTCTTATTTCATTAAAAGTAGCAATCTTAAAAAAAAAGGTATATAAAGTTAATCATGTATTTCTGACTTTTTGATTGTTCTAGAGTCTATAATCCGTCACAATAATACTGATATCATGTACTTTCATTTGTTATATTCTTAGAATTGTTAGGAAGAAATCAGAAAATTGTATAAAATATTTACGACGGCATAGTTAATTCTGTTTTGCTTTAGTCTTTCTCCATTCGTATCTTGTTCCTAGAGGAAATTTTCCAATTCACGTAATGGAAGCAGTAGAATATTTTTAAGAAATTGCAAAGTTGGAGTTAAATTCACAGCAAAAGATGAAGTCTATTATACTGAAAAGGCCTCCTATTCCGTTATGAAGAATCAGCAATAGACTTATATACATATTTCAAAAAGGCGATAGCCTGTGTGAGATAACATACGTCTCGCAAGTAGAAGTGTTATATGGGGCAATCGCTAAAGTAAAAGATAAATTTGTTCAGACAAAATAAAAAATCATAAATTTTATATGTTGCACCGAAATCTATTATAGTAAGGGTTTAGAATTTGAAAATATATAGGGCGGACTCACCTAAATAAATGTTCTGCTATAGTCCCGTGTCAATATGCAATTTATAATTCGCGTCACGCAGACATCAATTTGTATTTGGTAGAGGAAAATGTATTTTTCTACTTTTGCGGTATAAGGAATATTTATCACATATTGCAACTGTCGTTTAGTATTTCGCCTAACAGTTTTTCCAGTAATAAACAATAAAATTAAAAAAAATAGTGTACATTGCACTAAAATATGTTACAGGATTCACTACTGTTTTGTGACATATTTTAAGTTATTTCAAAGAGGACAATAAGTTGAGAAATTGATTGTTAACATCTTGTACGGTAAGGTGAAATAAACATTTGATTAAGTATGAATATTCGATGAAATATGCACGCCTTAGAATTATAGAAAAATGGATTTTAGGGTTCTTATAGACCTGGCTTATATTAAGGTTTGAAAAATAGAGAGCTATATTTATTACTTACAGGATCAATGTGGCGCTTTCCCAAAAGATTGAAATCTAATGGAAATGGTACCAGATATTTGTAGGAATAGAGTAATTGTTTAGAAAAGTATGGATGGTTGCACTCCACTTTTGGTATGCAGGAAATTTAATATGCTCCATTACCACGGCTTCCTTTGTTGAAAGATTAGGAGATTTACATAGTGATGATTTGATAGATTGGTCTTATAAATTTAGCATATATTATTACTTATACAGATTCTGTAAACCATGCATCATATCTTAGTACAAATTATTATTTTAAAGATGTAACAATTCAAAAGTCGTCCAACTTCATAGCGATTCAAGGAACTGCTACAGTGCCTTTTCCTCCCTTCGAAACTGGTCTGCATTAAGATTGTGATTTCAACGCGCCAGTTGCGACAGGTGTCGATCGTCTCCTAGTATTGTTCGTATTGGCCGACCCTGACCTTGTCTTCGTCAAATACTTCTAGTTTCCAAACAGCAATTTCCTAGACATTGTTGTTTCTCTGCAAGGAAAAGTGACTTATTCCAAAGTCTTCAGCAACACTTTATAATGTTCTTCCACTTTTCAATTGACCTATAGCAACTCAAGCCTCTGTTTCTAGCGGAAAATTAAATCAAACAGATTCCTCTAAACTTTGCTTACTCATGTACTAACACCATAACGGTTACAACACGACTAAATACTTCACAGCAAAATATGAATGCGCCGATTAATAGTTTTGCTTGCAATTCGGCGAATTTTCCAAATTCCTGCAATAATTTCGGAATTTGCAAGTATTATCTGGTTCTATTGTGAAATATTAAAAAGAGTTTTTAAACAATTAAGAAAAATATTTGAATCAATAAAAATTTTTCAAATTTTAGTGAATATTCCTGAAACTTTTTAATTTTATCATTCATTTACAACAAAAAACTTTATTGCTTGCAAGAAAATTTACCAACAGATTATCTGAATTTTGGAAGTCCAAGATTATCTTCCGTTGTGTTTTGGTACTTTTACAGCTTTTGATAATAGATGTTACCATTGAAATTATGTATAAAACAAAACATTTATCCTTATTATGATTATATTTTGCCACTCTGGTTGTACGAAGGCTGTTTTTTTTTTTCAAATTGCGATAGCTCATAAAAACAAGACAAATAACAAAATAAATTTATTACCGAAAACATGATTACTTTTCTACGTAATCACTGTGAAGATCGATGCATTTGCCATATCTATGGACGAGCCCTCCAATCCCCTCTGCATAGAATGTTGCCGCCAGTGAGTTGAGATGATCCGCGACGTTGTTTTGAAATTCCTCTGTACTCTAGAAGCTCTGCCGCAATAGGCACTTTTTCAGTTCACGAAAGAGAAAAAAGGTACATTGCGCTAAGTCGGAGCTATACGCTGGGTGTTTAGAAACTTCTGATCGCAATTGTTCAGGAAATCTTTGGGTTACACCAGCAGTGTGAGGACAGTCATTTTCATGAATGAAAAGAACTCTAAAAGTCACAATGCCTCTTCTTTTGTTTTGAATAGCTCTCCTCAATCGTTGTAAAGTCTGACAATAAACAACTGCGCTATTCCCATCTATTTGTAGGAATCGAATTACACTACACAACTCGTACTTGGCGGGAGAATCAATTGTAACAGCCATGTTTGCTCGCCTGCAACTCAACTGAAAATGGCGTAATGACATTGCAGGTAGCAGAGGTTATAGTGGGGGAGATGCGCAGTCACCTTCTGGATATTCACATCTCCCAGCGCTCGTGTGACTGTTTATAAGTACGAACGGAGGTTGAAAAAACAGCCCTCGTATAAAAAGGTACCTATACATATATTGTATTTTTGTGGCTACATTATTTTATTTGATTCTAGCTTTGCGGCTTATTATAGCAATCATTGTGTAAAATTAACAGTATTTCTTAAATTTCTCACTGAAATGATATTAAAAAAATGTGATTCTTTTAATATTTTCAAAGATGAAGAGGTTATGGAAATTAAAAACATTAAAGTTGCACTTTATAACTAAGAATAACAACGAACGGTTAATAGGAATAGATCTCATGACTTCGTAATCAGAAATTCTATCGTAATATATATACAGTTGTATCGTGTATTAACCAGCTGACATAAAATAAGAAGGAAACCTGCTTGAATACACATACAATATGAAGCCTTGTTAGTCGATATTTCTCCAGATGTCCCGCATTTGTAAGCAAGAAGATCCTTATATGGTTACATGACTCAGCACATATTCAAACCACCGATGATAAAACACCTTGCACAAGAACCATGCCCTACATCCTACAGTCAATATGTAAGCGTTATATGGTTAAATGTACGCCTAGCCCACAACATTTACGATGTTAAAATGATCAAGGATTGTAATCTGCGTGGATATTAAAGCGAAAAGAATGTTTTAATTTTGCCATAAGGGATAATGTTTTACTTGTATTAATAAAATAATAAAAAATAAGTAGGGTAATGGATTAAAATATGATACAAGAGCCGGTGAATATAACTTCAACTCAGTTGCATAATTATATTGAATTTATTACGCTGTAATCTTGGAACATGTTCAAACATTTTTTTCGTAGATTTTTGAAAGGCATTCTATAAAAGACAAGATTAGTTCTTACATTTATAACATGCCTTTCGTTCCAGTTTTAACTTTTCATAATTCTCTAATCTCGTTTTATCGCTGCAAACCAATGTGATTTCTGTTCGCCTGTTTTATATTTTAGTAATTTCGCAAAAGCTCGAATATTTAATAAAATAATTTACGTAACCAAAACCTAATTTATGTTCGGGATTATAACCTCATGAAGTCGTTGCGAAATATTCTTATCCGATTTACCAGGGTCCTAATGAATTCGAATATAAATTAAGTAGGCAGTTGTGGTTGCAAGCCTTTGACTTTAAAACCTTGATAAGATCCGAGGTTTATGTTATAGAATTTTGAATTCTAATGTTATATTTGCAATTTTAGAAATATCGATTTATTTCGCAATCAAAAAAAAAGATCATACTGAACTAGATTTATTCATGAAATATTCAAATGCGGTTTATAATAAGGATTCTTGTCGTTTCAATATGTGACTAATTAAAGACTAATTAACAAGGACAAGAAATACTGTTCTTCGATAATCGTGAAGACTTCATTTGGATAATCGAAAGGAAGCAAATTAAATCGAACATCAATCCTACAAGTCGCAGAACTAGAAGTACATTTCTTATAAATACCATACGGAAGAAATGCCTTGGTAATTATTACTATAAAATTATGTCCTAAGATATTGTAGGATTAACTGTTATAGTTACATTTTATTCTAGTAAATTCTACTATATTTTAAACAAATTATTGATTTTTGTGTGCATTCAAATATACAACTTTTTACTTTAATGCAGTATACAACGGTGCATACATTAACTAATATTCGCCTTCCTGTATAGCATACTATAAATACGTACTAAGACTCAATAAGACAAAATAATTTCGTTTGATCGAATATTTAAATACTTATTCCTTGGTTAGAATCTTTTAAAAAATGATCTTTAAAAAGTATTTACTATACAGGATAGTAAAGATTGGAACAACTTTTATGCGTATTTTTTTTTAAATGCTACAGACTATGTCGTGCGCCTATTGTGATATAAATTATATTGCATACTAGTAATATTTTTTTGGGTCCAGAAAACTATTCTGATAATTAAGTCTATAAATGACAGTGTAATTGATATTTAGGTGAAGATGGTAATTAAGTCTCTAAATGACAGTCTAATTGATATTTAGGTGAAGATGGTATTATATATAGGATGGTATTATATATAGACTCCTGTTGTAAATTAATATGCCACCCTCTAAGAAGTCATAGGTGATACGAAGGTGACGCTATATATTTTGAGATACAAGAAAACTACAAGTCTTTTTACGAAAATGATATTTATATTCACAATAATCTCCTGCATCAATGTACTTTTAAACCCGAAGCTTCCACAACGTAAAAGCTTGAAGCCAGTAATTTTTTGGAATGAAAATTGATAAGTTGCTTCATCTATCTCATCCTCCGTCGTGAAACGTCGACCACGCAAATGTTTCTCTAACTTAAAGAACAACCAGAAATCACACATGACCAAATCAGGCGAATAGGGTGGACGTTAAATGACCCTTGCATTATTTAAAAACTACGTAAAAATTCAACTGTTTGCTGTGCACTGTGTGACGACGCATTGTAGTGATGCAGCATTAACCCGCGAATGTTGATTGACTCAAAAACTGCAGGTAAATATTTTGTTGGCCCATCTTTGTGGATTCACGCACGGTTTTCCTGGTAGGTAGGAATATCGTAAAATGGGGTGTAAGTTTCATTACCTGTTACTATTCTAGATAGAATAGGATGTCGACCATTATTTAATATCGTTTCCAGAGCTCTGCTTTTTGGAAATCATTAAGCGTGTGTGGCACCCAACGACGTAACATTTTTTTTCTTCCGTTTGTTAACTTAAACCGACCTAAAGTCTTAATAGATCATTACACGCATATGTTCTCTTGACAAGTCCATGTTTTCATGACAAATCGTATGTATCACGTTTGCTCTGACATCAGCGACTCAACTGACAATCAGAGCTTACTACCTAATGATGGTGGTATTTAGAAATGCAATGTTGCCAGCTCTAACTTCGTAAAATGTCTAGCATGACCCTCGTATGCCAAGTAGGTACTCTTGTGAGTTTTATACTGTGATTAAGATTGTAATGTCATTTAACTACAAGAATAAAATTATTTTATTCATGCAATTCAGTTTCGAGAATGTACTGATAAGCTAGAAAATTAGTTCCCTAAGTCAATATTTAACCACTTAGTTAATGAATTGAGCACGTCACAGCTTGAACTTTAGTAGAATAGGGAAGAAGTAGACGTTATGTGGGAAATTTGTTGGATATTAATCATTCGACAATTAGTGCGAAAGGCTGGAAGGTCTGAGAAAAGCGGATCACACTACAGAAAACATGGCCAGGGCAGAAAAAAAGGTCACAAGTCGAATTGATGAGCGCTTTCTCCGACAATAGAAAATGCTCTTTTAGAATAGGAAAACATTTCCCAAGACTCCACCCAAAACTTAATAAGTAGTTCTGACGAATGCAAGTGATTATAAGAACTCAAGGATGTGGTTTAACAACTTTTTAAAATTTGAATTTTGTTAGCCGAGGACGGAGATCACATCGATTACCTGTTCAGGAAACTGAGGGAAGAATACGCTGGATGGGGTTTGGAGATCAATATGGATAAGACAGAGTAGATGGTAATCGGTTCTCAAGGAAAACAGTTAGTGGTGGAAAATGAAGTGATAAAAACGACAAATCCGCATAAATATCTAGGAGTCACGTTAACTTCCGATGGTAGAGATGAAATAAACATACAGAATAAAATAATAAAGGCAAAAACAGTAATTAGACAACTATACCCTGTGGTGTGGAATGACAATATTTCGAAAAAAACGAAAACCCGGATGTTCCACTCTTTTGTTGAAAGCTGTGTTACCTATGGAAGTGAAGTATGGGCGCTGAATAAGAAGATGGAAAACAAAATAATGTCAACGGAGATGATGTACTGGAGACGCTACTGTGGGAAGACATTATTATATCGTAAAAGAAATAAAAGAATAAGAGAAATAATGCAATGAAATAGAACGGAAACAATTATTATGGTATAGTCACATGAGGATCGGGACAGACTACCACCAAAAATGTGGAGATGGAAGTTTGCTGTTAGAAGGAAAAAAGGAAGACTAAGAAGGTGTTGGGAAAATGGAATGAAAGAAGCTATGCAGAAGAGAGGATTGAGGGAAGATAGTTGCAGGGATAGAGCCTCTTCGAGATTGGGATGTGGTAGACGGCAAAATTAACTGTTTACAAACCGCCATAATAATAAAATAATAATAATCAAGGTAACGACAGTGCGCGCTTAATTCGGATCGAATTGTGTAAAACATTAAGTACATAGCAGGTGAAATACTTCAAGGAATTGGCGTTTATTTGATAGTTGCCATCATCATACAATAATTGACCTTTCTCTCATTGCATTCAGTAAATACTTAGTCTTCATTTCCAGTAAATCGTTTCGTACACATGTGCGCTAGACATTTAACTTTGTAATAATTGCCATTACTGAGCTAAATCCAGAAAAGCACTTTCTATAATTACCGGCATACATTCGTTGCAATGCAAGAGAAGTCCACAAGGTCCGGGACAAAAATCACATCATTCTTCTGCCGTTCCAACAATGGCAAACGCTAATGGCTTTCGGTCCGAAACTTATTCTCAGAAGAGAACAGTATGCGACGACAGCCGACGAGGAGTAGACAGCTTTCCAGTTTTCGACTTTCGAATGCCTGGCATCGTTATGCTGATGGGGCGGGCAAGGCTGCGACATATAATACCGAGATGCGGCCGACCCTCTGGATGCCAGACCGTCCAGGCCTAACGTTATAGTCGCACGACCATTGCAAACAGCTGGAGGTGGAAGAGAGGAGAAAGAAATCCGAGAGATGAATTTGCAATTTTGCAAATCCTCAAACTTGGCAGGTCAGCGGATTTACGCTGCAGGGGGGACGTTTTCGATTTCTGCGCTTGTATTTCTCCTTCTCTATTGCGAGGAAGACCGACTAGATCGGCCGAGAGAGGAAAGAGGTTGGGCTACTTCGCCGTCGTCATCCGACATTCAAATATGCGAAAACCTTCGGAATTGTATGGAGATCCCCGTTCTCTTTTTAGCAGGCCGGATAGTTCGCGCTGCTCTTGCGCGACTCAACACGACGCGGCTGTTTCTCTTTCTCTTCCTTTTCGAAGTATACGTACCGTGTAGAGACCGACGCAAGTCGTTATATAACGGAACTGGTCCTGCGGGTTTTGTAAGAAATTGGAAACGGCCCTCTCCTATTGTTCCGCACGGCCACTTCGATTATTAGAAGATTTTGGGAATATTCGTAGAATGGATTTAGGCGAACACGTTCGGGAAAGCCAAAAAAAGAATTAAAAGTGATTAAAGAGAGTGCTTTTCGACCTGAATTTTATATTAAGTATTACGAGGAAGACGAAAGAAGTATTACAAAAGTTTCGTTAAGAGTTTAAAGGTGTGTATTTCACACAATACTAAAGCCATGTGAAAAATTACTACGACTAAAACTATAAATGAAACTTATAATGTGTTAATTGATGTTTTTATGGGGTAGTACTATTAAATTTATTAAAGTATTTGAGAATAATTTTCTATAGCCCATTCACATTAAGACTGCAGACCTAAAATAGGTAGGCCTTAAAATACGGACTTACCATTGGCTAATCGGCGAGGCATAATCACACAGGTGAAACGGATGCAATTTCTTCATATGAAATTTCTGTCAGTTGTCAATAGTCAAATTTACTTGTCACTTTGTATCACTATTTTGGTGTCATTGTTTCCTGCAGTTTTTCATTGTATTTTATAACTGAATGGCTTACTTCAGAAGGAATTGTGGTCGCTGAAACTTTATTGAAGGTTGAACTACTTGAGATAACGAAAAAATATGTGATAATCCTATAATATATGTTATTGTCTTTTCCATATACTGTACGGAATTTTCGTGTAACATTTCGCCAATTTAAAATAATCTGACAATAAACATGCGTTGTCCTATCATATACTTTTATTAACCGCAACGTTTCTACTTCTCATCTATGAGTAGTATTTTAGTACAAAAAATTAATAAGTTAGCAGTGAATTTAACGAGTAATCTGAAATTGAAATTACCATTATTAACCGCGATGGTCCACGTAATTCTATATCAAATTTAACCCTAAAAAAATATCCTGCTGGATTTATCATGCAAATATTTTCTAAATATTGTTGTTGATGATTAATCATCTTTTTCTCCATGGTTTTGTCTTATCTCTCTCTGTCTTAATACAGAGGATGATAAACGATGATAGAAAGAAACTGTTTTTCCTTATACAATATCATTAGAGTTAATGTTAAAATTTTAGTCGAAAATATTCACTCAGTTTCCTCATATCATACAAAAATATTACACTACATGTTAAATATTAATTAATTTATAATTCTATAAACATTTCCTAGAATTAAATAAGTATACACTACCCTCCGTAGAAGTTTGGCCAAGGAACAAAAATTAAACAAATCAAGAAATAAAAGGCAACACTAAAGAAATTACTCTTAAAAATAACAACTATCAAAATCTAACGAAAAATTTTATTGTTTCCTATTTATTGTTAACAAAATTCTTAAGCATTCTTTTCGTAAAAAAATACACCTTTCGCATTGATTACAGTTTCAACAACTCGCGGCAACCTTTCGGTTAATTTTTTGAGGTTTTCGCGTGGGATGTTCCATTCTTTTTGAAGGATATTCCAAAGCTGTTTCTTGGAAGTAGGACCAACACTTCGAACTCCTCTATCAAGTTCATCCCACAGTAATTCAATAGGGTTGAGATCTGTACTCTGTGGTGATCATGTCATAACTTGTAAAATATCTGTTTGATTTGGTCATTCAGATACTGTTGCATATCCTAGCTGTGTGTTTCGGATCGTTATCTTGCATAAAAGTAAAATGGTCGCCCAAAAGAGTCTTAATATCTTGCGATACTACTCTTTCTGTATTATTCCTTCGATTCGATGTAACGTTGCTGTTTCGGAGTAAGAAAAGTAACCTGAAACTGTAACTGAACCACCACCGTGTTTACGGTCGGTGTAATGCATTCTGGAAGCATCCTTTCATTAGCGGAACGTCTGACAAACACGTTCCTGCTTTAACCAAACACTTTAAATATTGATTCGTCAGTCCACAAAACATGTTGCCACTGTTCTACCGTCCAATCCCGATGTTCACGGACCCACTGTAGCCTTTTCAGTCGGCTAACCCGGCGTAGCAATGGTTTACGAGCTGCCATGTGACCGTGTAAATATTTCCATCGGTCAGCCGACGTTTGACGGTGGTAACCGAAATCGGATGCTGACGTCCGCTATTGAATTCGCTCGCTATTTGTGGTGCTGTTTTTTACGATTTCGCTTACTTGATAGTTGTAGCAGACGATCGTTTGCTGGGGTGGTTATTCGTGAGGCATCTGAACGATCACGGTCCTCTAAGTCACCTGTTTCTTGATATCGGCGAATGGTCTATTTTACTGTCGAAGCGGCTAGATTTACTTTCTCACCGATTTGCCTTCTTCATACAAAGTTATTGTACTAGATCGTTTAGTAACACCTATTGATTTACCACGATGCATTTCGGACAGTGTTGATCACAATAATATTCAAACTGAACTGTTGGGAGTTTGATAATCTCAGTAAACGTTCGAGCCAGGCGGGAGCGAGCCCTAAGAGAGTGGGGGGATACAATAAAATCTTTACCTGCTTGGTCTCGTCGATATACATAACTTATCTAATAAGTAGATTAGAATAATCTGCTATAAATGAGAATGATTGTTCCAGGCCATAAAGTACTTAATTACTTCTTTTCTTCGTAATATTTTCATTATTTTAGTTGCAGATGTATTTAAAATAGATGTTTATTAAAATTATCATCGTTGAATGCAATAAAGCTTATTAAATTAAAGTATTGTAAAGCTTTCTCCCTTGGGCAAACTTCTATTGACGGTAGTGTTTGTCTCCAGCAAATGAAGTTTTCTTTCTTAAAAGCTGAGTCAGTCACCATCGAACATGAACTGCATTTTAAAGGTATATAAACCTGTCACAGGAGTTGTATTACTTCTAACATGGCTTATACATATGTCGAGTTAATACTATAATTTTCAATCATTTTCTTTTTTCTTTTCTAAAATAGCCCTTTATAATTATAGGAAAAGTATAGAGGTACGTGCTAGTTTTTGCAAGATAAGATGTAATTTCGAAACAAGTATCTTTGGGATCAAGCGTCGGACTAACTTTTACTTAATTTTCGACATTGAAATTATCAGATATCTATTAAGAAACAGCTTGAACAATAAACGTAATGCATTGAAGTTAAACATCCTCCAATTTGAAGAATGCTGCAACGTTCAAAAAATAAAGTAAAAGGAAAACGAAAAAAAACAAAAACGAAACTACATACAGAGAGAAACTACACAGGCAGTGGAAATGGAAGATCTTTAATTAAGAGTACGGCACTCTCCCTCCTAGTCGTCCAGCCACCCTCTCCGATAGGGCCCCCTCAGAGCAGTTATATAACCCATAGCACCAGCACCAAATGTAGTTAGAGAAAAAGCGCTCTATTTCATTTCACCGTCCAATCCGCTTCGTATATCGCCGTTTCACTCTATCGTAGCGACGAACAGCCAACCATAGTCGTCGCGTATAGTTCGCCCTTTTCAACCCTCGTTATTTTCCTGTCGGTCGCACCCGGTGCCTGAACGAACCCCTGGGGCGGTTATCAGAAGGGTGTAATACACGTACGCGTTCTTGCCGCCCCGCTGTACCCCCCAGTAAAACGCCCCCTCTAGCGACAATACCGAAAATCATCTGTCGAAGCGAACGATTCATTTCGCCAATAATATCTCACCTCTTTGGCAAGGGGGTAACCGCGTAAAAAAATGAGGACCCCGACGCGGGAGTGTCAAGATTCCGTTCTGAATATGCATGCATTTTGGTTTCTACCAATGCGTATATGGCTTTCGCTTTTTTGTTGATTTCATTTGCATTTTTATTAACGTCATGCCGGCGTAGGGGTTGACGATGCGAAACAGGGATCGCCACCGGGGATGGGGATTGTTTTTGTTAAGGTAGGTCATGGGTACGGTATTCAATATATTCCATTATTGCTCGTATTGAATAATTCGAAAAGATTGATCGACGTATGGTCTAGTACCGTTTACTGCTATGTATGTACAAAGATTATATCACCCTCTTTTTTAAATTGTTGTCATGGCAAAGTGGTTTGAAAAATTTATATATTGAACTGAACAATGTTTTGCAAATGTAGTGGTGTGAGGTACAACATGTAGCGCACCTTTTAATTGTTATCAGTTGATCAGACTCAGATTACATTTTGTTACCTTCTTTGTTTTTAGTTTGTTAGTTAATCTACAGAAAAGAAATTACGTAACCAACCCTGAAATGTTTCATTACCATCATGTGAATAATTGTTTTTAGATTTTTTAGAACAAAAAGAAATGAAATAATAATAACAATGAAACCAATAAGTAATAGATACGAGGGCGATCTGAAATGTTTCCGGAATCGGCAAGAAAAACATGGTATTGGTGTAGTTTTTGTTTTTATTTTTCGATGTAGTCTCCTTGAAGATCAATACACTTTTTCAAACGGTGCTCCAGTCTCTTCAAGCCGTCGAAAAAGTAGGATGTTTCGAGGTCTGCAAAATAGCCATCTGTAGCGGTGATGACCTCATTTACATGTTTACTTAATTTTTCTATACTTTCAATGATGATTAATTGTATATTACGTGACATGGAAATTCAATACCGAACTATTTATTCAGAAAGTTTTATTCCATTAGGATAATGGATCTTCCCATTTTTGATCCACTATTGCAACCGCAAAATTTGTCTAATTGGCATACGCACTGCTGCACCATCCTCCATCATCAGATACGGCTCTGAGTGAGTATTTTCTTGCTCCAAAACTAGAAAAAATTTCTTAGTGGAAAGAGATTCAGGACAAATGAGAAGGTGATATTCGAAATGAATGCCTGTTTTGTGATTTTTCCCAAAGATTACTTTCTGTATCGTTAAAAAAATAGAAACTTCAAATTGAATAGGGACTACATTGAAAAATTAATTATACATATGCATCATTAGCTAACCTACAACATGCCTCCTAATTTCTAGAATATTTTTCATTCGTGTAAAATTTTAGCTTTATTTATATGAAATGGTTAAGTAATCTTAGAATTACGATTTTTCTGGAAAACCTTTCCTCTACTATTCAAATGTTTTATTTATGTATCATTTATATTTTGCCTAGCTTGGTAACGTTCATTCCATAACTATACCCTTTTCAAAATTTAAGCATTCCGGAAATTATAACTTAGAGATACATTGGAAAGTGTTAAAATAAACATTTGTTTGATGTCGTGAACACTTTCTGGAGTCGAATCGAATTCCTTTCGAATAAAGAAGAGGAAACGTGATGATCTGATGATGCTCTTAGCTAATTCCATTAGGTATTCGTTGAAATATATTGCTCGAATATGAAAGAAACATTTTACTACGAGTGTTTCGAAAGGAAATATAAGCGGGAGCCTTAACGTATTTATTAACCTTTACGAATACGTGTAATTCAAGAGCGGGCGACTATTTGTTTTTCAATAACCCGGCCATTAGCGTTTAATTGCGACCCAAGAATATACAAACACGACTCGTCATCTCCTAGCAATACATATACACACACATACGCGTGCACACACACGTATCTAAACATTACTGGCACTTCAATAACCCTCCTCGCACTCAACGCGATTGTATAAAAATGTATTATGTTCTCTTTTCTTTATTATTCCTCCTTTCTATCGACTTTCCCTCTTTTTTCCACCGTCGTCATCATCGTCAGCGTCCTTTCATCTTTTTTGATTCACCGTTTCGGTCGGTCGCGAGAAAAGTAGAGGAGGGGAAACGCTCTACGTGCCCGACGAACTTCGTAAAACATCAGGATGCAATGGCAGACAGCTGCTTCCTGATATAATTGCCCCTGTAAAGAAATTTTGTAATGCTATAGTACAGTCTGTAGTGCGCGCATTTTTTTAAGCGACGATCACGGCGGCTATTACAATGAGCGATGGATCGACTTGGCTGCGACTGTTTATAAATATGAATTTATTGAAATAATCTCGATGGAAAGAGGAGGAGGTTAACCTGAACGTAGGCAACTAGCGATAATTTTTGTTATCAACATGTCTGTGAAATGTAAATCTATATACAACTCCTGGCAAAGATTTGAAAATAGAATTTTAAATCATGATCAAGCAAATCAATATTCTCAATTATTCTAGATTAGGATTTACAAAGTTTTTTCCGTTTTTTTTTGCTAAAAGGAAACACGTAATTTCCAAGGATTTTTTTTTATTGAACATATTGGCTATCGGCTTCTACACATTTCACCCATCTTTCAAGTAATTTCCTGACATACCAGAAAAACTGCTTGCCTTTTACGGCAAACCATTTGTCGAACTATTTTCCCACTTCCCCGAAATTGCTGAAGTGGTGCTCTACAAGCGCGTACTCTATTGATGCGAAGAGGTGATAGTCAAATGGCGCCACGTCTGGAGCGTACGGCGAGTGCAGTAGGATGTCCCAATCAAGGTGTCTTTCACTGTTTTGCTGTGTGAGACGGCACACATCCCATTCCGGTCGTCTTTTGATTAATGCATGGTTTAAATTAATCAATTGTTGGCGATAGCGTTGTGTATTAACGGTTTCACCGGGCTTCAAGAGTTCATAATACCCAATACTGCTCTGATCCCACCAGACACAGAGCATTTTCTTCTTGCGGAAGCGATTTTGCCTTGGCATTGAAGGATCGGGTTCGCCAGGTAAAAGCCACGATTTTTTCCGCTTCGGGTTTTCAAAATAAGTGCATTTTTCATCACCCGTCACAATTCAATACAAAAATGATTTTCTTTCGTGGCATTGAAGCAGCATTTTACGGGTGACTTTGAGATTTTCTATTTGACGTTCATTCAAATCGTGTAGACCCATTTACTGAGTTTATTGATGTTCCCCATTGCTCGCAACCGTCTGATTATTATTTCTTGTGACACATGCAATGCTTCTGCTAATTGCTGTTGAGTTTGAGTTGTGTCATCATTTAATAGCTCCTGCAATTGCCTGTCTTCGCATTTTTGTGGTCTACCAAAGCGATCACTGTCTTTCACATTGAAATCGCCACTTTTAAATTGTCGAAACCATGTTTCACATGTTCTGATCGATGAGGCGTGTTCGCCATATGTTTCTACCAGTAATCGATGACTTGATGCATAATTCGAATTTCGTCTGTTCCTAACATTTTTTTCAACCATCTACATTCTAATTTGGGTGAGTTTTTGCTCAATTTAATCTTTTCCGTTTGCGTACAGAATTTAGCCGTGACTTTTTGACTGCTACCCCTCAGACCAGCTTTTATTAGTCTCCGTTCTACTGTTAATACACTTACTGACTGACAGCGTTGTAAATTGAACGCTGCCATAATTTGCAGTGCTGTAAGGCGGCGACTTCTTAGGGAAATCACTCGGATACATTGGTCGTCTAGTTCCGTTGTTGGGCTTCCACTTTGCTTTCTACTCTGAACTCTTCTACGCACACAACACCCAGAAATATTTAATTGTCAAGCAATTTTTCTCTTTGAAACATTTGTTTTGTGCAAAAGCCTTATTCTGGCGCGCGTTTCAATATTCAATTCTCTTCTTTTTGGCATACTTTAGACCAAATAAAGTAACAATATGAAATAAAGTCTTCCTAACACAATTACACACGTCTTCAGTATTTCGGTAATATACTGGATACATATTAAATGTGCAGTTTATTATGAGACAGGTGCCCCTACCAAATTCTGTCTCAACGTATTTATCCCCACTTTTCTAGTATAATCGTACTATTGCTTTAGTGTCATCATAAAATTTAATACAGGAATACATTGTTTGCGCGTTTCAAAGGAACATTACATTGTAAATACCATTCTAAGACAAGTATGAATTTCACTAAATATTTTTAAAAGTTCTAAATGTAATGTTATATATTGGATGCGATCAAACTTTTGGTGGGCACTGTATACGGTTATAAGGTTAACGAGATCATTATAAGGATGAATGATCGATAAAATTGAGCATTTTTTAGTATTCTGATAAACCTAACAATTTTACACTTTTGTCTTTTTATATATTTTACCTTTACTACTATTTAACTCGAGTACATTATATTTTTTGTGAATTAAAAGGAAATGTTTTTGTGAAAGTCGCAATGAGTTCCAAGTTCTATAGTCCATTCGCGCTAAATTTTTTGTGATATTACTTTTATACACGTATTGCTGTATTACGATTTTGGTAAGATACTAATAACTGTTAGCAACCAAATCCAAAATGTTGATAGATAACATAAAAGAAAGTAGAGGAATTAGTTCTAGCTATTACAATTAATGTTCTCTTTTAGGCTAAACGTTAAATGTATTATTATAATAAGATTTATTTTCCTACATTTTCAAAAATTTGCATGTTTTTCGTTAAAACTCAACAGGTACGTCATCATCGAAACATGCTGCGACCAATAAAAACGTGCATGCTAAAATCCACTAGGACAACAAAACCTTTCGATAAAAAAAGAGGGAGTTCGGGAACGAAAAGAAGCAACAAAACACGCAAGCAATCATAGTCGGAAACAAAAAGAAGAGAAAAACGTGAAGAGAACTCCTCACAGACCAATAAAATTCATTATATCCCTACTCTGAAATTACATTATAGAAAAGGCAAAAGGAGCCGACGACTGTATCATCCCATGTAGAAAGAGGTTGTAAAATATAAAATCGGTCATTTTCAAAAATTCCCGGTATCATAAAAATTATTGCCAACGTTTATAAGGAAACTTCTCAGTATACTATGGTTGTTATGCTCGATCTTCTAATATGGAGTAGTAGTAGTAGTGCCTAACGTGTCGTAAAACCATGAAACTTGTGCTATTCGACGCGTGTATATGCATAAGAACGTGTTTGGTTGCCGCAGTATCCATATAGACAAACGATGACGCGGTTTTTAGGTTTCAAGAGACTACGTTGTTAATTACAGTAAGTTACAAAGAATTATAGTAAAATTAAACCGATTACATAACAACTGGTAAATAATGCAATCAAGTTTCGTTAAGCCGAAGTACAATATAAAGTACAAATTATCACCGTTTGTAACTAAGAAAATTAAAAAAATATCGAATCAATTATACGGGAACAATGCAGAAACTAGTGTGGGCCTGATTAACAATGAAGAGGTAATATTTTTAAGTGAATGTGATAATACTAAAAGTGCCGTTCTCATAATAGAGCATGGAATTTTCGCAAACGATGGGTAAGTTTTAAATCATATAAGGCTAATATATACTTGATAGTGAGAAACCAATATATAAAAAATCTTTGTGAAAATTTTTAATCAAATAAAAGGATATAAAAATTTCTACATTCAATCATCTCTCTTTAAGTATAATATTATGGTTTTTTGAACATCACCATTTTACTATCAGGTAACCAAATAATATTCGTGCGATTTTTTATGGTAAAATATATATATTATTTAAAAAAACAATAACATTTTTTTATCTATTATTGATCAAAATTAGCATCACATTCAATAACCTTTTGCCATCGTGATACCAGTTTTTGTATGCCGCTTTTCTGGAACTGCACTTATTACATCAACTCGGGTTTTGAACTGTTTATGCCTCATACAGTCGTTAAGACAAAGAAAGGTAGTAATTGCTTGGCAAAATCTCGTTCAAAATATGGAGGATGTGATAACGTTTCCAACCAAGTTCAGAATTTTTTTTTTGGGTCAATCTTGCGGTATGCGGTCTAGCATTATCCTGTAAGAATACCACTTTTCTTCAATTGACTAAGAAGACTGTTTTGGATGCGTGCTGCTTGTATTTGCTGAAGCTGTTCACAATACAGTATACAATCACAGTGATGATCTGACCTCTTTCCAAAAACTCATAATGGTCTATTTTGGTTCCTGTCCATCAAACACGATCAAATCTTGTTTGGGTGTAAGGATGCCTTGGGAGTGTGTGGAATCGAATCAGTAGACAGCAACCAATGATACGAACCCAATTTTGAGTACAATATCCACCTTTCGTCACAGGTTGACAATCCATTAAGAAATGTTTCGTTATCCTTGCGTGAGATGCCTGCCGAACAAATGATAAGAGGACTTAATTTGTTACCATTTAACAGTTTATATGGGGCCCATTTTAACTCCCACGCCTTTTCTAGCTGATGAAGGTACAAATGAATGGTTTGATCTCTCACATTGAACTTCTCTACAAGCTCTAGGCACTTTTCCTCCACAACTTGCTTAAGATCCGCGTTGTTAATGATCTTCAACCTCCCAAATAGAGCTTCATCGGTCAAGCTCAGAAGAAAATTTCTTGAACCACTTCTCTGCTGTTCGATCACTAACGTCATTATCTCCAAATACAGTACATATTTTTCGCGCCGCCACTACAAGCTTTGGCACCAAGTTTATACTTATAAAGCAAACAATCTCGAATTAAAGCTGTATTCGTTGCCATTTCTAACTATTCAAATTAGGAATTAAACAATTCTCACCGAATGGGTATATATCAGATAGAAGAAGGCTTCATATCAAAATATATGTGATAACAAACAATTGATATCGATCAATAATTTAAAAAATATTTATGGCACTCTGTTATGTACAAAAACTGCACGAACTTATTTGGTTACCTGATGTTTTTTGAAAAAACTTGTTATTGATCGCGCTGCTGTACAGTGACGGGCAGATGCAATGAAACACCCATTTTTATACGCAGTTTTTACTCCCATTCGCCAGATATAATTAAGCGTTAGCGTATTGAAATGGTCCACTGCACTTATAAAACCCTAATATTTATAAAAATTATACCCGATATAATAGTTGAACGTAGTAATACACAATGCGTGGCAAAATTACGGAATAAATTTGATTTTGATAGACCATTTCAAAATGTTGATACCGCACATAACAAAATTTTCGAATAAAATTCGTTTAAAGATTGGAAACATAAATTTTATTTTATTATAAAGGAAAGATAAATGCTGTTATTCAGAAAATGAAGTCAAATAGTCGAAGTGCCATCTAGCGATCTCTTGAGAATTAGCAAATCTATGGACACATTCATTTTACATATTACGAATGACACCAGGACTGATACGATTCAATTCATACTTAATTTTATTTTTAAAATCTAGAATTTGTGGACTCCAATGGTCTTCAGTTACCGATCCACCTCCCAGAACATTTGATTCAAAGGAAACAGCGTTTATCTTTGTTTTTTGCTATTAATAAAATTTTTCTACTCTTTGCCCTGTGAAGTATTCAAATTTTGATGGTGTACCACTTGTGATCTATCAATAAAGAAAAGATCGGAAATTTTCACTTAAAAAATTGTCGATGACGTCATTACTTGAAAACTGGAAGAGGAAGAAACTTTAAATTGACACAAAAAGGTATATTTTTGAAAAATGAAATTCACCTGTTCGAGTATTTATCCGAAAAATAAATTACTTCAAATTTAATGGATTTATTCCATAATTTTGCCGCGCACAGTCTATTGGAAATCACATCCATAATACTGGTTTGATATACAAAGATATTTCTATAAATATAAGAAGTACATACATATGTTTAAACATATTTCATGTGTATTTAATCTGATGTTTAATTAAATCGTACCATTTGTATCACTTAAAATAACGTATTTTAATTTAATATCATCCCATTATGATTTTCTTTCTTCAAAATGCAAATGCAGTATTCATTTGCTTTAGTTTTCGCTATTGCAAGGACTGTATGGTTATATAATTCACGGATATCCCAGTACCACCCAAATTAATAATTTATTAGGAACGCGGCATTTCAAAAACGCATGGACTCATTGTCAAATCTGAATTCAGTCAGTAACTCGGCTAACAGTGAGAGTCCATGTGCTCTTGAAACACTCCATTCAAAATACCATTACAAAAATTGGACCGATAATCCTTCTATTTATAGTATTTTCAGGCATCAACTTTCTGAGAATGTGCAGGAGCTTCAATGTAAAAATTATTGGGCTTTGTATCACACAATACACTCTCATGTGTTGTAAGTTTACGTACCCACTAACATGAAACCATTCCCAAAATACTACGCTTTGCGGATAGTCAATATTAAGATTTTTTTGCAGACAAGGAGGATTATATCGATATACCTAAGCACCATACCCGGCAGTTTGAGAAAAGCTTTAGCTACGCTTCTGCACGATTATACAACTCGCTTCCCCTGGATATCAAATAGTTAGCATTTACCTTTAGGCGTGCTATTTATAATAATAGTTTAATGCATGAGCAACTCTCTGGCAGATAAAAATTTGTAGTATTTTGATATATTAGACAATTTAGTTGTGCAACGAATTATGTTCTCATTTTCTCTTTGTTCTTGGGTCACCATTAACAACAGGAAACCTTTTTGGTTTACTGATAGTGTTTGCAAAAATGCTTGTATTTTTTTCTCTTTTGTTCCTCTATTTACTTTTTACTTGCCAATAAATTATTATTATTAAGTTATGTGATATGGAAATAATTTTAAATCTTCTTTTAAAGTTGTATCACAAAGAACCAATTGACAACCTGGTTTGTTGACTGAGAGTTTGTATTGAAATTTTTGGAGCGCCAGTTGCTATTTGCATAACATTATCAATCGCTTCTATCCGGAGTTTTGGTGGTCCTCTGCCCTCTCCTCGCTATCAGTTTGTCGATAAACTTAATGTATTCTGAAAAGTATTGTCATCAAGTGTAAGGTTAGAAAATTCATCCCGAAATTCTTCTACATAGTCTTGAATGGAGTACTTCCACTGTTTATCGACCTTTTGACTATTCCAAAAATACGATTTAACCATTTAACCGTGAATTACATTATTAAATGTCATTTTAAAATTCAAAAATAAACAATTCTATTTTTGATATCAGATTTTGATGATTCTTGAAGGATTACATTTGACATTTAAAATTTAATATAGATCATGGACTTAAGTTAGAACTTTCAATTTTTTGTCCAAAACCTACTTAACTCTGGATTTTTCTAAACTTCTGATGTAACGTGAGTAAGTGATATTAAACTTCTGACATTGAACATGTAAGTGTTTCATGATCTAAGGATACCGTCAATGGAATATAGTATAGAATAACAGACGCGAAAAGATTTCAACGCGTTTTGAAATAAAAAATATGCCTGAACTTAAGGCAAGTATTATAACTTAACGCTTTTAAAAATTAATTTCACAGTGACATTGATTGTCATCAATTAATGTATTAGAACTGGTGAAAGCAAGTTTGGACATAAAGTTTGAATAAATTCAAGTATTGTTTATAATACAGCGCGAAAAACGTACATGATTGAAGACTATTTTCGAACTGGATTCATGGAATTTGGGTGTACAGCAAGTGCGCATGTTTGGCTCTGATTCCCAAAAATGTTTAATTGCCTTTCCAATTGTGTTGGTATATTTTATGACAGTAATTTATGGGCCATAAATTACGTCCTGATGGACCAACTGTTCGTTCGGAAAAAGTTATAAATGATGTTCGTCAACGGATGGAAAGTGGATGCACAAAATCTTTGATTTCTGAAGAGATTAGATTTTTTTATGGAACATGCTAGAAAATTGTAAAGAAAAACTTCATGCATCCGTATAACACGCAATCACATCACGCTGTTTTGCCGGTGGACTACCCTGGACGTTTTGCTTACTGCCAATGATAATTTAATGCAGGATGATGTCTTGCTAAATTTTACATTTTTCTCTGATGGTTTCATCTTTTGGAGTACGTCAATTCCCAAAATACTCGGATGTGGACTAGTGACAATCCTCATATCTTTGTTGAATCGTGTCTGGATACTGCGAGACCTAGCGTTTGGCTAGCAGTTTCTCCCGGCGAAATTGTCGGGCCTGTTTTCTTCTTTATTTTACAATTAATGGTGAGACGTATAGCAGCATGTTGAATGAATTTATTGAACAGCTGCACGAAGATGAATTACAATATGGTTCCTTCTAGCAACATGGTGCAACACAAAAAATATTACTTTTCTTCGTGAGTTTTTTTCGGATTATCGCCTTATATATAGAAATTGAATTTCCATCACGCCTAAAGAATAGAATAATTAAAGCGCCTGTTGCTAGTTTGTAAGATCTGTAGCAAGAAATTGAAGAATGTGCATTAATAACGCTCACAATGCTGCACAATACGTTTAACAAAATGGGGAGATGTATATACATGGATATTGAAGATAATGGACAACAGTTTCAACACTGCTTTAATTTCGCTTTTTTTATTAATAAAATCTTGAACACCAGCTGAGCTTGTTGTTTTATTGTATCCTTAAATCAAATGACATATTTATTGATGTCAAGCTGACACTGTAAAAATAATTTTTAAAAATTAAGGTTGTGTTTACGCATATGGTAATATGGTTAAAGTTCGGACATATGTTTTCTATTCCAATGCCATCTTCGCCCTAAAAACTTTATGATATCACGGTGTATTCAGGATATACTCTGGAAATTTGCACTGCTGATTTTTATTCGTCGAATTTAGTGTCTGTTTGACCTCCGTAATAAACCCATCTGTAGGTCGTGAAAAAAAATCAATGAATACAGATATTAATAAACTAAAATTTCACTCAGTAAGCTTTTAAGTAAGGAATAGATTATTGCCCCTTTTTGTACCAACAATCCGAGCAGAGGTTGCGAAAATATTGTTAACGTAAAAGCACATCAGAAAGTCAATCACGTTTTTCTGTGCCTACCAAATTCCATAAAACTTTAATAATATCCATATTAAATTATTCCATTATCTATTCATCTTAAAGGAAGACACGTCTTAAAATAAAAATCATACAATCAAAACACCCTTATTATCTAAACTCCAATGATGTTGATACATATATATCCGTGCATTCGGTAAAAATAAATGCAGATACGAAAACCCTATAAATTCCCAACGGAGCGCTTTAAGAATCTCCTTAATATTTTCAGCAAGTACTCTCTCAGTCATAAGTCTCTGCCATTTTCTCCCCTACGCTATATAAATTAAGCATTTTGTTCGCTATGCCAGCACGCAGAACGCGAGGCAGGACGAGAATGTAGCTTCTGGCGCGCTTTTCATGTATCGATAAGACCGAAATAGGCATCCAAGATTGATATTGGCATGGCCTCCTTTAAATTAAATTGCTGTATCGAGACCCTTTTCGGAAAACTTTAGATTCACAGCGATATTTTAGAAATTTCATTAAGAAGATGATGTGATGTCCTTATTAATTTCTTTTTTCATCTTTTGATTGAAAGGAGATGCTTTCAATTTAAAATTTTCTCTAATATAAAAATTATGTGAATTATTTTTGAATTTTATGTATGCCTTTTAGATAAAAAAAGTAGTGTTTTACTGTGGAAGGACAACAGCATAAGCAATTTTATAATTACAGATACATATACTTTATATTTTACCGGCCATAGGTGTTTACTCAACTTAAAATATTAAAAAAAACAAGTCAAAAACTAATTATATAATAAACGTTTAGTCCGTACTTATACTTATACAAGGAACTGTAATAGTTATAAAAAAATGTGCTTATCAATTTGCTAACAAAGATTATCATAAAATAATTGGCACCGCCACTTCATAAAAGAATTCTCTCTCTGCGCTCCAATTGTTCCAAATACTCACGGCATCGCTTTGCAGTGTGTTTTGGATCATTATCATGCTGGAATACAAAGTGTTCACCATTAATCGTGTTCCAGATGAGATGGCATTCCTCTCAAACATCTCCCTACAACCTTCTTTTCTCAGGATCAATCTATGTTGACTAAATTGCCCACAGAAGTTCAGCGAAAACAACCCGGAATCATGTCTGATCGGCCTCTGCGTTTTATTATTGGTGTAATACAGGATTAAAGTGCTCGTTTCTCTTTTGATCTACGGGCAAATGTTCTTCTGTTTGAATCAAAGGTAAGATATTCAGATTCGTCGATCCACAGCACTTTCTTCCAATCTTCCAACGTCCAATCCTTGCGTTGTCTCTCCTATGCTAACCGTTTAGCTTATTTGTTTGCTTTGTGTAATAACAATTTCCGCCAGCAATTTTTCCATACAAACCAGCTTGGCGCAAACGCCTTTTTACCATGGTGACACTAAATGGTTTTGGGCGCCAATTGTTTACTTCGGCAGCAAATCCTGACGCTGTTTTTCATCTATTTCGTTTGCTCGTGATTACAATTGCGCGATCTTCTACTGGTGTTGTTATTTATGGTCGCTCTTTATTAGATGCACTGTCATGTCTTTGACATTTTTTAACATTGTAATCCATGGTTCTACCGTTTAATTCAATTAATTTAGCAATTTATCGGTTACTTTCAGGGATGTTGTGGTATGCCGCTATTTGTGCATGCTCTTCCGTAGATAATTCTTTTCTTCCATTACGAAAGCTGAATGCAAACTAAAATTTTATGACGGCCGTGATAAACATTTCCGAAAAACTGCTCTTCAGTTAATCTGTCTACCTGAACGTGCCTGATCCACAAAAAGGGTTATTGTCGATAGTTAATGCCAGTCGGCTTATAACGTACACTCAGAACACTACAGAGGAATTATAATCTGTCTCGTACTTACAGTTTAATGATAGAAATATTTTGATATGAACAAGAAATAGTTTCTTTGAATAATCTTCATTTAGGCAGGTGGGTAAACGCTTATGGCCAGAAGATGATAAAGAAATTTTCATCAATACAAGGCCCCATCAGCATCAGACGCGGGACAACCTCCAACAATCTAAAACGGTGAAAATATTAAATCTTTTCCCTAACCATATACGCTTGGAGTTAACTTAAATGAAAATAAATAAACAGATTGTTGTATGTTTGTCCTAAAAAGAAAATCATCTTAAAATATATAGATGGGAAAAACAGAACTGAAGGAAATTCGAATTATGTGTAATATTTTTTTTATAAAAAGAGTAGTTTGATAATACGTCCAGTACAATTATGTAACAAAAAAATATTATCAATGTACTGCTGTGAATTAAAGTGTCAGTGATACAAAATTTGTAACAACATACTTAGAGAAAGTTTAGAGAATTGCGTTCCATTTGATCTTGATCCAGAGTAAATGCTCTTAGTTGTTAGTGTACGTAAATTTTTTACAGGTTCATTAATCTGAATTAATAAGTCATCTTATAAGATAAAAGAGGAGGATGTAAAAATAAAAACAACGTCAAGATTTAGATGCAACGGAAGGCCATGTTCTCACGATTTACTGTTCTTTTTTCAAGTTCAGCTTTCTAAAAAAGTATTTGCATTTTTTTCTGAAAGTAGTGAATTCAAAATGATTATCCACTTAACCGCGACAACCGGAAATTTCAACATCGAAATAGTATATCATGCTTCGTACGTCTTTATGAAGTTCCCGAAGTTTGTCCACAAATAACCGTTTATTGCTAGATCTGTGTTGATAAATATAGCTGAATTTTAGAACAAAGACGAACTTTGAATAATATTTTTCCATAAACCTTTTCTTTTTTTTAGTCACATTCGAACATGGAACTGTGTGTAGCTTTTGGGTCAATTTATACACGCCTTGTATAAAAAGGCGTTACATTTAAATCTGAAACAGTGTTCAATCCCAATTCCAATGTGGGTACTGGGTTATTAATATTAATTAAGGATTAATTACTATTGCAAAAACGAATTTCGAACATATACAAAACTACACCATATAATGAAACATAAACAATCATTTAATTAATATTTATTTTGCGTGATTTGTGTACTGTGTTCGTTTTCCGCGTATCCTGAAACGACCGTGGAAAAATGGGAATCTAATTACACCTATTTCATGGAAGATTGCATATTATACGATGCCCGCGGGAATTAACTGTAATTTTTAATGAACACCCCGTAATCTGATAGCCCTCTGGCCAATCCGAGAGTGATATTTATGTAGAGGTGTAGTATTTACCCAGTCATTTATAATATAATATAGAATTGAATGGTAAAATCCTTACATGAATTGGTGAGGGTTCAGAAATAATTAACGTCGAAAAAAAACGAAGCACGTTAAGGATAGCATATGATTTTGTGTTGTTATTTTTATAATTTTAGTATTCTCTGAAACAGATATTTTTCGAACGCACGCTCATCTCGTTGTTCGAAAATCGGAAGTAAACCGATTTATAATTTTATGAGGGGTGGTACTTACCTACTTACTGTCTGGAAGTGGGTCTAAGGAATGAAATAATTCCTGAACCTATGTATCGTAATAAATTGGCTTAATTATAATACAGAATAATAATAATTAATTAGACTAACAACAAAAATCACAGGACTACAACCATATAATTGTTCAAAGTACATCCTGTGAATTATAATTATTTAATCAATTAATTGTGCAACTACCAAGCAATTATGCCTGTTCGGTTGACAAGCAAAACACCCTTCACATAATACGTACATAATATATATTACTGCCAAAAATCATTCCAAAGTACATTTGTGTTAACAGATTGAAAAGTAAATAAAAAATATGTATAAAGATACATAAGTAAAGCCTTTCTAGTAAGTATAAATTCATTACATTACATTATAACGTATGAAATCATTCCAGAAAAGACAAATTGTTTAGCAAATTATTAAAGATTCTGATCATGTGTGACATAGGTAATGTAAATAGTACATTAGTCCTTGCTGTCGGAACTATAAGAGTTACGTTACAACGTATAATACAAACAGGTACGTGAAAAAATACGTATGCCAACAAATCCGGACTGTCAAACTTGTTATGCAATAAATTTTACAAGAAATTTGCACCATACTGATTCCTTTTACCAGATGAAGCTCGAGAGGTTTTGAAGGACAGCTATTTTAAAACTTTTTTTGAATTAGTTCAATTGTCGGATGTTGGTAAGCATAGCATGGAGACCGTACTATAAATGCATATTCTGTTTCTATTGTAGCAGTATTTTGAAGGTATGAAAACATCGAATTAAAAATCCAAGTACTTCTGAAGCAGAGGGACACATCGTTTTTGTGGTTAGCAAGTATAGGGTGGCGCAATAGGTATTGACGAAAGAACCCAAGGCAAGAAATAAGTACATCATTATTGCACATATAATGCAGTTTAACAACAAACATTATTTCTTGAAAATAACACCTGTTAAATGGCCGCCACGCTTTTGTAAACATTCATGAAGTTGTGACTGAAAACTAGCTATAACTCGTTGTAGCATTTCCTGATGTATCGCTTTAATTTCTTGAGAAATGTTGGCTAAAGCTTGTTGCATTCGAGTAATATTTTGGAAAACACTAGCCTTTACGTTCGCAAATTCGTGTAGTATTACTTGTTGCTCCATCTTCCTGGAACCATAAGTAAATTAATAAAAGGTCTAGTTTTGATGGCTATTAAATTAACTTTATTCATATTCGAACAGTGGCGTTTCAACAACCGGCAAAATCCATTGCGCCAGCCGTTACAATACCGTAGGATGTTAATGACTTGGTCTCCAACTACATAATCTTAGTGAATAGAGTTAGATTTGGTGTATCATACAATCTGGCACTTTTTTATATTTAAAAATATCTTATTTCAATTGCATTTCATTAGTTTTTAGTAATCGACTATGTAAGTATATACGAGTTAATTGACGTGTATTTTTTTATATCATTTGTATATGTAAGGTAATTGGCGTCGAGTGCTAGGAGTAAATCATTTATATGTAAAGTAAAAAAAGGGCCTCGGTTAGATCCTTGAGGAATGCCAGAGGGAATTGAAAGTGTATATGAGGAAAATTCATTGTAAAAGATGTATGTTATCCGGTTTGATAAGACATTAACTACAAGAATGATCGACATTCATTCCCGCTTTGCTAACAACTCATGGTCTATAGAATCAAATTCAAAGTCGATAAAGGATACTAAAGTGTACATACTAAGTTTGTTATGATAGTTCAACCAATAATGTTGCATGTTCAAAAAAATGTGTCAATCTTCACAATCAACATCAGGTGATACGTAAATTTCAATGTACGTATGACAATAATTCCAACGTAACGCTTGCAACAAACTATATCGATAATTAGAATTAAATTTGGGATTGTGGATATATCTGTCTTAACTGAATTTTAAAAAGCTGAAACAACTCCTCTTCCAGTTGCACGATTCACCCAAAAAAAGTCTGCGATAGGATTGATAAACTTTAAATCTTGTATTAAAAAATTCATTATTTTGAATCATTCGCTATACAGTTGTAGCGTTTATAGTAGTAGAATAACTAAATATCTCGTCCAATTTAGATAGTATTCCACGGATATTTCGATAACGGATGTCACTTGCTTGATTAATTGCCAAATCACGATGTTACAACAGCAGAACCTGTAAAACGACTAATGATTTCAGAAGTATGTACTTCAACGAAAAATTCATGGGAAATTGTCATTTAAGAAATGCAGTATAAGTAGTGCGATAGATAATACTGAAGATGACGCTTCTAGGGAATGATAACAATAGTACAGACAAAAGTAATACGCATGGTGACATTAAGGAGACGAGTGATAGTAACAATACAATAAAATATTTTTTAAATTGACTTATAAATTTGAAGCGCGCCCAAAAAATACAGTAATATGATTTCTTTTAACGACTAATGGGTCACTGATACTCTATGTACTGATGTGCATTTGTTGGAGATCTTTTTTCTATGTGTATAGTGTGTTACTTGAAAACGTGATAGTACTGCATATAACAACATTTTAATTCCTTATACGCAGTTATATTTCCAATTAATAGCCACGTGATTTTGGGGACTAAGTGAAGGTGTTGTATAATTCAGATATATGCGAAGCAATAGCAAATATTGCATCAATCCTACAATCCTCCTCGTTTCGAACATAATTATACGTTACGGCAAGAATATTTAAACAGCACCGACGTGACGGTCATCGGAAGAGATGCTGTAATATTCCTTCCGTTTCAAAGTTATAGGCCTTTGCAATAGCGAAGCCCCGGCAGTAGCGGGAGAGCACGGTAACGGTAATACGCAACGCAACACAACAGTACCACTCTGCTCGGTTTATCTCGCCCGAAAATCTGTATTCACACGGCGCAACCTCGCAATCCTCCATGCGTGTTCGCAACCGCACCAAACAACTCTCTCTCTGATCCCAATCCGCCGCAGCTAGCGTAGAACCCGGCGCGGCTGGCGACCAACGAACCGGTTGTTGTTCAAAAGGCCCCGGCCAATGTAATTACGATGTATGGAGGGCACGCAGCAGCGGCGGCGATTGGGGAGCACGCGGGAGGCAAGAGGGGAAGAGCGTTTCGGTATTTTTTCGGGGGGAACGCAGCCAGTCCTCCGAGCAAGCGAACTCACGGCGCGAGACCTTCTCGTGACGTGCATGAGTTAGTTACACTTATTAGATTTGCGGCCGCGCGGGACCACTGCATGTATATTGCCTACTTTATTTTAAATCAAGGTGGCGGCTGTGTATTACCCTGATGGTCCTTATAGAGCCATGACTGAGTAAAGGGAGACAAAAAAAATCAAAAGAATATTCAAAACTCCCTTCTGGTTAGAAGAAAATGTTGAAAAGAAACGAATTGAAAGTCTGTAAAGCATATTTATTCTTTCGAATTCCAAACAAATCTCCATTGAGAAGTAAAGTTTAGTAGCAAACTTCACCTCAACATTAGAATTCAATTGTCACCTTTTAAGGAAATTGTAGGAAATCGAACACATGGAAATAGCAAGTCGGTATCTTGAACCGTTTGAACATTAGCACACTGACTTTTCTAAGACTCCCAAGACGTCTGATCCTGATTAGATTTGAGATGTTTATATGTACTCTACCGCTCAGTAAAATTCGGTCATACAATAAAAATCTATTAGATCACACTGTATACAATTATTAATACATAAAATTAGAAAAATACTAAACATACACTCTTTTCTAAGAGATTAAAACCATAAATTATTATGTTAAGTAAAAGAGCGACAACAATAAAATCTCTTTTATTATCATTCCAAAAATTTCTCGGAAGTACCAATAATCTTTTAAAACGGGTTATTAATGAACAATACATTTAAAAATAATAAATATACGGCAGTATTACTCTTGTATATTTATCTCAGGCGTAAAGATATAAATTTGCTTCATTTTACTGTTAAACATGTGTTGGTGTGCATCTGTCGTTTTTGCGCGAAAGTTTTAAGAAAATTTACTTCAAAATGGCACGTGGCAAGCCTACCAGTGCAGAAAAACGTTCACACATTATTACGCTGTTTAAAGGAGAATATTCGAAGCGACAAATTGCTGAAAGAATAAATATGAGAAGTTCAACAGTAAATGACATCATAAAGCGATATCGGACAAGTAGTAGTTCTACTTGTAGAAAATCATGTTCGTCCTGGAGAATCTAGGAAAACAACAAAAGCTGAAGATTTGAGAATTATATTATTAAGCAAACGCAATAAAAAATTAACAGCGCCACAAATAGCAGCCGAGGTCAGTTAGTGAGAACGGTAAAACGTTGACTTCAACAAGCGGGCCTTCATGAACGCATTGCCATTCGAAAAGCCTTATTATGTCGGAGCAAAACGGCTACAGTGGGCCCGTTCTCATCTAGATTGGTCGTTAGATTATTGGAAACAAGTGTTTTGGAATGACGAGTCAAAGTTTGAAGTTTTTGAAAATCGGCGCGTTTATGTCCGAAGATCTAAAACCGAGAAAATTATCCCAGACTGCATTGTGCCAACAGTGAAGCAAGGGCGTAGTTCTGTGATAGTGTAAGGCTGTTTCTCCTTTGCCCTGATTCGGTGATAAACAGCGCAAAAGGTCAGAGTACACCCTTCATTACCTAACCATAAATCAGCAATTGACCTGGTACTGGTAAATCGGTTTCATAGTGCTATTAGGCGAAGGTGGCGGTCCTGCACCTCATTAGTTCTTCGGCGATTTTCCTTCATGACTGATTGTAGCACGTCATGGTGGAATGGTTCAAGTTTTGGCGATTTTGCAATTTTCCAAACCACGTTCACGCAAGCCAACTATTCGATCTCTCTCGAATTCGTTCAAATGGTCGAAATTTCCACATTGCTGCACTCTAAACACGTTAAATAAAAGTATAACAAGAAGAAATTGTGTAAATTGAATCAAAATTCTCAGGAAATACACCTGACATAATATCAGAAGAGTGCAGGAAGTGTCACATATGCCATGGGCACTTGATCCATCGCAACAAAATTACAACCAATTATTATTTTTGAATAGTTATACGTTTTTTTGCCAAGTTTGGTCAAAAATTCACATCCTTTGTTGGTGCTGCAATTTGCATGTCATATAGCATACTTTCATTTCAGTAGCCCAAATTTTAGTAATATATGATCATGACAAATCGCTGTAAGGGAATTATTTATGAAATAACGGTTTAAATCAGTGACACAAAGGTATCGGCATACTTACTCTACGTCCCATAAATTGATGATTAATCTAAAGTGATGTTTGAATTAATCATTTGTGTAATGTGGAGTGCAGTAGTACCTTTTGCGCTAGTACAAATTGAAGCTTATGTTGCTGACGAAAGAAGTTAGCTTGTACAACAAATAACTCTATCCGTAAAAGCTTATTTAACTATAATGGAAACATTTGCTAAGCTTAGATAGTTTAATAAGTAATTAAGTTCTTCTAGCTACATGTAATCTATACGTGTGGAAATGGGATTATAGAAATCCTACATTCAAATATCTTGTCCATACGTCCTGTAAGCGGTATCAAACAAGGAGAGGCTCGCCCCGAGGAAATGTTTTCATCAAGGTGACGGCCTCCAGAACAAATAAATAGCCTTTGGGATTGTAAAAAGGTCGACGGAAAAGACGGAGAGCCGTCAGAGACAGAGAAATCGAACACCGCGCGCTACGCCGATGTACCGTTAAGATAATAAAGACTCGGCGTTGTACCTGTCAGGAATATTTGATGTTTTATGACCTGGTAAGGCTCGCTAGACGTAATGCGATAGAATATTCGTTGAAGAGTCTCACGTCAGGTTTGCACAAATTATAGGTACCTATATTCCTCGAAACAGAAAAATAGAGGAAACGAAAAAGGTAAACGGAAATGTTGAATGAAAAATAAGTACAAGTAATATCCTGGTTCCTTTTCCTTCTTGAATGAGAATACACTTGTGCACGTTAAGGTGTTAATTGACTCACAGAGGCGGATAGAAAATAAATGAAATTAGATAGATTGCTTTAAGTATAAGCATTTTCCTTTGTCCAAAGAAGTTAAATTGTCCGGATGACAAAATCGTCATTCTGCAATTGCGTGTTAGAGTGCTAGAGCCCAACACTAATTATTTTTCTTAATTAAAGCTTAATCTATAAATAATGTCGTTCCCGTTCCTTGATCTGCATAATTAAACACCGCCGGTAAGATTAAAACAAAGATATATGAAGAGAATCAATTAAAAATATGCATATTACTTTGAAACAGCATTAAATAAAATTTGATAGAATCATATGTCCTGTATAATACTTTAAGGTAAGGTAACATAACGTTTTTCAATTTCTTCCACAGATTTTCACGCATTCAAACTAGTAATTTTTTTTACAAACTAGAGGTGACTAGAACAAATGTATTTCCGAAATGTATCGACAATTCACTTCATTATCTTTGTAGGGCAGTTAATCTAAGCAGAAAGCTGAAATTTAGATGCAAAATGATAGTTCAATTATGTACTATCGTTTATAAGTAAAGCTGTGAACTGGGTACGCAATAATTCGAATAAAATAAATAATGCAAAGTAATAAAATAATAAATACCTGGTTATACGCAGTAATTTCTGAAATAGTTACCCTCCCAAACAGCGTCATCAAGTGGATGAACTCGGTTATACGTCTATGTTTTCGTAGTTATTACTCAACATCTAGCGATGTAAAATTGGAATAATTAAAATAATAATAAAGACACTACACGTATGTGGTAAAATCTAACTTACTTATAGATCGCTGTTAAACTTTATGGCTATATTTTTTAAAAAGGTTCGAGTAACGGTAATAAAGACATATGTAACACTGCGATGGCATTGGTTGATACTAATTATTGAAAATAGTTTGTAAATCAATTTCAACTTGAGAGCAGCTTCCCGTGTGTTGTAATAGAATGTCGTTTCCCATCGGGTCAATCTTGGCTGTGGAGGTCCTGGGATATTAAGACACTGTTCGTTAAATTGCCGAATTCGTTGTCTGTGCTATTAGTTCATTTACATCTGCATAGCTGTGACAAATAGATTCGGCTACGAGATGTAACGCATGTAGTATACACGCTACATGCAACAAATTAAGGAAAGTGTAGGTTCAAGCAAGTGGTCAGTACAAAGCATAGCTATCGCGCACAATTAACATTTGGATTGCCAAAATTACCAAGTTTTGGTTCCACCAGTACGCGATTGATGTCTTTTACTGGCTGTTAAATATGGAGCTGACGATCCCCTTGGTTTTAATATTTGAAAAGTATGTACCACAAGGTTTTTTTTTTGAATACGCTGCTTCCTCTATGGTCAGCCACAATTTTTCGCCATGCTATAGTTATATTATATATATTCTTTCGTGCACATGTGGTAAATAATGTTGATTCATTTAGTAATTTCCAGTTGGGATTATATTTGTCTCAAAACTTACAAAACTTAGTGTTAAATGAAATGTTAACACTCATTACAAACACTCATCATAGATATTAAATTCATTACAAATTCGGTATAAGGTTCTTGATCGCGCTTTTTCCATTTGTGATTTGTGTTATTGACATGTTTTTCATATTGTGATCGTTTTCGAATCAGAAAATCACTATTGCACACCAAACACCTCAAACGATATCATTGTATATGAGGTCTGGAATGCATAAATTATTTCTTCATTCTTTTTTTCCTACTAAAACACGGTAATGTCGAACGAAATGAAATGATATTTGCAGACTGATATTCTTTATGCAAATGTTCAGTTTTTGAGGCCCATTTTCACCTTGACGGCTTCGTTAATCGGCAAAACTGCCGCGTTTGGGACTCAGAAAACCCACGAATGATTCATCAGAAAGCAATGCATTCAAAACGTGTCAGTATCTCGTGTGCATTGTGGTCTAGAGGAATAGTTGGGCCGTATCTATTTGAAGATGAGGAAGGTAGTGCAGTAGAACGTTATCATGCTATGATAACGTAGTTTTTTGTACCTCAATTGGAAAATATTGCTCTTGACGACATGTTATACCGCCAATGAAACATTGACCGTCTTGCACAAGCTTGTTCGTGGTCGTGCCATTTCCCGATTTGGTGATCAGAATTGGCCGCCACGGTCTTGCGATTTAACACTTTTGAACTTCTCACTGTAGGGTTATCTGAAGCCACAGGTTTATGCCAACAAGTCCGTCACTACCGAAGCATTGAAGACCCAAATTAAGCGCTTTATGAATGGAATACCGCCACATCTATACGATACTGTTGTTGCAAATTTTGTCAAAAGAATACGCACCTGCCAGCAAAACCATGGCGGTCATTTGCAAGATATTTTGTTTCATACATAATACCTAAATGTATGCATTATAAATCAATAAATATTTCAATACTTTGTTACAAAAGACCATGTTTTATTGAACTTGAAATCTTGGGCTCTTATTGAAACACGCTTCTTTATTATATATTCTATTATAGATTTGAAGAATACAAAAACTGTAAGAGCACCACTGGTTCATATAAATCTTTTTTAGGTAAACGTATAAATTCTTAGAAATTCTAATGAAAGGGTGTACTTGTCTAAGTTTAATTTAGCAATCGTATGCATATATGTGGTTCAAAAAAATATTTTATAGTTACGTAGTCTTTAGGTTGTAGTTTAATCAACTATTTAATACTTTAACCGTTATGGCTTAACTTATAGTTGTCTCGGTTTCATTTGCATAATTTGAATATCGATAAAAAGTTGAACACTGAATACACGTGAAATAATTACTCTTCACAATGATGGCAGAAAGAAGTAAACATTACATGTAAAATAAACTAAAATTTTTAAAACTGCTGGAAACAGGAAGAAATATGGATAACCCACGCTAGGGGAGTTCTAGAATAGCAACCATCACCAAGAACCAAAATACTAAGCCTGCAGAAATTCCCAATAAGAGATCAGTTACATAGTCATAATTTTCATTTGCTGAAAAACACGATTACGGCTTAAATGAAGGCAGGAGTTAAAAGATCATAAAATATGGCTGACGGTAGATGAAACAACGGATGCAAGAAGGAATTGTATTTTAAATATGTTAAGCAGCACTTTAAGAAGCGGTGAGGCATCCTTGCCTCTTATTTTACGTAGTAGAATATTACAGAAGACAAACGCGGAAAGGATAGTAGAAACGATAGAAAATACCTATGGGAAGTTGAATATATCGGCAACCCAACTTGTAATGTTGCTTACAGATGGCGGTTTGAATATGATTAAAACTGGAAAGTTACTAGAACAATCTTGTCCTCAATCCCTTCATGCAATCTGTTTGCTCCATGCATGTCATCTTCTAGCTGAATTTATTTGAAACAATTATCCAAAGGTAGATCAATTTATAGTTTCAACCAAAAAAGTGTTTATCGTCACCACAGCGTGTATTGATGAGGTGGGGGACGTAGCTTAAAGCTGTTTTATATTATAAGAAATTTTTAAACATTATTAAACCGTCTTAAATTTAAATCCGCAAGAAACCCAAGCAATTTCAGTAAGCCTGCGGCTGGTTTCAGATATCGAAATCGATATTCAAATAGAGCAAATTTCCGAAAATTATTATTTCCAAATTAGAGAACACCAAGTTGTCGTTACGTGAAGCGCTAAATATAGTAGATTACCTCATAGCCTCGTAAGGAAATCTAACAGATAGTATAGGAGGATTAACAAACGATGGATTGTGTGCGGTTATAAATAAGAATCCCGATTTTCAAACTAGTGCATATAGACAAGACGTTAACTAAAAATGAAGAGTGCGAATATCATCATTAGACGCAGAACCCTCCTTTTCCAAATACCAACACCAACATATTTTCACCTTGCCGTAGGGGTATGACTGAAACAGCACAGGAAAGCATGCTAATGACGCAATGCTACAACGAATTTTTGCGTCACTTAACATCAACAACACAATCAAACTAAAATAGTAAGTAATTACATTAATGATTTTTAATATTGATAGTAACGGAGCCGTACGCTACTGCGAAAGCACTTGTTTCTGGAAGCTTACAAGATGTTACGTTAATCAGTAAATGAAATCAACGACACGCAGCATCCGAAATCATAGAACTCTGTTATAACTAACGCTGAAATTTTCACACGAATACTACGAGAGATATGTAATACGTCAAGGTGAAAATGACCATGCTCCGAATCTACTCCAAGGAAGACACTAGATGCTTGGTATCACCTTTACTTATATCACCGGATATTATTCCATTCCCTTCAAAGTATAAATCGCCTTATAGTGTGTTCAGGTTACGACGACCAAACGTAGAGATATAGGTTATGATTCCCTTGGGATAGGCGTCCGGACGTTTGTATTGAACCCCCTCTGTCTCTATCCTTCTCTGGCATATAGGCTAAAATAGCAACTAGTGCGTAGCACAAACAAGGCTAGATGAGAAGGATTTAATGTCGGACTGATGCGTCTTTGCCGTGGCCGTTACAGCGTTACAACATCTAACGTTCAAGTGTTTGTTTCATGCGGGCGGTTTGTGACAGCAACCCGCTGGTGTATTTGATGGGTTATCATTAATGCGAGACGTTATAATAATATCTACGAAATTAAATCCGATAGGATGAAGTAACAGACGCGGTATACTGTACATCGGGAGAAGAAAAGCTGTGTATAATTAAGGCAAGAGCTGGATGTCAGAATGCCAAATTTGAAATTCGGTTGATTTCTCAATTTACGCGTGACATTAATGGATTAGGATTGAAAGGCTTAGGTGTTTAGAGGAATGTATAATTGCTTTCAAACAGCACAGTAGCGCATACAATCTATTATGGAATGTTTATTGACAAGCGCCGGATCAGAAAGTTTTAAATACTAACATGCTGGGATTTAAAGACATTTTGACTAAATCTTTTTTATTCACTTTCAGAAATTGTAAAATTTCTTCGCTGTTATCTACTCATACCTAATAGAAAAACGTTTTTGAGAATAAAAGTTGCCTTGGAATAACCTTAGCAACTAATTGCTTAATCTTTCTAATTATATGCAACTAAAATTGCCTAGTAAATTTCAGAAACATCACGCAATAAAAGCATTTATGAGTTATATAGTTTTTGCATTTCTATTTCTGCAATATAGCAAATTCTGAGCTTTATAAATAAATAAACATCTTATTTCGTGTCTCGGAGACGTTTCCCGTTAACTCTATTGCGGTTACCTTTGGATAATTTAAATCGAATCTCTAGCAAATAAGACAGCAAGATAGCTAGAATTTATCGTACTATAAACATTAGAAGTCAAATATAACAAATTTATATATTCTCTTCCTTTCAATATAATAATATATATTTCAATATATATTATGTATTTGAAACCACAATTTAAAATTTATATATTTATTTTAATTTTTTTATTTTATTTTATTTTTGCTGGTATATTCAATACATGTTTAACGACGTAGAATGTTAGAAAAACCTTCATCTTTATTGACATATGTGGATTTGCGGCAAAGTTTCTTTTCTCCTTGTAATTATCAAAACGCTTTAATGATTGCCTAAAAACTCTTTATTCAGTCCACTCAAAGAATTCACCGTTTTAATTTACGTAACTTTTTGTTACTTTTTTCACACTAAATAATATTTCTCTAACAGACTAAGAAAATATAAGTATGCAGCAAAGAAGTTTATTTTTTGCGCTCAATTTACTAGCACTAAACGAGTTTAAATGAAAGGTGGAAATCATTAATTATTTGTTTAAGATAGTTAATGTATAATACACCGTTTAATTCCAAACGATGCAAATTTTTTAGATTACTTCCTTGAAAATGTTATAATACTTGAGTGTTGTTGACCTTTTGAAAATTATACCGTGATGTCATAAAGTTTCTACGACAAAAATTGCATTAAAGTAAAAAATATATGTCTGGACTTATTATCATCCTCGTAACAGAACCTTAACTTTTGAAAATTATTTTGATAGTGTCATCGTAACTTTAATAAATTTTGATTAACAGATATAATAAAACATCAAACTCTGGTATTAAAATTTTATTAACAAAAAAGGCGAAATTAAAGCAAGTGTTGGAATAGTTGTTCATTATTTTCAATTCCCAACTTTATACGCCTTTTCATGCTGTTAAATGCATTTTGCAGCATTGCACATTCTTCAATAATCCTTTGCTTTCAAATATTCTATTCTTTAGGCGAGGAAACACGAAAAGGTCCATAATTCTCAAACAATATGATCGTGGATGAAATACAACTTCCGTCTGTAAGCTTATAATTCCATCGTCAAAAAACTCACGAAGAAAAGCATCTTCGTACAGCTACTCGATAAATTCATTCAAAATGCTTCTGCACCTCTCAGCATTAATTGTAAAATTAAAAAAAAAAATAGGTACAACAATTCTGCGACGAGAAACTGCTAGCCAAACACCCAGTTTCGCAGTATGCAGAAACAATTCAACAAAAATACACGAACATCTACTATGTACATCCGAGTATTTTGGTAATTCACACTTCATTAGAGAAAAATGTCAAAATTAGGAGGTCATGATCTTGTATTAAATTATTTGCAAACCACTGGCAGTAAGCAAGACGTTTTGGATAGTCTACCGGCAAAATAGTCTGATGTGATTGCATCCTGTACGAAGGCGTTTCAAAGGTTTTATGAGTTCATTTTTCATCTGAACATCATGTGTAACTTCTTCCCAACGAACAGTTGGTCTGCCAGTACGTAATTTGTGGCCCACAGAACCATTCTCACGAAATAGACCAACACAATTGAAAAAGCAATTATAACAATTTTTGGAAATTACAGCTAACCCTGGGAAGTACTCTGTAAAATCATCCAGACATGCATGCCGGCTGTACACTCAAATTCCATCACACTGCAATTCGAAAATAGGCTTCAATCATGTACGTTTTTACACTGTATTGTAAACCATATTGATGACAGTCAATGTCACTATCAAAATAATTTTCAAAACCGTTATAGACGTTGTATTTTCTATTTCTATGCCTTCTTCGTTCTAGAAACTTTATGATATCATGGTGTTACCCACACTACGAAAACGTTCTAGTGACTTCAGTTCGCACAATGTTGAGTAGAAATAAGAAAATTGAATTTATGTAACACTCAGCAAAGTCAAAGTTATTTATTTATTTTCCTGGTTTACTAATCTTACCTAAAATACTATATTATCGTCATTTTGTTTAGGATATTATTTGATGCTTACAAATATAACTATCACGATGCAGCTTTGGTCGCACAAACTATCATTATTACTAAGGTTCGCTAATCACAGTTCTTAATCATAGGCGTCCGACTGGGAGGTATTTAACTTTGTTTGAGTAAGTAAAACTTACGTGATGAAAATTTAAATTCCGAATATATTAATAACATTGCTAATAACATGCGCATTATAATGTAAGTTTCCATTGTCGTTTCCTTGAACCTTCTTCGCGATGGGGAATAAACAAGTTTAAGAATGAAAACGACTGTTCGACATATAATTACGTCCATAGGTATCGCAGTAAACTCCACATCACACAAATTAATAATGTATTCGGAACGCAGCGTTTCAATAGCCCGCGGACTCTCATTGTCAGTCGAGTTACCGACTACACCGTCAACGAGAGTCCATGCACTCTGGGAACGCGTGCTTTTCTTCGTGAGTTTTTTGACGATAGAATTATAAGCTTACAGACGAAAGTTGAATTTCCTCCACGATCACCTTGTTTATTATTGAAGAATGTGTATTATTTACGCAATGCTATAAAACGCCTTTGGCAGCATGAGAAGGCGTATAGAGTTGGGGACGCTGCGTTTCGAATAAATTATTAATATTTCGTGGTGTGGAGTTTATTGCGATACTTGTGAATTATACAACCATACAGTCCTTACCATCGTTATATAATAACGAAATATTTGCATAATTGTAATGATTTTTGTGACAAGTAAATGTATTTGTAAGAAGCACTGTTGTTATAATCTATAAATATAGTCATATCTATATTTTCTATTACACTTAAGGTTTCTAACACTCTTTGTAAGTTATTTACTACTTGCTGCGATTGGACTAACAGTAATGGAGACCTTTGTAGTGCTGTGACGGCATACGTTGTTAGTTGTTGAAAGTAGTTTGTAAATCAATGTTAACTTGATGATTTGCTTTGATGGCAGCTTCTTGTGTATCAAGTATTAAGTTGTAACGTTGGAGACCGCATTGGAAGGATATATTGGATATGAAAGAGTATTGACTCTGACTACGTTCTCCATTGGCTGTAGGAGTTTTGGGAGATTAGGACACTGTTTATAAAATTGCCGAATTCGCTTAGGATATATGACAAATACCATGCTATTGACATCCGGTTAGCAGCGGCGAATAATTTCGACAACGAAATGTAGCGTATGCAGTATACATGTTACGTCTAACAAATTAAGGAAAGTGGATTAAAGTATTAGGTTGTCGAAATTTCGAACTTTCATAAAATGGCTAAGGTCACGTTTTTTATGGTTTCGCCGGCCCATGACTGAAGTCTTTTACTAGCTAATAAATGTGGATGTGGTTTTAATATATAAATTCTAATAGTCATCTTTCAATCCGTTGTTTCATCTAGTCAGCTACAGTTTTTTACCATACATTTCACATCGAATTGTATTCTCCACTCTTTCACGCAAACATGGTAAATTTCGCAATGTCGATAGTCGGTGTTATATTTGTCCCAAAACTCACGAAACTTTTCTTGTGTATGTTATTAAATGCAATCTTACAAACACTGGTCATCAGTATTAAATCTATTACAAATTAGGCACAGAGTTTTTGTCTGCACTTTTTCCATTTGTGGTTTGCGTTATTGACGTGCTTTTTGTATCGTGATCGTCTCCAAATCAGCAAATTCTTATAGCATACCGAATACAACGATTTCCGTATGTCCAACAAAAATATATACAAACTTTATACCAACATTGTTATCCCCTTATTTTAAATAATTACAGGAAGCTTTTAATTGAATGGATACTGTATTGAAATTTTTGTTGATTGCATAATTTTAAAAGCATCTAATGCATGAAGAAATAGAATTTTCCCCATCCAACGTTTTTGACAATTGTGTAGTTCTAAATGTCCTGTGGAAATAGCATGCTTTTTAATGAATTATTATTTTTGTTTTTGATTAAACTCCAAGCTAAAATCAACATTTCTATTACAGATCACAGCATTACGATAGTTTGCAACAAGCAGCTGATAGTCAACAGAAACAACCTTTAAAAGACACTACGAATACGAACACATCCGCTAAACATAAACTCAACAATAACGAAGAGGACCAACGAAACAATCAGGAGCCGGAGTCCACGCAAAAGGACGCGAATGACACTCAACAGCCGAACTCCCAGCAGCAACAGCAAGGTAGTAGGTCATTGCAGTGCCTAGAGACTTTGGCGCAGAAAGCTGGAATTCACGATCTCTCCGTTGACGATTGCAAGTATGACATCGCGAATACTCTGCTGAATTTGGACAGGGGTCACGATACTTTGAAGCAGCAGGAGTACAGAACGGCAGAAGATACGATGAGCGATATAAAAAATCAACAGCTGGTAGACGCCAACGCGCAGGCACAGGCCCAAGCTCAGGCTCAAGCTCAGGCACAGGCTCAAGCACAGGTGGTGCAGCAGCAGCAGCAAGCTATGCAACAGGTTGCTCTTCAGCAAGCTGATCAGCAAGCTTTAGTACCTGCGCAAAGTCCACAGCATTTGCAGCAAGTAGCTGTGGCTTCTTCTGGTAAGAAATTCATTAGCATCTCTAACTTCTAGACAACTTTTTGTTATCGTTAAGAACATTGCCTTTATAAAAGCGTAAATACGTACTTAATAATCGAAGTGAAGGAATATTTTAAAACAGTTTTATCAATAAGAAACTTTTTTGAAATCAAATTTCTTTGGGTGTAACGTTAATTGTAGTTTCTTGTTTATCGCGCAATTTGTCATGTAAATTTTTAAATCTAGTTTTCGTAATAAAGTTACTGTAACTTCATAATTGCATGTTATTTTCTTTAAAGCACTTGCCGTAGTTAAGACATCTGTTACGCACTTAACTCTATCGATATTATCATTTCGAAATGGTTAACCTAAAGCCACTAGTCAAATACAGTTAAATCGATGAATGATCCATATTCATTTTCATGAAATAATCCCTGATAAAGGCCTCATGCGCTTTTATGTTATGTTAATAAACAGAAAACCGTTTATAAATTATTATTATATTTATTATTTTATATCTACCTTCAAAAAGTCACTTAGATAATATCGAAACACTTACTTAATATATCATCTTTTCCAGCAGCACAATGCATACAAGCAAATACATCTATGGGTCCTCCGCAGCATACGGTTTCGATGCACCAACAAGCGGCGCAAGGTGGTCAAGTGTTGCAGACCCAAGGAGGTCAAGTCTTGGCAGCCGCCCAAACGAACAACACCACCATAACAACGATGTCTCCATTACAGCAAGCTCAGGCTACAACGCATCCTCAACAGATCAGTACAGATTGGGGTCATTCTAGAGTAATAAAGTTTTTATCTAGAAAAAATAATAAATTTGACTATATGTGATGATTATAGGTCCAAGTTATACAACAACCCCTACAAAATCCTACTTACCTGCAGCATTTATACAATGGTCAAGGACAGCTGCTGGTTCCTGGGAACATACAATTACATCCTGGAATTAATCCTCAACAAATACAGGTACGTAAAGTATTACAGATAAAGAATAAAGTATGAGTCTATGGTCTAAATATTATGTTGCTCATAGGTAATTACCAAACCGTTCCAAGGGAATCAGTTAGCTCCCCACATGTTAACTACAGCTCAAGGAAAGCAGGTTTTACAAAGTAACCAAACAGGTGAGACTTTAAAGAATGGTTTAAATGTCAATTATTTAGCTATGAACTGTTATAAATCATACAAATGCTATCTAATCATTTTTCAGCGACTTTCCCTGGCTATACGACAATTCCGACGATACCGACTACACAAAACCAACAGACTTTGGTCTTTAGTCAGTTAGGTGTAATCAGCTCCCAGCCGAATATTATCCCAACACATTCAGCTCCGGGAACCGCTATTGCTCAGCAGAAGCCCCAAGAGATGCATAAGGTACTTTGATAATCCAAGAAGCGCGTACAAAATTGTTTTTCAATGTATACTTTAATACTATTTTAATCAGAGTTGACTTAGATTTTCTTGATTTATTTTCAAAATTGATACTTTATAGTGTCATTCCTTATTTCTACTTTATTTGCAAAAAATAATCCCTAATGAGAGCTATGTAGGTGGCTAAATAAAAGGCAGTGTATATTTCAGTGAGTGATTCAATTAATTCTTATTTTATAAAGAGTATTGTTATGGAGAATTTGTAGACTCTAGAACGTTATAATTAATTCACAGAATTCATCAAATGAAGTGACCCAAATGATAAGCTGTTACTGGTCCTAATTTGTTCACTGTACTTAGTCGCAAATAATTGAAGTATCTAAATCAATAACAAATGAATAAAAAATTTGTTATTAATTTGACTTTGCTAAATATCTCCTTCACATATACTCTTCTAGGTGATGGGTGGACAAAAAGTGATACAGAAAGTGACTAGCAATGGAGGGGCTGTAGCAGTAGCCCCGCAACAGCAAGGGCAATGCGTTCAAGTGTCACAGGCAATGATAGGAACACAACCGACCGCACAAATTATAAGCCCCTTACAAGTATGTACACAAAGATTCATGTATTTCATAGACACTTATCACACATACATACCACCAAACACAATCCTTCTACGTTTCACATCCTATTTATACGTTACTTTACTTATGCAAAGCCATTTAAATTTTCAAAAATCTCTTCATTGCTAGTACACTTTCTTATTTGAAAATGTCGTAATGTTGATTGTTTTGAAAATTTAAATTTATATCTTATTTACTATTTTTAGTTTTTTGTCAAAAGACTATATTTTCAGCCAAATGGGCAACCTATGCAATTCGCACCATGGCAATTTCCACAAGTATGGACAACCAATGGTCTTCAATCTTCCACGTTGCTTGCTGCTCCCAATCCTATATTCATTAGGGGCACCCAACCTGACGGCACTCCGGGCATGTTCATTCAACAAAGTCCTCAAGCTACGACGATACAAACTCAACAAAATCGTAAGTGATCCAGTAACGTGTAATTTTGGTATAAAATGTGTAAAAAAGAATCATTTCCAGCTACTTTGGCAGCACCTGGTACAATGCAGCAAATCGGAGCGAAACCCCGCCCTACAAACGAGAATATACAACCTAAACAGCCAACAAGTAGACCGCTGAATATTTTACCTTCCAACGCTGCCAACATTAGACCAGCGAGTTCAGTTTCTACTCAAACTATCGGCGCCCAAGCTCAGGTACGTTTCGTCAGTATTTTACCTTATAATGGAAATCAAATTTTTGGTATTGTCGACATGCAATACCGAATTATTTTACATTTCCTATAGCAAATATCAAGAGAGATCTCTGTGTGTTAATGCGGAGGTTATAATTAACGCTTCGTTCCCCTCTCTACATATTATTATTTTTTAAGGCATCAATATCATTTACTAGCTGTGATATACTTTGTTACAAATATATAGGAGATATTGTGCTCACCATTGGGATTTCGTAAACAGTAGGTGATAGATACTTGGTTAAACGAGACAAAATGCACGTCACTTCAAAATTTAAAAGACAACGGCATATTTTAGCAAATATGAAAGATAAAATTTAAGATAAACTGTCATAATACATACCATGTTGAATATTTTTGTGTTTTTCAATTACTGTAGAACCCGTATTTAAAATTTCCTTTTTAAGAATACTAACATTCCCCAGCACAATTTTTGCTACAGTTAAGTTGCTATTTAAGCACTGGTAAGATATAGAAAAGTATAAAATTCATTTATTTATTTAAATACAATATTAGTCACAAGTATAGTACGAGTGTTTATTTTAAAAATCATTAGAAAATTACAAGAGTACTTGTAAAAACACAAACACCAATCAAGCAATAAATTTTCGTTTGCTCCACTTTCTGTTATGTATTTTGGTTTGGCACTCTCTTTGCACATTCCAACAGTGTTAGGTCATCCTATGACGATCCCATCTTCCTTAGTAAAATTTCGGGAAACCTATCAAGATTATGAAGGAAATAAAGCTTTATATTCATATTACCATCTAAGCGGTAATTTTTTTAAGCATTGATTTCACTGGAACTTTGTAATTGGAGGCTTCTTTGTTTCCAAAAAAATTGTCCGCGACCATAGGGAATGAAATCCAGTCTTCTTACTCATCTTCGTTCATAGAGTTGACGAAATTTGGATCTGTCATTAAAGTTCTAATTTGAAGTCCATCAAATACCGCACCTTTAATTTTTTCATTACTTAGTCGTGGAAACTTTTGCCATAGGTACTTGAAACAGTCCCCTTGCAATGAGACTCAATGTGAAGAGGTGCAAAGATTACTTTTTCTGTGCCGACTAAAGCTTTACTTACAATATTCACGAAATGTCTCTCAATTATTTGAACAATTAAGAATTTGGTGCATTGAGTTAACGAATTCCAAGAATTTTGAAATCAGCAAACAAGAAATGCCGTAGAAAGAAAATGTGATAGGGAAAAATAAGTTTCATATTTGGCATTGACATACCTATATTAGTTAAAAACAAGTATCAGATCTTAGCAGAAAAAAAAAATATTTGTTTGCCAATGAATTATACATATCATTTATAATGCCATTTTATAAGCCAACTACAAACTTATACATACTTATTGTATATATGGTTGTAACAAAATGGTTACTGTCAATTAATCTTTGTTGATAAGTATTTGAACTCCTCTAGGTTTGAAGGAGTTGTATTTTTCTTTGTAACACGTTGTTAATAAAACTAGTAAATACAATATGTACACTATATTTATAGTTAGTTACAAACTACACTTATTACACTGAATGATAACCCGCTCAATGACAAATTGAAACTCCATTCACTTTTAAATATTATATATATAACTATATCTTGCTTTGGTGGAGATACACGTGACACTCTGCTTTTAATGTATGTATAAAACTATGACTTCATTGTTTCTATAACTATGACTTCCTTTGGTGAAGATACACGTATGCTCGATTCAAATTGTGTTGTGTTTGATTTAAATAAGCCTGGGTTTCTCTTATCGGTAACTACAGGACTACCTGAGTGCCCTTGCAATAATGAACATTCTAGATAATTACCGATAATATCATAATCGTATTTAGAAACCGCTGCAATAATACTCTAAATGTGAATGAGGAATTTACTAATGAATACTAAGAAGATCAAATAAATAGGGACATTGCCGGGATTTCTACTAATTCTAAAATTTAACCATACTTAATGATACTAATCCTACAAATATTTGAATGACAACAGACTATTTGTCTACAATAATAGTAAACACATTAAACATACACGAAGATGGAATGCGATTAAGTGGGAATAGAATAATCGTTCTGTTTTGCCTGAACAATAAGTTTTACCATAACTACTGTACAGATTTTGTTTTTTTCTCTGTAATGACTATTTATGATTTAAAACCACCCTTTCATTCTGTTTGGACGGTTCCAATGTATGTCACGTCTTGCTTAAAAGCAAGACCCCATATTGTAGTATTTCTTCGAATTTAAAAATTCACAAAACAAATTGGGTTGTCACGCTTAATCACTTAAACAATTTAATTAACTGATACAATCTTTGCTTTACAAATTCCCGATTTTAACTAAGGGAACTCGTGAACTAGGAAATGAACGCTACCGAATTGTGCCTTAAGGTTGTTCTAAATGTTTTAGAACTTGAGATCTTACTTTGTTGGAATTATGTTGTGATCAGTTGAACTTCTCTTGTTTTACTTGGCGTTATGTTGTGATCTGAATGAAGTTGCACTATGATCTGAGATATAGAATTGTTGAACTAGTTAACTTCGGTTTTGCATTATTGAGAAACCCTAAAACTACTCGATTGTTCTTGTAAATAAAAGTTCTAGGGATCTGGGGATATTATATACCTAGTGGCAGTACTTAAAAGAATTCAATAATACTATGCGAAATGTGAGATAAAGAGAATAATTAGCATAATGAATTGGTATTGAATAGAGACTTAATTTAGGAGGGTGGGTAATTGCTGGGATTTCCACTACGCCAGCATTTTCTACCTAAACTTACTTAGCGATAATATATAATTACATAAATATACTGTGCACAATGAATAAGAGCGATTAGTACTGGTTACCTTTAAAGTTCCGGGTTAAGTAAGCCACACTTAACGTTAAGGGGCAATTACTCTATTTGTGGTTTACATTGCACCTCTAACTAAGAAGTATCAGTTTTTTTAAGCTTCAAAAATAAGTTGGTGCAAATGGGCTTAAAAGGTAGAAATAAATGCAAAGTAAAAATTAATTGGAACATTCTGAATACAAAATGCAAAATAGAAAATCGTTCGGTTACATCCGAATACATTCTTTTGTTACTTTAATAATTGATTGTGCACTATTTTTGAAGTAATTAAGCTTTGGCTAATTAATGAGGAAGTGGGAATTCATTAATACAAAATTCTACATTATTTTATAACAAACAAAAGCTAGTTGTACATTTTCGAAACTCCAATAGTGAGCACGCTATCTGGAACAGTCGCATAATAATACTAATATTTTTAGGTTGGTATGGGTGCGAAGCCGGGAACAAAAGTTCGTACAAAAGCTCCGGGCATACGAACATCACCTGCACCAAAAGCAGATGCTGCCAATCAAACACAAATTAAACCTTATACAAACCTACAACCACACCATATAGTACCAAACAAGTAAGTTACATTGCTGTATACAATCACTGTGAATTTATAGATTATTTCAGAGTACTTAAAGATTTTGCATTTGTTTTTTTTTTAATAGGATGTTAGTAATGAATACAGCTACTAGTATGGCCATGACGCCCGGTTCTCCAATGTCTACGGAAAAAGCTCAGCAACTAGCGGCCAGTCAAAAAGCCCAAACAGCTGCCCAGCAAGCCCAACCGCAACAATCTCAACAACAAACACAACAACAGGCTCAACAGCAGCAAGCGCAACAACAGGTTGCATTAATGCAGCACCAAGCTATTCAACAGCAGGCAATGCAGATGCAGTTCCAACAGCAGCAACACCAACAGCAACAACAACAAGGTTGAATATTTTTCAGTAATCACTTTTTTTCTATATTTATTGAAACTACTTTTAGCCATGCAAACAATACAGGGTATTCAGCAGCAACAGATCATCGCTGGTGACAGACCGATAATGCCTGTTGTATCCATGTCCGCGCAACAAGCCGCGCAACCTGTCCAACAATTGCAGCAAACCATTCCCGGTGCTCTACCACAAGGTTTACCTCTACAGCCTAATTTAGCTGTTACTCAGCAGATGCAAATGGGAGTACAACAAATACATCCGGTAAATAAAATTACTTGAAAGCAGAAATATTGAATGGTAATTGCGAACTAATCGGTTAACAGCAGCTCACCCAAATGACACAATCTGGGGCGATTATTAGCCAGATACAAGCTGCACCAGCAGCTATTCCTCAGGTTACAGCCAGCCCCAACCAAATTCAGCAAATTCAACAAAATGGGCAAACAATTACAATTTCCACGCCACCTCAGCAAGTTCCATTACCCGCCACTGTTCCGCCTGTTAAGGAAGACACTACCACTACAGAAACTACAACTGCAGACAGTGTGACGCAAAGCATTGGCACTACCACTGAGGTTCCTAAAGAAAATGGCATCGAAGGTAAGACTATTCTTTATCTTTTTAATTAATGATTCTCTGTACTGAACATAAAAAAACTCAAAACATCAATATGATTTGATTTGATTAGATAGTTTTACTAAATATAGTATCAAAGTATAGAATAAAGGTAGCTTAGTAGCTAATAGCCTTAGTAGATAACTTTCTATGTTCACAGTTTCAAATGCTATCATCAAAACAACTAATACAGCTGTTGCTTCACGTTTCGTATCCAAGTTTCCAGGTATGTATTGAGTTTGTACTTGGAAACCTCCCTTTTCCAAAAGCGACACTTCATCATCTTCATATTCATCATCATCTTCTAGTTTCTAGTAATAATTTGATTTTCAGGTTTTTATTACCCAGAATAATGAACACTACTATATAATCTTCACAGATTTCCATCACAAAACAACGAATTTTATTTGTTAATAGCTTCAATTTAAAATAGATAGTTACATATCAAAGAAAGTTTTTATATTTAATCATTATCCATTTAGCTTGTGATTTGAAAATCAAGTTATTACATTTTTTAAATTTTATTATGTTACCATTGCAACAGCCAAAACATTTCATACACATTGATGTTTTGTTGTTAAAATGACATTAATAAGTGTTATTATTTGAAAGTAGGTTGTTTGCTGTAACTGCCATAAATTTCTATTTGTTTAGTCATTTACCTGTTAACATGTTAATAAATATGCTATTGAAAAGTTTCACATTCTAGTAAGTTAATAAGCAAAACCTAGCTATTTAATTATACATAACTATGACGTCAATCTCGTATAACCAAAAAAAAAAAAAACAAATCTACATAATCTCTTAATATCGTTTTCTCTTGCCAATCGTAATTGTGAACTTCTTATGTTGTGTTTTGATTATCATTTTGACAGTGGACAACATTCATAATGTATCTTTCTACTCATTTTTTACAGTAAGCAACAACAGTATATTTGTATAAGCATGTAATACACACCGATATGTATATAACACTGGCGTCACCGTCCGAAGTTTTGCGCATGTTTTATCGATTTGAACTTTATGTATTTGTTTTAATACTATACACACAATTTTTCAAACTGTTTTACAATATTGCTTAAAATAATATTTTTGATTAAAACTGATTGTAGAAGGTATCCCTCATATATACCTGTTTTTTAAATGCGTACGAAAATGCTGCTAATGATCATTCGCTTACATTTGGATATATGCTCGCAGCAGTATTATATAATAACTATGCCCTATCCATTCTTTGATACATTTCTTGATCGTTACTGTGTATGCGGAATATATAGCTAAAGTCATTGTCAGCAATTAAAGCACTAACTTAAATGATTATCTATAGACACACACCTACATTATTACAGTACCTTCATCTAGTTCTGCCATGGTAGTAAAATTTTTATTGCTTATTTTAATAGAAATCTTTAAATTGATCACTATTTAGTAAATCTATGGTCAGAGTAAATAGTAACTACTAAAATCTTTATCAAAAACCTTGGCTTTTTATTTTGTTTTTATTTAAACAAAATGGAATGTTTCTTTTTTTGCAGTTAAAAAATCAATGAAAGGTAAGATTTTGTATAGTAGTTTTATTAATTTTGATAAATAAAATACAGTAGAACCTCGGTTATCCGGGAAATTGAAAAGTACGGAAAATCGAAAATGCACACACGTACGTACGATTTTTCTCATGTTAAGTGCATCAACAACGTTTTTTCCATCTAGATAACTTGACACCTTTGCATCTTGAACAGATAGTTTCCCGACATCAGTAATCTCTTCGATCTAAGATTATATACCCAATCGTCGTTAATATGGCCAAACGTTGACGCTATTACTATGTCATCTAGAATTTGGCAACCTGGTTTATTTTAGTCAGAATTCAACTACTCATACAAATTTCAAATTCGGCCACGTTTTGCACCACTTTTAAAAGTTGCGCTAGTGATTCAGGAAGATTCATTCATGCTGTACGTTTAATCATGATATTTGCAAAGTAGGGGTTTGAACGTCTTTAATCGCCTAATTCTTGCAAAATGCCTCTGTAATGCCTTGGTCTATACGCTAGACTAGTGGGCTAACATTGAGGGATGATACGAAAATTTGACCATCAGCAATTTGCAATGAATTTTCATTCGCATATGAAGACGCATTATTCAGTAGTCAGAATTGTTTTCTGTAGCAGTTTTTAGATTCATCTCAGAAAAGGTACAAATTCATCAAAAATACTACTGTTGAAATTTTTTTTGATTCATCCGTGCTTTAGCCTGATTTTGGGGACTAATACGAGGATTTAGCATTACAGTTCCTTTTAATGATTTTGGATTTTTTGATCTTACAATCCACAGAGGTCTTAATTTATGGTTTCCACTAGTACTTGCACAAGACATTAATATTACCCTTCCCTTATTAGATTTAATTTGCCACAGATTTTTCTATATGCATTACAAGTGTTCTAGATGGCAACGACTTCTAGAGAACTCCGGTCTGATCTGCGTCATAGACTTGCTCGGAGTCAGATCGCGACGTTCAATCTAACGTTTCAGTTCGGTGAAGTGTAAATCAACTGTATGTTTATCTGCATCTAATTTTTCGGTATAAATATCTAACTACCAGATCCCATTGCGAGATTTAAGGCGGTGTAACTATTTTTGCGAAGCCTTATAGGATTTTTCAAGAAGTATTGTGACGTTTCTAGAAGAATTGGTCCTGATACTGGATGGCCCTCTATTCGTTTTGGCTTAAATCACCGGTACACAGTATCACCTAACGTGTCAACGTTTCTCGAGACATTACTGCCATAAAAGTATCTGATCTTGAAGCAGACTTCAAAAGTTTACCCCTTTGAATCTTACGTTAAATGGGTCAAATTTTGCACAATATGCAAATCAATGTAAGATTTTATTAAGATAGCCACACTTTTCATAACACAATAATTTCAAGATACAACCTACAAAACACGCAACTCAATCTGATATTCGGGAATTTCCCAGCTTTCGTAAAGTGCACTGCTCATAATATATACAGGATAAGCGAAATATATTTGAACAATCAATTTCACTGTACTTCAATCCAATTTTGCTAACTTTGCTTAATTTTCACCAAAACAGTTAAAGAACTACCTTGCAATTATTATAGCTCTATACAACTCCTTTGGGGACCCCAATAACTATGAAATTTCTGGTATCAACATAAAGTTTTTTAATATCCTAACAAATACGATAATGTAGTAAATTAATTAATATTTCCAATTAATTGATTTAGACGTTGGCACAAATCAAAGATATTGAAATTATAATACTTTTTTTTTTGATACCTTTTGAAAGCTTTAGATATTCTCTGTAAAATATGTTCAAAGCAGTTAACTATTTCTTTTTTTATTATTATTATTTTAAAGAAAAAATGGTTTTGAATTTAAAATATTTTTTGCCATAACATGCTTGCCCTGATCTTAAATTTATTTAATCGTACAGTTTATCGAGAGGGCCATGATTTTTTTTATTTAACAGTTTGAAACTTCATTCAAGTTAAGTTTGAAACTTCAAATTATGTGTAATATTTATTGACAAGTTTGACAATTCAAATTACGTGCGACGTATTTATTGACGTATCTTAAAATAGAAACCTGTTTGCATCACCACTGACAAATATATCAGATACTTTGAAATTTCAATTTTGATGTGATCACAGAACACAAGATTTAACTGTCAGATGTAGTTGTAATCAACAAAAAAAAATAATTCAAAAAAAAAACATTGCCCCTCGATTTCGGTTTTTTTTCATTCTCATGTTCAATTTACTTAAAACAAAACTCTGCTCAAAGCTACCAATAAAAAATTCGCTACCGCAACGTAACTAATGTACAGCAGCGCTACGTACTGCCTGTATTTACATAACACATCGAATAATTATTCTGATATGGACGTCTGTTTATAATTTATTTTATCTACTACTGGTAGCCTGTTTGAGATGCATGATTCTTTATATATGCTCTATTATGTTCAACCGCATAACTCTGGGGAAAACCCGTATTACAATACGAAAATAATGCACAACTAGTAGTGCGTTTTTACTACAGAAAGTTTTCAATTAGCATTTCGTACATTTTAAAATTATATTCAATGAAATATTTCTGTTACCTAATAGTATTACAAAACATTTCAAAATATTTCCCGGTTATTCATATACATCATCTGTAAAATCTGACTAATTTGTTTTTAGCAGTGACTCATCCTACTCTTTCTGTACAGAAATATCACTCAGTTTGCGCAAAGTTACCTACATTCTATTCATTTTTGTTGTAGCCACACCAGCACAACCTGCTGAAATTAAAAATGTTGAGGTGGAACCTAAGGCTATTGTAAATGGAATTGATTCATCAAATGCCACAGGAATACAACCAGCACCGATTCCTGGTACGGTTCCAACACAACCAACAAATACAAATCAAGAGAACGGTCTACCAATTGCAGCAACGGCAGAAGAGGTTAAAGAACGGTGCCCTCCAAAAGCCATGGTTAAACCGCAAGTGCTGACACATGTAATTGAAGACTTCGTTATCCAAGAATCATCAGAGCCTTTTCCAGTTGTGAGAAATACTTTATTAAGTGATTTGAAACCAACTCCATCATCAGCCGATAAAGATCAAGGGGATGAACCACCACGTGAGTAGCTTTCATATCTTAAAAGGCATGAAATTAAGGTCTTATATCGTTGTAGGTAAGAAGCATGCCAGTTCACCTGGAAATGTTGTAGGATCATCTCCGAAGGGTGATTTGGCTAAATGCGAAGCATGTGGAACAGTTGACTTGAAAGCAAAGTTTAAGAAAAATAATCGTTTCTGTTCAGTTGCCTGTTCCAAAAAGTAAGTACCTAGGCCACTAATTGATCAAATTTCTTTTTAATTGTCAAATATTAATATTTTTTAATTTCAGTCAAAAGTATAAAAAAGATAGTAAGAAAGGAAAGTGGGGCAAAGATGATGGCATGGACATAGACATGGAATCTGGAGGATCTGGTGGAGAAAACAGTCCTAATAATACACCAGTGCCTGAAAATGATGATACACCTAAAGTGGACCCTCTAAAATGGAGTGTAAGTCCATTGAATTGGAGTTCTAAAGTGCTTTATAGCAAAATCAATAAAAATGTTTGGTTATTTAAGTGTACATATCTATTTAAAGTAAACACATTGTAAAGCATTTTCCTGAAAGAATTATCTCACATTTTGTAAATTTCTATGACTACAGTTATTATTTTAAATATTTACTATTTAAACTTACCCACTAAGCTACGTTGGAATTTAAATTATCACAACAAATATTTACAGAAATCAATGCCATCTATGGTCAAATTTTCCAGTTTATTGATTTGCTTTCAATGGTCTTATTTTAAATTAAAAAAATTATTATATATATTGAGATAAAATTAATGACACTGCCAAATATATTTACAGGTGTTTTAATTAATGGCCATTTTGCTGAATACATGAATGATATCTTTCATTTTCCCACACTACACATTTAACATATCGAGAGAGCAAAAATTATATTGATAAAAATATGCCATAAAATTTGAAAATGTATGTCGTAACTTATTTCATTTTTTGTATGTTTTGACAGGTTAATTATCACACTGTTATTAATATTTGTCTTATATTTTGCCTCTAGAATTTCAAGTAATTTTTCAATTATCGTTTTCACCACAGCGCACAAAACATGATTGAAGTCTACAGATGTTATAATTAAGGGAATTTGGCAATACAGTGCACGTTTATGTTTGGACAATTTCCGTGAGCACTGAGATTTCATAGTAGTAGAACAGGATTTTTATATGTGCCTTAAACATATGGTTGATGTTTTTCGCGAAGCTGGATTTGTAACTCATAAGAAACGTGCTGGTAGGCCAAGTATTCCCACAGAATAGTTGATTACTGATATTCGTAATCGTGTGGAACAGGACCTCACAAAACCTTTCAGACGCTTAGCCCAAGAAATTTGAGTTTCTTATGGAACATGCTGAATCATTGTAAAAAAGAACTTGAACTTGCATCCATATATAACGTAATTATATCAAGCCGTTTTGCCAACAGACCACTCCAGGCGCCTTGGGTACTGCAAATAGTACGTCAATAATTTAATGAATAATTACCTACTAGATTTAACATTTTTTTCTGATGAGGCATGGTTTCATCTGTCGGGGTACGTCAGTTCTCAAGATATGAGAACATCGAGCATTGATAAACCGCATTTTTTGTGGAACCCCGTTATATGCTTTATATGCTTAGAAAATTGGTGTTTGGATGCACTCTCGTAAAAGCATATTAAGGACGATTTTTTTTCAATTTCGCCATTAATGCAGAGAGGTACAGAAATAATATTTTGACTGAATTTGATCAATAACTCCACGACGATGAACTTCAAAATGGTTATTTCCACCAGGATGGCGCCACAGCACATGCGACACGAAAAACTATATTCTTCGTGAGTTTTTTGATGACCGGTTAACAAGTTTGCACATACAAGTTGAGTTTCCTCCAACGTCACTGGGTTTGATTTTTAAATGGTGGTCAATTTCAATTAAAATGATACTCAAACATGTAAATTATTTTTATTTCATCACTGCTTAAAATACATTTTTTACAGTTATGTATAATTATTAATGTCAGGGTGACAATTAACCTGTTAGAATTGTATCGAAAAAATGAAATAAGCTACCACATACATTTTCAAATTCTAAGGTATACTTTTATCAATATAATTTTGGCTCTCTCGGTAGATTGGACGGAAAGATGGCAATCAATTTAAATAAATACCTATAAATACGATTGGCACTATTGTTTGATCGTTAACTTTTGTAAACAATAAATAAATATTTCAATATAAAAAAAACCTCTTCTGTATTGAACCTGCTAAAAATAAATGAACAAAATGAAAGATTTGGTTGAACCGCTTATGTAGTACTGCAGTGTTTTTTTAGATTCGTTATTTCTTGTCTAAGGATTACAATTTTTTGGTTCGTTTTAATAATTTTATTTCGGAGGGGAATTTCCGATAAATTTTCATCTTTATTCATAACTATCAAAAGAAACGCAGTTGCTAAATTTATTTTTTTTCTTTTTATTTGGTAATAAAGTATCGTAATTTTTTTTTCCTAATATTAACTGAAACTAGAAGATTAGTGTTTTTCATCTAATGGATCTCTTTCAGGTACAAGAAGTATCTGAGTTTATTCGAAATTTACCTGGTTGTTCCGATTACGCAGACGACTTTCTCATTCAAGAAATAGACGGTCAAGCGCTTATGTTGCTTAAAGAAGATCATCTGATGACGGCGATGGCTATGAAGCTAGGACCGGCTCTAAAAATAGTTGCGAAAATAGACGACATGCGCATAGACAAAGAACCTCCGAAACAGTAAAGCAAAGTAACATATACAAAGTAATAGTTAATATAATTTGTAAATTCTGTACAAAATAGTAAAATATCAAAGACTGTATGAAATGATAAACACATAATGTAAGAATAACTCTGGTAATGTATGTATACCAGATGATCAAATGCTTTGAAGAATGAGAAATAATTTTTAATTTACTTATAAGACAATGCTGAAAGCATAAATATTTTATGTACATATCTAAAATTAAGTTACATTTTAATTACCGACAACAATATACTTTAGTTTCACATCATCTGGTGTATATATATATATATATATATATTCAAAAAATATTTACTAAGAAAATCTCAACATTTTTCTACTCACAGTAGACTAAGCGTTTTTTACTCATAGGATAATTTTTTGTTTATGCTCTTTTAACATGTATGAAGTAATCGGAATGGTATTATATAACGTCTCATTGCAACATTTTGTATATATGTAAATACTTTAAGGCTGTACATACAAAATGCAAAATATTATTTTTTAGGACAATACTGTTTAATTTTTTTTCTTTGGAGCGATACGTATATTTATTAACTAAATCAAAGCATACATAATTAGTTGTTGATAATTAAATTGAACATTGTTGAGAAATTGTTTGTATTGAGTGACCAGCTGTGTTCAATTTTTTATGTTGTAATTTCATAATTATAATTATCCTGTGCAATTATGAATATATTTCTCTTTTACAAAACGTTTATGAATACTTTATTTTGTAAAAAAAATTACTGCCATAAAAGATAATAAACTTTGTAATTTGTAAATTGTTTTTCTTTGTGTGACTTTTATACATCTTCCTTTTTGCTTATGAATTAAACAAAAACTAACGCTCAAAATTCCTCTATCTGCATTTTAAAATTAGCTGCCAGTTAAACAGAAATTTCTGTTGCACCATGAACCATGGCTAAACTTTGTTTCTGTGAGTAAAAACAAACCTTCGGCTATCATTCAACATTAGATGCTTAAAAATCATTTCTATTCAAGTTGAAGTTGTTTTTATTTAGAAGTACCATCACAATCATAAGAGAAGAGTCCTACGTTACTTGTAAATCAATGCATGAATTAAATCAGCACTTCAGGGTCATATTAGATGTACTTCTGGCAGTATTTCAAAAATATTCGGGCGCGCACATAACGAAGTGTCAAACTACAACTTACTTTAATTTCTATGCAGTATTAAAATATATGTATCATAAATAAATACAAACAAAAATCCAAATGTAACTGGTTCCAATAATATATAAAATACAAATAACCTATTTATATGACATTCGATAACCTGTAAAACAGCGTTAATCAAAGTACGTCTGTTTGCATGTTGTTGGCATGGAAACGGAGATAATATATATTGCATGAAAATCTCATTTTTATTGTATCTCTATCTTTCTTCTATATATTATTGAATAAACGGGATTAGTAGAACGTCTGTCTTACCGATATGTTACGAATGGCAGAGGCTTATATTTCTATATTTCTTTTAAAATATCTTGACTAATAACTTTGCAAATGTTTGTCGTTACTGGATGCGGGAATTTGTGACGCAGACTCTTCTCTTTTATTTCTGGCAATAATATAGTTGAATATAAAAGAACGCTTTTTTAAAATGATATATTAGTTGTTACTGACATCTGTCATCAGAGATCAAAACTACTTTTCATAGTTTCCTGTAAAACAAAATAAGCGATTATATATTCCGTGCGTTCAGGAAGTTCTGGGAAGCTAGCACTGTAACTCCCTGAACGTATCCATTTATTAAATAAAAATTTCATCAAAATTATTCAAATAAGAATGAATAAAATCTTTCTCATTACATTTTCTTTAATGAAGTGCGAAAAATCGATGAGCTAGCAAATATATTATGACAGAACACAATAATCCAATTAAGAGCACAAGAATCTCCCGTTATATTATTCATTACTTTGTGCTTATAATAATAAAAAGTAAAAGCGAAAATAATTAGACCACGGAATTTGTTCACATATAGTGGGAGAAGCATTAATGAAGATTGTACTAATATTGTTTAGTTGCATTCAAATTCATTAGTTTATAAGGTGAGCATTTTTTATTACAATAGACCTTTTGATTTTGTTGCTTCATTTTTCAAGCTTAGACTTCTTCGGCAATATTTTACATACTTATCCTCGAATCTATGAAAAAAAATATTTGCATGAATAGTATGTTTCTAGATTTATATATTAAAAATAAGAAAAAGGGATCTTATTTTTATTGCATATTTCAATTTATAGTGGTTAGATTGGCATGCATGAGCATGCGTCCTGTGTTATTTTTTTACGTTGAATCAGTTTGTTCGGGCGTTAAAAAGTTATTAATAAAATAGAAAGTTAACCAAGTAACATTATGTGTTGGACTCGTTAATTAATTATTAGTTCAAAAAAGACAGAAAATGGCAAATATTCCAGCCTCAGTATACATTACGCATTTAGAGCGGGAAAATACTTTTATTAAAGTATGGGGTCAAACAGACAGAAGTCTTCCAATTGCCATAGAAAAGGCCTTGCAGCAAATGACTCCTCAATTTGAACAAGGAATGTATTCGCCGGCAATCGAGAATTTTCAAGTAGGAATAATGTGCTGTGCAAAATTCAAAGATGATTTATATTATCGAGCTAGAATAACTAGTATTAACTATCTAACACAAGGAATGGTTGAAGTATTATTTATTGATTATGGAAACAGAGATATTATTTCCTGTATGAATACTCGAACAATGTCAGGCTTGCAGACTGGTTTAATATCTATACCACCTCAAGCAAAAGACTTTATTTTGGCAAATGTTGTCTTACAAAACTGGGACTTACATAACTTTGAAATGATATGTCGTGAGCTAAGATATTTAGAATTTCAGTTAGTACCCATATTAGAAGTTGGCCCCCATACATTAATAAGTTTGTATTCAAACAAACAAGATATGTGTGAATCCTTAGTTGAGCGAGGCTTATTGTTAAAAATTCCCCTTCAGCTTCAGCAACTTTCATTGCAATCTTCGTTGCAACAATTAATTGCTCGGAATGCTCCTCCAGGTTTGCCTGTTCCTGCACACCAGTTACCAATTGCAGTGTCTCCAATGCAGCCAAAGATTGCACCTATTACGCAACCAGTTCCTACACCAACATTGTTGACTTACAAAGCATTGCCGTTGGACAATGAATCGGAGCATCAGATATATGTGTCATACGTGTCAGATGGACCATGTTTATTTTCTGTGCAACTCAAGAAGATGGAAGAGCAATTAAAGCGATTAATGACAGAAATAAACTGTATGGAATTACAACCACTAGAAGAATATCCACTGCCTGGTACAGTGTGTTTGGCCCAAAGCAGCGAGGATGGTTATATTTGCCGCGCAGTAGTGACCAGTATGGTCGATGGGCAATATAAGGTATGTTTTAATAAGGAAATTTTAGTTATTCAAGAAATAAATATGTTTTTTAATGATTTTTCATCAACAACACGAAAAAGAAAGAAACTTTTGATACAATTTTTTTGAATTTGACAGTTTTAGAAAATACTAAAAAAATTCATGTTTCCATGATTATTACATATTAACACCTTAATCTGTATGTACAATCATAGGATTTAAAGGCGATGCACTTGTCGGAGCAAATACTTATGATAGCAAACACAATATTGTTCCCTAATGAACCGGGCTATTACCATTTTGAAATTACCTGGTAGATACAAAGTATTTATAGTTACAATTGTATTATCTTTTAAATGAACGATTGTATTTGGAATAGATATTTTGTGATTATATATCTACTGTTCATAAAACTACAAGCGATCATCAATTTAATATCGCTTCCTAGATACAATAACTACACCTATTGCAATCGTTCGCAGACCCTAAGTAAATTAATTTGATTGCTGTTCACTTTTACATACTATTATATGTATATATTTGGAAGTGCAATCTTTGAAATGCAATTTCTTAGCAAACGTAAACTGCACACAGAAGCATGTTATAATATTTTATTCGATTTAGCACGAAGGTTCAAATGTCGTCATTTTTTTGATCAATATTTTTAAAGGAAATAATGAAGGTCTATTTAATACATATTTCATAGCCTGAAGAACGAGTACATGTTTTCTATCTTTGAGCTGATGCTGCAAATTTACTTTTCCCACTGTGCTTATCTATACTACCGCTCTAAACCAGCAAGTGCGCAAAAATTGTTGTTTAATATTAGTTTACATTCCAACGATATCGTTGACTTTAGGTTTTTATATGTGAAGGTTGAAAAAGATGGGGAATTCAGTAGAACCTTGCTAGACATAAATAAAACTGCTCAACATTTTATTAGTAATATTATAAAGTATACTTCGTCAAATGGATCTTTAGACGCACGTCATTGTTTGATGGTATAAGCAAAGATCGCTGGTTAATCTAACTATCCTTATTTAGTATCGATATCGAATATTCACGCGTGGAGAATATGTATCACTGACGATGCGCGCCTAAAGATCCGTTTGACGAATAGTATATTATTATTCCTTCTAAGTGTTACCATTATAGAAAACATACTTGCAACTATGTCGATTACAAGTGGCTAACTCAAAACCCTTCTGTACCTCTGCATACGGGTTACATAATTCATAATTTTTTTAATTGTTTGCATCTAGACATATTGAAAATTTCGTTCTGTAACAAGTAAGCGCTTGTAATTATTACGGGTTTAATGATGTATCTACATCAGGCATGACAAACTAATTGCAGCCGATCTTGCGACACCATCCGTCTCCCTGAAGCTTAAGAGAGAAAAGATATGATTTTACAAATCAATCTTGCGTTCTTGAAAAAAAAACTATCACAAATATTATTTTTTATCAAAAATGCAATTATATTTAAAAATAGTACCTCTTCTGAGGACTACATATGTTCGTAATCACCCCTTTTCTTAATAAACTTAACGCGCCATTTTTTTTCTACTTTTCTATGAGGCACCAGGGTTGTCCGACAAATTTAACAGCTTACCAGTACAAATATCTGATTTGGCAGTGAAAAATTCATACGTGTTCATTGAGAAAAATAAGAAATTGAACTTAGTGACGTACAAGTTTAATTAAGCCTATTTCCCGGCGTTCCGGTCGATGTAACTTTGGGATATTTAGAAAAAAAACTTGATAACCAAATGTCTAGCAAGGAGGTTGTTTGTTTAATTTCTTTGGCTGGACTTTGCATGAAACAAAACTTTTTCCAAATTAATAACACTTTTTACCCATAAAGTGAAGGAACCACAATGGGTAAATTTGAAACTTTCCTTAAGAATACTTTGGTTTATTTTCCACGGCTTTCGATTAGATACGTTGACGATTTTTTGCACCTTTCACACGAGTAAATGTTCAATAACCAGATTTTTAGAACAGCTAAATTCAAAATTTCATGTACAGATTGTGGCATTGAGAAATATACATTGGGCATACAAAAAGATTTATTAAAATTAGGTATAAAGAGCATTTTGCGCATCTTAAATTCAGAAAGTTTGGCAAATCTAGTGTCGCTCTACATATACTAGAAATAAATTATGATGTTGATAATATAAAGTTAATTTGAAATGTAAACAACTATATTTAAACTGTTATGAAGGCATGGAAATTTACAAAAACAAACATGTTTTGATGAATACAGATTTAGGGTTTTTAAATTCCAGCCTTTATTGTTTAAAAATCATGTAATACCATAGCCGTTACATAAATAAATGCTTATTTATTTAATTGACGATTGCCAGGACTGTGTGGATGTACAATTCACAGGTATAGCAGTAAACTCCACTCACACAAATTAATTAATTATGCGGAACGCAGCGTTTCGAGAGCACGTGGGCTCCCATTGTCAACCGTGTTACCGACTGAACAGCCAGTCGGTAACACGGTTGACAATGGGAGCCCACGTGCTCTCGAAACGCTGCGTTCCGCATAATTAATTAATTTGTGTGAGTGGAGTTTACTGCTATACCTGTGGCTTATTTATTTATTTGTCAGTCGATCATAATTTTAATAAATCAATCTACAGAAAAGAAACTAATTCCCACAGATTCATCGCGGCTGATTCGCACCATTGCGAACAACGAAAAATGTCCGTGATTAGTTTTCTGGTCAATAGACTCGTTAGATTTCCGCTAAGAAAAAGAATTAAAATATATCAAAAATGTAGCGAGGTACAATGGTTTCTCTTCTACGGATGTTGACCGTATCTTAAGGAAGGTCCAATACAAACAACACATCAGAAATTCCACAACCTTGACATCAACAAGCACCGATAATAAGAAATTTATAACACTTCCTTTTCACCCAACAGTAAAAAGGGTTAAGTAAAATTTTCCGACAACTAAATACGAACGTGCCTTTTGTATCAAAAACGAACTTAAAGAATCTCTTAGGCAATCCCAAAGATAAACCGGAGATGATAAAAAGGTCTGGAATTTACCGCATGCAATGATTGTGATAAAGTTTATATTGGACAAACAAAAAGGAGTATCGAAACGAGATTCAAAGAACATATTAGACACTATCGTTTTAATAAACCAATAAAATTGATTTAAAAAATCTTAAACATCTCAGAAACGTAAACTCGTGTAGAGAATTAGACGCATACGAAACGATATTTATGAAACAGAACAGAAACTTATTGAACAGAGAACCACCCCTAATTGCACACTCGAGTCTGATTGATTTATTACTATAGGCCCTGTTAAAGATACGGTTCGGTTTCATTCCATCCTTTGCTGAAAATACACATACCAGAGATGAGATCACACGGAATGTAAATAGTCATATGTTTTCGAAATTTTAGAGCCTGCATAGGAAATAATTTGCATGTGTGATACAGTTTTTTACATTCAGTCGGTAACACGGTTGACAATGAGAGCCCACGTGCTCTGCGTTTCGAATAATTAATAAATTTGTGTGAGTGGAGTTTACTGCTATACGTGTGAAAGCTCCCGTACTTTCAAATTTATCTTTGCTTGAATTACCTGTAGTATTTAATATGAGAATGCGGTATGAACTACACTTCCAGTCGTCTGATTATGGAAATTATGCAAAACTAATCCATAAAGCTGGCTGCAGATAAGGAACGATAGCATATATGTACTTTAAAAATATCTAAACACTATAGAATAAAGTTCAAGTATAATACAATTTCTGGGAAGTAATATATTTATATCATAAATTTTATGCACGTATAATAGATTCTGCATTTTATTAACTTTGGGAATGTCTGGACCATCTCCAAGATAAATGCAATAATGATCATCTTTATTCATCAAATAACTTCTATGAAATAGAATAAGTTTCCTCATTATTCAATACTGTGAATTTTATATTTGATTATTACTCTTAACGTTGAAATACCAATACTTTAACAGTAATATGATTTTGTCCGGTCAAGGCTGGGTGTTTAAGCTATTCAATTTATATTTATGAATATATAAAATTAATCTAAAACCATAAATGATTTAAAAAATGTTGAAAATATTGCGTGTTGGAATTAGTATTTTGTGCAATAGGTAATTCCCCTAAGTAATTACTCATATCCTGCAATTTATATGGTAGTAATTACCTATTAAAACTTGCTCAAGACCAGAGTATCTAATAAAATTGAGATCTAAGCCAGTATGCATCTATAATAAAATAATACAGTGTCCAATTACGTGATTAAAGGGCAAAGGAGCCACATACTTCGTATTTTGGGGCCTATTAGGATTCTTGACAGATCGACAAACGTGAAAACAACGTATTACTCTGTATCTTGGCACACATTATACTTTACTTCTCTACCAGTAGTCTACAGATGTTCTTATCATTGTGTTAAATAGAACAGTAAAATTAGTTGGGAGTGGTATTTCTGTATGAGCGCATAGTATAAACTATCAATTGCGCTCTTGTAGATTAAGCATACTAAAATAATGTAATTAGGGTCAGCCAATTAGGCCTAACCTACACAAATGTGCAAAAAATCGACCCATGGTTGTATTTCATTCTCACCAGAGTGGATTGGTATAATTTTAATTTAGATTCCAAATTAGTTAAAATAATTGTCTTCTCGATTACTGTCGATTCTTTCTCTTTGGTAAATACAGGTTAGCTATACCTCTACCGTCATGAACAGTTCATTATTCCCTACAAATGGAATGATGCAGATAGCTTTGCATTCGCAAGATTTTATAGCGGTTTAAATCGCTTACGAATTTTTTAATTGTACATATGCTACATTCATTTGTTTATACATGTTGAATTTCACTGGTTTCCAACAATTTTTGTTTTAGAAAATGAGTTAAATAGTGTCAACCTTTCGACAAGCTCAACTTGGTTGTACACTAAAGCTTTAGTTTCCAAGATCTATGCAATCTTGGTATTTACACGTAAATTTTTGTTACTAGGTATCTTTATCTTACAAAATTATGAATATAAATCATAATACGAAATATAAAGGTTAGTTTGCATATAATGGATGCTCGGCTGAAAACTTCCGCAATCTGAACACCAAATTCAGCGCAGTGAGCGGACGAATAATTGAGCACTTTTCTTATTCATAAGAAAAAAATAATAAAGTACAACTACTATTGAAACAGAACTTTTTATATAATCTCAAAATCAGTTGAAAAATGTTTACAAATTTACACAAAAGCTACAACAAGCGGCATTCTTCGTTAGGTTCCGAATCGAAAATCTCTACATCAAAATATTGAACCATGCTTCATACGTCTTTACGAAATTCTCAAAATTCCGACTTTAAGACGACAAATAAGCGTTATTGTTTGACAACTGTTGATAGGGATCGTTGAAGTGTATAATGAAGAAAAATTTTCAGTTCTGTTTTTTCGCAAACATTTTCTTTTTGACTTCAAAGTTTGTTTTTAACATTTCTTCAGTAACATAAAACTTCAGTTTTCTTCTTTCTTTTCCAGTTCTTTCTTTTTTTTTCGTTCGTTATTACTTTCTTTTGTCGTTAGTATAATGGAAATGTTAACATGGCAGCAAGAGGATATTGCATACGTTTCACAAACCGAAGATGTCCTAGTGAAAATGTATTTTGAAGACTGGATCAACTTGTGAAACTTCGTTTAATACATGCTAATACTAGTCGACCAATACAAAGGCGTACAATACAACTAGAAGAGCATATTGTTCGATCCCTCCGTTAGTACCCGACAATTAACTTCAGCATTAAATATCCCCAGTAATAAAACCGTTCAATAGGTTCTATAACAGAACCTTGTTCATCCATATCATGTTTCTTAAGTTTAGCCGTTTCATACGTTTAGTCGCTCTATGATAAAATTAGGATTTCTTAATAATTAACTAACGTTTTTAAATTCCTGAAAAAATATCAGTCACGATAGGATTTGAACTCACGACCTCTGCGTTGCCGGCGCATTGTGCTACCATTACATCACGAGATTGAATAAGAATTACACTTAGATGTCACATGTGGGTATTAAAAGCGATTTAAATTCACATTCAGTCTCGTGGTGTAATGGTAGTACAATGCGCCGGTAATGCAGAGGTAGTTGGTACAAATCCCACTGCGACTGATATTTTTTCAGGAATTTAAAAACGTTAGTTAATTATTAAGAAATCCTAATTTTATCATTACTAACACCAACGGTGATTTAATCTCAATATTAATTTAAAACCATAATATGTTTCAATTAAATCTTTGCCGTACAATCTTAAATAGGATATAAGAAATGGCGACTTTTTAAGACGTATGTTTGGGAGCAATTATTTAATACTCTTAATTTTCAGAATATGGCCTGTAAAGAATTTTCCGTTAACGTTTGATTGGACGGAGTCGTTGGGATAATTTATTTATCAAATAATTTTCATACCAATAGTTACCTGGAACGAGCTCATAGATGGATTGATTGCGGCAGTTCTATATTTTCCCCTTCAAGATCTCCCGCTTTCAATTCTTCAGATTCTTGTTTAGGATTTCATTACATACATACATATTTTACGCAACTACTCCTAAGACGGAATTAATACGGCAGTATTACAAATTACAAAGAAAGGCTCGACCAAGTAGTACAGACGATACCTCGTAGATTGTACCTATGGTCAGACGGATTTCAATCTGAACAGTTACTTAGATAATAGCATCACCAATTTATAATTAAATATATATTCCATATAGCATTTTTCTATATGTATTATTTCAACAATAAATAATTTTAAGAGCAAGTCATCTCGTACAGTGTATCGAATTTAAAACGTAAAATTCACCCATCTGTTCAGTTCAGTATTACAATGGTACTGAGTGATTTTAAATGTTTGAGGACAGTTTAAATTTCGCGCCTTGCTAAATTTTTGTCACGTTGGCGATTTGGTTTTGAATTCGTAACCCTTAGCGTAGCAAATAGATTTTAGATGGGTGATAAAATATTGACAGCAGATCTTCAAAAAAATCAATTTCATATTAATTTTCTAAGCAAAATGGAAAATAACACTGATAAACACTAGCTCTAAGAAGAACAGATTACAAGCAAATAATAACGAATAAAATAAATATAAATAACGAATAATAAATAACGTGCCGCACAGGCAGTTGACAGGACCGATAGTCACAATGGCCACTCTTAACATGCCAAATCCCCTAGAATCCGCCGCGCAAAATTTAAACTGTCCTCAAACATATAAAATTACTCTGTATGTGAGTACAGTTTGCCAAATGTAGTTCTTCAAAACATACGAAGGATGGTACAATATTTTAACATTTGAGTTTTTCGATTCAGAACGAAATGAAGAATGCTATAGTCGTCTGGCTTTCCCTCAATTTGTACACACCTTCTAACTAATAGTTTAGGATGACATTAAACTATGCATTAATTACTCTCTGTAATTTGTAGGTGTTTTATGTAGACTTTGGAAATACTGAATTATTGCCGTTCGATAAACTATTCCAAATACCATTCAAATACGTGATCCCAAAAGTAATGGCAACACGTTTCGCTTTAGCTGGACTCGAAAACGCAACCGTGTCTATTGAAATGAAATGCAAGTTCAAGGAATTCGTCAATAACAGACCCTTATATATGAAGGTCAAACCAGCAGCAACCAAATCGGCTTTACCGCTCTGCGAACTGTGGGATGAAAATGGCATTAAAGCACTAGATATGATAAAGCAGGCAGCTCTGTTATCATATCCCGAAGCAGCGCCGCTCAGCAGAGGCGTGAATCAAGATGTTAAAGTTTGCTTCGTTTATAGTTGCAATAAAATTTTCGTTCAATTGAAAACGAAAGAAAACGACTTAAAGCAACTTATGAACAGCTTACAACAAACTTGCCATTCAAGACCTCTGTTTAATATAAACGACGTGAAAATTGGCGCGCCCTGTTGTGCTATTTTCGTTGACGATTCTATGTGGTACAGAGCGGAAATTTTACAAATCGACAGCGACTCTATTAGGGTTAAATACGTAGATTTTGGTAACGAGAATATCGTCAGATATAACGATATAAAAGTTCCTCTTCCTGAACACATTACTGCTTTGAGACCACAAGCAATTGAATGTTGCCTGAACGGCTATCAAAATATCGAACCCGATGAACAACGCGATATTTTGTTAGAGGAATTGATCTTGGAACAGGTTTTGAGTATGAGAGTTGTCGAAATTCAAGGCAGTAGAGCCTTAGTGGATCTGTATGATAAACATCACTACAATGTTGCATCTCTATTATTGGAAAAAATTGCTAATAGTACTTCAATGGTTAGTCCCTTGCTAATTCAAGATAACCATCGTATCGAACATAGAAAACGTAGTCCTCCACAAGGAAATCAAAGAGATTTCCGTGAGAAGAAACCATTGAGGTAAGGCTTTCATGTTATTTTACTTAAAATTATGATAACAAGTTTGCAGATCGGTTATTAGTATAATTTATCTATGATGCTTAGGTTATGTTTAATTTATTCGCCAAATAAAACCGATAAAAAACAGGTTACATATTTTTTTCTCCAAAATTATCTGCAGATTGTACCGATGACGCTGTAAATCTGTACATCTGCCACTTAATATTATTACATACCACTGCAGTTTTTGTCGACTTACCGCTTAGCATTATCGATCGTGTTATGGGTACTATATTCCTTTTGTTTTTCTTTTATCGTCATTGTTTTATTTATTTGCAAAGTATTTTCGGCCCGTTTATGATTTCGCCAGTGACATTCCCTTGATAATTATAATAATGCAAGCTTTTCTGATTTCGCGATTTCTCAGCTGGTGTTATCTGACTTACTGGAGCGTATAACCGATTATATACGATGTATTTGAAAAAAGGTGTAGGTCATGATATTCCAAATTTATATCTCAGCGTTCATTGACTTCTATTCTAATCTTGCGTTATTTACCTGATTTGTGCGGTACGCGGATGGACGCCGTGTGCACCGATTTTACTAGGATTTTTGACACAGCCAATCATCATGGCAGTCTCTTACGATGAATTGAATCTGACTAATAGACTGCAGACACTGTCAATAATTGTAAGCCTCATTTCTTTACGGCGACTTCTGCAATCTCTCGAGGTTCTCTTTTAGGATCGTTACTTTTTCTTTAATATTCATCAATAGTATTAAAGCATTCCTTTTATATTATAAGATTCTGATATTAATTAACGACCTTTCCTAATACTTGTAACAAATTGAACTTTCGCCGATAGCGAGACAAATACATCTAAAATGCCTAGAAAACAATACCTAACATAATACTGCTGCTAAATACAGCTACTCATGGTATCGGTGAAATCATTCATGGGAAAAACAATGTGAGGTGACAAAAAAATGCTAACAGACGGACATGTTCCGGCATTATCAGCGTCGTTTCGAGCGATTTTTTGCTCAACACATTGCAATTCCCTTTCTACTACTATAATCATATCTAAACTTACAGCTCAAGGGAGTATTCTGAGGACTAACTAGTGCAAAAAAAAAAAATAATAAAACACTCGTCTGCCGGTTTACACACAGCGAAAACAAGCGGGCACAGTTTCTCTAACATTTTTCCGAGTAACACATGTATTGTTAAACCAAAGAGGGCGCGCACAAACAGTGCATAGGGTAACTGTACGTGTGAATGATTTCTCTGACTTGCCGTAACGTATTAAAAACACATTTAAAATGTCTAAAAAACAATACCTATTATTATGTTAGGTAGTTAGACGAATGATATGCAAGCCTGTTAGATAAATTGTATCATGACTCCAACAAGCGTGCGCAAGGGAGTGAGAGACAAGTAGAGGGCACAAGTGTTTCAGCAAAACTTCTATAGTATCAAACATCTGGGACATTACAGTATTTTATTTGCTATCTAGTTTTAATAAATTTCCATAAAGCTTAATTCTTATGAAAAGAAAATGAAGTTTTACTTAGCAAGTAACACAGTCAATTAAAAAACCACCTTGTATGCAGTATGACATTTATTTTTCCAGTCTTTTTAAATGCTTTATTAAACTTAATTATTATTATTTTTTTAGGGAAGTAAATGACAGAAATCGTGATAACCGGCAAGAAAATTGGCGACAAAACAAATTTTCAAGGTAAGCTATAAATTTTAAAGGAAACTAAATTAAAAATAATCATAAGTTCAATATCAATTATTCGTACTAGAAAAAAGCAAAGATCCTCAGCAAATATAAATATATTTCAGAAATGATGAAAAGAACAAATCGTTCACGCCAAACAAACATAACTTCTTCCAACGAAGAAATAACAGGTAGAAACGTTGATTAACTATCAACTTACTGTCGCCATCTTTTTTGTGCTTATTTTCACCATAATATGTTTTCCATGTATAATCTTCTGTAATACGCACATACCTCCATTTGTATCTTGTTTATTTGACATTCTTTATGTATTAATTATATATGTGTAAAATTAGGTGTCTGTAATTTGATATTTTTAATGCTCATTAATTTACAGGAATAATAGTGACGATAATTGGAACGATCAATTACAAACTCAAAAACAGGATAAATTCCAAAAAACGAACAATCGGTAAAACAAAGATTGTAATTTACTAAATGCCTCGCTTAAACTTGTTTTTGTCCAGAAACAACGAACCTGATTCGGAAGAGCCCGAAGAGAGTAGCTCTGAGAATAGGAACTCTTTTCATTATGGAAATAAACGGTAAGACAGAAATTTAAAAATGTTAATGAAGCTTCATTAGGTTGACGTATGTACCAATAAACACATCTATGCTAAATCCTTATCAGAATGTTATATTTTTATTTTGAATATTCGACTTTTTCGCCGTTTTGGTTTCACGTTCCTTTCAATTATGTCCCAAATTGCGATAGTGAATTTTACTGTATGGTTAAGTAAGGTAGCATGTCGAACAGTAAGACTGTTTTGACATGTGCAGTTTGAGGCCAAATTTTGGCGCGCCTAATTTATATCACTTGTAATCTAATACTTTAGGATAGAGGAACCCAAAGACCCATAAACGGTAATTACTGCAGTATTATCAGTTTTGTCTATTTACCTTCAAGATGAATTTTATAGTAACCACCAAACCATATCTCGAAAAAAATCATAAATTTAAGACTTTACAGATATTTTTGTAGGTTTGATGAACAAAGAGGGAAAAATTTTGCTTCAAGGGATAATTCCGAACAAAGCAGCAACGATGATTGGAATGAAAATAAAAATTTATATCCAAGAGGAGGAAAACGGTAAACGATAACTTCATGTCGATTGTAGTACTATAAATGCATAATTGTAGAAATACCTTCAATGGCAAAGGCGGCAACAGAAGCGATGGCGACAATAGAAGCGGATTCGAAAAAAGAGATGGCCTTGGAAAACGTGATGCTTTTGAAAAAAGAAATAATTACCAAAGAAGAGATGGTTTTGAAAGAAAAGAAGGTGCTAAGCGGGATGGTTTTGAAAGGAAGGAAGGTTTCGGCAAGCGGGATGGCTTTGAAAGGAAAGAAAGTTTCAGCAAACGAGATGGCTTTGAAAGGAAAGAAGGTTTTGGCAAACGAGATGGATTTGAAAAAAAGGAAGGGTTCAAAAAATTCAATCGGTACGTCCACAGTCTTCAGTAATGTGCTTTTTTATATTCTTGTTATTACAGAAACCAATCATCACAAGACTATGGAAAATCGAATAGGTAAACTATTTCATGTACGAGGTCTGTTCAGATAATAACCGAACAAGTCGCTAAGCCACGCGATATGCGATTGGTATCATAGTGATAACATCCCGGATAACTACATGTTTTCCGATTGTTGGCATCTTATCTAGTTCTTGTGTTATTGTCATTTGCTTGCAATATATTTTAGTGTTCATAGCAATCTTTGAGAGGACCTATTTGACGTAAAATTTTAGTTATTTTACAATAATTACTTACAAGAACAAAACTAGTTTCTTTACCATGACAATGCACCTGCTCAATCCTCCAGCCTGGTGATTTTTTATTCCCAAAATTAAAATCGGTGCTGAAAGGATGTCAGTATGAGACCATTGATGACAGTAAAACAAATTCGTTACGGACATTGAAGGACATCTAGGGGAGGGTAGAACTTTTAAGGGGACAAATAAAGTTAAGAAATAAAGTGCAGTTATTTTCTGAACAAATCTCACTTGCATATCTAAAGCAACTAATCAAAATTATTCTTACAGAAATTTCAACGATAGTCGCAGTAGCGATGAGGGATCTATAAAAGCGAAAAACAGGGATTTTAAGAAGTAAGTAAGAAATCCCCAAACTTCTAATTTATCATCAGTTGTTACCTTCTCTAGGGACGGTAGTGAAAAGAGCTGGTCTGATGCATCAGAAAGGAGTTGGAGGAAAGGCCCGAGGACATTTAGTAAGCAAAGAGATTTTGGTAATTCACACAAATTACACGATAACGAGACTGCCTTACAAAATGATACTTGGAATACTGGTACTGCATCTACAAGCGATAGCATTACATACGACTATGCAAATGAAACGGATAGATTTCAAACATATCCAGACTTGTCAGGATCAGATCAAATGATTTCTATCAGTTGGTTCTATAATCCAATAAATTTCTATTGCCAACTTGATAACAATAAAGTAAGAATGGTAGCAAATTTACTTACGTTTTTTTTCCATTTTAAATTTATTTTCTAGCTTGCATTCAAGGAAATGATGGAGGAGATACAATTAAGTTACCGTAATCGTAAAACTACTAAGGCTAATCCTGGATCACCAGTTATTGTCCCATTTTCAGAGGATGGTGCTCTTTATCGAGCCGAAGTGCTTAGTTCTCAATTTAACCAGTATCGTGTGAAATATGTTGATTATGGCAATGTAGCGACTGTAGCGAAAGTTTATCCCATTGAGAAAAAGTATATGAATCTTCCAGCTCAAGCTATTCCGTGCGGTTTACAAGGAATAGCGTCATTGAATGATACTTGGCCGGACCCGGACACATTTTCTTCATATTTTGATAAAGATAGTTTTAGTTGCCAGTTCATATCATTTTTAGAGAACAGGTTAGCAAGTTTTTTAATATCATAGATGTCACATCATGTAAATAATTTTTGTAGATATTATGTGGAACTAAATTACAATGGAGAAAGTATATCTACTCAATTAAATAAAGCTTGTTTAGCGGTAGCTGTGCAACCAATTACAAGTGTAGATATACACTTGTTGGTAAATCAGCAAATTATGGTTGTGTTAAAAGACGTCGTGTCTTTAAATAATATTACCATCGAAGTACAATCTGGTGTAGCAGTGAATGCAGCAATGCATAATTTAACGACTGCTACTGAAACTTACGAAGACAACCTGAAGCAGTGGATTGGGCATTATCTTATAATGTACGTCGATGAAGTTTTGGAGAACCAGTAAGTAAACTGCATCAATTTTGTGTTATTACCTTTATAAATACGTTTAATTTTTGAAGTAAAAAATCTTAATTGTTTTCAGAGTAGAAATTACGCTTTATGACTTAACTGGTCAAAAACTTCAAGTGGTATCCCCGGATGAAGGCGCCTATGATACCGTTGAACCGTTGTGTCCTTTACCGATTTATTCCAATGTCATACAAGGCTTTGTCTCATACGCAAGCGCAGAATCAATTTATGTTCAGCCGTCCAAATTTTCTCAAACAATCGCCCAACTTTCGGAAACGCTGCATGGCCATTATAGTGTTCTACAGCAAGAAGAAACGATTACACCTATCGAAGGACAAATTTACGCTGTCTTATCTTCGGATTCCAACTGGTATCGCGGAAGTGTCACTGAAATAAAAGGAAGTGAAGTTGTTATTACGTTTGTTGACTATGGCAATACTGAGTTGGTTCCTACTACTAACTTAAGGGAATTGAGTCCTCTATTTTACCAACCTCATATGTTAGCTGTGGAAATATTTGTGCCAGAAGACAAGGAGCAATATTTAGAACAGGAAATTACTGTTTCCGTTGTTCCTGGTTCTCTTGGTTGGGAGGGCACAGTTATATTGGAAAGCGACGCAGGTAATTCTAATCTTCGTAATTGTGTTTCTGTGTTCCTTTTTTCGTATACACTGCTCAAGACAATTAGGGGATACTAGAAAGCAGTTACATCATTAACGTATAATTGCAACATTCGCTATAAGTTTATTATAAATTTTATTTTATACATACCGATTGATGTTTTCTGATTGTTTACGCATAATATGCAGGTGCAGACTTATCTCAGCGGGTTGCAATAACTCACCTGCTCGTCACGTATTAAACGCGAAGAACATAGCTGTTCTAACATCAGATACTCTGTTAAAAGTGAGTGACAAGTGGCTAAACAATGTCACCTGTCAGTCGAGTCTGTCTGTAGCATGGCAAACTGTCGGGAGGAGTTTAAAATCTGAGCAAACGCAACAGGCCGTTACTCAAGCACTTAAGAGTGTCATAACCTGTCATTTTCCACCCTTATAAATTCGTTTGGAGATGGGAGACGTTCATGGAAGGCATGAACAAGGTCAACAAAAGAGGACTAGCACTACATGAATGCAACTTAGTTACGAAATCAGATTGCTTAAGTTGCAAGACATGCATCGACTCAACCCATAAAAACCGCTTTCACAATGTCCGTCTGTATTCTTGTCGCCTAATAGTTTGTATTTCTTTAACCCATAAGTATATGCGGGTGCGTAGATTGTGAGCAGAAGGATGTAAGAATGGATTAGCTAAAGACTGGGCTCCAGTTTTGTGATGAGACCAGATTGAGCTTACAACCTGATAATAAAGGAGCGTTTATTTGATGTACACCTGGAACTTGAAATAATCCTGCTTTTGTTCAGGAACAGCCAATGTTTGAAGATAAGAGTCAGACCACGCTGATCTTTCTGTTTGAAATTGAACTTTAACTGTCTTCCGCTATCAAAATAAGATTCTCAAACCTACAGGCAGGGACACGATTAGGCACCCCCAATTTTTTCAATTATCTTTAAGATAAACAATGAACAAATAAAAGAAATATTATAAAAGCAAATATTACTAAAAACTAGAAATTCAATATTGGGCTGGCCCCCCGCGGGTTTTTATGACAGCGTCAATCCTTTTAGGTAAACTGGCAACTAACATATGGCAGGTTGAAGTTGGAATGTCTTCCCATACTCTTTCAAGTATTGCTTTTAATTCTTGTTTGGATTTGCATTTGTGTTCGCATACTTTTCGCTTAATAATAGCCCACAAATGCTCGTTCGGATTTAGATCCGGGGTTTGGGGTGGCTATTCCAAGATGTCAATGTTCGCTTCTCGGAACCACGCTAAATTTACAGCTGCAGTGTGGCATGGCGCATTCTCTTGTTGAAACAAAACTTCGTCAGTATTCATTCCGAATAATTTTAGAATTGGGGCAGTAAAACTTCATCTAACATGATGGCGCAGGTCCTCGAGTTCATTCTACCAGTGCACACGAACATCGAACCTCTGTCGACGCCATACACCCCCATATGACACTACCGCCACCATCTTTGATTGTAGGCACCACACAATCAGAATAGTATTCTTCACCACGCCTCCGACGCACTAGCACGGCACTAGCTGTGCTAAAAATCTGTAATAAACCTATCCACTTAAGTCTTTCAACTCTCGATTTTTTTTTTAACACAATTCGTTTAAAATACAATTAGTTCCGGAAATGCAGCAGTAGATGGATTAACAACGGTATTTCTCCCACCAACGCTTCTATTTATGCTACGGGTATTTCTAAGAAGCGGCAGGTAAAGACTATTTGTCTGTTAATACCGCTATATTAAAATATCTAAAGGGGGCCTCATATTCATCTCACTGGGTGTATAGTTCCTTACTCTGGCATTTTCGGCGATAATCATAGAAATCTATGGAGCACGTTAGAAATGCCTTGCAATGCAGGATTGCTGCTCGTATTTTACCACCGAAGGCACAATAATTTGGAAATTGCCATAAATGAAGGGTAGCCAATGATCGTTTAGGAATTTTTGGATAATTTGATAAGCTTAATGCAAGCTAAGAGTAGAAGTGCATTAACTGTCCATGGTGACCATACACTACATTGAAACATTTTTAACGAATAAAATATAAATATCAAATTGTTTCCCTTACCTCCATTTCTCTGATTCTATTATTATCGAGGGATTATAACACTGTATATCAATGCTTACACATTTACTGTTTCCATGCATAAAAATTGAAGTTGAAGCAATACTGATGAAGCGAAAATATCCTCCAATTGCTTTGAGTAGTATATGTGGCGGTAACTTGATTTTAAAGATATATACAGACATTGTCTAATATTATTTGAAAAAAAAAAAAGTCATTAATTGAATCTGAACTTAAAATCAATCTCCTCTAAAATCCATACCGGTATAGAAGGGAATTTATAGCATTACTATATATTAAAACGTGAAATGAAGTTTTGTAAGTTTGAAGCAATTCAATACCTATCAATTTGTCTTCACAGTCTAAACTTGAATCTTTCAAGATGGTGTTGTACGTTCTTGGTAAATGTTCCAAGAACCTGCAACGTACAACCGAAGTTGTTATAGTGAAGATGGAAGTTCTATCCCATCTCCACTCCCCATGTCTCTCTAGATACAAATAAATCGAGGTGTAGACAGTGAAACATAAGATGGAGATTTGGACCTTTAGATTAAATTATATGTACTATATTACAAGTTCTGATAAATCTTTGAGATTCTAAGAATAAGAAAAGCAGCTTCAAAATACGATGAAAATAATAAATAAATTTACCATTCTACGAGGAGAGAATTGTTAATTGCAACGTTAACGTATCTAAGGTTGAATATGTAACCAAGCAAATCTGATTAGTCACCAAATTAACATAGTTTAATTAACATTTAAATTTCTATATTTCTTGTGATAATTTTGACATTTAGACTTTGTTCCAAAAAGAGGAAGACAAAATTCTGAACAGACCTCCAGCCCAAATTACAACCTATAAATTTCTGAAATCAATTTCCCGCGGTAATATTGATTTCACAAACAAATTTGAAGATGTTTGAAAATGAAACTTCCCTGTTCTTTATATTCGCTGATAACCTAATATACTGTCGGTTTTAAAATCCCTACAATCACAATATTTCGTAAGGTATTGATGTTGCACTCAAGAAAGTTACTAATACTTGGAAAATGTGCTTTATAATGCCACCTTTGCTTGTGTTGGGTGTATCCGTTACAATTTTTTTTGTAATCATTCAAAATTGTCTGCGATTCACCGTTATCTGTATCCATAATTGAAAGTAACAACTATAGAGTTATAATTTCAATACAACTAAAGTTATCTGTATTTACAATTTAGTTACATAATCCATTAATTTTCAAATCAAAGCTCTGAGAAGAACTAATCTATACCGCAAAATAGCTAAGTAGTATAATAATTATGAACAAAACTGCCGAAACACAAACGTGATATATACAATGCTAAAAATGCCAAAATCTTTCACAATTTATAGCAAAAAGGGAATGTTGTACGGCGTGATTTCACTTTGCCATCAACCAATAAGAAATAACTGTTGTTACTTTGGTCTGTTCAGAAATTTGTCCCTCTCTTTTTGAAATATATTATAATGAAACCCATTTTTGATAAATTTCATATATCTCGATTTGGAGAAAAAAAAAACGGGTTCCCTTCGCTTCCGAATATTTTATAATTCGTAAAATACCCGTGTGTGATGTAGTAGCTTATGTTTATTATGTTAAAATTATTTGTACCCAATTAATAGCCATTTATGGTTGTAGCTGGTAGTGTTAAAATATGTACGTAGAAAATCTAATTATCCCATGTAATTATCTACAAATTCTGTAGTAAATAAATTTCGGCTCTATAAAATCAGATTTTACCCCCTTTCATATAAAATAAAAGCGTACTTCATTTGATGATATTCGATTTTAACAAAATTTGAAAACGAATCTCAAAACTCATTCATAAGTAGTGATCAACAATATCTCTTTTAATTTGCAGCATAACGTACCTTCAAAAGCAACTTTCCTTTTTGTGTATTTTGTAAGAAACCTATTTAAAGAAGGAAATTTTAGATACAAGTGTATTGGCAGACAGAAAGATTTCGCATAATTGTTGCTCAAAATTATTACCGTTGGATATCCCTGTACTCATACCTCTTAAACGGTATTTTGTGCACACCTATATAATTATACAAAAACCGAATGAAGACATCCCGTATAAATTGCAATCTCTGTTTTAATAGTCAAATAATCTTCTGTTTCTCTTTACTAAAGATACCGATGTTATTGCTCCTCAAACTACAGAAGTTTTAACAGAGTTAGAAGAAGCCGTAACAACTTTCGTTTCCCCTCAGCAAGATTTTACATTAGAAGAAGAGGAAGAGGAAGCAGCGAGTCCAACAATAGGGGTCCATGTAGTTATAAGTCATATTGATACTCCTAGTGAATTTTATTTGCAACATTCGGATGCTTCAGAGTCAATCAGCCTCCTACAGGAGGAATTGCAGGAACACATTCCCAATCTGTCCAATTTAGAAAATCCGACAGCGGGAGTTTTATGCGCAGCACCTTACTCGGTCTGTCAACAGTGGTTCCGAGCCCAAGTTTTAGATGCTGACGATGATATAACGACAGTACGTTTCGTTGACTTCGGTAACACCGACGTAATAACTAATTCAAATGTTCATGTGAAAACTCTACCGACTGAAATGCTTTCTATCGAATACCATGCCAAATTATGTAGTCTCTTCGCTAAACCAATCGGAGAAGAGTGGAGTGCTGCCGCTATAGATGCTTTTGAAAATTATGTAAGCGTTGAAAATCTAACAGCTGAAATAATACATCAAGATGAGAAAACAACATATGTAGAACTTTACGCTGATGGCAAAAATGTAGCAGAGATGTTGAAGGAAGAAGGACTAGCTACAGATTTACATTTAGAGATTGAGAGTAGCTCCACTGGGTTTATTAGCCATCTAAATTCCCCGTCCGAATTTTGGATACAATTGGAAAGTTCATGTTCGGATTTAGAGTGGGTTGCTGATCAACTTGCAAATGCTGACAGCTATCCTGCTTTAGAGGATTTAACGCCTGGCTCTTTATGTGCGGCTATTTTCTCTGATGATGATTCTTGGTACAGAGCACGTATTTTGTCTAATACAGTTGCTGGTAAGATTCTATCGGTATGAATATTATAAATCTGATATCGAGAAATGATTTTTTTAGGCTTAGAAGTAATATTCATCGATTACGGTAATTCTTGCTCGTGTAATGGTTTAAGAGAACTACCCGAAGATCTAATAATGCTGCCTCCCCTCGCTCTTAAATGTAGCCTTCAAAAACCAAACGGAATATTGCAATGGTCGCAGGAGGCCACAGAGAAATTCAAGGAAATATCGGCTGATGGTGCAACAGTATTTAAAGTTAACATACTAACAACAGGAGAAACGTCGATCGTTCAGTTAACACACGGAGGTCAAGATATAAGCACTCGACTTGTACCAGAAACTAGACAGTGTTTTGTAAGTGTTGTCGATTCAGTGGATAGCTTTTGGGTACAATTTATGGATGACAACGCTAAAATTGAAAATATGGTTGAAGCATTGGAGCTCGCTGAATCCTGGCCTGAAGTAACAGATGCTGCAGACAATAGTTTAGTAGCTGCACTATTCGTAGATGAGGTTTGGTACAGAGCTAAAATTCTCGGGAAATCTACTGAAGGATATGAAACCCTCTTCATTGACTATGGAAACACAGCTCTAGTAACTAACTTAAAGCAACTTCCCGATGAATACGCAAAGATTGAACCATTAGCGACTAATTTCAAACTAGACATGCTACCAAGAACAAAGTGGGGTAATAAGTCGGATGAATTATTTAAAAGTATGACAGAATGTGGTAAGTGCTTATATAAGGTGTGTATAAATTGGTGCAAAAGCGACATTCTTTGTTCGATTCTGAATCGAAAATCTTAATGTCAAGATATCATGCTTCGTACATTTTCAGGAAGCCCCATGTTAAATTACAGTGCATTTTATAATAAGATTGATTCATTTTTGGATATTTATCTAATTATAAAAAAACCGAGGTGTACACGTTTGTACTACCGATTCCAGCCTTCCTGGTGCAATTTTGTAATACTGCTGCGTTAATTGTGTGTCTAACTATATGAGCACCTTTAGAAGTCGATCTCGTAAGCTATCGGCCAATCCATCTGCTTGAAAAACATTCATCCGACTACTCTTTACATTACGAGCAAAGTGAGCAGGAGCTTCATGATACATGTAAATCATGTTATGGCGTATGTTGAACGATATATGGTCAGTAACTTATTCCAATGCATTAAGACAATTTAATAGATAAATTGGCCCAATGACTGTAAATTATTATCCCCAACTAACTGTTAACAGAAAGCTTTCTTTGGTGCGGATTTTCCACGCAATCGTGAAAATTATCAGTATTAAATACATGATCTCTAGTAAACATCGACTCATCGCTCAATAGAAAACATCTTAAAAAATTACGACCTTCTGTAATCCTATTTAAGATTTATTTTATTTATTTAAGACATTGCAAAGATTTAGTCGAAATATGTTGTCGTTTTTGTAGAACGACTGATCTTTAGAAACATGATTTGAATGAAGTTTTTCTCTAGAACCGACCGAAACGGTTTCACTACAGGTGGTTAACGTTGAAGCTAATTGCCGCGTACTAACAGAGGAATCATGTACTCCATCTAGAATTTGCTCTTCTAATTGCATTGTACGCCTTTGTCCTCCCTGACTAGCATTAGCATTTTTTTTATTCAACATAGCAGTTTCACAAAGACGTTGATCCGGCTTTCGAAAGGCATTTCCATTAGGATGGCTTCGGTTTAGGAAACATGTAATATTCTTGTTCTGCCATATTAACATTTCTATTCATACATTGGGATAACATTGAATGTAAAGTACACTATGTTTGAATAAAATAATAACAAGAACAAACACGATAACTAATCAATATTATACAAATAACCACGAAAAAAGCAGAGGTTACACAAAATCATAACAGTAATATACAATTAAAGTATTAAAAACTTTTCTTTGTCCTAAATTTCAACCATCTATATCAACAGATATTGAACAATAACAAGTATTTGTAGACTGAAAATTCGAACTTCGGGAACTTTGTGAAGATATAGGAAGGATGATTTAATATTTTAATGAAATTTTTAATTCAAAACCAAACCAACAATGTCGTTGCGTAAAACTTTTTGCGCCAATTCACACCCATATTGAAAATGTTCTTGATATATGTACTTTTTCTAATTATAGGTGTTGCTATGTTTGATTTGGAATTGGTTTCTGAAAATATAGCTAGATTATATCTGAATGGCGCTGATATTCGGCCGAGTTTAGAGTACATAAAATGCACTCCCGTAGTATCCCTCCAAAGTAGTCCTAAGAAGATGCTTGTAGAAACAGAATCCCCAAAAATTGCAGAACATTGCAGTACCATAATGGCAGAAACCATTACTGAAGTCAACGACATAGCAATAGACGAGAGGCAATCTGTAGATATTATGAAAGAGCTTTCACATCAAGATGAAGAAAATATTCGACAAGATAATAGTCTTGGGCAAAATGTGTCAACTCCTTCATTACAGATAACTGAGCAAACTTCTGACATAAAAAACGTAAATGGTATAACTACTGCAGATATAGTGCAAAATCACCTTGAAAGTATTATTGATAAAGTTTCACGACATCGCAGTGAAGATACATTTAAACAAAATGAGTCAATCCCTGTAATTGAAAAAAATGAGGTAGCTTCTGAAATAAACAATATTCATGATGTAACTACTGCAGAAATCATAGAAAATCATATTGAAAACATTATTGACAAAGTTGTAATTAGTTCACATCATTCATCTCAGAAATTAAACGAAACGTCTGCAACTAATACATTTGAAGCTGTTAACATTGACAAAAATTCAACCAAGGAAGATCAAAAAACGTTTGAAGCTGTTAAAATCAAGAAAACTTCAACTGAGCAAGAAACTAATAAAACCAATAAATGTAAAACTATCGAAACCGACCAGAATCTAACTATTCAAGAAACGTGTGAGACTGATACACTTAAAATTACCGAAACAGATCAAAATTCGACCAGCCAAGAAATATCTGAAACTAATACATCTAAAACTATCGAAATCGATCAAAATTCAGTTAACCGAATAGTTAATGATAATGTAGAAGACAGTTTAATAGGTAGCTGTCAGATACTAAGCGAAAAAGGCCACGAAACCTCCCCCCTCGAAACTAGTGTGGTAAAATTTGATGCGACAAAATGTGATATTATAAATCAGGAAACTTTGATACATCAAACTGATAAACCAGTAGATAGCTTAGTCGTTAAGGATATTAGAAATGAACCCACAAACTCCAGTCACGAAGTAATTAATACACTAAAATGTGATAGAACTGTTGAAATTTCTGAAACTAATAAGAAATGTACCGAGAGTAGTAGCGTAATAACGGAAGCTAGTGATACAGGACATTCCCCGAGAAAAGACAAAATTACTGAAAATATAAAATTGGAAGAAGAAAAATGATTCTCAAAAAGGCATACTAACGCTTACTATTTTATTACTTTTTAAATACAATATGCTTCAATCTATCAAAAGAAGTCTTGATTGGAAACGGCTGACTTTAAGGAATATTTTTGATATTTTTCTATAGCACTTACCAATCCACTTTAATTTTATTATTAATTAATATTTAAGAAGTTGTGCTCCTTTATCGTGCTTCAACATCGTTATAAATTTACGTTTCCATCCTATTAAAAATTGTTTATTTGTTGTTATAAATAGCTAAGTAAAAGAAAAAAAAACATTTTATTTGGTTTGTATAATATAACTTTTTATATAATAAAGTTTAAAATACAGGAGAGTCGTTTACATCTATTTACCCTAAAAGATTTTTAACAATTCATTCATTGCAAATTAAACTGTATTGGTATTTGTAAAAATATAAACAATAATTTACATTAACAAAGCATTCGAGGAAATAGATATTTTGTTGGAATAGTTTTAGCACAAATATGGTTAATATTTTAATTGACATACTAATTCGATATCACGTGGCACTTGTGTATTAATAAAATTAAGAAGTGTCATTAATATGACTGCAGACTATGAAACAATATATTTCGAAAAGTATAAATAGTACTTAGTGCCTAGAATCAAATTCGGTATGGTTTCTCTTTGGACCATTAGATTGTCGAAATTGGAGGAAAAGGAATGTCAATTCGAAAGCAAAAGATGGACAGTATGTGCTAAAGAGTTGAAATAAAATTCATTATTTCGATTTTTAACTTTGTCATAATTGTAGATTAGAGCTATACATCAATACCTAAGACAACAATTAAAAAATGCTCTAAATGCAAAAATACGGTGCAAAAACTTAAACCTTGCTAAGTAAGCATTACCATTTTAATTTGTAGTAGAGACGTGCTTCAGTTTTGAGTTATCACAAAAAACAACAGTTTAGAATTATTTAACAATAGCCCCTCTGTCCTTTTTTCAATGATAAAAACGACATCTTTTGTAACTATTTAGAATAACGTGTGATGAACAGTACTAATATAAAGTGAAATCTGTGATAAAGACCAAAAAAAAAAAACAGTAAGGACCTTTCTTCAAAGGTGTGATTCTGCTGCACGTTAAAATCTGCCTCCATATCAGCCACAAAATGCGACATCACAAAATCTGGATTTAAATGTATTACCACGTCTGCCTTATGCTATCAGATTTTCATCTATTCAGCCCACTTAGACACGAAGACAACAAAATGGACAAGAAAGTTGTATGCAAGTGGTTATGTCAACAAGGTCACAAATTTCTTATCACGGGAAGCAAGTCATGAAGTAAATGCCTGAGTTTTAGTGATGATTACGTTGAAAAATAATAGATGTTTGTACGGAATAAAATGTTTTTTGTCATAATTTTTTTATCGAAACTTTTCACTTTCAAAAAAATTAAGAAAATCAGTCGATTTGAGCATTTCATTCATTAGCTAAAATAGGAAATAATGAATTTTATTATAGACTCTCAGGGCCGATATCACTATATAAGTACGGTTTTCGAGTTCCAAATTATAATGTACACAGACTATGAACCTTGATCTTCACCTATTAATAATTCATGTTATCGCAGCTATAAGCGGATTCACTAAAAAAACTCACGTTTCCTAAAATGTATTGATTTTTAATCGCGAATTGATGGGCTTAGTTTAATTACTTACGATTAAAATGTTAATAAAAATAAGTACACTTGTTTTAAATTTGATACAAAGGCTCATTATGTGGGTTTTTATTAAATCTATAGAAACAACGGTATAATATGTACGAATACTGCAACAAATGAATTATGTAACAACCCTATTCTGCAATTATTAACTAAGTAAGTAACTGTAAGAGAGTCAATAAGAGATATTGTACAATATTTCCGTTGACACTATTATTTTTAGTGGACGGAATGATACATCCGCAGAAATAGAAATGAATGAAAAGTGAACTGTATAACGGTAATGTCCTACATTGACATTTAATCAGTAATTGGCATGCTTGCAATGTTTTTCATATTCTCTTAAATAAGCCATGTAGTAGATACTTTTATTTATTTAATTGAATAGCACTCAACTAATTTAAAAAGTGAAATAATTCTTAACTTCTTATAAATTTAATTAATTCTACGTATCAAATTTAATTAAATATTTGAAGCAATTAAGTCTCTTCATTACCATATCGCTCATTTGAACATTCCACAACAAACTGCCAGTACATGTAGAATGCACCCAACTACTTTGGCTGTTCACAAACTGCTTTTGTAGTATCGAATGTGCTTGAACAGCGGAATAACTGTGGAAGTATGTTCGGAAATTACGTAAATTTTGCTTGAACACTCAAATACATTTACGCACGCGTCGTACGATTTCTAATCGCGTTTGGTTGTTGCTTGAACAGAGGTATTCGCGGCGATGATATATTTCGAAACTGGCCGGACATACCCGAAGTGGGGATTATCAACGGCGTTCTTTGTTATGCTCGACGAGCATTAATATTTTTCTTAATCGGTTTCCGACATTAGAATACACCGGCACTATTATTAAATGTATTAATATTGGTAGTAATCGAATTGCACGCTATTGCAAAAGCACTCGTTTCTGCAGCCTTGTCTATTATAAACCCTTGCCATTTATTTTAATTTCCATGGATATATCTTTAATATAGTATAATATTTAACTCATTTTAAATCTGTAAAGTATCTAATATTATATACAAATATAATAACAAACCTCTTAGATCACTTATAAACTTATTTACTAAAATACATTTATGCCGCTTACCAAAAATATTACGGTCACAAATGGAGTCACAAAATTGTTGTATGCTGAAATTACTGTAAAAAAATAACTTCTAAGTATATCTAAAACTATTCCAACAATTTCAAAAATCAATTTATCATACAAAAGACGTCTACGATATACATCACTTTATAACATTCGATAAAGGGAAATATTTTTGCAATTATCACAAAATCCTATCACAACTAACTCTAATAAGAAACTAATAATTTAAAAAGTAAAAAAAGGTCATCCGTTATAAAATGGCAAGAGCTTATGTATATTGAACAATATCAGATGAGCCGAGTTTGATCGATTGAATATCTCGAGTAACGTCTTATATATATATTTTTATATGTAAATAGTTTTTGATCAAGTTCTCGACATTCCTTAAAGATCTTACCACTTTATAACACCAGCATTACAAATTTGTTTCATTTAGCTTAAAAAATCCTAAGCCTACTACAATAATAATGGCAATTTTAGCATTCTTTAGTTCTATGTACTATCTAAAAAATAACTGATAGCTAAGGAGGGAATGTTTAAAAGAAAATTGAAGAGATAATGATAAGGCAAGAAAGTTACAAGCAATAATTTAATTTTGGTGTATTCGTGTAATTGTATACAAATCTTTTTTCACTTAAATTTCTGTTGATGCATATTTGTAAGCCAGGTATTAATATGCAATATATTTTAAGAATTTGTATAAGATTAAAACTGCAAAAATTTATTACAAACGTGGGAGGCTTTTCGGAAATTAAGGACAGTTGCGTTCTACCGCCACAAAATGTTTAAGACAATTTCTGAGCTCGCCGACTATGAAGTGCGCTCTGTAATACGGTTTTTGAACGCAAGGAATACGAAGGCAGCCGAAATTCATCGTCAACTTGTGGAAATTTATGGTGAAAATATAATGACAGATGGAATGATGAGAGAGTGGGTTAGACAATTCAGTGATGGACGAACGATCATAACGAAGCACCAACTGGGCGGCCTTCTGTTATCAATTATGGTTTAGTTGAAGAAGTTAAAGAGAGAATTCTTGAAAACAGGTTCACAATAAAAATCCTTAGTGATAAGTTTAACAGCGATAACGACGTAAAGAATGATGTTCTGCAGTGGCTGTTTTCACTAACGATATGTTCTTTGAAGAGTTTATAGCAAAATTGGTTTCCCGCTATGGCAAACGTCTGAGCAATGGTGGCAACTATATAGAACAATAATTCAAGATACGCCCTTTCATGTATAAATAAATTTTATGTTGAATAAAATGTTTTCATTAGCTTTTTTAAACTTACTTTCCAAAGAAGCCTCGTCTATGAAACACATCATCTTTTATACGAACTAAATCTAAATCATTATTATAAAATTATATAAATTACCTCTTTAAATGCGTACAGTCAATATCCTACAATGGGATAAATTACAAAAGAAGTTAACATAACCTCACAGCGATAGTCCCTTGTCGTTAAACTTAACCATAATTTTTTACTGGTATAATGTCTTATTTGATGTACTTTTATATTTTGGCACTGGGAAACATTCAGGATAAACATGTAACACGTACCAATATTTCTATAACACTGATGTCACCACAAGTTCAATTTTTTTTGTTAGTTTTTATAGCAATCTTTCAAGCGTCTTAGGATTATTTATAATTTTGTTTAAAATCGTATTTCCAACTAAAAATAATTTTGAAAATGGTCATGCAATCTATTCTAACACTGTAGGCTTAAAATTGTAATTCATATATTGAATAGACAGGTTATAGAAGAGGCTGTCAGAAAAATGTATCTACTTCTAACGGATGACTATTCACTAAATAAAAACTCATTTTAAAAACAATACTTGCATAAGCTTTATAGTGACTGGCAAATATGTGGTGTATTTTATTTAAAGTTGTCTTATTATATAATAGTTAATCAAAGTTACACCCATTCTTGCACACTAATCAGAAATACTTTAGAATTACACGGCAAAACTTAGAACAGTAAAAACAATGCTAACATGGTGGCCGTGAACTGTTTAGAAAACGATTGGTAATATATTAATGCAAATACTGTCAGTATTTCCGTTAAGAGGTGGGTGCAACATCATAGATGCGTTTACAGCGTATTTGCTACAAAGGGTGTCAGCAGTTCTCAAAAAATGAGTTTTATTGAATGAGTAAATAGTTTTTCTCAAACTTGATTTTTGGTTGGTAAGTAATGTCATCCGGTAGAAGAAGTGCATGAACTTTCTTGACATCCTGTATATGATCTTGTATTTCTTGATACTTTTCTGGAAGATATTGCAAAATAATTAACGAAATTATCGTTGCTCACTTAACTAATCATTAAATTTTGTAAAATTTTTATGATAAAAATATAGCATGAGCTATATGCACGATATATATAAAAACAGTATCATATGTAATTTAATTATAACAGTGTAAATAGGGTCAATATATGAATACTCTAGTTTTTAAAACGAGAAGATACAAGCTATGTAAAATTGGAATGCATACTTATTGCAGTCTAGAATTCAAGTCTTCAGAAAAAATATGTACATAGTAAGTGAAACCTACATCAAATGGAAGAAGAAAATAACTAGAGGATTTGATGTAAGTAAGAGAAACCTCCTCACTGAGTATAAAGTAAAATTAAGAAAACATAGTTTTGCTATAATGCCAACTATACAAGACACGCCACACTTATTGTGGTCCTTCTTGTATAGTATGTGTATAAAAACTACATTTCACAGCTTATGTGATGTCAGGAATGCTAAGCTACATTTGGATAACAAAAAATATTATATACGCCAAAATATAAAACAATCATTCGGATTAATTTGTGCATTTACCCCAACATATATAGGCAATTTATTCCTGCATCAGTTACAAATAATTCTAAGCCATTTGTCTTTGAGAATATAAAGGTATTGCTTCCAAATTAAAGTATTTTTAAAATAAAGATATTTGCAAAATTTGCAATATTAGATGCAATCTAAATCAGTCACATCCAGAAGTCGACTAATGTGCAACAAAAAGTATATTAATACTTTATTTTCCGGGTATCTATTCAAGTACTAGTGCATTTATTTATTGGGTCAACTAAACAGAAAGCACAAGTCTTTTAAGTCATTCTCCTGAATATGGCTCTGTACCTACTTGGGGAGATTAGAATTATCCATCACTAAGAACATTGTTGCATTAACAATTCAAATTTGTTTAAAATAGATACAAATATATACATACATACATACATTCTTAAAAGAAAATGTAATGGCAAATTAAATCATAAAAATCAAGTATTTATAGGTTGAGTTTGTACTATTCATGTATAGTCTGACTGATTAACAAGATTTTGGTCTTTGACGAGCTGGTGAAGAAGGAACTGTTCTATATCTGCATGATAATCAAGAAATAACTTTCAGAATAAGTAGAGTCACTTAAACTTACCTGAATTCATAGTTTACTTGAGTCACCTTGCTGCTCCAAAAATTTATTAAAATCAATACCTTTGAGTAACTAAAATGATAGAATTAAAATTAGTCTACATCAAATATCAACATACTTGTATTTCTACCTGTGAAGGTTGTAGAAAACGCTGGGGAATACGTGGTATACTGCTAACCGAATGAGGTGGTCCAAAACCTAAGCCTAGTAGTACAGCTTCTGGATCTGGCCGTCGTGATTCTAAAACTGATTCAACACTAGAACAGTAACTACTGTTGTCGTCAGATTGTGTGGATAGTTCTCTTCCAAGCAAGGTTAAATGGGGATGCGGCTTAGCTGGTGATGAATTCGTTGGAATATTTGGTGTTACAGGTGTCATTGGTAATTGTGGCAAGGTATTCACCCATTGTTGTACAGTAATGGGAGATTTTTTCATTTTTTTAACGCGTTACCTACAGGTTAATAGGTCTTAATGCAAGCAATGTTAAGGCAAGAATAATTGGTAAACCTTAAGTTTGTCGTCAATTACGCTTTCCATTATAATTGTTTATTTTTCTAAGGCAACTCTGCAACCAGCCACTGGAAGACAAAGAACCATAAATCTCAACCATCTGATTTTCCTAGTGTCACATTTACATTATTTATGATTATGACATATCAGAAATACGAACTGACACGACACGAACACAGATATTTTTGCGGTAGAGACATAGAACACCACTTTTAAGTCGCCATTAGTTTGTATCAAATATGTCAAACGAGTTTTTCTTTTATTGCGAATTTGAAGTAAATGTATATAAGCAAGAGCAATTTGAAAACCTTAGTAATATATACCTTCAAAATAATTACTATTATACAAATTTTCCTGCCTAATCAAACAGATACCAGAAAAATGGCGACCTAATATGCCAATGTGATGTATTATATTATACAAAGCAACCCTAAACAAAAATAAATTAACATTGCACTGTCTCACGAGATAGTGCAGTTTACAAATGTTGTACAGCATATGCACATAAATGATAACAGTCATTTTAAAAGAGATGTAGACTATCATCAATTATCCCGTCAACCATTTTTAAATCTCGCAGACAATTTAAATTGGCAATTTTGGCTGCAAAAATCATGTTTACCACGTTTATCCTAAAAAAAAGTTGTGAATATGACCTTCATTGCCGGGAATGCCAACTTAAATTGTTCGCGAGATTTAAAAATGGTTGACTAGGGATTACTGCATTAGATAATCTTGTTGTGTAACACTAGATCGCGATAACAAAAAGAATCTAAAGAATTTGCTCTAACATTTTCTGAAAAATAGTCTTTCGGCATAAAAAAATAGAAAAGAAAATAAAATTATATAAATATTATATCTAACATTAAAATTTTATTTTTCTTCAGAATTGATCAAAAATTATAGTAAAATCTAACAATTGTGTAACAACTGACTGACTGTTACATTATCATTAAAATCCTACTCCTTGTTCTTATGACGTCATGCGCAGCCCTAAAGATACTTTCGCTATTTCCGGTTACGTTTCAAACTAATAATAAGTTATAAGTATTGTTACTAATTAAAGTGTAAACAGAGTGTCATGACTAAATACAGTTAAGACACTTCTAAGCCTATTTCTCACAAAATAAATATAACAACAATGAAAAATTGATCAATTTTGACATTGTAAACTAAATGAAAGATGAGCCACTTAATCCTGTTTATTTAATATGCATTTCTCTCTCTTTCTGTATTTCATTTTAAAACAGTTCTTGTTAGAACTATTATTAGATAAATTACCCAAATGCGGAAAACATTGTGTAACTATATAGTTGCAAGAAATAATCAGTTCTTTGATAAATTACTTTAAAAGAGAACGTGACATTTCGCGTTTGACTGCTATTACAAACATTACCTGTCATCTGTAAATCAAATATCGCAGAATATAAAAACACATTAAATTCTTCTTTCTCCGAAAAAATCAAAAAATTTGTCATAAAGTATGAATGGCAACATCGAAACTTAGCGTGGTCCGAGTAAATAAGATTTGGTGGGAGATTCTTTACCTAAAATCGCCGAATACTACGTATAGCATATTCATTTCATCCGAAAAAGAAACTCATTTTTGTAAGGTCCGATTTACAAACTAATTGAATATGTAACACTGTAAATAACGATCTTTTTAGGTGCGCAAATTATGTATGTTAAAAAAACAATGGCATTTGTTTAAACAGATTTTATTAATGATATGACGCATTGATATGGATTATGATCAAAGCACATTACTAACTGATATGATTAGCGATGGTCATTGGGCGGGGGCGGCTGAGGGACCCGTCCGGGAGTATCCTGATTTAGTTGGGATGCGGTAACGCTACGAGTTTGCAAAGTGGACGTCGGTGGATCATCCAACAGTTGGCGCAATCTCTGCAATTGCGCTTCTAGCTGTCTGTTATGATCCTCTAATATTTGCATTCTCGCTTCCAGTCGTCCTTTGTGCTGCCTTAACAATCTCGCTTCGGCGACGACATCGTGTTGGGCTTGCATCGGATGTGGGGCGCTTCCTCTTTGCAACTGTTCGTACTCTTGACGCAACGCGGCGTTTTCAGCTTCCAATTCTCGGATCATTTCTTGTAATTCGGCTCTTTGTTCTTCATCGATAACAAGCATCAGCTGTCCGGGACTAGCTGGGGCGCCCTCTAACGAATGGCACAGATCGGCAATCAGTCTATGTTCATCTTCGGGAGACGAAGCACGCAATTCCACTTCGGCTAAGCGACTAGCGTATATTTCCAGTCTTGAATGCATATCATTATGTTGTGGCGACGCTATCGGACTTTCCAATTCATCTCCTTCCAATACGGAACGCACAGGGAGGTAACCGACTCGCGGGTGCTTTAAGAAATGTCTCTTTCCTTTGAATTTATTTCTTAGAGCACGCGTGAAGTCTCTAACATCTTCCGCGGAGGTAGTCGCTGCACAGTATTCGTGCATTGGATGAGATAGTTTGTGCCCTTTCGTTAATCTACCAGCGAAAAAACATGCTTGGCACATATCGAAATTAAAACATTTCAAGCACCTATATCTCAATCCGACTATGGGGTATTGTTTGCAAGAATTACACTTAGCTTGATGTTTAGCAGTTTCCGCTGCAGCTAACCGATGTAAAACTGGAAGCCATACCAGCGACTGCGGTTCTTGTTTTAACCACGCGAGGAAATGGGCAACTTCTAAGTCGTCCCGATCGCCTAAACAACTTCGAACGCTGGGTTCTATATTTGAACCTCCGAAAGCAGCAATTTCGCCTAGTTGGCGAGGTATTTGCAGAACGTCGTGGAGCAATAATCCTAATTTGCGCTGGTCGGCTTTCTGTTGTGGGTCAGCAATTAATCGGAAAAGGTAACGATATTTATCTTCTAGGTGTCCTTTTGATAATATGGTTAAACCAACCTAAAATACATAAATTTAGTAAAACTTCCAATTACATCTAGTACTGCATAAGAAACGCTTATCGTCTAACAGATGCAGTAGCATGCAGCGCGCTTTGGTCTATTTTATTTTATTGCCTTTGTGTGTTTCCAAGGCGATAATTTACAAATACAAGTATAAAATTCATGAATAGGATTTACTATACCTATCTAAATACGTTTCCTAAATATCTTTCTAAGAAATTGAGAAAGTGCCACTTAATGATCTTCTGCCTATTATTATTCCCACCCAAACGAAGAAAAAACTGCGTATTGAGGCATTGTTGGATACAGGAGCGTATTCTCAACGCACAATTGCAAAGAAGGAAAAGATACCCTCTACAAGTACCGGAAGAGCGTTTTGCGGCAAGAAAGGGATCCCTACTAAGGGAGATGACGTATCCTGCAACCAACAACTGAAAACCGAAGTTTATCCGCCAAAGAAATAGGATATGTAATTTCTCAAGGAGGAGTGCAAATATGCACACGTACAGTACATAGACGATTGTACTAAGCCGGATTAAAATAATTTAAATGAACATGTACATTAAGCAATTTCTTTTTTGAACATTGTCTTTTCGTAAAAGATCGTATTTAGCGATGAGTCAAAACTAGAGGCCATGACTGAAAGAGCTGAATTAGTTAGACGACGTCGATCTGAACGGTTTGGTGAAGCTAGTGTACTAAAAACGGTGAAACACCCTTCCTCAGTTATGGTATCGTCCTGTATATCAGTCGAAGGTCCTGGACCACTGTATTTTTGCCAAGGCACCATGAATCAACACCAATATAAACGTGTATGAGGATGCCTTGATACCATATATCAATGATTTAGACTCGAATGAAGGCCACACGAAAAGGCACTATGCCGCATGGCCAAATACATTTAAAGTTTCTTGGAAACGCGCGCTCTGTCAGTGTTGGTCGAAAAATTCTCGTGACCTTAATGTAATTGAGAACGTGCGGTGTGTTCTAAAATCACCCGTGTATTCGAGAAGAAACACTATAAAAGAGTAATTAGTAAGAAATATTGAGGATATATATAGAAAAATGGCGCTAGAATTAGATATTAACACTTGCATGGACAGTATGCCAAAAAGAATAAGAGCAATTATAAAAGCCAAAGGAGGCATTACAAAATATTAGTTGTGACGATGTCTAAAAAAACAGTTCTGAATAAACTTATGCTTGTATAATACATCTTTCATTATATATTTTAACAAAATGCTATTTCAGCAAGTGGCCCTAATAAATTGGACAGGGACTGTATATGAATATTACATTGTTAGATGTGGAAAGTTCATTCCCTTTATGTCAACAGGTATTTTCACCGCAACAGGCGCGTCACAAAAAAAAGCAACTATAGGGACCTACGCGTTTGTTGCAAGTGTATAGCGGAGTTTATCCGTGTACCAATCACCACATAGTCCTTTAAACGAAAGAGGCGCGTAAGCAAAGTGGAGTAAAACTTCACATATAAAATGAATATTACTTTCAGATTTCCTTAAGTACTTTAACAAATACATTTATAAGACAAAACCTATGGTCATTAACATAAATTCAACGATATATTTAAAATAGTGTTTCAATTGAAAAAAAGGTTAAAACTCGTCACGAATTTTACATACCTGAATCTAACTATGTAAAAATATATAGTGTTTGTTCAATTAAGAAACATACAACTTTAGTGTTATTCGCCTTCAAAACGCACTGTATACTTGGAAATAATGACATCATCACTCTATGGTAATTGAGAGGTAATGACATTCTCACCTTAAAACTTAATACGCGCAATTGTCCAGTACGTTGACTGTCATAAACATTCAACAACCAATTCAAAGCCATATCGACGCAAAGCGGAATATCCACCAATGTTGGGTACTGCGTAGACGCGTTCGAATAAATTCCTCTCAAAACCAACATCATATCGGCCACGTCTAGTAACTTATCGTTTTGACCTCTCAAACCGTGTATGTCGAAAGATTCGGAAGCTGCAGACAGAGTAACAAGATCCAAGCATAGTTTCTTCTGAATGGCGCGTAACTTTAGAGCGGTTCTGTACGCTGAGAATCGAACCTCATTCAACTGCAGCAAACACGAAGCTAACTCTATCATTTGTGGATGATCCCAATGAGTAGTTTCCATGCTGTGATTAATGTAATAAGGTACTTTACTTGGAGTCGTTGCTCTTTCCCATGGCGGTTGAACGCTAGAAGGACCTGGTGAAGTTTCACCTACAGAAAGAATACGAAAGTTTAGTCAGAATATTAACAACATAATTGGAGCGTGCAAAGTAAAAGAATACCTTGGCAACTGCTTGTCAAGACTTCCCTACGTTCACGTATTGCAGCTTGCAATGCTCTGTATCTTGCCGTACAATCTTCTAATTGTGTGGCCGAACTTTGAGGCAACGCAGGACCAAGCATCGCAGCCTGTGCTCTTGCTTCGTCTAATACGCGTTGTAACGGCGGCAATTGTTGCTCAAGAGTTCTTAAATTAGTCAACAATTCCCTTGCTTCTGCAGCGCTTCTAGGTCCGCTCCAAGAAAGCGTTGCTCTTTCTAATCTACCAACAGCAACAACGGCCTCCTCGAGATTTACGGTCAATTGCTTCAATTTCTGTTTAAAAAAGAATAATCTATTTGAAAAACATACGGGGGTAACTTGAAAAAACTATCAGCCAGGTTTCGAAATAGTACTCTTAGGGAGATATCATTAAACGTTACCAGATTTCTAATACCAGGGTTACTTCAAATGTTTCAAAAGTTGGTACTCCGTATAGTACTACCATTTTGACAAATTTTATTAGAAAAACTTTTAGTATAAGTTACTGATACTTAACATAAACTGATTTTGTATAAATTACGCTTGAATAAAATGTTCTGAAGCATAATTTTATTATGTTTATTGCAAGAAAAATAAATGTATTTATCGGTTACTCATAGTCTAAAATTTGACAGGTGACAGAAACGATAAACAAAACAAGTGTATTACCCTAAAAAACAAAGTGCGCCAAATAACTTGGCAACGATCATAGTTCTAAAAAAAGATAGTTGCATGCGAATCCATATAGAGTTATAAAAAAGGTCTGGCTATACTGCAATACTTGGAAGATTGGGTGATGGTCCATAGCTATAAGAATGGCATTTCTTTGCTATCAAATCATTTATTACAATCCCGCAAACAATTATTTGTTAACAAATAAATTAAATTAAATAGGAGCGCTAGTGTGTGGTAGTTTTTATTGAAAAAAAATAAAGGTTCTAAAGCTATCCACGAATGAATTGTAGCCGTGTCTAGACAAACTGCCACGCAAGCACAATTCTGGTGAAAACAATTTCGGTGGAATGGAAAATTGGCACATTTTACTATTACTATTGGAGATTATTATTACTATTGCAGAAGGCAAAATAAGCGGCGCACCATAGGCGTGCGCTTGATAGTAAGTGCATAACATAAATTATAAGTTATATTTCATAAAACATTGCGAAGAAAGAATTGTTTTCAGTATTTTGGATAAAGATCAGTTAAATATTTGCAACATTAGATATGTTGTCACAGTTGTTTCAGCAGAGTTCGATGTGAAGAAAAAATATTTTTATGGAAAAGGCCGATCGTTCGAGATAATAATCTAATAAAATGAAACTGTAGATTGTACGTAAACCATTGTTAAACCTAATTGAAACAATTTGATTGCTTTGCAAACTAGTAGTAATTTTCTCTGGAAGACAGGTGATAGAAACCCGCCCGCAAAACGACAATCAATTGAATATGCGTCGAGAAAGTGTACAATCAGCGTAGAGATATACAGCAACACTATTCACAAATTAAAATTAGTCTTGGTAAAAAAGCGTCTACTAAATTACAAACAAAGGGAATCGCTGATAGCCTCTACTTTCCTTCTTCTTTTTATTCAAAAATATTTTAGAATGAAAGAATTTGAATCAGATGAAGAGTTAAGGAATACTATTAACAACTATTTTATCGCTCTTCCCACAAAAAAATCTTTTGTAACCGAGTAGCTCTGTTTGAAAATCGTCGGGAATAGCGTTGAAAGAAGTCACGTCTCCATTAACAGCTACGTAAATATCTTTCTAAATTTCTTTCGCACAATAGTAATAATAATAGAAAATATACATAATAATTTAACTTACAACTGCATTTTGTTCGAATCGCACGGCCAGTTGATCGGACCTATCTATTAACGCATTCCATTTATCCGACAATTTAACCAATTCCCTTCTTAAATTCCTTGGTAAATCACCAGACGGTTCACCCGCCACAAATTGCCGCGCACTACGTAAGCTAGCTTCGACTAGAGGTCTCTTATCCTCGAGCTGCTGCCTAAATGCCCTATGGTCGTCTTGACGTGCCGCAAGCCCCAATTCCGTATCTTTGCGAATTACCCATTCGGTTAATTCGCGCAGGGATAACAACAAAGCATTCCAATAATCCGTATTATGTTCTAAACGATTCCTGAGATCAAGTGTGCGAGTTTTAAGAGCCTATAAAACAAATTAGTACAATAAAATTGTGTTAGAGCGTAAAGTTATGAAATAAAATTGACCGCATGTAATGTTTCTACCAATAAGACTTGTTTTTAAGAATAATAAGAAAAAGCAAAAACAAAACTCTTTTACCTGCCTATTAATTGGCATCATTTTTGGGAATTTACAATTAATGTATCAATCATATAACACACGCACTGACAATTTTATGATTTCTAATAGAGCTATAGAAAATGATACTCGACGAAGATTTTTGTTTGCACTAGGCCTGAATGGCTTTTTTTAGAACGTGTAAGAGGATCGTTACACACGCTATTTTAAACAATTATGCTTTAAAGCTGTACCATTAAACCCGAAGCCAATGTGTTTACATACAATAGCAATTATCATCTTTCTAAATCAAGTAACGCTGAGAATATATTGTGTTAAGTGAAGAAAGAAAAACGTGTTTGGCGTTGGAATATTATTTTGTTTCGAGTTTATATAATAAGAACGTATTTTTGAGATAATAATTCGTTTCATGTACATGGTTTGCAGTAATTAGAAAACAAGACAGAAGAACTGTAATGCAAAATATAAATATGTATCCAAATTCCAAAACTGTATCACACATTACTACATTATTTCAAAAACAAAGCATGTCCAATTGTTTTGTACTAAATTAAGACTACAACATGCGTAGATATCTGTGCCTGCTTATAAATACAATATAACCGTAAATATACAGCACCGAAATTGCAAAAATGAGTTGCCATGGAAGTGACATTGAGGTCAAACTTGTTTAAATAAACATTAATGGGGGTGGATACTCTTAAAATTCCGCGGAAAGCTACGGGCACGTCATCTATTTGTTGCTACTAATTTCTAGGCCGGTATATAGTCTATCATATATGTGATTTTTAAAATTATTTGCTTGACAACACCTGTCAAGGTTTATGAAATAGTGGAAGGAGTATTAGAAATGTTTTGACCAGGTTAGTACAGGTAGTAAATCATTTTTATGTGGTTATCTGGTGGCTCAGTGCCTTACACGCTCGGCTATCAGTCTCGGAGTTCTGGGTTCGCGAACCTCGGAGCTGCTTCTCAGAGTTGATATTTTTTGTGGTTTTCCTCATTCCATGGCGAATGCTGAAAATACCTTAAGGCGCACCACAAGCGCAGGCGTAATAACTCGTGGCCAGTTGGTGCCCCCGATAATTGGATAAAGCTGTTGGGGGATAGGCGTGGATTATTATTATTATTATTATTATGTTCCACCTAAAATTTAGGTTTGATACTTCACCTAGGCCTATTTTTTTAGGATATCTACGTATTTTAAATACTGCTACATTTCAAGAGGCAATCATACCATGTTTTCTGGGTAAGAGAATAGAATATAAGTGGTACTGTCTAACAGTATTTTTTTATACATAGATCTCCCATAAAAAATGAAGAGGTGCAAAAAATGTGACTATAAAGAATTGGAAATGAGATCAGCAATTACAGTGAAAAAAATCTTGTTTGTTCAACCCATTTTACAAAAGAGTGTTTGGATGGCGAATATTTAATACGATATTCATTACCTACAATTAATTTACCTGGTTATTGTTATATTAAACAGGTTTGTATGATTTACTAACATATTAAAAGGTTAATTTTCCAATTTCTAAGTTTGCTTTTTTTATATTGTATCTGTTTATTTATGACCCTATATTACATTATTACAACAGACATACTTGTATAATATCCAAACATTTTTAATATTATCCGAGACCCCTTTCTCTATATGGGTTTTATATTATATTGAACCTATTCCGTTAAATACATATATATTGTATGTATACAGATATAATTTGAGCAAAGTTAACGGTCATAATCCGCATGTGCGTGTCCCGTTATCCTTTCTCGATGCAGTATTCCCCTACAATCAGTCATTCGTCGAATGCAGTACTTCGCTATTGCCCTATATCATGGCTATAACTAGAGTGGGGGAGGCTAGGATTGTAGATACCTCCTCGTCGATGACTTTGCTCAGATTATGTCTGTATATAATTGCAACTATTAACTGTTGCTCTGAATATAATTATTATGTTATTGAATATATAGAAAATCAAGCATTTTTCTATTCTTCAATTTTTATAATTTAAACATTTAAACGCGTAATTTCAGAAACTCTTTAAATTTCACGTTGATTTTTATACAAAATACCGGTACAACTACTAGAGGCGGTATAAAAAGTTGTACCCTTACCCCGAGAGTTACCATTCCAGTGAGTGAGTTCTGTATTAATGTGTTATCTTTCAAATTATACAACATTGTCGGTGTTCGATGTGCATGTTTCCAAGTTGAAACCGCGTCGTAATCGCAATTGCATTGGTTTCATTCCTCTCACCAGGGAATGAAAACATAATTCAGATTTTTCTAAATCAAACAGTGAAGTATATTCGAGTGTATTACATGAAATATAATTATATTATATTGCGTGACGTTATTCTTATTCTATTTTCAATATATTGCACGAATTATATTTTGCAATACACTTGAACGCGTATAGAGGTACTAAATTCCAGTTTTACATCAGTGCAGTAAGTCAAACGACTACAAATCTCCCGGCCTTTGTAGGCCAAATCTATGAAATTTGCAAGTTAAAAGGAAAACAAATTCAGGAAGAAAGGTATACTATAAATTTACCTGCCATCTTCTTTCCATCTCATCACCTCTTAATTGTAACATCAGAGCATCTTCAGGTGCCAACGAACCCAAAAGAGCAAGACTTGAATTTCTTAATGCTGTATGTGTTGGTGCCTGTCTATCTATATCATTTTGTAATTCTTTAAGCTGATGAGAAGCTCTTCTAGATTCCACATCACCTTCTAATGTTTCCAACACTGACTCAGCTTCACTTAACCAAGCCAAAAATTTATCCATTGAACGATCTAAGTTCTGCAACGAACTTAAAGCTGCATGCAATAATTTCCCACGATTTATGACACAAGCATCTAGTCTATCGTAATGCTGTTTTATGTACTCTGTAATCTGAGAAATAAATTGTGTTAACACAAAATTGGTATGATCAATTTTTTAAAGGATGATTTTTAGTATTATTGAAAAAATAAAAAAGTCATGCCCACCGAATGTTGAAACTCTAAGCTACTATTACAATTTGTGTTAAAAAGGGTACCTTTTTATAATGACTAGTATCTTCATGCTGATGCATTGTAATCAGTCTTTGGGTGAGTTGTTGAAATGCTTCGATTTGTCCCTTAAACTGGTGCAGTTCAGCATGAAATCCCTTCTGTTCCCTTAATTGCACTTCTAGCACGTCGGCCGTATGCCCAACGGGCAACATACCGCCCAGTTTGTTTTCCATCCTTTGAAGCCATGATTCCAATTCTAAGCGCTTCTGTTCAAAACTGTTCTCCTTCTGCATTTTTTCCCCCTGCCGTCGATTTCATACCACCTTACGGATCATTTTTCTTACCAGCTTACCCTTAAAACAGGGTGAGCAGGGTAGGAAAATAGGAGGGCTGACTGTCGGCAACTTCACGTACACGACTCGGCGGTAAAAAGTGTGCTGGTGAAAAGCACAGATCAATGTTTACGAGTTGGGGGTCGTTGACCTGCGCACCTGTATTTCTACGATGCGAGCAATCTGAAAGATGATGCTCTTCATTTAACGAATGAATCATTTGTATTATTTAACTGACTAAGAAACTAGTTCGCGGTCTCGCAGTTCGATTTAGGTCAAATTAATTTGGTTTAACTAGTGTCCTTAACATTTTAACCTTTTAAACCCAAACAACTGTTGCAGCGATCTTTCAATTTATTTATAGTATTTGGGCCATTAAATAAATCAGTTTATTAATAGCACGATTTGTGTGCTTAGTCTCTATGTATATACAGCACATATTAGATTTGCAAATTTAGGCACAATGTTTTTAATCTACTTTATTTACATTTATATATTTTGTTTTGTTGAAATATTCTTGTATTTTATTCTTGATCTCGTTAAATCACAAAAAATGCATTTCCGTTGTTTAACATTCTTTTGTGTACAGGAAGTTATCACAAAAAATATACTCTTGAGTGATGTTATTCGTCAAACACTTTTACACAAATTGTTTGAATTAAGAAACAAACATTAATTTATTATAAAAAACCCAGAGAACAGATATAATCGCAGCTTGTAACAAATACACTATATAGGACCATTCAATAAGTGCCTCTTACACATATTTCTAAAAATGTTGCAATTTTGGCGAATAATGTGATTAACGCTCTTTAATAATGTTTTTAATCTCATCACATGCTCGATTAAACTAGAAATGGATATGCAATGGGTGTAAAGGTCTACAGTGTCTCAGCTTTGAGATTTTTTTTCAAAATTTTAAGAGACGTTTCTAACATTATAGAACGATATTTTTATTAATTATTATTTTATATACACGGTGAATGTTAAAAGTTATCGCTAAAATCTGCAGTTTCCTCATTTGACAAAAATGTCTGAAAAGAAAGTTAAAGGAATTGAAACAATTTTTTTTGAGATATGGGAAAATGAATTCTCGAATGCAACACAAAGTAATGATTTCAGGTAAAGAGAACATGGTAAATGTTTTACCCAATTTTTCAGCATATCCGCAATGTTATTTGTAATTATATTTTTGCGGTTTTACTGCACGTTCTCACTTTCAAGTAAATAAACATTTTATATTTCTTAGTTTTTTTATTAGACATTATTTTTTCAATTGGGACATCCAGTGAAAAACATTGTAGTAAAGTTGGTTGCATGAAGTGCAGAAGCGGCCCTTGGATTTTATATTTGTCTACTAACACATGTCTTGGTTATTTTGCATACCACCTAATTAGTTTGTAAGTCACCGAAATTAATATTGGCCATAACATAAAATATACAAATGCATCTGATAGCATGTCATCACATCATCGGTTATTTGTTACTGAGTTATCGCTTAGTCCAGATCTTGCGGTTTGTTTTTCTACTTTTGCTATTCTAGATTTTACTGTTACCTATTACTTTTTCAGCATTACAGATCTGTACTTTTCCGTTATATATTCTAAGACGTCACTTATCTCACAACACTCAATTTAAATTAGGTGATTTTTATTCATAAAAGACAGCTCAGATAACTTATTTTATGGCAGAAATGAGATTAATAAGTAATAGCGTGCAAACATCACAACACGCGTTGAATACTGCAGTCGCAATGATATAACGCGATTCACAATACAACTGCATTGTGGTGAACAATTGTAAGTCGATTAGCTGTTAGATAAGACAATCAAACACTTTGCACATCATGATACTTGTGTAATTATTTCCTTCAAAGTGGATTTTTATTCGTCCAGTAGTGTTATTCATTATAACAACTACATGAATTTTTATGACAACCTGTATAGAGCAAAAAAACGAAAATGGGTACTATCTGATTTGAGTCTAATAGTATTAGATTGATGGTTTCATATAAAAAAATATACATATAGAAAAATATCGATAATATACATATATTCTAACATGAAATTTTTAATAGACAATTATGTAGAATAAAAATCAACGATAGCGTGCCTAATAGTATCTTTTTCAAAAGTGTGCATTTCAGTATTAAGTGATAGTTTTTTATTGAAACCCGAATTGTATTTTTTCTTTGTAGGAAGAGAGCTTTACTTTATAAATATTTTAGTTAACGTAAATAATCGTACTATACCTCTTTATTATAAAAATTGTATTAATGAACAAAGTAGACATATACGCATATACACAAAAATATACAGCTTATAGAAGATAACTTGTGAATATTTTAAATTGTAACTTCTACATTCTTCACCACATTTGTCCAATCAATTTTGGAGGGAGTAAGATAAAATGCAGGTGCTACCAGTGAACCACAAGGGCACTGACATCCCATTATCCAACTAAACGAACCAACTTTATTGTTACATTTTGGGCAGTGTAGTTTACCTTGCATCGACTGTATAATATCCATCCAAGACAATGGTTCAAGAAAATATGTCTTGGTACACTGTTGATTGGTAGACTTGTCTTTATGTATAATTAAATTCGACTCAGAAGCTAATACCCTTCTACATCTTTTACATCTATACACATTTGGTTCAGGTCGACTTTGAGTTACTCCAGGATCAGGTTTTATAAGATCAAAATAATCATTTGGTAAAATTTTAACCTTTCTCACTTTATCAGCTGCAACTGACAATCTAAATACCTTATATTTCATGCTACTACTGTCAATAGTATACCCCATTTCCTTATACAATTTTAATTGAGAAACGAATCCTTGATTAGGATATACTATACTTCGTTTAGATTTAACCTTTTCGAATGCTTCATAATACGATATACCATATTTTTTCATAACATATGCTATAATAACAGAAGCGCTTCGGGAAACTCCAAAGTAACAATGTACTAATACTACCCCTTTAGCAAGACCATCTTCAATAAAAGTTATGCAATCATCAAAATGCGACAATAAATCTTCTTTAGGTTGATCAGATAGTTGCACAAACTTTGTTGTTAATTTGTTCCCTTCTTCAACATATCGTGGCAAAGGGCATGTATCAATCGTTAATATATGGGTAATCTTGTAACTTCTCAAGGTTTTCACATCCTTCGCCGCTGATAAGCTCCCCAAATATAAATTCTTTTCGATGATGTCTATACTTACTGGACCGCCACTGAAGTAGGTATGAACAACATCTTTAGCACCACAAACATCCATTTTAGTGGAAATTAACTTTAAGTTTTAAAATATAAATAAAACCCTACGCAAGCAATTTCTGATAGTAAGCATAAATTAAACATATTTCATTCGTTTATTTGACATATCGCATGACATTTGATTTGGTATTTAGCAAAACAGAGGAAAACATATCCAGAAATAAACACACGTAGCGGCATCTTAATGTTAAGTCGGTCACGTTTTAATCCGCTCCCCCTAGGAAAACAGCACAGAACTAACGAAGTATTTTTTTTTCTTTTTGAAATATAAATTTTGATTAGTTTCAAACAGCAGTAGTTTATATAATGTAATGTAATCTTTTTTATTTTTCCAAAAACAACAAACATCTTACACGCAAAAGCGAGTGCCGTAAATACGGATGAATGCTATATTTACTGTTTTTAAGAAATCAACAAAAAAAAAGAACATTTACTTTATAGACATAACGTTCTACAGAAATTTAAACGGACCTTCTCCACATCTTTATCGTCTTTCCTCTTTCATTGCTATGCAATAGGTGTTATTTACATGGTCAACTGCTACATAATAATTGCTTTTCCTGAATGTGTTAAATGATTCTAGCAAATTATACTATTAAACTAAAAATCAAATTAACAAATTAGCAAATCAAAACTATTTTACGCATACTACGCAGAAGAAAAAACACATTTATATAGAAATGTTTTATTTAGTTATCCACTTTCTCTCAACTTCCATACAATTAAAACTTATCAACTAAATGTAAGATATGCTGCTGCTCTTGATCTCTCCATTCTTTATCACCCTCTTCCCCTAAATTACCCGCATACTCTCTCATAATATGTCTAATCGTTTTTAATGGGGAACCCCTCAAATTAAGAATATGTGACACTCTTTGTTTAATAGAAGCAGGACCCGCGGCACATATTTCTACAATAATATAATCGACCAATTGCAGTGTGAATAATCCACCTTCCAATCTCTTTAAATAAATAGAGTCTTCGTCTTCATTTTCATCATTAAACAACGAATCTAACGCTTCAACTTTCTCTAAATACTTGAAGTGCAGCTCCATTAATCGGTCAACTTTTTCATGATCGTTTTCGGTGAATTTACTAATTAATCTTTGTCTCTGGGAGCCTCTACAATTTCTTAGCATAGAAGCGATTATAGAAGTAACATGTTCTTCATGTTCCTCCGCTGACAATACTTTCCTTCTATTTTTACGAGGAGTTTTCATAAATAAAGGAAATATAGTGCGCAAACCTAATATATCAACAAATTTATTACAATTATCTCTCCCATGAGGACCAGACATTGCATAGTCTAATACTTTTAGCGAACCGTTTCGTGACGTCTTCTTTTCACGTAACATTAGATTCATCAGTTGCAAACCTTCACCTTTAAGAAATTTGTCCCGATTTGGTGTTGCCATTAATGCACTACATAGAGAGTTGAATAGATTTTCCATTAATTCATGCTCTTCTGCATTCGAAGGGTCGTGCCTCTTATAAAACGCTAATTGTTGCAATAGAGTATCTATACCATCCATTTCGCCTAAAGCAATTCGATTTTGGTTGTTATCCTGTAGTAAAATTGACAGTAATTCACTAGCGTATAATTTATTAGCATCAAACGGCGATTTTACTTTTAAACGACGCAATAACCACTGTAGTAGGCCTTGCTTAACTGATTCAGTGCAGATTTCAGGTCGTAGTTCGGTGAGATTTTCAATTATTGCTAATGTGTTATGTACACCATCAGATTCTTCTTTCGAATTTTCATCTAATCTATCTAAGTTTTGTACTAGTAACGCGATTACTTGATGCTCCAATAGAGAGTCCATAAGTGCTTCTGCCCCCTCTTCAGATTCGTGAAGTATATCAACATCACTCATTTCTTGTAACAATTCTATAGTGGCAACCTATCCAACATTGAACAAGATAAACTTTATAAATTCTCACAATACCAATATACCGGGTATTCCAACTATCACGCATTTTTTCGATAATAGTTTGTTTTAAAGTTATGAATTACAGTGTTGAGCAAAAAACCGCTCGAAACTACGGTGATGACGCCGGGTAGGCAGAGACATATCCGTGTGTTAGCGTTTTTTGTCTCTTCACATTGTCTTTCTCGTGAATGATTTCACCAATACCATGAGAAAAGCTGTATTTAACAGTGCTTTTATCTTTGGTGGAACTGTTTGTCTGTAAAACAAGCAGCATATGACAATGGCTGAAATAGTAAAGCATTTCAAGACACCCGTGCAACCACAATTCTCCACCTATTTTAATTCTGACGTATCAGCTCATTTTTCAGAATGCCGCAATCACAAAATTTCAAAAAGAATACTTCTTTTTCGATTTCTATATAGATTGGAACATCCGGTATATTACTTTCCAAATATGCTTTACTTCAATATGTTACAATTCAGAGTACTATTAAATATGTCACAAACTTTAACCGGGGATAGTTGGCTGAAAATATACAGAAAATTCCGTAAATGTATGGTAGGTAGATTGCGTGTACTGTGATTTCCAAAAAACAAGTGACTCTCAGTAAAATTGGTATTACATGTATAAATTCATACTATCGCTTTGTGGTCGTGTGGCATTGAAAGAACTGCATTAGCATAATGAAAAATATTCATAAAATTTACAATAACTTTCAAGTAGCTTAGCAGTTTAATAGTTGGTATAACTGGTAGATGTGAAGTTGGAATTGTACGATTGCTTCTTAAAAATGCAATCCTTTTTGTCAGTATTGCATACTTCATTCGGTTGGTAATCATCTAGAAGTTCTAGTATCCAATTTTCAGCACCTTCTTTATCGGCATCTTTCTTTTCTCTTAGAAACGATATTCTTTCTTTCAGCTCAACCAACCATCAGTAGGCTTAAAATTTTCATGTTTGAGTTTAATGCAAAATATGCAGATTTTTCCATTAAAATTCGCTGACTGATTGGTGCATTTTTGTTTCGTGCGTTTGTAAACCATCACAAAAGCGTGGTTTCTGCTGTAACACCTCCGTGTCGATTTTTGTTACGATCTAGAATTGGACTGTTAATACTAGATTCGTGAATTATTTCTCGATCACGTAGCAGTCTACTAACTGTAGATTGTGAAATTACCCATTTTATTGCCGCAATACGCTGGTATCGTAGTTTTGAAAAAAAAGTCACATCCTGTCGCTTCATTTCTTTCGACATCTCAAATGTTGTATGCGCGAAATATAAATTGAAATTGACGGTGCGCCCTCTTATCTGTTTGGTTTCATAATATTATTTTAGTAGGTAATTCCCTGAATATTAAATGACGTATCGATAACAAATGATTCAAATAAACGGCGGACGCTATTTTTAATGATTCAAATAGGCGGAAAAATTAACATTGAATAATATGTAACTGGATTTGGTTTCCTTATTTTGAGATTTATAAGCGACTGATTCAGTTAACCAGTGATTCAAATAAGCGGCATCTAATGTACTACAGAATTCAACAGTACTCTGGAATCCTACCCCTGGTATTTCTCGAGGGCAGAAATTAAGGGGTTTATGTTAGGCAATCTTGTAGGCCATAAGACAGGTCCGCTCCTTTCTACTCATCTTTGTCCAAAAGTTACGCCAGAGCACCATCGTGCTGGAACCACACTTGTTGCCTTTGGTTCAAGGGAATGTCGCATTAAAGATCATCCATTGTGTTTTACAGAATGTTTCGGTAAGCAGCGCTTGCTGGTTGGTTGGTTCAAATAATTGAACCTAGTAACTTGTCACCCAAAATACCTCTCCAAATATTCAACGAAAAACGTGCTTAATGTCAGAATTTTGGAATTTAAAAACTAATTTTTTTTCGTACGAACTCGGTCTTATTAAAAAATAAATATGGGCAAAATTATAGAGGTTCTCAGCATCATTGCGTAGAAACCAACGGCAAAAAATCAAACATGTCTGTATATGGTACGGGTAAAGCTACGGCTCGTGGGAGAATTCTCCAAACTAGAGGTGCGCTAATTCCTCCCTGAGATTCTCCGCAAACTCATCTCGAGATTTTGCTTTACTCATGTTAAAATTGGCTGCACGTAATCTTTGGTACAGTCTTACAAAAACACGAATTGAAAAAATCTGGCGATTGGGATCAGCGTCAATGTAAAGACGTAGCACATACATACGTGAAATGCATATCAGCTATAATTCAATGTTAGAATAAAAACACATAACGAAAATTCGTAAAATTGCGCAAGAACCATTGAATGTTAATTATGAACTGTATGTTTGACAAAACATCTGTTAAGTAGGATAAGAAAATGCAATTTTTGAGAATGAAAAGATGACCAGATATATGTTCATTAAGACTTTTCCACATATTTTGGGCCATACTAGTCTCCCTCAAAGTTTGTGGTACATTTCTTGAATAAATTGCATATGATATTGAGATTATATCAAAAGTATTTTTTTAATTGATAGGTATCGTAGCAAACTCCACTGCGCACAAATTAATAATTATTCGCAACGCAGCATTTCAGGAGCATGTGGACCCCCACTGTCAACCATTTTACTGACTGAATGTAAAAATGTATCCCACAAGTGTTTGTGCTTACCCAATAGAGAACTACCCCGAATTACACACTCAAGTCTGCTTGATTTATTACCATAATGCCCTGATAAAGATATAATTCGTTTTTGTTCTTTCCTTTTCTGAAAAGATAGAAGACCACCCAGAGGTTGTAAAAAATTATTGTATATTGTGTACTTTAAGAACTTTTACACAGAGTCTGCATAGAAAATATTGCATTTGCAATATATTTCTACATTCAGGCAGTAACACTGTTGGCACTGCAGGGTCCACGTGCTCCTGAAATGCTGTGTTCTGAATAATTGTAATTTGTATGGAGTGGAGTTTACTGTGATACCTGTAAATTATACCATACAGACCTTGCAATCATTTTTTTAATAATCAACATGTCCTTGTTATTGAAGGAATTCATTGATTAATAATTCTCAGAACATTTTCTTAAGCAAATGTTTTAAGCATATTTAATATACAAAACAGTGTAGAAACCATACTTACGGCAACATCAGTGTTATCATGAGAGAGCAACTCTAATAAGCTAGGAATAACATGCAACTTTACTAAAAGTGGGTAATAATCAGGTGCAGTTGCTAAAACCCTCATCTCTTGTAAGATCTCATGTAGTTCAACTTCACTTTCCATAAACTTTTCAGGTGCATCTGGAAACTTTATGCGCATCTCACGATTCTTTAGACATCTCTTTTCAAAGTTTAATACTATTCTTTTGATTGTAGTTTCATCAATAACTTCACCCTAAACAAAAACTTAAGTATGACAGTGTATTAAAATATATGGATAAACAGAATACTTACCTCTGTTTGCTCAGTTTCTACAAATTTCAATATTTCCTGTCGCTCTTCCTCTGTTATCTGATCTAGGGTTTGAATTGAAGGTACAGGGGAAACAGGCCTAGTCATTTGATTAGCTTTAGCCCTAGCTATTCTTCTCATCTTTTTCTGTTTTTCAATTTCATCTTCTTGCTCATCCTCAGGTTCTATAGGCCTTTTAATAGCTTGAGGTGGCTGAAAAAGATTTTATATTATAGGAGTTAGAAAGATATTTGCAAGCTTACCTTATATGATAATAATTCACCAATTTCCATTATCACAATTACTGTTATTAACTTTTTTAGATATTGAAAGATCTGGAAAAAATCTTATTAACTTTGGTTAACATCAATATCTACAACATAGCTGAACACATGGCTGAACACAGCCACTACAGACAGCCACTCTTCAACAATTAAAGTCGATCACATACCAACTGTTATATCTCAAACCTTTAACACAAAAATTTTATGTTGGCATACTATAGTACATGATTTTTTGTATTGGCAATATTTTAGTACTGAAATAAAGACAAAAAAGTGTTATAGATGTGGCATGTATTGTGATTGGTCTTGGGTTCAACGTTTTTCTATATTAGTTTATTCATTTGCTGTAAAAATACGTAAATTATGAGGTAAACGTAAATATAGCTTTTTAGAGAAATAAATTCCAAAATTTACGCTTTAGTAATTTTTATTTTAAGTCGTTGTTGTTTGAATAAATATTTTGACACAATGCGCAATGGTTGATTGCACATTTAATTTGATTACAAATGTAATGACACTTGTCATTCGTGCGGATCTTCTTTATTTTATGTAATGAATTTGCATATTTGATATTTATTGTGAATTGCATATCACATTACCAAAATTCTAGTCACCTATTATGCTCTCAAAGTACTGATTATAAGAAATATTGCGTATTTTTCCTAGATTGTATAATTTACCATTGTCATGTTAGGTTAGAAACAAAGAAAGGAATCATTTTCAATGTGTAATCCGTTTAAAAAAGTCCGATTTGCGGTTCGAGTTTACGTGTAATGAGTGAGACAGTGCCGATTTTAGTTGATACAAGTGTCTGCGTAAACGAAGTGAATTGTGCCTTGTCGGATAGTTCCACGGAGGATATACGATTAGTACCCGAAGTTTTATTCGAACCCGCATTGGATTCCCCAAGCGTGAACAGAGAGTCTCAGCCCTTACTCGGCGGACTCGATGTCTCTTTCAATCAATTTCCAGGCATGTGGCTTACTATAAATATTTGATTATTATAATACATCTTTCTATAAATTTACAGATGATCCTGTATTCAGTGACTTGGTTTGGCAAGCCGAAGTGGCCATCGATAATGGTATATTTCCAGAAAGGATATCGCAAGGATCTAGTGGATCATATTTTGTTAAGAATCCTTCAGGTGTAAGTAAATCACATGTTTTAGTAGTATATATTAGTTGTACACAATGAATAGATTGTGATATATTTTTCATACAAACTATTGCCCATGCATTTGGCCTTATTTTAACCATATGAAGTACAGTAGGCTACAAATTTGTAGCATTAACACAAAAATGTACAAGTTAACATATGATCTTATTTTATTATATCTCATCTAACTTAATATTTTTGATAGCAAATGCGAAAAGTTGGTAAAATTAGCGAAAGTTAATCCGATTTTTTTTCTTTTTACAATGCAAACAACCTTATAAAATTGTATAATGGGCCAATAAATATGTTTATTAGAATTTCATTGTAATTATGTCTAGTTGCCTTTTAAAGAACCACCTGTTTATTTATTAACTGAGTAGGCTCTTCTGTACAAAAGGCATATAACAGTAACCAGGCATTTCGGGGACACAATATTTTGTAGTTAAAAAAATTGTGTTTGATTGTACTGTAACAATGATTTAAATTACCTTATCACTATTGTTAATTGCCCCAACCAAAATCAAGACAATCAAAAATATGTGTTTGATTTAAATATGAGGCATCTTTAATCTAATTTTGATATGATGGTTAGATTACTAGCGTTGAGCGTTTATCTTATCTTCTGATTATAAGATGGTTTATATATCCATTTTCCTATTGTTATGTTAAATACAATTTTGAAAACTACGTTCCCGTAGGCGCGAAATCACCATTTTTTTTGCCAAACTTTTTATCCTGTTACAAAGACATCTATACTTATACTTAATCAGATTATAGAATTTGCCTTGCTGCATATTAAAAAAAAAACAATCCGCATTTTATGTGCGTATAATTTTTTAACAGTGGATTTTGTTATTTCTAACAATAAATCTTGCAAAATAATAATTGTAACAAATAAATGCGCGCTTTCTATTTTGTTTTCTGCGTGTAATAGTTGGAAGAAGCTGTAAACTTAAAAAAAAATAAAGGAATCAGAGATACAGAGAAGGGGAATATAAATATGTTAATCTGCCCGAAAGAGATGAAATTGAGCGCCGCCATTTTGAGGGTTTGTGAATGCGGGTTATAGGTTAATAAAATTGCAATTGACTTTATGCGATACAAATATAATTACAAATTGCTGCTTTAATATCTTAAACTAAGTTAATTATTAGATAAATTAAAAACTATAATAAATAAACTTACAGTGCTGGTAACCAACAAGAACAAATATTCTATACATGATTATTATTGTGTTATTTTTTCACTTATTGTGGTTGACTGTTTGAACATCGAAGCATAGTGCAAAGAACATTATAAATTAGCCTAAAAAATATTAACATGGAAAAAACGACCCAAAATTTAATCTTACACTGCGCTTTTGATAGAAGAACCTTCAATATATATAGCTTATATATTTATATCAGAACGAAAGGCATAAACATTCTTTATAATTATTTGTACGGCGTCTGATTAATTTATTAGAAATTGATCACAAATATAATTGTAAAATCAGTTTAGTTGTAATGTATGTAAATAATCTTAAAAAGGTAACCATATAGATAAAACGAAAAAAAAATACATAGTCACACCATTTGCGTTCTATCGATGTAATTGTTCGTATTTATCACATGTGAGTAATTCACCACCCTTCAAAATTGTATCCGGCTTCCTTTTGCTGTGACAACCTTTTTCATTAGCCTTAAGTGCAACAATCAAAATTTTTATTGAGCATAAGTAATCATTGAGTAAATACGCACAGTCAAGCATCACTACTGACCGCGAAGTTAAAGATGTTTTTATTTGCGAATCTTATAGAGATAATGCATACCAAATCATTGCCATAAAAATCTACTTAATTAGTGGAATTTATTACAAATAAGAAGAGTGAAATAAACTCTAAATAATCGCGAATTGATGATTAAATTGACGATAATGTTAATAGTATGTATAATTTCAAATTATTTAAGGAATGATAACTAATATGTACATGTTTATCTGAAACATTATGTAAGCATTTAAGTCCATATTATGGTAGGTCTTTAACGGATTAGAAACTTTCATGAAACTGTAATAATATACCCAAGTAGCACAACATACACATATTCGAGGCTAGTATAGAAATATCAATATTTTTATTGATAAGAACGTAATAAAAAAGAACTACCAAATAACGTAAAATCAAGATAACTTTGAAAACAAAAGCTTTTGGTTTCGGTAATTAATTAGCATCTGGATGATATGTAGGTATGACGACCGTTAACGCTATTTTCAAGAAGTTTACACTTTGTTTAGTACTTATTGGCCTAGTCATCGAATTAGTAAGAGTACGTTGTACCACCCAATTAAAAAGCAATTGATGAAGATATCAGTGTGACTATTTTACTAATAGTTCAAGAAAATAATCTCGTATCTACAACGGAATTGGGACAGGCTCATATCTGTCCACAATGTTTTGAAATCTGAAATATTGTAATACTTCAAAATACATGTTGTTTGTGAATTGACTGAAGATGATCCACATTGCGGACTACATTTTTGAAAATTAATGAATTTCTCAGAGAACAGCCTAATTTGATGAGTCGAATAATCTTTTCTGCTGAAGCAACGTTTTGTCTTAATGGCACCGTTAGCAAGCGGATTTGTCCATTACTATTTGAAAATCCCTATTAGATTGAGAAAGTTAACACACAACATCCTCAAATTCTGAATGTGTGGGTTGGTCAGTATAACATAATAGGACCAATTTTCCTGCGAGGAAATTTAAAAGGTGATGGGTATTTAAATTTATTGAGGAACGAGAACATGCCAGACACAGAAAATAGTTGGTTCCAACAGTGTATTGTTTGTGTTTATTTGAACGAAATATTTCTTGCACGTTAGATCGGATGCAGAAATTCAATGAGACATTTTGTTGATCGATTACATGTGTAGAGGTACAAAGAAGATGTTGTAAGTTCTTTGCCTCTAAACCAGCGAAAGGGTACAGGGGTGGAATCAAACACTTTACCGGATAATGGTAAAGAACTATTGATGATAATAGATTATATTTTGAATATGAATTATCTATGTGGTTTTTATATCGTTCTATTAAATTTTCCTAAAAAAAAAAATCGAAAAAGCTTTTATTCTACCTTATTAATTTACGCAAAGTGACAAACTCATTTGTAGAAATTAGGATAATTTATTCGTTTTTCAAATATTTTATGCATTGTAAAAAAATATTCTTAACTCCATCAATATGTCGTATACGTGAAAGAATAAGAGTTACTTACTGAAAGGTGCTAGTGCATACTACAAAGTATGCTTGTACATATTGGTTATTCATTTGAGAATAGATGTTATATATTAAGTAGAAACTGGCAATATGGTTTTAACATATGCTGTATCATAATATTTATAACATTACAAAAACTATAAATACACCAGTAGCCGTTATTAACTTTTTTTTATTGTAAACACGTAATTTTTTAAAGACTGTTGCTACTTGTATATGGTTATAAAAAATGTTCTTAATCAATTTTATAAAATCTTTTCGGTTGTGTGGTCTTGAGGTGATAATTTAATTCAGTTACCTTTTAACCGCAATCGTTTGCGTTTTATTGAAATCCATTTGCATAATACGTGTACAAATGAAGTGTTGAACATTGAAAAATGCATTGCAATAACTATTCTTCGTAATAAAACCAGTGGTGAACGTTACATTTCAAATAAACTAAAGTCGAAAAACTATTTTTCGTTCGACAACTGCAAGATATCTGGGATTAGGAAGAAATTTTGATCGCCTGCGCTCGAGGAGGACTAGAACCATTGCCAAAGGGCATCATACTGTATTAATCAGTAAAGGAAAGTGATCGACGCGTTATTAAAATAAAAGAAAACGATTTAATTGGACTTTGGAACATAGAAATTGGACCGAAGAAGATTGAGCAACTGTTCTTTGAAACAACGAAACCAAATTCGAAGTTTTTGATAATAAACGGCGAATTTTTGTTTGAAGAATATTTAAAGAAGAAATATTGCCATTGGTTGTCGTGCCTTCTATAAAACATGGTTCGGTTATGGTGATATGGGAACATTTTTTAGAAGTTATTAAAAAATGTGGCCTGGCTACCATAATCTTCGGACCTCAATCTTATACAAAGATTGCAGGACGAACTAGACAAAAAGTTCGAAAGTGGGATCCAAGTTCAGCACAGTCTCTATGAAAATACTTGCATTTTGAGTGAATCAAAATGAACGCAGCAACTTCAAGTAGAGCAGTAAAATAATGCTGGAATCGTACCAAACTGTAATAAAAGACAGAGGTGGTGGATTCCTGAGCGAACCCACCATCTAACTTTCTGAATATAATACCTTACGCAGTTTTTGTATGTCTCCTTCTCAGTTGTGTAGTAGTATCCAACAAATGTACATGTTTTTTCGCATAAAAAAATGTAGTTTTCTTTTTAATTAAATCTTAAGCACAGATTTATCAAGATGACTTTAAGCTTATGTGCAGTAGTGTATATATACTTTAAAAAAATAATAGTGGCATTCGCTTATCTTAGAATGATTGTACAGCATTGGTATTGTAGTTGTTTCATTAAGAATTTTGTTTTGTTGTTAATTTTATTGCGCATTTAAATATATAATAATTACTCTGTTCTTTTTTTATATTTCTGATAAGACGCATAAACCAAAGTTGGCGTCAATTTCGGTTTATCGTTTTTCCTGCTACTCTATTCATACAATTTAATTTCGATTTAAAGTATCAACAGTGGAAGCTATAAGGAAATTTGATTATTGAAAAAGTTATCTTTTCTAAACACTTAGATCTTAAATTTAAATAAGCATGTCAATTAATCAATAACTTTAGTTGTCCACAATTATTTTATAAGCTCATAAAATTCTGTCATGAACTTTTTTTTCGAAAAAAAGACATTCATCTTAATATTCATTTATAGATTGAAAACATTTACGCTTGTAGCAATTAAAACTAAGGTTTATTTTTGTAGAAAGTCATCGCCGTTTTCAAACCTAAAGATGAAGAGCCTTATGGGAGGTTAAATCCGAAATGGACGAAGTGGATGCATAAACTGTGCTGTCCCTGTTGTTTTGGAAGATCATGTCTTATTCCCAATCAGGGGTACTTGTCCGAAGCGGCAGCTTCTTTGGTTGACATGAAGCTCAATCTCAATATTGTACCGAAGACTAGAGTACGTAATGCAAACTTACGCCGAGAGTAAATAATATCGCTGCGGCTATAATTTAGATCTAATATTAATGGTTACTGCAAACATGTTATTTTTATCGTAGTGCGTAATATTGTTGAATGATAACTATCGGAAAAAACATACTGATACCTGATATGTTGACAACGTATCGTCATTTTTGTTTTAATTATACACTCTGCGAAATTGTTGAATAGAATACAAGGTGTCCTGAAACTCCTTTTCAAAATAAAAAGAATATAATAAAATAATAGCTAGGTTTAATGAATAAATGTTCATTTTATTAAAAAACAGACTTTGGAGGAATTCATTTCTTAAAAATTTGTCTTCTAAATGTGCTCCGCTATTCACAGGTATAGCAGTAAACTCCACTCAAACAAATTTATTAATTATTCGGAACGCAACGTTTCGATGGACCCACGTGCTCTCGAAATTCTGCGTTCCGAATAATTAATAAATTTATGTGAGTGGAGTTTATTGCTATATCTGTGAAGAATATACACCCACACAGTCCTTGCAATCGTGAATTAAGTGTTCTGTTACTTTGCTGGCACTCTTCTAAACGCGGGGCAAAATTTTCGATAACCTCAAGGGAAAAATTTATTGGTGTCAAGTCGGGGTTACGTGCCGACCAGTATATGTCACCGCGTGTAGATATTAATTTTCCAGGGAAAATTTCACGACCAACTAGTAAGGACACGTTAGTCGTGTGAGATGTCGTTCCATGTTGTTGGAACCAAATGTTCTGATTAAAACCATTAAAATCTTGCAAGGTTAGCGTAAAAAATGTTAATCATCTCCACATATCACTTACAATTTATGGTTGCTGTTCGACCTCTGTCATCTTCAAAAAGGTACGAGCCGATAATTTCTTTCTGTATGTTTATAAAACCATTAAGGTGAAAATGCGCTTCATTTAAGAAGTTTTTGTCAAATTCGCGCATACTTCCGTAAAACCTTCTATAGCGACTAAATTCCCAAGAACTGGGCTAGCAAATGACATATCCCCCACTCTCCACTCGATGATTGTGTTCGCGCAGTGAACAAAATAGATTGAAAAAACTTTTAGGACACCCAGTATTTGTTTATTTTAATATCCTCGACAACTTATGCAATTGAAGTTAATACTAAATTATAAATAAAAGAAAGTGAAAGAGAAAAATTTATTGCTCTTTTTACAGAAAATGACGAGATTTCTGTAAATCGATTAACATAAAGCGGACAAGTAATCAAAAAACTTACAATTCTAGCAAAATTTTATTTTTGGTGTTAGATTCTTCATTTTTCTTCATTCACGTCAATGTTGAAATAGGAATCTCATTCGAGTATCTCTTTATCATAGATTTTACTTCATTCACGCTTTGCTATTGCTTATTATTGGCGTAATACCTTTGTTGTCAATATTCCCTAGAAATTCTCAATAGAGTTGATGTTAGGTCAGCGAGTTGGCCATAGTAACAACTTGATTCCCTTTTTAAAAAACCAATCGTTTGTTCGTTTGAAAGTATGGACAATAGTCTTTTGACGGCGTTTATCCGTCAAAGTCTATTAGAACTCTTTCCAGAAGGTTGACATACAAATCGGAATTCATTTGAGTACAAATAAAACATAGGTGTCTTATTATTATGTACAAAAGATTACCTAAATTGTAAGAAATATCGCCACCAAAATGTCCACCCTTTGCAACTTTAGTGTCTTTTCTAAATTGGACCAAGAACTAATACATTCGACACTTCCTGCAGAGCATTTCAGAATACTGCTTTACCAGCCGGAGATTTTTTCCAGACCTCACGATCTAAGTGATCCCACAGGAGTTCAATTAAGGATACGACTCCTTCAGAAAATTTGTTATCTTGCTGATCTGCTTTACTTGTTCGTTCTCGCATTTTTTAATTAATTTCTTTTCTAATTAATATTCTTTCCTGACCCTATTTCTTCCCTTGCCTTTCTTTTTTCTTTCATTGTGTTTTATGCAATTTAATCGAGTCTCCAATCTTCTATGGGCGGGAGTGTACATAATACATGTATAATATAAATGGAGCATAATAAATATTATATAAATTAACATTTTTTATTAAATTTCATCTACACGAAATATGTATATGCATAATGTATGCAAAATGGGGTAAAATGTAGAAGGAGTAGACCAAAGATCGTTCAAAAACATGTTTTCTCTGATCTTTGATATGTAACCCATAATTGCACTACTGATAAGAGTAATATGTCTGTTTATTCATGGAAAAAATAAAGTTGACACAGTTTTTTAGGTTTTATTATTTTTTTTTCTAGGTCGTTAAGTTAGTATCAGATACCTTCAATTACCTTAGGATAGATAGACAGAAAGCGAGAATGAAGAGGGCGATAATGGAACAGTTTCCTAACGTAGGATTACGATTTAATAGAATAGGTCTTCCACCAAAGGTATTTCTTTCGACTAGATGATGTAATATGTTGGAAAGAAACTGCTGAGTTTATCTAAGCATATTTACACGCAGACAAAATTAAGACAGTTGTTGTATTGTTTGCAAATTGTTGCCTAAAACTGCACGTGCATTAACACTTTTTTTTCTATGCCCGCACTTGTGCACACATATAAATAGTAATTTTTCTGCTTAATACTCGCCTTTTTTTCAAGTGTTGAATTATGTAGCTAGGTTTCGAATTACACCAATCAAACAAAAGCATTTCATTGAAACATGTTGATGACGATGAAGTGTGTTGCGTTGAATCCTTCGTTAAGTATTAAAACAACAATTTCGAACGAATTTATTTTTAATGGCATTTGTTGGCAATAATGTACGTCCAGCTTTAATATCTTTCCATATCTTAAATATAAGCAGAAGTGATGTAATTCGTAAAAATTATTAGGAAATGTTCATCTTATCGGTTATTAGTAATCAATAAAGAATTATTTTCGGACTGAAATAGGTAATAACGAATTTAAATATGCATGATATCTTTATCAAAAATTTCGTAGCTTAAAATAATGTAATTACGATTGTTGTACAATTAAAAAACTTTAAGTATTCAGCTATAAACGTGTAAAATAATTTCAGATTTTAATAATATATTATGAACTTTTCTTTCTCGTATACGTTGCATTCACACAGTATCGAAATACAGATAATGCGATGTAAATTGTAAAAAACGAAAAATCATTCCTGAACCTGATGAAGTATTAGCAAAAAGGAATTGGAATATACACTTACACAAACTGTAAACACATTTGTTTTTTTCTAATATCTACAGCAACTATTGAAAAAACATTGTGTTTTTATACAAAATATTTTTAATAACTTAAAACAACGACATTCTATAGCTTCATAACGCAAAATGAATAACCAGCAAGAAATTCTACTTAAACTTAACAGTGGGCGTTGCATATTTTATTTAAAACCACTTCAAAAATCCATTTCTTCATACTGTCTACTAAGTTGGTTATCTGAAATTTTAGTTCATTGACGTTATTGCATTGATTATTATCGGCATATAGCTTCGTTGCCAACATTTCCCGAAGATTTCCAAACTAATCACTTGTTCCGGTAGAACTGTGCGCAACAGCGTTTTCTTGGAATATCCAGTCTTTCGGGTACATTCGTTCAGGCAAATCTATCAAAAATTATTTTGATAAGTTCTATATAGGAAACGGAAAATCATTGAGTAAAAACAAAACATATACACTTCGTCTATTTTCAGTTTTTACATACGTTATTGATTTTTATCCATATGAAGCAAATCGATACTTCTGGGTCAAATTAAATACCGTATAAAGAGTTAATTTGAAAATAAATTTAATGTATCGTAGCGCAAATTATTTTATTTTAATAAAATTGATTATCTTCTGATTTATTAATGTTTTGCGGCAATTATTTACAAAAACTATGCTAACCTACATTTGACAACAGACAACAAACGCTAGAAGATAAACAGTTCACGTAACTTGAATAACGCGGTAGTATATACCATTATCCTTGTCTGTCACTCTAATAAAATCAAACCAAGTAGATCTTTGTCTGTGAGACAACCGTAAAATCTTGCTTCCTTTTTCAGCAACAGTACTAGAGAGAGATTGTCAAATGAATAGATTGTCTTAACGTATACGACAAAACAATGTCGCAGGTAAAAACTGAAAATAGACGAACTGTAGCTGTTTTATTGTTAGCGTAAAAGTTGCCCAAATCTTAAAAATACCTCCACCAAAATTTCCACTCCTCGTACCTTCACTGTATCTGTGCAAATTGTGTCATTAGTAGCTGAAACTATCAGAACAGTTTGAATTTCTTCTGGTAAAAAGTATGATGTTCTTTTATTAACGATGTCATTCTACATGGTTTTGTGTAAATTTCAGTTTGTAATACTGCATTAACCCTTTTTACTGATCGAAAACGTTTGGTGTTAATGCACAGGTCTTTTAGTTAGTAGTTAGTAGTAGAAGCTATGTACAATATTGATTGTCTTGCCAGTTTTAGATTTTTTAGCGAGATATTTACTATGGGATTGATGACATTTTACAAAATAGTTTATTAAGTGATTTTTTGGGTGTAGCCTAGTTTGAAAAGCTTCCCGTTTTATAACAATTTATTTCAATTTCTAGAACTGTGTATATTAATGTTATTGCATTTAGCAATAAGTAAACTTTTAACACAATTAGAAGATTTCTTGTGCTGAAAGACCACCATGCCTGACTTCGTGCAAGGCCTACCTAATTCTGTGAAATTGTATATTGAAATAATGATAGGATACATGTTTTTAGGGAAATTACGAAATTATAGGATAATTTCACTAAATGTATCTACAAATTATATTCCAATTATTGATTTTGATATTTACCACCCTGCTTAATGATGAATATACGTATTTTACAGCTAAATCAGAAACTAAATTGTTAGTCCTGCAAGAGTTATAAGGGATGACTTAGAAAAGTTGTCATTGTCGGTAAATTCAAGGCAGATTCATTCTTTTGTTTGATTTTAAAAGTTTCAAAAACAACTACTGCTTTTGGCCTAGATCAACCTATTGTCTATTGTAAAAAAGGAAATTAAACCGAGAAATTAAAAAGTTCTATAAAAATATTGTCTGGTATTTCTATTAGTAGAATAAATTTGGGATATTTGTGCAGTTTTTTCAGCTTTCATGCATTATTATTTAATGAATAAAATATAAGTTACAGTTTTTTTCTGCGCAATGAAATGTAGTTACATATTTGCGGCCGTGCATGTCCAATCACTAGTTCTAAATATTTCCTTTAATTTTTTTCCACCCTCGGCTTTGAAAAGGAGCATAATCTTTTGCATTTGAAAAATTTTATCAAGTATTAAAATATGTGACAACTTTTCAAAGTAGCACGTTTATTTATTACGCATGGAAAGAAACATGTACGTCTTATTGTGCCTCAAGGTTTCCTAAAAAAATTAACTCTACTATTTTTAAGGCGTCTGCTAAATGCAGGACTTGAAATTGATTTTACTTAATCAAAATCATTCCAACATTTTCATTCATAGTTACTTTTGATTCAAAATAATGACTAATTTTTTAATACATCAAAACACAAAGCAAGCAACAATTTCGAACACAACAAAAAAGTAAACACTAAAACAAAAAGAAACGATCACCAGAATACTACCAAAAGCAACAGTTAACTGTGACGATTAACTTAAACAGTAAAATCTAGAGTAGTAACGATATAGAAACACGAAAAATATAGTCTATACATTACGGTTATGTTTGCGGTTCTCAAAATGTCATATAAAAGACTAATGCAAAAGCAAGTATCAAAATTATGAATAAAACTTGCGTGACATCCTATATGTATAAGATTTGCATTCTTGTTTAGGGTAGCATTTCAGCGAAGCACTAATAAAAACTAACATAAATATATCAGTGTGGAATTCATATTTTAAATGAAGCGCTATTTATTTACAGTGTGGCTCTTTCCAATTATTTGTAGACGGCTACAAAGATGCCGATTACTGGTTGAGGCGATTCGAAGTAGAACCCCTGCCGACGCGCATGGCGAAGAAATTCCAACTTCAATTCGAAAGGCTGGTCGTTCTGGATTACATAATCAGAAATACAGATCGAGGCAACGATAATTGGCTAATTAAATACGACCAACCGAGTATAGTAACGAATAACGTAAACGGTACCGTACACGTAGAAGCGGCAACCGACACCACGGATTGGAACCTGGTGCAGCTGCCTGAAATTAGAATCGCCGCCATCGATAACGGTTTAGCGTTCCCTTATAAACATCCAGACAGTTGGCGAGCTTATCCGTACCATTGGGCATGGTTGCCGCAGGCCAAGGCTCCTTTTAGTCGAGAAATACGTGAACTGATCTTACCCCCATTGTCTGATATGAATTTCGTACAGGTAACTCAACTTGCCATTCGTATAAATTCATTAACAATAATGTGCAAATAAACTAGTTTATGACTGGTTTTTAAATTTGATCTTGTTCGCTTTTTTTTACTTAAGAACATCTTTAAATAAAACATAACATAATTTTGTAGTAGTAGTTAAACAAGGGCAGATAATATTTTTAGACAGAGCTAACATACTGACACACAATTGCCCTGCAGAATTGTATGGATATCTCTCGACTTTGTTAACTTAAATCTTATTTCATGCTCCTCTTACTCACAATTATGGCCAATAACACGTCGAAAGTGCCCTTATGGTATACTTACCTGGCAATAACTAAAATATAAATAATTTTTTTTAGCTTTAATTCAAAACAAGGCACCAAGAAAGTATAATCTTATTAGATTGACTTTTCACAATATTTATTAATTTTATGTGGATCTTTAGGGAAACTTTGGGTATTGATATTTCATTTTATTTTAGGATATGTGCGATGATTTACATTTACTATTCAAACAAGATAAAGGATTCGATCAGCGTCTCTTTGAGAGACAAATGTCTGTGATGAGGGGCCAAATATTAAATTTAACGCAAGCATTAAAGGATGGAAAGTCACCAGTGCAACTTGTTCAAATGCCTGCAGTTGTTGTAGAAAAGTATGTATTTGAAGTAATATACTTAACCTTCCAGTGAAAGTAATCTCTATTTCACATCAAGATTATTTGGTCATTTTTTAATGAATAAAATTTTACTATATGTTCTACTTATTGCGCTTTGTTGCAGATCACACGGTCAAACTACGTCTAGATTTTTTAACTTCACACAACGCTTCCAAGACAAAAGCCCCTTCTTCTCATGGTGTTAACGTTGCAATTGTACATACACATGTAATGCAAAGATCTATTATGATATATTGTATACAAGAAGTTTTATTTAATAAGTCATAACACTGTTGTATATTAATTTCTTATAAATTTTATTTTAGTATACACTGTGTTTAATTTTATTATTTCTATCTATTCAGAAAGAAACAAATGAACAAATATATTATAACAATTATATTTTCGTTTATTTATTTACAACTAGTTCTCATATTTGAATAAATTAATCTTTACGTACTTTCTCGGCTCGTGGATCATCATCTCTGATTACTGTATATTCAAGTTTATATCTTCGGTTGTCACCATCGTTTTGATAATAATTGTAAAGACCTATGCTGCCAAGGGTAACGCCAATCATTGCCATAAACGAAGAGCCAACAACTTCAGGCATTGTGCTCCAGAGCCTTTTAAACAATCCAGCTTTTACGGCCGACATATTTTGTTCACAGAATTTTCGTTTCGTTCACCTTTAGATTTTGTTTGGTTAGTTACACAATAACAATACTAGTAACGTATAAAGAAGAAATACACTGAAGTACAACTAAAGGCAGAAATAATATATATAGAATAAAGGTGAATTTTGTCAACTGCATTGATCGTGTTTTATTTTTCGTGAATTTTAGTATATTTGAGTTGGTACTGCTTAATCGGACATACGCGTAAATAGCCGACTTTGCGACCTGACAATTTAAAAGTAATTCGATTGTTAAATCAACTTAATTTAACAGAAGAATGGATAAATATTTTAATATTTTATGTATTTCTATATTAATAATACTATTTAATAATATTCCGCACGCAAACAGTAAGTAAATTTTCATAATTTCATATTCAAAGATACGTAAAAAAATTGTATCTCTGTGGCTGTCTCCTATTGGTGTTCATTTTCTGCCAATTTTAAAATACATTACGTGGTGCTTTTAGATTTCAATAAATCTTTTATAATTTGCAGGCGCCAAATTAAGATATGTAACATGTGGTTCAGTAATTAAATTAATGAATTCCGATTATCGTGTAAGATTACATTCTCATGATGTGAAGTATGGGACAGGTAGTGGACAGCAATCAGTAACGGGTACTGAAGTACAAGAAGATGTGAACAGCCATTGGGCTATCAAATCAAAAATTGGACATACATGTACAAGAGGAGAACCGATAAAATGCGGATCTATAATACGTTTAGAACATATAGCCACTAATAAGAATTTGCATTCACATCATTTTGCTAGTCCATTGAGTGCTAATCAAGAGATAAGCTGTTATGGGGAAAATGGAGAAGGCGATACTGGTGATCATTGGCTCGTAATTTGTTCAGGTAAGCTTTCATAAAAATAAGTTTTTAAGTATACGAAAGTTAAACTGTTTCTTTTATAATATTAATAATAGGTGATTTATGGGAAAGAGATGATAGCATAATGTTAAAACATGTTGATACTGATCAGTACTTAGCTGCATCCGGAAAGACGTTTGGAAGACCAATAAATGGACAAATGGAAATAGTCGGTGTTCGATCAACAAGTGGACCAGTGCATTGGCAAGCAATGGAGGGAATATTTCTTCATCCACCTGACATAATGGAAAAGCATATACACTCGCACCATACAGAATTATAAAGGAAGATTAGGTTAATTGAGTATCAAGACTTTGTGTATGTAATATTTGTTATTGAAACAAACTAAGATAAATTATTCCCATTTTAAGCTCAACTTTTTTATAAATTCCATGAATTAAGATATTTGGAATCATTATCATTACAATATTCCAAAGCTAGTCACATTATTTAAATGAAAAAGTTACTTAAAATATATGAAATAAATATTTTTATGAGTTTTAATTTGCTGATGAAAATGCGCATTTCAAGTCCTTTAAAATCTTATATATTATTTGTCATGAATCCCAAAAGAACATGAATATATTTATGTATATACATCTAGTTATATTACGAAGCAAATTATATGTATCATACAAAATTCAGTACATACAAAAGATAAGTACTAAAACACAAAGGACGTATAAAATAGTTAACATTAAGCTAATATAAACATGAAGAAATAAAAAATCTAACTATTCAGAAACTACTTATTCATAGTGTAAAGTAATTATGCTTTATGGTAGCTTGTTAGCTCAATTTTAAACTGTAAAACAGATCCACAATGCTTAATATTTGATGGTAATTTGTTGTAGAAGGTTAGTACTCTATATCTGGTACTCGTTTCGTGCAAGTGAGTACAATACTTGGGTATTGAAGGATTGTTGTAATTCCTTGTCTGCATACTGCCAAAAATCTCACGATTTCTATTGAATAATGGGTATTCTTTCTGTAGAATATGCCACTTCGAACAAATAAAACGACGCGAGGGGTGATATGTCAAGTTGTTTGGATAACGGCCGACAAGCTGTTCTAGCGTTTGATAACCATACATCTGATAATATGTTTATTCTTGTAAAAGTAGTCTTACAGTAATTCCATGTATGCAAAATAAAATGTCTTAATCGTATATCGCGCAAAAGAGCCTAGTTTGTAAGTGCAGGTAATGCTCTCTACATTTGAGACAGGGATCGGCAATCAAATCAAGAAGTTATAACTTGATAATTCTGGAATTGATTTTTCGTCAATACTGACAAACACTACGGTCGTCCACGGTAGTCGTTCGAAACTGTACGAAGCTCCGAATCAGAGGGAGTAACGACCAAACCACTCGTCTCATTTGCGCATACCAACCTTCACTTCATTGGCATAAATCAAAAATATTGAGGGACGCAATACTGAACCCTAAGAACTCCGCTCTGATGTCAATAGTCGTTGAAAAATGGTCTAATAGTATGAATTACCTCGTCATTCAAGCATACTGTTGTTCTAGTATCCGATACCCACTGCTTAAAAAGGTTGTTTTCTAACCCCCTGATACTAATCTCCAACAACTTGTGTAATAGAATTGAATGAGAAATGGCATTGGATGACATATCTATCAAGAACAAACAGTTTATATTTTATTTGGCTTCGAATTCACAGTAAATTTGAAAAGAACAGAGTGTATTGCGTCAGTTGTGGATCTTCCAGCGAGAAAATCGAATTGTGTAGGTGAAATCAAGTTGCAACTGTTTAAGTAGTCTGTTAGTCCCTTGTTAATGACTGATATTTTAGCGAAGACGGAAGACAAATCAATTAGGCGGTGATTATTTATTTCGTTAGCGTTATTCTTTTTATTAATGAAAACTGTTTTCGTGTGTTTCAACTCGTACGAAAAAATACCCTAACGAGACAAGCGGTTGTGCATGCCACGTCCGTAGGTGCTATATAGAAGTTGGTGACAACTATTGATTCGTCGCCTTGGAAGTTATGCGTTGTGAATATTCAATTCCCGGAATATACTTTAGAAAAATGATCTGCAAATAGCTTAACTGGGTTTTACGATATGGGACGCAATTTCATCGACAGCATTGAACAGCGAAATTGCATATTTAGACGAAATGCCAGATTTGCCCAATCTAATAGAGTCATTAATAATCCTCTACGCTATTTTAATTAATATAATTAATTTTATTACGAAAATTCTATATTAATTTATTGTAGTATTGACGTTTGCAACAATCAACGATTTTTTCGTGCTACTATTTGCCCTGTTTATACATTCGCAAAATTAATGAATTGCTGTTTAACAAGATAATAAAAAGGGCTATACTGCATAAGATCTAATACTTCGAAAGCTATACCTACAATATACTGTTTTACTAACTTTTTGGATAATTCATCATTGATTGAAGCAAAAGAAAAATACATTGAACAGAATTGATGAGTTTGCATTTGGAATTATGTTCAGGTTTGCGATTGGTTTCCATAATCGAACGAGAACAACAAAGTCGAAAATTTATCCAATTTTCCGTTTTCGTTTCCAGTTTGTTTCCCGTTCTTGTTATCGAAATCTTATTGTGGAGGCGCATGTTACTAACAACGCATTATTTCTTTTCTTTAATTCGTGTCTATGCTAAATGAGGGATGAAAATTACAGAAAACTTTATTCACTAATTTTAAGTGTATGTACATATGTCTTAATGCTACATTTTAGCAATAAGTAAATGGTAATAATTGAACTTATTTAGTTACTAGAGATATCTGGACAGCAAACGGCAGCGAGCCTGAAAATAAAGAAAAATACGCTTTAGTGAAAAACTGCATACATAACTTCTATTATATTTTTCTATGTCTGAACGATTTTACTTGAGTCTTTTACTGAAAAGTGTCGATATTGAATGTTGAGGACAATTCCTATTTATTGTCTAGCATATAAGCAAACACATGAGAAGAATGAAGAATTTTTTTCCAGAAGGTAAATACATCTTGTATAACTATGCTGAGTTCCTTTTGAGAAATAAATTTTGTTTAGTCAACCATTCTTTTGCTGCCATCACCACTTTTTCGTCATCAAAACAAATGAGTACCCTGTCGATGTTCTTTCAGTTTTATAAATAAAAAGTAGCCACTGGGGATTAGATCTGAAGAATAGGGAGTTGTTTAAGAATATGAAAGTCAATGTTATTTTGATGGAAGAGTACTCCTTATTGTAATTTTCTTCGTTGTTTTCCATTTATTGCACCACACACTTTTGATATTAAGTTCGCATAATATTCATGTGTTATGGTGTACTCACATAATAAAAAAAATATGAAAATAAGTCCTCCAAAGTCTCAAGAAATTGTTATAATTTTTCTTGTTGATCATACAAGTCGATATTTTATATGAAATTCCATGCTTTGACTGTGTACCCAAACTTCATCTACCGTAACAAGTTTTTCCAGAAACTCATTGGGATCCCTGTTAGAAATGGCCAAATTGGTCTTCACGGCAATCTACCTTTTTGATCCACAATTAACATTTTTAGTACCTAACTCATAAATACCTTTTTGACCTCTAGTTCATGGTATAAATTTTTTCCACACTGCTAATCGGGATGTTACCTGTCTGTTACAAATCATTTCGTAGATATCAGGTTAGTGTTTCCTTGGTCACTGCTGTTTTTGGTGGTGTGTCCTCTCATTCCCTACACAATTGAAAATACCGTGACCAGTTTTTAATCTTTTGACACTAAGACAAAATTACCCAAAACCTCTGTCATATCGTTACAAATAATTACTTTTTACAGAAACTTTTTATCGCTACTTTTGCTTGAAGTACACGTCGAGTATAATGAATTTCTTTCTCATGCATAAGAATAAACACAGAAAAGTTACTTAACGTCAATAAGTGGTACCTAGAATAACAACAAATTTTCATTTACCAGTAAATGCTAAGGACAATAAATGATGATCTTCCTTTGTATGTGAAATAAACCACAAAGAATTTATATTGAATCGTCAACAAAACATTCTATTCTGGGCAGAGTGTCATTCAAATACATTTTATTTATTATTACAAATGGCACTACTCTCTAAATAAAAATCATTCGTATTTTTTTGTTTTGTATAAAATCCACAGAATTGCAGATGTAATTTTAATGAAGACGCTATAAACGCATTTCATCACATCATTCGTTGTTACTTGTTGCACATAGTGCCTAATGTTGTACATGCCAACTGTTACTGTGTCACTCACACGCATGCGTGATAGAGCGCCAAACAAATAGAGCAAAGTCGGTATTTCAGTAAGAATGGCACTGTATTGACGATTTGATAATTACTATTCAACGAGTGCTCAATTTCTGTTTCTTGCGAACGCAAGTATATGATCTTGCATTATTTAACTCACTTTTTTATCTTAATGTAGGTCAGTCGGGAATTTCAAAGCTTTATAGTTAAATGAACACACGTAATCACTTAGTTATTACTATTAGAAAACTTGTACAATTTGTCTGTGGGTTTCTATTTAAAGGGTGCGTCTATGTTAGAGTAAATACATACGTAAATGTTATATCGTAAATCACTAATAAATTACAATTACATCGTATGATATATTTTCAAAAGAAAAGAACTGGTACTTAACGAGTTAGCTTAAATAATTGCGCTTACCCTCTCATCTCACAGTAGTATTGCTGGAAAATGTAAACATTTGTTAGAAAATTGTGCACTTCCGGACATTCGTGGAGTAGCTTGCACAATCCCGGACCATTCTGCGGGGTAGCTGGACAAGGAACATCATCCGACGACGTTTCATTCAAACCCAGTCTGTAAGTACCTGCAGAATTAAGGGGTTCTCGTGAGGCATTGTTCTCAGACAAAGTTACGTACTAACCTTGGTAAGTAGTAATGACGTCATCTCTCAAAATTTGATTTAGCCATGGAAGATCTTTTTTCAATACTTGAACTGAAGGTAATGTCGTTGTTATAGGTGTAGTAGCAACAGGATGAAAATGTACGGGAGAAGGTAATACATTTTGAGATTGGGTGTAGGTAAGAAATAAGCTAGCAGGTCTATTCTCTAAAACATAATTATAAAATATATTCTTTCATAGAATTCGTTTTATATATGTATATGTGTTTATATCAATTAAAAGTTATAACTGCGAATCTAAAGTATAATGACAACAAAAGTACAGTAACCAGAGAAGAAAGCTTAAGCGCTTAATCAATTATCTGCTGTATATACAGGTTACGCCACTTAAAGTGATACATTTAAATTACAGCCAAAAATTCGTGTCTGGCTACAGATAGTTTCAATTTAATCAACTTGTAAATGCTATGCGAGTTTGTGCTGTCTCTCTTTGGTAGTAGTGTCACTATTGAACTTTTATTTTTCATCATTAATAGTGGAATTCAGAAAAGTCTTAACCGAATGTCTCCACTGAAATGTTTTATTTTCTTCAGAGTAAACTAACTATTCTTAAATCAATACTATATAGGTTCTGATAACTATGTAGTACATCAATATAATATGTACGTTTTCCTATCAAAGAAATATGGTCAATGGAGTTATAATATATTAATTGTTGTTATGCATACACTGAAAACCAGAAAACTTTGTAGTTACGTCATAGTTGGTTATGATGTATGCTTAAGTAGGTACGACTTATGTTATATACTTCTATTTCGCTTGTGTATACTTATGTTTCTGACTTTCATACATAGCACTTGTCTTCAGTTTATGGATGAAAAATGATGCAACTACAAACGTTCGTGATTTCATTTGTAAGTGCAGCTACTTCATCAGTCGCATTAGAAAAAGTTTTGCAACACAGTTCATTTTCATGTTGGTACGTTTAAAGTTTTTCAATTAGCAGGATATTTAAGAAAAATGTGATTTATATTTTTTAAATAGACCAATAATGCTTTATTAGTAGGGGTTAGCCACGGCGCCTTGGGGCGCCATATGGAGTGAATAGTATAGCAGTATCTGCGCCGTGGCCTGATAAAATTTGGGAACCCCTGTTTTATAATATTTTTTTCCAGAGAAGTCGGTAGTTTAAAATGAATATTTAACGAGATATGTATTTTTATATACATTCCATTAAAAAAAGAAGGTTTTGTTTCATGTGACTGCATAATAGAGAATGAAATTTTTACAAAACTGTGTGCACTTGGCAAATATGTTTACTTGACCCGAATATCAAATTTTTACGCAGATTTTTTGTAATTTGACTGTATCACTAATGTAAAAAACAACACGTTTTCGACATCTATTACCTTCGTAAGTAGATACTGGAACTATAGGACTGTCAGTAGCATTAGGTTTAACAACTACCAATGAGCTGACTGGTGTGACGAACGAGTATTTTAAAGCCAAATCCAACGCCTTCTGTTCAAATATAGCATTATTATCGGCTTTTTCCATATCTTCCAGTAATTGCTGAATTGTTTTGTACGCCCATAACCGTTCTAAACGACTTATGGGTTCCTTTACCTCCGGCTGTAGTTGTAACGGTCCATCGATTCCGATTGCCGATATTGTAGATAATCTACTAAGTTGCTTATCTTTATCTTGCAGAAAGAAAACGTCATGTTTAGAGATGTTTTTTTTATTGATAATTTCACTTCTTACCAATTTGTCCCACGACCACTAATTCAGAACCTTGGAAGAGAAGCGGAAATGTAGTTTTACTCACTTCTCGTGTATCGTTGACATATTTAAAGGTAACATTATTCAATAGAGGCGATGATATATGTTTATAGAATTCTTGTAACTGGAGTGAAGCATCACTAGCTTCGTATATGTGTCTGGAAAAGCCGTTATTACGAAGCGAAAGTTTCTGTAACATTCCTTTATCGGCTCCAGAGCCAAACGAAAGACTGTAAATTGGAACGTTGTGCCTATTTAGATCTTTCACCTAAAATCGTTATACTTCCGTAAGTACACCTTTTGATAAAGAAACTATTCACTACTTGCCTGAGCCAAAATTTTCTTTGAATCTAGTTCACCTATTGTGGGTTGGCCATCAGTTAGGAAAATAATCATTGGTTGTGGAGGATCGTTGATTGGAAGATACCTATCTACATTTACTAAATGCAATGCTACTGCCAATGCATCTTGAATATTTGTAAAACCATCAACATTTAACATTTTCACTGATTTAGACGTATCATCTATATTATTTGGATTGACATTAATAGGACCAGGAAACGGTGTCAGCTACAATTTATTGTTCTATATAAATACTTTGTTGTTCAATGTGTGAAGATATTTACATTTATGTCCATATTTTCTGAAGAAAACTCCACCGAATTAGCTTTGTCGTGTATATCCCATACTTTAACTCTAGTATTAAATTCAATTAAATGAAATTTATCTATACTTCGAAGTTCACGCAGTATACTTTTCATTGCGTCTTTAAGTTGCATGATCTTAACGCCTTCCATACTATAACTAGTATCCAACACAAATAGGACATATTTAGGCAAAGGATCGACATTGGGTGGTGCAAAAAAGTGTACGAAATACCCGTCATTGAGTAATATCTAAAAAGAGGGTCCAATGTTTTATTACATTTAATATTAATTTAATATTACTTGACAGATTATAATATCTAAATCTTGTGGATGAATTAAAAATAAGAATATTTCTCAAAATAATTTAATTAAGATGTATTTAAGTGTTTAAATTCTCCTACCATTGTAAGATTAAAAATCATATAAGTGCCGGCATAATTGGAAGCTAGATCTAATAAAACTATTACACGTTTACTTAATAATCTGATGTAATAAACTTGTATCATTATTATTATATAATAAATAGGACTTCTGTATAAATCGCCAAAGCCGTAAATGGACATTTATTAAGGTACAAAATTAGTAGCTGCGGTTATTAAATTAAAAAAGGTTATACCAGGCAATCTATATGCACGGTCCTCATATAATGGCCATATTTACATACCTCTCCGCCGTTAGAATTTCGTTCTACATCATATTGGACAACGAACTGGCCTGACAATCCTTCCTCTTCGACTGTTCCTAACGTTTTTGCTAATTCTTTCTGACGCTCAATGTTCGGGCTAAAACTAATTATTGCCGAATAGGCATCTACCATATGTATGTGTGCTCTGGAATCTAGATCGCCTTCAATGTCGTCTATTTCATTACCAGAGCGAATTGATGGTGCAAATACGAATTTCAGTGGTTGTGATTCGTTAATATTGACCTAAACATGCACAATTTCAAATTGTGGAATTAATAAGTGGAGCATTGCCTTTCTTACATGAACCCGAAGATTTTCAACTGGCTGTTTTGGATGTATGTTAACAATCAATTCATATTGGTTATCTTGCCTTTGCAAAAGTTGTTCGTACGTCAAAAAGAAAATGACTGCAGTTTCGGGTTCAATGTTTACGGATACCGTAAATCTATTAGAATCTCTTGCACTTGCGTGTACTAAACCAGCGCTTTGGCCACTAGCGACGGCCTTAGAAATATATTCTATATTAACTGTGTTAAAAGAAATAAATTACTATTAACTTACTTGATTGTATATTTCTCTAGCTTGTTCCTTTCTCTTTACGTAAGCGTCATATTCGTTGCCGCCTATGCTCATAACAAACTTGGAAATAAATGCTTCTCGAGGAAGCATTATGGAAAATACTGTTTCTTGTGCTGTATTTGCGAAATTCTTTACCTTACTCGTAACCAAAGTATGCGCAAATCTATGGGTAATGCTTGAATTTACAAACATTTCGTATATTTTGGGTGGTCCTATAGACGCCACGTTCGATTTCTGCACAAAAAAAATTATTTAAAAATAAAGTTAGTTGCGATTAAGTTAAATTTGGTAAATATTCAGAAACGAAGAGAAAAAAAAAGTAATTGAATGCAAGTATTTTGGACAATCCTGCATAGTTTTATAAAATATTTTTAATTAATTTTTTAGGGAGAGGCAATTACATTTTCGAAGTATTGTATTTGTATTGCCCTAATTATTTTAAAAATCTTTTTTATAACTTGCAGATTTGCGTAAATATTACATCTATATTTCGTTATTAATTAAAGAGTTACCTCTTTTCCATTATAGGGTTTATCACTCTGGACTTGCCTTGATGCACGCTTTACAATAAGTGAACTTTCGTTGCTTACAGGTTGAGGAAATGCGTTTATTAGCGGAAATGCTAGGCAAAGGAACACTATCGCCACTGTGGAACCCATCACGAACCTCTAAGAACAAACTTTGTATTACATAATTAAAGGAAGACGATGTTAATAAGAATGCAATTTTACTTGGTATACTTAATACCAATTAACATTAAACCAGTCAAAGGTTATCATAGAGAACGCGATAAATTTTGTATTCGTTGACATCAAAACCGCCGTAATGCATTTGAGCAAAGAAATTAGGTGCTTATATGACTAAGCATATCTTATTATAAATTTTTATTTAAAACGAGTCCCAATTGATTAAGAGTGTAGTCAACTGCTTTTCAATCATCGTTTTGTACTACAAAATAATCAGTGGAATTTTTTAGAGCATATTTGTTGATTCTCTGATATTAATCCAAAGAAGCAATAACAGCTAAAAAGGCTAAATTTAATACGTCAAAATATGTTAAAGAAAAAAGATGCGATTTTATATACTTTGAGTCATTATCTTCTCAAGTGCTTTTACTTATCCGACACTACTCAATGCATTTTCAACTTTTAGCATTAATCTTCTAAATAAATAAAATGTGCAAATTCCAAAAACTGGGAAGACGACAACAGTATTATCTAAAGTCCAATAATATGGGTTTTTGGGTCATTCTAAAATTATTTCTTATTTTCTTTATCTAAGTACCAGTTTAATAGTTTTGGTAGTTTTGCGTAGTAAAATGATAATAATAATAACAAGTACACAACAGCAAATAAAAATTTTTGCCGAATGTAACACGCTAAATTTGTTGTAATACAATAATGCATCGTTAGTATATTATCACAGTTACTACATAAGTTGCAGTATACCAAAATCCACAGCAGTGATGTTACTGTGAGAAAGTTTTCATAAGGATAAGAAGTTTCTTTAGAAGAAACTCTCTGGATGCTCTTGAACAACTCCAGAGACCTAGATGCAGTAAACTGCGGTATTGTAAAATTTAGCCGCAATATAGTTAAAATTTTTCGGACATTTAACCAGCCTACAAAATGTTGGAAGAAATTGCGTGCTAGAAATGAGTACCATGCCCATGAATATCAGCATGAGTACAAAGTTCAGTACGATTCCTTTTTAGATAGGTAATACATTCTAAAATGAACAAGCAAGAAAAAGTAAGAAATAATATACACCAGCTTTTCGAAGTTATTCATAAATTCTCTTAAAGTAAACAGATCATGATTGTAGTTTTATCACTATTCAAGCTCAACTTATTACTAGTGAACCAAACAGGACCATTTGCCAAAACTTATTAAAAAATATAAGATTTGTTTACCAAGGTTGTGTCATCAGCATATAGCAAACCATCAAGAATAACATTTTGGGGTAAATCATTGTTACTTAAAAAAGTTTTATACTTAAATTGTGAAAGTTGTATCTCATTAATTTTCCAATTAATATTTGATGGAAATAAGAAGGAAAAGGAATAAGTTCTGATATTTATGTATTTTTAATTATTTGGTATTAACATCTTTTGTATATAAAATATATAAAATCAAATAAGATGACGTTAAATAGTTTGTTGTAAGCTTGGTTTCATAGATGAATAAGTAGCATTATCTATATAACCAAGTTTTTCTTTTGTTATTTCTATAAAAATTTCGATATGAAACACTTACCTCAATATTTGCAGTAAGCTGTTGCTAATGTTTTACAATTTCACAGTTGCACTGAATTTTTAATTCAAGAGTTGGGGCTTTTTAATGCTTCAGATAGGAATTTCCGAGACTTGTTTTGGTTGGGTTATTCCTACGATCATCGAGCGATCAAAAGACATTTTGATAACATTGACCGAATTTTTACAACATATACTTTTTTTTATTGGGCTCAACAAAAATGAACCAAAGCTATCATCATTTCCTAAATTGTTGAAGTATAAATATCCTGTTGAGGTAATTTGTATGAAACCTTATCTTAAATCAGTTATTGCTTCAGAATAAAAAACTAAACTATTTAAATAATTTTAAAGCCAAAATATCTCATTTACTCCTTATTTTTTTTTTAACCTTAAAATCTTAATAAAGACACCGACATTCTATAAAGTACATTTTATTTTAAATAAACAACATACTTTAAAAGTAAAAAAAACTATATACCCCATACGTTATCATCACTCATCACCCATCAAAGGGTTATCTTAGTATAAAACAGAAAAAATTATACATTCAATTTTACTCGCAACACAAACTACTTTATTCTTCGTATAATTTCTTCAGATTCTTTATACAATCGGAGAGATTTCAAGTTATAGTTCGAGCTTTCCTCCAAAAAACTAGACACTCATCAACAACTAATGACATACTGTCGCGTAAATTTGGCCTTTCTTAGATGGTACAACTACTGATGTTTTTTATTTCACTATTAAAACATTTTTTGCGTAAAATTTAAAAGATAGTATAGCCATGCAAAAGTAGACAACACCTATGAACGCTTAGAAAGGGAACATACATCCAAATAAACGAAAAATTGTTTGTCAGGGTTTTAGGAATAAATTACTAAGGCGATCCCTTTAATTGTTAAATGAAAAACGTCAATTGTGTCTGTGCCTGTATGTGCATTGTACTGCTATATTCGTACCGAAATCGAAATTAGTTTATGAATTTTTGAAGCATCCTCTATAGATAGTTTGCATTTGAATTCAATCATTAATATAAGTAAATAATAATGTATCTTTGTGAGAATACAAAACGCCACAGTCTTTTAATAAAACTAGTTTATTGCTAGATTTTGAATAAATGCGTTTGTAACTGCCTAGCTATCATTTAAAATACCACCTCGTTCATTACTAGTAATAGGCAACCAACAATGCCAAGAAATCTGGTAAAGTAGAATCCAAAATGGAAATAGAGTTACAAAATAAATTACCTATTCACATACATAAGAAAATAATAGCACGTAAAGTTCTCCGCAAAATAATTTATTAATCGCTGAACAGTAAATTTTCAGATGGTTTAGACTCAAAGTTTATATTGTTAAAGGATACTAAAAATGTACAAGAGATAACGAAACTAAGTGCTGAAGATATAGATCTTTTAGTGAACATAGTTAGTGAAATTTGTGTAGCTAATAAAATAAAAAATGGTAAGCTAATGCATTTAAGTAACCGTTAATACAGGTTGATGCTTATTCTTCAGCTTCAGAAATACCCGAATGGACAAAAATTAGTACAGGATGTTCAGCAATTAATGATTTATTACATGGAGGAATTTCTATTAATGGTATTAATGAAATATATGGTGAAAGTGGTGTTGGAAAAACACAATTCTGTTTACAATTAGCATTAATGGTACAATTACCTGGTGCCTATGGTGGTTTAGGGAAAAGTAAATTTCAGTTGATATAGTATAGAAAAAGTAAACATAAAATTTAAAAAAAATGTGCAGGTTCAGTATATATTTGTACAGAAGATCCATTTCCATCCAAACGTCTCAATGGTTTAGGCAAAGCTCTTTTTCAAAGTTCTGCTAGTAAAGATATTATTAATATCGATTTCAAAAGTAATATATTTGTGGAGCATATAGCAGATTTTGTAAGTCAAATTAAACGCTGGTAACAATATCTTAAGCACAGGCTTTCAGGAACAGCTCAGAATTTGTTTGTGTGTAAAACTACAAAAATTAATTCATAGTACTCATATAGGGCTTATAGTAATTGACTCCATAGCTGGTATATTTCGTAGTTACAATGATGATCGAAATTATCAGAATAGGAGCGAAAATTTTGAAACAATTGCAAGGAGATTATATGAACTTTGTAGCATACATTCTATAGGAATTGTTTGCACGAATCAAGTATGAAATATACTTAAAATACCTCTAATACGCCATAATATTACACAAATACTTATATTTTAGGTATCTGATAACTTAGAAACAGGAGAAACAAATCCATGTCTAGGTCTTGCATGGAGTAATTGGGTAACATCTAGATTTTGTATTACTCGTTCATTTTCCAGATCAATTCGTACATTCCAAATCGTTTTTGCGCCCAATTTACCTACAAATAGCTGTAATTTTCTTATAAAAGAGAATGGCATTGTGTGTGTTTAGTTGTATATTTCTTTTAACTTTACAATAAAGTCTGATCTTTAATTTGCATGTTTCTGTTGTACTTGCTACATAGTAGAAGATAGGACGTTCGTCAAATAAGCTATTATATCAGAGAATAATTATTCTGTGATTATATGTGACGGGTGACAATCAGACAACTCTAAATTAGGAATTTTCAAATTGTTAAGTTGGTTTTATTTTTCGATCTAAATTGCTGTCAAAAATACCATAACCACTAAATAGAAAAGTTTAAAATAATTTCTGATTATATTCATAACGATGGTAAGAGCATAATACATCACTAAATTACGCTTTAATAGACCTATTATTAATTTAGGGTTCTAGTGTTATTTTGGCTGGATTAGGATTAGCTGCTGTAGGTTTTGCAGGCAGATATGTTCTACGACAAATGCCAAATGTTTCAAAAACTATGAACGAAGCTATGAAAAATTTACCAAAGTTCGATATGGATACAGTGGCAGGTTCAAAGTACTACAAAGGTGGCTTTGATCCAAAAATGAATAGACGTGAAGCAGCTTTAATACTAGGTACTTTTTTTATGATTTTAATCACATTTATATTAATGTTGTTTAGGTATAAGCCCAACAGCAAATAAAGTAAAAGTAAAAGAGGCATTCAAAAAAGTGATGGCTGTAAATCATCCTGACCGTGGAGGCTCACCGTATATTGCATCGAAAATTAATGAAGCAAAAGATTATATGGAAAAACATTCATATTAACTTAGGAAGTGATTTTATTTAAAAAAAGATGTGATATAAAGTATAAATAATAAATTGAATATGCATAATCTGAATACTACTGTTTACATAGACTAGATTGAAACACAGTTATATTTGTGTTACACTGTATAAAGACTATTGTTGTAAATGTTTTAACCGTAGCTTTTCCAGAGTTTTTTTTGAGAAAGATCCGGGAATTTTGAATATATCCTAAAAAAGATTTGTTTTCACTGAAATAGGTATAATGGTATGTAAATACTTACTGTTATAAATTTGTGGCAATTTATCACATTTTGACTTTCAGCCATGCTCTTAAAAGAGACTACGAGTTCACTCAAATCTCTTGCTTTTAAAATTCGATCCCTATGCGTTTTTATTAAAGTTATTGCAACACGAAACAAAATCTTAGAGCCTTCATAAAATAAACAGTCCCATATCCTTAATACAGTTTCAGTTGGAAGCACTTCAGCATAAATACATACAAACCATTTAGTAGTTGTCACTGCCCAAGGCATACCAATGTCTTGTATATGCCTATATACTATTGGATCTTGCATTTTTATCAATTCATCCAATACTGCGAGATCAGTAAGAAGTCCAGACATTGTTTTAATATAATATTGTGGCAATATTTTTTCTACTAATACTTTCAGTAACCAGAAAGTTGCTTCTTCATCTTTTGTTGCTAGCAATAATAGGCCTGCGATATAATTTAAACCTTGGCAATAGCTGACATCACTATTTTGATGCGCAAATGCAGCTAATATATTAAATAATTGACTAGGCAGGTGTGAATCACTACAGAAATAAATATTATCAGGAAATGTCCTTGGCAAATCAATTTGTATCATATCTATGATTGTCGGATTATTAATTTGTTGTTTTAGTTGATTGTAGGTCAACATTGATTCTTCTCTTAATAGTTGCGCACCAGAAATAATCATCCAAGCATTGGTACGGTGAGATATAGGTATACCTTTTCTCACAAAACGCTTTAGTGTATTATTCTTTTTATGTTTCTCACTATCTTTTAATTCTTCCCATCGCTTTGATCTTCGGGCTAAAACTCTATAATAGTTAGACATAAAATCTCCATATATCTCATAATTAAAATTTTTTGGTCGCTGGAAACCATACTCATCCACTTTACTAAAATGAAATCAAATGTGTATGGTTAATTGATTGTAATATATTACACTATTTACCTGAAATTCGTTTGAGCCATTGAATTTCGAATATTAGTTTCTAATAAATGAATTAGTGACTCATTAGCAGCATGATAGCAGTTTTCACGTTGTTTTATTTGTTCTTAATTTGATCACCCATATTTGAATTGTAGGCGTTTGCAAAATTAATAAGCTGTTAATTTTGATATTTTGAATACACTACTTATTCATTATAGTTTGTTTACGTAAATCAACGAGCGAGTAATTCTTTTATTTACAACTATTAACCTACAAACGACGGCATTGACTGCCATTCGATACTCGACAGCCTTCATATTTTTGCTACAGTAATTTCGGCACTACCATACTAGACTATCGCGGACGTGGCATATCCCTAATTCAAATGTGACTAAATTAAGGTAGCATTCTCAAGTTTGTGTAGTTAATATTCAACTATAAAAAGAATGATTAAAGAATCGTAGTTCGAAAATTTGAATAAAGATACTGCAAATAATGTTTCTATCAACTCAAGCAATTATTCCCAAATTTCATAGACGATTTAAGTTGGTAGTTCCTCTAGTAAAGGTCATATTTGCTGATTTAGGCCAATGCGCGGAAATATCGAATCACGATAGTCGAACTTATGTGTAACTTTATCGATTATTTGAAGATCGAGATAAAAGCATTATTTACACTTCAAAATAGCTCCATTCGAATCGTTAGCAATTCTCATTTCATCGTTATTTTGCGTATTATTTACTTGAACTTATGCTACAATAGATAGTGTTTTTCTTTGATTGAACTTTCGATTTTACAACAATTACAAAAGACGAAATTAAACACCGATAACACCAAATTAGTACATAAAAGAGGTTTGATTGTAAACACATTAATGCTGTATTACCTGGAGGCAGGCAACGACTTGTATCTTATATTCCAGTGAAAGAGAGGATACGATCAGAAAGAGACGATTCCATTCGCTATCATGAATCGAATTGACAATATTTGATGAATCAACGAGTGTCATGAATTTTTCCATTCTCGATTTTAAATGATGAACTAGAGTGGAACAGCAACTATGCATACAATGGTCTTTATTGCCAGGATCAGCAACCTAAAACGTCCGCGAATTTTGAAAAACGTTAACAAGGAAAGTATAGCAGTCGTATTTGTTGTAATAAAATTCACGTTTTCTTTATTCTCAATTTTGTACTTGTACTTATTATATAAAATGGTATAACCTCGTAAAAAAAGTTAATCGAAATTTAAATCACTACAATTACTACTTGAACTAAACAATTACATTTATTTACGTAATTTCGCTACACATTTTCATAAAATTTACATTGAAATATAAAACACTAGGTCCCACACAAAACATATTATGTGATCATGTTTTCTTGTCACTAACGTTTAATGTGATTGTGTATTCATTTTGGTTGAATTGCCAATCGTAACCACTTGTGATTGGTATCCATCTTTGTAATTCCCCGTCATTTTCCTATTTTCGCTTCTCCGATATTTGGCCAACTGTTGGTACACCTGCTTCATGCGTTGGATGTTGATCTTACTTGCGATTGCGTGGTGTACCATAGGCAACGGATAATCTTTACCAATGATACATTTTGCTGCTCTTTGTATGCTTACAGGTGCAGTCCAGGGTTCGTGAATATATTGAATAGGCATATTTTTTAAACTAGGTAAATATTTTCTGCATATGAAAGTAAAATAAATTGCATACTATGTTATCGATTGGTCAGTTATTACTTACCTTATATAATCACCGTTGGGATCAGCTTTACGTCCAAATTTTACTGGACAATAACAGTGGAAAAATTGTTGGAAGAAACTAGAACAGGAGAGCCACATCCACATTCCTGCATTGACAGACCAATCAGCATCTAAAAGGAGTTCTTCGAATACCTTTTTTTAAAAATGAAGTAATTTAGAAAAAGATGATATAGCGTTATAGTGATTAAAATTTTACTTTCATTCCTTCCTCCCATGATAACCAAAGGTCGCCTCTAGTTAGAAAACAGGCTACTGCATGTCTTGCTAAATGATGAATCCAGCCTTCTTCTCTTAATTGCGTCATTATTGCGTCTATCCATGGAAAACCAGTTTGACCCTGTATTTTATATGTTCTATTAAAAAAAGTGTGGATTAGTTTTTTTTACTTACGCTAGCCCATTTTGCCAAGGCTTCAGCATTTTTATCCCATGGTATTTGAACACATATAGGGTTTCCTAACATTTTATCAAAGTTTGGGTTTTTGGTGGCAGCGCAGTAGAAAAATTCTCGCCATAATAACTGACCATGAAGTGATAACGGAGGAAAGGTCTTTTTGATTTTTTTATATAAATCCGTTAATTGGTAATAGAAAAGTCGCGTTGATAGACATCCAAACCTTAAATATGGCGATAAACCGGTTTGTGAAGGTAATAAAGATTGAGGAGTCATTTTTGGTCGCCCAAATGAAGCTACCCAAGCTTTCCTTTCCAGATGGCGTTCTAATCTCGTCAAAGCTTCGCTCTCTCCTCCTTGCCAAACAGGTGGATGTAAATTCTCCGTTTCGAAGCCAAGTTCTTCCAACGTTGGAACTCCATATTTGTCATCATGATCTTCACTGATTGGCGTTATAACTCCATTTAATGTTTGATGGGTAACTGGAGCTTCTGGCATAGGAGGTGGACTCATACAGGCGATGATTGCCAGGAATTGGTGGTACGTAAGAGGCGCTCTGCCTCCATTAGTGTCGATAATGTGTTGAAGGTAATATAGCGTGTGAGAAACTCTTTGAATGACGGTAATACCTAGTTCTTTGCAAATGGTTGCAATATTATGATCGCGAACTCGTCCATAAGGTTCTGGGTCTTCTTCAAATGTTAATGTTGTAGTATTCCACTCCCTGAAGAGTTTTGGTAAAGCATCTGCCGGTTGACCTCTGATTACGAATAGTCGTGAGTTTAGCTTCTTAAGATTACGATCTAAATCTTCCAAACATTGAAGTAAGAATCTATAATTTGTTAGGAGCGTTATTTAATAATAATTTTTCTTCTGTACAATACCAACCTCCATTTATTGATTCCAACATTAGATGAGCCGACGAACCACGGATCTAAAACGAAAACACAACGAAAAGTTTTCGCACCCCTTAGACCTTCGCGAAGGGCTGGATTGTCATGGAGTCGAAGTCCTTTTCTAAACCAATGCACAGTATGCCTTTCTTGGCCAGCATCACGTCCTTGCGCCTGCTGACCAACACCTCCCAGATTTACTTTTCCACTCATGTACCCGTACTTTTCCACCACATTATCAATATATCGACAGAAATTACGCGAGTACTCCGCTATTTGTTAGTAGTTAGCGATTTTTTTTTTTAGAGATATTAATATGTATACTTCTTTAACTGTAAAGAATAAATTTAATAGCAAATACATTTCTAGTATACGTGCAAAGTTTATGTGTTCATCTAATGGCTAGCAATGTATGTAATTATCGAATAGATATATATTCTACATTTGATATTTTTTTGAATGGTCAAATACTATATAATTAATCGAAATATTAAATTTATTGTATATTACAAATATATATAAATACATAATTAAATGTTAACTAAACTGATTGACTTACTTAATGATATAGACTATTTTTAAAAAAAGTCTATAATAATAGTTATATGGTGGTCAGAAAGAAAAACATCCGGTACTTGTGAGGAATTGATATTGTTTAAAAGATCTTATACTCTACTTTTTAATTCGGAGGAGTAAAATGAAAAGGTGCGTTTACACAATGGAATTTTTCAAAGCTACTTTTTCGCAGCTGATTACCTCCCAGAAGAACTTTTTATTATTACAACGCAAATTTAGAAAGAAAAATTAAATACAAGGGCACTCCGAAAAATACACAATCCAAACGTCAATCAGTCGTTGTAATAATATGGCGGCCGGCAATCTATAAAATATCGTTAGTGTAATTTTTCCGAAAACTGACCAACAGCTAGTCTACCTTTTAGGGCTTCAATTTAAAAACACTTCTCCGAATTAAAAAAACAAGTATAAAATTACACAAAACAATTTGCAAAAACAAATATAAAAAAAAATAATATATACGCTATATTTGCAAAAACAAATATAGCGTTTTAAAATTGATATCAACATGGGCGTGCTGATGGAAACATTTGCGTAAACAACGTAGAAGTTACCTTATAAAAATATGGTTTATATTTGATTGAATCAAGTAAGAAAAGTAGAATGTAAAGTAATTTTTTGCAAATGTGTTAAATAAATAAACATTAAAAAATAAGAAAATGTAGAATATTTGAGTTTTCTGCTGGAAGTAGTTTCACACATACGAAATTTGTTTGAATTTCTGTTGTCAGCCAGTAGATTGACGTCACACGATATCTTTTTGCGTGAATATTTTGTAGCTTTGGTATCAAAATCAATAATGAAAATTTTAAAAATGTTAAAACAGCAATTTTTTTAATTGTAACAAGAAAAACTTGTTGAGAAGATATTTTCCATCTGCATAAGACTATACTCGGCAGTCAAAATGCTGCTAAGTCAAAAACACTTGGTATAACTCCAGCGGTGTTCAAATCATTTCACCGTGGAAGTCGTTTATACGTTTTGTTATTTCTTATTTATTGCTTATCAGTTATAGTTATATTTTAGATTGATTTACAACAACGAAATATTTAAGAAATATAGAACTGGGACTTTTTAAGTTAAATTTAGTTTGAACCCAGTATTAATTTTTATTAGACTTACAAAATATTGTTGCCTTACAGATTTCGTTAGAAACGCAATATATTACTTTAATTAGTATAATCGCATTTTTAAACGGGTAAGAATTTTCAAAATGACAGCTACTGTAACTATTAAACATTTGTATAATGTAATTTAAAACTGAAGAACTTCTATCTAATGTGTCTTCTTAATACCCATACGCCAACTACAGTTAGACTTCTTTAAATTTTCTATCTAATAATCCTCCTCACGCTTTTGTTTCGAAGTACCATTATTACAAACAACACTTTTATAAGTTAGTAATAATATAGTTCCTTTCTTATAAGATGATAATTAATATGAAAATAAACATTTATAACAACTATTATAAATGATATTATATGCAATTTCTTACTGTATTATAAAACTCCAGGGAAGTCGATTTTGTAATGTGAATATGCACGAAACGATGGTTTTAGGGAATGGAGCAGCTTTTTGTTATTGCTATTATTAACGTCACCAAGTACTGCTTTTAAAATATGTAGCAGCACAACAAGAAAATTTACAATTGGCGTCCGCACAAGTCGAAAACGCGGTTCTTTCTAACGGATATGTACGTGCCAATGTGCATTTCCCGCGACCACATCGGTGACAACGTGATCTTGGAAAATGAAACCTTTGATTGGGCATAATGCGTCACGTGGTGTTCCAGTCACGTTTTCTTGGATGCGTTTTACGTACAAGCATTGTATTCTGCTAGTAGCTCTTCAAAGGTGGTGGGTGTATAATGATTTTACATCCATGCTAGACTTAAATGTCAGCGAACTGCCCTTGTTTATGTTCCTCTTTTTGGAACAATATTTTATAACAGAAGTTGAATTAATAAACATACACAATCGAGAATTTTCAAAAAAAAATCGTGTTCTATATAGATGAACATTTTAAAATGAATAATTAATCCTCTACACATGAAACATGTAAATTTTGGTGGACGCGCCCGTGTAATGTATTAGAGGTTGTGATAAGAGCTATCTCGGGTTAACCTTTTCCACTAGTAATACGGAAGTGTTCAAGAATTTGGAAGACATAAGCTTTGCAAACACACGCATTTTGCTGAAATTTTAGGAATATATTCTTTTATTGATTGTCGTACCAGGTGTATGCATAAGTTTTTTTTGTTAAATTTTCAAGGGAAAGTCTTTCGATTAATGCGTGGTTTAAATTAATAATTTGTTGGCGTTGTGTATTAACGGTTTCGCTGGGCTTCAAGAGTTCATGATGCATAATACCGCTCTGGTCCTACCAGACACAGAGCATGGTCTCCTTGCCGAAGCGATTTGGCCTTAGTATTGAAGGCCCGACTTTGCCAGGTGAAAGCCACGATTTTTTTCCGCTTCGGGTTTTCAAATTAAATCCATTTTTCTTCGCCCATCACAATTTGATACAAAAACAATATCCTTTTCTGGTGTTGAAGCAGCATTTCACAAGAGTTATCATCCAATAACTCCTGCAATTGTTCTTCTTCGCATTTTTGTGGTCTACCAAAGCGCTTACTGTCTTTCACATTGAAATTACCACTTTTAAATTGTCGAAACTATGTCTCACATGTTCTAACCGATGGAGCGTGTTATAGAAAAATAATGCGTGCAAATGTTTTTCAGCCACAAAACTGATCACTGAACGATAAAGCAAAGACGCTGGTTTTTGGGTGTGTTTGTAGTTTTAATGTCAGACAAACAAAATTACGTGTGTCAAATTAATATGCTGCATACTTTTCGCTGACGTCATCTCTTAGTTAAACCCAAAAAAAACTTGCATACATCTCGTACACTAGTTAACAAAATAAGGATTTTTTTCCATCATATAAACAAACGCGCCTAGTTTGAGTGTTTTCTTGCCCATCGACCATAGTTTTTACGGGACATCCAGGAATACCCCGAAAACCTCAGATTATCCAATTTATATTAATTATTTGTTAAAATTACGCTAATAAAAGATACGTGTTACATGACTAAAAATGTTTCCTTTTTAATTTCCTGCAAAACTTTGTCTCAGGAATGGCTCATTGTAAGGTCCAACAGTAGTAGGCCAGTATTCTATTTGTCTTGATACCGCTTTGCCACTTGTGAAAATATTCACCATGCTCGTTGCTAACGGCACCAGGGTTGTTTCGTTCAAGAGGCACAGTTCCAATGACGTGTTATATATATATATATATATATATATATATATATATATGGGATGGTATGATCTCACGAGTTCAGGTATAATTTCGCGATAGTTCTCTGCTTTCTGGTCGTCTAAACAGATCTCGCAGACACTTTTAAAAGACAGCCATGTTATTTTTTCAACATCACTTAACACTTCAACCAAATTGACATCGTCCATTAACTCTCTAATTTTAGGTACTATGTATATATAGTAGGTATATACTTTTCATAAATTTGCTACCGGTGATTTTATGAAATTTCTGTTGTAAGTACGTGAATCCACACGATGTTCTATTTGTGACTTTGACGAAGTTCTTTAGACGAATCCCAATTTAATGTGCATTGGAGGTAGGTACGCATTTTTCAGGGCAACAAGAGAAGTGTTTATAACATTGTCCTGTCCATAGAGTAAATTTATATTCTAGAATAATGGTTTTTTTCTGTCTATTTAACTGTATGACTTGTATAAATTTAACTTGAACGCATGTTCCTTGTTAATACTCAATAATTATTAATCATTTTGTCGGTTTTATTCGTTTAAGAAGCTAATTAATCCGAACAACTCATTTGCATGCAATTTCATTCGGTTCTCGTTTAAGCAACAGTAATAATCGTGCCATAATTTACGCATCAGCACACTTTAAACCATTTTTTATGAAATAAGTATTACAACGCGATATAATGAATGCACAGAATAATCTGAAATCGTAGACTAAAAGTAATTGGTACTTGCACGTGAAAGTTAGTGATGTGGCACAAATTGTAGATTAACATGAAATCTAGTGTGGTGAATATGAAAATTACTGCTCCAAATGTTTAATAACAGTTTATAATACCGTAGGTTTTATAAAATGATTGAAGTTCTAATAATAGTGACTATTTTGTGTGGGAAATGCATATGCAAAACACATCTTTGCAGGATATTTTGTCCTGGCATTGCTGTAACTCAGAGGGATATCATAGTAGAGTCCTGCATCGCGTCAAGCACCCAGTGTCGGATCGGTTGTCGATCAGCGAGTTGTGGATATAGCGTATGTCATATCAATTAATAGTGTTGGCAATGCGAATGTTGGCCAGTATCGCGTGCAAAGGGTTTAAATCTAAATAAACACACCACTTTTAGCAGTGTTTTCAGTGTGTAGACCCACAAAGTGAATAACATCGGTTAAATATTTTGAGCATCAGCTATGTTTTAACAGCTTCCTCATGTAACCGTGTTCATCGTGAGGGATAACTATCCTTATACGCGGAGAACGACCGTCCTTCATTTAATGATAGTATACTGTAAATGCCACATTGGCTGGCGTGCGGTGGAAGTAAGTTTGCGCAACATTAGAAATAGAGGAAAGCTTTGTAATTGATTAGGGCGTCGCAAACCACATATCTATCACGTAATAATAATATAAAAATTTATTTTTTAATAGTATAGATTTACTGTGAAATCAATTAGACGTTACAGAAACAATTAAACATATGTATAATGAAATACATACATTATCATACGAAATGATATAAATAATGAGATTTTAATTTATAAACAGATATTTAAGAATATTAATAAAACAGTATAGAGGTAGTTAAGAATATCGTAAATCACAATTCTATTTGCTTGCATATAAATACTTGCTATAATTTTCTGCGCCTATATCCGAATGGTAATCATCAGTTTTTGTGCCGGACTTAAAAATCACTAGGGTGTTAGGGATAAGGACTATGTTGACTTCTGCGCGCACTATTATTAGTCTGTCTCCTTTAGATATGTTCTTGAAAAGACCTTTTGTACTTTCATCACTCCACTACTTGAAAGACGTATGACTACTGTGAATGTCAGTCTTATCTATATACGTAATGGGTAGATTTGTCTTACAAAATCGTTTAATCTTTTGCAAGTAATCAATTCTTAATTCTCGTGTATTTAATCGCTCTATCAATACTTTCCTGTTGTTCTGTGTACATCGAAACTTGAATCCTGAATCTTTTAAAGTTGTTCTTAATGATGTGTTTAATTCATTCCATTCCAATTCATCGTGCATCTTTTGGCGTAGAACTGAAACCGTAACTGGTCGCTCTCTATGGAAACCATAGATAATATCTCACACTATTCGTATTTGATACTCCGGTAAATTTTCGACACTCTTTGTTCTTTGTTTCTTCTTACCAGGACTTCTATTTTTTTTCATCGTTATTTGATGCTGTATTTCCCTCTTGAATAATTCTTTCTACTGTTCGCCCCAGTTGCTTCATGAACATATCCTTTTACTTTATTTAATGGCACTAATGTACTTTTATGTTTATAAAGATGTATTTGTTATATATCTATTTAAAATAAAATTCTTTCTTGCATCTGTTATTTCATCTACCGTCAGCCATACTTTTGATTTTTCAACTCTGCGGTTATTTGACCTATAATTATGTTTTTAACCCGATGAAAATTACACTGTAATTGACCTCTTCTTGGCAATCTACATTCCGGAACGTATTTTACCCAAAACTTTTGAAATTCTTCATTAACCGGTATTCTTTGATACTAACATGTCTTTTACACAGAAAAATACTTTATGATAAGATGTTGATATTGCAAGCAATACATTTAATAATAGTGCCAGTGTATTTTAATGTCGACTATAACGAAGAAGTCGCCGATTCGCCATCATCAATGTAATCCGGCATTCATACACATACTAACCATGTGCGTATGAATCCCGACTTCGGGTATATCCGACCGCTTTTGAAATATATCATCGCCGCCAATGAGTGCGCATTCGTTTTAGCAGGCTTACTACTTTCCACGTTAGATCTTGCTTATTTGAAAGAAACTACATTTGTTTTAAACAATCGTTCATTTACGTGAATTTACTGTAGAAATTGTGTCAATGAGAGATATCAATGTCTGTAACTAAAACAATAACAAATGAACATTTGCGTCTATAGTAGGTCTTTACTTTTAGTAGGCCAATGTAAAACTCCACTTTTTTATGTAAAAGAAATGATTATAGTAAAACCCGTACTTTCCAATAGTCAATAGGGAAAATTGGTTTGTAATTTGTTTTCAATTATATTACTACGTTACACATGATTTCTAATCTATGTATTTTGCAGACATGTACTATTAAATGCATTATATAAGCGAAATTATAAATGATACTAGCAATCAAAATGTATTGCTTGTATCATTGTTCATTTAACGTAGACTTAGCATGAAATAAAACATTTTACTGCAGAAGTCTAGAACAGCCTTTTGTTGCGTGACTCGTCAGTGAATATACCATATAATTTATTCATTTTATGGCTGTATCCCCCTATTACTAAATGCTCTATCGATTTTCAAAGTGCGTTGACTTTCAACAGAGAAAACGACTTACAGGTGATCAAAATCGTTTTTGCAATAAATTACAAAACATGTAAGTAAATGAAATGTCTACCTTCGGTTTTAGAAAAGGAGAAACCACATTAAAAGAATCCACTTTTAAAAAAATATCCTTGCACAGACAAAATTAAAAATATCAAACAATTCATACAGGGTAGAGTAGTTAAGTCTTCTTCACTTCAGGTTTTAGGCATTTTACCTGTTACGGTCTGCCTACACTTCTTCTTCCTAAACATCTATAAAATCTCACTCTGGCTGGCAACCTCGTCACTTGCATTCGTTCTATGTGTTCCTTCCACTTATTTTTGTTTTCATTTATTCTCTCATTTATGTCGAAGATGTTTAGTTCTGCTCTTATATCTAAATTTCTTATTATATCAGATTTTGTGCAACCTTGCAATATTCTTAAAAATTTCATCTCTTATGTCTGTATCCTGCTTTCTTGTTTTTTCGTTGTTGTCCATGTTTCACTACCATATAAAAAACTTGGTACTGCTATCGTCTTGTAAAATTCTATTTGTGTATCCTTTAATGTCTTGCTTTTTAAGGTTCTGCCGATTGTTGCACAGATATGTGTGAATTTATTCAGTTTTTTGAGAGACTTTTATAGATTTTTTCAGCTATTCAACAACATTTAATATTCGTGATAGGTATTGACAAAATTACAGTCTTCTTGCATTTAACCAACGTTTTAAATTCCTGAAAAAATATCAGTCAATGTAGGACTTTTAATATCTAGATGTAACAATGTCTGTAGATACAGCGCAATATCCCAGCAGACACAATATTTCATTGTATTTTATATATTTTTTTCAGGAATTTAAAACGTTGATCAAATGCAAGAATACCTACCGTCTTTTTATGATTACCAAGACCAACGGGAGTTTCATATTAATTTAAACAATAGGGACAAATCTAAGAATGATCTGATAAATTTTAAGTAAAACATAATTCCGACTACGCATTGCTAAGTGGATCAACGTTAAAAAAATATTTACTGCACTAAATACAGATTTTGCCGAATTAATGCAAATAATAGTTGTTCTACATATCAATTTAATTAGTTGTAAATATGCAAATATTACATCACTAGACACTGTACGGTTATTCTTTTTATACAAGAATATTTTGCAATACGACCGAATCATTTTCTTAGAAAAATGTTGATGTTTCCGCAGTGTTGCGGATGTTTAGTATAACCGATTCAAATTATTAATAGCTATCTCTTTGGCAAGTGTTTAATAACAATTATAACGTAAAATACATTACTACTAATTATTGCTTATTGACGCATATAGTGCACGCTTATGGTATATGTCATAGTTTATAGGTGATGATTGGTGATATTGGCGTGGTAGTTTGATTGTTAGGTTAGACTAACCTTTGTCGTCATCTTAAATATAATAATAAAGCACTGCCGGTTCCAGAAAGTGTCGAAAGTATCGAAATAGAAAATATTTTCGGATGAATAAGGACATCAATAATGATCATTTTATCGTTTCTAATACTTAAAAAAAAAGTAATGATTTTTTCGTAATACTGATTTATTGTTAAGCATTCTATATTTCTGTAAAACTTGTAAATCATCAAACTTTTGAAAACTATTCAAACTATTTACGGTACCACATATAAAAACTTCTTAACCTTTTCACCTTCTTCTGCAATTGTAATACTCCATATAATAATGCTTCTGGAGTTGGCGGACATCCTGGAATATAAATATCGACTGGAATGATTTTGTCCACACCTCTTAGAACAGAATAGGAATAGTGATAGTATCCGCCGATGTTAGCACAACTTCCCATAGAAATTACCCACTTAGGTTCGGGCATGTGGTCGTAAACTTTCCGTACGCAAGTTGCCATTTTGTTAGTTACGGTTCCGGCGACGATAATAACGTCGGTTTGTCTGGGAGAAGCCCTAAAAACAACCCCATATCTGTCCATGTCGTATCTGGGCGCCGCCATGTGCATCATTTCCACTGCACAGCAAGCCAAGCCGAAAGTCATCGGCCATAGCGAACCTTTATGTCCCCAATTGATGAGATCGTCCAATCTGACTAGCGTCCATTCTACTAACGATTTGGGATGGCCAAAAGGAGAGTAGGGTTTATATTTTACCGGTTGCGACTTACTTCGTTTTATATATTTCGGAATAATTACACTGGATACAAGTGAAGATCGCCTTGTTATTAAAGAATTCAAGCAGGACATATTACAAATGAAATTATGTTAATAAGTGTCAAAAACTAACGTCAAATTAATAAATGTAAAATTAGATATTTGATGTAGTTTTTTGTTTGTAAGAGGAGGTTTCATTTATAAAACATATTTTGTATCTTTTAGTTTGTAACTACGAGGGTAAGCTGAAAAACTCAATAACTAAAGTATAGCAAATAGCAATATTTCAGAGAAATGTGTTTTACTTTTCGACTTCAAGATCAATACATTTATTTAATCGATGCTCAAGTTTCTTTATGCCTTCACAGTACTCATTTTTCTCGAGCTGAAAATAGTGGTCTACGGCAGCTATCATCCTCATCCGAAGCAAATTTCATACCGGCAAGGTGTTTCTTAAACTTGGGGAAGAGATGATAGTCCAACGAGGGGATGCTGAAGCGCTTCAAACTTTAATTTGGTCAATTTTGCTTTGACAATTCCGCTTTTGTGAACTGGGGCATTGTCTTAATGAAAAAGGACTATTTTTTGCTTTTTTCCGGGTCTCTTTTTGACGATAGCCGCCTTCAATCGATCCAAAAGATTATAATAGTACTGTTCAGTAATCGTTTGTCCCTTTGGAAGGTAATCGATAAGCAAGATTCCTTTCGCATTCTAGAAAACGTAAGCCATCACCTTTCCTGCCGATAGAATGACTTTGGTCTTCTTTGGAGTCGGTTCACCACGTTTACTCCACTATTTTGATTACTTTATTCTATCAGACGCACACCATTAGCTTATGTGGACGAGTACCAGCTTTTGCTCGGGAAGTTGGCTTTTTGTTAGGGTTTAGCCATTCTTTTATGTTCTTGACGTTAACGTAAACGCATTATTTTTCCTCAGCAGTGACAATGGTGGATCAAACCGGTCGACGTTGTTGATGAACTAGCAAAAAGGTACAAAGTTGACACGGTGATATTTGTACTTTTCGGTCAAAGTTTTCAACTCTGTCTAAGGCGTGGAGAATTATTCGTATCAAAATGACCCCCTTTAGAAAGAGAAAACCACTTTCGTGTTGTACTTTTCCTAATGGAGTTCTCTTCGGACACAACACAAATAGTTTTAGCGACTTCCAATGCGTTAACTCCTCTGTTGAATTCGAACAAAAGGATATTTCGAAATTACTCCTTTACTTTTCTTGATATCCCACTTTTCTTTTGCCAATATTTTATACATATAGCTACTGAAAATCCAATACGCTGTCAAATTCCGTTATAAAATGCTCTCTGTATGACAAGTCAAATAAACGTCACTGTATTCAGCGTTATTTCAATAAAATAAGACGTCACACATGGCTACAATCTGTTTAATTTTCAAAAGCTATAGAGTCTGTACCATCTTCTTAATCTGCGTACACCAAGCATAATTTTCAAATAGCACTACATTATCTTAGGGGATATTTGCCTTGTGTTCTTCAGACGCTATTTTAAAAATGATTTTGACAGCATATTGCGATTGCTTAAGAATGTGACATTAAAATAACTTCGACATATGCTTAATGATTGTCTTAATGTTCAATGAAAATTAAGCAAACACAATGTAATTTTTAATGGGAAAAGACTAGAACAAGAAACAAAAATTTTCTTTATATAGATTTATTTATATAGATTTATAGATCTTTTTTATAGACATTTATGTTACGTCTTTGCAATATAAATATATTTCCTTGAATCAATTTCTAATGATGGAAAACAGCTTTTGCAAGAAAACTCATAACCCTTTCCTAACTCCTTCCAGAGATGTTTACAGTGATTAGTATGTTCTTTTTTGGTTTACAATAGTTACATATATATATATATATATATATATATATATATATATATATTCTTAAGCAAAAAGAAAGACCGTAGCGTTTGTTATGGTGAATGCACACGACACAGGTGGACGCATCTATTAGATAGTGGAGCTTCACTTCTGTGCGAGCAGTGTTATAAGCAACTGCGAAAGTGAGGCAAGAAAACCGTTTGAAAACCGTATATTCAATTGCAAGTAACTACCGCATAAAAATGTTGTTTTTGGGATGAAGTGATAAGAAAATGTTTGCAATTTATAGTGTATAATAAAGCTAATTGCCTTTTATATCAATAATACTGAAGCTAACTGGATATTTTAACTTTCAGTTCAAATTCTCTTATATGTTACTTAATTTTCAAAGTTATATTTAATCAATAGAGTTATAGCTTATCGTAAGGGCGTTGTTATTTTTTGTTTTGGCGATCTAACAAGTTAGAAGAGCGTGTCGATACACTCTGTTGTGTTTTGTGGTAATGTAATATAATGTGCTCCAGTTGTCAAGGAAACCACCATCGCCTTAAAACGACGTGGTAAGTTCTTTACACTTAGGTTTCTAACATTATTTCCGGATTTTTCGCAACATAAGCTTTTAGCGTTGCCGCACCAATAAGACACGAGCTTTCTTTCTCTATACAGCGTGACTAAATGGCCTGCTGTAGTAGAAGAAGACACACATCTACTATAGAAGTTATTTTGCAATTCAAAATCGACTTCTTGTGTACTATACGTTTATATTTGTTAATGTACATATGTACCTGTAGTAATTAAATGAAGAAGATTTAAAATTTCAAGACTAATGTATAGCTTCCTTGCTTAAATACGTAGTATTCATGAACATCTATTTTTGATGCAAAAGTTATCTTCCAGAATCTGTAACATAATTGAAGTTTAATTAAAGGTCGATGGAAGTCAATGATTTTTAGAAAACTTCGCAAAAGCATATAGCTTGATACTTTTTATGAAAATATCTATTACGTGAATTTTAAGATAAATAGGGTATACCAGTATATACTACTGGTAAAAATATGCATTGGAGAAATATAAGTAGTGTGATAAACTGTTTGAAAAACTTTCTTGACGTTAACTTTAGAAAAATGTCAGAGTAAAGAATGTTAAAAGTAACGAGGTCAAAATGTTTAATCTATTATAAAAAAGATCATTGTTACAATATAAATTGTTCCTACAGAGCAAAAATTATGTTGATAAAAGTATGCCACAGAATTTGAGAATGTATGTGGTAATTTATTTCATTTTTTTATATAATTCTGACAGGTTAACTGTCATACATAAAGACTAAAGGAAGGATCGAAGCAAGGATGCTAAGGTAGTTAACGAATTGCATAACATTCTTTACTATTACGCTATTATTTTCCATTTACTTGCCAATGCGAGAGCATCCCAACAACCACTTGCAAGAGTAAAAGACCTTTCAGAGCTATTTTGAAGCTCGACTTACGGAGAATCTTTAAATTAGAAACATGACTTATAATAAAACGTTAGATTGCATGAAAAACGCTTTTATAAAAGGTAGTTTTATGACAGGATGTATTTAATGTACAAAGTAATTTATAAAATTCGCCAGTTCAAACGATTTCTACGTTGAACAAGTAACAACAATTAATAACAGTTGCTGTCATTTAATTGTTTTGCGTTTTTAATTTAATGTAAAGCATGTGCGTTAAATATTATATACAAACACAAATTTGTTTTTATGACAAATCACTTGCAATTGCTTATCGACAGAATAATACGAAAATATATAATACCTAATGTTTACAGAATTTGCCAAAAAACTATGTTTACGAATATTTGTGGTAGCATATTCGGCAATCTTAATCTTCAGTTGAATTGAACTATTTGTCTTGGTACTACGAATGTGCAAAGGGTTTAGCAACTAATAAATGTAAATAAACAATAACTCTTTTTAGTAGCTTTTTCTATATGTGGAAGTGCAAAGTGAATAAAATCGCTTAAATACTTGCATCACCAGATATGTTACAACAATTTCCTCGCGCAACCATGTTCGTCGGAATAAATGTTGTTATATACGGAGCACGACTATTCGACATCTAATGATGGTATACTTGCATAAATAAAATAACTTTTATAAATACTTAACCGATCTGTAGATCCACCATCAACAAAAAATTGTTTTAATCAGATGAAATCTAAATCGTTTGTTAACACAGTATCTACTTTAGCAATAACATTAATATATCATCTTTCATCGCTGAATACAGATAGCTGTGTTTGTACAGTGTCCACTACTTACATTGAGTGAGTTCACTAATGAAAATGAAGAATTTTTATAATTTTTTGATTGCTTCTAGTCCATTGTAATTCTCATAAATAATTTGTAAATCTGCTTCAACTTGAGCATCCTGCAATTTCTTTTGAGTTTCTTTAATGGCAATTGCTCCGTTAGAATCAAATTGTGAAACTACAGACTGAATTTTTGGGAAATGCCAAAAATAATAAAACATGTTTGGACGTTTTGGCTTGGATTTTACACATATTATGTAACTAGTTACCCTAATGTTTTTTTAAGAGTCCGGCCTACGGAAAGTATGTTCGTAGCATGATAGTCATAAACACTACGAGCTGGTTTTCCAAAATTTCAAACTTTTCTATTGTATTTAGGATATTCTTTGCAATTACTTCGGTAGTACATTTTTCTAGTCTTTTACTAGCAAGTAAAATTTAAAATAAGAGATTCCATAGTACGACATAGACATTAAGAATAGAATTTTTCGTCGATCAGTTGGCTAGGTAATTTCGTGTTCGAGCACTTATTCCAGAAAGAGCAAAGTGATTAATCCTCTAATAAATTAAACGGTATATTACATTTATTATGATATTGTTTGTGTTTGTGCTATGCACTATTTTAGTGTTTCTTGCATTCAAATGTATTCTGAAACGCGAAACCATTGTCATAAACTTTATAAGTCACTTTAGTTCCGTTACGTATTAAATCTGAAAATTCTGTACTTTGCAAATCCATGGTTGCTTTTTCGACGTTTATAGTGGCGACATTATTAAACTAAATCACATAAATTGTCTAGCATAGTAAACATATTCGTACAAACTAGGTATGTGCATGCTCGACCCGATGAGCGTTAACTTTTTAGAAACACCTGCTACTGATTGAAACTCCGCAGTGCCAATGTTATACCATGTTATGAATATCTGTTCTAAATCTTAGTTTAGCAGTGAGGTGTTTTTATTGCTTGTAGATGTTTTAAGATTCTTTTCTTCTTTATTAACATATGTTTGTCGCTAGTATGGAGATTTAGTTATGGTTTACGATGAACCAAAATGCTAAACAACCTCCTAAAAACATTCTTCGCCTACACAACGTTTTATCACATTGTAAAGCGTAACTGTAGATTTACAGCAGTGAAACGTTATAAAAAAATAATGAAATGTTTCTAAATATATCCACACGAAAACTGCTTCTTTGCATTAAATAGTAGATATAGATAACATATTGCCACATATACGCCATGTAAGGGAAGCTGATACAGAAGTAGTAGCTTTTTTTAAACACTTAACTAAAAGTAGCAATAGCAGCAGTTGCCAACGCAAACTACCAGTGTTACACATCAGTCGTCACTATGGTTATGAAGATTAGTTACACCACCGTTCATAAGTTTGGTTGCACCTAATATATTATGTCATACTAACACCGATTTTAAAAATATTTAGGGAAATTCATGCAAGCGTTTTTAGAATGACATTTATAATCTAACACTGATAGTATATATCCATAACAACAAACAAATTCCATTCAAACACGAAAACAATATATTCCTGTATTAAATTTTATGATGGCAATAAAGCAATAATGAGTTAATAACAGGAAATTGCTCTCTCTATGAAATAGGATTTGGGAAGGATACTGAATCATCCGTCTGCCTTATAATACACTGTACATTCAGTATATTGCCGAGGTACTGAAGACCTATGTAATTGCATTAGAAAGACCCTATATATATATATATATATATATATATATACCAATAGGCTTCAAAGCACAACAGCGTAGTGGAAGTCCAGATCAACCACAGAAGAAGACGACCAATACATTCGCTAAGAAATCGCCGCCTTACGGCACCGAAAAATTACACCAGAATTCAATTTACAATTTCGTCAGCAAGCAAGTGTATCTGAAGGGTCGTATAGCAGTAAGAAAACCATGGTTAAGCTCTATGCACAAACGGAAATGATTAAATTGGAGAAAAGCTTGCGCAAACTGGAGTGTAAATGATTGAGAAAATGTGTTACGGTCGGATGCATCGAAATTCGAACTATTCGGGAGTAAACGTCATACGTCAAAAATAGTGAAATATGGAGGAGGAAACATCATCGTACGGGTATTAGTTCCAATCCTTCCAATAGGTTTGGAATATAGTACTATAGTAAAATAGACGAAAGAATGGCTTGGGTGTGAATTACTTGAGGAGAGGTTCGTTTATCAGCAAGATAACGGCCATAAACATACCGCAAGGGTGGTTAAAGCTTATTTGCAAAACAAATCTTCTGTAGGGGTCCTATCCTTAATGGAGTAGCAGCCACAGAACCCTGACTGCAACCCCATTAAGCTCTTGTGGCTCACTTATCTGTTAGGCAATTATTAAAGCAAAAGGTGACTGTTACTTTGAAGAAACATTGTAACATTTTGTTAATAAAACATGTTAAGTTAATGAATAAAGTTTATTTCTTTAGTAAATTTTGTCGCAAACATTATCTGCTAAGTTTACTTTATTTTATTTTATATAGTGCGATCAAACTTACTTACATACGGTAGTGTATGTATAATTTCTCATTTTTCAAATATGTTGAAACATTCACCATATTTTTGTTCTGATTTAGGTGTTTTAATGTTTTAATATACACATTTAGTTAACAAGACAAATTTCATAATTTGATTTATATTTAATTTTACATTATTCATTATTATTACATATCACATAAAACATGTTCCTTATAAGTTGATAACTATGCATATTTCTACGCCACAAAGGAAATGGTTATTTTTCTGTTTTTCTTAGAAGATAGTTTGCTTCCTAATTAAATTGTCCGTTAAATTTGACATACTTGCTCAACGAATTTAGTTATTGAAATAATGATTTCCTGAAACAACAGGAAAAAACAGTTGTAGTTTTAAAACCATAAAAACCTCCAATTTAATTAATGGCTGCAATCCTAGAACAGCTGCTTAAGAAATGAAAATAATAAGGACTACTTTTTCTCTACACGTACGCGGATACTCTAGATATGAAATTTAATTTGCATAAATGACCGTTCGAAATGATTTTATGTGCGTGATAATAAGTAAATATATAAAATTGGGTTTCTGGATTGTAATAATGTTTAAATTTTATTCTAATAGATGAGCACACGTTTAAAGAAATTTATATCAAACATTAAAAATATAATAAAAGTACGTATCTACTTTCAATTACATAGGTAGGTGCATAAAATACTCGCAGTGATCGGGACCAGCACTCTTCCGTACATCCAGCATACTTAACTTTGGGTGAAGACAATGGCCAAGAATGGGGACTACGTTGTCATTGATCATTTTGTGTGTAAAAGAAGAGCAGTTATCATTAAAAGGATTACATATTGACTCTATCGTAATCAGTTTCATCGCCTAGTCGACGAGACTTTACATAAGACCAAAATTTATCAGGGTGATTAAATTATTTTTAGCAGATGTATTTTTGAAAGTCTTGTTTAATCAAACATTGCCAGAGAATAGAAAATGGTCGTGTATTGATTTACAAAGAAATTTTAATTGCTCGTAAGCTAAAATTAGTAATATAATTTTGCCGAGTTCACGTGTATGTGGTACAACAGCATGTGCTGTATTGTGCATGTATTGCGAAATTAACGATCGCTTGTTGTAGCTCTACGCAACATATCTGAATTAAATGCATACAGTGACATACTTTATCATTCCTCTACAATTAACGAAATTAAAAAGTACATTTCCGCAAGAAACGATGCATACTATATGTAATTTTAATTGTAGAAGATCGTTGATTTTGCTGAAAACCATTCATAGGTGTACAGTTTAACACAATACATACATACATATATGTCATATGTCAACTCACATGTAATTTTATACGTCATTAAATAACAGCACCCTATATTTTTACGAGAATCGTCACGGTTAGGAGCACATCCGCAGGTGTATTGTTTCCTCACCATGAAGAAATCGAAAACTCAAGACTTCCTTTCGGATATGATCATTCAAATTTTAAGAAAGGTCAGGTTACTCAGTGTAAAAACAATATTGCCCTTATTATTTACTACTTGGAGTACTACAATATAGTAGGAAACATAAATTTTGTAGATTCAAAATTATTATCTTCAAAATTTAGAAGTGTTTGGAACGCAAGAAATTGTATATGTATTGTTGAGGTTTAGTGTATTATTTTGAATATGAAATTCTTTTTAATAAGGTAGCTTAGGAAAACTGCACAGTAGATATTTATACGAACATTGTACTCTTCTGTTTGGTATCCTTTTTTGAGTGTATATTAAATAAGAGTATGCAAAAATGTGTACGAGGTGTGTATAAGTTAGCGTAAAAGCTGCACGCAGCAAAATTCTCTGTTCGTTTCTGAATCCAAAATCGCAACATCAAAATATTGTACCATGCTTTATACGTCAAGCTGGTTTGTATAGAAGAATTGCAACGCGGAAACCGTTATTTTGCACAAAACAAACAACGCTAAACGGTTAACATGGGCGAAAGAATGTGAGAATTGGAAGTTGGAAGATTGGATGAAAGTGCTCTGGACCGACGAATCTGAATATCTCACCTTTGGTTCAAACAGAAGATCATTTGTCCGTAGGTCGAAAGCAGAATGAGCGCTTGAGTCCTGTATTACATCAGAAATAAAACATGGAGGAGGATCAGTTATGATTTTGTGTTGGCGATAGCTCTGTGGGCGATTTAGTCAAAATAGATAGTATGCTTAGAAAAGAAGGCTATAGGGAAATTTTGTAAATGAATCTCATCTCATCTGGAACACCATTAATCGGTGAAAAGTTCTTGTTCCAACACCATAATGATACAAAACACACTAAAGGTATGTCGCGAGTATTTGAAACAAATGGAGCACAGGGAGAAAATTGTTGTTTTGAAGTAGCCGCCCCAAAGTCCAGATCTCAATCTGATCGAAAATCTGCTCCAAATTCAACAACAGTAGTTTGGGCGCAACTACAGGATACGCGGAAGAATATAAAGCCGCTAATACTGGCAAAGTTGCTGGGGATAATACTGAAATTGTGTGCGCCAGTAAAAGCGCGAGGTGAACACATTGACGAAATTTAAATTAATACATGACCACCGTTGTTAGTAAATTGATAAACACATTGTTTTTGTAACTGTTATAGTTCTTTGTATAAGCACAGAATAAAGGATTATTTTATAACTTGTTTTTGTAATATTCTAAGGATAAGTAAATACTTATGGAGTTTAGTATATATTAACGTGTCGTTCTTCTATTAGTAACCCAACGATTTTTTCAAAGAGAACATTGGCAGCACTGATTTGCATTACTTTTTAACCATATTTCGTGCAGGAAGTAACAGGTATCAAACAATCGGTGTATCCACACAAATTTGGAAGTAAGCTATGAAATTACAATATGAAATTGACAGATTACAGGTATTTTGGGTTTTTCAGTGGCATATTTTTATGATGAGAAATTGTTTAAATGGAGTACATTCATTATAATATATGCAGTAAAAGTATTGCTGAATGTATTTTAGTTCTAAATGCTTTCACATTTTATTTCTTAGACTATATATTTTGATAGAAAAATGCTAACAAAAGCCCTCTAAACTTAAGCTAAAAATATCTGTTTCCGAATTGCCAACTTAATTAATTCTTGTTTATAACATTTTATTGAAGATACTGTTTGTGAAACGTTAAAAAATAATTGCAATCGGTTAAAAATGACATTTTCTAAAACGATGGTAAAAAACCACTACGATTTAGAAAAAGTGCGTCTTGGTTGCTGTGTGACGTTGTGGTAACAATTTTAAATCTCGTGTTGACGTTAAAATGTAGGCCCTTTGGATCACTGTCATTTAGTTTGACCGCTATTTGAATATTATACTTGACTACTTATAAATATTAACAATTTGAATACTTATTGTAGTCTTAAATTGCACTTCGCTTTCAAACATATATTCATTTTAGTTATTAAGTGCTTGTTTATTTTTCCTATTGCATTTCTACCAACAAAAATAAAAATGTTGATATCAATGAAAGTAGTTTTTTGAGTCTGTATGTAACAATATACTATCTATTTCACTAAAAATAAATAAGTAGAAAGCATTTCCTATATATATATATAGTAAATTAATTATTTTTAACTAGCATACTGAATATAAAAAAATACTTTTCAAACAATAAGCTATTCAACTGTTTCGGAGTTTCTGCTATCCCTGTATGTTAAAGGTTTTAATGGTATCCATGTTGCCGTTTTAAGCATTTGTTAAACCAATACTCCAAGATATTTTAAGAGGTAACAAAAATATTGTAATCGATATGTATTTCTCGATATATATTTTTCCACAATGGTATTTTTATCACAAAGAATGCCTGTAGTTTCAATAAACTGGTTTTAAACAGTTTGCCATATTTTCGGATTAAAGGGTTCGTTTTTAAATTGAGAGAGTGAAATGAATTAATCTAGAATAGATTTCGAATATTCGAAATATTAGTTCTTCAAAATATCTTGTTGGTAGTGAGTAGTGACAATGACAAATAAACTGTGGTACATTTGTCATGTGTACTGTATTGATTCATTGATTCAAAAATGTTATAAATTACAAAGTTTTCATTATCCAATCATACTTCAGAAATGATATAAAAATAGAAAATAGAGAATGGTCGTACTCTTCCAAATTTTCCAGTAACATATGGCAATTTGCGGCAAGTTATCACTGTGGAAGTAGGACATAGCAATAAAAGTAAGCTAAAGAATGCTATTTCTATGTTTTTATAGTACATAAACGCCATCTGTATCCATGAGGCCATGCATTAATTCAATCTGTAATTCAAATTCCGAGTATATAATCAAAATAACAATGGGTTTATTATTCATAACTGGGGTACTTTTCTTTAAAAAGCAATGGCGATGTTCTAGTAGCCATTAATTCTATGCCCTGTCAGTCACAAAGGAAATTATAAGAAAGGATGATAGGATCATCTCTGAAACAATAAGTTGAGAATGTAAGCAACTGTAAGTCTTTGCGAAAAGATTACTAAATGACAGAAGGCGGATAATTTCTTCTGGATAATTTTCGCTTAGATACTTTAACTTTAGACAGTGCTGGAAGTAAGCTAATTGGACTCGGGTATGATGTAGGTTGCCCAATCTTCGGTAAAGGTAAAACAAGTACATGCTTTTATCCAGAGGGAATGTACAGTGGTGGTCTTAATTAATGTTTTTACCATATGACGAAGAGAATATCAAAACTACTTTCCCTGTGATGCCGCAGACAGACTTCTATCGGTTATTGCCTATATAAATCTTATTTATCCTTTTCCATTGTAACTTTCGAAACCAACCTATTAATTTAACATTAAAGATTTTATGGACAATTTGCGGATTATAGTAAGTATATTATTTATTATTTAGACCGTTTATAAATACAACTGCCGAAACATATGTAAATGTAATGGTTTTTAGAAATGAATAAATAGAAACTGAAATTCGAAACTAATATGTATATACACATTAATTTGCATTTGTAAGTGGTGTGACTTTATAGTTAAATAATTCTGCGAAAGACTCTTCTGATTAATTGCATCTCTTTCATTAGATAATAATAAGGGGTTCCGTACGGTCATTACAAGACTATAAGTATAATATAATTATCCTACCGTATGAATAATGTAAGTAAAGATTATAGAAATGAATACGTAGGCTTCCACGGCCAGAGTCATTAATAAACGAACTACTTCCGGAATTGGAGCGTGTCATGACGAGATATATAGAAATGAAATAAGAATAAGAGGAAAAGAAATAAAAAGAATAAGAGATAAAAAGAAAAATGAAAAGAAGAGGTGAAAAGAGTAAGAGAAGGAAAGAGAGAAGGGAGACAGAAATAGGGGCAAAGAAAAAAAAAGAAAAAGTAAGAGAAGAAAAAGGCGGGATCTCTATTACTTTTTTCCTCTCACTTTTATTTTATTTCTATATATCTCATCATGACACGGTTCAATTCCGGAAGTAGTTCGTATATTAAAGCTTACAGAATTTTGATTTAGTGGTTATTGTTCTTGTAAACAGTGAATATCGCTAATAAAATTATCTAGAATTTGAAATCCGCACAATGATTGTTGCTTCACATAATCTTGGCCGAAATAACAGAGATATTGGAAGACAATTGAAATTGTCTCCGAACAGTCGACCACAGCCTTAAAAAATGTCAAGATGCTGACTGATTATTAAATAGCAAACGAACAGGATAACGGAAGGTAACGATACCAGCACAAGAACATCGAAAGATTATGACGAGTGACGGAATAGACGAGAAATCGGATCTCAGGTTGAAGGATGGCATTTTTGGGATACAAAGATTTACTGTTTTTGTCTCAATTAAATTATATTATTGAAGAAGTATTATCAACTTTATTGTTTTATTTAAGAGCGTTTTATTAAATAGAACACTACAGTTTCTTTTTCAGATAGCATTTATTTTTCTTAGGGTGTGTAAATAATTTTGACCGATAATGTACGTAAATAATAATAAACTTTTATCTATGTTCTCCAAATAAGGTTTATACCTGCAATAACCGATATAAGGCGTATTCTCTGCGGCATCACAGGGAAAGTAGTTTTGATATTCTCTACATAATAGGGGGAGACATTAATTCAGACCACCACTGTACATATAGTATCATATATCAAGTAAATTAATAAAATTCATTTTAAATATTAATTTAAGTACATACATTACAAACGGCGCTCTCTTTTGTACAAAAGTTAAAAACACGCTGTGGTCCAATGACGACGCTTCCTTTTGATTATGACAGCGATAGAAATTGTGGGATTGAGTCCGGTTAGAGATAATGACAGCTTCTTTACCAGGACCGGTACACCTTTTGTGTTACCGTTCGCTGTAAGAAATGGTGACATACTTCACCCTTCAAAGTAAATTAAGGAATATTATACACATGTTATCTATACATTTAGGATTCTAGCGGATATGATAAACTAAATAGTCTATAACCTCGTTTGAAATGAGGAACATTTTAAAATATTTTTTAATTTTGTTCGTAAGTGTATAACCAAAGAAAACAATACGAACGCTACATAATTAAACCTCATACACTAATCTTCATGAAGTAATTACAGTTGTATGTGTTACATATTTTAGCATGAGTAAAACAAATAAAAAACATGAATAGTGCTTATTTGTAAATATTTTATAAAAGTATAAGACCGATAATATATGTAAATGATAATAAGCTTTCGTATATGCTCTCCAAATAAGGTTTATATCTGCAATAACCGATAGAAGGCGAACTGTCTGCGGCATCACAGAGAAAATGGTTTTGATATTCTTTCCGTAATAGGGAGAGACATTAATTCAGACCACCACTGTATGTTTATGGGTAAGAGAAAGCAGTGCTTCCAGACAGCATAAACGAATCATCTGTATCGATATTCCATCAACACTAATAGATTTAGATAATAGCATTGAATATGTTACACTTATCCACCAATTGAAATGAAAATTTTACGGTAGTTAAGTCATTGGTACTAGTAGAAATCATATTAAGATCGGATAATATGGAATTGGTCGTATTTACAACTAATTTGTAAATAATACAAACAGATCGTAACCCGACCCAGTTCTAACTATAAAATCAAAGTAAACTTTTTGTCTCATTTCAAATCTTTGATTTCTAAATGTTTTGCAGTAGCCTCAGTGCCCAGCCAATCCAGAGTTGCGGTACGTTATCCCAACTCAATAAAATCTTACTTTCAACTAAAAAATATGTACCTTTTTCAAATTCTCGAAAGTACTAAATGTTATTTAATGTTACAGATGACGAACAATGGAATTGTGGCAAACCATCTTAGCGTTCTCAATAATTTTTACAAATGGAGTTTTAAATCAAGGTACTGTAACTGATAATTTTATTTATTCTTTCACTGAAAATTGTAATAATAGATTATCATAGTAAAAGTATGCGATTATAAAGAAATTAGTCAAATTAAAGACTTTCAATTCCAAAATACAATCTTATCTATTAAACGATCTCAATAGAGCGTTTGAGAATATCCTGTAACAATCACATTTGTAAATGGCAGGCCGACAAAATAACAGTATCTCCTAAGTGAAATTTCATCAAGTAAAAGTGAGAATTGAAAACATTTTTCGGTTAGTCTTACTCTCGCTTGAATTAATGCTATAGGATAATAATTCACATCCTTTGTTATACCATACTATATATATGCATATTCACGACCTTTTTTTGGAAAGTAAATGTGCTATCGTCAATTCATCAACGAGAATTCTTCGGTAAAATTGCAAATGACGTCACCTTAAATGAGGTCTTCCTTAAGGTCGTTATTTGTAATCACTGACCCTAGACGGAAGGTGCGCTCCAAACCATACATCCTCCTGTAGATCCGGTCTTTTCTTATTATTATATCGAGCATTCATGTAAAGCAATTCGTTTTCCACCAGTTGCCACACGTAGACTTAAAGAAACGACTAAGCATGTATTAAAAATAACCATTTTTAAATAGCGTGATATGTTCAACTTTGGACGTAGATAAATATAATATAAAGTATAACTAAGAAATAAGTTTGAGGTTAAATTTATTAGAAAAGATGTACAGGATGTATATAAATTGGTGCAAAAGTCACACGCCGACATTCTTCGTTCAATTCTGAATCGAAAATTTTAATGTTAAAATGTTGTATCACGCTTCCAAAGCATTTTACTTATAATTTATAGCAGCGCAGATGAATTTTACTCTTGTAATTATTTATTGACAATAATACATACTGCGAAATATTAAACTAGAGTGTATTTTATAACAGGATTAATTGGATATTTATCAATTGCAAATCAGGGACATTATTATCTACTAGGTATACAAGTATGAAATGCGGTTTCTTCTTCTAAAAAGAAACATGTTAAATTCGCAAGAATGATAAAAAGTGTTTTATCCAAAGTATACTCCATTGCTTGTTATACATTTTCCCATCTGTCGGGTAATTTGTGAATACCATGCCAGAAAAAATATTTCCCTTTTGCTGCGAACTATTCATCGAGCCATTTTTTCATATCTTCGTACGAACTAAAGCGCTGCTCAGCAAGTGCGTCACCCATCAATGCAAATAAGTGATAATTGGAAGAAGCCAAGTCTGGTGAGTAAACCACATAGGGTAGAACTTCCCAGATGAGTGCTTCCAACGTCGTGAACCGGTTTTGCTATATATGGTAGAGCATTGTTATGAAGAAAAATGACTTTGAGTTGCCTCTTTCGGTTTTCTGGCCTTTTTTTCAATCAGCGAATAGTTCAAATCGGTCAATTGTTGTTGGTAATGTTTAGTATTAACCGTTTCTCCAGATTTTAACAGTTCATAATAGACCACGCTCCTCTGATCCCACCAAACACAGAGCATTGTCTTTTTACCAAAGCGATTCGGTCTAGCGATCAATGCCTTCCCCATTTCATTCCTTGTAACTATACGTTGCAAAAACAATTTCCTTTTGTAGCGAGCGAGCAAAATGTCACATGTGTTTTTGCGCTTTTCCCTTTGCTTCTCATTCAACTGATGTGGTATCTATCTACCAGTTTTCTGAATCTTTCCCATCTCTCGTAGCTAATTGAGAACAACTTATTGACTAACGCCCAATTGCTTGGCAAGTTGTTTCTGTGTTTGCAAATTATCTTCGTCCAACAATGCTTGCGACTCCACATATTCGTTTTCTTTTGGCGGTTTTCCACGTTTCTTATCTGCAGCATCGAAGTCACCGCTTTTGAAACGCCGAAACCATCGTTCACACGTAACTTGCGATGGAGCATGTTCACCACAAGCTTCCCGAAGTAATCGGCATGATTCAGCGGCAGTTTTGTTTAGGTGAAAACAAAAAATTAATGCTGTCCGCAAATGCTATTTGTTCGGTATAAATTTCGACACAACAAAATGGAGCAGTATCAAATCTTTATAGTACAAACTGCATTGGCGGGCCATATCTTGCCTGAAATCCGCATTTCATACTTGTACAGCTGGTAAGTAATTGTTCGGATTGAAATCTGTTTGTTTCTAGGGGGTCTCCGAGGTATCGTCTGCGCTACACGTTCAAGCGTCTCAGCTGTAATCTGTAATACTACCGTGTTAATTCCATATCTAACTTTGTCCGCGTTTTGAGGTGTTGTTGCATAAACCTTTTCCTCAATGAAATTCCAAACAAAAGAGTCTAAAGGACTGAGTAAATAGAACCGCCACTACCAATCCATCTGCACGAGAAACATTCATACGATCATTCTCTTAGATTACGAGCAAAGTAGGAGCTCCATCATGCATGTAACTTATATTATGTTGTATGCTCTATATCAATATTTACAATTCATAGATAAATTGACTCTAAAACTCTGTGATTTATTATGGTGAAAGTTATGAGTAGAGACAGGATTATATGCAAGGTGCATATCTTTTATTTTATTTATTTTTTATATTTTACGTCTATTTGTAGATGTCTTACACTGATTAATGTTAATTAACGCTCATTAACTTTAATCAGTGCAATACATCTAAATATAGACGTAAAATATAATAAATAAATAAAATGAAATATATGCACTTTGCATATAATCCGGTCTCTAGTTATGAGTATTAAATTTCCCATTTAAGATTGTATTTTCATAACGCGGCTGACAATTTCAAGTAATTGTGATAAACTATTCCATAATTTTATGCACGCACAGAAATTAATAATCTTTAATTCATTTAGGTATAACGGATAACCGATGTTACCTGGAGAACGGTGCTTCTTCCGAAAGCTTTTTTGTGTCCGAAGACCTACCGATAGGAGCACCCATCGGTCAAATTAGAGTTCATGGTAACCCTAGACCGGGAGGTACAATAGCTCTGTACTTACGGGAAACCGATAGTCCAGTAGCTATTACTTCCGGTACAAAAAATCTCACTCTACGAAGTCGTCTAGACAAGGAGGGAATTGATGGCCCATCTTCGGTACTCATCAATTTAATTTGCGAACGTCTTCATACTTTGGATCCAGTATTTGTTATACCGATCAACATAAGAGTATCCGATGCCAATGATAATGCTCCAATATTTGTTAACGCTCCTTATGAATTGAATATTTCCGAAGTAACCGTAGTGGGAACGAGAGTTTTGCAAGGTGTTCACGCTGTTGACGCCGATCAACAAGGGCCGTTTTCTAGTATCAGATACAGCATACTTCCAGGAAGGCATTCTGATTATTTCGAATTTGAAAATGAGCTGGAAGGTACGCTGGTATTGAAAAAACCGTTAGATTATGAAACGTTAAAACATTTTGACGTAAAGATCAGGGCACAGGATCACGGTGAACCTCCCAAAAGCACCGATACCATTTTAACCGTCCACGTGGTAGATGCAGATGATCAAAATCCAAAATTTTTAGATGATAGATATATGGCCGTTGTGTCTGATTCAGCATTAAGAGATGAAGCCTTAAACATAAAGCCTAGAGATATAAAAGCTTTAGATCAAGATTTAGGTATCAATGCTGCAGTTTTTTACACTTTCAACGGGCTTGGTGGAGACTATTCGCTGTTTAAAATAAATAGAGAAAATGCCAAAGTACTCCTACGAAGGAATTTAACTGATATGGACCTGGTACATCCCGCAACGTTGGTGATTAGAGCAACGCAACAGGACAATTCTGATCGTTACGCTCTGGTTACTCTAACCGTATCTAGGACGGTAACAAAAGGTTTGAGATTTTTGAAGAAGGTGTTCTACATTAATGTTGCCGAAAATCAGCCAATAGGAACGACTGTTGCAACCTTTAGCAATAATAGACCTGGACAGGCGTTGAGGTATTTTGTTTCTGAGGAAGGGTTGTTGAAGGTGTTCGCGATAAATCCCAGAGGTGAATTAACCCTGAAGAAACATCTAGATTATGAAGAAAAAAGCGAATATTATTTTAAGATATTCGCTACAGACGGTATCACAGTAAGTTAATAATGTACATTGCAAGAGGTCTTTAGATGCAAATTGTGTGTCGAAAATTTGGTTTGGTGTGGACAAAATAGATTTGAATTCTAGTAGTTGCAAAACTTTGTTACAATAATATAATTTGCAATCAAAGCTTGCGGTCGATGTAAATCGTGCGCCTGGGTCTACCCATGACTTTTGCGCTTGGGATTTTCAAAATAAAACCACTTTTCATCCCCTGTAACTGTTTGATACAAAAACAATTTCTTTTTGTACTGAACGATCAAAATGTTACATGTGTTTTTGCGCTTTTCCATTTGCTTGTCATTCATGTGGTATCCATCTACTGTTCTTCTGAATATTTCCCATCTCTTGTACACGATTGGAAAGAGCTTGTTGACTAACGCCCAATTGCTTGGCGAGTTGTTCTGGTGTTTGCGAATCATCTTCGTCCAACAATGCTTGCAATTCCACCTCTTCATTTTTTTTGGCGGTTTTCCACGTTCCTTGCCTGCAGCATCGAAGTTACCACTTTTCATACGTCAGAACCATCGTTCATACGTATCTTGCGATGGGGCATGTTCACCATAAGCTTCTCGAAGTAATCGGTATGATTCAGCAGCAGTTTTCTTCAGATGGAAACAAAAAATTAATGTTGTCCACGAATACTGTTTGTTCGGTATAAATTTCGACATATTGAATACAATAATACAACACTATGTATACACTTTTCCAATTTATCACTTGTTGATGACACAAAAAAAATGGCGCAGTGCCAAATCTTCATAACGCAAACTGCACTGCTGTGCTACCTGTTACCTGAAATCCGCATTTCATATTTGTACACCTGGTACGTTAAGCCTTGTATCTCTCAACATTTTCAGAAAAAGAATAAAGTTTGTATGCCCTGGGTTCATGATATTTTACAACATGAAACTCTAGATGCTACTCAAAAAATTTGGGTTCTATTTGCAATAAGAAGGTTCACATTTGCTCCGGTTTAACCCAGTAGACCATATTTTTGAAAAAAAATATATGTATATAATAGTCGATTATCATGAATGACCCTGTTTATTTTAATAGTCTAAATTAAATAAATCGCCTTACTGCGTTAAATATCACTCAACAGAAAGTTGAACACAGTTGAATGCATATACAAAATGCAAGCATTTAAAACCTTAGATATTTCAATACTTAGTAATAAACGAACTCTGGCCGTGGAAGCCTACGTATTCATTTCATTTCAATACTTCTTTTTCAAATAATAAGCACAAGTTTAGTGATATTTTTAATAAATACAATGCCAGATAAAAGACTCAAAATCTAAGTTAGAAAACAATTTGAATTGTTGAAAAGTTCGTCCACTTTAAAAATACGTTCAGTTGTAACACCTTAAAACATGTCTTTTGATTTTCAAGTAAGATGTAATTAAAGTACATTCAACCTTTTCTAGAACGATTCAGCCGTAGTCAATATTACAGTACAAGATGTCAACGAGTGGGAGCCAAGATTCCGTCACACACATTACGAATTCTTCGTTACTGATGACTCCAAACAAACTATTGGCCAAGTCGAAGCCGCCGATGGTGATAAAAATGATATTCTAACATTCACATTAGTTGGAATGAACGCAAGCATGTTCAGTATTAAACCTAATGGGGAAATCATCCTAAACGAAGTAGGGAATTGTTACGACATTGCTAGCTTCACGATTTTAGCAACGGATAATGGAAATCCACCTCGTCGAGCATCCGTTCCTGTCATTGTGCACTTTCCACCTATGGAGCCTTTAGGTGCGAGTGGAATAGCCAAAGATAAGACGAGCGGAGCATATTTGCTTTTGGCCGGTCTAGGCGGAATATTGCTTGTTTTAGCCTTCGTAGTAATATTACTCACGGCCTATATTTGCAGAACGTAAGTTACATCATCGTAACGTCACGTTAGTTCAATTATAAAACATTTTTCTGCATCTTTAATGTAGAAAGAGACGAAATCCTATTAGGGAACAATTACCTTCTCTTCCATCAGAGAAATCACCAACTTCGTCTAGTTCTACGGCAGGCGATAAGATTAGCAACCCAATGTTTGCTGATAGAATGAAATCTGCAACTGCTTCCGCCATGGGTGGCGTACCAAACGATGTTGCAAAATCGAGAATACCAAGTCCGAAAGTGCATCCAGCTCCACAACCTCCCGTCTGGCCTAACACGAGTTTGGCGAACAGGGTTAAGAAACTGAGTTGGGGAGATGATAAGGTAAACATTGTAAACACTTAACCGTGTTTAAGAATATTTTATGTAAATGTGGCATAATTTTATCTTCCTTTCTTCCAGACTGATTCTGATAGTACGGATAATTTGAACAACATCGACACACCATCAAGACCTACCGAAAGTACTAACTTAACGGTATACTTTTGACAGGAATTTAATAATAAATATTTGAATATAATATTATATAATAATGTAATATTGTTTATATTTTTATAACATTGTATATACGAGAGAAAATAAATGTAAATAACATTGTTTTTTTGGTTTCTCAATGTGTGAAAATATTTCTAGATTCCTATTGTGTTTGACATTATTGTTTTAACTCTCTGCTTCAAATACAAACAATTTCAAGTAATTTCGATAACTATTTCGGCTTCTTATTTAATAAAGTAAAGCAATAATTTTTATTGAGAATATTAACAGTATCCTCATACTGTTTCAAAATTAATAGTTAAATGGACATTTGCCATTGAAGATACTTTTGCTAATTCATTCAGAAACTTTTATCTATTTTACTAAATTTCCACAACTGGTAAACCTAATCCTTGATATCTTGTAGAACATGTATACATACATTAAGTTTATCATCATGTAATCCGAGTTGCGTTTGTTATGAAAACTTTTCTACTACATATCTCTAAACGTATTCAATTTGATATCGTTGTGCTGGCTCCATGATCGTTATGAGATATTACTGAAATGGTTAAGCAAATTTAATAGAGACAAACAGGTGTTTGAAAAGCTAATCTGTAGTTCTACTGTTCTTTACCGTAATCGGTATCCGTGATATTAAAAGGTTACGTAATAAACCTTTATCTATATAGATCTTCATGTGTAGATTACATGATTGTTATATTATTCAAATGTAATCTAGCATAAGTATTTCGATATTATCACTTTATTGTTTTTGATAATGCTTTATATTTTATAAGCCCCTGTCCAAATAACGGACTTTTAAGTTGCATATATGTAGAGGATGAGAACTCGAAAACTTAAAAAAACTTGCTTGAGTTTAGAGTTTATTGACGACGATTGCGGTTAACTGTTTTGTTGTGTAACAATAGTTGTTGAAATCATAAAAATTAAAGTAAAAATTGCACAATGCTTTAAGAAATAACATTGTGGGAGCCCAACAGCAACCTTCGTTTGTATTTAAAATCGATACAGCACTACAATTTGAAAACATAGTTAGTCAGCATGTACCAAGAAATGAATATGCTGGAGATTATAAACACGATGACTGAACATAGCCTTCCTGGGGAACACCCCAGGAAGGAGATATTATGATTGAATATAAACAAGGTGTTGAACCTTGGAGGAGTGGGATATGAAGCGTATTCACATATATATGTATATATGTGTAGGTGGCGGGGGGATTGTGTTCCTAAGCAAATGATGAGTAAGTAGGGTTGGCCAAACTTTCAACGCATCAGGTCCGGACTCGCCCGCACACACGACCGTTACGAAAATTAACGGAGTTTGTTCAACCAATCTGTCTCCGTTTTCCTGCTGTGTATCCACGTATGGCCCATCGTATTATTCCGTTATAACCTATTTATACTTCATCATATAACAAATGATCTGTATATATTTCATGAAGAATAGTAATATGTAATTGTAAAATAGCGCTAGCCAAATGTTTCGGCTCGACAAAATCCAATGAAAGAATGCGAGAACCTTCTTTTTATATGTAAAGATGTTCAATTGTTTTTCTCTTTCTTAAAAACCAAACTGTGGAAGATGTTATACATAAAACAGAAATTTGTTCCTTGTGTTTTGCAAATTAATTTATTTATTGATTAAGATTAATGCATGCCGTCTGTGTTTTAGCATGTATGCCGAAGACATAAAGACTTGGTGAGTTCAGTAAACTGAAGAATTAGAGAAGATCATGAAAAGTTTGCAGAATCAGATATGTTTTGACATTTGTTTCGGGGGGAAAATGTTCTACTTTGAGAAAAATTGTTCAACATCGACCGATGTAACACACACATGGTTAAAATAATCTTTGAAATTAGTTAACGGATCTGCAGATGCACCACCACAAATTTGTCTCTGACAGACAGTGGTGGTTTCTTATCTTACCCTTACGACGTTCGACATGCTTAATTAATGTCTATTACGCGCAATATGATGTACTGTACATGCATACATAGCAGGGAAATGAAGACAGAACAAATTTACTCAATTTTCGTATCGGTCGCGCGTACGGGCGAGTCCGGAGCTGGCGCACCGAAGATTGGCCAACCCTAATGACGAGAAATATTTGCCTATGTTCCTTTGTTAGCGAAATACATCGTACTTTTGAATTGCACGGTGCCGTTTACGATTTGGCGATCCGGATAAATAAGTATTAAACAAATTGTAAACTTCTTCAAAAAAAGATTGACGATCACCATATCCACGTAGCATCAAGACGTTAATTCACTCGCATTCTTAGTTTTACTGCTATTGTAATTAATCAACAGAACCAAAAATAATAATATTAATAACTTGCGACAACAATCTGATGAGTTACAGCAAAATGCTGGTGTTTTCAAAAATATCTCGATTTTACGTTATTAGGTATTTTTTATTTTTTCTATTGCATCTTTATTGTTCAAAATAAACGTCTTAATAATTCTGAAAGTAGTTTCTCAGTCTTCACCCAAAAATGTAACAATACCCTAGGTGTCCTATTAAAAAAAAATAATTAGGAGGCATTTTCGGTTTAACCGGAAGCGAAAACAATGTGAAATTCGTTGTTGTTAACTATATACCTATACCAATTTAAAAAAAAGAAAAAACGTTTTCAAACAACAAAATTTTTCAACTGTTAGAGTTTGTAGTAACCCTGTATATCCCGCAAGTATAAACTCCGCGCTCATTATTCAATGTTATCCCACTTTTTTTCAAAATAACGAATACAAGTTCTTGTAAATTGCAAACCTCTATATGTAATCAAATGAAAAGATTAATTCTTTATCTAAATTATACAGCAAAAAATTATGTCGTATGTACATATATATATATATATATATATATATATATATATATATATATATATATATATATATATATATATGTAAACACCATTCTTTTTTATGCACTGTCTTATACGTATTACTCATAAGGAATAACCCAAAAGGTATACGTACTTTCCGATATATGTTGCAAGAAAGTATGTCAAGAGGTCGACATCCGGATCTACTCCTTATTACAAAGTAATAAATTAAGTAGAAAATAATTTCTACAAAAGCACAATAATCGAATACCACAAACGTTCTAATAAAATTAAAACTATGTTATCGATTAAATAATTTTAAATGCAAAAGTTTTAAATATCGTTTGTTTAGTAACCTTTAGGAAGATGGTCGTGCGAAGAAAACTAAGAAAGAGAGAGTTTTGCAGCGTCCGCATGATGTTACTTGTAAATTAGTGCAACGTGAATCGCGGGCAAGTGAGTATCCCCAAGATTTTTCTTAAGAAATGAAGCACTTAAATTTCTTTATATGCGTGTCTGTCGTATACGTGCATCAAGTCATTTGTACGTTATCTACGAACATTTCAAAGAATATTGAAGAAAATCCAGCGAAATGGACAGAAGATGGAGTTTGGGGATCTCTTCTTGAAGATCTTGCTTTATCAAGTAATAGCAGGTAATTTTTTTCGTTTAGAAATGCGCATAACAAATATTCCTGTTTGAATCTTATCCAAATTAAAAGAATATTAATTTGGAAAAACGAACCCATATTTTTCTAGAGAGAAAAGAATTTTAAAACTTATTCCAATTAATGGCGGTTTTGTTGCCGATGACAGACTTTCATCAGAAGCCCAAGAAGTTAAAGAATCAAAAGTAGTGCCTGGAAAAATCATTAATAAAAAGCCACCTCCATTAATGCCACAGTTGTCAAATCCGGGGCGGCAAGTTTCTGAAACCGACTTATATTTGCTAAATGCCATAGAAAAACTGGTATTTCGCATGGATTTCATAGAAAAGCGGCTTAGAAAAGTTGAAGAAATGCTTTACTACGTCATGGCTGGAAACAGAATTGATAGGGGTTAGCAATAATCAAGAAGTTTTAATATTTCAACTAAAAAATATAAAGTAAATTAATTATTTTTCGCAGATCCATGCCCGGAAAATTTCACGAGAGCTGGCAGTAATTGTTATCTGTTCCACGGAAATGCTGGAAGAGAATTAGATTGGAAAGCTGCGAACAAACAATGCAAAAAATACGGTGGTTCATTAGCTGAAATGGAAACCATTGAAGAGAATCAAGATGTTATTGCCTATATTCAGAGCATGCCACATCTCAGAGGTAAGTTTTAATAATATTTCAATAGTGCATGTAATAACAAAGAAAAAAAGAACAAAACAAAGGATTTGAAATCTTTAGGTAGAGATTTCTGGACCGGTGGTCTCAATCCTGGGCTACTTTGGATTTGGAGTAATAGCGCCCGTCCTGTTGCAAATCCTGGATCTAACAATAAGAAAAATTCGTCTACCAGCATATTGGGAGAAGGTAGATGCCTAAGACTTAACTTCGATCCATCTTTGAGAACCTATTCGTACAAAGGAACCGATTGTGCAATCAGATATCATTATATTTGCGAATATCAAGACAATACGTCCAGTAATGAAATAAGAAGAATCGGACGTAGCAAACGAATATTTATTGATGAACTTTAAGAGGAAAACTCACCATTGTACATATTTTATTAGCTGTTATGTAATATTTAATTTATAAATTAAACATAATTTTGCGTTAAATATTTTGTAACAATTTACATTGGTACATAATATCTTTTAATATAAAAAGAGGAAAATAATATTGTGGAGTATTCGTAATTCTTTTAGTTTAAATATAAAATAAAGGATAAAGGAAAACTTGTCAGCAAAAATAATAACAAATAAAATTCATATAATTTCGTTTTTTAAGTAAGATACTATTAATTTTGGCACCTATTAGTGTATCTTTACTTCTTTCATGTAAAATCTTTAAATTTTTTTGTGTAATAGTTTACACGTGGAAAGGAAAGTTATATATATACGTTATCAAAAGATATGTTCTATGAAAGCACTTCATATGATTGATGGATTCACTATATCATTTAACAATTCGGCCTATTATTTTATAAACTTGTTAATAAGTATAATGATTGTAATTACTTATTATAGTTACATCAATTATAATTAAATTTCAACTTATAAAATATACAGTGTTATCATTGATTGTGTCAGTACACTTGCAAAATTGGCAATGAAACTGAGAAGTTCCTATGTATTTTCGTTTTTTCAATTGTGTATTTATTCATTGAAGCGTTGTTTAGTATATTCATGGAAAATATATCGTAAAAGCATTATTGATTGTATTACAATAGTGGAATGAAATTAAAACTTTAAAATTTAGAAGACAATGAAAATATACAACTTATGCCGAAAACACCAATACATACATCAATGGCAAGAATAAAGCAATAGAAAAATGTTAATAAAAAGTGTAAGTGAATTTTTAATTTAGGCGTTGTAGTATTTATGATACAAACAAGACTGAAGTAAAACGTACCATTTCCTTAGATATTTCAAATAAATAAATTCAAACGAAGGGAGCTAGTGACATCTATGTGTCACGTTGCAAGACGTTGCAGTTCTCTTTAAATTATAAATGTATTAAGTTGTATAACCTTCAGTTGTTTGTGTTGTATTAGTTATCAAGAATTAAATTAAATAATTATTTCTTGAAATTAGGGTTAAATTATAATGCGTCAGTTAAAAATTATTAGCTTAGTGTAGTATGTGTATTGCTACAGATTCAAATTTGAGTTCACTGAAATTTGGAAATTAATTTGACTTCCTTTTTTTCATCTCCATATCGATTGATATAAAATTATCAAAGATATTTTAAACAATTGAAATTTGTATTGTCAGGTATATTAAAAAAGATTATATTTGAATGTGTTTCAAAAGTTTATTGAGAATAAAGAAACTACTAGCTAAGTGATTTCATTTACTTTTATACTTTTGAAAATACAAAAGGATGAAAAACGGTGTTAAACACTATGCAACTGTGATCACAAATGAGGGCAATTTATTTTTACACATTTAACATTTTAAGATAAAATCTAAGACTATTGTAAGTGCACGAGCTTTTTCAGAATCTATTTTTGACGAAAGTACGTACGTTGTTTGAAGCCAAGAAAATTAATGTACATGCGCATATTTATTTGAATAGGTTAAACATGGGTCAAACATAATGTAGATTTGCCAAATAAACGTGCTTTCAAATGTAAACGTGTTAAAAAGTTGACAAACAGTTGGCGATTGAATTCCCCCCGTCCCCTACTAAAATTGGCGCGATTTTTTAGATCTGATTATAATTTATTGTATCACCAATTTAGCGCCTCTCAAGCATATTTACATATATCTCCTATATTTCATTGGCCTATGCTAAATATTATACAAATATTAAATATGAATACACGGCAATTTTTTCCGTTTGTATTCAATCAATATAATGTACTCACAGGTAAACGTACACACATAAACAGTAATTATTATCAAAAATTAATACCCTTTATTGACATTATCTAGGGATAGCATGCGTCGAATTTACTTTATCCGTGAGCACGTATGAATTCTAGGTAAATTAAATTCTATTACAAAAACGTGCGTAATCCTAATCACATTAGGTTGGGATGAATCAGATGTGTTCCTACAATTGAATTCGTACAGTATATCACACCACACGCAAATTACATTTTATTGGGCCTGATAAACGTAATATGTTAAAACGAACCTTTATTTTGATGATAAACGTATATTATACGAAACAATGTCAACTATTTGCTGACGTCGTTGAAATATTTATTGTGTTTTACGTCAAGATTTTATTAGTCCTTTTTATGTTACGACATTGTGTACACACTGTTGTCCAAAAGTAAAATACCGATTGCTGCATTAATGTTTGCGTTACGTTGTTAACAATAGTAGGGCTCTAAAGAACGGTGTATTTGTGAAATTTGAAATTATATGTATGATTGATGATAACATTTTATAATCGATATCGTTAAATTTACCATTCCAGCAAATAGTTCATCTAACATTAATGGCGTATTTAATATAAGTAACAGATTTGAAAAGGATAGAAACTGTACAACAATATTTTACTTTACTAGCAACAAATACTAAAGGTGTTAATTAATAATGTGGCCTTTCTCACACGGTGCTTAAATTTATCGTTTGCTACAACAGTTGTATAACACCATAGCTTGTGACTGCTATTACTATTCTCGGTTTACCTTCCGTTGTGTGTACATGTGTTTTTTACGAGCCAACATATGTATATGTATGTCCGCGATGAGTTGCAAATGGTCCGCATCGTATGATATACGTTTTGCGCAGGTCGGTCTCATTGCAATTTTCAATGTAGTATTATGCTTTAATAATGTTTGAGTAAGGATAAGTAGTCTGATAACTGTTAAAAAAACTTGCAACATGCACTCTCTTATTTTACTATAAAAAGAAATGTCTTTTCATTGCTTGCTAGATTTGCCTTTTTTTTACATCGATGGAATCAAAAGTATACTTTGTATTAATAATAAATAAATCTATTCAAAAAATTGTATCTAGAAGTGAATTATAATTTATTACAATTATTAATTGCATTGTTAATAAAACTAGAGAAAGTGCATTTCACTATGTACGATATTTTAAGGGCACTGCATTTTTGATTAATCTTATATATACCAATCAATTAACGCCCATTTGAAATTTTAGAACTACACTCTTGGTTATTTAAAATATTAGCAAGTTTCTACTTATATAACAAAAAATTATACGTAGCGCAGTGACTAATAATATTCTTTTACAATGTAAGACGTTTCTAATATTATTAAAGCATCTTTTGTATGTAGAATCGGTATAAAAAGTAATACAAAATACAAGTAATTCCAAATATTAAGTTAATATACAAAAGAAATCAATTGATAAAAAAATAAAGTATTTTTTCTTACGTTTTAGTAACATAACATTCATATTCATTTTAATAAAATCCTTAAAATAGAATATTCTAGATTATCAATTTTATTCAGTAGCACATATAGAATTTGAAGTTGACTATTCTATTTTTTGGACGGCGATGTATGTAATAGAAATTTTCTAACGTCATCGAATAGATGTCGCTAAGTAATTTGATTCTAGCAAGGCTAGCAACGCATCTTTTTTCATTCCACGACAGTCAGACCGCTCTATTAAAAATGGTGGTTAAAACATTCTTGTTAAATCCATTAATTTCAATAAAAATGTAAATTAAAATTGAAAATAAGTAAACGGAACAATTGTGTAAAGAATAAGCTTTAATATTGTGTCTGTATATCGGTGGTTCAATTGGCTCTTCATTGTTACATGGTAGGTTAAGATCATTTTTTTGATTATCCAAAAAGTCATGAAAGCCAAGAGTCCCGTTCGTTATTGTTCTAAGTTGAATTTGCGAAATTCGTTTAAAAGACACCGGGATATATCAAAGCGAACAGGTAGGTAACGTGCTGTACAGAATGATATCGCTCTAAATACGGCGTTTTGAACGTAATGTTTACAGCATGCTGCCTTTCTGCATATTTTAGAAAATAGGAATAACATAGATTTCACACATATTAACATGTATATATAACACTTTTGCATAATAACGGTGTTTTGTGGATCAATTTTGGTGTAAATCAATAATTCAATATGTTTATGTAGCACAATCGTACAATTTAAAATGATTTAATATATTGCAGTGTTAAAAATGCTTGCTGTGATGGAAAATCAACAACCATCAGAACCAGGATCAAGTCATATTTCAGAAAAAAATAGTGCCACAACACCTGAAAATAATGATAAAGTTAAAGAATTCCTTGCAACTGGACGAACAGGACGCCGCAATGCCTTGCCAAATATCTTATCGGGCCCTAATTTGGATCATTCAAACTTACCTAAGCAGTTCGAAAACCTATCAACAAAAGATAACAATTGTGATAAAGCCAAAGATGAACCTGGACCGAGCAAGAAAAGTAGTTGAAACAGAAAGAATGGAGTTCAGGTTTGAATTATAACATTCTTGTCATGTAATATCTGTTATTGGTGCCATATAATAACAGATAAGTTTGGTGACAATTTTGTTTGCAAAATACACACACTTTAACAAAACAAAGGAAAATGTCACATAATTTACAGAATGTTTTACAAGTATATTTTAAGGAACTTTTATATTTTTCGTAAAAGCGTAGCTAGCACCCTTTCTGTAAATGTAAAAAAATGCTTGCGGTAAATAGGTCACTCAAAATATAGGTGTAATGTTTAAAACAAGAAGAAGGTTTTATATTTACAGAAATTAATTTTATTGTTTCGTTTTATCGAAGTGTAGCATCATGATTGGCAAAACAGTAAGGTTAATAATACAATGGTTCAATTAAGCTGGTAATTAATTTTTGATAAAAGTGCTGTTGGGCAATTAGAGAAACTGTGCTTGTGTATTTATATAAAAGTAATATTAGACGAATGTATGTGCTTTTTTTTACTTGTTCTTGAATTTCTAGTCACTTAGTATGATTTAAGTAAAATCGAATGTATAGCTATATTGTTATTTATAAAAAGACGGATTTTGTTAGAAAATTTAATTATGAAACTAGTACCTTGTAGTTTACGAAAAATAATCAAAATTTACTTTGGCAGAAAATAGAATTCATTGAGAATTTTCTAACAAAAGCAATAATGAGGTGAATGGACTTGCCCTTTCCATTAATAATTTAAATAATACTTTTGGAAACCAAAAAGTTACCCATTTGTGTAGTTTTGTATTAACTCAATACTCAAGCAGTTAAATAAGGTGCTATTTTATAAGCATAATAGTAATATGTTAGCGTATACTGTGGTGGACAAAATAATAAACATGTTGCTGTTAAAATGCTATGAATCTCTTACTATTAACTGGTAGATAAAGCTAATTGAACTATTCATTTGTTTGAGTAATATTCTAATAACTCTAAAAACAGTTTCTGGCTATTTCAAAAGTTACAGAAAGCATATATTTTTTTTTATATTTATTTTCCACTCATTTAAAGCAAATTCAGTTGGACAGTGTTTATCAATTGTTTTTGAAAACTGAAGCTGAAGAGTTAAATACGCATTGGTGTATTCTAATTTGAAATCAGTTTCTTAATATATTGTTCATAAAGGTTCATTCGTTTTTGGTATTTTTGGCCGATCTTAAGGCTGTTTTAAGTACTCAATTTGAACTTTGTTATTTATTATGTTAGAAAAAAAATTGTTAGATATGCACATTTTTGAGAAAATTTGTTAATCGTTTTATGTCATTCCATATAATTCAACTTTTACTCAGGATAAGTGCATATGATAAGGCCATGCTGAAGTTTAATCCTTTTTGTTGACATTAACTTTAAAGAAATGCAAAGCAAAACGTGCTACGACATTTTAAAGAAATGTCAATTTTGGCCATATTATCAACAGAGATCAGTAATATGGCCAACCGGTCTAGCGAACTGGAGTTGTAGGTTCTAATCCTACCGAGAACCGTCAAATTTTTATTAATTAAAAAAATTTGAATTAAATTTAACGTTGGTAATAACAAAGAAATTGAATTATCATTGAAAAACCAACGGAAGTTATTCTAAATAATGTAAGTAGTAGAGATTTTTGTATATAAAACAAAAATGAAAAAATGACAGTTTTCCATATAGTTTAAATGAGAAGAATGAGTGTATTGCACATATGTTATATTTCTGTAGTTTTTATTCATTAACGTGTATAACAAAACATCTCAAGAAATAAACAACAGGGTTAAATATTATGAGATCAATCACAGTGTAAACAAATGAAGGTGTTTGGTTAACCAGCACATTCTTTATGCACAACTTGGCAAAATGTCTTCAGACCTGTTCTAATCACAAAATTTGCAATACCAGTTGTCTTTGAACAGATATTTTTGAGCTTTTCTACGATTGTGATACCTGAATATTCTTTTAACTTCTTTTGGTTTGTACTGGGTTGGAGGTATCTTGTGTTCCCAAATCTGAAGGTTTGAACAACTTTACATGGTCATCTTTTTCTAGGAGTTTCTAACATATCGGCAAAATAGGTATTTGATCACTTTCTAATTTACACTCTTTAGAATTATTACTAAAACTAAGATTGTTACGAAAATATTCATTTTCCTTGTCAAAGTGTTCATCAGTATCTTCTGATTCTTTATTTTATTTATTTATTTTTGATTCACGTTGTGTAACACTAAAAGAGCTTGGAAAATTTGGGTCTGAACATATTTTTTAATCGCATTTAATTCTTCTTTGACCTTTTGTGTGACTGCTTTATGTAAAAGCTTCAACAGGAATGGTATTTGAGTCAAAAGAATAGGTAGAAGTGCTGCAAAATTCATTTTGTACATTAGCTGAAATTCATTTTGTACATTAGCTGAAATTAGAGATGTAGCTCGCACTGTGGCAAATATTTCTGCACATCCGTTTGATAATTGTACGATCTTTATACTTTGAACAATATCACAAAACTTCATTGTGAGTAGTATTGCTCGATAAACAGAATAGTGCAAAATATTGTATCCATTTAACAATTATGGAACGTTAATACCCCCTTGTAGCGTCATTAAAGTCAAAGATCTTGGTGGTAATGAATCGGTACTCGGGCTTTAAACATTTTACATTTATGCAGAACTACTGGGCGATTCATTATTCCAGCAGTGTTTATGCTATACTCACATTTTCTCCATGTTCGAGTACTGGCGCTACAAGATGAATACGTTTTGCAGCCTTCTTTTTATTAATATTACTTGCTGGTTATGAAAACTCAACCTATAACCTTCGTCATCCATATTATAGCTTTAAATTTTAATTGGTCTAAAATATCCGAAAATTTTCGAAAATAATCGTCCGCAATGTGCAATATTTAACTTTTAAATCCGAGTTTCATTCGGATTTCGAGTTTTAACCGGTATTTCGTAGCCATTTCTGCTCAATTAAAAAAATTATGATCAATCTGGTTTTTTTGACACAGTTTTCTTATTTTCTTTAAAGTAGATTCTGAGAATTCGTTTTGGTATTTTATAAAACTTACTGGCATGGTTGATCGACGTCACAAATCGCTTTTTTTTATATGATCTTTACTAAAAAGCTGTGATCTATTTATGATATAGGGAACACAAGCATGCTTTGTATTTCGGCAATATAATTAGTAATTTCGCATTCTGTTTAACCTTTAAATATGACAATTTTCTTATAGTACTGTATAAATAATTTAGTATATAGTTTGGTAAATATTGTACATTACTTAGTATGATTTTCTTCGATACGTCTGTTATAAAATCAAGGAACAACTACTAATTTAAAAAATAGCACCTGCAGTTTTCATTTTGCAGATCACAACTAAATAGGCAACATAATTATGGATGTTATCGTAGAAAGAGTTATTGAGCGTATTAAAGACATGGCTATATTGTATGCACCTACCTTATAGTTTTCTTGTTGATTAGTATTAGAAAGACATTGCTGTTTATTTGAATGAATTACATTCTCATAATATAAGTTTACATTATTTCCTCGCGAGTCTTCTAATAGATTTTGATTCGCTGCAGCGATTTATAATAGCCATGGTTCTTCATTAAAATGAAATTATATTTGATGGATCATCTTAACCTGAGTATGCAGTAGGGGTCTTATAGGAATTGATTACGTGGTTGCTAAACTAGCTTATCCTGTACATTATGCCCAGAAAACTAGAAAGGTTTTAGGTAGAGCGGTTCTATGATCAATTCGGAATGGTCAGTCCTAATTAATAAATGTTGCATAGTGATTCAAGTCTAACGAGCTCCTTGAAAAAGGTGTAGATTTGGCAATACAGAATTAAATTTGTGTTATAGCGGTTATCACCCAATCTGATAAACGTAAAAATTTGACAACTAGTTTATTGTAAGTATGTGCTAAAGATTTTTTTGGCGTATGTATTAGCCTCTGTAATAAAAAGCACATGAATCTTTTTTAGGTTATACTTTTGCTGCAAATGTTTATCAAAATTATAAAATATGCGATTTAATATTTAGCGTAACTATATTAGCCATAATAATAGGTCGAAGTCTACTCTCTATAGACGTAACAATATGATTGATGATGAATAATGATTCCAAAGTTCTTCCGCATTTCGTTTCCTCACTTACGTTTTTTTACCGAAAATCACTCATACATTTTCAATTTGATTTAAATCCAGGCTTAGAGAAGCCAATGGAAGAACATAATATTTTCCTCTAAACAGTCAGTCACAAAGTCGCTTTTGAGCAGAGTTATCCTGTTAACGAATTATTACAAGTGCCGATTTAGGATGTTGTTTTAAGTTGTTTTATAATGAAAAATGGAATCATTTGTAAAAATAGTAGAAAGTGGTGGCAGCACTACATTTTCTAGTACTTCTCTTGTGCAAGAATTAAAGCTGTGTACTTTTTATTGCACTCAATGACGCCTTAAAAAAAAGGAGACAGAAATGTTGAAAAATTTACTTGACTGTAGATTATTGATTCAGAATTAGTCGTAGAATGTCCACCATTTTCTGGATACGGTGCATTTTCCGTTAATTATTTTGACTTGTACATATGTAGATTAAAATGTATAGCTGGAGAGTGTATTGCGACACAATGAAATATTTTAAAGCTACTTTTTGGGGGTAGTTTTAAAACTAGCTAGGATTCTGTATAAGTGGTAGTTACATAAGTATTATTACAACGCAAATTTAGGGAGAAAAATTAAATACAAACGCACTCAGAAAAATACACGATGTAAACGTCATTGAGTTGTTGTAACAATATGGCTGCCGGCAATATCTCAAGTATCGCTAGTATAGTTTTTGCCGAAAACTGACCAACAGCTAGCCTACTTTTTGGCGCTTCCATATAAAAACACTCCTCCGAATAAAAAAGAAACTATAGCTTCTATTATGTCCATCTGATTCGACTTACAATATATAAAAAAATTCCAAATAAATGCCGGAGATGTAATATAAAGTATTCTTGAAATATAAGAAATTTAATGGCCCAAATTATAAATTAAAATATAATCAAAACAAATTTCGCGATGAAAACCAAAATTGATGTTTTCGCACATAAGCAGCGGTGAATCAAAATCTAAACAAGGATAATTCAATATGTATTGTTTAATATCCAATTATATCTAGAAAGTATTTGTTAGAATCCGTAACTAGTATAATAATTAACAAACTCAGGGTGTGTTTAACAATATCTTATTGTCAACTGTATATTATTTTGTCTACCGCCACAACGCGTGTTATAGATCCGATGTATGAGAAGTCACCCCAAAATACGATGAAATCGTCACTTTTGTATTGGGCACTGGAACTGGCCGAAATACCTTGATATAATAGATCTATTGTTACACGCCTACATGAAAAAAGAATGCTATACATATAAATACATTGATGGGGATATTTAATTTTAACAGATCTGGGATGTTATAGATCTACGGAACACAAAGCAGTATTGTGTTTATTTTTGTTATTAAACGCTGAATTGAGGATGATCTGAATTAACACTTAAATTTGCAGGCAGTATTATTTATAAGCCGTACTACAGAATTAGAAAAAAATACGCAGGCGGCCTAGTAGTATTTTCTGTACATAGTATTCTTATTTCTTAACATAATCAATTTGTGATATTAATTTTAGTAATAATCAATCATCTCTTTTTTTATTATCATTGTTGTTATTAATTAATCGGATCGTATATTAAATGAGGCTGGCTGGGAGGGCCGTTTTTAATAAGTTATTATCAGTGTGCGTTATCAAGTGTTTATAGAAGGCGCAATATTAAGTAATTATTTGGTCGTTTTACTATTGTAAATCAGATATGTACTTGACGATGTATCAATGTAATTTTTACCCTACATTCTTTAATAATTCGGTTAAATGAAAATTTACTATAAGCATTAATTATTAGCTCGAATTAACAAAATATAAAAAATCCGGATGTATGCACAGATAACATTTCTTGACAAGCAAACTATAGATATATGAAAGTCTACCCACACACGACAGGTACATTAGATATCCATTAGATACACGAAAAATATTCGAACTGGATATCGCGAATATACACGAAACTTTTAATATCCAGTATTTCGAATATCGGTAGAAATATCAATAAGATATGTATGTGACGCTTTTTTTGTAATAATATGTCCACTAGAGATATAAAAACATTTTTTTTTATTATTTGATATATTTATAGTAATCCTGTAGTAAAATTCAAAAAGCTAACACGGCACTATTTATCAACATTTATTAAAAAAGGTATAAATATGTACAAAACATATCTACAATCCCTTTGTATCTTCACCCAATTCATCAATAAAATTGTAGATGAAAAAAACAAGAAACAATATTCTAGCATGAAAAGCGAAGATAGTTAAAAAAATGTATATTTTTGTAACATTATCATCACCTCTGGAAGTATTACCATACAACTTTGTTTTCGTTTTTTTTTTTTTTTTTTGGAAAAACTGTATATCTCTTTTGCATCAGTGGTAATTAGACGATGAATGTGTCCTAACGAAAAACCATGAACACATTTATTTTCTATGTTAAAAAATTCAAAACGAGTAAAATTGGTTGTCCTGATCCTACACTACACACCACTACTAACTACATATCAATATTTATTTGTTAATATGGTTATCCATAAGCGTGGATTGTTTTTCTTTTATATTTTGTCATAAATATAGGCAGTTAGTCAACGTACCATAGACATTTCTCTAATTTTTGTAATAATAAATAAATTAACAAGTTAAACAAATATCACTCACATCTATACATGAATGTGATCAAGCATAACTGAATTTAGAATTATGGATTGTACTTCTTTACATTTTATTTCACGACACTAACAAGAGAAAAATACATAAAATATATGTTCGAACTTCAATTGATAATTTTCAGACAAATGATGTTTCACTATGAAAAAATATGCAGGTATGTGAGTGTTTATGGATAATACTAAATTTTGTGTCAACATAAATATATAACAATAATTAAGTACATTAGATATGTACGACGCTGAATAAGATTTATTAAAATGATAGTAAATTTAGTTCAAGTCAGTAAATTTCTAGAATATAAATGCACAATATGCAGACAGGAAACAAAAAAATCTTTCATTTATTTATAAAAAATGAAAGATTTCTTCTATTTTATTTTGTTATCATATGTAAATATACCGTGACGCACATAAAAAAATATTTAAATCTCCCGAAATTGATAAAAAGACATAACATGAACAATATATGTGTCGTATATCTAATTATGGAATACATTCACTATAAAATGATTAGCTTATTAGAGCGTTTTACATCAAGTCTTACGAGCTTTTTAATGGGAAGCGTGCTTTACAGTCCGTTGTTACTACGCTCTCTAAAGTTGTTCGAGATGTACTCCATTGTTATTCGATTTTTCATTTTTCATACGATTAAAAACATTAATTGTTCCACAGTTATGTTATTAGGTGCTCCTCTTATCGCTTCATTCAATTCGTCTGATGTATGCAATCGATTACGAAATATATTCTTTAAGTGATCAAACAAAAAATAATCAAGTGGACCTAACTCTCACTATCAGGAAATCGGCATATCACGAAAGTATTTTTATACTGCAAAAACTATTTATCAGAAAAAAATCATTTTGATCATGATAAAGCTCCTACTTGAAAGTCTTCTTAATACGAGTACATTAGCTCTACCGTAAATTAAAAAAAAAAAAAAACTTTTCGAAATCGTTTTGGGTCAATTGTAACCCAGCCGATAAATGTAGAGTTAAATTCCGATAATCTACGAGGGCATCTACCAAAACTAACAACACGGTCATCATAAAGTTGTTGAATTCTTCCCTTGTTTCATAAACTATATGGGAATTAGCGTTATTAGTATTAAAAATGCCTACTCTCAATTCATCTTCATGCAACTCGTTCACAAAGTCTCAGCATATTACGATATCATATTACAGTAATAGTTTCTTGCAAGAGAATAAGGCCAATGATTCGTCTCCTGGTCATTGCGCTCCATACTCCAATTTTTATAGGATGCGATTGGGTTTCGTGAAATGCATGCCACTTCTTAGCTGATCAAATCCTAAAATTCTGTGAGCTAATATAATAATAATCCATGCCTACCCACTCCCCAACACCTTTCGCCAATTACAGGGGACATTGGCCGACCATGAGTTATTATTATGCCTATTGTGAGTCTTAAGATCGCTCTCAGGATTTACCATGGAGTGAAGAAAATCACAGAAAACTTCAACTCTGAGAAATGACAACCCCGGGATTCGAAACTGGGACCCCGAGACTGATAGACAAGTATGCAAGGCACTGAGCCATCATCCCTATAATCACTTAAATTAAACCATGCTTCATCTAAGAAGAAAGTTACATCCAACATATCATTGGGTCTTGGATTTAAATTAAATTATTAGCACTACTAATACGCTTTTCAAAATCGTGTGGGCGCAAATCCGCTGATAACTCAATTTCAACTTAACAATGTTATTTATTATTTCATATAATAAGCTTATAGGTAACAAGGAAAATAATTGATAAATCATGTACAAACAACTTTAATGTTTATCATAATGGATCGAAAACGGGTCACAATCTTGGGCATTTGTCGAATTAGATTGTCGTAGTTGATTTCTAATTCAAGTTACTGCCCGATAAATTTATTTCCACAATGGGTCCCTAAAATGTTCATTGAAGTAAATAATAAAAAAATAAAATAAATTGGTCGTGCTCTGGAATAAGCGACATATTTCACAACGCAAAAGTAACAAATATTGATTGACACAAAAATATTACCATTTCATTAACCGTCACCTTTTTTCTATTATTTTACTCCTACTTCTATCTTGGCCAATACCAACTTCTACTTCTGTTAGTTACTGCCATACATATATAAATGTTATTCTAACACTTCGGATGGCAATATGGATGAAAGTATTGATACACGCGCTGTAAGTCCAGGACATTCATTCTTGCTCACTTGGTATAAACTTGAAGGATACATAACCTTACTTTACTATTATAAAATTCTATGATACAAATGTTTATACATGTCTACAATATAACTGTTTAATGCGTACATATCAGTTACTTATTTCTCGCTGTTTTTACTTCTCACATATTTAATTACCACTTGCTAATAAACTAACAATGAGTATCTAGAGAAATAAACTCTCAGGATTTATCACAGGGAAAAACAGTACTCATTGCAACGCCTATTTATTGCTTATTTTAACAAAATCTTAACGGGCTACAGCTTACCTCAATCGCAATCTACATGTAAACTATAAGTGAAAAGCAAATGGTTGGAAGAGCTTGATAAAGTGAAACGTAGAACACGCTTTATGATCTAAACACGTGTAAATTATCTTAACAGATGGATTTTTGCTTGTAGGATATTGAAAAATGTTCTACTTTTCAGTTTAAATTCAAATCGATCATATAGTTAATTGCGGTGAAATCTTTGTTGTGTAACAACTGGTGCCGCCACTGGAGTCTCCATCCCATCTCTAATGTTGGTTTGCTGCGCAGTAATGAAAATGTTATTTGTGCGCATGTGACAATATATCGCACCTGTACATAGTGCGATATAGGACACAAGTTTTTGAAGTAGAAATAACTCAGTAGATTTTAACGTATCGTAATTAAAGTTTAATTTTCAATTGTGTAAGAAATGTCATACTTTTCTTCTAAGAATGATTTTCTGATGCAAATATACGTATATTGCCACAGGTTGTTTAGCTTTCGGAAACGTTCGCTTCACACTGAATTATTAAAGAATGTAAATCTTTTATAAAACATAAAGTCAATAAGGTATTCTCAGAAAAGTACATATAGGTACACAATGTAATAAATACATATGTGTGAAGGGTTGAAATATCGTGCAGTACCGTGTTACACTAACACCGCTGTTTAATAAGATGTATGGTGATTTTTTAAAAGCGAACACTCAGTGTATGTCCTGCATAATACTTGCATTCGTTATATAAGTGTACACCTAGAATTGTATCGCTCAAATACAATGGTTCACTGGAGTATTGGCTCACTAAAATATTTTAGAATAACTATTGAATATAGAGTTATTATAGATAAAAAGTTCTTGCAATTGGATCGCAAAGTATTTTTTTAATAGATCTTTTAAATTGAATGAAAGTTTTTGTCTCCTAATTTTTGTAAGAATTGTCCCATTTTGTATTAAATTAAAACTCTGCTTAAATAAGTCAATTATTTTGTTTCGCAAACATCTTTGTAATATTTAGGTAAGCCGATACTTTATTGTCTCATTGCGCATGTTATATGTAGAGGTTGTATTGTTACATAATGTATCGGAAAATGTGTAAACAAAATAAGCATCTTTTTTATTATAAGAGAAAGCGTAAAGGTATTTTGCGTAGGACGTGATGTATATTTTTGTAATAATCGCTCAAAATTTACGGATTGGCATATAAAAAGTGTGAACGCGGAAGTGGAAAACTATGGGGAAAAAATTACAATGTACATTTTTTGCACCCTAGTCATTAAGATTTGTCATGTGAAGGAAAATTAAAAATTATAAAAAAAACATTGCGAAGATACGAGAAAGGTATTTATTTGTCCATATTATATTTGTAATAGAAGAAAATAAATATGTAAATGAACGACTTTGTTTCTTTTCTTTATTGAGTTGTATTTTGTTGAGCATATAAAAGTTTCTTGAGATTTTGTTCTGTCGTCTTCATTCTAGAATCTAGCTGAAGGGCTTTTTTGTACATTTCCCGTGCCATATCTAATTTTCCCCATCTGTGATATAAAACACCTAAAAGATTTTTAAATATTCCCAGTACATTTTTTCCTGCACAACCTGTTAACCTCACCTAAATTGGAATGATATAAAGCATTCTGCGGGCTGAAATTTATTGCTTCCAAGAAATGCTTTTCAGCTTTATCAAACTGTTGAAGTTTACCTAAGGTATTTGCAATACTAAAATGCAATGCTGGCGATCTTGGGTTGTACATAAGTGCAATTTTTCCAAGTTCCAATGCGTTTTCATACAACTGTAAACTATCCAGTAACACTAGGGTATTACTCCAAGCTGCCGTATGCGTCGGCTTGTAATGTACCGCTTTCTCCCAAGCTTTTAAAGCTTCATTGACTCTGTCCATGTCCAAGTACTATAGAAGAATAAGATACAAATGAAATGTGTTTGTATATATACAGGACGTATACAAACCAGGTTGCCCAAATTATAATAACAATCTGGATATTTATTTCTAAAATGAATAGCTTTTAAATAACATTCTTCAGCTTCTTTAGATCGATTCAGGTTAGTTAATACAATACCCAGATTCATCCATGCTGCGGCAAAATTTGGTCTAAAAGTTGACAAGTTTCTTTTTTTAAGAATCAGAAAAGCAAATTTTAATTTACCTAATCTTCAAAGCTTTGCGCAGAAGGATTTCAGCTTCCTCAAACCGTTTGCCTTCCCTGAGTAAGTTTGCCAAGTTATTCATAGCCTGTTCATACTCTGGATTTAGTTCAATTGCTTTTCTGTACTCATATAATGCCATTTGTTTATTATTACTGTCTGCTGCAATTTTAGCGATATTGTAATGAACTTTCGCATTTCGTGGACATACGTCTAGTGCCGATTTGAATAAGGTTTCTTCGTTTAGCCATTCAAAATTTCGTTGTATTGTACGTATAGCAAATATTGCACAAGTCAAATAAAAGCATCTGTACCAAATCTAAAATATTTCGATGCTTTATTAAAATTTTCTTTAGTAAAAATACACTGCCTGCAATTAAAATTGAACCAATCCTACTTTAGCGCAACAGTGGTGGAATGCTATTGGTTGTAGAATGTTGCGTCTATTCTTAACACCAGAGCAAAGCGTGGTACAGGGAACCGCAGTTATGGCAGAATGAATGGAGTTTTATAGTGTTTAGTTGTGGAAGCTGGTTTTCATTATGGCAAAGGACTAGGGTAAGGGTGCATCGGAGACCTGGGCAAAGAACTAACCAAAAGTGCATTTCATGGCGGCAATCCAATCATCTTTGGTACTAATTCATGGTATTGAAACGGCTGTCAGTTATATACAGGAAGTCTTGCAACCCCAAACAGCACTCTTTATGCCGACCATTGTGAACGGGATATTCCGAAATAATTCCAGACCTTGTACAGCGCAACGAATTATTAATTTTTTCACCGAAAACATTTTCAAAATAAAATTAAAAACGGGACCAAATTTCACAAATATCTAACAAAATTAGGCTACCGATTTCGTATGTGCATCACACTTCGGTTTTTAATGTTATCTCTATTAATTACTAATTACCATGAACTCACACCAAATCAATAACTTCATTATTTACTTTATTAAAAGTTTATAGCGCATTTTTAGTTGCAGACAGTGTATATACATTTTAAATTTGGTTAATATTCATTTAAGTTTTTCTATTTCTCCTGATTTAGTTTTTGATTAAAATGGTAAATGAACAATGTGGCGAGTTTCAAACATAACTATGAAAGAAAATTAGTTAATGCTTCCTAAATTTAAAGTTATCAGAAACAACTGTTATAGAAAAGTTAAGTGAACCAAGGAGAAAATAAGGTCATGCGTTCTTAGTGGCTATCCACTCAATTTCTGCGCTGTAGCAACTTGTGTGGAATGTAAGCGTTGTCAAATCAAAATGTAAAAACTACTTGTACCCCTAATTATAAACAACTGATTTTGAAAGGTTATGTGGAAATGACGTAGCGTTTTGTACTGTAAGTGTCTCAACACTAACAAACAAAATAATATCCCTAGACTTAGTCGTAGAGCTCGTTCAAAACGAGAAGACATATGTGATACATACGCATTAACGAATTTGTGTTGGGGCGAGTCCATTATCACTAAAATAAGGTTGGATGGAAGTTCATAGGTGTTGCAATATTATTTATCAATTTAGAAGGTGATAGTTGACATTGTTTATTTTTGCTTCATGTTTGTTGTATGTTTAAGGTATAGGTTATCTTCATTGTGTATGAGTGTTCATAGATTTTTCCATTTGTGATTTAAAGGTTTATATATAATAAAGGCTGTCTTTTTCAAGACAAATTCGCCAATACTGCGAATACTATAATGAAGTCAATGTGTCTTCTCATTCTAAATGAGCTATATATTTTTTAGTTATTGTCTTATTCTCATAATTATGATTTCTAATAATAAGTGCGTAAGATAATATGCAAGTAACTATTATTTCAGATTGAAATTTGTTTAAATTTCATCTGTTTAAATGAAACGTATTTATTATGACGTGCATTCATTCATTCCTGAAAAAATTAAACCATACACTCCATTAATGTTAACGAAATAGTTAATGCTACTCCGCAGTACTCGATTAAGTAATAGTTGCTGATTTCAAGTGTAAAATACCAGCTTTGTTTTAACTTTTCTCAAAATTATTTAAGCAATTGTAAATTCTAGTAGTATTTTAGTAACTGTTCTGTATAACTTTTGTATGTGAAAAAGTGAGATTTTTCTTTTTATGTAAACCTGCATTGTGACTAATTAATAGCAAATATGTAAAATCTAATAAGTCTATTGTGTCTGTGACCCAACGGTTTTGACATATACTACAGGCACGATAAGTTCCAATTCACGTCATCAATAAATCATGATGTCAGATTTTACGCCGTTGCCGGATACACACATAAACTCGCTATCAAACCTAACCTAACATACTAATGTAACCTACTCTACGAACTGTCAACATTTAAAATGGCCGGAATATAATAATTAAGTAAATAACTATTTCTTTTACATTTTTAACTTTGAAAGAAGAGCGTCTGTATTAAAAAAACAGTGTATTGCGTTATCCATTGAAATTTACATTAATTATTAAGTATTATGTTATAATTATGTACTAATATAAAATACTTTTAATATATTTGTGTATATGCAATGCGACGCATATTTATGACGTCATTTGATTATATGTATGACGTCGCGTTAACGACGTGCATTGGAACTTATCGTGCCTCTATAGCGTTTAGACACTCAATTCATAGTTTTAAAATTTCATATAGCAAAACTACAATACTTTTCGATTATTTTCGAGTAAATAAATATTCGTTTTAGTAAATACTTTCCAAGGCCGGTTACTATCTTGATTTTTTTTAAATGACAACGTGAGTTTTACACTACATACATATTTAATGGAGTCTTGATCTCCCTTTTTTGAGATATGGGGTACCCGGTCTCCATCATATATATATGTATATTCTTGAAAATAATTTGCATCATTTTTGAGATTATGTAATACACATCACTGTTCTAGAAGAGAATTGATGTCTGTTATAAATTCCGAAATATTTATAAAAATTTAAAAATCGTGTAAATTTTTAGAGCAGATCCCCGATATCGGATGATTTAGCCGCTAAAAAAGAATGTTGTTTTCATACCAAGGTTACTGTTTTAGTCCCTACATTTCTCATTGAAATCTGAATTGTTAGAGTTGTTGGTGTTCCCTTGAAGATAATTAAATAAATCGAAAACAAATATTTAAAAATTGGACCGTGGAGTAACATTATATTTGCTTGTAGCCCCGCCTTACCTAATGTGACGCTGTTAAATGGAATGGGTTATGGTAATAATTTTATTTCAGCACAAGTCGCTGAAACTTACAATTCAACGCGTGTAATATTGATTTTAGGTTTTTGTTAAGCTGGCAAGCGCTGACTTAAGGTCAATAAATGAGAAGGAAAACGTACTTCTTTGCAAATAAAAGGAGAATTCTACATTACACATTGTTCAAGCAATCTCACGGCAAAAATAGGAAAAAGTTATTTACTTTATTTTACTAAGTAACACTAATGTTCGTTCAAATGTTCTTATGAACACCTTGAATATTCAAAATTCGGCGATATTCAAAACAAAGTAGTAGGTCGCAAAATTGAGAAGTTCTACATTAAAGATAAATTACATATAATGACAACATTAATTTGGGACTAATTTTTGCTCTGTGTTAACAGAAAATTGAAGAATATAATTTTACTTACGTGTTCCTTAATATAAAAACGATTTTGCAGTTTCTTGATACCCAATACAATCAACAAACAATATCCAGCGCTCGGTAATAATAATGCTCTTTCTGCAATAACGAAACCAACTTTAAAAAATATATTTGACGCAGGTACAAAAGGTAATATCGTTAAAGATAAAGCTAGTGCATTAGTTGTACTAAAAAATAAATAACTATGTTAGTAATCACACATACTCCAACACTGTTACTTACCTACTTGTGTCGTACACAAGACTTCTAAAAATTTTTGTAAATGAAGTAAAAATAAATATCCAAAAGAATAAAATAAACAAAATTCTTGTATCACAAAGATTGTCGATTAGGGGAATACATCCCATCGACCAATCAAAGCACAACCATTGTGGCCAGATCAGCAATAATACATTCAGGAAATAAATATAATTATACGTTAATATCTAAAACGTAAGAGATGTGTGTGTTAGAAATATGTTTTCAGAATTCAGTTTCAATGTTTTACCCTAGTTAAAATATGATCCGCAAATGCAGCAGGGTTGTCGTTTTTTGCGAATATTGGTCCTTCAAAATTCATAATCCAGAAACGGAAGTACAAAATTGTTATACCAGCAGCCATAAGTCCTAGATTACGGTATATAAATTTTGCATTAAATTTGTTTTGCGCAAATTTTGTTTGAAATACATCGTATACGCTACATAGTCCCTAAAATTTGAAAGTTATGCTTATATAGGATCATTTTTTATTGAAAGCAATTAAAACTGTAAATACTGATCTCTGTCATGAAAATGGCAATAAACTGAATGTAAAATCAGAATCATAAGAGACCTGTATCACAGGTTGCTACGTCTAGTAACGACACACATTTCTAAAGTAAGTCAAGACATACTTTAAAAGATAAAGATAGAAATATAAACGCATATCATTCGTTCATAACATATCGGTAAGACGTACGTTCTACTAACCCCGTGTGTTTAATAATGTACAGAACAAAGGTAGAGACATAACAAACATGAAATTTCCATGATAACATGCAGGATGTAAGCAGCTGTACTGAGAGACGTGATTTGATTAACGTTGTTTTACATGTTGTCAAATGTCATACAAATAGCTTTTCATTTTATATGTTATTTGTAACCACTTGCGACGTTTGGATTTTTGATTGTGCTTATTTATAATACTACAAGTAATTTATAAAACGAGCCTTTTTAAAACTAGTATTAATATTTCTGACATCATGTCTGTTTGTGGAAGAACTTTATGTGCGCCCCATAACATTTTTGAAATATTGATTTAATGCATACATTGATTTTTTGATAACGGCTCTTCTCTTATGATTACAAGTATAGATATGGATACTTTAGAATGCCAAGCGGATTTCTATGCTAATATATAAGAGTGTAATATATATATGCCTATGGGAAAATATTTTCTTGTTAAATATATGACCGCAGGTCATATATCACATATCTCCCCATGTTTCGCTTTGCATCCTAAAATGTTCACTTCTCACCTAGAATTATTTCTCAAGAATTTATGCATTGTGTTGGTACCAGCGGAAATGGGATTCGACTATAATGTGCGATTTTTACTGGTTTCTCTAAAAGAAAGTTGATAGCTCCTGATAGAAAAGAAATTAACTAATCATCTATTGCATCATACTCTCTTTATTAAAATATGCAGATTTACCAATGCCGTTCAAAGCCTTTAGAAAGTTGAGAAATAATATCAAAGCCAATTTAGTCATTACAAAAATTCACCTTGATACTGAGACTCAAAATAACTAGAGTTATTGTTTGGGCTATTTTCATAGTTCGTTGAACTTGTACAGTCTGACGTTTCGGCAGTCTGTCTATTGTCGTCTTCAGAGTAGCCCTGAGAAGGGCTGTTGTTTACCAAAGCAATCATGCTTCGACGATTTTTGTCTGACTTATTTGTCTTCCCTATTTTTATTAGCGAAAGGAATAGAAAACCGCACTTGCGCAAAAACTGCGCATCACCCTCCGCGCAGGTCCAATGCGCATCCCCTTCTGCGCAGAAAATTGCAGCTTAAATGTAAGTGTGACACAGTAATTTCTGTCCCCCATATTAGCTTAGTGGTTGTCAGGGGGAATTCAGAAATCGAGAAAAAATAATCGAGTTCGATCCCCAATCACAACATTCGCTAACAAAAATAGGGAAAAGAATACGTCAGAGAAAAATCATTGATGCATGATTGCTTTGACCTTCTCAGGGCCACCCTGAAGATGGCAGTAGACAGACTGCCGAAACATTGGACTATACGAGTTCAACGAACGATGGAAATAGCCCAAACAACAACTCTTGTTATTATAAGAATCCATCGTCAACAATATCTCTACTTTTAATGATTTGCTGAAAAGTGGAGGTCTAAAATTTTGTTTATACAAAGAACCAGTTGTTCTTGCAAGCCACAGACTGCACTTCCATTTTATGCAACTATGAAATTATGACCATAACATTTTTAAATCACATTAACAGTAAATTAAAAAAATATTTACATATATTAATATGGTTTTGTAATATAAAACATATATACTTACTAAAGCCATTATTGCAGTTTCCTTACATAGTACTGCCACAGCAATCAATAAATATATTGTAATAAATAAGATAAGGGAATTATTCTTGATTAATCGTTCGTAAAGTAACAATGAAATAATACTCAATATAGAGTACAACAAGTCCGCCCTTCCGACCAACCCAGATATCACTTCTGTATGCACTGGATGTACAGTAAATAACAATGTTGATAAGAAAGGAACATCGGCTTTCCACTTTGGAGTTTTTATAAACATTTTTAGCATTGGATATACCAAACCACATAGTATGATATATAAAACAACATTAGTTAAATGGAAATGGAATGGTAATATTACAGAACCTGACAGAAAGATATTCAATCTAAAAAATATGGTATTAAATGAAATTGAAACAACTCTATCACAATGTTGTAGATTACCTGTACGATAAAATTGTTACTGGCCGATAGGACTTATGACTTATATTGAGTGATACATCAGTGCCCCAAAAATCATTCCTAAATACATTAATGAGCGGTGTGGATGGTAAAACATCTCTATTCTTTAGTATCGCTTCGGTATCATCGAAAACAAGTGTTCCAAAGAGAGAATTAAAGTAGCAGAGACCTCCAGTTAACACTATTGTAGCTGTTTTCCACATGGTTATTTTATGGAATGTTGAATTAATATTCAGTCATACTTAATTTACTGATCCAGATAATTATATTATAACTTATATATTCACTATTTTAATTGGAATATATTTACTTTGACATTCTAACCTAAAATTATCCTAAAATTACAAATCCTCTACATTCACATTGTTTTAATCAGCGAGGTGACATTCCATTATAAGGTGCTGTTCAATGCTGTTTATATATCATTTAGTTTTCTTCAGGATAACAGATGACAGTATAGGCTCAATTTAAGGACTTCGTTAAAAATGCTTCATCAGAAGCTAAACAGAATGCGCGCATCATCAGTTCGAAAATGTAATAAAGTATAACTGTTTTATTTCGTCTTTTATAGTTTATTACGTGAAAAAAACATTTTATGCGTTGTTATAGCTCTCTTAACTGTAGTGAGAAATATATTTGTTTTATCGATATAGAGAGGAGTAAGCGAGAGGTAGATAAATATATCGTATTTTGTTAACATATCCTATTAATGACAATAACGAACTATATCCAAACAAGAATTTTTAAATAATAAAAGGAATGCTGTATGCATTTTATTGCTACATGCACATGAAGGTGGAGAAGTTAAATTTTCTATATAGTTTCTAAAAATGTACAAGTTCTTTTTACAAAAATTTCGATAAACAAATATTATATCATTTATTACATTTATTGGTAGGTGTAAGTATGGTAGAAGTCTATTTTTTATGCTGGCATAGCTTTCCAAATCCCACCAAAAATATAAAATGGACTGAGAAAGGATTATGTTATGCATGAAGAAATATCCAACAATTATAGAGTTTGTGGAAAGCACTTTGCAACAGGAGATATCGATAGAAATATTGAATTATTACCTCTACTTTTTCCTGAACTATGTTTATCTGGTATAATCGGCAAATTCACATTTTGTTATATTCTAATATTTTATTTAACAGATAAATATATTAACCGAATTGAACGTGTTCGGGCCTAGTACTTCTACTTGTAAGTAAATGATGATTGCAAGGACTGTGTGGATGAACAATTCACAGGTATAGCAGTAAACTCCACTCACACAAATTAATTAATTATGCGGAACGCAGCGTTTCGAGAGCACGTGGGCTCCTATTGTCAACCGTATTACCGACTGAAAGTAAAAACTGTATCACACATGCAAATTATTTTCTAAAATATATAAATAGTCATATGGTTTAGAAATTTTAGAGCCTGCGTAGAAAATAATTTGCATGTGTGATACAGTTTTTACTTTCAGTCGGTAACACGGTTGACAATGGGAGCCCACGTGCTCTCGAAACGCTGCGTTCCGCATAATTAATTAATTTGTGTGAGTGGAGTTTACTGCTATACCTGTACTTGTAAGTATCTTATGTCTTCGACTGTAAATATATATACTTCTCTTATTAAGTAACTTTATTTTATTGGCCTTCCTAAATATTTTATGTAAATGTGTCTTGTAAAACAGTTTGGATTGCACATAGCTGATTTTCTTTTAATAGTTACAAGACAGAATATAATAATTCAATTATATTTTCAAGCACAAACTGTACGTAACAATTTTATGTAGTACTAACATAAAATTTTACTTTATTACGTATAGTTTGCTCTTTAAGCATATTTAAATTTGATGTATATGTATGCATATATATGTACTAATGCTATTATTGTTAGTTTCTTTCAAGCCGCGCAGATGGCGCTAAATTGGGAACCATTAGCAGCCGGGAAATCTTGTCATTGTATAGTACAAACATTTACAAGTTTTATTGATTTAAACTATCTTTGTATAGAAAACTACTGATATTGTAGAAAACTGTAGAATCTATGAAAATCCACAGCTTTATTTTGAAACTTTCTATTTCCTTGTTTTATAATAAACGTAATAAAGAAAACACTTTTAACATTAACTGTAAAAGATACAAAATATAAATATTGCAACTACTACAAAAATGATAAAACATTTTGAATTAACTTGGAAAAGAATACATTTTTCCAAAGAAAATAATCACTTTTAAGCAATTTGTATTAACTGACAGATGTTGGACATAGAATCGGCAGTCATTTAAAATTAATATTAGTAGGATAAGTCAAATTTTACAATAGTTTGGTTTCTTTATCAAAATTATCTGCTTTTTGTTTCTACTTCTCCTATAAAAATAATAATTCATTTAAATACGATAAAGTGCGAAATCATACTTATATACAATAAGAAAAGATAATCAGATAACTTATCCAATTCGTGACTATTCTTTCGCATTTCTAATCTATTAATTTTGAATTATGTGAATAAACAAGTCCTCTATGCAATCCGGCGACCTTCCAGCCTTCAATGTGACTCCTAATTCCATTCGCACGCTTACTTAAACGGTGCTTTTTCTAAAGATTACATTTTAAAGCTAATTGAATTGCAGTTGTATAGCATTTTGTAATTTTATTGTTCAAAGTTACAGCCACAAAAAGGCGCAATTTCGAAAGAAAATGGCAGAAAGGTAAGTTGAAAATATTTATTTTTATTTGGTAAAAATACTTAACTAAAGTAGATCAATAATTAAGCGGCTTAAAATTTAAGGTTATGTCAGAATAATATGGTTGTTTTTAATAAAAAAATAGGAAATATCATTCTATTAAAACATTTTAAAAATGTGCCTTAAGAATTTAAAAATGTGCCCATTCTGACCGTTGAAAAGTAAAAGTATACAAACTAAAACTAGGGCGCATAAATTACTTTATACTAATGTGAAGGACAAATCCCGTATTGTCACTAAATTGCACGAACTGTAGCCTAGTTTAAGAAAAGACAATGTTACATAAAAATATAAATTGATTCTATTGTAACATATTCAATCTCTAGATTGTTCTACAATCTAGAGGTGTTCTAACATTTGTCTACACTAGTTATCAGTTTTTTGATTTAAAATATTATTTGAATTCAACAACAAAAGGTTAAATTGCAGATGTTATGGCTTCTAAATTTTTAGTAAGAAATTTAAATATGTATATATGGAATTAGTTATCTCGAGATACAGGATGTCACTTAAGTTGGCATTTGTTTTCTAGTGTGGGTGCAGATATATACAATTCGACTAAATTATAGTAGTCGGCTAAACTGAATAAAAAAGTTAACTGTTAACATGTTTGATAGTTAAATGAAAAATAACTGCAATAGAAGATTTTTAATATGTAAACGAAGTCTCTTAGAACAGTATAATTGTCAATGATTCTTTTAAAATATGTATTTTCTAAATCATATAATCAATATATCCTTTTATTTAATATTACACATATTTGCTGAATATCTACCCATCTAGTTACGTATCTTCTGTGTCTTAACATATAATTTGCTAATATTGTCGACTTTAATGATTTAAGAAAAAGATTTAATTATAGAATTACGGCAAATTTCTAAATTTCTCGTTTTCTTTTCCTTTTAGCATGGGAGACATTGGCCTGATAGGTCTGGCGGTTATGGGCCAAAATCTAATTCTAAACATGGCAGATCATGGATTTACTGTGGTAGCATACAACAGATCAATCGATAAAGTAATTGCTTTCCTTGCTAATGAAGCGAAAGGTAAAAGTATCATCGGCGCCGAATCTATTAAAGATTTAGTTAGCAAACTCAAACCTCCTCGTCGAATAGTCTTGTTAGTAAAGGCAGGCTCTGCAGTGGATAGCTTCATCGAACAACTTTTACCTTACTTAGACAGAGGTGATATCGTCGTTGATGGGGGCAATTCTGAATATACGGACACTCAAAGAAGATACAAAGAATTACAGCCTAAAGGAATTCTGTTCGTTGGATCTGGAGTTTCTGGCGGAGAGGAAGGCGCTCGATATGGGCCTAGTTTGATGCCTGGTGGCGATGAAGCTGCTTGGCCTCACATAAAGCATATTTTCCAATCTATTTCCGCTAAAGTTGATGGCCAACCGTGTTGCGAATGGGTGGGTTCTGATGGCGCTGGTCATTTCGTCAAAATGGTTCATAACGGTATTGAATATGGAGATATGCAGTTGATCGGCGAAATTTATCATTTAATGCAAAGTATTGGATTGAACCAAGCTGAAATGGCTGACGCTTTTGATGAATGGAATAAAGGGGAATTGGATAGTTTCCTGATTGAAATTACGAGAGATATTCTCAGATTTAAAGATGCAGATGGTATGTAATACATTTTCTTTCGCTATTTCATCCCAATGCTTAGGTTTTTGGCTTACACAATTTCAAATTTTTCAGCGCATATTGCAATTTTATTGTATTAAAATTTAGCCGATTTAAATTTTATATTTTCATTTAATAAAGAAGAGTTTGTTGCATTTCCAGGTACTTATTTGCTACCTAAAATCCGTGATACAGCGGGTCAAAAGGGTACGGGAAAATGGACAGCTGTGGCGGCCTTAAATTATGGTGTTCCCGTAACCCTAATTGGTGAAGCAGTTTTTAGTCGTTGCCTTTCAGCTTTGAAATCAGAGAGACAAAATGCTAGTAAAATTTTACCGCATCCACAAACTAAATTCAACGGCGACAAGCAAAGTTTTATAAATGATCTTAAGCAGGTAATGACAGTTTTTTCTTTGAATTTACTTTATTGAGATTGTTTCAAATAAATGTACTTTAATGCCTTTTGGCACTTTTAGGCACTCTATGCAAGTAAAATTGTTTCCTATGCGCAAGGATTTATGTTATTCCGCGAAGCTGCTCGACAGTATAATTGGAAATTAGATTATGGCTCTATTGCGATGATGTGGAGAGGCGGTTGTATTATTCGTTCCGTGTTCTTGGGGCAGATTAAGAGAGCTTTTGATGCCAATCCTAACCTGCAATCGCTATTGTTGGCACCATTCTTCGTTGACGCGCTTAAGAAAGCCCAGAATAGTTGGAGAAACGTCATAGCAACTGCGGTAACTTTAGGTTTGTGTTCAGAAGAAAATTTTCAAAATGGTAAATAAATTCCTATTGTGCTTTTAGGTGTACCAACCCCTGCATTAAGTACCGCCTTAGCTTTCTTCGATGGATATCGCACTGATAGATTACCAGCAAACTTGTTACAAGCTCAACGGGACTACTTTGGTGCTCATACTTATGAGTTGCTTGGCAAAGAAGGAACGTTTGTCCATACCAATTGGACTGGACATGGTGGAAATGTTTCTGCGTCTACATACTCGGCTTAATTCCAAGATTGCCTTTCACGTACTAGGGAATTAGGGCATACATATATTTTCCCAATTGTATTTTTTTAAGTTAAATGCAAGCATAGTATATTTTTATACATATTTATTTTATATGCTTAGTTTAATATAAGGTGCCTGAGAAAAAGTGTTATTTTCTTTCGACCCAACAAACCTCCACTTTTTTCCACTACGAAGCGATGCTGTGTGAAGCCCAAGTTGTCTTATAAATTACTTTAAATTTTGTAAGCTACATAAATTTGAATTATTTTAAAAGCAGTTTACTATTACTATTACTCCATTGCAATAAAATGCATTTAATTATGCATTTCATCGATTTTTTACTAGTTTGTCTAGGAATTATCATTACGCAGAAGGTAAGAAAAATATTATAAGGAAGTATTCGGAAGGCCACAGTAAACAAATATATTCCGATAAGTCCGATTCTCATCCAACATTGTTAAGGCTAACAGTAACAGTAATTTAAAGAACATTATCATAAATATTATTGCCAACCTCGTCGAATCGAAGTTAGAGGTGATCCTTTCGAAAATATCCTTTGAATTCACCAGTAAATTGTTTGCTACTTATAATTACTATTTCCATAAAGGTCGTGAATCGGGTTTAAACAAATTTAGTTACTTTCCCTACAAAGGCTGGCCCGTCAAGAACGCCAGATTTATTTTGAAAATGAAACAGAATAAATTATTGTTAAATTTGGCAATTTTGATAGGTTCATAAAGTATGTTTGAGATTAACTATGGAATATGACGTTGATCAAATGGCTGTCGCGGTTGTGCTGGCACACCCTAACGCTTTAAATCAAATTGTCGAACTTTTTCCAAGTCACTTGGCTGAATTTCAGCAATAACGCGTTAGATATCTGTTTCCTGTGTTAGTATAGACTTTAGACCTTACAAAACCACAGAGAAAAAGCTAAACAAAATGCAAGAATTACGTACTTTATATGCAGAATAATTGCTAATTGTTACAAGTATTTGCATTGTCCGTTCGACAACAAATGATTCACCCTCATATTGTTTGTGTTCTACCGGCTGCGAAGCGATGGTAACATCGGTTTATTGTTCTTTAATATTTACTACATATAAGCGCTTATTTCTAGCCAAAGGGCAAAAAGCAACATACGAGGGCGACCTGAAATGTTTCCGGAATCGGAAAGAAATGGCGCACGAAGGTTGAAGTGGATTAATTGGTCGGCAAGGGCAACCTTTGTTATGACAACTGTCAAAATTTCAGACGTCTACTGTCAATAGTTGCTGTTTAAGAGTGCGCTTTATGTAGCAAGTCAGGCGGTTTCGCAGAAATGGATAAAATCGAATTTCGTGCAGTGATAAAACACTTCTGGATGATTGGGAAAATGGCCACGGAAATTCGAAATATTTTGCTAGAGGTTCATGACGCATGTACTCCATCATTTTTGACCATCAGCTTCTGCGTGAGCGAGTTCAAACGTGGCCACACAAACACAAGTGACGAACCCCGCAGTGGACGCCCAAAAACCGTTACCAAATGGTTGACAAGATTCATGATGTGTTAGCCTAGCGCCGATTGAAGCTGAAAGAGATAGCAGCGATAACAGGCATCTCAGAAGAACACGTTGGCCATATCCTACACGAAATTTTGGCCATGAAAAAGCTTTCGGCGCAATGGGTACCGCGTTTGCTCACACCCGAGCAAAAACGAAATCGGGTCACTGTTTCGGAGGAGTGTATGGCCAGGATCCAACGCAATCGAAGGGATTTCTTCATGCGTTTCGCAACCGTGGATGAGACTTGGATCTACCACTATATACCGGAAACCAAGGAACAGTCGAACCAGTGGACTTTTCGAGGGAATCGGCTCTGAAGAAAACAAAGACTGTTCCATCGGCGGGAAAGGCCACAGCGAGCATCTTTTAGGAGTCCCAAAGTGTGATCCTCATCGACCATCTACAGAAGGGAAGGACGATCACGGGGCAATACTGCAGCGATTTATTGACTCGATTCGATACAGTATTGAAGGAGAAACAGCCTCGTTTGCAGCGGAAAAAAGTGCTTTTCCACCACGACAATGCACCGGCTCATTCATCCCACATCGTCGTATCCAAATTGAATTAGTTGCGCTACAAATGAGGAGGTCATCGCCGCTACAGATGGCTATTTTGCAGACCTCGAAACATCCTACTTTTCCGACGACTTGAAGAGACTAGAGCACAGTTTGAAAAAGTGGATTGATCTTCGAGGAGACCACATCGAAAAATAAAAAACCACACCAATACCGTATTTTTCTTGTCGATTCCGGACACATTTCAAGTCGCCCTCGTATCAAGCTACGGGAGGTGAGACATCGAAGTAAACAATCCTTCCAAGAAGATATCGTTTGTACTAATAACATAAGATAGGACATTTTTGATATTATAATAAAATTACCAGAAATCTCGTTAAATTAAGCAAACAATAAACTATTCAGACTTTCATATCTATTACTCATATGTACGAGAAATTTAGTTTGATACGTAGGGAAATCGATTACTTAATGCGAATTGTGACTGATATGTTAATTGTTTCTTCAATAATGCACAAGTAGGATTTGTGAATGTACAACATTAACGCATCTACATTCTATTTTCACCAATAGTGTTGCATTAGAAAGAAACAATTCGAATTCACATAACCGCCAATGATTTCCGCACAAAATAATGTTTATATTGAAATTTTTGACATGGAATGAAACACAAATAAAAAATAATAAATTATATATATATATATATATATATATATAGGGTTAGTATTATTGTGAAACTAGATATCAATACATAGTTAAAAATAATATCTATTTTTTTTCGCTTCCGTATTGGCAAAAAATGTTTCCTACTTATTTGTTTTATTTTCAGATACAATTTGAAGCTACTTTCAGAAATATCAACATGTTTATTTCTACTGATAAAAACGCAATATAGAAAAAACAACTAATTAATAACATAAAACCAAGATATAGTGTTTGCTTTCACTGGAGGTTAAGAATTTTACTGATTTACAATTCAATGTATTTTTTTCTTTCTCGACTTAATGTTAAAAGACAAAATTATTAAGATGGTGTCCTATTGTTGTCGTGGCAAAGAAAGATGTAAGTATAAGGTTATGTCTAGATACAAGAAATGTAAACCTCTTAGCAAAGAAGGAGTATGAAATACTTGAGTCAATTGAGGGATTATTAAGATGTTATAAAAAGAGATATTCTACAAAATTAGATTTAAAACACAGTTTTTTGCTAATACCTTTACATCCAGAGAGTCAAAAGTACACAGGTTTCAGTATAAATGGCACCAGTTATGTTTTTCAAGTTGTACCATTTGGATTAAACGCCTCCTCATCAGCATTAGTACACGCAATGAAATTTATCTTGGATCAATTTTCGGATTTTTGTTCTCACTATATTGATGATATATTAATATTTAGCGAGACTTTAGAGGATCACAAACAACATATGAAATTATTATGTTTAGCCGAGGCGGGGATGAAATTGAACATAGAAAAATGTCAATCCTTTAAAGAGACTAAGATTTTCCATCACAATATAGTATCATATAGCAAGTAAATTTATAAAATTAATTGTAATTATTAATTTAAGAACATACATCGCAAACAGCACTTCTCTTTCGTACAAAAGTTAAAAACACGCCGTGCTCCAATGATGACTCTTACTTTTAATTATGACAGCGGTAGGAATTGTGGGTTCGAGTCCGGTTATATATGATAGTTTCTTTTCCTGGACCGGTACTTCTTTTGTGTTGTTAAAACGAATTGAGGAACATTATACACATTATCTATACATTTGTGATTCTAGCGGTTACGACAAACATATTTTAAAATATTCTTTAATTTTGTACGTGAGTGTATAACCAACCTTAGGCAAAATAATACGAACACTACATAATTAAATGTCATACACTAATCTTCATGAGATAATCACAGTTGTATGTATTACATATTTTAGTACAAGTAAAACAAACAAAAAACATGAATAGGGTTTATTTGTAAATATTTTATAAAAGTATAAGACACCCATAGAAAGAAATAACAAAAACAAGTATAGATAATAAGTAGATTACATATCCGATCTCGTTTAATTTGATTTAAGCATCTATTTTGTTTAAAAACAACAAAATTTATGCAGTCTATTTATCCGCAATTACTGTAGAAAACAATTATTACAAAACTAACGGATATAATGGCGTTCATTTACATATATGTAGCATTAAAACAAGACATAAAATGAAATGAAAGAAAGGGAAAGCGGTATTGTTTAAACTTATTGCATGCTGATAATTGTCTTGAAATAATATTATTATGTATAGTGATTTTTGGTCTTCATAGAAAATATATTATTTCTACCCATTTCCAAAAAATTATAGCATTTGTCCCACCCAAAATATATTTCCACTGCACTCAACCCAAAATTTTTCTAACCATGTAATTTAAAATTCCACCATGTCTGTAGTACAGTAAGTCGACTTCTGTATCAAACCTTAATATAACTTCAAAACTTTTGCCTTCGTCAGTAGTTATCTTAACATGTTGACCTGGTTTTATATCAGCAGAAAGGTTAATGTCGTATAGTTCTCTACCACTCAGACCTAGACTTTCTGCGTTTTCGCCTGGCAAAAACTGTAACGGGATAATACCCATTCCAACCAAATTTGATCTATGGATTCTTTCAAATGATTCAGCTATAACTGCGCGGATTCCCTAATAAATAGAAATAATTTGTAGTGTTATTAGTTTAATAAACACGTTACTATCTTACCAAGAGGAAGGGTCCTTTGGCAGCCCAATCTCGACTAGAGCCAGAGCCATAATCTTTGCCGCAGATGAGAATCAATGGAGTTTTATCTTGAGCATAACGTTCGGCAACATCAAACACATCCATCTGAAAAATGTTATAGATAATGGAACTTCAACTTTTTAAACGAATTGACATTATAGTAAAACTATTACCACATCCATCCTTACCTCTTCATTTGTTGGAATGTAAAGAGTTCTTGGTCCGGGTTTGGTTAAAAATTTATTCACAATTCTTATATTAGCAAAAGTTCCTCTGGCCATAACAGCATCATTACCACGCCTGGATCCGTACGAATTGAATTCTCTAGGTGTCAAATTCCTCTGTGCCAAATATCTTGCAGCAGGGCTTGTGCGCCCAATAGAACCAGCAGGACTTATGTGATCTGTAGTAACAGAATCGCCTAAGAACAATAACACTCTTGATTTCACAATAGGTTTTGGTGTAGGTAAGTTGCTCGTCATTCCATCAAAGAATGGTGGTTTCTTGATGTATGTAGAACTCGTATCCCATGGATACAGTTTGCCTGATGGTGCATTTAAATTTTGCCAACTTGGCGATCCCAATTCAATTTTAGCGTATACTTCTTGGAACATCGATGGAATTACGAATTTCTGTTCGACAGTGTGAATTTGCGCTCTCGTTGGCCAAATATCTCGTAAATAAACGGGTGTTTGGTCTGGTTTATAACCAAGGGGATCCACCTCAAAATCAATGTCAACAGTGCCGGCAATAGCATAAGCAATAACCAATAGAGGACTAGCCAAGTAGTTCGCCCTTGTATTGGGATGGATTCTTCCTTCGAAATTTCGATTTCCTGATAACACACCGCAACAGACCAAATCATTTTGTTCAATAGCATTTGCTATATTTTCGTCGATACTTCCACTGTTTCCAATACAAGTCATACAACCGTAACCAACTATATCAAAACCTAAACGCTCCAAAGCTGGTATGACTCCCGATTCCCTTAGGTAATACGTTACAACACCAGATCCCGGTGACAAGCTAGTTTTAATGTAGGGAAGAACCGATAATCCTGCGGCTACCGCGTTTTTAGCTAATAAGCCTGCTCCTAACATAACGCTAGGGTTGCTGGTATTTGTACAAGAAGTAATGGCAGCTATAATAACGCTACCATGACCTATCGTGTATTGTGTACCATCGTACATGAATTTAGCTCGCGTTCCAAGTTTATCTTCTGGAATACCAAAACCTTTGAAGCCAACCTGCAAAAAATATTTAATATTTTAACATCCAAGATGTGTATTGCGTATTAATTTCGAAAACAATACTGACAAATGAGATATTTCGAATCGTGATTCTTGAAAATAAGCGATTGTTTACCTTCTGATCCTAATACGTTCTTAAAAATAAATAACGACAGGTTAAAATAAATCTACCACGTTGCCAGGTGTATTAAATATTAATTACGATCAGTTTCGTCAACATTCTCATAGTTTTTATTGACTTTTTATGTTATCCATATCTAAAAGTTGGACTAGTGATAGGTTGTTATCAAGCAACCTGCAGATGTTTTTTTATATACCAGACAACTAGGCATTCGTCGAGTAAGTAATGTGTTTCATCTCGTGGTAAAACATATATACGAATGAATATAAAGTTATAGCTGCGTAGTAGTAAAACGCTATAAAGCATAAAACGTTTCTAAATATCTCGCTTTGGAAACTGTTCTTTTGATTAGGCATAAGATATAGATAATATATTACCAATACCAGGGTTATACGTATCCGCCATGTAAAGAGAACTGCTACAAAATGTAGCAACTTTTTTAATTATTAACTAAAAGCAGCCGTAGTATGGTGTCAACTGAAACTCATACGTTAAAGCAATTTGTTATTGTTGACCAGTTATAGGAAGATTTAGTATTGCAACATCATAAATAAAATACGTGTGTGAAATCAATAGCTCAGAATCATATTAACGTTTAAATATGGTGCATGACAATTTCTAAATCAAAATTAAAACAGTATGATGCAATCTATATCCTTCAATAGTTAGAAAATCAAAAATATTTCCATCTGTCCTTTAATAACATTTTAATCATATAATAAATTGTGCATGGATTCAAAGCAAATGCACATGGTCATGACGCAAATGTTATATAAATAAGAAAGCTACTTAACGTAACCTCAATTACAAATTTTCTTCTATTATAGTGAATTAATATTATTATTTTCACTTTCCGTACTTCTTTATTTTATTTCAAAGACATCCTGCATACTCGGGACAATGCGCTATAACTAATACAAGAATTCAAATAACTGGTTTTGTTCGTTATCTATATTGTTATGTTTTCTGTGATTGAGATGTTCCTAGTCGTAACGGTTGTCGGGTTCTGCCGTGTCACTGGGCTTTTGCAAGATACTTTGAAAATGTGAACCGCAGTTGTTCGCGAAACGTCAGGGACAAAAACCCTAGTGACACGGTGGAACCCGCCAACCGTCACGATTATGACAAACGGCCGTGAAAGTCTGAGATACTATTGATATGTTCCTACTAACATCCTAAAGAATTATAAAAGAAATAAATAAAAAAAAGCATAATAAACCGTTAAAACATTGTTAGCACACGTACGTTTTAAAAAAAGGGCGAGTGACGTCATTCTTCCTTTTCGACGCATTCAATGTTTCAACTCTTACAGTCATCAACATATATGCGTGAGCATACCTTACATACTTGTACTTTTTTAATGTGAACAGCGTTCCTATGATTCAAGAATAGGAGTGAAATTTTCAAATTTCTTCAGAAATCTAGAATTAGCACAGCTTTTAATTATCGTTTCCTTATCTAAACAAACATTCAATTGCTATTATAAATAATTTGCTTATTGTAAATAGCAATTTTCATATTATTGAAATTAAATATTATCAAACAACGTCGATAGCAATCACAATAACACTCACATATATTCATTTCCAATAACTCTTTAAATGCAAATTACTTAATCCCGGGTATTTGAAGCAACTCATTAGGATATGAACGCAGTGACTATTTAAAAATAATTTCGAACTAGCTCAATTTGCATAATGATAACATAAACCTATACTATTTGAAAACAGTAAAGGGAAATTTAATGTATATACAATAAATTAAATGTATATACTCCTTAGATTACACTGTAATTGACATTAAAATCAGAGAAATGTATATTTGCACTTTTATTTAAAATATAATTATATTATTAGCTATTATTTGCTTTTGAATAAATGGCATTTGTAGGAACAATCAAAATAATATTGTTGTTTGAAAAATATGAAAGATTTTGGCCAAATTTTGTTGTCACTACATTTTAGCTAAACCTAGAATTTCGTATTAAAACAAAAATGAGTTTATTAACCACGGCTTTAATTTTTTTTTTTTAATTTAGTAACTAAATTTGGAAATTGGGTTTACGTTTTTTTTTCTAGGTTAGATTAGTTATTCGTGATCTAGGTAACAATAATTTACAACTTGTTTCTTAATGTTTTACTTTAAAATGCCAAGACTAAATATAGCATTACATTTTAGATTTTTTGTATATTATACTTCTCAAAGTGTCAAGTTATTCTTAACTTAACAGAAGGTTAATTTAAAATTGTGAAAACAGTATTCATTACATTAAATGTAACTACAAAATCACATTTGGTGCGAACTTTATGGGGGTCACTGTATATTGCAAAGGAAGTGACGTGTTCTAGGGGATCTTAATAAAAAATTACGGTATATTAAAATTTCAACAAATGTATTTTAGAATAGTCGAAAATTATACATAGAAAAATGTATGAGTAAAGAAAACTGCCAAAAAAAATCACGCTTCTAAGCGTTCTGAAATAAAATTTCCATTGATACGAAATTAATAAACAAATGATTTCTTTACAATTTGATATTTCTAATTTGATTACGTGGTATGTATTATTGAAATAGCTATATCTATCTATGTATATGCTATTATATTTGCTGATTTCTTATAGTACAATTAGTAATGTTCTGAAAACGGAATAAGTTACATTAGTAACTGTGTCTCGAAATATAGTAATTTCCACGACTTTATTGTTAATTCTAATACGTAATTTTTTGGGTATCTGTCAATTGCTGTTATCTGTGAAACGAGGATGAACACTATGTCCTAAAAAGACTTATTCTTTATAAATCATTTTCATTTCTTATACGTCAGTTTTTCTTGAAGCTAAAAAGACGACAATTTATATCTTGATAAAAAAGCACATGGTTATAAACGTAGGTTATTGAGATCTTACACTAAATGTGTGAGTTTTCGTTTTGATGTTCAATGTGGTGTTTTAATATGTTTCTGTGAGATTTTCATTATTTCCATAGGACTTGCAGGTATTTTTTTTTTTGAAAGCAGATTTTATGTTTTAATAGTACACACCCGTAAATTGTCTCAAATTTTTATTAATAATAAGAATAATTTTATTTGAACAGGCAAATGAAAGGTGTCAGCTTTCTATAGACTTAAAAAAAAACTAAATGTTTCTTGTACTAACATTATGGACCTCTTTATAATAAAATATGAAATATAAATTGTTTACCTTGTTAAATTTATTGACATATTCAACAGATTATGTATAGTTTTAAAAATTTATGTATATTTTTGAAATATCCAAGTAAATAAATACAACTTTCAAATGCATATGCAAATATCTATTACTTTAAATATCATTAAAAGGAAATTACTCTAACAATTCTCAATTGCTATTAGGCTATCCAAGGAAATTTCACTCATTACTTAAGACAGCAAATTCTTTTCAAATTTCTCCCACCACCACAATAATTAAGGTCTTCAGATTATATAAAGTCAGGGTCTTTTAGGGTAGAATCAACAGTAAGTGAAGGAGTGAAGTTTAAGTGTCAGCAGCTATATCTTCTATGTCTCGGAATATTCTTCTTTGGTGAACTAGCTATATGAGTATTTTAAATTCATAAAGCTATCTTACTAAAGAAAAATGTACTAGACCCTACATCGACTGTAGAAAATCCAGTGGCATGAAGAAAATACATCTTAAATAAAATTGCAGTTGGTAAGGAACTATTGGTGTGATTTGTACTATTGTAATACATATCACAGCCGTAGTTGCCTACTTGTTGCGATTTTATGGTCATCCTTTTCTAATTTTAATTATTGCTATTGTCGTTGGATAAACTGAGCTCAGATGATGAGGTATTAAACATCACTGGGTTTTGTTTGTCCCTTGACTTTAGCGAAATATCAACGTGGAATGAAGAAGTCCTGTGAGAATTATTTTTGTTTAGTGATCTTCGATGATAATTTTATCTGGTTACGTGTATATGAAACCGTCACCGGGTAGAATTCATCTAATATCGCTAAAAAGAAGCTACGCGAGATGTACGGTATAATAATTTAAAAATTCGATGATTTCTATCTAAACAATTCATAACTTTTGTCATGTAAGTGAAATATGTGCAGAAAAGGATAAAGCTTTAATTCGTTAGTTTGACACATGATTGTAGTTCTTAAAAACTTTTTGTTTAGTAACTGACCAGAAATTATTAATATATTAATTAATATTAACAGTTTTTTTTAATTTACTAATCAATCTCTAGGTTACTTAGTTTTTAAATATTTTACTCGAGTTATTGGAATTCTTTCTAATATTTAATAATTTTTTCACAATTTATTTTCGTTGCAGTTGTAATAACATCATGTAAAATTTACCACCAATAAAACCTGAAAACTAATGCAGATAGAATATGGATTGTTGTTTGGTTATTTAATTTAGGACATTTATTAAAGATTAAATTTTATAAGTTTATTTCCTGTAACAAATATAAAGTTTGTTATTAATTTGTTCTAGGTAATTATTCATTATTACAAGACTAGTTATTTAAACAGCTTTATTTTTAGATCTCCATTTTATTTGTTTTTTGTAAAATGTGGAACCCGAAAATTTTATATTGTAATTTACAAATTTATTTAGTGAATAAATAACATTTGAATAAAAGTAAATGTTTAAGTTTCTTATCTTCTTAGTGCAACAATACAGTGAAATTCCTGGCTATTTTGCTTTTTCAGTGGCGTATTTATGCAATAGGAAATTATTTAAGTTGTTAGTTACATTATTCAATATATTCATTGAAATATATGTAATAAAAGCATTTGTAAGCTGTATTTTAGTAGTGGAATAAAAAAACTTTTAAGACAAGCGCTGTTACATATATATATATATAATTAGACAAAGATGACTTCAAGTGTATCAATTTTTTTTTAATGGATTTAATAGATTTAGGTAATTTTTACTGAAATACATCTTTCTAGCCCAATTCGTTCGTCTTTTCTACTTATATTCAAATATTATGTATGCAGAGTGAATCACCTCGGAAACTGTGCCTTTATGCTTATTTATTTCGTTTCTGTTAATTTTGTTAATAATAAAATTATACAACAAGATAAAAAAAACAATACAATATTAAAATTACAAATTGTAGAACTCGAAAATTCTATATTGTAATTTACAAAAACATTTGGATGAAAGTAATTGTTTCTTCTTATTTTCTTAGTGCAATACAGTGAAATTACCAGCTGTTTTGTTTTTTTTTCAGTGGTGTATTTACGCAATGGGAAATTATTCAAGTTATTAAATTTATTGAGTATTCATTGAAATATATGTAATAAAAGGATTAGAGACTGTATTTTAGTAGTGGAATAATCTATATACTTAAACAACAAAGACAAAACGCCAAACATATTTATCGCTTTATATCACGTTAATTCCGATCTTAAGCAGTCGGAGTGTCTGGCGTTATAATGAAACACTTCTCTATCTTCCTAATCACAACTCTTCACTAAAAGACTGGACGCACATTTCGATAGCTAAACTTATCATCTTCAGCAGTAATACCGAACTAACCCATAAAGTTACGTTCGACTGACAAATAAATAAGTATTTATTTATGTAACGACTATGGTACTACATGATTTCGTAATGAACAAAGGCTAGAATCTAGAGGACCTAAATCTGTATTCACCAGAACATTTGTTTTTGTAAATTTTCTTGCCTTCGTAACAGTTCAAATAGTTTTTTACATTCCAAATTAACTTTATATCTTATTTGGCAGTGAAAAATTCATGTGTTCCATTGAGAACATTAAGAACATCGGGCTTACTCACAATGAAGTTTTAGTTTCGTTTGATGTATGTGTTTATTGTTTCCTAGTATTCCGGTCAATCTATCTTTGAAATATTCAGAAGCACATTTATTTGATAACCAAATAGACAGCAAGGAGGTTGTTGCGACTTGAATGATGATGATGCGATTAATCTGCCGTTGGCACACCTAACATTCTGAGGTTCGTAGAACCATATAACTATCAGTTATAATGTGTAATTAGCTTTGTTAAAGTAGTAACTAAACGCGATTGGAGATCGTACGACGCTTGTCTAAACGTATTTGAATGTTTCAGCAAAATTGCTGTTCAACCACATTCGATCAATGCTACGAAACCAGTTTGTGAACGGTCAAAGTAGTTGGGTGTATTTTGTATGTGCTGACAATCCAGAGCATGCGCATCGCAGTTTATTGTAGAATGTTCAAATGAGGCAGCGGATTTACAGAAGAATTGTTGTTAGATTTTTATGGCAGCCATTTTCTTATCTGATCTCTAATTACTAGCATGTTACAGCTAAATTTGTGCACATTTAAATTATCATTGTGTTCTTCACAAATTAGTACGTATGGTTTCGTAACAATTAAAATTTACGGAATATACATTTCCATTCTCTAAATTCATACATAAATTGACGTTTACTGGTATGCGTTTATTTAGTATAAGCGACTATAGCGATAGTAGCGGATGTAGAAGTTCCAGGACTTATATAATTAGCAATTTACTTTTAAAAAATACTTGGATTTACAATCCCTACGATCAAATCGCTCGTTTACAAATTTATTAGAAATTTTATAAATCTTCAAACTTTGCCTTCTATTTCTTACTCTTTATAACTGTTTACTCAGGTTTTTATAATAATTAAGGATAAGTTTGCCTATGGTATTTTCATTCAAAGGTTTTCATTACGCTAAATGGTCAGTATAACTTTCATGACTCAATGCTTCCTGTTCAAGCAAACAAATATTAAATCGTTTGCAAACCAAATTAAACTCAATATGCGCCATGTTTACCGACCATTAGTACACAAACTGTACGGAAACCATCACGAAAGTTGTTGCTTGAACAAACCTATTGAATGCAATGGACGCTCACGAGATGAAAACATTTTCTTACTAACGCCTGATACGTTTATTAACAACACTTACTACTAAGGAATTTCACATTTGTTAACAAAGTTTCTTCTTGAATATTTGTCTGTCAAGATCGCCTTAAGCACTGTTTTTCCCTTTTGTATATTTGAATTATCGGATTAGAAGCTAATTGATTGAAAATATCTGACACTAATTAGACCGTAGAAAATTCCAGGATATGTCTGTAATGGTTAATATTATGAAATCATAGTAATTAAAATATAATAATATATCTGGTGTATACATTACTAATCGTAATAGGTTTCTAAAATCAATAAAAGCATAAATCATAAGATAAACAGCCTTGTCAAACTAATGTTTAATAAATGGGAATACACTTGATTAGGAAATTCATAAATCGTTAGACTAATTACAAGTACACAATGTTAATTTTTAAATACGAATCGAAGGGACGTTGGGGGTAGCCAGCCAATTTAACAAGCAGTCTATAGTACTTTTGCGTAATCATGAATTTCTTTTCACTGTTTTTCAATTTTTATCCCATGATGCAAATTTATGTTCCTTTTTTTTTACTTAAAATGAATTATATGTAATTATAGCGTTGAACATAATTACAAGAAAAATTTACGTATAGATTTCAGAAAATAATAAATACCGCCTATGGTAGCAGTGCGTATGACTGAAAGAGACAACCACTTGAAAGAGAGGAGGAATACATCTTCCATACTACTCATAAGGGTTCGTTTATAGTAACCGATTGTGTCACCTTGAGCTCTGTGCAGTAAACTAATAAACAATTAAATTGCGTTTTGATGAAATGTATTTTTTTTTTATTTAAGAAATAAGGGATGGTAGGCAAAGAACACAATACAAATCATATCGCTTTACTTAATATAAAATGGAAACGTTCAGAAAACTTGAACGTAAACATCTAACAAAATAATAAATACCAACCACGATAGTAGTGGGTGTGACTGAAAGAGACACTCACTTGAAACAGATAAGGTATTAAACTTCGATAATATTCGGAGTATTTATTCTATTCAGAGGGTTTACAACTAACTCGGCTAAAGGATATCTGAATTTTTTTTTTTAATTGTGGAGTCGATATTGCAATTTAACCAAAATCGATGGAAAATATATTCCATCTGTATTTAATATACTGATTTTATACCGTAGTTGTTTATATATATAAATACATATGTATATTTATATATTGTAGGTATATATATATATGTATATACATATATATATATTGTATGTATATATATATATATATATGTATATAGAGAAAAAGAGGAGAAATAAATATTCCGTACTACTCATAATATGTATTCTCTGCGAAGGGTTCGTTTATAGTAACCGATTGTGTAACCTTGAGCTCTGTGCAGTAAACTAATACGTCCGGAATTGGGATCCTTCTTGATGAAGAATCGGATTGTCGCACTCGTATCGCACTATTCGCTGCCATACATGAATTTGTATTCATTAAAAGAATGTTATTTCTGTGGATATTGAAATATTGCTAATTATTAAAAATACATATTAGTCATTATTTGCATTTAGTTTGTAATGTGATATTATACGTATAAATATATATATATATATGTATGTGATATTATACGTATAATATCACATTACAAACTATATGCAAATAATGACTAATATGTATTTTTAATAATTAGCACTATTTCAATATCCACAGAAATAACATTCTTTTAATGAATAGAAATTCATGTATGGCAGCGAATAGTGCGATACGAGCGCGATAATCCGATTCTTCATCAAGAAGGATCCCAATTCCGGACGTATTAGTTTACTGCACAGAGCTGAAGGTTACACAATCGGTTACTATAAACGAACCCTTCGCAGAGAATACATATTATGAGTAGTACGGAAGATGTATTTCTCCTCTTTTTCAAGTGTTTCAGTCACACGCACTGCTACCATAGGCGGTATTTATTATTTTCTGAAATCTATACGTAAATTTTTATTGTAATTATGTTCAACGCTATAATTACATAGAATTCATTTTAAATTAAAAAAAAAAACAGAAACATAAATCTGCATCATGGGATAAAAATTGAAAAACAGTGAAAAGAAATTCATGATTACGCAACACTACTATAGACTGCTTCTTAAATTGGCTGCCTACTTCCAACGTCACTTCGATTCGCATTTAAAAATTAATATTGTGTACAACCGCAGCGTTGCAAAACTATCAATTATTACTATGGAATATTAAACGTATAAGATAATTAGATATATATGTACGCACAAGAAAAACGTTAAATAAAATATCAAATTAATTAAATCTAATTATTTGGCTAATTTCCGAATAGAGGATGTTTGTTTAATTTCTTTGGCTAGACTTTGCACGAAACACACCTTTTTGCGAATTAATAACACTTGTTACAACAAAGTGAAGGAAGCGCAATGGATACCAGTTTATCCCCTTTCTCCGCTAACCTTTTACGGGTAAATTTGAAATGAATGGAATAAAACTAACCTTAAGAATACTTTGGCTTATTTTCCAGGGCTTTGAATTAGACACATTGACGACATTGTTTGTATCTTTGACATGAGCAAATATTCAACCGGATTTTTAGAACAGATAAGTTCAAAATTTCCATCTATTAAATTTACCAATGAAACGGAAACCGATAACAGGATTCCCTTCTTCCTAAATATGTTAGTTATAAGCAGTAGGAATAAGCATTATATATATATATAGGTTTAGCACGTTACGCCGAAGGCGTAAAGATCTTGGGTTCAAGTCCCCTTCGAGACCGATATTTTTTCGGAAATTTAATTACGTTGGAAATTGCAAGGAAGTTGTAATTTTATCATTACTGAGGTGGTTTAGTATTGATATTCATATTAATATTAGTATTAATATGGATGTTAATATAGAAAATCTACTAGTAACTGTAGATTGATCTTGAGAGATTTTAATCTAATCATTGATGAGAACATAAACTTTTGGCAATTAACTTTTTTATTCATTGTTTGCTTATCTTCCCTTTAATTTAAGACAGGTATTGAAATGAGCTCAATGAAATCATCAAAATTGTAAATTTTAACGGATTTTCTGAAGATGTAGCCTATAATACCATTAGAAAGCATAATAATAGAATAAGAATTAGAAATCTAAGCACACTAGAAAGTACTAGCAGTAGTATTAAGAAGTATGTCAAGTTATTATCTTATCGATGCTACAGGAGGGGTCTTCAAAAGCATATTTTCTAAAGTTGATCGCAAAATCGTGTTTTCAACGTTGGTTTAACAAACCAACGAAAAATCAGGAATTTACAAGATATCATGTAAAGATTCTTGTGAAAACTAAAAGATCTAATAAAATTAAATATTAAGAGCCTTTGGGTCATCATACATTCAGAAGGTTTGACAAATCTAGTATTGCTCTACATATGCCACAAAGAAATCATAATGTTGATAATATAAAGGTAATTCGAAATGTAAACAACTATGTTTATTTAAACTGTTATTAAAGTATAGCAAAACAAAGAGATAGGTTTAGGCCCTTTAAATTCCAGCCTTTACGGATTATTAATTATCATCTAATATCATAATCGTTACATAAATAAATGCTTATTTATTTATTATTAAGTCGACCATAACTTTAATAGGTTATAAATAGTGTAGTTCAGTATTACGGGTTAAGATTTAATTTAGTTGTTAAAGTCAGTGAACCAGTGCCGGGGTGTGTTCGAGTTTTGTGATTTAGTGTTATAATGTTTGCACTCGAAATATATAATATGTAAGTAGAATCCAAACATTTTGTTGTCCAAGTATAAAGGTTACGGAGTTCAAATATGTAAAGTGAGCTATCTTTTATATTTTCTTTAATTTTGGAGCTAAGGTGTCGACATGCTATTTCTACAAGGAAGCAACATTAAATGTAAAAACTAAATGAAATTAATTTTATGATGTTCCTAGACAATGCTAATGAATGGTTATTTCTCAAGCCAATACTTTTCTCAAATAGTGAGCATGTTTACATTGAACAATATATAGGGTGATATTCCAATTTTTCTGAGATAAGAAGTAATAAACCCTCTAAATAAAACTTTGAAATTTTTAATTTTGGCGTAATAGTACTTTATCACCTTTTGTGTCAAAATTTTAAGGACGTTTCCGAAAATATAGTAAAATACAGCATAACTTAAAAAAAACAATTTTGGATAGTTGAGAACTTATATTTCGTAAAGGCACTTACCCAGTGTAATTTCTACCATTACAAACAAAAATAATGATTTGATGAAATATTTCTTTGTTATCTCGTATATTTATTTACTTGCTCTTACCGCCTGTAGTTATATTTGTTTTGGCCCAAAACACTTATTTGATGCATTCACATTTATACATGATCAGTTAAAAATTTTGAACCAACTAATATGTTATAGCTATAATATTTGAATTGAAACAGTTAATAGCCGCAGGGATACCTGTAAGTATCTGTATCCTTAAATTGCGCATATGTATTTACTAATAGCTCATTTGAATTGGAATTCATTCAAATACTTTTATATAACATAATTACGCGTATGGAAAAAAATATTTATTGAATAGAAAAAGTTCTTTAGTACCTGAATTTATAACTAACGTGTGAAATGAATACAAAATATCTACCACTGATATCTAAAGGATCAATGAAACTAACAGAACTTTCAGTTTTAAATGCTACAAAGATTTGTTAAAATCATATAGATTTTGTCATTAAAAGTTTATTTCTAATATCATTTAAAAACCGCATTGAATAAACTTTGCTGACTTAAGAATATATACAGGATGTACAACTTAAAGCGATATAGTCAAATTCAGCTCCAGCAAAGTAATCATAAATCGACGGGGACACATTTTCATAATGTTATATCATTTACTGTGACGCCGCCCAAAACTAACTTATGTATATATTTTTTAATGGAGTGTCGTTTTTTTATAACGTACGCAAAAGAACTGATCTTATAATACACTGTAATCACTTTTTTTAAACTTTAAAATTTTGGTAAAATTAACAAAAAGTTCGAAATAGCTTCGTTTTCCACCACGTTTTGTTCACCCAAGATATACGTATTCTAAAAGTGTGTAAAGTGCCAACAGTATTAATTGACTGTTATAGTTGAGTAATTTGATTTGTCAAATGACTATTTAATATTTTTATAGAATACTAAAGTTCCATATAATTTTGAAAAGACTTTAAGACCGGTACCAACAGAAAAGTGACATAATGCGACCATGATCAAGAGTTGGCAGGAATGAATTTTTTTAATAGCATTTGAAACATTTCAATACGCAGATGTATATATTAATTTTTGTTATGCGTGAATATAGTTCCTTCATCGGCCGCATTGGAGAAAAGTTTGAAACACAGATTTAAACTGCAAGCTCCTCTTGTAGATAACAGGGTGCATATGAAATACTGGTGTGTTGGTATAAAATTGCGCTTTTAACGTTCGAAAAATATATATAGTCACACAAAGAATAGTATCTACATCACTGTATTCGATAATCGAAGACGTTTGATCTACGATGTTTTGCAACCAAGTTTGAACTTGGTCCTCTTTTGTTCGGGTATCTGCAAGATCTACATATTTCAAAGAGCTGACTATGATTCATTTCTGTTGTTTAATGTGTTTATTTTACATATTATACGTAGTATAAACATGTGTTGATACTCATTAGTATAATTCATAATCATTTAAGTGATAACTAAAACTCCTCTCCCACCTATTCTGCTTTTGAATTTTTACGATTAAGAGCGTTCGAAAATGTAAATAAATGCCTATCTCGTGGTACTCACATAAAGATTACAATACATTGTAATTTTGGAGTATTGGAGGAACTTTAAGAAAATGTGGAAAGTAGACTAATAATAATTTGTAACATTATTTGCAGAAAAATCAATAGTTTTAACTAATACCGAATAAATAAAATGAACAAAAAGTACAAAGAAAAGTTTTTCTCGTGTGACGTCATGGCAAATCATATGAAAAAAATTCTTACGAAAATATGTTCCCTTTGGTAATTACTACATTTACTTGACCCGAATCCAATTTTTTACGTAGATTTCTTGTCTTTAAGTAGCGTTACCATGCATAGTATCTAAAAGTCACCTTTACAAATTGCTAGAGATAGAACAGAACCGTAAAATAAAAGAAATATCTTCATATTTTATCCAAAGAAGATTTGTAACCTTACAACTTGTATACATTACAGATTCATTAAGTAACATTAAACATTTATTTCTATTGGTTTTATTGAATCACTGCGATCTACTTTAAGAATCCCTTTAATATAGTTGAGGCTTTTAATAAACTTTATTACTAGCCTAGGGTCCTTGTGTTTTAGTTAAGATGTTAGGTGTTCTCGTGTAACAAATGTATCATAAGCGACCACAGTTGGCCCGAACAAAAGCGAGACCCGGTGCAACATTGATTTCCCGGGCCTTGATACAAATTTCATATAACAAAATAATTTATTAATTTTGATATTTATTGCATTCCACAAATTGGTTTATTAAGGGATAAATTATTTTGGTAAAATTAATATTTCGATCACAAAGAAATCTGTAATAAGTCAAAGAAGAAATATAGTTGCTTCATATCTATAAAATACGATTTTGCATGCGACTTGGATAAGGTCACAATATGTGTCCTTCATAGCTTTTTTTTCTGAAGTCAATAATAACAGAGTTATAGACACCGAACGAAATAAAAAATCAGTTTTTTTGGCACATCTGATTAACCGTGCATTTTCTCTAAAAAAATGAGGGCTTAATTCAATTGAGTCCGTAAAACTATATTTTTTCCCTATTTGGTCGTCTCTCTATCTCTGCTAGTTTCCGAGATCCCCATACTAAACATCGAAAAAAACACCTGGTATATTCTTTTATAAATACCTTATTTGTTAGGCAATTGGCAAAGTCTCGCTTCATATCTGTAACAGAAACTCGGTCATTAGGTCGTTTGGGTCCGCTAACTGAAGAGACAACAGTAGACAAGTCTAAACCGACAGACTCGCTAAACACTGGATCTTGATCACCAGAAGAATAATCCCTTAGTTGACCAGTAGCTTTCAAGTAGGCTTCAATTAATCTAATTTGTTCTTCCGGACGGTCTGAAAAAAATAAGTTTATTACGTAACAATGAATATTTATCTTTTTGAAATTCATCGCATATCTTACGTTATAACATCAAAAAAAAATTGATAACAATAACATGCTATAATTTAATCATCTTATCTAAACATGTCCCAGACAGATTAATTGGTATAACTTGAAATTTACAATTAAATCTTAATCTACTTACTTGTCTGTCTCAGATATGATAAAGAAGTATCGTCCACTGGGAAAAATCCGACGGTAGCACCATATTCAGGACACATATTGGCGATCGTTGCTCGATCAGCTATACTAAGGGCTGTAACACCAGGCCCGTAAAATTCTACGAACTTTCCAACCACACCCAATTGTCGTAAGTGCTGAATAAGTACGGGGAGTATTAAAAAACAAAAGAGAAGTATGACAAATGTATTGAATTTACTTACCTTGGTAATAGTAAGTACAAGATCGGTAGAAGTTACATAGGGATTTAACGCTCCATATAATTTGTACCCGACAACCTGTGGCAGTAACATGCTAATGGCTTGACCAAGCATCACAGCTTCAGCTTCAATACCTCCAACACCCCAGCCCAGAACACCTAATCCATTAATCATCGTTGTATGAGAATCTGTACCAACCTATTGCACGCAATAATTTGTTGAAAATTAAAAGAATTTCCGTTAAAATCCCTAAACTTACAACTGTGTCTGGATAAAGTAAGGAACCTTCATTGCCGCTAAATACTACCCTTGCTAAGTACTCTAAGTTAACTTGATGGACGATGCCACTTCCAGGTGGTACAATTAACATATTATTAAAAGCTTTGGCGCCCCACTAAAATGATATAAGTGTATGATAGAAAAAGAAATATTCAAATGAATGAAGGTACGTTCTTACTTTCAAAAACATAAATCGTTCCTTATTTCGTTCAAATTCTAATTCTTGATTCTTTTGTAAAGCTTCAGGGCTGAAAATTAATGAAAAAGATAAATCAAATAATTTTTACATTAATTTCAATATTATGAAGTTTTTATTTTATAAAAATTGGATTGACACAATTTAAAATGTGTTCCTATATTGGATAAAATGTAATATTAATATTTATTAAAAGAACGTTTCTAACTATTATAATAATGTGTCTTGATATCAATAAAAATACAGATCCCGAAATGATAATGTTATTGAAATATTAAAGTGCACGAATTCAGACTCTTGAGATATCGTTAAAAAAATTATCAGATTTTTAGTGTGCAGTAACCGAGGTATTTTCGTATTAAAGTGAAAAAAATTGTTATGACATAACCACTTACGATCTTGCGAAATCTACTTGAACCGAATGATCTATTACTAGATCAGCAGGACAAACAGGGTTGATTTTCTCAGGATCTCCACCTAAGTCTTTGACAGCATCTCGCATAGCAGCAAAATCAACCACAGCTGGTACCCCTGTGAAATCCTAAAACCGCATATACGAAATCTTAGATATCATTCCAAAAATAGCAGGTTTTATATTTTTTAACATGTGTATGTAGAATTATTTATAGTAGAAGGCACGGAATATTAGCAACTAGGAACAAATATTTTTAGTCCTTCTGTCTTAACATGTATTTACGTTTAAGTTATTTCTTTTCTTGCATTTCTTCATTTAATCACATATATTTTCATCAGTGCAGCACTTTTTTACAAACAATTGATATAAATTGGATAATATGATGTTTTGGGGGTTCTCTGGATGTCATGTAAAAACAAAGGCCTACAGGCAAAAATCATTTACATATTTCAATTTTGCGGAAAAAGTCCTCTCTGGATCAGACACATTCGTTCGTGTGAGAAAAAAAAAATTTTGTTAATTGAACTATATCGGATAAACGAAGATTTCGCGATTATTATTTTAGCTTTTGTAACTAAAAAAAAAAATAAATTGTATAAGCAACAATGCGCTTGATATGTTTATAAATTTATATATTACAATATTTTGGAAATCAGAATCATCAAGTCTATTTTTTCTTACACAGATGCGCATTTCCTTTGTTTTATCGGCAAACAGCGTATTCTTTTATAATTATAATGGAACAATACATAGGAGTTATTAAACGGATGGTTTGGGAGATAAATAAAATATGGTTTTTTAAGGGATATTAATTACAAGGTTTTTCCATTTGTATTTTTGAAACATCAAAAAAAAAAAAGAGAGGCATCAGCTTTTACTATAGTTTCATAATTATTATTAAATCCTTATTAAATATTATTACATTTTCTATTCTTGTTAATAAATATATTTGTCATAAATGTAAATATTTGGGGTGCCAGTTTCTGACTCGCCCGTACGCACGACTGATACGAAAATTGATAGAGTTCGTTGAACCAATCTGTTCCCTGGTGTGTATGCAGGTATGATATATCATATCATGCGTTATAGTATATTTATACTTGATTATGTGGAAGAACATTTAACAGTTTCTCTGTATATATTTCATGAAGAATAGTAGTATGTAAAGTTTGTCAAATCTTCGGCGTGCCAGATCTCTGCCCAGGCCGATGCGGAAACCTATCGCATTCCCCGCGTGGCTCGACCATCTCACAGTCTCTGTTAGATAACGATAGAAGTCGTATGTCGTAATAATAATTAATTAAACATATCGAACACACGTAAGGGGAAGAAGCGACAACTGACTGCCCAAACAAACAAGTTTATAACCGAATATCACGATTTAAAATTCGATTGTTCCAAAATATGGTGTAATGTTTTCGAAACCCCTTAGGTGTGCTGGCACAAAAGCAATTGCGAGAAACATGTAGGTAATACAACCCACACAAATAAAAAGAAGGCATGGAAAAATTTATGTTAGATTTACTTTTGATGTTTATTACTTGTACTTTGTCCTTAAGCTAGTGTATTGGACACCGTTACGTAGGTATCTACCAACGATACGTGAAAATGTCGAAACAGGATTAAAGCGGAATTAGAAGATAAACAGTTGTGACGTGTAGACGAGACTACAGATCTTAAAGAAAATTCCATTGTAAATATTATAGTGCGTGTACTAGAACCTTTGAAAGCGACATTTGCAATCTTATTAACTAGCAAGAGATTACAAAAGAGTACTGGCGAAGCAATTACCAAGGTAGACCTGAATACGCTAAAAAAAATTCAAATTTCCTTAATTCAATGTATTAATATTCCGTTGAAATCAATAGACAACTTAATTTTCAAAACAAAAGGGTCAAATTTCTGCTCTATGTATATCTTCCACAGACAGGTTTTTAACAGTAAGAAACATCTTATGGAACATCTTTACATATAAAAAAAGGTTCTCGCATTCTCCAGCTTAATTAGATTTTGTCGAGCCGAAACATTTGACTAGCCCTATTTTACAATTATATATTACTATTCTTCATAAAAAATACAGATAAACCGTTAAGGTGTTCTTCCATATAATGAATATATGAATATAATGATTAACAGTTCTGAGAAGGAAACTAGTTAAACGTCACATCTCGAATAAACTGCCAAACCTCAATAGGCTAGAAAACGCTACGTCAAGGAGCAGTTTTTCAAAATGCATTTTGTCAAAAACAATTTGAGTTAATATGGCGTTCTGTTTTTAAAACTAAAGAACATCTCTTAATACTACTCAGGCCCATGCAAGTAGCACTATGTAGCACTCAGTAAAAGTTAGTTGGACCTTCAAACTGAGCTTTGTCCGCTACATATAAACTATCAAAACGCGTTTGTGTATGCGCTATGTACTAATTTTGAGTGTACTTGGGCGAATCTAATTCAAGTTTTAATGCTGTTTATGAGTTGTTTGTCTCTTTCAGACAATAAAAGAGTATTTAGGCTCTACATTTTCTTTAATTTGTAAAACAAGTAAACAACAAATATTTTTGGGTGCAACTCAATATTCTTTTTTTTTAATATAGTGATATCTACAACTTTACCAAAATGTATACCACTTCATAGTACTTTCTTGGAAATGAACTTGCAAATTGGACAAAACTCATTTTAAAAGTCTGCCACTTATTTGTTTGTTTACAAAAGCAGTTCGACACGTCATTATACATGATTGATTTATTTTTCATTATCTGAATATTATAGTCAAATAGAAATCTTCACTTTGAATTCTATTAAAAGAAGTATTTTTTAAATTGAAAATTAAAAGCATTTTTGAGAAAATTACATCTTCATAGTACTGTACAACATAAAAAATAAAATAAAAATTGCTAGTATTTCGGTAAATCATTTAAAGAAATAAAACAATATTGAAAAATAAACTTAATCCGTTAATTAAAAAAGATTAAATCCATTTTAAAATAATCCATAGAATTTTATCAAAATACAATTTTCTAATATCAACTAAAAAATGTTATGTAATACAAAAAAAAATTATCAATTGCTTTAATCATATTAAAAAAGTCATGACAAAGAAGTACTTAGATTGTTTTATGTATATAAGAAGCAAGATGAACAATATTATTTAATGAGTGTTTATTTAAATTAAGCAAACATGAATGAATTAATGGGATTTATTGTATTATGCAGTTTAAAAATACATCAATGTAGTTTTCTCAACCTTGACAAAGTATCTAAACAATGAAAGATATAAACAATTATAGTTGGAATATGCACTATATAGATAAAATATAGATAAAGTAATATTTTCTCAATAAAGGCATATTGTTTTATTTTTAGTGTATGAATATGCTCCATTTTCACGTACAAAAAAAAAATAACATATCTTCTACAAAAAATTGGACTTTTACTGAGTGTCCCCATAGCATGACTGACCCCTAAATGTAAATTGATAACCTTGTTTCATAATTATGCAAATCAATGAGTTATTGTGCTAATACGTGATCTTTTTATCATTATGTGACATTTTTTTAAGTTATCAACGAATAAACGATTGATATTAACCCACCTGCAAAATAACTCTGGCTGGTCTAAAAGCCACTTCAACACCATTTTCATTTAGCTGATTTTCTTCCCAGTTTAAGATATTACTAACATCATTTTCAGTTACTTGGAAATTGTCACAGTTTCTTACTGCAGATTCTAATAGGACTCTTATTGAATATGGTAATTTTTCTGCGATTATAATAAGAGATCTGTTAGATACTAAAGTATTGTTTTAAATTACAAGAGTACTTACGATATTTTCCATTTAGAGCTTGTAGATCATAGTATTTATATTCTTTTCCATTAATAGATAACGTTTTTAGTAGGTTATTGAAGGGATTAGCACCTTAAAACAAAAGGAAAAACAAAATAAATAAAAATATTAGGTTATATAATAATTATATTGGCAATTTGTATTCTAATTTCTTAAAAGTAATTAGCACGCATTTATTATTACTAAACACTTACCAGCCATCATCAACTAATAAGCGGTCACGTACTACAAACGCGCTCGCCAGAATTTGCTTTGTCGTTTTCGCGATTTACTGATTGGGACCGGCACCCGACTTTTTTAGACCACTCAAAGACGCAATTTTCGCTCCTGTCGTATTTAAATAACAATTTAATCTGTTCTAATCAACAATCACATGTCCAAACATAAAGTGTGCGCTTTTTTGCACACTTTTAAGTGTGATGTGATGTATACCAGTACGCATTGGTACGTATAGTGATGGAAAAATTGCATAAATAATGTCCTTGGAACGAATCTATTCCTATATTTTGAATAAATTTGCATTTGTCTTATTATAAGATGTAAATTTTAATCAGAGATATCACAGTGTTAAGATAAAAATAAATAATTTTAATAATTTTTCTCTTATTTGCCTCACAAATAATTTTACGTATTGAAAAATAACGATAGTTATGCAACACAAAGTACATCAATTTCAAAACATAACAAAATATTGTACATTGAAGGTAAAATAAAAGCATTTTACCTTCAATGTACAATATTTGTAAGTATCGCGGAAATTGTGAAAATGTTGTTAAATTATACAATAATATATGCATATAGAAATATACAGGTGTGCCACTTACGGTCAAATTACCGCCAAAATAAGTAAAATATATCAATATAATTTATCGTTTTACTGCACGAAATATAACTTTTCAATGGAACAAATTTGTTTTTTATAACTAAAAAAAAATTCCCTAACTTTCGGTAAATTTAAGAAATAAGTTCGAAATACTCTCGTTTTCCGCCATACTTTGTCCACCCAAAACTAGCTAGGTAACTACTACCAACTGAAATGACGATTGCAAGGACTGTGTGGATGTACAATTCACAGGTATAGCAGTAAACTCCACTCACACAAATTAATTAATTATGCGGAACGCAGCGTTTCGAGAGCTCGTGGGCTCTCATTGTCAACCTGTTCCAGTCGGTAACACGGTTGACAATGGGAGCCCACGTGCTCTCGAAATGCTGCGTTCAGCATAATTAATTCATTTGTGTGAGTGGAGTTTACTGCTATACCTGTGAACTACCAACTGAATGTAATATTTAACTATAGTTCGTGTGATTTGTCAAATGGACATTTTATTATATACATTAACATTTTATTGGTATACCAAAATATTGATTTTCATACCATTTTAAAAGATTTATGCGACAAATTTTATTTATAACAAAAGGTTGGCATTAATGGAATTTTTTGGTATTTTATTATTAAGAGGTGAGATTCGAATTTTAATTATTAAACATCTAAACAATTTTTATTACTTGGGCTGTTGTAATATAATAATTTTTCTTATGTATGAATACAGTTACTTAATCGGCCGCATCGGAAAAGAGCTTGAAATGCAGCTTTAAAATACGTAAGTTCTCCCAGGAGCACAGAAAGTTCGCGTGCCTGTAATTTTCGAATGTTGGCGCCAAGTTTGAAAAAATATGATTATTATTTCTTTAGTGTGTTGTCATAGGAAATCCTATGAGAGTAAAATTCTTATTAAAATATATTTATTCCTTTTGGCAAATTTCAGTTTTTGCGTATATTTCTTTCAATTTGATTGTATCATTTTAAGTGACGCAGACTATATAGTAACAACATTTTTGTAATTCTATTTATTTTAATTTCTTAGTATTTCTAAAAGGAAAAACAAGATTTCATTAATAAAAATGCAGAAGTTACTCTTAATTGCTAAAAATCGTTTTAAAAATTAGAAAGATTTAAATAATACTTGAAATTAATGTTATGAGAAAGCGCTGATGCAAAAAATAGAAAAATATCTTAGTAAATGAATGCATCTGTCAATGCAATCAGTCTTATTTGTAAATAGTTTGTTAAAAAATGTCGCTATTCAATATTTACGTATATTCATAACTTTAGATAGACATTTACAAAATTATTTTTTCTTCAATTTCTGATTTTTACTATAACATTAATTAAGACTATTAATAATTAATATAATAATGAAAATTAATAGAACTATACGTGTAGTAAAGGCCCAAATCGGGAAAACCCAAGTTTGTCTCTATCTTTTATCTGTTTATATACATACATGTCTTATTAGTCTATTTTACTCGTAACTAGAACTGAGCTTCCGTTAAAGTAGTAATAATCACTGTACGTGTACGTACACTACTGCTCATAAAATTAAGACCATCTATCGCGACATAGTAAAGTGTTAAATATACATATGATGGCAATAAATGCAACTATGGTTTTAACATTATCATATACCATCTTGACTTTATTAAAAAAACACTATATGAGTCATCAACATATCCGGGATAGTTTGCCCACCGATATATGCATTGGAAGATCTTTTAGGTAAAAGAAGTATAAGTGAACCCAAAACTAACGGATACCTATGTCAGATTCCTTCAATCTGCACAAAAACTGTAAATCGCAATCGACAAACAAATTCGCAGCAATACTTTTTTTTGCTTTCTATAAGGGAACGCTTACTACAATGCTTAAGCAAAGAATGGTAGTCGACAATAATAGTAGTCCTAAGTTGGGAGCCCTGCGGTACGCCAGATATACATAGATACAAATTTGACCAACAGCCACTGGATTGTAGACTTCTACGCCAGCATTCAGTGATGAATAAACGAAAATACTTCAAGCTTACATCAAAATATTAATTAAAGGATGTACTTATTTATTTCATTGAGTAAATTATATTATTATATATTTCTCAAAACTAAATTATATTTTATTTTTCCATCTGAAAAAATCAACAAATTTTGTGTAAACCATTCAAGTCCATTCTCCTTCCCCTTGTAGCTCATTTAGGTGAGCGGTATGGGACCGATGATTCGATACATGACGCGTTTAGCTATTAATCTCGGGAGTTCGAACCCTGGAGCTACTGCTTCTCAAGATTGAGGGTTTCTCTGTAAAAACGACTGATAATCGGCCCTTTGTAATCGTAATTGCCGAAAATTGAGATGAGAAGGCATAAATTATTATTATTTTTTATTTGCTTGATAGCTTAATATTTTTAAAAAATAATGTAACGGCATCGCGAAGGACATAACATACAAAAATTATTAGTATCCAAAAATTCGACCGCAAAAATATGTTTTCGTCAAAATTTTGCATTATGCAACTTAATTGGTAAATTTTTACTTGCAGTTAAGTTCAACTTATTTACGGAGTATATGTAAAACTAAAGAGTTGAATATTGAAAAAGATGCTGCAGTAATTACTTGTTCATGAATGAAGGCAGAAATTAAGGTTATATCGTACAAAACCACTGATTGTTCGATAATTAAAAATGATCCGGATAATACAGATTTCTGAAGCTGGTTTTAAATTTTTGAGCGATAGTGCATATATGAAATTGGTCATATACTAAGATTTAAAGGGTAACTAAATAGTTCGCCAAATCGAAGATAAGATAAGTATTACAGATAAGGTAAATGCATGTATGAACTTCAATCGCAAACTAAATGTTACTGAGTATACATTAGTCTTAAATGAAATTGCTTAGGGTGTGTGACGTAATGTAGTTAATGACTTTACGAAAGCGAACCGATGCCGTGCCTAGATTTACCAGCATGAAATCTATTGTGATATGTAATTGAAGCGAATAGTTGAATGTACAAATTCTAGTTATATTGTATTCTGTGGTTGTATAATCTATTTTTGAAACTACGTAAGTGCAGTACACCTTCATAACTTCATTTTTGTTTAGCTTTTGCAAAAAAGTGAGTGTTCAGTTGTTCTTAAAGATACATAGATGTATAGGTTGAAAAAATAGAAATTTGTTAAATAATTTCAAAACGGACGCGACTCATTGCCACTATACTTTTCAGTTCAATAAATATTAGTTTACTCAATTTCATAGTTATGCATTGTTTCGTAGCACAATATCAAAGTGTTTGAGACCACTTCAGTCATGTTTTTGAAATCAAACCAGTGCATTTCTTTTTGTATTTTTATAAATTTGTGCAAATATTGATTAAACAAGTCTATTTGCTTCCTTATGGATTGAATCAAGTTATAGTCTATAACATCTTAATATTCAATATTAATAACAATAATAACTTGTTGTTCTAGTATTAGCATGACAAAACGCAAGCAGAAACCACTCAATCCGGGAACCATTAGAATCACTGCCGTAGGAGATGGGGGTGTAGGAAAGACTTTTATGCTAGTTCGCTATGCTACCAAAGAAATTCCTTTGGGTTACGAACCAACGGTATTCGAGAATCACTATTGTACCATAAACTACGATGGCAACGATTACGAAGCTACGCTTATAGATACCGCTGGACAGGAAGGCTTTGAAAAATTAAGGAATTTATCTTATCCAAATGTTAGTTCAACAGTTTATGTTGTTCATATATTTGAAAATGATTACGTAATTTTGTTTCCAGACCGACTGCTTCCTGCTATGCTTTGCTATCAATTCCAAAGATTCTTTTTTAAATTTAAGTTATGTTTGGGTTAAAGATATTAGGAAGATGAATAAAAAAGCGAAGATATTACTAATAGGTAATTTACTGGTAACAATATATCATTATACAAATATTTAAGTATACACTTTTACAGGGACAAAATCTGACTTAAAAGAGGAAAGCTTGAATACGGGAATTACCGAGCAAGACATACTGAAGTTTGTGAAAGACATTAAAGCAGACGGGTATTTGGAATGTTCAGCATACACCAAACAAGGTATCGATAATGTGTTTCGAGAGGCAGTAAGAGCAGTGGTCGAGAAACCCAAGAAAAGATGTTCCATTTTATAGTATTTATGTGTATTCGTTTCCATTTTCTTACAAATATGACTGTGATGATTAATGTATAAGATTAACAAAATATACGATTTCTTTTATCAAACAACTTGCCGCTAACTTTAATTATGTAAAATATTAGTTTTCGGAATAGGCAGTGCAAACGTGGAACAAATCCATTTACTAATTTCCAGACAAATTGAGAGGAATAAGTTTCTTTGCGTCCTTTAAGGGGACGCATACTGTGACACTCCAGTAAAGAATGGTAATCAATTCCTCTAGGAGGGTATTGACCATCAAGTTTGTAAGAAAGAGATTTAAGAAAGCGAAATTGAAGTCATGAGGTAATATAAACTGATGGTAGGTATAATAAGGAAAGCAAATAATGAAAGCGTATTCCAGACAACTTACTACAAAGGCAAAATATAAAGACTTTAACATATTTATGTCACTAAATTGCCGGGTGTACCACTCCACGAAGCCAAACCTTTAAGTTTAAGCAAGTTAAGGAAAGTTCTTCAATGTGCTGAACAAAACTTAAACGGCTATGAAACATACAATATCCCCTTTAATTGCGTACGACGCCTTTAAAGGATTCGTTTTGCGCGAGAAGGTGATATATTCTTTTCTTTATTTTTTGTGAGCGGCCCAACGGAGTTATAAGCTATTTTAGCGTATCATAATCGCAGAAGCTTTAAGATATAGGAAGGTGTGTGTACGAGGTAGGCGCCATAAATTCTCGGCCTAATAGAGAAGAAAGAAACTTGGAACAATAAAAGAATTTTTATTTTTCAATGTAATCTCCACTAACTTCTATACATTTATTACAACGATTAATTAATAATTCGATACCCTTGTTAAAATAATTTCAAGTTTTTCCGTCAAAATCTTCTTTAACAGGTCCTTGCAACTCACTGTTATCCTTAAAACGACCTCCCCTAAGGTCTTTTTTAATTAGAGCAAAAATAAAATCACAAGGAGTGGCATCGACTATACGATGGATGTTCCAATTCTTGAAAGTCACATTCGCGGATGGCAGCCTGTGAAACGCCGGTATGGACGGAAGCGTTGTCGTGCAATAATCGCACACCTTTTGTCAATTTTCCATGACGTTTTGCGCGAACACTATCCCTTAATTTATACAATAAAGGCGCACAATATGTGCAGTTCACAGTTGTATTGCGCTCTTTAAAGTTAATTAGCAAAATGCCCTCACAATTCCAGAATATTGTGGCGATCACCTTTTTCGTTGATTGAACGCTGTTCTGGGACGAGGTTCATCAGGTCGCCGTCATTCCAAGGACTGCTTTTTCGGTAGGGGATCGTAAACCAGAACCTTTATTTCATCCCCTGTGACAATGGCCCCAAAAATCGGTTTTGGGTTGTCTCCACACATGTTTAAAAACGACCGCGCACATTCGACTCGACGTTCACGTTGAAGAGCAGAAAGAAGTCGCGGTACCCATCTTGCACTAATTTTATTCATACCCAAATGATCATGGAGAATTCGGCGAATACTTGTTTCCGATATATTTGTTATCCATGCTAATTCCTTCACTTTTAAACGGCAATCTTCTAGCACTAGATTTGCAATAATTGAAATTTGTTGAAGCGTTATCACCTCAATTGGTCAACCCGACCGTTCAGCATCTTCCAGGGATTCTTGCCCCAAACGGAAACATTTTACCCACTTTTTTACAGTAGAATACGAAGGAGATGAATCACCATAAACGTAAAGGTTGTTTTATGTGATTAGGCATATGTCCTTCTTTTGATAAAAATTCGATGGCCGTAACGGTACTTAATTTTCATTACTTCAGACATTTTCATGCGCTAATCACGTTGGTTGGCTGGCTACTAAAAACCATTACTCTTCAAACCGTCATGTTTATAGCATAGACCTCGCGTATGTGCATGCATGTCGCGACGGAGTTTGAACACGCTTGAAACTGTATAAGCCTATCAGGCCGCGAATTTATGGCGCCTTCCTCGTAAAGTGTGGTTGGTATCAAGATGAGAGGCAAATAAATTGGTCCAACGACTCTGTGATTTATTATGCATTAACGGAAAACTTTCCCAAAATTCATGAGGATTTTTCTCTTCTCAAAATTATAAATGTTAAATACGCCATCTCTGGTAAGCATAGACTCATCGCCACGTTTTTTAATCCTATTTAGGAATGCGCTGCAAAAATTTAACCGAAATACGTTGTCGTTTTCAAAAAGAGGCTGAACTTTAGAAACATAATGTGGATGAAGGTTTTCTCAAAAAATAGATTTAATGGCCTTGTTACTGGAAATACACATTTATTTTATTGAAGCTAGATGTCAGGTGCTAATGTCGCTTCTTAAAGTAGACTCTTTGATAAATTATGGTTACAAATACTTGTATTTACTACTGTAAGTAACTATAGAAACACTTGACTCTATATTTGTCTGTTTTGCGAGATGAAACAAGCTCTCTGTCTGTATAATTTTCATAACTGTTATATAAATTTTACAACTTGTGAAATAAAAAATTATAAATATTTCTGATTCCTTTTTTAGCAACTTTTCTTTTCAGTGTAGAAATAGATGAATCAATATATACATCTACAATATTCTTATTATTAATTCAGTGCGCCCTTGTATGTAGTGTTTGACTGCACTGGCCAACAGATAAAGATTTGTTTTCTGCTGACTAAGATCTAACACTAGTTTTTAACTAATGTAGATACGCTAATGCCAATATGAAACCCATTTTTCCCTATCACTTCACGTCTTTTACGGCATTTCTTGTTTGCCAAATATGAAGCAATATGTTAAAGCTTTAGATTTGCAAGGGTACTGTTTCAAGTACATATGTCAAACGTTTCCACGACTAAGTTGCTTAAAGCTGGGGTATTGGATGGACCTTAAATTAGAACTTTAAGATAGATCGGAATTCCATCAATTCTGTGAATGAAGCTGAGAATGAAACCTGGACTTTATTCACTGTGGTCGCGAATAATTTTCTTGGAAACAAATAAGCCTATAATTACAGAGATCTACTGAAATCAAGGCTTCAAAAAATTTACCGCCTAGGTTGTAACACAAGCACACAGCTTCGTTTCTTTCATAGTCATCTTGATAGGTTTTCCGAAAATTTAGGTATTGTAAGCGATGAAGAAGGCGATAGATTTCATCAAGATTTCGAGACTATAGAAACTCGGTACTAATGAAGATGGGATCCTTTTATGGCTGACTGTTGGAGCATTCAAAAGGACTGCCAATCCAAAATACGCAATAAACGAAAATTTATCGCCTGATAGTTACTTGTGTTCTTATAAGTTTTTTTTTGTAATTTTTTAATGATTATTAAAATAAGTACTTGTGATATACTCGTGACTAATATTGTAGTTAAATAAATAAATGAATTATTAAAATTTTATACTTTGTTTATATTTTATCAGCTCTTTAGAGATTCTTCAAAGAGCATAGTATGGCATAGAGTTAAATTTTGGCGTGATACGCAAAAGAAAATATGATTTTCGGATTCAACATACCCAAATTAGTAAAAGACAAGTCTCATATAAAAGTTAAGCAGAATTTGTGTTGGTTACTGCTATCAGGGTTATTGTTTTATGAGTATAGTACTCTAGTACTTTAAGACTTCCGACGTAGTTATATAAATTTAAATTGTTGACGTCTCTTTACAAACTTAATTTTTACTTGAAATTTTACTTTTTTGGATTTTATATATATTTTATATATATAATATTAATATAAAGCTTTGTCTATTTTCCGTTTTAGGTCGTTATAGATATCTATTTGGTCATTAATTGATATTTTTATAAAAAGCATTGGAAAACAACGACTATATATAATTGGTTTAGAAGCCAAGAAGACTTGTAAACCAACGTTAATAATTTCCAAACCGCAGACTATCGCGATAAAACTTTGAATCACAATTATATAGTATTATAAATTTAAATCGTAATGGAGCAAGGCTGGTATTCACAACGCAAAGTGGCATGGTGTTACACAGTAGATATGTAGAGGTACCTACACATAATAAAGTTTCACATTAGCCATTCTATCTTCCATCTCCATTTGACGTACGAATAAATAGAAAGAATGAATTAATGTTAAATGTGCTGGAAACACACTATATTGTTACTCTATCAAATCCTTTTAAGTAAAAATCAGCCCAACTGTTTCTTGGTAATCCTGATTAGATAACGTGATTTAGATAAATGTTATGTATTACTGAATGATTGTAGTGCTGACGTTCATCCGCACATCGTTTCCATACAATCTTTGAAAGTGACTAATTGTGCAATGTATGTCCAGTTTATATTTTGCGTCTGCTAATAATGTGCCCTTTTAATAGTGAGCCTGGGTTATTAGTTAGGATGGAACGACATCGACCAATAACAATTGAAAGCTGAGGTAAGTGAGGTGGAAATTATTAATGTATTTTGCGTCTAATGATTAAGATAAGTATCTAAATTGGGATTGTTTTGGATATTCATAATATACGTATAGGATATGTATGTATGTATGTATGTATGTACTGAACTGTACTGAAACAGTATATACAACGCTTATATATATATATATATATATATATACATACCAACACAATGTCGATATAAAAAAACATTTTAATAGATACGTCAAGTATTTATTGTTTAAAATTTTGGTTTTGTCTGTCCGAAGTGCATTAACAGAAACCCTTGCGATGTATTTATTGGGACATTTTCTGTGTTTCATATTCCATAGCGCTCGCCATTTTTTTAAATTGCATTTTTATTACCTTTTAATAATTTCCTGAATTTATATTTTTTAATTGCAAAAGGTATACATACACTGTTAAAATAACTGTATAATTTAACAAGATAAGATAGTGAAATGTTTTAGAAAATTAAACGAACAAAAGTCTCGATTCATTGATCTTAATTGTTTTTGATTAAAAAAAATATATAAAACCGTTGTGTAAATGAATAATGGTAATTTTTTTACCTAAGAAATTCTGTCGTATGTCTTTACATTTTGCTTTGGACCTACACAAATATTTACTCAGTATTGTTTGTTTTGCTTCTGTTTGTTTATATGTACACGATAATTTGAAGGAAATTTTGCAAAAAGTATCATATAACAAGCTAAGCTGAGAGCATTGATTGACTTCTGTTGGTTTATATAAACTATTTATGCATTTATGCTCTTGGCAATCCATTTTGGCGATGTATTATTCTCAAGTCAAACTTGAGAGTATAAAAATGTGATACAAAGAACATTAAGAGTTAATCACGAAAATGCAATTAAATGAAAGAATAGAAATGATAAAATATCATAATTCATAGGAATAAAGCACAAAAGCATTGGGTCTAGGTATATTGAAAATGTGTGGTTTTTAAGTTAATAAAAGTGTGTATTAGCTTAAAGCAAACAGACCAAAACTCGAGTAACTACCGTTAATTTAGGGAGACGATGCATGTATATTGTTATAAAATTCGCGATATTATTTTTTTAAATTTCTGCAAACTATAATTTATATTGTATCATTTAACCGTATTACTTCATAATAAAGTCTTAAGATATTTCTATCACGTTCCTCAATCGTTTAGTTTGGTTTAAATATGGTAGAAATAAATCGTCGAGATTACAAATTAATAATAAACGATAGATACATTCCACAAAAAAGTGTCGCATAATTAATTTTTGTAGCACAACAGTGACTTTATGACTAACGGAACTTTTAAATATACCCTAATATACTCCATGAAACAACTGTTATGATTATTTAAGTAATATAGTGACCAAATGAAAACAGAAACTCACATTTGAAATTTTTATTAAGCAGATGGTAAGAAATCTTATTTTTGGGAAACATTTACAGGATAGATGTTTAATACTTGATATGCCGCTCCGGGTTCTTATGACCGTTCGCATTCGATTTGGTATTGATTCAATTAACCTCCTCATGTAAATTTGGTCTAAATTCTCTCACTCCTCGCGAAGAACATCTTCTAATCCCTGTAGTTCTATTGGGGCAACATGTTGGATCTGTACCATTCTGAAATGCCAACCACTTGAAGATTATCTCGGACGATTATTACTACATGATTTTGAAAAATATCTGTTTGAAGGAAAGAGAGACGGAAATGGGGAGGGGGGGGGGGAGAAGAAAGAAGGAAAGAACAAAGGAAAAAGAACAAAAGAGAAAGGTTGGATCTCGACGTTTCGCCTCCGTCGTAGGAGGCTTCTTCATGAGAAATAGGAGAAACCTAAGTGGCACGGTAACTCGACATGTAAACCACTTTCTCCTCTTACTCTTATTTCATTTCTATATTATCTATATTATTTCATCATGGCACGGTCCTATTCCGGAAGTAGTTCGTTTATGATTCTTATTTATAAAGCAACTATTTCAGCCACTTGTTCTGGAGTTAAATACTCATTTTGCTTCCAACAACGTTGGTAAAGCACTCTAATAGCGTGTTTTAAAATTTGTCTATATAGAAACACTTTCAATAAACAACCAAATAAACCTTGCGTATATGCACTTTTCTAAAATGTTTTTGTAATAACAAAAAAGAACTTATCCAAAAGCTAGTTGTATGATTTTTTTTTTGTATACTTGTAGTTGCCGCACATATGCCAAACATATTGTGAACGTATACAAAATATCTCAGTTTATAAACGCTTTTTTGTAGTCTGTGCGATACTTTTTTGGCGGAATGTAGTTTATCGAAAACCTTTTTTTTTTTCATTACAAAACCTTATTCGGTTTATTTAAAATATTTCCGATGTGGTTGAACTGTGACTTAAGTGATATTGTTAAAAATTCGGTAATCAATTTAATATAAATGTTCTTGAAACCTATGCAAGTTGTTGATTGTTCTTGTGCACACAACAACTTTAAAATATATTATTCCAGAGTTTCTCCTTAGAATTTAAGTACATTTTATACTTTAAACTAATTGAACTGAAATTATGAGTGATGCAGCTCTTTCTAGCTCTATGCATTTCATAAAAAGTAGTTCCAGAACTCGGTAAGATCATGACTTTCTATAATATAAAGTAAAGAAGTGGTTATAATTAAACTACTAAGAAACTAGGTATCTAAAACAAAACCATTACAGATCATTAAAATGTGCACATAAGTGCAATTTAGCTTGCAACTTTCACATGTTTCTTGCGGTTTGCAGATGTTAATATGGACAAAAATAAAACTAAAGATGACATCATCAGGATTACTGTTGTGGGCGATGGAACCGTTGGAAAGACTTTCATGCTCGTCCGCTACGTTACCAACAAGCTTCCGTTGGGTTATGAACCGACGATTTTCGAAACTCACAACTGTACTGTTAAATTAGATGAGAAGCGGTACAATGTCATTCTGGCTGACACATCCGGACAAGAATATTCAGATAGAATGAGAAGCTTTTCCTACTCCTTTGCATTAGTAGGTATACGATGATTGGTAAAAAGTTTATATTAAATGGAAAAACTTTTATTTCGGATTTAAGTTAAGAATATTATCGCGAGAATTGGCGCTATCATAAAAACTCAAGTATAAATAGATTGACTTTTATTTATTTTTAAAATTATATTCTTCAGAGTTGTCGAAATTAACAAAGTATATTTTTTCGAAGTCTTCGGGCTTTATTTCTTTAGTTATCTGAATCTTGTAAGCATTTAGACGAGGAGTTTTGCAAAATTCTGAATGAAGTAGATTTTTGAATGTTTAATTGGTTTTGTTTTTTCTATCATTTACCGAACCAGTTTCCTTAAGTTTTGTAACAATTTGTTGAATGGTCATATGTGATAATCAATTTCTTCTTCTATATTCTGTATGAAATTTTCTTGCAATTTCCACATGACTCATCAAATCTAACATAAGCTTCAATTATAAATATGCATTATTCAATCGTGTACCTTTCCGTTCGATTTCTGTCAAATTACATTTGGTATTCTAACATCAAAAATATAAATGTCGTTAAATTTAAGTAGTGATTTAAATAGGTACATCCTTTAATTTCAATCTTCGATTAAGCTTTATCACTGCTTCTGGGAACATTTGGAATTCCTAAAGTAACTGCCAAAAAATGATCTTCAAACATTTTTCTCAAAATGAATTTCTTTTTGAGTTCTATTTTATTTCTATACTAAATTTTTAAGAACTTCTTTTAATAAAACTTCTCCATATTTTAAATAAAACGTCCATTTTCTTCACCCTTTTATTTAAAAGATCGTCAAATTTTGCAGATATAGAGAATAACGTGATAGCTTTTGTTAAACTCATCAATAGGCGCCTTTTAAACAAAAGCGTTTGCTATGTCAATATTTTTATTATTAACAGTTCGATAAAGTTTTCCATTTGATAATAGCTTTAAAGGAGTCAATCTATATGGTTAATTAAAATGTTAAAACATCAGAGTTTATATAATTGCTCTAATTCTAATTCATAGGTGGTGTAACCTTAGCTACTTTGCCCCAATTTTTTTTATATGTTTAATAATAACAGTAATAATAATAATATAAATTTATTAATCCAACAGAAAATATCCAATAACAAGACATTACACTTAAAAAATTAATTTCCTTCAGTTACTATTATATTACGTGAAATAACAAATATATGTAGGTACAAAAATAATAATAAAAAAATATCATTAGCAACGTAACTATTATATGTTGCAAATTTACATCAAAACATCTTTCAAATATTTGTTAGCACTCCTACACATAGCAAAAACTGGTGTCTGCAATAGTAAGTCTGTGCGATCTGTAGGAATTAGAAAAGTTGAGACATATCCAGATGCAAGACGTGGTGCATTAAGTGGCACTCGATATAGTAGAAATTCAGTCCATTTTGTTGTGAAAGATGTATAAAAATTTAGCACTGTTCATCATATTGCTGAGGTAGAGGCTCTAATTTATGCCGTTGCAATAATGCATTCTGGTAAGTACTCAAATTTACTAAGAATGAGGGTGTTATATGATGCTTTGATTGTGTCGATGTTGGAGAAAGGATTGGTAACTCTGTAAATGAAGCCAAGAGTCTTGTAAGCTCCTAAACACAATTGTTCGATGTAACTGATGAAACTTATATGTGCATCAAATGTGATGCCAAGAGCATACACTGAAAAGCCCCATGAAGATTGATAATTGCCAATGTGACGTCTGAGTAGGCGGCGAACTTCTAGAAAATGTTATAGTACAGTATTTATTTAGATTAAGACCTAAATTATTTGTTTCGCACCAGTCCGCCCGTAACAGCAAAATTCGTTGCAGAAGCAAACTGTCTCCAGTACTATTTATCTGTGTGTTTATTTGAACATTCTCTACTTGATTTCTTCAACTTATTTATTTATTTTTGAAAATTTATCAACATTTTCTTGGTGTAATTCTTTTTATATGCTTCTATTTTCAAAAAAAAAAACTACCTTCCTTAATAGGCAACATTTTTTAAAATTAAATTCAACATTCTTCAGAATTAACTCATTACACTAAATTGATATTTAACAATTAGATTAAATAAGACAGGATGCATTTAGCACTTGGATGACATGACGCTGATTTTTTTATGGGAACAATTAGACGATATGGATCTTAAAAAATGTGGTTCCAACAGAATGGCGCCACATGCCATAAAGCAAGAGAAACCATCGATTTGTTTATGCAACATTTTCCTGGGTGTATGATTTCCAGAAATGTTTTTTTCTACGAATTAAGGTTCTATGGTTGACAGTTTGCGAGTTGCGATAAGAATCATGATATCCAAGTCACCGGTGTAGAGTTTTTTAAAAGGAAATGGATTCGTGTATAGGAAAAAGGCAATGTATAATGGAAAGTTCGGGCGGATTTTTATACATGATACTTATTTAGTATTGACAGCTATAGACTACCTTATCAAACCGTGGTATGATAGCTAGAGTGATAAATCCGATCAGTGCCAGTTAGATGCTTTTGTATCTAGAGACGAAAGAGTTGTAATATTTCATTGTGAACAATTGACATGAAAATAACATTTCCTTTAGAGATTCTTATACTGAAAGATAATTACTAAAATACATGAGGTCATTTGAATTCTAGAAGGAATAAGTAAAAGGAAATATTGCAAGGAAAACGTAATGTGCGATATGTGTTACGTTTGCTACCTCATCACTGCATTTTTTCATTTAGCAAAACTATAGAACTAATAGCAGATGATCTGCTAAGCTTGAAATGAATACGTAGGCTTCCACGGCTACAGTCAATAATAAGCGAACTACCTCAATGATCATCATCAACTATCCATGCAATTGTACCTTTATTACATGTAGCCAAATACCTTTAATACCGCATTTTTTACAGGGATATGTTTTATTACCTTCCATTTGCTATGCCCATGCTACTTGTAGGAGGTTGAATTCCCTACTATCTAACTTGCAAGAAAGTATATGTAGTTCTATTGTGCATTTAATTCCGTTCACTGACACATTCTGTTCGTTTTTCATTATCTATTTTTGGTCTGTGGTTTTTATTTGTTGTTAACTACTTCTTCATTATCGACCTGATATGCCTATTCAAGTATATATCTACACATTCCTATCAATTTCAGTCTTCATTTTGTTCCAATCTTATCTTTCTATATTTGATTTTGTTTTAATCAATAAGAGTAATCTGAAATGATTAGGTTCTTACTAGTGAAATATCTCTTTTTTGCAGAGTAATTGTTTTTTGGTTTGTTTTGCTGTGGACTCTCGGGCCTCCTTCGAAAATATTAATCACGTTTGGATCAAAGATGTAAGGAAAGCAAATAGGAAGGCATCCATTATTCTAGTTGGTGAGGACCGTTATAGCGGTATTGCGATATTTTCTGCATAATTTCGTGATTCTGTTTCAATTTTACAGGCACTAAAAGCGACTTGAGAAATACCTTCAACGAAACCATAAGTAAAGACGAGATATTAAAATTAGTAAAGCAAATTAAAGCTCACAGTTACATGGAGTGCTCCGCCTATACGAAAGACGGTGTCGATGATGTTTTCAACGAAGCCGTCAGAGTTGCAGCTAAAAAAATCGACAAGAGTAAATGTGTTATTTCGTAACAGTGTATTGAGTATTCAATATGTGTAATGTCTTGATGTGATAGAAAACATTCCTATTTATTACGCGATGACAATTTTGTCGGTTAGACTAGGTTTTTTTTTTATACATAACCACGATAAACGATTAAATTGATATTAATTAGTAAAAATTTTGTGATTAATAAGACACTCATAATTTTTTCCTAATTTAATAAAATTATTACTTATTATTTACGTTGTTAATGTCAAAATAATGAAATAAATTTTAGGCTAAAATTTAAATGGCTTCTTACCTTGTTCGGCTATTATAATATTTATCACACATACAAATTATGATATATACTATAAAATAGGCGCACAGCAAGTGCCTCAATAAATAACACTGATCAACAAATAAAGATTTGTTTTCTGCTGACTAAGATCTGACACTTGTTTTTAACTAATATAGCTACGCTAATGCCAAATATGAAACCTATTTTCACTATCACGGCATATCCTGTTTGCCGATTTCAAAATTTTTGAAAATCGTTAACTATATGTAGTAAATTCCTAATTGTTCAAATAGATGTTGGACAGCAGTGTATTGTAAGTGAACCTTTAGTTGACACAGAAAAACTAATTTTCCCACCTTTTCACATCCAATTGGGTCTTATGAAGCAATATGTTAAGGCTCTAGATTTGCAATGGGACTGTTTCATGTATGTATGCCAAAAGTTTCCACGACTAAGTTACAAAGAAATGAAAACTAGGGTATTTGATGGACCTCAAATTAGAACTTTAATGACGGATTCAAATTTCGTCAACTCTATGAACGAAGCTATGAAAGAAACCTGCACCTCATTCATTAGGAAGACGAATAATTTTCTTGGAAACAAAAAAGCCCCCAATTATAAGGATCTAGTGAAGTCAGTGCTTCAAGATAGATTTCCCGAAAATTTAGGTGTTGTAAGCGATGAACAAGGTAAGAGATTTCATCCAGATTTAAAAACCATGAAAACTCAGCACCAAGGAAGATGGGATTCTTATGTGATGGCCAACTACTGTTGGAGTTTACCAATTCAAAGTATGCAGCAGAAAGTGCAGTAAACGAAAATTTATTCCCTGAATGTTATTTGTGTTTTTACATGTACTCTTGTAATTTTTTAATTATATTAAAATAAATACTTTGTACCATACTCGTAACTGTATTTAAATAAATAAATGAATTATTAAAACTTTATACTTTGTTTATATCTTATCAGTTCTTAAGTAACAACTTATCCGCATTAGTGATTTCTCAAGGAGCATAGTATGGCATAGAGTTAAATTTTGACGTAATACGCAAGAACTAATATAATTTTCAGATTCAACTCACCCAAATTAGTGAAAAACAAGTCTCATATAGAAGTCAGCAGAAATTGTGTTGGGCAATGTAACTTTTGAATTAGCTAGTCTAAATATTTGTAAGATTGCGTAAATTTGGATATTCTCTTCGGTAAATAACATTCGTTGCAGTGCAAAAATATTCTTGTACAAAGAGAATGGCCGTTTAGTGTCTAATGACGTTATATTTGCTCAATATACGTTAAAATGGGCTTTGAACTGAGTTAAACGGATCTGTAGAAGAATTATTATTGCAAATTTGTCTTGCAGCTAACATGGTTTTGTGCCAGATCGTATAAACCTGGCGGTAATAGCTTTGTCCAAGCAACAGCTAAACGCGATCAGAAATTCATTTACCCTAATTTTGTACATATTTCGACAGTTAGTCCAGTATCCAATTATGTTCGATTAATCGAAAGAAATTAGCTTGTGAACGATCAAAGTAGTTGGATGTATTTTGCTTTTACTGACGATCAGGAAGATGATCTCAAACTGTCACCGCTGATTAAGTCGTTTATGGTAGCAAGTCTTTTGGATCGTGTATTACTAGCTTGCTTAAAGTTAATTTAGTATGTATTTAGATTACCATCGTGATTTTGATGAATTTGTCGGTGTGGTGGGTGTGGTTTGCTAATAATTAAGCTTCTATCAAAAGTTAGATCTCTTAGATCTATAGATAGATAGATTTCTTCAAAGCATTTGACCACATCGACCACGAAATGCTGCTGTACAAACTAGAGATGCTCTGGGTTTTATTTTACACGATTTAATATTCGTACAATCCTATCCAACGTAAAGGAGAAGTTTCGTAGCTTATAATGGATATATTTAGGAACTTAGCTTAGCTTCAGGTGTACAATGGGATTCTAATTTGGGTTCATTTCTGTTTGCGTTATACATCTATGATCTAGTTTTTCAAGTGGATTGTTCTATTCTTACTTACGCTGATGATATAAAAATTTACACAGAAATCTTTAGTATTTATAATTTCTGCAACCTCCTACATAATTTGGACGTATTGGTGTGATGGTGTAAACAGTTTAAACTAAAAATCAACCTTGAGAAATCTTGTGTCGTTACTTATACTCATTCGCCCTTAGCTTACACCTCATCTTCCTATTAGAATGATAATGCTCTAAGTGTTAAAATTAAATTCCCAAACCTGAGGATGCTGTTTGACATTAGCTAAACAAACGGCTATTGACAACTATTGCGGGCTGATCAATGTTTGAAAGTTCCTTACTTGCACGCAATATTTTTTGAATTTAATGTATAGATAGACAAATAAATATTCATACATATATACACATGATAATACCTACATTATTATATTGTAATTAGCCTGCTATTACACCTTGTAGGTCTATTGAATAATAAAAGTTATTGTCACTATTATAAATTTGGCAATCTGGTAAATCTGAGTTTTTGCATAATAATTCCGATAAATTTATTTACATCTAACATCTACGAACAGTAAGCTATAATTAAGCCGTTTTGCGCACAGATAACTACTCTACAATGCAATATAAAATACTGATTGTTATCAATGCAACAAGAACTCGTATGTATCTACTGAAGTCATCGCATCAAACGAAATATTTGTGGTATGATGGAGATATCCCTCCCGCTATGTTTGTTGGCGTTCGACCGTTTCACTAACCACGTATGGAAACTATCTCAAATTTAGGTGCTCTAACGATAAATATATCAATGATTTTAAGCTGTTTATTCTAAAACTACTTCTTTTTGGTGTCAGCTAACGTGCAGTTCAATTTAAAACAACCATAAAACAAATCGTCTTTAAATATAATAATAAGTAAGCAAAAACTAAAAAACCTCGAAGCCTAACTTATAATCTCGAATATTCTGCTTAATAAATAATTGTATAGGAATTTCAGTAAATGTAACATTTCGAAATTGTGCTAAAAAACCTTTTAGTGAAAGATGATTCTAACTACTATGTTCCGTAAAAAATTAATTTACGCAATTCGCATTCAAGTTGATACAACTTATTTTTCAACCTGCACCTTGGATTGTTTAGAAAAAAGGAAATAACGTGCTAGTCCATATATTCTTTTCATGATAATTGTGTCTTATTTCAATCGAATCAATTGTAACACTTAAAAAAGATCAAAGCACATGTAGATATAGTAAAAAAAAGAATTACTTACTCCTCTGCTTCCCTATGAGAACAACATTCAAAATATATTGAAAAGGAGAATGATTTTTCCATTAAAACTGGCCTGGTTGGGGAAATTGCGAAAACAAGTAGGAACACTATGAATATTAACTTGCATCGGCAGTATCTATTCGCAGGAAATACGTGCTACCAGTACAAACTCAGACTTTGGTCGAGAAAGCCTGCTGTTATTTATTACTGTGAATATGAGATGTAAGATGAATAGCTTTTCATAAGTGTGAGGGACTTTCGTATAATATTGTTTTGTAAAATAAACATATGGTATCCTACAATTCCGTATATTGAGCCATCTGCTCTCAAGGATGTGCGAGATATGTTCGTATTTTCTAATTTAATATGCGAACCGAAAGCACAAGTTTCATAGCTTTTGGATTCTAACAGCTGTCATACTATCTCCTGCAGAATGACACACAAGCTGCAATATATGTAAACTGCCACATCACGAAAGGTTCATACAGCTGCAGTTTAAAATTGGTGTCCAAGCCATAGGGATATAACTGTTTTATTTGGAGATATGAATTTTTAATATAGTTATTGACTTTATAACGAATTGTATTATCAATAGTAAGTCCTAAATTTTTTGGCTCTTGTTATATACGGTAAAATACGATTTTCTATACCAATCCTTAAAACATTTTCGAGATTCTTAAGTTTCTGGAAAAGCATAAGATCTACGATTAGAAAAATCATTCAAATTTTTATTTTCTCTGTAATCTGATATGTAATTGTTTTCTTTCTTTTGCCAATGACATCTTGATCAGTATTGAACACGCTACGAATTTTCCAGTTCAATCGCTTAACTTATAGCTTATATACAGTCTATTATCGAGTAATTGCGAGCAAATGGAAAGATGAGTAAGAAAGCTGATGCCAATTATAAATTTTATATATCCCTAATCTCTTCAATATTCCAAAGATATAGATAGGTGATTTTTATTTGATTTTCACCTGCAAATAAACAAGGCTCCTAAAGCACAGTTTGATTCAATGTATTCAACTGAAATATTTATAAAAAAATATTTATTGCTCTTAGAGAATGAGATGATTCTAATATTTTAAGGAAAGAGATTTTATTTTCAAAACGTTGAAATTAAACGTATTAATGAATGTAGTTGCACAAAATAATAATAATAAATGTAAACACGACAAAAAAATTAAAAGTAAAAAAATAGACAATTTGTACAAAACATTTAGATAATTTGAGTTTCTGTTTTAAAAAAGTTACTAATGTTATATTAAATATCTTTTTACTTAATTTTTCTTCATTTTTATAAAGGTTTCTGTTGAATGCGTTAAATCTTATTTGGGATGTTAAATTTTTAAAACCTGTGTTATAGTACATGAGTGTTATAAATGTGGCTAGTTTTACATTTCACCAAAATATTTCTGCATGAGCCTCTTCTTTTCAGGTAAAAATAATTCTTAGACATGATTCCTCTAGTATAAACATTCAGACTGAATTGCCGCAGAAGATGATCCCATACGCCAATCGATTCTATGTAGTCGTGATATGTTCAGAGTTCGAATTCTATACGGACTTCAATTAATATTGTCTTTAACGCGTATACCATTCCAGAAATTCTCTTCGTAGGAAACTTGTTCTTTCCAATTTAAAGCATTATCGAGTTGCAGTCCTAGACATTCTATGTGGCTAGTATATGGTAAAGCCATCATTGATTACGTTTGTTTGCATTTTCATAACATTAAATAAGAAATAAATTGTCTGATACAATGGCAACCTATGTTCAAGACACAGTACATTAAAACTGCTGTAAAGTCAAACCTTCAAAACCAGAATAAAATTCACTATTTAGTAAAGGCACACAGTTCATTTAATTAGAAAATGTTGCTTGATCTTTGACCTGTATGAGACAAACGTCGTCTCATATTATTTTGAAAACTTCTCAATTCGGCCCCTATACTTTGTAGTTAATGCGATAGACGATTCTGCGATAAACAACCACACATTCCAATTATAAAGCCATTATTCGCCATTATCTGCGCTGCACGCACATTTTAAACTTCGTTCGCATACGCTGCTTCTAATCATCGAAAGGAAACCGTTTCCAAATCTTTCAGTTTCATATACGTAATGAGTCCTTAACGAGCATAGGCTGCTTTTCAAAATACCTACGCCGCATACGCGCGTTCAGAAAGCAACTACCGGAATACTAATCACCTTATTAATAATTGTTACCTATTAATCATTATTCCAAGCTCACATAGCGACAAATATTTTATTTATTGTCCTAGCAAGTATATTTGACCGTCTTGCTCGTGCGGTTATTGTTTTATTCATTTAGGAACCGAGTGTATTTTTCTTCTGCGATTCTAGATTATCACCGTGCATTGTACTCTGTAGACTAGTGGTTGGTGTTCTTGTTTTAATTTTTAATAAAGTTATGGTGAGTAATTCTATTTTCCTTTTTTACTTTTAAAATTACTTCAGCTTACTATTGCAGTTGTGATTATTACAATTCGTTTACAAATCTCCAAATTTAAAGAAAAAATGTATTTACTGATAGCCAAGATTCGGTAACATCGTATATGAATGAAAATTTATGTACAGAGGATTCTTTTCTTTTCGTAAAGAAGTTCGTAATATCACTCTTTATATAGAAATGTTCAAGGGTTATAGTAATTTGCTTAGAAATTGTAATAGTTCTAATTAATACGTTTTGATCTTATCGACTAGTCACGGCATTAGAAAGGGAACTCATTAGTATAAGCCTTTATTTTTCAAGAATGTATATTAGTACTTTCTATTTCTATTATTACATCTTTACATTAATGCACATTGTCATTTTTAAAGATTACTTAGTATTTCAAATTGTAACTCGTTAATTAAATAGTTCAAATATGACGCGACGTAGTTTTTGCTAATATTTAGTTTGCATTATCTTCGTCTTATCGTGAGCGCTATCGAAAATCCATGTTGTCTCTAATTAATTTGAATAGAATCCATCTTTGTTGAGAGATAATGGTATCTGTTATGTTTGAAGTTTGTTTCCGAAAATTGTACTTCCTATAAATATATGTATCTAGTCTCTGGAAGTTCCTAAATTATTTAGAATTGTAATAATGTGATAATTGTAAATATTGATAAATACAACAGTAGTCCCGAAGATATATTATCTATAAATATTGGAACAAATACTACATAGAAAAGCAGATGACTCTAAAGATGGAGACTCTGTATGTTATTTGTTTGCAAAGCCTTTCTTGATAAAAGAAAATTGAACTCAGTGCAACAACTGCAAAAGATGGGTATATGTATATTATTAAAAATTATGATTCCTGAGTTTATATATAAAATACTAGCCAGGTAACAATTAAAACAAGTACAGTAGTACCTTGCATTTTTTGTGTTTTCGATACTTTCTCATTTCTTTTAAAATTGATTATAATAGTATAATAACCTGTCCGTTGGTTTTGGATGAAATTACTTCACATCTTACGTTCTTTTAACCAAATAAATTTATTATTACCTAGTTACCTAAAGCACAAAAAGAGTCCAAAGTTACATTTACTTACACCGGTTACTAGCGCTTTTGGGTACTTGCAACAGCAGAAATTTTATAAATTCGTTATTGCTGCAGGCGGCAGGTATATAAAAAGTATTCACATACCCCATACTACATCTAAGTTACCAGACTAGACTTGTGACAGAATAGCAGGGGTATTAAGCTGTTAATAATGTTTAATAAAGGATTAGAGCTATCTTTGAGATTACAGGTGGTATAGTATGGTATAGATGGCTATGCATCGTTATGGCTTGAATCTTTATACATCAATATCTCTCATTCAAATGCACTCACAGATGAGCGGCAAGTTAAATGTCTTTTACGAAAGTTTAAAAGAGTTACTTTTGAAACTATTCTTGATTTACAATACACTCAAAGAAACACAATTGCAAGAGAAAATAACATTCAAAAAATGTTATTACATTTTTACAGCGAATATTTGCAATAATGGTAACTCAAAACAGCGAAATTTCAATAGGTTCATTAACACAAAATTAATGAATAAAATAAACACATAAAAAATGTATAATTCTTTCTATATTTAGTAGTGAGTGTTAGATCCTCTATTCAAAATAACTTTAAACATCCAGGTCTTCATATTGTCTATCAGTTTGGTCAATGTTGAAATAGGAATATCATTCCAACTTCTTGTTATCGCATATTTTAGTTGTTTGACGCAATCGTATTGTTTATTATTGGCATATTCCCCACAGATTTTCGACGGAGTTCAGATCGGGCGAGCAGACAGGCCATTGTAATAAATTGATTCCCTTTTGATGAAACCACTCCTTTGTTTGTCCGGAATTATGGATAGCTGCATTGTCTTACTGAAATATCCAGTCTTGCGTCGGCAATTATTTACCAAAGTGTATCGGAACCGTTTCCAGAAGTTGTATATAAGAATTAGAATTCATTCGCGTACACTGCTGCCACCAAAATTTGGGTTTATAACAACTTCAGTATTCTTGCGCATATGGTGGCACGTGCCCGTCCAAATTAAATTATTTGTTACACGGTTACATTATCAGAAGAGACTAACCGAAATATCGATGAGTGCTGCCTTCGAGTTAGTTTTTCATTACGCCTCTTAGCATCAGTTTTGCCGTAGGACTTGCCCAACTTGATAAAATTGTTGATCAGGTGATGGAATCATCCAACTTTCTTAGCTATGGCTCTGTTTGAAAACCCCACCTCTTTATAACAATTTATTTTTGTTTTTACCTCCTCAATTAGCAATTTACCTTTCGACATTTCTATTAACTAATATGTATACTTCGATAATATACATATATATTTAACAATAAATAAATTTTTGAATTTGCGTAGAGGCTTTTTTACGCTGAAATGTAATGCCTGCGTTCGTATGATCTCTGTTTAACTCTGTAGAATTATAGACATTTGGCTCATATTTAAACGGTTATATGGCAGGTACTTCCCCCATATATCTAACAGTTGTGATATTGGTAAAATAATCTCTCTGCTATTTCTTTACGTTCAGAAATGTAATTCTGGGTAATACGCAAGTCATACTGTTGCTAAATGTTTATAAAGGAACTACAAAATCATATAGAACTACAGAAATTTCCCTGAATATATTTGTATTATTTAAAATACGATAAAAATATTTTTTCAAAAAATCGTAGTATTATTTATTTCTTTTGACGAAATACACTCCTCTGTCTACGCACAGAAATTTTATTGTTTTGTATCAATTTGCAAAACCATTCCTGCTGAAACCAATCCTATCAAGATTTTCTTCTACAACAAAAGTCCAGAGCTGAATGTAAATCTATGTGTATGTAAGCAACAAAAGATAAGGACACAGGCAACCAGGATTTTTTTAACTATATATCTTTGAACTAATATACAACTTTCATTAGCTTTAAATGATAAATTTTAATTATGATTTCTAACGTTAAAATTTGATTAGGTTGTGGAATTAAAAAATTCACGATTTCGATATCATTTTGATTATGTGTTAGAATCTCAATTATCTCAATGCTGCTTTGCTAATTTGAATGAATATGTTATGAAACGTTTGTAAGCTTTAAAGTATTGACCTTCTTGCGAAATATATGGTTTTCTCATTGTAAAAAACAAACAGGCATGCCATTAATATATTCTTACAAAATAAGTAATTAATGTAATTGTTTGTAGCATACGTTATATTGTTAATGTTATTATAATACAATTTTTTTTGTAATAGTTGCGTTACACTAAGGAACCTTTTTACAAATAAAAACACAAAGACAAACTCCTACTCTAAAGTTAATTTCTTGTGTTTTTATTTTTATTACGTCTTTTGAAAAATGTAAGCAGAAAAATCTATAAAGTTGTGTGTATACTAGTGACCTTTAATATGAAGTGATACCCAAAAGTTCCTGAAGTTTGAATCATTTTTGTGAACGGACGCAATTATAATTAAACACCACTACGTAAAGTTGGAGATATTGAACATATTGGGGATATAGCAACTAAGTGCGTGCCAAATGCCTTTTCTATCGTACATCAGTTTTTGACTAACAACAGCATAATCGTAGTTCTTCATTTAGCGTACTCGGCTCCTTGGGATTTTTTCTCTTCTTCCAAAAATGGAAATCAAGTTGGAAAAGCAAAGAGTTGACATGATAGAACAAATTAAAGCTAAATAGCAGACAATGCCATTAACAAAACCTCCAGAATGCATTTCTTTCATGGCGGAGGCGCTGGGATCGGCGTTTGCAATCCTGGTATTTTGCAATTTTATGTATAGTTACATTTCGATAACTTTTTGTACCACTTTGTGTAAGCTAATATTAAAGCGATGTGAATTTTAAAATGCGAATAAAGAAATATAACAGTATACTTCGCTTGTTTGCATTAGTATCGTTCTTTGTATAAAATATTGAATGTACAACGCCCCTATTATAGTTCGAAATTTTGCTGTTAAATATTTTTCACGCCTAATGTGAAATATTGAAGATAAAGCATAATTTCGCAAAAACGGAATCCAGTAGAAATTTCCTCTTGAATTTTGAAAATTTTAAGCTGATGTTAGTTTGTTTGATCTTAATCAGAGTAATAGTTTTTTTCGGAATGAATATATGCCATATCTCAAAGAAAGAGTGACAGAAAAAAAGGGGCGGGGGGAGAACGAGAGAAAGAGAAAAAGAGAACAAAAGAGAAAAGGTGGGATCTCGACGTTTCGTGTCCGTCGTAGGAGGCTTCTTCAAGGTTTTCATCTCTAGCGCGGTTAACACGCCGAGTCACCGTAACCTACTACCAAAGTGGTTTCGCCTCTTCGTGATTTACACGTCGAGTTACCGTGCCACTTTGGTTTTCCCAATTTCTCCTGAAGAAGCCTCTTACGACGGAGGCGAAACGTCGCGATCCCACCTTTTCTCTTTTGTTCTCTTTTTCTTTCTCTTTTCCTCTCGTTCTCCTCCGCCCCTTGCTGTCTCTACTTACTTCTCTTACTCTTTTCTTTCTATTTCACGCACTCCCTCCCTGTCATTCTTCTTTTTTTTTATCTCTTTTTCTTTTTATTTCTTTCCCCTCTTACTCTTATTTCATTTCTATATATATCTCATCATGACACGATCCAATTCCGGAAGTAGTTCATTTATTACTAACTCTGGCCGTGGAAGCCTACGTATTCATTTCAAATAAAAGACTTTGTGTTTGGTAATAAACAGTGAATGACAAACATAATAATAAATAATTTAATTGATAAGACAAGTTTTCAATAAATTGACTATGGCAGTTGTCAAAGCTTGACTTTCGAAAAACATTACATTTCCACAGTATTCCAAAATTTAAATGAAAGTTACAGGCCACTTTAAATGAAAATTTAATTGAAGGCATGGTATGTAGATCGACGGTCGATAATGAGTTTACAGTAGCTAATCGACAACATAATTAATACGTGGGTATTTGGTAATTTTACGTAATTATTCCGTGATAATGATTGACGACTATTTAACGTTGATCATGTTATTTGGTTTGAACACATTTCAGTCAATTTAATCTGTTATTTTATGACGTCATTTTGGCGGTATAATGATAAGGATTTGATGAGTTTCAAGCGTCATTTGGTCGCCTGGGAAATTCTTGATATGGATTGCAAATTTTTGGATTATGGGTATTTTTCATTCTTATCTAGTTACTTGATGTGAACTTGTGGATTACTAAAAAAGACATATTCAAATAATTTCATTACCAACTACAATATGTTTTTAGTGAATTATTTCTTGTATGCACTGAGATCTAGATGCTGACGTTTCATTCATAGTCGGGAAACCGCATGCTTAATTACGTTATGACACAAATTCCCCTAACGCGCTAGAACCGCTAATAAAAATTGTCGGAATTTTCAGCGAATTAAGCCAGCGAGGTTAAATGGTCAATTACGGAAATATGAGAAGCAGAACACATCGTAATTGCCGCCGTTCTAGTGGAATGGTCGGACATCCCAATACACGGACAACGAACCCACACATGCACATACATACATGCGTGTTATGTATACACTGAAAAAAAGAGGAAGTGAATTCCACCGCTTTTGATAATATATATAATTCGACCGCACGTATTTAAAAATTTTATTTACACAATTTGCCATGTCGGGAATATGGAGTTTATTATGTGTCAGTGAGACACACACTAACTAAACATGATAAGATAACAGTTTCCTCTATTTGATTTTATTTAGTTTAGTCTTACCTCAGAAATTTAATACTATTGGTCAGTGAATTAAACGCGTTCAGTATGCAATAATGAAAGTTTGTGGACAATTTTAGTGTTTGAAGTGCGAATTCAACAGGTAAGGGCACTAGCCCAATAACACTTATATGAATGAGTTGTTCGCTATGTCGCAGCTACACGCTCTTGCTCGTGCATCGTTTACATAAAAGGTTACGCCCAATAAGTTCTTATACTGAACGTTTAAATTATCATAATGTTCAAGTATCGACAGCTCCTTGTATAAAATTATCAAATTATGTGCTTGATTGTAATTATATGAAATAAAAACCTCTTCGCGTTTCAGTTTAAAAATGGCAACTCGAGATATAGGCTTGTCTGCTTGCAAATAAAAGCTAAGATGTACTGCAACAATTCACATAAACAGTATTTTATTTTTTAATATAAAAAATCCCTATAAAAAGGTAGCATTGATAGGAAGTTTCTAAAATTACAAAAACTTGAATGTTGGATAATTAATTTTAGATTTCAATATCTGATATTGCGAAGCAAATGTAGGATGTTGTTCTAATTATAAAAATTCAAATTATATTACTTATATTTTCTTTAATTTATAGAAAATACTTTGGATTCACACACGAACATATAATCTTCAATACGAAATTATCTTTGAAAAGTGAAAAATGAAGAAATGGGAATTAACAAGCAAAATCTAACGAAAAAATAATCATGAGCAACCTAAAATAAAAACACCTTGAAACCGCTAAAGCTATTTTTCATAAAGTCTTTAAAATAGAGTATCGTTAACTGTTTTCAAGAAATTTAGTTGGGAGTCTCATCTTGTATTCTAATTAAACAATCGTATGTAAAGTGATTGTTGTTAGTTCAATGGTATGATTATTTTTTTATATATATAACTTATTTGAAAATACTGGAACATTATCTCTATAAAAATTCAAAACTATGTATAAAAACTAACTTTGAAGAGATTTTAGAAAATGTGGGTATTGACTTTGAGTACTGCATCTGTAATCATTAGATTTATCTGAAACACGATAAAAAATGTTGATAATATCATTGAGGTAGCAACAATGGCGTACTAAATAATCAAAAAAAATACTAATACAGTTATGAATTTTATTCCATGAGTTATCTTTACATACTGTACATATACAATATCCCAGAATATTTTTGATATTACTTTTCTTGTAGATGAACTTCGGGTGAGTGGTCCTAAATTCATAAATATTCTGTTTGAAAGATTCTAGTTTTTCGCAAAATATTTCATTCTTTTCATCTTAATATCTTTTATGGAAAAAAAGAACATGTTAACCTGTTGTTTTTTTATTGAGCAAATTATAAATTCATTACATTCCTTACCAAAGATCTTCCTTTTCTATGGTAAATACAAAATAATGTTTTGTAATAATTTAGAACAGCTCTAGATAAAAGCTATGGTGACATTGAATATTTCTGAAAATATTTTTAGATTACTTTTTGTGTTATGTGAATAAAGTTCTTCCGAGTTAATTTGTGACTAAATGATAACAAGGAATAAAAGTTTCATGAATTTATAAACATGACTGTAACAAGCTGTAAATTTTTTTGGTTTTATATCTTTAATATTTTCTCAACTACCAGTTGAATAGTTTTGAAGAATCTTTAAATAATTGTATTACACATTCCTAGTAACCATAAGTTGTTGAGTTTCTAAGATTCTAAAATTGTAGGTATATATTTTTTCTAACTGCATTCTTTCGCTTTCAAAATCATGTAAATTAGTGTTATGCAATGCATATACTTAACCTGAAACAAAGACAATTGCAATACAAATAAAAATTTAGAAATTGTTGAGGGTTTTCCAATATACATCACAATAACATTGGATATTTATTTATTTCCATGTTTTCCCACCCATTTTATAGCCACAATGAGCAAGAAGAAAGCAAAAATCACAGTGGTTGGTGATGGCTTCGTAGGAAAAACCTGTTTATTGGTAGCCTATACGAGAGGTGTGTTTCCCCAGGAAGAGTATATACCAACAGTGTAAGATTAGATAACATGCAAATATTTTAGATTTGATTTTACGAACAAAGTGCTTTTACAGATTTGAAAATTACGCAGAAGAAAAGGTTATCGACGGTGAACAATACAGTCTTTCATTATGGGACACGGCAGGCCAAGAGGATTATGAACGGTTGCGGCCTCTTTCTTACCCTAATGTAAGTTAAACTTAATCGATAACAAAAATCAATAGAGAAGATCAAATTAATTGTGTACTAACTAAATATAGTACTTATAAGAAGAAGAAGAGATAAGTACCTTCATAGAACTACATTTGTTTTGCGATAATCATGTGTAAATTCATAAAAATTACATAATGATATGGTTGTGTTCGAATTGGAATTATATATTTTATTGAAACAAAATTGTTTGGTGCAAATAAAATACTTCAATGGAAATATTTTTAAGTACCTTTTTATCATCATTGCACACTTGTAAATATAAATATCTACAATAGCGAATACTGATATTAAGCAAGAGAAATTGTTACTGGAATTTCGATACTATAGAATATTTACAAAATAGCAATACCCACAATAAATACAGTTAGACAATTTTTAAAAAAATCACCGTTTTTGTGTTTATTATTTTAAATATTTTGCAAACATGTTTTCTTCAAAAACCAAATAACTGCTGTATGTCTTTTGCTAAAAAAGACTTACTGAAATTAAATGAAGTGTGCAATGTTAATTATCCTTTTCGAAATCCATAAGCGAACCCTCATAAAGTGGTATAAATGTGATGCATATCAACAAAAGAGATTCTTAAACTATGCTGCCATCTGCAAATGAAAAAATTTTAAATAATCAAAATCATACAAACATGTACACGGCGTAATCTAGCAGTCCAATTTTCACACACTCTTCACGGTAAATTGGGCTGTATTTCGGCAATAAGTCGGTGAATGTTGGCTTTCTCTTTTTTCTTAACTTAAAAAACCGGCTGTCAGAGGCGTTGCCAATTTAAAATTCTTCGCCTGCAAAAAGGAGCACTGCATATATTAATGCCATTTCCAAGACAGAAACTGCTGACTTAAATATTACCTCCTAAATGGTGTTAGGAGAGCATTTTCAAGATAGAGGTTTAGTTACAATCTGATTAAAAAGTATTAATTGGCAGTTCGTCGCTATTTTGGTTTTTCGATTGGCATATTTATCTATTCAGAAATTACTTAAAATATTCAGTATATTGAATACATTCATCTAATTTTAAGATCTTATTTATTATAATAAAGGAGGAAAAATAAATAAAACACATTTTGTATAACAAGTGTGTATGATTAAATTAACAAATCTAAGCATACTTAGCTAGAAATTATGTTCAAAACGGTATTTGTTATTATCCAAGCCACTAGTCACCCTCAATTTCGTAGCCCCTTATTTTCCTGCTATGGCGATTTGTCCAGCGTGTTCCCCTCACCATGACTATTTCAGTACAATGTTTCTTTACGTGCATAATACACTTTAAAATATATATAAACGGAATAACTAATAACTTGTGGCGCTTAAAGGTATCTCTTGCAGGTGTTTCCAGGTCTCACACCTAGCAATTGTGGACAATACGTTTGTACAGACGCACTGGGCGCCAACCTTCCAAATTATGCCATATGTAACCCTATTCAGAAAGCTCTCCACATCTTATAGTTTGCTATCATCCGAAATCTTCTGATGGCATAGCAAGTTGAGGCAACTTGCTCGACGATAGACACAATGTTGTTGTTACAATAAAGCGTATGGCCATCATTTAAAGGAGATGCAACAGGAGAAAAACTTAATATTTTACGTTTAATTGTGAGATCACTTAGTGATAACAAGTTATTTAGAACTTTCGCTTCTTACGAGCAATTGTTGCGCATTATTTCTTTGTCAAAATAACTAGTAATACGAGTCAAATCAGCACCATATGCAATGCAGGTGCTATTAGAAACTAAGTCTGAGATACCGTTCATATAGGTAATGTATAGAAATGGATTAATACTTGTGGTGATCTTTGATTTATAATTCCGTTCATCCGATTGAATATTCATGTCAACCAATTGCACCCAATTACTAGAATACGAAGCTGGCCAATCTTTACACTTACCTTTCAAAACTATAGCTTTCAGTATCCTATATACATAATCTGTATTAAATGCAATGGAACGCTCCATAGGAGTTCCTACAGCGGTGTCTCCTCCGTCCACTTTAAGATATATTATTGTAGGATGTCTACTAAAGCTGTTGCAGCAGAATGTCCAAATCAGAAACCATGCTGGTACGCATTAGAAATTGCACAATTTGTATGTGCATAACCCTCTCAAAGATCTTCGATGTAGCTGGTTCCAATGCAATGAGCTTATAATCATTAATATCGCCAATACAGTCTTTCCTTCGCACATTGCTACATACCAATTTTAATCGCGTGTAAACTTGTTTCAACAGAAGCACAAGCATGTGTATTTTCAGTTGACCAAGTTCTATAATTTTGTGAATTCACGTAGAGAGGGAAGTAGAGAATGTCTTATCCAAAATGTCATCGTTATTAATATTATTTAAAAAGCATTGGCACCGTTGCATTTGTTCATTAAAATTTCGTAGGAATAATTACTGAAGCACAACCGCTTTATAAGGATGAAAATGCAGTTGTTTTCGTATACTAATTTTATTACATAATGGCTACCGATTTCATGCAAATTTGCACATCACTAGGCCAACACACTATCTTATTTTTGTATATAACAACGTGATGTGGTTCTTACAGAAATATGATGAAAACATTAACGATCAATGTCTTTCAACCCTAGTATTATTATTATTATTATTATTATTATTATTATTATTATTATTATTATTATTATTATTATTATTATTATTATTATTATTATTATTATTATTATTATTATTATTACTCTCGAATTAACAAAAAGGCAACGAGATTTTGGATTATAAATTAATTCTTAGAATGATTCAAATTTATAAGTTAAGGGAACAATCTTTGTGGGAGGGTATATAAGAGGATTGTTTAAAGCCCATATTTTCGAATAACTGGTTCCTATATTTTTATACATCAATGAATTAAAGATAATTTATAATATCTTTTGTTTGAAATTTACTTTTGAATCGAATCTTATGTATTACATAGTGCAGTTGCAATATTTCGATAAAATTCATATCGTGTTTAGCAATGACTTCTTAACTTTGTGATTAAACAGAATAAATTGAGATTTGGATGTTATCTAAGATGAGTTATCCGTTTGTAATGTAATCTTTGGAGACCCATTAACAATTGCAGCCAATATATGTACTAGCTAAATCATTGATAATAATAATAGATCGTATCACACAGAAAGCATTTTGCATAAATATTACCAGTATTGACAAAATTTCAAAAGACAAGAAACTTTAATAAATGAGGTGAATGATCTAATTACCCTAAAACAAGACGTTAAAACATAGAATATACAGTATGCCCTGAAGTAAACAGTACTGAATTTATAATTCCTATATTTCTTTTAACATTATGTAGACTTTACTAAGTATTCTAAATGCGAACCTCCTCGTTCACTACAGACTTCATAACAAAATTTCAAGTTGGTCGCAATCTTATCGAACACGAGTTGTTTCACAAGAAAGCTCGAATGGCATGCTTTAATTCATCGATGGTTTCTGGTAACCTTTTGAAGAGGGCATCTTTGGTGATGTCCCAAATAGATGCGTCTGGAGAGTTCAGGGTCTGGCGAATATAAAGGATAAAGGAAGTCAGTAAATTGTGACACGATCTTGGTTTGAAAATGTCCTGAAGAAATTGACGAACTGTGCCAGCATAAGAAGTTGCCCCGTCCTGCTGGAAAACTTAGTTTCGGAATGCCAGATTACGTGCACGACAGAATCGACGTAGATCAGGGATTAAACGTGTTAAAATTTGTATGCAGCGCTATTGATTAAGTGCGACTTGTCTACCATTCTCTTCGATAAAGTACGAGCCAATGATTTCGTGTCCCGAAACTGAACACCACACACTTTTGCACTATGTAAAGAAATTTCTTCAACTTCATCGGGTCTGGCAAATCCTATAAATTCGATTTGTTTACAGATTCATATAGGCCAACAAATGAAAATGTGCTTCGTCTGAAAACCATGTATTTTTAAAAAGGATTTTCATATTATAACGCGAGAATTCTCGGGCAACATTCCCCTCTACTGCGATAATTCCGAGGATGTAACTGTTGGTGTATCTGAACCACATACGAAAATGCACCCAGCTCCTTCAGAACTTTTTCTAAGGAAGTTCTCTCTACACCAAGTTGCAAAGTTGTCGTTCGCTGGGTGACTTGCGGATTTTTTAATATCTGCCCAAAACGCGTTGATGGTTATTGTTAATGTTAACCGTCCTGGGACGGCCCGACTTTCCGTTTCGTTGGCACAATACACTGCCAGTATTTTTGAAATTTTCAACAATCTTTAAAACTACATCATTGCTTGAAAAACGTTTATTAAATTGTTGTGTGAATTTATCACATGCGTATCGTAGACTTGCGCAGTTGAGTCGTCCGGTTCCGTAAGAGCGAAAGTATTACTCCACCAGAAAAACTTTCGCCTCTATAGTTAACACCTTTTTTAACAATTAGGCACTACGAATTAATAATTTGACGTTTACTAGGTGTATGCTTTCTAACTAGTAACTTAGTTTCAGTACTGTTTATTTCGGGCAATATTGTACTATAAAGCAGACATGAAGGTAAAATAAGTCAATTCAAGGATTTAAATTTGGTAACCTTCGCATTGCTTTCACAATTGTTTCATTATATTTACGATTTTAAGATCATGATTTAAGGTAATAAAATATTTCTAAAAATATGTTCTTCTATGACCTCATATGCTATTATTACAAATACAAATCAATTAATTTATAAGTGCACAGAAATAGTGCGTTCTTCCGTTGTAAATATACAGTTTGGATCTTTATCCCCATAATCTTAATTCAAGTGGATACTGCCAGAATTGCTATTTATTAAATGAAGCCATTGAAAGATGAATAAAAATTGTTTGGCTAATTTATGGTTTCTGGGATTCTTCTGACTGTTTGATAGTAACTTAACGATATTAAACCAAAAATGGTTACGAAAATGTATAAAAATATTTTTCTTCCTATATAAAATAAAATTAAAACTTGTAGCTGTTAATACAGAAAAGTGATAGTTATCGTATAGATATCATTCGCTAAATATTGACGTTAACAATAACGTAATCGAGAAAAATATATATACAGACTTCTTTTATTTTATCTGTTAGTCCGGTTATGAGATAGGAAGGTACATATGCGTCTCTATATATACCTACATATATATATATATATATATATATATATATATATATATGTATAAAACTTCCGCTTTTATTAGGTGTGTTGTAAGTTCAAGAAATATATATTCATGTCGAGGTTTTCATAGTTTCATTCCTATACTAAACAGTAAATGACATTCTGCTTATTTCCACTATCCAAAATCATGGTTAGATACATGTAAACGTTTTCCATTATTCGTGTAATGTTCTATAGCAGTTATGTTACTCAATGTATCAAAATAGACGTAACTAGTGAGTTTCTTCGTAACTTGCTGCGAATAATTGTCTTTCAGCAACAATTGCAAAGAATAACAATTAAAGCGTCTTTGAAACATTAAAGACGTACATATGTTGCTTGTAATAGCAAAGCAACAATGGTGATGTTTTAGTGACGTTTCATGTTTAGTAGGCTAAGATTTCATTGTTAAAATTACTTTTTGTCAGAAGCCTACTTTCTTTGAAAATCAAAGCAGAGTGGTGATCGTTGTTTCTAAACAAAATAAATATTCTTTAGTCCCCTTTATCTATATATATATATATATATAGTTCAAAGTTTTTGTTGTTATGCACTTTTTAGTTAAGTAAGGAGAGTCTATACCATTGTTCTATAATTATTTACATCTTTTAACGTTGCACAGGAACTTTATTTGTGTTTTTTCGCAATTGTTGTTGAAAAAAGTTTTTGAACCCAATAAGCTGGCAACTAGCAAATCAAACCTACCAAGGGACTCCCTACAAATTTAATTGTTGATAGCGCTCCCCTCCTCTGCTTTTCCCATCTCTATTATATTTTTGAACATACGATTTCAAGGCGAAAAATCTGTTGTGTGATGATGCCTCCTTTTGACATTAGATGCATTTCAATTGCAAAAGAAAATGTTTCTATGATATACAAGGGAACAAAAAATAATTTCACTCCGTTATTGGAAACGAAATGAACTGGTTACTTTCTTGTTTCTTAATGTTGTGGATACAATGTTTGTTTGCTTTTCATTGTTCCGGTAGCTGACGTAGCGCCGTACTTTGCTAGTCATTTCTGCAACGTACGCATAAACAAGAACATAATGTATTTTTATTTACAACAAAAAGTAGCCCATTTCTGTTGTCTTCGACGTCTATTTAACTCAGCAAATTCGTACTTAATTCTTCGCTTTATATCAATGGAGCAATTAAAGGAACGCTGATTTTAGGCTCTTGTATAATCAGTAAAACTTGAAATATCCTTTGTATTTTGACTAGGATATAACTCAAGCTTAGAACATCTCTAATTTTCTGATATTTTGACCAAAGAAAATGTTGCTGTCATGTGAAGACTTGAGTTCAATTTTTTATGTTAGTATATTCTTTTATCAAAATAAAAATATTTTTCTTGTCAAACTACTCATGCGAAATTTGTATGTATCTAACACGCAGAATTTATTTTCATTTTAGACAACATGCTTTCTACTATGCTATTCAATTAACAATAAGGATTCCTACGATAATATAAGAACAAAGTGGGCTCCGGAGGTTAGACATCATATGCCACATACTCCATTTATTTTAGTAGGTGAGTTCATATAATAATTCATAAATGGATAATTTTTTTTATTATTTAGTGATTAAATGTTTTTCAATTTAAGGTTAATATTTATAATAGAGTACATAAATTATTTAAAATGTAAGAATATTTTTATTGCAAATACTAGTGCAAAAATTACTGTTCAGTTATGAAACGTAATAACTTATAAGTAACCTCTTGTTGTTCGACGTTAGACTTCCATTTTCTTACCAAAATTTTCAATAACATCTTGGTATGATGTTCTCCTAAAAATTATCAATTGCTCCTGGATTGCAAGCATAAATTTTTTGCTATAAATAACTGAAAAGAAAAAAATTCGGAGCTGTTCAATAGCGTGATGTGACACCGTCCCGTTGAAACCATATATTCTCGACATTTGTGCTTTCCAATCCGTCAAGCAAATTATTTGTAATAATGTTTCGATATCGATCTCCACTAACACTTATTTCAAAGAAATGCGCTCTGATCACTTCACCCGAGCAGAAACCACCACCAGACAGTTACTTTTTGTGGATGTGATGGTTTGCTAGTATTTCTCATGGATTTTCTATGCTCCAGATTCGGCAATTTTGTTTGCTTGCAAATCCACCCAGTTGAAAATGTGCGTCGTCTAAGACTCCTTTGTTGAAAAAATTAAATTTTTTTTTTTGTTACTTGATCCAATTTGCAAAATTGAGGACGTTATCTGAATCTTCTAAGCCCTTACATGAAATATGTTGGTACAAAATTATGAATAAAGTAGTTTTTGGAATGTTTAATTGTTGAGAAAGATAATGAATTGATATCTGTTTATTAATCTTCATCGCTTTTGATTTTTAGGTACCAAGAATGATTTAAGAGATGTAGATGATCCAAATATTCAATTAGTCAGTGCAAAAGAAGGCAAAAAGTTAGCTCGCCAAATCCGTGCAGAATCTTATTTAGAATGCTCTGCTCAAAGATTAATCGGTTTAGACGAGATTATAACAGAAGCTGTGAGAGCTAGTATGAAGAAACAGAAAAAAACTAAGAAACAAAATCCTAATTGTGTACTGGTATGACAAAGAATTGCTTTGTAACTCAAATAAACTTATAGCAATTTTTGTATATATGATATGTAATTTCTTACTTTTTTCAAAATTTTTTGATAATTACAAATGGGTGCCTTCCCTTTAATTTATACGATTTTGTTTGAATGTATTATTATTATTTTAACTAATGTTTAGTTGTATAAAGGTCGCTTTATAGCAAAAGTCACTATTGGTCAACATTCATTCCTTTATTGTTCAGCTTTGAATTTTGATTTTGTTGCAGCATTTGTTTATTGTATAGTTATATATAAACAACTTTATTTTTGTAAATGAATCATCTTATAGATAAGCAATGATACTCGGTATTATTTTTATATAGTAATAAATCATGTAACAATTTTAATGTGATTTGTTTTAATTGTCGATTTCCTGTACAGTATTTTGAAAACATTTTAACCCATTAACAGCTCCAGATAATATCAGAGAACAAAACGACCTGCTGAATAATCATTTAATTAGTTACTATTTAGACAATGTAATAAATTCCAAAGCAAATTCGGGTTTTGACTCATGGTATGACTATTAACTTCAACAGTCACTTCATCTCATAATTTCGCAAAATGGTCTCTACAAAAGAAATTGCGATATCTAAGCACAGACTATTTAAATATGATTTCCAAGAAATGTCAAATAACATGCGTTTAAATAAATTTTACCTCCAAATAGTCTTTGAAATTATAATTATGTCTTAGATTGTTACCGACACTTTTAATAGGAATCTTGTTTGGTATAAGCTACATGAATGACATGAAAAATATCAAAATTATAAAACCGAAAATTTTTGACTGAATGAAATATGTTTGTTTGCAACAAACAAGTAAGATTTTATAAAAATTGTTGAAAGTGGCCTCCTCCTTCTTCGAAACATTTCTTAAATATGTTTGTTTGCAACAAACAAGTAAGATTTTATAAAAATTGTTGAAAGTGGGCTCCACCTTGTTCGAAACATTTCTTATATCTTCTAATAAAGGAAATTTTTTAAATTACAATACAATTGACATTGAACGAATACTCTGTCAAATTGGGAACTAATGCAACTGAAGACTTTCTGTATTATGTACAGGGTGAATATAAATAATTCAAACGCGTTTGAATTTTCCGCTTTCTCTTTCTTGCTTTAAGTTGGTGTTAAGCATTGAGTAATGCCTCTAAAGCTATAAGCACTATATATCATAGGCGTACCACAAACATATAACTTTCAGTATATTTGTACTGATGTTTTATGACTATTTCGTTGCTTACCAATGACAAATATGCGGTTGTAGAAAAGTGACAATAAGAAAAGCCTTTCTAGTAATGAACAACAATTCACATAAAAAGTATTTTATTTTTTGATATAAAAAATCTCTACAGAAAGATAGCTTTGACAGGATGTTTCTAAAATTACTAAAAGGTGAATGTTGGATAATTAATCTTAGATTTCAATATTTGATGTTGCGAAGCAAATGTAGGATGTCATTCTAATTATAAAAATTCAATTTATATTAGTTATATTTTCTTTAAATTATAGAAAATACTTTGGATAAACACACGAACATATGATCTTCAGTATGAAATTATTTTTGAAAAGTGAAAAGCGAGGAAATGGGAATTAAGAAGCAAAATCTAAGGATTCACTATTCTTTATCCCAATATTTTCTAAAATAATCATGAGCATCCTAAAATAATTTTAAGTGAAAACTCCTTGAAACCATTAAAGTTATTTTTCACAAAGTCTTTAAAATTGTTTTCAAGAAAATTACTTAGACAATTAATTTTTGGAAGTCTCATCTTGTATTCTAATTAAACAATTGTATGTAAAGCCATTGTTGTTAGTTCAATGGTATCAGCTATAGCTATTTTATATAACTCATTTATTTGAAAATACTGGAATATTATCTCTATAAAAATTCAAAGCTATGTATAAAAACTAACTTTAAAAAGATTTTAGGAAATGTGGAAGAGAATTTTATTTTAGGTTATAGTATTATCAGCAAGTAAATGGCCAAAAAAGTTGTCATATTAGCTATTAACTTTGTGTACTTCACTGCATCCTGTAATCATTAGATTTATCTGAAATACGATAAAAAATTGTTGATAATATCATTGAGGTAGCAACAATGGCGTAATAAATAACCAAAAAACTTATTAGCACAGTTATGAGTTTTATTCCATGAGTGGTCTTTACATGCTGTACATATACAATATCCCAGAATATTTTTGATATTACTTTTCTTGTAGATGAAATTCGGGTGAGTGGTCCTAAATTCATAAACATTCTGTTTGAAGGATTCTAGTTTAAGCAATATATTCCTTTTTCATTCTTTTCATCCTAATTTCTTTTACGAAACATGCTAACCTGTTGCTTTTTATCGAGCAAATTATAAATTCATTACATTTCTTACCAAAGACCTACTTTCTCTGTGGTAGAACAAAATAATGTTTTGTAGTAATTTGGAACAGCTCTATATAAGAGCCATGGTGACATTGGATATTTCTGAAGATATTTTTGGATTATTTTTTACTTTTTGGAAATTATTGGGGGTTTTCCAATCACAATAACATTCGACATTTATTTATTTCCATGTTTTCCCATTTTATAGACACAATGGGTAAGAAGACAGCGAAAATCACAGTGGTTGGTGATGGCGCCGTAGGAAAAACCTGTTTATTGTTAGCCTATACGAAAGGTGTGTTTCCCCAGGGAAAGTATATACCAACAGTGTAAGATTAGATAATATGCAGATATCTTAGATTTGATTTTACGAACAAAGTGCTTTTACAGATTTGATAATTACACAGAAGAAAAGATTATCGACGGTGAACAATACAGACTTTCATTATTCGACACGGCAGGCCAAGAGGATTATGAACGGTTGCGGCCTCTTTCTTACCCTAATGTGAGTTAAACTTAATCAATAACACAGATCAATAGGAAAGATCAAATTAATTGTGTACTGAGTAAATATGGTTAAAAATTATCTCCAAAACTGATAGTACTTATAAGAAGGAGAGATAAGTGCCTTCGGAGAACTACATTTGTTTTCAATAATCTTGTGTCCATAATAATGTAGAGACAGTAAATTCGTAAAAAAAACAATGATATGGTTGTGATCGAATCCGAATTATATATTTCATCCAAATAAAATTGTTCGGTGCAAATAAAATACTTCAATGGAAATATTTTTAAGTACCCACTTATCATCATTGTACACCTGTAAGTATAAATACATATCTACAATAGCGAATACTGATATTAAGCAAGAGAAATTGTTACTGGAATTTCGACAATATAGAAGATTTACAAAATAGCAATACCGACAATAAATAAAGTTTTAATTTTGTCTCGCGTTCTATTAAAATCGATAGAGTTAAAAAAACAATATACAAATGTTGCAATGTACAAAAAAATATACAAAAGGAGAATGGTAACTGTGGTGCTACCAACTTCAACGTTACGGTGCGATTCTTGGTTAAGTAGTATACCGTGTGGATGTTACTCATGTATGATACTAATATTATGCTCTGTGAGTTTTAGAATTTTCAGTCACAGTAAAAAATTCACCGTTTTTGTGTTTATTATTTTAAATATTTTGCAAATATGTTTGCTTCAAAAACCAAACAACTTCGGCACGTCTTTTGCTAAAAAGGACTTACTGAAATATTAAATAAAGTGTGCAATGTCAATTTTCCTTTCCGAAATCCATAAACGAACCCCCATAAGGTGGTACAAATGTGATGTTTATCAACGAAAGAGATTCTTAAACTATGCTGCCATCTGCAAATGAAAAAAAGTTCAAACAATCATGGGCTTTGTATTAGGTGTTTTTTTATAGGTAGAGAAACTAAATTGGAATAAAACTTAGAAAAATGTACATGGCGTAATCTAGTGGTCCAATTTTCATGCACTCTTCGCAGTAAATCAGGCTGTATTTCGGCAATACTCGTTGAATGTTGGCTTCCTTTTATTTCTTAACTTAAAATAATTGACAATAAACGTCCCAGCTCTGGTGCTCCGTTAGGGCACTACACCAGATGTCCTCGATTACAAAGAAATGTAGCGCAAATCTAGTTATCTAAACACTACTCTAACTTATCCTAAATTGTAATCTAGTGCAAGAGTATCCCACTTCTCTGCTAAACTATACAGATATAATCTGAGTAAAGTCAACGACAGGGAGGTATCTGCAATCCTACGTTCCCTCACTATAGCTATAACCTGTAGAGAGAAAGAATAACACCAGACGCACATGCGTATTATAACCGTTGACTTTGCTCACATTATATCTGTATACATTTCATCTCCTAACAATGCGGAAGTAGCCCACTCCCTAACGTTCCTTAAATATTTTATTCTTTACATAATTCTGAGTTGATACTATAAAGAAAGCAAATATACTCTTCGCCTCTTCTTCCCCAAGGTTAGTTTTTTCATATGTTTATACCTTCGGTTCGAAAGAGACCCGGGCGGCCCTGGTGGGCCGCCCACGTGGTCCTCTGTCTCCTTCGGGATAGGAAGCCACTCGCTTTGGATTCGGTTATCACCGTGGTGGTTCTCTAAAAACAACAGAAAAAAGAACCGGCAGTGTCTACTAACAACAAATTTAAAATTCTTAACATACTCGCGCATACTCTCCCCATTCGCGCGCTGTAGCGTTTTATACAACTCAGATATATAATAAATACTTAACTTATCGATCCTGAAGAGTGGGTTGTCGTCTGGTCTTCCGTTCTAGCGTGGGGGAGAGCTCTGCTGAAAATGTAAAAAAAACTAATTATATGTTCCGCGCCCCTTAGATCGGAAAACGTTGGCTTCCAAGTGCTCAATTGTTCCTGGTATATCGGCGTAGACATGCGACTTTACATATTCCCAGAGAAAATAGTCTAACGGCGTCAAATCGCACGAACGAGGTGGCCAGTAAACAGGTCCATTTCATGAAATTAATCGTTCGTCGAATATTTATTTCAAAAAATTAATTATTTTGCGAACTGTGTGGCATGTGGCGCCGTCCTGCTGAATCCGCATGCCTGCAACATTAATGTCTTCCAATTGAGGTATGAAGAAGTTAGTAATCATGTGTCTGTACCGCTCACCGTTGACTATAACGTTCTAACCATCATCATTTTTGAAGGCATATGGACCAATTATTTCACCGACTCACCAAACGGTGATTTTTTCTGGATGTAACGGTGTTTCGACAATGGCTTGTCGATTATCATCGCTCTAGATACGGCAATTCTGCTCACTGACATAGCTATTTAACGAAAAGTGTGCTTTATCCGTGAGCAAAATTTGTAAATGAAATTGTGAATCAATAGCAATGTTTCCTTCCGGCTATTCAATAAATGTACGGCATGAACGATGATCGTATGGCTTCATTACTGTACAAGTTGAATATTGTTGAATATTGGTTTACGAGTTAAAACAAGATCTTTACGCAAAATTTTCCATAAAGTGGATGGACGCAAGCTTAATTGTTGAGCACGACGACGAATTAACGCATTTGGATCATCAATACTGTACTGCACACCATCAATCGCTGCTCCCACGTGAGTCTATTCATTATGAATTGCTAAACCAGACTAAGCCCAGGACAACTGAGAACTGTTAAATCGGCTATCAGAGAAAAGGACGTTGCCAATTTAAAATTTTTCGCCGGCAAAAAAAAACACTGTATATCTTAACGTCATTTCCAAAACAAAAACTGCTGACTTAAATATTAACTCCTAAATGGTGTTAGGCGAGCATTTTCAAGATGGAGGTTTGATTATAATCTGACTAAAAAGTATTAATTGTGTTTGTATACTTGAAAAATTGGCATGGAAATTAATGAAGTGCGTCGCTATTTTGGTTTTTCCATTGGCGTATTTATCTAATCAGAAATTATTTAAGATATTCAATATATTGAGTACATTCATTTAAAATATAAAAAATGTATTACTGACTGTATTGTAGCAGCGGAATAGAACAATAATTTTAAAATCTCATTTATTACAATAAAAGTAAAATTAATAAAATACATTTTGTATAACATACTTCGCTATAAATTATGTTCAAAACGGTGTTCGTTATTATCCAAACCACCAGCCACCCTCGATTTCGCAGCCCGTTATTTTTGCTAGAAATGGGTCCAAATTATTTGTGTAGTACTAATAATTTTTTGAAAGAAATACTCAAATATAAAATAAAAAGAAAAACAATGCTGTAGTAGAAAGAAAGTGTGTAATTAAATAGTAAGCGTGTCCTGCAGGTACTCATTCACAAAATAGTATCATTTTCTATTAAGAAAAATCTCTTAATAGGAATGACTAGTAGGAACAATTTCAAGTTGGTAATATTTTTGTTTTTCGATCAATAGTTGTAGAAGGTGATTCCTTTATAAACAGGATTTGCTTCGCATAATGATAGCCGATGTTTTGATATTTGGAAGTCAGTGTTGTTTCTAGTTTCGTATCCATAACTACATCAATACAATGTTCTTTTACGTACATAATAAACTTTAAAATCTATATAAACGGAATAACCAATAAATTGTGGCGCTTAAAGGTATCTTTCCCAGGTGTTTCCAGGTCTGACATCTAGCACTTGTGGACAATATGATTTTACAGAACAAATATTCTGTTGGCACTGGGCACCACCCTTCGAAATTATGCCATATGCAACCCTATTCAGAAAGCTCTCCACATCTTATAGTTTGCTATCATCCGAAATCTTCTGATGGCATAGCAAGTTGAGGCAACTTGCTCGACGATATACAATGTTGTTGTTACAATAAAGCGTATGGCCATCATTTAAATGAGATGCAACAGGAGAAAAACTTAATATTTTACGTTTAATTGTGAGACTACCTGCTGATAACAAGTTATTTAGGACTTTCGCTTCTTACGAGCAATTGTTGCGCGTTATTTCTTTGTCAAAATAAGTAGTAATGAAAGTCAAATCATAAACATATACAATGCAGGTGCTATTAGAATCTAAGTCCGAGATATCGTTGATATAAATAATGTATAGACATAGATTAATATTTGTGGTGATCTTTGACATATAATAAGTTCATCCGATCGAATATTCATGTCAACCAATTGCACCCAATCACTACAATACGAAGCTGGCCAATCTTTGCATTTACCTTTCAAAACTATAGCTTCCAGTATCTCATATACATAATCTGGATTAAATGCATTGGAAGGGTCCAGACGAGTTCCTAAAGCGGTGTCTCCTCCGTCCACTTTAAGATATATTATTGTAGGATGTCTACTAAAGCTGTTGCAGCAGACTGTCCAAATCGGAAATTATGCTGGTAGGCATTAGAAATTACACAATTCGTATGTGCATAACCCTCTCAAAGGTCTTCAATGCAGCGGGTTCCAATGCAATGAGCTCATAATCATTAATATCGCCAATACATTGCATTGTGTTAAAGACATTGCTACATACCAATTCCAATCGGATGTAAACTTGTTTCAACAGAAGCACAAGCATGTGTATTTTCGGTTGACCAAGTTCTATAATTTTGTCAATTCACATAGATAGAGAAGTAACGAATATCTTATCCAAAATGTCATCGTTATTAATATTATTCAAAAACCATTGGCACCGTTGCATTTGTTCATTAAAATTTCGTAGAAGTAATTACTGAAGCACAGTCACTTTATAAGGATGAAAATGCACTTATTTTCGTATAATAATTTTATTACATAATGGCTACCGATTTCATGCAAAATTGTACATCAGGCCAATACACTATCTTATTTTGGTATATAACAACGTGACGTGGTACTTACAGAAATATGATGAAAACATTAACGATCAACGTTTTGCTCCCTATTTTAGTATTATTACATTACTATTACTCTCGAATTAACAAAAAAGAAATGAGATTTTCGGTTATAAATTAGTTCTTATAACGATTCAACTTTATAAGATAATTTATAACTTCTTTTGCTTGAAATTTACTCTTGAATCGAATCTTATGTGTTACATAGTGCAGTTGAAATATTTTGATAAAATTCATATTGTGTTTAGGAATAACTTCTCAACCTTGTAATTAAACAGAATAAATTGAGATTTGGGTGTTATCTAAGATGTGTTATCCGCTTGTAATGTAATCTTTTGAGACCCATTAACAATTGCAGCCAATATATTGTAATGATATGAATTATCGTCCATTATTCACCATTGCATTTTTTTTTTAATTTCACTAGTTCATAGATTTCAGATACTTTCTCGTCACTGTTTGGTGCACGCCGTTATTTTTTATTTTGGTTGATGTTGGAAGTTGGAGGCAAAGTAGCGTTAGTACTCCCTCTTTATAAAATTTTAAACACAGATATTCAATCTGTACAGGTTTCTTTAAAAAGTTTTACAGATATCTACTTTGGGTATTCTTTAATAAGTAATTATTCAAAATTTTTCTTGTTAAAAAAAAAGAGTCCCTTCAACAACACTTTCGAAGGCAAAAGCCTAATTTCTTTGAAAATCAAAGCAGAGTGGTGATTGTTGTTTGAATATATATATATATTCAAATATTGGTAAAAAGGGGGCTAGTTAGCTATTACAGGCGATATCGTCTATAACGTTGCACAGGAATTTTATTTGCGTTTTTTCGCAATTGTTGTTGAAAAAAGTTTTCGAAAGTTATTCCCAATAAGCTGGTAACCAACTCGCAAATCAAACCCACCATGGGACTCCCAACAAATTTAATAGCTTTTTGCGCCCCACCTCTCGTCTCCTCATCTCTAATATTTGAAATATATGATTTCAAGGCGAGAAATCTGTTGCGTAGTGATGCCGCCTTTTGTCATTAGATGCCTTTCAATTAAAAGAAAAATGTTTCTACGATATACAAGGGAACAATAAATAATTTCATTCCGTTATTGGAAGCGAAATGATCTAGTTATTTTTTTTGTTTCTTAATGTTGTGGATTCAATGTTTGTTTGTTTTTCATTGTTCCGGTAGCTGACGTAGAGCCGTATTTTGCTATACATTTCTGCAACGTACGCATAATGTATTTTTATTTACAACAGAAAGTAGGCAATTTCTGTTGTCTCCGACATCTATTTAACTCAGCAAATTCGTACTTAATTCCTCGCTTTATATCAATGCAGCAATTAAAGGAATGTTGATTTTAGCCTCTTGTATAATCAGTAAAGCTTGAAATATCCTTTGTATTTTCACTGCGGTATAACTCAAGCTTAGAACATCTTTAATTTTCTGATATTTTGATCAAAGGAAATGTTGTTAAGGCTTGAGTTCATTTTTTCATGTTAGTATATTTTTTTATCAATATCAAAATTTCTTTTTTTTTGTCAAACCACTCATGCGAAATTTATATGTATCTAATACGCAGAATTTATTTTCATTTTAGACAACATGCTTTCTACTATGCTATTCAATTAACAGTAAGACTTCCTACGATAACATAAGAACAAAGTGGGCTCCGGAGGTTAGACATCATATGCCACATGCTCCACTTATTTTAGTAGGTGAGTTCATATAATAATTCATGATGATGATAATTTTTTTATTGTTTACTTATAAAATGTTTTTCAATTTGAGGTTAATGTTTATAATAGAGCACATAAATTATTTAAAATGTAAGAATATTTTTATTTCAAACACTAGTGCAGAAGTTACTGTTTAGTAACGAAACGTAATATCTTCTAACTAACCTCTTGTTGTTGGACGTTAGTCTTCCATGTTCTTACCAAAATTTTCAATAACATCTTGGCATGATGTTCTCCTAAAGATTATCAATTGCTCTCGGATTGTAAGCATTAACTTTTTGCTTTAAATGACTCCAAAGAAAAAATGCGGGGCTGTTCAATAGTATGATGTGACATCGTCCTGCTCAAACCATATATTCTCGACATTTGTACTTTCCAATCCGCCTAGCAAATAATTTGTAATCATGTTTCGATATCGGTCTCCGCTAACCCTTACCATCTTTTTTCAAAGAAATACCCCCGATCACTTCACGGGAACAAAAACCACCACCAGACAGTTAGCTTTTGTGGATGTAATGGTTTGCTAGTTTTCCTCATGGATTTTGTAAGCTCCAGATTCGGCAATTTTGTTTGCTTGCAAATCCAGCCAGTTGAAAATGTGAGTTACTTGGTCCAATTTGCAAAATTGACGACGTAATTCAGAGTCCGCTGCCTTTCTGATTTTTTATGTTATCTGAGTCTTCTAAGCCCTTAAATGAAATATGTTTGTGCAAAACTTTGAATAAAGTAGTTTCTGGAATGTTTAATTGTTGAGAAAGACGATGAACTGATGTTTGTTTATTAATCTTCATCCCTTTTGGTTTTTAGGTACAAAGAGTGATTTAAGAGACGTAGGTGATCCAAATATTCAATTAGTCAGTGCAACAAAAGGTGAAAATCTAGCTCGCGAAATCCGCGCAGAATCCTATTTAGAATGCTCTGCTCAAAGATTAATCGGTTTAGACGAGATTATAACAGAAGCTGTGAGAGCTCGTATGAAGAAACCGGAAGAAATTAAGAAACGAAACCCTAATTGTGTACTGGTATGACAAAGAATTGCTTTATAAGTCAAATAAACTTATAGCAATTTTTGTATACGTGATATGTAATTTATATGACTTTAATTGAATGTATTGTTACAATTTTAACTAATTTTAACTAATTAGTTGTATAGAGGTCGCTTTATAGCAAAAATCACATTTTCTCAACAAGGAGATTCATTCCGTTTTTTGTTAAGCCTTGAATCATGATTTTGTTGCAGCATTTGTTTATTGTATAGTTATATATAAACAACTTCATGATACTCGGTATTACTTTTATATAATAATAAATCATGTAACAACTTTAATGTGATGTGTTTTAATTGTGGATTTCCTGTGCAGTATTTTGAACCCATTTTAACACATTAACAGCTCCAGATAACATCAGAGAACCAACCTATCTGGTGAGTAATCATTTACTCATTTTCTATTTAGACAATGTAATAAATTCCAAAACAAATTCTGATTTTGACTCATGATATGACTATTAACTTCAACAGTCACTTCTTCCCATAATTTCGCAAAATAGTCTGTACCAAAGAAAAAAATGCATTATCTAAGCACAGACTATTTAAATATGATCTCCAAGAAATGGCAAATAGCTTGCGTTCAAATAAATTTTACCTCAAAGCAGCCTTTGAAATTATAATTGTCTTAGCTTGTTACCGAAATTCTTAATAGGAATCTTGTTTGGTATAAGCTATATCAATGACATGAAAAATATCAAAATCATAAAACCGAAAATTTGTAAATTTTTAAAAACTGAATGAAATATGTTTATTTGCAAGAAATAAGTAAGATTTTATAAAAATTGTTGAAAGTGGGCTCCACCGTGTTCGAAACATTTCTTATATCTTCTAATAGAGGAAAGTTTGTAAATTACAATACAATTTTAACAAGTTCTTGTCAACTATGCATCTGAACGAATACTCAGTCAAATTGACTACTAATGCAACTGAAAATGGTAAAGTTACGACAAATGTTTTTATTAGAATGAACTATTATAGGTAAAATTTATTTCAACGCTTTTTATATTACGTACAGGGTGTATATAAATGATTGAAACGCGTTTGAATTTTCCGCTTTCTTTTCCGATTGCTTTAAGTTGCTACTAAGTATGAGGTAATGCCACTGAAGCTGCAAATCTATATATCATAAGCGTAACACAAAAATATGAGAACTTTAAGTATATTTGTACGGATGTATTATAACTATTTCGTTGCCTATCGATCATAAAAAAGTGACAATAAGAAACACCCCTCTAGTAATAAATAAGTAAAATAATAAACGAATAGATGAAAACGAAAATACAGGAAATCAAAACAACAATAGGATAGACGCTACTGATTATTATCGCTATGTTTTATACAAATGCCAACTTTCCGACACAAAAGACGGGTGATTCAAACACCTTCCAGTCATTGTTAAATACAGTGTAGTAAAACCGTTGAAATGCCTACATATTCAAGTTTACACATTGAAAATGATGAAAACCCTTCATTGCCTACTAATGTCGAAATTCTAGGCACTACAAAATGTATTTCAAAACCACAAAAATTTAAGCACATTTTGCTAGAGAATATGTGCCACAATGTGAGAGGTACATTTTGTTATACATTCAGTCGGTAATAAGGTTGACAATGCAAAAATACGTGCTCCTGAAACGCTGCGTTCCGAATAATTATTAATTTGTGTGGAGTGAAGTTTACTCTTGCTACTGCCTGTGAATGTGATATGGTGGTTTTATAATATCATTAAAGAAGCATAATATGTTGAATATGGAAGCATACATTTAGTTCTCTATGTTTTATGAGGTAATATATATGTCGTTTTGTTTGATAATAAAAAAATGACAAAATTGTCAGTGGTAATTTTTTTTAATAATATGGCAAAGAGACGTCTCCATTTAAAATATCATCATTTTAAAAATATCAATATTTTTTTACCAATATTTAAAACCAAAGCATTCTTAACCCAGTCTTAATTACGTCGAGCAATAAAACAGCATAAAATTTTGAAAATAATTTTTTTTTAAATATAGATTTATAAGCGCGTCGTGTAAAAATCATAATTTTGAGGATATCTGGTGGTTTGCATTGAATCCCTGAATTACTAAGGAGGATTGGCAGTTGTTCAACTCAGGACGCTTTATCTAGTTCAGGAATAATATTTAAAAAACATAAGAATATTAAATTTCTCTTTATCGTAATCGGTGCCTTATTTTAAATAGTAAAACACGTTATTTATAAATAATCTTTGTAAAAATATATGATGTAGATTTCTCTTCTCAATATCTTAAGTATTATATACAATTGGACAGACCATCCAACAAACTCTTGAAAGATTCTTCGTTTATTGTTTCGAGTGGTTCTTGTTTAACGGAAGAATCTTCGTGATCACTAACAGGGGAACTCGACAAGCACAAAGATTGAACATCGGGTATTATTGGAGAAAGTACCATCGACAGAAAATCTGGACTTTTGGTGCTTCTGCTTTCATAGGATATCATTGTCTGGTCTTCATTAGTTGTTGAATCTTCTATAGAAATCAAAATATAGTTTTACACAAAATGTTTGTGTAATACAGTAGTACTCGTTTATAAGAGACTCGTACATAACATACTTTGGGATATAGCGTACACTTTCCTTGGTCCCGGCAAAGCGTTATTTGAGATAATGTATTTTTGTTTTGATACATATTTATTACGAACTTCTGTTATTACGTACAAAAATCTTGTTCAAAAAAGAATTGTTTTTTTTTTATAACGTACTCGATTTTTTAGTAACGTACTTTTTATATAAATTTGGTATAAAGTACCATGCAGTACGTGTTAAATACCGGGGAATTACCTTTCTCGACCGAACAGTAAAAGCACATACACTACAAGCGCTGTTAGGTGGGGTGTATAATATAATTCACTAAAAGGATTTTCTTATTTTTCTTCGCACGAATTGTTGTTATCGTTCGTTAAAGATTCGATAGATTATTAAATGCAACGTATTAAAAATGAGTATTTCTACTGAGCGGCGGGCTAAAGCAGTATCAGTTGAAGAAAAAGTAAATATAATTAAAGAAATTCAAACTGGTAAAAACAATCTGATATTTGCCGTGCTAAATGTCTTTAAAAACAACAGTTTCTACTACAATGGAAAATAAAAATAGAATTCTCGCATTAGAACGGACAAACAAAAATATCAAGCGATTACGTAAACTGCTTCTAGAAAGAGTTGATGAAGCTTTACTACCAATTAGCGGTCCTATTCTTCAAACTAAAGCGAAAGAATTTGCTAAATTATTCGACAGTGAATTTAAGTGCACTCCATCTAAAAAAAACGTCATAACATAAATGCTAGTCATATACATGGTGAAAGTGGAAATGTAAATTTGGAGGTATGTAAGGTGTCGTTGCAGTTCACCCTAAGTGATTTTATAAAAGGCTATCACATAAATGACAATGCTGATGAAACAGGCTTATTCTACAAACTTACACCTAATCGTACAATAAAATTTAGGGGAAAATGGGGGCAAATAATCGAAGCAGAGATTAACTGTGTTGATGTGTGCTAATATGCCAGGAAATGAGAAATCTAAACTTTTTATAATCGGAAAATTCAAAAACCCAAGAGGTTTCAAATACACTAAAAAGCTCCCTTGTATTTATACTGCTAATCGTCGGGCATGGATGACATCTAACATCTTTGACGACGAAATAAGAACTTGGGATAAAGACCTAACAAAACGGAAAAGAAAAATGTTATTATTGGGCGATAACTGTCCAGCTCATTCCCATATAAGTGATCTTCAAAATATTCCTCTGGAGTTTCTATCACCGAATTACGAATTTGGATACTGGAACTTCTAATGAACCAAATTTGTTAGAAGCGATGAAAATGTTAGCCAAAGCTTGGTAACAAATTTCGCAAGAAACCAAAAAAAATTGTTTTCACTGCACCTGAAAAATTGAATTTGATGAAGACGACGACTTACCGTTGTCTTAATGACTTGTCAAATATAATGATAACATCGATGACGATAATATTCCTTTAAGCGTATGGTTACAAAATAATTTGCAGGATCCTAGTATCGTTAATCTGGATGAATTTGTGTCAGTGGATAATAATCTCATTACTTCGTGTATCCAGCGATGATAATGAAAATGCAAAACCCAGTTATGACGATGGGCTTACAGGAAGAAGGACAGTTACGCGATATTTAGAAACTGAAGAACGTAGTATGATATAATTTTAAATAATGCATTAGGTATTGAACAAAGCAAAAAGTCAAAACGACAGACTCTTGTTACCGACTTTTTCACTAATTAAATTTTTACATGTATTTGCTTATTACCTATTATTATTTATTATTATTATTGAGTGTCTTTTTATTATTTTATAAATAAAAATACATTTTGATAGTATACACAAAATCTTTGGTTATATTCTTTTATAACATACTTCTTTTTTAACGTACTGTTTTATATGGTCCCGACGAGTACGTTATATGCGAGTTTTACTGTATTAATCATTCGGCTGTTCTCTTACCTTGCTCGTTTACTACAGAATTCTCAGTCTTGCGTGTTTTGTTTCTTGAAGCGTCGTTATTGTTAGTATTAATTTTGTTATTCGTTGAGCAAAGATTTTCGCCGGTTACAAGATTTGGCGCGATGGCGATGATATTTTGTCCGTCAAAGGCAAAATTTTGACCGATAATTTGACCTTCAGTATTAAAAATTATGGTATTTATATGATTGTTCACATGAGTAGCAATTAACGGTGTTCCTTTATTTTCTAGCCTCACAATGCAATTTTGCTGTTGAGGATATAAATTAATACTATAATTTTGATTGCTGTCGGCTACGTGACTAACCGTTACTTCGCTATGATTTCCTTCTGTTATTTGTACAGTATTGGCTTTCTCGATGGGAGTTTCTGAAAGGGTGGGAGCTCTAACTACGGATCCAGGAGGATTAGCTGGACATTTATGTGATTTTTGACTAATTTTGTATCTAAAACTCTTATCACAAGCTGTACATTTGTATGGCATCACTCCAGTATGAATTCTTCTATGGACTAGGTAAGAAACCCTTTGACGAAACGATTTTCCTACAATATTAACTTATTTCAAAAGAAAATAAAACAATTAGTGGGGAAGATATATTACCACATGTTTCGCACACAAACGGCCTTTCTCCAGAATGTATCCTTTCATGGTTATGTAAAGTTGAGAGCTCTTTAAAGGCTCTGCCACACTCACTGCACAGATGAGGCTTCTCTGAAGAATGGTATAGCATGTGTTTGTGGTAGGATTGTTGAAATGTGAATGATTTATTGCACTGAGCGCAATAATATGGCATTTCACCTAAAAAAATCCAACACAATAAGTTTCAAATAACAAATTAGAAATAACAAAATTACCGGTATGTAATCGTTTATGCTTTTTCAAAAAATATTTAGTTGTAAATTGTTTAGAGCACACATCGCAAACCCATTGCTTTCCGTCGTTGGTTTTGTCGCTTTTGTCATTGCTTCTCGAAATATCGCAGCTTTGCGTATTATTTTTCACGTCACCTGATTCCAATTCTTGATTTGCGAAACCATAATGCGCAACACGTAAGTGCACCATCAGACTGCCTCTCATCTTAAATTTTTTGCTGCACAAATGGCAATGATAACTACACTGCCCCGTTTTAGCGTCTATTTGGGTTTGGTGGAGCAATTTCTGGTGCATGTCCAATATATTTTCATCCGAAAAGCAGAAATTACATATATCACACCTAAGGGTTTTTTTAGTTAAGTTTTCATTGGGAATTGTCAAAATAGACTCTTCGATGAGTTTACTGTAATGTTCTTGTGTTTCGGCTGATTCTTTTGTTTCATTGCTCTCGGAATGAATTTTCTTGATGGTTTCTTGAAATTGACGTTCTTTGACGTTACTTAACTGAGGTTGTTGTTGTACAGCTATCGGCAGAGTTACAGGTAAATTATCTTGAATTAAATTATGTGTTATATGACTAAATAAATGTATCGTTAGTTTATCCAAACCCATAAGGATTTCGTTACAAACCGGACAAGATATTTGCGACGTTGCAACTGTTATTAAGCTTGATCTTAATTCGTCGACTCCTTGGAAATGTGGTTTTAAGCACAGCGGACAAGATAACAATTCCATTCCAATAATTATTTCCCTAAAATTGATACCAAATATATACATTATAGATTGTATTTGAAATTAGTACATACGATTTAAGCAAAATGAAAAATCAAAAAAAATAAACACAAAAAAGTGTTAAAAGAGTTATTGCATTTTCAATGTAATAATATATAAAAAATATTCTATTGTTTGTAAGCTAACGCATTCAAATAATTATTATTTTTAATTTTTAAGTTGTAATTGCATCCTGTCAAAAACAATATTTTAACACAAGAGGAAGAAATGCTCAATTAAAATCACTTCTTTCAGATTAAGCAAACAATTAGATGCTATTATCAATAAGCCTGCAGAAATGAGTGCGCACTTATTGACTCATTGACACTATTATTAAATATATTTTTTACGATATCTACATTTTACCGTACGGTATTTTTATGTGTGAAAGACATGTTAATAGCAAACAACACCGGTTAAATGTGATGTGCGTTAAATGTCACGTACCATATAATAAATTTGTATATCACTTTATTTATATGTTAAATGTGTGAGGGAAATATGTTTCGAAATAAAGATTGCCAACAAGAAGTCAATTCCAGAATAATTTTCATCGGGTGAAAAATACGATTACAGATAAAATAAAGGCAGAGTTAAAGGATTAAAAAATATGGCTGACGGTAGATGAAACAGCGAATGTAAGAAAGAATTATATTTTAAATGTGTTAGTGTGCACTTTACAAAGCGGTGAGGCATTCTTGCCCCTACTTTTACGTAGTAGAATATTACAGAAGACAAGCGCGGAAGGGTAGAAACTATAGAAAATACCTTTGGGAAGTTCAATATATCGGCAAACCAATTTGTAATGTTGGTTACAGATGGGGGTTCGAACATGGTTAAAGCTGGAATGTTACTAAAACAATCTTATCCTCAACTGCTTCATGTAACCTGTTTCTTCCACGCTTATCATCTTATAGGTGAATTTATTAGAAACAGTTATCCAAATGCAGATCACTTTATAGTTTCTACCAAAAAAAAAATTATTAAATCTCCAACACGCATTCGTGAGTTTAAACAGGCTTGTCTGGGCATTCTTCAGCCATCACAGCCGGTATTAACGAGATGGGGAACGTGGCTTAAAACTGTTTTATATTATGAGAAATTTTTACATGTGATTAAACCTTGTATCTTAAATTTAAATCCGCAAGATGGCCAAGTAATTTCAGTAAACAAATGATTAGTTTCAGATACCGAAATCCATATTCAAATAGAGCAAAAAAAAAGGATATATAGTTGTAAATAATGAATTTATTTTTTATTTTCACATTTTCATCGCTTCGGGTTTAATAGAAAATGCTTCCTATTTTTTGTTAAATTGGACACTCTCTATATTGTTATATTTTCAGATACACGTTAAACATCTTTATCTTTTAAATCATTTTTATCAATAAAAGTTACACATGGCACAAGTTTACAGAAATACGCAAAAAATGTCAAAGGAAGCGATAGAGAAGTTTATGTTATTTATCCTTCAAAGGATTATATATGCATATGTACATGTACATACCTCTGAAGGGCAATTGCATAAAATACCGACAATTAAAGCACACATTCAATTTTTTTGTGTTAATTTTTAAGCTGAATGGATAAATACCTTACTGAAATACAACATATAGCAATATTTACTGCTAGATTCTTGATTATTTTTAATAGAAAGTATGCAAAGGCAAGGTAGATATGGGGTGTGTGTTTTAATATTTAATCTATCCCTAATTTTGTCCGTGACTGTATGTAAACGTGGTTATTTATTAAACTATTATCACTACAGCTAACAATTCAATTATATCAAGACAAACATTTTTTTACAACTATTGAAAAGCACTAAATTTGAAGAGATTATCTACACTTAATTCATAATTGCCGCTATCGTTTATTGCTTATTTCAATGTTTATGTAGCATTCATTTACACTTTGCATCGTTGTCTTCCTTCATTTAGATAAAGGCAGACATAAAGTAGCTAAGTACATTTAGAAGATGAGGTATATTTTAGCGAAATTGGTAATCTTATTGAAACAACACTTTTGAAAACGTTAATGTGTAATTTTGTTTTTCTCAATTTATCTGTAATATATCTATAATAATTTAGATACGACAACATAGATACATTTTTTAATTGGCATATACAACTGCATACGTCATATTTTCCTTGGTACTGCATCTATTAGGAACGAATGTTAGTGTATATTAGTAAATTAACCATGAAATTCTATTTTTAAATGGATTAGCGCTATTATATCTTCGTCCAGAAGAAATTATGCTAAAGCAGAACATCTGTCAAAGCCTCAAACGCACAACAAACATACCTGAGATCATCCTAATACCTGAAATAAAATAAAAATTGCAATAGATCGCGTGTTGGATACATCCCGAATCTATTTTTAAGACCGTTCCATCTGTTTAAATCTCCACGAACATGCCTTCTATACCAGCTCTAAATATAAAGTGCGTTCGCTCTCGTCGTTATAGAAACGAAAGGCGCGTATCGATATCAACAAAAATAAATCACACATTCGAACTGACAAGTTCGCCAGTTTGAAACTTGTTAAAGCAAAATTTCTTTAGATTAGCTATAATATTCCTATGTTCGAGTAATGCCGATGTGAATTATATTATATACGATATTCAGGATGTCGCTAAACATGAACGAAATATTACAAGAGATCGGGTGGACGAATGGCTTTCGCGTTCCTGTTGCGAATGTTGAGAATCAGGCATTGGAAGCTGAATTGGAAAAATTAACTTCGCAAAGGTTGAAATCAAAAGCGGCTTATGACAACGCGAATACACGTTATGAAGCGTTATCTAAGCATTTGAAATATGTAAAACAAGAAGCTGATCAGAATCAGGTAAGTTTGTTCCTCTATCCGACGTTTGCTAATACACGATTATATCTAGAAATTGCTCACTGCTTACAAGCAACAAATCGACTCTGAAAATAATAAACTGAAAGGAAGCACGGCGGAATATGACAGGGTCAATCAAGAAATTCGCCAAATTATCAAGAATGTCCAAGATCTTGATAGTCGAAACCTACTTAAGAAGAATGATTTGGGAAAAAGCATGGTGAAATTGGAGAATTTGAAAGCGGAAACAGCTTGGGATGAAGAGGCATTGAAGGCGTGGGAAGATTCGCTAAAGAAACGCGATGACGATAATGAGATCCTGAAGAAGTTCTCTAGAGCCGACGAACGCAAACTAAACGATTTGGAAGCGAAAAGGAAAAACCTGCAAATGGAAGTCGTGGCTAAAAGGGATACCGTAGCACGCATGGTCGCCGAAATCACCAATTACGAGCAAATTTTGGAACGAACCGGTATTATTTTGAAGTGTAACATCTAAAAATCCTCAATACAATTATTTCAGGCAAAATTTTTAAGCAGCAAGAAGAGGAACGAATAGCCTTAGTAGCAAAATGGCAGGACGCCGTGAAACATTTAAGGCAACGCGATGATAATATAAATAATACGAACAAGGATATTTACCTGACCCTCTTGGCCATCGATAATCAGAAAGAAATCCTTCAGGAGCACACTGACTTTCTTGCTAACGAAAAAACGCACAACAAAGCTACGGAAGAGGAAATGAACGTACTGAACATGGCTAATTCTCGCACGCGAAAAGACCTATATGAGTTGGCGCAATACATTTTTAGAATTACAAGTGAGGTAAATTAAAACGCGCGCATTTTCTTTACATATTGTGAACATGCCTTTCTAACAGCTGAACGCCTTTAAACGAACCATGGCAGCATCCGCAGTTCATTTGGAGAAGGAACGTGCTAAATCGAAGTTGTTGGAAAAAGAACTTTTTTATGCGAGAGCAAAGATTACTAAAATAAATTCTGAAATGGATGACATCCGGGCCAAATTAGTTCATGTCAATACAGCATTGAATACAGCTTCCAATAGGGCTCAGAACATAGAGAAGCTCGTTAACGAGGAGCAACGTCGTACGAACATGATTTCTCAGGATTCGGAAAGGACGCAAGGAATACTATATCGGAATCAACTGCAGCTGCAAGATCTCAAAAATATCGCGAAGAATTTCGAAACGGAAATTTCTGGATGCGAAATAGCGACGAGAATGCTGGAAAAACATTGTAAAACGAAATTGGCCGAATTACAAGTACAGAAGGAATTAGTCTATGGCTTGGTAATCATTTGTTTGTAAGTCGATATTTTTAATCAGAACAATATTACTCGCAGGATTATAGAATAAACGAAATGGAGGTGCAGATCAGTGTTTGGGAAGGTCAAAATAAAACAGACGAGGAGACCGAAGCCATGAACGCTAAGATAGCCGACCTAGAGGCGGTTTTAGCCGAACATACCGAAGTCAAAAACTTCTTGCAAGGACAAGTGACGCGGTTAGAAGATGAAATGCGAAGGCTAGGTATAGCCATCTCCGCCGACGCCGAATTAATCGAATCTCTACGTGGTAAACTGCAGGATCAAATACTTCTCTTCGAGGGTGGAGTAAAACAAGCTGCGGCTGCCAAGCTCAAGTCGCAACAAAAGCAGGTTGAAGAGAACGTTTTGCGTTTGAAAGTGTCCCAATTGGGAAAAGCCATTTCAAAAGAGGACGATCATATATACGATCTGCAAAAATTCAGATTGGAATTAGAGACGGTAAGTCATGGAAAATATTGTTTCAAATTCCATTAACTGGGAAGGGGGGAACGGGGAACTAGACTAAACAAAATCAAACTACTCAAAAAAAATTATTTTAGACTTTAATATTGATAATTAATAAGAATGCATGTAGTTACCGATATACATGTCTTTAGTGTATCTGACTGAGGAACTGAGGAAGGAAAGCTCCTTAGGTATCAAATTCAAAATTGGATGAAACTTGGTAGAGATGTAGGATATGTTCAGGAAAGCAAGAATTTTTTCTTTCTTTAATCCTACATCCTTTATACCTTGCGGTGTCGGACTGCCATTCTCTTATTTTTCTCTTCCACAGTTTCTTGTTCTGAGCCAGTTGGTTGGCTTCAATCCATCCCATACTTCTTTTTTCTAATGTTCTATACATTTGTTCTTTCCAGGTGTTTCGGGATCAACCTATTCTGTTTTTGCCCTCTGTTTTGGCTTCAAAAATCCTCTTTGTTATTCCACCTTCTTCCATTCTGTGTATATGTCCAAGCCATTCCAGTTGTCTCTCCTTTATGATTATTTCTATTGGCTTAATATTTAGACTATTAGTGATTGTCTGTTTCCGATTTCATCTCTCCTTGTTACTCCTTCTATTCTTCTTAGGAATCTCATTTTCATGCCCGTAACTTTGCTTTGAATTCTATTCATGATTGCCCATGACTCAGCGCCATATGTTAATGTTGGTCTGAGCACTCTTTTATACACTTCCGTCTTTATTTGGTATTTCTTTTTTATCTAGAAATGCATTTTTTAATGTATTTTTGCGGATTTCCCTATTCTCTCATTTATTTCTCTCTCTATTCTCCCGTTGTCTGCAATGGTTGTTCCTAAGTAATTGTAACTTTTAACTTGTTGCAAGGCTGTTCCTTCCATTCTGATGTTGTGTTCTTTTTCTTCTACCGCTGCTATCATTGTGTTTATTTTCACCGTGTATATCTGCATGTTTATCATTTTAGTTCTTCTTAGTATATCTTCAAGTTTTACTGTAATGTCTTCTCTGAGTCTACTAACAATACCATATCATTTGCAAACATTAATTCCTGTAGGTTAATTGCATTCATTTCCCAGTTTTCTACTTTCATATTTTTCCTTTTTCTTTGGCTTTTTTAATAACATCATCTATTAATATAGAAAATAACAATGGGCTTATTACACATCCCACCTTTAATCCAATTTGTGATTCGAATTCAGCTGATTCTGCATTGGAGGTTCTAACTTTATCCCTGTTGTTTTTATATAATGCGTTAATCATCTCTTTCATTCCTCTCTCTAGAAAATTTTTCTATCGGTGGAAAATTCACTTGGAGGGGGTGATATCCCCCTCCGAAAATTGATTAATTTTTATTTTTTCTAGTTTTCTTAGTTTCATGTTTGGCTAGAGCAGTAACAACTTTGTCTTCTTTTATATAGTTTAAGTTAGGTTATAAATATTGTTGGTCAGAAAAGTGCAAACATCGGTCTACCAGGCCAATAATTGTGCCCTTCTAGTAGTGTAATGCAGCGCTCGATAGGAAGTTTCGGTTTGAGTTTGTTCATTTTCTGTGCGTATTTATATATATTTTGATGTCTTGGTGTTTTATTGATACATCTAGGAAATTTATGCTATTTCGTTTTTCATTCGCAATAGTAAACTACAATCGTTAATGGTACATATTAAATTTTTCAAGAGTACTTTCTTTTTACACCGCAAGGATGCAATCATTAAAATATCGCTTAAGAAAAGGTATATGGATGTTTAGATTTAGACAACTTTGTTTTGAACACATTGCAGTTAAACTTATTAATGTGTTTCTTATTTCTTTAGTATTTTTTTTTTTGAATTTTGAAATAATAGCAGAATAGATTATATGTCCGACTGAAAAATCCCAAAACCAAAAGAAAAAAATACTAAATTGAAGCTTTATTACGTCCCCGGTCAATGAAAAAGTAATAAAAAATACTCAGATATATTCTAAACAAACTGAAATAACAATTTTCTTTGATTAAACACGCATTCAAAGCTCAATAGATTACCTAAACAAGAGCTTGACAAATTAAAAATCTTGAGGGGTATCAGGAACTTATAAAAACTTAGAAGATATGTGCTATTTTACTAAACCGGTTCTTTCAATTTCAATTCTTCTTTTATGCTTCGGATCTAAGGCTTTAAAAGAAAGACAAATCGAAATAAGCACCCACAAGGACATCCTGGCCGCCCAGCGTAAAAATTTGGACGAAAGTAGATGCCGGCTTCGCGCCGATATAAATATAAGGAAGATCAGAATCGAACAATTCCAAAAGAAACATCACCTCGTGCTAATGAGTTTGGGTAAAGATGAAGACGGGCAACCGCTGTCGATTACTCATTTTAAAATAAAGAACGCGCAAGAGAAATACATGTTGCAGCAAGAAGGAGACGAATTAGACAATAAAATTAAAAAAGCGGAAAAAGAGATTGTTGCTATGGAAAATACTTTGAAAGTTATAAATGTCACCAATGCCACGTATAAGAAAAGTTTTTCCGTCATAGATGAAGAGAGTAAGTATAGCTACGTAGGATATCGTCAAAGGTTATTACTACACATCATGAACCTCATTGTTATTATTCAAAAATTAATGTTACGCATCCTGAAAAACTTTCTGAAATTAACTAAAAACTAATATTTATGGCAAAATTAATATATCTTCTTTGGAGACCTCATGCTCACAGCGTCAATTTCTAATTCGTAAATAGTTAGAATCTCATCATACGCAACTTAGAATTGATTCGAAAGTGAATAAAATCTGTGTAAGACGTGCTAAGCATAAGTTGCCTTAACTATTCCTCTGAGCGTTGTGTTTGAAAGTTCGTTGTAGTTTTCACATATTTTTAATAAATATTTACGATATTGATGACTGTTGACAATTTGTGCATTATGTTGAAAATGAAGTATATATTCATATAAAGGAAAATAATTTAACTCTTTTTTTTGTCGGAAAAACAAATTAAGTATTGGTATGTGGATATAATTGTATCGAAGCTGCAAATTGAAACATATCAATCAATTTTGCTCATAATGTATATACTACAGATGTTACCATAAGTTTAGACATTACGATAACCAAAAGTTAAGTTCTATTTGTCTTGCAACTGTTGGTTAAAACAAGTTAAAAAAAATTAGTTGCCAATGCAAAATTTGACATTTCTGTCATTTAGTTCTAATGACATCTGTAACTGACGAGTTTTTGTTTAGGCGAAGAAAAGATGGAATGCAAGCAATTAGAAGAGGAAGTTAATAATCACATTCTTATGCTGAAAGAGCAAAAGAAGATTCTCCGTGAGAAGAAAGTAGCTTTGAAAGGTGAGTATATCATTAATTGAGGTATATGTACACACGTACCGTTACAAATAACTTACCTTCTTGCACAACAAGACAACAGACTCGGTTTTAAGCTTATCTATTTTTTACAATTTAAAAGTTCTTATAATATTTTTTCTATCGATACTCTAATGTATGATGATGAATCAAAAAATTGTCTACATTTTCCGTATAACACACCCTTTACGTTATCATATTGCTTTCTGCGAATCCATGCATCGCGTTGAGACATTGGTGTGTCATGTGTGCGGAATTTGAAACCGATCACATAATTTGCCTTCTCACGCTTAGAGGGTAAACATATCGATTCCAATACTAGTTTACACCAGGAAAGAACAACATGTAGTAATTCGATTTTCCTATTCACAGTGTGTGAAAGTGATTGAAATTAAGTACGGGGCAGTACGTTATAATGTAAAAGTGATCTTTGAGAATCGAGAAGTTTAAAAGTTGTCGGACGACAAGATTTAGCAAGCTGAAGGGATAGTTTTGACAGATTGGCGAGAGCGACTACTGCAGAACATAAGCTCAAACCTCTATCTACAAACGTTTACTCGATCATTTCAACAAGGAAGGTGAGCAGAATACTCAGCGATGGTTTTATTACGATGAGCTAGAATCGAAAAACCAAAGTATGAATTGCAAATAACCGGGATTTCCGACGACAAAGAAATTCAGAGTCGAGTCTCCTGCATAAAGAGTTATGTTAACCGCTTTTTGGGACGCAGAACGACTTGTAATGGGAAAGCGAATTACCATTATAAACGCGAATTACAGTGAATAGCTGATTAACAAGTTGAAGCCAAAAAATCAGAACAAACGTCGAGGTCTATTGTCGAAGAAAATGTTATTATTGCATGACAACGCCCATCCGCATATGGTTCATCACACCATTCAAACCATCATCAAGGTGTTGAAATACTGGAATGCCCTGCCTACAGTCGAAATCTCGCTCCAACTGCTTGGGTCGCTGAAGGATGCTTTGCGAGGTTACCGATTTTACAAATTTGAACGTGCAGCAAGCGGTACAAAGGTGGCTTCATGACGAATCAAAAACTTTCTTCTTGGGAGGAATACGCAAGCTCGTGAACTGCTGGACCAAGTGTATTGAAAAGGGAGAAGCTCATCTAGAAAACTGATATACACATTGTATCCTTACTTTTTCTTATAAACTGCAGAAAATCTAGATAGTTTTCAACTTGCCCTCGTAATAGTCTTAAGTAGTCTTGAGTAAGTTTGAGAAACTGCACTTACATATTGAACACGAAAATCGAAACAGAGCAGTATACAAAGCGTTATAGAAAACTAATGTTTCTAAAACACGCAGTTTTCAACAATGGCTGAAGGAGAAAAAGTAGGATGGGTTTCATTCAATTAGCGAGAGTGCATCATTTCAGGATTACAATGAAACTGTGATCAGCAGAACATCGTGTATATATGACGTCTTCATTAAAACTGTCGAATTTGCACTTGTCCCGATATTTCAGCGTCAGTTGACGTGATTTAAGAAAAAAGTGTCTGGACCTATATGGAAGACAAAAATGTTTGAAAGTGTTGAAAGATAAGAATGGCATTGAGTAACAGTTACCGACGTTAAATTTAGTGCTAGGGAAGAGAATCTGGAAGGATCTTATTCCGTTTATGCAGCAACAAATAAATGAAACAAATTCTACCCAGTGTGTAGAGTTTTCTGCAAAGATGGCTATTATACTGGAGTAGGATCGTCATGCAATCCGTTACTAGTGGCAAAAATAGTTAATAAAAAAATAAGTATTGGGTAGAGAAAACTCCGAACTAGTTGCATCAAAGTGCTCTTCATTCAACCTGTAGAAGAACGGGGAAATTTTAAAGACCAAACATTTTTTATGCAATATTAATCATGTACTATCTGTTTCAAAAACATTAGATTCGCATGTATTAGCTTATACATATCTGGCGAAAAGCTGCAAACTGTTAATTACGTTCTGAACGACTGCAAAATGAATCGAACACCCGGCTTCACTTGAAACGAATAACGCATGTCTATTGTTATACCTCCCTCACCTCGCAGTAATACGGAATGAGGATTTTAGTAAATCGATTCAAATTCAAAAGATCGATCTGAGGATAGGATTTTGTAGTATAGTTAAACAAGGGTAGAGAATACCGATAGACAAACTGACACACAATCGGCCTGCAGAATGGCATGCGTGTCTCTCGACTTTGTTAACTTATAAAAATCTTATTTCATCCTCTTCTTACTTACAATTATGACGATCGGCACGTCGAAAGTGCGCTCATGGTATACATAGAATGTACCACAACTTTTAGTTTACTTTTTAATATACGGTAGGCATCCTATCTGATCTGTCCAAAGCTGACATCATTCAATAATTTCAGTCTTTGTTACCGTATTTCCACCGATTCGATCCGTTCCGCAAAGTATATAATGAGGCGTCTTAGATTCTCATGAGAATTTGATTCTCTCGCCTATTGTTACCAGAAGACATCATTTTATAACATTGGTACTGATATCCAACACTGCTGTTTTATATTTGTACTGTTGCATAGGAGCTTGCACTATTCTACACGCTTTCTGGTCTTAATGAAGGTCAGTGCTAACCAGTGCCCTTAAAACTTTGCAGCAAACTTGGGATATGTAATTTCTTATTTCTGAAACTCGTCTAATTTTTTTCTCAGAATGTCCGTTCAAAATTTATTATAAAGTTGTGAACCTATATGTATGTATTACCCTATCAAATTAAAACAATTTTTTTATTTTTCTAGCAATACAAAACAAACTCGCAGTTATTCAAGAGAAACAAATGGAAGAAGCTCAAAAATTGACCGAAATTAGAAAAGAATATGCAAATTTGAGAAAAGAGGAAGGTCCAAGACACGAAAGGTTGACAAAGACGTGCAAACAATTGAAAGAACTGAAGAAAAAGATCCCTCCAGCCGCATTGGAAAAACCAGAAGTAAAGAATGCGCCTTATCTTAGACTATGTTCAAAAGTTACTTTTAATTCTATTTCCATTGTAGAAGAATTTACAAATTCGACAGCTACAAGATGCTAATCGAAGCGCTCTTCAGCAACTAGCTGAAATAACTATAATACATCCGGAAATGGCTCCTATTATTAATCGTTATATATATGAAAATGGGTTAAAGCTTCCTGGACCTAAGACTAAGTTATCATCTAGCTCAAGCTCGGTGTCGTCAGTTTCATTGGATTCTGACCGTAGCGTCAAAACTAATGATTCAGCATGTTCCTATCAGCTATCTCAAGTAGTTTTAACATTTGATAATGACAAGAAAAATTTTAAAATTTTACATGGGAAGAAATGAGTAATAATCTAAAATGGCGCAAAAATAAATTGAACGAATAAAGAATAATAGAAACTATTAGTTCCAGAATGATTTCATTTCTCAGTTTCAGCATCTTTTTATTTCAAACAAGAGGAACAAGTTCACCATTTTTTCCTTTTTAACTCGATTTCTTATTTTTGTATCATTTATGGATTGTAAACGATTTATATTCAATATATAGCCTATTTTATAAGGAAACATACAATCCTCGCTAATGGAAAATGCGACACTTGATAAAATTTATACACTTATAACAGCATTATTCCAATAGATTAAACAATTATATTATTCTATAATATCCTCAATGAAAGCTAATTTGTATTTATTTTTATATATTTTACACAGCATCACAAATTGGCATAAAACGGCAAATTTTTGAGCAAAAACGATTTACTGTATCCTCACGTATAGCAACCGATGTTTCGATGAAACGTTCTCCAAGGCTAGAGTATTTAAACAATTAAATTAACTTAATAAGAACTAAAATAGAAACTAGAATACGTTTTCATAGTTAAAGGTTGTTTGTAAAATTTAAAATGTTAACGATTATAACCATCGGATATAGGAAGTAAATTGAATGATAATTTATGAAATAAAAATGCAAAGTTTTACATTTAAAATTCGTAATGTTTTTTAATACTCGTTTCCTATTTGAAGAATGAATACGGATATATACATAAAGTGGTGTTCGTACAAACAGGGTTGTAAGAAATTTCTTATATCTAGTATGAAGTTTCTTATATCTATCTTTACAAAAATATTCTCCATTTTCTTTATGTGCATATATTGAGGATAGAATATTTAATTTTGGAAACAATTTAATGATGTTTTCAAATTAATAAAAATTATGCAGATTATATAACAGATTAAAATACTTAAAATAAATAACTAAAAAATAAATATAATTGTTTTCCTGTCTTATTGTTAGGCAATATAAAAGTCTGAGATACTATTTAACTCAAAGGTACTCAGTACCTTTGAAAATGCGAACCGTAGTTGTTCGCGAAACGTCATGGACAGAAAACCTAGTAACACGGCGCAACCCGACAACCGTTACGACTATAATATAATAGTTGCTTTATTCCATCAATCTGGGTTCTAAAATAACAAGTTTTATTAATTTTGATATGGAACATTTTTTAACATTAAGTTCTTTATCTAGAATGTTAATCCTTGAAAAGTTGAATTTATTGCCGGGATCTATACAGTGTGTTGATAAACCAGTGCACACTCTTCCTGTTATTACATTATTCACGTTACATTTTATAAACCACATCCTCCGCTTCAAGGATGTTAATTTTGCATTTTAATTTGCTGAAAATGTGTAGATTATCTAAAGTATTTAAGTTATACACTATAATATAATCTCTATTCCCAAAGAGAATCCAATTAGTAATTTTTTATCATTATGCTCTCCTCTGTAAGGTTGCGACAATAATTATATGTCTTAATCATCTTCCTTTGGGCAAATTCAAATTCCTATTGTAATACTTTAGACTGGTTAAAGTGTGAATTTTTCGTTCTTCTTTCTAATTATGTTTATTTATTGATGTAGAGGGCGGTTGAAATTGTTATTGAGCAGTTTATCAGAATTTGATGGCTCTGTGCTTGTGGTGTGTCTTAATATATTCCCTGCAGAGTGAGGGAAACCACAGAAAACGTCAACTACTAGCCCCTCAATAATCAATGTTTGGTCCTTATTTAACTGGATGTATGTCGCCAATCAATTGCGCTCTAGAAGCTTCTAGTTTTAATTCATCCTATTCAGTAAATTAGTTAAAAAATTACAAGATCTAGCGTCAATAATACCATGTGCCTATTTGATCAATCGGGATATTTAGAAGACTGCAATTGTTCACTACAGTCAACAAGCGCATTTGAAACAGTTCATTTAAGACAATCTCACCAACAAACGTAATCGAAGATTAACAACACTGAATACATTTGTGGGTGTGCTAATCAGAAAGCACTGTAAAATGCCAACTGCGAAAATTGCATAGCCAGGTTTCATTAAAAAAATCATTTCTACGGCAAGGTAATAGAATAAAACGTTTCCAGTAGGCATGAACACATCACAAGTAAACTATGGAGGAGAGGGAGAATGTACTTTGGAAAAACGAGTTAAACTTCGAAGTGTTCGATCATATGAAAGTATCGGAGGTTTGCTGAAAGACCAGTATTGAAACAGTCTAAAGCAGCAGTTCTCAAGCGGTGTGTCGTGAAACAGTTTTGTCACTAAAGGACGCAATCTATAATTTATTTTCGTTGAAGCTAACTGCTGTTATTATTATTATTATTACGCATAGAAAATTAACTAAGTTTGGAATGTTCAACACTCATTCAAAGCGAATAACATGTTCCTAACTGTGCGACGAATGAAACAAGGTTGAAAACCGCTGGTTTAAAACAATGGTATTCCTTCATTAGGAAAAAGTTTAGATTTATGTACTATAACGACCTAAAAGGCAAAGCAGTGTTGTGTAGATAATGTTTAAAAGGAATTATGTATTGACAATAAAGACATGATTATTCAAAAGTCTGATCTGAATCTGACAAGGTTTTTATGGGACGAATTTGACAGGCGAGTAAGAAGTTCCCAAAACTCCAAGCAATATCTACTTTACAAAGCGTATGGAAAAATATTGGCAACGAAGAAACAATTACGGAATTAGTTAAGAAAATTTAATTTTTATTTTATTGTTTCAACCTTCCTTGTTTATTTTTCTTTTGTGAAGCGAATCAATTCTGTATATATTACCGATCATAAGTTTGACTCCACTCAATATATTGTTCAACTATTTTACAAATATTGACGGAAATTCATACTAGTCTTCTTAGAATGGCATTTACAATCTAATGTTGATAGTATATGTTCATAACAATAAGACTCATTTATAAAGTCCATTTAAACACGAAAACGATGTATTCGTCTTAAAAATTATGATAGCAGTATAGCAATAAAGCGTTAATAGAAAGAAAATGGGGATGATTGAGTTATGAAATAGTATTTAGGAGGGTTACTGAATCATCCACCTGCCTTATAATAAACCGTAGATTCAGTATGTACCTAGCAGATTATCCAGATACTGAAACGTGTCTGCATTAGAAAGACCCTATTTCTTAGAGTTTATTTAATCGAATATATTCCAAAAAGAAGGGTATTGGACATTGAAACTCGCCCCAGAGTATGTCTTTTGCATGAAATAAATGTTTCAAATAGAGAAGTTGTTCGACAATTAAATATTTTTGAGTGTTGTGTGCGTAGGATAATTACAAAAAAGGAAGAGACCGGTAGGCTTCAGAGCAAAAAGCTAAGTGGAAGGCTCAGATTAACGACGGAACGAGACGACAAATATATTCGAATCATTTCCCTAAGAAATCGCCGCCTTACCGCATTGCAAATTACGGAAAAGTTTAATTTACAACGCCGTCAGCCAGTAAGTGTGCCAGCAATACAGCGGAGACTTACAAAAGCCGGTCTAAAGGGTCATATAGTAGTAAGAAAACCATGGTTAACAAAGACTAAATTGGGCAAAAGCTCACGCAAACTGGAGTGTAATTGGAAAAATGTGGTTATGGACTGGCAAAGCATTCTGAAGCCAGGTGCAGGAAGTGTAATACTATAGACGAATTGTATTTGGAGCGATTAGTTCCAAGGATGCGCTGGGCAATTATTAAAGCAAAAGAGGATTACTTTCACAAACATAACACTACGTACATTATTAGAATGTACTATTTTGTCAATAAAGTTAAATTAAAAAAATGTTAAATTATTTTGTTTGGTAAATTCAATGCAATAGGACTGACAGTTGATGCGATATTTCATATAAAATTTTAAGTGAGCAATGTTAAGAACAAGAATTGTGGTACCGATATTTTTCCATAAAACAATTATTATTCAGGTTTCGAATAAATATCTTCTTATATAAAATATAAAAGTATTTATATTTTATATAATTATTTTATTAATTACCCTTCTAGCCGTCAAACTGTTTAATTTCTGTGCAAACCATTAGAATTTCGTTATATTTATTGGATATTCTTCAGAAATAGGTGGAATTTTTAATGAAACCGCTACAGATTGTCTTCCTAATATTCAATGTTTTGGATATAGACGCTAATATCAATAAAACAGCAAAAAAGAAGTTGAATTTAAAAAACTTTTTAAATAGCATCCCCTATAGCAATCACAGTTTTTGATAGAGAAACATCCATGTTTATTTTAATTTTTTTAGTGAACATTTTATATACACACTTTCATTATATTTTAATCTTTTATAATCCTCATATATCTAAAATATTCTGTCTTCAATAGTTATGTATATTAAAATACGTAACAAAATTATAAATTATAACAAAAAAATATACATTTCTCAATACATAAGTTTTATACTAAATTAAGGATGATAAAAAACGACAAAAAATGAGGGAAATAGATAATATAATTAAAAAATGCTCATTTAATGTTAGTCCATTCCAGGAGGTAATGGCTCAATTGTTGTTCCGATTGGTTGACCATCAGCTATTATGGGAGCCTGAAAATATGTTTTGTGGTTATCAAACTTCTGTAAATTCCTCTGAATTTGCTTGGGAAACTCACCGGAACAGGTTGCGGTGGCACTGTTATTGCTGTTCCTAATATAACTTCCTGAACAGCATTTGGAATGTGAGCTCTTTGACTTTCGCTAAACGTTAATAGATGTTCGTTTAAAGATGTCTTCAATTCTGGACACATCTCTAAAGCTTCTTTCAGTTGTGGAGTCGGTAATTGCATTAGAACGGTAAAGCTTTGGGGTTTTGTGCGTTGGCAACACTTTACAAAGCCTTCCCAGACTACTTTATGCTTCCACACCTATGAAAATATGTAATCAATGTAAAACACTAGGGTTACTAAAAATGTACACGTTACCTGTTTTAATATAAGCCTCTGTAAAATATTCATTACGAATCCAGAGAGCCTTGGATATGATCCTAGTGCTTGTATGACTGTTCTCATTAGCAACGTAGGTAAAGTAGGTTGATCCATTAATTGTTGAAGTACCACCGCTAAGACTTCTTGGGTAAATATCTGTTACAATCGAAAAGAAATAAACAAAAGTAAAAGTAACTGTGTTCATAATATAGTGTAATTATTTAGAACTGTCCAAGATCAACAATAAAACGATACCTAATGCAGTAATATTGTGGTCTATATTTTCTGTACAATGTTAAATGAGTAATTGTCATTCGCAAAGATGTTTAATAGAATAGATAGTATATAGTATCCAAAGAGTAAGAGAAATCAACTGCAGTAAACAGATAGTATCTGTTTCTCAACGTTTTTATATGTCAAAGAAGAATTGGATTTTTAAAACACATGATAATAAAGAACAACAGAGGGTTACCGAATTGTTCATAATTGTTTTTGTCATGTTACGAGCGCGCACAATCTTGTAAAGATTAGCGATGAAAAAGACAACTTTCAGTTGTTAGAATCCTATTAATTTCGGATGGCATCTGAGATATGCGAGATATGCGACACAATTTAATAAATATAAGCAATAAAGTACCCGGACAAAAATTGCCTAAGTGCCTGATAAGGTAAGACCTTAACATTATCGCACAAATATGAATGACTTGGTGCAAAACGTTGGGCGCCGGGCGTTAAATTAAAACGTAGCCCAGGTTCACCAAATGTACAATGTTTTCTCAATAAAACTAGAATTGCCAACCTAGAATATTTCTAAATAATCACTGTGTACGTATTAGACAGGTCCCTTTATAAGAATTTCACCCTGTTTGAACGAATAGCAGTTCCGTTAAATAAAAACTTATTTTGAAGAAAGAAAAAATCAAGTTTCATAATAACCCAAAAATCTCATGTATCCATTTTGTCGCAAAAGTTTTAGGACCTGTGGAATTAGCTGAATTACATTACAATCAGAGAGAAAGCAAAATAATGAAAGCTGGTAATACTTATTCGAACAAGGTCTCGAGCGGTCGCTGAACACCTAGTTTTATTAACTCAGCATATCATTCAGCTTGTTATCGATCGATACCAGCTGTTATTTCAATGTGTTGTTGTAATCCTTACATGTTACTTTAATTTTTCGTGGTAAAATAAACACTTCAGGTGTTAACTCAACTTAAAATAAAAATATTAGAGCACTAAAAGAGCAAAATTTACAATAGTGAAATAAAAAAGCCATAACAATGTTGAGATGGAATTTTTCTCAAGTTAAGTAAGTTATCGACATCGTTTTGTTGATTCAAATAATACATTTGTTACTGTCAATATATATTGAGCAGATATTTTGTCGTCTTCGATTTCAGCACGTTAATACTATTGCAATGTTATCTAGAATTTGGTAACCTGGTTCATTTTGGTCAGAGTTTAATCACTCAGATTTTCGCTAGTTCCGAGAAGATATTTAAAGGCTTTTTAATGCAGACCATAACTTTAATCATGATTTCTGCAAGGTACTGATTGCTTTGTGTTTTGTGGAAAATTCTTAAATTCTATGTATAATTTCACAAATGATACAAATGTATTAACAGACAACTGTGAAAAAATTTGCTGAGTCATACATACTTTAGTTATAACAAACACGAGGGTCACGACCATGTTTAAGTTCAATATGTAATTATATTTATTATAAGCGAATACACTTGGCACGAACAAACGAAATGCGTAAGGAGCACGAATTAGCGAGAAACACGCATAACCGGAACTTGACTGTATATTATACATGATAATAAAATACGTACCTGTTTCTCTGTTATGCACATTGATGTAGCTTTCATTATAGTTTTCAGATCTACTTTAGATTGATCCAAGAGGTGAAGCGCAACTAATAATTCCGTTGGCGTGATGCAACTTTCACCGTGAACACCAAGTAACCTATTAAATACCTCTCTCACAACGACAGGATTTAGTTTGATCAATTTTGGTAAAGCTGCTATTACCTACAATTTTATATATAAATAAAAATAAGTTTATTGCTCAAAATTAAACATTTCAAGTAAGGACATAAAAGTATACACATAATCTGAGCAAAGTCAACGGTTATAATACGCATATGCGTCTCCCGTTATTCTTTCTCGCTGCAGTATTCCCCTACAATCAATCAATTAGTCATTCGCCGTAAGTAATACTACGCTGTTGCCCTACTATATTATGGTTATAGCTATGGTAGGGGACCGCAGGATTGTAAATACCTTCCCCTCGTTGACTTTGCTCAGATTATATCTGTATAGGCATTGGTATGAATTTTAAATAAGAATAAGCCAAAATTTACCTCTTTCTTTGTCAGACCGTTTAAAACAGGTATCAAAAATCTTACATCTGATACTCTTGTGTTATACAACTCTCTAACCCTTTGCACCAATTGGGCGCTAGGAGTTCCTTTGTCGGTTAAAATATGTATAACCCTAGTAACTAATGTTTCCGATCCCTTGGGACATTCTTCAACCAATTTCAGTAGTTCTGTCGAATCCATACCCATCGTTCGTATCGGACCTTCTAATAATCTTAAAATTGTACGCTTTGTATCAGCATTAGTTTGGACGTAAACTTTCGCTAGGTTATGTATCAACACTTCATTATATGGTAATATCGATACGTATCCCTGCAGACAGGCTTTTGCCAAATCATCATTCCAGGTTTCAGCACCATTGAGTCTACCTTGCGCATGCCCAAAGAACTTCTCAGGCGGTTGAGTCTGCTTAAGATATTCTAGATTTTTCGAAACGAATTCATTAATCGGTACTTGTAATTCTGTCCTTTTGTACAAGTCTAGCATGTGACCTATAGCGCATTCCCTAATTACTGTTGATTCGTGCGTGGTATGGGTTAATAATGCGCCTAGAAACAACGCGCTTCTTGTAGGTCTTCGTATGATTAAATCGCGAAGTAAACCCATAGACCAATTGCACCTCTGCTCGTCTCTGCAAATGATGCAGAGTTGATCTAATACTTGTTCAGTTACAACAGGTGCCTCGAGGAGAAGCCTGGACAGTACAATTGCGTCTGATGAAGAACTGCTTACAAATGAGTTTAGTAAAGTATTGTAACTTTGATCTAAGCGACTATTTCTACGTAAATCAGGTAATCGAGTAAATCCCTAAAAAAGTAATTTGTAATTATAAGTTTGTTTCAACATGCTCAAAACCATAAACAATACTAAAAGGAACTTCTGCAATTGGACGATAAATTTGCAGATTTGTTAGTGCGATGGAATAAATCTTATACAATGACTAAAGATGGATCATTTTGCCAGTGCACAGTACCACGGCAGGCACGACTTTGACTATGGTAGGACGGGATGATTCTATTTATAGCTATAGTCCGTTTGCACCTTAAAATTTAGTATGGCTCTTATGCAATGTTATCCTCTCTTTCTATTGACAGAGAGTTTATGTATGTAGATCTCTTTTCAATCTAGGCATTTGCTATTGTGTACTCAAGGCACCTCAGAAATTCCGAATACGATGGTTGCAATGTAGACCTGGTGAGTTACGAACGAGATTGCGAACGCCAAGTGCCAACGAAACAGAGCGACATTTATCAAGAAATGTAAAATGATGAGTAACAATATTCCAAATGAAAACCTTGAGTCTTCACAATTTGGATCATTTTATAAAAAAGCATAAAACTATAATAACGATTTTATTAATAATAAACACCACTATCAAGTGCAAGCTGAAACACGAGGACTATTTTAAGGAAGACTATTCCGAATTATTTGGATAAGAAACCCAATATGAACATATTTCCATGGCATTCCAGAAACACTAACCAACAACAGTGTCTTCGATTGAACTATCTACTAGAGTTTTGAGAATGGAATACACCAAATTAGAGTTAAGTGATTTTTGGCTAGGAGCTAACGATTTTTTCTTTTACTGCCGAGAAAGGCGGTGTTATTTTTGATTCCATTTACAACCACCTATCACTGTGAAACAGCATCTTCAATCATATTGACATTAAAAAATAAATTACGTAATAAACTGAATCTTGAGTTGGACTGACAGCACCAGAAATCGCCGGCGAAATGAATCGCGACCGTGCAAGAAAAATGTCTGTTACTACAGTGAAAAGAAGATTAAAAGCTGCAAATCTTCACGGCCGCATTGGAAGAAAAACAACCCTACTTCGACGAAGAAATAGGCAAAAACGGCTAAAGTGGACAGAAACACATAGTAATTGGACAGTGAACGATTGGAAAAGGGTGTTATGGACTGATGAGTCAAAGTTTGAGGTGTTTCGACAATCAAGGCGCGTGTTTGTAAGAAGAGCGAAAAGCCAAAGAATGTTGTAGGATTGTGTAGTGCTAAATGTCAAGCAAGCAAGAAGTTCTGTGTTTGCTTCAGATTGTTTTTCCTACGCCGATACAGAAGCGAATTATTATTTAGAAATACTGCAAGAAAATACAATACCATCGGGCCAACGACTAATCGGCGAAAATTTTGTATTCAGGCAGGACAACGACCCCAAACACTCAGCAGTGATATGTAAGAATTTCTTGAATGAAGAACAAGATAATGACACTTTGCAAATAATGATATGGCCGCCGCAAAGCTCCGATGTAAACCCCCATCGAACTGTTATGGGATGAATTGTAGCCTACCTGTGGAAGATTTTGCAACAGGAATGGACTAATACGCCAAATAGAGTCCTTGAAAAGCTAGTGGAGCGGATGTCTCGGATTGTGGAAGCTGTTCTTCGCGCAAAAAGGAGTTTCTTTGATGAAGGGTATGTTTAACAAGCTTCTGTTTATGTTTCGTTAGAATTACTTTTTTTATTTTTATACTTTAATTGTAATCGCTACTAATAAAATGCAATAAAAATTTTAAGTTTCGGAAAAATCCTTTTAATTTATTTGCGTGTCCGAACTAATATGGACAGTAGTGTACAACGCTGACCGAACTTGTACTGTCAGTTTCAAGATATAGTGCGGAGTGCAAGCTTTTACAGCAGCATGAGCACAACAGATGGTATGCAATAACACTTAAACTTCAAAATATTGTTAATCTGCACAAAAACTTTGAAGGTTTGTGTTTACCATCAAGGGCTGATGAAAAAATTATCAGAGTAAGTCAGTAATGGGTTTGGAAACGGACTATACCGCGCGTTATTGAGCATCGACAAAACGATCCATGACCAGTGTCACCTCAAATAACAAAGAAAAAACCCTAAAATAACGCAGCTTAGCACAAATACAAATGAAACAAGTTCGTGTTATACAAACCCTTTAAATTCAGAATATTTTTAAGCTATGTTCTCAGTTTTGAACGGATAACAATATTCGCTAAATAAAATCCATTAAAAATGTACTATCTACAATTAAAAACTACTATGAAATTTTTGGAAAATAATGTTTGTTTTACCAAATATACTGAGTGATTTTAAATGTTTGACGACAGTTTAAATTTCGCGCTTTGCTAAATTTTTGTCACGTTGGCGATTTGGTTTTGAATTCGTAACCAGTAGCGTAGCAAATAGATTTTGGATGGGTGATAAAATATTGACAACAGATCTTCAAAAAATCAATTTCATATTGATTTTCTAAGCAGAAAATTAATGTAAATGTGATAAAAAAATTGAATGAAATATAAACAGTAACTCTAAAAAGAATAGATTACAAGTAAAAATGAAGCAAATAATAACGAATAAAATGAATATAAATAACGAATAATAAATAACGTGTCGCACAGGCAGTTGACGGGACCGATACTCACAATGGCCACTCTTAACATGTCAAATCCCCTACAATCCACCGCGCGAAATTTAAACTGTCCTCAAACATATAAAATCACTCTGTATATATATACCATGAGCGCACTTTCGACGATTGTGAGTAAGAGGAGGATGAAATAAGATTTCTATAAGTTAACAAAGTCGAGAGATATGCATGGTATTCTGTAGGGCGATTGTGTGTCTGCCTAACGCTATTTTCTACCCTTGTTTAAACGCTACTACAAAATCCTATCCTCACATCGATCTTTTTATTTTGCATCGATTTATTCAGTATTACTGCGAGGTGAGGTGAAGATATATTGCTAAACATGTGTTATTATTTCAAGTGAAACCGGTGTTTTATTCATTTTCCATCAACAGTTCGCAGCTTTTCAGCCGGTATATAAATGCGAATGTAACACTATTCAGAAAAAATAAATAAATATGTGTATTTAATAATGGATGGGATCACCTCTTTGTTGAACACATTCAATAATGCAGTTGGGCATTGAACTGATTAATCGACTTGGTGTCACAATTGATCTCTATTCTCAGCGAGAATTGGATTTCATAGAAACCGCTGGCCGATAAAGTATCCCATATGTGTTCTATATGTGAGAGATATGGTGATTTTGCAGACCACAGAAGTAGAGTTACATTGTTTTCGGTGAAGCAATTCATAGTTCGCTGCACCACATGAGGTCGGGCATTATCTTGTTATTATGTTGTTGTTATTCCAAGATAATGCCGTTCATCGTTCGTTTCATTATCGATCAGTATGGTTGTTATTTCAATCTGTTGTTGTAATTCTTGCACGTTATTAATTTAAGTTCTGCTGTAAATTACGTAAATATTTCTTTCTAGAGGTGATTTTTGTTTGGCGAGTAGTGTCATCCGTTTGAAATTATGTACGCTTTATTATGACACCTGCACACAATGTGGAAAAAAGGGTGTGTGTGAAGACCAAAATCGTTCAGCTTTTATTAAAGACATTATAACACAAGTTCTAATCTTGTGGTTCTCTACTTTTTCTTACAGTTTAGTGCAAGTCGAACTTACCTGCATAATACTGTATTCCTCATACAACCAAGCTAGCGCCAAATCTAGATGGGATCGCAAGTCACATAGGAGAAACGTTAAAATGTGTTCCCTGACAGTATCGTTAAATGTGGACGCTACAGTTATAATGACTTTCTGCCGTAAAGGCATAGGGCTTCTCTTATCGCACGTCAAAATACGTTTTACTGCCTCCAATAACAAATTTTCTTTTGTACTTTTCTCTAGGGGTTTTGTAATTTCAGCTAGTTTAAGAGTTTTTATTCTGACAACCTTAACACGTTCTTTTCTCTAAAAAGGAACAGATTATTAGCTTTCTTGCAAACAAAAAATTTGTTATGATAAATAAAGTGCGTTTCACACACCTTCTCCTTTTCGTTTTTATTCTCGTCCGCCTCTGCAGCTTTCGTTTTTTCTTCAATTTTAGGTACTTGCCATGGTAGCTTCAAGAGAAGTGGTGATTTGCCTATGATCTTGGAACCTGGACCAACACCTGCTTCGACAAATTGGTATGCTAACTGTCTGGCTATCGTTTTTGAATGTCCAGCTTGTTCGTATTTAAGTAAATCATTATAATCAGTCTTAAATTGAGCAGGCATAGTATCCGGTACAATCTGCAAAGCCTTCATAACGATTTGAATAACTACGCTTTTGGACAAGTTGTCTATGATATACTGTTCATTTAATTCTGCTGCAGATAGTTGTTTCTCTTGTGTATCTAAATCTGGGTCAATTTCCATTCGGGCTTTTTTGACATTGTTTGTTTCAATTGAATCATTTACACGTTTGGGCTGTCGCTTTGCACGGTCATCAACTTTAGCCATGCTCTTTAGAATATCTTGCTGTGAACATCCTACAAGTGATATAAATGCGGAATGTACAAGAATTAATTCATTTATTACACTCTCACCTAGATCTATAAGCATTGGAGTAATTACTTCAATATATTCAGAGGTACTTGGATGTTTGATGAGACCCATCAGTTCCGATTTTAATTTCTTTCGTACTGAGTTTACTTGTGTTGTACTTAATGTTGGTGGTAAATTTGAGTGCAAATTTTCAATTGCATTAATGACTTGATCCAAAAACACAGGTCGATGCTTTCCAATATTCGTTAATGCACCAATACAAGCAAATAAATTTGCACTACTTATATGCTGGGAGCCGTTAAATCTAATTAGCAGTGCAAAGATTTTGCTGAAAAGAATCATAAAACATAAACTGCGTAGATCTTTCCAACATGTAATATGCAGTATTTATAAGGTAGATGCACGATATCCTCAATTTTAAGAATACCAGAGAATTGATAAAGAACAGAAAATAACTGCTAATTGTAATATCAAAAGATAAAAAGGTATTTTCTTATTAAGTAATATTAGTATAATTTATGTAATTTAGAATAATTCAATAACCTATTCCCATTCTTTACATACTTTGCCTCTTCTTCGAGTTTCCTACGTCTAGCAACTTTCAACGTTAAAGGCACATCATCCAACGAAAAATCATTCACCGGTTTTCGTTCGTTGGGATCTGGATAAGACTGTAAAAGTACAACACACTCCAAAAATTTCACTGCGCTTGTCCTAATTCCATCATTATCACTGTCAATCATGTTGATAATCTCCATTTTAATTGAATTTAGTTGATTCCAAGCATCTTCCATGTCCTTTGTAACATTTGGTGCTTTGCACAACCAATTGAGCATCCTACGATATATGGTTATAGTAGCTTGGATAACACGCTTCTGTACTGGTATACTTTCATCGCATAACAACATATGCAGATTTAACATAACCTTCGTTAAAACGGTTTCATCTAATTTACTGAAAATAAAGTATTTATCAGTGAAAATGAGAGATACAAGTATTTTCTACTAACCTAATTTCTTCAATTAAATTAACTAAAGCTTTTTTTATATCGGCACTTTTATCTGTTGTGAAATTTAGTATGTTGGGCAAAAATTCCTCGAGTAAATGAGGGGACTTCCGTACAAGCACCTCTTGAATTTTGTAAAAGATATCTAAACGTTCTGCATTACTTTGGGTAACAAGTGCCGTGTTAAACCATTGAGAAAGCTACAAAAATCCCAATAAATTTTTCAAAACGATTAATTTTAATGAAGTCATTTATACCATATCCTGGTCCGATATTTCCGCGTTAAAAAAGGTATCCATGCTCAACCGATTGAAAAGAAATGGCAAAATATTAAAAATAAGAAAATTAGTATTTTCAAACTATTTTGAAAGTATTTTCGTGAATTTAACCTTTATAAAACATGTCAAATTCCTTGATTTAATAAGCGTTCTTAAACGCAGTCTTCAGAGCAATTTCAAAAAATATAGTATAGATTTTTATATTATTAACAAAAATGTGAATATTTTTTACTTTATTTTCGTTTCTTAATTATTCTACTTGTCAAAATTCATGTCTTGCATGTTTTTGAAAGAAGTAAATGTAAAAGAATGAAGTCATTTCAGAACGTAGCAGTTCCAATTATGAAATCGTATGAAATTTTGTTTGTTGGCTGGATATTGCCAACATATCAAATATTTTTCCAGGAATTGCCATGAATATAAGTAAATCTCTACATTTTACTTTTCATTCGTTACGCGATAATTTAATATTATAAAATATCCTTTTGTTATGATTTAAATAATTTTAATACATGATATTATTTCTAATAAAGAAACTCCACCCAGAATAATGTGCTATCTTATAATAGCACTTGCCAACACACAAAATACAAGTTTTTCATATACAAACAATCGAGAAGTATCCAAATGACATCCCTATTGTTACGAAGCGATGGATGGTTCATCTGATATAAATGTTAAAAAAACAGCAATAGAAGACTTATCGAAGAATGAACTAATTGTGAGATGTAAAAACTTATTAGCTATAGCACAAAAAGCTAAACAAGCCAAAGATGCTGCTTTTGAGGAAAATAATAAGTTGAAAGAACAACTTAATAAACAACAAAATTTTAGTTCTGTAGAAGTAATTGAGAAACTAACTCAACAGAAAGTTGATCTTTTAACTAATTTGGAAGAATTAAGAAGTGAAAAGATACAATTAGATAAAAAGTTTTCGCATTGTGCATCCCAATTACAGGATGCAGAAAGTAAAATATCTAATTTGGATACTGCAAACCAAAGTTACAAAAGGAGAGTAGACCGTTTATCAGAAGAAAATGAGCAGTTAATCATGCATTTAGATGGATTAGAAAAGCAAATAGAACAGTTAAAAACTGTTGGTTTACAACAGCAACAACAATTATTAGCTTTAGAAAAGAATAATGTATTATTAGCTAAAACTAACGATAATATAAACCAACAGTTGGAAGAACAGAGTAAGAATGAAAATAGCTTACAAATTACTGAATTAAAAAGTAAGTTGGATGTAAGTTTAGAAGAACTGAAGTATTTAAAGTCCGAAAATTCTAAATTGAATAATACAGTTAAAGAACTTGAATCAGTATCTAAGAATAATCAAGAAAAATTATATTCAAAAGAAAACGATTTGTTGGAGAAAGTCAAGATTATTGAGAATTTAGAATTGGATATTGTTAATTTAAGAAAAGCCAACGAAGAGAAAAATTCCCTTGATAATAGTGTTTGTATCGAAACAGAGAAGAAAATTGCATTTTTTTTAACAGAACTGGAACAGTCGGAAAGCACTATTACTACCTTGAGGAATGATATTAATGATAAAAACATTGAAATGGAAAAAAGTGCAAATCTTATAGATGACTTGAAAATTGAAGTACATAAAAATAAAGCACTAGTTGAGAAACTTAATCATGACATTGCTAATATGAGTCAGAAATTAGCAGATGCTCAGATTATGTCAAGTGGAGTAGCATCAGATTTACAAAATGCAAACGAAAAACTAAAAGGGAAGTTGAAGTTATATCATTCAAAAATTGTAAAATTTGCGAATGACATTACAGTTTTAAAACAATCAAAAATAGAGCTATTAATGGTATTTAAAACGTATACGCAACAAGTAAGCGAATGGAAAGAACAGCTACACTTACTTTTAAATAAAATTGAATATCAGGATAAAGAAAATCAGCGCATTATATTACAAACTGAATCGTATAAAGAAATTATCAAGAATAAAAATGCAGAAAATGAAAAGTTATTAATCAATTTAAAGGAATTTGAGGTGTATAAAGAGTGTCATGGAGAAAATGAAAAGTTAAAGGATTCAAACAAGTATCTTAAAGATGAAATTAATGCATTACAACAACAAATATTTAACTTAGACCAAGAAATTTCAATTTATAAGCGTCAAAATGAAAATCATCTTAGAATGGAGGAAAACTTAACCAAAGCCATTCAGGGTCTTGAAGAGAAGTGCTGTCTTTTAGAAAAAATACAAAATGATAAACAAGAAGCTGTTACATCTTTTGAAAGTGAAAAGCTACGGTTTGTAGAAGAGCTGAAAAAGGTTCAAGTTGAGAATGATTTTAAAGAAGCAGAACTAATGAAAAAGTATCAAGAGTGTACAAATAATTCCCAGAATCTAATCGAAGAAAATGATAAACTGAAGTTATGTATAAATGATCTTAATATTGAGGTACGGAAATTCCGAGAAATGCAATTAAATTTGGAATCATTAAAAGAAGAAATTGAACAACACAACTCATATGTTCTTGAGAAAGAAAAAGAAATTATAGTTTTAAATAATAATTACTCAACTTTATTGGAAGGAAAAGAAAACTTGGAAAAGGTCTTGAAACAGTTGCAATACCAGTATGATCATATTAATGAAAAGCATGTTAATGATTGCAACAGATTTGAGTCTGACAAAAAAGAGTACGATGAGAAGATGAATAAAATGACAGAAGAACATAGAAAGTTGACCAAGGAGATTACACGATTACAAGAAGCCACTAAAAAATGTTTAGATGAAAAGGAAGAGCTCCTATCAAAACAAAAAGGTATGGATTCGGAAAAAGAAAATCTTAGGATGAAAGTAAAAGAATGTAATGCTTTAAATAAAAAATTAGGAGAAACGCAATCCCTTTTAGAATCGTTACAAAACGAGCTAAAGACGAATAAAAAGCAAATTGTCGACTTGTCAAACTTGAATACAACATTAAACAATCAACTAAAGAATGTTAATAGGCACGAATTAGAACTTGCTGAAAAATCAGGAGAAGAAATCTTAAGCTTAGTTAAAAAGAACAACGAATTGCAAGAAATTATTGATAACCTAGAAATAAAAATAGAAAATCTTACAAATACTACTTCTTTAGACACAGAAGTTCAAACAGGTAATGATTTGTATAATTTTGAAGAAATGATAGGTTCTTTAAAGAGAGAAAATGCAGAATTGCTTTCGGAAATGAATGAAATGAACCAAGCTTTGAAGGAGAGAGGTGAGACCATATCGAAACAAGAGGCACTCTACGAAGACATAGTGAAAAAACTCCAGAATTATGAATTACAATTTAAAGGCAACAAGGATATCTTAAACAAAAAAGACGAGTTGATTGAAAATCTTAAGCAGGAAATAATCGCTTTGAAAATTACAAATAAATCTTTGAACGTTGAAAGTTCAGATGTTTCAAGTAAGAGAGATGATGAGATAAATCAGTTAAAAACAGAAATTCAAGAACTTAGAGATCGACTACTGTCGGCGTCGCAATCAGATATACAGTCGGAATTACATTACGCAGAAAGTGAAAACATGTCCACTTCGACTATTTCTAAAACGGAAGAATTAAATAGGATGAAGGATTTGGATAGTTCTTGGGAGGAGCGTTATGGAAAACTAAGAAATTTTGCTATTAAATTGAAGGGTAAGATTAGAGAGCTAACTGCGGATTTGCAAAAGGAGCAAGCTGAAAAAGGAGACCTGCATCAAAAACATGGCAAAACTATTCAAACATTCCAACAACAAATTGATAAGTTACAAGATGATTTAGAAGCGAGTAAAAACGATTGCAAGCAGTATTTGAAAAAGCTAGACACTGTTGCACTTGACGTCAGCAAGAACAAAAAAGAATTGGCTGAAAATGAAGAAGTAATTTCACAATTAAAATCTGAAATAGACGGCTTAAATAAAGAAAAACTTAATACAGATAACTGGAAGAAGCAAGTTAGTGCTAAGATACAAGCCCTGAAAAAAGAATTGGAAGCAAATAATTTACTCAAGAAAGAATTTGAAAATAAGATTAATAAACTAAACGCGGAACTAGAGAGTAAAGACAAAACATTGAAACAAGAGATTGAAAGGCACAACCAAACCAAAGCTGTCCTCCAGGAATCTAATAACGAATGTAAGAAACAGTCAGTATTAAATTTAGAAATGCAAGATTATGAAAGAAGTGTTAAAGAATTGTCGCAAAAGATCGATAAGAAGCAAGAGTTAATAAATAAATTAAAATCACAGTTGGAAACACAAAAAACGTCACTAAACACGTTAAAGGATCAGAATCAAGAACTGGAGGAGAGTATAAAGTCTTGGGAAGATAAATATGATAAGAGCAACAGTGAAAATGGATTTAATAAAAAAAAAATTATTGAGTTAGAAAGGATTATATCTGAAAAAGAAAACAAGTTACAGGATTTAATTTATATGACTGAGAACATCAGATCTGACAATGAAGATCTTTCCACCCAACTGTCGAAGACTATAGCCGAATATCAAAAAAACAATAATGCATTGAAAGAAGAATGTGATTTTCTAAAAAGCAGAAATATAGGTCTAGAGCAAACGTTAAGGGAAGTGCAAGAGGTGCTTAAATTGAAAGAGCAGGAGTTTTTCGAGATCCAAAAAGAATACGATGGTTATAAAGTTAGAGCGCAAAGTGTGTTAAGACAAAACCAAAGTAGGGATGTAGGCGCCGAAGAAAAATTAACAGAGGAAGCAGCGAGCTTAAGAGCCCAAGTTAATATATTGAGTGCGCAATTAAAAGATATAAGGTATTTACATGTTGTTAATTTACCATATAATGCAAATAAAATATAAAATTCGTATTTGATATTCTATATCCAAGAATGAACCGTGAATAAAATTTTTAAACAATAATTTTATTTGGTTTCTTGTATGTGTGCGCTAACAATAATATAAACTTTATTTAGATCAACTTTGGATGAAACGATCAGAAATAAGGATGAACTCCAAGTAGAACGTGATAATTTATTGGAAAAAATTAAAAATCTAGAATTAGCAATTGATAACCACAAGGAATCTTACGAGCAATTAAATACAAAACACCAACAAATAATATCGGAACATGCCGAGACTGTAAGAGGACTAAAGGTTTGCCCTTTCTTATATCCATTTATCTATTATTTTTGATTGACATGAAATAAAGCAATAACATTAACATTTTGATAATTGTTTTAGGTACATTCCGATACCATATCCCAGTGTTACCGGCAGCAGTTATCAGAACAGGAATTAAGACATAATCGGGAGATTATCGAGTTACAAAGCAAGATAGAGCGAGGAAATACTCCCCCAGAAAGTACAATTATCATTCCTTCGATGCCAAGAGAAGAAGGCGAAGGCTCAGAAAGTGTAGATAGTGTCGCCAATAATGGGATCCAACCAGTTCCTTTAGATAAGCTATTAAGTAACGAAAGCGAATATGAAGTACTGAGTATGAGAAAACAGATATCAGAAAACGAGTCTAAGGTTGCACATTTAGCAGCATTATTGGCAGACACTGAGCAAGATTTGGCCAAGTATGTGCAGTTAAATAATGTATTAAAAGAGGAAATTCGTAGACAACAGAGATCAGCGGAAAGAGAAAAGCACGCCGAAAATTTGGAATATTTAAAAAATGTTGTATTTAAGGTATGCTATGAAAATTTTACTTTTCTTTCCATTATTCGTGGTACAACATGTATAAACACTTTGTGTTTTCTATCTTAATATTTTACGCGGTACTAACATTGTAAAAATTAATTGGATAATGCATCTTGTATAATATTAAGCAATTATCTCTAATTTTTCAGTTTATAACACTTGGAAATGGTGATGAGAGGTCCCGTTTGGTGCCGGTATTAAATACGATATTAAAATTAAGTCCAGAAGAGACGCAAAAATTGAATAATGTTGCAAGAGGTGAAAAAGGATGGTCAAACTACTTATCTATACCATGGGGATCAGTGAATAAACCTCAATAATTTGTATATTTATGTATAAGCTGTGAATAAAATAAATAATGTTGTAATTATTATTCAAAAAATATATATTTTTGTTATAATACAAACGTCACTTATTTTGAAATGCGTTTGAATAAACCGCTACGTGCTAGAAACTAGGCCCTCGATACTGTATCCGGTTATTAATTTAAACTACATCCCTATTGGCGGTTATTTTTTCCTCCCTTCCCCTTTTTGTTAGTTGCGAATATTTTTCTATAATTAGCGTAATGCGAAGCGTAATGGAAGGTGTGTAAAATGATTAGTTTATTTAACTGATCCTACAGGTGCATTTATAATTATTAACCATTCTTCTTATAAATAAATACGGGAAATCAATATTTCATCCCCACCCTGGCACATAGCTCCTTATACTTCCGTTCCGCCGTTCGTAGGATTGCAGAGTCGTCTTCTCGGTCTCTTTCAGTGCTTTCGGAGGTGAGTGGAGCTTTCTTAGATAACTTTTTTCAGTAACTGATAGTAACATATTCTTATCTGTAAAATCGATAACCTATGTATACATATTTCTAAATTTTATTTGAAATATCAAGAAGTTTATCGCAATCACTTTTTAAATTTACTTAGAAATTTCAGGCAATTAGTCGCCCGGCATTTTGCTCAAAGGTATCGAGATTTTTTACTCTTTTACGTTGAAAAATATTGTCAACAGTTTAAAATGATTAAATACGATGTATAATTATTAAACTTTCGGAGTAATTGCGATTTTTTAGTCTAACTTTAATAATTCAGGAATCTTTCAATTAAAGTTATATTTAAAGAGCCGGTATTTAAAGTATTCGTGCGTAATGTATTTAGAAGCGTAACCTAGTTTTTTTTCAGTCAATGGGTTTTCAGTATTTCAAAATTTCTAATAAAATCAAAAATTTTGTCGTAAAGTCAGCGTATTTGTCAAATATTAATCGTAACTATATTAAATAACCACCTACACAAATCTTTAATGCTGAGTGCTGCAAATGCGCATTTTTCAATACAGAATCCGAGAAAGAACATCCATAATCCTTGTCCGCCGGTAATCAATATTCGGTATTGATTTATGGCAACTCCTTGTAATGTGCTCAAAGTGAATCTTTTCGTAAAATTTCAACACAAAATGGCTATATGATATATTAGTCACTGGATTATGCAAATAACAATGCATTTTTTGATATGTTCTACAATTGGATTCCCATTCAAGGTCAAATTCATTGATGCATTCAGCGTTTTGTATCATTTCTTATAAATAGCATATATTTTTTTATATCTTTTACAGAGAACTAATTTGCAAATATGGGTAAAGAAAAAATTCATATTAACATAGTAGTTATTGGCCATGTAGATTCGGGCAAATCTACTTCTACTGGTCATTTAATATATAAATGCGGTGGTATCGATAAGAGAACTATCGAAAAATTTGAAAAGGAAGCCCAAGAAATGGGTAAAGGTTCCTTTAAATATGCCTGGGTATTGGATAAACTGAAGGCCGAACGTGAACGTGGTATTACTATTGATATTGCTTTGTGGAAATTTGAAACTGCAAAATACTACGTTACAATCATCGACGCTCCTGGCCATAGAGATTTCATCAAAAACATGATTACTGGAACCTCGCAAGCAGATTGCGCAGTCTTAATCGTAGCTGCAGGTACAGGTGAATTTGAAGCTGGCATTTCCAAAAATGGACAAACTCGCGAACATGCTTTGCTTGCTTTTACACTTGGTGTCAAACAATTGATTGTTGGTGTCAACAAGATGGATTCTACCGAACCACCTTATTCCGAAACACGTTTCGAAGAAATTAAGAAAGAAGTTTCTTCGTACATTAAGAAAATTGGTTACAACCCTGCGGCTGTAGCATTTGTACCAATTTCTGGATGGCATGGTGATAATATGTTGGAACCCTCTGATAAGATGCCATGGTTTAAGGGATGGACAGTTGAACGCAAGGAAGGTAAAGCTGAGGGTAAAACGCTTATTGAAGCTCTCGATGCTATTTTACCTCCAAGTCGTCCCACTGAAAAGCCATTACGTCTTCCTTTACAGGCATGTGTACCATTTAAACTAAATACTGGAACAATAGTATTAATTGCTTTATCATTGTTCTAATAGGATGTTTACAAAATTGGTGGTATTGGAACAGTACCAGTTGGTCGTGTTGAAACTGGTATTTTGAAACCAGGTATGGTCGTAGTATTTGCTCCGGTCGGTTTGACTACTGAAGTTAAGTCTGTTGAAATGCATCACGAAGCTCTACAAGAAGCTGTTCCCGGCGATAATGTTGGATTCAACGTTAAAAACGTCTCTGTTAAAGAATTACGACGTGGTTATGTGGCTGGAGATTCAAAGAATAATCCACCCAGGGGTGCTGCTGATTTCATGGCTCAGGTAATTTTTCATTCTATATTTTGTAGACTATAATCATTACGTTCCATTGGTCATATTGAATCAAATATGTCTTATTGTTCAGAAGTTAGGGTGTGGTCAGTTTCATTATTGGTTTTCTAAAAGATGTTATGGAGGCTTTAAATTTATTCCTAAAGGGTACACAGGACAAGTTATAATTATTATATTGTTTTTGTAGCATAATAATGTGAACATCTTCACAAGTAAGATTTATGTATATGAAAATTCTTATTCAGGAATATTTAATTGTGTCATAATAAATTTAGACATGACTAATGTCCTTAAATATTTATTGGCATAAGGTTTCTAAATATGTAAGTTACCTAATCCACGGCATTGTTTACAATATTTGTAGTTGATTTAAGTAAACGTCTAAATACATAGATAAAAAAATTATCTAATGTTCTCTCTTTTTAAAGGTCATTGTATTGAATCATCCCGGTCAAATCGCTAACGGTTATACTCCTGTATTAGATTGCCATACCGCTCATATTGCTTGCAAATTTGCTGAAATTAAAGAGAAATGCGATCGCCGTACCGGCAAAACAACTGAAGAGAATCCCAAGTCCATTAAGTCTGGCGACGCGGCTATTGTAAACTTGGTACCATCCAAGCCAATGTGCGTCGAAGCTTTCCAAGAATTTCCACCATTGGGTAGATTTGCCGTGCGCGATATGCGTCAAACCGTAGCCGTGGGGGTCATAAAGTCTGTTACATTCAAGGATACTGCTGGTAAAGTTACAAAGGCTGCCGAGAAGGCACAAAAGAAGAAATAACTAGACTTAGTGCAGTCTGCAGCCACTACCGCCAAGGACATCTTCATCAACATCCACAGTTTATTATTTTCTAGATGGCTCCAGCAAAACTACTTTCATCGAAAAGAGTTTCGAAGGAAAAAACTGTACGACTTCCGTTATTATTATTATTCGATTTTGTTTTAAGTTTATTTATATTTTGTAATTTATGCGAATGAATAATTTAATTTCTTCTTTTTTCTTTGTTACTTGATAGCTTTTATTTTCAGAACAGAGGAGCATTTCAATGAATACTAGATTAAGTTCTTTTATAATATATATTTGTTAATTACTTTCGTTATTAATAACTTGATGATGATAGACTTGAAAATAAATGTTGACTTGTAACAGCTTCTGTACATACTCAATAAAGAAGCTCGGAACTATAATGTCTTCCTCTTAGTTTATCCCATCAATATTTTAAAAGCAAAATTCTTATAGCGAACCATCGTACAAAGAATGATTTTGTAAATTGTTTCTTTAGCTGTAAACGTCATGCTAGTTTTAAAAATCAGTTTTCACGTGCTCAATTAAAATTTTTGTGTCATTTTGCGCTACACCTAATTACTTGATATCGGATTTTTATCGCTATTGATTTCCTTTTAATTGCTGGCAAGTTACACTTCACTATTTAAATACTTTAAACCGGGATTTTTATAACAACTTTTAAGTAACGTCTATTAATTTAATAAATAAGAAATGCGTCTTAAAATAAACTTAGATAGGGTGCGTGACCATTTTGTAGAACTAGCTTTTGCCGAAAATTCTAACAATACAATAAATAGGCATATTAGAAAATATATGACAAAATTAACGACAATGGATGAAGACAACGGACTTGATAGATAAAAACATTAATGCGTGACACGTTCATTCGTTTATTGTTGTATGGAGCATCAATAGAGACAAGTTATATGCTGTGTTCTAAGACTAAAGGTTGTGAGTCCTTCAATCTATATACCTATGATTATTCCATAAAATACACCCAAATAGAGGACTATTTTGGGGGTTATACTGGTGTCCCAAAACTCAGTTTGTTTTATTCACTGCGCGAACACAATCATCGTGGCATCGGGTATGCATTTTAATAAAAAAATAAGCATATATTCATTAGACTTGACCACTATTTTATTATATTGTTTTCACTTTGAAAAGGACTTTTGGCACATCTCGTATAATCAATATAAATATTTTAGTACAATCCACATCACACAAACTAATCAATTATTCGGAACACAGTGTCTTGAGAGCGCATGGTCAATCGGATTACCTAATAAAGTGCTGTAATACAATCTATGCAAGTCTTAAGGAGCCAAACACATTAAAATTTGATGAAATAAAGCAAGGCTTCACATTAAAATGGTTTCAATTCTATTTAACAGAAAGGAAGCAGTTTGTTTTAATAAACAGTTCTGAATCTGCATATAAGGATGTTATCATAATTTTTCAAGGATTTTACTACCTTTATTCTCCCTTTACGTTGATAACTTACCCATAGATTTGACTTCAAATCAGATTAATCTATATGCATATTATAGTAACATCCTTCTATTCACTGTTTCTTCTAGATCAAATCTGGGTGACCTTATGACTAAAGTTTCTATCATACTTAATAATATTAACGGATAAACGGTTAGTAATCAGCTCACTGTTAATGATGTGAAAAACCACGTTCCTTTAAAATCATGTTAAAGTTCTAGGTTTAATTATCGATGAAACATTGAAATGGCTTTCACATATTAACCACTCGTGAAATTCTTTATCAAAGGCTTGCAATGCTTAATGACAAGTAAAATGTAGTGTCGAATGCGTAAAAGCTTTTTATTTTGTCTGTGGTACGGAATCATCCATTGGGGTTTCACACCTGAAGCTGAGATTCGTTTTAGTGCAAAAGAGAGCAATCTTCTGTTAAGAAAATGAAGAATCTTGTAGAAATACATTTAAATTTGGTGGCATTTTACGTCAGGAAATAGTCAGCTTTATGTATACATATACACCAGAGTTTTCTAAACATCACACATAGAATGCATGTAAGGTCCATTATTCACTATATATTTGCTGCTCATAGTTATCTTCTACAGATTAATTATTATTCTATAGAGAACTTTTTATCGTATTCATGTTTTTCATTATGACGTCTGCAGTAAATACTTAATTACCTTATCTTTCTACAGTGTTTTTGAAATAAACGAATATTATTGTTTTTGATACCAGAATGTTTGATGCAAATAATCATATTAGATGTAAGAAAATGTGTTTGATGATGACTATCATTAAAACAAAACGAAAAAAGGCTATAACCCTAGGTCGAAAAACCAGTCGTTTTAAAGATACATACATCTAATACAGGGTCAAATGAATCTAGGGGCTTATTAGATCATTGATTGCTATTTTTTCATAGAAAATGACGCACTTATTTAAGATCATCAATGCTTAAATACTTTCCTAAAAAGGAACGTTTTTGTGGAATTCCTACAGGTAGGCGAATGTCTTGGGCGCACTTTGTAATCGCTGTTTCTCTAATTACAAGTTTGGAATAAATTAATGATTTAAAATCTATTTTCAACCCGCGTTGCGAAAACCCAGCAGTTACTTTTAGTTTCTATAATTCACAAAACATAATTTTCTTTATCCAATCTTCTTTACTATAACTTTAAAGTATTGTCTACTTATTTTGCATGATAAAACTAATAAATTTGTGAATACTGGTTGGAAAGTAACTGAAGATTATTTCATCAGCGATCTGAGTTTTATCCTCGTTTATATATGTAATATTAATGAGATGGTGGATATTGATGACCATGGTTAACAATGTGATAGTAAGTAGTTCAAATATTTATAGCATAGTAATTGATAAACATGTCAAATCTAGTAGTTCAGTAATCTGAAACATGTGCAGACAATATCGATCACCTTAAAATCAGACCTGAAAACAATTCAAAGCATAGATCCAAAACTCTTAGCATAATAATTTTTACATGCAAAAGATGTTAATTTTTGTAGTAATATTCAAAGAATAGATTTATTTATAGATTTTTATTTATATCAATTACATAATGTAATTTTAGACCTTTATTTATAACATATGGCCGTAATATAGCAGTTTACCACATAGCTCTTTGTACACCGGCTAATTGATTATGATCGGCTAGATCTCTAAAAACAATTCTGCTTAATCTCCATCGATAGACAACTCCTCGAGGCCTGGACGTAATAACACATCTCTTTTTACATCTCATTAGTGTGGAGTCTCTAGGAAATGAATTGATTTCAGTGGTCGCAAGTTCTTTAATTTCCTGAGGCAGAATATCATTCCTTCTTAATGCGTTAACTCGTAGTCGCATTGGGGCATATTCTGTAGTTATCTTTCTTCTTTTTACATCCCTTATCATTCGATGATCTACCCATTTATTTCTAATTATCCGCGTTTGCAACTAAATTTGAGGTTAGAAAAGTACAAGACATTATCGAATACACTTACGCATTGTGTGGATGAGGTGATTATATTTTTAAACGGTATGCATATATTTTTTACACAATTTAACAACATTACTTAATAAATATTTGACCTGGAATAAACAAATTAATCGAACAATCAGGCGGAAGGGCACAATAACAGTGAATATAGGAACATAGGAACTACATACATATATGTAGATAAAATTATATACGGTCGCGTGTACGAAAAATTGCCCAATTTTACCCATGTGCACTGACTTCAAATGTTATTTATTTGTTTATTAGATGGGTGCACTGTCACAACGCTACATATTATTGTGTTGAATAAAATATAATCGAAAAAGGGAAGGGAGCGTCATTGGTCCAAAGAGAATACTACACAAGATGCCTTAAAGTAGTCAAATACCCTTCTTTGTACCTTGTATATCAAAATAGTTGAATTACTAAACTTACCATATTTTTGTTCATATTGGAATGCGCCAATTAAAGATTAAGATTTAAAAAATTCGCCTGCTATTCGAAAAATCTATGAAATGATTAATAACAAACATTTAGGATTTGATTTTGTATTGTCAAACAACTGAGCACTGAGGGTAACTTATACAGCAACTTTACAATCCCTGTAATTTGATTTTTTAATTTTCTCTAGAAGATCTTTCTTGAGTAATTCATACAACTGCAAAATTAATCATACAGCTATTTCTCGCCATTACATATTATATTGTATAAAGTATTGAACAATAAAACAAGAGTAATTTTATAGAAAAGTTTTTAATTGAATTTGTAACATAAAGTAAACAAATATTTTAACCTTAATCAAAAAGACCCAGTCCCATGTCTTCGTCTGATTCTTCGGGTTCCGATTCCTTCTTCTTTTCTTCCTTCGCTGCTTCTGCCGGAGTAGCGGCGGCCGCTGGCGCTGCACCACTTGCAACTGGAGCACCACCGCCACCACCTACACCGGAACCAACGTTGGTGATAAGGTCTTTGATATTAATTCCTTCTAGAGCTTTGGCGAAAAGCCCTGGCCAATAGGGTTCGATATCCACAGCAGCGGCTTTGAGAATAGTTTGAATTTTTTCGCCCTAAAAATAGAAAAATAAATTAATATTAAGCGAATTCGCATTGATATACGGCTTACTTGATAAAATTATTTAATCGATGATAAATAAAATACTTGAGAAAAACATGATATAAATATTTTATAGGTTAGTTGATGTAATGTGCACTTACCGTAATTGCTACATCGTCGTCAGTTAAAATGAGGGAGGCGTAAACACAGGCTAATTCAGCAGTGGTAGTCATTTTTAAAATATGTATTATTTTTATATGTATATATTGTGCAAGTCGCCAATAGGCCTTAGCTCATTAGAGAACAAGCACACGTTTGCAGAATGCTCAACTCGGAAAGAGCAACAAAACAGCTTTTAGTTAGATAGTAGCTTCACTACTACCACTACACTTTTATATGTTACACTAAAGTAAATAAAGATGAAACCTAGACCGCCTAGACATTTCTTCATTTACTGCATAATAACATAATTAGTTCATGAATGATTATATGTTTATATAAAACGAAATATTATTGTGGTGACGTATAATAGAGCTTGTAGTTCAATCAAATAGATTTTTTTCACTTTCATTTCTGTTGGTACTGTTAGTTGCATTCAAACGTCAGTGATGTGTTATGTTAGTTTTAAATATAAAACTTAAAAAATAATAATTAACAAAACCGAATTTGATTTGTGCAAATCGTTAATAATTGAAAGTGTACGTCTTAGTGATTATTAAAATAATGGGTCGTAAATGTGGAATATCTGTTTGTTTGTCTGACTCAAGTAGAGAAGAAGATAGAGGAGTGACCTTCCATAAAATTCCAATGCACCCTGATATTCGTCCCAAATGGATGTCTCTTTGTCGTATACCGGAGGATAAAAAATTTATGAAAGTTATTTATGTGTGTTCCCGACATTTTCTAAAAGTTGATTTTTGTCATTTTAAAGGAAAAAAGTATATGTTAAGGCAAGGTGTATTGCCTAGTGTTTTTCCTTGGAATAAAAATAAGATTGAAGTAAAATCTGACAAAATAAAAGGCGAAGTTGAGGAAATCGACAAAAATGACGAAGGTAATAATGAAGAGTGCTCTAAAACTGAAAACATGCCTGAAATTGTACCACAAATAAAATTTGAGGTCACAGAACAAGATTTTAATGCAAGTACATCATTGGTATTGAAATCAGAGAAAGATATTTTAGATATGGCAAACTTGAAAGAAGAAGTAGTAAGTCCTAATCAATCAACAACCATTGAGCAGAAAGTAAAAACAGTTGAAACAGCAACAGGCCCATTAACATTTGCACCAAATACAAGAATTGAAGCATTAGATTTTAATCAGTCTTGGTGTCCTGCTCAAATTGTTGAAGTAGATTATCAAGAAAACGAAGTTTTAGTTCATTTTGAGAAATATTCAAATAAATATGATGAATGGATATGTATGAATAGCTCAACTTTGAGAGCATTGTCTACAAATACTACTAATAGCAGTGGTACAAGTAAAAAAATAGAAACATATGAAATTGGTGAAAGATGCTTAGCAACTTGGACTAATGCTAGAAAGTTTCCAGCAACTGTGTCAAAAATAATTGATAAAGGTACAAAAAAATTAGTTGTGGGTTATTAGGTTAGGTTTATCTCCTTTTTTATTTTTAATTTAGATACATACGAAGTACATTTCGATGATGGTTATGTAAAAGTTTTGAAAGCTCATAGAATGTCTAAAGCTACAGGTAAAGTATTACAAGCTTCTCCATTATTTGATCCTGTTACTGGAACAAAGCAGGAAAGACGTGATCGTAAAAGGAAGATAAATGTCGCTGCTTTATTTGGTAAAAGACAGAGAGCTAATAGTCAGGAGGAGGTAACTACTTCTAAAGTTACTGACAATTCAGCCGTTAGCCTTACAGAAGAGGTAGAAAGTTGGACACCCAAGTAAGATTATATTTTTTCATGGTATTTTTGACATTTTGCATGTATAACCTTTTTTTACATATTGTGAATAAAAATTGATATTTATGGGTAGATTATTTATTTTAATTTATTTTACCTTAGAATATGACATTTTTATTTGATGTTATTGAAATTTATTTGTATTGAAAGACATTTCGATAGAAAACATTGTTAAAAACTAAAGTTGTTGGATTGTGAAAGTGTTTCTGTGCTTTAATACCTTAATTCTATTATTGTGTCCTTGTGTAATAGTTAATATTTGGCATAAACTGTTTTTGGCACAATTATAATTAAAATCTACACACTAATTACTTACTAGATGGGAAAATGGCAGACCAGTTGGTGAAGATTCGACAATTGAGACTATAGATGGCCCAAGGCCATCGGTTATAGTTCCAGATCCTCGTTTACCACCACATTGGGTTAAGCATTTGGCACAACGAAATCATGGAGCTCCAGCTGGCAAATGGAACTCGTTTATAGTTAAGTAAGTAAATGTCAAATGTTAAATATACTTTCTTTTTTTGCAAAATATTTTATTTAAAGGTAGAACTGATTATTGATATTGTTGAAGTATGTGGTAAGAAAACCACAAATCTCTTTATTATAAACAAATAGCTGTGATAATGCTTTTATCAGTTTAAAACCATGTCTGAGAGTATACATATAACCTGCAGTTGTTGCAATAGGTATTTACTTTGCTACCATTTGTGTTAGATATACTAAAATCTAACTAAAGTCCAAATGTTTTCATTTACATTCTCGTCGTAAGATATCTGCAACCTGGTTTATTTTTAGTCCAGACGGTCGGAAATTTAGAACAAAATCGGAAATAAAAGCGTATATTGAGGAAAATACCGAACTAAACTTAACAGAATCAATGTTTGATTTTTCAATCTCTAAGAAATCCAGAAAGAGCACGTCAGAGAAGAAACATTCCTTTACATCAACGGAGCCCATGCTGCGTGACAATTCTCCGTCGGAATCACCAAACGATGAAGAAAGTAAGAATAGAGGTTACTACGAATTTTTAATCATGTTTTTCATGCATATTATCGTTTTTAGTTATTACAGAACTTCCAAATTGTTTAAAAATCCCTGTAGTGGATAATGCTTATAAATGTCCAATTGAAGGTTGTGGCAAGAACTTTAGGAGGGAAAATCTAGCGCAAATGCACGTGAAACATTACCATCCGGAGTATACAAAGTTTTTAGATTCGACACCAAACGTTGCGGATTTAGCTTATGCCAGAACAGTTGGAGAATCTTTGGATAGGTCACCTAGTCAAGATAAACCAAGAACACCAGCACCGAAACCAATACAAAAGATCCTAAATCCAAAGACACCAATTTCAAGATCTACACAATCACCTTCATTTGAAATTGAACAACAACATGCTGCGAAGATTAGAGACTCTGAAATTATAAAGCTGTTAAGTAGTAAACCTAGTGATGGCATTAAAAAGGATGATCAGAGATCACAATCACCGATTCTACCATCTGGTTTACCGCCAAGTATGTATCCTGATATTAAATTAAAAGATCTGTTGAATAAATCCGAAGCCATACCTAAAAGAGACGATATCAATTTGAAAACATTGAGCGCAAGTACTCAAAGGCCTACAGGTATAAAAACTTTATTACCCGTAACACGTATAGAACCGAAATTAGAAGAAAATGAATTGGAAAACAAATTTCCCTTGAATAAAAATGTAATGGGAAAGCATGCAGTTAAGCGTAAACGCAATGCTTCTGAAAATACCGAGGTGCAACCAAAACTTAACAAAGAGGTGGCTGATATTGTTGTTAAAACGGAACCAGTTCCTCCAGAACAACCGAGTAATGTTATAATCGAAGGCGGCGAAGTTATAAAAATTGTACAAATGAAACGCGAAGAGATAATCAACTGTACGTGTGGTATCACTGAAGAAGATGGTCTTATGATTCAGTGTGAATTATGTCTGTGTTGGCAACATGCCTATTGCAATAACATTGAACGTGAAAGTCAAGTTCCAGAGAAGTATATTTGTTACATATGCCAAAATCCTGCAAAACAACGATCTTCGAAAAAATATTTACACGATCAAGATTGGTTGAAGCACGGTACTTTGGCCGTGGGAAATTACCATTGTAAAGATGAACATATATTGAAGGAACGCTTTGAAAAATTGAAGAAAAGTCACGACTTGTCTGGAGCCTTATTGGAGCTTAAGGATTATATGCATACACTTCGGGTGAAGACAAAAATAGCTCAGTAAGTCAACTATACCACTCCCATTTTTTTCTAGTAATAAAACCGTACTGTTTTAGGGCGAAAAATCATCCAAAATCATATCTATGGTCCAAACTATGGGAAAAACTACCTTTACCAGAAAAGATGGAATTTAAAGATGAGAATCAAAATACAAAACAAGAAGATGATCACCAGTATAGCAAAAATGACGAAGCTGGAGATACTGTCCTTTTGTCTTTGCTGAAACCAGTTAAGGACGAAGTTTCGGACGTTGGAGAGTTTCCAAAACTAGACTTAAACACTCTCATAGAGAATAATCTAGATCAAGTGCCTGTAAATACATTGAGAATACCGCAACCAGAAGCAGCAATAGATTTGGCAGACTGCAGACTGAATCTATTGGAACATATCCAGCATAGTCAGTCGTTGGTAGAAGAACGATTGAATGATTTTGAAGAGCAAATAAATAAATTGGAGCCGCTATTAGAGGAAGATGAAGAGAACAGTGAAGAATACCCAAGATTGAGACAGACAACCCAAATGTTAATGAGAGATCTAACCGTGTTTAAAGAATTATCGTCGATGACTAGTTTCTAGGTTTGTTTTGTGTTACACATTTTATTTGTTGTTGTTTGTTCATTGTTTAATATTACAATATATTCAAAATATATTTGCTACATTAATTCTATTTCATTTATTTACCCAAAGTAATTCTGGCAGATTGAGGAGAAATTGTATATTGTGAATAGCAGCAAAATTCAAGTTTTGGTTAACAATAAAATAAATTGTATTGTACAATTTCATTTACATTTTCAATTTAAATAAGCAATCAACCCTATTTGTTTTGAATATTATATTATTTAAATTATTGTTCATACGTACTCCTGCAATCTGAAACCTTTAGATTATATACTGTGTTTTTTTAAATATCTGAACATACGTTTTCAATGCTCTAAAGCGTTACTTTTAACTGGACGTAGGATTGAAAATTTGATAGTGAATGATGAAATTTGATGAATTGAAGATGCTTTTTAATGGTTACTCTTCGGTTTGCAGATTCTCTGCCGTGTAGAAAGTTTGTAGTAACACTATTGAGAACCGAAAAGCAGTCAGCCTGAAAACTGTTTTAAATGCTTTTATATGCTGTAATGTAATTTTTTCATTTCCCAAAATATTCCATTTTCTTAAGAATGTAACATTACGGACAATGTAGAGGAGTATGAAAGTGACTTCACAGCTATATGTCCTGGTAAGTCACTTGTTACAGCATAACATTCTAAGAGAAAGTTTACTGACGCTGTGTTTTCGGTTATGTTTATGCGTTTCAAACGTTTATGAAAGTGAGGAGTGAACTGAAAAATAACTAAAATTAAACAAAAGTAAAAGTAGTAACAAGAAGGTTATAAATCAAGAATACCTCTAACAAACGGTTATTTCGCAAGAAATAGTCTTACAACTGGCGTAGTTCTTTCTTCTTAAAAGTGCGTTAGGCAATGAAATGCGATATCAGCTTTTCTTGCTCTTGACGGGTTTAACAGTCTATCAAAACTGGAAAATTCGAAACCATTTTTTTTTATTGCTTGAACTATCACTTGAATAAAGAAGATACAGTGGTTTCATTTTTGTATTTAGCGCCTAGGTTTTTTTAGTTTGTACTTATTCCGATAATTTATCTATTTTAAAATTTGATGGATATTTGAACGACTTTGCTTGAATTAATCAGACTAAGTAAAAAAAAAAGGGTTGATATGACAAATGTCTGTCAGAAATTACCGTTAATATATCATATGCGGCTATTATTAGGGTGTTATTTGCTTGTTATACTACTAGATTTTAATTTTAGATTATTTAGTAATTTTTTTACAAAGTTTGAAGTTTTATAAATACTTTAGGCTCTATAAAACTGAAGAGCTACTGCAAGCACTCTTGAGATTTGTAACGTTTTATGTCGCGCTGTTGTAATGGTATTTTACATAAAAAAACCAGCTTATATAAATATTCTGTGCGTACAGTAGCCAGCTGTGGGCTATATTTTTCGTTTCTGGCGGGTGAAAATATGCCTTGTTAGAGATGTCGTCAACGTTATTTGGTGTTGTATGAAACGTTTCCAATATTTTCTCTGCATGTTTTTCTTAAATCGGTCACGTTACTTTAAAAATCTAGGGTAATTGACCCTTATGCTGACGACACTTTTCTTTTGTTCATTATAGTGCGTACAACAGTGGCGGTTCGTTGCCAAACTTGTGGGATGGACAGATGACAAGAAAAATTAATTAATTTTTTTCCGCTATTGACATTATTTACGCATACATCTCCGAAGCAAAATAACGAGCGGTTGATGTAAAATTCAAAATTAAAGAAAAACATGATACATCGAGAATCCAGTGAAGTGAAACAGAAACCAAATAGCGAACACTTGTGTTAGTGGACTGGCGTCGACCAAAGCTGCATTTTCTATATGTAGGCGTAATTTATTATTTCGTGCAAATTCGTAACACATTCGGGTCAATTTAAGATAGCCACATAATGTTGGGAAAACAGTTGGCTCTAGCGAATACACTATTTTATATACAATTATGATGCAAACATCGTATATGTGCAATGTATCGCTTTATTCTTTATTTTGTTAGCTTGGTAATATTTCTAGAGTCCTTGATGAAATATCTTAACGCAGAAGTCACCACTGGTGTACTTTATGATGTTTAAGGCTGTTCTGCGTTTTCGTGTAGAACGGCATGGATTTACCAACAGAGTTGTAGACACGTTGTGCAGGGTAATCGTAATGGTGCATTAGTATTCTGGGACTTGGTAATCTACTTTATAACTTCTGTATCAAATAACGATAATTTTTTTACTAAGTTGGCAATGCTAAGTTGTTAACACTTTCACTATATTTGTACGTTGAACGCAGTGTCTTATAATCAGGTCGACTGTGTTTATAGTTGAAGGGTATTCTCGTACGTCCTTGAAACCAAGGAGTAGAGTAATAAGTAGAGTGGAAGGGATAACCACGACCAACGGAGGTCAGAATATCACAGTCGTAACCATTACTAATACGTACTTAACATTTCCTGTATTATTATATACAACGTTTAAATTTATAATTTGTTTTCATCCCATGCCATCATACACAAGCTGTACGAGACAAGTTATATGATGTAATATGCCGTTGAAGTATTATAGTAATGCAAATCAATGACGTGTGGGTAAAGATCCGTTGGACAGATATTACGTTTGAAGTAATACATACACATAGTTTGTTTCAGTATACAAATTTATTGAAACATTACATTTGCACTTTAACTTAAACTACATTTTTGTTAATTAAATATAGAAATTATAAGGCGTTCCAAACACGGATGAGTAAAAGGAACACCTCTCAGTAAAATAACTATACATTTGGCAATCAGTTAAATGATAAGATGAAATGTTCACTTATCACCACACTAATACAGTGTCCATTGCACAATCAGTCGGTGGCCCCTTCATAAAAATGTAGTCAAATAACAGGTGCACAGTATGCTGGTGTATTTGTATATTCATCCCTAAATAAAAAAAAATAACGACAACAAGAGAACTGCGTTCCAAATATATAAAACAGAAAAAGAAAATTTTAATCCTAAATACATCGCCACATCGTGGTTGTTTGTAAGTAACAAAAGAGAAACAAACACAGCATCGTTATTTCAAATAATTGTAATCTTTGTACTGAGAAAAGTATATAAGAAACGTAAGGATAAGACGACATTCAAGTTATAGTACCTCTTAGATTATTACAATTATTTATGCATAAAAGTTGGATTAATTGTTAGTATAATTATTATATGATAACACAGCATTAATAATTTTTTTTTCTTAAAATTATTTTATCACGTGTATGGCATCGTTACAATACATAAAATGTTAGGATAAATTTGCTTCCGTATACACTGCCTTTCAAAAGTACAAAATGAAACTTAAAACATATAACGATATATGTAAAATTATTCCTCTTAAGATTATTGTAGGCTATACTTTTTCTTTTATCGAAATTTCTTTAAAACAAAAATTAAGCATCCCATAAAACAACTTCCTTTCAATCAAGCCATTCACAATAAAATAAGAAAATTAAACAAGTAAATTGCATAAAAATACACGACAAATAAAACCATATTAAGAAACAAACCAACTCAAAATTGTATATATTTTTTTAGATAAGTACTTATAAATATACAGTGATTGCCATGATTTTTGCACCGAAAAAGCTTTTTATTACCGTTTTCCTTCTGAAATATATTTATGCTATTAGTTTGTGTTTATGTGGTAACTACACGCGCTCAAATCAAATATATTGCATGTTATACAATTAAATTGCGTAATATAGTATTGCATTTTAAAGTAATAGTATTTTGAGTAGAAGTGTCAAATTTATTTACTTATTATTAAAAAATATACGTTTTTTTAAAAAATTGGATCAACAAAATGATAGTTTAGTTAGCTATTTTTAAAAATCGTCTATTCCTAAACAAATAATACCTCATCAGATCTAATTAGGTATAAACTAACAGCACAATTATGTTTACAAAAAGGCAAAAAAAACTGTGCAAGCTTTTTGATGGTCACTGTGTATAATGATGAATTGACTAAAACAAATGCTAAATAGAAATCTAGAAAATTTCTTTTAAGATATTACCCAGCTTGAATCGTATCCGTCGTGCGTCTATTTTTTTTGAAAAACACTGTATAAGAATAGTTTAAAATTCCATTACATATTAATACTACACGCTAGAAATTAACTTGGCTACTATTACTTCGTCATCATTATTTACAATGTATTATACAACATATTTGAATTCCGTTTCCTAAAAAAATAGTTCCATCTATTATATGCTTACATCTTTAATTTGCATCATATAACCATCGAACGAAATTTTTCTTTATACACTCACCTACAATTATAAAGGAAATAAGACGTGTAACATAGTAATAAACGAATATGACGAACACGAAATATTGAACAAGTTTCCTTTCCACGTAAAGAATTAGAAACTATAAAAAATATTTTTACACGCATCAGCGGTTTTTTTTCTAACAAGGGTTGCTTGTAATGATGTGTAAAAATATTTTGAGTTTTATCCAGTCTAGTTCTTTACACTGAGAAGGGTCTCGGTGTACGCGCTCATTATCAACGAATTTCAACTGTATAAACACAAATCCCAATATTAGTAAAAAACGAACGAATAAAAACTAGATTGATGTGAACTAAAGAAACATACAGTGACACCTGTGGGTAATAATCAAATTGAATGAACAAAAGGGGCGATTAGAAAATTAAAAAATAATTATGATATTTACAATCACTATTTAAATTATTATATTAAAGTTTTTAGATGATTTGCACCATCGGTATTATTTCTCGTTTCGTTTTATAAATTTACACTAGTTTATGATTATTTATTTTTAGTTGTCCTTAGAGGTCATTCTTCAATTTTTAGATTAAATACAGTGTCCTCTACTTATTTCTCTTCCCACTTTGTTTTAAGATAAGTGGAACGAGTGTTGTCCTTCCGAAGCTGCTAGACGTAATTTCTCGCGCATTACTTCGATGCTAGAGTAATCTGGTAGTTTGAGGTAGTTGACGCAAGTCATCACCGATGGTAGGAAGTCATCTGGGTTCATATTAGGCTCCAGAGTTTTTCGTACAACAGTTAGAGGTGGAGAAAGTGATTTAAAACCTGTGCAACGATATGGATGGATAAATAAACTTCACATTACCTTTCCGATATTATCCATTACGCCATTAATTGACCAACAAAAGATTATGATGTAAAAAGAATCGCACAGACATCTACAAAAATACGTGTGTAGTGCACTGGAAAACCAATGACGCATGAGGAACGTTATTAAGGCACGAAGAAGTCACGCCAATTATTAGAAATTAAGAGTTATTATCGAAATATGAACTTGTTTATTTCCTAAGAAAACCTCATTCTTTCGGTAATAAAATGTTAATTTGATATAGGTATTAAATATGTGAACATGAAATGAACATTAGTTGAAATAGGCTTATGGATAAAACGTATTAAATGATAAGCAATAGGCTCATGATAAAGCGTATTCAATGATAAATAGCATAGATCTTTTTAAATCAGGTCCGTTGTCGAAGAAAAGTAAATCCCAAACTACAAAGCGGTTGATTTCTATGCATATAAGTTCATTTCAACACATCCCTGCCATAATGGTCTTGTGGTGCAAGGATTTAGCACGTTACACCGGAGATGTAAAGATGTTGGGTTCAAGTCCCCTCCGAGACCGATATTTTTTCGGAAATTTAATTACGTTGGAAATTGGAAGAAAATGGTAATTTTATCATGCTTTAAATCTGTTTTGGATCCTTGGTTTATCGCAGGGCAATACTGAAACTGGACAGTGATGTAATCTTTTATCTATACCTACGAAGTGTAACTATGTTTTTCTGTTGGAAAATGATACTAAGATATCATAATGTTTATATACAGATAACGTAAGTACAGTTTTGAAATTGGATTCATACTGATATGAATGATGACGTAACGGATAAGATTGAAACATGAAAATTATGTTCGAATTATTAAATAAAATCTTACCTCCGACTGGTAACCTAGGACTTCCGGTTAAGAATTGTACGAACATTCTTTGCTCTTCGCGATTATAGGAACTTAATATTTCGAATAAGAAACCTATGGCTCTTGAGTCTGCCGTGTAGCCGTGATCGGGCCTGCAACATTCTATCAGCGTTTTTACATCCCAGCCGGTGATGTAATCTTGTGGGCTACCGCAAAACACTGCTTCCAGTTCTTCCGGCTGGAACATTCTAAGGTTTTGTATTGGAAATACGGATTCGAATCCTTCCCGTAGAGATTCCATTTGTCGTGATACTCCCTCCATTATCATCCAGTGGTTAACTAAGTTGATGTACTGGTGTAGGTTGTGAATGCTGACACTTGTTGACTTGCCATTTCTCATTAGCTCGACGCTTGCATGACCGGGCAAGACAAAATCGATCCCTAAGTCAGCGATAGTGCATCCATCAAATTCCAAATTTTCAATCTGAAAGGGATTGTAAATTTAAATATATATCTTTTATGTATGTGGTAATCTATTACCTTTTCATTTTTCTCCGCAAGTGTAAGATCTGGGTTTGTTAAGATTAAATCACGCAGTCTCACAACTTCTTTCATTTTCCTTAAATTTTTATGAATTTCCGGCGTAATGTGGACGAGATCCGACAGAGTTAAGCTATGTTCTTGACATAATAACCATCGATAAAACGTTAACGAAAACGGAAGATCCAACTGAAAAATAAAGCTAGTTTAAATACCAATTTCTTGTGTTGGTCAATCGATGTCTACTTTGTAATAAATAACAACTCAACACATACCATTCTTGAATCCATCACAGCTTTAGCCATAAACTTTCCTAAAAATCTAAATTTCGATTTGACCTTGGTTATATGAGTTACTTTAGCGTTCCTAGGTAATGGCGAAGGGAACAATCCTGCACTGCTGAACACATATTCCCCTGAAGAATCTGGAGCGTTCCATAGCTCTAGATCCGTTCTTTGTAATTCTTTCGATACTAGTGCGTAAAATTCAAGGGTAGGTCCTAAACCAGTGCCGACTTCGTTGTCGTATTGCACTTCTAAAAGGGCTTTCGATGAAGCCAGATCCTGCATTACTTGCTCTGCTTGTTTTAATATATCATCGCGAGATATCGTACGTTTTCGTCTATCTAATCGTGGCGTTACTCTTTCCTGAGAATCGGTAGAGCTTAATTCGGGCGTCATATCCAGCAGACGTTGCAATGCACGATCACGATCGAATGAGGTTGCGTAGAAAAGCAATTGCCTAGTTTCGAACGGGAATAAGAATGGACACACGGTTGCTATTTGCTGTAACCAATTTGGCAGGTTACCTGTCATTATGACCAGAGGATCCTGTAGCTGTCGGCTCGCTTTCGCAGCTATTTTAATGTTCAAAAATTCGGTAGATGGAAGAATGGGTTTATATTCTAACAGCGGATAAAGCGTATTCCAGTGTAAATTTAACGCGTGTAAAATTCTTAGCAAGCAAAGCACGTCTAGGGAAGCGTCTTGAATTGTAACAGTCTCCGGGAGAGATGTCGTTAAGAATGGCGTTAACGGAGATTGTGGTAACGGCACGATACCCTCTGGAAAGAAAGCACTGTTATTAAAAATATTTCTATTTGTTTAGCGAGTTATGTGTACACTGCAGTCCTTAAGTTTACATTACTTAAAATAGTGATTTATTGTGAAAACAAATTAGATAAAAGTTATACAAGTTTACTTAAAAAAAGATAATATTTTGACGTAGATGCATTTTATCGGATTAGTACTAATGACATTTCACGATAATCGCAAAGACTGTGGGATTGTACTGCAATAACTTCAACAGTACATAAATTAATAAACTTTTCTCCGAACGCAGCATTTTAAGAGCACGTGGTCTCTTATTGCTAACAGAGTTACCGACTGAAATATAAAAATTAAAATGGCGGGTTCTAAAAGTTCTTAAATTGCCAACATTTTACAATCTATTGGGTGATCCCAAATACTTCCGTCTCTCCCTCAAAAGGAGAAACAGAAAAGTATCTTGTGGCCAGTGCATTAGTATTACGGTAATATCAAAGTCGAATGGCGATGGTTGTTTGTTAAGTTTTTGTTCTTTTTCATGAATACAGTTCCATAAGTGTCAAATTATTTGGAAAAGTATATATATTAAGTATTTCAAGGTCTTTTTAATTCGATGTTATGCTCCATATGTCCAGCTATGTTAGATAATTCTGGTTTATCAAAACGATAATGCCAGCTATATTTTTTAAACCTCATTTTAATACTCCTTTTTGTTTGTCCAATGTAATTATTACAATCATTACATGCATTTTCGTAAATTGCAGACTTTTGCTTCGTATCCAGTTTACCTTTAGGATTGTCCAAGAGATTTTTTAAGGCGCTTTCTGAGAGAAAAGACACGTTCATATTTTCTTAGCAGAAAATGTTACTTAATTCTTTTACTGCTTAAGTAGTTTCTTATTGTCGGTGTCTGTTGGAGCCAAGGTTGTAAAATTTCTGACGAACTTCCCTTGAAATACGGTCGATATCCTTAATCTTACTTAACGGGAATGTAACGATTTTACGAGGATCACACGATATATTTTGAGATGCCACGAAATTAGAGAAGTTGGAGCTGACAACACTGCATTTCATTAAGTAGTAAGCTCCGACTGTCAGTTGAGTCGATGCAAACGTAGTACATACGATTTGTCATCGAAACATAGACTTGTCAAGAGAAGATGTGCGCGCAATGATCTACTACGATTTTAAGGTCGGTTTAAGTGAACAACAAAGTCTTGAACGATTGCAACTTGCATTTGGTGATGAAAGTCCTTCAAGCGCACCTGTATTTCGCTGGTATAGCGTATTTAAAAAAGGACGGATATCGCTTGGTGATGAAGCACGTGTTGATAGGTCCTGCTCATCAGTTACCATTGGAAACATTGAGAATGAAACGTATCATCGACAAAGATCCAATATGCCAATAACCTATCACGCGATTGAGACAACTTTTGGTGTTGGATCCGCAACAGTAAATTCAATCTTACATGATCACTTTTGGATCAAAACAATTGTTACTCGTTGGGTGCCACACACGCTTCTTAACGTTTTCCAAAAGGCTGAGCGGGTAAGAATCGCTCGAGAAACGTTAGAAATGTTACGTAATGGAGGACATCGCATTCTATCTCGAATAGTAACACGTGATGAAACTTACATCCTATTTTACGATATTCCTACCTGCCAGAAAAACCACGTGTGGATTCACGAAGATGCACCAATACCAACAATGGCCAAAAAGCAAAGAACGGTCAAGAAAGTTATGGTACGCTTTTTTTTTTCGTAGTACAGGATGAGTAAAAGCAATCGCAGCAAATGGTACACCATAAAATGTTTCTTGACGTGATATTGTTGACGATGGACTCTCATAATAACTAGAGTTGTTAGGGCTATTTCCATCGTCCGTTGAATTTGTATAGTCCGACGTTTCGGCAGTCTGTCTACTGCCGTCTTCAGAGGCGCCTTGAGAAGGGCTGTTGGTTGCACATTGAAGCATGATTGCTCTGGCAAGCAACAGCCCTTCTCATGGTGCCCATGAAGACGACAGTAGACAGACTGCCAAAACGTGGATCTATACAAGTTCAACGAACGATGGAAATAGCCCAAACAACAACTCTAGTTATCATAAAATGTTTACCTGCAGTTCCGGAGTCAGTGAACTTTCGCGGGTTAATCTTACATCACGACCATGCATTGTCACACAGTGCACAGCAGACAAGTAAAAATTCTACTGTGAAAATAATCATTGAACATCCATCTTATTCCTTCTGATTTGGCCATGTACGATTTTCGACGTTTCACCACGGAGAATAAGATAGATGAAGCAATTCATCAACTTTCTGAGAGGGTCCTAAAAGATGACTGGCATCAAGTTTTACGTTTTGGAAGCTCCGGTTACAAAAGTGCATTGATACAGGAGATGATTATTTTGAACATAAATAAAATTATTTTCGTAAAGAGACTTAGTCTTCTTGTATCTCAAAATATATAGCCTGACTCTCACATCAACAAGGAAACTGATTGCAAACACTTCTTGTTTCCCGTAATGTTATGAATCAGCCCATGCGTTAAACAAGATACATAGCAATAAATACCGTACATTTGTCCATCGTCGCGTGGGAATAAGTCTGTTACAACAGTATATAGTTAAAACAGTTAAACATTGCGGTAGTAATGTTAAGGTTTAGGGTTGCATCTAAGAATTACTTCGAGTAATAGTAAGAATGCCGATTTCAAACATAATGCCAAAATAGTAAAAAACTTTTTTGATAATCGGAAGACGGAATTATGAATATGACATGGCCTCTTCAAAGTTCAGACTGTAACTTCATTGAATTCCTATGGGATAGTTTATCCACAAGCAATGAGATTTCTTATATCGTCTTATAAAACGCATGGAATAATACAGCATTTGTAACGCTATCGCAAATTAACGCTATTTTGGTGAAAGTAAAATATAGTTTGTATCATAGTAATTATATATTAAGATTTACTAGTACGTAGTTATTGTTCTCTAAATATTTTTTTTTTGTAAATCTGAAGCATCTGTTTTATTTCACAGTAACAAACTTTTATCCAATGCGATTAAATTTATGGATGGCAGTGTAACTAAAATGTATTATTACTTTAAAAGGAACTATATTAAAAATTGTTATATTTACCATTCCACAACTCATCACCTTTCCTTCTTGATGTGCTTTTACTCGAGGAACCTTTACCTTTTCTACTGGAGTGTGTTGAAGAGCAACTGGATTGTTTACTAGAAGGTGAAGGTTCTTCCCGAAGAGGGCGATAGTAGATGGTATGTGTTTGTACCCAAACTCCAGCATGACCTGGAATAAAAAATATTTATATACAGATAACGGAAGTGACTTCCTAATAGGCAACTATTACTATTTTCGAATCGACCTAAAAATTCTATTTTACCTATACTCTTAAATATGGTCAGAATAGTTTGAGCGTTAACAAACCTTAGTACTAATGTACGATCAAGTAAATTTGATTCTTTAATATCCTATACTGTTCAAAATATTTACGGCAATAATAAATAACGAGGATACAATATATACTCCTCTAATTAGGACTACTCTACTCTTGAATATTTAGCTTCGTCGTTAAAGGTAATTGTTCTTACTCTTTATAGAAGGTGATGTCAAGCAGACATTCCTTCTTCTAGTAAAAGAGGGCGATATTTCATTTGGACTTATGTACATTTTGACACAATACATGAATAGTGTTGAGATCTTTTTTCTTAAGTTGTGATATGATTTTAAAGGGGGTTTCAATAAGAGCGCAAGATTTGAATTGCCTGCCATGCTTGACAGTCATAATGACACGTAATTATGAGGTGACAGATCGAAATCTGACAAATGGGAGTTAGTAAACATGGATCACCACACGACAGAACAACAGGTCCTGATTATTAAACATTTCTTTGAAGGTGAGGATGGTAATGCAGTAACGGTGAATGTCGAACGTTATCTTGCTATTTTTTGTGTCTCAATTAGAAAATATTGCTCTTGGCGACATGTGGTTTCAGCAGCACGGTGCCGCATGTCATACCGCCTGTAAAACTTTGGCGGTCTTGCACGAGTTTGCTCCTGGCTGTGTCATTTCCCGGTTTGGTGACCAGAATTCGCCACCACGTTCTTGCGATTTAACACCTTTAAACTTCTGGCTGTGGGGTTATCTGAAGTCACAGGTTTATGCCAACACGCCCGCAATGAGCCAAAGCATTGAAGGCTGAAATTAGACGCTCTATCACTGAAATACTGTGACATGTGTACAATCGTGTTATTGCAAATTTCGTCAAAAGAGTACGCATGTGTCAGCAAACACATGGTGGTTATTTACAAGATATTTTGTTTCATACATAATGCCCAAATGTAAACATTATAAATCAATAAGTATGTCAATACCTTGCTATAGAAAACCATTTTTTATTGAAAAGCTTGTGCCTTAATTGAAACTCTATATTTGTCGCGGATTATAATTACTAACATGTCAGCGTACCCTAACACCTTGTGTACGGGTGCTCAATGGCTTCTTTAGATGACCTACACGGCTGACGTGCCAAAAATCGACGAAAAAATAGAACAGTTCCTATTTTTTAATGCACGTTAGAATTTACGATGAAAACTTTGTATGCGGCAATAACTTTTTCTGTGCATTAAAATTTACTATAAATGGATTATTAATACATACCTAATGGTGTTTCGTTATCAGTATCTGTTTCACTTTGATCGTTGCCGTTATTACTAAATTGTCTCACAGCTTGATAAACGGTCATATTATAAGGCAAAACCGTGTTTCCAATGAGAAACTGGAGTTTATGTTTAGAACCAGCTTGCGATATAACCACGGCTGCTAAGGTATCGTCGATATCACCATCGCCCGAGTCTCCATCGTCACTATCTGCGCTATCTCTATCACGTACTCTACCGTAACCTCTCACAACCAAATAACGTTCAATTGCTTGTACTAAAGCTAAAGGATCAATCTTCACTGTGCCACCTTTCCATTGCTTCAAATTCGTACAGTCTGGATGACGCTGGAGATTACACTATAACAATTATATTTCATTAAAAAGTATTCCCAATTATAATATATAGCGGCTATCTTAAAGAAGAAGACATCAAACATAACTTTTTTGTTAAACTTTATTACTTTTGGTAATAATCAATCTTGACAATTTTTCCTCGGATAAGCTTATTTGAAATTAGATCGTAATGTATAAAATTTCAAAAATGCTCCAAAAATTGAAAAATCTTATATTTGCGGAGATTTAACACTAAAACTTATTTTTTTAAGTGTATACATTTAATGTTTGTTTATCTTCGAAAAACGGTATTCTCTGGATTTGGAAGTTTTTATTCAAAGACTACAGACTCCTTTTTACAATGCGAAATAATTGTTTTTCATATAATGCAAATTTTTGAGTTATTATATGTCAATAGTGTTATAAAGAACTTACTTTTAATTGGTGTGTATTAAAGAATTTCAAAGCACTAGTTCCGCCTCTGCCGGCGCTCGAGCCTGCCGGTAAATCGTGGACCTTTACTGGAAATTGTTCAAGCTGAGATATGCATCCGTTTAGCTTAGCGACTAGGGCTCCCATCCACATTGACTTCAATTCGACTACTTCCACACTATTATCGTCTAAAGGACATCCCGCAAATACGTTTAAGAACACTCTGAGTCTTTGATCGCGTTCAAGTGATCCAGTAACTCCTGCTAGATAGTTAAGCAATGCTTTGATTAAACCGGAGTGATTCACCTCAAACGGAGATATGTCGGATTCCATTAAGATTTCGCGTAATTCTATAAGGGCGTCACCGCATTCGTCTGTTGGTAATTTCTGTATGGCTGCTGTTAACCTAGAGAGAACATTCAACGCAGGATGTTGATTGCCGGCTAATTCATTCGCAGAATATGTTTCTAAGAACTTGGCGGCCTGGAATTGTATAAAATACTAAGATTAGAAATAGAAGAGATAATATTTCTCATAATTTAAAAATATATTATAGCTTAAAATTACTTAAAGAATATACCGACTACAGGCAGTCACTTTCTATTCTTTCAAACGCAGTATCAAAAATAATCAGGTTTTAATGTGATTCTTGTCTATCCTATATTTATAAGCCAAATTGTTCATTCCAATTCAACATAACACAACAACAGAACTGAACTGTTTACGAATGTAACAAGTACAGCTCGTTCAATTTGGCATGACTCATGACGTTAACGTTGTTGTCAATTATTGATACTATCTCATAGGCTGAATCACATTAATAGATAGCAAGGATAAGGGTTTTATTATAAACAGATACGAACTCGTTGTCGGTGTGTCTTCGATATCGAAGCACCAAATTTGGTCCCCTTCAATACAACCGCAGTATTCAATGGTTGGAAAAGTATCGTAAATTCAAATTAAGCCGTGTATAATTATCCGGAGAATTATACAAAAGAAATAGACACGTGACAGAAACAATTTTTGATACTCACTATAATATAACATGCACGATTGACGTGTGCCCTGAAAAATGGTTTTCGAAGTTTCACATCCGTTTATAACATATTGTGTGGCAAGAAGGTTGACGAAAGAAATAGAAATATAGAACAAAATTTGATACATCATGGATACTCGCTATAACCTCCAATGCGACAGTATCAGAATGGAAGATGAGATTATTGTGGCAACGTAAGAAAAGCATAGATTCCTTTGATATCAAATATCATTACGTCTGTTGTCTGCAGATGGAAATATTTTAACGAGAACACAAATGGTAAAAGTTTTAACATAAAAAATTCTAACATTGTGTAACATTTTTAAATAAGTTTTGGGAGTTTTCGTAAGAGTACACTATGTGAATTTTAATGAAGTTTTAGAGATTAGAAACAATATTACTGTCTCGAAGAAGGGGTAACGCAACCCCGGAACGCCTTGCAAGAAAAATAAAATATGGATTTATATAATAAGAGTAGATTATTTACTTGATTGAAAAATTTCAACATCAAAAGAAAAACTTATTACATATACTTTTAGTGTCACATGATCACACAAAAAGAATAACTGATCTAATTCTACCAAATTTGTACTCTCCAGTTCAAATGTTCTGAATCACTTCCTTCAGGAGATTGTTTTATAAATATTTGGATTATATCACTGGGTGTAGTTTTACCGGCCGATCCCAAGTGACGAAGTACTAAGTACCCAGTGATTGAATAGGTATTTGTTTCCTTATGTACATAATACCTGCATTTGTAATTGGAATTATTTGCCAGCTGAGTTGAGAGAATCATCGTGTTCGCATTATTTTATTGCTTTTTGATTCAGAACTTGAGATCACAACAGTACTTATAAGCAGCGAATATTTAGAACAGGCTGCATAGTGCCGGGTTCATTTGTAGAAAAATAAAACGTTTCGTTAGAAATACTTACCTGCTCCCTAATCCAGCTCCTAGTTTTCTCACGGTTACCTGCTGTAATATTCGAATTTGAAGTCGATTTTCCTAAACAATTGGTTAACGAATCTTTACTATAATTTCTATCGTGCGATGAAGAATTCATATTACGTCCCCATCTAGCCGGATTCAAGCTCTGCAAGAAGCTGCTTGTTTTAGAACTAGACGTTGAACATCTTGGTCGTGAAGTATTACTAGGCGTAGAATTTCCTATCGAAGCGCTTTTATTAAACAGATCTTGCATCAAAGAAGGTGATAGCGGCAAATCTTCATGTCGCGACTTTGAGCGACTTCCTCCGCTAGCTCTTTTATTAACTCTCTTCCGTTTTAATACGTCACTAAGACGAACGTGTGAGGGACTAGGTGAGCGACCTTCTCGCGGTGGTAATCTATTTCCTTCCGGTGTTGATGTGTACAGCGAGCTTGAAGACGTAACAGTAGGAGTATTTCCAGCAGTTCCGTTAGCAGTTAAAGGTGTATTGCTTTGTGACGGACCTGGCTGTGATTCGTTAATACTGGTTGTAAAAGAAGTTGTACTGGAGTTGGTTGATTTCGGAGGACTAACACCTAACGGAACTTCGGGATCAGCTAATTGATTTATTTGATGCATAACCCCCTCTCTATGAAAATGAACACCAAAAACGTCCGGTAACTTGGTCATTAGTATATCAGCCATCTGTAAAGCACCAACGACAATTCTTAAATCATTGGAAGCCATCATTCCCGCTATGTGGCTGCTAACAATTTGATTCTTCAAAACTTGTTTTAACAACTCAGGCGTTGCGTAATAAACCATTCTAAGCAAGGCTTTTAAACATTTACATCTCACAGCTGGTCCAGCACTCGAAGAATACACTTCATATAGAACAGAAAATAGAGATCTTATAAAAGCTGCTGCTAATCCTCTTTCTTCTCTCAAACAAGCAACCCTTGCGTCTCTGCTGGCGGAATTCGGTCTACTTCCCGTTGTTACAGGTTCGCTAGAATTAACCTGGGAGTTATTTGTTGAAAAGTGCCGTTGCACCGGCCTAGTAGTCCCAGTGTCTTCGTTGATTTGTTGCATGGAATGAAAATCTATTGTATAGGTGCGACCTAGAGTATTTAAGCTAACTTCGTCATCTCCATTCATATGCGCAGCTTCAATCATCCGGCTATCTACTGGGCCATACGAGTGCCACAGGCCTCTATCATCACGCCATTGCCAGGTTGGATAGTCCTTATTCATATTAGTGGGCCGTTCTAACAAGATATTTACCGCGAAAATTCCATCTGATGGTAACTTTGGCATGAGCTCTCCAATTAAGGTGGTTATTTCATATAATTCTTGAGGTTGCCTAAAAAACATGCTCAGTTGTAATAGTTATTTGCATGAACCAATTGTGTGTTTTTAAGTATTATTTTAAATGTGCCTCAACTTACCTTGGTACCAATTCTACTTCATCTTGATTAAACTCTGCCGATCCAGTAAGAAGATAAAGTAAGGTTTCAGATATATTTTGTTTCAAAAGAGTGAGAGCTAAATCTGGGCAATTTGCGCACATTATCGATAACATTCTTAACACAGTTATAAATGTTCCTGTACTAATTACTGGTGGAGTAACAACTAGTAGCTGTTGCAAATTTGTCAACAATTCAGTGCTAGCAATCTCTTGTAGTCTCGACGGCTCCATTTGGAAACTTTCTACCAATCTATAAAAGGCTAGACAGACACTTTCAACACTTTTCTTATCTTGTTGAGTCAGTCTGTTCGCAAGTAATGGAAGCGATTCCGAGACTAGTTGGAATTCATCAGAAGTCAAGTTTAAACAACAATTTGCTGTTACGGATAAGGCATTTCGTTGGGCATTTATCGAGAAGAAATCCAAATACATGAGACAAGCAGATACCCCTCTCTGTAAATGAAAGAGGTACAAAATTATTACTTACATTACACATTACATAGCTTGCTTTTAATTACAGAGGTAGATTCCAAATTACTTACAGCCTGTAAGATATTTTTAGAATGACGTCTAGATAGCATATCCAAAGCAGTTAGAGATTGCTCCGCTACATCCATGCACTGAATGATTTGAAGTTTCTCTAAAAACACAGGAACTGCGTCAACGACAACACTTGAAGAACGAGGCAATGCTTCCATCATGTAAGTTAAAGCTCTGCAGGCGTGATTCATCTGAAAAAGCGAATAGAAGAATGAATTAATATCAAATTCTTTCAGTTATATGTTTGTGTACTGTATACTCTATACCACGAACAAATACTCTAACAAAAACGTGTGATCATCACGCAATTGTATTCTGGTTGAATCTATGGTATGGTACACATTATTTACACACCAATAGATGTTATTGCTTTAATTCCCTATTTTCTCTTCTTTAGCATTTGTTTGTCCAATTGTTAAGGCTATATAGCTACAGGATCAATCACGGTTAAACATGCTAAGAGTCTACGAAGTTTAGGACTGTAATTCCAGTAAACAGTGGCTGTTGTGTTTACCTCAGAAGCAGCAGGAAAAGTATTTTGTCACTATCGTAATCTCAAAGATTACAATATATTGTGTTGTTAGAGTATGTAAAGTTAGTGTTTTTGATATTCAATCGTTCTCTCGGCAAACTTTACACAGGCTGTTATGAGAAATTAACAGTTGGACTAAAATAAAAATGGCTAACATGGAACATATTCAGTTACAGATTTAAGAAAAGGATTGTAAGTGGTGCATATCATTAATTAAAACTCTAATGGCCTGCAGTTAAAGCTAAAGATTAATGAAACTATCAGTTAAATCTCGGTAAACAATTTAGTGAACTAAAGCGAAAACATGACAGAAAGAAGACTTTTGTAGATATTGATAATTTCACCGACTGCATGTTCAGAAGTACTATGTTTATAAACATATATGTGTTGTTTAATGAATATGGATTTCGTATAACTGCAGAGTACCGTATTACTCTCTATTACGAGAACAGGTTTTTTGCAAATGGTCACACAGCACTTAGAAAAATTCTGCAAAACATTGGATTCTTTTATAAAAAAGATGGTCAAACAGAGCTGACGGAATTACCTCATACTATATTAAAACGTGTACACTATTTATCGGGATATGTTTGTGCCAAGAAATCTGCCATATACCAATTTGCATATTCACTGATAAAATACGGATATTTCAAGATGGAACTGTCGCACGAGCTTGATAAGGTGACAACGTAAGATGCGTATATACAGCAAGAGTTTGCGGTAAAAGGTGATAAATGTTGAATTATGCATTAATATCTTTTCTTATAAATATTTAATTGTAGCCTAATTGTGTTATAAGCTGGTGTGTTACACGTACTCTAGTGATATGAAAGACATGCTATTAATATATGTGTGTCTAAGTACATTAGATAATAACAAGTAAATTTCCACGTCTTACAGCCTTGTTGCATTTAAAAAATGTAAATAGTAAATGATAAAAATGTGAAATTTTACACTAACCTCAAAGCTTTCTTATTTATATTTTGCTTGTTAAACTGATTCTGTAGTTACCGTGGAACAGGCTGTTTGCCATGATCTTGAGAAGTTTGATATTACTTATGTGCAGTTAGTGTACTCGTTAATGGTATAAATTATAATATATTAAGACCATTTAATTCACTTACCATATCAAAGTTATGTTCAATCCTAAGTAAGTTAATTAATGCCGGAACAACTTGCTTTATAGGAAAACCAGTAAGGGTGTCTTCATTACCCATCACAAGCATCTGGCACATCTCGATAACTGCTTGCAGCTGCTGACCTTCATCCCCAGTGGCTTGTAAGCCTTGTAGTAACTGGTGCGCTTTAGTAGCGGCTAAAATCACATCGTGTTAGTTATATTTATAATTAATTATTAATAAAAAGAGCATACAGCTATTTGCACCCATGCTGCGATGTAAGAGATGTTGCATTCGTGGACCCAAAGCGCCGAATAAATGAGGAGGAAGCCCTCTAGCTTCCAGCAGAGCCTGTAGACGACCAACTTCACTGTCATCGCTTTCGGAGTCCGCACCAGGACCAGATGGACCCCCACTACTACCCGTCGCTTGCGTCGCTTCTTGAGGGGAAGGAGGTTCTTCCGAAGCTAAAATAATGTGAATGGAAGGGTTACTATTTACCTGCAGTAATCTCTTATCGTATTTGCTCTATACAAATTGCATTATAATTTGACTAGTTCCACAACAAAGTTCGACATTTCGTATGTAAAGTAATGATACAACATCTACTTCCATAAATGTCTTCGTTAAGTATTTCGAATTTGAATTGTAGCAAAAAGTAAGAAAGCGTGACCAATTCTGTAACTTTTAAAATTATTGATAAAATAGAGATGTACGTGAGAGTATAAATTGAAGTTCTGCCAAACACTGTAAAACATCTAAAAATTCCATTTTCTGTGCAACTCCCACACTATACGATGTTGACAGTGACAGGAAACCCTGTCAAAATCATGTGAATTTTGAGAAAAAAGAATCTTGATTTCTTATTACATTATTTCATTCAATAATTATCGCTTTATACAGGTGTCCTAGAAGTCATGTAAAAAATTAAAATAAGCAGTACGGAACACTATTTCTATTTGTACACAGTTATCGTTAATGGTTTTTAAGGTTGTAACAGATTTTGGGATTTTAGAAGTACCATTATTTTTAGAAAGAAAAACACTATATTTTAATAAAATATAAATAATATGCAAAATGCAAATGTCCAAAATTTCTTCCTTCATCTCTAATACGCATAATCTACATCGTCGGAAGAAAATTCTGCTAAATTCGTTATAGTTGTCTTAAGTAGTGTGAATCACAGAAGTTTAGCAATCATGGTTTGTTTTTTGTTAAGAATTTGTTATTATTGCATTGGAGAAAACAAAATCATATAAAAATAAATGTTGCTTTTAATATACGAAGAAAAAAAATGTTAAATTTAAAAAGTGTAGAAGCAATTATTCAATATAATAGCCATACGCAGGTCTTCTTTTATTGGGTTGCAATAGTTCCCCATTGACGATTCAACACATGCCGTTCCTCAGTAGTCTAAAAAATTTCATGATTTAAAGTGAAATGACTAACGTTTAGCAAGAAGCAAGACTTGATTAGTATACACAGTAATTGTAAAGGTCCAATGTACCCTTTACATAACGGAGTTTTCTATATACTTCATTTTGTTAGTGTTCCTCTAAATTTAACTTATAATAATTAAATTATCGTAGTCACAACCAACACAGGGAATTATAGGTTCGATGATTTCGAAATGTTGATGTGGAAGTTATAACTTTGAGCAAAGTATATAAAACAATATACTAGAAATACAATCAAAATAATCTGAAAGCAAATTTTTGAATTTCTTTGTTTTGGTATCTTAAATTGTGGACAATTCTTTCTAAGGCCTCTCTCTACAAAATTTACTGCTTCTTTTTAGCTAATTATTTCATTGGAAAATTTGTTATTATATTATATACATTTTCTTTACCTGCTAATCCATTGTTAGGCATATCAGGCTGGTCTGCAGCCATGGCGGCGGCGGCGTTTGTAGCAGGGGTGGAGAGCGGGACAGGGGCGGCAGCCCCCACCTTATGTTGGCGGGTAGTGCGGCTGGAGCCTCTGCCACTGCCACTCGCACCGCTTGAACTTGCACAGGAACCCGTTGTTGAATTGTGCCCTAAGAGACGGATAAATTTGGATTTAATATATCGTACTGCCACGCAATGCCTTCTACCAACACATTGATTATTATTCACTTGACTCATCTAGCTCGCACCTTACAGGTTCACTTCAGTTACTGAACTGCATGAAGGTGCTTATGAACATTAAGAAGACTGTAGTAGGGATATAATTGTAAACATGTTTACAAAGAAATATGGTTTTAGAAATTTAATATAATGTTAATGTATACTCCTGGTAATAGGTTCAATATAATATAAAAGATTGTTTGAATAACTATTAGTAATCTAGAAAATTTACATATACAAATATATAATTAGTAATTACATTATAATGTCTACTATATTGATGATTTACTTAAGACATAATGTCTAATATTATTTGCATAGTTGTATCATCTATCATACTACAGAATACAAGGATTTTTTTAATTAAGGTAACTTGACTTGGCTAATTTGTTTAATGGCAGATTAGATTAGTTTTCTTTCCAGAAATAAGATTGGAGGTAAATTTGGTAAAAAGCAAATATATTGCAATGAAATTTGTTTCAGTGGCAACTCTGCGAACAATTAAGACTTCTACTTATAAATATTTTAGTTTGGTTTTAATGTACGTGGTGCAATAAAATAACAAAGATTAATTGCTGTTTCAAAATACAGCGTGTCTATAAATTGGTGAAAAATATGCAAATATATAAACCAAATCCTGATGTTTAATTCATTAAACAACAGCAGTTAGAATGTTGATTTGAGTTGTAAATAAACGTAAGACGAAATTAAACGATGTTTTTATTTAATCAGAAATTATATTTTTTTGCAGCAAGCAAAACGCGATATTTGTGAGGTTCATTATTTTTATTTTTCGATGTGGAGACTACATCGAAGATCAATACACTTTTTCAAACAGTGCTCCATTGTCTTTAAGCCGATGGAAAAGTAGGATGTTTCGAGGTCTGCAAAATAGCCATCTCTAGCGGCGATGACCTCATTTGAGGCAAATCTCTTTCCTCCCACTGGTTTTTTCAGGTTTGGGAATAGGAAAAAGTCGCCGTGGACTAAATCCGGTGAATATGGAGGATGAGAGACTAATTCAGAGTGCAACTCATTCAATTTGGACACGGCGATGCGGGATGAATGAGCCGGTGCATTGGCGTGGCGGAAAAGCACTTTTTTCCGCTGCAACCGAGGCCGGTAATCCTTCAATACTGCATCGAATCGAGTCAATAAATCACTGTAGTATTGACTCGTGATTGTTTTTTCCTTCTGCAGATAGTCGATGAGAATCACACTTTAGGAATCCCAAAAAAATGGACGCCATGACCTTTTCGGCCGATGGAACGGTTTTTGCTTTCTTCGGAACCAATTCGGCCGGAAAAGTCGACTGCTTCGACTGTTCCTTGGTCTCCGGTATGTAGTGGTGGATCCAAGTGTAACGCCTACGAAACACAAAGAAATACCTTGGATTGCGTTGGATCCTGGCCAGACACTCCTCCGAAACGGTCACCCGATTTCGTTTCTGTTCCGGTCTGAGCAAACGCAGTAGCCATCGCGCCGAAATCTTTTTCATACCCAAAATTTCGTGTAGGATATGGCCAACACGTTCTTCTGAGATACCTGTTGTGTTTGCTATCTCTTTCAACTTCAATCACGAATCTTGTCGACCATTTCATCGTCGGTTTTTGGGCCTCCACGGTGTCACTTGTGTTTGTGTGGCCACGTTTGAACTCGCTCACGCAGAAGCTGATGGTCGAAAATGATGGACTACAATCGCCATGAACCTCTAGCAAAATATTTCGAATTTCCGTGGTCGTTTTCCCAGCCAACCAGAAGTGTTTTATCACTGCACGAAATTCGATTTTATCCATTTTTGCGAAACCGTCTGACTTGCTACACAAAACACACTTGAACACCAACTATTGACAGTAGACGTGTGAAATTTTGTCAGTTGTCGACCAATGAATCTACTTCAACCTCCGTGCACCATCTCTTGCCGATTCCGGAAACATTTCAGGTCGCCCTCGTATGTACATTTCATTCTTTATTTAGCTTACGATCTACTTTATTCTTTCGCCACTTAAGCAAACAATGAGTGTCCAAGTTCTATGCGCGTTTTACAGTCCAGCAAATTGGTTTTGGTGGCATCTCTGACGTTATCATTGACGAATCATATATTTAAAGTAAATTGTATTGAATTTTGAAACAACTCGCAATAACACTTGCACATATGCACAGAAGTTGTTGCCAAAATTAGACTACCTGGTGGTCACTAGTGCACAATAAACGTACAAAATATAAAATAATTTCAATAACACTTGTCTTTATAAGAGATTAGATATGATTGATAAAAAATGCTTTTATCATTTAATTAATTGGTCTTTTCCTCCTGCACATAACGTTTAAAATTTGTGCTATATATAGTTTTCCCCATTACGTTTATACTAAAAAGTATTTTTTTGTTTCGTGCATTGATGAGCAAACAATTAGAGCATTGTTGAATAATTTAATGTTTTGTTGTTTAAAATAAAAAAATCTTTGAGTCTCTTCTGAGTCGGATACATAACTGTTTACTACGGTTTGATTAACATACGCAAACACTGTATAACGTATAAGACTATGTATAAATTTGCAATTTATTAAAGACATTCTGATCACTGCAATATGGGTTTTTGTATAACAAATCTTAAACAATCCCTCAACCAACTTCAAATCAAGTTAGCACTTCATGTTATCGCATCTAAGTACGTAAAGAAATGAAATTGACTTCTTGTTTTTTCAAAAGTATATTAAAAATTTATTACAATATAGAGCGTTTGTAAAAAGTTCCGGGAACGATCGAATAACTATGTCATTTGAGAAGTACTTTTTAAAAAAAAATTGGAATGGATATACAGGATGTCTTTGGAATAAAATAACAAAGTACGGAAAGTGAAAAGGTGTCATCATATAAAACACAAATCCAAAAAATGTTGAGTCAATTATGACGCGTACGACAGAATTAAAAAAAAAACCTAGAAAATTGTAATATGTCCCGCCTATGGATACAGAATGTCATAATATATCCATCCAACCAAACTCGCACACATATACGCAGACTGCAACAACACAATTGTCGAGGTTATAAAAACTTACAAGATAACACTGTTTACCTTTTAAACGACATATTGAAAGTGCAGTGACGCCACGAATATTTTACAAATATCTACTTTTTTTTCGCGTTTACGAGGAAATTATTCCAAAATATTTTCGATTATTATCTGATTAAATTAGATCTGTCCATTTTCCATCCTTTTTTATTTTATTTTATGGATACCCTGTATAGTTAAAAATAAGAAATTTATTAAAGCATTTTCAATTATTTTTTCTGCTTCCATTTTGACAGGAAATGCTTCCTACTTATGGGATACTTACTATGTTGTTACACTTTCAGATGCAGATTCAGAATATCAGAAATATCAATATGTTTATTTCTATTAATAATTAGTAAATCTGAAAACACCAGTATTTTACTTAAAGTTTCGGATTGTTGTCACAAGTTATTGATGCTACTATCTTTTAGTTTTGGTAATTAATTATCATGGCAGTGAAACTTGCAGAATCTGAGTAAATTGACGTCTTGGAGACGCGGCAATATGGCTTGAAATTTGCGCTTTATATAACACTGTTTTTCCAGATGGCCAAATCAATAGAATTACGGTGTATCGAATAAAAGTATGAGGCATTTTTCTAAGTAAAAAAATTACCAAAAAATTGGTATTCAAACATAGGAACCGATGAAGGCAATAATGTGAATGCATTACTAATAGTTTAGGAAAATAATTACGTATCTACAACGTAATTGGGGCAAATATATGACAGCTTCTAAAAATCTGCGAAACTTCAAAATGCATATTATTCATGCATGACTGCACTTTCGCGAATATATCAGAGATCAGTCTAATTTGGTGCATTAACTAGTTTTTTTTTTACAATGAAGTAACGTTTTATCGTAATGGTACTGTTAATAGGCGCCATGGTTGATGTTGGTCAACTAAAAATCCTCATCGGATAGAGGAAGTCCGCACACAGCATTCTCAAAAAGCGAATGTATGGGCTGGTCTGCTTTGAAGCAAACCAATAGGGTCATTTTTCATGATTTCTAATCATCTCAACGAAAAAATTTGGCTTCAACAGTTTGGAAGTCAGTTACACTTTGTGTATAGTGTTTGTGATTATTTGAATGAAATATTGCCTGCACACTGAATGGTGGACTACTTGTGCATAAAAATGGGATAAATAATCAACAATTAGAAGAATGGATAACTGAAGAAATCAACCGTATTATGAGTACGAGACATAACGGACCATAATTTGACCATTTATAGTAGTGTTAATCAAATTTCACAATCTTTTCAAAGATATCTTGATTTTATGTTATTAGTTGGTTTTTACATTTTTATTGCGTTTTTATCGATAAAAAATAAACATGTTATTATTTCTGAAAGTACCTTTTTACCCTGCATCCGAAAATTTAACAATGTGTTGGGTGTTTTGTTAAAAAAAAAAAGAAATGTAGAAAGCATTTTCTGTCAAATCGGAAGCGAAAAAAATGTGAAAACGTTACAATAGATTCCTTTTTTTAATTATATATCCATACCAAATTAAAAAAAAAACTACTTCTCAAACAAGAGATATTCGACCTTCGCGATATTTTCTACTAACCCTGTACATGTAATATGGTTTGTAAGTAGAGATGTCAACAAAAGAAATATTGGTTTTGTGAAAGAAAGGGGGTTGACAGAATTAACTAAGACGTTAATTTTTATTTAGAAAATCATAGATACCATAAACTTAGATCCAGCGAAAACATTATTTTTTTCTCAATGTTTTGAGGAAACAACACTGACTGATGCAATAGAATATCTCGAATTTTTAACGGTCATATATGTGGTAATTATATTGCGTTATCGAATTAAAACTGAAAAAATGGGAATAGTATAAACTATTCGTAACTAACATTTAAATTGCATAGACTATCTAAGTTAATTAACAACTTTAAATATTTTGATAACATTGGCGTCACTTAGAGGCAAGAATAATCACTGAGTCCGAAAAATTTTAAATTACGTACTTCCATAGTAGTAAAGCAAGTTAATAAATATATTGTCTTTATTAAAAATGAAATTTAAGTAGTAGTTAAGTAATATAGCTTTTTTTTTCTATTTTCTTGGTATCCAAACCTTTAATGCAAAAATTTGACTCACAAAAACAAAGAACACAGTCTTACAAGGAGCATGGACAGAATCGAATGGCGTCTGGCAAATTTCGCACCATTGAAAAACCATTGTTATTTATTTCTAACCATCACAGATACACTTTTTTTTAAGTATTAGATAAATACTACACTGGCATGCGGAGTTACACTCGACCGGTACGGTATGGAGTTTCCCCACTCCTAATGTATAGTATTTTAGCGAAAAATATCGAAAATAAACGAAAGAGTACGCAGACAAGCTGTCTTCATCAGCTTTATAATAGATTGTGTGTATATTAATAATTAGTATTTATTATAATTTTTTTAGCACTAAGAGATAAAGAAAATCATATTTTTACAGTAAGGAAATAAAATAACTTATTATATTGGCTGAAACCATTCTACTTAATAATTTTGATGAATTTGTTACTGTATTAAAAGTTTACACAAAAATACCGATAATGTTACTAATTTTTTTATTCAAAGGCAATTCTTATCAATTATCAATGCAAGAAAAGGTGTAGCTTTTATCTAAAATATATTTAGTCTATTATTTTAACTCTAAAAAAGAAAAAATGAAGAGATGAGGGTTTTAAAAATCCACACAACATTTGTTTATTATTATTTTTTTATCAAAACGAATTATAAGAGGGAAATTGGTATACAGGGCAGGATTGCTTAAACGAGAGATGAAGCAATAATATAGAAAGTAGTATTCCACGAAAAATAAATACAATACCCAAATATAATTAAATTGTTTACTGAGATTAGCAGGTACCTCTTTTATATTAACTAATTACAAGTTCTTAGAATCCGTACTAAGTACTATGGTCACAATACGAATACATTTACATGACCAACAGAACATTTAGAATAGCAAATGCAACTACAATAATATGTAACAATTTTAAACAGTCTACATTGTTGTCATATTAGCCGCATTGAAAAGGACACGATGTTGACATATATAAACGAGGACAGGATAACGATGGGCTATCACTGCAGTTAAAAATAATGAGAGAAGTAAATTCTTTTTTTTTAATAATGCAATACTATCCGTCAATAAAGTAGTTAGCGATGTTCGGAAAGGAAATACTCTTAATAGCCTTGAATGGAAACGACAGAAATATACCTATTATACATTGATATTAATAACTAGACCTGCCAAAATATGTCGGCAAACTAGTGTTTGCAAGGCGCGCGTGTGTAGAATACGATATGAGGTTTATTTACAGAGAGCAGTCTTAATATGTTTTAGTTTGCTAAAAATTAAATAAAACTTGTAGTAGCCATCAGAGTGTTGCTGCAGATCCTTTACGTAAGTTCAAACATTCAAGTATGCAAATGTTACATCAACATTGCTTAGTAAAACGCTACTGGAAACATGTCGAATGCTTCAGCCTATAGCCCAGGGTCATTTAGTAGTAAGGCTGCAGAAACGAGTGCTTTCCCAGTAGCGTACGGCTCGGTTACTATCAATATTAAAAATAATTAATGTAATTACTTACTATGTAAATAATAATATAATACTTGATTGTTCATGTAGACAGATAAGTAATTACATTCTTTTAATATTGATAGCCGCACCTATCCCCGAAACCACCTGTTTCTCCAGCCTTACTTAGTAAATTCGTAGAAGGGTATTTCGAGATATTTTGTATTACCCGTTACTTAATTATTTACCAGCATGTGGTCGGTTATGGTACCTCGACCAACTTAGAAATAATGTATGCCTATAATGTGTGTATAGTAGAAGCAGGTATAGTTCGTTTCACGATTTAATGATCCGAGTAAGGCTTTAACTATTGAAACAATTACATTAATATGCAAATGTGTACAAAATAAGATAATTTTATATTGTGTTCGTAGCACATATTACTTGTGTTATAAGTAATATTTTGCAAGAATGTTTTGTAAACAAAAGAAATTGCATATATAGACAAAATCCTTAGCTACATTAATGGAGGGCGCATGTTTCAAGTTTCAAAAGGATGAAAACATTTTTTACACTTAATATTATTCGTGCAAGAGCATTTTTACGACGTTGTAAGGAAAATTTAATTTTACACCATAGATAATTCTTTTTCTGGATGAAATACGGGTGTTTCCGAGCGCAAATAAAAGAAAATCTTGGCAGCATGACAATATTAATAGTAATGCGAAATCTGAAACTTATTATGGGTTTATATATATATGATGGTCTATGATGGTATCGGTACAGGTTTTATTAATAAAGGGGTAATGTTTGTATTTGCCTGAGGTGATTATCATGGCGAAATGAATAGTGATTTATTTAAACAATGGGTAGCAGACAAATTAATCCGTAATTTAGACATTCCTTCATTGTGCATGATAATGCAACATACCATAGCATATTCGTAATTAAAATACCAAATACGTTTTTGAAGAAGATAGAAGTACTAGAATATTTGTAAACAAACAATGCTGCATATGCACCAGAGATGACCAAGTACAAAGTTGTTTCAATTAATGAGAAGATACAAGCCAAAACATGTATTTACTTCCACAAGATTTTCATGGACGAATGCAATGTTGTCAGTGGTTTTTGAACACGCCTAGTAAGGATGACGTTTTATAGTCCATTCGCATTTTAAAATTCAGCATGGCTCTTATGAGAAATTCGAATGCGGTTGCCACATTGTGTCAAAATGATATTCTTAGGATGTTTTAAACTCCACACTTGACTATATGAAGAAATGAGAAATGGAACATACCAATAACAAATATTTGTCATATATGTTTATTATAGTATTGTGTTACATGGATAGTATTTAATATAAATATTATGTTATTTCTATATTTTCCAAATTATACGAAACGGCTTTTATTAAAATAGAATTTACAAATGTGACATTTCTTTTTTCTTTTAGAATTGATTTTACAATTAACTATAATGTTAATAAAGTGATTATTTATTGAGAATACTAGTGCAATGATATACATAGTGGGTCTTCTACATACAAATAAAACTTAAATACCAATTTATTTGTTGGTAATGCAGCTATCACAAAAAAGTCACTATTTTAGTACAAAATTGCGCGACCATGTGCTGGTTGAAAAGAGACGTGCATACATAAATTCTCTGTCAATAGAAAGATGGTATAACATTCCATAAGAGCCATATTGAATTTTAAGGTGTGAACGGACTATATACAGTGGTGGACAAAAAATAGGTACAAAGTAAGTGGTAATAGTATTAAGCTTCTAATACCGCAACTAATTATTTATTGCTTATGATATCTGGTGGTGGATGGCCGCAATTAGTTTTGAAAACATCTGGTACTAATGCAGATATCATTTGACCACACTTACTGTAATTCCTCGGCATTGCTGGGATTGTGAATCATATGAATGCGGCCATAAAAATAGGTACATCCAGTAAATCACTTAAAATAAGTTTCGTAAAGTAAAGTTAACCCAAACATTGTAAAGGCAAGATAAATTTCTTAGTAAAATACGTATAAATACTGTGGTAATGATCCATTATACTTAGACAAAATTGGTCGAAGTAAACATTGTTCGCAGGGAGAACGAACCATCATTAGAAGATTGCGTACGGAAGGAAAAACGATTAGGGAAATTGCGAAAATAATTAAATCTATCTGGAAATATGATCACCAATGGCCTTAAACCGCACAAGCATTTTCAGAAACGAAGACGACCGGGAAAAGCAACTCCACACATGGATCGTTGTATTACTAGACTAGCAAAGCAGAATCCACTTGCAATCTCCGTATCAATTGTAAAAGAAATGGATGTGGATATTAGTGTCCGTACAATAATTTGCACGGTAGAGCCGCGAGAAAAGTTCCATTATTAAGCAAAAAAAATATATTACTGCAAGAACTTGTACGGAATGAAAAGTTGAAAGATGTAGAAATATACTATGGAGTAACGAACCGAAAATAAGTTTACTCGGATCTGACGGCAGATTTAATTTTCCAAAGGTACATGTAATAATCAAGTGAAAATGCCAAGTATTTATTTAGTTTCAGATTTCATAACAATAAAAAAACTTACTTAAGCAGTGTGACAATTTTTATTTTTGGGGAACTGAAAATACTAACACTAACTGAAGCAGTACCAAAATCTTCAGTATACAGAGTGTTTATAGACTTATTTTAAAAAATGTGAATATCTATAGCTTAGGGTGAAAGAAATAAGATTGCATCGTGCATATTACTTACTAAAATGTTTAGAAATAGCATATTTTGGACTGGTAGAATTGCTGAACCTGCAGAATCTCTTATTTTCGTCTATACAATCCACTGTATATTTTTAAAGAGGCTTCCAAAACACATTGCATTATTCTATATAATGTTACAAATTACAAAAATATTGAGACATGCAGAAGATTGCTCTGTTGAAATTTCAATGGTATAAATCCTCAGTTGAGCTATACAGTTATAAGCCCTGCTTTATTTTGGATCCATATGGATACGTCTATTCTTTCTAATATGTACACATACAGATATACAACAAAGAGGCAACTTACCTTAATAGGAAACACCGTTTGCAATTAAATTTCAGTAAGTCCAATTTCGAGATTTCACGATAGATAATTACTTTAGAGGATTATCTTAAAAAATGGAGGGTCCACACAATCATATAAACTCGTATATCTTTGCAATCTGAATGTGGATACTAGCAATTTTTAAACGATTTGTTTTGGTTTGCACAAATTATTTTAATATAACTGTGGTATTGAAGAGAACACTAGATAAAGTAATACTACGAGGCACAACAGAAGCTTTAGGTAATTATTTTCACTGTTACAATGAACTTATATCTCTATAATTCGTAGAAATTATATTCATACGTACCTAGTTGAAATAATGTTGCCCACATTAATAATAAAACTGTAGTTAATAAAAAAAACTAATTGATTACGTTCAATTGTAACCCCGAAATACATAATACGATTTAGGTTGAGTAACTTGCCATGATGTCCCGAAAAAAGCGTATATCTTATCTGGAAATATATCGTATATATGCTGGAAACGAAAATCTTATCACCGAAAACGCGTTCATGACGGAATGATTAAAATTCATTATAAAATCGAAATATAGTCGTGTAATCTAAGTTCTCAACTACGCAAAAATACTACTATTTATTGAATAAATACAAAACCCTAAGAGTACAAGTTAGATATCTTTCGCTTCACGGTTTAATCGCATTTTTCATATTCTCTACAATGTGATGATAGAGAAAATGAATAGCCACTGATAATGAATGTATACACGCAGTTGTAATTGTTATATATCAGTTAGTTGTATTGTTTTTGTAGCTCGAGTAATAACCAAAATATTTATTATAGAATCAGCTGGTCGTACATGAGCGATAAAGATGTTATTAGTTATTAGTCATTCAATAGGATTTAGTTATTGCCGTGTGTCGTTTTTCGAGAGTAGAAACGAACATATGCGAGGAAGGTCTAAAGGTATGCTTTGTCTGCGATTAATAAAGAGGAGTCCAAATATCTTACGAAACTGCTTTTAGTAGTTATCGATTCCAAGGTTTGTTTATACAGATATAATTATACTTAATGAAGTGAATTTTAAAAAGGCTCTGTATTGTGTTGATGTCTTACGGAAATAATATGCCCTATATAGTTTTGAATTTACTGATCACAGTAATTTTACATTATAACTAACATAAAAATTGCAAAACGTCTAAAGAATTATATTTATTACAATCTATTACGCATAAAACTAGATTACGTTTGCATTTGTATTTTAGTAGTGTTAAGAATTCAACATTGCTAATGTATTTAATGTAGAAGAATTTTAGGTTTCTAAGGAAATGTATTTTGTTTTACCCATGTTTCTTTTACTACTTTATGTATTTTATATGCTTTTATCTTCTTTGCAATCGTATGGGTTAGCATTATTACTTTATTTTCATTTTTTTATCATTTATTTCTTTTTCTCTCTGTAAAATATGTAGAATTTTATTTTAATAATAATGTACATTACGCATTCTATATGCATGCTTTCGGCCATTCACAATACTCTTGCTAAAGTGCCGAATATTAGAGCCATTAGGTGCAATGTCGTTGGACAAATAATGGGAGTTTCCAATATTTAATATATTCAAGCACAGGCTCCCGTGTGACAGGTGAGGTATTAGCGATCGTTCATTCTAGGGCGCCTTTCGTACCTCGCCTTGACTGTAACGTAGTCGGACGAATACCCGCAATTTTTATTTTCATGTACGAGCTGTCGACTCCCGTGTGACGGTTGAGGTAATAGCGATCGTTCACTCTCAGCCTCTTTCGTACCTCGTCGATTTTCGTATAATGGCATCCTTTACTGTAACTGTAAGGTCGTCGGACGAATATTGGGAGTTTTTCATATTTTCAAGTACGGGCGGATTTCTTCGGTTCTCGTATAGTGAGAACCTTTATTGTAACGTAGTGGGAGCGCATATAGCAACATACTTAACAAGTACGATTTCCCGATTTTCTATTATCGTTCGTCTAGGCTACGGTGTCCGTTGTTGTCTATACATACATTTAGTCTTCTGTTGAGGTTTGGCGGGAATAATTTTTGTAAGGTCGTCGGAGCGCATATATAGACATCCGTAACAAGTACGATTTCTCGGCTTTCTATTGACGGTCGTCGAGGCTGCAGCACCCGTTGTCATCTGTACGTTTGTTCGCTCCTCTATCGTCACGGAACTTAAGACACCTTTTCATTTAGTTGTCTGTTGATGCGGACAAGATTCATGAACCAATTTCTATATGTTATGTCGGCTTCATCTCCGCCGTTTTCCTTGTCGGTGCGCACTTCGCACATTTGTTGGCTACTGGCTTTTTCCTTTCTTCGGGGGCAGTAGCAAAGAGCTAGATTGCACATAGCGTATTATTTCTTGCGAGAACGTCTGGGTAGCTGTGACATTACATACTTTTCTTTTGAGATCCGCTATTATCGCTACTGTCGCCCTCAACCAGGCGTTCAGGCTCTAAGAAATAGGGTGGGTTCCCCTATAAAAGTGTAAATAACGAAAGTGTTTTGTTCGAGTACAAACACAAGCCAATGATACAGGGCGAAGTCCTTTGGGCAAATTGATTGACTGTGATTTTGAATGGAGTGTTAGAGTAGATAGGCCTTAAAATACGGGCTTGCCGTTGTCTAATTGGCGAAGCATATCCTCACAGGAGAAACGGATGCAATTTCTGTCAGTTGCCAAATTTATTTATCATTTTGGTGTCGTTGTTTCCTGCAGTTTTTCATTGTATTCTTTATCTTTATAAACAAGTTGTGGCAAAAATAGTTCCTTTCTTCCTTTTCTTTTATCTCACCTTTTAATAGTTCGAGGTCCTATACAATCAATTATACAAACAAAATAATTTTTAATCTACATTATTACGAGATAATAATTTCGGTTCGGTATGGCTGAGGAAGTGGTAGTACATCCAGTTGCAGGAAGATCAAAAAATCCTCAAAGGTAGTATATTGGCAGTAGGTAGAGGCTAATGACTTACAGTTTATATATCGGAGAGTGATCGTACAGTTCTACATTTGCTCTCACACCATTGTGATTTAAACCTTATGGAACTTGTATGGCCAGAAGTAAAACACCACGCCGCTGCCAATAAAGAAACTTTAAAAATATCAGAGGTGAAAGCATTATTACTGGAAGAGCTGGATATAACATCTTAAGTTTGGACAAACTGTGTCAAACACACTATTGAAAAAGAGAATAAAATGATAACATAGTTGAAGAATTTATTACAACTTGAGATGATGTAGGTTCATCGATAGATACATCAGATTCTGATTTTGCCTAATAAATTAATGAAATGTGTATAACATTTAAAATACTCTGACTGCACATTTATATCTTCATGAATTTCATACATTTAGTTAACGTATTTTATACAATGCAGTAATTTAAAAAAAAACATGCGTATAAATGAATTGTATCAAATATACACACATGTATTAACTGGATAATATCGTTGAAAATACACTTGAAGAATTTATCATAACAGTAAATACATTATCCTCGTCAGACCTCCGTCATCAAAATCTGATTCAAATGTCCGTTAATATCATTTGTATAATAAATTGAAATTATTTGTTCACCTTTTTCACGCAACCATGTTTACTTATTTGTTTATAAATGAATACTAACAGTAAACAAATCTCTTTAATTAAATTTAATTCAGATATGAAGATAAGAAAACTATATAAATGTGCGATTAAGAGGTTACGATAATTAATTAGTATATTTTATTGTAGTCATTAATATGCATGCAATTATTTATTGACTGTGCTGTTGTTGAAAATGCACACAGGTTTTACTGCAGAGTACAGTAGATCCGTTTTCTTTTTCACCAAATAGCTCATTAAACTCCATTACTGACAGTAACAAGATTTAGGGATCTTGTTGTGTGTTGGCATGTACTCTGAAGCCATTCGATTTACTTGGATACAGCCCCGTTCAGCACGTTATGTATTGTTCATAATCAGCAACATGCTTTCTTGTTTGGCTTGTCTGGTATATATTGCATTGCGTACCTTCAACCATATCATTGAAACTTTCTCTTGTAAAATTGATGGAGATTACTAACGGAGGGATTTACTTCAGGACAAATAACTTGGTATACCACTATGTATATAACTATTCATGCTGAAGTTGTACTTTCAAATTTTCGATTCAAGTTTATCCATGGCCATATTGTTATTTTAACGCTTGTCTTGTGGCATTTATGTTCTCTTCGATTAACTCCAATCTCATTTACTTTTTAACATAATTAAATAAGCTCCAACTATTTCGGTAAATGAAACAATCAAAGGATACATTTATATTGCAATTGATGTCACTTTTACTTTATTATTGCGGTGTCATTTTATTAGATCATATAACCGTAATGTATTGCACATAAAATATGAAAAACTTAGCTATTTACTAAAGAAGATTTTGATAACCAAACTTTGACGTTTACAATGTTGTCATTTGACAGTTCCGTCGGTTAAATTTCACCAGTATAATACAGCCGCCGATTGTAGCGCTGTCTACTGCATTCTTAACATGAATGAAGTACATTGTTTTTATAACTGTACCTTAAAACAAAGTAGCAAACAAAAACAATGCTAAGTGTAAAAAAACTCCAGCGCACATTATAAAACAGATACAGTAATGCCTACATTCATAAGAATGCAAATGTGGGCCGCTGGGAATAGATAGAAATGCATAGAAGCGTTAGTTTGAAGGAGAATATTTGTTAATCCCAAAGTTATAAGCGTACGCGCAGTATGGACGCTATAGAGGCAATGAAATTGCAAATTCAAATAATTTTATAGTTCAAATATACGCTCGATAGTGACACATACGCATTTTGACTTTGGATTAGATACATCTATCTTTCGTGATTCGTTCTGACCCTACTATTTCTCTAGTTAGCTCCATCCATATGTCTACAGACATGATCTGAGCAAAGTCAACAGTTACAATATGCATACGCGTTTCTAGTTATTCTTTCTCGCTGCAGTATTTCTCTACAATTAGTCTATCATTCGCCGTGAGCAGTACTTCGCTGTTGCCCTACTACATCATCGTTATAGCTGTAGTGGGGCAACATAGGATTGCAAATACCTCTCCATCATTGACTTTGCTCAGATTATGTCTGTATATAATCAAAGATTAGTACTCTAATGTTGTTCGAGATAAAATAGAAATCGGTCGAGTTTTTACTTGGATAATAATGTAGAAGTCAACTCTTTGGCAGATTTTAAAGCAACTTACGCGTATTTTCTCCCTTTTACTATTATCAGCAATAAGAAAAATGATTCAAGAAATATGTCTTTAATATTTAGAAGATACATTCTTACTACTTATTTAAGCAAGACACATACCTCTGCTGTTTCTGGTGCTGCGCCGTAACACTGCACCACTTCTGGAAAGGCGAGAAGGCTCGGGGTCTTCTCGCTTTGTATGTTGGCTACTGCTGGCCCCCAGCGCTAAAACTTCACGATTTCGACGTTCTTGTGCACCCTTCCTTATTGGTAGGAAGTTGAACGGGCAATCGGCTACTTTTCCTTGACTTCGCAACGGATACTTGTGCGGTACACGTGGTACGGTCAAATTAGTAGAAGAGCAGGCCTCAGCTTGCGAACTCGTGTTCAATAGGTCGTTTGAGGTGAAACTCACCGAAGTGATATTATTTTTTGTTTTGTAACGTTCCGAAGATTTCTTTCGGCTAATCTTATGGTTTTGCCTATCCAACTCTTTATCTGTTTTGCTCGCCTCGTCACTTGAGTCTATGGTATTGTTTAATTTGTTAGTAGTTGCACTCTTATTCAGATTATTTTTGGTGTTCTGTTGGGATTTCTTCAAGAATTTCCACTTGTTCTTCGTTGTTGCAGATGTTTTAAGATTGTTCTTGGAACTACCGGCCTCAACTTCGTTCTGGTTCAGTGAAGCGGAGGGCTCGTGAAGAGTCTTATTGTTTGCGGACACTTTATTTTGTTGATGGTAATCACTATTATCTAACTGCTTCGAGTCCTTTTTGTTCTTACTATGGGATAAATTTTCCGAGCTTGACAACTCCGATTCGTTGATTCTTGATGGATTGGATCGTGACGATCTTCTAGGTTTTAGAACGGGTATTGAACTGTTCCGTTTGTCTTTCTGTTGGGATGAGTTCGCTGCGTCTCCTTGGGATCTTCCTGAGGTGCCCTGACCTTCTTCGACGTTGGGACGACTGTTGTTGGCCAGCACGATTTTGTTGTTTAACGTTTTGCTCTGCGTAAAAGAAATATATGCATAAGTTTTAATTCACTACTAAAACATGCTGAAGACGACGATATCCTTCTAAAAGATTTATTTTTTATTTAGAATTTTATGAACTACTTCGAGAAATGTAAATGTGCTATAAGATGTGCAAGATTCATGAAATAATTAAGGTAATACAATTACATAATCTCTATTCTATTAGTATCCCGATTAATTCTAGACAGTGTAAGATGTAAGTTGGAAATAAAATATTTGCCACTAATTGTTTCTATGTATATAATAGAGTTGGCCAAATCTTCGACGTCCCAGGTCCGGACTCGCCTGCGCGCGCGGCCTATACGAACATTGACAGAGTTCGTTGAATCAATCTGTCTTCCGTTTCCATGCTGTGTATGGTGCATAGTATTGCGCGTTATAATGTATTTATGCTTCATTATATGGAAGAACATTTAAACAGTTTATTTGAAAATATTTAATGAAGAATGTAATTGTAAAATAGAGCTAGTCAAATGTTTCGGCTCGACAAAATCTAATTAAGCTGGAGAATGCGAGAATCTTTTTTATATGTAAAGATGTTCAATTGTTTTTCTCATTGTTAAAAAGATATACATAAAACAGAAATTTGACCCTTTTGTTTTGCAAATGAATTTACTTATTGATTTTAACGGAATATTAATGCATGTTCTCTGTGTTTTAGCACGTGCTCCTTTTTGTGGTATGTTATAGCGGGCAATAAGGTACTTACTTCGTTCTCTATTTGCACTGATTCCACTAACAACAACCATGTATTTTGCAATTTCGCAATTGCATCCATTAGTACTATATAATTATCGTAAATAGTTGAAAATGTTTTCGACATAGGTGCTAAAACACAGTGGACATGCACTAATATTCCGTTAAAATCACTAGACAAATTAATTTACAAAACAAAGGTGTAAACAGGCTGTTCCAAATTAAGGGCATCTATTATTAACCTGCTAACATTCCTGATTCCTTTTTTGAAAAATAGGACATTTATATTTTTTAAAAAATCGAAAAATATTTGTTTATGATATAAACGTTTTAATAAAGAATGGTCCCAAAATTAATAATTAAAAATAGTATGACGTATTTTCGTTTATTCGGGAGATTTCATTGTGTAAGCATGTTAGCAGCTTCCCATACTACATTGCCTTCACTTAAAACAGCACCATTCCCAAATTGTTTAAATATTTCCATGAAGCTTTATACATATCTGAAGGTATACTTTAAACTATATCATGTCGGTTTGGTTAATTTCATGGAATTTACGAAAGTCAGCTGTTCCGCACGTATTCTTTTGGGAACAGATGTTGTAATTCGATAATATAATATGTCCCAAGCAATCGTGACTAATGCCTCCCAGATGAGAACGTGCATGTTACAGATAATTAACCTATATGGAGACGGTGATTTCTTTAGGAAAATTGGCCAGGGGGCTCATCATAATCACTCCATTATATTACGGTGTTGGGATCTATGGATTGCAAATCAGACAAAAGATTTCGGCGCACCTACAATAACTACTCGTCGAGAACATTTTCTTCTAAGGCGCTTGGTTGTACACGACATTGGTTTGACTCGGTGTTAATTTTAGTGCAACAGTGACGGAATCCTATCAGTTGTAGAAAATCATTACGTGCATATGGATTTCTCTACCTATAAACCATTGACTACTCTTACTATATGAGTATAGACGTGTTAGAGTAGCATGAGGCAGGGAACAATGGCGGGATGAATGTAATTCTATACCGTTTAGTAATAAATTTTGCTTTTCTTTAAGGCAATAGAATAAGGGTGCATCGGAGACGTCGAGAAAGAGAACAACAAGATCGCATTTTTCGGTAGCATACAGCATCTACGATCTGGATAATGCTTCGGGGGCTGTAAATTTTGTTTTCAGGTTTACTTTGGTACCAATTCATGACACTGAAACGGCTGCCAGTTATATACAGGTAGTCTTGAAACCTGTAGCACTAACCTATTGTGTAGGGGATACTCCAAGATAACGCCCTACCCCATACACCGCACCGAATTATGAATTCCTTCATCGAAAACAATGTAACTCTGATTCCGTGGCCCACAAGATCGCCAGATCTCTGACTCATAGAATACATTACAGGGATGAGTTGTGACATCAAGTTAATGAACGTGGCAAGATATACCCCATGCATTAAAACAAAGGGCGATCCCATCAATTATTAAATACACATATTTACCTATTGTTTCATTTAATTATTATATATAGTATAAGTAGTTTTGCTTAATAGACTTTCTTTTCAAAAGAAAAAAATCTGTAGTGGTGTGTTTATTACTGGAAACAATGTATAAAACAAAACGATTTTTGGCGTATTTCGTTATACAGTTTCTGACTGTAAGGTTAATTTCATGAATGTTTTAAAATAACTCGGAATTTAGCTACACCAAATAAAATATGTTTATAGTTTTTAAGATAGAAACGGTCAAAAATGAAGATTGCTATTTAAAAAAAATCTTAATTGTTTTGACTGTGATTTTCGGAATTCCCTGTACAAATGTTTGCGGTGCGCCTGCATTGTGGTAAAATTTTAAGTTATGACCAAACTGCAGCTAACTTTTTTTATTTATCTGTGCTTGTTGTATATTTTGTCAATATTTGCATATGTGTGCAATATTAAGAAAGAGGTCGGACCGCAGTTCAGTCACATAAGGTAACTATACCAATTGCCTTTATATTTCTAAAAATCTTCACCGTAATTCGGATATGTCCGACTTTTGATATTAGTTTTTAATGTTGTTAATCCGAAGAATCTCAAAACTAACTTAGTAAATTAGTTTCTGAGGCAAATAAATAGAACTTTGTTAAAGTTGGCCTCGTCTTAGATCCATGATGAGGGACATTATTGAATTTTTGCAGTGATACATCTAACATACAACATCTAACAAAACGATTCATAAAATCAATCATTTTTGAATAAAAGGTGTTTTTAAGAATTAAACACATGAGAAGTATTTCCTATGCAAGTTTTTAATACTTTTGAAAAATATAGTACTTCTTTTGGTTTAAAACATGAATCGTAGTGGTATGTTGCTTTATTAAAACTTTTCCATCCAGTTTTTAATATAAGTATTTGAAACGACTGGTGGAGTACGAAGTCCCAAGAAGAATAAAGTTAGATGTCGTCTACTAACTAATACCACTGAAATAAATGAAGTAGCAATACGGCATACGATATATCGCATGTACCAAACGAGGCAATATGTAACGTTTAGTTTCATATAGGAAAGTAGAAAAATAAGGAAGCTAAGTCTTATGGAATTATCCAATATTATTTTAACAAGATCTACATTTTCTTTTTGGTTTGATGAACAATTGTTATTGAATTTAAAAAAAAATCGATAATCATAGTGGATAATGCGAGTTTTTATTCAATTTCTAGTAGGCAAAATACAAAATTCTTCCCGGTCTAAAGAAGCAATATAACAGTGGCTAGCTAGTGACGATGAATAAACTGCGGCAGACATATGTCGCGAAGATGGCCATAGTGTACTTCATTTTATTCATCATAAAACCATATTACAACAAGCATATTGGGTGATATGTTTGGAGTATCGTAATATAAAGGGGGTGTTGGATACAAGGATTCCAAAAATATGATCCAATACAGTGGACCGTAGTGAAAAAGTAATTCAGAGTAGTGGGAAAGGAAAATTGATTTCGAACAAGAGCAAATTCTAGAATTAATCATTAATCTTGATGAGGTTTCGGATGAGGAATTGAATTAAATGTATAAGTATACATATGCACTTTAGATCAATTTCTATAATGTTATAATGTTCATTGCTAATTAATGGTATATGAATTTTCACAATACATAAATATGTACACCACCGGCTATAAGTGTTTACCCATCCGTAAAATATTACAAAAACAAAGTCAAAAACTAATTACAAAAATTAACCTTTATTATATACTTACACAAAGAACTGTAACAATTATTAAAACAATGTGCTTATCAATTTGCTAACATAGATAATCACAAATTAACTTAAATTTGCGATTCGTCAGTGTCCAGCTTTCGCTTTTATTACTGCTGCACACAACCCTGGCATTCTCTCTAGCAGCTTCGCCAGTGTTGGTGGCTCCATTTTCCACCACGTAGTTGCGCCTAAAGAACTGTTGTCGAATTAAGAGCAGATTTTCGAAGCTGTTCGTGTTCCTCCCACAAAAGCTCAATTGGATCGAGCTCTGAACTTTGGAGCGGCCATTTCATAACAACAATTTTCTCTCTGTGCTCCAGTTGTTTCAAATACTTAGGGTATACCATTGGAGTGTGTTTTAGATCATTATCGTGCTGGAACTCGAAGTTTTTACCGACAAACCGTGTTCCAGATGAGATGGGATTCCTCTCCAAAATTTCCCTACAACCCCCTTTTCTAAGGATACAATCTTCTTTGACTTAATCTTCTACAAAGGTAGGTACCGCCAAACAATTATTGTTGGTGTAATAGAGGATCCAAGTGCCCATTCCTCTTTCGATCTACGGACAAATGTTCTTGTATTTGAACTTTCTTCCAATCTTGCAACGTGCAGTCCCTGCGTTCTCTCGCCCATACTAACAGTTTAGGTTTGTTTGCTTTGTGTAATAGATGTTTCCGCATAGTAATTCTTCCATACAAACCAGCTTGGCGCAAACGGCTTTTTACCGTGATAAGGCTAACTGGTTTTGATCACAAAATATTTAGTTTAGTAGCAATTTCTGGCGTTGTTTTTCGTCTACTTCGTTTGCTCGTTATTACAATTCCACGATCTTCCGCTGATATTATTTTTGGCCGTCCGGGTCGCTGTTTATTGGATACTTTTTAACGTTATAATCCGCAGTTGTACGGTTTAATTTCAGTAATTTAGCAATTTCTCGATTACTTCTACCAATGTTGTGATATGCCATTATTTGAGCACGCACTGCCGTAGATAACTCTTTCTTGTCAACATTACTTTACCACTATTCACTGTTTTAAAATACTTTGTACAAATTCTTCACTATTCACGGCTTGAAGTACGAAAACTGAATGCAAACAAAATTTTTCATTATGTTAAAACACTCGTGTCCTCTATCTTCATATTTTATGAGGATCATGATAAATATTTCCGAAAAACTGGTCTATATATAATCCACCTCCTGAATGCAAAACGGGTCATTTCTAATATCTTAATGAGAGTCGGTTCATTAAGTACACAGAACATTAGAGAGGAATTATAATCTATCTTGTACTTACAGTTTAATAATATAAATATTTTGATAGGGATAAAAAACAGTTTCTTTGAACAATCTCCAATTATGCAGGTGGGTAAACACTTATGGCCGATAGTGTATGCTATATCGCATTGTAACTCGTGTTTTTAAAACGTACTGTTCTTAATATATTTTTATATTATTTATATCAAGTAAAATAGAATATACACATCATAACTTGCACTCTGATTTAATGTTAAAATAGTAAATAAAAAACTATTCTGTAATTAATAAATGTTTAATAATGCTATGCATATTTTATTCATAAGGAATGAAATTTATGTATAAATTTATCCTTATACTAAAAATATAAAGGTAAATATGGATTTATTCAAAAATATGGTACTTAGATATCCTCGTTCATATTACATTTATTTATTGCAGTGGAGTGTATTGTTCGTATTTTAACTTCTAATTATATAACCTTACGTTACGCAAACAGTGCAATTTGGCATCGATGCATGATTTGACGTCATGTTAAATGTATGACGTGAATTCATTCCTTAAATAATAATAGTAGAGTTTACTAATTTAATCATTGTAGAATTAACAATAACAGGGATGATGCATAGTCAAAATTAAAAGTAATTTTTAAGCAAAAATAATATGAGATGTTGCCTGAAGAAAAGATGCTAAAGAAAGTGGCCATGCATTAGAACAAATTTCCAATGTATTAAGTTTTTATAATATTATTATGTTGTAAACACAGCAAAGTTATATCGATTTAAATTAAAATATGTGTCATATCTAGTGATTTAAACTCGATTAACACTTTAAATTGAATTTCATGTGCACAATTACGCAAAAGACAAGAGCTATCAATTACGTTGGTAATACATATAACGTAGCGCTTGAATAAGAAACCGCAAACCTAAATACGATATTGTTCGAAGAAGATGATTATAATATGCAAAACAATGATACGGAATGGTTGAGTTCGTTAATATTCGCCGTAGGAAACCATCAATTGTATTCTATAAACCGGGATTTAAATAAGAAGTTAATAGGAAACATGTCCTACTTAAATTTAGTACTACAAAAATTTCGAATGTACATTACTGTACTAGACATAAATGCAATAACCTATAACATGCATAACGTTTAATGTTTATAGCAATTGTTTCGAATTGTTTACGTCATTTAAGTGTTTGTTTATTGTATTGGATATGCATTATCGTTAATAATATCCAGATGGAGCAGAACGGAATGGTATATGAAGAAAAAACATCATTTCAAGTCTGTGATGTAGTATAAATTATCAAACGTGAAATATGTGATTTTTTTACTTTGGAGTGTACGTGCAAATCGTTCGTGCTATATTATATTTATTTTATTTTTAGAAACCTGTATACAACTCTTTCGTAGGTAGAGACCGCTTGAATTGATTTCTGATTACGTTTCATTCTCTTTAAAATCGGAAATTAAGCGCTGTATATAAAAAAATATTTAGTATTATTGCTTTTACAATTGAACGTGTTTGTGGTAACGATGATACATACTATGAAATTTAAGCCATGTGATAAAGTAGGATTTGTAGTGGATTGTATTGCACTTGTTATTGTCACCTTTTCGTGGGTTGGGTATAAAGTAGCAGCTATATCAATTTACGCTTAAAATAATAGTTTTCATCAAAGGTTTGCAAATTATAAATACACATTTTCAGTAACGTAAAAGTTTGATATATTGCGATAATTTTATTACTAAATAACTTTTTTGATACCATCACATATACAGGATGTCTTTGAAATTAAATAAAAAAGTATGGTAGATGAAAAGGTGTAATTATATAGAACATAAATTCAAAAAATGTTGAGTCAATTACGATGCAAACGTTAGAATTAAAAAAAAACCCTTGCAGAATGTGTATACATAATACAACCATCCAACCAAACTCGCATACATACACGCGGACTGCATACACTGCAATAACACAGTTGTCGATGTTATAAAAAGTACAAGATAACACTGTCTACCTTTCAAACAGCATGCTAAGAGTTCAATAATATTCTTACGTACGAATACTTCGGCTGTGAATAACAATTTTTTATTTTAAATATCTTATAATTTTTTTCGCAAAATATTTTGGATTTAAGTCAAATAAAATTAGATCTTTCAATTTTTCATACTTCTTTATTTTATTTTATGGACACTCTGTACAGGAATTTATTTTAGTGGCGTTTCTCAAGTGGCTACAGAGAGTCCTCCTTTAGGTTAGCGGTTGGTTGAAATGCTTTCTTGAAAACAATTAACAGATATTTCATATCATTGGATGTGAAGACATCTTGCTGTACAAAATGTACCATCGAGAAGTCTTCAAGAATTACAAATTGCTGTCAGAGAGAATCACAAGCGTTTTGAGTTGTTCGTAGGGATCATACGCCTTATTAATCAGCGCTTTTTGTGAAAATTATTTCAATAAAATGTCTGTAGTTTTTCTACATTAAAGATGCAATACTTTAAACTCTCTACTATATATGCGAGGGTTGGTGGACAGACTTAAAGATTATTGGGAAACCTGTAAAAATAAAAATCAGTCAAATAACGGTGATGGTGAAACTGAAAATATAGATGAATTCCAACCGTCAAAACAAGGAAAAATATGCGAAGGAACTAATTATACTCAGCGAAATTTTTATAGTTTCATATAATTTTGTAGTTCCCCTATAAACACTTAACAACGGTATGAGTTGGGAATTACCAGGAATTACATTTCTGAATGTAAAGAAATAGCAGAGACATTATTATATCACAGCTGTTAGATATGTAGGGGAAGTACATGCCATATAAACGTATAAATACGACCGAAATTTCTACAATTCCAGTTAGACAAACATCATGAAGTATACATATTAGTTAACAAAAATGCCGAGAGGTAAATTACTCTCCGAGGAGGAAAAACCAGAAATGAATTGTTATAAAGAGGTATGGTTTTCAAACAGAGCCATAGCTAAGAAAACATGACGATCCCATCATCTCATCAATTTTATTAAGTTGGGCAATTTCTACGCCAAAAATCGTGTCAAAGTTAGTATTCAAAAACTAACTCGAAGACAGCGCTCATCGATATTTCGATTAGACTCTTCTGGTAATGTAACCATGCAATAAAATGTAACTTTAAATTTATCAGTAACAGACGAGTGCAATTTAATTCTATTCAAATTCTATCCTGCAGCAAACGTTTTCGGTGGCTAAAAAGGTTTCAAAACCACCCTTAAAAGAGACACATGAACATGCAAAATTGAAATTTGCGCAAGATCATATGAGATAAGAAGAAATTTAGCTTGGACGGGGGCCTGATGGGTTTAAGTATTCTTGGCACGATTTGCGCAAGAACACTGAAATTGTGATGAACTGAAATTTTAGTGGCGATAGTGTAATGGTTTAGGCGGTTTTTATCAATAATAGTAACGCCCCATTGGTTTTATTTTTATGCGAATAATTTCTAATTCTTATATACAACTTCGGGAAATGGTTCTGATAGAGTTTGATGAACAATTGCCGACAGAAGACTATATATTTCAGCAAAACAATACAGCTGTCCATAATTCCAAACAAACAAAGGAGTGGTCTCATCAAACGGGAATCAATTCATTATAATGGCATGCTCGCTCGCCTGATCTGAACCCCATTGAAGTTGTTGGAATGATTTTCCTATTCCAACATTGACCAATTGATAGACAGTACGAAGACCCGGATGTTTGAAGTTATTTTGAATAGAAGGTCTAAGACACTACTAAGTTTAGATAGAATAATCATTTTTGCATATATATACAAAAATTGTAATAATACCCTTTTACCCATTGGGTGTCGGGTTAGATTAAATTTGCTTCCTAGCATATCACAAATTTATTCAAGTCCTCCCTGTTCATTGCAATTTTCCGAACTTCATCCCAAGTTTTTCCTTTCTTATCTTAAATTTTGCATATCTCTTTATTCCAGCTTACATTTGGTCTCCCTCTTGTTTTTTTTTTCTGTATCTTTGCTTTCCAGACCTACTTAACCGGAATTGTCCATCCTTTGCAGACGTCCCTACCACGCTAATTGTCTTTGTTCTACATAACTTTCTATTGATTTCGTTTATAGCTCTCTTCTGATTTGTTCATTTCTTATCTTGTCTCTTCTACTTACATTTTTCACTCTTCTTAAATATTCCATCTCCAGGGGTTGGACCTTACTTCCTGACGATTGAGTAGCCAGGTTTCACAGCCAAATGTGAGAATTGGTCTGAATATTGTTCTGTAGACGGTCATTTTTTTATGTAATTATTTCATTTATTGATTTTATGTTAATGGATCTGTAGAAATTTCGCTGCTCTGAGTTACTATTATTGTAAATATTCTCTGTGTAAAATGAAATAATTTTTTTAATGTTATTTTATCGTGCATTTGTGTTTCTTTGTAGTTCAGCATTAACTTCGATGCAATTTAATTCGCCGAAGATATTAAGAAAACCAAATATTCTGTGCAAAAATTTATATGGAACTATAGAAATTTAGATGAGTGTATACCCCTACATGGATGTGCGGCGGAAATGGTTCACTTCAATATTATTTAGAACGATTACTGCACATTATAAGTTTACTCAATAGTTTCTGCTTTATTTAGTAATATTAGCCCATTAGATTATAAACAATTAGTGATAGCGGAAAATTTAAATTCAAATTCGCTCTTAAGCGTTAAATTGGAAAGAATGTTATACGGTGTGAAGTGGTTGTAGAAATTATATGGATTACTATTATGTTATTATATTATACGTGTTTCTCGACATGTAAACAATAAAAACATCCAAACGCTTATTTTTATAGCCATCTATTTATCTTCTACAATACTGATTCTACAGTATTAAGGCTAATGCAATTGTAAATGATAACACAAATCACTCGAGCAAAATGGTATCAAGGTTGCCAAAATTTACCTCGAAATATCAAAGGCGTCGATGGTTACTATGCGTTCTTATTTAAATATTCTCTGCTGTTGCAGTGATGACATTTGAAGCTGCTCTGTTAGAACAGGAGCATTTTTGTAACAAATTGTAGCTTCAAATCGCGATTCTAGTTAATATCAGTTAAATGAAATATTTGAAAAGGAGAAATTAAAATATTGTAAAAAATTATCAGACAGCTCTGTATGTTTCTTGATCGATGGTCAAATATTCATAATGAATCAGTAAAATATTAGTTATTATTAGTTTCAATAGTGAAAGTTAGATGGTAATGGTAGTCAAACCAACAACAATACCGAAGACCAAAATTGTTGTGGTGTTCTTGGCAAATTGGCAACACTGCTTACAATTCTCCTAAAACTACTAAGAAAACTGTAATACAGTGCAGTCTCAATAACTTGAACTAATTATAGACGACTGTGAATCATAGAAAAAAAGACTATGAGAACTGCACAATAATGTAATACAGCTTCAAAACAATATTAGTCTATTTACCTATATTGTATACAAAAATAAAAAATATGGGATAGTAAATATTATACAACAGGTTATTCCCCAATATTCAAATCAAATTTTACCGCTCATCAATATTTTCTGTCTGTTTTGGTAACTTTTACTCCAAACACAATAAGTACCAACTTAAATTTCGTAAACTATGACTCGATACCACTAAACATACCCTAGAACTAGCCCTTTTTAAATCAATTTTTAGGTACCTTAAACTAAACTCCTCAAAAAAAGAAGGGTAATTTTAGACAAAGCAAAAACGCGGGTTTACCGTTAGAATCCATTAAAATTGCTAACTCGACGCCCCTTATACGGAACTACAGCCATTTTTAATATTGATAGTAACCAAGCCGCACGTGTCTCTAACAGCACCCGTTGCTGCAGCCTTGGTTCATATATTCGAGGAATTTATGTTAATGTGCAATATGTATGCCTAAAATATATTTTATTCAAAAATCGAATAAAGCAAATAAACAAGGGTAATTAATTTTCCTTTAGAAAGTAATCCAATTTTGTTTGACGGAAACATTGTTTGTTTGAAAGTATAGTAGCATGTAATTCACGTAATTTTTGGAGGGACTCGATATCATATCATCCAGGTCAGCATTATTTTGCTGAGCCCATTCTAAACCTTTGTATAATGTACGAATTGCTTCTATATGGCTGATTTTCTCTATATCCTTAGACAATTCCTCGTTTTGTCCTGTGACGCATTCGATTTTAGAATCATCAGAATGATCTATTGTAGTACAATTTTCATCGTATCTTCAGAATAATTGGCGGCCTAATACAAAGGCACTACATTTATCGACAAAAGGAATAAAACGAATTTTCATTTATGTTCACGTTATAGCGACAAAATATTCTTGACGTTCACGTTTTGGAATACACGTATATCAATTTCGCTGTTCACGTTATCGAGACTCTACTGTAATTATATTGTAAACAAGAATCTAAATTCAGTACTGCAATTTTGTAAACATTCACCTAGTTCAATAAAATAATAATACACCACAATAATTATCAGAAAACACATCTGTCTCTAAATGAATATATATGGTCGACAAGGGTGGCAATATAAAATGCGAATTATTCTTTCATTTTAACGAATTGTGTTCCGATACTATTCATTATAAAATTAGTAAAGCACACGCATAGATATTCTGCAATAACAGGATACATATAAAAAAATTATACTAGAGAATAACAGATTACGTCAAAGAATAATGGTTATTTATTCACAGTACTGTATATACAATACTACGCCTAGATTTGTATGAACGAAAAAGATCTCTAAACGTTAACGATTTATTAATTTGTTCTCCTTTCTGTGCAGAATTAGAGAGGTAACTTAAAAAATATATACGCCCCTGATAATTAAGTTAAAAATAATGGAACTGCCGCATTCGTATTGATAAATTTACGTGAAAGTTCGACAGAGCACTCCAATTTGTTCCGATTGTTTTTAATAATTAAACCTTTGCATTTCAAATATGGGGTGACACGCGCTGATTTATTTATAAAAAAAGGGAAAAGGGAAGTTACCCATTTTAACACATCAACAGATGCACATACAGTTTACAGGATGCTCTAGTTAGTTAATGTGTTCACCGGATGATTTCGTGAATGCTAAGAAATAAATACGTATTGATAAAATCATCAAATTATATTGTTGGTGATGTAGTTAAAGTCATTTACAATTCGCATCAAAAGTTTGTATAAAGATCTCGAATTAGAAAACTTTGACTAACATGTTTAAATTCCTATTATGTATCATACATACTGGCTCTTGCTGAAAGATTTGTACTCCCGTGACTTCGGCAATGCTGGTTACGGAAATCGAATGTTGGCAAGTCATAAAATATCTGAAGATATTTATAATTGGTTGAATTATGGCCATTTGACATGACCATTGATTGACCATTTACTTTTCTCATATTTTCATTCTCATCATTTTATGCCTGCGTTATTCTTTATTAGTTTTTTTTAACCATTGAGATTAAATTGTTTTGTTTGGCAAGTTGAGTATACTGTGAGTAAGAGTTGATATATTATTGATACTTTTTTATGTAATTTTAGGTTATCTGTTTCAATAGTAATTACAACAGAACAGGATGCCTTTATTTTAATGACGCACTACCGAAGTAGTAGACAAGACGCTAATAGGAATTGGAAATATTCTTTTCAAAACTGCATTTACCAATTCGGTCTCCAGTTTGTAGATTTTGATATCGGCTATGAAGAGATCGATTCTATTTATTAAAAAGAAATCCACTTGCAGACTGAGCAAATTAACGGAATATGTTTTAGATGATATTCAACAGCAAATGGCACATAGATTCAGTAAATCAGTAACAAAATTAGGTATCATAATTTTCTACATATTCGTTAAGTTTTGACAAATCATCATTTTTAGCGCTCTATAGAAACTGCAAATACATCCGAAGTGCTTAATACTGCGTGAAAATGCGGATATAATTGTGGAATGAAAAAATGGCGCTAGTGTAACAAATATTACGTGCCGTGGCTTGTACTTCTACAGGACCAGGACAACGAAGAACTTTAAAGGGATCTGAACATCTTGAAATGAAGAAAAATATATACAAATGGTCTTTTTATCAAAGAAATAAAAATATCATGGTCAGTGGTGATATGATCAAAGAAAAGGCAAAAGCATTGAATTCGGAGATGAAAAAAAAATTGTTGACGAATTTACTGCCGATGATGGTTGGTTGCAAAGATTAAAAAAAGATTCGGAATTCGAATAGTCGGTGAAAAATTATCATCGCAGACAGAATTAATTGATCCATTTAAAATCCAATTAAAAATAAAATAGAGCAATTGGAGCTCTGCATTGGAAGCTTCTACCAGAGAAAACCTTTGTTTCATATCAAGAGAAAACTGCTCCAGGTAGAAAATATGGGAAATAACGACAAACATTTTTGCCATAGTGTCGGAGGAACTCAAAGACAAGCCATTGGTTATTGGTAAGAGGAAAAATCCTACAGCATTCAAAAATTTTTCTCTTCCCGTGGACTATCACAACTCGAAATCCGCTTGGATAACGGAGTAAATTTTTAAAAATTGGTTCTATAATTCTTTTGTTTCTCCGGTAATTTTGTAAAATAAATTTAATTGATCAAACACGAATCTCCCAAAATTATTGACGTCATTGTTGGTTCTGCTGGAAGATTACACGTTTTCAGAAATCAAGTGGATACTCAATAAAAGATCTTATTTTGTATAATACTCCACCATATCCCCCAATAGAAGAATTACAGGGCAAAGATGGGTAAATTACAACAATGTACTTTCTGCCAAATGTGACACCCCTTGTCCAGACAATGGATCAGAATCTGATGAGACATTCAGAGTTATATTACAAATGGATGGCAAATGGAAACATTAAAAGAATTGACAATAAAAGATGCTGATACAAATTTGATGTATGCATGGAATCGATTAGATCAATGATTGTTAGAGAAAAATTCTAGATTTCAGTAATCCAGAAGACAGGGACGATTTGCCACTTAGTGTATTGCATCAAAAATGGAAAGATCGTTAGTCAGAAGCTCTAGCTGAAACATGTGATAGTTTAAACACATTACTGCCACCGGTATGCACTTAATGTTTATGTATTTACACAACTTTCATTAGTATAGGTATCTACTTCTAAATTGAACTGGACAATTGCAATTGCAATTGAATGAAATGGATATACAATTAGACAATTTTAACGAAGAAACAGAAGAAGATGTTACTAAAGATGAGGTAACTGAAAAAAAACGACAAAACATATTACTCCAGACAGTGCAATAAATGCACATCACTTCAATGGGCAGAAGAATATCAACTTAATTCGAAATATATTCAGATATTAAAGGAAAGAAGAGAAACAGCTGTAGAGAATAGTTGAAAAACACAATATTTTTAGAATGTATTTTTCCTTTTCAAATTAAAAAAATGCAATTATAAATGAATAAACAATTATTGATGCAACAATACCTATTATTTTAAGCATAAAATCAGTCACTCCCTTTAATTTGAACAAGTAGTTAGTGGAAACAGTTTGTGTTCCATTTTGTTCTCACTATTGAACGTCTACTGTAGTTCCTTTTGTCATTGTTTATGAAATAGCAACGGTGACAACACTAATCAGGACAGCCTATACATTCTAGTTATTCCACAAACATTTTAAATTCTCAAATTGAGGTATACATAATTTTATTTTTTAAAGTTCAGAACCAAAAAAATCTTGTTAAAAGTTATTATAATTTGTACGCGTTAAACGAGCGCATAAATGTCTACAAGGCGACCATGGACACAATTATATTCCAATTTGACCGTTTTACTGTTGAAAACAGTCACTATCCCACTGAATGTCTTGTAATTTTATAATAGGTGTGAATGCAAATGCAAATATTGACGTGTATTGCTGAATAATGGGGTAGCTAAGTTAAGGTGATATAGGAAAATTAGCCATTTATATTAAGAAAATAGTGGAATTTTCTTCGACATTGCTATACAGCATCTTTTTTAAATAACTTAAGTATATCGCGTTAATCGTAATATCTGCACAACCTCCTTCAACAAAGCGCATTCTTCCAATTCCACTGCACATCTCGGAGCAGAATGAATCATTTATTTGGTTTACTGTTTCTCGAAAGCGTTGCTTGCAGACTGTATATGGATGTGCTTTGAATCATAGCCAACTTGAAACATGTCTTAATAATTAAATTAGAATCATTGCATTGCTTCGAGAAATATTCGGAAATGGTTCTCCTCAAAGTAAAAAAATTAAAGGAAAATCCACTAGTGAAAATGTAATTCTATTTTCTACAATTCCATTTTTGAATCAGTTGGGAAATACGCTTTAAATTTTAAACGAGAATGAATTTTGAATTTAAGCCAATTTTACATAAATTTAGATGGCATTGGATTACGATAAGTCTGGTACGCCTGGAAGATGTTACTGGAAGTAAATATTATATATAAATTAGCATTTGTCTTATTGTATTTACAATTACAAATACATATTATTAATTTTAAGTACTACGGAAAATATAATCAAATCTATCAGTTAGATGTTGATTTTACTTTGTTTTTTTTTCATTAGTTTTAATACTGCAATAAAATGTGTTATTGAATAGTATAAATTAGTTGGCAACAATTAAATTAACATCCGTAACAGACACAACTCCCTATACGATTTCTATCATAATTATATCATCTAATTAGCTTCACCTTTCCTGAGAGTGAGCCATAACAATTACAAATGGATATGGATTGCGGGCCAAAAACCTATGACCAGATCGATCTATATAATTGATTGTGTAGCTCATTATTATGACTTATAATATGAAAACTCGTGTCACAGGCATGATGCATTCTAGTTTTATACTGGGTGATAAAAAAAAGATCGGATATTTGACCGTAAATAGTAGTAATTTAAACAAACAAAAAAGTCTTAATAAGCATAGGTTCAATATAAAGAGGGTTTTAGATAAATGTATTTTTTTTCGGTAGACTGCTTTTAATCAGTGTGTGTATTAGAGTCATTTGCTATCATTTTGTGCGTATTGGTGTCAATTATTTATTTATTTGTGACCAGTGGAAAATGCCTTTTTATGCAAATTTAGAGATGGTCGGTATGCACTTTATGTGCAATCGTCTTAATAGCAATGCTTATGAAACACGGCGACTCTACGCTGAAGCATTTCCTGATAAATTGTTTTCAGAATTACATCAATGATTAACTGAAAAAAAAGGTACCTTCGATATAAAAAAACTTGATGCCGGGTAACCAAGGTTAATAACAGCTCCTGAAACGGAAGAAAATGTTCTGAGATATCAGCATCAGAAGAATAGGAGCGGAACTAAATATTAATGCTTCTTTAATTTGGAGGATTTTACAAAAACAGCTGTTGTATCCTTATATCCAACGAGTATAGCTCTTGTAGCCCCGGATACCAATTCTAGACTAGCTTCCTATAGATTTATTTTGGGAAAGAATGACTGAAAATCAAAACTTTATTGGTAATATTTTATTCACTAATGAGGCCATTTTCACAACAACTATATTTGGTCAGATGAAAACCCTTATGCTGTTATGGAGACATCAACACCAATATTCTGTGAACATTTGGTTAGACGTTTTTGAAAATCATTTGATTGGACGAATGGTTTTACCAAATCGTTTAAATGACGAAAATTATCTGGATTTTTTAATTATCATTATTAGAAGATGTCCCTCTAGTTGATAGAGTTAACCAATGGTTTCTACACGATGAAGCCCCACCGCACTTTGCTCTCGCTGTAAACTTTTTAAATGAAACATACAATGGATAGGACGGGAAGGTCCTGTGTCATGACCACCTAGGTCCCTTGATCTTAACCCACTTGACTTCTGCATTTGGGGATATTGAAAATAGTTAGTATATTAAAAGTAATTAACAATGTGTATTAACTACGACAGCGAATAGAAAATGAGTGCCAAATAATTAGACAAAATGTAGGGTTGTTTGAGAGAATAAGAGTGAAGCTTGCGTACAAATGGCGGGTGAACATGATAAACATCTTCTTTGCTCTTCTTGTTTTAAGAAATATAATTTAATAAAATATCTGGTGCCGTTCGTTTGTTTATGAAAATGTAATTTGCTGATTGCAACAGAAAATCAGCCCTGTCTTTGAAACATTTCAATTGCATTTTGATTTGTTTAGATAAGTACCACATGTGGGTAAAATATCCGACCTTTTTTTAAACGGACTACATACAGTTGATTGGAAAATTCTGGTTTATATTTATATCGTTCTTTTCGAATTCAATTCAAGCAAAGTAGATAAATAATGGATATGAAAGCAAACTATTCCGTGGAAAGTAATTAGAGCAGATTGAAATACATTAAATTTTTTAGAAATTACTCATATTAATTTTCGGATTGTAACGCACTTGTAAGTTTAGAGAAAGAATTATAACATGACACATTACTAACTTATAAAACAAAAAAATCAAGACACGAATTTCGTGTAACTATTCGTTATTTTAGATATACAGGGTGACTCAAAAGTAAGTTCCCAGTACCCGTAAATTTGTCAAATTTTGGATACTGCAAAAATAAAAATACTAGGTTGTTCGCAAAGAAATAAGGTTTTACTTTTAAAAGGGGAAACAAGAAAAACTTAAATATGATCACCACCATGATGTTCTATTATTAAAAATATTTATTTCTCTAAATTATGAATGGCATTAGGTAAGACCGGTCTCAAAAATGTTCTTGATGACATGTCCTATCGATTGCTTCAGTTCCTCATAAGTAGTAGGTCTGGTACCCTCCACAACCAATAACTGGATTCATTTTTTGGTGACTTAGAAGGCCAACTGTCTGGTAAAGGCCAAATGTGTTGTGCAGCGGTGTCTTTATATAGTGCATGTGAGATGAATAATCATCTTGTTTAAAAACAATGTTGTCAATACCATAATTCGAAAATATCCGCTGCTCATTTATCGTTACTGTTTTCAAGGTCTTATTAGAAAATTTGACATAAAACTGCACCAATCAGCAGTCTTGACATCATGTAATCTTACTAAACAATCGTATTTGGATTATTTTTTGTGCATATTTTCCAGTTACATCTGTCCCGAATGATTCAGTTCTGTATTTTCGCTAACATTTGTAAAACAAAGTGATGCGAATCTACTTATCTTGTTCTTGTCAGTATTCGCCACACAGTTGAAAAGCTCATGTCCAATTGTTTTGTAATCGTTCTGAACTTCTTCGTTTTTTATTGTCTTTGGTCTACTCGATTGCTCTTTATCGCGAATTCACCAGGTTCCTTCAATTTGTGCACGAGCCTACGAAATTATTTTACTGTCCAGAACAAATTTCTCTGTCTTCTTAATGCATTGGTACATAGTCTGTTGGATTCATAGAACCACCGTATCAGGCTAATACGAACCTGTAGCGGTTAAACCGTTTTATTGATTAACAATTGCTGTCAGTACTCAAAACCGCAGTATGACGCTTATTTTGAAATTTAAAAAGCCACCATAGCAACAAAAGTTAAATTATATGTATAGAAAAAACTCCAACTCTTCTAAACCATAATGATATGGGATCAAACTGATTCTTGAACTGGAAACATACTTTTGAATAACCTGATATATCGAGGATTTTGTTAGAAGTATGTCCATTCCCGAAAGAACATTCTAGGGCGGTGATTTACATTTTATTAGAAAGTATATTGCCTACAAAATGAAACAAACCCTTTAGAATCCACTGCCAATATTATACCGCTTTTATGGTGTATAAGAAGTTTATAATTATCGCTTAAAAAGAATTAGTTAGGTGATGAGGGAATTTTAATGCTGGCGTAAATCCCGAGAAAACTAGATACTATTTTTATCACACCAAAACGCTATGTCTAGGATACAGATTCCTTCAAATAGGCTTAAATTAATGGACGACTTCCTAGTAAGTCATTACTTGCCTTATGACTATCAACAAAAAGTAATAGACAACTATTTGTTCAAAAGAATGATTAGGAAAACCAATTTTAAATTCACATTTTAGTGTGCTTTTTATTTGTATTTAAATGTTTTGAATAAATGTTGGTTGGTAAAAATAAATATTTGAATAAATAAAAGCAATTTCCTTCGAAAAAAAAATTTTGTATGTACATAAATACTTTTGAATTTTAGTTTACTGCCATCTTGTGTACTTCACAAGATCAAGAAAAAACGATTTTGCAAACGTGTATGATATTCCTACATGAATCTTAATTAATATCTTTTTATTTAGTTCTCAAGGACTTTCCAAAGATTATTAACCTAACATTATATATTTAGGAACAACACTCATTTGAGATTCTAAAAACAAAGTATTGATTTGCAACTTATGGTACTAAATAAAAATGGATTCTAAGTTATTTTATTTGTATTGAAGAGGCATGAACCTTTTCTATGAAAGAATACGTTTTAAGATTTTTCAATTTAGTTCATTTGAAAATTCATTGTACATATTTACCTTAGAATGTTTATTATTCTTATAGTGTCTATCTGGATTGAGATCTTCCTGCGAGTTGGTCCTCAGGCGCTTGGCCTCTGTACGTGTCTGCGTTGGCAGCACACGCTTGCGGCGGCTTGTGCTGGCAGCAGCGTAGAGGTTAGCTGGATCTGCCATAGACGATAGGTTCAAATTTCCTCCACTTATCGACACTCATTCCCTTTTATCTTCAGTTGGCAGATAAGGGATCTTTGGCTGTACACATTATTTTGACATTTTTAACTTGACAATTCAAAGTTAGCACAAATTTAGGTAGAATAGTACTTTATACCCTTTTTAATAAAACAATTTCAAACTATATACATGTTCAGACCCAAACTGCAAAATAAATTGAAATAATGAATCACTTTAGGTAAACAAAATAAAATTAATGAAGAACGATTATTTAGGTGCAGTTTTAATTTTTTTAGATTCACTTAAAATTTTAGTTTTGTCTTTATGTACAACAATCGATTTAATATTAACAGTTTAATTATTAATTGCATGAATTACACAAACAGTGGACAAAGGAATAGAACTCCATTACACGGTCTGAAATATACGACATTGGATATCAAAATACAATAAAACCATCAACGTTCGTGTCGTACAGATGTTGTTTCATGTGTGGTATGAAACATACCTAAACTGAGTACGTTAAAAATGTGAACATACCAAAATGGCCCAACATAATTTTTGGCGTTTCTAGCAGTCTCTAAACACACACAAATTAGCGATCCGTCCTCAAAACAAGACCTTCGAAGGCAAAATATAGAGTCACTGTCAAGTATGCAACACGGCTGTTTGGTACAACTACGAAACCCTTATTACACCGACTAAAATACTGCAAAAAAAATTTGTTCTCTTTTTCATTGATTCCACAAAACACTGCTCATACAAAATGCAAATACTACATTTGATTTTATACAAGTTTAAACTAGTGGTAAATGCATTCCTGTAACGAGTAGAATCATATGATTAGAGAATCAAAAACAAATGTACATAGTCTTTACTGGTGAAAACGATTGTTGGATATGTTTTGCACTTATACGCCATCTATTTTCAGACTGCTCAATAAACCCAGTGATATTACGGTAATCTATAACATGTACATTTGGAAATTAGAAGGAAACATCTAACTAATTAAACTGTATATTAATTCATTATCATTTAAGTATAAGTTCTTACACATAAAAACTGCTTTATGACTTGACATAACCAGTGCGGTACCTTTAGTTGTATGAACCAATAAGTACCTGCACGGGTCTCGCAGTTACTGATTGTCGGTAACTCAGTTGATAATGAAAGTCCACGTGTTCTTGAAATCCTGCTACTTTAATAAATAATATATTTGCTTGTTACGGAGTTTACTGCGATTCCCGTACATTATACAATTACACAGTCTTTGCAATTGTTGTGAAAAAAAAATATAATGAAAATTGTTCTATTGCTATCTGTAATGATTATGTAGGACTCTCAGAGGGAATTATCTGATTCTCGGTATGGAAATAGAATATAAATGAAAACAATTTCAAACAATAATAATGTAATAGCAAGTTAAATCATGCAAAAGAGGTTTCCTATGTGTCGGTCTTATATTATAAATTGTGTATACTTTCACATTTAGTACTTCAAATCTTTAATTATATATTTCTTTAAATAATGCAACAGTACAAAATATGTATTTGGAAGTACATTTTTTACTATAGCGAACTTCTGGCTACTTATTTCTGGCGCCACCTGTATTCATAAAGATTTACTTAATTTACAAATTCCGAGTTGCCCCATGGAGAGCGCTTTACAATTATGTGCATATATCGTATCCTATAAAGTTTAAAAGAAGCTTTACACGGGTATCGCAGACTTGCCGATTGTAACTCAGTTGACAATGAGACCCAACGTGCTCTTGAAACGCTGCGTTGTCAATAAACAATTTTATTTGTTTGGTGTGGAGTTTATGTACATTATATAATTATAGTTTTTGCAATCTTTGTGAAAGAAATCTGTAACGAAGTATATTATTTCTTTCCTATAGTTATGCGTATGAATTAGGGAGGACTCTCAGAGGGAACTTCCTGAATCCTGGTATGTGGGGTTGAATGTCAATGAAATAGTGAAAAGCATTTATTACAAACAATAATGATGTTTTTTGTATTTATATTGTAGAATATCCAAATGTAATAAAATCATGTGTAATACATTAATAAATATAATACAGTAGAAATTTCCTATAGTAAAGTTAATTTGTGTAAAAGAAGTTGCCTACACGCCGGTTTTAATTGTCAAATTATCCGTTCACATTTACTACTTCAGGTTTTTAATTATTATGTTTTTTAAATACATACTTTGTATTACTGTAATACAAAGTATGTATTTAGAAGCAAATTTTAAGGAATTCCTCTCGAAGTTCACTTGTACTTGGCGCCACCTACATTCCTAAGGACTCGTTTAATTCATAAGTCCCGATTTGGCCCATAGGGAGCGTTTTACAATGTTGTGCATATTTCGTACCCTATAAAGTTTAAAAGAAGTTGTTCCGAATGTTATCAAACTTTCAAAAAATGTATATACGTATAATTTTGATTTAACGCAGATATAACCTGGAAAGTTATGTATAGCATGTATTCTTATAAATACTTCAAAATGAAGTTGTCGGTGCTTTTTATTGAAATTGCCAGAAATTATCGTAAACATTTTTCCAGCGAAAACTTAGATTAGGTCGATCGATGAGGCTGGTCCAGCTAGGGGAGCTTATACTCCTGCTGTAGCGCCGTTATCCCAGGTTTCTGTTAGTTCGCAAGCGGTTGTCGGACAGGCAAATTCCTCCTGCCGGTGCTTACCATCACGGCAACTACGTACTTCAAACGTGCATTTTACGTGGTCGAAAAATTACAAAATATTTTCCGTTTTATACGTTGTGAAATGATTTGACTTTCTTGTCGGGAAAAATGTTCTTTTAAATCGAAAAAATTTTCAAACGACAATTTAAAGCGAAAAATTGAATTAAACCAGGGTGTTAGCGGAAAAAATATTTTTTTTATTAAGGTATTTTTATATAAATGCTATGCATTTAATTTGGCGAAAGTTTTTTTATTTGTATATTTTGTATTTCTATAGCATGATATTGTGTTTAATGTTGTATTTTGTTTATTTTATTTTGTTTACAATAAAAAGTAATTTAAAGAATGTGTGTATTTTGTTTTTGTTTTTACTTTATTGTTTTGAGTGTTGTAGCTGATGTTAGTCAATAGTTAACATTTATTATTTGGAAAAAAAGTCAACAAAGTTGGTCGGTTTTAGTGTTTATGATGATATGAACATTTTCGATTATTATAATGAAGCATATTGTATTCTGCACACTGTTATAGTGGTTTTATATGAAATTTTAGAAAAAAAATTGTTTTTAAAATTTTGTTGTAACTGTTGCATGTTTTAAACTAGTTGAAATCTGAGAGGAAATTATAAAGCAGCCTTCAAACTTGGTGTTATTCTCACTTAATAACTTCAAAATTCCTTTACGAAAATGAGAATTTGAGAATTAAGTACTATAATCAGCCTAGTTCTAAAGAGTTTTATATGGCCTACTAAAATAGTTTTGGAGTAAATTAAAGTTTGCCAACTAACGAACATTGGCACTAGTTGATTTGTGGCACAGTTTGACGTAATCACAACTTTTTGAGATAGCATTGGTGCGTCTTTCTTTTTGTTTCTAGTTTATCGATAGTTGCAAAGCCATTAATTTCACTTAGGTTCACCATATTGACTTCTTCCTTATCATTAAAGTTATATAACGCGTTTGTCTAGTTATTGTCAACGACATATTTAGGTTCATGAAGTATCTTTGAAACTAAGATAACTTTGAGGACATGCGATCTTTAGGTCTGACTAAAAATAGTCAATTTTTATTTTCCATTGTTATTAAGCATGTCCTATGTGCTTTTCGAAAGTATAGCCCGATCAGCACTACTTTCTTTTTCAATAATAACGCTGCAATTTAGGACTTATAGACTTTCTATCTATTTGATACCAAGTCTGCAACTTAATTCAAAGATAGTATTGGTTATTTTCATCGACAAAATTTTTGCGGTAATATTGGTCATCGTTTTAGGACTTTTGCATGTAAGAATGCCATGTTTCAACCAATGTAATGAATATTGTATATAGTAATTAATGCATCTGAACTATATTCTAGCGGGTCATCTGACGTCATATAAAAAATGTATAATGTAACAATATTTTTACTTCAAATACTAGTATAAAAGTTCTGGTTTAGCAATGAACAACAATACGTTGTAGGTGATCTTCTGTTCTCTATTGTTTTATCAAAATTTTCCGTAACATTTTGGCATACCTGTGGCTTGATTTCACAGATGCTCCTTTTAAGATCATCAATTTTTGATTGTTTATATAAAATTTGTGCCTTAAATAACTTGAAAAGAAAATATCCAGAGGCGTTAGATCAAATGATCCAGCCGCTCAGTTGATGTGTTCTTTTCGAAAAATTATTTGGTTACCAAATTTCTGGTGCAAAGTTTCTGTGGCAGACGGATGCATCAGATGTGGCATCGTCCTACTGAAACCACATGTTTTCGACATCCGTACTTTCCAATTGGTCAAACGAAAAGTTTGTAATTATGTTTCTATATCGAATTCCAGCAATAACAGCATTGTCACTTTAATTTACACAGAAATACTGAATCAAACCACACCACACAGTTACTTTTGATACAGCACAAGTACTAAAGGTGATTCCACAAAATGATCTAGATTTGAATCACTGTTGAATCGCTGTGACGAGTATACTGAAACTAGTGGAGAATATTTTGAATAAAAAATAGAAAAGTATTCAGGTTTCTCGTTTCAACGATTTTTCGCACGGTCGGTCTCGAAACTGAGTTGTCTCACTGTGTATTAAAACTTAATAATAAATTAAAAAGCTGTGACGTAAAGCAGTAAATAATGCCTTTTGCTGTTTTTATCATTAGTCTCTTGTCACTTTGTTATATGGCAAAAATGACTAGTTAAATGTTCATATAATTGAATTTCAAATAGTGTTGGTTGAAATTTATATACGTAATAGTCCAGGGTTTAACGGCAATTGCTCCTTTCTCTTCCCAAAAAGGTACTTAACAGTGCATTTCTCATATATAATATCGCGAATGTTTTATTGCCGGGCACTCGTCCAACAGTTGAAATGTGCGACGGAAAAGAACAAAAGTTCTTGCTTGATAACCATCGAAAATTATAGCTTAGTTATGCGAGACAATTTATCAAAATTGTACAAGCTCTGCGGTTGTTAGGAAAGCCATTAAGTGTTTAGGTATACGTATAAGTGCTAATAGCCACACTACAATTAAAATGATGTCAATTTGATAGATGCTTCGATGATGTTATTGTAAACGTGTTCTACATGTGTGTGTGGAAACTGACGAGGGCTATTTAAGAGTAGATGGTCGTGGTATAAGTATATACTTAAGCGACGTTAATCTGTATTACCTTGAAACTACTTAAAGTGTGTAAGTAATTCATTTCAGTTTACGAAGTATCCGAGGATTTGAGGGAAAATCGGCTTGATAAGAAAATAAGGGTGCATTATAAATTTATAACTTCTTTTCGCATAATCTTTATAGAGTTAAAATAAATTGTAAAATTACAACATTCAAGGATTACGAAAAGATAGTTCGAGTTTGTTTTGATATGAGAATAATGAAAAACAGGATTTTGACTTATCATAAACATGCTGAATTTGTTGAGAGTTTCATACTATTTAAATAAATGGAAAATTTCGATTGTAATATGTTAACTAACAGTAAATTAATTTAGTAAAGACTATTTTGGTGGAGGCGCAGGTTCATGTACATCAAAGTGATTGTTGTGATAATTTTTGAGAAGGGACAAAGCGAGGGAGTTGGTCAGGGGAACTGTTAAGTGATAACACTGGTGAAACAAATTATTAACAATTATATCCGCAATATGACTTATTTTGACAAATATGTTCAGATTGTATACTCTCATTGATTGAAGTGGCTTCTTCAGTAGGATTTAATAGAGGGAAAATGTTTTGATGAAATGGGGTCTATGCTAGTAGGCAATCCAGCATCGAACCAACCTTATCCTTCCAGTAAGGGCGTGGATGCAAAGAGCGTAGGTGGCTGAGAATAGAAAACGAGCTAAAAATCTTCTGTGTTTATAATTCAATATCCGTTGTATCATTGATGAATATTTTTCAGAGTATCTACCTTTCTTCCAATAGATTCCATTAAAAATTCAACCTCTTCTTCTGTAAGTCCAAACGATTTAGTATACGAATGGGAGTCCAAGAACAATCAAAGTTGAGTATTGTTTGATCTAAGTGATAATACGCCTTCCGTTGCACAACATGCCATGAGCAATGCCTTTTCCACGAAATGGCACGCTTTCAGAATATTGCGTGCTCAAAGACGAATAAACTTGGTAATGTCATTGATATTTTCTTCTATTTCCTCTTTCTTTTAAAGATTATTTCACAAACAAAGGCATCGAATCCGTCAATAAGTAAGATAATGCCTTTTCCAGTTTCTTCAGTTTTGATGTGTAAAAAGTACGACAAGCCCACTAGCAGATAAGTCTCTTTACCATACCTGCTTCACTTGTGTTTGCGTTAAACCAAAACTTATGATGCTCAAGGTCATCGTAATACCTCACAAGCCTACTGATGTGACAACTACCCATTCTTTCGTTCTTTGCACTTGACTTCACTGTTCTTCTATGAACTTTTTTATGGGGTATTTATGCTGCCTAGACGCTCCTCTGATTACTGCATTTAGACTTTCCATGTGCCAGTAGTTGAGATATTTCCAAGATCTATTGAAATGACAGGGTTCTGTCCGCAGTGTTCGTGAAGCTATGATTTACATTGATCGCAAACTTCTACAGGAGGTGAACAGTTGCACATTTCAAAAAACTTCTTTTCTTAAATGCTTCCAAGTTGTTCGACTTACTGCTTAAATCTTCAACAAATTGTCCATCTTTTTGTTTTACCTTTGTAACCCCAATCTCAATCCTGGATTGAGAAGAATTTCTCAAGCATTTTCAGGATTGATGTTTTACCAAACCGTGATGGTGCTACCACTGTCATGGAGAAAGTGCCAAGCGAACAAACTCTTATCTATGAAGTGCGCATCGGTTCATTATATCATAATCTGAGCTACTCAAGATAACCAGTCGCTGTAAGAAATAACGGTACGATGAGTGTATGAAAAACATGGTTTTTGTAACAAATTTTTCTTTACCGAAGTTAAGATCAGTTTTTTTATTAATTATAACTTACCTTTTTATTGACAGCTTCTTTAGTGCAATTACGACGTATTTTTGTAGGTGACAAAGTGTGATTCTCACCAGAGGAGTTTAGGTCATTTTCATTCCTACCAGGCGTTTCTGCAGACCGAATATCTCACTATGCATGTTTAGGGCTAAAGAACCACTTTGCTGCATTTGTTTTGAAAGTAGGCAAGTCGACACATTAGTCTTATAACTCTCATCTGATTCTGAATAGTTTTCTCCAGTATCTAGTACTACTGAAATCTATGCAAGAGAAATACAGTATCATAACATAGATCTGCGATTAGTTAAAAAAGGTTCTTTTTTTTACTTAACTCATTATTCAATGTATTATGATCGAGTCTTTGTCTTTGAAGAGATATTTCATCCATTTTTATGTATTTTATCCATTGCATGTGATTAACTTTTAGCCTTCATTAAAACAAAAATTTTCCAAAAGAAACTTTACTGAAAAGAAAAAAAAAATGAGAAAATGGAAGAGGACCACCGCCAAAAGAAGGTAAAAATTGTGTTGAGTATCAATATATGAGTATTTCAAGATCAAATTCGTTGGAAATAAAAAAAAACACATAAAATATCACAAATCTTTATAAGATTAAAATGTAAATAAACTTTTATAATCATTCGAAAAACTAACCTTGATAATATACATATATGATTAGCCTCGAATATAAATTGAATAAGATGAAATCCTCAATAAAGATAAGAAAATTCAAGTAATTTTGCTTTATAAGAAATCGTTTCAGTCACAAAATGAATCCCTTCAATTAGAGAATTGTTTTATTAACTTATTAATTGCACCCTCATTATCAGCATGTTCATTAGCCCGTGATCATGGATTATTTTATTGTATTGTCCGTTTTTGAGTTGTCTTTTCAGTGATTTAACAATAATTTTCTTGATTTGCAAAGTTTAAGTATTTATAGACTTGACAAGTCATATTTCTTTGTTTTTACACATTTATTTAAACTATTAATTTCCCTGTGCACTTCCCTATCGGATGCTAATCTCTTTTAGTAATAAGTGAATTACTTCCGGAAATTGGACCGTGCCCTGATGAGATAGAAAAAAATGAAATAAGAGTAAGCAAAAAAAAAAGAAATAAAATGACAAGGAAAAAAGAAGTAAAACGAGAAAAAGAGAAAATGAAAAAATGGTGAAAAAAGAAAAGGTAAAATAAAGAGTAATAGAAGGAAGCGGAGAAGGGGGAGAGAAAAAAGAAAGAAAGAAAAAGAGAAAGGTGGGATCGCAACGTTTCGCCTCTGTCGTAGGAGGCTTCTTCGGGAGAAAACAGAAACCAAAGTGGCACGGTAACTCGACGTGTAAACCATGCTAGATGAGAAACCACTTTGGAAGAAGGTCACGGTAACTCGTCGTGTTAACCACGATAGAGCCGAAAACCTTCTGATGTCTTTCCTTATTGTGAGACTAATGGGTAATATATAATTTTCACAATAAATAAAAAAAAGGGCAATAATAGAAAGAACAATGTTGTACCATTAAAAATCAGAAAATAATCCCAGTCCAAGCAATTCAAAAACAGTTACAAATCGTTTATTCAAGATATAACTATATCAAAAACTATCGATGTATTACCTCAAATGAAAAAATCATAATTTTGCCATCGAATATTTCAATTCGGCCGTAAATAAAAAACTAATAGATTTTTGCAATTCTAAAGGTATTTCCAGAAATTACCTAAATATGGGGCTAAATTCAGTTGGCATTAAGATTGCGTGTAAAACGAGAACAAACGGGAACAAAAGCGAATTTAATTAAGACATTTTGCTTACCAGTGGAAACAATTCACAAGCACTAAATGTCGGTTATAGCAAAGATGTGCGTGCCAAGATAAAATCAACGACATGTGAACTGTATTGAACTGGTTGCTTCAACGGTAGGTGCTTTTAATGATGAAATTTCGAAGGACTAGAGAAATACATAAACAAATCAATTGTGTCGTTTAACACTTTTTATTTCTTAACTACTAAATTCATAAGCGCCTATTTTATGTATATATTTCTCAATGACTGTATATACGGACTATACGAAGCGACGAGTGTTACACGTAAAACTCAACTAGACTGGTGGGGATGCCGCGTACTCAATACGAATCTAGCCCACGAAAAAACATCCCAACTCTACTCATAATCGTATATGATTGGAACTTAAAAAGGAAACATAAACATTGTCTTACTTCATGTAATTTGCAACATTATTACAAATAGAGGATAATAATAATTAATGTAAAAATGTTTATGCGATTGGAAAATAATTATTACAAAAACAGAAACAAAATACGTTCAGAAATTGTTTCGAATTATATACAAACATTCTAAAAGTGGAAAAAAATGAAATTGGAAAATAACGTTACTCAATAAGATGGCGTGAGATTTGAATGTTTGTTGAAACTGCCAAATAAATGTTCTCCCGAGAGCGGACACATGGTTTTTCTAGGTAAAAGAATTTGTTCGTCAAGATTTTGATTGTTTATAAAACAAAAAAGAACAATTTCCAGATGCTTAAATTGAAATTTAGAAGCATGAGAAATATCAGTTTTCAATTCGATACGGAAAGATAAACTGAAGTCTTATCTTGTTGCTACATCTCAATTCCATTTTATAAGAACCTCATAAAGCAAGCGAAATGTACTAAATTGTTCCAGACGGATATAAACATGATACATTTGTAGGTACATTATTCTTTCATGAATAGATGACTCTCATATAATGTATAACAATCTTTTTCCTTTAAATCAAAAAAGCTCTATAAATAACCAGCGTTAACGCAAATAACATAGCAATAAACGCAATTTTCATACATCACATAACGAAATACTAACAAAGATAACACTTATGATACAATATGTGTAGTAGTTTACGATCAAGTGTCGTTAATTTTAGTTTGAAATTTACAGCTTCTTTATAGACGACTGTTTCATGAACATAAACAATTAATTACAGCGTAATATAGCTCCAAATTAATAGCCATGACATTATGATTATCGCCGAAAAATTGGCCAGTGTACGTATGTGTGCCACGTTGGATGAGAAATATGATGATTTTATGTGCCAAATCAAATTCATATTATTAGGAAAAATAAAATGTTACGATCTAAAAGCGGTTGCTAAGCAAAATGTAAAAATAATATAACAGACAGAATTGTAAAATTCAGTAGAAGGAAAATATTTTAATAAGAAGTATGTGAACTGTTCATGAACCTGTATTTAGTGAAATTTGTATAGTTACATATAATTTTATAGTTCCTTATTTATCAAAGACAAAAGCTGGAATTTGCATTTCTGTACATAGTGTAAAGAATAGAGGTGTAATTTTAATAGTCGTTACTGATAAATAGGGGAAGTACAAATACTACCGTCCATAAGTTTGGAAGCAAAGTGAAATTCATTTAAAATAATGCAACTGATAGGCATATCGTGAAATACTTTCGGTTAAACGGTTTGGTACTACTTCGGTAATCGTTTAGTGCATGTGTTACAGCTATTAATCGCTAGTGTCCTATCGCTTTCCTGCGTGGAATTAGTTTTTTGAAATCAGTGCGCAATTGTAACAATTTGGTAAAGTACTGAGTGTAAAAATGCTAATACGCAGACGGTTAACTGTAGAATAACGTAGTAATATTTGTACTTTTCGCGACGAAGGATATACAGAGAGAGAAACTGCTCTACGGATAGGGATTTCACCGAAAGGTATGCATTACACAATAGCCCGGAGAAGAGAGACAGGACAAAATCTTGATAGACGACGAAGTGGGCGGCCACGGCTGACTTCTGGAGCTGCAGATACATGTATAGTAACGACTTCGAAACGAGATCGATGTCTAATGCACCGGATATCGTAAGGCGCGTTAATACCCAACGACGAACAAATGTTTCTGTTAACACCGTCAAGAGACGATTATTGGCAGCGGGCTTAAGGGGATACATTGGCCGCAAAAAACGGTTTTTAAAACGCGTGCATAAAGAGAAACGATTAACATAGACAAGAGAGTATGCAAACTGGATACTGGAAGATTGGACCAACGAGTCCAAATTTCAGTTGTTTGGTACGCAACAGAGGGTTTTTGTTCGCCGACGACTAGTGGAAAGGCCAAATAGCCTGATGTGATTGTATCTTATACGGATACATCTATAAGTTTTTCTTTACAATTTTCTAGCACGTTTCATCTTCCAATCTTTTAAGAAAGACGTTTCGGAAGTCTGTCTACTGCCGTAGAATTTATTCAAACTCGATGTCCAAACTTATTTTCAGCAGTTTTAACACATCAATTGATGACAGTCAATGTCACTGCCAGAATAATTTTCAAAATCGTTAAGTTATAATATTTGGGTTAGTTCAGACTTATATTTTCTATTTTGATGCCATCTTCGTCCTAGAAATTTTATGATATCACTGTCATTTGATGGATATAAACACGTTTGATTTAGACAAATTGCAATGTAAGCTACTACTAATAAACCAGTCTGCTAATGTCAATTTGTGACTTAAAACCAAGCCATTTATACAGTTCACATCCAATCAGGTTAGTCTTCAAACAGGCGCATAATAATAACGCATGCTTATATTAATCCTTCTCGATCTATTTTGAACCAAGTGACTAGTAAGCTCTAATCCATACATTACATTACATACATATTTCTTGTTACTTTATAGGTGAAAAGCTGAATACGGCAACCATTCGGATATTTATATCCGTGATCATATTACAATTAAATCAAATAAGTAAGTCGCTGTAAATCCGATATAAAATGTCAAACGTCATATTCCGCAACTAAAGGGAATTTTATAAATTATTTCCAGTTTGATCTAAATGGCGCAAAGTTTGGATGAGCAGATAAAAAGACAACCGCCGCTAATAATAGCTGGTCATGAAGTTCCCTTCATGGGCGTCCTCGCAATTGTAACCATCACTACAGTTATCATTGTATGTGCATGTGCTCCGAAATGAATAAATAATTTCACCTGATCTGGTCGATGTACGGTGTAACGTTTCTTACTTTGTGCATGTAAAACTAAGTAATACGAATAAAATTTGTTGTTGCGTTAATAATAGTTTATTCCAAGCTATCTTATTCCTAAAGCAAGTGATGGAAATAAACAAAGCCTTGAAGTAGTACAATCGGTTCGTTTAATGTAGGGAAAAAGGATGATGCGTTTATAATATCGTTATATAATAATGTTTCTTGAACGAAGATGGCATTGAAGAAGAAAATATATTTCTGAACTTAAGCCATATTATCATACTCGCAACACAACTTTAACTTTTGGAAATTATTTTGACAGTGTCATTGTGACTAATAAATATGTGATTTGATTTAAAGACAATAAAACAACAAACTCGGCTGATATTTAAGATCTTATTAATAAAAAGAGACGAAATTGAACAAAGTGTTGAAATTATTGTACATTATTTTCAGTTTTCAAATTTATACGCCTTCTCATGCTGTTAAAGGCATTTCGCAGCATATCTTAATGTACATTCTTCGGTAATTTTTTGGTGCAGATCTTGCAAATTGGCAACAAAAGCTTTAAATATTCTATACTTTAAGTGAGAAAACGCGAAAGAGTCTATAATTGTCAAAGAAGGTAATCGTAGTGGAAATTCAACTACCGTATATAATCTCAATCGTCAAAAAACTCACGAAGAAAAACAATATTTTCTTGTGTTGTGTGTACCGCTGCACTATCTTGCTGGAAGTCATCATATTGCAATTCATCTTTGTGCAGCTGTTCAATAAATTCGTTCAATTTTTTCTATACCGTTCAGCATTAATAGTAGAATTAAAAAAAATAGGTCAAACAATTCTGCGGCGAAAAACTACAAGTCAAACACCAAGTTTCACAGTATGCAGAAACGATTCAACAAAAACATAAGGATTTTCACTACTCAACATCCGAGTACTTTGGAATTGACGTACCCCGAAAGAGGAAACCACGCTTTGTCAGAGAAAAATGTTAAATTTAGCAGATCATCATCTTATTACATTGTCTGGGATACTGTGCTGGCAAAATAGTCTGATGTGATTCCATCTTATACGGATGCATGTGTAAGTTTTTCTTTATATTTTTTTGGAATGTTCCGTAAGAAAGTTCAATCTCTTGAGAAAGATGTTTCAAAGGTTTTGTTGGTTCATTTTCCATCCGTTGACGGGGATCATTTATAACTTCGTCCAAAGGAACAGTACGTGATTTATGGCCCATCAGAATCAGTTTCACGAAATACACCAACACAATTGGAAAAGCAATTATAAAAATATTTGGAAATTACATCTAATTTTGAGAAGTGTTCTCTAAAATTATCCAAACATGCAGGTTGGCTGTCCACCCAAATTCCATCAATTCGCACTCCAGTTCGAAAATAGGCTTCAATCATGTACGTTTTCTTGCACTGTATAATATAAATCAGTTTGAATTCATTCAAACTCGATGTAGAAAATTGCTTTCAACAGTTCTAACAGATTATTGATGACAGTCCATGTCCATTGTCAAAATGATTTTCAAGTTATAATGCCTGGCTTAAGTTCAAACATATGTTTTCTATTATATTGCCCATTTTCGTCTTGGAAACTTTATATCACGGTATTTCCCGGGAGGGCTCTTGTAAGCGATTACATAGTAATTATTACATGTCCGATTATATGCAAAATCGACCTTTCCTTATTTTAGCTGGAATTATTATAAAAGAATTGGTGCGTCTCAAGAATGCATTTAAAGTAGATGAACATTTTTTAAATATAATAATGAGATTAGGATTACCTAAATTCTTGAAATGAAAATAATTTAAAATCAAATATTGAGATCATTTGCATAAGAATCAGAAGTATAGTAATGATCTACTTACTAAATACAATACACTTTTAAATCTTGGTTTTATCAATAACGTAATAAATCATGTAATTCTTTATTAGTTAAAGAAGGGGATATTTATTTATTTATTAGTGTGAGACTTGCCTTGGTTTCTATAATCATAAATTAAAATTTTCCTTGTAATTATCGACGTTTTTAAACTTTTCCGATGACATAAGTTTAAATCTTACCGAGACCGACATTTTTTCAGAAAATTATTTAAAAACGCTGGTAAGTACAAGCAAAATTATAATTTGTCCGGTGGGATACTATAATTGTGTTAATAGTATATAGAGTAGAATCTTCATATTCAGTTATAATCATTACAGTAGTTATATGGTGCTACAAAACGTTTACGGTTTTTGTTTTCACTCCTATTTTTCATGGTGAAATGGGAAATAAAAAAGCAAAACTAAATATTGACAATAAAGCCCGTCAATATGTTTTTTAAGGAAACTGCCTGATGGTAAAAAATAAGAAATCAAAGGAGTAGGATCGAAAGCACCAGCTGTATCGACAAGAAGTGTTCAACAAATTGTAGAAGAACAAAAGAAATCTACAGAAGACAATAAACCATTGTTTGTGAGTCTACCAAAATGATCACGTACATGTACCGTCACTCAACTTGAAAATTATGAAAAAATGTTATTTCCGCATCTTATATACACAATTTCCACACTACTGACGGTTGTCGCGTAATATTGTGGGCGTTACAAGAAAAGCTACGCTCTGAAATGCAATGGAATGGAAAAAGAAAGATTTAGGTTTTCATTTTTATAATAAATAATCATTAGTTATTAATCGAAAGAAATAATATTAGAGATTTGCGAATTCAGTATTTACAAAGAGAATATCTTTTTTGCGTGGAGAAAATAGGCCTATGATCTATTTGGATGAAACATTTAATACACGCTGGTGGAGCAACAGGCTTCATTCTAAATTGCATATATTTAAATGTGATATCGTAAGTGATGATTATCACTCAGAAATGAATGCTATGAATTATGAGAAATTACTTCCTAATATACTGCAATATTCTGTGATACTTATCGATAAAGTAGCATTAACGGCAATTATATTCTCTGATAAAATGTTCCAAAAACGATTACATTTACTATAAATTCGATTGCATACTGCAAGAGAAAGACTCAACGATTTTGAGATTACTTCCTTATCATCCGGATCTTAATCTCATAGAGTTGATTTATGGCTCTGTTAAAGGAAAAGCGGCGTAGAAATATAGTAAATTTAAAGTAGGTATTAGTTTAGAACTGGCAAAAGAAGAATTTCATTTAACAATGGCAGATGAATGGAAAATGTGTTGTGATCATGTAATGGAAGTGGAAAGAAAATATTGGGAAAATGAAAATGAAAAAATAGACCAAATGTTAATTACAGTGGCAATACATCTGACGAAGGTGATTATTTCGTATCTAATAAAGATTATGAAAGTGAACATTAATAATACATACTGGCTATAATTAATTGCAAATATTTTATAACTTCTTCACTTAAATAAAAGTGTTTATCAGTGTTAGAATTTATTTTCACTTCATGTTGCCAATACCTCTCTGTTCACTTTGTGTTTGTCGTTCGTATAACCCGAACGTGACTGAAGTAAACATCGGTATGCTCCGGAATTCGATTAAGTAAAACGAACGGACAGTATCATTTGTTATTATTTCAGTTGGTATAATACATATGAAATAAAATAAAAAAGTAGAGAAAATGAAAAGGCGTAATTATATGGAACATAAATCCAAAAAAAAAACTTGCGTCGATCATGATGTGAACATCAGAATTAAAAAAGCTGTAGGAAATTGTAATATGTGCCGTCTATGGATGCAGAATGTGAATACATAATATATCCATCGAACCAAACTCACATATATACACACAGCCTGCGTACACTGCAATTACAGCTGTTGATGTTATAAAATCTGCAAGATAACACTATTTACCTTTCAAACAGCATGCTAAGAGTTCAATAACATGCTTCCGTATAAATATTTCAGTTGTGAGTAATAAAGAAATTTTTATTGTAAATATCTTTTCCATTTCTTTTTCTGGCGTCTTCGAAGGAATTTAGGATTTAAGTCTAATAAAATTAGATCTTTCCATTTTCATTATTTTTCATCTTATTTCATGGACAACCTGTATAGGAAACGCAACAAAATATAGAAGCAGGTTATATTAAAACAAACAGCCTTGTCCTAAAGACATTTGCCGTAAATTCTACACGAGCATTTGCAAGCATCTCTGTATAGCGGTGTGAAAATAAGTTGCCGTTGTTCAGAAAACGAAATAGGAACAGTCGAAGCAGTGCATATGGTAGTTGGATTAGGGGAGGAATAATTTCAGACGAACCGGAGAAACTTTTTTGCGACATTAAATCGATAAAGTTCTCGGGCTTATAGTGACGGGAATATTATTCGGAATTCGGGATGGTTTAAATTTATGCTTTTTGCGGTACGGACCGCTTAAAACTAGATCAATATTCGGAAATTTTACGCGTCATATGTCGAGATTCGTTTTGTATATATAATAGAGTTTCCCAAACTTGCCCTGTTGAGCACTTGCGGAATTTTTTCTTCCTTGGACCCCTGGACTGCAAAATATTAACTTTCGTAAACCTCTTAAAGCCATTATAAAAGAAATCTGTACAATTTTTGTTCATATCTTAAAATGAGAACCTGTTTTATATTTTTAATATAAAATTACTGTTTTTCTTTTGGTTTTCCTTTTTTAACAAATGTATTTCATTATTTCTCAAAACTTTTTCATGTCATTGCAAATAATTTCGAAAATTAAAGTAATAAGTTAATCCTAAATACATTAAATATATATATATATATATATATATATATATATATATATATATATATGTAGATTACGATGGTGAAGTTTACGTCTCCACTGTATACGTTGTCTAAGGGATTAACAGACAGAAAGGGTCGTAAGCATATACAATTGTGAATCTGTAGATAGGTAACTAATTTAGAGTTCTTTTAGTATTAGCATTGCCTAATTTGTGTTTATTCTTCATGCAACGATAAGAACATTGCTTTAATTCAAAAATGTTTTTTAAAGGAATTTTCGTTACCAAAGGCTGCGATATACACATAACGGCGAACGGGTTCCTTTTCTAATTAGAGAAAGGTTAAATAAGCAAACGGATTAAATAAAACGAGGTTAGAGTGAATAAACAAGCCGTATGATGTAAATTAAGATAACTTAATTTATATAGGTGCGAAAATAAACTCTGGGGTGCATCTGAAACAACTGCGCTCTTTGCTATGAATTTCCAATGTATCCCCGTTAGAAGCCATTGTTTTTCTTCATAAATTCAATTATAAACATCTCTTTGTAACGCCCTTGTTATAATTTTAATGTTCAAACAAAGGGATTATGTGTATGGAAAATTTGAGGTACTTAAAAACGTTTTCGTGGGCACCTAACTCATTAACGGCCAATGTCGCATGCCTTTCTGTTAGATAAATTTCTTTTGTAGTAGCCACCTCTTTCTAATGTGATGGTTTTTCCTGTCGCGACTGTCCCAAAGATATAATAAGCAAAGGTATTTGGTGTAACCTGATTACATATCCAAAATTCGTACTCTTCTCTAACAAAACTTTAATATTTTTATTTTCTTACCTACCTTCAGGGTGGTCTTAAAAGCATTTGTGAATAATATTCAGGAATTGGTGTAGCGATAACTTAAAAAAATATATAAACGCTTGCTTCTGTGTCAGAGCTAATATTATTTTCAATTGAAGTTTAACTGTTCTCGCTTTTTTTTTGTCAATTTGTGGTTGAGGAACTAATAATATCCATCATGTGGTGAAGGTTTTTCAGTTGATACATAATCATGTTTTCTTTTCTTACTGTTGTTAAGTCTTTTAATCTTACTAAGGCAAACATGGGAATCGTCAACATTTTTTGTTCTCTCCACAATATAGGAAATACGAAAGGTAAAAAATGTCACTGTTTATTGTCAATTTACTGCCCAGTGTAATTCATCCTTCAAATACCTGGCGCATATAGTACATAAGGCATCTGAAACTCATGGTTTATCTTGTTGTTTGACGATTATATCGAAGTTTATAGGCCCGATACATTTCTGGAGTTAACTTGTCACCCTTACATAATGCAGCACATTTATTACAAACATAACAAACATTATTTGGATTATTTCTATACAAACGTGATGTGTCTCTTTAATAAACTGAATTAAAATTTAAATAATGTACTGGATGCCTTTGTGCAACGCACTAACCTTCGCGACTTTATGCAGTGCTAGTTTAGTTAAGCTCAATAAGACTAGAACAAGAATGCAAACCTTGCATCTTCTTGAGTGAACAAGTCACACCATCTCTCAATCTAAATCTGTGTTTTCTTCAAATTTTCTGACATTTATTGAATAATTTGTATTATATATATCCTGCTTAATTTTATCAATTACTGACTATGGGTAAAACTTTATTGGTCAGTATTACTCGTCACTTAATTCTTTAAAAAACGAAAATTTAACTTGTCCTCATCCTTAATTGTGCGTGATTAAATATGCAAAAGGGAGATGTTCGTCTACAGGCAGCTAATGTTGTTATAATGTGATCACCCGTAATAAAGAGCTTCTCATGTAGGTACTGCATAAAATTTGTTATTGTACCCGTATATAAACCGGTAATGGAATATGTGATGTTTCACATATAAACTGAATTAAGCATAGTACGTTGTATTAATATTACATTATCCTTTGTGACTGATAGCCAACGAAACTAACCTAATTAGAACGATTTAGAATACTAGCATCTGTGGGAAACGGTGGTAGAAACAAATTTACAGTGTCAAATCGCAGTTCGCTGAGATATATTGTACCTGGAAGGCTAGATTCAAAAGATAAACACGAGAGATAATATTTTCTGTTGTTAATCTAGCTCCTCAGGTTCCTGCAAACACGTCATGCACAAAGTGTAAATAAGAAACATGACAAAAATAAATAATATCATAATCAGCTACAATGGCATTTGTTAACATTATAAATAGAAAAGTATTTCAAACAAGGAAAGCATTTTTTTCTTAAATTGATTAGTATTGTTGTAGATGGTAATGTCTGTAAGTAGATTGTAAATATTACTACTACTACATAGAATGGCCCTTTTGAAAAGGAGGAAATTGTAATTTTGAAAATTTAGATAATCTCTATATGTGCAGTAACTGCGAATAGTTTTTCTTAGTGGAAAATTATCACACTTTTTCGCTACAAACTTTGATCATTCACAAAGACAAATAATTCGTAAACGCAAACTTCTGTATTATTTAAAAGAAGTAGTAACGGATTAGAACGCTAAAATTTTATTATGAAGCAGGTGATAGACTTTAAAATATAATTACATTGATACTGTGTTCTTTTCTTATTACATACATGTACATGTGCAATTTTTAAAAAGAAAACTGTCAATGTATTAGTGACATAGTAGACAAACTATTATACACCAATACTTATAATTTATTACTTTTTAAATAAAGTTGCTAAAGAGAGAAAAAAGAATTTTTTGATCTCATATATTTCTTTGATAATTTATTCTGAATTTTTATTTATACATCAATCTCAAATTAAATACATTTTACATTAAAACAATTGCTGATAATATTTGAGATCATAGTATTACTAAACTAACTTGGTTACTCATAATTAGAGACCGGATTATATGCAAAGAAAAGAATGGAATATATGCGCATACATATGCATCGATATTTGAGACAATATGCATAAACCTGGGATATATATGCAAAAAAATTGCGACAATATGCAAAAGTTTTACATAAAATAAATAAGACCAGAAATTTAAACATTAACTTTATTGCACAATTTTTTTTACAACATATTTCTAAACCAATTTATAATTAAATGTTTTTCAAAATTGTGTGAAAGAAAGTTTTGTCTTCTAACAGAATACATATGTTTCGAAATAAAAAAACTTCTTTCAACATCCACAGATGTAATTGGTGCATTTTTTAACTTTGCAATGCATTCTAAGCTAAGTTGAAATCGTTTACTGTTTCGCCTTCCAAAATTTTCTTAACTGTCTTCAATTTCAAATACCCCGCATTTTTATTTATCACTTTTTAAAATTTATCGTATACAGAATTACCTTTTGTACCTTTAACCTTCTTACATATCATATTAAATTCGTCTACTATTTCGAGTGAATCCGAGAGCGACATCGCTTACGTTTTTAGTTTACGAATGGAAGGTGAAACAAAGCTGTAATTTGACTTAATATACAAAAGGTTTTGTGGCAATTCTGTTGATGTTACTATATTTTTACAGTTTTCTAGAGCAATGTAGTTAGCAGTGATTTCAAGAATTACATTCTTTATTCCTTCAAAATTATCGGCGTAAAAAAATGCAGTGTCTAACCATGTATCCCATCTCGTAATAATCGGTTCAGGTGGCAACTTAACACCGGGAAGTCGCTCCTTATAAAATTGGATTCGTAAAGGTGTTTTTAAAAATATTTTTTTGACATTGCTAATTAAATCATCAATCAAAGGAAAATGATTTCTAATGTCTTCGGCTGCACGATTGACCTGTGAGCTAAACAAGTGGTACGAATAATGTTACCTTAAAAAAATTTTAAATTTTGCGCGGCTGTATGGTGCAGCGTCGGACAGCATTAGTAAAATTTTTTCACAAGGTATACTTCCAGGTAAAAGGAAATTTGATAAACCTTCTTGAACGAATTGGGCAATTTTCACATTATTTGTTTTTTGAAGTTCTTTACAATAAATTAAATATGATTTACCTACAATATCTTCATGAAGAATTCCTATTAACAAATAGGCAATATAACGGCCACACTCTCCCTACTTTCATCTACCATGATATAAATAAAATTATTCCCTACCACTTTTTGAAGTTCTGCCGTTGTTTGCTGGTCACAAGATGTGACATAATTTTTAAGTCAGGTATTATATGTTTGCAATATTTTTGCAGAAATGATTTCAAATTAACATTGTTTAATCTTGCTAGTGGTATGTTAGACGAAATTAATGCGTTACACAGATCCGTATTATATTCTTCTTGTTCTGAGTTTCGTGAAGTTCATGCTACACATTGATATATAGATTGCTGCACACATGCGGGTGGCTTTAGTTTTTCGCATTTTCCAATATATGATGGAGTTTTAGGATATTTTCTCTCACGAGACACCTACAACAATAATTATCATTTTATATCAAAGTTAAAGAATTTAAAGACTTTAAGAATTTAATTGTAAAGCTTTTAATAAAATTGCACCTACCAGTTTACTACAGGCTCGACAAAATGTTTTACCAGTTCAGGATACGGCTTAATCCATAAAATTTTGTTCACTATACTCATTGTATGTGCGCACAGTATTTAAAAACGTAACACAATTACATGCTGTTTCGCTCAAAGATATTCAATAAATGAATAGTTTATTTGGGAATTAATAATAATAAAACGTAATTACCACATCCCTTCTGCTAGGCGGAGTTAAACACGTGCAGTTCTTGGAAAAAGGAATTTCTACTAATAGAAAGGATAAGAAAAAGCCTAAATATGCAATATATGCAACCTTTGTAAAAATATGCCTAGAAATACCTAAATATGCAATATATGCAATCAGTAATTAGCGCTAATTAACTTAATTAGTGTAATACGTCTACATATAGACTATAATTAAAGATATACAAAACATAAAATATATGCACTTTGCATACAATCTGGTCTCTACTCATAATACGTTAGATACAAACTCATAATATGTTAGATACAAAATTGTAATACAAGTTTATTTTTGATTATAAATATCTATTTTGTCGCAATTATTTATATTATACATTTAAAAAAAACATCACGGAATTAATATTGCCCTCAGATATAAGGGGAAAAAATCTTTTCTCATGTGTTTTTAAGTCGGGATAGGTAATAATAATCTTCTTCTCTAAAATCTCAACATCGTCCATAGAAAATTCATATTCATAATTCACTATTAATACAAGCCCCACCAACTCCAATCAAAAAAGCTACTTTCATCATCAAAAATACCTCGTCGGGAGCTGTACACAAAAATTGATGAACATTCTTCTTTTTGATAAGTCTTATCAAATCACTACTTGTCGATTTTTACTCTTTCCTTTAATTCCAAACAAGCGCCCGCAACATTGAATACTTCGACCACAAAGATGAAGGAGAATATTCATTTGAAAGTTTAACAAAATAAGCGAGTATAATCGTTTCACCAATACTTTGAACATCGTTTTCTGTTTCGTTACTCACAAAACAGACGATATTCTTTTTCATAGTATATTTTTGATGTCTCTTGCACCAAATACAATCTTCCACTGTTTAGTGCCTTTAGAATGTTTTTAGGAATATCAACATCTTCCATGATTTTTTTCAAAAACGTGCAAACTTACATATTTTTCTATAAAACTGACATTTGTTGACATTTGTTGACAGGCTGTTCCGTTTTCGCGGCCCAAGATACGATAGAAATGCACGAATTACATTGATTTATTAGTAAATTTAAAAATCTGTTCTTATACTTCTTGCTGCTTCAAAAATCAGTAATAATCATAATAAAATTATTGAATTATTTTCGCCTTTGATGATATGGTGAAGCTTTGAATATAATTTGAATATTAGCGATTTCAACCATCTTTGATCTTATGCAGGTTCTCGATTATTATAAATCGTATAATATTCTCGTTATACCGAGGGAGCAAAAATTATGTTGATAAAAGTATGCCATGGAATTTGTATGTCGTAGCTTATTTCCTTTTTTGGATACAATTTTGACAGGTTAAGTGCCACGCTGATATTAATATTTGTGCATAAGTGCGTGATAATTAACCTGTTACACTTGTTAGAATTATATCAAAATAATGAAGTAAGTTACAAAAGCATTCACAATTCCATAGGACACTTTCATCAATACAACTTTTGCTCTCTCGGTATTGATAGCTATAAAATGAATTAAATTATAAGATGTTTTTAGTCTATTATTCTGAAAGGTTTATACCCTGCGCTAAAATTGTTCCCAATATTTTTAACAAATTCACAACAGATGGTCCTATACTAAGTTCCCACAGAAAAAAGTAATAAAAAGAATCGCATTTAACAGAACACACGGAACTGAATATCCTATGTTGGGGAACGATCTGTAGGGTCACTTTTACTTGCAACCAGAGATTTTGAAGTATCGTGTAAAACTCTGAAAAAATTCAGTTATAAGCTATACAAAATGTCAAACCAGCACGAAGTTTTCGAAGAAGATAAAGTACGAAAATACAGAAATTTTTAATAAAATGCTTTTTACTAATGAATCTACATTTACTGTAGTTGGTTTAGTCATACAATTTTCAGAACTTCCAGTTTGTGTGCAATATTTGTCCGTTGAGTAATATTAAATTTTATGAATCTATAGGAATTGGTTCCATACAAATCCTCATGTTCAAAACCTGTCCAAATAGCACTGATAACGCTGAGTTTCGCTGGAACTTCATCGTTCCACGCTTGTCAAATTCTAAGTGTATAACTGGTTGCCTACTATCTTGCTAATGCATTGACAATTTTCTTTTTAAAGTCGCACATAGGAGAAATGTATGAGTAATAAGAAAAGAATTGGGCATGTGTAAAAATAATGTTGAATGTAATTCATTACCTAACTTTACAAAATCTATGAATGAATCTACATATTATTAAAACTTTAACAATAAGCTCATTATTAGAACAGACAGCATATTATTACTTAAGAATTCTAGTTTGGAGTTACAAGGTAATTATAGAATCTTCCCAGCATTATTCTCTATTTCCAATTTTTAAGGAATAATAGTCAAGCAATTCTCATCTCAACAAAATCCTTTCTTATAGTTAGCACAAATTAGAAGGGACTTTACTCTTCTGATACCAGCACACCGCTATAACAATTACATTACGTAAAATGTTGCCAGGACTATCGTATGAAATTGTTTCACTTTATAGACGTTCGTAGGCTGGCAATTTTCCAAAGAGCGTCCTCGTGCGAAACGCCGTTGTTTATTAGTGTTTTCCAAGAAACGTCGAATTGAAGAAGATTTTAACCCCTATCTCGACGAGTACAGCATTTACGGGAACACCATTAAAAGGTAGAAGGTGGATGAAACTGAGAGAGGAGCATTTCGCGAAACGACCGCTACAGGAAATTGTTTAACTCACCTATCAGGCGCTGTATCGTTTCCTCATTTTAATGAAAAATAAAATCTTCGAGAACGCCAGTGAACATAGAGCAACGCTTTCGTTCGCGAACTAGTTAGCGGAGAGGGAAGTGGGGAAGGTTAACGTGGTAGTGTTTAATACGACGTCAAGTCTAATTAAGAAGTTTTAAGCACCCACACTGCAGTTAGTTTAATGATAAAATAATGCGACATTAATTGCTTGTAACTTAACGCTATTGATTATAAGAGAGTTGGTGTGTTTTGGTGCTTGATTATTTTAAGACGGCCTCCGGTAATATTAGCAATTACATATACATTCTGCGAAATTACTACAGTTACAAATGAACTTTTGAACAGAATGTTTGGTTGTCTTAATTTCTTCTGTAAATTATGCATCGATGTTAATACTGAACTACAAAGAAATATACGTGCAAGAGAAAAAAAATACTACATTTTATGCAGGGAATATTTACAATAATGGTAACTCAAAACAGCGAAATTGGCCTATTAACACAAAATTAATCAATAAAATAAATACATAAAAAAATTATAATTCTTTCTAAACATAGTAGTGAGTGTCAGATACTCTATTCAAAATAACTTCAAACATTCGGGTCTTCAACTGTCTATCAATTTGGTCGAAGAATGTCATTCGAATCCCACAGATTTTAGTTTATTGAGATACACCGTTCTTGTTAATATTCCCCAAAGATTTTCATTGGAGTTCAAATCGGGCGAGCAAGCAAGCCATAGTAATAAATTGATTTCTATTTGATGAAATCCCTTCTTTGTTTGTCTGGAATTATGAATAACTGCATTGTTTTGCTGAAATATCCAGTGTTGCGTCGGTCATTGTGTACCAAAGTCTATCCGAACCATTTCCAGAAGTTGTATACAAAAATTAGAATTCATTCGCGTAGAAATAAAACATATAGGAGTTTTATTGTTACGGATAAAAGCTGCCCAAGCTATTACACTAGTGCCACCAAAGTTTCGGCTCATCGTAACTTCAATGTTCTTGCGCAAATCGCGCCAATAATATTTGAAACCATCAGGCCCGTCCAAGTTAAATTTCTTCTCGTTAGAAAATATAACGCTGTTTCACTCATTATTTCATCTCATATGATTTTGCCCAAATTGCAGTTTTTGCCTTTGTATGTGTTCTTTTAAGGGTAGTTTTGAAACCTCTTTTAGCCACCGAAAACGTTTACTGCCAGATGAAAACTTGTTATACGCGTCTATTTGTTACTGATAAATTGAAATTACATTTTATTTATTGCGCGGTTGCATTACCAGAAGAGGCAAACCGAAATATCAATAAGCGTTGCCTTCGAGTTAGATTTTGAATACTCCTTTTAGCGCGAATTTTGCCGTTGGAATTGCCCAACTTTATAAAATTGATGGGATCGTAATATTAGCTATGGCTTGACTTGAAAATTCTACTTCATTATACCATTTTTTTTTGTTTTTTCCTCCTCGCAAATAGCAATTTACCCCTAGGTATTTTTATTAACTGATATGTATACGAGAGCGACCTGAAATGTTTCCGGAATTGACAAGAAACATACATTTTTTCAAATGGTGCTCTACTCTCTTCTAGCCGTCGAAAATGTGGGATATTTCGAAGTCCGCAATGTAGCCATCTGCAGCGGCGATGACCTCCACACTCGAGACAAATCTCTTTCTTCCCACTGATTCTTTCAAGTTTGGAAATAGTCTCTGAGGGCTAGATCCAACGAACATGGAGGATGAGAGCTAATTTGTAGTGCAACTTTTTCAATTTGCACACGACGATGCGGGATGAATTAGCCGGTGCACTGTCATGGTGGAAAAACACTTTTTCCACTGCAAACGAGCTTGTTTCTCTTTCAATACTACATCGAATCGAAGATTATATAGAAAAATAAGGTGCATTGATTTTTGTTTACTCTACCAATAAATGTTTTAAAACCGAAGTCCGGTTCATATTTGTTTGACCCTTGTAAGTGACGATCTAATCAATGGGATTGCGACAATAGTAGGGAACTTATTTGAAGCAGGACGCTGCTGAACAGGCTATTTTGCTTAAAACACTCTAAACACGACTTACGATCAATTACAGACATGTCCCATTACGTGATTACATCCTGTGTAAAATGGTTGTACCATCGTTGTCAATGGTTGATGTAAACAAGACACTATCAGGATTTTTGCTTACCAAAAAATTAACAGAGGTTATTCCACGTGTAGTTTCATCGAGTAAGGTTTGTGGGATGAAAATGCGCAAAAGAAATGATATAAATCTTCACTCATGCCACCTTCATTCTTTATTTTTTTGTTGTATATTTTACTATTATATCTGAAGAGATGTGAAATTTTTTCAATTACGTTTTTTCAACTAAATTTGTGGTAGATTTTTATATTTTTTGCAATTGTACATAGAACATTCATCTTGTTTAAGCTATTTTCTGCAAATGTACGCCAGCTTGTATAAGTTTGGTTGAGTTAATTATCTATTTGACTTGTAAAACTCTTCATTTCAATTTCAAATTCCTTATCTAACTATTGTAATACCAAAGGTCAATTGTCATCTTTAGTAAGGTGTGAGTGTAATTCACGTGTAATTTAATGTAGTGTATGTAGGCGCTTTCTCTTGGATAGCTTTGGATTTTCTAAATTCTAAAAGGGACCGCTTAGAAATTATTTCACTTTAATCAATCTATGATTATTTATCAGTATTTTATGCCATTCCATAATACCGAATTATATATTAATTTTCATTGAATTTTAAAGCACATTCTTATCTTTCGTAGGCATAAAAACAACAAAAAGTTAAGGTTTCCTTGATAAATATAACGAAATTTTTATGGTAATATATATGTATATATATATATATATATATATATATATATATATATATGTTGTAGCGTATGTTTTCGCAGGTAAAGGATGTCTTGTTATCCTCTCGGGTTTTATCCCGCGTTCGGCGTTGGTTCTTAGAAGAACCATGTACGTCCTGACGTTTGGATGTAATCGCATGCATCTTCTTCTTGAGGTCGACCTCGAGACAAAACCCGAGAGGATAACAACACATATATATATATATATATATATATATATATATATATATTTGTTATTTCTTTATATATATATATTAAGAAACAATAATACACTATTATTTATCAAAATAATTATTATCACACTCAATGACCTTTTGCCAATGTGACACCAATTTTTGTAAGCAGCTTCTGTGGAACTTAAGGATTTTGAATCAAAAAACTGACGGACTGCATTTATTATATCAACTCGAGTTTTGAATACACAGTTGTTAAGATACAAAAAAAGGGTAGGAATCACTTAGCGAAATGTCAGGAGAATATGGAGGGTATGGTAACGTTTGCCAGCCAAGTTCAGAATTTTTTTCCCGGGTTAACATTGCGGTGTGCAGCCTAGCGTTATCCTGTAAGAATACAACTTACAGGGTAACGCGATTGATTAAAGAGGAACCCAACATCTTTATGGGTTCGAGTCCCCTCCGAGACCGATATTTTGTCGGAATTTAATTACGTTGGGTAATTGCAAGGAAATTGTAATTTTATCATTACTAATGCCAACGGTGGTTTAATATTGATATTCATGTTAATATTAGTATTAATATAGATATTAGTTTAACTAATAATATAATATTCTGACTGCTGTCCGTCAAACTCACAATGAAATCTTCTTTGGGTGCAAAGAAGCCTTGGAAATGTGTGGTATCTAATCAGTAGGCGACAACCAATGATATGAACGCTTAGAATTAGAATATCCACTTTTCGTCGCAAATTAACAACCGATCAAGAAATGGCTCATTGTCGTTGCGTAAAATTTTTGCCGAACAAATCACTTCCGTGCCGTACGATCATTAACGTTATCATCTCCGAATGCGATACACATTTTTCGCACCGCCACTATAGCTTCGGTACTAAGTTTGTACTTATACAGTAAACAACCTGAAATTAAAGTTGTATTCGTTGCAGATGAGAGATATCAAACACGTGCTATCGATCAAGAACTGAACAAATATTCATGGCACTCTGCTGTGTATAAAAACTGCATGAACTTATTTGGTAATCTGATATCTCATTCGTGTTGTGATGGTTTTATTGCCAAATAAATGTTATTATTATTGGTGCTATTAGTATTATTGAATAAGGTGTAGGATCAAACCACTTGGTTCAATATACTTCAAACTTTTTGAGAGCATACTTTTTTGTATGTTTGGAAGTGTATACATGTCTGGAGAAGTCTTGCTTCATCATCTGGTTTGGACATACGGTCAGGAGAAAGTAGTGGCATTGTTTGCTTCTATTAATAAAATTCATTCTTTTATCTTGGAAAAGATGAAATGGCATATTCCGCAAGTGTTTATGTGATGTTATTTTTTTATTCCATCACTGCGCAATATAACATTATTTTCATTACGCTCATGAGTTGTGAGCGTGCATTAAAAGTTCACGCCTGAATGGGAGAGTGAAATTACTATTAATATTAGTTTCGGAGGCGTGTCGCTTGTGTTAATTTAATTTTTTGCACGCTTAATATGAATGTATGGAGACCCTATTAAAGTAATTTTTTGCAACCGCAAGGGAGCGTGTTTGTATTTAATATAGATAAATTCAGTGCGGCAGTGGGTAACGAATAAAGGGAGTTGCAGTACTTGAAATCCGTAAATGTTTGTGAATAAGTTAGCAAGAATTGACGAAGTTAAAAACCAGCAGGTTCCACCTGATGCAATAAAATAAATTATTATCTGAATTATTTTGGCTGAAATTAATATTCGGAAGCATCTACCATTATTATGTGGCAGTGATATCTCTTTCTTAGCAAAGTATCTATTTCCTTAGTAACATTAGAATTCAGTTTGGTATCCTATGAATTAATCTGGAGGATATACATTTTGCACGACTGAAATGCTTATCAAAGTAAGAAGTATTACTTTTATTTAAGGGATATTCATAGATAATTAATGCTTTTGAATTGTAGTATTTATCTACTTTAGAACTACATACCAAATGCAGATACTGTTTACAGATTTTCTTGAAATTCAAGATGGATCAACTTTGAATGCCACTAGACAAAAATATTCTCTATATAGATATGTCCACGGTCAGGCTGCATTAAAGGCTATTTACATATATGAATCTGACCTGGCGCATATATGGCAGGCCTTCTATTGCCACAGGATTGAAGGAAATCAGAAAAACCACTTCAACCAAAAAATTAGAAGATGGGAGAAAAACCGAAAGGCCTCGTAATTGTGAAAGGCCAAAAATGCACATCTAGATTATCATCCTGCAGACATCACTTCAGTTCGTTCAATGTTACCACAAAAAGGGAGATACGCCGGTAGTAGAGAATTACAGATTAATGGCCTTCTTAAATACTGCAAAAATACTTGAAACATGTTTATATAAACATATTTATATTCATTTTAAACAAATACTTTCTGATGGCCAGCATGATTCTGGAAATCAACGCTTTATACTAACTAATCAAAGCATTATTGCTCCATTTATTGCTGAAAGTTTGAATAGGAATGTTCCTGTTGAAACTAGAAGCTGTTGGATTTACTTTCTAATTTGCATCGTATCTAGTACATAGATGGCAATACCTTGCATGTAGGAGTTATCAATCTGAATACTTTCTCCTGATTCAGAGGTTTCATAAGGGTGTAATATTGGTTTCTCGCTCTTCCTGATTTTTATTAATGGTTTATGCAATAAGCTTCGTTATGTTAAACTGCTTTTTGCCGATTATCTAAAACTGTAAACCTATGTAAATACTATACTTGGTCTACATCAACTAAGTATTTTACAAACGTGATCGACAAATTATGCTTAACTACACTCTCTTCGATTATGTGCATGATGGAAACTCTTGTCCGTCGCTTAACTTTACTAGCTCCTGGTTTTATAGAAATACTAAGCATGCCTCAGGAATCCATGTATAATACTGCTCTACTTCTCTTTAGTGCGGTCAAAACTCGAATATGCTATTATCATATGGTCACAGATCTACAGGATGTCCATAAACTAAAATAAAAATGTATGAAAAATTGAAAACTTTAATTTTACTAAAGTTAAATCCAAAATATTTTGTGAAAATTCCTTCACAGACGCCGGAAAAATGCTAAATATATTTATTTATTATTCACCACCGAAATATTCATACGTAAGCACGTTATTGTACTCTTATCATGCCGTTTGAAAGGTAGACAGTGTTACTTTGTAGTTATAACATCGGCAGCAGTGCATGTAGTTTGTATGTTCGCGATTTTGGTTGGATGGGTGTATTATGTATACACATTCTGTATCCATAGGCGGCCCATATTACAATTTCCCAGGTTTGTTTTTAATTCTGAAGTTTTTGGATTTATGTTTTATATAATTACACTGTTTGATTTTCCATATTTTTTTGATTTTATTATCTCAAACACACTCTGTATAATACACCTGGTCTATCCGTTAAATGTGTCCAGCAAAACTTTTTAAAATGTCTCCATTGTCAGTGTTTTGGTACTTATTCCCACAACTCATTCCGCCCTTTTGCCCATCATTAAAATGAATATTCTTACTCAAGTAGACGTTAAATTCTATGGGACAAGATAACTTTTTCCTTGGCGCAATATTCCACACGCCATCATCACATCTTCTATTGGTCTTGTAGAAATATAAACATTATGTTATGGTCACCATTGTACAGGATGTGTTTAAATTATAATAATGTTGGCAGCGATAATGCAACAGACAAATATATTATTATTATTATAACGTTTAAGTCGGGCATTAGCGTCAAAATAATTTCTGGATGTTTCCGTTGCTCCTTGCTCTAAATTTGCGACCTCGAAAATCAACACTAACATCTTTTTTACGACGAGGTGGGATAGTTAACAACGTCATAAAACATTTTATCCACGCAAAGTATACCTCTGTGCTTTTCAAATCCCAGCTGGCGCATTGACTACAATCTCAGTTGGGTAATTTATAACAAAAAAAAATGAAAGAATTCTTAATTTTAGAAGAGAAGCACTTTAGGCGCTTTTGTATATACGAAATCGTTATAAACTTCAAAATAATTATTCAGACTATTTAAGCGAATTGAAAATGTAATACATAAGTATTTTGGTGGTGGTGCTTGTCTATGTATATGTTTTCTATTTTAATTGCAATTTTTTTCTTAAAAGGAAACTATTTGCTTATTCTAGAGCAAAAGCAAATTGTGTTATCTGGGACAATTTAAGCATTAACGAATATTTTAATTAATCAAAATTGCAGGTTAGGAAAAGATATATATGCCTCTTCCAGTTACGAACAATATTCGTTCATACATTAAGAATCTTGATAATTTAGCAAATGCAATAATATACATTTGGGAGAAATAAATCACGTCTGTCTAAAACTAAGAAATCGAGTGCTGGTGGGTTACGAATTGCTTGTCACCATGGAAAACCGCAAAACTAGCCTGACAGTTAAAATTTATTATTCAATGTTCTTGTTCCGTGTGGAATTTTAACCGCATGAATGGGAAATGCTATTATGTTTACAATCTTGTACTAACCTCGCTAATTTTTTACTAATTTTACACGTTTAGATATAAAAAATTTGCTTCAACGTCAATGTTTATTTCGAACATATTTACAACATTTTCTAGTTGGCATTAAAGCGGGAAAAATTTGATAGTTATGCACATTTTTCTTCCTTCTCGCTAAGTATGATAAATAGAGCTTGTCTTTCTCGTTAGTTAAAAGCTTTGATTGAATATATGTTAGGGAGTTGAATGTTGGCGCATCATCGTTATTAAGATGGTCGCTTGAGGCGGCATCAATCCTATAGCTTGACACATCCAGTGCCAGTAAATCTCGTATTAATTTGGGGAACGATTGGATATATTTGGCAACTCCCGGGAAAGGTCATTTGTCTATCTATATTTAACTTGTCGCTTATAGAACAAAGTTGCGGCTAAAACTTTCGAATGCCCCTACTTCTCTGTAATTAAACTTTGAAGCTTCTGCATTTGCATATATTTTGGTAAATAATTTGCGTGGACGTTTTCACGATAATGATGTTTAGGAATAATTTTGCAGTACATCCTTTTTAATCGTGGAACCATTCCTGTAATTGAAAAATTTAATTAAACTTTACGAGCTAAAGCACCTCCATCAGTCATTTTACTTTATATCTTTTTGTTTGTTGTGAACGTTAATAATTTGATTTGACCACACTGGATTTTTTAGTAATTATTAAAAGTATAATGGTCTTTATAAATAAATGAAAACTCAGTAGACGTAAGTATATTTCTTTGAAATTTTCAGGAAATACGAGGTATGTCTCAGAATTAATGAGAATGATTAGTTCAAAAGTATTTAATTGAATATATTTACAATTTAATATTGTCTTCTTCAAACTATGCTCCTTTGGAAGGCATATAGCGTCTCAAGCGGGTTTACCATTCCTGGTAACAATTCTGAAAGTATCGTTCCGCTAGGTTGTTTAGAACTTGCGTCATGGCACCTTGAATGTTGTTTATTATCCGCTAATGGGAACCCTATACCTCAAGGCCAGATAGTGAATTAAACCTTTTATCGCGAGGTCCTTGAACGTTGACGGAAAGGAATTTTGCGTGCACGATCTGTCATTCCCAGCTCCTGAAATTCTATGAAATACTACAAGAACTGATTTACAAAGTTCTCTAACAATTCCAAACTTTTTCACATAAACCACTCTTAGCATATCCCCAAACAAAGTAATCCAATGGATTTAAAACCAAAGATGTGGATGGGCATAACATATGCCCATAGTTACAATTCACAAATTTGGAAATTTCTTAGTAAGATAGTCCTTTATCAAGTCAGACCTGTGAGATGGGATTCCATCTTCTTGAGACCAAATCTTTGTCGTTCCAATTACTTTTAAATCATCAAACATTTCTTTAAATAATTAATTTCAATTGCCCTACATTGGTTAAAAACTCGCTTTGATCGGAAAACCGGTTCAAAGGTTTTGAAACATATGCTAAGCAGGGGAGTTCTGATGAGGCCATTCAGTTTGATAGTTTAGCATTTTTTTCATGTATATTATTCGAAGAATTTTGGGGTATTAAATAATTACATTCAGCACCCAAAAGGAATGTCTTTTGCGCAATATGGGAAGGTAGCACACGGAACATCTAGCGGAGTTAATTATGTAATTGTCGATTTAATTACTCATGGTCGGTGCACGTGGTTTAATGTTTATATCCATTTAATAGTTCAATTTTGGTAATGAATCGTTTACTTGTTTTTGGGATAATATAGAATATGTTTTATAAAATACAAAAGATAAGTTTTTGTTGGAATGATATTCCAATGCCTACTTCTAATTTAATAACAAAAATTGAACTATGACATTGAAGCTGGAAAGAAGCAGGTAGAAGAAAAAACCAGAAAAGAAATTGAAATTCTGTATGAGAAAATGCCTAAATGTAAATAGATTATGATAAAAAGTCATTATGAAAAGTTTATGATTTTCCCTTTCTCTTTTCACTTATAACTCTTGTAGTACTTTTGCAAGCGATTTTGTAAAATCAGAAGCAATTGAGAACTCTTTGTAATGAGCGAAATACTAATACTGGAAATGTTATCTGGAATAACCTCCGAAGTTCTAAGCAGAATTGAAGGCAAAATATGCTTCGTTTAAGATAGTTCTACGTTTTGCTACAAAAAGGTAACTGCTAAATAAGTGTTGTACCTAAACACAAGACCCAATACGTATGTATGTACGTTCATTATTTTCATAGTGTTTTTTGCAAAAAAAGTATATTCATGTTGTTAGCACATTTTCTATTATCCAGTCTTACAATTCCATCGAATTTTATCATTATCTGAAATTGAAACCCGGGAATATTTCGCCATCAGCTTAGTTTCAATATAAATGGAAAACGTCACATAAATAGTCTTACATATTTAAATAATCATTAATCTGCAGAATGCGGTATCTACTAGCAATGAACGGAGCATACACACACACCACGAATTTTGGATATATTTAATAAGATACTTTTTCTTTTCATTCCTTATTTAATCAGCTTCTTGTCAAGCATTAAAGAGAACATGCTTTTTCATTTCTTAATCATAGTATAAATGAGAATGTTACCTTTAATGCACAAGTTAATATGTACATTTTAACGTAATTTAAGATAATGTAGGAATTCAAAATGTCACTCCATGCACTGCAATATATTTTCAATATACTGCATCCCATAATGTTTATTTAAAAGGAATGGAAGCCGATACAAATGTAGCATAAGAAATGAGATACTTGAACGGATTTTATTTATAGTATATCATTTCTTTTTCATTCAAGTTTTAAATTGCTTTTCTATTCAAGTTGTCAGGGGTTCAACTTCCTTTTTTGAAGACTTTGAAAACTCTAATCTTATATAAAGATAATCTTCACAGTTATAAAAACGGCGATCTAATCTTACTTTCCCTTCATACTCGCAAAGTTTGATTAAATTTACAGATTGATATAACAAGAACCTCCTCTTCAGCGCTTCCTCTATCAACGCGTTTTCTTATTAACTTATTTTATCAATAAAAACTGAAGAAGTAAATTTATATTTGACTTTTATTATATATTTGTTGCAGAACTTTTCGTATCAGATGCGGTTAGAGACGGTTAATATGAGGTGTGGTACTTAGAACTTTCCGGGGCACTTGGTGCCATGCCTCGGTGAAGAGGGTGTCATGGCAGGTTTGCTGCTTTTGGGGTTGCTGATCTGCACCCCGCTGGTTGTGGCTCAACCATTAGCTACTGTCATCATTTCTGAGCTGTGCCATTACAACGTAGATGTTCGATATCTGACCGAACAGATGAGTCCCATTGTATTGAACATTGTAGCGAAAGAGGGTAAGTATGAAAAATGAAAATCATTGTATTTTTTTCTTTAATTATGCATTATCATTCATTTTATTACAATAAGAGAGTGAGGGATGAGGAGATACTGTTTGTCAAACCTTTGGATTGTTAAAAACCCATCGAAAAATACATAGAAAACACCTTACAGAATAATGCTGCTAAATACAGTTTTTCATGGTATTAGTGGAGTACGGGCATGTTTCTGCCGTGATTAGCGTTCTTTGGAGCGATTTTTTTATTCGACACATTACAATCCTCTCTTGGCTACTTTCACCGTATTTAAACTAATAGGTTACGTGAGCATTCTAGGCGCTATCTAGTGTCACAATAATAACACACTCGTCTGCCGACGGTTCCCAACCCTTCTCCCGAGCAGTTCATTGACTGCTAATAAAGGTGAATGATTCCACCAATACCATGAGTAACTGTATTTAACAGCATTATTATCTTTGAGTTTCGTTGGTTTATTAGTACTAGCTTTTATTTTCTTTCAACTAACAAAATATGAAACAGGGCGTTATGGAAATAAATTACGCAGACTCGAATGTGCAATTAATTCCCTATTTAGCAAGGTTTTGTTCTGTTTCATTAATATCGTTTGGTAAGCGACTAATTCTCTACACGAATTTAAATTTTTAAGTAGTTTTTAAGTCAGCATTGTGTCTGGATTCTACTATACGCTCTAGTATCTAATATGTTCTTCAAACCTCGTTTCGATACCCCTTTTTTGTTTTGTTTTGCTGACAATCGGTATATCAGCATGTTATAAGTCATGTTTAAAAAAGTTGTCGGTTTTTTTTTTTGAAAAAGTTGATAGAATTAGTGTATTTTGGTAACAGTAACAGTAAATAATTTAGATAGTTTGGGTGCTATTTTGCGTGGAATTAATTTTATTAGTATTACTCTGTTAATCTTTGAAGCTAGCAGTTACGACTATTTTTAAATAAGAGGTTCATAAATTTTCTTAAGGATTATTTTCATAAAATTAAATGTGATTTTGCCAAAATAAAATCAATCATATTCTGTCGTGAGGATAATTGAAACGTAATACAGCTTAAAATTTATATTTCCATCATGCACAGTTAACACTAACATGATCTTTTCTAAAAATAACTGAAACGAGTAGAACAGTAGTGTGGATAATATATTGTCAGATATTACTTTCCCTAATGTTATGCAGGTTTTTACATAAAGTTTTCATACATCGTAATAAAAATTCGTAAAATGTGGTTAAAGTTAACTTACATGTCAAAACTGTTTGCATTAAATCCGCATTAAATTTAAAAATGTGCAAATTATGCGATACTGATCCAATGTAAAACGGGCCGTAGAGAAGGAACGATATTATAATATATGTGTATTTCAAAAATATCTTTGAACAGTACGATTGATGGAATAGATCTCAAGTAAAATATATATTTTTGGTAAGCGATATATGTATATCTGCCAGTCTGTATAGTAACTGCCTTAATTCATAAAATAAGTTGTATAAAATTCTATGAATAAACTCCCTTATTGCATAATACCGATGTATACTCAGTAGACAAACAATATCATGAATCACGATCTGAGTTATATTTGATTAATGTCCTTATTAACGTTGAAACACCAACACAATTCTTTACAAAAACAATCTAGTTTTGCCTGAACAAGGTCGCAGTAGCCGAGAAATATTTTAGTTTTATTTTTATGAAATTTTAAGTATATTTTTCGAAGTTTCGTTTGAGTGGAAAACCCTAACTACTGACTACAGAATAGGACCGTCCTGCCATGTTTTGGAAAACAAATATCTTTGGAATAAGAAAATCTTGTACCAAAATATTGTAAGTTGTTGAATATACATATGTATACATATGTACATGGAAACATAACACATGGGCTGAAAAGTCCCGGGCCTAACACATAGATGACGCTAGTTTTATTGCAGTCACCTTTCTCTCAGTTAGTCCTAACCTTCAAAAGACAGCTGTTAAAATTTCCTGATATTCTATTCATTAGTTTGTGAGTTATTGTGCTAAGAGTTACGCTACTTTTGTTATTTTCAAAACAATGGATCAAAAACAATTTCGTGTTTTAATTTTACACTGCTTCTTGATGGGAAATATACCGTTCAAGCGAAGCAATGGCTTGAAAAGTGTTATGGAGACTCCGCTCCATCAGAAACAACAATAAAACGTTGGTTTGCTGACTTCAAACGTGGTGGTAGAGACACCGATGATGCAGAACGCAGTGGACATCCAAATGAGGCGGTAACACCAGAAAACATCAAAAAAATCCACAAAATCGTTTTAAATGATCGAAAAGTGAAGCTGCGTGAGTTAGCTGACATCGTAAAGATATCAAAAGAACGTATTGGCTTTATATTGCATGAGCATTTGACTATGAGAAAGCTCTGTTCAAAGTGGGTGCCGCGTTTGCTCACTGTTGACCAAAAACAAGAACTCGTTGATGATTCTGAGCAGTCTTAACGTCTTAAACGTAACAAACCGGAATTTTTGCGTCGATATGTGACAATGGATGAAACATCGATCCCTTCACTCCGGAATCAAAACGATCGTCATCTGAGTGGACAGCAACTGGTGAACCTCGTCCAAAGCGCCCGAAAGCACAACAATCGGCTGGAAAGGTTACGGCCTCGGTATTTTGGGATGTGCGTGGTGTAATATTCATAGACTATCTTGAGAAAGGGAATACCATCAACAGCGAATATTATATAGCGTTATTGGAGCGTTTGAAGGCCGAAATTGCAAAGAAACGACCGCATATGGCAAAGAAAAAAAAATTGTTTCATCAAGACAACACACCGTGTCACAAGTCAATCAAAACAATGGCAAAACTACATGAATTGAAGTCCGAATTGCTCCGACATCCACAGATTTGGCTCCCGCTTTCGCACGAATGAAGAGGTTATCGCTGAAACTAAGGCCTATTTTGAGGCAAAAGATAAATCGTTCTACAGAAGTGGTATTGAAATATTAGAGCGGCGCTGGAATGATTGCGTTGCTCTTGATGGAGATTACGCTGATGAATAAAGCTAATTTTGAACCAAAAAAAACGTGTTTTCTTTGTTAGGCCCGGGACTTTTCAGCCCATGTGTTATACATGCATATGATATTATTAAAATATGTATCGTCTCGAAATAAAACACACTATTAACAATATCAAGGATTGTGTGGTTGTATAATTCATAGGTATAGCAGTAAACTCCACTCACACAAATTTATTATTATTCGGAACGCAGCGTTTCGTGGGCAGTTGGACTCTCATTGTCAACCGTGTTACCGACTGAATGTAAAAGACTGTATCACACATGCAAATTATTTTCTACCCAGGCTCTAAAATTTCTAAAATATGTGACTATTTACAATCTATTCGGTGGTCTCATCTCTGGTATGTGTGTATTTTTAGGAAAGAATGGAACAGAAGCGAACCGTATCGTTAACAGGGCCTTTGGTAATAAATCATTCAGACTCGGTGTGCAATTGGGGGTGGTTCTCTGTTCAATAAGTTTCTGTTCTTTTTCATAAATATCGTTTCGTACGCGTCTAATTCTCTACGTTTTTATAAAGTTTAAAATTTTTTAAATCAATTCTGTGTCCGGATTTTACCATATGCTCTGCTACGCTTGATAGTTCTTGTTTATCGAGACCATAGTGTCTGATATGTTCTTTGAACCTCGTTTCGGTACTCTTTTTTGTTCGTCCAATATAAACTTTATCACAATCATTGCATGCGATTTGGTAAATTGCAGACCTTCTCATTATATCCGATTTATCTTTGGATAGCCTAAAAGATTTTTTAAGTTGTTTTTTGATACAAAAGACACGTTCATATTTAGTTGTCGGAAAATTTTACTTAACCCTTTTTCTGTTGGGTGAAAAGGAAGTGTTATAAATTTCTTATTACCGGTGCTTGTTGATGATAAGGTAGTGGAATTTCTGATGTATTGTTTGTATTGGACCTTCCTTAAGATACGGTCAACATCCGTAGAAAAGAAACCATTGTGTCTCGCTACATCTTTGATATATTTTAATTCTTTTAGAAATAGAATATATCCCTGTTAAAGATACAGTTCGCTTTCGTTCCATCCTTTCCTAAAAGTACACACAAAACAGAGATGAGGCCACCCAATAGGTTGTAAATAGTCACATGTTTTAGAAATTTTAGAGCCTGGGTAGAAAATAATTTGCATGTGTGATACAGTTTTTTACATTCAGTCGGTAACATGGGTGACGCTGCGTTCCGAATAATTATAAATTTGTGTGAGTGGAGTTTTCGGCTATACCTGTGAATCATCAAGAGTGTGTTTACTGTATGGCCTATCACATGGGTAAACAAGCTGAAGATAATGAGTGCATCCCCGGAAACGACCTGATATAAAATAACGATTGTGTCAAAGTCACAGACGTCGGAGTTGTCTCTCCAGAGAAAAATTCGTTAATTTTCCAATTAATTATAGTATTTGAAATTCTTCAAGTTATTTGAAATTAAAAGTGTACCAGCTGATATTTCCACAATAATTTGGAGTTCCGGACACATTGGCCTAAGACCAGGATATCTAGAATACGATACAGTCGTGTGAGTGTGAATACGATTACAAAATTAAAGACTTCAAATTATAATAAATTTTCAAAATTTGCTGATCTTTTGCTCTCATTTTGTATTTCGTTAAAAGGCGATATATATATACACTTTGGTTTGTCAATATCTATATTTAGAATCTTACAATTGGCTATTTCAATTATTTAACATTGAATAAAAAAACCCTTTTGGCAAATTAAGAGCCTGAGATTTTCCACCACAAAAATATGTGTGCCAATTAAAGTTGTCTGTGAGAGAAATATTCCAGGAGGAGCATATCGGTTAAATAACAAAAAGATATTGATTCCTATTGACAAGAATATCTTAAAGAAAAAAAATTAAGGGCAAGACTTTCTAGAAATCTAGAAATATTTTGAGGAAGAAATCTAAGGAATGAAAAGTTCTGTTACGAATAGTCAGGGCAGAAAGATGAAATTAATTTTTACTGTTGGATGATTAAAGACTGAATAAGAGCATTATTATTTTAGAGAAATAACTTTAGCGCAGTAAGTTATAAACTACATACATTCCAAATGCTTAGTTTGACAAGAAATTAAGAAAATGAATAGAACAGATTGCTATAGTTCTATGTTCTTAAGTTTGGTGGTTACTGTATTTCATATTTACGTAAATACGCTGCGTAATAACGGATATTCTACATAATTGATAATAAAACAGTCGTCTTAGTTAATATAATACAAACAAATATTTCTAGAAACTAACGGCAAACTTTTTGATTCACATATCCAGATAATTTCAGTTTCTTGCTAAAATATAATTGAGAACTGATGTAACCCTCTATTTTGCAAGTTTCATTGCAATTACGATGCATATGCATTATAAAATCTTTAATAAAGAATTCCATATTATTTAATTAATTTTAATATCTTGATTAAATTCATTATGAATTTTAAAATGCCACACTTTCATTTATAATTTTTTACATTTCTCGATATTCCCATTTCTTAATAGTTGTACCAGTTTACGATTATTACTATTATAGGCATCCAAAATTTATCCGAAATTTCCACTTGATACACTTACTGAAATAATAAATTGGGATTAAATTCAAAGTAAACCTCGAAAAGCTATATGGCAATATATTAAATTAATAAACATCATTTTTCTTCCATCTCCCTTATGTTCCCGACGTATCTTTTAATTAATCTTCGTTCAATCTGCAATTCAACGTTACTGATCGCCCGATTAAATGATGTTTTATGGTGTAATTTTCTCTCGATTTCCGCCAGTAACAGTTAACGCGCCTACATCTGGAACTAACCGTTAGTGAGAGCTGTACGGGTAAAGTTAACGAGATATACGGCTACAGTCAGTATTTTAAGATGGTGAACGAAGTGATTAAATAGAAATTTATAAAAGAAAGCTCTAATCAAATTCCAAATTTAGAACATAGCTTCTTATAGGTACGTAGAATACGTATCAAACACATGTTTGCTTAAGAGATTTGTTAGGTGTTTTTGAGAGTTATTACCTGAACTAGTTTACATTATTAAGTACTAAATATGGAGGAATTGCTTGAAATTCTCAATTTTCTCAGATCAGGAAAGACATTAATGACCTATTAGTGGAGTTGTATTGTGAGGTGGTCATTAATACCGCTCACGGATACCATTTTTCAGCTTATTAAGTTTATTGATGATACATTTAAAACTTCATTTAACTTTAAACACTCTTAACCTTGAATGTTAACTATGTTAAGTTATTGTTTCCACAGCTTTTAACGGCTTCTTATTTTAAAACCACACGCGGTAATCGTTGTTTGGATAACACAATCATTCGATTATGATTTTGTGTGTTTTTACCATAAATCTTAAACTTTTTGACCATCCTGGTGTTGGGATTGATATGCACGGAGTCCCTAAAGTTGCTAAAGTTATTTGTGGTTGTCTTATAAGTTTAAAGCTCTAAAGGTATATTAGTTGGGATTTTTTAAATGATTGTTGAGAATGGGTACTGGCAGTACAACTACAGGATCGGATGGACAAATATCCAGTATTATAATCAAAATGAATTAGCATGAGCTAATAAAAAGAGCAACAGCGCTATAATAGAAGTGACTGGGAAATGATTGCAGGTTACTTTAATTACATTGTTTGTTGCGCGGATAGAATGTATAAAATATGTAATCTATCTTACCCTAGAAGGGATTATAAATTATTATAAATAAATATATATAAATTGGAAGTCAATAACACTCTTTTGTCTTTGATGAAACTTCATTCAGAAGTCATTGTTGTAATTTATAGTCTAAACTGTTTGACGTGTGCTTGATGCATTCCACATTTCCTGGTACGTGGAATAAACCGGCAATTCTCCTCTTGTATAAGAAAATTTAATCTGAAGTTTTAAATAATTTTAGGCCAATTACAATTGCCTTTATTGCACGTATATTTTTTTAGAATTCTCTTAAAGACAGAATAACTACTTTATCAACTATAGCTTGCTTAATAAATCCCATTATGAATTTAGACAATTTATCTCAACTTTTTTCCAATTAATCACATGATTTCATCTATTATCATTAAAGGTTCTAGCTGTAGAAAGCACGTGGGTGCCACATTATGTGACTTGACTATGTTTCCTGTGATATATTTAAGGGGAGGCTGTCACTTTATGGATTTTCGTATAATAGTCTGAGATTAAATAGTTTTCCAATTTCAAAAATTAGTTTTGGTGCGCCTCAAGGTTCAGTATTGGAACCGCTACTATTTTTGATTTATATCAAGGATGTTGTTGTCTCTTATACTCAACTAGACTTAATTTTATATGTGAATGGCACTACCGTCGTTGCTGTAAACTTTCACTGGAACTGTTGGGGGTAGCCCCGAAGAGGGTGCTGTCAGGTGTTAACTTTGTGTTTAATGAACAGAAGACTAGTAAGTAATATTTTTCTCTATGGAGGCTTGGCGAAGCAGATATCGAGTGTAATAAATTTTTGGAAATTACTGTGGAATCTGGATTGCTATGGTGGTCCCACATCGACAGTGCTGTTGCATAGTCAATGTTATGTTACGTAGTCGCAGCAATTTAGTATTGGAAAATGTACTTATGTAAACCTGTTGACTTCGTGGATTAAAAAAAAGACATAAATTTCTATGGCTATAAGAGGCCTACGTCACTAACAGGACGCAGCAAGTGGAATGGGAAAAACCCCGATCCGCCCTGAGAAACATAGCACATGGACTTCTTTAAGGCTCAGTATTCACTCCGAGTATCCGAGGCTAATGTTTGTTACCAGGTGTAGGTGAGCTTTTCCGTTTTTTTTGCTAAGAAGAAACACGTAATGTTCAAGGGAAATTATTATTTTTTTATATTCAAAATATTGGCCATCGGCTTCTATACATTTCATTCATCTTTTAGGTAATTTATGGATATTATGCCAAGAAAACTGCTTGCCTTTTGCTGAAAACCATTCGTTGAGCCATTTTACAACAACCTGGAAATTGCTGAGGTGCTGCTCTGTGAACGCGTGTCCCATTGATGCGAAAAGCTGATAGTCAGATGGCGCCAGGTTAGGGGAGTACGGCGGACGCAGAAAGATGTATCATCCAAGCGATTTCAAGGCGTCTCTCACTAGTTTTGCTGTGTGAGATGGTTCATTATCATGTAACAAAATCACTTTGCCATGTCTTCTGGCCCATTCCGGTCGTCTTTTAATTAATGTGTGGTTAAAATTAATCATTTGTTGCCGATAGCGTTGTGTATTAACGGTTTCGCCGGGTTTCAAGAGATTATAATACACAATATCGCTCTGATCCCACCAGACACAGAGCATGGTTTTCTTGCAGCAGCGATTTGACCTTGGTGTTGAAGGACCAGCTTCGCCAGGTGAAGGCCACGATTTTTTCCGCTTCGAGTTTTCAAAATAAATTCATTTTTCGTCACCCGTTACAATTCGATACAAAAATGATTTTGCGGTCTTCTATTTGATGTTCATTCCAATCGTGTGTGACCCACTTACTGAGTTTAGTGATCTTCCCCATTGCTCGTAAACATCTGCTGATTGTTTCTTGAGACACATGTAATGCTTCTGCTAATTGCCGTTGAGTTTGATTTGGGTTATCGCCCAATAACTCCTTTTTGATGGTCTAGCAAACCGCTTACTGTCTTTCACATTGAAATCACCATTTTTAAATTGTCGAAACCATGTCTCATATGTTCTAATAGATGTTTCACCAGATGTTTCAATCAGCAAACGATGACTTTCAACAGCCTTTTTCTTTTGATTAAATAAGAAAAGTAATGCGTACCGCAAATGTTCTTTTTCAGTACAATACTCTATATGGTCACTGAACGATAAAGCAAAAACGCTAGTTTTTGGCAGGCTCAACTTGTGCATGTTTGTAATTTAAATATCAGACGAATAAAATGACGTATGTGTCAAATTAATACGCTGCGTATTTTTCGCTGGCGGCATTTCTCAGTTATCTCGGAAAAATCTGCAACTTAAAATATAATGAAAATTGTAAAACATCCTTGAATGAATATATACTTACTATGCCTTCAGTATAAGTACACTATATCCGCCATCACAATGTGCTCCATAATAGTGGATTGTTATCTGTCAACGACGGGGATCATGAATATTGCACACGAGGTAGAAAGTAAATATAGGCATCGTAACACACGCTAACGTATTCTCAAGGTGGGAGCAGTAAACTGTACAACATATAATTAGAGTTGTTGTTTGGGCTATTTCCATCGTTTGTTGAACTTATGTAGTCTCCAACAAACGATAGAAATAGCGCAAACAACAACTCTAGTTATTATGAAAATCCATCCTTAACAATGTCACGTCAAGTATCCAACATATCCCTTTGGATGTAAGAACGGCAATGTTTCTACTTGTCATCTATCTAATAACAAATGGTATTTTAGTACAAACAATAAATGGAGATAAATTAAAAATAGTTTCAAATTGGAATATCCTTTAGAAGTAATTTAAATCTTGAAAGAACCCGCAATAAGGAAGTTGATGAAACTTTCTTTGCGCTAATGGTTATGTAACATATGAAACATTTGATAACTGAGAATAACGTTAGCTTTTATTGATATAATCTCCTTTATTTGTTTTAAGTTTTTGTGTGTATTGTTTTTATATCTTTTTGATTTAAAAAGAGAAAAAATGTATGCTCTAAGAACTTGTTATCTTAAAACATTAGTGGGTATCTAGACGTATTGATCTTATTGTACTAATGATTCTATCTACAAAGTTGTACGAGTTAATCTACCAATACGAATATAGAGAAACCTAGTAGAATCCTTAAATCTGACGTGCGATCGCTGAATTATACGAGGCGAAACGAATTTTTCGCAGACGTTTTCAAGAAATAAGACAAAAAAGGGAATTGGGAAAATCGACGAGCGAAAAGAGAGTTGAATAATATAATGCTTTTCTTTCTTGCCTCACTCACTCTTTACGGATTATATATCTCGTTTTATATGGTGATTGGATCTTTCGCATTGGGAAGGCAGTAGAGGCGAATTTTACGCATCGCTCTTCAAAATTCTGCTTACAGGAACGAAATTATGAATGCTGAACGACATTAAGACTATTTTTATGGAACTCTTGTGGTTGAGCGATTATATTGTAGGGGTAAAATTAGAATGGGATGAATGCATATGTACTTCACCGAAGGTTATCTGAACTGTTTAATAGCATGTTTAGCTTCCGATGTAATTGATGTAAGTGTGAAGAAAAATAATTTAGACATCCTATAAAAGACACAAATTCCAAACAATTATCAACTTATTCGCCTGGCTTGGCAATCAAAGAAAAGGATCTCAAAAATCATGACCTTAATCAAAATGAGTTTATAGAATGAGCCGAATTGTGGCATAATTTAACGTACTTTGTTTTTAATAATTGAATCTACAAACACACCTTTTCGTGCTGCGATAGGTTCTCTATTCTCTGCGGTGGTTGTAAACTTGGTAATGAAAGGACTACAAAATAAAATCTTAAACAACCTAAACATTTATATACTGCTTTTAAACAATATGTTGATGATTGCATCCTTACTGTTCTCAAAAATTCTGACAAACTTAATACCTATCATGAACGTTTACCGATCACTACTAATATTGAGAATGAATTTTACACGCTCAATGTGACAACACTACATCGGACTGGAGTTGACTACATGTGAATGGAAAAGGTAAGTAGGCAACCAGAATTGGTGCGGGCCACTCAATCTGAAGTCTGGAGAAACGACTGCGCACTTATTGCTGGCGATGATATATTTCTAAAGCGGTCGGATATACCCAAAGTCGGAATTCGTACGCGTGTGGTTAGTATGTGTATGTGCAGTCGGCCATATGAGGATTCCATCTTCCTTGCTACCGCGTTTGCATGGTCTTTAAGTCTTGATGAAATCTCTCGTCTTGTTCATCGCACAGCAGTTAAATTTTCGAGAAACCTATCAAGATGACTATGAAGGAAATGAACCTTTATGCTCACGTTCTACCCTAGGCGATAAGATTTTTGATTTCACTAGATTTTTGTAATTGGAGGTTCTTTCGTTTCGAACAAAATTGTTCGTGACCATAGTGAATGAAGTCTGGGCTTCTTTTTCAGTTTCGCTTAGTTAATATCATTAAAGTTCTAATTTAAGGTCCATCAAATATTCCAGCTTTCATTTTTTCGTAACTTGGTCATGGAAACTGTTGACATATCTTCTTGAAACAGTCTCCTTGCAAATCTAGAACTTCAACATACTGCTTTATAAGACCTAATTTCAGCAAATGAGAAATTCCCTAGAAAAAAAAACGTGATTTAAAGAGAAAATGGGTTTCATATGTGGCGTTAGTGTACCTATATTAGTTAAAAACAGGTGTCAGATTTTAGTTAACAGAAAAGATGTTTATTTGTTGGCCAGTGTTATCATCACTATCAATTCGTTGAACTGTGCTTTGGTGAAGTGGGTCTTCAATAGTCATTCGAATTGTTTCCGATAAACCTTACCATTTCATTATTAGGTGCCGATCTTAACAAAAGAGTTCCGGTGTAGGTGCTTTTGCTTAAAGTCTTTGATGAAACAATTTAGGCATAACAGCCCCATCATTAAAATATTATAGCCTTTCCTAGAGCATCTTTTAATCAAAGACCACACGTGAATAAGTTGCAAATATTAAGTACTTCCGCTAGTTAATAAACGACCTAATTGAAAATTTGAGGATGCTAAGAATGCCTACCCTCGGGTCTCCTAGTATATAAAGTATTTTCACTTAGCCAAATGCTTTATGTAATAGGATTACCCCGACAATATTGGAGTCGGTAGCGCCTTACGAGAGGCATACCAAACATCAATTGTTATGTTCCTAGACGCCAAGATAGTTTGAGATTCCCTCAGTTTAGCATCGGGAAACAAGCGGTCGGTTTTCCATCGCGTGTTGACCGAGTTTAACAGGCCACGATACTCCGGTCTAGAACGGTTCGCTGGCTCGACCCGGACATTGCGAATCGGATACGTGAAGAGGTTTTGAGATGGCCTGTTAAGGAAATCCTCTTCGCCGTGTATAATAAAATCTGGCTGACGAATACATAGTACGGAGAATTCGAAGAGAAAGGCAAACAAATTCAATGCATCGGATACATAAATCCACGTTTATTTGGTTCCACTTTTCGTATTAAGTAATAAAGTTTCCGAATTGTTCTTTATAAATAGTCATATGCATTTTGATTTTAAGATCTTGTATAAATATTTCATCGTATTGAATTCATTGGCCAACAAATTTTAATTTTTGGATTTGCCATGAAATGATGTTTGATAATTTTAATAATAGGATATGTATTTATGAAAGATAGATTATCAAGTTAGCTCTAATTTCGTTTGGGTTTTAATGAAATGGTGTTTTTCTGCTTACAACAAATTTTAATGTCTATTTGAAATTCTTACAATTGCAAATGTGCTGAATTACATTGTCTCTTTAAAATGACATGCACAGCTTCTCTTTTTAACGTTCAAAAGTAATTTGCTAACATAACAGGATTCAATTTGGCCTAGTACTCCTTTTCCATTCCCAAAGTGCCTCGATGGAAGAGTTCACCATACTCATCACTCACATTTACTATATTTTCAGGACAGAAGTCTAAGTGAGAATGGATATATGCATTTTAAGGAGTATATTGCACCTAACAGTGTGACATGTTTGAATCGTCTTATATGCTTTGCAATTTTTTACTTTTTGTTTCAAAAAAATTCGCAAAAACTTCTAACATGTATTTATATATTGAATCACCCACGTTACTTCTCCCACCCTTCGCTGTTTATTTAGTTTCAAATATTTTATCACCTACTATCTCTACTTTTCTTGAAGGTACTGAAAACCTTCACGTTTGCGATTCAAAACCTTAGCAAAGCTTTTTAAGGAAAATTTTCCTTATTCCAAATACACAAACATCTAAAGGTTATTTTATTAATGTTATTTTCTTTGGAATTGTGAAAATTTTTGTTGGTGTACCACTTGGGAAAGAATCTAGTAGCAATACAGTTTCGGATCCAGCGTTAGAAAACATCTCCAAATCAAATCTTAAATCTTAAAATGTTGCAAAGTTAGTTTTTCTGGTATATGATCTCTGATATATTCGTTAATAGGCGGTAAAAGTATTATTTCGACCTATGGTCCAAACTATTCTGCTGTTTCTTTATCAGAAGAATTTTTAAAATTTGGAAGAACATATAGTATATTGTGGCGATTTCTTAGGGCTCGTAATGTATTATAGCGTAGTAGATTCTTTTATTAGTGATTTTGCTTGTAATACAACAAATTTACATCGCACGAATTAATGAAATAAGGAAAATAGAGTAGGTTACATCGAAAAATAAAAAAAAAATTAAATCTAACCGTCAATTGTCGCTTGGCGATCACGCTCAAACATCACCGCTAGATCCTGATGTTAGATGACAAATGACTTCGGTAATGTTATCATAGCAACGAAAACTTTTCCTATGCCTTTTCAGAGATATATGTAGGTCTTGGATGCGATCTTTCCTATTTGCATATGTGTTAAATACAAATCTATATAATTTTACATTAATTATATTGAATTTTGTGATATAAACTTTTGATGGATTACCTCCATTTTCCTCTTTGTTGTTGTTTAAGGGACTTTATTTTAAAGATATAGAATTTCTTAGATAACAAGGGCGAAGGCGAATTTTGAGAATTGAATTTAAATGTAAAATATAACAGGCTAACAATGCATTTTCCGTAACAATATTATTAGATTCAAAGAAACTATAAACAAGAAGAATAAGCTCAGTAAGTTTACAAATAGTGTAAAAACTGGACATGTTCTCGAGGAGAACAGAGGCCTCAAACATCCCATTCCAATATATACATTTATCTATTTTATTACCACCTAATTCAACACTCGCTCCCTATCTATAAAATTGTGCAATCGATTTTATCTTCCTAGATCGATGCTATACACTTTCGAAAGAAGAACATTTTGTTTTCTTTTTTCAATTGTCCAATATTCCAAATGTTAGTTTTGTATTCTATAACGATGCTATTACCTTCTTTCTAGGCTACGCTGTTTTAATTGTTATTATCTCTGTCATATTCAGATCTCTTCTCAATAAACTGGAGTTCAAGCTAACCAATCAACTCTTCAAATTCAAGTGTTACTTTTGTTTCGTTGTTGAAAATAGGTTGCTAGTAAGCTCTCACAATAATGACTGAAGGCAATTTTGCTCAATATCCGATCTAGTCGCTGATATGCATTGGTTGTTTACCCGCCAGGTGGACAAAGAAAGAAAGAAAAAGAAGAAAGAGAACAAAAGAAATTCCACCTTCCTCTTTTTCCTTCTCCTACGCTTTTCACCTTTTCTTTCCTTTTCACACCGCCCTTGTATCATTTTTCTTCTTTTTCTTTTTATTTCTTTCTCTTCTTACTCTTATCTTATTCCTATATATCTCATCATGACACGGTCCAGTTGTGGAAGTAGTTCATTTATTACTAAAAGAGGGTTGGTTCGGGTCTGTGAGTATAAAATTTTCGTATTTCTGAGTTAAAATAGACAAAGTACATGTTAAGATTCTAAAAAACTCATTGAATCTGCTGTTAATTCTGCAAATATCTTGGAATTGAGGAAAATACTGTTAATCCTAAATAATACCCAAGTGGAGCTTAGAACCTACTATCGGCGTAGCTGATTTACAAAGTATAAAGAATGCGTGTATGAGTTAAACAAATAACCTTTGTTGAAATCATCATTAATAAATTTCAAAATTTAGTTGGCGTAGGAATTGTGTTCGCTCTTTGTCAAATTTTCTTCCGGTATTGATAAGATAAAGGTATGTAAAACATAATATTTTGGCTTAGAAACTTTAACATCTTATTAAAATAAAATAACCCACTTATAAAATCCTGAAAAGTTCCAGTAATAGAATGTATAAATTTTGTCGTAATATAGGATTGGGGACTGGTTCCCTAAAAGGAATAGTGGTTACAGGAAAACTGTTAACGCTACCATAGTGTCCCTTCTAAACAGATAAAATGCTGCCTAAAGAAATTTTTAATATCTCTCATTGTTTGGGCGATGTTGACGTAAATTGCTAAGAGTAGTATTGGGTTTAGACGACTAGCTTCATTAGTTAATTCTTGGGAATAAATAGGTCTAACGAGCACGTTGTTCCTTTGTATGAATTTCTAACATGAAACATAACACAAACATCAAGCAATCTTGCTCAGTACAATGTGTTGTACAAATTTACATATATATATATATATATATATATATATATATATATATATATATATGCGTCCCTTTTTACAAATACACTAAAAGAAATAGACCACTAAAGTATCCGTTGCGTGTATACTGAACAGAAATGCGACATATTAAATCTCAATTCCTTTAAAAAATAGGGATTTCACAATAGCAAACTCATTAACTGGGACAGCCTGTATAAAACTTGAAAAATCAATGTTATGCTAAGAACATGTTTAGCTGCATACATTTCCGTGGTAGTTTCCCTCTTTCTGACGATATTATTAGAAAATATGTTTTTCATGTCGTTGGCAAATTCCAATTTTGAGGGAAGTAGGGACAAGAATGAGAGCGGAAATAAAAGAAAGCGTTAAAGTAAGCGATGATGCATTGTTGTAAGTTTAGGAATATTTCTTAACATTGTTCTCGCTTTATTCTAATGCAAGTAAGCGTCTCTCTGCTACAAATATTTTGCTTATATCGTCGAGAAGCAGAAAACTCAACGATCTCATCTAAGTTGCGAGACGAATTGACTAGAAAACTGAAGGCGAAAATCTCGTTATATAGTTCCGGTATCACTACAACCTGGTAAATTAAATATAAAGTTTGCAAAATTTCGAGATGACATTCTGGAAACCAATTCACTCGATAACTAAGTCTGAAGTTTCTTTCCAATATTATTGAAATAAGACAAGTTTAATTTTGCCGCTCGTGTGGTAGCTGAATAGGGTTGGATATTATTGAGAGGAGACGGAGATGGTAAATTAAATAAACTCGGTCTACGTGTTTCGAGGTTATCCGAGTAAGTTTTCATATTCACATGTACAGCTGGGATAATGTAAAGAAATAGTTGAGGAACTTTAAATTACATTGCATTGAGTTATATTCCTTTCCGATGTTAAGTTTTTTTTTTATTTATTAAAAAGATACTTCACAGGTAATAATAACAGACGTACAAGATCCAATAATAAGATAATTACTGTACAATATATGCATATATGTATAAACCTATTGGTATTACTATTCAGCTCGCGGAAACGAGTGCGTACTCATTGGCGGGGATATTATATTTCGAAACCGGTCGAACATATACGAAGTCGGGATTCATAGGCGTATTGTTACTATGTGTATGAATGCCGGATTGAATTAATGATGGCGAATCGACGGCGTTCTTTGTTATATTCGGCGAATGTTAATAGATTTCCTAACTGAGGAAAGAAAGAAAGAAAAAGAAGAAAGAGAACAAAAGAGAAAGGTGGGATCTTGACGTTTCGCCTCCGTTGTAGGAGGCTTCTTCAGGAGAAACAGGGGAAACCAAAGTGGCACGGTAACTCGACGTGTAAACCACGCTAGAGGCGAAACCACTTTGGCAGAAGGTCACGGTAACTTGACGTGTTAACCGCGCTAGAGGCGAAAACTTTCTCTTTTGTTCTTCTTCTTCTTTTTCTTTCTTTCTTCCTTCCATTCCCGCTATTCTTTAGAACTACTAAGACAGTTAAATATTTATATAAATTCTTGTAGTTTTCGAGATATTAAAGCAAATAGCGAGGGGTAATTTTGTCGATAGGCACTTCAGCCTGTGAAAACGGGCGATTTGGCAGCTAAGAAGTTACTGTTGTATACTACATCAGTCTATAAACCTACTAAGTTTTTTTTAATCGGTGAGATACATTTGCCTGTGTTTCCATGTTTCCATGTTTCCATGTTTCCACGGCATGCTAATGACACACTACTACAGCGATTTTTTGCGTCACTCTATATCAACAACACAATTAAACTAAAATAGTAGGTAGTTACATTAGATACTTTTTATATTGATAGTAACCGAGCCGTACGCTACTGTGAAAGGAGAGCTTAAGACCATACAGTTTTAAGACACAAGCCAAGCAGATATTTCTATCCTGGCATTTATTTCAAATAGATATTTTAGTATTAGATGATTTTGTAAATTTTAATCCTGTTGTTAACGCATGCGTCAAAAATACTAAATTTCCATTTTCGAAGATGGATACCTCTGTATTAATCTATACAATGGAATCTTGATCTAAAACCGAGAATGCTATAAACTCCCTGCATTTAATTATTGTTATGACTGGTGCTAATTTTACGTAAGTCAAAGTATGCCTTCGAAAACAAACCAATTAAACGTGAAACAAACGAATCTCTGCGAAGATAATAAATATGCTTTGTTGTATGTTTCCGTTTTTTAGTGGAATTTTCATTACCTTTTACTCATTACTCTTTAACTTGGCGTACGGATTAAACAACTGAGTTCGTTTCTTCGTTAGAGCGCGTACCTTTTGATATTCAACGCGAAGAATGGATGATTGTAAAGCGGCCCGATAGCGTGTTCGAGCTAATTCGACTAACGTAAACAAAATGTACGGTGGCGTGTTCATGCAATGCAGTCGACTGTTAAAATAAGGCTCTTTTATTCATTTAACGATTTTACTGTTGAAGTACGAATACGGTTCGGGTATCGAGTCATGTTGCGTGGAGGATTATGTGTAGAGTAACATTACAATTGGAACGTATTAATTATATTTTTGTGCCACTAATTTAGATCTAAAGCTAAACGTCAAACGCTAATGGATTTTCTGGTTAAAGAAAATAGTTATTTACTGTCTAATATAATGATTACATTGGTATACCAAGATTTTGTTGCAGGAACAGTACTCAGTGATTCATATGTAAATTTTGCCTTCCAAATTTTTCAAATTAGCATATTTTACCCCTTATATTTGATTTTTGTAATATCTAGTTAAAATCAGAATAACATTTGGGCCTCATATAAGAGGGCTGGAACTTTAATAAGGCAATTATTCATTTATTAATAATACAGAAAAAATACATGTGTAAAATTTCTACAGTCCTTCAATATGTACACCAGGATTATCAACAACTCGTTGCCAGCGATGTGGAAGTCGAAGTATGTCCTTAATACCGCCTGTTTTGTTGATGGTTCTGAATCAGCGATCTATTGCTTGCATAATCTCGGGAACAGTTCGAAATCGAATGCCACGAAGCGGTTCCTTCATCTTTCGAATAAAATCTAAATCATATGAGTTTGAATAGGATAAATTTTTGTTTGACGTGGTGACCCAGAATGGCGCCCATTCAACGGTTTGGCGCTTAAGTTTAGCCTCGTATGATCTGGCCCATCTCATGTCAAGTGTAATAACGCGACGTAAAAAACGTCTCCTTCACGACCATTAGTGAATTCGAGTAGCATCGTATCGTATCAATTACTGTATTTCCGTCAAGTTGTGGAAAATCCATCGCGATGTAATTTTCCGCACTCTCAGGGTTCTTTAGAATAGACACCACAGTATATGACATTGACACTAGGGCGACCCGATCGTGCCACACTTCTATGTCCCTCATTGAAAGCTTTAACCCATCTCGCCGCTATTCGGTATAGTAGCACTGCTTCCACACACGTTTCAATAAGTTCTTCATGGCATTGTCTTGCTGTACTACCACGAGCACTTTCAATTTTCACCAACTTCGTTGTCCCTCTATTCTGAACATTACAAAATCGCAGAACACAACAGTTTAGATCGGTAATCATAAAAGAATATCTTTCTCTCGCCATATCGCATGCGCTTTGATTCGGAAGGAAGAGTTCATTTATTCTAAGATAGGCAAGGCATAGACTAATACGTATTAGGAGTGAGAATAATTTATTCCGCCTCGACTTGCGTTCATGGCAGTGTTGCCGCTATCAAAGTTCCAGCCGTATATGCTGTTTAACATGTGAGTTTCAGCTCATTGATTAGCTGAAAGAACACAGGACAATTCCTTATTACATTAAGTGACTCAAGAGCTAAAGTAAAATATCCAAATCTCGTTCCAACTGTAAAACCTATGTTGTACAATACTATCAACCTTCTCATATCATCCCTGCCAAATTCATGGAGTTTGGATCCTGAGTAGGATAGATTCGGTCACTTCGAGGGCCTAGAAAGTAGGGAAATGAATCCTGACTTTGTTGGCATATCCGAGGAGCCGCATACATAAGCCAGACAGATTTAAATGATTTAGCTGATGATTTAAATTTGTCAAAAAATCAAGTAGGGCTTTTAGCTTCAAGGCTGGTGATTCAGTGCCGTGCGTGCTTAGCTATCCGTCTCGGGGTTCGAATCTCGGGGCTGTTTCTCAGGGTTAGGGTTTTCTGTAGTATTTCTCACTCCAAGACGAGTGTTAAGAACGCATATCTTAAGACGTTCCCAGGCTCAGGCGTAATAACACACAGGAGACAAATTACCCCTGTAATAATTATTATTAAAGGAGTGAATTTATTAGATAAAGGGACAAGAATATGCACGTTTCGTAGTAGACAATAAGAATTGTAGCGTTTATTTTCAATTCAAGATGAGTTAGTATGGATTTTAGGAAAGGCAGATCAACCACAGATGGAATATTCACTCTACAATAAATTATAGAAAAGCACAGAAAATGCAATAGAGAAACATACATAGGGTTTATAGACTTCGAGAGGACTTTCGATAATGTAAACAGATGTAAATTATGGGATACTATGAAAGAACAGGGATATCCACATCACTTAATAAGAGCTATACAGGGTTTATACACTGATACCAGAACTATAGTAGATATAGGCTAAAGATTAACTAAAGAAATACCAACAAACAAAGGAGTTAGACAAGGCTGCTGTATATCGCCAACATTACTTAACATTTATATTGATGCTATTATAAGGGAACGGAAAAAGAAATGCCCTAAAGGAATACGTTTAGACCAGAACACCACCCCAAATCTATCTTATATGTTGACGACTTAGCATTCCTAACAGAAACAGAGGATAATCTGCAAAAATCTGCCAAAACTATGAAATGAAAATATCGATAAATAAAACCAAAACCATGACTTTCCTGGGTAAATAGTCAATTAGGACAGAAGTTGCCATAAACGACACTGTACTGGAACAGGTGAAAATCTTTAAGTATTTAGGTTGCGATGTATCTTATGATTGAAACAAAGACAGAAGAAAAACTGAATAAATTCATACATACATGTGGAACAATCAGCAGAACGTTAAAAACAAAAGAATAAGGGATACACAAATAAAATGTTACAAGACGATAGTAGTGCCAACTCTCTTATACGGTAGCGAAACATGGACAATAATGAAAAAACAAGAAAGCAGGATGCAGGCACAGGAGACGAAATTTGAGTGGAAGATGACTTAAGATTTGGTAGAATAAAAACTGTAGATATAAGAACAGAACTAGACATCTTCGATGTAACAATGGTAGAAGAAGTGAAACTCAAATATTTTACAAAAGTTTCCAATATTTTTATCACGATGTTATTATAATTCTCGATCTTCGATGTAAATTTTAGAATAAAGGAAAACAAAAATAAGTGGAAGGAACACGTGGAACGGATGCAAATGACGAGGTTGCCAGCCAGAGCGAGATTTTATAGATGTGTAGGAAGAAGATATGTAGGCAGACCAAATAAATGATGGGTATCGTATCAGGCAAAATGCTTAAAATCTTAAGTGAAGAAAAAAACATGAGTTAGTATACTCTAACAATGCCAATACCTTGCTAGAAATAATTGGCTACCATTTCAATTCGGAAGAGTAGAGAGTCCTGAAAAGGTCGTTTTGCATTAGAGTAAGTTAACATATAACAATTTCGTTGTATACTTACCGTTTTCAAAAAAAAAGACTGCCACTCTTTAAACCTAGCAAGGCACTTTATTTGAGGTTATAAACCTAATATGTCACTTAAAAATAACTATAAATCAATATATCAAAATTAGAAAGGTTGCAGCATCTATTATCCATACTAGACGCAAAAACCAATAGCATTTACAAAAAAGCCATTTCCTTCGCCTTACCCTTTTGTTAATACTAGGTTATACATAACCAGTTGTGTAAAACCTATGAATATTTAACTGAGAATTTGTGTTTTATAATATAGTTGGTGCTACTGACTTAATAGTACATGTTAGGTGTAATTTTTTGTTTCAAATTTAATAACGAACAAAATCTACGAGATATCACGACCATGGCGAAATACCTTGCCTATGCGGGAATATAAAGCGGACTAAAAGTAGACATACATAGCCACGTAAAAAAGCACAGTAGTCGATTCCTTTCTGACTTACTTGAATCGATACATTCCTCCATTTTTAATGCTCTATTTGCGGAGAATCTCCAACGCTTAAATGACGACGACCAAAGAAATAAAAAAAGAGCGCAAACCATCGACAGAGTTTTCGACATTCGTTGAAAACGATTCCACGCTTTATAGATATTTTTAAACGTGAAAATCGTTCTGCTTTTCTTTTTTTATTCAAGTCGTCCCGCTTTTTTCGAGGTTAATCTCTCGCATAAATAATTCATTGTGTTATACATAATATCTTTTCCGTTTTTTTACGGTGTTGTTTTTATCGAGTTTCGACGAGCGATTCCATAATACCAGGGAGAGGAAGAAATATAGATTTATGTCTATAAGTAAGTGTGTTTAGGTATTTTCGAAGCGTACACAGCAAAACCGATTTAAATGCGGCGAAGTGTTGAAAAACGGAGTCGTTATTCTTATTAAATTCTACCAATTTCTCTTGAAATACGCAGGGATGAATCTGAGGACACGGAAGAGAGAATTAGTTCTAGAAAAACATTCCCGTAGCTTTTGGGATGGAAAGGAATATTTAATGCGCTTGGATTTTTATTTACAAAAGAATATTGGGAGTTTGCTAAGATCATTATTACTAAAAATTTAAAGTGATTTCTCTCTGCTATAACAGATATATTCATTACCATAAATGCACAACTACTAACTTGTTTTCTCTATTAGTAATTATCCGTTGTGTGCATTTTTTGTGCTTTCAAGCTTGATCGCACCTAATATATTGTATTACGCTACTTTCAAAATATTTAGGGGAATTCATACTGGTCTTCTTCGAATGGCATTTAGAATCTAAGGTTGACAGTATATATTCATAACAATAAGACTTGTATTTTTACAAAATCTATTTGAGCATAAAAACAATATATTCCTGTATTAAGTTTTATGTTGGCAATAAAGAAATAATGCGTTAACAGTAGGAAATTGGGGATGAATGCGTTATGAAGTAGAATTTGGGAAGGGTATTGAATCATCCACCCGCTGTACATTTAGATACTGGAGACATGTGCGATTGTATTAGGAAGGCCCTATTTCGTATTGTTAGTTTATTTGAGCGAAGACATGCCAAAAAGAAAGGTATTGGATATGGAAAGGCGCTCCAGAATATGGGTATTATACAAAACAAATGTTTCAAATAGAGAAACTGCTGGACTTAAGTGTTGTATGCGCAGGACAATTAAAACAAAGGAAAAGACCGGTAGGCTTAAGAGTAGAAAGCGCAGTGGAAGGTCCAGGTCAATGACGAAACGAGGCGACCAATACATCCGAATGATTTTCATAAGAACTCGCCGCATTACCGCATCGCAAGTTACGACAGAGTTCAATTTACAGCGCCATCGACCAGTAAATGTATCGACAGTAGAACGGAAACCGATGAAAGCTAGTCTGAGGAGACGTATAGCAGTAAGAAAACCACGGTTAAGCTCCATACACAAACGGAAAAGACTAAATTGGCCAAAAGCTCACGTACACTGGAGAATAAATGGTTGGAAAAATGTGTTATGAGCAGACAAATCGAAATTTCAATTATTCGGAGACAAATGTCGCACGTTTGTTCATGTCGCCCTGGAGAAAGCATGTTAAACGAGTGTATTTCAACAACAGGGAACTATGGAGGAGGAAACATAATGATGTGAGATTGTTTTGGAGGCGGAAGGGTTAGTTAAAATAGATGAAAGAATGACAAAAAATGTATATTTAAGAACTATAGAAAGCGATGTGGTAACAGCTGGATGTGAATTAATCAGCAAGGCAATGATTCTAAACATACCGCAAAGGTGATTAAAGCTTATTTTTGAGACAAATCCTGAAGGAGTCCTTTTCTTAATGGAGTGGTCGCCACAGAGCCTTGATTGAAACCCTACTGAACTCATGTAGGATCATTTGGACCATGAGGTCCGGCAGAAATCTCTGATTGGCAAAGCAGGATGCTCTGCAGGAAGTGTGGAATGCTATAGATGAATCGTATTTGAAGCGATTGGTTGATTACTTTAAAGAAATATTATAACAGTATGTATTATTTTATCAATAAAACATTTTAAGTTAATGAGTAAAGTTTGTTTCTTTAATGAATTTCTCGCAAACAGTATCTAATTTATTTTATTTTAAATACTGTGCCACTATATATTACTCTATAATTGCTATCTAAGGTTTCATACGATATAAATGTTCAAAATTCGTGTTTGCAGCATGTTTAGTGGGTAAAAAAAGTATGGCTATATTTAGTACTACTTAATCGATTGCAGAGCTTGCTTTTCTTCCTTAAAATATAATGTATATTTATATGAAAAAATGATAACGATACAAATCATTTTTGAAATTTAATGCAATTCCTCTTGAATTTAAATGATAAATTTTAATTTTCCAATATTGAAATTTAAATTTAATTTTTTAGAAATAGTTCTTAAATTAAAAATTTCACGACTTCCGCTAGGATTCAAACCCATAGCCCCTGTTTGTTAGACAAGCTAATCTTCCATTTACGTCATGGAGACTGTAGGAACGAATAAGTTTTAATACATATATTGTAATGTTTGGGCAAACACAATATTTATTAATATCAAGTGCATAATAATATAAATATTCTGTCTGCTCAGAATCTAAGAAAAATGTATACTCTTAGAGAATTAGACGAATTTGTTAATAATATTGTAATATTCACTTGCATAGAAATTTTTTGTTGATAGTGCACTTCATTTACATATTTTATATCTGTATAAGTAGTTAGGAACTAATTTTACTGTATAGATGATGATAATGGTTTTATAAAAAATACTTTGTCTTACACTCATCAGCTGTAATGTATGCAACAACAAATCTATTGGTGTATATTTGGGAATAGTTCTCATAACACGATTTTGTACTTGTTGCAATCGAAGCGTCCTTTCTCTTGAGACAAATTATACAATAGGGCCGAACAGCACTCTATGTGTGATACGACACTAGATTTATACAGAAGCAATTTCATAAACATTGTTAAATTACAACCGATTCTTTGTAGAAAGTAAACTTTCTTTGCCAACTTTTTTGAAATATACTCCGCATGTTCATTAAAGTTCAAACTTTCATCATTACACCAAGGCATTATATAACCATTTAATTTCAAATATTGTGCCATGAGTGCTAAGAATAATATATTGACACAATGCTCACCGCAATACTGTTGTTACACAACCAAACGTAAATTGAAACCAGATCTCCATTTATTTTATTCACGATGTCATTTAAATTGTTGCCCCAAATGTATAGTATACTGTCGTCTATAAGCATTTTTATATGACAATGTTTTACAATATCATTGATATGCAACATAGAAGTGGCCCCAAGACCGTACTGTAGGGTACCCCATAATCTGTTTGATATTGGAAATGTTATTAAATTTGTCTATTTGAAGTCGATACCTTAAGTATGTTGTTATAAGCTGCTTTAATGTTATTGCTATTATGCGAGTGTTCTTTCAATTTTTTCCATTTTATTTTTTAAGTTAGACATGACTTTGGCGGCTGTCTGCAGTAAAGGGTCTATCTGTAAATGTTTTGGGTACCTGTATTCAATTACGGTTTTCGGGGACTTCGTTTACTAATCACGTTTATGTTCTGATTATTGTCAATAGTTTATTAACAAACATTTTGATTATGTATTTTCTTCTTCACAGATTTCTGTGGTGACTTCCAAAGGACCCTCCAGTTAGCAACGACGAAACCACAAACGACTGTAACGCCTGTGATTGCTTCGTTGGAACCGGAGCTGTGTTCTACGGCCAACGTCCTCGCAACTTACCAAAACGTGTCACTCAGCACATGGAACTGCCCTCAGGTAATACGCTAAGAAATTACATTCGCTTGACGTGTGTACTTAGTTAAAGTTTCATTATCAAGTCTCCCTTTCTAACGTCGTTGTTCTGTCCGGTAGGGACTCAAAGACGAGACGAACAACAATTCCGGTCCCTCGCTTATCAACGTCGCCCGGGCCTTTGCCCTGATGGTGGCCAACATGAAGTGGAAATCCGTAGCCGTCGTTTCAACGGGTGAGTGAATCCAAATCGGCCCGACGATATACTGAATTTTAATCTCCACGTCGCGTAGTCGGTCCGGGATTGACGTCGAAGTCGGCTGTTCGAAACGACGCGATAATAATATTGGAATTTTGCGTTATTAAAGCTTAGAAAAGCTGTTTCGAGAAGAATGTATCGCGAGGGTAAATGTTTGACTCATGTAAACATTATCAAAATCCGAACGAGAACGAACGATAGATTTCCGTTATGGATTTATGAATACCCTAATTAGCGTAAAATGTGATTGTGGGTACTACATACTTGAGAAATATACAGGGAAAACGAGGGAAATAACGAGTTAATGTCGGTGAAAATGCTGTACTTTAAAAGGTATAATCATGCGACAATTAACTTGGTGGTAGATGTTCTAGATTAAAGCGCCAGAAATTCTTTGAATGTAACACATACGAATTAAATTCACTTTATGCCTTTTTAGATTCATTTTAAAAGTTTATGACAGTATTGTGAATGCTAACACTGGCCAACACACATTTTGCTGCCTCGGATTTTTTAAGTGTAATTAAGCAGTTTTGAGGTGCCTAATCCAAAAATGCCGATAGATTTGTTCTATCAAATCTAGTTTTCGAAATTCACTTTTTCAGACCCATTTAGGAGCAATTCGACAAAATTAGATGTAATGTTTTGTTATGTACGTAACCTTTTAAATATTAGTATTTGATAACTGTTAAATGAAACACAAAAAATGTGTAGGAGGTATGTATTTAACAGAAAAATATGCATATACAACTTTCAATGAATAGTTAAAATTTTCCTTTTATAAGATTTCCTTGCGTGAGGTTCACCGGAACAGTCTGTAAAACAGCGTGTAAAGGTTAGATAGCATCCGTTCTATTAACTACTCAAAAACTAGAGCTGTTAGGAGGAAATACCAGTTATTTCTGGAACCACTACATCAGAAATACTCTAAGGCAGTTCGTATTTTACAGGCACCACGATAAAAAAAATTATTTTGTTGGGCAGTGTTAAATTATTTTAATATGAATAGTATTGAAATTTCAGATTTCAATGAAACCTTAGGAATTGAAGGAATATCTTGGTATAGGAACAACATAATTTTTTTTAGTGTTAGAATCACTCGATTTCAGTGTACAATCCCTCTCTCCAAAATTTTCACGATTCCTAAATTTTTATAAATATATAGCTCCACCTGTAATTTCACCAATGATAAATTTCAACGTAATTACTATTTATTTCTTTCTAAATCTTGACTGGATATACATTAATTTTTCTAAGAAGAATGGTGGGGTACATTGCTTCGCCTATTATTGAACTCACGGGTTGCCAGTGGATGCAAATTACTTTTGAAAAGTTATATGACGAAGAACCGCATACCTCATTCACCACATATCTGTTTATTGTGTATTTTTGAAGTAGCATTCAGATTTGTTCTATCAGATCTAGTTTTTGAAATCCACTCTTTCTGCCCTATGTAGGAAAAATTCGCCAAAATTAGATATAATGTTTTGTTATCTACGCAACTTTTTAAAAATTACTATTTGATGATTGTTAACTGATACACAAAAAATGGGCAGGAGGTATTTATTAAACAGAAAAATGTGCATATACCAATTAGGTAACGGTGAAATTTATACCTATGAATAATAAATTTCACCGTGGCAGATCTGATAAACTAGAGTTGTTAGGAAGAAATGCCAGTTATTTTTGGAACCAGCACATCAGAAATACTCTAAATCAGTTCGTATTTTACAGGCACCATGACAAAAAAATTTTGTTGTGCTGTGTAATTGATCTTTGAAATTTTGAAACGACTTCTTTTTAAAAACTACAACCAGCGAAATGCTGTTCTAGAAGCTTCAAGTGACATCTCCCAATATTGGTAATTTATGATTTTATAGCATATAAATGTCGTTTCAAAATTACTTTATTATCATACAATTTCTCTTTATGAAGAACAATATGTTGTATATAGAATTTATAGACACATATTATTAAAAAGAGGAACAGTGCAAATTTTTAAAAAATATGATCAAAATTGGAAACAATATATGGTCTTGAAGTTAACAATTTTTAATAATAATAGATTATTACCCAATCATACAGCTTATTACGGGATAATGGTACCATGATAACTATTATAAAACAAAAGTAAATGTGTAGTACCAAAGGAAAACGATAGCAAATGAAAATTCAAAATTAAGCAACAGAAAACTGCTCAAACAGAAGTTGCCTCAAACCATTGATAGTAATGTTAGAGAAATCAACTCTCACTGAAATTTGACTTAGAATGGTGGAGTTTCCATGGCTTTAAATCTTGATGAAATCTCTCGCCTTGTTCATCGCTTAAGCATCTAAATTTTGAAGAAACCTATCAAGGTGATTATGAAGGAAATCAGGCTTTATGCTCATGTTACAACCTAGGTGGTGAAATTTTGCATTGATTTCACTAGATCTTCATAATTGGAGACTTTTTTGTTTCCAAGAAAATTATTCGCGATTATAATGAATGAAGGCTAGGCTTCTGTTTCAGCTTCGTTCATAGAGTTGATGAAATTTGGATCTGTCAAAAGTTCTAATTTGGGATCCATCAAATACCCCAGCTTTAATTTCTTCGTAACTTAATCGTGGAAGCTTTGGACATATGTACTTGAAACAGTCCTCTCGCAAATCTAGAGCTCTAACATATTGCTTCATAAGATCCAATTTCGGCAAATAAGAAATATCGTAGAAAAAGACATGACGTGATAGGGAAAATTGGGTTTCATATTTGACATTAGCGTGCCTGTATTAGTTAAAAACAAGTGCCCGATCTTAGTCAACAGAAAAAAAAAAATGCTGCCTAGTGTAATCTGTCATGATATTCGCTTCCCTTTCCAGTAAAATCAAATTAGGAAAACCATCTACGTAGCATTTCGCGTTTATTATACGAAAGAAAAAAAAGATACTGTGAAAACCAGTATAGAACTATTTTTGTATTTTTACATGTATAGAATCCTAGCGTGTAATCATCTCGTTTTCGGATTATAATAGCCGAATAAAAACCTCTTGGATGAATTCCACGCCAACAAAAATAGAAAGACTGGAACTCAAAAAAAAAGAGAACACGCAGTAAAGAAAACTAGGGAGAAGTGAAGCCGTGAGAACGCGATTTCGCTTCAGTCCTTTCAGATTTACGAACATTCCGTGCTACACAAACAAAAATTTTCGCTTTACGATGTATTATGCAAATTTTGTACACGTATTGTGGTGTACAAATAATACCGTTGTGTACGTTCGTGCGATGAATAAATCAAATTTGGAAAAGTTGCTATACGAAATGGAAATATTGTTTTTATAGGTAAGCAAATTTAACTGAAACCTCATGTTTAACATATAATTTTAATTAATTATATCTGTATTATTATACTGAATTATTGAACACAATGAGTGTTCCAATTTGGTATTGCATTTTAAATTTATAATAGAATCCAGAAAGATGAAAAGCAACAAATTTCAAATGTTATGCGGTGGAAAATCTCCTGCGATTATACTACTAAGTAGGTTTTTGCTTTAAACTTTTCGTGTGTATGTATATATATTTTTTAAATTAAATAATAATGCGACCAAATAAATAGTTTACAAAAAATATAGTATCAAATTTATATATCACTTTTTTACATAAAATAAAGGCAATTTTCTAACGTAATCTTTGCCTAGCTAAATATTTTTTTAACTAATTAGAAGTACGATGGCAAGCTGAAAAATTCGGTAACTAAAGCATAGCAAATAGCAATATTTCAATGAAATATGTTTTATTTCTCGACATAATCTCCATCAAGATCAATACATTTATTTAATCTATGCTCAAGTTTCTATATGCCTTCGTAGTACTCGTTTTCCTCGAGCTCCTCATAATAAAATCACGGCAGCTATCAGCTCCCCATTCGAAGCAAATCTCATGCCGCCAAGGTGTCTCTTAAGCTTGGAGAAGAGATGTTAGTCCGACGGAGCTAAATCCGGTGAATAAGGGGAATGCCCAAGTACTTCAACTTTAATTTTGCTCCGACAATTCCGCTCTTGTGAACTGCAGTATTATCTTGATGGAAAAGGATCTATTTTGCTTTCTTCCGGGTCTTGTTTCGACGATAACTGCCTTCAACCAACCCAAAAGTTTAGAATAGTATTACCCAGTAATCACTTGTCTCTTTTGAAGGTAATCGATAAGCAAGATTTCCTTTGCATCCCAGAAAATGGAAGCCATTACTTTTCCTGCCGATAGAATGACCTTGGCTTTTTCTGGAGTCGGTCACCTCATTTAGTCCACGGTTTTGATTGTTGTTTACTTTTGAGTGTCTAGTGGTGGATCCACATTTCAACGCAAGATACAAATTGGCACAAAAAATCTGTGGATTTTGCCGAAGGCGCTCGAAAATGGCTGTAGAACGCGTTTGAGTTTTTGCATTTAAAGTGTATGTCACGCGTTTTCTGGAGATGCATGTAAATTTAGCAATATCTTTCAATGTTGATCGGCGATCAGCTTCCACAAATTTCAAAATTTTTTGCATACTTTCTGCAGAAGTGGCTGTTTTTGGGCGTCCAGAACGGGGATCGTCGTTTACGCTTGTACGACCTTTCTTAAATTGATTCACCCATTTGCAAACAGTCTTAAAAAAAGGAGCATCCTTGCTTAAAGCATTTACCATATCACCATGAATTTCTTTGGGTGAAAAGTGCCTTATTAAATACCTGTGGATTTAATCACTGCGTGAATTTCAATATTGTCCATTTTTAAAAAGCGCCAAAAGTGCTCTGCTTTAAACAAATATACACAACAAACTACTTGACAGATTGACATCAAGTTTAACACATACGCAATTGAAACATCAGTGCTATACAATAGCGTCAAAGTTTGCTTACACCCAGCGCCATCTCATAGTTAGTTACCGAATTGTTCATTTTAACCTCGTAGATAGAAACTGTGAACTTTGATGAGTTCTTGTTGTTTTTGCATGTAAAAATACTCACACACACGCACTGATTTTCGGCTAGCTGTGAATCTTCGGTAAAATTTCGACACCTTTCAAGATAAGTGTTCGAAATGTAAAATAATACTTATTGGTACTCTCTTTGAAGTTTGATATAGATTTATATTATGTTTGGGGTTAGGTAAATGTACGTAGAAATGGAATCACGAAAGAATGTAGAATTCATAGAATATTCAGTATGGCAAAATATTTCAGAAAATATCTAGGTATAGGTATCTTAAAACGTAGGTATGTAATACAATGAGATAATACTATCATTTGTTCGTAAGTAAGTGGAATACATATCAAAACCTACACTCTGTGATATTGAATATTCGTAGGTGTCATTTACAATAATAAAGAGATAGTTACCTGCCCGGTAATGTTTTCAACGCAAGATTAAAATGTTCAAACTCCTTTAAATTTATTTGGAAGTACTGTACAAACATTGAGGTATTCTACGACCCAACATAAATTCATTCAATTTTTGCTTGCTCCAAGAATAATATTAACATATTTTCGGTTAAAAGATATATTATTCTCTTAAGTTATTATTTATTATAATACAATATGTAATAATAATATTGTTAGTATTGTTACGCGTTTTGGAATTCCACAAGGATCCATATTAGGTCCGTTACTGTTCTCTATTTACACAGTACATATGTTCTTTTCCCATAATTTCACATGCAATTTCCATCTTTACGCTGACAATTTACGGTTGGTCAGATCACTCCTCGCTGATGAGGTTCACAGTATTGTTGATGATATCTACCGCGACCCTAAAAATCTGTATACCATTGCAAAAAAACATTGCCTATTTTTAAATGAAGCCAAATCATACTTTACAATGTTCGATAGCGCTAAAGTAAGGTTGAACATATTTCCTTACATCAGACTTGCAACTAATAACATACTTCTGAAATTTCAAAGTAATGTAAAAAGTATAGGTCTCTGTTGATAATGGTCTTCAGTTTAAATATCATCTCAGTACTTGTATTAGACGCGGTTACTGCAATTTAAAATTAATTTATCCCCATCGGCATTCCCTTGACGTATCTATTAAAAAAAGCTGCTTTGTGATTCTTTGGTGTTCTATTCACATTCTAATTTCTATGATGTTGTTTATGGAAATTGTCTAGACCAGATCGACACATGCAGAATTCAGGTAGTATAGAATACATGCCTCAGATTAATTTATGGAATAAGGCAGCGTCAAAGGATTTTTCATAGACTTAGGGATGCTGGATGCTTAAGTATGATACGACGAAAACATTTCTCCTGTTTTATTTATAAAATTTTCAATAATGGTGGTTCGCCCTATTTATTAAATAGAATGAGGTATCATACGGATGAACGCAATATCAACGTCCACAGGAGGGACATTATGGATATGCTTAGGCATCATACCAGACAGTTTGTTTCATCTTTATTCTTGGGTAATCATTAACAACAGGGAACCTGCAAAAATAGTTTCTGCTTGTATTCTTTTTTCTGTTGCTTCTGCATTTACCATTTACTTGCCAATAAAATATTATAAGTACTATTATTATTTTTATTTGAAAATATATCCTCATTTTATTTATATTTGCGTAATTTCTTTCTATTAGAGATCTCATTAGAGATAAAAAACTTATTTTCGGCAACATAAAATGTGACGTTTTAATGCAGATATTTGTAATATTTGTGTATACAAAGTTAAACTCCGGCAATAATACTCTAGTTTTGTATTTCAAACGTTTAGATAATACTTAAGTATTTAACTGATATGCTCGATGAAATATTAACTACAAAAGATGAAGTTTGCAGTACTTATCAAAGCATCTTTTTCTTTTTAGCACATAATATATATGAAACATTCCCATTAATGTGGTTGTATTCCTGGTGAAATATCGTAAAGCTTAATATACGACATATACAAATCTTGTTGAGGTATATTTCGCATTGTACAATTTAGTTGGACAGTTTCCATCTACTAACTTACATCAACACTTAGACAGAGCAACCGTACTCAAACTAGTAAAGTTGAAATGGCCTCATGTATAATACATCCTACAGCTGTTGGGAAACTACTGTTCGAAGTTTACAGTTTGTGATTTTGAAACGTGTGTCATCAATTTAACATTTTCCGTATCGCTTGGGTGGAAACTTTGCATAGTGGAAGCTATTTAGAATAGTTTTTTCTATATATGAACAGGTTTGTTCAGATTCGATATAAACAGAAACTTAATAGAATTTGTTGCGGAGTTATGGTATTTTCATTAAACGGAAACCATAGTTAGCCTTGACAAAACCGGGTACTAAATTTAATGGGCGATCTAAATATGTATAATTTCGTACGTGTTTTTTAAATTAAACATACTAAACATACTGTATCAAGTCAACATACATACACTAAATATCGTGTATCAAGTCAATATACGTACACAGTGTATCATAAGAAGATAGAATATACGTTATATACATACATGTTGTTTCAATCAATAAACAGCACAAAAATACAGTCCATTCTATCGTAACAATAATGATAATAATACTGATAATTTATATCCGAAAGGAAGTAACAGATGCACTATCGTAAATAGGAAAAGTTATATGACGCAAAAAAATAACAAAAATTAAAACTAATCTACACATTCATATTATTCAGAAACTCATCTAAATTATAGTGTGGCCTACTTGAAAGATATTTTTCAAAGATTATTTAAAAGAGTAAAAGGAGATGAATATTTAAGTTTCCTATGTTATAGCCATGATTCGGGTTGTTCTGAACTTTAAAGTTATGCTTATTTTTATGAACATATAGTGAGATCTGTAACAGTATGTACCTTGCTATAACTGTTAAATTATATTGCTTAAAGTATATTGACACGACGTCTGCTGCAAAATCCCCGCCATTATACTGACAACTTTTTTTTGGGTCAAAAGTATTTTTATATAGAACTGCCAGAGCCCCATACAATTATGGCTTAGCATAAACGAGGTTCAATGTCTGAAATATTTATCGGTCTCATAACCTCGTAGTTGACTAAATGTCTTAGTTTGGGAATTGATTTAGAGTTAATTGCATAGATGTGTTTATTTCATTTATTGTATTATTTCCAATTGTAAGGCGAAGACTTGATGTAAATGTAATATACATCTTGTTTTAATCTTGTCTAAAAAGTATTTATTCATTGTAAACCATACATTCAAATCTTCTAACCTTGAGTTGGTTTCATCCTTATTGCTACTGACAATAATGGTGGGTGTCGTAGGCGTAGACGGTGAGGTGATTCAGAAAGGTTACTATATCGTTTAATAAAGAACTTGAAAGAAGTCGGTGACAAAAAGCTCCTTCCCTAAGCCTAGTGGTAACCAGCAGTAAACCAGAGTAGAAACTTAGCTTTTTATAGTTTTCAGGCAAGGAAATCCGCATGAGCTGTATCCGTGGAGATACGAGGCGAAGCAGTCGAGTTTTCAAATAAATTAAATTATGAACATAGTAATATCGTTGGGATGTTATGTGAAATATGACCAGTACACACCACAAATAAACACTGACATGTTCAATAAACTGTATACACGTACAAGATGCGAAAAGCTGTTACTTCGCTGGCAAGAATATATCTATCTTCTATTATTTACTACTATTTATACACATCGTCCTAATTGTATAACTAATATTTCGTAATGTTTTGCATTTACAATTGCTATTATACTTTTTAGCATACTGTCTATTCAAGCGTTAATGGTATGTCTAATTGTAGCGTCATTTTGCATACACGCGTGATTTTAGAACACTCCACACGTTCTCAATTGCATTGATGTCGGGAGAAGTTCCCGGCCAAGGTAACCCCGGCGGAGCATGCATTTCCAAAAAACCTTGGATGGATTTGGCCATGTGGCATGGTGCTTTATCGTGCATGAATCGGATCTAAATCATTAATGCATGGCATCAAGACATCTTCCAATACATGTTTATATTGGTGTTGATTTCTGCATTAGCAAAAATACAGTGGTCCATGTCCTTCGACTGATATACAGGACCATACCATAACTGATGGTGTTTCACCGTTTTTAGCATACTAGCTTCACCAAACCGTTCAGATGGACGTCATCCAACAAATTGAGCTCTTTCGATCATGGCTTCTAGTTTTGACTCTTCGATAAATACGGTCTTTAACGAAAAGACATTGTTCAAACAAACAAAGATTGCTTGATATACATATTCATTTGAGTTATTTTGTCTTACCTTTCGCCAATCTTCAACTGTGTAATGTGTTGATGACGTTTTGCTCATTCATAATGTGCTCGCTTCTTCATGGGTGTTCATCTTGGCTTTTTCAGGGGGCGTCTGCATTTTAATCTGACTTCGTGCAATCGTCTACGTAGTGTATGGGTGGATATTTGTACTCCTTGTTGAGACATTACATTTCCTATTTCTTTGGCGGATAAACCTCGGTTTTCAGTTGCTAGTTGCAGTATACGTTGATCATTTCGATTAGTAATGATCCTTTTCTTGCTGCAAAACGCTCTTTTGGTAGTAGTAGTGTGTATCTTTATTTTTTTATTAAAACGGAGATTCGCTGAATCACTTGTCGCGATACTTCTTCTCATGCCTCAATACGCAGTTTTTTCTCATTTGGTATGTCCCTTTTTTTACCTATAACGAAAAAATGTAAAGCGCATACAAACAATAACTTAAAGTGCAACACTAACAGGTAAACACGGAAAAAACGTAACAGATAAATATCCAATCAACAATAGTAACCAATCCAAATAATATCCCACGAATTACTGTGTCTTTCAATCTTGTTTCTACCCATCTTCTATGCAGTACAGAATGATTCGTGTGGGGGATAATAATAAGCAACAGGTCATTTAGCGGTACTTTCGCAATTTCTTAGGAAGATTTTTAGGGAACGTATTTAGATAGGTATTGGAAACTCTATTCAGACATTTTATACTTGTATTTGCAAATTAACGCCTTAGAAATTTGTAAGGTGGTCCCAATAAAATGAACAGGCACTGTATATATATATATATAATTGTGGATGGACTAGGGATCGGAGATGAACTATATTCGTTGTTTCTTTCTTGGATTTTTCGCGCTTCTTGGGTGTCCAAGTTAGTACTCGATCACCGATCGTAACACGTTCAAGAAGAAGGTAGCTGCGATGCTACCGGTCAACAAGGTCCTGTCCAGAACGCCCAAGAAATGCGGAGAATCCGAGAAAAACAACACATACTATACTCGGGAGAACCTCAAATATATATATATATATATACATATATATCCCATTTATATACATATATGGTAAATTTAATTTTTCTTGTAATTACTCACGTTACATTTCTTTCCCGAAAAAATATCGATCTCGGTAGGATTTGACTCCACACCCTCACGCTATCCGTGCGAACATCATAACCAATTCAGCCACGGAGACCCGTCTGGTTGGTTATTGCAAATTGAATATGGAGCCTTGAAAAATTTGTATTATTTTCACATATATCTATGTACTGTTTACATCAAATTTGGATTCACTTGTATGTGTACATATTTACGTGTATCTACGTGCGCGTATAGTTTTTATATTTTGATTTGTTTCGAGAACAGAACAATATCTTTTTCGCCTGAAATATCACAGTCGCCCGATTTTTTGCAATTTTGTCTACCCCAGCGGGGATAATTAAAAACGAAAGGCCTTGAATCTCATTCACCATTAATTTTAAACCTTCGAATAAAAAGCGACGTTTCGCTAAACTTTTTTCGCAAATTGCTCGAAATTTATTATCATGCCCTCTGTCATTTTTAAACGAAGGCAAAATATTACAGCGAATACAGATTCGGGACGTTTATTTTTGTTAGCCGTAATCAAGTAGTCGCTTGAAGTGATTAATGCAACTGTTAATGTACAATTCGCATTTTTGACTTAGGTTTTATTGCGTGGAAAGTGCGCTTTTTCAAATTGTTACAGTCGTTTCGACTTTAACGATTAATGTAGTTTGGGGGATCGTTGTTATTTGGGATCCTTTTTTGAGGTCGGGTGTGTTTGCCACCAATGAATTTTACGTCAGAAATGAAATTATTCATTAAACATCTGCAAAATCTTTAAATAGAATCTCAAAGTTTATTTGATCCAATTCATGTTAACATATTATTCAATCCAATATCCGAAAAGAAGTGATGCGGTGGCCGATCATGCATTCAATTTAATAACTTTCCTGTTCGATTTTGAACTTTTGATGGGATGATATAAATTTGCTTCTGTTATTATGTTGTTGTCTATTATTTAAATGAAAGTTCAATATGGCACCTTTCGATAAGACGTATTATTATCGGAGTGTGGAGCTTTACTAATATGTGACCCAACATATTAGTCTACTGAAACAGGTAACTGCAATCATATATTGTTCAACACGGTTAAATTAAATGCTCTAATTCGTATATTTGTTCTCCCGATTTAAAGATTTCATTTTCGTAAAAAGTGAAGGGAAGAGATTGTAACTATAATTCCTACGAATTTAGCATATTTATTTTCGTTAGGTGATGACATAGCGGTTTGCATTAATATTATAGATTTAATGGTTGCCATAAAAATTAAATATCAAGCTGCTGCATAAAGAACGTTCACAGAATAGTGTAAATATAACATAATTCATCACACTAATTTATAAAGGAAAAACACCGCATTTCTGTAGGTTACTCGGTAAAATAAAGCAAATGGTCAAACGGGGTTGGTCGCTCAGTGCGTTGTGTGCTTGGCTATTAGTCTCGGGGACCCGTGTTAAAACTCAGGGTTGTGGTTTTCTGTGATCTTCCTTCATGGCAAATGCTGAGAACGAATATCTTAACACCGACACTACGGCGCAAGCGTAATAATAACTCATGGCCGGTCGATGCGTCCTATAATTGGCGAAAGCTGTTGAGGGATTCAAAGTTATGGATTGTTATGATTATGATGTTGTATTATAATGGCTAATTCATTAGTTCCAAAAAAGGGCATTGATATTATTTTACAGTAAATTAGATTAAAATCTATGTAAAACGAATGGATAAAAAATGTGAAGAATTTTTATGTCTGGAAGTTATCTTTCCAAGGAGAAATGATCAAAAAATAAAGGTATATACTGGTCTTTTCCAAAACATGAAGTGTATAACGATAGATGTTTGCATTTTTAAAGTATACTTATGTATTAGCCTTAACATAAGGGCCTTGCATAAAGATAACGTTTTTGTGACTGAATTAATCAAAACAGAATTAAGAGGTATAAAATTAAATTAGGTTAATATGTATAACACAAACAAATGTAAAAAAGCAATAACAAATTCCAAATATAATAAATATGTTTTAAATTTGAAAGATTTCTTTGAAACAAGTCAATTACGAGCAAAGTTTCGCTTAAACTTTCAATTTTCATCTACTAAATTGAATTCCCCTATGTTAAAGATCTCTTGCTTCTTGATTTATTGTTTCAAAGGATCTGAAATTCTTGAAATTCTATAATTTGCATTCTATAATGCAGTTGTAGTTTTTGTGCCCATGCTTAATGAATCTGATATATTAACAAGCAAGTCATAACATTGAATGGCTCATAAGAAAGTCCTCCATCATTGTGACAATGCGTCAGTTTACAGTCATCAAGTTGTTCGCGAAAAATTTGACCAACTTTCTAAATACAAGTTTTGCTTTGCTGAAAGAAAGTCTTGGTTGGATGGAGAAATTATTGTAGCATCGTTGGTCCAAGTGAGTTCAAGTTGAAAAGGAAAATAACAAGAAACTTAATGCTCTGTTTTATTTGTTTCATTTCTTTGTGATACCACAGTAAAAGTTTATTTTTTGAAATATTAGATAATTAGATAGAAATTGGATGTGCTGCTACTAAAGTTACTCCATATTTTCAGCGTAAAATATCAATATGTCAAAAAAATGGGGCCCTCCATTTAAATTTTTAGACTATTAGTTACATAGGTAACGTTTATTTTGCACGGCTTGTATAAGAAACAAAATTTTGGAGTCTATTATAATGCATAAGTAGTTGTATCATGGAGCCTTAATTTTTGCCAGTGGATACAAAAAAATACAGTGTTGTATTTAAAATAAGCAAGATGATATTCACTTTGCGGTACAACTAGAAGCGATGTACCCCTTAAAATATTTTATCTGATTTGGCTTTATTGGCGTTAGCTTCGAAATTCTTAAGTTTTTGGCAGTTCATACTTTTCGACGTATCGATAGTGATATTGCGGTGGAATAGGGTGGAACAGCTTGTATATGATATTTAAATTTCAATAACTGAAGCACGCGGCTAAGAGATTGCTTACGGGTTTTAGTTATTTTGTTGCCAGTATTGATTATTATCTTTGATATTCCAGTTCATGCAACTGTTTCGCTATTGATGCTAATTTTTCCATAACTAATGCGTCAACATCAGTGAAATGATTATTATTTGATTGCAGTACATTAGGATATCGTAATGATTAAATCTTCATCATCGCGCAATGTAACTTCAATTCCATTCCATCTAATATACACCTTCGAAATGCATTAGCTCTTAGAGCGTGTTTTGTATTTAATTATACGGAGGGTATTTTAGAGTAGTGTGTCGCCGGTAATGCTTCAATAATGCACAGATGCTCTCATTCCACTAACTTCAGGTGTAGAGTACGGTACGCGGTCGGAAGTTTCGCCGTTTGGAGGAAGTGCGGAGGCAAGCCGAGAACGCCTTCATATTTCGGACTTCTCCCGAACGCTTATAACGCGTTGTATAATGTTTCGAGACAGGTAAGGCTTACGAGGTGAGGGAGAAGAGGGAATTGGGTATCAGTAACACTCCACCGCCTCTCAGGTGACCTAATTTCACTATTTATTCCAGATTGGTCGTCGGATGCGAACAACTACCCTATCGACTATCGATGTGCGCTCGAAGTTCGTGTTTATGCGTTTTCGTGTTTTGTTCTATTCTATCCGAGCTTTTTGAGTATTTTGTCGGAATTTAGAATACGGCCGTGATGCCGTCTATTGATTTTGCGTTCCTCAAACGATTTTATATATTGCGTGAGCTCAAAAGAATAAACAACAATTTTCGGTTCGTTTTTGCTTTATATTAAGTTTGAAGCTTTTAAACTTCGGAAAAATAAATTAGGTATGAATAAAAGAACATTTTCAAATAAGATAAATTAGTTGAAACGTATATGGCCTGCATAAAATTCAAGCTATGTTTAAGTAAACAAAACTTCTGAATACGTGAAGAGTTACTAGATATTTTACCGGGCTTAATACCTTTAAGCAAAGGCTAACATTTCTTTTGGGAGATGCGAGGGTTGTTTTCATAAACATTCTCAACTTTGCAAATATATTTTAGCTTTCTTTTATTATTGTTTTGTTATGTAATGCTGATGAATTACTGTTAGTTTTGGTTTTTGCCAAAAGAAAAGATGCTAGGAAACATGGATATTGCCATATCAAACTTGCATTTATGTTTTCTTGTTTCTTATTTGCGTGGTGAGAGGTCTAATGGGATTATAAGCTATATACTTTGTCATAACATCTGTGGCCTTACGGTGTGATGGCGAATTGTAACTCAGAATGTTACAATCTTTACAGCCATAAATTTTTCTAATAATATATTCTTATTACTTTTATTTCTTAGTTTAGCCTAAAAAGCGATTGTGTTTCTAGATCTGGCACTTTATAAGCATTTTTAAAGTTAAGCCAACATTGGCGACAATTACATTTACCCAAAATAAGTAAAATACTTTCGCGCAAAATATATTCTTCTGCTTGAAATTTTTGCTGGTAGTTAAAAAAGATTATTTTTACGAAATCTAGGAAGTTGTATCTACCTAGGGAAATTTGATACATCCCTTAGTTACGGAAGCCACTTTCAAACATATCTGAATCATCAATACTTTTCTATTTGTATTATTTTATATTTTATAGCATTGTTTGATTTATGCCATTAACAACTGTATGTGATTTAATTCTAAAGAGCAGCCTCATCTTCTATACATAGAATAAGCAATTAGCATAAAGTTAACGGGTATACCTAGTATCCCCAGGACTCTAATCTTCTTAATCTAATATCTTACCACCTTAATCAAGTATTTTAAGATTTTTAATTTCTCCGTAATGATTTTTGCATTAAATTGGCTAGATTCTTACTCATCGCAGGACACAATTGTAGCACACTTCTAAGCGAATTCCGACAGAGAAATCATGCTTTAGTTTTCTTTCGTAGCAATTGCCTTCTATACCATCGACTTGTCGCAACTTATACTCGATCTTAATGCGATAGGTCTCGCATCCTTAGTACCTGCGAGCCCTTATTTCAAGTCTCGGCCCTCAGCACTTAGAAAACAAATATGCAGCTGTATATATATAGTGTTTACATGTATATATATATATATATACAGTATGTAAACACTAATAGTTTATTTATTTTTAAGCTCTAACAACGGGTAAGATTTTCACCACCTCAACATGTTTTTCGACTCAAAAAAAAGTTTTGAGTATGTCACACATAAACTTATAATTTCGTTTATTCCAAAGAGGGATCGTATGAAGATTAAGAGGAACAATAACATTCTACTTTTTGCTTAATACTTATTAACAAACATTTTAGCAAAGGATGAGTAATTGTAATTGTTACTATTTCCACTTGCTATAATTTTAATGCACTGCTTAAAACCTTACCATTTGTTGTATTTTTTCAGTAACTTTTGGCGAATAAAAAAATTCAACTTAACTGACCAATTGTCGATATTTGTGAGCGATGGTGTGGCGACAAGGTGTAGTGTAGGTGGTTCTCTTAAAGATGTCTCTGAGAGAGTTTTACATATGACGTGTAAAGTTCATGCTTTACGCTGTGCAGCACAAAGTGGTCGACAATGTCATCCGGAGGTTGATATATTAATTTGAACTCCCAAAAAAGTGTTTTTCAAATCTCCCAAACAAATTTGAGAATTTCACAGACGATATGCTGGTATTCCTGCGGTTCCGTCGCCACACGTTGGGAAACATGGTTGAAAGTGACTTCCTGAGAATTTTCAACAAATAAAATCTGTGGTTCTACGTTCAACTCTAAAGAATGCAGCAATTAGGGAAAACCAGAAGGGGTTTGAAAATATTTCAGTTGAAACCAATTAAAAAACAATTATAAAGGTTTATTTGACTCGATAGAAAAACCCCTCCTCGAAAATAAACAATTACCATCTTCAAAAATAGTATAAATATATTTCAAACATCGAACTCACTAAAATTCACTGTTTTTATGTACTTGTGATTTAGTTTTTTAAATATTTTTAGCTAATCAGGGACTATGTTAGCAAATTGTCTTTATTTTATGAAAAAAAGCGATCTGCTTATAAATTTGCAATTATACCTTTTGTAAAGTGTTTATATGGTCCCATTATTATTTCTTTTAATATAAAGAGATATATTCGAAAAGTCTAAGTCAAAGAACCTAACTAGTAGAATAATCACCTGAGATTTCCATCACAAAACGTTCGCAGTGCCAGCTCTAATAATAACTTCTTGTAAAATAGCCTCATCCGTTTCGGTGTTATAATTTCTAACAAATATGTCTTTCCACATAAAAATGTGTTGTTTTCTTCTTAATTATTCTTAATACAGTTCTCAGGATGATCTTAAACTTATGAGTTACGAGAGACAGTGCAAAATTAGAGAATAATAATCAAATAAAATTTCTTTTTCAGTTTTTCTTCTTAAAAAAACTTATCTATCTCGTTCCTTTCGATATAATAAGACGAATTCATAAAAATACTAGCGTATATGCGTGTTTTCATGCAAAATCCTTTGTACACTTTCGTATGTCGGTACAGATTTATGAATATCACACCTTATACCGGTTCTCCTATCACCGAAGGTAAACTTTTCTGTGCGCTCGTAAAACTTAAAGAAAAGCAGCGATTCAAAATGAATTCTGGAACGGCGATAGAATTCAACTCTATGGGATAAATCTTATCGGTTAGTAGTGCTCGCGTAGTTCTCAAAACATCAATAGAATCTTAAACTTATTTATCCCGTATTTCAATCTGAAAATTGATCCGTTCATGCGATAAACCTGTAGAATCCTTTCCCTAATAAATCTAGGCGTGCGAATCGTTTAGATCGGAAGATCATAACAGAGAGACGCAGTTATGGGTATTATCTGGAAATGGATGTTCTACTGTTTCGGTAATATTTACAGACTGAATATGTATTAACAGATAAATGGAACTAATTTTTAGGGGAATTGCATTTGCTTTCTATAAAAATATTTATGTTCGTAAGGAAGCGAAAGCTATAACTTTTAAGTAGCCTCATTTACGTTAATCACGCAAAAAAGTTTGAAATTGAATTCTATTGGTTTCATAACTTATACATTTTTTAGATATTATAACCTGAAAAAGCGTTTTAGAAAAATGTAAAATTAAAAGCTGTTCTTTGTTTCGTTATGCTTGGATTATTTATTGGAAATTGTTCAGAATTTAAAATCACATAGATTTATTCTTAAGTGTGTTCAAGATCACAACCTACAACCCTTAAAATATGTAATGCCAATACAAACTCAGACTCCGGCCGTTAAAGCCTAATGTTATTTATTAGGACTAATTTTTCTTAAAATATTAATGTTTACGATTTTCGAGGTTTCGTTTCTATGTGACTAGTTTTACAGTTATCGGCATTCTCTCAACGTTTATTAGCACTCAGGATATTTATATTTTAAAACTTATTTTTGTTAAAAAGAGTTCCATCAACTACATGCACAGTGGAAACATAAACTTCTCAAGCAAGGTGAAAATGAAGGCATGTTAAACTCATACTCAAATTATGGAACAGTTTATTGCACATAACTAACTATGACCTAAATTTTCGTAATTGAGGGTATGACTGACAACATTATAACTTTACTGCAAGTCATCAAGCATCTTTGCAGTATAACCTAAAGACCAGGCAAACAAATATAGTGAACGTTGGATGAGTTAACACAGTAACAACGCTAACTAGGATAACTACTTGGTCAAACTGACTTATGTAAATTTGTCTCAGTAATTAAATCGTAAATAAATTTTTACAAGAAGAGATATGGTCTTTAAACAATATCAAGGGGCTACTTAGGGAGGAATTTGGTACATTTTCTGAACATTTTTTCTCCAAATTGTATGGCTGAACGAAGATCCAGGAAGACTAAAAGACCATCACGTGTGTGAGTTAGCTAATATGTAAAATTTTAATAAAGTTCTCAGTATCATACATTATTCTACATGTTCTTAGCTAACCAGGAATTGTGTTGGAAACTATTTATTTATATCATACTGTAAAAAGAGATGTGTTTTGGTAACCTAACTTTTCATTATAAAAATCATAGTTTGAGAATATGATGTTTTGTTTATTGAATTTTTATTATATTCGATGATTAACCGTGACTTTATCAATGTTATAATTTTCCAAAACGTGTGATTTAAACATTCAGACAGTGATGTATAAAAATAAGGTATTGACGCAAATAAAGATAAAAGATAACTCGTAGGCATACATATCTTTAATAAAATTGATTATTTGGAATAATTATGGAAATAAGTTGTAACATACTGAGTTTATATCAATACTAATTGAAGCAATATATTGCATCAAGACATATACATATATTGTACGTATTAATATATACACTATCTACTATTAGTAAACATATTAAAATATCGGAAACTGAAACATAATGGTGTAGAATAATTTGAAAATCTTTAAAAATGAAACAGATTTTGTTTCTAATATGACAAACTTAACCTTACTATATGAAAATCACACCGAAACTCAAGAAAACCTATATCTTGGAAGATCCTATATGGTTGTAAACAGAATGAAAAGGCAAACAATTTTCACTTAAAACATTTTTTGGTATTGTCACAAAAAGCTCAACGCATAACAGGCTTAAAGGTAACATCCTGTATACACGCTAACCGTATATTCTAAATGATACTTAAACATTCTACGACCTTTATAATTATTCTTTTCTTCTATTTTTATTCGTTTTACAGTTTTATTGAAAGGAGTGTTTACTCCCTTTGATGTACTGTGAAGGACTAAAGTTTAAATACACAAACACCACTTAAATTGAAAAGAAAGCATTGTAAGACAAATGTATGTACGCAGTGTATCTAGTAGTTGAATAATAAACATTAATAAAAACTAAAAAAATATTTTGTTGTGTCGATAATGGTAAATTCGCCAGAAACAAAATATGCTGGACAAAGGTTTAAATACAATATAAACATATATATATTTTTTATCTTTTGGCTAATTTTAATTAAATTGAAAAATGTAGACTTAAAGTAATACTTCGTTAGTCCGTCCCGAGCTTCAATGCCCTTAGACAACGTGTCATGGGTAGACCTAAATTTTCTGTTTTGGCAATTGTGATTCATGACTAGGTCTTTATTAGAGCTTTTTTAAGGGTTCTTTACTTTTTGGATACCGAGCTGACGTGGAACATAATACAGTAACCAATCCTTCACCAAACGTGCGGTATGCCTGCGATCGTTGTCCTGTTGGAATGTTCAATCTCATCCCAGACCCAAACTGTCCACAGAAAGTTTGCAATATTGTTTTATACAGATGTCCATTATACCATCGATAAAAGCTAAATGTCTTATTCCAGCTAATCTAATCGCTCCCGAAACCATCACCCTTCTACCACCATACTTAATGGTATAATAATACTTTTTTGGTTTGAACTGCTATCCTAGATTTTTGCACGACCATGGCTGCCAAATCAATTAAATATAGATATATCTGTAAATAGGACTATTCTCCAACAGTTGCTTATTATTCAAGATTAAATATACTGCATACTTACATTTTTTGTCAAAATGCTTTATTTTCATTTTAAGTGATGTGTATTTTAAATCTAGTGTATTTACACTTTAGTCCCTCACTGTAAGTTTCGGAAGATAAAAGAAATTGCTATATGTATACTTTGATATGCTTTTAGATTTCCATCAAGTTTCACTGAAATCTGAATTTGTCATCTGAAAACCTTTCCCTTCGTTTAATATTTACAATAGTAGATGACACTGTGCACTTTATAAGAAAAATCTGATTCTCTACGGTCAATTCTACGAATCTCAGTTTCAAATAAGGGTTGTTAAGCCCAAACAACAGCTGGGCTAATAAAATACGAAGAGACTACATAAAGCGCGAAGAGTATTTGGCCGGGATCCAGATGTAATTAAGTTATTAAATTATAGTCAATTTATTAAATGCGTTTAGCTCCTTTTTGTTCTAGAAACCGCTTCTAATATATTAATCTTCTTATAATTATTGTTTTCTTAGCTTAAATTCGTTGTCCCTCAAAAATCAGTTGTAGTATACATATCTATTTCAGAACTGTTTACACAGAACACTCTCCGTAGTTAACATTATTTAATAGTGGATATTTATGACTATTTACACGTGGCTTTAAATAAAGCTTTGTTTAATCGATATGACAACCATTACAATCGTTCCATATCATACATTTCATTTTAAAAACGGAGAACTGTTCTCGGCGATTTTCTTCACTCTGAACTTGAAATTATTATAGAAGCATTTATTTTTGATGTTTGTAATAGCTATTTCTGTATGGAATTTATTAGAATAATGTTTCATTTTCTCGTCAATATATTACAGATTGAAGCTCAATAATTTATGATAGGAAGTATTTGTATTAATTTTAATATAAACAATGCTTTATCAGTGTTAGCTTCTGTTACAATGGGAGAATATGATAGTTGCGTGTATTGTCCCTGATTCTATGTGAGTATGTACACCACCAGCCATAAGTGCTTACCCGCTTTTAAAAAATATTAGAAAATTAAGTTAAGAACTTATAAAATAAATCTTTATTATGTACTTATATGAGGAACTGTAACAGTCATAAGAATAATATCCTGAACAATTTGCTGATAAAGATAATCATAAATTTGCGACTCGTCAATGTGTCCACTTTTCGCTTATATCACTGTCGCACACAATCTTGGCATTCTTTCTAGCAGCTTTGTCAGTGTCAGTGGCTCTATTTTTTTCCGCGTATCCTGTAGTTGCGCCCAAAGTATTATTGTCGAATTTGGTGCAGATTTTCCAACCGGTCGGTGGAGTTCCTTCCATAAAAGCACGATCGAATTGAGATCTGGACTTTCGCGCGGCCACTTCATAACAACCATTTTTTTCTGTTCTCTAATTATTACAAATACTTACGACATATCTTTACAGTGTGCTCTCACCAATTGATCGCATTCCTGATGAAATAACATTTCTCTTCAAAATCTTCCTACCAAAACCGCTTCAAATCATGACTGGTCATCCTCCATGTTTTATTAAATGTTTGGTTGTTTTTCCGATGATTTGTTCGTATTTCGACTCTAGGAAAGTATTACCATCGCAGGAACCCACACAAGTGACAAGTCTGGAATCGGAGCCGAAGAAAATGTCCGAGGGAATAGACGTTGTTGAAGGATTACAGTTTGTCATACCACAAGGCCGATCGCGTTGACCAAAAGAGACACAGGTAATAGAAAGCCACGGAACAGGAATATTTGTGGTAGCACTGAGTCATAGGAGGTAGTCATAATTTAAAATAGTGAGACATATGAACATAAGGTTGAGAACATTTTCGCACAATATTTTTTATAATTTTCGAAGGCAATTACTTCAATAGGAGAATTCATATGTGGACCGATTAGTCTTAGCGACGATCCACGGGCAGGTGCACCAAAAATGGCGGTCACTCAGGAAAACGTCTATGCTGTGCCCAGAATCATCAATTTTACATGAAGAATTGCGTGTAAAAAAATAGTTACTCTTTCGATGAAGAATATTGGATTTACTCATATGAACCAAAAGTGAAAGTTATCCGTTCTCGAAGTGTCTCCAAAAAGATATTTATTTCGAAAGGCGGAGCATATAGCAACAATTGTTTTACAAGATGAAAGACCTGTACTGCCGATTGCTATACAATGATTTCTTTGTTTTTCCGAAAATCAAGAACGGACTGCAAGGTCAAAGGTTCCAGTCGTCAAAAGGAGCAGTCAATGCCTTCAAAAATGCAATTTTGACTGTGCCAACACACTAGTGGAATAACTGTTTCCAGAGTTGGTTCGAGAGCATGCAAAGTGCACTAATCTTTGTAGAGAATACTTCGAAAAACAGTAAAGTCTTTAAAAACTATCTACTGCTTGATTCCAGCTCTATATCCAAAACTTAAAAGGAACCTCTCATATAATTTACGAAGATTTGATCTTTTTATCTTGCTTAAACTTCCACTGAACTTGATATTACTACGTTATTGCGCAAGAATTAATTTTATCAACTTCCGTTTATTAAGTATTGAAAGTTCTCTGGTAACAATTTCAGTTATATCAAGTAGAAACTCTCCCATCTCATATGTATATTATAAATTTTTCTCTAAGCTAAGGAATGAATGGAAAATGTGTTTGAAACGGTGGCGATTTTGTTGTAATATTTCTTAGAATGATATTTTCGTGTTTTTTTTGAATAGCTAAATTTGGTTTTGTCTCGTTGTTGTTTTGTTTTAATAGCATATTTGTTGCAATATTTATTAATTATTAAATTCAATTATACTAATCATAGAATTCATACATTCATTCGAGCATGCCTGAGGAAAGTCGATTTTCGAAGCTTTGTTGAAAGGAAGTAAGTATATTTAGAGTATATGTGGTTAGAATAGAAATATATACAGGATGTCTTTGAAATAAACTAAAAAAGTACGGAGAATGAAAAGGTGTAATTATATAAAATAGGAAAAATTTTAAGTCAACTATGACGCGATCGTCAGAATTAAAAAACCCTAGAAAATTGTATTATGCCTATGGATGCAGAATGCGTAAACATAATAAATCTATCCCACCTTTCAAACGACATGCTAAGAGTTCAATAACATGCATATGTACGAATATTTTGGTTGTGAATAATAAACAAATTTTTGTTTTAAATATCTTTATCATTTTTTTCTCACGTCTGTGAAGAAATTTTCGCATAATATTTTGGATTTGAGTTTAATAAAATTAGATCTTTCCATTTCTCATACTTTTTTATTTTATTTCATGCACCCTCTGCGCATTGAAGTGTGTATAAGATTTCGTTAAAGGCAAATTAAATACGTAATTATTGATCGGCTTAGCTCATAGTTAGTTTATCTAAATATAACCTTGGCGTATACGCGGAAGTATTGATTGCGTAGTAAAATAGCGATGCTCATTGACGTGTTGAAGGTAAATTAAAGATTCGCCTCGCAAAACAGCCATATCATGAAGACTTACCAGTTGTTTTCAGCATAATAGATTACGTACGTTTCGCATGAGCAATCATTATTAAAGCTTACGTAGTAAATTGCTTTCAAAAATTGGGGCAGCTTTTAATAGAACAACATTGTTCCGTGTTAATTATTCGTGCTGAAAATTTCGTGTAATATGACATTTACGCTTTATAACGCGACGTATATGTACATGAATTGTTTTATGTTAAATAGCTCTCCTTTGTTAGCAAAGCGATATAATTGAAATAATTTTTCATACTTGGAACACAATTTTTTTATGTGAAATATTTCTTTGACAATTTATTCTGAATTTTTGACAGGAACAGGTAAAACCAAGATAAAACGTTGGCAATGATAATGATGGTATCAGAAGAATAATAGCTTAAGAAGGGTTGGAAAGATGTTTTCATTCAATTACCTTGAAACACATACAACCTGTGCGAAAATGGTTCTCAACATTTCTAACGAATTCAAAGTAGATGGATCGTATTCTAAGTTAAAGTTAAGTCAAAGAAAGAAATATAGTCATATATTCCATCCATCCGGGCTGTCATATGTACCCATTTTTGTTATTTATACCTACTGATTGTTTAGTATTGTTGAATAATTGCCTTCTAGCCTCACAAACGTATATGGAAAGATATCTAAAAGAAGGTATCCGAAAGCCGAGACTTTTTAAAAAGGAAATATTTGAATAAAGAGTATCATTCTATATTAAGAAATAAAACAACTAATGAAAGCAGCAGTGAAAACCGTAAGAAAACTCCTCTTTGTTGTGGGGAATCTTCACAGCAATGCAAAATATATTGCAAGCAACTCCGATAGGAGAAAAAGTGCAATATATAAAACGTTAAAGGTAGTCAAATTTCGTTAGTATGAAGTACATGTATTGTAGTCATTAACAAATAAAAATTGCGAAATTAAAATGTAATTCTAATAATAAGTAATAAATTGTGGCATATACCAAAGCAATAAATATGCGGAAATGTCACTAATGTTCTCAAGAAAATCCATACTTCAGAGTGATAAACAAAAAGGGAAATGGTAAATATTGGAAGCTTTCCTATGTCTTCCACATACTTAATTGCCAACTTGTTGAACCACTGATTAACGGCCTCTTTAAGTTTATCGTTACTTCCATAGCGTAGTCCACTCAAAAAATCTTTCAATTTGGGGAATAAGTGAAAATCATTTGAGGCTAGGCTCGGACGGCATGGCGGATGTTGAGATATTCTCGATCGAAAACCAACAAAACACACTCTTATACAACAACTATTGACAGTAGACGTTTGAGATTTTGAGAATTGCCATAAAAAAGGTTGCCCTTGCCGACCAATGAATCTACTTCAACCTTAATGCGCCATCTCTTGCCGATGCCGGAAACATTTCAGGTCGCCCTCGTATACGTTATTGTTTCTGTACTATCTTTACATTTTCTGTATATGTCTGGTTTCAATGCCCCTATCATTATATTTATAATTATGTACAATTTCTGGTGGACAGTACCTACTTTTGTAGGCCAGTAAAGACGGAATTCAGTCTTTGAATCTACCATTCGATATCATATTTACTTTGTCTGAAGTAAAATTACAATTACCTACAGCGGTATGACTTTCTTATAGGACAATCTGTTTTTTGAGGATAATTATCATTTCGGCAAAGGAATTAAGTAATTCACAAGTGTTATCTATAAGTTAGATTAAATGCGTACAAGAATTGAGACAAATTAAATTATTTCCAATTAATGCTATATCAACCACGTAAGCGATATAATCTTGCAACGTAAACGTAAAATCGTATCAGAACCACAAGAGAAATTCTATAACGCGTTTTCGCACGAAGTAAATTTCGCTCACGTGTTAGCTCTACATATCAAGTGGACCGTGTTAGTAGCGTCGCCAGTTGTTTGCCAATGCTATAATCCGACGGTAACAAATCGTTACGTTTAAACTGAATCCTGAAGCTGGGAATTATCGGGAATGGTTACCAGTTAATCGCGATGAGATTCCTATATCGTTCAACGAGCGGTCATTTTATTCAGCGCTTCTGCTTGTGTTTGGCTTTTGAGATTCGCACAGCGAATAACATCGTTAATCATTTAATCTTCTACTTTTCCTTTTTTAAGTTGCCTTTAATTACTGACATTGAAAAAATTAATTGATTTCTGAAACTAATCAATATGTCACAAGTATTCATAAAGTTGTTTGGTTAATTGTCTATATTTCATTTCTCCTCACAGAAAAATTTGAAAGTTATACTACATACGAAAGAAAAGATAGATTAAGCTGGAAATTTTTTGTTAAGCAAAGGAGCTGTTCAAGCAACGTGTATTAATATTTTCAAGTGAATTTAAAGAGCTCCTTTTTGCTGCTGACATGAAATTAATATATTACCGACCGTGGTTAACACGGTTGATAATGGGAGTCCACGTGCTCTCGAAACGATGCGTTCCGAATAAACTATTAATTTGTGTGGAGTGGAGTTTATTGCGATTCCTGTCAACTATGAAACCACATAGTCCTTGCAATAGTTGTGATAAATTTCCAGATTTTTAGAAATTTAACGTAGGAACTTTTGTAATAAACACACTGTATGTAACACATGGGCTGAAAAGTCCCGGGCCTAACAAAGAAAACACGATTTTTTTGGTTCAAAATTAGCTTTATTCATCAACGTAATCTCCATCAAGAGCAACGCAATCATTCCAGCGCCGCTCTAACATTTCAATACCACTTTTGTAGAACGATTTATCTTTTGCCTCAAAATAGGCCTCAGTTTCAGCGATAACCTCTTCATTCGTGCGAAATTTCTTACCGGCGAGCATTTTTTTGAGGTCTACGAACAGCCAGTAGTCGCTGGGAGCCAAATCTGGCGAATACGGTGGATGTGGGAGCAATTCGAAGTTCAATTCATGTAGTTTTGCCATTGTTTTGATTGACTTGTCTTGATGAAACAGCATTTTTTTCTTTGCCTTATGCGGTCGTTTCTTTGCAATTTCGGCCTTCAAACGCTCCAATAACGTTATATAATATTCACTGTTGATGGGATTTCCTTTTTCAAGATAGTCGATGAATATTACACCACGCACATCCCAAAATAGCGAGGCCATAACCTTTCCAGCCGATTGTTGTGCTTTCGGGCGCTTTGGACGAGGTTCACCGGTTGCTGTCCACTCAGATGACGATCGTTTTAATTCCGGAGTGAAGTGATGGATCCATGTTTCATCCATTGTCACATATCGACGCAAAAATTCCGGTTTGTTACGTTTAAACATGGCCAAACACTGCTTAGAATCATCAACACGTTCTTGTTTTTGGTCAACAATGAGCAAACGCGGCACCCACTTTGAACAGAGCTCTAGTCAAATAGTCAAATGCTCATGCAATATAAAGCCAATACGTTCTTTTGATATCTTTACGATGTCAACTAACTCACGCAACTTCACTTTTCGATCATTCAAAACGATTTTGTGGATTTTTTTGATGTTTTCTGGTGTTACCGCCTCATTTGGACGTCCACTGCGTTCTGCATTATCGGTGTCTACGACCACGTTTGAAGTCAGCAAACCAACGTTTTATTGTTGTTTCGGATGGAGCGGAATCCTCATAACACTTTTCAAGCCGTTGCTTCGCTTGAACGGTATTTTTTCCCATCAAGAAGCAGTGTAAAATTAAAACACGAAATTGTTTTTGATCCATTGTTTTGAAAATAACAAAAGTAGCGTGACTCTTAGCACAATAACTCACAAACTAATGAATAGAATATCATGAAATTTTAACAGCTGTCTTTTGAACGTTAGTACTAACTGAGAGAAACGTGGCTGCAATAAAACTAGCGTCATTTATGTGTTAGGCCCGGGACTTTTCAGCCCATGTGTTATTTGCGTTAGGTTGGTATTGGACGATATAGTTCGACACTTTTCTCTCGATGATGGCCAAATTGAAAAGCCTGAATTTGGCCATTAGTTATCCCAGCTGTATCTATTTATTATCCTATTTAGGGCCGGTTTATTCACATTCTCATAAAGTGACAGATAACCGACAGCAAGATAAATTTAACAGGTAGCAGATAGCTCATTTTGATATATTTACCAAATCTTATCTGAAAGGTGACAAGCCAGAACTGCCAAATGTTTTTAGATGGTTAGTATAGCAATGGATAAATGTGGAAATTATACTTATGTCCGTTGCTATGAGAAAGACAAGCACATAAATATAGTTTCGATTTGAACATAACCTAATATACTTGTACTGTTCGTCAAATGGAAAATGGTATTAGAAAATGTCATAATAAAAGAAAAAGATCGACCAACTAATTTTGCGAATTACGAAATAGAATAACTGGATACGGAACAGTTTAAGTTTCCAAAATATTACCGATAGAAAAACCTAAGAACAATTAATATTAAACTTGTGATGCTTGCTGATGCATTTATCAGATCTTCTAAAAAAGTAATTAATAATTGCTGAAAAAGAATCTCAAGTCAAAGATTTAGAAATTAAAATTAAGGGGCCACAGTTGAAATATTTTGAGATAGAGCATGTACTAAAAATAAAAATCTTGAAAAAGGAGTACAAGAAATTATAATTTTGTTTTAATGCTTGTTTGTTTTGTATATACTTCTAATACGAATTTCATTTTGAGTTGAGAATAAAATGCTTAATTAAGTGTTAATTAATAAAATAAAATTTAGTAAATTTAAAATAACACAAACAAAATTATTAACAGTAAGTCAAGAACAAATCTAAATTAACAGCGATTATTGATGTTTTCAATTGCTTGAACTTCCTCTGCGATAAAAACATCTCTAAAATCTTCAAGAAGTTCCATATTCACTCAGAAGATTTCTATATGAAAACAATCGCACGATATAAAGTGTGGTTATAATATCCCATAGATATACATTTATCGGCAGGATTAACAACAGGTAAATTTATCCCTCTTGTAAGCAATTTAGCAACTGCTTTTTATCTGTCAGAAAGTGAATAAACACATGTGTTTCTGCGTTAGATTCCGCTACGTACAACTTTATCAGAATGCGAATAAACCGGCTCTTATTACAGCACATTTATGGGAAGCTGCATGGATTAATAATAAGGATTACTATTACTATTAGTATTATTATTATTATATGCATTTCTTAACGTTTTGCATGAAGTGACTTTCTATAAGTGGTTTTAAACTTATGAGCAGTTGTGAATATAAAATTATTTGTTTTTGTTTACTCTACTGTATTGAAGAGGCGTAATAAGCTATTCTAATTAAATAATACAGTTTCTATGCGTTTTTTAGAGTTATATACCATTGTTTGTAGTAACAAGTCGATTTGAAGGGATGAAAATGCAAAAATAATTTTGTCCAGCTGAAATTGGTAAATATTCTACTGTGTATTTAAGTTATTATCAGTAAACTACATTACCATTAACTTAATTATAGCTTCCGTGATGCGAGCTTCTTCTCTTGCCAGCTTTAAATATACAAACTGTATTTATATTATTGCCTTTTTGACAATTTTTAGGGATCGTGTTTGCTCTTTAATTATATTTATTTTATTTTTAACTAAGATACATACAGCGTGTCCATGAAATAAAATAAAAAGTATGAAAAATGGAAAGATCTTATTTTATGAAACTCAAATCCAAAATATTTTACAGATTCCTTTGCAGACGCGGGAAAAGAAATGATAAAGATATTAAAAAAAAATTCGTTATTATGTACACCCGAAATATTGGTGCTGTTTATTTTTTTTATTAAATTAAAATGTATATTAAATTAAATAATTGAAATTTCCAATTCTAAGGCTCTGTATATTAAATTAAACAATATATTGACAAACAAAATGTATATACATATTGCTTTTTAACAGAACTCTTTAGACACTTATTTATAACAATCCCTGTCTGTATTAGCTTATTATGATATATCTACTAACATCGTGACACCTAGGTATTAAAAGCGATTCGAACTCATAAGTATTCTCATGTTGTAATAGTAGCACAATACTCCGGTAATGCAGAGGCCGCGGGTTCGAGTCCCTCCGAGACTGATACTTTTTCAGTAATTTAATTACGTTGGTTAATTGCAAGGAAATTGTAATTTTATCGTGTTACTGAACTTTTAGCATGCCGTTTGAAAGGTATGCAATGTTATCTTGCTGTTATCGTAACGTTCAAAACTGTGTTATTGTAGTGTATGTAGTTTGCGCGTAGGTAAGCGGGTTTGGTTGGATGTATGTACTATATATACACATTCGGTATCCATGGGCGGCATGTATTACAATTTCCTAGGGTTTTCCTAATTCTGATGTGCGCGTTGTTATTAATTTAAAATTTTCTTTATAGTTACATTTTTACATTTTCCGTACCTTTTTACTATATTTCCAAGATACTCTGTATATTTGGTAATCGTTTGATGTTAAACGGGCAACCTTAATGTTTATATGAAGAAGAAAGAGGAAGGGGGTAATTTATACAAAGAAAATAAAAAGAACCGTCATACCCTACTCGAAATTCGCTGAGGTTGAAAATCCGAACGGCGTACGCATTTACATAGTAAATATCTATACATTTCGATTTTCGTACATTTGGATTTCCTTATTATTTATCAAAATATTTATGATTTTCGTATTAGATATTCCCTCATGCATGTATATGCTTGTACTATACGGAACAAGTGAAATGGCGAGTCAGTTTAATTCAGTCATTTCATATATTTTTCTCGGTTCTCGTATATTTGTTGCCGCGTATTGTTCTTTTTTATAACGTATACATTTCAGTAATTAGGAGATTTGAAAAATAGCATGAATACGTTGTATAAAAAAAAGGATGTATTTTATATTATTTTATGTATGTAGATTGGTTAATTGAAAATTTCGCACCATCGTACCTTAAGAATAGAATGATTTGCATTCGATTCCCTTTCTAACCTAGCTGCTTTACTAGCTTTATAGTTTGGTTTACTAGACTATTGAAACTTTGGATACTGAATGTCAAATAGATATAATCCATTTGGAGTATCAAAGGCTTTTGATCAAATTGATCACTGCGTCCTCGTTCAAAAGTTGCATGGTTGAACTTTTGCAATTTCTGTCTTCTTGGCTTGAATCTTAGATTACCAATAGGCAATTTCAAGCTACAGAAATCTTTCAAATATGTAGTTACATCAGCTATAGTTCAAGGATTCAATCTCGGTTCTCTAATATTTCTTCTATTAATTAATGAAATTGTTAGTACTGTGAGAAGTGAAATTTTTGTGTATGCTGACGATGCTGAGCTTGCTGGCTGTGCACTGTCTCAGTAGGATACCTGCAGCATCTCTGATGCGGGTTTCTGAAACGATAGATATTGGTTTCACAAAGTTATTATATTTTCCGCTTTGAAAATGACAGCTTGGGTTTTATACGAACAAACGCGAAATACGCTGAAGGTATAGTTGCCATCTCTCGGTCCTCTCGTGCTTTATGTCGCATGATGTTTCTCATATCTTATGGAACTGTGCTTTCAGAAACAGTTTGAATTTGTGAAATCCATAACTTTATTGATCCGATAGCTATTGAATTCATAGGAATACTTTCTAGAAGCCGGGCATGAGTGGTGCAGAATAAATATGTTATTCTTAACTATTTTCAAATGTTCACGTGTAACATTTATCAAACGCAAATGTCCGACATCTTTCCAATACATTATTTGGGAAACAGGTATTGAGGAACGCTTTATCGGTTAGAGATTTAGGAGTGTTTCTTGATTCTTTGTTTATTATTATTTTATTATATGTTATTATTATTACTAGAGACCGGACTATATGCAGAGTCCATATATTATATTTTTGCATATCTTTAATTATAGTCTATATGTAGACGTATTACACTAATTGAACTTAATTAGTGCTAATTAGCGATTGCATATATTCCATATTTGGGCATTTCTATGCATATTTTTACAAAAGTTGCATATATTGCATATTTAGGCTTTTTCTTATCCTTTCCATTAGTAAAAATTCCTAGTATATCCTAATGTAGATCGACAACGGACAATTCTCAGACCGATAAATCTTTTACATTGCTTGGAGAAGGGACGTGGTAAATACGTTTTATTATTGGTAATTCCCAAATAAACTATTCATTCATTGAATATAAAAGCTTTACAATTGTTTTTAAATTCTTTTGGTATAAAATGACAATTATTGTTATAGGTGCCTTCTGAGAGAAAATATCTGATCGATCAACACGTTAAAACTCCATCATATATTGGAAAGTGTGAAAAACTAAAGCGATCCGCATGTGTGCAGCAATCTATATATCAATGTGTAGCATCAACTTCAGGAAACTCAGAACAAGAACAATATAATACGGACCTGTGTAACGGATTAATTTCGTCTAACATACCATTAGCAAGATTAAACAATGTTAATTCGAAACCATTTCTGCAAAAATATTGCAAACATAATATACCTGACTAAAGTACCTTACGAAAATCATGGCATATGAAAGTACGGATAAGTGTGGTCGTCATATTGCCCATTTGTTAATGTTAATAGGAATTCTTCATGAAGATATTGTAGGTAATCATATTTAATATATTGTAAAGAACTTCATAAAACAAATAATGTGACAATTACCCAATTCGTTCAAAAAGGTTTATCAAATTTCTTTTTACCTGGAAGTGTACCTTGTGAAAAGATTTTACTAATGTTGTTCGAAATTTAAAATTTTTTTATAGTAACATATATATGTATAACATTATTCATGCCACCTGTTTAGCTCATAGGTTCAATGGTGTAGACGAAGACATTAGGAATCAATTTTCTTTGATTAATGATTTAATTAGCAATGTCAAAAAAGTATTTTTGAAAGGACCTTTACGAACCCAATTTTATAAAGAGTTAAGCTGTTAAGTTGCCACCTGAACCGATTATTACGAGATGGGGTACATGGTTAGCAATTTTTTACGCCGATAATCTTGAAGGAAAAAAAATGTAATTCTTGAAATCACTGCTGGCTGCATTGCTCTAGAAAACTGTAAAAAGATAGTAACATCAATAGAATTGCTACAAGACCTTTTGTATATTAAGTCAAATTATTGTTTTGGTTCAAGTTCTATTCTTAAACTAGGAACACAGGGCATGTCGCTCTTGAAATCAGTCGAAATACTAGACGAATTTGATATGCTATGTAAGAAGGTTAAGGGTAGAATAGATAATTCTATATACGATAAATTTGATAAAGTGATAATTAAAAATGCGGAGTATTTGAAATTGAAGAAAGTTAAGAAAATTTTGGAAGGTGAAACAGTAAACGATTTCGACTTTAATTTTAGTGTAGAATGTATTGCTAAGTTATCTGTGGATGTTGAAAGAAGCTTTTCTATTTGGAAACATATGTATTTTGATGGATGACAAAACTTTCTTTTACACAATTTTGAAATTAATTAATTAATTATAAATTGGTTTAGAAATATGTTGTAAAAAAATTTTGTGCAATAAAGTTAATGTTTATTTGCTCTTATTTATTTTATGTAAAAATTTTGCATATTGTCGCATTTTTTTTTGCATATATGCCCCAGGTTTATGTATCGAGTTTTTCTTTGCATATAATCTAATTATTACTATTATAGTTCATAACAAACTAAATATATATGCATAAATTTAAAGTAATTTTTATTTTTTAACGCACAAACATTTCTTCACTTGAGAAACATAGGGTGGTACCAAATGGGCAAAAACTACTAACGCTATAATTCAATATTAGTAAAATAATTAAAGAATTGTCTTAGGTATTTTTAATACTTCCTATCGTTTGACATATAGAAACGTAAAGAGCACGAGTTGTATTTCGCTTAGAGTATTTTATACCTCAAAAACGGGCTAATGAACACCTACCACAGTTCTTGTTCTAAATTGGCGTATAAAGTCTTAACGGAAACATTTATTTAAATCGGTGAGTAACACTTACCGATGTTCTCTTGTTAGACCGGACATTTTGTTTGTGTCGCATAGTACATCTGGTTACCCGTATATCTCCGAAAACCTTTCGGAAACAGAATTTTAGAAATTCGCCGAGCGTGGAATTTGGAGAGCGACGTAAAGGTACAACACACCTACGTCGCAAAATAAATACGCATTCGTGTATTCGCTTTCCTCATAGACGTACGGGAAAAATTTACGTAGGCGTAAAAAAGGTTCTTTGCTTACCTACTCATTTATTATTTTTATTAGAGATGTTTTCGGGCAAAAAGACAGTTTTCCATTGCGAGAAAAAATAATTAAGTTGAAAGAGGATTTTATTCACTACGTACTGTTCAAAAGGAAATAATTGTGTCGGTTTAGACTTATTTGCCGCTTGAACAAGAATTTCCATTTCCTGTTTACGTTTCGCTGAAATGGTGTCCGCTTACCGTGGAAAATGCGACGTAAAAATTCGAGACAAATCAGTGAAATTGACGAAAGTAGAGAGATTAAAAAAGTATCTGGATGTGTCTTCTCGTATGTAAGGAATTTTTTCAGTTTATTAATAACTGGAGTATGATATAATGAATATTTTTACAAAAATGGTGCATTATCTTGCTTAAACAAATTATTTGGGTGTTTGTTACATGTATTTGGGAATTTTAACTACGTAATGGACATTGCCATATGTAGCAAATTTACATAGAAGTATCATTTTACTCGTTTTTGTTGCATATTTTGGATTAAACCTTTATTTTGCAAATGCGTTCTATATTCCTTTGTAATTTCTTTATGTTGTGCTCGAATGAGGAATAATTTTTAACCATTGAGCATATGTTTCCAGCCACTCTTTGTTAGAGCTAATCTCTGTGTTTAGGAGAAAATTCATTTTGTAGAATATACTAAAACAGGACATTTTGTACGTTTGAAAAAAATTTGGGAAATTTTCTCTGATAAAGTAAGAACAAACAAGTCGTTGACTATTGTATCAACACTATTTCAAATAATTCAAAGTCTGACTTAAATAGTTTTATTTTAAATAAATTCATAACGCTTTTAATTCTTTTGTATCGATTATTCTGGACTATAATAAGCATATTTATACAATGCGATTGAAATGTGTGGTTGCCGCATAGTAAACGTCTTTTAAGAATAAAATTTTGAAATATTTATTTATATAAAAAATATGTTTACAAAAAACGATGCATATGATAAACGATAGTAAAGTTTACGTCTCTTCTGCAAGTGTTGTTGAAGGGACACTTTTTTTTAAACAACAAAATTGTGAATAGTAAGTTATTAAAGAATACCCAAAGTAGATATCTGTAAAACTTTAGAAAGAAACCTGTACAGATTGAATATTTGTGCTTAAAATTCATAAAGAGGGAGTACTAACGGCACTTTGCCTCCAACTTCTAACATCAACCATAATAAAAAATAACGGCGTGCAGCAAACCGTGACGAGAAAAAATTTCTGGAATAGGTAAACTAGTAAAATTTTGAAAAAAAATTAATAGAGAATATTTCATATCATTACAATATATATGGAATATTGTTCTTGGGCTTCTGGCCGCGTGTGCTGTTGGTCTCAAAAGGGACCGTTTCGACGAGATCTCTCTCATTTTCTTGTGGACGCTCTTGTTCGGCTAAAGATCGGAGATGAATTAACGTTCCCGCTTCGTAGTGTCCTTTGAAATAATGCAACTTAGACAAAAAAAAGGAAACATCTATCTTGCCTCAGAATAATACGAAGGTGATATACAATTTATCGGATGGACAGTTATCAAAAGCAGCAGAAAAGGTTTTCTCGAAAGGTTTCAATTACGCAATCGCACGCAACAAACTATCAGTGGAGAAAATCATGTGTGGGGCCGAGAACTTCATTAGCATATTAGAACCGAACACAGCTGAGACTGTACGACAAGAGATCTGTACTATATTAAGGAACACACTCCCACCAAAGAGCAGTGTCAATGCAGATGAGTTAAAGATCCTAATCGAGCTTAAACGGAACGAGAACATCATTATTCTCCCAGGAGATAAAGGCAACGCTACCTATGTATAAGCCCATCACAACAGATCCAACAACATTCCTGGAGACGACCACTATAACTAAACTCAACAATGCACCTTTGAGTGAAGAAACGAAGAAATCCATCATACCCAGGAAAAAATCTTCAAAGTGTCCAAAAATATATTGGTTGCCGAAGATACAAAAACAGGATGTAGCTCTAAGACCCATAGTAAGTAGCATAGAATCACCGACTCAAGCCCTTGCCCGATACCCGGAAAACCGTGATAAGCGATTTTTTAATCTTCGTTAATATGAGTACAGAACACAAATTTGAGACATTTTTCATAATCGCCAAGTGAGACGCCAGAACAGCAGGGACATCTTGAGAACTCATACAAGCATAATGTTCGATACGATGACTTTAGTAAGTTTCTAGGTTTAGATATGTACGGATTTTTATTGCGTTCATAGCTATCAATGCTTAATGTTGCAATGAAGAGTAACTATGTGAGCAAAACGGAATAATAATGGGATGCGGTTCTTCATAGACCGTGTAAATTCCAAAATCTAAAATACAATGGTGCTAAAATAGCTTGTTTACTGTCAGGCGCACCATTGGTGTTCCATTCTTACAATACAAGGGACTGTTTTAGATAGGTAAACGGTCAAAAATACGAATTTAAAAAATGTGATCAGAGATCTAAAGACGAATTTGTGTTAGATTTAATACGTATGTTGGCGGCTTATAAATATGTTACCGTTTTATATACGAGGGGAGGTCCAGAAGTTCGTGCAATGAAGGGGTTTTAAATAAAATAAAACAATAAATCTATTTTTCCTTTTCAATATAATCACCCTTAAGCATAATACATTTATTAGATCTATGAATTAATTTTTTTTTCACACCATCATAAAAATATTTTTTATCTTTCGCTCGCTGGATGGACTATTGATTGAAACCCATGCTTGTGCAGAGCAGCCATTGCAACTTTGCTCTTGTGAACCGGCGCATTGTCTTGCAAGAGCAACACACCCTTGGTCAATTTTCCTCGACGTTTTTCCTTGATGGCCTCCTTTAATTTTTCTAATATCGCTGCGTAATATTCTCTGGTTATGCTGCTACCTTTTTCTTTGTAATCAATCAATAATATCTCCTCACGATCCCAAAAAACAGTAGCCATCAACTTTCCAGCCGATTCTGACACTTTGAATTTCTTTGGCGGTGGTGTCCCCTTTGTATGCCATTGCATGGACTCCTGTTTGAACTCAGGCTCAAAGTGATGAATCCATGTTTCATCTCCGGTAACAATCCGCTCCAAAATCTGTGCAGGTTTGTCTCCACACAGCTCCAAAAATTGTTTGGACGCACAGACGCGCTGCTGTTTCTGCAGCGACGTGAGCATTCTCAGAACCCATCTTGCACTGACTTTTGTCATATCCAGGTGGTCATGTAGGATACGCAAAATGGTGGTATCTGATACTCCAACTAATGCAGATAATTGTTTTTTCTTCAAATGGGCATCTTGCAGTAGAAATTTTTGCACTTTTTCGACGATGTCTGATGTGGTGGCCTCAACTGGCCGTCCTGAGCGGCGGTTGTCTTCAATTAACTCCCAACCATGCCACTTGTAAATCATTGATTTACTAGGGCACTGTTCCCATAAACGGTTTCCATTTCATTCAATATGGTTTGAGTGTTCTTTCCTTGCTTTGTAAGGAACTTTATCACAGCACGGTGTTTTTCCTCCATAGTTTCAGTTTTCTTCCGAATTGACTTGTTTAGCAGGCAACTATTCGTAAACGACTGACGCTATAGGGCTGCAACTTAACTTATGTACTAATGATGAATCGCCAATCAGAATGACATCTAGCGAGCGCCCCTATCCCCACTCCATCCCCTACATTTCACGAACTTCTTGACCTCTCCTCGTACGATGAAATCGCTACTTTGTACCCAAATTAAGGTTTTCCTACAATGCGACATAGAAATTAGAAACATATCCTTAATTTCTTGAATTCACGCCAAATTTACACGCAGTTTGTCGATAGCTAATACTCGTATAGTTAAATATGTATAAGATAAAGTACTGAACCCGTCAAACAGAGAGAAACGTGTAATGTGATGTACCGTGTAATGATTTTGGTGGAGTGGATGTCTCAACAGGAACCAAAAATTTAAATTGGGCGCCATTTTTGCTGTTGTGCTTTGGCATTCAAACTATTATGACAGCTGGTAGAAAGTTCATCATTCATAAAAATTAATCGCTATTCGACATAACAATACAATCTTCTTATTAAACATTATTTCAAAAACGATGAAAGTTCGACTGCCGCGATTCACATTCAATATTGGGTACTCGAAATGTTTCAAGTTTTCGTCAACTGTGAAGAGAATTATCGAAAACTTTGAGAAGACTGGGTCGATTACTGTTACCAGACTACCAACACGTGTTCGACCAGGTCACACAACAGAAAACAACACCAGAATATGGTCGAGAGTCTGGGAACATCCATTCGGGATCCTGCTTAAGAATTTGACATTTCAAGAAGCATTCTGCAGCGTATTTTCATAAAAGGTTTGCGACTTTATGCCTACAAAATCCAACGGACCTAGCAACCTAAATCAACACATCATGCACAGCGAAGGGAGTTCTCCAATTGGTTCGTTGATCAAAAGCAAGTTTGTGTGGGCTTTCTAACAAAATTATCTTCAGCGATAAAATTTATTTTCATGTTGATAGCTTCGTAAATAAGCAAAATTGCCGAATTTGGAGTGACGAAAACTCACACGTATTTCATTAAGACAAAATGCACCTTCAATGTTTGGTGTGGATTTTGGGATGTGGGTTTCATTAGGCGACTTTTCGAAGACCTGTCGGGAATGCACAAAAGGTCAATGGCAAACGGTATCGAAGCATGATAATCCAGTTTCTTGTGCCTCACATGAATGGTATGGATCTGAAAGACATGTGGTTCTAGGACGGTGCCAATTGTCACACACTACGTGATACACTGGTATTATTGCATAAAACACTCTTTGGTCCTGTAATTTTCCATTTGGACGACTGAGATTGTCCGGCTAGATCGAGCGGTTTAACGTATTTGTACTTCTTCCTCTGGGCTTTTTTGAAGCCGAAAGTTTATGTATAAGTAGCCTTGAGGGTTATTAAAAACAGAAACGCGACCGGTATGGATGGCATCAATACAGAGCTTTGGAAATACTACAGCTAAGACTCCTACATGTTATGAACGCTGTAAATACAGCTTTTCTCATGGTATTGGTGAAATCATTCACGAGGAAGATAATGTAAAGAGACAAAAAACGCTAACACACGGACATTTTTCTGCCTACCGGGCGTCATCAGCGTGGTTTCGAGCGGTTTTTTGCTGGACACATTGCAATTCCCTCTCTGCTTGTAACGCCATATCTAACCCTGCATTCAAGCGATTACTCTTAATCATCAAGGGGTATTAACTGTAGGTAAATTTTGATTATTTAAAAAAATTATTTTATCTTTTTGTTGTAACTTTCCCGGCTATTGTTATCACGATAATATGTGTCATGTACAATATTCATTTTCATTATTTTAAAATTGCATCCATATCCAGCATACCACGCATATACGTATATATATCTTGCCCGCTTTTCTCAAGAGAAATCTTTTCTCAAGAGCAAAGCGTACTGTTTGTTTACCAGTAGTGTGTGCATTTGAAAGCTGTAATTGCTTTACATTATTGAAAAATCGTTTGTGGTAAGGCATATTAAATTGTATTGCTTCTATTCCACTTTCTATACTTGCACAAATATTATGGAATATTGTTTACGTAGCATACTGCTTCGAAGATATTGAACGCAGCATAAAATGGCAGTAAGCTATCAATTTTTCGAAAAAGAATATTGAAAGTACCTTTAGCGATGCATTTGAGCAGTTTAGAAAGATACAGGTACACGTATGGGGTAACGTTGTACTTTATTGCTAGCGAAAGCTTCTTCCTACACACAAAAATTATTTATATATATAAGTTAGTATATTAAATATCTTATAGTTAGTTAATAGCGTCCTCATGAATCGATTTGCTTCTGGGAAAGATTTTTACACAAAGATTTGCATTTTTACCACAGTTGCGTAATAGGTGCTGCAAATGGTTGTTTTTATATATCGATCTAACGTTCACTACGTTACTGAGCTAGGCGTTATCACAGTATTTATTGATAAGTGTATGTAACTTTGTTTCATTGAGATGTAAGCAAAGGTAAATCTTTTACAAGGTGCGAGGGATGTATGGAAGTTTTCCACATTGGAGCACGGAGGGCGCCACTAAGTTAACGTCGGTATTAAAAATTAACCTTCATCCTTACTTAATCTTTGGGAATTAAATTTTTTATAATTGTCGAAGAGAATGATCTCAACAATAATGGCTCGCCGAGTTGGTTTCTGTTGTCGACAATGAAGCACCACATCAATCAACAATTTCTCATTGGTATGGAGAATTCAAACGTGGACGAGTTAGTCTTAGCGGCAATCCAATAGTAGGTATACCAAAAACAGCAATCACTCGGGAAAACAGTGATGCTATACGATATCATCAATGAAGATCGATATGTGATATATCGCATGATTGAGACATTTTTACTGAACTAAATTTGAACTAAAACGAACGTTCGAATAGTGTTACATAATTATGTAGGTATCAAAAAGCTATATTTACGGTAAATTGCCAGATTGGTTACATCTGAATGGAAGTTGCACAGAGAAGAAATTTCACAAAACTGTTTCGCAAAAGGTTTTTGCGAACTAACAGTTTCCTCAAAGTTTATAACAAGAGGTAAAACCTAAGTGCATCTTTTATACGCGTCTACCAAAAGAGAATCCATGCAGTGGACTGGTAAGTTCTTTCTTGCGCCTAAAAGGCTAAAACCCAATAGTCAATGAAAAATATAATGGCAACTATGTTTTGGGGTAATGGAGGAAGTCTTGACGTGATATTGCTGATGATGGATTATCATAATAGAGTTGATGTTTGAGCTACTTCCATCATTTCTTGAACTTATGCAGTCCGACGTTTCGGCAGTTCGTCTACTCCTGCTTCAGGGTAGCCGTGAGAAGGACTGTTACTTGCCAGATTAGTCATACGTTGGATAATTTTCTGCTTGATTTATTTGTCTTCCCTCTTTTTTTATTAGTGAAACTTGTCAGTATGGAGGGATCGAACTCGATTTATTTTTTTCGATTTTCGTATTCCGCTTGACTTAACCAAACTAGTACGTATGTAAAACTTATTTTTAAGCTACAATTTTATGCCCAGAAAGGGGTGCGCAGTAGATGGATTCTTTATGCATAAGCGGTTGTGTATTCCGCTGATCCTTCACCATTCTGCGGGGTTGGTCTGCGTATGCTCCTTTATTCTTCTGTCCTCTGTATTGCGGTTGCCGGTCTTCGACTAATACTTTCCTTAATCATAGGGAGCCAGACGTTCTTTATCTCCAGGCTTGGTGTGCTAATGACGGTCATCCAGGATTGCTGCGTTGTTTTGTGCAATCCTATGATCGCCTTCCCAAACATATAGAGCCAATCGTGATTTTTCCTTTTGCCCCATCTGAACTAGCCTCTGTGTTCTTTAGTTCTGATTATTAGAATATATACTCGACGAGTTTCACTAATAAAAGCGAGCGAAGACAAATACGTTAGATAAAAAATCATCAAACGTATGATTAATCCTTCTCAGGGCTATCCTGAAGACGGCAGTAGACGAACTGCAAGTTCAACAAACGATGGAAATAACCCAAACAACAACACTAATCAATTATAATGGAGGAATGTTGATAATTAATAATAGAGGAATGTATCTTAAGAGGTACTCCAATGAATGCAGAGGTGTACGATAAGATGACTATTCAGAACTTAAATTAGTCCTGAGGGAAAAGTGTTTTACCCATTGATTTACCCATATCAGCCAGAAAATAAACACAATCGCCTGTTTGGGTGTTTCAAGGTGAAGAAAAGCCGACAAAAGTCATCAGTTCTGGAAGTGTCTCCAAAAAGATAGTAGTGTCATTTGTTCCGAAACGTAGGTCATGTAACAACAATTCCTTTACAGGATTACAGATATTTTACTGCCAATTGTTCCGCAGCCATTTGCTTGCCGCAAGTCGTGATCTTCGAGAAACCAACCCCGAACGATAAATATACCTCCACCAAGATAATGCAAGTTCGCACACAGTATGTGAGACAATTGAATTTTTAATGTAACAAAACGTCGAATTTGTAAACCTTCCTTCGTTCAGTCTGGACGTAAGTCCCAACAATTCTTTTTACCTTTCTGAAAATCAAGAATGGACTACATAGTCAAAGATTTCAGTCGTCAGAAGGAGCATTCGACAAATTCAAAAACGCAATTTTGGCTATACCAACAAATGAGTGGAATAAGTGCTTCCAGAATTGGTTCGAGCACATGCAAAAGTGTATTAATCTTCGTGGAGAATACTTAAACAATAAAGCCTTTAAAAGATATCTACTGTTTTATTCTAACTCTATATGTAAAACTTAAAAGATAACCTTCGTACGTGTTCTTTTGTAAAGACTTTTGTGAATATATTACAATGTGATTTTTGAAGTGATTCGTTTCTGTAAAAAATATATCTCCGAATGTTTCATTATGCTTCTTCTTTTATAACAATAATAATAAATAGGTTATTTGTCAGTTCTACATGACATTGTCATAGCACAGAGTACGATCAACTATATATTATATGTATAAATAAAATGTGTAGATAAAAAATAAAGTAGCACCTGCTACTGTGCACCATAGGCGGTATGTATAAATAAAATTATGAGTATAACAAAAAAATATGTATAAGGATAAGATGTATATAATATTTTCTCTTAGAAAACGAGATAGACGGATTTTATAAATAAGACCAAAGATCACTACGAGCAGTATAAGTATTCATATTCTTATTAGAAACTATGATTGTAAAAGCTCTTAATTTACCTTTAAACCTTTAATAATTTACTTTTAAACACTTTTGTAGTATGTACTTAATGGCGCGGTAATATAGATTTGCCTCGTAAAGGAATGTTTTATGGATTGGAACGTTTAAGTTATTGGAGTTCTTTCTGTGTTCATGGCGATTAGAAAAAAGCATTAAAATTTTATAAAGGTATAAGGATCTTATCGGTAATATGTTAGTTCCTTCAATATTGGAAAACAAGATTCACGCAATGATACAGCCACCATACATCTGATTACTCACTTCTGCATCAAACAAAGCTTTAACTGCTGGTGACGAGCTCCAAAATATAACAGCGTAATTCTACATATGCGAAGTTCAAGCATCTAAGTGATGGAATGTCAACTATTTTCTTAGATTACGGATGGCAAACGTCGCAGATGATAGTACACTCCACGGTATTCTTTGACTACCGTATCTGAAGCAAAGTGTTATGTGCACAATTCAATTTTGTATACTGCTTTTTTGCTTTACTAAAAGCCTCTTGGATCGAGTTCATGAGAGGCATGTTCTCTCGTTCGCTAGCTTAGTAGTATTAGGGTGTTTAGAATTTTAGAATAATTCTACCCGAAATTTGGGGATTCAACCATTTACCTCAGAATTAATTGGGTGCATTATTTGAGGTGGGGTAATTGCTATTTACTCGCCCAATTATTTTGCTATCCAAATAAAAAAGGTACGTTGCTTTTTTCTTGTTTCTTCATCTTCGTTTTCGTTCATTTTAGATTTCACAGGATCCTTTATTTTGGTTTAAAATCATTTCCCAGCTACTTTGGAAACAAAACCCCGGACATTCCTTTTTTTTACTTGAAGAACATTTCGGCAAGCAGACGCCTTAAGGCTGCCGTAAGGATTTCACTTACGATCCCGCAACTTTAGAAGGATCAGCAAATCAAGAAGTAACAAAAAAAGAAATGACCCTCTTAAGTTAAAAATGAATAGTTTTGTCTACTTGCCAAAATATTCCTCAAGTAAAAAAAAGAGGAATGTCCTGCGAAATGATTTGAATATTGATTTTTAATAAAGGACCTTGAGAAAGTCAACGAAAATGAATAAAGATGAAGAAAAAAAGTAACGCATCTGTTCCAGTTTCTATGGTCAAGAAAAGTTGTTATGAAAATTCTAATTGCGTATTGATTTGGATAGCAAAATAATTGGGTGAATAAATGGCAATTAACCAACCTGCATATAATAAAAGACTTGTACTGAATGACTGCACTGATGTTCTAAAATGGAGACGGCCAGTTTTCTTGCTATTTAACGAAATTGTTAGTTACATAGTATTACGGAATTAACTGCTCCTTTTTGTACTTAGTTTTAATTTGCTTTATTAGCACTTTTAAAGATCTCATATTGATTTCTTTATTTATTGCGTATTACAGTTTTCTTCAAATAGCAGCTGTACTTGATATATTATTCACTTTTACAATACTTCCAAAATTAATTCTCTTTTTTGAAAATTCTTTCATTAACCTCCAAGATACAAAGATTATATTACAGAAATATGCGGAATATAACTAATGTAACATTTAGAATAAAACGCTATGGTTCCCATGTATGCGCACATTGTAATTAACAAAATCCAAATTCAAAATCAACATTTCCGTGTTTGAAATTACATAGGAAATATTTCCGTTACTAATGGTACTAATGGTAGCACGGTAACAGTAGCGACGTATTATTTTAGAATTGCTCTAATCAGTTGCCTATGTAGCAATTAATTAATAGATACTAAAGAGTACTGTGCTATTCTAATCTTACAAAAAGATATTAATTTCCACCATACGGACGATAAAGAAAACGAATTAAGCACACCGCTCCATTTAATTCAGCGTATATTCGTTGTAACGCAAAATCGATGTTTTCAGGTTTAGGTTGGTGGTCGAGTCTGTCACAATTATTGGACATCCATTTGCGTGGAATCAGCATTATCCCCAGGCACTACTTCATGATCGAGCCGAACGCGTCAGAGAAAGAGATTGAATGTACGTTGCGAATGATGAGGAAGACCGTCTGCAGAGGTTTGTACTTATTTTTTCTTTTAATTTCGTCCGTTTCTCATCTTTCCTTCTCCTACTTTCCTCTAAAATGGAACGGCTGCTCTCACCGCGAAGATTCTAATTTAAGTTTATGTACCTTGGAGAAAGACTGGCGAAGATATTCTGCTTTAATAAATTTTTCCCGCCCGGTTTGACGATGAAGATATTTTGCATGTGAAAAGAACAGGACGGGTTTATCTATCCGATATATAATTACTGTTTAAAAGCGCTGCTATACGGTTATTGCAGATGACTAAAGTTTACAATGTTATGAAAGTATGATAATATTACGAAGGATTACTTTGGGAAGACTGAAGCATAAAATTTCATGGGCTATTTTTTTCTTTAGCTTTCCTTCTTGTAGTTTTTTTCGGTAATAAGTTTTACTTCTGGCGAATTCGAATGCTTGTTTTTATAAGTATCGTAAGTATTTACAAAATTTATAGAGAAAACTGTAAAGGAAGTTTCTATAAGATTTAACGTAAACACCAAAACTTGGGTTATTGTTATAAGTAAAGTGTTGATTTACTACTTTATTAGAATCCACAGCAAGCAATAACCAAAGCGCACAAATTTGAGAGATTTTCTATAAGTGTGGGTGACGGTTGAACAGGAGCAAACATAGCTCTTGGTTTATTGTCGTAACTCCCTATCATCACAGAAGCATTTCGTTCAATACGACAACTTCAATAAGTTTCTGGATTGCGATATGTATGGGTTTTTCTTACGTTAATAACTATCAACAGTTGATATTGTATTCTAGAGTAATTATGTATGAAAAACCTCAACCAATTCTTACACGTTGGAATACGTGATTGCAAACGGCTTTCTTTACTCTAAAAAAAAAAATAGTCCTTAGTATTAAAGGTCAACTCTAAAAGATCAGTAGTCATTGAAACGTATTTATTTACATGAATTATAAAGTGGTAGCAACTGTCATGGTCAGTTAGTGGAACAATTAAAAATGGTGCATGAAATACAAACGATGTTGTGGAAGACTAGTGTATTGGAAAAAAAATTGCCAGATAAAAACAAATTTACAGTAATACCTTTTCTACAGATCCATTAACTCAGTTCAGAGACCTAACTACGCAAATATTATCACAGTATATTCTGTACGTTCATTTAATAATTCAATTTCCTTGTTATTGCCTACATTGAATTTAAATGGACTAGATTTTTGTGAAATTTTTAATGAGTAAGAATTTCACTGTTCCCGGTAGGATTTGAACCTGCAGCTCCAGTTCGCTAGACCGGTGTGTATCTATGTACACCACCGAGACCGTTTGAACAAATCCTTATTTAAATCGCCATATAAGTTATTAAATTTGAGTTGGTAAATTTTTATACCTAGATGCAGTAGTGGCTGCAGATACACCCCCGTTATCTGAGCGGACAGGATGTTTTAATATTTTTGTGGTTCTGGTGAGGAATGCTGGGGAATTAATTTCGGAGATCTAAGAATCATTTTCTTTGTATTTGCTGTTAATGTATTCAACTCCTAGAAACATGTTTATATAGTTTGTACAAGATGTAAAGCATGAACTTTACACGTCTCAAGTAAAGGCCTCTTTCAGTCTCCAGAGAACAACTTACAGATCGCATTGTCACGCTACTATCACGCCAGTAGACTTATTTATTCTTTTACTAGATAAAAGGATTGGCAATGTTAGTTTAAGAGATTCCAGTAGAGGTACTATAACATCTATAATAAACATTTTTTCGACCTGTCCTTTCGTCAACACATTTTTATGTTTTACTTCAGTTTTGGTCTTCCTTCCTGGTAGATAGTTGTGCAATGCTAGACGAACTAGTAGTTTCCAATTTGGATCGTATTTACTCCTGAAGTGTAAATGATTTTTTATGCAGTAGACTATGTTGCAAACCACAAGCAAGAAGCATGAACAGTAAACCGAACATAACTTGGTCTCTTGGTAGCACGTCACGTTTTCTGTTATATGCTTTTTACAGTAGCTTTTATGCCAACACATCAACGGTTTATCGCAAACTTTGCAAATAATTTTGCAACCATTCTGAAGGAAATTGCAAAATTTAGCGAGATAATGGTCGTTTTTCACCCTTACTTACTTACTTACTTATGTATTTACAAAGCACAAAGGAACAACTACCTGACGTCATGAGCAGAATGGAACTAATGTATAGTTATGTGTCGGCGGTGGCTGTAAATATTTTCTGCCTTCATCTTGCTTCCTACGTTAGAGATGACGGTATACACTTAGTTTGGATCTAGTAAACTGACAAATTTGACCGGTCTTTAGATAAAGTTACTGTTTGTTCGCAAATGGACATTATTTATTTTTTGACGTTATTGGATATTAATTCTTCGTATTTGAGAATATAATTTTTAGTTCTGAACTAACACTTTTTTAATTGTTTCAGAAATGATTTTTATTTAAAATCGCGAATCCTTTTCTTTTAATAGTCACTCCCTCCATTAAGTTTATACAGTTTCTTTTTCGAAAGATTTTTATTTTTGAAGCTTTTGTTTAGGTAATTTGATATGAGATTTCATCTTGTATTTAATAGAAGGTAGTTGTCATTTACTTAGCTATAGGATAGTACTAGTCTTAACTAATGCAAACGTATTCTATACCGGATACTATCGAAACATTATACCCATGCTATGTAAAATTGATATGTACAATCTACATTATTTATGAAGTTCTATTAGGATAACCGTTTAGTATTGTTTTTAATTTATGCAGCATATCATTTTAATGTAATCAAAGACTCGAAGTTGAACATGACTTACATAAATTTATAGTTTGTTAATATTTGTAAGTTTTAAATGTACACCCCGCGACACTTAAACGCAATAGCTATAACTTTGTTAAAAGAATACCTTTTTAATTTCTGTGTTTTATGCTGGTAATCTACTGCTATTTTAGGCAAGTATTCCAGATAAGAGTAAAAAAAATAAAATTTAACCTAACTAATAAATGTTACTTTGAAAACTGGTGCGACAATTGATTAAACGCAGCGGAATAGAACAACAAAATTATTGTCAAAAACTTTATTTAATAACTGGTATGGCTACCGTTCTTACTTATTACCTAACATTCTGCTTGGCAATCAATTAAACAAATTTTGAATGTACTACAACGGAAGTCCTTCCCATGCTTCTCGAATGGCCAGTTTCAATTGTTTTTTATTTGTAAATTGCTTTCCACCACTATAAATCCTTCCGGATAACCATCCCCATATATTTTCTATTATGTTGAGGCCTGAAGAGAGTGGTGGCCATGGTAATAAAGTTGTTTCACTTTGCTCTAACCATTATTTCACTACCCGAGCATTATGCATTGTCTTGTTGTAAAATAAAGTCTTTCATGCTCAGTTGATTCTGGATTACGTCTTTAAGGTTTTCGATTATTTCTAGGCATTTAGAGATTCCTTGATGAAAATGATTTCAACTGCCCTAGAATAAACAATTGCACCGCATACCAAGCACCTCCGCTGCCTTGTGTCCGCTATATCACCTTGGGTTCTCTCCTCAAATTGGGCCAGTAATGTTGAAATTCATCCATTGAGACTAAATCGCTTCTCATCCTTGAAAACGACCTTCTTCCAGTCTTCACTCCATTGAATGTGTTGTCTTGCGAAATTTAATCGGCTTTCTCTGTATTGTGCAGTTAAAGTCGGCTTATTTTTTCAGTTTAAACAGACGAATGTGTGAAGATTGTTTCAAAACTCTTTGCACTGCCCTTACGGATGCAGAAGTTCCGGCAGCATCCCGAATTTGACGTGCTGTTGCCGCTAAATTCGATGCTATTCGAATAATTTTCGTTCTCTCCTGTTCGGTAGATGCTTTTGTTGTTTTTGTTCGTAGTTTTCCTTGTCGCGGAGATAATTATGGATTGCGTAATCACTCCGCTTTAATTGCTTAGCGATTTCTCTTATGGAATAATTTTCGTCATTTAAAGTATCGGCTTGCGCTCTTTCTGCTTCCGTAACCGTTTTTCTGCGTCCTATAACCATACAGCTACTACAAATTATTTGTATACGGTAACTTTATCGCTAATTTAACTAAATTATCATTGAAAAACGTTTGGTTCTATCACAGAGATAACTGAAGTGTGTTTAATCAAATGTCGCCGTAATTATATCTCTACTATAACAGTTTATAGGAGAAATATTAGAAGGTGTACGATACTATATTTAAAATTCTATAGATTTGTACAGAAACTTTGTTTTTGAAATATAATGCTTGCGCTTAATCAAGTGCCGCGGAATGTATATATGAAAGTACACAACAAACCTCTTCCATGTAAATTAACCATTTTCTCTCCGAATATCTTCATATTTCTCTACGGATGAATTAAGTAAACAACAAGTTGTTATAGTCTTTTAGCTAAATTCTCTCTCTAGAACCGTGCGTATCCAATTAAATTAACAGAACTACAGCAACTACACCAGCCGAGAGATTTATCTAATGTTCGCATTTATACTTGTGCGGAATTATTTAAAACTTGGTACGTCGACAAGGAAAAAGGACAGAAGGGTAAATAAAGAAAAACAACCAACGTTAAAAAGAGGATCGTTCTAAAACAGAAAATTGGTAAATTGGATTCGCCCCTTTCTTTTTTTTTCGTTCATTTCGCTTTAAGCGAATTCGATTCACTGCTCCGGTTATCCAGAAACCTTCTTTACCCCAAAACTTATCGAGATCGTATTGCTGCTGAGTACTTTGCCTTCTTGCCTATCCGATGTCATAAAGTTGAAAGTGAAAAGGTGTTAGGGATCGGAGTTGGTTTAATGTCGCCTTTGTGAGTAATTGCTAGGGTTGCGGAATGGAAATCAGTTTCTCTAGATCCGAGCGCGAATTAGTTAGGTACGAGAGTATAATGAAATTAATTTTTATCTTCTTTTATGTCCCACGAACGGATGAGTCATTGGATGTGTTGCGGAGGGGAGATGACGTAGTAATAGACCTTCGTTTGAAAACGTGTGTGTGCGTAGTCTATCCTGGATTTTTAATATGCATTTTCAATAATTAAATCCATGTATGTATATAAATATATGCGCCATATGTTATAAGCTGCAACAGTTGACTGTATTCTAGTATCGAAACCATTTATTGCTGCTTTTGTATTCTGTACTGTGTTCTTTGTCTATATTACGGCATTCTTTTCTTCCCTCTCTAAACTCTCCCTAAATATTCCCGCAAATTGAGTTCTGCGTTTAGAGGGATATCCTTTAAGTTTTGCATAGTGGGTGATAGAGGGCACCACGAATGAAATTTCAGTATTCAAAATTAGCCACGATCTTTGTGTGATCTAAATCATTTTTCTTAAGGAATGAATTACCAACATGCACTAAAATTTTAGACGTAAATATAATATTGATTTTGTAAAAAAAATATTTTATCATATATTTGTAGATTATTAACACAGATGATACCATGCCAGAATTAAAACGGACAAAGTTGTGGAAAATTATAAAGAAATTCGGCTTCAAGTGGGAGGAAGGCAAGACATTGTTTTATGGAGACGTCGCTATCTAACAAACATCAGGAAATTTCGTGCAGACGGTCGTTACTTAGATGAGACATGGATTAACGCAGACAACACCAAACAAAATGTATGAAAGATACAACAATCCTTTCGGCAAGAGTAGCTCTTATTAAAGGGGTAACAACCAGACTAAAAACTCCATCTGGAAAAGGAAATAGACTTATAATACTGCATATCGGAAGTGATAATGGTTTTGTAGAGAATTGGTTGCTATATTTTGAGTTGAGAAAAACTTCAGATTATCACCAAGAAATGAATGGTAAAGTATTTACAGAGTGGATGAAAAATGTTGTTACACTTTTAGAACCAAATTGCGTTATTGTAATGGATGATGCACCTGATAATTTTGTCAAGGTAGAAAAAATCCCAACGAAATCCCATGGAAAAAGGATGCTTTAATTAATTAGATTATTTCAAAAGGAATTGATTGCCAGGGATAACTTGCTCTTAATGGTAGAACTTTCAGAACTGGCTTAAAGTCCGATACCCTATGTAATCGATGAAATGGTAGCAGAAACTGGTCGTACAAATTTAAGGCTCATAGTCGTAACGATTGTCGGATTCCGCCGCGTCAGTAGGTTTTTTATAAAAAGGTTGTAATCTAAATTCTATAGAAATGGTATGAGCTTAAGTCTAGGAATATATAGCGGCAAATAATACAATTTTCAAATTGCCACTGGCAAAACAATTATTAGTTGAAGGACTTCCATTAGTAACTCCTGAAGCATGGACAAATTGCGTTGAATACACCATTACCGAAGAAAGTAAGATTTATAAGTTAGATAACGTCGTTAAAGATATGATGGAAGAATTTATTATTACCGCTAATACAAATGTTCTCACTCAGTGATGATTCAAAATTGTCAACAACATAAAACAATATATATATATATATGTATACGTTGCAGCGTATGTTTTTGCGGGTAAAGAATGTCTTGTTATCCTCTCGGGTTTTGTCCCGCGTTCGGCGTTGGTTCTTAGAGGAACCATATACGTCCTGACGTTTCGATGTGATCGCATACATCTTCCTCTTGAGGACGACGGCAGTCGACTTTAAGAATATATATACATACTTGAAATAACCGTTCTATAATTGTGATTTTTGTAGCTCTTTTAAGAAAGAGCTATTAAAGTATCTTATAGAAGTCTATTTATATGCGATTTATAATAAAATATACGACATATTTTAAATAAAATTGTTTCCCTTCTTTTAGTTGGATTCAATGTATTGCAATAAACTTAAATGTATGTTTGTAAACATCTTACTGAAATATTTGCCATTAGAATTTAGAATTACTTTCAAAGAATCTGACAATTGTGATAATACAACTGATATTTTACTTTCAAATCACCCGCTATTATTTAATGGAGTTAAGTTTTGGCGGTGGCTAATAGCATCTCTATCTGCTAGATTAAAATTAGTTTTCTATTGGAAATCGCATCTGTTGACCGAAGAATCGAAAGCAGCTAGGATGAATTGGTGTTAAAAAACGTTAGACCGCTGTTACTGCTATTAGTATGCAGTCATTTGCTTGCCGTTAGTCATCGCTGAGCTTCGAAAAACCAACCTCGAACGACGAGTCCTCCTCCACCAAGACAATGCAAGTTGGCACACGGCACGCAAGACAATTGAATTGTTAACGCAACAAAACGTGGAATTGTTAGACTATCTTCCATACAGTCTTGACCTATGTCCCAACGATTTCTTTACCCTTCCGAAAATTAAGAACGGATTGCGTGATCAAAGGTTCCAGTCGTCGGAAGGAGCAGTCGATACCTTCAAAACCGCAATTTGGACTGTATCAACAAACGAGTTTAATAAGTGCTTCCAGAGTTGGTTTGAATGCATGCAACGTGCATTAATCTTTGTGGGGAATACTTTGAAAAACACTAAAGTCTTTAAAAGCTATCTGCTGTTTTATTCCAGCTCTATACGTAAAACTTGAAGGACAACCCTCGTATTTGAGTGTTTTTGTTTGATTGATACTTAAAATATATTCTTCTTCTAGTAGTTCCTATCCGTTTCGGATATTAGTTACCATGCATACTATTTTAACTTTGTTTGCTGCTGCTTGGAATATTTCAATCGTATTCATACCGAACCAGGTTCTGAGATTTTTGAGACAAGAAATTCGTCTTCTATCAATACCCTTCTTTCCCATATTAATTTTCTCTGTAGAAAATTCTGCAATAGATGAAATCTGTTCTCATTTCTCATAATGTATCCTACATATTGTAGTTTCCGAATTTTAGCAGTACTAACCATTCAGAAGAATTCCAGATTCTGTGTGTTCTAAAGCTTTCCTAAATACGTACTCCGCGTCTATATTAAACAGTAATGAAGAGAGAATGCATCCCTACCTTACACCTCGCAGTATATATATCTTTTCTGTTGTGTCATTCCCGACTCAAATGAAAGCAGATTGATTCCAGTATAGGTCAACTATTATCCTGATGTTTTTTTTTCATGCATACACCCCGCAGTTCATGCCTATGTACTGAAATAATACCTGTATGCTGTATACGGCCTCTATTGTACCCATTGCATTTCTGAAATTGGCTTAACTTAAAATATCGAATAAGAAGAGGTATAAATTGGCCAATGAAGAATCAATAGTATAATGGCCGTATAGTTATACCACGGTCTTCATTCTGTATATTTTAATTTTGAACGAGAAGATTTTATAAAATATAACAATTGTACGCTTTAATTCTTTAATATACATCTCTTTTAGATCGTCAAGAATATAAGTAAATACTTTATGAGAAAGTTTTCCCTTTTCTTTGATCACCAAATTCATAAACAAAATTGAAAAGAATACCATTTACATTTTCTGCAATAATTACATTTGATCATTTGTATTACTAATGAAATTGTTGTCTTTGTTTCAGCCGTTATCTTATGCCTTCCAGCGAACGGTCTAGGTCGCAGAATCCTCCGAGTAATAGACAAGCTACAAATCGCCTCCGTACACAACACCGTCACCATTTTGATGGACGTATCCGCTTTACCGTCGTGGACGCATCTGTTCCATCCCGAGCTGGAGGCGAACTATACAACGGCAACCCCCATTGTGCCGTTCCTAAATCTCACTGTTAATCTAACCGAACTTCCCGAAACACGCGATCCGAAAAGTTTCAAAGACGAGATCAGCTTTTCCACGAAAACTTATATACTGATCGTCTCCGAAGTGGATGCGGACAAGAATGTCTTCTTTAACGATTCCGAATGCTACCCCATCGAAAACGAAGTGCTGAGGAACTTAAGGAGATCAGTAAATTCATCATTGATCGACTTTAAATTCGTCTTGCTAGATATCAGAGACGACGATACATTTCGGGCTCTACTGAGCGTCACCGTCAGTAATCGAACTGAATATAACCTGTCGAAGATCTCTGAAAATATCGATGAGTGGAGTGTAAAACATATACAGAGTGATGAGTGCGAAAATTGTGACGCGGAATTCGCGAAGTTATTAAGCGTGCTGGCTATACTGGGATGTTCTAGCGTTTCCGTTGTCGTTATTTTCGGCGTGGCTGCCCTCGCCAGATACCAGTTGCTCAAGAAGAGGGTTGCTAGAGGTCCCTACAAGGTCCTGTTAACCGCTACGGATTTCGTATTTCCTCAGATAGCGGATAGTCGCAGGGTGAGTATTATTTTTCTTTCGAAGCACCTTGAAGGCTCTCCAGAGTGCTATTGCTTAAAAAATAGGATCGAATGCGTGTAGGGAAAGGTTCGTTAAGCGGTTCCAGGTCGTAGGATAAAAAGCGTCGTTTTGGAACGGTTTGTTTATTGGCTTACCTAAAGAAGGGCGTATAGATAATCTCCGGGGTTTTGGGCAACGTTGTGTTATTAAGTTACCGTTTTGTATGGAAATCTAGCGATTTTAATGAAGTTTTCTTTTAATTCGGATGTTATTCGTAATTAATGCTTCCATTTACAAAATAATGAAATATTTTTAAGGAAAACTAATTGCTTAACGCTGCTAAAGCAGAGATAACTTAACTTTTATTGTTATTCCATTGAAATAAATGTATATTTGGGGCTATTAGCAAATATTAAATGAATAGTCACACTGATATAGGTACATTAATTGTGTTATGGATTTGAACATTTTTGAAATTTTAGAACCGGTTATCATATAATATATGTATTTAGGAAGATATAGTTGCAGCTGTTATTCATTATATACTGAAAAATTGTGAATGTCCAAAGATATAAACGAAAAAACGAAGAATCTGCCTTTTGTTTGCAATATATGCTAAGTAGTGACAGTCAGTTCTCAATTAGAAATTATTAACGTTAGCAAAGTTGTAGGTTTTGCAAAAATAAAAACCCTAGATTGATCGTAAAGAAGAAGGGTTTTATTTTTAAAGGTAAAAATAAGGAAAACTTAAACATGACCACCACTATGATATTCAATTAAAAATTTTCGTTCTTTTAAATTATAAACAGCAGTAAGAGTATTTTCAGGAATGTTCTCGATGATACCGACTAGTAATAGGTCAAAGAAATACCATTTTGTTAAGATAACTTCGTAACCAATAGTCAGTTGAATCTACATATACCAGGCGACCTAAGAAGTTCTCTGTTTGAAACTGCTTACTAGCTACACGATCGCCAAATTTCTTAGAATCTTGATATTATTACCTATGTGGGTTGAAGTACCATCTTGTATAGAAACAACGTAGTCAATATCATGATTCTGTAATGTTGGTACCACAAAGCTTTGCAACATTGGAAATTATCGCTGCCCGTTACTGTTTTGGTTTGTCCATATTCCAAAAATTGATGTTCAGCTGCACCAAACAATATCATTGAGATCATGTAATGCTTGCTCAACAATTGCATTTGGATTATTTTTGCCCATAGCCTGCAGTTACATGTGTTAGTACCCTCATTCAATTTAATTTCAAGATGTGCCTCAACTGTCCAGAAGATTTTATTTAGTCATTCAGCATTATTCTGTACTTTAAATAAGCAAGACGTGAATATATTTATTTTGTTTAAAGTGCGTTTTCACTTGAGAGGGTACAGATGAAGCTACCTGTTCAGAATTCGCAACAGTAACTCATCTCCAATTGTTTTGGATTTATTAGCTCTAGAAGTATCATACACAGAATTGTTATGACTTATGAGCGTCTTGAACTTCTTCTAAATCTAGAGCTACACTGATTTCGTTTTCTATTAACTTTCATGAAGGCCCACCCAATCCACTTATTGTTCGATACCTTATTAATGCGTTGGAATATTGTTTGTTTGATAGCGTAAAAACTAAATATCAAAATAGTAAAGTGCAATCTATAGCGGAGACAAATGATCGTAGTACAAGTTACAATTGATGTCGAAGTTTATTCTTTAATACACAGGCATCGTAGTGAACTTCACATCACACAAATTAATTACCTATTTGGAACATAGTGTTTCGAATACATAATTAACTTGTGTAGAGTTTACTGCGATATCTCTGCATTATACGACCTCAAAGTGCTTGTAATCATTGTGATCCTCATTCTGTAAAATTCAAATTAGATTGTGGTGCATATTATAATGTATTATTTAGAAATAATTTAAGAATAGTTGTTCATTTAAACAGTGGTAATAACAAAAATAAAGTTATGGCCAGTAATATAGTTTTATAGAATCTTGTTGGTTGAAAATTAGAACTACTGCTAAAATTGAAATGGAGTGTATTAGATATATATAGGTATATCATGTAAATTTATGTTTTGTATAGTTTATGTACTAACAGATGCAATTCTAGCAGAGGGTTAACTTTCTCTTGCTAGCTGCTCTGCAAGATTATTGTTTGCTATGCCTCTGCCTTCGGTACCCACAGCAATGTAATCCTGTTGTATTTAAAAAGCTCCTGCGAACTCTCACATAATAGTTCAGAGGTTATGTGATTTGGTACTAGCGTCTTTAAGTCCTCTAACTGTAGAAGAGAATGCAAAACGACTCCCCCATGGTTATCGTCGGATACCTTCGTAGCATAGACTTTAAAAATAGAATTAAAAAAAATTGAGGTATACTGCTCCAGCGGCACAAAAATGTTCTATTCTTTAATTTTCCATGTTTGCTAGTCTGGCTATGTTTTAAATGATTTGTCAAAGCTGAAATAATTAAGAGTAATAATTAGAAATAGGGTCTGCGGTTATCGTTTCTATTCTGCCATGTCTTCTATTGTATTGGAGTCTCATAGCATTTAATCTGTATGTTCCCATTCTTGATATATACATATGTTGAGGGCAGGTAAACTTAACAGTCTCCATAGCAATTGTTGGATAACCCTTTATTGCTCCGGTAATATATAAACAAACTCACCTTTGTGAATGTTGGAGAGTTATGTGCTTTTGTGTAATTTTAAACCACCATACTGTGCAGTTGTATATTATTATCAGTCTTATAACAGTCGTCTATAGCTAATGCGTCATATGTGGTTTTAGTTCTCATGTCTTTACATTTTTCATCCCTTCCACATGTATGCGTTGTTCTTTGAAAATACTGAGCGGTTAGTCCTTTCAACTTCGTTCTTTTGGTAAAAGTTGTTGAGGATTAATTCAACATTTATCATTCTCATATCATCGTTCTACCGGTGGGCTGTTCGCGTGAGCTCTGAAATGATGTTTGTGTTTCTCCCCCGTATGAGTATCACGATATTATTGGCGTAATGCTGAATGTTGCTTACCAAGACGAACAGTTCGTCAAGTACTATATCTTACAAGAAAGGGGATATAACCTTTTCTTATAGGTAACATTTCACTACTGGCATTGCATTGTCTCGCCAGTCGAAGCACTTTTTGTTTGATTAAATGTTATTGGTCCTTCCAAATACTATATATTATATTAATGAGATTTCAGACATTACTTAAGCTCGTACGGGGATTTAAGAATTCGCAGTATATTACATGCATATTTGTCGTTAGATGTGGATAACTTCAAATGTTAATAGAAGGTTGTTGTTACTTCGACTTCGATTTCAAAGTTGTGACCAATATTTATTTAGTTGGGGGATAAATTCGAGATGCAGTATCTGTGGTCATACTAACAAGTGCATCTTTTCTAACAAGTCTTACATGTGGAAAATGAAATTATAAAATTTTTCAAACGATATAGAAATGCTCTCCGGTACTTGCTAAAATTTAGGAGAAATCGTAGTTTACTTTATTTTCCGATGTTTAAAACATCGTTGATTTTACCCTGTTAAAGAAAACAGAAGCTCCGTTGTGGGAGTAAAGTTTACCCTCAGAATCTAATTGATAAATACTTTAAAACATTTCGTCGACCATAAGTTATTTGATATGGACCCCTGTTAACGAATCTCGTAGCTCTTAAATGAAAGTTAATTTCATTATTTACTTTTCCCTCTTCTGAAGGAAGTATTGTCAAAATTCACGGTTAGCAGATAGCGTATCCGCCCGCCCTCAGAACAATTTAATTAACGAAGTCAATTAGAAGTCATTAAATTTTGTTTCGGCGTACGAAATCTGCTTACCAAGCTCCTTAAGATTGTCACTAGTGCGGGCGGTAACCAACGAGGTGAGGGCGATAACTTTATTTGCAATAGTTAGAAATTATGCCGAAGTTCTATCTGTTACAGGGCTAAATTTCAAGCGACATTTGTATTGTCGAATCTATATTAATTGATGTTAAGCAATCCTTTGTATAGACCCATTAGCATATATGAAATTGTGGAGCGCTAATGATACGAGAGTAATATTTGTTTAGTAAACTCTAACATATACAACCCATTACCGGGATAATGATAATATCTAAACTTCCTGGAAATGGTTTGGGAATACTACGATAATTAAAAGTAGATAAAAAAAAACGTAAATAATAAAAGTTCGGCAAATATGAAAATACTTACTGTTTCTTCGTAATTATAATTTTAGGCATTAGATGCCCAGAATTAAATCTTTTCAAAAATTTCGCTAAGGTTATACGAGGGCGACCTGAAATGTTTCCGGAATCGACAAGAAAGGCACGGTAGTGATATGTTTTTTTATTTTTGTTTTTCGATGTAGTCTCCTCGAAAATCAATACACTTTTTCAAACGGTGTTCCAGTCTCTTCAAGCCGTCGGAAAGTAGGATGTTTCGAGGACTACAAAATTGCCATCTGTAGCGGCGATGACCTCCTCATTTGAAGCAAATCTCTTTCCTCCCAGTGATTTTTTCAGATTTGGGAACAAGAAAAAGTCGCTGGAGACTAAGTCCGGTGAATGTGGAGGACGAGAGACTAATTCGTAGCGCAACTCATTCAATTTGGACATGACGATGCGGGATAAATGAGCCGGTGCATTGTGATGGTAAAAAAACAGGTTTTTTCGCTGCAAACGAGGCCGTTTCTCCTTAAATACTACATCGAATCAGGTCAATAGATCGCTGTAGTATTGCCCTGTGATCGTCTTTCCCTTCTGCAGATAGTCGATGAGGATCACACCTCGGGAATCCCAAAAAATGGTCGCCATGACCTTTCCAGCCGATGGAACGGTCTTTGCTTTCTTCGGAACCAATTCGCTCGGAAAAGTGCTTCGACTGTTCCTTGGCCTTCGGTATGTAGTGGTGAATCTAAGTCTCATCCACGGTTGCAAAAGGCATGAAGAAATTCCTTGGATTACGTTGGATCCTGCCCAGATACTCCTCCGAAACGGTCATCCAATTTCGTTTTTGCTCCGGTGTGAGCAAATGAGGTACCCATTGCGTCGAAAGCTTTTTCATACCCAAAATTTCGTGTATGATATGGCCAACGCGTTCTTCTGAGAAGCCTGTTGTCTTTGCTATCTCTTTCAGCTTCAATCGGCTAATACGACATCATGAATCTTGTCGACCAGTTCATCGTTGGTAGTGGCTTTTGGGGGTCCACTAGTGGTTCGTTACTTGTGCTTGCACGGCCACATTTGAACTCGCTCACCCAATGGAGTACATCCACCATGAACCTCTAACAAAGTATTTCAAATTTCCGTGATCGTGTTCCTAGCCATCCAGAAGTGTCTTATCACTGCACGAAATTCGATTTTATTCATTTTTACTATAGCCTGACTTGCTATACAAAACACATCCTTAAACAACAACTATTGACAGTAGACGTCTAAAATTTTGACGGTTGCTATAAAGAAGGTTGCCCTTGTCGACCAGTGAATCCACTTCAACCTTCGTGCGCCATCTCTGGCCGATTCCCTTTTTATGATCGACAGTTTTGAAGCTCCGGTGTCCTTCTGCATATCTACACCAACGGTTTTCAAAGCTCTATTGATGGGTGAATTACTATGTGTGCTATTTTCTGTACTCCTATATAATCATAATAAATTCCCGGTAGCTGTTACTTAATTTTGGGAATTACAATTAGAAGTGGAGAATGGTAAGACACTTCTTAATTCAAATGTCAACTACAGACTGTAAGTCTTAACAAACCCTTACGAACAGAAGCCCAACAACAGTAACAAAGCCGAAGGTATGGAATGTAATTAACCATGAAAGCAAACGTATTCCAATAACAAGTAATGAGATGTCCTTTATATCGGCTACTGAACCTATATTTTAGTAAGGACGATTTATATTTTATTAATAAACAGCGTTAGTATTAGCACATAATCACATAAGCTTCTTCAGAATTTCAAAGTAGACAACGAATCGTCGTTCCTCTTCAACTCAATAACTCATGGGGAAGTTTAAAAGATATAACAGTTGAAAACTAAAAAATGTGTAGAATGTGTCGGTTTATTCTTACATCAGATAAAAAGCATAATAAATGTGCTACTGGCAAATATATTTAATGAACATGTTCAACTAGGAACATTTTCTAAACAACTTAAAATAACAAAGAAGGAAAATTATCGCGAAATATTAGAAGTAAATGCTCTGCCATCTGCATTGCGTTTAATAGGCAACAGTTTTGAGTTGATACACTCCTTTATTATGCAAAAACTACCTCGTTGATGCAGAGAATGAAGAACTATTAAAAATAATGACTTAGCCTTCCTAGAGTCCGGATCTTAATCCGATAGAGCTTCTGTAGGACGAACTGAACAGATAAATTAGAAGGGAATCCCCAACGTCCAAAAACCATCTCTGGACATTATTGCAGAAGGACTGGCAAAATATCCCCCATGATACGCTAAGGAGATTGGTAGAAAGAATGCGAATTCTGCGTGCAGTTACTAAATCAAGAGATGGATTTTTCGACGAGAAGAAAGTATAAACTACTTTATGTTTTCTAATGTGTATTATTACGTTTTCTTTTGTGTACACACGTGCAATATGTCGTAGACCAATGAATACTTTTCTTGTAATAGTTTTGTTTAAAGTTTTGAAGCAAGCATAAAATTTTGCACGAAATAGGAAGTGTCCGAACTATTATGAGTGGTAATGTATATACGTGTTACCGGACCACAAAGATCGCATATCAGCATACTTGAAAATAGTCCTGCTAATACAGCTACTCATGGTATTTTCAGCGTTAGTTTAGGATATTGTTTTCTAGATAACTTTCCTGGAAGTGTTCTAATGACTTTTAAAAGATTGCATTTAAACTTTGAATTCCTTTTCTGGGAACTACTGCTCTTGTAAGAACATCGATGGCTGTTATAAGTTCGAAAGTCATTGACAATAATACTTAGGCGATAGATAGAATAAGAAATAGGTTTTCAGCAACTCCAATGTTTGTAACTCGAATGTTTTTATGACTTCACATAAGTCGTTCTCCTACGCAAAATACATAATTTAACCATGTTCCACATTTCTTTCGCCAGATTGCGCCGTAACACAATTACAGCACAGTTTTACGTAAGAACTGAACGGGGTCGAACTTTTTCAATAAAACTAGGGAGCCTGAGCGAAGACAAACATGTTTAGATATCAAACGACAGCTATTCATGAACTCCTAGGTACCGTTCACGTATTAAATGCCTCTGGAGAATTCAATCTTTAAAAGTTAAAATTGTCAGCAAAAAAGAAGACGGTTGCTGCAACGTATAACTTCGGACATTAAAAACTGTTTTAGTTATTTAAACTATAATTGGAAAAGTTTGAAACAAAGTTAATGCTTTAATATTTACGGGAGGGTTGCATGTTTTTAGCAAGACCACTGCACGTAAAAGATGGAAAAGAAATATTTCTCATTCAAGTTGACGATTTAATTTAAATAAGTTAATGACGATTGTGGAAGAAGATAACAATAATGGCAGGTGATGCTATGATAACTTATATATTGAAACTGTATTTTTTCAATGTCTTAGAATTTGAACTACTTTTAATTGATAATGATGTGGGTTTCGTTTGTGCGAGTGAACATTGGTTCTACTCCGATTAAATCTTTTAACATTCTCGTGTTATCTCGCTTTTTTTTTACTAGGAATGTAATAATAACCAGGGAGGAACTTCAGTATTTACAAAGAAGGATCTGTTGGTGTTCTCATGTATTGTTGCTAAATATGGCTTGTGAATGTCACTTTGCATATCGTAGAATTTCTCTGCTAAATAAACAATTTAGATTTTAATGATCTCGGATTTAAAGTGCAAGATTCGGGCGATAGAAAAACTGGCAGTGTTTTGCTTTTGATTGAAACTCTTAATCTCTGACAATACTACAAACTTAAATGGAGGGCTGCTGAATCAGCTTCTGCTGTGGAGTTTAGCTATGCATGATTTGGCTTCCTTTGTTAATCAAGACTTACGCTATCCTGCTCTTGATATATTGATTAATCTCAACCTGCAATCAGACCCACATAATTTCTAATATCAACTTATAATTTCCGAAAAGCAAATGTTCTAGTGCTGTGTTTCGTATTTAACACAGTTGATTGGAATACTTTGTTGTTTTTAATTAAAGTAGTTGTTATGAAATGTCACAGGTTCCTGTGATAAAAGTAAACCACTCTAATTGTTTTACTAATTGTATTGCACGTTATCTGTGATGTATCCCAAAAAGAGAGGGGCAAATTTCTGAACAGACTCAAGTAACAGATTCACGTGTTGTCGCTACTACATTTACCATTCTGTTGTGTTAATTGTAGAATTACCTCTGACGAATCCATATACAATTTTATTTGGTACAGATACATATATTTCAGACAGATCTTCAAATTTAAGTTTGCCGTTTAGTTCACAAATTTATAAGTGCATGACACCCCGCACTGAATTTTATCTCCTAGTATTTTACAATGTTGACTGTGGTACACTTACACGTTCTAGATTGTAGGTTCTGGCATATCGTTATGGTAAACTTTACCAAAATTCACAGAGTCAAATTTATTAAAACAATGTGGATTTCTAAAGGCCACTTTTACTGTTAAATTCAACACGCAATTTTTAGTGTATAGAAGTATTAGCAGTATAGCTACTTCATCGAAAATGTACATACTTGCCAAAATGGCATATGGCGTATGAACTATTGAGGAACTAGAATCTGTATGCGCTCAATAATTTTGAACTGTCTGCTATACTATTTATTAATGATCCGTATGCGGAATAAAATGCCATTCAGCCAACGTCTTTCCGGAGGATGCATATTAAGATATAAACACGGAGAACAGTAGTCTTCATGACCTATATTTGAACTAAATTTACGAGCAAACTATTTTAAAAAAAGTATGCCATGCAGAGTGACCATTCATATTCTATTCTTTACCTAGGAAACGAAATAGTGTGATTAACCTTATCAAGCGCGTTGCTGAAGTTACTGCATACGCAATGCACTTGAACACGATTATCTATAATAAAATTACAATGTTCTTGCAATTTCCAACGTAATTAAATTTCCGAAAAAATATCTGTTTCGGAGGGGAGTTGAACCCAACATATCTATATCTCCGGTATAACGTGCTAAACCCTTGTACAATGGCCTCGTGATGCAAGAGTTTGGGACGCTATACCGGAGATATAGAGATGTTGGGTTCAAGTCCCCTCCGAGACCGATATTTTTCCGGAAATTTAATTACGTTGGAAATTACAAGAAAATTGAAATTTTATCATTACTAATGCCAACGGTGGTTTAGTATTGATATTCATATTAATATTAGTATTAATGTGGATGTTAGTTTAACGATTATCTATACTTTTCAGGATTGAGTCGACAAGCACAACTAAATTAGCTAATGATAAACAAGAGCAAACAAAGATGTGTTGCTGTATAATTATAGTGTTTCTAATAGTATCTTAGACACAATTATCAGTAACTGACTTGAAAATTGTAAGTACCACAGATAGCAAGGACACTGGTGCGTAGTTAGTGACAATATCTATGACAGCCTTTTAAAATAGGAATTATATAAAAGGTTTTCCATTCTAGAGGAAATGTAAAATTGGAAAGAGAGTTGTTAGACAATATACTCAAAGGATAAGCTACAAATAAATTTGATTCGTATAATTCAATAGAAAAGACCAAAAGACCATCGGAATCCGCACCCTTCATAAAATTGAATTTATCTATTTTCGCCTCACACAAGCCTCATTACTATAACAACTGCTCAAAACTGAATTATCTCCGACAATCACTGTTATGTGGTACATGATTATGATCAAAAACTAAAGATAAATAGTCAGAAAATAGAAGTAAAAAGTAAAAAGTGGTGTTTATCGAACCTAATTTAACTGAAGCCTTCAATATAGTAAATCATTGTATATTATTGAGTTAGTTGTACCGGTATAGCATTAGAGGATTGGCTTACCGTTTGTTTAGTTTGTATTTAGCAGGTATAGGCAGTTCACTGAAGTGACGCATGTACATACAGATAACGGTATCAGATATTACAGCAGGGATCAATATTGAGGTCTTTGTTAATCTTTTTATATACAAATGACCTACCGGCATTTGTGTCTGGCAGCGTCACGTCGTACACTGACGATGCTACGGTTGTATTAACCGGATGTGACTATGATAAATTAACATATAATAGAAATATGGTGTTGCAATGGTTAAAGGAATGATTGTATTTAAATATATTAGTTCTTAATAGTGTCAAAACTAAGGTACTAGTATTCGAAGACGCGAGGGACAACGATTTCTTATTTTATTCCTACCTATCATATCTGGTTGTAGACCGTTGGGATTAACCTTGGATAACAGAACCTTTATACATTCTAAGGAAAATGAAGAAGTTATATGATATAAATACATTAAAGATGATTTATTGCGCTCATTTTAATTTACATCTATGTTACGGCCAGCTCCTTTGGGGTACAAAGAAAAATTTAAATTCTATCTTACTGTTGGAAAAGTTTAATTAAAAATATAAGCCGAATAGAAATCTGTGGAGAGTCTTTTCTGGAGTAGTCTGCAATTTATATATACTTGAAGCAGCATTCATTATACGTGCATCGTTGCTTCGAAAGTTTTGTGGTGTTACAGGAAATCCTATCCATATTCGGTGCTACATTCGTCTTAAAAATTCATAATCATTTACTGGCAAAGTTGCGATGAGGCTCATTGGGGCGTCTGAAAGAATTCCTTAAACCAAATAGTATAGTCATTATATAATACTTCTGACTTCCAGCAAGCATGCTACGCGCTGTGAGACCAGTGTGTTGATTGTTGTTGCGGTTATTGTATCGTACTGTAATTATTATTAATGTTATTGTTTGGATTTCGCACCACCAGTATGGCGAATTATAATTATTTGTCTATCTATAACCTCAGTCAAAGCGAAATTTTTGAAAAGAATTCTCGGAAACAATGAGATAGTTAAAACTTTACTAATGCCAATGAAGAATAACGATAATTGTTCAAAAGGATGTCATGCATTAATGAAAGTCAATTTCAATGTTTAACAGTAAAATTCTAGAAAGGTCAAACTGAAAATTCTTGTAAAAATCTCAAATACAGTGTAAACAAATCGGATCCGACTCAGATGATCGGGAGTGTATATTCCTATACATTCATGAAGAGAAAAATACGGATATTTCCCTGTCTACTTATAGCACGTACTTTATATAAAGTAAGTGTCATCTTTTTTAAACAATAAACCCAATACACCACATATGTTGTAACACACCGAAGCACCTTTCAAAACAATCGTCGCCGAATGATGTCAAGATGCGCTTCAGCGCACTTATTGGCCAGTATTTAAAAGTTAGAATTTTGTTTTTGTTTCGGAATTTTGGTTATCCCTCGAAATGAAAACACATCGCGATCTGTCAAGGATAGAAGCTTGGTGGGCCATAGGTTAATTGGAAACTGGAGGAAGTGAAGTGAGTCAAAACGTACTTTCTAGACCTCGGAAGTGCTTTTTCAAAACTGAAAATATTTGTCAAAGAGAAAGGCGAGGTTAGCCAATATCAATAATACCAAGAGGTGATCGATACATGTCGCAATTGGTGCACATGGGCTGCACTCTTAACAGCTTCCAAGTGAATCTTCTGTTATCACTGGAAGGATAATATTAATGCAAACAATAAGAAATCATTTGCATAGTTCTGGTTTATGCGTCACAAGCTATTGCTTTGTTTTCTTCTTACCGCACAGTATAGAAGAGCCCTCAGTATGTGATCTAATAAGTATATAAATTGAGACCATATTGAATGGAGACGAGTATTATTCAGTGATCAATCTAGATTAACGGCGTGAATTTGGCACATGCGAACAATTTGTGGAGGAAAGGTCTCGCAGTGATGTATAAGCGGGGCACCTTCTATAGAAAATATGGTTTTCACCGGCCAGAGATATCCAGATGAGATTCTGCTAACCATCGTTAATAACGCCAGCTCCCACCAAGCAAATACTGTGAATAAGCAGTTTTATAAAGTTGGTAAAGAGAGAATGGACTGGGTAGATAATTCCGCAGATGTTAATCGAATGGAACGTGTAAGTTGCTGTCAGACAAGAACAGAATATGACTCTGACCCAGTTCATGCCACCAAGATGTCAAGAGATCTTACCTGTTCATGAGAAAAAATTCGAAAGACAGTAAAATAAACTAAGTTAACATATGGATGGACCTAGAACCCTCTTTCAATCAGCGGTAAGAATTCTACAAAAACTCTAGAATTGATCGAAGTCATTAGAAATTGCTCTCATTTAAATGTATTTCCCGAATACTCATCTTGCATCCATTAGCATATGCTTGACGTTCTGTAGTATTCCATAGTGTGTCTCATTTAGACACCATTTCATTAACAAGAATAGGGCGGAAAACAAGACGGGATAGGATCAGGAATGAAGATATTAGAGAAGTAACAAAGCAAGAACCAATAAGAAAAAAAAATAAGGAGGAAGCAATTAAGTTGGTACGAACAAATAGTAAGGATGAAGACAGATAGAATTACAAGAAAAATAATGGAGACAGGACATCTAAAAAAGAAAAGAAGAGGAAGACCTACCAAGAAATGGGTAGATCAGATAAGCGAAATGGATAGAAGGAAGGGAAAAACTTAGATGAAATGAAAGCAGTGGCAAGAAGTAGAAGAGGATGGAAAAAATGGATACAAAAATAACCTGAATTCTCATTCGATACCTGAAAAGGTATAAGGATATGAGAAGAGGAAGAGACCATTACATGTACAAATAAGAACAGGAAGTTGAAAAGAGCGGTAAAAACATTTAAATCTTTGTGAGAGTGAGAGGAAATAGTTGGTAACATTTTTATGTAGGAATTTGTTGCAGTTGTTAGCTGGCAGTAAATTATTCTCTCAGTATAGTTTACTTTAGTTCAATTAGTCATATTACCCATACCTACAAAAAATATGCACATAAAAGACCTATTACATCTTTACGTAAAGATGTTGGGTTCGAGTCCACTCCGAGACCGATATTTTTTCAGTAATTTAATTACATTGGTAATTGCAAGGAAATTGTCATTTTGTCGAAATGAGTTTAAACCAGATTAACATGTTGAGGTGCTGGCAATAAATATTTAAATTAAGAAGTTGAAACTAATGAAAGTGTAAAATCACCTTTTTTTAAATTCATTACCACTTTTATTAAATAGCCACTAATTATTTTGATCACTGTACAATAAAGATTACAGATCTACAAAATAACTTGTGAATCTGGAAAGACCTGATTTATTTTCAGCTCTATTAGCTTTACACAACTATAAAAGTCGTCGTATATCATGTTTAGAAGTATCTATTTGCGCGTAAGTGGTGTAATAATTGTTTTTATATTTTCTTGGCTAGGTAGACGAAGGCATCGAGGCGATGTTATGCTGTTGGCTCCAGCAGTTGCAGGAGTTCGGCGGACCAGAGGTCGATAAACCTGACCTACTCCAAGGGTCCGGAGGTAATGCAAGAACACCCTTACGCGGAGGATCCAGCCCTAGCCTCGCGAAGCAATTAATTGTCGATCCGAGGGTCCGATATAATGTGAGTTTAATCGCTTATATTCTATAATATATGTATATCGCTTTCCTATTTTGATCGCGTTGGATATAATAGAAATTTGCTCTTGTCATCACCTCAATTCAGCGCTGGAGTGTCCAAAGGACGACACAAATTGAAAATATTTACTCGCTTACGGAAAGAGATATGCTTACATAGGATTGGACCGTGATTCAGTAAAATTGTTTGGCGTCAAAATTTGTATATAGGGGTTTGCTCTCCACGTCTATTATAAACTTTTATTGTTGCCTTTATAATACCTATTATAAAAATATACATGCGCAATACATAAATAATAACAATGTTTTAGTAGTCAAGTAGAAAGGCAAACGTCAAAGGAAAAATACATTATACAATAAATGAATACATAATATTCATTCACCTAGTAGTCTGGAATGTAGAAATTCATCTATGGTATAAGGTTCAATATTTAACAGCAATTTGTGAATTGATTCTGTAAATACATGAATGCTGCTTACTTGTTGTATTGTATGGGGCAAACTATTGAAAAATTCTGAACTCACATAACTAAGACTCCTTTCAGTCAAGTGTAGCCTATGTTTGGGGTAGCAGTAATTTATTTTGTGTCTAGTATGGTTAGTGTGAAGGAAAGTATTATGTTAAAACAATATTTAAGTTTGAATAAAAACACTAAGCATCCGAAAATGTAGATTGCAAACATGGTCAAAAATCTGTTAGCTCTAAAATGTTCTCTAGAAGATTGATTGTAATTGAGGCGCAACATTAAACGCAGGGCCTTTTTTGACTAACGAAAATACAATCGAGTTCTCCACTGCTTCCCCAAAAGACAACTTTAAATGGGGATAGCAGAAGAATAAACCAATCGTAGTACATCAGCGCTAACTACATCACGTAGTATGTGTATACAATAACAGAAAGTACATCTATATGACCAGACCTAGATCTATATGACCATTTCATTTGAGACAGTCACCCACAGCAAGGTTCAACGGCTGAATGTTGTACATCATGGTGGTAGTTATTGAGAGATAGAAGCTTAGGATAATTAATTTCCTTCGCTTTTAAGAGCATAATGTTGGTTTTATTATGATCAAGAATTAAACTATTAGCAGTTAATCATTATTCAGGTAACGTCAAGTAGCTGGACCCATTGTCGATGACCGTCTCAGATGAAGATCCCACAACTACCAAAGAAGTACCATCGGCCTAGTTCATCATCATGGGTCTATTTTCCATCAAAGAATATTCGACAGCGTAGACATCATTAAAATAGATAACAAATAGTAGTGACCCCAAAATACTGTGTTGAGGTACGCCCTGACAAGTATAAATGGTATTCGAATAAACACGAACATCATTAGAGTTGGTTTCAACTATCTGCGTCTATGACTCAAGTAAATGTTAAACTGTAAACATAGCATGTTGGCAGATGCCATACACAATAAAATATTATAAACGGTAGACAAATTGATCGGTAAAAAATCCAGCTACCTAAGGTATGTAGTGGAAGAGAATTCAAGTATACATTTACTTAAAAAGATATAGATATTAGTTCTCAAAGTAATTAGTGATGCGTAACAAGCAAATTTAAATTTCATTTCAGGAATAAATTTATTTCAAAAAGCAAAAACGTTGTCGAAGCAATTCTTTTCTTAACTGTAGAAGATAATAAAGAAGTAATTGTACATTTGACGATGGCGCGATGAATTGATCTCAAATACATTTACATGCATAGAAATCGACCACATCGCAATTTCCAATTAAATTATTTTTCTTTTAGAAACTGGAACTCAGATCAAAAACAGAAAGATATAGAAAATGATTTACATTGGAGCAAAATGATCACTCTACTGTATCAATGACATTAAGAAATCGTCGACTTGATGGGGTTCAAGTGCAAGTACAACTTTATGAAGCTTGAGGGGTGAATATTAGTCAGCGAGCAACACGACGAACACTATACGAAATAAATCTCAGCCTTAAGAAAACGTGCGTCTTGACCAAAACTTATGCTCAATCATTGTCATCCACTTCTACAGTTCACGTGGGTTGTTCTATTCTCATATGAGACAAAGATATGCTTTTATGGCACTAAGCAAAGACAGAGGATGTACCGAAAACTGATTTGGAGTGCAATTTAGGTCAAGTCGGGTTCAGAAAGAGAGAGATGTTAACAGGAGCTTACTATATTGTAAATACTCTAGCACCTAGCGTTCTAGATTAGGTTTATTGGGGAAGATTTTACTTTCATGCATAACAGTGTGAGACCACATGCTCCAATAATCGTCCGAGGCTACAGTGAAAGTATAGATTTTCGAATTATACAGTGCCCAGAATGCAGCTTGGAGTCTAACCCAATAGAACATTTCTGAAATGAGGTAAAACGAAGAATCTGCACCCCAATATCGATATCAGAGCCTTCTGTTGCAATAGAAGACGAGTGGCATATTAATCCAAAAGAAAGAATATCGAATTTAATTAGATTTACGCTTAATTGTATGCGGAATGTTACAGGGCAAAAAGGAACCATATCCATTATCAGAAATTAATTGCAAGTAATATAAATTTGTTATATACGTTGCATTTCAGAACTTTTCGTTTCAAAACATGAAAGGAATTCTAATGAATTTAGGCTTACGTTAGAGCGTATTAAATAATCTTTTAAACAGCGGAAGTTTTTTATTCTGGCTTTAGTTTCTAAAAGAGAAATAATTACATTGAAAACTGCGAAGTGGTAGGTTTCTATGCATGTAAGCCATGTAAGTCTGACATTGTTGCGCATTAAAATGCAACCCAATGATATCGATGATCTTATAGAACACCATTTTCTACAAATACGAGGCCATGAAACATACCTGCCCATACCATCACAGAAGCTCCACGAAAACGTATTTGCTTAGAGAGGATATAATCTGTATATCTTTCATCAGCACTTGGTTCCATTGTTGAATAGACCAATTTACATGCAAACTAAAAACGTGCTCCTCGATGCAATTGTGGTCCAGTAGAAAGTCTCACCATCCTTTTTGAGTCTTCGTCGATCTGTCCTTTCCTTTATTCCAATGCCAGGCACTGTTTGTAAGCAGTGCTTACGTAGAACTGCTCTCGATTTGAGATTGCTTAATGTGTCAAAAGTAATATGACAATCGTCAATCGTAGTTGTTGCTTTTTTCTCCCAGAATCTGTTTATCTTGTAGTAAGCGGTATTCTCAATATGTGCAACACATGCCGTCGAGGGTAAACGTATCCTGAATTAAGACAACGATTTGAGAAACGTTTGGGATATTTAAATGGATCGCCATGGCGTGGGCATTAAATGATTGGTACTTTTATTAATTGTCAAACTCAATAGAAGAAGTATTCCTTGCAAGCCTACTTGGTCTTTTCATAAATATGAAAAGTGCGATGTATTCCTGCAACTAACGGAAACGAGTTAATTTGGTAAGATGACAATTTTGCTATTTGAAGCTAAAAGCATTGTTATTTTGGATTGGTTTTAAACCCCAGTGCATTAATAACGATAAAATGTGTAATCGGAGAGACTTTTCAATAGCATTTGTGGGTGCTGTTTTTTGTTGCTCAGTGTATTAAGGGAGAGAAGAAATGGGATTTTTAAAGAATACTTTCTTGACACTGCATAGCCCCCTAGGTTACTTAGGTTTTGTGAAGTAACATGGAAAATTACGAATGCCTAAAGATCGTCTTAGGCTATCTTTTTTATTTTGATTTATTTCAAAAGTAAAAAAAAGAACAACTTCTCTGAGATGAATTTCTGATTTATTTGTTGAAATAACCACATGAATATTATATTTGTATAATTGGTGTATAAACCAAACACTTGATTAACGAACCAGTTTAATATAATTTTCCAGCATGAGACTCCAATTGCACTTTTTAATGATGTTGGTATAACAATCATAAATTTGCCGAACTCGTATCTTTATCGAGTTAAATTGACATCTATGGTTATGTAAAACGTTGTGGCCAAAAAGTTGTTTGGATTTATGTTCCAGAATTATTTTTCTAAAAGTACACCTGGAAGAATATGAATGAATTAATATTCTCAATGTAGTTCTTGATAAGATGAGACATTCCATATTAACCTATACTGGAAAGTTGCTTTAACTCTTTCAGGCGTAGGAATAAAATCCCATGAGAAAATCGATTCTTTTTCAGCGTGCTTTGTCGTCCTGCCTGGTTTTTCATAGTTGCCTCGGTTAGACAAATTGCAATAATTTCAACGTTAAATTGTTTGATGTACGCGGTACTTTATACAAAATATATACATTGACTATCGGAACATCTATAAAATGCCAAAATAAGCGGTGCCATCATTGCCTTGCGGTCAATGCTATACAAAGCTTTGTATATATCAGTACGATGACGTCACCCATGCATCTTCGTGTATTCTTTCACAGATAATGGACTGGATATTTGTCTGTTAGTTCTATCTTTCTCCCTCCTGCTTATTTGAGCACACTGGAAAGGATCATGAATAGATGATAATAGCTGTACAGATCGTTTATCCTTACATTTGGCGTATGAAATATTTCGTCCATTTATCGCTCAATCGCTTTGGCTTCTTACTAGATTTTTGTCTGATAATAGCTACGAAAGTCTCTTCCAGTTTATTCTAATACTACCACAAGAGTATAAATTGTTTGCCCTCACTTCTTCGAGACGTAAAGTTGTCATGTAGAAATGGTAATAATTTTTAGACAGAGATGAAATAAGTTTTTTCACGAAACATTCTCCTAACTGATTCTCTTTCTTACCTTTACACTTCCCTATATAAATAGCGACATCGCAAATACATCCATGTAAGTTGCCCCTAATTCGCGTTTTATTGGTTTTTAGGGGCAAATATTTTTATCTGCGCGGTTTGAAGTTTTCCATAAGCACCTTTCCTGGAGGTAAGGGAGAATTGTTATTCCGGTGAAAGTGGTACAAGAGTCATTATTAGAGACCGGATTATATGCAAAGTGCATATATTTTATTTTATTTATTTATTATATTTTACGTCTATATGTAGATGTATTACACTGATTAATTAAAGTTAATTATGGTTAATTAACTTTAATCAGTGTAAGACATCTACAAATAGACGTAAAATATAATAAATAAATAAAATCAAATATATGCACTTTGCATATAATCTGGTCTATGTTTGATATAAATTTGTCTCATAGCTCAAAATATGATCCAGTAATCTTTATAAATCGAAATTTGTTTTACTTCCATTAGCAAGTTGATAGCAATAAAACATTGCAATGTTGCCTTGTTCATTGGCGTAAAATTATCTGCTTTTTTGTTACGAATTAGTTTGAAGTGTAATGTCTTCAACTACCTCAAATAGTAATAGAAAAGAATCCACTGTAACAACAACTTCATCTATTTTTTGGACTAACAATTTTATTAACATTATTCGTTTTTTCTTCCAGTTATGAACAGCAACTCTTCTTGTTACGGGTACATTACCCTCATCATCAAATTTACTTTTATCAGTTTTATAACTTCATTTTCAGAAACATGTAATTGTTCTTAATCTACTGCATTATTTTCTTCACCCAAAACATCATCTAACGGAATTTCGTCTATTATATTAGGTGTTCCAAAAGTCTTTTTGAATTGGTTCGATTTGCAAGGCGAACGCTGTCGCTGAGTGGAGAGTGGGGGTATGCCAATCGCTAGCCCGTTCCTTGGACATTTAATTGCTAGGGAGCATTTTGCGGGAGCGGAGCGTGCTTGCTGTGTGCGCTTGTTTTACAAAAAACTTCTCACACGAGGCGCACCTTCACCTTAGTGGCCATGTAACCAGGCAGAACTTACCAAAGGTATGAGAGGCCAGATCACTCGTCAAAAGTTACTGTTTAGGCTGCATGTCAGCACATGGAATTATTGGCCCATACTTTTTTGATGATGGCAGAGGTCCTACAGTAACCGTAAATACCGAGGAATATGTGGAGATGATTAGCAACTATTTTACACCAGCTTTGTAAGATTTTAATGGCTTTAATCGGAACACTTGATACCAACAAGATTGAGCGACATCTCGTGTCCTTACCAATTGTTCGTGAAATTTTCCCTGGAAAATTGATATCTAGACGTGATGAGATAAACTGGCCGGCATGTGGTCCCGACTTGACACCAATGGATGTTTTGCTATAGGACTGGTTTAAATCAAAGCTATAAAGCAACACTGCGCATCTTTTGATTGAATTAAAAGACAATATTCGAAGAGAAACGGCGGCTATCGCGGAGAATATGTACGGAGCAGTTCTCGAAAATTTTGCCTCAGGTTTAGAAGAGTGCAAGCAAAATGACGGAATACACTTAGAAGATATTATTTTGAAGAAATAAATTCCCAAAGCCTATATTTTAATAAAAAACAAACAATTTATTCGTTAAACTTAGCCATTATTTTATTATATCCTTTTTATTTTGAAAAGGACCTTGTATTATAAAGTTGTGAATTGATTATATTGTTCAAATAATAGCGCTCCATTTTTGGAACAACATAAGAGCCGGAATATTAGTCTTGATAAGATGCTTCATGAAAAGAAATATATATTTCAACGACTTCAAGAATATTTGAAATACTTGTGTGCTGTTGTTCAAGTTATTGTATGCATGAAAACTTACTTCAAAATTGTTCGAACAAATACAATATATTCTTCTTTAATACTTATAGAGCAATGTGGTTACCCTATAAAATCATCTTAATTTAAATTTAAGGATTTTGAAATGATGGTTCATGACACTAAAGAGTTAATACATTTTGGAGCATCTACAGAAGTAATAATATTTTATTTACTAGAACGCAAATTTATTATTTCAACGCAATCACTTACAAGAATCTTGTACTTAAGAGACATTTAAAACAATAACGACAAATTTCGGGTAGTTCTGTTTCGTACAACTAGTACGATAACAATAAGTAATTCAAGATAATTTTTAACAGGGCGATTTGGTACAAATGAAACCAGTTCCTTGCGAAAGCGGCGGAGTGGAGCTACGAGCCAAAACTGTCGAATTGCTCGTCCTCCTACACGGACTACGACACGAGAACCTAAACCCCCTAATAGGATGCTTGGCGGAACCGCCGCGCGCGGCGCTGGTGTCGGAATGGTGTGCCAGGGGATCCCTGCAAGACGTCCTGCAGCAAGACGACATCAAATTAGACTGGTCTTTTAGGTTAAGCTTATTGACGGATTTAGTTCGGGCAAGTAAATTCTAATCTAAAACTAGAGATTTCGCGCTAGAAAGAATTGAGTGAGGATAAAAACGAGAGAACCGGTAACATGTGTTACCGCTTTATGACCACTATATTGTTGTTTTTTTCTTGTTTTTGACGGACTTTATTGCTTTATATATAAGGGCTAATTAGTATTTGCAGGAAATAATGATTTCTTTTTGTAGGGACTTAAGGTAGCTCCTTAAGGTAGTTACGTCTTGTAATGTGTAGAAAGCAATAAAGAAACAATGCAATTTTTAAATCTTGTTTATAGGTTAACATAAAACAAAGACGACACTACTTAAAATGAACTTTACGAAATATTTTCTTTATAACGCAATTCAATTTATTTGCAAATTTCATATCGGAATAAATGTACTTTAAAAAGGACGTCGTAACTTCTACTACTACTGCAGTGTGCACTTGTTCGAGTTATTTCTTCATAAGTTATGTAGCAGAATCTTCCACTCACCGTTCAAAACTTGTTTTTAAAACTTTTAGATGAATGAATAGCTCAATGTTTGCTTTCTTGTTAGATATATTTGCGTTGTAATATTTGAAACGGTACTTCAATTGCTTGTAGAATAAAAAAAGCGTTGTGTTTTAGTAATGATTTCATATCTTCAGGTTTTGATAAAAAGGCAATACGACAATAGAGTTAGTGTTAAACCATGACATTATTGTATAATAACCTAAACATACATTATATTGGCTTACACACATTTTGGTGCCTCGAATTTTTTAACTGTAATTAAACAATTTTAGTGCGCCTAATCAAAAATCCCGTCAGATTTGTTCTGTCAGATCTAGTTTTCGAAATTCACTCTTTCTATCCTATTTAGGAAAAATTCGCCAAAATTAAATACAATGTTTTGTTATGTACATAACTTTTTAAATATTACTATTTGATAATTGTTAGCTGAAACACTAAAAATGGGTAGGAGGTATTTATTTAACAGAAGAATGTGCATATACAACTTTCAATCATCGGTTAAAAATTTCCTTTTATAATATTTCCTTGCGTGAGGTTTATCGGAACAATCTCGCTGAAGATTCCAGTAGTAATCGGCTATCATATGGGTATCCCATCTTACTTAGTACCCTTCCTCCATAATTCTTATATCCTTGTAAAGTCTTTCGCCCTGTTCCTTACTAGCATCACTTAAGCTTTCTGGAAAACGATCTAAGTATCTGTCAAGGTAATGAATCTTTATGCTCATGTTAGATCCGAGCGTGTGAAAGTTAGAAAACATCTGTTCTATTAACTACTCAAAAACTAGAGCCGTTAGGAAGAAATGTCAATTATTTCTGGAAGTAGCACATCAAAAATACTCAGTCAGTTGGCATTTTACAGGCACCACGACAAAAATTTATTTTGTTGGGCGGTGTTGTATTTAATTTAATATGAATAGTATTGAAATTTTAGATTTCAATGGTCTTAGTAATTGAAGGAATATCTTGGTATAACAACAACACCATTCTTTTAGCGTTAGAATCACTCGATTCCAGTGTACAACACCCCTCTCCAAAATTTGCACGAAAATTTTTATAAATATAGCGGAAGTTATAATAGATATACGTTCTGCAAGGACGATGCAAACAGCGGCAACTTTCTTGCTGAATCAGGTGAAGCACTGACAAACATTGACTCTAATTTATGTTCAAGAAATAGTTCCACCTGTAATTTGGCCAATGGTAAATTTTATCGTAATCACTATTTATTTCCTTCTTAATCTTGACTGCATACACATTAATTTTTCTAAGAAAGATAGGGGGAGATGAATTTTGCCGACATTGCTTCACCTGTTATTGAACTCACGAGTCGCCAGTGGATGCAAATTACTTTTGAAAAATTATATGACGAAGAATTGCGTGCCTCATGCCCCACATTTCTTGTTCATTGTCAATCTTCGAAGTAGCTCCTTTAAATACAATTTCCACATATTCTTGGATCTTCTGCACAACTGAAAGTTTCTTAACCAGGTTATTTTCTAAATAACCTCTGGCAACCTTGCTTAACTCCAATCCACCCACTTCTTATAATCGTTCATATATAATCTTCAGCACTTTGAACTTGTTCCCTGTATCGCCACTCACAAAACAGACGCTTTTTTTTCCATAATATATTTTTGTTCTCCCAGGCAGCAAATCCAATATTCCACTGTTCCCTCTCTCTCTAGAATGTTTTCACGAATATCATCTTCCATGATTTTTTCAAAAAATACAAACTTTTAAGTGTTTTCTTTTATAAATTTTTAAGTATTTTTTATATTTGTTGATACGAGGGCGGCCTGAAATGTTTCCGGAATCGGCAACACATGGTGTGCGAAGGTTGAAGTAGATTCATTGGTCGGCAAGGGCAACCTTTTTTATAGCAACTGTAAAATTTCAGACGTTTACTGTCAATAGTTGTTGTTTAGGAGTGGGTTTTGTATAGCAAGTCAGACGGTTTCACAAAAAAAATGATAAAATCGAATTTCGTGCAGTGATAAAACACTTCTGGATGGCTGGGAAAACGGCCACGGAAATTCGAAATATTTGCTAAAGGTTCATGACAGATGTACTTCATCATTTTCAACCATCAGCTTCTGGGTGCGCGAGTTTAAACGTGGCCGCACAAGTACAAGTAAAGACGCCCTAAAATCGCTACCAACGATGAAATGGTCGACAAGATTCATAATGTCGTGTTAGCCGATCGCCGATTGAAGCGGAAAGAGATAGGAGAGACAACAGACACCTCAGGAGAAGGCGCTTTCCATATCCTACACGAAATTTTGAGTATGAAAATGCTTTCGGCGCGATGGGTACCACGTTTATTCGTACCGGGGCAAAATGAAATCGGGTGACCTTTGCGGCGGAGTGTCTGACCAAGATCCAATGCAATCCAAGAGATTTCTTCATGCGTTTCGTAACTATGGATGAGACCTGGATCCACCAGTACATACCAGAGACCAAGGAGTAGTCGAGGCAGTGGACTTTTTCGGGCGAATCGGCTTCGCATCTGCAGAAGGGAAGGACGAATACGGAGCAATACTACAGCGATTTACTGACCCAATTCGATGCAGTATTGAAGAAGAAACGGTCTCGTTTCTTCTTCAATAAAGTCCCGCATCGTCGTGTTCAAATTGAATGAGTTGCACTACGAATTAGTTTCTCTTCCTCCATATTCACCGGATCTAGCTCCCAGCGACTTTTTCCTATTCCCCAAACTGAAAAAGTCATTGGGAGGAAAGAGATTTGCCTCAAATGAAGAGGTCATCGCCGCTATAGCTGCCTATTCTGCAGACACCGATACATTCTACTTTTTTGACTGCTTGAAGAGACTGAAGCACCGTTTGAAAAAGTGTGTTGATCTTCGAGGGGACTACATCGAAGGATAAAAATAAAAACCACACCAATACCGTGTTTTTCTTGTCGATTCCGGAAGCATTTCAGGTCACCTTCGTAAAAACTTTTGTAGTTAAATATGCCTGTTCTTTAATTATTTTTTAAAACACCCTTCATGAGATTTTTGATATTTACAATATTTATGATAAATATATAAACTAATATATGTCAATAAAACTTCTATTTTATAATAATTAAATAATAATAATTTTATTTAATAATAAAATTTAAATTATATGGCAAGTACTGAATAAGAAATAGTGACTTTTGCATTAAAGTTTGTATTCATGAAATTAATTATTTTTAACAAATTTTTTCATATAATATCCAAAGTGATAGTTTCATTTATCCTTAGAAATATCGTTAACAAACGAACGTCGTCAATAGCGTTCTATAGACAACTCTAATCAATCAATTTCAGTATTATTACGTTCTATTATCTGCTTGTATCACTAATCCACAATAATAAGCATCTAACTCGAACGCGAATATTTTGACATATTTGTTAACAAGGTAAATTTAATTATAGGGTATGAAATATCTACATTCGACGCCCATTAGGGTCCACGGCTACCTGACGTCTAGGAACTGCGTTATCGACGCTAGATGGGTCCTAAAGGTAACCGATTACGGCTTGCCAGCTTTTTATGAAGCCCAGGGGATTACGCCGCCTCAGAAGAACGCCCGAGGTAAGTGTAGGGGTCGAGATGTCGTGAATAATTGAAAAAGCGCTTTCTTACGAAGTGATATTTAGCGCGGATCCCGGGATCTCGTTATCGTACCATTCATTTCACCGCGTTCGGGTTTTTCAAGACCGGTGTCGGCGCAAGTGCAACACGTGTAATTGCATCGCGTTGCAAGATTTTTTAGATGCAGCAAGTTGTTCGGAATAAATTTTTGAAAAGCACTAGTTCTTTCAACTTGATGTGTAGCAAATTGGGAGCAAAAATTAAATTGACTTATTCTGTGGCATGACAGGCAATAAATCAATACAGTACACATGATAAAAGTATTTTATTTGTCACTGTCAAATCACTACTCACTACCAATAAGATATTTTGAAGAAATAATTTCATTGCTTGCTAGAGGGTAAACTTATACGATCATATAGTATTTAATAAAGTTGTTGATTCGGCGATTCAAAATCTATTCAAATAATGGTTACCGGTTACAAGTCTGAACATCCTCAAGCCAAAACACTCCAGAGAAGGACTATATAATTAAATAGACGCATACAATAGCCATCACTAGCATTACGACAACAAAATTACATTAAGAACCACACACTAAAATTGTGAAAAGCCAAAAACAAAACAATTAAAATGTCAAAGGGACAAGTCAATAAATTTGATACACCTTGTGCAAAGGAAGTCACTAAATAAGTGACAAATTGCTGTAGAAGACCTGAAAATAGCAGTGAGCTATTTCTCTATCTGTAACTAGGTGTTAGTACAATCCAGGTTTATGATATATAAATAACAATTGCCTACTCCCGAGGGAAATATCTTGATAATCTCTTGATAATCTCAGGCTGCATTCTGCCCATTTGACCCAGGCGAGAATTGCAGAATTAAGTTCATGAACATCCGGCTTATAGTCCCAACCTAACTTTAAGCGACTTATCTGTTTGGTCCACTCAAATTCATTTTGATGGCAAACATTTCGACAGTGATAACGATGTTTAACAAAGGGTACGCATGTGGTTTAGACGACAATCCAAACACTTTTATGCAGCCGTCATTGGGACATTAATAAAGCGATGAGATAAGTGTATTAATGTACTCGGAGACTTTGTTGAAAAATAAAACTTGTTTTTGGCTAACTATTTCTCTAATTAATTTTATAATAGCTTTTCCATAACCTACTTACTGACTTTCCCTCCTATGTTTATTGATATTTACTTATTGCCGTATACATACAAGTAATTTTGTAAAATACTTTTTACAATGCACTTATTTCCAAGTTCAGTAGTTTTACCTGTGGGGAAGCTGAAAATGATGGTAATGTGTTTATTGTTGGTCCTGTCTTTCTTACTCACTGTACATAGGAGACGAGAAAAATTTAAAATCATCCGCTTTTAACGGCGCTAACTTATCAAGACGGAAAAATGAGACAGCCGCGGTGGGCAACGCTACGTCTTGTTTTGTGTATATATTGAAGACTGCCATCTAATGTCACGGAGGGGAAATTATGCTGTAAATTTTCATGACTATTAACGCGTGCTACCAGTGTTTGCTTTGTTGTCTGTAAAATTGGATTATTTACTTACGGTGGTATTTGCAATTACGGCGGTTTCTTGTGTAGGTCGACGGGCGGTGTTATTAATTCGAATAAATTAGGAATTAATCTTCCTAGTTTGCTGGTGGAATAGTAACTCAGTAGTGGTTAATTTAATGGAAGTGCCGGGTTCGCAACATTAAATTACGAGCAAAGTGAGCGTGAGATTTTCGTTTGCTTTTATAATTGTGTCTGTAAGATAAGCATTACTCTATAATTTTGATGCGGTTGCAAAGGAAAGCAAAGTACGCGAATTGTTATTCTCCTTTAAAGTATTCAAACCATACTTGGTTTAAACCATCATAATCATCATTATAATTAGAGTCACCGCCTTCGAAGATTTGTAATAATTCTTGTAATTCGAAATAAAAAAGTAACAAACTAAAATAAGTAATATTACATAGTGAAAATATTTTGGTAATTCTACTTAATTTTTAAGATATGTATAGTAATTGAGTTAGTTATTGTTAAGAAAATGGTTTAGTATTATTTCTAAAGCGGCTTTCTGTTAAGCTTTTAAAATCTAGTCAAAACGTTATATCTTAAATTATTCATATAATACATTCGTGTAAAAAACAATACTTAACGTAAAAGATGCATGTCACATATTTATGGATTTTATACCAAACAAAAACAAGTATGTGCCGTATTTGAATTATTAGACCGCCAAACAAAATAATTTGCTTGTCGTGATGCCTGTAAAATACGAACTGATTTAGGATATTTCTGGTGTGCTGGTTCCAAAAATAACTGGCATTTCTTCCTAGCAGCTCTAGTTTTTTAGATACACCACGGTGAAATTTATTGCTCATACATAATAAATTTCACCGCTATTTGTTAGTACAGATGCTTTCTAACTTTCGCACGCTCGGATGTAACATGAGCATCAAGATTCATTACCTTCACAGCCACTTAGATCGTTTTCCAGAAAACTTAGGTGATGTTGATGAGGAATAGTGAAGATTTCACAAATACATCAGCATTATGGAGGAAAGGTACCAAGGAAGATGGAATATATAAACTTTTCAGTCTTCTTAAATATGAAAACAAATAAATTTTAGCTCAAAGTAGCCTTTAAAATTATAATTATGTCTTAGCCTGTTACTGAAACTCTTAATACGAATTTTGTTTGATATAATTGAATGGCATGACAAATGTCAAAATCATAAAACGACAAGCAAGCTTCCAGAGAATACTGTAATTGTCCGTTAATCTTACGTCCTTTTCCAAAATAAAATTCAACCATGAATGATTTGTGTTGTACAGTGAAAACCATTTTAAATCAATTTTAAATTACAATACAATTTTAACAAGTTTCTGTCAACTATGCATCTGAACGAGCACTCTGTCCAATTGACGACTAACGTAACTAAAAATAGTACAAGTTATAACAAAAAGTCTTTATTTAAATGGACAATTCGAGGTAAAATTTATATGAGCGCTTTTTATTAATGTTTCACTTTTAAAATGTCGTCACTTTGCACTTATTTTTTTCAAGATAAAATTATTGATCGAGATATTTTCTGTTACAAAACTGCGTCCTATTTTAATATTATAGAATCGAACGATGTAAGTTTACTTGCTTTGCTGCAGCGTATTTCGTAAGATACAGAGAAGACTACATCTTGCGTCATATTCCCAATATTCAGAAGCCTTTTCGAAGATAAACGGGGATCTACAATTTAGAACCTCACGTCTATTGTCTATCGTTATACTTTTGTCCGAAGTCGCACCATTGTAGGCAGGAAACGCTGTGGAAGACGCAAACAAATAAATAGTCCAGGCTAAATTAGTCTTTATTTTAGATTTCTGTCTGAAATTTATGGTTTTATTTTCTCGCATAGAATTTATCGAATACCTAGACCTGCGTTTCTTTTCTTTCGTCTGATAAAATGATACAGACGACGTTTTCGAATTCGTTGACTTGCACGCAGCATTAAATTATAGTGGTATTGATTAATCATAGATATTTCCTCAAATGTTTTCTATTATCAAATTGGCTGTCACGGAAGTTACTGTGTATAAATTGTATATTGATTGTTTTATTTGTCGTTTTTTCTACAAATAAAAATGAGAAAAGAGAATTTCTAAATTGAAATCACCAGTTGTAAGTAGTGACTTAGGACGCCACGACAGAATTCTCCATTAACTGTTTGACGTGAAGGTGCGAGATCTTTACAAATAGTGTCATCAATATTATACGAGTTCGGTCCAAACTGTGATGCTTACTTGTTGTGTGACATCCTATTTATCTCAACCAGCAACTGTCGTTAGAACTTGTACAAAAGCGATTTTTGAAATACTTGTGTTTCAAACAGGACGGTATTTATTCTCAACACGGAACCAATTTCCATAGTCTACTCGAACGACATGGGTTGAGATTATATCAGCTGCAGCATTGCCGATTGGGTTACTATCAGAAGAACCCCAAGAAAGCAGACATAAAGACTACAAATATTATAGACTTCACTTCACTAGGAAATATTCTCGTATAGCTACAAACGATGATGTACTTCATAAGATGCTGGAGTCGTTAGATCCCTATATTACACACCTGAGGCCTGAGTCTAAGAAGAAGCACTTTCCATCAGTGAAGACGTGTTTGGCCAAATTATTGATAGCTATAACTATTATTATAAGTATTACACTAAATATTTCTATGTATATATTATTAATGTAAGAGTAACTCTTACTTTATCATACTAGTCTCTAAAATGATAATTTTGTTGTAAACTATAAATATGTAGATCATTTATTTTTATATATTAAACTAATTCATTTTTTTAATTTAGCGTCACTTTAATGTATTTCTTTATCCTGAATCGAATGAGACCAATCGCGTAGGACTATGTGTTCTCTAGGTATTGCATCTTTTCCAGTTTTCGGGCATTCAACCCCACTGTGACATTTCAGGTTGTGCCTCGGCCATAATAGCTAAATCTAGTCCCAAGTTGAATTTTTACTTTCCTGCTGGTAAGGGGTTTTGGTCGGATGAAGAACTTATTGCTGCAATAAAGTATTACTTTGCAGATGTTGAGAAAGATCATTACAAAAATAGCAGAGTGTTATTTCAGCAACTTTAGTCCGTTAAACTTGATGGGGAATATGTTGAGAAACAATAAATCACATAATGCCTTAATTCAGTTGTTTCATTTTGATTCTCGTTTACCGTTAAATCGTCACAATAGTACCTGTTTTCAGTAGAAGAGTATTCTGACTAAAGAAGTAAAAAGGTATATATATATATTTGAAAAATTAATACATGCATTATAACTTAGGCATTCTCGGTGGATATTATCTTGTAGATCTTGCCTCTAGTAAAAATAGATAGTAAAATGTGAGGTTCAAACACTAAAACCTTCAAAATATACGTTGTTAAGAATATTATCACAGGAGTCATAAATAAATTCACAAAGAGCAAAACTCCATCAGGATTTCATATTGAATAACCTTTATTTTACTGAATTCAACATTCGTACTACAGATTTCGCTAAATATGCATACCTAATACCTTAACAGCAACTTTTTCCAACCTTTGCAAGATGTTCGCGGCAACCTTCACTGGAATCAGCGACTTTGAAATGGAAATATGGCTTCGTTAGTGTATATTCGGCTGTCGACGATAATATATGTATGTAATGTATTCCATCCATTTAGTGCCTAAATCTGGTGCATAGCGAACATCTAGACAGCACTATTTCGAAATTAGGAGCGGCAACAACGCAACGTATTTGCGCGATGTTATGCCATCCACCTATTCGCCTGCCGCACTCTACTATCTATCAGCTTGGGTTTCCCTAACACGGCGTACGCCGCGGGACTGAAAAGTGTATCTCGATCACTACTAGGAGTCGCACACCGCTCGCATACCATCAATTTGGAGTGCGCGCAAGTCGATACCACGTCGAATGACATCAACAATGACTGATGTACCGATTTTTTCGGTCTAGTGGTTATTAAATTCGGGTTGGAATGAGTAATGTCGAAAGCGCTTTAACGTTCCTTTTTTCTCCGACGTTTTGATGCATACTTGACAGTTAATTGGAATACAAAAGGAAATCTACATATCGATCTTAAATTTAGCCGAATTTACATAATTTCTTTTATGGAAATGTAATCAACTTTGGCTATGCACACTGTACCCTTTTAATCGGTTGTAATTAACAAATTTATGACTGAATTAAGATATGTAAACTACATGAAGCACTTAGAAACCTTAAAATTCTGAGGTAATTGAGAGGACTAACGTATACGATTTAAAAAGAATTTCATTTTAAAATACTGAAGAGATCAAAATAAGATATGAAAGCTTTTCCGTTTACAATGATTTCAAGGAAACCACTCCTTCGTTTGACGGGAATTATGGATAGCTGCATTGTCTTGTTGAAATATCCACTTTTGCGTCGTCAATTGTTCACCAAAGTCATCAGAACCATTTCTAGAAGTTGTAGATAAGAATTAGAATTCATTCGCGTAAAAATAAAACATATAGGGGTTTTATTGTTACGAGTAAAAGCCGCCCAAACCATTACGCTACCACCATTAAAGTTTCGGCTCATCGAAACTTCAGTGTTTTTGCGCAAATCATGCCAATAGTATTTGAAACCATCAGACCCTTCCAAAATAAATTTCTTCTCCTCTGAAAATATGACTTTGTTCCACTCATGATTCCATTTCATATGATCTTTTATTTTGAAAGGTAATGCCTAATTTCGTAGGATATCTATCTAACTCTAACAGTTGTTGACAAAATAATGTCCGTGCTATTTATTTACGTTCAGAATGTAGCTTTAGGTAATTTCCAACCCATGCCGTTGCTAAACGTTTATAGGGGAACTACAAAATTATATGGAACTATGAAATTTTGCTGAGTGTATTATAAGAAAAAAGAAATCCACTTTTCAGAATAAGGGCGATTATTATTCCTTTTTATAGGTCAAAATTTCAAAATCATGAGAGCTGCGTGGTCCTATATAATGTTAATGGTGAATACCTGTAGAGTTGGGTTTCTTTCAGCTATTGCAGAGATTAAAGGCTTATTAAAGGTCATATCAAAACAAAGGGTAGAATAAGTTATTGGAATAACTTCCGTTGGTTTTTCAGTGATAAATATATTCCTTTGTTATTACCAACGTTGAATATAATTGGATTAGATTTTTCTGACATTATTAATGAATAAAAATCTTACGGTTTCCCGTATGATTTGAACCCACAGCTTCAGTTCGCTAGACCGGCATGTATCCATTTACACCACGAAGACCGTCTGAACAAATCTTTATTTTTTTGGCCCTATAAGTTATTCATTGCAAAATTTTTATACCTAGATGTAATAGTGGTTGCAGATATACCCCTGATATCTAAACGAACACGATATTTTGATACCAAAGTCGAATTTAATTGGATTAGACGGTCTCCGTGGTGTAAGTGGATACACCGCTAGACCGGTGTCTAGCGAACTGGCGTTGTAGGCTCAAATCTTACCGGGAACCGTGAAATTTTTACTTATTAAAAATTCACAAAAACCTAATAATCTAGGTAATACTAAAGGCTTAATAAAAAATTAAGACAAACAAATGAAATACTTCAGATATGTACGTGTACTTCACTCTATTATGGTTGAGCTAACCTAATACGAAGTATGTATTTAGCAAAACTTAATGACACTTGTATTTGCCACACTCCTGGTTAATATTGGAATTTGGTGCAGTTACAATACTCTTAGACGTCACTTTTCGAAACAATACAATATGCAAACTGTCAACTATCTAACTAACTAAAGTCTCCTCGTTAATACAGAACTAATCGGTAGATCATAGCAGGTAGATATGCCTCGCTAACATGCACAATAATGAAAATGCAAACGCCGACGTACGATAGTTCAATTATCGTACAGGAAATTGCATTGTTCGGTCTTGTTAATTTGGCATTTTTTTTTGCCTGACAGTACAAACACCTGCACGATACTGTATTGATTGAGAATAACAACGTAATAAACCATGCGTTGGAAATGTAATAGTGAAAAGGCAGCTTTTATGATCAGATACGTGTTACTATTTGTTTGGCCATTTATTCTTTTTTTTTTGTAAAATCAGTTTTGTTTATTACTATTTGTTGGACATTTTGAATGATATTAGTTTCACTTAAATTGCAGTTAAATATTTGTATTTTGTGATAAATCCTTTTACTTCTATTCAAGATTAACAGTCTGTTACTACAGTTCCTAGAATGCCTTATATGGTTTGAAACATACATACATTTATCCTTGTTTAATGGCAAAATCACAAGAGCTTTTATATAGAAAAGACATTACTTCAGTGACTGTAGCTAAGGAACATAGAATTTTACTTAAATTCTTTAAGTAACGTAAAAACTACTCACGTGAATCGAATCGTTGCCATGTAATCCAATTATTGAGAGGACTTTGATTTCCAAGTAAGCTTCGGGAACAAAAGAACGACATCCATATTGGAATCATCATATGTCATGTACGTATCCAGTTACTCTAGATGCAGGTAGTAATTATTGATAGTAGGTCTTTGTTGAGTATAAAAGTAAAAGAAAAGAAACAAGAGATCGTAGGGCATCGTTTGTAGGGCAAAAGATAGCACTATGCAGACCGTGTCCAGTTACATACGTAATCAAGTATTTACGTCAACAAGGAGAGTGTAATTAATAATAACTTCAGGTGGGAGCATCATGTTAATTATTTGATACGGACGTTAGGATAAGTTTGTTTTGCACTAAGAAATCTAAAAGGATCTTGTTGCTTGATATTCCTTGTAGTCTTTTTTCTGTGATAACTTTTTATCTGTTATTCAGTACGGTGGGAGCTTACGTTGCATATATGTATACAGAATATTTTATCACAAACGAGTACAATACGCGTAATGTTGAACTTCAACTTGTCTGAATCATGCAAATCAATATTTAATCAGTATAGGTTATCAACATTTTATATTTATACACTACAAGTCGTACAGGTTTAGTAAAAGCAATATTAAATATAACTTCAACACTAGACTTCGAAACTACTTTTTAACTTAGCAGCATATTACTAGTCTTTATCAAACAAGCCTGTGTTATAGGGACTGTGTCTTGATTAATAATTTGTCTATACTGTTAGAGTCTGGTGCACCTGATATACTTTTGGTAGTTGCTGTTATTGTTACTACATATTATTATTATCATTATTGCTTTTATTATTATTATTATTCTTATTAAATTTTTACATTGATTTTTTGTCCTGGTATTATGGCATTGCTTTATCGATACATTGCACAAGATGACCTACTTCATAATGTTAAAAGAAATTTAGGATTATTCGTCCAGAGCTCTTAGTATAATAGCAGATACATATGTCCAGGATAGATGGCCTCTGTAGGTGTAAGGTTTTAAAGATGTTCTTTACTTTTTCCGGTATTTCTCCATCTGCTTCAATAGCGATAGTAACTATAATGAATCTATACATTCTTTACTTCGCATATGAAGTATATTACTTTTTGTTGCTTTAAAGTGAGGACTATGTCCAGAATATTGATGGGGAAGGACTTGTCAGTAATGATGCCCTTACCTCAATACAGCTTGATGTTTCTCTCGTCTAGGATGGGTAGTAGACTGTATTTGTAGTAAGGGACGGGATTTTTGAATGACATGTGTCTTTCGCGTATTCTTTTATGAATTATGTTTATGACCCTGTTCTGTCTATCCATATACAGCTTAGGTGCTATTATAGAACTTCCTGCCAGCAACTGGCCAGTAGCTTTCTCTTTTCTCCGCATATCTGGCACTTTATATCCTGTTTTCCTCAGCGATCTTTTTCCTTTATATTCTCGTAGATATTACCTGGTCTTAGGAGGTATCTTTCAGAATTAGTGAGAATGATTAGTTTTAAAGTGTTTATTTGAATGTACCTACAATTTAATACTTGGAATGCATACAATTCTCCAGTGAGTTTTCCATTCCAATTCTGGAGGTTTTCTTCCCTTAAGCTATTTAGAATCCGCGTCATGGCTCATTGGATGCGACGGGACGACCGTTATTCATGATCTCGGAGAAGAGAGTAGTACCTGGACGACCGCTTGCGGACGCCTAGGATCTTCTCAAACCAAAGAGACTACCAACGAGAGGAACCAACCCTTAGAAAGTAGTGACCATTAGAGGCGCGTCTTTGTTACTGTATTGCATTGTTATCAGATAAATTATTAATATCTAAGAAGAGCGCAGGCTTGGCCCGCATAATTTTTATTTTTATTTTTGGTCAAGATTAGTATAGATTTAGTTAGCTAGATTTGCGCTTATTATGTATAGTTAAGTCGAAGACATTCGGTATAGTGGGTCTGGCGGAGCATCAGAGCTAGGGCAATTATTGTCAGTTATTTAAGTTTTTTCAAATAAAGAGTGGCTCCTTGGAAGCTGTTTATTGTTCCGAAATGGAAACATTTCAATTTCTGTATTTTGAATCAAACCTTTTATTGCGATGTCCTTGAACGTTTGCGAAAAAGAGTTTTGCTTGTGCGAGTTGACATTACCGGCTCGTAGATCTTGCATCATGATGACACTCCCAGACACGGCTTATTTTTGGCAGAGAACAACGTTCCAGTACTCCCACACCCGCCCTACAGTCCAAACATGAGTCCATGTAATTATTTTCTTTTTCTAATGCTTAACAGGAAATTGACAGGCTTCCATTTACGTAACAATAAATAACATGACGCAGGTTCTAAACGGCCTAACCGAACAAGACTTCCAGAATTATTGGCAAAAATGAAAACTCGTTGGAGACGTTGTGTGCATTCGAAAGAAGCATATGTACATACTTTGAATGAGACAATACTAACTTGTAGACATATTCAATTAAACACTTTGAAACTAATCGTTGTCATTAATTCTGATACATACCTCCTATATTGCTTCTAGGAATCCCTCCATCTTCATAAATGAGTTTCCGGTTTGTAACCAAGTATGTGAGTTATTTGTATTAATACCCTTAGCTTCTGTCCTTGTAATGTACTTCCCATGCAACGATTTCCTTCTCCACTGACTTTTCAGGCTTTCTGTGCTACTGATCTTGGAATCTGGATCATAACTGGCATCCGATAGCTTCAGTGGAGTAAGATGGTTATTAAGTAAACCAATAATTTGTTGTTTCACTAGTTTTTGCTTTCTCTAGGAAATAAATCTTTTAAATTTTGTGCTCGGTGGTAATGTGTTATAGAGGCGCTAATAATATTTCTTCCTCCCTGTTTTTTCGGGCCAGGTGAAATTTGTCAATGGAGCTGTGAGAATGGTATGCTCGGTACATGTTATTTTCATTAAAACACAACTTTGCCCAGAATGATATTTTGCTTTTTTTCATGTAATGCAGTTGTTGTTCTTTCTATTGCTCCATTGTGTTGTTTCAAGCATATAGATTCACATTTTATTCTGTATACTACTACTGAAATAAATATTGTTATTATTAATTCCTCGGTTGTTCGTCACATAACAAAATTTTGGCCATCGGACGATTGAAGTTACGAGAAACGGAATACTAAAATTAGAAGAAACAGAAGAAGAGGACTTTGGGAATTGCTAAATAATCAAAAATTTAACCAAACAAAGTAGATTCTTTAACTAGCTTAACAACCGTTTCTTTTTTGTGTAACTCGATTTCGTAAATGCAATATAATCTTTTCTTGTAAATTGTAACAATTTTAGGCTATAAAATGTTGTTTTGTTTTCTATTCCGTGCTTGAATTAAGAATGCACGAACGTACAGTCTGTACAACAACAAACATAGGGCCCAAATTTAAATAAATTTTAATGAGAAAATATGTATTTATATTTTTCAAAATGAATATCTTCAAAGCTAATACCCGCTAAATTAAAAGAAAAAGGTCTAATCTCCATTACTATCCAGAATAGCTTGACAATGTTGTTCCATGCTTTCTAGCAAACTTTCGGCATAAGACGTAGGTAATGAACGCCATATCTTCTCTATGTTACGAGATAGCTCTTTTAGTTTGTGCCTCATGATAGCCCACATTTTCTTGAACGGATCAAGATCCAGGGACTTCGAGGGCCAATCCAATCTTGTAATGTGATTTTCCAACTTTCCGTCCGTACACAGTCCGCTTCAGTGTTTTGGATCGTTATCCTCTTGTAAAATCCAGTAATCAGTACCACTCTTAAACCAGACCTTTGTACTAGTAAAGACGCATAATGTCCCAAACATGGACCTTTACTGCAACTGTTCTGAAACTCGTTTGACAATGCGATTTTTACGGCTAGACCGCGCCTTGCCTCTTGGTATCTGGGCCCAAAAAGAAAATTCGTCCATAAACACCATATTCATCCAGTCTCAGACGATATTTTCCCGTGCCCATGTTAAACGTGCCTGTCGGTGTTTGTCCGAGAGCAATGGTTTCTGTAGCGTGCTGTGGTAAGCTATCTCGTACTTAAGCAATCGGCTTCTAAGAGACATTAAGCTGGTATTTATATTTCTCCTCGCCAACATAGATTGCCCTTGATCCAATGTTAAATGCTGTTTTCTAATGAATAAATTGATTATTGCCTTATCTTACCTGGTTCTCGTCAGCGTCCTGTAACATCATCTACTGCTCCCGTCTGTTGGTATAGCCTTCTACAGCGTCGTTTTATGTAAGTACCTGGCAGCCACTGCAATACTCATTCCTAGGTCCATTGGATGATTACACAAAAATGCTGCTTCAAGATGCTTTGTGTACGCTGCGCCTATATATATACAACTTGCTACGCGTACTAAAACAAGGGTCGTTGTTGCCTGCTATATCATCACCACCCCTCTATCTCTTTCCTTAGAAAGGATATTAGACCGTGTTTCTTATTATACAAACTGTAGTGTTTGGCTTTAATACATTTTTATCCCCAGATATTTTGTAAGATCTAAAAATAATTTTTATTAGTAGACATACATTGCTCAATAACGTTAAATTGTATATAAGCTTGCTAAAATTGCAATGAACTAATAAAATATAGTTATTAAATGAATATAAAAAGGAACCGTTTACATTTCAGTATTATACTCTGGAGTTCATAACGAAATATAGTTACTTCTGATGAATTTTTAAAGTACCTCTAAGAGAATATATTTCCTATAGAAAGAGCTAAAGCGGCACCCTGTTTCCGTTTTACTGCCGAGCAAAGTTTTTACGAAGGCAAAAAAAGTTGAAGAGCTTTAGAATTCCCCCGTCGCTTGAAAGATTAATTTGACTTCAACGAAAAATAAGACCGGTAATTACAACATTTAGCGTTTTCGAATAGTTCGCCAGACAATAATCTTCTGTTAGGAATTATATCTCCCGTTTGATATTCGGGAAGTACGTCATAAACATTTTATAAATCCTACGGCGGATCCTTCTTGACTAAAGAGCTTTTCATAATAAATTAATTTGCCGGATATTTCTATAATATTTAAAGATCTCTCGCGAGATGCAATTTTCCGGAGGCTGCTTTAGATAGGACGAAATAGGTTCTTTTCCTACTATGGGGTTCTTAATTGAATATATAAACAAAGGATGTCGCGCGTACAATAAAGAGAGATAAGTTTATTTTAATTGCATCATTTCTTTGAAAATGGAAGGTTTGTGAATTGGAAGAAAATAATGAGGACTTTTTCTTTTGTATCTATTTCTACTGAAATTTTCGCGTGTTGATATTATTTTTGTTTATTTTGGTAACCTAACGTATTGAAAGTTTTAAGAAAATTGGAAGATGAATATATTAAAAATGAGAGAAGATTGATCGTCCACTTTTCGAACTTTTTGAAATATTCCAGTGCGTAAGAGTGGCTTATTTGAGTATTCTGAGTTATTTTCGTAAAACCTTCCGTTAAGGAATGATTAAACTATTTATCGATGGAACACTCAGTGCCTATTAAATTTATCTCGGCATTAAATCGTTACCTGGTCAGTTTGATACATGGACACGAACCCAATTCAGGCCAGGATAGTATTCTATTATTTGCGTGCCATATAATTCAACCAGTTTAGAAAACGTCTTAGGATGTAATCATCAGCATTCACTGCGTTGCTACTAACTTGCTCGATGTATGACGATATTCCCTATTCTAATACAGTTTCCCAGATAAATACTTGGTTGTATATATTTCACTTTTGATTTGAATGTAATCTCTTTCATATTTACTTATTTATCGCATGGCGTTGCAGTTTTGTTTGCATTCTGGGCAGCCGGAAATGAGAAAGACTCCAGCTGTAGGCACACATAAGCACGAAGCCGCAGCACAGATTTGTTTACATTCGGCGACACGTAATGGCCCCGCCGAAATAAAATGAGCGTGATATTTGTGCTCTAGCTGAAGCTCATTCCTATATCGTTATTGATATGAATAACAGATTTATAACCAACTGTCTAAGCGACCTATTGTAAACACGATTTATGATCTTTATTTGCATTAAAGAAAAGGGAAATAATAAGACAATACTCATATGATAACTAAAAGACGCCATAAACTGGGATGTATAGCATTGACTTGTTTTTATTCATATCCAGGCATCTATATCGAAGCATCAGATAATGTAACTGATAACGGATATCAGTGACAAAATTCATGATAGCCACATGAAAAATAAAATAATATTAAACTTTCTAAACTGAATAAAGTTCTCATCAAATGAAAGCAATAAACATAAATAAAATTCTGAAACTTAATAAATTCTTATTAGAATAAATAAAGAATTAGTAAATATAACAACGTGAACTTAAAAACAATAATTGCAAATATATGTAAAACTACAAATTGTAAAAGAAAATTAACTGTTTATTAAATGTTCCAATAACTGCCCCCGTTGGTATGAACAGTAAGTAAGTTAAACAAGGGTAAAGAGTACCGTTAGACAGAGATTGCATACTGAGACACAATCGCCCAGCAGAATAGCGTGGTTAGTTCTCAACTTTGTTAACTTATGGAAATCTTATTTCATCCTCCTCTCACTCACAATTACGCCTATCAACACGTCGAAAGGGCTCTCATAGTATATTGTAAGATACAAACAATATATCAAAGGAAACAATATAGGATTAAAGATTATCAGTATGGGTTGAGCGCTGGTCGTCATAGATCCACGTCTACCCAGCGTACCCACTTCAAGGCCAGGGGTGTAGCTTCCTAAATATCTTCTATGGGCCCATTATATTTCCTCTCCGGATGCTCTTGCATTATATGACTGAGGGTTTGGACCAGTACGCCACATACGGTTTAACTTCAACCACCCTTTTCTAGGTAAGTTAGAGCTATTAGGAGGTTTTATGGGATCAAATACAGCATTATGATCTCCCATCGATGATCATCAGATTTTCCTTCATTCCTCTAATATGTTGTAGTCGTCTGGCTGTTTCAGATATTAGTTATCCTATATTGGTTTCCGAGATTTTAAACGTGTATTTGCAATATTATCAAGGCTAGGGAAAATCCGAGAATCTTTTCGAGTTTAATTGTTGTGTATTTTAGGTATCTTATAGAATTTTTCGGAAAAATGTTTTCATTCTTGTATAACATTCCGTGCTGCTGAGGATTTGATAGGTTTGACTGATTAACCTGAATTTGAGGAAAATATATCAAATATGTCGAAAAAGTTATTGCTGAGGTTTAGTTCTTAACTTTATGGTTGGTGTAGCTCTCCTCGCATTTTACTATTCATCACTTTTCATGATTGATATGCTACTAACATTTTCAATATCTAGAATTAATTATAAAATTTGTATTTAGATTAATATCGCGAGCGATTTTGAATGTCGGCAATGATAGATAGTGATGCATGCCACACCTCATAAGAAATTATACGATAGAAATTTTAACTTTTCAATATTAGTAATCATTGAATGGTTGACTTCTGCATTCGCATTCTTACAGATATCTTTGAGAATGCGACCCACAGACGCCCGCGAAACGTCAGGGGCAGAACCTTACCGACACAGTGTAAGACCTAAGACCGTTACGACAAATTGTTCTCTTTAACACACATAAAATTTAGCGAAATGATTTGCAATTTGGTGGTTTAGAACTGACATTATTATACATGGATGTGAAACTGTAAATATATGAGGAATTATAAAGTAAAAATGTACTTCTCTGCACTTTACTTTGCTGCAAAACTAAGATTAGTTTCCCTAACTAAATATATTTGTTCCGTTTTCATTAATATCCACGCGCATAGAGTTTAGAAACTTTAACTATAAATATTCACGGAATATATTCTCTGCATTTGGTGCAATATAATCAGAGAAGGATCGTCTGCTAGGAATTCATGCAAATGTAAACTCCCATGAGTTTCTCGAATGAACGGGCGTAGTTAGAAGCTCAGATTTCTGTTGTATCGGGAATAACCTCATACACTGCACCGTATCAAAGGACGCGGTTCGATTGTTACCTGCGTCCATGTGTTTTACCTCAATGATACAACAAATCTGTAGATTGTACAATGCATCTGACGTACTTCTGCATGAAATGTTCAACGATAATTAAGCTTAATGTGTGCATGTTTATATATATATAGATAGATATAAAGTATTTCGAAAGCGTTCAACTGGTATACTTCTCAGATATATATACCCTAACACTTTGATCAAAGTAGATAGTAAACTGGTAGGGTGCAAAACAGAAAAAATCTGAGCATTGGATTTTTGGAAATTTATTTGAATCGTAAGCATAATAATTTTTCAATGAAATACAAGAGAATAAGCTAAATGCATGAGGTATCTGTGTCTCAGAATGAATGATAATGATTAGTTTTTAGGGCCTTAATTGAATATATCTACGAGGACGCTTTATTTTTCAACCTCTGATAGTTCATAAAACAAGACAAGTGTATATAACAAAATGAATTTATTACCAAAAGTTATGTGCAAACGTGGTGACTTTTCCACATAATCACCGTGAAGATTGATGCATTTCTCATATCTGTGAATGACTCTCCATATCCCTTCTGCATAGAATGTTGCTGCCAGTGAGTTGACATGATCCATGACGTTGTTTTGTTCTGTTATAATTGTGTACACAATTGATCTTGAAACTTCAGGAAGTTCCACACTCAACTCTCTGATGGTTAAACATCCGTTTTTCTTGAACCGTTTTGTTGTTGAATAATGTCGTCTAATGCTACAGACGCGTCCTTGTCCCCCTGCATTGTGAACATCGCCTCGGCCTTCTTTAAACTTCCCATACCATTCACGCACAACAACACCCGCCATAAAGTTTTCGCCGTATATTAGGCTCATTCTTCGATGCATTTCAGCTGAACTATTCCCTTCTGCTTGAAGGAGTCGAATTGCATAACCCAACTCGCACTTGGTGGGAGAATCAATTGTAGCCGCCATGTTTACGTGCCTGCAGCTCGGGTGAAAATGGCGTAATGACGTTGCAAATGGCAGATATTATAGTGAGGGAAATACGTAACCACTTTTTGGGCATTTTCGGCTTTCACCTCCCGCGCGGTTGTTTATAGACACCAACGGATGTTGAAAAGAACAGTCTTTGTGCAATCTAATATTGTCACCTTCAAAGTATGCTCCCTTGAGATGTACACAGCGTCTCCAGCGAGTTTTCCATTCCTGGTAATAATTCTAGAAATCTTGTTCCGTTAGGGTATATAGAACCTGCCTCATGAGTTTCTCGATGTTGTTTATTGTTCCATAATTGGAACCTTCCAATTTCCGCTTAAAGGTGGGAAAAAGAAAATAATCATATAGAACAGTGTCTGGACTGTAGGACGGGTGTGGGGATACTGGAATGTTTTTCTTTGCCAAAAGTTCTCTAATCAACAATAAGCTGTGAGTGAGGGCATTGTCGTGATGCAAGGTCCACGAGCTGGTAATATCAGCTCTCGCATGCAAAAATCTTTTCCATAAACGTTTAAGGATCTCGCGATAAAAGGTTTGTTTCACTGTCTAGCCTTGCATTACGAATTCTTTGTGGACAATTCGACGAGAATCAAAATGGATGATGAGCATGGGCTTGAATCTGGATTTGTCCATACTGCCGCGGCGATGCGGGTGTGTGTCATTCCCCACTTTGTGGCTTTGCTGTATTCGAATACCCATTATTCGCGTCACCTGTTAGCATTCTGTGCATGAAGTTGGTTTCGATATTTGCTAGCATTTTGTATTTATTGGAATTTAACGGTTAACACCTCGCGCTCACGGCACTAATACTAGACTGAGTAGCCTGCGCCAGTTCTGTTTGCGTATTTACTACCTACACTCACAGGTCTCCAGTCTGCTGAAGGGTTCTCTCATTGAGCGGACACAATCCGTTCTCAGTACTTCTGAGATATACCTTGTATACTATTTGTCTCTAGAGATGTAACAAATTCAAGTCAGTAATTATTGAAAAACATATTTATATCTACCTATCATATTTTTTACGGGTATTTATCTAATAATTTAGCACTTATCCTGCAGGGGGATGCGAACTATAGCTTCCATATTATTCCATAAGAGAGGTGAGCTAATCTTCTGTAAAATAAAGAGCGCTTCAATTTGAAATTACTTTTTAAACCTACCACCATTTTTGTACTAGAATGGCATCTGTTATCTGATAGATGACAAATACGAGGGCTGTTCTTTTGTTCAACCTCCGTTCGCGCATGTAAACAGTCACGCGAGATGCCCAGAAGGTGACTGCATACCTCCCCCATTATAATATCTCCCACTTGTAAAGTCATTACACCGTTTTCGGCTGAGTTGTAGGCACGCAAACATAAATGCTACAATTGATTCTCTCGCCAAGTACGAGTTGCGTAGTGTAATTCGATTCCTTCAAGCAGCTGTTTATTGTCAGTCTTTACAATGATTGCAGAGAGCCATTCAAAACAAAAGAAAAGGCATGCTAACTTCTGGAGTTCTTCTCATTCGTGATAATGCCCTCCCTCACACTCTGATTGTAACCCAATGACTTCTTGAACAATCTCGATGGGTTGTTTTGAACATCAGGCGTATAGGTCCGACTTAGCGCCAAGCAACTTCCATCGCTTTCGAGAACTAAAAAAATGGCTAGGATGGTAGAGCTTCCAGAGTAGAAACGAACTTCAAAACAACATCACGAACCATCTCAACTCACCGGCGGCAACATTTTATGCAGAGGGAATTCGAAGGTTCGTCCATAGATATGACAAATGCATCAATCTTCACGGTGGTTATGTAAAAATATAACCATGTTTGTACATAACTTTTGGTAATAAATTCATTTTGTTATTTACATTTGTCTTGTTTCTATGAAAAACATCCTTCGCAGAAACGTTATAATTAGCAAAAAATAGAAAGGTGTATCATTCGATAACGCAAGCTTGTTATAGAAAATATTTTAAATTCAGTGGAAGTTCAGGAACATGTTTCGTGTGGAATGCGTAAACGAAAACTTTCCATCATATGAGACTATTAAAAAAAAAGTTAAATTTGAGAGAATTCATGTGGTAAAAATTCAAAAAAGTAGAACACGTCACCGTGATAGTCATTTAGAAGAAAATATTGTAGCCATAAGCGCCAACACTATTGAGAATCCAAAAACATCAATTCGTCGGCGTTCTTAGTAATTAAGCATTTCAAACACCACCTTGTACAGAATGTTGCTCTAGAATATCTATTTAAAGGCTTACAATATTCAGATATCTCAAGAAATAATGTCAGCGAACTTTAAATAACGTCGTTACAACACAAAGTGAATGATGTTAATTTTTTCCAATAAAATCATCTTTAATGACGAGATATATTTTTCACTAGGTAGACTTGTTAACAAACAAAATTACCGAATCTCAGGCGAGGAAAGTCCACGAAAAATATAGTAAAACCCTTTGCATTCAGAAAGAATAGGTAACTTGCGTGGCTTTTGGCCTGTTGGAATGAAGAAGAAACATTAATGGGATCATGCAATTTGGCGCTGCTTTTTTATTTTGAGATTGTCTAAAGTAGGAAGATTTCATTTTAAAGAATTTGTGCGTTCCATTAAAAGTTTAAAAAGTATGCATAAACTAGAACACCTTTTATAATTCAATACCGTCAAATCTGGTGACAAAGTGCCATATTTTGAAGCTTTTATGCCATATCTACTTTGATATCGGTTGAATTGGGCTGAATTTTCAAAGCAATATAGACTTATAACTTTGCTATCAATTTATCTTAAGAAATTTTAGTTACAAGAGAAGGGAAGGAGGAATTATTTTCTGTGGCAACAATACTAAGTGCCACACCTGGTTTCTCTTTGAAAAGATATTAGAAATGGTTTATGGTTACTAGTCACCTTACAGAATTCAAATGTACTTATTTATTATGTTGAAAACTCTGTAAAAATGTCTTATATTTGAAAGCAGTGATTATATCACCCCTGTTGACGGTATGTTGTGATTAGAATCTACATTTTAACAAATTTAATAGTTTCTGGCAATCTAAATCATGTGCGTTAATTTCATTGCAATTCATTATTTATTTGGTATTGATCTACCACACATTATTCTGAAATCAAGTTCGGAACTGAAGTCAATGGTGGAGTGATTATTGTCTACCGCCCTGCTTTTTAATTTCTTATCACAGCACTATGAAGTGCTTTAATTGAATTTGAGTTAGAAGTACTGTTGTATGCTTCTAGCAATGTCAGTGAAAATATGAACGTCGGAGTAGAAGTTAGTAAGAAACAAGAATTCCATTCTATAAACTAAGGTTGCAAGAGTTATCCGCTTTCAAATGATAGAAAAACAAGTATATACATATAAAGAAAAACATTTCGGTTATTGCTTTGGCAGTGAATAAGGCCCAGCATATAACAATGCAATTGATGTAAAACATTTTTATTGTTGTCAAATTCATCATCGATATTTGTAATTTTATAACGTTAAATGATTCGACAATCTAGGAGGTCTCATAATATTTCTTGAACTTTGTTTGGCGGTCGATTATATCCATTAACCAGAGCTTAGCTATTAGGTTTCGATAAGCCAATAATTCCATTACCTAGTAACTATTGTGTTTGATTTATACCCTATAAACATTCGATGAGATCCTTTGGAACCCTAAATTCGATTAATGATAAATGCACACTCGTACTACTAACGCCATACCACATTAGACAATTGTAAATTGGGGGAAATTATCACGTTACTGTCACAGATACGTATGTTTTGAAGTGGAATGTTAATCTCGACTAAATTTTGAAGGTTTTGGCGGAGTACAATTATAATTTATCCATCATCTGTGAATATAAAATAATAACAGAAAAATACAAGAAAGGATTTAAATTGGATAAATAAAATGGGTACATACTTGGAACGTGTAAAGTGTGAACGGAAAAGAAAATGAAATCGTAGATGAAATGAACCGATACAATTTAGATTGTTTTGGAAACTAAGAAGAGGGGTAAAGAATTGATTGAAATGAAAGATGGATGCTGGCTATATTCGTCAGTTGCAGAAAGAAATACGTAGGATTATTAGTGAAAAAAAAATGAAAAACATAATAGAAGAAGGGTATGTAAATGAAGGAGTGGTAAGAGTGAAAACAAAATTGGATAATATAGGCATTATTACATTAATCATAGCATATGCACCAAACAAGAATGCAAAAAAGGAAAAAGAACAAATTTTATTAAAATTTACAGGATGGACTGGATAATGTAGAAAAAAATATTATGCTGATGGGAAATATTAATAGCAGGGTTGGTAGAGTTAACATGGAGATCTATAAGTGCCTAGAACCACGTGAAAATTTCGATTGACTCGGCCGATACTTGGAAATTCATATTGAACATGTGCGAAGTAGTGAAACACAATTTACTACGTAATATATGACATGTTTCGCTATCACTGTAGCTTCATCAGATGTTCTCCTATTACTGAACAGCAGGTTATTCTAAAACCCGAAATTGCACTCTTACAATAATTAAGAATAATGTGAATACATCATGTAATTACATAATGGTCTCATTAGTACTCTAAATTCAGGTACTAGCTTTTCAGAAACAAATTAAACAATGGTGAATTAAGATCTATTTATCGTTTAGTAATATATATTTAAATTTATTACAGAGACTCGACTAAGTTTAATTTTAAACTTTTATTCTCGGAATGTAAAATCTCGTGGTTATTGCTGACGGTACGGTTATATTCTAATAAATGAAGTGCAAGTAATTTTATCATTACCACAAAAGTCACAAATTAGAACATGGCACTGTTTGGTTTACACACAAAAAGACAATATTGTAAACTGAATATTGCTTGTAATTATTATTATGTCTCATTTTAAACTTCTGATCTTTTTTATTGGTAAACCCTGAATGAGCTATTAAGATTTATTTGATCGTTTAGTAATACATCTGAATATTTAGGTTTATTTATTTCCAGGGACTAGAGTAAGATTAATTTTAAACCTTTAGTTTCGGAATAAAAAAATATTTGTATTGTTGAGTGTATGGTTATTTTCTAATAAATGAAATGCAATTACAATCTTTATTCTTATGAATATAGTGCATGAAATTTTTGTGTATTCTTTTATCAAAACTCCTTCCCGTTTGGCCGATATATGGTTTTGGGCTATCATTACAAGTTAATTTATAAATTCCTGATTTTTTCCTTAATTTATTTTTGGTTTATTATTTCTAATGAATTTTCCTTATTATTTTTATTATTTCTAATGAATTATTAATACTTTGCCTATTTTTTCACTGATTGGTCCTATATAAGTTAAAACTTTGTAGCTATTCGTTCTTTTTCCTTTATGTTTGAATAAACTTTGTCAATTACTTTGTTATAATTCTTTTTGTTTTGACATTTGATCTATTAAATTCGCATTACATCCATTTTTTTAACAACATTAAATTCTTTAACAAAATTTTCATTTAGTGGTAATGAAGTTAATTTGCGGATCATGCAATGAAATAAAGCCACTTTTTGTTTAACTGGGTGATTCGAACTATTTGACTTTGGTGTAAATTGTTTATAAATTCTAAGAAATGGTTTAACTGTCTTTCCTTTCGTGTGAAGCAGGCTAAAATGTCGTCTATTTTTATTATTACTAATTATTATTAAACTATACAAATAAGTAAATTGTTTGAAATTTCGATGTCATGAAATTTGTATTTCTAGATAATCCATCAATATATCTGATAATATAGGACTAAGAGGGCTACTCATTATCAAGCCATCATTACAAGTATATCTGTTATTATAAAATCCAAACAGATTTTAAGGGAATTCGTAATGTCTTCCTTTTTTATAATATTAATATATTTCATTGTTAAAAACTTTTCAAACAGGTTAATAGTATCATCTATGGGGATACTTGGAAATAAATTACTAACGTCGAAGGAAATTAGTTTGGCGTTATCTGGTAGTAATGGTAGTTAGTTAACTGGATCTACTGCATTTTTTACCGTCAATTCAACGGAAAATTTGTATTCTCTTTCTTTTGTAGAATTTCCTTAGATAATTTATAAGTGAGAACTGAAACAAACGAGATAACGGGTCTGATAGGGTTATCTCTTTTATAGATTTTTACTAAAGAATGTAATTTTGGAACTTGACGATTCATATTCGACAACTTACTCTCATCTCTTTTATTAAATGAACTTTTACAATTTTTGATACAATTCTAAGCTGGAATTTACCTGTAAGAGCTGATTTTAACACTTTGTATTTTGTAGGGTCTAAAAATTCCAATGTTTTATTGATGGAATCACTTCATTTGAATGCTACAACTGTGTTTCCTTTATCTGCTTATATGAAAATTAAATTATTTTCTTTTGATTTATTTATAATTGATTTTAATGTCACAGTTTCTTTTAATTATTGTAAGAGTGAAATTTCGGCTTTTAGAATGTGTTGTTCAGTAGTAAAAGAACATCTGATGGGGTTACAGTGATAGCGAAACATGCCATATATTATACATATTTGACATATTTGTAAAATTGTCTTGTACTACTTCGCCCCTGTTCAATACTATATAGAAAGGAAGTGAAAAACGACAATTTGATGAGATTTGGAATAGTTAAAGAAGTTAAAATGTATCCATTAAGTCCAACCAAGGTTAGAGTCTCAACAAACAATCAATTTAGATTTTATTAGAGCATGGTATAGCTTTTAAAATATGCTCTTCATCTTTTAACGTTCCTAATTTAATAGATTCACATTGAAATCTCTTGCTAATACATATTTAATACGCAAAACCCCATTGTAATGTAGTTTGCGTCTTCCTTAAAGAGAATTCGTGAATTTAAAATAAAGTTCTGGAAACGAAATAAATTCGTTCTGCAAACAAAACGACGAATATTTTTGCCTTTAACGTGACCTTCTGTTACAGAATTGTTATGGACAGCCCCGGAACTGCTGCGACACAGTAGCTTGAGGAAAAAAGGAACGCAGGCGGGCGATGTGTATTCTTTCGGAATTATTTTGCAAGAAGTCGTCGTTAGGGGAGAGCCCTTTTGTATGCTGGCGCTGACACCAGAAGGTAGGAAGTTAACCAATCGATGTATTTCTTTTTTTATGTAGACAAATAGATGCTTGGAGCTCTTGATACCTTCTTTTTTTTCCATTTCATTTGTTCTAACAGCATTTCTTGACAATCATTCAACTGTTATTTTAACAAACGATATTCTTCTTTTAGCTTCCAAATAAAAGGAACCATTTGTATTTGATATGTTGACAGCACTATTGCTTCTTTTGATTAAATATACCTCGGATATCTGGTTACCGTAATATAAAGCGAATTTAAATTTGGACATTTCGTTTAAAGCTTCCAAAGCAAATGTTGAAGAAATGGGGATATTACAGAAAAGACATCTAAGCCTCGCAAAAGACAAAACTGTTAGAGGATATGAATGTTATTCCATATAAAATTTTACATTATACACGCTCCGATATACGGTATATATAAAGAGTGTTTCAATAATAGCGCAAGATTTTAAGGTTCAATATTTCAAAGTTCTCTATAGGAAAGTATTGAAATACTTATTGATTTATAACATTCGGGCATTATATATGAAACAAAATATCTTGTAAATGATCGTTATAACTTTACCGGTACATACGTATTCTTTTCACGGGGGTATGATATGTGGCATCGTCTCGCTGAAATCACATGTCAAGAGTAATAATTTCCGGTTGAGGCATAAAAAACTACGTTGTCATAACGTGATAACGTTGGCCATTCATTGTTACTGCATTACTTTCCTCATCTTGAAATAAATACGATCCAATTATTACTCCAGAACACAATGCACACCATACAGTCACACGTTTTGGATGCATTGCTTTCTAATGAACCGTTCGGGAATTCTCTGAGCAGCAAATGCGGCAGTTTTACCGATAATTGGAGCGATTGAGGTGAAAATCGGCCTCATAACTGAAAATGGTTTTGCCCACTAAATCGGCATTCTCAAGGATCCTGTTGGTGAACTCTCTTTGCTGTGCATGGTCTGCTGGCAGAAGTTGTTGAGTCAATTGGATTTTGCAGGCGTGGAGATCCAAATCTCTAGTTAGATTACGCTGAGGAGTGGCTACTGTAATGTCCAATTCTTGTACACGATGACGAATCGACGTCTCTGGACTTTCGGCCACACTCTCGGGAACTGCCTTGATGTTTTGTCTTGAACGACATCTACGACCTCGTGTCGTGTATTTCATATCACTAACCGAACCAGTGCTTTCTAATTTCTTGATTATTCTTCTCAGAGTAGATGAATTAGAAACATTCTGTCGACCGAAAATTGGACGCACTTTACGAATGATGGTAATCAAACTTTAATTATTATTAAAATTATTGTTAACAATCAGGATGCGTTGTTCTGTCGTGTAATACTCTATCTTTACCAACTACTGCCTGTCAACATTTGATTGGTCACGTCATAATCACGTTTCACTATGATTATCAAACACGGCGGACAATTCTAATCTTGCGCTTTCGTTAAAGTCCCTGTACAAAATCAGTTAAATTGACGAAGCAATAATATTTTTCGTGTTGTTAACAATAGTGGAATCAGAAAATAGTTGAATACCAATTTGTTGAAGTATATTTTTTCGTCCTTTGAAAAAAGGTTAAATTTTAAATAAAAACTATTTAACAAATAATTACCCTAAACTTAAAAGCAAAAGAACAACAATCATTTAAAGATATAACTGCGCATTAGAACAAAATATATGTATGTGGCATTTAATATGGTTCTTTGATCAATATTGTGTGTACGAGAGCAAATTCATATGTAAGTCTTCCAACAGCATCACTATGTGAGTAGTGGGGATAGAAACAATTTGTTTTAGCAGGGTTTTCGTCAGATCTGTCATTGTGTCAACTGTATCATTTATCATTACTTCGATTTCCCATATTTTCGTGATAGATTTTTTATCGCTGGAACATTGGGCGTCCATTGAAATATACAGACTCCAGCGTGCATGTGCTCGACAAAAAGCGATCAGATCGACCAGTATTAGAGACGCATGAGAAGGCTGAGAGACAACTAAATACACTGATTCCTGAAAACTGCCGGATAACGCAAAAAGAAACTGCTCGACAATTAAACATTAGTCAAGAAAGAGTTCAATACAGTTTTTAACGTTAAATTATAGAAAAAAATTAGCTTGATGAATCTCAAGGCAATTAGCAGATACCACGAAAGAACAAAGCAAAATATACTTTTTAAAAGCTTCTTAACTATTACGGACGTGAGGATGATTTTCTAATGAACATCACAAGCGGGGACGGATCTTGGGTTCACTATTATGAAAATAACTAATAGTCAATAGAATGTTCAGATTCCCCACGTGCATGAAAATTCAAAAGAGATCCATCAGCGCAGAAAATCAAGGGTACCAAGTATCTGCCGGAAGTATCAACTATTAATTCAATCAGATATTGCAAACGCTTATGTTAGCTAAACAAAAACGTATCAAGAGAATGACCCCGGATAGAACGAACTTTTTTTTGCACCACCACAACGTTAGACCATAGACCATATTGTAGCAATGAAGCGATGAAGACTGTGAGGAGCCTGAAATTCAAGACTTTTTTCTCATCCTCCGGCCTACTTTTACAACCTTAGATTTTTTTTGGTTATTTCCAAAGTTGAAGGAGGTATGGAAACGTCAACAATTTCCATCAGATTCTGGATCAACAATAAACAAGAAAGCTTTTAAAAACACCTTATATATCAATTCATCCACGTAATATGTACTTCCAGAAATTGATAAAGATACTCATATTAATTTTCATAAATTAAATTTTTTGCATATTCCCCAAGAATGGAAGTCGGCCTGCGAAGGATCTGGCGAACGACCTGAACATAAAATTGGACCGCGGTAACTAAATTGTAGCCATTTTGCAGAAAAAGCAAATTGCCTATTAACTAAATTGAGAGTTTCTAAAAATTCTTCAACTATATTTCTTATCGGATTAATGTAACGGTTATTGTAAGAATACGTTCGTAATATATAGGACCTATAGTTCTTTTGGCAACTATGCCAAACCATAAATTTGTGCTCGCTGAATATCGCTTTGGAGATTTTAGTTCTAGTAGTGTAAGTTTCTTCTTCTTAAACATGCCACTATTACCAAAGTTAAATTCATCATTAGATAAAAGTAAACATAAGCAATTTGCATCATCTCTAACAGCATTACTTAGCACCTGGCAAAAATACATCCCTCTCTCTGGTCGTCAGGAAATAAGGTTTGAATTGATCTACATTTATAATGCTCATATTTCTCCTTTTTAAAAGTATTATGAACTATTCCAAAACTCAGCCCAACATTGCATATGTAATCCCTTATCGGTTTATCCCGAAACATTTCAAAATATACCACAACATTGATTGCAAAAAAACGTCTTTGAGCGCTTATATTTTCTTTCGATAAAAAGATACTGTAATGTTCGAGAGTATGTTAAGAATTTTTATTACATGTCGTATTTGTTTCTAAATGTATAAATTTCTTTTTCAAAATTATTTACATCACAAAATTTCCGCAATATTACGAAACATTTTAATTATGACAGGTAATGTGCATACTTTTTTCTCTTATCGTGGATAAGATCAATTCTATTCATAAGCTTGTGTCATTTTAGTGCGCTGTAATACATTTAAATACCTGTAACTCTTGTATTTTTAAACTTTATGGTAGTCATGTGTTAAATAGTTCTTATTTAAAACTGTTCCATCTCCATTAGGAGAAAAGTATTTACTTTTAATGTCTCCACTGTTTTTCTGATTCCACCAAAGTTAACAGCAGGAAAAATGCTATTACTTTGACAATTTAACAAACTATGCAGTTTCAATAATAAGAAAGTTAGCAATACTGTGAGCTTCAATATATAGGGTGTAACATTAATTCAAGATAATTATTATTTTTTGAGAAATAAATATAAGAATATAAAAAAAATCAGTCGCTTGTAAGTAGAGAACGGTAACAGATTGAGAAAAAGAAATCCGTTTTCGCATAACCCAAATACTTTCATCAGCTAAGTATGGTAGTAGATTTGACAGAAAATTATCCCGTAATATAAAAAATTATGTCGATTATTACGACCAATTTTCACCCGAAAAATTTTTATTAAGCTTTCTACTTTTCGGAGAATTTATCACATCAGTCACGGATAAAAGACGATCGCACAAAAATGAAATATTTGACTACTTATCTTTCATAACGTTAGCCGGCTATCCAATTATCCAATTGTGACTTCAAAGCGTCAATTCACCAAGTCAATTTCGTCCAGTAATATCTCTTAGACTTTCATCTCGATAATTGCACTTTTTTTCATTTCCCCTTAACGAAATTATTGATTTTTTTTTCGTTCCAAATAACTAAAGATAGATGGGTTCGCTCCAGTTCGTTTTCTTTACTCATTTTTCTTCCTTTCCGGTATTTTTATGAATCTGTATACTTAGGATAGTAGATTTGCGCGCTGAATGACAATTAATCATTATGAGTATTAAATTAGGAACCATTATAGAAAGTTTTGGTTAAAATTGTGTTACTGGTTAGAAACTATGAAAGAAGATCTAAAATAATTGTAACTGACACTTTTGTTAGTGTAGCGTTAATGATGCTGGAAGTAAGTTACGGTTAAAACTCCTCATTTTCTGTTTATTACGTTTATTCTGTCAAATGTCTATACTTTAGATTACTATTTCTTAATGCTAATACTTATATATAAAATTTTAATTTACACATAAAAAAATCTATGCAATAACATTTGCATTTGAACTCCACTAATTCAATAGTATTGTCTTACTTATAAAAAAATATTAAAATATGTTATTCAAGAATGTGCATGCAATGTAAATAAACAAAAACTAACGATCTTTATTTTCATGGATACGAAATTTTATTCCAAATCTACGTATCTATGTAGTAAAATACTTTCTAGTCATTCACATGTCCACTTTTCTTAAAATAACGTCGTCAAGATTAAAAGTGAAGTTACATACATAATTTACCAAATTGTAGAAAATGTCTTAATCATCTAGAACAATCTACGTACATGCTGATGAAACCCGTTAGGGATTGGCCTAAATAAGGTATTAAACGCATTTCCAACAAAGATTTAACGCTTTTATATCATCAATAAGTTATATTATTGAATTTCATTCTTTTAAGAGTATTCTCTTAAATATAACACTACAGTTTCTTTTTCAGGTAGCACTTCCTTTATTTATAGATTATTTCTTAGAGTAGGCAAATTATTTTGACCACTAATAAACGAAAATAAGCTTTTATATATGCTCCCCAAATAAGATTTATACCTGCAATAACCGATAGAAGCCGAACTGTCCACAGCATCACAAGGAAAATAGTTTTGATATCCTTTCCGTAATAGGGAGAGACATTATTCAGCCCACCACTGTACATACAATACGTGGTCTTCTGGGGTATCTGGCACTACGATATTTGGATACGGAAGTCCTCCACTCCTTTCTATATATATATATATATATTGTTTATTATAGCCGTTGCTACAATTACAATGCACGCTTTAATGGGATTTAAATTAATTCCCAGAGATAAACATGGAAAACCCGTTCATACCGCAAATAGTCACTCAACCGAATTCCATGTATGTATGCGTTTATACCTCGCCTATTGCTATTATGTGATTCTCCAAGAGATGTGAACAAATATAGTTTGTAAGCGTAGACACCATCTAGGTGATAGTTTCGTTGAAAACTACCATTTTCGCAATTTGCTCCTGCTAAAGAGTTATTAAAAATTCTGCTGTCATGTACTGATCCTCGACATATTGCAGCTATATATATGAGGGCAATCTGAAATGTTTCCGGAATAGACAAGAAAAACACGCTATTGGTGTATTTCGATGTTGTCTTCTCGAAGATCAATACACTTTTTCAAACGGTGCTGCGGTCTCTTCCAGCCGTCGGAAAAATAGGATGTTTCGAGGTCTGCAAAATAGCCGTCTGTAGCGGTGATGACCTCATCATTTGAGGCAAATCTCTTTCTTCCCAGTGATTTTTTCAGGTTTGGGAATAGGAAAAAGTCGCTGGGGGCTAGGTCCGCTGAATATGGCAAATGAGGAAGTAATTCGTAGCGCAACTTGTTCAATCGAGTCAATAAATTGCTGTAGTATTGCCCCGTGATCGTTCTTTCCTTCTGTAGATAGTCGATGAGGATCACACCTTTCCGGTCGATGGAACAGTCCTTGCTGCGGAGCCGATTTGCTAGGAAATGTCCACTGCTTCGACTGTCACTTGGTCTCCGGAATGTAGTGGTGGATCCAAGTATCATCGGCGATTACGCGATACACGAAGAAATCCATTGGATTGTGTTGGATCCTGGTCAGACACTCCTTCGAAACGGTGACCCGATTTCGTTTTTGCTCTGGTGTGAGCAAACGCGGCACCCATCGCGCCGAAAGCTTGTTCATATACAAAATATCGTGTAGGATATGGTCAACGCGTTCTTCTGAGATGCCTGTTGTCCCTGCTAACTCTTTCAGCTTCAATCGACAATGGGTTCACACGACATCATGAATCTTGTCGACCATTTCATCGTTGGTAGCGGGTTTTGGGCGTCCATTGCGTGGTTCGCCACTTGTGCTTGTGCGGTCAGGCTTGCTCGCTCACTCAGAAGCTGATGGCTAAAAATGATGGATCTACATCATCTAATTGAAATAAATTTATGTTTCTAAGATTGTGAGGCCTGTGTTCTTCTTTAGATTCACTTAAAGAAAAATTTATAAATCTTTGTATTGAAAAGTTAAACATGTCCGCGATAATACTAAAGTATTATTATCGCTGATAGTGCATGTATATATATACATTGGAACACAGTAGCTTCTCTTTACTATATTACTTGCTTACCTTTTCTAAATCTTCAAATCCGTGAATACAGTGATATCAGCTAAATCAGTAGACTAATTACCAAATAGTTAAGACTAACTACGCAGCGGTAAACACCACCTAACAAAACAACACTCAGTTAGAATTGTTTGCTAAATCGTAAGATGAATATGAGTGTTAGCGGTTAATTTGATGTATTAAAACTGTAAAAGCGTTTTAATCTTTTCTTTATAGTATTAAATATTTATACATTTAATTTATGCACAAATTTATCTATTTTCCCCTTAGATTTGCCGACGTAGTGGATTACCTTCTTGTACCGGAAACCACAATATGCCTACATTCCATTTAATATAGTCGTTTATCATTTCCTTTAGGCCTTGATCTGTCAGAGCTACACGTAATATATTTGCTATGCTACGTGAAAGCCTAGCATGTGTTAGGAGGAAAGGAGAGTTTTCACGTTGTGCGAGCTACACACGTACGAGGACAATGATAGAAAGGATAAAATGTTCACGCAAAAACTGACACCGTAAGCTCGTTCTAAAGTAGATACTTAGGATTTTCAACGACAGAATTTTTGCACCAATACATCGTAGAAACAAGAAAACAACGTTTAAATTTAAAATGGCTAGTAGTTAATGTATGTATGTATCTATAGATCGTTATTATTAGAATACCAAAGTGGATTGAGAAATAGTAGAAGTGTTGAGGACCAGATTTTTACATTAAAAGAAATAACGTAAAGGAAATGGCTTTAGAAGAAAGCGTATGCTTGACATTTTTGGATACTGAAAAAGCATTTGGTACCTAGAAATAAAGTATGGGAATGTCTACAAAAGAGAGGAGCAAATTGCAAAGTAATAACAACTGTCAAAAGTTTACATGAAGAAGCAGCAAACTTTGTAATTAGCAAAAACATGAAATCTGCATTCTACACAAAGGAAGGTGTTAGACAAAGAGGTGGACTTAGCCCTCTACTATTTATATGGGTGATAATGTGTTGGAGTCATTATTCTAACTTTACCAGTTGGTTGGATAGCTCTCTGCTAAATATGGCGAAACCGCTATAATTAACTGAAATTCTTGAACGCAAAACGAAGTCGTCTTAATAAATCGTTTAATTAAACGAATTTCTTTTTTCTATTAGTAGCAAACGTAGCACATTTTTGTAATCTTTCCAACATGGTCTCTTACCTTTAATCAATTCATACATGGCAAGGTATTTTAATGGTATCATCCACGTTTGTTTTCGTAAAAACGAACGCTGAAATTACTTCTTATATGGAAGTACACAACCCCAAACGAATTTAACGGGATTACTATGACTTTAAAAGGAAGTAGATTCTATTTTGTTACAGAGATATTGTCCTCATAATGTAATGCAATACAAAATTTTGCATCATACTGCACCATTCCTTGACGCCAAATAATAGTTAATTTATAGATGCGAGATGTCACAGCTCGAGTAATATCATTTTATTGCTTGCATACGTTTTTGCATAAATAAGTGAGTGTTGTGGTACAAATTTAGCAGAAGAAACACATCCAGATAGTGCTAATAACTTCTCTTATATTTACTGCACAAGAAAATATAATCAGTGTAATAGTTAAGCCGGCGTATTATTTGTATTTCGGTTGCCACATAGGTGACCAGCAAAGGGCACACGTGTACTGTCGCATTTTGCAGTAAATCTTTCATAGCGGCTTAGTAGCAAAAGAAAGACCAAGAAATACCATTTACTGTGCTCATGATTTGGAAGGGCATTACTAATCACGTCCTTATTTTTGCATGATACCACCAGTTTCTGGCGTTATCAAGAAATAGAAGTGGACAGTTAAATACTCAATAGGTCGGACATAGTATTTTTTTTTACCTGCCCATGTCTTAGTTTATAACCTGAGGATGGCCTCATAGACCTAAATGAATCACTACATATTTCAGGAGTTAAAATCTTATTTCCCCTGCGAGAATAAAAAATTCGTCACAAATCAACAATCCAATTAGTATAAATTCGTAAAAATTAGTATAAACTAGTATTTATTTTAACGTTATTATTAAAACAATAAACTTTTTACGTTGCTTTTATACGTTCATATTTAAGTTATTTTTAAATCGAACACGACAGTTTTAATGAGGGTGAAAACTACGTGCTATTTTCAAATACACTTTAACCAAATTGTGTTAATATAGGTTGTGGAACAACTTGTTAAATTAATAGAGGAATTATGCACACTCTAATAGTATAATTAATAAAAGCGGGCGTCTCGTTAATAATAATTAAAGCAATTTGTCATAGTTGGCGAGAGGTTTAGGCGTGGAGATCTCTGCAAATCAATTATTAAGCTCGGCGCTTGTCAACTGTACTGGTTAGGCGGAAGTGTTTGTGTAATTGCCTTTATTTTCTTCATTTTAGTTAACAACTCGTTTGAATTAACTTACACTTTGCAATTGCATCAATACGTTGAGGTTGTATGCTACAAAGAATAGATATGCATACTTAATATTTTAACGTTATAATCTTAAATGGTGTTTGTAACAAATTTTGTATTAAGTATGGGAAATAGACTCTAATTTAATTTCCGAATAATAATAGCAATAATTCTTTTGGATTTCCTCTTTTGTCGAATATATTTCACTATTTCTGAAAATTGTGTATGTCAAATCATTTCTCCTTTTGTCCAAACCATTCCCTCAATTGTCCAAAGTATATCTTCTTCTTCTAATAGTTCCTATCCGTTTCGTATGTTGGCTACCATGCATACTTTTTTAATTTTGTTTGCTGCTACTCGGAATAATTCAGTCGTATTCATACCGAACCAGGTTTTGAGATTTTTCAACCAAGAAATTCATCTTCTGCCAATACCTCTCTTTCCCATTACTTTTTCATGTAGAATATTCTGCAATATGTGAAATCTTGAAAGTATATCACATTGTTATTTCATGTATGTAAGAATGAATGGTAAAGGAAGGCAAAACAACAAAATCTCGAATGAATAATCAGAGGAAGGTGGTAATTCGCCAGCCAAAGTAGGACGACAATTTAATGTTTTTCCAAATACTGTAAGAAAGAATTTCGACTTACAAAATAATGAAGGATATGAAAAAAAGAAAGTGTTAGGCATCGTCCGGATATATTTACTCAAGAGGAGCAAGAAAGAATTTGCAATTTAATTGATAAGAATTACACTTTAATACTGAAACAAATAAAAGCCAAATTGTTAGGGCAAGATCCACAAATAGAGGTGATCTTATCGACCATTGACAGAGCGACAAAGGTATTTCATTGTCCTGCAAAGAGCGTTTCTTTTGTGCCAGAAAGGCGTAACACACCACATATTATCTAAAATCGGTATGATCATGCTGTTCTGTACAACAGAATAATGGTTCATAAGAAAAAAATATATTTCATTGACGAATTTGGGATTCAAGTGAAATCTAGAACATCTTATGGAAAATCTTCTAGATTTATGAAAAACAGCAGACCCAAAAAAAGTGAAGGCCCAACTAGGAGGCTGTAATTATTTGATTGCTGCTAAAATGTGTATTATTTCATTATATTTATTCACCATTCAAGACAGGCCTTACAATGTAGAACACCTTGTAGAATTATTGACATCTTTCATTGACCACAGGTAAGATGCAGATTGTCCATGACAAACAATGTCCGATTTCATAGAACGGATGAAATTTAGCAACTGATCAGAACTCACAGACATGTAGCAGTACCTTTTTCCCCGTACAATCTTTTCTTTAAACCCAATTGAAGATTTGTTTAACCAGTGGAAAACTATAAAGGCAAGACAACCTACGGATGTATGTTAAAATTCATAATGCTTCTGAAGCTGTAACGCAAGAACCCTGTCTATGTTTGATATATGGAAACATATCCAGTAGATTGCCTCAACAGATATGAAATTTTGAATTAGACTAATATGTATGCTTTTTCAAAGTGTGCCTTCAATTAAATTTTCATATTTATGAATTTTGGCACAGCAATGTTTTTCGAAAATCAAACTTTAATAACTATCATCTGATAATAATTTAGTTGTGAGGTTAATCTTATTTCTTGTGAAATGTTTTAAATAGAAGATAGTATATACAGAAATGCGTTTATTGCAAAAAAAGCCACGTTAAAAAAGATGCTCGAAATGTTGCCCTCTTCTATTGATGACTAATTCTGCGTTTCATAGCACTAGGGCCAGTACAAACTCTGCGTTTCGTGTTTTCAAATGCGTTTGATAAATGTTCAAAAGTTATATTATTACAAAATTCTGTAATACTATTGCAAAGTTCTTCAACACTGTGTTGTAGAAATCATATTTCTCATATGTAGAAAAATAAAATAATCTACAATTGTGAGACCTGGAGACCTTGGAGGAAACATCACTATATTCGATTATCAAGGAACTTTTCCAAATGAACAAGTGTTTGTTCAGCCGTGCGTGCTGGAGCTTCGTCGAATTGGGAACAGCCTTTTGTAATTTCACCACCATTTAACTGATTAATAAATAGTTCCAATATCTCATTTCAGTACCTTTCAGCATTTATTACTCCGTTAAAAAACATGAGCCCAATGATTCATCATCGCCTTGATACCGCCAACCAAACACCCATTCTTTGCGAATGTAATGGTTTTTCTACAAATTCACGAGGATTTTCTAACGACCATATCTCATATTTTGCTTGTTTAAATATCGAGAAGGATGAAACCAGGCCTCGTTGATAAAGAAACATTTATTAAGAACATTGCCATTATTCACGTTATTCAAGAATAATTGACAGTACTTGGTTCTTCTATTCTATAATGTCCTGTTCTATAATGAACAGGACTGAATGCACGAAGAGCTCAAATTTTATATGGATTTAATTTCAAGTCTTTTTTAAGAATAATATCACATGTACCAATTGACTGAACTTCCTGTGACAGTTTCGCAATAAACTTCTTTGGTGAGCTTTCCATTCGATGTCGGATATTTTTAATACATTCTGGAGATCTTTCTTTAAGTGCTCCAGAATATACGGAGTACTGTCCCCGTTTCACGACATCTGTTAACACAAGCATGAATTTGCGTAACCAGTTGTTCATACGTAACTACAAAATCAATTAATTGCATGGTCCTCCTATCCATTTACTAATCAACCAGTCTAGGATAGCTTTCAACAAGAAAAACTTTGTGACGTTTTTCTAACATGATAATAAATAATCTAATTGATAAGATAATTTTTCAACGAATTGACTTTACTGTGATAATTGTCAAAATTTGACTTTTGAAAAACATTACTGTTCCACTGTGTTCTCAAATTTATATGAAAATCATTGGCTACTTTAATTGAAAGTTTAATTGGGGGTATGGTATACATATATGTAGTATAGCTAGTAAGCTGCTGTTATCCTCTTTTTGTAGTAAGATTGTGTCTCGAACTTGTTTTTATTTTCTAATTTATAAATTAAAAAGAGAGAGAAAATCATTTCTAATAATGTGAGAGAGTTTTGGTAAACAGTGAATTTCACTCGATGTGTAAATGTCAAAACGACGTAGGTGCGGGATAGTTTCGAGAAATACATGAAGTACATTTGACCAAAGAGCAGAATTAAAAGACAAATGCAGTAATAATAATTATAATAATCATAATAATAATAATAATAACAATAATAATGATAATGATATATGGTACTGGTAATTATAATGGTTACGTTAATGATAAAAATTTAAAAATTAACCTGAAATAACAATATATTGACTATTACCTTCTACATTATCTACAACAAATATTTTAAAGAACATAAAGTATTAGTCAAAAGGACTATACTTCCAGTGTACATATATTCATTAATGTGAATATGAATATATTCCATCTGTACTGTGTTAAGCATTAATTTGTAATATTAGATACCCGCCGTATATATTTATGTTTAATAAATTATTTACATGTATTATAATAGAAATATTGTGAGTGTGCGTTTGATATAAAAACGTCCCACGTGTAATAGTAATGTTAACACTGATACTTCAACATTGCATTAAAGAGAAAATTTAGAACGAACAGAATAAACATTTACGTATTCAATTTAAATGTCACGTCCGGTATGGGGACATACAGGTGAAGCGTAACTGCTAACCGAAAAGCGTGTTATATGTACATTACAAAATATAAATAGTACCGAATTGGAAGAAGTGCATTCTTTTAAATCATCAAAGCTATATACGTAGATGCTTTTAAATGCAGAACTTCTTGCATTTGTTATAAATGTACATATATATAAAACTGTTCCCTCCGAAAAAACACATAAATTAAAACTTAATAAATTATTTTTCTTTGTATAAACATATATCGTGTCTGCCAAAAGCAATAAACTTGATTTCGAAATTACTACAGCCGTTGTGTTGTATTCAGTACACATGGATCTACTTATAAGATGAAAATTAAGCTATAAGTGAATAACGACAAAATGAGATTTTTCCTTTTCTCTACTCTGTGAATATTTCTCGTGTCTGTTGCTCGTGCTCCGTAAATGTCTTGATTGGCCTAGAAGCGTGAAATATTATACCCACATCTTTCTTCGCACTTCGTAACTGAAATCCTAGTGGCAGCTTTCGAAATTACGAATTTATTTTCTTCGTATCTTTGTTGTTCTCAACATTCTATTAACTATATAAGCACTAATGTTGAATGTCAAAATAACACATCCGCTTAATCTATATGATGAATGCATTACATCGTTTACTTTAAAAGTTGACGTAGATATTTTGTATTGTAATTCGAATTAAGCCTTTGATGTTATGGTTTCCATGTTAATTCCTACTAGGATACTTCATTCAAATTTAACACCTAATGAACTGTGTTTTTGGGGATAATTAAAAAATTTCGTATACAATTGTTAACGTTTTTCGGTGTGTTTATTCATCTGAGGAGATTAAGCAGAGGATGCTACTCATTCTTTTCATGGTATAACAAATTAATGCACTTTGAACATTTATAGCAACTCTTGTTACGTGACGACGAAGTTGCAATTAAACAAATAATAATATATGCTATATTGTTTGCGATATGAGAAAGGTCATGTAAGAGAACATCTAAAAAAATTCAACGATCTTAATGTAAATTTTATGTGCGGACTGTAAAACATATAACCCTAGCGACGTGACGGGTCGAATCAATAGATATAGAAACCAGAACACGGACATGTTTCTGCATACCCAGCATCATCAGCGTGGTTTCGAGCGATTTTTCTGTTCAACACAGTGACACTCCCTTTGCGCTAGTGTCACCGTATCTAAACTAAGAGGTAAAGTGAGCATTCTTGACGCTATCTAGTGCCACAAGAATAACACACTCGTCTGTCGATTCAAACAGTAAAATAAGCGAGTACAGTTTCCTAACCCTTCTCCTGTTCACGAATGTAGTTACCCTATGCACTGTTGGTGCGCGTCCTCCCTGGTTTAACGATCCATGAGGGATGGGAAACTGCACCCGCTTATTTTCGATGTGTTTGAGTGGCGACAGATGAGAGTGTACTACTCTTGTGTCAGTAGATAGCGCTAAGAATGCTCACTTAGACTGCTAATTTGGAATATGGTGATAGTAGCCGAGAGAGAATTGCAATGTGTTGAACTAGAAAAATCACTCTAGACCACGTCGAAGATGTCGGGTAGGCAGAAACATGTCCATGTATTAAGGGTTTTTTCTTGCCTCATATTGTTTTCCCGTGAATGATTTCACCAATACCATGAGTTGCTGTATTTGGCAGCATTATTACGTTAGGTATTGCTTTCTGGGCACTTTTCGATGAGTCTACTGTTTGCGTGGTAAAAGAAATGCATTTTTTAGTCTCCGAAGGGCTACATAATATAAAAAGTTAGAAGATCCGAGGAAATCCAAAGGCTTTGAAATATCATAGCAGGAAAGGTTCACATGAAAACATTCATATCAATCTCGCCAACGATAACACAGATAATTGTATGAAACAAGCGCCATATGTTGTCAGCCCGATAGGCCTATTCTTGTTCAAAGTGGGTTATAAATAATAAAGTTTCACGAATAATAGCACTTATAAATCCATCAGCTAACGTGCCTGAAATGTCTCAACAGAAATTGGATACTGCGCGGCCATTAATTTTCTTTGAACATTAAAGGGGAATACACCTAGTCAAATTAAATAGCGTTTAGATGACGTTTATAGTATTTATTCTTCATGCACTGTAAAAAGCGGGCAAAATGTTTTCATTTGGGACAAAAATTCCTGGAAGATGGTGAACGTCTCTCGTCTACCTATTGAAGTGGTAATGCCACAAAGAATTTAATTTATTGAAGAATTGGTATTAGGAGATCGCTGTTTAAAAGTGAAGGAATTATTAGCAATTTTTGTGAAACTAATATTCTCCATATTCTGCATGAACATTCACTAAATTCACTAAATACGAAGCACTAAAAGATTCTATTGTAAATATTTAAATTAAATAAAAAGGTATAGACGAATTACCAGAATGTGTAATACAATGAAGCACGCAGAAGGATCGGTGCTTGGGGGTTGTTCTTCTTTCGACATGACCGGTAATTTAATAAAGATCGATAAAAAAATCGAGGAAATACTAGAACGGAATGCTATACCATCGGGACTCTGATTATTTGGAAACAGCTTGGAATTTGTGCATGAACACTACCCAAACCACGCGTCTCTGTTGTGCAGAGACTACTTAAGCCAGCAAAGAGAGCAGAGCATCTTAAAAGTTGTGCAATAGTCCGGATTCTAACTTAGTTGAGAAATTATGGGATGATATATACAGGAAAGTAAGGAAGAGCTATCCCACCTTGAAATAAACTTTGGACAACACTGACGAACGAATGAATAATATCCCAATAGAGAGCTCCAACAATTAATAGAAAAAATGTCCAAAAATTATGCAAGCTCAGATGTATGTAAAAGGCAAAAACAGCAAATGCAGAATAATGGTGCAGTGTGTAATAATGGAATACTATACATTTGTGACAAAACCAAATCTTGATTTTCCTGCAAAAATTAGTTTGATTATTCCTTTACATCTAGTTCTATTCGGATAATCTCTTGTCGATACTGCTATGATTGGTAGTGCATTTACATTTATTCTCGTCTCTTCAGAGTAACACATTTATATATTTCACTTATAAGATTATTACGAGCAAATAATTGAATAAAATTGTTATTTATTCAATAGCAATTAAATGCATACCTATTAAATGCGAACATAATATTTGCCAATAATCCCTGCTTTATTATGCCTACCTAGCCTATATACCTGCCTATTTCCCTTTTTTTATAAATACCAACAAAGAAAAAATACACGTCACACCATTCTCTTTCCTCCCAAGCACCACGATTATTTTACTGTCCTGCTGTACTTAAGGTACCATTACCTCTTGCCGTAGGAGCCTAAACACTTGGTCCGGGTATAGCGGAAAAATAAGAAAGTCTTGAACTGGTACATGTGTCTCTTAATCGCCTCATATTGTAAATACAACATTGATATAGAATATATAAGTTTGAATGGTATTTACAGTTACATGCATGCAGTATAATAGAAAATAATTAATATGAAAGGCAAAAAAATGTTTGAAGTCCTTAACATGTAGTGCTGCAAGGGTATTGACTTATTTGGCTGAATCAAATAAAAATAAAATAGGCCTCTCAGAATTGGCAGAGGCACTAAACTCAATATTTACATTTGAAATCAAAAAATGAGCTATTTCCTGTTGTTCTGTTTTGTATTTATTTGAGTTTTACTTTCATATCTTTTCACGATATTAATATATGTACTACGTAAAAGAAGAATTATGTATTGAGGGGACACTAAACAAATGTTTTCTGCAGTGTAATATACTATGTGCAAATCCTTTCGCGTCGGTTTAATGATAAGCCGCACGTGTTTGGAAAAGAGTTAGTTGTAAATCAATCGGATTACAATTTATCTTTTAACGATAGAATAACAAAAACAAAAACTTCGCACTTTCCTAATTGAAATTTCTTAAAACAATAAATACTCCCGAGCGTTATATACGAGAAACGCATACACATACCCGCTTAAATCTGCTTCCACTTGATAGACACTAGCGTACATCTAGGTTCGTATATCCAGTGAAGAAGCGGCTTAATTGTGAGAAAATATGTACGTTAACGCTTGAAAGGTTGTCGAGGGGTTATCCTTGGGAGTAATGGCATTAAAACCGGCAGCATCCACCAAGCAAACATTCTGTCCTTCTCCTCCGCCTACACTATCTCTCTATCAGTCCAAGGGAAACGTCTAGAGATGTCGTTCGCGTCAAATCGGGTTTGGCCTTTTTAGGTGCGAGGCCATAATTGACGAATTAATATGTAAACTTCATTAATGCACCGGCATCATTTGCATGTTAAGTGGCCTTGGATTAGAATTACACTTTTATTGATGGATCATGTGAATTTGTAGTGGTAGTGATGTGGTAGATACATTTTATTATATGGACACTAATTACTAGATACATACAGAATAAATGCAGGACGTTTCAAAATAAATATGTTAGCGTCGATGTCTTTGTCATTATCAAATATAAACGCTTATTTGAATTGAATTACGCAATTTTCAGTGCGAAAAAGTATGTGATTTAGTTATGTCTATTTACAGCTTTTATTGAAGTAAATGCTAAAATGGCATTTTGTAACTCTAGTAATAACATCTCTTTTCGAATCAGAGAATAGCCATACCACTCTTTTAAAAACTCATTGAAAAAGTTTCTGGTAAATACACCATGTTAAAATTTAAAGTAATATGAGACATTCCTTGATAAAATATAATTTTCCTTGTAATTTCCAAAGTTAACACTTGAAAAAATGGGTATTTGTAAAATTTGGACTTACATCTCTCGTTCTCCAGAGGAGTGTTTTAGCCACTAGATGACGGAGACCCTTAGGAACAAATCACTTTTAATACCTATATGTAGTAATGTGCGTAGATATATCCATATATTATCATATTATAGCAAACACAATATTAATAATATCAAGTTCTTACCAACTAAATTAATATGAGACCTTCCTTGGTTTTTACAAATGATAAATTACAATTATAATATAAGTTCAGTCCTACTGAGTCCAAATTTTTCATTTAAAGTTTTTGGGCAATAAACGGAATCCTTGAGTGTAGAATTCTATTTCTTTCGAGTCGATCTAGTCATCGACCAATTTTTATATACTGCCATATGAGGTGAAGCGTTCTCCAGTAAGTGCCGACTAGATCGACCGGAACAAATGAGAGTCTGAAGGGGCAATGTCTGGTGAATACAGCTGGTGGGGTAGGACCTCCCATTTCACCCCTCCCAGATATGTCCAGCCGGGTTAACCAACATGTGGCCTAGCGTTAACGTGCTGCAAAATCAGCTTCTCGTGCCCTTCAGCTTCTTTCTTAGTTGAAGTCGGTAACGTTGGGAATTGATAGGCTCGGACGGTATCAGCAGCTCATAGTAGGTTATACCCCGCATGTGCCACCAGATACAGAGTATGACCTTAGATGATCCCATGCAAAAACTTTTTTTCTTGTCGCTGAAGCAATGCGTCGCACGTGACCAAACACCTTTGGATGTTCCTTTCCTTCAACTCCTGTGGTACCCAATTTCTTGCCTTCTGAACATCCAATGCTGCAGACAATTCTTCATTCGTCTGACATGAATAAATATCAAGTAATTCCCCAAGTTGCTCATTTTGAAACTTTCTTGGGACATCATCGCGTTCTTTATCATTGAAATCTAAATCACCACTTTTGAAGCGTTGGAACCAATATTTGCAACATGGCTCTGGTGGAGCATGGTCGCCGTAAACATCCAGAAGCAAAGGGCATGTTTCCGCAGCACTTTTCTTCAAGAAATAGTATTGGAGGAGAACTTCCCGTAAATGCTGCCTTTTTGGAACAAATTCCGAGATTTTCGATGTGATATCAATACTTGCCGTTTGCACTCCAAACAAAAGCCTTTTACTGCGTTTCGCAGCTTACGTACACACCTTTTAAATCCAGGTATCGAACAAATTAGAAAATATGCAAGCGATACTATTAATGCCATCTACAGGAAAACAATTAAAACTTATTCCCATACTAATATTATATAGTATCCATTTCCAGAAAAATATCAATATCGCAAAACGCCATCTTACACTTTATTTCTTTGTAACTAGAAATATTTCTAATCAAGCTACGAAGCTATTTCACTTTGAAGATTATCCCTATTTTGTATTTTTTTTCTAGTAATTACTAAATAGTTCGAGGATTTAAACGGAGTCACAGTCAAAACTGCATAAATTTTAATTTAAACTAACTTTTACGTGGAGGTATATACTTGATAACTAGAAAAATATCTACATTAGTCTAACAATTTGAAATGTACTGCAGAATATCTGATATAAAAATGAAAATTTATCGAACTTAGGTTTCAATTTTACACGTTTCTTTTGCAGAAATAATAGAAAAAGTCAAACGACCGCCGCCCTTAATAAGACCGTCGGTCAGCAAGGGGGCGGCGCCCCCCGAGGCGATAAATATAATGCGACAATGTTGGGCGGAACAGGCGGACATGCGACCGGACTTCAACACCGTTCACGACCAGTTCAAGAAACTGAATCACGGCAGAAAAGTTAACATTGTCGATACGATGTTCCAGATGCTGGAGAAGTACTCGAACAATTTGGAGGAGCTGATTCGAGAACGAACGGAGCAGCTGGACATCGAGAAAAAGAAAACTGAGCAGTTACTGAACCGTATGTTGCCTAGGTACGTGTAATAGATATTAGAACGTTAGGATCGCAATGCTCGATGTCAATTTCTCGTTTCTGGCGGAAAATGTATGCGTAGTCAGATATATAAAATGTAGGATTTTATTACCGATAGCAAAAAGGTCAAAAACGATGGGGGTTGCTTTTTTTGTTTAGAAGTTGTTTTTACAAGGATTGCTTCCTAAAATATTTCTTTTTGTAATGAAAGTATAGAAATCAAAATTAAATTATAACTTTTCCAATGTTTTTCAAGTCATACATATCAAAGGACATTACTTAGATAATATCTAGATAATATTGATCAAATTTAGCAATTCAGATTCTTATTGAATTCTTATTTAGTACAAAATATTCTTTGAACAAAGAATTGAAAATAATCTCTCACAGAAGCTAAACTTAAAAATATATTTAGAAACATGGCAAAGACTAGACTGGAAACGTAATGAAGGGGTATATTTTTATACTTTGTCTTAATTCTAAACAGAGTAAAAAGTTTCGAAACTGTCGAATAAGTTTTTTGGTTAAGAAGTATTTGCCTGTGAAATTTGATATGGATAAATATTTAAAAATAATGCATTTATAGCATTTTCACATTTTCTTCCGTTCCGGTTTGACAAGAAATACTTACTTCTTTAATAGGACAACCAGTACTATATGATCATATAAATTTATCTTATAGTAAGGCATGAAGTCATTTCTTCAAAATATATTATTGGTAGAATTGACAGTGACAAATAAAATACATTTGAAGATTTACCAGAAGGCGAACGTTCGAATCGACATCGGTGCGAATATTTTACTAACCGTTGAAAGAAATAATTACGCGTTTACAATCCCCTATATAATTTTTCGCCACTAGTTTTTAGTTTGCGGCAACCAAATCTGGGTTTTAAATTAGCCAACCAACATCTGTTCATAACAAAATTATCTATTTTGTAAATTTTTGATACAGTACTCTTGCCTTAGCAGCTAACATTTCATATGTAACAGAAACATCTCGAGATCTTTGAGTTCTAAACTAGGAATATAATCGAGTTTCCGTTTCTGAATATTCTGCGCATTTAAGTGTTCTTCTGTTGCCTGGCGCAGTATAACAGTGGTTATTGAAAGCGCTGTGCTGTTAAAATAATTAACTGTTAATCGGAATCACAACATCAAATGCACTTCTTGCCTTTTAATTGTAACCTTATTTTTTTTATATCCGAAATAGTGGATTGTTCAACACCATAAGAAACAGCCAAATCTTTACCATATGCACCACTGTCTAATTTGCCTAAGTTTTCAGATTTTTGTTTCAGCGTTAGTGTGTTGTGCTTTCGTTTTGCAGCCATTTTTAACAACTTTATTCTGTGTAAGAATACCGAACTAACGAATTAAGTCAACTAACCTAGCGTTTCTGCATGAGGCAATTTTATGCAAACTAGAACTTCAGTAACTGTTGACAATGCACTTCGAAGAAGCAAATCATAAAAAAGTACACAATGGACCGAAGGATTCAGTTTGTTGCAGCTTCGAACTAACAAGATATTGCTGTATTTCCAAAGCCTATCTACGTAAATTGTTTCAAATGAAAGATCCTGCTGAAATCAACTCATTAATTTTTATTATATCTCTACCTATTCGATCCGTCGATCTACAACACAAATAGAGACAATAAGGCGTCGAACGAAATTGCAATAGACCCATATTTTATGAATATAATTATATTTAATGTTCGATACTGATTGTATACGATATCGTTGTGCATGATTTATGATCCGTCTGTTGTTGACTCTAAATAATGGCTTTGATACAATATTGACTTCTTCGTTCTACGAGCTGGTTTCGGCTTTCCTTTAAAATTTGCATAAATATACGTTGTAGCCGTTGCCTTTTACCCAATAATTCATTTGACTGCGGGGCACTGGAGGGGGGAAAAAAGCATAGGTCATGTTACCGGTTGCTTTTTATCCGTTTCGGGCTATATCAATTATTTATTAGCAAATATCGGTACCTTTTTACGAAGTTACTAAAAAAAATACTCGAAAATAGAAGCTCCCAATCCACCATTCTGAATAGTTCATTAATTATTCAAAATTAAGGCCGGGAGAATTTTTTAAAAGGTCTTGGATATATTTTTCCAGATGAAATGTTAGGACATAAAACAAACCGCCCAAAATTTCATCGAAAACGGTTTTAATTAACGCAAGAGGTATAGTTTTGAAATTATTTATTAAAAATAAAGAATAATGTAAAAGCAACGAATAATCGATTCATTTAATAATGTGTTTAGCTTTTGGATATACACAATTGTTATGGTATTTAACAGTCATTGGTGCTATTAGATACGTAGAATGAAACAGTAAAAAAGAGAAAAAGTATTCGCTAGTAGTCCTTTATGTCACAGACACAATCATTGCATTTAGATATACATAAATAGGTAATAGAAATTACTATATATACAAACAATACAAATTAGGATATCATGCGACATTATAACATTCTTTCCAACAATACCCCAGCATCGTAGCAGTGGCGGGTTTGTTGATGAAATTTCTACTCAATTAATTAATACCTACACCATAATGATACTGCTAAATACATCTACTCATGGTCTTCGTGAAGTCATTCATGAGAAAGACAGTGTGATGAGACAAAACACTGCTGATTCAAATACAGCTAAAACAATTGGGTACAGTTTCCCAACCCTTCTCCCAACCTACACCTGGATAACCAGAGAGGGGCGCACAAATAATACATAGGGTAACAGCACATGTGAACGATTTCTCAGGCTTACTGTGACATTAAAAACACATTATAATGCCTAGAAAACAATACATACCTAACGTAATGATGCTGCTAACTACAGTTACTCATGGTATTGGTGAAATCCACTTTTTTCTTTACTATTGACTGTTTCCTCTACCAGTGCTTGTGCAGTGCGTAGTTTTTTGTATTTAAAAAGATCAAAGACATTCTTGCATAGTACCACTGCAGAGGACAAACTTACTTGTCGAAAATTTCAATTGAAAAAGAACCGCTCAATGAATTGTTGGATACCCAACCTTTTTATAATGACATCACTGATAAATATGTCGTCTTAAAGAATAGAAGAATTTGATTTATTTTTAACAAGTAATGCTTTTTGTAATTTCAGCAATGATAAGGTTTAATAGTAATCAATATTTATTTCTTTTTTAATCTTAACTACATATACATTAATTTTTCTAAGAAGGGAGGGGATAGATTTTGCCGACATTACTTCACCTGTTATTGAATTCGAGTGAGTCGCCACTGCATCGTAGGTCCTTCTGGGCTTTTCTTTTTCATTTTTGTTTATATATTCTTTTGTTACATACGATGGTTGTTTTTTTACAACATTCGTTCGTGCCTTGAAACAGTCACGTGAGCGGTGACTGACGGGGGTGCCTGTGCGACCCCCTTACTATAGTATCTGCCATTTGCAACATTATTGCGCCATTTTCAGCTGGCCCATAAACATGGTTGCTACAATTGATTCTTCTACCAAGTGCAAGTTGCGTAGTATAAATCGATTTCTTGGCGCAGAAGGGAATAGTGCAGCTAAAATTCATCGAGAAATGAGCCGAGTATACGGTAAAAACTTTTTGGCGGATGGCATTACGGTGTAGGCAATTTAAAGAAGGCTGAGCCGACATTCACAATGGAGGGGGACAAGGACTGAAGTTTGTCGCGTCAGAAGACATTGCTCAACGAGTTTACAATATGAAATTCATTGAAGAATGAACCGAAAATACAACTAAAAACTTTATGGTTAAAGTTTAAAGTTCAAACAAATATTCAACACCAGGAAAGTTATGGCTACACTGTTTTCGGACCAAAAGGGTTTGTTGCTTGTTGAATTTATAGAACCAAGGAACGACCAATGCGGTTGTTTATTGTCAGACATTACAACGATTGCGAGGAGCCATTCGAAACAAAAGAAGAGGCATGCTGACTTCTGGAGTTGTTCCCATTTAGGACAATTGCCCGCCTTCACATTGCTGCTGTAACTCAACGACTACTTGAGGTTTGATGGGAAGGTTTTAAACACCTGTCGTGTAGCCCCAACTTAGCGCCAGGCGGCAACAATCTATGCAGAGCCGATTGGAAGGCTCATCCATAGATATGACAAATGCATCAATCTTCACGGTGATTATGTAGGAAAGTAACCATGTTTGTATATAACTTTCGGTAATACATTCATTTTGTTATTTACACTTGTTTTGTTTCTATGAGCTATCAGAGGTGGAAAAGAAAACAGCCCTCGTACATTTATGTTGTTCTTAATATGGTTACATCTGTTACTATAGTTATAATCATTATCGTTACTGTTGCTACGATTATTATTATCATTTTTATAATTGTGATTATTATTGTTATTTTCGATGTTTTGCACCTGTATTTAGTTTCTTAATACTCGTACACCTCAGGAAAACGTAGTACTATTATGAAGACTGCTATCAAACTGTAGATTCTCATATAACCGAAATTTGAAGCTATTTAGTTGAAAAAAATGCATACATTAAAAAATCAAATATAATGATACTATACGCATATTTTATGACAGAACATCACGTAATAAATACACATATACATATTCAACATCCCGGAAAAATCGTGACCTTAATGCGATTTTCTAAAATAAAAGCTACATTTAATGCAAGCTACCATAGCAGATGTAACAGGCAAGTGTTTAAATTTTACCGGCTTTTCATACATTTTCTGTAGCGTTACCCGGCACAAAATATTAGCTATTTACTCTCTATGCAAAGCGCGCTAATGTAGTTTTATCTTCATGTCATTCTAAATTTCATTTTCCATACATTATGTGCTTCCACTACGTATGTGGAATTATACGTAGCCTTTTAAATTTTACTTTGTAGATTTGCTTTGAATGTACAGAGGTTAATAGGGCAGATTTTTACAATCCAATAAAATGAGTAATGAAGGATCATATGAAGGAAATTTCCTTTGCTGGTTAGCAGTTTCATGTATTCTATTTTTAAAATAAAACATGCGGTGATCCCCTAAAGTGGTGAACTGTTTATTCTGTTGATTGATCTTAATTTATGACGGGCAATTTATAGGAATCGAAATCCCTTCTCCAGCTATTAGGAAAAGACATTTAGAAAGTTATATCTTATCGTACTGACAGGTAGTATCGTTATATATCCGAACTTTCTTTAATGCTAAACCAAACTTGCGAAAATGTAAGATGTATGTAATTCTCTTGATTTAAATTTCCATTTATGAAAAGAAATATTACAATACAGTAATATTCCACTGGTATCGCAGTAAACTTCACTCCACACAAATTAATAATTGTTCGGGGCGCAGCTTTTCAAGAGCACGTTGACTCCCATTATCAACCATGTTTCCGAGTGAAAGTGAAAACCGTATTACACATGCAAATTATTTTCTACGCAGGCTCTAACATTTCTTAAAACATATGACTATTTACACTTAAGTGGGTGGTCTCGGGTGTGTGTGTATTTTCTGGAAAGGATGGAAAGAAAACGAACCTTATCTTTAACAGGGCATTATGGTAATAAGTCAATCAGACTCGAGTGTGCAATTGCGGGTAGTTCTCTGTTCGGTAAGTTTCTGTTCTTTTTCAAAAATGGTCGTTGTGAATATAGTAATACCTCTATTTCTTTATGTTCATTTTCATGTAACATGTACTCTTATTTGGAAACAAAATTGGATTCCTTAACTTCAGATTGGTATTTATTCCCTTTAATCACGTTTTATAAAATTCCATGCTGATATTTTTTCTACTATTAATCTCCTATATGTCTGTCGTTATATCTCTAATTATAATACGATTAATTCTTACACGTTTTATGTATACCTTATTTAAACAGCTTACTTAAAAGAAATCTGTGATGTAGAATGCTCAAAGTTGACTCATTCTTGAACATATAAAGAAACATAATACAGATACTACTATACTATCGCTGGTCCAAGTGAAAAAAATTTGCATCAATACAATTTACACGGAAATGAGTAGTATGGATTTTTCGGAATATAATCCGAGAATGAAGACGTAAACTCTTCGGACGGATTTCTTTAGTATTTCCATTTTAACGCTAGACGCAACTTTAAAATCCATATTATATTATAACGCGCTCATATTTTATATAATCAACTTTAATTAACTATAAAGAAACTTAAAAGTTTTCGTATTATATCTTTACTTTCAGGTTTAACCAAACGTAGCGGTAAGACGATACTATTACTTTCCTTTTATCGACCATAGAATTCACAGCGTTCGTTTCTTCACACTCCACTTTTTATTACCTCAGAATTTTGTTTTTGTTTAGGGATGGTATTAGATTTCCATTATTCGTTTTGTCTGTTCTTGTTTCTTTTCTCTTTTATCATTAAGTTGAATCTCCCTCAATACGACTAGTAACGTAATTTCTTCCATAGTAATTATTATGCGATTATTGTGTCAGACTATCATATATTGGATAACATAGTTGTAACTCTTATAGAGTAAGGTGAATGTTCTTTTTTCATTTGCATATTAATCTTATACAATGATTGTTGGAATAGAACAGTAGATAGCTTTTAAAGATTTTATTGTTTTTTGAAGTATTCTCCACTTTTGCATGTGCTCAAACCAACTCTGGTAGTTATTCCACTCGTTTGTTGGTATAGTCGAAATTGCGTTTTTGAAGGCATCGACTGCTTCTTCTGACGATTGGAACCTTTGACCACACGGTCCGTTCTCGATTTTCGGAAAAGCAAAGAAATCCTTGGGACTCCATCTTTTTGGGACACTTCGAGAAGGGATGACTTTTGTCGACTTTTTTCACCTTGGAATACCCGAAGGGACGACTTGTTAGCATAATTATAAAAAATTATTTTGCGAAAATGTTCTCAACTTAACTCTACTTTGCAACTAATTTGCCAACTTTGAGCAAACATTTTGTCAAATCGCGTAAGGGAATAATTAAGAGAAATAGATTGTAATAGGCAGCTTCGTAACAATAAGCTAATATGTTTTGGATTAGTTCTAGCTCAATAATTTAAATGGTATTTCCTATTCTTTTCACTAATTCTTATAAATGAACTCACTTGTCTTTGTACACTGCATTTTTTTACGTAACCCTATGGAAAGACACCTGGGGGAATCATTTCTAGGAATTTGACAAGCCATTCCAGTGCACCTCTTCAATCATTCACCGACTAGCATGATAAGATGGTACTCCATCTTATTGAAATCGCAGTCTACTATTTGGAAGTCTGGGAATTATATGACTTTGGAAAAATTGAAGACAGAGATTCTCTGTAATTGTGTTATGGAATAGGAATGATCGTATAATGTTATTTCTGATAGTTCCAGCTCAGAAATCAATATCCTCTGGATATTATGTTTTATTATCCCGTTACCAATGTAAGTTTTTCAGAACTCAAAATTTACAATGTTGTATATTGATACTTCCAGTAGTATATTACGTAACTCAATATGACTAGGTTATAGTAAATTCAACATTGCTTTGGAAAATCCTGTTGCCCTTTTTGCATCATCTGCATTTAACTCTTGAAACAACATTGATTTGCAATGATGCTACTCTCTCTTCAGTTGATTTATTACAGCAAATTGAGAAACATCATAATCAGCAGCAATAGATTGGATTGATTTATGCAGATTTTTCTCCAAATCGGCATTTATATAGATTTCTGATATATCCACATTCAGTAATTTTTCCCCCACTATACTTAGAGAATCATTTCAGTATCTATCGTCAAAAAATTAACAACTTTCCTGTTGCCTTCTTGTTTATCCTTTCTCAATCAATCTAATTTAGCCATTCTAAATACAAACTAATTATTTTGAATGTTTTGCTGACCTATCAAACAAATAATGTGCGTCTGCCTTTCAACTTCATGCTAATGCTTTCGTTAGTATTTTTTGCTAGTATTTCTTATCACCAGTAGTGCAGTATAGCATCATGTTATAAGAAATAATACAATGAGTAATATGCGTTTTGTTGTATTATTGCTTAGATTTAGATTTAAATATGTACCATGATATTTGTACGTTGTAGGATGTACAGTTTAATGTTAACTTTCTTAATAACTTCCTTATGCAACTTGACAAAATGTTTACATTGTCAACTTGGTAACCAAATAGGGCATCGAAATATTTAAGAAAAGAACCAATGACGTAATTACATTTGAATAAATCCACACAGGATCCACCAAAGTGTAAGAATGCAGCTTCAAAGAGTGTTTAATCAATTTTCTTCTAATTAGGAAGAGGAGACAGATTGGTTCAACGAACGTCAATTTTCGTGTCGGTCATGCGTGCGGGTGAGTCCGGACCTGGCGCACTGGAGATTTGGCCAACTCTATTGATGGATGGCGTATGAAGTAGAGACTAAACATGGATTATGACAGATAATAAAAGAAGCTGTCTAGTATACGTAAACTAACATAGTATTAATAAGGAAAACAAGTTCACTTTAGTATGCTATGAACAATATTGGAATTTATAGACTATAAAAAAGTTCTTCATACTTTTTGCGCAAAAAAGGGCGACCATAAAAACAAAACAACCAAAAAATTACATTTTTATTTGAATTTACATTCTTCGGGATAAGTGGAAAATGCCTCCCGCGGGATCATGATGCAAGCCAAGAAAGTGGAGTTAGTAATACTGCCGACCTAGTAGTAGTAGTAGCAGTAAATGGAACCTGCACACACAAAGTTCACTTTTCGCATTGACCTCAAGACGATGGAATTAACCTACAGATGATTCCACTATTCAACTGTATTATGGTGAAACATGTCCTGAATAAGTGCAAACGTTGGCGATTCTGGTTGGAATATTATATTTAGTTCGTGTCGGTTATAAGATGAGGGTGTAAATTTTATGCAGCAATTTGTAGCTGCGATATTTGCAATTTGGAAAACATACATTGCGTAGTGAGGAGTTTCTGGAGCACAAATTAGTAGATATTTGCGAGAAAAGGCTAAATTAAATGTACGGATTCATAAAAGAAAGCGTAAAATACACTTCATTGACACTATAGATAGAAAAATAAACTCGTGGAGGCAAAAATATCACTTTGGAGCATAATTATTAATTTTTGGTATTTATTTTTCGGATGAAGAAAACTAGTGTAAACCAAAGAGTTTGATGTACTTCGTATACGAAATATGCATGTATACTTTGCTGCAAAGTATGGGAAACTTGCAAGACAAAAACATTTTGTTTTAAACTACTGGATGTCCTAACCAATCTTTAAAATGATAGTAATTTAAATTTTAAAGTGTACAGACATAAAATTGAGTTGAGAGCTTTAATAGAAAAGTACATATAGCCAAAATGAGATTAACATTTCTGAAGGAATATATAAAAAATTTCTTTGCAAAGTATAGTATTTTCAACCACAATGGTTAAAATATGGATATTTGCGAAAGGTAATCCTGGAAAATCTTGAGGTAGGACGGCAGTATAAAAAGCGTACGTAAATCTGACAGGAAAAAATTCAGATGTAATCAACCTGTGGTTTTATTCCAAATGCTTTGTTAGCATTTGCTTTTAAATCACGAAAAGAAGATTATCACATGTAGTGATAGGGTGCAGTGTTTTTAAAATTGATGTCCAGGAAGTTACTTCCAAATTTAGAAGACCTATATTCGATAATATAGATAATGCTCAGTAATCGATACTCTAATATTTAAAGGATGAAAATATGTTTACCGTCCACAATCCTTTAATCTGGAATTATTAAAATTAACGAAACAACTTCTCCAGGTAAACGCTATGAAGTAGATCAATTATTACAAAAACAGGATCAAGGTATGCTTCATCTGCTTCTATATATCGCCGAGAATTTAACGGTACCGGAATGATAATGACCCACTCTAAAAGATGGTATAATAAGCACATGGGGATGAGGAGATGCAAAAAATGGTCGCTATGTGGAACGAACCATTGGCTCAGTGCACTCGAGAAACCTGGATAAAGCGAGTAGCTCGAACCGAAAACTTCATTAGAATTTGCTAATGGAAACTTCAATTCCAGTGATTTATTTAATGATTCTGATTAATAAATATCTGTAATTAAATTTGTTACGTATTTCGTAATTTTGCTTTTGTACCAAATAAATATATATTTTCAGATTTAGGCACTTGTACCGTTTTATCAGCCCTTCTGTGCCTTCTACATAGTCAGTTACTATAAAGTTGTTAGACCACTGATTAACGGCTTTTTTAAATTCATCATCACTTCCGTAGAGTTGTCCACTTAAAAAAAATTTCCATTTGGGGAATAAGTGAAAATCACTTGGGGTCAAGATCCGGACTGTATAGCGGAAATTTCCCGCCGAAACTGCTAAAGCAAGTCCTGTGGCACTCCCGCTGTATGCGGACGTACATTATCGTGAAGGAGAATAACTTATTAATCTGTTCATAAATTTCGATGGGTCGGACTTTTCACGCGTTTAAAAAGCGGATAACATTGCGCACCTTATATTTGGCGGGATCGTCAGATGTTTAAACAGAATGTTATTCACTTTCTGAATGGCTCTCGTAGGATTTTTGGTACTGAATTTCTTATACACATAGTATATTTTCTTCTTCATTTGTAAGAATACTGCTTCTTTCAGCTAAGTAATTATTACTTGATATTTGTAATTTTTTTTTATGAACCCATGTTTATTAATCATAGAATCCATTTAAATAAAATATGGAGCGAGTAGTGAACAATACTCCAAGAGGACGCAAAAATTAATCGAAAACAAAAGAACAAATGAATCCTTGTAGCAATTCAATTTAATAACTGCATAATGTGGTAGTCTATTAAATCATTAATTCTTATTTATGCTATATCTAATATTTTTCTTTCATGCGTATTTATAGCTTTTTCTTAGTTAAATAACTCATAATTGAATTCATTGCTTTTTTATATACACATCGACCTTTCTTTTCGGTAAATCCTTTCACTGCACATGTACTTTACTTACAGACTTCTAGATTCTTGTACTTGGAACTGAGCGCGTGTAATTGAGCTTTTAATGTATTTTCTTTTAATTTCTCGCTCGATTAAATTCAAACGCGGAAGATTGTTAAGTTCTTGTTGTCTAGCGTGTCTAGTTACATTGAGTGCAAGTTACTGTCGACTTTAAAAACCTTCTTCCTTTCTTTGAATTCTTGGCATATTGATTTTAATAGCATACGTACGTTTGGTTCTAATGCTATGTTCATGTCTTATACTTATATCATAAGAATTCACGTGTAATATATAGTCAAGGTCAAAATAGAAAACATTTGTACACGCTTCTTTAATTTTATTTGAAGAGAGCTATATTAGATGCTATTTTCGCCTCTAGCTAAGATATCACCTCGAACATATACTTATTACAATATAATAAATTAATGAAATAAAATTCATGAAAGTCTGAATTACATGATACATTTTTTTAACCAGAAAAGAAGTATATTGAAATAATAATAATAATACGCGCTAAAGCAAGAAATTACGCTACCGTACAAAAAGGAGAGGCACATGGGTATATTTTTGAAAGTGTATGTTGGGTTTCCGGAAATATTCCTTAATGTATTTTTAATTGAAATGATATTTGCGATTTATTTGAATCTGGGAAATGCTATACTAGCACATAAACAGAAAATAATACTTAGAAATCGTAATCCTTCTGTAGTATCCAAGAATGGGATAAATAAACAGATAAGCGGGTATACCGTAAGTAGAATATAAATTCAGGCGCCTCTACCAAAAATGCAGATCAAAGAAGATAAATCTGTTAATTTAATATAAACACTTATTTTGCGTATAAGCATGGATAACTACACTAGGGTGACAGAATAAAATAGACACCAGGTAAAGCGGTATAAATATGTAAACAGCCAAATTCTAAGAACGAATTAACAACTTTCTCTTGTCATTAGGGTAGGGGTAGATGTATTGGAAGGAATTCGTCATAGTTTAGTATCGTTACAAGTATGCCTCACTTACAAGGTTCGAGTGATATTAGCGACTTCATCCGGGGTCGCCAGTGGTTGGCCAGAGTGAACACGGCGCTTCGCAACGTGAAATAAGTAAATTTTTAAATATTCCGTTGTCCACAGTTAACCGTGTGATTACACAATTTAAACGCAAGGAAAAAACAACAGTGGAGCCGAGACCAGGTCGTGCCGGATCTTCTAAAAGAAGTAAAAGGGTGCTTGAGCGCGAAGTGTTAAGAAAACCGCGAAAAAGTACAGCTGAGCTTGCGGCAACTTCACAGAAAAGTCAGCCCACCGTTCTGCAATACCTCCACAGTGTGGGGATGTATAAAAGGGTGGCAAAGAAAAAACCTCTCCTTACGGCATTTCAAAAACGGCGCCGAATGGGCAATCAAAATGCGAACGAAGCCCGAAGAGTTTTTTCAGACGAAAGCAGATACTGCCAATTTAGTGATAGTCACAGCAACTGGACGACAAATTTTTGCATCAGACGGTGAAATACGGCGGTGTGAACATCATGGTGTGGGGCGCGATATGGTATGGTGGAAGATCGCAATTAGTAATCTGCCACGGAAATATAAATGCGGCAAAATATATCCAAATATTAACAGAAGGACTACTGCCGATATTCGAAAACGCCACTTTTATCTAAAGAAGACGCCACTTTTATGGAGGATGGAACACCCTACCACAAAGCAAGAACAACAACCGCATGGAAAAAGGAACAGGGGATTTGGATTTTACCATGGCTAGGCCAATTAGCAGACATGAATTCGATAGAGAATGTTTGGCACATAATCCAGACAAATATGGCGAAACGACCCCGAAAACCCAGCAATAAGGAAAAACTCGTGGCAGCTGTTACAGAAGAGTGGTTAAATATTCCAGAAGACACTATTAATCATTTAATAGATTCTATGTCACGACGACTCGCAGCACTTCACGCAAGTAAAGGTGGATCGACAAAATATTAATCTAATTTAAAAATTTTAAAATATTTTGTATATATAACGAGAATAGAATCTTTTTTTAATTAGTAGGCGTCTATTTTATTCTGTAACCCTAGCGTACTTATGCTTGAATTTCATAAATTATATGAAGATAGGTGATAGGTGGTAGGTGTGAAACAGATTGAAATGTGTATTTAATCACAGAACTCGATTGCATTTCGTGGCTGACCTATTTGCATTTCAATGTTCTAATATAACTTTCCCAATTAATATTCATATTCGTAATCAGTTTTAGTTTTGCAATATTTTCTTTGGTTTTAATACAATACAACTTATTGATCCTACCTACAACTTACAAATAGAGATTGAATGTAAACTAGAAATGCCAGCATTTCAGAAATATTTACTAGCATATGAAGAATTATGCAATAAGAATGTAATAATATAAAGACAAAGAGGGACAATTAATTTACGAAACATGTAACAAGTACAATGAACATCAAGAGAAGCTAGACGAAGATATTTTGGAGCTTAGGAAGAAATAGGTGATAATAAAACAACTTACTGACTTGCTTTTCTGACATTGATAACAGTTAATTGTCTTGTTTTGTCTACTTTTACAACGATTTTAATGCGTTGTTTTTAATTTAATTTTTCTTTTAAACAGATTGTTGTATTGAATAATTATGATCTATCTATGATAGATACATTGGCAATTAAAATACAAAACAGGATCATTGAGAGACAGGTTTATATTACAGACGATTCCTAGGCTATTACGTCTTCTAGCACGATCGAGCAGAGGTATATAAAACTTCAAAGATCGATCCAATTTTTAGGCCATATTTCCTATAAAATAGGTAACGTACTTAAAAACCATGTTCAGTTGAGCTTTATAACCCTTTACCCTTTAAAGAACTTTGTACTAATAAAGATCAATGGGATAAAATGCAGGGAAGCTATGTTTACATGTTTAACTGTGAGGATTGTGATATGAAATACGTAGACAGAATGGTTAGATCATTTGAAGATAGACTCACTACTGGCTTTTCTCATTTTAGCTCATACTTATTAGAAACAGACCACTTTCTTGAGAACGCACCTAATTATAAAATTTTCCACTTCACTAACAAAGGCTGGCGTTTGAATATGTAATTTGGAGAGCATTAAGATATTGATATTGCAGATATTTGTCAGATTTAAGTCGTTAAATAGAGAAATTGCCTTTGATTCTCCTCCTGGTTTTCAGATATTATTCAATCATTGCAGTAGATCCCTCCCTATTTATATTTGATTCCAGTGTTTAGTATTCTAAACTTTCCATTTTTGACTTAGCCTAGCCTTTTGACATTATAGAGGTCTCCCTATTTGGAATCTTTTATTTGAAAAAATCTACTAATTCTTATTGACATGGCCCCTCTTTGGCATTTAAATTTATTGTATACGTTCCTATACAATTTTAAATTTATATTTCTTTAGTTAGTTACTTTACTTTTTAAGTTAGTTGTACTGCCGTGATGCTGCTAATGTTTTTTGCATCTGTTTTGATTCTGTTGTCCTTTTCGGGAGTGCTTAGTGTGTGATTTTTTGAGTTTTTATTATACTTTTTGATTGTCTGTTTCACCTGGTATTTCAGTCTTGGTCTGTTAATGTGTAATTGTGCACGAAATCGGTAACCATTGCTTAATTAAACTTTTTGAGGTAGTATGAGATTGGTCCCGTTTTGTTTCTTTTTTTTTTCTATATCTAAATTTTACTGTTTTTACTTTGCAAATACTACGGACATCTGGTTGCTTAATAATTTATAATTCTTTCTTGGAATATCTGAGCCCGACGACATGTAGAATAATTGCACGAAACCGCTCACAGGAATATGTATTAAATTAATGCAGATATTGTTAGATATAGTCCCTTATTTATTTCACCCACACAAGAAAAATAAAGGAATGATCATAAACAAGGACTGATAGAGAAAAAACGTATCAAACGTATATTAAAAAATAATATATAATTACCAGTTAGCCGTTTGGAAGATAATTTAAATAATATATTATTCTCTTGTGTTCACTTTCATACACACACATTCGAAAAGATGTAATAGGACGTTACAAAGCGTTCGCCTTAACAAGACAGATTTTAGGACTTACCGAATATACTCGAATCACTTTCAGAGAGATAGTCGGCATTAAATCACTGTCAGATTAGCACCCTCCTTGTAACAGATCTCATTAATAAGAGTAGGAAATAAGTCTAAAGAAAATTATTTCGTCGTTTATGTAATTACTTCATCAATATACCGCCCAGATCTAACGTGAATCTCACTTAAGATGGAATATACAAACATGTATAGGTTTTTTGTTTTCATAAAAGCCAAAGTCCACCTATTTATTCCTATCCAAGGTTTCAGCAATAAATTGGGTGGCAATGCTAGGATTAGTTACTGTAAAGCGTTGATTTACAAAACCATGTAAGTAATCAGAAAGTGATTGTTTCTAATAAAAATAAATATATTTATGTAAACACATTTCAAATACCTTCGCAAAATTACTTAATAACGCTATTAATCTGTAATTCTCTATGGGTATTAGTCGAGAGACTTTTCTACATTCGGGAAAAATGCTTTTGCTTAAAGGCAAGTTCAACAGATAATATGATGCAACGTCAAAAATTGTAGCAGAGTCATGCATAAGAAAGCTAGATATATTATCTTGAGCCATTGTATTGTTCAGCATGTTCAGCAATTTCTTCGACATTCGCTTCAAGAAAAAAGACATAGTAGGCATGTTCAAGAAATGTGTGGGACTCAACATTGAAGTTGAAGTGGAAGCGGAAGAAACGGATTGAAAACTATTGCTGATGGTGTGGCAAATGCTATTTCGCTCTCATTTTGCCCACTCGGATTATGAGGGTTACTCTATAAATTTTGAGATACAAGAAAATTGCAAGTCTCTTTACGAAAATGATTTTATTTATGTTCAAAATAATCAGCTCCTGCATCAAGGCACTTTTGTAACCGAAGCCTTCCCATCCTAAAAGCTTTAAGCCAGTCACCTTTTGGAATGCTCTCAAAAATTGATGAGTTGCTTAATTTATTTTATCCTCCGTCATGAAACGTAAATGTTTCTTAATCAGAAATCACACATGATCAAATCAGGTAAATAGGGTAAATGTTCAATAATTCACGTAGAAATTCAACTATTTTCTGTGCACTGTGTGACGGTGCATTGTCGTAATGCACTGCATCCGTCCTCTTTTAAATTCGCTATACCAGCGAAACACAGTTGCGTCTGAAGGATTTTCATCACCTAATGCGAGTTGCAATCGTTCAAGACTTTGTTGTTAATTTAAACCGACCTTAAAATCATAGTAGATCGTTGCGTACACATGTCCTTTTGACAAGTCTATGTTTCGATGACAAATCGTATGTACTACGTTTGCTCTATGACAGCAGTGACACAGCTGACAATCAGAGCTTACCACTTAAGGATGGTGGTATTTGGAAATGCAGTGTTGCCAGCTCTAGTGCCTCTAGTTTCGTGGCATCTCAAAATTTATAGCGTGACACTCGTACCAGAAAAGGTTCTCTCACAGAGTATAAACGACCAAAACTGTTTGGGATCTTTTTTAATGTTGGTACTAAGTATTGGTAAATTATTATGATATAGCTGTAGTGAGTCATAGTTGACAAGACTATATAATTCGTTATATCTACTTAAGTCAGCAGTTAGTTTATATTTCGTATACAAAAATATATGACAATTACGAGTAAAAATCCATTGGAATAGTGTACATCGTTTATAGAAACTGTTAGGCTAAAACATTCAGTAATTTAGAAGTGAAGTGAACATGGGCGTCGGACATTCAAAGAAATAGATATCAATAAAACGTTGTCAATATAGCGTAGGAGATGGAAATCGAATTGTCTGAATGGATGTAAAGATATAGTTAGTTATAACAAGAATATCATGAGAAACGATATTGCTTGGTATTGAAGTTAATTTTTGATTGCAAAGTTTCTTTCTCTTAAGATAATAGTCTGAATATCTGAAGGATGAATTGAATTAAAGGTTTAATGAAATAAGATTTAGTCAGAAATACGTGTCGCCCAGAAAGACTTGTCGTATTCAATGCCTATCTTCATTAATACGGTTTGAGGTCTTTTCGGTTAGCGTTGTTTCTAACATGGTTCGGTGAGCTGGTTGTTAATTATGTACAGCCTAAGCGGGCTTTATCGGAATTGATGTTCTAAATAAAGCGTTTGTCGCGAAAAGACGCATTAAAGCAAGGGAACACTGTTCGCAAACTTGCACAATAAAACTTTCCCGCGTTTACAACGTACTAAGTTCGCGAGCCAAGCCTCGCGAGATATGAAATTATTTCCTTCCATAAATTATATCGATATTATTAATGAAACCGACGAATCGTTGCGTGCCTTACTTTTGGAATATACTAAACGTTTTGCGGCGTTTGTGCTGTTTAGAATAAGGAGCAAAGCATAGAGAACAATTAACCGCTGCGAGTTTTAATGGTATGATTATTAAAATTTGCTCGGTTGGATGAAGTGAATATTAAAGCAAGGTTATTTCAACATTCATATTGAAATATACATGGTTTATTAATAACGCATACAACACATGTTCAAGTTCCATTAGCATTACTCAGTTTCTGACAATTTTATCCTGTGTTCTGTAAATAAACTGAAAAAGTTAAAGATTTCAAGTATGCACTAGTGAATTCTTTGTCTAGAATTTTCTCTGTAGCCTTAAAAACCTCGCTGTTCCCGGACAAATCGAAGATTGCCTACACTGTTCTTATATTCAAAGCTGATCATCCGCTGATCCTGCTATTAAATCTAATTATTGCTATTTTGCAAACTTTGCCAAACAGTCTTTGAACAATGCCTACACTATGTTATTTATTCTTGCATTAAAAACGGTATTTCATTTTGTCGTCATTACTTTGTTGAAAGGCGATCAACTGTGGCTAATTTATGTGGCATGTCCAAGATCTACGTACTCAGGTTGGTATTCTACGTACTTTTGCTAAAGTTGTAGATCATCTCGACCATTCTTTGATTCCCTATAAGTTGATATCCTTTGGAGTTAGTGATTCTCTTGTACATTTATTTAATGGATGTCAATATGTTTTCTTCTACGGATTTAGCTCTCGCGAATTTATTTTCTGGAGTTCCCCTAAGGGCCTAGCCTTGGACCTTTAATACACATTTTATTTATAAATTATATAATAATCGATATCTCACCACATATAATGTTGTTCGCTGATGGTTTGAAGTTGTTCCGTGAAATGCCTAGCCATAAGGTTTGCAATTTGCTGCAGATCGATCTTGTGAACATATTTAGATGGTGAGTATTGAATAATTTAGTTTCTAATATCAACAACTGCGAAAACGATTTCCTTCATTCGCCGATGTACGAGGGCGACCTGAAATGTTTCCGGAATTAACAATAAAAACACGGTATTGGTGTTGTTTTTACTTTTATTTTTCGATGTAGTCTCCTTGAAGATCAATACACTTTTTCAATTGGTGCTCCTGTCTCTTCAAACCGTCGGAAAAGTAGGATGTTTCGAGGTCTGCAAAATAGTCATCTGTAGCGGCGATGACCTTCTCATTTGAGGCAAATCTCTTTGCTCCCAGTGATTTTTTCAGGTTTGGGAATAGGAAAGAGTCGCTGGGGGCTAGGTCCGATGGATATGGAAGATGAGAAGCTAATTCGTAGCGCAGCTTATTCAGTTGGGACACAACGATGCGGAATGAATGAGCCGGTACATTGTCGTGGTGGAAAAGCACTATTTCCGCTGCAAATGAGGCCGTTTCTCCTTCAATACTGCATCGAATCGGGCCAATAAGTCGCTGTACTATTGTCCCGTGATCGTCCTTCTCTTCTGCAGATAGTCGATGAGGATCACACCTTGGGAATCCCAAGAAATGGTCGCCATGACCTTTCCGGTCGATGGAACGGTTTCTGTTACCTTCGGAGCCGATTCGCCCAGAAAAGTCAACTGCTTCGACTGTTCCTTGGTCTCCGGTATGTAGTGGTGGATCCAAATCTCATCAACGGTTACGAGACGCATGAAGAAATCCCTTGGATTGCGCTGGATCCTAGCCAGACACTACTCCGAATAGTGAGCAAACGCGGTATCCATTGCGCCGAAAGCTTTTTCATACCCAAAATTTCGTTCGCGTTCTTCTGAGATGCCTGTTGCCTCTGCTATCTCTTTCAACTACAATCAGAGATCGGCTAACAGAACTATTGACAGTAGACGTCTGAAACTTTGACAGTCGCCATAAAAAGGGTTGCCCTTGTCGACCAGTGAACCCACTTCCAGCTTTGTGCGCCATCTCTTACCGATTCCGGAAACATTTCAGGTCGCCCTCGTACAACCATTATATTCGACTACGAGTTTGATCAAATGGTTGTTGAATATGCTGAACTGGTAAAAGACTTAGAAATTTTGTTTGACACTTATGCAACATATTTTTTTGCACTTTCATTTGCTATTATTTTTTTTGCTACATTGCATTTACTCTTGTATGTTATGATATAATTATCCTGTAATAAGTTATATGCTGTTCAAGAATAAAATGTTGTTATTATTTAAAAAAGGCAAAGGTTTCTTTCGTGTGACGACATCGCTAATCACTATAGAATCAGAATACACAATAAATTTCATTCACTTTTGCATTTATTTATTTAAAAAAATATATATTCAAATCAGTTTTTTTCTCAAATTTCAGAAACGCGTGATAAATGATTTTTCACAATACGTAAAGCCTTATAAAGTGCCATGTCTTTAATGTAAATAACAGCAGTTATATCTGGAGCGTGTTTCAATGATAACAGGGAATTCTAATTCATGCACTCGTGTATGTAATTAAAATTTAATTTTGCAGAATGTAACGTCAAGTAATCTTTCACTGTAATATTGTTCACGTTGGAGCAGGTGATTATACTGAACCGGAAAATACTAATTAAATTCATAGCACGTACAATTTAAACAGTACCGTGGCATTTCGTAGATAATGCAGCTTTGCAGCTGGTCAAAGTGCGTCATTATCGTTAGAATCGCTAATACTTAAAAACCTTTCGAATCGGAAAATCTATACACAAAGGATCTCAGTTTAATTAGGTTCGACTTCATTCTATCGATTTAGTTGTATGAAAGCATTACTCTAATCTTTTGGTTGCAGGGAAAATTAAGAGGGTAGTCTTGTGATTCACATTGTTGCCTATAGATATTGATATTATTACATAAGACTCCCTATTAAGCCAACTCCAATATTTTTGTATTTTATGAAGCATTGTTCAAGCCTTTGCTAGTTGATATGAGTTTAACAACGACTTCATCATAATTTAACATAAAATTTAGTAACTAGCGCTATTTGTGAGATTGTACTTACAATTAGTATTAACCAACCCACAAATATAAAATTTTCCTGTTTTCAACAACAAATAAATACACACTAAATTTGTTAGTTAAGGAAACGCATTTGCCATTGGACATTGTTATAATGTAAGTAACTGTATATATTTTTCAATTAAGGAGAAGTTGCAAATCATTCCAACAACCGTCATAGGTTGATAACTGTAATTTCACTCCAATATTTAATTTTTCTGAATGATGTTTTCCTGTTCCAACTTCTCTTTAGACTTAATGGATATTGCACTTAACTGAACAACAGCAAGTATAAATGGAGGAAAACGAAATTACTGCTAAGTTTATTGAGGTGTTAAAATATCTCGAATCTTAAAGCACTTCATATTATATATATATATATATATATATATATATATATATATAATATAGTATTATATATATATACATATATATATATATTATTACGGAGGCATCGGCCAGCCATGAGTTGCTTGTACTTGTGGTGCATCTTAAGGTATTCGTTCGTAGCATTAAGCAAGAACTGAAAAAAAAACCACAGAAAACCTTACTCCTGAGAAACAGCCCCGAGGTTCTAACTTGGGACTTCAAGACTGTCAGACAAGCACGTAGGGCAGTGAACCACCTGTTCCTATAATGTTAAGGAGAACATAGCATGAGTAGTAACCCTATTTTTCTCTTATATACTATCGTTTCAAAGCACAGCCTCTGAACGCTAAGTCAGTGACAGATTAGATAGAAATATGTAACAAATTTCAATTATTATTCAATTAAATAGGAAATTTTTGCTCTTATATTAATCAAAAAAGGGTTGTGGATCAAAAGAACTATTTTTTAAGTAAACTATCAAATAGCTTGCTGTGAGCCTAAAATAATGAAAAAATTACACAACTTAAATGTTAAAGTAAAGAAGAAGTTTGAATTAAAAAAAAAATTGTAATAAATTCTTGCACTTTAATTTATATGAAGTATGCAATCAGTATGTAATTATTATTTATTTGCAAATAATGCTCTTCAAATATTTTGTCTTCACTTCCAGAATACACATATTATAAAGCATTGCATCATCAACTATAACGTGAAGTAATGTTTGCAATTTTATTATCAAACCCTTAGACAAACAAGGCAAACTATTTTTTAGTGCACCAAAGGTGTGGTTAATACAATTTCTGATGGATTTATGTGCTGCACCATAGTTTTTGGGATTTGTAGGATTCAGTTTGTTCTAAAACTGCTCGCAAATAAATCGGCACACAACAGTGAATCATTACAAATCATGTGTTTCTAATTTAGCGTTCTAAACAATTTGTTTGTAAATAGAAAAGTACTCCTTTCGATTCACAAATTGCTCATTTTAACAACCTGGAAATCGTACTTCAGTATAGGTACAATCGATTAAACCTATTACTTTAGGAATGTCATGTTTATCATAAAATTGCAGTTGACTGTGTTGATTCAATAAATTTTTATTTAAACTAAAACAGGTTCGCAAAATCCTTAATGCAATACTGCTATTCGAAAATATTTAGGTTATAATTTAGTGAACATATACATTTTCAGAAAGTTATCTTTTAACGTTAAACGAATTCGAGCTAAAACAATTGTTTACCTTCAAAAATTAACTAACTGCGATATCTTTAATCGCAAACTCGTTGAAGATTATCTTTCTCTTTTACTTCGCTGTCATCCTGCTCTACTTCCTTGGAGAAATTCGTCAAGCGAAAGCAGACTTTAATTAAAAAGTTGCTGATGATATCTGGGCAAATTTGTTCAATTAAAAGTTTGGGTGGTCGATCAGTTAGTGTAGGAAGTACTACAGTGTACTTAAGTTCCGAAACAACTATGAAAGGTTTTATTAGTGAAAAAAAGAAATTATTATTATACCCTAAAAGAAGATTCCGGAAGGCAATAGAAAAGCCCGAAATATATTAAAAAATATTAGACACCTTAACCGTCTCTTCTACGTGGCCACTACCATTTCTTTTTTGCTTCTTTCGCCAGAAACAAAAGGTTTGTAAAAACTAATTAAAGTCGCAACGTGCAAGGTTTGGGCCATAAGAATGTGATTAAATTCTTTCCAGACCAAATCCTGCAGAAGTTATTTTGTTAGGTTTGTAGTCTGTGGGTGAGTATGCTTCTTTGCTTAATCTGTATTTCAGTTTTCTAAGCGTTCGTACTGAGAATTACCATTGTCTCCACCCTGGTACGAAATCCGTCAGTAAAACACGTTGTCTGCCCCAGAAAACTGCGATATGACATTTTGAAGAGGTACTGAATGCTTGGTTTCAGTTTTTGCTTGCGAAAAAATCAGCTTTTGTCTTATGGAGTGTTATTTTGATTCAGAAGTTTTACGAGATAGCCTATCTCATCTCCAGCGATCATACGGAATCAGAAGCCATCACCATGTTCGTCATACTAAGAAAGAAATAGGTTTTGGGTATCTAGTAAATGCACAGATTTTAAAACTTCATCTTTTCAAACAAAATTTCATGAAATAGTGAATCAGAAATTTGAGGTAAATACAAAGAAATCGGTAGATCTACTGTTCTTCTCTAATCTTTCATCATTCCTAGAACCATTTATAACATTTTATCCATAAACCTTGTAAATTTGATGAAGAATCTTAGTTAGGTTTCACATTTCTTGCATTCAAAAAACAAATAATAGATCTAACCTCCCACATTTTCTTGTGAACATTCACTATGAATGAAATACAATAGGCAGCTGTACCAAAATGGCATCAACCTACTTTCATCGCGCGCGTGTGTGAGCTGTGACGTTAGCGCTATCACGGCGACAATCGGAAACAGAACTTACTTTCTGGACGTGCCTCCTATAAAATAATATGTAATGTATAACTAAACTATTGGCAAGATGTCTTGATGCTTGATTACCATAGCAATTACATTAATAGTAAATTATTAATGTGGAACTTATACCTTTACATACGATTATGATTTAATACCTGTTTTAAAGACTTTCTCCTGATCGTCGTGATTAAAACATATAGACAAAGATGTAATGAAGGCGACAATCTTGTCTGTCAAAAAAGGAACAAATATAACTACATTTGATTAAAAAAAGTAAAGACCTTTTAATAACGAAGACAAATTTTAAAATGGGAAAATATCGGAAATAATACTATAGTATTAACAATAAAATAAAGAAGGTAAAAAATATTGTCACCGCTTTATTTGCCTTACCCTAGTATACGATAATAGGGTATTTGTTGCGACTAGTATATCACAACATCCATATGTCTTTTTTCTTTTCTTTATTGTATATACTTCTATATCCCAACACGTTCAAGTGCTATCTATTCAGCTCATGAATCGCTACCTTAGAAGTCACATCGAATGCTGTTTCAGCGTCTATCTAACTTCCAGTGCATCAATCAATGATCTAGATGAGACAGCGTCTTTTACTGGTATACCCTTTCGTTAGTCAAGCATTCCGATATAAAATGTCATGCGTCAAAACAAGATCTTCGAAGATTTAAGGACAGGAAGTTTGCCGTTGAACACAAATAATATATGATAGATGTACTGTAATACTACTGTAGCCTGGACAGTACATATCATAAAAAACGAAGATCTTTTGCGGTTGTTATAAATGGCACTACCGAAAGCAATCCGATGTCGCTAAGAGACTTTAGTGATTACGTATTAAGGAATAAATGTTATTTTTGCGCTTTTTACGAATTTTACAGAAATTTGGGAATGATACTATAATGATGCCTGACATGGAAAGCTTGCTGGAAGTCAAATTCAGAGCTTAATGAAACTTGGTATTTAAGTAGTCCATTTATACTATATGTATGTTGAGACTTGAAAATAATTTTTTGTCTCAAACACCCGTTCGAAAATTCACAGATTTTCAGTTTTCTTAATTTAATTCTTGAAGGGAAATAAATAGAACAAAAATTCAAATGCAAATATTGTACCTTATCGAAAGGTCTTTCAGGACACATGAATGTTGTATGTACAGGGTTTTGCATTTAAGCGCCACCCTCTTATCCTAGAGTTAATTATAGTAATATGGAAAAGGAATTATCGCAACTTGTTAATCTTTAACATCCCTTATTGATTTTAAAGAATTTTCAATTATACGTGGTATTCCAAAGGCGTAGATAAAGACATACCTTATGCTACTTACACCAGAACCATCTATATATTGCATATATATGTCTTCTATTAAGAAAGACCATCAATAATTAGTAAAATTGCATCAGTTATTATGCCCTAATGTTAATAATTCATATAAATGTAAACAAATCCTTAGTATTAATAATAATTTAAGTTTTTATTTTAATGCCTATTTAAATTATGTATTTATGATTTGGTACGGTCACCAAAGTCGTTAAAAATGCTTAAAGCATAAAATGTTTTCGCACCAAAAATAACGAATGAATGCAAAAGTATCACATCTAAATCAACGGGAAGGAAACGGAAGGTCTTGGTTTGGAAAGGCAAAATTCATGGGATGTTCGAATGCCCCTGGTCGATTCTCTATATAACCGGACTTGTGCCAGGCATGTGCAAACAAATTGATATATGTATTTACAAATCGACAAGTGATTAATGATTACAATTTTATAAGATCACTTCGCAAATGTAGATTAACATCATAATTTGAGGTAAGAACCAGGTCAGAAAATCGTCGATTAAATCCTTTCCATATTCAAAGTTCATAGACGTCCCAGTGGCTGAACACAAACAAAAGAAATTTTTTTCAAGTCTCGACATACTCTACTTTAAAGCTAGAAATGATTGGGTTATTTACTTTTTTATGTGGATTATACTCCAGGTTCTTTAATATTCAACGTATTTGTTCAAGTAATTTGTCTTTTTTAATACATCTACTGTGTTTATCGTATGTATTACATATAACGGCGTATATCATCAAATATAGAAAAGTGTAAGAAACTTGAAAGATTAGAAAGCATGAAGCAATAGAAAGCCAATTTACGAGTTACAGCGATGAAACGTTTTTGTAAACTGAGAAGTAATTTTTCCGCTATTGGGGATTATTTTTGGATCAAATACTATTACTATGAATATGAACGTTACCTAAAAAGCAGTTTAGCGGAAAGCTCTTCACATCAAATCACGTAAATTTGAAAAAATATCTCACACTCTAAGATGGGCAGGTTGGTCGTGCATGTCACTTAGAACTGAGTTCTGTGCTACTATTTTTTATTACAAATTCATTTATTACAAAAAAAATAGCTATCTCTACAGTAAGATCCTTTTTAGAGTAGACGTTCATAATATTAATTTAAAATTTAGAGGCCTAATTAGTCCTCCACTTCGGAGCCTAGGGATGTTTAAAACGTCATTCTTTTAGATGATTGTCAAATATTTTAACGCAATCCCGTGAAGCGTCGTGTCGTAAAGCCAACACTATTGGCTCGTCACCTGTGTAAGCGCTACTATTTTACATATAGTTAGCATTTCCTGTTCTTTTGCATTTATCTTCTTGATTATATATTATTTTCATTCCCATTTTAATTTTACATTTTAGTTAAACCGTTATAGCAATACCTTTATTGTCTGTGTATTTATTATGTAGGCCAGCTTCGCGTTCTGGAGGAAGAACAATCGTTTATTTCTAAGTCATTGATCCTGAATCTATTGGCACATTTTTATTTATGTTTACCCTTTTTCGTTTACCTTTATATTTGTTCTATATTTTGTGCTAATAAATCGCATATTAAGATTATCATTTAATGACGAGTTTATTGTTGAAGCAAAGGTCTATTTCGTGGAGTTCTACAAATCCTGTTATTTGGATGGCTTAAAAAAGTTGGAACATCGTTGCATTGAGTATATAGAGCTGCAAGAAGATTATGTTGAGAAATTGTCTTCCTTAACATTTATTATACCTTCCTACATAATTCGTTAAATTCAAACAAAACTTGCCTTTTATACAGATACCGTTAGAGCATTTGTGCTGTAAAACATTTATTTCATTAGAACAATTTATCGTCAATGTTTCGTGCGTTGTTTCGCGTACTTTTCTACCTCCGCCGCAATATTTTGTACCCACGCGGGAGCAACCCCACCGATACAACGAGAAATACGTGCTCATATTTTATTGTAATATGATTGCTGTAAACGTTTTGGTTTTATTTCATGAAAGTTGTACGTGACAAAGTAGCGAGTTTCTCAATTTTTTAAATTCTTGTAAGAATTAGCCAAATCGCTGTGTAATTTAGCTGGAGACTTTTCGTAGTTTGATTGCCATTACAAAATCAGTAGATGTACCACTACCTACTTCCAACAGTATTGACTTTTTCTTGCCTTTTAACGTGGGCGTCTTTGGATTAATTTTTTTAATAGTCTCAGTTAACCTTACACAAAACTGCATTAAAAAGAAAACTACGAATTTGATAATAAAATTTAAAAAATTGACTCAAATTCCATTACTTAATGAACACAAATGTGCATTAAGTGTGCTTTCTCCATTTAAAACTATAACTTTCTTCTAAGTAACTCTATACATATATAATAATAATTATAAACGTATATGTCAAATCAAACTAAAAAGCATGTTACGACGGCAGAATACAGTTGTAAACTCAAGTACGTGTAGAATTTGCAGAGTAAATATTTACACGTGTGTACATACGTAAGCGTGTACTATTGTCGTAAAATGGGATTAAATCGCTAAAATGCAATGTTCTAAAATATGTAAATAACCGAAAAAACCATGCTTTTGGAAATGATTATTATTCAAAATTATGATTTAGTTGTAATAATAAAAAAGAACTAGATAGACACTGTAAATTTACATTAGATTTATATCATTTACAATAAGTGATTAGTAATGTAATCGAAGCTGTACACGCATGTACATATGTATGTATACGTATACGAAAATATAGGAATAATCACCATTTTCTATAGGCATAGCGATGAGCCTCAGTTGGCGAAACGCATCTACATATGTACATCTATGATGAATAAATGTGCCTTTACAGTTCTTTATGAAAGTCAAATCATCACTGCGTAATATATTACGTTTCAATAGGCAGCAGATTTTTACATGTTATTGTTAATTTACATTTTCAAATTATAAAAGACTGACGACGTTAAGTAACCAACGTTCTGCAATTTAAATTTGCAATTGATAAGATCACTTTTCGTAATTTAAAAGACTAAATTCACAAAATATGGCAAAGAAAAAGTAGTAAATAGATTTTGTTGGTAGATATTTCGTAAATAATTCATTATTTTTGTATCTAGCTATAATAAAGTTTATCAATATGTTGTATTTGCTGTACACACGACGATGTTTCATGTAGTATACTTATCATTGGGATTTAGTAAACGAGAAGAGTTAGAGTGGGTGGAAGGAAACAAAAATTTGTGCTATGTTAAAGTTCCATTTCTTTCAGTAAAAATTAAATTACGACACTGTAGGAATTAAAAGAATTATTGCCAGTGATATTCCTTTTATAATTTTTAATTTCTTGAACTAAACGCTCTATAACCTTCCTAGCTTGATTCTTCTCTTTCATCGCCCTGTTTTCCAGCATAAACAAGTTTCGGTGCATAGCTTGTTACATTATCGCAAATAACCCAAAATTTGAGTCTACATCTTCTAGACTTTGATGAAATATACAAGGTATCTTTAAAATAAAATAAAAAGGTGAAATTATATAGAACATAAATCCAAAACAAAAATTGAGTCAATTATAACGCGAACGTCAGAATTAAAAATTCTAGGAAATTGTAAAACGTGCCGCAACCAAACCCATATACTTACGTGCAATCTGCATACATTGCAATAACAGCTGTCGATTTTATAAAAAGTGCAGGATAACACAGTCTACCTTTCCAACGGCATACTAAGAGTTCAATAACATGCCTACGTACGAATATTTCGGCTGTCAATAATAATGAGATTTTTACTTTAAATCCCTTTATAATTTTTTTCACGCCTCTGCGAAGGAATTTTCGCAAAATATTTTGGATTCAATTCTTCTTTGTCACTGTTCCTTTGCCTCCATCTTCCCCTTGCATTATTAAAACTTAATTACTTACTTAAAATATGTTTTGGGTGACAAAAACTAAATACTACCGTATTAGCAGTGAGAATAATTCATTCTTTCTCGATTCGTTTCCACAGCAGTGTTGCCACTATTAAAGTTCCAGCGTTCATGTTTTCTGATCAATAGACTTTTAATAATCTCACTTTTCAGAGAAGACTGCTGGAGAATTTCGGCGCATTTTTTAAATACCACAAAAACAAGAAATAAACTTTAAAAAATGAAATTAACATCGCCCGACACTCTGGTTCAACAAGCTCACGATAAAGATAAGAAGTTTTGTAGTCAGTTACTTCCAATAAAATTTGGCAAAACAACGTTACAAATCTTTTTAGATAATATAATGTAACTCCAGCCTTTTCGAATAATCAAGCACTAAGAACCTGTTTACAATACAAAACAATAATCAATAACAATCTAAAAACCCAGGGATATATACAATAAAATAAGGTTCATTAAGGACGATTTATTATATTTACAAAATCACAACTTTCACGAATAAACCACAGCTTTCACGAATAACTCTACACTACGAAGATACAAGGTTTATTTAGATTAATAGATAATATGTGGTATACAAAGCGAATTTCATTATTTTGAATTTGAATTGATTTCACAAGTGCTCAGAGTTATTCTGGAAGCACATTTTAAGTAAAATTCAAGTAGTATGATTCGTGTATTTTGCACGTGTTTGGAAATGTTTATATAACCTTTCTTATTTCAAATGTAAATCGTAGCTAGTTTGGGCCGTGTCAGAAGGAGCATAATTTGCTGATTTCGGTGATATATTCAGTATATTACATATTTGAAGAAGAAGAAATAAGAGTAATGCCCAGGTTTCCTTTTTTGGATTACGCATCTATCCCCGTAAACAAAATAAATAAAAAATAACTATAATGAAATATACATAATTATTAGCTGTTAATAAGATATTTTGCTAAGACAAATTATGCGGGGATGTATTTTAAGTTTTACATACATGGAACATAGATGACATCACTAATCAAATGTTAGTACTAAAAATTAACTATCTTTAGTCAATGTAAATGCAAAGTTTCAGTCCGATACGCGTAGTACTATAGCTGCAAGTGTCAAAGTTAACAAGCTAGTTGAGAAATGAAAATAAATCGAAAACATTTTCGAAGACAATTATCTCAATAAGAATGCCTCGCCGAGCTGATTTCTACGTTCAGCAATGAAGCACTATATGAGTCAGCAACTTGGCGTCGGCATGAAGTATTCAAATGCGGACGAATTAGCTTTAGCGATGATTCAAGGGCAGATACAACAAAAATGGCAGTCAGTCTGGTAAACGTGCTGCGCAAAAGATCATCAACGAAGGTCGAGATGTGACATCGCAAGCTTGAGGCATCATTGGAGATTTCAAAAAATTGAAAAAATTTGCATGAAGGATTGTGTGTAAAAAAATTAGTTTCCCGTTTTTCGGATAAATTAGTGTCACAAAGCTCTGGACCGCTTCAGTCGTATCGTCAAAGCTGATGAATCTTGGATTTACTCATATGAGACAGAAAATAAACACCAGTTGTCTGTTTGAGTGTTCCAACGTGAAGAAAAGCCAACGAAATTATCCGTTCTCGAAGTGTCTCCAAAAATATGATCGCGACATTTGTCTCGAAAGTAGGTCATCTAGCAACAATTCCTCTACAATATCAAAAAACTGACGCTGCCGATTGGTACATAACCATTTGTTTGGCGCAAGTCATCTCCGAGCTTCGATAAGCCACCCCCGAATGACGAATCATCTACCACCAAGACAATGCAAGTTCGAGCACAGCACGCAGGACAAAAATTTTTAACGCAACAAAACCTCGAATTGTTAGACCATTTTCCGTACAGGCCGGGCCTAAGCTCCAGGAATTTTTTACTTTTCGGCAAATCAAGAACGGGCTGCGTGGTCAAAGATTCCAGTAGTCAAAAGGAACAACCGATATCTTCCAAAATGCAATTTTAACTATAGCAATAAACGAGTGGAATAACTGCTTTCAAAGTTGGTTCAAGCGCATGCAAAAAAGCATTAATCTTCGTGAAGAGTACTGTGAAGCACAACAAGGACAACCCACGTACCAAGAGCTCCTTGTTATTTATATGTAACTGTACACTTCTTAATGCTCATTAATAATTTTCTGTAAAATATGTTTCTTTATATCACGAAATTGTATTAATACACAAGCTTAAAATTGATAATGAGCGCACGTTTCCCTGGCTTACCTCTAATAGATTTTTTTCGTGGAAAAACTATTGCCTGTTAGTTTTTATCCTATAACCTTCGTTTTCTTCTGTGTACAAAAGTAGCTCTTGACGTGACGCATATTTTATCTCATTTAACCAATTTTCCATTTCTTGCAGTTTATACGGGATAGATTAGCTATCCCATATAAACGGGTGAGCACATTATCTGAGAAAATTTGTGTATTGAATACGTAGTTGGAAAGGGGTCTATGCGGCATGTTTATTGCCGCAAATATTTTTATAGAAAAACATCCTTAAATCTATCAAGATAGAATTTTAAACCAAATTTCTCCAAGGAAAATATCAAACAAAAACATTCCCGTAATTCCCTGTAATCAGTGTTTCATTGATTTGAAATCACTAGTAACAATTGTAAGAAGTTCTATTCGTTATTGTTGACGATCTAGCACGAATAAGAACGGGAACTACTCTTTTGAAATTGATTTGCCGCTGAATAGATGTCGTCCGCCTAGTTCGACGGCACATTCTCTTTTCGTCGAGAGAAAAACGTCTTATGCTCGGAAAGCTCCGGCATCGGAACTTATCTTTGGCGAGGGCGCAAGTTCTGTAAGAGTTGCTTTTAGAGATATATTACGGGGTTTAAATGATTAATCACGTTCCGTCGGATAGAGCGCTGTAAATCCGACGAATTAGCCGGAATTATTATTTAATAGAATAATCCTGTTCCGAAATGTACTTACCTTAGGTACCTAAAAATTAATTTAAGGTTGGCGGGTTTCATGTGGACTTTCGATTGAAAAATTTGGTTGTAGTAACGTAAAAATTTTTACTTGATTTAGAATTTTATCGTGCAGCTTCCAAAAAACTTACTTAATAATAGAAAAATGGGAAATGTATAAGAGAAACATAATTCGTAGTAACGTTATCTTTCTGACTTTCTATTTTAGTATTGGGTGCCTCTTTAATTTACCCTAGCGAACGCATTTTTATTAGATTTAATACTTTTGGGAAACGAAGTATATGAAAACTCTCGACCATCTTCGATTGTGAATAATTTTTTCTTAATTCTCTGAATTAAATATCTTATAATTATCCTCTTACTTAGGTGGAACATTTTTGAGTATATCTATAACTCTCAAAATGGCATCCAAAACTTTATCCATTAATTTATAACACAGGGAACACAACATAGAAATACACCTAGGGTTTATAGACTTCGAGAAGGCTTTCGATAATGTAAACAGATGTAAATTATGGGATACTATGACGGAACAGAGATATCTACATAATGTAATAAAAACTATACAGGGTTTAGACATATACAGACATCAGAATTATGGTAGATATAGGCGGAAGATTAACTACGGAAATACGTTTTAAGGCACACGTTTAGACTAGAATACCACCCTAAACTCTATCTTATATACGAACGATTTGGCAGTCTTAATAGAAACAGGGGATGATCTACGGAACTGAAAATATCGACAAATAAAACCAAAACCATGGCTTTCATGGGTAAATATCCAATTAGGACAAAAACAGTCAGAAATGATACCGTACTGGAACAGGTGAAACACTAAGTATTTAGGCCCCAATTTATCATATGATTGAAACAATGACATAGACAAAAAACTGAATAAATTCACATATATTCGTGGAACAATTATCAGAACGTTAAAAAACAAAACAAAAAAGGATACACAAATCAAATTTTACAAGACGATAGCAGTGCCAAACCTCTTATAGGGTACAACGACGAAAAAACAATAGAGCAGGATACAGACACAAGACATGAAATTTTTAAGAAGAGTGAAAGGCTGTACAAGATTTAATGGAATAAGAAACGAAGATATAGGAGCAGAACTAAACACCTTCGACATAAATGAGAGAATAAAGGAAAACTATAATAAATGGAACGTAGAACGAATGCAAGTGACGAGGTTGCCAGCCAGAGCAAGATTTTATAGATGTTTAGGAAGAAGAGGTGTAGGGAGACCAAATAAGAGATCGATATCGTAAAAAGCAAAGTAGCTAAAACCTGCAGTAAAGGAGAAGAGGAATTTATAAAACTGTTGACTGCAATCTCAAGAATTATTGCACTTGAATGAATAATTACTATTATTGTTTAAACCATGTTAACGTTATCAAATGTCTATACTACTGGGTATAGCCTCTTTCAATTTGTCGTTGAGTAGGAATTGGGGAGTATGCCAATCGCTAGCCTCGCTGTGGAGCATTTTACGGGAGCGAAGCGTGCGTGTTGTGTGGGCGAGTTTTACAAAAGCTTCTCAGATGAGGCACATTTTCGCCTTAATAGCCATGTAAACGGCCATGTAACTGCCGTTATTGGAGTTCAACAAATCCAAAATAGAAGCATGAGAGGCCATTTCACTTGCCAAAATTTACTGTTTGAGCTGTAGTGTCGGCGCATAGAGTTATCGGCCCGTACTTTTTTAAAATTGACAGAGGCCATGCAGTAAGCGTTAATTCCGAGCGATATGTGGAGGTGATGAATAACTTTTTTACGTCAGCGTTGCAAGATTTTAATCGGAATTATCCAACAAATTGGAGTGACATCTCACACGTCTAACGTGTCATTACAATTGTTCATGAAATTTTGGAAAATATATGACTTGACACCAATCTTATGGAGCTACTTCAAATCAAAGGTATATACCAACACTCCTCACTCTCTGAATGAATTAAAAAGGAATAGAGAAATGGCGGCTATCATGGAGAATATATACCGAGAATTTCTCGAAAATTTTGCCTCGGGTTCAGAAAACACATTTAGAAGACATAATTCTTAAGAAATATATTCCCAAAACCTGTATTTTAGTAAAAAGTAAACATTTATTCACTAAACCTGGCTATTATTTTGTTATATTCTTTTTATTTTGTAAAGGACTTTTGGGACAGCTTGTACTATTACCATTACACTAATATTCATAATATATTCCTTATGAATATTAGTCTTAGTGTTAGTTTCAAAGGTACTCGGAACCTTTGAAAATTCGAACCGCAGTTGTTGGCGAAACGTCAGGGACAAAGGACCTAGTGACACGGCGGAACCCAACAACCGTTACGTCTATGACAAACGGCCGTAAAAGTCTAAAGTACCATTTAGGTATCACATGTTGCAAACATATATAAAGACATCTTCAAAAAGTTTGGTGGTACTTCTACACAAGCAAAAACTGGTGCCTGCAATAGCAGATTTGTACGTGCAATAGGAACTAGAAAATTTGAAGTAAGACGCGATACATTAAGTAACAAGATAGTAGAAACTCATAGTCTATTTTGTTTTGAAAAATGTCGTATAAAAATTTACCGTTGTATTCATCATGCCATTAAAATAGAGGCTGGAAGCCATACCATTGTAATAATGCATTTTGGCAGGTACCCCTCTGCGGCTACACCCCATTCAGTTTGAATGATATAAATTGTAGCAATCTTTCGTGTAGACAGTCCAGATATAGAGCATGATTCATATAAATAGGATTCCATATAGCACAGCTGTACTCCAATGTACTACAGTGAATGAGTTATATAGTGTTTTGATTACATCAATGTTCGAGAAATGATTAGTAACTCTATAAATGGAACCAACGGTCTTGTGAGTTGCTAAACACAATTGTTGGATGTGGCTGATGAAACTCATATGCATGTCAAATGTAATACCAAGATCGCACACTAAAAAAACTCGTGAAAATTGATAATTACTAACATGATAGGACGTCTGAATAAGTGATGAGTTTCTAGAAAATGTCGTAGCACAGCACTTGTTCAGATTAAGACTTCAATTATTTGCTTCGTGCCAGTCCGCCAGTAGGAGTAAATTCCTTTGCAGGACTAGAATGTATATATATTCTTACGCATATACAAACACTTTCTTTAGAATTGATTTCTATTTGGTGGGTTATAATAAACATACAATTTGAGAGACATCTGTACGGTCTAGTTTCACACTGTTTTTTTCTTTATAAAAAAGTAGATATCAATTTTGAAGAACATTAAACAAATAGCGATTATTTAAAGAAAAAAAAATACTTTCCACATAGACATTACTGATAAACCAAATGGTATTAGTCTTTAATTTAACATTCTCAAATTATGCTACTAAAAATTCACAAGCATTAACAAGCTTGTATACGTAATTACTGCTTAAATTACGATGTTGCTCTAGTGTATTCACCACAAATATTTGATGCTTTATGTTTTTGTATTCTACTTCGTACTCAGCCCTTCTTCATATTGGTATAACATAGTCTAAGAGTAAATAACCTAGCAAGTTCTACCCTTTTAAGCGTACAATTTTATTACTTTCCCCTTTCAGTTCGGTAGCTGAAAAATTAAAGCTGGGAATGCCCGTCGATCCCGAAGAATTCGAAGAAGTGACAATCTACTTTTCGGACATCGTCGGCTTCACCACGATTTCGGCCCATTCGACCCCCTTTCAAGTGGTTGACCTGCTCAACGATCTTTATACTTGTTTCGATGCTACGATAAACGCGTATAACGTGTACAAGGTCGAGACTATAGGCGATGCTTACATGGTCGTCGGGGGAGTACCGGTCAGAGTTTCGGATCATGCCGAGCAGGTATAACTCAAGTTGCTTTACGTTACGCTGTCTGTTTGCTTAGGGATACCATATATATGTAGATACAAAGACAAATAGCTTACCTCCTGTGATTGAGTGCTCTCTATTTTCCGGCATCTACAGTGTGTATATGGATAGCTCGACTTGAAATTAACAAGAGCGTTGTAAGATGGTTTGTTTGTTATTTTCGGAATAAATTTGAAACTGAATTTTACTGGACCCTATTGCTACTGTTTTTCATTATTATATGACCATTATATGTATATACCGGGTTATTTTTTTATCATTACAGATACATTTTTCTATACAGAACTTTAGAAAGATAATTGTCAGTAAGTTAGCAACCAGTCATACTGTTCGGATTCGCGAGAAATGAATTATGATACTATTTTTCAATTCTTCGCGAAACGTCGTTTACTGTCTGAACGAATTGAACTACGTCATTTGGGGATTGTTATTTAGTAATACTGTTATGCCTTTATTTCACTTTAATCTGTATATTAATATGTCGTTCTGTATTTTTGTCCCTATAATCGAGTAGTTTTAGTTATTCAATAATTCAAAACCAAGTTATTTATAACGAGTTTAACAGCTCCTGTGAATACAACATTTCAATCAAATTACAACAGCTCAGTTTTTTAAGTAGAAAATATCAATATATTTAACATACTACTTGCAGTGTTTTATTCATCTAACAAATAATCAAAAAGGTGAAAACTCCAGTATCAGATTCGTACACATGCTCCTATTAAACGGGCGAAAATCTTGAGTTCCTAGCACCAGTTACCAGTGCTACCACAGATCTCTTTTAATGTAAATAACATAACCATCCTGCAAATCTGATGCAGATATTATTTTATTTTAACGATTAATTAAGACAAACAAAACAACATAACAAAAATGAAATCTAATTTTATAGTAAGTTTCCTTTGAAATGTGTAATTCAAATAAGTCTTGACAGTGCTTGTAGAATGTGGCGTAGCCCCATTTGGAACCAAGGTTCATCAACAATCAGTATCTCAATTAAATGAATGATAAGGTCTCGCAGCAGATTCAGATATTTTACTACAATGAGGTTACTGTCAATAAAAAAAACAAGCCAATAAGTCTATCGCTTTCATTATTCCAGTCCAGACATTGACTTTTTGGGGAACTGCGTTTGGGTCTTTTTGAGAATGAGGATTTGTATGGGACCAGTATCTAACGGATTGGTGGAAAGGAAATTTTGTATATTTCAATAGATACATATAGCATACTAACCGGAAGTTCTGAGAGTTGACTTTTGCAGTAAATGTGGCTTCATCAGTAAAAATTAAATTTTATTTAAAATTTCTTCATTTTCATTCAACATATTAATCATTATTTCGCAAAAACCAGTTCACTTTACTTTCTCTTCGTCGAAAAGCTCTTGATGGCTGAACTAAATAAATGTTCAATTTGAGCGTGTAAATTTGAAGTAAAGGTTAGAGATATATATCCTCTTAATTACACGTTAATAATTACGGTACTAAGTTTGAAAAAAACAAATAGGTTTTAAATCCCCACATAGCCTCGTTTACATATCAATTTACACATCAAAAGGTTGATCTGCATATATTTAAATGACTACGAAATGCATACGTAACTTCTAAGTAGTATTGGATGAAATTCAATTTTGGTTTATGCTTTTTTTACCTATATGAATGGTTGATGAAAAATATCTTTCTGACTTTCTTGTAGTTTCTACAAAGATTTTTTTTATTTTCTTTTTATTTTAATTAATATGAATTAAAGTGTTCTACATTTGGGCTTTATCGAAAATGTGTACTACATTTGTTGCCTAAAGTAAAAAGGTGCATATTTTTTCTTTGAAATAAGTATAAACGATAAAGATTTGGATAGTAACACACAAACCTTCAAATCACAGGTTATAAAGTACAAGCTAAACTTTGTTTAATTACATATTTTTTTGTGTAATAGCAAAAATATGCATTTGGCTCTTTCTGCCAACAGGTTGCGACAATGGCACTGGATCTGCTGCATCAAAGTGGAAAATTCCGTATCAGGCATCTGCCTGGTACACCTCTGCGTTTGAGAATCGGTCTCCACACGGGCCCCTGTTGCGCCGGGGTAGTCGGTCTGACCATGCCGCGCTATTGTCTCTTCGGAGATACGGTGAATACCGCATCCAGGATGGAATCTACAGGTAATGAACAGCTCGAGGAACCTAAATTGCAGATAAATCGATTTAATGTACAATAGAACAGCAACGAGAAATGGGTTGATTATCTCGTTGAAGCTGAATTGGAGTTTGCTTTAAGCAAAAGCAAGGCAAATTCTGTTTTGAGATGTTTCGCATTAGGAAACTTTCTTAAATCGTAGTCGCTCCCAGGGCCATTATTTCCAGTTCCGGATGTAATCGGTGTAAACCACGTTCCCCACAGCAGTTAGCTGTAGTAATGCTAGCGTTTGACGTTAATGCTGTGCAAATTTAATTTGCCTCATGTCGCATTACACATTATATTGTTGCAGTAGCTAATGTTTATCAATTTTAAAAAGGGGGAAATCCTTTTATTAGATCCAATTCACGAATCCATTACAGTTTTTCACGACAACAATTTCTGAACGCTGTGCTTTACTCTTTGTAGAAACTGTATGTGTGGTTAAAATATTCAGAAACAAATATAAAAAGAAACAGAATATATGTGAAGGGATCGTCATTTTAATCCAGCATCGTACAATCTGTAATGATATGAAATATTTTCTATTAATTATCAATGATTTTTCTAAATTTTACTAGTTTACCTATTTTGGATATTTTCTCGTCATTGTTAGGTTCACGCCCTTATTTTTATTTTGGTTGATGTTATAGTTGGAGGCAAAGTTAGTACTCCCTCTTTATTGAATTTTATTACAGATGTTCAGTCTGTACAGTTTTCTTTCTAAATTTTTACAGATATCTACTATGGGTGTTCTTTATTAACACATGATTCACAATTTTCTTGTTAAAACAAAAGAGTCCATTCAACAAAATTTGAAGAGGAGACGTAAACTCCACCATTGTTTATTATATATATATCGCTTTTCGTAAACATATTTTTTGTGTATAAATAAATTCTTCCAAATTCATTTTTAAAAGACGTTTAATATACTGTACTCACATTTTAATCATATTGTATAAATATGAATCATTTTAAATTTATCACACGATCTTCAAAATTTCTCGTGCGACAGAAGGATGGCATGCCTGGCAGCATTTACTTCTATATAATTTCATTCACATCAAGTCTGTGTTTACGGTGTGGCCTAATATATAGGCAAAGAAATGTATAACTATGGATATAAACAAACATCGTGTCAAAGTCACATATTGTCATCGTCTCTCCTGAGAATAATCAGTTATTTTCTCATATAAAAACTTAATTTATGAAAATCTTCGAATATATGCAGTCATAAAGTGTATCAGCTGACATTATAATAAAAACTTGGAAGTTCCGTACACATTTATTAGAAGCCGAAGACCAGGACATCTAAAAAATGAGAAATTACGTGTGAGTGAGTACGATTACGAAAATTAGACTTCGAATTTTCCTCAATTCTCAAAATTATTTGTATTTATTGCTCTCATTTTGTTGCTAGACAGGGATTGACTTAGGTTTTCTGTTACAAAAAGATTTGTTAATATATTCATTTTTACAAACTTTTATTTGGTTATTTTAATTATAAAACATTATTTTTGAATTTAAAAACAAGAAGAACAAAATTTAAATTAAAGAACCCATTTAAAAGATAAAGAGCCTGATATTTTCCACCACAAATCGTCTACTTACTGTACGCGTGGATATTTGCACTCCTTGTTAAGACGTTATATATCATTGGAGGATAAAAATTGGTTTTCCGTTGCTAGTTGCAGGATACGTCGATCATCTCGATTACTAGTGATCCTTTTCTTGCCGCAAAACGCTTTTCTGGTACTTGTAGTGGGTGTCTTTTTTTCATTAGAACGGAAATTTGCTGCACTATTTGTCGGGATAAGTCTTCTTCCTTTGCAGTTGTGCATTGAGAATACACACAATGTCTCAAAACGCAGTTTTTTTCTAATTTGCTATGTCCTTTTTTTACCCATAACGAAAGAATATAAAGCGCATACAAGCAATAGCTTGAAGTGCAACACTAACACGTAAACGCGAAAAAAACGTTGTTACGTAAACAGATAAATATTCAATCTTATTTCTACCCATCTTCCGTACACTACAGAATGATTCCTGAGGTAGTAAATAGGGAAGAGGTCTCATTAAGTGGCACTTTCTCAATTTCTTAGAAAGATATTTAGGGAGCGCACTTAGATAGGTATTGTAAACGCTATTCACGAATTTTATATTTGCGTTTATAAATTATCGCTTTGGAAACACATAAAAGCTTAAAATTTATTAGGTGGCCCTAATAAAATAGACTGCGACTGTATTTTACACGTAAGATAAGTTAAATTTGAAACTTTTTTAATATATGTATTACCGTTGTATTTTATGTTGGTGATCGACCAATAAAATTCTTAATAGTTTCCATCAAATTAGATATGAGATAAAAATTTTTATGTTCTAATTTATATTGCAATTCTAAAAAAGAAACGAGTTTCAGAAAATAGTAACTGCCTTCCGAAAATATTTTTATGCAGACCTACAATCGAATAATAACGAAACGACCAAATATGTTTCTAGCAACGTAATGAAATGAAATGAAACTGGTTTGGTGGGCCATAATTTCCAAATGTTTCCCAGCCAAAAATCTGTGTACGGTATTGTTTGAAAGGTATTTTAGCGCGCTCAAAACACATTCGTGTCGATATGCATACTTTACTGCTCACACGTGGCTTTTATGGCATTTATTAGATTTTATAAATAGAATTTCCTTCAGCAGAAATACTATCTAAATTCCACTACATTTTTCATAGTTTCATCTATAACATTGGTATCTAAAAGCTCCTGAAATGTAGCGATAAGCAAAACTGGAAAGTAGCAGGATTTCGATCCGTTAGCTTCAAAATGGATTCCAACGGCTTTGCCACGAAAGGAACACATTCTGTTAATGTAGTCAGTACCGCATAGGATTCAGTTTCAATGTCAATGATTCAGTCGAATACACTGAAACAATGGCCATGTCTTTCTCCAAAAATTGATGTATGGTGAAAACAGTGTATGGTCCTGCATTATCATGATAGAGAATTGTTTACTCTCAAATCCTGTCTTAGTCGCCTTTGATGTCATGGATAATCCATCTACGATTGTTGACAAATGCATCCCGAACAGCGATGACATGGTTGGTTGATTGTCATTCATCGTCATCGGCTGATTTTTTTAAAGCTTTTGGTCCAAAGTATTTTACCCGTATGCTTCCTTTAACATCTTATGTGCTTCTAAGATCTTACCAAGTTTAAAACGGAACCTGATACATTCATCAAATCGATCTACAAATAGGCATGACAATGAAAATCTGTTCACTAACAAGAAATATTTTCACGTTGTGGCGTTGAGTAGTAACAGTGTGCGTTCCTTATTCTCTTACAGCATACAGAATATGTTTGCCTCCTTTCATACAGTATATGTTTCCTCCTTCCGCTGTAAATCTTTTTAACAAATTTTATTTCTAGTGCCCAATCGATCTGAACTATCTGCTGTTTATTACTGTGTCCATTTCATCATCGCAGCACCAGGTTTTAAAGAGTTTTAATATATCAGATTTTTCAAATATACTGGCCAACATTCTTGTATTCTTCATAAAAGTAGTCAAATCTAACCTAATTTTTAGTAATTACATTAAAAGTATCATTAAACAAGTATAACATTAAAAACTGAATATTAGCTATAGTTTCTATGATGCCCTGCTTAATATAGTGTTTTCACGATATTAGGTATTTTGTACAATTTCAGCTGTCTAGGGCGCAGCATTGTATGACACGACTGTTTCCATTCCCTAACCTCATTTTTGTTCTATGAGTGTGTCACCTTTCACTTCCTAAATTGTTTTAAATGTGTTTCTATGGATCTTAATATCAGTTGTGCACTTAGTTGTGCTTTGTTCAATTGCTGTTGTTGTATACACAGAACTGACAACTTTTGCTATTTGCTTGAGGAGGTGAAATTTTCAGCACAGAAATATTCTATTACTCCTTTAAGATGTATCATTACTTTGGGTGTAAGAATGATATCCAAGATAAAATCTAGCTGCCTCATGTTTGTTGCACTGATTGCACTTCCAATGTCAGAAATTCAGTAAATGGCAAAGCACACTCTAATCCTTTTGCTGTGTGTATGAAATGGAAAGAACCTAAATATCACATTACAGACTGCTACTTCGTTGTTTGTTTTGGGCTTCCTCCCCAACAAGGATTTTCAAAGAAAAACTGGACACTTACCGACTCTAGCCCATCACCAGTTATATGTACGTTGCTACGTGGAGATCTTCCTTTACCTAATTCACCAAAGGAGTATCACCTTGAGTTTAACGATAATAATGAGATAGAAGTTGCTACAAGCGGGTCAAGTTCTTCACGAGGTCCTGATTTTGTTGTGTACTTATCCTTTGTTGAATGATATAAGTTAATATAACTTATAACTCAAAGTGAGCTAAGCGATCTTATAGGGAATTTGGTTCCTTCTTTTAGATATTTTATACTCAAGATTTCAGCAGTGAAATCTACCGTAAAATAGAGGAATAAGAAGAAAGATTTCACCCCTTCCAAACGAATCCATACAAATATTCATGAATAAGAATCTCAGAGTAGGGTTTGGTCTTCGCTGCCTTTTATTCTGTAGTAAAAGCAAGTAAATAATGTAGAAAGTTCTGGCTGTTCTAAGTTAAAACGAGAAAAGTGGATCATAAAATAAGAAAAATAAATAAGCTGTAGTAAGTAATTCATACAAATAATCACTAAGTTGTTGTTTCTCGTAAGAAAGAAATCTAAAATTGTCTAACTCGATAGAAAGCTACATTATTTAATACATTCTTTTTACTACTTCGTTATTTTAATTCTAAAAAAGAAAAACTGTATAATAAAAGAAACTATAGATAATACATCGTTAACTTTGGACAACCTGTATATTTCATTACACACGAACAGCTTAATAGCGATTGCAAGTATTATTTTTAATATTTCTGAGTCATAGTTCATCGTCTATACCGGAAAACATGTGACATTTACACGAGCCGACGTTTCCGCGGAAATAATCCTCTTTAATGCATCCCGCCTCGACCACGACGGACGAAAAAAAGGGTTCATTCGGCTATCGCCGAGGACGTTGTTTCGCGAAGAGATATACCCGCTCGTATAGGCAGCTTTTGTTTATTCTCTCTTGGCATTTTTCTTAAAATTAATCGTTCCAGGGGCCGCCTGGAGAATACATCTGTCCCAGACCACTAAGGAACGTCTAGAAAAAGCCGGCGGTTATCAGCTCGAGTACCGGGGACTCACCGACGTCAAGGGTAAAGGAACGATGCACACTTATTGGCTGCTCGGTAAAGCCGGTTTTGATAAACTGCTTCCCGTGCCGCCACCTATCGAGTAAGTAAAAGATTATAATATTCTGAACCAAATTTCACCACACTGACACGAAATGCACACACGTGGTAATCGGCTAGTAGCTTCGTCGACACAAAAATTCCTACCAGATATGATTTTAGAACATGACACAGATGTTGTAGGACGGTTATTTCGTTATTTCAGAAGTTCTCTATACGAACTATAGCAAAGAAGTGGTTGGTCCGTTAATATATTGTTATTAGCACTCTAAAATGAATGGTATGATACCGCAATCCCGTGTTTAAATTGAAGTCAGCACAATTCCTAACTTTGTCATTATTCAAACTATAAATTTAGTTAAATTGACAAAGTGATGACATTTCACTTGATGTTAGCGATGGTGGTATTAGAAAAACAGTTGAATATCGAATTTTTGAAATATTTAAAAATACTTACGCATTGAAATACAAGCTGTTTTGCATGTAATTATCCTAAACTTAAAAACAAAAGCGCTACAAACACTTAAATGTATTACTACATGTTAAAATGAAACATAAATGGCCAGCTTTGCTTAAAATAATAAAAAAAAAAGTGCAGCAAATGCTACCATTTTCTTCGTTTGATGAACGCCTAAATTAATTAATTTGCAAAATTAATTAATTACATTTCACGACATCGGATGCGATTTAAAACCACAACCCCTGGACAATAGTGCCGACTTTAATTTGGACACAGTGTATATGCATTTAAAGCACGCTTCATCTCATAGGCATTCATTATGTTTGTTTTATTATTTATAAGCCGACACCCAATGGGTAAAATATGTATATATACATATACGTTATTTATAAACCATTATACCGATTTAAATTTCATTGATATAATATTTCATGGAGTTGTTAACAAAAATTCCTATAATGTTGTACACCTATTTTAGATATATTTGTGCGGTATCTATTTTCTTACGAGAAAGACAGTATTGCATGTCACTGATAAGCGAACACAGGTAAGTGTATCTCACCCATTTAAATGAAACTTGGTGGATTTATAGACTGATATAGTATAAGAACAATGGTAACTCTCTTAGCTGCTAAATATTTTCACCAATATGGGCATACTGAATCCGAAAATCATATTAGTTTTTGCGTATCACGTCAAAATTTTACTGTATGCCATAGTGATATTCCTTGAAGTATGACTAATGAGGCTAAATTGTTACTTAAACAATTAATAAGATACATAAAAACAGAGTGTAACATTTTAATGATTCATTTAATTATTTAAATACAATATTGGTCATGAGTGTAGCACAAGTATTTATTTTAATAAAAAAAATCATACGAATATTTGTTAAAATATAAACAACAATCAGGATATAAATTTTCGGTTGCGGGATTTTCTGCTGTGTATTTTGGTTTGGCAGTCCTGAACACTCTAACACTAGTGTTCCATCATACCATATGGTTTTTAAATCTTGATGAAATCTCTCGCTTTCACCGTCGGTTACAGCATCTAAATTTTAGGGAAATCTATCAACATGACTATGAAGGAAATGGGGCTTTATATTCATATAGCAACTTAGGTGGTGAACTTTTTGAAGCATTGATTTTACTAGATCTTTATAATTGGAGATCTTTTTGTTTCCAAGGAAACTGTGCGTGGCCATAGTGAATGAAGTCCTGGTTTCTTTCTCAACTTCGTTCATAGAGTTGATGAAATTCAGATATGTCGTTAAGGTTCTAATTTGCGGTCCATTAAATATACCACTTTTGATTTTTTCGTAACTTAGTCGTGGAAACGGAAATCTAAAGCTTTAACACATTGCTTCATAATACCCAATTTGATGTGAAGAGGCGGAAAAATTACTTTTTCTCTATCGACTAAAGGTCCACTTAGAATGTTCTTTTGTCCAACATCTGGATTTTCTGAGAGGCCAATGTTTCTGAATCCAGTGTTGGTTTCTAGGTCGACTATCTCATAGGCACAAATGCTGATTTCTTATTTGACTCTGTTTATTTGTACATGTATTTTTAAAACTAACTTTCCTTCTATGTATTTTATACATATATACAATATTTAATAAATATAGTAACACCATTTGTAACATTTTGATTGCAAATTCAAAGTATTATCGTTATTATTATGTGTTGAAAAGCTGAAATTTTTCGATTGCATTCTGTTATTCGGAAACTATAAATGATATGGACATTCTGTTTATAGCATCTTTCATTCAGTAATTCATAAATCTAAATGTATCCTGACAACGAATGCATTCTGCAACCATAACAGAGACAGAACACTCTAGATATTCAGCGAAATTATTTCGATTTGTCTAGTAAGTTTCAATAGAGAATGACATGGTTCCTATAAAAGCCGACCGAGGTATAATTCTTATCCATTTGAAAGAGTTATTGTCTTATTATTGATATGTAGCAACATCATTCGCACTTCTACCTATTACTTAACATATTATAAAAAAAAGTTATGGATATGGCCTTTGCGAAAACACTACCAACAGCAAAAATAATAAGTACTTAAACCCACCTTAATAAACACGCTATTGCTAAATTTAACTGTTTAAGTAACTATATTTTGGCTTTGAACCATTTTTAACAACTGATATAAATTGTCAATTCATAAAATACAAAGTTGCCTAAGTAGCAAAGTAAAGATTTGTAAAAAATGTAACCTTAAGCTATGGAACAAAAGAAATATACACGGACTCACTAATAAATACAGAAGTTTCGCCGAATATGCATTTTTAAAGGTGTTTAATTTACTATTAATTTCAGTTTTTCCGTTTTGGAAATAGATGCTGCTATTTGGTTTCTAATAAGCTGGTAATTTAAACATGTACATACTTTAAATGAGGCTATTTTCTGGTAAAAAAGATCATATCAAATATAAATTATTTATTATGTTCAAACAACATAGGGTTTATAGACTTCGAGATGGTATTCGATAATGTAAACAGATGTAAATTATGAGATACTATGAGAAAACAGAGATATTCACATAACTTAATAAGAGTTATACCGGGTTTATACACTGACACCAGAATTATGGTAGATAATAAGTTTAACTAGGGAAATACCAACAAACAAAAGAGCTAGGCAAGGCTGCTATGTGTCGCCAACATTATTTAACATAGATATTGATGCTATTATAATTGAATGGAAAAAGAAATGACTTAATGGAATACGTTTAGACCAGAATACGACCTTAAATTCTATCTTATATCCTAATGACTTGGCACTCCTAACAGAAAGGAATATAAACATTACAAAAAAGCTGCCAAGCCTATGAAATGAAAATATCGGTAAATAAAACCAAAACCATGGCTTCCCTGGGTAAATAGTCAATCAGGACAAAAATAGTCGTAAACGATACTGTACTGGAACAGGTGAAACACTTTCTATTATGTGGAACAATCAGCAGAACGTTAAAAAACAAACCAAGAAAGGATACACAAATAAAACTTTACAAGGCAATAGCAGTGCCAACCATCTTAGACGGTAGTGAAAGATGGACACAACAACGATAAAACAAGAAAGCAAGATACAAAGAAAAGAAATGAAATTTTTAAGAAGAGCCAAAGGTTGCACGAGATCTGATAGAATAAGAAATGTAAATATAAGAACAGAACTAAACATCTTCGACATAAGTGAGAATAAAGGAAAACAAAAGTAAATGGAAGGAACACGCAGAACGGATACAATTGACGAGGTTATCAGACAGAGCGAGATTTTATAGATGTTTAGGAAGAAGAAGTGAAGAAAGAAAAATATCAACAGTAGATCTACTTCTTTATCCACAAATATCTCTCAGTCTCCATTGTATTCTATTGCACGGTCAGGAATACCAAAATTTTCGTATATAGTAAATCTCGAAGCTAAAAATATCGAACAATTTGCTAGAGAATCCTCTTGAAAATTATATAAAAGGATACTCCAGTAAGTTGGAGTGACGCCTACGTAAACAGAATTAAATTCCGGGCTTTTCGTGTGAATCAAAAACATGAAATAATTGAACAATACAATAAAAATAACCTATTCGGCGACCAGACAGGTTCACATCTACTAAATTATTCCAAAAGTCAATAAAGTCAGTACGAGCGAATATCTAAAATTCGAACGAACGTTTTTAAAGCGCCTCCTACACAGCGGAAACTGCACAAAATAAAATGAACGCGACGAGCGTACTTAAAACAACCAATAATTGTATTTGTGTATCGGACGTTGTTCGAATCGCAAAGGATTTGCCAGTTTCACCAATCAACAGATGGATACAATATTCGAAGTACATAGGTTGCAAGAGATTTAATACATTGAAATTTGTTTAAAATTTGCACACGGTGCCTATTTATTTTCCGGACTTTTGGAAATTAAATCGATTGCATCGGTTTAATTTTAACGTTTGCTTTTATGCTTTGCAATGAAAGCCGATTATTGTTGTCAATTTGACGAAATATTACTAGTAACTAGTACCATCGGACTGCATGATAATTATGTTGATTTATTTTTCTACTTTTGACTTTTTTATAGAAAAATCTCAATTCATTTATTGTTTATAACGTTATCTGTTCAATATTTCTAATTTTAGATTTTGCAAAATACAATGACCGCCATAAAAATTGTTTCAAAGACAATTGCTTTTATTTCTGCTTTAAAAACATATCATTAAGCAATTTTGCTAACAAGGAAACACTGGCAACAGGCATATTCAGAATTCTGTGAAGCTCTACAGACTGAAAGGGTAGGTTGGTAGAAGCACTACGCATCTTTTATTTCGGCGGAAACGCCTGATTTAGGGCTACAACCCCCTCCAAAGTTTGCACGATTTTTTAATTTTTGGGCATATCTCCGAAATTACAACAGATACTAAAATACTTTCTAATTTGATGAATATTAATTAGTCAAGTGTCTTCAAGGCCTATAATAGTACTCCCTACCCCCATTTTTTAAATAATAAGTTCCTTTTTGTTATTACAGAAACATTTTAGAAAGGTGCATATACACATGGTTTATTTAGTTGTTTATTGAATGTGTGTCTATATGGGCAAATTTTAAAGTGTGCTCTTAGAGCACTTTGCTAATGTTATTAGGCTAATTTGATGAAAATTAAGCATTATGTAGAAGGCATGTAAATGCAAGGCAACTATAGATCGACTTAGCTAGAGTCAGAAACACTCGAGTAGCCAAACCGTTCGGAATAGGTTAAGTCTGAGAATACCTTGATGAGGTTGGTATTCCAACTTTAGATTCGCCTGCGGTGAGTTTTGACATGAATCCTATCGAGAATGTGTTTGACTATCTTCACAGGATGGTACGGATCTTACATGTTGCCCCAGTAGAGCTACAGGGTTTAGAAAATTCCCTCCGCGAGGAGTGGGAGAATTTAGACCAAGCTTATGTTATTTATTATTATAGCCAAGGTCCTATAGCCTTTGCCGCATCTCGTATTCGATCTCCATTCGTCTCTATTTTTCCAAACTTCTTCTTTTATTGCTCTGCCTCTAATGGCGTTCTCGATCCCATTCCTCCATGATGTCGTTGGCTTTCCTCTTTTCCTTCTGTTTTGTGGTATATAATTTAGTGTCCTCATTGGGCATCTATCTTCACTCACTCTTTTCGCATGTCCGTACTATATAAGCTATCTTGTTTCGATTCGATTCACATTAGTAATAACTCTTCCTGTTCTTCGTTGTATCTCCACAATAAGGAGTTTAAGGTCTGGGTTGCTTCTTTCCACGGTTACATTTTGTTTCGTATGTCTATCTTCAATATACCTTCCTCAATAAGTATGTATATTTCCTAGATATTTCTCTAATTTGCAAGTCCTGGTGGCCATCTCCGCCCTTACACCCCACTTTCATATATTTAGTCTTTGTCATGTTTATTGTTAGTCTCCAATGTTCGTATTCTTGTCTTAGTCTTCTACGCATGTAGTCCATATCCTCGTCATCACAAGCTATAATTACTTGATCGTCTGCGAAGTAAAGACTTGTAAGTCAGTGATGTTCCATATTAATTTCCATTCTTTCTGTTTTCTACATTTAGTTAAAGCTTCCTGAATATGAATTTTAAATAATGTAGGGGAAGGACTGCACCCTCATTTCAATCCCTCATTTATGGGATATGGTTTTAATCTGTTTACGCGTATTTTGATTATGTTCTGTGTATCTGTATATAAGTTCCATATTGCATTGATTTACCTGGTATTGAGTCCCACTTTGTTTAGAACTTCAAACATTTTTTAACGACACCGTATCAAAAGCCTGTTCTAGGTCTATAAATACTAGATGGGTGGGAAAATTTCAAGCTATGCGTTTTTCCAATACTTGTTGTAACACAAATATATTGTCCATGCGTGACCTCAGATGCTCAGAAGCAGTTTTGCTCTTCTATTTTCTCTAAGCCACCTTCTACGCTCTTCTTTAATATACGACCGTACAATCTTCCCATTGCGTTGATTACATTTATTTCTCTATAATTCTGGCATTTTCTTTTGTCTTCCTTCTTGTATATCGAACTAATATAGCTCAGGTTCCAGTCTTCGGGAACTTCGATTAATATATTAATATATCCGGTCCATTTTTTATCAGCTCAATGGGAATGCCTCCTGGCCCACCAGTTTTTTTTTAATCTTTCAATTCTTTTAGTGCTCTTTTAACTTCCGAAGTTGTGATTCTTTCCATGCGACCATCTGAGGTAATGTTAAATTTCATATTTTTTAAAAAGAAATCTGGTCTATTTTTTGTATATCTTTCTATTTCTATTAAAGTTATATTGTTATTCCTTCTGTCGTTTCTTAATGTTTTTATTACTTTCCTTGCCTCTGATACTATTGTGCCACTCATAAGTCTCTCCACTTTTTCGCGCTTTCTTTTCCATAGTTTTTTTTTTTGCTTTCACTACTTGTTTTTTCTTATTCAGTTAGATATATGTGGCTTTATCTTTCGCTTCTTGTGTTTGCCCAATTCTGGTAAGCCCCTTTTTCTGTTTCACTAATATTTCCATTTGTTTCGTCCATCATTCGTGGCTTGCATATTGCTGTTCCTTTATTTCCAGAGCCTCTTTTCCTGCTTCGTGAATACATGTTTCTATTTAATTGTATAATTCTTTCGCGCTTTCCCATTTCCTTATTGATTGTATTTTATTGGCTATCTTTAATTTATATAAGAAGCGGGTGGACTCGACCAAGCTTATACGGAGGTTAATTGAATTCATAGCAAATTCAATACGAGCGATCATAAGAACCAGGGGTGGCAATATGGAGTACTACTAACCGATAATTTTTTTCTAAAAATATAATTTCTTGCACTGTTGTAGGTCTGAGATAATCTCGGTGCATTGTTGCAATCGGCAAGAAATTATTTCATATCTATTACTGGTAAATTCGCGTGGGAGCATAAACATTCTATAGAGAATTTAGTGTTACTTAAGGAGTTTGAGGTTGGTGACATTTTAAGTTTAGTTGTATTTTCAATTTTTAAATACAACTGGATCAGTACAACTACAAGAAATGAAAAAAATGCATCTACTTGAAGAGCCATCTTCGTCTTCTTCCAGAATGTGAATTCTCTAGCTGTGGTTGCTGTTGAAGAAGATCCTGTTGACTGCGCCGAAAATGTTGTGGGCTTTCAAAGATGTACGTAATCGCACTAACGTTTATTAAAACTTAAGTCTAATTTAACCATGGATTGCAATATGGTATAAATAATATATGGTCTAGAGCGGGTCGTTTGAGATCTTCTACTCGGTTCGGACTGAACTGAACTGAACTAGTCAACTGATACATTAGTATTTATGTTAATTGTAACTAGGTTATTGGGAAGGAAGCGCAATTGTTTACATATGTATACAATTCTTGTTTGGATAACAAAATAAATACAAGTGAGAACGATGAACAAAGCTAAGATGAAAATACATGCTTGGTAAATATATAATCAGACGTTTACAACCAGATTTGTCGTAAAAGCTTGATTAGTTTACATATATGTACAAGTTACTATTCCAGAGTAAAACAATGTAATAATTGAGATTCATATTAAATTATAGATACACAACAGTACCATATCTGGTTAGTAAAAATTTCAGATATGAGTTTCTGTTTTCATTTGTTCCTTATATTATTTGAATAATCATATCAATTGTTTCTTGGGGTATAATAAACTCAAGGTTCCTGTAGTCATGAAATCACTCTTGTACTACAGGACAAAAATATGCATTACTTTTTTGTAGAGTGTACACTGCTTAGACGAAAGTACAAACTTGACTGATGCCAGTGATACTTTATGCGCCACTTTCCATTGAACGTTCGAAAATGCTTAGCGAACGTACAAAAACACAGCGCAGACTCGTACCTTTGCAACTCGCTTTAGATTCTATTAACAACATAAAATCCAGACTTTAGAAAATGGTTAAAATCCTTTTCGCAACCATACACTTTAATAAAGCACAGTAATGAAGAGCTTATGACGACTCTCAAATTTCATTGCTCTCGAAGCATTAGTACGTTCGTAAAAGATATTTTCAAATAATTTAAGTGTAAAGTGGAATTACTAGCGCAGCTGCTTCAATCTCCTAATTGAGATATAACTTTTATAGCATCCGATTCTAAGCCGTTTATGTAACTTTTCGCTCCAATTGCAGTTGCAATTTCGCTCCGTAGAACGAAAAGCGCAACAACTTCGGCCTTTTAAAATAACTCAATACTGTCCCGCAAATCGTTTCCAACGCACTCGGACGCGTTGTTTCCGTACCATCGTCAAACAATGGCTAGGACTCATCACATTTCCAATTAGACCGCAAATGTAATTAGCGGTCGGGAAAATCAACAAAGAGGACGGAAATATAACTTAACATCCATCGTTCTGCGGTATTTTCGTAACGACATCGTCCTAAATAATAATTCTATATACGTTAGGGACAAAGATCGGGTTAATTAAAAACGACGTCTCCAACTAAAACGAGTTATATTTCTTGCCATGCCCAACTCTATTATTTTCAAGTGCTGAAATAATATGCACAGTAGAAACGCTTTGGAAGTTATCAGAGTCCCAGCTCGAGTTTCACGCGGAAGTTTTCATTAGGTTGGAATATGTTAGTGCGGGAACAATTGCGAGCGATATACAAATTCGATTTGGGTCACCTGCTAAAAAAGCATTCTTTTATGTTAAAACTATGTCATTTATATTTAGCGTAAATTAATGAAATCTTTACCTAAAAGCTAATTCTATTTTTTTCCTTCATACTTCGCGACAATAGTGTAGGCCACCCATAAATTTTAGAAGAAAATAAGAATTATATTGAAAAATTCAAGTAGGCAATCTGTGTTGGGAATGGAGAAAAGATATTTGGGGAAAGCCACACATCCAAGCACGACAAAAGTATAAGTCATGTCATCAGTTTCAGTTTTGCCCTCAACGGCTAGTGCAAATAAGGATAATATTTTATAATAACGTTTTTACATAGTATATTAAATGTTAGTGTATTAATCTGCTTTCTACATGTCAACATGTTTCGTGGAAAACAATTGACTAACACTGAAATTGGTTTAATTCGTACTTGGCGCGAGAAGAATTGATCAGTTGCAAAGATAGCAACAAATTTGTGTAGAAGCTGTCATGTAGTTTTTTAAATAAAGGGGAAAATTATGGAAATGCACTCAGATCTGGAATGCCTAAAGCGATAACAAAACGTGGACATCGCGCAATTTAGAAGTGTGCATCAAACCCAGCAAAGACTGCTAGACAAATAGCACAAGCAGCAGGTGCAAACACCAATCTGCAAAGTGCACAACGTCTGCTAAAAGCAACAGCTCACTTAAAACCAAAACGACCGCAAAGAACATCTTCTTTAACGCTTTACCATAAAGAAACCAGATTAGTATTTGCAAGCGCGTGTTCACATTGGTGTAAACCCTGGCGAAAAATCATTTTTATTGATGAGGAATAGTTTAATTTAGATGGTCCTGATGGCTATCATTGTTATTACCACGATTTAGGAAAGAAGAAAGTAGTTCTGGGTAGTAGGCACATGGGTGGTGGTAGTGTAATGATATGGGCAGGTATAGGGTATAACGGAAAAACTGGCATCAAGTTCTGTAATGGTAAAATCAATAGTGCTAGTTATATAAACTTTATCGATGATCAAATATCATGACTTGCTGAGCAAATTGCATGCCGAGACTTTGTGTACCAGCAAGATAACGCTATCCACCGTGCTCAAATTGTAAAAGATTATTTTCGACGAAAGGAAATATGAGTTCTTGAGTGGCATTCCCGTTCACCTGACTTTGTTATCATCAAAAGTGCCTGGAGTATCTTAGCGCATCGTGTATACAGCGGCGGAAGACAATTCAATTCAATTCAGGAATTGAATAAAATTGAAGTGTAGTGGAATATAGAGCAAACATTTATAAAAATGTTATTTGATACTTTACCAAAGAGAATGCTTCAAGTAGTAGAGAAGCACTATTAGAGAATATTTGTAAATAAGTAAATTATTATGGCGAAGCTTTAAAATGGTCTTGATGTGCTAGTTAAATGGAGTGAGTGTTGTATAATCAAACTGAATGTTGGAAACCGCTGGATAATTTCATATTCTCCTTCTTATTTACTGTACATCTTATCTGACCAAATTAGGGCATCCAGCTACTGCGTAAATTTGAATTCAACGACTTGGGCATATTTTTGATACCACTTTTACGTTTAGATCACACATCAATAATTGCTGTTCCGAAGTCATAAGATCTTTAGGTTTTATATACGTGTCTCGGAATACTTTAAGGCTACATCTTTATTGAGGTCGTTGTACCTTCTCCTTGTGATGACTAAGTTAGAATATACCGTTCTTATTTAATATCGGTTATATGCTTGTGATTATTAAAGTCTAGATCATATGCATCGCAAATTTCTTTCATATAAGACCGATAAGTTCTATCCGGAACTGCTGCGTGCTGGGTGAACTACTGCGAGGATATGGGTTTGAGTACAAGAAAGGATGTCATCTCTGAAAAGTTTTATACTAAAATTATTTAAGAATCGATTGCCCTTCTATTATAGAACCAATGAACTTTCTTGTGCCATGCTTGACCTTAAGATATGAGTCCACCTTCATTCCACCATTCTCGTGGACTAATATCATATATGCTTCGACGTCATACATTTTCTTTAGGGCTGTAAATACGTAAGTGATTTATTTAAATAATTTTGTTCATTCTTTCATTGTGTTCGTACCTTTATTTTTGTTAAACTGTTTTTAATTACCTTTAATATTCATATTATCGATTATTTGCTTATTGGATAGTTATTAAAATATGATTACTATGTAATTTCGCAATTAAATTTGAACAATACATTTGGAACGTAGGCGGAAAAGTTGTTTTAAGGTACCTCTTCATACAGAAATCTTTACTTGATCAACGTTAGCAAATTGAAATCATTTTTTGTCCTAAAATAAAACGTTGATCCTATAATTGTTCCCACTGTTAAGGAGCGCTTTTTTGCTATGCTTCTCAATTAAGAAGAATTTTCTAGCAATTCACTTGCTTATATCATTCTACATATGTATGTATATCAAGGTACTCGTTCGGTCTGTAAAGCTTCATCGAAATCTGAATTTTAGAATTGCTAAGCCAATGCGCCAATACGAATTGCTACGCTAATTCAAGAGTTATTTCATTCCCCAGATCCATCATAAAATTCTGTATCCTATTACATAAAGTGTCCGTTAATTTTATAGACACGCCAAGGTGACTTGATAAAATTAGATGGTTCTTATTAAAAGTCGATAGATATTCAAAAAAGGTTTAAAATATTCATAACGTTCCTGACAATAGGCATTTTATTTTAGTAATAATTTCAATCATTTGCGACAGACGTTCATAAACATTATATATTAGAAATGATAAGCTGTAAAATTTCGCAAATTCAGTGTGTAATATCTCGGAACTATAATAGATTTTTCTATTTAAATGGTCGTAAAACTAAAGCGAAATAAAATATTACCATGTTATTATCTGTTTAGACCTTAAACGTCCGTGGTATCTTAACACGGTTTTATCGAATGGATTATTGCATTTTGAATTCGACTTTTACGACAATGTCGTATAAACTCTAATTTCTTGTATACTATGCTTCTGTATCTTTTATGGCTTTATCGTGGTATGAATGTAACTAAAGGGTTTACTACAAAAATCAGAAGTTTAAAGTGAGACATAATAATTACGAGCAATATTCGTTTTAAAATATTATTTTCTTTTAGGTGTAAACCAGTTAATGCCATGCCCTAATTTGCGACTTTTGTGGTAATGATAAAATTACTTGCACTTCATTTATTTGAAAATAACCGTACTTTCAACAATTCCAATGATTTTACTTTACGAAATTAAAGGTTTAAAATTAAACTTGCTTGAGTCTAGAAATAATAAACTTAAATATTCTACTAAACAATCAAATAGATCTTAATAATTTAGAGAACTAACGAGATCATTATGCAATTACAGTATGTACGCTACATTGTATGTACATTGTCTTTAATTCTTATAAGAGTGAAATTTCGGCTTTTAGAATAACGTGTTATTCAGTAGTAAGGGAACATCCGATGAAGCTACAGTGAGATATTGCGTTGTGTTAAATACCATATATTTGAATATAATCAATTATAAACTGAGAGAGACCACTCATATTAACCACACTAGTCCGGAAAAGAGAAAAAGTACTAAACATTCTACGTAGAGTTGCAAAAATTAGGTGGGGTGCAGAATTTTGTTCTGCTATGAATGTTTATGGAGCGTGTATTAAATTCGTTGTAGATTGTGCTCTATATGGTAATAACAGTAATGCTACAAATTTACGTGGAATTGATATTTTACAAAAGAAAGCCTTACGCCTATGTCTAGGTGCGATGAGATCTACGCCTCACAAGTTGAAGCTGACGAATCACCTTTAGTACTACATAAACGCACTTTGGCAATTAAATATGTGCGAAAACTAAGATCGTATACGTCTCCTATCTTATTGAATATCAACTAGTTATGTCTTCTAGATTTGACTGCACATTATTGCCGGAGAAGATATCTGTACTAAATATCGCTTTTTCTCTTTATATTGGGCAACAGGACCACGACGTGCAGCTTTGTACATCTACTCTAAGACTCCACCAGCTACCACCAAGTCTGATTATATTTACAGACGGATCCAAAAGTAACAATGAATCTGGATGCACTTTTTACTATTGTAGCAGTGGGTACAAAAAACTTGCTACTAGACATGGATGGATCAACATTTACTGCAGAAGCCATAGCCATCCTAGAAGCAATTCGTTATAGTGCCTCTACTAACCTTAAGTACATTGTTCTAATGTCCGACTTTGGTACTGTCTTCTTTCAAATCTATTAGTAAAATAAACCATATATTGTTATATATTATGAAAGCTGTATCATATGTCGAGTCGAGAGATACATATATAAAATTTTACTGCGTTCGAAGTCATGTTGGGATTTTTGGTAATGAAACTGTTTACAATCTCGCTAAAGTTAATTGTACTGATGGAGTAATTTACATTCCCACCCTTTCTTGCAAAGAATGTTTTGCAATTTGCAAACGGAATCTGTTGAATGAAGAGTGTGCCAACAGAATAACTCGTCTACGCTTATATTCTTCCATCTATAAACATTAAACCATGGTATTATATAAATGATAACATATCTCGGTATTATAGTGCAATTGCCTGTATTAAATTTGCACATGGTCTTTACCCCGCCCATTTGTTTAGATTGGGATTTGTGGAATCACCTGCATGTTACTGTGGCCATGAAACGGCTGATTTGAATCGCATTTCCCTTGGTTGCACTTCATATATAAGCACTATTCACTCGCTTATCAACCTTTCAGTCTGCCTAAAGTTCCCAGTGCCTACAACTATTATAACACTTTTGCATTCCAGCAATTGAGAAGTGTACAATTTGCTTATAGAAATGTTGAAACGGATGAAAATTGGGATCTGAGCTGCAGTAGAAGTAACAACCATCCCTATTTCACCTGTACGGGTTAATCTGTTTTCAGATGGCAGTTTTCTTGTGAGTGCATACTGGGTCAGTCATCTCGCTAGGCTCCGAGATGTGAAATGGGTGTCACTGTGGTTGCTTTCACTAGAGATCAATAACATTCTTCATTTAAGTTTTATTTTGTGTGATCGTGAGACACAATTTTATTATTATAAAAAAATATATCTTGGAAATATTTGTAAAATTGTGTTTTACTTCTTTGCCCATGGTGTAACGTGTTACATGCCTTACGAGATCATTGAATTATTTTCGAAGTATCCTGGATGGGTTATTTCGAAAAACGGAAATGTGGCCTGGTCGGCAAGGCCATAGAATCTTTCGCCCTTCGACTTTCTCCTATGTGGTAACCTTCAGTCTTAGATATGCGAAAATAAGTCACAAATGATTCGAGATAGTAAGCAGAAACATTAAGCACACTATTGAAAATTTACCACTGATATTAATATGGAACTTTTGTTGGTATTGGTGATGATAAAATTAGTATTTTCTTGTAAACTTTTAAAATTTCTGAAGAAATATCAATTTCGGTTTTAAAGACGTCGCTGGTTTGCAAGAAAATCGTCGAAAAAAGTTCCATATTAATATCAGTGGTAAATGACAATAGTGTGCGTAATGTTTCTGCTCACTATCTAGAATCATTTGTAGCTTACACTCATAGACTTACCCTATGGTAGAAATGTCCAAGGATGGAAGATCGCCTGACCTTGCCGACCAGTTAACATTGCCGGTTTTTGAAATAACCTATCCGGCATACTTTTCTTGAAATAATTCACCCAAGACGTATGACATTACACCATCTTGGTGAACATTGTTTAAGTTAATATTTAACAGTTACGGCTACAAATATTCTGTAATGCTCCACAAAATAAGACCAATTACTGCATTATCCCAAATACTTTACCAAACAGTGATTTCTCCAGCAAGAAGAGATAATTCTTGAATTACTTGAGGATTTTTTAAATCCATATTCTGCAATTTTATTTATTCAAGAAATCAATAACCCAGAAATGCGCCTTATTGGAAAAGAAGATTTTTGAATCAAAATCTAGATAGACTTCCAATTGCTTCAGAATCCAAGTTGCAAAAGTCCGCCGTACACAATGATCAACAGGTGTGAATTGATGAGTATGTTGAATTTTGTAAGCCTTCAAGTGAAAAGCGTGATGGAAAATTCTGCACGTAGCTATCTAGGAGAGCTCTACTTTTTGAGAACGTCGTGGAATAAAGACGTTGGGGTATGCTCTCACATTTTGGCTTACAGCAGTCTCAGTTTTTTGACGACGCACAGATGTAATCTCGTTGGCTACTGCACCTCTCCTTTCAAATTTTTCAACGAGATGGTAAATGGAACGTTCGATTGTGTTAACCGTAAATTTCTCGCAATATAGGAAAGATAACTATCTTTTGTATATTACTATTTTTTATTATATATTAAATATATATATATATATATAATATATATATATATTTATATATATATATATATTTAATATATAATAAAAAATAGTAATATACAAAAGATAGTTATCTTTCCTATATTGCGAGAAATTTACGGTTAACACAATCGAACGTTCCATTTACCATCTCGTTGAAAAATTATAAATATATATATAAATATATTAGTAATATATAATATATATATATATATTAATAGACGAAAGATAACTGTCGAACCGAATATGCATTTATATATGTACATATATCTTGCTGTTTCTAATACTTTTCCAGAACTTGAAATCTGATTAACCAACGTTTTTTATTAGTTATCTATTTTTGTTATGGTATTTAACAGTAATATTACCTATTTTAAACATTTTCAATCTATTTTCTATTTCAATTGAACTAAAAACGGCGATCCCAATAAATTTAAACTATAGCGTGTTTCGTTATATATCCTTTAATATTCTGTTACAAGTATCATATTTCAAAAGACAATAACCATTTTGCATGCAGTTATCATTTAAGGGATAATATTCACAAAACGACACTGTTAATATGGTGCTACCACATTAAACAGTGTAATAGAATTAGAGCTTGATATTAAAACAGATAATACTTCAACTAGTTTGTAATTGAAGCAATCGCATTTCTCGTGTAGCATGTCCTTGTAAAGGCTCTCATAGGTAATTTAGAACAAACGTTTTCCATTAAGGTACTCCTGAACTACAATTGGAGACTATTACGCAAAAGGTCTCCAATTCTCTGATACATGTTCATAATTATATTTTGTTTTAATGTTTGTTATCATTATAGTGGCGTTCCTTATGTCTATATGTTATTAAGAAAACAATGAATTCGATTCTTTTTACGATATTTATTCGCAAAACTCTTTATAGACGACAATAGAAATGCAAATAAAGTTCATTTTGCTATTATTAGAGATATTGCAAATTACTTGGCAACATACTAGGTGTATGCATAAGCTTTTTCCGGTTTAACTAAGAGATGGCGCCAGCGAAATCACCTGTGAAATGCTGCTTCAACGGCACAAAAGGAAATCATTTTTGTATCGAATTGTGACGGGTGACAAAAATGGATATATTTCGAAAAAACGGAAAAAAACTACCAAGGCCAAATCGCTTCGGCAAGAAGACCATGCTCTGTGTCTAATGGAACCAGAGCGGGATTGGGTATTATAAACTCTTGAAGCCCGGTAAAAACGTTAATAGACAACACTATCGCCAACAAATGATTAATTTAAACCACGCATTAATCGAAAGACGTCCGAAATGGGCCAGAAGACATGGCAAAGTAATTTTGTTATACGACAATGCGCAGTCTCACACAGCAAAACCAGTGAGAGATACCTTGAAGTCGCTTGGATGGGACATCTTTCCGCACCCACCGTACTCCCCAGACCTGACGCCTTCCGATTATCACGTCTTCGCATCAATGGAGCATGCCGTCGCAGAGCATCGCTCCAGCAATTTCGAGGAAATTGGAAAATGGCTCGACGAATGGTTTGCTGCAAAAGGGAAGCGGTTTTTCTGTCATGGTATCCATAAATTACCTGAAAGATGAGCGAAATGTGTAGAAGCCGATAGCCAATATTTTGAATATAAAAAAATAATAATTTCTCTTGAAAATTACGTGTTTTTTTAGCAAAAAACCGAAAAATACGTATGCATACAGCTGGTAGAGCTTTTTGATGTTCACAGTATTCATGGCATGACCACTTGGGCTACATAAATCTCATTCATCATAATTTAATTGGTCGTTAAATAAAAACCTCTGATAATTATTGTGTATGATCTGTTTAGTTTACAAATTTTACAGAGTAATCAAAACAAACTTCTAGTCAGTTATCGTGGGCCGGTGTTGGCTCTTGAGCTGAAGTTTAGAAATCCCTGAAGTGTAATATTACAAGAACTTTATTTTCAATACAGAGCAGTAAATGCATGGCTTTACATCAATAGAAATTGTGATTACGTATAAAAGAATATCATCAATCTCGTGTTATATTCTGTGTATACCCAATTATTAAAGTCATTTTTGTACATAGAGTAGCCATAATGTTAACCTACCTAATTATGGATTTTAGCAAATTAGAAAGCTGTTTATTGCCATAATGAATAGAAGTGTATATCTTCTTTGAGATTGTTCAGTCGACCTATTTACTCCGGAAATTAAAGTAAATTTGAAGTACCCTGCTCTTATATTACTTTTACCTCACTTCATTGTGTACGTTTTCTGCAGAAAATATTAAATGTCTACATAGCATAGATACTGGGAAACTAAATCTTTTAACCAACTAGAAAAAAAATGAAATTACTGAAATATTTATATTATTATCTGAATTAAATTTTACTGCTTCGACTACCACTAAACCTTCCATCTAATCAACTTAGATATCCAAGCAGTCTCCGTTAAATAGAATACCGTATAATAAAACAGAACTCGTGAGGTACCATAAATTAGGTTAATTGAATAATAAACGACGGGCCATAATATTTCACGCACAAATACACAAGCCACACACACGTACACACAAGCATGAAAAACGTTGTTGTCTTAATTGAGTTTCCTCCTATTAAAATTATATTAACATAAAATTTGATTTTCCTGTACGAACTTGAAGGGAAAGTCACGGGTGAGTTGATCTGAAAATATATGTATACCTATCCGTTTGAATTTCACGACGTATAACTCACTTCTCTTCTCAATTTTCCAGTTTAGACGAAAGTTTAATCATCTGTAAACCTGATTTCGAGCAGATAGAAGACACGTCCTCCTATACAGTGACGCCGCCTCAAGAACTGCTCAACGCTAGGCAATCGCAAGATCATTTCGTAGAGAGCGTACCGCCCAGATCGCCGAATCCGGATCCAACCTTCATCAAGACGATGGAATGCTCGAAATTCTCCACGCTGATTAAGAGCCAAGACAACGATAACTACCATCACATGATGGTGAAGAGCACGTCCAGCGATACGCCTATGTCTTTGGGAACGCCCGTTTCTGCCAGCGAAGTGGCGGCCGCTTTGCTGGGTGCGTCTACGAGTTCGCTGTGCGGTTTCAGAAGGCATAAGAGGATACACGAGGAGGATCTTAGTACGCCGTATAATCATTATAAATGCTTAAGTCCGAAGGAACGAGTCGGAAAGTTGTTGAGGAGGCAGTTTAGTTTAGATAGGACGGAGGAGATTTTGAATGAGAGTAGTCAAAACGTAAGTTGAAAAGGTTTTATGCATGTCGATGTTTTATGTTAACTTATCGTTAGTGAATACGTTTCTGTAAATTCTTAAACTATTCTGATAATCTTCTTAAAAAGTAAGATCCATATTAAAATGTAAAAATAAGAGTATGTACAGAGTTTGTACAGAAAGCTCAACTAATGAAAAGTTAACTAAATATGTGTTTTTATCTATGCTCTATTAGAAGCGGACTTTTACTCAGTTATGTTAGTACGTTAGTTACCATTAGTGTAAATGTGATATAATACGAGGGCCGTTCGGAATGTAAAGAACGCACTTCTTTATAGACATTTTTCTTAGATACAATTAAACGAAACTGTATTTTACATAAAATTAGTAATAAGTTACTTTTCTACGTAGTCACCGGTCAAATTTAGGCACTTGTCGCACTGTTTTATCAGTTTTTCTATACCTTTTGCATACTCAGTTGCCGCTAAGTTGTTGAACGACTGATTAAAGGCTTCTTTAAGTTCATTATCACTTCCGTAGCGTTGTTCCCTTAAAAAATCTTTCAATATGACGAATAAGTGAAAATCACTTGAGACTAAGTCCGGACGGCATTGCGGATATTGAAAAATTTCCTAGCGAAATTGCTGAAGCAAGTCCTGCGTAATTCCTTCTGCATGCGAACGTGCAGTATCGTGAAGGAGGATATTTCCACTCCCTTTTGCGCCCCTTGTTTTGAATAGTTATCTTCCTACAAATTTCAATGGATTGGACTTTTTCGCGTTTAAAAAGTAGGTAATACTGTGCGCCTGAGACTTGGCTGAATCGTCAATTTTGTCACACACAGCTAAGCAGTAATCAACCCTATTGCATCATAGCTGCCGCCAAACTGAAGCAGATGAGTACCAAGGTCAGTAATGGGTCGACGGTGCTGGTGGGGGGATGTGGTTACGGTTGAAAACTAAGCGATCTTTACTTTCCGAATAGCCCTCGTAGAATGAAATATAGATTTATTCAAATAAAAACAAAGCAAATAATAATAAATAAAATGGCTCTATGTAAATAACCAATAATAAATAAAGTGTCGCACAGAATGTTGGCAGACAATGGCTACTTCCAACATGTCAAATGCATCAAAATTCACAGTGGAAAATTTAGATTCTCGTCACTCTTTTAAAATCACTTTGTGTTTTACTCTACTGTACAGAACTTTCTCTTATCGGAATAGTCATCGGGTGGTTTTTAATTCAATAAATTTTTCTGTTAATGGAATTTGGTTGCCTGTAAAGCATAAAGCAAAAAACGTTATTGATAATAATCATTTTAACACTCAAACCTTAAAATATATGAGGAATGCTTATGATTCATTGAAATGTATTTATCCCCATAGTCATTAGTCATCTTCCAAAATAAAAGGGTTGTGCTAATTCCTGGTTTTATAAGATCTTAATTATTGTTCCTTAGTTTACGGGCCCTTCTTAACTCACAATATAATACGTAAAATTCAACGAGTACAAAATTCATATATTCGTTTAATATATATATATATTAGTTTAGATATGGTTAAAGAAACGCTTATTTATGCAAGTTATGAGATTATAACTTCTAGATTCAGTTTATATTTATGTAAGAAGTTATAACTCCATTAATATTCCTATTCATAGCACCGCTATTTTCCAGTCATTTTCTTATTGTAACACATGACAACTTTATAACGAACGTTAAAGAAAATTCGCTCTCTAAATTCAAATTATGGATGCGTGAATTCTTGGTGGGAGCTCAGCTGTGAGCTGTGTACCCTGTTGTTTACTGTTGTGAGATGTTCTTAATTAGAGTGCCAAATATGTTTTAATAGCTTGTTTATGTAGGTTGCGAATGCAATTTTCTCCTTGGGTGTGCGATGGAATTTAAGTTTAATTATAGTTAGGCATATTTTACTTACATTCTGTGTAATAATAATAATTTTCACGCAACTTCTTGATCAAAATAGCATATCAACAAAATATACATTGTGACACAATAAAAAGAAAATAAATGTTTCATAAAGTAAACAAAATCAATATCAAAATTCAGTACATAGTACAATTATTAATAACACAAATAAAATAAAAAGTAGATACAATAAAAAGAACAGCACCATAGTAGCAAGAAAGTATATAATTAATCAAAAAAAATGTCTTGTAGGAACTCAATCACTATGAGAAATTTCTTTTGTAACAGATATGACCGATTTGAAGCTGGTAATATCTTTTGTTCTTCGGGAAGTAGTTGTAGAAAATGATCCTATAAACAGGATCTGCTTTGTACAGGGATGATTGCAGCCATGACTTAGCAGTCATGGCAGATCGATTTTTGCATGACGTTGTTCGATCCAATTACCAAATTGCCAATTACATAGTCAAGCGCAGCACCAGAATTATGTGAATGATATTGAAAGGAAACAAGACGGAAATAAATCAATTAATATGTTTATTTCATTGGAGCTGGTAGGATGTTATGTAACATTAAGACCACGTCAGAGCATAATGTTTGAAATATCACCAAATGATACTACTACCGATAATGTTTCTTCCAATTTTCTAAAAATAATGAAAAATCACTATTAGCACTTCTTTGCAAATACACGTTCATTACATTACGTATGGCTAATTTAAGAACAATTTCGGCTGCTTCGTAAGCTTTGTCATCGTTGAATTTTACCAAAAAACGGAGTGTTTGAAATATCTAAATAATTTGCTATAAGAATTAATAAAGCTTAAATGGAAGACAAGGACATGCTTGTTGAATCCAGCCCTTTAGTTTTTCCTACGTTGGAAGTAATTGCTCATATTAATCATATTTAGCATTGGTTATTCTGGTACTGATTGTGTACACTAGAACTAACCTAGAATTAATCCGATATTAATACAAAATAGGCTATTAATTTTTGAATCCAAGTTTTTAGGGACTTTCATAGTAACTCTTAAATAATAACAAATTACAGCAAATAGTGGTTTTGTTCCCAGCTCTCCACACATGTCCCAACCATTTTGCTTTCGGTTGCTTTATATTTCTGACTATGCCTCGCTTGCTACCTCACAATTTGTTCTACGCCTGTTCTACGCTTTATTCATTATTGTATATTGTATATATAGTTTTTATCGGGCCTAGTATTGTTCTTAATATTTTCCGTTCTTGTATTGTTATTGTTTTTTGACTATATGTGCTGAAAATAACGGATATATACATTTTTAACAAGTATAAATTGCAGTACCAAAAGCAGAAACTGAATGGATTACAAACTGTGATTAGGACAAGTACACCATGAGAACCCGATAGATGCTTTCCAATTGGTCACATGTTTATGATAGTCTAAGTGATGTCAGCGACATTTTTCATAGATTTTATAATACTTTTCTCTTTTATTTTGAAATGAGTTTCTCTCTTAAAAAACATTAGTGATAAACACTAATATTACTATAAGTTAATTCAGAATTCTCGTAATGAAATTAAAACATCGTGGAGAAGTATTAACGATTCTATTACATCACGCAAATTTTGCATTTCACCGAAACGTACAATTTCAGCGAAACGTACAGAAATCGTGTCGGCCACCGAAAGCGTGATACGTGATTAAGCTATACTCATCTTTGTATATGTTCCGGGGCTTCCAATAACTATAACAACTCCGACAGCAGCTATCACCAGCTTTCGTTTAACACAAACAGATGCGTCGTATTACCAATACCGTTCCGACAAAGCAATGTTACATTGTTAAATTAGTATTGGCGTGACTAACCGAGCCACTTGTTTATGTTACTAACGCTAGTTTATGTCAGGGTGAATGTGTGAATCGAGACATAGAAACAGTTTTTATTTATAAAAAGATGACCACAGCGAAATAAATAGTTATCCCGAAATTGGTGTATCTCCTGTATTCGGTAAAATATAAAAGTCATCAAGTTTCTGGAAAACTAGGTTTTTGATTTCATTTATATTAACTATTTTCATACGTTCTTCATGTTTAGTTTTTATATATTGGATCTTATATGCTTATATACTTTGCTTATAATAGTGTCATTGCACGACCATATCCATGTCATTCAAGACTAGTGTCAAATATATTATTATTATTGTTAGAGTTACATTTATTGATTGGACACTAATGTCAAATAATACATATAAAAAACATATCTTTTACCTCTACTATTTTTTTAATTAGTGAGAAGATTTCACGTTTTATCAAACATTTACCCTACACTTGAAATTTGAATTATACTTTCCATTACGTACACGATAACGTCACTATAGATAGACAGCTATTCATTGACAACCACATGCAAGAGGTAAATTTTACGTACTCGCTAAAAACCATCACATCAACTCCTACACTAATTGGATACTGATATCTATGTCAAATGCATGAACTCGTAACTTGAGAATATATGTGTACAGTTTATTAGCGGAAACGATGGTGCCCTAAGTTGAAATTGCTATTTTAAACAATTCCCCTTTCTTAGGAACGTCTTTTTTAGAGGTCATAAGTAATGCACACTTTCCGGATGAAACTTTTATTTCCTTAAGAAAAGTTTTAATGTATCTTGTTTGTCCGCCGTTTTCTTCCGTTGTTGGACATAAACCCGTAAAATACAAAATCACGCAGCGTGAAGTAATGTATAGTTGAAATATAAGAGAGGTAGTAAAATTGCATGAGAGTACATATATAGAGAAATTTTCAATCATTTCATATTGTGCGTGGTGTCATAAAATAACTGTTTATAGAATTACACAGCTAACATTTTTTATTTGTTTTTTATATATGTACTTAATTATCCGTCATTAATTCATACAAGGGATGTTTCCAAAATTCTGGAAATTGTGCACTAACGAAATTATGCAGAACATATAGGCAATGATAGACAAGTGAAGTTTATGCAAATCTCCAGTGTAATATCGTTCGGTCTGATTTAGATGTTTGACCGATATAGACGCGTTTTCGTAGCACTATTTGTGTGACCATGAAAGACGCGGCTAAATCTGAAAGAGCAATAATTTTCCTTTTGTGGAAATTACGTGAACACTTCAGAAATTATTCAACGTCGTCTGCAAGGAGTGTTTGGTGAGTCTGAAGAATCTAAACGCACTGTATATCGGTGGATCGATCGTTTCAAACGTGGTAGAACATCATTAGAAGACGATCCATGCAGTGGTCATCCGAGCACGTCGGTAAATTAAAGAAACATTACTGTCGTGGAGGACCTAGTGAAAGAGGATAGGCGAATGACTATTTCTTAAGTTAGTGTGCGCATAGGAACAGGCATATAACAAGTTTATGATATGTTACAAGATTATTTGGGAGTAAGCAAGGTTTCAGCCTGTTGGGTGTCGAGGCTATTGGAATCGGAGCAGAAACTCAATAGATCTGACACTTGTTAACTTCAAGAGCTGTTGGCCCGTTACAGTGATAAATTTTGGCAACGAATAATAATCACTGACGAAACATGGTCTCCTTATTTCAAACCTGAGACCAAAAGTCAATCCAAAGAATGGCGTAAACCCGAAGAAGGGCTCCCACGGCGGGGCACGTGCGGTTCCTTCTGGAAAAGTAATGCTTACTATATTTTGCGATTGCGAAGGGATTATTTTGATGGATTATCTGCTGAAAGGTACCACAATCAACGCAGAATATTATTCGAATTTATTATCAGAGCCACTGCCGCAGGAACTTGCCAGAAAACCGTATACAAAGTTGCATAAGCATCTGTTACTGCAACAGGATAATGTAAGGCTACACACCCCAAGGAAACAAACGATGTTTTGAAAGATTTACGGTGGGAATTGCTTTCACATCCACCTTACTCACCGCATCTAGTGATTATCATTTGTTTCCAGATTTGTAAAAGAGCTTTACTGGGTGTTGTTATTGTTACAAAATCTCACTGAACATCACCAAGGTTTAATCCAATCATGCAAAGAAAGACAATTGCCATCATATGAATATGTAATATCGAAATGTATATCTGAATAAGATAAACTTTTCAATTAAGAAAGACAAAATCGAACAGTTTGTGTTCATTCTGTTATGTTAGCAAATATTTCTTCAAAGTTCCATTCGTAATCTACTAGTGAAATACAATACTTGAAGTTTTAGATCCAACAGCGTTTATATATAGAGGAAAATCAATTACCTCATAGTAGTAAGTTTCCGACTTCTCTGCGAGAAGTTCAGAACTTTTAGCAGATTCATATTATGTTTACAAACAATGTGTCAAAGTGAATTGATGGATTGGTAGAATTAAGTTTTCCCAAAAACAATTTTCTCGGTCGGGAGTATCTTGCGATATGAATTACAGTTTGTTTTGTGTGGTAAGCTAAAATCCGTAGATGCCTTTCAGGTAATTGCCTTTTGCACTCGCAACCACAATAGTACTTAGAATGAATTAAGTTAAAAAGTGATATACTTAGTTGTAATGTCGATGAAAGTATTGTATTGATTGAGTAGCAAATTATACTTGAACGTGTGCTCGTTGTAATAACAGATTTGCTGTGTTGGAACCTTGCGTAACTAAAAAAAATAAATAAGAAAAATCTTAATATAACACATGGGCTGAAAAGTACCGGGCCTACCAAAGAAAACACCGTTTTTTTGGTTCAAAATTCACTTTATTCATCAACGTAGTCTCCATCAAGAGCAACGCAATCATTCCAGCGCCGCTCTAACATTTCAATACTACTTTTGTAGAACGATCTATCTTTTGCCTCAAAATAGGCCTCAGTTTCAGCGTTAACCTCTTCATTCGTGCGAAATTTCTTACCGGCGAGCATTTTTTTGAAGTTTGCGAACAGCCAGTAGTCGCTGCGAATACGGTGGATGTGGGAGCAATTCGAGGTTCAATTCATGTAGTTTTGCCATTGTTTTGATTGACTTGTGACACGGTGCGTTGTCTTGATGAAACAAATTTTTTTTTCTTTGCCATATGCGATCGTTTCGTTGCAATTTCGGCCTTCAAACGCTCCAATAACGCTATATAATATTCACTGTTGATGGTATTTCCTTTCTCAAGATAGTCGATGAATATTACACCACGCACATCCCAAAATACCGAGGCCATAACCTTTCCAGACGATTGTTGTGCTTTCGGGCGCTTTTGGACGAGGTTCACCAGTTGCTGTCCACTCAGATGACGATCGTTTTGATTCCGGAGTGAAGTGATGTTTCATCCATCGTCACATATCGACGCAAAAATTCCGGTTTGTTACGTTTAAACATGGCAAAACACTGCTCAGAATCATCAACACGTTCTTGTTTTTGGTCAACAGTGAGCAAACGCGGCACCCACTTTGAACAGAGCTTTCTCATAGTCAAATGCTCATGCAATATAAAGCCAATACGTTCTTTTGATATCTTTACGATGTCAGCTAACTCACGCAACTTCACTTTTAGATCATTCAAAACGATTTTGTGGATTTTTAATGTTTTCTGGTGTTACCGCCTCATTTGGACGTCCACTGCGTTCTGCATCATCGGTGTCTCTACGACCACGTTTGAAGTCGGCAAACCAACGTTTTATTGTTGTTTCTGATGGAGCCGAGTCCCCATAACACTTTTCAAGCCATTGCTTCCCTTGAACGGTATTTTTCCCATCAAGAAGCAGTGTAAGATTAAAACACAAAATTGTTTTTGATTCATTGTTTTGAAAATAACAAAAGTAGCGTGACTCTTAGCACAATAACTCACAAACTAATGAATAGAATATCATGAAACTTTAACAGCTGTCTTTCGAAGGTTCCTACTAACTGAGAGAAAGGTGACTGCAACAAAACTAGCGTTATCTATGTGTTAGGCCCGGGACTTTTCAGTCCATGTGTTAGACTAACTGAAATTGGCGAAAAGCTTCTTCAACGATTGCTTTTTGTATGATATGAAGATGTAATACAGGAACCAGACTAGCGAAATGAATTCTGCATACCAACAAAATATTCTCGCGTTGTAAGAAAATGAAGATTGTTATTCATAGAGGAGCGATTTATAGTGACATCAAGGTTAAATGATTCTAAACAATGTCCAAACACAGTTTGGTGATAAAAATATGCGTGCAGTTTAATCAAAAGACGTAGAAAATAACAGTACTACTACATTTTTTACTTTTAACAAAAAAATTCTAAATTCTACTTTTCTTTAAAGTGAGTGTTATACATATGCATACCACAGGCAATTAGAAAAGAGTAGGTTTTCAAATTCCTTTATAAATGTTATATAATATTTTCCCTTTATTTCTTCCTAAATAGGTAGACCTGGCGTGTTTAGTTTAGAAAACTAAAAATAGTAGGTAATGAGTGTTATTACTTTACTATTGGTTATTTAATTAAACCTGATACTTCACTAAACATTCTGGGGTACTGGAAGAACGTAGGATTTGAACCTGCAGTTCCTGTTCACTAAACAATAGCGTTTTTGATTTATGCCACGGAGACCAAACGAACAAATCGCTATTAGCGATTACATTATCATTTAAAAACCAACGAAAACTAGACTAAAATGGCATAAAAATGTCTTAAGTAATAAAAATTGAGTACCGTGTTGTCATCGAATGTTTAACACAAGAAAAGCGCCGAATCACGTAAAACAACGTTTACACGGCGTTTTCTCCTTAGTATTCCACTGTAAAAAAGTGCGCAAAATGTTTCCGTTTGGGGCAAGAAGCCCTGGAAGATGCTGAACGCTCGGGTTAACTAATTGAAGTGATAACGCGTCAACAAATTTCAATTATTAAAGATTTAGTGCTAGATGATCGCCGTTTGAAAGTGAAGGAATTAGCAGTGATAACAAACATATTCGATGCAAGTATTCGTCGAATTCTCCATAACCATTTGGATATGAAAAAAATTAGTGCAAGATGGGTACCGCAACTTCTCTCTGCTCTCCAACGTGAACGTCGAGTTGAATGTGCGCGGTCGTTTTTAAATATATGTGGAAACGATCCAAAACCGATTTTGGAGTCCATTATCATGGGGGATGAAACAACAATTCTGTTTTACGATCGCCTATTTAATAGGGTATCCTTGGAATGGCGGCTACCTGATGAACCTTGTCCCAGAAAGGCGAAAGTCGTTCAGTGAACAAAAAATGTGATGGCCACAATCTTCTGGGATTATGAGGGCATTTGAATGAAAATTGACAAAATATGTGTCATTATTGCAGGACAATGTCATCCGCGAATGTGACTTTTAAGAATTGGAACATCTACTGTGTAGTCCGAATATGGCTCCTTGTAATTTTTATTTACTTTCTAATTTAAACAAGACCTTAGGGGGCGTCGTTTAAGGACGACAGTGAGTTATAAGCAGGTGTTATAGAACATTTTGACAGAGAAACTTCAGATCATTTTTACAAGGGTATGGAATTGTTAATTAATCGTTGTAATGAATATATAGAAGCTAGGGGAGATTACATTGAAAAATAAAATTTCTTATATTGTTCCAAGTTTGTTTTTTCTATATCAGGACGAGAATTTATTCCATCTATCTCGTATGTATTAGCTACGCCTTATAAATGAATTTCTAAACTGAAATAGACCTCCGATTTTCAAAATTAATGAACGTAATTTATGAAAACAATTAAAAAAAATGGTATTCAGTACTATACCACAGCAGAGAATCAACTTGGAGGACCTTGAAATCTGCTACACATTCATTTGAAGTTTAAAAATTTGATACTATTTTTGCCACCACGCGCATTTGACTATACTTTAAGAAGTTAGATGTCTGACAATATCTCGACGTCATTACTGTATTCTTTGATCACACTTTAAAACATGGCCCGTATTTATTAGCAATTTAATTTTAGAAAAACAAAGATATTAAATCTTAAAAGTTTTTTCACCCTTATTTAACAATTCGATAGGAATCATTCGAATAATTGCTTCTTGAAATTTAATGTTGCGTTTTAATACGACTTCTAAGTTTATATCGTTTGCTTTTGCTTAATTCTTGCCGAACAATAGAGAACCTAATCTTAATAACAGCCACTCATCACACATTTTTTTAAACTCCAAGTGAGTGTATTAATATTGTTTTAATAATAACGGATGAAGAAGCAAAATCCTTATTAATTACGTTATCTTTTAAGTTAAGTTTTTTTAATAAATTATTGAATTTCTTAACATTATAATGTTATCTTAATTAATTATCATTCTAATTTGTTCACATAATTACAATAATTATTATATAGATATAAGTGTTGTTTATTTCGTTAAGTTTAGGCGATTTCGTTAAATTAGGTAACTTTTCCTTTCCGCGGCAAACTTGATTTCAGGAAGGAAAACAAAACTAAGAAAATGTTCTCACTTCAAACTTTTGTAATTGCAGGTGAGTCCGAGACTATGCAAGCAGAATTCTGCCGGCGCCGCAGACCTAGAAAAAATAGAAGAAGCCCCACATAGAATATCGATAACCCCACCCAGCACGATTACTACAATTCACGGTACACTCTCCATTTCGGTAGATTCCCTCATTCACTAAGTTCACATGAATAGCATCTCGATTCATTGATGTACTTTGAAAATCAACCTGTTATTCTAAAATAGGAAAAAGAGACGTGCGTTGAATATGTTTTAGACAATCAATTCCTTCTTTATATGTATACTATAAATTGTAGTTTTTTATATTTGGTTCGTTCTGTTCGATATCTGTCAAACGTTAAGACCTACATCCCAAAAAAAAAAAAACAGGTGTATACGAGTCTACAATTAATACATAGCAATGATGATAACCTATATTATGGGTGACGGATTACTGAAAATTTCAAAATATTATTTTCAACGATAAGAAATTTTGCACTATTCTTTGTTCGTTTTTCTAATAAAATTATCGCGTCCTTACATATAGTTTAACATTGTTTTTTATTTATTTCAGCCTAAATTTCACTAAAGTCAGCTATGTTTATTGCTTACTTATAAAGAATAAGGTAAAATTGTAATCTTGTTCACAAAACCTGCGCACAGCTTACGTAATTTAAGGGATTTGGATTTATTACATGATTTATTTGAATTCAAAATTAATTAGACTCTTAGTCTGAGAATATTGCAAATAAATATTACAATTTTTTTTAGTAAATCTATATACATCAGGTGATTAAAAGTATGGTAGTTTGCAAAATTTATTTGAAATATATCAGAAAATTTAATTTGCTAAAGTAATAACAGATATGCTGCCATCTTACGGTAGTAAACTGTTTGACACTCGCAGTATTTCAACACTTTGCCACCAGATGACGCGCGATGGTTCAAAAGATTCAAAATTTCTCCTACTAAACCTATTAAATAAGATTTTCACTTTAACATTGCTGTTTTAGGGATATTTTTGAAAAACAAAATGTTATTTGATGAAAAATTGTCTAGGTTCTCGAATTGTAATAGCTAAGCAGCAGCAGTTATATAATAAACCATTTTGGTAATAATCGATGTCAAAGGGTCAACAGGTGCTCAGTATTAGTTTTAAATCTGTATTATTTTATCTTTATTGGGTAATGATTTTATTACTTTACTTGTCTTTATTTCAAAAGTTTGTCAAATCAAATTATTTTGTCCACCTGTATATAAGGTATTCATATAATGTGCCATTTTAAGTAATAATTGGGTTTCTCGGCTTGGGGTTACTAAAAGGAACAGATATAACATCCCTAACTTCTAACATTGCAGAAATATTTTGTGGAATCTTTATGACTTACTAGTAATATCCAAATCCAATATGCAGTATTTTTAAATTGTTACTATTTGGGACGCTATTAACTACTTGTTCTTAAAATATTGCATTTCCAATAACAAAGCACGTTCTCTTATCAATTGTTGGAATGTGTGCAATATTTATGAAACAGAACTTGAAGTTTGACATATAAAAGATTTATTTTCACGTCAGATTATTTCGCTGAATAGATTTTAATTTAAAAATATTACTTATTATCTATTTTGTTCAATTTTAGTAAATATTGTTTTAAATAATGTTAATATTATATGATTGTAGACTCTTGAAGAAACCTGCATTACCTGAACTACGATCCCTAAATATAAACTATGATCCCTAAATATATAATAAACATATTGTAACATCCAATACTTCCAATACAATATTCCCATTATTAGGCGTTATAGAACTAACATATTTAATTAAAGATCTTAAAGGAAGTAGAAAGAGGAAAAAATCGAGCAACACCGTTGTTACTCTAGAATTTTGATGTTTACTTACTCTACTATAACAACATAGTATAAAATTCTAACAGAATTTACTCTTAATGATGATAGACAATCTTTAGGGTCTTCAGAAGTAACCTGTCTTATTATCAACTTAAATATAAAAGAGAAATTAATGTTTATAAATGTAAACCACATACAGATACATGTACACTTTACATCAATGTTGTTACTACTATAAAATTTGAATATACCTAATTAATTACTTGATGAAATGCTATTATTATAAATGTGTTGTTGCAATAAATAAAACATCTTTATTACTACTACTACTACAACTACACACTGTTATTATTAGTTGTGATGTATGTATTATACAGATTTTATCACGTTTTTTCTAATCTGATATATGTATGTGCTAAAACTTCAATAAGAAATGGAATACTAAAGATGATTGTGTGCTAGTATATACAATGAAAGTCCTACGAAGAAATTCATATCCCATACAAGACTTGCATCTGAATTACCCGCGTGATTTTCTTAGATTACGAATTTCTGTTATTTGAAAACAACAGAACATGTTGCACTTGTGCTTTCAGTTTTTCAAGATGTATAGCTCGTCCCCATCTTAACGAAAGTCTAAACGAAATTTTGGAAATTTTTTTAGTCTACTTGCATTTAGTAAGAAAACTTGCTAAACTGTCACTCTAGATACGTAAATAAGAACCATTCTGGAAAATTTCACTTAGATATTTTCAAAGATGTGCGAACAAATTGGGCTGAAAAGTTTCAAGCAAAGTTTACTCTATTGTGGAGGCTCTTTGCTTTAAAATTTACAAAGGTGCAAAATAAATCTTGAAGACAATTTAAATATTAGGACTGTGCAAAATATATTGCCGATAGTGCATCGCTTTTTACAATGTAATTACTGAGAATGTTGAAGATTTATTCTATTAATTTGCTTCAGTAATTTACTTACACTCATTGTTCTTCCTCTAGTGACTCTGCTCTTTCATAATGTTGTTAGGCACTTGATCTTTCAAAAATTGATAAATAATACTCTCCAAAGCTCGAAAAGTATTAAAATATCAATTAACAGCTTCATATCAAAAGAAAATGATTTATTGCAATTATAAACCTGGAAACTACCAGATAGCAGTTATTCTTAAAGCGTCCACATACGTATAACTTGTACTTAATTTGCGTGCCTGATTATTAGACAATGCTGCATACATACATGGGTAACTTGATACAATGTTTAAGCGGTCAGTCGTACCACCTATCCGTAGTTACCCGAATTTTGGATATAATTCTAGTTGAATACGTAAATAATAAACTTCTTGAAATAAGCCATTTTCAATGCACATGTTAGTAACAATTTTACATTATGTATAGGGTTGGTCAAATCTTCGGCACGTCAGGGCCGGACTCACATGCACGACCGATATGAAAATTGACCGAGTTCATTGAAGCAATTTGGTTTTGTTTTCCTGCTGTGTATGCAGGTATAGTACATCGTATTACGCATTATAATGTATTTTCATTTCATTATATGTAAGAACATTTTAACATTTTGTCTGCATATATTTCATGAAGAATAGTAAGATGTAATTGTAAAATAGGGTTAGCCAAATGTTTCGGCTCCACAAAATCTAATTATGCTGGAGAACGCGAGAACCTTGCTTTATATGTATGTAGAGATGTTCAATATTTTTTCTTAAAAACCTAACTATGAAAGATATACATCAAACAGAAATTTGTCCCTTTTGCTTTGTAAATTAGTTTGTCTATTGATTTTAAGAGACTATTAATGCATGTTCTCTGTGTTTTAGCACGTATGTCGAAAACATAAAGACTCACCTTCTTTATAGTTGTTGGTGAGTTAAAAAATTAAAATGTTCTCCTATATAATGAAGTATAAATACATTCTTACGTGTAATATGATGTACAATACGTGTATACACGGTAGGGAAGCGTAGTCAGATTGATTCAACGAATTCGATTAATTTTCGTGCCGAAAATCATACTTCCATATGTATGTAAAATAATATATCATCCTTAGTAGAGTTGAAGTTAAAATAAGATCATTCTTTTCTTAACTGAAAGTCAATGTTTGACTATGGTTGATTTGAAAGATACCTTTCATACAAATAAGAAAGTCTATGTCTATCCTTACTAAAGTAAGTCAACAATCTTTACTAAAAATATAATCCTGTACAATGATTTCTAAAGATCCACTTTGTATATCCAGTTTTTCAAAGTATGGTTAACGTGAAAAGCAGAGAATAGAAATTTTGATGTAAGATAACAGATAATTCATATGCAAAGTTTTGGTGGCGGCGCCTGTACTCCATGAATTTTTCTTAGTACAACCTATATATTTCCTTAATATTTTCTCACTTAACTGTCCATTCTATTATTTATTATATTATTAATTACAAGATTTCTGATTTGTCTATGATATGTAATCAATTCAGGCGAGCTTATGTACAAAATGAGGCTAACATATCATATTAAGCAGTGCGTTAAAATTCCTTTTGTTAGATGAGTGCTGAAAAGGTGTCATTTAAATCTGAAGTGAATAACGGAAAGGGATATAATTAAAGCAATCAGCAATCTTTCGTAGAAAAGAAATACACTAAACTGATCATACTTACTTTGGGGAGTACTACTTAAGTTCAGTAAGAGGAGAAGATTAATAATGAAATCTATTACCTTCAAATATTAAATTTCTATCTTTGGATCTACATATAAGTTGAAGTATCTCGTTGTTAAAGCCTTTAATCACTGATTTGATATGAGATTAAGTTGCTTAATTTTGTTTACAAGTTCAGTTGTTTCACCAATATTGAATTTTTAAAAGGCCTGTCTGGTTTGAAGCAAAGAAGATCTTTTCTATTGCTGAATTGATTACAGATCAATATTAACAAACCCGGTGATTTATTAATTGTATTCAATCTACACGGAGTCAAGAATAGTATGCTGTTCAAAAATGTTTTGTCTTTAGAGAATTGACATGTATACTACGTAATTTTTCTGTATTATTTAATACTTTATTACTTTATGATGCAGCTTTCTTTCGCACATACCCTGTTACTTTTATTTATTGTCGTTATATATAATCTATGTAAAAAATGTTTTCTTATATCTCAGCCAGCAGTTATCTCTATCAAAATTGGTGTTGGAATTTTCCCTGAGTCAATTTTGATGTAAAAAATTGATACAAGCTAGCCAAGTAGCGCAGAGTATTTAGATAATATTTATATGACATAAATTTAATATTATAATAACTTTGGAGATATTAAATGAATATTATGATGATAATACTCTATTTAAAGAATTACTATGCACTTAATAAAGCAATATTTGGGGAAAGGAAATTGGTGGAAACATAAAAGCATACCCCAATAATTCATGGAAAATAACATAAGCGTAGTTTAATAGCTATGGAAATGAAGTTTATGAGGAAATAACATAAATAACTAAACAGGAATGAAAATGAATGAAATAATAAGACAAATGACAGGCCAAGCAGGACATAATTACTAACATGGAAGCAAAACAGTTGAATTGATTTGGAAAAATAGTAAGGGCGAGCAGCAAAAATGTACTTAAAAAAGCTATAGATTCGTAGATGATAGAGAAAAGACGTTAGATAAGAGCGAAGAAGGCTTGGGAGAATAGGTAAAGCTATCCTTTGACATATTTGTGACGCCGGATGATAATTTGATTGAGTTGTTGTTTGGACTATTTCCATCGTTCATGGAGTTTTTATAGTCCGACATTTTGTAGTTTCGCACTTGATCACTAAGTTAGTCGGGCGGACAGAAGTTACTGTGTTAAACTTGTATTTAAGCTACAATTTTCAGCGCAGAAGAAGTTGCGCAGTAGGCTAATTTATCTGCACAGGAGAGGTTGTACGCTCTGTAAAGCTATCTAAGGAGAGGGTGGAGTGGAGGAAATGGTTACAGTAAGAAAAGTAAAGACATTCAAAATCCAATTTAGGTACGAATGATGCGAGAAGAGTGAGAAGATATCAATATATTTTCATGTGTTAACATTTTCTCAACTGTCGACCCAAGCATCAAATTAAATAAGTACGAGCGCAATATATGGTATGTATATTCAATTTCTAATGCAAAATAAATAAATATTTTGTGCTACTTGGTACGCTTTGTTAAAGAGAAATTTTATTGTATGACACATAGAAAATAATTTTAGGTGAAATTGAGAAGTTACGCACCAGATTTTTCTTTCAAGAGAAACTTCTGTCAACATTTCAAATACGCAATTTCTCTGTTAATTGTCTTCATACCAGTTAAAAAAATGTTGGTATTAGCATTGTACACGCATCTAGGATCAATATTAAAGTAGGTAAGTATAAAGTTTGACGAAAAAATATTATTACTTTGAACAGTACATATCTTGTAAGTAAAAGAAATATGTTTTCGATTATCACAAATTATACACACATATGGATCCTAAGATGCAAAACTCCTGATCGACTGTAATTTGAACAGTCTATCTTTTGAATGGATGTAATTTTTTTTCAATTTATTCGTAATAAAGAGGTCGAACGAAAACCGAAAATGGTTTTAAATTAGTCTAGACAAACTTTTCAATATTGGCAATAATGGAGCTTTTTAACCAGTTTAAGTTGTTAAAATATATAAAAAAGTTTTGTTCTTGAGGTGTCTTATAAAACCAACTATTTGTTGATTGTTAAGTTGTAGAATGATCGAGAAATATCACTAGAATACAAAATCATAGGAACATATTACGCAGAGTTTATAACGATCGGTAAGCTTCTGATGAGCTTTGACCCTACTTTCTTGAAAATAAACATTTCCCATTCTTTGTCCCTGTAATTCTAGCTGAAGGAAACTTATTAAGGCCTTCATGTAATGCTCCATGTATACTATTACTGATTACCTGTTAATACCTTCAAAAGAAAGTCCAAAGATTCCTATTTCCGTGAAAATACACCAAACAACTACTTTTGGATTGATTGGTGGTTTTTCAATAAATTGCAATAATTTTGTTTACTGACAAATCTTCTGATTGAAGTAGATGGTGTTGAGGATGTCCATCCAATTCAAAAACATTTCTTACAGATATTTGAAATTGGAGAGTGACGACTAGGCACATTTAGAGCTGCTTTTAAATACAATCTCTTCTTTTTCAATATCTTTTATATACCTTTTGCGACTTACTCCTTCCTATTGTCAACAGACCTCTCATCCTGCCACCTAATTCTAAGAGAACCATATGTTGTACCTTTGTAATTCCTCTCAAAGCTGCAATTTTCAAATACAAAAATTTTTGCTTGTAACGGTCAGTGATACATGTTAACTTACTGTGACAATTGTTATATCAAATCCAAATGTGTGCATAATAATTTGTGATAAAAGTCCAGAGCATATTTCTTGTTATTTACGGTTGTCGAAATCGTAACATTGCTATGTTGAACGTTCTATTGGTTAAGATATAAGGAAAAGTTTTATACACGCGTGTATCTCGATTATTTAGAGATTAATATGAGTGTGGAAATAAGATTGTTCGGTTTTAGTTTTAAAAATAATGACATAACATTCTAGTACATCGTATTTTCTATTATATTATTGTTTTTACACAATTGTTATTATATAATTCGATTGCTAGGGAACTGTTTTGTAAAGACAAATCATTCTTTGTAAATTTTTCCCGTTAATCCTTTTCACTTGGCTCTGTATATTGATTTTCTATTACTATTATAAAAGAATCCTTACCTGTCTAATCCTTGATATTCGCAAAGACTTGATATATGCACAAATTGATGTATTTTTTATCGGAGGGATATTGTACATTACTCTTTTCGTTGTTTCCATCATGTTAGCAATAAAAAATATATATGTATAAGTTTTCATAAGTCTTTTATTTATTCCTAAACATACAAGTTACATATTTACGTCCATACATGCAGTAAATATACCACCTTTAAATTGTCACAACTACCCTTTCTATCGGTATTTGTCCAATAATCGGGCGAAAAAGAAGATCGTAAAGTTGAGAGGCCGTTGGTATAAACAACATGGGAATAGTTAGTAAGATTTTTCTAAATCTTTTCCGATCCATGGAATACCTAATCTATAAAATAGTGATTTTAAAAATAAATAAAATATATACAATTCTTTTTAGTTACTCACTGTTAACCTCTCTAAGTAAATATCCTGTTTATTTTCTGCCAAAGTAGCCTGATTTATGTCGAAGATCAAATCAGAACGACAAAGTAAAATATTCTCGACGATTTCTAAGTCATACGAGTCCATTCTCAACTCTCTAAGACATTGGAAAGCTTTTCGAGCGCTCGGAACCGCAGTAACTGCATCATACGGCCAATAGGCAGCCTTCAGGATAAATAAAGCGGACCAAACATTTGCTAGAACATTATTTTGAGCTGGTCTGGTCAGCGCTCCGAATCCGGAGTTGCACCTCACTTGCTTGATTGCCAATAACAAAATTTGCGCGGCCAATTCATGTTGGGGTGTTGTCAAGTTGAAATTGTTTTTGGGAGGAATGCTTTGGCAACTTTTTTGCGGTATGGAGATAAATGCACTTGAGCATCGTTTGGCTGTTAAAGAATTTTTATGTTTTCTGGGACCTCGTTCCTCTTGGACAGCTGAAACGTGTTTTTTAAGAAGGTTCAAGTAAACGCTATTAAAACAAACTAACCGGCTGTATTCATCCTAACTGCGAAGCAACGTTGAAGTCTACAATATGGACACCAATTTCTCCTAGCTTTGTCGATAATGCAGTGACCTTCGCCGGCTAAATAAAAATGAGGATACCATTCTGGGTAACAATGTTAATTTTCGTAATGCTCAGAGAATCGATGTTCCTACTTACAAATGCAAGTATATATTATGTTTCTTCTAATGCTTCTCTTGAAGAAGCAGGAACATCCATCGCAGCAATAAACACCGTAGTGTTTTCCGTAAGAGCGATCACCACAAACCATGCATGGAACAGGTGCTGGTAAAGTTCTTCCTAAACATTTTTAAAACTTTTTAACAATCATAGATAAAACATTTTTGATTTTATAGAGAGTTAGTGTAGTCTGACTTAATTTCAGTACGTGCAGTGGTGGATAAAAGAATAGGTTTGCATTATAAAAACTGCAGAATATATAACAATATTTTCAGTTGGTTATGCCCGGATCCTCATGACCTACCTCTCACCTAATTCTAATAGGTTGTTTATTTAATGTTTCTGACATTTGTAAATCATCTACGTAATATCAAGTTTGTATCATGTTTGTTGTTGTGCTGTGGTTAATTCTTGAATTGTGTGTCGTGAATGTTTATAACAATGATTCCTATAGAAAAAAGAGCCATAACAAAATACCTGCAGAAAAAGAATACGCCAACTCAAATTCATAAAGATATTATGGCAACTATTGGTGACTTTGCAGTTTCTGACAATATAGCCAAACTGGTGTCGAGATTTTTAATGCGGAAGAACATCCTGTGAAAACCAACATAACGGTAACAACAGGCAAAGACACTAAAAAGATACACGATATCGTACTTCAAGACCAATGGGTACGCATCAAGGAGATTTTGGAAGATACTGGATCACCACATCATGTGGTGCACAACATACTGACTAAAGAATTAGACATGAAAAAGATGAGTGCGAGTAAGATGTGTGCCCCGAATGTTAACCATTGATAAAAAACAAATCGGGCGTTGATTTGTAAACGTCCTTTGGAAAGGTACCAAGCAAACAAAGAGAACTTTCTTAGTAGATATGTGACCATGGATGAGTCATGGGTGCACTACCATGATCCCAAGACCAAAGTGCAAAGTACCAGAGTGCAATCATCACAGTTCTCTTAGTCCGCGCAAATTTAAGGTCGTGTAGTCTGCTGGAGGGGTTTTGCTATCTGTGTTCTGGGATGCTCAAGCAGTCATCCTGACTGACTATTTGCAAAAGGGACAAAGCATCGCAGGGGCCTACTAGGTACAATTTATTTTTAAGTTGTGGAACGCTATTAAAGAGAAACGCCGAGAAGAGTTAAGGCACGGTATGCTGTTCCACCAGAATAATGCTTCCAGTCATATATCTGGTTCCACTAATTCAAAAGCCTTAGATAGAATTAGAACGCCCACCATATTCGTCGGATCTGGCCCCCTACTGATTACAGGTTGTTCCCCAAATTAAAAGAAATCTTAGGTAGCGCAAAATTTTCCAGTAATTATGAAGTGATAGAAGGTGGAGAGAGATGGTTTGCAGAGATCGGAAAAAATTTTTCCCGGAGGCTGATGAGATATTGGAGCACCGATGGACCAATTGCATAGTGTAGAGGGCGCCTACGTCGAAAAATAGAAAAAAAAATTATGCCACTGTGGTATTACTGTAAGAGGTTAGGGGTACAGCATGGAGATCTACCCTCACATAATGCTCAGTTAGTAATTTCATGTAATCTGTTAACTAAATGCTCTGTTAAGTTAAGCAGAAATCTTTCAGAACTAAGTGGCTTGAAAATTTTGTTTTGTTTATTTTCTTTAACTCGCATAATCATTTTTGGTAGCACAGTTTAACAGGAACAAGACTAGGTTATAGGAGAACATATACAAAGTAATTTTGCTTAAGTGTACTTTCTTATTTGCGGACCCGGATGTTATTATAAGTGGACCTGAACGTGACATTATATGCTTGGTAATTCCCTCATTTGAAGTGTTATATTTATATCGTTTGTTATTCTGAAAATAGTTCGCCTATCACAAATATAATTCCTTCATTTATTTTATTGAACGGTAAACAGATTCCTGCACTTTCATTTATTGGTGGCATCTTTTCGTCATTCTAATTTCAAAGGATGTAATTTACATCGTCAATGTGTATAACCTAGAAAAAAAATCGGTATGTGATAAATAGAAATAAAATAGAAGCCGCTCAAAATTTTAAAGGAAAGATATGAACTTCGGTTAAAGTGATAATCTGGTGTCAACATTAATTGAGAAAGGTTTTCCCTCTATAATATATATATATATATATATATATATATATATATATATATATATATATATAAGATATAAGTAGATAAATTACATCTTAAGTGTTCTTTAAAAGCCAGATGTAAACATTAGAAACTCCCCAGCATGAATTGCTGATTTTTTGGAATACCACACCCCAAGAGGGTATCGACCATCTACTGGAATCAGGGCCACAAAGAGTGAGGGCATGTGAAACTAATATTTTTTATTTGAGATTGTAATCAATTATTACCTTTGAATCGTTATACGTTTTTGTCAAACTCGGTTAAAAAATTCGCACCCCTTCTTAATATTGTAGTTTTCATGTTATGCAGTATCTTTATTCTTTCTGGGTAAAGTATCTTCGTATCTGCTTAATGTTCGGTTAAAAAATATTAAATTAACCTTTATGTCTTCAAATACGTCATATGTGTGCCAAGCAAGGCATAATTAGAAATTTTACTTTAGAATTTTTAATTTATAATTTTAAACTTTATACTTCAAAAGCCATTTTACCAAGAATGGACATAACCATATCAATAATAAGTTTATCCAAAATCATCAAGTTACTTGACGCTACTTATTTCATTGGTAATGGATGGAAACAAGTCATTTCATCTATTATAAGAAAATGTTTTAACGAAGTCGGCATTAAGGAAATCCTAATACCTGAAAGATGATTTCCACTTTCTGTTATTGCGCAGTTACAACAAAATTATAAACGCAAAATATCGATACAAATATTGATGTTAATAATTTTACTGCTGTAGGCCAAAACTTAACAACAGAAAAGGAATAACAACAGAAAAAGAAAAGGAAGAATACGGGATGAAGAGCCACCAACAAACGAGAACCTGGAAGAAGCCCTTATTGTCATGTTAAAGTAATTCGAAAGGGGAAAGACAATTTCATAGCATTTCAATTGATAAAAAAATGCAATATATGGAAATTTCATGGATCTAAAACATCCGACTTTTTTTATATCTGTTACAATATTTTGGAACCTCAGAAGTTTCAGTTTGGATTTACGTATACATACATATCTTATTTGACCGTACTGAAGCCTGTAAAATATTACTGAGAATTTAAAGCAAATAGTGATTTATATTAAAAATATTATAGTATGAAGAAGTAATGATGTAAATCACGTTTTAAATACCTTTTTTAAAACCTCGCAAATTTAATTAGATACAAACAACGTAACACACGTGCAATATCTACAAAATAAATTCAAAACAAGTCGTTACATACCCATTATCTTCAGGAAGTCTAGGTGCCACCCTAAATAGTGCAACCACTACTTGTCCAAACACGGAGGAAACTGGTAGAAAAATCGCAAGTTGTCTTTTTATATATTCTTACATCTCTGATACGGTCACATATGTATGTATGGTTAACGGTAACAACCCTGTCATTTAACTTTCTGACGTGCCAGGGTTGGCAGCCCCTGCTACACAGGTCACCCAGCCACGTGGCCTTTGACGCCTTATTTTAGCCTAACAATGCACATCACTTCAGCTTGAAGTGCTCGATTAATATTTGATAGGGCGATACCTGATAATTTCCGCACCTTGTTAACTTTGTTGGTTTTTTTTTTCCTCTGCGTGATATAAAGATTATACAGAGTGTATCTGTATATCAGCAGCTAAGTTAAAGATCTAAATAAAAATCATATCCCTTTTCTCGCGTGAAAGTCTTAAAATAATATATATTATTACATTGAAAAGAAAAATTCGATGGTACAAAGGTTTTATGTGAAAGTTTTACTATTAAGTCGAGAATCCACTTTTTAAAATACTTTCTTAACACTTTTACAAACTTTATAATAGATTCTTTATAATAGAGTAGTAATTAAGAAAATGTATATTGAAAGTACGAGTTCATCAGGTAAATATATATATTAAGAAATGTATATTTGGTTTTTGCTAATTAGAACACGAGAAACATGTTGAAAATATACGTCATTCGGTTAACTAATCAACTAATTTTGCTAGTAGAATAAGTGATGTGTAAAATAACTACCTAATTAATGTTTACATATTAAGATAGATAGATAAGACCACACTTGGGAGTTACATTTCTTTAGTTATAAACTAAAACATGTAATTCATTTGTGTAATTGTTTAATAAAATATAAATCGGCGATATTTTTCAGTTTTTAAATGCCTTTATAAAATTTAAATAACTATTTACATTTGCCGCCAAATATGTTTAATTTGAAAATTGAGTTGTGTAAATGGAGATTCTTAGGTGGTCGGCCTTATTAAAGAACAGAACTATACATAGGTGTTTTTTATAGAGATATTCTACTACTGTCTGTAGTGCACCAAAGTTTTTAAGAATAAATATTTTGTTAATTTTGCATTATATAAACAAAAACTTGTATAATCTCCTCTTTTTTTTAATGACTTAATTCTTTAAGGTTTTGTTCTTAATTCTTTAAGATGTTTAAGTACACTTCAGCCTTTATTTACTTAAATAACATTTAAAACGTATATCGTTCGAAAGAATCATTTTTAACATCCTGTGTAAAAATTCCAATCAATAACTCGCTGCTAAGCACACCATCAATAATACATCTACCTAGTCATACAAATCACTGTACGGTTGCATGACAGCACGCTTTCCTGCTATCATTTTATTATTTTTATTTGACACGTTTCTAACGTCATTATTCGAGAAAAAAGTTATGTGAGGAAAAATAAAAAAAGACACCGAATTAAGTACGTATAGAATTATACTTTATTTTTGTTTTATGGTACATATTTTTCTAGTACAATAACAGTTTCATTTAATGTTCGTAATATTTACATAAAATTAATTAGGACACACTAAAACGGCTACAAACACACAGTATAATGTTTATAGGTACCTATTTACAGGAGAAACAATAAAGTCCGAATTTTGGGCAAATGGGATTAACACGTGTTTTCCATTAGTATGGTAAAGTTACTCGAATGCGTTATCTTTAACAACGTTGATCGTTTCTTTTATTTTATTCGTCTGCATTTGTTGCTTTTACGTGAGAAATGCCCAAAAGAAAAAAGAAATAATACATATAGATATAGCAGTATCCTATCAGATAAATACAGCCGCTAAGGTATATCATTTCAAAATACTTGTGGTTGTAATGATAAAACGTGTGGAAATAAGCCACATATGTCGGCAAAATATAATAACTTAATAACTATAGTTATATATTCAAAACATGGAAGGGTTCCAAACATTTAGATGAACTAAAATTATTCAGCACTTTAAATCATTTACAGGTATCGCAGTAAACTCTATACCACACAAATTAATAATTTATTCGGAACGCTGCGTTCAGGAGTACATGTACTCCCAATGTTAATCGAGTTACCGATAAAGTTGAAAATTAAAAATATATCAGCATCCAATATTTCCTACACAGGCTTAACGAGATCTTAATTACCCGCTTCTACAACAAAATTTTTATTCTTTTTCGTGAATATCGTTTCATAGGCATCTAATTTTCTAGAAGATTTACATCGTTAAGTAGTTTAAAGTTTATTTTTAGTTCAATATTATGTTCGAATTCTTATACGTTCTTTAAACCTTATTTCTATATTCGTTTATGTTTCTACAATGTAAACTTTATCACAATTATTGCATGCGCTTTATCCACTATATCCTGTTTATCTTTAGGATTGCCTAAACAGTTTTTCAAGCTGTTTTTTGATACTAAAGACACATTTATATTTTGTTGGTGGAAAATTTTACTCAACCCTTTTACTGCTGAATGGAAAGGTACTGTTGTGAATTTCTTATTACTGGTGTCAAGGTCGTAGAATTTTTGATGCATTGTTTACACAGTATATCGGAAAAAAACGGAACTTTTTAAATTTTGAGAAAGTACTAACCCCATCCGTTGAAACAATATACAATCTGAAAGCTGTATATCCCCTCTACTAAACAAAATCGCGAGCATTAATGAAAAAAGTTTATGATGAGGACTGTTTATCCCGAACGCATGTATTCGAGTGGTATAAGCGATTTCAGAATGCCCACGATACTTTGGAAGACGACCCAAGGCCAGGTTGTCCAAACAACAAAAATCGCAAGGAGCTGGTCGAAAAAGTGCGTGAAATTATCGCATACGACGCGAATTCGACTGGTGAGATGAATAGTGGAGGAATTAAATACGACCAAAGACACGATTTACGAAATGTTGATGAAAGACTTGAACAAACGGAAAGTGTTTGATCGATTTGTTCCTCCGGTCTTAACTGAGGACCAAAAACTTGCTCGAGTTGAACATTGCAAGGACCTTATCAAAACAGCGAGACGAAATCACACATTCTTAGAATCGATTGTAACTGGTGATGAGCCTTGGTGTTTTAAGTACGATACTCAAATAAAACGACTAAGTGCTACGTGGACTTCCACATTGCATTTCCAGAAGTCATAATAGAAGACAATGTTGATTTGTTTTTATGACCCTAAAGGTATTCTACATCGGGAATTCGTTCTACAAGATCAGAATGTCACTGGCGAATATAATATCGGGGTTGTGGGGCGTTTATGGAAGAGAATTATTCGAGTGAGGCTCAAATATCGAGCACTGTGAAGTAGTTTTTTCTTGCATTATAATTCACAACCACACAGGACTGTCGCTCTTTGTAAATTTTTAGCGAAAAAGAAGTCTGCGTGTTACAACACTATTCCCCCGTATTCATTATGTGACCATTCCGTCTTCCCGAAACTGAAACTATATACGAAAGAAACGTTTTAGGATAATGTTGGACAATTCCAAGAAACGAAAGAAGAGGATCTGTGAGGCGATTCCGAGAAATTACTTAAAAAGAATCTATGCTATCATTGGTCGCCCAGTGCTGTATTGACACAGAAGGGAATAAAAATGAATAATTTTGGCGAAATAACTAGTTGTTTCTTTTTTATTTGAGAAGTTCCGTTATTTCTGCGACACATTGTGGATATTGGACTTATAATAAAATATGCCTGCATCTATGATATATTTTAGTTCTTTTTTGCACTTGCTCTAACTTAACGGAAATTTAACGAGTCTGTTAACAATAGACCCGTTCGCAATGGTATGAACCAGCGTAATGAATCTATTGGAATTGATTTGTTTTCTATAAATGTTCATTTCTAATTTATTGCTATTATGTATGACTAAGAAGCTGATTGGTTATATCTTTTTCAATTGTAAATTTGGTCGCAGTAAAATTTGGAATTCACTTCTGCAAGGGGAATCTTGGGTGCTTCCTTATTACCAATTTTACCAAATCACATGCCAGTTTACATTGGATAAAGGAAAAGGAGTATGGAAATGAGATTTAAGGAACATATCAGGTATTATCGTTTAAGTAAACCAAAGCTGCCTAGGTAGCAGACCATGTGGCAGAATCCGGACATAATATTGAACTAAAAAACCTAATCTACTTAAAAATCTAAATTCTTCTGGAGAACTAGACGCGTACAAAACAATATTCATGAAAAAAAACAAAAACTTGCTCAATAGGGAATTACCCCCAATTGCACACTCGAGTCTGCTAGATTTATTATCATAATGCTTCGTTAAGCACACTACTTCTTTCGTTTCCTTTTGCCTAAAAAGATACAATATACCTGGAATTCCTGATAGGTGGTAAAAGTTGGTAATTGGGTAGTGAAAACTGGTAATTAAGAACTCGTTAAGCCCGTGTACCTTTGCAATTCACTGTAGATTCTGTTAACAATAGTTAAAAATTTTTTTGTAACTTTACACTTCAACAAAGGACGATAATGAAGAACTTATGACAACTTACACTTTCTATTACTCTCGAAGCATTAGGACGTTCGTAAGATATATTTTCAAATGATTTAAGAGTATAGTGAAATTACTATCGCAGCTGCTTCAATCTCCTAATTGAGATATAACTTTTATAGCAACCGATTCTAAGCCGTTTATGTAACTTTTCGCTCCAATTGCAGTTGCAATTTCGCTTCGTAGAACGAAAAGCGCAACAATTACGGCCTTTCAAAATAAGTCAATAGTGTCCCGCAAATCGTTTTCAACAGACTCGGATACGTCTTTTTCGTACCATCGCACAACAATGGCTAGGACTCATCACATTTCCAATTAAACCGCAGATATAATAAGCGGTCGGGAAAATCAACAAAAAAGTCGGAAACAAAATTTAACATCCATCGTCCTACGCTATTTTCGTCCTAAATAATAATTTTATGTACGTGAAGGATAAGCTACTTAAAAATATAAATTCTTCTGCAGAACTAGACGTGTGCGAAAGGATATCCATGAAAAAGAACAAAAACTTGCTTAATTACCCCCACTACTCACACATTACTCGAGTCTGGTAGGTTTATTATCATAATGCCTTGTTAAACATACATGATCCTTTCCTTTTTTTTCCGAAAAGATAAAATATACCCGGAAGTCTTCATAGATTGTAAAGATTGGTAATTACGAACTCGTTAAGCCTGCGTAGGAAATATTCCATTCTGATATATTCTTACAATTCAGTCGGTAACTCGGTTGACAACATGGGATGTGATGTTGTATGAAAACATGAGATTTAAAGGTCCCCTCTAGGGTTAGTTCAACGTATTTTAGACGAAGGACGCTATATCTGGCAGTTTCGTGTAAAGCCGGACGTGATTGAACATTTCTCTAAATAGAAGCCTATCATTGGTTGATTGTAATCATTTTGCATTGTTATCCACACATTTATCTTTAACAATGCTTCACGTCTGTTTTGCCGTTCATTCTCCATTTTTCTTTTACAAAGTGATCATTGTAGTTCTTCTCAGCGTATAGGTGATTGTGTTTGCGTAAAATTCTTTATTAGACATTAAATAATATTAGAATGAAATTTGTTTTATAATTGGTATGTAGATTGTTGTCAAAATAAATACCTTGAGAGCAAAAAGCACAAGAAGAGAATTGTATTTATGACATATTCTTTAAATTATACTTATAGAACTTTTATACATTTTTATTATATTAATTAAACGATTGTGTTGGCTAAGGGTTTTCTTAGTGGCAAATATAATGTGTAATGTAGTAGTATATGCTTTCCTATTTCTTCCCTGCATTGAAATGTTTATCACTACAAGTTCTTCCATATTCATTCGATGTCCATATTGAACATATATTTTTGGAGTCATTTAAATGTGAATGGCTCTGGTACTAATCCATCATGTATAAACAGTACATTCCTGTTTGTATCATTTGCATATTTGGCATGCATATGGTAAAATCCGGACATAAGATTGATTTAAAAAATCTGACACTACTTAAAAACGTGAACTCGTATAGAGAATTAGACGCGTACGAAACGGTATATATGAAAAAGAACGGAAACTTATTGAACAGAGAACCACCCCCAATTGCACACTCGAGTTTGATGGATTTATTACCATAGACCCTGTTAAATGATACGGTTCGCTTTCGGTCCATCCTTCCCCGTAAAAGGCATGAGGCCACCTAGTAGATTGTAAATAGTCATATGGTTAGAAATTTTAGAGCCTGCGTAGAAAATAATTTGCATGTGTGATACAGTTTTTACTTTCAGTCGGTAACACTGTTGACAATGGGAGCCCACGTGCTGCCGAAACGCTGCGTTCCGCATAATTAATTAATTTGTGTGAGTGGAGTTTACTGCTATACCTGTGAATTGTATCATTTTGACTGAAAATTTATCGTCGAAACAGCAATACACGTTTATATAAAAATCTAGCATGGACTAAAATATGCATATGCAAATAAAGAATGACATCTAAATTATCCGCCAACATTTTCAGAGCTATCTATGGAAGCAATTTGATCAATCTCGTACATATATGCATGCCCTCCTTCTAAAGTACGGTAAACTAAAGGTGTATAGGTAACCTATTTCACATCATTAAATTGCCACAGTTCTGGTTTACCTATAGTTGACAATGAGAGTCCATGTGCTCTTGAAACGCTACATTCCGAATAAATTATTAATTTGTGTGGTGTGTATTGCATCATAACTAAGAAGTCAATTATAGTCAAGTTTCTATAGTTTAAACATATCAAACAAAAATTAGGATGCTGATTCCTCCAAAATGTTGACTCTATTTTTATTTTAACTGATATCTACCCCGACAATATTATTCAAAAATATTAGTCATATACGTTTGTTTAAATGTGTTATTGGCTAAACTTTTAAGAGACACCCGTGCACTTAAGTTCCATCTATCTATAAATACTGATACAATATACCATAAATAGCTATTATATATTTTCTGATAGGGTACTGCATAAAAATATTGAAACTTAACATACTACACCAATGAAATCCATCAGTCTTATTTTCACACAAATGAGGTTTTTTTTCACGATTATATTGCACGAATGATTTTAACGAAATGACTCTTGATGCTCGTAATTTGCTGTAAATGTTGATTCTTTTAAATTCGCTTGACATTTTACGGTTAATAATAATGGTCAATTTACCTTAATAAGGGTTTACAAACAAGATTTATTGTGAAAACGTATTTGGTGACGCGGACAGAAATAATGGAAGCCATCAGTTCTATCCTTGAAAATATCAAGCAGTATTTAAAGCATTAGTAACTTTTACAATTACCTTATTCCCTATATAAATAAATGACATTTAATATTTATACAAATACTGTTTTACGGATTGTTCGGATAATAAAAAACTTTATTATTAAGTTCAAAGCAATGTAACATATTACAAACATTAAATTATTATAGGAACTTAGTGTGACAATTATAGCTTGAAAAATCGATTCACTTATTGTTGAACGTATAACTTAAAGTAACTGTGATATTTTCTTTAAAGAAAATGTATAATTACCTGACAGATTTCCCAAAGGAATCAAACTTCCTTTGAGGAATGATTGAGCTAGGAAAATTATATCAAGTTATTAATCATAAGATTACCATTTTAGGTTAAGCTATCTTCAATAATGGCAAATACTTTCATCCTGTTTTGTTGTTTACTTATAATTATTTATTGATCTTTTCTGCTTGTAATACTGTTATATAAATTTGATATATGTATATTAGTTGGTTATCCTAAGAAAATAATCACGAGCCAACAAATACATTCTTTTAGCTAATATAGGTAGGCTAACCCCAAATATGGAACCCATTTTTCTCTGTTACATCACGTTTTCTTTTCTATGGCATTTCTTGTTTTCCGATTTCAAAATTCTTGATAATTATCAACTAAATGCAGCAAATTCTTAATTCTTCAAATAATTGTAAGAATATTGTAAGTGAACCTTTAGTCGACATAGAAAATGTAATTTTTCTACCTCTTAACATCAAATTAGGTCTTATAAAGCAATATGTTACAGCTTTAGATTTACTAGGGAACTGTTTCAACTATACATATAAAAAGTTTTCACGACTATGATACGAAAAAATTAAAGCTAGAGTATATCATGGACCTCAAATTAGAATTTTAATGACATATCCAAATTTCATCAACTCTATGAACGAAGCTGAGAAAGAAGACTGAACTTCATTCACTATAATCGCGAACAACTCTCTAAGAAACAGGAAAGCTTCCAATTACAAAAATGTATTGAAATGATTGGCCAAAAAGAAGGCTCAATTTAACAATAATATAGAAATAGATCATCTTAACAAAATGTTTAAATTTAACATATATTCCTTCTTACTTGCAAGTACTTTGTCTTTTATTATCCGAACATCAGCATACTGATGATATCAGGACTTAATATTAACTTCATACGTTAATAAATAGAATTAATTTGCATCTAGAATAATACACAACGATCACAAAATATTCGAAATATTAGAGAATATTATCATACATAGAGAGTTCTTTTAGTGATCACGACAACATATAAATAATAATTAGAATAATACATATAAAAATTATTACGTAAAATTTAAACAATTGTTCCTATTTCACTCACCTGAATTCTTTTAGAACATACAAATATATACACAAAATTTGTTGATAGTCAGATTTTAAAATAATACATCAGACCCCTAAACGATCACAATCTCAATGAAAACGTGCCACCATTGAGGTAGACCATGATGTAAATTCATGGTTAAATAATTAAATTGTTCTTCTAGATGTTCAGTTTGATTTACGATTTTCATTTTAGTACAAGAAGCGCGCTATTATAACAAAGGCATGCTTATGTTACTTTCACTTTTATCAATCAAAAAAAAAGATAGGTGGTAACAACTAAATTAACTACGATGATGCCATCAGTTTAGCTGCTGCTGTAACATGATGCTGATGGTGATATGCTACTTCGGTGTTATTTGGCGATCCGTTAGGAAAGCCGAATATTTGTTGGTACGGGTACGATTGGTTTTGAAGGCAACTGTATTCGTAACCGGGCTCGCTTTTTATTCCGGTACTAGTAGCGGGTAAAAGGGAAGTGTGACCTAAGTATGGTCGATCGTTTGAGGATATTTTAGCAGCGGATTCTGCTTGAGATTGCGATACGTGCGTGTGATTTTGAGACGTGGTTGGTTGACCGATTTGATGTTGACTATTGTGGTGAATGATTGCTGATTTCCCATCTGAAAAGAAAACCTTACGTTTCAATAACGTTCCAATAAACAGGTAACTTAAAAAATTGCACAACAGACTGTAACACATTTGAACATTCATACCCCACTAATTCAAATTTTATTAAATCTTCTATTAGATATCCAAAAATTAGTGATAAACTAATTTTAAAGAATTTTATATAGCTTTCAATGTAAACGAGGTTATACCTTTGCAGACACACACATAACAACATTTGAAAAAGAGAAAATAAAAGAAACACTAAATTATAGAGTATAAGTAGGTTTCTTTACCAGAAAAATAAATTTTGAAGTTGTTACAATTTTAGAAACTTAGGAGTAGGTCCAAAATTCGTATTTATAATGCAATGAAATTTGCTAATCTGTTGCAGTTACTTATTTTTCTATTAGTTTTGATTATCACACATTATCTTACTAATCCCTTCCAAATGACATTTCTTTGATAATATTTTTCAGTTTACAAATTGGGATACATCCTATGCAGTGATATCATAAATAAATTATCAATAAATTGAATTGAGGTACAGAAAATTGTACAAAATGTATAAAAACAAAATAATCTACAAATTTAAAAAACCGGTCGTGTTAATAAATAACAAATGTTGAAAAATTCAATGTTTGAGTCAAACTGGAGAGTTTAGCGTTTACGCGTTAGAATAGAAGTGCCTGAGTTTAGCTGGTATGTTGCTAAAAATAATTTCTTATGTTGAGAAAAGAATATTTTTGAGAATAAAATGTCTGGAAGCAGGAAAATTGTTTTACTTTAACATATTTATACTTTTGTACGCAAGAAAATAATGTTCTTGCAATTTGCTTTATATTACAACACTTCCTTTATTCAGAACATTTTAAGAAAAAGTAAGTATATCAAGTACAATGCTTTTTTCCAGGAAAACAATATTTATTTTGTGGTTGGTCAAATTTCTCTATGTGGAAATATTTCTTGAAAGCATTTTTAGATGTATGTATGTATTTAGATAGTAGAAATGTCCTTCTTTTAAAATTAAAAGAAAAGAAAAAGAAATTAACATAAAAGCAGAAACACCTAACCGTCCTAGGTATTAGTAATTCACAGATTGTTATTTTAAGGAGTCAAGGTTTAAAAATTGCACAAAGAATATGAGGGACTAACGCATGTTATCAAAGTATATTAGTTGAGAGATTTATAATAGCATATACTGTTGCGAAACATAAGACGAAAAAAGTATGATAACTTTTAAGCAGAGATGAATCTATGCTAATCCTGGTATATTTGTGTTAAAATTTATTCAAGGTAAAATTTAATTAAACAAAAGATAATACTGAGTGTCACAAAAGTCTTTTTCAAGTTTTCAATTTCTCAGATGAGGCGATTTTTCACCCTAATGGCCATGTAAATAGCCAGAACTGCCGTTGCTGGAGTTCTACAAACCTAAAACAGAAGGACTTCATTCGCCAAAAGTTACTGTTTGGAACGCAGACACGATTAGCAATTATTTTATGCTAGCCTTGCAAGGTTTTAATGATTTTAATCGGAACACTTCGTTCCAACAGAATAGAGTGACATCTCACATGTCCAACATGTCCTTATCAGTTGTTTTTCCTGGAAAATTTATATCCAGACGTGGTGATAAACTAGCCAGCACGTAGCCCCGATTTGAGACAAATCGATGTTTTCCTATGGGGCTACCTTAAACTGAAAGCATACACCACAACTCCTTGCTTTCTGATTGAATTAAAAGAGGATATTCGAAGAGAATACATTTAGAACACATAATTTTAAAGAAATAAATTCCCAAAGCCTGTATTTTTACAAAAATATTTATTCATTAAACCTGGCCATTATTTTATTATATTCTTTTTATTTTCAATCGGATTTTTGGGGCCCTTTGTATCTTTACATGAAGTTCTTAACTGAAACTTGATTTTGGGCAGTGACTAAATTGTCGTTGGTTCAATGAAACTTTGCAGGAGGAAAATTTCAATTCAAGCTTTTCACTGAAGAAAGAAAGATTGAATGAAATACCTGAAAGTATAAACGTACAACGATCTTGAAGTGTTTGGATCTCCTTTTAAAATTCATTTTGTTCTGGCAACTATTTATCTTCTGTCATCATCTCTCTCGTCTTTGAAAATGGTAGTTCCCTGCAGATGCAGTTTTAGAAATAAAAAATAGATTCGAAATGGGGAGCTGTTGCAAAAAAATAAAATCGAGCTGAATGTAACCCTTACGTACTCACGTGGCAAGAAAATATATAAAGACGGATCCTTTAAAAACCCAAGAAAACTGTTCTACGGGTTTTTCTACCTATATGACATGAAATTTTGTAGGTGGTGGAAAAGTCTTATGTATCCATTCCATGCTTTGGCGTTTTGACTCCGGATGAAAGTGATAAATTTTATCCACCTCAACAATTTGTTTCAAAAATTCACTTGAGGCTCTGTTAATAATGATAAGATTATCACATGCCATTACTAGTAAATAGAAACATCAAAATGATTTGGGACTTAAGATAATCTTAAATTGTAATTCTGGCATTTATTTAGATCAAATAAATAGTATTTAAAGAAGTTTAATATTTTTTTATTGTTAAAACACGATGTAGGTACAATGACTTAAGCAAAATAGGAGAAAGGAAAGAGAACGGAACCAATCTTACAATATTGCAAACATTTTAATTGATCAATGGCTACCAGGTTCGTGCATATTTGCACATTATCAGGCCAAGACTGGAATAGCAAATGAATGCGGCAATTAAAAATTATAATAAAAAACTCAAAAAATCGCACACGTACCACTCTGGAAAAGGACTACAGAATCAAAACAGATGCAAGACCACATCAGCAGCATCACGGCAGTAAACTATCTTGTTTTATAATAAAACACAAAAATTTAAAATTGTATAAGGACGTAGCACAAATTAAAATGCAATGAAAAAGGGGGCAAGTCAACAAGAAAGTTTCTTCAAAAAAAAGATTATAAATAGAGAGACCCCTGTGTGTCAAAAGGTTAGGTTAAATCAAAAACGGAAAGTTTAGAATACTAAGGTAAGTGGAATCAAATAGGTAGGGATCTACTGTAATGCAAATGTATGTTGTGTATTTAACGAATTAAAAATGTCAAATATCTGAAATCTTAATATTTCTATGCTCTCCAAGTTATTCAACGGTAAACTTTTCTTAGCAAAGTGAAGAATTTTAAAATTAGATGTTGTGGTAAAAGAGTGGTTTGTTTGTAATAAGTGTGATGCGAAATGAGAAAACCCGATAGTAGAAGTTTGTAGACAACGTATTGCACAAATATAAAGCTTTCTTTGAATACCCTTTATTTTGAAATAAAAAAAGACACTCTCTAGCATTACATATTTTGTTATTTTATCTTGTCGGTGTGCCGTATCAATTTGTAAGAACGATACAAACAATAAGCAGAAGTGCACCATTTTTAAATTCTGTAAGACATATACTGAAATGTCTACTATAAGAACAACCATCTACTTTTGTATTTAAAGCTCGTCAAATTTTTTGGAAAAGAAACCTTGGAAATATTTGGAAATCCGCCCTTGAGTGCGGTAAATATATTTTTGAATAATTTGAAGAACAGATTACAAACACATGCGGACTCTTCTTTTTGGCAAAAAGCAAGTAGAAGTTCGACACCTGCAAAGCAAGTAGAACATTCATTGGCAATTATCAGAAAAATTGTAGTAAGATGCACGGCATCTTTTTAGCAGCTACTTGACTAGAAACTCTATGTAGTTCCGCGTATGTTCTAGTTATGGAAAAGAAAATACATACCTTGCAAACATTTTGTGGATAAAGTTCTAGAATTAACATCTTATCTAAAAGTTGGAAACAAATTAAAGGTTTTATTTAAGAATATAATTTACAGTATGTCTTGTAGAACTTTTCCGTATTGGTATATAAGAGGATTTTTTATGTTTTATAATCTTTTAATAGCAGGCTGAATAACCTAAAGAGTAAAAGTATAGAAGCAAATATGTTAAACTTTTAATAAAATTTCAATTACATTTTGTGTTTTATTTGTAGGTATACTTTCTTATATTAAACATTGTTGATTAATTTTGTAAATACGTTTGCTTACATATGAATGAATGTTAGTTGATGTTTGTTTAACTATTGTTTATGAAATTAATTCAAAAAAAATTTTACTGATATAAAATATATGTATTTATTTTTCTAGCAGTACATTCTGTTTATTGATTTACTATTAATATATTTTAAGATGGTATGACAATATTTATTACTGTTTATATTTTTATATAACTATTAGCCTATTAAATAACAACTACAACTGTTTACTATAAGGATTTTTTCGCGAGTAACAATGTTAAGCATAGTTACAGAATTCGATAACATCTGCATTTTCTTGACGAACAGTTATACTTTAGTTCGTCATACATGACGTCATATATACGACAATGGTTATATATTTTGTACTACTTTAAAGTGGTTATTCGTAAGTAGTTATTAATCAGAAATGATATATATATCAACGGTTACGTGTTGGGAAAATATGTGATCAAATAACTTTTAATGTAAATTACAAGGAAAATATATGCAATAGAAAGTGATATATTTACCATTTCTGTTATTTCATTCATAATTTTACATATAAAGTAATTCACATGGAAATTCAGTTGCAGAACTTTTTTCTTTGCGTATGTCTGATTATTTATACTTAAATAATAAAAAAAAAACATGTATATTAATATGAACACAACCTACTTGATATGTGATTTTTTAAAATATTTGAAAACATTGTTTTCGCGACGAAGTTCGTGGTTATAGAAAACTACGTCATTGTACTGGTTATTTGTGGTTATAACCTCATAACCATAGTTACTCGAGAAAAAATCCTTTATGCACCGTAAAGTAAAATCCAGACACACCTTTAACCTCTTGCTTGATAAATATATTTCACCAATCTCTAACTAGCGCTGATTTTGAAAATGTCGGATATTATTCAAGGTTATTGTAAACGATGTCAGTTGTGTCTTCACTGATAATACTGCGTCAATACATTTTCCGTTAATCATCGATAAATGGAAATGAACAAAGTAAAGACATTCGCTTTATGTTTTATTTCACAGATATTTGTTCATAATTTTGTACCTCTGGCGGAACCGTGAAACACTAGCCACGTTGTAATAAGTCTGTATATGACTACCTCTGCCATGCGCATGCATTTACGAAATGTGTTTTGTCGTTGATTCAGTAGAGGGTCTGTGACGCACTGCTAAACTTTAATAAATCGAACTTTATTTGTAGTTAGCATAATCTAGGGCAGTCTCGGCAATGAAAAACGGAAACATAGAAATTTCGAAACAACTTTTTTATGAATTGAAAATCATAATAAAATAAAATCAAAATTTTCGAAAGAATTAGCAAGAAATACATGATACTTTATTTATAAATTAGGACCTTTTTCTTGCTTTCTAAGAGACAGAATCGAAATTACAAACATGCTGAGTATTTACCCTCGTATTGCCGTTGAAATTAATACATTAGAGAAAATTAAGTATTTATTTTACTTTCCTATTTATAAAACCTATTTATATATTTATTCCCTAAACTTCATCCTTCCCCCATCTTTATTACTTCACGAGCACAACACCCCATATCAGGGTAACATGAATAGGAGGATGACGTTCCGGAAAACGACCCGAGCGCCCCCCTACTCGTCCGAACTCGTTTTTTTACGTACGCCACAATCCCCGCCCAATTGCTCAAGGTTGGCAACCAATAGAACGTAGGACGTACTCACCATCCACTGACGAGTTCCCATTTTCCTCTCGGTCTCCTCCAACCGGTTTTTTCGGTTTACGTTTGCGCGTTTGTATGCCGTCCTTACGCATCGCCAGCGGTCGATTGACGCCGTGCAGCTTGAAGTATAGGCCGCAGGCGTTACAGACCGGTTCGCCGTCGTTGTTCCGTCGCCATAGCGTCGTCGTACGGGTACCGCAGTTTGTACAACACAGGCCTAGTCTTCTAGTTGCAGTCTGAAATTAAGGGAAAAACGAGATACAAAAGATATCCTGATGAATATCGCTTTTGTGTTTGTATCTTTTTCTTTTATTTACTAAGTAATTATTACAAACTTGTAGACTAGATGTATGATAAGATACACAAAAAATTATGTTTATCAATATTTATAATAACTGAGATATAGGCACAGTATAGTAGAGTCAGTGGTTTCACTCACTGGCGGTACCTTTGATATTCATTCGCATTCCACCTTGCGAAGCGCAAATGATAGCCGCAACAATCGGAAACATTTTTGAAAATACGAAAACAATCACATAAGGTAAGTAAAATATTTAATGCAATAGCTGATTCTGTCAAAATTTATTTCATTTGCATTGAAGCAAACAAAACTCATAAAAAGGAAAAATAAACAATACAACAATGGTAAGAATGAATTTGGAAAAGGAAAAACAAATTCAAATAATTTAGAAACCCTATACTTCGTCTATTTTATGTTTTCACCTGTTAAGACAATCTATTCATCTGACAATCTTTCTCTAGTACTGTTGCTGAAAAAGGAAGCAAGATTTTGTGAATGAATAGATTGTCTTAACTTATACGACAAAACAATGACGTAGGTAAAAACATAAAATAGACAAAGTATATGTATATATACACACTCTGTCTATTTTAAGTTTTTACTACGTCATTGTTTTGTTGTACAAGTTAAGACAATCTACTCATTTGACCATCTTTCTCTAGTACTGTTGCTGAAAAACGGTGCAAGATTTTGCGCTTGTCTCACAAACAAAGATCTACTTGGTTTGATTACATTTGAGTCACAGACAAAGATAGTGGTATATACTACCGCGTTATTCAAGTTATATGAATTGTTTATCTTCTAGCGTTTGTTGTCGGTTGTCAAATGTAGGTTTGCATCGCTTTTGTAATTACAGTTTAATATTTATAGTTACGTTCCGCCCTTTTGTACGTTCTTTTTGCATTTTACGAGTAATTATTCTTTTCAGGACATAGACAACGACTACAAAGGCTTTAGTAAGTTATTTTGAGTAAAAATAACGCATCAAACAGAGGTTAACCTTTTTACTATGGTTACTGAGAATGCATGGAAAGCGGTTGAATTGCAAAGCGCAGAAGCTTGTGCTTAGCCTTTTGGCATATTTTGAGAAGGAAAAAGAGAACGGGAGCCCTCTGTACCTTTGAATGCTGCTTATGAGGTAGATATTTTAAACATTCACAATTATATTTACAAAGAGTTTATTGTTGTGGAAAGTAAACGATGCACTTGGTGTGACTCGACAAACAATTTGCACTGTCAAAAAGAGGAAATTACAAGTTCCTGTTCTGTCACCTTTTAGACCTAAGGTACTTCGTACTGAAACCAAAACAAATGATCTGCTAGAGACAACAAAGATGGAAGTGCGAAATGCTGTTTACAACATGTATCAGCAAAGTAACAATAATTATATAACTGGTTTATTGTTTTGTTATGGAAATATTGTTTTAGGGATGTTACTTTACAAACCCCTAAGGATGAACTTAAAATCAAAGACATTGTTGAAATGTGTAAACAATCGTTGAGTACATTCTTGACGGAAATTGGCTTCAAAAGAAGACAACAGACGAGCATTAATTGAGAAACATAATATCGAATTATTGCGAAGTACTTTTCTGAAAAAGTATATGGCTAACCTTATGTTGAATTTTGCGAAACTAATGGTATTCTTGGATGAGACGTGGATTTATTCCAAAGGCAATAAGATTAGGTATTGACAGATGATACAATTAAAAGTGTTCGTAAACTCGAGGGTTATGATGGCAAATCTTTCATGATTGTTCATGCTGGAAGCGAACAAGGTTTTATTAATGGTGCAAGTCTAATATTTGCATCAAATTCTAAAGGCTGCAGATTATCATTCTGCAATGGATAGCAGAAAATTTGAAGAATGGGTAACAAAGCAACTGATCCCAAACTTACCACCGAATTCTCTTGTTGTGATGGATATTACCCCTTACCATAGTGTTGTGATTAATAAAATCCCAAATACTCTGTCGAGGAAACGAGATATTGCAGACTAGCTAACAAACCATAACATATTTTTTTCAAATCACATAACTAAAGTGGAATTATTAGATATAGTTAGACGAAACAAACCTGAAAAAAGTATGTTATTGATGGAATAATAAAAGCGCATGGTCATGAAGTATTGAGACTTCCTCCATATCATTGCGATTTTAATGCAATCGAATTGATCTGGGCCTCGGCAAAAGAATATTATAATAAAATATTGGTAGGGATGGTTATCGTAATGAGAATGTACTGAACATGCACTGGAGCATTGGAACATTGCACACCCAACACCTGGGAGAACTGTGTAAGACATACAAACATCTTAATAAGAAATTGGTATGAACGAGAAGGAAACATGGTGGATATGGACATCGAGCCCATAGTAATTGACAATCCCAACGAATCTTCAAGTTCTGAAGAAGGAATAGAAGATTGAAGTCTTCGATGACATCTTTTGTATTATAAATTCACAAATGAGTGTTGATTTAATGTTTACTTGTTTATTATCAATATTATTTCAAATTTGTTCTCCTTGACAGCTTAAAATATCATTAAATAATGAAAACGATGTATGTTGTTTCATTAATAATAATGGTTGTTAGTTACACAGAACGTGGAGGCAGTGGTTAGATAACTAAATTGGAATATAAACATACGCACTAAGCGGCATTTATTAAAAATAGAAATTCGACCCAAATCTACTTTAATCCTTCACATACTGATCCATATTTGTTATTTAAAATTCCTAATCTATTTCAGGTTATGTGTTAGGTATTCAAATAAATATATTTTTTAATAAATAGTTGCTGTAAAACATTAATAAATCAAAAGATGATTAATTTTGTTAAAATAAAATAATTTGGGCTACAATGCATTACATTTATTTTCAAAATAACTGTTTATACGGTATTTAATATGACCCAGAGGTATTAATTTGTTTCATACGGATAAAAATCAATGACGTAGGTAAAAGCTCAAAATAGACGAATTGTATATATATATATATATATATTTAACTTTATTTAACTAAAATTTAAGCCCATCAAGTGCTATCTGTAGTTGAAGGATTGTACTTGTTATAATTGCAGTGCAGAATCGCCTTACAATAGTAGTAAAGTTTATTCTCAGAAAAATCATTTTTAAGCGAGGTCTGCTACAAAAATCCGTTACATTAGTAAGTGAATTACCCTGTTTTCAGTTAATTAAAAGCGTTCCGTTGATATGCAGTGTCATCGCTATTCTATCCTGCTTTATTTGCGTAATGTTATCACTGGATTTTAGTCAGATTTTTTAAACAAAAAACTTGGTTAAAGTTAAACTAACACGGCAGATAATAAGATATAGATAGACGCAAGATATAAGATAATAATATCTGCTCGTGATTTAAATAAAGAAAGATTTTCTGACGTTTTTGCCAACATGGGAAAAAACAATGAGGATATCAAATATCACCAGTGGATTACATGCATTTGTGCCCTAACTTGCCAACTCACCGACTTGAAGCTCTAAGCGAAGAAGTTGACTTACGATGCAGATAACTACCTCCCCTTAGACACATTACGCCAAAAGCTAAATGCAGCAGAAAATAATTTTTCTGAAGTCTTACCAACAACAGATTTAGTTAAGAGCACCTCCAGACGTAAATCTTTGAATTATAAAGCTATTGAAGTAACCGAGATGTTCTCAGAGCAGACCAATCGCCAGAGTTTCTTTACTTGTCCGCACTGTCGAAAGTAGTCGTCGGCCTATTTTGCACGTTTGTGTATTCGTTTTCCCGAGACGTCGTCGGAGCAAGCGATTGTCGTTGCATATACAAACAGCCTCTTGTCTCAGCGTCTCGAGGAGATGTTAAGACATCAAGACATTTTAAGCTTTTGGACTCGCAGTTTAATACTTCGTCCGACATAGATATGCTACTAGGAGTAGAACTATTCTACAAACTACTTTGTGCTGCTAATAAATAAACCTATTCCAAATGGATCTTGTCTGCAGAAAACTTTATTGGGCTGGATTGTTTCTGACAAGTTTATGACATCACGAGTGACAAACTTGACGACCTGCCATATCACTAAAATGCGAGAGCTGAATAGTAATGTTGGCAAATTTCGGGGATTAGGAACGATACCAGAGTGGCATATATTCTCTACAGATGAGAATAGTTGTGGACAATACTATCATGTCATAGCACAAACAGATGCTAGTGGACAGTTTGCGCTATCGTTACCTTTTAAAGAGAATATAAATTCCCTTGGCGCTTCTTATCAACAAGCCTTGAAACGATTTCACTCTCTCGAGAAAAGGTTAAACAATTGCAAACGCAAATTCAAACTAAGCAACTAAGCATATATGGCCCACAATGCCATAAAGTGGTACTTCATACCACCTAGATCTTGCCACTGTGGTGGTCTCTGGGAAGTAGCTGTAAAATCTGTTAAGACACACCTGACTAAAATAATTGGAAACGCTTAATTAAATTACGAAGAAATGTTCCCCTTCTTGTACAAATCGAGGTGTTTTGAACTCTTGACTTATTACACCAATCTCTAACGAGCCCGACGATTTATCATGTTCAACTCCCTCGTATTTCCTAACTAGAGACCCTGCTACAACTTTCCTTGAACCGAATTTACCATATCTAAAGCCAGACACCCTATACAGATGGCAATATGTCCAGTCCCTATGAGAGCACTTCTCGAAACGATGGCAGAACGAGTATCTAACCCAACTTCAACGAAGAAATAAATGGTAATCAAATCAGAGAGTAGGTATCGCTCTTGGCAACCTAGTTCTTGTCAGTAGCTTATAGGAATATTTAACATAGCGTATTATTTCTGTTACGCGAAGGCCATTACAAGAGCATTACACACTTGCAGTGGGATCGACTACTGCCACGTTTTACCAGGCCTTCAGACTCTAAGAGATAGGGTTGAGTTCTCCTAAAAATGCATAAAAAATGAAAGTGTTTGGCTCCCCTACAAACACGAATCAATGGAAAAGGGTCAAATCCCTTAGACAAAATCAAAGCAAATAAATAAGATTTAATTCCCACAAAGTAACATGTAACTAAAGCAGCACTCTAAGGTGCCCTTATCCAAACGATTCAATAGGGTAGGGTCGCCTATAAAAAGATGGCGATGCTTGTATCAATATATAAGTATTATTACATGCCTTTAACAAAGTTTCTATGGAAGCATTGCAGGAAATACGAACGCAATACAATATTGGCCACGTAAGCGCTGCGGCGTCATTTAGCTTGTTGAGTACAAAAGAGTTACTCAATTTTTTAAACATTTAAAGCTTTCAGTCCTTTCCATTTACTGTTTCGGGAGCAAGATTGAAATTTATATTGGAAATAAACTTTTTCTCATGCTTGATTAACATCTTTGACGTATCAGTTATATTGTGAGCGATGTTTCGTGAGTAACTCATGTTTCGTTTTCATTATTAACTTTCATGAGCTATTATTTTAACCCGGAAGATGTGTGGACATTTCTTTCATTCATTGTTAATATTTTAACTTTGTAGACGCATTAGTTCTGATGCGAAATATCGATATCTAAAAGAGAAAATAAGAAATTCTGACTAAAAAGATTAAATTTACTTTCTCATTCTTTTCAAATTATTATATTTACATATATTTTAGTAAACAAAAGATGATAATAACTTGTACAACCTGTACAATCGAATTCCCTGATCTATTTTGTTTTCGTTTTCTAAGCTAGCTTCATGACGATTTAAAATACAGTTACAAAATAATCAGTGTTCATTTCTAACATCTGAGTAAATCTTAGTATCATTTATTATGAGTATTAAATAGTGCTAAACATTATTACTGTGTAGGACAAAATATAGTTGTAAGTTTCATTATTAACAAAAGTAATAATGCTACTTGTAAGTGTTAGAAATCTTATGGATTTATACTAACTCACCAGTCTTTTAGATGGTTTTATAAGGGGTCTATTCATACCATTCATTTTATGATAAAGACCACATGCGTTGCAAAGGTAATGTCCTGTGCCATCCCTGCGCCAAAGCGGTGTAGAGATAGCCCCACAATTGACACATTCTCGTCCTTCGCCGAACTGAAAATCAATAGCGCCATCTGAAAGAAACGAAATAGCACGTCAATATACAATAGAGATTTTCATATGCATATGTACGTTAATAAAATTAACATCTAAGTTCGTTAATTCCCCAGATTGTTCGAGATAATGCATTGCATACAGATATCTTATTTATAAGGCAACTTTTCTCTACACTTAGAGTCTTTCAAAAGTGTCCATAAACGTAAGTGACGACGAGAATTAGCATACAAATTTTCGTTTTCGTAGAACAGGAATTTAACGTTATTTACCCGCGTACCATTTGCTGTAATAAAAACGAAATGTTACTGTAATTGATAGTATTGTCCTGTAAACGCGCTAAGATACGCTTTTCCATAATCGCGACCAATGGAAATACATACCAATTGCTAAACGTTATTAATTGCTGATTACAGTTAAAAGGTAATAATTAATCGAGTTTATTATAAAACCGTAATTTCATAATACGTACTGATACGCATTTCAAAAGCTTAATTACAGTTACGTGTGTTATGCGATTACGGTATGTAAATATGATATGCAATATTGAAAGTATTCCATTTAAGGAATATGAAGTAAAGAGAATAACGGGGAGGGAAATTGCCTCAAAGGCACTTACGTTTGATATGATATTTTTCAGCTTCCTGTATTGTTTCATTCTCCTTTATTCGCTTTATTATCCTCTAGCTATACCCAAGAAAGCATATACGATTATGTTATCTACTTAAATTGGCACAACAATGTAATGCCTAAAATGTCAGGTTTAAAGAGGTGAGTAAAACGATGTCTTGTTCAAACAAATTACATACCGCGATATAACTTATTGAATATACGAAGTATATGTATAGGGTTACCAGAAGATCTGGAGGTGCTGGTATATGGTCATGATCTTAATATATTGCCTAGTAAAATTAAAAATTTCACGGGCATTTCAAAATGATGACTGGTCTTCGAAGGTACTTATTTACTGGAAGAAAATAATACAAAAATACACTCCCCCAAAAAAATATCGCCTACAATTTTAAAACCATGAGTTGAGCCTTTTAAACATTATGGTACTTCCAGACTTTCTGCTAACCTTGTGTATTATAACAAATAAACTATCAGACATGCCAGTGTACAAACCATAAAGCACAGGCTAACCATGGAGGCAAATAATCTATTATAAGTGTAAGTACAAGTGTATACCCATCCATAAAACAAAATAAATATATATATATATATATATATATATAGAGTCCCTGTCCATCTTATTAAGGCCACCATATAAATTTTTGCTTTCGTGTGTTTCCAACGCGATAATTTACAAATACAAGTATAAAATTCATGAATAGGGTTTACAATACGTATCTAAATACGTTCACTAAATATCTAGAAATTGAGAAAGTGTCACTTAATGACCTCTTGCTTACTATTATCCCCCTCCCCCATGAATCATTATATACTGTATAGAAGATTATAGGGTAGAAACAAGATTAAAAGACAGTAATTCGTCGAATATTATTTGAATCGGTTACTATTGTAGAAAGTACATTCATGTGTTTATTTAGCAACAAAATTCTCCCAACCTCAACTGAGAAAGTGTTCAGTGTTCTAAAATCAGTCGTGTATTCGAGAAGAAACACTACAAAAGAGCTATTAATAAGAAATATCGAAGATGTGTGGCAAACGCTACAATTAGACATACCATTAACGTTCGCATAGACAGTATGCCAAAGGGAATAAAAGCAATTATAAAAGCCAAAGGAGGCATTACAAAATGTTAGTTACATAGTGGTGACGACGTCTATAAACAGTTCTAAATAAACTTATGCTTGTACAATACGTTTTTCATTATATATTTTAACAAAATCACTATTTTACCAAATGCCTTTAATAAATTGAACAGGGATTGTAAGTCAACATGAATACTTCTACACTAAATCAGGAACTCTGCTATTTATGGGCCTCCACAAAAAATTAGTTTTTAGTCTATAGATGAAAACAGGGGAAGAACAGACCCCATGCTAAGCGATTCTTATGTAAACTTAATAATATTTTAAGCAAAAAAAATTGAAGCACGTAATTCACAGGACATAGTTTGCATGTGCTATTTGTATGGTCGCTACTGTATTTATGTTTTAGTAACAATGCAAAAAGTGAAGAAAATGCATGTAAAATCAACTTATTCTTTCTAAATAATATTCTTTTCATCTTCAAATGATACGAATACTACTTAATGCTAAATTATCGACGACAGATAAACTTCACTTATGCTAAATATATCAAGCTAGCAAGTAGGACAAAGTTAAAACAAGACACAGCTATAAATACCTAAATACATACAATTTATTACACCATACAAGTACAAAATTAACTTCTATCTCCTACATCAATTAGCTAACGGCTACCGTAGGAAGTTCAAAAGGAGCCTATCGCAGAAACCACAAAAACATTAAAGCTTTTTGCGATAATCTGATAGATCGTAATACATCATAATTATCTGAATTCTTTTCGTTTGAAGCGTACACTCGACAGCACTTGCGTTCTAACGCAAGACCTTTCCGCTGCGAGATGAAAGAAATAATCTATTTTCGCGAAGGTATATACACAGCGTTGCTGCATTATTCTATTGCCCAGTCAGAGAGGCAGATAAGCGTTAAGCTTATAGTATCTTTCATGTCGTATATCTGGCAGCGCCGGTGCTCGGTCTTTACTTTTGAAACCAACAATGATTTACTGCTTACGTTGGAGTGAATGTTTGTATATCTTAATAGCTAATAAATTTATGTACGATATGCATTTAACGTACTTTTTTAATATGCAAAAAGGCTGCCTTTTTAAACCTCACAATACGGACGAATGCATAGATATTATTATGATGGATTACTACTAGTAAAAGTACTGTGAAATACTTTCCTTTCACCACCAACTGTATACTAAAACTAGAATAGATAAACTGATATTTTTCCAATTTCATAATTCTCCAATGGTATAACGGGAAGAATTTCGCAACTGCGTTGTATTAACATTCAAATGAACTATCTGTAACCTTACATTAGAAATAAACGTGTTACTGATGCCATTATAGTTGTTATATTTGTTTATTATTTATCTTCCGTGAAGCTAATTAATTACTGTCTTATTTTTTAAGTCATAGGGAATAGAAATGGTAAAAAATATTCTTATTGCTGCTTCCTTACAAATTTCCATCCCCCCAACACATATCAGCACGTTACGCCACTCCCTTCAAAAAGAAAAATAGGTTTCATATTTGATTTGCTCTCATATTTTTGGAGAAATACACATGTAAAAAAAAATTAATTAATTAAAGATATTAAAAATGTTTAAGACAGCAGCAGGGAAATAAAATTGGTGGACACCTGTACGAGGATGGATCTCTGCGCTGTACCTCTGACCCCCTTACAGTAAAACTATAATGGCAATTTATTTCTTATTTTTCAACATAGTCTCTCTCTACGGTAATACACTTGGTCCCCCAGTACTCTAAAATCTCACTAGCCTCTTGGAAAGATGTTTGTCCGATCTCTGCAAAGCACCTCTCTACAGCTGCATCACTTCATAATTACTGGAAAATTTTGCCCGATGTAAGATTTCTTTTAATTTGGGGAACAGCCTGTAATTACTAGGGGCCAAATCCGGCGAATATGGTGCTTCCTCCACTAATTCAAAACCTGCTTGGTGTATAACAGTCATAGCAATACCAGATGTGTGGCTGGGGGTATTGTCCTGATGGAACAGCACACCGTGGTTAACAGTCGGAGCACCATTCTTGCACTCATATTTTCATATCTAATTCTTTAGCCAGCATCTTGTGCACCACATAATATGATAAGCCGGTATTTTTCACATTGTCCCTGACGGGTACTTGTCGGTCTGTTATTACCATTATGGGAGAACCACCGGCATGTTGATTTTCATTTCTTCTACATTTAAAATCTCGGCACTAGCGTTTGACTATGTCATAAGAAACTGCAGACTCACCAATAGCAATAATGTCTTTATGAATTTGAGTTGGCGTCATGCCCTTTTTCTGGAGGTATTTTATTACGGCTCTTTGTTCTACAGGATCCAGTTTTATGGCCAATCACGACACAGAATTCAAGAATTAGACACAGCACAACAACACTTTGTGATACAAACTTGATATTATGTAGATATGATCTACATATGTCAGTTAACTAAATGTCAGAAACATTAATCAAACAACCAATTAAAAGTAGGTGAGGAGTGAGGCGTAAGGATCCGCCCCCGTATATTACAGGCATTACCTGTATAATCTATGAATTCTTTAAAAAATGCGTCAAAAGTAAATTAATGGTTTTTGTGTGTAATGTACGTGTAGCGCTTGATGGCTAAAACTACTTATTTGTCGTACTTACAGACTAAAGTGACAAATTATTTAAAATATTTTCGTGTGTTTACAATAACAAAAAAGCATTTCCCATACAAAATATCATATCGTACATCGTCACAAGTAATCCTTCACATTAGTACATCTATTAATAATGCATGCACTCGCTGCCACTCACAAAGCGTATTTTTTCTTCACCGTACGTATTTTAATTTAAAGGATGGAGTAGCAGATACGCCGTTATTATAATTTTCCCCACTTCTTTCTTAACGTAATGCATCTCTGAGACGCATCGATCGTTAATCATTGTCATGCATGAGTGGAACACTGCATCAAGAGGTTAAGTACACGAAAACAATTAAGCATCTGCTTTATACAGATTGCGGTTATTTTAAGCGGGATCGTATTAGTTTATGTTTATTTGAGGTGTTTTTGTGAACGGGGTTGTAATAAACCGACTTTCTTTCTTGGAAATAATCCTCGAGGAAAATTGCTAAGATATTCGAATGGACGTTGCTTTGTGCGCTGTCAATATTGTTATTTAAATTTTGGTAGCAAAGTAAGAAAATGTTCAAGGCAAATTAAGATATCGTAAAGAATGATGTGTAGTACAGGCACTGGTGAAAAATGGACAAAGCTATAATCTTAGCATTTCGCGTGTTACAAATGTTACCTTCTTGTATTATAAATTAGTTTTCAACGGAGGAAAATGACATTATTTTAAATTCAATTAAGAATTATAATTATTATATAATATAACACAAAGAAGAAAACAACTTGTTTGAATTTAAGTGCATATCTGGATGATAATAATATTTGTGTTCATTGTTAATGTTTGTTATTAAAGAATGTTTTTCTAATAAAATAATTTGAAATTACCTTACCAATTTATAATAGAATACACAAATTATTTAAAATGCAATAGTATTTTCATTTAAATGCAAACATTGCGGTTTAATAACCAAAAATATCTTCTGTTGCTGTACCGTATGCCCCCGTTTCTTACCAAAATTTTCAATAACATTTTGGCACAATTGCGGTTTAATTTCATAAACATCATTAATAGTGTTGTTCATAAGATGATCAGTTGTTTCTGATACTGTATGGTATTGCAGGTAAATTTAAACAGTAATCTAAATTGGAACATACTTTATATTGATTGTAGAGTGTCCTTAAAACGTAAGAAAACTACTAAGAAAAAATTTAGAAAACTCTTCCATATTAGTCACTATTGCCACTCTAGAACTTAGTAATATCGAATTGGAACACCCTTTATTTGCCTATTATATTTCTTGTTCCATTTTTTATATCAGTCATCTATTCTTGTTAATTTTGCTTTAATCTTACTCTTACATTCTGTTCATTGTAATGGCTCTAAGTGAATCAAATGCACAACAATAATTTTGTGGGTATTGCCCTGCCATTAGCTTTCATAAATATAAAGTGCAGAGTTAGCTCTTAAACGTGATATCTGTCAGAGGTTTGTCATAAAAATACCAAGATCTGAAAAGCTGAATTTTTGACAGAATTTGTTAAAACAGAGTGCAGAGCAGATGCGTTAGAAATTCTTAATTTGTAGTTTTCAGATGTTAACAGATGATACTATTGCTGATTTGATTTGATGACAATGCTAAACCAATTATTACTATACTGCGAGTAGGAGGATAAAATTTTAAATATTCCTTCTAATTTGTAACCCTTAGTTCCCTTTGTTCAATAAAATAAAAATTTTGTTGAAGATTTTGGACAGATATTTTTGGAAACATCACATTTTACTCAAAATTAATGACATCTAACCTTGCCCTATCCTAAACTTTTAAACGCGAATTTTAAACAAACGGAAGAGTATACGGCATTTTTATTTAAAAATATAGTTATATCTGCGTATGTCAATTCTTGAGTCATCAGAAAACATTTAAAATATTCTTTGTGGACGTGCATGTTCTATTATCATTGTGTAGTTAAGCATATAAAGCATATTATTCGACAAAAATGTAAATAAAGAAAGCGAAAAAGGTATGTACGTTAGAAATAACAAGATGTTCACCGCCAACTCTGAATTGGACAGATGAATGGAAGTTAATAACCTAATACACACGAGAAACTAAAAATGTATTTTAGTTCCCCGTGAAAATGTCAAAATAGAAACGATTATCGCTAATCCTATTTTTGCCATGAATTGCAGTATAATTACCTTCAAGGTTTCCTTTGACAAATCATTTAAGACATATCTAAACTAGGAGGCAGGAAATCCAAAGACTTCAATTCGATGAGTCAGAAACGAGAACCAACTGTACTGCTTGTATAATGAGAAAACTAAGTGACACAGAATTTCTGCACCTCCAGGACGGTATGCCTCCTGTTTTCAAATAGAAGTTTATGCTATAGAAATTTGCATTTGAGAAGGTGGCCAGAGGCAACTATAAGCGTGTAGTTTGGCATCCTTTGGGACGGTCACATAATCTCTAAACTAGCACGGAGTTGTTTGTGGAAAATAGTATTTCTGCTTAAACACAATACTGTTGCACTGGTATGGATACCATGCCATAGTGACGTAAAAGGCAATGAAATTGGAGAGCAGCTAGCAAGGAAAGATTCTGAAATTGGCTTCAATGGACTTGCATCGGGTGTATACATAACAAAAACTGCAGTACGCGGTGGAATTAGGGAGTGGCTAACACGGCAACACCAACTCCATTGGAGGTAGCTAGACACCAAACGGATAATGAAAACCTAGTACTGAATAGGGGACACTTCTTAAGGGGACATCTGTACAAAATAGGGATTTTTAAGGAAGAACCTACATCCAGCCTTTGCAATGGAGAAGAAAATAACCTATTATGTTATTTTCGAATGAGTAGCATTAAGTCAAAGGAGACATATGCTCGGCATATCGAATCAACGATTGACGAAAGATTTACTACATAATGTTTTCGTAAAAATAACCAGTTGGTTGAACAATACCGTGGGCCTTTTGGCCGCAATATTATGCAAGGGATATGTAAAACCAAAACTCATATTAGGCAGATATTGGTCAAGTTAGTTAGTGTGACTAACGTACTAAACAGTATCTTGCAAAATTTCAAGCCGTGAACATTTCTGGGATCTAGTAGTTCAAGTGGTGTCCCCGTTATTCTAACCTGCAATTCAGTTGTTAAAATTGTTTTTTTACACGAAATCTAAAAGCAAGTAGTTTTGGATAAAAATTGAACCTTCTCAAATGTGGTTTCACGCCGAAACATTATATCTGGGGCTCATTAGTAAATGTCGTTGCAGATTAATGGCACCAGAAATAGCTACAAAGCTTAGTTGTGAGTGTGTGAATTCATAATTTCATAGAATATTGTAAAACGCCGACTGCAAGATGCAGGATTAAGTAGGTTTGCACTAAAAAAACCATCGCTATGGCGAGATAATAGAAAAAAAAGACGTTTACAATGAGTACAAATGCATTACGAGTAAACAGTGGAGAAAAAAGTTGTTTTAGACAGATCAGTTCAAATTCGAATTACTTGAACAAAAACGAAGTATTTTCACGAGGAGATCTAAAAATGAAAAAAATGATGCGCGATTGTATGGTACCAAGAGTTAATTGCGTATGTGGTTCTATTCAAGTTGTTCCGCGTATGAAGAAGAGTAGTTAAAGGATAGTACCGACACATTTTAGAACAACATGCAATTACATCATGAACAAGTCTATTACGAGAAAATTTCATATTATCCATTCAAAGCCTCGATCCGAATCCTATAGGACTCTTATGGGTCAATCTCGACAGGAGAACAAATTTTTAGTATATTTTAGTATTTTGTTAAGCCAATAGATACTATGCTAGATTTTAATTTTTAGTTTGTATGCTTATGTTCATTGAATGGTAATGTACTTAATTAAGACTATTTGTGCTTCTTTTGTATATTGCAAATCTAAAACTACATAATGACTGTTAATGATTACCTAAATCCACTTCTAAAAGTGAATTAAAAAGTTTCTAACCTACCGTATGGTGAAGTTCTTTGAAAGCCGGTGCCATCATAAGCTCGCCACGTATTCATCATCATATTTTGCGCGTAAAATTGCCCCGCGGATAAAGCTCCAGCATGCGCACTTGCACCTAACCCGTGCGCTGACGGTCCAGCAACTTCCCCATATCCACCAGCGGCATGAGGCCAACTCGTTTGGTGAGTAGTAGCTCCGAAATGGGTACCAGCCGGCGAAGGATATTGAGGAACTGCTCTACTGCTCGGTACGAACACCGGAGACTGTTGAAGATGTTGATGAAAACTGGAACTACCATCAGAATAACCTCCGGAGCCACCACTCCCGGAATGAAACATAATTGTTCAATATAGGCCTTCGATTTTAATTATTTTCGATTCCTGTAATGAAAAAGACAGATTTATTAATTAAGAAAATAAAAAGTTATACTAACAGAACAAGAAATCCACGTTTAAAGTAACTTTCGTTGTGAAATCACATGCAATAATTAACACACGAGAAATATCTCTCTTTAAGTTTAATTTATTTGGCAGTAACTCAATACGGAGAGTTACCCCTAAATATTTATAACGCTAAGAAAGTTGGGACACGTTCTACGTAATTTAGAGCAGTGTTTGACGGCGGCTACGGTCTTTAGTTTCTGAAATGTGGCATCTGTGATGACATCTTCTTACCACAATTTACATTTTTGTCACATTCTTCTTACAGGGAGAGTCATCTTGTACAATCAATCACTTAATAATATAATTTACCTTATTTGAAGCTGCATTGTGTCGAATTTTTAAGTACATGGTGTATTAGTTTTGTAGCAACCGGGAAAATGTTACTTGCCTGAAATTCGAGATTACAGCTTCTACATATTCAATGAAAAACGTGCATTAGAATATGAAATACATTTCTGGTAAACATTTTTCATTCAAGTTTCGTAACAATAATAACTTAAAGTAATGTCACTAGTTGTTGTTGTAGCATTTACTAAAATACAGCTAAAGTAAATAAGAAAATCAGTCTCAGGCAATATTGTTTTAGTAAATGGTTTATTTAAATATATGTACTTCAGTATAAAATAACAGATATGAAAAACTAGCTTATAACACTGGTCAACAACCGGGTTGTTTTCATCCACAATAATTAATAAAATTAACTGCTGTAATACATATTATTCAAAAAATGGCAAAAAGCTTAACCCTTGTTATAGAGAAGATTCTGATTAACACTTGTTGTAGATGTGCTGCAACTCGTTCACCTTAGGACAGACCAAGCCTACATTGTTGTTGTAATCTGGTTGGTTGAAGCGCTTTAAGGGAGCACATGCTATATAAGAGATGCGAGTTTCATTCAAATGGCACAGCATAAAGGATCAGTGCGTTTTTAATAACGGTAAAACTATTTAGTTTGGTGCCTTAAAGACACTATCGTGCCATGTTGTGTAGAAGCAATCCACATAATTTTGTCCACGTGTGTGGTAAATTTGTTCCTTTAGATAAGAATGAAAAATTAACTTTCAGAATATGTTGCTTCGGTACGACTACCAAAAATCAAGACAAATCGTAGGTTATACACGTAATATGTGCCGCACGCAGCAAATACTTGGAGGGTTGCTTATCTGAACAGCGAAATCATTTACCTTTTGCCCTTTATGTGCTTTGGAGAGAAAAAAGAACCACGTTTACGACTGGATACTATGTAGATCTTCGTGTTAGTTTATTTATTTAGTAACTTTGCTAAATTTTACGAGACTTCGCAAATTGCATTTTGTTGTAGTAACTTTTCGTGCGTAATTAAAAAGCAGACTTCGGTATGTCAAGTGGAAAATTTTTGTAGTGTATTTACCGGAGTTACCTGAATTAGTATGAATTTCAATTATTATATTTCAGCCCATCTTTATAGAGTGTCAAAATATGAAACTGGAACAAAGACTGATGTATGATCTATTGAGGAACTAGCTGCCTTGTTCAAGTTTTTATATATTTTTAAACTATAAAGCTCTAGATTATATCTTAACAATTCTTACAAGGGAACACCGGCAACCCGATAATTCAAATTTCCCTGAAACTCTAGCGACTGAAGAAGTACCTTGGTATAAGAACACAATTTCCTTTAGCAGCTGAACCGACCGACTTCAGGGTACAGCCACCTTCAAAACTTCTATTTTGTTTAATAACACTGGAACTATAACAGATATAAATCCTTTTCAGAAAATAATTTGAAGTATATTAGAAAGTCTAAAACAAACACATCTAGAAATGAAAGAGAAGAATCTTTTGGCACCGGTTTCTGAAGTTTGGTCACACAGTGGCCACTCCAAGAATCAATCGAAACGCCCCGTTTGGTCCGATGTTTAGGGAAAAAACATCGGTTACCTAGGTCTTGAAGTGATTTAAAGTAAGCCTATCAGACATCCAAGAAATATACGCAATTACAGGTTTAAACAGACATTGCGCTACTCCAAAATTAATACCAAAACTAATGACCAAGGCAAGCGGAAACTATTTATTGTAGAGTGCAAAGATTAAATAATACCTACCACGGTTTTCTCATCCTTTACTGTTAAAGTATGGTCTGAATCTAAATATACTCTCATCGTTGTTGTATATGTTGCGTCTGCCGACATCAGTAAAATGAGGTTTAACTTCGTCAATAGCAATTGCTTAACAATCATTTTTCCCATTGCCCACTTTTGCAGTATATACAGAATGAGTAATGTATTAAATGTCGTATTCACTAATCAAAGGTCAATGTCATAAGTTATTTTTCTATCATAATGTTATTTTGAAATCATTATTCGTCCATATGGCGGCCACTTTTCAATACTTTCCTTTGGTAGCGTCTATCCTATAGTTGGTTTGGTTTTCTGCATTTTCGTTTTCATATACTTGTTTTATTTTTTCTTATTTGCTACTAGAATGGCTTTTCTTGTTGCCTCTTTTTTAGAGGCGTATGTGATCACATAACATACGCAAGCAACACGTAAGCAACAAAACAGCTATAATATATCCGTAAAAATATACTCAACATTTGTTTTTATGTTAATGATTTATGATTTTTACGGATCAGCACAACAAAATTATTGATGAGGCATATTTTTGTTCGGGAATATGCAATTATGGAAGAATATGAGATTATTTCTATCAAAACTGCCACCAGCATTTTCAGACAGAACTCCCCAGTATAGAGTATACCTATGACTGTTTTGTACAGCATGTTCGTCGTATAATGCACGACAGATTTCGCGGAACTGGAAGTGTTGTGAAAGGAAAATCTTCAGGTGGTCCTACTATTCTTACTGAAGAAGATGTTGCGGATATTGATCAAAGAATGCACGTGAGTCCAAAAAAATCCCAAACAAACTTATCGGTTGGTACCTGTCGAAAAGCTTGTAAGAAATTTCTTCATTTATATCCTTGCAAAATAACTGAGACTCATAAATTGTTACCTTTGAATTTTCTCCCTCGTATCCAGTACTGTGTATGGTTCAACCAAGCCTCAAACAATGACTATATCTTGGACATTACTTTCTTCAGTAAGAAAGCATCGTTTCACCTTAGCAGATATCTAAATTGACAGAATATCAGAATCCTCCAGAAGATTGGTGTATGGTTAGCAATGTCAAGAGGAAGAATCATTTGCCTTATTTCTTTTTCACTAAAACAGTGATGCCAATATGTATCGAAATGTAATTTTAGACACTTTTATTGAACAATTTGATGAGATGAGTTATAATGTGGATATTGATGCAACAGCCCATACTGCGCAGAGAACAAAACTATCTACAATTTTTCGAAGACCGATTGATAAATAGAGATCGCTGGCCTCCTCGATCACCAGATTTGATCCTCTTGGATTATTTCATGTTCGGTTATTTAAAAAATAAACTTCATTCTAACTGTATCCATACCTTGGAGGAATTACAACGTGCAATTGTGGAAGCTATAAATCGCATTAGACCAGAAGTATTAAGCATTGTGTTCACGTTCATTGTGTATGCAACGAAAGGTAAATTAATGTTTAAATTTACATGGGCAGCATTTTGAACAAATGTTGTAATTTAATGTGTTTAAATGTGAATATATAAGTGCTATAGTTTTGTAATAATTTTCATTGACGATTCTAATCTGGAATTAAGCTAAAGTACGATTTAAAATACCGAAATTAAAAAACAATTTCATCGTAATTAACCTTCAATAAACAGGTATATATCTATAAAATATATTGGTTCTTTTTCATATTATTCTATATTACACCTATGATATATAGTGTTTACAGCTTCAGAGGCGTTGACTGGTACTTACTACCAATTTAAAGCGAAAAAATAGAAAGTGAGAAATTCAAATGCCTTTTAATCATTTATATACACCCTGTATATTGATAAAATCCTATGTCTACGAGATTTCACGCTAAAAAGTATATTTGATTTATTAAGAATATCATCACAATACACAACATAGAAATACATATTTGCATACATACATATGTATCGTTGACGTGTAATAACTAACAAGCATCTAACTCTATATGCTCAGACCAAAACGTAATAATATACTTACGTCTCTATCCTGTACAAGTCAACGAACCAAGATTTAGAATGGTAGATACGTATATAGTGCCCGTTGTCTGAACGCGATTTATCATTTTCGCTAAAAAGCTTTACTTGATTCCGCATGTCATAAATCGTCATATGATAAAACCGCGGCAGCGGCGGAATAATTAATAGCCGACGGTTGGCGAATTTCTGAATCGGACAAAGGAAGCAGGGAATAGGACAATGCGAAGCTTAGTTCAGCTAAGGTAGGAGAGTAGAGGTATATAGATAAGGAAACACTTAATGAAAATTTATGTCTCGCATAAGTGGGCGTATTGTATAATAGTTATTTACCGATAATATAAACATATTCTTCAACAGAGAAACACAATAAAGTACTACTGATTTCTTTCATCAGTCATCTGCGGGAAATTTATTTCTCTACTTTAACAATCACGTTTTTTCTTATTTAAAAAAACTATGAATATTTGTAAAAGAATTTCGATATAAGTTTAATAAGGAAGAAAAATTATAAACCTAAACAGAAAATAATTATCGAGATTTAAAAAATCATACACCCAGCGAAATTTCTATTGTTCGGTATAATTTTGTAGTTTCTCTAAAAACATTTAGCAACGGTATGAGGTAGGAATTACCTAGAATTATATTTCTGAACGTAAAGAAACAGCACATACACCACTTTGTTAATATCACAATTGTTAGATATGTAGGGGAAGGATCTGCCGTATAAACGTATACATACGAGCGAAATTTCTATAATTCCATATTCTTAGACAGACACTCTATGAAATCAGGTATTACTTTTCAGTGTAAATAAGTATAATTTCCCGAAGATATTAAGAAAATCCAAATATTCTATTCAAAAGCTCGTATGGAACTGTAGAAATATCGCTGAGCACAATAAGTTGCCTATTTCATTGTAAAACTTAAATCACCTTGAAGGTAATCAGTTTTTCAATTCCAATTGTAGATTCCTCCTGGTTTGAAGGAGTCTTCATGCATAAAATGTAGACATTAAACAATTAATGTACTAAACTGCTTGTAAGTTTTGCCTATTGCTTTGACCTGTAGAACGTATAAGTTACCCAGGATATTAAAGAAAACAAACATTTCATTTAGTATTGTTATAGTGCTGAATGAAAAATTAGCCACGCTAATGAATTCTATAGATCAAATTGCGTATTACTTTAATAAAATGTGTAACTGTTGTCATAGCAAGTTGTAAATATAAACAAAATTTGGGTAACAATTTGTAATTTCGACGCCGTTTGCGATAACCATGATCTAAGAGCCTATCACTGTTTTCTTGAAAAGAACCACTTTTCTAAAATTTTTTACGATTACTACGACCTTCAATTTACTTAGCAACAAATAATTTTCTTTCTGTTGAGTATGATCTGACATTTGTTTTTAACTAATATAGGTACATTAATGCCAAATATGAAACTCATTTTTCCCTACCATGTCACATTTTTTTACTAGGGTATTTCTTGTTTACCGATTTTAAAATTCCAAAACCAACCCTGGATTCAGAAACATTGGCCTCCCAGAACATCCTTAGATGTTGGACAAAAGGATATTTTAAGTGACCTTTTAGTCGACAGAGAAAGAGACATTTTCGCACTTCTTCACATCAAATTGGGTCTTATGAAACAATATGTTAAAGCTATAGCAGGGGGACTATTTCAAGTACATATGTCAAAAGTTTCCACGACTAAGTTAGGACAAAAAATTAAAGCTGGGGTATTTGATAGACCTCAAATTAGAACTTCAGTCACAGATCCAAATTTCATTAACCCTACGAGAAAAGCTGGGAAAGAAGCCTGGACTTTATTTACTATGGTCGTGAACAATTTTTTTGGAAACAAAAACGCCTGCAATTACTAAGCTCTAGTGAAATCAATGCGTTAAAAATTTCGCCGTCTAGGCTGTAATATGAGCATAAAGCTTAATTTCGCTCATAGTCATCTTGATAGGTTTCCCGAAAATTTAGGTGCTATAAGCGATGGACAGGGCGAGAGATTTCGGCAAAATTTAAAAACCATGGAAACTCGGTATCAAGGAAAGTGAGATCGTCATATGATGGCCGATTACTATTGGAGTGTTTGAGGAAGTTGCCAAACAAAGTACATAAGTTAATTAACGCTAATTAACTTTAATCAGTGTAATACATCTACATATATACGTAAAATATAATAAATAAATAAAATAAAATATATACACTTTGCATATAATCCGGTCTCTACTCATGACTAATATTGTATTTAAATAAATAAATTAATTATTAAAATTTTATATTTTGTTTATATCTTCTTATGTTCTTAAGTAACAACTTAGCCGCATCACTGATTCTTCAAGGAGCATAGTGTGGCATAGAGTTAACATAGTAAGTTAGATTTTAGGATACAGCACACCTAAATTAGTAATGTTATTTATGGCGTTCAATATCCGTGGTATCGCTTGAAATAAGTCTATATTCATTACAAGCAGATGCTTTCGCTATACTGCAAAAGATACGGTAACTAGCATTGTATAAATTCTGATATATTTTGCTCCTAATTGTTGAGCAAAATACAGACCATTTAATCTTATAATGTAAATCTGGTAGTAGTAATAGTTACACGAAAACATAAATAAATTAGCATTTCAAATGCGTACAATTAACAACGCATGGTATTGAAGCTACATAGTTTTCAATTATTGATAATTGACGGTTAGCTTGAATTTGCGTTCCTTGAAATAGTCGCGATTTAGTTAAAGAATTTTGTGTATATCTTAGCGACCATAATCATCATCATCCACTTCTAAATACCTACCAAAGAAAACCGAAGAAAAACGAAGAGCATGTAAAGGAGAAGAAGAGGAATAATAAGAAGAAGCGCGAAGCGCCATTCCAGGAACTCCGTCGAGGCACTTAGCCCGCTGATGTACCGACCTCGTTCTTATCACCTTGTTTATGGTCGGCCAGACCAACCTCTACATATGTATATACCCACGTCCGAATATATAGCTAGCGTGTAGCTGTATAAAGCTACAGCGTATAATGTATTATGGTATATGACGGTTGTAGATGGTCGCGGGGTTGCGTCCATTAAGAGGCTTTTCTCGAAACACATTAAATCCATATAAACCGAAATGCATCAAAATGCAACTTAATTTGAATAAATTACGGCCGTCCGGGACGGGCCAAAACTACAATAAATTTAATATTACCGGTTCTGGTCAATTTCTTTTCCTCTCGCTCGCACTCTCCATTTTAGTTCATCCGAAGTATATGCACACGTTCACAAAACGTTACTGAGCCAGAAGAAAAAAGCAGAAATGTTCTACACATATGCTCGACACGCATACCGCCGCTGTAAATTCGGAGGGAGACAAAATACAATCGGGATACCTGACAGAATTTCTTGCTCTTACATTTGAGGGAAGGTTGGAATTTATATGATTCTAATTATTTTGAATTATTTTCGTTTTATATCTGTATGTATACGTAGCTAACGTTGGGTAAAGTCGATGTGTATTTTTTTATTACAGCTAAGCTCTTATCATAATTGGCTTTAGGATGATAGGATTCTTCTCGAGTACTCAACGTCCTCCTCAACTTTGTCTCGAAAATCTTAGACACTAGACAATATTAAATTAAGATGGAGAGAATGCACTTGACTCTCTAACTTTTAAGATACAGTCTGAAAATGATATTAGGAAAATTAAATACTACGACATGACAAGAAACGTAATCAATATACCAACTTATAAGGTTACGCACTCTAAAAGAAGTATTACGGTCTATTTTGAACATTAATCATATAATTTCACTCAATAATAGGCATCTAGCTATGGTGTAAGATAATTAAAATGTAATTTGTTTGTAGTTACGATTTGGGAATATTATTAATCCCAAAATTTATTGAGAGAATCGTTCTTTTAGTGCCACTAGGCGAAGGTGCCGGACCTGCACCTCATTAGTTCCTCTTCAGCTGCCGGTACCTCTTTAGTGACTTTTCTAGTCCTTCCTAATCCATGACTGATAGCTGCGCAGGATGGTGGATTGGTTCCGGTTGAGGCAATTTGCAATTTACTAAAAAAAATTGGCAAGAAATACACCTGACATTAATTTCAGAAAAGACTGCAAGAGGTGTCAGATATGTCACGGCTACTTGATCCATCGCAACAAAATTATAACCAATTGTTACGTTTGAATAGTTATACATTTTCGTCAAGTTTGCTCAAATAATTCTTATCCATTTTTGGTGTTACAATTTCTATGTCATGTAGCACATATATACCATAAATTTTTAACACAGAATGAATTTAATGTATTCAGCACGATGCATGTTATGGATTTATCATCAATATTTTGAATTAGTTAGAATTTTCGTGACGCCACCGTGTAAAAGCCTATAAAGTATTCACCATTACAAAATTTAATTTCAACATTGCTGTTCGTTTCCAAGGTATGACGACTCAAACATGGCTGGAAAAAATATTTTTACTAATTGATAACTTTCATATTCGCTAAATGTTTGAAATGGCCAGTTAATTGCTTGTAACAGCTTAAAGGATATTAAGTCTTACAACGTGATCAGATCCTAATCATGCAATAATTGAAAGGAAAAAAAAAGAGAATGAAGCTTGTTTTATTGTACCCTAGAAACGGATACGGCTATAGAGACACAGTTCTCATTTCAAAGACAAGCAAAATATACTTGTAGCTAGAGAAGTAAGGTAATGGAACAAAATTAAAAACTAATTTAACAAATCCTCAAAGATATCACCATTGAGGGTTACATACTGCTCCGATTTGCAAAATCCCTTTATCGGACTTTATATATGCTCTGGAGCTATTTATCTCGCAGCTACTCGTATTGTATTAAAAACTTTATTTTAATGTATACCCAAGAGAAGGGCAATGTTTGAAGATATGTTTACTTCTCTTCCACAGTTTGTCTCTCTCATTTTAGCACTTTGAATGGCAGATGCATGTTACTGTCATCGATTGCTTGTAGAATTTCATTTGTTTTGGTGTTAGTATATCTTGGTCCGTTTTTTTTTCTTATGGCTCGAAACAAATAGATCTTGCAACAAATCTACTACTGTTCTCAAACTCATATTTCAAAAATACTAATCCAGTAATTACATGATAATGACAATTAATAATTTATTTTGTTTAATAAATCAAAATTTGCGTAGCGGGTTGAAATTACTACTTGATTTTACAATCTATGGATCAAAACAAATTTCTCGACCTAATAAATTGTTGTTACTTAGTTTTTACGTTACTATAGTAGTAAACGTAGTTTGCATGTTTTAGAATATTCAGCATATATATATTCAGAGTTTACAATGTAACGTCAAGGAAATTTCAAATAGATAACCTAAAATGTCGGTGGCAACGCAAACTGCATCGTACGGCACTTTCCATGTTAGGGATGAACTGTAAAGAGACAGCAAATAGACTGAATGACAAATATTTAGGACTCTAGCGACATAAATAAATCTATATCCCAATGTATAACATACAATCTACTGTTTTCAAGCAAAATAAGCCAATAATATCAATAGTTAGTGAAATGTTTGTAGTTCCGTATAACTTTGTAGACCTGTTAAAGATTCTATTAACGGCAAAAGTTACCCAAAAGTGCATTTTTGAACGTAGTGAAAAATAGAGGCATTATTTTGTCAATATCACTACTGATAAATGCGGGAAATGTCTTTAATATATGCATACGAACTTATAAGTGTGAATGGAATTTCTATGTTCTATACAGTTTGGTAGATATTGCGTGATGTCAGGCACTGCCTTCCAGCTGAAGAAATGTGTTAAGCAATTTATTTGCTGTTAATTATACATACATATGTACCAATTTGTAAATAGATTCAGAGGTAGATTAGTAATTCAAGAAAAAGAACTAATATAAATTGTTACAAAGTAGGAGACCATTCAAACTAAGAAAATAAGATGATCTTGTTACTTAGCCAGTAATAACATTGGAACATTCTCGCAATAAGGATGACGCTAAAAGAAAAAACCAAAAAATGGCACGAAGATACCGCTATAGATCTTCGAAATTGCGGTTAGTCTCTTGTGATAATATGTATAACCACGTACAGATAAAATCCAATTTAAATTTAATTAAAAGACTTGTGCAGCAAATTTTAGTTGACAATATACGTTTTAGATCGGTAAAAGAAGTTTTAAAGCCCTCTCAATTGGGAAACAGAAACAAGCAAGACAGAAATTTGTGCGAGACCATGTGCGATGAGATAATTAATAGAAAAACACCATGTGTTCGGACGAGAAAAAAAATAATTTAGACAGTTCTGATGATTTCAGACATTGTAGATACAATTTACGTAACAACATATAAGTCCTCTTTTGTCTTCTTCGACATCCTTCAACTCATCGAAATTTTGATGGCGGTACTCTTATCATGGCAGATTTTTTGCATATTAATAAAAATCTGAATTCTAGTTTAGAATTTCTGAAAAGAGATGACTAGTCTCGACAAAGTAGGGCAAGTTACATTGCAGTGCGGAAAACAACGTAGAGGGACCGAGCGGCAGTATCAAGACGAGTGTTCAGTAACGTTCATTTAGGATCATGACCTGCATGAGTGAGCATAGGCGATGCGGACGCAGGAATGTTTACACATAAAATAATGATAATAATTATATAACGTGCTGAAACACTTACGGTTTTAAGAAGTTTCCGCGGAATCACAAACTGGGTGACATCTATTAAATATCAGAATCATTTCCACGCTGCACACTACAAATTTAAAGTAATCCTTGTGACAACTTAATGAATCTTTCGACGCACCTCCACAAATTTGTCCTTTTTAGGTGGTGTTCACACTTCTAGCTGCTGATACACGTCAAATAATTGTCGCACTTTACACATTTAATTCTATCGCCTTCGCATTCTAAATCCGGCGTACTGGCAATTACGTTTTCTAATTTATTCGAAATACGCCGCTTCCTAAATGCGACATTTTGTACTGAGAAGCACTTACAGCGACTGGTCGAATAATACTGAACAAGCGTGGATACGGAAATCGATTCTCCGTGCCGCGCGCTTCACCCCTCCACGCTGTTCTCCGCGTGGCACTGAACCTTATCCCTCTTTGCCAAGACTAGTGATGACAGATTTAGATGAGAAAAATGGATATCAATAAGACAACGCTGCTGTCCATGTTTCCAAACAAATAAAGAACTGTTTTTTTTTTAAGGAAATCTTAACTATTGCAATAGCTCATCCCCCTTGAAAACATCTCGTGGCAATGAGGTTCTTAATTCAACATCCATTAAATTAGATAAGCATCTAACACCTATTATTAAGCTTAAATAGAATTGCTAATTTGATTATTCCTCGTTTTGTCTTAACTAACTTTTTTTATGGTTGGTGTAGATTGTTTGAATTTTGAGGTTTTTTGAGTTCTAAGGTTATAAGAAGAAAATAGTATTAATTTTAATGCATAAATTGTCGACGATATTAAAAGAAAACAAGTATTGTATTCAGCAGCAATAACTATAAAAATTTCGCCGACTGCATTCTTGTCTGATAATTATATCCGAAACTATAAAAACCTGCCTAAGTATCAGTCCACATAACTATCATTTTTCCAAGTACATCTTCCTTTAGTATATCCTAGTTTTTTGCGCGGTATTTCATTGAAATTTCACTTTAATCTATGCAAATATTACTGTATACGGGCACGCATACACAAGCCAAACGTAACGTAGATGTGCAAAGTGATGGTCGGCACACAATTAGATAGAAAACGCTGTAGTTAAATGCGCGGGCCGAGTTTCGATAACATATCATCGACGTTATCGCTTCGAACTATGCCAGCCGACACTAATTATATTCGATAACGTGTTATCGTCGCTTCCTCAATACTACAAACACTCGCACGCACATACACATAGGCAACGCTGCCTGTCATTTGAATGAGTTACGCTTGCTCAAAGTCGGTCGTCGATTTTTTGTCTACCATTTAACAACAGACATAAGGCTAAGAAACGATTTACGCAACGGAGCAGTTACATATTTTCATGCTGTGGAAAAACATTCATTTAGATTAGAAGAATTCTACAATTAGTCGAACAGATTTAATTTACATAAATGAAATATTGCAATTGCATAAAGTGAAAGCCCTTTTTTTTCTGTTATAATTTTAGGGAGTTCCCCAATTAATTTCTAACATACTAAGTACTGTCCGCTTTAATTTATAACGCGCAATTATAAACAACTCCATTACTGATTTACTGCGATAATGTTATCATCAACCCTTAATGGTAAACAGAAATCTTCAAACTTTCTGTGCCAGATTAAGAATATCCTAAAGTGTAAGTGTTATTGCATACCACCTGCTGTACTCGTGCTACTGTAAAAGTTTGTATTCCGCACTATACCTCGAACAGACAGTACGTTCTTTGATTTAAAGGTTTTTGAAGTATACTAGCTTTTTCTAGAAAAAAATGAATGAATTTGCAGTGTATGCTGCCAAAGTACATCGTATTTTACTGTACGAAATACGGAAATAAATAAATTTCTAACTCAATCCCTGAATAGCGATGAAAATATATGAACGATACTGAGAATTTTGAAGGTCTTGTTTATTAAGGCTTCGCACGACTAATCTACTCACGCATACATGCACACTGTTCTTTTAGTGTTAGTGTTAGGGTGCACAATTTGAAGAAAGGATATTCCAAAAATATTGTAAACAACTTTCTGAGACACTCTTCGTTGTTTGGAGAGAGACGTCAACACATCCAACGTGTATTATATTTGTTTGCCTGGTCATTAGGTATACTGAAAACATACTTTATTACTTGGAGTAATGTCATAATGCTATTAGTTATACCATCCTCTCCGTAGTTACGAGAATTAAGAATGTAATACATATTTCCAGATAAATAATTGTGCACGTTGCTGGTGGGACTTTCTTTAATAAACAAATATGGTCGCGAATACTAATCATATACTGAAGAACTGCAAAATTATAGAGATAGATATTTTAAGAAATTTTAGAGCCCAGTCGAATAACTTACAATCAATAAAAGAAAGCATGTTTATTACAAAATATAACAACCAATAAGTAAATAAAATTTGTTCACTTTATGGAATATAAAGGTTGCTATTTATGTATCCGGAATAACAAATAAAAATAAATATTTGTCATTGAAAATGGTTTTATTGTTTTTCAAAATATTCTCCGCGATACATTTTTGCATACGTTTGAATCAATTTTCATATCACTTTTTCCATTCCAATTGAGGTATCTCCAAAACATACATTTTGGACACCTCAACCTCTTCTTCTGGTGTCGAGAATCGTTGACCATGTAGTTTATTCTTCACGGACCGAAATAAAAAGTTGAGTTGTCTGAGTTGATGTATGAGCGCTCGCGTTGTCATGGTGAAGAATGATCCTACGTCGCTGGTTGTTTCTTCTTATTTTTTCAAAGGTTTCTCTAAAGGCCGTTCCATGTTTCTCTAGTGGCCACATGCCGACTATTAGCTTCAAGGTGCTTCTGGCTACTTTTCTTGGGTTTGGCTCATCTTGGAAAACCCATACAGTTGATTGCTGTTTACTTTTGGGCTCATACTTCTAGATCCAAGATTAGTCACTTATGTAAATGTTATACACGGCTTTTGACGCACCACAATTGCATTTTTTGAACATTTCTTTGCACCAATCGATATGAGCCCTTTTTTGAACGATTGCCAAATTATGAGGAATCCAACACGCACAAATTCTTTTCACAGCTAAATGTTCATGTAAAATCTTGTGTGTACTTATCGTGCTTATGCCCAGAGATGCCTCAATCTCACGGTACGTCACATGACGAACTTGCTTTATCACATCACGCACAGCATCGGTGCTTTCTGGCACAATAATCGATTCCGGACGGCCTTCTTTAAATTTATCTCTGAGTAAACAACGGCTGCGACTGAATTCATTAAATCAGTGATATACAGTGGGTTTAGATGGTGCTTCATCGCCAACAGCTGAAGTGAATTGATCGATGTACTGTTGTTGAGATAATCCACGTCCAAGGTCGTAGTAAATCATCGCACGAAAATTCTCAAGAGTTAATTCAATTTTTTAACTGACATGAAATTTTCAAGTCACTAAACAACACCAAGAGCATACGTGCGACAAAACGTTCTGAGTACGTATACATTTAAATAATGTCAAACTTTACGACGTATATCTCAGATGGCGCCTAGCAACATCATTGTTGCCAATTCCGGATACAGAAACCGCAGCCCTCAAAAATGGTTATACAATACTGATTTGGGAATAGACGAAAATACGAACCATCCCTTATTTCTACAGAAGTAGGTTTTACAACAGAATGTTTTGTTCAATTTATACACTCTGTCCCTAAACTGGTAAGAAAAGAAACATCACAGTAAGATATGGCAACCAATTTATACGTTAAGCCATAACGATGTCTAAAGTTTACACGTTCCATCTGATGTATTTCTGATTTAATTTTCCCTTTAATTCCTCTAGTGTTGTATCCAGCCATAATATAATTTCTTTGGGCCATCCACCAAAAAAGGACTATTAGTTAAGTCTAGGCTCTCACAGCTGTAGTCTACGGTAAAATAATCTTCCGGGTGTTGGCATACTGTTGAGTATAACATATCAATAGATTTTACAATAGCATCACTTTCACTTGGGGGACTGAAGAATACGCTGTTCTACCTTTTCTAGACGTGCTCGTGAAACTCGCTAACAACAGACTAAGTCATACTATGTACAGCAAGAAGGCACATACGGGTCGCTATTTATGAGCATCATCGTCATTCACAAGAGAATGTTAGATTAACCGTCAATACATCTCTAAAAAGTGTCGAGAAAATATGCAGTCTTGAACATAAATTGGATGAATTCTAAGACATAAAGGCCTCTACAGAAGAATGGATATAACCAAAAGGATATGCCAAGACCATGCAGGCGAAAGGGAATGAGAGAAGAGACGGACCCACAACGATAACTAGAAACTAATCCCACTTAAAAAGGATCCAAAACTACCCGCGAAAGGCGTATATGAACTGGTTTGCAAATGCGGCAGAAGCTGCATTTGTCAAACCGGAAGAAGCATTCAATGAAAAGTAAAGAAACTTTGATAGAAGGCGCAACTTGAACACGCAAACAAATCCGCAGCAGCTGAAAACTCTTGTCACAATATAGACCTAGCATTGATGATGGGGTGTAGCTGTTAGAACCACATGTTTCCACTAGAAAACAGTGCGCGAAAATTATTATGAATCCGAACAATCTCAACCGCGAAGATCACCAACACTTGAAAATCAGACTGGAACAGATACAGATCAACGAAGCGAAATAAAAATAAGGTATATAACGAACAGCACGAGGTAACTTCAGTCTTTAGAAAACTTCCAAAATAACAGTATGGCTAATGAAGTTCAACGACGAAGCCACCCCCAGAAAATTAGTCTACAGTAAAGAAACTCATTATCAATAAGTTCTAATAATTTGAAGATGTTTTTTTTTTTTGTTTCTGATGATTCCAGTGGTAAGAAAGTCTGCTCCTGACTTATGGTGCACCCCAACATTTGAGAGTTGGACAGCCATCAGAAACAATATAAATTATTCGAGATTTGAGGATTCTCCACATTACTGAAGTACCATTCATTGTTGAGGAACAATTAACAATGGTGCATTCTTTGGGGAATAACGGTGAAGTAGTGAAGCCATAGAACATTTTCCACAGACCATTTACGTGTCTATTACTGTTTTGCATTATTATTACAGTTACTGTTATTACTTTATCTCAAACAGGAAAGAACTTACAAACCATACTTAAATTAAAATTGATTCATATTTTTACGGATTTTTTTCCTGTCTACATCTCTATAATTTGACTTTATAATAAATGGTTATTTACAAAAATTATTAGCTTTTTACAATTATTAAGTATTAAAAAAATCCCTGGTCTGGTGGTTAAGGCACTCGCCGAGAGAACCAGAAATGTGGCTTCACATACTGCTGCCACCAAATTTTTCGTTAAAAAATTTTAACGTTGCAAAGTACAAGAAAAATTATATTATATATAAATTCTTCTACATTTAATATCTCCTTAAATCCACTAGAAAAATACAATTAAATAAAAGTACTACGAATATGTTAGTATTTTATGTTATGTCCACAAAGATATAGCTTGTTTTCAACTCTAACCTGAGTAATCCCCTTGAATAAAATACATTGGCAACTTTTTCATTAATTCCAATTGTTCGTTGCCATACAGTTCACTTCCACTCCAATTTCGCTATTACTACTTACAGTTGTAGCTGTATGTGTCAATTAATTTAGATAAATACATAATGCGCCCTCTAGAAATATTTCGACGTCTTAGAGAAAATAAATGTCAAATACGCAAATAGGCGAAATGCCCTTCTACATCTGGGGATAATATTTCAACACTTCGGTTGCTGTTGACACGGGCGTGTAACACGAGTTCTGCACATTCCAGCGGCAGATTCATTACCGAAATGATATATAGGTAGTTAAATTTAAATGGAGGAAGTAAATTTTGAGGTTCCCTTTTGGAAACAAGGATTGTCAATAGAATTGTTGGTTACAGAGGAATTTAGTGTTGCAGGAAAATGATGTGATTTAATAGGTAGGCAGAACTTAAATTCAAACCTTAACAATACATTCTTGGGGGACACAGAACCTTAGTATAAAAGTTGGATAATCAACGGATGGATGCCCATGATATATAGAAATAAGAAATTGTTGATGGATTGATTTCAATTAAATCAGCTGTAATTCATAAAATTCGATCTTGGAGAAGCATATGTAGTACCACCTTATTTCAACCACGACCTTTTATGTGAATTGTTCCAATAAAAGTATTGGAGGTGTGAAGAGGCACTTACATAGCCTTCCATGCACTCTTAAATAAACAAACATTTTAATTTACCTATACGATGTACGTGTATGATATCAGAACAAAGAATCCTCTTTTTACTTTGGTGATAAGTTTGTATCAGAGATATCTCATATGCAAAGACTTTGCGTACGAGTATTATTTTTGAGGGTAAATTAATTGAAAAAAGAAATTCTAATCTTCCAGTGAGTTCTGGAAACAAACTCATGCTCTGAAAACACATATGTTACACAATCACATACCCCTTCATAGAAAACCTAGGAGGAGATTGAGACATGTATAAAAAATTCCCTTTAGAATTGTCTATCATGGGACAGCGCTATAATGAGAGAAACTCGATCAAAATGCTTGAAGAACATTGCTGAAGCATTCTGAGAGGCACTTCTGAAAGCGTTATTCGCAAGAAACAAAAAGAAAACAAATAAAGATTTTTTTTTACCATTTACAATAAATTTATTTTATATAAATTATGAGCTATAAAATTTAATCTATTATAACGCAAATGAACGTAAAAGAAGCAGTAACAAATGCCAAAAATAATAAAGATATCTTGTATTGATTTTTTTTAAATGAATTAATTATATGCGAAGTTTAACCTGGCCTGTAAGAAACAGCAATATATTCGCAATTTATTGACAGAAAAGGTACAGAAAATGTAGATAAAAATTCCGAAACTTTTTTTTAGTTAAATGTTGTTGTAACGTAAAATTGTACATATTATTTCATTTAGACTGTATTATTTTTTTCTTTTAAAAATAATTCTAAAATCCATAACAAAGAAATTTTGTCTAAAGTACATATGAAATGCTCGCACATTCTTTCAACCGTACATTTTAAAAAAGGCAACGTTTGTGGTTGTTTGAAAGAGTAAGTTTTAAAAGTAAACATTGCTATCGGCGTAAGCTGATAACGACCGACATGACAACGCTGATAATAGATTTTTCTATTGTGCGGAGTGAATGGTGGCGATAATAACAATATAAACTGCTAATCATCCGCCTCTTATCACCGATAAGACCACCATGCTCAACAAGTGGGTGATAAGCTGTTAAAAGCTGCGGTGTCCCTTACCCAATGTGCCTTCCTACTGAATCATGCAGGTTAATGTTATGTGTTACATTTACTTACAACTTTCACAATTGTTACAATTTAATAAATTTGTTAGGCAGGTTTTACAATGTTTAAGAATCATCTAAACAAAATGAAAATATAAAAATTTTGTTAAAAAAGCAATTAAAGTTTACATTAGAAAAGAGTGTAAGTTATATTTTCTTCCATGTTACTTTCGCGATTGTATTGAAAAAAATTTAATCGAGTTCTGCTACAATGTTATAACAAGATACAAAGGTGCAAGCAGAATTGAATTAACAACACGTAAACACAACTTAAAAGTTTTCACTAATCTATAACACATATAGAAATTGTAAAATACACCCTTCCACATGCTGTTAAATTTTGCTTTGCTTTTGACGTACTTTTCTAAAAGTTCTACTATTACGCTATATAAATGAGCATTTATTGTAAGGAATTAAATGAGAATGTTTGCAGAGTTATCAACAGAAATATGATACTTTGAACAATTTAGCTACAACAGTTAGAGGTAACTTCAAGCGTCGTTGCGATGTATACCAAACGCAATACAATTGAATATCTTCACGAAACATGCTTAATTTTAGAACTTCCAAATGACGATTGCAAGGACTGTGTGGATGTAAAATTCACAGGTATAGCAGTAAACTCCACTCACACAAATTAATTAATTATGCGGAACGCAGCGTTTCGAAAGCACATGGGCTCCCATTGTCAACCGTGTTACCGACCAGTCGGTAACACGATTGACAGAACTTCCAGTTAGAATGTCGTTACGTTAGTGTATTGGAAAGTGTGTAAACTTATTTGGTAGGACTTAAGCAGAAAATTGAGACTTATTACTAGAGATCGGATTATATGCAAAGTGCATATATTTGATTTTATTTATTATATTTTACGTATATTTGTAGATGTCATACACTGATTAAAGTTAATTAGCGCTAATTAACTTTAATCAGTGTAATACATCTACATATAGACGTAAAATATAATAAATAAATAAAATAAAATATATGCACTTTGCATATAATCCGGTCTCTAGAAGTCTCAAGGTTACAGACTTATAGATCTCTTTATTAAATATTTTGTAAAATGCGAAAAATAAGCAAAAAGTTACCCCATTTCCTAAAGTTATAATAACAATAGTAGCACTCATTTGCTGTTAATCAATTTAATAACGTAATCCCAAATATAATTGCCAAAATTCGGCTACAGAACAATAACTTCTTGCATTGGCCCCTCTTCCTCTAACCCACAATAAAATTAGAGAAGTATTTATTGTCGTAGTTGAGATTCCATATCACCACTCTCAAAATAATTATATAAATGTAATAAAATTTGTTACAGATAAAGACATACAGTTCAAGACCTAAATTCATCAACGCTATAAAGCATTTTCCATAAGAAACTGTTTAATTTTCTTTAAGTTGGATTATGTTTATATATTTTTTATTGAACCCGGTGATTTATTATATAGTATTACCATTATGTATTTGCGATTCATTTCTCAAAATTTTATATATATGCAGGTATTGTTAGATTTTGTTCATGTTGTGTTTGCATATCATGGCAGATGTCCCGAGTTTTACTGAAAATATGTTCTCTATTTTTATAGAATTTTAACATTTTAACAATATATAGGCTAGGAAGTATTGGCATGTGAATAAAAAGAGTATGACAGGATATTGGAGGTATGACCCGTACCATCCATCCAACAATTTTCTTTTGCAATATAAATAATTACTTAACATTAACAGGTGATCCCTAGGAAATTAGTTCATATGTGGGACGAGATTGCTTTTAGTACTTTAGTAAGTGTACAATGAGAACATTGCATATATTTTGTGTACCTAAGAACAGTTTACTTTGTATCGTACTATAATGCTCGCAATCAGTATGTTTGAAGTTTTTATCTACAATTATCTCTAGAAATTTAACCGTATCGTTTTTTTGCAATAGGTATGTCTTTGCAATATATATGAAGAGCCTTGCTATGGAACACGGATGATTTAAACTGAACCGGAGTAGTTTTTGCTACAATAACGACACATCTCATTCATTAATTTCGTGGCGGAAATTGAAAGACCATAAGCAGCAGTATCTGAAATAATACAACCCGTATTGATAGTACATTCATTCCATTAAGATCAATAAAAAGAGTGTTGGTACTAGAACTCATCTCTGGGGGACGCACATATTTCCATATTTTTGACGAGAAATGTTAGTGGTTAAAGGTAAAAGGTGAGTGCTCGTGTATCTTCAATTGTCATAATTTTAAAGCTACAGTAAATTATAAATGTAATTAATTTTTGTATTTTTCTTTCACGTATATGTTGTTCACAATGATGGTAAACAGCAAAGGATTATCGTGGCGAAATGAATAGTACTATTATACAGCGATTTCTTAAACCTTTTACCAGGACCAAAGTCACATGAAAGGGAATTATTATTACTTGTTTCGTAACAAATAATCGATATATAAGGTAAATAATAACAATAAGAGAAGATAAGGAAGTAGAAAAGAGATGAAGAAGACAGGAAAAGAGAAAAAAAGAAATAAATAAATAAAAACCGAAAAAAAGACCTTCCCATTCTGGATCCCCTGAAGCAGACAGCTACGATGAACGCGAAACGTCGAGATCCTGCGTTTTTCTTTTTCTTTTCTTTGTTTCTTGCTCTCCTCTCTTTCATATTTTCTCTTTTTCTTCCATTTATTTTCACCGCGTTTCCGCCTTTCTGCCTTTTTATTTATTTCTTTCTATTTTTCTCCCTTTCCGTCCTCTTCATCTCTTTTCTATTTCCTTTCCTTCTCTGACTATTATCATTTATGTTTTCCTTTATATACTTTATCACGATACGGTCTAACTCCGGAAATAGTTCGTTTTTTTATTACTAACTCTCGCCGCGGAAGCCAACGTGTTCGGGTAGTTTTCTGTTTTCATTATTTTAGACATAAACCTCCAAAGAAGTATTTAGCTGATCAGATAGTAGAAGAGCTGATCATTAGGTGCTACCTCTTCCTTGCTATCATTGTATGTTTAATGTAAGTGAAATTAAATGGTAAGTTACCTGATCATTACAATCACCGGTATAGATGGAATATCTATTAAGGATGTTTTAAGTACGAGGTAAGCGCCATAAATTCTCATTCTGATATTACAAATGACATGACTAGTCTGAAGTTCCTCCGTCAAAATGTTCTAAAACAGCTGCTTGCAGCTCACTGTCGTCCTTAAAACGACGTCCTCTAAGCTCCTTTTTAAATTAGAAAACAAATAAAAATCACAAGGAACCATATCCGGACTATACGGTGGATGTTCCAATTCTTGAAAGCCCTATTCGTGGATGGCAGCTTGCGAAAGGGTGGCAGTATGGACAGGAACATTGTCGTGCCATCATCGCACACCCTTTTGTCAATTTTCCACGACGTTTTGCATGAATACTGTCCCTTAATTCATGCAACAAAGATGCATAATATGTACCGTTCACAGTTGTATTGCGCTCTCAATTAGCAAAATGCCCTCACAATCCCAGAATATTGTGGCCGTCACCTTTTTCGTTGATTGAAGGACTTCCGTCTTTCTGGGACGAGGTTCATCAGGTCGCTGCGATTCCATAGGCGATAGAGGATCATAAAACAGAACCATTGTTTCATCTCCTGTGACAATGGACTTCAAAATTGTTTCTGGGTCGTCTCTACATATGTTTAAAAACGACCGCAAGATTCGACTCGACGTTCACGTTGAAGAGCTGAAAGAAGTCGCGGTATTCATATCTAAACGGTCATGGAAATTTCGACGAATACTTGTTTCGGATATGTTTGTTATCACTGCTAATTCCTTCACTTTCTAACGGCGATCTTCTAGCACTAAATCTTCAATAATTGAAATTTGTTGAGGCGTTACAACTTCAAGTGATTGACCTCACCGTTCAGCATCTTCCAGGGATTCTTGCCCCAAACGGAAACATTTTGCCCACTTCTTTACAGTGCAATACGAAGGAGACCGCAAACGCCGACTAAACATTGTTTTATGTGATTAGGCGTATCCCCTTCTTTAGTTAAAAATTGATGACCGCGCGGTGCTCAATTTACATTACTTCAGACATTTTCATGGGCTAGTTACGTTGGTTGGCTGGATACTAAAACCTACTACTCTTTGAACCGTCATATTTATAGCGCAGACCTCGCGTTTGTGCATACATGGTGTGACGGAGTTTGAACACGTTTGAACAGGCCGGAAATTTATGGCGCCTACCTCGTATATAGGGCGAAGTTGCAAAAATTTAGTGCAATACCAGAACAATGGGCTAATTCAATAACGCATGTCGAAAATAATGTAGAAAATTGGTGGTCGAGAGATAGACTGATTTGGCACACTAAATGCACCGCTTGTTATTAATACCGGTGGTTCATCAGCTACTTCAAAACTTTCACTCAGAATCCTCATAGTTTCACATTTCTATTTTCAGCGTATTCGTTCCCATACCGGGAGATTCATATGGACAAAAAAACTTTTTCAGAATCCGTTTTTCAGTGTGAAATGTACAACATAAGATAATTTTAAACTACCGAAATTAGAGACAGCACAAACCAAAAAGTAAGCTCAATAAAAAAAAAACAGTCCAATTGTTGAACGAAAAGTTCCAATACTGTCAAAAGCTAGGCTTTAATTCACAGCTTGACCTCATTATCAAGTCGATAACGGCCTAATAAAGGACAGGTAGAGAAGGAACCAGTGGAACCGCGGGCGTGTGATTTGGACAGCGTACAGGGGCGGAGACAAGCGAGTAATAACCCTCTCTGGTCGCCGTGACGTCACTATCGCAATGGCTGATGGTATCCATTTGATTCCGATGATCTCGGCGAACCCGACAACAGTTGGAAGATGCCTTGTGGAGGTGAAGATCGCGTAGGCCGAAAGACGACCACTTTAAGTCGACCGCGGTTGTATAAATAGACTGTAGTAGCCTGCTTTTGTTTTTCTCTTGTTTCATGAGGGGGATAACTTGAGTATAAGTATGTTTATAAAAACGTTTTTTGTTGATTTTAGAAAAATATATTGGCAAGCTACTTTAGAAAACAAGGCGTGTAGTCATGCCAAATAATTCGGACACAAGATTTCGGTGTTGTGAAGTTAAATTAAACAAGGAATTTACTACAAAGTGCGCTATTCTGATTTTGTACACACAGCAATTATTAAAATAAAAAATTATATAAAAATTATAATATCAGAAGTGTAATTCTTCGAACCACAAAATTTTTGCTATATAGGTCACTTAAGACAAAATCTTTATAACATTACAACTAAATGGACAGATTACTGTTGGCCTCTTTAATAAAGGTAGTTTTACATTGTAGAAAATGAGAAATGCGAGTTTCCAGTTTGTCTATAGCTCTATATGTTTTGGTTTACACCTGAACAAGTGGTCTTTTCCAACTGTGTTATTATTAATAGCTAATTATAAATTTATTACTTTACGTTGGTAGTCTGGTACTTCTTCAAACTGGACATTTCGAGCATTCCCGTCCTAAAATAAACATAATACTTCATAAACCCACGCGAAGCTTTAGATACAGTTCATAATAATTTAATTTACCTCTTACCAAATTTCAATAATTATATCGGCATACAGGACACTTTGTAAATTTCCTTAATTACAATTTATCCATTATAAAGCTACATAAAACCTTGGGAAAATACTTATAAAATGTGGGTTTGTCTGCAGCAGTATACACTTTACATCTATTTCGTAACAAAATTTCTTCAATAAATATTCGACTTAATAGGATGGAAATGTTTTTGGTACAAAGGATAATAATCTTGAATTCAAGATTATTACAAGTAGATGTTTTACATATCTATTCCATTTGTGTAATCCTTAGTTGTAATGTTTCAATTATATGACTGTTATACAAGAACTGTGACTACATTGAAAAATGTTAAAACAACAGTTGGAAAACTTTTATAGATTTTTTCACAACAATATTAACAAATAGTTGAGTGTAGGCTTTCACGACCGTCGTCCATAGTAGAAATGCTTTTCGGGTTCTATCGTGTATTTACAGTTTCACTTGACGTTTCGCTGATCATGCTGTCAGCTTCTTCAGAAGGCTTTTAAAGACTGGTGCTGTTGTCTATTGCTTCTCGTTATATATCCCATTTGCTGATCCATAACCGTTCCGTTCCGTTGAATCGTGTCGCCCGCTGCACGATGACTCCGCAGTGCTAACTTCCACGTGTTGCTCATTTTGTATCCCTCTTCGCGATTGAACAGAGGGATCGTGCAGTGGGCGATGCGATTCAACGGCACGGAACGGTTACGGATCAGCAAAGCGGAACGGTTATGGATCGTCAAAGCGGAACAGAAATGGGATATATAACGAAAAGCAAGAGTCAACAACACCAGTCTTTAGAAACCATCTGAAGAAGCTGACAGCATGATCAGCGAAACGTCAAGTGAAACTGTAAATACATGACAAAACCTGAAAAACATTTCTACAAAATTAAGAAGTATTTCGAAAAATTCAAGCTAAAAATAATGTCAGTGTTCTACAGGTTCTTTTTGATGATGGTGCAATAATGTCTTATGTCAATTGGAAGGTGCTGCATTTGTACAAAGGAAATAAATTTGCAATTTATTACGTTTCAATGCGCTGCTGACACAGCATCACCTATTGTGATATAAAAGTGATTAAACATGAATAACATATTTGTGTAAACGTCTTTGGAAACACAGTTTGAAGTAGTTCTACACTTGGATTTAAAGGATTTGCTCACTACTGGTCCATAACTATATCCACATAATTGGAATTTTGTAGTTTCTCTACAAATACTTGTCAACGGCAAAAATAATAAAACAGTAGTTGGTAATATCTTTACTGATAAACATGTGAAGTACTTCCAAAACAAATACTCCATACAAGAATAGTCTAGAAAGTTTCAAGGCTCAACATGCAGATGGCGCTACACGTCAAACACACTCATTAGTGTTTCTAGAAAAAGGAAAAAATTGAGTCGGGCAATAATTTCCAGTACAGGAAATCTCTGAATATGTTAAAAAAATTACTTGTTGCTAAATACACATTATATATATATATATACATGTATATATATATATGTATATTTATGATATTATATATATAATTATATTTATATATACCAGTTTCTAAATATGTCACAAGGAAAATCGCGAGCGTTGGCTTTTAAGTTTTGCATGTAGAGCTGGAACAAAACAGTTGATAGCTTCTAGAGACTTTATTGCTTCTCGTATTTCCCACGAAGATTAATGCACTTTTGTATGTACTCGAACCTACTCTGGAAGCAGTTATTCCACTATCTTATTGGTACAGTCAAACTTGCATTTTTGAAAACATTGACTGTTCCTTCTGACGGTTAGAACCTTTGTCCATGCAGTTCGTTCTGGATTTTCGGGAAGCTAAAGAAATCGTTGGGATTTAGGTTCGGATTATACAAAGAATGATTTAACATAACAATTCGAAGTTTTGTTGCACTAAGAATTCAATTGGCTTTCGTGCTGTGTGCGAACTTGCATTGTCTTGGTGGAGGATGATTTGTCGTTTGGGGTTGATCCTCCAAAGCTCAGCGATGACTTGACGCAAACAAATGACTGTATACCAATCGGCAGTAATAGTTTTTTGATCTTGTAGAGGAATTGTTGTTGCATTACCTGCTTTCGAGACAAATGTCGTGCCCATCTTCTAGCAGACACTTGAACGGATAACTTTTGTCGGCCTGCCTTCACTTTGGAACACCTAAACAGACGACTAGCGTTTATTTTCTGGCTTTTATGAGTAAATCCAAGATTCATTGCCAGTAACAATGTTGTACACGTTTTTAAAGTCTCCGGTATTGAAACGGAAAATAACTTTTTTGCACACGATCGTTCATGTAAAATGTTTTGAATTAAGGTCTTTATTATCCCCAATGATGATTCAATCAATATGTCACATATCGATTTTCGTTGATGATCTTGTGCACAGCATCTACGTTTTCTTGAGTGGCTACCGTGTTTGGTGCACCTGATTTTGGATCCGGGTTAAATCTAATCTGTCCACGTTGAAATTCTCCATACCAACAAGACATTTTTGACTGATGTGCTTCATTGCCGAAAAATAGAAACCAACTCAGCGAGGCATTCTTGTTGATATAATTGTCTGCGAAAATTATAAAAAAAATATTGCGCGGAAATGTTTTCGGTTTAATTCCATTTTTCAAATAACTTGTTAACTTTGGCAGTTCATTGTAACTACAACGCTACATGTATCGCACTGAAGGTTTAAATTTAGGTTAACTAAAGATGGAGGTTAATTTTTAGTAGACATTTGATTAGTGGCGCTCTCTATGTTCCGGCATGCAAAACTTAAAAGATATCCCCCGTAATAATCGGAAATCCTTTCACATAAATGTACAGTTATTTTGAAAAAATGAACCACTATAATATGTTTATATACGACGCTTTAAGTAAACGTTGCATACTTGACATTTTACAAATTGTTTCGTTTGCAAAGGCTACTCGTATTCTCTAATTTTCTAATACAGAGTATTACTTTTCATGGCTATCGAGTGACTCGAATACTTCGTCAAATAGAAAAAGAAATAAGTTATCTTTAAAAGAAATGTCGATGATGTCATAAGTTCAAGAAATATTATCCCACAAAGTAGCGCCTAGTAATATACCCATTGTGTAAAATTACTGTACATGTTCGACCCTTTTTCCGAATACCTTGGATTTTATGTATTTTATTCCACACTTTACGACTTCATTGTATACTTCAAATAAGTGAATTGCAATAATTTTACTAGTTTCAAGAAGACACATTGTGCTATAATGGTATCTGCTTTATTCGCATGTTTCACATATATTTTAGGTATAAGTTAATCTTATACATTTAACACTGTTACATATTGACATAATTGGTGACTGAAAATTGTGGCGTGTGTTAGCCACGGGAAAAAGTTAATCTATTCCTACTGTTAAGCCTCGGTATGTAAAAATTCAAGAAGGACAGCAAATCCGGAACTTGTAGATCACCATTTAAAAGTTTATGTCCAAAAAATATTTGTGATGCAACACGACGATCCGCCAAAGAAATAAATGCAAATTCTTTTAGAAGATTAGTGTATGGATAGCCATGTTTACGGAAATATGAGGCTTTCAAAAATTTACGCTGTACCATCTCAACTAAATTCATATATTCATGATATCCCGGATTCCACACAGTAAAACCATGTTCTAATCTCGATCGAACAAATGCATTATTTCCAGCAACAAGGGTATCACTACCCAAGTGTTTAGTAATAAAGTTTTAAGAGACTGTTGACATTACAATATGCCTATTAAATGTTGACTTAGTATAAAAAAGTATGCCAAGATCTCTGTACTCCTCACAATGCGTTAAAAGCTCACCGCCAACATTGTACGCATATCTTACTATATCAACCCCACGGGCAATGAATGAAATATATTTATATTTTTTTACATTTTACATATTTATATAAAATAAAACAGTTTCAAAATAACAATTCGTAAGTTTGAATTGAATATTTAAAGTTGTGCGTATTGATATTCTTGAATTAAGAATACATTGTTACGAGTGTAGGTGGAGCCAGATTACACAAACTTAATAAACTAAAAATTTCAATTCAACATTTATTATTTATATTTGGCGTCGATCTCGAGCACTTCAAATTATCACTGATGGTACGCAAAATATAAACTTTTCAGAACTTTTGAACCACAACAATTCCTCGCGTGATGCGATCCTTATATCTATTTTAATTCTAATATCATCACGAGCACCTCTACCTACCGTTTTATTTTTACTTCGCACGACATCAGACAATCTTTACCGAGAGCAAACTCCTAGCCAATTTAAAATTCAATTTAATCATATCTTTCGGCGGCGAGCAGATTATTTATTGGGGCCATTAAGACGGTAGCTCAGATAGATAAAAAAATTTCGCCCGCGAGAGAGTCAGTCCGTTGCGCTGGCGGAATTCCATCGACCAACGGTCGACACGAAAATAAACTGGCGATATAGTCGTGCGGCATCAAAGAGTGCATCTTTTCGTCGTCGAAAACAGCAACCTCTTGGAGGAGAAAGCGTCGTCTCCTCTCTCTAATAACAGCTCTTAATTTAGCGGCAATACGGTCGTCGATAAATCAATTATATCTCGAGAACATGGACTGGATTATCGGGTTCGCCTTTTTAAACATGCATCATAACACCGGACCGATAAAATGGTCTTTTTATTGTCATTTATTTATCTACTAACGACTGAAAGGTGTCTTATATGGATGAGTACGAGATGGAAATAATATCCATCAGCATTCTATGTCTGCGCATCAAGCTTTGACATTGGGTGCAGAAGCAAATGGTAGTACAGCGTAATATTATAAAGGTTTTTCATTCAAAGCGATGCATTTTGTTTGTAAAATAAGACACACAGATTGTGGAAAAGTTAAGATCATTTTTAATTCGGTATAAAACACAGTTAATACCATTATTGATGGAACACAATTCGTTCAAATGTTATTCCTCGCAGAAGCGGAGATAGGAATGAATCCGTTGAATCCAATCCTCCATGATCCATGATCTTTTCGCATAATGTCACCAATGACACGTCTTTCTGTGGCGTTATGTTAAGTAATTAGCTTATGCCGACCAACACACAAGTTTCATGACACTGAACATCTAAATGTGTTAAATCGCACGATAGAAGAGAATAGTCAATGTTTATAAATGACTGATTTATCAAACTTCTCTTGTTGGTTGAGTGTGACAAATGATACCATGTTGTTGAAACCACGTCCAAGAACGATAGCGACTTCCATGCACAATAATAGGGTTACCAGCATTATTGAAGAGGAAAGTAAGATTCAACGACTATCTCAGTATAAAATTTACGCCAAACAGCCAATTTAAGTGGATGCAATGCTTCTGCGCATGTTACTTATGGCTGATTTTCAGACTAGATAAAGCAGTTTTGTTTATTCACAAAACCATTAAACCAGAAGTGAATTTTGTCGCTGAATACGATTTTCCTATGAAATTGGGAATCATGTTTTTCATTCAGTTTTAATGAATCCTGAATTGCTGAATCTGCGACCAATCATCTTCGAGGTAGAGTTTTTGAGTTAAAGTAACCTTGTAGGCATGTAACTCAAGTTCTCTTAGCAAAATTCACCTAGAAATGTCCAGGGCATGAGATAGGCGAAGAATTGACACATTTGAATCACATCATCACTATGAAGCCATTCAATTTTTGTGGATTATGGTTAAGGCCAACACATTATAAAATCGATACTTTTAAATTGATTAATCCTTTTTGGAATTTACTATGAGTTCTGCCTGTCTGTATTATTTACTTCCATTTCCGCCTATTCTTTATTTTAACTTCTAACTCGTCGCTCCTATCACCTTTGTATCCTACCCCAAAGCACTTCCAAATATTTTCTTCGATTTTCCAGTTCTTCTGAATCCTATTAAGATTTACTGTATTATCTTCCTGAACTCTTCTGTTGGTTTTCTTATATATACATATATCACCCGTCCATTGCAATCTTTGAGATTTAATATAGCTGATGATGTTGTCTCCCTTGAGTGCATCCTTTATCTCACTACTTGTTTTCGTTCTAATACTTTCTTTTCACTAAGATTCTCTTCTTCAATTAGCTGCTTACCTTCATTTCGTGTGTCTTTATCTTCATCCAACAATACTTAACCAGTATTGAAGTAAATTTTTCTTTGCACAAATGCTCCGTCTTGATTATTGAAAGAAATTCAAATGGGAGTCAAGAAAGTAAATTTTTAAGAACATATTGCAGCCAAATTCATTCGGTTTCTCATAATTTGCGGTCTTGCCTTTCCCCAGGAAGTTTGCTGTCACTTGATAGAACACATTCTAAACCTGCTTTTCTTTACATTGAGAAAGTTTCTCAAACTTGGGGTTGTCAACAGCTGTTTACTCTGGCGCCTGACAGGAACATCCTCTTTAAGTTTGGTTTCACTGAGATAAAATAATTTTTCACGCAAGTACTTGAACCCTGGTCAATCTATATCAGTAGCTTTTACTAAGCTTCTTATAAGGACTAATTTGATGTGTAAAGGAGGAACGATGATTTTGTACAGTTCTACCAATGGTTGGTGCTGTACATTCGTTGCTCCAAGTTTAATATGTGGTCCCAGAGGTCAGTCTTTCTTGGTGTTGTGCAAATCGTTTACTTTATGCACCATTGACAAAGAAAGTAGACAATACCTTTAATTCTCTCTAGATCTGCCCGACTGTAATTAATCTTCTCCAATAACTGCTTTAGATTGTCGTAACCATACATTTATCTTTCCAAATTGCTTTATATTATGCGATAGTATCACCGAAAGAGAATCAACTTTTTTCAGGGTGATTAAATTCATTCGGAATTGAATAGAGTAATTTCAATGTTGTCGATACAATTAATATAGAAATGCACACGTGCAATAATTGACTGAATCGTTCCTCTGTAAATATCTGCGCTATTGATCAATGTAAGATGAGCAAACAGGGTAGCTCTTTTCACAAATTGACATTCGATTTCTCTTTTCCACTAAAAAGTAATACCAACTCTACCGTATACGCTCAAAATATATCTTTTTCTTTTCAACGTTTAATAAGCCTACTTCAGCAGCGTTGGTGATTTACGACCAACTGCAAATTAAGTCAATTAACTGCGGTTTTATCCAATTATAACGTTTAATTGCGACTACTCTCTGGGTTTTGTTAATCACTTTGCGATGTTATATTCTAATAAACTGTCGTTTATTTTAGTATGTTATGGTGCGTGCCTAGAGATGCCTATATAAGTATATAAAAGAAAATTATATAATTTGCGCGAATGAATAGATATTAGTCGTCGAAGTAATTCATTGGTGTTATTGCGAAAGTTTAATCAAGAAGAGAGTGGTATTAGTGTTAATGTTTGAAAACAGACAAAATAGAAATTATCGTTTAAAAGCATTACTCTTATTATATTAGTTGAACCATTATTGGACCCACATTTCGTAGCTTCTCTAAATAGAATCGTTTTTGGCTTGAAAGGTCTGTATAGAAGCAGATATACATACATTCTAAAATACAATTTCTGTAAATCTTCTCTTTTAAAGCAAATTATTTCTTACTGCACACGACGTTCAAGAAGTAATACAAATTGTGTTTTGGCAAGAAACGTATTCTGAAAATTGCGTTTATGTTCACTCTTTATAAGAAAATACCGTCTTGAATGTGCCTGCTAAACGTATTGTGTATTAAATTTTTGTGTTACACATTAGACTATAGTACAATTTTAATAGAAGCTAAAAGTAATGAAAATTTGCACATTTATTAAGAAATATAAAAACAGAAAGAAATTTTAGATATCTTGCTTTCCAAAATATTTAAATAAATACTACCAGGCTTGCGTTATTCGATGTGTACGAGGGCTACAACTGGAAGCGAATTAAGGCGAAATGAATTGCTTTCACTGCTAATACGTATTAGTCTATGCCTCACCTACCTTCTAATAAATGAACTCCTCTTTCCGAATCCAAGTGCATGCGATATGGTGGGAAAAGGTAGTTGTTTTGGGTTACCGATCTAAACTGTTTGTTCTGCGTTTTTGTGATGTTCAGAAAATAGGAACAAGGAAGTTGGCTGATAATTGAAAGTGCTCATGGTCGTACAGCAAGGCGATGTCATGAAAGCCTTAATGAAGCGTGTGGGGAAACAGCGTTATCATACCGAACAGTGGCGAAATGAGTTAAAACTTTTACTAAATATATTCATCGAATTTAAGACCATGTGACTTTGACTTGATTCTTAAAATAAAAGAGCCATTCCGTGCCATTCGATTCCGAACTATTCCTGAGACTATGCAAGCCATCGATCGCTCCATAAGAACCATCAACCACATCGCTAGCAACGAGTTGTTGACAATGCTAGTGCCTATATTGAAGGACTGTAGTAACTTTACACATGTATCATTTCTGTTTAATCATAAATAGTTGCCGCTATTAAAGTTCCAACCCTCGTACATATATAATATATAAACGAAGAGGGGTACCGTTTAACGACCTAGAAACACAAAGAGGTTTTGCCTAAAAAAGGAGTCAAACATGTTCCTTTGACAGCCCCCAAACATGAAGAGAGCGCAATAATAGTTACTTGTGGAAATGTCTTAAGCCAAGTTTAAAAAGCTCCTTATGTTCTGTTCCAGAATAAAGCTGGAATGACGCTACAATGGTTTGATAACCCTCCTCTAGATACAAAAGTGGCAGTGGCGAAGAAAGATAGTATGGCAACCCTTACATTTGTTTCAGAGCTTCATTACTTTGCATTTAATAAAAACTCAGAAGGATCACTTTTTTATATTCGATGGAGTTGGATCTCACTTAGACATATGTGTAACAGATGTCGGAGTTAGAAGTTATATTTTATATTAACCAAGCTAGGTAAAGCACTAACTAAGTAGAGGTTCGCAGGTATTTTCACAAACGTTGGTTGAAGTTCATGTCGGATTCCCAGCTACTGATGAAATCTGTTTTCTCTGTTCAAACATCACACATATTATTCAATCGTTTCTTCTGTGAAGTTCACTACAAATAATAATGAGAAAATTGTTATTAATGCGCCAGGTGCAACCGGATTGCAAAAAGTATGGAAACTAGGAAATTAAGATCAAGAAAAAACTCACTTAGTAATGAACCAAGTAGTCAAATTAATCTGCAAGATAATATTAACATGTCAAGTCTTTTAAAGAATAGGCAATAAGCCCGTAGCGAATAACAAGGAAAGCAAAGGTGCTGGCTTACTAATTGCGCCAGAAACAGAAATGGTTGCAACGAAAAGAGAACCAGACCGCCGCGATCTGCCAACCCGCCAAATTTTCCAAAGCAAAGCTTTCTAATAAAGACAAAAGTATGGCTATGACATTTCGTTTGAAATATAATAAATATGCGCATTAAGAATGTAAGTAGAAAATAGATTTCCTTATCTGTCCAAAGCGTGTCTGAAAAACAAAGAATTTTTGTTTTTTATGCTCCAGTTTGATCTCAGAATTCTTCTATATTTTTAGGTTACTCCAAAAAAGATGATGTAAAATACTTGCTTTGCACTGAAAGTTTCCGTTTCGCTAATATTATAATCCCACGATAATAATTGATACACATAAGACCTAAACTTGCATCTTAGTATGATTTTTTTAAATATCATAAACGCTCTAAAATATATTGAGAAAAGTTTTTTATCACAAGATGAAGATAATCGTGTATGTATGTTATTCCGTATACTACAATTTTAAATATATGGCACACCTAACGTGATATGATTTTCTACTGGTAAAATTATAATTTCCTTGCAATTAACTAACGTTTTTAAATTCCTGAAAAAATATCGGTCACGATGGGATTTGAACATACGACCTCTGTGTTACCAGCGCATTGTGGTACCATTACACCATGAGACCGTAATTTTATCATTAGTAATACCAACGGTGGTTTAATATTAATACCAATTAAACGATGTTAGTAAATCTAGTAAGCTCTGTTTTTGTTATGTACACAACGAGAGATAAGGTAAATCAAAGGAAGAATAGCGCTTAGATGATTTTGATTGTTTTAAACACAGTGCCTAATATAGCCTCAATTAGCATTTTGTATGTGTAAACGTATTTCTGTTTTCTGCTTAATAAAGAATATATTTTTATTGTTATTACGATTATTATTATTTATTCATTCTGGTGAAGTGATTCAAAGTAGTCGATAGCTAATTAGAAATTCTGATATAACTTTTGTAGGTAAAATGATTATTATAACACCGTTATCTACTCAAGTTCCGAGATGACATTACACAATTTACGCATTCCTTCCACTGGAATTTCTAATAGACTATAATATAACAATATATTTCTGTCACTATAATAATTTAAATAATAATCCCGCGAGACCGCATTTATCTGAATATAATACGCAAATAGTAAAACACAAGGAATCCGGATATAAATCTCGTAGGTTTCGTATCAAACATTTCGCCTAGGCGGACTTAAATTAAGTATTTCTATATCAAAAACGCTACGTCCGGAAAAGTTTGGGGATTAAAGAGTTTGTCAAACTTCGATAATTATGACGGTAATTTTTATCTTAATTGCCGCGAACGCTAGCCGCCTTATTTTTAGACAAAACCGACTTGTTTATGGGCGTGCTCTAACCGAAGGCACCTACAAACTATGATGATACATTTTCAGAGATAAACGCTTAGATGTATACCGGAAAAAAGTGCTATTTTTAGTAACTATTAAAAATTCCCTACTTCGACGGTTTAAATCATAATCGTCGTAGGTTTCCTACACGAATTTGTGACGGTCCTCTTATTTCCTAGTTCACATTCATTCTTATAGGTAGTCGGATTTTTTACGTACGTCTCCGAACGTTGCTTGGTTTTCATACGCGGAGTGTTTCTTTTAATGGTCTATTAGAACGTGTGCCCTTACCAGGTCGCGTCAGCATCACAGACAGATGTCACCGGGGGTCATGAAAAATTGCCATCATCAATTATACGCCCATGTGTCTGCTATATTTCACGCGCTGTACAACGTTTAGAAGAACACACGGCGAAGAGCAACAAAAAATGAATAAGTAGGTATACCTCCTGAATTCGTTTCAAGGGTGTTGGTTGCGGTTTAAATTGAGTTATCGTGCAATTTAATAAGTACGTGTAAGAAATTTGAACGTTTGTTTACGTTTCAAGGAACAATATGTATACGTTTTAATTATATAATTTCATTTCGTCGTAGAATCTTAAATTTTAATTTGTTTTCTTTATTAAGTTCGTTAAAAGAGGGTATAATTCAGTGGCATTTAACGAAGATAATTACTAATAAATATAAATTTTCATATTTTATTTTGTATAACATATGAAACAGGTAAACATTAGTAATTAAATGCGCCTTTAAGACTTTCTGACAATATTTTTAATGGAGAAGGTGTTTTCAATTAATATGGAGACGTTTCGGGGTTATGTCACCTCTTCTTCAATGGAATAATGGTAATCTTAGACACGTCATTAAAATTTACATAGTCAAACGTTAAAATTTTAACGTGTTCTGGCTATGGTTATGTAGCATTTCCAATAAGATTTAAATATGTTTTATCGCTACTGTGAAAAGCAATATGACGCGTATCAGTCCAGAAGAAGCTCCACGCAACCGATAGCGAAACGTCGGCAGACTCATAGAATTACAACGCGGTTTCAACCCGAAAACCTAAATTCTTAAAAAAAATATGGAGAAAATTTAACGAAATTGTAAAGAATCTTTGACGGAGCTCTAGAATGTTCAGCACATGCTTTCTTAAACCCTATTGTTAGTTAGAACTTCAATTTTTAAACTTTTTTTGTAACTTTTTTGAAGAACCAAGGAAATGGAAGAACAAAGATGAATAATTTTAGATTAGTTTTTTGTTCCTTTTTAATCAATTTGTTTCATTTTTGGTTTCTTCTGAATTTAAAGGTATCAGGTTGTCAGTTCAACAATCATTAGCATTTAACCTTCTTGTTCATTCTTCAACATACCTTCATTTACGGAAAATGATGTGTGGTACAGTGTACATAGACTTCAAGCAGATTTCACTTCTGCCGATGATTATATTTGTTATTCATTTCTTTTAACTTGATATCATAAAGATCTTAATATACAAATATCACAAAACTAAACGAAGTACCGTAATAAATCTTACAAAAGATCCTTATTGTCTACTAGGAATTCAGATATTTTTTTAAAGATCTTTCTTAAATGTTGCAAATTAACTTATATTGATAATATTCTTGGGTAAATTATTAAAAAGTTTAATAGCAACTTCACTTGGAAGCGTTTCAGTTTGAGTTAACCTATGAACGAGTTAACGACAACTTTAAGTGAGTTATTCCTGTTGTTACCAAAGTTTGTTAATATACCGGTCACATTTGTTAGCTTGCACGATTCGTATTAACTACGTACCGTCATTCACAACGCAGAGGGCGGGACGGGCGAAGGAACATTTATAGTGATTGTTAACGCATAACTGTATTTGCATTAGTTCTTGTTTATTCATGACGTGAGATAGTTGATCGTCTTACCATTGTGTTCTTTTGTACTTTGTAAATTTGTAACTAAGTATGTCGAATGAATGGAAAGGTAGAAAAGCAGCAGTGCTTAGCTTAGCAAAAAAGTATATTAATGAATTTATTAATGAATTTATTATAAAATTATGTTTAAAATTTGCAATAAACCGTTGATGTACTGGGACAAAAGTCAGTGTAGAAGGTGGCTAGAGACAAATTTATGTTCAGCTTAATTTTTCGACTCTTCTGACAAATATAATCCCCAGTAAATAATTCATAATCTGAATTTTGTATATAATGGCTTTGAAATATATCAAATTATATAAATATTGACTGCAAATTCGTAGAAAATATACTCACTTTTATTCCAGCAATGACACACATAAAATGGATAATTGAGGATATAAAATATACAGTAACTTTTGATGCAGATAACGTTTCAAACACAGGAATCTTGATTATTGTATGAGGTGTATGTTCGATTTGTGAAGAATTAGGTATTTGACAATTTTATTATTGGTCATAAATTATTTTGATATTTAATTACTTGTTTCCTATTGCTAACCTAGAATCAGCTTTGCTAATACATTTTTTACAATTCCCTCTGTTATTTTCAAGATAAACACTGCATATGCTGTATCATTCAATTTAAAGGTAAGCTTTGATAGGAAAATTTCAAAACAAACTCGCATGACCATTTATTGCCTATACCATAAAATAGTAAAAGTTAAACAAATGTAATTTCGAGAAAATCTTATATAAGAATGTTTAGTAGAGTATCGTTTTTGTTTGGTAGATTTCATATTTTGAATTCAGGTTCTTGTTAACCTTATAACGAATAAATGCTTTTGTACCATTTATACCCCTATGCCATGCCCTTAATCAAATTTTCATTTAGAGTAGCCTATGAGTTTTATTTAAATTTGGGAACACGGGGGAACAGTAATGTTCTTCAAAAATCAAACTTTCTTCAATAGTGTGTCATGGTATCTACAAATCATGTTCTTTATCTATTATCTTATGTAAAATTGTGAGATCTGGAGACCTTAAAAAAAATTTCACTATTCAATTACCAAAGAGCTCTTCCAAATGGACAAATGTTTGTTCAGCCGCATATACTGTTGTCTTGTTGGGTATACCCTTCTGTAATTTCATCGTTATTTAATTGATTAATAAAGGGTTTCAATATCTCATTCCAATATCTTTCAGCATTTATTATTCCGTTAAAAAAAATGGGCCCAATAATTCGTTGCCTTCACACCACCAACCAAACACCAATTTTTTTACGAATATAATGGTTTTTCTACAAATACGTTAGTTTTGCTGACGACCATATTGTCATATTATGCTTGTTTAAATATCCCGAAAGATGAAACCAAATTATTCAAGAACCATTGGCAATACCCTATTCTTCTCTTATAATCAACAGGATTGAGTTCATGGATAAGTTGAATTTTATGTGAATACAATTTAAAATTTCTTTAAAGAATACCGTGGCATGTTGTGACAGTTTTGCAATGGATTTCTTTGGTGAGTTTTCCATTCTATGTGGAATATCTTTAATACATTCTTCAGTTCTTCTTTAGGAGCTCTGTTCCTGGATTTACGAAGTACTGACTCCGTTTCACGAACTCTCTTAACACAACTATGACTTTACGGAAATAGCTATCCTTACGTAACTACAAAATCCGTGAACTGTTGACGAAAATCCTGTATACATTGATTAATTGCATAAACCCACTGTCCATTTACTAATTTACCAGTTTTAAATAGCTTTCAATAAGAAAATGTTTGTGTTATTTTTCTAACACGATAATAAATAATCTAAGTGATAAGACTAGCTTTCGATAAATTGATTTTATGATAATAGTTGTCAAACTTTGACTTTCAAAAAAATTCCTGTTCCACTGTGTTTCTAAATTTAAATGAAAATCATAGGCTATTCTAAATAACAATTTAATTGCGAGGATGGTATTTATACCACGTATGCACGTTATTTAATGCTTACTATACGGCAAGGTAATCCCAACTTTTAAAATTTAATCCACATTTTTTTTTGAAAAATCACGTCCTTCACCCAGAATTTATAAACAAATCAACTATCTTTGCTGCATACAAAAAACATTTAGCATTTTGGCACATAACCATTTTCTCCTACAGGATAATGGAAGCGTAAGAAGTTCAACTTAGACTAGCCTTTTCTGCTAATGGAAGGGCTATGAAATACACTAAAATGCCAGACTATGATTGATCAATGAACCTACCCTAACATACAAACACAGGGCCGTAAACTCAGCTTTAAAATCGTAATTGTTAAAAAGCAGCAATAATTAGTATTCAAGCATTGAGTAGCTGGGTAATGATTAAAAACTGAATTGGAATACCAACTCAGTATTGTATACCATATCTTTCCGCCTAGCGCATTACTTTGTAGAGTTTTATAGAGGAGCGGCCTTTATCAACTTTCCTTTTAAGGTTTGGGTGTATTAGGTCCTCACATAACTTTTTTTCCTTTGATATATATAACTAGAAAAATTTAATTCAATCAACATTCCCCGCTTGCCGTTCAATTTCGCTGTGATTGATAGTGTCTGGCGTATGATAATACGCTGATATGTCCATCGATGTGAATAGAAACGATGGGGTGTAAACTTTTCTTTGACGCGCGTTGGTCAATTGGCCGTATATACGGACGGATTCACCCTGACGGTATCCATACACCGTCGGTCAACGCAGTCCGAATACAACACGGTCAGTGCCTGGGTACGTCTCGCGGTCGCCCCGATATCTGTAATATGCGTGTTATCCTAATGGAAGTTGATAGAGTCGTCATGACGGCATTAGTGTATTAGGGTGCAACGACATCTGCCCCGTCTACGGGTCTGTGGTCTAGACCCAATTACCGGGACTATCGACAATGTTTTTCCATTAGCCACCAAAGAAACAATAAAAACTATCACTTTCCCTTTGACGCTGACTTCAGTATATCCTTTATAGGTGCTGGTGCTTAAAATAATTTGTTATTTATGTCCCCAGGCAATGTTTACGATTTCACATAGTTTTGGAGAGTACATCCACCATTTTCGCCATACACATTTTAGTAACTAATTTAATACTTCACCGAGTGAAATGCATTTTATTCACAACCAGAATAGTAGTACTTAACAGGGTAATTTATTGTAAAAAGTGACAACGAGGATGGAGCTATTTGGTTTACAAATGAAGTTTGAAGGCTTTATACAGCACGGGATACTCAATGTTAGAAAAACATTTCAGATTTATTGTTATAGCAAGTTCTTTAATTAACAGAACCAGAACTTTAATAATACTTCTTCTATTTTGGGTATTATAAATTATTAAATTGTTTCACCATATTAGCATATTGTCAACATTTTGTAATATAAAGTAGTATAAAGAGTTTATAAAAGATTGTAATTATTAGGTACATCGGTTTTCTGTTGTTTATTATTTACAGCATAATATTTTTCATAGAATCAGATTTGAGGTTTGAGGAATGCATTTCTTTTTCTGCAAACAGCTGATTTATGAAAGATTTGGGCAATCAATAGCAAAATACACCAGAACTGTAATGTATTAAAAACAATTGATGTCTATTACTTTAACAATTTCTCCCCGTTCTATTTTTTCAGATGCGCTGTACTTCTCGATAGAAAAATATATGCAGTGTAAGGAAGCAACGTTTATTAAAATAAAATACAATTTCCAGACAACGTAATTCGGTAAGTAGATAAGTTTCTGCTAGAATTTCAGTATACATATGTATGTTATTATATACAGAACTTGTTTCACCTCGTAACATAGAGTTAACCATTTCTATATAGCTGCTTACTATTGTTACATGTATTCATGATAGTAATGCATCAGAGCATTTAGCAAATAGTACTAGAAAACCCGAATTAGTTACGATCTACACCCCCGAGGAAAAGGCTCAGTTACCAATGGTACAACGGTTCAAAACTTAAATATATTTTATGCTACATACTCTAGTTGTCCCATGCCTAACCGCACAATAATACCAAATTGTGGATAAGTTTGATACAATGGGCTGAGTTACAAAACACGAAGAGAAAACAGATCATATCTACACAAAAAATAAAAATGCTACTATATCAAGCTTCCCATGGTATCGGCGATATCATTCACGAAAAAGACAATGTGAGGAGACAAAAAACACTAACAAACGCACATGTTTCTACCTACCCGGCGTCATCAGCATGGATTCGCGCGGTTTTATGCTCGACTCATTGTAATTCCCTCACTGCTACTATCACCATGCAGCTCAAATAAGTATTCTAGCTAGTGTTAAGAGAATAGAACCTTTGTCTGCCGTCAAACACAGCGAAAACAGGCGGGCACAGACAAGGCGGAAGAAGCTGTTGGTTATGGATGTAGCGATTCGGACCATTCTGCAAATTTGTTATCTACTAAGCAAATAGTTGAGAAGAAAACTTAAGAAAACGTAAAGCTTTATGATTGTGTTATGCTTAAATATGATATATCCCTAGTCATGGCCACACAAATACAAGTGGCTAGATTCTCAGATAAGTTGTGGTACAAAAATGACAAGATGTAATACAAATCAATCTCTCAAAAATCTCCTAAAGTCATAAGCTGTAGCGAACTATATGTACTGAGTGATTAGGATCATGTATATTGGCTGCTTATATTTTTATAGCAATAAAAATACCTATCTGTAGTATGGTTTTTATTACAATAATGTTACCCTACCTGAATATCTACCTAAGATGCCTGTCCAACCAATATCAAACACTGGTTCAAAGTGAATCAGCTTCAGATGATATGTACTTTTTCACATAAAGCTTATTAGTGTAATTTTCGATTTTTTAAATAATTTATCTTACTTAAAGATTCTAAGCAAAAGCATCTAAATAGAGCAAGCAGTATGTCACTAACAAATTGACCTGAGGACTAAAGATCTCTGCTATTGATACATCGATGGTAAAGCCCTTCTCAAATTAATATCTAAAGATAGTATCTAAATAGCATCTGCTTCAGTATAAGACTTTAAAAATTGCTATATCCCATTCTGGTTAGACGAAGAACTTCCTTAGAACGTAAACATATTTTGCGTGAATGTAAAAGGCGGCAAAACTTAAAAATAACAGCCAAGTGATTCTTTCAGAAACTGAATATTAAGAAAGAGGTTGATTCAAAGTAAATTGAACAAGCGTGACAAATTCAACATCAATTTAATTGATGATTAATTATACTAGTTATTAAACTCCCAATAATTGTACCGAATCTCTAAAAGAAGAAGGTAGAGTTCCATAAATTGACAACTACTGCGCCAATAATTAAACAAAGTAACGCTGCAGGTCTCTTTATTAGCAATCTAGGCAGTTTGCGATTATTTTAAAACTAACGATCAAAAAATATTACTCACTTCAAACTAATCTCCTTGGTTGTGAAGATAGTAACCTATAAATGAAACGAATACCTACAGATCTACGAAAGAAATCCAGTATTTTACTACCAACGTAGTAAAATTATAGCACGTCTGTTCAGACACGTCCACATACATATGCACATTTTATTTTATTTAGATGTTCATATTTAACTTCACACGAACGTGATGAGTAATACACCGCCTTCAAATAGATAGGTGTGTTTGGAGTTTTCTATTCATTTTGTTTCTAATTCCATTCAGACTGTAGAATTGTGTAAGAAAGAAGAAAGAAAGAAATCAAGATAAGCAGTGAAATAGGTAACGAAATTGATAAGAAAAACATTTTTATCTCGCATCAGAAAATTCAATAAAATCCCTATCTCGCATCGTAATTTATGGACAATACGTTCATTCAAAAATAGCGCGCGCCCTACCGTCTCCAAAAAATAATAATAATAAGACAATCAGCTCCTAATAAAAAGAGCAACCATCTACAACATATCTCGTTGGACTTTACGATTTGTGTACGAAATTCACGTGATTTATAACGTTCATGGTATGACTAAAGCATTTTTAATCAAGAAGTTCGGTGAAATATATACGTTATACTCCTCAGAGTACGTAGATATTTATTTCTATACGTATTCCTGATTGCGTGTATTCCGTTGAAATAGGCCGTATTTCTCTGAAGGTTTTAATTACTGGAGAATTGTGGTGGAGCTTACGCTTTAATCCGAGCGGTATATCGAGTGGCGCCTGTCCCGAATAGCTGGTTCGTCTCGACTAATGGTGTACAACACATATCCCTTTAAGATGACATCATTTTGTCATCAAACCCCAATAAAAACTTTTATTCAATGGTCAAGTCGGAGATGTGTATAAAAGCTTCAGGTAAGGCTGCTACTTTTTCATTTTATAGGTGAGTATTTGTGATTCGCGTATGTATTAAAGGCACTAAAGTTTTAGTTTGTCGCGACTTTGCAAAATTAATTAATGGTTTCGATGCAGAAAAAACACATCTACTAAAAGTTAATTGTGCGGGTCAGATGAGTTTAAAAACACCTCCAAATTTTTATATCGAATAGTTCAGTATTAAACACATTAATTTCCATCCTTATTTGTTTATTTTTATTGTAAGAAAATTGGAACAATAACAAGATTTGTTCATTTATATGAACAAATGTAACATTGTTATACAATTACTGATAATTCAATTTCATTGTTATTATCAACGTTAAATTTAATTAAATTTGTTTTCGTGAAATTTATAGAAATTTCACTGCTTCTGGTAAGATTTGATCTTGTTCGCTAGATAGGTGTGAGCCCACTTACTTGATTTTTATTAATTAAAATTCTCTCAAAAAACTAATTTAATTAAATTTAACGTTGGTAATAACAAGGAAATTGAATTATCATTGAAAAACCAACGGAAGTTATTCTAAATAATTTATACAATTATTATACCAATTTAAATGAAAGAGGGTTAAAACTTTACAATGTAACGTGCTTGGAATGCCAATTTGTTAGGGATACTTTCCCCAATGTCTGGTTATTACAATGCTATTCATCAACGGTTCATAACTCATCATTTAGGTGACGGTTATCACGAAGAATTCGGCGAGTTGAATGATCTGACAACCCCAGAGTAGCCGCATGTTTTGAAGCAGAGCTGATGGTTGGACTGCCTCGATGCTTGTAGGAGTTCTAACGATCCGTCCTGCTTCTGGTCTCTTGTGGGGTACATTTCCAACTGGCCTAAAAGCTCCGAGCACGTTATGTATCTATATACTAAAGAAGTTAGAGCTGGCAATACTGCATTTCTAAATACCGCTGCCCTTAAATAGTAAGCTCTGACTGTTAGTTGAGTCGCTTCTATCATAAAGCAAACCTGGTACATCCGATTTATCATCTAAACATGGACATGTTAAGAAAACATGTGCGCGTAATGATCTACTGCAATTTTAATGTCGGTTTAAGTGAATAACAAAGTCTTGAATGATTGCAACTCGTATTTGGTGATCAAAGTCCTTCATGCGCAACTATGTTTCGCTGGAATAGCGAATTTAAAAGAACGACGGATATCGCTTGGTGATGAGGCACGTACTGGTAGGCCATGTTCTTCAGTTATCACTGGAAATATTGGGAGAGTCAGATGTACGATCGACGAAGATCGAACATGCACCTTTCGAGCGATTGAAGCAACCCTTACTGTTGAATCCGCAAGAGTAAATTCAATTTTACATGATCATCTTCAGATGAAAAAAAAATGTTACTCATTGGGCGCCATACACACTTAATGATTTCCAAAAGGAAGAGCGAGTAGGAATCGCTTGGGAAACGTTAGACATGTTAAATAATAGTGGACATCGCATTTTACCTAAAATAGTAACAGGTGATGAAACATATATCCCATTTTACGATATTCCTACCTACCAGAAAAACCGTGTGTGAATTCACGAAGATGCACCAACACCAACAATGACCAAAAAGCAAAGGTCTGTCAAGAAAGTTGTGTACGCAGTTTTTTTTTCATAGTACAGGATTAATAAAATTAATCGTACTGGAAAATCAACGTACAGTTACAGCACTGGTATACCACAAAATATTTACCTGGAGTTCTTGGGTCAGTTAATATTCACGGGTAAATGTTGCATCACGACAATGCATCGTCACACAGTGCATGGGAAACAATTGAATTTTTACGTGAAAATAATTTGAAAGGTATTAAACATTCACCCTATTCGCCTGGTTTGGTCATTCTGGCTGTGCTTTAACCTAAAGAAACATTTACGTGGTCGACGTTTCACAACGGATGATGAGATAGCTGAAGCAATTCATCAATTTTTTGGGAGCATTCCAAAAGTGCATTGATGCGGGAGGTGATTATTTTGAACATAAATAAATTTTCGTAAAAAGACTTGTAGTTTTCGTGCATCTCAAAATATATAGCGTGATCTATTTGTGCGACCAGTTAAATATAATGCGACTGACGACGTCTAGCAAACAAATTTCCTCATCAACGTTTTCGGCTAAAAACACTACCGCACCGCAACTAGCTCCAGTCGTGTCACCAATCCTTATTAAAAAAAGAGAGTTTCAATATATAAGAAAATCGGCAGACGCTTTCTTTTTCTTTTTTCTCTTTTTAATTCTACGTCCTTTATACCTTGCAGTATAGGACTACCATTATCTTATTTTTGTTTTTCATAGTTTCAATCCATTCCATATTTCTTTATTCTCATGTTCTATACATTTGTCCTTTCCAGGTGTTTCGGGGTGTACCTATTCTGTTTTTACCTCGGTTTGGCTTCAAAAATCATCTTTGTTATTCGATCTTCTTCCATTCTGTGTATATATACAAGCCATTGCAGTTGTCTCTCCTCTATTGGCTTGATATTTAGACTATTAGTGATTGTCGTGTTTCTGATTTTGCCTCTCTATGTTACTCCTTCTATTCTTAGGCATTTAATTTCCATGGCTGTGACTTGTCAATAATTATTCCTAAGTAATTGTAACTTTTAACTTGTTCCAAGGCTATTCATTCCGTTCTGATGTTATGTTTTTTTCTTCTACCGCTATTATCATTGTGTTTGTTTTCATCGTGTTTAGTTCTTCTTAGTATACCTTCAAGTTTTGCTGTAATGTCTTTTCTGAGTCTGCTATCAATACCATATCATCTGCAAACATTCCTGTACATTAATTGCATTCATTTTTCAGTTTCCTACTTTCATAGTTTTTCCTTTTTGTTTGGCTTGATTAATAGCGTCATCTATTAGTATAGAGATTAACAACGGACTTAATACGCATCCCTGCTTTAATCCAATTTATGTTTTGAATTCAGATGATTCTGCGTTGGAGGTTGTGACTTTATTCCTGTTATTGTTATACAATGCCTTAATTACTTTGTTGTTAACCAATATATTATTACTTAAAAGTCGGCGTGTTGATATGACGGAATCAATGTTTATAAGATATGATGAAGGATTTTTTCCAATAATATTTTAAACTCTATAACGAATTACGCGAATTTTTTTTTATTAATAGCCTTGTTACATTCCAAGTAGTGTATGATTATAAATTTGCAGAGGAAATAGTACGAAATGTATCCCTAAATTTCGAGTTATTTTTAAGGACAAGATTAATATATATGTATATATATTGAGACAGATGTTTTCGCGGTCACCGTCTGTGAAATAATATCTCATCTCATATCTAAATCACGTCCAGAAGAAGATGAGTGACATATCATCGAAACGCGGACCTAGTCGAAATGGTCCCTTTTCAGGACCAACAACATACACGGTCAAAACCCCGCAAATATTATGTCATATGTAATTAATTTTCTCGAATATATGATTTTTTTATTTCCATTCTATTTTCTCTTTAATACATAATCAAATTGAACATGCATGTTATATACTTTTGCATTATTGTCAACTATTACCTGGCACTATAGCAGTAGGTAAAAAATAAAAAAAATATGATGATTGAAAATTTCTTCTAATTAGCTTTCAACAGCGGACACCTTCCTAAAACTGATATTTACAAAGACACGGCGGGTGTTCCTTGTTAGGAGGTTACAATATTTAATTCTGTTACATGAGTTCTTTCAAGCTTAAATTACAGCTATATAGTTCTATATCTATCCCATTTTGTATAGATACTCATTTACAATCCTAAAATATCCTATAAAGCTAAAGAAAGATGATATGTTAATAGACACCTGCTGTATACTAATGTTACAATTACAACTGTATTAGAAAGATGATTAAACTATGTCACTATCAAGATTGCATATGTCCAGACAACCAGCGTACTGTATTTGCAAATCAAGAAGTTGTTCGTTTAGCTGAAACACGTTTGCTTTCCTACCATTACTAACGGTATACAACATATATGCAAAAGCGTATAATTGATGATAAGTATTTCAGGTATTAATTATATACGCTCCGCATCCACATATTATAAGCGCGTGAGAAGGAAAAGAAAAGAAAAAAAGAGGGAGCCGAACGAAGAGACCAACCATCAGGACGAGTGCCTAATTGATACAATTTCAGCGCTGACAGCGCGGCAGTGTGGAGCCTCGTATAGAAAGGATTTCGATGTAACGTCGCGACCACCTGCCTCCCTCTCCTCCTGAACTGAAGATCGGCCGATTGCTTGCCCCGCGCGCTCTTCCCGTATCACAAACACCGCATAATGTGGACACTGTGTCCAACAATCCTATTTTCAAATGCTTTGGGCTCTCGCTTCCTCTTAGGCCGAGTTGGTCCGATTCGGTTTACGACACTAATGCATACTACTTATCTTTTTTATTGTTTGTGAATGGCGAGGAAACTGGAAATTACAATCAAGTTGGAGTATCTATTTAAAAACCAAATTAGGCATTACAATGATATTATAAGATTATTCAAAGTCAAAGTACCTAATGCTTTATTTGAAACATACGGGGAAGATTGGTTTCTAGCCCAAACTATGCGAATTTCCCTAAAACTAAGTCATATACACAACTACGAGTATGGATTTAATACTACGCCTGCAACGTTTCCAACTTTTTTCTTTACTTCTTTCAATCGCATAAGTCCTTATGTAATAGAGAGTTTTCGGGAAACCTACGCTAAAATAGCGTGCGTGATAAATTTGCGCCCAAATTAAAACTTAGCTCTTGGAAAATATCGTAGCTTTAGCATTAGCGTACAATTTGCAGTAGGTTGTCCGAAAATGTCCTAGTATATGTAGACTTCATAGTTCCATACTGAATTACAAAGAAACACAAATGCAAGAGAAGATAACATTAAAAAAATTATTACATTCTATACAGTGAATATTTACAATAATGGTAACTCGAAATTTCTATGGGTCCATTAATACAGACTTAATAAGTAAAGGAAATGCATAAAAAAATATAATTCTTTCTAAAATTAGTAGCGAGTATTAGATCCTCTATTCAAAATAACTTCAAACATCCACATCTTCATACTGTATATCAATTTGATCAATGTTGAAAGAGGAATATCATTCCAACACCTTACTATCACAGATTTTAGTTCTTTGACGCTATCGTATTGTTTATGATTGGCACACATCTCTCTTACCAATACTCCCCAAAGATTTTCGAATGGAGTTCAGATCGGGCGAGCAAGCATGCCCATTATTTGCCCAAAACTATTAAACTATTGTCACCAAAATTTCGACTCATCACAACTTTGGTGCTCTTGCGTAAATCGTGACAATAATATTTGAAACCAGGCCCGTCCAAATTAAATTTCTTCTCATCAGATAATATAACGTCGTTCCACTCATGATCCTATCTCATATGATCTTGCGCGAATTTTAGTCTTGCCTGTTTATGTGTCTCTTTTGAAACCCTCTTTAACCACAGAAAACGTTTACTGCCACATAAAATTTGTTGTACACGTCTATTTGTTACTGATAAATTTAAATTACAAATTTATTCGTTGCGCGGTTATATTACCAGAAGAGGCTAACCGAAATATTGATGAACGCTGCCTTCGAGTTAGTTTTTGATTACTCCCCTTAGCGCGATTTTTACCGTGGGAATTGCCCAATTTTATAAAATTGTTGATGATATGAAAAGACCATTTTTCAGACTACTACTCTTTGTAGGACTAAAATCGCTGACATATGGAGTAAGTCAAGAACTAAAGTAAAATATCCGAACCTTTCTTTAGCTGTAAGACCTCTACTACATGATATAGTGAACCTTTTTATATCATCCCCACTAGAATCATGGACTCTAGATCCCAATAAAAATCCACCAGGTAACTTAACGGGCCCGGGAAACAAGGAAACCGATCCGAACTTTATTGGCATATCCGAGGAATCACATAGAATAAGCCAGACAGATTTAGGAGTGAGTTTGTGATCTGAGTTTATCAAAATATCAAGCAGAATCCTTAGCTTCAGGACTCAAATGATAAGATAAGAATATGCACATTCCATAGTAAGCAGCAAAAACTGCAGCGTTTATCTTAACATCAAGAGTACCTAGTATTCTGCAGCGATCGCAAAGTGTTATTAGAGGAAAAGGGCCGGACTCACCACCTAAAAGAGTGGATATTTTTAACAGACTTTTCGAAAACTAATTTTAAACAGTCATAACGGAGATGAAAATCCTTCTATTCCCATTGTTTATGCTGTCAACGTAAAGGAACCTTATGAAAACGCGAAACTACTATTTTTATTATTGAAATTTCGAACAAAATGAGATAGGATCCGGAATGAAGATATTAGAAAAATAATAAAGCAAGAACCAATAATAAAAAAATAAGGAGGAAGACATTAAATTGGTACGGACAGATAGTAAAGATGAAGATAGATAGAATTACAAGAAAAATAATGGAGACAGACGACTTAGAAAAGAAAAGAAGAGGGAGATCTAGGAGGAAATGGATGTACCAGATAAGAGAAATTGGTAGAAGAAAGGGAAAAAGAAATGAAAGCAATGGCAAGAAATAGAAGAGACTGGAAAAATGGGTACTAAAAGAACCGGAATCCTCATACGACACCTGAAAATGTACAAGGATATGAGAAGAAGGAAAAGAAAAAAAATCTAGCGCATTTTACTCCATGGAAAATGTAGAGAATGGATTCAAAATTACCAGGAAACATTCTACAAGAATCACCTTTAGTTCATGTAGTACTCAAATGGTTTAATTTTCTGTATCAGTGTTACTTTTGATGCAGAGGTTAGAGAGAGGAGACTGCATTTCTTCACGACCGTCTCATATTTGCAAAGCAATTTAACTTTGATTAGGTTAGTTATTGTTAAACATTAAAAATCAAATTCCATGCTGCACACTTCTTAAATGCTCTTAAATATGTTTACCTACATACGTATAAATATTAAATTACGTTAATTATTACGCCAAGATGATTCCTAATTGGTGTTCAGTCTTCTTTTCTTGTTAATTTTTACGTTGTTTCTTTCTACTCCACTTTTTTATATACGTAAACCAACGAAAAAAATGAGTTAATCCTGCAACAAAGGGCATAAATAGGTAAAACCGTCGGCGCCTGTACATCGTCAGAAAAACTGATCGGGACCGTATCTTCTGGTATCAAAGTAGACACCGACACGGTCGCGATAAACAAAACACGTCCTTAAAAGTAGCCGCCCTAGGGGCGACGATCGAACATCGAACGAAGCACACCCAGCTAACTCTCAAGCACTTGGACCGAGCGGAGACAGTGTTTTATTGACAAGTAAGTGTTCCACGGCCGCCGTTGATGTTTCATTCTCACCGCCTATGCACCGGCGCGCCCACGCAACACATCTACTTGAAAACGGGGAGATGAAAAAAATCAACATGCACACAATCTCACATGCATGAAGTACACGAGAAGGCAAAAAATTTTTTCGGAGCAATTCCGTAATACCTGAACATATACATGTACTTGTAGACGGATGAATGGGGAAAAGAGATTTTACTGTTTCGTTTTTTTTTTTCTCTTTCGATAATGCAGCGCATGTGAGAGTGTAGTTATTTTTTCTCGGTTATGCAGTTAAAGTGGAAAGATATTGATAATTTATTACGAACCCATTATAGTTAATTAAATACTTAATACCGTAATAAATTTTAAAGCTCTAGTGTGGCTGGTGTTTCTCGGAAGTTACTTACTACTTTTAATGGTAGTATTAAAATAAAACTTAGTTATTTAGAATAAATATACACTACAAGAACCTGCCATATGTAGACGTGTAAATGAATTGTGGGACATGCAATATATAACGGTGTTAAGATTCCTATAAAAGGTATTTATACATACCTATAAATAGTGACCTTCATGGTTACTCCGCGGGATACATTTTTTAAACTGAAATCTAGGTCTAAATAAACTGTAGCGATTAATTTACATTTAATATGTCGAACTGATGATAAGTATTTCTATTTACTGTTAACTTGAAAAATGTACCCATAAAAGCGGTTACGTTGTTTACTTACTAAAGCACAATTGTACCATTTTAACTTAAAACCATATAAATGGTAATAATAATAATATTTATTTGCCCAACAGAAACATATCTAATTACAGGACAAAAACAAAGAGAACACTAATTTGTTGAGATACTTACGAAAAAAATCCAGAAAGTAAACTATGGATATATATAAAACTGAATTGTAGAGATAACCTAATGACTAAATTCTTTGCAATAAGCTAGAAAGGGAACTAAAATTAATATCCAGTTTCTTGCCGGTTAAAGGTATATTGTTAAACACGGTACATATTCGGCGGACAGGATATTTTAAAAGTGTTGGTTTTTGCTGGCGGACAACAAAAGGTGTTACAGAAACGGCTTGCGTATTGAACTCTACCTAAGAGTTGGGATGCACCAATATTAGAATGAGGTAAATTGTAGAGAAACTTAATATCAGCTTGATTTCGCCGACTATGTAATAAGGCCAAATGTCTGCAACAATACCGCATGGCTGTATCCTTGAGGAGGATATAAACCAAATTGTCTGAAATTAGTATTTTAAAAAATTTATTTGAACAGCTTCCAACATATTAATATCCGTTAGATAGATGAGTGACCATATTAGTGACCCGTATTCCAGCTTAGAGCGTACAAATGCAAAATAGAGCATAATTACTGGTACCCGTCTTTAACAGTCGTAGAAGGATTTATAGGGATATCGTTAAAACGACAATCCGTTATAATCGGATAAGTTTTACAAGTGTACGTGAATATGTTGGTCTTGGACACATCCATGCCTAATTTGTTTTAAGAACACCACAAGGAGGGAGCAGTGATTTGTTATTGCAGAAACGTGCAGTCTTCATTTGTTTGGATTCGATAACGCAGTTTCAGATCATCTGCAAATAACAACTTTTCACATTTCAAGATATTAAAGTTCCGTATATATAACATCGACTTGTTCGTGAGTGTCCACAAAACTACGCTTATATTCCGATAGGGATCGTCGGATTTGTATATACTCACAAATACTACCACCCCTATACAATGATAAAGATGTATTTGGAATGGTTTAGGAAAGTTACTAATGATCGCTATTGGGCAAAAATTTTCAGTAGAAGTAACGCTTCTTTTTTATGAATCATAATGATTTTAGTTATCTTCCAGCAATTTGAAAAAACAGAAGTTATTAAAGAAAGGTTAAATAGATAACATAATGGTTTAGCAGAAACATTTTCTCTAACTAGAAAGCTGGGTAAGTTGTCATGTCCCATTGTGTGTTTATTTTTTAACTGTTTCAATGCACGATAGACATCTGATTCTTGAACTGACACCACACTGATAAACTGATAAACTGATTATAGTTTAATGTTGCAGAATTTTACTGGTCAAAGCTGGAAGAATGTGTATAGACTGATGTAAAGAAATCTTGGAAATCGTTCACAATTAAAGATGGTATTACAGACAAGTTTCCATTTTCAGTCTTGACAACGTTAGGAAAATCTCCAAAATTGCTTAGGAAGTTTTTAATATTATTTTGTACATTGAGCATGTAATTTTTATATAATACAAACGACTCAGACTTTATTGTTCAACGCAGCTCCCCATATCTATTAAAATCCTCAATGTTAGTAATTTTTTTTGTATTTTTGGTGATATTGAGTAAACCACATTGGATAGTTTCTAGGTTTACAACTACGTTTATAGGGAACATATTTATTCAAGCACTCATAGATTTAAACAACAGTTGCACCAAAAATTAAAAATTAGGAAGCTAAATTTAACAATGTATTTGAAGACAGTTGACGTATTAACAGAACTTGCAGTTGGTATAGATCCCGACAATAAAAGGGGGATAATTTTGTCTGCAAATTCTAAAATTGGTGCTTTCTTTCAGATGAAAAACGGGACCAATCAATATAACCTACATCTCATGCACTCTTTCAATAAACAAACCAATAAAATGCAAATATATCCCACAAAAAATTATCATACAATTCGTTCCTGCAGCACAAGAATGTTTTATGACCAAAGGAACTTTCAAATATATCCCAATATACTCAAAGAAACATTTGTTATGATTATATAAATGATAAAGGGACCAAATGAAAACAGAAACTTATATTTGAAATTTTTATTAGCTAGATATAGTAAACGAAATTATATTTTTGAAAAATTTGAAGATAATACTTGGTATTACCACCGGTGGTTTTTATGATCGCCTCCGATTTGGCAAGGATTCATTTAACCTCCGTATATAGCTTGATCCAAATTGTCCCACTCCCCACAGAGGGCATGTTCTAACTCATGCAGGTCTACTCGGATCCGTACCATTCTATGAATAGTCTCACAGACTTTCGATAGGATTCCTCATCAAGGTATTCCCGGACGATATTATCGTGCATTAAAAAGAATTCGTTGCCTATTGTGGGTAGTCATTGTACCTCTATTTACCGATACTAACTCTATACAGTCTGCTAAAGAGATGCCTCTCCAAACCATGATAGAGCCATCAAAATTAGGCATAGATCTGATGTTGTACTGGGAGTAGCGCTCACTGTCTCATCTGTACACTGGTATACGTCTATCTGAGGTATAAAGAGTAAATCTTGACTCACCTGTGGTGAGTATGTTGGCCCAGTCATTCATTTCCCACTTGGCATGTTCCTTAGCAAACATTAAGCAGGTCACTTGCTGATTTCTAGCAAGAAGACCAACTCTGGCTCTTATTCCACTATGATTCAACCTATTATGAACGGTTTCAATACTTATTTGAGTATTTCTGATTCTAACCAAGTGGATCTGTAATTGCCTTGCAGTTACATCCCTCTGACGTAATACTTGTAGTAGTATGTACTTGTACGTACATCTTGGGGAGTAGTACAGCTTGAACAACCTTATACTGGTGTTCGAATGTAACCTCCTGTATCCCTACCTCTGGCTACTGCCTTACAAGCACTTGACTGATTAATGTTCATCAAATTAGCCACGTTTGTTTGAGATGGCCCATTTTCGATTAAAGCAACTATACTAGTCCCTTGTTCGGGAGTTAAATTACTCATTTGATTTCTAATAATGTTAGTAAAGTACCCTAACAGCGCATTTTAAGATTTGTCCGCATAGGAAGACTTTTAATAAACAATCAAATAAACCATGTGTATACGCACTTTTCTAAAATGTTTCTATAATAACAAAAAAGAACTTATTCAAAAGCTAGTTGTACGATTTTCGTTGTATACTTACAGCTTGTGCGTATATGGCAAACATATTGTGGACGTATACAAAATATTTCACCTTATAAACGCCTTTTCGTGGTCTATGCGTTTGGCGGAGTGTATTACAATCTATTATTTACAATAAGATCAGAAATTATATTTTCAACGTTATTGTCATTTTTCTTAACAATTTCCATATACAAGTTAATATTTATATCGTCAATTTGGTAACTAAATGAGGCGTAAAAGTATAAAATAAAATTTGGGGGTTACCATTTGAAGAAAGCACTAACGATATAACCAATTTCGATGAATCAACCTCTACATTCGGTTACTACATTGAAAAAGGTAGAAATAAAACATATATACTTAGTTTATTCCTCACGTTTTACCCACACTGTATATATAAATACCTTTTCCTTACACTTAAAGTTTGGAATAAACGATATAGGTCATATCAAAAAGATCAGACTCTATTCCAATAAAAAAGAATGCTATGGTATATTGAAGAAAAATATTTTCTTTAACTACCCACTTCTCAAACCTGATGTTAGAAAGAATTCCAGCGTTGCCAGGCGTAGGCATACATGTAGGCATTTCTTTTACAAACGCCCATCTCTCAAGAAAAGTCTACTTGAAAACCGAAAGCAATTGGAAAATACGTGACAAGTTTATAGGTGCATAAATTCTTATTTTACTGGCGTACTCAAACGTATAAGTACACTGTATTTTGTAACATATTTTTTATCTGATGTATATTTTATAGCTCATACATGAATGCGTAATATACATTCCCGTTTTACGTATATTAGAAACTAACGCTACGATTTTTATAGTGTACTAAATAGCGAAATAGAAGCTAAAATGAATATCTGATTTATAAATAATGCAAGCACCTTACGTGAGAGTATATTCAAGAACATGTTTATATAATTTAACCTAAGTATTACATTTTCAGCACGGAAATAACATTCAGCATTAAACTGATCTATAAAAACAATGAAATATAAGCTTTATGAAAATTACAAAGTCACCAATGCGCTGATCTAGTACAATTAAGAAACACACTTGTGAATATGAGAAGATACAGGTGAGAAAAACAGGAACACATGATTTATATCGATAGTTTTCTTGTAATAACTTTGATTACGTAATGGGCAAGTTATCTGTGATAAAACTAATTAAGCATTAAGTCAAAAGCGATCTTTTGCTTAACTTTCCCATCTAAAATATGCTTTGTTGGCTTTATGCACGAGGGATGTGTTTTAAGGTTTGCATACTGAGACATAGCATAACATTTACCAAATGTTAGTACGAAAAATTATCTTCCATTTTTAGTTAACTTAAATCCAAAGATTAAATGCTACAAGTTAGTTCCAATAGCTTTTTATAACTTTCAAGGACAATTATCTGAATATGAACATCTCGCCGAGTTGATTTCTGTTTTCATGATGAAGCACCACATCAGTCAACAATTTCTCGATGGTATAGAATTCAAAAGTGGACGGATTAGTTTTAGTGACGATCCAAGAGTAGATACACCAAAAACTGCAGTCACTCAGGAAAATGTCGATGCTGTGCGCAAGATAATCAACGAAGATCAACATGTGACATACCGCGAGATTGTGGAATCATCGGGGAATTCAAAGACATCAGTTTAAAAATATTTTGCATGGAGAATCGTGTCTAAAAAAATTAGTTTCCCGTTGAGTTTCCTTTGACCGAGGGACAAACAGCAGCCAGGGTGAATTCGTTACAGGAAACACTATAGCGCATCAACGGCGGAAACTCTAAAAACGTGTACAATATCGTCACTAGTGATGAATCTTGAATTTACTCATACGAGCCTAAAAATAAACGCCAATCGTCTGACCGAACGACGAATCACTCTCCACCAAGGCAATGCAAGTTCGCAGACAGCATGCAAGACCTAAATTTTTAACGCAACAAACCGTAGATTTGTTAGACAATCCTACGATACGTACAGTCCAGTACCCAATGATTTCTTTGTGGATGCCTTTAAAAACACAATTTGGACTGTACTAACAAACGAGTGGAATAACTATTTCCAGAGTTGGTTGGAGCGCATGCAAAAGTGTATTAATCTTCGTGGATAACACTGCAAAAACAAGTTATCTACTGTTTTATATCACCTCTGCAAGTAAGACTTAAAAGACAACCTCGTATTGACAATCAAAAATTTATGAAGAGGAAGAGTACACGTTTACAGTTTATGTATTGTCCAAGCGAACGTAAAAAATATGGAATACAATTCATAATTTCTTTAAGAGTCTGATTGAGAAAAATACGCTGGCAGGTCAACTTTTAATTTTAATTTAGCATCTTTTAGGCATAAAATTGTTGTTCTTTCTCCTTTGCTTTCGAAGTGGTAACACGATAAATTTTCTTAACTACTCTTCTTAACTCTCCCATATTTTGAGAACTTCAATATAAAGAGTTTTACTTTATACGTACAACAATATTCCATTGAGCGAAATTAAGGCGAATAGTTTTTCCACTATAAAACTCAAAAATCAAGCGAAACTAGGAAAACGTTGCAACACCTTAAAATATGAATACAACTCCGATAGTAAGTTTTTATTTGCATCGGAAAAGCTGTACAAAAAAAAATTAGCTACATTTCCGTTTCGCAAGTTTCTGTTGTTCTTCTAGTCAAAATTGTTCGCTATTTCTTACAGAAACAAAACATCAAAACCTTGATGTTAATTGGAAACCGCAAGAAAACCAGATCGCGACGCAAAGTTGTGAAGCTTTTCAACGTTAAATATCCAAACCACAATCCAATAACGCAGTTGTGCGTCAGTAAATTTTTGGGGAAATTTGAAGAGAGCGCATATATTCGTGTAGGTACTGTAGGTGATGGTAACGTATGTCCTAGCGTCAATGCAAATACACAGTTGGATGTGCTACTAGAGGTACGAAATAAGGCACACATATCAAGTCGTGGAATTGCAGAAAATTGCAGTATTTGTCAGCTAACCGTTTTGAATATTTTGAAGCGAGAATAATTTCACCTCTACAAAATTGTCCGGGTACAGAAACGAAGTGAGGATGACGAAAATATACTTAAAGCACTAGCAATGAAGATTAATGTACTTTTGCATGCGCTCCAACCAACCCAGAAAGCAGTTATTCCACTCGTTTCTGACGATTGGAACCTTTGACCACGCAGTTTGTTCTTAATATTCGGAGAGGTAAAGAAAGAAATTGTTCAGAGTTGGTCTTCCGAAACTCAACGATGACTTGCGGAAAACAAATGCTTGTACACCAAACGGCAGTACCAATTCTTTGATCTTGTAGAAGAATTGTCGACCATCTTTTAGAGACTCTGCGAGAACGGATGACTTTTGTTTTCTTTTCTTCACCTTGGAACATACAAAGAGACTATTGGCGTTTCTTTTCTGGCTCGTATAAGTACTTCGAAGCTGTATCACCACTGACGATATTGTACACGTTTTTAGAGTTTCCGGTGTTGAAGCGGTTTAAAGTTTTCTGACACTACTTCACCCTAGGTGCTTTCTGTTCTTCCGTCATGAGGTGCGATGTCAAATGAAAAACTAATTTCTTTACGCACAATTCTTCATGCAACATTTCTTAAACTGAGATCTATGAAATCCTCAATAATACCCCAATCTCGTGGTCTGTCACATGTCTTCGTTGATGATCTTACGCATAGCATAGACGGTTGCCTGTTATTTCTCCGCGCTCTCTCTGGTTTAGCAATTCATGTGTTGCTCAGGGGAAGGGTCGGGAAACTGTACCCGCTTGTTTTCGCTGTGCTTGAACCGACAGGCGAGTATTCTATTCTTTTGGCACTAGTTAGCGCCAAGTATATTTACTTGTCCTGTAAGTTTAGATATGGCGATAGTAGCAGGGAAGAAATTCCAATGTGTTGAGCATAAATCGCTCGAAACCACGTTGATGACGCGGGGCACAGAGAAACATGTCTGTGTGCCAGCGTTTTTTGTTTCCTAATATTGTCTTTCTTGTGAATGATTTTACCAATGCCATCTGTAACTGTATTTAGCAGCATTATTATGTCAGGCATGTGTTGTTGTTCCCATAAATACTAAACCATATAAAGAAAACCTACGATCATATTAAAACCACACCAATGATGAGATCATAATAATACGTCTCACCATTTAGATACAGCCATGCAAAAATTATAGTATGAACAGTGCTGTGAAAGCATTTTTGCGAACGAATCTGTTTAAGTCCGGATTTGAACTCCCACTCTGATAGTAATTTCAAATGGTTACATATTTTATTACCAACTCACAAGTAAGACCGATAATACGTTGCGGAATTTGACCTACCTGATCTTATAATATTCAGTTCCACATTATTATAAGTATGAACACCCGCGTTAATTAAGAAGATTATATTACCAATGAAATAACCCCATGCATAAATTACACTACACCCGCTATGCATAAATTTTAATGTGTAAGAATGCCCTATTTCAGTAGGTAAGCTCTGCATGAAATGTGAAAATAAAATTAAATTTAAATTGCTTTTATTCCCCCCAAAAAAGCGAACAATAAGTAATTTGTGAATTAATTAATAATTAAGAGCAATATATACTTCTTAAAGTTTCAAGGATACACATTCTTTATTTATCTTTCATTTTAGCCAGTATAAAAAGAGCTTTCTTCGATTTAGAAAGAAGAGTTTCTAAATGGATGTTAAATTCAGCACAAATTTGAAACAGTTCCTGTACGCGCTAGTATGATGGTCGAACGGCACCAAAGATGTAGCAGTTTAAATCATCAGGAATAATTCATCACTTAAATATTTGTACACAAATTCGTATATATTTCGTATTTAGTTATTAATCAAATCACTGTTGTTCTACCATCTAGCTGCAGAATCGCACACAACTGGAAGCACACTCCAGTCATTATTGCAGGTTTTCCTTATAAATTTCACTTATTTGAAGTATTTGGAAACTTTAATGTAGTTTCGTAACATCAAAGGTGTTTGAAACGACGATTACATAGAAAAATGAAGTAAATAGATAAACTTTTTAAATGATTAATTTGTATTTTTTTTCATTTCATTACTGATCGGTCCCTAATTTTGAACCACACCTTGTATGTACACTACCGTCCATATTAGTTCGGACACACAAATGAATTTTTAAGAAACGAGAAAATATTCAAACTCATTTTTCGAAAACTTAAAACTTTTATTGCATTTTATTAATATCGACTAAAATTAAAGTATATAATTAAAAAAAGTAATTCTAACAAAAATAAACAAAAGCTTGCACGGTCGCGATTCATTTCGGCGGCGATTTTTGGTGCTGTCAGTCTCTTATTTCCGTTGCTCAGTAATTTTATGCGCTCATCGTCGGCGTGAGTTGTTATTCTCTTACGACCTGAAGGTGCTCCATCTCTTAAACTGCCCGTGCGTTGATGTCTACGAATGATATCACTAACAGTCGATCTATTAATATGTACTTTTTCGGAAATTTGAGGCACTGCATAACCTTCTTGATGAAAAGCAACAATGACAGAGCGCTTTTCTAAACTTGTCGGTTTTCCTCTCGGCCTTTTGATAACTTTAATCAGGTCCACACAAAAAGATACGCTCCTAACACTATCCTACACACAGGCAAGTTTATTTAGAAACTAAAGCATTTGCAAATTCTCCCTCCCCAAAGAGTATTGTAAATTTATTAGCTGCAATATTGTCTCAAAAATAATCCTATGCACTATATTTTGCAACAGTAGTATAGCTTACAACATTTTGCGGGGTGCCCGGGTAGAGGAACATTTTTATACTCCGATGAACATAATTTTTCGAAGGAATGTCGATGCTTACCGTCTCTTACAGACCTTTAATTCAGATTGTTAGTCATTGTCTTATATTTAATAACAATTATAACATAAAATATATTGTTTATTGCTAATTATTTATTGTTGTGATTATTGTACGCCTATGATATCTGTTACAATTTGTGAGCTTTAGTTATTAGTATGAAAACTCCGGAGAGATGATGAAACTTAAACACCTGGGAAATATGCTCTTCTAACTGTGAATTAAATTTCTATTTAAGCCGATTTGTAGATTACTCTATAGTTAATTAAATATACATACAAATGCTACCATACAGGTGAGAAACACATGCAATACTGTTCTTAACACACCAACATTATATAGGAGAGCATAAGCATTTAGTAGCTAACACCTGTCGGTCAACAATGTTAACTCAAATTAAAAGTTGGTATCTTCTCTCCAAGTTTCTATATAGAAAGTCGTAAATACAAAGGGTTACGTATTGTTGGTACAAACGTGCATCTATAACTATTCTGGTGTATGGTATATTTCACACCACTTCCTACCTGCACTTAATTTAGTTATCTCGGCCGGTTGTCTGCGTGAAATATGTAACATCGAGAAGCGACCCCGACAGCGAATATTCACACATAGCGCCGTAAAAATTTATTTCGCTTGCATAAAATATTTCGACGTGGCGATTCGGTATGGAGTTTGCGTCGGCCATCTTGCCCTGCGTAGAATATAGATTGCAAGTGGTCACGGAATACGACCATAACAATACGTTTTCCCTTCCGTCTTTCGAAATCTAATTCAATTCACTTAGTTACAGCCGGCCGTGGTTGCGTTTCGTGGTGAATGGTGGTAGATATCGAATTTACGCGATACATTGCTACTCAAATCGTACGAACGTGTATGTGCGAGAGAAGGAGAGAACGAAGGTGCTACGCATGATGGGCTGGGTCGAATGGAGGACCTTCTTATGTAATTATTTGATTAAGTTGGGGTTGTGCGGTGTATTAGGGAAAACACTTCGTTATTGATGGCGGAAATTCTTTGGGGTAGTTTGGACAAATAAACATTAAGCCAATTTATTTAATAAATGTCTGTGTGGTTTCAGAAAGTCATCAACTTGCGACTCTTTGATTGTGCCATCGTGGTTTCTTCAATTTTGGAAGGTATATTGGTGTGGTAGTTGCGGTGTCTCCAATATCTTCAAGAGTGTTTGTCAAAGTATTTTGTTTCATAAAATGTCATATTACCATATTCTTTTTATTGCAAATCCAATTGTCATTAGGTTTTACATAAGTAATAAACAAAGATTTATTTATTTTAGCGATATACCAGGTGTCCCAGGTGTATGCATAAGTTTTTTCCGTTTTTTTTTTTGCTAAAAGGAAACACGTAATTTTCAAGGGAAATTATTATTTTTTATTCAAAGTATTGACTATCGGCTTCCCCGCATTTCACCAACCCTTCAGGTAATTTACGGATATCATGCCAGAAAAACTTCATCGAAATTGCTGAAGTGTTACTCTGCGAACGTGTGCCCCATTAATGCGAAGAGGTGATAGTCAGATGGCGCCAGGTCTGGGCAGTACGGCGGATGCGGAATGTCCCATCCAAATGATTTCAAGGTGTTTTTCAATCGTTTTGCTATGTGAGACGGCGCATTCTCGTGTAACAAAATCAGTTTGTCATTCTTTCTAGCCCATTCCGGTCATCTTTCGATGAATGCGTGTTTTGAATTAATCATTTGTTGGCGATAGCGTTGTACATTAACGGTTTAACTGGGCTTTAAGAGTTGTACTCATTTACCGAGTTTATTGATCTTTCCCATTGCTCGTAAACATCTGCTGGTTATTTCTTGTGATACATGTAATGCTTCTGCTAATTGTCATCGAATTTGAGTTAGGTCATCATCCAATAACTTCTGCAATTGCTCGTCTTCGCATTTTTGTGGTCTATCAAAGCGCTCACTGTCTTTCACATTGAAATCACCACTTTTAAATTGTCAAAGTCTATCAAAGCGCTTACTGTCTTTCACATTGAAATCACAACTTTTAAATTGTCAACACCATGTCTCACATATTCTAATTGATGGAACATGTTCACCACATGTTCCTACCAGCAAGCGATGACTTTCAACGTAAGCTTTTTTTTCTCCGAGTTTTCTGGCATGGCTTTCATAAATTACCAGAAATATGGATGAAACACTTTGAATACAAAAAATGAATTTCCCTTGTAAATTACGTGTTTCTTTTGAGTAAAAAGTCGGAAAAACTTATGCATACACCTGGTATAGTCACATTTTAACGATATTACGATAGAAATCTCCCAAGGATCTGCCTTGTGATCACTTTTCTTTCTAATACATTCACAGTGCGACTAACAAGTTCCGAGACTCGAACTATATTGAGTAACTAATAGCACCATTTATGTATTCAGCCCGATGTTTGAAATCTCTAACATTTCTCTTTCCTATCTACTTGCTTCAATCAATCGATAAATAGCAAAATTATGACAGTTCTCCCAAAACAACTTTTGTGTCGATGTACTAACATGGCACAAAGAGCAGTTATTTTATTTCACGCACAACTTAGTAAAAATAAATGAGAAACACATTGGTTGATGCAGCAAGTGTATGAAGACGATTTTTGGATTATAGCAAATATTTTTCTGTTGCATAAACCTTTTTTTGAAAGTTAGAAAGATATTAGAGGGTGATAATAGTAAACGAAAGCCAATTCCAGCTGGAACACCAGAAATGATCGGGAAAGTACGTGGTTTTACCGAAAATGATCGCAATTCTTCGCTGAAAATGATGGAAGAGGATTTAAACACAAACGAAGGAACAATCGGAACCATTATTCAGGAGGATTTGGGCAAAACAGTGGTCTCTACAAAATTCATTCCACATACTTTGACGGATGACCAAACAATCGCGCCAAAGTTTCCAGAGAAGTCGTTGCAGCCGCCAGAAACGATCCAAACTTCCTGTGCTATAGTGCTTTCGGTACAACGTAAAAACCAAGCGTCAAAGTGCAGAATGAAAGTCGAAAAATTCAGAATAAGCCAGAAAACACGAACAGTTCCATAAAAATTCAAAACAACGCTCGTTACATTCTTCGACAGCAAAGGAGTTGTCCACATGGAATTCATTCCTACTGGATAAACAATTACTGGCAAATATTAAAATGTCTGTTGGGCAGAATCCATTGTATTCGACCCGAATATCGTGATCCAGAGACCTGGTGTCTGTTGACGACAATGTATAGGGCCACATCTCACTCATTGTTCGTCAATTTTTGGTTCGGCATCAACTCTGTGTGTTAAATCATCTGCCGTATTCACCTGGTTTGATCCCGTGCAATTTTTCTCTATTCCTCAAATAAAAGTAAAGCAGAAAGGATGTCTTTTTTTGAAGATATTTCGAACATCAAAACAGCTACAACACAAGCAGTAGAGGCACTTCCACAAAATGAGCTAGAACACGCATTTATCACTGTGGGATCGCTGTAACAAGTGCATTGAAATCGAAGAAGAATATTTTGAATAAAAAAATTGAAAAATATTCAGATTTCTTGTTTCAATGATTTGTGCAACGGCCAACCTCGAAACTCATTTGTGGCACTGTTCATTCATGACATTTCTAGTTACTTTAGGTCTAGTGCTGGAGGTAATAGGTAAAATGAACCCGTTTGAAAACGCGTATTAACACATTGCTATTGTCCATGCTTTATAATACATTTCTTTGCTTACTTTAAATTAAAACAGATAACTCGTAAACTAGTTATAAGAAGCAGTTATTCTTTTCAATAAAATACCATTCTCTACCTCGTTAGATCTGACAAAGATAGAAGGAATATCCGCTTGTACCCTAACCGTATTTTCCTCTTTTTTCGGAATTTCTCGGGCATAGCAATTAAAATCGACATCCACGCCGTTATGTATTTGTCAACATGATGATTTACCATTTAATCAATCGACAAATTCCGTTCCATAGACTACGAATCGGCTGTACGCTCTATGTTTGGGAAAAATACCTTAATTAAAGTTCTTGTATCCTGTACGTCGTGAAGAAGTTTTTTTTCTGTGCCGTAGATACTTCGTTCGACAGAGGAAAAATGCACACGGTTTGCGAAGCGAAAACAAGAAAGCATTTCATCCCTTTATTATATACAGAGGCATCATAAATAACAATTGTTTCATCTTTTTATTGTAGGTAAATCCATAGTATTAACTAATGTTTACGGTGATTGTGTGGCAAATATTCACCCCATGTCAATATTTCATAAAGATTACTACATTGGAAACTTGTATTTTGATAGCTCACATCTAATAAGATGCAGTTAAGCAGAGAAAGGACAAAAATATAGAACATTAGATCAATCTATCTCCAAATGTGTAAATTCCTTTCCCTTGTTATTAATAAACGCTAAGAGATTTCCTGCATAAATGAACAAAGAAAAACATATCCTCTTGTCATAATACAATATCAAAAGCACTAACATACTGCAAATTATAATTTCAGATTATCATAGGGTATTCTATTAAATTCTTTCAATTTTAAGGACCTCACACCGATTATAAATCTAAAAGCGTAAGGTATATAAGAAGCACAAAACAAATTGCTTTAATTCTTAAAGCACAAGAGATCTCAGGTTGTATGGCTTTATAGGAAAAGCTCTGATCCTGTAATTAGTAACCTCTTCACTTTTTTAACAAGCTATCAGACTTCTTTAAACAATAACAATTCAGTGACGTTCAATTAGCATTAGATACGTTGTTCAAAAAAAAAACAAAAGAACGGATTTTTGGGTTAATTTCATTTTTAAGAAACGAAATAAATATTCAGAATACTTTTACAACGATGTTTTTATAACGGAAGATTTTCTTTTCCACCTTATACAAGGAGAAAAAGAATATGAAAATTATAGGTGTCTCGTGTAATAAATAAAATTTGAATGTAACTAAAAAAGGCTGCTTTTTAAATTCTCCATTTTTAACAACCTAAATGTATTGAACTGCACAAAATAATTAGTGGATGTTTCATCAAATCTAGAGGTTTTCCGTGGTTTCCTCACTGCATGGTAAATGCTGAGAACGAATATCTTAACCATTACACCAGGCGCAAGCGTAATAATGCCACAAGCCGGCCAATACCCCAAGTAGTTGGCTGAAGCTGATTAATAGTATTTAAAAATGGCGATAAATTTTTAAAAAACGCCTTTTAATATTCGTAGACAAGCATCTAAGCGAATTATTGTTTTTTAAGCTTGTTTGGACAAGTTTTAATGTGACATGTTTGACAAAGTACACCATGTTGCATTTTAAATGCGGGAACAACACAAAAATATTCAATTTTACAGTTTATAAGTTTTATTGCAGGAATTCTTGGAACAAATCGAGATTAATAGGGCGTTCGATCACAACGAATGGCCTGGTTTGCTGTATTAAGCAGTTTTTGTGGAACCATATTCATCATTCGGCATATTTCTTGCAGAAACACCTCTTCCCAAAACATCTCAAGTGTGGCCCATTGGGGAGTTGTCTTAGTAGGTAAGTTAGGTCGGTATCAGTTCTAATGTTATAAATTTATACATTCGACATGAAGTTATATTACCAACATTATAATACAAGGTGCCAAAAGCCTTTTTCAAAATGAAGACAATATAATAAAATGATGGCCGTTTAATGAATAAATGTTTATTTTTTATTAGAATACAGGCTTTGGACATTTATTGCTTAAAAATTTTCGTCTAAATATGTTCCGCTATTTTTCTGACACTCTTTTAAAAGTGAGGCAAAATTTTCGAGAACTGCTCCGTATATATTCTCCATTTTAGTCGCCATTTTCCTTGGAATATCCTTTTTTAATTCATCCAGAGAGTGAGGAGTGTTGCTGTATACCTTGTATCCATTGCTGTCAAGACAAAGAGAACAAAATGTTGTTAAGAAACCGAAACCAATGACGCTCTTCATTAGCGAAGTTGAGCCTCTCACCATCAGTGAGCTTTAGTTCTTGCAAAAACTGTAACTTGTAGGGATGGAGACGCAACTCTTCCCACAATATGCGATGTATGCAACTTTTAGAAACATTTAAGACACTTGCCCTTTTGCCCTTTTTGACGTGCTTGGTCACCTCGTCTGAGACTCATCTATTGTTGAACCGGTTTCCTCCAACTTCTGTCCCAACTTTTTACCCAACTGAGTATACGGCGCTTATATAATATGATGAACACCATAGACATTAGAAAATGTTACCTGCGCAATAGCGACCGTTTTGACCTTTTGGTCTGGATGGTTCCGACGTATATCTCGGTACCTCGTCTTGCTTTCAGTTCGAAGGACCAGTACACTATCGGGTGTGCAGCGTGAGGCCAAAACAAATTAGGTTGACACATTTAAATCACTTAACCAATTTAATTTACTTGTACAATCTTTGCTTTACAATTCGTGATTGTTCTTTAGTTGCTTTCGAATTCCTTTTGACTAGGGAAAATTCGTGAACTATATGATCAACGCTACCGAATTCTTACTTATGACTGTTCTGGATGTTTTATAACTTGAGATCTTACTTTGTTGTGTAAGATCCCACCTTTTTCTTTTGTTCTTTTCCCTCTTTCTTTTTTCTCTCGTTCTTCCCCCTCCCCTTTTCTGTCTCTCTTTCCTTCTCTTACTCTTTTCACATTTCTTTCTATTTCACGCACCCCCTCCCCCTTTTTTCATTCTTCTTCTTTTTATTTCATTCTCCTCTTACTCTTATTACATTTCTATATATATCTCATCATGATACGGTCCAATTCCGGAAATAGTTCGTTTATTACAAATAAATAAACGATAACATTAGATAGATGTTAGAACTTAAAATGTAAAATAGAAATTTATTCGGTTTTATCCGAACAATGACAGAATTATTGTGTGGTAGACGCTCCATAGCGACTAAATCTCCAAGGACGGAGCTAGCGATTGGCATAGTCGACGATTGTGTTCGCGCAGTAAACAACAAATTGAAATAAATTTTTGGAATACTTAGTAATTATATGCTCGTTTTTAATTTTAACCTGTCCAGAACGTAATTTATGTAGTAACTAAATTAGGCAAACTCCCATCTGATTTTAAGTTATTAGTGTTCATTCTAAAAGCGTAAGTGAGTATTTTTTGCAAGATTCATTTATTTTGCGACAATACTAAAAAGAAAAGTAAACCAGAATTTCAAAGCTAAACACAGCGAATTCCTTGAACCGTGGAATACTATAATAGAGAGAGAATGCGCTGCCATATTACTTTGCTTGCATATATCAGCTAAATTATAATAAAATAAATCTGGATTGATGAAAATTAATTATAAATTCAATAATTTTTAAGTATGCCTAGGGATGTGTAATTGATATGTGAGTGCTGTATCTATAAATTACTTTACTCTCGCTTTATTCTATTTTATATCGTCTGTTCAAATGGAAAGTCCAACGAGTTCACTTTGGTTTTCCACTAAAATAGGATGCCACGAAAAGTGGACGTGATTTCTTATTTTATAAGCGACATTTGCAATAAGCGGTAGCGGCAGTTCAGTCAATTGTTAAAAACCGATGGAACTTGTATTACTATTCATAATCAATTCATAATTGATGGAAGACATACTTCAAATTAAACTATTCAATTGAACATATTATACATTTTCTCTAGGGCGTGAGATGAAATGCTCAACTCCCGGAAAGTTTTGAAACATTTTAGAACAAATATAAGCTTTCTTTACGTCACAGAAATCTATAGACATACCGTATACACAATAGCGAGCGCTTAAAAGGAGACATATCCACTCGATGTCGAAAAGCGGTATAAATAGAGACGGATACGTCTTACATGGCCAGAAAGGTTGACCGGCGACCCGGTAAAAAATTAATTGAGACTGTATTGCTTGTAAGAGACGGTGTCGTTCGGTTTTATAATTGCCGTCGATCTTTCGCCGATGATGCGGTTAGCCTCTGTGTGCGTTTGTGTGTGTTCGTCGGTTGTCGCTTGTTGTGGTATCCCTGACGATGTTTGTCCCCTTTTTCTCGAAATGATTAAAAGACTGGAAGTCGACGGAGAGAAGTAATAATCGTTTAACGGCCGAAACGACGCTGTTGTAAGATGGGAATAATATATCTTCTAATATGTCTTATGACTACCGTCGAATGGGGATATTTAACTAGCGTAGAATAGCGTAATTAACGTTGTACGAGGTCCATTGTATCAATGAATAATGGGTGAGGAATGTTTAGATTAACAGTTACTATCATTTCGATTCATTTACGTTGATAGATAACGGATAATTTTGATTTAAGGTGTACCTCACTTATATCTTATCTTAATACCTTATTACAGGTAACTCAAATGAAATTGTACATACATACTCCCCACTTCTTAGGTAAAGCACATTTTCACTTTAATAGCCAAGTAAAAGAGCAGTGTATACTGATTTCCCGTTCCTCACCATAACGTAACTTACTATCTTGTAGTAGCTTTTCATACACTCTCTAAAATCTTAATAATAATAATAATGCTTTATTGCCCAACAGATTAAACAATATCCAATTACTAGGTAAAATTTAATTATTAATGTACACATGTGTAAAAATTACCTACAAGTAAACACAGCACTAAGAAGAAAAAAAAAGCGATAGATCAAGCTACTATAAACTTATAACTAACTATATCGCACTGTAGTTGTCTACAGCTTCATCCAAATCGCTTTAATTTAACTTATAAAAAAATAATTCACTAGTGAAAAAAGAAAAATAGAGTGGTAAAAGAATTGTGGTATACATAATATATCTGCAGTTTATATATAGCCAAAAGTGACAGTAAGCAGAAGGTATGTATATATATGTTAACTTACCAAACTCCATACAGTTGAAACTGCTACACATTATATATATAGGGAACCTAATGGAGATATTTATTCCAGGTACGAAACAGTAAAATATATTTGTTTTCCTAGATTATGAACGTGATATAATGAAATTAATTTCACTCAATAATTCAGGGACATCAAGGCCATTATCAAACAAAGTAAATAGGAATTTGTACTCATTCGTTGTTTTCGACGTAGTTTTAAGGAATCAATATTGAATATCTCTAGCAGGGTATTGTGACTAAATCCTTGTATGGGGTAAGTATTAAATTTTTTGAAGTATAAGAACTTTAAACACCTTCTTTGAATCTGAAGATGCATTTGATAGATGTACATAGGTGACCAGACCAAGGACGCGTACTCCTGTCGGGACCGAACAAAACCGAAATGTAGAGGAAGAATGAAAAAAGAAATATAATAAATCCCACCATACCCAACACCGATACAAAAATGCTGAATATGTGGTCTGTAAAGGTCAGTCTTAAGTCTAAGACAACACCCAAGTATTTCTAAGCAAAGGAGATCCAGCCAAGTGATAAGTATAAATAATTGGAGTCGTCTTACGAGTGTAGGTGACAATTTTGCATTTATTCACATTAACTGTTAGTTTATTATTGATACACCACGCTTGGAATATATTCAATTGGCTTTCCAATTAATTGCAATCCTGAAAACTATTAGTTGTTGCATATAATTTTAAGTCATCCGCGTATAACTTTGGACAGCTCAATTGACAACACAAATCATCAAAGTGAAACCAAGTTACTCCCTTGAGGAACTGCAGAGGTTGGCGTGAAGTGATCAGATTCGAAACCCGTATATGTAAAGAAATGGCTTTCTATCAAGAAGATACGATTGAAATAAAGGTAAAAGCCAAGACGAAAAATTGTCCAATTTATTAAGAAGGACGGTATGGTCGCTTCAATCAAAAGCTTTTGTTAGGTCAGTATACACAACATCTGTCTGCCTTCCAGCATCTACACTATCAGATAGGTATTATAATTGTATTATATTATTAAAGACTAATAATAGGTTTAGTAATTGTAACAAGATTAGTTACTGTAGATCTTTGAGAAACGAAACCGTGTTGGTCACTGGTAATCTAAGGTCTAACTTGGGCGTAACTATACTTGTATAAACATTTCCCAAAAAATATTTAGTAATATTATAAGAAAATAATTGGAAATACACTTCTCCCTGTTTTTGAAAACAGGCACCAATTTGGCAATCATCCACGCAGATGGGAAGGTGGATGTCTTGAGAGCAAGAGTGAACAAGTAGCAGAGAGGAGAAGCAAATATATTTGCACAATCCCTAACAAAAAAGGCCGGAATGTCATCATTACCTGCAGCGCAACTATATTTTAAGGATTTCATAGCATATAGCACGTCCACCTTTGTCTATTCGTCTTTCTTTCAGGATTCCTTTTATTTTATCAATTCTTTTAATCCAGTAAGGCATAGATAGGTTGGCTTTTCTAATATTTATCGGAGGATGAAAATTTAATTCTAAGTGTTTCTCGCGCATCTCGTAGCCTTTTCATTGGTATATCCCCTTGTACTAGCATATTCCTCCCCAATACTCATTCTTTATGCTATCTTCCACTTCGTTGAGCTGTTTCCTTCTCGTCTGTTGCTCGTTCGTTCAATGGTGCCAATTTCTTCAAACTTTGTCCTTCTCCATGACTGTATTGTCTCTGTGGTATTTGATATTTTCTAATGTGATAACTTTGGTGTGTTGCATAGAAAAAGTTTTGATTTTCGTTGTAGTTTTTGACGAGTTTCTCTCGGAACTATATTCATGTCTTTTCCTTGCTGCTCTTTATGATACCGTTTACTATTTTTCATTTCTCGTTATATTATATATATTCGTTCGATTTTTTTGTATGTATACGTATTCTCTATGCTGCTTCCTCTTCTATTACAGCCATCTTAATACTTTTTGTTCAACTTTTTGTAATTTTTCTGAATAGAAATATTCAACTTCTTTGTCCGAACTAAAACATTATTGTGTGTAGCTACAATATTTAATTAGTTAGATAGTTTACTAATGCAACTCTTTCTAAATTAATATCACGAAAATTAGGCAGATCAGTTAAATTTCATTTGGAACACAGTAGGTAGAATATTGGATTTTGTTCGCATGTTTCACAATTTCTTTAGATTTGATTGCCATGAAAATGTTAATTTTAGCAATACAATAAGTACCGCAGTACAATGCCTATTGTAATGTTTTTAAGTGATTTCTACAAAAAGCTGCTCGAGGTACTAAAACAGGAGCAATCTAACCTGTCAAGCATCATTTATCTAAACCACAACTATTACAATCACCTCAAACCTGTAATTATTACGTGTTAATATTGTTGGGTAATCTTGGTGCTTATGACAAGCAATTATTAATTGCCGAGGCGTGTCTAGTATTCTGCTACCATATAATAACCGTTTCTTGAACGTAGCAACACAATACCTTCATTTTCGTCCATTGAGACCTCTAAACGCTAGGTCGGTTTCTACCTGAGATGTTTATCAGTTCTTGGCCACGCGCCCACAGATTTATAGGGACAATTTGCCAAAAACCCCGGTCGGGAATTCATGTCCTGCGGAGACCGGGTTCAGGCAGAGGCGCCCGACTAACTCGGGCGGCTTGTTCACCGCATTTTACTGCGAATTTACCATCCGATACTTAGAAAAACACTTAAATCTTAATTGACTTCACTGGTTCGCTTCGATTATTTCGTAGAAATTATCGTGGAGCATGTAAATTGGTACCGAAATGGCCAATTGAACGAAATACTATAAGATATTAACAAAAGGCACCTCTATAAAGTAATCGTATCTCCATAAAATAATAGCACCGGATTATATTCAATAAACTGATTCAATTTAAAGAAATAGACTCCAGTTTTTTTTAACACTAAATGGTAAGTCGATTTGAAACTTTGTTACTCGCGACGAAGAAGGTTATCTCAAAAACTAAATTTGCTTATACATCTACTAGATTTATAGTGGTCTATATGGACTCATTATAGCTCAATTTTAACGCGCTGGAAGTCCATGTCTTATACCGTACTGGATTGCACTGGCCAACAAGTTAAAAAATTTTCCTGCTGACTAAGATCTAATACATATTTTTAACAAATGTAGGTACGCTAATGCTAAATATACAACCCATTTCTCCCTATCACGTCATGCTCTTTTTCTGCGGCATTTCTTGTTTGACGATATTGAAATTCTTAAAAATCGTTAACAGCAAATTGTTAATTATTCAAATAATTATTCTAAGTGAATCTTTAGTCGACAGATAAAAAGTCCACCTCTTCACATCAAGTCGGGTCTTATTAAGCAATATGTTAAAGCTCTGGATTTGCAAGGGAACTGTTTGAAGTACATATGTCAAAAGTTTCCGCGACTCAGCTACGAAAAAATTTATGTTGGGGTATTTGATGGACCTCAAACTAGAACTTTAGCGACAAATTCAAATTTTATCAACTCTATGAACGAAGCTGAGAAAGAATCCTAGACTTCATTCACTATGGTCGCGAACAATTTTCTTGGAAACAAAAGAGCCTCTAACTACGAAGATCCATGAAATCAATGCTTCAAAAATTTCACTGTCTGGGTTGTAACATGAGCATACAGCTCCATTTCATTCATAGTTCCCTTGACAGGTTCCCGAAAATTTAGGTGCTGCAAGTGATGAAGAAGGCGAGAGATTTCATCAATATTGAAATGCCATAGAAACTCGGTATCAAGGAAAATCGGATCCTCATATGATGGCCGACTACTGTTGGAGTGTTCAAGGGGATTGCCAACCAAAATACAGAGCAGAAACTGCAGCAAACGAAAATTTATTCCCTGATTGTTGTTTTCATTATTATATGCCCTCTTGTAATTTTTTAATGATTATTAGAATAAGTGCTTGTACTACACTTGTAACTGATATTGTGTTTAAATAAAGAAATAAGTAATTGAAATTTTATACTTTGTTTATATCTTATCAGTTTTTAAGTAACAAGTTAGGCGTATTAGTGATTCTTCAAAGAGTATAGCATGGTATAGAGTTAAATTTTGACGTGATACACAAAGACTAACATGATTTTCAGGTTTAGCACATCCAAATTAGTAAAAGTCGGCAAAATTGTGTAGGGCAGCGTTATTGACCCGTATACTGACATTGAACCATCAGCTATCATAGTATAGAAAAAACTGATCGAAGTAAGCACTAATGAGAAACTTAAGATGCAGTCCAGAATGCAATTCTGGCAATTCTAACTTCAGATGAATCTGTTGCATCTTCATACCATGTGAAAAAGAGTTTTGGCGCCGGAACTAATCTTCTTTGCTTACAAAACTCTGGTTGATGAGATTCTGGGCTGCATTTCATTAACAATTACTATAAAAGTTCAAGGTGGTCCCTCACATCAACATCATCATTTGTTTATTATGTATATACATATGTTTCGAACTTGAATTTCATACGTGAATTTCAGTAGGTTCTCATTTGTTTTATGTAGAATATAAATATTCGCTTACTATTTTGTCTTTTCCAGAGAGATATGTATGAATAAAAAATATACATAGACGTTCTTTTTACAATTTCACCTCTTCAAAAACCCAATCAAAATGAATGATTCTGAGAAACACATTTGACGTTAATACATTTAGAAATATTCCATATTCTGTGCACAGGGGAACCGCGGAAAAAGAAAATCCGCAAGTGGTCCACCGGATTAAACAGACTATTTTGCTTGGATCTTTTTATTTCTGTATCCAGTGAATGCTGGATAGTACATACATTTATTCCATCTTCGAGATACATACTTTCCTATAAGTTTCATGAAATACGTGTTAACTCAACGAGGCATTAGATTGTTTTGCTAATACTTAGTGCTTATTATTCCCCTAAAATGATTAACTCAAAACACCGACTCTTTTCACAAATTCTCATCTAAGAAACTTGAACAAATGTAAATTAATTATCAAGCCAAGGTGATAACCAAGCACCTGCATCTAAAATATCTGTCACATCTATCTTATCATGATTGATTAATCCGAACATATGGTTTAGAAATTCGTGGATTTGAATTGTTAACTGCGCCAAGGACTATACGTCATAGGGGCCGGATGTATCCTGTACACCAAAGTACCTGCTGTCGTAATCTCACAGGTAAACTGTAAACTGTGCTTTTGTAATAAGAAAACTGTACACGAAAATAAATTACGGTAAATACAGGTGGGCAGGTAAAAACAAACACGTAATTGTTATTATAATGTATTCCTAAATTTTAAATTCTTGCAGGATGACAGATATTTCACAAAATGGAGAATATATAAATCATAATTAGTAGAGAAGAAATTAATAGAAAAATCATTTTTCCGTAATGTATTCATTAATTTTAAAATTATTATGACAAGATACACGCTGCATAAAATTAATATAAATTAAGAGCAGTATAGAAAAATTCAATTATCATTCCATAGCATATATTAACAAAAACATTCCAGATATAATGACGAACATTTGAAATTTGTATTTTTTAAAACAATGCTAAAATAGCACACATTTGATGAAAGTAAATCTCGTTATGACATCTTCATCAAATTGTTTGCCGAGTCTCGCCAGAGCCATTTGTTATTGCTTGTTTCAGTCTTTAAGTTTCGCAGGAACGGACTGTAGAGATTCATTAATTCTGTCCGAAACTCTGAGTTTTTTAACGAATATTTGAATTGGAGGTTATGTGAGGTAGCAAGGTTTATTAAAATGCAAATAGAAAGATTTCCAAGCACTTGTCGTTTTTGTGAAGGAACAACTAGCTTTGGCCCAAAGTCGACGGGAAAACTATAATTTTCTTCTTGTGGTATATTTTCAAATGTGAACCAGTCTCTAATTCTCCAACATCTTCTAGTCTCAAATGGGATAGCACAAAAGTATAACGGAGTCATTTTCAAACTTCTGAATTATTGTTTCTGTATTCGTTCATCGTATTTATAATTCGTCAATTTTTCAATATCAGGCTTGATAACGATGGAATCCAACAACCACTTATTTTGGTTATTAGCCACTTTGAAACTATAGCTCAAAAAGAAGATTGCAGTTATGTAAAAGTTTAGTTTTCAGTAAAGCAGAACGTCTGTTATATGTTTCTTCGTGCTTGTTTTTCAAAAGACAAAATGTTAGTGGCGCATAATGTCTATTATGTAGACCAGAAATGGTTAACCGTTGCACAAAGTACTTTGCGCGGTACGAAAATGTTTCATCCGTATGCAAATTTTTTCTTACGCTTTCACATGCAACTGTTTCATTATTAACTACACTTGTTCATGAATCAGAAATGTTCTCCTTTACTCGTTTTAACTGTGCAGTTTACCAAAACTTTGTGAACTTTATCTAAGTTTTTAGGTAACGCTCCGAGCAATAGTTTTCGTTTGCTGTTATATAACATTTCTTCTGACCCTATCGATATCAGTGTTGGTTATACTGGCAGGTAAATTAATTCTCAATTCTCGACGAATTTTTGTAGATTTCTCAAAAATGCCTTGTGCCTTTCTCTTGCCAGCGTTTGTTCAGACCATTGTGTGGAATCTTTCTGATCAACATCAATTGTAATAATTGGTGGGCCTACTGGCACATCATCAAAAAAACCGTTTTAATTTCCAAAATTGTTGCTATACAAAAGTAAAATTACATTTAAGTCAGTGCTACGGATACTTTACATTTATCTCGAATTCTTAGTAAAAATTGTCGTGGCGGTGTTGAACGATTCCGAAACAATTTATGGGTGCCATCAAGTTTTTTATTCTTTCACTCCAAAAGGGCACCATACTAGGCAGAGTATACGCTGTGGACTTGTGTGGTGTTATACTCAAGAAAACACTTGTAATTTTGACATCAAAGTAATTGCTTATAACTACACTTATACAATTGTAACAAGGATAAATATAAATTTAGCGTTGTGATCGAGACGGTGGGTTCAATATAGGTACGCTGCACAGCATAGAATTACTGGGAATTCCCAGAAATACTAGATTATTAAACCTAAAGCTTTCATGTGAACATTATACAAGTTTATGCTGTACAAACAAGTTAGATACGATACGAAAATAGAGTATAGCCCTTATTGCTTCTAATTTTATTGCTTTTCGTCTGTAGTATACAAACTAGGTGTGCGTACCACGTAACAGGATTTTCCCCACAATAAACATTTGAAAGTGGCAAAGTTTGAATTCTCACAAATAAATATGTTTTAGTTAGGTTATTAGATGAAGAGTTTATTAAATCTATGAAGTTTGTTTATTAAAGGATGATTTTTGGTCACAATTTTTTTTCTTTATTTTTTTGGTTCCTTAGTAAGTGCTTTTAAAGTGTGCATATTCAATTTTGCTCGTCCAAATAAAGCACGTGGTATACAATGGGGATTAGTATAGACCGGATTATATGCAAAGTGAATATATTTTATTTTTTTGATATCTTTAATTATAGTCTATATGTAGACGTATTACACTAATTGAAGTTAACTAGGGGTAATTAGTGATTGTATATTTAGGCATTTCTATCCATATTTTTATAAAAGTTGCATATATTGCATATTTAGGCTTTTTCTTATCCTTTCTATTAGTTAAAATTCCTAGTAAATCCTAATGTAGATCGACAATGGACAATTCTTAGAACGACGAACCTTTTATATTGATTTCTCTTATACTTTTTTCCAAAAACTGCATGTGTTTAATTTCGCCTAGCAGAAGGGATGTGGTAAATACGTTTTATTATTAATTCCCAAATAAACTATTCATTTATTGAATATGAATTTGAGCGAAACAGCATGTAATTGTGTTACGTTTTTAAATGCTGTGCGTATATTCAATGAGTATAGCGAACAAAACTTCTTTATGGATGAAGCCGTATCCTGAACTGGTAAAAGATGGCGACAAAATATTTTGTCGAGCCTGCAGTAAACTGGTAAGTTTAATTTTAGTAAAAGCTTTACAATTGTTTTTAAATTCATTAACTTTTGATATAAAATGACAATTGTTGTTGTAGGTGTCTTGTGAGGGAAAATACTTGATTGATCAACACGCTAAAGCTTCATTACATATTGTGCAGCAATCTATATATCAATGTGTAGCATCAACTTCACAAAACTCAGAACAGGAAGAATATCATACGGATCTGTGTAACGCATTAATTTTGTCGAACATACGATTAGCAAGATTAAACAACGTTAATTTGAAATCATTTCTGCAAAAATATTGCAAACATAACGTACCTGACGAAAGTACCTTAAGAAAAAATTATGTCACATCTTGTTACCAGCAAACAATGGCAGAACTTCAACAATTGGTAGGGAATAATTTTATTTATATCATGGCAAATGAAAGTACGGATAAGTGTGCCCATTATATTGTATTTGTTAATAGGAATTCTTCATGACGGTATTGTAGGTAAATCATATTTAATTTATTGTAAAGAACTTCAAAAAACAAATAATGTGATAATTGTCCAATTCGTTTAAGAAGGTTTAACAAACCTCTTTTTAACTGGAAGTATACCTTGTGAAAAAATTTTACTAATGCTGTCCGACACTGCACCATACAAGATAAAAGTCGCGCAAAATTTAAAAATTTTTTATAGTAACATTATTCATATCACATGTTTAGCTCATGGGTTCAATCGTGTCGCCGAAGACATTAGGAATCAATTTCCTTTGATTAATGATTTAATTAGCAATGTCAAAAAAGTATTTTTAAAAGCACCTTTACCAATCCAATTTTATATATTTTGAACTGATTATTACGAGATGGGGTACATGGTTAGACACTGCAACTTTTTACGCCGATAATTTTGAAGAAATAACAATGTAATTTTTGAAATCACTGCTCACTGCATTGCTCTAGAAAACTGTAAAGAGATAGTAACATCAAAAGAATTGCTACAAAACCTTTTGTATATTAAGTCAAATTATAGCTATTAAGTTCCATTTGTAAACTAGAAACGCAAGGGATGTCGCTCTCGGAATCAATCGAAATTGTAGACGAATTTAATATGCCATGTAAGAGGGTTACAATAGGTAATTCTATATACGATAAATTTAAAAAAGTGATAAATTAAAATGCTGGGTATTTGAAAGTGAAGAAAGTTAAAAAAACTTTTGGAAGGTGAAACAGTAAACGATTTTGACTAATTTTAGTTTAGAATGCAAAGTTAAAAAATCTGTGGATGTTGAAAGCTTTTCTATTTCGAAACATATGCGTTCTGATAGAAGACAAAACTTTCTTTTGCATAATTTTGAAAAACATTTAATTATAAAATGGTTTAGAAATATGTTATAAAAAAATTTTTGCAATAAAGTTGATTATTAAATTTGTGCTCTTATTTATTTTATGTAAGAATGTTGCATATTCTCGCAATTTTTTTGCATATATGTCCCAGGTTTATGCATATTTTCCCAAAAATTGATACATATATATGCATATATATTCCAGTTTCTCTTTGCATATAATCCGGTCTCTAGTGATTAGTTAAAGTACTAGGCGTATAAGATACTGTTTTGTATGTGCGGAGCTCCATTCAACGATGTATGGATTGTATCGAACTGGTTGCTCCAACACTAGTTTCTTTTAATGATTAGATTTCGAAGGACCAGAGAAATACACAAATAACACGATTGCGTCGTTTTACCACATTTTATTTCATAAGCACTAGATTATACAAACACTTATTTCATATATGTATTCCCGAGAAGACTACACGAAGCGACTTAAGTTACGCGTAAAACTCAACTTTAACTATATCTGTAACTATGACTCTGACTGTAGCTATAACTATGACTCCCTGTCTAGAATTCGATGGCCCCTTTTATATGCCTTTAGAAAGTAATAAATTATACATTAATTACATTGAGGCAAGGGATTTCGCTTTAATATAATTAAATATCTTGGAAATATAAATAGAACTCAGACTCAAATAAATATAAACTAATATCTTTACATTAATTAATTCCAGAACATTGATATTTAAAATAGTTTACTTAAATACAATTAGTACAAACAGGCTCGTATTATGTCTAGACACATTGTGAATATTTAAGATTACTAAATTATATATTATTATTATACTCTGTCATAATAAGTAATGTTAAAATATGCAGTGCTGAGGAAATGGGAATATTTCTGTTACATATTTACTTCCTGATCAATGACAAACATTTACCACTGTGATTATTTAAAGCGCAAAAGTAAGACTTCATAAGCCCTTTGAAAGCGCTTCCTACTGATATACGGAGAAATAAAGCACACATTTCTTTGTTCGCCTTGTATGTAAACGAAACTTTCGTGGGTGTCCACTAGTTTGAGAAACCCTAACTACTAATTCTAAGAAAGGTTCAATGCAACTTCATCATACTTCAGTTTCACCCTAATAAAAAAAACGAATAGACAATTTTTTTGGTAGGCTCTGATTGAAATTATTCATTTTTTTATTAAAATGAAAAAGCTAATGTAAATTCACGTTATCAGTAACTATAGGAATGGAAATAAGGCCGTAACGTAGCGAAATATCTGCAATACATTATATAGACATACCACTGTCGTCAATTGTTTGCATATTTAAGCGTCTAGACATACGAACCTTTATAGACACCCAATACTGGAACTTGGATGAATCACACGCAGTCAGGTAAAACGATAAAAACAAAAGCGTAAAAACGAACGCAAAAAGACGAAAGAAAACGACGACACATAACCTAAGTGAGTGCAATAATTCTTATATGAAGCCGAATGTCCATGTCAAGCTGGCCTACTACTTCCGGTGGTAATAACCAGCGTAGCATCTCCTGGGAGGCCTATAATACTGATGCGCCTCCTGTTCTTACCTGTGCAATGCGACGATCGGGGCGAACATACTTCACAAAGGCGCCACGACCTTTCGCATCCATTGACAGTTTATTGTTTACCAAAAACAGATCGCCGTGGAGATTAAGGTTTGACTGGTGCCAATGCCAACACACTCGCAGGTGAACTGGTCGTGAAAGTCAACTTAGAAGCGTACGCAGAGAATCCGAACGACGGATTTACGTACATGTTCTTAATCCGTAATTCGAGTACCAACAAACTTGTTTCATAAATAAGCCTATTACGTCTAAATATTAGACTTCTTATACCGGTGTAGGGAAATACCGTTGCATTAAGTGATAATTGTAAGAATCAATTGCAAATTGTAAAACTAGGTGGTAGTGTTGTTGAAGGAATCTGCTGCGAAACGCCCACACAACCGTGTCTAATGCCATGGTGAATTGTCGAGCCTTACAGTGGAACGATAAGCAGCAAGTAACATGCAGCTAACTATTTTGTTGCTTGTTATTTTGATAGAAATGAAAAATGCTAGTTCCATGTATCATTTGATCTCGGCGATAAGCGTTGAATGTATGCCATAGTTTTTAAGATCGGATTCTACCAGGTGTCGATCCGTTATATCGGACTTTGTAAAAAAACAATGATTAAAAATAGAAATATTATTACATTATTGGATTAAATAACGAGTTAACGAAAACCTGAATACATGGAAATTTCATACGGTAGAATTAGAATATTTTTCGATTATTAGTAACCAGATATTTGTTTTAATAGATATCTTCTCACTTAACCTACCGGCCCCCATTTTAATTCTTATCAATGGCAGCGTGAGGATTGCTTTACATATTTGGAAGGCTTATTATGCCTCCTTTACAATAGTAGCAAATGTGTTTGAGCTTATGTAAAGATGTTCCTAAAAATAGAAAAAGGTGTCGAAATAATTTACCGCTCAAATTGAAATCCAAAACCAAAACTGTATTTTGATTGTAATATACGTCATTCACCATTCATATCAGTTAAAACTTTTCCTCTTCTTCACGGGTTTTAGCCACTTTGTCTGCTAGGGTGTCCATCTTTGATTTGGTCTTCCTATACTTCTTCTTCCTAAACATCTATAAAGTCTCACTCTGGCTCGCAAACTCGTCACTTGCACCCGTTCTACGTGTTTCTTCCACTTATCTTTGTTTTCCTTTATTCTCTCATTTATATCGATGTTTGGTTCTGTTCTTATATCTTCATTTCTTGTTCTATCAGAACTTCCGCAATCCTTCTTCTCAAAAATTTCATCTCTTGTGTCTATCTATATCCTGCTTTCTTGTTTTTTCATTGTTGTCCATGTTTCACTACTGTATAAGAGAGTTGGCGCTGCAATTTTCTTGTAAAATTTTATTTATGTATCCTTTCTTGTTTTGTATTTTAACGTTCTACTGATTGTTCCACATACATGTGTGAATTTATTCACTTTTTCTTCTGTCTTTGTTTCGATCATAGGATACATCGCAGCCTAAATACTTAAAGTGTTTCACCTGCCCCAGTACAGTATCGTTTATGATCATTCCTGTACTAATTGGATATTCACACAGGAAAGCCATGGCTTTGGTTTCATTTGTAGGTATTTTCATTTCTATAGATCATTCTCTATTTCTGTTAGAAGTACTAAATCGTCAGCATATAAGATAGAGTTTAGGGCGCTGTTCTGGTCTAAACGTATTCCTTAAGGCCATTTCTTTTTCCATTCCTTTATAATTGCATCAATATATAATGTCGGCGATACACAGCAGCCTTGTCTAACTCGTTTGTTTGTTAGTATATCACTAGTTAATATTTTGCCTATATCCACCATAATTCTGGTATCTGTGTATAAACCCTGTATAGCTCTTATTAAATGATGTGGATATCCCTGTTCTTTTATAGTATCCAGTTAAAACTTATCTATCATATCATTGTTGCATACTCCATTTTCATGTGCGGTTATTATAAGTAATGGCAAATTTAAGCAAAAAAAGACGTATCGATATATTAATTATGTAGGGATCATATAATAAAGTTTGTAATTTAACGAGACGCATGTTCAGCGTCCACTAACTAGTAAATCTACGGTTACAAATACACTACATTCAAAAATTAACGCATAATTTAAGATATTCAGTGTAACGTTTTAAACTTGAAGACAAAAAATTGTTGGAACTAATTTAATTGTAGTATTAAGTGAGAGATTAATGCACATAATTTTATCACATAAAATTTGTCTCTGCAAAACTATTGTAAAATTTGAAGCAAATCATTAATAACGTGTAGTTCCACCCCTGTTTTAAACAATTCCACAACAACAACTCATATTGGAAATTAAATGTGTTAGTTAGTCTTGTTCAGTTCCATTTCAAATGTTTATTAAATGCCGTTGCATCTCCTCAGGAGTGGTAGTTTGTGGTTGAAGTACTCTCAGTCGTCTTCCAAGCACATCCCAGATACGTTATGTGGGGTTGAAATCTGGACCGCACATTGCCAATTTCAATTCTAACTACTTCTAACTAAATATCTATCACGTTACAGGCGAATATACCAACGTGTTCATCTAAAATTCCTGTAGTACGAGGGTCGCGCTATATATTTTGATATGCCGCGAAGCTGTTAGAGCTAGGAACACCGCATTTCTAAATACCACCATCCTTAAGACTGCCAGTTGACTCACTGCTGTTATAGAGCAAACCTGGTACATACGATTTGTTATCTAAATATGGATTTGTCAAGACAACATGCGCGCGCAATGATGTACTACGATTTTAAGGTCGGTTTAGTGAACAACAAAGTCTTCAACGATTGCAACATGCATTTGGTAGTGGAACTCCTTCACGTGCAACTGTGTGTCACTGATATAGCGAATTTAAAAAGGGACGGATTCGCTTGGTGATGAGATAAGGCTTGGTAGGCCCTTTTCTTCAGTTACCGCTGGAAACATTCAGAGGGTGATTCTGATGGATGAAGACCCAAATTGCACCTATAAAGTGATTGAGGCAACTCTTGGTGTTGGATCCGCAACAGTAAATTCATTTTTACATTACACAATGCACAGCGGACAGTTGAATTTTTACGTGAAAATAATGTGAGTCATTGAAAATCCGCCCTATTCGCCTAATTTGGCCATGTGTGGTTTCTAGTTGTTCTTTAACCTAAAGAAACATTTACCTGGTCGACGTGTCACGACGGAGGATGAAATAGATGAAGCAATTTATCAATTTTTTGACAGCATTGCAATAGGTTACTGGCTTCCAGCTTTTACATTGTGGAAGCTTCAATTATAAAAGTGCATTGATGCAGAAGGTGATTATTTTGGACATAAACAAAGTCATTTTCGTAAAAATACTTGTGGCCTTCTTGTATCGCAAAACATATAGCGTGACCCTCGTATACCTCGCAACTGTTATAGTCCCTCGATTTATTAGATGAAGATCTGAACGAGCAATTAAACATAATACTCTCCTCATATATTTTCTTTGCACTGAATATGTTAAAATTTAAATTAATTTAGAATATAATATTTCTACAGTAATTGCGTCATACAGCACATGGTATTGCCCATGAAACGTCATATTAATGTAGAACACGCACAATTAAAGAAATTTTATGTTTATTTGAAATGTAGAAACGAAAAACATGTACTACTAGTTATTGACAATCCTTGTTTAGAAATAAATAATTTAGATACGTTTCTAAATCTATGACACTCCCTATAGCATACAAATTATTTCGCAATCGCATAAAAATCTTCTTGTGGTATTCGACATCGAATCAACTTATGAAGGCGATAAGTAGGAATTCTAGTTATATATAATATCACGAACAATAGATTGTGTGAACCAGTTATCTTAGGAGGAACCGTGTTTTTTAGTAAGATACTACATTCTTGGCGTTTGTCGCTTGCTTTGTTTGAAATCGTCTAAATGTTTTACAAATCAATTTGATCATTCTGTGAACTGTGGGCAATAGATGAATTACAATTATTTTTAAAATATAGTATTTGTAATGAATAATTACTAGATTCAAGCTTTCAGCTGTTTTCCAACATTCAAAACGACGTTAGTAAACCTATTTGTTCTTAAATTACCCAATTGCTTTGGTAAATTATTGCACACTTGACTGACACCCGTAACTTAAAGCTGTACCCATTTATACATTCTATTAAACTTGGTTATTAAGTTCTTCAACTTCCACAAATAAAACCTTATTAGCTTGAAAATTATTTTAAAGCGTATTAGTATTGGCTTTTGTGGAGTATTATACCAGGAATGCACCTTAAGTTTTGCATACTAGGATATAGAGAGGGTGCCACTAATCAAATGTCAGTCCAAAATTGACCTCCATTTTTAGTCAACCTAAATCCACTTTCACTGCGACACATGTAGCGTTGTAACTACAATGAACTGTCAAAGTTGACAAGTTAGTCGAAAAATGAAATTAAACCGAGGACATTTTTGCGAATAACTTTTTATAACTTTCGAAGACAATTATCTCAACAAGAACACCCCGCCGAATTCGTTTCTGTTTTCAGCAATGAAGCACCTCATCAATTAACGATTTCTCATTGGTGTAGAGAATTCAAACGTGGATCCAAAAACAAATACACCAAAAACTGCAGACTGTGTGTACTGCGCACAAGATTAACATGTTACACATCGCGATATTGAGATATGATTCAGGATTTCAAGGCCGAAAATTTCGAAAATTCGTTCTCGAAGTGAATCCAAAAGGATGGTTGCGACTATTGTCCCAAAAGCAGGTCATGTGGTAACAATTCCTCTACAAGATCAAAAGACTGCTACTGCTGATTGAAACACAATCATTTGTTTACCGCAAGTCATTACTGAGCTTCGAAAAACGAACCCCGAACGATGAATCATCTTCCACCAAGGCAACGCAAGTTCACACTCAGCACGCAATACAATTGAATTTTTAACGCAACAAAATGTCGAATTGTTAGACCATACTCCGGACAGTCCGGACCTGAGCCCCAACGATTTATTTACCTTTTCGAAAATCAAGAATAGAATACATGGTCCAATATTCCAGTCGTCAGAAGGAGCAGCGATGCCTTCAAAAACGTAATTGTAACTGCTCTCTGAGTTGGTTCGAGCGCATGCAAAAGTGCATTTGTCTTCGTGGAGAATACTTCGAAAAACAACAAGGTCTTTAAAAGTTAACCGCTGTCTTATTCCAACTTTATATAAAAAAAATTAACAGACAACCCTCGTATTATCCTATACGTCTTTAAGCAGCAAATCTACCATAAATAGAACAAGTGACGTCACAAAAGCTTGTAACCAAGGAGTTACGAAAAGCTTCAAACCATTGAAATTAACCATGTTCGTTAAAATTAACACGTCTACAGATAATTTCATGGAGTGGGTTTTTACATATAGACAATTCTGCAATACACCAACGATTTTATAGAATATAACAAAATACATAATTTCCGCTAACTCCATTAGACCTTATCATATTTGATAAGTAATAGTAAATGTAGAAACATTAGAATGCTGGCGAATACTATTTTTTAAATATTTGAAGGTTTGATGCAAAGACCACCACATCACGTGCAAGGAATTTTATAAATCACATTAGAGAAAAGCCTAAACAGAATGTTATATTTGCATTTTAATCTGGACGGCATAGTAAGGAAAATAGAAAGGCAAATCAACATTTTTTTCATAGTTTCACGTATATCAAGTACACTTCACAACAGTAATTAATAAATGATTGATTGCTCAGACCTCTGTCAATCTTTACACATTTTTGAGTTAATTTATGCTTAGAATTACCGCGTGTGTGTACTACTAATTACTCAAATGCTATGGTTATGTTTAACGTTTAAAATTTTAAGAATAAAAGATTTCTACTGAACATCTGAAGGAAACCCTGGATTTGATAAAATTACACAGAAATTACGTAAACAATCATTAACATTGATGACTTAAAATCTAGTGGAAGAAATAAGTACAATATTAAACAATTATATTTTAACACTATTATGTAAAAACAGAAAACTTCGTATAAACACCTACTTCGGATAGTTCCGCTGCCAGGGATCCAACTGGCTGAGCTTAATTTAAATTTTAGATTCTTAATTGAGCATGAACAATAACCACCCAAATTAATAACACGACTCCTACGCGAGATTACTAAAACCAGATTTTGTTACAACTTCTTTCTCGTTGATGATGTACTCTAAGCGAGTGAAATAAACCAAAAATAACGTCGAAAGATGTATGTTAAACGCGAAATCGAAACTCGACCAAGTAGCAGCTTGTCAGGAACACAAGGAGAAAATAAATATCTTCTTGTGCCGTTGACTGCGCCTAGCTTTTAAAACTCGATGCGTTAAATAGTGGATGACACTAATTACATCACTTATTAATATTCATTAAACTAATTTGCATTTCCTTTTGGTGTTTTCCTCGCTTTTCCTTTTTTAATTTAATTTATATTGAATATATTAATCTATCCGTTCAACTTTACAACCTGTACTGGTACGGGTATAATGTTTCAGAGCTTATTACAGAATATAGTAATAGTGTGTGCCTAACCTGTATGTATAATAAGCGTATAAATACTCGTAGATCTGCATAATTTATGCATAATGTTTAGATGGAACATATATGTAAGAAACATATATGTAAAGAATTTTCTTATTTCCATCCTCTTTTACTAGTATGCATGTTGCGGCATTTGAGTAAATTGACAAATTAATTTTCTAATGATTCCTCTTAAATATGTAATACTAATTTATATTTAAGATGAAATGGTCGTTTGTGCACATTAACTGTACAAAGATATTTAGGTACAAGTGAACACTCTTTTCTTCAGTAACCATTTAGAAGAAATAATAGAGAAAACACCTGCAATATACGCTTGATTGCTAGTAGCAAATGTACAAAAAGAATGTGTTAATGGTGCGGATCCAAGAATACTTATGCTTTAATGCTAGGATAAAGTGAATATTTTATTTTACATTAAAATAAAATAACAGCAGGCAAAAGAAAATCAAGCAACTTAATGCACATATATCTCCATCTAATTTACTTTACAAACTAAAGCTATGGTTGGAAAAAAGAATAATTGGGAATCTATGTATTCAAATTATCTCAGCGAAATAAATATTTAGTTTTCATCCATAGAAAAATATCACATATTTATTACAAATAATATAATATAAACCCACAAAGTCTTGCAAAAAAAAATCGTAAAGAAATTAGTAGTAAGATAACTCTTGATTTGAAAAATTTTAGAGTCGAAAAATAAATTTTCTAGTTAATTTATGAGCTTGCAACACTCAATATATTGGATACTTTCTAACAATTTTCCTGCTTCATTTATATATTTCATATCTAAGCCATGTATGTCCCCACAGTCGATCATTTTAAAATTTTACAAATGATTCAAGTTTGTGGTTTTTGCAACAAAGATCATATTCACTCTTTTATAGAAGTAAGTTCACCAGGACTACTTAAAAGAATTAAAAAATATCAAAATTTAGAATAGATCTTTCCACTATCCTTTGCGTGTTTGTCTTCTGTATTATTCTATTACGTAGAAGAAGAGGCAAGGATACCTCATCGCTTTTTAAAGAGTGCAGTAACACATTTAAAATGAAATTCTTCATTCTCTACAATATTTTGTGGAATGTTGCACACACTTAACGTATAAATAAAGTCATATAGAAATTTATAATGTGATACATCACGTTGCGCGTTTAACCGGTATTGTTTTGCTACTAACATATCTTTTACACACAAAAACACTGTACGGTAAATGTTCATACTGCTTCCGCCACTGCAACTAGTGCTGAGGTTAGAAGCAACCATAGGAGCCTACAAACTCAAATGTAGTGGGTGCAGTGGATTCTCTGGCAAGTTCGAAGAACGCACCAGCATCTTCAACTACATCGAACAGACAGCACCGCTCTCAATGAGGACCGACGAAATTCGGCCCGTGTATAGCTTTACCGGATGATACAATGTAATAATTTCCAGCAACTGGGCAATAAAGGCATGTGCACACCAATCGAGGCGGGACGTCTCCCGCTGGTTTGCGGACGCATCGAGTCTGTGTATTCGGATGTCGGAAATCGGTTAAGAAATCTATTAACACTCATCCGACATAACTAAGAACGCCATCGATTCGCCATCATCAATCTAATCATGGCAATCAGGCATTCGTATACATACTAACCATACGCGTATAAATTCCTGCTTCGAGTATGTTCTACCGCTTTTGAAATAAGTAAGTATAAAAATATCGAATGCCAGTAAGTTGCTAAGTACTATAAAACAAAAGTACTAAGTACTAAGTACATAGAGGTAAAACTGAAACATTAGATATCTTTTTCTCATAAAACTAGTCTATTTACTTAGAAAGCTTAAATTTGAAAACAAAAGTAAAGATGACGTAGCGTTTAAGACAATAAGAATAATTTTTGAATAAAACGGAATATACTTAATACATAAGGGAGTTGGAGGAATATATTATTAAAAATAAAGGCAGCATTCCGTATCCAAAATATCGTTGGAATTTTCCATTATGTTTGTGTAAAATGCTGACCCCATGTACGATGGGTCTTTACAATTTTCTCTATTCATTTTATCCGTCTACATCAAAGAACAACAATTAAAATTCTTCCGTATTTAACTCTTCGACGTATCCTGCGGTAATTACATAATGCAAACACGATGGAATTTTACTCTAACAACGAGTGAGAGTTAATATTCATAAACATGAACCGTGCATTACTAAAATATGTACATATAAGCATATATAATAAAAAGTTAATTACCGGTAGTGGCGGAAATGAAAAATTGTGCAGTAAACATGAAAAATGAAATAAGGTGTCCTATCTTTTTTAAACGTGTTTCGATGATAACAGTTGACTAATGATCAACTGGATAATTAATCAAACTAAGTTATCAAATCGTTTTCTCGCGCCAAGTGTGATACTATGGGAGCTAGTAATATCTAGAATATATTTTACATTAAACTACGTTCCTATAATTTTCTAGATATTTATATTTTTTTAGAATGCTTTAGTACCGTACTAAATACTGAAAAAAAGTAAATAAGCAACGAGATATTTGAAGTAGCAAACACAACACTGCCCAAAAAGGATCACTATTATTTCAATTACTCTATTACTACATTAATTAACAATTGTATAACATCCAATTACAGTTTTTATGCACTTATGATGAATTGAATTAGATATTCGTCTAGGTAGATATTTTTAAAATTCATACTCGAGCAGTCAAGGTCGAATTTTAAATAGAAAAGCTATTGATTTTTACGAGAAATATCTGGACCTATGTTTCCTAAGCTCTTACTACTTCGGAATGCAAAAAATAATCAGCATCTTTAAATCTTGTAGAAAAGTTAGCAACAACAATAGCAGATGAAAGTGATTTTTCTACTAAAATATAAGGAAAAATTGTATTTCCGTTTAACAAAACGAAAATGTACTAATTTAAGGATATTTTACGTCATCCGTTTGTAAATTAGAAAAAAAATTAGATAGCCATTTACGAAGAGGTACTCAAAAGTTTCCGAAATGTAGGGAAAAATAAAATAGCAAAATACCAGCACTCTATTCACTTCCGTTACTTTCAAAGTAGTTTCCTTGAGAGTGCAAACATCAATTTCAGTGCCCTTACCACGAAAGAAATGCATTTACTCTCATTTTATTAATGTAGTCAGCTATTTTCAGTTTGAATGCCTTGGATCATATCACTGGTATCATGGCTGAAAACCAAGTCGTTCCTCTGCCGCCTCCCTGGACGTTTCCTTCTCATATTTTATTTTCTTTAGTCATCATGGCAGAATTCTGCATTAATCGTCTGACTTGGAAGCGCGAATTCTTTATGGATACTGACTTGGAAGACTTTCTTTGGGGTCTTCCATTGTGAACCGACCCTAAGTGTCGTCCACAAATGATTTCCTTTCAATTTTGTGTATTTCTGCGGCAGTCTAGCCGAGTTTAAAATAGATAGCAATACAAATAAGTTGTTTCATCAAATCAGCGATTGCAAAATTACAGATACAAGAGAAGCACGTGAATGAGAAACTTTTCGCGAACAAAAACCGTTTCCATTTACAATGTCGCTTGGCATTGGTATGCAATTTCACGTAGGCATTTGATTGCAACTGCGTCTGCTTAGTTTTCGCTGGCTCCTGATATTTGTTTGAAGAATTTATATTAAAAGACAAAATAGATCGAAGTAAGGCATTCGTCTTAGACGGGCTAAATCGGGAGATTTGTTGTCCTGTTCTAGTAGATGTTTGATGATATTGAGAGAATCTGGAACGGGTACTTTAGTGAGTTAGTGGTCAAAACTGACTAACAAATTTGTAGGTTGAATAGTAATCTCGGAGATGAGTTCTACGAATTGCGAGTTTTATACATGCGACGGAGTCTCACCGGTGTATTGTATATTATTGTGTTGTACGTGGGTGCATCGATGATACCTATTATATGACGAAGCGGAATACCTTCTTTGTGTATCTTAGGAAGACCGTCCAAGTGGTTTGGAGTTTCGGGGAATGAGACGGCGTTGAATCTTCAGTGGGATATTGGAAGCTTTAAATAGAGAAGAAATTTCCAGCATTTGTCTGCTTCTGGAGCAAGTATTCGGATTATACATTTCTAAGTCGGACATCGTTAAGAAACTTTATGCCAGCTGTTCGTGACTATGTTGAAAGGAGAATTAAGGCAGAATTAAAAGATAAAAAATTGTAGTTATGTGTGGACAAAACAATCGACCGGCAAGCACATTCTGTGGTGAATGTGATGGTACGTACAATGAAAGAGTTTGAACCGTCATCCCCTATTTTATTTGCTTCCAAAAGAGTTGCAAAATGTACTATCGATGAAATTTTAAAAGTGGTGTTGAGGGCATTGAACAAATTTCAAATTTCAAAAAACCAACTTTTATTGTTCGTGAGTGACGGTGCCGCTAACATGCTTTCCTTAGGTCGATCTCTTAAAGAAGAGAGTGACAATCACTCGATGTGGAACGGTTGTTTTCATCACTAAAAATATTTATTCCGCAGACCGTACTCATTTGACTGAAACAACTGTGGAAACATATTTAATAATTCTAATATTTAATAGATACCACCCAGTTTGTGATTTCGTAGAAACTTAAAACAGTAAGTGTTTCGGCACGTTATATAATTATCATCATTATTTTATGTGTAAACGTGTAAACATTCCTGCATCCGCATCGTCTATGATTACATATGAAGGTCACGATCATAAATTATGCGAATATGTAAATGTTACTGAACACTCGCCTTGTTACGGGCGCTCGGCCTCGTTGTTGTCCGCACTGCACTGTAACTTATCCCACTTTGCCGAGACTAGTTATTATATCACTAGATATAAACTATGCTACAAATTTTATGTGATCTTATATCACTGGAAATTATATTTTTTATATAGTCATGTGCATTAGTTGAAATTAAGACTGCTAATTATATTGCAAAAGGGTTTTACCTATTCACATGTGGTATTAAATTTGTTTGGTAAAATTTTGCAACATTGCGATTTCTTTTGTCAGTATTGTAATTAGTACACCGAGTTAAAATTTACTGTCATTTTGATGGCTTCTGACATTCTTCTGCGAACAATTGTTCATTTGTTTTAAGAAACTTTAAGAACAACCGAGAAAAGTAGTCCTTTTTAAGGAGCTAATTTATAGTTACATAGTTGTTTAAATTAAACATCACTGAGTTTTCACAGTAAAACAAGTTTCACAGTTCTTCTACATGCCTTCATACTTGTGCAAATTTCTTTCCACAACTTAAACAAATTTGATAAAATTGCGATAACGATAATTATCCTGCATCCTCCATCCGACCTCTCTTGTGAGACAAACAGTAAGCGCTTTTAGATGCATTCCGACAGTCTTTGTGAATCAGATAATCTTACCGCTATCTTGCTTATCACCAACAGAACGAGATAGCGATCTTAACACGTGTTGAGAAGTCTTGCGTATGTGTGTGTGTGCGTGATGATTGCACAAAGGGTTAAAAGGAGACCATATCCCAACTTATTGTTTTTCGTAATACGAAATCCATTCGAATTTACCTGACAGATCCGAGCGCCGCATTTCATTCTTTTTTAAGAATGGTAAACCCGTCGCACTGGTTTCGTTCCTTTACACCTTGGTATATTTTTAGGCCTAAATTATAATTGGAGGCGCGTTGACAGCGTTTGTTAAGCTAATATTGTGTTAATTAGTTTTCTTATTTTTCGTTTAACATCGTTTTTAGTTAAACAGTGCATTAGAATTCGAATAAAGTATTCAAAGAAAATTAAAATGTTAGAACAACTTCATAGGACTGTAACTTTGTATTCGTACATAATGTATGTGTATATACATACATATGTAGATGGGAAAAAGACTAGTGTTAAATTTACAAATATAATTGGGGCTTTGACCTATATAAAGATTATTAGATTCCATACATATTTTAGTATATAAACCACTTACAAAAGATAGTGTATCAATATAATAAAGAATTAAAGTTGCACAACCTGACGAATATCATCAAGACTGTTAAAACTATTATGAAATTTTAAAACTACCAAGTTAGTTCATGTGGATGCAATGCAAGAGTTGGAGAAATATTTTGTCTTAAATACTTGCCACCAGATCATTTATGACCTTTAGAAAAATGTTAGAATGAAATGAGAAAGAAGTGAAAACGTATCAGTGTATCCCAGGTCACTTGCGTATTTAAATTATGTACTATTATGATTTGGTATGGTAATGAAAGTTGTCAAGAAATGTTTTCGCACCAAGAACAACGAATGAGTGCAAAAGCATCATATTGAAAGCAACGGGGAGGAAACGCAATGTCTTGGTTTGAAAAAGCAAAATTCATGGGATGTTCGAATGGCCCAGATCGATTCTCTATATAACCGGACTTATACCAAGCATATACAATACATTGATATATTTAGCGGATGACAATTGATTGTGTATTACTGATTATAATTTTGTAACATTATTTCGCAAATGGAGATTAACGTCATAATTTAAGATAAGAACCAGGCCAGAAAATCGTCGATTAAATCCCTTCCATATTCGAAATCCATAGACGTTCAGTGGTTGAATCATATCTGTTGTTTTCTTTGGTATTTGAACATCTTTGTTGGAAGCGACCTCTTTCTTGAAAGACTCTACACAGTAATCTGTCCATGAGCCTAAAACTATAAGACTTTTTGGCCCAATGCTTGATAAGTATATATTAAAAAACCAATTGTTAAATAAATCAGTTAATTACCTGAAGATGAGGCTCGAATAACAACCTTTCCTGGTCGAAATAGGGTTTGTTGTGTTTTATTTATATTACACTAGTAACAGCTGCATCTGACATCATATCAGTTGGCGATTGCAGTTATATACTTCAATAAAATGTAATTCTCAGACTTTCACGGCCGCTTGACATAGTCGTAACAGTTGTCGGGTTCCGTCGTGTCACTAGGTTTTTGTCGCTGACGTTTCGCGAATAACTACGGTTCGCATTTTCAAAGGTGAAGTTTGAAAATGAGAATCGCAGTTGTTCACGAAACGTCAGGGACAAAAACTTAGTGACACGGCCGAACGCGACAACCGATACGAAAATGTAATTCATTAATTTAATTTAGTTAATACCAAGCAAGTTGAACTACCTAAACTGTATAAAGAGTAACTGTTTTCCTTTTCTGATGTATGCATATGTAGTACGTGCGTTGCATGAGATATATTCTTATGTTAATATCAACTTTGGAACATATTTTATAATTCAAAATGCTTTAAAATCAATAAAGGATGTTAAAACAACTTGCGTCATTACGACCCTTTTGCGATTCCCAAGGTGTGATCCTCATCACATACTACAGCGATTTATTGACCCGATTACGCTGCAGGGAAGGAGAAACGACCTCGTTTGCATCGGAAAAATGTGCTTTCCACCGCGAAAATGCACCGGCTCATTCATCTCGCATCACCGTGTCCAAATTGAATGAGTTGCGCTATCAATTAGTCTTTCATCCTCACTATTTTAACCAATAGTGAAACGTACAGAACGGTAGAAACCATTCCATACGTTCAACATGCTTGTTTCTATATATTTATAAAACAAAAAAGAACACAACGGTAAGACAATCAACTACCTTTACTCACGTCAAGAGTAGAAGGAAGCTAATGCAAATTCAGTCATGCGCCGAGAGTCACCGTAAACATTCCCTCCGATCATCCCGCTTCTCGCATTGCGGATGACGTTACACATTTAATACGAACCTGGCAAGCTGAAAGTGTAAGCGGTCTATTCATTACCATTTCCAATATTTTTTTTGGATCAAAGTTTCTATTCTCCACCAATGTGCAAGAATCATCATGGAACATTTTTATCTCCTACAAGCTTCTTCCAATTTGTTTAATTCAGTTAATGTAACTCAGGGATTCGCAACACTGTGTCATTCGTAAGCATATGTCTGGAAAGAGGAGACCTTCCTTTAGTTTCAGTCAAAGTTTGAAGTCGATAGCACGTTTAGTTTGTGTTTATGTGTATTTTTTGGAAGTCACCTTTTTAGTGGTGTCGTGAAAATGAGTGACTCACATTACAAGCAACATGTTGTGATCCAATTTTTACTGAAATCTGGCGTAAAATCATCAGAAATCATGAATATGACCCTGGGACCCATAAACAAAGTCACCAGTGGGTGGAAAAGGGCGAGGAGCAGCCCACGAGAACGAAGATGTCCAAATCGCGACTGAAGGCAATGTTGATCGTTTTTTTCGATATCGACGGCATCATTCATCGTGAATATGTTCCTGCTGGCTAGACAGTGACTGGACAGTTCTATGTTGGCGTCCTGGAGCGACGCAAACTTTCCGTGTGCGGTCCGTACTCACCGCGAACGGCTGGACCTTGCATAATGACAACGCACCGAGCCATTCCCCGTTCATTGTGCAACCTATAGCCACGCCACCTTTTCTTAATCCACAAAATGAAGTCACACCTCAAGGGAACTCATCATAGTAGTCAAGGAAGTTGTAACCGCGTTGCTGAAAGGGTTGACTTGGATTGCCAGGGATGCTTCCAATCGTGGGGCAAGGTTGGAGTCGTTGTAGTATGTGAGGGAGACTATTGTGAAGGTCGATAATAAAATTTTGCTCATAACTTAATTTGCTTGTGTTTTATTGATAAATTCCCAGAACTTAATGGTCACACCTTGTATTTTAAATTATTACTGCCATAGCAACTTACGACCCTACAAAAATAAAAAAGATTTGAAAATGTACATGCACAGAACCATGTGATTTCACAACAGTTAAGAATGAGTATTGTTACGAAAACATCAACAAATATCGTTGGTTAAGTTCCGTAGATTGTTTATGCCAGTATAATGCTAAGAATTCGCATTAGTCAAACAATAAAAAGTTAACTATTATACTAGCAATATTAGCATACTATCGCCTCATCATCAAGTTTTGCAGATATAAAACTCTTATCGAACTAAACAATGCCCATTATCGTTATTGTTGTGTTCGTCGACAATCCGCAGATAGTACAATAATGCACACATTCAAAATATTCTTATACAATTATTAGCCATACGCAGAAGTATACAGCTAGAACGCTATAGTCGTATATATTATTACCCGGGCATCGATGCGATAAATCTATAATAAACAAACAAATAAAGATGTCGTACAAAGCAAAACGATTAAACTGAAACAATAAATAGCCATTACACGAACATAAAAACACAATTAAAATTTTACGGTTCTCGAGGAGTGAAAATATAGGTATTCTGCCTTAAACGTAATGTCGCTGCTCCGACTACGAGAAATGCGGTGGACTCTGCTACAATAACCTCTGCGGTTCTGGCGATGTTTATTTGCGTAATTTATTACTAGAAGATGATATTTTTCTCCGATTTTAAGTTCGTCAATAAATAAGCGAAACGCTGACATTGGAAGAGACCTTAACATTGATCGGAAATGTGTAATAGTTGTAATAAAAAGTAAAAGAAATGCTTACGCAATGGTCAAGCATTGCAGTTGAGAAGTTTAAATTTATGTGTGGGTAATTTTTAAACACCTGAATTGGTCCACTGTAGAATTCATGTTTGAATGAAGTTTCTGCTTTTGAAACCGACGTTGAAAAATGATGTTAGAACCAAATTAACATATACTAGTGTGGTCATTGAGAAATTAACTATTTAACAAGAATGTATGCAGTTCTAGAATTGGTATAGAATTGAAAATATTTAATATTAGTTACGTCCTGAAGGACCTTCTTTATAAATTCAATGAGCCAAGATTTAAAATTTTCAAAATAAAATATGTAGAACTTCTTTCAATTTTACATAAAAAATTGTAAGGATAAAATGCTGAAGCTGTCATTAGGGCAATTTCTTCGGTTTTAGGCATATACAAATAGGTATGTAAAGAAATTAAATTCAAACATTGATCACATGGTAATTTATTTATAGTAAAGGTTTTAAGGCGTTTGAAAGTTGCACAAAGTAACAATTTATTCTATATCTAAGCATATAAAACTCCTCAAAATTATTTCTAGGATGCGAAGAAATAATTTAAATGATTTGACAAAAGAAATAAATTGCGACTTGTTATATATTTTCCCCTTTATATCGTAAATCTTCATCTTCTTTAGTTCCTGTTATATAAGCATTGCTGTTTTGGCAACCTTTTAAATAATCACCATCTCCAGGGCAGCATAGTGCAAATTTGCGAAGAGTTATTGAAACCATGCTAGCTGCGAAAAAGGTCAAATCTAAATGTCCTAAATCATATTCTAATGATCAAAGTAATGAGTACTAATACCAAAGATAAGAACGCTGCAGATACAGCTTTCCTCATTGTATTGACGAGAAAGACAATGTGAAGAGACAAAAAACGCTAACACACGGACATGTTTCTGCCTAACCGGCGTGGTTTCGAGCGCTTTTTTGCTGGACGCATTCCAATTTCCTCTCTGCTACCATAAGAAAAGCTGTATTTACAGCGTCCTTATCTTTGGTGTTATTTTCTAGGAATTCTTTTAGATGTGTTTTCAAGGAGTAGTAAACTTGCCATTTTCTTCTTGTTTCAGAGGCCTATTCCAGTTTCTTTATATCGAAGCAAGCAATTTAAAGTAAAATTATTTTTCAGGGGAAAATAACAGATGCCCCTAGTAGCGTTCGAAATTGGATCCCATCATCCACAAAGAAGGACAAACAAAAAATAAAAAAAGAAATTACAGTAAGGCAGCGTTTCATCTTTTTTGTCTGCCCAGTCTGGGTAATGAGCTCCGATTTAGGAAATTGGATTACAAGTACCTGTTACTTTCCCCTGCGTTTTACCGTAAAATTCTGTCTTATTTTCAACTACTAAAGAACAATATGGAAAGAAAGTTGTCGTTGTAATGAAGAGATACATGGACTTTAAGAAGACGTTAGCTTCTTACAAAAACCGATTGTTTTTTCTTCATCAATGGCCTAAGAAGAGGATTGTTCCGAGTTTTATTATAAGCATTTATTCAACACTCCCAAAAATTTCAATAGATGTAGTTATTAGAAAATAGAAAACCTATAAAATCAGGTAACTTTCCAATTTTCAACTCAGATTAATGATACCAAGACTTTTATTAGCGATCTTGAACCAAACTTATCAGATTTAGAATTGAAGGTATGTAATGTAGTCCCTACTGTTGTTCGTATAGATTTTATCAGCCCTCAGCATCAGAAATGTAAGAAATTAAAAAAATAATATGAATAAATTTATCAAATTTTGCAATCGCGCTTATTATTTCACGAAAGACAAAAATCATTATAAGCAACAATATAAAAAGCCTTTTATCCTTAGGTCTTAAAATTTTAAATTTATAAAGATTAATATTCATATACTGCCAGCTAAGGTAGGACACATTTTGCGACACGTTAAATCCTCGGAATGAGCCAATATTAGCGCGAAAGTCACCTATTTCATTACTAACTATCCATGAATCCCAAATGTAATATTCGTTCTGTTAGTTACACTCTAGAGAAGGAAACAAGAAAATTTTTCAAGTCCAATCCGAATATCTTAACGGCAAAAGCCGAAAAAAGCATATTACTATGGCTACGGATAAAGATCAATATCAGACGAAATCTCTAGAACTCTTCTTAGATTTTGACACCTAGCAGAAAAGTACCAAAGATTCAATGTGAAAGTACGAAAAGATCAACAATAATTTCATTAACAAATTAAAGGAAGGTGGCTACATATCACCTCCTTCGTACTTACTTTGAATTACAGAGTAAGTATGTATGTATGTATATAGGAAACAAAGTCGACCACCAACTTAAAATGTAATGGTGTGTCTTGACGTGATGATGTGTAAATGAGCACGAAATCGATAGCCATGGATTGATTAAATTATTTGAGATACTGTGAGAGTGGTCCCGTTTTCTTTCCTTTTTTCCTATATTTTGATATGAACTCACACAGAGTCAACAATGTTTCCGTAAACATTATTTGTTTGACTCTATACAAATCGTTTCATTTCCAGCATCAACTTGGTATTTTGATAAGTACCATGGCCAACATGACTTAACCACTAAGTTAACAGGTGAGCCAGAAATTACTGTGTTAAACTTAAGTTTAACACAGGAATTCACAGTCAAGTGGAATTCAGAAATCGAGAAAAAGATAATCGAGTTCGATCCCCAGTCACGACAACTTTCACTAATAAAAAATAGGGAAGGTAAATACGTCAGACAAAAATCATCGAAGCACAATTGCTCTAGCAAGCAACGGCCCTTCTCAGGGCTACCTTGAAGACGACAATAGACAGACTGCCGAAACGTCGGACTATACAACAACTCTAGTTAAAACCACAACTATTAGCACGTGAAATAATGTGCAGTATCACGTAAATATAAATTTCTCATTAAAAGTTTACATGTCGGTATGCATAAACACATAAATGTATTTCTTCGATATGATCCCTTTTATTGTACTGCAACCATTTTCTTAGGAAGGGTAAAGGATCAAAGAAGACCAATTCCAACTTTAGTTTATGAGCGTGTTATTTATGCTATGTGCAATAAGAAATAAAATGTACTAAAAATCGGTATACGTTACCCAATGTTACTAGGCGTTAGTTACAAAGCCGACAGGGTTTGTTTTGATTTATTGCAAACTATGCTCGGAAACAATTAAAGTTGAAAACACAAGATATACAATTGCAATGATACTTAAACTATCTAAAAGATAAGCTAGTCATTCCATCCCCACTCATCGGGTTTAATACGGTATTGTAAAAAAAAGTTATAATGTAAACTATTATCTCTCTTCGTTCTATAACTCTCCGGTCTAGACAAGATTAAAGAAAATATCACGTTACCACAAGCGTATATCAGAATGTTTACAAGGCAATAATCATACGCGTATTATAAACATTCTGATAATATTAACTAACGTATATAGTACCCACCTAGTTTATTAGTAGTGAACGCACTTGTCAACTACCATAGGTAAGATATACAACATGTAGATATATGATTGTGTGTAAATTAAATTAGCTCGATATACCTGTTAGGGCTAAATATGCTAATTGAGTGAATTACTGCTTTATATGTTAGGAACTACGGAAAAGTATACATGATGAAATAATCTAGTAAGTAATGAAATGGTATTTCTATGGTATTTACTATCAATCATAATTAATCATAAGTTCACTCTCTTTTACTGATCAAATCAATAAATCGAATTTGCGAATTTTTCCCGGATAGTCATTGCTTGCCTCTGTGCCTATTATATGCATACATGCATATACTAGAATGTGCTTCCTACAATAACAACCAACTGGAAACATACTGGTTAAATAACATTACAGCGGTTGAATACATGTTAGAAGTTACGGAAACAACTTGAATTCTGTAACCACATTTCTACCAATAATCTTAGAAAATGGCGTTTACTCGTTAGGTATCGTTGTATAAACTTTATAAAACAACGTTTTAATAATGTTGAATTAAACAGCATTCCAAAACAATGTTCCAAATGATAAACAGGAGCGTTGTCTACATTAATGGATCAACGTGATATGAACGTTAGAAAGTAATATTGATCCAAACTGTATTTGGTTTAGAAGAATACCTAGAGCAACATCATTTGCGCAGTCACAACAACGCGAATTGAACGTTGAATTAAACGAACAACTATGTCTTTGACATCCATTACTAGAAATTCTTCTCGTATGGCGTTCATGCATCTGTTTGTTCTTTTTAAGTTTTGTTTTAGTTCGTACCATATTATTTTCGACTTTATACAGCAGTAGTAGATCTTTTTGCTGTATTAGCTGCCTAACCCTAACTCCTGTTTGTTTGTATAACTGGATGGATGATATTCTTTTATTTGTAGGGAATATTATTTTCAACATTTTGTTTCGCTGTATTTGCAATTTATTTAAGTTCCTTTCGGTAGTTCCTCCCTACATGTTGATCACGTAGTTCATATGTGAAATAAATAGGTTATGACAAATAATTTGGTATTGTTATGGTTTTTTTGTTTGTCAACTCGCCAACGTGTTTGTCCCATTTCAAGTTTCGTTGTATTGTAAGTGCCTAACTCATGCACTTTTGTTATAGTTTGATTGTTAATGCTTGTAGTAAAAGTTAGTGGGATATTTTTTCTTGTTAATACCATTTATTCCGTTTTTGCTTCATAAATTATTATTAAGTTGTTAAGGCACGATTGTTCAATTATTTCTATATCTTTGTTCATATTTCCTTGGACTTTTTGTTCGCATTTACATGCATATATAATGCAAGTGTTGTCTGCGTAAGCATATATGTTTCCATGTATTTTTAATTTAAACATATCATTACATGTTGGAGGCACTTTCACCTTGTGGCACGCAATACTCAGTTGTTGATTTGATTGAATATTATTTATATTCCATATAAAACAATAAAATAATGTTATGTAGGGGTTAATACTGATGTTTTAGAGATCCCACTGGTGTACAAAGCGATATCTATACGTTGCCTGCGTGACCACTTAAACTTTATTTCATGTTATAGGTGGCACCACAGTTTAAGAATCCCTTATGTTGATGAGAATAAAATTTATATTATTTTTTGATGATCCACCTAAAGTAGTCCTGTACGATCGCAGCATAGAAAGCCCTCTCAAGCGAAGAAGATCTCGAGGAATTTCTCCCTAGTGATACCCTAGCCATCCAAATGGGGGATCACGCAGAAGACCTCCGGAACGACCAAACACAAGACAGCTACTCAGACCCTCAGAGAACTGTAACCTGAGTATTGAGGGAGTATTGTTTTATTAACACAAGTTACCTCAACTACTTCCATTTGTTTTATACTTAAGGGACATCCAGAGCTAGTCACGAAATCCAGAATGAAAAGTTCGAATACCTAAGAAGCGGCCTCTAGCAAGTTCTCAAGAAGGAAGAAAGAAACCAGAGGAATACGGATCGAACTGGAGTCCAGACAAACCACGATGTGAACACTTGGAGTACAATATGGAAAATAAATAATGAATAAATAAATGCACGTTTATTTCATTGTCAATAGTATGAGTATGTCAAAAAACAAAAGCGAAAATTACTATTACGGGGTCTCTTTTTTTTAAACCTCCGTTTGTGCCTGTAGACAGTAACGTGAGTGGTGGGAGACGGGGACGCTCAGAAGGTGACTGAGAATCTCCTGCACTATAATATCTGCCACTTACAACATCATTACGCCATTTTCAGCTGAGTTGCAGGTAATGTACTAATAAAGGTATGTAAATAATGAAAGTATAAGTAATTCGATTCCTTCAAACACAAGATAAGAGTGCAGCTGAAATTCATCGAAGAATGAGTCTACTATATGGCGAAAATTTTATGGTGGATAATGCTGTGCGTGAATGGTGTAGAAAGTTTAAGAAAGGTCGAGAAGATGTTCACCATGAAGGGGGACAAGGACGCAAGTCTGTCGCATTAAAAGATATTGTTCAACGAGTTGACAAAATGGTTCGAGAAAAACGGAGGTTTACCATCAGTGGGTTGAGTGTGGAATTTCCTGAAGTTTCAAGATCAATTGTGTACTCAATCATAACGGAACACCTATGCTACAAAAAAACCATCTCCTCAATGGGTTGTCTGATGACCGCAAAGTTCTCTGAATGGGTTCAGCGCTGACGTTTCTCACCTGTTATGAAGCTGAAGATAAAAATTTTTTGAAATCATTTGTGAATGAAGATGAGGCCCGGATTCAATGCTGCACCCCGAAAGAAAACAGCACACACAACAATGGATGCATTCAAAGTCGCCAAACAAACAGAAGAAATTCGAACAAGTTACGGCTACAGCGTTTTGGCACCAAAAGGGTGTGTTGCTTGTTAAATTCATGGAATCGGGCTCTACGATCAATGCAACTGCTTATTGTTAGACTTTTAAACGAACAACAAAAGAATGCTGACTTCCGGAGTTCTTTTCATTAGAGGTGATGGAAAGCTTTTGAACACCCGACGCATAGCGCTTCTAGAGTGCAGAAGTACTTCAAAACAACCACATAGAGCATTTCAACATACTGGCGGCAACAATTTATGCAGAGGGGATTAGAAAGTCCGTCCATAGATTTGACAAAAGCATTAATCTTCACGGTACTTATGTAGAAAAGTAATCATATTTGTACATACATTTTGGTAATAAATTTATTTTGTTATTTACACTTGTTTTGTTTTTATGTGGTTGAAAAGAAAACAGCCCTCGTACCAAATACTTAGGTAATTTGTGTATCTGTTTTAACAAATCACTAATCTTATACAAACATCTTTCCATTAAATGTTTCTGCAAGGTTTTTCTAAAAGTTCATCAAGTTGATCATGTTTATTCTTATTTAAGATCTCTTGAACTTCGTTCATCTAAAATTAAAATTGTTAGCGAAATCTATTTCAGTAAAGGGTATACGTATCACGGAATGGATAAAATTCTACACAATTTTACAACGTTGTTGGAATGTGTTTTGCCAATTTTCTTATAGCATAATGTTAGTATATTTATTTTAGTATTTACAAACAACAAGAAAGTTATATTTATGATAATATTGCTTTCATGCGGACTCCAAATGGTCGCTTACACATTTTCTCGATTCAGTCACTCAATTGTTATATTTAACGGTAATGTTGCTTCCACATCGATTTTGAAAAATTTTTCAACGTTGTGAAAAACATTGCTTCTCTCGTACGTTTGCGACTCATTGAAGGCATTAAGGTTACATTTAAAAGTGACGTTGCTCTGTGCTTATACAGTGTTGCCTAAAAAGTTATTCTCCATGTAGTTTTGCGAGATATTCGTATGTTTGTTAAATGGTACCTATAGATTTTATCTAATGTTTGGTTATCATTCGAAGAACTTTTCTTAAACATTTTCGTTCCCATTTTTAAAGTCAGTCAGAGATAGGAAACAAAATAGATCTTAAGAATTTCGCTAAATTAATCGAAAAAGCTATGAGTAAGCTACAGTAACTTCAAATTCAAAATGTTCAAGACGTTTTGGACAACAATAGATTTTAATGCCCTACTAATCAATACAAAGACTTTATAAAGTATGCTATTTAGAATTTATATAGTTATTTCTATTAAATAATAACAAATATTTCGATTCGTTTTATTCTTTAATAGTATATTACTTATATATAAGCGAATCAATTTTATCCGACCATAGTTTACTGTTTTACTTTGTAAAATTCTTTCAAGCAAACATGAAATGTTATATTAAAATATTTGACTATGTTTAATTAACTTATAATTCTTAAATTCCAGAAAAATAAACACTAAAGAAAGTGTAAAATTTTGTTTAAACCTTTGAAACCTCTTAGTAGCAAACTTTTATGTATTTTGCTTCACTCTACGGCCTTTATTTTCGCGGTAACGAGTTTTAGTTAATTCTTAATTGCAATTTTTAATCAATATAAGCAAATCAAAATAATTTGTGTAACTCTTTTAAGCTTGATACCATTTCTACATTATTTTGTTTGCTCCATAGACATTTAATGAATTTGGCAATCAACTAATTTGTGGTACTCTATAAAGAAACTATTTTTTAATTATAGATTATACGCTAAGTAGTATTTAGAGATCAGTAAAGCCTAGTCAACTAATTTTATGTGGTTACATCAGGTTAAGGCAACCGTGACAAACTGCAATTTGTTGCATAAATCTACTATCTCTACTATTTTGCCGTTACAATTTATGCAAATGTATTATACGACTTAATTACGAAAACAGTAATTTAAATACCTTTCGCATAATGACAAATCGATCTCAATTAATAGACAAAATCATTTGAATACATTATCTGAAGAATAGGAATTGATCTGGTAGATACTAGTTTATACGTTTAACTTGAGGATAGGGTTATTAAATCCTTAAAACTACACATTAAATTGTGTTAAAAGAGCTAAAACTTAACCTTACCGTAAACATCTACAAAGTTTGTCCAATATTAAAAAGGCATGTGCACCCAACAGTGTTGTTATTATCACTAAAGTCACGTTACCAATAAAAAAAAACTAAACAACACCTTTCGTACTAATACGTAACGTTCATTAACGAATATCGTTAGGATAATAGGGCAATTAACTATATGTTATTCCGTTCGATTTTCAAACAGAAAAACAAGAACAAAAGCGTTTGTTTATCTATGCAGAGGTTATAGAAAGCCCCCGGTATAAAAACGACGGAACTACTGAGCTTTAGAGCGATGCAAGAACCGACTGAAGACTGTGGGCTAGAAATCGGCGCTCCGCCCAGCAGTTTTGCGTGGTGGGGATATGGTGGAGAAAAAAAGTCCCATTATTCTGTCTTATTACCATAAATTTGTGGTCGATATCTCGTCGTTGAACAGGTCCCATTCGTTTTGCATATTTTTCTTGTTCCTTTTTGGTTTATTTGGTTGCAGCGAGAAAGCCATACGACGGCTCTGTTTTTATTGAAACCTTTTTCGAAGGATAGTCTTGTTCAGCGGGACTCGCCTCGATCAAATCGTCTACATGCAAGCGAGTCTAATTCTTCTCTTTCTAGTCGGTCGTTGGTCAAATCCTACGTAAATAACAATTTAAATTCTTTCGAGACGTCGAAGATTTGCATATCGGAATTAGATGAAATGTGCAGTCTTTGTATGCGTTAAAGTAATGAATAATTTAACCACTGCATTATACATTCATTTAATTATTTTCATTAATAGTATTTGCATTAGATGGCGTAGATTTTAAATACGAAATACCACTGGTCTTTGGTAAATAACACAAACTTCGCTGTTTTTATTGGGTAGTACATACAATAGCATAAAACTTAAAAGCTTGAAACTACATAGTATGTTGAAATTGGAAAAAAAGTTGATACTAAATAGAAAATGTTTACAATTATTACCTATTTAGAAAGAACTGTCAGACATAGTTAGTGAATGTTACTGGTTAAAGAAAAATCACATACATATTTTAGAAATTAGATTAAAGAAATGCCATTTTTTCAAAGCGTATCCACGCTTTTAAAAATGATAACTTTACTATAAACACTCCAGTAGTATTACAAGTACGACAAGTGATGTAAATTTTAGTTTACTGGTCTTCTAAGGGATTTTTAACATTTAATAAAATATTCAGGCTAAAGTACTATGGTTTTTAGAATTATTTTAACATCGAAAAAAAGAACTAGAAGAAAAATCAGTGTAATATTCCTTCAAAATATTGAATGTTCATTGACCACCTGCAATATTACAAATGCTATAATACCTAATTTATAATGTATTATTGGTTTCATAGCAGAAGACAAAGTCAATGATATTAATATTACTATGGCTATAGTTCACTTAAGCACAGATAAATTCGAGTAGTAAATTTTGAAATGCTGGTGATTTTTATGTGTATTAGATTTTTGCCTTTATGGTGGAGGCTCGGTTGTTCATGCCCCGAAAATGTGGTTAATGCAACGAAAAGAATTGCTTTAATAAAGAGCATCGATAGCTGGTGTGCAGGGTGGATCACTTATTTACAATTATATTTTTTATAAACATCAATTAACACCATTTATTTATTTGTCCTAAGTAAAGCAATATTTCTTCTAATTAAAAATTCCAATTAAAATTTTAATTGCTAGTTGTTACTAATTTATACCAATTAAATAAGGTTTATTGTCAAAGAAGAAACTAAGAAGGAGAACAAGAAATCTAAATTATTACCATACATTATAATACAAGAGAAGAAATAGAGTGAATATAAAGCCAAGAGAAGGAAGAAAAAGAAAATGTAAGTAAATGGAGGAGGAAAACGAGGAAGAATTTGGAAAAGGAAAGTGGGATGAAGGAAAAACATGGAGAGCAGATGGATAGAAAATCGACAGAGAGAAACAAGAAAAGTCGGCTGGAAGGAGAAAGGCGAAAAGGAATATAGAGAAAACGAAACGGATACGAATTAAATAATTTTCCATAGAAACATTTGACTGTACAATTTCAATCATCTTTTAAATGCAATTGAAAAATCAATTAATATTGATTGCAAGGTTAATTAAATCAGTTAATTGAAGTGATTAATTAAAGGGTCAGTTACGGATGATAATCAAACGATTAATTGCAATTAAACCACAATTAAATGTGTTACGAATAGTTTTTACCTGTACTAAGATAATTTAACATGTAATTTGTAGTAAGCTCAATATTCATACGTCATGCGTATTCTTAAATGGATTGGTTGTTTGGAAATACTTATTGCCGTAGTAATTTTGAGTATGGGGTAACACATTTTTATTGAGCGACATCAATCATGTGAACAAAAAAGCCGGTAAGTTGTGTAGGTACTGGATGATAATGTGAACTTATAATATAGTGGGGTAGTTTTGAAGACATGTAAGTAATATATGATTATACTGGAATATATTTGTTTGTAATAGCTCGGTTTTAGCGTAAATAATATGCAAATACACATGGTGCCTGAAACGAAGCCCTAAGCTTCATCACACGGTGAAGTATACATCATGTCTATATGAAATATAATTAAAACAAGGGAATATAGTTTTAGATCGACTCTTTTTCCTTGCTCGAAAAAATTTTCATAGTTCGATATATTTTTGGCTATAAAAAACGAAAACATCAAATAAAATCGATTGTTTTCCAAAAAACATGAGCTATTACAACCTTTACATGCTTCATAAGGAATTATATTTTCATCAAGTATTGTAACTGATAAATATTGGGGAATGTATTTATAACGAATGTGATGATATTTCGGTACATACATGTAGTCATTGTACTTCGATTACATCTGACGAAAGAGAATTTATATGAAAGGACAATACTCTTTGCTAAATCGAACATATTATAGTTAACCGTACTTACAGTAGTATTTAGAGCAATAGGGCTGTATGAACTATTTAATCGAAATATTTCGCTTGTAGGTATACATTTCACTTATTTACTGAGTCATGAACTACTTTTACACTATATTAACAGAAAAAATAAGTGGTTTTCTCATTTCAGAACGGTTTCTTTTGAATTTAAAGTGTTGCGACATATGGATGAAACACACTTTCATTGTAAACAGACCTACAGAATCTAGTCCAAATAGTAGGTATAATGAGTATCTAATTTTAGAGCTGTCTTTAACATGTGATTTTAGTAACAACATTAAATATTTTATCACACGATTGACTGCCTTGAAGTTGCCATTGCCCTTGTTGTAATAATGTTACTTGTTAAAAATTAATATATTGCAGATATATATTCCATGATGACAGCTATTTTTAAAATGTGGTGAGCATCCAGAACAAAGAAAGCATTTATTTATTTTGAAAGATCGTTCGCTAGAAAACCTATTTGAGGAAGTTATATCAAGAGGTAAATATTTTAAGTTTAGCAGCCTTAACAGAGATGAAATATAGCGGAATATAATAATATTGGTATGTTAATAAATCAAGTACCAGTATCCTTTACTTACTAAATACTACTGTTGGGTAGCCATAAGATGTTCGGGTGTTGGTACAGCGTGATGGAGTGTATCTAACTATACACATACCGTTGCCAATTTTAATAAAACCTTATTTTACAGCATCACAAAAACTTCATTTAAATGGATTCCAGTTAGTACTTGAAGGAGACGGCACTGATGTCTTATTGGAATCATATGAGTCCGCCGAGATTTGCAAGATATGTCCCAATATAAGTGGTTCGCATTTCTTTACCAGTACTATTTCTGCAGCTGATGAAAATAGACTTGCAAGTTTCCTATTGTCTTTATTATTCTTAGGAATTTATATTTGTCTGTATAGATTTAAGTAGTGCTCTTACTATTTTACCCTCTAAAATTACATGTTCATTAAACACCTGAAAATTACACGTCTGAAAATTACATGTACATTAATTTTTTACCTATAAAAATTACATACACTTTAAATATTGTAGTAAATTTGCTGACCACCATTAATTTTACATGACGGATTGTTGGTAACAAAGTTCCCAACGACTTTGCATGTCATTTTAGTAGATCTTTTTTTATAGTGCAATCGGTTAATAATTTTCCTTTTATTATTTATCGAAATATTCTTGAATGATAGTATATTATGATGTATAAAGTATACGAGTGTATATTACACAATGTAGTGACAAATTTGTTACTACATTGTGTAATATACACTGTAACTTACTGCCACCATACCTTCATAGACACATAATTCGCTAAACAAGTGAAGAATCCCATGCACAAGTCTGTGCTCGCTAACAATGTTGAAACTATAAACTAAAGCATCGATGCAGTTTTTGATTTTATATTCAACATTGTACATGTTAACCTTTGACTCATAAAGAATTCGTGTATAAAAGCATCTAACAGTCATAATAATAATAGTATTTATTATCCAATGGTTAAACCACTTACAGGATAACTTAAAATTAGATATACATATACATTTTCTAATACAAAGAATAGTAAAAAACAAAAACAACAAAAATTAACATAGCTAATTAACCCGGTATTAGTCGCTAAGTCATATGTAACACTGATGGTCGCGCGTGAAATCTTTCTTACCTTAGGCGATTTTAAGCAATGTAGGTTTATTTAAAAGAAAATTAAAGACACAAAATGCATAACATGTAACATAATAAACCAAGTACTAAATGAATACAAAACAAAGAAAAACATTAAAAATATAGCTTAAACTAAAAATGGTTCCTAATCCATATTAACAGCTAGTCGGGGCCTGGGCAAGTATAATTGCTGCGCTAGGCGCAAACTGGTGTGTGACACGAATTACAGCGTTTTTTTTGGTTTTTCTCTTCTTTCTCGAGGGCACAAATAACAAAACTGGGCAATCACTTCTTCAGTTGAAACTGCATGTTCTGTTGCAAAGCCGGCTATTCTCATAATTGATTGGCGAAGTGGTACATTTTCGTAATTCTTAACGATTAACATTGAGAAAAATATTATCAAAGGCCACCTGCAACTGATTATGGAAACAAAGCACCTTTTGTTAGATTATAAAAAGTTCTAATCTCTGGTTTCGTTGGGTTTCCTGTCTCTTCGCCTATTGTGTCATTATCGTGCAGCGTTGATAAAAATATTACATTTTTATTTGGTTTAGCTACATAGGGTACTAGAACGCTGTCTTTCGTAAATGTCTTTTATATCTAAGAGTTGTGGTGGTACCCTCTTTCATTCTTACGCAATGTTCCATCAATGGTATTTCTATGATTTGTGACCAAATCTTTTGCTAAAGTCATGGAATGAAAGTAATTATGTAAGGTAATATTTCTTCCAGAAAAGGGTATTGGTGCTGCTAGTCGCATAACAATGCTCAGCACTTTTTTTTCTAATTTATAGGGCCCACTCGGCTAATTTCCTGTACATATCTCTAAATTTTTGGTATAAAATGCTCTTGCATCAACCATCGCATATATTTTAATGATCTAGTTTTCGAAATTCGCTGAAGATTGCAGCAGTAATCGGTCATCATACGGGTACCCCATCTTCCTTTGTACATTTCCTCCATAATCCTAATCTCTTTTTGAAATCTTTCCCCCTTCACTTTCAGTAACATCGCCTAAGTCTTCTGGAAATCGATCTAATTGGCTGTGAAGGTAATGAATGTTGATGCTCATGTTACCTCCGAGCGTGTGAAAGTTAGAAAGCATCTCTTCTACTAATTTGACGTAATTTGCTGCTTTATGGTTTCCAAGAAAATTTTTAACCACTTCAACAAAAGAGCTCCGTGCATTAGACTCACGCTCGTTCATTGATTCCGTGGACTGAGGAAATTTTTTGTTTCAAATACTTAAAACACGGTCCATTTTGAGGTAAAGCCTTAACAAATTGCTTCATAAGTTGCAGCTTGATATGCACTGGTGGAAAGATGATTTTGTTTCTGTTAACCAACGGTTTGTTCTCTGTGAACCAAAACAAGTTTTAAAGGCCAGTTTCTGGTAATCCAGTGCTTAGCTCTAATGTCCCAATGACATTAAGGACAAGGATATTTTGTGTAACCACTTTGTTGCTCGAGCAAAAAATTTACGATTTTTAGATCCACACATATCACCCTCCGATACTCTTCATACTTGATATTTTTCAGGACCAATGATTTGGTCTCGTGTTCCTCTTTCATAGTGGAGAATTGTAATTATCTTATAATTCTAATTTCAGACAAAAACAAACAATTTAGATGTCCTAAATATTTTTAGTTAATTATTTTGATTTTGCTGTTTATTCGTATGAGTAATAAATTTCACCGTGGCGTATTTCAAAAACTAGAGCTGCTAGGAAGAAATGCCATTTATTTTTGAAACTAGCACATCAGAAATACCATAAATCAGTTCGTATTATACAGGAACCATGACAAAAAATTTATTTTGTTGGGCGGTGTAATTAATATTCCAGTCAGGATACTGAGCATCGATTTTGAAAGATAAATACTTTAGAAAGCAGCGCTGTATGTTCTCAATAGATAATTGTAAATAAATGTAACGGGCAGACCAAACAAGTGAAGCAATATCAAGTTTACTAAACACAAGACTATAATATAATATCTTCAACAAAGGTAAATTATTGAACAACTTGCAGGTATGTTTCAAGGTGAAAATACAAAGGCTAATAATACGCAGCGCGAAGCTTAGGCTACAACCAAACAAGACACTAAGATCTGTTACCTCACTTTACTAAGATTGGAGTTATGTATTGAGTAAATAGAGTCGATAAAATTAACTTTCTTTATATAAGAAACAGAGCAACCCTTGTTAGCATTTAATTTTAGTTTATGAACAGAGCACATCAGTTCAGTTTCTAATACACGCAGAGAAACGTTTGCTCGTATCAAGCATTTCTCTCTCCGCTAAAGAAAATTATTTCTTTGCTTAAGGATTTCGTTAATTTTATTCAAAAAAATCTTGCAGAAAATTTAAAAACATTTATTAATTAGAGAAGTTGTTTCTGTTCTTTGGGGTATTTTCCTTCATCGTTTGTGAATCATCCCACTCATGTCCAACGTTTCGGCAGTCTTCGGGGTATAGATCGAAAAGGGGCTGATGTATATTTGCGAGATTAAATCCATACACTTCGATGGTTTGTATGTGCTGGACGAGTTATTGCCTATATGTTTTGTTTTATTAGTGAAACTATCGTATCGATGGATCGAACTCGATTTATTCTCTTGTTCTCGATTTTCGTATTTCACTTGACTACCACTAAGCCAATAGGGGAGATAATAAGTACTGTGTTAAACCTATATTTAAACTACAATCTCATTAACATTTTCTTGACTTAAGACTAAATGATTTACTTCCAAAAAGCAGTTTTCTATCTTGCATTTATTTGATTTTCTAACTCCAAGAAAATATTTATTTGATGCAAGTATAATTTCAAGAATATTACTTTCTTATATTAGATATTTTTTTAGTCTTGAAGAAAAACTATTTACTTGAATAGAGACAGATTTTTGCGAGAAAATCTATTTTCTTGATCTAAGAAAACACTTTTCTGTGTATAGATAAATAGATCTTGAGATCATCTGCTTAGGCAAACAATAGACACAATAACGATGTCAGTAAGTCATTAATGAAGAGTACAAATACAAGTGATTCTAAACGTGATCCTTGAGAAACCCCTACTGAAGGATGAAAGTCATGAGATTTATATTCGTTATAAAAGACATAATAACATCTGTTTGTTACATAGAATTCTAATAAAAAGAGCGTTGAAGAATTCAAATCAAACTCTGACAATTTCTTCAGTTATATTCTACTATATACTACTACAATCAGCGTAAGTAACGTCACCATAAACTTGTTTGATTTCTTAACAAATTTGAATATGTCGCACATAGAAACCAAGTATCAATGTGAATTATACAAACGGCGGGGTTTCCTACTGAGGCTGTCGTTTAAAAAAATAACAACAACACAAACACGACCATACAGCAATAAGACTTGGCTTAGACTGAGGTAGTGATGGCAGATGACTGGTACGCGTTCAGCCGCTGATGGGCGACCTGCGCACATTACAATGCTTATTTACTTCTTGAACGGCCCTCGTGTATTAGATACTATCAGATGAATTTGAATTTCTAAGTCTTTTCAATTCATACCTTATCGTATCTAGGAACAACATGCAGTTTTAATACTTTAAGTCGACATGTCTCGTTTGTGTGCAAACCTAACTCTAGCTATAAAAATAATAAATAAATTTCGAACTCCGCAGGAAATACTATATTTTACGGTTGCTTATATGTAATATTATATCACAAGCAGTTGTTAGTTTTAATTTACAATTAATTGAGCTCAACTGTAATTAACTTCAGTTGCAATAAACCTGCATGTATATATCACTGTATTTCGTCCATATCTTCGCAAATGTACATAGATATTCTTCCTAAATTAAATTTTATTCTTTGCTTTTAAGGGGGATGTTTATATAGTTAATTAATTTTTTAATAGTTGTGAAATACCGCAAGAATGAAAAAAAAGTTGACCCTTTTAATGCCCATCTCCAGTAACAAAGATATTTATTCATCTTGAAGAATCTAGTTTCTGACGATTTCTGACTCTGACGGTTTTTGTCGGACAGCAACTATTATACTGGAAAACTTGTTTAGTATGCATACTACATAAATATACTTCTATAAAGTTTGTCCCATAGAAATCTTACCCCTAAAAGCTCCGTCAATATGCTATAGGCAGCAATTGCACTATCTGGTTGTATAATTCACAATTATTAATTTGTGTGGAGTGGAGTTTACTGCGATATTTGGGAACACGCAATAGATTATGTCTTTGGATATGTTCAACTCCATTTCCACGTATCACTACGAAGATTTCGTCACACACTCACTTTTTAGGTGTTCGCGCAGAATTTCGATGTTTCTTTCGGTAATCACGGTATGTTTTTACCAAGATGTTTGTCGTCTTTTATATCCTCACAACCTTCTTAAAATCGCTTAAGCACATTGGCCCGAGATATACAAATCTTACTATAAATTAGAACAAATATTTTTTTCTGCTGACTAAGATCTAACTGCTTTTAACTGTTATAAATACACTAATGCCTAATATGAAACCCGTTTATCCGTATCACGTCATGTTCTTTTTCTACACAATATGTTTAGAGCTCTAGATTTGTAAGGGGATTATTTCAAGTGCATATGTCAAAAGTTACGGAGAAATTAAAGCTGAAGTATGTGATGGACCTCAAATTAGAATTTTGATGATAGATATAAATTTCATCAACTCTATGAACGAAACTGAGATAGAATCTTGGACTTCATTCACTATGGTCGCGAACAATTGTCTTGGAAACAAAAAAGCCTCCAACTACAAAGATCTAGTGAAATAAACGCTTCAAAAATTTCGCCACCCAGGTTGCAACATGAGCATATTGCTTCATTTCCTTCATAGTTATTTTGATAGATTTCCGAAAATTTTAAGTGCTGTGAGCGATGAACAAGGCGAGAGATTTCATCATGATTTAAAAACCATGGAAACCCAGCACGAGGAAAAATGGGGTCCTCATATGATGTCCAACTACTGTTGGAGTGTTCAAAGGGCCTGCAAAACCAAAATACACAGCAGAAGGTGCAACAGAAGAAAGTGGAGCAAACTCTTGTAATTTTTTAATGATTATTAAAGTAAATACTGGTACTATACTCGGGACTAATATTTTATTGAAATAAATAAATAAATTATTAAAATGTTATACTTTGCTTATGTCTTATCAGTTCTTAAATAACAACTTAGCCGCATTAGTGATTCTTCAAAGAGCATCGTATGGCATAGAGTTAAATTTTGAGGTGATACGCAAACATTTTTATGATTTTCGGATTCACACACCCAAATTAGTAAAAAACAAGTCTCATATAGAAGTACGCAAAAATTGTATTGGGCAGTGTTATTTGCATCATATTAAACATTTCAGCTAATGTTTTGCCAAATTTAAAAGAAAACTATATCTCAATAATATTACCGCTTATTTCTAACAATTTGGTTGTATCATGAAATTTGACAGAACACTGACGAAGGACCAAGCTTTTCAATACTCACTCATGCTGATAGATGGCGCTATTAGAAGCGGCTATTTAAAACAGCTCGAATTTCCGTAGGTTAAACCTAATAAGATTTATTGCAAGCCATTCCACCTGCAAAGGTTTAGCAATAAAAACGTCATATCAAATGCAGTACTAATCATTTTTGTAATATTTACGGGGAAAATATGTTGAACTGTACTTCTGGTTATCACTAACAACGCATTCTGAGTACAACACACTGCAGAAACGGAACATGTTTCAGAGAATTTAATCATAAAAGCTGTACTGTAGCAAACGTATTGTGTATAATCACTTCAAAAGAAGATTGCGTTAGTGTCAAATTTACTAGAAAGCATCGATCTGCTGAGGATGTTTGTAATGAAAATAGTAGTAATAGTCACAATAATATTAACAACAACAATAACAATAATAGCAACAGTAATAATAATAATGACAACAATTGGTTTGCCCAAAAATGTACTACGCCATATGTACATGTTTGATTAAATAAGAGAAATAACCAAAAATACAAAACGAAATAAAAGATGAGATAATACAATTTATTTAGTTATTAACAACCATTCACTGATTTACAACTACCTAATAACACATAGATAATAAAAATATTAATGTCCGTTAGAATGTTGCTAGCCACCTTATTACCATATAATTATAATGACATAACGTTTGTGTTTCTACAAGAGGAATAGCAAGTGTACGTGTAGAATATTGTGGAAGCCCAAAAACCGCTACCAACGATGAAATGGTAGGCAAGATTCATGATGTCGTGTATGCCAATCGCCATTTGAAGCTGAAAGAGATAGCAGAGACAAAAAGCACCTTAGAAGAACGCGATGGCCTACACGAAATTTTGTGTGCCGCGTTTACTCACACCGGAGCAAAAACAAAATCGGGTGACCGTTTCAAATGAGTGTCTGGCCAGGATCCAATGCAATCCAAGGGATTTCTTCATGCGTTTCGTAACTGTGGATGAGATTTGGACAGGAGACCAAGGAACAGTCGAAGTAGTAGACGTTTCCGGGCGAATCGTTTCCGAAGAAAGCAAAGACCGTTCCATCGGCCGGAAAGGGCATGGCTACCATTTTTTGGGATTCTTAAAGTGTGATTCTCATCGAATATCTGCAGAAGGCAAAGACGATCTCGGGGCAATACTACAGCGATTTATTGACCCAATTTGATGCAGTATTGAAGGAGAAGCGGCCTCGTTTGCAGCGGAAAGAAGTGCTTTTTCACCACGACAATGCGCCGGCTCATTCATTCCTCATCGTCATGTCCAAATTGAATGAGTTGAGCTACGAATTAGTCTCTGATCCTCCATATTCACCCGACCTACCGCTCAGCGACTTTTTGCTATTCCCAAACCTAAAAAAATCACTGGGAGGAGAGATTGCCTCAAATGAGGAGATCATCATTGCTACAGATGGCTATTTTGCTGACCTCGAAACATCCTGCTTTAAAAAGTGTACTGATCTTCGAGGAGACTACATCGAAAAATAAAAATAAAAACCACCCCAATACCGTGTTTCTTTTGTCGATTCCGGAAACATTTGAGATCGCCCATGTACATATGTAAAATTAGCGGCAGTTATTAGTATCAATATTATTATTATTGATATTATTATTAATTATTATTATTATCATCCTAAATTTAAATTACAAACCGCAAGATATTTAAATTTTGCTCATCCAAAAATGTAGCAACAGCCATAAGTACGCGTATGTGAATATTATATTATATAGTACCAAAAATAGAACCGCTTTTTTAATAAAATCGACCAAATATAACCTGCCGATTTCATAAATAAAATCATGAGATTATTGGAACATTGCAGCGGTTCCAATTTTCTGAAAAGAACCGATAACAACGCAAAGTGCAAATATAAGATATATACGACGTATCAAAATTATGGTATTTTAAAGAACTTATATGTTGCATTAAAGTTTAAAACTGCGATAATGAAATTTACTCTTTTAATTTATCAGTGGTTTTGCACCGTTTGCGATAAAAAGTATACATATAGGCAAAATAATTGGAGGTTTCAAAGTATTCTCTTTAGTTAAATTAGTACAATTCGGGGAAAGTTTTACCAATATGGTACGTAACAGTAGCTGTCCAATAAAGATGAAGATATGAATAATTCTTTGAAAATAGCAAGCTGCTTGATCCTTTACAAATTCTGTGCTAAAAGTACATATGTATATATATGCTGAACTATCAAATTCTTATCAACTTTTACACTGTGAATATCTTTTATTCTGAAACTCTCACATAATAACACACGTCTAATAAGTAAATGACAGCAATATATCCGGTAACCAAATGAGTTCGTGTGGTTTTTTATCGTAATATATACATATTTATTAAGAAACAATAATACACTATTATTGATCGAAATAATTACAATCATCCCCAATGACCTTTTACCAACTTGACACTAATTTTTCCATGATGCATTTGTAGAACTCTATGGATTTTGAATAAAAGAATTCACAAACTGCGTTTATTAAATCTAATAAATAAATAAATAATCATTAATGAAATGCCAGCAGTATATGGGGAGTGTGGTAACATTTTCCAAGTTCTTGCAATATGTGATTTGACGTTATCCTGAAGAATACTACTTTCTCGATTGACGGAAAAGGGCTGTTTTGGATGAGTGCTGCTTGTATTCGCCGAAACTTTTCACAATACAAGGTCGCAATGATGGTTTGACCCCTATCCAAAAACTCGTGAAGTACTTTTCAGGTCGCTCTCCATCAAACAAGGAAGCCTTGAAAGTCTGAGGTATCGAATCAGTAGGCGATAACAACCGTTACGAACGCTTAGAATTTGAGTACAATATTTGCTTTTCGTCACAGGTTAATAACTGATCAAGAAATGATTGTTATTCCACTAATGGCAATTCTGTAAATTACTTTCACCCTGAAAAACTACGCTACCAGTAAGCCATATTTTGCATTATAGTGTCGCCATTATTAAACTAATCCATCTTGATTTCATAAAAACTGGTTCTTCATTCTGCATCATTCACAATTAGCCCCGGAGAATTTCGAAAATGGTATAATTTTCCATTTTAGTAGTTGATGAACGGAAAATTTATTTAGATTTGCAGTTTTATTATAGCTTCTCTAGAAATCATGATGGCTTGCAGAATTTCTTCTCTTTCGTCGTCAGTAAGAACATATTTTCTTCTAGTAGACTTAAGACTTAAATAAATCTTCGACGATCGTATACAGCCTTGTTGCTTGAAACTTAAACTGTAACATTATTTTGTGTTATGGTCATACTAAACTTATGTTAGTTTGACTATTTTCCGTAAGATTACTGGAGTATCGTGAGGATACGAGAAAAGCTGTATGGCTGTATTAACATGATCGATTGCGATACGGTAAATGCCCCCTCCCCCTGATGATACCGATCAATATAGAAGCATTAGTATGGACGTTAGTATTTTTATTTTTTCATATTCAGCATTATTGCGGATTATAGGACCATTATTTTCAAACACTGCACTGACTCGTCCGCATTCCCCTTTTCTTAGAAATTGTCTATTATTGACAATAGGAATAGCCTTGAGAATATTCCTAAGTCAGCTACTGTAGATGAGATGAAAGACCTTATTAGTATTTTACTTGCTCTCTCGAAAATATTTAAATTAAACGTTGTGTAAATGACGAACTGCGTCAATTTGTCGACTGCATCAACATTTTGCCTGCTTATCAGTCTGGTTTTCATTCAGGGCACAACTGCGCTACAGCGTTGTCTTACGTTGTGGATGATATACTCCAGGCCAACGACAGCGAAGGCATCACAGTCTTCTCCTACACTTTAGTAGAGAGTTCTATACAATCTACTATGTTGCATACTTTAGATAAAAAATCTGTCGGTTGCAATCCGTCTGCAGTGACACAGAGTCATACTTGCGAGATAGGATACACCAAGTTGTACTAGATAATCGCATTTCCGAAAATATCAGTATATACTGAAGTTTGCCACTAAGTGCCAGCTTAGATCCACTTTTATTTTCCATCTATACTAGTAACTATCCCAACATCGTAAAGTATTGTACATATCATTTATATGCGGGCGACACCCCATTCTATTTTTCCTTTAGCCCCTCCGAGCTCACTGAAGCTGTCAAATACATAAATGAAGATCTACCATCAGTTGAGACTGAACTCTGACAAAACAGGGGATATTATATTTTAGGTACCCAATCTTGATATTTATATTGGGGCCTGCAAGATTACTCCCTTGTAGTGTGTGAAGAGCTTAGGCTTGTATATCGATTCTTCTCTCTGCCTCCATCAGAATACCTCATACATGATTAAGAACGCCGTCATAGCTTTAAAATCATTTTTTTTACATAGAAGGTTGTTTGATAGGGTGACAAGATCCATGCTTTGTAAAACTATTGTTTTATCTAATTTTAATTATGTAGATGCTGTATACACTCACTGCATTACAAAGCAATATGGTCAAAAAATATAGCGACTTCAAAATGGCTGTGTTCACTTCGCCTGCGGCATGCGCGGTAGACGAAGGGTTACACAAAAAAATAAGATTTCAAATATACTAAACATATATTGCACGCGATTGTTTCATAGTGCAATGTTTTCTATTAACATCATTCCACATAAATCCTCACTGTATTTGTATGAGGTAAAATTCATCTAATACATTCGCAGGGAGTTCGTCACTGTCACATTTTGCGTATCCCCAGGCACAGATGTAGGGGGTTTTTGATTCTACATTTATTGTCTTTTATTTATTTTTTTTTATGTTTTGTTAATTAAGGCTAAAGGAAGAACGCCGTATACCTCTTCATACGGAGATAGACAATCCAGTCTTTTTGGCATATAAGTTTAATTAATTGATTATTGCAACCTTTTTGGTCTACTGTTTTACTATTGCCAATAGATTCTGCTCTATTCCAATTAAAGTTGTTCGTTTGGCTATTCGTGGAATTTTAGTACTTCAACGTTTTGACCAGCGTATTTACCGCCATCAGGAATCCTGAGAAGAACGATTAGCTTCAATTCTTGGTGTATATTTTGTTTTATGAAAATATCCTATGCGAGGCTCAAACCTCGGTCTAAAATTTCTAAATTTTCCAAATTAGGATCTATTCTGTTTATTAACTAACATACATTAGAATTTCACTTTTTGGTACTAAAAGATAGAAATAAGTGCCTACCTTTAATTAGCAATAAATAACTCAGAATTAATTTACATTAAAAGTGCAGTTATTACTGTAATATTTCTAGAAACTCTACCTTTCTGTTAAGAATTATATAACATTACGCTTAGATTTTCGTACATAAAATACGTGAGTGGAGATTACGAGAGAAATGAGTGAAATATTGGTACGTTACTTTAATTCCTATTCATATGAAACCTGCGTAGAAGCAATGAGTTGTTTTTTGTCGACTTTCAAGCCGATTATGTTAATAACTTGTCCGCTATTGAAATTTACTTGTTAGATAGAACAATATCGAGGCTTAATGAATTTCTCCTCTCACTATAATATATTATCAGAAACAAATTTAATTCCAGTTTCTATACTAATCGGAGAGAAATTACCATTTGCAGTACAAAACAAATAAAATTGTATCACATAAAAATTTGTATTTTATTACCTTTTCTTTTCTACATGTTGTTCTTCTGTTTAACAACTTAATTTCTAGCGTATTCTTAAAATATTACTTTTTAAAAATTGTATAGATGTATTATTGAATTTGTACGTCCCAAAATTACACGTTAAAAACAAAACCATGACCATCTTTTGCCTGTTGCTACGTTGTATACAAGTGTGTGCAAATTTCTACAAACCAATAAACATTTTATGCTTATCGAATTTATGTTTAACGTTTGAGTTTTCCCATGGCACCATTGGAATATATAGTGACTAGCGACGATTAATTAAAATCAACATCAATAGGCTGAAATTAATAACCCAGACCTGTACAACACGTTTGAAATAGTAGAAAATACTTGCCTAGATCTCTGTATTTATTCTAGGTAAACTTATTTTATTTTTGAACTATTCCCAGTGATGTTAACCACCTTGTAAGAGCGTTCTTTTCACCTGATTCTCATCGAACTGCTTGACAGAAAGGAAAAATTTAAGATGAAAACGCAGATGAAAATCACTAAATCAAAGACACGCGTTATAATCAAGAGGATAATCAAGTTTCTTCCAGTTAAAATTCTGCAGGGGTTTTGTCACGTTTACAGTTTGAGGATGTTTTCCCTGCTATAGAATCTGCATCCAGAATTTCACTTATTTATAAAATGTGCACAGGAAAAAATGCAAGTGCTCTTACAACATAAATTACTGATTTTTACTTTTTGCATCTTTTAATTTTAGTTTAAATCAATAAATTTATATTTGACACGAAAACAGTAACTTCATTGAAGTAAAATGCATGTTTTTGTTGAATTATATTTGCTAATTCAAATGATCATTTAAGTCATTTAGAATAACTTCCATTGGTTTTTCAATATTAGTTGAAATCAATTAACTTCTCGTGAAATTTTTAATTAATTAAAATACAGTCTGGTACAATTTGAACCTACAACCCTTATTCGCTAGACTGATGTGTTAAGCCATTACACCACGGAGCCGTCTGAACAAATCGCTATCTAGATCGTCATTTATGTCGCCAAATTTCAATTAGAAAATTTAATATCTGGATATGGATTAGTGGCTGCAAATATACCCGTGATATCTAGCCAAACACTATATTTTGGTATCAATGCCAAGTTGCATTTCCAATTACATCATTTAGGATAACTTCCGTTGATTTTTCAATGGTAATTGAATTATCTTGTTAATACCAACGTTAAATTTAATTCAATTAGGTTTTCGTGAAACTTTTAATTAATGAAAAATTTGTCAATCGAAATTTTGCGTCATAAATAGCAATTTGTTCAGACGGTTTCGAGGTGTAATGGCTTAACACACCAACCTATCGAACAGATGCTGTAGGTTCAAATCCTACGGGATCCCTGAAATTTTTAATTAATTAAAAATTTCTAATTTCTTGTTCGAATAACATTTGATGTATTTATATTTCAATGCAAGGAGTAGCTTTACAAAAAAAAAAAGAAATATACTGAATATTAACTCAAACACTTTACACTGTTTAGCCTAAAATATGTGAATCTATGTGTATTGAATCAGTAATATGTATTTTAGAATTACTATAAATATTTTGTAGATATATATGCACAAGCACTGGATAATAGATGTCAATTTTAGTGATGGGTTAGAATATATTGGATAAAAAAATTGTTATAGTTATTTTGGGGTAGTGTCAAATATGGATATGGAGCTGCCCTTAGTATATACCATTATCTAGCTTTTTAGCGTTATATTATTTGTCAATGAATTAATAAAGTATTTATTGCTTTTTTTTGAATTTAGTATGTCTATTATGTTAATGCCAGAACGCAAGGAGAATGGTCTAGTTAATTGGCACACTGGAATTGTAGGAATACTTTAATGAAGTATTTTAATTTATATTTTTTGTATATGTACATAATTCTATGCAAAGCAGTTTTAACATAGTAGCCTTATATTAAGGTGATATATTTTTGATGCTTTACATGTAACAGAACGATAAACACATTCAGGCAATAAAAATACTGCCCGCAACTTAGACTAAAAAATTGCTATTTACTTTTAATACACAATGAATTTTGTCACGAATTAACCGTATCCATTGGTAACTCAAAATAACAAGTAAGTTCATATAAAACATATTTATACGAGGTATGTCTTAGAATTAATGAGAATAATTAGTTTTAAAATGTTTAATGGAACGTATCCATAATTTAATATTACCCCCTTCAAAGATACTTCTTCGGAATTCACACAGCGTTTCCAGTGAGTTTTCCATTCCTGGTAACAAATTTGGAAGTCTTGGCCCGTTAATCTGTTTAGAACCTGCGTCGTGACTTTTTGGATGTTTATTGTTCCGCGATGAGGACGTTTCAATTTCTGCTTAAACGTTGGAAAAAGAAAATACTCATAGCCACGCCTGGACTATATGGTGGGTGTGGGAATACTGGAATGTTTTTCTCTACCAAAAAAAACCGACAATGAACTGTGACTGAGGACATTACTGTAATGCAAGATCCATGAGTTGGAAACGTCAAGTCGCACACGCAAAATTCTTTTCCGCAAACGTTCAAGGATCTCATGATGAAAGGTTTGATTCACTGTCTGGCCCTACGGTACGAATTCTTTATGGAGAATTAGATAAGAATAAAAAAAACAAATAACTATGGATTTGAGTCGGAATTTTTCTAACGACAGAATCTTGTACGACCAATGCCAAGATATTGGTTTAATAGTTGCTTGGCTTTAAAGAAAAAACTACAACAGCATTCACTGAATTAAATTAAAATAAATAACATGCTATTGTCGTTTGATAAATGTGTTTTAAAATTTATATAAGAAGGGTTAAATTTTTCAGGTAATATTTAAAGATCATTAGATGAATTGTTATTGCAATATAATTTATACAACATTAATGCAACCAATCCTACGTATTTGATTTAAGTATTTGAATGGTTGGAGGATGCTCAAAAACAAAAGTTAGTTGGGTGAATCTGTTACTAGTTGAATCAGTAAATCTTTGTTCTCGGTGTATCAACTGCCTCGCCTTCCGAGAGCGGTAAGGTAATATAGTAAATATTAGTACGGTAAAGCTGTAATAATACATTCAATCAGTGTCAGCTATACAATTCGGAAGCATTCTTACATGTTATTCTTAATTTTAATTTTCAAATAAGTTTTTACGAGAGCATATCAAATATGAGTCGGACTTTGGTTTATTGCTGTAGTAAAAAAACTGAATACACCTTTTATTCACACATTTTCCCCAACGTATCGGAAATCCTTTAATTCCATCATCCAAGAATGAATACGGTCGCGTCTGTAACTAACTGCGCACAAACATTTCCACACCTTCGTGGTAGCCTCCCAGTTCTTCTTTGGGTAGCCTAAACATGTGGTAGTCACACAGTGACAGATCGGGACTGTAGAGCGTATGTTCCAGTACTTCCCAATGAATTTTGTCCAAACTTATTTTGAGTCAATGCAGCTTATTTTGGGTTCTGTTCCATGACAATACTCGGCCGTGTCTGACCGAGCATGGGCATGTCTCGCCTTCTTGGTCGATAGGCCAGTCTTACTTTATCAGGCAGTTGGCAGTAGTACGCAGCATTAACTGTACGCCGTTCGTGGAGTAAATCAATTCGACAGAAAAACGGGTCTTGGCTTTCGGCGGTGCCGCTTCTTCAGGTTTTTGCCACTCCATGCTTGGATGTGATAGTGCACCTACGTCTCATCGCAGGTGACAATGTGCCTCAACAAATCATCCTCCTCTGCTTGACATCGTGTAAAAAGTCTTTCACACGGTAAGACGGTTTGCTTTCTGATCTTCCATCAAGAGTTGAGTAACCCACATTGCTGACTCTTTTCGGTAACCCAAATCATCTGAAATGATTGACATGGCACTCTCATATGTTATTTCGACGTGTGCAGCAATTTTCTATATTGTAAGGCGGCGGTCACATTCAATCCGCTCCCGGATCGCACGAATATTTACCTCACTAGTGCTCGTCCGCGGTCGGCGCGCATGGTTCTTGTTTTCCTCTAACTCTCGGCCATCGGAAAATTTTTGTTTTTTCAACGAAGTATGCACTTAGTTGACGCAAAATTTCGACAGGTTTTACGCCCTCCTGCGCCGAAGATTTAATAATAATACGTTGTTCAGCAGTTATGTACACCTATTACTCAGACATAATGCTGCTAACAACCTGCCTGCTCTGATGAACCGAACCGGTTTACTCTCCTTCACCTTACGTCTCCCTTTCTCCACAACATATATCTAAACGTCATGTCGCTAACTTCAGGGGCGTTAGAAAGAAAAGTCCTGTTCATATTTGATTCGCCCTCGTACAAGATCGATCGTGATGTAATTTAACTAATGTTCTACAGTGTAGATCTACAGATTTCTTTTCTTGAGTATAGCAAATATATATATCGTTCCTAATTAAATGTTCTCCACCGTAATCTCTGCTTATAATTATTTGAATGAATACCCGATACGATAATCCATAAAATTATACGACCACATCATTATGATAAACAGAATTCAAATAAACAAAGAATGCTGATTGCGGACGCAACAACTAATTACGTAGAATTAAGCGATTGATATATTAAATCCAGTGGAAGTGTAAAGTAGAGATGCCGGAAAATAAAGATAAGTACTCGCTCATACGATCAGTACAATGGATAAAAGAATATGCTAAAATATGCAATGTTTTAATTAACCCATTAAGCGGAATTAATTAGAATTAACTTGCTAATTATGAATGGTGTAGGTACAAGAATAGATAAAGCGGTTTTCGACATCTTGCTCGCGCTTTGAAGAATATAAACTACAAAAATGAGTTATTTGCTTCTGACTGGAAGCAAGATAACGTTTATGTACGTATTTTTCACAGCGTTATGGTGGAGAAGCATAAATTAATAGAGAAATATTTATGAGATATACACGTAATAGTGGAATTCACGTTAATGAAAGGCGGTATCGCTTGCACTTTCGAATAAATGATTAAACCTAAGCTTGAAATAAGAGAATAAATTAATTTAAAATGATATCTATGTTAAGCTATTATCTTTTGTCTCTCTAGGTTTCGCAAATAATATTTTAAGAGTGCCTGATTACAACAGACTGCAAACTGCATGGGACACGACGTAATATGGATGCTTTCTCCTTAAAGAAATTACGTGCAAAAACATGTTTGTTATAATAAATTTTTCTCATTTTCTCTCATTTTCCCAAAAGTGAAACTATTTAGGCAACAGATTATTAAAGAGAAATCCACAATATAGATATGCTAATCCCAAATAAAAAACCCATTTTTTCCCTATCGCCTTATCTTTCCCAAGTGTTCACCTCAGTTAAAGATACCCACGGAGTACCCCAAGGTGCGATACTTAGTCCCCTTCTATTTTCCATTTATGTATTTGGTTTGTCTTCTGTAATTCAACATTGTCGTCATCACCTCCATGCGGATGACACGCAAATATATATTTCGTTTTATCTCGAAGATCTCTTAAATTCACAATATTTGATGTTTGCTGATACTGCGAGAATAGGCAAATTTTTCAGAACAATTGTAATTTCAAATTAATTCTAGTAATTAAGCTCCGTTGCACGTCACTATTGACGTCATAAGCATTTAAATCTGTTGCAATTTCATTAAAATTAATATAATTTGCTAATAAATAATTAGCTACTGTGCAAAACGTACATAATTTATTTTTTAATTTACATTTAAGGTGTATTTACATCAAAGTAAAAATTATATCCTTTGGTTTAGTATTGTGTGTTTTAACAATTGCTAGTATGACAAAATATTAAACGTTGCTCTCCTTCGATTTTAGTTTGGTGCCGTCAAAATCAGATAGTTTTTCGTTCATATTTTAGTCGTTTACGTTGCTTTTTGTTATTATTGCGCTTTGGAAATTGTTTTTAAGAACTCATTTACGAATGCATCGCGTATCTAAAAATGCTGAAAGCGTTGTGTAAATAAGCGAAAGAAATGGTCAATTCTTTGATCATGTACTCATGTAGTCTTATGATACCTATCGTAGCTGTTACAGAAAACATGGGTATTTGAAAATGGAGGGGGTAATTATTTGTGGGAAGATAAATAGTACTCAAACCATTAAAAATTGAAGAATGAAGACAAAAGGTTAATTTTAATTTCTATTATACCCAAATTATTTCTACACTCAGCGAAATTTCTAGGCCCATTAACACAAAATTAATAAATAAAATAAACGCATAAAAAATGTATAACTGTTTCTAAACTTAGTACTTAGTGAAGGTTAGATTCACTATTCAAAATAATTTCAGACAATTTTGGCATCCCAATAACTTATTATAGCAGATTTTCTTTGACGCTATCGTATTGTTTATTATCGGCATATACATCTCTTGTCGATATTCTCCAAAGATTTTCGATGCGGTTTAGATCGGATGAGCGAGCAACCCATTATTAAATTAATTTCCTTTTAATGGAGCAACTGGAATTATGCATACCTGCATTGTCTTGCTTAAATATCCACTCTTACGTCGGCAATTGCTCACTAAAGTAATTAGAACCATTTCCAGAAATTCGTATAGAAATAAAATGTTTTCGAGTTAGTTTTTGCTTACTCCTGCGATTTTTGCCGTAGGAATTAGCCAAATTTATAAAATTGTTGATGAGATGATGGGATCGTCCTATTTTTAAAGCTATGGCTAGGTTTGAAAACCTTACCTCTTTATATCAATTTATTTTTATGTTTTCCTCGATGGATAGCAATTTACTTCTCAGCGTTTTTATTAATTGACAATATACACTTCGATTATGTGTATTTCTAACAATAAATAAACTTTTGAAGGTGTTTAGTGGCCTTTTTTTACACCGAAGAGTAATGCCTGATTTCGTAGGATGTCTATCTAACTGTAGACCTATAGAAACGTCGCTGTTTTGAGTTACCATTGTTGCAAATATACTCTCTATAAAATGTAATAAATTGTTTTAGTGTTATTTTCTCTCGCATTTGTGTTTCTTTGCAGTTACGCATTAACTTCGATATATAATTTTCCGAAGATATTAAGGAAACCAAATATTCTATTCAAAACTTTATATAGAACTATAGAAATTTCGCTAAGTGGGGTGAAACGACCAGGATTTCGATAAATATCTATGTAGTTTGTTATTTTAAAATTAGAGTATTGCGAAGTGAGGAAATTTGCGGATCCGACCTTTATCTAAAAGAATTTCTATACCATATTAGAAATTTTGTCAAAGTGATCCGTTTCACGGGGTGACAAACTGCATTTGCAATTTCAATGAAAAGGACACGTATTTTACTAAATTTCTAGTATATAGTTTCTCAACCCCCATTGAAAAGCCGTGATTATAACTTTTAAGTGATTTTTCTTCATTTGCTATTCAAGAAGTCTGGCCACCTCCTGGACATTTTCCTTCAGATACTACCTAGAGGAATTTTGGCCCATTTTAACGCTTACGAGTCTAAACAAATTTTCTAGGGTATAACTTTGACAGTGTACACCGCCTGGCATTTTCAATATACAAAAAATGTAATTTTTTGAAAAATAGGTGAAATGTTATAGAATACCATCATAGTCTTACCTAAGATACGCACTTTACAGAGTATACGAAAAATGCAAAAAATAGTATAAATATGACGTAAAAAGCGTCCAAATAATTTTTACCTCTAGTAGTCCATTCCAATAGAAACCTTTATTGCAACTTGTAGTATTTTCAGTTGCATTAGCTGTCAATTTGACAGAGTGTTCGTTCAGATGCATAGTTGACAGGAACTTGTATTAAGAGTTTCAGTAACAAGCTAAGACATAATTATAATTTCAGATGCTACTTTGATATTACATTTATTTGAACGCATGTTACAAGTAAAGACAAGAAATATATTTTATGCATATATATATATATATATATATATGAATATATATAAGAACCATGTACGTCCTGACGTTTCGATGTAATCGTATACATCTTCTTCTTCTCCAGTTGACCTCAAGAGGAAGATGTATGCGACTACATCGAAACGTCAAGACGTACATGGTTTTTCTAAGAACCAACGCCGAACGCGGGACAAAACCCGAGAGGATAACAAAAGATATATATATATATATATATATATATATATATTATATATATATATATATATATATATATATATATATATATATATATGTATATATATATATGCATAAAACTTTATAAAATTGTTGTTGAGATCGTCCTATTTTCTTAGATAGTCTATTTGAAAACCCTACCTCTTTATAAAAATGTATTTTTGTTTTTTTCCTCGTCGGATAGCAATTTATCTCTTAGCATTTTTGTTAGCTCATATGTGTAGTATAATGTTTATATTTAACAATAAATAAACTTTTGAAGACGTTTAGAGACCTTTTTACACTGAAAGGTAACGCCTGATTTCGCAGGATGTCTGTCTAACTGTATGGACCTATGTATAGAAACTCCACTGTTTTGAGTTACCATTATTCTAAACATTCTCGGTATAAAATGTAATATGTTTTTTTAATATTATTTTCTCTTGCATTTGCGTTTCTTTGTGGTTTAGCATTTATTTCGATGTATAATTTGCCAAAAATATTAAGAAAACCAAATATTCTGTTCGAAAGTATATATACAACTATCTAAATTTCGCTGAGTGCACTTTTAATGATCCTTTCTTTAATATCCTTTTGATACAACATCCTCTTTTTGCACGCATCAGTACATTTTGAGCAGGCAGACACAGAAAAAATAACGCAAGATAAAGTAGATTTCTCGTTGCATAATGACTTTTATATCATGTTAATATCTTTTAAAACCTATTTGTCAGGCTGTATGTATCCATTTACCTCGCATTTTTGACTAATTACTAATTATAATGAAGGGGCACCCTTAAGCATGTACACCCATTAATAATATCTGTGAGACGTCAAAACTCCACCCTGCCATCTAAATCATCTCCTACATCAATTTACTTTTAAAGCTATTTGTCCCTACGCATCACAACCCTATCGACCCGACGAACGCGCGTGATGCATTCTTTTCTCTTTCTCTTTTCCCTCGATCGCCCCGTCCGTCCTTCTCGCCCAACCAACCGGGTCCGTATAATGTCTGTATTAATCTTCGAAATGTAAAAGAGAACCGGCCCCGCGTCTATACTACTCTCCTAATAATTCTCTCTTATAGCGGCGAACAACTCGGTATAGAGTGCAGTGGCGCCAACCGTCTCATGCGACGAATACCGCTTTTAAAAAGGGTCATAAATAAGTCCACGTTTAAATAAAAGCGGGTAAAAAAAAGCAAAGGGAGAAAGACGAAAAAAAATGCGAAGGGGGAAACAAAACAACACCAAATATACACGCTTGTTCAGGAAATAAGGAAAAAAAGGTGATCCTGTCTTTTTGGAAGTCGCGCATTGGTCGCGATACAACTACTGAACACGCCCAATTCTATTCGAATCGCGGTGTGCTTCGCATGATCCGCGGTGCTGCCCCCTGCGTATTCGTTTCATCATCGAGTGCTTGATTCTCAAAGGCACGGTATCAGTTCATTACCCACGTATATTACCATATATTTGTTTATGCATGAGACGTGGTCGTTGCCCATTCATAAATTATTAAGGAACTAATGGAAATGGACGCGCTGATTGGCCGTTGGTTTTATGTAGAAAATAGGGAAATTTAATTTACATATAAGCCCAACTCCAGTCATATATCGTGTAATTAAGAACCTATCCTTTTGTGATTTAATTAGATGCTACAAAAAGAAATGTGTAGATGTACAAAGTAAAAAGAAATAGGTAACGTTTTTGCTTGATCGGTTCCTTACCTTTATTATAAATATGTATATTTCAAAATTTTTAAATTACTACTGACATTTTGCGTCAATTAGTGTATTCCCTATATCCAAACTTATTGTCCCCATTTGCGGTAATTATATATTCGAAATTGCATCTAGGTAAACATTTAACACTAATCTGTTTTGACAGTGTATAACCTTCATAATTGTCTCTTTAATTTCCACTATAAAAGAAGTACATTCGTTCAAGACATCACGTACAAAATATTCAGGATACTTGCAATAGTTTATGACTATTAATTCAAATATAAATGTCATTAAATTTATACAGAGAGAGCAAAAATTATATTGATAAAAGTATTTCATGAAATTTGAAAATGTATGTCGTAGTTTATTTCATTCTTTGATATAATTCTGTATAAGTTAAGTGTCAAACTGACACAAATATTTTTACATAACTGAGTGACAATTAACCTGCCAGAATTATATAAAGAAATGAAATACGTTACGACATACACCACCGCTCATAATAGAAAGGACATCTTAAATTTTAACAAAATATTCTAAAAAGACGTACTTTTATTCATTTAATAATTCAATAACCATGTATACAATTTAGTAATTAAAGAACCATGTTGATAAATAACGAAATTGTAATATTACTTTTCAAAATCGTGAGTTAATTAGGGACAGAACAAATAATACCTGGTATAGATATTTTAGGTGATATACGGTTACAAATTTTATGCCGCTATAAATGAAACCCGAATTCTAAGAATTCACTAAGTTCCTGCAGAGATTTGGCGCATAAAGTATGCATAAATCACATTAACCGTGTGTTTAATTTATCATTAGATACCGTCACATGCAGGTCGATATGGTTATTTCTTTGTGGGAGTAAATAATTTAATTGCTACTTAAAAATGCTTTGCGGGAAATCACTTGGTGTTGACACATGAGCAATAATATTCACGCTACATGAAGAAGAATATTCTGTACGGAATATTTCCGGGCCACCTAATATAAAAAAATGCATAGTAAACTTAACTGTTCGCCACTTCGACCAAACTAGTATACTTGCTAGCAAATAGCGTCCAGGACGTCCACGAGCAACATCCTGGAAGGACGATGAACGCGTAAAATTCCTTAGTAAGAGAAATAGACGATTAACGGTTCCTGAAATTACGGTTGAAAAGAATCAGGCCAGAAACAGAAAGATATTCGTTAGCACAGTGAAACGTCGTTTAAAAAGTGCAAACCTCTACGACTGCACGAAAACCGTTGCTACGTCGTGGAAATAAACAAAACCCTTTCCAATAGCCTAACACTCACAAAAACTGGACAATAGAACAATGAAGAAACGTACTATACACTGACGACTCCAAGTATGAAATGTTTGGTCAAAATCGCAGAACATTTGTCAGGATTTCAAAATACAAGAAAATGCTTCCTGAATGCATTACACCAGCAATAAAGAAAGGCTCCATTCTTGTATGTGGTTATATTTCATTAAGTGGAACAGGGAATCTTGTGCAAATTGATGGAATAATGAGGAAGGAGAATTATCGCGAGATATTAGAAGAAAAACCATCCAGATTGCGCTTAATGTGCAACAATTTTGAGTTGATGCACGATAACGATCAGAAGTACACGTCATTATTATGCAAAAACTACCTCGCTGATGCAGAGAAATAAAGGAATATTAAAAGTAATGACTTGGCCTGCCCAGAGTTCGGACCTTAATCCGATAAAGCTTCTATGGAACGAACTGGAGAGACAGATTAGAAGAAAATGTCCAACGGTCAAAACCCATCTCTGGGCAGTATTGCAGAGAGAATGGAATAATATGGTATTCCTCAAAATACACTGAGGAAATTGACCGAAAGAATGCCACAAATTCTGCGAGCAGTTATTACATCAAGATACGGATCGAGAAGAAAGTACAACTCACTTTATGTTTTCTAATGTTTATTATTACTTTTTCTTTTGTACACACATGTGCAGTCGTGGATGAATAAATATTTTTATTATAATTGTTTTGTTTAAAGTTTTGAAGCAAGCGTCAAATTTCACATGAAATAGGAAGTATCCATGCTATTAGGAGCGGTAGTGTAGAAATTCCATCGCATACTTTTATCAATATAATTTTTGTCTGAGTACTAAGTACAACTGTTAATGTAAAGTATCAAAAAGTTTTCAACACTAAATGTAGGAATACAAAAACGCTTAAACTAAAAGCAAACTGTACCTAGAAATGTGTTATGCCATAAAAATCACAAAACCAAATTCAAAATCAAAGCAAATCTAAATAGTTCAATCGCCGTTATTTACCTAAAATCATTCTTTTAAAAAGAAATAATGAAGGTTTATTTCATATACATTTTATAATTTAGACGTTAACCTTCCACATACCGCGATATGAACACGAACTTGTAGTTAGAAGAACATAGGAAAATAATAAAGGCTGTGTTTTGAAATTTGGTAAGTACTCATTTGACCTAATGCATTTTAAAAAGTAGCTAGGCAGGTAAATATTTTCTGGTTCTAGCTTTAACCGCAGGATTCAAGATTTTCCGGATAAAAGATTTGGCATTTGTTATAAAGTTTAGCATACGGCATTTAATGCAATATAATCTTCGAAATTATTATCTCAAAGTTGAACTCTATAATTGAATACATTTTCTTAGATATGCAATAGTTTGTAATACCCTCTACATTCTTTTAGATTTATTAGACAAAAAATTATCTTCAAAATAATTCCAGAAATTCATAATAATTATCAAAATTAAGGAACCCTATTTAAAATATAATAAAAAAAAATTACCCAGTATAATAAGAAATAAAAAATTCTGAATATATATTAAGCCAAGGAAACCTAAACCAAACCCATACTTCAACAAAATGGAGGTCGTAATGATACACCCTATATAATATATATGCATGTATACATATAGACAAGGAATCTTTGCCGTTAGAAGAGACGATAAAGGTAAATCTTAGATTGTGGCAAATAAAAAGAACCAATTTACATTTTTGATCGAAACAAGACCACACAACATTTAATATTTCACTCCCATAGATCTTAAGGTATTTTACTTTTGACAATTTTATTATTCATCAAATTATTTTATCCGCTAATATTACACTTATTGCGATAGTAAAGACACATTAATGTTTTGCTTAGCGTTTTTCAACGCGTTATTTTTTCTTCTTAACTCTCATAAAGCGCGTTATTAAGTGCGAAATATTGGGAAAATAATAGATAATACACTCTAAAAAGTAACCTGAGGCTAGCAAATTTGTTTGTTCCTCCGTACCTAGTAATGCTCGATAACTAAATGGAACAGAAAGCGAAATTTTATTATATAGATATATCGTACAAATTCATTGCATTCCATCGGTTATACGTATAAACATATTTTTGAAATAGATATTTTAGTATCGCTCATTATGTTCATGGTCGATTTTACGTTAGATTATTAAATTGAAAGGTATCTTAAATTATTTCGTTCTTTATAATTTCACTATTACGAAATTAAACAGAAACTTGATGTCTATCAAATATCTAAGAGACTGTAGCCTAATACTAGATATTCTCCACGTTTTTTATAATATAAATATTTTAACAGCGTCATACTTTCTCTAATGAACACGAATCGTGTTCAACAAAAGGACACCAGATTATGGAAGCATACAATAGGATTTTCCAGGACACCGTAAAAAGTAACCAGTAAACTGTAAGTGGGGGGCGGACTGATAAAGTTAGGGAGCCTTTGGTATTGGTGAAGAAGGATCTTGTAACGCTTATAATAAATTTCAATGCTTTCATTGTGGACCTGTTTATTGTGGAGATCTGTTAGTTAATGCATAGTTTTGAATCGAAGACAGTTCCAAAATCCTTAATTGTTGACCGGTTAGGTAAGATGTCAATATGATGTAATACGTTTAAATGACTTTAGGAAGAAAGACAATCATTAAGTGTTAACAAAGTCGTGTAAAGTTTTAAATTATACGAAACATATTACATACATCATTTATATATATATAGTAAACGGAAATGGTTCTACATTCGTTCCTTGGGGAACATCAGAAGTGGGATAAAAATAATGCGATTTATAACCCCTGTAGCCACATAATGCTTCCTCCTGTAAGGTAGTAGAGATGCGAAAAGTCCAATTATATCTAACTTTTGGAATAGTATAGAGTGGTCAATGCGATCAAGAATCATGCTTATCTATATTGTCACAGATAAACTGACTAATTGCTAAATTTGTTTCTATGAAAAATCCGTGCCGATAAGTAAAGATAAGTTGGGCATAAAAGGAGCAGTTTAAAAACTTTTCGAAAACTTGACGGTAACCGAGCACATAGTGATGTTCGTTAAAGTATGCACTCTCCGAGTGTATTCGTCGTCGGAGCAATTGTGACATTCTTTTGCAACTCCGCACACTCGATCTCTCGAATCGTTGTCGGTCCAAGCTAGCGACTATCGTTGCGTATACACCCGCAGTTGAGTTCCCGTTGCAAAGGGAATTAAACATTTCTCTTATACTTGTCCACCAACGCTTACACATTTTACCAGTCAAATGTATGTAGCTGCTGTCGGCCATCAACACTACCGTTTCCCTGTCGGTGCGCACTTCGCACAATTGTTAGTTGATGACCTTCTCCCTTCTATAAGGAGGCAGTATCAAAAGTCTATAGAAATACGAGAACGTCTAGGTAGCTCTGACAATACATACTCTTGTTTTGAGATGAACTATTATCGCTACTATCGTCCTCAATCAGGCGTTCAGGCTCTAAGAGGTAGTCTTGGATTCCATTATAAATATACAAATAACGAAAGTGTTTGGCTCCCCTACAAAACCAATCCAATGCAAAAGGGTCAAGTCCCTTAGATAAACTCCATGGCAATGAAGTTTTCCTGTTTTCCTCCCACAAAGGGACATATAAATAAGCACAGTATTAGGTGCACTTATCAAATAACAATTTAATAGGGAAGAGTCCCCTATAGAAAGATGGTGGTGCATGTATAAATATATAGGCATTATTATATACCGTCGGTAAAGCCTCTGTGGAAGCATTAAGGCTTTAAACACAAAGCATACGCATTTGAGCTTCATTGTAAATCCCTACTAAGATGCGAGTAAATAAGCAACCATTCTAGAAGCCAAACACAAGTAAATATTGATCGGAAAATTCACGATGGAATTTGTGAGCAAACTACAGTAGTCATTGCTCTTCAAAATAAGAGAATGTAACAACAATTTAAAATTATTTGGATCTTCTGTGATGTTGGATCTTTTATATTTTCGGCGATAGTATTCCTTTAATTTCAAATATTTAACATGTTCATTAGTACACCATACTTGATATGTAGGCATTTTAGTGGTACATAATGTTATAGAAGCTTCTGCATGCAGCGTTTGTATCTGCGATAGTAGAAAGACGTGACCAATCAGTCAATGAAAGCATTGCCAAGTTCAATTAGCATTCGTTTTCCTGTTAGAAACTTTCTTTCAATGTTACTATTGATAGAGGTGATTACGTACAGCATTACAAGGGATATAAATCTGTAAGCTATGATGATTGCAATTCTCCTCAACAGTAGGAGTGTATTTTTTCCACAAAATTAATCATATTTCTAAGTATGAAATCCAGTAAACCTCCACCCGCATTTAATAATCTTTCAAAGTTATTCCTATAAACTACCCTGATATTATGGGTAGTATTTTGTAGGCGTTGTCGGATGTGAAATACAAAGAAAATTATTTTGTTTTAATTCAGGCTTAATTTATACACACGAAACCAATTAGGTAAACATTCAACATCCAAATTTACTATTGATTGTATGACCATCATATTATTGTCCTTGTTGTCTCTATTAGATTAGTTCTACAGGTACAAGAAGACGCTACAAAAAATATTCTTGCTTCATTAAGTTGGTGAGAATCTTTTTTAAGAGATTTGTTCAGAAAAAAAGAATTCTGATATTTTGTATTAAAAAATTAACAAAATAATGTGTTCTATATTACATATGCTATTACGAGCTTTAAAATTGTTAATTTAGCGATTTTTTTGCCAGCAACAAGCTATTTCGTTAAATTGATAATTAATTAATCGTTACCGACAAACATCATTTATATTATTATGGGATCTAAAATGTGTTAAATCCATTTAGATCTGTTTTACCCGGGTTGCCTACAAAATATCAGAAATCTTCCACTTAAGAAAGTTAACGTAAATGTATTTGCCGAATTGTATGAAACAATAAAGTAGTAAGGTTGTTGAAAGTGCGAACTTACTCTCCAGTTAGATATTTTTGGTCAGATTTGTTATCGTAAAATAATCCTGTCAGAAAGAAGAATACATGAAAGATGACAATGAGTGATTAGTTCCTTCAGTACATTGATCGTCATTTAAAAATAAACGTTATTTTTGTGCTATTCTATTTATGTAATTGTGTCATCCAATCTTTAATTGCTTGATACGATCAAGACAGCTATCAACCGAGACATATGTACTTCATATATGTAGATGGAATTGTCCTATCACGTGAGCAGTTATACGATTGCCAATAATTTTTGACGTCTTTAAATTTGCGTGTTATTGGAAATATATACTTTTCATTTTATGTTGTAGATAGTTTTGTAAATTAGAAACTCTTCTAAAAGGTATATCATAACATTTTCAAACAGACAAAACATTACTGTAGATAGTTTATTTTATCGTGATATTACAAAATTAAGTTAGTAAAAATGGACACAAGACTAGACAAAAATAAATGCAAATCTACTATGCGATTTCTTGTATTCCTATATTTTTTTTACAAAAGGAACTTGTCATAAATATTACAATGCAATTGCGATAATCATTTTCAATCTAACTTAAAGCTAAACGTATAAGATATAGAATAAAGTGCATATAAAATCTATAAAAATTCGGAGATGCTAATATAGATTACAGGTAATCTTTTTAAACACTTCTATTCGAAGAAGTGGCAAAAGATCAATAAATATATTGTAATAGAACTTGTATATATGCATACTAAACTATTTGATTTTGTCGTTTTCCTTTGTTTAGTAATATAATTAAATATATTACACTAAAGGAATCTAAGCCTAAACAGTTTTATTCAAATAAAATAGAGATACATCGAATTCTTTGGTATTATCCGATAAGGTACTTCTAGCAGTCTCCTTGTTCGTGTCCTGGATTCTTTTCAGGTGGTTGAGGAAATCCTTGACGTGTAGCTGCAGAAGTGGACGTGATGACGCTAGCTTGTTCATCAACACTTCGTGCAATAACCGATTCTATTGGAGGTACACTGAAAAGATACAAAATTCATATTTTATCTTGTTGAAAAAATAAATAGAGAGTTCAGATTATAATACGGCGTTGTCCATATGTAGAAATTATAATGTTATCAGTAGGCAATCCTATAATATGATTATTTTCGCAAAAGTACTCGATGGATAAAAATACTGGAATATAATTTTACGGGCATTTCTGAAAATACAATTTTTTATTCTTTAACGAAAACTTTATGTTTCTAACCCCCAATGACATCTGAAAGGTCCGCCAACCAACCATATTTTTATGGTAGCACAATATATTTGGCAAGACTGTCGTTTTGATGCGATGAGTTTAGAGATTTGTTGCTTCTTGTCGATTTTCTATTTTGTCACTTGGGAGACAAATCTTATATATATTTATATCGTGTTTCAAATTTAATGCAAACAAATATAGGTTAAGTTAACCACAACTTTTAATTTTTAATTTATGTTGTATGAAAGTATTGTGCAAATCTCTACATTTATATCGCATTAAAAAACTAATATCAGATTACACATCATCCACGTTACTAGATTTTTCTAGTTTAGAGGAAAAGTAGAGGCGCACCACTGCTTAATTTCTAGAACTAATTTTAGAAAATTAGGAAGAACCAAACGGAAACGTTTTTACCATTTAATCAAAGCATAATGAACATCCATGACTAAGATCCAAAGCAATAAAACAATAAATTTTGCCTCTATTTTATTATCACCGTAAATGCAGGATACAACGAGTTGGCATACATGCAAAAATCCCCTGAAAATGTAATATACTTTCAATGTTTCCAGTTACACTGACAGTTGCTTAAGGAGAGTTTGTGCTAACTTTCTTGCTGACAGCGAAACTGATATTCAAGCTCTTGAAAAACATGTAGAATGGCAATCAATTAGTGGTAGGTATATCGAAAAAAGCGTTAACAGTAAGGTCAAATTTTGAAAATAGATATTTCGCCAAGCACCAGAGACACCCTAAAACGGTGATGAAATGATGATGAAATCGTAACAGTTTTTGGGAAAAAAATTCAAATAGTTAAATTAGAAGCTGTAAAGTTTTCAAATTTGTATAACTACTATTAATGTACAAGGGTGAACCAAATATGAACTGGAGAGTTCTTTTTAACGCCGTCTAGGTGAAGTGAGTGGCGTGGCGTTTTGATTTGTGTTAGGGTGGAGGGTGTAAGATAGGAGAGAGTAAAGCGGCTTAGTTCGCCAGAACAGATGGGGTGTTAGTTACATCATGTCGGAGCAGGAAATGCAACGTATCATTATTATTATTATTATTATTATTATTATTATTATTATTATTATTATTATTATTATTATTATTATTAATTTACCTTTCGAAATTTTGCATTGACTAACTGCACAGTTCGCTGAAAGAACGCTTTCAAGGACCCAAGTCTACGACTGGCACAAGAAAATTTTCTGATAGCCGAGAGTCAGTGGAAAGCGAAAGCCATGCACACCGACCGCGGATGAGCACCAGTGAAACGAATATTCATGTGATCCAAGAGGTGAGGGAAGTCGTACAGTTACTGTCAACTGCTTTATGAAGTAAGACTGGTCTATCGACAAAAAAGATATCCCTAATCGGAGTGCGATTCTGTTCCATGACAATGCTTGACCACACACACCTGCATTGACCCAAAATAAGTTGGACAAAATTCTTTCGGAAAAACTGGAGCATCCGCCCTACAGGTTCGATCTGTCACTGTGTGACTGGAACATCATCTCTTTGACGACGACGAAAGTATGGAAATGTTTGGTTACGGAAGCGACCACATTCATTCTTTGACGACGGAATTAAAAAACTTCCGATACGGTACCAACCAATGTTTAAAAACCAAAGTCTGGTTCATATTTTATTCGCCCTCGTGCATAATAATGCCTCTACCATACTTAAATGATAGTCAAATTACGTTTTAGTCACAGTAACAATGTACAATTACATAACCAAAATCACATTTTCATCTAGTAAAGAGACGCTTTACAAAACGATTTGTTTATGCTATATATGTATATTACAATTACTATTCAAAATGGGAAAACATAAATATTCCCTAATAATTAGTTCGTATTTCCACTTGAGTCACGTTAGCTTACACACGCAACATTGACTACTGGTGCCCGACGACAAAAGCAGGAAACTATTGAATAAACTATCCTTTAATATTTATTAAAGTTAATAAATAAATGTTAATATTTATTAACAACAGTCATTATACATACAAATAAAGCTGCAGAAACGGGTGTTGTTAGAGATGGGTGCGGCTCGATTACTATTAATATTAAAAGTAATGAATGTTGTTACTTACTATTTTAGTTTGATTGTTTTGTTGATGCAGGCAATCAAACTAAATAGTAATTTCATTCTTTATTTTTAATATTGATAGTAACTGAGCCGCACGCATCTCTAACAGCATTCGTTTCTATAGCATTATATACAATTTACTCCTTTTTATTGTATATTAACATCGATTTTCTTCGAACATTTTGTGACTCAAAAAAATAAATAAATATGTGGAGGTCTAGAGACGATGCTATAACTTCCAGGAAACTCAACTCAGGACTTTAAAGTTTCGTATTCTTGAATTAGAATTATTCTTCGGTTATTGTTAAGTAAATAGTTCTTATAAATTTTGATGCAAGTTTTACATTACATATTCTATAGGCCTATCATGCTCTCCTTGCGATAATGGTAAATTTATTTCTGGTTTATTTGCAGCGTTTTTCAAAAAACTAATTTAATTTTTGTGAAGAAAGGAAAAAAACCCACTTCTAAACAGTAACAATTTTTAGATACGTTAAAAATGGAATGTGAATTAAATATATGTATATATATATATATATATATATATATACATATATAAAATAAAAATCAAACAACATTTTTTATTTTATATATATATATAAAATAAAAATCAAACAACATTTTTTAATGTACAATTAGTAAATTGAACAGTTTATAATTAAAAATCGAAAGCACATTCTCAAACTATTGTCTATTCATTTCCTGACAAATTCTTTGCTCAAAACTAAAGGAGTTATTTAAATAATTGATGGACACTGGTTACATTTCATTTGTGCATATACGTTTTTCCTATTTTTTTATATACATAAAGACAATGTTTTAAATAATCCATCGATCAGGTGTTCTAACCAATCTTAGTGAAATAATATTAAAAAATTCTCGAGCTGCTCGATTATAATGTAGCAGAATATCAGTTTCTTGAAAATAGCCACCGTAAATAAATTTAAAATTGCGGAAATAATATTTCGCTGAAATAATCTAATTGTTTCTGGCCATTGGGTGTGCTTTTAACGAAAAATTTTAATATAATAAATATTTTGACAGGCAAGTACTTCCGGCGATGACTGATAAATGATATTAATTACAACCATGCCTGCTCTTTTAATTTGGGATCTCAATATTCACGGCAAACTACCTCGATATTATTCTCTAATTTTTAAGAATTCCTTTATATAGACCCAAACACATTTACTATCATTGTAAAGGTTCCATAAGTAATGTGTAACGCAATACCCCCACTGCGATTTAAAAAGAATCTAGACCGGCGATCGGATTCAGAAGGTTTTTAACAAAGCGAATATTTATTTACCTCAATATAATCGGAAATATTCTAATTTTACTTTACAAAATTTTGTGACTATGATCTAAATGTCTTAGAGGCTATAGCATCGTCTTCGAACTTTCTGCTAATTCTGTATAACAAGTGTGGGCTATTATTTAAAACAAAAGCAAGTCGGTTGTAGTAACAATTAAGCAATTACAAACTAACTACATTATTATAGGATAGTCACTATTATGAACATTATTATAGGATAATCACGTTTCTTTAATGCATTATAATTCCCCAACGTTTTCCACTTTTTCTTTATAGTTATCTGTGAGTGGTCTGCCAATTATTAATGGTTGCAGCATTAAAAATGGATTGTAAATGCGAAAAATTTAATATCTTACGTGTTAATCGATTGACGATTTATCATGGAGGCACTGGGCAGTCTTAATTGGGCCGGTTGAGCGCTAACTATATACTGGCTGGGTAGCTGGTATTGATCATTTAAATCCGATGCGTGCGACATAACTAAAATCAGAAGAAGGAATCATTTCACGTGTTTTAATACATCATAATTCATGCTACTTTAGCTGGCTTTGTGGAAAGAAATACACGAAAAAACACTTTGTTTCCGCCGTAGTTCTACTATCTTTGTAACACGGACTGCTTAGGTCCATGAAAATAGTGCATATAATTACATATTTTAAAGATTGAAAAGAAGTCGTTGCGACTCGTTTTTTAGCAATTCGTATAGGGTTCTGCAACAGGTATCACTTGATTTTGTTTATCATTAGAGCAATATTTCCCTATTGACAATTCGATTGTGGACGTCAATCAACGCAATTTAATTAATCACGCAAATATTATCTATTAATCAACACCCCTAGTTAAAGGTTTTGTTGGAAGTTAATCCATTGTGCAGTTTTGTCGTGAATTTGATATCATAAGCCCCGAAAGAATCTTAATTACGCAACTCTGTCGTTTGTAAACGTTCATAATAGTAGAATCTTGTCTCGAAATCTAGAGGTGAGAAAGGAAGAAATCAGATTAGATTCCTAGCATTTTACGAATTTTCTCTGTTCTTTGCAATTTTCTTAGCTTCGTCACACGTTTTTCCTTTCCTATCCAAAATTTTCGCTATTTCTTTATTGCCCCCCTCTTTTCTTCTGTATCTTTGCTTTCCAGACCTGCTTAATCGCAATTGTATTGTTCTTCATTTGTAGATCTCCCTCCATGTTAATTGTCTTTGTTAACGTAGCTTTCTATTGATTCTGTTTGTAGCTCTCTTCTGATTTGTTCATTTTTTATCCTGTCTCTTCCAGTTACATTTTTCACTCTTCTTAAATATTTCGTCCTATTTTCTTCTTGACGATTGAGTACCCAAGCTTCCCATCCAAATGTGAGGATTGGTCTGAATACTGTTCTGTAGATCCTCAGTTTTATTTTTGTTATTTCTTTTTTATCTATAAATCCTGAGTTCGTAGCATAGTATACCTTGTTGACTTTCTGTACTCTGTTATTAAGTTCGTCTTGTCTTCCTTTCTCGGATATTGTCATTTCTAAATACTGGAAATCTCTAACTTGTGTTTTCGCTTCTCCAAGTTGTACATGTACTTCGTTTTCCTCTTTTGATATATCTCTTGTTGTCCTCCTTGTTTCTTTGATGATTTCATCCGTAAATATTATAAATAGTAGAGAGCTAAGCCTATCTCCTAGTCCAACAGCTTCCGTTGTATAGAATACCTCAGATTTGACGTTTTTGCTAATTACACACTTTGCTATTTCTTTATATAGACTTTTGACTGCTGATAATAATTTGTAACCTGCTCCTCGCTTGCGTAAACATTCCCATACTTTATTTCTGGGTACCCTGTCAAATGCTTTCTCCATGTCCACCATATAAGATAGCATTCATTATCAAATTAAAGGAAACCAATAAATGTGTTCGCACGGCTTCCCAAATTTTACGGGTTTTCCGAAACTCTGCATTGAATTTTGATTGATTGATTGTGCTGATGACGAAGTGGTATCAGCAAGTCCCCGAAATGTAGCGACAAACAAAGTTGCAAAATACCAGGACTTAGTTCACCTCAGTTACCTTTATAATAGTCTCCTTTCACGTGTAAATGCAGATCCAAGCGCCTCGATCACGAAAGGGATACATTTTGAAATCTTCAATCTTTTGTAATGTGCCAAGTCATTACCCCTTCAACTTGATTTTTATCTTTATGACGGAAGCGATATGTGACCACCCTCTATCATTGCGGAGGACCCAGTAATTTTTTGCAAAATTTATAGGAGGATGTAAAAATCTATTTAATATCTAGTGTGTGTAAATTTCATATTCTTAAATAGTTTGATTAAGCACAACTTTGATCAAGAAGTTGAGAAGCTGCCACTTTCTGGCGCGTAAAATTAAATGTAGTTACGCCTAAAACAATAAATACACCATTAAATAGAAAAATCTGAATTCTAAAAGTTTTATTAACCATCGGTCGAGCTATCTTCGGACTGCCCGATTTGGAAAGTCCTAACTATAATGTTGTATGCCAAACCTTATTACTTCGCAAATGACAGTAGCAGATGGCGTATGTTAAAGTTCAATTTGACGTTTGTAGATGCTGAACAGCCAATTCTGTGCAAAAACAGGGTGGTTCCAGAAATGAAGAAAGGGCATGAATATTTTGCGTATAATTCCAAAATAAATTTATGGAATTGCTTCGTTTTTGCAGCAATTGTTGTTACATTATTGTATTTCACTACAAAAGTAAAAAGCAGTAATAACATAATGCTGTCCCGTTGTAGTATCAATGTTCTCAATTGTTTATAAATAAAACCTCCTGGGCGGTGGAAAATCCGCAAGGGTGTAACGAAAAGTCTTCTACGATATGATGTTCCCATAGGTGATATTATGGGGCCATATTCTTTTTAGAAGAAAATAATATAGCCGTTACTATTAGCTCTGAAGAATAACATGTTGGAGACATCTTTATAGCCAGAATTATAGAGATGTGTGCAGAACAAATTACCGTTTTAACAATATTGTGCCACGGGAAGATTAGGGAGTCTTGCAAAATATGTTTTCTGGTGGATATTTACATTTTCTTGTTGTCATTTTGCCTTGTGGAATAACCTGAGACCAAAAATAAAGCAAAACGTAGGGACGACAATTAAATTTAAAACATAAAATTGCGTACAATGAAACGTTACTTGCTCTATAATTTAATTGGATTACTTTAAAGCTTTAAAGGGATTCCTCAAAATAACCGATATGTATTGCAGAACCCTGTACGCAGGCGACTATTATGAATAAAAAAATACATTTTAACAAATCATATTTTTCATTATCTTTGTTGCAATCTAGTGTGCCTTTGGCTTCATGTTGATCGTAATAAAACAATGACAAGTGAATATGTTTGCAACTTTACAAATATACATAACGAGCACTGCACGAGAGCTCTTATCGCTTTGTGTTTTTCATAGACATATTTTAGTACCTATTTTATATCACGTAAACGTTTTCCACTTTGTTTGTACTCCACTCGAGAATATATCGTTAAAATATATCATCTGATAACGGTGTGTTGTAAGATGTCAGCCAATTTATTGATTCGATGTTTGTATGCCGCGCAAAAAAAAAACTGTCTTGCGTTTAGACTTTCGAAATAGCTCAAAAAAGAATATTCTATCATAAAAATACACTCTCTTATTCGTTGCTGTTTTCCAAGCCTATATATATATAGACATAGAAATAAATGTTAATATTTGCTTTTGTTACTAGTGAATAAGTACAGTTGAAACTTTCTTATCACGCAGGAAACATGTTCTTAAACAACGATTTCAGTAAGCCATTGTATTTCATCATTATCTATATATTTGCGTCTTTAATAAGACAAAGTCCGATCTTGATTACTAAACATCGAACACCTGTAATCTACGTTCGAAGATCGTATCTCTCATCGAAAGGACGAATATTTTCGTAATTACCTTTATCATCGGGCTTTCCAATAAATGTCAATAATATATAACCGAAGCTATCAATAAGTTTTCTCGATATGCAAGTGCCTGCCGAAATCACAATGAATAGTCATCCATTAACAATTTTTGGCTCAATTAATTTCGTTACATTAATCGTAGCGAATCGAAAATAAGTAGTTACGTGAAACTTATTTTGAATCGACAGTACCTGTGTACGCATGATTATCTGTACCATTAGATAAATTTAGAAGCGTAAACTTTGAAATGCGATTTTCTAGTAAACAAATTGCACCCAGAAATGTGTTATATTATTTGTTCGATTTTACAAGAAGGTTTTAACGTTTTTATTTTTCCAGAATCATTCCTTTAAAGGAAATAATGAAGATTTATGCATATACGGGATTTATACATTTTATGCTTTGGAGGTCCTTATATAACACGCATCAGCGATCTGCGATCTCAGACATGGAACTTTCTTTTCCACCGTCCTACTAATGCCAAGAGGTACGGGGTTCGAACCCACATGGGGACCAGAACTTATGCCTTAAGTCCGAGTTCAATATCGCTGAAATAGATAACACCTGTTAAGATTCAGTAATGCTGCTATCGAAACTTAAAGGACGACGGTGACTGAGTACCTTGCGCGCTTGGCTATCGGTCTTGAGGTCGCGGGTTCGAATCGCGGGGCTGTTTCTCAGGGTTGGAGTTCTCTGTGGTTTTCCCACTCCACGGTAAATGTTAAGAATGAATATTTCAGGACGCATTACAGACGCAGGCACAATAATAGCTCATGACCGGCTGATGCCCCCTATAATTGGCAAAAGCTGTTGGAGAATATGAGGGCATAGATTATTATTATTTGTTATTATTAAAACAAAAGTTTAATTAATTATTAATATAATAATTCCAATGTTTAGAATAATTGAAAAATGTTTCATTTAAATAAAGACAATACATTAAATCATTCATCACATAAATGTCGGAAGTCGATAGTAGGCATATTGCTTTAATTAGTACACGAAATCGTCGTCTGACAATGTCAAAAATTGCTGCAGATTTGGAGTGAAAAAATGTCTACATATGCTATCAAACTACGTTTAGCAGGCCTGCTCGGAAGAACTGCAAAAATTTTATAAAGCGGCAAATTATTGTTTCAAAAATTTGAAATCTGCGAGTTAGAGCGTCGAATCTTTGTTAAAAGAGCTTCGCGGAAAAAGTGTTAAGTCATTGTGTAGCACCTACGGTTAAAAATGGAGGTGTTTCTGTGATTCCTTAAGGTTGTTTTACGTTTAGATGAACAGGATCATAGTAAGAGCAGATTTGTATCTAACAGTGGATGATACAATGCGAAAAGGATATGTAGACGCCCACTCGATTACGTTTAATCGCAATGACTAACAAGAATCCCAAGAACATACCAAAAATGTCTAAAGAATATCTGACGTCATTACCAGAGAATGTAGAACGCTTGAAAGTTGTGTTAGAGAGATTGTAGAGCAATCCCCATATCATAATCAATTCGAGCTCTTGTGGGATGAATTCGATCGTAGTGTGCGCACAAAGTATTCTTCATCAAAACATCAGCTGGGGAACATCTAACAATCCGAATCAACCAAAATACAACTGAAAATCTTCTTGAAACAAATCCACAGAACACCACGAATAACACTGGTAGGTTTTGTGTCATAAGGAGCATTTTATCATTATACCTATAGTCCTTAAAATGTGCGACTTATAAATTATCATTGCATTGTTAATTTTAAAAAAGTGTTTATGATGGAATATTTTCAAGATATACACTTTTTGCACAGTTTTCATTTTTCTTCTCTCTTGATAATTACATGTGCGTATTATTGGTATCATTACGTGAAATTTTAATTGTATACAAACGATTAAAATATACCATGGAAACTATACAAACATATCTATAATATGACAATCATATAAAAGAAATTCTAAGTATTATTCCTGTTTAAGAAATCTTTTCTATAATCATAACTAAGTATTTCAAAGAGCCACAAGCACTTGATGGGTTGAAATACGAGTAGTAATTGAAATGAATACGTAGGCTTCCACGGCCAGAGTTAGTAGTAAACGAACTACTTCCGGAATTGGACCGTGTCATGATGAGATATATGTAAAAACCTTCTCAGAAGGTTCTCGCCTGTAACGCGGTCAACACGCCGAGCCACCGTAACCTTCTGCCAAAGTGGTTTCGTCTCTAGCATGGTTTACACGACGAGTTATCGCGCCACTTTGGTTTCCCCTTTTTTCCTGAAGAAGCCTCCTACGACGGAGGCGAAACGTCGAGATCCCACCTTTCTCTTTTGGTCTCTTTCTTTTTCCTTTTTTCTCTCGTATCTCCCCTCCCCCCTCCACTCCCCCCTTCTGCCTCTATTCTTTCTCTCATTCTTTTAACCTTTCTTTCTATTTCACGTCCCCCCACCCTTTATCATTTTTTCTTTTTATCTCTTTTTCTTCTTATTTTTCTTTCTCCTCTTACTCTTATTTCTTTTTATATATATCTCATCATAACACGGTCTAATTCCGGAAGTAGTTCGTTTGTTACGAATAGTAATTATTTCCGTACAGACCAATTTATTCTGTATTTTTATTTACTTCAAGGATATCTGTATCATCCTCAAGATAAATGAGGATAATCAACGTCTTTACTCATAAGGAATAAGCTCGCTTATTATACAATATGGGTGCCCGTACACTCAAGGGAATTCTGTGTGTCGCAACTTGAGTTTTATATAGAATTGCATTAACACTATTGATCCTTTAAAAATGTAAAATAGGTTTCCCCCGAGCAAAATCAATATCAAAGCTAATTTGATTATATACTTACACATTGTACTACCACGCTGAGGCATGTTGACGTGGCCATTAGTAATGGTCGAATAAGGCTTGCCCTTTGGTTTACGTTTCCTTGTTTGAATGCCCTCTTTTTTCATACTCAGGGGGCGGTTCATCTGAAATGTAATAATTATGTATTATTTTATTTTATTTAAACGCCGTCAATAGCAAATTAATAATTGGTTAGATTTCGAAATAAACTCAACATCTTTCAAGTTAAATCCCTTCCGGCTGTACTAATATCGTACTTCGGATTAATTCGTTGTGTTATGAACCATTCTTTCATTTATTGCTTTAAAAGCATACGTTCGGATCATGCAATTGCTTTTCCGATTGTATCACCGTAATCTAATAAAAAAAAAACTAGCACAGTTGATACTTCGATCAACTTCGTAGCTTATTTCATAACAAAGTTACTTGCACTAAATACGCAATAGATATTTTATATTTCTGCTGTATATTACAATAAAAATATTTTATGGAAAATTTTGACATATGAGTCAAGTGCAACAGGCGGAATAATGTTTTATAGTACAGCGACCGGATTAATGTGTAGTAATTACATACAGTACTGATGGAATAAACACTTCTAAAAAGTCCATGAAGGGATCGCTACCATCGTGTAATTTCTGACCTAATTCTCTTACTTTAATGCAATATGGTATCCAAGTACTAAATATGTAAGCCAAATTTAAATGTTTAAATGATTGAGATTATTGTTTAGATCCTGGAATGTGCAAAGTTACGTTATCATTAACCATAAATAAGCAATGGGAAAATAGTGTTTTGTTATGTATAAAACAGTTTCATAATTCCCACAAATAGTGAAATATGCTAACGTAAAATAGATCAATAGTTTCAAAAGATAAACAACCAAATTAGTGCGTAGAACCGAAAAAATATAACACTTCCTGTACAAACACGCACAAGCCCAAATACATAAGCTAACCGTAAAGCAACAAACACAAGATACGACACAAAGATGACAAAAGCAAAAATACAGTTTGGAAAACAAGTAAAGCAGTGCAAGATAACAAAATATACAACTTAAATAATTGGAAGTTCACTTCTACATCTCCGAACGTTGTTTCTCCAAAACAAAATTACACTCCGCCAGTTTAGTTAGTTCTGCTACACTAAATATCACACACTGAATATCATACGAAATGAAAATATATCACAATCAATCGGAAAACGTTGGCTAAAGACTTTAGAGTGGGCCAAAGCATAATGTCTACCTTTTGGAATAACTTTTTGAAAACTAAAAGTGTTCGGCGAAGACCACGATAAGGTCGGTAGACACCAGTAACACCAAAAGAAGATATCTGCCGCAAATGGAACATAGAAATTACTGCAATCCAGGTTCGAGGTAACTTTGCGTTGCTATTGGAAGGCTAGGATCAATATAAACACTAAGAATCGTTAATATAGCTGTAGCTGATATACTCAACAACCGTTGGTTTGTATTCCACTCACTACAGAGTATAAAAGGACTTGTCGAATGTAAGCTAATGAGTATATTAATAATGAAGACAAGTAGTATTTAGTGTCGAATCGAGATTTACGTTGTGACCCAATAATAGATATGTTTTGATTTGACGTGGACCTAGCGCACACAATTACAACGAATTTGTCCAAGAAATATATTAGTATGAAGATGGTGGTGTAATGATATGGACCGCGATAAGCACAGAAAATGGATCTCTTACTGCAGAGACATCTGTTTGAGATTTTGCGAACCACTATTCTTTGGTAGACAACATCAATAGGAGAATAAATCATTTTTTTAGACGATTATGCTCGCTCATATTAAGCAAACATCGTGAACACCTGACATACATTAAGTTTCTATAGGGCGCATAGACTGGCTAACCAATTCCACAAATGACGATTCAATGAAACGCGTTTGGGATGCTCTGAGAAGTTGTATTGTTAAAATTGAGAACACTTGTAAAATTATAAATTGCTGCCAAGAAGGAATGAGATATGATATCCCAAGCTTTGCCAAAATCGCTCAAGATTCTAAAGGCAATCGCCTTTAGAATCTTCAAAACCAGTAAAGAACTGAAAATGTAAAATTAAATCTTCCCTGGAATTAGCTTTGAAAACCAATTACATAAATAGCATTAATTTTTACAGTAATTGATACCGTTTCAGATTTTATCGTTAGGAATTCCAGAAGTAAAGATTCTATTATTTACGTTTATTAATTAGCTACGGACAATTCAACTAATGAAAATTAAAAGATGGCAGCAAGAGAAAGTAATTGATTAACGTCTATCGTGCTGTTAGAAATAAAAGATACCGCGTATAAATAAATTCTAATGAATCAAAAAAGATGAGGAGGCAATTATTCGTTGAGTGGTTAAGTAAACAAAACAAGCGCGCACTTAATGTCCACACATATTGCACGATAGGACGACAAAAACAAACTCTGTTAATGAGCACTTGGTTTATTGATCTATCTAAAATTATAAATACCTATTCTTAATTGGCTGACATACCTTGTAATCCTGTACTGTCTAACATCTACAAGGTGATCAGATATTATACCTGCTTATAATTTTCAGCAAGATAAACAAAGAAGTATAAGTTTCAACACCGGTCGTTTTGGAAATATGGGGCCTACGAGGTATATCTCTGGAAACGATATAAGGACACAAAAATATTGGAAAATAACTTTATTGTTTTTCACACGATTTCACTTTACAGCTGATACAGTGGAGAATAAAGTTTCAGGCGATGAAAATTGCACACACCACATTATTAAAAGGAAATTATAAGGAGTAGATTAGGCAAATGCCAGCAATGAGCAGCTAGCTCAAACTTTCACTGGCTAAAAAGTCAACGGTTTGAGGTGTTGAGATGGTTTCGTTTATTTCATCGATAACTTTCGTGGAACAAAATTGTGGTATAACCATCAGGATTGACGGCTCTTCGATACTCTACAGTTATGATAATCACATACGAGGTAGGCGCCATAAATGCTCGGCATCATATAGAAAAGAGAAACTTGGAACAATATGAAAATAATTATTTTTAAATGTAATCTCCCCTAACTCCTATATATTTATCACAACGATTAATTAATACTTCGATACCCTTGTAAAAATAGTCTGAAGATTTTCCGTTAAAATGTTCCATAACAGCTGCTTGCAACTCATTGTCGTTCTTAAAACGACGTCTGCCACGGTCCCTTTTTAAATTAGAATACGGTGGATGTTCCAATTCTTGAAAGCCACATTCGCAAATAGCACCTTGTGAAACGGTGGCAGTATGGACGGGAGCATTGTCGTGCAACAGTTGCATATCCTTCGTCATTTTCTACGACGTTTTGCACTAATACTGTCCCTTAATTTATGCAATAAAGACGCATAATATGCGCCGTTCTCAGTTTTATTGCACCTTTTAAAGTCAATTAGCAAAATGTCCTCACAAGCCCAGAATATTGTGGCCCTCACCTTTTTCGTTGATTGAACGACTTCCGCCTTTCTGGGACGAGATTCATGAGGTCGTCGCTATTCCATGGACTTTCTTCGCGAAAAAGGATTGCGAAACAGAACCATTGTTTCATCCCCTGTGATAATTGATTCCAAAATCGGTTTTAGGTCGTCTCCACACATGTTTAAAAACGACTCGATGTTCACGTTGGAGAGCAGAAAGAAGTCGCTGTACCCATCTTGCATTAACTTTATTCATACCCAAAATGGTCATGGAGAATTCAGTGAATACTTGTTTCGGATATGTTTGTTATCATTGCTAATTCCTTCACTTTCCAACGAAACGGCGATCTTCTAGCATTAAATCTTCAATAAATTTGTTCAATTGGTTAACCCGACCGTTCAGCATCTTCCAGGGAATCTTGCTTCAAGTGGAAATATTTTCTCTGTTTTTTTACAGTGGAATACGAAGGAAATGAATCACCGTAAACACCGTCTAAACGTTGTTTTATGTTACTAGGCGTATGCCCTTCTTTTGTTAATTTATAGCGTAGACTTCGCAGAGTTTGAACATGTTTGAAGCTGTATACGTCTATCAGGGCGCCTATCTCGTATCTAGTAAAGTCAAAGAAACAAGTGAGCATTAGTTTTGCAGCACTCCGTGAATGAATAATTTTTGTTGGTTTCAGGTCACTATGAAATAACCAAACAGTGGATTGTTGTTTACTTTTAGGCTTGTAAGAATAAATCATCTGAATGACTTCGATTGAATTTATTGAACATATTATTTTGAGCGCCTTTTCTAAATTATGTAGAATCGAAACGACTAAAAAGCTTCCTTGCGTTGAAATATTCGTGCAAAATGTATTGCTTTCATCTTAACATCAAAGACTGCTTGAATCTCACGGTATGTTGTTCCAATTACTTTTTAATAAAAAATTTCTATAATATTTTGGCATAACAACTACTCAATTTCACGGATACCATCAATAATGTTCTCCATTCGATTATTTCTGAACTGTTATCGTAAAGGTTTGCTTTTAAATAACCTCTAATGGCAAAATATAGAGTGATTGATTAATGATAATGAAGAAACAGACAAAATGTCAAACTTGTGCCCAACTGCACTAAAGCACATAGGTAGATCTTTTGATGAAGTCAACTTACGATTTTTTTTGTAATACAATCTACAATTTGGTATTATAGTTTCTGACAAGTATATGTTTTTGCTTATTGAAAATGTGTTTTTCTTTTTAATTAAATCTTAATACAAATTTCTCAAGATTGTCTTAATCTTATGAGTGATACTGTAAATAAGTAACTTCTATTACTCCGTTGTAAGAAATGATGTATAATCTCGGTCGTTATGTATGGTACTATAAAAATTCTACAATTCTAGCAACTAGCGACTGCTTACCGTTACTTTTACAAACGATAATAAATGTTGGGAAGCGCAATATACATATTTAGAAAGTCCAAAATAAATAGTAGACAGCAGTCATGTAAATAAATTGCTATTTTAGTTAGAACAATTTAATTCCAGCATTGTGCGAGTAAGAGTGCTTAAACTTAGTACATAAATATAAAAAATAAATATATTAAGGGTCATTGATCTTGATATTTTAATTAGAACGTTTATAAAATTTCGCATACGATATTATTATTATATATTATATACCACTCTACTGGAGATGATCAAGCTCTGTTGTAGAATGATTTGGATGGGTTACTGAACTTTTGAGGTATTTTGAAGGTGATGCAAGTAGTACAAAGCGTAGGCTGGTAAGTAGTACAATGGAAATTTTAATGAAAGGAAACTTAAATTTATGAAAATTACATATTTGTAGCAAATCACTGTTGAGTAATAGTCCAACGGGACAAGTGCAAACAATTATACAATTACCTTAATGAGACTCCTAAAATAAGTCAGCTGTAAGAAAAGCTATCCATGAGCACAACTTTAACACAAAAATCAATATCGGGAAATTTTTAAAGATACCGCATGTTCAATACGAGTAGTTATCTTCATTTATTAAATTCGTACGTTATTGGAATAGTGGGATCCGGCACGAAAATACAGTGTGCGTTTCTTATGGTAATACATTTTAAATACAAAAACGAATGATAGGGTTGTCAGACCGATAGACTAGTATTTATAGGACGAAATGGACCAAATATTTCTCCGTAGTTCAGTAATAAGTATTTAGTTTTGAGTAAACGGTTTTCAATACTATTGTTAACTCTTTGTAAAGGATTTGTATCCGTTTACTCTTTCTGGAAATAAATTAACTAAGACGTAATATCATCACCACATCAAGAATTAGGAGGTTCACGCAAAGACTACTCGTCAATAAATTAATGTAATGGCATAATAGTCATGAAACAGGCGACAAATCTTAAACTCAAACAGTGTGAATTGTTGGATGTCAAAATGAAGCGAGTAGTTTTGATTGAGCTAAGTGACAACGTGTACTTAAATAATGGCGTTTATATATCAAAAATTAGAAACATACCTAATTTGTCGAACTATACGATTTACGGAGTTCTTAAAAAAAGTACTGAGGATGAATTATAACCTGCGCCAAAACGGCAAAGACGAATTAGCTAAGCAAATAGCCATCCAATAAAAAACGACGGGAGTATACAACTGCGATGTAGTGTGTCTATGATTTCGTTTCGGGAAATATGTCTCCAACCATAGATTGTGTTCTAAAAAATCAGCGAAGGTGATTTACGTTTTTCCAAAAGTACACTTAGAGGATTACTTATATCGGGTGTTTCCTTTTTAGCGTGGCAGAGACAACAGGCATCTCAGGCGAACACGTTGCCGATATCCTATATGAAATTTTGGTTATGAAAAAGCTTCAGGCGCGATGGCTACCGCGTTTGCTCACACCGGAGCAAAAACGAAATCGGGTGACCATTTCAGAGGAGTGTCTGGCCAGGATCCAACGCAATTCAAGCGATTTCTTCATGCTTACCGTAACCGTGGATTAGACTTGGATCCACCACCACTTACGGGATACCAAGGAACAGTCGAAGCAGTGGACTTTTCCGGGCGAAGTGGCTCCGAAGAAAGCAAAGACCATCACGGCGACCATTTTTTTGGAATTCCTAAGGGGTAATCCTCATCGGCTATCTGCAGAAGGGAAGGACGATCACAGGGCAATACTGTCGCGATTTATTGACCTGATTTAATTCAGTATTGAAGGAGAAACGCCCTCGTTTGCAGCAGGAAAAAATGCTTTCCCACGACAACAATGCACCGGCTCATTCATCCCACATTATCATGTCTAAATTGAATGAGCTGCGCTACGAATTAGTCTCTCATACCCTATATTCACCGGACCTAGCCCCCAGGAACTTTTTCCTATTCCCAAAGCTGAAAAAATCACTGGATGGAAAGAGAGTTGCCTTAAATGAGGAGGTCATCGCCGCTACAGATGGCTATTTTTCAGACCTCGAAACATCCCACTTTTCCGACGGATTAAAGAGACTGAAGCACCACTCGAAAAAGTGTATTGATCTTCGAGGAGACTACATCGAAAAATAAAAATAAAACACCAATATCGCGTTTTCTTGCCGATTCCGGAAATATATCCTTGGAAGTATCGTCATTTATGGAAATATGGAAACTAAGATCAGAAGAGATAAACATAGTGCACAATGCAGAATCAGGTAGATATTACTGATACAATAACAATAGTGTTGAAAGATGTGACAATCAATCTCCGTGACCATCAAAACAGTGGCTATCAGTTTCCGCTGTTTCAACTATATCCTGGATTCAGGAGTATAGCGGTGTACACAAGTTTCATCTATAGTTATCAATATATTCCAAACCGTTTGACCAGGGTTTTGGAAATGTTTATTCCCCTGCGTCTTCAGAGCTAACTGAGCAAGCATCGCGATCCAACGCAGGGTTAGTATTTGATTCCCATATTTTCACTTACTATACATGTAGTATATGTCAGACAAGTTTTGCCAAAATGCTCACAGGCGCTGCTAACTCTCTAACCTTAATTTGACATTGGTTTAACACCCTTTGGTGAATTTTTCCGATGTTACCGGCAGTAGTTACAATGTTTAGGAATCCCGAACCTTCTTCGTTAATCAAGTTGATACGTCCAAGTTTAAGTTCAGCTGCGCAAAATCGCACTGGATGTATTATGATGGAGTATCGCCGTAATCAGCGTCCATCTCGGCTACGTAGCCGTATTTCCTTTCAAATGCAAGAATTTAATGGCGGCTCGATATTCGACTTTTCCCATTTTTATAGAAACACCAACACCGATTGACACAAACGACTGTTAAACAACAACTGAGCTTTAACAACGTAACCGAAATCTTCAAAAATGTCTCTTACCGTACGTCTCTTATATTACCAGAATACTTTTAATGAAAAACGCCATCTGCATGTTGAGGTTCCAAAATTTTTACAGCGTCATCGAAACTGGAAGCTTTACTCTTAATATGATTTAACCAAGATTTATTTATCAGATGTAGTAGAAAACGAACAACAAAATAATTCAAAAAGAAACATGGCCCTCTCGATTTTGTTTTATATGATCATATTGTACATAAATACGTGAGGACAATGTATTGTTTATTTTAGTACTAGATGAATATAGAATTTTTCCAGCAAAATAGTTTACCAGAATTAGAAAAGAGTTCATGGGATCGTGTTTCTATTTATTTTTAAGAGGTTGTCGCCATTGTATCCTACCTTTATCAACTACTACATTTGGCAGCATCGAATGGTCACTGTATATAACCAACACTGAATTCTCGTGTTGAGCTCCACTATTCATTACAGAATTGTTGTCCAATAAATTTTGCTTTTCACAAGATATTTATGCGTAATGTGGTTAATTTTAGTCGATAAAGAGATTTTTGGCAAAATACTTTCCTTAAAAAATTCAACATCTATTAATTTCGATTTAACTAGGAATTTTGAAGATGGCAGTAGTGAAGAAGTGAAAATGTTTAGCAATATTTGGTGAGTTAATCAATGAACAACCAAATGAAAACATGCTACGCAGATACTATCTTTAACTGCTATACTCTTATCGTGAGAGATAAACACGACCCGCCCAGCATATCTGTACTGCTGGAAAAATGCGGAACTCCGCTATTATTCAATGTAAATATGTACGTACTTCCTAATTTAGCCAAAATCAGATTGGAAGATAGTGTAAGTTGTCTACACACAATAATCTCCGATGACCCAAGATAAACGATAATCTATTACATAATATGGTTCTATCTACCATAATAGAGATAATAAGACTATCAACCCCATTCAGGCAGATACGTGGTCTAATCTAATCCGCGAATACGAGGGATAGCGTATCTAAAACTACTGGAAAGATACCATGCCGTCTGGTTTCCTTGTAGAAACTGCATTTTCGATTAAGATAATCTAAAATGTTTAGATTTTGATAAACGGCACAATATTTTGAATTACGGATATGTATATAAGTCAGTGTGATTCTAGTTTATCTATACCACCTGTGTAGACTTTTTTTAAAAAGTCTCGTACTGATATATTCATTTTTCCCTGTCTAATCTCATCCAGGATATGTCTACTTCAAACTCAAATGTCATAACTATTACAGTAGATAGAATCTTTGCTGATTAGTTTTTTTGTGATGTATAACTACTTCACTTTTTACAAACAACAAGAGGTTTCAATATAAGCAAGGAACCTATTACAAATATCAAAACGTCTGAGGGACTAGAGATGATACCATAGGGTCGAAGAAACTCAACTCATAGTATTAATATTTCGTATAATGGAATTAGAATATTTCTCAATTATTTTGAAGAAAGTAAATATTATTAAATAAAGAATTTGAACGCAAAGGCATTTTTAAAAATTAGATCGAAACAGTGCGATGTAAATTAACATCTCAAACATAAACAACAGACTTCGCTGTAATCATTCATCATTCGTATCAGATAATACTCATTTGTGGAATTATTATAAAATCTTTAATGTCGATATGCAGTTATAATAGTATAGTATATATTTCTAGGAGAAAGGAAATTAAAGTTATTTCTCTTGGTAAATTTTGCATATTGTCCTAAAGAGAACATAAGCCTATCGAGTATGCAACGCGGAAACGTCATTTATAAAACTTCAAGATGGCGACCGAACTCAAAAAGTATTAAAGCGAATATTTAATTACTTCAAAATAATAACTATTTAGAATTTTAAGACCATGAAAGACTTGGATACTACAGCATCCTCGTCATACTTTCTGCTAACGCTGTATATACAGCACTGTCATCAGAACCTGAAGAGGATTAATTATGAAATTCGTTTTATTAATAAGTAATTTTAAAAAAAATTAAATGATCTACTACTTACATTGTGTAACTTGAAATACAGCCCACAGGCATTGCACACTGGTTCTCCTTGGTTATTACGCCGCCATAGCGTTGTAGTGTTGGTACTGCAGTTAGCACATTGCACGCCATTTCGCCGATTTCCGGTCTGAAAAGCAAATTGTTTAAAACATAATCGATAGAATGGTCTGATTACGTTCGATTGATCGTGATTTCGACTTAATTCGTCTATTAAATTGATAAATTAGCGAGTTCTAAAGCCAGTTTTTAATACAATAGTACTATAAAAGTAGTTTGATTTATTTTTTCTTTTTAACTCCGAAATAGGCGAATATTTTTGATTAAAGGAAAGGTTCGGAATGAAAAATATGAACCACTGCAAATTTTTTTTATATTTCAGCATACTGTCCATGTACACGAATATATTTGGACCAAGAGGATTGAAGTACCTTTGGTTCTTTGGTGAAGTTGTTGAATGTTGTTATAGTGCTTCTAAGTGATTGTAAGTACATTTACAACAATTGCTGCCTTTAGTTTATTTTCTTAGAAGGAGAGCATAGTATATTTACTTAATGCTAGACTTTAGTCACGTGCCAAACCAACACCATGTAGTTATTCGGTTCCATTAAGAATTAGCTGCTCAGTGGAGTCGTTGATCATTAAATTAGGTACACTCCAAATAATTTAATAAGTAAGCCTGAGAAACTACCGCGCATTCATTGGCGCGATGATAAATTTCGAAAACGGCCGGACATACCCGAAGTCGAGATTCATACGCATACGGTGAGTATGTGTATGAATGAGTGTTAATTGATTTTTTAACCGATTTCCGACATTAGAATACACTAAAATAGTAGGTAATTACATTCATAATTTTTAATATCGATAGTAACGTACGCTACTGCGAAAGCACTTGTTCTGCAGTCTTATTAATAAGTCTGACTAAAGAAACTTATTTCTCAATAAATTAACGTATAATACCTTAATTCTTTTATATGAGTTACTATTATGTGTTCTGTACCACAAAGCATATTTATGGCGATATATGTTCGGAAATTATTTTATTGCTGATTCATTTTCGGGCGGCTACTCTTCATAAATTTACAAAATGGTGTATCTCCATCTATCGTGCAGTAAAGATAACGTATTGAGTGTGTTCAAAAATTAAAAGAAACATCTGTCTGCTGTGTCGTGTCGTAAAGTTATTGTTATTTCATGATGGGAGATTTTTTAATCACTGCTTTCGTGGAAAAAAGAAAATCAGTATAATAATGGAGAAGAAAACAAAAATTTATGATCTCATAGAAAGGATGAAATAGTATAAAAAGGTGTAACACGAATTTCCGAAGAACCAACACCTGACGGAAATATTGCAGCACTAATAAAACAACGATTCGTGTTCACAAAATTATGACAACACAAAATCATATGCTATCCTCCATAGTTATTTGTTGAATTTACCAAAGAGTTCGGAGACGCTTATACGCACCCGATCTAAAATGTGGGTGTCCAGTAAAAAAAAAGAACAAAATTAAGGAAATACAAGGAGGAAGCTCACCAGCTAGCGTGAGAATTTGTGTTGACGACTGGAAAAAGGTGAAGATTAATATCTAATGTACACATAATATTTGTATATTTCCTTTATTCTAGAATAAAGTGCCTATAAATTCACGAGTTATAAGAATTTAAAATGTAAAAGTAGGAAAATGTGCATTGTAATAATAATCTACTAGATGCTCCTTGAGTTCTGATAAAAGTACAAAACTGTAATTGGCTTTTACCATTCTTATGTTGTAAAGAGAACAAAATAAACACCTTGACGATTGTTATTTGCGTCTTAATAAGGCTGCAAGACTCAATAATTGTGAGTAAAGGAAACGTGATTATGTGGAGACAGTGTTGGCTCACACATCTTCACCACATGAGGAACATCATTCACTTCTTCAACAGCCACTTGATAAAGAAAGCAAGCGGGCTAAATAACAAATCATAATGGTACTAGCTCTGACAACAACAAGAGGATGTCTTAGCGTAAGAAACACGATTTAGTATTAGTATTAGTAATCTACTGCTAGGATATTTATCAGCTTTTTAAAGCTTTCGGAGTTCATTGTCACCCCAGTTTGTAGAAATTAATATAGATTCGTCAAAGATCAGCCTGAAAACAATTGTGTTATATAATGGTCCATTTCCACAAGTTATGGTATTTCTACAAAAGAAGCTTATGAAAATCTGAAAATGTTGTTAGGAAAAATAAAGTACAAAAACTATTCCTGGAATATTTGAGCGGATTTTATAATTATTGCACTTGTTTTAAGGACTTTATGCCAGGAAAAGACAATATACGACATCAATCTTTGCTGAAAAAAGAAAAGATCTACTCCTTTCGATTCTTGTTAGATATTACAATGTTGCATCCTAATACATTGGCTACTTGTAGTACCACAAGTATTTGGTGTAGATCACGTGATAATTGAAACATTTTTACTCAAAATCGCCTTGCAATACGCTAGTTTCGTTTGATCTACTCGATGTGAATCACTCTGTATAAACGCATTACCTGTTGTATGGAGTCCCTTTCAACATTGTACTTGAAGTACTAAATGTTGTAAAATATCACATTTTAATTAATATGTATAGTTGAAAATAATATGCAGTATCAGACGGATTTAAAGTCATTATTTACTAGAACCAGTTTAACTCATCCATGAAGACAATCTGTAAATAATTACAGCGTGATATAGTACCAGAGCCAAGATTAGAGCTCTCGTAATACCATTCAGTCTATAATGATTACAATGGGACACTAGTTATGTATTGCGAAGTCTTATACATATACATAAGCATATAACATAAAAATACATATCTTCCGTTACATTCCCTTAGAAAACATAAATTTATTACAATATGCTCTGCAAGCTTATATTTCGTAATGTTTGCTTAGAAATTTAGATGTAAAACCCCGAGAGGTTGTTCTACAAAATTACGTTAATATACGTACGCGTACTTAACGCACGTGATATTTTTGTCAAAATGTGGATGACTCTCCCGGCGTTATCGTTAAGTAAATACTGACGACCCATTTTTTTCGATTCTCAAATAAACGAAAATAAATATGAGTTTATCGTGTCGCTTGCCTAGAGCATTCATCGTACCTACTAATATACACATTGCATTAACAATGAATCTAATCGTATCATATTTTTAATTCGGGTACGACATCCTTTTTCCTTCTCACATAAAACAATACGTCAAATAACTGTCTAATTTCGCGTATTAAGTGTTCATATCACGATTTCTTTGAAATATTTCGTTAGATATCTAATCTTTCGTATTTATATTCGCATGTAAAACGTATAAAATTGTTCGAATATATTTATAAATACCTTACAAGTCTGTATTATGGTGGATTTCTCTAATCCTTTATGTGCTTTCCTGGTATTTAATCACGTTGCTAAGTGATAAAGGTTTCCCATGTTTTACAAGTGTATATTTATTTTCTTTGAGTCGACGCGATGTAAGTTCTATTTAAGTAACAGTTGACATTATAACGTTGAAATACGCTTTAACTATATCAAAATTAAATTATACAACACTCACATATACATGAGTACAGAGGAAAATTCATAAATTTAGAAAACGTGTATTAAGTGAAGTAATTAAACTGATTTGAAAAATAACAAAAATTACATTAAATGGAAAGAAATAATGGTAATTTCTGAATTCCAACCATTATATCCTATGTTGTCTTAGATTTTAAATAGATTTACATGGGCCTACAAAGGTACAAAAGAACGAATTGAGTCGTAAAGAGAGAAAGACTTTCCGCCATTAATTTTATGCGAACAGATGTATTCCACACAAACAACTTGCTTTTCGCAAGACCTCAAAAACAATTTTGAAATTTAAATTTTGGTGTAAATAGTATCTGGAATTTTTCGACAACATATATCACCAACCGACAAGTTGAAGAAATTGCTACCACCATTTCCAGTACCTTTAATAATAGAAGGGGCGTGCCACAAAGATCTATACTTGATCCTTTATTGGTTGTTATCTTTATAAATGATTTCCATAACATGATAATCTACTACATGGATGAGAAGTCCGCAGATTACCAATGAAAGCAATGATTGTTAAATATAAATCATAATTCTTCAATACAATCTTCTTCAAACGAAATGCATTTCTTTTAACGATGCTTTAATATTTTGATACCATTGGAACAACACGATCTGTCAAGCTGTGCAAAATAGGCCTCCGTTTTCGATATACATAGATTCTTATTCCCTGGATCCATCTTTTCACATTAATCAGAGAATCTAATTTCGACATTGCCGGTCCATTATCATGACGAAACGATTTTGTTCTTCAAATACGGCCATTTTTCTCCAATTTACCATACAATAGTGTAACACAGTATTCACCAGTAACCGTTTTTTCTTTCTCTAAATAGTCAATGAATATTACGCTAGCCACATACCAAAGAATATCATATCATAACTTTGCCATTCGAGTGTTGCAACCTCTCTTCTAACTGTCTATTGGGCTTGAGTGTCTAATAATAGACTAATTGATCATGCTAAACCAACCTCAAACCTCACTCCCAACTATAAACACTCTGGTGCTTCTTATCGATTGTTAAAGAAGGCATCGCGCAAACTTTTTACATCCAAAAAATGTGACTGACGCATTCTGTTAATATCATTACAATGGGGGCTTCTAAATTAATTTGTAAGCTAGAGGGCTATGGTGTTCGTCTGCTTACTTGAGCCATAGACAGCAGATAGTTGAGAACAACTCTAATGGTGTTCATGTTTATTTAAATCCTATTTATATTTGTAAGAGCGTACCTGAAGGCAATATCTTGGGGCCACCACTATTTGTTATTTATTTTAATGATCTATATGCTGTCGAGTGTCCTCTGATTGGGAACAGACCCATGTTGATGAACTACGCCTATGACACTTCCTTGGTGATTGTGGGATTTTTATTTGATAGTCTCACCAACAATGGCTCCAGCAATGACGTTACTTGAGCACTGGTTAACTGCCAATAGCTTAATTCTTAATTACAGTAAAGCCAACGTTATGGTCTTAAAAGCGAAAGAAATGCTGTGCACGACTGTCTCAAGTGGAATAGTCACATAGATTTAGTTTGTAAGAAAGTAAGTATTTCCTGTTATTGTATACGAATATTACGTGATGTGATTAGCGCTGATGTACTACGACTGGTTTATTCTTCTGTCTGCTATCCGCATTTAAAGTTTGGGGTCGTTTTTTAGGGAAGCAGTAGAGAACTCCTATTTTCGTTAGTCAAAAAAATTCCTACGTTTAGTTTTGCTTCTCAATTGCAATCAATCCTGTAGAAAGCATTTTAGAGCTAACAGGTTTCTGACCATGTTGCAATCTACATCTTGAAACGTTCAGTTATTTTTATTCAAACATAAAAAATATAATACTTTCCTCCACACCCACCATACTAGATACAAGATAAATTACTGCTACACCAGACACAAGCTACAATTGACTGAAAGAAGTCTTAGTTATGTGAGTTTGAAATTTTTCAATAGTTTGCCCCAGGCAATATGGCAAGTAAGCAACATTCATACATTTAAAGAATCAATTCACTAATTACGACTAAATACTGAATCTTATAACATAGATGAATTTTTACATTGCCTACTACTAGGTAGATAAATATTATTTTTTATATCTGCACTTTGGTTAAATTTATATAATGTATTTTTCCTTTGATGTTTGCCTTTGTAAGACTACTAAAAAGCAATAAAACATTATTATGATTATCCCACTCACTTTATCTTTTCGATCACCCAAAACAATGCCATACACGTTTTTAATATTTTCTCCAGTTGCTTTTCTCATTTGGTTGACCTGAACATTCGGTGCGGCATACTACCTTAGTATTACATAGGATGGAAATAAACAAAACATAACATCTGTTATGCCAAACTTTGGCTTGAGCAGTTGTTTTCTCCGTTGAATAACAATGTTTAGTCGAAACATGAAATCCTTTGGAATCCATTTTTTTTTCAAACAGCAAAAGTGTCGTCACTATAATGACTAATTCGTAAACTAATCTACGAAATATCGCGAAATTTTAACTGGACACTGATTAGGGCACTTACTACTGGGTAAAAGTAAATATTTTGGGATAAATGCACCATCTCTATGTGAAGTCGCGGACTTTTCACCTAATGTCATAGTAGTAATAGTGGTATATGCTATGATAGTACAAAACCTTTCACTTCTAACTCAAATCTTCTTGTTAATGAAATTAATCAAGGACGCATAATCATATTATTAATACAATGTGTTTTGAGCAGAACCATTTACTTCTTAATATTGACAAGTTATTGGTATCATATGTTGACAAATGCCTCAATTGGATGTTTCATATGACGAATTTAGAATAGCAACTTTCGCTGATATGTTATGGATGTACTAATAACATACTAATATGCTCGGTTCCAGTCTAGGATAAGTTATTCCGTTTTATTTTGCATCGTTGTATATTGGATTCCATTCAAAATGTATCAAAACCAATCCAATTTACAACCAGAATTTGTTTGATATGACTACCAGTATACAGGTACGAGTAAAAAATGACATGATTAAAATCATTCTTGTATATATCGGACATGAAGCTAATACAATGCTTCATTAATGTAATAAATGGCTTTTTGTAAATAGTAGGTTGATGTATGATATTTAATTAAAAGCAAAATATAAGCCAAAATTGACAGATGTTGATCTCCTATGATCCTTATTCTACTAAAAATCACTATGCACGGAATTCTTTTCTCTTATATAGAATTCATTCAAGACAAACAGAAAAGTTATGATAAGTGTTAATGACGAAAGTATATATTAAAACCATACATTAATATAATATTTTTAACAATTCACCACTTTATATTTAGTGTTAAAGGCATACCTCTTCTAAGTAACTGATTGCAATCCCGAACGAGAAAAAAACAACAATAAAGAAAGGACAGTACATTTTGACAGAAAAAATACTAACATGTATTTAGGCAGCAGTACTTACTGTTGGCGGTCTCTTGTTGGCCCGAATTGGAGGTCTATTAGTGCCATTAATTTTATTGTACAAACCGCAAGCGTTACAGAGGTAATGTCCAGTGCCGTCCCTTCTCCATAAGGGAGTGACACTGGCTGCGCAATTTACGCATTCTTTGATATCTACCTCTGACATCGCCGTCGCCTCGTAGCTGTCTTCCTGCCAACTCGTTCCTGCGTACTGAGGAAAGGATAACGTGCTGTCGGCCGCGATGTTTACAGTATTTGTAGCGGGAAAGTACTGGCAGTTGGCATTCGATTGGTTCCATTGCCCCGAGTTTGCCGTGATCGTATAATATGTGTCTCCACTTAGAACCACTTGACTGTTTGGAGATTGCGAATTCGTTAGTTCATAACTTCCCTGAAACGGAACGAAAGAAATAAAAGAAATGCACCATTTTGTGCAGTGTTTTTATGTGCAAAAAAATATAAAGACTAGCATTATAAAAACAGCTCGGATGAAGAAACCATTTACCAACCGCAAGTATCCGGAAGGCGAAAAAGGACCTCCAGAAGACTAGGCTAGTACACCACCAAAAAATAATAGAAAAAGAGAAAGAAAATAGAATTGTAAAAAAATCGTTGATATAATACAGAAATAAGATACCACGACGTCACAACGAAATAAAAGGGGTTTACATGGATGGAAAATAACTTTTTCCCTGAACAATTTATTGAAAAGTTTTCAGGTAAATATTGGTGGTGTGGTTCCAAAAATAACTGCAGCTCTTTCTTTCTAGCAGCTCTAGCTTTCGAGATACGCCTGGGCGATGTTTATTACTCATACGTAATAAATTTCACCATTATTTATTAGTCTACAAATACATCAGCATGATGGAGGAATGGTACCAAGGAAGATAGGATACCCATATGATGGCCCATTATTGCTGGAATCTTCAGCGAAACTGTTCCGGCAAACCTCACGCACGGATATCTTATAAAATGAAATTTTTAACTGATGATTGAAAGGTGTATACGGATATTTTCTGTTAAATAAATACCTCCTACCCATTTTTTTGTGTTTCAATTAACAGTTATTACGTACATAACAAAACGTTTTATCTAATTTTGACGAAGTTTTACTAAATAAGGCAGAAAAAGTGAATTTCAAAAACTAGATCTGGATTTTTGGATTAGGCACCCCAAAATTGCTTAATTAGTGTATTGGCCAGTGTTATATTTTGAAAACTTAATTCAAATGCTTTCGACTTTCTTATAGTACCTCTTTATTTTACTAATTGTACATAAAAAAATGTTGTTTATAACAAATCATAACCTTTCAAAAGTGAATGTTTTTCACCTCTCCTCAAATATTAAATTTGTTCTCTTTTGGAAAATATTGCAAATAAATCCAAAATGTTATCGTAAAGAGAACATAATAAGTGTACTGAATACGTCATGCAAAAGCCACATTGCCATTTAAAAAAAACTAAGGATGCTGTATCACCTTTTGCAGTCAAGTTTTCCTATATTCACATGAATCTGTTTCACATTTTGTTTCTGAGTTTTAGAAACAAAAGGTGACGCATCCAATTTAGCTGAAAACATCATTTCCGCACAACACTCATTTTCTTTATACACTTACCGGTACTGTCTGATACATTCTACTCGAGCTCAATGTTGGATCGTTGTACAAAACTTCGTTCGGAGGACTTTCTCCTAAACTTCGGCTGCCTTTGGGATACGTGGAGAACTGCTGTTGATATTGCGTTTGCTGTAAGTATTGAGTCGCATCAGCCGGTGGCTGATGATTAAACTGGGACGAAGGTACGCTTTCCAAATTGGTATACTCAGCGCTCTTGATATCTTCCTGATTTTCGAACTGTGGTGCGCTTATCTGTATATGAGGCACTTGGTTTATGTCGACGGACGCGGTGGTGAAGATCACCTGGCCTTCGGCATTCTGGTAAGCTTGTCCTGTAACCTCTTCAGCATATTGTTCGTACGTTGGGCCTTCCTCCCGTTGAATCTGCTCCTCATATTGCTCGTCTTGGGGCGTGGCGTTTAAGCTGTTTTCTGTAATTTAAGGGTTCTGGTCGTGGAAAGAATTTTACTTAAAAATTAATTCGAATTGATTCTGTACACTAATCATATTTTAATACATTTTTCACAAATTTAAGTTTCCTTCCGTTGCTGGTACCTTTTTTAAAAGTTCATTTCTAATTTGTTCCAATTTTTTATACTCCAGGGGGTTTAATTGGTACTATCACACTTCTATATTTCTGTATCTATTTGCGAGAAAAATAGTGAAAACGTAAAGTTTTTTAAAGCATTTTAAATCTGACACTAAAATAATTGAAGATGTATTAGAAATTCGATACATTTTTTTTAAATACTTGAACATGATCCTTTATTTCCTTAAAAAAATAAGCTTCTGTTCAATCCATACATTTCCAGGATTATTTTAAAATAATGGTGTTAATGTATAGAATGATGGAACAGAATAGAGTTAAAGTAGAATATATATTTCCACGAACCGATACGTCAAGGATGTTGGACCATCCCCAAAGTAATTGCAATAGTGACCATCATTACTCATAAAATAAGTTGTATGAAACAGAATAGGATATCTCATTACTAAGACTGCAGAAACGAATGCGCACTCATTGGCGGCGATGATATATTTCGAAAGCGATCGGACACACCCGAAGTCGGGATTCATATGCGTATGGTTAGTACTATGTGTATGAATGCCGGATTAGATTGACGATAGCGAATCGACAGTATTCTCTACTATGTTATACTAGTGTTAATAGATTTCTTAACCGATTTCCGACATTAGAATACACTGGCGCTATTATTAATGAATTGCTTGCAGTATGAAGATTTTACCATATAGTATTTTTGTGTATAAAAGATATGTTAATAGCAAAGAACACCGCTTAAATACGCGACGTGATGCGTGATATTATAAATTTCTACATGACTTTATTTATATGTTAAACATGTGCAACATTCGACAAAATATCGTAGACAATAAAGAATTTCGAAGAAGTCTTGTGGGAAATACATTTCGGAATGGAGATTGCCATCAAGAGATTAATTACAGTATAATTTCCATCGAATGAAAAACACGATTACAGATCAAATAAAAGCAGAGTTACTAAATCAAAAATTATGGCTGACGGTAGATGAAGCAACGAATGCAAGAAGGAAGTATATTTTAAATGTCTTAGTGCGCACTGGTGAGGTAGCATTGCCTCTTCTTTTGCGTAGTAGAGTATTACAGAAGATAAACGCAGAGAGGATAGGAGAAACTATAGAAAATACCTTTGGAAAGTTCAATATATCGACAACTCAACTTGTACTGTTAGTTACAGATGGGGCTTCGAACATGGTTAATGCTGGAAAGTTACTAAAGCAATCTTATCCTCAATTGCTTCATCTGTATCATCTTGTAGCTGAATTTATTAGAAACAGATAACCGAAAGTAGATCAATTTATAGTTTCCACCAAACAAGTTTTTATTAAATCTCCAAAACGCATTTGTGAGTTTAAACAGGCTTGTCCGGGCGTTCCTCAACCACCACAGTCAGTATTGACGATATGGAGAACTTGGCTTAAAGCTGTTTAAATCCGCAAGAAGTCCAAACAATTTCAGTAAGTCAGTGGCTAATTTCAGATACCGAAATCCATATTCATATAGAGCAAATTTCCGAAAATTATTCAATTCCTTTAGATACTATTTCCAAGTTAGAGAACACCAAGCTGTCATCACACGAAGTGCTAAATATAGTAGATTACCTCAGAACTTCGTTAAGAAATAGTACAGGAAGATTAGCAACCGATAAATTATGTTCAATAATAAATAAGAACTATAGTGCGAGTAAGAGTTTAACTGAAAACCAAGAGTGCGAATATGATACGAGTGACCTTTTTAAATTCGCGTACACCACATTATTAGACGCAGAACACTCCTTTTCCAAATACACCAACTCACAAACATATTTTCACTTCGCCGTGAGAGTATGACTGAGTCAGCAGTGTCAGCATTGGAAGGCATTCAAATGACATAATACTAGAGCGGATTTTTGCGTCATTCTACGTCAACAACGCAAACAAACTAAAATAGTAAGTAATTACGTTCATTACTTTTAATATTGATAGTAAGCACGGTACTGCGAAAGCACTCATTTCTGCAGCCTTAATAACAACAAAGTTAGAAGTACTGTCTTCAATTAAGACACCGTATATAGATTATATTTAACAATGTTTAATAAAAAACCATCGTAGGCTCTTATTTCACTGTAAACTTGAAGATAAATATTCAGGCGTTGGCTATAGCCTTGCCAACACCTGAATTCATTTAATTGACAAACAAACGATGTTGAAAGAAAGTCCTTTCATTATTACAAAACTAGTCATTTTTGTGATACATACTCTATTTTACAGCAACATGATAATCATTTACGGGATTCTATTTTCCCATATTTGTATTGGTCCACAACAACAATTTACATGGTGGAAGATGATTTTCAGTCTCAAAAATAAGTTAACTTACAAAAAAATTGTTTAGCGTTATTATTAAACGAATTTTCACGTGTAATATTATATCAGCTATTGTAAACTTTATGAATGAAATAGAACATAATTTTTCAAATAACTAGCAGGTGGCCTATCCTGAAAGCCGACATATTTAACACAAATAATAACACATCAAGTTTCCTTAAAGCTCCCTTAATTGTTTTATAATCAAATTCGAAATGGTTAGAAAAGGTAGGGATCTTTAGTAGTAAACTTTTTTTGCGAGTAAAATTAATCAAAATAAATTGTTGCCTATAATATATCTATTCAATACATATTTTAAGGATTAACACAGCAGAATAGGTTGAATTACGTTGTGTGGTTGTTTATATGTTTATTTTAAGTAACGCATAGTACCGCTGTAACAAACTTAACCATTAAAATTAGATATATTATTATTACTAATTTACCTGGACTTCCGTTCAGCGGCGTCGTGCTTTTGACCACCTCCTCCGATGTGACCTCGATCTTCGGTTCCTCAACGATGATCCCGGCCGTTGTAATAACTTGACGCGATCTAATCACACTGACGCCGGGATTTTGATTCTCCGGTGAATTATCGACCAACGCCGTTTCTTCCTGCTTAACTTCGGTGTGCTCGAGAGGCGATCCGTTCTCTTTCTGTTCCATCTGCAAACAGAAAGCGAACTGAGCGTGAATACGTATTACGGTAGAACCATCGCATGGCACCATGCCTCACCGTCACACTTACAAACATTTGTGTAAAGCCTTTTAATCTTATCGATGATGACTGACACCGTGTACATACAAGCAACCGGAGATTATAGAAATCCTTCTTCTCGACCGAAGTTATGATTGGAGTATGAAACTGTATTCGGTAGATCTCGTTTAGAGTGATTTTTACGCCGGCGCCTTTTTTTACATAATGGCGAGGAAAAAATCAGAGTCGTTAAAACATTGACAAAGGAAGGAGAGGAAACAAATATTTAATAATAGGTCATTTCGTTCTCATTTTTTTCTATACGTAAGCACGAACTGTATACAGTGTATCCCCCAATTGACGTAATGGTAAGTGAAACAATCCAAACCTTTTATATTTTACATCCTCTGCAGCATGGCTTTTCACAAATTTATACTACTACATATACCATACATTAGATAACGCAGGCGTTTGTTTATTAACCTTAGATAAACTATTATTGAAATAAAATGCTCAGAAATTAACATTAGTGACACATGCCATTTGTTGCTGTATTTGTTATGATATCTTTACCTCTTGGACCTAATGTACAAGAAACATAATACGAGGGATGCCTCTCTAGTTTAACGTACTGGGACATAGAAAATTAACTAGTTAGCGTAAATCCAAAGATCCAGTGCGTTGTTTGTAGCTACAACGAATTGTCAAAGTTGACAAGTCAGTTCAAAAATAGAATTAATAAACCGCCAACATTTTCGCGCAATAATTTTTTATAATTTTCGAAGACAACAAAAATGCCATGCCGAGTTAGTTTCTGTTTTTGGCCACTTAACAATTTTTGGCAATTTTTGGCTCACTTAACAGTTTCTCATTGGTATGAAGAATTCAAACGTGGATGGAAAAACAGTAATCACTCAGAGAAACGACATGTAACATATCGGGAGATTCAGACATCACTGGGGATTTGAGACCTCAATTCAAAAAATGTTGCATAAAGAATTGTGTGAAATAGTTTCAAAACTTAAAAGACAACCCTTGTACACACTAATTTGAAGTAAACAATAATTTCTTTCACAGCTATTTGCTATTGTACTAACAGTTCTTGGGTTCCACTGTGTCACTAAGGAAGACTTAGGGGCACTAAGGGACACTTAGGGACAAAAACCTTAGAAACACGACAATCGAAATAAACGTTATTTATTTTGCAACGTATTAAACAATTTGCACCCTAAAATATCTTTTGAAAAGATGCTGTTTTGTGAGGAGGAACTAACAGACCGTACAATAATTACGTGCTAGACTAGGATTTTTAGCTATTGCGGTATTTGTACAAAACACAGAACCTCTGTCATATAGACTAAGACACCATTTGTTATGAAATTCCAGCTATAAGAGTCTTACTGTCACAAAGTGAACAGATACTGATTAATTTCCTTTCGTTCCAAAACTGAGTCCATATGCTTGCAAAACTGCTTCATTTAATTCCATCGCTACATATACAAGGCTGCCTAAAACATGAGACATAACATCACGTCCCGGGGCCCAATCGAAACGACTGTATTGAACACCTCCATGAAGCAAGTCAACAAAAAAAAATGAAAACCCATATAGGAAAGGACACAGAAGCTATATTAACTGTGTAACCTCTCTAATATATCAGCGAAGTAATAAGCATTGATACTGTTCGTTCGTAACATTCGTATAATATTTATGGCTTATATAATACGTAGATCCTTCAATTACCGCAATTCTTAGGCTATATATGAGGGTAGTTTTTTTTCAACCTTCGTGCTTGCAAACAAACACGCTAGCGGTGGGGTACGGGGATGCCTAGAAAGTGACTGAGCATCTCCCCCACTATAATATCTACCACTTGCAACGTCATTATGCCATATTCAGCTGAGTTGCGGGTACGTAAACATGGCTGCTACAATTAATTCTCCCGCGAGTTACGTAGTATATTTCGATTTCTTCAAGCAGGAGGGAATAGTGCACCTGAAATTCATCGAAGAATGAGCCGAATATACGATGAAAACTTTATGGCGGATGGTGTGGGCGAATGGTGGAGGAAGTTTAAAAAGGGTCGATGTTCATGATGAAGGCTGACAAGGAGGTAAGTCTGTCGCAGCAGAAAACATTGTTCAACGAGTTGACAAAATGATTCGAGAAAAACCAGAGGTTTATAGACAGTAAGTTGAGTGGCTGCGAGGGTAGAGCTTCCAGAATACAAAGGAATTTTAAAATAATGTCTGGAGCCATTTCAACTCATTGACAGCAATATTATATGCAGGAAAAATTGGAAGTCTCGTCCATAGATATGACAAATGCATCCATTGTCACGGTGATTGTGTAGAAAAGTAACCATGTTTGTACATAACTTTTGGTAATAAATTCATTTTGTTATTTACACTTGTCTTCTTTTGTGAGCTATCGGAAGTTGAAAAGAAACAGTTCTCATATATGGAGGATCTTAGGGTCAGGTGATTTGGATCTGTCTCCATAATGACATTTTAGGAAGTCCACCATTTACAGTATCTATAAATCAATAAGTAAGTTAAAACTTACTAATAATTATAAAAACACCTGGAAATCATATGATCCGTATGTCAAGTACTATTAGGAATAGATTAGGGCATATCGTGTATGTCTTTCGGTGTAGCTCTTGTAATTGTGACAGTATGATCGTAGCTTTTTCTTCAAAAAACTTCGGTCCTAATCAAAAATCTTTTGGTAACAAAAATGTAAATAAAAATCTGTCATTTCGTTAGTAAGTACGTTTGAGTGATCTTTAAATAAGTAAAATAGTAATTCATTACCTAATCTAAATTTCGAAAAATATTAAATTAATTGAAGCAACATTTTTCGGTTAATTTAGTTAATAATAAACTAATTTGGCACTTTTAAGCTCAATTTCGGTTGATGTAAGATTACCAGCAATATATTCATTCCTACTATATTTATTCTAAGTATTTTCTTTAGAAGTAACTCTTCTTAAAACAAACAGATTGAAAAGGATCATAGTGCTCTAGTAAAATTTCATTTTTCTTCTTCATTCAAATGTAACACAAATTTTTATAAACATTACACTTTTGAACATTTTATTTTAATAACATTTCTATCTAAAAAATAGTAGAAAGATTACTTTACCTTATATGATTTTTCTTCTCGGATTTACTCTCTTATGTACATGTTGTACAAATTGCAATTTGACCGAAAGCCACACCGAATGGAACAGGCTTATATCGTAAAAATAAAAGACGAACGAAGAAATGTTTGATCTGTTACACCTATAGTGCAGTCAATAGGGAGACACACTGTATACGAACACGATCCTTTTCTTGTATACAAGTTCACGACTTCGTGGTCTACATCTATAACTCGAAAAACGTTAAAAAAACTTATCTATATTGTGATATGCAATTGTTTGAACAATACGCGCGCCAGCCTCTTCGGCTTGCTAATGTAGACCAGATAGTTCGTTAGCATTGGCGTAATCTTTAGGGCAGGTGATTTATTCGTTTGACGAATTATGTATGAAGAAAGATGACGTCACGGCGGTAGGTGTGAGTTTCCAAATCGGAAGGTGACATGTTTGAACTCTGTTTCCTTTTTCCGTTGATGTTTTAAATATTTCTTTATGTGCTTGGTTAAGGCTCGTGGCATTTACATTATTAGTCAAAACAAAAAGAAACAGTATTTGCTTTAGATGTTTCGAAGAATGCAGCTTAGGATTGATTAATAAGAAAGTAATAAGAACTGTTTTTTAACATCTATCGGATAATATTCAGATACTATTTGATTAGTTGTAAACATTGACCTATTAGAGATAGTATTGCTGCGATTTACTTTTACGTTACGTCTAGATTGTGTGTGTTTACACTACATATAGTGTCTATCGTTCCAATGCATCATAGGCACCTCAGGCACCTTGAAAGAGAGTAAAGAGCGTCATTGTAAAAATAATAAAACATAGGACTTCGAAACCACATTTTATTAGCTTTCTATATTAACTACTTTCTATCTAATTTATTTTTTTTAAACATTTGTTTGCGCTTTTTACAGTCTTTCATTAAAATATCCCTCTTTTGCTTTAATAGCGTACACCTTCGGCATTATTTCATTATATGAATTTAACAATTCGGATGCTATCGCTTGCCAAATACTGTAATTTTTTCCACACACTGTTAGCTTCCTTGGGAAAAATCCCTTTCACCTTATGATTCCTCCGAAATGAATTCCACATGTCTGGTGATGGAGGCGGCCAGATCATGCTCAATGATGTTCCCTCCTTTTGCTTTTCTGTTAAGAGGCGTCCAGATCTTGAAGAGTATTTTGGGTCCTTATCCTCTTGGAAGAATCATTTGGCAATACGGATTTACGTAAGCGATCCACTGTACTAACCTTACTACAATTACACAATTCACAACCGAATCAGTAGAAGGCAATATACACTACCCGTCATAAGTTTGTCACCTCATATATTGTGTTATACTTAGAACTATTTTAAAAGTATTTAGGGAAATTCGTACTAGCCTTCATAAAATGGCATCTACTATCTAGTTTTGATAACATATATTCATAACAATAAGACTTATTTACAAAATCCATCCAAGTACGAAAACAATATATTTCTGTAATAAATTTTATGACGGCAATAAAGCAATAATGCGTTAATAGTAGGGAATTGAAGACGAATGGGTTATGAAATAGAATCTCGGAGTGGTATTGAATTATGCACCTTTCTTATAAAAAACTGTATATTCAGTATGCATCCATTGCTGAGATACTGGAGACATATCTGATTGTGTTAGGAGGACTCTTTCATATCGTTAGTTTATTTTAGTTAGTTGAGGAATAGGATATTGAAACACGCGCCAAAATATGAATTCTATACGAAACAACAAAACAAATACTTCAAACAGAGAGATTGCTCGACAACTAATTATTTTTGAGTGTTATGCAGGATAATTAAAAGAAAGGAAAAGACCGCTAGGCTTTAGAGCAGAAAGTGTAGTGGAAGACCTAGATCAACGACGAAACGAGATGACCAATATATCTAAGTAATTACCTTAAGAAATCGTCGCCTTGCCGCACCACTAATTACGGCAGAGTTCAATTTACAACACCACCAGTCAGTAAGTGTGTCGACAATAGAACGGAGACTAATAAAAGCCGATCTGAGGGGTCGTACAGCAATAAGGAAACCACGGTTAAATTCTATACACAAACGGAAAAGACTAAATTGGGCAAAAGCTCACACTAACTGGAGTGTAAATGATTGGAAAAATGTGTTATAGGCAGACGAATCGAAATTCAAATTATTCAGAAGTAAACGTTGTAAAGATGTGTATTTCACAACCCTAGAACACGATGCGGTACCAACTGGATGTGAATTAGTTGGGGAGATGTTCATTTATCAGCGACTCCAAAGACACTGTAAAGATCATTAAGGCTTATTTTTAGAATAAATCTTCTGAAGGAGTCCTATCCTTAATGAGGTGATCACCGCAGCGCTCTGATGGCAACTCCATTGAGCTCTTGGATCGTGAGATCCGGAAAAAATTTGCGACTGGCAAAGCAGCATTTTGGGAGGCTCTGCAGAAAGTGTGGAATGGTATAGACGGATCATATTTGAAGCGATTAGCGTATCTGCTAGGCAATTATTAAAGCAAATGGAGGCTACTTTGAAGAAACATTATGTATTTTATTAGAATGTACTATTTTGTCAATAAAACATTTTAAGTTAATGAGTAAAGTTTGTTTCTTTAATAAATTTCTCGCAAGCATTATCTGTCTAGTTTATTTTGTTATTTTATATAGTGCGATCAAACTTATGAACGGTGATGTAGAAGTTGATGTAATCTACATAGACTTCGCGAAAGCCTTTGATCGAGTTGATTACGAGCTACTACTGAAACTGGCACATAATGGCTTTTCACTCAGACTTATGTCACTATTTCAAACATATTTGCTGGGAAGAACGCAGTAAATGCTGCGTAGTACGTCACATACCGTGATCATATATCTTATAGATTTTCTCCTTTCTCTAGAGTCACACAGGGAAGTAACCTGGACCGCGTCCCCTTTTTCTGGTATTTGTTAACGATTTATGCTGTTAATTATATTACAATAAATTACGGTTTGATAATGACTTCAAACTTTACGGGGGGATAAGTACCGTTTCAGAATACGATTTGATGCAGCAGAATAAACTAGAATCCTGGCGTGTTAATAATAATCTTAGGACGAACATTGAAAAATGTAACGTTGTAACTTGCTCACGAAAGTTTTCTCCACTCATTTTCCATTATCGATATGATATTGTATTTTGCATCGTTATTCCACCTTAAAGGAACTAGCTTTTTACGACGACACCAGAAGTTTCTTATCCTTTGCATTAAAATCTCAAAGGTTTATACTAAGATCGATAATATCGTGGTAGTTCTCTTAATGCAATAGTGACACTATATTTTGCATTTGTGCACTCTAAGCTTGAGTATGCAAGATCACAGTCTGGTCACCTTTGTATGCATCATCTGCACATCAACTTGAAAATGTACAGAGGAGGCTCCTCAGATACGCATATCTTGAACAATATGGAGTATATCCAATTCAAGGCTATGATCGTAATATTCTACAGAACAACTTTCAGATACGGTTTTTACAGTCAAGACGATGCGGGATTTCTAACAGTCTGGTGAGCAATAAGATTGATACTTCCTCACTATTTGAACGAGTTATACCGTCACGATACTCCCCTGTCACTGGGTTTTTACTGCTCCTATGCTAATGCCAACCTTTTGATTAAATCATCAAGCTACAATATGTTGACTCAATTTTCCCTTCTGGTGAAATTGTTAAATTCCTGTCCGTAATTCTGGTTTTAATTAATTTTAGTTTATGTTATACTATTGTATTCTTTATAGTTTTTGCGATAAATGTATTTGCAGTTTTAATGGAGGAAATAGCCTGTTTCGTTTACTAATAGCAATAATTAGTACTGCCAAATCGGTTTAAAATAAGCAATAAATAACAATTATTTGCGCAATAATATATTAAATATTCCGAAACACATACCCTTCTGTGAAACATTATCAAGCTGTATGACTTCCGTGAATATCAAATTGGGCCCCTCACTATCAAAGAAAAGAAACATTTATTAAGAAAAAAGTTTTCTTCAAAATGAAAAACACCAAATAAACCATATATTATAATTCCAACGAATTACAAAATCGTAGAAACCATGGAAAATGAAAACATTACAAATAAAAAAAACTATACAGTCTACACACAGAACAAAAATCACAAGAATGTAGGAGCAATAAGAAATTAAAACGTCAGACAGAAGTAAAAAAATGTTTAAATAGTTTATTAACATACCAGGGAAAATCAGTAAGTAGGTCACAAAAAGCTAGCCAAAATCTAGTTTCATTTTTCAACAAAGTCTCCATCTACATTAATACACTTATCCTATCGCTTTATCAATGCTCCGATCCTTGCTGCATAAAAGTGTTTGGGTTGCCGCCTGAACCACGTGCGTATCTCTTGTTGAACATCGTTATCACCCATGAAATGTTTGCCGCCAAGATGTGTTCTTGAGTGGACGAAACAGATGATAGTCATTTGGGACTATGTTCCAATTGTAAACTGGATATTCAAAAAGTTCCCACCCTAATTCTGCAATTCTCGGCTGGATCAAGTGGGGTGAATACGACCTGGCATTATCGTGATGCATCATTATTCCTTTCGTCAATAGGCCTGGATGTTTTCGTCGAATTGCTTCCCGACGCAATAGAAAACTCTACAGTATGATTCAGCAGTCACGTTCTCATTTCTATTCTGAAAGCGGGCTAGGAGCATTCCTTGAAAATCCCAGAACACGGTAAGCATAACCTTACCAGCTGAGAGCACAACCTTCAATTTATTTGTTGACGGTGAAGAAGGATGTTTCCATTGCATTGCAGCATGCTTTATTTCGGATCATCAGTGGTACACCCATGACTCTTCTCCAGTTACAATCTTGTTAAGCATGTCCTTTCCTTCCTCTGCGTACCAAGAGGAGAACAAACCCATTCGAATCCTTCTGTATTGCTCGGTCAGTTGTCTAGGTACCTACCGTGAATAAACTTTTCAAAAATTCAAACAGTCGTGTATTAGTTCGTAGGCTAAACCATAAGAACATCCTATTACAGTTGCTATGTTGTCTATTGTTACCCGCCTATCAGTTCGAATAATCTCTTCCACCCGTCGGAGTGTTGCATCTGTCGCAATCTGAACGGGGCGGCCACTTCGCTGATCGTTAACAACTTTCCAGCATTCTTGAGAGAATTTATCAACCCAGTTATACACGGATTCATCCGACAAACACTTTTCACCGTAAACAGGAGACATTTCCTTATGAATATCTTTTGCAGAAAAAAAAACGCACAACAGCACTCTGCTCCTCCACGGTACACGTTTCGTGTATAATTGTGCTGACACCTAGTAGCAGATAGAGTAATAGCTCACTGCTGCAGGAAAACAGCTTTCTCACAGCAGTTTGTGTTTTTTTCTTGATTTTACTTCTGTAAAAGCTATTATAAGGGTTTCCTTATCCGTACAAGCAGCTTCATTTGTTTCGATAGAAAGAAGATCAAATAACTCTTTTAATAACAACTGCGTCTTCAAGATTAAATTGTAAAATTGATGCCTTTATTTACGCAAATATAGCAATAAAAAAATAAACACAACCTTCTTTTGAAAATTTAATACAATGCCATGTATCATAAGTTTGCCGCAGTTGTCGTAGGGTGCTAAGACCACTGTTGATGAATAAACTATATACTATACCCGCACGCAGTTTGGACGACTCTGATTTGCCGACATGATTTGTTAGTAAATAATCCGAACACCAATTTTCCATATCGATATACATTGTTTAGATTACAAACATTCCATTTTGTCTTGATATGCAACAATTCTTTTTACTTCTAAAATAAACCACTTTTACGCTATTGCGGGGCGAATAGGGACTTAATACCGATATTACCACCGTTTCTGAACATGACATTTCCAAATTAGATGAAACTAGTTACGTAGATTTTTGAGTCAGACAAAAGAAGGAGTATCATTAATATCAAGCATAATTTTCTGAAGATAATTCGTTACCAAAACATTATATTCTTCAACTCTATGAACCTTGAGTAAAATCTAAACTAAACTGAATTTATTTATTTGATATAAAGCGCCTTTAAAAGACCAAAATAGATCTAAACTTGATCCTACATCAAGATATATGTATGTAAGTTTTGCAATTGTCGATTTTTATCAGTGTACTTATACAACGGTAATAAGAAACGATTTCGTGATATCTCGTTTGATCCCTGAAGTGTCAATCGTATACCCAATATCTCTCATAATTGAAATAATGCTCCATACGCAATACGTGTATGTATGTGTAATGTAGAGATTCATGTTATTTCGCGCATTGAATCACACTTTCACAAATAAAATTATCGTCATTTTTTTATATTAGTTCTGCTAAGGCATTCTTAAATTTATTTTTTATCTCTACTACAGTGTAGCTGCAAATTTTTGAACTATAATATTAAATTTTCAAATTAAGTATACTTTTTCCCATAAAATGCATAAAAGATTATCTTTAAGAATAAAATTACATTACAAAGATTATTTTTATCTAGGCTTTAGATTAACCTGTTGAATTCACTTATGTACAGCTACGTTCTTAGAATCTTCTAAAAATGTAACTGTAGTTCCCCGTTCTTACCGTAAAAAATATTTATATAAAAACGAATGCAAAAATAATCTTATATCTAGTTGTGTAACAAGTGTACGCGGACAGGGTTACACCGTACGGAGATGTGAACTGTTTTATCTGAACATCCATAAAACTGTTTTACAGTCGTTTACTTAATGAGTAAGAGATAATAGGACGAAAGCTATTTTTAAATACAAACTAAAAACGTTCTTATAATACTTTATAATATTTGACATTCAATTGGTTAACAGACATATAAACGGACTGTCTCCGGAATTGGATTGCATCATGATATAAGGGGGGAAAATGCAATAAAAGCAAGAGGAAAAGAAAGAAATAAAAAAGGAAAACATGTAGAAGGAAAGAAAACAAAAAGAAGAAGAAAAGAAGGCGACGTTTCACCTCCGTCGTAGGAGATTTTTTCAGGAGAAAAGCAGGGAGAACCAACGTGGCAAGGTAACTCCACACGTAAACCCCGCTAAAGCCGAAACCACTTTGGAGAAAAGTCACGGTAACTCGACGTGTTAACCACGCTAGAGGACCTAAACCTTCTGACGTGTACCGCAGAGTACTGGGTTTATATAGATTGGGAGTATTATGCAAGAATGGTGCATAATCCACACTAGAGTGAAGAAATTCACTTTCATCAAATGGGAACATGTTCATTGAATATCCGTTACTACAACGTTGCAATGGTCGAATATATGTTAAATGTTACAAAAACAACGTTGATTTCATACCCACATTTCTATCAAATTCTGAAAGATATCGATATTGTTATACTAACATTATAGAGCAACATTTTAGTAATGTTCAATTAAATAGTATTTCTAAACAATATTTGAAATAATGTTATAAATAACGGTGTTATACGTCGATGCAGCAATGTTATATAAACATCGCAAGTTAAGTCTAAATCAAACCAACATACTTTCACGTACCATTTCACCTGATCCCCAGGGGCAACATCATTTTAGGTTGTCATAACAACGTCATAGAAAAAGAAAACATCTAATCAAAGTTGAATTAAATAATATTTTATAACTGAAGGAATGGAGAAAGTTTGAATAATGTCCGCTATCTAGACGATACTGTTATTTTCTCTGAGAGCTTGGAAGGATTACGACTTATGATTGACAATTGTCATCTCACAGTAAATCAAAAACAGATAGAACGTGTGAGGAGTTTTACTTATCTCGGAATTACTGTAAATGAACAATGGGACCACTCACAAGAAATACGTAGCAAAATCGAGAAGGCTAGGTTCTACTTAGAATAAAATAAAAAATCTGCTCACAAGTCATGACATACCATTAAACACAAAGATAAGGCTCTTGCGCTGTTATGTATTCTCTGTTCTGTTTTATGGGGTAGAGGCATGAACGCTTACTGAACCCACAACAATGAAATAGGAAGCATTTGAGATGTTGTTATATCGCAGGGTACTACAAATACCGTGGACGCAACACATGACAAACATCGATGTTATGAGAAGGATCGGAAAAGAAAAGGAGGTGGTTAATACCGCGAAAATTCGTAAACTACAATACTTAAGACACAATGACAAATGAGGACAAATTTCATTTACTGCAGAATATTCTACAGGAAAATGCAATGGAAAGAGGAGTATTGGTAAAAGACGAATTTCTTGGTTGAAAAATCACAGAACCTGGTTCGATATGAATACGACTAAATTATTCCGACCAGCACCAAACGAAGTTAAAATGGTAGCGCACATCCGAATCGGATAGGGACTACTAGAAGAACAAGAAGAAAACTGAAGTGCTGATAAACAACAACGATGTCTTATACATTTATATCTGTACTATGTGAAATTATCGATGTATGTATATGTATAAATGCAATCTTATGTTAAGCAATTACCACAACCTTACAAAGAAACTTTTAGTCAAATGATGTGAATTGTCTCAAACATCGTTAGTTTGCATAGTTAGGTTATTCATACTAATTGAAATAAAATATAATAAAGTAATAACACTAAACAATGTTACAACAAACCGATGCAATCGATATTTAATGTCTTTTTTACTTTATACTTTTTAAAGAAATGAAAATTATATTTTATATTCAGTTCATGAAATTAATCCTACCTTAACATTATATTATTGTCAGTTGTTTCAAAAATGTTAAAATGAGACCGTTTAGGTGTAAATATTTTGGAGATGTCGCTAATATACAAAGCGCTCTCTACACATTGTCTGTATGACAACTTAGATTTTCTTTAATCTCACAGATGGCACCACAGTTTAAGAATCCCGTATGTTGACGAAAACCATAGTTATACCATTTCATTGTGCTTCACACAAAACGCAATGAGGCAAATTGATTTCACAAAACCAAAATTTAGGTGCGAAATCTATTTTAGTAAAAGGAGGTTGTTGGTATTGAAGACGTTGCTTTGTTATTTTTGACGAGGTGTTTCGTATGGTTACTCAACGCTAACGAAAGCAACAGTTTATATTTGTAGATAACGTTGTTTTTTCTTTGTTCGTGTTGATGACTGCTTTTTGGCTTTTTACATAAATAGACGTTCAAGTTATATTTAAAGATAGAGGATTTGCTTTCATTCATGTCGATTATAAACCATTTTTCTACATTTTTGGAGACGTTGTTTTCCGCGAACCTTTGTACGACGTTGCATAGAATATTACTTTTCACACTGTTTTGTGGGACACTCATGTATGTGTTAAACATTACTAGTAGACGTTATCTAACGTATGGTTATCAATGTTTTCGTTTGCACTGACATACGTACATGACGTACACAGAACCGCAAAATAATATTCAACTGCCAACATCTCACCTATTACAAGGAAGATACATTTCAATCATTTTCAAACCATACAAAATTATATACGAGCATTATCAGGTCCATATACAACAATGTAATACCTTTGGGCGATTAAAGGATAATGGAAGAGATATTTACAAAATAAGATTCTTTCTATATATACAAAGTGCGCCATCTAAAATAATATAATCAAATAACAGCCCAAATAAGTATAATATCAAAATTTCGGCTAACTGAACTAATTATGAATCGAAGGAGACACCATTTTATGAAATTATTAATTTTGTATCATTTATCATTGTGCCACACGAAATACAAGAGATATATATAAATATATATATTTGTATATACATATATACAGTGAAATTCTCCTTCGCGGACACCCCTCTTACACGGACACCTCCCTTAAACGGACAGTTTCTCATGGTCCCGACCGGCTCTCATATAATTTCCATTGTACTAACTCTTTCTTGGACGGACATTCTCTTGAACGGACGCGAGCACGAGAAAATGTTCTCTTAACCGGACAAAAAATCAAATAAAAAGGAACGCCTTGTCTTATTTTTATATCGAGAGTATTGCTATTGCATTTTTCAACCACGCCGCCCACTGGGGATTTCCCCGAGTAAACCGGAGATTTACCGACTTTAATCCTTCGGTACAAACGCAGCCTATGTCGTGCATTTCTGCCTGGCGTGAATTAGGGACTTCCCCAAATTGGATTTACCGTTTTTATTCTTTGGGTGTACGCTTTCGATTGAATCTGCTCTCAATATTAGTCTGATGTCTATGCGGAAAAGACACAGTCGTCACACATTCATTGTAGAAATGGCTCCAAATAGAAAAATTCTCACGCTTAAACAAAAAATTGAGATTGCTGAACTTTACAATAAAGAGAAATTAAGTGTAAGGTACTTATCCAAGCGTTTTATATTGGAAAAACACAAACTGCAGATATAATTAAACATAAAGAAATCCTTCTAAACAAATGGATGTCGAACAGCAATTTGAATGAAAAAAAGAAGCTTTTAGACGGGTGATGGTACTAAAATTGACAAATTGTGTTATGACTGGTTTACAGCATTTCGGCATAAGGGGATTCCTTTAACAGGTATGCATATGATTTTAAAAGTGAGATTACCAATAGGTTTGTCTTGACAAAAACGCAAAAAACTTATTTTTTTATTAGGTCGGCTAATACGATGTAAAGCAAGAGAAATAGCCGCTTCTTTGGGACATTCTGCATTCAGTGCTACTTCTGGTTGGCTCAATAAATTTAGAATTCGCCACAATATAAGTTTTAAAGCGATTTCGAGAGAAGGAGCTTCGGATAATGCTGAAGATGTTTCATCATTTTTAAAAAAATATCCTTCTTTGATTACGGGATATTCACCGAGAGACATCTATAATGCCGATGAGACAGGCCTGTATTTTAGGGCTCTACCCGACAAAACGCTCACATTAAAGAAGGGAAAATGTGTTGGGGGAAGTTTACAATTTTGCATTGTGCAAATATAACGGGTGAATAAGAAAAACTCCTAGTCATTGGTAGGGCAGCTAAACCCAGAGCTTTTAAAAACATTAATATAAATAACCTGCCTGTAACTTGGAAATACAATAAGAAAGTTTGGATGACAGGACAAATTATTACAGAGTGGTTGCAAGACCTAGATTGGAAAATGGCTAAAGAAAAAAGAAACATTGTGTTATTTTTAGACAATGTGGGACGTTCGCTTAAATAATATAAAAATATTATTTTTACCCTGTAATTGTACATCAGCTTGTCAACCACTTGATCATGGGATTACAAAGAATTTTAAAACTTATTACCGAAGTCTAATACTCAAACATCTGCTAGTTAAACATTGAAACTGCTGGTACAGCTTTTGAGTTAATAAAGAAAATTACACCACTAGATGCAGTTTATTTCGCAAAAACCGCTTGGGACCAAGTAACCAAAGAGACAGTTCAAAATTGCTTCCGCAAAGCAGGATTTAATCATGTAAATATGCAAAGTGAAGACCAGTTAACTGAGGCTAATACATCTGACCTAGAAGATGATTTGCCTCTTAGTGTACTTTCAGATATCCTCAAAAATAAGAATTTATTCAAATTGACGGATAATGAAAACCTTAATGATTTTTTGAACGTAGATGAAGATTTGTATGTTGAAGATCCAGATTCAGAACTAGAAATTGCAAATTCAGTTGAAACACAAGAACTTTCGGAAGATTCTGATGTCGATGAAGTTCCAGTGCCAACAGAAGCTATCTCAAATTATGGCAAAGCTATTACCCTGACCAAGCAGCTCAAAAGTTTTGTCGAAAATCACGGAGATACAGAATCTTTGGAGCTTCTTTCTAAATTAGAAATACGATTTCAAGACGCCATTTTAAAGAAAAAGAGAAGACAAACAACAATATATGAATTTTTGCGTCCTTAAAATGACTACTCATTTCATTGTTTTGTATTACATAGTACTTCTAGGTATCTATGTACATACATATATTATACTTTGTATGTATATATCTAAAAGAAATAAACTTTTTTTCTTAAGTTTAGTTTCTTATTTATTTTAAAAACATTTATGTACATATACGATTGAAATGTCCCACTTTCTTTAATATATTAATTTTTCGTTAAAACACGATTTTTGTTGTATCTACTACATATTTCTTTTATGCGGACACCCCTCCTGAACGGACATCTCATTTGGTCCCGTTGGTGTCCGTTCAAGGGAGATTTCACTGTATATATATATATATATGTTTTGTTATCCTCTCGGGTTTTGTCCCGCGTTCGGTCTAATCGCATACATCTATAGAAGAAGATGTATGCGATTACATCGAAAAGTCAGGACGTACATGGTTCTTCTAAGAACCAACGCCGAACGCAGGAGAAAACCCGAGAGGATAACTAGACATCCTTTACCCGCGAAAACATACGCTATAACACATGCATATATATATATGTATATATATGTAAATATATATATACAGATATATATATATATATTTATAGATGATCTATGTGCTTTATAATGCACGCAAAAGAACTAATGTTTCGTAAGATACTTTATGCATTTAATGTCATAACTTTTGGCAAAATTAAGAGACCCACGACACTTTGTTCGCCTACTTAGTGCGTGAAGTATTAACTACAAACTGTCTGTTATCTTTGAGTAGTTTGCTTGATTTATAAAATATCCATATTTAACATTTTAATAATAATAATCAATGCCTTCGCATCCCCCAACAGATTTTCGCGAATTACAGGCGCCATCGGTCAGTCATGACTAATTATTATTACTCTTATTCCTGTGGTGCGTCTTAAGATATTCGCTCTCAGCCAACACTTTTGAAATATATGTTTATGTAAAGCAATGGAAAATAAAACGTATCCAGTGATTGTAGGTAGTTCTTTCGTAAGAATTATTTCTTAATTGGAATATTATACTTCAGCTAATCGTAAACTTACTTAAGGGTACTTAATTAAGCAATACAAATGAATGACCGGCACAAACAGGAAAGGTTACATAACCAGCAAAAAGTTAGCAGTAATGGAAGTTTTTAATGACATTCCTAACACTTCATTAGAGATAAGTTTCGAATTTTTAATCATTAAAAATCTAAACAGTTTTTAATATGTAGGTAATATAAAAGTGAATACAATACCAAACAATCGGCAAACTGTTACACTATATTAATATCTGAAAGAATGTGGTTTATATTTCTTAAATGCATAGATCGATCATGCTTTATGGCATTATTTGTCGAAAAATCGGTAGTTTAACTTGAACTAATAATGAGAAAGTTTTCTTCCGTGTAACGCAAATCATAGGAGAATAAAATTCTTACGGAAATGTATCCTCTTTTGATAAATGTCGTCTTTACTTGACGCGAATTTAAAATTTTCACGTAGATTTCTTGTAATCTGAGTGAATCACTTTACGTGGTATTCTGTATAATAAGCGATATATTTGACTTTATTTATTTATTATATTTTACGTCTATTTGTAGATGATAGAATAAATAAAATAAATGCACTTTGCATATAATCCGGTCTCTACTGATGACATCTAACTTTACGAATAACATCGAAGATCTAATCCACAAAATGACGGCGACCGTGATGGAATTACAAAAACGACTATCGCTCATATTATGTTTTTGTTTTGATCTAGAAACACCACACAGAAAAAAATAAAACACGGTGACACGAAATTTGCTATACAATATAACGTAAAGTACTTTGGATTACGTGCACATTATAAACTAAAATGGACAACTCATATCAATATACCACGACATACGAGAACACTCTTAATTTAGTAAGAATTATAATAAAAGTTTCATGGGATACCGATTGTAACACCACAATTCATGTACATAAATCTCTCATTATGTACATCTATCCCGGAATATGGTTGCATCATTTATTGCCATACAAGGTGAAACAATTTATATTACAAATTTTACTGAAAGCGATTACATGTATGAGATTCTAACTGTCTTTTTATTTATGTGGGCTTTTTATTTGGTTCAGTTGTATTTTAACCATTGTCGCTTACAATAATATTATTACACAATAATGCCCTTAAGATTCAGTGGTTAGTATTTGAATAAAGCTCCTATTACACCAAACGCTTCAACATACACTAGTTAAAAAACTCTCCGGAAAATTGCCAAATTCGCTAAATTTCCTTGCTAATTTTAATTAAAAGTTCAGCTTTTACTAAAACAATCACGCTGCTATTTTGCACAATAGCCTTATATACATATACAATTAATATATAATTCAGAAATACACAGAGTAGTGTCTACGGCGAGATGTTGAAATTAATGAGATATTCTCCCGGGACAGGATGCGATAAAAATCAATTTGTTAACAATGACATGTGCTGTTAGTCAAGTGATATCTACTTGATTTTGAGGTACGACAAGGGACATACAAAAAATACACGTACGTCTTAAGGTGTTTACAGTATTCTCCTAATATTTGGAGCTTTTCAAATTCTCTAGAGGTTGAACAGAAATAAAATCAAGGAGGCGAAATATCTGACCGGTTAAAATTTTAGTTGATTTTCAAGATCTACCGTTATCTCGCAATACTTTTCCAAAAGCACTAAATGTTATCGCAGAATTGATCTTTAAAGTTTCTATATAAAGTTTACTATGATGTAACGAATAAAATTCTTAAATTTGTTTGGAAGAATAGAATCGATTTCGTTCATGATACTGTAATCTCCTTGTATCACTTTCATAATTAAATAGGCGTTAAAACTATTAATGAACAGAAGCCTATTCAAAGGAAATTTATTCATTACGTCAAGTTAAAGCATGTTTTATATGCATTGAAGTAATATGTTATCATTATTACCTTGAGATTAGTCGATGAAATTATACTGGGTTTGATAAAACACCTCACTTGATTAGAAACAATCACAAACTGCCAGGCGATTGGGGTATCGTTTGTCTTTTAGATAAATTGACGTCACGATTCGTTTCTGAGTTTTATAAGGTATATATTTACATAAAAAGTGTGGGAGAAGTTACTTATCAATGAAATTATCTGAACTGGTGGAGAGGAGAGGGAATATCTTATGTGCAATAAAATGGTTACCAAAGAAATGTGAACGCTGAAGTTCTGATTCACCCAAAATTGAGTATCTCAAAATTATATGGGCCATTTATTAATGATTAAAAATCGTTTATTTGCAAAATTTAATACTGTAGACGGTAAAAAATTCGATTGCATTCTTATTTTATCTTTTGCTTCCACTTCAGGTTATTGAATTTAATCCAGACATTATGTCTATTAAATATATTAGTTATAAGTAGAGTTAGCGCTACGGACGTTCAGTCAGTAGTTCTTGTTTCAACGGGCTAACCACATACAATCAGTGCATTATTCCAAGATTTGCTGTGTGCACAGCAAGAAATAAAGGTATATGAAACGAAATATATGATCAGACCATTTTAAAAATATCGTGTTCAACATGTGATCTTTTAGTTCCATATTTTACCGCAGTGGACCACGCAACAATCTGTTCTTGTTTCTATTTGATGTTTCGCCGCTAGTTAATTCTAATAATACTTTATTAAACTTACTCGGATTAACTTGTCTATGTTTTAGGGTGTGTCAGTAATGTACATAGTAACGTAATTTGTAATTAGTGGATTAATTCTAATTCAACATTATAGGTAAAAGTGGCAGAGACGTCGATTTCCAGTGAACTTACTTCTTCGAAATCAAAACGGAAATATTTATCGCAAATTGCGCAAGAAATAGTGTGGAACGTGTACAATTGCTTAAAAGGGCACTACATAGCAGGTAGTATTGTGTTACGAAAATAAGAGAGAGAGAATTGTCTTGTGAAAAAAGTAGCCGAGGCAACTGTTCCAAAAAATACCGTACCCAAACTAGACGAACATGTATTGAGAAATCAACCCCAAAGTCAACTGGTGATAGTTATGCTGAGCTGTTATTCAGAGAAGTGTTCACAACTTCTACATAATAATTCTATATAATAAAAGGCAGAAACCAACAGTGAATGCCATTTTTAACTAAGCCAAAACGATGAAGGAATTAATTTTATTGGGTAGGTCTCATCATTTAGGAAATTGTTAGAATGGATGAGTATTACGTTTGTATAAAACAAAATATTTTGATCTAAAAGCTTCTGTCTACTTTACTGATTTAGATGGTACAAAATTACGGATAACCGTCCTATTCTAATGGAACAGAAAAAAAACGAGTTACGGTGTTGCTACATAAACTTTTGTTCTGAAAATAAACCTATTATACACATTTGCGTATGTATATTGAAACGGTGTTCATATACAAATATTGATGAATTTATTATTAGTACAAGAGATGATTCATCAGATGATGATTTTGGTTTCTCATTGAATGACGAAAATTGTTGAATATGGAGATGAAATTTATCAATTTTTATTTAAGAAAAGTTGCTGATGTTCAATATATTTGCGTACTATTGTAATGTTATTCGTAATTCCAATAAGGTGTATACATAAAATTTTCGACACTTTTATTTCCATATGTTATTTTTTTCTTACAATAACTAAAAGAGCTAATGCGCTTGCGGTAGTTCAGTGTATCTTTTTTTTTGTAAGGTAATAATGTAATTTATGAATTAGTAATGTATATATTCATTTAACATGCTGCAATAAAATTCTTAGCTTCAAAGCCCAAAGGATGGAATTTATCAGACAAAGGGACAAGAACATTCACATTCCTTAGCGGGCAGCAAGAACTGTAGCATTTATATCCAAAACAAGATGATATTCTATAACTAGAGATAATGAGTCGGCATTACAATCTAGAGGAGTAAAAGCATGTACCTACTACTGAATCAAACAGATTTCAATTACAAATTTGGAGTACTAAAAGTTGTTGCCCTCGTATTAAGTTTGCAGTTAAGGCACACGAAATTTTACTGTTTTCTTGTGTGGGTAGGATAGTAGAGACAGGACAAATCAAATAGTTCTATTAAGGAGCAGTGGACAAGTAGAAATAATTTTCCCCCTAATTAGAAAAAATTCTACTGTCGTATCTTCGTATTGAATTGAGATTGATGGAAAATTTCGTAAATGCAATGAACAAAAGAGTTGAAGGTTATCTTTATTTAAATAAAAATTTCCCAGAATAAACGAAATTAAAATAAGGAAGAAATATTTATGGAGTCCTAAATCAGGGAACTAATGAAAGATGCCAATTTTGAGGAAAACTATAAGCAGCTGCAAAATTGCAAATATTCGGCAGCAAATATGAACCTGAAAGTTTATTTTCTCTATTCACATCTAGACCTCTTTCCAGACATTCTTGATGATGTGAGCGATGAACATGGTGAGAGATTACATTAATACATTGGCTAAATTAAATCAAATCATACGAGAAAATGTAATAAGGGCAAGCTTGCAAACTATTACTGAGACCTTAAAAATGAGACGACTCAGTAATCAAATACAGACGAAAGTCAAATGTTCCTTTTCAGTAAATTACATCATACTATGTACAGTTATGTGCACGAAAGTAGCAGTCCTAAATTAATACTAAATCACATTTACAGCAAAAAATTCTGACGTAGCTATATTAAAATTATTTAAAATCCCTGAATACATGTGGTTCTGGTATAGTACTGAATGTGAGGGGGAATTACTGAGTTTTCTAGCCATGCACTGTTATTTGCCTATGCACTGAAATAGCTGGCGGCTCTAAACGCTGATATATAAAGCTCTGTGTGTTGCAGAGTAGCACAACCAATTTTACTTATCCATTTTTCTTGTAATATGGGTCGGGGAAAACATTGCTCGTCGGATAAAAGAACAATTATACTTGATCTCCTTAATAAAGGAAAAAGATGCAAGTTTATATAAAAGAAACCCTCTTGTTCTGCGAAAATGATTGTAAGCCCTAAGAACTGGAGAAAACTGCAATTAAAAATGAGTTAAGCTTTTCTATACGCGCCTCTACTATTAGACGAAGATTGATTCAAGCAAAGTTGCGTGCAAGGAGGCCTAGAAGGGTACCACTATTAAATAAAAGGCAAATACAGAGTAGTTTTTTGCTTGCTCATGAACACGCACAATGGGACAAAAAAAGTGACATAATGTATAAAATAGTTTTATTCAATTCTGATGTATACTAACAACACGTGCGAAGACCATCATCAACTTCGACCCCCGTACACCAAAAAGACGTCAAAATTCAAGCTCACGCATCAGGCAGTGGGGTATTCATGGTATGGAATAGGCACTTTACATAAGATAGAAGGCATAATGTAGGCTGATGTCCATGTAAACATATAAACAGTTTCATTTTCTCTATCGTATTAAGAAATCTATTTATTTATTATTGTGGTTATATAACATGTGGAAATAGAAACTTCAATAAAAAAAATGATATTTCAGCCAAATTAAGACCACTGCTATTTTCGTGCCCATGACTGTACCTACATTGATGCTTCAAAAATTTTAATTTCTGAAATTTCGAACGCGTTCTACTCAAAAGCCATTACATGTGGAGAAAATATGGAAAGCAAATTCAAACTCAGCAAGAAAAATTGTTGATTGTTAGTTTCTTTCTTTTTCAATTATTTTGAAAAACGTGTTCCTGTAAAATAAAATTCAATTTAGGCTTGTCTTAGCATAACTTTCAGGAATCTACTCGGCATTTTGATACAACCATCATCAACTAACTATGAGGTAGTTTTTCCTAATCTTCTTAAAGACATCCTAATGGAATAAATTACTTTAAAAAAAATAGGTTTCCGGGTTAAAATCGCGTCGTAATTTTTAAATGAAAACAACGACTGCAGAAGTCCACAACAGCAATATAGTAGCTTTTTGTAACTAGCAGAAACACTCCTTTGAACAGAAGAAAGATGTATAGGTTGCTGTTTAAAAACGATATCGATGACATCATAAATTCAACAAATATTGTCAACCAAAGTAGCATCTACTACTAAAATATCTCCGTTGTGTAACTACTCTATGAACTTATGAATTTTATTCCAAACTTTACGGCATGACTGTATTTCCAGTGTTCCAATATTGTGGTAAGTTTTGAACCTATAACTACTTAAATTTTGTGAAGTTGATAGCCACGAAATATTGATGTTTGAAATTGGTCAAATGTTTTAAATTGATTTGCAGCCATTTTTTTTCTAATGATTTAATTTGATACTACTAAGCATATACTAAATAAGGTAGCTATTTGTATATAGCTTTACATGGTTTAATCTATGATGTAACGGAGAACAAAACATTGGATAAGTGCGTCTTCTTAGTATTTACACGTTTATTGATAAGAGTCTATTTTATTTTCCAATGAGATATCGAAAATATTAGAAAAAAAACTGTTTGGTAGTACCAGCTTTTTTTCTTAAATCAAGGCGATTATTTCTTCTTTAAGAGACAAATGCTAAGCATATGTTCCATTTACGCACTGAAGTTTAAGCTCAATACAAGATGGCGGACATGATGAATCAACAGAAATCCTGTCTAATTTTATGATTATCCATGAAAAAAGACAAATTTCCACGGAGCAAATTTTCGAAAAAAAAATCAAATACCGCGACTAATCGGCCAAAAGGCACGATATGGTGTTTCATGATTGTGCCAAGGTATACACACAAACAAATCTTGGTATTATCAGTATATAATCTACACAGATATGTTAACATATCGCTAAAGTTAAATAAAGTGCTTATGTGATATAAATTTAGTTACCAAAGAGATTACCAGGTGTAAAAGTGTTCAACGATTGTTCAAAAAACGTCGGTTTAAAGAATCGTTTTCGAGTTGAAAATATCGGAAACACGTTGTTTGTGCAAAAAATGGATGCCGCGTCGTCGTCGGAATTGGCGAATAATCCAGCGAAAATGAGATAAAACCACCTACCTGGGATGACGGAGGAGGAAATTTTCCAAAAAGAAAAAAAGGTACTTCGACACGCACTAGCACTTTAACTTTTTAACGGTGAAATCGAACGTGCTCTGGGAAAACGTGTAACCGTTTTCGAGCAAAATTCACATATGAGTGTAAACGTACAGCCGATATATTTTATAGGGTGTGACGATGTTTGATCAAGTGACGTAACGAATCGAGCCGCCATCTTGACGTACACAGATTAACGTACGCAAAAATTAGCGTTTTGATCGAAATTTCAAATTTCTTGCGTTTTAACACCGCTTTTCTTCGCACCTTCGTTACGTAAGGATTTTTTTCATCCTTTTATCATACACAACGATGCTGCAGGTAGGAGATAAATAAATACACGATAGGCATATCAGAATAGATTAGATACATGCTGCAGTGTTAACTATTTAGATATAAAAATATGTGGGTATGCTTATTCAAGGAAGTGCCTTCCGTGCAAGCGAAATATCTTTCTGAACGCGTTTCGCAAACTTCTATACTAAATCCGAAAGAAAAATTAATCATCACCTGACTTTAGCTGGAAGAAATCCTCTAAATATGACTTTGTTAATTAACAAAGAATTTCGATACAAGATCGATATCTTATCTCGCTTTAATTATATTGACGACACCTTGTAAAAAATATGATAAGATAGAATTGATAAGCTCTTAAAAATATAAAATTCTTGGTAATTTTTAAACGCATTAGTAACTTTTCCTTTACGTTTATAAATGATTATTTATGATCGATTATTATATTAACTGTATCTCAATCATCTCAAAGTAAATACCATATAAGTCAAATGTACACTGTGAAGAACCTATTAATGGCTGTAGATATTTTTCCCAACAAAATTTTTAAAATAAGTTTGGGTCAAAGCGGCGTGTTTTTGATACAGCATTTGAATAGTTATCTCCTGAAAAGCTTTATTGAAAAGACTTTACTATGAATCTTTTACTACAGACTATAGTAATTATAGTACATTTTTAATATAACTAAAACATGTTAATTACTTTAAAGCCTACTCCCATCAACTGGTATAAACGCATGTATGCAGGAACATACGTAGAATAATTTTCCATTGACAATAATTGAAATTTCCTTGTTCCTACGACATTAAATTTAATTAATTACTAATTTAGAATTTCACGACCCCGGCAGGATTTGAACCTACAGCTTCCGTTCTCTAGACCGGTGCGTTAAGCCATTACAGGACAAAACCGTCTGAACAAATCGCTATTTAAATCGCTGTTTATGTTGTTAAATTTCAATTGGCAAATTTTCATACCGGATGTAATAATGGCTGTAGATATGGCCCTGATATCTAGGCAAACACAAATTAGAACATCAATGCCAGGTGGCATTATCAATTAAGTCATTTAGCGTAATTTTGCGTTGGTTTTTTCAATGATAATTTAAATTTCCTTGTTCCTCCAACGTTAAGTTTAATTAGTTAGTTCTTCATGAAATTTTTAAATAATGTCAAGTAATAGCAAATTCCCACAGTCACTACAGAGTGTTGACGTAGTAAAAAGTTGAAAGGCTGCGTCGTGGTTTCTAACATACACGGGATATAATAATTGGGCTATAAGATAATTTTTATTTTGTTTACTACGCTATCAACTATTACAACTTATATTTACAAACACATATGATAAATATTTATTTTTTAATGCATTCTCGGATAATAATTGTCGTGGTACTTCTCGTAAAAGGTCAATTAATACGAAGAATAAGTAAAATATTCTACTAATTTTTTATGTTAGATATTGAATTATAATAAATAATGTTAGACGTCATTAAGCAATTTCCCATTTTCCTTTATTTTAACACATTTTGTAACAATACAAATTATCCTTCTTACTCACCATTAATTTAAGCTTCTCATCATTAACTTTATAATGCACTCTAGATGCTTTTCTCATCTAAAGTTATAGCTATGCGCTGTTCAAACTGAAGTTGACACTATTACCAACTTTGTTATGATCAAAACTACTAAGATGATCAAAGTGGCAGTGGTAGCATTTTTCTGCTAATAACGTTGGTGAGATTAGCAAAACAATTGGACATCGTGAGATATTTAAATATAAATGCATTCCCTTAATGGAAAACTCAATATGTGTTCATGCTTTGAAAAAAGATGAAATTCTAAATAAAATCTATTCAACACATAATTACTCTGAACTTAAAAATTAACTACAAGCATTTGATTGTATCACCGCATATTAAAATAAAACATACGCAACCTAAATTTGCCTAACATAATGATAAAAAGCATTGAAATTGTTCAAATTTTCATATTATGTGTAACAGCTTCTTTGAAATTCAGGAACATCTTCATATCGATATTCACAAAATGCACAAGCTAAACCACCCGGCCATGCCCGGGCAAACCAAGATTTCTTTTAAGGAATAAGTGTTTGGTGGTTCAGAAAAAATCATAGTACATGCTTAAACATATCTCTACGTTGTTCCACAGGTGATTAAGTTCGTTTGTACGCTCTTTCTGTGAGCTTCAATATGATTTGTCAACCAATATTATATCAGTTAAATTAAGGTTGTCTAAGTATGCTTTCATTATATTTTTCATCGGGCAAAAGTAACATTCACCGCTAAGGGTACCTTCGTAAGATACAGGACTTCAGAAAACCAAACGTAAGAAATTTGGATAGTCCTGTACAGCATTACAACAACCACTGAAAAAATACTTTTCATCTTCTTTGGCCATTGAGAAATAAAACTTGAATTGGCCCGTACTTATAACGCATATATTTGTTCAGTTTTAAAATATTATTAACCGCTCCCAACTTAACAAATACCTTCTCGTTTGTTCAAAATTTTCGATAAAGGATGAAGAAATATCTTCGATCACATATTCTTTTTCGAGAAACAAACCATTATGTTATTAGAAAGCACATAGACATAACATGTGTAACATATCACATTTCTCTAATGTATGAATACAATTTCCGTGTTCCAGTATAACGTATAATAACGCATTTGAATTCTTGTTACTCCTTTATTTGTAGGTTGTTCGTGATTATTTGTAAAAACATGTAAACTTACACTTGCTGTTCTGTTGAGAAAAAAAATTAATAAATTTAATATATCAACAACTCAGTATCCTATAACCTTCTTCACTCTACCATCGTTAACACAGAAAAAATATCTACTTCAATATGAACACAGTGCATCGTTATCCATTTACGTGCAAAAAATCACTAGGATCATGATCAAGCAGAGGCCGATATTTGGTTTTTAGTGAAATATTATATAGTTTCCACTTTTGCGTATGTACTCTACCGACCACAAGTGTTTACCCACCCTTAAAATATTACAAAAACACGTCAAAAACTAATTATAAAATAAACCTCTAGGATGTACTTATACAAAAAGAACTGTAATAGTTATAAAAACAATCAACTTTCTTACAAAGATAATAATAAATTAACTTAACTTTCCAATTTATCAACGTGTCCACCTTTCGCTTTTGTTACAGCCGCACACGCATTCTCTGTAGCAACTTTCCCAGTGTTAACGGCTCTAGTTTCCTTCACGTATCCTGTAGTCGCCCTCAAAGTATTGTTGTCTAATTTGGAGCAGATTTTCGAACTTGCTTGTCAAGTTTCTCCCACAAAAGCTCAATTGGATTGAGATCTGAAGTTTGGGGCGGACACTTCGTAACCGCAATTTTCTCTCTATACTCCAGTTGTTCCAAATACTCACAGCATACCTTTGAAGTATGTTTTGAACCATTGTCGTGCTGAAACACTAAGTTTTCACCGATCAATCGTGTTCCAGATGATGTGGCATTCCTCTCCAAAATCTCCCTATAACCATCTTTTCTAGACAACCCCAAATCACGCCTTGTTTATGACTGTCCTCCATGTTTTATTGTTCGTGTAATACAGGATTCAAGTATTCGTTCCTCTTTCAATCTACGACCAAATGTTCTTTTATTTGACCCAAAGGCGAAATATTTAAATTCGTCGGTCCGGAACACCTTCTTCCAATCTTCCAATATCCAGTCTTTATGCTTTCACCCACATGCTGGACGTTTAGCTTTGTGTAATAACGATTTCCGCACAGCAATTTTTCCACACAAATCAGCTTGACCCTAACGCCCTTTTACCGTGGTAGCACTGGTTTTGGACGCGAAATATTTATTTCGGAAGCAATTGCCTGGCACTGTTTTATTCGTGGTTACAATTGCGTGGTGTTCTGCTGATGTTATTTTTGGCCATCCAGGTCCCTGTTTGTTGGATACACCGCCACTTCTTTGACACTTTTTAACATTATAATCGTGGATTATAATATCTACAGTTTAATTTCAGTAATTTAGCAATTTCTCGGTTACTTTTACCGATGTTATGATATGCCACTATTCGAGCACGCGTTTCCGTAGATAATTCTTTTCTTGCCGACTACTTTAACTTTACTCTCTGTTTTAAAACACTGAATAAATTCTTATTTATTTGCTGATTGCAATACGAACGCTACATGCAAACTAAATTTTTCATTATATTAAAATGCTCCTCTCGTCTTTCCCAAAAACTGCCATTTATCTAATCCGTCTACCTAAACGTGCCTGATCCGCAAAAAGGATAATTTTCGGCACAAATATTTTTATAAACATAAAAATTAAATAATCTCCAATTATTATTATCTCCAACACTTATTTAGTAGTGCATTTCTAGTAGAATCCCTAGTAACCGAAGTGCTTTGTATCAAAGTTATCGGGACTAACGCTCTCATAAACGAAACCATTTTTTTTAATTTCCATGTTAAAGTTCTCTAGTACTAATATGTCTGGTAATATGATGATATTGTGCAATACTTCTCTTTATTCCTAAAATATTATTCAGACTATCTGAATTAGTGATGTTTTATAGTTTAATGTGATCGCTTTTATTTTTATCTGTTTTAGTTTTATAACGATAACTTTTTGGATGTAGAAATTATTGATAACCAGTTAATAATTCCTACATCCTTGTCTCATTCATCAGTACAATCTCCCAATAAACACCCGATTTTGACAGTATTTTTACTATTATCTGTATATACAATGCGAGTATCATGATTAACTATACTTTCTCCTAATAAATCTAACATCTCGTGCAACCTTAATCTGGTATTTACAATTGAAAGGCAGCTATAGATACGTTAGTATGGTTATTCTTTTCTAGACAAATAATCTCTATATTTATAACAAATTTGTAATACCATCATTTATCTGTTATTTATTTTTATATTATCTATTATTATGTAATAAAGTTTTAAGAAACTTCTCAATTTCGCTAACATATTCTATTTCTAAATTTCCTCTTTCAATTCTTTCCATATTCTGAAAATATGTCAAAATCTTTGGCATATCCATCCCCTAAATAATTAATAATTTTTTTTGTAAAATGCAAAGTCGCATCAATAATTGCCATTTTATAACTTTCTTCATATAGCTTTTTGTACTCCAGATTTCTTCGATAATTCGTTGAGATTTAATAGCATTATATATTTTCCCCACAAAGATTGCAAGAACTGTTTAGTTGTATAATGCACAGGTATCTCAGTAAATTCCACACCACACAAATTAATAACGTATTCAGATCTATATATCAGACTCTGATTGTCTCATTGTTCTACTAATCGGTAAATTATTAATTTGGGTGCTTTGGAATTTATTGCGATACCCGTGAATTACATATATTCTGTTTTGTTTTAGAACATAATCTACAATATGTAAACGCCAATAATACTGCTATGTTTTGTACGTAGTACGAGATAATATAACTTTTTAGGTGGTAAAATAGCGAACTCTATTAATTCGTACTAGTTAGGATCGTACACAGTAGATTTGAATATTTTAATAATATGCCCAACGGGATAATCACATCAAAAAACTGTATTGACGGGTGTAAACTTCAAACACAAATACATCCTTGGCCAATTGTATTAGACTATTATATTTCCAAAACTATGAACACCGAATTTATACTTAACTAGCATATTTAATGAATTTTGTTATGAGGTAGTTGCTTACATTAAACACGACAATAATTTAGCAGGCAGCAATGTTTCGATTTTAAATATCAATGTATGTATTCTTGACGCGATAACAAAGCGGTGTGTTGTACGACTTTATAACCTGGATATTTTGTGGTTGATATTTTCATTTTTGATATTTAAACTGAAAATAGTGAAACAATGCCAAAAATTCGAGAATTAACCGAAATAGAACTCGGTCAAATGTCCTACTTAAGTCACAGGTAGGGCTTCAGCCGCTATAGCAAGAGTAATGAAATGTTCACGATGTGCAATTCGTACCACGCTGCAGCAACATAAAAGTAGTGAATCGTTGACAAATCGACCAAAAAGGGGCCCGAAACGTCGTACAACGGCAAGAGAAGATCGCATTATAAAGAGGAGCTATAGGAGATAGTACAAAAACGTCAAATGATCTAACTAAATCTATCTAGTGAGCTGCTAGAGCAAGATAGTGTTTCTGTTTCTACACGTACAGTAAGAAGACGTCTAGTAGCTAGTAATTTACACTGACGTATAGCTTGCCGTAAACCTCGATTGACTGCAATACACAAGAAACAACATCTTCCATGGGTAAAAAAAAGATAAAAATTAGACCGTCGAAGACTGGAATAATATACTAATATGTGGTTGGATGAAACTAACATTGAGGTATGTACACTATCTCTCATATTAGTTCGGACACGCAAATGAATTTAAAAAAAACAGAAAATATTTACCCATTTTTCCAAAACTTCAAATTTTTATTGAATTCTATTAATAGCGATTAAAAGTAAAGTGTAAAAGTAAAAAAAAAGTAATTCTAACGTAAAGTAAACAAAAACTTCGTAAACATTCCGCTCATCAAAGAAACTCCCTTTTGCGCGAAGAACAGGTTTTACAATCCGAGGCATCCGCTCCATTCGTCTTTCAAGGACGCTATGTTCTACAGGTAGCCTACGGAAGCCTGTCGAATTTATTCCATAACAGCTCGATGGAGTGCCATTATGTAGTTCTTCATATGAGAAATGTTTACATATCAATGCTGAGTGTTTGGGGTCGTTGTGCTGCATGAATACGAAATTTCGCTGCTTAAACGTTGCCCCGATGGTATTGAATTTTCTAGCAGTATTTCTAAATAACTCCCTTTTCGCAAAATATCTTGGGGTCCCTTCATGTCACCCGTACCGGCGTAGGAAAAACAACCCCAAACCAGCACAGAACTTTTGCCTTGCTTGAGAGTTGACACTACACAATCCTGCAAGATTCCTTGGCCTCCCGTTCTTCTTACAAAAACGTGCCTTAATTATTCAAACACCTCAAACTTTGATTCATCAGGACCATAGCACCCTTTTCCGATCATTCACTGTCTAATTTCTATGTGTTTCTGTCCACTGTGTTCTTGGACGGTCGCGATTCATTTCGGCGGCCATTTCTGGGGCTGTCAGTCTCCTATTTCACTTGCTCAGCAATTTTATACGTTCATTGTCGGCATGAGTTGTTATTCTCTTACGACCTAAACGTGGCCGATCTCTTAAACTGCCCGTGCGTTGATGTCTCTGAATGATATTACTAACAGTCGATTTACTAACATGTATTTTTTCGGAAATTTGACGCACTGGATAACCTTCTTGATGAAAAGCAACAATTACTTTTCTAAACTTGTCGGTTTTAGTGCCGACATTTTAATAACTTTAATCAGATTCACACAAAAAGATACGCTCTTAACACTAACGCACGCACAAGCAGATTTATTTAGAAATTAAATCATTTATCAATGCACAATACACTTTCGGGTGACCTGCTTCCACCCCCAAAGAGTATTGTAAATTTATTACCTGCAATATTATCCCAAAAATAATCCTATTTCTGGTGATGAACGTTATAGAATATAGATTATTTTGAAAATTACTATATTGAGTCATACAATATAATAGGTCTTTAATCATTCTCTAATCGATATTCATCGAAGTTTTTCTGTACAATTAATAAACAATAAACTTCATAAAGGATCTAATATAAATGTTATTTGTATATAAAAGCAATAATATTATACATTTAACTGGGTGTCCGAACTAATGGACGGTAGTGTATGACCGCTTTGAATACTAGATGTGAATAATTCAAATTACTGCTTGTACTTGTGAAAACAAAGGTCACTGTAGATAAATTTTATTGCTACCGTTCAAAGTTTTTCAAGTGGTCTGGGGCACAGTACGTTCCACGACGACGTGGAGAAGCATATCATCTCGATTGTACTGTCCCTACCGTAAAATTCGGTAGAGGTAGTATCGAAGAACTTCGTGAGCGTGGTCCGCATGAACAGTCAGCACTATATTAGATGATAGAAGATGTGTCAGAGCCGTCCGCCTTAAAATTATTTAATACCCAAGTGCCGAACTATTACTTCCAACAGCATAATGCGCCGCGCCATAAATCGCATCAGTATGTTGGTTCAGTGATAATAATGTGCAAATATTGGAGTGGCTGGCGAGAATGGGAGAAAATATGTATAGTTGAATATTCGCCAAGTGTGCTAAAGAGAGCCCGTGCTATTACAAAAATAGGTAGAGGAAGCACTAAATATTAAGAATTCTAATATTTTGTAAATAAATTATTACTATGTTCACTTTTGTTCTTGTAGTTTTATTCTATTTCTTATTCTTCTTCTTATTTGGTCCCAATTTATAAAAGCGAAGGGTGTCTATTACAATTGGCCAAGGCTGTATGTTTTAGTTTTTAAACATTCGTCGTCAATTGCATTGGTTCTTCCTCCAAAGTGTGCATCTCTGCGATTTAACTATTCTGTGTTTTTTATAGTATTTAGACTCAGCCTACGATACATTTCTTTCTTAAATTATCACCAGCTCTCTATGATTTTCTCATATGATCTTCTTCTGTAGTATTTCAGCGATTTTAAAAAACTAACTTGTAAGCTTAGCTATCATATTTAGTATGACATACATTTTTAAAACGTTGGTACTATTACTTGGTAGCTAAATACATATTGTCTTAGTAACAACTGTGGTCTAACAATACCTGCGTTTCCCCCCAAAACGTTAAATTCTTTATAAGTGCTATTATTTTTTCTTTCAGTAACTTCACACTTATACTTATTTAATTTGCTTTCGATCATATTTTCAAAGCGGTTAAAGTTTTATATATTTGATAATATTATAATTATTGTTAATTATATTTTTTAGTTAAATACAAAACTGCATTTTGATAAGCCATTAAAATTCTGCTTTAGTCCTAGCCAAGTAACAGTTACAATTTACATTGTTCATATAACAAATTCGTGTAAATAGCAGTAATTACCGTAAAGGTTTAATGCGTGTCACATACATATGCCTTTGTTAACACAAAGCAAGTATATGCAGTGCTTATATTAGTACTTCTGTATACGAGGTATGTCACAGAATTAATGAGAATCATTAGCTTTTAATTGCATGTATCCGCAATTTAATATTCTCCTCTTTAAAGTATACTCCTTTGAAATGCACAATGTGTCTCCAGCGAGTTTTCCATTCCTGGTAACAATTTTGGTCTTGTTTTCTCAAGCTGTTTAGAACTAAATTGTTGCGACTCCTTGGATGTTGTTTATTGTTTTGTAATGGGAGTGGAATGCTTCTTTTCGGCCCAAAATTCCTTAACCAATAAAGAACTGCGACTGGAGGCATTATCATGACGGAAGATCAACGAGCTGGTAATGTCAGGTCGCACACGCAGAACTATTTTCCGCAAACGTTCAAGGACTTCGTGATAAAAGGTTTGATTCACTGTATGACCTTGCGATACGAAGACTTTGTGCACAATTCCACTAGAATCAGAAAAAATTATAAGCATACATTTGATTCGGGATTCGTCAGTTAGAAAATTCTTGGCAGACAAAAGCATTCCAGTACTCCCACGTCCGCCCTACAGTCCAGACGTGTCTCCATGTATTGTTTTCCAATGCTTAAGTAGAAATTGAAAGGATTACGGAACAATAAACAATATCTAAAATGCCACAACGCAGGTTCTAAACAGCCTAATGGAATTTTAAAAATTGATAGCAGAAATGAAAAACTCTCTGGAGAACCTGTGAGCATTCCAAAGCAGCATACTTTAAAGAGGACAACAGTAAATTGTCGATACATTCAATTAAACAGTTTAAAACTAATTTATTATATATACTTATTTGGTCGTACACTTTTATAAGAGAAAAGTAGCTACACCACCTCTATAGCTAGTCTTAAAGTACTGAACGAAGAAGTTACACTACCAACGCTCTACAGACATAACCTGAGCAGAGTCAACGGTTACAATACGCATGTGTGTCTCCCATTATTCTTTCGTTCTGCTCCCCTACAATCAGTATATCAGTCACAACGTTCTGTGGTATCAGTCATTCGCCGTAAGCAGTACTTCGCTGTTGCCCTATTGCATCAAAGTTATAGCTATAGTAGGCGACCGTGGGATTGTGGATTCCTCCCCGTCGTTGACTTTGCTCAGATAATGTTATTACGAGGTCGACCTGAAATGTTTCCGGAATCGACAAGAAAAGCGCGGTATTGGTGTGGTTTTTTATTTTTATCTCTCGATGTAGACTTTTCGACGATCAATACGCTTTTTCACACGGTGCCCCAGTCTCTTCAAGCCGTCGGAAAGGTAGAATGTTTCGAGATCCGCAAAACAGCTACCTGTAGCGGCGATGATCTCCTCATTTCAGACAAATTTCTTTCCTCCCATTCATTTTCTCAGGTTTAGGAATAGGAAAAAATCGCCGGGGGCTGAGTTCGATGAATATAGAAGATGAGAGACTAAGTCGAAGCGCAACTCGTTGAATTTGGACACGACGATGCGGGATGAATGAGCCGGTGCTTTGTCGTGGTGGAAAAATACTTTCTTCCGCTGCAAACGAGGTCGTTTCTCCTTCATTACTGCTACGAATCGGGTCAATAAATCGCTGTATTATTGCCCCGTAATCGTCCTTCTCTCTGCAGATAGTCGATGAGAGTCACACCTCTAACCGAGGGAACGGTCTTTGTTCTCTTCGGAGCCGATTCGTCCACTGCTTCGACTATACCTTTGTCTCCGGTATGTAGTGGTGGATCCAAATCTCATCCACGGTTACGAAACGCATGAAGAAATCCCTTGGATTGTGTTGTATTCTGGCCAGATACTCCGCCGAAACGGTCACCGGATTTCGTTTTTGCTCCGGTGTGAGCAAACGCGGTGCCCATCGCGCCGAAAGCTTTTTCATATCCAAAATTTCGTATAGGATATGGCCAACGCGTTCTTCTGAGATTTCTGTTGTCTCTGCTATCTCTTCCAGCTTCAATCGGCGATCGACTAACACGACATCATGAATCTTGTTGACCATTTCATCGTTGCTAACAGTTCTTGGGTGTCCACTGCGTGGTTCGTCACTTGTGCTTGTGGGGCCACGTTTGAAGTGGCTCGCCCAGAAATATTTAGAATTTCGGTGGCCGTTTTCCCATTCATCCAGAAGTGTTTTGTCACTGCACGAAATTCGATTTTATTCATTTTTCGAAACCGCCTGACATGCCTGTCACCGTGCGCCATCTCTTGCCGATGCCGGAAACATTTCAGGTGGCCCTCGTATATGCTGCCAATCGAACTGTACGTCTTTAACCATATTTATACTAATGCAATATTTGGTTAGAATAACGTCGTGTAGATGTTTTATCAACGATTTTTTCATTTAGAGACACCGAACGTATGAAAAACGCTACCTGCATAACCACTTCCTTTTATCTTATAGATAGGACCATAGTTTAAAAGTTTCTTGTCGTTTATTCATTGTTTTATTATACTTAATTTAAATTACAATGCACATGCATAAAATTTAAAATTCTAGTGAAGTATATTTTTGTGTAAATTTAGAGTTATATAGATTCATTACCATAATGCCTGCCAAAAGGTACGGTTTGCTTTCGTCTGCATGTGCCAGAACCAGCTTAAGTGAAACAAAGGGAGGATACCACGGCTTCATACATTTCCTCGAAGTTTGGATTTTTTGTCCACAAGTACTAGTTACTGTTTGATATCGGTTGATAGAGATAACTGCACTTTCTTTTTGACTTCAAAATTTGTTGTTAACATTAAGAACAACACATTTTAGCGATGTTGTGGAATAACTTTGTATTCTAACGTGGTTTCAATCAAAAACATTACTGCCAAATTTTGAGATATATGTACGAAATTCTACTTTAGTTTTTTAAACACACCTCTGGCTTTTTCGCTATTATTTGCATGATTTTGATTAGTTCTTACGTTTCTGTTTTTTCGTTCATTTATTATTTTGTTTACTTATAATGAATCTTGCATTCAATAAGTATGTATAGTATACGGTTTGTATAATGGAAATACTAAAATGGCAGAACGAGAATATCGCAGACGTTTCCCAAACCAAAGACACCCAAATGGAAATGTATTTCGAAGACAGGATCAACGTCTGCGTGAAACCGATGCGTTTAATTCAAGAAATGCTAACCTTGACCTACTAGAAGCATACCATACAACTCTAAGAGCATATCCTGGACGCTTTACAAGAATATCCCTTTATTAACACCGGACAGTTAGCCTCAACAATAAATATCGCTAATAATAAGTTCATCTAGTTCGTTATGCAACAATATACATACGATACGTAATATTGCCAAACGTGTTTCTTTCAAATAGTTCCCCAAAACATACGAAGCATTTACATCAAGATTCTTCTTTCAAAATCGAACGCCAATTTATACACATCTCGTATTTATATTTCATTAAAAACAGCACTTGACAATTGATTTCATTCTGGTTTATTTCCTCGTTACATTTTATGGTACTGTGTATATTATCCTAGGATCATTCTTGAAACACGAAAGATTATGAAACTAATTACATTCCGGGATAACGAAGGCAAGCAATCTGTCTGACTCAAACATCAACATTACGCATATAGAACCATTAAGAAGCCTTAAATCTACATATTATGATAATTGTATTCCACTCCAGCCGTTTGATTGTTGTAGAGACAAAAAAAAAAACAATCCCTCTTTACAAATTATATTTTGTGAATTATTGATAGAAACATATATATGTATAATACATAGGTACATAACAAAAATAAAACGTATACAAACTAGCTATTACGATAAAATTTATGTCATATATACTCTTTATATTATAAGAGCGTAACACAAAAAGAAGCTTACGCAGAGAAAATAAAATTACTGTACATCTATTAAACAAACAAAAATAGGCGAAATTTATCAAAAGATCTTTGGCTTATTATTGTCTTTTTTTGAATGAACATACGCGTCCTCTAAATAGAGAAATATTACTTAAGTGTCAAATGAAAAGACATTATAAAGGTGCAAGAAAAGAGACAAAACTTAATCCTAACGAATTGATTAGATTCGACACTCATTATGATTTAGAAATAAATACAAACAGATCTAAATCAGATAATATAGATTATCGAAACAATTAAGAGTAAAGACGTCTGAAGTTTACAAAGTTCTATGACATAAAAAATTACTATACAAAGTTATATATTCTTATGTACAGTTTGTATAATATTTTATTTATATAAAATGCTACAATAAGAGACAATATACGTTTGTAAAATTCTTATCTATGTAATTTAAATATTATTTATAAAATAGTGTCTTATTTTGAATGCTATATATTAGGAGTTCAGTAGTTCGTTGTTCTGATTTTGATCTATTATTTGCCTATTTTTACAATTGGTATCGTTTTTTTTTTAACAATAATACAAAGCTTTCTTACAATTTAAATCACAAAATGTTGTGTATAAAATTTCCTCAAGATTAACTTTGAACGTTAAAGTGTAAATGTTTTGCAGATGATTTAAGTTGATTGTAAGGCAATGCAAGCAAACATGGTCTTTATTGCTGAAACTACTGACTCGAAGCTCCTGCGAAATTAAACACAAAGATTGATTGGGTAAAAAGCTTGGTATTGGAAAAATGTTGATCATGCACGTTTCAACTTAATTCAATTACGTTTCGTGCTAATAATTTTATTTATTTAGTATTCACAATACATTCCAATAGATAAAACTCCTAATATCCCACACACCAATTTGCTCGTGAATGCTCACTTTTAGTTTGGACATAAAAAAATATACACTAAACATATTACACTTAAAATTCCTACAGACTAAATTTGTACAAACATCTTCTGTATAGAAAACAAAACTTTTAACTTACTATTACTATTAATTTTAAAATTCGAATAAATCAAACAATGAAACAATATCAAGTTACAAATTACTCTTATATCTGTATGTATATAAAAAAAATCGATTACGTTGTCTTTAAATACGTAATTTTTACACAAACATCTAAATATACACAGACATGGGAAACACTTTTTCTGTCGTGTTTATCATATGGTTTCCCATTGTCTATCATCATGTTTGAAATTAGGAGGAGAGCGATACAACTGTAGGTCTATCTGCGGGTAATTCGCCATTAATGATGACCTTCAAGTTGTTGTTGTTATTATGTACTATGTGCGACGAATTGGGACTAGGCGATTGAGTCGAAGGCGGACTCGGGCTCGTCTGGTGCATAATGGTATTGTAGTATTCGATCTGTGGAGAAGACTGCGATGATCCGTATGGTGATAGTGTACGTTGATGCGTTGCAGTACTTGTGTACATGTAAGGTGAAGAAGTGGAAGTGTGAGGTAGTTGGCTTATTGATGCCACGCTTCTTAGGTCGTTGTAGGATTCTAGAATTAAAAAGTATTATTATAACAACTTACGTGGTTTATTTGTTGTTTTGAGAACAAAATTAAATTGAAGATAAATTATCGAGTACAAAACAGAAGGACCACGCAACATTTATTAATTTTATAAATATAAATGCATTTTACATTTATAATGTTATAATTAACGTCGGCAAAGAAGTGCAAGTTCCACTGCCGTGCGGAGAATAACATGGAGGGATGCAGCACGTGGCACGGAGAATCGAGTACCCATACCAAAGTACGCTTGTTTAGTATTATTCGACTGATCGTTGGGAGTACTTGTGAGTACACACATACTTAGAAGATGTCGCATTTGGGTACGTTTCGGAAACGGCGTATTTCAAATAAACTAAAAAACGTAATAGCGAGTATGCCGGATTTAGAATACGAAGGCGATAGAATTAAATGAGTAAAGTGCGACAACTATTTGACGTGTCGTAGCAGGTGGAAGTGTGGACGCCACCTAAAAAAGTATAAATCACTGTTCTGCAATCTGTGAAACGTTACAGCGAACAATTAATATTTGATATAGGTGTTTTATTCCATGTAATATACCGTTCACTTTACTAAACCAACAAGCATTTGTCTCCTTCTGGAGCAAATATTCTTATTATACATTACTAAGTCGGACATCGTTAAGAAACTTTATGCCATATGTTCGTCACTATGTTGAAAGAAGAATTAAAGCAGAGTTGAAAGATAAAAATTGTGGTTATGTGTGGACGAAACAACCGATCGACAAAAACATTGTGGTGAATGTGATGGTACGTACAATGGAAGAGTTTGAACCCTCATCCTCTATCTTACTTGCTTGTCATTGCACAAATTTCAAATTTCAACAACCCAACTTTTAATGTTTGTGAGTGACGGTGCTGCTAATATGTTTCCTTGGGCCGATTTCTTAAAGGAGAGAGTGGCGACCTGTTACATGTAACATGTAAAATCTATGCTTTAAACCCTGTGGCTCATTTTGAAAGTCACCAAAACGTACAAAAGGATTTCACGAATTGTGTCCCAAAGTACCTGAACCACCACAGCCGATTACTAAACGTTGGAAAACATGGTTTTACTACTGCGAACATTTTGATGATGTAAAGAAGGTAGGCTATATTCCGTAGCATACGAAATTTGAAGTACCACATAAAATCACATTGCTTGTTCGCTTTCCCGCTCTATGAAAAGTGATCCAAGCTAATCGACTGCCGATACTATAGCAACATGAGAAAGTCGGGGATATGGTTCGCCTCTTGCATTAACAAAAGCCTGCCAAAAGTACCCGAAATACTATTACCATACCTGGGTGAAAATAAATTTGAAATATCGTTATAATTCCATTACAGATAAGAATATCATGGGCGTCTCCCGCAGGTATTCTGCTTCATTAAGGAATTAAGAGTAGTAATTCAGGGCTATATTATATATACTAGCATACCGAGTTCATTTATTAAAGTGATACGTGCGACTTATATATGAAAATGGATGAGAATATCACTAGTTCCGGTTCCTGCAAACAACGTTTTCCTAATTTGATTGTCGAAGAAGAGACAATGATTCGAAGTGTGTTCGAAAGAGTTCATATTCATGAATAAAATATGTCGATTAGTACGAAGTACATTGTGCGCTCTTCTGACAAAGGCTAGTGAACAAAGTATTTATAGGTTAATTAAAAGCCAAGGTGAGAATGGAAATGTAACCTAAGCCTGACATAAGGGGAAAAAAGAATATTATACTGATCGATGATAAGAAATATGCAATTCCCCGTGTATACATTTTATTTTAGAAATGAAATTCGAAACTTGAAGAGAATCGCTGTAGCTCTTGAAGCCGATGACAGTCCTTCGAAAATATCGACGCATGTTTTATTGCACACATTACGAGAAATTAATTTCAAGTATCGAAAAAGAAATAGAAAAAGTGCCCTGATCAAAAAAGAAGAAATAATTTTATGGCGAAGAAATTTTTTGAAATTATTAACGGATATCGGAGACAAGATCGAAAGATATATTATGCCGATGAAACTTGGTTAAATAAGGAGCATACAGTTGAAAAAGTGTGGCATGATTTAAATGTAAAAAATAAAAGGCAGGCATATTTGGAGGGGTTTTCCACTGGCTTCAAAAGCTCCACCTGGAAAAGGGCGTAGGCTTATAATCACGCGTATTGATAGTGATCCTGGTTTTCTGGAAGAAGGCTTGAGTGTAGTTGAATCAAAGATTTGTGACTATTACGAGGATATGGGCGCCGATTGTTTTGAAAAATGGTTTTCGGAAATTTTTTCCAAAATTAAACCTGGGTCTCTTATAATATTCTTTTCTTTTTTTTTTAATTTATTTCATTATTCCAATTGATACAAATTAAACTATTACTAAACTGATTGACTTAGTAATTGGGCTGAGCTTTTTGTAGTTCCTTTAAGTGAAAATAATGCAATTATGTAACGTAATAATATAATAATAAATATAATAACAAGAAATACAGTAGGATATTTTATTTTCATTTAGTTCTCACTTATGGCGCCATTCAAGGAAATAAATAAACAAGTGAATTCTAAAATATTAAATTTGTATTTTTCAATTTCATGTATATAAATCATGCACGCCTGTGGAATTTTGTTCCCCGCATCGGCCATATCTTGAAGTATGAATTACTGACTACATTATACGAGCTGAGGTATAGAACTTTTGTTTATAAAAGCAATCAAGTGATTTCAAGGTTGTTCAATATACAAAACCGAAGTTTCTTATGACCATTTCATCAATTCTAAACTGAGAACACGACGTATCTTTATTATCAATACACAACGTAACTTTATAAGATGAAGATAGCATAACTTAATTCGGATCACAAGTTCAACATAGTAAGATCTTAAGTTCCAGTCTTAAGTCACTATTCGGTAGCACATAATTCACGGGTTTTTCACAGTTAGAAGGAATTCAAAAGCAAATACAAGACAATCGCGAATTTGTAAAGCAATGATGGTACGAGTTAATTAATGATTAAGTGTATCAACTTTTTTCTTCCGATAGTGTACTGGTCCTTTGAATAATAAAGCAAGTCGAGCTATCAAGACATACATACTTCGGAATCGTCCAGACCACAACAATTTTAAACATTGATATTGGGTGACTGTGTAAGCTCGTTTCCAATTTTCATAGATGTCGCAAACTTTAGTGCATGGTAGAGCTTCGATGTTTTTGTTTAGCCATGTTGCGTGCACAAATATACTATCAGGTATCACTAGTATCACATATCGTTCACATAAGGCGATTTGTGCGTCAGAGAAATTTTTTGTGAACGGGAAAGTTGATCTGGGGCATGTAATATTGTACGAATTTCGGAAAGGCGTGAATGTTGAGACTACACAGAAAATATCCAGAACGTTTATTTGGACAATGTCCCTATTCTCCGGACAGTTAAAAAGTGGTTTAGTAGATTTAGAAATGGTAATTTCAGCTTCAAAGATCAACTTCATACTGAACAACATTCTGGCATTGATGCCGACATTATGCGTGCCTTGGTAAAAAACAATCCTAGGATTACAACTAAGGAGTTTGCAGAGTGGACGAGCATGGATAATTCGGGGTTTCGCCGCTTAAAAAAACTTGGGATACATTTCCAACCTCCGTAAATCTTTTAAATCAGATTTAAAAAAAATACTTGTATGGCAGAAGAGGTCCTTTATTACGCAAGAAAAATATTAAACAACGAATTTACGAAAAAGACCTTATTGAATGTAGTATAGAGCAGGGACGAATCTTAATTTAATATTGGTTCGGAATGGCAGACGCTACGTCGTTCGTCAACAACCGAATGAAGGATTGGATTCTAGATACTCAAAGAAAACTGTTAAACATTTAGACATGGGAAAGGAATATTACGGTGTGGGGACATGATTTTCTTATCGCCGTTAAAGTCCTATACACTGGATGTAATCGTGACAAAAAATATTTATGGAAACATCTTATCCAACGTCATGCATCCATATGCAGATAATAATATGCCCATAATTTGACATATTTGGCACTTTAGTAATATGATTTCAACAAGACAATACTTCTAAACATACAACTAATCAAGTGTATTAAAGAATAGTTTGAGGGAAATTGCGTGAATATTTTAAGTTGACCAATACAGTCACTCGATTTGAACCCAGCATAAACTTAAGAGGTAGACTCCACTGTCTGGTAAAATATATTAAAAACAAATGAACTGTGGGAAGTTATCAAGAAATACTGGAAATGTTACTGCGGCAAATGGACAAAAATAAAGTCTGTGCCACAAAATATTAAAAAGTTTTATATATTTTTATATAATAGTAATAATAATATTCTCTTTTGCTTTAAAAAATATTTATACCCATTATGTCCAAGAAAATTAATGCAATTTTACATTAATTTTCTTTTTAACACTACAGAATCAAAATACGTAGTTTTCGTATAATATTTCTTATATTATGACATTAAACCTCATAAAACATAACAGTTAAATATTTTATCGAACATAGAGAAAAGTTTCTGCAATATTCTCTGTGCACCTATTTTTTCAGTAATAATACTGTAGCGTTAGAGTTTTTGAAACATGGGTAATGAGCCGCCAAAGTATTAAAAACACAACCCTTGACGCAATATTGAACGAATGATGAATGTGGCAAGTAACAACCCCTCTCAGGGCTCTGAAGACGACGGGCTACGTAAGATTCACAGATGATGGAAATAGCCCAAACAACAACTTTAATTAAAAACACGAATTGATTGTTCAATTTAAATATCTTAAAATATCTTCTGTAAATATCTTTCTCAACGTTGCGTTCAAATAAATTTTAGCTCAAAGTATCGTCTGAAATTATAATTAATGTCTTAGCTTAATACGAATTTTAGTTGGTATAAGCTATTTGAATGACATGACAAATGTTAAAATCATAAAATGAAAATTTTTAACAGAATAAAATATGTTTATTTCCAACAAACAAGTAAAATTTTATAAAAATTGTTAAATGTGTCCTCCACCTTGTTCGGGATATTTCTCATATTTTCTAATAGAGAAAAAACGTTTTGTACTCATATGGTAGGCATGACAACTAATGCAACTGAATATATATAGTCATCAAACCAATCAAACCACGACTACCTCAAGAAGAAGATGTATGCGATTACATCGAAACGTCAGGACATATCCGGTTCTTCTGAGAACCAACATCGAACGCGGGATGAAACCCGCGAGAAAATCAAAATATCATTTACCCGCGAAAACATATATATATATATATATTACTCTTGAAAGGTATGATAAAAATGTTTTCTCGCGTGTGAGTTTTGTCCTAACAAGGACTGTTTCCTCGACGTTTCAGCGAGATCGCACTCGTCATCTTCAGAAGATGGTCTGTCACTAGTTAAAGGTAGAGATCGATTCTACCTTTAACTAGTGACAGACCATCTCCTGAAGATGACAAGTGCGATCTCGCTGAAACGTCGAGGAAACAGTCCTTGTTAGGACAAAACTCACACGCGGCCAAAAGTCCGGGAAAACATATTTTGAGATATATAGAGCTGTTTGAAGGTTATCACTGAATCACACACAATTATCCTTCACTATTATTTGATAAAATTCTTCGATGTCATTTAAATTCTAGTTAGTTACTTACCAATTGGAGGATGTTCCAGTTTAATGGTGTTGATATTGTGTTCCAATTTAATATTTGCCGCAGATGATGGCAAAGTAGTTGGGATTCCGTTATTATTCGAGCCGGAGTCTTTACTACCCTTAGGTTTTCTTTTCCTTGTCTAAATAAAAAGAAAAAAACCAAACAATTTTTGGGTTCAACATCAAATTACGAACTCAAAACTGTATTATCAGATATTTCTTACCTGTATGCTCTCCTTTTTCATTGCCATTGGCCTATTAACTCCATGCAGTTTAAAATAGAGACCGCACGCATTGCAAACTGGTTCGCCTAAAGCATTTCTACGCCAAAGCGAAGTTGTACTCGTGTGGCAATTGGTGCAGGTCAAACCAACTCGTCTGGATGCGGACTAGAATAGAGATTCCGTAAGAAGGATAACCAAAAATGCCTAGAAGATATTTCAAACACCATCCTCTCCGATTGCCAAGACAAAATAAAGTTTTGAAATATCTTCTTTTAGTTAATAGAGTGTTAATGACAAATGAGAAGCATGCAAGTTAAGCGAATAATTTGAAATTTGAACCAGAGTACAGCAAGTCATAACCCAAAACAAGAGTTTAGTTGTTTGTTAGATTAAGTTAAAGGATTATCGTGGGTACAAAATGTAAGACTGCCATACTCCGCTTCCTGGGTATTATGGGGCCACTGTATAATAGTCAGTTTATGGAAGTATATATTTCTTTCAAGTTCCAATTGAATAGAACGAAAACGTCAACAATAATTTTTGGATTTTATTTTAACTTGTATTAGAAACATATACATAAGATTATCTACGTCAGTAATTCAATATTTATCATTCGAAAATATAGAATTATTGTTAACGAGTAGTAAAGAAAAATAATTAAAAAAAGAAAACAGAAAAGAACGCGTAAGCTACGTGATTCCAAAAACTAAGGAACGGATACTAATAAAAAAATAATACTAAAGAGATCAAAGGAAATAAAAAGAAAGTAATAAATGCAGTGGTATATATAGAGAGGGATATTTTGAACCTACCAAACGGCGACTCGATTTTTCTTCAGTGGCGTGCCCAGGGGCACGAGTGGCCCCATTACTATACCCGGTGTAGTAGTTCTTGTAGTAATCGACAACCCCCGGGTTTCCCGGCTCTGCCGCCACTGGAACGCAAACAAAGGGAGTTAAAAATTAACATTTACGATTGCGGTTCACTACATCAATTACAAAGACAAAGGGACGTTATTCTGTTTGAAAAACGAAAAGGAAACGTTCATATTTTTGCAGTTTATCTATTATTTCTTTGTTCTCTACAAGCAGCAGCGTAGCCTCGTCACCGGGGGGTGCATATTTTCGCTTGATATACATTGATTTCGCAAAGTTAGTACGTTTTTAGTAGATGTACAGGGTGTTTGATATGTAACTACTTTCTTCTTTGCTAAATGTTTCCGCGTACATTTTCTATGAACTACAAAAACAATTTAATGCAGCAAACTTGTTCTCAGAAGATTTTACGTCTTGTACACACTGTTAATTCATAGTTGCCAAGCAACGAAGTGCTTGATTCACTGAATTAGAAATATTACGTCAAATGAATAACCTTTGGACGAAAAACGTTGTATGCATATGTAAACTAATTAATAGCTACAGCGATTATTAACAAAGCAACTGGCAGCCACCATTAACCTTCTCAAATATCTCTAGAATGATCTCGCTGTAATTCACTGTTGTTCAACATCAAAAATTCTATCCTAACAAAGCAAATCATTAGCTGTTTATGTAGCAAATATTTACGTATGATAATAATGTTTGTACGTTTAGTTTAATTGAAGTATTGTGAAACCATGATGAGTGAAGAAAAGGCAAATATTTTTAGATTCCATTAAAAATTTGCTTTAGCAAATAAAAATAGAACGTGCTTTCGATTGAATTTCATTGTTTTGAGTTAAACTGAAAGGGATTTTACATTATTATTGCGTTGAAGAAGAGGTAACGCAACCCCAAAACGTGGTGCAAATAAAATAAAAGTAATCAGAATAAATTATTTACCTGACTGAGAATTCCTGATATCGAAATATACTAAATAGAGTACTCATTTCTTGAAAATTGAAGATAAATGAAAATTTCAGAAAGTATGTTGCACGTCGGAGCTAAGACCTTTTACTTATGCGATTGATTATGGGTACACCTCTTCTTTCCAATAATTTAAACAAGTTGCTGCTCTAATATGCAACCCACAAATGCCAGATTTGTACGTAAAAATATTGTGCAGCGCTCTGTTAACTTTAACTTTAAAAAAATAATTTCAATAGTCGTTAGCGATTTCTTAATACTGGCCAACAAAGTCTTTACTCATAGCCAGTACCTGATGATGAAGCTGCGTATTATTCGAAAAGTAGTAACACTGATTATGGAAAAAAATGGAGGTTAAGACTTATCGTAGACATGGTATGAGACTCGGTCATTTAAGGAAGGACGAGATTTGCATTGTCAAAAATTAAGAAAAACCTTGGATTCCACGAACTGGATGTGTCAGATATTTGAAGGACTGGTTATCTGATCAGAGACATTATTTACCTGTCGTCTTTTCTATGTTATGGAGAAAACAAAAGAAACATGTTGACGATTGCTATTTTTGCCTTAAGAAGTCTGCAGGACTCAACAGCTATAAGAAGAGAAATTATTACGATAAAAGGTAGTATTTCCTCAAGAAATCTTCACCACATGACGAACGTCATTCGCCAATTGACAAAGAAAGCGAGAAGAGCATTGGATACTCAACAGATCCTGATTCTACTCGATGTATGTACATAGCTCGAGCCACATCTAATTAGTTTGTTCGAATTAAATGACTTAATGCGGGATTCGAATCTACCAAAACCATAAAACAGAATTTTTGGGTCGCGACTGCAGCAGTGACATCTCTTACCGAAAGAAATACAAATTAATATTTTTCAGACAATTTTATTGATTTCTATAGCATAGATGGCAATCTGCTCTACTGCAGTGATACTTATAAACTTTCAGAATACATGATGACTTCAGTTTTTTCATGAGTGCGTCAAGGACCAACCAGAAAACAGTTTTATTACATAATGAAAACCTTTAATGTTTCATATCAACACGGTTTCTATGAAAGAAACTTCTGAAAACCTGAAGACTATTCCAGGAATATTCATGGGGATTTTAAAGTTATTCTTCTTACTCTGGGAATGTAATCAGGTTACATTAAATAACAAAAGCAAGGGTAATAAAAAAGGATGCTGGATCTCAAATGCAAGAAATAGCAAGTGATCCCTTTGAGTGCACATTCTCCATTCTGAGACAGAGATAAGAGACAATGCAATACTTCGTTATATTGTAAATATTTTAAATAATTATTAAGGAATGTTATAAATAGACGAATGTTTTCATTATAATCCAAACGAAATTAGAGCCAACTTAAGTATTAATATAAACGCTTTTATATTTTCTATTAAATTATACACCATTTGATGTCGAAACCAAAAGTTAAAATTTGTCGGCCAGTGTAATTAATCAAAATATTAAAAAAAGTCTGCCGTTTGATCTATATATTGAAATGACTTTAATAGTTCAAACACACTGTACATCGTAGAATATATGTGATGGTATTAATTCTTTAACTGAATACAGTATTGATTAGTAACCGCTGTAAGTTAATTAAACAACGAGCGATTCTTTAAAACAAAATTGTAACAAACCACAACACCAACTTGAATACAAGAATAAACTCAATTAAATATAACTAATGTAGTGTGTGTACCAATCTACGAGGCTGCTTAACTAGAGGGCGGTTCATGCCGTTCATCTTGTGATAGAGGCCACATGCGTTGCAGAGGTAGTGGCCAGTGCCATCTCGACGCCAAAGAGGTGTATCTATTGCACCGCAGTTAACACATTCACGCCCCTCGGTGAAGTACTCCGCTGTTCTTGGATCGACTAAGCAACACAAGACAAAACGAAAACAAAAAAGAAATAGAAAAAAAACATACACAACATGAGTTATGGATTTTATTTTACATTACATTTAACAAAAAATGAACTACATAACTAAAAAGCGTGCAGTCGCAAATAATTTTTCGTTAATTGCCTCATTAAGAAAACAGAAAATCATAAAAAAAAACAGTAAAAAACAGAACTCTGCTTGAGGTCACGAGAAAACAGTACAAGCAAAATAACATTTCGTCCAACAACAAAATACACTGATGTTAAACATTTTAATATTAATACCTTAATACTGCAGCTCACACTAACGAAATACCAGACATGTAACAAAAGACATCTTTCAAACTTCACCGAGAAGTATCTCGACATAAAGTACTAGCACATTGAAGTTAAAATTTCAAATATGATAGACGTTAAAAATATTGAAATGTAGTAAATTATAATGGTCACATTTCAAATGTTTTTTACTTCATTTGCCAATTTTTTTCATGTTTGTTTTTTCTTTTTTGTGCAAAGCAATTAAAAATTCCTCAGATAACCTTGAATGTAATAACGAATTCCTGTTCAGGATTTTTTAAATTATTTATGTTCCATTATACATTGTTAGAAATAGCACGACGTAACAAGCTTTGTACAAAATCTATATCTGAATTGTCAAATTATTCGATAGATTATAATCCTATAAGACTATCTTGCAATAATCTCTTGTATTGAATGGCCGTAAAATCTATCCCAACTCGAACACTGATAATAATAATAATAATCTTTATTGCTCAACAGACGATACGTACATCCAACTATAGGACAAAATATTAATAATTAGTAGATAACTCTTAAAATTTAATATACTTGGTTATATGCACATAAAAGAGCTTACATATGTGATGTCGCTACGTCAATACAGAAACAAAATTAAGAAAAATAAACAATGAAATGTGTATGTGTGTGTCCCATGAGCTAAGCAAACATAAAAGTAAACGTTATATTTAAACTACCTGTGTTAATTTATTCTGACCACTAGACAATTAAATATGTTAGTACGTCATATAGAATATTAGGGCACCATGCAGCAGATCTTTTCTAATAGTGTAGATATATTAACTAAGTTATTAAACTAGACCATGGAAATAATCGACACTGTACAAAAGTTGACATACCATATAAGCTCAGGAGGTATCATGGTTGATGCTTGGTTGAAACATAAGCACCACGGCTTCTAAACTTTATAATACTTTAATAAATGCCGGTGGATTTCTTTAATCGTATCTTATACACAGGAGACCAAACCAATATAGCATACTCCAATTTTAACCATTTATGGCAGCAGTAAGAGGCATAATATGATCAGAGTAAAAATATTTTGTATCTCTTAAAATAAAGCTCAAGTTCTGAACATAATTCGGACGATTTATAACTTCGCTATCGATATGATAATCATATCAAATAGAAAACCCATTTTCCCCCACCACGTTATGTTCTTTTTCTTCTACGGCATTTCTTGTTTGCCGAAATTGGGTCTTATGTAGCAATACGTTAAAGCTCTAAATTTGAAAGGGGTTGTGTTTCGAGTACAAATAACAAGTTTCCACGATTAAGGTACGAAAAAATCAAAGCTGAGGTATTTGATGGAGCTCAAATTAGAACGTTAATGACAGATACGTAATACACAAAAACTAATATAATTTTCAAATTCAGCACACCCAATTGTGTTGGGCCGTGTTATTGACTTTAGAGATATAGCGGAACTTCTTTGGAAGATCATTTATAAGTAATAAAAATAACAGTGGACCAAGGTTCCTCCCTTGGGGAATACCAGATGTAAGATTAGAGTAGTTTAATTGATGACCTCTATAGCTTACATATAGTATACCCTGTCAACTCCAATGTGAATAAGAGCCGTGTATGATATAGACAGTCAAACGCTTTAGAGAAATCGGCATAGACAACGTTAACTTGCTCATTTCTATCCAAAACATTTCGAGATATGCTAAATTAATACTGCAAGATTGGTAACAGTGGAACGCTTAAAGAGTACCTCAGACTTTGACGGCCGTCTGTCATAGTCGTAACAGTTGTCGGGTTCCGCCGTGTCACTAGATCTTTTGTTCCTGACGGTTCGCGAACAACTGCAGTTCGCATTTTCAAGTACCTTTGAAAATGCGAATCACAATTGTGACACGGCAGAACCAGACAACCGTTACGACTCAGAGGAACGCTTACCTATAAATCCATGTTGGTTTTCGGCTAGAAAATACTTAATTTGAGGATATATGGAGGAATATATACATTTCTAGGACTTTGGCAAATTTGCTATTGCTGGAGTTAATCGACTCATTTTTCAAGATTATGGGCATCTATCAGATTAAATAAGTAAGACGTCATAAAGACGGGCTCACAATCTTTTACCAGAAAACTAGCAATGCCATTGTGCCTCGTAGTGTGAGTTTTTTTTTTTTTCAGTGTCAACTTCATGTCAGCTTGGAATATGTGCGCAATATTAATAAAAGGCAAATGAGATTAATAAGACATTCTTATTAATTTATATACACAGAACGAAAACAATTACCAAAAGCATTCATTACCAATAACTGGTGCAGTGACGTTATCGCCAGCATAAGACCAGAATTCTTTAGGAACATTTTCAATTTTATGTTGTATATTTTGTAGTATATATGTACAGTGGTCTAGATGATGTAATGTTAACGGCGCACATAGTGATTTAAATAGTGCTAAATTTTACTCTGGTTTATATTTTTTGTACCATTTACACACCTTTTATTTAAACGTAATACTGTTTATGTGTGAGATGACAAATACAAAATTTTTCATAAAATTTAATATAAACATTGTTATATCGAACCAAAAAAGACCAGTCTGCCTTAGCTAGCGCGTTATACAGTTTGTAAAAATCAACTCTCTTAAAGTAATATATCTTATTATTTGCGTCAAGTGATAACATTAATTGAGCGATAAGTGTAACTATAAAGTAATATAAAGGTATCATGATAATAATCCTCATTAAGTAGATATATATTGTGTCTTACAATATTTATTATACTATTCAAGTAAGTAAAAAACCAAATCGAACAACCGATTATCAGAGTTTAAAGCAGCATTAATTTGAGAAATTCATAAAATACGAAAATTCAGTGACATATCCTTATTGCCATTAATCGTATAGTCAATTTAATAAGGTATATTCATGGTTTTACCACTATAACCTAAAATAGCTACAGCTATGTCAAAATATACATATGAATTACGCAAAAATATAGTTTGTTAGAACAAATAGTCAATCAGTAGAGTAAGATAGAAGCAATTATTACAGCCTAGTAGTGCAAATCAAAAATAGTCTTGCGCGCAAATAATAATTCTTTACCGTCACGTCTACGATAAACAGAATCAAAATTTCTATACTTTCAGAATACGGAATATGTGCCATGAGTGTCAAAAGTCAACACCAACGACTTTTCCATTTCTCAAAATTATGAAATGCAAATATTCTCCACGTCGAATTTTATCACAAAAATTGAAAGATTTACTCGATTGAGATGTGGCGACTGTAGAAGGTGATCCTATATGTTTGGGGTCCTATGCAACAGCTTCCTGTATGTGATATATACTTAAGATCATTGTCTTGCTGGAAGATCCAATGATTCGGCAGACGCAATTTAGCGCCACTGGGAGTGACATTCTTTTGCAAAGCTTTCACGTACTGCATATTCAAGGGGGTTTCAATAAAATCAAATTCTACAACAGCTGGTGCTGCAAAAGATCCTCGCACCATAATGGAGACCATCATGCTTAAGAGTATGTTGAAGATGTTACGCATGAAATTCCTCATTTTGTCTCCTCCAAATTTTTCGGTGTTGATGGTTGTTATTAATGTTAACTGTCCCGGGACTTTCCTTTTCGTTCGCACAATACACCGCCAGTACTTCTGAACTTTCTAACAACCTTTAAAATTACGGTATTGCTCCGAGAACGTTTATTAAATAAACTGTTGTGCGAATTTATCCCATACGTATCGCACATTTGCACAGTCGAGTCGGCCAACTCAGTATTAGCGAAATTATTGTTCTACCAGAAAAACTTTCTCCTCTGTGCTTAACACCATTTTCAACAATTACTCACTACTAATTAATTGCTTGACGTTTACTTGACAGATACACTATCTAAGCGCGCATAGAGACTCTGACAACTTAGTTTCAGTACTGTTTATTTTGGGCAATACTGCATATGGTAATTGTTCATTCTTACGCACATAGCCAGAGAATCACGTTCCTGTAGTATAAGTGTGTATTAGTCCGTAAACCTCTTGCATTCTGGTAGATCTTAAAATCATTATTGGGCCTGTTCAGTTAATTGTTTCGATTGATGGAACATTATTTCTATATTTAATCCTTTTGTCCAGAGCTCACCCAGCAACAATACCAGTATTTTCTCAAAATCTTAGCCACGATACATTAAGCGAAAAAACGTTACTTTTTAAATTGAATGTATTATATCTGACACAACGTGTAACATAGGGTTAATAATATTACTGATTAACTATTGCAATATTTGATCTACTTGCTTCTTTAGCACTTTTCTGATACGAGATACTAACTAATACGTATTTTTTACTTGGATGTAATCTCTACAAATTTACTTTATAAATATAATAACTTTTAGAAATGTATGTCAAGTTAAACTCGTAATATCTCTAGCATAACAAAACGCCTGTTATAAAATAATTCGGTGACACGAATTTTTAGGAGAAACTAGTAAGTGTTCTCGTTATCGACAACACAATAAACAAATACACAACAATATCAAGATTAAATATATGTATAAGAAGATTGAACGAGAGACACAGTTTTGTGGCAACGCCTTATCGCTGTCCAAACATAGGAATAAATTCTACTAACAAATATAAAAGGACAAACGAAAGAGATAAGAAGAATAAATCTATCGATGATGAAAATGTAGCGTGAGTATAGTAATAGTTCCGCCGGCAGAAAAAAATTAATTAATGCCTGTACATTAAAATTTATAGGATCCTTCAAAAATTGTATGCTCCGCATTTAATTATACCACATCAAAGGAGCCAGCAGTAAAATACATACACATATACGTGTAATAATCCCAATTATTTAATAATGAATTAGGTGCGATTAATTAATAATGCTCGAATAGATCTAAATGTGATCTCAGAAACAATCTGAATAAATTAAATTTCATCGAAAATTAATGTCAAGTAAACAGATAAATCCTATGGAATATTCACATATCTTAAAAAATTGGCAACATCCTGAACTTGAAGCAAATTTTGTTTTCTGTCTCTTTTTAAGAGTTTCATTTTCTTTTTTAGTAAATTCCACGAAGATCAAAATCAAATCCGAAAAATTGTGATTTTGGGAATAATGTTATGATGATACCACTGTATTTTAAAGAAACGTATGTATAGTAAAACTCAATTGCTCAACGATTGAAAAGACCGTATGGTTGCATAATTCACTTCTATAGCTCTGCTGACAATTAGAGTTCATGTCTTCTTAAAACGCTGCGTTACGAATAAATTAGTAATTTGTGTGGTACAGAGTTTACTACAATATCTGTTAATGCTCCTATCTGATTGCAAGAGAATGGATTTTAAAATCATATAATAGTAGCAGATCAACGATACCTTGACTTGGCAAGCAGCATCAAATCCTATGGATTAATTTGAACTCGTTTTCTTCTATTGGAAATTATTAGAAATAATAATTCAAGTCCGTAAGATCATCACATTATATCTGTCAGTCACATTTAATCGACATATATGAAATAATAATTAAACACACATCTACAATGCCTAGAAACTAATACCTAACGTAATAATGCTACTAAAAAGAGCTACTCACGGTATAGGTGAAATCGTTCAAGAAAAAGATATTGTGAGGAGACAAACGCTAAGACACGGATTCGTGAATGATTTCACCAATACCATGAGTAGCTGTATTTAGCAGCATTATTATGTTAGGTATTGGTTTCTAGGTATTTTGGATGTGTTTTTGATTCGCCATGGTAAGCCTGAGAAATCATTCACATGTGCAGTTATCCTATGCACTGTTTGTGCACGCCCTCTCTGGTTCAGCAATCCATGTGTTGCTCGGGAGAAGGGTGGGGAAATCGTTCGATGTGTTTGAACTGGCAGACGAGTGCTTTATTCTTTTGGCACTAGTTAACGCCAAGAATAGTCACTTGAGCTGTAAGTTTGAATATGGTGATAGTAGCCGACAGGAAATTGCAATGTGTTGAACAAAGAAATCTCTCGAAACCGTGCTGATGACGCGGGGTAGACAGAAACATGTCCGCGTGTTTCTTGTCTCCGCACATTGTCTTTCTCATGACAATACCATGAGTAGCTGCATTTAGCAGAGTAATTAAATGTTTTTCAAAATTTTTCTCAACGAATTGATTTCCTGTCGGGGTTAAAATATTCTCAAAGTTCGAAAACAATCTCTGCTCATCACAACTTCTTACTGACGCAAATCTAGGGGGAAATAGTGGAATGAGTATTCAAGTCATTTTAGTCGATAGTTGCTTTATTTCTGCAAATTTGTTTTTTAATAATTATTTTTCTTTTTGAAACTTGTCTTGTAGTTACCAATCAATATTTCAAACTGAGCGAAAAAACAAACACATCTCGTAGTCAAGTGTCACAACATTTAACGACGGGTTGAGGGGAGAAAATTAAAACAAAAATTTTGAAACAGTGTGTAATGCATGAAAACTAAGCTAAAATAAGGGATTAATGTTGTCCATATATCGACAAAAGGTTTTCACAATAACACCTATTGCGTATTCTCACCTCACTTATCAAGGAGAACCGCAATGAAAAAGAAAGGTTAGGCTATAGAAACGTTGCGACAGACTAAATTTCTTAAATTTTTATGAAGTCTATTCCAGTCTTTAAACGTGTTTACTAGACATTTTACCATCATTTTCTCGTTTCCTTTCATAATAATAAAGTAATACTTCCTTCGCAAGCGGACTATTCCCAATATAAAACGTATTTTTGCTACACAAATAGTAGATTACTTGAAAGTCAACACACCTTCACTAAAAACTCTTAATATCCGTGGCTCCGAAAAGTTTACTTTCTCAAATACCTTCTTTTCGATACATTGATTTATTTGTCTAGTCGACTTGAAGTTTACCTTCGACAAATTGAGGAAATGACAGGTAATGGTCAGTTCGCCGCAAGAAAAAAACAATATTCAATGAGACGGGTCGAAAGGTATGCCGTAACTATACCTGTCGAATTTACGCTTCTCTTATTTTCTTATGCTTCTCTTTGAAAAACGAGACCGGAAATAGGTTTTTCTTGTTGTTAGGGTACTTTAGTACGTGCGCATACCGGATGTATAATGGTGTAGCCACCACTTAGTAAATGCACTCGAAATTATCAATGGAACGCGTGCCATTTACAGATATAAGACGGAGAGGTTGTGCGTATATCCTTTTTACATTCGATCTTGTACACTTGGGACTCGGCCGTCTAATCTGGTAGCAGGAGATTAATATGCATTAGGTTTTTACAAGAACGGGTAAATATTTAAGTGTGTAGAAAACGGTAGCGTAAAGTGACGTATTATTTCAAAGTGTTTCTCCTTTGGAATTTTCGAGTGGACATATTGACCGCAAGCACACGTTTGCTACTAAAGTTAGTTGTTAAGCTGTAACACCAACAAATAATAATTAAAAATAAAAATTTTAAAAACAAAATACAATATCGAGTTAACTAATCCTAAATAAAACATATTTCGACATTCTGCAGCCTTAAATTAATATAAAGTTTCTGCTCTCTATAGAGATAAATTATAATTTCCTTGTGATAACCAACATTATAACGAAATTTACAAACACAGTAGAAATCTTGCGAAAGCAATATTCAGAAAGATCAACAAAGACTTCTGGGATAGACTTATAAATAATATCGAAAATGACATATATCGAAGACAGAAGTGGGCTTATAAAAAATAAATGTAATATAAATGTAAACAGATATAAATTATGGGATACTATGAAATAACAGGGATATCCATATCATTTAATAAGAGCTATACAGAGTTTACACACACACACACCAGAATTATTGCAGGATATAGGCGGAGGATTAACTAGGCAAATACCAACAAACAAAGGAGTTAGACAAGGCTGCTGTGTGTCGCCAACATTATTTAACATATATATATAAAGGGATTATAAAGGGATGGAAAACGAAATGCCATAAAGCAATACGCTTACACCAGAACACCACTCTACATCTATCTCTATCTTATATGCTGATGACTTAGTATTCCTAGCAGAAGCAGAGGAAACTCTAGAGAAAACTATGAAATGAAAATGTCGGCAAATGAAACCGAACCATGGCTTTCCTGAGTAAATATCCAATTAGGACGAAAATAGTAATAATACCATATTGAAACAAGTGAAACTCTAAGTATTTAGGATATATAGTATTATCTTATGATCGAAACAAAGACAAACAAAACAAGAAAGGATACACAAATAAAATTCTGCAAGATTATAGTAGTGCCAACCCTCTTATACGGTAGTGTAACATGGACAACAACGAAAAAAGAAGAAAGCGGGATATAGACACAAGAGACATTTTTAAGAAGAGTGAAGGATTGCACAAGATCTGATAAAATAAGAAATGAAGATATAAGAAGAGAACTAGACACGTTCGGCATAAATGAGAAAATAAAGTAAAACAAAAATAAGTGGAAGGAACACATAGAACGGATGCAAATGACCGGAGTGAGATTTTATATATATTTAGGAAGAAGTGTAGACAGACAAAATAAAAAAAAATTGGAATCATAACAGTCAAAGTGCCTAAGACCTGAAGTCAAGAAGAAGGAGATTACCAACACTAAAATTTTTCCAAAAAATGTTGGTTTCTATAAGATTTGAACCTACACCATCTTGCTATTCGGGCGAGTGTCATAACCACGGAAAATTTTAACGTTGATAATTACAAGGAAATTATAATTTATCATTCTGCAATTTTATCTATTTTTGATCAATTCGGCAATATACTCATACAATGCGCGATGTGTTGACCAAGTACGCGTCTTCAGATTAAATAAATTTCATACTTTCCACATTCGTAAGTGTTAAAATAACATTTTGCTTGAAAACTTAAAATTAACAAAGAGGGGATAACGTACAAAGAGTACTAGAAACCTTAAAAAACGCTGTTAGAGTAAAATTTAATAATCTATCACAAAAAATACAGATTTCTCTAGATTAAGACAGATTTGTAACAACAGAACTCCTATAGATACATTTCGTTGTTTCAAAGACCATCATAATTATGGAATCATTCTGTCATTACAGTTGTTTTCATTATTAAAATTATTTTCCACCATTGGGAATAAGACAAACTAACGACATGAAATCGTACACTGTGAACACATTCGACGTTCTAATATTTACTAGGTGTGTATAGCATTAATTGTGAATTACACTTTATAAATTCTTTCATTAACAAAGTCATTTATTTCCCAGTCGGACGCCTACAATCATGAACGGTGATTTGAGAACTTTCGTAATCACTTTCCATTGTGAAAAAGTGATGCAAGGCCAACTTAGAAACATTGATTGCAAAATACATATATACAAGTTACTTAACCCATCTCATATCATTGTACACAGGAAAAAATAAGATATTTGTTTGCCAAACACATATATTCTCGAAACATTAGAAACAAAATAATTACATTTAGGATATTTTTTACAAAATGTTACTATAATGATTTTTCCAAATTATAAAAAAATATATAAGCAAAAATTATAATTAGAAAATTTCCGTTTTACGATATGATTAATTAACCTTGAATCTCTGAATATAATCCACATCTTTTATTTATATGTTTATAGCGATATTTGTTTGTCAAACCCATATTCACAATGTGCGGGTACATTCCAGACGTTAGAAGATTTTTATTTTTATAGTTAGAACTTAAAAAGTTTTGCTTGCACTCCCTATGCGTTTTAAGTTATGAATAATCCGAACGTAGCTTATACCGTATCAGAAACTAACCCGAGGCGCGGGTATCTATCTACGAATACCCGACCCGATAAAGATCACTGTGCTATTTGTAACCTATAGGTATTTATAGGTAGATCTCATTCAAATCTGTAGAATAACATCAATATTGGATTAAAAAATGTTTTAATTGCAACAGTATTTTATAAATCTCTTACTGTCGTATCTTAAAGCAAAAGAAGTTCAAATGAAAATATACGTTATTTAGAAAGTCAGCGGATGTACTTTTACACAAATACGGGCTCATGAAAAGCAGCAATACTGTTTTCCCCATTCTTATACACTTAACTTGGGGATTACTTTCTAAACAACATTACTTTCTAAACAAGCCATCAAATTGTGAAAGTAATTAATTACGATACAAACTTCCCTTTGTTCATACAGTTAAACAAAATACGTTTTCCTTTTATCTTAAACAAATAGAAGGCCGTGGCTATTTACGAAAAGAACTCCACCGCAAAAACCGCATTTGTGGAAGATGCCATTGTATTAGATTATATGTACACAGGTTATTGTTTTTTATCATTGATAAGGAAATTGATATGTTTTCGCCTTGTAACATGTATTTTACATAAGACGCATTAGTATTATTCGTGCGTTGTTCGTATCGAATTTCAATAATTATTTAGAATGAATGTTTTACAAAACTAACACTTACCTACTTTATTCTATAGAAATGCTGCAAAATTGTTTTGCTCGTAAATATTTACAATAAAAATGCTGTCAGCGATAGAAATCATCTACAAATGTTATTGTTAGAGAACTTAAAAATACTAACAAGAAAAGGTCCTCAGGTGTCAAATTGTGTTCGTAATGAAGGTTGGTGGGTAAGTAAATCAATCTCCTTGATTTATTTTGACTTTCGTGTCCGTTTGTCATAGTCGTAACGGTTGCCGGGTTTCGCCGTGTCACTAAGTTTTCTGTTCCTGACATGACTTAAGTACCACAGTTGTTGCCGAAACGTCAGGGACAGAAAACTTAGTGACACGGAACCCGACAACCGTTACGACTAAGATAGAACAAAAATTTAAATGCAAATGTTGTACTGTATCGAAAGGTCCTTCAAGACACGTAAATGTGGATATTGGGAGATATTGGGTGGATAAATGCATTTAAGCGCCACCCTCTTATGCTAGAGTTGATTATAATAATATGAAAAAGCAATTAACACAAATTGTTCATCTTTAACATCCTGTATTATCATTAATATTTATTTTTGAAGTAAAAGATTAATAATTTATAAATGCAGGTTCCATAAATTGTAAGTACGTTCTATGGAAAGCTCTTCTATAAGAAGGGTTGTGTCATCAGCGTAGTTTAATGTTAGAATGTTCTAAATAAGAATGCATCTTATAATAGATATAATTACAAAATATGAAGAAAAAGGGACCAAATATGCACTTTTGAAGAACACCTTCACTTATACATAATTTTCTATCGAAGTGAATAGCTTTCTCATAGTGATATAACTACAATATCTTCGGTCATGAAAATAAGAAGAAAACGCCTTATTAACCAAGTTTATTAACTAACTTCTTATTGCCAAATGCCCGCGACAGATCGAGGATGAGACCGTAAGACCTTTTTACCCTTTAAAGAATATAAGAGAGCAACGTCCTATGATATTCATTTCTTTTGACCCTCTGATGAAGCAGTAAAAATTTGCGAGTGCCTATCCCAAAATTAATTCCAGACACTCTCTAAAGTAATTCAAAAGCATGCAGGCGTACTTCTTGATCAGATTAACTTGCATATATTCAATCATGCTGTCAAAGTGTTGTTGACAATGACATAATTTTAACCAGTCCAAAGAATGCGTATTTTCGTGATATCCACGATAGTATAGCTACATGACAAGCAGAAACGCCAGTCAACTTTTAAGATCTATGAAGACTGAGTAGAAAGGATATAATGGACAGTTTAATAAACTTAAACGTCAGAGACAGAAACCCTGGAGATACGGCGGAACCCGATAACGGTAAACGGCCGTGAAAGTCTGAGAAACTATTTAATTGTATTTAATTTCGGAATCCCTGTGTATGTAATGAAAATCTCATCTTTCCGTGGACTGGTGTCGTTTATGTTAAAAATCACAGGTTGAACACTCAGTACAATAGCTACATCATGATGAATAACTATTTTCCTTTATTTATTTATTTTATTCGCTCCAAATCGGTATTGGCACTTCGAAACATGAATCAGTCAAACAACTCTACGCATTAATTACGCATGCATACAATTCCACGCGAATAGTAAATGTAAACACTAACCTACATATAAAGTACGTATAGCAGCGCGAATATCTATGACAAAAGAACAGCATTATCAGCATATAATAATTACAGATGGCTATGATTGCTGCCGCTGTACTGGAGCTGTTGCATCGCCCGTTAATTCATTCTGTGCATATTATGTATATATATTGCGGGCGTTTAGAGCGAAGCGCTTTCCTAAGCAGCTTCTGAAAAAAAATTATTTAGCTGTTTATCTTCTACTATACGGTATATACTGGATTGGTAAAGTTTATCTTCGACTATGACGCAATGTTTTGAAATGCAAGTTACGCGTAGGATACATTACGATGCAAAGCGTTGAAACGTAATACGCTTTAAGTATTTTCAATGGCTGCTGACGAAGGCGCTTAGAAACTCTGAAGTGACGTCAGTAGAACTTAGGAAAGAGAAACGTATAATTATTGGAAACATTCGAAACACGGTTCGTAAATTAAGAAGGTGCATTCATGATTCTAACCTTCAAATGAAAGACAAAAATTGTTTGCTTTCTCCAATATTCTAAATGTCAAATAATGCAGCGTTTTAAAGCAGTCAGAACTTCATGCAAAGGCTAGCATGTAAGTTGATTGAAGACTAGGATGTAAATTGATTGATCACAATTTCCTTCATACGTTCATAATATTGAAAGAATTGGCGGAGTACATTCATCGCATCTGAAAATACTTACATATGGTATGGTATATCTATACGCGAAACTATTAATGTACAAATATACCAAAATCGCTGTAGCAAAGCATGCAGTCATCAATGACATAATTATGACGTACAAATGGCAATACTGTAAATCCGATCATTAAAATTTTAATTTTTTTTAATTTATCGTAAACTGAGTTCTAATAATAACTTTTTTTAAATTTTAAGTAACTACAATACATATTCACTATTTTTTCATTGATTTTAAATATATTAATCCATTAAAATTTGAAGAATAGTTAACATACGTTTTACATGTTTCTTTTCAGGAAGTTTCAAAGATTTCTGTAAAAAAAGTGTCTACATATTATGGATGCCACTTTGGCTTCACACCCTCATGATATACAACTCGGTAAATTCAGTGTGTAAACCCATAGTATAGTTACCATTATGACTCATACGTCGCATTGAAAATGGCGGTCGCTATTAATAATATAAATGCTTTCTTCTTATTCAATGGTCAGCATTGTGAAATGAATTATACCGCATACAATAAGTTGGAATGAGAACAAATATTTTGGTCGCTGTGAAATCGCGGTGGTTGTTGTTAGGGCAACGGTAATACGCTGAACCAAAAGACCAACAACAGCTTAGCCGGTGTATATACGTCTTGATCGCACAATTCTCGCGGCCAGTGCTCCTTTAAATGTCCACCCACCAAAATAAAGAAACTAGAAGAATTTCCCGAACACATCAATCATACATATTGCCGATTATAACGAAAAACTGTTATATAATAAAAGATATATGAAGAATATAGAATATGCAGTGTTAAATTTTGCAGTATTTTGGAATCAGCTCTCAAAGATCATGATGAAAGTGAAAAATCAAACTATCATTGAATATTTAGAGAATACACGCTGTAATCCGTATCTTTGGAGTTAATGTTAAAACAAAGCTTTTAAAATTCATAGTGATTACTTATTTGTACACAGTATTGTGCAATACTTATTCTTTGTGACCTTAACCTTCTACTGGTGACGTGGTGACTGGTGTCTTCTGGACAGCGATTTTAAACTTACTGGTATTTTAAAAATTTTCCTGTTAAGCTGCTGTCACTCCATCCATCTTTAAGTTAGCAGTACTTATGTCGACAGATGCATTTTTACAACAAATTAAGCCGTAGTTTTCGTTCAACTATAAATTAAAATCCGGCAGGGGTCATCTTAGCACCACGTCACCGTAAGTGTAACTGTGGGAGTATGGCTAGTTCTTCGAAAAGTGTAAGATTTGAAGATTCTAACTTCGAGGAAACACTAATGAAATGGGACGGAGACGTACAAAGTGAAGTTAGTGAATGTGATATTGAAAACGAACATGATACGGAATCGGAATTTGACGCCTCCGAAGACGCTGAAAGTGATGATGAAGTAGTAATCGTGAGAAACTATGATGATAGAAATTGATTTAAGTGGGTGTCAGAGCCGTTAAAATAAAGATCGGGAACACAAAGGCCTCTGTCAATTCCTTTGTCCATTCAACACAACTTAAACAAAAGGAAAAGAAGAATATGTACAATTTTAATATATTTAAATAAGTAAATAAAAAAAAAGAAATTACGTATATCGTCTTATTTTGGATGTTATATTTCCTCGCAGAACTCTCATTGTTGTGTAAAGGATAAACATTATACCACACTAGCTGTTGCAATATATGGTACGCGTAATATACATATATGTGTAACACGGATCTTCATGTTTAAAATTCTATAAAACTTTGTAGCGTCCAGTAGCCACCACGTCACTATTTATGCCACATAATTTGTACGTCAGCAGTAGAAGGTTAATCATTAGCTTTGTTTGCAGGCTCTAGAATTCTTGGGTATTGGCATACTACGTCTGTCTTAGTAATTAATACAATTAATATCTTTCTATTATTAAATTTCATCTGGTAACATTGCTATTACGTTGTAAGGTACTGTATCTACTGTATTAGATATGCAGATTCATTAGTCGAATGGACGTCCATCAGGATGAGATCACGATGTGCATTTGTAGTGATAATGAAAAACGTGGCTATTGTGACGAATTATAATTTGTCATAACGTTGTTATGATATCGAAATTACGCCCAGAATATGCAAAACTCAATGCGACAGTTATATTATTTGCCGAGACCTTCACATGATTGTCATTGCATAAAAGAAGAGAAGAAAGGAAATCCTTCAAAAGAAAACTAAAAAAAAATAAAAAAATGAGATGATATTAAAAAGAGGACTACAGTTATAATGAGCACTCTTCTTAATTTTCCTTAAAGTAATACGTAACCTAATACCTGAAACTTTATTGTGTCTTCAAATGATCGTCCATATACCGTTACAGATTTTACGAGTTTTAATATTTTTATAGCTATAGCATAAAAGGGCATATATAACGTTTTTACAGTTTTTCCTTGTTAACTAAATTCTCCTACAAGAGACACTGGTCTAAAAGCTGTCGTCTCCTTCATAATAAATGGCGGAATGTATTATCTCTTAAATCTAATAACTTGACAATAATATTCACTCATAATAAATGCCATAAACAGATGTGAATCTATCAATCACGTATAGATCGCAGCGATAACAAATTTGATGTATTATCATTAACGTTTTCCAATAAATAAAATATAACACGTACAAAGAAGATATATAAAAAAAAAACTGCATTGCTACAGAAACATGAAACAACCGCAAGGTTGGAAACCGATCGTTTTGTTCGTCACAAGGGATATTATACGCTTAAAAATTTTAAGAGCAGCGCACCGCTACACGTTAGGATATCTGTTTTACGCCGTAGACACTCGGAGCATAAATTATACGATGTGCATTTGTCAAGAGGTTCTATCCGATGTTAGCAGAGATGCAGCAGCAACAGAAACTTTACGAGCTTTGAGCGGCCACAAACGTTTATGGCGCATCACTTAGAAACCATTAAGAAATTCACACTGGGATTAATTGAAAGGGAAAAAGTGGTGTATATGACGCTATTACCACATATAGCATGGTTCATAAGTTCGTGACGTACGCAAAATGAACTTTGTTACAAGTATAAACAGAACGCATTATACAAGCACATTAGATTAGATAAAAAGCAATCATTGCGAAAAATATTGAAACAATGAAATAAGTTGAATGCGGTTAGATGCCAAAAATAGTAACTGGATTACTAGAAAAATGTGATATGTTCACAATAGGAACACAAAATAAATAAACAAGAAAAGGTATTTTTAACCGCCAAGTATTATGTCGTATCTTTTAAAGTATATCTTGCACGCATTTTAGATTCAAGGTATTATCAAAAATATATAAAATACTAAATAAGCCGTAACCTATACTCTACTCTCTTAGTTTTCAAAAAGAAAGTAGCTGAGTGTATATCGTAACATCTTACTACAGTAGTAGTACAAAACTTTGTTCGGAGTGAATCACTGCGTCTTATTCTACGATATGTCATACATACATATGGGATTCACGCATTTATATAAAAAAACATAAATAAGCGTAGCATGTGTGACCAAAGAGCCATGATATAAGAAAACATTCCGGAATATTTATAAAATATTTAGCGTGTTTAGAAACTTAAAACATAATAGTGAATATTGAGATTCAATGGAAACATGCTTAGCAGAATTTTTATATGTAATGTAAATCCAATTTTCCTTCTGCAATCAGTGAACTCACAGAAATAAACAAATCAAATGTTATCTTAGAAAAATGTTATCCTTCATCTTGTATGTGTATATGTATATTTTTGGAACTCTAAAATTACAATTTTCTTGCAATTTCCAACGTAATTAATTACTAATGCCAACGGTGGTTTAGTATTGATATTCATATTAATATTAGTATTAATACGGATGTTAGTTTAAATATTACGCACTTGCCGTTTAAGAATATAGTGTCCGTGAGATATTAAAATATATCTACTGGCATTGTGACATCTAGGGGGAGTTAAGGCGACTTGAATTCAATGGCAGTGATGCAAGGGTTTAGCACGCTACACTGGAGATGTAGTGATGTTGGATTGAAGTCCCCTCCGACACCGATATTTTTTCGGAAATTTAATTACGTTGGAAATTGCAAGAAAATTCTAATTTTGTCATTACTAATGCCAACGGTGGTTTAGTATTCACATTCATATTAATATTAGTATTAATATGGATGTTAGTTTAATCAATTTTTTTGTTTTATCAGGAGTGAAGTATAACTTTTCATTTAGTAGATTGCAATAGAAATAACTATTTTTCGTATTATTCATTAGGTATATATCAATTCACTCTAGAAATTCTTGTTTCTGTTTATCCAAATATTGTATCACTGAAACTAAATTCTGTCTTTTCTCGTTTTCACACATTATTTTGAATGGCCTTCTTCAAATCTGTCAAATTCTTTCTGCTTCTCAAAATGCATTGTTGAATGGTATAACTAATACGACAAAATAAAAAAAAATGCCAAAAACACTTTCAACTCTTCTTGGGCCTTAGATACTGAGATAGAGATCCTTTTCCAAAAATTGAAAAACACATGTACACACTAAAGTATCTCGATGGGTACTTAATGACATTGACATTAGGTAAAGCAATTGTTTCTTCGTTTTTTTTTGTGAACACGATTTAATCAAACAATATAAAAAAACGCACGGCGTCCTTCTTTTACCTCCAAAATATGGGAAAAAATATGCCCAATGAGAGCATATGCCATTGACCTAAAAAGATGATAATCAGATGGCACTAAGTTCAGGCTGTCAGTCATATGTGGTAGCAGCTCCACTCCTTCAAATCCTTCTAATTTCTAGAAAGTCGTTGGGCAGTACGCAACCTAACATTATCTTTATGATACAGTACGCAATTTCTGTCGACTAATAGAATGTAAGTTTCACTTAAAACTACATACGTTTAATTCAAATGCTGGCAATATAGTTCGCGAGTTTAACGCCCCATCTTCTAGTACCAGTTCAAATTGGATAACACCTTCGTCATTCGACCAAACATACAGCAATACCTTCACTTCGAAGTTTTCGCGTTTGACCACAGGTTCAATAGTATGGCCGCTAATTAACCACTGCATTGATTTGTTTAGATTACGGTAGAAATGGAGATCTTGTAGATTGGTAAGAATTTGATTACAGATTTGTACTCGTCGCTGTGTTTGTTCTACAGTTAATTCATAAAGTACTTCTCTGCGTTTTCTGTTTGCCTTAGCCTATTTGTGAAAATGACTATCCATTCCCCATCGCAAAAGCCGAACCTCTTATACTGAAAGCTGGTTTAAGCTATTTGGTGAAGAACTTCTTGGTCAACAATAGAAGGTCTTCCGCAACGTATCTCTCTCGAAGAGATAGAAACACAGCATGTGAAAAGTTTAATTAAGAATGAAATATTTTAGTCTTAAGAGAGTAATTACAGATCATGTTTGGATAGTTTTTTTATCCCATTAACTTGAACAAAATAAAAATTGAACGTTATGATCGTAGATTGAACAATGTTTATTAAAAAAAGTGGAAGAATAGTTATCCACATATGCACATGGAAAAGTCATCATAAATGGAGACAATAAGACTGACTGCTTCCAAATTCATCATATGTAAGAATTACAAAAATCAATTAATCAAAACTTCAATAAGTAGTAGTTTAAGCCTTAAATAGCTGAAATGTCTAAATTAGTGCAAAAGAATTGAATGAATATAATGAACCTAATAGGATATCAAAATGCGTATCTAACAGGTATCCAGTGCTTTATTAAATTCTATTGTACTTCTTACAGAGAAGCCAAACGGTATATATTTTTTTTCTTTCCAATTTACAAGAATTGAACTATGATAGCATCATAACTATCACGAACCATGAAATTTATTCCAAACGAAAACAGATACATAAAAACATTCTGCTCCGTCAATATATTCACAACAAGGAATCATCTCCAGTGGTGAAACACGATACCAACTATCATATATATGTGTACGTACATATGTAGATGAAACGTAGCATACGTATGTGTATGTTTGGCGCCACTCACTTTTTTGTGCGGATCCTCGAAGTTTCGAGGGTGGCAAAGTCGACAGAGGGATGACACCTCGCATAAATTACACGGAACATTTGTAAAATTTCAACGTGACGTTCACGACATAAACTATAATTCAAGTTTACGCCGAAGGATTCTTGCATATCTTCGATAATATGTTTGGACGTGTGGCGTATGTTATACAGGGATGGTCATTGAAGTGAACAAATATAAGTACGCAAAAAATATTTTTTTCATCATAAAGTCGATACGTGTAAAATTATAGAAGGATGTAGCTAGTGGTTTTGAATACATTCATGGTATACAGATTGTTTTATTTAATTAAATAAAATATGTATTTGTAGTTCTTTGTTTTAAATCGTAAACTCGTACGAGTAAAAGCCAAACGCTTAGACTAAGTAGCCTCAAAATGGTAGGGATATTGCGAACAAGTACGACATACAATCAATCAAAGAGTTCCAATTACACCGCAGAACAAAATAATTTTTTTGTCGTGGTGCCTGCAAAATACGAAATGATTTAGGGTACTTTTGATGTCCTGGTTCCAAAAATAACTGGCATTTCTTTCTAGGAGCTCTAGTTTTTGAGATACACCACGGTGAAATTTATTACTCATACGTAATACATTTCACCGTCATTATTAGCAGAACAGATACTTTCTAACTTTCACACGCTTAGATGTAACATAAGCATCAAGATTCATTACCTTCGTAGCCACCTAGATCGTTTTCGAGAAAATTTAGGTGATGTTAGTGAGGAAGAGGGGAAGAGATTTCACAGCATCAGCACTATGGAGCAAAGGTAGCAAGGAAGATGAGACACCCATACCATGGCCGATTACTGCTGGAATCTTCAGTGAGACTGTTCCGGTAAACCTCACGCAAGGAAATCTTATAAAAGGAAATTTTTAACTGATGATTGAAAATTGTATATGCATATTTTTCTGTTAAATAAATACCTCGTATTCAATTTGTTTTTGTATTTCAGTTAACAGTTATAAAATAGTAATATTTAATAAGTTATGTACATAACAAAAAAATATATTTAATTGTGGCGAATTTTTCCTAAATAGGGCAGAAAAACTGAATTTCGAAAATTAGATCTGATACAACAAATCTGACGGCATTTTTGGATTAGACAGCCCAAAATTGCTTAATTACACTTAAAAAAATCCGAAGTACCAAAATGTGTGTTGGCCAGTGTTATCGAAAGTCCTCGCAGTGGGCATTCGGCGACTAAAATAATTCAACTCTTGGGGTACCCAAGTTCAACTGTATACATTGTTTTTTTTTTTTTTGAGAACCCATCGAGGAGAGGTTATTGAAGAGAATGTGTGACACGAATTTCGGAAATAGTGGAAAAGTACGAGCCGTTGATTTCTGAGGGCTCGAGCCAATCTTTAAGAAAACTGCCATCAGTATCGAACATCAGCGAGCAAACTACGCCGAATTGCAGAGAAAACGTACATTGGAGATAAAACAAAGCGAACAACTCGCTGCAACTTGTGCATTGAAAAATCAAGCAGTGGGTGGAATTAGATTCTTTTCTGAATGAAAGAAATGTCTTACTATTAACGCCAACGTCAATCGGAGGAATGATTCCTGACTTGCTCCTGATCCCGAAGATATCCTGATTATTGTCCGAACAATTTCTGTTGCAGTATTCATGTGCTAGGTGTTATGTCCAATGAGGGTGACGTCATGTCGGCTTATTTTTTTTTCAGAAAGGGCAAAATGCAAGGAAGGAAGTGCATGTAGTAGTGCATATAACTTTAGTGTAAAACTGGTTATCGGATAAGCTAGACGTGCCCTAGTTTAAAAATTTTTGGTTTCTCAATAGCCGAAACTGGAATTCCTTCGATTACTATGTTTGAAACGTAGTCGACAGAATGACCAAATAGTCCCGATACTCTGACGCAGCATCTCTATTGAAACAGTATTTGGTAGTATCGAGATCGCTGCTTCACATAGAGCATCAGCTTCAGGTTTCGGTTAAAGGTGGTTATTTAGGCTGGCCGGGATTTAAATTGAATAATTCCTCTCTTGAGATGTCACACAACTAACATGCAAAACAATTTTTGATCATTTAATTGTTGAACTAAAAAAAATTTACTATTATTGTTTACTTGTCTGTGGATGTATTTTTCCTTTCAAAAAATAGCAATTTTATATTTTTGAAAATTATTTCGGATAGGTTAAAAGTGTGCTTTATTGTGACGAAAAACGAATAAACATTACAACGTATAAATACTATCTCAGACTTTCACGGCCGTTTGTCATAGTCGTAGCGGTTGTCGCGTTCCGCCGTGTCACTAGGTTGTTCGCGAAACATCAGAGACAAAAAAAAACTAGTGACGCGGCGGAACCCGACAATCGTTGCGACTATTTAATGTACAGTAATTAATTACATCAAAATCCAGTGTTTTGCATTTCTAATATTGAAAGAAATACATATTATGAATTGTATTCCCAAACTAGTTGATTAAATTTAAAAGAGAATGGTCATTTTATAACGAAATCGACTAACTGACAGCGCAAAACTCAAAGAAATCAAAATAAACACCGGTCATGACACTCACGACCAACCGCAAAGAAACTGTCGAATTATCCATAACCAAGCCCGTATAATTGTTATTGTAATATTTATTTGTAAACTGTTCGACGTTCTCTTTGTTTTGCTTTCGCCGACCGTACACTCGCGCAAACGGTGTCACATAACAAGGTGTTCATTGTTCGAGAGGCTCGGTACATACAATTCCCAGCATACACAGGATGTTGGGTCTTGGGTCGTGCCTGTGTGTCCGGAGTGTTTGGACGTTGTTTGCGCGTGTACATTCCTGTTGCTTCCAGGAAAATATACGTCAGCATATGTCCCCGTGGGATTTGTGAAGTAATTTAGAACGCGCTCTCTGGCTGTACTTGATACTTGCATATTTATTTGCATACGCCAGGGTATACTTTTATAAGACCGTATTATTTTTCTCATAACTGCTTTTTCTTTAAGATCTAAATCGTTGCACAATATAATAATATTTTAAAATCTTCGTTACGTTAATGTGTCACATCTTACCTGAGTAAGTCAACTTATTTTTCGGTGGTCGTGTTTTTATGTCTTTAGAGTTATTAGATAAGATGCGGGATGTGGAATGTGTGGTCTCGTTTTGTAACAAGGCTCGTTGCTGTTCTACTTTGGTGTTGAATGTGATCTGTCTGCTTTCCTTCTACGTTCAAATACATGTTCCAATTTTGAATTTCTTAAGTATTTATTTTGGCAAATTGTGTCTTAATTTTAAGTCCACAAAATTTACATTTATAAAGATAATGAAACAATGCAATTTTAAAAGCTAGCACGGCTTCACACGGTTTTCCTAATTTTCTTAAGCAAATGTGTAGATAGTAAGTAGTTGTTATAATGTAAAAGATTTTTTAAAGATAAAAAGCTTTAATATATTTTTCATACATTTTGCATTCGTATTTTTACTACTTCAAACTATTCTTGCATTTTTTTAACGTTATATCGATTATATTAGTACAGGAAATATCTATGTGCTCATTCGTATTTTAATGATACAATTATCAACTATGAACTGATAAATAATTAGTGTGAGGAAACACAACGCATATGTTAGTAGTATATACATGTATAGTATAATTCTACAATATAAATGTACATATAAATACGATTTCCCTACGCCGAGGGAAATGAAGAGGTTACTCTAACAGACCTTGGAGTGTCCTGAAATAACGCATTGGTTCAATCAAATTACAGTTAAACGGATGCTATTTTTATATGAAGCTCATTTTTATTGTTGTCCGTTTAAGGTTGATTCGACAAAAGAAAAAATGGATTGAAGAATTTTAACTGTTAACGATATATGTATATACATACGTATATATTGCCGCTTCAATGTGTTACTTAATGCCCTTTTTCTAATTTTAACCTCAGTTAACCTACTATACATGGATTGAGACTCACAAGTATCGCAGTAAACTCCAGACCACAGAAATTACTTGTTTATTTGCAATGGAGTGTTTCTATAGACGTAGACTCAAACAAAGTTACCAACCGGGTTTAAAACACCTACAAAATGTAGATATGAAATAAATGTCTACTAAATTGTAAAATTTGTATCCTTTAAGAAAGATACATTCTTATAGTTTTTTGCAATTTCTCACTAACATTTGGGTTTTGTTAACGGAAGCGATTCGAAACTCAATTATTAATCATATGTGTAGGTTACAGTTTAACTATATATAAAACATTAACTTGAATATTTATTATAATTCAGTCAACTAAAATAGTTCAGCATATTTCTATGCATTTCACATTGAAAGCGCATTGCTCATATTCAATAATAAATGGGTGTGATGGTTAATACAACAGTGTAGTTTTACAGAGTCAAATATATTTCACATCAGGTGTTGCGTTCCAAACTTCTTAAATGTCTTAAAAAATGTCTTAAAAAATTATTATAGCTAAGTAAAAAGAGCAATCTCATCACTTAATCAATAACTTCATCAAATTGGTTCCTTCCTACAGTAAAGATTGCGCTAAAGGAAAAAACAAAAACTACGATTTGACTCTTAGTGGAAAAACACAAACAAGCAAGATTAAAATTTGTGCAAGATCATATGGTGTGAGATTATTAATGGAAAACCGTCACATTTTCTATCGAGAAGTAATTTAATTTAGACGATTTATCCTGATGATTTTAAATATTGTTGGCAACAACTTACACAAGGGCACCAAAGTTGCTGAATGGGTCGACGTTTTGGTGGTGGTAAGGTTATGGTTTGGATGATTTTTAAGCGTACACCTATATTTTGTATTTACACAATGAATGTGTTTGGTATACAAATGCCATCGTAAAGCTGGATATTTCAACAATACAATGTTGCTGTCCATCACCAGATAGACTACGGGTTAGTTCTTTGAAAGGGAAATCAAGCTCATGGTTAGCTCGTTCAGCCGATCTGAATCCCACTGAAAGTCCCTGGGAAATATTGGCAAGGTATATACCAATAAGAGGCAATATAATGGCACCAATAGACTGAAATTTACGCTGAAGCGATGCTGGAATAAGATTCCTATTTCAACACTGATCAAGTTGATAGGCACTATGAAGAAATATATTTTATATAACTTCTGAAAGGATCTAACAATCATTACTAAATGTAGGTGTTTTTTTTTTATTTATCCGTTTTATGTTAATGTAACTCCCCAGATAATATTTTATGCGAGACAATCTAAACAGTTATTTAATTCAAGCAAAATATCGGATTAACAAAAAAGAACATTTAAGTCAACATAAAAGGTATATTATCTACATCTCGTTATTTGAACTTTGGTTTGTGGAATAACTTTTTTTGTCAATTTATCAAGTAATTTATTAATTAATATTTTATTAATCAAGTGCTCATCATCGCTCATAACTGAAACCAGTAACTTATTGATTATCTAACAAAATATCACTGTTCCAAACTAGACCAGAATCTATGTTTTTCAACAATTTGTTTTTACAATTCTAAAACATTACTCTATTTTCGAGCGATCCCATCAACGACGTATTAACACGCTCTTATCTGACAATATATTTATTAAAAAATAATATATTGTTGTCTGCAAAATATATCTAAAAATAGTTCGTGCAACTGATACCATTTGAACTTGAACCTCGAAGAGGAGTCGAATCGTTTTTTGACTGGCTGACGACAAGAAGAAAGTGACAGCGGCAGATATCGGCCGAAGTAGCGATTAAGATGTATCAAAAACCTGACCTAGGACGGTTAAAATTCGTGAGAACGTTGACTCGCTTTTTACGTGTCGGTTATTATTTACTGACATGCACGATATGTATATGCACGTTTCATTAATCTACGGACAAAACAATGTCGTCCCATCAGAGAATTTCGCCGATTTTGATTAGTTTTTATTCGACGTTTTTCGAACGATAACCAAGGCATTTGCTTGCAAAAATAGTATTTGTCATTACTTGCTTTTAGAAATAATCTTTAGGTGACAAAAATATTTTTAGTACATTAGAGCAGTGTAGAATCTCGCACCGTATAAATCTATTTCATTCGTTCGATCTTTACCGATATCTTGCAGATTGCATGTTGCGAGTTCAGATACCAAATGTTTGTATACATATTTCACAGCTTACGTAAACTTTAGAAACATGAAGCTACGAATATTTTATGCGAAATTTTTACTTTTAAGTATCAAGTTCATACTGCTGCAAGTAAATCCACTTTTCAAAATTATTTTAGCCATATACTATCCGACTTTACAAAAGGATTTGTATAAATAAATTGTAATTAAAGAAATTTGCATTGAAGGCGCGAGTTTACAATGTAAATAATGCATATTAGGAAACGTATAGCTAGTTATACTAATTATTTTTGTTTATATAAATAAATAAATGCGCCGATATGCATGGGATTTACGCTTTAGATATTTAAAGGTGATTGTCGGTGGAAGTGCAGTGCATTCAGTGAATATTATTTTCGAATTTAAGATACGTAGCCAATTAAAATTCAAATGTCCTGGTTGTCGATATGAGTATTGAAATTTTGGAAGAGGCAAGTTAAATTATAACAAATTAAATCTATAAAGTTTCGCCGAAGATTATATGCTTAATCTATTAGTGACTAATAAGTGCAGTTGTAAGATAACAAAGTAAAAGGCTACAATTGTTCAATTGTAATCTAAAATATGTAAAATTACAAAAATTGAAGATCTACTTTTTATTAAACGGGATCACAGTAATCTTTTTATTTATTTGTAATATTACAGATTTTTACGATAAGAGTACAAAGTGCCGTTTCAAAGGTTATGTTTAAAATTTGGCATTTCGCGGTTATCACTTTAAAACATTCTACGTATGTTCCGAGGTGATACAATGCATTGATATACAAGTAAATCTTAATTAACTATTACGAATAATCGATCAAGTACTATTGAAAGTTGCTCAACATTTGATATTGTCTTGTATCAACGTATTTATGAGCACGATTTGACGACAGAGTGACTTGATAAAAGCTGCCAACAATTTCGCCTTGAAGAGTATATTGCGTGATATCACTGATTTCAGTCTACTATCATAATTTCGCCCACGTCTGTCAGATAAATGAGTTTTTGCAATCGTTTAAAGTAAACTATTTGTTGTGTTTGTGTTAATATGGGGAAAGAATTTTGTGTGTTGATTGAATATAATTTTTTGCGCGGAGAAGCCATTAAGAAACTGAAGAAAAGTACTTTACACTAACACTTCAGAATACTAGAAAAATGAAGTCCAAGAGAATGTTTTTGTCGATATGTCAACCTAGATGAAGCTTGCATACATTACTATGCCCTATAGACAAAACACAGTCAAAACAATGGATTTCTTTTGATGAATGTGTTGTTTTAGCCAATATTTACGTTTCAATACCAAACTGAAGAAAAAACAACCACATTTATGTAGAAGAAACCTCTGTTTCAACAGGATAATGCGCTCTCCTATTCATCCGCTATTGCAACCGCTAAATTTGTCGAATTAAAATATGAATTGCTGCCTCATACACCATATCCATTAGTTCTGGCCTCAAATGACTTTTTCTTGTTCCCAGTTTTGAAAAAAAAAATGGCATAGTAGAAAGAGATTTCATGCAAATAAGGAAATAGCCGAAATTAATGGTTACTTACATAAGTTCCCGAAAAATTACTTTTTATATGGATATGAATTATGTTGAAAGACAAAATATTTTTTACTCTAATATAAGAATTTCACTCTGTCATTATATAACCATCATATTCCTTTCCCGAATTTTGTATTGTGACTAACAGTGCTCTAAAAATATATTATGTTATATATCGGACAACATCATTGTATTAATTATAACAAGGTTTTATTAATTTTGTTTCTTTTCTATTGCAAATTTTAAAAGAATGTATTGTGTGCGGCTTGAATGTTGTAAAGTTGCCGTTTGAAATTTTTTTATGACTTAGTCGTGTTTTTAATTGTGTCAACCATTGATCGCTAAGTTAAACGGTTGTGGTATATGTGATACTACAAGTAAATGTTTAAAACATTCTTGAAGGATAGAAGTCAATTGGTTGGTATTTAACTACGACAAGCATTTTACAAGACATCATGTCGAAAGAGGTGTTCCACAGGATAGTGTTTTAGGTCCAATATTATTTCTGATCCTTATTTCTTCTCAGAAAACAATTTGATCATGTACACTGACAATATACAATAATAATTTTTTTCTGAATACAGACAAATTTTGTTTCACAGTGCTCGTAACTTCATATAAGGATTCTTTCAAGAAACATGGAAATCTGTGGAGCCCCTGAATTAAACATTTTAAGGTTATGGTTATTGGTGAGAATTAGAGTTGCTATAAACTTATTGGTCAATTTAATTCCTTATGGTATCAAATATAAACTCTGACCGCGATACTTTACTTACCAACGTTCATAGCAGACTGTCTTTCAACATTGTGGTATGGTGCAGATCATCTGCTCTTAATTAAGTATTTTAGGTCAGAAAATGACTATTAGGTGTTTGATAAATATTGATGTTAAGCATTACTCATGTAAACCTTACTTTAAAAAATGTAATATTCTTCCTGCGCGTACAATGCGATATATATGAACTTTATGTACATATACAACATAAATCCACGTTTTCCTTTAATAACGGTCTAAACACCATACTAGGTCTAAATCTGATAAAGGTGTCCCCGTATTTTAGGTTGTACGACTGTTTAGTGCTTTGCTTAGTTCCCCCAAATTAATTTCAAAACATATCACGGTTAAAATAAAACATTGTAGAGCTTTTTCGTGTCAGATTACATATATATATTTAGTTAAAGAATCTTTGGAAATGGATTGTGGTTCGACTAATACCTAGAAATGTGTACTATTTATTATAGGTTGTATTCTTACTGACAACAAATATGATATTGCATGAAATTTTTACACATATATTATTTATTACTGTTTAATCTTGTTTCTAAAAACATAGTTACTTTCAAATACCACCTGAATTAAGAAGATATTTAATTGGATGGGTCACTGGTAAAAAAGAATTTTAATGAGCGATCACTCTTAGGTAATAGTGTGAATCGTGTAACCACTGATTTCTTTTAATGAGGAACATATAACCATACACTGCGGGAAGAAATTCATCAATCGAACCATAATGTACTAGGGGTATAGTCCACCAACATTTATTATCATTTAATATTTTGATAAAACACATTTGTTGAATGAGAAGTAAAGGTAACAGTGCCCTTTATTTTAGCTTACATAATTTCACGGTATTCCGGCAATTTTCATAAAACAACTTTACATAAGCGTACAAATACACACCTATTCGAGGCTTGATTGATATCATATTGTGATAAATACAAACTTTAATAAAAAATTACATCCGCCGGTTAAACGACAATATTTTCAAATCATTTATTGTATTTTAAAATCAAGTTGCATATTGACAAATAAATGTGTATCTAATTGAAAAACTCGTTTGCCTAATTAAACTCAATCCCTAATATAAGAATCAAAATTAACCTCCTCCTAAACAGTTAATACACACGCATTATAATACATATACCGGTTTTCGGATGTATTGCAAAGTCTGCCTGTGTGGTTCTCTAAATTGATATGTAACATGTAAGGGGCGTTCGTACCCTTGGGATCCATCGGCCTCTTTTAACAGCGTGTGGCTGTGACTACGTAATACATTATATGTATATGTGCGTGTGGTTTTTTTAAACCTCTTACCGAACAAATTATGTAGCATTCCCGTTAAGGTTTAAGTGTTAACATATGAAAACAATATTGTAATGTAAAAGGTTACGCACAGAAACAGCATTCTTCAATATGCATTTATACTGTAGACTACATCGGAGAAGAAAAAGTTCAAGTAGAATTTGATGCAATTTGCACGGGATGCTGTTTTGAAAATTAACTGGCTCTAATCAGAGTTCGATGTCGTTCGCGGTGCCGGAACACAATTACCTCGGAAAACAATATCTGACGTTATACAACACATTTACAAGTGAATAAAAAAAAATCACATTCCATCAATTCGACTTTACATCAAAGTGATTTTTCTTCTTTTCTCTTTCAGATAAACTATCGACGCTTACAAGGAGGATAGCGAAGTGCTAACCGATGTTTCGATTGAGGTACTTACTTGCGGATAAGGACGCCGATGCTGAAAATGTAGGGCGATTTCTAGCGGCATTTCCCAGAGGGTACTGAAAGGTCGTATTCAGGTTGGGGGGATACCAATCCAAATGCGGCGCAACGTGGTATGATCTTTGATTGGGGCTGGTATTGCTGAACGTCGCAACTCGATTGAATGCCGGAAGAGCGTTATCCGATGCCGTCGATGTTACCTTAGGATATTCTTCAGAGAGATTAAGTTCCGTTTGGTTTGTCATGGCTGTAAATAAAAGAGAAAAAAATAAATAAAGAACTATGGATATAAAAGGAAAACGTATTTTAATTATTTATCACATTTTAATATCAAATACAAATACCTAGACAGGGCGATTCACGGAATCGATTAAAGGATTTCGAACGAAGGACATTATTCACCAAATAAAGCTGCTTTTGAAAAGAAAATATTTACATAAGGGGGTACTGTACTTTTTGCATAAAATCCGCATGCTGAAAAGTACAAGCAAAATTGCAGGCAACGCATCTGAGACGTGACATAACTATCTGTCTCTCTCGTGTATTGTTGATTGATCTGAATTGTATTATTATATAGATTGCATTACAAGTAGCTAGGACATAAGTACTGTGACTCTTTTTTATGTAGATTTTATCCTATTCTAATTATGTGCTGTAGTTGGCTATTAATCTTAATAGCATCAGAGATTATTCCTTTTGTTGCACCTCATTATTCGTTGTTTGCTTGTCATACTATGTATCAGTGAATTTTTATTTGTCAAAGCGTACACTACCGTCCATAAGTTTGGAAGCAACGTGAAATCCCTTTAAAATAATACATCTGATAAACGTATCGTGAAATCGTTAATCCCTATTATAAATTACTGTATACAAATATCAAATTGTTAAACAAACATTTAGGTCCAAATTTCACCCGAATACTTTTTATTGCTCTTTTTCAAGAATGCGACTATTGCTTGACGGGGCTGGGGTAGGATATCTGCAGGAACTACTTTCGGTCAAGCAGTAGGTATTAATCATTAGTGTCTTATCACTTTCCTGTGGGCAATTGTAGCAATTTGGTAAACTACTGAGCGTAAAAATCGCAAAACGCAGAAAATTAAGTGTAGAACAACGAGAGAGAAATTGCTACACGGTTAGAGATTTCACCGAAAGGTGTGTATTACACATTGGCCCAGAGAAGACTGACAGGGCAAAATCTTGATAGAAGATGAAGTGAGCGGCCATTGACTTCTGTAGCTAAAGATAAATTTACAGTAACGACTTCGAAACGAGATCGACGTCTAACGGTACCGGATATCGCAACACGGAGGTGGTAGTGTTATGGTTTGGGGTTGTTTTGCTGGAACAACTACGAGTGCTTTAGTGAAAATTAGTGGTACAATGCGGAACGAAGAGTATTTGATAATCTGCAAAATCATGCTATTTCGTGTGGAAGCTGTCTTATTGGTGAGACGTTTGCGTTCAAGCAAGATAATGAGGCCAAAAAACATATGGCTCGAATCTGTAAAAACCTTTTAGAGGAGAAAACAGCAAGAAATGAACTAAACTTAATGGTTTTGGCCTCCTCAAAGCTCGGATTCGTCTCCCATAAAGCTTGATCGAAGGGCCAGACATTGATAACCTCAGAATACTCAACATGTACGGGAATATTTCAGAACGCATAGCAACAAATTGACGCAAACTGTCGCGAAACATTGCTTTGAAGAATTCCTAAAATTTATACAACGGAGGGGTCATACCGACGAAAATAAACTTACGAGCTAAATAATGGATAAATATTATTATATTTGAATTAAGATACGTTTATTTGGCGTCAGTCACTTGTGTTTTATAAATTCATTAATAATCACAACAAAATTTTACTGTATTTGTGACTTTTTGTAAAATCCGTTGCTGTTTCTAAACTTTTGGCCGGTAGTGTATATTTAGCTTACAATATGCACAACAGTGGATTTTGATATTTAATTTGTCAGTCATGTCAAGCAGCATATGACAGCCATTTGTGAGGTTTGGTATACTTTAATGTCGCTACATTAATCCATTTAATCTTCAATTTCCCAAAAAAACATAATATTCAAATATACAGCTGTGGCCACATGTATTCGCCACCCTTTTTTGTTTTTTATTCCGACGAATATATAAGAAATAAAAGAAAATTGATCGATGAAAATGTTTCATTGTGAGTGTATACAGATATATACAGATATTGCTTAATATTTGGTAGCTCCTCCCTGGGCTTTTATCACCGCACGAATTCGTCGGGGCATACTGCTCACTAAGTTGTAGCACTGTTCGGGGGTGATTTTATTCCACTCTTCGAATGTTTTTGTTTTTAAGTATTGCTTTGTGGTAGATGAGTATTTAGCTACATTTCGCTTTAAAATGTACCATAAATGCTCAATTGGCGATAAGTCCGGGGATTGTGCCGGCCATTCCAGGACTCGCACGTTATTTTCCTCGAACAATCGCATTACTTCGCGAGATTTATGGCACGGTGCATTATCTTGTTGGAAGTAATACTCTGGCTCATCATTATCGAATAATTTTAACGCACACGGTTCCGGAACTTCTTCCAACATGTCGATGTACGACCGAATGTTCATTCGGCCCTCGCAGACGAACAGTTCTCCGACGCCTGTTGCACTGGAAAGCTGTTTAGACCCTTTTTTCCGGTCCCGCAAAGACATCAGCTCTAAGACTCGCTCACCTCTGCTAGTTGTCTTCCTTTTTCGACCAGTTTTCGGTTTGTTTGTCAAAAATCCACTCTCTTTGTATCGTTTTATCGTCATTCTAACTGTCGATCGCGCACATTTCACTTGTCGGGCAATAGCAGATACCGACAACCCTTGCTTTTCTAACACCACAATTTGTCCTCGCTCTACCTCCGTTAATTCGCGTGTTTTCGGCACTACTTTTTACTGTATACTATCGTATTACACAGACAAAATCACAGACACAATATCTTCACTCTAACTAGCTCAACCTTACTCTTACAACTTTTAAGAAAGACTGAAGAAATATTCAGAAATTACAATTTTACGTCTATTTACTAATTTACTCAGAATGGCCTACAATAAACCGTTAAACCCTCATTACCAGGTACCTAATTAAGTCCGTCATCGACCCTGCTTCTTAGAAATACAATAATATTCGTGCAACACGTTCAAAACGAGAGTGGCGAATACATATGGCCACAGCTGTATATTCAATGCATCATGGAAGAGACCAAGTTAAAAAAACATGTATTTGATATAATTTTTACTTACATAAAGTCATCATCTATCTACAGCATATGTGGGCAATAACCGGCCCGCTGTAAGATTTGATCCGGCCCGCGAGACATTTTGAAAAACTCAATTAAAAAAAATTTCACGATTTAATTATAATGTTGTACCTATTTTTTTCATTTGATTTTCTTATTTTAATAAATTGCATTGTCGTATTATTTCAAGTGTGATCTCTATCGCTAAAAATTATGAACACTACTTTAAAATGCACTACTTTTAAACGCGGCCCGCGAACGTATTTGCACACTAAAGTTTGGCCCACAACATGTCAAGGGTTGCCCATACTTGATCTACAGTATAATAGTTTATATGTACAAGACATTCTTCTGTTCTTCTTAAAAATATTAAACTTTATTGGTGAAATAAAAAACAATAAAAGGCCTTCCCACGGTAGGCACACAATAGTGTCGGCCCAGAAAAAAAAATTTCTTACATATAATTCGTATTTCATTCAAGTAAAGGTTAAGTAATATTCCGTGCGTAACATCAATTCACATATCATACGTTATCAAAATATTATTATAATTTGAAAATAATTGGCAGGTACGTCATCCGTTTGAATTATATGGTGCTTTCATGAAGCATCCCGTATACACCATTTAAAAGATTAACAACTTTAACTTAACTAGTGTTAATTACGATACGACCAAAACAACAGGGTGAATGCTTATGTTATGCATTCACCCGACTTCACATAGCCCATTGGTAAGATGTATCGAGAAGACAAGCGAACTAAGGTAAGTAATACCTGTTAGGTATAAAACAATCCCTTTCACAATATTTGCCTTTATTAATGCATTATCGAATATCATACCCGTATCTTGTAACGTTTGCAATAATATTAATAATTAATGGTATTAGTCGACTTTCTGGACGCCGGCAAACAATTGTAAGGAATTCTTGAAATAAAATGCTATGCAGAATATTCTACTGTATTTTTTAAATAAAAAAAAACTTTAGTAAAAACAGTTGGTCTTGGTTTCATTTATCCGAAATTAACAAAAGCAAGTGTAATACCTAGTAAGTAGTTATTTTTATTAAAACTAGAGATAGAACAGAAGCGCATCTGGAAGATAATTAAAATAAGTAACTAACCCCTGAAGATGGTTTTTTACCCCCTTTTTAAATTTTTTTCCCTTTTTCTTTTTTCTTTTTTTCTTACTCTTATTCCATTTTTATATCTCATTATGACACGGTCTAATTCCGGAAATAATTCGCTTATTACTGACTCTGGCCGTGGAAGCCTACGTATTCAATAGGTGGACATTTTCATCGTGATTAGTTGAATTTTCCACGAATTTTAAATAGCTTAGATGCATTAATTTAAAGATCCATTGAATAATCGCTCCTACAGCACACTAAGAATAAACAGTTAATTTCTAATATTACACGACGCATTAAAAACGTTCCGTTCTTGATATAAAAGTAAACACGCAATAACTATTCATACATTATCGTATTTAATGTCACGTTTTGGACAATCTCGCTTACGACATACGATTCTTTTCGGAGCATCAAAAAGTACAAACTATCTCTGTAGATCGTATAAAATCGAGTATTAGGTCGCAATGTCAACCAAAATATATTTTTACATTTCGCATCACGTAATCGACGATAAAGAGGCAGTAATCTTATTTACACGTCCGACCGGGACCGCATAGGATAGGTCAGTTATTTCCAAGATGAAAAAAAAAATTCCTTTTCTGCGCGTTTTGCTTTGTTCGTCCGCATTGGGACACCTTGCGTATGTATATACGTGTGTGTTTCCTTCTCTTCGTTTATGCAAAACAATTATTACTGCAATCTATTTTTTCGTTTTACGGTAAAAAAAATACGAACGGTCAAAGTTCGTGTATACAAAATATAATCTTAATCTACAGACAATATAATTGCCGTTGCGATATCGGATTAAAAAATAATATCTGGCTTTTTTATTTACGAACTTCGAGAGATACTGCAATTCATTTTTTATAATTCATTGAATCGCTTCAAGTATTTACTTGCTTTATTTGGTAAGATCGTAAAGTAAATTGAAAACAAGAGCAGCGACCGACCAGACAGATGAAAATCCACCAAGGATTACTGCTAAATCCGGTTTTTAAACTCTAAAGATAATACTATGACGTGGAATAAATTTAAAAAAAAATCGTTTTCGCTACAATCCCTTTGCTCTTATTGTGATATTAACAAAATCTAAACGGGAATACATGACAAAGAACTGTCGCTTATGAGCTTTAGAAGGCTGAAAACATTCTTAGCAAAACATGAACAACAGCTGCAAGTAATGCTTCTGCCAAAATATAGAGAAAAATTGCAAACAATAGAAAAATAATTCCAAATCTCACCCCGTTTTAACATCTAAATTGTGCTACAAGCGAAACACATCAATGCAGTTTCCGATAAATTTTGAGAATAAATACGTCAGTACTCCATTAATGGAAAGTACAAATAGAAGTGGTCCTAACTGCGATCCCTATGGAACCCTCAATGAACTTCCAGCTATATTAATAATAATTCATCCCTTCGCTTTCGCCAACAGCTTCCGCCAATTACGCCTGTGAGGCATCTTAAACTATTCATTCTCAGCATTCGCCATGGAGTAAGGAAAACCACAGAGAAAACCTCAATCCTGAGAAGCAACCTCGGGATTCGAACCCGGAACCTCCAGACTGGTAAGCAAGCGTATGTTAGTATGTATTATAAGAGACACAGCGACACTTATTTGTTAGATACGATTTTTATACTAAGAGCAAAGAAGAATCCAAACCAAACTCTGACAATCTCTTCCATAATATTCCCCTCCAATGATCTACATTGCCAAATACATTATTTTGACTTGTGTAATACGAAGCTTTCAACATGCCCCGAGTATATAAGTATCATCAGGTTTGGATCGAAGTCTACTTTCCATTTACAAGATTCGTAATTGTAGATCTTTCGCGAACAATACCATGCTGATAGGGTAAAATGTAAAATGACTTAGTACTGTGCTATGAATTACTGTAAACTACATTTTCAGATAGTTTGACAAAGTTGGATATAATTGAGATAGGTCTGTGGTTGAGAACGCGGGACATATCATCTTTTTTAAGCAAAGGACTTCACGTTTCCAAAATAGATGTAACAAGATCCAAGCTAATAATTGATGTCATCGATTTTTCAAAAGCAAAACCTTGTATCATGTTGCATAATATTATTTCGTTCTCTCCAACAGATAATATGTAAATAAATACAATTAGAAGAGATGAAATGAAAACTTTAGTCAGGTATTTGAAATTTGATTTTTAGTAGGAAACAATTTTTTTCGGATAAGGTACATTTATGGTTTCCGGTTCAGATGGTAGATTATTTTTTATGAGCTGCAACTCATCTTCAGAATTTCCACAATAACAATTAATACTTTATTATAATTACTCATTATATAACATATTTGTTTGATTCAAGCTTTTGCTTATAGGCTATAACTTAACAAGTTTTAGTGACTACAAATATTTATGTACAGTGGTTGTCTTAATATCTTCCCCTATTACGGAGAGAATATCAGAACTACTTTTCCTATGATACCTATGAATAAATAGAAATTGAAATTCGAAAGGACTATATAATCTATATCCATTTATCGTTCTTTCATTAACAACTATTAATTTGCGCTTGTAAATGATGTCAGTTTATAGTTAAATAATTCCGGGAAAGACTTTTCTGGTTAACGCTGCAGAGACAGTACTGTTGGAAATGCGCGCGGCTCAGTTACTATTAATATTAAAAATAATGAATGTATTACTATTTTAGTTTTATTGTATTGTTGATGTACACTCTACACCAAGAAAGCCTGCATCAACAACGCAATCAAACAAAAATGGCAAATAATTACATTCATTATTTTTAATATTGATAGTAACCGAGCCCTACGCATCTCCGAAAGCACCCGTTTCTGCACCCTTACTTCTAATACCTAGTTATCAATTGAATTTCCTTCATTCGATAACTAAGGATTACAGTACGTTCAGAGACAATAAATGTATGAGAATTCTCCTACCGTAATAAATGAATGCTGCAAGTAAAGATTATAGAATTTAGATTTAATATAGTTCTTTTTCTTGTAAACATTTAATATCGTTAAAATTATCTAAAATTTCAAATTCGCAGAATGATTGTTCGTTTACATACATAATCTTGGCCGAAGTAACAGAGATATTGGAAGACATTTGTGAAATTAATTCGGCGAACTGTCATTATTAAATAGCAAATGAACATGATGACGGAAAGTAACGACACCAGCTGAAGAACGTCGAAAAATTATGACCAGTGACGGAATAGACGGGAAACCGGAACTGAAATTAAGTGAAGAGTCGAGGAGGCATTTCTACGAAGCAAAGATTTAATGTTTTTGTCTCAAATGAATTGTATTATTGATTAAATATTATCAATTTTATTGTTTTAAGAACATTTTATTAAATACAACACTACAACTTTTTTTCAGATAGCAGTTCTTTTATTTATGGATTATTTCTCAGGGCGGGCAAATAATTTTGACCGGTAGTTACTGTAACCGATAATAAGCTTTTGCTATGCTTTCTAAATAGAATTTATACCTGCAAGAACCGATAGTAGTCGAACTGTCTGCGACATCACAGGGAAAGTAGTTTTGATATTCTCTCTGTCATAAAGGGAGACATTAATTGAAACCACCACTGTACATACGTTAGTTAGCAATTCACAAAAAATCACCCATACGCTACAATTATATGAAACCTGCCTAAAGAAACATTCTCAAAGGCTGTTGTTAAATATCCCTTACCATTTCAATACAGCGAATAAAAAACAAACCAATTTATCTTAATTACAACTATATACAACTAATTTAGTTAGTTGCCCATTTCTATAATAATAACAAAATTACGAGACGCTTGTTGAGAACCCGCATAACAATTAACATTAGAAGATATTTCCAAAATATATACATTTCCAGGCAAATCTGGTTAATAACTAAATGCTGCCTTAGGAATTAGAGAACTACATATTATAATAATAATTGTCACTATATTATATGTACTTTATAACTTATTATATAAATTAACTGCATCATATAGAATCACATTAAATATACATATGAAGCTTATTTATCGAAAATGATGCGAAAAAGCACATTTTAAGTAAACATTGGTTTACTTTCAACAGTACTGACAGATAATTCGTGGTTTCTGGCTGTTAGATAACAAAAGTACTTGATACTAGTGTATATGTAGCTGTCTTGAGCGAAGAATCTAATTTAATCATATTATAAAATAGAATTAATATTTTTATTCGAGATTAGTTATGCCTAGCAATTTATAATATGTTTTATCGTAAGTATGATGAAAAAATAAATATGGTGAAATCAAGGCAACAATATCCTTAAATATAAACAAAAGAATTAAATTAAAATTTTTTCAAAAAAAAAAAAATAGTTCAAAATTACATTTAGCAAAGATAACATGAACATTGAACTGTTTTGAATAAATACATGTTGGAAGAATTAACTAACGTGCTTCGCATTTGTTTCTGTCTATCGGGTCTATGTGGTTATGGTATTCATGTGGCATATGTTGCACTTTAAAACCTAAGTGTACAGGGGAATGCCCGTATTGGTCTCTAAAAATTGTGTGTACTTATATTTTGTTTAAATATAAAACTTGCTTTCTTAAAAAAGAAAACAATTCCATCAACTTTGGGATGCATGCAATTCTAAATGCAAATTACTATCTCGATCAGCATTACACAATCATGAAGCATCTGCATGCGATAAAATTGAAAACAGTATTAATTGCGCTTTAGATAACAAAAGCATCTGGTTATGTGCGAATGAAGCTATAGACTTCCAAGTATCCTGTTGCCAGTGTTATAGTATGAACACTAACTTTTTCAGCCGCTAATATCATTGTTATTAGGTTGTAAAAGAACCAATTCTTAAATTCGCATTAAATACATTGCCAAAATCATCATCTTTTCTTGCCTTTTTAACCATTGGTGAAATCTTAATCAGTTAAATTAAAGCAATTTGGACGTGGGTGTAGTTATAGTACCTACTTTTCTTGTTTAGTTTTGTGCCTATTTCTAGGTAACTAGTTTTTCATGTCTACACTGATTGTATTTGCCTTGTAATTTGATATTTGTTTCATCTGTTCTGTAATAAACTATTATTATTATCTCTTCATACTTTACATCTTATAACAGAAACTAGTAGAAAGAGTTCATTCAGAGGTGAATGAATTAATTCCAATAAAACCATATTTTTCAAAATGAATTCGATAACTTCACAAACATCGTCCTGGCTTTCCTGAACAATCAATTCTCTCATATTGGTTAACATGGTTACAGGCAGCGTTTTATTATACTGAACATTTTCAACAAATAAATGCTAATATATATATATATAAAAGACCAAATAGCAAAAACAAAACACGAAGAACGTATCACACCAATAAGCGATGAAGAAGTCAGAGAAGCAGTTAGCAAACTAGAACGAAGGCGCTCGAAGAGGATGGTATCACGACTGATATGATAAAATATATGGGAGAAATAGGGAACAAAGCACTACTTGACTTCTTAAACATAATAATAAAAAAAGAAATACCTAAGGAATGGAATATGGGAATAATTATGCCCATCTACAAAAAAGGAGACACAAAAGAATGCTTAAATTACAGAGGAATAACGTTAACAAGCTACCCAGGAAAAGTACTGACAAGAATACTAGAAAAAAGACTCAGAGAGAAATTGGAAACAACATTAGAAGATACTCAACATGGTTTCAGAAAAGGAAGAAGCACCCAAAACTTAGTATTTTTAAACAGACAATTAGGAGAAAAACTAACAGGAAAAGGAAAGGAAATACATATATATTTTATAGATAAAGCTAATAAAGTTTTTGATAGGGAAGATATATGGTAGATCCTGAAAAGGAGAGGGCTAGAGAGAGATAAAGCCAGAATTTCCAACCCAGAGTCAGCTGAATTCGAAACACAAATCGGATTAAAACAGGGATGCATATTAAGCCCATTGTTATTCCCTATATTGATAGATGATGCTATTAAAAAAGCCAAACAAAAAGAAAAAAATATGAAAGTAGTAGAAATCTGGAAAATGAATGTAATTAACGTACAGGAATGAATGTTTGCAAATGATATGGTACTGATGGCAGACTTAGAACAGATATACCAAGAAGAACTAACAAAGATAAAAATGGAGATAAACACGACGAAAACAAATACAATGATAATAGCGATAGAAGAAAAAACATAACATCAAACTTCAGTTAAAAGTTACAATTAGTTAGGAACAACCATTGAAGACAAAGGAAGAATAGAGGAAGAAATAAATGAGAGAATAGCGAAATCCAGAGAAATATATGATACATTAAGAAACACATTTTTAGATAAAAAAGAAATACCATAACAAATAAAAACAGAAGTGCATAAAAGAGTGGCCAGACCAACACTAACATATGGCAGCAGTTATAAACTATTCATAACAATTACAGAGAAACAGTGGACAATATACATTCATAATTGAACACTGTAAGTGACAAAAACTAATCATAATTAATAGTGTTTTAAATAAAGATTTAGATATTATTAGATTAAGCAACATTAGAGTAAAAATGATAGCGCTTTCTCGTATCTTCAACACAAGTTCAAAGATTAGTTTAAGTGTGCAAATGCCTACATAAAAGTGCTGCAAGTGTATACTCATGTCAATTAATTTGATTAGTTTTCGCGAAGGGTATTTCAGAACTTATTGATTATTTATTTACCATGATGCAGACGGCTGAAACACCACGATAGACTTGGCAGATCTAATGATTAGTAAGTTTTTGTAGTTGCGCGACATGCAATTTTAGCTTAAAGAAATACTCAATATTAAATGCTGCATTTGTAATAAAAAATATGTTGGTTTTAAAATGTAAGAATTGAATTGGTTGATCAAAGTTGAATTCCCAAAATAAAACAATGAAATACTCTACTCGACAAATCGGCGCCCCCTCTCGCAAACAAAGTACAATTTCGAGGAATATATGAGTCACCAGGTAACTTTGTACTCATCTGTGTAACGAATACAAACAATGAAAGGAACTCTGCGTATAAATTAAAAATTAAAGGAAAAGAGAATAATGGCGACTTTTAAATATGTATATAAATTAGAAGTAAAACTTAAATGTTTAATTAATTAATTTATATAATTATAAATATTGAATAAAGATGTAATGTTCTAATAAATTTAGAGTAATTGAATGAACACATTCTTAAATATGTAAAACTTAGAGTAATATTTCCATGTATTGTACATACAATCATGTGCACGTTGTTAGCGTAAACATCTCGTTTGACTTTTAAACAAATTAGAAATAGGAGACTCGCTTATATACTACTGGCTGTAATACTGTACCGGTACTTAAACTAATTGTTTCTGTATTAACTCCAAGACCTTGAAACGAAACGTAAGTACACGTTTTGAATATTTTACTAAGACGTGTAGGGTATATTAGATACATGTATGTATATTGTTTAAATAATCTTTTATGGAAAGTTTTGAATATTGCTGGTGCAATTTAGATTTGTTCATTAAATATAACTTCTGATAATAATATCCTTCTAATATTGAAAATATAATATAAGTGTTAATTATTATTCCATTATTATTACAACCTTATGTCAATATTTCATTAAAAACAAGAAATAATAAAGTTAAGCACTTGCTACTGATAAACGCTAATATTGATAATCTTCATGGGAAAAAGGATTATGATGTCTTTAATTTCGAATTACTTGGGTTACATTTAACAGAAATTTACCTGTAATATAAAGCAAAAAAGCCGCATAATTTCCGGGGATTCAGAGACATTAGGCACACGTTAATACCTAACAGGTACAACATAATAATATATTAAACTCGAATTTTCATTTACTTAACAATTTGTTAATATTGAAACATTCAATTTCTAATGTGTGTTAGTGAGATCAGCTATTATCTTACAATCCTAAGGCTAGTTTATTGAGGATTATATTTTTTTTTGTTAAGGTAAAAAATAAAAAAAATGATGGCCATCAAAAGTAAAGTATCAGATCTTCATCGGTAAAACCCAATATAGTCTAGTGAATCTTACTTAAATCCCTACATATGAACAATAAAAATATTTTAAAAATATGTAATTATGATACCATTTTTTTCAATTTTAAACAAATCGGCTCCGCATTTTTCAGTACTAAATTTCCAAACACAATTTATTATAAATAGATTATCATAAATGCTTTACCTAATATAATACATGTAGATGTATTTATTAGAATAAATATTTACATAATATTGAAAACTGAGATTTCTTCAAATAAAATCTGTTTAAAAAATCAAGAGAGTTTTTATTGCAATCAATGCGAAACAATTATTACGTCCGCTTCCAATATTTATTCGTTTGTAGCCGTTATTACTTTAGAAAAATAGCAATAGCGTTACTCGCAATTTGAGAGTTTGGTAATGTGATCTCTAAATGAACAAAATACTACTGATGATAAAACAAAAAAGAAGGAACTTAGGCGATAAACGATAATATTGATAAATTAAGTGACATGATTGAATATACCAAAAGAGAATTCGTTTATTCTGCTAAATTATACATTTTTTCGTAAATACACTCAGTGACGTTTCTATAGATCCTTATAATTTTGTAGTTCTCTTATAAACATTTAGTACCGATATGAGTTGGGAATTACCTAGAATTATAAATGTATTAATAACAAATGTTATCCAGCAGTAAACGTTTTCGGCAGCTTTCAAAACCGCCATTAAAAGAGAAACATAAACAGGCAAAAGCGAAATTAGTGCGAGATCAAATGAGATGAGTGGAACAACGTCAAATTTCCTGACGAGAAGAAATTTAACTTAGACAGGCCTGATGGTTTCAAATATTATTGGAAATGTAATGGTTTGAGTGGCTATTACCTATAACAATAAAACTACTACATGTTTTATTTCTACACGAATGAATTCTAATTCTTATTACATAAGTTCATAAACTTTGGTGAAAAATTACCGACGCATGATTGGATATTTCAGCAAGACAATGCAGCTATCCATAATTCCAGATAAACAAAGAAGTGGTTTCATAAAAAAGAAATCAATTTATTACAATGCTCGCTTGCCTGATCTGAACCCTATCGAATATCTTTGCCAATTTCGTTTTGTCAATAATAAACAAAATGGTAGCGTCAAAGAATTAAAATCTGCTATAACGAGGTGTTGAAATGATATTTCTATTTCAACATTGGCCAAATTGATAGACAGTATGAAGACTCGATTGTTTTGAAATTCTTTTGAATAGAGGATGTAATACTCACTACTAGAATTATAATTTTTTTATGTATTTATTTTATTTATTAATTTTGTCTGAGACCTATAGAAATTTCGCTGTTTCGAGTTACCATTACAATAAATATTTGCTGTATAAGATGTAATAAATCTTTTCAATGCAATTTGCTCTCGTATTTGTGTTTCTTGTAGTTCAGCATAAACTTCGATATATAATTTGTCGAAGATATTAAGAAAACCAAATGTTCTGTTCAGAAGTTCATATGAAACTATACATTTCGCAGAGTATATTGTTAAGACACGTGTTGAATTTTCGTTAAAATTTATCGTATGGTAACATAACAATGTTTTACTTTTAAGAAATGCAAAAATGTACACCTACTGAAGTTTTACAAAATTAAATTAAAGGAAGGGACGGAAAAATATGCACATCCAAACCTTATTGACCTTTGACATAATATGTTTAAACATCGATTGAAAATGTAAACATTTGGTATAATTTCGATTATTTTTAATTCGGAATGTTTACGTTGATTAGTTTATGCGATATATGTACAATAATAATCTGACAATAATGACTTACCAGTATTGTTCCAAAATTGTGTTGCCTGAGGTGAACCTGTTGCGTACATGGTTCCGGGATACGTACTAACAGATTCTTTGTAAAGAGAGCTGAAATGGAAATAAGAAAAAATTAGAGGGCGCACAAGAGTTACGAATCAAAGTAATTTTAAGAGATACTACAGAGAAAACAGAAAATAAAAGGTAATTATAAAGTAAACACACTTTAACATTGTTGATAAATATTTTGAATCGAAACCAATATCAAGTTCATGTGCGACAGAAGCTATCACTCACATTGCAAAAAGAACGAAGGTTGTTACAGCACACTAAAAGACACAATTCAATTGTATATAAGATAAATTATTGGATATCGTCGAAATTTTAAAAGCGCGAAATTCAAAAACTGATCCAATACAAATTAAAATTGTAAAGCTCAGATGATAGGCGGTACAGATAATAGCGATATACAACTTGGTTAGTCCTTGTCGATGACCATCGGAGGAGGCACTGACTAGTAGCACCGTCTGTCAGTCAGTGGTATGCGATGTCGCGCTATGCCGTTGTCGCTGTCGCCGTAAAGCACATGCACTTCCAACCAAACGGTCCTAACACTGGCTGGCTATAATGGAACTAATTACTGCCGTGTACCATCTTACTAAACAAGGCCTTCTGCACGATCAGGCCCCGGCCGACCAACCACGTGACGCCGAAGCATGACGTCACGCAACGCCGTAATGTGTGGTCTTATCAAAAACGACGATGTTGTGCCGCGCCACCGCAAAATTCCCTCCGGTCGCACTCTTCTCTTGTTGTTTTTAAACAAACGCTATTGTCGAAACACAAGAGCGACGAGCAGCGAATTTATCGTTTGTCATTCATTTTGCGTTGCTTGTCGGACGATAAGAACTCAACGTTAGCAGATCACGATAAGGTTCGATGGTTAAAGAAAAAGATAAGAATTGAAAAAAAATTGTCGTAAAAAGTTACAGTACAAATAAAAAATCGATAAGAAAAATAAGCATTTTCTTTAGTTGCACGTATTTTTTCTTTAAATTTAATATTCCACAGCCTTTTAACTTTGAATAGAAAACTATATTTTGGATACCAATGTTGCATATGCTACAATTAATTGCTGAAATATAACAAAATTCTTCCATTCATTCATCTCCAATCAATTCATCTAGCAAGTGTTACCGTCAAGACATACAATGGTGGACAAGGAAATAGGTACAATATCAGTATTTAGGAAAATATTGTACAATGTAGAATAAAATAGCAGAAAACAACATTGGGTTTTAAAAACGGAAATATTAGAATTAGTAATAAAGAACATAAATATGAATTAAAAGGTTAGCAAAGATTTAATTTAAAATAAAAAGAAAACGACAAATTCTGCTTGGACAAAATAATACGTACAAGTCATAAAAGTGTTGCAATAAATATAGTACGTACTTCCAACTGGTTGGTCAGTACGTAGTAGTGTAGTGTATGCTTAGTACATTACAGTTAATTATATCACGACACCTCGTATAGCGTACCAACTTTCTTTAAGTGCTTGACATAGTTCGCTCTGATTTTTAATTTTTTTTGGGCCACAATGAATCCTTAACATACTTCCACGGGTTCTCTATTATATCCGACTATTGAGGCGGCCACCCCAAAATTCGAATATTATTTTCGGTAAACCACTGTTTGACACACTTGGAAGGGTGTTTAGAATCGTTATCTTGTTGATATAGCCAAATCAGGGACAGGTTTTCCTCGGCATACGGAAGCATAGCATCTTGCAAAATATCCCTATAAATTGCCTTGGACATAGTGTTGTTAATCCAATGAATTGAACCGACCTCCTGCCACGAAAAACAGCCCCACATCATGATGCGGCCGCCACCATGCTTTATTGTTTTTATTGCATATTCTGCCGTCAGATCCGAGTAAATTTATTTTCGTTTCGACATTCCATAGTATATTTCTCCATCTTTCAACTTTCCATTCCGTACAAGTCCTTGCAAACATCAGTCTGACTGCAATACTTTTTTTGCTTAACAGTGGATTTTTTCTTGCGGCTCATAATTGACGTAAATGTGACTGAAGAATCAAGTGTTAAACAGCATTGCCTATTGATCCGCTATTTTTTCACAGTTAAAAGTATTAATCGTATTTTTAAAATGTGTACTCAATCATTCCAACAATGAACCTCAAGGTTCTGATTATGATTCACTGCACACAGTGATATAGATCCAATGTTACTAATTTTCATGGGTTCCAACGCCTTTTTGAAATACAACCAATTCTAGGCAGCTTTCGATAACAAATATGAAAACGGTCAATGTCACGATTAAAATTTTATCGAAATATTCGAACATTTGAAACAGACAATATAACATTTTGATCATCTATTTCATAGATTAGCAACAAAACACTCAAAATTAGACGCAATTACACACTATCCTAAACAAAACAAAAATCATCCGGAAATTGTACAATTTACTGAGTAATCATAGTTTCAAATTCTGCGTTACATTTACTCTTAATCATTAATAAATATCAAACTTGCTTACTGCAAATTGCTATAAACTTAGCCTACTAAGGTTGCCCCCAACAACTTAATTTACCAAGTAAATATAGGTATAATCATGATATGCTAGATGCTGATAAATTATTAGTTAATTATTATATAATATTAATATAATTATTATATTATTATATTATAATTATTAGTTAATAGGTTAAGTGTGTAAGGTGTTTCTGTATAATACTAAAATAGTATACACGCATGCGTCTACAAGCGAATACTTATAGCATATATGCAACCAGACACACCACAGAAAGCACGCTGCCACTATATCCTCAGCAGAACTCGAACCCATGACTCCTAGCGGTGGTACAATCAAAAACACACCTGCTGACTGCTGGACCACTGAGCTGTTTCATTTTTGTTTTGCTGTATTATTATTAATACTAGAAATAGTGAATACTAAATTATATATACAAGTGCCAATAATTACTATCAGTTCAAAATTCCCTTTTGTACGTGTATAAAAGTGATAAAAATGTATGTGGACACTGCACTTTCTCCTTCCTCCTGATTCAAATGGCCTATGTTTTTATTGCCTTCACTGCAAACGAATTTTGCCCATTTCAAAATGTTAAATTATCAATTATTGTGTCGGTTGGCAAGATATTATTTGCCTTGTCCTTCACTACTCGACAGGGATTCCAATTGAATGTTATCCGTGTTTCTATATGATAATAAAGCTTTATTGATGCTTACAACTATTGTTTGCACAAGTCAAAACGTGATTTTGCGCATTCTAATACTTTACTAAATATAAATGATTTCGCGATTCTTACAAATCACGATATGGTTAAATTAATAAAATTAAATAAAATTTTACTTCCATATTAATAGGCCTTTTCGCTTAATAAGAATAATTATTGTTTTAATTTTCTTACAATCGAGTTTACTGACGTAAATGTGTAAGAAACTCCAGATTGAATTTTAGTAGGAAGATTGTATCTGACGCAAATATCGTTTTTCTTATGTTATAGTCATAAATTTGATTGAAAATAGTATACTGCTTTACATTTTGCGGAGCATAAAATAAACACAGAGAGAATGAAATGTTAATATATTTAAAGTCAAAGTCTGTCCACAGTCATCTTTGTAGTCGAATCCTTCCAAGGACTCTTACTAGTCTTCTTTATAAAACAAACAATCTGTCAACTGTTGCCAAATGTGATTGAATATATTACAGCACTACTAGTACTACATAAAAATTATGACGTCACAGACAAGATCTAAAAATAAAATAAAGATTATTCATTTGACCACCCTAATAAACAACAGCTCAGGTAGACCAAATTTGCAGCCAGTAACTAAAACTCACGACACTAAACGTAGGTTTTAAAAACTCACATGGCCGCAAATAGCAAAAGGTCTTAAGCTTTAAAGTACATGTAGATACCTTTTTCGTATTTTTATTACGTAGAGACGGGAAATTTCCAGAAAATAGAAACAGAAGCAGAAGTAGAAACTTTGAAGTTATATTGCTGAAACATTTTTTAATATATACTAAATTGGTTTGTTTGTCTTATTTGATTACTCAAATGAACAGTACAGAGACACAACTATTTAGGCACTAAATGTCACTTTTGAAATGATCCAACTGCCCAGAACATCTGAAAGTTGGCAGGTATTTGTAAAATCAAGAAATAACAACGCAGATAAGAGTTTACTCATTGAACCCAAAAGCACAATTAGAATCATATGGAAGAGCTTTGTATATCCTTTGTGTCGGTTGTTAACGATGAATATTCAAGGCAACCATCAATTAGCATCACAGCAGAACATGTTGTTACCATTCGAAATGCAGTTGCGCATGATGGTAGTCACTCGGGAATTATCCAATGGATTTTATAGAAAGAATTGAACATTAGCAGAATAACAGCGTTCGTGTTACGTCTGTTAAGCGATGAAGAGAAACAACGTCGCATGGATGTTTGTACAGAATTAAAAGAATCGCCTTCGAAATGAACCAGATTTTTTTGTGACGTCGTCACAGGCAGGAAAAATTGAGTTTATGGATATGATCCCTGTAAACCAAACAACAACCGTAACAAGGAAGAAGTTCATCTTCACCTCGGCCAAAGAAATCCTATCAAGTCAGAAGCAAGATGAACTCCATTTATCTGTTTTCTCGATAATGACGCCATTATCCAAAAAGAATTCGCAACTGCAGATCAGACGATTGATGTAGAATTCTGTCGTGATGTTTTAAGGCGGTTAAGAGATGATATGAGAATGAAACGCTTAAAGGAGTGTTACTAAACCAGTGGATTCTCTACTATGATAACGCGAGGCCATGTACCGCTTTTATCATACAGCAATTTTCAGCGAAAAGTAACAGTGAGAAATGACTGTTGTTTCTCATTCCCGTTCTCCCACGATTTATATCCTTGAGACTTTTTTTTCTCCTTCCAAAGATGAAAATTAAGTTGAAAAAGACGAAAAATTGTGGGTGGAGGAGATTGAAACTGAATCCCGAACGGTGCTGAACATAACACGACGAGACTTGCAGAATGCATTTTCTTCGTGGCGGAGGCATTGAGGCCGGTGTTTACCCTCCCAAGGAAATTACTTTGGAAGTAACGAAAGTGAATGAAATCATGATATTTTGCAATTTTATTTATGGCTGTATTTCGGGCACCTTTTACTAACAGCATGTATAAAGGAAAGAGTAAACGTTATATCTCTCTCGTAGTCAATGATAAAAACAGTGAGTTGTAGAATAATAAATACTTTTTTCAGTATAAATAAGTGAAGTCCCTACTTTAAAATGAGCGTGATAAAATTGGTGACAAATTTGATGATGAAGTATGCAGACCACAATTAAATTCATTCAATCATATGGTCTATATAAATTATGTTTAGCATAAAATAATTGACGACACGATATGTGCCAAATGTTGCGATTTTCATCTACTATTTACAGAATGTCCCAAAAGTTCTTTTTAAAATAAAAAGAATGTATGATAAAATAATGAATAAATGTTTATCTTTTATTCAGACGCAGGCTTTGGGAGTTCATTTTTTTTAAATAATACCTTCTAAATTTGTTCCGTTATTTTGCTGGTGCACCTAAACGTAAGGGAGAATTTTCGAGAACTGCTCGGTTCATATTCTCAGCGACAACTGCCATTTCTCTTGGAATATTCTCTTTTAATTCATTCAGAGAATAGGAAGTGTTGCAGTAAACCTTTAATTTAAGGTAGCCCCATAGGAAAAATCTATGTTTCAAGTCGGGACTACCAAGTGTATGCATAAGTTTTTTTCCATTTTTTCTTTTTGCTAAAAAGAAACACGTAATTTTCACAGGAAATCATTTCTTTTTTATTCAAAATATTGGCCATCGGCTTCTACACATTTCACCCATATTTCAGGTAATTTATGGATACCATGCCAGAAAAACTGCTTGCCTTTTGCGGTAAACCATTCATAGAACCATTTTCCAACTTCCTCGAAATTGCTGAAGTGCTGCTTTGCGAGCGCGTGCCCCATTTATGCAAAGAGGTGATAGTCAGATGGCGCCAGGTCTGGGGAGTACAGCGGATTCGGAAGAATGTCTCATCCAAGCGATTTGAAGGTGTCTTTCATTGGTTTTGCAGTGTGAGACGGCGCATTTTCGTGTAGCAAAATCACTTTGCCATGTCTTCTGACCCATTCCGATCGTTTTTCGATTAATGCGTGGTTTAAATTAATCAATCGTTGGCGATAGCGTTGTATATTAACGGTTTCGCCGAGCTTCAAGAGTTTATAACACACAGTACCGCTGTGATCCCACCAGACACAGAAGCGATTTGGCCTTGGTGTTGGAAGGACGGGCTTCGCCAGATGAAAGCCACGACTTTTTCCGCTTCGGGTTTTCAAAATAAATCCATGTCTTGTCATCCGTCACAATTCGATACAAAAATGATTTCCTTTCGTGGCGTCCAAGCGTCATTTCACTTTGCGATTTTCTATTTGACAATTATTCAAATCGTGTGGGACCCATTTATCGAGGTCTACTGATCTTCCCCATTGCTCATAAACGACTTCTAATTGTTTCTTGTGACACATGCGATGCTTCTGCTTATGGTCGTTGAGTTTGAGTTGGGTCATCATCCAATAACTCCTGCAATTGCTCGTCTTCGCATTTTTATGGTCTACCAAAGCGCTCACTGCCTTTCACACTGAAATCACGACTTTTAAATTGTCGTAACCATGTCTCATATGTTCTAATCGATAGAGCATGTTCACCATATGTTTCTAACAGCAAATGCGTGCCGAAAGTGTCGAATAACGGCAGTTCTGCCTGTTTGCATGGCCATTAAGGTGAAAATACGCATTATCCACTGCAGTAAAACGGAGCTAGCCATTGACAACTCGACGATTGCGTTCGCGCAGTGAATAAAACAAATTGAAAAAGATTTTTGGGACACCCAGCATTATAAGTAATAAAGTGAATAGAATTAAATTATAAATAATGTAATTCTATTCAAAGTACATAAAAACGGAAGAAATGTCATCGTCAGTTATTACAATGTTAAATTATTAAATACAATTCTTTGGAAATGGCTTCCAAGTTAAATTTTAAAAGGTCTAACAGCGCGGTACTAGATAACACAATCCACAAATTGACTTAGTTTTTGCGTGTGTGTAAAAATTACTTATTCGAGAGCCACTATTTCTATAATTTTTGCTTGGTATTTGTACGCCTTAGAAGAATTTTGACAATAACAAATGTAGCTGCTAATGCTAGACATATGGAAAATATGAAAGACCTTTAAGACGTCAGATTCAACAATTATTTGGTAAATATTGCAAAAAAATTCCGATGTATTTTAAATTCTTTATTTCCAAACTGAAGAAACTTTCCACATTAAACATGCATTTTGCCATTTTCTAATAATATAAATATTTACAGATTGAAGCGACATAAAAATTATAAAAATGAATAACCACTTATGGTTAAACTAAACCGCAAATGCGTAAATCCTTCACGTGAACAGTACGTTGAGTACTGTATGCACTTTTAGGTGACGAAAATAATACATTTGATTTTATGTTAACATTCAGGCAGAAATAGGGAATGTTTCAATACAAAACCAAGAAAACTTCTCCAATTTTGTTGGAAGTTCCGAAATTCCATATGCAAGTCATAAGGCTTAATCTAGATATGATACCAATTTTTATGCGCAAATATAATGAACGAAATCAAACCTAAAGAAATCGAAGATAATATCAAATCGAAAACCAAAGTATAAATCAACTTATCAAGCTTAATCAGGTGGTGGGTACGGTTTTTCCAAACCGTTTAAAAATAGTACTAATCACTGTAATCATACATCATCCGCGATATAGCTACCCAACACGTCCCAGTATTAGTGGTCAGTAAATTTTGATAAAAGAGAAAGCGTGGAAACTTTATCAAAATGATAAAAATATACCGTTAAACGATAAAATCAAATTTATTTAAGAGAAGAAATGACGACTTTTATTCAACGTCATCTAACAAGCATTTTATCGAACTTATGTACAATTGTCATAATGAGTTCATCGGAAAAATTATCGTTATTCATCAAAATTACAATGTTTGCGTCTGAACTTCAACTTGTCGCTTTCGCGATTAGTAATTATACACGAAATGAAAACTAAAATGCCGCATGCACGGAGTGGGGCAATAGTGTAAGATTTTCGTTTTAATATGGACACTACAAAAGCAAACTCCTTGCGTAGATATCATAAACTCCTATAAGCACTACAATTTAATATATTTTGGAAATATATGGTCACCTTCTGTAAGATTACCTAATTTCATCTGCTTCTACTTTGAGTATCTTTCATCCTATAGAGCTATTGTCGCTTATAAAAAGAGATCCCTTAATAATAGATGAACTCTAATAATGCACCAAAATGTTAGTTTGATAGGTAGATGCTTGTGTTTTTACTCCTTCTTCGCAGAAATGCAATTTAGTAACACCGTCGTAAGATACGCCCCACTAGGCAATCCCTGAGGATGGGTGATGTGCTGTTTCTACCTTAGGAATTGTTTCAGCGGCTTCAAGAGAATTATAACTATAAACTCTATGGGTTTAGCGGTTGCATTTTTCTTCCGCCGTAAACAGTTTTTCATCCGAAAGGAGGATTTGACAGTAACGTCAGTTTAGCGTGGCGCCGAAGCAACCCTTTAGATTCTTGCCTCTAGTAATACGACTGCCCAGGTGCTACTCTCCTTCAAAAGCCACCAAGTCTGAAGACTTCTTTTATTATACACAACGTATTCTTCGGTATTATTTTCATGTATCGAGCCACTGTTTGCAGAGCGAATTTCTGCGAATTTTCACGGCCACCGCTCTGACTGTTGCCATTGTTTCACGTGATCGGCCGCTTCTTGGTCTATCATTGAAAGAAGCTATTGTATCGGCTTGATCGTGCGATAAATAAATTTCTTGGTAATTTTCAAAGATTGAAAATCTCTACTGATGTTTTACTATTTTTATGTAGCACAATTGCATCAAATCATTAGTTTTTGAGAATTCTCAGCCTACTTAAAATTATGTTAAATGAACAAATGAATACGTGCTGCTTTAAAGTATTTAGTAGATATTTTAGATAATAATGGACAGAACTTATGACAAGATTAGGTATACATATATACTAAGTAATCAAATATTTAATATTAAGCTCTCTTAATCATGTATAGTCTCTATAAATTTTTATTATCTTAATTGTGACAGCAGGATAGATCTTGTCAAAATATTACCAGGATAATATTTTCAATATTTGCAGTAGGCTACGGTTGTTGTTTCAAATGCAGAAGTTATTGTGTTCGTGTCATTATCATAATTATTAAACTGAGAAGTATGTTAATTAATATTAATCAATTATAATTTTAGTTAATTTTGCAAATAATCTAGACGCTATGAGAGAAAAGTATATAGTGGAAACTCGAAGTTAGTCAATAATGACCTTAATAATATTTGGAGAACAAAAAGTAACTAATGCTTTAGTAATTGTTTACCTAACAGTAAGAAAATGTGTAAATAATACAGTAATAAATCTAAATAAATTAAAATAGATGTGAAATGAGCTTAGTATAATAGTATATATTATAATAATTATTATGTAATATTATATATATTATTATAATTCCGATTTAAAAATTTTCTTTCGCGATCAAATTCTCAATTCATTACTTTGTTATAAATCTGTAGCTTCTTATACTGAAAAATAGAGATGACAAAAGAGCGCGGCGATTCATTGGCGCGCATCGAGCACATGTTCTATAAAATTCCGCCAACAGCGTCATTACGGAGTCTTGTGCGCTGTATATAATTTTGTCGCAATTACGTAGGATAAAAAACGACCATTGTCTGACAAAGAAAATATGTTTATTACTAAACATCCAGATTTAATTTACGACGGAGAAAATATTAAACGTTTAGTTTGCGATAGATCTTTGTTGTGCTGGAGTAAATATAACTGTAGCAGACATGCGAATAATGCACAACGCAAAATATAAAAAAGAAGCTGCCGTACAGGTGAATACCCAATTTCCATTCGATTTGAGTATAGCAATAATAACGTGTAACGTCGGTTAAATATTAACAAAAATCTTAGTCAGTGTTGCTGATTTGTCTGCCTCGGGTTTACCTTATATTTCTTTGAATTGTTGGATTAAATAGGTAATTAATTGAAAATGACTAACTAGTTTCGTAGAAACTTCCAGAAGGGTAGGTTTAATGTTACTAAGTAGTAATAATTATAATGTAATATACCTGGTGTTAATGACAATTGCAAGGGGTTTCTAAACAAATAAAAGTATAAATTCAAGATAAACAATTGTTTAGGCTAATGTTTAATAATGGGAATTGAGGAATGCATACATTAAATCGTAAAGCTAATTCCTAGTAAAACCAGGGGGTTGTAAAACCATTAATCACTACACCAAATGTCTACCTGAGTATGGAATATTAAATATATGTATATGAATAAGAAGAAAAGGGAAACATGTGTAATACCTTCTATTTAAATATTCGAGTAATTTTCGAATATTCATTAAAACATGAAAACAGAAGCCTGGATTTTTGGAAACGTGTACTACTTAAAGAAAGCAAATATATTCACACATGAAAAAGGAAAAATATGGAGACGACCAGGGCCAGTACACGATTTAAAAAATTTAGGAGGTGGATCTATAATGGTCTAGGGATCTATGGTGGTCTCTTGCGTGGGCAATTTAGTCTTCATCAATCAAACAATGGATCGCTGAGTATACTTAAATATATTGAAGCAATATTTACGTATAGATGTAGAAAAATTATTATTGTGGAAGCAATGGATGTTCCAACATGACGAAAATCCCAAACATCTCAAAACTCATATTGTCAAAGAATGGTTATTAGACAGCGTACCCACGCAATTGCATTCACCATATGGCTATTTGGAAAAAAGATTAGGCATCGTCACATAACCAATAAAGAAGCCCTAAAAGTAGTATTATTACAGGAGAAATGGCAAAAAATTCCAGTAAGTTTAACGAAAATTTGGTTAACTCCATCCCTAGAAGGTTAGCGGCCGTAAGGAAAGCTGACGGAGATAGTATTAGATAACATTAAATTAATTTTTGAATTTGTATTTGCTCTGAGTATAAAAACTCTCGTGACATTCACTTTTATTGTTTCCTACCTTTAAGAAATAACTACTTTTATGATGCAGTAAGTGTTTTCTAACTTTGCTACAAAGAAATAAAAACCTGTATCATTATGCAACGTTTAGATTTGATGTTCTTTAATACTTGGTAGGTGCACGAAAACTTTCGTGACTGACTGCACACATCAAAACAACTTTGTAATAGAATACTTAGAGATCTATAATTTTTACAACTAAAAAAGACAGTATCGAAGAGTCCCGTATGACTCGTGCATGACGTGTCTAGAAATTATATAATAGCCGTTTAACATCTGCACCATTATAAAATTCAATAACAAAGAAACGTGATAATCTGGTTTAATTTGAAACTCGAAGCCTTACTTATCATAGAAAAACATAAACATAGATAGTCGGGAAATGTATAATATACAGTTGTTCTTGGAGCTTTCATTATTTTCGTGGCAATATACATATGTATTTCTTCTTGAGTTAAATTCTTGCTATTTATGCAGTCGTACGTACTGCAGTTTTCTTTTTCATTTGCAAAACTTGAAGAATTTAAAAATATAGCCTGGTCGCACTTTCGGAAGTATACAAAAGTGTTCCTCGTTATATATTTTTTACAATTGATATTACTATTTACACGAGATTTATAAATAGCTTAATGTATGATAATTTATCACTTTGCAACTTCGAATTTCACGCATCCGTTGGAAATACCTACATAGTTATCTATTTTACGCGTAGTTTGTATATGGAACCATTTTTTCTTCAATTTCACACCATCGAATTTATATAAAATACATTCTAATTGAAGCTTTTAAACAATTATTTCCACCAAAATTAAATAGTATATACGGCGGTTAGAAAATAGTGGCCATAATAATGTAATGACTATAGACCGGATTACACTGATGAAAGTTAATTAACGTTAATTAACTTTAATCAGTGTAAGACGTCTATAAATAGAAGTAAAATATAATAAATAAATAAAATAAAATATATGCACTTTGCATATAGTCCGGTCTCTAGTAATAACATATCAATGTTCCGTTAGCTACATATTTATCCTACCTCAAATCTATTAAACTTTTTTCCTCTCTATACATTTTCACATTAGTGTATATTGAAACTAAGAACTACTACAGAAACAAGTGGTTTGCTACTCAGAAACAAGTCTACGTCAATTACTTTAAGCGGCTACGTCGAATGGTGAAAGAATAGGTGTCGGCTGCATGTAAAACATATCTGACCACCGTTTAGCAGAACAGACATACATTATGGAAATATATTATGCATGATGGCGAGGATGTACTTGAGAATCCGTACGACACTGTTAACTCTTTTGCCAGTTTGCTCTCGGAGAGATGATTTAGATAATTCTATGGGATTTGCATAAGTGCTGTCTAAAAATATTAATACAATACATCTTGATTTTGTTACTGAAAACTACTTACTTTCTGTTATGTTTAAACTTAGCAACAAATTTACTGCAGGTCACGACCAGATGCCAGTATGCGTATTTAAAAACATTGTGGTTCTACATTGGTTAGGTCATTGACAACGTTAATGAATTTTAGTTTAAGAACAGTCATATTGCCTACAAAATGGAAAGTTGCGCAGGTAGTCCCCCGCGTTTGAAAATCTAAAAAATAATTAATGCATTACATGTCCAATAAAAACGTATTTTTTTGACCTGGGTCGTTTCTTTTGTATGTTCGTAATAACCTTCTAAAATATGTCAATACTGATTGCGTCACTCTATATTGCGATTAGACACTAAATGATTACGTGAAACAGAAGCAACACCAAATTATCAAATCGATTAAAGCAGATCAAGAAAGTTATTACATCTTTGAAATACAAATCAAGCACTGACTGCACTTCCTAGTAATGCAATGCAGTTAATCGAAACAGATATCGAATCTCTGTAAATGGGAATCCGCCCACAAATTCAAAAAACACCTACTTCAATAATAACCATACCGAAAGCAAAAGTTCCCAAAATTTGAATCACATGCATGAATGAACCCACTTAGAATCAAACCCCAGTAGATAGCGTTGTGTATACCGTTTGTTAATTAGTATGCCAAGAAGCGTAATTGCAAGTGAAAACGTCTCTTGACCAAAAACCTGTTCATTATTGTGTGTGATTGCAAGAAGTTCTGTTCTAAAGTTGGTAATACTGCCGCATAAATACACACAATCTTAATAGATACACCTGGGCGCGACACTTTTTGGTCAAACACGAACTTCCAACTGGTTCAGATGCTTGAAGAATGGCCGAACATTGTAGGATCGCCGTATAACATACACCAGCGAATTTTATCCGAAAAATTAAACGGAGAGCAGCAGAATTTGTGCCAGGATAGCTACGCAACAAACAGAAACAATGTCGCATGGATGTCTATAGATAATCGAAAGAAGAGCTTCGAACTGAAGCATATTTTCCTTCTAAGGTAATCACAGATTAGGATAATTGAGTTTATGGGTATAACTCCGAAATTGAGTAATCGTCACATTAGAAGAGCCTATCTTGATCTCAGCCAAACAAAGTTAATCTAATCGAAAGCAACGTCAACTCCTTACTGATCTGTATTTCGCTTAGAATTATCCACAAAGAGTTTGCACCTCCAAAGCACATGTTTAATTTGGAATTCTATCGTAATGTCTTAAGATGGAATATAAGAAGAAAACGTCCAGAGAACTGCAGTTTTTAGAAAGAAACAATATTACCATTATTTCTGATCAAGCATACTTTAGTTGAAAGAACGAAGATTTGAAGCTGAATCGCACATTAACAATACAACACTTCCAGAATGCATTCTCTTCATGACAGAGACGCAGGATAGGTTAATGAAATTTCGGTATTTCGCAATTTCATTTATTGCAATACTTTGGGAACTCTTAGGTATCACCTCGTATTGACATACTACCAACATTAAAAAAGTCATGGGACAATTACGTTTCCTAGAATCTAGCTGAATTAGCTGAATATCAGTCGAGTTTCAATAAATTAGAAAAAAGGTAACAAAGTTGCAGCGGGCTTTGTAGATCTAGAGAACTTCTTCAAAAACAATCGTCAAGAATAGGTAGAATAATATTGAAATACTCCTAATTTAAAGCACTTAAACGATGAAAATTTAATAGCAATTCCATAGAGTTCCACAATAGGATCTTTAATAGTTCTTAAAGGTATTAATGACATTACATGTGCAATTAGTAACTGCAAATTAATTTTTATGCGGATGATATACTAGTGCTGTAAACGGAAAACCGAATGTGACCATAGATGTAATCAATGTTGATTTAAAAAAAAATTCCGACTGGCGAAAAGCAAATAAACTTAGTTTGAATACAATGAAGATCAAAACTAAATGAGAAATTTATGAATGAAAATATCGTACCTAAGATAAAATAGCTGGGCATTATTATTATTGTAGTAAATTATGTTTTTTTATTAACTGATCTTTGGATTTGGAGTAACTAGTTTTATCACTTGTTTTGTCAACTTGTAGCATATTTTTGATTGGAAGACAATTCCCAAAAGATAATTTCCGTTCGTTTTTCAATGATAATTGAATTTCCTTGTTATTACCAATGTTACCTTTAATTAAATTAGTTCTTTGTGAAATTCTTAATTGAATAAATGTTTCACGGTTCCGGTAGGATTTGAACCTACAGCTCCTGTTCGCTAGACTGATGTGTTAAGCCATTACGCCACGGAAGTGGCCGAACAAATCGTTATTTAAATCACCATTTATGTCGATAAATTTCCGTTGGAAAATTTAATACCTGGAGGTAATAGTAGCTGCAGTTATGCCCTTGCTATATAAGCGGACACGATATTTTATATATCAATGCCAAGTTGCATTAAGAAGGAAATTCAAGTATCAGATTATATTATTGCTTTCATATTTTCCTTGCCATAAAATAGTTCCTATTCAGAATTAAAATTTTTTCCTCCTAAATTTTCTGCTTGTTCCATTATAATATCGTCGTTACCAGTGAGAATAAATATACTTCACTGTATACTGCTATAGCATTAGTATTACTTAACACTAATTACCAATACAAAACTACATGAGTTTCATTTTCGAAGAAGGTGTAAAGTATAAGAAAGGAAAACATTTAAAAATCAATTACGGCCGAGTCGAAGCAGAAACAATGACAGCAAAACATTCAACGCGAACGTCCTTGGCAGAGGTTATAACCTAAACAGTTTAGAAACGATTGTATGACCGCATAAATGGAGAAGGAAAATTATTTAAGCGGTAGTCGAACGTCTATATTTTTGCAAAGTTTATTAACAATAGCGCACGTACAATACGGGAACATGACATCTATGTAAACACTTGCAAAACGTGTGCACGGAAGAAGTCCGTCATGGAGAATTGACGTCGCAGAGAACCTGTTGAAGTAAGCGGTTGTTGCGGAATTACTTCGCGTATGGTACAATGCAATTGTATTATATAATAAGAAACGAGTCTACTTTAGTTTAGTATAACGCAAACAAACAGTAGCGTACTAAGGCAACCACCTCATTAGCTAATACAGTATATCATCGACTAGGTCAGCTAAGTAGTCCTATACATGCATATTGATAGAAATAGCAGAGCTTTTGACATGAGATATAAGACGCTTTTCTTAACTGTTGTTAATTTTTTTAGAACAGATTTTTGAAGCCATTTGAGCTTCAGTTTAGCGATAGATGTTGAAGCAACTATTCCTACGAATAATGAAATACACTCAGCGAAATTTCTATAGTTTTGTATAAACTTTTACAGAATATTTGGTTTTCTCAACATTTTCGGCAAATTATACAGAGAATATTTGAAAGCATGGTAAATCAAAACAGAAAAGTTTCTATAGGTCCACAGAGTCAGACACCTGCTAATGATAAATGCTAATATTGAGAATCTTCATGGAACAAATACTTACATGTCTTTAAATTCGAATTACTTGGGTTATATTTAACAGAAATTTGCATGTAACCTAAAGCAGAAAAACCGCATAATTTCTGGGGATTAAGACACATTAGGTGCACATTAATACCTAACAGCTACAACATAATAATATATTAAACTCGAATTTTTATTTACTTAACAATATGTTAATATTGGAACATTTCTAATAGGTGTTAATGAGATTAGCTATTAAGTTACAATCCTAAGGCTTGTTTATTTAGAATTTAGAATTAGAATGTTAGGGTAAGAAATAAAAATAAGCGATGGACATCAAAAGTAAAGATAACAGTATCATTAAAACCCAATAAATAGTCTAGTGAATCTTACTGAAGTGCCTATATATGAAGTATAAAAATATTTTAAAATACATATGTCAAAAATATTGTAAAATATGTAGCAAATCAGTTTTGCATTTTTCAGTAATAAATTTCCAAACACATTTTGTTTTAAATAAATTATCATAAATGCTTTAATTAAATATAATGCATATAGATATATATATATATATATATTGAAATAAATATTTACGCAATATTGAAAACTTTCAGATTTTTCAAATACAATATCTGTTTGAAAAATCAAATGAGATTTTATTGGATTGAATGCAAAACAATTATTACGTCTGCCTCCAATATTTATTCGTTTGTAGCCGTTATTATTTTAAAAAATAGCAATAGCTCTACACGCAATTTGAAAGTTTGGTAATGTGATCCCTAAATGAACAAAATACTACTAATGATAACACGAAAAAGAAGGGTCTTAAGAGGTAAACGTTAGTATTAATAATAAATTAAGTGACATGATTGAATACACCAAAAGAGAATTCGTTTATTCTGCTGAATTATGCATTTTTCGTAAATACACTCAGTGAAGTTTCTATAGATCCATATATAATTTTGTAGTTCTCTTATAAACATTTAGTAAAGGTATGAGTTGGGAATTACCTAGAATTATATTTCTGAACATAAAGAAATAGCAGAGACATGACTTTGTCAACATCAACTGTTAGATATGTAAGGGAAGTAAATAAATTTTTATAAAGAGGTAGAATTTTCAAACCGAGCTATAGCGAAGAAAATAGGACAACCCTATAATCTCAACAATTTTATAAAATTGGGCAATTCCAAAAAATCGCGCTAAGAGGAATAACCAAAAACTATCGATATTTCGGTTAGCCTCTTCTGGTAATGTAACCCCGGATAAAATAGAATGTAATATAAATTTATCAATAACAAACGGACGTATACAACAAATATCATTCAGCAGTAAACATTTTCGGTAGTTAAAGAGCCAAACCACCGTTTCAACTTTTCAAAAATAAACAAACGAAAAAGAAGTGAAATTAGTGCGAGATGATATGATGGAGTCATGAGTTGAACAACGTCATATTTTCTGACGAGAAGAAATCTAACTTAGGCGGGCCTGATGGTTTCAAATATTATTGGTAGTGTAACGGTTTGGGTGGCTTTTGCCCATAGCAATAAATAATATGTTTTATTTCTACGCGAAGGAATTCTAATTCTTATCTACAACTTCTGGAAGTGGTTCTTTTGACTTTGGTGAACAATTGCCAACGCGATATTTGAACAAGACAATGCAGCTATCCATAATTCCAGTGGTTTCATTAAAAGGAAATTAATTTATTACAGTGGCCTGTTCGCTGCTTGACAAAAGATGACCATAATAAACAATATTATAGCGTCATATAACTAAAATCTGCGATAGCAAGGTATTGGAATGATATTCCTGTTTCAGCATTGATCAACAATATGAAGACCCAGATGTTTGAAGTTATTTTGAATAAAGGATCTAGGATTCTCGTGCTTTTGTATTTATCTGTAGTTCAGCATTAACTTCGATGCAATTTAATTGGCCGAAGATATTAAGAAAGCCAAATATTCTGTTCAGAAGTTCATACGGAACTATAGAAATTTTCCTAACTGTATATGTACATGAGCTAAATAAGTCACTAGTATGTCTACTATTGTAATAAATATGGTACCGCCGGAAAAGATAAACTTATTAATTGTTAAAAACAGCAGTTGTATTTAACCTGTCCACTAAACAGTGTTTAAAATGTTTTCCATAATTCAATCACTAGGAGCGAATCTGAGGAATAAGCTGGATATGGAAGCAATTCTCAGCACAAGTCGTTCAAAACATCCTTCCTTTTCCGAGCGAGATGCGATCTTACGCTGTCCTGTTGCAATAACGAATTTGACGTAATTATCCAAGTTATGTTTTGCAATGGGCCGGATAAAACAATAGAATAGTATATTTTATGTTAATTCTAGTACCTCATTAAAATCCAATCTCCAATTTCAGAATACAGCAAGCATTATCTTTCAGTTTTGAGTTTCAGGATTAAAAAACGACTAAGAAGTTCCTCTGGTATTGGTATCCAAGGGCCTGAAACCTTGCACACAACCAAATATTCATGCATGATGTCATGGGGCCCTACCATATTCCTATTTCCAGAATTGCACGAATAGTTATCTGTTTTTATTGTTTGAGTGGAATCTTTTAGATTCTGCAGGCTATCTTATATACTCCTTGCACACATTACGCGATTTTTGATCTCCACGTACCCTCTATCCACAAGAAGAAAATAATTCCTCTTTGTGATTTAGACACGTTTTCCATAATTGCAATAACGAAAGTATGTGTGTAGCGGCGAAGCAACTATATTGAACTAATTGCACTAATCGGTCGGGATAATTTCATAAACCTATCAGGACTTGTTTCTGAAAGTACACTACCTATAAATTTTGCGTAATTGAACTAGGACCCAATTTTTATGACATTGGAAACATCTTTCGTAATTTTGCCAGCTCTTAAAGAAAAAAAAAATACCGTTGTAACTTTGTTCAATATCTAGGCATTTTGTTTACTTTAAATAAAAAGAAACTATGAACCTCATATCTAACAAACCCTTGTATGTGTTCTTCACAGAATTGCAAACGAATATTCTTCTGGACGACCGTTTTTTTCTCGGCAGGCGCAGGTAGATGATTTCGTAAATCATTTCCTGCTAATACAAAATGGAAACAGTATTACCTCAAGTATAAAATCCCTTAAACAAGATGACAAAGCATCTACTTCTAAAAGGAAGCAGTTATATAAAAATAAGCTAATAGGAAAGGGGGGTTTAGTCCGTTTCAATTTATGGTACGCAATTATAAACGAACACATTACTGATTTACTCCAATAATTTTCTCATCAACCCTTAATGATAAACACAAATCTTCAAAGTTTCTGTGCAGATTATGAATATTCTGAAGTTTAAGTGTGAAAGCTTGCATTCTGCACTATATCTTGAAACAGACAGTACTTTGTAAGATCTAATACTTTGAAACATGACACGGGCTATATGCCATTCTTTCGAAAAACAAAACTTCGATAACGTCTTTACTAGGTTTTTAATATTGACAACAGTTTCCAAAGTACCGAAAATCAGACACCCCATATAGCAATATTTGAGGAAAAAAAATGTAGTTAAATAATTATTGCGAATTTTAATTTTTACATAAGGATGCCTACCTCCATTTAGAGAAACAAATATTTCAAGTATGATTCAACGCAATAAAACTTCTACCAATAAATCAAACTTCAACAATGTTTTTGTACCTAGCATCAAGGATTCATCCACGTAAAACATGTAATACCTGTGTGCCTCCATATATTATTATCTCAGTCTAATAACAATATAGCAACATATTTTATTACACAAAGTAATAAAACAAAAATAGCACCACTAAACCTCTATACGAGTAAATTTTATTGGATTACTTCCCTTACTGATAAAGATCGTAAGTTGATTTAAATCCAAAGCTCTATTTTGAGGTTTTACAGTTTGATCATAAATAGAATACTTGAATGTAGATAACCATCTTGTAATAGATAATTTCAACTAATCAAGATGGGCGCAAATTAAATTGTTATGGCTTACTCTAATTGCCATGCTCAATTAAATTGCCTTCAATGTGTATATAAAACGAATATGTATCAGGTGCGCGATTCTTAAAATGGCAACCATACGTTCTTGATTCACTTGATTGGAATTTGAAAAACCAAATTGCACAAATTTCAATTTTAAGAGAGGAAATCCGTGCATTTCTTCACGTTTCAGTTCAGATAATACATACAATAGAAGCACTTAAACCGTCACTTTTAATTTTAGTAGCTAGTAAAGACTGCCGAAGTAATTTCAAAAGGGAGTGCTAAATACAATGGAAAAATTAGTACTTTCAAAAAATCAATTAAATATTTATGATTGATGGTGGCGTAAATATGCTTACCAAAGATTGATCTCTTAAACAACATTGTCGTAACTTATTACATGTTACGTGTAGAATTTATGAATTACATCTTATGGCAGAAACTATACGAAGGTGCTATCCAGAGGTAGACGATTTAATAACCCATACAAAAGCAGTGGTTCTGAAATCCTCCAAACATATTCGTGAATTTCACAAACACTGCCCCCACATTTCCGAACCAGTACAGTCAATTATATGCCAGAGAACATACTTACAAGCAGCATTTTATTATCTTCAGCACTTCCAACAAGAGAAGCCTGTCGAACAAAACAACTGACATCAAAGAAAGTTAAGAGAAATTGGAAGATGCTCAAGTTGAAGCAAATTTACAAATTATTTATAAAAATTACAATGGACTAATTGAAGAACTCAAAAAAATTCTTCATTGTCATTAGTGGAGTCATATATTTAGCGACGTAGAAGTATTACTGTTATTGTTAAAGTAGATACTGTATAGCGAAAAAGTTAATGTTCGATGGTACGGGGTCTACAAATCCGTTAAGTACTTGGAAGATTATTTTAATTACACATATTATCATTAAATGGTAAACGATCATTCTAAATATATCATTTAGCATTTATCTTATCCATTTTGGGCATCTGTATACTGAAAACGCTGCTAAATGAGATAAGTGTTTATTTACATTTGTTACCTGCTGAAATCCTTACACGTCAAGTTCTACTGACCAAACATTCACAGTACTAACACTAGTTATCACTGAGTTTTCGGTTTTACATTTAATATGATACATTGAAGACTTATGATTGGCAAAGAGTTGCAAGCATGTATCGAAGCACCTAACGGTGATAAAAATATGACCGAATATGAAAATTATACATGTGAAAAATTCGGAAGTGACAATTCCGATAGTAAAAACGATAACCAACACATAATTACAAAGATATGGAAATGCTTTCCTCAAAGGTTGGAAAATAGAGTAGGAGTCGGAACAACTGTGGCCAGAACTTACAAAGTACGCTACTAGCCGTATTGGTTACATCAAGTTACATTTTGTAATGCAGTAGAAAGCAAAATAATTGGAATGTCAAATCTTGGAAGGGTTCATAGCGAACGCTAGAAGAAAGTGGATATTACGGTTTTTGAAGCTAACGTAACTGTTATTACTTGCTACGATATACCTGTCATATGAAGAATCTACGAAATATTTGTCGGATAAGGAGATACTGATATTTAAACCCACTATGTCAGTGACATAACATTTTGTATATTTCGTGTGGTTCGAGTTATTGATAGAAATACAAAGCGAAACTGATAAACTTGTCCAGATTCGAGGTATCTGAAGGGCATGATTGATATTTTCTCCAAATTGCACTGGACTAAAACTCGGGTGTATCTCTTGAGAAAAACCCAGGCCTGAGAGTTGCATGGGATCTTAATAGCAAACTTATCGTCACAATTTAACTTCGGGCAGTTATTTCTAAAACGATATGCAGGAGCATGTAATTCTTCCGTTGCTGTAGTCAACTGAGAAACAAGAACATAGCAAAGCACTTGTAGAACTACGAAGGAAAGTCAGTAACTAAGTAATAATTAGAGAAATAGCTAACTAAAAACGTTTTACTTTTCACCAAAATCTACATTTACATTAATACACTTATCCTATCGCTTTATGAATGCCCTAAGGCCTATGGCATAAAAGTGTTTGGATTGCCATCTGAACCACTTCGCTAATCGTTAACAACTTTCGAAGGCCCTTAAGAGAATTTCTCAAAAAAAGTTATACACTGCTTTACGCGACAAACTCTTTTCACCGTAAACAGAAGACATTTCCTTATGCATATTTTTTGAAGTCCTTGTGCCCAGAAAAAAAAAGTACAACAACACGCTACTCTTCCGCCGTACACTCTTCGAGCACGGTCTATTTTAACAGTGCCTGCGCACGAGCACGCCAACTGCCACTTGGGTATCATAAATCTGAATGAGCTGACACCTAGTGACAGAAATGGGAAACATCTCGCTACTATTTTCAGCTTTTCCGCAGCAGTTTGTGATTTATTTAATGACTTTTCCTCGTAGATTAACATATAACCACATTCATTTATAACCATAAAACATGTCCCTAGTCCATAATAGTATTCTGTAATATGCTTGATACTTCAACTTGTAACACCTTTTTTCCACGGAGGAGTATTGATCCAAATTGGAATGCTAGGAAGCATACTAAATGATTATGTTTAAAAGAATTACGAAAATGTGTGGGAGTGTATATGCCAAGACCAGCAAAATCGCGAAGTAGTATACGAGGAATTCAGAACATTGGAAGCGCATCTTGTTCCGTAATAAAGATGCCGCAAGCAATTATTGGAAAACGCAGCCGTTGCAGATTTTATCCTTGAATTAAAGCCATTAAGACAAATGCAGTATGCGAAAATCATCATATGTATATTTGCAAAACTCACTGTACTTTTTCCAAACTATGAACTATAAAAATTTTATGACAATATTTTACTATATTATTACAGAAAAGTATTTGTTACTTTTACATTAAATAAACAAGGCTTACTAACTTGAACGAACGACGCAACTGTTAATGAGTTTTGGGTAGAAATCCTGTAAAAACTATCCAAGCTGTAAACATATGAGATTTTCTGAAAGAATTTTTGAGTTATGTTTTATATTTTCTGATACTAAAATTAACGAAACTCAATCAGCCCCCAATGAATTATTACTACATTTAGTAAAAGATAGAAATAGGCTCACCTCTAACACATAAAAAACGGAAACTTTTTCTATTTTCCTGCATGCTTCGGTAGTAGCATGTAGGCGTAGTAGTTATAAGCGACAATTACCTTCACGCATAGCACATATTTCAGTGGGAACCTTTTACTGGATTTATCGGAGTGCTGTATGTATTATTGGCCCATTACCCCGTACCGTTTTGATAAGAAACCAGCATATACACGGTATTAATTATGCTGGCGGAAAAATTACAACGAATAAGTAAACCACACGTAACATTAAAAAGCTGCATATATTCAACAGAAAAAAAAACACTGTGACATTTGTACGCGGAAGTGTACAGACAAGATTCGAAAGATTAGGCAAATTCTTTATCAGTTAGGTATTTGATTTAATTAAAAACGTTTCCAATATTATATTATAATTCTTAGAAAATTTCTTTCAAGAAATCATAAGCTTTGCTTTATATATTAATGTATTACACTTGAGAACATAATTGAATCAATGAAGTGGCATTATAATGATAACAGATGTCGTTGAGTGAGTTTTACGTTTCATCTAACTTTCCCAAACCTCAGAACTGAGCCAGAACAGACCCTTAAAAAAGCGAAATGCTTAAAATAACTAAGAAATATATTGTAATGTAAATCATTCTTTTTAAATAACTCATGCTTTACCTTAGTTTGACACGTGGCTATTAAAGTTTATTATTGCCAAATGTATTTCTTATTCACGGTGTCTATTCTTTCTGATACTGGAGTGACAAGAACAGCTGTGAAACTACCACAGACACAATTGAGCAAATTGTGGACATTAATGAAGAAGTTAAAGCGGACTTAATAGTGCATAAATGAGATTCTTAAGGAAAATTGGGAGGGAAACGATAAAGCAACCAAGGATAACATAAAAAATAAAAAAAGTCGAAAATTATATATAAATAGCAGCAGCTTCAGTAGTTTGGATATGCGAATGGAATAAAAGATGACAGATTGGCGATAAAGTTGAAGCAAAAGTCATTAGAAGAAAACAAAAAAAACAATGGAAGGACGAAGTGAAAATTAGGTGACAAGAAACAAAGCAACTGATGGGAGATACAAAAAGTTGAGATGCGGAATATCAAACACCAGCAGGGTGATAAATTTCGCCAACGTTCAATTTTTAGAGTCACGAAAAAACAGTACCAGAAGAGATGGGGTCAGGTTGTGACGGTTTATTTTTCTTGGTTTCTCTCAAAGGAAGATAATAGCCTGCATAATTGGCAAGAGAAGGTTGAAGTGGATTCATTGGTCGGCAAGGGCAACCTTTCTTATGCCAACTATCAAAATTTCAGACGTCTACTCTTAATAGTTGTTGTTGGATCCAACGCAATCCAAGGGATTTCTTCATGCGTTTCGTAACCGTGGATGAGCCTTGGGTTCACCACTACATATTGGAGACCAAGGAACAGTCGAAGCAGTGGACTTTTCCGGGCGAATCGGCTCCGAAAAAAACAAAGACCGTTCCATCCTCATCAACTATCTGCAGAAGGAAAGAACGGTCACGAAGCAGCGATTTATTGGTCCGATTCGATGCAGTATTGAAGGAGAAACGGCCTCATTTGCAACGGAAAAAGTACTTCCACCACGACAATGCTTTGGCTCATTCATCCCGTATCGTCGTGTCCAAATTGAATGAACTGCGCTACGAATTAGTCTGTCAGCCTCCATATTCACCGGATTTAGCTCCCAGCGACCTTTTCCTATTCCCTAACCTGAAAAAAATACTGGGAGGAAAGAGATTTGCCTGCTATCTGACAAACCTCGAAACATCCTACTTTTCCGACGGCTTAGAGATACGGGAGCACCGTTTGAAAAAGTGTATTGATCTTCGAGGAGACTACATCGAAAAATAAAAATAAAAATTAAAGTAGAAACTACACCAATACCGTGTTTTTCTTGTCGACTCCGGAAATATTTCAGGCCGCCCTCGTAGTATCTAACCTTTCTTTTTATTTTCAAGTTACTTTGAATCTATACAGCATGTTTCCTTTATAATTTCTTTCTAAGTTTGTTTCAAAGTCTTTTGAGTGTTGTAATAAAAATACCATTAGTGAATATTGATTGTTATGTATTGTACTTAACTCGGAAACTAGGCATGCTAGAATAGATCTGTTGAAGTTTATATATTAATTTAATTAGGTGATTTCACTGCAGCTACAAAAAAAAAAGAACAAGTGTTACTCTCATATTCGAATTTAAATCCCAAATAAAAATATATTCTACCGATGACGTTTTCTGCTTATTCATTTGTGATTTATTTGCATTCAAAATTAAATCAGTCTTTATCACAAAAAAATACATCTAATATTTAAATTATTATGAAATACATATAAAAACCGCAAACTTATTTTTTACGTATTTAATCTAAACAAAGCTGTATATTGTCCACATTTTTTCTTCTATTTACGTGTGTCGTAGAATAACCGGATATTCATCTTATCGGTTATATTTTCCTGTTGTCGCATTCGGATTCATCACGAGCAAACATATCACCCAAAAAAAAGGATGACGGTTTTTACCCGAGAACTTTTAAAAACCTTTCGTTTCAAAAATGCTTATACCTGCAGAACAGATACATTTATTGAAACAACATTTACACTCATTTTCGAGCACCGGAAGGAAGTGTACTGCGCCCTGGTGACTCCACGTGCCACACGCGCGATGGTTAACTGGAGAGACATTCCGGAGCATTACCGGTACAAGTACATTTACTTATACGCTCAGTCAACTCGAAGGGTAGTTAAAATTTCCTAGCCGTCTTCGACGGCACGTGGATCCTTTGATTCGCATGGATTATTCCATATATGCTTACGTCTTGTTTCTATCTACTAAATGACTATTAAAGTCCGTATTATGTAGCAGATAGTGTTTACAAATTTGTTAATATTCCTATATATTAAACTGTCATTATATCTTAATCTCCCGTACAACATTCCTGTCTCATTATGCGTCGGGTTCTTAATTGTATTTATATATTAGTTTTACGAACATTGCTCTCTCAATACTAATAATGACAGAACAAAGAATAAACAACTTTTATTGCAGAAATCAGAGCCAGTTTTAATGATCAATTTCAATAAAAAGTGCCTTATTATAGTTAAAGTATGCATTTATTTTAAGCCAACAGCGAGAAAAAATAACAATATTGAACATGATTACTGCAGAATTTCTAAAATATTTGCTACGACTTAACCTCAGTACTAGACTAATACTCTATGCGGAGTAGCTAGAAATATAATGTCACAAGTAGTAAATAGTTTAAGGTCAAAAAAATGTAACTACATTACTAGTATCGGCAAAGAGGGGCAAGTATAGCTACCGCGTGGAGAACAACGTGAAGGGGTGAAGCGCGCGGCACGGAGAACCGAAAACCAGTATCAAAGCACGCTTATTCACTATTATTCGACTTGTCCTTGTGAGCACATACTTAGAAAATGTTGCATTTAGATACGTTTCGGAAACGGCGTATTTCGAATAAACTAGAAAACATAATAGCGAGAACGCCGGCTTTAGAATACGAAGGCGATATAATTAAATGTGTATAATGCGAAAACTATTTGACAAGTCCTAGTAGATGGAAGTGTGAACGCGCGCTAAAAAGTATAAAACACTGTTCTGAAACCCATGGCAAACGATACAGGGAACAATTAATATTTGATATAGGTGTTTGTTTTATTCTATGTAATGTGCCGTTTACTTTACTAAACCAACAAGCATTTATCTGGACCAAGTATTCGAATTATGCATTACCAAGTCAGTCATCGTTAAGAATCATTGTTGTTGTGCCATCTGTTCGTGACTATGTTGAAAGAAGAATTAAAGCAAAATTGAAAGATAAAAAATCGTGGTTATGTGTGGCAGAGACAACCGACTGGCAAATGCATTCTGTGGTGAATGTGATGATGCGTACAATGATAGAGTTTGAACCATCATTCCTTATCTTACTTGCTTACAAATGAGTTGCAAAATGAACTAGTGATGAAATTTTGCTTTCCTTAGGCCGATCTCGTAAAGAAGAGAGTGGCAATCTGGCACATGTAACATATAAAACCGATGCTTTAAACCTTGTGGCGCAATTGATCCCTAAATGTTATCCATGAGTAAATGCTTTAATAGCTCATACGAAAGCAGTATTTCTAAAGTCCCCAAAACGTACAAAAATATTTCATGAACCGTCTCCCAAAGTACCTTAACCACCACAGCCGATTACTACGCATTGGGGAACATGGCTAAAGACTGCGTTTTACTACTGCGAACATTTTAATGAGGTAAAGTGATGGCGGTTTTAGATTTCGATCAATGACACGTCAAAGCTATCAAGAGAAGCCAGAAAATGTTTCAAGATAGTCAGGTAAAATGTGATTTAGAAACTACTCGCAAGAACTACTGTCAACTAGCGGAAGGAATTGAAAAATTACAAAATGATTCGATGTCGTTTGTGAATTTTGTTCAAATTATGGATAATGTTCACTCACGTCTACGTATGGCGGAAGGCAAAAAATAAATGAGAATGTAATACGAAAATTGTTATTGACAGGGATTCAGATTTTCTCATACTAAGACAGGTTTGTGAAGGTGCGTCGAAAGATCCGTTAAGTTGTTATAAGTATTACTTTAAATTTGCAAATATAACATCACTCGATGTGGAACGGTCGTTTTCATCAATAAAAAATATTTATTCCGCACGCCGTATTCATTTGACTGAATCAAGTGTGGAAAGATATTTAGTGATTCTAATATTTAATAGATGCCACCTAGTTTGTGATTTCACGGAAACTTCTTAAAACAGTAAGTGTTTCAGCATGTTATACCATATATTTTTTATGATAATTTTATTGCTATTGCTCTCATTTTGTTTAGAAATCAGCAAATGGATTTATTAATTGCGGTGGTTTATTATTTAAGTTGCAAGTTCATGTATCATGTTTTTCGCTTAGATTCTGTTCTACGTTTGCACTACTTATTCCGAAAATTAATATTCTGCATAATGCCCCCATATATAATATGTGTAGCGTAGCAAATAAATATTACACTGATATTCTTCTCGAATCTAAATAAATTTTCAATAATTTCATTTTGTTTGGCATAATTTGCACGGGCCTTATTAAAAATTACTCCTTACGTTAATTATTCTTATATCTTTAGTTTCTAAGTTTTCTTTTCCCGATGTATGTAAGACTTTTTTTATTTTTTTTGTCCTGTAATTGGTATTCTGTTGTACAACAAATTCTATCGTTATTATTATTATAGCTCGTTTGGAAAAGCCGTCCCCTTTGTAACAATTTACTTTAAGTCTTTCATCTCAAATTACCAATTTACCCCCCAGCACATTTAGAAACTAGTATATAGGAATATATTAACGTTATATGTGCTTGGCCATAAGTACGATTTTTAATTTCACTCGTATTTATATGTATATACGCTCACATAAGAAGTAATTCCCCTACTTACTAATAGCGATGTTAAAAAAACAATACTTCTACTATTCCACTATGTACGGAAATGCAATTCTGGGAAATTCCCAACTTTTACCGTTGATTAATGTTTATAGGGGAATTACAAAATTACACAAAACTATAGAAATTTCACTAAGTGTATACTCACTAGCGCCCTCTTTGCCCAATTATTATACTTAATTTTTATCGATACTATCATTCAAGATACAATAATTTTTGAGATAATAAATAGAACACGTTTTTGTAGTCACTATTACACATTACTACTACCCGAATAAGCTAGTTCGTTTTATATTAAAAGTTGTTTATACATATGCGTTTACATGGCTCCTTTTTCAAATTAAAACGTTAAAGAACATTTTTTTATACCCCCACGTGTAAAATTTATCAAGCATAGTCGTAAACAACGCCTACTAAAATAGCTTTGATAATAAAATATAACTGTAATCACATTTTGTGTTAATTCTAATAATCTAATATTACCATTTTTGATCAATTACTCTTAAGCCTTACACGAGAAAATTTTTATCTGTGTATATGGGCAGACAAAAATGCTTCGTGTAATTCCTGCTGAAAATTATCCTCGTTTGATATCCATAAATTCATATTCTTCTGATAGTTCCGATATTTCATAGATTCTTCAAAAATTGTAATGCACGAAGAACGAATAAAATAGGTATGAATGAAAGTTAAAATTCATAAAACATGAAATAAACATATAACCAGAACACATTATACTTTAAGAGAAAAAAATTAATATATATATACACGAGGACGACCAGATATGTTTCCGAAATCGGTAAGAGATGGCGCACGAAAGTTTAAGTGGATTCATTGGTCCGCAAGCGCAACTTTTTTATGGCAACTGTCAAAATTTCGGACGTCTACTGTCAATAGTTGTGGTTTAAGAGTGTATTTTGTGTAGCAAGTCAGATGGTTTCGCAAAAATTGATAAAATCGAATTTACTCGAATGTACTCAATCCTTTTCGACCATCAGCTTCTGGGTGAGCCGGTTCAAATGTGGCCGCACAAGCACAAGTGACGAATCACGCAGTGGACACCCAAAAACCGCTAGCAACGATGAAATGGTCGACAAGATTCAGGATGTCGTATTGGCCGATCGCTGATTAAAGCTGAAAGAGGCAGCAGAGACAACAGGCATCTCAGAAGAACGCGTTGCCCATATCCTACACGAAATTTTGGATATAACAAAGGTATTAGCGCGATGGGTACCGCGTTTGCTCACACCGAATCAAAAACTAAATCGGGTGACCCTTTCGGTGGAGTGTCTGGCCAGGATCCAACGCAATCCAAGGGATTTTTTCATGCGTTTCGTAACCGTGGATAGGACTTGAATCCACCACTACATACCGAAGACCCAGAAACAGTCGAAGCGGTAGACTTTTTCGGGCGATTCGGCTCCAAAGAAAGCAAAGACCGTTCCATCGGCCGGAAAGGTCATGGCGACTATTTTTTCGGAATTGGCATTGATCCTCATCGACTATCTGCAGAAGGGAAGGACGACCACGAAACAATACTACAGCGATTTATTGACCAGATTCGATATATTATTGAAGGAGAAACAGCGTCGTTTGCAGCGGAAAAAAGTGCTTTTTCACCACAACACTACACCGGTTCATTCATTGTCGTATTCAAATTCAATGAGTTGCGCTACGAATTAGTCTCTCATCCTACATATGCACCGGACCCGGCCTCCAGCGACTTTTTCCTATTCCCAAACCTGAAAAAATCACTGGGAGGAAAGAGATTTATCTTAAATGAGGAGGTCAACGCCATCACATATGGTTATTTTGCTGACCTCGATACAACCTACTTTTCCGACGGCTTGAAGCACCGTTTGAACCGCTTGAAACAACTGGAGTACCGTTTGAAAAATGTAGTGATCTTCGAGGAGACTACATCGAAAAATAAAAATAGAAAAACCATACCAATACCGTGTTTCTGTTGTCGATTCCGGAATATATATATAGGAGTTGAAAAAAAGACAACCAAAAAAGGTAGTCTAGTGAGCAAAAACCCCATATTTCTAATTATAAAACCACCGACTATCAAAAGCAACCGGCTAAGATGTCAATTGCACAAACATATTTTTAACACTTCAGGTTTTTACAAGAATCCAAATTTGAAATTAAAAATATTTTTAATTTATTGTATACCAAAAAAAAGAAAACCTAATAAACAGAACAAATCTTATACTCCACATCCTTTAGTTAGATTCTTTAAATATTAATCATTAGCTTATAGTTGTTCGATATTATTTATGTTTTCTCATCGCCCAGATGTGTTAAAAGACGTTATCGAAGATACAACATTCTCCTGTTACAAACAATATATTACTATTATGGTAATTATACTCGATAATTTCCATATGTTTCATACTACCAGAAGCTTATCGTCACATAAATAACAAATCTATAACATACAAACTTTATACTTACTAATCGTTGCAAACTTCGACAGTTGCAAATTTGACCGTTACTACCAATAACTATAACCAAATGTGTTGTTTAATTGATTTCTATATCTCTTTTTAGTTGACTCATATAAAAGGGTTTAATTGTTTTAAAATGATAACAATTCGTAAATTTAAACGATAAGTAATATAAACCAGCATGGTTTGATTAATCACAGTATTAAATTTTATATTAAAAGCCGAACCCGTTGTATAATATTTTCGAAATAAGTAACTTAAAGGGCATCTTGGATGCTCTAAAGAATACCGTACCCTTTTCCAACTTTTAAACGATAATACCGTTATTGCATGTAGTCACCTCTTATTTTATATAAATTAATATTATCAACAGTTTAATTCGGAAGTAACACCAATGTTCTTATCTTAAATAGAAGATAACAATAAAAATATCAAAATTCCATCTGTCCAAAATCAAGTCCAATAAAGTAAACAACTAAATAACAATAATTGTCGAAACAGAAAGTGGTGGGGAAAGGAAGACCAACAGGTCAGCACCAAGACGACTGGCTTGGCTTGCTTGAGTTACTTTCTAATCGAAGTAGTTGCCCAATCCCCTTTAATCAAATTAAGAACATAGCTATGTTTGTTCTGTGAATGCTTTCCCCATAAAAATTAAAGTATCGATGAAAAGCTTCGTTATTTTAATTCGACGCAAAAATGCGAAATTCATCTCTTAAAATATGCGACAAAAATATACCAATATTTTAAAAAGGATAACGGTTTAAATACTTTTGAGCTAACTTCTTAAGAAAGTTGCTTCGAAATATGATCTTATCCTTGCCATGTTTGAAAAAATTTAATGTCTTCCTCCTCACATCGTACAAAGTATTTGTCGCGGCTTGCCAATATTTTGCGGCTCACATCTCAGGACCAGGATCAAAGATTCGCAGTTAGTGACACACCTAAATCTATACGACTTTGGTAATAAAAAGAACCCGGGCAAAATCACTTATTTCAAAGTAAGAGCTTAAAATCTATGCGAAGACTTATATAGAATTTAATACCCGAAAATATACTAGGTAGTATAAGTGGGTATTAAAGTTTATACTATATAAGAAAATAGGTTTTACTTTGTCTATGCGTCGACTTAATTTGCTGTGGGCTTCTAATAATAATAATAATTTATTAGTCCAACAACAAAATCCCTTACAGGACTGTATTCCTATGATTATTCTGATCACATTGTGTGCAGTAACGAAACAATTATGTCCATACAGTTACACATTTGTAAAATGAGTAAGAAAACGTGTACAGACATAAATGCTTTCTTCCTACTTAAAGTATAAGTTTATACAAACCATTCTAAAAAAGAAAAGTTGCTGAGCGAGTTATAAAAGTTTCTGGTCATATGTGACACAGGTTTAAATGATACATTGGTTCTTGCTCTCGGATCTTTAAGAGTTATGACATGACGTACGCTACAAATTAGTTCGTGAAAATTTGCATATGCCAACAAATCAGAATAATCAACCTTGTTGTGCAATAAATTCAAGAAGAAATTTGCGCTAAGATAACAAAGCAGTATAATCTACTCCCCTGTGTGGATAAACCCCACAAGTCATGAAGAACAAATATTTTAAAAACCTTTTCTGAATTCGTTCAATTGCCTGATGCTGATAGATATAATATAGAAACCAAAGATGCATATTTTAAACGGTTTCTAACTAATGAATGGTATAATGTTTTTACAGTAGTAGTATTTTGGAGGTTACGACAACATCGAATTACAAATCCAAATACTTTCGAAGCAGAAAGGCACGTTGTGTTTATGTGTTCAGGAAATGATAAATGGCTGTCAAACAGAATACCAAGATCTTCTACCATAGCTGTTCTAGTGCGTTGTAGTGCAATGTGCCTGACCAAACAAATTCACACGTTCTTAATAGGATCATTTTCCAACTATTATCTGACAAAATAATCATTAAATTTTTCCTAAGCTTCTTTGAAAACTTGCAATGACGTTTACATTTATTTTTATAGCTACTTACTATCGAAGATGTCAATAAAATAATCATGTTTATACTACAGTCGTCGGCCGCAGAATTAAAACTAGTTCAAAGAATCTAGAAAATTGGATTTGAGAAATTTCTCTTTGGGATAAATGGATAATACCTTTAATTTCTTCGTGTATATTATATTACCACAGCTCTTTATAGTAAACGTCCGATTAGGAAATACGTAACCTTAATTAAATAATAATAAGAATTTATAAGTTATAATTAACATAACATACATCGCGAAACACTTACCTAATGAGTTTATATAACGAAAATGATTGTAATAACGCAACGTTTGCATAATGGTCTTTAAAACAAGTAAACATATATGTAAGAATACCGTCATTATTATTAATCTGTCTGAATTTTGCCGTACCTGTACTTTTTATAATACACTATTAAATTTTACAACATAGTTGCTTTTCTCGTCGTTTAAAGTTTATAGCATTCTTTCTTCGTTAGCTACTATTTGTAAGGGCTCGACTAACAGTACTGAAGGCCTTTGTAATGCTATCATGGCGTTCGCTATTATTTGGCAATTATTGAAAATAGTTTGTAAATCAACTTCAACTTGATAGTCCTAAAATTTCAATTTGCGTGGTGCACAACATACTGACTAAAGAATTAGATATGAACAAGCTGAGTGCAAGATGGGCGCCCCGAATGTTAACCATTGATCAAAAACGAAATCGGGTGTTGATTTGCAAGCGTCTTTTGGAAAGGTAACTTTCTTAGTCGGTATGTGATCGTGGATGAGTCATGGGTGCACTACTATGATCCAGACACCAAAGTGCAAAGTAGAGAATGAAAACATCACGCTTCTCCTTCTCCATGCAAGTTTAAGGTCGTGCCGTTTGCTGGAAATGTTTTACTATCTGTGTTCTGGAATCCTCAAGAAATCATCATGACTGACTATTTGGAAAAAGGACAAGGCATTACAGGGGCCTATTACGGACAATCGATTTCTAAATTGCGAGACGCTATTAAATAAAAACGCCAAGGAAAGTTAAGGTACGATGTATTGTTCCATCAAGATAATGCTCCCAGCCATACATCTGGCATTGCTATGGCTGCTATACACCAAGCAGGCTTTGTATTAATGGAGCACCCACCATATTAGCCGGATCTGACCTTTGGTGATTACAGGCTGTTCACCAAATTAAAAGAAATCTTACGTGGGGCAAAATTTTCCAGTAATTATGAAGTGATGCAAGCTGTGGAGAGATGGTTTGCAGAGGTCGGACAAAAATTCTTCCAGGAGGCTGTTGAGATGCTGGGGCGCCGATGGACCAAGTACATTAGTGTAGAGGTATATTATGCCGAAAAATAAAAAATATAATACCACGGTAGTTTTACTGTAAGAGGGTCAGGGGTACGGGGTAGGGATCCACCCTCTTATTGACGTTTCACCAAATAGTGCGGCTGGTATTTTCAGGATGATGTTGACGGTTCACTGGTCGTCTGACTAATTAGTTATTAGGTAATACAAAAGTCAACAGAAAACATGTCCATGTTATTAAATCAAAAGGAGGTCATACAAAATACTAAACATACATAGATGTATATTTTAATAGGTATTAATAAGGTAGGACAGAAAAATTATTTTCTACTAGTTTGAAACACGGTATTACCATAATTTCTAAGTGCTCCTGATTTAATGCCCAATCACGTCCCCTCTTTCAACGATCTTTATACTGCCATAATAGAGTATCTAGCGTTAATGTTTATTTTCCTTCGAATTTCTAGATGACTAATTACCGATAGTCGTTTTTACTATTAGTAATTAACTAATATACAAACAGAATGCTGGTACTCCAACATTACTATACTATTTGAAATAAAACCACATTTTTCAGATATAGAAAAAATGATCAGCGTTAACATTAATGAAATGCTTTCACATGCATATTTCCCTCTTCAAAATCGTTTACAAACGTTACGCACATGAAATATTTTAGAGATAAACTAATGGAAGAAAAAATAGTAATCAACGACCGAATTCGACGTCCAGGTGAATTTCCAATCGAAAGAACGGAATTCGAAAAGCGCATCTCTCGTAGGAATTAACTGATTAAGTGCTTAAAACGTTGCTAAACTCGTCGATTAAATAAAACAAACCTTGCACGCTCCGAAAAATAACGCATTCCACGTACACAGGCGACCCAACCTACAAACGGTAGGTAAAATTTTTTACTTTGGAACGATGCAATTTTACGGGAACGAAATTAGCCGTAGTAGATAAAAGAGTTGAAGAACCACTACGACGATTTTAATAGTCTTCTAGATAAGCGAGTCTAGTCTCGCAGACAATGGATAAGTAAAAAACATTAAGGGAACTACAAATATGTCTTACATCTTAAACTCGTTGAAGACAATTCTGATATGTAGGCCGGTTTTGTCACTGTCATTTTTATTTATTATGATAATTATTATAATAATATTAGTTATATAAAATGCACATTTTGCCTTACAAATTACATATGTTCAACTCCATATCTTTCGTCTATTAATTTACACTGTAGAAGTACAACCATCGCATTTAGAAATGCACAAGAAGTAAAACGCAAATTAGGGTATTATCATGAAATAATAACATTGTAATATTCTGGTACAAATAAACAACATAGACGACGAAACAGGGTAAAGCATTATGAACAACTGTAGTGCAAGGAAAATATCGACGAAATAACAATACAAGTAAAAGACGTAAAAGGTTTGGATGATATAGATTTTACAGAACTGACAGAAGCCTTGAGGGCTACTAAAGACAGGAAAGCGACCGGTATGGATGACATCGACACTGAGCTTTTGAAATACGGAGGGCTTATACTACACCTAAGACATCTATCTACATGTATTTCATATATGTTGGAAAAATAGTATTATCCCTGATGATTGGAAAATTACCGAGGAATCAGCCTATTAGACACTGCTTATAAAATTTACGCCAAAATATTAAACAATAACTTGAAAATCATAGCAGAAGAACTAATAGAAAAGAAAGAAATGAGCTTTAGGAAAGCCAGCTCAACCACATATGGAATATTCACTCTACAATAAATTATAGAAGAGCACAGGGAATACAACTGAGAAACCATGGCTTTCCGGGGTAAATATCCAGTTAGGACGAATATAGTCAATATAGTAAAACGATACTGTACTGGAAGAGGTGAAATACTTTAAGTATTTAAGCTGCGATGTATCTTATGATCAGAACAAAGATATGGAAGAAAAACTGTATAAATTCACACATATCTGTGAAACAATCAGCAGAACTTAAAAAAAGGAACAAGAAAGGATACACAAATAAAATATTACAAGACAATAGCAGTTCCGGCCCTCTTACAGTAGTGAAAAATGGAAAGCAGGATATAGACAGAAGATATGACATTTTTGAGAAGAGTGAAAGGTTGCAGAATATCTGATAGAATAGAAAATGAAGATATAAGAACAGAACCAAACATCTTTGACATAAATGAGAGAATAAAGGAAAACAAAAATAAGTGGAAGGAATGCTTAGAACGGTTGCAAGTGACCAGGTTTCCAGTGAGAGTGAGGTTTTATAGATGTTTAGCAAGAAGAAGTGTACGCATACCAAATAAAAGAGGATACTGTAACAAGCAAAGTGTCTAAGACCTGAAGTGAAGAAGAATATATAGAATATAATTGTTTAAAGGACACTAAAATGCCGATCGGATAAAAAATAACATAGTGAAATAAACGGTTTTATAGCTTTCCGGTTGTAAAAATTAAAAATAAATACTTATTAGTTATATATGTGAACCTCATCTATAAATGTATACGTCTGAAATACAGCAGCAGAGTATTTCTCTTTATCTTATCTTACGGATACATTATTAAAAAAAAAGACTTAATTCGTTATTGTAATGATAATCTTTAACACAATAATATCATAAACATTTCAAACATTTTAATTAAAACAATTATGCAACACATAAAAATACTTAAAACAAGCAAACTTACGCTGAAATGTATTAAAATCTAATACCGGTTTTAAGACGAGATCCCAATTTCCTCCGTGATAAATTGCATAGTACGGCTGCGATATTCGAGATCGACTAGATATTGATAAATCGATTACTTACTTCTGATCTCCGAGAATTTTTTTAAAGCGAATAACACGCATAATGCCGTATATTTATAGCGCACAAAGACGTACTTGTTGTATATTTGCTCACTGATAAGCCGCGAAATTGACATCGACGACTATTCAAACAAGACTTTCCTGCTAAAGTATCGTCTTACAGATCAAATCGAAGATTGTAAAATGTTAGGTGCGATGTTTTACTACTGACGCACTTTTAAAAAATGGCAAAAAATATTCGCACTTACAATAATTCCTGGTTGTAATAAATGTAAGGGAAGAATTTAAGGTGATATAATAAAAAAAAAACTAAAATTTATGAAACTAGTGTGAAAATCTTTACGTAAAAAAATTAATAAAGTCTGATATGCATCACGTAGGGTACTATCCTAGTGCCACTTTTGTTTATATTTTATCAACATCTGGTTGCGATTTACGTTTTGGTTAACAATAATATAGCGGTGAACACTAATAAGTGTAAATATACAGAGTGGCGAAGATAAAAGAGGCCCGGTATGAACACAATATGACAGTTAACACGAAATGGCCGCTTGCCATCACGTACAGTATCACTCGGAGTCCCTTTTATCTCAGCGACTCTGATTCATTCTTTGCACTGATGGCACAAAATGTAATCTACAAGACGAAAATATAAATGTCATTCTAAATAAACAAAAAATTTAAAGGGTTAGAGTTGTAAAATACCTCGATGTAATGATAGATAAAGATTTGAACTTGAATGGACATCCGGACTGCATTTCAAAAAAGATGGAAAAGAAAGCTTACTTTCTATAAAGAATCGGTAATAATTTTACAAAGTATACGAAACTACTTCTGCATGAATCTATCGTCGTAGCACGAATAGATTACTCTTCGGGTCTTTGTATAATTTATCACCAGAAGGAGCGTTTCAACTGCAAAAAGTATAAAATCGATAGAATTCATGTTGCATATCTTTAACTGTGATGAGTGTGAGACAAAGAATTTTTATAAAATGTTTTTATTTGATAAAGAACTGGCTGAATTTAACGGACTTCCGACTGTAATAAAAGAGTTGTCTTAACATTAATAGTTTTAACAATCGTCTTAAATTGTATATATTTGAAAATTGTAGATAATCACGTTTCTAATGTAGTCGTTATACTTTATGTACATACATATATATTGTTCTACAAATAGCATTGTTAAATAAACTTTATGATTGTTGTTAATATGCATTACTGTACGATATATTTTGAAATTTCGAATTTTTAATACTATATTTTTGTTTGGTTAAAATTTAATTTCATTAATTTCATTGAATATCATTAATATAATACCATGAACGTTGTAGAACAATAAGCTAATCTTCTACTATGATTTTATCCACAAATATTCAAATTCTGACATTTATATGTGCTATTTTTGTGTCATAACTTCGTGTAAGCTTTTTTGATTATTCCAATAATTTTCATTAATTCTTGTATTTCTAGTTCTTCGTTCTTTTGTTATTATCTTGTCCATCTATAATGGATTTTATATTGAATCAAAATCCAATATGTACATATTGTTTTTGTAAAGGAAATGTGAACATGGCAGAACAAGACAACCTGGTGAAAATGCATTTCGAAGGCTGGATCGACGTCTTCGAGTTAGAGGAACCCAGTGTTCAATACATAAAAAGCTAAAACGCTGGTCGACCAAGACAAAAGCGCAGAATACAACTAAAAGAACAAATTCTAGTTGCAGCTTCAGCATTAAATAACCCCAGTAATAAGATCGTTCAAGAACATTTTTTCAAACATAGCATATTTCTAAAATTCAACCATTCTATGAAAACATTAAATTTTAAATTTATAATTTTCACCAACGGACAGAGGGAAAACCACCTGAACTTTAGGAATTGCCATTAACGTTCGGTTTGGCATATTAAAATAAAAGGTCGTTGGACCAATTTATCTACCAAATCGTATTGATACCAATGAATACGTATGTATTGGAACAAGTTAGTGAAGAGATATCGCTGGACATACATCACAACACGATTTACATGCATGGTAGTCAGCATTCCCATTTTACTTGTAATATATAGGAGTAATTGGATGAATACTTCCCGAACAGATGGATTGATCGCAGCAGTCCCATCTTATGGCTTACGAAATCGCTTGATCTCAACTCTTTTATTCAGTGTTTCATTAAAAGGAAAATTTACGCGACAACATCTCAAGCCGCTGACGAAACAGTTATATGTTAGACATTACACGGGGAAGACTCTAATAACTAGTAAAGCTTAGATACAAACGGGCTCCCATTGTAACATTGAATTAAACAATAATATCACTGATTTCCAATTAGACGAATATCCAAAAATGAATCAGTCCTGTGATACGAGGGCGGATCCTGATGCCCCATCCCTCACCTACTTCTAACTGGTTGTTTGATCAATGTTTTTGACATTTAGTTAACTGACATTTGTAGATCATATCTACATAATATCAAGTTAGTATCTCAAAGTATTGTTGTGCTGTGGCTAGTTCTTGAATTGTGTGTCGTGATTGTTCATAAAAATGGATCCTGTAGAACAAAGAGCCATAATAAGATACCTCCCGAAAAAGGGCATGATGCCAACTCAAATTCATAAAGATATTATGGCAACTATTGGCGAGTCTGTGGTTTCTTATGATATGGTCAAACGCTGATGTCACATCCTGTGAAAACCAACATGTCGGTGGTCCTGCCATAACAACAGACAAAAACATTAAAAAGGTACACGATATCGTACTGCAAGACCGACGAGTACGCTTCAGGAACATTGTGGAAGATACTGACTTTTGATATCATGTAGAGCACAACATAGTGAGTAAAGAATTAGATATGAAAAAGATGAATGCAAAATGGGTACCCCGAATGTTAACCATTGATCAAAAAAGAAATCGGGTGTTGATTTGTAAACGTCTTTTTCACGGTTCTCCTTCTTCACGTAAATTTGAGGTCATGCCGTCTGCTGGAAAGGTTTCGGTATCTGTGTTCTGGCATGCCCATGGAATCGTCCTGACTGACTATTTGCAAAAGGGACAGAGCATTACAGGGGCCTACTACGCACAGTTGATTTCTAAATTGTGAGACGCCGTTAAAGATAAACGCTGAGGAAGGTTAAGGTACGGTGTGCGGTTTCATTAGGATAATGCTCCCAGCCATACATCTGGTATTGCTGTGGCTGCTATACACCAAACAGTCTTTGAATTAGTGGACCACCCGCCATATTCGCCGGATCTGGTCCCTAGTGATTACAGATTGTTCCCCATCTTACGTAAGGCAAAATTTTCTAGTAACTATGAAGTGATGCAGAGAGATAGTTTGCAGAGGTCGGACAAAATTTTTTTCCAGGAAGCTATTGAAAGGTTGGAGCACTGATGAACCAAGTGCAGTGTAAATGGAGACTATGTCGAAAAATACAAAATATAATGCCACTGTAGTTTTACTGTAAGGGGATCAGGGGTACAACATAGAGATCCACCCTTGTATATACTATAATTTAACATTTTTCAATATGTTTTATTCTAAAAATAATTGATGAAGAGCAAATCATATCTTCCGTAGTATGTAAAGTTAAAGATGTAGAATTCACCCATTTGTTACTACTAATTTTGAGTAATATATTTTCAAAGATTGAAATACAAGAAATATTACCAATTATTACGGTACTATGGAAATACAATGCCGCTAAAGGTATATTTGTTCAAGTGCTTCCTAACATACGAATCTTAATGCAGCATTTTAATAATAAGATCTTCGGTTCAGAATCGAACAAAGGATTTCGCTACGTGTAACTTTTGCGCCAATTTATACACACCTTGTACAGATCCGTATTACTAATATATAGGTTCATGAATTCAAAAAATGTTTGCATTTCGAGTAGTCATGGACTGCTAAACGCAAGTTTGTACTTAAACGTATTCAAAATAACCTTAAATAAAACGTGAAAAACATTTATGAAATAATACCAATTTACATTTTGATTGGATTGACTATTACGAAAATAACACTTCAGTATATGTAGTTTTTGATCATGAGTAACCAATTCATTGTAAAATAATCCAATAATAAATATCTATTTCAGTCTGTTTGATTTATGTCCAAAAAGTGCTAATTTATGAAATTTTGTAAATATATAATAGTATACATTAGGAGACGTTTTGTATAATATTTTGTGAAATATTTCCATCCATGATTGTATAACAATAATAACTTTTTTAAGCGGAAACTCAAATTACCTAAATGTTTCGTAAAAACTGCAGTGGTGACTTTCATGATGAATCAAGTGAAGTACTGATAAGCCCAATTCACCTTAAACTTATGTTCAAGAAATAGTTCTATCTGCAATTTCATCAATGGTAAATTTTAAGCGTAATCACTATTTATTTCTTTTTTTAAACATGAGTACATGCACATTAATTCTTCTAAGGGTGGCAGAACATGAATTTTTCCGATATTCCTTCACCTGTTATTGAACTCCCGAACCGACAGTGACAATTTTTACTGTTGTTCTTTGACGTGTTTAATATTCTTGGGGTGCAACGAAATAAACATATTTATTGAAATAAATACGCAGGCTTCCACGGCCATCGTCAGTAATAAACGAACTACTTCCGGAATTGGACCGTATCATGATGAGATATATAGAAATGAAGCAAGAATGAGAGGAGAAAGAAATAAAAATAAAAAGAGATAAAAAGATGTAAAATGAAGGAGGGTGAAAAAGAAAGAAAAAGTGAAAAGAGTAAGAGAAGGAAAGAGAGAGAGAAAAAGGAAAAAACTCTTATTTCATTTCTATATATTTCATGACACGGTCCAATTCCGGAAGTACTTTATTAAATATATTTATTATTATTATTTATAATCTAAAACTATCCGAAACGTAAGAACTTTTTGATCTCATGTTATTTATACTTTGTTCGTTCGCAATATTATGTTTACGCATGTAAATTGTTATACTATCGATAAATTTAGTTTTTACTTTAACCCTCTACTCGACGCTGATGTAAATTTATTGCACATTAACAAAACATAGACAATAGAAATGAATCAAAACACAATGAAAATTCTACTCGTTTTATATCCTAGTGCATTTCAAGATCACGTAGTTTTGCTGATTAACAAACAGAACTCAGCAGACAGATTGCAGATATAGAAGAGAAATATGAAAAGCAGTTATACAATAAATAATATAAAAAAACTTACGCAACTTCTTTGCATTCGTAGTCGGAAGATCGGATTCAGGGTGTAATACGTAGATCAGTACACGATCAAATAAGAAAGAATACATATCTTCAATTTTGATTGAACAGTAACATGGTAATATCGCGTTATCGTTAAAAATATGATAAGATAATTTATTCATTCTGTGCAAATACAACAACTACCAGTTTGATGTAAATTTTAAACTTAATAAACATACGCGTAAATTGAAAGCGGTGACGCGGCATTATTCCAAGAAAATCCATTAGATCGAAGTCCTGCGGCCATCGGGACAGAAAATAATCATCGATGCAGGTTAAAAGTAATATTGTTGATTTCAGCCGAAGTACGCAGAGGTGGCGAAAAACGTCGCTTTTTATTTCTTTACACGTATTTACTTTTTATTCGATGCGAGGATTCTAGCGGAAAGCAAGATAAGAATTTTTTAATAATTTTCTGTTTGTCCAGCAAGATATTGAAATACATCAAATAATATCAATGGAAGATTTCTTGATATTTTGCAAACGATAGGAAAGTATTTAAACTCTTATTAATTCTGAGAATTTATTAAAACCTCAGAGAGAGAAAGCGATAAGCTTGTAATTCTTTTCTCTATTTCTCTTTCTCGCATGCATTGTACATACCTAAATCTGATTAATTTACCTTTCATGCTGTAAACCATTTCTTTCTCTCCATTCGATCCCTGGTAACGAAACTCTCATATTAATTTAGATAACCGTATTGTTATATCAGTATTTTCTCTTTTCTTATCGAATGGAAAAATGGGACTGACTACCCGTTCCTTTGGATTTTTTTTTGTTTCTCACTCATCTCTGAATAAATCTAAAAGCCACTCTTTCCCTTACTATCTAGAAGTTTTATCATTTTCGAAGCTATTATATCTGATCCGTGTGCTCTACTTTTCCTAAAATTTTCTCTGGTTCTCTCCTTATTTCTTTCGCTTCTACTTTTCTCTCGCTATTTTCCCCCGCCGTAGTTTAAACTTATTTCCATAGTGGTTACCCCCTCCCCCTCTTTTTTACAGTATCCATGATTTCAGTTATTAAACGAAGGTGATTTTTCTTGTTCCTGTTATTTGCTTTTCATTTCTTTCTTTCATAGATCTAACCATGCTACAGAAGTCTACTATTTGGACCGCATATTTCATTAATTCCTTTTCCAAAGTTTTCCCAACTGTTCCTTCTTTCATCTTGTACCATTTTTTAGCGCTATTTCTCATTATTATGTAATTCTTTTTAATTTCCTCTATTTTTGTTTGTATCTGTTTAATTTTCATCTCAAAGAAATGAATTCCAAGCTGTATAATGGTTATACCGTACGACCCTGTACACTACACAGGGTCGTTCACAACGATGGCCTATTAAAAGTATCCCCGGAAATAATAAAGATATCTTTTTGAAGCTTTGGTAGATGATATTTTGGATAATGATGGATGTTAAAAATATTTTCAACTTCATGGCATTCTTAATTAAGCTGGAAGCGAATGTAAACTTTTTCTTTTTTACTTCAAATGGAATACTCTGCATATTATGGATTTTTTAAAGAGATATTTCAAAGAATGCTCAACGATATACGATATCATAGCTCTAGAGGCTAACACTTTCCAGCTATTAATTTTGTTCCGTAAAAATTTACAAACGCAAAACTTTTTCCTCCGTCGATTATCAAATATTTGCGTTAATTATTCGTCTGTTATTAGTTTAAGCAAAACAAAACTAACCTTATCAATTCTGGTTATTTATCGGTAATAAATAATTGATTTCACGATCTTTTGAAAAAAAAATGATAACGACTGAATTTAGATATGCATTTACCGCATTTCTTTTGAGTAGAATACCTATGTAGACATTCTAAGAAACAGGAGTTGCTATTTAAATTTGGAACACTCTGTATAACATTTTTAATGTACATTTATAGCAATACACAAGCATTTATGTTACTAATAAAAACTTAAAACTGGTTTATATGGATAATACTGAATGATGCTGATGTTTAAACTAAACTTGCGTTTGTCAATTTATTTTTCAAAAAAAAAATTATATCTCAAAAGTGTTACGTTTTGGATCTACGATATCATAATATCGTAATATAATGTACAGAGTATTTTATATGAAATGGGGTAGTTAATATTCGTTTCCGGTTTTGTCAGAAGTGTCATGAAGATGAAAATACTTGTAGATCTTCAGATTTTTCATTATCCATAACATCGCCTACAAAAGTTTCAAATGATGTTTTCGTCATTTCGAGAAGTGCCTCTAATAGGCTGTCGCTTTCCTTCTTATTTTACCGTCTTAGCACTTTTTTCCGCTATTGTACATATTTGCATCTGTTTTTTTTTTAATGAATAGTTTCTTTTAGTACCTAAAAAATTTTACTATTCACTGTATTATTTTTCTCCATATGATGCTCTACTATTTGTTTTTTTTTTGAGATAAAAGATAACAAAACCTTTGCCGTAAACAACTTCAAAGGCAAGTTGGTGTTATTTAGTTGACAACGAAATATTCAGTACAATTATTGTATGTTAAAGATTGCTAAATGATGTAAAACAGAACGAATTGAAATTTTATTTATGATTGAATGTGACGACACAACAAGAAGATAACAGGAAATCTGTAAATTTGTTAATAAATACCCACAAAGGACACTGATAACCCAGTCCATTGTGAGTAAAATAGAAACATTTTTTTCAGTATTGACATAGAAATTTATTGGAAAGTGAGTGTTCTGCTGTGGATGAAGATACTTGTCTGAAGTCGATTATGATGTTAACGTACTACATAAACTAACTGAAAAAGCAAGAGTGGTATCCATGCACATTAATGTTATTGTAGGAGCTACATGAAACCAGGCGTATAGTTGTTGCAAAAGTTTCAAAATGGCATAGCTCAATGTCAAAAAACTGTTGACGAAAAGTTTGAATAATTATTAAGATGACGTTTTACTTAATATGTTATTACAATCTATTATTTGTAATAAGAATAGACAGACATTGTTATTTTTGTTACCTTTCAGTAATGAATTTTTTTAATAATTTCCTAATGCAACTTAACAAAATATTTACATTAACAATTTGGTAACTAAATAGGGTATCAAAGTGGCACACAAAATTTAGGGGTTATCACCAAAAAAAAATAACTACCAAATTACATTTAAATGAATCACCCTGTATATTTAGTTATTACATCGAAAAATGTAGAAATAACAAATAAAAATTGAGTACTTTTTTGAAAATTTCTGAAAATATAATATTTACCTATATATTTAACTTATGTCCTACTTTTCACTTACAGTGTAAGTACATACAGTCATGTGCAGGAAAACAGCAGTGGTCTTAATTTAGCTCAAATATCAATTTATATTTTAAATAAAGAAATTCAAATTTATTGAACTCTATTCTTACATGTTACATAACTACAATAAGAAATAAGTAAATTTCTTACTGCCAAAGAGAAAATAAAACTGTTTATATTGCAGGACTGGAAAATAATTGAACACTAAAATACTTTCCAAATTCATTTCTACTTAGGTAATTGGATTGAAAAACTTGATATTTGGGTGCTTAACCTTTATTCTTTATCATCTTCTGGCACCTGTGGGGCAGCGAATTTACCAGTTGGCTACACGTCTCTACTGCCTTTTTTGGCCATTCAGCTTAGCATAATCAATATTTTGTTGCTTAGCAGCAAATACAGCTTTTTTCAACTGCACCCATAAATTTTCAATTGGGATTCAATCCGGCGATTGCAGTTGCGATGGACAACCCAAAACGCGAACGTTATTATCTCGAAACCGTGTTTTCACTTTATGAAAAACATGTTTTGAATAATTAGCCTGCATTTACAGCCATCTTAGTGTCATTTCTTCCTCTGCATATCGCAGAAGCACAGTTTTTAATATGTTTACACAGACATTAGCATTCATTATGCCTTACATCTTATGCAAAGGGCCTACGCCGTACCATGAAAACGAATGGTGGTCTACATACGTATTAGTGGCACGCATCAGAATTAAATAAAACTATTTTAGTTTCATCTGACCATAGCGCATTGCGCCACTATTTTTCGTCCTATTGTCTGTGTTTGTGAGCAAACGACAATTTACTCTGTATTTGCCTTTTATTTAATAATGGTACCTTTCTAGGCCTTCTTGCACACAACTTTGCTTGAATCAATCTTCACCTAATAGTAAAGGTGCTTATAGAAAGGTTTAATTCATTTTTATTACAGTGGAACTTATAAACGGTTCTTTGCACAAGCTATAATGCTTCTGTCTTCTTTAGAGCTAGTTTTCTTTTTTTCACCACAATTTTCTTTCAGTTTTCTCCAGTTCTTGCCGTTTATAATCATTTTCGCAGAACAAGAGAGGGTTTCTTGTATAAACTTGTAGCTTTTCCTTCTATTAGAGATCGAGAATAATTGCTCTTTTTCCGACGAACACTCTTTTCCACGGCCTATATTACAGAAATATATAACAGAAATGGATAATTAGAAAGTGTTTGTATTACTCTGCAACAGACAGAACTTTATACATCTCTATTTAGTGCCGCCAACTACGGTCTGCTACTTCAATGCATAGACAGCGCAGGACTAGAACACCCAGTAATTCCCCCTCAAATTCGGTACTTTACCGGGACCATATGTATTCAGCGATTTTAAATAATTTTAATATAGCTGCGTCAGAAATACATGTTATAAATGTGATTTATAAGTACTAATTTAGGGCTCTATTTTTGTGCACATGACTGTATGTATCACACATTGAACCGAATATGCAACAGTGGCATCATCTCACACAATCTCCTGGTTTCTGGTTATTATTTATAACCATTTTCAATGGTAGATTTAAAATTTTCTAAATTTTTTAGTTACAAACCGAGAACTATATATTTTTACATAAATCTGCCAAAAATGTAATTGAACCAGTAAAATATCGGATATATATTCAAAAGAAAAACAATTTCTTTCATCAAGTGAAATAAAATTGCTACATTACCTATTTGGGGACGAATTTATTCCTCCAGCATAGTTGATGTGATTGGAAAGCTGCGTCAGCTGGGGCGCTTCTAAGCTTTGCTGTTCGCTAGGCGAGACCGTATTTAGAAATGCGACTCTCCTAGGCGATTCTGGGCTGTTTGAAGGATCACTACCATTCGGTGATTCGGTTACAACACCTGGTGGCACCTCCAGCTGCAGATAATGCGTTTCTGATTGTTCTTCAATGTGACTCTAAAATTTAATTAAAAGCAAATCATAATTCAAAAATTTTGAACATCATTGTATATACGATTAGTTCGAATTTTTCTCCAGAACAGATACTTTTCTTTTATATTGTACAAATGATCAAACGCACCTCATCAATACGGTTGAATACCGGGTATTCACCCTCTGACCTAAGGTTAGGGTAACTTTCAACTTGGTAAGAAAAACATTCCAGAGGTGTGTCCGATCGTGAATGGGGAGATGGTACCGCCCCTTCCGGCTGGGAAGGCGGACTATACTGTGGTTGTTCCTCCCCGTAGCCATCTACGCCTGAAACATGCACATGTGTAATTTGGGTTGCATATTCAGCAGGAACAGATATAAGAAAAATAATACATTTATATCTACAAACTTGTACTGTCTCAATGTTAGAATGGGGCTTAATTAATTGAATATGAAAAACGAAGTAAACAAATTCTCAAATGTTTAATCTTGCTATTCAATACTCATATGTTAAAAAATTTAATTAATATGAGCTAGGAAGATAAATGAAACTATTTAAATAAAATATATGCCATACAAATTTAGTATTATATTTCTCAAATATTATACAGCGAGATCGCAAAATATGGAATAAAATTCACGAGTGAAGAATGCGCAAAAATGCGTAAGCAAGTACCGTAATTTTACACAGTAGCCATATTTTAGTAGCGTATTTGTTAAATTTATAATGTCATGAATATTTGTTTCAAATAATAATCTATATTTTTCTTCTTCAGTGCCATGGACCATTCAATTCCCATTTCAATAGTTACAAAAAAATGGTCAAAAATTTCATGTTTGGATTTTTACTAGATTTATCTTATATATCTTGATAAGTGACACCATGCTTCATCCGAGAAGAACGACTTGCCAAGAACATGATCAGTATTCATCGTAGCTCAAAACCATTGGCAATAATTAAACCGGGTTGCGTGATCAAAGAATAAAAGCTCCTGCAAGCAATGAAACCTGCATCGAAAGTTTTTTAAGGATTGCCTGGCATGTCCATAATAGCTGCGCCTGCTGTGAAAGCTTTCGAATAGATTCCTTAGGTGATTGAATTATGCGTTCCTCAACATCTGCTATAATTTCGGCTGTTTGTTTTGAAGGTCTACCATTACCGGGTTTTCGGGACACAGAAAATTTGCCACTGATTCTTGAATAACTTTCCACAAACTATCATATGTTAGTGAAAAATTTGGAAATTCTGCCCGAAATTCACCTATAGATGGTTGCAAAAGGTACGGCTATTCATTTAAGCATTTTTGTCTACGAGGGCGACCTGAAATATTTCCGGAATCGACAACAAAACCACGGTATTGGTGTGGTTTTCTATTTTTATTTTTAGATGTAGTCCCCTTGAAGATCAATACACTTTTTCAAACGGTGCTCCAGTCTCTTCAAGCCGTCGGAAAAGTAGGATGTTTCGTGGTCTGCCAAATAGCCATCTATAACGGCGATGACCTCCTTGAGGCAATCTCTTTCTTCCCAGTGATTTTTTCAGGTTTGGGAATAGGAAGAAGTCGCTGGGGGCTAGGCCCGGTGAATATGGAGAGACTAAGTCCTAGCATAACTCATTCAATTTGGACACGACGATGAAGGATGAATGAGCAGGTGTTTTGTCGTGGTGGAAAAGCACTTTTTTCCGCTGCAAACGAACGTTTCTCCTTCAATACTGCATCGAATCGAGGGAATAAATCATCGTAGTATTGCCCCATGATCGTCCTTCCCTTCTGCAGATAGTCGATGAGGATTACACATTGGGAGAAATAGTCGCCATGACCTTCATTTGTCATTATCAACTCACTACCAAAAAGATATAGTGAAGAAATAATTTCATGATTTGCTAGAGGGTTTATATGATCATACAATATGTTATTAATGCGTATAAAATAGATATTTAACAGTCATAAACAGTATCTAAAATATATGCATATGAAAAAATAATATAGGATAAATCTTAAAAACTGAAGAAAATAACATTTAATGTGTTTGTTTTTCTGCTGCTTTGATAATGTTGCTAATACAAAGTCCATAGCAATAACAAGAGCTTAACTAATAATTAATGTTAACCATTCTCAGTTGTTTAACAAAATCAGAAACAATTAAATATTACTGAATGCACATATCTAACAGTTTTCTTTTTATTAGCAGCAAATAGTAACTAAATATGTTCTTCGGCAAAATTTCAATTATGTAAACAGCAATAAATTCATTTTAAAAAATAGCAAGAAGGTAATTAATAAGCAAATGTCTGCAATGCAGTACCTATCTTTGCGCAATAATGTCTATAAACATATTAAATATATGACGTAAGAATACTCAAAAGCAGTGGTTGGAAAGAAAGAATATATACATCAAAAAGTACACCAGAGCTAAAATATAGCGCAAGATACTCATTAAAATCATTGGAGCTCGACGAAAAACAGATAAAGATATATAATTAGTATAGGATGATAATTTTTGCAAACAGTGTGATTTAATATGCAACATATCTAATTTTAGAAACAACTATGCAAGTATTATTTCATTTATTCTTAATCATGTCTCCTGACACATTTTGGACCAATTACCTGATTTTACTGTAACAAATTTAAATGACACAAATTTATTTTTGTTAAAATTCCCCTTTTCAATTTTTTTTCATCATATAATAATTGAGCAAGCGGAATCAGCAGATGGTAAAAAACGGTATAGCAGTTTCAAACGTCATTACTCGTACAGCAATGTGACACATGAGAATATAAATTGCCAATTTATTGTTAGTGGTCCATATGTCGTAGGTATAATAATGTCGAAAAAACACGAACAATGTCAAAAGAGTCGTCTACGGACGCTATTTTGGCTCAAACATAATCTTACGACTGCTTTAAACCTTTCAGAAATCGCTAACATTAGCTGATGATGATGAACATTGCGGACGACCAGTAACTGGGATTGCACTAGAACGTGCCGTTGGTATTTGGAATGCAGTTATTAATTAATGATCGTAAACAGATATTGGTTAATCCAATATATTTTGAACATTGTAGTAGTATTCTACGGTACTTGCCAGCGGATTTTATCGGATGAATTTAACAACGTAGCGGCGACGTTCGTGCCACGAATACAAACAAAGTTGCATGGATATTTGTGCAGAATTGACACTATCCATTAAAAATTTCGCATTTCCAAATCAGATGATTAATGCAGAATTCTATCGTGACGAATTAAGGGAGATATGAGATGAAAAGCAAACATCTAGAGAAGTATCACATGAATGATACCCTGATTAATACAAGGCCACACAGTGCTTTTATCATACAGTAGATTTTAGTGAAAAGAGCTCCTTGCGATTCTTTCCTCTTTGCAAAGATGAAAATCATCTTGAAAAGGGCAAGATATATGATACATCAGACAAAACAAGACCTTTAGGGATATTATTTTTAAGGTAGCCCAGATGAACGAGATCCCAATACTATGGAATTATATTTATCATTAAGCCTTCGGAAACATATTTTGAAAGCGGTTGGATATTCCCCAAGTCAGGATTAATACGTATGGTTAGTATGTGTATAAATACCGGATTAGATTGATCGACGAGTGTTAGTAGATTTCTTAATCGATTTTCGACTTTAGAATACACTTGCACTATTATTAAATGAATTCTTTGCAATATCAACATTTTACCGTACAGTATTTTTGTGTGTAAAAGACATGTTGATAGCAAACAACACAGGTTAAATGCGGAACGTGATGTACCATATTATAAATGTCTATGTGACTTCATTTATATGTTAACTGTATACAACATTCCACAGACAATGAAGAATTTTAAAGCACAATACTACAGCGAATTTTTGCGTCACTCTAGATCAACAACAGAATTAAACTAATATAGTACGCAATTGACCAATTATTTTTAATATTGATAGTAACCAAGCCGTACGCTACTGCGAAAGCACTCGTTTCTGCAGCCTTACTTATCGTTCCACTTTGGATGTTTTTGGTTACTACCTTGTAATAATTGGTTCGTAATCCGTGATTGGCTGTACTGACTATGCGTGGCAAATACATGTTGTATACGAGGAAAGTGTATGATAATTCATACACTTACCCAAGTAAATTTATAATTTATAGAACAGACACGGTATACATTTTACAATGCAATACGTTATTAATGAATGCATGCGATAATCGAACGTATTACATAACAGTTGAAAGGAAAACCTCAGTATTCAACAAATAATAATCATTAATCTACGAAATCCAATTAATTACTGAGGTCTTTTATTATTAACTACTCTCTTAATGAACCTGCCGGTCTGCTAGTTAGTAGAACGAACCGATTAAAAATGATCTTACGCAAATTTAATCTAACGTTTAAAATGTTAGGTCAGTGCAGGGTAGAGGAGATGATAAAATTTTAATAAGGTCAATTTTGGTGATCCGTAATTTTTTCGTGTTCGGACGTTTGTATTCGACGTTGTAGACATCCGCATAATTCGCCGAATCACTGTTTAAAATGGACGATATACGAGTTAGTAATTTAATTTAGTCTTGTAGAGACCGTATTTGCGTCGGTAAATTGTATAGATGACGAACATTGGTATTGCATAATCCCGACGACGAATCGTATGCTAGAGCTGAAGCTAGATTTGTGATCGGGTTTTTCCATGAATGATATATTTTTTTTAAATTGTACGTTTGTAACGTAGGTTAGATGTTACCAACAGAAAATGGTTATAAATGGTTTAAAATCGTTCGAATTCTTAAGAATGATACGAATACTTTTTAGTAAATTATTCCAAAAATGTTTTTAAACTAAGAATCGTGAAAACATACATATATCACCTGTACCATATAACTACTTGTTGCTGTTTGCAGTTGTAAAATATTTATTTCATTTGACAGTCATATACAGTGAAATCGAAGAGTATGGAATAAACTTCATAAAAGTGAAGACAGAATGTTCTCGTAAAAATATTCAAACATATAGCAATGTTATACAGTGGTCATATATTATACGAGACTTGCCTGGAAAGTAAGTACCGTTTTAGAAACAAACTCATAAAAACATTTTATTCAAAACAAAAATTATATCTGTATGAAACAGCCTTTCTTAAATTATTTTTCTCTAGAGTTGCTACCGTTGCTCTAACATTTGTCATAGCGGAAAACCAATTTTTCTATACCATGTTCATGGAAAGATGACTACAGAACACCGTTTCTTTTATATCATTCAAGTTCAAGAGTAAGTGATAACCAGAAGGTGCGAAATTGGGGTAGGCGATTGAACTGCTCCCAACCGAATTATTCACTGAGGCTTTAAATGACACCACCAGAATGGAGACGTGCGCTGTCAGCAAGCAACACAATGCCTTGACTGAGCCTGAATTGAGACGTTTGAAGGGAGACGCCTTAACAACGACAACGACGTAAAAAATACAGTGGCTGTTTTCACTGACAGCACCTTTCTATGAAGAGGGTATAGAAAAATTGGTTTTCCGCTATAACAAATGTCTCAGGAATGGTGGCAACTGTATAGAAAAATAATTTAATTGCAAGTATTAATAAATTTAGTTTTGAATAAAATGTTTTTATGAATTTTTTTTCGTAAAATAGTACTTACTTTCCGGACAAACCTCGTATTTTGTTGGACAACATTTTTTGAATTTATGACATCATCGATATTTTTTTAAATGGCTACATACACCTTGCTTTCTTCTATTTGATAGAGTGCTCTAGTCACTATTTTCTATAGTACAAGAAAGTAATGTGATAGATTAGATCATTAGATAGTTTTTAAGGAAAACGAGAAGAATCATCTTATAGTTAGTTGGCCATGACGTGTAGGAAAATACCGAGTAGGATGTTGAAAATGCAATAATTTGTAAAATGTCAAACAATGTTCCATTAAGTGGATGTGATTTTACTATTAAATGCTCGTGTGAGCGTGGGTGCAGTACATTCAAAGGATATATTTTTTTAGAATTTAAAATAACCACCCAACCAAAACTGTAATATCCATGATATCGATATACAGCATTGACAAAATGTGTCGTAACCTTTCACAGAAATCCACAAAATCTAACTTGAGTTCAGATAATTTTTGACCTAATTCTCTTATTTAAATACGGTAACGGTATCTAAGTACTAAATATGTAAACCAAATTCAATTGCTTAAATCATCTAGTGGCAGTTGTTAAAGGCGGATCAAAAGGCAATTATTTTTACTTTAAAAAGAGAGCTGCAAGTAAACGCATTTAGTGCAGTCTTCCACAATGAATCGGTTCCTAAAAGAATATAATGATACTGGCAGTGTTGCAAGCAAAAGATGAAGAAACAGAATACTATGACCGGGTTTAGTTTAAACGTATGTCAGCTTCCACAGAATTACCTAGAGACCGATAGGAGAAGACAAGAATAAATTGTAAACACATCAACTGTAAAAAAGCCATTAAAATCAATAATATTGCATCCACGATGCCCACGCAAAAAGACCCCGTTGAACGAAAAGATCCCCAGTGCGTTCGTGAACTTCAAAACTGGACTGCTAAACAGTGGAATAACGTAATTTGCTCTGGCGAATCAAAACTTAGTTTGTACGGGCCAGACCGTACTTCGTTATAGAGGAGAACTTTTGAATGACTACCCAAAAACTACCGTGAAGTTTTCCATAAGTATAATGCTTTGGAGGTGCTTCTCTTCCAAAGATACGAGTAACCATGCCATTCTGGACAAAACTGCGCAAGTTCGGGACTCAAGAGGATAGAAAAATTAGTTTAAAATTCCATACGCATTACATTTTACAGTATCATTCTGCACCATGTCACCAACTTAAAATTAGTAGTACAGTTGTTAATAAAAGCACATCGAAAAAATGCCCAGAACTCAATACCTTATATAATGCTGCTAAATACAGCTACTCATATCATTGGTGGGGTCATCTACGGGAAAGACAATGTGAGGAGAGAAAAAACGCTAACACGCGAACACGTTTCTGCTTACTCGGCGTCATCAGCGCGCTTTCGAGCGACTTTCTCAACCACACACTGCAAATTCCCTCTCTACCAATATCACTCTAAATAAACGGTCAGTGTCTTTTCTTAGCGCTAACTAGTGTCAAGAAAAGACACTTGCCTGCCGCACATAAACGTCACAAGCGGATACAGAAACTGTACTCGCTTTCCTCTCATTGTCTTTCCCATAAATGATCCCACCAATGAGTAACTGTATTTAGCACCATTATATTAAGTATACAGTTGTTATTCTACAATTGTACATTGTAGGTAAAAAATTGTTTAGAAGAGAAAAGGGTATTGTGTCCTCGCTCTGGCCTAGAAACAGCCCCAATTTAAATCCTACCGAGGACTGATAACAAATAGTTGTCAGAAACAAACATAAAACAAAGCAGCAACTAGTCGCAGCAGTTCAAAAAGTATAACTAAAGATGTTTCAGTAGAGTATTTACAAAATTGAATGAATTCAATGGTGAATAGAACTAGGGCTGTTATTTAAACAATGGAAGCTTAACTAAATAATAAGTAAGATTATTATGTTACTAGAAATAAATCATGCTTCAAATTTAAAGTGATGTTTTTATTTTGTCAGAGATTATATTTTTTAAAAACGTGTGTATTAGTTATAACAAAGGTGATAAGCTGTTAATTAAATTCTAAAACGGTTTTATCTGCGGTATTATGCATTTTCACTCTATATTTATACTGAGTTACCTTCGCAAAGCATTGTGTATTTATTAAAATTGTTTAAGCTTTATATTATTACGAATTATATCTAAAGTTTAGAAGTTTATGCTTATATGAAGACTGGAGATATTCTTAAGATGCATATCAATGATTAACTAGTTTGACTAAAGTAAGTTAGTTTGACTAAGTATAACAATACTCACATCTAACTGTTGAAAAGACAAGAAGATTACATTTGTTCAGTTATAATCTTAAATATGTAAAATCAAACTGAAAATTCACATTCTCATTTTTTTACAATGTAATAGTATTACAAAAATTTTAATTTCTGTAAAACAAAAATTGAAGTAAAGTAAACGTTTGCAGCCTATTCTGTGTAATTATATGTTATGTAGATGGCGTCATCATTAACAATGAAGGTAATACAAGAAGCTATCAATTAATAATTGTCTTGATAATTTTTCTCTTAATAGACAATTTCTATATAACGATTATTTTTTTTTGTTTTATACTATTATTATTATTTTGAACACTAGTTTTCCTAATGTATACTGTTTTCTTTGAATAAAAGCGGCTAAGTTTGCGCTAGAAATATCTGCTATAGTTGTTTCCATTTCTTGATTGGTACCAAATAAATATTTCTTTCATACGATTCTAGACAAACAATTAATAATACGCCTATCTGAATATTCATTTAATCGTATCCATTGATTAACCAAAAACAACAGTTAGTTACGTCCGGTGTGGCTTTCAAATTTCAATCATTAAAAACTAGCACAAAGATGTAATTTTATTATTTATTCAATAATAGTAGTAGTAGGTGGAATACTTTTATCTGATCAAAAGTTGAGATCAAGTAAACCTTAATTGAAAGCGTAAGAGATAGTGAAGTGCACTAACCATGTATCTTTTTTATTAAAGGTAATGTCGAAATAAGCATATATCTTCTTGTAAGGCTATTGTCAATAATTTTAATTGTTGAGTGAAAACTTCGTCCATATATCGTAAAACATGATTTCATTAGTTATACACAACGTAAAATTTTTCCCGACTTTTTATATACAAAATGTCGCGATGATTTCTCTTGTTATTAATGTTATAAATCTGTTTATACGCGCAGGAGTCAAGCAAATGCAAAACGACTACTTTACGTTTCTGTTATGTACAGTAGCTTCTACTTATCTGAAAACTACATAAGCCTAAATCAAATCTGAGTTTGGACTACTACTACTGTGTTAGTATTTGTCAATCAAAATAATACTATATTTTGAAGTGTATGATGGATTTCTGCTAAATCTTATTGTCACACGTTAAATGATTCCTATCAAAATAAAAACGAGTTAACCAATGCTTTTCAAAAAAATACCACTTTTTCATTCTTTGATTTTTTTCAAAAGCTAAGTTTTTAAGGTATAATAACGTTTGAGATGCCAGTAAAATTAATGAAAGAAGAGAAAATTGAAATTGTGTTAATTGTCAAACTGCCGTTGAAATTAACCATACAAGTTAAAATTGTACATATTGTAAAAGATGGAAATTTTGAAAAGCACCTAGATTAAAGCTTTTGCTTTGAAGGATAGTGACAGGAGGGTAGATCGTTTGCCAAATTTATTTTGTTTAGCAATGAAGCAACATTTACATTTACAGAACAATCGGTTTCCAAAATTGTAGATAATAAACATTTAGCATGCATGAGGTATGAGTTGGCAATTACCTAGAATTATCTTTCTGAACCTAAAAAAATACCAGAGACAATATTTTGTCAATATCGCAGCTGTTGAGGAAGTACCTGCGTATAAATGTATAAGTAGGAGCGAAATTTCTATAATTACACAAAGTTAGACAGACATCCTACGAAATCAGCCATTATCGTTCAGTGTAAGAATGGCTCTAAACATCTTCAAAAGTTTATTTATTGCTATATATATATTATCGAAATATACATAGCAGTTAATAAAAATGCTGGAAATGGTTCTGATAGACTTTGGTGACAATGTAACTACCCATAATTCCGAAACGAATAAGGGAATGGCTTCATCAAAAGGAAATCAATTTATAACAATGGCCTGCTTCTCGCCCGATCTGAACCATATCGAAAAATCTTTGGGGAATATTGGCAAGAGACGTGTATCCCAATAATAAACAATACGATAGTGTCAAAGAATTAAAATCTGCAATAACTGGTCGTTAGAATAATATTCCTATTTCAACATTGACCGAATTGATAGAAGATGAAGACCCAGCTGTTTGAAGTTATTTTGAATAGGATCTAACACTACTAAGTTTAGTAAGAATTATACATTTTTTATGTATTTATTTTATTTATTGATTTTGTATGAATGCGCATAGAGAAATTTCGTTATTTTGAAGTATCATTATTGTAAATATTCTTCATATAAAATGTGTAATATTATTTTTGCTTGCATGTGTGTGTTTTTGTAATTCACCATTAACTTCGATGCATAATTTGCCGAGGATATTCGGAAGACCAAAAATTCTATTCAGTTCATATGGAACTATAAAAATTTGTACTCTCAATATTATAATACCTCTCTCTTCTTCCTAAATCTATTAGTACATTACCTAAAGGAGCGAGAAGGTCTACATCGAAAAGGACTGGCTATATGGTAGTCATCTCACAACACGTCGCTTAGAACGTTATTATATTATATTTTAACCGCGCATTTTTGGAAAATAGCTTTAATAATGCTGTTAAAACATGTTTAAAGTACAAAAGCAATCAGTATAAAACTGGTACTTGTGGCTCTATCTATAAACCCTTCTATACCCGATACATTTAGCACGAAATCATACATCTTCAGCATTCAATGATATAAGGCTTCAACAACGCAAAGAAAGAAAAATTCTCCTCTCTTGTACTTTTCGAATTCGCTTAGATTGAATAATGAATGAGTTCCATAAAATAAGTGATTTCGCCATGTCTAATTAATTACGATGAAAAAATTTTCTACTTTTTGTTGCTTCATAGTAATTACGCATGATTGACGTAAAACGGGTATTTCTGTATCCACCAATATAAAAGTCGGGCGACTTTGCAATTTAAGTTCAACGCTTGATCTTGAACAAGAATCACCTATTTTGACCTCCTTATCAAAATTCTCAAGTTCTTAATATTGCTGTAGCCAAATTTACAAAAATAAAGGACAAAAATGATAAACATACCACCAATTGAATATATATAGAATACATATATTAATACATTTATACTGATACTTTTAATCGAAATTTATTTTTTGACTTTCATTTATGTGTGTTCTAAACGCAAAATTGATTAATTAAAAAGAATTGCTTTACACAGTGAAGAAATATTTGCTGTTGTAACTTACGAATGTAAACGACTACACGATAATAGTGCGTATCGAGTATCACGCTTCAATAGCGAAGAAGGAGATATCTAATCGAAAAAAGTGTAAAGCGATATATAAATGTGTATACACATTTATAAAATTAAATAATCAAAATGTACACATGTAGAAGTGTAGGTCATGAATAGATAATTATGTAGATAATACACGTCTGCCATACGTATCTTAAGCTTGTGGTTTGCGATAGCGAGCATTATACTATGTCTATGGCTAAAGCTTGTCTCGCAAGAGATTTTTAACAGATTAAATTCTTCTTAATCATTTAATTTATGCAGCTACTGTATACAACTGTATAATTAAATCAATTAGAGAACATAGCCGAATAGAAATATAGCTATCGTCAGCGAAATTTCTAGTTTCTGTTGAATTAAATATTTGTTTTTTAACATCCTGCACAGCTTCTACGTTAGTCATTGTTAAGAGAAAATTAGACTGGGAAATTTACTAAACTGTTTACAGCGCCATTAACACAACTCGGTTAAACACCACTGTCTACCAATTTGATCAATGTTGAAGTAGGACATTCACTTGGGATGTTGAATACTTGTAAGAAGTATGTTGGAAAAATAACGATCACTGTGTTCCTTACAAAATTTCTATATTTGAACGAAATGCACATTTCGTGTATAACGTATACACATCTTCAGTAATTAAGTTGCAAGTACTTAACTAAGAAACAGAGTCTTTTTGAAGTAGGAATTTATTCTTATTCTTTATTCGTGTTGAAGTACGGACAACAGCGTTGCCTTACAGGAACACTCGTGCGACGGCATTTGTTTACCAAAGCACATGAGAACTTTCCAGAAGTTCTATAAGAGGATTGTAATTCATTCGAGTAGAAATAAAACATGTAGGTACTTTTCCAATTGCGCAAAAAGCTCCCTAAATCATCGCAGCATTTTTAGGTAATTTCAAATTTTTACCATTGGTAAATATTTACATACAATACACACAAATTTTATAATTCTTTCTGAACTTAGTTGTGTGTTAGTATTCAAGATAACTTCAAACATCCGCGTTTTCATATTGTCTATCAATTCGGCCAATGTTTAAATAGGGATATCATTCCAACACCTCGTTATTGGAAATTTTAATTCTCTGGCGCTATCGTATTGTTTATTATTGGGATACACCTCTCTTGGCAATATTCCCCAAAGATTTTCGATCAGGTTCATATCGGACGGGCGAGCAGGCGATTGCAGTAAATTGATCTCCTTCTGATGAAACCACTTCTTTTTTTGTTTGTCCGGAATTACGGATAGCTGCATTATTTTGCTGAAATATCCAGTCTTGCGTCGGCAGTTGTTCACCAATGTCTATCAAAACCATTTCCAGAAGTTGTATATAAGAATTAGAATTCATTCCGTACAAATAGAACATATGGGGGTTTTATTTTTAAAGGTAAAAGCCGCCCAAGCCATTACACTACCGCCACAAAAATTTCGGCTCAGTGTTCTTGCGCAAATTGTGCTAATAATATTTGAAGCCATCAGCCCCATCCAAGTTAAATTTCTTCTCGTCAAAAAATACGACATTGTCCCACTCTTGATCCCATCTCATGTGATCTTGCGTAAATTTAGGTCTTACCTGTTTATGTATGTGTCTTTTTTAAGGGTGATTTTGAATCCTTTTCTAACCACCGGAAACGTTTACTGCCGGATAAAATTTGTTATATACGTCTGTTTGTTGCTGATAAATTTAAATTGTATTTTATTTGTTGCACAGTTCACCAGGAAGGGCTAATCGAAATATCGCAATTTTTGCCGTAGGAATTGCCAAATTTTATAAAATTGTTGATGAGTTGATGGGATCGTCCTATTTTCTTAACTAAAGCTTGATTAGCAGACCTTATCTCTTTATAACAATTCATTTTTCTTTTTTCCTCTTCGGATAGCACCTTAGCTCTTCGACATTTTTATTAGCTGATACGTAATACCTCTGCTATTTCTTTTAAGTCCAAAACTGTAATTCTATATAATTCCCAACTCATACTGTTGCCAAATATTTATAAGAGAACTACAAAATGATATGGAACTATAAAGATTTCGCCGAGTATACTACTGCAATGCTTTCCTATTAATTTAAAATCATATTTTGAACGATGAACAATTTGAGTCAAATCAATTTGACTTATTTCAACGTTTGTCATATAAGCTTAGATTATTGCGCACTCCATCATATTCATGATATGCAACGTTGCCAAATATATACTGCTAAAAAATGGTTTCCGAGAACAATGGAAACGTAGAACTAAAGTTTACTACTCGAATTTTCAACTGCAAACTTTGCAAAGAATATTGTCACGTGCAGCTTTTTCATTGATTTACAGAGTCCCATACACAACCTGCGAAACCATACGTGTGGCAAAAAAATCAAAATGTTCCAAATAATTTTAGTTACATTACAATTTTAATAGCAAAAATATTGTTAAAAATTCCACAAGTATTAGAACATTCACTTATCTTGAATAATACACCAATAAATCTGTAATAAACGAATGCATTTACAAGCACGAAACATGTATGTAGATAAGTCCAATGATTTATACTAGCTATCATAATTGTAGTAGTGTTAATGTGACAGTAATTATATAAAATTTAATAAAGACTTAGGTTAAGGTTTTCAATTAACAAAGTCTTCGTAAGTTTGTTGATTGTTGTAAGGTTGTCGAGGAGCGACGCTGTCATCTAAATCTATGCTATTTTCGCTGCTCTCTGCCATCTTTTGTTATCAACAATAAGTAAATGTATTTGGCTAACAATCTTGGAAAGGATTTATTACAAAAAATAAACCGTACGAGAACACCAAATGGAACCATTACTTGTCTAACCTTGTAATTTAGTCTCATAATACAAAAAATTCCTATATGAGACTTGCGCATGCTTAGATAACAAACATGTTTGCGTAAAAAAAAATTAAGAAAGCATAGCAGGAATCACCCAAATATGAAATTGATATGCGGCGAATTACAGAAAAGTTAACGAAAGATCACCATGTGAATATTGAAGTAATGGAAACAAAAAATATTACTAAAAGAAAGAAATAGCACTCGCAGATTCAACGTACAGATAAATTAACATGTATAACAAGGTCAAACAGAGCAAAAATTTAACCCGTTCGACCCCACAAATATAATGCAATAGAACACGATCGATCTATCTATAGCAGAGTAAATGTCTTCTAATTTATGCACACTGTGACAAATAGCGCCACTAACGAACTGGCTAAGTTGATAAGTTGGCTGAGAAATGGAATTAAACTGACAAGAATTTCGCGCAATAATTTTTTATAATTTTCGGAGACAATTATGTTAGTAAGAATGCCTCGCCGAGTTGGTTTCTATTTTCGACAATGAGGCAGCACATCAGTTAACAATTTCTTATTGGTAACATGGATGGATTAGTCTTAGTGACTGAAGTTAATTAGCGCTAATTAATGATTGCATATTTAGGCATTTCTATCCATATTTTTACAAAAGTTGCATATTTAGATTTTATCTTTTCTATTATATATCTATTATATACTAAAAATTCCTAGTAATTCCTAATGTAGATCGACAACGGACAATCCTTAGAACGATAAATCTTTTACGTTGGTTTCTCGTACACTTTTTCCAAGAACTGCACGTGTTTAATTTCGCCTAGCAGAAGGGATGTGGTAAACACGTTTTAATATTATTAATTCCCAAATAATCTATTCATTCATTGAAAATCTTTGAGCGAAACAGCATGTAATTGTGTTACGTTTTTTAAATACTGTGCGTACATACAATGAGTATAGCAAACAAAATATTTCTTTATGGATTAAGCCGTATCCTGAACTGGTAAAGGATGGCGACAAAATATTTTGTCGAGTCTGCAGTAAACTGGTTAGTTTAATTTTACTAAAAGCTTTACAATTGTTTTTAAATTCTTTAACTTTTGATATAAAACGACAATTATTGTTGTAGGAGTCTTGTGAGAGACAACACCTGATTGATCAACACGCTAAAACTTCATCACATATTGGAAAATGTGAAAAACTAAAGCGATCCGCATGTGTGCAGCAATCTATATATCAATGTGTAGCATCAACCTCACGAAACTCAGAACAAGAAAAATATAATACGGATCTCTGTAACGCATTAATTTCGCCTAATATACCATTAGCCAGATTAAACAATGTTAATTTGAAATCATTTCTGCAAAAATATTGCAAATATAATCTACCTGACAAAAGTACCTTACGAAAAAATTATGTCACATCTTGTTACCAGCAAACAATGGCAGAACTTCAACAATTGGTAGGGAATAATTTTATTTATAACATGGTAAATGAAAGTACGGATAAGTGTGGCCGTTATATAGCCCATTTGTTAAAAGGAATTCTTCATGAAGATATTGTAGGTAAATCATATTTCATTTATTGTAAAGAACTTCACAAAACAAATAATGTGACAATTGCCCAATTCGTTCAAGAAGGTTTATCAAATTTCTTTTTACCTGGAAGTATACCTTGTGAAAAAATTTTACTAATGTTGTCCGACACTACACCATACATGATAAAAGCCGCGCAAAATTTAAAAATTGTTTATAGTAACATTATTCATACCACTTGTTTAGCTCAGGGATTCAATCGTGTAGCCGAAGACATTAGGAATCAATTTCCTTTGATTAATGATTTAATTAGCAATGTCAAAAAAGTATTTTTAAAAGCACCTTTACGAATCCAATTTTATAAGGAGCGACTTCCCGGTGTTAAGTTGCCTCCTGAACCGATTATTACGAGATGGGGTACATAGCTGCAATTTTTTACGCCGATAATTTTGAAGGAATAAAAAATGTAATTCTTGAAATCACTGCTGATTGCATTCCTCTAGAAAACTGTAAAATGACAGTAACATCAACAGAATTGCTACAAAACCTTTTGTATATTAAGTCAAATTATAGCGTTGTTTCAAGTTCCATTCGTAAACTAGAAACGTAAGGGATGTCGCTCTCAGAATCAGTCGAAATAGTAGACGAATTTGATATGCTATATAAGAAGGTTAAGGGTACAATAGGTAATTCTATATACGATAAACTTAAAAAAAGTCATAAATAAAAATGCGGGGTATTTGAAATTGAAGAAAGTTAAGAAAATTTTGAAAGGTGAAACAGCAAACGATTTCGACTTTAATTTTAGTTTAGAATGTATTGCAAGGTTAAATAATGCACAAATTACATCTGTGAATGTTGAAAGAAGCTTTTCTATTTCGAAACATATGTATTCTGATAGAAAACAAAACTTTTTTACACAATTTTGAAAAACATTGGTTTAAAAATATGTTGTAAAAAATTTTTGTGCAATAGAGTTAATGTTTAAATTTCTGCTGTTATTTATTTTATGCAAAAATTTTGCATATTGTCGAATCTTTTTGCATATATGCCCCAGGTTTATGCATATTTTCTCAAAAATCTATGCATATATATGCGCATATATTCCAGTTTTTCTTTGCATATAATCCGGTCTCTAGCGATGAGCCTTGGATTTACTCATACGAGCAAGAAAATAAACACCAGTCGTCTGTCTGGGTGTCCCAAGGTCAAGAAAAGCCAACAAAAGTCATTTGTTGTCGAAGTATCTCCAAAAAGATGCTCGTGACATTTGTCCTAAAAGTAGGTCATGTAGCAACAATTCCTCTACAAGATTAAATAACTGTCATTGCGGATTGATATACAACCATTTGTTTACCCTAAGTCATCGCTAAGCTTCGAAAAACGAATCCTAAACAACGAATCATCCTCCACCCAGACAATGCAAGTATATAGTACGCAGTACACTTGAATTTTTATCGAATTGTTAGATCGTTCTTCGTACGGTCCGGAGCTAAATTCCAGCGATTTTTTTACATTTCCGAAAATCAAGAACGGACTGCGTGGTCAAAGGTTCCAGTCGCCAGGAGTCGATGCCTTCGAAAACTCTATTTTGACTCTCCCAAAAAGCGCGTAGAATACTGCTTCAAGACTTGGTTCGAGTGCATGTAAATTTTTGTGGAGAATGCTTTGAAACACAGTCTTGAAAAGTTGTCTACTGTTTTATTCTGGCTCTACATCCAAAACTTAAAAGACAACCCTCATACACAGCACTTTGAAGTAAGCAATAATTTATCAGGCTTTCACGGCCATTTCCTATTATTGTAACGGTGCTTGAATTCCGCTGTCATTAAGGAACACTTAGGGACACTAAGGCACAAAAAAATCAGGGATACATAAAGTTAAACCTACATATGAATAAACAAGATAGCCAAAGTATTTATACCTCATCCGAGAGCAATAACTTAAATGAAAAAATAAATGCTATTACTCTGTATTCCTGCGAGAACCAACTATTTTCATTCATTTTTTTTGTATGTATTTTAATTATATTACCTCCTTTTCAAATATACCTCTAAGGAATTTACAAATAGAACTTCGCTGATCGACGTTTATATTTTAACTTTTTTAGCCATGCTACCCATTCACATAATCCTCTCGTTACACCAGCTCTAAAACCTCCTATTAGCATTTCTGATAAATGAGACCGAACCCTTGCAGGTCAAAGGTCCTACGCTACCGCCGCAAGACATTTATTTGTAGGGATCGATTCTGACAGATTTATATTATACGGCAGCATTCGTATTTATGCCCTATTTGCTGCATACGTTCGAAGAAAAAAATCCCATTAATTGCATTCGTCGTATAACCGATCTTAAATTAAAAACAAATATCTCACTGTACTTGTTTCACTCGATCGACTCCCAACGTACGTGAAAAAAAATAAATTAGTTTTTTTCCTATTCATTCGTTTCTTCGTCTGTCAAGTAGCCACTGTAGGAAGCACATGACTACAAGTTTAAAAGAGACGTCACACCATATACAGAGTGTAATAAAGGGCCTAGAATGCTTTATAATAATGAGGCAAGAATTTATCAGATAAATGTTACTCTACACACTTTCAAAACACAAACATTTGCAACCTCAAGCATTAACTGAATAAATTTGAAGAGACAAATCTTACATTTTATTTCTACACTTTCTTTCCTTAGTAAAATATGAATTGTGCGGCCTTCACAGTTGTAATTTTAAATTTTTGTATAAAATCATCCAAAGCTTCATTAGAGGACACCTTCCCATGTTTATATTCTTTGCTGATACCATAGAAAAATGTTAACAACATTTTTAGTGTTATTACTCCTAGAATTATTTTAATCTCCAACAATTAAGAATAAATAGATAGATTAGACTTATTATTTTCCAAGATATTTAAATCATCAAATGTGAGTAATTAAAAACATCTTGACATGAATTTCTACATACTCAAAGACAATTCTAAGCCCGTTCTTCATTAAAAAAATTCCTTGAAATTCAGATGACATACTGCAATGAATGTATTCTTTAACGCATGTTTCAAGAGAACAGAATCTTGTCTTGAATTTATTTTAAAAGTGCATTTTTATATTAAAGAAAAATAAACTTTTATAGCCCCTATAATAAAAATTCACTTACATAGCAAAAAATAAGTCTATATCATATATTTTATAGAATCTGTATTTTTACAATATATGAACATTCTGACATTTACAAAAAAAAATAAGGTGGTGGGCATTATTTCTCCAAATAAATATTTACTATAGGGAAAATACTTATGCCGTCGTTTAGAACATGTAAAACAGTTTACATCTTGTCTTAACTTTTACTGACACCTCTTATAGTTTCCGAGTTATTAAGTGAAACAGCGCAGGGTAGGTTTCAGGTTAGAGTGCTCTGTACATCGCTAATGCGAGATTGAGCAAATAAGAAACTTGCCGTTGTTTTTCGCACTACACAATAAAAAGAAGTATTACCAATCTAACTACAACTTTTAGTTCCCTCAGATCCACCACTACATTATGTAAAATTTACATTAGGGCTATCGTTGAATGTATTATGGGAAGGAAGGAATTTGTGTGTAAAACAAATAGAAATAGTATATACATATATATATATATATATATATAGATATATATACCCACCACCTTAATATTGTTTAGCTAATCTCTGATACGTATTTCCTCATAAAAATTGACAAAAATAACATCTCCTCAATATAAAATGTTATAAAAAAGACTAATGTAGAAAGAATTGGAACGGATTTAGTTTCGCGGTACAGAAGTAGACTTCGCTAAAATTCTAAATTGAAGTTAATTTCTATTTGTAATTTAAGTGGACCATAATAAAATAATAAATAAACATGAGGAATTCTTAAAACGGTGGTTCCATCTGCACGATGAAAGAAAGTTTAAGTAGTCATGCAAACAACATGTAATACAAAAATCGGCCAACACTTAATTGTTATAATAAATGACATTGGGCAACAAATACTTTTTTTTTCTGCTGACTAAAATCACTTGTTTCTAACTAATATAGGAACACTAACACCAAATATGAGACCCATTTTTCCATATTAAGTTAGGGTCTTTTTCTACAGCATTTCTAGTTTTTCGATTTTCAAGAATTTTAAAATGCAACAAATTCTTAATTGTTCAAATAATTGGAAGAATATTGTAAGTGAATCTTTAGTCGACAGAAAGAAGTAATTTTTCCACCTCTTTACATCAAATTGGGTCTTACGAAGCAATACATTAAAGCTCTAGATTTGCTAGGGGACTATTCAAAGTACATATGTCAAAAGTTTCCACGACCAAGTTACGAAAAAAATTAAAGCTGGGCTATCTGATCTCAAATTAGAACTTTAATAACAGATACAAATTTCGTCAGCTCTATGAACGAAACTGAGAAAGAAACCTGGACTTCATTCACTATGGTTGAGAACAATTTTCTTGGAAACAAAAAAGTCTAGGTTGCAACATGAACATAAAGCTTCATTTCCTTCATAATCATCTTGATAAGTTAGTCGGAAATTTAGGTGCTAGAGACGACTCGGTACCAACGAAGGTGGGATCCTCATATGATGACCGACTACTGTTGGACTGTTCAAAGAAACTGCTAAACCAAAATACGCCGCAGAAAGTGCAGCAAACGAAAATTTATTCTCTGATTGTTGCTTGTGTACTTTGTATTTTTTTAATGATTATTAAAATAAATACTTATATTATATTCGTGACAAATGTATTTAAATAAATAAAGGGATTATTTAAATTTTATTATTATTTTTTATTATTAGTAATTCTTCACAGAACATAGTATGACATAGAGTTAAATTTTGACGTGCAACGCAAAAATTAATATTATTTTCAGATTAAGCACGCCCAAATTAGTGAGAAACAAGTGTCATAGAAGTTAGCAAATATTGTGTTGGGCAGTGTTATCGTATTGAGTATTGATAATAACTGCAAAGGGCCACATTCTATACCACAGATTTTCAAGATATTTTTTTGCATGGCCATCCAAACTTACACATGGATTGTCAGCGCACTAGTATTTCTAATACCATTTAAAACAAATGTGTTATCACTAAGAAAACGATATTTTTGATAAAATGTGCATCAAATGTAATTTGCAAGGTTTATGAGTAATTCCACCAGAATATAGTCCTCAATAAAAGTTCAGCCAGCAAAACATTATATGACCTAATAATTATTAATCAATAAATGTGTCCGATTTAGAAACATTTTCCTTCTACATTTATAAATATAAAATTGTTAGGGGGAGTTTAATGTAAACCTTTACTGGAACTAAGACTACTTGCATATCTTAAAAAACTTCTGCATGTTGGTGGCAATAATAGCAAGAAAAGCCAGCACAATGTATGATTATGGTAACATATGAATACTTTTTGGCTTGATATTTTTATCTTTTCAACTTTTCATTAAATCAAACACACAACGTCAAAGATTTCTCTTTGTTGTTATTATAGCAATTTTCGTAACACACTGTAGAATATACAATGTGACGACTCACAGTTCGAATTCGAAGGCTTTCCTTTCTTGTCCCAACTATTTGTCGCCTGATATTATTGCGGTTATTGTTGTTTCGACTCTATTTGCCACCGAAGTCGTTTTATTTTTTCCGTTTGGTCGGTTTTGAAGGCGACCTTTTGCGTGCACGTTTCGAGGCGAACAAGTGCGCGTATATGGTCCATTGCTACAGTCAACCCTTATCAGCGTCGTTGAGGAAATCCGTTACTGGCTGTTCGTTCATGATAAGCCGTGTCAAATAGCGGCTGCGATTGTAATCGTGACGATGTTTCGGGAAAACAAAGCGCACAGCTCTGCTAGTTTTAAAGATTTACGTTGCGCATACATACATACGTTGTCCCTCGGTGCGAGTCTCGTATTCGATGTTTTACTCCTATTGACGCACTGGTGGAATTTTGGCGGGATTTCTGTTTTGCTATGTCCCCTATGGGATGTAAATCAAATGTGGTTTTATATGGTATTTGAAAGAATGTTTAAAATGATTCCGTTAAATTTCTGATTACTGAAATTATATTATGATGATCCGTATTCCAAATTCAATAATTGACACTACGATTAAAATGCAAACCAAAGGTTAAACCTAATACTATACTAAAAATAGAGATAAATAATCTTCTCTTTTATCAGTTTTACGAAAAAACAGAGTAGGTAATGATTGCTCAAGCAACAATCTACAAGTAGACAATACGTTACTCTCTTTAGCACCATTTACTTATATTTTTATACACAGTTTTTGTTATACATTTTTAAGTAATACTAAAGGTGTAACAAAAAATGTACACATTTGAAATACTTCAGATATATACACTACAGTCCATAGAAATCTGGCCAAAGGAGAAAGTTTTACAATACTTTAATTTAATAAGCTTTATTGCATTCAACGATGATAATCTTAATAAACGTCTATCTTAAATACATCTGCAACCCTAGTAATGAAAGGATTACGAAGACAAGAAGTAATTAAATATTTTATGGTCCAGAACAATCCTCCTCATTTACAGCGGATTATTCTAATCTATTCATTATACAAGTTGCATCAATGGAACCAAGCAGGTAAAAGGTTTATTGTATCCCATCTCTCAACTACATCCCATGCGAAAACCTCAAAAAAATATTCGGAAGGATGCCGGGAATTGTTCGAGCAGCAATCAATGTAAAAGATGGATTCTTTTACGAAAAGATTGTTTAAGAATTTTGTTAATACCGAATAGGAAAAAAAACTTTTCGTTAGATTTTGAGAATTGTTGTTTTTAAGAGTAATACACATTTCTTTCAAATTTAATTGCCTTTTATTATCTTACATATGAAGTTTTGTTACTTGGACAAACTTCTATGGACGGTAGTGTACGTATATTTCACTCTGTTATAGTTGAGCTAATCTAATACACAAGACTGAAATTTGCGCAAGATCATATGAGATGGGATCATAACTGGAACAACGTCATATTTTCTGATTAAAAGAAATTTAACTTGCATGAGACTGATGATTTCAAATATTATTGCCACGATTTGCGCAAAAACACTGAAGTTGCGTTGAGCCGAAATTTTGGTGGTGGTAGTGTAATACTTTGAGCGGCTTTCGTCCATAACAATAAAACCCCTATATGTTCCATTTCTACGTGAACGAATTCGAATTCTTATATACAACTTCTGGAAATGGCTCTGATAGACTTTGGTAAACAATTTCCGACGGAAGACTGGATATTTAAGCAAGCAATGCAGATATTCATGATTTCTGTGGTTTCATTAAAAGAAAATTAAGTTATTAGAATGGCCTGCTCGCTCGACCGATTTGAACCCCATCGAAAATCTTTGGGGAATACTGGCAAGTATATCAATAATACCCAATACGAGAACATCAAAGAACTAAAATTTGCGATAAGGGGGTGTTGGAATGATATTCCTATTTCAACATTGACCAAATTGATAGACAATATGAAGACCCGGATGTTTGAAGTTATTTTGAATAGAGGATCTAACACTGACAACTATGTTTATAAAAATAATTATAATTTTTTATGTATTTATTATGTTTATTAATTTTGTGTGAATGGATCTATAGAAATTTCGCTGTTTTGAGTCACCATTATCGTAAATATTGTCTGTATAAAATGTAATAAATATTTTTAATGTTAGTTTGTGTTGCATTTATGTTTCTTTGAAGTTCAGCATTAACTTCGATGCATAATTTTTCCAAAGATATTAGGAAAATCAAATATTCTATTCAAAAGTTTGTATGCAACTATAGAAAGTGTCTTTCTATGTTGTTACGTGTTTCCATTTTTTTCTCACAGTCTAAACTAGAATGCACGCATGTAATAATACCGCAAGTATTATTCTTTCCCACTTCCTTTGTAATAAATAATTTTGTTTAATAAAACAAAACACGCGGCATTTCCCACAGAACACAAAATTCGGTTTCATTTATGTATTTACAACAAGACCACGTACATATTCATATATTCTTTCATGATAATACAAGTAATTAGAAAAACCACACGTCGATCTTTATGCATAGACATACAGATCCTCGAATCGTGAAATTTCATAATGATACTTGAATAGTATAAACAAAACAAACCATCAACGTCTTGTCAAAATACGAAAATAACTGCTCGACTACTTTTTTAGTGCCTCGTGAACATAAACGATGCTCATCAGTCAGTCAGCAGCCAATAATATAAAACTATCTTGGAGATACTTGGACGGCTTTCGGAGCGCGATATTTCACCGTTAAACCGCATTCGATTAAATAAAATGTAAATACGGTTTTCGTCGCGTAACTCGAATCAGGCCGAAACGGAAAGGCGCAGCCGAAGGAGCGCGCTAGTGCGAGATAAGGAGGACGGAAAGTTGTTCCCAAAACGATAAGAATTATTCGAGGATTTATCGTCTGCATCTTGACAGATAAACTAGGGTCGCTAAGGGCAAATATTGGGGAATAAAACCTCGGGTTGTAAATATTAGATAAACACATTCCACTAATTGGGTGTTAATTTCTAGTTTGTAATGTTTTTATAGCTGGTACCATAAACGGGTAAATAAGTTTGCATGTTTGGTGTATAGGAGACTCTTGTACGGCGTATGCATGAGAAGTGATTTCGGAAATTGCCAAGGATGTGTGACTTTTTAGAAGCGTGTTTCACTCACAAAACTTCAGACATATGTACATTAACCGGAAATATTATTTCAAAACAGCTTGCCTTAGAACGTTTCCATTATTTATGCGAATTTGATATATCACCGTACCAGTCCATTTTTGAAGCGACATTTTCGTGTTTGTGAAGTTTTTGCTAATGAACGGCAAATTTTTGTTTCAAGTACATCTAAAAAATGTTTCCAAAACGTATCGTACCATCTGTAAAGCTCACATGATCTGGAGATATAATAATAACATAAAGAAATTTTAGAGCAATATATTGGAGGTTTATTTAGAAAATAACCGACCGTAAATTGTTAATCTTGTCCCCTCCAAAGTGCTCCCCTATTCACATAGTTCTCCCAACGCTGTTTCCACTTCGCAAAGTAATTCTCGAAAACTTCTTATAACAGGTCCTTCAGTACCTGTGACGAATTTATTTCAATGCAATTAATTAAAGTATTATTATATTATTTCAATACTGATTTGAATTTTGAGAATAAACAAAATTGCAGAAGGCTAGGGTAGGACAGTCATCTGACTTTTGGTACAAAATTGACGAATTTACAAACCAAAGTGTGCGGGCGCATTGTCATTGTGCCTAACTCCGTACCATTTCAGAAATTTTCTTCGCATAACCATTGTAAAATGCATTCATAACAACCATGGTTAACTATTTACCTTCGAGGAAAAAAATCAAAATGGACAATTCCATTACTATCGAAATTACAGTGACCATCACTTTGACAGGAGATCAAGACTGATGTGCTTCTTTTGGACGTGAAGATCCTTTGCCAACCTGCTATGATGATTGAACCTTCGTCTCAATGCCATAACCGCCAGTCCAGCCTTCATGTTCTATTTCGATCTTTTGCATGAATGATTCCTCCTCGTCTGCTTGTTTAAAAAGTTGCCGGCAAACTTCCATTCGATTTTCTTTCTATCGATTTGTTCATCAAACGGGGAGCAAACTTTGCTGCATTTTGATGCACATCGAATTCTTCGATCAAAATACCACACCACCTATTGAGATTCTAATCTCTTCTGCAAGTTCTATGACAGTCAAATGATGGTTTAAACGCACCAAATCTTTGAGTTTTTGATCGTGAGCAACATCAATTGAAATCGACGACTTTCCTGGTCGAGAGTAGTTTTTAATTGGCCAATAGCCAATTGTGAAGCATGCAAACCATTCTTAACATTGTATAACAACTTAGAGCATCATTTCCATAAGTTCCGTAGCTCACTGTCTATCTGCATAGAATTTAGACGAAGTAAGAAAGATTGCAAAACATTCTCAGTTGGGGCGCATTCTCGCCTTAATGATTATATAAGCAGGCAAAACTGCCGTTATTGGAGTTCAAAAAATCCAAAACAGAAGCATGAGAGGTCAGTTCGTTCGCCAAAAGTTACTGTTTTGGCTACAATATCGGCGCAAAGAATCAGTCCATACTTTTTGAAGATGACAGAGGTCGTACAGTAACCATAAATTCCGAGCGATATGTGGAGATGATGAACAACTTTTTTACGCCACCCTTGCAAGATTTTAATGGCTTTAATCGGAATACTTGGTTCCGACAAGATGGAACAACATATCACACGTCTAACGTATCCTTGCCAGTTGTCCGTAAAATTTTCCGTGGAAAATTGATATCCAGACGCAATGACATGAACTGTTCGGCAAACCCCGACTTGCCACCAATGGATTTTTTCTGGTTCTTATGGGGCTACCTTAAATCAAAGGTATACAGCAACATTCTTCACTTTCTGAATGATTTAAAAAGAGAATATTCGAAGAGAAATTGCGGTTATCACGGAGAATATATACCAAGCAGTTCTCGAACGTTTTGCCTCACGTATAAGAATAATGCCGGTAAAATAACGGAGCACATTCAGAAGATACATATAACTATTTCATAAATAGATTCTAAAAACCCGTATTTTAATAAAAAATAAACGTTAATTCATTAAATCTGGTCGTTTATTTATTATATTCTTTTTATTTTGTAAAAGGCTTTTAGGACAGCTTATACAATATATTCTGATATTTTATTACGGCTTGAGTATAAACTCCATCAATTAATGAGCAATGCTTCTTTGTATTAACCTCGACATCGTGCATAATTATTCTTATTTGGTTCATCATTCCAGGAAGTTTGAAAGGTATAGCTAATGGCTATTTTAAGAAGAGTTAGTACGGAACATTTTTCCTAATCCAATTCCGTGGGAGAAACGTTATGAGAATAATAAAACCTGGACTCATGGTTTGTCATTTACCAGAAAAATTTCATGTTCTCTAGCACATTAGTTGTTTCGTATATTCAAGTGCACTAAATCCTTACAATTTGAAAACTAAAGACGTTCTGTAAAATGTGACTCTTCAATGCTTAACAATCACACATTACGCAATGAAAATACAAATTTCATACTTCTAAATTTTCACGTAACGTGTAAACGAAACAGGTGTTTAACTACCAAGTAAGTGTATATCGATGCATAAGTGTGTGAAATAGATCTGTAGAATCATATATGTACCTATATATAGCGCAATGAACTGTTTCACCGTGAAACGCAGTTAACCTGAGAATAATAACGTGCGTAGGTGACCGTAGGGTAAGCAAAGAAGTATATTAAACAATGCAATAAGGAAATGCATGTACACGTTCCATTCTTGTGTTTTAATGTTCCGTACAGGGTACTGAACTATTTTTTATGTAATTCGACACCTAAGTACACATTCTAGAGCCTACCATCAACTACCTCAACTAGTGGTTCATTCATGCCGTATCCAACCACGCATATAAAACGTATGTGTTATGATTCTGTACCACGTACAAAGATATTGATAAATCTCGAAGAGGTAAGGATTAAAATCTGTATGCAAGTACACTCGACCAAGATAAAATCTGTATGAAGTTATATAGCGCGTGACAGAATAAGTTCACACAATTGAAAATTTAATAAAATAGCGGATCAGGAGGATATTTACAAAAACCCTTGTTTTGAAAATATGTTCCCCTGGACCACTATTACTTATCTAGCCGAAAATTTAAATTTTTATTTAGTTTAGCTACAATTTGAATCCGTTATTTTATATGGACTCTGCTCTGACCACTATATCAGGAAAGCTTGTATTTTGTATGTTTCTAGGATCTATTAGTAGCGATCTATAATATAAATGAAAATGAAAACTATTGGCAGTACTTTTGCTTTTTATATCGTTGCTTCTACATCCTCTTACTCCTTGCCCCTTCGTTAAGTAACGTTCATAAGTAGTACAAATTTACCTTTTCTAAGTAACCAAAATTATCACAAAATATAACAGAAATTACTGAAAAATTTCAAACTATATACTACTTAAAATACAGAATGCGACTTTATTAAACAAATACGACGGTTTTGTAATAAAACTTGCTTAAATACATGCTTTACAACTTGCATACATAGTGAGTGTCCAAACAAGAGAGGCAGTCAAACCATTCTGGCAGTGCATTGGTAGACAGTCTAGACACCATGTTTAAAAATGAATCATTATGGGATATCCCTCGTATTTTAGAATAAAGAGTGTATTCTACACATTTAGCCTAACGATTTTTCAATATTTTTAACCCATTGAAAAGATAATTTCGGAAACTTGTCAAAATATGCATTCGCTTCAGTTATAACCTTCTGATTGGTTCCCAACCTCATCCCATCAAGCCATTCACAACCAAGTTTAGGAACACGAAAAAATAACTTGGTGCCAGATCTGGTAAATATGGTGGATGAGAGGATGGCAATTCGTATCCTAATTCGACAAGGTAAAACCGAAGAGTGTGTTGAAACGACCTGGTAAATATGGTGGATGAGAGAAGTGTTGAGACAAATCTTTTTTTCTGAATAAGTGTGGTAATTTTTTCTTTGGTCTGTGTTACATAACGTTTTCTTATTGTTAAATATTATTTCAAAAATGGTGAAAGTTTGACAACAACAATTCGTAAATTACGTCCAATTTTCTGTAATCAAAAGTGCATCAAACGTGAAGAAAAATATCCACAAGTTTGACGAAACTGGTCGTTCAGCAGAAAACATCACGAATGTTCGCCAGAATGTGGTCAAGAGTTCAGGAGCATTCAATATCGTACTCAAGAAATATAGATTTGGGTCTTCATATCTACAAAATACAGCTGACCCACAACTCAAGTCTACAAGTCATGGACTGCCAAGAAGGTTCATGAAACGATTCATTGAACAATATCAAGTGAGCGGTGAGTTTTCCAACAAAATCATCTTCAGCGGTGAGGCCCCTTTTCATATTAATGGTTTCGTAAATAAGCAAAATTGCCGAATCTGGAGTGACAGAAACCCACATATATTTCATGAGAAGGAAAACTGCATCCCAAACGTATCACTGTTTGGTGTGGATTTTGCGCTAGAGGCATCACTGGACCATTTTCTTCCATCAAATGTGAACGGCCAAGGGACATTGTAACTCACTTTCTTTGAGCATCAAATTGATGGTATAGATCTCGAGAAAATGTGGTCCCAAGAGGACAGTGTCACGTGATATATAACACGTGAAACAATTGCATTATTGTACTGGTCGCGTAATCTCTCATTTGGGCGACCAAAGTTGATTACATAGATTGTGCGATTTAAAGTCTTTGGGCTTATTTCTCTGAGGTTTTTTGAAGTCAAAATCTTATGTCAAAAAGCCCATGACCACCGAAGTGTTGAGGACGAAGATTAGACACTGTACCACTGAAATCCACTCGCATTTATGCCAAACCGTGATTGAAAATTTCGTCGAAAGAACGCAAATGCGCCAGCAAAGTCGAGGAGGGCATTTATCAGATATATTGTTTTATATACCAGGTGTATGCATAAGTTTTTTCCGTTTTTTTTGCTAAAAATAAGCACGTAATTTTCAAAGGAAATTATTGTTTTTTATTCAAAATACCACCGGTTTCTACACATTTCGTCCATCTTTCAGGTAATTTATGCATACCATGCCAGAAAAAGTGCTTGTCTTTTGCGGCAAACTATTCGTCGAGCAATTTTCCTATTTCCTCAACATTATTGAAGCGCTGCTCTGTAAGCGCGTGCCTCATTGATGCGAAGAGGTGATAGTCCGGGTGCGGAAGGAGTCCTACCCAAGCGATTTCAAGGTGCCTTTCAGTGGTTTTGCTGCGTGAGACGATGCATTGTCGTGCAACAAAATTACTCTGCCGTCTTTCGATTAATGCGGGGTTTAAATTAATTATCTGTTGGCGATAGCGTTATGTATTAACGGTTTCGACAGGCCTCAAGAATTCATAATACACAATGCCGCTCTGGTCCCACCAGACACAGAGCATGGTCTTTTTGTCGAAGCGATTTGGCGTTGGTGTTCAAGGACCGGCTGCGCCAGGTGAAAGGTGAAAGTGACGATTTTGTCCGCTTCGGGTTTTCAAAGTAAATCCACTTTTCGTCACCCGTCACAATTCGATACAAAAATGATTTTCTTTTGTGGGATTAAAGCAGCATTTCACAGGGGACTTTTCAATTTTCTCTTTGACGATCATTCAAATCGTATGGCATCCATTTATCGAGTTTATTGATCATCCCCAAAATAAAGCTCGTAAGCGTCTGCTAATTAATTCTTGTGACACATGTAATGCTTCTGTTAATTGCCGTTGAGTTTGAGTTGGGTTATCATCTAATAACTCCTGCAATTGCTCCTCTTCGCATTTTTATCGCGTACCAAAGCGCTCACTGACTTTCACATTAAAATCACCACTTTTAAATGGTCGAAACTATGTTCTAATCGATAGAGCGTGTTCACCATATGTTTCTACCAACAAAACGATGTCTTTCAATAGCCTTTTTCCTTTGATTAAATAAGAAAAGTAATGCGTGCGGCAAAGGTTCTAGGCACAGAACTCTACATGATCACTGAAGGATAAAACAAAGGCGCTAGTTTTTGGTGGACTCAACTTGTGTGTGTTTGTAGTTTAAATGTTAGACGAACAAAACTATGTATGTGTCAAATTTTGTTATGCATACACCTGGTATTATTCACATATGTGTCTGCTTTATGATTATATGACAATTTTGGTATTTTCTCAAACAAACACTGTTTTACTTAAAATTTAAACTAATAATTTACTGGACCAATGTTTCAAATAGTTCCATGAATTCCGAGTTTGGAGTAATGAGCCCCATAATTGTAGAAAAATTTACGACGGTTTTTTTTTCGTGTGGCATGTAACTATATAAAATTTTATGCCGCTGCAAGCAGAGCACTAACTTAATTTACGCAAAAAAGGCTATCTTTTAAAAATAAAAATGATATGGTCACTATTCGAAAATGAATAAAATTCTTCTTAATAATAGAACTGATTTGCTTGAGTATTTTTTTCAAAAGGCATTAATTACGATTTTATTAAATTGTATTCATTCCTCTGATATGTTTTACATAAATTTAAACGAAATATAAAACCGTATCAATCGAAACAAAATAGAAAAGGGTATCAAAACTCACGCGTAACGAAGTAATTGTAGCGTTTGATGGCGAAACATTTTCGTATTGCGTCGACTCCTGCATACATCGAAAGGAATGTTTCGTGCACCGCATTCGCGCACTTAAAGTCAGTTATACGCGTTTTCGTACTTTACGTTTACCACGATCACATCGATGAGGTATCCGATTTCAGGCAGGCTATGCCTTCACATACAACACGTGACATCCCGAACACTAACCATAACAGGTTATAAAATAATGTATCAAGCTGCTTCCGGAACAACAATAATTGGTAGAAGAAAAAATCGTGTCGCATTGCAGGCGATAAGAGGGCCGTATGAATTTCAAACGCGTCCTGTTTCGATAAAGGGTAAATACGTATGGATATAATTCGAGGTGATAACAAGGCACCAGTTTAAGGTAATTAACCGCTTAAAGTGGCTCGCTAAAGCCAGCGAAATGTAGGTAACGTGACACGTTGTAAAATATTAAACGTTATGGTAAAATCGTAATAAATACGTGAAGCACAAAACTTGAATTTTCAATTTCACTTTTAAATATACAGATAATATTATTTGTTTTATTGGAATACTATACCAATATCGCCTCCTTAACTACCTCCAACATTTTCAATAATCATATAATCAGTGTTGAAAATATAAAATACATTTCACAAAGCACACCATTTTTACACGTACAAAAATTATTTTTACATCAGAATTACACGATATAAATAAATAGGTAAAAACGTTTGTTTGGAAAAAAGCATATATTAACTAATTCTGAATCAACTATACATAGACAGAATCAAAATTGCTACAAGTCCATCATTATTCGAATCTTCGTTATTTAAACTAAAATAATCCTCCGATTTATTTACCTATTTATTTGAATAATGACCAACAGAAGATTGTCAAAAAGGTTCTACGAGATATAAATAAACATCTTTGTGAATAAACTTAATGAACAACGGAACTATAAATAATTTTGGCTAACTTATTAGAATGTAAACTAAAATTAAGAATACAAAGGTTTAACCCGAATAGTAAATTCACCAAAGGATATGTTGAAAATATTGGTATCATTGGCGAATAAATTTTATTTATTCAAGGAACAATTATAACCATAGGAGGTTCTGTGGTATGCTACACACGCAAGCAAACTGTCGCTCTGAATATTTATAATAATAATCCATGCCTCTGCATCCCACAACAACTTTCGCCAATTACAGAGGGTATCGCCTAGCTATGAGTTATTAGCTTCGCCTGTGATGTATTCTAGGAATGCGAAGAAAGGACCGTGATAGCAAACCAGGACATTCCAATTTGCTGCACACACACGCAAAAATCAAATTTGGGAAGAACAATTTTATGTCATGCTGACCTTGGGATTTTAGCAAGATAAAATGTTGAGGTTAAGTATATGAATCGATGTCTAACTTAAGTTTAAATTAGTAACTGATACGCGCTATACTCTTTCGACTACATCGATCTGGCAGACTGAATAAGGGCTATAAACCGTGAAACAATATCCAAAGTGATACGCACTAGACTTTAAAAAAGAGTAATAATGCCTATTACATTTACAGAGTCAAAGGTTTACTGTTTAATAAATCCACAATGAAAGCACAAACTCTGTAAGTAATATTGTAGATATGGAAATACAAATTGGGAGAGGTATCAAACACAGCATCCAAATCATTAATCAGTTCTACGCAATCAGCTATAGCAACATCGATGGAATAATCATAATACTTACTTTTTTAGTAAAGGAAACAGATTTGCAATTTGAAATTCCTGCACCATGCACGTATATATGCCGTTGATGTTTGATTGAAACTTTATGCAATCTCATGGGAAGATTATGAAGATTAAGATGGGAAGTCATTTACAAGATGTTTAATGTCATTTATAAAGAATAAGAACAAAATGGGATCCAAATCAGGTTAAATATAACAGAACCTATACGTATAATTTGAGTGCGATTCGACAAGTAAGATTTGAACTAAGACCAAAGCGTTAAGGCTACTTCTCATACTCTCATTTTCCATAGTGATAGTTGATGGTCAATTCTATTGAAGGCCTTACTAGTTTGTATAGATCGAATCAACTTCATGTCCATCTTCCACTGATTCGGAAATAAAATGATGGTAACAGGTTAGTTTCAGTACTGCTGCCATGAATGAAGCCATGTTGTTTGGGAATTACGGAAAGTTACAATTATATCAGCCAATACTGGAATACTTTGTTCAAGGTCGATAATGCGCATATTAAATAATAGTTGCAGACGTCGAAAACGTCAGAAAACTTGTACAACGGCACCGAAAAAGCAGTTTGTCACAGAAGAATTAAAAGAGACGGATTAAAACGTAGAGATAGGTAAAGACAAAGATAGGCGCAACATTTTAAAGAATATGGTGGAATATGATGTTACCAATTGTATTTGAGTTTTATCGTTAAAAATGAATGAAAATCACTTTGATAACAAGTAATCTTCATCATTCATAACAAATTTTGACCATTCTATTACATTCGTATAGTATTCCGTTTTATCGTGTAGGACAATGTAGCCCAGAACAAGTTTCATTAGAAAAGGAAAGAGACTAAAAAGTTATTAGTTCTTATCATCAATACCATTATGGACGTGCAATTTATTTTACATTTACAAGTGTATGTGGTTATAAGTTTATCTAGAATCGAAAGCACATCATCGTTAGTTTCGCTCTAAAAATAAGCACCCCAAATTGTAAGAAGTAAAGAAATTGTTATAATCTAACTTGCGACAGATTATGACCATTGAGTTCGTTACTAAGATGCCATACTTTCATGTTCTCAAGACGTCTACCCAGTTTGGCTCAACATTATACAATTTAGGCAAAATATCAGCCCATTTCCTCCATAGAAAGAACAAGTTTATCAATACGCCTTTTCCTGTATGTCACAAATATTTCGTAGATTCTCCTTACGGGCGAGAAACTCCAAGTAACATCAGCCCTACGAGAGCTTTAAACACAACAATATTTAAGTTTTTCCAATGCCCACCACAAATTCTTCATCTATCAAGATTCGTCATTCCAATTCTATTGTTTCCTGAAAGATTACAAGATATTGCTTCATTTGTACAAATGTCATATTCCGAAGTATTTTTATCAATTAGCTTCAGTGCTGATTTTCCTTTTGCGTTTTTATCGGCCGCCAACATTTTAGTCAGAACCATTAGCAAAAGGTAGCTAGTAAAGGCTAAGTCAGAAATATCGAAGCCTGCCCTGGTAACATTGTTCCAATTAACAGCTACAGGTTCAAAATTTCCAGATGAGGTGACCATATACTTCAGATATTATTGGCATGTTTCGCACAAGAACACTGAAGTTACAATGAATCAAAATTTTAAGCGTGATGTTCACCAATATGTTTTATTTCTATTAGAATGAATTCTAATTCTTATATAGAACTTTTGGAAACAGTTCTTAGACTTGGTGAACAAACGTCAGCGCAAGGCTAGATATTTCATCAAGACAATGTTGCTACCCATATTTCTATACGAACGGAGGATTAGTCTCTTGAAATGAAAATCATCCGATCGAAATCCCATTGGGGAATACTGACAACAAAGATATGTGCAAATAACACGCAATAGAATAACGCCATTGAATTGAAGTTTGCGATAAAATAGTATTGGAATAAGACAACATTGACGAACTTGGTAGACAGTACGAAAAAAGGAATTTTTAACTATTGAAGACTCCAACGCCAATTGTAAAATTGTAAATTTCTTATTTATCTGTTATGTATTAATTGAAATATGTTGTATAAAAAGTGGCATAAATTTCTTCAATGTTTGTAATTTTCTCTTTCATTTGCCTCTTTCTGCAAGTTGCCGAGAATTAAAAACAAAAAGGAGTATTCTACCAGTCTATGTATATTGCAACGGGTATTAGGAAAATCACTTTCATAATTGCAAATATCCCTCGTGACCATCGCCGCCTTAACAAATATTATTTATTCAGTATCGACTGATTGCCTATGAGCCTATTTTTTGTTTAGATAATAGATCGCACGCACGTGGTGCCAAAATGGATCATTTACCTTTCTTGACCGTAATTCGTGTGTTTAGGATTCGCATCTCCTATAGATTTACCTGTTCTCTTATGCGAGTCAAAAGCCAAACGCCATCATTCGTAAACTTTTCGTATTTATCCACAAACATCCTCGTCGTGTCTTGTTTATAACGACCGTCATGAAGAGGTTCTTTAAACAATGGCTCAAAAAGACAAAGCTCTTTTCGCTCCAAAGATGATAAATCTGTTGCTGTTGTTTCTTTCGCATACAAGCGTCGAAAGTTATCCACTTGCTATTACTAACGTAGTTATTATTATTGGAACTTCAAAATCGATGGAATTAGTTATTTTTTTCTAGATTAAAATGGTAAAGGCAAGAGACCAACTGCATATTGTATGTAAATGTAACAGTTAACAACATTTCAAATACCGTCTATATTGGACAAGAGAATAACCACTAACTAAGAATTTAATGTAACTTGTTGAATTAAATCATGTCTGATTAAATTTGGAAAAGCTATACTCCGATAAAAAAAATAAATTGTGCATTCTTTCCAGACGTAATTTCTAAACCTCGTGCTAAAGTAAAAAAGCAACGGATTACTTATTTCCAAATGTTTTAAGATCAGGGCTTTAACGTATGTAGGAATATCTAAACTTGGCATCATACTGAAGCATTGTCAAACTCCTTACGTAAAATCCGTAAAAAAAATATACGACACGTGGTTTACAGTATGACTTGAAATGCATTTATAACAACATTTCAACTACGTGTTTCCTAAACTTCCTGAATAAAAGTTGCCATTTATCAATTAATCAAATCATAATTTAACATATCCACGAGAACGCGTACAAGTGGTTATTCATGTTAAAAAAATCATGTGGTTTTCTTTGCTAAAATGATCGTAAAGAATTTACAGTAATGTTTGTATTAGTTTTGCTCGTGTATCATGTTTGTGTCGCATTCCCAACAATTTTCTTTTCGTACTTATTTATTATCCTGTTATTAGTTTTATAAGTGTAATTAGACCGGTATGTGTTCCGTGTGTTTAATTTAATGTACACTATCGCTCATCAGTTTAAGACCGCCCAGCAAAATATGGCGAGATGTTAGATTATATATAATTATGATTTCAACATAAGCCTACAAAAATTGTAATTGTACTACTTGCCGATATAAATCTTTTGTTTTTGTTTAAACGTAAATCAATTTTATAAAATATTTTCAATTGCGTGCTCCTTAGACAATAGCTTAGTTGTATTGTGACTACTACTATTGTTTCTCGTCGTACTAGTTGTGTGCAAAATGTACCTAACAATGAAAAATGCGTTACGATGATTATTCTTCATAGTGAAAGCAGAAGTGAACGTTATATTTCGAATAAACTCAAAAACTGCTATTCATTCGATAATTTCAAAATATCGTTAAATATGAAGAATTTTTGATCACCAGCCCTTAGCAAAAGCTTGAGTAACAAACATTGATGAAAAAGTAATAGATTATTAATCCATGCGAAGTCGGCGACTTGCAATACAGATATTAATAAGATATTAGCCTCGAAAATATTGTATCAAGATCCACAGTCAAGCAACGACTAAATGCAGTGGATTTAAAGGGATGCGTCGCTAATAGAAAGTCGTAAAGAAAGTAAGAGAAAACAGTTTCGCTGGGTTTTGGACTGAAGAAAATTGACCAAATGTTTTTTGGCGCGATAAATCCAAAGCCAAGTTTTTGGTAAGAAATGGCGGATTTCTGTTCAAATAGCATACAAAGCAAAATATTGCCACAAACTATCGGACGTTCTATCAAACACGGTGCAATGGGTTAGAGGCATTTACTTCCACTATATATATATATATACTGGAATCATATATATATATACATATACAGTAGAACCCGGTTATAACAACCTCGGCTGTAACGACACTCCTTTTTTAGCGTCAAATTTTAAGCGGTCCCGTACTTTACTATTCAAACGTACAGGGAAAAACCCGGTTCTAGCGTCAATAACCCCTGATATAACGACAAATCTTTACCACTTGAGGTATTTATTTATATTAGCAATGTAAAACTGCAAATTTACCCGCTAATGGACCACTGCTTATGCAAAAGGCCGAAGAATTTGGAAGTTTATTTGGAGACACAAATTTTAAGCGCAGCAATGGGTGGCTGGAGCGTTTCAAACGGAGACATTCAATAGCGTTCGGAAAAGTGAGCGGTGAAGCGAAAAGTGTTAATATGACAGAAGTAGGGACATGGCTAAATGAAGTGTGGCCTAAATTAAGACAAGATTATGAAGACAATGAAATTTATAATGGCGACGAAACGAGAATTTTTTATAAACTTCTTCCAGATAGGAGTCTGAGGTTTAAAGGCGAAAAATGTGTAGGCGGTAAACTAGCCAAAGAACGGTTAACTGCATTTGTGTGTGGTAATATGACCGGTACGGAAAAAACGTAAAATTCTTGTCATAAGAAAGCCAAAAAAGCCACGCTGCTTCAAAAACATAAAAACACTCCCAGCAAATTACTGCGCAAACAAAAGAGCATGGATGACTTCAGAAATCTTTGAAAATGAAATTCGAAAATAGGATAAAGAACTTGCGGTTAAAGGTAAAAAAATCTTGTTTTTAGTCGATAACTGCCCACCACATCCATCATTAGCTCACTTAAAAAATATTAATTTGGCGTTTCTGCCCCCAAATTGCACTAGCATCCTTCAACCAATAAACCAAGGCATAATAAGAAGTTAATTAGCGTTAATGAACTTTAATCAGTATAATACATCTACATATAGACGTGAAATATAATAAATAAATTAAATTAAATTTTTGCACTTTCTATATAATCCGGTCTCTAGTCATCAATTAAAAAAATAAAAGAGAACATGTCCGTATAACTTTATTTGAAATTAATTGCATTGGCTCTCGGCTACCACTTACTCTTTATTTTTCTAATTCCCATAGCATGTTATATTTTTAAGGTGGAGCAACGTCTTACGGTATAGCGAACAACTTGAGGAACAAATGTTGTATGGTATGAATTTGACGAAATATAGTGAAGCTAGTTATAAAATAAATGCTGTTAAAGTATTTGCGACGCTGCTGCTTGAGTAAATTCTAGGAAAAAATTGTATTTTTGGTTTTCCCTTCAGAAGTCATAAAGAATGACGACTACTTACAGCTTTACTAGAAATATTCTGGAGCATTCAATATTGTATATGCATCAGAAATAATTAAATAAAGTAGTTTATCCAATTGTGACATTTTTTACTTTCATCTTACTCAAGAGAAATATTTGTAGAAAGTTTGTTATAAAATGGATTTTGCTTTTTAACACCTTTCACCAGTTTATGCCAATATAAGACATATTAAATGCATCAACAAATACAAATATTTTAGGAACATTACTAAAGATTTAACCATAGCAACTTTTACATTTATCATATTGTTCTTAAGCTTCATTGTCAATTTGTTTTTCTGGATCCCCTCAGTCCCCAATAAATAAACATGAACCATTTCCTTGCAAAAATTCTACATCATTGATTTTACCGTTTCCTTCTGTTTTTTTTTTTTTAACATCTTTCATTACTATTTCTATTTTTAATTATTTCATTTTTATACTTCGTACATTTTAAAATCTCAATTTCAACAAATTTTAACTTTGTTATATCAAATATCATTAACATATAATTACTGTAACATGTAAATTTTTCCATTGAAGATAGCAAATTTAATTAATGCTTTTAATATTTGCAAATGAAGATTATTTAGTAATTGTTCCTTTAATCTATCCATCCAATGATGTAAAGAAATCATATACCCTAACCATCATGTTATGACTTAACCATGATACATTATGTCACTTTTTCGATGAGTTCAACTAAATTTCGTGATGGTCGATGCTGGAATTCGTATCAAATTTTATAAAATTATGTATCTAAATTTTGTGCCTACAAATTTATTTCATATTAATCGTGTTACCAATAAAACACGCGGGAAATTTAAAGCAATCATTGAAAATAACTAACATATAGTTAGTTATATGACTCGTCAACGTATTGTTGTCACTTGGCACGATCAATTTTAATGAACATTATTCAGTCAATTTTAATGCACGCAAAATATAAACGCGATTATTTCTTCGTCAATTTTTGGTAATTTTGCATTAAAATGATTATCACTAATAATTATATTCCTCACTGCATCTTTTAAAATTTTATAAGTATCACTCTACTAGTTCCATTTTTTTTAAACAAAGCCATTTTCTTTACCGCACAATTTATTTCATTCTTTCCGATACAAAAGTGGATACTAAATATTTCTCGAAAAAATGAGTAGCTTCAGAAAAGTGTATGAATACACCTTTCTGAAAGTACTAGGTGTAATTGTGTACATCCCCAATGTTAAGCATATTTATATCAAATTCTGTTTTAAACTGAATAACATTATCACAAAAATAAACAAAACGTTAAAGGAACTATTTGGGAATGACACTGGGTCAAACACAAACTAGTTTAAACATTTCAAAAATGACTAAATGTAAGTTGAGGAAAAACGTTCAAGACGATAACCAACTGGAATTATATCAAAATATGTTGTTATTGCTTGGAATGCAGTTGTAAATCATTATAGGCAGCCTATCCAAGGTACTACGGCTATGACCGATCTCTGTAGAGAATTGAAAGAACAATCTAGGACTAGAAAAATTGAATTTACGGGCGTGATCTTGAAACCAAACGGCTATCATCACAATGGAGGAGCTTATTTTCTTCTAAGCCAAAAAAAGTTTGTCGAAAGCAGTATGAAGTTCTTACGGGAATTGTTGGTACCATCTCGTATAACTTAGAACTTCATAGCAAATGTAATACCATAAAAGGATATTCTCAATCTTAAACTTAGTAACGGTTTCAATAGCAAAATAGTACTCTTGCACAAATCTACACACCAGAAAATTCAAACAACTTCAACAGAATAGGCACTAAGTGTAAATAACGTCAATGCAACCACCTTTTTTCTTAATCCAGCTTTGCTGAATTTGCACGCATTGTAGATATATATATATATATACGTATATACACGTAGTATACACATCTGAGCTGAAAACCTGGTTCATGGTCCCGACTTCAAGATAAGGTAATAAACACCACCTTCAAGTCGAATTGCATTGTAGACAGCAAGACGACAGGCAAGAAACTCTAGCAGCAACAACCAAGATATCGTCTGGAAGTCTATGAATGACTGTGATTATCACGTGTAACCGCATATCTTCGATAACACGGTGTGCTTTATTAATGCCTTTTATAATACAGGCTGTACAATATAACGCTCCGTAAGTGTGTACGCATTGCGTATACACGGACCAAAACAACGGCAGAAAAGGTGATAACTTATCGTTTTTCCCATTATCGCGGCAAGTCGACTAAAAAGATACGAAATATATATGTATATTATGACGATGTGCACACAATATTATCACCAAGTTTGATAATCGAGTTATGGATTTTGCTATCGCCCGTTGGGGAAGGGGCTGATAATACAATCTGAATGCGTTATATATATACATACGTGCCCCCATGAATGTAATCTCTAAAAGCCAGTACACCGTGGTTTTTCTACGTGTTCGTTAGCGAGATTCGGTGCACCGAGAAATCGCACCTTCACGACGAAGATTTCCACGTTCCTTATCGCGACGTACACGTTCGAGCTATGCGCGTTAAACATCTTCAATTTTCAAAGCATTTTCGCGAGCTAAACAACCATGTCACAAGATTCCGTTCGTAATCGCAGACGTTATTTATATCGTAATTGTATTTGTTTACCAAGACACGTGTGTGGACGACAACAATATTGTGTTAATCTATGTGTAGTGCGATTCATTTTATTTATAATTGGATGTGTGTGAATAATTTATGTTGTTTTATTAACGACCGTGTACCCTGGATTTAGTCGCCATGTGACGTAAGATCGAAGAAATTTAATCGTCGAGAATTGTGTCAAGATTTTATTACGGAACTGTTACAATTTAAGCAGCTGGAAAAATAAAAATATTATTCGATAGCGAAATAATAATTATTACCAGCAAAGTAATTCTATTATAATAGTACTCGTACTATATGGGAGAGGTAATATGAAGAACGGAGATGACAAAACAATCAATATATCTCATCTATTTTCAATAGTAAAGTCGAAATCAACACATTTCCAATAATCTGTTCAAAAGGTTACCAACTTAAATTGCCTTCTTACATATTGTATATATTTTGCGCGCAAATTTTTAGCTAACCCTATATAAATTTACCCCTTCTACTCTTATGATATCATCTTAATAAATAAATGCAAAGTACGTCCTTACTCTAAAAGTTTGAACAGGGACGGTACCTAAGCGGTAAGTGAAAGGGGCTCATCTCGCAAGGGGCGCCCCAGAAAGGGTCCCATTAACAGTACGTCAATTTGGAAAAATTTAATAACGTATATTTTCTTTCTAACTTATTTACTTTTTATTGGAAATCAGTCGAAAAACATTAACTTAATAAGTATTTTTATAATAACTAGTTACGCAAACTGGCAAGACTTATCAAAAATTTTACATGCATTTTTTTTAACTTATTTAAGTAACTTTACAAAATGAACTGAATTAGAACATTCTTTAAAAGGGAAAGGCGACATGAACAATTCTTTTATTTGAATATATGACATAGGTAAGCTGTTCTACAGCATATTATTTAAATAATAAAATACTTAGCAAAGCAATGTCTTCCATTAAAAAGAAAATCAGAAGATATACTTGTTAAAAATAATAGGAACTTTTTACAACTCCCAGAACATTTCGCAAAATTTAATCTCACAATGACTTACCAAGAGTATTGCAAAACAACTATGTTCATTATCTGGGCAAAAATATACAAAATGAAATTATCGTCTTATCAGCTAATAGCATTAAAGAAAATATTTAGTCTTCTATTCGAAAAACAATCATCAGATATTAGCAAGCCAATACACAAGGATAGAATTATGATATGCATTAACTAAAAATAAAATAGTGTACAGAAACATTTTCTAGGTTGTATTAGCACCACAAGATCAACCAATGGCGGTTTAAAACACTGTTTAATATCAAACAGTTTAATTTAAATATTAAAAATATGCGTGGTCGGGGTTATGACTACAAAAAAATATTCTAAACATTACATCTAGAACATTCTTTACTCCATCTTCTCTACACTTCCTTCAGTTTGGTTGCTAACAACGCTTTAAAATTACTGTGTAAAACATAATCAAATTTAAATGACAAAACACTAAAAAAAAACATTAATTAAAAAACTGTTCAAAAGATACATAAGAGAAATATATAACATCCAATGAATTACTTAGCGAATTAATCTTTCTTAAAGATGTGTACCGACGAGATTAAATAATTTTGAAGATCCTTTTAGCTCATTAGATTGTATTTACGAACATAATTTAGGAACATTATCTGTAAATGTATGCACTAAGAAGCGACCATTTACAATAGGAAATGGGAAACGATCTTGTTAGAAATTAAAACTTATAATAACATATCTTCGATCAAAACTTTCGCAAGAACAAATTAACTCAATAATTGCAAATCAAAAGTGATATCTGCGATCAAATAAACATTGACAAAATTAAAAATATAGGAAAAAGGAAAGAAAACGGGACACTCACAACTCACAGTACCTCAGACAATTTAATTAATTAATGGCTACCGATTTCGTACACATATGCACATCATCAGGCCAAAATACTCCAAAAAAGGACGACAGAATCAAAACAGATGAAGTGTCTTGACCTGACGATGTGCATATCTGTACGAAACCGGTAGCCAATGATTAATTAAATTCAAATTAAAAATGTTAACTTTGGTCCCGTTTTCTTTCCTTTTTTCTATATTTTGATGTGAACTTATACTTGGTCATTTCTTTATTGACAAAATTATTAATCAATATGTCAATGCCAAAAAATGAAGAGTAACATTTTAATGTTTATATTTATTTTTATTTTATTTATTATACTTCTTTAATATTGTCACCAAATTATGCTAAATTTCGTATTTCGTTTTAGCTTACACATTATACAGGGTGTCTACGAAATAAAATAAAGAAGTATGAAAAATGGAAAGAGACTTAAATTCCAAATATAAAATAAAAATTCCTTTATTACTCACTGACGAAATATTCGTAAGTAAGCATGTTATTGAACTCTTAGCACGCTGTTTGAAAAGTAGACAGTGTTATCTTGTAGTTTTTACAACATCGACAGCTCTATTATTGCAATGTATGCAGTCTTAAGGACTTTTTGATTCTGATATTCGCGTTGCAATTAACTCTAAATGTTTTAGATTTATGTTTTACATAATTACACATTTTCATTTTCCGTGCTTCTTTATTTTATTTCAAAGACAACCTGTATTCATAACAAATAGATGTATATATATATATATATATAACATATCTATTATATACACATGTATATTGAGAATGAAAATTATTTACCAATTTTAACTTTTATTTGTACCTGTAAGAGGGTGGGGACGCAATGCTAAACATTTACAAGGGGCATCTGAGATGCTACCGTCACTGAGTGCCAACAAACTCAGAGGGTAGATAAGGAATGAAGGAAACTAAAAGTGCATAAATGTACTTTTTTATAAATATACCGACATTTGTAAAATTTGTAAAAAAAGTAGTTTAGTACTAAAGATACCTCAAAAATATTTACCCTTAAACTACCCTGTTGTCTTCTCATGGATCGCATATAATTAATAGATATATGGTGAGTTCTATATTAAATATTATCATTCATAAATGTTTAGCTAATATATATATATGTAATATAATAAAGCTCATTTGAACAAAAAGTTAATTTTATCTGTTATCTAAACTACCAAAATTGGGACAATTTGCAAATATTTTCCATAACTTCCCAGTACTAAAATAAAATCTTATAAATGTTTTCCTTCCTTGTAAAATACAGCATCTATACACTTTTCTTGTGCGCTTATACGTACACTTAGCAAAATTTCTATAGTTGCATATGAACTTTTGAACAGAGTATTTGGTTTTGTTAACATCTTCGGCAAATTATGTATCGAAGTTAATGCTAAACTACAGACAAACACAAATGCAAGAGAAAATAACATTAAAAAAATTTATTACATTTTATACAGAGAATATTTACAATAATAGTAACTGGAATGATCTTGCGCAAATTTCAGTCTCGGCTATTTATATGTCTCTTAAGGGTAGTTTTGAAACCTTTTCTAACCACCGAAAACTTTTACTTCTGTATTAAAATTTATTATACACGTCTGTTTGTTACGGGTAAAATTAAATTACATTTTATTTGTTACGCGCTTACATTACCAAAATATCGATGAGCGTTACCTCCGAGTTAGCTTTTGATTACTCCCCTTAGCGCATTTCTTTCCGTAGAAATTTCCCAACTTGCCTACTAAAATTATTGATGAGGTAATGGGATCGTCCTTTCTTAGCTATGGCTAGGTTTGAAAACCGTATCTCATTATAACAATTTATTTTTGTTATTTTCTTCTCGGATAGCAATTTACCTCTATAAACTTTTGATATTTAGAGGCCTTTTTTACACTAACAGATAAAACCTGATTTAGTAGAATTTCGTTGAGTGTATTAACGAAATACTCGTTTAAATTATTTGGGTCAAAAACAGGTCTAGTTTTAATTCTTTTTTACTGATTTATGTACTCATGACATTCCACAAAGTCTTGCTAGAAAAATCTGATTTACTTAAGGTATTGTCATTACTCATTATCATAGATTCAATAAGCGAACTACTTCCGGAATTGGACCCTGTCATGATGAGATATATATAAAAAGAAAAGAAATAAGAGTAAGAGGAGAAAGAAAAAGAAAAATAAGAAGAAAAAAGGGATAAAAAGAAAAAGAAAATGGTATTTTCCTGAAGAAGCCTCCTACGACGGAGGCGAAACGTCGAAATCCCACCTTTCTCTTTTGGTCTCTTTTCTTTTTCCTTTTTTCTTTTTTTCTCTCGTATCCCCACTCCCCCTTCTGTCTCTATTTCCTTCTCTTATTCTTTTCACTTTTCTTTCTATTTCACATCCCCTCACCCTTTATCATTTTTATTTTTCTTTATATCCCTTTTTTTCTTCTTATTGTTCTTTTTCTTTCTCCTCTTACTCTTATTTCTTTTCTTTTTATATATATCTCATCATGATACGGTCCTATTCCGGAAGTACTTCGTTTAGTACTAACTCTGGCCGTGAAAGCCTACGTATCCATCTTAGATTCACTTATTTTTTGATTGAATTCATGTCGAAACCTATTTCGATAACTTTTTATAGCATCAGATTTAATAACTGCATAGATACTCAGTGTAATTGCTCTCGCATTTTCCTAAGTTTAAGCTGTATTGCGGTTAAAAAGTTTTACTCAACTGTGGATGTATCTGATCATGTACCCTGTATATTTTGAGAGAAATGGCCACCGACACTTATTTCTTTGCCAAAATTAATAATGGTCTTTAAAATAATTTTATCCATAATCCAGCTTAAAACCAAAAAAGAATAAATTATTTTTCTTCATGTTTTATTCGTTGAAATTATTACCATGCGCTCTAAATTTACTCTATGTGAGAATTTCAAAATTGAAAATAAAATTAAGAAACAAATAAGACAAAATAGGGAACTACAGAGATACTTTTCTTTTCCAATTTTATTCATTCTACACAACCCAAGTATCTAGTTGAAATGTTCAACGAAATTCTGGGGAACATGCATAGTCTACATTTTTCAATTTCAAGAAGGTTATAGGATGTTGTATGAAACATAAAGCCATGACAAACACACCATTGTTTCGAGTTTTTTATTAGCTTTGCGCATTGTGTTATTAAGTCACGTGAATTGAACGGTATATTTTACTTTTTAACATTTCTCCATACGCAAAGAAGTACAGTGTAGTAAGTTTTGCACGTACACTGAACAGAGTCGAAAGGAAATTAAATTAATTTGAAAAGAAAACAATGGCGTGCGTGGAAGAGACTATTGTAGAAATATGCACACAGAACCAGCAGAAACTTAGGAGATTATACTATAACATCGAAAATTACTTTAACATAATTAAAAAGACGATGGCGTAGTGTAATGGCTTAACACACCGGTCTAGCGAACGGGAGCTGTAGGTTCAAATCCTACCGGGGCAGTGAAATTTTTAGTTATTTAAAAATTTCACGAAGAAGTAATTCATTAAATTTAACGCTGGAGGAACAATGAAATTTCAATTATTAACACAGTTAGGATATTTTTCCATGATTTTAAATAAATAGGTATTGTCCATTCACCTTCTGAATCCAGTCGCCACCTTCAATGTACTTAAGTGGCAGGGTAGGTTTTGCATTACATATTTGCCAGGCCTATTTCTTCTTTACAGTAATGGTAAATTTATTTGAGTTTACGCAAAAATATTCCTAAAAATTATAAAAATATCGAAAGAGTTTGACATGGTACTTGTCTCCTATTTTCTCAGACAAAAAAAGAATAAATAACTTAATGACAAACCATTCTTTTTTACATTTTTACAGAAAAGAAATCGAAAACTGAACAAATTACATTGGTAACTTAATGTTTAGATGACTACGGTTGTGAATTAATTTCAGCAATCAATTAAGGAAAGAATGAAGATTAGAAAGTGGATCTTCTAATTTTGTGATGACTATGTCTGTGAATGTTTTATTCTGTGCAATGACAAAGTTCATCAATGAATGACAAATTTAACACTACAAATCGAACGAATTAAATTTGGTTTTAATTTTATTTCATTTTAATGAAAGGTTAAAATAAGAAAGTTGAGTTGCGCAAATTGTGCTAAATACACAGAATGATTTTAAAGGACTGACAATAGTTTATATTTGCCACCATTAATTTTTTAGGCATTTAACATTGTTATCATCTGGCAATGTCCTGTGTGACACGTTATTTATTATTCATTACTTATATTTATTTTATTTATTATTATTTGCTTAGCTTTTAGTTGAAATCTGTTCTTTTTAGAGCTACTATTTATTAGTGTCATTACCCAGGTACGTTTTTATGAATTTATATTAAATTAACTGAACTTAATTTTTGTCGTTTTTAAGATGTTCTTTACAGTATCATAGAAATTGATCCATGGACTTGTTCATTGCAATCATGCAACAATTTCATGGAAATTATACTGGCGTCACACCGTACAAAGTGTTTGTTAAATATAAAGATAAGATTACTGAACGATCAGAAGGCAAACACTGCATTTATAAGGGAAAATTTACTGGATAACCGACAATTTCAACAAAAGAATGGAAGCAAGTCCTAAAAAGCTGATTGGGAAATTAGCAGCTCAAGCTGGTATGATGCTTTAAGATTTCTAAGATTCAGTATTTATTTTCATTTGTTTATGTTTTGTCTTTATTACTGCGTAAAAACCAATGGCTTAAAATTTACATACGCATCCGTATAAAGTAATAGTACGTAACACAGTAATTACTGCCTATTGACATTCTACAAGGAATTCAATATTGTCACTGGTTTAATAATAATCTTTGTAATGATGATATTTTAGGTTTGGCATATATATCGAACAAGACTTGGTTCTATTCGCATTCGAATATGGGAAATGCTTTCTAAACCAGTTACTCCATCATCATCCAAAACATTATCAACATTACACAACTGAAGATTGGCGAAAGGTAAGACAAAATAACTTAAATGAATATGTAAATCGTTTTTTTTTTGTTTGAACAATATCCTCGTTAAAGATCAGCGTATTCAGCGATGAGTCGAAATTAGAAGTCATGTCCGAAAGAGCTCAATTTGTTAGATAACGTCCAGCCGAACGGTTTGGTGAAGCGAGTGTACTAAAAACGCTAAAACACCCTCCGTCAGTTATGGTATGGTCCTGTATGTCAGTCGAAGGTCCTAGACCACTGCATTTTTACCAAGGCACCACGAGTGAACACCAATATAAGCGTGTATTGGAGGATCTCTTGATGACATATATCAATGATTTAGATCCGAATGAAGGCGCTTACACAATCATGCGCGATAAGGTACCTCGCTACATACTCAAATCCATCCAAAGTTTTTTGGATTACCGCACGCTCTGTCTGTGTTACGTTGGCCAGGAAATTCCTCCGACCTCAATGCAATTGAGAACGTGTGAAGTATTCTAAAATTACGCGTGTATTCGAGAAGAAACACTACAAAAGAGCAATTAGTAAGAAATATTTGGCATGTGTGGCAAAATGATGCTACAATTAGACATACCATTAACTCTTGCATAGACAGTATCCCAAAAAGAATAAGAGCAATTATAAAAGCCAAAGGAGGCTTTACAAAATGTTAATTATGTCCATAAACAGTTCTGAATAAACTTATGCTTGCGCAATACGTTTTTCATTATATATTTTAAAAGTATTGGAGAGGGATTGTAGGTTAACTTAAGAAGTATGTCTTCGTTTTATGGCCCATTAACATTGGACTTTTAAAGAATGAATCATTGTTACCCACGTAAGCAAATTCTTTCTTATTACTACCTAGGTGACGTTTCGGAAATGAGTTTTTTGAATTGGGCAACCAAATATAATTTTATAATGACGGACAAATAGCAATTTCGGAATATCTCCGTATTTCAAAAAATTCATATAATTGGTGGCGAAAATGATAATACTATAGTCTTCATATAAAAAATCTTTGCAGAAGGAATCAAATGGCTCGCATGCTATTCTTTAATATCGCAACGATAAGTCATCAATACTTTATTCCTTTCGTCATACATAAATCTCGTGTCGATTAAAGTCAACGTTCTCTTGGACTTTTAATTCAACAAGGGAACACTACGCTTTTTCTTGTTATTCAGTAAATACGCTCGAATAGAGCAATAAATATATAAATGTGAGAATAACGTTGTTTCCGTCTTGTGAGTCGTTGTGGACGCATCGCACCGATGCGATTCATACGTTACAAGCCCTACGCCACAATTGTTAGCTGTGACTCCCTACTTCGTTCTGCTTTCTTCCTATTTATTATATTTGCCGAGCTGGAATGAACTATCAAAATCGTTGTTTAACTTTAGACTCTCGCCGGATAAACCTAAAACTTTTGTATACCTACTTGTTTGGCTGTAAAGTTATAAAAATCGGACGCTCTATAATACAGAGCGATAAAAAACACGCAATTTTGTAGAAAGTATTTGTCTGTTTTAGACATGCACATTCTTCTTTCTTTAATAGGTATATGTAAATGTAAAGTTTCGCGCATTATCGTTCCGATTGCTCCTTCTTATTAATCATCATTCCGTTTATTTTACCAAAGCGCGATTGAATATTTGTACAGTATGAATGCAGTACTATTGGCAAAATGCGTTCGGTTGTGGAATTTAGTTCAGTCACGTAGGCAATTTATGCTTCGTTGTGTTTAAAATGTTATTCATTGTTGAAACGAATGTTCTCTACTTGTATTTCTATACTCTCATATTTGTAAATAACAAATATCGTGTATTATACAACGTCAGTACGTATACAAACATGAGCAAGACGTTATTTGGGTATATCATTAAAGATGAGTAATATAAATGTATTGTACTTCTACTATTGTAGAAGCTAAAAACATCAGGTTGGTCTTTCAAACCTGATACTATATGTAGCAAGTAAAACAATTCATTGGTTATCTTTGTATTTTTAATTCGAGCATATTATATCATCGCATGGAATATTATATTTCAGTGTAAATTACAGTAGGTATGTAAAAGCTTCGACATTAGTTAATGATAGTTTATAATATCCAGTTGGATGGTATACACTATCGTTCATAAGTTTGATCGCAGGTAATATATTGTGTTAATGTTGCTATACTCATTTTTTTAATTCGGAGTGTTCTTAAATTGAAGTGCCAAAAAGTAGGCTAGCTATTAGTCAGTTTTCGGCAAAAATTGCACTAGCGATATTTAATCCAATGCCGACAGCCATGTTGTTGCAATAAGTGTTTGATGTTTAGATCATGTACTTTTCTGAGTGCGTTTGTATTTAATTTTTCCCCCTAAATTTGCGTTGTAATAATAATTACGTAACTGCAACTTGTACGAAACCCTTGCCAGTTCTAAACTGCCGCGAAAAAGTAGCTTTGAGAAATTCCATTGTGTAAATGCGTCTTTTCTTTTACTCCTCCGAATTAAAAAAATAGAGTAAAGTATGTATATATTCTTAACAATAAGATTTATTTACAAAATCCATTCAAACACGAAAACAATGTACTCCTGTATTGAATTTTATCATGGCAATAAAGCAATAATGCGTTAATAATAGAAAATTGGGGATGAATGCGTTATGAAATAGAATCCACATGCCTTATAATAAACTGTACATTCAGTACGCATCCAGTATATTGCCGGGATACTGGATATGTTCTGGTCGGACGAATCGAAATTCGAATTATTCGGAAGTAGGCATCACGCGTTTCTTTGTTACCGTCTTCAAGAAAAAATGTTAGACGAATATACACTACCGCTCATAATAGTAATGTTCACACTTCCTATTTCGTGCAAAATTTGAGTCTTACTTCAGATTTGCTGCTTTAAAACGATGTTTTACTGTGCTAACGGATATCTTACTGTTTCTAACCCAATTCATTTCCGCCGTAATTTGAGAAGCAATTAATCGTCTATCTCTTTTACTAAGCAATTTTGTGCCTTCATCGTCATCCCTGGATGTTGCACCAGGACATCCTAGACGATTTTTGCTAGCAAGTGCACCGGTTTGTTCGAAACGACGAACAGTCAAATTTACTGTGGACTTTTTAACATTAAGTGTGGCCGAAAATATTCCGTATAGAATATCCTTCTTGATGTAGCGTTAATATTGCAGATCGTGTTTCAATACCAAGCGGTTTTCCGCGAGGCATTTTTTACACAGGAATAAAATTATTTACTCGCACAAAAAAATAACAATATCGAGCTGTACGTAACGGTATCTAATGAAAGACAATAAAAAAATTATAACTGATACTATTATATAATTTATGCATGCTTTATGAGGTAAATACCATCTCTGCAGGAACTCAGTCAATTCTTAGAATTCGGGTTTCATTTATAGTGTCATCAAATTTCTACCAGTATATTACTTCAAATGTCTATATATCTGGTATAATTTGTACTGTACCTAATTATTTCACGATTTTGGAAAGTACTATTCCAGTTTCGTTATTTATCAACTTAGTTCTTCAATTAGTAAATTGTGTACATGCTTATAGAATTATTACATGAATAAAAGTACTTCTTTTTAAAATATTTTATTAAAATTTAAAGTGTCCATTCTAGTATGAGTGGTGGTATATTTCAAAAACAGTGAAACATGGAGGAGGAAGCATCATGGTATGAGGTTGCTTTGGAGGCGGAAGGATTGGAAAATAGATGAAAAAATAACAACAAAAGATGTTTATTTGAGAATCCTAGAAAGCGATACAGTACCAACTGGATATGAATTAATTTATCAGCAAGATAACGACCCCAAACACATCGCAAAGGTGGTTAAAGCTTATTTTCAAGACAAATCTTCTGAAACAGTCCTATCTTTAATGCAAATCTCCAACTGGCGAAGCAGCATTCTGGAATGCTCTATAAGAAGTTTGGAATGCTATAGACGAATCATATTTGGAGCGACTAGTTCTAAAGATGCCCCGTACCTGTCAGATATTTATTAAAACGAAGGGAGGTTACTCACCAAAATTTCAAAGGATGGAAACACGCTTATTAACTTAAGAGAAGATTTCATTAAATGTATATTTGCTATCTAAAAAAAAAGAAAACCTCTACGAACAAAATATAATAAGAAGATCCGGTGGAAAGAATGGATTATTAAGTGTTATTTTAGAAGCGGAAAATGAATCCCGATGGTAATGAAAATCTGAATTGTTGTTAATAGTTTTAACACATGGGCTGAAAAGTCCCGGGCCTAACACATAGATGACGCTAGTTTTATTGCAGTCACCTTTCTCTCAGTTAGTACTAACCTTCAAAAGACAGCTGTTCAAATTTCATGATATTCTATTCATTAGTTTGCGAGTTATTGTGCTAAGAATCACGCTACTTTTGTTATTTTCAAAACAATAGATCACAAACAATTTCGTGTTTTAATTTTACACTGCTTCTTGATGGGAAAAAATACCGTTCAAGCGAAGCAATGGCTTGAAAAGTGTTATGGGGACTCCGCTCCATCAGAAACAACAATAAAACATTGGTTTGCTGACTTCAAACGTGGTCGTAGAGACACATCGATGCAGAACGCAGTGGACGTCCAAATGACGCGGTAACACCAGAAAACATCAAAAAAATCCACAAAATCGTTTTTAATGATCGAAAAGTGAAGTTGCGTGAGTTAGCTGACATCGTAAAGATATCAAAAGAACGTATTGGTTTTATATTACATGAGCATTTGACTATGAGAAAGCTCTGTTCAAAGTGGGTGCCGCGTTTGCTCACTGCTGACCAAAAACAAGAACGTGTTGATGATTCTGAGCAGTGTTTGGCCATGTTTAAACGTAACAAACCGGAATTTTTGCGTCGATATGTGACAATGGATGAAACATAGATCCATCACTTCACTCCGGAATCAAAACGATCGTCATCTGAGTGGACAGCAACTGGTGAACCTCGTCGAAAGCGCCCGACAGCACAACAATCGGCTGGAAAGGTTATGGCATCGGTATTTTGGGATGTGCATGGTGTAATATTCATCGACTATCTTGAGAAAGGAAATACCATCAACAGTAAATATTACATAGCGTTATTGGAGCGTTTGAAGGCCGAAATTGCAAAGAAACGACCGCATATGGCAAAGAAAAAAATTTTGTTTCATCAAGACAACACACCGTGTCACATGTCAATCAAAACAATGGCAGAACTACATGAATTGAACTTCGAATTGCTCCCACATCCACCGTATTCGCCAGATTTGGCTCCCAGGGACTACTGGCTGTTCGCAGACCTCAAAAAAATGTTCGCCGGTAAGAAATTTCGCACGAATGAAGAGGTTATCGCTGAAACTGAGGCCTGTTTTGAGGCAAAAGACAAATCGTTCAACAAAAGTGGTATTGAAATGTTAGAGCGGCGCTGGAATGACTGCGTTGCTCTTGATGGAGATTACGTTGATGAATAAAGCTAATTTTGAACCAAAAAAAACGTGTTTTCTTTGTTAGGCCCGGGACTTTTCAGCCCATGTGTTAATGTATATTATTTTAGAATATAACAGGTTAATTGTACGAAATAAATTTTCTAATATTGTAGTTGTCATGTGAAACGTAAAATGAAAATAATGCATAGCGATTAAGGTGCTCTATGGGCAAATTTATTTCCGCTTTCGTTAGGAATTACTACGAATTACGTATGCCGAAGCCACGCACGGAGATTAATTAATCCTCAAGTACATGAACTGTAAAAACCACTAATTGTAATACTTATCGCTTTAAACATAATTAAATTTAGAACGGATGCCACGCATTAGTTAGCACATCCGTAGCAAAAAATCGATATCGAATACAATAACAAATTAAAAAGTTAACACAATATACAACGTAAATAAAAATAATATGCACAAACTAACAACCATAATTAAAAGGGTATTAACAAATCTCAACATCGTTCTTGTGGTAATTTTTCGAAAACATTCTTGCTTTCATAAATTACAAATAGTTCTTCTAAATCTACATTGTAGTAGAAATACTTTTAGAACTCCGTTAATGCCTATTGTAAATTTCCATTAACGTGTTACAATGACATCTTATTAATAATATTTAAAAAAAAAATAAGTTATGTGATTGTTTACTCGCTAACTTGAGACTTGAATAACATTTGACCTTTCTTGAAATTACATTATACATATACGCTGACTTGGCTGCCTGGCAATCGTATATAAAAAGAAAATAATGAGGTTCTGACTCTGATCTCTTATCCAGCTCGATCTAATTACCATTTGACGCTGTGCGCGTTGCACTTATAATTACATCATACGATCAAATAATCTTCATCAAATTTTAACTGCACAACTGATAAATGCGGTATCTTGTTGTAACTAAAAGAAAAATACCTTTATATTTATAAGTCAATTTACCTCGTTTTAGTTGAGTTTTAATATGTTGGTATCAATAAACAACCCTATAATATAGATTTAAATAAATACAGATTTAAGTAAATCTAAATAATTGTGTATTTGTAGGGTAATTGTGTAATTATAGGATAATAAGACACAAAAACCATGTAAATATTTATTTACAAAGTTCTTCCGTCTTATTAGCAACAGAATTAAGTGTGGCAAGGTTCTCAGTAAAACTCCCAGTTAAAGTTGTTTGAAATACATACATAGCAAGGAAAGAACTTCCAAGAATATACTATTAGAATTTACTTTATGACAGAAGGGATCACTAATGAATTAACTGGGTGGGATATTCTACATATCGGTATGTTTAATCAGTGTAGAATCCAATAAAAGTAAACAAAATAACGAAAAAAAACTTAAATACGAAAAACAACAACTTATGAAAGTTATCCACATTTTCAAGAAAGAAATGCATATGTATCTGCAATATAAAATAATAAATTTTACCTTTAGTAGATAAATAAAATACCAATAAAGACTGTTGTCGTAACTTGTACCATTTTCACTCGCATTAGTTGTCAATGTGAGTATTCATTTAGATGCATAGTCGACAGGAACTTGTTAAAATAGTATTGTAATTTAAAATGGTTTTTACTATACAACATAAATCATTGTTGAATCTTATTTCCGAAATGAACGTAAGATTGACAGACAACAGCAGTATTGTCTTGAAAATTGTTTAAAGGAATATGGAAATGAATTTCTCAACTTCGTCCTTTCATTACGATAGCTTTCGGCACACACTTAAATATTCAATTACGGTTTTCAGGGCAACAAGGTGTCTTAAACAGAAAGAAGGCAGTGGTCGATCGAAAAAGCGCACGGAAGAGCAAGTTCACAATGTAAGAGAAATTATAAATTATATACCGGCAACTTCCATATGAGTATTATCGTAACGAGTGGGTGTATCAATTGGCACCTGCCATACAATTTCGAAAAAGGAATTATATTTATTTCCATATCGCATGACCTGTTATGAAGAAACTAAACAAATCTACTATTCTATAAGAGCAACGTTTAGTTAGTGGTTGACAAAGCCCTTTTTTCTGACGAATCGTGGTTTTATCTGGATGAATATGTTGACTACGAAAATATGAGGATGTGGACTACTGAGAAACCACGTGATTTTTATGTTGAAACTTCACTTCTTCCGCAGAAAATGGGAGTATAGTGTGCGATTAGTCGGCCATATTTAACGGTACATTAACAGGAGAAAAGTATCGGCATGAAATTATTTTATCATTTATCTAACAGCTTATTGAAGAAGAAATAACACAGCGTTACTTTCAACAAAACGGAGCTAGATTACACAGAGCAGGTGACGCAATGAGTATGCTACAGTCATTTTTTCAAAATCGATTGAGAAGTTTAAACACCGATGATGAATTTCCACCAAGATCTTGTGATATTAACCTCTGTGGTTTCTTTTTATTATGGCCTTTCTTAAAGAACTCAATTTATTGGGTGATACCCGATCTTCAATGCCGAAAAAAATTCAACAATTTTTACAAATAAACGTATTTAATTTAGTCATTCAAGTAGCTTATACCAAACAAAATGTGTATTGAGTTTTAGTAATAAGCCAAGGTACAATTATAGTTTCAAAGACGATTTTCAAGTAAAAGTTTCGCGAAGAACAGCTTTCACAATCCGAGGCATCCGCTCCACTAGTTTTTCAAAGACTCCATTTGGCATATTAGTCCTTTCCTCTTGTAAAATGTACCACAGATGGCCTACGGAGGCAGGTGATACTTTTCGGATCCTTCTGTCCAATTCATCCCATAATAGCTCGATGAGGTTTAGATCGAAGTTTTGCGGCGGCCATGCCATTATTTGTAAAGTGCCACTATCTTGTTCTTCGTTGAAAGAATTTTTACATATTACTGCCGAGTGTTTGGGGTCGTTGTCCTGCATTAATACAAAATTTTCACCGATTAGGCGTTGCACCGATGCTATTGCATTTTTTTGCAGTATTTCTAGATAACCCTCTTTTCGCAAAATACCTTCGATTCGCTTCAAATCTCCTGTACCGGCGTAGTGGAGTCCACCCTAAACAAGCACAGAAATTCTTCCTTTTTACGCACTGAATAACCTTCTTGAAAAGCAACAATTACAAAGCGTTTTTCTAAATTAATAACTTTAATCATGTTCACACAAAACGATACGCTCTTAACATTAACGCATGCACAAGCGGGTTTATTTAGAAACTAAAGCGTTTATCAATAGACTTTCGGGTAGCCTACTCCCATCCCAAAGAGTATTGTACATTTATTACCTGCAATATTGTCCCAAAAATAACCCTATTTGTGGCGATGAGGATTATTCTCAAGTTACTATATTGTATCATGAAATATAATACGTTTTTAATCATTTTCTAATCGATATCCTTAGAAATTTGCCTGTACAATTAATAAATTAGCTAATATAAATGTTATTCATATATAAAAGCAACTATATTATCTTTCAATAGATTTTATAACATTTTATTGGGTGTCCGAACTAATATGGAGGGTAGTGTACATAATGCTGAATTTATTCATTTGAATTTCTGAGACGTTCATTATTTTTTTACGGAAATTATAATACAGTTATTCATTCAGGTCCTCCATATGATTTCACGATTTCGTTTTAAAATTAAAAATCTCTTAATATATTTTTCTTTCCCTTTATTACATACAACGCCACTGCTTGATCGTATAGTTAGTTGCTTGCGCGGACGTCATTCAGATAATGGCCATGACAAATAAATCATTCGGAATAACGAACAACACAAACAGCGTTACCAGCAAATAGAGAAACGGAATCGGAGCAAGCGTTTACATTAAAGTCGCCCGCGGTCGCAGCAATGGCTGCCATTCTAATAGATACATACGTACGCGTATACGAATGCACGATATGCGTAGTTATATAGACGTTTAATACACATATAAAAGTACACACTGTAAAACAAATATTGATGGATTACAAAAGTCCAACCCGAACGACGAATTTCCGAGACACATAATTGTCGTTAAAGCGCGACCTTTTGACATTCTCATAGACTTTGATCCGTATGGCAACCGAGTAATTTCAACTACAGCATTTTCATAATAATTTCAATAGTAATAATATTAAATCGTGCAGTAACAACGGTTATTATATGCATCAGATGTATAATTCTTCCAATTAGACTGCTATATAACTATGTGTATAGCATTTTCGCGCCGCGAAAACTTAAATAACGTGGGAATTACACAAATCTAAAGATATCTGTGCAAATTATACATATTATTTAATATGTACAACAAGTGCAATGATAATGCCGGACGATAGTAGAACTTGAAGATAAAACCCCCGTTAAAAACGTGCGACTAGTGTAAACTAAGATAACTCCTATCTCAATTGATACAACTAATTTATTTCATTTACTATAATTGTATCGCTTATTATCGAAAGATTGTAGCAAGTGTAGTATTTAGTAGTAATTACAGGATGATTACAGTATCTCTATTATACATAATAATCCGTTAAAAATGTACTTTTAACTAAGCATTTACTGGTAATTAATAATTCGTTGCGATACTTCCTCTTTTGAAGCTCATTTCCCCGATTTATTATTTAATAGTATCGCTAATCTTTTTTCACATATTACTGATTATTTACTTACAGAATTCTTAAGAATTTTACAATAACAGCAGATTACTCAATATTTTTGGTTTTCAATTCACATCTCGTAAACAAATAATTTCGCGAATAATTGCGATAAATTATCAAATACCATCAGCATGCTGATGCGCTTGCATTTACGCGATAGTGGGTTTGATAAAAGATTTATTTCAATGAAGGGATAGACGGACCAAATTGTTTTTGCATAATTATTGTTTTTTTTTTGGTCTAAACTAATGTACTACTATAATATAATGTACTACTATAATAAAATGTACAGATATAATATAATAATTTTTCTTCAGTTTCATTAAAAATTTGAAAAATATAAGAAATTAATTTTTATATCGAAAAAGGTAGCGCACTAATTTGATATTCATAGTAATAATAGAAAAACCGTCGTTTCAAAAATGGTCAAAATCATAAAAATGCAATTTTTCAGAATTTCATTCACATGAACTAAATTTTAACGAAGTTCAAGATTTCGTGTCAAAGCAGAGATATTTTTTCAAAAGTTTTTCAAAAAGGTTATTTTATCGGTTATGAGTATGCTGGTGACTCATGCGCTTGGATTGACTCGATATTGAGTTTAATAAAAGATTTATTTCAATAAAAAGATGAATATGCCAAATCGTTTTTGCATAATTATTACATGTCCGTTTTTTTTACTCTGGACTAACATATTGCTATAATAAAATATAAAAAATAATTTTGCTGTATCTTCAGTTTCATTATAATTTTGAAAAATATAAGAAAGCGGTTTTTATATTGAGAAAGATAGCACACCAATTCGAACAAATTAAAGATCTTCAAAAATAGTCAAAATCATAAAAATGCAATTTTTCAGAATTTCATTGGCATGAACTAAATTTTAACGGAGTTCAACAGTTGCAGTCAAAGCAGAGATATTTGATCGAAATTATCCTATGAGCGTGCTGATGCGCTTGCATTCTCGTACTAAGTTTGATAAAAAAAATATTTCAATAAAAAGATAGATACGCCAAATCGTTTTTGTATAATTATTACTTGTACAGTTTTTCTTACTCTGAACTAATGTGTTGGTACAATAAAATGTAAAGATGTAAATAATTTTACTTTATTTCCAGTTTCATTATAATTTTGAAAAGTATGAGAAATTAGCTTCTACATTAAGAAAGCGTATCAATTGGAATAAATTATTGCCATGCAAATAATAGCAAAAACACTTTGTATTTTATACTTACAACATATTCAAATTATAAAGCTAAGCCATTATTTGTTTAGCAATAGATAGCCCTTGAAAAGTGATGAAAATTATAAAAATCCTATTTTTCAGAATTTCAGTGGCATGAATTAAATTAAGTTCAGGATTTCGTATCGGAGCAAAGATATGTTTATCAACATTTTTCAAAAATAATCGCGTTTTTCATGGTTTTCTTTTTTCAAAATGCGATGACTAAGTTTGGTATCTGTAATTCTAACTTTTTAAATGGTTACATTAGTTATACACATTTACACAATAATTTGTACAATTGAATTCTCGAAGTTGCGAAATGAAAAATATACTTTGCAATCTAATGGTTTTTGTGTAAACTGCTGTTAGTGGGTAATTTATCAGTACACTTTAAAATTTCTATATATTATACTTATTTCTTTATTTAATAGTAATTTATTTCTAACAGGTTATAACACCCAGTTACAGGAAATTGCTAAGATGCATGACAGCAAATAAACAATAACTCATATTGTTAAAACCAAACAATACCGACACATTAGAAAAATATGATAGTTCCGAAACAAGAGATAAAAAAACTAGTCACTACCTAACTAAGCGAAACAGAGTTAATATTGGGGAGATCAGAAATTCGGTTAAAATTGGCGCACATTAGCGAAGTAGGCGATCAAACCAATACATTTGTTCTAATATGGTCGCAATAAAAAGTAATAGTAATAATCACTAATTTAAGAGGAAGCTTTTCTAAAATTCTGAAAGGTTGTTATTCACTAAATCAAGTAAAAGGTCACCAGCATACACTACTACATAATGTTACTATGTATACACTTCCGCTAAAGAAAGTTTGAACACTTGACGAGATCTGATGAGATCTGTAATTTACAGATATATAAGATTATTGGTTTATAGAAAGGATACCCCTTGATTATTACTACAAAAATTTAAAAGAAGAACTTCCTTACTAGTAAATAAAAAGAATCTCGTTTCCATAAAAATATTTATAGGAAAGGTATCTATTCAATTATTTAAGGAAATTGTTCCACACGTGCTTCGGTGATACCAGATAAAAAAAGTAAAACCATATATATATATCAACAAAAATTTATCATAATGCAGCACATTACGATCGTTATATAACAAGGATACCGACTTAACAATTCAGATACTTTTCTCGGAAATTCCCACATATTTCTGAATACGCTTTATCTCGCGTAGTTATCAAAATCCTCTGGTTTTCAACATTCCAACACCATGTTAGCCGCGATGAGGCATAGTTTGTGCGCAAATACTTTTGGCAATAACCGTAATAGGTTTTATGTAAACATAAATAACATTTCTTAGGAATTAGCATGAATTACTAAATATGAACTCAGCATACATATTAAATAAATAACCTTAATTACTGGGTAGTAAATTACTTAATACCACCATTATTTGCACTTGTATGATGTTTTCTTCTAAAATATTAGGGTAGCAATTTAACATGTAAATATTTGTTTATGTTAATAAGTTTCTAGGGAGCAACAACAATTTATTATTATGCATCTAATATTAAATTTTATATACAATGTTGTAATAAACATATTTAACGAAGCTTGAAAATTAAGGTTTCAATGCTGTTAGTAGATATTTAAATCCTGAAGATAATTAAACGTACTATATACGAGGTACGTCTCATATTTAATGAGAATGACTAGTTTTAAAGTGTTTAATTGAATGTATCTACAATTATACCTCGTACATGAAAACGCTATAAGTTCAAAGAAGAACCTAAATGGAGTAGATTAGTTAAACCTCTGCAATTAAGCTTTTTGGTAATTATACTCTAGTTTTTCATTTCATATGAGTAAAGTGAAAAGAAGCGTTTACACAATCGAAATTTTCAAAGCTACTTTTTCGCGGCAATTTTAAAATTATCTAAGCTTTTATATAAGTTGTAGTTACGTAATTATTATTACAACGCAAATTTATGGAAAAAAGTTAAATACAATCGCACTCAGAAAAATACACGTCCTAAACGTCAATCAGGTATTGTAACAATATGGCGGCCGGTAATATAACAAACTTATGATTTCGTTTCGTTAGGTGGCTTATTTTTCTCAAATTTTTACCATGAATTAATTATTATAACCAGCAATTTGAAAAAGAAATAAACATTATTAACTTAATCATTTTAACATTCAAAATTCGAATAGAAGTAAATTTGACAATGATAGTTCACAATTTACAATTTCAAAATCTTGAATAGGCCAAAAAGATATCGAAGTGGTAGTATACTATAGGAATAAAATTTGGCAAGGATTTTTATTCCAATTGTAAGAAGTTTTGCTACATTTAATGATACATAGTGAAAACTACAAGTTAAAGACCTTTCCGTATCTTTGTCACCATATCTTTTAAGGTTACAATAATTTGTAGGCACTGCATACTATAAAAATGTTGAAAAGATAGTAGAAAAGTTGTAAAGGTATACAACGTAGCTGATTTTTTCATCGGCCGAGTTATATCTCCTTTATTACCAGAAATACTAGAAAAAGTCACATAAAGCAGTTTTCTAATATTTGTTGTTACTTGAAATTAGTACATTTTTAGTAATTTCCTTACTCACTTTGCATTATAATTTGAACTATTACGATTTATGTTTGAGATATTTGAAGAAATGGTAACTAATTGCAGAAATAATGAAAAGGTTGACGCGCTGCACTGTTCTCACAGAGCAAATAATGAAAGCTAAGGTGTAGTTTTATACCGAAATTTATATCCTCACAAAACGCAACCTATCGTTAAAATGTTTCAAAATTTAGAAAATTCATCGCCTCCAAGAGGAAGCTCTTAAAACAGAAAAATCAAAGAGAAGCTGATGATCAAGATCAAAGTGTAATTTTGGCTTATTTTTAGAGCTAATTCTATAGCTTCAATTAGAGAAATTATTAGTGAATTGAATGCCACGGAGTAAGAAATTTGTAAAATTTTAAAGCGCTATAAAATGAAAGCTTCTAAGGTAAGTGCACTACAAAAGTTGCATGGTAACAATTACAACAGTCAAATAGCGTTTGCAATAGGCTCTTAAATGATCCTATGGAAACTTAGACTGTAACATCTGGATACATGAATCTTGCTTTTATTATAAGGCAATTTTAAATTACTGGATCGACAGCAACCCTACGTAAATTACGGAAAGTCATTCTCGAGTCCAGATTTCAGTTAACGTACAGATTGGTATGGAATTTTAAGACGGCATTTTATTGAAGGCAATCTAATTGGGAATACATACTTATTATTTCGACGGAATGAATTCCAAAATTATCTTGACAATTTACTACTAGCTGCAAGACGAAACTTATTATTTCAGCACGATGGTGGTCGATCTCATGGCACAAGAACTATTTAAAAATTTTTATATGACTCATTTGGTGAACACTAGATAGGCAGGAAGTGTGCTAGAACCAGACTTGCCTACTCTTGATTTTTTGTCCTGCGGCTTTTAAAACTGCGTAGTCTATGAAGCGCATTCCCAAATTCTGCAGGAGCTGACATAACAAATGTTTACAGCATATGAATTAATTACACCAGAAATGTTATAAAACGTCAGAAGGAATTTAGTTCTAAAGACCAGAAAGTGTCTTAGGAAGAGCGGTGACCATTTTGAACATTTATTAGAACAAGCAATTATTTTATTAGATTGTTTATTAATGTGTTTGGGTATTGTTACTTGATACTATTAATTGCTTGTAAAAGAAAGAACATATAAAGTGCCACTTGTGATACATTTTTGAAGGAATTTAACCCTCAATTCATTAACAAATAAATATATAAGTTATTTTACTTAAGAAGCTAAGGTTATACGTTTTTCCTGAAGAAGAAATAGCTATGAAAAATAATTAATTACACCATTTTATTAGAAGAATTAATATTGTTTGATATTAATAATCAGCCACGCTGATAATACAAATGCGAAATTACAAAGATTTTGAGGTGAATTTCTTTTACAATATAATTTGTACAGTAAACCATAATTGGAGAAATTTACATTCAAAACGGGAGTTCACGATAACATTATAACATATTATGGAATATATGGGCCGTTTTATTATATCATCGATGCATACACAATACCTAATTATTATCTATTTATCGTACACATTGTAAATGAAATGTTGAATTAATTAAGTTATAAATAGAAATATGTGATATTACGGCCAAGCTGGAAATTCATTTCTTTTTTATTTTTTTCACGTAAAACAACCTCTTACTAACCAAGGTCATAGGGACCTGTTTATTTGATTGTAAAGTGAAAAAAATATTTTCAAAGTACAACTACGGAATGCTCCATAGTAATGAAAATAAAATATTTGTAGTTTGGCATTGTAAAAAAAATACGAATTTTTAGTTTGACTGAGGTTTTACATCTTTCACTTAAGAAATTTCAATAATTATGTTGGCATCCAAGACATTTTAATTTTAGTTGGCTGACTTAGCTTATATTTTAAATAATATTGTACTTTGAATGCACTGCATTCATACCTTCTTAAGCATTTATCAAAAGAGTCAGCATGTCCCTTCCACATCAACTTATTACAAAATCGCATTTATTTAGTGATTATTGAGTGTAGGTTTTTCCACATCTTTTTAGTAAACGTTACCAAAATTTCCAGTAGAAAATCTAGCAGAAATAGTATGCACTTGTTTATAATAAATCACTTTTAGTGTTAAATTCTACAAGGAATTTTTATATATAGTATTTTCTCATCATAAAACGAAATCATATTATGCCAGTCAGGAGGGGAATTTAACTCAACATTTAAGAGGGCAATATCCAAAAACACGTGAAAAGTGTTGCGATCAATCTGTTTGATTTTCATTTATATCTAACCTCTTATTTTAAGGATTTAATCACTGACTGCTGTTCATAGAATTAGGATTAGTGAATTAATTTCTCGTGTGACAGCTAAAACATTTTTCTGTGATTAATTTTTGCTAAAAGCCGATAATCTTAATAATCTCTACATTTATACTAATCTCGGTTTTATTTTAATAGTTACAGGATTTTTATGTTTATTTTACTTTTTTCTTTCCTTTATATGGGTTTTCCTTAATGATGCCGTCACCATTTCGTGTTTATATTATACTCTTTTATTCCTTTTATCAATCGCAAGGACTTCTTGCCGGTTCTCGTTAATCGGGAAAACGTTGGGTGAAACCTTACCGATCAAACCACCATCTTGCCGTTGTCACCAGTTACTTGCGGAGCCCAAAGATAGAAAAATTTACGAGATCGAGCAAAAGTAAGCAAGGAAGTAGTGGACCAAGAAAACCCACGTAAAGGAAAGAAAATAAATAAGACAAGAATGAGGTTAGTTAGTAGTTAATTTCACTATCAAATAGGGAAAACAAATAGTCAGACAAATTATTTAACTAATGATGAATCTAGCAAGCAACAGCCCTTATCAGGGTTACCCTGAAGGCAGGACTAGGCATACTCCTAGAATATGAAAGTTCTATAAACGATGAAAATAGCCCAAACAATAACCTTAATTGAAATATAGAATTATCATGACACTGTGCCTTATCTGATCATAGAGTGATGTAAAGATGGTAAGATCACACTTGCCAACAAATAGTTTTTTTTCCGCTGACTAAGATCTGACACTTGTTTTTAACTAATATAGGTACGCCAATGCCAAATATGAAACACATTTTTCCTTATCATGTCCTGTTTTTTTTTTCTACGGCGTTTCTTGTTTGCAGATTTCAAAATCCTTGAAAATCGTTAACTAAATGCAGCAAATTCTTGAATGTTCAAATAGTTGTAAGTAAATCTTTAGTCGACAGAAAAAAAAAATTTTCCACCTCTCCATATCAAATTGAGTCTTACAAAGCAATATGTTAAAGCTGTAAGTTTGCAAAGGGGCTGTTTCAAGTACACATCTCAACAGTTTGGACGACTAAGTTATGAAAAAATTAAGGGTGGTGTATCTGATGGCCTCAAATTAGAACTTTAATGAAAGATCCAAATTTCATCAACTCTATAAACGAAGCTGAAAAAGAAAACTTGAACTTCATTCACTATGGTCGCGAACAATATTCTTGGCAACGAAATAACCTTCAATTACAAAGATCTAGTGAAATCAATGTAACATTAGCATAAAGCTTAATTTCTTTCATAGTCATCTTGATAGGTTTCCCAAAAATTTAAGCCCTGTAAGCGATGAACACGGCGACAGATTTCATGAAGATTTAAAAACCATAGCTCGGTACCAAGGAAGATGGGAAGAAGTGTTCAAAGGGACTGCCAAACCAAAATACGCAACAGAAAGTGCAGCAAACGAAAATTTATTCCCTGATTGTTGCACAAGTAGAGGCACTTTTTTATTTTTAAAGGATTACTAAAATAAATAATTGTACTATACTCATGACTAATACTCGATTGAAATAAATAAATGAGTTATTAAACTTTTATACTTTGTTTATATCTTATCAGTTCTTAAATAACAATTTAGCTGCGCCCAGTATGACATAGAGTTTTAATTTTCACGTGATACGCTATACGTATAGAGTAAAATGACAATTTGTGGCGTTAGTGATGGTTCTTAAGTGTAGGTGGTTCAATATTTTAGGTGACTTCGATTTTTGTCTAAAAAACCTAAATCTTTGAAAATTCATCAAAATTTCGCTCATCTTGATTTTGGTTCAAGGCTTGCCGAATGATATTTCCACTCATACAGAATATGATTTCAAAATCAAAATTGGCACAAGAGATCTAATGTGGAAGGCATTCATTTCTAAAGATTTGAAAACATGTGAAAAGTGTATTGACTATTGCTAAATTCTTCTCTAATTTTAGAATACTAATTATATCACCATGATGGATAATTTTCCTACAATCTAGTCATCAAAATCTTCAATTGCATATGTTTTTTCACGTATTTTAGATGACTTCTATTTTTTTGCAAAAAATTCGTCAAAATTTCGCTCACCTTGGATTTGGTTCAAGGCTCATCGAATGATATTTCCAATCGTACAGAATACGATTTCAATATCAAAATTGGCACAGAGGATCTAATCTGGACGGAATTTCGTTTCTATGTGATAAACTAATGCGATTTTCTAATCCAGCACACCCAGATTGGTACAAAACAAGTCTCATATAGAAATCAGCAAAAAATGTGTTGGGCAGTTTATCGACTCTTAGTCACAGAAAAATGTTTTAGATCTAACACAAGAAATTAATTCATTAATTCTAATTCAGTGGTTAAATCCCCAATATAGCAGGATAGATTTAAACGAAAATCAAATTCCACATAACTAATAATGTAACATTTACCAGAGTCGAACGAAAAGAGGATGCGCAGCACGAGCGTTCGACCAAAAAACCTGGAGTGAGTTAAAAAGATTTATTTATACATTGTGCACAGAAAAGATTAAAATACCAGAACTAAATAATGACGTTAAGATCAATTCAAATAAAGCTACACAAGTAACAATCCATCCCCGATGCACGACTTCCAACGCAAAAAGGGCCGACGATTTACTTGTGCTTTTTTGGAGGTTTACCGGTAAGAAAACTGTTTAAAATTTCAAGTTTACAGAAAGGCCTAAAATTTGTGTAAAATTAAATACGTATCTGTGAATGTTATGAATGTAAAATTTCATTCAATACGGGCATGTTTCCTTTGTTACATGCATTGGTACATGAATATCACAAATAAACATAAATGTACGGTTGATTTACTGAAAAAATTGCTATATGACAGGCTTCTAAGCAGTTCAATCTAATTGGTTTAGAAGAAAACAATCAAAAGAGAAACAATTTAAGACATTTTATTTAAATGTGAACGGTTAGTGGTTGATTCATTATATTGTCATCTTTTGAAAGTTATTAGATAACAGATATGTTTTCACGTAATTTTAAGGAAGAAATAATACTAATTACGGGAAAAAAATATTCCTGTTATTTTAATTGTTGAAATATATGTTGGTAAAATTTAGTTTACCTATATGCCGTACATAAATATTAAGCTCACAAGAAATTGATTCATCAAGGTAAACAAAGGCGTGTGTGATCTATAAAATGCACGTATATGTATATAACAAAATCTGTAAACGGTAAATTCCATAAAAACGGAACGATTTCGTAAGCGCATCGAGATTTTGTAAAGTTGTTCCAGCGAAACTTTTGCATTGCAAAAACGTACTATGCAAGTACGTACACATAATAGTAAGTAGATTACACAGATATTACGCGTACACAGGTACACATATTGAGGTGTACATTAATTTTTAAAAAGGCGAAAAAAACGAAGCCGCAATATAACCTATCCACCAAACTCACTACACCGAACCGTGGAGTAATCTAAGTATGTGTGTGTGTATATATGAAATTTTATCTAAACTCACCGTATGTGCGTTGATAATCAGGTTTCGTAGTCATTATCGCTCCGTTATCAACAAATACTTGCCACTAAACTTTTGACTTTACTATAACGGCGATTGTTCAGAACAGTGTAGAGCGCGAACTTCGTTGCAGCACACCCGTGCTTGTGATCCAGCGGCTGGAATAGGTTTTTTGCCTTTGGTGGGGGTGAGCGCCGTACGGTAGTGGGGAGGGGAACGCCTTTATTATAATTATAAGGACTTTTATTTCGAGTTTGGAACCGCTTTTTCGGGCCTTAGAATTTCAATTTTCAATTAAAAATCAATTCGACGGATCATCCATCTTCTAAGAAGCATAGCCATCGTTTCTCGAATTCTAGTGTTGGTACATCGCCTTTTATCGATAGCTCGGCTTCCCATAGCGACGAGGAAAAATAGAATAGATTCGATTGAGTGATTTTAATTCAAAATGGCGTCGGACGAATCCAGTTTAATCGGAATCCGTGCTCCAACTTTGTCGCACATTATGGAATTTGTGTTTTAACTGTGATAGATCTATTGTTGGAATTTACAAGAGATTTCTAATATAGAAATTATTCATCCCACCTTCTTTAACAGTACATACATCAAATCTTTCTTTCTGAAAAAAATTGAACACCCTGGCGCACTGACATTGGCGTCGAATAGAGAGTTAAGGTAAAATTAAATTTATCACTATAAATTGTGTTACTCAGGTTTCGAACTGTAGTACTAAATGTTATCGGATATATATACAAGGGTTATTGCAAATAATAAGTTGATACTGTGTTGGTATTAAGTCGTTTTGACAAATTGTATTGGAAAAAGTTTCCGATAGGTTACTAATACTTATAATCAACTTGTATTTTGCAAAAATGATGTTTGAATAAAATATACGAAGAACAAATAGAAACAACATCAGTTTAAACTTTTTAAATTTTATTGATACATAATCTGAAGTGCAATTTTATTCTATCTACTCGTATTACAAGAAAAGCAAGTGTATTTATAGGTTGTTCACTCTCTAAAACTTGATAGGTGACTGAAATAATAAACAAAAGTGTCAAATAATGCCAAAGAAAGATAGTTACATGCTAATCCATTTAAAATAAAAAATGAGAACTATAGTGCATAAGATGATAAGATGCTAACACTTCCAAGCCTGGATGACGTAGTCTATATCATAATAATCTACACTGAAAACCATGAAACTTTGTAGTTATGTCATAGTTGGTTATGACGTATGCGACGTCTGCAACAAATTCAGACAACAATTCTCAAATTTGATGAGGTTATTATAATCTTCAATACATTTTCTTAGTTATATAACGTTTTAAAAAATAAATCATAGGTGATTGCAACCAGCAGGATTATAAATAGTGAGCTCTTCTAATGCTTTCATAATAGTGTAGGAATACATTTGTACTTACGGAAAGGAACTGAATAGATTAAACTAATTATTAAATGTTCTCTTAACAAAATTCTTTATCACTCTAATAATATAGATCTCATATTACAAAACCTATTTTTAAACCAAACGTAGAAAATATTCAAACAAGAAACACAAAAGTGTTTAGTCTAATGCACGTTACCAATGAAGTAACTTAGATTAAAATATGTCCGTATCCAAAGAAATGATCATATAGAACAATTAGAAATATATCTAATCTGTGTCTTCATTCTCGTCTTCTGATCCACAATTAACCCTCAGAATAGTCTTCTACGTTTGCTTCGCGTTCGTCCCCTCTTTAACTATTTTGTCTGTATGGTTTATGCAATTTTGCCAGATGTCTGGTGTACAGCTGTCCAAACATTCTTGCCACATATCTAACACTTGTCTATCGCGATAACCATCTCGATCAATATATTTATTATAATACCTTTTCGCATGTCCCCATATTAGTTTACTTCCGCTCCGTGTGCCCAAAATAATTCGTCAATAACATAAACTCTGGGTTATTTCTAAAAGTTCACTCTTATTCGTTGTATTTTCACAAGTAATGCCATTACTATTTAGTCACGCCATAATGTTTCCTTTGAATCAACTTAGATTTGGCGACTTCCCAAGTAAAACACTATGATACGGTGCATTGCCCATTACAATTATTGATGGTTTTTCTAAATTAGGGATTGTAAAATATTTCTATATTCAAGCACTTCTTGTAACACTTTGCATGTTTTTTTTTATAAAAATATATTAAATTAGAATTGAAATTTAATTGTGTAAATGAACTTACTATCGTTGTACTTTACTAACATCCACATTAATCCTCTCTGACACATAAAGTGTTTTGGGCATCAATCTTTGCTTGTATGAAGCTGTTAAAGTACTGGATGAAGGAACAGCAGGTATAGTTTCTTTGTTCTGTTTTATGTTGTACGCGGTACACATGGAAATGCCCATAGCATTTGCAACTCTCTACAATTTACAATGTAAACTTTGATTCAATAATAACCAACTATAATTTAAACGACAAACTAACTCTCGGCAACAAAGACTAAATCGTCGACCGGACATCTTCAAATGTAACTTTTAAAAAAAAATTTAAGTCCCCGTATGCTTCTTTAACATCTCTAAATTTACCACAAACTAAACGATTTACTGCACTACAGCTCTGAAAAGAACTTTTAGTAAAGGAAATAGTCGAATTAAATAAAAATTATTAGGGTTGCGTGCACTGTAGTAAACATTTTCAAAGCTCTTATCTACGCATTACTCGACCGTATAGTTCATTGATACTGAATGAAATATGGACGTATATCTTAAGCAGCTATGACTTATGTTATATACTTCTATCTCGCTTGTGTATACGTATGCTCGTAACTTTTAGATATAGCGCTAGTCTTTACTTTATCGATGAAACAATGATGTAACTTCAAAGTTTCGTGGTTTTCAGTGTACATATATAGACGCAGTAATGTGATTGGGCGAAATGTTCGCAGCTCAATAAAAGAAAATGAATTGTTTGAACTATAAAAGAATCGGCATCATTACAGAGTACATACAACATGAGAACGTAACACTATGTCACTGAATTTTACGCGGCAAAACATTAAGATTCTATCACTGACATGCTCCAACTAAATCTCTACACAAATAAATGAAATTTTTAATAACCACTCATTTTTTTGATATCCTAAATTATTACATTACAAAACAACAACAATGAAGACAATTATATTATTACAAAGTTCTTTTCATTGTTTATAAGGTCTACGTAAAACGAACGCCACTTATTAATTTATCGCATTTTATTCAAAACAGCTTCAAGGATTCACAGGTATAGCAGTAAACTCCAAGCTTCAAGGATGATGTCTGTTTTTAAAAGCAAGCGTATTATTGGTTGCATCTTTACCCCCAGTTAATTTTACCTTCTCAGGTAATGTCACGTTCTAATCCTCGATGCACTCTACATATTGGGTATACAGAAAAATCACAAGTAGGTTATAGACAAAAAATCAAATGCTGTCTGTCAATAATTGTTATAATTTAATATCAAAAAGAGTTTTAGATTCATTCGTTTGTCTTCCTCGCCTTAGTTCTGGGAGTGCAATTATTATGCATTAACGATGACGCAACCTCGTTAATATTCAAGTCCATCATCCAGCAATGAAGATGTAGAACTTGCATTGAAAGTTGTCTATGTTGACAATAAAAGAAGAGTAACTATCATGCGGTGATAATTTGTCTATTAAAAAAAAGCAAATTAATTATTTATTAGTCCCGAGTGATCCCAAGTAACACAGTACATCTAATGGACGTCCATCTTTGATCCACAACTGATACATACGCCCACGAACTTTAAACGAACATTTTATGGGCGCCCAATGGACATCCACGAGCGGATGTCCAGAAGCGAACATTCGTTGTACACTACGGTCCATATTAGTTTGGACATGCAAATAAATTAAAAAAAAAACGAGAAAATATTCAAACTCACTTAAAATTTTTGTTGCATTTTATTAATAACGATTAAAATTAAAGTAGAAAAGTAAAAAAAAGTAATTCTAACGAAAAATAAACAATAACTTCTTAAACCATTCCGTTCATCAAAGAAACTATTTTTTGCGCGAAGAACAGCTTTCACGAACCGAGGCATCCGCCCCACTAATTTTTCAAGGACTCTATTTGGCATATTAGTCCATGCCTCTGTTAAAATATTCCACAGGTGCCCTACGGAGGTAGGACATACTTTTCGGATCCTCCTATCTAATTCATGTCATAACAGCTCGATGAGGTTTGGATCGGGGCTTTGTGGCGGCTGTCATTATTTGTAAAGTGCCATTATCCTCATTTAAGAAATTTTTTCATATCACTGCTGAGTGTTTGGGGTCGTTGTCCTGCATGAATATAAAATTTTCGCCGATTAGACATTGCCCCGATGGTATTGCGTTTTCTTGCAGTATTTCTAAATAAGTCTTCTTTCGCAAAATACCTTCGATCGCTTCAACTCTCCTGTAACGGCGTAGAAAGAATAATCCCAAACAAGCACAGAACTTCTTCCTTGCTTGACAGTTACGTAGTTGGTATTACATTTTCTTGCAATATTTCTAAATATGCCTCATTTCCTTGCTTGAGAGTTGGCACTACATAATCCTGCAACATTCTTTGGTCTTTCGGTCTTCTTATTAAAAACGCGCTTTGATTGTCCGAACACTTTAAACTTTGACTCATCAGTACCTAGCACCCTTTTTCAAACACAAAAAGATACGCTCTTAACACTAACGCAAGTAAAGCATTTATCAATACACAATACACTTTCGGGTGGCCTGCTCCCTCCCCAAAGAGTATTGTAAATGTATTACAATTTATTATGATATATCTTATTGTCCTAAAAATAATCCTATTTGTGGCGATAAAAGGATTATTCTGAAAATTATTTTGTTGTGCCATAAAATATAATAGGTTTTTAATCATTCTCTAATCGACATTCTTGGAAGTTTGCCTGTACAATTAATAAGCAATAAACTTAACAATGGACCTAATATAGATGTTATTTATATATAAAAGCAATTATATTATCTTTTAATAGAGTTTACAACATTTTATTGGGCGTACGAACTAATATGGATGGTAGTGTACATCCATATGAACTTTTGAACAGAACATTTGACTTTCTTATTACCTTCGGCAAATTATGCGTCGAAGTTAATGCTGAACTGACCAGCTGGCTAGAACAGTTAATTCTGTGATAACACATAGGAACGACTGGTGCATGCACAATGGTCTTTCGTTAAATGGCAAAAAGACAGCTCCATTTTAGAGTGTAAGCACAATGATTTAATACCAGTCTATGCGTCAGACATGATGGTCAAACAATACGGGGAAACGACACCGTAAAATTCCTGGGTTTGATCACCGACTACGGCCTAAAATTCGCCAAACACTGCGCATAATTAGAGAGCAAACTCTCGCCTTCGATGTTTGCCGTCCGTAGCCTAAGAAAAGTAGCTGGCGTTCCATCTCTTCAACCTTTCTATGTTACTTCACATATGCGGAGTCGCGATTGCGGTACGCTGTTTTATTTTGGGGCTCGTCGTGTATCTTTGCGTGAATCTTGTCGCCCATTATTTAAAGAATAAAATATATTATGGTTATGGTCCTTATATCTTATCCTATCTATAAGATTTTAATATTTTTTAAAAATCTCGAAACTCATTTTGTAAGCAACAGTGATATCTATGCCGTCATGAACAAAAGAAGCGCTAATAATTTGCACGTTTCAATTCGCAGAACATTCCTTTCCATATTACCGCGCCATTAGCTATTACAACAAATAGGCGGATACTATCAGAAATTGTAGTACTACAAAGAACTAAATTAAAAACCTTTGTTTGTAACTATAGTTTTTATTGTGAGTACGAATTATTACGCTGCGCACACTGATTTTTGCTCTTGTTTGTGTGCTCATGATTTACATCTACCTCGCTTCTTTTTTTTTTTGAGAACATATTGTATACGTATTTTTTAATTATATTCATAATTTTATTTATGCATATTTTTTCACACCCATTGTTTTATACCTACACTTTTCATTTTATTTATACATAATAGTTGGCTATACTCTGTACTATCACAATGTCATGCTGAAACACAAATAAAATATTATTATTATTATTATTATTATTACAAAAAAAGAAAACACAAATGCAAGAGAAAATAATATTTAAAATAATTATTACATTTTATACAATGAATATTTATAGAAATGCTAACTCGAAATAGCGAAATTTTTATAGGTCAATTAACACAAAACTACTAGATAAAATAAACAGATAGAAAATGTATAATTCTTTCTAAACCTAGTAGTGAGTGTTAGATCCTCTATTCAAATTAACTTCAAGCATCCAGGTCTTCATACTGTCTGTCAATTTGGTCAATGTTGATTTCCTCCTTTGTTTGTCTGGAATTATGGCTAGCTGCATTGTTTGCTGAAATATCCAGTTTTGCGTCGGCAATTATTTACCAAAGTCTATGAGAACCATTTCCAGAAGTTGTATATAAAAATTAGAATTCATTTGCGTAGAACTACAGGGGTTTTATTGTTATGGCTAAAAGCTGTCTAAACTATTGCTCAACCACCAAAATTTCAGCTCATAGCAATTTCAGTGTTCTTACGCTAATCGTATCAATAACATTTGAAACCATGAGGTCCGTCAAAGCTAGATTTCTTGTCGTCAGAAAATGTGACGTTGTTATACTCATGATCCTATCTCAAATAATCTTGTACGAATTTCAACATTGCTTATTTATATATCTCTCTTAAAGGTGGTTTTGAAACCTCTTACTGTCACCGAAAACGTTTACTGCCATTTTTACTGCTATTTTCGGTAGTGTTAGGTTTCTACCAAGCATACACACTAAAATAGAATTCAAGTTTTAACATTACTACTATAGATTCCCAGTGAATAAATATTTAAATTTTGTTTTAGTGATAAACAGCATTAATTTCTGTATTATGCAGCCATTGATTAGACCTACTCTACATAAGTGCAATTACTAGAATAAATCATGGATATTCTCACGCTTTATGGTAAGCCTCTGAAGAAATTTGTAAACCAAGAGAAAATATATTATTGCATGTGTATGCAAACTCTGAAACTATTACTACGAAGATATTGCTACATATGTGACTTTTGAAGTCTTTGTTTTTTCATACTACTTTTAGTTAATTCTCTAGTTGAAGGCATGAATTCACTCACGAATATTTTATTTTACCTCCAAGGCTCTACCCAATCCTACCCAAGTGAATAAACAAAAGAGACCGCTCAGAACAATCAATCAAAATTTCTATAATAGTAATTATATCTCAGACTAATTAAATTGTAGTATTTTTCGCTCTTCTACGTATATCCATATGTATGTGCAATTCACTAAAAAAACTAACTCCTGTCAGTTTATTTTATTTTATAGTTATAGTCCAGCTACTAGGAAGCCTCTATTATTCTATTGAATATGTGAACATTTATTGTTTACCAAACGCAAATATTTACTGTCTTTTAAATGAATTATACGTACTTTGGACTAACTACAATTTAACAGTATTATTCACAGGGCTATCAATGCTCGGGATATAATATATAATACAATGAATGGAGAAAAATAGAAACAACTGACGCTGCAAACCAATTTTCATTGTGTCACAGGCATTAGCTGAAACCATTGTGAGATGTAAAACATTCATAAACGCAATAAATATCTAGCAAGTCTGTGGTAATTTTGGATCAAATATCGAAGACGACAATTAATTACAAAAAAAGAAGAAATGCAACATAACATTTCAGAACCAGATAAAATTGGACACAGTAATACGTAATACGTAACAAATTGAATATTATGTATTATACGAATTTGTTCAACTCGAATACAACACTAGTTTCCCCCTCCTTACTTTCAATAACGATGTTTACAAATGACGATATATATGTCTAAAAGCGATTGCATCTGTCACGGCGAATTTGGGTGACGTTCAAGGGCGGGCTTTTGTACCGATACTATTTTAGTTAAATCGTAAACGCTCTGTGCAGCGAACCGGTTTATTGTTTACACCCCAATCTATCCCTGGAATTAACGTCATGTACCCCTAAGTGCCGATTCCTAATAATTATTATCGAATTGATCGAAATTGTGTATGTTCCATCTTGGCAGTCATGCGATTTTTTCTGATACGCATAGTGTAACATATACTCGTTTCAGTGGATTTTTACCCGTGGTTGACATTTATTTTTATGTCCAAATCACATCGATACTTTGTGGTCAAATTAAGACATACAGAAATAATTGAAACAACTTATGTTCAAACATTACTGCAATTGCTCTTAAAAATAAAATAGTGAAATAAATACAACAAATAATCTCAAACGTCAAAACTAAGCTAAGATGCAAAATGCAACTGATAATAACAGTGCAAACATAATATTTAATAATGCATTGTTTTTAGATGTTTTATCACTTTTTAGCATAAATACGGCGTAACCTTCGGATGCTGTTGCTAATATCAGACGTATGGCAGACAAACGTTTGAATTTATATCTAATACCGTCATATACAAGCTATACGAGACAAGCTATATTATGCCGTTGAAATATTATTGTAACGCAAATCAATGACGTGTAGATGGGTAAAGATCCGTAGAACAGATATTGCATACACATTTGGTAAATGTAATAGTGCATATAATTATATTTTTATAACATAAATTAATAAAATAAAATAAGAAAACATTGCCATTTTTTTTGCTTTTGAGATTTTTCGAATAATTACACAGGTGTTTGAGACATTATGTTTATTTAATTATTATAATTTTGAGTCATAGGTTAACTAATTGTCAAATAAGTTCAAAATACTCCCTTTATAGTTCACAATTCCTTCGACGCGCCAATTTTTTTCCTTGGAGTATATGTAATAAAACACAAAAGGATCAAACGAATGAAGTGCACACTAATGTTCAGTCTTAGATACCTCCAAAATTACGAAAACAACAATTAAAATGCTTGCGTACATGTTTGTTGCAACAAACGACCATACCTCGGTGTAAAATGTTTCTTATCTCTTTTTAGCTTGCTCTTATAATTCCATATCTCTTCAACGGTGTCTACATATAGCGAACATTATTTTTTTTAGTCTTCTCTTAACTATAGCCGTGAAACGCCACTAAAACAATTTGTATCCTCCCGCCTTCGCTTCATTCGTTCCACGCATTTTAATGTCAAAATAATATAAGAAATCTGACTTCGCTTTGACACTAATGCCGCCGCAATTTGGTTTCTACAGAGTGCGTGAATCGTCAGTGCGAAAATATGCAAATGTAAAACATATCTGTTTGTTTGGTTTTTATACCTTATTACCTGAAAACATTTTATACGTTGTTATTTGTGAACTACATAGAAATATGTGGTTCGCAAATACAGTATACTAGTATATAATATAATATATGTATGCACTTTATTTTTACATACGGATAAAGGTGGAAAAGTTACATTTTCTATAAAGTTTCTTAGAATGTATGTCCTTTGAGTTTTTACAAAAATTTGTATAAAACAAATATTAACAATTTATTTCATTTATTGGTAAATGTAGGTATAGTAGAAGTCTATTGTGTTATACTGGGATAGCTTTCCAAATCCCACCAAAAATATAGAATGGACTGAAAAAGGATTATTACCACTAGTTTTTCCTAAACTATGTTTATTTGCTATAATTGACAAATTCACATCTGGTTATATTCTAAACTTACCCAAAAACAGACAGACCAAAAACCAGAAGAGAAATATATTAACTGAATTAGATATGTCTGAGCCTTTTATTTGTAAGTATCTTGTAACTTTGATTATAAATATACAAAGATCTTTCATTAAGTAGCTTTATTTTGTTATCCTTCCTAAATATTTTATGTAAAACCATTTTGATTACAAATACACTTTCTTTTAATACTTGCTTAACAAAATAATATAATAATTCATCTGTTATATTTTTCAAACGCAAACTGCATGAAATAGCAAAATTTTTATGTAATATTAACATATAATTTAATATAATACGTACAGTTTGCTGTTTAAACATTATTCGATTTAAATTTAATATAAATATGGATACACTAATACTATCATTATTAGTTTCTTCCAAGCCGCCCAGATGGCGCTAAACGTGGAACGGAACTCTTTTACACTTTACACCATACACCATCTCGAGACACGCAAATATACTTCCAAACGATTAAATAACTACAAGAATATATAAACAAGGGTTTTAAATAAGGAATACATAAATAAAAGAATCTTCACGCGTAAAGTAATTGCTAAGTCAATGTAAATTACATTAGGCATCGGATCTTTTAGAGGAGTTACAAAATCTATTAAAGTAGAGGTTCCCAATGTTTATCACTTTTGCCAGTCCGTTGAAGTTATCTTTGGTCCGTGGCACATTCCTGCTTATACACTGCACCGCTTCGGGTCGCTGCAGGGCACACAGAGAACCCTGCATTAAAGTGAATCGGCCAAAATTGTGGGAACAAAAGAATTGAATGTTTTATTTTTGTAGTAATTTCATGATAAACGTAATATAATATTAATGATAATATTGTATATTGTACATATTTTTGTGGAAAAACTAAATAATCTAAAAACATATTAAAAATAAATATTGAAATATGGAACACAGGATTAAGATTAGAAAAACTTAAGATATATATATCTCTTTTGCACAAGTCCATCATATTTCTTTAACAGCTCGTACATGAATTAGCGATCAGTAACATAGATAACCCAAGTAACACAGTACTTCTATTAGATGTCCATCTTTGGTCTACAAGTTATCCATACGTTTTCTGGCCATATACGAGCAAGCAAATGTTCATTCTACATCTACCAGTGGACGTATAATATACATCCGGTTTAAGTAAATATATCTAACAGAAATGAATTTATTAAAGAGCAGGTATAACTTCATACTACACATAGATTATTCTTAAAACTGACTTATAAGTTAACGTATACTTCGTAAAATGAATCTTTAAACGCACGTCATTGTTTGATAGGATAAGCAAAAATCGCTGGTTAATCTAACTATCCTTATTTAATATCAATATCGAATATTCACGCGCGGAAGATACGTATGTCTGATGACCTGTACGTAAACATCGATCCATTTGACAAATAGTATTTACCATCTTAAACGTTACGATTTTTTGGAATATTATTTACTATATCATCAATATGCCCTGTATATTTATTTGTCCAAGAAATATACTGTATGGTTCTAATTGCTTATTCGACATCGCCTCAGCAGACATTTTTAAATTTCGCGAGCAATTTGAGTTGGTAGTTCCGGCAATAACTATATTTGATTATGTTAGCTGGAAAAATATATGGACGAATCAAATGTGCATGTTACTTGGGAACAAATCTACGTTTAATGTGATTCCATTGGTTTGCTTGCACCACAGTTTCTTATAAATTAAATTTGAAAAACCAAATTGATATAAACCGTCGACCAAATAAGCATCGAATCGAATATAGACTTCCAGGTCCAGAATTAATAATAGACGCTAAATATTTCCGAGATTGAACCGTGACATTCTGAAAGCAAAGTACAGAAACAAAATAAAATAAAATTAAAAAGGGAAGTTATGTAATAGCATTGAGGATTCCAAAGTCTTAAATACTGTAAGTACGCACATGACGTAGGAGGTAAGTATGCATTAGAAGCTCTATTTTTTGTATATGATTTTCAGATTACTAACAACCACATCCAAGTTGCACTGCAATAAAGCTGAATCATTTGGACTTTACCAAATAGACTTTTACATCAGCGTAAGCTAATGCAGGAACAGTGATTCCAATAGATCATTCATATAAAGAATAATAGTGGGTCCCAACTTTAATTCTTAACGCATGCACTACTACAGTAACATAAATTATAAAATTACGTTTAAATCATCTCGCTTAAGTCCAACGAGATATTCTGTTTTCGTATCACCACCATTGTTCGAATAACGGCCCCAATTCGACTGCATTTGTCCTATCCTTATAACCGCTCCCTTCACTACACTAGCAGTAAAGCATAAAATTTAAGTCAACTAACGAAAATGTATTTTATTTTTGTATTTTCTCATAAGATTATGCACTTTTTGTGAAATAAAAAACAAGTCCTCTTAAAATTTATTTCCTTCTCTTTCATCTTATAAGAAATTAAAAATATGTACACTATAAACAAATAAAACGACTGTAGTAAAAATTTCATCCTTATATTAAACTTATATTATTATGTATGTACAAATATACGACTGAAGTGAATAAAATACATTTAAAAGATAAAACTTATAAATATCAAGTAGTGTTACAATCGCTTGAGTGCGTTCACTCCAAGCGAGTTCGTTTTCAGTTTTCTTGTTGGCTGCACTGACATTGGGGCATGAGGTGGAGATTCACTTGCATTTTCTGTACTAGCCAATTCCTATAACATGTTTATTTTGTAGTTAGGTTATATCAAATAGGAGAGAATGTCTAGGGCATGCAAAGAAGTAGAAGAAAAAACTGAATGAAACACAGGTATAAGCAATGCAAACGTTTATTCTATGAAAGAAAGAGAATAAAACACTATATTAAAATGTCTTAAAAGTGAGAAAATTCTACATGATTATTTATCACAATGCTGAGAAACGGGTAGAAAATAAGATAAAAATAAAATATCATATAATCTTTTAAATAATAAGCTTTTGCAGTTAAAACAGATACACTTATGCCAATCAAAAAGTGAAGTAACTTTATATAAGTATTAAATGCAAGCGTGTAAGTAGAATACTTTAAGAAAATCGATGTTTGAAAGTATTCCGTTTTCTGGTTGAAACTGCATTGGAGGCTTTTTAGCAACGTTATCGATACGAGAGCGAAACAGCATACTGGCGAATCTTCAACGCGATTTCAACCCAGAAACTCTACTTTCAGAGAGCGACCGCAGAAGTTTACATCAACATTTAAAAGCAACTATTGTTAAATATGCATTGAAGAATAATAACGTTTTTCCAATTTCAATATATTCATCGATATATAGACTTTAAATTTCGTAAATATAGCAAATTACGAAAATGTAAGGTTAACTTAATCAAAGTTAAATAATTTTCCCAATTTGCGTAATTATACAATTTCATAAACGTCTAAATATCTAAATCGAAAGAGGAAAAATAATAAATAGTTAAGCAATACATATATACACAATACAAACCGTAAATGCATCAAAAAAGAAATCTTACTATTCATACATCAATAGAAGCACAGGCAAATAACGCGCGAACTTACGCTAATATTGTTGTAACTTGCGAGCCGCATTTGAGCTAGTTGAGACGCAGGCGTTAGATTAGTGGAACTGCCGAACGGCGACATCATAGATGAGACAGCTCGTTTCAGTTTCGAAGGTGTCTTGTTGAAGGAAAACGCCCTACCCACCCTTAATCTGGTCTTCGTGGCGAATTTGAATGCTTTCGATAAGGTACCGTTGCTAACTTCACTCGTATCTATATTCAGCTGAGTAGGTTCTAAATAAGCTAAAAACTTATCCTGAAATGATATTAGGCAATTAGTGCCATCGTAACAAGTAATGGCTTAGATAAAGTAATTTTATAATAACGAAGCTTTTCATAGTTAATGTTAGTACATAATACATAGGTAACAAAAACAAATTTTGTAATTTTTTTTTTTGGAAACTATGATAGATATAAGGAAATCTGGAAATCCTTTCTTTGAGAAAATAAAATGTCTATTGGATTATAGCTGCTGCGATTTATCACGTCTCAGTAATTGTGGTAGTTGTAAAACAATACATAATGGGTTTCTCGAAAGTGATGTAGTCCAAAATGGCAGCACCAGTTCATAAACTGCACCAAACTGTTACATGTGGGGGATACAATGGTCGCTCCAGTATCTTTCTTGCGTTTTCGCCTAGCGTGATGTAGACACTGAGCAAATAACATCCAATGCTAAATGCCCATGACCGTGCTAGGCGCGTTTTTGTAAATAAGAGACACAATTGCGAAAACAGTTAGTTTATAATTTGCATAAACATAAAGCGTTCTCAGCATACGCCAAGGAGTGAGGAAAACATCAATCCTGAGAAACAACCCGGGACCTCGACACTAATAGCCAAGGCAAGGCAGACAGCCACCAGCCCCGTTAAATAATATATTTAAATAAAATATATTATTAGTTAATACTAAACTAAACAAAACTTCAACCTACACCATATAATTATAAATATACAAAAAAGTAATAAAAGTCATTATTTGTTCGCATGAAATAATCTAAACAGGATGTAAGACAAAGGTCAGAACCACCGAGACACTAATGGCAGTAATAAACAAAATCCTTTCGCTTTTGATCATCGCTCCAGTAAACAATGCACCTTCCTTTTAGCCTTGCCGTTTTCTTTCTGTTGGACAGTACTCTAGGTGGTGCTGCAGTTTTATTGCAGGTATTGGATCTGCAACTCCTTGGTTATTTTTAGTCTATAATTATACAAGCATGAACGACTTCCAGTTCCTTTCTTATACAAATGGAATGAACTTAGCAACATGTTCACATGGTTATATGGATTATGTTCACATGGGTATATGGGTTATGTTCACATGGGTAATATGACAAGATATTATCAGATTGACAGACTACTCCTGCCATAAATTTATTATATTCATTTATAAGTTTTGGTATCATCATTACTCTACTACATTTTATTACAGAAATTCCCTCTGTATCGAATTGAACAACCAACTCATCCTTTTTAACTTTTTGGCCATTTCAGTAGGATTACGTTTTCTGTTCGCTCTGAAAGTTCCCGTGACATAAGTTTTTTTGTGTAAATATTCAATTTTAAACTATTGTAAAAGTTGTCCATATACACCCAGGGACATGAATATGAGGCACCTTTTAGATATTTTAATATAGCGGTATTAAAAGGCAAATAGTCTTTACATGCCGTTTCTTAGAAGTATCCGTAGTATAAATAGAAAGGTTGGTGGGAAAAATACCGTTGTTAATCCATTTATTGTTGTATTTGTGGAACGAATTGTATTTTACACTTAGTATAGTTCGGTAATGACCGGTGAACATCAGTATTTTTATTTTAAATTATATGTGCGTTTGTTATTGGTAAATAACAATATTTGTTCTTGATTAGTTTGTGTATGTAACCGAAAATGCCAAAATTTAAAGAACTTTCTGAGTTTCAACGTGCGCAAATTATTACACTACATGCCGAGGGATTATCCCTAGTGATAATTAGTAAAAAGTAAAATGTTCACGGTGCGCCGTACAAACAACTCTAAAGCGTTACCAAGAAACAGAGGATACTAAATCAAGACCGGGAAGAGGATCGAAACGTAAAATGACAGAAAGGGAGGACCGGTGGTTACAACGACACTCTGTACAAAATCGACGTCAAACGGCAACAGATTTGGCTGCCGCATTAAATCGACAACTCAACGTTAATTTATCGCCTAAAACAGTAAGTAGACGTCAGAAAGTCTGAAGAATTCGGTCTATCATCGAGAAAAGCTAGAAAGAAAAATAAACGATTAGCAGGGGCTCATAAACACAAATCGTGGACAGAGAAGGACTGAGCGAATGTGATTTGGACAGATGAGTGTAATATAAAGGTAAATATAATTAATCGTTTTATATTCAGTATAAGGTAACTATTTTATATAAATTTAAACGAATTGTGTTAAAAAAAATCGAGAGTTGAAAGAATTAACTCGATAGGTTTATTACAGATTTTTGGTACATCTGGTGCCGTGCTAGTGCGTCGGAGACCTGGCCAAGAATACCATGCCGCTTGTGTGGTGCCTATCATCAAACATGGTGGCGGTAGTGTCATGATATGGGGGTATATGACGTCGACAGGGGTTGGATATGTTCGTGTGCACTGGTAGAATGAGCGTGAGGACCTATGCCAGCATGTTAGATGTAGTTTTACTGCATTCACTTGAAAAATTATTCGGGATGAATACTGACATAGTTTTGTTGCAACAAGATAATGTACCGCGTCACACTGCGCCTGCAAGTTTAGCGTGGTTCCTGGAAGCGAACATTGACATCTTGGAATGGTCACCGCCAAGCCCGGATCTAAATCCGATCGAGCATTTGTAGGCTATTATTAAGCGAAAAGTATGCGAACACAAATACAAATCCAAATAAGAATTAAAAGCAATACTTGAAAGAGTATGGGAGGACATTCCAACTTCAACCTGCCATATGTTAGTGGCCAGTTTACCTAAAAGGATTGAAGCTATCATAAAAGCCCGCGGGGGGCCAACCAAATATTGAATTTCTAGTTTTTAGTAATATTTGCTTTTATATTTGTTTTATTTGTTCATTGTTTATCTTAGACAATTGAAAAAATTGGGGGTGCCTAATAATTGTGTCCCTGCCTGTATATTAAATGCTTAACACCTAATTTTTCGTAAAGCGAAAAAAACACTTCTTCCATGTAGTGAAAGCCAGATAATTGGGAATCAGCGCTTCGTTCACAGAGGACGTATAACTTTATGCCGAACTTATGACGTTTTCCTTTCATGTACTGGCGCAATTTCAATCTTCTACGCCATAATACCATAGACTTGTCTATAAATCTTTGTCTAGATAATAAATAACCTGTATTGTATTGTTGAAAAAGTTGACAAACGGTGTTAGTTTTCCGATCTTGGTGCGCGCTTTGATTTCCATATCATCAAAATGCAACAATCTCAATATAAGTAAAAACGATTTCGGCACATGAATATTGCGAAAGTTGAAAGGTTACACAAAAAGTGTTTCCTCCGATAATCATTTGTTTATTTGAATCGTCCCCAAATGGAACAATAGACCTAGAAATTTGTTAATTTCATATATAGTTATAACTGTGCAACTTCCTCGGATTGTTCTCTTCCACTTTTACAAAATAATTGATACAAAGAAAGTAATAAAACTCTTCTATTGCTACTAGGCTCAAATAATCAATTGCCTCTGTTCCTCCCACATTGACGGGAATATTTGAAACTATTGGAAACTGGATGTCAGTTTTATACATATTTAACTTCTACGAAATACTACCCGATGAATGCGGTGTTAAATATGTTGATTCCATATCGTCCTCAGAATCGCTGCTAGGAATATGTCTGGAATCTTCGTCACTTTCATTTACAAAGGAATCTTCTTCTTGATCTAATTCTTCGAGAATAGTGCGAAGTTCTCCATCTGTTAGAGCTTTTATGGGGGGTTTATTCTCCTTCGACAGTCCAACTTTTTAATCCGTAGCAAACTGTAATAAAGCAATACATCCGTATGAATAAATAGTTGCATATTGTCATACATTATGTTTTTTCAAACATAATCTATATAATTCAATTAAATCCACTACTTACACTTTGAAGTAAAACACAAATACACAACTGAAAGTAAGGTTATGAACGTATGAATGCGAAACCTTCTACACCATAGAACAGCTGAACCTCTACTAAGTGCCCGATCATATATTCATACAATTCCAATATCGCTATACTGCTCAAATGATCACCGAATTCAAATGGACACGGAATGCGCGAAGTGCGTTGTAGGTATCACACTGACGGACAGGTAAACGCGGCATACACGTTGAGAGCAGTGAATGTGTCAACACCATGAACTGTGCATGTTCAGGTTGTTCGAACTGGTGAGTTTCTTCAATCACAACAGATAGCCTACCGATATTTATTGAACAAGCGTAAAGTGAAAAGATTACTAGGTTTTATACGATAAAAGACCTTAATTGTGACTTGACAAATGGATTATTCATTCCGTCAATGTCACAGTGACAAACTTTCTGTCCCAAGAAGCGATTACTCATTTATTCACACGAGTTGGTTCCTTGTGACTTTTGGCTATTTCTAAAATTAAAAACTCCATTGAAAGGAGGAAAATTGTCTGATATAATTAATATTCAACAGAATATGACATGACTGCTCAATAATATTTCAGAGAATTAAAGTTGTGTTCTAAACCTGCTTCCAGGTACTAGAACCAAGTATAGATGTACAAACAAATACTTTGAAGGAAATAGCGAATGTACAATTCCAGGTGCATTGCGGGAATTAAATTGTCACGCCCCGTATATTAAAATGTTAAATTCTTAAAAAAAAACTAATAATAGAAATGAACGAAATATAAAGCACAGAATCATTACCAAATCAATTACACTTAGAACTACACTACAGTCCAAAAGTTTTTACAAAAAGTCACAGATATAGTAAAATTTTATTATGACTATTAATGAATTTTTACACGTAAGTGACTGTCGTCAAATAAAAGTAAATTAATTCAAACATAATACTTATCCTTTATTTCGTCAATTTATTTTCGTCGACATGATCTCCTTGGGCTTTGATAACCGCTGCACAAATTTTAGGCATTCTTCTAAGCAATTTTTCGAATCAGTCTGCATCAATTTGTTGCCGTGCGTTCTGTAAATATTCTCGTAGGTGTTGGATGATCATGCTATGAGAGCTCTATAGGGGATAAATCCGGACTTTGTGGAGGCTAAACCATTAATTTTAGTTCATTTCTTGCTGCTTTTTCCTCTTAAAAGTTTTTACAGAATCGAGCCGTATGTTTGGGGTCATTGTCTTGCTGGAACACAAATGGTTCACCAAAATGGCTCCCACACAGAATAACATGATTTTGCAAAATATCACAATACCCTTCTTTCCGCATTGTACCACTAACTTTTACTAAATCACCCGTAGTTGTTCTAGCGGAACAACCCTAAACCATAACACTACTACCTCCATGTTTGACGGCACTAAGTAGGCCTCACTAGCTCTTTTTCCTGATCGTCGACGAAGAGAAACTTTCCGTTCCGTACCAAATAACTGAAATTTGGACTCGTCGGTCCATAAAACTGCGTTCTAATCATCCAGTGGCCAGTTTGCACGCGTTTTAAAAAACGGTTTTCTTGGGCCGATGGATCCCCTAAACCTGCTGCCAATAATTGCCTCGTGACTTGAACAGAAACATTCGTTCGTCGGCCGCCCACTTCTTCCTCTATCAAGATTTTGTCCTGTCTCTCTTCTCCCGGCCAATGTGTAATGCACACCTATCGATATAATCCCTAACCCTAGAGTAATTTCTCTCGGGATGTTTCTTCGCGCAGAGTACAAATACTATCACGTTGTTCTACAGCCAAGTGTCTACGTTTTGGCATGTTTACGCGCAGTACTTTACCAAACTGCGCACTGATTTCAAAAAACTAAGCACTCCGCACAGGAAAGAGATAACACACTAAGGATTAATACCTTTACCACATGCACTAAACGATTAGTGAAGTAGTACTTAACCGTAGATATCCTACCCCATTCCTAATAATTTATAATAGGGATTAAGATTTCACGATATTGCTATCAGTTGTATTATTTTAAGAAAATATCACCTTGCTTCCAAACCTATAGATGGCAGTGTATACCCAGTTATCGTTATTATTAAAATTACTTTAATACGCTTGTGATAAAGTTAATAAGAATTGAAAATAGTGCAAAGCGCTCTTAGCGAAATGATTTAAAACTTACAGCATCGGCAGTACAAGCATTAGTCGCCATCTGCTTACACAACGTCTTCAAGAAAGTGGTCTTATCCATTTCCTCATCGGTCATTACGAAAGAACACAATCTTTCTTTCAACTCATCATTATTCCTGAATACTAAGCTGAAGACACGTTGACATTCTTCCGTTTCCTTAATATCTATCACCCTCTTGATTGTACTCAACGACATTAGTTTGACATGCTTGTACGGTTTGATTGATGAATTTCTATGAAGACCGTTCGCCGTGTTGGGAGACTTTAACGTATTAAAAGCTTTTGATCGTTTCTTGCATACCTCCAGTTGATCGGAGAATAGAAATAGTACCAATGGATTGCCTTTACTAGAAAGACCTTCAGATGACGATAGCTGTATTACCTCAAGCTTTACAACGAAACTCCGGTGAGACGATACTAAATCCGGCTGAAATAAAAGAATGGAAATAAATAGTACAGTTGAAAAAGGCAATCGAAATCGATTATATGTACGTTTTAAAATTTTCATAATTTCCTGCCAAGAATACAGTATCTTACCGGACAATTATCAATTTCATTGAAGATATCAAACATAGCTCTCCGACCTTCGGTTTTCCTCTTGTCTTCATTGATGTGTGTCATTACTTCACGTATCGAAGCCAAAGCCCTCTCCAAGGCTCCATTATCACCATTGTTCTTAGGAGTATGCTTTAAGATATCTGCAACAGTAATAACTTAGTGCGGTGAAATGCCCAAATTCTTTTATTTTTACCATTTAGCAATAAACTTATACTCGGTAATCGTTGTACTGGCCTTATAAGTAATTCCTGGAGACTCTGTCTTCCACATTCAGGTTTTGTTTGGCAAGCTTTGAGGAAGGCATGAAATCTAGGTTTCGTTGCATCGCATTTAAGTAACATACTTTTCATTTCTTCGAAGAAATTTATAAAAGGTGGGTAAGCCTTAAGTAGATCCGTTGAATATTTTAAAATTATATTGCCTATACTTTTATCTTCCGACCAATTAGCAGAGGTCCATCGAAGTTCTTCAAGCATTTTAAGATGCGTCTCGTAAATGGGAGGTAAGTTTCCAAAAATTATTTTTAATTCTGTATTATTTAAAAGCGCCTCCTCCTCTGTACTATTCTCTAGTTGTTCTTTAAACATCTGGTAACACGAGAATGTACTTTGTAGCACTTTGTCAATGCGAAATTACTACTTACAGTCATGATAATATTCAAAATATTAACATAATTGGATTCCGTTTGTACCAGTTCCAAGAACACCTGCTGCCTGGACGTCAAACCTTTCCTGGGAGTATCGGCAATTACCGCTTCAACAATATCAGAGGGTTTAACTGGACTGGGAGTACAGTCCAAGAAGGAGCCAGACACTGATAAAAGTCCTGTATCACTAATTAATGAAGACCTACGTTTATTATGTAAACCTGGAGATGGTTGATGGGCGAGCGACGTTAGCGTCTCGTGTAGCCTTTTCCGTTTCCGTTTGCTAGCGCTACCTGGTGTCACCTGATGCGAATCTCGTCGATTAGGAGATAATATATGGTCAAGATACTAGAATAACCAACAAGAATAAAAGATTATTAAAATTAAAGATCCGTACAATATACAGTGACCGCGATAAAGTTCGCACTAAATGTGAAAAAGTTTTATTTCCTTTTTTTAAAATAATTATGCTATTAGCTTGTCTATTTGAAAAAAAAACTAAATAAGCCCATATCAGATCTAACGAGCTAGTATTTGTTTTGGAATAAATGAAGTTTTTAGAAAAAGTTAAAATCAATGTACTGTTTTTCAAAAAGTCTTAAGGGATCTTAAGAGGAAAATCAACTTCTTTAAAAAATGTACATCTAACAAATTACCATCATTTTTTGGACTACGGGTTGGAGCACCATCATATTGAAATAAATTTCCTTGTGTAATTTAAAGGAGAATATCTTTAATTTTATGAAGTAACCGCTTTCATGAAAAAACATTTTTTTTTCAGAATTTAAACTCTCTCAAAACAAAAATAGAGGCTAATTTATTGTTAAATAACCCACACTAGATACTAGTTTTAAAGTAACTAGTCATAAGCTTCGACAACGAACTTACAAATCTCATCAAGTTACTATCTATAATTTTAAGAACTTATTATTCCACTCATTGTAAATGTTGCTTCATCAGTGAACAAAATAAATTGAACGATCCATTCCCTTCTAATCGCCCTTGAAACGAAAAACAGGCGCTTTTCAAAATTTCCACATTTTAAAGTGTCTACAAATTTTGGCTTATGTGGCTTGAATTCATGTTTTCTCAACATTCTCCGGCTTGATATATTAGAAGAAATCTCATTAGCTTATGCCTTTTCCCAGACGCTAATTTTTGGAGTTTTAACGACACTCTTATATTACCTGGTTTTTATTGTCTTCCGAAGTAACCCAATTGATGTGCGGTTTTTTAAATTCATATTCTACAGAACCTAAACTCCCTAAAACTCTCTCCATTGTTGCATGCGGTTGAACACAAATAGCAATAGCTTTTTCTACATAATTTCATGTTCTTTCGTTAATTTTACTAAGATTTCAAATGACAGTATTTTGCCAAGTTGGATAATCAATTCATGATCAATTCATTACATTACGTCAGCACAACCGCATATTGGGCTAATTTTTTAGTTAATTCAATGTGAAAAACTCACTATCTTACAACTTTAAATAAACTTTGTATTACGTTAAAAATAAGTTGAAATTTTGAGATGTATAGCACACAGAAATTCTAAAATTTAATTCTGTATTAGTCACTAATAGTTGCGCCAGTGCTTCGCCTCTCTGCTTACGTTTCGGAGACGATCGCCCAGTCCTCCGACGCGCGCGCATTCATCAATTAATAGGTAATAATTGTTAAAAGAGGAATATTGTGATACGCTATTGTTGCGCCCGGTAGACTATACACTTTTCCTATTCCATGGTGCTTATATTCAAAAGAAGCGAGAAAGCAGGCGAAGCATTGGGGGATCATGAATACGGGCGTAAAACTTACGAAAAATTGTTTTTTACATGAATTACTTAAATCATAATAATTATCGTCACCCCCCTTTCGAATTTATTTAGGTTTCAGATAAGCACAAACTAATAGCATAATTATCATTTTCTAAAAATAAATAAATTTCCCATTTTGGTGCGAAATTTACGGTGGTCACTGTATATAAACTTACATCTCCAAACAAATAGTCCTTCTCATCTAGGCTGATACCTTTCTGCACAGAAGTCCAAAACCATTCAGCTTTGATGATATGCGCTTTAGGTGGTCCTTCGATCTTTGCAGCGACCGTGGATTCGTCCACCACCTAAAGAAACAGAGATGTTAGTATTTTTATGATATACTTTCAGATACCCCGGAGAAAAAGTTGTCGTTGTAACTACATCCATGCAAAGAAAATGTAATGGACAAATAAAAGAAGTTTTATCCACTGAAAATTGTTGTATAAGTTTAAAATATCTCCTAGATGACTTCTTTTATTCTAGGCAAGCATTTATATTAACATATATATTCTGTCATGATCTAATTAATACGTCAACATTAACATTTGATTTTAAAATAATTGTTAGAGCGAGACTCACAAAAATTTATACATGACGATGTATACAAAAAGTAAAATCTAACGATTAATAAACAAAAAATACTATACAAAAAGAATTATTTGGTTAGTATAAATGCTTTATAATATAGTGAAATTAAGTTAGTACCACAGTATTTGTTAGGGCTTGTCCTTGTAGATCCCTCCTGTTACGATGAATTTGTGTTTCTGTCTCTAATAATGGATTTAAGGAGAAGTCGGGAAAACAGGAAGCATTCATTTTTTCACCACCTTCAATTTCCGAAACGTCACCGAGCGAAGATTTCGTTGAATTCAAATCGAATTTTTTACTGATACCGGAGTGTCTGAATTTTGAAGAACTGAATGTACGTAAAAAGAGATTCTTGCGGATCTTCTTCGTTTTCAACAAAGATTTATTAGGAGTTGAATCGATTTGACTTAAATTCTGAACGGTGCGCACATCGAAAATGCCTGAACTTGATATAACGCTTTCGTTTAAGCTTTGATGCATTGCGGAACCTCCAATGGTACGTCTTCGATGTGACAGATACCCGAGAGGTGTTTTAAAAAAATCGCTAATTTTCCTCTTACGCGTTTCACTATAGCTTAAATCTTTCCTACGCTTGGAATTACATTTCTCCGGCGAATTCATTTTTCTTTTACGTTTTGACGAATTCGTCTTATCTAGATCTAATCGCTGTAAATTGTCCGTAGTATCCAAAAACGTGTTATTTAAATCGGTAACACAGTTATCATTCGATTTTTCATGCAACGTTTCTAAATACGTAATATTCAAATTGACTTTGGAGTACGGAGTTGTGGCAATGGCGCATTTCGAAATATTACCAATCTTCGACGGTGATGCTTTAAGAGCGTTGTTAATGTTGCAGCAGGAGGAGGATGGCGATATTAGGGATGTAGTGGATGCTTTAGGAGATAGTGAGGCACTATTGGCTTCAATAGCGAACGTCTCCGCTTGGTCCATAACCTGAAAACCACGTGCCAACACCATGGAGTGTATCATAATAAAATAAAATAAAATACAAATAAATAATGCTACGGATGAAACAAAAAGTGTTAAAAACATGCATATACTGTATGTAAACAAAAAACATCATAAATTAATAGGATAAAAACTATCTGAGAGAATCATAAATAATGTCCAACACGCAAAGGTTTTAGTGGTTTGAAAGCTAATGTCTTTTAACGGAAACAAATGAAAACAGTAACGGCTTCAAATGGAGTGTTTATATAAAGAATTGTGTTTTTTAAACTAATTAGGACCCGAAGGATTTAGAGTAATCTCAGTATAAGAAATACCTAATACCTCATTGTAGTATCAACATAGGTATAGGCCGTTCTCGCACCTTAAAATTGTATGTAGTATGATTCTTATGGAATGTTAGCATATCTTCCTATTGACAAAGAGTTTATGCATGTATATCTCTTTTCAACCTGGACAGAGTTGCGCGATTATGTACTAGTGACTTCTTTTGACAGTTGCATTACTCATGATTCCCATAACGTTTATATTTTCGGTCGATTTAAGAATTTCGTATTTCGTCCGAGATTTGTATGTGTTTTGTGTGCCTTGTTTGAAACTTATTTTTTTCCTTTGCGATTGGTAATATCTATATCTAGAGGAATGTTAAAACGGGAATTGCTTCATGTTTTATCTCTCTCTCAGCTTTAAGACAATGTACAATAAAAATAACAGTTTATCAAAATTGTGTTCACGAAAATGTAGTTCTGATGCTAAATACTCTGAAATAAAGTGCAAATCTCTCTCTCGAAGGCGGGACATTATTTATGACTATTTATAACTAAACAGGTTACTATTTCAAAGATATATTTTTGACAATACTACTGGCGGTTATCTTCAAGTTATTACGTGATACTGAGCAAAATTTAGTGGAGCTATAATAACAACAATATAAAGTATGCCAACTGCTTAATCATTTTGGTATCTTTACATAAAATAAAATTGATTAACACAATTCTTATGAGATATTATTTCCTTTTTCAAACGGATCATTTGTATATGATGTGTAATATTTATTCGTCAAAGAATAACCATGTTCTTTTATCTATTAACTGCGCCATATTAACAAATAGTAAAATGTATTAATAATAAGATTACAGACAGTCTTTTTGATGTCAAAAATTGGTACCACAGTACCATTAAACTGTTATAGGTAGTTCAAAATAATCTGTGTTTTTCTGTAAAATACAAATATAGGGCCTGCCAACTTGCATTCTTACTTTCGAATGGATGACTACTCACCAGAAAAAAAATCATTTTTAGAAATGTGTACTTAGATAGTTTTTGGGTTATCTTTATATGTAATATTGACATTGCACTCAAAATACAAAAAGAAACATTCTTTGAATACTTTCCATGCCAAAATGTCATGTTACTCCAGTTAGAGGGTTTGGTATATGTTAATATCGGTACATTAACCTTTTATAAGTTTTACGAGTAAGTTATGGACAGCACATTAGTGTTATTATTGTTTCACGATTTTTATTATTGTAAGCCTTACCATTATAGAGCTTTATTACAATGAATTGTTACTGTTTAACATGCCACTGCTTATTTCTTAAGATTGTTATCTATTTTATGTATTATCATCTAACTTAAGCCCAGTTGATTCTGTTCGAGTTTGCGATGGACATAAAACGACTAGCCGAGATCGATAGCGGGATAAACGATATCCGAGTCTGTTAGGTACGCATCGTTCTTGCAACAGACCCGCACGAAGGAGTGAAAAACATAGAGCGAGTAAGCGTTTCAGCAACGCCAACACTGCATTAATAATAAGGGACATGAGCATCTAAAAACTACTGTTAATCGAACATACGATCTTGGATCTCTAAATAAAATTGTAAATACACATAAGAAGTTCGAAAGATAACGTATAAATTAATTAAAAACATGAGATTCAAATCAATTAAATATACCAACGAAAATATACAACAACGCCATATAAATATTTCTATCGCCACATGCTATAAGAAAATGTGTAAAAATAAGTCTTGTCCAGTGTCAGCACATAAAAAGTACATCAATTTGAACACCATGATAGTGTCACAATTGTGCTGTCAATAAGGGAGCTTGAAATCATATAATTTTTCTTTAAATTTTTGCATAATTTAATAACTAATTAACATACAATTAAAGAAGAAATAGAAATAATTTTAATGATTCTAAAGATGCTAAACAATATAGATTATCGTATTGCTTCAATTTTAATGTAAAAATGTTTAGTGAAAGTACCCTTTTTGAAAAATACTATTCAGCGACCGTCCGACTCCTATTTCTTGCGTAGATATGTCTAAATGATTTTGCGTTATTTTATATACTCTTTGGATTTAACGTAGTTGATACCACAATAAAGCGAACACATCTACGAAGATGATTTGACGAGAAGTAAAAGCTATAGCATTAAGTTTTTCTTCTATTTTGTAGCATACTCCTTTTAAGATCGCACTTAGATCAACGCTGCGGAAGCTTCATTAAGCTCTTTTTTATTGATCAAAATTGAGTTGGAATTAGATCGGGAGAATAATCTTGGCGAGATACAACCGGAAATCTCAACTAATCCATTTTTGTTTAATTGTTTGTCGTAATAAAGGAGAACTTTATTATGGACCATTACAGATTATTTTTCAAAAATTGCTTTCTTTGTCTAGTAGAGCAACATAGTGCAGTCCATTAATAATTTTGTCCTTTGAAAAATAAAAAAGATTAGCTTCGTATCCCAAAAAGTCATAGTAATTACCTTAACCACCAATGAAGGCTTCTTGAATTTTGTTGGAGAAAGGCTACCATGATTTCTCCACTGTTAAGATTACCATTTGCATTCAGAGACAGTGCTTTCGATAACAGTTGACGGATAGTGGTACTTTCGTAGGAAGCTTAGCCAGGTATAAAGTGCAATATACTCGCTCAAACAATCTCTTTGAAGTCAATTCTACTGGAGTTCAAAACAATATCACTAATTTTATCAATTGTTTTCGATGTTATTGCTATTTTTGATGGTCCTGGTCACACATCATGTTCAATGCTCATCTCACCATGCAGTGGCAAATTGTGGCTTTTGAAGGTACATTGTTATTTAAAGTATGTTACATATCAGCGAAAATATTATGGCTTTTATTGTCATTTTAAAAACAAACAAAAATTGGCTAAACTTTACTTGCCACCATGAAAAAAAGTTGTAAAATTATATAATGCTAAGGTTTCCCGAAAGTAAACGAAAATCACATCCTTTCAAATGATTCTCATAATTTCTCAGCTGTTATAAAGTTTGTGTATTTTTGTTTTATCAAAATCAGTTGCTATTTGCCGAATAGTCATCCTTTCAAAGTTAAGAACACAATTTATGAGACATCCTCTATACAGAGTGTAAATAGTAGAAATTAATTTTCGAAAACTATTGCAAACTCAAGACACATTTCGATGTCTGTTCATCAAACAATAATTGGTTTAAGTTCATAGGTAAATCAAACGCGACTGCAACAAAATTTAATCGTTAACGCTTAATTATTTAAATAATGTTACATCTTTTGGCAAACAGTTAATTGCACTTTACGTTAGTAGAAAGTGATTATACGCAGAAAAAGTTTTATAACAAATAATAAAAGTGCTAATGGTCATTTTATTTCTAAGATTTACAACTACCATAACACAAACATAGTAAAAACTCAAACTATCAAGCTAAGAATAGAACCAACCTCTTTCATTTCAAATTCAAAGCACGCAAAATAAATCAAATGAAAAAAGATAATTCTGATTTAGCTTTCAAAAACTTTTTAGATTTTAAGATTAGACGTAATGCTTACCACATGTGTACAAGTAGGATCATCTGAACTAGTCAAATTACCACCATTTGCTTCTAATACTTCTGTCATATGCTTCTCTTCTTCCTCTGGAAATCCAATGAAGCATACTCGAGCACCATAGAAAGGTTTCAGCCGATGTTTACTCTAAACATTTGAAACAAATATCATCGGCGTTTGTGACAAGTATGAATTTGAACATTGAGAAAAACTTACAGTTAGAAATCATCTGGCATGCACGAAAGGGAAGTTAATATAAAATACGGTTTAAAAAGAATTTAATAGAACTTCCAGAATTTATTCAAAATAACCTAGCATTTAACAAAATTAAATGTTTCAAAATACACTTACAACAAAAGAATCCATTGATGCGCTAAACTGAATGTCATCTTTGTATTCCCAACTAGATAAAACCCACTGCAAATGCATTATTGGTACACGAAATGTGGCAGCATATTGATACTTCTCTCCGCCTGAAGTATTTGCTATTAAATGTGTTACTTTGGCGGACATATCCTTTCTAATTGAACCACCCATATGATGAACTAAAGGAACTAATTTCGTCTAGAAAACATCATTAAATTTTAATTAATAACATTGATATTCTATTGCACTCACTAAGTCATCTTTATTTCTAAATCCTGTAAAACAAACAACCACACCACTCATGGCAAGATTATAAAGGGGCCGCGTATTATCATCTGGCAATTTTTCGTTTTTGTTTGCCAACTGTTGTAATGCTGGTGGTCCTAATAGTGGCCGTCGAGATTTCAATAACTGATCATAATTATCACCTTCAAATTTTTCTAATACGAATACTGTTGAGCATGAATTATCATTTGCATATTCTTCGCCTGTATCTGAAGTTACTACTGGTACACCAAACGATTGAGCTGCAGTACATATCGCAGTATGTTGTGTAATTGAACCAACCAAGCATATTCTTTTATCTAATGGCAACGATGTAGCTGAAAACCGTTAACATTATTTTATATTCTACATATTTACCAATTATCATACAGTCGATGAATATGCTAAATTTAACCTTGAATTATACATAATACTGAACTACAACACAACCGTACATAACCTAGCTGACGTTCCGAAATTGTTCAATGTATTAGATATCAGTAAAAAGTGCCTAAAAGGGAAAAATAGGTCCAACACTTACTTTCTAATTTAGAGTGTTCTTCACTATTCGTTTCACTAGCTATCGACGATTGTTGTTGAATACGAGCACCAACTTCGTCCATTTTGAAAAGATCCGATTTTTGGTTGCATCTACCGTAAAAGTGGTTACCGTTGATTTGTTCCGCAAGCTATAAACAAATGGCACGTGTTAGGAAGGCACCCGCTTCATTAAAAACGCGAATTTGCTAGTTGCTTTGTGTTTTTTGCACATTTCTGCGGCAAGATTAGAAATTACACAGCCCAACTCTTCAAACGCACATCACAACTTCAAAGTTAAAATCGCGTTTCTCATTGGTCAAGAGTGTTCGTTTCAAACCGACGGCACAGGTACGACACTTTTTCAAATAAAATCTTGCTCACGTCATTTTATAGACGCCTTGTAAAAACGTAACAGAAGAATTTGCTTCTCAAATGATTAGCTCAAATGCTGTGAGCATGAATTTAAACCGTTTAGCGTGACTCACATTAAAGTAAAATAAGGGAGAGGCACAAATCCCGTAGTCGCAGAATCAAAATGTAAATATAAGAGTACCAAATAAAATTAACTATGGAAAATCATTACCAGATAGTAAACTATTATCTAAATAGATAGAATAGAAGAACATACGTTTTGTAAACGATTTGCATATCAGTTAGACATTTAGATTTTAACTATTAACTTAATTTAATATGTAGCTTTTCTAGAATGCATAATCGGCGAATTAAATATGTTGTAAAAGATTTTTGTTACGATTAACATTAATGTTAATAAAATTTATTGCCTTATAGTGCGTTTAACGAAGGAGCACTATTTCCAGAAAAGAGCCGGAAATGGGCCGAGCTTTAGATAAGGCGTGAAGATCGTAGTTGACAGGTGTAAGACAAGTCAGAAGTTCTTACAATTATTTACATATAGCAGAAATACAAGGTACGTCTCAGAATTCATAAAAATTGTTAGTTTTAAAGTGTTTAATTGAATGTATCCTCAATTTAATACTGTCCCCGTCAAACCGTGCTCTCTTGGAATGCACCCAGCGCCTCCAGCGAATTTTTCATTCCTCGTAACAATTCTCGAAGTCTTGTTCCGTTAGGCTGTTTAGAACCTGCGTTGCGATACTTTGTATGCTGTTTACTCTTCCGTAATAAGAACCTTTCAATTTCCGCTTAAGGGTTGAAAAAAGAAAATAATCACATGCAGCCATGTCTGGACTGTAGGGTGTGTGTGGGAATACCGACATACTTTTCTCTACAAAAAATTCTGTAACCGACAATGAGCTGCCACTGGGGGCATTCTCGTGATACAAAATCCACGAGCTGGCAATGTCACCCATGCTAAACTCTTTCCCGCAAACGTTCAAGGACCTCGCGGCAAAAGGTTCGGCTCACTGTCTGGATTTGTGGTACGAATTCTTTATGGACAATTCCACGAGAATCAAAAAAGATGATAAACCTGGACTTGTTGGTTCGCGATTTAGACAATTTTTAGCAGAGAAAAACATTCCAGTACTCCCACAGCCGCTCTAAAGTTCAGTCACAACCCCATGTGATTTCTAACGCTTAAGCAGGAATTGGGATGTTCCCATTATGGAACAATAAACAAACATCCAAAGAGTCACGAATAAGACCGCAAGAATGAGTGTTTTCGTAGTAGCGTACGGCTCGATTACTATTAATATTAAAAATAATCATCGCCGGCAATGAGTGCACACTCGTTTCTGCAAGTTTAGTCAAGGCGCAGGTTCTAAACGGTCCAGCGTAATAAGACTTCCAAAATTGTTACTAGGAATGGAAAACTCGCTAGAGGCCCTATGTGCATTTCAAAGGAGCACAATTTGAAGGGGACAATATTAAACTGTAGATACATTCAATTAAACACTTTAAAACTAGTAATTCCCATTAATTCTGAGACACCTCCTAAATAAAGCGAGACAATAGAAATACATTGAGCTTATTTTACAAACATATTATTAATATTTAGTCACAACAAGATAATTGCGATCAACTCAGTAATAAAAATCGGTAAAGGTATTAACTACTCTTAGCATTCATAAATTCATGTACTTTATAAAATGTATTGTCTGTTAAATAACGTTATGGGTGTATTTTTAATTTTTTATGTTCGTAATGCTCTTGGTTCATTGCGGAACCATTATACAACTTAAATTCCTGTGTGATAGATAAGATATTTTAAGTGCTTCCAAACGATATTTGGAAACGCGTAATTGATTGTATTATATTCGAGTTAAAATTTGTTACAATTTACAAAACATTTACAAACAGTTATATTCTTAAAGCAGAAAAAAGAATTTCTAGTAGGTAGACGCTAGCAAGAATGAAGATTTTCAGCTTTTGTAATTTGCCATTAACTATGGACACAGTAATTCATAAATTTAATATTTTTCTTTTGGAATTTTTTAGTTAAATAAATTATGTTTTAATATTACCATTATCAATCAATAATGGTATTGCCATGAAGAAAGGGTACCAAAACTCCGAAACGTGGCGCAAGAAAGATAAAATGGTATAAAATAATCCGAATGGATTACTGAAAATTCACAAAACAAAAAATATTAAAGTTTCCAGCAATTGATAATATGACTTCCAAAACTTGAACCTTTCAACATCAGCAATATTTCTGACAAGTTTTTCGGTATATGAATATACATTTGCGAAGTTAGATGCACGCCAAAATAGGATTCCATAAGAAATTATAGAATGAAAATTATCATAATACGCTAGTAATTTGTTCGTCGTCTGACGGAGTCAATAAATGGCGTATCATCTAAAAGAAAGTTTCGCAGAGCGATAATGACCATGTCTTTCCAATTTAAGACTTTCCATTCATTTTTCGTAGTAAACTCTCTTTTGTTTTAATACCGTAAGTGAAACTGATAAGACAGATCTTGTCTAAGTTAAGATGTGCATAGTTTATTCACATTATGCCAGACTTGAAATTTAGATAGCATATCCTAACACATCTCATTTAATACCTATTATAAGGGTCAATTGAATCCATTTGCATAATGTGCTTACAGGTTTTCGGCTAGCAAATACTGTGTAATCAAACGATTTTAGTCTGCAGTGATTAAAGGGGCAGTGAATATTCCAATTGTCTGTTCAATAATTCCGTTATTTCTTTGTTTCTGACAATTGCCATTGCATTTGTTCATATTTATTAATCTTTTTCTCCCCAATATACATACAACAGCCTTAATCTGTTTTGATATTTGTCGGTTTACATTTCTTATTCGTTTCACAGGTCCGCACCAGCTTAGTTGATTTTATACAAAACATTTTAACGTTTTCTAGGATTTACTTTTTCTGAAAAAATGCGTTCACTAAGTTGTGCTTACTCTTTCTTTCAATGTCATAAATCTCAGTACATTGTCAAAATTAATAGGGACCATGGTTTCTGGTCTTCTAAGTGACCTGAAATAGGTGATCATTTCAGAAATAAGACAAATGAAAATCAATCATCTAGAAGTATATATCAACTAACATTCTGTAATAAATAGTTCTAGATGTTGTTTCGTCGTCAACCTATTTATCGAGAAAGATGTAAAATCATAGAAAAGAAAAGAAATGAATTCGCTTCTTGCATCATGCGAACTATCATAATAAATCTGTAAAACGTGAGTACATAATTAGTGGTAGCTCCCTGTAAAGTAAGTTTGAGTTGTTTCTCATGAATATAATCACGTATGTATCTGCTTCTCTAAAAGAGTTCACATTTTTAAGTAACTTGAGATTTTCTAATTTGATATGCCCGAATTTCACCCTGCGCCCTCCTACACTAGATTACTCTGGATTATCAACATGAAAGTGTTTTATATGTTCTTTAAACCTCGTTTCAAACGCCCTATGAACTTTATTACACATCCACTCGCACATACACACACACACACTCGCGCGCACACGCACTCACACACACACTCACACAGCTCTCTCTCACACACACTCACACAGCTCTCTCTCACACACACTCACACAGCTCTCTCTCACACACACACACACATACTCGCACGCACACACATACACACACTCACACACATACTCGCACGCACACACATGCACACACGCAATTGCGCGCGAATACACACACGTTTCAAAGGTTTTGTGTTTCATTTTCCATCCATTGACGAACATTATTTATAACTTTTTCCGAACGAACAGTTGATTTCTAGTACGTGATTTATGGCCCACAGAACCAGTCTCACGACATACAACACAACTGGAAAGGCAATTATAAACATTTTTGGAAATTACAGCTAACTCTGGAAAGTGCTCTCTAAAATCATCCAAATATGCACGTTGGCTGTACACCCAAATTCCATGAACTCGCACAATAATTCAAAAATAGGATTCAATCATGTACGCTTCTTTGCACTGTAGTGTAAACCATATTTGAATTTATTCAAAATCTATCTTCCAATTAGCTTTCAGCAGTTCTAACATTGGTGTCAATGTCACTGTCAAAATAATTTTCAAAACCGTTATCATGCGTTCAAATAAATTTTTGCTGAAAGTAGCCTTTGAAATAATAATTATGTCTTAGCTTGCTACTGAAACTCTTAATACGAATTTTGTTTGGTATAAGCTATTTGAATGACATGACAATTGTCAAAATCATAAAACGAACATTTTCAACCGAATGAAATATGTTTATTTGTAACAAATAAGTAATAATAAAATTCAACCATGAATGTGTTGTATAGTAAAAACCATTTTTAATCAATTTTAACAAATTCCTGTCAACTATGTATCTGAATGAATATTTTGTCAGATTGACAACTAATGCAACTGAAAACAATACAAGTTACGAGAAACGTTTTTATTAGAATGGACTACTAGAGGCAAAATTTATTTGAACGCTCTTTGTAATACCTGACTTAAGATATCAGGGTACAATAAAGGGCCATCTTAAACCAAGTAGAGGCCTCTACTGTACCTCTTGCATAAGTTAAACGTTATAATTAGGTAAATTATCTCCAGTAATTTAAAATACTTATTTTTTCCACATGTAGTAACCCGTTTTCTTTTTTTTTTTTGTAAAGACGTTGAATTTAGATGATCGATATTTTAAAAATAATGCTCCTCACAATATTCTAATTGTTTGAAGATTAAAAGGATTTAACTTAACACATTAATTGCATCAAAAGTTAATCTAATTAAGTGTTGTACAAAATCAAATTTTGAAGCAGTATCAACGTTTATATAATTTATTTGCCTTGTTGTATTGATTAGGGAAGTATAGAATAGATAGCAGAAGTATTTTATATTGCCGTATTCAAATATTGCTCCAATACAGGCAAATAAATGTGATGAGAAAAAGTAATATCTACTCAGGCAATTCTGAAACGCCTGAGTAATTTTGGTTGCATACTGGTGTCACGGTATCGTGGAGATATACATCTACAGGTATGGAAAAACTACTGCATGCTGGCGAAAACGGCTCTCGCGCAAAGCACTTATCCCCACTCCAATACGGCAGAAAAACATCGGCAACGATTTATATTGCATGGTAATGTTTTGCCACGATTTATTAATTATTCTATTGAAATAACTTACCAAATGCAGTTAAAACAGAAAATATTTCATTTCATACAATACACAGGAGTGCTTTGCCGTATTGCAAAATGGTGGACAAATTCGACGGAGCACCCTAAATCTTCGCCCTTCTTCGCAAGAGTGCATTTTCCATAATTCTATATACAGAAATAATCTGAACAAAGTCATGGTTATAATACGTATGTGCGAAGCCCTTTATTTTTTTTCTTGCTGCAGTATTCCTCTACAGTCATTCGCCGTAAGCAGTACATCGCTATAGTGGGGGAACGTAGAATTGTAGATACCACCCCGTCGTTGATTTTGCTCAGATTAGCGTTATATCTGTATATTTCTATGCACGGTATTGACGGGCGGCATTATTTGGGTATCTGTTACATGAGTAGACTTACCTATTTTTGTTTGTCTAATACTAAATAACAAATTAAGTTTAAATAACTTGGAGAAGTAAAATACTTACTGAAATGATAATTTTGATTTTCTTGGGATAAAAGATGGCTTTGTCTGGCTTATTAGTAGAAACTATATTGAAAAGTTTGAAACTATGAGTATATAGCGCTATCGTCTTATTGCACGAAATGTGCACTGATTACAGTTTAAGTGTTGGACTTAAAATTTTAATGTTCGTCTTAACCATAAAATCCACTTAGTGCGCACCAAGTGCACTTTTTCTAACACGAGCTATGGGAGGTCGTGCTGAAATTAGTGCAACTATGGCAGTGAATCTGCTGAACGTTGTTTCGATGTCATGTCTAAAAAATGATTAAAATTCACCTACCAGTACACTTAAAAATCAAACACATTTTTCTAAAAACAAAGTGTAATTGTTGTTGTATTGCATTGACTACAGACAAATCAGTATTTCCATCCGCTAGTAATACTTATCGTCATAAGCTGTATAAACAAAACACATGTATACAAAATTTTTCATAGACAATCTTATAATTATATTATACACACATATTATTAAAAATATTTGATGATAAGAAATTCTATATGGAAATGAAAACAGATATCAAGTGTTAAATGTCAATTGAAATGAACTAATGAAACAGGAAAAATGAAACATTTATAATTAAGTAATAATAATTTAATTTAGAATAAGGAAAACTACGAAGCGAACCATACAAATCATCTATAAATAATTACTCCTAATCACCATACAAATTCTTACAAGAAATGCGTCTATGAATATGAAACAGTCATTTTTGATTTTTTACTAGTTACCGCTGTATAATAACGTTTTTATGTCATAAAAGACACGTGAACAATTAAAAAATATTTTTTAGGTTTTATATACACATCCTGTATTCTTCTTTTCTTTAACATTTAAAGCTCTACAATTTGCACTAAACTATTTATATATGTTTTATTATATGGATATATGAACCAGTACTATTTAAATATTGTTTAATTATATTTGGAATGTATGTAATTATACATTTATAACACCAGTAGATTCAAAATTAAACACAATAACCACTGTAAATGGGATGAACTAAAACGGTAATAGGTGTAACTTAGAGAGTCTTCAATATATGGAAAAAAGTTAAGCTTGCTTAAAATTAACACGTAAGCGGTTCATATTCCTTTCTGTTTGATTTACATACATTACAAGTTTATTTTTCTAATGATTAATTTATTTCAATTTTCATTTTTATCAAACTAATAAATACACTATTATGAACTGTTCCGCTGCACCATTTGTTAATAACTTTAAAACGTCTGCTTATTATTAATGCCGAAGGATTTTAAATTTGATACATCAGTATAAAAATTAATTAACGTTATACGTGTACATAAATGATACATGAACATAAGAGAATAAATATATCACATTTCTTAAATTTTAGCACAAACAGAGTATAGTAGATAATTTATTTAAAATTATAAGGAATAAAATACTAATCGAAGTGATAAAATTTGGTTTTGCAAAGTTAGTTTGGTGTTTCTTCCTGGTTAGTTCATGTTAATGTTACGAAGTATATGTGCAATAATTTATTTTTTCTACGTTTAAGATGATAACAAATAAAAGGTGTGTGTTCCAAAAATCTTTATTTCGCATTCCTTTTATGATATAATCAAAAACGATTTATCCGACAAAAATGTATCTACATTTTTTAAAAACGCTATTTTTTATCTCATTTATTTATATAGGCAAAAGTGGAATTTGATGAATAAGAAACTGGGAATTTCCCTGCATACATGCGTATGTTTACGTAGGTAATCAGGTGATTCAATCTCGGAGTGTGCTGTTAGATAAGGGTGTAAATATAGCCAATTGAATTTGGTTATGTAAGAATTATCAATGATTTTATAAGATACTGATTAGGGTAGTTATGGAGAGCTGCACGCCAAATGTGCGTGACATTACACTATACTTTCAAATGCCTTAATATAAAATATACTGACTGCCAAATTCTCAAGGTTCTTCTCCCGAGATTTACTTGTTTATGATGGAACATACTTCTCTAGCACTGTTCTATCTTTGTCTATAGAATTTATATTTTTTCCATCTAAATGATTTTGGAAACCGCGGCTAAATAGGTGAAGCAATGTTGCGTTGATTTAAGGCTCTCACAGTAGATCTTCTTAGTTACCGTTTAGTTTAGGTTTAAAAACTCGAAATGGACGAAACTTTCCATATCTCACCAAACAGATAGCAATACTTTCCGTGGCCGAAGGCCTTCTTTAACCTAAAGTGCCACTAGTTTTTCTTTCTCTACCAAATATCTTCTGGATTTGACATCTTTGTAAAGAATCGATCTTTTTGTCATCAATCACTATTTGGTCCAAAAGACTTGTTTCTGAGATGTGACAGCAAACAAAATGACAGATTTAATTGTCTGTGCAGGATTAGTCTCGAGAAGTTTGCGAGGGACCTATTAACTAAATTTGGTGACTTTTCCTATAGCGTGCAGATGTTGATGAGTAACCAAATCTAAATTTCTCGAGTAGTTTCTCAGCAATTATGATGGAATGTTATGTGTATTAAAAGGTCGTGTGCAGGACGTCCTCATCGAGCTTCTAGACTTTTAGATACAGGCTTACGCTTGTTTTCCAATTTCCATATATTGTATTAGTATTCCTCGCATTTTCCCTCGCGTTAACTCAAAATAAAACATGCCCAACACGTCTCCTTGGTACTTCCCTTACAAGTTTGAAAAAATTGCTTCAAATCGAACTGCACTCTTCAAAACTTGCACTAAGAACCAAGTCAATTTATTATTACGTCATATTACAAGTTGATGTAGATTATGCATCATTCTTCACAGACTAGTTCACCTAATTAAAGAAAAAAACATTATTTATGGAATGATTAGTATAGTGTGGAAAATATGTTTTCAAGTTGGCTTTTTGAAGAAATGGAAATTGTGACAAAGATCCTCCAAGAAAATAATTACAGCAGCAGAACGATCAATAGAGCTCTGCAAAATAAACAAGCCGTCGAAAAACCGGAACCAAAAGGGAGGGCTTTTCTACCCTATATTAAAGGCACTACAGATAAAATAGGCCACGAAAACACGAGATAGACGTCACATTTAACACGGATAGAAAAATAGCCGAAATCTTGCCTACACCTAAAGAGACAATACCCTTGGAGAATTAGGGCGTTTACGAAATATAATGCGAGACATGCCAGTTGTATATCGGCCAAACGAACAGAAGGATCAGCACACGGAAAGAAGAACATAGAAATGCGGTCAAACAAAGAACATCACCTCTGGCAAAACATGTGATAAACACAGGTCATAAGATTGATTTCGAAGACGTCAGGATGCTCGCGAGAAGCGAAAACTTAACCGATAGAATTACAAGAGAAGCCATCGAAATTGAAAAACGCCCGGGCAATTTAAACAAGCGCGATGATTCGCAACGCCTCCCGACCATCTGGAGAACCGTGCTTACGAAACAACATGAACAGATCACAAGACAATCCACCGATCGTAATATAATAAAGAAAGATACGCCAACATCAAGCGCATCGGTAACTGTAGCGACAAAACCTACACCAAGCGGCCCCGTTACGAGAAGCCGTACCCGGATGGGCCGAACGCCTCGACCAATCACGATCGAGGAGAACGGCTATAAAGAGTCAGCGAGCGAACATACGAGCACCAGTTCTGAGACAGATACCGTTCGAAGAAGCTTAAGAAAAAGATGAATGTGATTTCATCGAAATGTCAGCGTAGCCACTATCCTAGTAAGGATAAAACAACGACGCGGGATACCCGAGAAGTTTCCGACACATCTTACACCCGCGAAAACATCCGACGAAACATATATATAGCCGGAAAGTTCACGACATATATGATCTGAAGGGCCAAATACAGAATATATCACCTATTCCCTGCGAAATATGTATATGGACATCAAATTCTGGTATTATTCGCTGGTTTTTCTATATTGAACACGATAGTGAACAGATCGAGATCGTCATATAAATCAATTAGCGGACGTGTTTATACCGGTACTTAAATGGCATACAGGATGAGTCAAAATTATGTTAACTCAATGTTAACATAATTTTGACTCTATCTGTATATTACAGATAAGTGGAATAATATATTAAAACATGGTTTTGGTTACTGGTTGCGTTCTATGGAAACAAATAATGTTATATACATAAGAAAACTAAATCAAGGGTTGTTGCGAGAAAGGTAACCATGAGAAAATATTTCCCTTTAAACGACACCAAACAAAATGGTCAACATCTTTAAAGACCTTTTATTTTATAAAAAATAATTAGTCAATCCAAATGATGTGTTTACCGCAGTCGAAAACCACTTTTCCTTTGCCAGGGAAATAAGTATTACCTAACCAGATATCGAGGCGTGTGAGCTGTTCAAAAATGACATTAAAAAAAAAAGGAGAAACAGAAGTGTTAAATGGTAATACTTATTTTCTCAGAATTCCTTAGAAAGTTGAAAACACACGCAACAAGTGAATATGTGATCTCTCCTCACTCAAAAATTTAAAGGCGTTGATTTTCCCTCTTATATTCAACTTCAAATCAAGATTTCTACGTTCTATCCCTTTCATATATGTATCTAACTTCAAGCAACATCAAGCTTGATTAACTTACTACTACTCCAGCTGAAGGCGGCACTTTTAGAGTTTATTTTGAACTTTGTCAACAATTATGAGATTTACAGTACCTGTAACTTAAATTAGGAATTCCTTTTGTGCAGATAAATACCATTTCTAAAATATCAATTTAATCCTATATACTCCCCCCTCCATACAAAGCCCAAATTGTGCTTATGTACTCGCACAGATTTAGATTGTGTTAGAATGCATTATGCTTTCTATATGAATTGATTTGTGGAGTATTAAACATCTAGAAACCAAATATACCCGTATATTTAAAATGTTTAAAATTTTTTCAAATACGAAATGTATAGCTTATTAGTTTTTAAGCTTAGATGATCGATTACCGGTTCTGATCACCAAACACTACAGAAGAAATATGCTTATCAATAATACAAGTCCAGTTTTCGCAGTAACAGATGTAATAATTAGGAAATTAGTAAGCTGTACTAACTATAATCCGGTGTACTTGAAAGTACAGCAGCGCTTGCTTAATGTAATAAAAAAAGAGAAAGATATGAAATGTTATGAAGTCTTACGAAGTGTAGCATCATCAAAAAGCGCAATGAAATTGCGAGATATATTAAGTCCTTAGTGATTAGGGGCAGGCTATATGGCAGTTTCTAAATTCCAGCAATACGAAATTTATATTTATCTGTAATATTTTAATTATTAAACTATGTATAAATTCATACACTTTGTAATGATGGTACGATAACGACGTCAATGTTATTTAGAAAAACAAAACAAGTAACGTAACCTCACGGTAAAAGCTAGCAAAAAATACCAACATTCTATAGTTTTTGTATTCAAAATACTAATTTTACTAACGCTTCCTTATTGTTACTTTTGACAATTTTTCATTTAGCAAAGCAATTTTCTATTTTTTTAAAAAATAATGAACAATATTTCATCTATTTGTATACTTATAATACTCATTTATGTATTTTGAACTCTTGTACTACATAATCGCTGCCAATTAAAATTGCCGAGGAAAATTTAGTGTTATCTTTTTGGTAAATTAGATATTGATTCGATAACTAAAACGTATTTTCAACAAATTTCAAGAATGAAGTCGTAACAATAACATGAATCCATAACTAGACTGCATACAGTCTATTACTACGATTACTATTACTACATACAACACACAATAAATTCATAAATTACACAAACACATCAGAAATTGACTGAAATTTTAATAGGTAATAGAGTTTATATTTTCATCAATCATATTTGCTTAAGTAAAAATCTTAGGTTTCGACATGTTCCGTTAACTTCAATTTATTCCCATTTACATACTTTCAATCAATTTTCTTTTCGCATTTGCAATCATCAAAATTTAAGTTCACTTTGAAATTTCATCGTCTTCATCACTGTAGTCATTCATAGTAGAATAGTGACTAGTGTTAGTCCTCGACGAGGACGGTGAGGATGGGGAATCGAGACGAGCCGTTTTTCGTGGCGGCGAAAGAGAATCCTCCAATGAATCGTATAGTTCACCGTTACTGGAAAGCGGCGAACCTTCCCGAGTTGGCGAACTGGGTGGACTCAGAGCATTTAAGATTCTTCCCTTGGACTCGTTCCAGATGTTCGTTAATCTCTCTCTACCAAACAATAACAAGAAGCTTTCGATGAACTCCCGAGACTTATCCTCCCATCTAGTGATCAAATCAACCTTCTTCTCGCCTATAGATGTCATCACTTTTTTACTCTTGTCTTTTAATTCATGCATCTTATTTTGGAGTCGGATTTTCTTCTCGCTCAAGTAAGAGATATTCAAATCTTTAGCCGAGTAACCTCTAGCCAAATTTCTTCGTACGTAGATGTCGTAATCTCGTACAATACGAGCTACAATATCCGACGTCGAGACGCCTTCGGTTCTTTCCGTCGCAACGAACATACCTTTAGCTTTCCACTTGGCGTATATGTCGTTGCAATCGCCGGAACCGTAGGGTAGATCATCGTGAGCGATGAAATCAATCTTGTGTTTCGTAATGTACGCCTCGTCTACCTCCCATGGGGCATCCCGAATTACTTCGTCGACATACCTGCAGTGTCTTACAGCATCATACCGTTCATTTTCGTTCATCACTGTACGGCCTTTCTTACTATGCGTCAAGGTATCGTTACAAACTGAAAATTAAAGAAAAAGGTGAAACTAACGAATACACTAAATATAATTGAAATTAGTTAATAGAATGTTTTTTACTAAAATAATTTCGGTAATGATTACTATTGGATAAAACATTTTTAGATAAAATTTAAGTTACTGTTAGTTAAATAGAAATTCCAACTTTTAGGTATCCCAGAATATGCGAGCAATCTTTCAGGAACACAAAGTTTTTGCAAAAATAATGCTATATATCCTTTTTAACAGGACGTACCCTTCAAAATAGAATACAGATTTAAGGAATACGCGAATATGCATTTAATGTACGGTGTTTTTTTTGTGTAATGCTTTAGTAGCTTTAGTAGAACGGTTTCCAAACCTGCGAATTACAGAAAGGAAAATTTTCGAGCAGTTAAATGAAGCTGGTAAAAAATATGTTTGGCAGCTCTGTGTTTAATACAGGCAACGATTTAGCTTGCATTATTTTAGGTAAATTTGGGAAACTTTTTGCTAATAACGATGGTTCAAAGAACGACCTAAAGGTAATTATTTTAAAGGAAGTAGCTGCAGATTCTTCCGCCAATTGTTTTAAATCTAGTATGTCAACAATATTGAAATGAAAATTACTCTTGGTTAATCCCCAAATTTACTATTCCTCGAAAATAATTCATCATATCGATATTAATAATGAGAACTTTCACGCCCATTCTGTCAAGGGCTGAATATCTCAATAGAAGTGCGTTCTATAGAAAAAAATTATAGCAGCATTGCATTTCCGAAAGATTGCCTTTATGTTATATCAGGTGTGTAAATAAACGTAATGATACTGGTAACGTAGCATTCAATTTGGCAATACTGTTGACTTCTCTTTTGATAGTGAGGTAGGTCAATATCTGATGCGCCTTCACAACGAGTTTAAGTTACGTTACTTCGTAAAGTGGATGTTTCTAATGTGTTTTGAAAATGAGTGGCAACAATTTCGGGCAATGGTACGCTACCAGATTTTGATTCAGACTTGGGCATAGTGCGACTGAAACTTTTGCAAAATTTCAACAGGTCTATGAAACCAGTGTTTTGTCAAAGAGTTCAAGGCATTCTCAAGAGGCCGAGTCTAGATTAAAGATGAATCTCACAGCGGCAGGCCTTCAATTGCAAGACGTGATTAGAGTTTGATGAATGAGTTGCAAATGAAGGAAATCTGCCTTTTTACGCTGAGATTCCCTATAATTCCCCTTTATTCACCAGATTTGAGTCCTTGAGATTTTGAAAAATTGAAAATTAACTTCAAAGGACACTATTTTAAGACATTGGAGAATATTGAAAAAGCCATAACCGACCAGGTATGAAGAGTACGGTTTGTTTACTCTTCATACCAGCGCTCTGTGACTTTCGAATGCAGCTATTTGGAAGGATACAATGTGGAATTGTAATATTAATTAAATAAATATATTATATAAAAAACAGTCTCTTTAACCGAGAAAGCTTTGTAGCATCCTCTATTTGAGTTTACAAGGGAAATTAAAAACTTATTCTTGAAGCCATTTTTTGTAGGATATTTCTTTCCGGACATTATCAACTTCTGTGTTTCCTAAGGACACCATATTGAACATTAACACCGCTAGAAAGAAGTACTTTTTCAAGAATATATAACGTGTTGAGGCGTTAATTGTAGAAAATTTAGTTTTAAGATAGAAAAATGAAACTTGGAGATAAGGTAGCCATAGAATTATAAACTATCGAATATTTCACTCATTAGTCATTATATACATATGTACATCAACGAAACTAAGGAGAACTGTTGTTCATTACAATACATCCAATACAAACAGAATACAATATATTTACAAATGTATCTATCACGATAAGATGCATTTCATACCATTTCCATAACAGAAACTTAATCGAGAATGCACGGTTTACCAAGCTGCGTATGATTAATGTCACTAAGCTATGTATTAATGAAAATATCAGTTTAGTAATTAATAATTAATTGTTTTCTTGTCTATTGCTATTACTGTTGTTATTGTTACCTATTGGAATAAATTATTTAAAAAATGAATTCTTTCATAAAACTGACGTACAAAATTAAACATTTGGACTGAAGGAGGTGATATTTCTTTTAATGGATAATATAGCGTAATTTATTTACAAAACCTATTTCTATTCGATTTTTGTTGTATTTCATTGTCAGCTCGCCTCTTTTAGAGATCTTTATTGCATTGGCAAAACGGCTAAAATCTCAGCACAGTGCAAAAAGCAAATTGCTACAGATACTGTCGACTTTGTTTTGAGGTTTTAAGAAACAATTGAAAAAAATGTACAAGGCAATTCAAAACAAATTAATAGTCGTTTTTGTGTGTTGGAGCGCTATTCACTATTACGAGGGCGACCTAAAATGTTTCGCAAATCGACAAGAGATGGCACACGAAGGTTGAAGTGGATTCATTGGTCGGCAAGGGCAACCTTTTCTATGGCAACTGTCAAAATTTCAGATGTCTACTGTCAATAGTTGTTGTTTAAGTGTGTTTTGTGTAGTATGTCAGGCAATTTCGCAAAAATGGATAAAATCAAATTTCGTGCAATGATAAAACACTTCTGGATGGCTAGGAAAACCCCACGGAAATTCGCACTACTTCGCTACAGGTTCATGGTGGATGTACTCCATCATTTTGGACCATCAGCTTCTGGGTGAGTGAGTTCAAACGTGGTCGTACAAGCACACACAGTAGACGCCCAAAAACCGCTACCAAAGATGAAATGGTCGATAAGATTCATGATGTCGTGTTACCCGATCGCCGATTGAAGCTGAAACAGATAGCAGAGACAACAGGCATCTCAGAAGAACGAGTTGGCCATACCCTACACGAATATTTGGGTATTACAAAGCTTTGAGCGCGATGGGCACCGTGTTTTCTCACATCGGGGTAAAAACGAAATCGGGTGACCGTTTCAGTGTCTGGCTAGGATCCAATGCAATCCAAGGGATTCCTTCATGCGTTTCGTAACCGTGGATGAGACTTGGATGCACCACTACATACCGGAGACCAAGACACAGTCGAAATAGTAGACTTTTCTGGGCGAATCGGCTCCGAAGAAAGCAAAGACCGTTCCATCGGCCGGAAAGGTCATATCGACCATTTTTTGGGATTGCCAAAGTGTGATCGTCATCGACTATCTGCAGAAGGGAAGGACGATCACGGGGCAATACTACAGCGATTTAATGACCCGATTCGATGCAGTATTGAAGGAGAAACAACCTTGTTTGCAGCGGAAAAAGTGCTTTTCCACCACAACAATGCACCGGCTCATTCATCTCGCATCGCCGTGTTCAAATTGAATGAGTTGCGTTACGAATTAGTCTCCTATCCTCTATATTCACAAGAACTAGCCACCAGCGACTTTTTTCTATTTCCAAACCTGAAAAAATCACTGGGAAGAAAGAGACTTGCCTCAAAGAAAATCCACGAAAAAGTTATTCTTTTAATAACGCACCTGAGCTTTAGTTAGATAATTTGAAAAATATATTGAAATAATATAATTGCACAGTTTTTACTTCTGAATTTTCAGTATTATCCGAGAATTCAGTGACAGTGGCACTTAAAACTTTGTAAGTGTCAATTGTTCATCAACATATGCAGCTCTGTTTTAAAATATTGACATGTCGTACTTGAATTAAATAAACATAAAAAAATAAATTGAGCTAGAGAATGTAAATGGATCTGTTTTCTCCATAAACTTTAAGAACTATGCACAAACGTTACGTTAAACTATAGAAAGAAAAGGAAATACTAATAAATATCTGGGTTAACTTAAAATAATTGTAACGCAAGTGAATAAGCTTTTTCCACAGAAATTTTGACCGAATTATTTTGCATATCGAGAGAAACGTAATTTATACATCAATACAAAATATTCTACGGTTGAATATTAAAAAATGCATTTAATTCGACTAATTATAGTGCATATAGTTATCTACAATAGCAAATAGGAAATATGCCAAGTTGCAGAAAAAACGACACTTCAGTGGGCCGCTCAAAAAATATATAAAAGATCCTATTTTGAATTATTTTAGTCTGAACATTATTAAAAAAGTTAAGAAAACTTTGTTTCGGAAAAATATGCATCTTTTTATTAGTATAACCGTTGCAGGTATTTCGTCAGCAGTATAACATAAATATTTATCGGCGAATTGACGCGATTTCTACGATTTTGGCGCATCTCCAAAGATTACTAAAAAAAACTCTTACCTCCAACAATGAGATAGACGTTGGGGAATACGTTTTTGGCTTGCATTAGCTGCCTGGCATGTCCCTGGTGAAATAAGTCGTAGATACCATCTGCATACACTCTCACCGGTCGATTTGCATCACCATTTCGGGCAATCTCATACGTGATTCTATAAGAATAGTCACAAAGCTCTCGACTGCGTACCGCTTCTGGATCATCGCTGAAAGATGCCTCTTTGCATATGGACTGAAATTAATAGGAAAGAAAAGATATTAGCAGTTAGTTACCGAAAATTTAACGATTTAAGTATGTAACTGTGTTTTTTTCTCTGTTGAATTCCATTTCTTACATACCCTTCTTCTATTCGTGATCGAATATGTCCTATGTTTCCTATTAACCATTGTTTCTAGTCTCTAGATCAATAAATCAAGATTGCCTCGGAGTAACTGTCTTTCATCGCGGCACGAATCTCCGTGTCATAAAACTTGACAATTGGATAATTGAAAATCATGCCACTGGTTGGTATATTAAAATTAATGTACGCCAAGTCAATTGAACATTCTCATTGTTAATGATTGGTATTTGTTCCTATTAATTTTTCGTTACATTTACGATGTTTTGTTTAACTAAACTCATCGTAAAAGAATGAAAATTTAATATAAAATTACACGAAGCAATTAAAAATATTTTACATAGGATGAGATTTTCTTTCGAGATATAGTACAAAGATCTGTATTTATGTTAAGTTTTATGAGCCACTTTTGTTTAACATAAAAAATCAAAGGCCTTCTAAATATTTACGAAACAAGTGAAACAGTCTCCGTAAAAATACTTTCTTCATTATTAGTTTAATACATAAGTGTGAAGGAAAAATGTTCTGTTCATTAATGATTTAAAACTTTTCAAGGTATAACTAGAGCTGTTCGTTTTGTCGACGCACCAGAGGCGTCACCTTCGCGGTTTCCAAATTATTCAAATAAAATACTGATACTAAGTAAGAAAATAATAATAAGCACTTACTTATACACTATACTTTAGTAGCCACAGTATAACACTTAGTTCTCTAAACAGCGTTAGCAGCTAATTTAGCTCTGTTGCAGCATTATATGTGTACAAGATGTCTATGAAATAAAATAAAAAAGTATGAAAAATGAAAAGATCTAATTGTCAATCGTGTTACCGACTGACAATGTGAGTCGTCCACGTGCTCTTGAAACGCTGCGTTCCGAATAATTATTAATTTATGTGGAGTGGAGTTCACTGTGATACCTGTGAATTATACAACCACACAATCCTTGCAATAATTGTGATATTAAAGCGCGTTCTTGAGTGTACAACTACTTATTTTTACCCATATTATGCAAATGCTCTCAAACACAATTGCAGCAGTTAAAACAAAACTGAATGTAACATTAAAAAGCAGTCAACTGAAAAGATTTTACAAAATTAATAGCTAACACTTCTTAGTACTGCACACGAGGATGATTTCACAGCAGACAGACTTTTCAAAAGTTGGCAACCATGATGAGCATGTTATTGATTTCTAGAAGCCACTGTCAAAAATTTGTCTGAATTTTTGAGATAGATAAGTTTCGGTGTTGGGGTCTCTGCTCTGTAGAAATTTTTTGACGTTTTGATCACCTTATCTTGATCACGACAAGATGATCGAAACATCAAGCATACAAAAAAAATGTCCACGGCAGAGAACTCGGCAACCAAACAGCAGCCAGCAGCAATGGACATGAAATCTTGAAAACTACTTTATTATGTTAGTATCTATTAATATGGAGGCAAAATAATTTCCTGTATTGACTAAACATTATTGTTCACATGGAAAAACCATTAAAGAATCTGAAGAAAGCTACATAAATATTGTGGTCAATCTGCTCTTTTCCACTGATTAATTTATAACTGCTTCATTAATCTCAAAAGTGATCACACGAGCACAGATAATACTGAACGTCCGGAGCCTTCATCTATAATAACTTCTTCGGAAATTATTAAAAGCCCATGCTATTTTAAAGAAGAAACACAGAGCAAAAGGGCTCGAGGTAGTTAATGCAGCAAACATCTTAACCAGACGTGTGCACGATATTTAAATCAACATGTATATAAATATAAAAAAGCTAACCGCAAGATTGGTAGCGCGTTTGCTTACTGTTAACCAAATGCGAATTCGTATTACAATTTCAAATTACTGTATGGCCAAGTTCAAACAAAATCTATGAGAATTATTTCTTTATATTTTTTGGGATTTTAAATGCGCAATCTTTATTGACTACTAACTGGTAAAGCGAAACTAGCTCATCCATTAATACGTTTCGATGACAAATTGAAGTAAAAACGACCATATTTATTCAGAGAAAAAGTTTTGTTCTACCAGGATAACACGTCTCCCATTAAAACCGATAGATAAATTTAAGCACCTGGTTTCTAAAAAAACTTGTAACAGAAACTTTGTCAGTTCCAAAAGCAATATTTTTTATTTTAAATATTACTCAAATTTCAAACGAATTCAAACTGGGAACTGGTTTTCGGAATTGTGTACAAACTTTTCCATCATATATATTAACCGATTTCTTTATTCTGAAACGTTTGTTGAAATACTACAAGATTTAGATTTAATTGAAAATGCACAATTTTTTAAATGTTAAATAATTTAGTTTATACTAAACATGCGGGGACTCATTGGCGGCGATGATATATTTCGAAAGTCATCGGATATACCCGAAGACGAGATTCATATCAATATGCTTAGTGTATGGACGCCGGATTAGATTGATGATGGCGTTCTTTGAGAAGACATGTTAATAGCAAACAACACCGCTTAAATGCGCAACGTGATGTACCATATTATAAATTTCTGTTATATATTAGAAACAGTTATCTAAAAGTAGATGAATTTATAGTTTCTACCAAAAAAGCTTTTATAAAATCTCCAAAACGCATTCGTGAGTTTAAATAGGCTTGTCCGGGCATTTCTCAGCCACCACAGCCGGTATTGACAAGATAGGGAATAGGGACTTATATTGATAGTAACCGAGCCGCACGCTACTGCGAAAGCACTCGTTTTTGCAGCCTTAGATCACACTTAATTTTACTTATCCTTTGAGTATCCATAAAACTGCAATTTATATTTATTTGTACATTTTATAAATATAAAAAAAAGAATATTTTGAGCACCTTTTATAAACAGTAAAATCAATAACTTCAAATTAAATTTAACACCTTAAAAAAGAACGGTTAATAAAGAATATAATTTCTTTTAAGTAATAAAAAAGCAGCAAAGTGTTTGTTGTTTTCCTTTCGTCTGAGTGAATGAATAGTTCGATATCGCTGTTGTTCAAAACATATGACGCTTTTATTAGTCATCGCATCATAATAAAATTCTTGGCAGATCATGTCGTCATATTTGTGGAAATTCTAAAGTTCCAAAGTGGCAATAATAGCAAGTACAAAGGTAGGTTTCTTTAGTCAAATGTATTTTAGACTTTAACTCGTACAATCAGACGAGTGTAAAATGTTTCTAAAGCCAAAATACATCGTTTATTTAATGAATCGTACAAATTCGCCTCATTTATTTTTAAACGTTAATTCCTGCCCGAAACGGAGGGACCTAAAAATAGCTTTTACCGGATTTGGTAGGATATTTTTAGCTGTTAAGTGTATTGTGTAATATCCAGTGAACTTAACGAGATAAAAATAAAATGCCTGCAGCATGTTAGAGGACTGAAGTCATATCGTTTGGCATATTGATGAGGGCAACCAAAAATACGAGATAAATTATTTACGTAACTACCCGATAAATACACAGTAAAAAATACAATGTAAGAAAAAATGCGGCTACATCAGATATGGTATTGAAGTAACAAAAATAAAATGACTTGTTTGCACTGACATTGATAATGATAACTTTTAATTGTTTTGTTTTGTCTAACTTTACAATTATTTCAGTTTTGTTTTTACTGTTTCCCTACTGATGTGGTGCTTTTTATGGTTACTATATGTATATATCTGCTTTACTTTATTGTCCTTTTTAGGAATATCTGGGCCTGAGGATACGTAAATTTGTTACACGAAACCGGTCGTTTCAATATTAATTAAATAAATTCCGATATTATAAGATTTTAGTCCTTTTTTTCATCCATTGCTCAAAGATAAAAGTTATAACAAGTAGAATACACGAACCAAAATAATAGAACAACGATTAATTAACACAGTAACAAAATTACTTAATAAGATGAATGTTATTGTGGTAGTTGTATGGTACCTAACATGTTCAAAATTCTTTTGACATTTATATTGTGTGAAACAGGAGGTGATAAAGGAGTAAACAACAATGGCTTTCCGAGTTTAATTTGTAAATTACATGAACTATATTTACAATAAACAATCAAACTTCGATAGTATATAATATATACATAATAGTGAACTGCCATCCACAAACCATGGAAAGATATTAGTATATGTTGGCAAATGCATAGTTCATGCATGCAACTAAAACAAGCATTCGTGATGCCTTGAGATAGTCAATTCAATGACGAATTATAAATTTAGTGAAAGAGTAGATATGATTTTAATGTTTGATCGCGATAACAGCAGTGGTCGTTAAATTTCAGAGGTTTATCGAAAATCTCCATCAACAGTAACCAAATCATAAAATGTTTAGGCAACTTACCAACACTGGGCACAATATTACGTAACGATTAACTTGCAAACATATACTTTATTTGGAAGATGTTGCTAACAATTCACATGTTAGCACTAAGCAATTAACGATATAAACTATATGTGGACAACCACCGGCCCGCTGAAAGATTTGATCCGGCCCGCGAGACATTTTGAAAAACCCAATTAAAAGAAAATATTTCACTACTTACTCATACTCACTCCAAATGAGGAAGATCGAGTGATATGGGGTTTGTCGCGGTCCGCGAACGTATTTGCACACTAAAGTTTGGCCCACAACATGTCAAAGGTTGCCCATATTTGATATAAACCATGCAACTGTTTAGAGGATGATTCATAGTCAATAATCTTCTTCAAGGTCTGCAAGATTTCTCTTCAGCTTTCAGCAAAAACATTCTTGCAGATACTTTAATAAAATAAGTGCCAAGCTTTTTTTCTCTATTTGATGAACTGTGATGGTAGGCGTTACAATTTGTTCATCTACAATGCGGCACAAAGTTCGGAAAGCAACATTGTATGAAGAAAACTACTTCTTAGACACGAAAACGTTAGCAGACACAAGCGTTCAGCGGAGAACATCACTATTGCTTCTGAGAGAAGATCCACTTTGTCCCAGGACGTTTTTAAGAACTCGACCATTTCCATATAACTAGAGAATTTTGCAATAGGATCTTCATCTGAAGGCTTACAAAATTCAATCTACTCAACAACTCAAACTTGCTGATCATCGTATTTAGTGGACTTTTGCGAGTCGGATTCTGGAAGAGTTGGAAGCCCGCTCAAATTTCGGTTCAAAAATCGTCTTCTTGGATGAATTCGTAAATATATAGAATGCTGAGGCGATTCAAGAATTGCCTCTTCTCGCTGAAAAAGTTGTTGTTTCGTGCGGTATTTTTTTAATTTTTTTGAAGACGAACAAGGAGATCACGTTACTATCAATGGAAAGCGCTACAAGAATATGATAACAGAATATTTGTGGTCGCAACTGTTAAATATTAACCTAAACATTTCTTTCTTTTAGCAAGGCGGTGTAACGCATTTGACGAAACGATTGAATTGTTGCAAGAAAATTTCCCTGGACGGGTTATTTGAAGAAATGGTAATGCGAATTGGCTGCCAAAATCGTGCGATATGTTAACCTTGAGTTTCTTTTTCTATGAGGCTATTTTAAGGCCCAGGTCCTCGAGGATAAATCACGAATGATTCGTGACATTAAGCAGACCGTAAAACCGTAACGAAAATTTAGTCAGAAATTGGGGCATAGGAATTCATTCAATTCAATACAGCAGAGGTCATTTAAATGATATTATTTTCTAAACATGTTATTGATTGCTCACAATAACACAAAAATTACTTGAATACTACTTGCAGTCATGATTATGAACATGATATGGCGACCTTTGGATTCAAATATAAACATTATTGAACATCTATGAGATTTCTTGAATAACGCAAATTGTAAGAGGTCACTAGCATATATAAATAAATTGCTTAATGCTCAGCTTCAGAGAAAAATGGGATCATATTCTGCGGAAATCCATAAATCAAGGTACAAAGGTTGAAACATTTATAGTGGCAATGCTGATGTAAAGACGTTGTGATAAAGTAATGTCGTGTATGCCACGTTGAAACAGTAGCAACAAATAAAATGAAAAATTCAATGTACCTGAGGCCTGCGGTGAATCTGCTTTATCTTGTCGAACATAATGTGACAAGCCGTCCAAGAGTATACGTAGACTAAGATCCACTTTGATAGATAGGAAACGTTTTAATTAAGTAAACCGCTTGCTTGCTTTCAAATCAATATTAAAATGAGTAGTGATCACTTATTTATACACCCTATTGTATATTGAGATGAACTGTTTTCTTTCATCTTATGGTGGAGGGAGTTAGCTCCTAAAGTTTACCAACTAAGTTTAGTTACGCCCTGTATAAAAAGCATTGTCTTTTTAGACAGCAGAATAATTTTCCAACATATTTCACTCCATGTTTTTGATATCTCTTTTAACTGAAATGGGATATTTCTGATATTCAGGAACAATAAAATTCTTGAATATTTCTGTCAGAGATTAGCTGGACGAGATATAGCAACTATTAATCAAAACGATACGTACGGTTGAGTAGTATACAAAAAATAAGGAGACTAACAAGCACTGTCATTCAACACACTGTTTATCAATGAAAAGACGAAATTGATATTTGCATAAGTATTACATTACGATTAGTACTCATATCCTTCCACTTTTAATAATTTACATAAAGATGATGTAACCAACCTATTAACAGAGAGCAAAGTTCTGCGGCCAATATAAATCATATTAAATCACACGAAAGAAGTATTGATAAATTTTAAGCTATAAAAATTCGTGGTCTAAAATACTTTGATATCTAAAAATAAATCACCCAATTGTAATAGCACCTCGTGAATACAATCTTTGGCAGATATTGAGGAAAATATTGAAAAGAAGGAGAATGCAATGAACTATATTTTTTGTTGGATACTGACCAAATACGCCCACCTCTATGCGTTTCTATTTTTGAGGTGCTAAGAAATGTTTAAATAAAAATTCGGTAGATTGCTTAACATTCTGTTAAGGAAATTTTACTTGTAACTTTCCAAAACCAAAAATCAACATCGTCTGGTGGGGAATTTTTGACGCCAAAATTTGAATAATCTAATATCTTACTTCTAAGTACCAATAATTTGAACTTCTGTCGCTCTGGTTAGGTTAGTAATCTAGTGTTACAGGCAAAAGAAATTCTGAAATTTTCAAACCGTGGTCCTGCCTCTCATCGAACGAATTCACTAAAGAAATAGGGTAGATGCAAACTAATTGTTGACTTAATGACGACTCTCTGACAAGAAACAACCCTTTTCGAACCTACTCTGATGACGACAGTCCAAACAAATAATTATCATACATCGTTATTACTCAAATATCTATCATTCTTTTTGGTATTATTGAATGATGCACAAAAATTTGTTTCCATAGGCGGCGAGTGAGACGGTTGAAAAGTACTAAACATGCAGCAATAGAAGTAATTTTAATATTCTAGATTTCGATTTGTACGAGACGTTACTACACTAATACTGATCTGTGCTCGATATTGCATTGTAGGCTAATTATATGCGCAAGACAGAATAATAAGTGCGCTGTTCATGAAAGTTCAGAATTTTGCCAGTCGAATTTGCAGTAATAATACTACAGATCCGTAAATATTACATTATTAAACAATGAATTTTCAAACAATTATAAAATAAAATACTTGGTTTTTTATTTATTACTTATTGCGGTATTTACTGTACGCCTATGGTATATGTCAGAGTTGTGTGTGAAACCATCATCTCTTCGGAAATTTTATCAGAGTTCATTCAATCCAATATTATTAAAAGAAACAAATTCGTTATTTATCATTTTGATACGTGAGATATTGTAATATTATATTTAAGCACACGATAAATTCATTAAATCCAATTCAGCATTCTTTTTATTTTAAGCTTTAACGTAACAAAAACAGATACCGAGAAAAAGTGGGTCGTAAGGTCAAGATAAGGCTAGCGCCGAAATCCTGGCTTAATTTTTGTAATAGCGCCATCGTACGATGTTGATTCTCAGATAGGGGGCTTGTCTTATCTAAAGTTACATAAATTAGAATATATCAGATGTAACTTGTAATCTGGTAGACGAAAGTAAGGCGATAAATGGAACTTAAAATAAAATTTATACGTAACAATTGACCTACTGTTCGTAAACACTGTCCTTGACAATGAAAAAAAAGTTATAAACGAGAAAAAAAAGTTATAAACGAGAAAAAAAAGTTATAAACGAGCAATTAAAGCGTTTAGGAGTGCCACTTTGAAAAACCACAAACTTAGATAAGCAAAAACTAGGCGCCAAATCTTCACAATAAAATCGGATGAATTTAACTAGCGAATTAATTATACGTGGGTTGATCAACTATAAATCCGAATTCCCTTTTTTACTAAGAAAAGGTGGCATATGTTTGCTACAAATTTATTGACATGATTTACTGCTGATCTAGTAACTGCTGATTCCTGCAATCATCATTGCCGTCGTTACATGTAAACGGTTTTAAAGTCATGTTAGAGAAGCAAGTGTTATTACCCAGCGTATTAGCATAACTCTTAGTGGACCAAAAGTTTTACTGTCTGAAATTCCTGATTGTCCTTAGTGTATTAAAAGTGGTTTTGAAGCATAGACGTATTGTCGTCCGAGAAATGCTCGCAGCATTGAAACTGATCGTATAATCCTAAATTATTTTTATTATCGCAAAATTTCAGTCAAATGGGCGTTAAACTATCGTCAACAACTTAGTATTAGCGCATGCGCCACAAGGTGAAAGAGCATTTAAGGAATGGAGATTTAAAGAAGTCGCACCACTTAAAGTCGTGATCTTGTCTTGATCTGCGGGCACGGTTTTCTGCACTGCGTATTGGAACAGTGTCATTTTTGAAGTTTTGGTCAAACACAGTGTTCATCATTACAATCGTGAACAAGTTAAACCTGTTAATACGTGCAATGCACAAACGGCATAATCGGCGATGGATATATTACATAAATTAGGTTAGTACAGGCTTATTATTCTCCACCTATCATTTATTGGACTTCCTCAAAGAAACTGGACGATTTGAGGCAACATCCCAAGAAAATACAAAGTTAGTTAAATGACCAATTAATAGCATTTTTCCTACTGTTAACGCAGGTGGAGACAAAAACAGTTGAGATATTTAAAAATAAATCAATTTTCTTGACAGAACACCCAGTATATTTATGTTTCGAAAAACGATTTGAATAGAAACCGTTCAACACATACAAGAGCCACAAGCATTAAATTAAACCTAAGGAGCTAAATTTGTCTAAAAACTAAATAAAAAAAAAACATGGCAAACACATGCCCTCCATGTTCCACACACAGTTCGTCGATCAATATTGATGATTACAATATTTTTAACAATTTCTTGAACTGAATGAACATCTTCATGCCAATTTTTATAAATTAATTTTTACATATCTCTAAAAATAAACGTCAAGATGTGTGCAACTAACAAACAACCTTGATCATTAAGAGTTTAAAATTGTATCGTGATGTGCCACCTTGTTACTACAACACTTGTTGCCTATTAGCTAAATTGAGATTGTCCAAAAATGCTTCCATTCTTCTTATCATGTCACTGTAACGTTCTACAACAACAGTACCATTATCCAATACACGACCTACTTTTCCTTTTATCAATTTCGCCACAATATACGTTAATGCGAAAGCATCTGAGAATTGAGAGGACCATAAGACTTTTGGGATTTCAGTAATGTAAATTTTTGGATTAAACATGCCACTCTTACGAAAGTTCAGCTTCGTCATGTCGCAAAACGTAAGAAATTTTACCATACTTGTTTAGTAGTCATCGGGTAACAAAGTTTGAGTTGACCTAAACATACAAGTTTAAACACATTTGCTCTTTTTTAAAATATAATGTACCCAATCCTATATTGGTTCTTCCCAAAATACTTCAAAATTTGCCACAACATTGGTTTCAATTGGAAATTTCTTTCCTGATATAAACTAACAAATGATTTCCTATTTGATCGAAACTTTCTATAAAGAATCAGAAAATATCAGATAACTTTCGTTTGGGAAACAAAGTACTGCAATGTTCCAGAGCACATTAACAACTTTTATTATAACATATGTAACCCTTAACAGGTCGCAACCTTCTAAATATGTGAATGCCATTTCTAACTCAATTACAACACAAAATTTTCATACTATGCGATTAATTACGATAATAATATCCGTATACTGTTAGCATCTATATTTTCACCAAGTCTACGCCAATCCTCGCGCCTCTAAAATGGCATCTAAACTGTAGCAATCGTAAAGTCTTTAAAATATGTGTATTTAGGCACATGATATAAAAAACTTCAGGAAGGCGAAGATTTCATAAATTTTGAATGGATTTTGAAAATAAAGTCTTTGCATGGATGTTAGGAAAATTACGTAATTTATTATATTAATGTCTTCATTATACAATCAACATACAATATGTTATAAAATAACAGACAAAAACAGTCGTATCTTTAAAAATCTTATCTTTAGAAGAAAAAAAAATACTATTATAGATAATAAAATAACGCACTATATACAATTTGTTTTTATTACAATAACAAATATAAATTTAGCACGATACTTCTTTGTCTCTATCTTTCAGTCGTTATTAATAAAACTCGATACTTTAAATTACAATTCCAAGAAATACGATATCTATATTACTATTGAAACTAAGAAATTCTCCTTATTTTTCTAGGTGGCGCCAGGAGATCTTCCGCTCCATCGTCATCATTTGAGGAACTACTTGTGCTTGGAGTTGGGGAACCAGGAGGTGTGAGTGCTTTCATTAATTTCTCTTTGGATTCACTCCAGATGGTTTTCAGTTTAACAGGTTCGAAAAGCATCATGAAATTCTCAACCAGCTCTTTGGATTTTTCCTCCCACTTACTTATGAGGTCATCGGTTCTTTCACCGATTGAATCTATGACTTGTTTACTTTTATCTTTCAGTTTTTGCATCTTATTCTGGAATCTAAATTTCTTCTCCTTAAGGTACGATATATTCAGTTCTTTAGCAGAATATCCCCTTGCCAGATTTCTTCTCACGTAAACATCGTAGTCTCTAACAATTCTAGCGACGATATCCGAAGTCGAAACACCTTCAGTTCGTTGCGTTGCCAAAAACATTCCTCTCGCTTTTATATGAGCGTAAACATCATCTTTGTCTTCGGTAGCGTACGGTATATCATCGTGTGCGACGAAATCGATTTTGTGCTTCTCTAGAAAATCATCTGTAATCTCCCAAGGTGCGTCTCTAACAACTTCGTCTACGTATCTGCAGTGCCTGACCGAATTATAACGTTCTTCTTCGTCAAGCACGGTTCTACCTTTCATTTTGTGCAATAGACTATCGTTACACACTAAAAAGAATGCGCATTTTATAAAACCAGAATGGCGTACAGTCTTTACATTTCCAGGAATGTTAAGCCAATTTATTGAAGCCAGGTACAGCACCGCTTTTATGTCGATTACCGGTTCATTAAGAATAATGGCGAATATGCTAATAAAGTTAAAACTGTGGAATACGTAATATCGACATATTCTTATTATATTCAGTTGTGCCAAAATGAATAATAAATGGTATTAATAAGTATATTTAGGCTTTTTATATGGGCTCCTATCTACTACAATTTCAACAGAAAAATGTTATGTAATGGAAATAAGGGGTATTTTTTTAATTGTAGAGGATTGCGGATCAGAAGTTGTCGGATATAAATATATTTTACTGATATAATTGAATCTGTAGTAGGTAAGGCACATGTTTAGAACAAGGAGTGCATCATTTCTTAGTAGTATATTATAAGTAATTATAACTTCCTACAATTTTTGTGTTTTTATTGATAACAACAAACCTATTAAATTAATATTAGTATTAACCCACCATTGCTATTAGCAATGATAAAATTACAATTTCCTTGCAATTAATCAACGTTTTTAAATTCCTAAAAAAATTTCGGTCCTTATAGGATTTGAAACCGCGACCTCTGGGTTACCGGCGCATTGTGCTACCATTACACCACGTGACCGAATGTGAGTTTAATACCTAGATGTCACAATGTCTGCAGATATATCGTAATATATCAGCAGATACAATATTATTAAAGGCATTTAATTGATAAGAACTTGCCTTTAATAATATTGCGTCTGCTGAGATATTACGATATATCTACAGACATTGCGACATCTGGGTATTAAAAGTGATTTGAGCTCAAGTTCCGTCTCGTGCTGTAATGATAGCACAATGGGCCGGCAAAGCAGAGGTCGAGAGTTCAAATCCTACCGGAACTGACATTTTTTAAGAAATTTAAAAGTATTGGTTAATTGCTAGGAAATTGTAATTTTATCAATGACAAACATTTCAAACTCAAAAGTTCAAGAATATCTTTAAAATATCTCAATTTAGTTCAAATGAAAATATTCAAAACATGGATATATTGAAAACAAAGTCAGAAACAGCCTTGGCAAGATGAATTTATTAAGAATATATTAATATCTGAGAGATGCATTAGAAGACTATGTAATTCCTCTTGCTGGCTTTTTCCAGAAACGGGTGTATCAAAGGTAAGAACCTTACTTTCTCTCCAAGATCAAAAGCAATGGATTACCATGGTGACATGAATAGTGACGCATTTGTGGATTGGCTAAAATGTCGACTTACACCTCATTTAGAGGAGCCATGGCTTATAAATAGTACACTGTAATAGACCAAATAGAGTAACTAATGTTCAACAATTGCTTCTATAGATGCTGAAATCTTGTACTTAGTAAAATCACATAAGAAAGAAATGTTCATATGTTTAAGATAATATGATCATTAAGTTTTGCACTTCTCTTCTTACCATTATGAGTTTAGCGACTTGGGCAAAAGCAAAATCATATTATAATATATATAGTAGAAGGGATGGAGGAGATGACCATAATAATATGCTAGAAATATAGAAAGAAACGTTGGCCACACATAACGGAGTGCGGAATAACTGTTACGTTATACAGTAGATATAATTAGAAAGTAGAATCAAAGGAAACAATATTTTGCCAATATAGATTAATTAATATTTTTGTATGTAAACAATTGGAGTAATTTTTGTATTGTAATATATTTTCCTTTCGTTATTTCGTATAGCACTGATAGATGTTAATACGAATTAACTATGGCTTATGTTCATTTTACACGATCATATCTTATGTTCATATGGGTATATATACACTACCGCTCAAAAGTGTTTAGGCACCCCTGTTTTCATGTATTATTCATATAGTATTATGTTTACCAAAAAAACATTATAATAAAATGAAATACGTATTTAAAATGTAGTTCAGTAAGATAAACACCCATTATATCGCGGGTTTACTATCATTTACCTGCACTTGGTCGGATTACCATAAACTGTTTATTGCGGTGCAATTACAATAACAATCCCTCTGAATTTACTGGGTAAATTTAGTCATCTGTTAGATTGTAGGTAATAATGTTTAAATTACCTTCCTAGAAGATTATAGTGAAATCTGTAACCTATGGTCAGTTGCAGTGTGGTATTTACTCTATTCACGTCGTGAGCGAAATATCGTGACAATTTTTTAAAATGCCTCCCCGAAGAGAAATTAGTACAGAAACACGTGCGCTTATAATAGCTTACCATAAAAGTGGCATAAGTAATCGTCAAATTGCCAAAAAAATGAAAATACACCACGCTACGGTTGACTATAACGTAAAAAAATATCGGGAAACTGGCAGTTTTCTTAATAAAAGACGGAGTGGAAGGCCAAAAGCGACAACATCTGCAGATGATCGCAGAATAGTAGTTACCAGTAAGTTAAATAGACGCAAAACAGCCCCGGAAAGTACCGCAGAATTAAATGTTGGTCGCCAAAAACTTAGTCAGTGTTTCTACAGTCAAACGTCGCCTACAGAAAGCCGGGCTCCATGGACGTATTGCGATGAAAAAGCCATTACTACGCAAACAAAACAAGCAAAAGCGACTTAAATGGGCTCGTGAACACCAACACTGGACCATAGAAGAGTGGAACAACGTCCTATGGACGGATGAGCCCAAGTTTGAGCTGTTCGGAACCCGAAGACGCATATTCGTAAGATCCGTGGGTGAACGTGCCAGAGAAGAGTGTATTGCTGTTACCGTGAAGCATGGTGGGGGTTCTATCATCATTTGGGGCTGTTTTGCTGGTACTAGTGTAGGGGACATTGTGAAAATTGACGGTATATTAAAAAAAGAAGGCTACCGCGAAATTTTGGAGAACCATACAATACCTTCCGGAATTCGACTTTTGGGTCAAAATTTTATCTTCCAGCAAGATAATGACCCAAAACATTCCTCTAAATTATGTAAAGACTATTTACGCCATTTAGAAGAGGAAGGAACTCTCAAAATTATGGAATGGCCTCCCCAAAGCCCCACTTGAATCCAATCGAGTTATTATGGGAAGAACTAGATCGGGAAGTACGGAAATCAGCTCCGACATCAGCTACTGACGTGTGGAACAAATTGCAATAGAGTTGGACCTCAATAACACAAGAAACTCTGGCAAAACTTATTGCGAGAATGCCTCGATTATGTGCTGCAATTATTAAATCAAGAGGAGGTCACTTAATTTTCACATTTATTTAATATATTTTTATTCATGTACGTGTATCTGTGCATAAAAAATAAATATTATTAACATTTTTGCTAAGTTTTTATACATTTTTGCTGTCAGTGAGAGTGCCTAAACACTTTTGAGCGATGGTGTATATAATTTTGTGAAAAATACGCGTGTATCATTTATTTAAAAAAATTAACAATTAAAGGTAATATCTTACACTATTGAAGTTCCAAATAAAAAATGTGCGACATTCAAATAAACAAAAGCACTTACATTCCATTTATTTGGATAAAAATCAAGAATTGAGTGAATAATTATCTGCATTGCAGTAAACTTGGTATCAGATAAAAAACTTTCGAATTATTATTTTATTATTGAAACAAAATAGTGATTACAATAGTATTTTCCCATATTTATTTACTGAACAAAACATTTACTGTGTACTCTCGGCAATAAATTAAATGAATTTTAATCAAATTAATCAATTATGGTTATTTTTCGTGTCGACTCAAAAAATTAAGGTAATTGTTGTATAACCTGTTTGCAAGACATCCCCGATATTAATTATCCGCGGCGAATAGAGAAAACTTCCTTTTCGTACATGCTTCGTCCGAACAATAAAATTTCATTTTATCTGTGATTTTTTGTAAAATCCGTTGCTGCTTCCAAACGTTTAGGCAGTAGTGTATATCTGAGATGACTTCAAATTTCTATGGATTACATTCACGTGTAAAGGTCAAATCAAACCGATATTAAGTGCATCCATCCGTAAGTCTTACATGCAGCAATTATAATAATGGAACCTTATTTTCATTTTAAATTTGATTTAGTGTATTTTGTAAAATATTTGCGTTTGCTGTAATACAGACGCTGCCAAATTTCATATTAATGGCATAAATACGAACAATCAAACTTCAATATATTGCAACCTGCCTACACTACTGCGGGTCCGGTATATATGAAGTACTGAAAATTAAAAATTATATTTATTTACGATACTTTCAAGTTAATCAATTTTATCTTAAATAAGCTCATTTATCAACATTTTAATTACAACGAATTACATTTTATTCCCGGTTCAAATTACTTTGTTGGTTTTACGTATATCCTTTGCAGCTTATGTTTAACTTACTTTATCGATAACTGTTCTTACGTAGTAAATGGTATTTATTATTACGCATTAATTATTACATTTTTAATCAGCGTATAATGTGCGCTTGATAATATTACCTTCTAATATATATAATCGCTAAATATAAAACTGCTTCCGCTTACAGATTATTGCAAATATCTGATATTTGCTGAATATTTAATACTATCTGCAAGTTCCCTTAATTACTTTGTTTTTGTTATTACTCATTACGACTGCACTTAATTATTGTTTGATTTATGTTAATCCCTTCCAAGTATAAATTTTTATTTAGTTAATAATGACTGGGGCTTAATATAAATGTAATACTTTGAAACTTTTGATATTAAAACAGCATAACCGGATTTGTAATAGTAGTTTGAATTTCAAGGAATTAAATTCATTTAATATAAACGATGACCAATATCTGTAAAAATAACACAGAAACAAGTAAGTAAACCTTGGACACTTGTCCGTTGTTAACATCAATTAAACAACATGTATGTTGTGACATTGTAGGTCGCATTGTTTTTCAAATGAGAAATATATAAATAGGTCAATTGATTGCATTGCAGGTCAAAAAGGGGGTACAAACTAAGTAGATGTTTAGAAGAAATGTAGAGATAACGTCTACATACAATTATCGAGATATGTAACATAGTTTTTAACAACAGATATTAAATAATTTTGGTTTTAATTTTGAAAATAAAAAGTAGCGACAGTTAACATACCACCTATAAATATTTCTATGAACCAGCGTTAACCCTCCCAAATAAGAAATCCAAGTGGACAGATGTCTTTTAAACTGTTGATGCATGTTTGAAAGTGCCTCAATACGCTTCTCAATAAGTACCAATAAACTTCTGCTGTTTAAGCATAGTAGTCAAGATTTGCAATTTTCGACGTCATTTGAAGTAGAAACGTACCATAATCTATTAGAACTATAGGCTTAACCACTACTACAGCATTAGACTCCAAGGGAGTAGTTAGAAGTTCTGCTAGTCTGTCTAATAAATCAAAACCAGGTGAACCTTTGGATTTGGGATTCCATCTACGAAATACACCCATGATGCAGAAATCGACAACTGGATTCCCTTCCTAGATATGTATGTTATAAGAAGTATGAATAAGTTAAAAGTACAAAAAGTAGAAATGTAGAAAACCTACTGATAACTGTAGATTCTTAATTCCCCTGTAACTAATGCTTAATGAGTTCATCAAAATTGCAAATGTTAACAGATTCTCCGGAGATATGGTCTGTAATACTATTAGGTAGCATAAGAATACAATAAGACTTAGAAATGTGAACACACTAGAAAGTACTAGCAGTAGTAATTAAAGGAATGTAAAGTTGCCATTTTAACAATGCTATACGAAAGATCTTCAAAAAATCTTTTCTAAAGTTGATTGTAAAATCGTTTTTTCCGCAATTGATAACCTCAAAAACTTTTCAGGAAACCCCAAAGACCAAGTAGATAACATGGAAAAATCGGGTATTTACAAAATATAATGTAAAGACTGTGATCAAGTATACATTGGGCAGACAAAAAAAATGTATTAAAAAAGTTAGATATTATGAGCATCTGGTTCATCTTAAATTCAGGAGGTTTGACAAATCCAGTGTCGTCCTACATATACAATTCATGCGGCCTAGTTAGTATCGATATTAAAAATAATGAATGTACTTACCAGTTTAGTTTGTGTTGTTGATATAGACTACATCAATAACACAATCAAATCAACATAGTAAGTAATTACGTTCTTTATTTTTAATGTTGATAGTAACTGAATCGTACGAATCTTCGGAAGCACCCCTTTCGGCAGCCTTACTACCAACCCAACCAAAACAATAAATAAATAAAAAAACATTTTTTTTCCCGCCTAGAACTGCCCCGTTTTTGACAACGCACGCGTCAGAAAACGTTTAATAACAAGATAACAGATGGTACTTTTAGGGTCACAACTATTTACTATGGAACATTTCCATCTAGTTGGAGTTATCTATGTCTACTACAAATCTACGAAGCTTGCTAATCTAAACTGAAAGAAGCAACTAAGTGTGATACCAATAAAAAAGAAAGGAGGTTACTATCTTCTTTATTTGAATGTTTAATTCCGCGTATTTCATCAAAAGGTTAAACAAACGAATCAGATCTTATTCTGTTAATTGCTTAGACGACCACCTGTGGCCGCTCATTACAAGTCTATTTTTTTACGGTAATAGAATTCCTTGGAAATCCAGACATGAAAGTCAACGATCTGAAGCGAACAATCTCTTCAATAGAATTATTACATAACAACAACGAATACCATTTCAGCATATTATTCTCTGGATGGTTTTGAGTATCGATAATACGATACGATCTCCGGTCAATAAACTGGCTTCTCGTTCCCGGTCATAAACCTACATCATTACTATTATGAAATATATATAGGTATCTACCTCCAACTATAAGATAGACGTTTGGGACGATTGTCTTCGCCTGTTTGAGCTGTTTGGCGTGGCCCTGATGGAAAAGATCGTAAGCTCCGTCCGCATATACCCTGATCAGTCTCGGGGCCTCTCCATTAACAGCCATTTCGTACGTAATTTTTTGCGTATAGTCACATTCTTCTCTCGCTTTGACTGCTACCGGATCATCGCTGAACGGTGCGGGATCAAAGAAAGACTAAAACGGCAACAAAATATAACGTAAATCCGTTATTTAATTATGGATGGATCTTCACCAACATTTTGATATATACATATGTATATGAAGCAAATCGATGAATATTTATGAAAGAGAAAGAGTGGAAATAAAGTGCGGTGGAAGATGAACATAACATGCATGTCAAGATTATAATGGACTATCAAAAAGAAAAACGAATGAGTTATGATGATTAGGATGGACCAAAGAAATTTAACGCAAACAACTCGAATAACTGGTGATTCATGCTGGCGGTATGAGATGTATGATGGAATAACTTAAGAATGATTTATGACTCACAGCTAATTTGAATACAAATATGTTTGGTAGAACATCATAATATATTATAGAACAAACTTTAAGCAAAAACCAGCAGTAGAAGGTTACAATGATATTCATGCAGCTGTTATTTTTATAGGAATGTTAGTAGATACACACATACAACCGTTATAACTAGATTAAAAAATACTTTATAAATATGTTAAGCTGGCTGTGACACTTGCTATCGTGAAATAAATTTCAATGCATAAATATGTACGAAGTTAGCAGTAAGTCTGGAAACGATGCTGTAGCCTCCAAGAGGTCTAATTTATGGCCTTGAAGTAAATATTCGCTTTAATAAATATAATCTTTCCTATTACATTAATAATTTCCATTGCTCAAAATTATAAATTTTAATTTCCTTGATTTTTCCAATAAGTAAATTAATTAATCCGAGAGATTTTTACGACATTTTTACGATATCTCTACAGTTCGTCCTTTAGAGAAGTGCGTTGCCATTTACGTTATGGAGACCATAGGTACAAATCACTCTTAATACCTTAACAATGTTCGCAGATACATCCTAATACCGGGACACACAATATTTTTGTAACACCAGGTGCACAACAAATTAAATTAGCAAACTGCAATTTCCGTTGGTGCCAAATGATACATTGCAATTTCCTTGGTTTTTCCAACATCTAAATCAATTAAATCAAATGAACATATGGGTTCGACTTAAATTAATATGAAACTGCCGTTGGCAATTCGTAATGGTAAATTACTATTTCCATGTAATTACCAACATTTTTAAAACTTTTTCCGGAGAAAGTCGGTCCCGGTGGGACTTCAACCCACGTCCTCGTCCTCGGAGAGGACATGGAGTTAAATCCTACTGGAACTGGCTTTCTTCAGGAATTTTTTTTAAAAACATTGGAATATGAATTCCCAGCGAAAGTTTCCTATTCAATTAATAAAAGCTTGCCCTTGAATAATATTGTCTGCTGAGACTACAACATATCTACAGACATTACATCATTTAGGTTTTAAAAGTGATTTGAACTCGAAGGGTTCCGTGGTTTAGCGGTAAGACGCTCTCCCGGCAAGTGAGAAGACGTGAGAAATAAATAAACGCTGATAATTACAAGGAATTGTAATTTATCATTCAAAATGTTGTTAAACCTTCAATTTCCGTGAGCAATAAAGCAATGGCAAATTTAACCAAAACAGAACGTATCGAAATATTAATTATGATCTAGTTTATTTAACGACTCGGTTGTTCAACGTCCTTCAATTACCAAATCTACGGTTGGCAAAATAATGCCATGTGAAGGACGGTCTCAGATGTGGTCGATCGAGAGTATTTGAAACAAATATGCTAACCCCATAGATTTTCTCAATTGTTTTAAGTGGATTTACAAAAAAATCAACAGAAAAATTAGAGTTAAAACCGGGATACCGGTAACTGGAACAGATAGACGTGTTGGAAAGGAAACTTAAGATAGTAAATATAAAGATTAACATACTGAAAACAAAAACGGTGATAGTGTTAAGAGGAAGTAAAAATTACTTACATTACAAAGAAAACAAACAGTAGGCTGAAACTTTTAAGTGATTGGGATCCACCGTAGAAAGTACTGGGAAAAAGACAAAAGTATAAATGACGAGATAGGAACAACAACAAAAACGTTTAGCATCATGAAGATATTTTTAGGAGAAAACAGAAGTGTCAAAAGATTTAGTAGGAACAAAACAGCGAAAACCAATTAGGAACAAAACAGCGAAAACCAATTAAGATGGTTTGGTCATTTGTGCTGTATGTCGAACAATAGATCAACCAAAGTACTGCACAAAGCGCCAGTGCCCGGAAAAAAACAATAAAGAAAAACCTCACAAAAAATGGGAGGATGGAAAAGAAGGGAGAAAAAGTGTAGAACAAGATAAGCCCAACCCACTTCACTTTACACCTAACAGTTGGAAGGCATAGAATTAAGTAAATAGATAAGTTGGGAGAATTTCATTTTTCTAAAGATACACAGCAAAGAGACAATTTACTGAATGGCTGGCTAGATCACGCGATTCGTCACCAATGGATATTTTCTGATGGGATTATCTAAAAAAATCATGTTTATGTAAATCGATCAACAAATCTAAAAGATTTGGAAAATCGAAACTCCTTAGGAAGTTTTGGGCGAAGAATTTTTTAGTACCATGGATGGATAACAACTAAAAATTTTTTATGGAAGTGCTTATTATAACTGTGTGTTTCATTACATGTACTTTTTTATTTTCTATGATACGAAAACTTATCTGGTGTTATTTTTAATGTGCATACTTATAAATTATAAACGTTTCTTTTATTTATGGGAAATTTTAGAAGTAGAGGCAAACATATTTACCATTAAAGAGGACAAGCGGATTTAGTTCAAAATAATAGAAAAATATTTTAAATTTACTATACGTAACTTTAACTGGGTTGAATGTTTTAAGCATTATAGCATCGTCTCCAGATTTCCTGCTAACTCTGTATAAAAATATCGATAACTGTAAAACATCGAATTGCGCGAACCGGTTAATTTATATTGTATTTTGCTTGTATACAAGGTATACAATTAAATAGTGACTGGATAGCAAAAAATGTGGAACATTCTTAACAGATAGCAGTATTTTTTATATCTACTTCTTAGTATTTGACATGGAAAGTATCGTAAGAATTTTGTAGTTGTTCTATATACGTTCTACATATAAAATAAAACAATTAAAAAACATCACAATAAACATTACTAAATTTAACCCCTGACGAGATATTGCTAACAATGTATGATAGTAGACACGGTGCAGAAACGTAGGAATATGAACGTTGTACAAATGATGGAAACAGCCCAAACAACAACTCTAATTACTAAATTCTCCTCGTAAAAATGACAGTATTATTTATCAGATCTTCAGCTAGATAAGTCATAATTAATTCTATAAAGTTTGTAACGTCAAGCATGAATAGATGAACATGACAGTTATATGCGCGATGTATGAAAATATGAGCGTAAAAAGAGAAGCGATGACCCAATTGATAACCAACCCACTTTACTACATGATCCTTATCATTATTTTCTGTTGAATTACACTTACCGACAAGCATGCAAAAAAAAACACTAATTAGACCAAACACCACTTTCTAAATTACTTTCACATATCGAGCAGAAGTTGCACCAAAAAATTCGCAATAATTTAATAGCCTCAATATGAAGAATTTACATTTTCGAGCGGCAATGTATTAATTATTAGAAAATGCATTATTAGTAGTATTACATTCATAACTCATATTCTTGACGATTAACACAAAATAACAAATTTACAATTACTAATTTAGTTTAAAGTATTTTAATTTAAAACGACACTATAAGCACACTACCTTCGCAAAAGAAAAACATTTAAGAAATGTGTTATGTAATGCCTTACAGTTGTAAAGTAAACAGGATTCAAGTTAGAATTTTTCTATTCGATTTAGGAACATTCAGCTTTATATAATTAACCTGTTGGAAAAACGTTATTTAGGTCAAGCATACAAACAATTCCATTAAGAAAGTACCGAGACTATATTACGCGTTTTAGTTAATGTTATGATTATATTGTTTTCGTTATTTTAGTAAATCGAAAATTTAATTCGATGAATTCTATATACAATACATACATGGTTTAATCTAGTGTAACACGTTTTTTAATCTCTTATAAATTTATTCACTATAAAGCGTACAATAATAATTAGATAAAATCACGTTGGATTATACGGAATCTTTCATACAAGATTACAATTTTAAAAAAATAATCCAAATTTATGTTAAATCAATTTGATAAAAACGCACGTATTTCTACAACACATGGCATCATGATCTTCAATAAACACTTAGATCTTATCTCAAACATCCAAGAGTCAATATCCATTACCTTATGCACAATAGTAAAATTTAATCAATACTTTTTTGAAAACAGTCAACCTTAAGATGATGTTTAACCCGACTGCTACGAAAGATTTGCAATTAATATATACAGGATGTCCATGAAGTAAAATAAAAAAGTATGAAAAATGGAAAGATCTAATTTTATTATATTTAAATCCAAGATATTTTGCGAAAATTCCTTTGCAGATGAAAAAAAATGATAAATACATTTAAAATAAAAATGTCTATTATTCACAGTGGAAATATTCGTATGTAAGCATGCTACTGAACTCTTAACGGGGTAGAGAGTATTATCTTTTCATAACATCCATAGCTGTGTTATTGCAGTATAAACAGTCTGCGTCTACGTATGCGAGTTTGGTGGGATGGATGTATTATCGATCCATAGGCGGCACATATTACAATTTCCTAGTTCTTTTTTCTAATTCTGTTCGCATCGTTATTAATCCATTTTTATTGGATTTATACTAGTAAGTATAGCAAATGCTGCAGGTGTATAGACGAGATCATTCAATATCACAATATTTTCAGATGAGTAAATATTTTTGAATATTTTGTATATTATTATGTATAACCTGTTGCTTATTGATTATTTACCACAATGCGAACGACTATAATACCCTGACTAACTTTGCAGCTGTAGTTAGGATAAAAAAATTGGTTCTCTTCAATATTTAGCTTTCTTTCACCGATAGAAACACTTTCTTATTCAAGTTTTACTTCATGGTCCTCATTTGCATACGATTTCCATCAAAACTACTATCATTAAACAACATTTTATGTTGATAATATTTCAAAGTCCAATATTTTTAGTCAATATTGACTTGTCAAATCAGAGATCCGTCACCCATGGCGCAGCCCTATTAGTTACATTAATAACACATTGCACATAAGAATTTGATGAAGAAACATTTACTTTTAGTTCAACCATGTTTATATATTCATATATATTTTTCTAGATTAAATAAGGACGGAAACAAAAATAATAAAGAAAACAAAAGCATCACGAGTAAAAATACATGAATTTGAACCAGTTAGAAAAACGAATCGTGGGAAGAATATTGAATTCTTTTCCAAGAATTCTATTTATAGAGACACATGTGTATGATATTTTCTGTTCGGTTATTGTTGTGCCACATATCTGCATTGCACTGTCGCCGATTGCAGTGATTTACTAAGTAAAATGTCCTTGACTCTGACGTTAAATATGCATATACATTACCATCCATATATGTATTTGTATGAGGACTACTACAAAAACTAGATATACACAAAAATACCTTAAAATTCTGTATTATACTTTTCAAATGTATTTTTATAAATTTATAGCGCAGTTTACATAAACAATACCCTGATATAGTGCACTATAGTACAAATCGCTAAAAACGTAAAGCTAAAAAAACGGAGTATTTATGACTCCTTTGAGAATGCAGGAAACCGGTTCATTTCGCAATAAAAAACGGTATGGACGAACGCGCAACAATTTAATATTTCAAGATTACCAATATCTCTCACAACAGTTAAGTGGAGACTTCTCGCAGCAATACTAAGGGGAAGAATGTTTATGAAAAAGCCGTTGCTGAAACAAAATAAGAAAGAGACTGGAATTCAACACGAAGATTGGAGCCTTGAGTAACGGTATAAAGTACTATGGACAAATGAATCCAAATTCCAAGCCGGTTTGGTTCAAGACGTCGATCATTTGGGAAGTAGCAGGCTGAAGGGTGAGTGACCAGAAAGAGTGGTTTCCACTGTGAAACATGGTGGAAGTAGTGTGACGGTTGGGAGTTGTTTTGGTGATACAGCTTATCTGAGAATATTACAGGAAAATGCTGTGCCAAGTGGGGAAAGATTATGAGGATAAAACCTTTCTTTTCAAGAAGATAAACAATCCCGAACATTTATCTCGTTAATGTAGAACTTATTTGATACGAATGATTTGCCTGCACCAATCGCCAGATCTGTTGTCAATATAACTAGTGCAGGATGAGTTGGACCGAAGAATTCGATAAGACGAGTTAGCAGCGCACGAAATCTTTGACAGAAGCTCCAGGTAGCATAGATTAAAATTATAGGTGATTATTTCGAATCCCTGATTAGAAGAATGCCGAGAACATGTGCCACCGTAATTCAATCTCGAGGATATTGAGGAGAAATCACTATTCATTTAAATTTTGTAATATTTTCTGTTTCTTTATTGTTGCTGAACATTCTCTTCGCGATGTCAAATATCTATTAATAAATATTACTGCAAACCAACTCCATATTTCAATTTAAATTAAAGAAAACGCGAATTTTATAGTCGTCCCCATATATATGGACTGTAGTGTACATGCTTGCAGGGAATACATATATTAAATAATAGTAAAGTTAAAAAGTAGGTAATCAAAACCCGCATGCGGTTTAGAAACAAAAAACCGCAGGCGCTTTAAATTACATAACAAAAATAACCAGAAAATCAAACAAAATCCAAGAATATTATGGAAAACGTTATTGTAAAAAAATGCAGCTGTAAATTTTGTTAATTAAAATACTTCCAAGAGAGACATAATGAAGGTTAACTAACACATTTGAAGTTAATTTACTGTAAAGTACAGAATGCTATTACGGAGTCACTAGAACCAGCTAATTAAAGAACTTATTGGAAAAAAGTTCAATGCTATTACGTACACGATGACACTTAAAAATAGACTCCGAGGATACTTTGGTTTACTTTTTTGTCAATGCTGTGCAACGTAAGTGACGTAAGTTGATGTATGGATACGGCACTTAATCGCAGTTAATAGCATGTAACTACATGTTTTTTCAACCTGTGCATAACTGAATTTAAAAATATTTTTTCTTTCTATACAAACAACTCATAACTAAAGGTATTTAGGTCTAAAATATTCGGAGATGATTACTTTCACTCCTATTTGATTATCATAAGAGGAACATCCTCCATTTGATTATACTAGAAGCAAAAATATAAAGGATTAATTCAAATAACGAAGCTCTCTAGAAAAACAAACGAATTCAAATATAATAAACGATATGCTATCCGTATAGAGAATCTTTGACCTTGTAATTGACTACCGGCTTTTTAATGTACCATGTAAAATAGCCAATGCTAAAAAGTGTTTTCTTTCAGGTAGAGGCCAAAGCTGTGTTAATTGTAAAGCATGTAACAAAGTGCAGCGGTGTACAGGTTCGACTAATTAAATCCGTTAGTGAAAGGATGGATAAATTTAAAGTAGTGAAGATTGTTTTTGATTTTGCCGTTAATTGTAACTGTAATTGGAATATTAAAAAAATTAAAAAATACAGCGGGACCTTTGTATACTTAACATAAAGAATGCCCTCGAAAGTCTATGGACATGTGAGAAATAAAAATTGTTAAAATATACAATCGCAAAAAAAGATGGAAAAGATTTTATTTTAAACTTGCACTTCAGCTACGAAAATTACCTTAAGGGACGTATTTTACGATTCTACACAAAGTGTAGACGACATAATTAAGGAATGAAACAATTAGAAATGGATTTTCCATCAAGGCTGTATAGGATGAAGAAGATACACCACATTTCGAGTTAAGAAAAATGGGAACACCTGACAGTGAACAATAGCACTGCTGATTTTACGACTTTAAAAGTGAACAGTGGTTTTGCAATTATAGAACCATAGTGTTTCGGAAATTAGTGAGATGTTACTATAAAAAATCGAAATGAATATGAAGAGAACCACTCAGAAAACAAAGCAGTTCCTCAAAGATTTAAAGACGTTGTGAATAAAAATATCAAAATCATTGGTTTAGTTACATTTTCAAAAAAATGTTTCAAACAGTTTGTCCTTTTAAGTTAACACTTTTTGAGAATAGATTTATTTCTTTATATTAAAAAACTGACAAGATAATTTTCACTCTGTTATATTTTTTGTACTTTTTATAATTGCATTTTACAAATTTTAAAATTTTTTATTTCATTCCCCCGGACATATTTCAAACTTCGTTTAAAACACTGTACATAGCTGTCAAATGCTAGAATAAGTAAAGACGGTTATATGCAGAATGACAACTAGTAAATACGGTAGTGCCAGCTCAAATTACTAAGCGGATACATTTACTTATCAAGCCGAACGATGCAGAGCAACAAGAGAAACCAATACATGCAAATGGTCCATTTTCGCCAAAAATTGTCTTTACCAAGTTATTCTGATACACTCAGCAGTTATTTAGATCGGCAGCAAAATTATGAATAATAAAACGTTTTAGTGTTGACCAGTTATTGAACCGTTTTTACCTCAAACGTATATTTTTAGAATATAAGTCATTCTTAGCATCAAATGAATGTTACGAAAGTCATTGCAAATAAAATTCCGACATCACTACTTCAAAAGACTGGTCTTTTGCAAAGTTCACCGCCACAATCAACAAGACTTCACTTTATTAATGGGGTTGTTCGAGAAACTAGAAGAAAACCATAATCTTTTTTAAATTGGTACAAGTTTGTTAGTGATGAAGACACCAAAATGATAAACAAATGCAGGTATGTTTTGAACAGTAATAAAGATCTTTATTTGTTCATAATTTTGTGAATGTAGTCTACATAAATACTTTCGTTATTTAAATAACGTCTTTTTTTGTTCATTACTGCAATTCCACTTTTGTTTTTTTCTATTTCCTATAACTTCGTTTAAGAGGGCTGTTTTTTAACCTCCGTTCGTGCCTGTAAACAGTAACGTGAGCGGTGGGAATATCTGCCATTTTAATACCATTTTCAGCTAAATTGCACGCACGTAAACATGGCTACTACATTTGATTCTCCCGCCAAGTACGAGTTGCACAGTGTAATTCGATTCGTTCAAGCAGATGAAGAATGAGCCAAGTACATCACGAAAACTTTATAGCGGATGGTGTTGTGCGTAAATGGTCTAGGAAATTTAAAGAAGGCCGACGCGACGCTTACGATGAAAACATTGTTCAACAAGTTGATAAAATGGTTGGAGAAAAACGGAGGTTTACTATCAGCCACTTGGGTATGGAATTTCCTGAAGTTACAAAATCAACTGTGTACACAATTTAATTATAAAACAACGTTACGGACCATCTCAAGCCACTGGTGGCAAAATTCTATGTAGAGGGGATTGGAAGGCTTGTGTATAGATATGCCAAATGCATCAATCTTCACGGTGATTATGTAAAAAAGTAACCATATTTGTACATAACTTTTGGTAATAAATTCATTTTTATGAACTATCGGAGGTTAAAAAAAAACAGCCCTCGCATATGCGAGTACCTGGGTACCCGGTTATTGAACAAGCATATAAACTTCAAATATGGTTTTTGAAATCGAAAAATTCTAATATAGTTTATATATAAGTCGATGGGAAATCACCCAGCCTAAACTCAAAATTCCGAGTGGATAAACGGGTACCCTAATAATTGTTCCATTGGAAACTATTTTTTATGTTCTAGCTAAGGTTCGCATAGCCGGTGCCAGGCCACGGCCGTGTAGACACGGGATATTTCACTAGTCTATGCGACATATGAATAAGAAACACAACAAGAACAAAGAAATTTAATAATTGCGTAAAGAATATTAACCTGCGGATATCACTTCAGTTCGTTCGACGTTACCGTGTTCTGTAGCAAATATGAACGAAAAATGTTTGCTAAAATTTATTGCATGGCGACCAATGTTTGAAAGGTTATTTCAAAATACCCATGCTTCGAATACGAAAGATATTGTGTAAGGTGTTTGGTATGCAATAGGAATTTTCTGATTTGGACACGCTCACATTGCGAAAAACATGTCAACAGCGCAAACTACAAATAGAAAAAACGCGCTCAAATATTTTATTCCGAATATGTAATGGATTTAATATATATGATTTCTGTAACATCCAAAGGAATAGTTTGGTGTGTTTTGGAACAAATATAATCCTAACTGGAAAAGGATTTATACAGACATTATTTCACTCATTGATTCAATAAATCAGTTTCCATTCAAAAAGAGTGTCTAACAACTATCTTAAGTTAGCATTTGGAAGATTTTAGACTCCAAAAATTATGTCAGAAACAAATTCGTACCATTACGTGTATATGCATATTTACAAAATCCAGTTGCGAAAGTACACGCGATTATCTATGTAATCTATACGATCCATATTAAATCAAAAATGTGTGCCAGCAGTACAACTTTGCCATTTATCAATCACTTAATCATAACTGGATAATATGTATACGTCTACATCACCTGATGGGAATTTCAAAGCATCCTACAACATCAGATTAAAACTTATCAACAATGGGAAATACACATATATTTTTTAACAACAACCATTAATACTACAATAAAATCGTATTGATTATCGTGACTCATTTTGATAAAGTCCATGAACTTGGACTTATCGTTCGATATTTTAATTTACACGCCACCACTTAAAAGTTTTATTTGTAGAATCGCATTTACTTTCATTAAGAATTCAAGCATCGATTATATCGGGAATAGTAGTTTTAAAAACGTATCTATTTTAAGCTGGTCATACTAAAATAGATAAGGAATTCGTTCAACCATTTTAACGGATAAGATGTCTCTTATGTTACCACCAAAAGAATGTACATCTAAATTAGATGCGACGAAAGAGAAACAATCAGTAAAGCTACTAGAGATAGTTTATCAGCACAAATGTTTCACAAATTACCAAAAAATGTGTACAATCTTAGTAAGGTAAATGTACATAGAAGATGGACCAATTATCTTATAGCCCTAGAAATACCAGAAAAAAAACTATAAATTTTACACGGGATTGGCAGGTTCACCCTGTAAAATCCGAGTGTACATGGTGTTTTGTAAGCAAGTTCCATTTTTGTTATGGAACACTTTCCATACTTTTACATATTATACTGGAGGTTACTGAATTCAGTCATTTGCTCATTTTTTTTTTGGTAGCGTGCGATATTGCCAAGTTGTTATTATTATGGTACGAGTGGCCTAATGTGCTGTGGTTAGATGAAACTATAAGATGCGCAACTAAGCTCCCACTGTTTGTCAATAGATTGGGCTAGCAATAAGTGTTGGTCGATTTCCACATATCCAAAACGTTGAGTCAAGCTTAGACATATGATAAACAAACCGTTTTGACACAGTAGTAATTTTGTTTTAGCGTCATATACTTTTGGTTGTGTGAAAATGTCTGATTTTGTGCATTGCTCGGAGAGGATCCATGCCAAACGTAACAAGAGCTTTCACGAGCATTAGGAGTTTCCTGTCAAGCCATTTCCAAGCGATTGCATGCGTTCGGAATTATTCAAAAGCAAGGACCTTATGATTTGAAGCCAAGAGACGTAGAGCGTCGTTTTTTCGCATGTGAACAACTGCTCCAGCGCTGAAAAAGGAAGAGTTTTCTTCATCGCATCGTGACGGGTGATAAAAAATGGATTCATTACAGCAACCCAAAGAAAGGAAAGTTATGAGGACTGCCAGGTTATGCTTCTACGTCGTCGGCTCGGTCGAATATTCACGTTGCGAAGGTTATACTGTGTATTTAGTGGGACCAAGTCGGTGTTGTTTATTATGAGCTGTTGAACTGAACGAAACCATAACTGGGAAATGGTATTGACTTCAATTGATGCGATTGAGCCGAACACTAGACGAAAAGAAGCCACAATACTAGCAGAAGCACGAAAAAAATGATTCTATAGCATGACAACACTTGGCCTTACATTGCCAAACCCGTTAAAACCTACCTGGAAACGCTCAAATGGGAAGTTCTACCCCACCCACCATATTCCCCAGACATTGCGCCGTCCGATTATCACTTGTTTCGTTCGATGGCACATGGTCTGACAGATCAGCAGTTCCACTCATATGAAGACGTAGAAAAATGGTTTCATTCGTGGACAGGCTCAAAAGATGAACACTTTTACCGTTACGGTTTTCGAGTTCTGCCAGAAGGACGAGAAAAAATTGTAGCTAGCGATGGTGAATACTATGAATGATTCGTTTTTAACCAGTCTTTCACAATAAAGTTGCATTTTCATAAAGAAAAAAAAAACAGCGAGAACTTAGTTGCGCACCTTTTGAAATACTTTTATTTAATTCTGGTGCATACCAACAATAGGCACGAAGACCACCATCGACATTTCAATCATTTCACCCCTACACCAAAAAGGGAGTAAAATTCGGAGCCTCAAGCATCATGGTATGGCGCAGGCCCTTTACATAAGATAGAAGGCATAATGAATGCTGATGCCTGTGTAAACATATTGCAAACTGTGTTTCTGCCATATGTAGAGGAAGAAATGCCACTAACATGGATGTATATTCAGGATAACGATCCGAAATATGTTTCTCGTAAAACGAAAACATGGTTACGAGATTATAACCTTCGCGTTTTGAGTTCGTGATCGCCGGGGCTAAACCCAATTGAAAATATATGGGTGGGATTGAATAAAGCTGTATCTTCTGCTAAGCCGCAAAATAACGACGATCTCAGGAGAATATGCTAAGCTGAATGGCAAAAAAAAATTCAGTACACATGTAGGGAACTCGTAAACCCGCTACCCCATAGGTGTAAAGACTAAAGGACAAATGCCAAACAACAAAATATTAAGTTTTTTAATCCAATTACTAAGTAAAAATGAATTTGTATAGTATTTTGGAATGATGCTCAAGTATTTTCTGTCCTACAATATAAACAGCTTTATTTTCTCTGTGGCATTAAGAAATCTATTTATTTACTATTCTAATATATAGGAATAAATACTTCAATAAACAATTTCTTTTATTTTACGTATAAATTAATATTTCAGCCAAATTAAGACCACTGCTATTTTCATGCACATGACTGTATATTGTTATAATAGAGGCAAAAATATTAGATAGCATTGCACAATTATAATGCAATTCTAGTTTATGCTAGTGATATTTATATACTGTTCACTGATCAAAAATAGACACGATATTTACATTGGCTGACTCAATAATTAACAGTTAGTGGTATGATTTGGGCACCGTAAAAGGACACCATTTCAAACGAACTGTTTTCTGCTTTACCCTACAGTTACAATTGCTTAAGTGTTCTAGATAATTTAAGCTGTTAATTACTAAACATCTAAACCTTAAAAATTCAGAGAATTGGATGATTGTGTTGGCTATTAAAACAATTAACAACTTACGAATTTCTAAGAATATTATGGTTTATTTTTTGATTAATTTTAAATATTCATCATCTGCCGAGTTTAAGATTATTTTAAATAAATATGAAGGAGTTATATACGAGTACAATACAAATTAAAATCCCACAATATAACTTGATACCTAAATAATTAGGATAATAAATGTCATATTATAACCAGAATTCTACGGGAACTAAAACAGCTGATCTAACGATTTATAACAATTTAATGCATTCTGTAGTGAGCAGTCGATAAATACTATTAATACTCTTTATTTAATAAATTGATGAATGCATGTTTTTATTTAGCTGACCCGCATACACCAGATAAATAGATCTAATTTTGCAAAATTCGAACATTCTAATTATAATCTGCTTTAGTAAGGTTATTATAAATACCTAAAAGCCAAAAGTTTTATGTACACATAGGATTAATAAAGTTTCATATAATTAATATAAGCAAACGGGCGAAATGCAAAGTTTTAGGTTTAAGGTAATCTTTATATTTACAAAAGTTCATCCTATCAACATAACATGTTTGCATATATCGTAACCGGTACTGTAACAACAAAAGAAATCATCTTTTTCAAACTTTTACTTCATTAATTCATAAACAGAGTGGTTAAGACAATGTTATTTATAAAATCAAAAGTGCAGTTTGAAACTAATTTAAATCTATGCAAACAACGTAATTTTAAGGTTATTATAAAATGATCTATTTAAATTACTTTGCCTTTTTAAAAGTAACGCCAAAAACTTGAATACAAGGAAATACCGAAAATAGCTAGTTATTTTTGAATGGGATTTAATTTTTCAATGATATAGGTATAATACTTCTGGTGCTAATGTTTCAACTTTTAATGTATTTGTACAAGACAAAAACGAATTATTTATTCATTATTAACGCAAATAGCATACCTTTTCGAATACAACATAGCAAAACACTGCGACATTTATGCTGAAAACTCACATCTGAAGCATATAAATTATGTCAAATGTACAAATAAGAAGGTTATGTTTTTAGTTGTTTGAATAAATAGATTTGTAAAATAATTATCTCACGTGAAACGCAATTTATATATAATGAATTAAATGGATTATAATGACAATTTAATGAAAAAGATTAGTAAGGCACTCCATACGATCTTACAATCAAACAAATCTGTTGTGTAACTCTCAATGTACTTACCACATTCAAGGGTTGTATTTTCGTGTTTATATTGTCCTCCGATCGACTTCTAGCCCTTTTTCTCGACATCACCCTCGTATTTGAGTCTGCACCTTGTAAATCTACAAACATAACCTAGAAACACTATCGTATCGGACGAAGTTGACGTGTCATATGTTGCTTAAAATTATTAAGCAATTAATACTAACCGGTTGTCGTCAATGAATGTTTAAAATATACAAATCTGATTCGGATGTTATAAATCATCCGATCATAACCTACAAATTACGTTGGAAAGCTTACCTAACATATTGATGACGTAGAATTAATGTGTCCTATAACGTTCAAATGCAACAGCACACTGACATATATTCCGGTCGAATGAATTGACACGTCGCCGAATTGCTAGCAACTGAGACGAAAACGTGGAAGTATTCTACGATAGGTATCGGTGATCACCCGACTTCACCTGGCGATTTCGTAATTTTACTTATCGCTGTGTAAATGTAATAATGCGTATATACGAACACTGCGAATTCTAAACTATCAGTGGGTATATGAATCGTACTTTAATGTAATCGGATTAAATCTAATACATATCGGGTCATGTGCATAAGAGCAAGTCCTTGCGTATAATTGAAAAAATAGAATTTCTAACAGTGTTAACGTATACGGATTAAGACCAAAGTAAAATGATATACATGTACTATCTCTAAACGCAAAATACATATACAACTTCACTGTTTACGAGCTTTCAAAGTGCTACTTCACTTGCCGAATTGCATTTCTAATTCTACATAACAGAAAAAAGAGCGTATTGATCCTTTGAATCCGTCTCTAAGATCCGCATCCGGTTTGGCGTTCCGAATCACGTGGTGCAATGACGTCACATCGTACGATTCTAGTCCACCAGTACTCGGATCGGAATTCATGAACTTTGTAACATGAGGTACGAATTTCGTACACAATAGAAAAGCATTGAATCATATTAATGTATCCAACTAATAGCATATGAACGAATAATTATAAATTTATAAGGCGAGGACAGCAATCAATAAAAATTCGATTGGATATTTTTTTCTTATTCAAAAAATTAGATGAAAACCAACGTAGAAGATAACCGGAAGTTACACAAGTATGTTTTTGCTAATGAATAAGGTACACACACGACAAGCTACTTTTAACTAAATGCTATATCATAAATAACCATAGAAAGTTTGAAAAATTACGTATGAATTAATAAAAATGTATAAAATTCAAAGTCAGTTAAATATGTATGAAAACATGGAACTTGATAGTAATCCTAGTGCCTTATTTAGTGCCGTGAATTGCAAAATGCACACTTTTTGCATTAAACCAGCGGTCTCCAAAATACAAGTCGCGCGCACGTCATCGCCAATCCGGCTTTCAGCTTCCCACAAGATATATATATGTATATACACTACCGCTCAAAAGTGTTTAGGCACTTTCACTGACAGCAAAAATGTATAAAAACTCAGCAAAAATGTTAATAATATTTATTTTTTATGTACAGATACACGTACATGAATAAAAATATATTAAATAAATGTGAAAATTAAAACGTTTAATTTAAATTTTGCTTTCATCTATGTGACCTCCTCTTGATTTAATAATTGCAGCACACAATCGAGGCATTCTCGCAATAAGTTTTGCCAGAGTTTCTTGTATTATTGAGGTCCAACTCGATTGAAATTTGTTCCACACGTCAGTAGCTGATGTCGGAACCGATTTCCGTACTTCCCGATCTAGTTTTTCCCATAGCAACTTGATTGGATTCAAGTCGGGGCTCTGGGGAGGCGATTCCATAATTTTGAGAGTTCCTTCCTCTTCTGACTGGCGTAAATAGTCTACATAATTTAGAGGAATGTTTTGGGTCATTATCTTGCTGGAAGATAAAATTTTGACCCAAAAGTCGAATTCCGGAAGGTATTGCGTGGTTCTTCAAAATTTCGCAGTAGCCTTCTTTTTTTAATATACCGTCAATTTTCACAATGTCCCCTACACTAGTGCCAGCAAAACAGCCCCAAATGATGATAGAACCTCTACCATGCTTCACGGTAGCAGCAATACACTCTTCTCTGGCACGTTCACCCACAGATCTTCTTACGAATATGCGTCTTCGGGTTCCGAACAGCTCAAATTTGGACTCATTCGTCCATAGGACGTTGTTCCACTCTTCTATGGTCCAGTGTTGGTGTTCACGAGCCCATTTAAGTCGCTTTTGCTTGTTTTGTTTGCGTAGTAATGGCCTTTTCATCGCAATACGTCCATGGAGCCCGGCTTTCTGTAGGCGACGTTTGACTGTAGAAACACTGACTAGTTTTTGGCGACCAACATTTAATTCTGCGGTGATTTCCGGGGCTGTTTTGCGTCTATTTAACTTGCTGGTAACCACTATTCTGCGATCATCTGCAGATGTTGTCGCTTTGGCCTTCCGCTCCGTCTTTTTATTAAGAAAACTGCCAGTTTTCCGATATTTTTTACGTTATAGTCAACCGTAGCGTGGTGTATTTTCATTTTTTTGGCAATTTGTCGATTACTTATGCTACTTTTATGGTAAGCTATTATAAGCGCACGTGTTTCCGTACTAATTTCTCTTCGCGGAGGCATTTTAAAAAATTGTCACACGATATTTCGCTCACGACGTGAATAGAGTAAATACCACACTGCAACTGACCATAGGTTACAGATTTCACTATAATCTTCTAGGAAGGTAATTTAAACATTATTACCTACAATCTAACAGATGACTAAATTTACCCAGTAAATTCAGAGGGATTGTTATTGTAATTGCACCGCAATAAACAGTTTATGGTAATCCGACTAAGTGCAGGTAAATGATAGTAAACCCGCGATATAATGGGTGTTTATCTCACTGAACTACATTTTAAATACGTATTTCATTTTATTATAATGTTTTTTTGGTAAACATAATACTACATGAAAACAGGGTTGCCTAAACAGTTTTGAGCGGTAGTGTATATATATATATATATATATATATATATATATATATATATAAGATATAATTTAATATTTAATTAAAATGTCTATAGCTATACAACAGATAAAAATGTTTTTAATGGTTTGGAACTGCTGAACGATATTGATTGAATTGTATTTCATCTAATTACGTCAAAAATTATAATTCCATTTACATGTATGTCAATTGAAAGAATATTCAGATTACATAACAAAAAGAATTGGTTGTAATAAACGAAAATTAAAACTTATGTAATAATATTTTCCTAAGATAGTGCATATTGAAATTATATTTCTTTTAATTAGCTATTGAAATTTGTAAACAAATATTCAAAATTTATTTCTTAAATAACTTAAATATAGAATACTCCGTCATCTATTAATCAGAAGCTTCATATTGGTATACATACACATTATATTGGTATACAGCAGCGACATAGCTACTGTATGTACCACCAGAATCAGTGACACGGCGGATCCCTTGCTCTTTGTGGGCCCGAAATGGCCCCGTTGTTATACCACTAGGCAATCGAAACCAAAAATAACTACTAATACTAAAATACTGCCGACACATTATTTAATCTAACATGATATATCTGCATACTGTATAAATGTTTTTCACTTTAATTTTCCTTACAAATGTAACGCGCGTAGGTTTGCTATATAAATGGACTTTCTGTTATTTTCATAGAGGGCGCGATCAACAAGTCGAGGATTTCTGTACGATTCAGTACTTACAAGCAACTACTTTATACTTTTTACACCAGATGTTGCCTAAGTGTGCACCGCGGCGCCCCAGGGCGCTGTAAAGAGTATTCTGATATAGAGTAAACATTTCGAAAGAGCTTCGAAGCTAATAGTACTAGACTAGATCGTTCATGTAGTTTATAGAACTTTCTAGAAACATATGGAACATTTTCGAAGCACATATAATGGAAGTATGGAACTTTCGTGAAGTTTATAAAACTTTCTAGTAAACTTATAAAGCATGCTATCGAACGTTGTCGAAGTTTCACGAAAATTCTAAGCAGGTGGGGCGGCTAGTATAAATGCGGCACCACTTCGGCGAACCGATTTAAGTCGATCGAGCAGTTGAAGCGTGAGCATCACAGTTCAACGTCGATACTAATATCTTTGCAGTCTGAAAAGATTTGTAAAGGTAACAAAGAGTCTTTTTAAGACCATGTTCTGATTTAAATCAGGAAAAAAAAAAATGACCCGCAATTTGACCACAGGAGGGAATTCCCATACTGATTGCCAGCAACTTGGATGAACCTACTTTACGGGAACTCATCCATAAGGTCATGGAAATATACCAAAGCAAATTCGGACAAAAAAGCGAACTGGGTGAACCGAAAACGGATGAGTACATGGAACAAACAAAAAGGCACAAGAGGCGCGTGGACAGTAAACCGAAAGAATCGCAATCCATACCAACACGTAATAACTACAAAGCACTGGCAACGGACGATTCAGACGTCGAGGACATGCAAGAAGGAACGGACGAGGAAATACTGGAAAATATTAAAGAGGAACAGTCAAAGAAAAACGAGGGAAAGAACAAAACCGCCAGACCGCACAAACAAGAAGAGTTCAAACACACAGTCACAGCAATAATAATTAAAGAAACAGCGAAATGGACGAAGACCTCCAACATGATTAAGCGTAAGAACATAACCGCCACAAAGTGTAAACTAATTCAAACAGGCACACAAGTTGAACCGGCAACCGAAGACGATTACAGGAAATTAAGCAAGGTGCTCAAGGAAGAAGGAATCCAATTTTACACATTTCAATTAAAAAGCGAAAAGAAATTGAAGGTGGTTCTCCGGGGTATAACTCAGGATATCACCGATGATGAAAAAATTTCACGGATGAAGGGTAGAAACGGCCAGCCGACACCGCTAGTGTTAATTGATGTGAGCCGCAAGTATAAATCTATGTACAAAGCGCGAACTGTTGTGGGCTTACGATAAAAGTGGAACCGCTATGTACGTGAAATAGTACAGTGTCACAAATGCCGAATGTTTGGTCACACACAAAGTAATTGCAATATTAATTACAAGTGCATGAAGTGCGGTGAAGGTCATTCCACTCATTTCTGCACTAAACCGAAGACTACTCCACCAAACATCTGTCCACCTACATAAAGTGCCCTGCAAACCCTAACAACGCTGCTGTCAACAAAAAATTCATCGACGCCCCTCCGCCGAAGGTAAATCCATGGTCTAAAAAAAGAGAAACTACCGGCATGAAAAGTGAAACTGAGAAGCGACCTGCCAAAGAAGATCCTCTATACTATAGCGATGAATCAGAAGAAAAATTGGGTTTAATACTACGGCGTATGGTACTGAACTTTAACAGTACCATATCTACAACCGAGCAAAGACTGGCATTTTTTACAATAAACAGAAGAATTGACAAAATTGTATAAAACCAAGTAAAATCAGGGAAAGAAGAAATAACAAAAGAAAGCACAAGTAAAAAAGTAATTAAAACACAAGAAGGAAAAGAAAAAAAAGAGAGAAAAAAAGGAAGTAGGAAGAAAAAGAAAGAAGAAAATGAATAACCAGAACATTAAAATCATGTTCTGTAATGCACAAGGTATAGCTAAGAAGAAGAACGAATTACGAGCGTTCATCACCGATAACGAAATAGACGTGGCTCTGTTAACGGAAACCTGCCTTAAGGTCAGTCTTACATTTAACATCCCGTACTATAACATACAGAACGGACCGAAACACAAAACCTGGTGGCGGAACAGGCAATCTGGCGAAGAAAGAGATCAAACACCATTCGATTGGAAGAAACACGACAACAATGGAAACTACTGCTGTACATATACATACGAAAAGAGGTATCATAGCACTGTATGCGGCGTATAGCTCACCACAAAACGACATAGAAGAAACGGATATCGACGCAGTATTTAATTCTCATCACCAATACAATTCTGGCGGGAGACCTCAATACTAAACATCCACAGTGGAATTGTAAAACTACGAATCGTGAAGGGAAACAATTAAAAAAATTCCCGACGAAAGAAACCTCACCGTAGACGCACCAACACAGGACACGCACATTCATGCGCCAACCGGGACAACGGAGGTTGTAGATCTAATAATCCTAAAAGACGTCACAACACTTTACTACCTTGAAACTATAAACGACTTGTCATCTGACCACCTTCCCGTGATTATGACAGTGTCGATTTAGAGTTCTAACATCCAACAAACAATTCGCACCACAAATTGACAAAAGTTTGAAAAGAGTCTAAAAGTAAGACCAAGGTATATCCGCACAGACAATGACATCGACACCGCGGTAAAACAATTCGAAGAGGATATAACATTGGGACTGAACTCAGCTACAACCACAAAATTTAGAACACCAAGGGAAAGAATACCGAATTGCATAAAAATAAAAATACATCAGAAGAAACTGCTTTACAAACAGTATAAAAGAACACTTCACCCGAACGACACTTCTGAACAACATCACAAATGAAATTAAAAAAGATCTTGCCGAACACTACAATGATCAATGGGACGCCAAAATCGAAAATGTAAACGACGATCACACCGAACTGTGGAAAGTAACTAAAATACTTAAGACGAAAAAGGAAAAGATACCACCGATACGCGGAACACGCGGTATTATCAACAATAATTCTGACAAAACTGAGGAATTTGCTAACTACTTCGGGGAGACTTTCCGCCCTAATTCACCAGTTGATAGAGATCACGAAAAATTCACCAACGCTATCAATAAACAAGTTCATACGGAATACAGATACACAATAAACGTTCAAGAAACGACAACCGAGGAACTCTGGGACATCACTAAAACTCTTGGGGACCGTACAGCGCCAGGACACGATGGAATTACTAGTACCGCTATTAAGCATCTGACCTTAGAAGCCGTGGACACGCTGAAAGAAATTATAAACGCTATAATTAGACACCAGTACTACCCGAACATGTGGAAACATGCTACAATTATAATCATACATAAATTGGGAAAACCCAAAAACAAGACAGATGGATATCGTTCAATCAGCTTACTACCAGGACTGAGCAAAATCTTGGAGTGAGTAATACAAAAGCGGCTACTATCGGTAGTAGAAGAGAAATCATCCCGTGATTTCAATTTGGATTTCGTCGGGAGTACTGGACAACGCAGCAGCTACTGAGAATGTCTGAACATATCACCTCAACCATGGATAAATCTACACCAACTGCTGCCATCATGCTAGACATCGAGAAGGCGTTCGACAATGAGATTACACCGGATTCCAGCCACGCTTACCAATCTCATTCAACACTATCTCCGCCACAGAACATTTTCTGTTAAAATAGAAGAAGGCTCGGTGTTGGGACCGCTCCTGTTTAACATCTACACTTCTGACATACCGTAGTCAAACACTTGTCACATTGCCCAATTTGCAAACGACACCGTTATTTATTACAGCCACACGCAAATGAAACCGCTGTACAATAGATTGCAAGTATACATCGACACGCTCTACAAATTGTTTTCAAAATGGTGAATACAGATAAATACAGGGAATACTACAGCCATCTACTTTACGCCACGTAGAAGACACAAAAAATCCGACGAAATCCAAATTAACAACCACGCCATCTGATGGGCCAAGAAGGCGAAGTACCTAGGGGTTGTTCTAGACGAACAACTTACATACATCTGGCACATCAAGGAAATCAAAAGGAAGATAGCGGGAGCTTCGAAGGTCCTATACCCACTATTAAATGAAAGAAGTAAACTGTCACTAGATCAAGGTCAAGATCATTAAAACAATAGTAATACCGATCGCCACCTACGCTTGTGAACATTGGCATCAGGCAACCGAAGCGCAAAAGAAGACGATACAGGGAAAACTCAATAAACTAACGAGGTTCGCATCATGGACACCGCGTTACATCACAAATACAACACTATATCAAGAACATGGAAACACTTGAGACCATAATATACAGAAAAGCACAAAACACATTAGACAGAATGGAGACGCATGATAACATAACAGTCAGAAGAATAATACAACAAACACGACGAATAAGGAAATAAGGAGTTGCACAAATTAAACGAAGAGTTGAAGAAAAAGGCATCACGTTACACAAGGCAAAAAGAAAGAAAACTTAGGAAATACACACGCACACTGGACCCACAAATAAAGTAAAAGTCACACTACCAAACAAAATGAAGAGGAAATGGAGCATCTCTCCGATCCTCATTCAAAATCAATAAACCTAGCGCGTGAACCAATTTAGTTCCCAAATAACAATCAACGAGTAAACATCCTCTGAGAAGAAAGATAAACAATTCTAAGGCCAGAGCAGTGCCCGTTTTGTTTCACTGCATCGCTTTCTATTTTCGTAGTTATAGAAAATTGAAAAGATTTTTATTAAATACGCAAGTCGATAATTCCAGTGAGAGTGATCGACTGACAAGTGCTGGAGTCGTAAAGAAACGGAAATATGATCTCCAGATCAATCATTCTAAAATTGTTGAAGAATCTCACGAATTCTCTAGCAGGAAGTTGTAGGATTTACAAAAGCAGAAAAGTGTGTTTACTAAAGAAGCCTCAGTACCAAGCAATGATTTGCTAGCATCTTTTAAGGTCTCTTACAGTTAGTGTTGGGAGAATCGGCGGAAAATTAATTTCAAAGGTACCTCTGTACAACACTATTACTCGAAGAATTTATCATATAGCTCAAGATCTCAATGATCAATTAGTAGACAAACTGAACGGCACGGAGTTTGGTCTACAATGTGATAAAGCTACTGACAGTAACAAAGACGCACACCTTATTTGTTATGTACCATTGCTGGATGATAACATTATCATTAAAGATCTGTTCTGCAAAAGCATCATTGGAAGCGCAAAGACTCAAGACTTATTTGAGATGCTTGAGATATTTATAACCGGAAATGGTTTGGGTTGTAAAAAGTGCGTTGATATGTGTACTGATGGATCTCGATCAGTCTCTGATCGTTTTTAGATTGCAGGCGCTTATTCGCAGCATAGCACCGCATAATATGTCGATCCATTGCGCCATCTATAGGGAATCACTTGTATTAAAGTTGACGAATTCTTAAATTAGTTTGGTATTAGAATGTGTTGTAAACGTAGTAAACTACATATAAACTAGGCCAATGAAAGCCAGATCTCTCAAAAGCTATACATGAACATGGGAGCTGAACACATAGTCCTGCTATACTGCTACAGTTAACGATGGCTTTCACGTGGCCACATGTTATGGTGTACATTCATTGGTGTACAATAACATGCACATGTTGAAACTTTTGAAGAAGGTTGCAGCGTTTACGGAACGGTTGCAGTTACGGATAAGATAAATCAATGAGGATTGCGGCCGAGATTGTTTTGCAAATCGCCCTATTAATGATCAAGCCCAGTGGAAAACGAAATTCGGAAAAAACAAATCGAGTTCGATCCTTACAAAAAAAAAAACAGTATCACCAATAAAAATGTAGGAAAAACAAATACGTCAGATAAAATCATCAAACGAATGATGAATCTGGCAAGTAACAGTCCTTCTCAAGGCTACCCTGAAGACAACAGTAGACGCACTGCCGAAACGTTCGGACCATATAAGTTCAATAAACGATGGAAATAGCCTAAACAACAACTCTAAATATAATCCATCGTTAACAATATCATGTTAAGAGTTACTTTTAAGAAGACAATATCGCGAAATATGCGTGGATTCAAGATCTCTTTCGTGCTCAAATTCCATTAGAATTCACTTCGCAGGAAGAAAAGAGTAGTCTAGTTGAAGTCTCATGCCACAATAGCCTGAAATCAAAACTGCTTCACTCGATTTAGTGGAGTTTTGGATAGCAATCAAAAATTGGTATTCAACTCTGAATTTAAAAGGTGTGAGTATCCTCATTTACTTTGCGACAGCGGGGTTTTGAGTTGTAGCTGAAATAAGAAGCAAATATTTGCTCAATAATAAATGTCGAGCGACATATGAGAGTAACAGTGTCAAACTTTATACCGCTTTTTGAAAAAATGTTCGGTGATCAGCAGTCTCACTCGTCACATTAAGTTACTTGTTGAAAATTTTCACCTTTTTTTAAATTTTTTTGTGACTTCATATTTTTCTTTGATGGTTCCTGTGATTTAATTTTAATAAATGACAACCTTCATATTATGAGATTTATCAGAAGAGCTGTTTTCATTTCTGTGCATGATTAATGTCATTGCATATATATTTTAATAGGGGTGACGAGACAAAATACTAAACCTATACATGCGTCTCGGACTGATAAAGTTTGGGAAGATTCTCTATTGAAGGAAGCGGAAATAAACGAGAATTTAAACATGGAAGTGTGGGAAATGTAAGAACGCTGACGAATCCGGCCAATTCACTAGTAACAGGATAGCCGATAAGGCAGTAATCAAGTATACCGACCGAGACCAGTGAATATGCAGTCTCTACCCAATTTATTAGGGCCACTTGCTGAAATAGCGATTTTGTTAAGATATATAATGAAAAACGAATTGTACAAGCATCAGTTTATTCGAACTACTCACAACTATATAACTAATATTTTGTAATGCCTCCTTTGGCTTTTATAATGGCTCTTATTCCTTTTGGCATACTCTCTATGCAAGTCTTAATTGTAGCGTCATTTTGCCACATATCGTCAATATTTCTTACTAATTGCTCTTTTGTAGTGTTTCTTCTCGAATACACGCGTGATTTTAGAACATTCCACACGTTTTCAATTGCCTTATCGTGCGTGAATGTGTAAGGGCCTCCATTCGGATCAAAATCATTGATATATAGCATCAAGCCTTCCTCCAATACATGCTTATATTGGCGTTGATTTATGGTGCCTTGGCAAAAATACAGTGGTCTAGAAACACACCATAACTGACGGAGAGCGTTTCACCGTTCTTAGTACACTAGCTTCAGCAAACCGTTCAGATGGACGTCGTTTAACAAATTGAGCACTTTCGCTCATGGCTTCTAGTTTTGACTCGTCGATAAATACGATCTTTAACGAAAAGACATTGTACAAACAAAAAATTTTGCGTGATTTACATATTTATTTAAGTTATTTTGTCTTACCTTTCGCCAACCTTCAAATGTGTAATGTTGATGACGTTTTGTCCATTCATAACGTGCTGGTTTCATCATCGGTGTTAATCTTGGCCTTTTCAGGGGGCGCCTGCGTTCTAATCCGGCTTCGTACAATCGTCTACGTACTCTGTGCGTGGATATTTGTCGACACATTATATTTCCAATTTCTTTGTCGGATAAACCTCGGTTTGTAGTTGCTAGTTGCAGGATACGTCGATCATCTCGATTAGTAGTGATCCTTTTTTTGCCGTAATATGTTCTTCCGGTACTTGCAGGAGGCACCTTTTCTTTCATTAAAACGGCGATGCGCTGCGCTGTTTGTCAGGATACTTCTTCTTTCCTTGCAGTTGTGCACTGAGAATACACTCCTGTACCTAACAATGCCCTAATACGCAGTTTTTTCTCATTTCCTATGTCCTTTTTTTACTCATAACGAAAAAATATAAAGCGTATACAAGCAATAACTTAAAGCGCAACACTAACACGTAAACACGGAAAAAACGTTGTTACATAAACATTAAATATTCTTTCTACAATAGTAACTAATCCAAATAATATTCTACGAAGTACTGTGTCTTTCAATCTTGTCAAGAGGTTACTAAGGGACACTTTCTCAATTTCTTAGAAAGGTATTTAGGGAACGTATTTAGATATATATTGTAAACCCTATTCATGAATTTTATATTTGTATTTGCAATTTATCGCGTTGGAAACACAAAAAAGCTAAAATTTATAAGATGGGCTTAATAAAATGGACAGGGACTGTAAATGGTGGAAGCAAATAGTAAATATAAGCGGTGAATATAAATAAGTAGAATTTAAGTGATTAGTTATTTACGCGTCTATTAAAGAATAATGCTTTAGTTTAATTATATAGTTTCTAAGATTTTAAGTGTTTATTTCGTATTATTCTATTTTTAATTAAACTTTGAGCGTGCAAAATAAATCTATTTCATTTAATATATCGCATGTGTTCGTTTTTAAATCCCGAAAGCATACAATAGAGTCTCGTAGTTGGACAAGTAGAGCGGCAAAAATGAAGACGGAAGCGACAATTAGAACAAGTAAAAATGAAGTTGCTCGAAATAACAAGTTTCTCGGAAAAGTATAATTCAAATCCAGATAGCGATCAATTTAGACTAGCCAGTTCGAAGATATTTTCATTGAAATGATCGATGAATAATGGATAATGATTTAAAGCAATACGTGGGAAAAGGAATAAATAGTATCTGTATTTGTAATAAATAAATTACGAATGTTTGATCACAATCACGTGTAAATAATTTATAACAATTGGGATAATAAATAACTTCAGTAAGCGCAGTGTTTCCGAGATGATTCTGTTATTTTTATCAAAAGATTAATATAATTTCGGCTGTAACGTTCAAGAGGTTAAAATAACTGGTTTTACCTAAAACTTATCTTCTTGGGTTGAAGTACTAATGCATACAAGTTGAAAACGCAGTCATGTGCATAAAAATAACAAACCCAAATTAATACTTATAAATCACATTTACAACAGGCAATTCTGGCGCAGCTAAATTAAAATTATTTTAAATTCCTGAATACATATGGTACCTGTGAAGTATCTAATGTGAGGACGAATTATTGAGTTTTATAGTAATGCACTGTTATTTGTCTATACATCGAAATAGCAGTACCATATATAGCGCCACTAACCTCAGATGCATAAAGTTCTGTCTGTTGCAGAATAATACAAAAAAATTTAAATTATCCCTTTCTTGTTCTGCGAAAATGATTGTGAACGCTAAGAACTGGAGAAAATTGAAAGAAAATCGCGGTGGCGCAAAAGAAAACTAACCCTAAAGAAGACAGAAACATTATAATTTGTGCAAAGAAGACACCGTTCATAAGTTCAATTGCAATTAAAAATGGGTTAAGCCTTTCTATAAAGATCTCCACTATTAGGCGAAGATTAATTCAAACAAAGTTACGTGCAAAAAGGCGTAGAAAGGTACCATTATTAAATAAAAGCAGATACATAGTAGATTGTCGCTTGCTCATGAACACGTATGTACAATGCAACGAAAAAAATGGTGTAATGTACGGTGGTCACATGAAACTAAAATAGTTTTATTTGATTCTGGTGCATACCAACAACATGTACGAAGACCATCATTGACAGCATTTTAGCCTCTGTGCACCAAAAAGACGCTAAAATTCGGGCGCTCAAGCATCATCCTGTAGATCTGTTTTTCATATTATAGCGTAGGCCTTTTACGTAAGATAGAAGGCAAAATGAACGCTGATGCTTAAGTAAACATATTACGAACTGTGCTTCTGCCATATCAGAGGAAGGAATGCCGCTAAGATGGTTGTACATGCAGGATAACGATCCCAAAACATGTTTCTGGTAAAGCGAAAACAAGGTTTCGAGACAATAATGCACGTGTTTTGGGTTGGCCCAACTGAAAATTTATAGGTGAAGTTGAAAAAGGCTGTAGCTGTTTCTAAGTCGCAATATATTGATAATCTATGAAAAAAATTTCAGTAGAGACATGTAGGCAACTGGTAAACTCGCTGACTCACATTTGTCAACAAGTGATAAAGAATAACAGTCAAGCAACACTGTATTAAGTTTTTCAGTCCAATTACTTAAGTAAAAATTAATTTAGATAGTGTTTTGGAATGACTGCTATTTTAATGCTCAATTATTTTCTGTCCTACAATATAAACAGTTTAATTTTCTCTCTGGTATTAAGAAATCTATTTATTTATTGTTGTAGTCTTGTAACATATAGGAGTAAAGAGTTCAACAAACTTGAATTCCTTTTATTTAACGTATATTTTGGCCAAATTAAGACCACTGCTGTTTTCCTATAAGATATCGTCTAGAGTTGTTAGTACAGTTTGCTTTTTAACTAAAAGTTAGATCAGGTTCCAAACCTTGCTTGTAACGCTAAATATCATACAAGAAATCACATTGTACATTAAAATATTACGTTTCCTAGTTTTTATTGTTATTCTTTCTTCTGAGCTAATAACTAAAAATAAACTACTATCGAAATAATGTCAATAACTTTATTTTTATAATTCGTTTACATAAAATTATTAAATTATTTACAAAAGTGTACGAAGTACGTGTATATATCTAGCTGCAGAATTCGAGTGAATTTATGGATTCCGAAACACACTCGTAATAACGTGTTAAGAAACAGGAGTTGGAATGAATTCATTTTAATTTAGACTAGCTTATTTAATACTTAGCTACGCTAACATGCGTAAAATACGAATAAATATTTCAAATATGCATAAACGTTGTCAATTACGTACTACGAAACGTTCAAAAACAGGTACGCAGTTAAAACCTTGCGATTATTAATACTTTCTTAACGCATCTCAATTTTAAACACTTGTAATACCACTAAACGTAGGGTCTTCTAAATACACCCATGAAGATGACCGCTTCGGATAATTTATCATAGATAATGTAAATAAACGGATGATCGCATTTGAATTCTACTGGTTCGGCAGGTCTACTCGATCTGAAGCTGAAAAATACGGTCGCTGCAGCTGCTTCTGTGCCCTGTTCGTTGACTTCAATCTTAGCTTTGTGGAGGGCGTTAGATAAACGTAGATTTTGGTCGGTGACTGTTGAGAAATTAGCTGCCTCCGTAAATAAATCTCCGACACCCAGATATTCTAATACCTAGAAATAATAAGACACTTAAAAGAAGCTCCAATTGTTGCAATGTTCTTTATGTAGAAAAATAACGAGCAGTTTCTTACAAAATTTCGATATTTTTACTACATGTACATTTCGTGTACAAATACAGAAATTTTGTAAGAAACTGATTTATTTTCCTACGTACTATATATTCTTACAAGTGCTCAACATCCCATGTGGATGCCAATATTCTCTGTCTGAGTTGGATCCGATTAACCTTGATCATTTAACCGATTAGTATTAAACATAAATTTCATATATGAGATTAGCAGAAGTTTGAAGAAGACGGCTTTACTCGAAAATAAAGTGTAAGCTTTCTTGTTAAACAATTTAGTAAAATTCGAAAACACTGACATATAAATGACGTAAAAGCTTTTTCAGGTAATTTCGATCATAACATTTGGTCTATCTAATTGCTTTAATGCGCCATTTAAAATGGTTTTCCCATCTTAATCAAAGGTAGATAGTGTCAATATTGCTCCATCCTCAATTCTATGTGTTAGGAATTCTTTTTGAGATGACAGCTGATATATGCATTCAATTTGAAATACGTCTAATGTATCAAAGAATTAAATCTAGAGTGTTGGCAAAAAGTTTCAACTTATTGTCTTAAATTTTTTTGTTGTAGAATTAGAATATTTTTCGATTATTTTAAAGTACACAAGTATTCGCCTTAATAAATACCTCCAAAATCGCCACCATAGTCCTGGCGACCAATAAATATTTCATTAAACTTTGCACAAATTTTTGAATATCTTCCGTCCTGCAAAATCTTTTGAAAATTTTGAATTGCGAGAAGAATCCAGGGCCCGGCATTGAAACCCTTTTTTCCAAAGGTAAAAAATAAAAGTATACATTGCACAACCTAAAATTTTCTTTTATTAGTATTCTGCGCACACAAGTCGATATAAGTATTACGGTATTACTAATCACAACAAGTGCCCGTTGATTATTTAAAAAACTCTTTTAGAAGTTTAGACCAAAGAATTTAATACTGTAAGGAAGAGAATAGAAAATACTTTGGATTTTTTAACTCTCTCTGCTTAGTTTACTAATTCTACATTAAAATATTTTCTTTAATTTTTATTTTGAATGTTATGCAAAAGTGTCTAGCACTATTTTTAACGTATTTACAAATTATAATCTTTTAGGGATGAGTATTTGTCTATAAAAGTTCTTTTTGAAAATTTTACGAATAAATTCAAACAAATTTACTGCTACTGTAAGGAGAGCACAATAAGCCTATCGACTATGTAATGCAGAACTCAAAATAATCCTGGTGGCGAGTTTGAAGGTATTAATTAAGGCGAACTTGTTTACTTTAATTATATTTTAATAATCGATAAATATTCTAATTCTACAGCAGGAAAATTTAAGACAATAAGTTGAGTCTTTTGGCCGCTATAGCATTGTCGCCAAACTTTCTGAAAACACTCTAGATTTAATTCTTTAATGCATTAGACCTATTTCAAATTTAATCCGTATATCAGCTGTCATCTCATAAAAAATCGTAATAATACATAAAATTGAAGAAGTCGCATTTATTCACACTATCTACATTTGATAAAGATAGGAAAGTCATTTCAAATGGCGTATTAAAGCAATTAGGTAACGGATCACCTGTTCGAAATTACATAAAGTTTTTATGTCATTTATATGGCAATGTTTTCGAATTTTACTAAATTGTTTAACAAGAGTAAAACTCAATACCTATTTAGGCTGTAATTAAGGAATGTAATACACTCACGGAAATTTCTGTAGGTCCACAGAGTTAGCCATCCTACGAAATCAGGCATTAGCTTTCAGTGTAGAAAAGTCTCTAAACATCTTCAGAAGTTTATTTATTGTTGAATATGTATTATCGAAGTATACATATCAGCTAATAAAATTGCCGAGAAATAAATTGCTATCCGAGGAGGAAAAGAACAAAAATAAATTGTTATAAAGAGACAGGGTTTTCAAGCCGAGCCATAGCTAAGAAAATAGGACAATCTCGTCATTTTATCAACAATCTTATAAAGTTAGGGAATTCCTAAGGCAAAAATCGCGTTAAGAAGAGTAATCAAAAATTAACTCGAAGACAGCGTGAGTAACAAACAGACGTGTATAACAAATTTTATCCGGTAGTAAACGCTTTCGGTGGCTAAAAAGGATTTCAAAACCACCCTTAAGAGAGGTATATAAACAGGCAGGAATGAAATTTGCACAAGATCATATGAGATAGGATCATGAGTAGAACAACGTCATATTTTCTGACGAGCAGAAATTTAGCTTGGACGGGTTTGATGGTTTCAAATATTATTGGTACAATTTACGCAAGAATGTTGCGATGAGCCGAAATTTTACTGGTGGCAGTGTAATAGCTTGGAGGCTATATATTTTATTTATACGCGAATGAATTTTAATTCTTATATACAGCTTTTAGAACTGGTTGTGATAGACTTGGCGAACAATTGCCCACACAAGACTGAATATTTTAGCAAAATAATGCAGCTATCCATAATTCCAGTGGTTTCCTTAAAAAGAAATTAATTAATATTTATTAATGACCTGCTCGCTCACTCGATCTGAACGCCATTGAAAATCTTTGGGTAATATTGGTAAGTGAGCTGTATGCCAATAATAAACAATACGATAGCATCAAAGAACTAAAATCTGCGATAGCGAGGCGCTGGAACGGTATTCATATTTAAACATTGACCAAATTGAGACAGTATGAAGACCCGGATGTTTGAAGTTATTTTGTACCGAGAATCTATCACTCACTACTAAATTTTGAAAGATTTATAATTTTTATGTATTTATTTTATTTATTAATTTTGTATTAATGGACGGACCTCTAGAAATTTTGGTGTTTTGAGTAACATTATTGTAAAAATTCTTTGCATAAAGTGTAATAAATCTTTGTAAATGTTATTTTCTCTTGCATTTGTGTCTTCTTTTTTGTAGTTCAGCATTAATTCCGATGAATAATTTGCTGAAGATATTAAGAAAACCAAATATTCTATTCAGAAATTCATATGGAACTATAGAAATTTCGCTGACTGTATACTGTTGTAAATGTAAAGTGCATCTTTGTATAGTGTTTTGAAATATTAATTCACAATTGTCAAAGGAGGTCGTTGCGTAAAAATCGGATTTTTTCGATAATTCTTATGGAAAAAATTGCACGATAATGATTTCAGGCATATCGCAGTCTTGTGTAGACAATATTCAGAAGCACAACAAAGGAATAGTGTACTATCAATGTTTAGCGTTGTTTCCTCTTAGTGAGCTTAGTGATATAAGCTATTCCACATATTATAAAAACGATTTACGATATCACGATATAACGTTAATACGACACACACGTTTATTCTACATCTTTGCTTGCTGCCTGTCGGTTGTGGCGACGAAACATAAGTAGGGGGTTTTCCACTAGCGAGAATTCTAGTATATTTGAAAAGTGAATACAAAGTTAAACAATCAATAATGACGAGATTCCTTTAAAATACCAATCTGGATCTTATAGAGCTTTAATAGAACCTTTTACGTTCAGACAAAATGTATGGGACATTTAACAAGGAGGATGATGAAACATTGGTCACGAAGCAATTAGAAAATTATACAAAAGATGATTGTTTCGACGAGAAGAAAGCGTTAATTTTTATTCTGTTGCAATATTATGTTACCCACCATTGTTTGCATATTTTTAAGTTTTTTTTAAAAATAATACAAGTGCTTAAACTTACGTGAGTGCCAGTATACATGTTAAAACTACAAACGTATTACGGGTAAAATAATATTCACGATATAAGGCGAAGCAGCTAACCATTGACTAGAATAGTGAACCGGTTTGAACTGTTTGAATAGAGTAGACTTAAATTCCAACAGATGGATGTATGTAGTGTGTAACACCTTCCTGTATTAAGTATTTGAACTTTGAAAGGTATTTTTGTTATGTTAAAAACGAATACGATGCGTTACGAAAATACCTAACATAATAGTACTACTAAACATGCACTCATGTCTGTTTGTTAGCGATTCCACCAATACTATGAGTACCTATATTTATTAGCACTATTATGTTAGGTATTATTTTCTAGGCATTTTAATGTTTAGTAATTCACAGCAATAACTTACTTAATGACATATTTTCAATAACTGCTATGTAACAAAAAGTTCAATATTTGTAATTATTATTAAGACCCAATAACTTTTGTTAGACACAGTAATTTAGAAATTTCACCTTAACCTGCTTTTAGTGTTATTGAAACAAAGCAATCGAATAACTTTAAACTATTTTATTAAATATTATGTACAAAAGTAGATTAAATCTATCAGAGAACTTATAACAAAATAAGTATCAAAGAAAGAACAAGTATATTATATGGCAAGATCAATAAATACGTTGAATAGTAACTAAGGAATTTTCGAACAGTTTTTTGAAAAGTAGAATTTTTCTGCATACTTTTAATGGTGTAGCAGTCTTAATTTTCGAATAGCTTCTAGATTGTTAAATATAAGAAAGCTGGTTTGAAAGTATAAGTGTATAATTTTACAATAAGTTGAGTTTAAAATGTAAAGTTGCTAAGTTACTTTCTAATAACGCGTCCATCGTTATGTATCTTGATTCCTTAGTTCTTATTCGCTGTCTTTAAGAAATAATTAATTTATTTACAAAAAGAAAACGGAAGGATTTCGTTTCTGGTACAAACAAGTACATTTCCTATTTGATACCTATTAACTACGAAAACAGCCTTAAAACGTTGAGCATCACAGTAACTTGCAAAATTAGACCGTGTCGGTTTCCGAAATATTATAGTTTATTAGTTTATTAATTATTCTTTGGTGGGTATAGTAAAAGGTACTTATAATCGAACTAAAACGTATTTGGGATTCGCTCCAAATTATATGTTCACTCACTCACGCACGTTTTTTAAAAAAAGATTTATTTATGCTTTATATGACCGGCAGAATTCGCGTATACGATAGGGATGTAAGATTCCATGCATCTATGCCAGAAGTTGCTCAACGTATCAAGTTAGGAATCGGGAGCGTTTTTACTGGGGATGCCTGTAGACTCCTATGAACAGGATAGTCTGCGTCTCTTTGTTAAACAAAATAAATGCGAACGGATGATCGCACTTAAAGGAAACCGCCTCTGGCTCATCGCTCATCATACGAAAACTGAATAATGCAGTGGCGAAGGCCGCCTCGGAACCCTGTTCGTTTACGTCGATTTTCGCTTTATGTATGCCGGCACCGAGCGACAGCTTATCTTTATCGCTTAGCAGCGAAAAATCGGCGTCAGATTTGAATAAGTTGCCAACACCAAGAGTTTCAAGAATCTATAATAGTCAGAAACAAAAATACACCAGTTAGTCCTTGAACGGTTAAAGTAGCTGTAAAAGACAAATAGTGTAGTATGATTGGTGAAATGCGTGCGATAGCAGAAAGAAAAGAAAAAGAAGAGATAACAGAAGCAAGCGTACTAAATAGTGAAAAATAGCAACGATAAGTACGATAGTTAATAATAAAAGTAATAGTAACAATTTCGGACTGGTCACTTTTCATCAGTTTGATACAACCTTCCATTTTTATCTGTCACATATGTCTCGGTAGCTTCTATCCCAATTTATCAAGATGAATGAAAATCGTACCCCAAACATTGGCAATGTGCAGACTCCTCCTTCAAAGTTAATCATTTGCAAGTAGTGAAAATTGTTTCAAAATTAATGGATGGATTCGTCACCTTATGGACGCATCACATTGATCTCTTATTTTGCACTAGCTAACCAACGAAATCAATGGTATCCAAAAAAAGTTGTAAAATATTCATTGAAATAGATTTTAGATAGTATTGCCTCCTAAAGAAAAATGAATTCTAAACCCATAAAAAGCGGAAAATTTGGGATACTAGTTGTTAGACACTCAAAAAGAACATTTTATTAATCTAGAGGTTATTGCATTCGTAAGGTATTGATTAGGCAAGGGATTAATACAGAATATCTCAATGAAATCTGAGAGGTTCTTTTCCAGGTCTATTTTATCGATGAATCGTAAAGTTTTTGCTTCCCATATTTTTAGTTAATCCTTTCTCAACGAGGTTAGTGAACCATTTAAACACTTAATAATAAGCACGCATTCTTTAAGTCCGCTGTATCTTAAGTATTTTAATTAGTCGCTAAAATTATCGAAACAATTATTAATAGAAGTGTGCAACTGCGCTCAACGTGTTAAGTCATGGTTTCTACTACTAATCTTTAAAATCTATTTGGGATTTCTAACAATTCCTATAAATAGTATCGTTTTAGTATCTTTGTTAAACAACAAGAAAATAAACGGATGGCTGCAGCTAAACGAAACTATCTCGTCATCCATGGATCTGATGCTAAATATGGCGGTAGCAACTGCAGCTTCACTGCCATGTTCGTCAACGATGATCTTTGCTTTATGCACACCCGCACCAAGTGTTAATTTTTGATAGCTTAGTAGTGATAAGTCTGCTTCAGAATTGAACACATTTCCTACACCAAGAGACTCAAGAATCTACACAGCGAGAAACAAATATCTGCGTTAGACTAAGTACTTCAAAGAGCAAAGTGCGAAGAAGCAACGTATATAAAGCATGCGTTTCGATGCGTCTATCATAACTATAAGATAAAGGCTTACCGGCGTCATCTCGATGGTGTTTTCCAAACTGAATTTGGGCAACTGAAGATTAACCGTCTTTCCGAATGATTCTGTGAGATTCTTCATAACGTTTTGGAATATCTCCGGGGTAAGCTTTTCCAAGGTGTTGGCGATCCCATCCTGTTTCGCGAATGGCGGTAATAGTATGTACATGCTGATTGTTTCACCTTTGTACGGAAGTTCTAAAGCATATGCGCCTAACGCTTCAGAAACATCTGAAAGAAGATATTACCTTTAGTAACTTTTTGAAATAATGTACGTAGTTCTTTTTATACCACTTCTACGAAATATGCTATAGAAGTATATTACAATAGAAACAGAGAAAATGTTTTTTGAACCTTTTCTTACACTACTAACAAATTTGATAGTTCAACAGCAGTTGAATAATAATAATTTATATATATGTATATACAATTCCTTAAGGAAATGAATATATGTATACACTACCGTTCTTAAGTTTGATCGCACCTAATATATTATGTTAGTGTTAGAAATATTTTAAAAATATTTAGGAAAATTCATACTAGTCCTCTTATAATGGCATTTATAATCTAATGTTGATAGAATGTATTCACACCAATAATATTATTTACAAAATCTATTCAAACATGAAAACAATGTATTCTTGCATTAAATATTATGATGGCAATAAAGCAATAGCGCGCTGCGGTGTGAAATAGAATTCGGGAGCGGTACTGAATCATTCACCTACCTTATTAAGATATTCCTCGACAATGAAATATTTCTGAGCGTTGTATGCGTAGGACAATTAAAAGAAAAGAAGAGTCGACCAATATATCCGAGTGATTTGCCTAAGAAATCGTCGCCATACCGCACCGCAAATTAGGGCAGAGTTCAATTTACAACGCTGTCAGCGAGTAAGTATGTCGATAGTAGAACGAAGAAGCCGGTCTGAGGGGTCATATAGCAGTAAGAAAACCACATTTAAGTTCCATACACAAACGGAAAAGGCTAAATTGGGTAAAAGCTCACAGAAACTGGAGCGTAAGTGATTGGAAAAATGTGTGAGTTTGAAAAATAGCGAAACATGGAAGAGGAAACGTCATGGTATGGGGTTACTTTGGACGTGGAAGTATTGGAAAATTAGTTAAAATAAATGAAAGAATGACAATAGATGTGTATTTGAGATTCCTAGAAAACGATGCGGTACCAACCGGATGTGAATTAATCGAGGGAAGAATACATTCACCAGCAAAATAACAATGCCAAACGTGATTAAAGCTTGTTTTCAAAAGAATCTTCTGAAGTCCTATCCTTAATGCAGTGGTCGTCACAGAGTCCTGATTGCAACCCCATTGGGCTCTTATGGGATCACTTGGATCGTGAGATCCGGAAAAAAACTCTAACTGGCAAAACAGCATTCTGGAATTCTCAGGAAGTGTGGAATGCTATAGAATAGTATTTGGAGCGATTAGTTCTAAGGATGCCGCATATCTATCAGACAATTATTAAAGCAAAAGGAGGGTACTTTGAAGAAACGTTATAACAGTATGTAACATCTGTCTAGTTTATTTTATTACGGTATATAGTGCGATCAGACTTATGAACAGTAGTGTAAATTTGCTTTCTAGATCAAATTTCAAAATATGTATATTTGAGAAGCAATTAAAATGAAATAAAACAAAATATCTTATCGTTTTGTTTTTTGAATCATTACGGTATAAAATCATGCGATTAATCAAGAATGTGGCATTGCACCTTATATAAAATGTTATCATGGCATTGTCAAGCATGTGGAATTAAAATTTTAGAGTTGTAGGTATAGGTGTTAAGGCAATCTGTAGTTGTTTCCATGGTTATTCATTAAAGTTCTGTAGACCTTAGAATGAATTGATACATAAATATGATTTAGGTTTCTAGTGGTAACAGAGATTACTGCAAGAATTTCTTATTCTAAAGGAAAATACGCTATTAATGTTTTGCTTGTTTGTTACATACGGAGCGACGTGTACTTCAAATCATTTTATAAGAATGCATCATATCCTCCTGTAAAACATTTCCACAATCTTCAACAGTATCAAAACTGCTAGTTTGCAAACTATGTGAGTGTGTGTGTGTATGAGTATGTACATCTAACGTATCAGTATCAGTGAATAGTTTTCTCATAAATAAAGGAGAAAGTAATAAAAGATTTTCATAATTAAACTGAATTGGAACAACTTATTCGACTTATTTTCACTGTCTGCATATACCGTGTGTCAAATAAATTGCGAAATAGGCAAATAAATGCTGTTCCAATTGGGGGGTGATTGTTAAATTTGCCGCCATTTATATTTTATATACTAGAATAAATACATAAAAGGACAAGTAAAAACATTTTAGGTTTATTTTAAATTTGATGAAAGTTATGCAGAAGTTTCAAGAAGAACCATTGAATATGGAAGAGAAAACTTTTCATATGACCATATTCTGTCGACTTCCGCGGTCGTTGTTTTCTTATAAAAAATTTAGGTTTCCGGTTTGGAACCGCGTCGTAATTGCATGACTCTGCTGATGTTTGGCTCTCACTTGCATGGAATTTCTTTTGGGCTGCTGCACAACAACTCAGAAAGAGCTCCATGTAACACATAGCGAAACGTCAGCAGATTCATGCAATTACGAGGCAGTTTCTCCTCTGTGACAATTCTAAAAATTGCTAAAGAATTTGAAGAAACTGTTAGACGAAAATATTGGAGCTGAAAATCTAATCAACCAACTCGTTGTTCTTTCCAACAACTGAACATTCCAAATACTACATTATTCAGAATGTCGCATAAAAATCTTCATTTAAAGGCTTACGAGATTCAGAAAGAAATAAAGCCAACGGGCTTTGTATTCGCAGTTCGTAAATTGGGATTGGATGTTAATGTTTGTAACAAGATCAACTTTGGCAACGAAGTACACTTTCAATTCCGTATAAACAAACAAAATTGCTGAATTTGAAGCGAAGAAAATTCATGAAAAGTGGAAAAGCTGTCTGGTGTGGTTTCTGGATAGGTGGAGTGATCGGGCCGTATATCTTTGAAAATGAAGAACATGATTCCAAACTTTTTGCTTCAAGAATTTGCAAAATACGAATATTTTCATTTCAGCAGGACAAAAAGAGCAAACGTTTTACGTGGACGATTTGGTAAGCGAATAATTTCTCGGCGATTTAACGCTTCTGAATTTATTCCTGTATGGTTATGTAACAACAGGGGGTCGCTTGAAAGATATTGTGTGTTCTACTGTAAAATTAAAATATAGCCTCAATCGACTTACATGTTGAGGACTAACAAAACTTTCTTTACTATTACAAAATTTAAATTATACAATATGAGCGTCATTTTTTTGAAAGTACTTAAGTATAATTGACAAGATTGTATATTCAGATTAAATTAGTAGATTTTAACTCCTACATATTTTTAGTTTTCAGTATCAATTGTGGTAGTATCTAGCTTTTCTTTAGATGGTACCTATCTATTTAAACATAAGATTTCTTACCATAATTTAATACTGCTTCCATATTCATCATCTTGACTAGGGTCCTCTTTTCCGACGAAATGTGGAAAATTTCTTCGGTAGTTTGCGATGCGTTGAATTCATACTTCCAGCTGCCCTTGAAGTAACCAGCGTTGACGAGAGCCAAGTTAGTTGTTTGGTCTATCGAGCCAGGCGGTAATAAGTCTTTAATCATGCTGTGCGTCTGATTTTCGACCCATTTGTTGATGATTATGCGAGATTCGTCCGCTTGATGCGCGAAATCGATCTTTTCGAATTCGTCTTTGAATAGTTGAGGAATGCAGGCTCTCACGGATATTTCTTGATCGACGTAGATACGATTGGCGTTGGAGAAGTCGTACTCCTGCTCTTGAGCTCGCAATTGCGTCAGGTATTTGTCGGTTTTGTATGCTGACATCAAGTCGACTTTATCCTTAAAACGAGTTTAGAATTGCTGTTAGTCTAAATGTGCATTAAAAAGTTGATATTTGTATTGTAACAACAATAAGTCATGACAATAATATCACGGTCTCGCCAAGTACCGGATATAGTTCAATAGAACTTATTGTTAAGTATGTTTGTTTTAAAATCAGAAACATCCGCAATTTGTTCGTACAAGCTCAATTTTACAAATCATCTCGTTTAATTGACTAAATGGAGCTACTTTTAGGTATTTAAAAAAATTCAATATTTCGCGATAATAGAAGGTATCTATGATTGGAATTAGTATTAAGTCTAAACGGTTTAGTACATTTTAACTACAATAACGTTTTGTCATAATTACGTGATTATATTCTAATGCCTGTCTAATTTAAATCTGGATATCTGCATGGACATTGTATTTACACAAACAATACACAGAGCTCTGCACTTGTATGCATACATTTTTATGCGTCTATATATACAAGGACGGATCCCCATGCCCTACCCCCCCACCAACTTTTAATTGGTTGTTTGATTCATGTTTTTGACATTCAGTTAAGTAACATTTGTAGATCATACCTACATAATATCACATTTACATCTCAAAAGTGTTGTGATTGTTTATGAAAATGGATTCTCTAGAACAGAGAGTCGTAATAAAATACCTCCAGAAAAAGGGCATGATGCCAACTCTAGTTGACACAGACATTATAGCAATTATTGGTGTATCTACAGTTTCTTATGATATAGTCAAACGCTGGTGTCGAGATTTTAAATTTGGAAGAACATCCTATGAAAACAAACATGCCATGCCTGCGGTCCCCCCACAACCGTAACAACAGACAAAAACATTGAAATGCTACACGATATCGTACTGCATCAGAGACATTGTGGAAGATACTGGCTTATCATATCATGTGGTGCACAACATCGTGATCAAGGAATTAGATATGAAAAAGAGGAGTGTAAGATGAGTACCCCGAATGTTAACTATTGCTCAAAAGAGAAATCGAATGTTGATTTGTAAGCGTCTTTTGGAAAGGTACCAAGCAAACAAAGAGAACTTTCTTAGTCGGTATGTGACCATGAATGAATGGTGGGTGTACCATTATAATCCCGAGACCAAAGTGGAAACATCACGGTTACCTCCTCCATGCAAATTTAGAAACACCTAGGAAAGTTAAGGCACGGTGTGCTGTTCCATCAGCATAATGCTCCCAGCCATATATCTGGTATTTCTATGGCTGCTATACGCCAAGCTGGCTTTTTTTTCGCCGGATCTGGCCCCTAGTGATTACAGGCTGCTCCCCAAATTAAAATAAATCTTACGAGGGGCAAGATTTTCAAGTAATTATGTAGTTATGCAAGCTGTAGAGACAGAGGTCGGACAAAAATTTTTCCAGGAGGCTGTTGAGATATTGGAGTACCCATGGACCAACTGCATTAGTGTATATGGAAACTACGTCGAAAAATAAAAAATATAATGCCAATGTAGTTTTACTGTAAGGGGGTTAAGGATACAGGATAGAGATCCACCCTACATATATATATATATATATAATATATGTATATATGTTTTTGTATTTTTTTCTATACGAATTAGAAATATTCAAACTTAAATGCATAAACACGTACGCATATGATAATGTCTACATGCTTATATTTACATTATTAATTAGTAATTATCCTACCATTGGACCTCAGTCTGTTGGACAAGAAAGCTTATTATTATTATTATTATTAAACAATTAACGCACTTTTATTGTAAATTTTGTTGTTATTCTGGATGGTCAGTCAGCATATGTGGAAGTAAGATAAGAAATCACGGTCGTCTTAATAAACGTTTACGATCAAATATTTATCTTAAGCGTAGGTCAACGTTATCTTTTGAAATTCAAACTGTAGATAAAAGGCGTACAAAGTTTGAAAGCGAAATAGTCAATTATCAGAAAATTCATTCTTTTTGATATGGTTTATTAATATCTCACAGAGTTCGCCTTTCAAATGTGCCTTTCATAGGTCTATCGAACTAGGGCATATAAAAATTTAAACCCCTTACTACTCCCATCCTCTTCCGGAATTAAACGCAAAAGGAAAAAATATGCATAAATGACCCTCTGGAAACACAATTTATGACTATATCGGGCGCCTATAAATTGGTGGAAAAACTACATGCGTCGATTCTGAATATTGTACCTATGCTTCAAACTTCACGACGTTCTCCAGTAATAAGAAGTTCAATTGGTTCCGTGAGAAAACCTTCTTCATATTCATCGTGTTTCTAAAGTTCGGCTGCTCTATGAAAGCAATCATATATTTCGATTAAATATTTGCAACACAATCTTAAATGGAGCAATGAGTCTATGTTTACCGGAGATAATGTATTTAATGCTCACAATTTTCATTATTGGATAGAGAAAAATCTGTGCGAATTTCGAGATTATGGTCACCGAAAAAAGTTTTCTGTTAACGTTTGGTGCATCGGATTTATCTACCAAATAGTTTCGATGGCAATGGGTATCTCAATGTATTGGAACAAGTTACTGACGAAGCTGCTAAATGGATGATCAGTTTGCTCGTAATTTAGGAGAATGGTTGGATGAGTACTTTCCAAACAGATGGATGGCGCCTTTATTATTTTATACCCTGAAAGATATCTTGATCTCAATCCTTTAAACTCTTGTGTTTGGGGTTTTATTTAAAAGAAGTTCATGCAACTACTTCTCAAGACGTTAACCAAGGCTCGAACGATTAATACAGACAATACTTTGTAAATTGCAACTACGCTTACAAGCACCCGGATTTGGAATAATTACTTCGGTAATATTGCCACTAATTTATGATTAAATAAATATCCAAAAACGAATAAATTATTTTCACAATAAATAATTTCAAAAGCAAATCATATCTCACGTTATGTGTAGAATTCAAAACGTGAAGTTCACCCATTTGCTGCTACCATTTATTAGTAAAACGTTTTCGAAGAGCGAAATTCAGAAAATATTACGGTTTGTACTGTTGGAGTAATATGCGAGTACAGTGTTACCAAATGTTTCTTTCAAATGGTTTCTGAAAATATACGAAGCATAATACATCATTTTAGGAGTAACATTTTCAGTTCAGGATTGAATGAAAATACCGCTCTGTGTAGTTTTCGTGCCAATTTCAGGAAACAGTATTATGTCGTTCGATATAAACTGATAAACGAAATAAACTTTAATCCTTCCAGCTTAAATTACTGTACTCGTCTAATTACAAAGTAAAAAATAATGCAAAAATTGTTTGTACATGCTATCGCCAAAAAATATATTCCTCTGTAATAATATGCTTTGCTATAATATTCCAAGTAAAAACAAATGTTTATCGCGAACAGTTGTTTGCTTCAGAAAGTAATGTATTTTAATACGGAATTTTCCTAAAAAATACGCATCAAAAGTCAATGTAAAACTTACTTACTGTAACAATGTAGTTTTTTCTTAATATAAATTTGATCCACACAACCCTACTGAAGATAAGGCTTAGTAGTGTAAAAAAATAGATTGGGTAAAGTTCCAAAACTGTATGTAAAGACTGATGTAAGAAACTAATGTAAAGTGCAATCAAACGATAGAGGAGTCTACATGCAACGTGTATGTTTATAATTATATCTAGTATATTCAGTATACATTCGTTATGTTTTAACTAACCAATGATAATGCAAGTTATCGATGAAATCTTAAAAAAGAATTATTCATTAAAGTAAGATGCTTTATGAGTATGTCTTACTAAATGGATGAAGCGATCTAATTTAGTTTCTATGTGACCACTCTTTTTGTTTCTAAAGTCAAGTATAAGATTATTAAAGTTATTGTGAATTATTAAGAATTATAAGTTACTTTTCATTTTTTTTAGGTGTTAGGTGTGAGGGTGAAACAAGTATATATGTTTGTAAGCGTAAATGGAGTATAGAAGTAACTGGGTCAAAAAATGTCATCCATGTTAATTTGATACACTTATAGAAGGTGCATTTGATAATAGCTAATTCCATTTCCTTTTTATCCATAATAACGGCATAAATCACAAGAATTTGGAAATCGTCGAAGTTTCTAGAGCAGATTTCGCCCTTTAAACGTGGAATCCTGCCGAAACAGAAACCAGTATTTGCAATACTCGATGGGTTTTATAAATTTACCAAATTTCATTCCGATCGGTGACTGGTACTTTGGTATCTTCCCTGGTGAATGTGTATTTTGCTACTGTGCATTAGGCCCATATAGAGTTAGTTAAAAATCTGAAGCAAATTAAATAATGTGATATCTACTGATAGTAACACGTTCGAGAAGAAGGTTGCAGCGATGCCACCGAAGTGCCAAGAAGGTCCTACTCAGAATAGTCAAGAAACGTCGAGAATCCGAGAAAAAAGAAACAATGTAATAATTAGTGCTCCACTTATCTTGCATTATTACTGAATTTGGTGTATCGTTTTTTACGGCGTTGAGATTCCTCTAGAAATGCCAAAGCCTCCTTCAGCAGTATTTATTCAACTAACAGTTGCAAATTTCTGGCTTGCGGATGATGTGTCAATCCATCTTCTGGAGACTTGAGTATAGGCGGCTAACAAACGTATAGTTTACAGATACTCTTACCATTGTAGCAAAATAGAACCGTGATATTAGTTAGGAGTGCTATATAGATTTGTATAAGTGCATTATATTAACTACCAATTGTAGTCCAATGCTAAAATAATGTGTAATACCAATGAAAAAACGGAGCAAATATGTAGGAACCTGACTATGGTTGAATTTCATTATTTGGATATGCTATAATCTATGTACGAAAACTTGTTATCCACGTTAGGTTATGTGTTTAGTAACGAAATATTTTGGCTTTGTAGGCAGATGATCAGTAAACATTCTATTTTCGTGTGAATACGAAATAATAATTGAATGCAATGAAACCATATTTTATGCACCATAAAACTAAAGAGAGCACTCCATTATTTAATTAGGAGGACTAAGATTTTTTCCAAGATCGCAAAATAAAAGTTATAAAGCCACAAAAAATGTACACCGCGTTTTTTCTAAGATCAATGAAGGTGTTAATAGTTATGAAACTAGAAGACATGAACAATTAATACAATCTACTAATCGTAAGTGAGAATAAGCTTATTAGGGTATATTTCTCTCAGCGTATCCCACTTTCTCTTGTTCCACACCCACCATCTAGATTCAAGTTCAAAGATGTATTTCATGGACCAAATGAATGTTAATTTATACTTGCAAGTTTTCAAAAACCGCCACTATATATTAAATAATTGTGTATAATAGATAATTATGTGCGCCAATGAATTAAACTATGTTGCAGTTTGCTGCAATAAAGAAAAGTGAAAGTAGAAAATACAAATTTATGTATTGGCACCTCGTATTTGCACTACTAGAACAAAAACCATTTTCTTACCATTGTTTGGTGCAGGTGCAAAACAGACTTTAAAAACTGTTCGGTTTTTCCAGCGGAGATGAAATATGCCAGTAGCAGGGCATGATATGTCGAATATGGCGAGAAGAAAATATTTCCCTTCGGGTCCAATCTATTCACAGCTCTCAATAGGTTCAGAGAAAACTCCTGCTCACCGGTATAGAGGTTCCTCCTGGCGGATGCTTGAGGCTTCTTCTCATCATGCGTCGTTAGACACTGGCTGCTGATTTGGTGAAATGCCACCAAAAACAAAACCGAAAGAAACGCTATTTTCGCCATCGATCTGTTGATTTCTATCTGTAAACGAAAAAATCGCACTGATATAATAACATACGCACGTAGTTAAGATATGAACTGTTGAAGTGACGTTGCGAACGTGTGCAGTTTATAAGCGAACTTGCACATGTAAAGATTTAAATACGCGTTGACTCATCAAAGATACACATACGACTGATGGAACACTCGTCATCAGAGAAAGTAGCACAGATTGAGTGGAAAATACTTTCTCGCGTAATAAAATATCGCAATCAGTGGCGTCCGTTACGTTTGCAAACGGACTCGTATGGACAAGGAACTTGTTCATGATCTATTTATAGAGTTTAACGCAAAATATCCGTTCGAAAACAAAGTGTAGCAACGAAGTGTTAAAGTATGTTAAAAAGTACTTTATTATGCCAACAAAAATCCTGTCATTATACAATAGATTAAGCTAATTATTTGTTCCAAATTTGCAGTAACAATTATAATTACAATGTGAAGTGTTACCATTTTAGAAATGTGGTTTTAGTTTGAAAAGTAATGTTTCAATATAATTCTAAACTCTAAAGTCTAGATAAAGAATCCAAATCCTATACAAAAACTCTTTAATTTCGAGTATATCGCGTCCAATAAGTCTTTGGCTTAGTAACAAATTTTTCAGATTTGCGAAGTAACAAGATTAATAATAAGAATGAAAAAGAACTTCTAAGTAATTATTTAATTGTCTTACCCTCTTAATAAAGAAATAGCAATTCATTAGACTCAGATAACTATCACTTCAAAATTTAAGAAAATTTAATAGTAATCTATCAAATATTTTAACCAACTTGCAGTACAATAAACATATAGAGTCTAATTCAATCTTGATAGTACTTGCTCAAAATAGACTTGTAGGATTAGAAAGGGCGAACAATACAGAACGAGAAAAATACATACAGGTGACTTGGCATATTGACATTGGCTTGTATAGAGGACACTTTTAGGATGAGCAGTACGACGCTTAGGTCACGTCCCGCACATCTTAAGTGCCGTTAAATCTATAACGGACGCTCTATGTTTTGTGCGGTGTACCAATCAGACTAAAGGATTAAGATTGCTGAATATGTATGTGGGTAAAGACAGAAGGAAGTATATTAACGAAATATAAAATTCAAATGCATGAATGGGCGGTAGTTCGTATAATTTGAAAATTAATAAGTATTCGATGTTACTCTCCACCGTGCTAATAAATCAACTATTTATCATAATACGGACCTGTAGCATATTTATTATACCAATAAATGTTATTGTGTACCACCTGTTGTGTTCATGCTACTATAAAGGCTTTCATTCCGCTCTTAACCTTGTAATGAATATATTTTAAATTAAGAAAATGATTTGACAAGAAGTGAAACACGAAATTGAACAAATGATTTAGAGCTTTAAGTTAGTTATTCTTTTCTACATATTCTCCTTCAACGTTAACGTACTTAGACCAACGATGCTGAAGTGGCATTTTCATAATGATATAACCTTCATATAAATTTGGTAACTCAGGTATCGTGCGTTCGAAACCAACGTCTGTCAAATATCGTTGCAGTACCTTTTCGGGCGAATTCGGTACGTTCCCGAGTCACCCGTCCTTGGGAATGTAATTAACCACACTTCACCTTTTACGGCGATAAGGTGTAATAATATGACTATGATACACTTTACACACATTATTTCTACAATTTAAGGCTCCTGAGGTTACAACAACGTAAAATAGCTTATAATCCCGTTGGACCGCTCATCACCAAAAGAAAATCTTTTTCTATATCCTCAATCGCATCTTTGCTACAAACATTTCATTCCTTCCAGATTTTTTTCCAGTAACGAAATGTTTGAGTTGCATTTAGGGATAGACCTGATGAGTAAGGTGAGTAAGGACCGTTCTCTGTCGGTTTTCATGAATCGAGTTCTTTAATTTATTTGATAGTGCGGCATAATATAGTCTGATAATTTGGTCCTTATAAATTTTCTTCGCGTTTCAAAAAATCGCGGTCATTACCTTACCAACTGATGAAGATGCCTTGATATTGTTTGAAGGAGGGCTATCAATATGTGTCCACTGCTGAAATTGTCGTTTGGTTGCAGGAATGTAATCTTCTCAAAAAATCAGCTTAGTCTTTCTTAAATAGTTTCAAATCGCGCGATATTCGCATTTTTTTACGTTTTTCATCACAACTGCAGATTCACAATATCAATGCCATATATAAAATATGATGTACGCACTACAGCGAAGTGGTTGCAATGCTAGCCATCACCTTGATGTCAAATTTTCGCTCGTTCACATTACTATCGGTTTGGTTGATTACTTTCGGAGTTGACGCAGTTTTTTATGGTTTTAGTCATATTATCATGTTATACATACAGCATGATATTTCAATTGTGTAGTCTAGTGACAAATTGTGGATCTCTAACAAGCTCAAAGTTCGTTGCAAACTAGCCAAAACTTCAGATGTGTTCAGTCCTTTTTAAGATAAATTTCGATGGTTCCACGAATTGCGTGATTATGCATTTTAGGACTTTTGTTAGAAACATTGCTCTAACTTTCGAACAAAATTGCCCAAACTTCACCTGGCACCATAGAAACGTTGGCAGAATTAGAATATAATGCTAACTTTTCCCGAAAATGATACCAGTAATCAAATTTCACTTCCCATCAGATCATACTAATAGATTCAATAAGAAGTTGGACCTATTTAATCTTCTAGAATTACATAAAAGGTTAATAGTTTGAAAGAAATATAATTATCAAATTATTAAAACATCTAATTAGTTAATGCAAACATGAAATTAAGTGTTAATGTTTCATCTTCAAAGAAAATATTTAAATAAAACCGTATAATTTAATTTTATAACAATCAAATTTATCAGATATTTATTTATTTCTGTAAAGCCTATTATACTTAAATACCTACAGTAGTACGAATATAATACAAGCCCCCAATATTTTGTAGCGGTTGTATTCAATTAAATCATTTAAATGCGAAATTTCTATAGTTTAGGATTATTGGTGTATCTGTATTTTTCAGCAATTACAATTGCACTACTATTATTTATTAAATCCTTAGTTTAAATCTTTAATTATATTCATACTTCCACACTGTTTAATTACCCTTGATTCGCACTTTCTTATCTCAAAGTAATTGACACATAATTTTCTGTCTTCTGCGTATGCATGAAAATGGCAGCCGAATTCTAGAGAAGCAGTTGAGCTTTGCGTGTTAACACAAACTACTTTGTGTAATCTTCAAGATATGTATATTAGTTAAGAAATATAGTGGATAGATATATGTGAATTTATACTTAAGAAATAAAAGGTGTCAAAACGAAGCAATTGATTTAATTATGTATTTGTATCTGGTTCATTGAAATCTCATCGACAAAAAACTGGTGTTGGAGCAACCAGTTCAATACACCCTACACATTATTGTTTGTTCTAGCTTCCCACGCGTAAAATATAACTGTTTGCATATATAGCACTATAACTCTATTAGTTTTGTATAATCTTTTAATATTAAGTAATTCATGTAAAGTATATGGCTCTTCATTTGTATTTTATTTCATTTTGTAAAAAGTGAAACTAAAGGCCTGACATTAATAAAAAAAAAGGAGAAGTAGAGAAGTTAGCGAAAGAACTCGAAAAAAATGAAGGGATGTATTAAATGTAAAATTAACACCAACATTTATAATACATGTCAGTGGGACTGAAAGCAATAACTACATATGTCGATCCTTATCACGCTAAGGATGTTTCACTATTTTAATCTTTTTTGCACTTTAAATATTTCAATCCGAATTTAGTTGAATACGGTTCTAGTTACGTATCTTTGTTTAGAATACATTTAAGTGCTTATTTGCATTAATAATCCGAGTATCAACGAACTAAACGTGATTATTGAAGTATAATAAGAAGTTAAGTAATTTTCATAAATTATCTGCGAAAACAGGTACTTATTCTCCTATATCCTATTTTGTGGTCATGTACTTTTCGGATGAAGATCCTGGATATTAATTGTATTGTTTGCTTATTTGTGGTATGTTTAAATTCAATTACAATCGAATTATCTAACATTTAACATCTTCCCGCAATGTTAATTGTTGTTTTTATAATACCGCATTCATTTATTTAGTCATAAATTTTAACAGATTTTTTCTTGTAATTGTTGTCGATTTAGATCTTACAACGCGATTACTTAGAATAGCACGACTCCGTAAGCACGCGCAATTTATAAAAATCTAATGATGAGATTACTTTCAGATACATATAAACAATGGTTTAGCGTTAAAGCAACAAGTGTAAATGGTGGTCAATTATGTACTGAGTCACAATAATTGCAAGGACTGTGTGGTTGTATAATTGACAGGTATCTCAGTAAACTACATACCACACAAATGAATAATTTATTCGGAACGCAGCGTTTCGAGAGCACGTGGACTCCCAATGTCAACCGCGTTACCCGACAGTCGGTTGACAGTGAGGGTTCACGTGCTTATTATTGCCTAAATCAGTGGCGTGTGATCAACTTCATCGAAAGTCTTTCAAGAGTCTAAATAAACATCATTAACTTTGCCCGACTTCAGTGCATTTTTTATGTAATTGTTTGTAGTGGTAATGCCGAAAAAAGCGAATGCAAATAAACAAATATATTAACAAGGTAGGGGAATGTATATAAGAAACTTTATATAGTTAACATTTTTCTTTGTTTACTACGCGATTGTTTGTACGGTATTGTTTTCATAACAACTACCATCACTGGTTAAAGTAAACATTGTAAATTCTGGAAGAATTCCGTTTAAAATCATCTGACATCGAAGTAAATCTTCTATTGTCCTCGAGACAAATTTATTGTGGAAACTATTTTGAATTCCACAAACAAGTGTTGAACTACGCCTACGCTCGAAGGTACCCATAAATTAATTATTTTTTTTCCGGAAAGGTGATATAATTTACGATAAGAAGCGGTAACCTTGAATGTTATACGTTAACCATGAAGAAATACTTATAGCATAAAGTGCATATGGTGGAAATCCCTGACATTATTTCGATTGAGCGCTAGCGTTTTTTTCTTTCATAAATTAATAGCTTAATTAAATTAGCTACGTTCATTTCTTTATAGCAAAATTAAATTGCATAAATTTCAATTTGATTAATTCTTTTATTTTTAATGCTATATGTATATATGGTATGCATATTACAGAGATTCTGAAATCTCCTAAGGGTAGATGAAACTCCTATCAAAACCAAGTAATATTAATTAATTTCTGGCAAAAATGAAATCTGACGTATTCACTTATTTCGCAAACAACATACAAACTTCCATTGTTAATGTTTATGTGTTTATCCTAGTTCTTCTAAGAGGTCAACTGCACATACCACAAAGATAGCCTAGCAATGACCTCGATAAGAATGTACGCTTATAAAAATGCTATAAAATAATCCGTGTAATTTATTATTGTATTATTACTATTAAGACTTTCTATGTGACTATGGAATTGTACACTGTTTTGTTATATTGCGTGAGTTTATTTTGTATAATAGAAGAAGGCAAGACGAACAATTTTCTTATTTTCTTTCTACTGAGTATATAATTTGAAAATATAAAGCTTGGAAAAGGGAAATTTTGAAGGCGAGTGTAATTAGTCCAATTTCATAATAAAAGTAGTTATTTCTTACAGAATGATACGTAAAAGGAGAAAGCAAATCAGAAAGTCTAAATAGTGTTTTTGTGTTCTTAAGTTTAAATATTGATGTAATGACATTAAGCATTCAATAATACTAAGAATGATTTAAAATGTTTCAATTACATTCAACATTGTTGGATTTAATCTGCTGTAACTTAAAATCCATTCGAGTTTATCCACAACATTATACGGATTGTTGGCACTGCTGATTTTTAAGTTTTCCATTTCTTTAGGGCACGCGTATCCATACATATACATACATGGAAATGATTGTTTAATTCAAAGAAAGCTATTTTTTTTCTTGTGTATTTCTTTAATATGAAATAATATGTGCTTTTTTCAAAAGCATTTTTACGGGGGTTAACACGAAATATTTGGAGTTAATTACATAAAAAATTACGTTCAAATATTTTATAATAATCTATTGTTAGTATATTTTTACGGATTCTAGATGAGTACCAGTATATCGAAATCCTTGACAAGTGTGTTACAATAGTGGGAAACCTTTTATAACAATTACTCGCTTTACTTTTCTGGCGGCAAAAACGGACATGCAATACACTGCGATAACTTCTGATAAAATTTAGAAGCAATACAACTGAAATTTTTCTGATTTTTAGTTGGCCTACAAAATTTTGAAACTTATATTAAATTTAATAAGATTACATTTTACATAGCTAATCACATTCCAAAATAAACAAGCAGGAAACATTAAATTTACTAAAGGAATCTTTACAATCATATTTGTATTTGTAATATGTATTTTGAAGTTAGAAAAGATAGAGTCCCCAACAGAGCCCTGAGGAATACCGATTATTTCTTTTATAAAATATTGTTACGTTTTACTACCTGTAACATGTTCCTTAAAAAAGATTTAATAACTTTTATATTAGAATCATTAACATTGTATTTCATTAATTTTGCACCTAAATGTTACGCTGCACGTAATAGAATATCTTATTAAACTCACAAAAGGCATCAAGCCTATACAAATGTACTTAACGTAATTCATAGTTAACTCAAAATTTAAAGTTTGCATACCCGATCTAAATCTGATCTGTGATGCAATAAATAAATTTCCAAATTTTAAATTCTTTTGTTTTCAAAATGTCCACTGATTTTAGGGTTTAAAGCTTTTGCAATAATTTTTGAAAATATGGGGAGCACCGATACAAGTTATTAAATCAATCTTATTTTCCTTTTTCAAAACAGACATCAAAAGTGCAATATAAGAAACGTCGCGGTAAATACCTTTCTGAATGATAAAAATATATTATTATTAGATCAAGAATATTATAAGGTGACATGAAGGATCCCGTGTGTAATGTATAAAAAGTAGTTAAATATTGTTGTTTCTTTGTGATGACCTGTACATAAGCGTATTTTAAAATGTTATGTGTCAGGCTTTATCTAGGTAAACCACTGTGATTTTACCAAATTCACAGTCATAATGAAACTTCAGCCTTTAAATCAAGAGATGGAATATACAAAATGAAAATCCGGCTAGCTTGTTTATGAAGTATTCTTCACATTGACGATGAAATTTAGATTATCGATTTGTTTAACTTTTCCCCGATAACCCACATATTGTCCAGTTTCTAAAAATTTTTTCGTGCTTAGAAAAGCAGGCTCTGATATCATATACAATTTTGTCTCACTTTTGTCACCATAACGATTTTCACTCACGGTTAGGACGCCCGCGGTACAGTTACAAAAAAAGGAAGAGATGCCAGCGCAGCCCCATGCGTCAAAAAAGAAAAGCCCACTAGTAAAAATGAAACAAAAAAATTTACTTAATCTTTCACTTAAAATTATGTGCTAGATCTTATCTTTTCACATTCCCGTGCAATCACCGTCATATCTCAACTTCATATTACTTTCACGTCTTATTTTTAACATCCTCGTGTGATGAAAATATGTTCCTTATGCGACGCGATAATTATTACTTGTTCGAAGCACTAAGGAAAGCTGACATCCGTCTCGTGCCTTAGGGTATAGGATTACCGGTCGAGTTAGCACAATTATCTTCAAGGTCCGTTACCATCACCAACAAGCACTTATAGTAAAGTTACAAACTTGTACGAATCGCGAATAAAATGTGCAGATACGTATAAGAACGCGGGAATGAATCATGCCCTATTGATCAATGCCGATTTTAAAATTTACACACACATCGCCCGAGAACTATTAAACATTTTATGTGGCTATTTTTCAAACGATTTTTATGCACATATTTAAATATTACGTTGGTATTATGCAACACAAGTATGTTAATAGCCTGAACATTACTACCTGCCATTATTAAAGCGAAATATTAATCGAGCGGACGGTGGATTAATATTGGTGGGATTACCGAACGTATATATGTACATAGGATATTGTTGTATAATGAATAGTGGATCCCTAATAGCTTGTATTTTCCTAAACGATTTACATAAATACTTCCTCATTAATGGTCACATTTCGACTTTAATTACCACGATTACCAGAATTAATGTCATTGGACTGCGTTTGAAGCAAGGAATGCCGAAGTGTAGGAAAAAACAGCGACATTTACATAAATTTATAAAATTAATATCTGGTTTTATATGAAATTAAATTGTCTAGGCTGGCCGTAAATGCTGTTACGAAAGTTTAAGCTCAAATATAGGTTGGCCATAACTACTGTTTGTTTTAATACAAACTGACAAATTGGGAGTTCATATTTGTATTTTTCTTGTGTCGAATTTAGTAAATGAACTCAATACTCTGATGGAGTGGGAAGAAAAAGGAAATTGGAATGGGGTGAAAAAGGAAATCGAATTGCCTCATAATGCAACCTACTGAAGCCACCACTTGGTGTTTGTTGGAAGAATCGATTTATTAAAATCTTAAATGTTTGTGATCATCAAAGACGCAATCCTCTACGATTTATTGGCACCAAAAATGCTAGTTTGTTAAGTAGATAATTCGACTAAATCCTTTCAGCATGAATGATTAAAGTTTCACAAAGATACATTTTTCGTAACTGGCGACTAGGAGAATTCAAAAGATTAGTAACTTATTTCCTAAATAATAAATTTAAGAAAAGAAGCACAGCAAAAGCTGAATGCTTAAATAAGCGGTACACTAATAATAAATAGAAAGATACGTTTTATTGATGAAAACATTTTTGCGAAAAGTTCAACCAACAAAATGACAGACAAAAAGAATTCATTGCAAGTGTTGAAAGAGACCATCATCCTAGATTAATGGTACAGTGGCGAATTAGCTATGATGGGGCTTCGGAGTTATATGTTTTGCGAAAAAGGCATTAAAATTCCCAGTAAGGTGTACCAAGAAAATGTTTTAAGAGTAGTAGTAAAACCATTGAACACAACTTTGTTCCAAAATCAGCACTGGACCTTCTTTTTGCTGAAGAGCAAAGTCTACTTAGAAATAGTAGAAAATGTCCCTGACTTTCTTAGTGCGGGTGGTAACCTGCATCGACCCTAGACTTTAATCGTTAGACTGAAAAATATGGGCTGCTCTAGACGAAATGGCTTAGCTTAGAAGGGGGAAGTCTCTAAAGAAGTGTTTGGCGAAAACAACAGCTAATTTCTCACTAAAGCTGAAGTAAAATTTGGCTTATTAAAATTAGTTATGTGTTTGTAACAGCATAAATAAAAAAAAAATGTTGAATGAATTAAATTTATTTTTGTGTTTTGATGAAATCTTTATGTGACAGAAAGTATCTACAGCTAGACTAAGTATGAGTGGGAAGTGAAACTGTAATATTCCAATGTTTTTGTCATCAAATTGTTGAAAATCACTCAGGATTCTAATGAGCTCTTGGGGCTAGTTATGGCATTGTCAAGGGTTTTGGAAGTTCTTTATGTCATAAAGACTAACTATAAAAATAAACCAGTCAAGGGAACTACTAAGATACGTATGTATGTATATTTGCCAAAAGAACTTTAGAAAATAAGTATTGTTGTTGATTTAGGCATAAATTTTATGACTCAAGACCAACTCTTATAAACAGAAGAATGAAAAAATAATAGGCTACAAAAAGCACAAATCAGCTATTTGGATGTTCACACTAAACAAAAATAGATTTAAATGAAGAAATACGAGGGAGAATCATTTTAATTTTTAATTCTGACAATTCTAAATATCCCTATGGTTGGAATAAACAATCCCAAAAAATTATTATTATTAAATGTCCATATGAAGATTTTACTTTTATTTCGAATGCTATATTTGTCGTATGCTTGTAAGCATTGTTTGGTATGATAAACTAGTGCAACCAAGTGTACACTAAACGGTAAATAGAAAGAACACACGGGTAAAAGTTATGCAGAAGTTGCAAGAAATTCCGTACAGAATATGGAAAATAGAATTGCTCATCACATGCGATCATTTAAAGAATTGTTAAGAATTTAAGGAAACTGGTACGGTTTAGATTGAAAAATGCAGAACACACCATCGCAGTGATCGTTTAGAAGAAAATATTGCAGCTGCAAACGCTAGCGTTATTCAGAATCCAAAAACATTCATTCGGCATCATTTTTAACAATTAAACATTCCAAATATTGCCTTAGTCAGGAATTTACATTTTACGCAAACGATTTGGGAATTGAATAATTTCTCGGAAGAAAATATGAACTAGTCGGCTAAATCATGTGATTTAATGCTTCTGAATTGTTTTCTTTGAGATTATTTAAACCAAATCTCATTGATGGTGTTCATGAAATTGAACCGCAATTATGCTGCGATGTTATTCAAAATTTTGGTAAGAAAATGGAGGTCTGCTATGCAGCAGCAAAAAAAATACTTTTCTTTACTAAACTGCAATCTTTGTACTAATATTTGAAATAGGTGAATTGTTAAATTTACAATTTGCTTATTCTGATATAAATTTAAACCTCAAGCAACCTCAAGTTGGAACTGCTTATATCAAAAATTGTAAAAAGGAATATTTTGGTTGAAGAATATATGAATAAAAATACAAATCGTGATGCTTCAGTGGTAATAGAAATAAACCAACACGAATTTTCATTAAAGACATTGAAATTTAAAAATTCACAACACAATCAATAGCAGCTACATCAAGGTTGAAAACATGTCACGGTTTTTGAATATATTTCACGCGAATCGTTTATTTTAAAAGTATTATTTGCTTACGTAGGCTTCCACGGGCAGAGGTGGTTTTTTCATTTCGACACCGTGAAATTCCGGAAACAGTTCGGTTATTACTAAAAGTATTATTTGTTTATAATAAAAACATATTTGGGAGGGTATAGAGGCTATTTCCCTTAACTTTTCGATATATAGTACAGAAATCTTTTACTAATAGGAACTATAACAAAAATATATCTACAAGTATACTCCAAATGCTTCTTCAGAATATTTTAATTTTTAGACTTCATACAAATGCTTAAATAATCAAATCACATATGAAATTCTGACGGTAGTTATAATAGCGTAGATTCATAGATAAATAGTGCTAGATATTTGACCAAATTAATTGCAAGTAATTGCCTAGTTAGTTGGTATTCATTTTATTTATAGGAAAGCAAACAGAAGGTAACTTGAAGTTTTTATAGGGAAACCATTTTCTAATTGTTGTATTCTGTAAATTTCTAAAAAAATCATTGTAGACTGATAGAAATGTTTTGTCTATCAAGGTTGTGAGTAATTGATTTGAAAGAACAAGTTCTAGATATTGTCGATGGTAACGCAGGTGCTAATACAGGGAAAATAGCAAAGCTAAATGACTATTTGGAAAATTATTTATGAATAACTTGTGCTCGTTAATCTGATTGTAATCCTTTAGGTTATTTCCATTCAGGATACCAATACCATTCTTGAGCGTAACATATTCTGTAAGGATTTCAAGTAATAAAGACACATATTTCAGCTACTACGCGCTGTCAAATATGCATTTTCGCAAAAGGTGGAGATCTTTAACAATTGATTTAATTTGGTAAGTGTTCGTATTAAACTCGATACGATCGATCTGTATTTAAACTCTTTTACTACACGTCTGTATAGTTTAAGCAGTGTTAAATAAATATTTTCTACATCAAGTTGCTTAATTAAACAACTATCGTTTATCGGAAAGCTAGACGGAAATCCTGAGTTATCATTAAATCAAATTAATTAATGTCTCGAAACGCAGTTGAAGGAATTCTTGTTCCTAAGAATTCCAATCGTATCATAAATATATCTGAAACGACAAGTTAATCCAATATTTATTACCAAATAAACTTTAAAATGTTTGCACGTGGAAGGTATACACGCATTTCACCCAATAAATTTGATTATACCTATGTAGGTATATTTAAAAAGAAAGCTTTATGCATATACATGTGTACACATTTGACTTGTTAACTGAAAAGAGTTTCTATTAACACAACTGCTTATTTTAGATAAATAATGATCTAATCTCTTTTATATGAAATTTCAGAAAGTTTATTTCAGCGTATTGATCGTGATGAAATAAAAAAATTATTACTGTTGTGTGACGAAAGAAATTTAAGATGTCCTTTCTAGTGAAAATGGTAGGTATTTATTTTAAGTTTTGGCGGGTTAAGTTTGTTTATCTTTGCATTTCCTATATATATCGATCAATTTAAAAGCAAACTTTTATCGTTAATAAAGTAACAATGATGTCATCTATTTTTTCCACTAAACTGTTTGTAAATGCGTGCAGTAAAGTTAGTAATATTTGATATCAAAAATCACGTATCCTTTGCTGCATTGTCTTGAATGCACATACAATTCAGTAAAATATTTATTAGTCGCGCCACAAAATGAAATCGATAATTTACAATAATGGTAGCTCGAAACAGCGAAATTTCTGTAGGTCCATTAACACAAAGTTAATAAATATCTAAAAAACTATAATTTTTCTAAATTTAGTAGCTAGTCCTAGATCTTCTATTACAAAGAACTTCAAGCATCAGGGCCTTCATACTGTTTATGAATTTGGTCAATGTTGAAATAGGAATATCATTTCAACACCTCATTATTGCAGATTTTTCTTTGACGCTATCGTATTGTTTATTATTGGCATACACCTTTGTTCCTCAAAGTCTATGAGAACTATTTCCAGAAGTTGTATATGAGAAGCCGCTCAAAGTACTACACCAGCGCCACTAAAATTTCAGCTTATCGTCACTTCAGTGTTCTTGCGCAAATCGTGTCAATAATATTTGGATCCATCAGGCCTGTCCAGGTTAAATTTCTTCTCATGTCCTGACTGCTTATGCGTCTCTTCAAGTTAGTTGTTGATTACTTCCCTCAGTGCGATTTTTGCCGTAGGAATTGCCCAATTTTCTACAATTGTTGGTAAGATGATGGGTCGTCCTATTTTCCTAGCTACGACTCGATTTGAAAACCCTACCTCTTTATAATAATTTATTTTGGCTTTTTCTTCCTCGGATAGCAATTTTTTTCGGTATTTTTATTAACTGATATGTATACTTCGATAATATATATATTCAACAATAAATAAGCTTTTGAAGATGTTTAGAGGCTTTTTTACACTGAGGGGTAATGGCTAATTTCGTAGAATATATGTCTAACTCTGTGGAATTATAGAAATTTCGCTACGTGTAATAGTTATTTATGCACCTAATGCTCGAAGTGACACTTTACTGGTTGAGAGGGGAGATTTTTCGATTATAGTAATGGAAATGTCGGAAATTGGAGAACCAATCAATATTTTGTAAACAGTTAATGCTGCAATTCAAAATCTATTGCTACGAAAATCAAGAAAGCAATATGAAGTTGGTTATAAACTATTTAAAGGTTCGCGTTTCCACAAGAAGAAGGCAGTGATAGGTAATGAAAACCTCCTTCTCAAAATGTGTTAAATCTTCTATTAATCTATTATGATCATTTCATATTACATTATGGAAATTATCAGATAATACCTAGCACGTACAACGATGCTAACTTGCCGAAAGTATTGATTTTTTAAATGCGACGAGATTAATGTATTACAAAGAAATTAAACAAACGAATAAAGAAGCTATTATAAATAGATTGTCGCAGTGTAGAAAGGCGGTAACTTTATATACGCAAATTTGATCAAAACATTTGCGGTTTGATTTGAAGCACTTCCGGTGTTGTAAATGGTCATACAGGTTTCCTTTGCGAAACAAAAACATGCGCACTTTTTCGATGTATACCACCTCTACTTCCGTTTTTTAGAGATAACAAATCGCGGTTGTTGGTAATGTGCACTTCCTTGTTTTTTTTTGTTAGTTTGGCCAAAAAAAGCGTTATCATATCATGTCCACTAGTACCACAGTTTTTTTTTTGAAATTATCGCGGTGTGAATTCAAATTTAATAGTTACGTTCGGTGCTGAACCGGTTCGCTATGTGATAATGAAAATTTGTATGGATGTCATTTTCTTTAGCATCACTCTTACCAGCGCAAATGTGTCTGGCATTTTGATGATTGTATCCAAATGAGTTATGTATGTCTAGACTGAAAATATTAACGAATCTACATGTAGAGTTAAAATTAGAGAAAGAAACAAGAAAGAATGGCGACTACATTTCACTAAGCAACTATTTGTTAAATAAGTTTTCTACACTTAAAACATGTTACTGTGATAAAAGTACTAGTGAGTGGTATAATTAATAGTACACTACCCTCCAGGCATGGTTTATAGTATTTTTTCTAGTAAATTACACAAAGTTGTGGTCATTCTTACTAAGTCAACACTGCTAGATTGTTTTGTTAAAATACTGCAACACAACTCTATTATTTGTTTTTACTAGTGTTGCTGTAGTAACATCTGCTAGAAGCAAACAATCTTTCAAATTATAATCCTAATATAAGTCGTATATATATATAAAAATTTAGATTTTTCAGTAAAGGAAGTTATGTTCTACTGAGTCCTGTTGTCATAATTATTTCTTATTACTAAAAATACAAATCCAATATTTGAAATATATCTGAGCTGCATTGAAATAACGAGATTAACGGTATAAAAAGTTACATATTTTGCCTGAAATTAAGGTGCAATACATGTATGTAATTTCCATGCTTTAAGTTTAACCAGAATACGTATACTGTTTTCTCAGATGAAGTTCGGGGAAATGCGTAGTCGATAACTGTCGAATTGCCCATTTATGCATTTTTGTGAAACATTTACAGATAAAGTTCAAAATATTGCATTTTAATAATTTTCATGAAAATGCTATCTATAGTTAATACTTTAAAAAAGGGGAAAGGGTTAAACTGGAGTGATTGGCTGAGCTATATCGCACTCTCGTCGTACTTTGAATTAAACGGATTTTGAACGTTCCAAGCGTGTTAATCATTAATCATTATTGCTACTTGAGCGAGGGTAAACTATCAAAGTAATATGGCAAGAGTATTTTAGATGAAGAGACAAGTAAAACAGTTTATTATAACTTCCTATTTGAAATCTTTAATAATTTGAGTGTAAACACAAATAAAACTTTTACTTGCTTAATGTTTAGTAAATGCTGAAAACAGTATTAACTTATTATATTTTATCTGAAAATTTTTACTTTTTCTAAAGCCAAATAAGGTATTTAATTATAATAGTATGGCGGACGTAAGATTTCCTAGACTTCTTTCATCGGGATCATCAGAATCATGCAATCAAAAATATCATCAATTAATAATCAAGTAGTAAAATCATAAATTTAGATAGTTTTCAGAAACTTTCTGCAGCAAGAAGATACCTTATGAATTATGTGTATTAGATTTACAGTAATGTAGTTGCAGCTATAGCAAGTCGCATACGAAAACAATTAGTGGTCAATATAATTTGGAGTGTAGTTTAGAGACTATTCGCTTTGTTATTGAATGTTTAATAACGTTTTTTTTTTGCTCCAAATGTACTGCCACTTACCAACATTATATTATTATTACGTATTATGTCGTTATTAATTTTGTTTGAAAATATGATATCTTATTTATAGTTATGTAAAAGCAAAAGCAAAAGGAAGAATACGAGAATAATAACTAGGGTTATTGTAGCAACGAGGCCTATAATATCTTAGCCACGATTTTATAGTAATAAATACACTAAACCTATTAAAGACGATTTAATGTACAAGTATTCCGAAGAAAGTACAAACATACATATGTCTATATATGTACATATATATGTCACTCATTCTTTTGCAGCATGAGCTTTAGGAGCGGTAGATTGTACATTCATATAAACATTTAGAATTTTTTCAAGAAATGTGACACTTTCTTGCAAGATATTAAAAAATATATTTTTAGTAATAGTATCAATGTCATGGTTTGTGAAGTGATACATAAATATGAAGACAGTATGCATTTTCAGAATTTATATTGTAAACAACTTTTTGGAAATTCTATATAATGCTGATGTTAATGCTAAGATAACGAACTAATTATGTATTACCCTTTTATAAGCGGTTGTATGATTTTTTGCAATTCCTAGGCAGTTAATCGCTTAAGCTCATTTAAAAATGCAGCGGGCATGTCCACTTGCAACGTATACCCACACAGAAATTGAAATTCAAATGATGAGCTTAAGAATCATATTTAAATTTCGTTCTAAAAATAAAAGCATACCACGTTAATACACACTGATGACTCTTCTTACAGCTTATCTACTAGTCAACAGTTAACCTTAACATCAAGCGATTGCAGAGGTCATGTATGTACATATTGTTTTCATATGATTTAATTGTTTACTATGAACTATGAATATACAGAATAGATTCTTTCATATACAGATTTAATACGTTTAACATTTAACGTATAAAATTTGAGGAGTAGTATTTATTAAAAAAGAAACTAACTGGGCTGCCGTTATCCAACATATTTCGAGATATGTGATTTACTGAAGTTCATTATGAAAATTAAATTTAGAAAACTTGAAAGGGTATGTTTAGACATGCTCTATAAAATTTATGTGTTTGATTTAACTAATAAAATTTGGTGAATAAGGAGTATGTATTAAAAAAGGATGATTTCGAGTGGGCTGCCGTTGTCCAACATATTTCAATAAGATATTGGGTATGTGTCTAGACTAGGACATTTTAATATCGTTTAGCGTGCAACTTCATTTTATTTAGTGTACATTTAAATACTTTTTTATATTCATTATCTTGAAAGTTAATAATAACAAAGAAATCAGGTAATCTCTCATACTTGCCAATTACTGGTTTTAAATTTATATTTTACACACACTTCATTTAAAATGTAAGTAGTAGTAAATTACTATTCAGTTGTATATATCTCTTGGATTTCCCAACAATAATCTAATTGTATTCAATACTTTACCCCGGAAATACCCTTTGTTGTTCCTCTGGTAATTTATTGAATTTCTATTCAATCTAATCTATCTAATTGTTTCTCCCCAATTTGTTGTTTGCTTTGGTGTAATGTTCCTTCTTAATTGCCTTAGATAATATATACATAAAATAAAAGATTCCAACATGAGTCGTCATAGTAGACACAACTACAGTCGCATTTTAAAATTCAGTGTGGCTCTTATAGAATGTTATCCTCTCCTTCTATTGGCAGAGAGTTTATGTATGTATATCTCTTTTCAACATCGGCAAAGTTGTGCGATTTTGTACTAGTGACTTTTTTTGAGAGCTGCATTGCCAACAAATAAATTGTTATTTAAGTTTTACTTATTGGTGTCAGCTGTTTTGGTAACTTTCTATAAATGTTTTATGAATTAAATTTAAATAAAAAAGAACGACTTTATGGGGAGATTTAATTTGCAATAGAACGCGAACTCGTTACCGTATCCATGAGCCCAAACAACAATTGAAAGTGTGAGTAAAATATAGAGAAATGTGGTCTAAAGAAACAGAAACTATTTGATTAGCAGGGAAAGTAGTGGCGTCAGCTTTTTCTAGGATACAACTGTTTTGTTCATAGATAGTCTACCTGGTCCTTTAGATTGCTTAGACACAGCAATGAGCGAAAAACGTTTTGAGGAAGTCAATATAATCCTGTGTAGTTTTCAGAAGATTGAATAAAACACTGTTTGAATTGCTAGATTCTTCTGGTTCACTGATTTTTCAGAAATTAAAGTTACTTCTTGTTACTAGAAAGATGAACAACGGAGAAGAGGTAAGCACAGCGGCAGATCAGTATTTTGATGAGTCCGACGAGAATCGCCGAAGGCATATTGACGCTTAATAATGTTAAACGATTTAAAATGCAATCAGTTGCTTTTATAAAGGACTATATAGTTTTAACTGATTGAAGATGTGGCAAAATAATGTTATCTAATTGAAGAATCGGAAGCTTTGATTTGTTTACGAGTACCTGAAACTATAGTGCTTACAGTTTAATTTATATTATGGGTATCTTAGACTATTTTTCAACTGAATTATTATTTATTATTATAAAAATTTGAGCCGTTTAATTACCAATTATACATGCTATGGCTAAATAAGAAAAGAACACATTGCCAAATGGTTTAGAGGTCACCATCGCGAGGTTTAGTAATTGACAACAATAGTCTATTAACGGTGTTATGGATGGTATTTTGCAAGTGCACATGAGTTGAATAGGAAAATAGTTATGTAACGAAAAGTAAATGAAATTCTAACGTTAACATTTTGAACAATCGATACTGGCAAATACAAACAAACACAAATATAAATTGAAAATAAAAGCCTATAATGTTGTAATAAACTTTTGATTAGACTTTTACAAGCGTTGTTTATTTAAATGCCATTCTCGGTAAGGTTATTATAATGATATGATAAATAATCTCATAGCATCGCGAATTTTGAACGTAATCGTTTCTAAATTGAAAATAAATTAATTGATCATTTCTGATAGTTTTAATTAAACGAAAAAATTCAAGAAATATTTGTTTGCAACTGCTAATTATTTAGTTGTTTTTCGAAGGGTCTTATCTTGATCCTTCTGGGATTTAAAATATTCGCAAAATGAATAAATGAAAATGAAAACCTTATAACTATAAGATCTCTTAATTTAGTACGCACCTTCACACAAGAGAAATAGCTGAACAAAAACACTACGACAAATTGTCTCGCTGTAGGAGGGGGGCGATTTGTTTACTACTGTTTTTGTTTGTTGTTTTTATCGTTGCTGTACTTTGGACTGCACGTGTACAGCGATTCTTTCACGTTAACGAAAAACTGGGAACTGATTCACATCGACCACCACCATCATGTTTTATACTGAAGCAGGCGGGAAACGTAAATCTCGTAAAAAAATCGTGACTTGTCGGGCGCTGGCGGTGAAGAACTACTACGTCCGTGAATCATCATGTACCGGGAAAGCCAAGCAGAGGATTATTTGTTACGTCACTAAAGAACGTGCTTCGTTAGTAATCAATTTATTTTTTTTGGGAATTTAACCGTTTTTTGGCGATAGTTTTGGTACCAACGCACTTAGTTTTTGATTGCTGGAAAGATATTGTGAAGAACCGTGGTTAATTGAAACATATTTAGTAAAAGATGTTCCTTGGATTGTGCTTTTCTTGGTTGATTGAAATCTCAAAAGAAATCATTTTCCGAATATTCGAAGCTTATGAATCCAAAAAGTTTTAAAATTTAGTAGATTTTTAAACTCTATTAGCATATTATAATACAATTTTATATTTTCTTTTCTAATACTGTGCACCAAAATACGCATGATATCCTTTAAAATTGCAAGCCTTTGCATTGTAATCACAAAAAATACAGACTCATTACATACTTAAGCTCGAGTCGTTTTGTTAGGGAAAATTATGTTACCGTCTAAAAGGAAAATCCTTAAATTATTCTTATTTGTTTTGTTATAAATTGCAACGTTTCGTTGATGATGGCCAACTTTTTCAAGTATGTGTAGAACAAGATTTACAATATTTAAGAAGATTTTTAATTCATATTTAATCTAGTTTTACATACCTGCATTTTATTATTTTTTCCGTTATCCGACCAAAAAGTATAATTCTTGCACTTCCTTTTTTTCGTACTTATTTCTTCTCTTTTTTCTGGATATCCATTGCTTTGGTTTCGCACATACCAGGTGTATGCTTAAGTTTTTTTCCGACACATACGTCATTTTGTTCACCTGACATTTAAACTACAACTACGCACAAGTTGAATCCGCCAAAAACTAGCGTCTTTGCTTAATTGTCCAGTAATGAGTTTTATGCCTGAAAGTCATTTGCGGCGAAATCTATGGCGAACAGGCTCCATCGATTAGAACACGTGAGATAGTTTCGACAATTTAAAAGTGGTGATTTCAATGTGGAAGACATTGAGCGCTTTGGTAGACCACAAAAAATGCGAAGACGACCAATTGCGGGAATTATTGGATGTCGACCCAACTCAAACTCAACGACAATTGGCAGAAGCATTACATGTGTCTCTTCACATTTCACACATATTCAATTTTCTACATTGGCGGTTAGATCGGCGAGGCCTTGGTTAACTTGATTGTAGTTTAATGATTGAAGGGCAGCATATATGATGATCGCAGTCACATAAAAATGTCTGATATAAACGTTACTATTTTATAGGCTAAAATTCCGTAAAAGAAAACTAGTTATCATTTGAAAAAGTAAGGTTGATTATGGAATGAACTCGAATATATAGTCACAAGGTCCACATATAATTCTTTCCTGGTTCGTTGTTTGATATAAGATGTAAGTATTTGTTTTTTAGATGTATTGTATTAAAGCCACCCAGCTGTCTCTAGTCGGAAGGTTTATCTTGTGTTACTACAACTCCCCTTTTGTAAAATTTTAAAATAACATATGTTCAAAGATTGCAGCAGAATAATGATAAAAAAGTAATTTTTAGGTACTTCAGTAAAGTTATTTATTTGGAAATTGAGTACAAACTTAAGTTTAGTTTAATGTCAAGTTAGTAAAACTAATCTATTTACTAAAATGACGTTGGACAACATGGTAGTTTAGGAACGTGGATGATTATAAGTATACAAAAGCATATTTACGGAGATGGGGCTAGTCATAGGAAAACAATAATTTGATAGGATACGTAGAATAATGATGTGCAAACTATTATTAATATATTGATAGTTTCAATAACAGCGCGCATGCTATGTGGTGTCGGTTTAGTTTGAAGTGGTTGTTAGTGATAGTAGGTTCTGTATACATAAGTATCGTCACTACGTATATTCCAATGCGTTAAACAGATAAAACTTGCTGTTGTGACTGAATAACGCATTTTACCAACCACTAATGGTTACTAAATATCCGAAATACTGCTGTTCACAGTAAATAAATATGTATAATTTTTGACTAATGTGTAATGAAAATGAATTGTCCTTTGCCTGTTTTTTTTTGAATTAAATGGAAAGTTACTAAATATTATGTACTTGATGAACTATCAGTATATCCTTGAAATCAGTTTTTCATGTAAAATACAGAAGTTGGGATATATACAAACAGTTCAATTCAAAAATTATATCTATGACGTCATAAAACAAGCAGTAACGATGATGATGTTGACCAACCAAGAAAATTAAAGCACAATATACGCAAATTAAATTAAAATTATTGTTTATAGGAGCGGCAGTAAAAAGGTTTCTACTTCGACATTAGACTATTTTCAAAAACAGATGTTGAAAGAAAAGTTTTTAAAAATATGTTGCTCCTACATGCAAACTCCTTTAAAAGAATTACATGGGGCAATACGCATAAAAGTAAGATTAACCAATAGAAAATAATAAAATTTGCTAACTGATAAATTTGATTTATTGTAACTGCCTTTTTGTTATATTTTTGGTCTTTTGGTAACTTAATGTAGTGATATAAGTATAAGAAATAATTTACAATTTCGATAACTTTTTCTTATGACGAAGGCAAGCATTTTGACCATTGTACAATACAATTTTACTTCTTCTGTTTTAAACTATACGTATTAAAGATCTGCTAACAAGTGCATTATATATACAGGATATGCCACATTTATAAACTGTTCGCAAGTCGAATTAGGGAGACACTGTATATAAGTTTCTGTTATTGTAACTTCGCCCGTGTGAATACCGTCTTACCCCTGACTTTATATTTTTTTAATTTATTAGTTCGAAATATTCCAATCACTATAGAAAAAGAATTTTTTTTACATTTTAATAAAATAACAGTACCCACCTTCATTTATTTATTTATTTAAATACAATATTAGTCACGAGTATAGTAAGTATTTATCTTAATAATTATTAAAATATTACGTGAGTGCTTGTAAAAGCACAAACAACAATCAGGGAATAAATTTTCGTTTGCTGCACTTTCTGCGGCGCATTTTGATTTGGCAGTCCCTTAGAACACTTCAACATCATACGAGAATCCTATTTTCCTTGGTACTGAGTTTCCATGGATTTTAATTTCGATGAAATTCCTAGCTTTGTTCATCGCTTACAGCCCCTAAATTTGCGGGAAACCTATCAAGATGACTATGAAGGAAATGAGGCTTTATGCCTATGCTATAACCTAGGCGGTGAAATTTTGGAAGCATTAATTTCCCTAGATCTTTGTAATTGGAGGATTTTTTGTCTCCAAGAAAATTGTTTGCGACTATAGTAAATGAAGTCCAGGCTTCTTCCTCAGTTTTGTTCATGGAGTTGATGAAATTTGAATTTATCATTAAAGTTCTAATTTGAGATCCAGCTAAGAGCTTTAACATATTGCTTCACAAGACCCAATTTGATGCGAAGAGGTTGGAAAAATTCCTTTTTCATTGTCGACTAAAAGTTCACCTACAATATTCTTTTATACAACATCTAAGGATGTTCTGCGAGGCCAATGTTTCTGAATACAGTGTTGGTTTCTTAGTCGACTATCCTAGAGGACCAGATGTCGTAGAAAAAAAAACGTGACGTGATAGGGAGAAATGGATTTCATATTTGGCATTGGCGCACCTATATCACTTAAAAGCAAGTGTCAAATCTTGTTAGCAGAAAAAAAATTATTTCTTGATCAGTGAATTAAACATATAATAATTTTAGTATAGTAGTGCTTGATGTATCTGCCAATGTATCGATTTTTTTAAACTGTCAAAAATTATGTCAAAGATATTTTACGTTAGTTCAGATAACACACGTATGTGTACAATATTCCCCTTTATTATTATTTTTTCATAAAAATTTTTCAATATCATTTAATAAATAATAAGTAGTACATTTCTTGCGGCAATTTTTGTGAGTGAAATGGGGAGAGAGGCAATTCAATATGATAGTGTGGTGGAGGAAGCTTAAAGGGCTATAATAACAGAATTTTATGTAGATTAATTTCCTAGTAAATATGTGGAAAAATAGTTGTCAGACACCCTGTATATTAACAATAATGAGATATTTTGGTAATACATCGAAATCAATTTTGCTTTTTCTATTTGATCTTTTAAATCCATTTGTAACGCATCTACTAGAATTAAATTAGATTTACTGCTTAATGCATGTAGCATTTTCAGAATTTTAATCTTCTTTTGTTGAACGTTTTAATTCATAATCGTTACGAATTTGATTGGTTTTTGCTAGTTAATTTGCAAGAAATATGTACCACATTATGGTTCATAAAAATATTGAAATTCAAATGAGAAAATATGAATGGGTTTTAACTATTCGTTTCATGGCCAACACGCGTTACAAACGAAATATTTATTGGTTAGTATATTCCTTATTGCCGGAAATATTTATACTTTACATTTTTTATAACCTCTATGTGCAATTCCATCTTAGAAATTTTATGAATGAATAGCAGAAATGGGTTTTCCTACTGCATTCCCAAATGGTTAATATATTCAAGACATTTATTCACAGGTAAGCTCGTTATTTTAAACCCAGAAAATTTCCGAATATACTAATATTCATTGCTCCATAAATTTCTTTTCATCGTTCTCCCAATGCGCATCGTTTACAATACGCGACAATATACGATATGTTTATTCATTAGAATTAAATTGCGTTAAATTGATTTAATGCATTAGTTTTATACAGTATTTGGCCGAATCTATTATTTTAATGATTACTTCGTGTCTTGTTGGAAACATTTGTTTTCTTTCAATTTGAATAGATAGACACGATACCAGTTGTGTTTTGAATATATTATTTAAATTAGTTGGAGGATATTCTTTAAATATTGGGGAAATTGTAAACTAATAGGTGTATGTAAAATTAAAAAGCTTGAGATTGTTTCATGATATTACTTATTAGCGACTACCTGCTCTTACGTCAGCTATAAATGTACAACAATAATATGTCGGCTTGTTTTTTTCGCCTAGTCTCTAACAGATATATTAGTTGTTTATCATTATTATAATTATTATTTTTGTCTGAAGTATGAAGCAATTAAGCATGCATCCGTCTACAGATGTTTAGAAAATATGGATTTTGTGGATGTATTAAACTGCTGTGCTTTCCGAAATATTTTTATTGCCAATTTGGGTTTTTTCTAAATCGTTAGAGCAACTTGTTTTGGTGTTCGTAAAACCGGATATACATTTTATTTCTTATTGCAGCATCAAATTACTACAATCTGGTAAAGTTTAACCAATAATAAAAGAAAACATACTTTATGCGTTTGGTTTTCTTTTTCTAATATTGGGTGCATGTATTTCTTACAAAGAAGGGTTAGAATACGTAATAATAATAATTTTATTATAATATTTCAATTTTACAAAAGTGCATTGCCATTCAAAAATATTTAGGCATCCATAGACTTTGAAGAAAAGATTACAAGCACTACTGAAAAAGTAAATATATACTTATGATTTACATATACATAGCTAATTATACATCTGGCGATAGGATTACACATTATATCTATACCTGTGATTCGTCTATGTGACTACCTTTGTTTCTGATAACGACAGCATACAATCGAGGAATTTTTGCAATTAATTTTGTTAAGGTACCTGGTGTTATCCGGACCCGTGCTTCTGGCAGCTTCGTCCACAAATCAGCCTCCCATGTTGATACTGCTTTCCGGACCTCCCGATGAAGTTCTTCTCACAATAATTCTATGGGGTTTAGATCTGGACTTTGGGGAGGCCATTCCATAACTTTTATGGACCCGTCTGCTTCCAAATGTTGCAAATAGCCTATGTACAGTTTAGATGCATGCTTCGGGTCATTATCTTGTTGGAATACAAAATTCACACCCAAAAGTCTTAATCCTGAAGGAATAGCATTGTCCTCTAAATGTTTCGATACTGTTTTTTCTTTAATATTCCCTCGATCTTCACAATATCACTCGTGACTATATCACCAAAACAACTCCAGATCATCACAAAACTACCGCCATGTTTAATGGTGGGAACAATACATTGTTCTGTTACACGCTCACCCGTAGATTTCCGTCTTCTTGAATCGAAAATTTCGAACTTCAATAGTTCAATTGTCCAACGCTGGTGTTCACGAGCCCAGTTTAAGCGTTTTCTTTTATTCCGTATGCTCAATAGCGTTTCTTTCATTGCAATTCGCCCGTACAAACCTACTTTGTACAAGCGACTGTAGCTACACTTATTGGCTTTTTACGGCCTGCATTTATTTCACCAGCGATTTCTGGGGCTGTTTTCCGTCGATTGCTTTTGTTAGTTACCACTATTGCACGATGTTCAGCAGAAGTTGTCGCTTAGGGTCCCCACTTTGTTAGAAGTTGACGGCTCAATTATGCGCATAAAAATAAAACAGAGTTGTCTAAACATAATACTATTCACATATACAATACACGTAAGGTCGATTATTTGTTGCCTACCGCTCGTAAAAGAATACTATTTCAGAAGGGAACCTACTTCATTAAAAACTCAAATGTATACTACCTATTCAACAAGAAATTTAAAATCTATCTTTTACAGATTAATTATTACTACGCGGGGGATTTTTATCTTACTCAATTTTTTGTATTTTTGTTATGTCGTATTACAAGCATGTATATGTACATGGTAAAAAAATTGAAAATTGAAATAAAGTCAGATTATTAGCCTCCAAGGTCAGGCAAGCTACAGGCTAATGAATAGTCAAGCTGCTATAATCACTTTGCCAGTGCTGTCATAAGCCTCGAATACAATTGACAAAAATTACAAAACGGTGAGACTAGATAAAGAAGAATGGAAGAAAGGCTTGTCGATCAAAGCCGAATCTAACACATGGGCTGAAAAGTCCCGGGCCTAACAAAGAAAACACGGTTTTTTTGGTTCAAAATTAGCTTTATTCATCAACGTAATCTCCATCAAAAGCAACGCAATCATTCCAGCGCCGCTCTAACATTTCAATACCACTTTTGTAGAACGATTTATCTTTTGCCTCAAAATAGGCATGTTTCAGCGATAACCTCTTCATTCGTGCGAAATTTCTTACCGGCGAGCATTTTTTTGAGGTCTGCGAACAGCCAGTAGTCACTGGGAGCCAAATCTGGCGAATACGGTGGATGTGGGAGCAATTCGAAGTTCAATTCATGTAGTTTTGCCATTGTTTTGATTGACTTGTGACACGGTGCGTTGTCTTGATGAAACAAAATGTTTTTCTTTGCCATATGCGGTCGTTTCTTTGCAATTTCGGCCTTCAACCGCTCCAATGACGCTATATAATATTCACTGTTGATGGTATTTCCTTTCTCAAGATAGTCGATGAATATTACACCACGCACATCCCAAAATACCGAGGCCATAACCTTTCCAGTCGATTGTTGTGCTTTCGGGCGCTTTGGACGAGGTTCACCAGTTGCTGTCCACTCAGATGACGATCGTTTTCATGCCGGAGTGAAGTGATGGATCCATGTTTCATCCATTGTCACATATCGACGCAAAAATTCCGGTTTGTTACGTTTAAACATGGCCAAACACTGCACAGAATCATCAACACGTTCTTGTTTTTGGTCAACAGTGAGCAAACGCGGCACCCACTTTGAACAGAGCTTTCTCATAGTCAAATGCTCATGCAATATAAAGCCAATACGTTCTTTTGATATCTTTACGATGTCAGCTAACTCACGCAACTTCACTTTTCGATCATTCAAAACGATTTTGTGGATTTTTTGATGTTTTCTGGTGTTACCGCCTCATTTGGACGTCCACTGCGTTCTGCATCATCGGTGTCTCTACGACCACATTTGAAGTAAGCAAACCAATGGTTTATTGTTGTTTCTGATGGAGCAGAGTCCCCATAACACTTTTCAAGCCATTGCTTCGCTTGAACGGTATTTTTTCCCATCAAGAAGCAGTGTAAAATTAAAACACGAAATTGTTTTTGATCCATTGTTTTGAAAATAACAAAAGTAGCGTGATTCTTAGCACAATAACTCACAAACTAATGAATAAAATATCATGAAATTTTAACAGCTGTCTTTTGAAGGTTAGTACTAACTGAGAGAAAGGTGACTGCAATAAAACTAGCGTCATCTATGTGTTAGGCCCGGGACTTTTCAGCCCATGTGTTATCTCGTACACAAACGGCTCAAAGACAAAGATTGGAGTCGCAGCCGGAATTTGGGGAACTAGTCCAAAAACATCTAAATCATTAAGCCTAAACCAAACCACCACAGTATTTCAAGCTGAAATAGTAGCGGTGCTGGGGTGTGTTAAAGAATTATATAGGCACGAAGTCAATTACTGATCTACTGCTATCTACTTAGACAAACAGTAATGAAAGCACTGGACTTCGCACAGGCAAAATCAAAATTCATGAGGGACTACATGTATGCACTCAAGAGATTGGGAAGTCAAGCTAAGGTGACCCTGGCCTGTGTACTAGGATACGAAAGCCACCCAGGTATTGTGAAAGCAAACGAAATAGTCTGAGCAGGTTCGTCGGACGACAAAAGTCCAAGACACTCAATAGCATATATATGTAGTATTTAAAGAAGCTACTAAACAATGGAAAGATAAGGGATCTCAAATTCAGGTCAAAGGCAAGCTAAGAAGTTTCTGGCTGGAAACAGGCCCACTTTTACAGCCGACCTATTATACAGGCACAAAGAGTCCGTTGGAACAATAGCGGGCTTGCTAACAGGACACTATGCTCAAGAAGCATATCAGCAACTTAGGCCTGACAGAGGAAATAGTACGTAGATTTTGCTAAGTAAAAGAGGAGACGGCCATGCTACGTGACTGCACAGCGTTGGCGGGAATACGGCTCGGAATATCCAAAAGCCGAAATCTAAGGCTGTTAGGTCTAGTGAAGAAAGCAAAGCTAATATAGTTGATCTAATAAAACAGAAACCACAATAGATTTGAAAAGGCCGCAGTGGGATAAATCAAGAACCATCTCGTAATTTAACCTAGATTATTATTATTACACCGCCAAACAAAATAATTTCTTTGTTGCGGTGCCTGTAAAATATGAACTGATTTAGGGTATTCCTGATATGCTGGTTCCGGAAATAACTGCCATTTCTTCCTAGCAGCTTTAGTTTTTGAAATACACCACGGTGAAATTTATTACTCATACAGATAAATATCACCGTTATATAATCACTAGAAGAGAGGCTTTCTAACTTTCACACGCTTTGACGTAATATGAGCATCAAGATTCATTACCTTCACAAAAGCTAAGTGATGTTAGTGAGGAACAGGGGGAAAGATTTCACAAAGACAACATTGGGGAGGAAAGGTACCAAGGAAGATGGGATACCCATATTATGGCCGATTACTGCTGAAATCTTTAACGAGACTGTTCCGGTAAACCTTACGCAAGGAAACCTTATAAAAGGAAATTTTTAACTGATGATTGAATGTTGTATATACATATTTTTCTGTTAAATAAATACCTCCCGCCCATATGTTTGTGTTTCAGTTAACAGTTATCAAATAGTAATATTTAAAAAGTTAGGTACTCGTACATAACAAAGCATCATATTTAATTTTGGCGATTTTTTCCTAAATTGGGCAGAAAGAGGTGAATTTCAAAAACTAGATCTGATGGAACAAATTTGACGGCATTTTTTGATTAGGCACCCCAAAATTGTTTAATTACAATTTAAAAATCCGGGGCACCAAATTGAGTGTTGGCCAGTGTTTTCTCTTGAAGCAGTTTTGATGATTTTTTTGTACTTTCCTAAATTTCTGATATATAGAGATTGCAAATTTTCAAATTATCACCCTATATACGTAATACACAATTTACTATAAGGTTACTTAAATTCCTAGTACTAATAACACTTTATATTTATTTAGAAACACAAACCTCAGATATTTTTTATTCCAATAATATTTTCCTAAAACTTCTACTACAGCCTTCTAATTCCTAAAACTTCTACTACAGCCAAGGCGTTCCACAGAAAGAATTAGATCTATAAAAAAATACTAAACAGAATCTGTTCATTGACTCACTGTAATCGCTTTCGCAATTATGAATGAAAATTACAAAATTTAGTATTTTACAATTGTCGGTTACGACGCTGGGGACAAACTATAGTATTTGTTTTACGCATGTGGTCGGCGTAGGTGGTTTCACCTCGCATTTACAATGCATTCGGAAAAAACCTGAAATACGAAGATCGCATTTATGAATATACTTATGACGTTGTTACTTGATTTATGGCAGTGAGTAAATGTATGTACATAAGTATATTTAATAACTTGCATACATGGTAAATATTAGAACTTGGAATGAAGATAAGAAAGACTGTAGCTGTTTTGTCCTTTGCCCTTTTCACTTTACCAATCAACGAATAGATTTATCTTTAAACCATTTTCCAGTGATTTAATTTAATTGATATACAAATAGAAACTTCCTTTGAAGAATGAATAGGCATTTTTGGAATTGCGATTAAGAAGCGCTGTTTTAGTTCTAACAGCCTTATAAGTATATACTATGACTTCCTAGAAGCTCACGGAAAATATAATATAAAAATCTAAGTATTGCAAAGCTTCAATGACTATGCTGTTTATTTAGTGATCTTTACTCATATCTAACATTTTCAAATGATTCATTGTTTTTCTTTATTGTTAACATTATTTAATTTTATTTTCTGCTTTCATGTATTATGCATGAATTAGCAGACCCTGATTTTCGCACGTTTTTACCTGGGTATTCTTGCGTGAGTAACTTTATGTTAGTATAGTGTGATCAAGAAGCACCGTCAAATGGAGTGATATCTATGGTGAGCTGGACCGGAACGTATTCGGTTTTGTAATTGCCGCGTAATTTGCAAAACAGTGAAGCAGTACGCAAGTTTGTTTTTCGAAGTATCAGTTACAAACGTCTAAGCTATGTTTGTTTTTATATGGAAAATAATATTTTATTTATTTAATAATGTATATTCACTACCTCTGCGTTTTATATATATATATATATATATATATATATATATATATATATATATATATATATATATATAGGTTCAAATCGTACAAACAGTACTAATACCAACGGTGGAATGTTAATACTCCCGGGTCTCTGGTCGTGTGTGCTGTTGGTCCCGAGAGGAACCGCTCCGACTAGGTCGACGTTTCGACGATATCTCATTCATCTTCTTCTGGACGCTTTTGTTCAGCTAACGATCGGATGTGAACTCATATAACACATAAGTGATATGATTTCATATATATACTTTAGTAGTATATCATATTCATAGTATCTTTTTACGTTCTTCGTATATTCTGCTAATTAGGGCACATCTTAGGGAAGCCTGTGGTAGAATTCGACACAATTTCATCAATTTATCGGGAAATTATATTTTTTATGTATTAAAATTTTGTCTGTGATTTGGGCTATGCTTCGAAAGCATTTTAAAGTGTCAGGCGGTGTGCTCTATCAAAATTGTTTTTTAGAAAATTTTGTTTAAGCCCATACTAAGTGTTAAGATGGGTCAAAATCCCATTAAGTGGTATCTGAAGGAAAATATCCAAGAGGTGGCCAGATTTCTTGTACAATAGATGAAGAAAAAGTACTTAAAAATTATAATGACGGCCTTTCAATAGAGGCCGAGAAAATAGATATTAGAAATTTGGTCAAATTCTCGTCGTTTTCGTTGAGATCGCCAATGTAGTCTGTCCCCTCGAGAAACGGATCACTTTCAAAAATAGAGATACATATCTATTAAAAAAATTTCTAATATGGTATAGAAATTCTTTTAGACAAAGATCGTATCCGCAAATTCCCTTACTTCACAATATTCTAATTTTAAAATATAAAACTACATAGATATCTATCAAGATCCTGGCCGTTACACCCCTGTTGGTACACTCAGCGAAATTTCTATAATTCCATATGGACTTTTGAACACAAAGGCAAGAGAAAATAACGTTAAAAAATTTTATTACATTTCATACAGAGAATATTTATAACAATAGTAACTAAAAACAGCGAAATTTCTGTAGGTCCATAGAGTTGATAGACAGTATGAAGACCAGGATGTTTGAAGTTATTTTGAATACAGGTTCTAATATTCAGTACTAAGTTTAGAAAGAATTACAAATTGTTTATGTATTTATTTTATTTATTCATTCTGTGTTAATGGATGGACGATAGAAATTTCGTTGTTTCGAGTCACCATTGTTTTAAATATTTTCTGTATAAAATATAATAAACTTTTTTAATGTTATTTTCTCTTACATTTGTGTTTCTTTGTAGTTTATTATTAACTTCGATGCATAATTTGCCCAAGATATTAACCAAATATTCTGCTCAAAAGTTCATATGGAACTATAGAATTTCGATTGTGTTAGTTGCAGCTGAAAAGTTGGCGAAATTGAAATGCATTAAAAAACATTACTGACTAGCGAAACAAAAACATTAAAATATTATTTATTGCAATAAAAAGTATTTTAAAATAACACAACAAAAGCAGGAGTAGATAAAATATAGTCTGCGTGGCAAGTACACATGCTTAAATTAATAAATTTAATACTTTATTATAGATTATATTCAACTTGGTATCCATTATTGCATAAGCACAGCCGAACTCTTCACTTTATTTTTCAACATATATTTATATTTCCTATTTCATTTTCAATCGCTGCTTGTAATTTTAGAATATTAGGGAGTCTATTGCAAAATATGTATCAATGATTCATATAAATAATCATTTATTGTTAGGTGATCTGACTTTTCATTTTCTACTCACTTTTGGCAAAAAATCGTCTAAACATACAACCGTAATAGCTGCTATATGTGCAGTGTCTTATTGAAAATATCTATGTAACATTTCATTTAAAGCCTTGTTCACTGAGAAAACTTACGAAGGCACTTTTTACCATACCATTCGTTGGTGTATATCTTCCTTAATATCAGGAGAAGGTTTCGTGTTTGAAATTGTGAGAAAGTGTTAAATGGTACACCTATGTTTGGATACATAGCGGTATATTATTCGTACTAAAATTCTTTTGAATATATCCAAGAACCTGTGTCTTCAGAATATCATTACGTAAGTGAGTCACAAGTAACTTCCAATGAAAATAATAATACCACAAAAAAAGAACAGTACGCTAACGATAACATAAAGTGATAGGAAAATGTTAATAAAAGATATTTTAAACTCAACAGCCTAAAAATATTTGCTTTCTACCAAAATTTGAATCACATGCATGAGCAGATGCAAATACAATCAAATGTCTCGATCTGTGGTTATATACATCCTTTGTGAGTCAGTATGCCGCAAAAAAAATGTTAAAGAAAGCATTGCAGAACGATATTTTGAGTTAAACACACTTACTGATTTGAACATGATCGAACGTCGGCTGAGGATGATGAACCTTCTGGAAGACTATGCTTACTATTCGGAGTGCAGTTATGATTGCTTGCAGGCAGACCATCCAATATATTTGTAACATTATGGGATTATCATATGGTGCATGCCAACGGATTTTATCAAAATAATCCGACTAGAATGTAGTTACAATATCGTGTAGATATGTGTAGAGAATTCAAAGAAGGCGAGGCCATCGCAAGCTATGCAAGTTGGGTTTATAGGTGTGATTCCGAAACCAAATGATAATTGCAACATTTGATCTCAGCCAAAACAAAAACTGTCAAATCAAAAATAACACCAAGTCCTTATTCTCGCACCTTCAGATCATCAGATGATAAATTCAAAACCCTATCGCGATGTCTTGAGACAGCTAAGGGAAGATGACAGGGAAAAACGTCAGGAGAAGTGGTGAAGGAGTAACAAAGAGTTTCACCATGATATACATTATTCACCATTTGTTTATTTTTTATTTTTGGATATTTGTCAAAAGCTACACTTCTAAAGAAATATTTTTTTCTTTTATAAAAAAAAGAACAGGTAACTATAAATTACCTACGCTTGCAATTCCGAAAGTTGTTTTTACGTCATCGTATAATGACGACATAGCTGAAGGAGGATAGTTTACAAGCGCATTGTTATAGTATCGTAATTTCTGTTAGTTAAGGCACTAGGTAATAGTAAGAACGATGGAGAGATAATTATAGTAGTTGTATCAACACAAACATCTCAATTATACTGGCTGTTAATATATAATAACAGGTTTCTGCTACATTATTATATTAACACATCTTCTTTTTATTTTCAACGAAGACGGTATTACCGATATATTAGTAATTTATCAAATTCTTCGTAAAGTTTGAAAATTATTTGAAGCTTATCGGTAAAATCGTGATAAAACAATTCCACACTTCCTACTCGTAATGCTTATATTGCAATTACACAATAATTTTAATATTTTTTTTCATAAGAAATTATATGGAAACCTATCCATATATGACCGACCGTGATTTTATTGGACTTCCCAAATACCCTTATTTTGTAGGTGAACATCTTTTCTCTTTAAGAACTCTCGCGGATGTCTTCGAGAAATAATAACAATTACGATAAAGCTTTCTATTTCGCATGAATCCAATTGTTTTCCTGTTTTGTAGTAATAACGTTTAATATAAAGATGTGAGGAATGATCCTTATATTAATTGTGATGGTGCTAATAACGCATATATGTCCACTACCGTTCATATTAGTTGGACACTCAGTAAAATGTAAACTCTACTAAAAGATAATATAGTTGCTTTTATATATAAATAACATTTATATTAGGTCCTTTGTGAAGTTTATCGTATATTAATTGTACAGGCAAACTTCCAAGAATATCAATTCGAGAATGATTGAAAACCTATTATATTTTATCTCCCAATATAGTAATTTTCAGAATAATCCTCATCGCCACAAATAGGATTATTTTTGGGACCATATTGCAAGTAAATATTTACAATACTCTTTGGGGTGGGAGCAGGCCTCTTGAAAGTGATTGATAAAGGCTTTAGATTATAAATAAACCCGCTTCGACGTGCGTTAGTGTTTTATGCATATGCTTTTGTGTGAACCCGGTTAAAGTTATAAAATGCCGAGAGGAAAACAGACAACGTTAGAAAAGCGCTCTATAATTGTTGCTTTTTATCAAGAAGGTTATTCAGAGCGTCGAATTTCCGAAAAAATACATGCTAATAAATCGACTGTTAGTGATATCATTAAGAGACATCAACGCACGTGGAGTTTAGAGGATCGGGCACGTTTAGATCGTAAAAGAATAATAACTGACGTCGACGATGAGCGTATAAAATTGCTGAGCAAGCGAAATAGAAGACTGACAGCATCAGAAATTGCTGTCGAAATAAATGCCAGTGCAAGAGAAATTTCTGTTAATTAAATTAAAATTTTGAGGTGTTCGGACAATCAACGCGCGTTTCTGTAAGCGGAGCGGAGGGCCAAAGAATGTTGCAGGATTATGTAGTGCCAATTGTCAAGTGTAGTGGGTCTTCAAAAGATACACGTAGTTCTACTAACGTTTATTAAAACTATGTTTAATATAAAATACTTATGTATTTTAACAAGTTGCAGCGAAAGGTGTCTTAGGTCTAACAACTCTGTATAGAGACTGACTCTTCATCGGAAAATGTATAGGTTTATATATAAATTGATTTGTATCATCCATGTTAAACTTTGAATTCGTAAACAGAAAGCAATAAGAGTTTTCTTAGTATCTATTCGATGTGATGAATACCTACTATTTAGAAAAACAAACAGAAGAAGTGCATTTAACATAGATAACTTATTGCATATACAATAACGAATAGGGATAGAAACAAAGTAAATAATAAACAGTGATAAATAATGGTATACATTCACATTATGAGTTACGGTTATTAGTACGGTTTAACAAAGTATATAAATAATAAACAGTGATAAATAATGGTATATAACACAAGCAAGGAAGTAGTTCTGTGCTTGTTTTGGATTGTTCTTCCTACGCTGGTGCAGGAGACTTGAAGCGAATCGAAGGTATTTTACGAAATGAGGGATATTTAGAAATATTGCAAGAAAACGTAATACCATCGGGACAACTAATCGGCGAAAATTTTGTATTCATATGTAAAAATTTCTTAAATGATGAACAAGATAATGGCACTTACCATATAATGAGATGGCCGCCGCAAAGCCTCGATCTAAACCCCATCGAGCTGTTATGAGATAGCAGCATTTTACAAGAGGAATGGACTAATATGCCAAGTAGAGTCCTTGAAAAACTAGTGGAGCCTCGGATTGTGAAAGCTGTTCTTCGCGCAAAAGGGTGTTTTTTGTTTATTTTTTCGTTAGAATTACTTGTTTTCACTGTTATACTTTAATTTTAATCGGTATTAATAAAATGCAATAAAAATTTTAAGTTTTTGGAAAAATGAGTGAATATTTTCTCATCTTTTAAAATTTATTTGCGTGTCCGAACTAATATGGATGGTAGTGTATGTAAAATTTTCACTATGATAATGATACAACATCAGACTTTAAACAATTGTAACTTGACTACATCAATTAGATTTGTAATTTGTAATATCGTTAGGTGAATGCGTTACCTAACATGACCTAGATTTTTCGTAGAATGGGACATGGGCGCTAACCAGCTCACTTGAATCGAAAATTTTGTTGTGCTGTCTACGATGGTATAACTGCATTAAATGTGGAAATATCATTTAATGTTTAGCATTTGTTAACTCTAGGTATTAGGAATGTAGTTACTAGATCGCGACTCAATGTCGTTTGTGTTATGAAGCCAGCTTGAAGTGCCTGTAGATACAAAAAGTGTACTTGTACGACCTTGTATTACATCCTCAATATGTCTTTCTATATTATTTAGGACCTCGTTGCATGCATAATGTCCGAAATATAACAAAAATATATTAAATTACTTGGGAGGTGGCAGTCGCTATATTGAAGAACAATGTCGAAGTTTCAGAAGTACTATGTGAATCCGTGAACTACAATAAAAATAAATGCCATACATGCTATTTTAAATCAAAGTGAAAATGGGAAAATTTGTCGTAATCGTACAAAAACACCCAATTTACCTTGTACTGTTTTCACTTTGTTTACAAAGCTTGGTTGGATTATTCAAATTATATTTTAAGGTTTTGCGTATATACCGTTTTACCGTAATCAGATGCGGGTTGCATGGTTTCGCTTTCATTTTCGAGGATTGAATAATCGCATTGATGAATCGCAGTTCTTGAAATGCACAGTTCAGGGCTAATGGTAAATCCAACATAAAAATATATGTTGCAACAGAAATGTTAGCAAGGAACGTTGTTCTATGAAATTCAATACTAGAATACTATTACATATATCATGCCTTAAAACCAAATTCTTTATGATTTCCTCCATAATAACTATACAATAATTTTTTCTACTTTCAGCTATCTGAATATTGTTTATTATATTGTCTCTTACTTTATGTAATGATTTTCAAATTTCTGCATAATTGCCAACTATTTAAACAAAAAATACAGTGTCAGATATAATACTGCTTTAATTCCGTTTACGCCCATTTTTGAATTAAAAAATTACTATCTTCTAGCAGCTCCTTTGGATTAGGTAAGAATAACGTTATACCGCGTTATGAATTTTCTCGTCATGAGCTTTCTCGTTATCAGTTTTCCAACGCGGCGTAAAAATGCACAGTTCTAGTGTATAATTATTTTTATTTTAACAATAGATGTATATATATTCTGTGGAATTGAACGACGGTGTATCGTTATTTACTGACACTACTCACTAACAAGGTATATTGACAACCGGAAAATCCACATTGTTTATAATTTATTTTTCGTTGAAACCCTTCAATTTTTTTTACTTTTGAAGCTTTTCCTTAAATAGGTAAATTGATATGAGCCCTTATTTTGTACTTAAAACAGAGTTATTACTTTGGTTTGTTTGGCATTTAATTATCATCATTTACACTACCATTCATAAGTTTGATCGCCTCTAATACATTGTGTTACACTTAGAATTATTTTAAAAATATTTAAAGAAATTCATATTAGTCTTCTTAGAATGGGATCTACAATCTAATGTTGATAGTATATATTCATAACAACAATAAGACTTATTTACAAAATCTATTCAAACATGAAAACCATGTTGTATTAAATTTTATGGCGGCAATCAAGCAATAATGTGTTAATAGTAGGAAATTAGGGTTGAATGCGTTATCAAATAGAGCTTGGCTACTGAATCATTCACCTGCCTTATAATTTATAATAAACTGTACATTCAATATGCATCCAGTATATTGCCGAGATACTGGAGATGTGTGTGATTGCATTAAGAAGACCCTGTTGCATATTGTAAGTTTATTTGATCGCTGATATGTCAAAAAGTAGGGAATTGGATATTGAAGCGAGCGTCAGAATATGCACTTTACAGGAAAGAATGTTTCAAATAGAGAAACTGCGTGACAATTAAATATTTTTTAGTGTTGTGTGAGCAGGACAATTAAAGGAAAAGAAGAGACCCGTAGGCTTCAGAGCAGAAGGCGAAGAAGAAACGACCAATACATCCGAGTGCTTTTCTTACGAAATCGCCGCCTTACCGCACCGAATATTACGTTAGAGTTCAATTTCCAATGTCATCAGATAGTAAATGTGTCGACAGCAGAGCGGGCACTAATAACAGCCGGTATGAGAAGTTGTATAGCAGTAAGAAAACCACGGCTAAGTTCTATACACAAATAGAAAACACTGAATTGGGCAAAAGCTTTGCGCAAACTGGAGTTTAAATGATTGGAAAAATGTGTTATGGACGGACAAATAGAAATTCAAATTATTTGGAAGTAAACGTCGCACATTTGTTCGTTGCCGCTCTGGAGAAAGAACGTTAAACGAGTGTATTTCAAAAACTGTGAAACATGGAGTAGGAAAGATCATGATGTGGGGTTACTTTGAAGATGGAAGGATTGGAGAATTAGTTAAAAATAGATGAAAGAATAGCAAAAGATGTGTGTTTGAGATTTGCAGAAAACGATGCATTGCATCAGCAAAATAACGCCCCAAGCACACCGCAAAGGCGGTGAAAACTTATTTTTAAGACAAATCTTCTGAAGCAGTCCTATCTTTAATCAAATTGTCGCCACAAAGCTTCGAGTGTAACCCTATTAAGCTCTTGTAAGGTCACTTGGATTGTGAGGTCTGGAAAAAATCTCCGGCTGGCAAAGCAGCATTCTGAAATACTCTGCAGCATGCTATAGACACACTTTGAGTATTTGAGCAATTAATTCGAAAGATGCCACGCCATCTGTCACGCAGTTATTAAAGCAAAAGGGGGTTACTTTGAAGAATCATTAGAATGTACGATTGTGTCAATAAAACGTTTTAAGTTAATGAGTTAAGTTTGGTTCTTTAATATGTCTATTGCAGACATTATCTGTGCAGCTTATTTTCTTATTTTATATGTTGCGATCAAATGTGTGTACGTTAGTATATATAAAAATAATACTAAATATCTTATACTAAATACTGTTGGAACATCTAGTATACATATTTAAATAATACCGACTATTTTTGTTAGAGAGATTGTTCTGCAAACGTATTACAATATGAAATTGATGCCTAAATGCATTGTGAACTGTAGAAAAGAAGGTCTTATAGCTCCACTAATACAGCGTCATCTATGTATTTACTCTGACGTACTGATCTGAATATTATCAATAACGACATGTTATTATTAATTTTAGTTAGTTTCAGACGTAATAATTATAAACATTTTTAATATTACTCTCGTTTAATTTGCTAATTATTTCATATAAATCTTATCTCATTACCGTAATATTGTAATACATTCTCGTGTCCTTCCAGGTATGAATCAAACTCCAAATTATTCAATTATAATTTCGTAGATATATTCTTTAAAACTTTACAAAAATAATCAACATTATCCTTGTATAATATTTACAAAATAATATTGCTTGGCAATTCCGTTTTTTTTACATATTTGGCAAGTACGCTATCATATGGCACATAATTCACAACTATAATTTATATTAAAGTAGTAATTAAGAAAAAAAAGAGTACAAACAACAAACACTTAAAACAATACTTAGGTATAAACATGCAGACCAAGATATTCAAACACACTACATTAAAACCTAGGTATGAATATAAAATCTTTGGCAATGGCACTCATAATTGTTAACAAGGAAAACGAGGTTTTCATGATTCGTTGTTGACAATGGAATAAATCCTTTTAATTCAAGGAGAAAAGAAATAATAATTGATTATTTACATATGTATGCGTTATAAGTACATACATTTTTTTGATATTATGCTCAGTTTTTTACCTTTGCTATATAATATGAGGCTCGGAGTTCTTTCGACATGATTATAAAGAAATGAAGAACTAATAAACATATGAATCTTAACGAAAATTAGAGATAATAGTATGCAAATTGAATAATTATGTCACTTAATTCTTTATACAAAATAAAATGCTACGGCCTCTGGTTTTGTTAGTACATCGTTTTAAGTTTAAACAACCAAAATTACAGTTATTGACGAGTTTTTCTAGAATTTACAAAACCTATGATTTATAAAAAAAAAAACATTCTTTAAGTTTAGGGTGCGGCTCTCCAAAAACAAGTTATTTTCTACTGTTGTTGAGATATACCAGGCTAATTCAATGAAATTGATATTGGGAAACGCAATCGTAGTATGTGTTTGCTCCCACGTCAGTGCTATTCCGGAATGGCTGTTTTTCTACTTGCACTACGTAAATTTAAAGATAGCGATTTAAAATTCAAAATAACAAATTGATGCTAACATCTGAACTCAATCCATTTAATTGCTTAGCAGGATGCGTATTTGATAAGAACAAGCACTGCTTAAAATAAAAGAAATATATCCAGAATTGAGCCGTGAATATAAATTTAGAAGCATTTTTAGATGTGTAATTATGTGTAGCAGTATTGGAAATCCTCTTCAGTTCTATAACTACAATATTTAAAACAAAGAATGGTGTTATAACTTTCCTTGTAGTTACGAAGTAATAGGAAGAAACAACGAAGGTTGCAAGGACTGTGGAGTTATATAACACATAGGTATCTCAGGAAACTCTACGCCCACGTAAATTAATTTTTATTAAGAAACAGTAAACTAAACGTTTCTCGAGAATCTAGCTGAGTTACCTGGATGGCATTTTCGCTGTGTTTGATTTAGAATTTCCTAGTGGAAAACTCATGTCGTAATTTATTTCTATCAAGCTTGCAGTAGAAGAAGAACTGAATAACTAGCTTAGTTTTCTAAATACCTTAGTCATATGTAAAAACAATAATCTAAAGACAGATAACAATAGAAAAGAAATCGATTTCAATAGATTCACTACGACTGATTCATACCATTACGACGAAAAAAGCAAATTTTACGCGATCAATTTCCTACTTAATAGACTTTGATTTTTCATAAAGGACAGTAAGGTATATCATACATGTTGAGGTGTAGAATGGCTTCCCTTTCACTTATGTCGACTTTAAGGAAAATCCAATATAAATAATACGTCAGAAATTCCACCAGCTTGGCTGTAACAAACACCGGTAATAAGAAATTTTGTAAAATTACTTTTTCATTCAATACCAAAAGCATTAAGTAAAATATTCCGCCAGTAGAATAGGAATGCGTTTGTCATGTCGGTTAATACTTTGAAAGGTTTCTTAGTCAATTCTAAAGGTAAACCAGATATGAAACAAAGGTCTAAAATTTACCAAACTGGATATAATAATTGTGAAAGAATGTATACAGGACAAACAAAAAGGAGTTTCGAAACGAGAGTTAGCAGAGCACATGCTGAAATCTGGATAGAGCATTAAATTAGAAAACCTTAACTCACTTGCTCTTATGGAAAACTACACGCGTACGAAACTACGAGGGCTGTTTTTTTTTTCAACCTCCGTTCGTGTCGCGCGGGCAATGGGAGACGGGGAGGTGATTGCGCATCTTCCCCACAACAATATCTGCCACTTTCAACGTCATTACGCTTCAACTGAGTTGCAGCCACGTAAACATGGCCGCTATAATTGATTTTCCAGCCAAGAGCGAGTCGCAAAGTGTAATTCGAGTCCTTCGAACAGCTGTTTATTGCGAGACTTTACAACAATTGCGGAGAGCCATTCAAAACAAAACAAAACGCATGTTGACTTCTGGAGTTCTTCTCATTAATGACAATATCCACCATCACACTGCTGCTGTAATCCAATGACTCTTCGAATAATTTCGATGGGAAGTTTTTTGACACTCGGAGTATAATCCAGAGTTAGCAACAAGCGACTTACATCTCTTTCGAGAACTGAAAACGTGGCTAGGAGGGCAAAGCTTCCAGAGTATAGAAGAACTTTAAAACAACGTCACGGACCATCTCAACTCGCTGGTAGTAACATACTATGCAGAGGGGATTGGAAGGCTTGTTCATAGATATGACAACTTTTGGTAATAAATTCATTTTGTTATTTAAATTAGTCTTGGTTTTATGAGCTATCGGAATTGAAAAAAAACAGCCCTCGTATATACATGAAAAAGAATAAATCTTGCTCAACAAAGCACCAGCTCTAATTACATAATTTGATATATCACAATAGTACGCAGCTATCTGGTGCAAGATAAGAAATCTTTCCTCTTTCGCCTTTTCTTTGATATATAGATATATTTGGGACTACCCAATCGATGGTAGAAAGAAGGGAATTTAAGAATTTTTAAAGCTTGCGTAAGCAATATTGATTGTAATTTGTACATTTCATTCCGTAACTTGGTTGATCATGGGAACCCACTAAATCTTGAAACACTGTGTACCGAGTAGATAATTAATTTATGTGGAAGATATTTGCATATAATTGGGGATAGAATTGCAGTAATTTTCCGCAAATTGTATTAACAGTGGTTAAATTAACCAGAAAAAAATGAGAAAAAAATTCCATTAAAAATTGAACAAATATTTTTTTTTTCTACGATTTCTCGCAAATTATTTTTATTCATATGGCACTCAATATTTGAGGAGTATTGCAAACATCTGAAAAATATTTATACTGATGCAGTTATTAGTATAATTAAATTTGATTGACATTATAATTACAAATTATTTATATTTGCAAACAGATAATTGATTATTTGAGTATCCAAGGTAATTTAATCTAACTATTAGTACGTGGCGAAAAAAATATTGCATAAGAGAACATTATGGAACTTTTAAATCATATGAAAAAGGGTTCAACAAAAAAATTTCAATATCAATAATCGTTACAAAACTGGATGAAATATTACTGGTCTACAATTATTAATCTACAAAAGGTCAAACTTAAAAGTCTTTTTTACGAACTTTTTGTGAATAACACAAATTATTATTTATAGAAAGGAATTTATTATATAATGCTAACAATACGCTTGAATTGCTGGAAATTCCTATTTGCCGATCACTCATAATAATGTATTTTTCAAGTACACAGATGGCAATAAATAACAACGTCCACCTTCAATATATTTGTATTAAAATAAAATTTATTGTTATTATATTTTTGTTTGAATAGATAATAAACGCGTATTTATATTTTAGGGGTAACAGTTCTTGGCAGTACTATGCAATGTGCAGTTCCTAATAAGTCTACAAGAAGTAAATTACTTTACAAAACATAAAAATAAGAGCTAATATTAAAAACTCTCTTCAATATTTACTTCTAATGTAATTATGAATGTAATTACACAATGTTTGAATGGATCTTTCTGGAATTGTGTTAACGATTTATTATAAGTTATCACGGATACATTTGATGAACTCATTAGAAAATATTGGTGAGGTGATGATAGCCTTGGATTAAGCAAATAATATACTTAGTTTGACGAAAAGAATAGGGATCTATCCTATATTTTTTGCGGAATATGCTTCAAAGCGTATTCATGCTAATTGTTAAATATTTCAGCGTGAAACTAAGGAGAGCTTTTCATGTTTTTGGCATTAAATTGTTTTCATTTAATGAAAATATTAAAAAGTTTGCTGTACTACGTAGCAAATGGCCTTTTTTTCCCCTGTCCATAAATTTAAGGTTTTGTGTGTTTCCAACGCGATAATTTACAAATATAAGTATGAAATTCATAAATAAGGTTTACAATACCTATTTAAATACATTTCCTAAATATCTTTCAAAGAAATTGAGAAAGTGCCACTTAATGACCTCCTGCCTATTATTAGCCCCGTCATGAATCATTCTGTAGTATATACAAGATGGGTAGAAACAAGATTGAAAGACACAGTAATTCGTAGAATATTATTTGGACTGGTAACTGTTGTAGAAAGAATATGTATCTACTTCTGTGTCAGCCTTTTTTGCGTGTTTACGTGTTAGTGTAGCACTTATTGTGTTATTGTTTGTATGCTCTTTATAGTTTTTCGTTATGAGTAAAAAAAGACGTACCAAATGAGAAAAGACTGCATATTGAGGCATTTTTGGGTACAGGAGTGCATTCTCAACACATAATTGCAAAGAGAGAAATATCCCGAAATATGCCTACGGAGGCACTACAAAATACTAGTTATATAGTTGTGACGGTGTCTATAAACAGTTCTGAATAGACTTATGCTAGTGAAATACGTTTTTCGTTACATATTATAACAAAATCGCTATTTTAACAAGTGGCCTTAATATATTAGACAGGGACTCTATACCAGAGGACGTCCTATTAATAAAAAAAGTGACAAAATTATACTATATATAAAAAACCTGTATCAATCTCTATAACTTCTATTTACATACTTGATCAGTTCAAAAAAGGGGGCAAGGTTACGTAAGTTTGATTACTATTCGTTTCTATCTTGACCTGATCTTTAAGTCTATTATCATATTCTTGTTTCACCTCCTGCATCAAGTTAGCCTCGTATTTCGGCGATACATTTCCATACCTTTCCGGCGAGGCGTTCAACGTATGATTGACGTATTCTATTTTAGTTCCAATGGAATTATCATCCCCCGTAGGCGAATGCGTTTGCAGCATCGAATATTCGCGAGTAAGCGGCGGACTTTGATTGGGCAAAGGGGTGGCGTACTCGTGGGCGCGCATCGGCGTCCCGAACAGTTGACTATCGTGCGAATTCAACATATACGAGTAACCGTTCTGCGGCGATCCAAAATTCGAGTACGACGCTGTCGAAGAATTTAACAAGTTTAGGTGTCCTATATCGTAGGTCGATTGATAACTCGGCCACGTATCAACAGGTGTTGTGGTATTTAAGCTATTCGGCTGGTTGAATGAGCTGATGCTGTTGTTGAAATTCGATGTTATATTCGAACTGGGTGATGCCGAAGTGATGTATCCGGTTTTTCTGGGTGGCTCTCGTTTCCTCCACTTTGCTCTCCTGTTCTGAAACCAAACCTGCACCCGGGATTCGCTTAGGTTTAATTTTAGCGCCAGTTCTTCGCGAGCAAAGACATCAGGGTACGGAGCCCTTTCGAAAGCTCTCTCCAGTTCTTCAAGTTGAAAGGCAGTAAATGTAGTTCTGAAGCAATAACATTGCATTAAACATTGTTCTAACATTTTTAAGCTTGTTGTGTATATACATAATACAGTAGTAGCTATATTCTCTTGTCATAGATTTAGAAAAGAAAACGATAACAGTCATTAACAGAAATGCTAACACAGTAACATTTCTACGGACATCTCCGTTTCGTTTTCAATGAAAGGATTTCAATAATAATTTAGTTTTATGGCATTCAAATTTACTAGATTCAAATATATTTTATCTAAACTTTATTATCTTTAAATATTTACAATGGTATGAATATACAAGGGCAGATTTACACGCCCCACCCCTCGCCTACATCTAATTGGTTTTTTGATTAATGTTTTTGACATTTAGTAAACTGACATTTGTATGGCTAATTTCTGAATTTTGTGTCGTGATTGTTCATAAAAATGGATCCTGTAGAACAAAGAGCTGTAATAAAATACCTCAAGAAAAAGGATATCACGACAACTCAAATTCATATATACATTATGGCAACTATTGGGCAGTCTGCAGTTTCTTATGACATAGCCAAACACTGCTGTCGAGATTTTAAATTCGGAAGAACATCCTATGAAAACCAACATGCTGGTGGTCCTGCCATAACGATAACAACAGACAAAACATTAAAAAGGTACACGGTATCGCACTGCAAGACCAACGAATACGCATCGGGCTGGCTTATCATATTATGTGGTGCACAACATGCCGACTAGATATGAAAAAGATAAGTGCAAGATGGGTAGTTATTGATCATAAAAGGAATCGGGTGTTAATTTGTAAGCGCTTTTTTAGAAAGGTACCAAGCAAATAAAAAGAACTTTCTTAGTCGATATGTGACCATGAATGAGTCATAGGTGCATCACTATGATCCCGAGACCAAAGTGCAAAGTAGAGAGTGGAAATATCACGGTTCTCCTCCTCGACGTAAATTCAAGGTCGTGCCGTCTGCTGGAAAGGTTTTGCTATCTGTGTTCTGGTGTGCTCAAGAGATCGTCTTGACTGACTATTTGCAAAAGGGACAGAGCCTTACAGGGGCCTACAACACACAATTGATTTCTAAATTGCGAGACGCTATTAAAGGGAAACGCTGAGGAAAGTTAAGGCACGGTGTGCTGTTCCATCAGGATAATGCTGCCAGCGATACATTTGGTATTGCTATGGCTGCTATACATCAAGCAGGCTTACGTGGGAGAAATTTTTTCAGTAGTTATGAAGTGATGCAAGCTGTAGAGAGGTGGTTTGCGGAGGTTGGACAAAAATTTCTAGGAGGTTGTTGAGATGTTGGTTGGACCAAGTGCGTTAGTATGGAGAGAGACTATGTCGAAAAATAACAAATATAATGTCACTGTAGTTTTACTGTAAGGGGTCAGGGGTACAGCCTCGTAATACGAACCCCTTTATTCAATATTTTACAGTGATTATAATATAATATAATTATAATAAAAGTAAATTATTCAAATCCAAAATTTCTGGAGTTATTGGTTTATTTGTGTTAACCAGCAATTAGGATAATGGTCCATATCTTACCCTTAATCCGCAATTTCGTATCTGAGTGTAATTGACATATCATTTTCTACTTTCTATGTATGCCGGGCAGCTGAATTCTAAGAAAGTAGTTGAGTTTTGCGTGAAGTCTGTATGAAGTATAATCTCGGATACAATAATTGAGAAATATATTAAGTAAGTGTTCGTGAATTTAGTACTCTACAAATAAAAAGTGTTAAAAGGTAGAAGTTGATTTATTTCGTTGGTCTTTCGAAATCCCATAGTTGGAAAGAAGACTGGTGTTGGAGTAACCAGTTCAATATCAACTTGCATCGCCACGGTAAAAAGAAGTTTGCGCCAAGTTGCTTTGTATGGAAGAATTGCTATGCAGAAACCATTATTATACAAAGCAAACAAAGCTAAACTGTTAACATGGGCGAGGGAACGCAAAGGCTGGCCGTTAGAAGACGGAGAAAGTGCTCTAGACCGACGAATCTAAGCACCTCACCTTTCGTTCAAACAGAAGAACATTTATCTGTAGATCGAAGGGGGAACGGGGTCTAGAATCCTGTATTACACCAACAATAAAACGTGAAGGACTATCAATCATAACTTGAGGTTGTTTAATGGTATGTTTAATGTGTTTAACGTGCAAATTTAAGTTAATTTACATTGTTTAACAGTTCTTTGTATAAGTACAGAATAAAGTTTTATTTTATAATTCATTTTTGACTTATTTTTGTGCATTTAAAGATGTGCTATTTTTATTTCCAAATTGCATTATTTTTATTCGTCTCTAAATAACGGACACCTGTATGTACCAAGAACATTTTAGAATTCCTTGTCAGTGTTCGTTACTAGCAGGTTACATTGTCTAAATATTAATATAACAAAACGTAATCAAACATAAAAAATTAACCAAAAGCTTGTGACAAAAGACCGACGAGAGCAGTGTCATAAATTTGATGCTTAAGTTTACTTTGAAATTGTTATGTCATAGACTCCTAAAAACTATTAAAAAGTTTACATTTTATTGGAATTGAGTTGCGACAAAAGTTTGTTTTAATCACCGCAAATAAAACAATTCGTCATGAATACCTGGCTACTCTTTAAATATATTTCCATGATACATCAAGAATTGTATAACGTTTTCATAGCGTCAAAATTATTTAGTTTTCTTAATTTATTGTAAATACCTTTGGACCATTACATGTCGACAGGATTTCGCGGTTTTAAAAACAAAAGTGCAGCGGTATATCCTGCTATTGTTCTAGGAAAACTACGTAACAATTGTATTACTCAAAATATAGTTATAGAGATTTGTATTAAAACGATATGGATGTAATGTTGTGTATTGTTTGAAAAGAGATATTTCCTACTTATACAGTTAGACTCTAAAGTAAATCCCCTCTGTTAGCTTTTAAATGAATACACCTAGCTTTTTTTTTAAACTAATATTAGTGTTGTTGGTAGTCTGATTATACTTGCGATATCACATGAAGTTGACAATTGAAATTGAACATCCTGTATATTTAAAGAAAATCGAATAGAGAACCAGCGGTGTAACGCACTTAATACTTCACATTCTCATACCAAAAGATTTTGTGCTAATTATTCATTGTAATAATTAGTGGTGCAGAGAAAGATCATAATGTGCGAAGTACAACTGACAAGTTCCTGGAATTTAAAAGAACCGCGCGTAGAGACATACGTAGTCGTACAGAGACGGTTTACTACTTTGAATACCCTGCGATTTTCATGATGGCGCCAGCCGAAAAGCACTATTTGTATTCAATTTAGCTTTAAACTAAACAAAATAGCAACAGGAACTTATGAAGTGTTATTTTCAGCATTTAGTAACAGAGCTTCAAGCAAAGCAAGCACTTTTAAATGGTTCAAATGATTAAAGAGGGCCATTGGTCTGTTAAAGATGGCCAGCATTCGAGTAGGGCATTATCTGGGATCACACTATTCACGACGTGGTTGAAGTTGTAGAAATATCATATGGGACATGCCGACATATTTTATTTGATGAACTCAACATTAGAACAATTTTAGCCAAGTTCATCCCCCGACTTTCGCGCAGGATCTGCGTGACAAAAGAGTTTGCACAGACCTCCAACAGACGATTATAAAATATCTAAGCTCCTCGTCTTAAGATCATTAGAGATAATGCACGTAGAACGCAAGGTTATGATCTGGAAATCAGATAGCAATCATCGCGGTGTAAGACATCAAATTCGCCATGACTGGAGAAAGCCATCGGGTTCGCGACAATGTGATATCACTGTTGGTAATTTTTTTCAACATTCGTGAGATTGTCTACAAGGAATTCGTTCCGTTTCGTCAAATATGAAAACTAAAACGTAAACAGCCGAAGTTGTGGAGAAACATAAATTGGTTTGTGCACTATGACAGTGGACTTTACGATATTGCGATCTCGGTTAGGTAGTTTTTAGCTCCACTTTTGAAGAAGAAGTTCAAGTGGAATAGATGTTGATTCAACACCATAGAGGAAATTCAAGAAAAATCGTGAGAGATTCACAAGGTGCTCATTCATGGCAGAAAAGTTGACAACCCTGTATTGATGGAAACGATGTCTATTTGGAAGGAAACAATTACATTTTTATTGGAAGTATTTTTTAATAATTCCTGGAACTCCCAAGTATTCCAGTAAACTCCACACCGCACAATTAAATAATTTATTCGGAACGCAGCGTTTCAAAAAGGCTTAGACTCCATTGTCAACCGAATTACTAACTGCGACTTGTTGTGGTTAATTCCTGGAAAGCTTGAACAGCATTTGGTGAGCAAAATAATTTGGAATTAGTAAATCGGACTGAATATTTTTTGTAGATTATAGAATTGACCTTAACACAAACAAGCTATTTCGGTAAAATATTAAGAAATATCCTGTTAATTTATTGTGTTTTAGGTTCTTGATAATAATAATAATAATTTAACTAATTGAAAATTTTCGCAGCGTATTGACCTGCACCTTACTATAACATATCAGTTGGCCTCTATACACCAATTGAGTAGTTGTAGGTAGAATATGTTTCATTGACTGTATTCTGAAATCTAACATATTTATGGGGACTTGACTTTACCCATGATATCGCGAATCAAAAGTTCAAAGCAATTTGGTAACAATAATATCGGATCGATAAAACAATTAATAAAATTTGAATTCGTTTTCATTTAGAAAACAGTACAAAAATTAAAAATAATCTCTTTTATTCATATTGGCCGTGCATTACAGAAGCTTTTATATACAAATTGAATTATCTTTTAATCTTTTCCAAAATGTGCAAGATGTTTCACCTATGGTTATAATTTGAATTTTTTTCAAATCGTTTCCTTGTTAATTGCATCTCAATCAAGATTATAAACACTATTAGTATGCTCCAGAATCGACCAGACTTAGATATACTGAATCTTTGTGCAACCTTTAGAAGTTACATAATAAATACAGAAGAGAATATCAAATCCAGAAAGTTTTAAAAATGAGTCGTTTTATAAATCCGTTTCGTAAGCTCATTCATATTTGTGGCATGCATTTTCCCAAACGCGTAATAGAATTACTTTAAAATATTATTAATAGTTTACGGAATTAAAGGAAGGAGGGAGTGGTTATAGATATACATTTCAAGGAAAAAATTGCCCCGTTTTGTAAAAAATGTAATGCAAATGCTAAAGGAAATGCCGAAAGAGGATGTCTAACACAATACTGAAGGCAATTACATCATTCACCAGAATTTCATCTCTGAACATTAAATAGTTGTTGAATGTAATTAATAATTAATATTAATCACTTAAGTAGTCGTCTTCCTTGAGATATGCAACATGAAATATATGTGAAGCTAGCGAAAGAAATTAGTTAAAACTATCGAAATGTTATGTTCTGAGGAGTAAATAGTTATTATATTAATTACTATATTAATAGTACTTGTATTTTCATTCGGGCGTTTTTATTTTGAATTCTATCTTTCGTAGTTTTCAGCTTTGCTTTTAATTTCAGTAACTTGTTTTGTATAACCCGCTTTTACAACAATAAATGACTTTTACAACACTTTAATGCATACAATTGTGCCCTATGTGCATAACGAACATTTCTTATTTGAAAAAAAATACAAAAAATATATGGGAAAATTTTTAAGCGTATTATAATAAAGAAAGAACAATAAGAATTTCTCATAGGAAACATTCAAGACGATTTTTGATTTAATTTACTTGAATAGATAGTAAAAAAGGAAGTAATACACTGAGCGAAATTTTTATAGTTTCATATAATTTTGCAGTTCCCCTATAAACATTTAATAATGGTATGAGTTGAAAATTATCTATAATTACATTTTTGAACGTAAAGAAATAGTATAGACAAAAATAAATTGTTATAAAGATATTTTTCAAACCTCATCAACAACACTATTGACTTGGGCAATTCCTATGGCAAAAATCGCGATAAGGGAAGTAAGCAAAGACATCGATATTTCGGTTAGCCTCTTCTGGTAATGTAACCACGCAACAAATGAAATGCAATTTAAGTTTATCAATAACAAATACACGTATACAACAAATTTTATCCGGCAGTAAACGTTTTCAGTGGCTAAAAAAGGTTTCAAAACCACACACATTGGTGCGATTTGCTGAAGAACACTGAAATTGCGATGAGCCGAAACTTTGGTGGCTATAGTGTACTACTTTGAGCGGCTTATACCCATAACAATAAAACCCCTATGTTTGATTTCTGCGACAATGAATTGTAATTCTTATATAGAATTTTGGATATAGTTCTGATAGACTTTGGTGAACAATTGCTGGCGCAAGATAATTCACCTATCCATAATTTCAGACAAACGATGGAGAGGTTTCATCAAAAGGAAATCAATTTGTTACAATGGGCTGCTGGCACACCCAATCTGAACCCAATCAAAAATCTTTGGGGAATATTGGGAAGAGAGGTGTATACTAATAATAAACAATACGATAGCGTCAAAAAACTAAAATCTGTGATAACGAGGTGTTGGAATGGTATTTCGACATTGACCAAATTTATAGAAAATTTAAAGATCCGTATGCTTGAAGTTATTTTGAATAAAGGATCTAACACTCACTAATAAGTTTAGAAATAATTTTTAGGTATTGACCAAATTTATAGAAAATTTAAAGATCCGTATGCTTGAAGTTATTTTGAATAAAGGATCTAACACTCACTAATAAGTTTAGAAATAATTTTTAGGTATTTATTTTATTTATTAATTTTGTGTTAATGGACCTATAGAAATTTCGCTGTTATGTTACGATTATTATAAATTTTCTCTGTATAAAATGTAATAAATTGTTTTAATGTTAATTTCTGTTGCATTTGTAGTTCAGCATTACTTCGATGTATAATTTACCGAAGATATTAAGAAAACCAAATATTCTATTCAAAAATACAATTAAAACTATAGAAATTTCTCTGAATGTATTGCCTTCTTATTTTTATCTTTTGTTAAGGGAAGCATCTTATGCGTAAAGTGCTAATCATGTTAATTATATATTTCAATAATTTTGATAGATTGGCGGAAAAAGTAATCGTGTTGATGTAACAAGTAGAACAGACAAATAGTTACGGTACGAGTATTTTTTTGATATTATCTGTTTTTTAATTGAACTATTAGCTTCAATACACCCAATGCATTTTATTCTTAGGGCTGAATGGGATGCAAATTCGTTTCGCGTGCGCTAACCGCATAATAGATAATATAACATACCCCTACGTCAAAGTTACCAACTGTTGCGTTACGGTGTGAAATGCTGCTTCCTGCTAAAACATCTGACATAGCCGAATTGTCACACAGAGGGGAGGAATGTTAAAAAAAGAAGGGCTGATTATATTAACCAAATCACACATTATCGGAACTATTACTTCGTCAATAGAAAAGAATTGGAATATTAGCATTTTTTAAAACATTATCTATGTAAAATAATTATTTTTACCGTATTTAGATAATTTCGTTATCCTATTGCGATAATTATAATGTTATCGTAAGAGATATTAAATTTTACGTTGCTAAAATGTTACTGCACGATTCTTTCATTTTTTAAACAACGTCATTTATTATGTGTACTAATTTCTTTTCATTTACGAATTTAAATAAGGTGGTTGAATATATTAATTTTTTTTATTATGTTAAATCTGATTACTTTTAAACATCATAGACGTGGAAAAAAATAGGAATTCCCTCTTCCATTCACTTAGTTTTGGTATTTTAAGTTGAACGTATCCTATGTAACGTTTCGTATACATATTTATATACTACGTGGAACAATCGAAATGACCAATTTAATTTGCAGTCTATCCATTATAGGCGCATCCGGATGTACTCAACTTTTATTTAACTATTATTAAATTCTTATAAAATACATTTCGATAATAGAAGGACCGGAAAATAAAACCAACGCATGAAAATGAAAATAAAGATGAGAATGAAGATGAAAATGAAGATGAAAATGAAGATGAAAATGAAGATGAAAATAAAGATGAAAATAAAGATGAAAATGAATATGAAAATGAAGATGAAAATGAAGATGAAAATGAAGATGAAAATGAAGATGAAAATAAAGATGAAAATGAAGATGAAAATGAAGATGAAAATGAAGATGAAAATGAAGATGAAAATGAAGATGAAAATGAAGATGAAAATGAAGATGAAAATGAAGATGAAAATGAATATGAAAATGAAGATGAAAATGAAGATGAAAATGAAGATGAAAATGAAGATGAAAATGAAGATGAAAATGAAGATGAAAATGAAGATGAAAATGAAGATGAAAATGAAGATGAAAATGAAGATGAAAATGAATATGTAAATGAAGATGAAAATGAAGATGAAAATAAAGATGAAAATAAAGATGAAAATGAAGATGAAAATGAAGATGAAAATGAAGATGAAAATGAAGATGAAAATGAAGATGAAAATGAAGATGAAAATGAAAATGAAGATGAAAATGAAGATGAAAATGAAGATGAAAATGAAGATGAAAATGAAAATGAAGATGAAAATGAAGATGAAGATGAAAATGAAGATGAAAATGAAGATGAAAATGAAGATGAAAATGAAAATTTAAATAAAAGTAAAAATAAAAAACTAAAATAAATATAAGAAAAGAGAAAAGAAAGAAAACGTAAACAACAATCAAAAGGATATGAGCTAAAAAAACCTTCAGAGGATTTTCGCTTCTTACATGATTAACGCGTTGCGTTATGGTGCTGCTTTGCTTCCCCTACCCTCATCTCTTGAGAAAACTTCTTACAACGAAGGCGAAACACCAAGATCCCGCTCTTTTTGGTTATTGCTTTTATTTCCTTTCTTTTCCCCCCTTCCTTTTTTTTTCATTTTCGTTTCCATTTTCTCTCTTTTCTTTTTTATACCTTCCACTATGACACTACCCAATCTTGCAAACAAGTTATTTATTAGCGATTATGGATGTGAAGACCTGAGTATTAATTTTAATTTTGTAGTTAGGGAGCATTGTGAACAAAGAAATATAAAAACATCCGTTTTTCATGAATCTCATTCTCGAAAATGATTTAAAATACTTGGTGGTAAAATACGAACCAAAGTGCTTCTTTATCCAATACGTTAATTTTACAAAAATCCTAGTGATACAGGTTATCTGCGAACGAGGCGAATCACCTTCAACAGCCGAACATATCCGAATGCCCACTTAGCGTTTAGAATGTAACTCAAGCCTATCATTTCAATTGTCTTGCATAGTACATAGAGGCTTTTAAATTGTCAAAATCTTTAAAAAAGCTGACGAATTAGGCAATATAAAAAGACACACATTTTCCATAATAAATACTATTATATTTCTCGCAGGCTCCTAAAGTTTCGAAGATATAAGCTTTAAGGTTCTGTAGATATCTGTAAGTGCACAATTTAGAACACTTCGTGTTTATGAAGGAAAAAAGGTAAATGTTAATTTGAGTTTAAAAAGGTATTTTAAAAAATCAAAAATTTTAAACAGATCTTAATTTATTTAAATATTTAGATTTTATGTTAAATTATTAGGGTAGTTTTCGACTACATTTCTTCTGCCTAATTATAACTTTTATTTTTCTCTAATTAAAAGTAGAGATGACAAGTAATTCTAGTTCTGACTACTCTTTATTTTACTATTTTTTGCTTCTTTTCTTACTAAAATTGTTTTTTAAAAGGCAGACAATAATTACTAGTTTAAGGGAAATCCTCGGAGGGATAGTTAAAAATACTTTTAAGAACTTCAAATCAGGAGGCGAATAAATATAAAGTTTAGCAGACAAAAGTCAATTGAATTATAACCTTAAAAATATATTTTTACTTTCTTTAATTTTTAATTTTCTGTGCTACTGCTCATCACAACTCAAGTCAATTTACTAAAGATAATAAATGAAATACCTAGTGAAACGGGTTTTATGATTGTTATACAGTTTAAATATTTTTCCTACCTGGTCTTTTTCTTTTTCACCCCATTATTATCCGTCTTCTTCTTATCGTTTTTCTTTGGAGGTGGTTGAACGGTTTGTGCACCCATATCGCTAGACGACAAATTTTGCGACTGTAGAAGTACTACATCATCATTTTTCCTTTTGACACCACCGCCATTGTTATTCACGTTTTCCATTCCTTGCTGGAAAATGCCCAAATCTTGATGCATCGGCGAATTTTCCAATTTTTGCGGAGATCCTTTATATTCCAATGGTGATCCGATGTTGGTGAACATATCGTGCTGTTGTTGAAGTCCCAACATTACTTGTATCGAATGCACGTTCATATTATCTTGATTTTTATTCTGCAAAAGCGTCGAATTCAACGACGGAAGGGGTTGATTCGTGTAATCACTAAAATTCGGATCTTCGAACGGTCCACCTTCCATAACTTTAGCGACTTCGACGAAATTTATGAAAATTAAGTAGATTATTTGGAATGGCGTTTAGAAAAAGAAAACGGTATTATTGTCTCGATTAAAAGTGAAAATTACGTAATAAAATTAAGGCGAAATCAAAACAATTGCCTTTAATTTAGCCGATTAACTAATAAATAAGGCAGAATTGGATACAATTTTAACTGGCGTGTGTTAGATTAATACTGAGTTTTACCATTATTATTTGATCCAATTTATAACTAACGAGCTTAATTGGTAAGCTCTCCGAGATCCAATACGGCGTTTACGCACAAGGGTTGAATCGTTCGCCATTGGACCGTTCCTTGGCGATGGGTGGAGTCGAGAATCCAGAGATGACGCTTTCGACGCTTGCGGGATGAATGCAGGCTTCCGATGGAGATGATACGCTCCGGGAATACGGCGCGTATTATATCTTATTCGCAGGTTGTATTGTTCTCTATCGTAGGCCCCGGGACACTGCTCCAAAACATGCAGGTCACGTGTGTTTTGTGACCGACCAGTAAATCGCTCCCGTTATTGGTAGCAATAATACTATATACGTATGATGTGGGTATCTAAATTGTGTGACTTTTTTCTTGTGGGAAAAATATTTGAGAGATGTGGGTTGTGATTTTAAACGATACGGCATTTTACTTGTATATAATAGAAATGTAACAAATTTGAAATAATATTTTAAAGAAGCTGCTGCAACTAGTCTTACCTACCTTACCACTTTTGCATAAGGCTGTTTAGAAAATACATACATCCTAAAAGATCTTTCTTTAGTTTGGTGCATCAAAATAGTATTGAAATTGGTATATATTCAGGGCTTTTTGCTTTAATGGTATGCCGTTGTAGGGATAAAGTATAATTTAGTATTTTTCAAATAGTCAAATAAACAAACACATAGCTTTTAGGTAAGGATACTGTATATTTCATTGACTACGGACTTAGCAAAATGCTAATTTGTCTTCATTTTTTCGCATGCAGTGCTACAAATAGGATCTACATTTTGCCAGAAATTGCATGCCCTTACCAGTATACATGGACGCAACAATAATACTTAATTACGAACATCCAATCCCAAGACGTCTGGAAAAAAACTAGAAACAGCATTTAAGCTCAATACTTTAAGATGTTATAATAGTGGTAGACTTTATCAAATCTATTCCTAGATAAAGCTTTTAGTAATTGTTTAATATCAATTTGGAAACACATTACTTAACATTGCTTAAAATTCTATGTATGAAATTAATAATATCTTAAGTAAAAAGAATTTTATGGTGTTGAAACGTAGTGGAAATCAAAAAGAATTATATGTGCTCTTACAAAGGTTTTTGCACAATAATAGTAACAGTAAGTCTTCATTAGAGTATGTAAATTTTCAAGATCATTGTTCACTAATATACAGGCTGTCTTATTTCCGATATTTTTATACGGCATCTTGAACACCGTAATAGTTATCATAAATCTAAAATTTGCGATAAAATTTGCTACGTTTCAGTTACTATAAAGTTAAAAAATTGAAATAAGTAGATATTTAATTTTATCTCTAGAATTTATTCACATCATCAGTCTTTTTTTTGTATTGGACTATAGTAATTAAATTGTTTTGAAACATTTTTTTACCTTTTCAGTTCTCTACTACGTTATTATAAATAAGGCAAACACTAAAAAATTCATAAGGGAAAAGTATATTTTCATAGTTTTAGACCAAGAAGTTACTTACCGTAGAAGACTGGTACTATAAACATCGAAAACACACTGTTAAAATGTAACGCTTTAATCTGTCAAAGTCTAGAACACATACTATCGAGAGGATCGTTACTGGTAACTTTTTTTTATTGAGTTATGATATGTTACTTCCTATCCTAAGAATAATATTGATCTGAATATTAATCAAAAAATTTAGTATTATTGGTATTATTTGGAAGTTATACTGTCGTTAAAATTTTATTTAGTTATATTTAAATTGCTAATGAATGAAATGCGTTTAATAACTGAAAATTATTTATTTTTTCCTAGTGTTTCATACATTGCCTTGCAAGGACCTTTTACCTCTGTTAGGTAAAAAATTATACGAATCACGTTTAAAATGTAAGATATACATATTTCCTTACTAAACTCCTTCCCACACAGTAAGAGATGTAAATACAGTATTGGCTCAAATAAACAGTACTGAAACTAAGTTGGAGGTGTCTCCATGCACACGCTGTCATATTTACTTTAGATAGTATACACCTGTCAAGTAAACGTCAAGCAATTAATTAGTACTGCCTAATTGTTAAAAATGATGTTAATTACAGAGGAGGGAGTTTTTTTGGTGGAGCAATATTTTCACGCATACAGAATCGGCCGACTCAACTGCGCAATTCTACGCTGATTTGTATCTGATAAATTCGCACAACAGTTTAATAAATATTCTCCGAGTAATGCCGTAATTTTAAAAGTTGTTGTAAAGTTCAGAAATACTGGCAGCGTATTGTGGCAATGAAAAAGAAAGTTGGGCCGCCCCAGGGCAGTTAACATCCTGAAAAAGTTGGATGCATTTTTGTATGTGCTTTAGGTACACCAACACATGCTCGGGATTATCGCATAGAGTGGAATATTGTGCCAGAATTCTCACGATACAATATGAAAATCCTGAATTTCTTTTTCAAACGAAGCACTTTTTCATTTGTCGAGCCATGTGAATGGACGCACAAATCGGTTTATGGGATTTACCAGACTCGATGAGGTCAAGAAGTTCCTTTACATACTGCAAAAGTGAGTGCGTGGGGTGCACTTTCAGGACACGGAATTGGTCCGTACTTTATTGAAGAGAATGGTAGACAAGTCACATTTAATCAACAGCAATACATACTAATTTTAATAAGTAATTTGGCATTTTGAGACCAAGTTTTTCAACAGGACGGAGCAACTTATCATATTGCTGCCGCAATTCTTCAATTTCTTCAGGGACATTTTTAAACAAAAATCATTTCACGATTTGCTGACTTCCTTTACCCTTCACATTCGCCAGACATTACCTTTCCTGACGCATACATTTGGAGCATGACTAAGGATGTCATTTTCAAAAGGTCGCCACAAACCATGGAATGAAATGATTTTTCGCACAAGTGGGATAACTCTTTTTCGATAACATGACAACCAACATAAAGCTTCGTTATGAAGTCTTGAACGAGGAGGTGCACACGAACAACATGTAATAAAGTCTAAATAATATGTTTAAAAAATAAAAGAATTATAAGTTCAGTACTATTTATTTCTGGCCATACTGTATAACGATGTTATAATTTTCGCACATCAATTATATTTGCAAAAAAATAATTTGAACAAAATGTTGTACAAATTTATGTCTACCTACAGTTAATTGTCTTCCTTCTACATGCGTGTGTGTATAAATTCCTAATTTTCTATCACTGAAAATTGATTTTTTATTATTCCAAATTTGGGAAGTCCTATGTTTTCCTTTTTCAATATTTTTCCTTGATCTTTATTGGATTTTTAATCTTAAATACGTTTATAACAGTATTTTAATTTAAAACTGAAGTTTGTAATGCCATCCAGGTTTCTATTTTATGGCTGTTATTTCATATTTATTGCATTTTTTAATAGTTTAATTCGTTAATTATGCCAAATGTATGACGAACATGTGTTTGTTATAGGAATAATTCTTTTTAAAGTTTGTAACTGACTACTTTGACAATTTATAATGGAATTAATTAAAGGTCATTCTAAATAATAGCATGACATTGTCCAATATATTGGCACAACAATATATTGAGTGCTTTTTCACTTTTACCAAGTAAGATCAAAGAAAGGATTAATCTTTAGACATTTAATATATTCAAATTACTTGTACCCTTTCTAATTCAAAATTCTTCGAAAGTAACTTACAATCAAGGCGCATCATATGGGTTGTTTACTATTTACAATAAATTTATTTACGAGTTCAATAATCTCTTAATAAAGGCTTTTATTGATTTATTGTTATCTAGAAATGTTATGCACGAAATGGGATTCAAGAAAAGAAACCATAATTTGGACACCCGAAACGGGAATATTTCAGGTAACATGTATCGAACCCCGAAAGGGGAACGCATGAAACTGGAAGTAACAAAAATTGATTATATCAATAAAATTTAGCTGGTATTTATTAGTTTTTAAAATAAACCTTATTTTTCCATTAGAACAGTGTCTAAATACAAACTCATTTAATTCATTGCAAAGGGTATATTTACTATCATTTGCTTAATAAAACCAATCCAATAAATGCCAATAAACGGACTAAATGATGGTAAACGTCTTAATTACAGAAGAATTGTCTTTTATAAGTGTCAATGATGATCCTGGCCTTATCCCATCAGCATCTCGGCGTGTACTTCGATACAGCGCGTTTTTATGTGAAACTCTACGGGTTTTTACGTGAAATCAAGTGGTGTCGTAATGTGCGTGTAAGTGTAAGCGTCTATGTATATTTAATATTTTTCTCCGCCTATCGTCTATGTACTGATATTCGTACATTATGTACCACTACGTTTATACACGCATTTGCTTCAATCGCCAGTAAGTGAATTTATCAATTTACCCAATTTTTGCCTATTAGCGACAATGGCTATTAGTGCAGCTATTAGTATATTAGTTTAAGAGCCCAGATTCTTTAATGCAATCCAACTCAATATTGTCCAATTGTTGCTATTAAAACATATTTCACACACACCACACAGTATACTTGCGGCAGTCAAATGGGAAGTTTTATTCATTGGGGTTGGAATGAGTGCAGCATTCGAATAATTTTCTAACACGACATCTCGTGAAAAAGTATCGATTCCGTGTTGTAAGTGATGATATAAAACTAGCTAAAAATAAGTTGTGCATCTGAAGAAAAAAAAACTAAGTATTTTGCCAATTACGTGGTGTTTAAGTGAATGAATGATTTTTTAAATTAATTTGTTTTCTATTACACGCCGCAGTGCCATCATGTGCGTTTATATGTATTTTTTGTCGCTTTTACTTTAGTGGTTTGATGTGTAGTTCGTTTAGCAAAAGTAGAGTAGTGACGCAAACAATTGAGGATTCGATGGAAATCTCGACTGCTTGTCAGACGCTGGTGACTTTTGATCTTGTAGCCTTGACCTACAATGCGTCAAAAATCTATGTTCCAGAAGAATATGATGCCGATGATGGGTATTTAATTCGTTGCATCATTTCTGGAAAAGCAGGAATTTTAGCGGAGAAATAGGTGAAGACATATTTGTTTTTATTTTGTAGATATCATCATATATCATCACATCAATTTTGTTTTCCTAGGTTATTACTAAAAAATCGAAGTTTTGAAGTATATTTTGAATACAATTCAGTGGTTATACATAATTTTGCAGTAGAAAATAAAACTGTGCAACTAATAATTACATGCAATGGGCATTTCTTAGCGACATTAAGTTACTCTATAGCTTTAAAATTAGAAAAGCCAGTAGTTTAAAAATACAAAATTTATTTAAAATTATACATTTTCTGCATTGATATTACGTATTGTTTTGCTGTATAATATTAAATTAATAAGGAATAATTTAACGTTTCACCTAATTTGCCGTTGGTAATTTTTTAAAAAGATTTTTTTTGCTATTTAATATAAAATCTTGAAAAATTTTTGAAACTATCTTCTGCATTTTTTGGAAGTTCATTATAGAACGTATTGCAAACCTACTCCCGAAAATTTAAATACAGGTAGTTTAAAATAAAAGAAATGAAATTGGTTAGGGGTTGGAGACATGCAGTAATTAAAATGTTTACAAATAGCAAACAATTTTTTTGTAATAGAAAAAAAAAACTTGTTGAGAACTCCTGCAATTGAAAAATATCCATATCTACGTTCAATCTATGTTCAATAGACACGATGCTAACCAGAAATTTTTTAGTGGTTGCTATAATTCCAGCGGTACCTAAGCTACTTCGTCAAACACGGTAGATAAAAAATATCCATTATTTGTCGGCTATATTTATTTTTGTCTACATTTGATGTATGATTTTTACACACAAATTACAAAGCGTTATTAAGTATTAGTCGACATAGTCCTCATAAGGGATAAAATGTTTTACCCAAAGACTAAAATAGTCAGGATCGCAATAGTTTGATGCCTTATAACATCGGTCTTCTTCAAGTACTAGTTGCTGGACCTTGAATGTACTTGTACACAAAACATTTGATTCTTTAGCAAATATGCTTTTACATTTCTAAGTTGAATAGAACGTAGTTGATATATTATTTGTACTACTGCTTTTAGACGAACGCGTTTGATTCACGAATATAATATTTTTAGACCAGACTAAAGAATTAAATGGACGAACGCGGAGAATTTTTTGTGCTGTCTACAATCGCACGTATATGCGAGGCCATGTGATAGGAAGTCCAATAATAGCTTGACAAAAGATCTCTCCGAAACAACAAAAAAATGTCATCCGTATATCTCGGATAATATACGCTACATGTACACATAAAAATTATAACAACGTAGCAACAACGGAATGCCACTGCGCGAACACTTGTTGAGAGAACCGATGTATCCAATTGAGCCAATTAAACGACTATTACGGACAATTGGCGTTAACTCGCTCAATTGGTAAAGTGTAGGGGTCACTTGGCTAGTGACGGCCCGACTTTCGCGTCCCCCTTATGTACATACGTACCATGCGGGACACGCAATCATCTCCTGTCATCTTCGCCACACAGTAGCGAGGATACTATACAGAGTGTATCATACTGAAATTTGGAAAAGTTCGATCAGAAGATATTCCACTTTCAGTAGGTAATGTCGTGACTGCGCCAGAATTACCTACATTATTATTTTTATAATAATAATGGTTGTATTTCCAAGTCGTAACACGCGAGGAAATAAGAAAGAATATTACATTTGGAAGACTTGAAGAACTCTCAAAGTGGAGTTCAGATGAACAGTAAGCTAGCATCAGCTCTTCATCCCAAACCTTGAACTATTAGAGAGTGGCATGCTTGCACATACAAGCATGGTAGGATAAATACTTGTCTTAAGATGCTTAGATTTGATTTTTTGCTCTAGGATTTTGAAATGTGATCTTGAGCGGACCGAAGTTTTGCTCGTGGCTGAGGATCGACTTCATCTGGTTCCCGTATTAGATATTGTTTGCGCCGTGGCAGTAGAAAAACCTTCTAACGTCAAGAGCTTTAATTTCATACGTGCCAATTTGGTACATCTTTATGAGCTGTTACTAAACACACATTGGGAGTTAGTGATCAGTTGTGATTCTGTTGATGATGCTTGCAATAAACTTTTTCTCTATATTACTTAATTATTTTAATAAAACTGTTGCAAAGACAGTGCCTAGGCAGAATTTCCCCCAATATAATTCCCAAATATTCCCAAAATATGTGGAAATGTTAAAATTAACCGCCATTATCTCAACATGTATAGAAACACGAATAGCAAATCATCGTGTTACATTACAAATAATTTTTACACATAAAATTTTAAATGGTGATGTATAAATTTCGGATTTGCTGTCTCTTTTGAATTTCCACATACTGAGGCTTGACAGTGGGAATAGATTATCTTTTTGTCTTCCCGCGGCTAACACACGCCACCATTCTCAGCCACAAATTATGTCCGTATATAACAGTGTTAATGTATATCATCTAGATCTGATTTGTTTAACATTACTATCAATGCTTTGAGGCGACATTTAGTTGAGCAATTTTCTGTTGCTTAAGAAATTTCTTTATTTTCGTTTGCGATTGTTATCTTTTGGTGCTTCATATCTACTCTTGTTTTATGATGGTTATCATGGTATGATTATCCTGTAATAAACTGTATGCTGTTGAGTAATAAATAATTATTATTAAGAAAGACAATGCAGTTGTTTTGCATATAGTAAATTTATTTCTTGACATAATCCCCCAGCAGCTCTATACATTTAGGTCAACTTTTAAGCCATCCAAATAATAAGATTTGCCAAACTCTGCAAAATAAGCTTCTGTTTCGGCGATGATCTCCTCATTTAACGTAAATTTATTTCTGCCATGCCATTTTTCAAGTTTGAAAAAAGGAAAATATCACAAGCGGCCAAATCTGGCGAATGTGGTAGATTTAGCATCAGTTATATCGTAAGTGAGCCAATGAGAGAGTCGGGGTGTTATCGTGATAATTGAGAATTTCTTCTTCGCTAAGAGGGGCTTTTTTCTTTAACAGTTTTACTTGGAAAATTGAACAATTTTATTGTCCAGAAACTCTTTAGCCTGCAGTACAATTTAAGCTGTTGCATTATGATTAATTACAATAACTATGGAATATCCGTAAAGTTGATTAGCCAAACTATTAATTCCATTAACGTTAGGGTAACCATTTTATATTATTTGCTGATTAAACACCTGTTAGAACTCCCGTCTGAACACGAAAAGGTTTAAAATTCTTGTTGATTTCACCCTTGGTATGTAAATACGTCCTTATACAAATTATACAACCTTCATATGCTAGTATATTAGAAGCTCAACGATAGTATTTAACAGATTATAAAACTCTTTATAAACACCAATTAATAGTTGAGAAAATGACATAATTATGCAACTGTTTGTACTACATCTGCAGTTAAAAATAACTTGAAATGAATCGGTATTAATTAATGAATTGAAGGAATCGTAACAAACGATACACGTTTCAAGTATATGCCGCTTAATAAACCCTTAACATGCAGTATATATAGCGTTTCTTATTGCTTCTTATATACCATGTATTTGCAGTTAAATACAAAAGAAAACTTTTATAAGAATAAACCTCTCAGTTTCCAGTTTCCACTGAAATATTTATATTCAAGTGACTTTAGAATTGCAATCAAAATTAAAAACGTCGTTTGCTAACTATTTTATTAATACAGTTGTGTGAGAAAAAAAAAATGACTTCATAAATATGCTCCATTTTTTTGTTACTAACGAAAGTATTACTTATTTGTTGTGTTAGGTTGCTTACCTTTCTAACGACGAACTAAATAATAACCCCCACTTTTGAAAAAACATAATAATACTTTTGAAACGAATATAAACGCATATGTTGTAAATATACATTACAGTATCAAATTTGTACATCAGTAGTACCATTTACACATGCACTATTGCTCATAAGCTTAAGACTGCTTTGACACATCTGAATCAAGATTTAACTAAAAGGAACACAATACATTTTTAAATAGAAAAAGCACATATATTTGTTAGACATAGTACTAAGAGGGAAGAGATTATATCACAGTAAATGATATATAGTAAGGGATATATATGTACAAGTTCTTATATGTATATACTTATATACCGTTTTATAAATTTGAAATAATTGTTAAATAAAAGTTAAAATTGGATCCAAGTTGTTACGATAATGGATTTTTACAACTGCTCTCAACTGTCAAAATAAAACTGATCTAAACATAAATTCAAACAAGTTGAACTTTGAAACATGGATCTGTAAACAAATATAAGTTTAGGATAATGTTATACGAATATCGCAGAAATTAGACTATTGTTTTCGAAAAGCTTGTACGAGAATAGGTTTGAGAGCAGATCCCTGTAAAAAGAAAACGCACCGTAATTTGATTAGCAAATTTGAAAAATATGATCTACAATTGACTACCCACACCAAAAAGACGTCGATGATCGCTTAGTCTGTACCCAACGGATTATTTGGCTTTGCGATTATTAAAAAAAAACTGTTTAGAATACGACCTAATATGCTGGAGGAATTAGGAGATGTATTATAGAGCAAATTACCACAATTCTCAACGAGAAATGCGGTATGACGTGGTATTTAAGTTGTAAACTTTTATACCATCAAAATTGAGGTCTTATTGGATAGAGTTTTGTTGTTGGCTTAATTTGTTAAAGTTGTATAATCAGTTGAAATATAGACCTTACTTTATGATAAGATTGTATATCATACTCTGTCATAATTTCGTCAGCTTGGTACAACTTTCGCATTCTTCTTAGTAATGTGTTTAAAGCTTCTGCGTTTGTTTTAATATACTCAGCGTGAAGGCACTCTCAGAAATACTTTGTTGAACTGGACTCCGCTGGCGTAGTATCTACTTCGCCCTACAATTATTCTGAGATAGAAGTCAGATGATTGTGGCGGATACATCATAATTTCGATAGTTTCCTCTCTTTTTATGTTGTAAACTTTTTGGAGGGCTTCGAAAAGTGTTTGGGGTTCTTATTTAAAAAATAAACCGATCCCCAACTAACAACAAACTAGACGTATGATACCTCTCAAAAATTTAATTATTATTCTTTACTTCCTTTCTTCTTCAATTCATATCCTATTTCTCACTCTATTTCCAAAAAGACATCTCCATATCATCACCGAGCTTTCTCCGTGCGTTGTAGAAGATACAGAAGCTTATGGCAACAATTTTTTAGATGACATTGCAACAAAAATTTGCTCTTAAGTTTCGAATTTGAATTCAAAGAACTTTCGTCAAATATCTATGCTCCAATGTCCAATTAATCCGCTTTGCTTTTATTTTATTTACGAAGTATTGGTTTTAGTTGTTGCTTGATCGTGGTTGCTGATATAACATTTTCACGCCTTTTATTAATATCTGTGTAGATTTTGGATGTTCTGCGTTGCTGATTTCGTTTATTAATTAACACAGTATTGTGGTCCTCGGCAATAATTGCTACTCTATGGCTCCCCGAGCGTGGGAGATCAAAATTTCTTCCTGTGTCCCGACATCGATAGCAACCATTGCCGAAGAACTAATGTGTGAATGAGTAAAAACTAAACTGAACATTACATTTCAAATAAACTTTCAAAAACTGTTGTGCAATTGGCGCCGGTGTAATAACTCATGGCCGGCCGATGTCCCCTGTAATTCGCGAAAAACTGTTGGGGGATGCGAAGGTGAATTGTTATTATTATTATTATTATTTGTAGTGACGAATCTAAAATGGGTGGTTTTGATAATAAACGGCGAAGGACATCTAAAGAACAAATATCGCCTCAAGTTATCGTGCCTTCTATAAAAGACGAAGAAAATTCATTAATTGTGTGAGACAGGTTTTTGTGAATACAGTGGAAAATTTGGTAGGAATTGAAAGCATACTGACAAAATTATCTACTTTGTGGTTGTTCGGGGTCAACGCATTTTTCAGCATGATTACGGCCTCAAACACTTTTCGGAACTCAGCAGAAAGAAGAAAAAGAAGAAACCACTACGAATATGGCTATCACAGAATCCCAATCCTGTGAATGGATTGTTGGTATCTACGTTAACGAAGTTCATGTTCGGTAATGCAGTTAAGAAAATGCTCTTATTCTGCATGTATTCAATTTAATGTAGAAACTTTAAGTGTTAAGCCGTACTATAATAAAATACGGAGGTGGATTTTTGACGATTTAGCCATGTGCGTATAATAATTTACCTATTCTTAGTATTACAAATCCTAACGAATATACATGCTTTTTCCATTAAAATATTAGTTTTCTTGTTAATTACACAATTAATACAGGTCTGTCAAAGTCTTAAACTTATGGGTGATAGTATACGTATACATTATATACAATAATTTGTTGCCTACTTGCAGCAGACATGCATACAATTCCTTTAAATTTCTCTTATTGATACTATTATCATCGTCACGCACAATACCATGTATCCAATTATATCACGTTCTTGATGTGTCCACTTATTCTTTGTGATTTCTCTTCCTTTCTGTGCCTAACACGTGGGAATCCCGCATAATTTTCAAATCTCGATATGCTATTATATATGTATATATATTATGTCTGGTAGATGTGTATACATGATTCGTGTGGTGGTATCTCCGGTATATTAAGTGTATGTGACCCTTGGTCGCGTGCAGCCCTCATAAGGATCGCCCCTTTATAACACCCCATACCTATCTCCCGCTTTTATAAATGCATCCGATGTAAGTTATGTTTCTAGCTTTAGACGACATATGCTGGCGAGCCATGCAGGTTATTACATTATTAAAATTTCAAGACCGGATCACTGATACCGATCAGGATAATATTTACTGGATGCATATGGATGCTTAAGTGCTTTGGAAGAAGCCATCCGTTTAAAGAACATGGTAAAAGCTATAACAAATTGAATAAAAACGCGTTAGCTAATTTTATTGGTTATTCTTTCATTTGCTTATCAAAATTAAATATCCCCTATCCTTTATATGAAAATATTTAATATTGATTATATTTCATTGAGTAAATGAATTTTTTTTAAATAAGTAGAGTTTACACTACACTAAAGGAAAATTAAATTGGGTGAGTTATTATTTAGATTTCTATTTCTAAGCAAGAGTGCTTAATTGCCAAATTTTCCATCTCTGAGTACCCAGAGTATATTCTATGTAATAGATTTAAAATCAGCCTCCCTTTTCGAGCAGATCACCGCGACGCACTATAGTCATTAGAAGCTATCAAATAAGTATGAAACCTTCAAAATAAAATGCGATTTATACTGTTTCTGTTAGGCTCTCTAACATGCTGAAAAACTTTGAAATTTTGCTTGATATTTTAACCTAGTTGTTTATAAGTTTAATTATAGCGAAAGTTGTTACATATATTTGAAACTTTTTAAGATATATAACTTTGCTGTGATTTTTGAAAAATTCCTTTTGATGTGAACAGTAGAAATGGAAATAGTAGGGAGTATTCATGGAAAAACACTACCTGGCAGAATTAGGAGACCTAATAGGCGATGATAGGCTGGTAAAAAATGCCAAAATAAATAACCCTATCGGAAAAAGAAATCAAGGCAGGCCATTGAAACGCTAGAAAAGATGTCAGACATCTACATCCGAAGAGGCATAGAAAGAAAACAGGCAATAGCCTACCTACCACGTGTAGAAAGGAAGAAGAAGAAGAAGAAACCATGGGTTAAGTTGTAAAGGATTTTTTGAAGAAGCCGATCTCGTGTTTGATGACAAATTATGTTCCTTAGCTATCATACAGCTATCATACAATGAATTTCAAAGTGGACGACTTTCATTAGATGACAACTTTCGGTCTCCAAAAGCGACAGTTACCAACAAGAATGTTGATCTTGTACAAAGTATAATTGAAGACAACTTGCATGCTTGGCGTGAAAGTAATTGGTGCCATTTCACGCATTTGACAGCACCTAAGCATTGTGCCTGTTGGATTCCTCACAATTCGACTTCAATTCAAAAAGAAAACCGTGTATGGCGTAGATCTACACTGAATCGCTCTGACAGTGGATCGTTCCATGGTGTTCCTCGAGTATGGGCAACCTTTGACATGTTGTGGGGCAAACTTTAGTGTGCAAATACGTTCGCGGGCCGCGTTTAAAAGTAGTGCATTTTAAAGTAGTGTTCATAATTTTTAGCGATAGATATCAGACATGAAATAACACGACAATGTTATTATTATTAAAATAAGATGACTCGATCTTCCTCATTTGGAGTAAGTATGAGTAAGTAGTGTAATATTTCTTTTATTGGGTTTTTTAAAATGTCTCGCGGACCGGATCAAATCTTACAGCGGGCCGGTTGTTGTCCACATATGGTGTACATTATTACAAGTGATGAAACATGGATATACTGCTGTGACCTTGAAAAAAGCAACAGTTAGCAGGTTGAGTCTTTGAGAACGAACCGACTCCAGCCAAAGTTGTTCGTGAAAAAAACAAAAAGGTGATCCTCCCTCTTTTCTGAATTACTGGATATATTTCCATTGTAGCGTTGGAAGTTTATCGAACTCTTAAGACTGATTGGCACACTATAATTTGTTTGACTCAAATTCTCCAAAATGTTCGGGTAAAGCATGACAGGGGAAGGATCATATGCATCAAAATAATTGAGCATTTGCATGCCCAAAACTTTGAAATAATATTTTATTGCCACACAGCCTCGACAAGCACTTGATGATTTCTTTTGATTTCCACGTGGAAAGAATAAGTTACGGAGTTTACGTTTGTCCGAAGGTATGGTTAACGTATTTAAAAGTAAAGTAAATACCCTAGAGTGGGAAAACTGGAAAAGATTGGTTTTCACGTATGTCAAAGTGCACTTACTGTGGAAGAAAATACTAAAAAAATTATAAATAAATCTGCTTTGTCAATAAATTGTGTCTTACTTTACTAGGCTCAGCGGAAAGGGAACAGGCCATCTAATTATATGAGGGCTGCTGGTAATGGTTCTAGAGTCTAGTAATTTAAAGTGCGTGCAATGTACAAGACGATCCAAGAGATGGGCTTTTGATAGCCTCTTGCAAATTTGTAATTTTCATCTATAATAAGGTATGTCAAATGATGACCGTGTTTACGTTAGATTATATGTATTAGTATGACAAACAGCTCTGATTTTTTTGCTCTCCTTTGCTACCAAACCATTAAAAAATTAACGAATTGTTGAACAACTAGCTATTTATGCTGTATGGTGTCGCCCCATGCTGTATGGTAACGCGTCATTGTGATGCTCGAAATTTCAATTGTCATTTTTGTAACACTTTCATAAAATTTAAGACTCTTAATCTACAATTTATTTGGCAATTCGTACTTAATTAAACTAGTTTTTTTACATAACACTTCAATCAAAATAGTTTTGTGTAAAAATGGAGCTTTCGCGAGAAAATTTTTAGTGTGTGTTTTAGTGTGCCACTATATTAGGCTCTTGGAGATCCAAGATCGTTCTCAGTGATGAATTTCGTGGAGGTTGTTTATCGATGTTTATTGTTGCACTAGCGCTGATTATGAGCACGATGATTGAACAAGCTCGGCACACCATAAAATAGAATTTACTTAAGAATGGAACCACCATCTTCCTTTATTTTCTCGTCTTTTGAACGGCTGACAAATGTACTGAGGTTTCCACCAAACACTCCCTAATTGGGCTCATCAGTCCATAGTACGTTCCCTCCATTGTTCTATTGTTCAGTCTTTGCGAATGTTAGTCCACTGGAGACGTTTTTGTTTATTCCCACGACGTAGCAACGGTTTTCCTATAGCAAAACGGCCGTGGAGGTTTGCTTCTCTTAAACGACGTTTCACTATGCTAACGGATATCTTCCTGTTTCTAGCCCGATCCATTTTCGCCGTAATTTCAGGAGCGGGTAATCATCTATTTCTTTTACTAAGAAATTTTATGCGTTCATCGTCGCCCTGGATGTTGCTCGAGGACATCTTGCACGATTTTTGCTAGCATGTGTACCAGTTTGTTCAAAGCGACGAAGAATTGAATTTTTTAACTCGCCCGGAAATATTCAGTACAGAATATCCTTCTTCATATAGCGTTGCTGATCGCGTTTCAACACTGAACGATTTTCCGCGAGGAATTAAATTATTTACTCGCACAAAGAAATGACAATATCTAACTGCATGTAATGGTATCTAATGATATCGCTCCATTCTATCTTCATCGAATGGGCACTGGCAGTGCATATTGATGTGGATTTTTAACATTTTGCAATTTTCCCCTAAAAAGTCTTAGACTTATAAGCAGTAGTGCACAAGTTTAGCAAGTTGATTTGCGATTATATCTAGATACATACTTCTACATATATTTAATTATAAACGTAAACACAGCGCGAACTTAATAAATGATTTTCCATAAATGTTTTACTTTTGTGTTGTAAGAGACTATTACCATTTGCCGTCTTAACCATTTATGATTGCGGCGCCGTAAGAAGTAACAAATGAACAAGTGTATTTAAGATACTTTTTTCTACAGCACAGTCGACATTTCCTCAACCCTGTGTACAGAAATGTATTGGTTAATTAGGATGTAGTAATACAATTTACATCCTTGTTTTTAAATTTGTGCTGTAGTACCGCTGCGAAAGCAACCAAATGGAACTAACACGTTATGATACATACGATTGTTATAATTCTCATGAACTAATCAACGTAGATTAATATGAATGAATCCTATGATTACCAACGCCTGAACCTTAAGATACGATAGCTGTTGGTTAATTAATTAAATGACAACCTTCATTGTGATATTTACTATAAGTATTTTCAGGCTGCCACGTAAATCGGTGTATCTCATTGTCGGTCGTTTAACTTCTTGACCTATGACTAATTCGTACCCTGCAAGCGGTGTCTCTGACTAATTCTCTTCTCTTTAATTGAACAGCTAAAATTTTAACACCCAAGTGTATCTATATTATTGTATTATATATAATGACATATAAATAATATATATAAAGTTCAACCAAGAAAGGTTGGAATATCTTGCAAGATATAATTATCAATTGCTGTAGATTACGTCACGGTCGTCTTCTAACACATATAAAGTAATATAAGAGAATTTATGGTGCATACGTAATGAGTTCTTAGATATTAAAGATAAATAAACCCAGAACTTATTCGTAAACTTTTCTTACCGAAGGGGACGAGCGATGGATTTTGAAAGAAATACAGAAGTATTCGAAAAAAAGCGCACTAAAACTAACAAACGAAGTAGAGCAGAAGAAAGTTCATCCCGAAAATATTAGAAGAGCGTTAAGGAAAAATGGGTTGCAAGGGCGTATTGCTAGAAAGAAGCCGTATATTAGTAACAAAAATAGGAAAGTAGTAGAGTCGAATTCGCAGAGTGGGTATATGGGAAAGAATATCTCATTCTAGGAAAATGTTTCATATACAGATCAAACAAAAATAAATTTCCTTAACGATAAGATTCATTTTATCGAAGGCACCTTGGACAAATAGCAATATTTAAATATGTCAAATAAAGTCCAGTAAAATTAGATATTTTGGACACATTCATTTTTTATCAGGATTATGATCCTTGAAACTAATCATGAAATTTAAAAGTATAGTAGAAATGTTGCGAAAGAAATATCCAGAAAGATGGCAAGCCTGGCTTATAAAGTATCATTAAAAAATCGAGAAAATGACAAAATACAAATAAATAACATAGACAAGGAGAACTGGAAAAAACATTACGAACAACTCTGGTACAAGGAAAATATTGACGAAACAACAATACAAGAAGTAGACACAAAAGGTTTGGATGATGTAGCTTTAACAGAACTGAGAGTAGCTTTGTGGGTTACCAAAAACAAGAAAGCGACCTGCATGGATGGTATCAAAACAGAGCTTAAAATACGGAGGACTTATACTACACTTAAGGCATCTGCATCTATTTAATAAATGTATTATCCTTGATGATTGGAAAAGAGCGAAAGTAGTCTCATTGTTAAAAAAAAGCGATAAGGATAACCCTCAAAATTACCGAGGAATCTGCTTATTAGATAACGGTTATAAAATTTACGCGAGAATATTAAACAATATGCTGAAAATCATAGCAGAAGAACTAATAGAAGAGGAACAAATAGGCTTTAAAAAAGGAGGTCAACCACAGATGGAATATTCACTCTACAACAAATTATTAGAAAAGCACAGGGAATACAACAGAGGAACAGACATAGGGTTTATAGACCTTGAGAAGGCTTTCGATAATGTAAATAGATATAAATTATGGGATACTATGAAAGAGCAGAGATATTCACATCATTTAATAAGAGTTATACAGGGTTTATACACTGACACCAGAATTATGGAAGATATACGAGGAAGATTAACTAGGGATATACCAACAAACAAAAGAAATTGCTATTTTAAAGGAATGGAAAAAGAAGTATCCTAAAGGCATACGTTTACACCAGAACAACACCCCAAATTCTATCTTATATGTTGACAAAGTACTCGCAACAGAAACAGAGGATGATCTATAGAAAGAAATACATACATTACAAGAACAAAACTATGAAATGAAAATATCGGCAAATAAAACCAAAACCATGGCTATCCTGAGTAAATATCGAATTACGACAAAAATAGTCATAAACGATACTGTACTGGTATAGGTCAACTGTCCAAACATTCTTCAAACTCCACCGAAATCGCCAGATTTGAACGTAAGAATTTAATTAAGACTGAAAAAGCATACCATTTGAAATAAACAACAACTCGAACATGCAACTGAGGAAGAATGGTCAAAAATATCACCTGACGTAACTAATAACTTGGCGGTTTCTATGAAGGACAGGATCAGTGTCGTCAAAAATAGCAATGAATAGCTTACTAAATGTTAAATACATGTTTTATTTGTTTATTTATGCCTTGCTTTGAAATGGACGATTTTCACGGTAATGATCAATATTGTGTTTATTTATTTTTATATTTCTGTATTTTAGGGTATTTTATGAAATGATATATTGCACATATTAATATGCAATTAATTAAGCCAGATTTTACAACAAGTTAACCTACAATAGTGATGGACGATTTTCACTGTAACTGTCAGGTATACTATTTTCTATCAAATTGCCCTATAGTTGAAGCATAGGCCGCTATATCTGCAGCAGTGTATTTTGTGTTGCAGGTTGCCTCTATGTAGCATGCCAAAAAGATTCAAGTTATAGCTCTTAATGCGGATATTAATACGTATCCACTTATTATGAATCTATATGTATTATCCAGAGTGAAAGTTTACCTAAACATTGAAATTATTGAAACGGAAATCATGTTTTCTGAATTTATTTTCCAAATAAAGACTTGCCTCTAAACAAACACATTTTTCTAAAGAAGTAGTAAAAAATAGTAACATTTTAATTCACAAATTATACTTAATAGTTAATAAACCTTTCGCAAAAGAAGTAATCTTTTACTTTACAGGAATATCTAATTAATCTTGCATCATTAGTGTGAACATTGCAATGTAGATGTCTATACCATTTCCTCTTTGTAATTTTGAAACGGGTTTCCCGAATTTATAAATTCCAGTCAAAGTTTATTTGATTTTCCATGTTACTCTTATATAACTTTTGATACTATCAGCACCTTTTACAAACAGCTTTTAAAAACGAATTTATTAATAGCATTTCCGTGACTAAAACAATGTTGTATGTAACAACATTTGGCATATATATTCATATAAACGCTATTTGTATAAATGCAAATCCGTACAATCCGTTATTAAATTGTATATTTTCGCGTTTCAGCTACATATAACATTAAAATTAGAAATATTCGATGTCCAAGACATGGGCAAACAAAACTGAATTTTTGGTAATTTAACAGAAAAAGAGGCAACCGCGGTATTCGTTTAAATTGAAGGCACAATCGCGAAAAAATGTTGAAAACTGATTACAAAGTGTATGCTATTTGTTCGCGTTGTATTCGACCAGCTAATCTAGTGAAAGTATTGTTCGATATTGGCGATTTTCAATGATACTTTCGAATCTTCTGGCCGATTGTAAAGTGAAGGGAAAAGTCAAGCAAGAATTTATAAATATGAGTCCGTGCTTGTGGCGGATTCTAGTAAATTGTAACTCTTCGTCACATTCGTTTGATTACCACATACTAAAAAAAGAGAAAGAAAAATCGCCCCGCCATGAAACTCAGAATAGCGTAAGTCACTTTTTTCTTGATTTTTTTTACGATTTGCATTTTTTTTGGGACGCGTGTGTTTCTGAATTATCTACTGATTTATTTTCTTGAGTTGCGTTGAAAATTTGTAGAAATTTAAAAAGTATTGTCGACTAAGTTAATAATGCGCAAATTAATAATTTGTTATTCAAATTAAAAATGTTCGATACATCCAGGTCTTTCTTTTGAAAAAAGCAATTATTTCATTTTGAAACCAATGACGTGTTCAGTAACTGTAAAGTAACCTTCTCTTGTATTGATAAATAATGACTTTTATTTATAGTTTATATAAGGTGTCTTAATAGATTGGTGAAACTATATTACACTTATAGAAAAACCTGTTTTATTTATGTATGCATGTCTCTAATATGTATGGGTATACATGCTTGCTATATAACTTGTATCTATCAAGTACAAATTCTTTTTACGCTTATACTTGACAAATACATATATCACGCCTAGTCTAATGTACATGAACTTATACTGTAACTGGAGTTTATTTCACATTTCTTTTGTTTTTCTTGTTTCTTTTCTTAGAAACAAAAATTGTTTCTAAAATTTTTTAATATGGATGCTTAATTAGCAACTAATAATGAAGTGAAATGAAAGTAAACCGAGTATGTGTTAATATTTTTCGTTTTAAGACCATAATAACGGTACCACGAGTTACAAGCGCCAAATGCCAATAATCATTAATTCTCTGACGTCATAAATGTCAACATCGAACGCTGAGAAGTTATTAATCGTGTATATTCGCTGACAATTCTTACGTTAATTGATTAATTAATTTACGAAAAGTTAACGCTGTAAAAAATATGTACGGTGAAAATTGCTAGCTATTTTTTTATTTCCTATTTTGGAAGTCTCTGCTTGCCATGCAAAGATACTTATTATCTCATCAAAATTGATAATAGTGGTAGAAATTTCCAATTTAATAAAGTTTTTGTTTAGATTTCGGATATTTACTTGAAAGTTCCTAATTAAAGGACCACTGGTGGCAGTTTTATATTTTATGTTTTATGAACAAGAAACCATAGCAATTATTTTATTGCCTATGGCTGCACAAATATGATATAATTGGTATAATACAAATTCTTGAAAGGATTTGTAATTTTTTACTACTCCTGTTTTATATTACCTTCAACTTACATCAGCACATAGTTCTCATTTTACTAGAACAGGTTCTTGCTTCAAACTATAAGCCAAATCCATTCTTTCAAAATCTATCAGGACTGACTGCCAAGCTTATGCTAACACGGTGTAAATCAAAAAATCATTTATAATCCTAACTATTCTAAGTCTTATTGATGTTGAACACGTGTGCTAAATTTTTTATCCAGATGACCACCACGAAAGGTATTTCCCAGGTCAAGTATTTTCTTTCAAAATGTCACTTGGCTAACACCAAGAAAAAAAAAAAGGAACGATCAATGAATGCAATTCTAGATTTTTTTATTTGGCTTTTAATGATGTGCGTGACCTTCTATCGACACGAATTATGGTGGTCTATTAAGGACAAACCACTTCATTTTAATAATATTATCATTTATTAGGTGAAGTCAAAACTATACAGTCGCTTGGTTCTTGGTTAGAACAAATTAGAGTAAATGTTTTTTGTCCTTGGTTTTTAATGCAACTCATTGAATTAAACAAGGAAGGAAACATATTAGAGCTTCAAAAGTAAATAGTTTTTGTTCGACATTGTAAACTTCAAAGTTTTTTATAGACAAACGTAACATGTTGAAGCGCGGAAAGTAAATAAAAATGTTAACAAAATATTATATTGAGTCACATGATTTACATGCATATGTACATTCCGGTAAGAGAAATTACCGCACTTGTACGTAATTGTTAAGAATTCTCTACTTTCTTTCATCAAACTATTTCATATTATTTATATGGATGAATAGAAAACGAGACCTTTTTAACTACAGACCATATGTAGCATAGCAAACTTCATTTACTGTAGAGTCGTAGCGTTTTCTGGGCTCATTAATGTTAGATGTGATGGAACGTATCCGTCGAACTTTGTAAGTTTTTTTCACTTTTCGATTTTAAGTGATTTGTTCCTTTTAATATAATTACTTAATTAAAAGGACCACAGAAGAGATTATACGAGAATTTAGTTAAATTGCATACCTATTACTCAATTGTTATTGAAATTATCTTCTAATATTTAATTATTTGTGATCATATATGCATATTTTTTAAAACAAAGTTTGAGTATGGCGGGAATTTACCTCAATAATAAACAAAGCACAATGGTATGATTAATTCTGCAGTCCCTACAAACTCAAAACAAGTTTCTCTTATGGAATCCCATATGTTACACACCTAATGCCATCAACTACATTCTAGACCTTAAGCAAGTCAGCTTTGTAATAAGGAAATATGTGAAGTACACCTAACCCCAACGCAAAAACTCTAATAATTTTTCTACTAGCATATCAAGGTTTCATTGAGCGATCAACATTTAACAAGTGGCGTGGTTCTAGTGTCAACTTATAGTTTATAGCCGTCAAGGTTGCAACAGGAACTGTTATTACCGTTAAACCTGCGCACGACGCAAAACCAAATGCAAGAAATTATCAAACGTCTAACTGTTTCATCGCGGTACATATACATATGTATATATTCAACGTCTGCGTGAACAACGTATGCACATTATGTGTTATTGAAAGCGAGTTATATTTTCAAATTACTATAACTCTTTAATGAATCGAAGAGTAGACAAAAGAAAAAAATATTTTTGAGTTCGTAAAGCAATTGAATTTTTATTAAATTTAGCTTAAACGCTTGGCCATTTTTTTCTTTTATGAGCAACAGTCTTTCTAAATGTTATATGCAGAATTTGATGATTAAACTTGTTAAATATCCTATTGAGTTCTTCAGGTTGTTGATAATTAGTAGTTGCTGTAATGGATTGTAAATATGGGAAGGTGCACCATCATACATGAATATTATATTGTGAAAATCATGTTTGCGTAGGCATGGTATAACAAAATTCCGCATAATATTAAAGTAAGGGTATTAATTGCCAAGTGTAACTGTTCTTTAATTTTCTTCCAAAAGACCAATTCCCGAATCCTCTGTGTTGAGGAGTTGGATGGAGAAATTTACCCAATTCAACAATTATTCATACGAGGCAAGTGCGGGATATGAACCGCTCAGTAAAAAAAGAAATTGTATAAGTTGGAAAAAGCTTTTATTGACGGTATTAATTTCGTTCAAACTTACTCAATTTTCCAACATAATCGCCTTTCACTTCGAAGGATTTTTCATACTGTTGCACAAATTTCTGCGTTCTAGTTTTCCGCTTGATATGCGATCAGATTACAGTTTTCTGGCTACTGATTACGTCGGTCCTGATACTAGCCCTGTCACTCTGTTGCTTATCATCTACATTTCTGTAGCCACTGTGAAAGTCTTGATACCACTGCCTAAAAGTTCGTACACTCATTACTGCAGGTTCATAAAGTGGCTACAGCTCCCGATAAATTTGAGCAGCTGTAGATCCTTTTACACATAAAAAACTAATTCTAACAGCATTCAGGCTAAGTGGCACCCTTCCTGTATTTGTTTGTAAATATTCCATGTCTTTCTACAAACTGTTGCAAATAATAATATATCGCTAAGAAATGGTAGTTTTCCAGATATCCGGAAGACGGGTTAGATTATTCTAGTTATAGTTAGAGATTGATTAACCAGAAATAGGAATGGTGCTACCTCATTTCATTTTGCTATAATGTACTTCCAATTTATACTAGAAATCTGCTTAAGTAAACATTGAAGCAAATAACGGAAAAACGTTTATAAATTACATTATAATATTCTATACAAAATAATGTATACACAATAGTTTTGATGAGATAATATAGCTTACGTAATTACTTTGTTTGTTCTTCCGCAGTTCTTCTACCATACATTCTACTGGTGTACGTTACCAGTGTGTGTATATTCAATGTGAATAAAAGCTTATTATTGTTACGCAAACAGATTGCTAGTTTTTAGTAAAAATAATTTAAGTAATTTATTCTCTTTGGCGTATGTAAGCGAGTAAATACATTCTTGGTACAGGGTAATGACTAAAGACTGGATTTTATGCAAAATTTTCGTTTTTCGATATATTTCTTCCATATTTTGTGCTTACCCATTTTCCACCCAAAGAATACGTTTTTTACCATTTTTTTAGTGCATATATGGACACTTTACCATAAGTTATGCAAGTGCATGTTTTATTGTTTTCCATATTTATATATATATATTCGCCATTTTCATAAGAACTGTAGTAAAATCTGAAAAACTGAAAAGTTTTCTCAATAATTCGAAGAATCCACAAGAAGCATTTTCCAAGGATTTGTGGAATCTTTCTCTGTAGTCTTGTATTCCTTTATATAAATTGGACAATCCGATATTTCACGAATTCCTAAAAGCTCATTGTAAAGTCGATGATAAATTCGTTTATGTACCCAGTTTCCCAACTCTACACAAGAAACACGACAGCTAAATTTATGAAGCTGCTACCGATGGTATTAGAAAGGAGGATATCAAAATCTTTGGATCTCTGTTGATGGAACTACCGACGTGAAGAGCTGTCAGGTTACTAATTCGATTATTGGAACGCTAAATACTTCAAATCAATGTAAAGGATAAATTTAATTAGTAGGTTTGTTGGGTCCTTAGCTAATTCCTTTTTATCCGACAAAGTACTTTTTGGAAAAGTTCTATTAATTGTAACTGACTCCGCTTCATATATGTTAAAGACAGCTGAAAGTTTGAAATTTTGTCTCCGAATTTAATCCACTTTTAAAAGTATTTCTAAATGCGCCTTTACGAGTGCAATTATATAACGAAATGCTCCCCGACATTCCATTGCCACCAGAACCTATCTCAATAAGATGGGGAACATTACTTACATGTCCATATATTACATTAAATTTTGCGATAATTGAGGAGACAATTACTACATTAGAAGATATAAAATTATCTTTAAATATAGTGTTGGCATTCTAAATTGATATTGAAGAGAAAATTAGAAATTCTATACAACAATGGAGCTGTTGCTACATTAAAATCGATAAATAATGTAATTAATGGTAATTTTAATTAAGACATTAATATAAACTCCTCATCAATACCTAGTTCTAAGAATACTTACAGGCCGTAGACATAATTTAACTTTGGAAAATTAAAAAAATATATGGTTATTTATATACCATACGCATATTGCATTCATATTTGGCAAACTTTTTAGTGCATATTTTCCAGTCTTTAGTAATTATACTTAGTTTTAGAAAATATTTCCTTTTTCAAGGAAAGTAGGGAATTTTGTGCATAATACCCAAGCAATCTACTTCCGTGGAAAGATGCTGTCGAGTTAATAGAAGAAAAATAGTACTTAATTTGATTTGAATATATAATTATATTAACCTTTATCTCATTTATAGAGATGATGTATTTGAATCAGTTTAAATTCTATCGTTTTAAAACAAATCGGCCCATCTCACTAGCTTATATAAATTATCTTGGAGTTATTGAAAATGATCTTTGTAATGCGCAATTATGATTCTGGTCTTTCATGCGAAATAAACGAGGAAAAATTAGGATCCACTTTCATTTTCAAAATAATAAAATTCACTCACAAATTGCCATATTTATATTGTCTACCAAAAATAAGGAAATTGATATTGTCCGATAGTTTCTAACATTAACTTATCCACATCCTAAATTGCAAAATGGTAAGTCAATACTAAATCAATCACCTAAAGTATTAAAGGTACTTTTCTATCCAGAACACCATTGAACTTGCGGTTAATACGCCGAGTCACCGTAACCTTCTGCCAGAGCGGTTTCGCCTCTAGCGTGGTTTACACGTCGAGTACCGTGCTACTTTCTCCTGAAGAAGCCTCCTACGACGGAGGCGAAACGTCGAGTTCTCTCCTTTCTCTTTTGTTCTTTTTTCTTTCTCTCCCTCCCCCATTTCTGTCTCTCTTTCCTTCTCTTACTCTTTTCACCTTTCTTTCTTTTTCACGCCCCCCCTTTTTTTCATTCTTCTTCTTTTGGTCTCTTTTTCTTTCTTTTTCTTTCTCGCACTTGCCGACAGAATCAATTATAGAAGCTATGTCTACGTGCCTACAACTCAGTTAAAAAAGGCGTAATGACGTTGCAAGTGGCAGATATTATGAAGGGGGAGATGCGCAGTCACCATCTGACCATCCTCGTCTCCCACCGCTCACGTGTTTATAGGCACGAACGGAGGTTGAAAAAAAAACAGTTCTCGTATTATTTCCTAAAGATATCCATTAGCTCATGTATATTCTTAAAATATTTTTAAAATCGGTTTATTAGTCTGTATCTAAAATTTAATGTATGTTATTTCTGGATTTATGTTTTTCGATAGTGTTTCTCTATGTTTATTAAATATAATTGATCTTTGTAACTGCACTTGTAGGCCATAAACAAAGAAATAAAGTTCATCTAACTTTTTGTTAGTATAAATAAATTTATAACTATAGGTCAATAGGATTCTCACACTTAATAAACTGTATTCTTAAAATTCGATTTGCCTTAAAAAAATGTTCACTGGCAAGAATTCGTGTATAAGACACATATGCCTAATACGTGCTACAGATGGCGTTTTTAACATTGTAGACAACAGATGTTCTACTATTTGCTGTTGTATTCGGAATTTGCAAAATGCAACTCTTTGAATGATTCTGTGCAAATTTACGTAGTGTTCACTGACTTTTGATAGGTTTTATATACCGTGGCTCATATGATTTTATATCCATTGCGTACGCTATTCAGATCAACAGTAAAGTGTTACGTTTAGTACCAATTTTGTGGTGTGCTATACCTGACTCAATTTAATTTCATGGCTTTATTAACGATACATCTGGTTGTTTTCGAAATATTAATTTGTGCAAAGGAAATTTACTCGTTACATAATACTTTTTCCCAAAATTAAAAAAAATATATTGGAAAATAGATACAAACATATATTAGATTTGCTTCTCTAATGAGTATATAAAAAGTTGTAGCAACTACATTCTTATGAAAAACCCTGTAGATTGATACGCGCTGGTTCTAAACGAGTTCGTCCGGCCCCAGGGTGTTGCCTGGATACCCGAGCCTAACAAAAAAAAAATGCGTCGTTTACACATTAACCCAATTTCTCTACGTTGAGGCGTTCATTATTGTCATAACTCCGAGGAAAATAGAGAGTTGGCATTAAGTATATTATACGGGAGAGAAACAAAAAAGCTTAGACTTAAAACACCCATCGGTTTATTGTGTTGTAATAATTAGTTGTGCAATGTACAAGGTTCAACTTTTAATATACGCAGACATATTCAATTAAGCGACTAATGATAAGCAACAAAGAATGAATAGGTTAGTGTCTCTACTCATAGACAATTTTTTCTAAGACTCAAAAACTTTTTTCTTCCATTTCTGTTGTTATAGTAACAAGTCGAAATTCCACTATGCTTCGTTCATGTTAAGAATGCAGACTTAGTATAAATAGGCCTTCAAATACGGGCTTCCTATTGGCTAATCGTCGAGGCATATTCACACATGAGAAACGAATGTAATTTCTTCATATGAGATTTCTGTCAATTGATGTCAGTTATTAAATTTACTTATCATTTTGGTATCGTTGTTTCCGGCAGCTTTTCATTGTATTTTTTTGTCTATGTAAACAAGTTGTGGCAAAAATAGTTCTTTTCAGAGCTCTTTTATCTCATCATTTAATAAGTCAATATACTATACAATTAATTATACAAACAAAATAATGTGTACTCTACTATTGCGAGATTACAGCTTCGGTTCGGTATGGTTGAGGAAGCGATAGTAAATCCAGTTACAGGATCATCAAAAATCCTCAAGAGAAGCATATTGCCAGTAGTCAGAGGCTAATGGCTTACAATTTATATCTGCAACTGAAGCAGGAGAATTGCAAGACAGAATCTGTTAAGTTGACTGCAACACAACTTGGGTTAAGTGAAAGAATAGTGTGGGACATTGTTAAAGGGATTAATACAACAGAAATTCCCAGCTCGCCCGCAAAGAAACGCCTTCGTGGAAAAATGTATCAACTTGTTAACATAGTTGAAGAAATTATTATAATTACAGATGCGGATTCATCGTCAACATTCATGTCGAAATTATACTTTCAAATTTTTGATTCAAGTTTATACATGGCAATATTGTTATTTTAAACCCCAAATGCAATCTCATTTACTTTCTAACATAATTAAATAAGCTCCAACTATTTCGGTAAATTAAACAACTGAAGGATACACGTACACTACCGCCCATAATAGAATGGACAACGCCTATTTCATGTAAAATTTGACGCTTGCTTCAAAATTTTAAAGAAAACAATTATAAGGAAAATATTTATTCATTTACAGCTTATAGCACATGTCTACACAAAAGAAAAAACTAATAATTACCTAAAATATTGTATTGTGTTGTTTGTACTGTATCTAGTTATTTCACGATTTTGAATTCTTGCATGAATACAAGTACTTCTTTTTAAAATATTTTGTTAAAATTTAAAGTGTCCATTCTATTATGAGCTTTAGTGTACATACAAACAGAATAATGTTTTTCCCTTCAATTTAGACAATATGTAAACATTTTCAAAATAGATACATACAGAATAAAAGCAACACAAACCCAAACTACTCCTAAATTGTTATTCCAGCTTTCTTTTTTTACAGTTTTTAATGATATTACGCCTTCAATATTAATTATCAATTACTGAAAAGTTTTACATCGATCTTGAACACCTTTTCATTAATTTATTGGTGTTAAGGCTTCAGGTTATTTGACGAATTTACACTTCTCATTTCAATATCACTAAAAGACAGTATTCCAACGTACTTCTGGTTGTTAAATTCTATTGGAGCAAAGTAAACAAGTTTGCCATAACAATGAAAACCGCAAATTTTTAGTATTCATAGCGGAATGTCGCTGTATCGTTCGACTTTGACAAATCGTGAAATTTATCCATCGAAAGTTAAACGATTTAAAATTTAAATGAACTTTTTCACTTTTCAAAGCCGATCATTAATGAATGCTTGAGACTCGATTAACCTTGCGCAATCCAATTGAAATATGTCTCGATTATAATCGTAAAAATGGACAGATATTCATATTTGGACGGGAAAAAAAATGATGAAAATTTCTAGCTATAATATCTTTTGTAAACTAATATTATAATTTGTCTAGTTGTCTGATAGAAAGCCACAGATAGATAATTATAATATGGCCTCGCATTGCCAAGGGTGCAATTTGGTTATGTCACGTAGAATTATGGGTGAGCTTTCAGTGATTTTAGCGATATGTATTAATTTATATGTTAAGTCGACGTTTAACTATATATTTTATCGTCAAGGTGATATGTACGAGTATGTAATTAAATTGTATAAAATGTATTAAGGTCGCTTAATGGGAGTTACATGTATATATTTGGTAAAAGAATTTTGCGCAGATCTGGACAATTTAGCAGCCAAGTACATTTTTAGACATTGTTAATTTTAATGTACATATTTTAAACGCATTTTCTCTATTTACATTTAAATAATGCAACAAATAAGAATCATATAGAACATATTTACGAAGTTAACTTATTATCTGGTAAAGAACTGTATTAATTTATTATCACAGAAGTGGTGTTGATGTTATTGGACGTTATGTTATTGAAAACATATTTCACTTAAAAACTAAATTCAAATCAATTTTCATTTAAACTGTAGAGCTGTAGAAATTTCGCTGAGTGTATATAGGAAGGGAATAATTGTTATTACGCATTTTTATAAATCTATCTTGTTTACAATATTTTACGTAGTACTTTTTACGATGTTATAAAGTTTAAGTTGTTTTACATGTCATTTTGTGAGATATAATTTATATATACCTTTTGTGAATATCGAATGCTAATAAAGGCTACCTAATTGATTTTTTTGTCATCTTATGTGTTTCGTTTTTCTATTATTAACCATGACATATGTATTCTTTTGCACCCGGAAAAAGTTTAGTTATTTACAACATGCAAAACTATGCCATCATAAATTCAAATTAGAAAACTACTTTAATATTTGACCTTTACAAAAGCAAAGCCTGTTAATATATTTGCAAAAGATAACAAGTAGCAGTCTTTTAATGTTTTACAAAAATCAATTGTTTAGCTGCAAAGCATTATTCTCATACCATAACCTTTTAAGTTTCATGTCGCATTTAACCTTGCCAATAAAAGAAAGACATCCACTATGATCAAAGCATGCGATATCCACATTAGCACAAAGAAATTAGCGAATTAGCAAGCTGTTACATACTTATTCGCGGATTTATATAATAGAAATTCTTTGAAGTAACAATTAGAGAAAACAAAGCTAACGATGAGATTTTATCTCGCCACTGCTAAAAATAAAATCAAGTTCCTGTTGTTTTAGCTAATCTCCGTGGTTATATTTACGGTAAACAAAATTATGTAAGCCCCCTGTATAATGACATTTTCTCGTCAAATTATTGGCGGTTTTACAGATAATCTTCTTCTTGCGTTAAGGCGACTAGGATTGCATCCAATAAGAGAAGTGAAAGTTAGTATGTAACTTCGAAGAAGTATTTGCTTGAGTAATTGAATAAATCTGCAAGTTATTGGGATTGGCGAAAGAATGAGAAAAATACTCTTGACCTTAACCGTTTTTGTTTTACTTAAAGAATCGAATCTAACCCAGTTTTTTACAAAACAAATAATAGGCGCTTGTCTATCTTATATTTATGTAACAAATAGTATGCAATCCTGTAATAAGTTAATCAAATCAAGCCTTATACTAATATACTATTAGAAAGTAGACAAGTAAATACCAAATACTTTTGCATAATTCCTAACTCTTATCTTGTTTGGCGTACGGTAAATAGCGGAAAATAATAATACTAAACCTGTAAAAATGTAAAATAATCATATTTGATTTCTTGGTATTAAAATATTGCGCTTTTATCGACAAAAATGTTACACAGCAACACAACACGTTAAAATTATATTGGTTCTGTTTAACTCTGAACACAATAATAAAAGTAATAATGGATTACATTGTCCAAGACCATTCTTTTACTAATTTTGTTGTGCTGAATCCGAAAATCATATTAATTGTTGGGTATCATATCAAAATTCAACTCTATGCCATACTATGCTCTTTGAAGAATCGCTAATGCGGGTAAGTTATTACTTAAGGACTGATAAGATATAAACAAAATAGTAGATAATAATAATAATGTATTTATTTATTTAAATACAATATTAGTCACGAATGTAGTACAGGTATTTATTTTAATAAACATTAACAAATTATAAGAGTACTTGTAAAAGCACAAGCAACAATCAAGCAATAAATTTTTATTTGCTGCGTTTTCTGCTGTGTATTTTGGTTTGACAGTCCTTTTGAACACTTCACCAATAGTCGGCCATCATATGAGGATCCCATCTTCCTTGGTACCGAGTTTCCATGGTTTTTAGGTCTTGATGAAATCTTTCGCCTTGTTCACCGCTTATAGCACCTAAATTTTTGGGAAACTTATCGAGGTGACTGTGAGGGAAATAAAGCTTTATTGCTCATGTTATAACTTAGGCGGTGAAATTGTTGAAGCATTAACTTCATCAGATCTTTATAACTTGAGGCTGTTTTGTTTTCAAGAAAATTGTTCACAATCATAGTGAATGAAGTCCGGGTTTCTTTCTCAGCTTCCTTCACTAAATTGATGAAATTTGGATCTGTCATTAAAGTTTTAATTTGAGGCCTATCAAATACTCCAGATTTAATTTTTTCATAGCTCAGTCGTGAAAATTTTTGACATATGTACTTGAAACAGTCCCTTTGCAAATATAGAGCTTTAACATATTGCTTTATAAGACCCAATTTGATGTGAAGAGGCGGAAAAAATACTTTTTCTTTGTCGACTAAAGACTCACTTACAATATTCTTCATCTAAGGATGTTCTGGAAGCCCAATGTTTCTGAATCCAGTGTTGGTTTCTAGCTCTTGACTATCCCAGAGACACAAAATGCGCGGAAATCTTGTGTATTCTTTTTCAAAGCCAAATAAAAAGTTAACCATTTTGGGATCCACATAGATGACCCAGTTGTAGTCTCTATATTTTAGTAACTTTATAACCTTCTCAATGTCGTTATATATTTCCTTTAAAGTAACAGAATATCCAATAGGAATTCAATCGGAAACGTTCCCGTTGTGTAATGGGACAACTTGAGGCTTCTGCTTACGCTGTCGATAAACAAACACCACTCACTTGGATCATATTGTACAACGTCCACTTTAGTTGGCAAACCTGACACATTGTTATAATTATTTGAACAATTAAGAATTTACTACATTTAGTTAACGATTTTCAAAAATTTTGAAATCGGCAAACAAGAAATGCCTTAGAAGAAAACGTGACATGATAAGGAAAAATGGGTTTTCAATTTTGGTATTAGTGTACCTATATTAGTTAAAAATAAGTGTCAGATCTTAGTCATTTGTTGATCAGCGTTATTTGCGGTTTAGTGGTAGTTAGAAGGCAAGGTCTAAGAGTTTCAGCAAGTCTCTAGCGTTCGGCAGTAAACAAATAAAGGAATATTTAACTTCTCACAGGTTTCTACAATACTCTTAGAAAAATGGGTAGACAAATTTGTTACCAATTATAACTAAAAATGAAACCTCAAAGCATACACTCCCTTAAATCTATTATATAGAAAACCTGCAGGATATTCTTTTTTCCATTTACCTCGTAGATGCTCAGATTTATGGGAGCAATAAGATACCGTTTGCCTTACTAGCATACATAACAGAGATAGATCTTTTTGTACTATTTATTATTATTATTCTTTCAGTGTATTTACAATGTTCTTTATAGATAAACTTTTTGACCTCTATATTGTCTGACATTTGTCTCATCGCAACTTACAATACAATCAGGGCTTACACCTTTTATAAGTTTCTCATAATTATCTATAGTTTACGGATTTGAATTAGCTCGTTCAGATGAAATGGGAGGCGAAAAATGGTTTGACAGATTGTTTTTATCGTGTTACATAATATTAGGGGTTCAATCTCGACGAGATAGACTATTTTTATTATGACTATTTCATTCCTATCCGATCCATCAAGACATCCTTTTGATAACAAATAAAGGTCATGTGAATCATACGGAAAGCCCCGTTCTGATATTGCGTTGAGGTGTTTCCTAAAATATATTTCTTCTTCATTTGTAAAAATACGGAGATGCCGTGAAGAATTTTGTTTATTGTTTTCGTCTCTATATTTATGTCCTATTGTAGATTTGGGAAATATACACTTTGGCCCCTCTCGCATGAGACAACTTGACAACTTAATTAACTGTTTCAAGTAATGCGCCTGATTTTTACCTTTGATGGCATTGCATATCATTTGTGATAAGTTCTCATCAACCTGATATCAAAATTTCAATATAATAATATCGCCCCAAGAAACCTTCTAGATTGAGCCCCACATAACCGCAAATATGCAAAAATAACATTATTGTTTTAACTACTTCTTTTCTATTATTATGTGAGTTTTGTATTCCACTGGCAATCTTTTAATTTTTTAGATAGACATTTAGAATATTGGTAGCGTCATAAATTTCCGCCAACACCAACATTAACACCAAAATATCCTATAAAACCTGTTACTTACACCAGGTACCAAAATTTTATTACTATATAAACATAGAAATCACAACATCCTGTTTCTGTAGTAAACTATACCTCAACATCCAAATACCTAGTACTCCATAAGTACTATACTTCGATATCTGGTTGACAGGTTATGTTAAGCATGTCTATAAATTTTTTGATAATAGTATGTATCTTTTATTTCATAGGTTTGCAAACTAAGCAAAATTGAAGAGATTCTATATGAAACTTGTACTCTTTACATTAAACCATTGTTTTCTTGAATATTTTAAACAGATAAAATTGAATTTACTGAAATAATCAGTAATTATAACATTTATGACATTTAGATATGGAGAGGAAGAAGATCTGAACATTCATCAATTTATATTTGCGTACTCTTCTACAATGACTTATCTCTATTTTATATTCTTTGATTTCAAGGCTTTAACAAATGTATGCATATATATATATATATATATATATTAACATATTCCAAAATATTTAACCAAATTAAGGAAACTTGTTTTTCAAGTAACGCTGCAATTAATCCTTGCATTTAAACAAGTTTCTCCAAACATTATTTTTGATCTCGATTGTTTCGATAAGTGGTTATGCAGAACAATATATACCTTTAATATCTGCATATATCGTAAAATCGGTAGGAATTCGAAATGAAATGAAGACCTTGAGATCGCGACCGGTCATTCTTCATTCCCAGAATACATTGTTTTTATTGGAGCCTGGTAAATTTCTGGTGACCAGAATAATAACATCGGCGTGGGCAGAAGTTAGCGGTACCAACCGCTGCTTCGCACTAGTGAAAGTGATGTCAGAGGTCGCGTAACCGCATAACAAAACATGTGTACATATGTATGTATGTACGAATACTAAGCTGCTGTATCACATCAACTTTTGGAATTTACGTGTAACGTGCTTAAACTTTTTATTGTTGGATAATCAGTAGCGTCTTGTGGGTTTTACTGAATACAACAAGACTAAGAAGGATGCGATTTAACCGATGTTCCTATTAGGAAATTGCTTACTTATGAAAATAAAGCAGAATATATGCTTTATCCAAATTATAGCCGTTTTGTACTAATTTTCAGATAATTTTTATACTACATTTGGCGTCTCTTTGCTCAGTTATCAAAGTAGATTGAGTTTCTGTTGGTAATATACTTAAAAGTAATTTAAGCAAAAACGAGAAAAATATAGGTGAATGATTTTAGATATGTAACTTGTTAAAATATATATAGTCTTTAGAAATTAGAATTAAACTAAAAAATACCTCAGCGGAATCCTACTTCAGCAAAGCTTTTATGGGATCAACTTCATTCTGAAGGAGTTAAAATCAATGTAAAAATTCTAAATTAAACGGCAAGAAGAATGCCAAAGCTATGTCAAGGGGCAATAATGCACAGATGTGGATTGTAGATTGTCTCGGACTAATTTATTGGGCTCATTCGTAATGTTTCGATTTCTTCGAAATACATCCTAATGTAGTTCAGTTTTTACGTCCTTACGTAAATTCAACAATATTATGACAACATCCAATCGATATTGCAGATATTTAGTTAGTTTTAACTTGCTTTCTAAGGTATATATTCTACGCGACAGTTTCGTTTCATGAAATTTTGGGTTATCTGGTCAAAATTAGTGTAGCACAAAACGCATTATCACTCCCAGAGCCAAGACGATAAGCACAAAATTTTAAGAAATAAGACGTAACGTATGTATGTGTTCCAGCAGTTAAAGGGAACCTACATACAGAATTGGCTTCAAATATTCCAGACCCAGAGGAAAAGCCAAAACTAAATATGGTTGCAAAAAGACTAGATTGAACTAATGTCACATAATTAGTAGTTTATTCTTGCGTTTTATTCACTAAATTAATACCAATCGCAGTTTTAAATTCTAGTTTTGTTTATTCAAATTTATAAATGTGTACTGACATTAATTAAATTTACAACTTACGCATGTGTGTAAATAATTTTAATCATTTAATTTTTCTTTGCCTTTTGGTTGTACAACACAAACAAACAATATACAAACATTATCCACAAGACATAAAATATGTAAATTGGAATTGCTGCTGAGTACGTAGTAGGTTAAGCTTGCAAGTAGAAGGCTTACATAATTTAGATTTTAAGAAACTGTTACGCAGGATTATATGAAATATTTATGACTTTTCAAAAGGATAAGCTATTAAATGGCAAAAGCAAAAAAAATCATAAGTGCAAGTATTTCTTGCAAATACTTATAGAAAACACGTCAAATATATTAAAATAAGTAAAAAAATAACAAAGAAAAACTTGGTCATGTATTTAGTGTATACAAAGAAACCAGAACAAAACTTATGCATGCATAATAATCTGGGGCATTAAGATATAAGAAATCACACAAGCATATTGGTGGACTAGTTTAACCGAAAAATTATTGTACATTAATATTTTTACTGAAAAATTGTTAGTAAAAAACTAGTTAATGGACACTTTTAACGAAAGCAACATTCAAATGTTAGGTCTATTGATATCTAATAATCACAAACAGCTTGCTTATTTCTTAAAACCTTTTGTACTTGCTTGCATAAAAGTGTCTCACTCAAATTTTAAAAACATACTATCATATTCCGGAAAGAATTAAAAATTTAAATATAAAAACTTTGAAATTAAATTTGGGGCAAACTCTAATAAATATGAGATTGGTAAATTCTTTGATATTAATTTTTTGTAGTTATCTTTGTATATTATTCACGTATTTCACACCTTTGTAAAATGAAATGGAGAAGATGTTATTATTATTATTAAAAATTATTAAAACTCAATTAAACAGACAAATAAAGCATTATATTTTTCTATACATATATACAAACTTTGAAATTATACGAGAGTTTGGGTACAGTCCCGGATCAAACTGTGAGTCTCATTTATAATGCTTGAGGTTTTTTTTGTAATAAATTACACTTGATAATACAGGCAAGTTTTAGTATTCTTATGTAATTACGATTGCCTAACAATATCTTGTCGGCGACTAGTTAATAATTCAGGTATTTTATTGCTTTAACCTTTTTTGTCAAAGTTGAAATTCTGAGTAATAGTTAAGTTTGCTTAAATATTAACAATTATTTGGCCAAGGAGAACGATTATTTTATATAAATTCTTTTTTATGTATCTACTAGCTTTTTTATAACACATATTTTGTAATATCATTATTATTTTTATAAACGTTTATATTAACATTATGTTATAATGAGATCAAAAAAGTCTGATTAAGTTGGCAATTCGGAAGCAGATATTTCTTGTTCGTTACACCTATAACTCTTTATCAACTTCTTTTATCACTTTGTTGTTGCTATTAGTGTGCTGATGTTTTGTAGTATAGGTTATGTGCAGGATGTCTTTGAAATAAAATAAAAAAGTGCGAAGAATGAAAAGATGTAATTATATAGAATATAAATCCAAAAAAAATTGGGTCAATTACGATGCGATCGTCAGAATTAAAAAACTCCAGGATATTGCAATATGTGCTGCCTATGGATGCAAAATATGTATACATAATACGTACATTGGATAACACTGTCCACCTTCCAAATAGCATTCTAAGAGTTCAATAGCATGCTTACGTACGAATATTTCGGCTGTGAATAATAAGCAACCTTTTATTTTAAATATCTTTATCATATCTTTTCTTCCGTCTGCGAAGGAATGTTCGCAAAATATTTTGGATTTAAGTCTAATAAAATTAGATCTTTCCATTTTTCATACTTTTTATTTTATTTTATGGACACCCTATATGATTATTACTTTTATTGCTGTATACGTATATATAAATAACAGTACCTCTCAGTACTATGTACGAGCATATGAAAACGGTATCTTTCATGGAACAGGATAGTTTTATAATTGTAATATATTTTCGCAGAGATATTCGAGATGAAATGTGTTCTTCTATATCTTTAAAAGAAGAATTCTTTTCAATAAAGAATAACGTTTCTTTATTTAAAAGAATTTTGTTACAAACAATATATCACTATGTATCTAGACAATAATGTACCATTTAACACTTCCTCGGAGTAACGTTTTCTTGGTTATTTTATTTTTATACGCGTATCATATGTAAGCTGTCATATAGGAGTACGCAAGTCATTGCAGTTTTATCCATATGAAGTGACTATGGTTCCGCAATTAATTCCGTGAATACAATACAGCCATTGGTTTTTGAATATCAATATCGAATGACGTTTTAAACAAGACATTCTTTACGGGTGAAGATTGGTTCCACTTGTCTGGCTGTGCGTACTCACAAAATGATAGAATTTTGTCAAAATTAAAATTAGTGTGTGGGTAGCAATGTTATGCAGACAAATTCCAGGATCTATTTTGTACCCTTTTCTAAATCAGGTAAATCCAGTGGTAATGTAACATGGTTATTTTCAATAAGCAATGGTCCCCACTGCAGTATACCCTCAAAGAATAATAGGTACAGGAAAATTGTCACTAAGTCACCTGATCTGTAAAATATTTCGTAATAAATTCCATAATATTGACGATTTAAGCAAGTAATAAAGAATACCATTTTAGCAGAGTTTTTAACGAAATATGCTTTTCTTGGTAATGAGCAACCCAACAGGTTTATAAGCTATTTTAACTTGTTATAACACCAGGAGTCTTAAGGTGTATGAAAGTGTGTGTACAGTGCTCCATGGGCTTGTTACTGCACCACCTCGCCGTCACTGTACATGTTGCCAAACTCAAGTGCTGACCTTTTTACTACTGGACTACCCAGTCGCCTAAATCTGTTGATTTAATAATATATACTTGTTACATAGAATGTATTTTATTTAATAATATATTTGCTGTGGTATTTTAAAATGCTTTTTTATAATAATAAATAAAATTTTTATTTCATTTCACTATTAAAATATAGTCAGTAACATTTTTACTACATACCCAATAAATTAAATAATTTAATTAGATAAGTATGCCACTGACAAAATCGGAATGTACACGAACTTTATCAATGTTAATGCCAATGTTTTATATATACCAAAACAATCAGTATTTTTTATCACACTGTAAAATAAAAGAAAGTATTACACTGAGTACTTCACTATTACTATTGACAATTCTTTCACAGATTTGCTCGTATACATTACTAATTAGAATGTCTGCCAAACTCACTTTAATTTGTTTGCTTAATGTACGATACTCATAGTTACCTTTAAAACAAACACAGAGGAGGCTTAAAACAAATAGTAAGCAAATACATTTGAAGGTGTAAATGGAATAATTACAACACATTTGGTAATATGCTTGTGATTTTGACATTATAAAACGAATGCAGTTGTGCAAACATTTAAAAATATGACACAAGAAGCCTAAGTTAGTTTGCATGTTTGTCATACGTAAATATCATTTTTGGTCTCGCTACATAAGTTATGTAAAATTAAATATCTTCGCAAAACTAACAACGAAATATGCAAATATTTATATACGTTTCTAAAACCAGGGAAAATTAACTAAATGTAGCAAATATTGCAGCGTCATATTTGGTTTGGTGTGCATGATAGCCATATGTTCTGCAAGACCTGCCGACGAGGACTATGCTGAGTATGACGAGGCGGAACCAGCTCCTCCACCTAAACCGACCCCGCGTTCCAATCCATTACTGAACAGGCGAAATCCATTAAGCAGGAACCCACCGGCGAAGAGTACAACTACAACACCTCCACCACCTCCAGAGGTAAATATCTTTAATTCGCTCATATTTATTACATGCTTCGATTAAAACAGCTAGGTACCCTTCAATTGCTTATTAAATAACCTTTTCTTTCAAGTATTGTTGCGACGGCTTGTACTTGAAGGTTTACAGGGAGCTGACTACCATAGTTTTCCTTCGTTAAGATATTACAATACCTGCATAACTGTTTTATTCTATTCATTCAGTCGTCTATGTTTGATCTTTGACAACTAAAATAATGAGGAAAGCTTTAATTATAGTAAAATTTGGTTAGTTAGAATAGTCCGAATGTTTCAGAAGATTGTAGTTATATAGCGTCTGTGCCCAGTGTGTATGGGTTAAAAATAACTCCCTCCCTGGCATTTGTTTAAGGTATAGTACACTAAGTTTTCTCAGCGGCAAAAGCCACAGTGAATACGGAACATTTTTCACTGATTTTTTTAAAGAAATAGACACTTTACGAATAGGAAAATATTCTTATTATAGATGAAATCCTTTGTCAAATTCTGGAAAAATATACACTGTGTTCAAATTGGAATTGGCACGTTGTTATTGTAACTACAAAGTTGTTTATGTCGACAAAGTACATAATACCATTTTTAATGGTGTTAACTTTGTTGACATCAAGAAAACAATTCAGTTGAAGAGACACTTAAAAACAAGTTCTTGATCTATAATTTTACGTAGTTTTGAAGAAGGTAAAAATCTAAATAAAAACTATTTAACAAATATTCGTAACTATCCAGAACGTAGCAATAAAAGAATTATAGGCATTCAAGGACTTTACTACACATTAATATGGAACATAAGTAACTGTACGACAACATTGCCATAATTAACCTGATGTGGGAATTTTGTGTTATACTTCGATTGAAAATAGTATTCAGACATTTGAAGAAATGTGACATCGTAGAGAGTTACATATATTGTAAAAACATTACAGTACTTCGTTTCTCGAAAGAAATTGAAAATATATTTTGATCTGTCATCGAAAACATTGAAGTATTTCAGGAAAATCAATAAAGAATCGGATACATCTTGAATTGTTATTTGTATGGATCCTAAGAGTATATATAAAAAAGGATAAATATTTGTGCAATTGGTTTGATAATCGCTAGGGACGATTTAGTACAAATGTACGGTATAGCCTAACCAGTAAAAGGGTTATATCTCTTGCGTTTTACGAAAAATTACATTACCGCTGCATTATGTTAGATAGTGGATATATATTTTGCGAATTTCTTAAGGGATTCCATTTATTTCGAAGACTGTACTAGAAAATTAACATAAATTATTTGAAGGAAAGGAGTTATCTTCAACTAACGCATTTAATAGACATGCTGTGTGATTATTACGAGGGTTGTCCTTTAAATTTTGCATAATTTGCTGGAGTAAAACGGTAGACAGCTTCTAAAGACTTTATTGTTTGTGGAAGTATTCTTCACGAAGATTAATGCATTTTTACATGCGCTCGAACCAACTGTGGAAGCAACTCGTTTGTTGGTACAATCAAAATTGCGACATTAACTGCTCCTTCTGACTGCTGGAACCTTTGACCACGCAGTCCGTTCTTAATTTTCGGAAAGGTAAAGAAATCATTGGGACTTATGTCCGGACTGTACGGAGGATGATCCAACAATTCGACATTTCTTGCGTTAAAAATTCAATTGTCTTGCGTGCTGTGTGCGAAGTTGCATTTCTTGGTGAAGGATGGTTTGTCATTAGGGATTGGTTTTTCGAAGATGAACAATGACTTGCGTCAAACAAACGTTTGTGTAACAATCGGTAGTAACAGTCTTTTGATCTTGTAGAGGAATTCGAGAGAAATGTTGCGACCACCCTTTTGGAGAAGCCTCGAGAAGGAATGCCTTTTGGTTGACTTTTCATCGCCTTACAACACCCAAACAGGTGATTGGTGTTTATTTTCTGCCTTATATGAGTAAATCCAAGATTCATCATTACTGACTACCACATTTTTAGAGTTTCGAACGTTGAGGTGATATCGAGTTTCTTTACACAAATTCACCCTAGTTGCTCTGTTCTTCGGTCAATAGATGCTGCACCTAATGGGAAACTAGTTTTTTTACACGTAATTCTTCGTGCAAAATGTTTTGAATTGAGGTCTTTGGAATCTCCTATGATGCCTCTATCTCGCGATATGTCATATGTCGATCTTCGTTAATAATCTTCGGCACAGCATCAACATTTTTCTGCGTTTTTTAGTGCACTTGCTCTTGGATTGTCGACAAGACTAATCCGTCCACGTTTGATTACCATTGTGGTGCTTTATTACTGAAAATAGAAACCAACTCGGGGAAGCATTCTTGTTATTTTCGAAAATATTATTGTGATATATTCAACTAACATAACTGTGACACTTCGTTGTAGGTGCAACATTATACGTATCGCACTGAAATTTTGGATTTAGATTAACTAAAGATGGAGATTAATTTTGAGTACTGACAGTTGGTTAGTAGCGCGCTCTATACCCCAATATGCAAAACATAAAGGATATCCCTCGTATGTGTTGCTACTTATCGCAATATAAATTAATCTTTACATAGTGGAATTAAATGCTTTGAATGAATTCAACGGTATCGCTATCTAAATTGTTTTATAACCAAACATATATCTAAAATAATACTAAATATTCATAATACAGGTTTGATTTTGTGTAAATTGTAATATCAAACCAGCAGTTGATATCTTGATCATAAGAAGGCCCATCAAATGAGAATTGAAGGTTTTGCCAGAGCAGGTCACAAAATATATTTGAAAAAAAGGTTTCTCACACCGGGTCAACAACGTTTCTTTAAATATCTAAAATAACAGAATTTGTTTTATCATATGTTGACTAGAACGTGAAAGTCACATTTGACTGTTCTGTTACATACCCCGCAAGCATGAAGACCTTTACGGATGAAATGTCGTTCTACCTGAAACTACATAGATAATATTATTCTTAAAAGAGGTATAGCATCATCTAAATAACTACACGTCACCTTATAGATGCATCCTTCTTATAAAATATTGTACGTTAAAAATACCTCGCTTAGCATCGACGGATAAATAAAATTGCAAATCATTTCGTAATCAAACCAAATGCAATTAATACTAATTCAAATAAAAACAAATTAGGCAATAGTAAAGTTTTCCTTAAATAAGCAAATTTATTCTCGTCTTTACCAATGATATTAATTTAGCGAATACCAATACATTTTACGAAAGCTCATAATTCCCGTATAAAATTATATTCAAACCATTTGTATTCAAATCGTTTCTTAATACTTGTCCCTAATTTAATGGATATTTCGTAGAGCGTACCTCATAAAAGGTGTCGCAACGAATTTAATCATTTCATTATCGAACGAATACAATTATCGTAAATTATAGTGAGAAGATCCTTTTCTTCTCTTGCACGATTTGCAAACCATAAATTACACGGATTACGGATAAACCGAAAGCGAAACTTATCAGCCAGAAAACTCTCACCATCTGCAAAAACTTTTTAAATAATTTAAACAATTTTTAAATAGATACTTAATTTTTATATAAGGCGTATTAAGGAGAATATTTTCAATTGATATGTGTAGTGTTTCCATTAATCTATTTTCTGTTTTGATCAGTGTGATTCCAATTAGATTCGGCAATAAATTTGAAGGTCAGTCACGTGTAATTAAACTGTAAAAATATGATTCTGCTCACATGATTTGGAATCATACTTGATTCATTTAATATTGATTATATAGGCCAAATGTGTTTAATAAAAATAGTCTATAAGAAAATATAAATACCGCGTGTCAACTTAATACGTCGGTGTAAGGTAACTCCCCCTTGAGTAATCTAGAGAGAATTTATTGTTGTTATTGTTATTTGTTCCATTTAAAAAAGTGAAAATATGATGAATTGAATTTTGCAAATATTTCGATGGTCATTTCTTAGAAACTCGATGGTACAAAAATTCTCAAAACATTGCTAGAAACTTGAATTTATTTATATCAAAATTATTTTGCTCTCCTTCTTCTTTTGGGCTTTTGCTTATTTAACGTTTCTGTTCCCACTTTGTTGTTGTTGAAGGCAAAGTACTATTAGGACACCTTCTAATATTCTTTAAAAAACATATTCCTTCTTAAATTTGTAAATTTTTTTACTATATGTCTGGAGATGTTGTACTTACATTACATATATTTCAATGGAAGTATATGATCACAATATTTAAAATATTGGATTAAATAAAACTCCCAAAGTTCTCAGTAGAAATTTGTTTATTAATATATATATATGTGCAAAACTGTAAAAAGCTATAAATTATTGGCAATATGCGTTACAGACTCTTTAAATATCTTTTTTTCAAAGGAAGAAATTAGTTTGAATGAGAGCCTTTGGAAATATAGGCTGATGTTTTGGATAATAGCAAGAAATTTTGCCACTGTATCGTGCAACACAGTCAAGAAGAGAGTCAAACAAATTGAAAGCGAAGAAAACTAAACATTCCGTACACTTAAATGTAAATCTTATATATCAATATTTGTCTCAGAATAATTTTAATTTTTTCCTAATTTTCTTAGAGAAAGAGGACGTATTGTATATTAATGGCTGTGATTCAGAAATTTCTTATGAGCTCCCCCAAGTCTTTTTCCAAAAATTACTTCTTTTAATTTGTCTATTAGAGTGACATAATGTGTCTTGGCATTTTTACCATATTTATCCCTTGACATCACTTTACTAGTTTCTTGAGAAAAATATATTTCCTCCAGATTACCTGCGACATCTCCTGTTCTTCTTCCTTGTGGATTTCATTGCATTGGTACGTGGTCGTTAATACATTTCCAGATCTTTTTGAATATATATTCGCTTTATCCGTATTTTCACCTTTTTAGTTGCCAGCATCTGTTTGCCATTTTGGCAAGGTTCAACATTTGTTATAGTTTAAGAATAGGATAAAGTCGCGAGCGATGGCTCAATTATTTTAAATAATTTATTAAAGTGAACAAATAGGGGACTTAAAGATCCAATTGGTTTCAAATAAATCTTTGATGTAAGTAAAACATACAGATACTAAAGAAACTTTATTATTTACAAGCACAAACAGAAAATATAGCTATAATAACTATAAACCAAAGAAATGAACATTGGTGTATACTGATTTCTTCATCCGCATCGAATACAGTGATGAGGAAACGTTTTCATGTAACCATCTATGACAAGTTACGCACTTTGTACAGTCTTCTTTACTTGTTGTACATTGGTAGTCTTCCTCACAGCCAACACCAATGCTCTTCTATATCCTCTTCACCCATGTCTGTACCGCTCATTAAGTGTATACTTTCATCACTCTCTGAAAAAGACACAACTTTCATTTATATAACTTTCGGTTGGACTTTATTTTCCTCTTGCATATGGTTTCTGTTTCTTTTCTGGAACTTTTGCTTTGTGTTTTTTTTTATTCTGTAGTTGTTCTTCGTAGTTTGTCCTTTCTGCTACAATTCTTTTCGTTTTATTATGTAGTCAGGTCAAGTAAATATCGTAGCAAGTTGTTTGCTGCGTATACATGCAGATTGAACGGTAGAAGTACTGGGAACGGGAGGAATTACATCTAAACCCGTTCCAGGTGTTTTCTCATCAAAATGATCTGTCGAGTCTATGTTGGAAATTCCGTCTTCGTTATTTTCTTTGCATGTTTCCAATTCTTTTCAGTATTTTCTGCTTTATTGTCTTCAGCTTTTATAATCGGTATTTCACTGACTTACCAAAGACAATGGATTTAACACAGCTCTTCACAAAATTGTATACTACTAATTATAAGTTAGGCAACCATTTGAGTTTCTCTTCTATTATTGCGATATATTTCAAATATAACGAAAAGCCATCTCACTCACTAAGCCATCTTTTCCGACTTTACCATATTCTTTTCCCCTTATACTGTCCCTTATTTAAAATGCAGGATCAAATTAAAGAATTCGCGCAGCTATAATAATTATTAACGTTTCGAAAGCACTATTTAATTTAATAATTGAGATGTGCAAATCAAAAAAATCATTTTCAATTGCCTTAAAATCTGTTGATTACGGGTTCAGACGTTAAGAGAATCATATAAAATTGGAAAATAACCTCTCATCGATAAGAAAAAGCACAAACAAACAGCATATGTATGCATTTTACGTAACAGTCACTAAATTTATCATTAGTTCTGCAACTTTTCTCAGCAGTTTGTTCGTTTTATTGTCGAACTAATCGAATTGAAACAAAAACCGTTGCGTCATTTCAAGCCTGCAAATCAGTGTCACTAGGCCATTTCGCGGTTATTTGCCTCGGCTACTCTCCATTAGCTTTGGTATATTTTTAATTTTCACCTCGAGTCCGTGACTTCTTAGACGAGTTGTGCAAGTGCAGGTCGCAGGACATCCTCGCATCGCGACCCTTTCTTTTCTCGAGAACGCCCCATAACTGACGTAGCGTGCCGCAAGCCACTCACCTTGATATTTAACAGAAGATATGGACGTCGTTTCGAAAAAATATATAAAGCGAACGATAGGCTGTTTTACGCGCTCTAACCGGATCGCTTGATGTACGTGTATGTAGATGTATTTTGACTATATTTGAGCAACATTCGAGAATTTCTTTAATGCATAGTATCTGCTTGTCAGCGTAATTTAACCGATATAGTTGTACGGTTACGCGACCTAGACAGTGCGATTGGTAACAGTTTGAGGTTTGGTCGACCTTAAAATGTCGTGGCCGATATTCACTATGCTTTCGTCCTTTGTAAATTTTCTCTTTTAACTGCAAATATGCATGTATATATAACGAATGGACATGTAACTATTTGGCTAATTTCCGTTTTTATTTCCAGTAAAAATTAGCTCAAATATTTTTGAGATTAAAATTTTTATTCAAATGGTTAATTCAAATGCGATAACTAAATACTTTATGCGACACTCTTTAAAACATATCTTTTATTTTTCTGTCTCGTAATATAACAATAGTTCTGCTTACCACTAACCAAAAGCAGTATTTTTTAGGAAGATTCTGTTGCATTTGGGACATGGTTTGTTGGTCTTTGGGATTGAAACCTAACCTCAGAATATTAGAACTATAGTAACTAGTACCTGCAGTCTCCTTGTATTAGTATTTTTAGTTATTTTACATTAGTCTCGTCTGTTCTTATTGTGTTATTCTTATTGATTTCTTTTTCATCTGTGAGCTTCTTATTACTTGCATTTACTTATTTATTAAAATGGGTATACTAATTTAAAATAATAAAACTATTTCAATTAATAAAGCATGAAATTATTTAGATAACTCAAAAATATAGGTTTGTTTACTCAGTATGTATTCTATAAACATCCATTGTGGTTGCTAAGCTGAATCAAATATTATCCAAATTTTGCTGAAGTAAATTTTGTAGCTGTTCATATTTGCTGCTCCTTGTTTGAATAAACCGAAGCAGAATTGTATCAAGTAATTTAAATACCTCAATGATAACGGTACTTCAGAATAACCTTCTTACTTATTTCCACTCTCGTTTGATTTAACAAAATCAAGGCAATAGCTGTAAGTTATTAACAAGTACAAGAGATCTGCAAAATGAAAATGACATACCATAGTCTATATAAATACATTTTTACAATATTTCTTCCTTGGTAACACTTTACTACTTTATTGAAAAGAATGTCTTCCCTCCAGATTACCTGAGGTATCTCCCGTGTTTTCTTTTGCTATGGGTTTCATTACAAGGCTACGTTGCTGAAAATATTTCTCGATTTTCTAAACATACATATAATCGATCTATCAGGATTTTCATGTCTTTATTTGCGTGTATCTGGTTTCGATTTTAGCAGGGTTCAGCATTTGTTATAGTTTTGCGATACTATATTCCTTAATTATATAAGTATTATAAAAAATACGTAAGGTGTACACACTCACGCTACCTCTGTTTTATTACAGTTTGATACAACTTCAGCATTCTTCTAAATAATTTATTCAATGTTTCTGCGTTAAATTTAGTTCATTGCATTCACTCAGAATGAATGCGTGCCCATAAAAGCTTTCCTGATGATTATGGTTATCAGACCATATTTCTGATGACACTCTCTCCTCCTTTCCGTTGCAAAAAGACTTTGCAGAGCCTTAAAGAGTACTTGGGGTCGTTATGGGTGATAACACTAGATGGTGGTTTGGTTACTCTTTTGTTGAAAGCAATGTTACCTATGGAAGTGACGTGTGAACGCTGAATAAAAAGATAGAAAACAAAATAATGTCAACGGGGATGATGTGCTAGAGACGTTGCTGTAAGGAGATATTGTTATATCATGAAAGAATAAGAGAAATAATAGAAGTTAATACATGAAATAGAACGGAAACAACTATTGTGATACGGACACATAAGGAGTATGGACCAAGCCAGACTATCACAATAGCTTTGGAAAAGGAAGCCTGCTAATACAAGGAAAGAAGCAAGATCAAGGAGGAGTTGAGAAAAAGGTATTGAAGAAGCCATGCAGAAGAGAGGACTGGGGGAAGTTGGTTTTAGGGATAGAACCTCTTGGAGATTTGGATGGCAAAATTTGCTGTTTACAAACCTCCATAAAGAAAATTAACCTTTGTTGCATCCACAAAAATTTGTAGCATTAAGTATGTGTATTTCACATAATATATTTTTTGTTAATGGATTTTACGGTTAACTTACTGTTAGTAAAAGAAAACTTAGTTTTACAATTTTGTTAAGGCGTGTGTAACTTTTCAGCAGTACAATTTAAGAGCTTTAAATAAAGGAGTTAAGTACCATTTTAAGCTACGGAATTTTAAGTAAGAAGTTTCATTTTGCAGTTCCTTATTATCGTTAAAAGTTTTTTGGACCAACCATTTATAATATACGTTTGATGTTATTATCGTGCCTAATAAGTAAATTAAATAAAAGGTAACTGGATCTAGCTTCTATATAGAAGTGTAGACGCCGCCTTCAGCAAATAAACAAAACATTGGACAAGAACTGTAATATTTGGTATTTAAAAACTGCAATTGTTTCGGAAATTTGGTCTGTTCTTTAAAAATGTGAATCCTAGTTCCAATTTGAGATCACCTTGTAAAGTTACTGCCACTTACCTTTTTGTACAAGATACGATTGAACACACAGCAAATAGAAACATTGCGGTTAATAAAAATCGAAAGGTATACGATTGACCAACGCATGTTTATTAATAAAAGAAATTATTTAAAAATTGATGAAAGTCAAGTAGAAGTTGCAAGAAAATTCCGGTCAGAATGAGGAAAAGAGAATTACATCTTCCATTTTCGAATTTAATAGTTTAAACAAATCTTAAAAGCACCTATGCCAAAAGAGAGACAAACTAACAGAATTAAGTTAAAAAAAGTAACCTGGCTTTTGTACGTTTTACGATATTGCGTTATTATCTAGCACTTTAATAATTATGGAATCTATTTTTAAAGACACATTTACTAGATTAAAACATTCAGCTAAAATTGGAGAATTAAAGTTGACCACGAAACGTTCACGAAATGGCGTTTTTTCGAAAATGCTATAAAATTCCCAAAGCATGTTTTTCATTCACTCAAAGCACACATCATATAATCCTTGAACACATTGTGCAACTAAATAGCATCTAAAACCATGTTACGCTCGTTTTTTAATACGCTATACATACTATCATAATTTTAAATGTACAATCTTTATTATTTTCCTGTACGCGTAAGTTAATTAGCATGCGGTGTGCATCCTGCGCATTCGAATTTCTACTTGCGTAACGTCTACCGCCCGAGACTATATTGTAATTTATGTGGCAGGAAGAGGAAGTCGCAGAAGAGGAGGAAGAGATTGTCGAAGAGGTCCCGGTAGAGCCGAGTTCTACGACGGAGCCGCCTAGAAAATTGAAAGGAGGTATTCTGCGACCCTTTAGAAGCAACGACGATCTACTAGCAGCATTAAAACGCAGAAGGGAGCAAGCTGCAGCAAGTAAGTGTATTAAGATTAGTTTGAATACCTGCCTAAAGGGTTAATTTTGTAAGACTAATGTACTCTTTTGGAGTTAAGAATCATTGGAATGACTATAGCTCCACTGATGTATTATAATCTTTACAGGCATCTGGTCGATTTTGAACGTGCGCTGCAATAATTTATTAATATATTTTTTAGAAGTATCCAATCATCTTCATTATATATTATAAATTGACATATTTTTCTTGAACCTTCTATTAACTTTTGGGCATATTGTTGTGTTAAGGAGCGCCAAATTGTTCCAATTTGGAATGATAATTGCTTAATAGTGTGTTCCAACGTCTAGCAACGTGATACTCATTCTAGTACATCACTTTTCAACTTGTACGCCACGTGTATATGAGTTGATAATGATATTTAGTATCATTATCTTCTCGTAGAATTCAGTACGTTGTGGTATCAACAAACTAACGTTTGGCGAACTTCACTAAACACACCATTTCCACGTATTTCAATTTTCGGTGAATAAGTGTAACAATCCAAAACCCCGTATACTGAAGCAACCTCAAATATGATTTTTGAGGATATTTCTGCACTATAGAATCACGAGATGTCCATGCTTTCTTTCTAGTAACAACTGGGTCAAAATTGCGATTCATTCCCGAAACCAACAATGCTCCAATTTCTGTTAATATTTTCGCATACCGTCATTCAATTGTAGTTATGGAAATTTACACCTGCTTCTTAGCCAATTTCGTCTAAGCTTGATGCAGCGTTAAGATCGAATTCTCAGTAAATAACTGTTCAATCTCATCTTACCTTTTCGTGGTGAATCGACAAATGCCGTGTTGTGACAAAGGATCAACTGTGATTTTATTATCGTTGTACCCAGTTACTAATGACAGACTATAACCTCTGTACGTATTTACTAGCATCTGCTATATTTATTTTTAAGGCTTTTAGGTATATACCAGAAACACAGCTTCCAAGCGAGAGGGGTATGTTATCAAATGCATAAGTAGATGTCTGTAGAGAATTGGATCGTTCAATCGCGGCAATAAGAAAATTAAATGAATAGCTCCCGTAAAGTAGCACTCAATTTTCTAAAGCTAGAGAGAGAACGGGTATACTGGAGAAGATCCAATAATTTCCAAAAAGAACAAAACCGTTATCCTCTGACGTACAATTCTAGAAAGTTGACTTCGGCGAATTTGAGATGGTCTCAACCTCTCGAATATAATAAGACGTATTTAACACATTTTTACAACAATCGACAAAGAACAAAACAACATTTAAAACCACTAAGAAGAACCCAAACTTCATGGATTCAGTAAATTTTACTGAAGCTTATAATTTGAGATGTAGAATGGAAGGAACTAGTTTGTAAATGGCAAAAATTACATTTAGGCGGTTTAAGCTTTTTGGCATATGTTGCTAATTGTAAGTAAAAGGAAGTTGTCATGGATTGGAATTTAGAAGACGAAACTATGATGATCTCACCAGAGCATTTAGTCAGATGGAGGGTCAATTTCTGGTGTAATTTAGAGCAAAAATGGCGCTGTGTTATCACATATAAATTAGTTATTGTGCGCTAAAGATTAGATACCAGAATTCGAAAATACTAAAATTGCCCAAGAAGCAACCACAGTTATATATTTTTGACTGAACGGATTAAAAATAATAAACCCTCGTCAGTGCGAAATAATTAAGAAGCAAGACAGGAACCAATTTGAAGGTGAAGGACCAAAACGACTCTTAAGCAAGAACACCGACCATCGACCATCAATTTGTATCAGTTGGTATAAAATAATTTATATTCAAAACGCAATTCTACCAATCCAGCATTAATTGTTTATTAATCTTCCCTCCTTGAGTTATAAACGGGAATGAAATGTCTTTGAAAGGACATTAAGAAGAACAGATGGTAGATGTAAAAAATATATAAGAAGTTAGAAGAAATCGGAACCTAGCGGATATAAAACAAACTGTATCTATTACAAAAAGGTATTGGATGAGACAATATGCATTAGAAAGGAATTACCTGGAAAACTGAAATCAGAAGTAATCAAAGTTAAAGTCCAAGAAAACCACAAGACCTAAGACCTGAGTATTATCAAGAAAAGAGTAAAAAATGAATACAGTAAAAACAACTCTTCCAATGAAAAAAAAATTACATTCTTTGATAACTCTTCCAATATTCAATAATCATGTAGAAGAAGACAAATTGAAAATAGAAATTATGTTGCAAAAGTATAGGGAAAATTACGTAAAGGGTAGGGAGTTTAGCTTTTAGGATAGAACACATTGTCACTTAAAGACTCATGATTTCTGATATAAACTTGCTTCTTAAATGTTATGAATTAAGACGTATTTGTATACTAAATATAACAGACTCATCACAAAGTGGTAGCATACTTACAAAATATGCCAGTATTTACTGGCTAATATATAAATGGTGCTATTACCTCATACACAGTGTAACTTTTTTCAACCCACTTTGTAGAGCGTAATTTTTACTTCCAGAATATGAGATTATTACAATTGTGCCTACAGCAATAACAGATAGCAGCTCTCCATTAAATCACAAAATATCGAACTATTACTTCTTTTTAGTTCCACGTAATGCAGATAACTAGACTGCTAATCACTTCATGCTTCAGCTGTGCGAATTATACTTTCTTTAAAGCGTTAAATTTAAGTGAGTCAATTACAATTAGCGAAAGAACCTCGATCCCTCCAATAAAAGTTGTATTCTCACGGGAAACAGCATATTAGACTTACAACAATAAAATTTCGACGCAAAATTAACCGAAAATACATGAAATTTAATTAGCAATAGTTAATAGGCAAGCATGAATGGTGCCCGACTACATGCTTGTAACAGAAACCCAGTTGTTGAAAACCAGAGCAAGAATAACTACTACTTACACTGTCCAACATAATTTTTGTTACCTTGTGTATAAAATTTGTTTTTGTTTATTAATTTGGGTATGCTGAATCCAAAAATCGTATTTGTTTTTGCGTGTCACATCGAAATTTACCTCTATCCCATACTATGCTCTTTGAAGAATCACAAATGCGGCCAAGTTGTTACTTAAGAACTGATAAAACATAAACAAAGTATAAAATTTTAATAATTCGCTTATTTATTTAAATGTAATATTAATCACGAGTATGGCACAAGTATTAAAAGCATTAAAAGAGTACAGGAGTACTTGAAAAAACACAAACAACAACCAGGGAACAAATTTTCGTTTGCTGCACTTTCTGCCGTGTATTTTGATTTGGGAGATCTTTTGAAACCTCCAACAGTAATCACAGTACTCGGCCATCATATGAGGATTCCATTTTCCTTGGTGCCGTGTTTCCATGGTTCTTAAATTTTGATGAAATATTCCGCCTTGTTCATCGCTTATAATACCTAAATTTTCGGGAAATCTCTCAAGATGACTGTAAAGGAAATGAAGCTTTATGCTCATGTTATAACGTAGGCGCTGAAATTTTTGAAGCATCGATTTCACTAGATCTTTATAACTGGAAGCTTTTTTGTTTTCAAAGAAATTGTTCGCGACGATAGTGAATGAAGTAAAAACTTCTTTCTCAGCTTCGTTCATGGAGTTGATAAAATTTGGAAGCTATAATAAGTCCATCATATACCCCAGCTTAAATTTTTTCGTATATTTGTCGTGGAAACTTCTGACATATGTACTTGAAACAGACCCCTTGCAAATCTAGAGCTTCAAAATATTGCTTCATAAAACCTAATTTCAACAAACAAGAAATGCTGCAGAAGAAACGCGATGTGATAGAGAAAAATGGATTTCATATTTGCCATTAGCGTAGTTGTATTAGATAAAAACAAGTGTCACATCTGAGTCAGCAGAAAAAACTTATTTATTAGCCAATACTATTCGTTTAAATGTTTTATAATAAACTGAACGTGCTACATACTTACACAAATTGCCCCCTTAAGCAATGGTTTCCTTTCCATTTAATATTTTTAATGTTATTCATTGTTTACAAATAATTTCGTTATTACAATAAATATGTAAACCGATTTAATTAACTTGTAATCGTTTTAGCGAAACCTGGCAGCTCTAAGAATATTCCACCACCAGAATCGAACGATTCCGAACCACCAGTAGAACAAGCTGCAAAGCCAAGCAAATCAACAAATGGTCGACGAAGATTTAATTCAAAATCGGACGTAAATAACAACGCTGATCCCGAACAACCAGCCACAAGTGCACCGGCTAGAACCGGAAGAAGGTTCAGAAGTTAATAATTGAAAACTAAAGAAAGCATTACCAACCATATAAACCTATAGCAGTTTTCCTTTGCATCAACAATAAACTCGTTTCTTCTAACAAGTAAAAGGAAAATATATCAATTCAGTCTTGTACATAAATAATAACACCCAGAATCCGTTTATTGTGTACATTCAATGCTTGTAAAAGGTTCCCGTTTAGGATTACGTTTACGTACAATATGGGAACCTTTCTCAAATAATCGAAGTGAACTATGTAAGTTATTTTTTCTTCTTATTGAAAGCGGTGTAAAGTAATATCAAATCTTCAACGCTGACCTGATAAATATTCTCATTCTTCAGTTTAAGGACAATTTTCGTGTTTTACATGTTTTATAAATAATGGTGACGATAATATTTTGAACATTAAAAAAATTTAGTATTTACTTTGTACAATAAACACTAAAGTAGGTATATAAATTTGTTGTAAGTTAATAGGTATTTTCAATAAAGTCTGTTTTATAAAAAGAAAGTGTTTTTTTGCATAACGGAGTGTAAATAATCTAATTTACCTTTCCGACGTCAAACTAAGTTGTCTAATGCTAAAGACTAAGATAATAAATTAAGCAAGATACATTATAAGATCTTTAAGGCTGCAATAGATTGGTGTCTACACGCCCCTTTTTTAAATGTAAATAACTAATTTTACATTTTAGACAATTTAGACATACCGAATTTATGCAAAAATCGACATCAAATTACTTATTGCAGTCGCGGAAATAAAGTTGCATAACTTCTTTCAATGCGCACAATTTTTTTTATATGTTGGTAGTAATGTATCTCTGTATAAAAGGAAAAGGAATAACAATGGCTTGTAATATTAGTTAAGAATAAACTAATCCAACGTTTATGCAGGTATAGATACGTGCATATGACATAGATATAATACAATATTCACCACATTTCTTTGTTGCTAAAATGACGTAGGGAGCAATCTATTTTGCAGTTGTTAACCTTGAAAGTTCTTAAGCAGTGAAATTGCAATCAGTTTTCCGGGGTTAACGTTATTAGACCGTTTAATATATACAAGGTTGTTTATAGAGACTAATTTCTATGGTTTATCTGAGTAGTCTTACTTCAGCTAAGGCTATTTTCATTATTTTTCAATTAATTGTCGAAATTTCAAATATATTTCACCATAAGTTTTTAAGAGAACTTTAAGTAAGGATAAACGAGTAAAATAGGACAACCTTTTTGGTAAAATTAAGTTATATGGTAAATAATTTGAATAATTATCACCATTTTGGATATCTATGTTCCCTTTACTTTCTTATTTAGTTTTTTTTATTAATTTGAACTGTAAAATATAGTTAAAGTATTTCTCCAAAAGTAAATAATTTTGGATATTTCTCATATATTACATAATGCACAGTATATTCCAAGGAAGTTTAATTCTCGTGAGACTGTACGATAAAATAACTTCCACCCTATCAACCCGTGAATAATTTCGAAGCATTGCTGAGTTTTGTGATCTTTAATAAGGATTGAGATAAAATACATCGCCAGAATTTAACAAAATTGCAACCACTGCAATGATAATAGTACAAGCAAGTACGGTTGGTATACAAACATTTGTTTGCCGCAAATCATCGCTGAGCCTCGAAAAAGCCACCCCAAACGACACCATGACAATTGAATCTTTAATGTAATAAAACGTCGAATTGTGTAACCAGCCTCCGTGCACTCGGAGCCTACGTCCCAATGATTTTTTACCTTTCCGAAAATCAAAAATGGAGTACGTGGTCAAAGGCTCCACTCGTCAGAAGGAGTACTCGATGCCTTCACAAATGCAATTTTGACAAATGAGTGGAATAACTTCTTTCAGAACTGGTTCGAGCGCATGCAAAAATGTATTAACCTTCGTGAAAAATACTTCGAAAAACAACAAAGTCCTTAAAAGCTATCTACTGTTTTATTCCAGCTTTATATATAAAACTTAAAAGACAATCCTCGGAATTATTCTTATTCTGAAGAAATTGGTGAATAAAACAAGTCGCTGAAGATATTCATCGCAGCTGCGAATGAAACCTGCGGCAGAAATCCATCAGACCTCGGTTTATCACCTCGTAACCTGTTTCTACTACAATATGTCAAAATATTTACGCAGAATATTAAAAAAAATGATTCATAAAACTACGAGCCACAGTAATACACTAAATTAAAGAGATAGATCTCACTGTTATCGATATTGGATAAGATTTTAAAAATGTACAAGGATGGAATACACAAAATTCATATATTATACGTTATAACCAACCTATTTTCAAAAAAATATTCGGATGTCTGCAGCGTATGAATTCAAAAAATCTCAATGAAAACCAGATAGTGAGCGTGCTCTTCGCACGCATAAAAAACCTCCCGATGCGATATCGAAACAAAAAGTAACGAGAGTAGATAACGTCAAAAACGATTCGTTACATGCCGAATACGGGTCACCACCTATACTATATACCCTGCATACTAATGACGTGTTTGGACAACTTAAACTGGACAAAGATGCGCATACACAAAGAAAAAATTCTGTAAATTTACACTGCAGAACATTGATTACCTGACGCCACAACCAATCGTGTATAAACTCATTTGGAAATGTAAAGAAAAATCATTTAAAAACGTATATTAACGATAACCCATAAAGATCCTTCCCAAATGTAAAAGGGCTTATACTATGAGGAAATTACCAATATAACAATATCTACTGGTTATAGAATTTACTGTACACATATAATGCGATATACATATAAGATTTTGGCGTGTAATTTGTTTTGTAGTCTTATTTATCTATAGTAATGCGTAACGTAATAAGGATTTAGCTGTGAAGGCGTTATTTATTTATTATTATATTGACTGGTTTCGACAGCTATTACTAGCATGTCTATGGAAGGTGGTAATTATTTCTATACATTCGCGTATACATAGAAACTTGATCGAGATATGTGCGTGGGATTCTAATTATAAAAAGTTTCAATTTGCACTTAACACCATTTGATAGTGAAACATTTCATTCTAGAAATCCTAACAAAATGAATTATTTGAATTTTTGCAGCACTTACAACTGCCGGTGTATTCGTGAAAATTAGATGAACTTCTGTAGATTTACTTATGATGGTCAGGTAGTCGTAATTATCAAGTTTAACCCATATTTTCAATTAATATATTGTGGTTTTATGTAAAATGTGTTGTTTGTAATGTTGGATAATATTTACAGAGTAGAGATTGTAAGTTTACATTCCAGAATACACATAAGAATATTTTTTCGATTACATTATCAATCACTTAATACTACAGTGAAGATCGTGTGTAAATTTATACTACTTTTTTTCAGCGTACGCTCACAACGTAAAAGATATGGACAAAGCATATGACCGACGAATTTATTTAATTTTCGAAATGCAAGATGACTAATATACTGTGTGGGAGAAATGCAGAGTTTATTGTAATAAACGAACTCGACAAACATGATATGTTATCAAGATTATTGCGAGTTTAATGACATGAAAACAATTACTGAACCTATAAATGGTTGTAAAAACTAAAGCAAGAAAATGCATTGAATTCATTCATAGCATCCCAGTCAACTCCGTTATAATGTTTATTATATCAATCCAATTAAGGAATGTGTTCTGCGCTCATTGTTTTCATTCTCTTCTCGCATCGAAGCACTGATTTATTTGCTTTACAATTAACACATGCGTTTCATTCGTTGCACTATGTGCAATGTATTATAATAAGGCTTTTTTAAACTTTCTTCCTCCATTATTATAACTTTAACTATAACTTCTTATATAATTTTAAACGATCAATACAAATACGTCTATTTTCACCATTTCATACGAGAAGGACTTCTATTTTCTGCTTCCTTTACGATAATTTTAAACATTTCTTTCTTCCGTTCTCATAGTAATTAAAGCGATCGATGGTCGTATGATTAGAGCTAATTGATAACTTTCAATCTGCTCAGTTAACTTTTTTTCCCGCAATAATAGAATGGTCTCGGAGACTAAAAACAATCGCATTTGTTGAACGTCATTGACCTGTTTCGATCTTGTTCATCGCTTCTAATTAAGTCGATAAATAATCCACTGGCCGGTATTTACGTGTATAAACGTGTACGTCTAGTGATATGAAAAACAAACATGAGTACCTAGAATTTATCGCCTAACATATGTTAGTGACATTGGTTTTTTGCAGGATATTTATTCGATTTGAATTAGAAATGTTCATAGAATATGTTCGTACTGGTTGTTGGTATACATTTTAGGTTTAGAAAGGATAAATATTATATATTTTTGTTTAATGCAAATTATAAACTGGTTACGATACGTGGTGAACAAATTAGAAATTGCTTAGAGGTATGTTTGCATATGCTGCTTACAGCGCACCTTCTAGTATTTCCATAAAACATTAGTAAAAAAAAAACTAACCTGTACATTAAATAAAACAGGTAATTTTGAAATAAAATACTAATATTCACTACTGTATATGTATAAAAAAATAATTATACTTTCTTTTCGTCAAAGAAGCTGTCGTTGCGTTTATTACCACTTGTGCTAGTTTTGGCAATATTTCAATCAATTTTTGTAATACTTCCATTCACGTTCCAGCATTGGCCACAGTTCTTTTTTTGATGAAACACAATATTATCTGAGTTTAATCCAACTCTGCATCAATAAATTTAATGAGCACCCAATAAGAAATAAATAACGAAAAACAGACAAAATTCTAATAAAGTGCCGATTTCATTTTCCAAAGCTGTTTTTATAGCGAAAACAGAAAGTAGTTTACGTAATCGTATAGGGTCTGATTTTCCGGGTTCGACACCTTTCCTTGTGAGTATTCATCCTGATGTAACGCAAGTAATGAATTAAGATAATGGGTATCGATACGGAAATCAATTCGATTAGGAAGATATTTTGAGGTTTATATGAAATAATACAAAGACAAGAAATTTGTAATCGTTGGGTTTATTCACTATCTAAACCCAAGACAATATCATAGGAATAATCTTCAATAGGTCAAGAGAATCACACATATGTGTTGCAATTCTAATTAGGAATATTTGGTATGGATAATTCATCAACAACAGGAATGACAGAGAGGACAGATAGAGATATCAAACTTTGAACTTCTAATTTTTGTTATAGATAAGATTAAATGAAAAAATATCGTATTTCTCGATAAATTAAGCATTTCCTTTGAAAAGTGCTTGCACTTAACCTCATTTGATGGTGGTATATTTAATTCTAGAAGTCTGAACAAAACAAATTGTTTGCATTTCGGTATATATCTCTGTAAAAATTAGATGAAAATCTGTAAATTTGTAGAGGTACTTATAAAGTTTCAATTACATTTTAAACGAATATATCGTGGGTTATACAAAGTGTGCTGCTTGTAACATCGATTGTATTTACTGTGTAGAGATTATAAGTTTGCATTCCACCCAAGAATACTTTCTTGATTACATTACCAATCATTTAACATTACGGCATAAATTAAGTGTATCTTTCTAACGTAAAAGAAAAGGAAAAATATACACAAGGATATACAGCTAATAAAAAAAAAAAGATTTTTGATAACCCTTTTACAATAACTGAAAAAAGGACATGTAATTATAAACGAAAAGAAAAAAAAACGTGATAGAAAATATACGTACTATAACTCAAAAGACACAAAAACTAAGAGAAGTAAACGTAGTAACATATACGAAACAGAATCATATAGAAAAACGGTATATCATCAACGATGATTAAACAAATTAATGAAGCAATATCCAGAAAAAATTACCAAACAAGTTTTATCAAGAAGGTTTTCATTACTGAATAAATTGAAAAACTATGATCAAAATGAATATAAAGTTATGACAGATAGATTCTTTTGATGATGAAATTTTAGGCAACAGGAACATTAAAATGTCAAAAAGGAAGGCGTAAAAGAACTTTGATGCGTTAAATTTGAAGTCAAAATAAAGCAAATCATAAAAGACTATTTATCAATTCATTATTGCTGTACAAATAGGTAATTAAGAAACTTTCTACTTCAACGGATTTTTGACCAGAAAACAATGTTATTTAATCATTTCGCTTTGGCGTAATTTTCTTGTTATCTGCCTTTCCGTTATATTATATATACTGTCTGTAAGTTTTTCGATATCTGTCTTAATAACGACATACATAAGTGAAAATTATTTATTCAACTTTTGGTGAGTATTGCATGATCTTTAAGGCAAATTTTATATATGGGTTAAATTAATTGAATTCCTTTGAGAAGTATCTATTCAATGTTGTTCCTACAATAATCAAGATCTTACAAAAATTTAATGGCTTTTGATTTTTTTTTTTGTGACTGGTGGCACTTTTTTGCTGCATAAAAGTATGTCTATTACATTTAAGAAACAAAACCAATTTTTATTTTTAAACTTTTTAAATAGCGCCATCTATTACATTTGTAGTTATAATGATTCTTGAAGAATTATACGTTATGGTTTTGACACTCATCCAATGACGCCAAAAAAAATAATTATTTAATTTTTTTATAGATACACGAAGTTACCATAATCTTTAGAAATTAGATTGATTCTATGTTCATATTTTATTTATAACTTTTTCCTAATACATTTACGTATTCCACTACAAAATGAAATAGTAAGGAACGTCATTTTTTATTCTCATCGTGTTACACTCGTAGCATACTATAGACAACATAGCACTAATGTTCATTGATGCGGGAAATCATTGCACTTCGCTGTGCAGTCCAACCATCTACTCTGAACGTACCCGATGTAAAACGAACACATAAACTCACTCCCTTCACATAGTTTGCCGCCACAACTACGATTGAATCGTACAAAAATCGGATACAAAAAATAGGAGAAAGCTCATCGATCGAAACCAAATCTAACGGCTTCTCCTATAAACTTCAACCACATTTTAAGACGTGCATATTAGGAATGCAATGATGGTGTTTTGTTAGAAATTCAATTTTTTCGCATCTCTAATGCACAGTTTGGTATGAGCTGGAAAGTCAGAGGACTGTCCTTGAATACGTAACTAATTATAGAAACATATTTTAAGTTTGCAGTTTTTAAACAGCAGAACGTTATCATTTGCATTTAATAACATATGTAAAAGCAATATCTGTACACAAGGGAATTATTTTTTTGATCACATTACCTGAATATCTTACCATGTAAATCAAGTTGACTATTATATATTATACTTATTGCCTAACTTCTATGTTATGTTTACATACATATGTATGTGTGTTACGAGTTAGACAGTTAATTCATTAGTAGGTGACATTAATTGTTTTAGTTTTGTAACATAATGTAATGTACTTGCACGATATCATTTAGAAACTAGGAAGACTCGTTTCGGGACTGTGTAACTTTTTTTGTTTACTTCACTAAGAACAATGGTTTCATCGCCTATTACACGCGTATAGTTTGTTAATTGGGTTTTATATGTAATACATGTGGAAGAACATGAATTAGGGAATGTTATCATAGCGAGAATAAACATTAAAAATTATTTCAGTCTAACTTCTATACATTTTTCTATTTGTACAAAATAAAGAGAATGCTCTTTTTTAAGGACGCTAAATGATAAAGTAAAGATGGTTACTTTTCCCGATTTTGTCTGAAATTATGTTTTAATTTCGTTTTACACATGCTTTCACCCAGACGGTGACAAGTGCACTACTAATAGCTAGTAGCCAAAAACACAATAATTGAATTGAAAAACGAAAAGTTTATAGTAAACATTGGAAAAGTCTATATACTACAGCTTTTAAAGCTTATGTAGGATTGCTGTTACATGCTATGATTTATCGGTCATATTGACAATCCACAGAATGCTTGTGGAATAAGGAAACTGTCGGAAATATATTTGGAGCCAATTAGAAGCATTGGAAACATTTTGGATATCTCTTATGATTCGATCCCATTACAGGAATACGAGGCAAGAGAAAATATTAATAAGCATAGCCTGATTCGAGTTATTTGGAAAACATGCGTACATGTTTTGAAATTGTATAATTCTGAACCAAACGTTAATTTGGTTTGTTAATGAACAATTAGTTGCACTTACCAATAAATTTTAACCCGAACAAAAACGAGATAAGAACATGAACCCTCTATAATAGCAGGGTAATAATTTAGTATAATACTTAAAAATATATACAGGAAAACCAAGGTACGCAATCTTGTTGTTAGCAATGAATTCAATGATCACAATCTAACATGCAATAATTTAGTTCAGTTACTTCTAAAACGAGAAATTGCGATGACCAGTGTTGTAAAAGGAGCCAACCGGAACTTCCATACTAAGGGAGTATACAATTCTTCTTTTTATTTTACGAATGACACTACTGTAGTCAACTATATTCCATAAATGATCTTGGGCTACAGCGTTACAGAATTAGCAATAGATAGTCCAGATCTAAATCTCTTTCATAAATTTAACCATCTTTAATGTCCATTTTCACGACAAAACCTCTAGTTTGCTTTAGTATGTATGGTTTTAATGCAACGTTCTGTAAATAAATTATTTGTAATAAAAGTGGCAATTATTTCAAATAATATTTATTTGCTTGAAAAAGTAATTTCAAAGTTCACCCAAATGTCCTTAAAATAACGTATTTAAACGGGATTTTTAAATTTAAATTTCAATGAGATATTATGCTTTTTATTATCGCATATTGTGAATTAATATTAATATGAAACTCTTGTGACATTAATGATTCAATCCAGTGGCGTAATAGTCAGCACGTTCCTCCGATAGCGGAAAGGCCGTGGATTCAAATCCTACCGTTGCTGATATTTTTCAGAGATTTAAAATGTTAGTAATGTGCAAGAAAATCGTAATTATATCTTTATATACATCTAGTAACATGTAATCTGCTCATTTTCAATGAAAATTTGCTTGATTTCAGGCGAGAAGTAGGCACATTTTTTATATTTATTGCCAAGTTTCTGATGCACTGAGCTACCACCCCATTCAAACGTTGAATGTTAATTATTTCATTTGTTGATCTCTCATTTAACATACATTTTACCGTATCCATAATGGCGCTTTTCCGCGATACAGTAGATTTCACTATCTGGTGGCTGACTAAGTAAGAAGCCTCAGTTGATTTTCCATTCATAGTTTTTGTTGCTTGAACCATCAGTATTTTTAATTTTAAGAGTTCATCACACTTTCGAATGAAGAATTCAACATTCTTTCTTTAAGTTTGCAGTGGCCAGATTCCAAACGACGACCCACTTTAGCTGGAATCGTAGAGCTATTTGCGAGAACTTTGCTGCATATAACATATTGAGAATTACTATTACTCTTCATGAATCCTACACTTATACAGTGTGTTCATTTCAAAACTTTCCACCCTGAATTTCTGGATATCTGGAAATTTACGAAAAGTTTCCTGAAACACGTAAGGAGCATTATCGAGGGGAACAATTTTTTATGCAAAAGTGACTCACTCAGTTTAACCTCCTGCCCCCGAGAACAACTCACTTGAAAATCTTAAATGGAAAAGGGTATCGAGTAATATCTCATTTTAATGGTCTTTTGAAATAATATATTTTGGCGTTTAGATTGTTTAAAATTTATCGATTCTTCTAAAGTTGTTCTAAATTTTGAAGTTGAGGGGTAAATATAACAGACTTGAAATAACCCCACAGAAAAAAAATCTAGTGGCGTTAAATCAGACGGTCTGGCTGGCCATTCTATGGGTCCTCTTCATCCTATCCAGTTATTAGGAAATACATTGTCTAACCACTTGGAAGATCATTGGAAGATCATGCATGAGAAAGGGTCCCGTTTCATTGAAAATATATACACAAAATTTATAAAAGTTTTCAATATTGATTTTTGTTCCGATGCTCCTAAAATAGATTGACCAGCTAGAAATACAAATCAAACCAAACGATTTTCTTAAAAAACTCGACAACGAATAGATAAATTTTAAAAACTAAACACACACTGTACAGTTTTAAACGACTATTAGATTGAGGCATTATTCGATATCCCTTTCTATTTAAGATTTTCAAATGAGTTGCTTCCGGGAGTAGGAAGTTAAAGTGTGTGGGTCTCCTTTTGCACAAAAAGCTGGGCCCTTGCATAATACATTTTCGGTGTTTCAGGAAATTTTTCATAAATTTCCAGATTCCCAGAATTTTAAGGTGGCAAATTTTTAAATGAACATACTGTATAATTGTCATCATACTTCCTATGTTCTTTATTAGCTGTTCTGGGTTGATTACTTATAGAAGCAACCTATCTAACTTCTTTTGGGCCAATTTCTTGTATTATTTTCGTTATTACTAACAATATCTTTAACAAAAGAGCTAGTTTTTGAGTCCGAATCAGAAGAGTCAAATACTGCAGTAGACCGCCTTAGGGTCTTTTAAGCCACCTCTCCATCTTATGACAACATATATAAAACGATTTTTTTATTTAATAAAATCCAGTGGTCAAATTTAATGACAATGTTCTATACATCGGTTAGTGACGTTTCAAAGTGTGCCAATCTGCCGAAAGTCAATTATATGAACTGATGTCATATACAAATTGTAAAAAGATTAATGTAATATACGTATTGTAAAACTTGTACTATAAAACAAATGCAGGAATATTATTCTTTAGCGAATTACTTAAAATCATTTCATTGTATATATTGCTAAAGTAAGGATCACACATTGAATTATTTATATTTTATACGTCGAAGAGCCAATTCGTGGAGCTTATTCGCTTAGCATTGATTTCACTTTTGCGATATTCGAATGCTCTGAATTACCGTGGAAGAAGAAAATATTCTATTACAGAATCTGACATAACGTGAAAGCGCATATTTCTTCTCCGTATGTGTGTGCGTTACCATTCCTGCCATCGTATGGAATAGATTAAAAGCAGTAGCGCTGATAAGTTGCCGATTCTACAGCGGTAGCATTTCGATAAACATCTTCGTACTTTTCTCTCGTAAAGCGCGAGAGAAGCATAAGTACGCATACGCTAACAGGAAAAACATCATTTTCGATGATAAGAGACGTGTCCTTGTCGATCACATCGCGTCGTCGTCGCCCATTGTTAATTTAACTTTCCCTGAAACGCAAGCACAAAGAACTACTTTCTCTGCTACGGCGGATAGAGAACATCTCCTTGGAGCAGGGTGTGAATCACATCACATAGTATACGAATGCAACAATATAAACTCTAAATATTATATATGAAAAGGAGATAATAACGAATTGTTACTTTTTAATTTCTGTTAAGTATTACCGTAAACATAAAAAGAAAGCGTCTGCTCAGCAAGATCCTAAGAAGGATCCAAACCTTGGCCTTACTATCCAACCATCTACGTATATTCAATTATTACTGCTGAGCAAGACCATATTTAACTTCGTATTTGAACGAGCTTATGCAAAAAAAATACAGTCAATTACCTTTATAAAAAAACAATAATTATCATAATTTAAAGAGAAACAGTTAAAACTGGAATTTTTAGCCGTTAGCTTTAAGAAATAATGTTCATTTTTACTGCTAGCTTCCAACAAATTTCACAACAATATTTGCCTCAAAGAATTACTCCCTCGCTTGCTTTCAAAATAAGATTCTAAGTACTCCCAAACTTCCAGAAGTTATAAAGAAGTACATGGTACATCAACAAGAGTTTCAAAAAATCACTATTTCGTCCAAATTGCAGAACAATGACCGCTTTGAAAAAGAAATGGTTGTTATATTCACCCTCTAAGATATTTATATTTTCTTTTTCACGCTGTTTATTCAAACCCTTTAACATAAGCTTATGTTCGCCGAGTTGATGCAATAATTAGGAACATATGAATCACATAGCTTTAGACTTTGATACATTTCCCGTCGGCCATTCAAAAAATTTGAAAATCCTAGGAAAGAGTAGATTTCTTATTTATCAGCAAATAAGAAATTCATACAGAATTAAGGAGAAATATGAATTTGCTACTTTTGGATCACGCGAAGGATACTTTCTCGAGTTGATAGATCTTCACGTTGTTGAATGTGCGCAAGAGGCAACTTTCTTCAAATGGTTCAGAGATTGTATAATCTCTTATCGAGTTCTACCCATCGATAGATTAAATTTACAGAATTTTTAGGCGGAAAGAAAGTTCTTAAAGCTTTTCTGAAATCATTCTGGCTTAGCTGATGTAAAAAACATGCTACATCAAGGTCATAAGGACATTCTAGAAGTCTTAAAATATTGAATATCTAGAAAAATACTATAAACGAAGCCGTCTGTCTATCCAGAAAAGAGGAAAAAGGAATCTATTATTTTATCAGAAATATGGAATATCGTATTGTAAATCACAAATAAGACTAGTAACAACCTTAGAAAAAGCAACGGACGTTGCAATAAATACTTTGGCAAAAAGAACTGGCAAAGAGGAATTTAAACTAGACACTTGTTTTCCTACTCTTGATACCCGAGCCATGCATCTAAAACATAGAATGAATTCCTACAGATAGATCAGTCAACGGCTTGATCTTTTATACCGTTTGGAAACCTTAAATTCCGAAGAATTGAAATATAGTTATACGGAGTTTGGTAAAACCTATTACGATGATATTAGTGTAAAGCAGTTACAAATGGAATGTATCTATCTACCAGAACTTTTCAAGGTATGTAGGATAATGAAAGCGAAGAGGCTATAAATATTTCAGAACCATATTAGTAATTATATTTAAAAGAAGACATCCTAGGCGCGTTTTCGAACATAGAAATAGTAAACTTATTTTGCAGTGAAGAAACCTTGTCCTCAAAATTAAAAAGAATTAAAAGTGAACTGGGAAGTACAATATTTTAAAAAAATTAAACAGTTTGTAGTTGATAACGATAGACTGTGTGGTATAGCAGTAAACAATGAGAGCCCACGTGCTCTCGAAACGCTGTGTTGCGAATAATGAATTAACTTGTGTGGAGTGGAGTTTATAGCTATAGCTGTGAAGTTTGAAGTTGATGTCTATTGAAAGGGATATGCTTAAAGATTTAGACTTTGAAGTCACTCATGACTTTGGAAATCAAAAATCCAAAAAACTTCCGCTTGTATCGGTATATATTTCATAAGTACGTTTACATTATTTGCAAATTTTCAAACATGAAACTAACAAATTATATTAAAATGTTCGTTTCTGTTAACACGATCCTAAATTTCCCTTAAAGTGATATGGAGCTCCATTCGGTTGAAATTATCTCGTCTGTATGCTTTTACAAGACACTTTTCTTCTAGCAGAGTTGGACTCTTCAACAGATAATTATTTGGTTGGGTATTTATTACGTCACACTAACATTTCAATACGACTTACAACACTTCTTAAACGATTCTTTAACCACTACATTACCCTACTAAATGACTATGATACAGGTTGCTTCTAAAAATCTTCGCATAACTTGAAAAGATGACCCTGCTTGTCCAGCAAACTATTTTTACAAAAAAATATTTACATTAATTTTTTGGATAAAATCCGCACCAGATAAATTTATACGAAATTCATCTGTGACTCAACATCATTGTACTTTATCGCTGGCATAGCGTTTAAGGCTGATTAGTATTCTATCGATCATATTCCAAATAGGTAAGCTGTATATATCATGATTTGCTTTATTTATAGTAGTTAGTTGTTACTCTTGGGGTATTCTAATTAGTCTGCATTTCACCGATGAAATAAGGGATAGGGAAGCCGTATCTTTAACTGCAAACGATGAATGATATTCCACAGTAACGAAACAATAACATGGAACTAAATTCCGTACCAGTTAAAGAGCTGTTAATAGGGTGTACTAGCAGATCCTCTCCAAGGATTTGTTTTAAGTAGTTACTTTATAAATTTATGACCATCAAAATCGTCTAACAATGTAACAAGAATTAAAAGACAACATCAGGAAGCAAATTGGTGGTACTCAATAGAAGATGTTACATAATATTATGTAGAATTTGATAATTTTATAAGCCTACCTCGCTGAAATGGAATTTAAATGTTGATTACTTTTTGTTATTAACAAAAGTATATAATAATTTAACGTAGATCCCTTACTCCATGATACCTCTATATCTTAAATGACGCTGTGTAAAGAACCTAATTATTCTTTTTTATTTTGTTACGTATTGAGTTATCCACATCAGTAATTAAATTAACAGAAGGTTGCTAATAGCAGATTTTCTTTTGGATAAGAAATTGTACGTTATACGTAAGGCATACACCCACAGGTATGTACATACTAATGATAGTTACATAAAGACAAGTTATTCAAGTTCTAGTTTCCATCATATCATACAGAATTGGTTAGTTATCGTAAATACTTTTATATTTCTGAGCACCGTATTGATTTTCCATATTGATTTAAATCGTTAAGCTCCGTTATGGTAGTAACTGCACCTTCAACAACCTTGCCGTCGGCCTATCCGACACAACTACGTACACAAACCCATATAATCTACCGATATACCGTTCAAGCCTTTCAGTGGTGGTAAAACCGCTGACTTGTCATCGTTTTCGAAATGTCAAATATGCATAATTTTGTTTTTTCCTCTCCTTTTCGATCGCTGATAGCGAGAGTTCGTTATGAAACGCATCGTACCTATTCACATTTATATGTATTTATTCGAGTTATTAGCTCATACCTGTATGGCAGGTTTCTTTCTAACTGTATTGGAATGACGATAGCATCTTCGAACACGAAGATGTTTTTTTATCGAATTATGTCTGTCGCTATTAACACCTATTCGTCTTTGCTTAGTTAGTTAGTTCAACCTTTAAGCATGGAATAATAAATAGTTGTACTCTATAAAGTGGAGACATAGCAATTATAAATGAGAAAAATCTGTACAAGTAAAAGTTTCTAGCACCTGCAAGTGACGAAAACGTTATTTTGGCACTTCAAGACTACAATCTTTCTGTTATGCTAAGCATAAAATTTATCGATAGCAAAAGACCTTTGAATATGACAAAAATACGCATCACATATCACATTAATCATAATAATAATAATAATGATAATAATAATAATAATAATAATGATAATAATAATAATAATAATAATAATAATAATAATAATAATAATAATAATAACAATAATAATAATAATAATAGTAAGCTTTATTGCCGAACAATAGACGCACAGTAAACATCTTTCTTCAACACAAACCTAAGTGTGATTCATGAATATAATTGAAACAAATGGCCACGTGACTGGGAGCAGAAGTAGTGAAAATACCATGTGATTCATTAAATTTACCCTCCAGAAAACCATGAAATATTTCTTCTTTAAACTTAAGTTGGTGCTATATGATCATATAAATTTACCCTTTAAGCCATGAAATTATTTCTGCAAAATATCTTGTTGGTAGTGAGTTGAGAGTGACACATAAAATACATTTGTCATGTGTAGTGAGTTTATTGACAAACATATTTACAACAAATCACAAGTTTTTATTATAATTTTCAGAAACGATATAAAATTAGATAGTCGTACTCTTTGCAACCATGTATAGATGAACTTCGGGCAGAATCTCGAAATTTTCCAGTAACATGACAATTTGCAGCAAGTTATTCAAGAATCAGTAGCAAAATTTCGTGAACAGGGTCTGTGTTCCGAAGACCATGTAGTAGTAAACCATAAAGATGGAAATCTATATTCGCAAGCTTTCACAGCTTTCGTATGGAACATGGCAGGCAATTCTTAAAAAGGATCTACAAAAATGTACATACAAGTTTCACTGCATGCAGGAGCTTTTACTCATTGACTACACAACCCGACTTAATTATTGTCAGTAATACGATGAATAATGATGATGTCGTTGACAAATCCTTCTGCTCGGATGCAGCAAGAAATTACTTATCAGGATATATAAACAAACGAACAATACGCATCTGGTCTAGTGAAAATCCACATGAAATTCTTGAGACTCTTGCATTTTGAAAAAATAGGAGTTTGACTTGCTGTTTCTCGTAGACGGATTATTAGTCCAATATTTTTTAGTGATACCATGAATGCGGAACGATATCGTAACAATTTATTAAAATCATTTTTAAATCGACTACGTGACGACGAATTCCGCAAGGAGGACTTCTTGAGAGACCTTTGCATTCTGAAAAAATAAGGGATTGACTTGCTGTTTCGCGTAGACAGATTATTGGTCGAATATTATTTAATGACACCACAAATGTGGAGTAATATGGCAATAATTTATTACAACCATTTTTAAGTGAATTCCATGACGACGATTTCCAACAAGATAATGCAACACCCCATACGACAAGGGAAACGATGTAGTTATTGTACGAATTCTTTAATAATCGGATAGTAGACTTTCCACAGCGATTTCTCGATTTGACAACTATGGATTATTTCATAGATCCACGCCTAAAGAATAGAATATTTACGAATCGTCTTCATATAATGACGAACTTACTGATGCTATCCGAAATGTCTGCGAGAAAATTACACCATATAATTTAAGAAATGCCTTCAATAACATGAAACGAAGAGTGATATTATATATATGTGAAATGAAGGAGCTCACTTTGAACATTTATTATAACCATTCTTTATTATTATTAAACATTTTACTTTTCCAATTGAAACGTTTGTGTGTAGTTATTTGCCAAAACGTCGAAAGCTAATCTAACAACCACATCTCAACGGTGTAACATAAACCGAACGACCTACACTTAAACGCCGTCATTAACGCCAAAGAATAAGTCAATCTACACGATTTTAAAGTTAAGTTTGAAGAAGAAAAATTTCATGGCTTGCTAGAGGGCAGACTTATTTGATGATATAGTATCAACGGTGCGGTAGGATAAAATAAAATGGAAAAAGACCTAATAATCTAAGCGACAAGCTGTCTATGAAATCTTATACGTTAATATTTGTGGCACGATGTATGGAAGGTGTTTCAGAACAATTCCACAACATACACTATATATAAACAGACAATAAAAGTTGCTAAAAGGCGAACAAACCACTAAACTAGATTGTGAATAAACTATTGTATTACTTATTGTATCTGACATAATTACAACAATGAAATATTTCTAATACAAAGAATCAATTTTGATTTTAAATCGAAAAATTAGTAATACACAATTACTTCCAGACAACATATGATATAATCACGTTGATTTTTATCTTTCTTTCTCTTCGTTTTTATACGAAGAAATTGCACATACTTACGTCTTACTCACTCTAATCCAATCAAAATTTTGCTGAACTGAAATTTCGCCACGGGCAGCTTTTTCTCGTCGGCACTTCCAATCCACCAAACAAAATCAGAGATCGTCCCGATTATCTAACGGCGCACAAAATTTAGCAGTCCAAACACATCGTATGAACCGTACATCGCAGAGGAAAGTGAAGGGAGCCTACAAATATGCTAATAGTAGAAAGTAATAGCTATGTTTTATCTAAATTTATAGGGTTCTGGCATATTTTCGATAAAAGAACATAGTATATGTAATACATTATTAAAGATAACTTAACATTCCTTTAGAAAAGATTGTTCGTGCTTTATGGTTACGTAACTAGTCGAGATTCTAATTTTCACTTCAGGCAATAAATTACCGTTATTTTTCGAAATTGTCTCTCTAAAAGCTACTTCCAAGCTATATAAGAGCGTTTACGTGTTGATAAGTAATAATAAACTGAACAATTTTGTGAATGAAGAAATAACTGCAATAAGAATAGGAAATAATTGAAACTTCCCATAACTATCGTAATCTGTGATTTCTCTGTTAAGCTAGCTCGTGTATAATGTTTTCACTTTTAAAGTTACTGTTTAATCTATCAAGTTAATTCAGAAACAAGAGAAAACTTTAAAATAATTATTTCATTCAAAAATGTACATATTATTATACTGACCTAGTTCTTCTCTTTCCACCGATTAATTTTCACCAACTGAAGATCCATTTATTTTGTACAATATCATAAAAAATAGTTAATGTCCATTTTTCGTCAAATATTTTGATAGTAGCAATTTCAAATTCACTTTCAAATATAATGTGAAAAGTGCAAGATTTGGTTTAGGCGTATCACTAGCATATCCAATGAATTTTTCATTAGAATTATTTCTCCTATATTTAGGAAGAACAATACTAAAATGAAGATTTATATTCTAATATCAATTATTTATAATTTTGCAAAAGTTTATAAAAATATGATTCACTTGTACGTATTCAATAACAAAACCAAAACCTCTACATCTCCTTATCAACCGTTCTTTCGTGGACCTATACGCGCGAACGTAGTTCATTTGTCAAAAATGGTATAGGAAAGATTAATTCGATGTAATTTATACTTTAACTGTGCGATTGGCACATGGCCCTGGTTTCGAAGCTTTCCATACTTGGGTTTAGCTCGGGCATACTTAAACAGCTACATTCCCATTTGATGAAATATTCAACTACGTGCTTGGTTTCAGGTCGTTACAATTTTGTCCTGCATCCCGAGTGCACCAAGATCAAATTTACAGCTTTTGCTATTCATACTCTATATTTTAATGAGTTGATGTCTTTCTTGTCATGCTCTGTACTGGAATGGCGTTTTGCACATATAGCAGAATTTATATAATCAAGCAGTTCTACCTTACTTAAAGTTGATTTGTCGGAAATAAATGCATTTCATACGTTTGTAAAATAATCTAAGTGCAATCTATATACACAACAAGGAATGAAATCTTGATAATTCTTGATATGGGTCTTCAAATATACTCCGATTCTCGTTTAAGTTTCTTGAATCACATAATCTACATTAATACTATGGCATCAAGAAGTTTACCAAGAAATTTGTTAGGATTTATCATACGCTGCTATATTTTTTTCAGTGACTTGCTGCTACTGAAGAAGCTTTATTTTAGCAAATTGGAATATGATTCATAAAACGGGTCTTCACACAATCCATATATCTTTACTTTAAACTAGAATCATGAGCGGTGTGGATTATAACGTGCTATTTGATCTATATGACGTTCAGTCTTCAAGCTGCTGTTGTGAAATACATCGCGCAAGATACATATGGAAACTGTATAATGGATCGATGAATTCACCTTACCTTTTTTTCTGTTTACATTTTTCCAAACCTAAAATTTCTGGTTCCTTTCCTGCCTTTCTATTTCGCTTCTCAAAAACTAGTGTTGTACAACAATCCTCTACTGTTACTATATGCCGGGCAGCAAAGCTACATTACGATAACATATTTTACAATTCTATTTCCATCAATTTGCTTCTAAATCGTATTTACTGTATATTATACACTGTCTATTATAATATAAGCTTCCACCCATAAAATCAACCCCCATATACGACTTTAAGTGTATTTTTCAACGCGTGTCTGGAGTCGTGGCATATCCCATGAAAGTACTTGTATTGGTATAATTAGATGACAGATAAGAACTCTAAAGGTAAGAAGTCTGGTATTAGGAACTTATAAACTACTACTGATTGAACTTCCGTTGGCCTTTTAAATGATAAATTATAATTTCCCTTGTAATTTACTACATGAAAATCTAATGAAAGAACTAATGGCTTCCGGTAGAATTCGAACCCATAGCTCCTGTTTTCTGCATAAGTACGTTGCTAAGTACATCACGAAAATTGTAGGAACAAATCACCTAACCAACTGTATCAATATGTATGGTACTTAGTTACGTTAAATATGTTAACAACCACTAAATTTTGGTCGTCTTGGTGACACCCATGACTACAAAGTTAGTCATGTAGGTACGTACGTTGGGATTAGATAAGAATAAAACCTTTGAATGGTCTCCTCTTTGCCTAGGAAAGAAGTCTATAAAGCTGTTGCCCGTTAACATAAAATATATTTCTTTGCAACTTTATAAATGTTAAAATAATTAAAATATAGGCAAAAAGAAAGAAAATGGGACCAATCGCACAATATCTCAAATAATTTAATTAAGACACTCCACGAAAGGGCAATAAAATCAAAACAGATGTGAAAACCAACATCAGCAGCATCACGGCAGTAAAACTAACTTAGAAAACAAATATAACAACCTGAATTGCCAAAAAGTAGGAAAGTCAACAAGAACTTTCGTTGGGGTAAGTCAACAAGAGTTCTTGGTATTTTAAATTTGAGATGCTGTATGATTGATCCCGTTTCCTTTCTTTTTTCCTATATTTTGATATGAACTCACATCGAGTCAATAACGTTTCTTGGTTTAAAAGATTATTTGATTACGTCATGACCGTATCCCAGAAAGAAATAATTTATATTGTATATTGTATACCGTGATGTATCGTGCATAAATTTCTGCTTAGAGGATAAATTTATAATCATTATTATTATTGTTAATGCAGTATGTTATATCATGCCATAAAATCTGTAAGCTTAAAAAGCTGCACTTAAAGAAAGCTTATTTGCGCCTTTGAATACGCAAAACAAGCATTTTTATGAATTTCGACGAATCTAGACAATTTCTAGGAATTTAGAGGAAATTAACAGATTGAATATAAGATTGAAATATCCCGCATTGAATAACAATGAATGAATTCTAGCAATTCCATCATCCGACTGAATCATCTACATCCTTTATTGCAGTTTTATGACATTTAAAATTTTTTTTCGAATAATAAATAGAAGATAATTCTGTAGAAAATTACTAGGAAAATTGATGACAGCAAACTAGCATCCAAGTTGTCATAAATCAGTCCGATTTTGTTTAAAGCTAATACAGGTACATTTTTCTTATTCATCCCTATCGACATAAATATTTTTTCGTTAATACATCACTGGATAATTGCAACATATTAATATCACATCTAGTTTTCCGTAGATTCTAAAAAGAATAACTTGAAATACATTACATATTAATCGCAGAAACATTCTAGAATCTTTTTTAAATTTAAATCTCAGAAGAAAATAAATGTAGACATATCAGTATTTTAATTAATATGTAACTGTCTGTAACACTTTCAAAATAATAAATATCATCAATCAATAACACGTAGCATAAACAACGGTTAAAAGAATAAAAAGGGATTGCGCATATATTTATGTATATCGCGATGTTCATTAGTATACCGATAACAATGCAAACTCGAAGCAAGAATCCATTTTAATAACACACAGGTATGTTCTGATGTGAATAATTCCTATCTTGAACGCCGTTTTTTAAAATAAAAATACAAACGAAAGAAAGTGAACAAGGCGGCCTTGGAGGCGCGACTTTAAAGCAGTGTCCCCGAACATGTTAAATCCGTTAAATACTAACTGGATACAATGTTATCGAAAAGTTATATTACCTTACAGACTTTAATAATACAATAATTAGACCCGATAACATGTTCAAATACTGATATTTAAGCATTGTTTATTTAACAGTTACGATTGGTGTCTTTCTCTTATTAAATATTCCAGATGACACAACATATCTTTTGCGTTCATGTTAAACATCACCAGTTAATCCACATTCTGCACGACATTCTTGGAAACCGTTTAACAGTCTCTTCTTTGTACGTGCTTCGCTTCTTAAACCATTAAAGATATAAAACGTACAATGAAACTGACCGCAGGAGCAAAATGAATTACACTTATTATTGTGAAATACTGGTTTAGAAATTTCATTTAATTATATTGTTAGCAAAGCGATAAGTTCGTGTTAAAATATGAATGTGGAAGCGTTCTCTTAAAGAAACAAAAAGTGTAAAGACATATTGTAATAAAATTTTACCTTGTATGGTTCAAAGCACTTTAAGAGTGTATATACCATTATCGACTACGTGAAGATACAATAAATGATTATGATTGTTTGCTATTTTTTAGTTAACAATGTTGAGGAATATTAAATAAAGTCCACACCACTCCTAAGAGCTAAAATGATCTTTGAATGTGTTGTGTATTAAAATTAGATATAGTTTATACTACAATGACTAGAATTTTCTTTCTATTTCGCAATTTTATAGATTACTATTATAATACTTTGCTTTATACTGCTTTTTGATTATCATTATGCCTTCCATTTGAAATATGTAACCTCCTCAATTTTATGACCACAAGTGTAAACACAATATTTGCAAACAGATAGTAAAGAATATATGAATACCTTCAATAGGTTCAAATTACTTAATAGTCTAATTACTTCTAGTTTCTGTCCAACACCAAGATAAGACCCCTGCGCTGTTTTGTATTCTGCATTTTGTTCTACAGGATAGAAGCATGGACGCTTACTGAAGCCACAACAAGCGAATTGGAAGCATTTGAGATGTGTTTATATCGGTGTAAGTACGACTGAATTATTCCGAGCAGTAGCTAAGTTAAAATAGGTGATAGCCATGGGAACTATTAGGAGTCCATGTCCAATTAAAATATGGATAATTTTGGATAGGATTTTGAAGTGCACAGTGTGCTAGTTTTCCCAGAGAACTCAAAGAATTTCGAAATGTGGACAAGAATATTTTTTTCTATCTTCTTGAAGGCTTTACATTGGCAATACCACCGTTGTGACAACCGATTTAATAGTGCTCGGTTGTGTTTGGGGTTAGTTTGGCTTGGCAATTCATCATGAATAGACTCACGCCGGAACAACATTTGAAAATTGTTCAAATATATTTTAAAAAACATGGTTCAATTCGAGAAAGTGTTGGTTGTTTTCGCAATACTGTGCTCTAAGCGATAATACGCATCCCCTACATTGCGCACACAACAAACGATTGATGGTATGTAACTTAGTGTTAATGATACAAATGCTCAACAACTAAGTTGTATCCATCCACTTTATGGAAAATTTTACGTAAAGATCTTGGTTTACATGCTTACAAGATTCAACTTGTACAGAAATTGAAGCCACGCGGTTATCGTTCGCGCCGTGCATTTGGTGAATGGACCGAAGGAAACATTGCTATTATTCCACAAATTCATTTGAAAATTTTGTTGAATGATGAAGCACACTTTTGATTAAATGGCTATGTCGATAAGCAGAATCACTGCATTTCGAGTAATGATAATCCACAAGCCATTGAAGAAGCTCCATTATATCCAGAAACTACTAACTTTTTTCTGCCTCAATTTGAAGGTATTAATCTAGTAGATATGTGGTTGCAGGAAGATGGCACCACATACCACACAGCGCGCAATACAATTAATTCACTGAAGGAAACATTTGACGAGCGATTAATTTCACGACATGGACTTGTTAACTGGCCACCTCGTATGTGCGATTTGACGCTATTAGATTTTTTTCTCTAGGAATATGTGAAGTTGCATGTCCACTCTGATAAATCAGAAACAACTGAGCACTTGGAAGCCAAGATTTGACGCGTTATTACCGAAATAAATCCTGATTTACTGCAAGGAGTGTATGAAAATTGAAGCAGATTACTCCATGTACGCGCCAGCCCTGGCGACCACATGCCCGAAATCATATTCACACATTAATGCCATAAAATTGTCTTTTAAGTAAAGCCAATATCATGGGTATTAAAAACATTTTTCTCTGTTTTATTTCAGTTTAAAGTTCTCCGTCTCTAAAAACGCATTTGTTACGTTTAGAGAACTTACACATTAATTACTTTTACACATTTAGTTCTATTTAATTGCAAAACTGTCTTTAATCGGCGTTAATTGTAGTTATTTTCAATCCCTCTGTTGGCAATACTGTAGCCTTACTCATTCTCAATGACAGATTAGTATGTTTAGATATCTATTTTCAAGTAAATCCTTCATTATTTGTCATTAACGAGCCCGAGCACGTACTCGTCTAGGCCGTGCTACGAATTTACTTCTCAAATGCTAGAAAAAGTTAATAATTCCATGTTCGCCGCTTCGATTATAATGCGAAAGGCGTAAAAATAAGAGGTGGCGTTTTAGAATAGGAAAGGAAATGGAAATCCACAATTTATGAAGCAGACACAAAGGAAACGATCGTTTTTTTTTTGTGTACAAAACTAATTCTAACTGAATATAAAAACAAAGATTGTGCACATTACTTTACATATAATGGAATGCTTGCAACAACACCATTTATTTTCATCAATTAGTCAAGGAGCTCAGGACAACAAAAGAATTTTATTTATTACAAAAAATCTTATACCATTTTCTAGTATTGATTATAAATTACACTTAGCATATAGAAAATAATCCATCTTGTCAAATTTCAGCAAAAATTTCCTTCCTTCTTGTTCTATTACTATTCTTCATGCTACTCAAAACGAAATTTATTTTTGTTTGTAAATTAATTAGCATGTTTCATGTTTTTTTTTTCCTTTAAAACCAAAGCACAACCCAGTGGGTCTACTGCTTCCATCATGCGGTGTATATCTTGTTAGTTTGGAGAGGATGGTAATTTAACAAGGCCGTTTGGTTTGCTTCATGTTTACACATTGAATGTTTGTAGTTGTTTTACTATAGCAAGAAAGGGTTCGAACCTGGTACTTTTATTGTTTTATTGAAGGAACGGCTATTACTATATTTTAACATCGTTAAGGTAAGATTTAATAAGATAGCGTGGAAAGAAAACTTGCTTTGTACGCTTGTATGTTTATAAATAACTTAGTGTAAGGTACATACCTGGATCTTCAACGGACAAAATAAAACTATGTTAATACATGTTTATTGGAAAATTGCGAGGTCAAATATATTAGTGCTTAATCAATTTCTTAAAAAGCAGTTGAAAATATTTTCTCAGGGTTGTTGTCCGCTACAATGGAATGTAAAAGAAAAGTACAGCACTATACATATTTAAAGGTGCTCTAATAGAAGGTATTTTACAATACAAAGATATATTGTTTTCCAAAAATATGTATTCTGGTTGAAACCCATTGTCTTCCATCAATTATACTATTTAAAAGTACACACTACCGTTCATAAATTTGATTGCACTTATATTGTTTTACACTTAGAACTATTTTAGAAATATTTGGGAAAATTCATACTAGTCTTCTTAGGATGGTTTTTACAAACTAGTACATAACTATAGTATATATTCATAACAATAAGACTTATTTACAAAATCCATTCAAACACGAAAACAATGTATTTCTCTATTAAATTTTCTGATGGCAGTAGAGCAATAATGCGTTAATGGTAGGAAATTGGGGGTAAATGCGTTATAAAATAGAGTTTGGGAGAAGTAATAAGGTATCTACCAGCCTTATAATAAACTGGACATTCAGTACGCATCCAGTATATTGCCGAGATACTGGTGACGCATGAGATTGCGTTAGAAATACCCTACTTCATATTATTATTTAATCGAACATATACCAAAAAGAAGGGAATTGGTTATTGAAACGCGCCTCAGAATATGCATTTTACGCGAAACAAATGGTTCAAATAGAGAAATTGCTGGCCAATTAAATATGTATACATGTTGTATGCGTAGGATCATTAAAAGAAAGGAAGAGACCGATAGACTTCAAAGCAGAAAGAGAAGTGGGAGCCCCAGATCACCAACGGAACGAGACGTCTAATACATCCGAGTAATTTCCCTAAGAAGTAGTAGTGTGACTGCACCAGAGCGGAGACTAATAAAAGTTGGTCTGAGGGGTGGCATAGCAGTAACAACCATGGTTAAGTTCTATATCCACACGGAAAAGACTAAATTGGGCAAGAGCGTAAACTATTGGAAAAATGTATTATGGACGGAAGAAATTCGAATTATTCGAAAGTGAACGCCGCAGGCTTGTTCGTCGAGAAAGAATTTTAGACGAGATTATTTCGAAAACAGTGAAACATGGAGGAGAAAACATCATGACATAGGGTTGCTTCGGAAACGGAAGTATTGCAAAATTAGTTAAAATGGATAAAAGAGTGGCAAAAGATGTGTACTTGAGAATCCTAGAAAACGATGTGGTACCAACTGGAGGAGAGGCTCATTTACCAGCAAAATAACGACCCCAAACACACCGCAAGGGTGTTTATTTTCAAAACAAATCTTCTGAAGGAGCCCTATACTTAATGGAGTAGTCGCCGGACAACCCTGATTGCAAGCCCATTGGCTCTTATGGGATTACTTGAATCGTGAGGTCCGGAAAAAGTCTCCGACTGGCAAAGCAGCGTTCTGAAATGCTTTGCAAGAAGCGTGAAATGCTATAGACCAATGTTATAACAGATATTTTATTAGAATATACTAATTTGTCAATAAAACATTTAATGTTAATGAGTAAAGTTTGTTTCTTTAATAAATCTCTCGCAAACAATATCTGTCTAGTTTATTTTGTTATTTTATATAGTGCGATCAAACTTATCAACGGCAGTATATATATATATATATAACTATATAAAGCGCCGCATTACAGCATCAGACAACACTCGAAAATCCAAAACAACGGATTACAACCGCGAAAAATATCAGAAGGAACATGTATTATGTATTGACAATATATATGTATATATACATATATTCAGCATATTATACATATATTGTTCATAACTAGCCTTATACTGGATTAGTATTGCAGAGTTTGCATCTTCAAGTGAATAAAAGTATATATAATATGCCGTCGATAAAAAATGTGTATCCCTAAGAACTTAACACATCTCTTAGTCAAAAGGCATTAGTTTCTCTTTCTTTATATATATGTATAACTCCTTGGTTATAAGAACTGCTAAATGTCTAAATTTTAATTATGTCATACGTGTGTACACATTCCTGCATTATATCACCAAGCGTAAAAGTATTAAGTACAAATCAACTGAATGCATACGGTCATATTCTCCCGCGTATATGAACTTTTCATTCGAATTACGTAATTGTACAAGAACGTGTTGTGGTAAAAAGTTGCGAAAGGTTCGAATGAAAGAATAAACATTGTTTGCAAAATATTATAGTGGTCTCGCAACTTTGGCGAAAAATATGATACCACAGAGTAAGAACTGTTCAAATGAATCGCTCTTCAAATGATTAGAGATGAGATTTGCTCATAATATGTAATGCTGTTTCTTATCCTTGTCTACCTTAAAATTACTTACCGAAAACTGAAATTTAGGCATTGCAGTAAAGAGCGTAATGGAGATTGTAAAGAAAGAATCAACTTCATTTCATGTGTACAATCATTTCAATCAAAACTTTTATCTACACTCGCTGCAGGTGGAAAGATAAAAGTACAAACTGGATTAGTTACATAGAAGATATAGAGGCATCAAGTGAATAGTTGGAATAGTGCAGGTGATAAGTGAGACATGGGTCTGCCATGTATTGAGTCTGCTCCCGAAAAGTCCATTCTTATACATAATTCATCGTAAGTAAATCAGAAGCTAAGTCCTCCTTGACGGTGTAATGAGTGCATGAACATCATGGCATTAAGGAAAGCTTCTCTGGTTGAATAGAAGTATAATCCATCTGCAAAAATGTTATCGGATGCAAAAGAAAACAATAACCCAATTCCAACTCCGTTTTACAAGAAAGACTAAAAGATCTCGGCGAGAATTATGTAAGTCTTTAAATAAAAACTCCAGTCATAGTTTCATATAGAAAATAGTTAAGTATTCAGATGTTTTAACTAACTTATATATAACATCAATCTTAACTTAACCGAAGAAATTTTATGCGCGTTAACTCCAGAAAGTTCAAATTAATACTTTGAATCCATTGATCCAGACCCTTTCCATTCTGTTGAGAAAAGGTCTTCCCTTTTATGATGAATTTAATTGGCCTTACTAACAGTAAGTCGTTCGATTTAGACATCATATACCCTATACTGAGAAATCTACCGAAAGTTGTTAAACAAACAGTATTGGAGATTTTTAATGATTGGTGGATTAAGTCAATTCATATAATTTATAATTTTTCTCTTACTGTAATTGTTTATTTTACTTTTATGTACTTTATCATGACACGCTCCAATTCCGAGAACAGTTCGCTTATTAGTGACTCTGACCGTGGAAGTATACGTCATTATTGAAATTTTTGGAGAGGATGCCGTTCTGCAACAGGAAGTTACTTACAGCAAGTACTACCATTTGAAATAGAAATATTTTTGTATTTTCAATTATTTGTGTGTTATATTATAGATTCAAAAAAATAACCTCAAATTTTATTAAAGATTATTATTATTAACCATTGTTGCATTTGCTTATAAAATTTCATTGTGCGTTTACAACTTCGATTAGAGTCTTGCCTTGTCATACTCTTACGCTGTACGTTTTTAATAATTCCAATGTCAGTAAAGCACACCTTGATTTATTGTCCTGGCCGTGCATACCTTATTTTTCAATCTAGCATTACGATTTACAATCCCTAGGACGATGTTACGGGGGAATAAAAGCAACATTGCGATACGGAACTCTTTAGGAACGGCGCTTAAAAATTCCTATAAATTTCACTTCGTAGCGATTGCACGGACTCGGGTACAGAATGCAGATGATGCCGAAGGATTGCATTCATCGTGGAGAATATTAAAAGCATCGCGATCTTTTGTCACTGCATTCGTTATGCAAGAATTCTCGGTAGAAATAACATGGCCGCTAAACACACCCAACGAAATACATCACAAGAGAGAAGGTTTTTATGCAGCGTACTCAAACCATTGTTTAACGTAGTTTTCTCGGTCGGTTTTTTTTTGTTCTTCAATTACTGAATCACTTAAACGACCTTGGTTAACTTCTGGTTCTATAAAAATTCAATAAAGTTAGAATACCTCTTTTTTTGAATGAGTAAGCTCTATCGAACATTGGTTTAGATTTGTACGTTCTGGGAATATTAATATGTGATAGTTCAATGTTGTACGTACTTTTGTTTCCTGATATAGAATAATGCGCAGTTATAAGATCGCGACGGTAATATATTTTTAGATTATGACATTTTTAGTTACTGATTTTTTTTTTGTTTAGATGAAAAAGTTATTTTGATAGGGAAACAAAGCATATTATTATTTCTCGGTTCGATTCCTAAGTGAATATAATAATATCTCACGCAAATTATTTTCAGATTATTCAAAAATCCCGTTTTACATTTCTTTATTTAAAAACTTCATTTCCAATTCATATCCTTTAGTGTACCTTGGTCGCTATAAAGTCCACTTGATGAGTCAACTGTCTGACATATTCCATTTAATCGTCTTATGTTAATGGAAGTAGAAAATGGCATTTACAGTTACGACAACTACTAATGATGAATTTATAAATATTTGCCACTCGAGAAGGTCGTTGGGTACCTATTCAGAATATCGCGAAAAGTAGAATCTTTGTAATAAACTATGTTACTGATTTTGGATGATTTCTCGTTATTTGATTTTTCAAAGAAGATCTGTTTTCCAATAAGTGACAGACACAATTCTCTATCGTAAAACTTCCTTTTCAATAGAGTCCTTGATGTTTGAAAAGCTTCAACAAAAACTAATACTATCGCTAGCAAAATCTAAAGTTTGAGGAAAAGCACCTATAAATAATATATTGGATAAACCACAGAAACAACCACCTTGCTGCTTCAGAAAACAGAAAATTTTCTCTATACATTCTTGGATCCATTGTGTGTAAAATCATACCCAAATTACAAATTCACATTACTTTAAAACTATTTCCACATGTAATTATACAAAAGAATGTTTGACGAAATTAAAAAAAGCTAAATACATTCCTATCACAAATCTAATCTATCTAGATTCTAAAATGCAGACAACACCGTCTCCCAAGGTGGTGAAGTAGTGATAGCAATTCCTTTTCTATAATATTCGCTATAATATATAATTATAGCAAATTTGTATATTTCACTATTAGCAAAAGTTAGATATTTATATCCGTTGATGCAACAGTTATTTAAAAAAATGTGAAATAATTTCAAATTAGTTAACGTGAATCACCTCAGTAACACTAAACATGAAAATAAATTCGATTTCTAATATATATAATTTTGTATGTATATTTACATATTTAGGTTTCTCGTCTAGCCGCTAATTGAAATTTCCTCTTTAATGCATAGAAATCTTAATATTTCGAATTTAATTAACATTACCAGCACTATCATGCCGTTCTATGGATAGATATATTCTACATATGTTTCTAGGTTATCTTCTTTCTATATCTTAAGTGGAGGGTTAGGTTAAAGTGGGCTAAAGTTTCGTGAAAGTACCGTCTGAAGAACTATAACTTAAAAGTCCTATCCTTAAGGTTTTATTAGAAATAGTTTATTCAAATGTTAAAGTTACTTTAAAACAAAAAACAAACTCCTGAATACTTGTTTAAGAGTTGCATTCTTATGAAAAATTATAATTTAGCCCAGCCCTAGGTTGTTATTGCAATAATATAGTCAACTTTTCTAAATTATCGTAAAGATACGTGTTTACATAATTCTAGTAGTAGTGAGATGATTTATTGGACTGGAATCATTTATACCAACTATAATATTCAACTGAAATATCTTTTTGACTAAATCGTGCTTTATGTAATATTGAATGGAAAACACCTTTTCTCATCTCAAGTCTCAATTTAGGAAAAACAGTTAACATGAATGTAAAAAAATAGCTACATGTAATCTCTAGGTAAATTAACTACAGTATTAGGCGCCTTAAACAAAAAAAGGGAAGCTATATTTATGTTTCAAATTGTACAGATAAAAATCGAAAGCACATACTGAGCCTTAACTTGCGTTTGAACGAGGGATATGGCAACAACTTCAATTCTAATGGAACTTGATTATATTTTAGGCAAATCAACTAACTAAAAGACCTTTGAAAAAGTGCAAATTTGCAAAGGTGTGGAGATATCAAGGCACGAAATCGAGTAGCAACATTAGATACAGCAAATCTAAACGCTGTTTCATAGTATAATCTTGTGGGTAAGGCATAACATCCGATGTTCTCTGTGGTAATCCATGTTTAACCAGTCAACTTTATGAGACATGACAACTTTCTTATGGAACATGGCAGACAATCCTTAAAAAGATCTACAAACATTTCCATACAAGTTCTTAGGTACGATGAATAATGATGAAGCATGGTGTCACTTATCAAGATACATAAATAAACAAATATCTGGTCGAATGCAAATCCATATGAAATTCTTGAGAGGCCCTTGCATTCCCAAAAAATAAGGGTTTGGCTATGGTGGATTATTGGTCCAATATTCCGATATAATTCGGAACGATATTGCAATAATTTATTTCAATCACTTTTAAATCAATTACATGACAACAAACTCCACCAGGAATAGTTCCAGCAAGATAATGTAACACCCGATACGACAAAGGAAACGATGGAATTATTACATGAATTCTTTGATAATCGGATAGCAGACTTTCCTCAGCGATCTCCCGATTTGACAATTATAGATTATTTCATGCATCCACGCCTAAAAAATAGAATATCTACAGATTGTTCTCATACAATTGACGAACTTACATGTTGGTGTATATCGACTTTTCGCCAAGCCCTATGGCTGGCATCTTCAGAACAAAGTTGATGGTTTGCTCTTCTGAGCAATAAGCATTACAGCGAACCGTGAAGTTTGTCTTGAAGATACCAGTGGCAGTGTTTGGCGAAGCGTCGGCATACACCTGCTCAAGACTATGGCCAACAAGTCTGAGAATACACACTTCCAGATTAATATAACTATCTGGACCAAAATATTTTTGTTAATTAGTTAGTTTTGAATATAACATTATTTATAACTTTGGTTTAAATTAAAACTGTATTTTGTTTAACCTAACGCATTCACTTAGAAAAGACGCGTTGGACCCACTAACGAAAAAAATAATTCACTAGATACTGAGTGTGTAAAATGAAGTAGAATGAAATGGCCTTCACACTACATTAATTACGCTAGCCTGAGATTCCAGAAGCTTTACAGAAAATAGTGAGACCCAAATGTTAGTATACTATGTTACTTTTTTAGTCTCACTTTCAATACCTTTTCTTATTTCGTTAGGCTAACTAAACCAAGTGCGGTTGGAACTATATGAACAGCATATCTTGGCGCGTGTTAATAATAATGAAATTTTATTCATTTTTAACTATTTGCCCTCATTCCACAGTCCAACCCATTGGCGTAAACCACAAGACACCAGCCACCAAGAAAGAGAGAAATACCTAACAACGACCACTAATGCGAGTGCCAACATGAAAAGTATGTCAACAGAGCGTAAGCACTAGGTATTATAGTGATTATTTAATAGCGTACGCCTTCGACATGACACCTTATCTAACACCAAATAACGAACTTTAATAACGGACCTCCGCGCAGTACGCAAGTGTGTTTGTAATGGCCGCGTATTGCGCTACTGTCCGGGTTCGTGAATATTCATACGTTTTATGAATAATTATACCGTTTGTTAATGTCCAGGAATGCAATTATCGATTGTATGACTCATTAAGCCACCGTTAGATCGGACGACAGCAATAAGGCAATCATTTCCGGCGTTTACTAACGAAATTAGTAGAAATTTTTCTTGTGGATGCACTAATTAGGTAGTTTCGTGTAGAATTGAAGGCCAACACATTGGGTAATTGTACTATAAGAGGAGTAGTAACGGGAAAAGCATATGTTAGAGTTTACCTTTCCTCTCCGAAAAGATAAATCTCGTTTTGTTAGAGATTTGTGATTAACAAAAACGATTGTTCATCCTATGGAACAGTAGCCGTTAAAGAAAATAAAGTTAAAATGCTGCTAGAATAATAGATATTCAGTAAAATTAGATCTGCTTTTCTAAAAATTCTGTTCAAATTGCACAAACAACTTGAACAGTAATGATCAAAGATTGTAGAATAGTAGACTGAATAATATAGTAACTCAAAAAGTACTTATATCTATATATGTAGATACGAAACAGTACATGCAAAATTATGAAGAATTATGCAGATTAGTAGCCAATATTCTCATATTCACATTTTAACAATAGCAAGATTCAAATAACTAAGAAATAGAATGGTAACAATCTAGTATTTTGTTTACTTGAAATTTATAAGACTACTTTTTTAAATTTACCTCCATTAATTTAGTAACGCCTGTTCATTATCAAAATATGTTGTGATCCCGCCTCTCCCCCATATTAGTTTCATACTCCCTTACTATTCAACTCCAGTAGGTGGTCGATGTTCTCTTGGGGTATGCTGTCCCAAGCAACCAGAAATTCATGCAGGAGAGCTTCCAGTATTTGCTCCCGTAATGTCCTATACGTGTTCGATTAGTAGCCATTGATGATTGAAGATCGTTCTCACTGCGTGGGGACGGGTATTATTTGGGGGGTTCCACCATCTCATGAACGTAATGCCTAACATTCATGGTGTTTCGGATAAATATTAATGGAGACCTACTTCTACAGTTTGATGCCTTTCAACAGAAAATTGAATATCACGACGTTTCCCACGTCATTGCTACGCTTCCCTATTACAAAATCGAAAATCATCACTGAACACCATCCTACGTTATTCCACCTTCCAGTGCATTCGCAACCTACACGACTCCAAACGTTACTGTAGGTGTTGAGTCGTACATTATAAGGCAAAATTAGATCGATAGGAATACAAACCTAAAGCCCTATTCGGTGATATGCGGCTTGAAGGATGACAGGACAACCTTTATTGCCTGACCATAGATTAGCAATTGATTTAGTAATGAGGAATCATTCTTTTAGTGCTATTAAATGAAAGTGGCGGTCCTGCATATAGCAATTTCGTATATTACATGCCGTTAAATAATTGTATCCTCCTTATATTGTAGTGACCGTTCATAAATGGTGCTGATGCAAAACACACAAGATACCTTTATTTCTACTATTGCAAACGTGCATTATACTATGTGCTGTTTTCAACATAACAGAGTATCTTCATAATGTAGATTAATGTCCGTGTCAAGACGTTCCGTAACCAGAGATCTACACAATGTGCGCTTACCTGCTCCCACTTAACACGAGAGCAGAATGGTGAGATAACCCATTATAATCCACATAATACTGATAATCTTGAGATATATCTGAGTATATAGTCAATACAAATGCCACACGATGATGTAAGACGAGTTAGTCTATTCGATAAAATGATAATTTGAAAAGAATTTAGTAAATTCAACAAATTGCTCTCTTCATATGAATCAATATTAAGGCAATATTTAAATCACTACAAATAATAGTTTTGGTATTCATATTTCATAGTATTCTAAATAGTTAAGATAAAAACGAATTTTTCTGTTAAAATCAATTATAAGACTAAAATCCCCCATACACTTTCAGTTTTAGGGTCAGTTTTACTCGTACTGTGTTAAGAGAGTAGCTTTCTGAATGAGCATTCCTATTCTCTCTACACTACTAATATTCTCGTCCTATTTGGCATAGACACATAACATAACCAAAGCTGCAAAACATATTATGATTTACGAAATGAGACCAAACAGAACATGAGACAGTCACACATTCCGGTTCGTTTAAACACAAGGATTAAAACCGCTGAAAAGTCAACGATTCGGTTTTAACTCGTTGCTCGGGATTATGGTACACACTGTCGTTTTTAACCGTACAGGTTTGCCGTGTACGGGTAAAACTGATGCTAAAACCTATAATATATGGTGGCCCCTAGAACTTTAGACATACAGTATTCTGTAATCTGTAAGAGTGCCCATGAAATAAAATAAAAAAATATGAAAAATGGAAAGATTCCGTACATTTTAATTTTATTTCAAAGACACCCTATTTATGAATCCTAGGCGAAGTTAAGCACCCGCACTTTGGGTACGGATCTTATTAGGTGAACCTGCACAGGATTTTCTTGTATACAAAATTTCCCTTAGCTACTTTGTTTCTCAACATATTAAAACAAAAGTAGTAAAATTTTTGTCTTTTATCAATTCATCCTTAGATATGTCGATGTTACATTTAATAGAAAGTAAATTATCTAAATTAGTTCACACATGGGCCGATTATAATCTGCAAATTAAAAAAAGCAAGGATGCCTTTAATCAGTTAAACTAGCATCGAAGTGTCAATAATAATAAAGTTAACAATAACATGCTGATGACTTTGAATAACCTATATAGTTACAATAACAAATTTTGCAGCGACATTTTGTGTGAGTAAAGCTTTTAATTATTTTGATAAACTCCGTCTGGACCAAAAATTCCGAGAATGTGCATAACAATCTTGATTCTTTTTTCGGAGTTTGAAGATAACACCATAAAGTTAGCTTGTGTTAGTCTCAAGAATTATGCATACCTTTCTAAACGCGTTCCTTCAATTAATACGAATTCTTTTTACTATTTATTTTGATACGACCAGGTAAAATCGTCATTTGCATACATTTGTCGAGAAGAACGAGCAACTCACGTAAACAAAAACATTTGTTACGGTTAATCGGTGACAGAAGGGGTTAGGACAAATGTAGATAAATAGAAAGTGATTGCGCAGCGAGGCGTCTGCCTGACATTAACGTTTCCAAAATTGCTGCAACAGCTCATCGAATATTCGAACTTTCCAAATGCCTTTATAATGCTGCACGCGTTCCGAGAAGCTCGGATTCATTTCGATAACGTAATTCTCTCAAATTACTTACTATTTAATACCTTTAACTATACATACGTATACGTGCTAAGTGACACTTAATATAAGGCAACTGCTGTAAAATTAACCAATACATAATTTGCGGTAAAAAAAGGAAATGTTCGTATAGAACGAGCTTGGATTTTCCCAGAAAACGAATATCTACGGTATAATGATGTAAGCAAAGAAATAACAAGCAAAGGTGTAACGATAAATGTGTTCATATCTTATTATTGGAGCTTTTATTTTCTATAACAGTATTTAATGTATTCATCACCAACTTAATAATTTATCGTTATCTACGTTTTCGGTTATTAGTCATGAAGTAATTTACATCAGATTTTTTGGGAATTCTTTAATGCACTACAAATTGTATTAAGTTCTTCCAAAAATTTAAGCAGATCAATCATTGCTTACAAATGATTTCTCAGTTATAGTGTTATAAAATAAAAGTGGGGCTAACTAAGGCTTAGTGTCTTAGCTATCAGTCTAGAGGTCGAATACTACGGCTGTTTCTCAGGGATGGAGTTTTCTGTGACTTTCCTCGCTCCATGGCGAATGCTGAAAACGAAAATTTTAAGACGCGCCACAGATGCAGCCGTAATAACTCATGGCCGACCAATGCCTCCTGTATTTAGTGAAAGCTGTTGGGGGATTACTATTATTATTATTACAACAAAAGATTTTTCATAAACTACTCATTCCACTTATAATATGGATAATCTGTTTCAACTAAAGATTACAAAACCGTGATGAAAAGTTCATAAAGGGTTAATTATGAAATAACACCATTAAATGATGCAGACGATAATAGATTGTTATAATTTGGAGAAGAAATTTATTTTTTAAAAGTACCAGGTTTATGTTTATATAAATAACCCCAGTAGCCAACAGCAATTCAATTCATACACAAAATTAATGAAGGTGGAATCTGAACCCACGTCCTCTCCCTTGTCGGGAAAGCGTCCTTACCGCTAGACCGCAGCACCCTGTGAGTTGAAATCACATTTTAAAACCTAAATGTCGTAATGTCTGTAGATACGAGGGCGAATAAAATATGAACCGGTCTTTGGTTTTAAAACATTTATTGGTACAGTAAAACAAATATGAGTACACCTTATTTTTCTATATAATCTCCTTTTTTGTTCACACTTTTTTCCCACCGCATCGGTAGTTTTTTAATTCCGTCATTAAAGAATGAATGTGGTCGCGTAACACCTTCATCGTCGTCAAAATGGTGACCTCACAATTCTTCTTTAAGTGGCCCAAACATGTGGTAGTTACACTGTGAGAAATCAGGACTGTAGGAGAGCTATTTCAGCGAATTTCGTCCAACTTATTTTGGGTCAATGCAGCTGTATGTGGCCGAGCATTGTCATGGAGCAGAATCGCACTTTTAATAGACATGTCCCGCCTTTCTTGTTGATAGGCCAGTTTCACTTCATCAGGCAAGTCGCAGAAGTAAGCAGCATTAACTGTATGCCTTCAATCAGTTCACGGAACGCACGAATATTCGCCTCGCTGGTGCTCGTCCGCGGTCGGCGTGCATAGCTTTCATTTTCCGTTAACTCTCGGCCATCGGAAAATGTCTTGTGCCAATCGTAGACTTGGGTCCTTGAAAACGTTTTTCCGGCGAACTCTGCAGTTAGTCAGCGCAAAATTTCGACAGGTTTTACGCCCTCCCGCGCCAAAAATTTAGTAACAATATGTTGCTCAACAGAGTGCATTTGTCACCCAGACGTGATGCTATTAAATCTGCTTCGGCGGACCAACTTCACGCCACTCACTTCACCGAGAGGACGTTAAAAAGATAAGTGCAGTCCATACGTAATTCGTATATTATAATATTTGAGCAGACAATATTATTTAAAGCCAAGTTCTTATTAAAAAGATTTGAACTCTCAGGGTCCCGTGGTCTAACGGTAAGCACGCTCCCCTGACAAGGGAGAGGACGTGGGTTCAAATCTTACCGGAATTGACCTTAATTAAAAACGTTCGTAATTACAAGGAAATTGTAATTCATCATTACGCATTTGCCAATGAAAGTTTCACATTACTTTAAAATTAATGAAATGTATATTACACATTTATTGCACAAATATAGTTTTAATAGCCCTTCGGTTTTCTTTTTATTCCACGATCAATATTGCAAAATAGATTATACCTCATCTATTAAGTCATCTATTAAAATGGAACGAAATATTTTGATCACTATGAAAACCGTTGTTGCTAAACAAAAAACCAATGGCAGCTTATATGTACGTCTTGACCGCATGATTTTCGCGGTCAGAGTTCTTCCAGCTGCAGGATGGAGTATTATTGTTTGGTATAGTTTTCCAGTGTTTCTACATAGCGAAAATTGCGCGTATTATAACCTGGTAACGTAGAGAATTAGTGTAATTTTCAAAGGTGACTTTAATAAGGCTTCTCTGAACGAAAAAAAATGGAATAAGAAATCAGTTGGGACATGATCTCAACTAAAATCGGACCTAATAAGGTAAGAAAAACCGAAAATAGGACATTCACCAGACGTTTTTCGAATGTTTCAAATTTATTACATTATTTTCCATTCTATAATACTAAATCTGGATCTTCAAATTTCAGTTAGGCAACTGGTGCGAAAAATCTGCGTTACCCTCAAAAATGAAGAAAGCATGAAGCAAAAGAAATATTATGACAGAGCTCAGCTTCGTTTATGGACAACATGTTGCGATACGGGAAAGTTACAATCGTGCCCCCTTGTTAAAAGGTCACGGACCGCCACTGGTAGTAACAATAACGTTTCCTTGTACTAACAATACAAAAATCAAGCAAATTATTAAACTGCTGCTTTTAAACAACCTGTAATATTATAATGCCCAGTTGAGGTGTAGACACTTAATATTCGGTTGTTAAACTTGTTTGGTGCCTGAGCAGAATGTATGCGCAGGAATAGAATCTTCCTTTGTGGATGACTTTTGCGTCGTGGTCTATATCCTATGTTTCTTGCGTGTTTCGACTTTGAGTAGGTTAACTAGTCTGTGGGTTGGGTCTTCTATTAAGCTGTAGTCCTACGATTGAAAGCTACAAATCTTGTATTGTCAGACTTGGAATGTCTTTGGAAATTGTTGCTAAGTTGATGTGTATTGCTTCTTATAATTTCCATTCTGTGAGATGTTCTTCCTCAACGATTATGGTTCCATTGAATTCTATTGCCTTTCTTTCAGACATGTGCAATGCGTAAATTTTCAGTTTCTCCTTGCCTAGTGGGTTTCTAATGTTTTTGGACTCTTACTTTTTTCTCCAATGCATTCCCTACCACATTCACATGGAATACTATACACAGTTTTTTTGATATTGGTTTTTTGAGTACTGCGCTACTACGTTGATTTTGAATAAGAGCTGCAGATTAAGGAAATGAGAACTAGTTTAAGCCGCAGCAGCTGCAATAAATGCATTATAAACTTATAATGCGCAATGCTTGTGCTTAGAATGCTGTATTCTATGGGGAATTGCAATTATGCAATAATTTGCCTAGTGTAGAGAAGAATGCTAGTAATTTAAGTATGTTTAGTATAAATATGAATAAAATATACAGAGACGTATATAAAAAAGTGTATAAAACTATATTCATCGAATAATTTATTGCATAAATTTAAAATTAATAGTAGTAGTAAACATAATGCTTTCTTTTGTCGTTTATTCCATTTTTACTAATCATAAGTATTAAAGTAGTACAGTATTAAAGAAGCTACAAAAATTTCAAATCGTAAATGCTCTGTTGAGCAAATTTAATTTCTATGGAGATTGGATTTTTGGTTCCAATTGTAAATTTGAAAAAGAAAAACGATATAGTGAAGAATTGTAGATAAAACATCAATTAGAAATCGAAAAATCAGTTCTCCTCTTTCTTTATACGCCTTTCGGTCCTTCTCTGCCTTGAAACAAGCCTATTGAAATAAATAGGGAGTCCCCACCCTCGTTCTATACATTGGCAATCACTTGTTTTAGAAACATTGTTAAAAGGACTTAGACACAGACTATCTCTAAGGTATTTGTCTACCTTATGAAGCCTTCTGAATACACGTTTTCGTCTGCAACTAAAATACTGTTTGTTTTCTATCTCTAATGTTACTAACAGACTTTGTCTTTTGTGAAAGAATACGAGAAACTATGTAATTGAATTTTGATAAACTAAAACGATTTTCGACTCATTTTTGTTGCGCTAAAATGCTATCAGTTACAGTTGATGTATGATACATATGATGATGATGATGATGATGGCGATGTGGATGCAGGGTATATCAACCTGTGTAGTACAACAAGAGATATATAAGTCTTGCTTCACCGTCGAGCGCTAGTTACTGGGATCGACTTAGGCGAAAGTTGCCCCTGCCGTAGTTCTTGGTTTAGTGTCATGCGGTGAGCGACAGTGCCTTTGGTTCTGCAGTGTATAGTGTGGTGTGTACGGCCACTCAGCAATATTGTATATGGTATATTCCATTACAAAAAAGACTAGTAAATAGAGGACAGGAAAATATAGGCGCATATCATGGCGAGATTAATACCGTAAGTGTATTTTTTTTACATTATTCTTTCCCCATCTTCTATCTTTCGGTTGCTTATTGAAAATAAGAAAAAATATGTAGACCATTTCTTTCGTAATTCTTTTTGAATACTATTTGTTAATTGCTCGCGATTAAAGTAATTTATTTGAATACTCGTAAAACTATAATCTTTCTATTCCCTAAAATTTTATATTGTAACTAATCGAGAGCGATATCATGTAGTATACCGTCTTGTATTTGCTGTTAACCCAATTACCTGGAGACCGCTTCGCATAACATAACATCTAAAACATATGTTTCGCAAGATAAACCTGTTTTTGCTACAATTTCTAGCCGTTTACGAGGAATAAAAAACGACAGTTAGTGAAATTAAGATCGTTATGCAAAGAGAAGACTATGTTTTGCAAAACCGTGAGGATGTTCTCGTTATTCAATCAGGTGAAGAAAAGATTGTTTTTCTACCGCTCGAGATCAATTACTATGTACACACTTCTACTTTCATTCTAACCGATTGCGACCGAGATCTCCATCTCTTGCGGCAGGAGTTTACTTAACATGATTACTTTTAATTCCGAAATTAAGTAAATAAAGAAGTATTCTTGAAACCGCGAAAGTTAATTGGTTCGGTAACATAGTTACACCGCAAATTAAATCTTAAACTTATATACATGCATAGAAATATATGATTTACTAATTCCTATGATTTTTGTTTTTCAATCTAGTTGGCGTAGCATCTATGAACATATTCGACGCTCACTAAAACGATATACTTTTTCTGCTATTTATCGATCTTTTATGAATGTTTTATTGATTGGCGTTGTTGTGACGGTGTTTGACATTGAGAAAAAGTAAAAGTCAGAAATACCACAGAAAATATTATCTAAATAATAACGGGTTACGAGTATACGTAATGCCACATCGATGCTTTGTTTATGGCATACTTAAGTCAATTTACATGTAAGTATAATTTTCTACGATAGGAAAATTTTGAACGCCTTTCCATTTTTTTGGAGATAATAAATTGATTTATTATGACGCATTTTATGTGCATGCAATTTTTTTATATACTTCTTGCTCAAGTACCTTTGAAAAATGAAGGTAAAAATTTGAATTTATAATTTCAACATAAATCAAAAATTGATAATTAAATGAAAAGGTTATGCAGTGGCGTAGAATGATACTTACAGTAGCATTTTTCATTTTTTTATTTGTGTCAATGTTTGAATATTCATTTTCGGAATTCTTAACTCAATACTTTTTTCCAGAGGTAATATACAGCTTCTTTTAGAAAACATGTATCCTTTAGTTCAAAAATGATATTTTATTACAGTTACTCAGTATTTGATCAAATTTTTTTTAGTATTTCCAATCTTGTTTTGAAAACACATATTAAATGCAAATATTATAAAACAAAAAAAGTACCCAAACAGATATATACAGGGGGTTCTGTAACATAGACGCACCTTTCTATTCTTTTATCTATAAGACTACTTGATTAAAACTAGGGTATTATCTAGACACTATTTGCATTTTTTTCTTCCGTCTTTCTGTAGATTTTAGTTCCCATGGTTATTGAAAATTTGAATTCTTGTTTCCCATTCTAGAACGTAGACTAGGTAACACTGGCACCAGAAAGTCTACTTTGACATTTTTTCTTAAGAAACTGCATTTTTCAAGCGGATTATAATGGGTACCAAATGTACAACAAAAAGTAAATTTCTTAACAGTTAACTGCTTATCTTGCTTTTTAAGTTCAAAGGCGAAGTTCTCTTCTCAGAAAATGCCACACTATTTCATAACCTCCAACCATTTTGCAACTTCCGCGCAGTTGTAATACTGCGCGGACGTCATTTTCTTGTATCTTTGGTCCACCCCTTCGTTTTCTATTACTAACATACCAGTTTGCTCAAATTTTTGCACGAGCTCGCGATTCTTGGTGCTACAAAGCAAGACCTATTTCTCTATCCATATATTGTTCGGTGTCTTCTTAACGTATTGGTCTATTGTCTGTTGGACTTGTAGTAGTGCTACGAATCCGTAGCCACAAAGTAGCTCATTTTAACAAGTATCGACTCAAAGTATTCAAAGCCTCTGCCTAAGACTTACTTTGAAATCAGAAAAGGATCACAACAGCAACAAAAATTAAGCAACTCTGCAAGAGAATGGCCTTGAATCTCCCCCAAACCATAATGATATTTACATATTCAGTCAAATTCTCAATATGTACAAAAGATCGAGCTATTTTAAACTTTAAACATACTTTAGAATAAGCTTATACATATATGTATGTAATTCTATTAATAAAGGAAAGAGTATGTAAATAGTAGCTCATTGGTCTTTGGAGTAAGAATAAAAGGTGAAAAAGTTCACACTAAACTTCGCGGAAATTATATAAAAAAATATAGCTAACTTCTTTGGGTTAGCAAAATTTATCAAGTCAATTCTTAACAACATTCTTCATTCTTTTCTTGCATAAAGTACAGCAAGAACAAGTCAGTTTACCATTTTCATTGTAACAAAATATCATGTAAATATACAGCAACAGAACGTATAAATAAAACTTTCGAACTTTCATCTACGCATCAAGACATTATTTTTATTTGATATTCTTACTGTTTTAAGTAATTAACGCACGTCCATTATTTATTTTATCAACGAGAAGCGTACGTTACGCCATATTCCTTTATTTAGACATCATCTCATACGGATATTTCACAGTGAGTTCCACATAAACGGAAGAAATTACATCGTATTTAAATTTCATGAAAGCCGGTAATTGGAAATCGTTACTTATCTAAGCGAATGATTTTAATTCGCGGTATAATCGCATATTTTTTCTTCGATTCCCTCGAAATCGTAACGCTCTAAAACGCTGTACTCTAGCATTTCAAACACGAAATTTCACAGGTTTGATGGTTATTCAATAATTAATAAAATACGAAGTATTCCAAAAGTCCTTTGTAAAAATAAAATGAATATAATAAAATATTTCATATTTACAGTCAAATCGGTATAATGGATTATCAAACATTAAGAAAATTATTAGTAATTGGAGAAATAGTTATTTTTCAAAAAAATCCCCATCTATATTAATACAGTTATCCGATCACTTTAACAATGCTCCAATGCCTGCTGCACATAAGTGTTTGGGTGGCTGTCTGAATCACGTTCCAGAAGTTCCCACTGTAATTCCCGCCTAGGCCAATTGGTCTGAATACGGCTTGGTGTTATCGTGATGCAGTAATATTCCTCTTGTCAATAGGCCTGGGCGCTTTCGTCGAATTGCACCTCAAAGCAACAACAAAACATTCTCAAACGTTCTCATTTCTATTCTGGAAATGGACTAGGAGCACTCCTTGAAAATCCCAGAACACGGTAAGCATAACCTTACCAGCTAAGGATACAACCTTCAATTTCTTTGTTGACGGTGAAGAAGAATGTTTGCATTGATTGAAGCACACTTTATTTCATGTTAGTAGTCGTACATCCATGGCTCATCACCAGTAACAATCTTGTTAAGCACGTCCTTTCCTTCTTCTGGGTAGTGACAGCTGTGTTGCAAGGACAAGCCCATTCGAATTATTCAACTCTTAGGATAAACCATGAGAACAACGTATTACAGTTGCTATGCTGTTTATATATATTTGTTACACAATGGATTTCTTTAACATACGTACATGGAGTAGCATTCGTAACAAATATTTGAAGAATCCTTTGGAAAATTACTCCAGTAATGTTTTTTTCTTCAAATTTCTCCAAAAGTGGTATATATCCAGCCAATCCGCGTGTAATCTTCATGTCCTCTTCTGCTCTCAACAAGTAAACATATGATTGTCTCAACTGAGTTTTTTTAAATATTTTTATCCTTTCACTAATATCCTTTTCATATCTATCTTACAACTCTAACTTTAACGTCCCTTTTTCCATTTTAGGTTTATTAATCTTTAGTTCTTTGAAATTTCGTTCAAAATCTATAATTTTCAATTACAAATGGTCTCCTTAAGGTATAACAATTCCTTTTACCGATTTCACTTCAATATATATGTAGCTATAATATATAAAGTATTCGGGTAGATTCTAATTCAAGATGGTTTCCAGCCGAAATTACTACTAGAGTACATAAGTATATAATAATAAGTAAAAAGGAAACCTTTTTAACGTATTGTATATAAGAAATAATAAACCAGATAAAGAAGGCTACCGTTAATCTGCTAATATTTAGCCTCCATAATCCTTGAAAAAGTTATAAGCATCAATGTATTTAATGAGGTTTGACAACGTACCTCTTCATTTTATAAAGGTTTGGATTTGAGCTTTTGGGCAGCTCTGAACAACTTTCATTTCAAAATTTCCCAATAAAAGTGACCAATAAGTTTTTATTCGTTTACTATTATAGTTTAGATTAGTATTGTAGATATTCTCTTTTTTTAGAAGAACAAACGAGAGAAAGACTAAAAAATATATAAGGATGTTTTTGTTACTTTTAAAGTAACATACAAATTATTTTAAATTTCATCGATCTGTTAATAAATTTGCTAGTAACTACATTCTCTTTATGTTAAAAATTACGCAACCTCGAGTACAATTTTAGTTTATTTATTCTTGGACAAGGAACTAAACGTTTGTACATATGTTACTATCGTCTAAACCTTGCCATAGTGAAAGTAGCTCCTTTTCGTTCTGTTACCCACGATTTTGAAGATGTTCTCTTAAATAGCATACTATACTAGACATGTCCTCCAATACAAACAGCGGTTCTATAACAGTAGTTTTAGCGCATTATACTATTATTTGCATAAGCCAAACATGCCAAAATCACAAAATCGTTACTTTAAAATTCAAGTTGATCGCCATCACACTTTATGCACATTAAAATGTCAATGTCATACGATTAATGGAACTTTCTCAATTTTAACAGCAAAAAATATAATATGTAGCCATAACCCATACATTTACATACTTACTATAAGAAGGTCTGAGGCGTGTTAAATTTAGATATTGAAACTTCCTACGTATGAGGCATGATATATTGTAGGAGGATAGATAGTATCATTTCCGAAACAAGAAATAAATAATTGTACAATTGATCACTTTCCTTTCTTCTATTGAGAAATTTATAAAGTTTATATACACTTCCGTCCTAAAGTTTCGAAGCAGCAGTGAATTTTACAAAAAGTCAGAGGTACAGTAAAGTTTTATTGTGATTATTAATGAATCTATACAACACAAGTGCATGTCGTCAAATAAAAGTAAATTAATTCAAACATAATAAAATTTTACGTTGTTTAACTCATAAGTTTATTTTCATTGATATGACCCCCTTTGGCTTTGATAACCGCTGCACAAATTTTAAGCATTCTCGAAGCAATTTATCGGGACAATCTCCGTAAATTTGTTAACATGCATTCTCTAAATATTCTCGTAAGTGTTGGGTGTTCTGAGGTTGTCGCTGATCAAGCTCCATAGGAGCTCCATTGGAATAAATCCGGACTTTGAAGAGGCCAATCCATTAATTTTAAATCATTTCTTGCTACGTTCTCCTCTGAAAAGTTTTGTAGATTCAAGCCGTATGCTTGGGATCATCCAGTGACCAGTTTGCATGCTCTCTTGCCCATGTTAATCGTTTCTCTTTAACAAAACAGAAACATTTATTCGTTGTTGTGTATAAATACGTGTTACAATATCCGATGCCGTTAGACGTCGATCTCGTTTCGAAGTCATAACTATAAATCTATCTTTAGCTCCAAAAGTCACCCGTGACCACCTACTTCCTCTTCTATCAAGATCTTGTTCTGTCCCTCTTCTCTGGACCAATGTGTAATACACACCTTTTGCTGAAATTCACTAATCGTAGAGCAATTTCTCTCTGGATATATCGTTCGTCGCGAAGAGTAGAAATGTCGCTACTTTGTTTTACAGTCAATTGTCTGTGTTTTGGTATTTCCATGCTCAGTACTTTACCAACGTGAACATCTAGACCACCTGCTAATAATTCTTATCGTTAATGTAAACTTTACACACTAACGTTACTCGTAGTGAAGTTAAATTTAATGCTACATAGTTTATAAAAGTCATAAAGAGTGGAGAAAGTCAATGGTTCCTCTACAATTACATTATTATCACAAGCATCACGTTGGGCATAACGAGCATAATTAAATTTGTAATTAACACTTATCGTGCATGGGAATATATAAAAAAAGAAGGAAATGTAGTCTTAATCACTACTAAATACGATTTTAAGTACTATAGAATCAATAATTAACGGTTGTTGAGCAATAGAAAAGTTGTTTTTTATTTTTTCCTGTTACAATAATAAATTACCCGAAAATCAGAGAAAAGAAATGTGAAAATATTAAATACTAATCTATACACATTATTTTAAGTTTCTATTAATGTTACCTGCAGATGTAAAAAGCATTAAACAACAAGGTAGATTAAATAATAATTGCTTTCATAATTCAATAGAACTTATTATAAAACAACTAAAACAATATTGGACCAATATTAATAAATTAATCTCTGATAAACCCATATACAAAACAAAAACTTCTAGACGTTAAACGTGAAGATGGTATTTACTTGATATCACACTTATTATACTTTTCAATTCTTTGATGAGATCCATTCTGGAATATTATAGCATTATTTGATCGCTCCCCTATATAAGTTTATAAACTTAATATCGATATGGGGCAATATGATTACGTTGCCAAGCATAACCCCTTGAGAATGAGGTTTCCCTATAGCCTGACTCTCCGCATTTTTTACCTGATGTTAGCTTCCGGGTACCAACTTTTAACTCACGTTGTTTAGATATAGTCCATATTCCATTTTACCGAACTGTGCATAGCCGGAATAATACCCTTCACAAGACTTTCAATTATCCCAATATTTTGGAGGACATTGATATTCTCCACAGTAATTTTAGTTTCTCAATCATTTATCACAAAACTAATCTTTTAGTTTATATCTATCACACTGCCGTTAATTACTTTTTATTAAATTTGTCCTTTCTGAGTTAGGAGAAGTTCTTACGTGATTGTACTTTTTGGAAGTTAATTTTGTAGCTACGAAATAAAATAAAAGTAAAATAAAATAAGTATGGGAGAGGATTAAAAATGCGTTGAAGTACTAACACAAATTTTACAATCACAGAAAATATCACGCAAAAATGTAAGTACACAAAATTGTTCCACGAATAAGGGTAATAGACGAAAGCGACATTTGAATACTAAGTCAGAAAGAATAAGTAGAAGTTCTAAAAGTGTGAGAAAGTAAAGTACCGATAAAAATATGCGGAGGAAAAACAATTTTTGGGAAAGACGATTCAACAGAGAACTGCGGGTCCTGCTTAGGTATCACTCAATCACAGGTATAATTACAGCGCAAACGATGAGCTAGGGAAGTCATGTAAACAGATGCTTGATGGAGGGATAATACGAAGATGCTGAAAAGGCAAATCAAGAACAACATGGTAATAAGCAATAGAACAGGATTTGATTGAAATGGGTTTTGAAGACAAACAGTCGAAAACTGTATAATTACAAAGGGCAAACGAATAATATATAATTGTGATGATATATGATCTAAAACTCTTAGTACATCGACGTTAAATGTTTATGACTATTGCATTGGCATATTAATAATAGTTGCATTGTTATTACAATGGTCCGTTTTATAATGCAGACGCGATTATGATAGAAGAAGACATATTAAAAGCAAGTAGTGGACATTAATAGATCTAGTTACTATTCTGTATTGGAAAAAGATCCATTAGAGGACCTGCAATTTACTATAAAGGAAAAAAAAGAAAAACTCTATATGTCACAGTATATATCGTTGCATTAAAATTGTTCAGTTGAATATAAACATTTAAGGAAATTACAACTTAAGTAGGTTCATATTATTAATTTGTTCCATATTTCCGACGAACTCTACATGCAGTGACTCACACCGGTTATATATACAACATCACAGTGAAAATGATGCAACCCAGTACACAATTTTTATACGAATAGGGAAAACCCCTAGATGCACGTGTATTAACTCTCTATCTGTTACAACTGTGAAGTGCGATTTTATCATAAGCAGTTTACAATACTGAGTAGTTCAACATGGGTCGACAGACAACGTTGGAAGAACAACACTTAGTAATTTTTCACAAAAATAAAAATCAACAGGAAATTGTAAAAATATTAAATAGAAGTGCATCCATGATACGATATTGTTGATGTTCGATGGATTGTTAGACAATTCAGAAATAAACCACTGTTAAGTGCTCTTAAGTTAACACTGAAGGTGAAACGTGTTTTGGAAAAAACCGTACGTGTAGAAACTGTTCGAAGAATTCTGAAGAATGTCAAATTGCGCGGACAAATAGCCAGGAAAAACATTTATAAACCAGAAAATAAAAATGGTCGCTCGTAGTTTGCACTAGGATACCAAAATAAAGATTTCAATTTTCAAAACTGTTGTCATTTTCCGTTGAGAGTAAATTTAATCTTTTCGGCTCAGATAGGAAGGGTAATATATGGAGGAAAAGGAATGAAGAATCAAAACCGCAGCATTTAAAACCAACTGTTAAACATGGAGATTGATATGTAATGGATTGGGGTTGTCTTTTTACTGCCGGTGTTGGAAACCTTCATTTTATTGAAGGCTTAAAGAGAATTTACTGTCTAATGCCAGGACTCTTGACATAGAAGATGATTTTCGATATTACCAGGACAACGATCCTAAACATTCTTTGCATGTGGTCCAAGAATGGTCGTTATATAACTGCCGCAGTACGGTAAAGACCTCAGCTCACTTGACATAAGCATTATCGAAGATTTGTGACGTATTCTTGAAACAAAAGTGCGTAGCCATCGTAGGAATTACCTAAAAAATGCTTGAAATCAATACGTAGGCTTCCACAACCAGAGTCAGCAATAAGCGAACTATTTCCGGAATTGGACCGTCATGATGAGATATAAAAATAAAATAAGAGTAAGAGAAAAAGGAGATAAAATGGAAAAGAAAAAAGAAATAAAAAAAGAAAACGAAAAGAATGGAAAAAAGGGGGTGAAAAAAAAAAGATGAAATAAAGAGTAACAGAAGGAAAGAGAGAAGGTGGACCGAAAAAAAGAAAGAAAGAAAAAGAGAAAGGCGGGATCTCTACGTTTCACCTCCGTCGTATGAGGCTTCTTCAGGAGAAAACAGGGAAAGCAAAGTGGCACGGTAACTCGGTATCTAGATCACTTATTACTAAAAACTGCTTTGTTACAAAAACGGAATAGTATTTCGCCAGATTATACGCGTAAGTTAGTAGCATCTATTCCAAATAAGTAGGCAATTATAAACACAATTAATTATAAGATATTAATTGCTTTTAACTTTTAAAAGTAATTCATTCATTGTTGTTGTAGGTGCATCATTTTCAACACGTAGCTGCTGTAATATTATCTGGTTAGAATTCATAATACCTGTTTAGCATTAGTTTTGTTTTATTTTTCTAATATATTTGAAGAATAGTAGATATAATATATTTATTTTACTTTTCCCAAGCAATTATTTTACTTAATACTTTCAGCATTCGCACTAAAAGAAGTGTAGTTGTCTTAAAATTAACAAACAATTTAGTTCCACATTTTCAAACTAAAATAAGGCTGATATGTTCTCTAACGTTTGCAACCGATAATCTGATATTATCGGAATACACAAACAGTTTTTAAATATTAATGAGGTATTTAAAACATACATGTGGGAAGAGCTTTTTCCATATTTATAATCTAATTGGCACACGTAACATGAATAAGTTAAATACGATAAATTCAGCATTAACTCTGAAACTAAATTTCGAAAAATTTGCCGATTTAAAGTTATTGTAATCTATACTATTCCGTCGATAAAATCACGTCAATATGGTAATATAATTTAATAATAGAACCAGGAAGTCTAAAAGCAACAAATATGTTCGAGTTTTTCAATGGTATAATTATATCAAAAGTAATAATTTATTTTATCACATATTTATGCGCAAATGTAATAATTATAAGCATTCTTATGTTAATTAAACACATTATACTGGAATCACAAGCACATATGTATGTAAGACATAGTTGTAATAATTTACGAAACAATCGTATAGCGTAGGAATATGAATTACTAAGTCAACGCGCTACTAAGAAAAATATAAAGTATAAATCATGGTCTTGACCTTTAGGAAAGAACAGCAATAATTTAGGTAGTAGTATCATCCCGAGGAAAAAGAAATTTATTCTTGCGGCAACCGCTGAAATAATTAACTCCGGTTTTAGCAGATGAAAACCTTGAATCACAACGGTGATTTGTAAATTTTACAATACCTAGATCTATTAGTAGAATATTGTGTCTTTCATGAATCGATAAATACGTGTACCGTATATATCGGCCGCTGTTTGAACTTTATACATACAAGGTTTTTACTTTTACTATGCCTAAGGGCAACAACTCTAAAGCTGGGCGCACACTATACTGGATTTTCTCTACTGGTGCTATGTATTTACTATACAGCGTAACTAAGATGAAACAGATTCTTGTAGCAGATTCTTCTGCATCCAATGCCGCAATTCATCGCATGACTTCACCAATTTCTCTACTATTATACGCAAATCGCAGCCGCAAAAATGCCGCCAATATGCAACCAGCTTCAAATATCTCTACACTGCGGTGTTGTAAATAACTACGTATATAAGGTAGTATGTATTTTACTTGTGTATCTAGGTGTAACTCTGTGAAAGCGATGTGTCCAATAAATGGTTCTAATAGGATATGAGTACATACGTACACATTTCTACTTGGTGTTTGAAGATAAACGGCATATAAGTGCAAATTTAACTTCGTAATACGGACTTCTCCTCCGCAAATACGTCGGTACACTAACAATACTGTTCGAGTATTGTTATATAAGTTGCATGTGACATTATTATACTCATGCTTAGAGAGATTGAAAAACTTTACGCTTTTCAAGCTAATTATTACTATACATAATGCACTCAATTACTACAACCGGTAATACAGCGACAGGAGCCGGATATTGGCATTAAACCATGTACATATGCGAAATGGTGACAATGTACTAATCCGAAAATGTGAATGTGGTCAAAATTAATGTTTGGATCAATCGCAAACTGCTTGCTTAGTATCTTTTATAACCTCTTCTTGATTTTGAAAGTATCTTTTATCTGACACTATTACATAACTTTCTTTAGTATATGAGCGTTTCCAAGGTTTTATATTAATTCTTAAGATAAGCGTACCTTTCCACAAATGTAAAGAAACAATTTGAAGTATTTTTTAGTCATTTATTATTCAGAAATTAATTTAAACAGTTTAAAATTGCCAAAGCTCCCGTATTTGGAAGATTTTATAATTAAAACAAGATTGGTAGGATGTTCGTTTTATGGAAATACTAATCACGATTGCCGCATTTAATTTCTTTAATAAGTTAGACTTTTTAAATCTAAAAATTCGGTTATCTTTTTTTTTAATCAAGAAGTCCATAGGACTAAAATAAGTAAACAAAAACAAAAGTCAAATTAGAAAATGTTGTTATTTCGTGTTTTCTTTACATTGTGTTGGAAACCTAAAAATGTTTAAATTTTGAACCTCGTAATCACCTACGGGGAATGCAACAGAATAGTCGACGAAATATATAAAATTTATGATACCGGAAAGTATCGACATCGCCGAGAGTCTACCAAAAGTTTCTTAAACACTTTATTAAAGTTTGCATTTCCTTTGGATCATTCTTACCAAAAAACAATCAAACAAAAATCTCTCGTAGGTAATGAAAATATGCATCCGAATAACTTTCCAAACGACGCAGAAACTGAGCTAGGTGTATCCAAAATTAGTATTAGTCGAATTCAAAAATAAGTGACACCGTTACAAATTTTTCGTAGTTCAACACCTAAATTAGACCGATTTCATCACAATATTGCAATTCTGTTGGTGGTTTTTAATAAAATCTCGGAAAGATGAAGATTTCACTAAAAGAATTATGTAAATAGAAAAGGTAAAATTATCCAAACATGGACTATTTACCCAATGCGATAGCCATTTCTAGTCTAAAAAATAACCCCTGAAGTGTTAAACAATAACATTTTCAACAGTTTTGGAGTTTAAATATCAAAGATAACAAAGTATTTAGTTTACATTTCTATGATGAAATTCCAGATGGTGGACGGTACATTTCCATTTTAGGAAATGTAAGTTTAATCGCAAAAAGAAGTACATGGTACATGGCTTCAGATGGATGGATGGTTAGCACATAGTACGGGAACTGTTGTAAAGGTATTACTGGAACTATTATTCAGAGATTATTTTATTTGGGGATATGTTACAGAAAAGTGCCATAATATGATGGCCACAAGATGCGAGACGTATCGAATCCATTGGATATTGAAATTATTCAGTACCCAACACGCATTGACATTTTAAAAGGAATAAAAATGTGTTTGGATAAGGACGGCGTTGTATTTGAACATTTATTTTAGAATGGATTCACCGTTTATTGTTTATTTTAAATGTTTCATTGTTTATTGTATTCGTACAACATGTTAGATCATTATTAGTGAACGGTTTTGTGTATATAAGTCGCCATTCATAACCTAGTCAGCTTCAAAAGTAAAATTTTGATAAAGTAAATAAGTTTTTCAAAATAACTCTAAAACTGTCAGCTTTAGCTGCAGACAGTGGATACTCATAGTCCTTAATTTAACCGGAGGGTTCAATGAAACCAAAAAGAAAAATAAAATTCGTAATACCCTGTTTCTGTATCATTTAAAGGAAAACTTAAATATTTCAAAACACGATTCACTTTAAGATATAGACTAACTACCTTTAAAATCGTCTTAAAAAATCATATCCATTATAAAAATTAGGGGGTGCCAAGTGAAATGAAAAACTTGATATCTACTTCCGATATAGTCAGAAGTGGAACTATTTTTTACATTCTTCTAATCGAAACTCATCGTAATACATTCTTCATACAGTGGAGCACTGCTCACTCCGGCTGCTAACTTTTGAACAACACTAGCGAGGGTTATTAGAAAAAGTAACTTTTAGTCTCAACGACAGTTTGATTCTGTATCTGGTGCTGTAGAAATTAATGCTATTCGTTTGGTATAAGTAGAATATTATGTATGCCATTTAATTTTCTTTTTTGAATGTAATAGGAAAATAAATCCAACGTCATTATATAAACTACCTCTGTAACCTTGAGCACCTTGAGAAAGATATATTAAGACTTAACTAAAAAGAAAACGACATATTTTTTAATAAGAATAAACGTATATTTGTTCTAAACAGTGCGTAAATTACTATACACACACAGTCAAATGTTTGTAGAAAAATCAATCTCTCTGTTTTATTACAGTTTAGCATAACTGTGACACCTTGTTTACTGATTTATTTAAAATTTCTGCGTTAATTTTAATCTACTAAGAAGACACTCTCATAAACTATATTTCTTGTTTGGCCTATTTCCACCGTTATTTTGTAATTTTCTTGAAAGACCTGTTTAATTCAGGTCCATTTCTAACTCTTGACATGACACTGTTGACAATAAAGGATAATAGAGACTAAACAATAACTTTAATTGCTGTCCATAGTCAACAATATCACGTCAAAGCTCATATGCTTTGCTGAATTTATACTCCGGTGACATATTTTTCTCTCTAGTTTGCTTTAGACAACCCTCTCCTCTTTGTTTAATTGTAAAAAGTTTTCAAAAAGGAATTATAAACTGACCCACGACAAACCAGACAAAAGCATATACTGCTTTGAAATTTCTTTATACTATTCTTTTCTTAACATTCATGCCAAGTTTACCGCTCTCTTCGTTGAAATATCATATCCATACTATCACTCAGCCTTTCCCGATTTTATAATCTTAGAAATTTTATTACACTATATATTAAAACCGTAGTTGTATTGGCACGATATTGATTCTCTAACATTTTGCCATTTTACGATAGTGCCTCAATGCTTTGATAATGCTAGTGGTATGCTTTAAACCAAGTATGGGCAACCTTTGACATGTTGTGGCCCAAACTTTAGTGTACAAATAAATTCGCGGGCCGCGTTTAAAAGTAGTGCATTTTGAAGTAGTGTTTTAAAGCAGTGTTTATAATTTTTAGTGATCATTATTATAATGCAATTTATTAAAATAAGAAAATGAAATGAAAAAATATAGGTACAGTATTATAATCAAATCGTGAAATTTGTTTTGATTGGTTTTTTCAAAATGTCTCGCGGGCTGGATCAAATGTTACAGCGGGCCGGTTGTTGCCCATATATGCTTTAGACCAAATAATGTGCAATATACAGCGATTACAGTTTTATCAATACGAGCCTGTTTCATATAAAGGTAAGTGGAACAGAAGCACGAAATTATTTCTTCTGACGTCAAGTTGTGTAAATTGCAATACTCCGCAACATAATCGCAACAGCTAACAATCTATTAATATCACTGAAGTCTAAATTCTAGAAATCCGAATTATTTATCGTTATTAAGTACTGGTTTTCTCATATTTTTGTTTTTCCGATGTTCTTTCCTTATTTATTCATATTTTGTCAGCTTTTGTACTTAATTAGGCATAGTTAGTTATGATTACTTTTACTTATTGCTTGCAGTCGTTCCACTAAAAATTCTTCAACAATTTCAATCTTTTTATCTTCTATTAATGCAGGCCGTCCTGCAAATTTTGTAAAACCTTAGATTATAGTAAATAGTGCAGAACCAATTAGATGCTCTCGTAGTAGTTCGTTTTCTTTGAACTAAATTGAGTATGCCTATCAAAAAAAATCCAAAATTGCAAAAATTATGTCATTTCCACTGTTCCGCTTCCATTCTTTACATTTTTGTATATTGGAATTAATTGTAATGTTCTGAGTACATCAATGTTTTTGTAGAGCGAAAGATTTTGTAACAATCATTTTCATCTTACCCATTGCATTATCCATGGAATAAGTCTGAAACGATAATATTAATTGTCAAAACGGCTCAGCGGTCCTGTGGTAAGAGGACCAGTATCTGAATTTGGTAATTCAGGTATCGTGCCTTCGAAACCGACGTCTGTCAAGTATAGTGGCAAGACTTTTTTCGGACGGGTTCGTTATGCTCTTTGAAGTCACTATTGAGAAAATAATTAACGGTACTTCACAGTTTATGACGAGGAGCTGTAGTAACAAGGCCATGAAATATTTTACACCCTCTATTTCTCTACCCGGCACTTTAAGGCTCTTGGGGTTATGCTAGTATTTATTATAAGCTAATATGGCTTATAATCCTATTGCATTACTTACCACCTAGTATTTGCTCAACACAATTTTTCTTCCATTTCTTTTCCAATCTAGCATCCTCATATTTATCATTGTTATTTTGTTTTCAGGGTTAGTTTATTTTATGGTACACCTAAGTGGATCGAAACGCATTGAATATTAATTTGAACGTTTTTACATAAAAAATTTTACTCTCATTCGCTGAACTCAATCCAAATATTAAAAGTACTACTTGTGAAAACCAATCATATAAAAAAAACAACATATATCAGAGTGACTAAAATCTTCTACAAATTTAACCCTAAAGGTATTCGAGGAAAATTCAAAAATATCAACCACACATTTTCTCGACCATAACATATGCCAGATGTCTGTTACAAAGATATTAGCCCCTGAAAAACTTATATATAACAGATAATTCCAAACTACTGAATTTTACTCCTATTGTTAATAAACATTGATTTCCACGAAAGTCGAAATCTGTTGTATGCAGAACTTTACAACGAATCTAAAAGTACAAGAATGTGCACGACTTAAAAATGTATACGTAAAGTTGAAAGTAAATCCTTGATTTTTTTACAAGGGAATGCCCAATCTAATTATAACAAATAAACGATAGCAAAGATATATACATAAGTACAGTCTTTAGCCATATTATGTTATGAAAAACGTATATATCTTTAATAGATACTTTCTCATATGTTCCTGATTAAAGTATTTTCTCATCAACTATTTTAATTATTCCATTAAATATATTTACAAGACTGGGCTATCATTGACTTCATTTTTGTTCCATATTATGGAGCGCCTCTGTCGTACCATTCGCTCCATTTATTTTCGACAATCACAGGAGATAGAAAAGAAAACAAGTCAAATTACGATGAAACGAAAAAGAAACACCTCTTTTACGTACTACGTTCCATTGTGTTCCAAGAAATGGTCTTTTGTTACCGTCATTGTGCAAGAAAAACGAGCAACGCCTAATCTAAATTGGAAATTTCTGACTCCTTGGCGAGCCGGCGAGAAGCCCCAGATCTCAAATTCTGGCGCTGATAGTTGCGGGCATCTATTACTGACACGTACCACATGTACAGTATCTAACGTGTCGTGTACGAAGTTATGTGTTGGCCGGTGCCATTGACACAGAATCTCGAGTTCTGGGTTGGGCAGTTGAGAGTGAAAGAAAGAGAAATTTGTTGATCAAGGTCAGATGATGACCTTCCTATGCGAAGAAAGTGACACCGCAGGATGGATGCCCTTAATTAGAGGCGCTAACATTCGTTTTTTTCTTGTTTTTTTGGTCGCGAAAAAAGAAATAGAATAGCAAAACAATAATTGAAACAGTATTAAAACGAAACATTGATTTGAGGTTGAGATAACAGTGATTGAGAAGATGTGCTAAGTAAGTAGCGAAAGTAGAGAAATAGGCCCATACACCATAGAAGATAGGTGACGACATATATACATTCTCAGTAATTTATGTAATTACATGCACGTACATGATCAACACCACTACAAATAAAATAATTTCTCTTTCCAAAAAAAACTAAATTTCTATTGCAAAACTGAATTCTAATGAAATTGGTTGCCTTTAAATAATTACTTAATTATATTTAAAAAAGTGTTAAATCGAGGTATAAACGTCTATTTCAAAAATATCGTACAAAATAAATATGCACAACTTGAAACAAGGGAAAGAACAACTCAAAAATCATTTGTAAAATAACAACTATTAGATGTTTCTTAAACAGTCTTCTAAACAAAAACTGAATATTTACATTTCTTATATTCATAAATAATTTATCTACAAATCTCTATAATATGTGGCCTTTTATAAAATCTGGCTGATTTATGTCGTGCATTTTTGTCTTACGTGTGTTATAGCACAGAAAGGACAATTTCCAAAATTGCTATAGCATTTCTCATTGAAAATAATATGAGAAAACAATTTCATTGTTTTAAATGTGTTTGTGTTACATCAAATGCAGAGTTTTCGTTTTTATTTTAATTATTTCGTTCTCGTTTTTCTTTTTTATTTCATTGCTTATTTTTTTTTGTTTAGCTAGGCTATCAAATAAAAATGGGTAGTGATGGTAGTAGTGGGAGGAAGGGAACAAATCCTCATATTGTGCTATGCAAAACTGTAATATAGATTCACAGTTAGACATTTATAATAAAAACAATTTGTTGTTTCATTTCCCTATTATGTTAAGTTTTTTTGATTTCCGAACTAAACTGAATAATATGAAATTCCGCACAGTAATGCGTCTAATATGATATATAACAATTTGTTACTTATTATGGCGCTAGAGCTATTTCTATCTCGAATTGCGAATTCTATTATTCATTTCAGTCCAGTCCAGGATTATATCCCTAACTTCCGATATCTGCAAATTGAAATATGCCACTTTATTATTGCTTTAGTAGTATAGCACATTGTGGGTGCGATATAGTAGTAAACCTATTTGAATCGCTCACTAATGTTATAAATTGCATTACGGGAAATTCCAATTATCGATTCACAATTGAGGGAGTGAAATTAGCCGTGATGGTTTCATAAAAGGACTTCAAGTGCTTTACGATGATAAACGATTTGAACGCTCAGTTTTTCTATAAAACAATGATTATCGTAAACGATATAAAGTGCAGTCTACAAATTGAAACAAAGCTTCAAAGTACAGTGTCTGCTATTTTTTTTTATTTTGAACACTTACACACACTCCATAATCAACTTTTATAATTTATAGTCAAGTATATACATCTAATTTTCTTTAAATGTTATTGTTGTTATTAAAATAAAGGCACAGTCGTATTATTTACCTTACTAACTTTTTTCAAGCATGTTACAAATGAACAGATTAAATTATAATTACAGTTTTATCGTTTGAATTTCCTACCATTTCATTATTTTCAATATGGTGGCTAACTACCTTCACTTCACTTCATAAAATAAAAAGACCACAGAAACATCAAAGAAGCCAACAAATTTGTCCCTTCTGTTTATTCTGTTGTTATAGTCATGATTGGCAGTGTAGTTAGAAAATTTTGTTTTATTCTTATCTGCAAAGCAAATAATTTCCGAGATATATTGATATAATTGAGAATACTAGATATTACAATTTCGAGAGAAAATAATGGTCATATATTCTCAATTCATCACATCCCGTCACACACAGATGCAATTATTCACCATAGTTCGAGTCACCCAGTTAAACGAAGACTGGCTTCATTTCAGTGTATGATCCATAAATTAACTTCATTACCACTAAATAAAAACATTTTTCTTAAATAATTTAATATTATTAAACAAATAACCCGAAAGTAATGGATATAATGCCAAATTGTTAATTCATTTACTTTTGGTCCAATCCATACTCCATCATTTAATTTATTTCTACTTTTACTAAGGAGAAGCAATAGATAAAGATTTCTAAAAATACTATTTAATTTTTAATTTAACTCGGAATGAAAGAATACAATGAACCCATATTATTGCAGTTTGAATAAATTTGGTAGCTATTGAATTCGCACATAATGATTACACTTAGAAAGTTTGTATTTGCCACTTTAAATAGTAAAAAATTGTTATTAGACAATAATAGTACACAACCTGCTCCACACATATCCAACATGGTGGCCTTGCTTATTATAGTAAACACAGATTCGAATAAATTAAAGGAATTTCTAGTTATTGCTATAAGAGCTTTCAGCTTTTGCCAAAAGTATAAAACTGCAAGTATTTTCGACTTATATAAAAAAAATAAAAGGGTTCAATTTCCTTTCTTTGAATATTTTAGTTTATATTCTTTGACAATACTCTACGCAGGCTTCAAAATAAATTAATATGAAACTTTCGTTGGTTGTTTGTAATGATAAATTACGATTTTCTTGCACTTTACCAACGTTTTTAAATTGTGGGTTCAAATCCCACCGAGACTGATATTTTTTTAGAAATTTAAAAGCATTCGTTAAAATGCAAGAAAACCGTAGTTTATAAAGCTTTGGAATATACAAATATTTTTTCCATTCTCTTAATTATTGTAGCAGAACGTAGTACTTTCGATTTTCATTTCCAATTGCATCATGACATTTTTTGTTTTTATTATAATGTTTAATGTAATTTTTGATATGCCGTATAAACTACGTTTTCTAATGCTGTATTCATTGTGATAAACAAACTTTCATAAACAACTATATAATAAGGAAAGCTACTGGTGTTTAATTTACACCATCATAATAGTATCATAGATAATTTCTAGTTAATCCAAGAGAAAGATAATAAAATTAAGTGACAGCAACATTGTAAATAGTGAAATTTGCGACCACATATATATTTACGTTTTGCTCTTTTTAAGGAAAAATATCGTCAATAAATAGAAATGTATACCATATAAAAATCGTTTACTCACTTCGCCATGAAAATGTTCTCACACGGGACTCACCGATTGAATGAAACTTGGTCGGTATGCTGTATGCAAAAACCTATTTTCTATACGTGCAACGTACTTTCGAAAATTGTGGCATTTTACTATGTAGTATTTGATATGAGCTGTCCAAGTATGCCATCCCCTTTTTCGCTAATATTTTTGGAAAAATCCAAAAATATATCGTTTAATTAAACTCTAGATAAATCTTTTATTTAATAGGATAATACAGAATGCATAATATATGTACACAACGTTGTTGAATATTAGAGCAGTAAATGTACAATAAGTGGCGTCCAATGACTGCATGACTTGCTGCTTGAACGTCTAATAAAAAAATTACTATTTCTGAGGGCAATAAACAATTGCTATTTTATATGTTCAGTAATCTGTTTTATTAAGGTTGAAGATCGAAAAAAAATTATTTGATTTTAATTAATTACTAAACAGCACGGACCAAATAAAGCAACGTTTTTTGTTTAAATGCAGTATTATCTTTATCAGCTCTTTTGGTATATCACTCAATTCAGGTCTAAAAAAATATATTAGAATGTCGCGATAAGAATTAGCATCCACAGGTAACCCAATTCCATCCGCATTTTCCAAAAAGTATGGCCCGATATCACCACCTGCCCATAGGGCAAACCAAACTGTAGCTCTTTTCTGATGCATTTGTTTTCTTGAACTACAAGAGAATTTTCAACTCCTCAACTCCGGCAGTTTTACGTATTAACAAAACGATCGAAGTGAGAATAAACGTCATTCATGATAACTTCCTTAAAAGGAGAGTCAATTCTTTGCTGTTCTAGCATCCAATCGGCAAGGGTACGATAGTGCCCACGGTATCCGGCATGAGCTTCTGCCTTAACTGCATTATGTTTAAGTATCAGTCCTTTTTTAGTATTCGCTGCAAAGAAAAGGGAGCAACAACTACATATTCATATAGGAATTGGTTTACTTGTAAATTTCGCTGGAGTATTGCATACGATCCAAGATTTTCGTAGCAAGTTTTCACGATCGTCAGCTGCTGTTGTACTGTACTGTAGAACGTTCCATGATTATTTTACTGTATCTCTGAAATTAGTACGTCAAATCTCAAACGTCAATGTCAGATGTACGTAAAATAGTGAATAATTGAAACCAGTTACTTTCTATCCCAACTTCCTATACTTTCAAATATACCAAGTAGCTGAGGGGAAATTTATTTGGAAGTAACAAGTGTTCAAATAAATTTTACCTCTAGTAGTCCATTCCAATAAAACCTTTGGTCTTAACTTATACTATTTTCAATTGCATTAGTTGTCAATTCGACAGAATATTTAGTGATATGATATGAGCCTTCAAAACGTTTTTTTTCCTTTAATAGAAGAAGATGTGAGAAATGTCTCAAATAACGTGGAGGCCACTTTTGACAATTTTTATAAAATCTTACTTGTTTGTTGCAAATAAACATATTTTATTCAGTTAAAAATGTTCGTTTAATGATTTGACATATGTCATGTTATTCAAATAGCTTATATCAAACAAAATTCATATTAAGAACTTCAGTAACAAGCCAAGACATAATTATAATTTCAAAGGCTACTTTGAGGTAAAATTTATTTGAACACATGTTAAATATAGAGACGAAACGAAATCAAGTGAAAAATTATACAATTATATTGTAAAGATTATCCCAGACATTCCATAATTGGTAGTTATTTATTTTTTAAAAATAGTTTCTTTTCGAAACGATAATTTTCTTGAAGCTTTACGTAAGGTGATTTCGTAACTATAAAAATGTAGCCGTAAAAAGCCAAAAAGGTCAAACACGCATCAAAATTGATAAATAAATTTTATTTCGTATAATTATTGTCAGATTAGAATTAATAAACATTCCGATTATAAACCACCGCGAAATTTTACTGTGAATGTCCTAAATTATCAATAACTACAAACACACGTTCCAATTAACATCAAACTTGGTGATTATAGACGGTCAACGAGTTGAATTTTTGTTCGTTTAAGTTTAACAGCATCTCACGACGACGTAACCTTTCTTTCTCTCTTAATAATATCAGTTAATATTTACTTAGGATAAGGAGAAATTCTGTTTAGCGGTGAATAGGTAGTTGCATAATTGATATTTTGAAATTTACGTATCTTACGCAACTAATTTTTGCATATTATGATTTCTACCTTAACGAAACCTTTAATTAGCTGATAAAATTAAATCTAGTATTTTAGCGTACGAAAGTAAATATAAGTATATCTACGCTATAAGCAACTTCCGACTTGCTAATATTACAGAGGAAATAATAAATGCTACGATTGTAGTAATAATTTAGCGATTATATATTATTACTTAATAGCTTGATGTTGCGTCGGTTTAGTGTGCATTTAAGTTGCACATGAATGTGTATCGTTAGCGTTTGTGTGCGAATTGCATTAAACTGAAATTAACTCAATATGTTCAATTATCAAGATGAATGTTTCGCTTTATGGAAAGATCGTTTTCTATCCAATGATTTATGTCAGTACGTTATGAAATGGATTAATTTACATGATTAAGTAACAACGTAATGCAATTATTTCTAACAAATAAAATGTAAACGTTCTCGTTTTCTATTGTTGCGATTCACAATACGAGCATTGATCTCTATGTTGTAAACCTTACCCCCTTACACTAAAACTACAGTAGCATTATATTTTCTATTTTCCAACATAGTCTCTCTCCACATTAATGCACTTGGCCCATCGGTCCTTCAACATTTCAACAGCCTCCTAGAAAATTTTTGTCCGACCTATATATATATATGGATGGGAGCATTATCCTGGCGGAACAGATGTGAAATTATGCGTAGTACGCCCCTATAATGCTCTGCCCTTTTTGCAAATTGTCAGTCAGGATGATTCCTTGAGCATGCTCGAACACAGATAGCAAAACCTTTCCAGCAGACGACCTTAAATTTGTGTGGAGGAGGAGAACTGTCATGTTCCCACTACTTTCTTTGCACTTTGGTGTCGGGATCATAGTTGTACACCTATGACTCATCCACGGTCACATACCAACTAAGAAAGTTCTTTTTGTTTGCTTGGAACCTTTCCAAAACATGCTTATAAATCAACACCCGATTTCTTTTTGATCAATGGTTAACATTCGGTGCACCGATCTTGCTCTCATCTTTTTCATATGTAATTCTTTAGTCAGTTTTTGTGTAGCACATGATATGATAAGCCAATATCTTGCGCTTTGTCTGTTACCGTTATTGAAGGACCACTGCCATGTTGGCTTTCAAAGGATGTTCTTCCGCATTTAAAATCTCGACACCAGCGTTTGACTATATCCTAAGAAACTGCAGACTAACCAATAGGTGCTATAATGTCTTTATGAATTTGAGTTGGCGTCATGTCCTTTTCCTGAAGGTATTTTATTACCGCTCTTTGTTCTACAGGATCCATTTTTATGTACAACCACGACACACAGTTCAAGAATTAGCCACAGCACAACAACACTGTGAGATACAAACTTGATATAATGTAGATATGATCTACACATATCAGTTAACTAACTGTCAAAAGAGGGGGGAGGGCAGAGCACAAGAATCCGCCCTCGTATATTGTACTAATAATCCCAGACAATACTTTAAGATGCCATAGCTATTGGGACCTACCGAAATATCTTTAGAGAAAAGTTACTAAGAAATAGTACAAATCCGATGTTAATTCTCACTCTCGCTACAGAAGGGAGCGTATTTTATTTATTTTTAGAATTCATTTCTATTTTTGTCCATATCCCATATAACGTAAACTTATATAGAAGTATTTCATGATTGACCCAATAAAATGCTTTAGTAAGATCAACCGATAAATCCAACACATAATTCTGTTATTCAAATATTCAAAAGATTTCCTTGATGAAAACCTAAAGTTTAGTATCAACACTTTCATTTGGAACAGAACCATGTTGATAAGGGCTCAAAATCTTGGAATTTTCCAGAAAATGAAATAGTTTATTAGATAGATAAATTTTAGAAGATATTGTAAGTTAACTTATCGGACGGTAATAATTTATGAGCTTTCCTTTTATAGATCAGATTTTTCGACAAACAAATCTAGCGCAAAACAAACGCCTGCTTCATCAGGATTCAAATACGTCAATCCAAATGTATATCGCAGCTATCTTCTTACCTCGAAATTTATTCTAAAAATGTTTAAAATTCCTTGAATGGCAGATATTCGTATCTAATTACCTCATTACTCGAAAAGTGCATCGTGACCAGATTAATTCTTTTTGCAGGGCAGGTAAATCCATAAATTTGGTGCCCAGTTTACACCCGCAAAAATATTAATGTTCAGAAAGAAAAAAAAATCATTTTGCAGTATGAGCTCTTGAATATACGTTGCGTACAATAAAACATATAAAACCTAGAAAGTAAGCAAAGCCACAGCCATTCAGTGTGAGCGGTTATGCAAGAAGTATTAATTTATTGCCATTTATGTAAATATGAATTGTTTATTGTTACATAGTATCGACATTCAAGTACGAGCGTATATATTTAAGCATGTAATAAAAAGTCAATTAGTTTCCCGTTATTTTACCAGTTTACAATTATGGTTCAACGCGTTTCATTGCGTCCGTACGATAAACGTAAATGTCAATCATAACCGTAAAATAAGCAAATATCGAATGTGGTGTGAAATTTAAAAAGGATTCAAAATTTTGTTACGCTAAGGATTTGAATCGGCATTGTTAGTGCTTTTAAATTACTACATGTGTACAGGAATATTTAGTATCTTTTAAATTAGATTACACTAAAAAAATCAAATTGAAATATATTTCTAACGAACATCCTGTTTATGTTACTATGGATATTGTATCTAAATCATTCTTGTTGCAAATGGAATATCTGCGTATCTTGTTGAAATCTTCGATTAATTGTAATACTTGTAGATTTTAGTTAGTTAAACTAAATTCCTAAACCTTAAATTAAATTCAATAAAACATAAATTTTCTAATTACCAACCCTGAACAACTTGATAATCTCCTAACGTCTTGACAAATGTAAAGAGTTGCCTAAATAATTACCAGTTATATTTATATTCTGAACTCCGAATCTTCTGCATTAGTTCCTGAATATTTTGTAGTATCTTTTGGCGTTGAGAAACACTATGAAAACCGTTGCATCCACAAAAAGTAACTGTATGGCGTCGTTTCTAGACTGCTAAGTGTAATTTGATTATATCTCTTTGAAAATAAGAAATAACCGGATGAACGATTGAACAGCATTGCTCCAGGTATTCATGCAATTGAACCGAAGTTATGCCGCAATGTTAATAAAAATGTTGATCAAATAATAGAGGGCTTCTATACAACATCAACAAATCACTTATAACATATTGTGTTTTACCAGACTGCCACTTTAGTATTAGTATTTGAAATAAAAGTATTGTTACATTTGTATATCCTAAGTTTAAAAAGTAATTTTAAATCGAAACACCTTTTGTTATTTTTATTCTATCACTGATTTGGAAATACAAATGTGCTTGTACTAGATCTCCTTATGAATTGAAGTAGAACAAATTACAACAACATAACGTCAATCTTCCGAAAAGTAACAGCACCTACGTATGTCAATTTTTTTCAAAAAGGAAAAACCCTACAATTTCGAAACCTTTAATTTTAGAGTAATGACACTTGATTACTTTTTACCACAAATTTAACGAGGACTCCAAAATATGTAATAATATGCAGTATTTTTCATTACAAAATACACAGCTTTCGATAGCCCTGAACTTATAATACAACCTTCATAGTTCAATATAATTTAAAAACATTCTTTATTCTTTTATATCGCGGATGTTGTACTTAGCAATACGAAAATCCTGCAAAGGTAATCCAGAAAACAAAATTCCTTGCCAAACACGAACTGGTACTATCGAATTCGTCACCAGAAAGAAAAAAGAGCCAAGAAAACGTCATAATATTTCATGGTAAAGCGATCGGTTCCGTGATGAAAGCGCGCATTTTTCTAATTGAAAATACTTAAATTCACGTACGGTGATTTGAACGCATCTAAGTATTTCTTATTGTACACCTCTTCTACTCGTCGATGTGCACGTACCCGTACAATAACCGTTATATAATATCGGCGAAATGTCATCGGAGAGGCTCATTTTATCCACTACGTCGCTGCACGTTACGAAATTGGACATAACATTTAAAATACCATCTCGCTTTAATATGCTTATTGTGATCGAACGTCTTCATTTTAAATGTTAATTGCTTCTTTCTTATTCAGTAATAATTCTTCTTGAATACGTAATGCACGTATGATAATTTCAAGTAATTAATACGTTCTTCCTTAGTGATTCGCTGAAATTTAAGCAAATTGAAGAATGTTGCCAATTTTTAACGTAAGATATTTATTTAATGTGTTAAAAGTCACTCTCTCACGTGCAATACGTATTTAAACAGATTTACAAGACATGTATCAACATGCGACCTTCTGTATGTGAGTGTACTGAATGTAATACAAGTCAAGGATCCTTTGGCATTAAGAAAATCATTTCAAATACTCGGTTGACATTTCCTTATCTCTTGCTACTTGCATATAAAGCTTGAAGAATTAAATAAATAGTTGTGACAGATCTCTTTACCTTAAAATGCGCAAGGAGTACCAGAATAAAACCATAAGGGTTCACATTTACTTATTCGATTTTCGGATTATTACGAAGTTGCGGTCAAATTGTCATTCTAGCAAAATAACACTATTTTAATTAAATTAATAACAAACTGCTTAGTTCCTGACCTACGCTCTTCCTACACTGTGGAAAATATATTTATGCTCTTAATACGATAATTTATTGTAAAAAATGAGTAAGATGTGTGTTATATTATTTACAAATTAAAATTGGTAAGCTTATACAAATTAAACAATAAAATACTACATTATAGCAGCTACAGGTTATGTAATATTACAATAACGTTCCAGATTCATTGCTATAGCAATGCAATTTTGTTTCAATAAGGCAACTATAATACTGATTATAACTTTTTAAGCTGTACGCATTATAAACTAACAAGTTGTCTGCAATATATATAGTATTGCTAGCTGAGAATTTCGTAATATAAGAATAGAATTTTACAATTCATTTCACGCGTGTTAATTAATACAAAAGGATTCTAAATATATTTACCATATTGATCACTATTAACTAAGTATTAGTAAATAATGAAATAGTTATTACTTTAAGTTTCCCATTATGTATCTGTATGTATATTATATAAACTTTCTTGTAACGTACTGGGTCACAAGACTCGAATAACCAATAACTATTGGTGAGATCATTCAGGGGAAAGGCATGTGAGGGGAGAAGAAAACGCTAACGCGGCCATGTTTCTGCCTACCCCCTGTCATCAGTACGATTTCTCTCTACTTCACATTAACATTCGCTGTCATCTTTTATCACCGTTCTTCTAAACCAACAGCCAAATACGTATTTCTTGGCGCTATCTAATGTCAAGAGCACACACCTGCCTGTCTTCCAAAACACAACGACACGAGTGGGTACAGTCTCCCAACCTGAATAGCTGAGTACAGCTTCCTAACGTGAGTAGCTGTGTTAGCATCATTAAGTTGGGTATTGTTTTCTGGGTATTTTTTCGATGTGTTAATATATGAACTACATATTAAAATAATTAAGTCGTTAATCTAAATAATTTTCCTTAAACGTAAACAATTTATATATATTTACATGAATACCAAACTTACGCTTGGAAAAGTGTCACTTAGAATACTAACCTTTTTTCTGGCAGAATTTGTGAATGATGCAAGGGTATTTGGGAACAGTATTATTTGCATATACAAACTAACAGGCAAAACAAAACCAAGCTTAAATATGCATTTATTTAAAATTTAAAAAAGTACATTAACCTAGTGCCACGATATATAAGTAACTTTGAAATAAAAAAGACGGATCAAAGAATGAACTGCCTTATTTCAAAACAGATAATAGAAAAGCAAAACACCATCAAAACAATATTTTCTGCTCAACTTTGGAAAATAATAAACAAAATAGTGGATCTCGTGGCACTGTTCAATAACGTATACGTCCTCCAGGAGTCTGAATAACATCATTTAACTGCCGCGGAATTGATGTAATCGATACCGTAAGGAACATTTGAGGAATTACTTCGTATTCTACTTAACGAACCAACCATAATTTTAGTAGCGTTCAACCGAATTAAGTTAAGAAACATCTAATCTAGCATTGCCATGCACCAAAATTAAACATTTTCCAACAAAATATGGAACTGTAATGATAGCTTCTTGAAGAATATAATCCACATGTCGTACTATTCAGAACATCATTTTCTATAAATATGAGATCAATTCATCATTACGAGGAGATACTTACCCACACCTTGACAGAACTTTTACGCACTCAGAGATAGTATAATTTCAGTATCTCCCATTTTGCCGTCTCCATGTCTCTTCTCGGGTATTACGTGATCGAAACTGAAAGTGCGACTCAGTCAGTGAAGAGCACTTTGCTCCACTGCGAAATAGTCCAACTCCCATAAAGATGCGTAAGCTCAAACCCACCCATTAATCCCAAAGTTGCAATTATGGTTCAGCGACAGGATCTTCGTGAATTAAAATCAGCCTTTTCAAAGCTCGGTTAAACTGTTCTTACTCACACGCGCTGTTTGTAAACAATGTTTAAGTTGAACTGCTTAATGTGTTGAGTGCAATAAAACGATCACCAATGGCAATCAACATGTTCGCGATAAAAGTGTTGACCTGTAGAAACAAATATCTTATCACTGTTTTACCAATTTCAGATTCTTACGCAATATTGTTTATAAAATGTTTATTTGTTGAAAGTTTTATTATTTTTATTTTATTATTATTTTTTCATTTTCAGATTAATACTTTTTTCAATACTACTCTCAATAGTTTGCGCAGAAGTAGAAATTATAACAAAACCTAAACCAGGTGAAGAGTACGTCTACGTACATCCGAGTGCCCGTGCTCTGAAGAAAGATAAGAAATATCAGAAATTTGAGACTTCCCATAAGCGTCCATCTTCATTGGCCGTTGCGGTAAACGAAAATGACGAAAACGAAAAGGTTCTGAAGAAACGGGATGCGAATCCTGCTGAAGGTCCGGCACCAGCACCGGCGGGTGCTATTAAATTGGATCCCAGAAAATTACTAGAGAGGTATAAGAATGAACTAAAAACAAGTACCACAACAACTACAACACCAAAGAGCACTACCACTACTAAAAGGAGGAGGAGGATAAAGAGGGAAGCATCCCCAGCAGCAGGCCCAACTAGTCCGGTACCTATTTTAACCACCGGATCGCCAGTAAAGCGCGTAATAGATGACGATACGATCATCGAAGCCAGCGGTAGCGACAAGAAACATTCAAGGATTAAGATTAAAGAAGCTCCGAATGGACAAGAGTACGAGTACGAATACGTTTACTACTATTACGATGACGAGAATGACGAAAAAGAAGATAAAGACGGAAAGTCAACAACTTCCCATGATAGTTCTGCTAGGAATGAAATCAACACTAACAGAGGAAGACATTCCGAAAAAACTAAACCAGTTCCGGAAGTTAACGAAGTTGTTCCGAGTAGAGGTAGAACCAGAGATCGACAAATATCATCCGAAGATGCTATAGATGAAGAAAGATTACCAGTAAATACAAGATTTCCTCCGAGAAGTCGCAATCTGAACACCACGCCTTTACCAGAAGAAGAACCAAGAACCCGTGGACGTGGTAGAGGTAGAACGACAGAGACATCTACGGAAGCTGAAGCTTATTCGTCAGAAGAACCACAGGTTAGTTTTTATATTTGATCTTTCAAAAATATATTTATAAATAAGTAATAACATGCATGAGAATGTAAACACACTATAAACTTTTCCATTTACGTACATATGTATCCATTACCAAACTTCGATGAAAAAACAAGCTCCTATAAGCACTTTAAACAAATTTACACAAGTATATATAGTACACATTTAAACACTGAAACGTTCAAAATTTTTTATTGTTCACAACCAGTGCAGGGAAATAACTCGTATTCTTCTAGTTGTATATTCTATGTTTGTTTTTTCTGTCGAAGGTTATGTACAACTGTTTTTGTCACCTACAGTTGGTGCTTTACTGGATCTGGAATAATACGCATGTGCTTCTGATCTAACTCTCTCTTCTTACATCTCGAGGTTTACAGTATATTTCGATGTTATCTGTTGAGCATCTTCTGTTTGAGACAGGCTTCTAGAAGTAGAACGAGGTCCAATATCAGAAGGCCCTCTTTGGAACTGGTCGATAGTGCCAGTTTCAACACACATCCGAGTAGTGGCGAACCACCTGTTGGTGGACCTTCGTTTCCTACTAATTTACCAGCAGGTCCTGTTAGGTTTTTGGGCGCTACGCCCAACGAACGCAAAGATTTGGAAGTAAGTTGTTTTCACGTTCGTGACAATTTTATGAGTGTAACACTGTGGCAGATATTTGCTTTAATATCTTTACTAAGTTAATAATAAGATCGTAATTACATTCCTAAAATTTTTCAAACTAGTAGCTCCATAGAAGGAAACGCCCTATTAAATAATAAAATATACCAATAAAGTCTTATTGAAGAAGTTTGTTTAGAGACCAATAGAGTAAATATAGTTCTAGAAACTGTAAAAGGCAGTGTTTAATTGCCGTTGTAATGCAGCGATCTGTTTGAAAATACTACCTTCTACAGTTCTCAAAATTAATCACTAATGATTTTTGAGAAATGACTTTCTGGGTTTTAAGTAATATACTTTGTAGATATTTAAATCTTATATTACATATTAATATAACCGTAGGAGGAAATTGAAGAACCAGAACCTACGCCTGAGAAAGATGAAGAGGAAATACCAGCCCCTGCAAGTGAAGAAATCGAAGAAAAATCCGAACCAACTGAAGGCACTGATGCCGAAACGACAACTGTAATGTCTGCCATGAAGAAGGCAGTATTAGACCTTTATGCCTTAACTCAGGGCACTCAAAAAATGTTGGGTGAAGAGCTAGTAAGTTGTGTCTTAATTTCTTCAAGATAATTCACAAATAATTTCTTTCTATTTTCATAGACAGAAGATGATTTGGCTACCACAGAAGAATCGGAGGTAACTACTCAAGAAGTAACTACTGAAGAACTTACTACTGAGAGCACAACTACTACCACTACAACCACAACCACTACAACTACAACTACAACTCCTGCTCCAACCACAACAACAACTACAACCACTGCAGCTCCAGAACATTCCTTTGGAAGACCCAACAGATTCAAGAATCGTAATAACAAAAAAGTAACAACTGCAGCGCCTACTTCTGAATCTACTGCCTCTGAGTCAAAGCCTAAAAAGTTCGGAAGGCCGTCTTTCGGAAGACCTAGGATTGGCGGTCGTACAACGCCAACACCAACAACTGAAAAAGAAGTAACTAAGGAGGAATCTAAACCAGTTAGTCAAGCTAAGGTAACTACATTCGAAGGAAAATGTGCATCTCTTGATTTTTTTACTTCTTCCAAAACATTTAGCCAATAGGTGGAAGACGTTCATTCAATTCAAGAAGTCGTGGCAGAACAACAGCAGCACCATCAGAAGAACCTGCAGAGACTAGTCCAAGTACAGCATCCACGGCAGCTGTTTCTAGACCGTCGCTAAGACAAAGGCCAACATTAAACTTGAGAGGTGGGAGAAGAACAACCACAACCGCAGCACCTCCAGCGGAAGATGAAGAAGAGGAATCAAGTAGCGAAGAATCGTCGGCTCCTCCATCATCAACAACATCAAAACCTAGACCACGTATTGGGGGAGCTGCGATCAGACCGTTAAGACCAGGACCAAGGATCGGTGCTCTTGGCAGAGCTAGACCAGGTGCCCCAACGACAACTACAACAACTGAAGCACCAGCTGAAGACGCTCAGACTTCTGAAGATGAAGAACCAAAAGAAGAAGGAGAAGATGAAGAAAAGGTTTGTGAAAACAAAACCATTTTTATCAAATGACTATATTTAATGCGCTTTTAGGAACCAGAACCAGCACCAACTCAGGATACAAATCCGTTAAATAGATTAAGGAATCGTCAAAGATTAAATATTAGCGCAAGACCGAAAGCTGCTGCAAGTGCTCCAGTTCAAGTACGAAGAATTAATCCGCTTTTGGCGCGTAGAAAAACGACAGCAGCTCCAGAATCCGCTTCCAGCGAAGCGCCGGAAGAATCACCTGCTACTGAGGTAGCTTCAGGTGACGAAGAAACGGAAGCGCCGGCACCAAGTTCTACTACCGAGGAACCTAGAGGTCTTAATAAACTACTAAGGAGGAGAATCGGTGCACGCCCACCACTAGGATCCCACAGTAAATAATTAGTAGTGAGAAAATAATGACCTATGCGATGAGATACACGAAAATTTTGTAAATAAAAGTCAATCGGAAAGTTCTAACTGAACTTTCGTACCCAAGATATCTTGAATTATTTTATTAAGTATAAACTGTCAACATATCGAAGTTTAAAAAAGTAAACGAATTTTATTAGAATACTGAAGAATGTACAGCTGAAATAATATAGGTACGTGTTGTAACTTTTTTGAAACGTAAGTAATGGTTGTGAAAATACATTGAGTACTTCCCTTTACGTTTATTGCGTTTACTATTCTTTGTGATTGTGTGTACTTATTGCAAAAGCTAATTTAAGAAGATTATACTCTTGTTAAGCACGATTATTTTAGTCAATTTATTACAATTTAAATTAATATCTTTACGTTATAGTTAGCGATATTGGGATAGATTGCGAAAAAATGAAAAGTTTTGAATCAATACGAATTTTGCTTCGGTTTTCTTTATAAATGTGTATAATGTAATTTACAGAGCCTCCTCTTCATTACTGTTTCGCACTGTCATTGTTCTTTACAGTGCTTTTATTCATTTAGCACTATACCGTTACTGTTTGATGTCACTTTTTATTTGTTTTTTTGTTCTATTTTTTTTATATTGTACGTATTAAAATACTTCTTTTATATACCTACCTACAGAATATTTATTACAAAATTGCAATTCCGTAACTTGTTAGTAGAGCTTCCATTAGTTATAAACATGTGACTTACGTTAGATAGTTTATAGATAGGTATGTGTAATGTATAAGATTAATTTTAGATATATTTAAATGCAGGCCACCACGTGCCAATATCTTTACTATGTTTTATCTTCTACAAATAATTTATTATTTGTGACCTTCTTCCTATCCTTTTCCCTTTAAATGTATACTTTTAATTTTTTTTGTATATAATTCATTTAATAAAAAATTATAAATTTTTGTGTTATTTGCGATATAGAAAAAAGTTTAGAGATTCCACCAATAATATAGTTAAGATAGTACAGTGTATGATGGCATCGAGTACTATAATAACGTCATGCTGCTTTGTTGACTATTTCTATTTATTATTTAGTATCAACGCACTAGTAAGTAGGGCCATCTTAAGCCAAATGAAGCTCCATGGAATACATAGGACTCCTTTCATCAGTGTTAACAGATACGAACATCATTTTAATTAGTATAATTTGTTATTTTTTAATTTGAAAGTTTACAAACAAATGCGAACATAGTTAAAAAATCTATGTCGATCCAAGAGCTAGTGTTCTGGATTTTCGGGAAAATCTTGGACATGACACAATCAATAGGCATTAGCTTGTGTTGAATTTTTCTTGAAGCATTGGGAAGTATAATGCTTCAAGCAAGATTCATTCGCTTTTGATCCTTTTCGTTTCCCACTGTAGTTAAAGACCATTTAACATTACTGTCCATAAGTTTGGAAGCAAGATGAAATTCCTTTAAAATAATACTACTGGTAGCCATATCGTGAAATCGTTAATCCTTGTTATAAATTATTGTATGCAAATATAAAACTGTTACACATAATTCGTAAATTTCACAAAGTTTAACATTTAGGAACAAATTCCTCCCGAATACATTTTATTGATCTTTTACAAGAATACGGCTATTGTTTGACGAGAAAAGGTGAAAAAAGAGTACGAGAAGGAAAGAAAGAAGAGGGACAGAAAAAACGTTTCACCTCCGTCGTAAGAGACTTCTTCCGGAGGCAGAAAGGGGAACCAAAGTGGCACGGTACCTCGACGTGTAAACCACGCTAGAAGCGAAACCACTTTGGAAGAAGGTCTCGGTAACTCAACGTGTTAACCACGTCTTTGTCTTTCCTCTTACTCTTATTTCATTTTATCTTATACTTTATCATGACACGGTCCACTTCCAGAAACAGTTCGTGTATTACAGTATTGTCTATTCTTTCCAATATAGTATTCCACATTTCTAATATAATAGATTCCAGTTTTTTTCCATAGACTAACGGATTTGTTTTTGTGGCTGCTCAGTATCTTGAGCATTAGACGTCAAATATTCCAGAATTTCCTTCTAACCCTGATGTAACACTCTATCAGCTAATACGTATTTAGTTCCACTCGTCCTCTTCAGGTGCTGATATTCGGATTTTCTTCCACGATTCTCAGAACATTGTCTTCCGTTTCAGGATTTGTTATTGACCTTGGCCCCCGGTATCAGGTTTCTTAACGTCAAATGAACCTTTTTCACTTAATTGTTGATGTAGTTTTGAAAACAAGGTATTAGATGGAATAGCACGATTAGGAAATGCTTCAACATAGAATCGCCGTGCTTCATAAGCATTGTCATTAGCGAGACCGTGCATAAAATGTATATTGGCCATCTCTAAATTTGTATAAAAAGGCATTTTCTACTAGTCGCAAATAAATAAGCAACAATTGACGCCAATACGCACAAGCTGACAAGCACAAAATTACAGCAAATAACACTAATACGCACAAATGAAATTTGTCAAAAACCCGATTTAAATTAAACCTATGCTTATTAACACCTTTTTCTTTGTATAAATAAGTACTACATTTGGGTCAAATATGCCACCTTTTTTAACACCCCGTATATTTATTGGTAAAAACAAACCAAAAATCTAGAACCTTTTTATAGAAAAAATAGGATCATCCGGATTATATCTGAAGTCAAGCAGCATCCAACATGATACGTAATTATATTCCTTCACTTTGAATCATTCTTCTCTAAATTATTCCAATATCAGAAAATTTCCTTAATATTTCCCCCTAATAACATCGTCAACTTAGTTATTCTACTATAGTCCGTCCCAACCTCCGTATTCAGTATACGTCTTATGGGAATTTGTTTCATGGTTGCCAAATCATCCGATCGGCTGTACATTACTATTTCCGGTTAATTATTTGCAATTTCACCCGATCAATTCATAACCTTTATTAACGTTTATTGACGTTGAAGGTGCAAAATTATTGACATTCATATGACATTTTGCTTATTATTTTATTAAAGTAACTAACTTTTAACAGAGTGCATAGCGACTTCGCTGCACGTAAAATTATAGGAAAAAATACTACAGATAAAATAGTTATATCTCAATATTTATTAACAATACTATACACACATCTATAAACAAATATACATATGAACGATATCTATGCAATGTACAGTGAATATTTGTGCTTCGATATTGAGGGTGCTATGCAATTTATTAAATTAAAAAGAAGATGATCATATATATATACAAATAATAGTTTCCACTTTTTGTAACAAAAAGAACTGGAGTCATAGAAATACGTATATGTATAATACAATAATATTTAAGAAAGGAATAGCAATTACACATATATCTATGTCTTACGTTAATTTTCTAGTCAGTCGAAGAATCACTTTGATCTTCAGATGATGACGAATATCTTACGTGAATAATAAATTCTTCGATGTCGTCTTGCAAATTATCCACTATCCACATTTCCTTTTCAATATTGTTTACATGTTTGATGTAGTTTTGCCAATTATTAGTTGTTACAGTGCTATACGCTCGTCAGATTAATTGCTCCATATCTTTTACCTTAAATGTGGTATTATTCATTCTTACGTAGTTTTAAGTTGTGCCCATACCATTTCAATGGGATTTAACTCGCAATGGTAAGGTGGTAATCGAAGAACTTCATGACCTTTTTCTTTTGCAAATTCGTCAATCCTACTTTTATCATATTGCGGTTTAATTTGTGACACGCAATACAGTAAGTCCCTTTTTAGCATATCGGTACTGATTTGTATTTGTTTTTCATTGAGCCAATCAATGATCTCGTTTTTCCTCCATGCTGTTGTTGGAATTTTCTCCAATTTTCTGCAGTGGTAGGAAGCATTATCAAGAACAATGACTGACTTCTGTGGTATATTTGGAAGTAATTTATTTATAAACCAATCCTCATACGTTTCTGAATCCATCTCATGATGAACATCGGCAGTGTTTTTCTTGCAAAGAAATGTATATTCAGCACCAGGAACAAACCCATTATCACTGCCTGCATGAACTAATGCAAAACGAGGTCCTAGCCCGGTTGGTGATTTCAAACCAGTGCTTAGTCCTTGAATAAGAGCTTGTCGACTACTTTGAATAGCAGTATCTGTCAAGTTTTATTTACCGTATGTCCTGTATTCACCCATGACTCATCAGTGTATATAATAGTTCGACCTGAAATATAAAATTACAGCCATGTCCAAATAGCAAGAGGTAAATTTTACCTTCTTCTCTAAATTTCTTGATCTCTCATAAGTATTTGTGCCTCCATCTAATAATCTCATCTCGTTCAATGAGTATACTTCTTCGTCCTACTTTTTAAATTCGAAGCCCATATCGTGTAACAATCTATGAAAAGTTGTTAGGCTGAAGTTAGGAAATCATCGTCAGCATTGACAGTAGTAAATTGTATTTAAAGTAGGTGGCATATTCTGTATAAAAAATCCATGCACTTTACGTCGAATAGCTGCTTGTGTGTTCTCACCATATGTATGCAGTCGATCATTTACTTGTATGCCCTTCCTTTTTTAGGTTTTTTGGACTTGATAATAAACCATTTTGTTGCTCCTGTTTTACATGATATATTGCACGGTCTGAGATGCCCAAAGCTTTACTTGCTTCTCGAACGGCAGCACTCACATTCATTGATTTATTGAAATAATTGAAAACATTTGCAATCATACACTTCTCCTTACAGTTAAATTTGTCTCCTCTGCGCCGTTTTCTTCCTATAGGCTCCATTAATGTAGTGAAAACTGTAATTACATTTATATTCTGTTATAACATTTATAAAAATAAATAAAAATACCCATATTACCCTGTGCACGCTTGAAAAGATAGAAGTGTTCTGAAAAGAACAATTTGTACAACTATATAAGCAAATTAACAATTTAACGAAATATTTCAAAACAAGGACGATGACGATTGACAGTTGATGCTAATAGACAGATAGTATACAACTGTTGTCGACGCCGACAGCATATGTAAATAAGTTGCAACATAGCAACCGGTTGTAGAGATAGCGCTTATGACAGCAACCAAGGATAGTAAGAGATAAAAGTTGCTATTCTATCCCATACTGAATACGGAGGTTGGGACGATCTATAGCACAGATCTCCAACAGCTTCAAACTACTAAGAATCGGAAAATTATTATTTTGATGCGTTTTCTAAGTATTATGTAACTTGATAACTAAAAAAAAGACTGGACTTTTATACAATACTATCTTTTATTTACACGATATACAAAATTTACATATACTCTTATTTTTTACATAATACTTTCTCCGTTTTCCTTTTATTGTGATAAAATATAAAACTCTATCATTGAACGAATAATTTAAGAAATAATTTAAACGTTAAAAAAATAAAACATCAGAAGAGAGAAACAACAATCTCACAAAATAATACACGTGCAAAATAAACAAATAACAACATCAAATACGAAAATGAATACGATACATCCGATGCTTACGAATTGACAGGTATAAGCGATACAGAATAGCGCTGAGAATCATATCACAATGTCATAAATTGAACGTTATTACATTACGCTGGAATGTTTGCGCTTAAAAAAATGGACCTATTAAATCGCTCGGACTTTTCTTTGCACCAGATTGGACGATTTCATCCTGTCATCGTATTCTTGTGCTTTTAGGTACAAAAATACACCGGTTATCACAATTATGGTACCTAATCCACTTAGAAGCGTCACTGGATTGTCGAACATAATAACTGAGAACCATATAAGGAGTGCTCGTTTCGCCGTATTTGCTACACTAAAACAAAAATTTATGACACTTAATTTAGTGATTATATTAGTTGTAGTAAATAAAGACAGATGTTTGGTTTCAGGTATTCAATTTCAACTTGACCGATTAGAAAACCTTAAAGTTTTTAAGTTCTATAATGCTTTCCCTTAACCAGTGATCACTGTACGGTTCTAGTTGACTATACTACATTTTCTTATCTTGATACAAACATTCATACATGGTGGTTCACTCCTTGCAAGTTTTTTGCAAAGACGACGTTATTCGTCAAATAGAACAATTTCTTTAGAGAAAATGTATTTGAGTCAATTCTTTTTATGAAAACCAGTGATATGTACCCTGTATATATCTGTTTTGCATTGAAAGGGATTAAATCAGCGTCCATCTATCTGCATGGAACCGAATACGCTTATGTTGGTAATGCGCCAAATTTGTCTAGTCAGAGTGGGTCCTTAATGTATTGTGCTGAATGCGTTCATTTGAAATATTGTTAAATACTAGATGTCTCAGAAGTCCTTTTCAATTTGTATTATTCACTACGCGAACACAATCCTTAAGTGACAGTGGGACTGGGGAGGTATGCTAATCTAGCTCTGTCCTTGGGAATTTAAGTCGCTATAAAGGGTTTTACGGAAATGGAGGGTGTTTCGTAATAAAAAAAAAGGATTTTTCATCTTAATTAGATTTTACCGATCCAAAACATTTGGCTAGCCCCATTTTACAATTACATATTACTAGAGACCGGATTATATGCAAAGAAAAACTGGGATATATGCGCATATATATGCATCGATTTTTGAGAAAATATGCATAAACCTGGGACATATATGCAAAAAAGTAATAAAAGTAATAATAAATAAAACAATATGTAAAATTTTTACATAAAATAAATAAGAGCAAAAACTTACACCTTAACTTCATTGCACAACGTTTTTTTACAACATATTTCTAAACCAATTTATAATTAAATGTTTTTCAAAATTGTGTAAAAGAAAATTTAGTCTTCTATCAGAATACATATGTTTCGAAATAGAAAAGCTTCTTTCAACATCCATAGTGTATGGTGGTAATTGGTGCATTTTTTAACTTTGGAATACATTCTAACTAAAATGAAAGTCCTATTGTACCCTTAACCTTATTACATAGCATATCAAATTCGTCTACTATTTCCACTGATTCAGAGAGCGACATCCCTTACGTTTCTAGTTTACGAATGGAACTTGAAACAAAGCTATAATTTGACTTAATATACAAAAGGTTTTGTAGCAATTCTGTTGTGATGTTACTATACTATCTTTTTACAGTTTTCCAGAGCAATGCAGTCAGCAGTGATTTCAAGAATTACATTTTTTAATCCTTCAAAATCATCGGTGTAGCAAATTGCAGCGTCTAACCAATTGTTGAAGTTCTGCCATTGTTTGCTGGTAACAAGATGTAACACAAGTTTTTTCGTAAGGTACTTTCCTCGGGTATATTATGTTTGCAATATTTTTGCAGAAATGATTTCAAATTAACATTGTCTAATCTTGTTAATGGTATGTTAGACGAAATTAATGCGTTACACAGAAATTTTGTTGGCTATACTCATTGTATGTACATACGCAAAGTATTTAAAAACGTAACACAATTACATGCTGTTTTGCTCAAAGATATTCAATGAATGAATAGTTTATTTGGGAATTAATAATAATAAAACGTATTTATTACATCCCTTCTGCTAGGCGAAACTGAACACGTGCAGTTCTTGGAAAAAGTATAAGAGAAACCAATGTAAAAGATTTATTGTTCTGAGAATTGTCCATTGTCGATCTACATTAGGAATTATTAGGAATTTTTACTAATAGAAAGGATAAGAAAAAGCCTAAATATGCAATATATGCAACTTTTGTAAAAAATATGCATAGAAATGTCTAAATATACAATATATGCACTCACTAATTAGCGCTAATTAACTTCAATTAGTGTAATACGTCTACATATAGAGCATAATTAAAGATATGCAAAAATAAAATATATGGACTTTGCATATAATCCGGCCTCTACATATTACTATTCTTCCTGAAATATACACAGATAAACTGTTAAAATGTTCTTCCATATAATGAAGTATAAATACATTGTAACACAGTACAATGTACCATATGTGCATCCACAGCAGGGAAACAGAGACAGATTGGTTCAACATACTCTGACAATTTTCGTACCAGTCATGCGTGCGCGTGGGTTCGGCCCTGGCACGCCGACGATTTGGCTAACGTTATTGATTAATGTGAATCACATAAAAATTAATCTATACGATATTGGTACCAAAATATTACGAAAATTAATTTTAAATAAACAATAAACAAGACCTAAAGAAAAAAAATCGAAAGTCACGAAAAGACTTTGTGAAATTCAAGTTTTCGAATGCACCACTTTTTCAAATTCATACAAAAAGTAACAATCACAAAAATATTACCTGTGAGTCACTGGGCTGATGTAATCCATGAGAACGTATGCTGTAATGCTTTGAAAATGAAAAAACAGTCCGTTCAATGTAAAATAGAGGATATGCTTTATCTCTGGTCTTTCGATATTCGAAATATCAACTAACCACATGGACGCAGGAATTTGTACTACAACACTTGCTAGACTAGTGTAAAATTGCAATTCGGCAGGACTAAAATAAATTAAATACGTACATATATAGTAAACTTCACATATACATTTGCAAAACTTACGTATACTTAAATTTATCACCCGATATTAACATCTTTGAATAAACATTTTGTAAACATTCTGTCAAGTTTGTTGCCATTGCAGCAATAAAGCCGTGGATCTCGAAACTGAGTTCATTCGCCGAACATAAAGCTAATCCAGACATAACCGGTAGTAAACTAAGATTAACAAAAAATCCAGTCTGCTCTCCTATAACATTTTAAATGTATCCACAACAAAGTACTATGTCATTAAAAAATTATACCTAACAACAGTCGTGATATTAAAACCGTAAAAAGTGGTGCAGAACTTTTTATAGTCTCCGTAAAACTAACTGCTACATAATTTAACGCAACCAACCCTAAAACTACAGTGAGAAACCTAAAAGAAAACAATTATATTCAATATTTACTAACGTTAAATCAATATTACCTTGTACAGCCAACTAAAATCATATGCCTATAAAAACCTGGTGGTTTACTAAGTCTTTGAGATGGTTTGTACATACCACAGGGAAAATACATTTGGATAAAACCACAACTTGCAGTACTTAACATCTGGCAAGCTCCTAAGGAATATTCAAACAAATTCATACAAATAAAGGAAAAATTGATGTTAAGTCACCTAATACTGTAGGGTTTCCATTCAGATAAGTTAAAATATATTTATTTAGAAACAATGTACAACCGCTAAATATATACCATAGTAGAAGGAATACAATTGCTCTAATATTTAAAAGACCTTTCTTTTTGGGTAATGTAATGGGATCACTTTCTTTACGTTGGGTCACAGCCTCTGGCTCCTTAACATTATTTGAATTGACGCTAACACTCATATTATCCATCACTTTCGATGGATTACGAAATCTACGAGATCTAAAAGAAAACATACTTAACCCTACTTTTCCTTAAATCAAAATAACGATATATTCCAACTATTTTTCCAACATTCATAATTACGCAAGCTAGTGAAAACATCATAAATACATTAATTTCGCAATAAATATAACACCTTTTTTGTAATTCATAGCATAAATGCGCTTCATAGATAAGAGAATAATAATGCACTTAACCGTAACTCATTTTGGCATTTGCATTGCCTTAAATGTCAAAATATGTAACCACGTTGGTAAACATTATCAAAACAATTTAAAACGCACTAAAAATGTGTACCAAGTATTCAAAAACTTTAATGAAACGGAAAAAATTGCATATGCTTACGCTTTTGTATGGAACATGTTTTTCATGAAATAATATTTCTGGAGAAAGCTAACTGCATTACTAAACATATTTCGTCTCATTACATACTATATACGTAACATGAATGTGTGTCAAATCTTTCAAGATTGCATAAAATATAGGTAATTGCTTTCGATAAGAATTTGGATATAATAAACTAAATATGGATCTAGCAAAGTACTTCATATTTAAATTACATATGTAGATAAAAAATACCTATAATAAATTATGACATGACCAAGCTAAATATCAAGGAGGTACTTAATACAATGTAATCAAAAAAGTATGATTCGGTTGGCAATTCGGAGGTAAATATTTTTGGCTTGATAAGTTTAGAACATTTTTTATCAACATTCCTCTATTATTTTAGTGTTGCCATTGGTGTTTTGAGGTGTAGGTATTATTATTATTTTCACTGTTTTCTACCCATATATAAAAACTTTTATTACATATATTTCAATGAATGTACTCAATAAATAAAATAAACAATTTCTCATTAAATAAATACAAAACCGAGAAAAATTAAAACCGTTCTGAACTTAATCAATTTTAACGTCAACTTTTCAGGTGCATCAACAGAGTCAGTACTTTTTGATTACATTGTACCTTACAAATAAATATAGCAGAAAATATATAGACACTTCTATATGCACAATAATAACATTTAAATATTTGTTATATTAGAAGTTTTCATTTATTCTAGATAAAAAATCGCACTGATGACAGTTTACTTAACGATATACGTTCTTTTTTGCAGTTACAGGCAATTACTTGATAAATACTGTTTTGAAGTGAATATTTTCGAATCCAGTGTATATCAAATCTAAATGTCTCCTCTGTTTGATCATGCGTACTTCATCTAATCCAGTTTGGAAAGTTGACAGGAGGTGTGAATACAAAATGACTTTGTAATCAGTGTGCAAAACTTCTCATTGTAAGTATTAGTGTATTTTTTGCTTTATTTAACATTTTTCAATATCATTGAACTTTTCGCCTAACATTTCGGACGTTAACTGCCAATAGGTGTGGTTAGTCGAAGGTATAATTAAATCATTATTTATTGATCACATTCCAGTTTGTTTTGAATCAAACATAATTTCATTTGTCACTCAATTAGCCATACAAATTTGCATGGACGCTCTTTTTAATTAATTAAATCTGGAATTTATCTTGGTGAGGAAAATATAAAAGAAGCTTCTGATTTTATTTTTCCACCTTTTTAAAATTTTAAAAGTAGGATAGAAAAGAAAAATTGAGAACACAAATCGGAATGCTCTGTTTTATTCTGTTTTGTTTTGATATAAAAAGAAAATTACATCAATTTCTTAATAATTTTATAAATATTTTATTAATTAAATACAATAAAACTTTTATTCATTACTCGTTTACATAAAGGAACGTATATAATACGAGATTTATCAAAACAAAAGGCAAGGACATATATTTTGTAAAAATGTTATCATGTTTTAATGAATCATTTATATTTTAAATCAGAAAGAGTTCCCATGAGATGAAATTAAATTTATATTCGAAAAAAGTGTTTATTTATTTCACATTTGGCACAAAAAGCAAGGCAAAAGATTTCTCTAAATTTTGTTAATTTTGTAGTCAACATAAAACGGAGTTCTCCTTTAAATAAAATTAATAATCTTGAATTTGGTAAACAGTGAATGTATTCTAGTATTAGATTTCAGCATTTTATTACTTATACTTACAAAAAACTTGTATTGCAAAGTACACTTTTCAATTTGAACAATAGACGGGATAAATAGAATTAAATATTATTACGGCAACTACAATTTAATTTTTTATTTTGTTTTTGAGTGTGCTAGATACAGCATCAATTTGAAACTTCTAATAAGTTAATTTGGAAATTTAATGATGTATTCTGCAGTTGATAATTCTCTATTACGTAATTCTTGAAGCATATTGGTACATTGCCTAGAGAATATTAATACAATGTGATCAAAAAAGTCTGATTAAGTAATATATTTTTAGATTGTTAACTTCAGAATACTATTGGCGCTGGTGTACTATTTTTGTTGTATTATTTCAAAATACTTTTTTTATTATAAATAATACTTTTGTTTCATTCGACACCTAAAACATAAGTATTAATGCTTTTATTACATATATATGAGTTACTTAATTTTTTTATTATTAACAATTTACTATTGCCTAAATACATCACTGTAAAAACCGAAATAGCTCTCAACTTCCCCAATTACAATATCACTTTCTCAGATGCACCAATAAAACTGGTACTTTTTGATCACACTATACTAAATTGGCAAGATCTTAATATTATCGTTTACCAGGAGAGTTGGAATATTTTTCCCGCGTGCCAGGATCCTAAAAAGTGCACGAACAAAAGGACAACCTCAGGTTGCACGCATTAGTTATATCCCATATGTATTATGTTTTATAAATCATTTACCTTAGTCACAGCTATTGTGTAGCGCAAAGTGTATAAGACCGAGAAAAAATCTGCAGGATGACGTGAATTTTTACGTTTGTCTTAGGAAGCAACATACACCGTACTGAATAGATGTTCTTATATTTAGAAAATGACCACTCAACATCTACGAATATATTAGACACATAATTTAGATAATATTTAGAAATAGATAACGGATTTGTACACGCACCATCACAAATTCGTCTTAATCTGGTAAAATCGAAATCTTTGTTTACAACGCTCTCGAACTAATATTTTACTTATAAATCATAAGTATCACACGTGTAAATTAACGATTGCAAGGACTGTGTGGTTGTATAATTCACAGGTACAGCAGTAAACTCCAATCACACAAAGTTATTAATTATGCGGAACGCAGCATTTCGAGAGCACGTGGACTCTCATTGTCAACCGTGTTACCGACTGAATGTAAAAAACTGTACCACACATACAAATTATTTTCTACGCAAACTCTAAGATTTCTAAAACATATGGCTATTTACAATCTACTGGGTGGTCTCATAGTCGTATGTTTTATAAATTTTAGAGCCTGCGTAGAAAATAATTTGCATGTGTGATACAGTTTTTTACATTCAGTCGGTAACACAGTTGACAATGAGAGTCCAGATGCTCCACCAACAATCTCACCGCTATTCAGTTGGTTACCGACCAACTTAGAAAACAGTGAATTTATATCGAAGGAGAGTAAAACTTTCACAGCAAGGAAATGTAAGCAAGAAATCTTTTTCAAGTTGATCGGAAAATTGTCTTTTCCCCAAATAATAGCCTCAAAAACATTTTAGAAGACTGTGAAGACAGATAGATGACATGGATAAATCAGGAATTTATAAAATATCATGGGAGGATTGCGATCGAATTGTATTGGGCAAACAAAAATTCAGCCAAAGTTAGATACATAGACCGGTTCATTTCAAATTTACGCCCTCTAAATTCCACTTCTTACCCTTTATTAAACCAAGCATGACCGCGGACAGTCCATTGTAACTTTAAAAGTGTACAGTGTAGTTTTGGTTTAGATTATTTGTTCGACATTACTGCTGAATGTCGGTGGGTAGAATGATAGTGAGGTACTTCCGTGTTCCAATGCCTCAGTGTTCGAGCACATGATTTATAAGTGTTTTCAGTACCTTTAAAAATGCGAACCGCAGTTGTTCACGAGATGTCAGGGACAAAAAAAAACCTAGTGACACGACGCAACCCGACAACCGTTCGACTATTATAAGTGTTCTTTTTAAAATATCTGATTAATAAGTAATCTAATAAAAAACTGCAACGCAATTTTATTTACTGTCCATATTTTAAGATCATTTCGTTTTTTTTTTCAGTTTCGTAATTTTTGTCTCTTAAAATGTTAATTCAGGACATAAATGGATTGTCTGTAAACAAAAAGTTACTGATTTTAATACATTTCACATAGTTTATGTCAACGCCTTCGTTTAATGTACTAATAAACTGAAAAGTCCTATGGTTTTAGATACTTTATCTGTTTAGTGTAGTTCTTTTACGCGTTAACTAAACCGTACTTCGCCTATCTTATATTTTCTTAACCAATTCTGTATTGTTTTAAAGCTAAAAGTGTTAGTAGCTAAATACAATGCCCAACGATTCATAACTTTTGTTTTGAATATTCCTAATTAGGCGCGCGCCAATATAATATTTCTTTTTTGGGCAAATTAGACGACTACATCTGCGAAATGAAAAAAACAATATACAATATCAGTCGTACAGAATATATCTTCTCAGATTTCTGTAGATACGCTTCCGTAGAAAGGAAAAGGCGGTGCTTTGCGGGGTTTTAAGCAGGAATTTAAATTCTCAAACGCATACCATTTCCTTAATAGCGGAAGCCGACGAAAATGTCATCTTTGCCCTTTGAACTTTCCATCCTTCGCTTATGTTATGTACTTTTGTTCTATTATTTAAGCTGAAATGGTGTTCTCCTAAAATTACTAGCTGGTTTTAAACTTAGGATATCGATATCTCAAAAAAACTCTGGTTATTCTACGTGCTTTTTAAGAATGAATATTATGTATGTACACTACCGTTCATAAGTATTTGGTCACCTATCTTCTTTAAATTTCGAAATAAAATCGTATTTGAATCGTGGATATTATTATTTTATGGTACTTAGTTAATATTTACTTCTACAGAAAGCAATACAAACACATACAAATATGTATATTGTAATGATATGCATTGTTGTCCTTACCAATGAATTTCTTCTAAAATTTGACTAGTTCACCTATTTCAGATACTTTTTCGTCATTGTTGGGTGCACGCCGTTATTTTTTATTTTGGAGACGAAGTACCGTCAGTACTCCCTCTTTATGAAATTTTAAACACAGATATTCAATCTGTACAGGTTTCTTTCAAAAGTTTTACACTACTTTGGGTATCCTTTAATAACTAATTATTCGCAATTTTTCAAAAAACAACCCTTCAACAACAGGAGCACGCAAAGGAGACGTAAACTTTACTATCGTTTATCTTATATATCACTATTCGTAAACATATTTCTTATGTAAATAAATATTTCAAAATTTCATCTTTAAAAGACGTTTAATATACAGTACTCACACATTTCAATTACATTGTATGAATATGCATTATTCCGAAATTGTACTTATAATCTTCGAAATTTCTCGTACGTGGAAAGGATGGCACGACTGGCACCAATTTCTTCTATAATGTCACACATATCTCGTATGTGTGTATACTGAGTGGCCTACCATACAGGCGAACAAATGCGTTGCCATGGATATAAAACAAAAGAAAAACGGACAGATGAAGATCGCGTCCAAAAGTCAGACATGTTGGCATCGTTTCACCTGAGAAAGAATAATTATTTTTCTCATATAACTCCATAAATTTATAAATATCTTTGTTTATATCCAATAATAAAGTGTATCAGTTGATACTATATATAAAATTTGGAAGTTCCGGACACTTACGTTGGAAGCCGAAGGCCAGTCCATCCTAAAGGCGAGGCAGTGAGTACAGTGAGCAAAGGTTATAGACGTCGAGTCTTCTTAAGTTCTTCAAAATTATTTATATCTTTCAATCTCATATTTCGTTTCGTAAATTAATTAGAATATTTCAAGTTTAGCTAGTCAGAGATTGCCTTAGGTTTTCTGCAAAAAACATTTTTTTTTAGCGGTATATATTTTTTTATTTGTCAATATATTTGTCTTTTCAACTTTACGTTTGGTATTTAATGTAGAAAACATTTTCACTTAAATCAAAACAAATAAATCAAAATTTTAATTCAAAGAACCCAGCTAAAAATTTCAACGAGCCTGAGATTTTCCACCACTATAGATATAAAATTAAATCAAATTTTGCTTTCGTCAATATAGCCTCCTGTTTTTTATAACTTCCGCGCACGAATTAATTTTTATCAGAATTTCTTCTGATATCATGTTCCATTCTTCCTGGAGAAGTGTCCACCGGACGGTAGAAGATGTTGGAGTTGTGAATAAGGGTATAATGGTATTGAGATCGGGAGATTCAGGGGGTCACACCATAACTATAAGGTTGCCCTCCTTTTGTTTTTTTTTTGGAAGTAATCACGGCATATATTAGCTGTATGTTTCGGGTCAGTGACACGCTGAAATGTAAAATTTTCCCGATGATACCACATTTTCTAAAATATTTTTGTACCCTTCTTTTCGCTAAATGCTGTTAATTTTCACCAACTCTCCGACACTTGGTTTCCTGCCTACCTTCGAACGAACGCACGTCTGCATGAGCCGTGAACTTCGATTCGTCAATCCACAACACCTTTCTAGTACCCACTCATTGTCTTATTTTAAGTATTACTTTTTGAAAAAAAAACAACTTATTTGGAGATTTGTATACATTTTGCTTTCTTTGATAATGTTTCTAAGGCAGCACCAATTTTCACAGCCGTTTGCTAATCTAAGAGAATACTTGATACTATTGACGCTCGCAGCTTATAAGAAAACCAAAGGTTTATTATATTATTATACAATGTCCAAAAAGTAGCGTTAATAGGCTTCAATGTCTTAACAAGATTTCAATGCAGAATAAAACTGCAGTTCTGAGGTATATATGTTGAAAAGGAAATAATCGTTGGTTTTCAGTTCAATTTTTGCCTCATATGTTAGTAATTAAAACAGCGAAATCTTTGAAGCTTGAAGTAGCATAACGGTGAAAGAATGTTATAAATTTGTCTTACTTATACATATCTATTAGACAGCCAGTACGTTTAATAGTCTCAGATATAACATATACGGAGGGAATATGTCGAAATCTGCGCCCTCCCTGCAAATTAGAATTTGGAAAGAAAATCCAAGATATGGAAAGATCCTAATCCTTATTACAAGGCAAACATAATATGAATCAGGAGGTAACTAAAAATACAGTTCATCAATTCCAAAAAACTTAACGCCAAAATGTACTGTTTCAAAAGACCATTAGAATGAGGTATTACTTGATACCTCTTTCCATTTAAGATTTTCAAAGCAGTCGCTCCCGGGGGCAGAGGATTACAGTGGGTGTGACATCTTTTGCATAAAAAATTGTCCCCCTCGATAATACTTCTTAAGCGTTTCAGGAAATTTTTCATAAATTTCTAAATATTCAGAAACTTAGGGTGGAAAGTTTTCAAATGAACGCACTGTGTATACTTTATTGTATAACTGAAAATCATTAAATAATAATGGTGTATGTCAGATTTCTTAGTTATCACTTTTTTTTAATATTTCCAACTTATGTTCTATTACTAAACTTTCAAGTTTTTATTGAAAAGGGTAATTATCGACACAACATTAATACAAATAGCGTAGTAAATGTACAAGGAACATAAACTAATAAGCTTAAGATGGTCGATACTCCCCTGAACTTTACCAATCGTGTAACTTATTACTCAAAGACTTATTTAAGTTTTGCCGTCCTTATTTAGTTATGGCGCTTGTATTTCATCGAATTCTATCCGCTAGCAGAGAAGATCGTTACTGGATGTACTTATTCTTACAGGTCATGTGATGACTGCAATCTGAATTTATTTCATTAATAAATGGGCCGTTTTTAATGTTACAGCACCCAATAAAGCGAAAATACCATATGGTTGAATTTACCCTCTAGCGAGCCATGAAATTTTTCTTTTTTAAACATAAGTTGGCAAAATAACTTTAAAAACGTGTAAATTGACTTATTCTGAGGGGCTAGTGACAGCGCTTAACTGTAGGTGATTCAGTTTGTTACACCGTTGACATGCGATTATCAGATTAGCTTTCGACGTTTGTCAAATAACAACATAACAAACGTTTCAGTTGGAAAAATAAAAAGTTTAATACTAGTAAGGAATGGTTACATAAATGTTCAACGTGAGCTCCTTCATTTCCTATACATAACGCCACTCTTTGTTTCATGTTATTGAAGGCATTCCTTAAATTATGTAGTGAAAGTTCGTCAATTGTATGAGAGCGATTTGTAAATATTCTATTTTTATGTATAGATATATCAAAAAAAAACATAATTCTCAAATCGGAAGATCGCGGTGGAAAGTCTAGTATCCGATTATCAAAGAATTCATGCAATAATTACATCGGTTCCCTTGTCATATGGAGTGTTGCATTATCTTGCTGAAAATATCCCTCGCGGAGTTGGCCGTCATGTAATTGATTTAAAAACGGTTGTAATAAATTATTACGATATCCTTCTGCATTTATGGTATCATTAAAGAATACTGGCAATAATTCGTCTACGTGAAACAGCAAGCCCCTATTTTTGCAGAATACAAGGGTCTCTCAAGAATTTCATGCGGATTTTTACTAGACCAGATGCGCATTGTTTGTTTATTTATATATCCTGACTAAGTGACACCATGCTTCATCCGAGAAGAAGAATTTGGCAAGAACATCATCGTTATTCATCGTACCTAAAGACTTTTGCCAATAATTAAACCGAGTTGCGTGATCAATGAGTAAAAGCTCCTGCACGCAATGAAACTCGGATGGAAATTTTTGTCTTCTTTTGTCTTTCTTAAGGATTGCCTGGCATGTCTCATAGGAAAGTTGCGCTTGCCGTAAAAGTTTGTGAATGGAATTCTTAGGTGATTGAGTTATTCGTTCCCCAACATCTGCTATATTTTCAGCTGTCCGTGTTGATGGTTTGCCACTATCTGGTTTTCGGGACACAGACCCTGTTTTACGAAATTTTGCTACTGATTCTTGAGTAACTTACCGAAAAGTGTTAAATGTTGCTGGAAAATTTGGAAATTCTGCCCGAAATTCATCTGTACATGGTTGCAAAGGGTATGACCATTCTGCATTATCTAATGTTATACTATTTCTGAAGTATGATTCGATAACGAAAACTTTGTGATTTATTGTAAACATTTTTGTGTTAATAAACCAGTACGGTTCACATGGTAGATGTAGATGGTAGATTATTTATCACTGTCAATTCAGTATCAACTATCACTACCAACAAGATATTTTGAAGAAATAATTTCATGGCTTAGTAGAGGGCAAATTTATATGAACATATAGTATAATCAAACTAAACGAAATGTTCAAAGAATCTTTCCTGGCGATATACAAACAAAATCCTAGCGCTCAATATTAAAGTGTTAGGCAATTTTTGCCATAGATAATTTTTGAGGAACTTCATTTAGGTTATCAGTTCGTTATTCGAACTGATCTGTTTGAAAAATCGAATGTAAAACATCGAATCATATTTGAACACTTTATCTTATCAATAGCGTATTTTAATGTAAAATTATTCAATTTTTAATTAAAACTTAATGATAATCTTTTTTATAGCTTTCCTAATTTCTCTCAAAAATGGAAGATGAAGACGAACTTCTTCATAGCGGCCAATGCACCGACGAAGAATCATTATCGGAAAGCGAAGATCAGTGTCTACCGCCTGATAAACCCGAAGAAATTCAAACCGTATATCACATCTTCGTCGAACATACGAAATTAGAATTTTTCGCCGTCAAATTCCTTTTGGTTTTATCATCTACGGCCATCGTAATCCTTTTACCTTTATATTTAGAGTCGATGAATAAGTCCAGCGATGCGTACTCTATGATCTATATCAATTCAAGCTTTCTTTTCTTCGTGCTTCTCGTCGCGATAATATTCGCTAAACAATGTTGTACGAAATTTAAAAACGTTAACGTCTTAAAGCCACCGGTTGCTTGGTTGAGGTTATTTCTGCTGTCGTTGATATACGTTGCTAGCGGATTTATGATTATTTACGCAGTTGATAGGAAAAGGGTCATGTGTCATCTTCAGGACCCAATCAAAGGTGTCATATTGGTTTTCTCGTTGGTTAATTATTTCTTCTTCTGCAAAAGAAGTAAGTAGTAAAAGAATAAATTAATACTTCCCGCCTTTAAATTTGCATTAAATCTTTCAAGACACCATAATAATAACAGTTACCGTCAACCGGGGTGACTAAGTGCCTATAGAGGTAACTCGGTGTCATGGAATATCGTGGTAAATGCCAGGTTTAATGTTGACTAACTTTGATGTCAGCAGGGAAGCCACTGTATCCTGTATGAGAGAGAATGGGAAATCCTGGGACTGGCTTAAGCCTTCGGATTAAAAAGAAAATTGTGCCACCGACTAAAACCAGCAGTCACAAGTTTCAGATCCCCTTATTTTCCATTTTTTTAATCCAATTTTTTAAAAAGTTCCGAAACTCTGTATAGTGAAATTTAAGACAGCTGTACATCGGTAGTTTCTTTAAAATTAGTTTCCTCTTAACTTGAGTTTGGCTCGATGTTTAGCGCAGATTTTTTTAAAGAAAAGGTGTTTTCACCGACTCACGATTTTGTTTTTTTTTGGGATTGTATTGGTAATCTTTTGCTGTTTTGTTATTAAAAATTTTAATTATGTTGACGTTTTACAAGTTTATAATAACTGGTTTCAAATATAAAACATAGATCCCCTACAGTTTCCAGCGCAATAAATCTATATGTTTGAATTCTGTCACCATAAAACGTTTCTAATATCTTTTCAAAGTGAAACCAGGTGTGGCACCCAGTCGCCCCGACAATCGGCCTCACTTCTGTTGTAACTAAAAATTCTTTAATAGTTACAAATTGACAGAAAAGATATGCTGTATTGAAAATTCAGCCCGATTCAACTGATATCAAAGGAGACATTACATAAAAACTTCAAAATATGGCACTTTGTCACCCCGGTTTCTAACCTTTAATTCCTTAGAGAATCACCTCTAGATTTTAACTTTCACAGTGATATAGACGCGTAAAAGATATGAACCTTTTAATAGGTGTTACGCAAATTCAAGGGCATCTGTTCTTTAGAACACCATTTGTATCAATATTAGTCATAAATCTATCAACCGTTTATGTTGGTTTAAATTATGATGTTGCAGTGATGGGCCTGCAACGTATCTTTTCGACTACCACCATCATCGTCGGGTTGTTCATCTCCGTCGATTACGGATTATGCGACGAATTTAGGTGTAGAGGCAACGAAAGGGAACATCGTTCGGATGACGCGGGTGCGTGGACCTGGCAAACACATTCCATATGGGCGGCTGTGTATATCACCGGATTATTTCTGTTCGCGACGTTTTTCACACTATTGGATCGATTTCTGGTGCCAGTCGGGATGGTGAGCCATTTTAAAGTTTAATACGCCGACAATAGCGATTGTCTGTTTGTTTGCTTGAAGCGGTCGTTTGATCGCTTATTGGTCTTTATTCGGCAAATAAAGAGGAAGAAAGAAAGGCTATTGCTTTCGATAGCTTCGTAATTAAATCTAAAATAGCAATCGGGTGTTTAGTCGATATTTTCTGCGGAATAAAATTTTAATTACCATTACGAAATAGTAAAAGTTACTATTAATTCTAGTTTAGCAAATCAAAAATTTATTTAGTTGAAATATTAAGGCTGACTTAAATTTTTTGCACGATTGCATAAACATTTAATTCATATAAATGACTTCCTTCCAAGTTCTGAAAAATATTCGTCTGAGCGTGACGTTTACTCTTCATTACTGTCAGTAGTGGCTCGTAATTTTCTTTCAGGGGTAGGCTCAATAGAAATAAACATTAAAGAGAATATTAACAACGCCTTCAATACTTTATTGTTACAGTCCAATATAGATTGAAAAAGTTTTTTCTTGATAATTTATTTTACAGATACGCTGGATTTAAATGTTGATGAATACCTCTTTATAGTATATTAAAGTCCATGATTTATCGTGTTTTTTTGCTCTGCCTGCTAAATGTTTTAAATCATTTACACCTTGCAAAATCTATTCCGAAAGCTCTCCCTTAAAGATTTAGTAATATAAAAAAATAATGTATTATTTCTTACCTTCTTTTATTTTTGCTTAAAGCTTTCCGATCAAATGTGATTGACTAATCCTTCAGTACATATTGAACAACATTGCTTAATATCCACTACAATAATAACCTTAAACTAGATAACGCATATGCACGCACTGACAACTAAACGAATAAGGGGCACTGACAACTAAACGAATAAGGGGCACAGACACTCGGTTAATTACATTTTCACTTGTACCCAATCCATAGCTAAGTACACTCTACGTAGGCTTATTGTATAATAGTTATATAATTCTTTAGGTTGAGATTGGATGTTAGTTTTGGTAGATTTTTATCGGTAACAAATATAAAAGATTCTGGGTAACAAGGTATTTACCAATCCAAACCGCTTTCCTTTGCATGATGCGCTTGTGTCATTATGGAGCAGCCGTCAGAGATTATTATTAAATATGCTACCGCAAAAGAATGATTTTGATTCCAGGAATATATGTAAGTCGCTTGATACTAAATCTGATAACTGGGAAGGATATGACAATAATTTCAATTTTACTTTATCTTGCTGTGGGACAACACCGCTGGAAGAAAGTTCTTTATAGTCATTCCAAAACGTCCTCTCACCAATTGTTGTGTTTCAAAGGTCTAGGGGACCAATTATTCACTATTTTATGGGTTTACCTTTTTCACATAATTTATCAACAAAACATTTTTTCCTCGTAAATGAAACAGTTTGTTTTATATTAAAACACACTTCTTCGTACTTTATCCACATTTACGTTTCTGTTTGGACCCTAGGGTATAGTGATGAATCCGTACTTCATTACATCAAGTAAAGGTCGCCGTAAAAATCGGTTTTGTTTCACTTGAACTTCTCCAAAAAGTTCATAAATAGTTGATAAGTGACAAAATATGAAGCATAGAACGGACATTTATTCCTACTCATTGGAACTTACATCTCAATGCATTGTGCTACCTTATTGTCAAACTAAAAAGAGAATACTTTCTGAGTATCCAAGATATGAAAAATGAATTTCTTTTAGTTATCGGTTAACTCTTCAATTATATGCATATTTAGCTGCCTGGAGATAAATTAAATTTTCTTCTTATAAGCAATTGGCAATGGAACAAAAAACCGTATCTGTGGTCATATGATCTTTCAATTTTTGGTACTTTCAATTACTCTATTTGCTTCTTACGATGCTATTTCGATATTTATTAGGTGTTTGGTTTAAAATAGTATCTGGATCCATAACCACTATATATGAACGAAACTGATTTTTTGGGACGCTTTGTGACATGAAACATGTATTTATCACTATACCTCCGAGTTCAAACACCAATTGAAAACGTGTATAAGGCGTGCTCTAAGAAAACAAAAATGTTTGAGTAAAGAGGAAAATCGTTTTATTAGGCTGAACCTATACTATGTTGATGAAATCGGCACAGATATCCATTACATATACACTTTCATTAATTCTGGGAACTGAAGATTATCAGAAGCTATTGCTGCTGTGGTTATTGATGCAAATGTAAACATGAGTAGAAAAGATATTTGAGTCTCAAGGGAAGTGCTCGGGATATAATTTTTGTTGTGTCTAATCTATTTATGAATTTATATTAAGTAACCAGAAACAAATGACCTGACGTCGGCTCTGAACTAAGATTTTGCAGGGCTTGGAAGAAGACATATTGGAATCTACATAAAGTTAGAGGAAGTGCATCAATTTAAGGCAAAATAAAATAAAACATTAAAATACAATCGGTTTTTTATTGCGATTGTGCGAAAACAAAGAAAAAATATACATAGGTAGTTGGATAAGTTTTGAACTTGAAATAATTATTCACAGGGCAGAATACATTACCTAGATTAATTGTCGTTACTAGAGCTGCTCGTTTCGTCGGCGTATCAGAGGCGGCACCTTCGCCGTCAAAATTTGAACAATAAAATAAGCATGAAAATAATAATAAGCACCCGCTAATAACACATGGGCTGAAAAGTCCCGGGCCTAACACATAGATGACGCTAGTTTTATTGCAGTCACCTTTCTTTCAGTTAGTACTAACCTTCAAAAGACAGCTGTTAAAATTTCATGATATTCTATTCATTAGTTTGTGAGTTATTGTGCTAAGAGTCACGCTACTTTTGTTATTTTCAAAACAATTGATCAAAAACAATTTCGTGTTTTAATTTTACACTCCTTCTTGATGGGAAAAAATACCGTTCAAGCGAAGCAATGGCATGAAAAGTGTTATGAGGACTCCGCTCCATCAGAAACAACAATAAAACGTTGGTTCGCTGACTTCAAACGTGGTCGTAGAGACACTGATGATGCAGAACGCAGTGGACGTCCAAATGAGGCGGTAACACCAGAAAACATCAAAAAAATCCACAAAATCGTCTTGAATGATCGAAAAGTGAAGTTGCGTGAGTTAGCTGACATCGTAAAGATATCAAAAGAACGTATTGGCTTTATATTGCATGAGCATTTGACTATGAGAAAGCTTTGTTTAAAGTTGGTGCCGCGTTTGCTCACTGTTGACTAAAAACAAGAACGTGTTGATGATTCTGAGCAGTGTTTGGCGATGTTTAAACGTAACAAACCGGAATTTTTGTGTCGATATGTGACAATGGATGAAACATGGATCCATCACTTCACTCCGGAATCAAAACGATCGTCATCTGAGTGGACAGCAACTGGTGAACCTCGCCCAAAGCGCCCGAAATCACAACAATCGGCTGGAAAGGTTATGGCCTCGGTATTTTGGGATGTGCGCGGTGTAATATTCATCGGCTATCTTGAGAAAGGAAATACCATCAACAGTAAATATCACATAGCGTTATTGGAGCGTTTGAAGGCCGAAATTGTAAAGAAACGACCGCATATGGCAAAGAAAAAATGTTGTTTCATCAAGACAACGCACCGTGTCACAAGTCAATCAAAACAATGGCAAAACTACATGAATTGAACTTCGAATTACTCCCACATCCACCGTATTCGCCAGATTTGGCTCCCAGCGACTACTGGTTGTTCGCAGACCTCAAAAAAATGCTCGCCGGTAAGAAATTGCACACGAATGAAGAGGTTATCGCTGAAACTGAGGCCTATTTTGAGGCAAAAGATAAATCGTTCTACAAAAGTGGTATTGAAATGTTAGAGCGGCGCTGGAATGATTGCGTTGCTCTTGATGGAGATTACGTTGATGAATAAAGCTAATTTTGAACCAAAAAAACCGTGTTTCTTTGTTAGGCCCCGGACTTTTCAGCCCATATGTTACGTTGCACTCTGTAATTGCGTCTGTTAATAATAATTGATAATAATGTCTATTGATGTACCATTCGCATAATTAAAATGGTCTTTGCAATAAACGAATCTGTGGAGGTGGAAACACTACACGTTTGTTTTAATCCAGAAAAGTATGTCATTTTTTTAAACACAGTTAAATTTTGCTATAACACTACTATATTTTGCGCCACCTATTATATATATATCAGTAATGTGAATGGGAATAGTGTACATGTCCACTATTTCCAACGACTCAACTAACAACAATGAGGGATTTGGTTGTTTCTTTGTAATTATTGTGAATACTTTGTAAATTCGCCTCAATTTGAGAATCTTCAAATATCACTTTCCTTGATAGTATCTGCCTCTTTAGAATGAAATTCACTGCAGAATTTATTTTGTGGAATTGGTCAAAATAATGTGTTTAGGAGATTTGAGAAGCACTCGTTTTGTAGATGGTCTTAATCCATTTGCATTTGGATAAGAAGTAACGCATGTATGTACTTTACCGATTATTACTTATGGTTGAGTCACTATCAGGTACAAAGCGTGGTATTTTGAAAAGTGAAATTTTTATAATACATTTGGCGTCACCCTTGTAATTGCATTGGCAGAAAATTTTTGTAATTGTTCACAAGCTAGTACGAATGAAAGCGGTGGCTTAAGGGCTGCCATTGGGTAATTCGGGCTTCATGCTGTTTTCGATTTTTCTCCGTATAAGTAGTAGATATGTCTACAACATTTTTCGGTGACTGGGATTTTCTGATGACTATGGTGTTGCTATATTGATCTCAGAAGTGCCGAAATGATGGTAGATTAAGGTAAATGGTAAATTACATGCCATCAACAGAAAAATTAAGTTATAAATTTAGTTCTAGAGCATAGTTCACTTTTTTATATTGATATTGGGCATTATTTATATGTTTCCTACAGTCCGTTTTGTTCTAACACAGCAACGATTTATCGCAAATATATTATTTTTACACCGTTTTAAGTAAGTAAATTCCCCTATGAAGTTATTTATTTGATCAACATAAAAACACTCGTATCAAAATGTACAGAGTACTACTATTCTACAAATACTGTAAAAATCGACCTATCGAGTGAAAACGCAGATATTCGCCGCCTCTGTCCAGCTAACAAAATCGAGCGGCTCTATTTAGTAAGTCGCTTATAAAACTGCTAATTAATGGTAAATACTACTAGAGATTTAAGATAGAATATTTTCCAGATCTCACCGACGAAAACATCCACACAATTATTGACAACAGTTTCAAGAATGGTTGCGTTCCAAAACTCTTCACCACAGCTTAGAACTATAACTACAAATTCTAGCAGCAAGAAACAAGTGTCCGTTCTTCATTTAGCGTTTTATCTGCAGACAGCGGCTTGGATATTTTCCACGATGCTTTTTTGGACGAATATAATACCAACAGTTGGAAAAGTAATAATTTTCATTAAGTCTTCTATTCGCGAATGTTATTACTTCCATTTTAACTTTTAGGGAGCCAATGCTACTCAGTTACTATCGGACTTTAAAAGTGGATTGGAGTGCCATTTCGCCCACGAATTATCGTCAAGTGGTTGTCAATATGCGACGCTGTACGGATGGTTGTTTATGGTTTCCTATCTAACGTTTATTTTGAGTTCGTTGAGATTTTTAACGCTGTGCCAATCTGCAGTTTACACGCTATCTCTAGCCACGTCTTCGCTTCCGTTAGTTGGAATATGGTGGTCTTTATTTAAAATGAATTTAACAGAAGTTGGTATGTATTGTTTTTAATCATTTTCTTGTTTTTTTATACCAAAGTAAATTTAAAGTAAATGCTATATTTTATTTTGGGAAATGATCTTTTCAGGTATGATAATTTGGGCACCTTCGGTAACCGGGGAACTTATTTGCGCTCTGCTTGGACTTCCAATAGTTGTAATCGGTTTGACACTCTTATGCAAATCGCACTTCAAGGAGTGTAAATTATCAAAAATGACACCGTCGTGTCTAACTTCTACTCAACTCGCTTAATGGTAAATAAAACGTATGTTTTTTGCTTAAAATAAAATTATTTTTCGATAATTTTGATACAGAAAATGGCGTTACGTGAGATTCGATCTAGTTATTGCTAGTATTGCAGCTGCAAACTTATTTATTTTGTCGGAACTATAAGTACAAACAAGTCTCTTTATTGGCACTTTCTTTTTGCAAGTTTTGGATAAAACATTTTTGTTATGTGCAATTTTGAAAATATTAAAAAGTATATAAACTATCGTTTTTGCCTATAATTTATATACAATTCTATATCACGGACGATTATAATAAAATTATTATTTGTATTAATAAAGGAACATTGTCTAGAAACTATTCTAGATACTTCTTCATAGACTGACTTACCAAAGACGTTTTTAATTAAGGTGCTTTAATTTACATTCGTCTCTTGCATTTATCTTGGTATATTACAGACTTCTATGCAATAAAATTAGTTGATTCTTTAACCAAAATCGATTGAAAGTTTTATTTATAATTTGTATATCTTGCGAACAAAAATTTATTTAATTATTTTGATATGAATATAAATATGTATATTAAAGTATTTTCATAGTCAATATAGGATTTTTTGTTCTTTATTATATAATAAAAATTTCAATATTTTGAAATTTTGACTAAATACAGCATTATTTTAGATAGTTTTCTTAGGATCGGTTTTTATAGAACTTCAGACTGTAAAATACATTGCGTTATGAGGTTGTTTAACACATCAAAGAAAAGAAATTTGGTTTTGAAAGAAAAATGCTTTTTCCTAATTTGAGGATAATTGCAAATATGAAAAGCAACTATTAAAACTCTTACTGCGGCTCTCCTCCACTGTAAGTTGGTACTCATTCTAGAACAAGCCACTAAAAGTAAGTGGAATATTATTGGTGAAAACTACTGTGATTTTTATTTTTATATATGTAAGCATACTAGGATTGAGTTAATTTTATTATATCCGCATACAGTCTGCTCCATTTAATTGGACATCATCGGAATGTAAGAAGTTTTGGTCGATCAAACGATTATCGAAATAACAAAACATAACAAGCAAATTACAAACGATGAAAAGCTAATAAACACATGACTAAATGAAGTGATAAATGGCTAGATACAGGGTTTTGCTTGTTACTGCGTATATTACGAGTTTTATAATATGAATTCAAAAAGTCCTTACATTCCAAGCAATTAGCTGCTAAACGCATGTCTCTATTTAAATGTATTCAAAGTAACATTGTTGAAACGTCATTCAAAGTGATATAGAAAATTGATATTTATGATGAAACACTGTATATTTAATAATATTAAATATACAGTGACATTTGCTATAATTTGCATCTCGCAATCTTGTTCCGTAAAGCGTCTACATTGCAAAAATTGAATTTTTTAAATAAGGAAATATGTAATAAAAGTGTTATTTATAGAGTCTGAGTACTAATGCCTACAGTTACTGCAACGTATATCTTTTTTAATAATCCCCTTAATATGAAGTTGGAGTAAGGGAGGCTCTTTATAAATCGTAATGGTGCATCGTGTTGCCATGTAGGCCTTTTACCTTCACTGCCGGGACTCTCAACTAGTTCTGTATATATGCACGTAGATTTGTCTGAATCACCAAACCGTGCTTGGCTGCAAAATTTAGGTGACGCTCACCTTGCCAATACTGCCGGTTTAATCTATAAATTGAAATAATGTGATTGACTTGTCCAACATGTGCTCTATATTAATTCATTCAAATTTTCTCTATGTATATGTATATATATACATATATATATACACCAGAATGTCATTTTCGCGAAAATAATGAGGATTCCAATCTTGAGGCTTAACATATCCTTCGAGATGAAATCAAGCTTCATCAGTAAAAAACATCTTATTCAAAACTTCGTCGTTATTAATAATTAAATTCATCTCAATATGTAACTCTCTTTACATTATCTGGTGAAAGCAGTTTGTGGCACATTTACATTTTATAAGGTAGCATCTTAAGATCCATTTTCAGAACAGCATATGCCGATCCTATACTTAAATCTAAAAGATAGCCTTCATACATTCTTGATATATATTTTATAGAACCTATTTCGTCAAGACACGCCACTATTCTTAAAACTTCAGGGGAAAACTTGCTATTATCAACAATGAAGTGTGGAATTTTTTGTCGAAAGTCTTCTGTACAATCATTTATAAAATAATATCAATTACCATTTTCATTATATTGACCTTTGTGAAAATAACACTTTAATAGATGTACTTTTTGATCGCAAGTAAGCATTTTACTGTAAAATAATTCAATAATATCTGTTTTTAGCTTGTTTGACTCATGTATATCAAAAAAAACCTAACTTGTGACATTTACAAATATACAACAGTACACACTACTATAGATATAGATATGTTTTATTATCCAAACCTATTCGTGAAGTAAGAACGTTTTGAATTCATGTTGTTTGTTAGCGTGAAATTTCTTTTCACGTAGTTTACGTACCGTTATTGTGGAAAACGTACCTCTATGTTGTACGGTCATGCATAGGTTTTTCGCTTTTAAATCTACATCTTGTCGTTCAAGCCATGATTCTCTAATTTGAATCAAGAACATTTAAATTTCTATTAATAAATAGAAAAATTCGTGCATGTGTTGGTACAAAGGCTTGTTCTATGTTGTTATTGTTACGCATGAAGACTTATTTAACACAGTGTATCCCAAATGCCCCGCCATTCGTTAATATCAAAGATTTTTTGACTGTAGCGACTTGTAAGTTAATTTCATATAGATTTTCTTTCGCTCCCACATACGTGTTTATTGGGTAAACTCCCTGGCTATGTAGTTCTCATTGAAAAATATAACGTTCACCTAATTTAAGCAAAATTAATGAACCGATGAAAAACAATGGACTAAAACTGTAGATGTCCAATTATGTGGATTATGCTGTATATTTAAAATCTGCAATTTCTACAATATCGTGTACTTAAAATAAGAGCATTATTCATTTTTGTAGCAATTGACTGTCAAAAGGCTTCTTCAATTCGGTAATTTTAAAGTAATAATGACAAATCTTATACTATAGCTACTGAAATTTACTGAAAGATATTTTGAAATTTAAAAACATGTAAATATAAATCTCTACAAATTTCTAAGAGCTGTTTATGTATATCCATTTTGAAAGTACTACAAGGGAAATGTTATATTTATACTCTTATCTTATACAAGGAAATGCAAAAATTGTTAATAAACATGATCTTTGTCCCATTTTAATGGGATAGAAAGAACGGAAGTAGAAACATATATTTTTTTAAATTGAAATTATAAAGGATGTTATTTTAGAGAATTCTTTTTGTAGCTTTAAGTGAAGTGCGAAACGACTTCCACTATTGTTAAATGCTTCATCAATCTATGCACGCCAATATACTACGCAAATATTTTGTTACTATTACAAAGCATGTTGGTGTTAACTATGAATGTATCACGTATATTTATCTAACGCACGTCAATGTATACCTATTTCACGAACTATATCGAAAATGTACTTTACATCACATCTGATAAAAATGATTTATTTATTATCTCTCATTTAATATATTATTGGATTTATATCTAAGGTATATTAGAAAAGTAATCACACCTTATATGCTTCCTATGTCTTAAATTTTAAACTTACATCATTTTAGTTTACTTAATTTTGTCCTACACTGTATTTATTTTTGTGCATTAGTGTTTATTAATATTATATACACATATACTACGGGTGTTTGGGCTCGTACTTGTGCTCGTGGCTTGATGATGTGGACAACTATGTAAGCCATGCTTAGAAACTCTACAAGTTGCGCTAGGGAAGGCTGTGACTAGTTTCGCTGGGAGTCGAAACATCAAAGAAAAGATCTTTGTACTCGCAGGCCTTACAGATAAGACAGAATTTCATTGAATATGTCATATTTGTCTTAAAATATAGTAAAATGGAATGGGCAGGTGGTTTCATAATACAATTTATAAAATTATATACGAAAAGATTGGTTTGATCAAGAGAATAAAGAAAACAGAAAAATGGCAAGAATTGAATGGACGATGAGAAAACAATAGGAAAAAAAAGATTATGAATTAAGTAGAAACAATCCTTTTGTAAAACAACAACTAAAACAAGAAGGATAAAAGATAAAACAAGATTCTCAAAAAATAGGGACGATATGGATGGAATATTACAAAGAACTATTATACAGGAACATGAAGCCAAAATTAGCAGCTAATGAAAGAAGAAAAGAGAGACACAATGAAGAGGAAGTATTTGAAGAAATAAGAAAGTTCAAAAATGGTAAAGCAGCAGGAGAGGGTAAAATTAAAGCAGATCCCTTAAAACATAGTGGACAGCAATTGCAAATATAAATACGTCGTCAGATCAAGTTAATATGGGCTCGAAGACTGGTACACTGGTATAATTATTCCCATATGCAATATAAAAACGGAAACAAAAAGAAATGTATGAATTTTTATACTTTATTGAGTGTCGCCTACAAGGTCTTGCCAAATTTGGTAAATGTGCGATACTGGAAGAAGTTATATAAAAGGCAAAGTATTATAAAAAAATGTCATAATATATGCAGAAGTATAAATACAAAATTATTTAAGAACCGCGAGGTACAATTTCCAAGTTGTTACTTCTTCCAACTACTTGGGAGTTCGAATGGGAGGAAACCAAGCGTACGGTAGGAATAAATCATTGAAAAGATGAATATTAAGCAAGAGAACTAAAAGAAAGTTCCATAAAACCTTGATTAGGAGGCGGATCATTATCTATCCCTTAGAAACAATGACAATAACTAAAAAACGAAGATCTAAAGATATTAGAAAGGAAAATAATGCGGACAATGGTGGGACCTAATGCAATGGGGGATGAAGTTGTAAAAAGGAAGAGACAGAGAAAGACAAAGGATGTACTCTGAAAAGAAAATATCATCAGCTATATTAAAGTGGAAGGATTGCAATGGGTAAGATATATATATAGAAGAAAACCAACAGAAATGATCAGGAAGATAACACAGTAGAGACCGATAGGACCCAGGAGCGAAGGAAAACCAACAAGAACAAACGGAGAGATGCCTTGCAGGATAAAGGCAATGGAGGGTGGTGGATTAGAAGTTAAAATGAAGGATAAGGGGAAAAGGAAGGATATCATACAGGATAACTGAAAAGGAAACACAAAAAGATTAATCCACCTAAAAGCAAGGATCTTCGCGTTAGCCATAATTTAGAAAAATTGATCGTCTTGATGATGACGGCAAAATTGTATGGAAATAAACCTACCTACTTTAGTGTTCCTGTTGTAGACCGCCAAGATCTTACAAAATGCTAATAAAGGAAGATGATGTTTTAAAAATGCATCCGTCTTCGCTCGTTGCGGGTAATACTAAACGAGCTAGACAAGCAGTATCGATAGTTCACAGCAAAGTTGTCAGTCTCACAAGAACAAACAGGAGTATAAGCCTATGCACAAGTAGTCTGTACGAATCTTTCGAGCTAAAATATTACATAAAACACATACACAGTAGAGCAATAGTGCGAGACTTTTTGTTAATGTTTTTTTACTGGCGATACAAACACAACTCTGAAATTATGATAAATATCTATAGGTTCCGTAACTTAAAATTATTTTGATATATACAGGACGAACCAAGAAAAAAGTTATACATCAACGTTATATTTTTTCAATTGGAGTATTCTGTGTACGTATGAGAAAATATTTAACGACTGGTTTATGTTTGAAAAAAAATAGCTATATTCCGGTAACATAATTGTTTCCCATTACATTTAATTTTTCTCATTTTACTCTTGATAACATTTAGTACATTAGGCTAAAATTCACAACTACAGAAAAGAACCGTTTAATCGCGTTATAGTTTTGACATAGTATTAAGGATTTTATTCAACTTAAGTTCTGTATTCGTCGTTTTCAAACAGAATATTCTGTACATTTTTCAAATGTCTGAATAATTAATGACATTTTGCGCTTGTGGTAGGCTATGGTTTTTATTCCAAATGCAAATATTGCAAGTATAAAAAAACTACGAGAAGATAATGATTTGTATATATAATGAGGTAGCATTTTTCAGCATTAATTATATTGTTTTAATACTGTGTTGCATGGGTTCTATTTATATTCTATTACTTGAATTCATTGGTTCCAGACTTATTTAAGGTTTTTTATGCTGCTTTTTATGTTCTCTGTACTCATTAATTTTATTAGCAAATAAACATTAATTATTAAAATATTAAATCAACAACAAAGTACACAAGTACTAACTAATTTCAAATTTTTAATGTTTTTTGTTTCCTTAAACGTGGATCAGATCTAAGCATTCCTCTCTTGAAAATATTACTGTTTTCATTTGTTTTTTGGTTTCTGCAGCGTATTTGACAGATACTTAATGACATCTGTACTTGCACTAGAAGTCATAGCCTGCTACTAGCTAAAAGTATTAACTATTTAATTTTTGAACTCTTCTGTATATTGAAGTAGTATACAGACATAATCGGAGCAAAATCAACGGTTATAATACGCATGTACGTCTCCCGTTATTCTTTATCGCTCCAGTATTTCCTTACAATCAGTCATTCGTCGAATGCAGTACTTCGCTGTTGCCCTTCTACATCATCGTTATAGCTATAGTGGGCAAACGTAGGACTGTAGATACCTCGCCGTCGTTGACTTTGCTCAGATTATGTCTGTATATGATTTGCTATAGAATTTGATTGTGTTTGCTTCGGATGACTATAAATTTCTTTCGGGTTTATAAATATATTGTTAAAGAAAAGTGGTACGTAACAGCTACTAACTAATAGTTGTTAGTAGCTGTGGGCTATTTCCCCCCAATTACCGCCAATTAACATGTACACTCATGACATGCACAAGTGTATCAATGTGTACAGTTATGACGTGCACAACTGGAACGTGTACCTTCAATACCAATTATATCTGTTTACTTAGCAATATTTCTTAGCCTTTTCTTTATTTACTGTATCTTTTTGTTGATGGATTTCCGCAAAAAAATCTTCTTCAAGGTGTATTAAGAGAGGCTGTCGCTCTACTTCTTTTGGTTAGCTAACTATCTTGTGGTAACCTAGGCATGTCTATTTGAAAGAGAAATTATAATCAAAATAAAACCATGGAGAACTTTATTTCTTGTCATAAAATTTTAGCCACCAAATGTAACTTCCCACCCTTTCTAGCTTTGAAAAATTTAATTAGTCTTCTAGACGTGTCTCCTTTGGTTAGTTGCTTTTGCTATTATATTTTTATCTTGAAGTGCTATGGTTTGATTTGCGATGGTCAACTTTTCCGACCGTATTTGACGTTCCTGCCTACATTTTGTTACCAGTTTTTTGCTATTTTGCTCCAATTTTTAGTATGAAATAGACGGCCAAAGGCATTACCTGTGGATTGAAATAATCGGTTGCTTAATTTATTTGCTTAATCTAATGTTGGTAAGGGATCGTCCAGCTAAGTGATTTTAACGTTACATTTCCTCAATTTTAATTAAACTTTAATTATTTTTGTAATTTCAATATCCCGATTTTTTTAAATATTGTTATTTTTTTAAACTCCCTCTTTGTTATTTCGCATTTTTAATTAAACACTAAAAAAAATTATATTATGTGGAGCCTCATATGCTGCAAAACAGCTTTCCACCATTTTCTTTAAAATATAGCCTTAATTTATATTATTACATTATTACTTACAGTAACACATATTTATATTTCTAGATTCTTATTTATTTTTCGCATTTTTTAAAATATAAACAACCTAGGAGTCATGATATTTATTTGTACCATAAATAGTGTTTCCAATTTCATTACGTGTTATAATTCATTTAATGGGTAAAAAATTCCATCCTTGTTATGGAATTTTTTGGGTTCACCCTATATATCAAAATAACTTAAATTGGATCACCTATAGATACTTGTGATTGTTGTAATATCAGCAATAAAATGGTTATCGAAGAATTTCATACTAGTGTTCCACCTGTGTATCTACTTATCCAATGGAACTAACAATTACTTAAAGACTATTTTTCGTTATAAATATTCCTAATAAATTAGACTAATCTATAATTCTTATAAGTCTGTAAGCTTGATGTTCTACTATATAAATGTCGACATTAAAATCGATTCCTTTGGTGAAACGTAATAATTATCTAGATCTCAAACAACCGTTCCTTTCTTAGAAATAGTTAGCTCAAAAGATATGCCTTATGTATGTTATTCATCAAAGAAATTCGATTGCAAAAGCGTGTTGTTGATTCCTTGGTGAATTGGTTCTTGGGTTAATTTGCTGAAGACTGAAACTGTATATTGGTTTATACATTATTTGATGTAAATTTTCGTTAAAAAGATAAGTATTAGTTTGAGTGTAGAAAGCTGGATTTAAATATCGGAATAACGGTTAAAAATATTTGTGCCAATATTTAACTAATTAAAGGAGCATTTTGTATTATATTAAATATTAATCAAAAACTATAACACGCTTAATTCAAGTGTCATATATGTCCGGAATGTAAAACTATAACCAAGTTAATTGTGAAAATATGAATGAAATGAGTCAATTATTCAGCTCTCTCTTCCTTTTCACTTAGAAATTAATTTGATTTCATTAATTCCTTTTTACATTATTTAATCGCTATTCGTCTCGTAATATTAATGACTAGGAACATAGTCAGAGAGTTAGTAGGTATTAGTTAAGGAATAAAAGTATTATAGGTATATATAACTATAGATTTAGTTGATATTTCGATAACATATACCTACGTGAAGTTTTATAATCTTAAATTAACCATCAAAGAACAAAAGAGATACTGCAAATTCTTATGATCTACTAATTATAATAGAAAAGAAATAATAAAGAAAATAAACCCGTTTGGCCCTTTCTAAATTTGCATTTATGGTAATAAACTATTGAATAAAATAACCCAACAGTTGATAGAACTGTTTTCCGATATAATTTTGCCATATTTTTTTGTTTTTTTGAAAAAAATTATACATATATGCTAATTGTTGAAGATGTATCAGATTTGTAACATGTTACCAAAAGAGTGTGTAATTCCATCGTTTGTAATGTTTAAACGATCACTCTGATAATAACATAAAGTCGTTGCTAATCAACACTTGCAACAAACGATGCACACTCTACAAATACCAACTCACTTATATCATTTATACTAATCCAACGTTTAATCTCTATTAAACCTCCAAATTTAAACGATGTAACTGGAATAATAGTTATTAAAATTTTAAAAAATATTGAAAAGTACAAAATTATGAAATAAGTGTTCGTCCACTTTTAACAAATAGAACTTTAGAACTCCACTTTCCGATAGAAGCATGAATAGTAAATAGTTAATAATTGTTGTTCCAAATACTTCATTCGGTAAAAGAAGAAACGCCCGAATTCAAATAATAATTCTGATACATCTCCAATGTTACTGTTACTCTATATAGCAGATTTTATAAATTTATTTCATGTTGTTTTCTTCTTATATAGTCAGGGTTGCCTATATACATATATTCTAATAAATATTGTCCTTATGAAGTTATTGTACAAGCAGTGTACTTATATATTATTATATTACATAAACATAAAAATATACATATATATTATATACATATTGTAAACAGTTGTTGCTCAATATATAATTGTTTGTGAAGTATTGTGTTTTGTGTATTTTTTCACGTATATCCGTCATCCCCATTTTCCCATTAATTTAAAATATAAAAGCTCTATGATAACATCATCTGCTAATAGATTGGAATAAGTTTCAAAAAGCTTTGACATTAATTTAAAATATGAAAGTAATTGATATTCTGTTAATAAGTTTTTACATTGAAAAGAATAAAGAAATCCCCTATTCAACAACACTTCCGTTATTTCAATCAGTGCCATCTAATAAGGAATTTTTAGATTACAATATAATTCGTTAAAATAACTGAAGAGCTTGTAGATGGCGCAAATAGCGTTTTTGTAAAGATTCAAAATATGTTGTTAATACGTGGACATAATAGCTTTATATCTGTTTATTTACACACATATCAAATATTTGTGTTTTGATTGTGTTATTAAGTTTATGACTTTAGTACAATTCATTACTGCTCTCGGGTATACGAAATTCTAAATTTACATTTTTGAAGTAATATGATTTTCAGTTAGAGAATGAAAATAAAGGTTCATTTTCATAATCAAAACAATCATTATATTTTATGTTGAAATAAGTAAATGAGATTTTAAATTACTGATTAAAAGCAATAACATATATATGTATATATATGTTCATGCTTATTATCATTATAATTTCTTTTCGTAACAAATCACCCATCATAGTGCGAAATATTTCTAAAGTATATATCTACTATTACTTTTTTTGCGAGATTTTATATAGTCTTCGTATAATTGTGAATTTTGAAAAACCAACAACATACAGACAATAAAAAAACTATTATCAATATTTTCAGTTATACTGTATTCATATCTGATGCTCATGTGCTTTTGTTACTTCAACTTGAAATAAAAATAGGTTTTTGCTGTATTGAATGAAATTGAAAAGAATGGGAAAGAAATAAGCAACGTCGATGGTTTCCCTGAAATTAGACAGCTGTAACAAGCAGATAAGTAAGATAATTTTACAGAAATTATAAACTTGAAAAATTGCAAATTTTTATTTTCTTAACTATACAAAATTGTTTACAAATATTGGCAAGATATTCTTGAAAGTTCTTCTCTTCTTATCAGGTGAGTTAAGGTCGTTATGTTTTGCGATTAACTGTACAGGTGAAATTACCCATATTCTCTCCTAACAGTCAGCGTATTGTGCGATATTCCTGCGACGGCTCTAGTCGACAGGCATACGGTAAACGTCGGCAACGTGATTCGCGTTAGAAAATTAATGTAAAATAACCGGAATTTTTTTTTAGATTATGAAGAACAAACTATATCCGCGATAATTCTTAAATTACAAATTGCATTGCCGTTTTTTTTTGCTGTCTATATAGCATGAGTGCAACGCAGACAAACCGAAAATGCACCCGTGTCTCCGTCTCCTTCTTTCACCAGAAGTGCATATGGTCAATGGTTGGCATCAGCTGAGACGCATGCGCGCCAAAGCGGGTGCGAACAGTTGATGCGCGTACGTGAGAGCTTCGCCCTCGTTAAATTAATAGGAAGTGTGTTTGTTTGTTGATATTAACCTATACAAAGTGTTGAAAGTGGATATGAATAAAGTGTATGTGTGTACAATGGTCTACGATTGTCGGGAACTGCCCAGGAGGTGACATCCGCTACATCCAGTAACCTCATTTAGGTGGGTAGTTGACACTAACACTGTGTGTGTGTCCTTGATATTAGGGTTGGACTGTTTTGATGCGATAAGGGCAAAAAACCATACACGTACTCACACGTACACATATTTTGGGAGAAAAAGCGATTTTACAGTATCCGACGGCAAGGAATTGCGCCAGCGACTGTCTCGAATATGTGTGCAATGTTCTACTTTTTTTAAGGTCGTTGTAAGCTATATATACACGTTGGATATTCGAAAAAACATTACTTGTACAGGAATCATAGCAAATGATTTTGTTTATGATATTAAGAACTAATGTAACAGCTTTTTAACGCGTTAACACTCGGAATTCTCTCCGATATTCATGTATATTGTAAACCGTCACAATAGTTGAACCGTATTTCGGCAAAATACAGGTAGAAATCTCCTTTTCATAAATGTTGCAGTCGAATCTTTCGTATTGCAAAATAAATATCGAAGAGCATGTTTTGAAATGTTTATTTATTTTATTTATGTGTCCGCATTATATTACTTTTAAAATCTTCATTTACAACATAAACAAAGAATTTTGATTCAATGTAAATAACACGTACACCGTATTGTCATTAAGTTTAATGTGTACAATGAAAGATGTCGAATTCTCTTTCAATTCAAAGTTTAATTTCTTCCTCGAATGTATAAAATATCCGCGTCGTCGGGGGCATTGTTTTTGAACAAAGCGACTTACCACTGTGGAATTAACACAGTAGGGTTACTTCGCCTTGATTATCGATCACACGCGAAATTTTGCCTAGCATCGTCCGAAGATAAGCTTTCAATTCACCATGCTTCCACGAAACGATTATTTTTCAATGTCCTTCGTGTTCGGTATAAATTAGACTTTACTGTACGATTTTATGTTTCATTATGTAACACGTATGGCAAGTACCAAGTCAGCGTCGATATTAGATTTTTTTTCCTATTGAAAAATTATACATCCTTACTTGATAATCACCTACGTTAACATATCGAAACGTAAACTGTACGGATCATATGTTGTTTTTGTAAAAACACTCTGGAGATTCTTAAGTTTATTGCTATTAAAATGATATACAATTAAAAATAGGGAATAACTGTACTTAACGCTTATTACAAATTCATTTTCCTATTTTATCCATTCTCCTATCTGTTACATATGTAATACGTATTCGTGAAACGAACAATTGTACCTTTGACCGTCTTTCTGCTGTACAAAAACCTATGGGATTGAACGGCGGCCATTTTATATCTCTGTTAAAACGTTATCGTGCTCACAGATCTCACATGGAGAAATTCAGCGGATATTTTCGCAAAGTGCAATTAAAATAATTCTGAACTTATTGGTACACTTTTGTTCTATTCGTAGACGTGCATCGTCAATATTTTTGGACGTACAAGATTGTTGGCATTGCTTTTCGGTTTGGTAACTTTGACGTTGTTAATGTCTGTACAATACGTTCATTAAATAAATTAGCGGTGAAGGTTACTTTTTGTTGCAATGATTTTTTTTCATGATTTTGATCGGTGAGAAAACTGCTTTTCGATTGTGTTTGCGTTGTTAAATATTCAATGTTGAGTATATCTTGCTTCAGTATATCACGTTGTGTTTCTTACTTTTTTATGTGTAGTTTCTATATTGTCATAAACGCCTTTTTGGTGCGGTTCTTTATACAAAGTAAAGTTGTACTCCATGAAACTTATATACAATGTAATCACCTTACTAAATTGGTCATTTGGAAACAGAGATTTTTACCTTGTTAAGTTTTTTAACACCTTTTCTTAACATTTTGTAACACCTTATTGTTGCCATGGGTGTACGAGCATTTTGTGGTATAATTCTGTATTATTACTATCTTCATTGTTGTCTCCGTTGTAGTAAATAGTACTTCTCCAAAATGTCAATAAATGAAATAACTTTCTCGCTACAAAAATACTTAACCGAAAAAGCAATAACTGTGAAGTTCGTCACCTTTATTGCCAATATTTTAAGCATACAAACATAATTAGAATTTTTTGATGATACTGTGCGTGTACACCCCTAAGTATATAGTTTTTCTTGTAAGGAAAGTATATGCTAAAAACATTTGCCAAACATGAATTTCTTTCACAAACAATACGTTTTGACTTTCTACGCTAGTTTATTGTTCATCATCATATAAATTCGTCACAAAGTTCAATCAGATCCACATAAAGCCACAAAGGTTGTTTTTTGGGGTTAGCTTATATCATTTATATTACAGTTCGGTGGATTCTGAATATTCATCTTAAATTGCTAAACAAGCATACACTTGCAATGGATTACTAGTGCGTATATTGTTTTGAACATCCATTCGTGTTTATAAATGATTACAACTTTTAAATATTAACTTACACTTGTTAGTTTGCTTGAACTAGGTTAACATAGACCTTACGTTGCATTTCTAGTTTCGAGTTCATGTTCCATCTAGCCTAAATGACAATCAACTATCAAAAACCAAAACACTTAATAAAAACATCGTGTCTTTTGGTAAGTTCTACTTTTGCGTAATTGTAGATTTCTTTATTTCACCGATAATTTTTAGAATCTATTCATAAAATAGAAATGAGTTTGAAGATTGTTGATTTAATTAAACTGAATAAATATTTGTACGCAAGAAACAAACATAAACGCATCAGTTTTACTTTCTTTTAAAGTAATATTTTCTGAAGATCATTGAAGACTGGTTAAAAAATATGATAATTTTCTTTTAAAACTGCAAAATAGGGTTGAAAAGTATGTGTGTGGTTAAACTAATTTTTACTATTACAAACGACTAAGGTTCTAGTTCCAATTTGTTTCTTTGTTGGTTCTTAAATTAATTAGTGTTGTTCTTGTTACTAAATAATAGTTTTTTTGCCTTGTTAAATACCTTTTCCAGAACAATTTTTATTTATACAAAATTTTTACAGAGCAAGTCTTCTAAACGATACACTATATTAAAAAGAAGGGTAGCAGGGTTGATCACCTTAACCTTATTCTTCAATAAATCTACTCTAACATTTTATACAAACATTGAGGGTTTGTTTGTAGTTAGTCAGCACAAAGAATGCTGATGTATCATTAAATATTTTACGCTTATTAATTAGGAGTGAAATGCAAGGCAGTATGCGCACTTAATACCAGTTTGTAAGTTTTACGTGAATATTAAATCTGTGGAGTAATTCTTTAATATTCAAAATCGGACCAATTTGATAAAATATTTATTTAAGTTTATCCCTATAAATTTGAATAGACAGTCCTACGTTAAGAAAATTTAAATAAATTGTAACCTCCACTTGAAAATACTTATCTATTATATTGGGGTATCATAATATATTCTGGGGGTATTAACACTACAAAATTTTTGGATATCCCTTATATAACTAATTATAACAGCTTCCCTGGATATTCAAGGGTTTGTTTTTCGCACTGACGATTACTTTATAACATGCGACTGTTGGATATTTTTATACACGATTTAAATAAAGATAATATGCCGTAGATATATGAGAACGTATTGAGTGACTTTATTTCCTTTTTGCCGTAGTAGAGATATTCATCTACTTTTTGTCTGTTTTTTTTGTGTCGAATTGATGCATAATAAATATCAAAGTTTCTGAAGAAATAAATTGTTATGTCTAAATGTATTTCAGTTAGGCGTTTACCTAGTCTCCTCCATTTTCATACATCAATGTGACCTCGCGACTATTGCTACATTGCTACGTCGTACAAACATGTTGGCCTGTGGTGTTTTCGGTTTCAGATTCGAGTATTCTACGGTACATCGACTTATCATTACTAGAAATGTTATCTCGGAACGTCTTAAAAACTACTAAATATCTATATTTTGTAAACTGCCTGCATCGGCACCGTTTTAGCCTTTATGGTGAGTGTACATAAGTGCGAGATTGCGACCGGTCAAAATTTAGAGAATGTCGAAGACGTGTAAATGCGGTTACTCGCCCTACGCCACCTAACGGTATACCCGGCAACGTCAGAAATGCATAAAATCGATGATCTTTTGTTCATTACGGTCTAATTGAAAAAATCAATTTTTATACGGACTACGTGTACCTAAACGCCAATATGAGTCGTATCGATGTGAGACGACACGACGTGACTTATTGCATGTCTAAAATGGAGAGCATAAATCGTTCGAAAGGAGAAACCATTTCGCCAAGCACTAACATTTTTGCGATTTTTTTTACATTCCGAAGCTGACATTAGCAAGGCAAAAGTACTAGTTGCAAATTATCCAACGAAACTAGATTGCAGTTTTCAATTTTTACTCAGTAATATAAAAAAGTGTTGAAATAATAGATTTTAGTAGCTATTTTAGATAAATATTTCATCTGAACTATCCAAGATTAGCATAAGTAACTTCTACTTTATTCTATTTTGAATGATGACCGAAATTATTATCGAAGGAATGATAATTTCGGGCGAATATTTCCACATATAACGGGCAAGTTTTTACATTTTAGTTTCTTTATGTATAAGAGAAAAAGCATGTAATGATTTTATGGAAATGAGTAGCACATACTTCTACCAACATGGACCCAGGACGGAAATAACCGTAAAATGATCGAAGAAACAGTAGTAATATTTATAAGTGACCATTATTATTCTAAGTTAACAAACTGTGATGTACGAAGAGATATGAAACATTCTAAACATACTTTTTCTGGTAACTGATCACCTACATTTGCAAAAAGTGTAACATTTTGTTTAGTCTGTGAATCATCTTTTCCCTTTTTGTCTAGCAGTGAAGGAAACTACGAACTGAAAAGCCAACACTGATATGAATTTCAACATTTAGTTTATAGACAATATAACTATTAACAATACCATAATCTATACAGCAAAATAATAATAAAATTGCATTCACCACATCTTGTTTTTCCATGAAATGCTGTACGAATGGAATAACTGGTTGAAATGATCCACATCACCCATATATTTGTTATAATTGTTTACAGCGGGGGGCAACGTTCTAGCGGTCTAGATCCATCTTTTGTAATCTCCGAACTTGTACTTCTTCAAGTGGATTATACATCGCACACTGACAACAGAAATCGATTTTGTACCGTGGTCTTTTCATTTATATACAGATATATTTCCAGAGATGCAGGCATCAATTTCACCCATTTCTTTCACAACTTTATCTGTGCTAAAACAGCTTTTGGAAAATACCTCTCGATTTTGCGAAATCTTCCCAAATTCTTCAAAAATTGTGCGTTGATTGACTGCAAACTCACCAAGGAAAACGCTCTCCTTGTGGCTTGGATCCACACAGATATAAAAACATACCAGACCAATATGGAGTAACACTGCATGCAATTACATTTTGAAACCGCATTTTATAGGGTTCATGAGCATATACCTGTGTAGACTGCTGAGTTCCTTCAATTTCACCGTTGATTCATCAACCGCTAGATCTTGATGAATTGAAAATGAACGGGAAACGTTTTACCATGTAATTTAAAAGAGATCGGATTTTGTATAATATTTTGAAGTCTAGTTGTACTTTTTTGGGCATATTTACATTATTGTTGAGATGTAGATTTCGTATAATTTTTAGAAGAAGTTTCAATTGCATTATATCCAGAATTTGAGTAACTGAAAATTTCGATCAGAACTTCACTGTAAAATTGTTGGAAGCGAATGGAAATCCATTAGAATTATAATTCCAATAAAAACTTTTAGTTCTGTAATTGTTGAATTAGTGTCATATAACTTTCATGTCGCATATAGATTGGATTTTCCTACTATAAATTTCAAAAGGACAGGAAACAATACTGTAAGAAATATGTTCAAAGCAATATCGTAGTCGATTTTGAAACGATCTGATATACCAAACTGTCTAGAAAATACTGCTACGAAATATCTCTGGAGTCTCTTTTATCTGTTACCATAACCTTTCATCTTCATATGACGAAACTAAATTAAGCTCTCTATTTTGAATGAAGGTGATCCTATCTTTGTTCATATTGATCTTCCAGTCTGTGTAAATCAATTTCATTACGTTTGAAGTAAATGCAAAAACATTTATTAGTTGGGAGGATATCGTCAACGTCTTCGTCTTTTTCAGGTTAAGAATTCAGAGTCATGCTGTCGTTCATTTCCCTTTCATGCAGTAGATAAGCTATATCTTTCGGATTATCCAAATTGACATACTTTTTTTCCATATTAGTTACTAAAATAAGAATTCAACATTAGATCTTCCTCAAACCAGTAATGTTGATATTTATTTACAACATGATAACATCTTTGCGATAATTTGTTTAAAACTAACTCATTGAGCAATTACTGCGTATTTCGAAACTTCTATTAAAATTATTATCAGCCAACGATAGTTTTTTGTTATGAAAATGGAATTCTACAACGCAATCTTATTTTTTGACATATATAATTGCCTTTATCTGCATAAATTTATTTAAAATTATTTTAAAAATATTAAGTAAACAAGTCTATGGGATCTCTCATCTTTTTTGAATTATTTACCATCAAAGCATCATAAACACTGTAACAAAACAAAAAGAAAACATTTTTTATATGACGTACCATATGCGTACTTCCGTACAATAAGTGTACCACGTCATATATACCTTGCATTTTCTTCCACTAGATGTCTACTAGTGGCCTGTGCGTTTATCAGACTATTTGAAGAGTAAACGAGTCATATAAATTTCACATTCGGGAAGTTTTGCCTATGTTTTGAGGCTTATAGCCAGCGATACATATACCTACCATAGTCTGCCGGAGGGTTAAATATCTAAAATGTTTTTAAGGTTGATTTCCGCTTTTAACGGATAAAATATTTTTACCACAGGTGCTTCGTTATTCCTGTTACTATCTTTCTTTAGAAAGGATTTGTCATTTAGTTATTTTCCTTAAGCTCAAAACTGCAATATATTTTTATACGAAAATTTCTGTTAGTACATAATATATTGTTGTCTATACTCCTAATCATGAAAGGTTAGTGATCTGACGTCATAAATCTTATCAAATCAGTACGCCGTCGTCATATTGGTAATAAAAATTACACATTTTTCCTATTTAAAAAAGTCGGCATTTTTAATTCGATAGCCTTGATAGTATAACTGTAATATATCATTATTCCTTATTAGGGACTTTTTGCAGCAAGTTGTTATTTTCCAGAATTAATTTTATAAAAAATCGTTTAAATACTATAAGTTATTGGTATAAAAACGTTACTCTTATGTATAAATAAAAGTAAAATATGTAGTTCATTGATACAAAGTAAAAATTACGAAATACGTTTATGTAAAGTATAAAATAACGCAATACAATACTTTTTAAAGTAAACTAAAACAGTAATGCAAATGTTTTAAATATAATAAAGAAAGTAAAGTAAGATAATAGGTCGCACTTTAAGTGTATGTAAATAAATTTAAATTAATTTTAAATATTTCTTTTTTCTCGCTCATACCATGGTATACCATAAGATTGTTTTCGATATGAGCCTGTATTTTGTTCCACATAACGGACATTTTTTAAACCCCGTATCCTATGTGCTTATTGTGTTACCCTGACCGTGACGTCATATCGTATCGATAACATTAAGTTTACAGTGATGAAGCATTTCATAATCTTTTTTTTATAATCCTTCATCAACTTCATAGCGTTTACCTGGATTATGTTCTTTCGCTAATATTAATAATTTGAGTTTAAAATATTATGGATCATGAGATATATTTTTATTCTTTGAATATTGGAATATCTATTGCTTCGGTCAAGATAATGTAGGTATTTTTTTTTTCTAGAAATACAGGCTGATACTGATTAGTCAGATTGATTTTTTAAATTTGTAAGTAATTTCTCGAATATCCATTTTAAAGACTGTTACTCATTTATTTCTTCATGATAATCTTTTTTTTATGATTGACATTCATTTTTTGACATATCATCCAAGTCTTGACAGGATAAAGTTTCGCTCCCATCGACCTTTAATTTTGTACAAACGTAACATTGTTTTTAATGTATCCACCACTGCTAAAAATAAACAGGCGGGGGTATGCCAACAATTGATTTAACGTTAACTGTATTGTTCACCTGCTGCGCAGCATTTATGGATATTGACCGTCCTTTTCTTGCTCAAAATATTGGAGGTGATTTATCACAAACTATTGTCATTGGAAACGTATTGTTCTACCATAACCTACCATGATGTCTCTACACTATAGTGTACAGTAGTTTCAAATATAATCGAAATATTCGTAAGTAGACCCTGTGACATAAAGACAGATACCGCAAATACCATGCTAATAATGTTCTTTTTCCTTATTAGGACTAAATACCATACGACATGCTTAGATTGTATTATACCAAGGAAACGCCTGTACGTATTCAATCTTTGTCTTACATATCAATGTAATTAGACAAAGTTAGTTTTCTATACATAGTTTACTGCAACTCCATATATTAATCATTGATGCAACGCTAAATTCTCCTGATTTTTAGTGTATGTTTATAGTGTCTGACTTTCAAGGCAGTTTAAATAATACAGAAAATTTTGAACAAAATTGTATAATATGAATATTAAGGACCAGACGTTGTTAGAATTTTTTGAAAATAATTAGCATAACAGGAGCAATGTAAACTCTAGAGTTGGTATGAGGTTACGCATTTTAAATAGATCACTTAAATGAAAATAGAGCATTTTAACAGAAATATAAGTATGAAGTTCATATATAGTTCAATAATGAGCAGAAAAGAAAGCTTAAGAAACTTATTTTATCACATAGATAACAGCAAATTCGTCAAAAATTATAAGAATACGCCGGAGAAAAGTTTAAATACAATCCAAGAAATGCGTTGCAACTTTTATTGGGGTTTTTCCAAAAGAAGTACCCGTTCTATTTGCTGATTTAGTCACTTACGTACTTTTATTCAGTATTAATTCAGACTCAATTATTGTCGGTAGACTTATAAATAAAATAATGGGCAAAGGAAAGCAAAGAGGGGCTAGTGTAAAAATTATTAACATTTTCAAGAAGACAAATCCTACCCAAATATAAGCAGATAAAGTTTTGAATTTGTCATTGGCAAGTGTGCTAAATTATATAGGAAAATATAAAACTTAGAAAACAGTGGAAAATAGGCCCACAACCGAACGAGCAACGAAACTTTCTCGCCGAGATGTTAGCCTTATCCTAAAGGAAGTTAGCAAAGATCTAGAAATGAGTATTCCAAAGTTAGTTGGTAGTATTGCTGCAGTATCAGGCAAACATGTTCACCCGAAAACTGTACAAAACGCTTTACGAAATAAAGGCTATCGAAATAGAGTTCGACGTAACAAACCTCTTATTTCTAACAAATATCGGCGCCTTCGTTTAGAATTTGCAAACAAGTACAAGGGTCAGGATGAACTCATTTGAAGAAGAGTCCTATTTACAGATGCATCCACATTTAATATTTTTGGCAGCGATACCCGCGCAAAAATTTGGCGTAAGTTCGGCACAGCAGGTTAAACCAAAAATTTAATACCTACCGTTAAGCATGTTGGCGGAAGTGTGATGGTTTGGGCAGTGATTGGACCAGCTGGTGTAGGACATTTAGCTGTCATTGATGATATAATGGACAGGTACCTGTATATAAGTATATTGGAGGAACATTTTCCGCCTTCTGTGGATGGCTTGGGTCTGGAAAGAGATTGGATATTCCTACAGGACAACGACCCCGACCATACCGCATGTTTGGTGAAGGATTGATTACTATATTATGTTCCACGTCAGCTCTGTAGTCCTCCCTAATCACCGAAGTTAAATTCACTAGAGGACACTTGGGAAGTATTGGCTCGAAAAATTGATCATGCAACTTCAAAAAGCAAAGAATCACTCAAGGAAGCTCTAACAAATGTCTGCTCAGAAATCATGATACTCGAACAGAAAATTTAGTTCTATCTGTGCAACGTCGTCTAATGGCAGTCATTGAAACTCGGGGCGGGCCAATCAAATATTAATTGAAGTTTACGTTATTCAATTTAATTAAAATTAGTCAAAAGAGATATATTTTTGTATTATATTTAAACTTTTGACCAATATATATAATATATAAATGCACTGCATACATATATATGTGTTACAATGCTTTATTTTCATTTTAAGTGATGTTCTAAACTTTAGTGACCTACTTCATACAGTGAAGTACTTCGCACCTTTGGAACACGAAATATCAAATGTTTATATTTTTATAACACTTTGTACAAAGCTAATCTTAAGAATTGTAATGATCATTCCCAGACTGTCGGCGTTACAGTAGAAGAGAAACTATTCATTATTAAAAATGTGTCAATACTACAGAAATAAAATATTGTTTCAATGAAAGATTACTACTTGCTCATATTTTGGCGCGTTATCTATATAAATAGAAAAGATAAGATTCAAATATTGATGTAAGCATTACTTTGATATTGTTTCTTGAAATAGATACAGTTATGCATATATAAATAAAAGAATTGTTGAATTTCATAATCTACGACTCAGAATAAATTGAATGTAACTGTATAACAAACGAATAGAAAAAGGAGATATCTACATTGCTCAAAATATCAGATATCATAAAACCGATAAATAAAAAAATGATTTCGCATCTTTTTTAGCTTTAGTACTTTAGTTTCAATATTTGCATCGTAAACATTTAAACTTGTTTTACTGTGACCTTGTTGGGGGAATATAAAGTGTTATACTTTTCGTTTAGTTTAATGTGGGAAAAATGCAGAAGTATCCCTTTTACAGAAGTTTCATTGGAATTCTTCAAAAATAGGGATTGATAAGGCGCATGATTCCCAGACCTAAAAGACGCTTGACATCTTGATAGCATGGATTAGGTTAGACTGCCGAACAATTATTGGAAATCGTATTGCATTCCTTTTTGATAACAATTTGTAATTCTTGAAACGTTCTCGATGACACATTTCATGCTGCAGCATTTCGTCCCAAAGTATCCTGATCATGTTATAGTAGATTACCATCAGTAGAATTGGTTGACCTCTCTATGCTCTCTATACCATCTTCATGAAATCAGTTGTTCATTACTGCGCGCACGGAAAAGAAAAATAGGTTGCGGAATCTCATCCCGGTACCTCTAGCTAATGAGAAGTCCACCTTCTATGGCCGGTCTCTATGCTCTTATTTATCCCAACCGATATCGTTACACTACCCTGGATAGATTGTCGGTATACATTTTTAAAGACAAACTAGTTTTCAATGTCTCCCTAAATTAAAAACATTTGCCATCACGATTTATCCATACATACCATTGATAAATGTACAACAATCAATTAATTACTTTAATTAATAATTAAGTAATCTGTAATATAAGCTAATCTCTAAGCCCGCATTTTGGGGAAATTAAACTGCATTTAACTAGTCAATCTACCTTATAGCATTCCGTGTAAATGATTGCATTTATAAACATAAATTTTATGTAGCTTCCTACTCTCTTTGACACCTGTCGTCTAGTTTCAATAAAATGTTAGAGGTTTTCCAATACGGCTAACAAAAGGTAACACACTGTAAGTAAATTATAATAGAGCTATTAAGAATATACAATATTCATACAATATTTAAACGTAACATGTAGTTAACTGCGTACAATTTACATAATCACGATTGAATTATTGCACTGTGGCAACATAAAATTTTACGTTATTGAACCTCAATATTTTTTCCACACCAATATTGCTTGGATAATGAATCTTATACATTGTGACTATTGTTATCATATTTCCTTAATCGAGTTGGCGTCGACTACTTTAGTATACAGTACAGAGATAAAGCACCACGCTTATAATTTCTTAATGTACTATTAATCAAAAAAATTCCAAAAATTGGCGCATTGTCCTAAGTTAGCTGACGGAAATCTGGAGTTAAAAGAAGCATATTATTATAATAGATATACATATTTGTTTCCCTGAACTATCATTTTTTTTTGTAGAACCGGTATAATTGCCTAAAACAAATTATGGAACACATACTAGTAACACCTTTTTAAAACTGTTACTTATAGTTTCTAAACGTCATATATGTATATAAATATGTAACAACCGAAGTAAAAAAAGGGACAAGGATTAGAGGAAATGAAAGATGGATACTGGCTCTACTGATAGGCAGTAGATGAAAAGGACAGAGGGAGCGGAGGGAGTAGGAATAATCATCAAACCTGAGGTAGTAAACAACATATAAAAGCAAAAATACATTAATTTAAGAATATTAAGAAGTGGTACAAAGCTGGAAGGAAACGAAATATGGAGCATAATTGTGGCATATGCCCCGAAATGATAACGCGAATAAACAAGGTAATGACGAATTCTTCGAAACTCTTCAGAATAAAATAGACATTGCTGAAAGAAGTATAAGTTATAGTAATGGGAGATATGAACGGAGGAGTCGGAAGAGATAATGATGGAGTAGAGCGATATATGGGAAGGGAAGGTGAAGAGATCATAGATAACAGCGGGAGAAGAATAATAGTTACGTGCATCGAAAACGACATGATTATAACAAATTCAGACATAAGAACATCCACAAATACACAAGAGAAGTGCCTAGCAGGAAAGGAAAATCAATCATTGATTATTTCTTAATAAATGCTGAAAACTGGAGGAAGGTAATAGATGTCAAAGTCGAAACAAGTGAGGAAATAGGTAGCGACCACTACCTGCTACAGATGAAGATTAGCAAAAATACAAAAAGGACGAAAGAAGACAAAATAAAAAAAGTAATTAAGAAAAAAAATAAAAAGCTATAAATTGAAAGAGGAAGAAGTTCGAGAGAAATACCAATACAAGTCAAATCAACTGTTTGAACAAGAGACCAAAAACGAAATAGGGGGATAGAGAACAAATGGAAAAATTTCAAAAACATCATACTAAATGCGGCACAAGAAAGCTGTGGAATAACAAAAATAGCAAATACGTACACAAAAAGAAGCAGATAGTGGACAGTACAAATACAACTCAAAGCGAAAGATAAGAAAAATAAATGGATCAGATATATGCATACGAGAAAAGAGGAGGATTATAAGATGTACAAAATGGCAATAGAAGAAGCTAAAGAGAGTATCAAGAGGTCAAAGAAAATTCTTGGAGAGAGTTCGGACTAAAACTGAGAGATAGCTATAGAGAAAACCAATTATTCTACGGAACAATAAAATAATTGAGATAGAAGAAGGCGCCTATATTGAAAAATATAAAAGATGACAAAGGAAATGTACTAACTGAGGAAAAAGAGATAATGAAACGATGGAAACAGTACTTTGAAGATCTCACAAAAATGAAACACGACAGATATATAAGAGAAAAAGAGCATAAAACAAAAACGACGATGAACGTATCACACCAATAAGCGACAAAGAAGTCAGAGAAGCAGTTAGCAAACTAAAAACTAGGAAAGGTGGCCGGGGAGGATGGAATCACAGCTGAAATGATAAAATATATGGGAGACAAAGGTAACGAAGAACTACTTGACCTCTTAAACAACATTATAATAAAAAAAGAAATACCCAAAGAATGGAATATGGGAATAATTATGCCCATATATAAAAAAGGAGACACTAGGGAATGCTCAAACTATAGAGGAATAACAGTAACTAGCATCCCAGGAAAAGTATTGACAAGAATACTAGAAAAAAGACTCTGAGAAAAACTGGAAACAACACTAGAAGATACTCAACATGGATTTAGAAAAGAAAGAAGCACCCAGGACTTAATATTTGTAATCATACAATTCGGAGAAAAACTAATAGGGGAAGGAATGGAAATGCATGTATATTTTATAGATCTTAAAAAGCTTTTGATGATAAGAAGAGAAGATGTATGGCAGAGCCTGAAAAGGAGAGGACTAGAGAAAGGAATGATAGAGATGATTAAGGTAATGTATAAAAACAACAAGAATAAAGTCAGAAGTTCCAATGCAGAATCAGCTGAATCAGCCGAATTCGAATCACAAATTGGATTAAAACAGGGATGCGTATTGAGCCCATTGTTATTCTCTATATTAATAGACGCTATTAAAAAAGCTAAACAAAGAGGAAAAAATATGAAAGTAGAAAACTGGAAAATGAATGCAATTAACGTACAAGAAGTAATGTTTGCAGATGATATGGTACTGATAGCAGGCTCGGAAAAGACATTACAGCAAAACTTGAAGATATACCAAGAAGAACTAACAAAGATAAAATGGAGATGAACACGAGGAAAAAAAACACAATGATAATAGCAGTAGAAGAAAGAAAACAACTTCAAAATCGAGGGAAAGCCTTGGAACAAGTTAAAAGTTACAACTACTTAGGAACAATCATTGAAGACAATGCGAGAATAGAGAAAGAAATAAATGAGAGAATAGGGAAATCCGCAAAAATATTAAGAAATACATTTCTGGATAAAAAAGAAATAGCAAAACAAATAAAGACAGAGGTGCATAAAAGAGTGGTTAGACCAACATTAACATATGCTAGTGACTCATGGATAACCACGAATAGAATCAAAAGCAGAGTTACGGCCATGGAAATGACATTCCTAAGAAGAATAGAAGGAGTAACTAGAGGAGACAAAATCAGAAGCACGACAATCACTAGCAATCTAAATATTAGACCAGTAGAAATAATCATAGAGGAGAGACAACTGCGATGGCTTGGACATTTACACAGAATGGAAGAAGATCGAATAACAAAGAGGATATTTGAAACCAAAACCGAGGGTAAAAACAGAATAGGTAGACCCCGAAACATCTGGAAAGAACAAATGTATAGAACATTAGAAAAGAGAAGTATGGGATGGATTGAAGCCAAACAAGTGACTGAGAACAGGAACCTGTGGAAGATAAAAATAAGAGAATGGATAGTCCGCCACCGCATGGTACAAAGGTCGTAGGATTAAAAAAAAGATGTAATATGTTACCGCCAAATGATAAAGAATTTAACATTTACATTCGTTGCTTTGTAATGAGTGAGAAAAAGTTATGAATGAAAGCCCATAACCATATGATTGTATTATTATATTATAATAATGATAAATAATATGTGATTTTATTTAAACAGTACCAGATATACAGGGTGAGCACGAAGTCCAAGATAGGTTGAATAACTTTGTTTTTTCAAGTTTGGTATGGATTTATAGTTAACAATAACGAATTTTTATAACATTTTCACAACTTTTTCGCTTTCGGTTTGACAGGAAATGCTCCCCTACTTATTTTATTTAATGGGACATCCAATGTGTTGTTAGATTTTCAGATGCAGTTTGACGACTTATTTTCAGAAATATTAACATGAAAAACAAGAAAAGACTATCTAATAATGTAAAATTAAAATATCTTGAGACCGCAATAAATATCTAATTGAATTCTGCATCAGTAGCGTAATACTGCATATTTCGTTATTTGGCACTAACAATGGTGTAAAAGTAATATATATCGGTCATTTAAGATTTCTATCGGTTAGGTAATACAGAAAATAATTAAAGTGAAGCAGGGCTTAGTTAAAAAGCAATCATTTTTCAACGTAGTTCTTCCATATTTTTTTCTTATTTCAAGATATTTGAAATGGTTTGAATTTTATCTAGAAAAGGCATTCTATAGTACACCTTGTTCTATAGTTAGCCCGTTTTTATTATCTGTTCCAATCTCTGCAAAAGAAAATGGAAAATTCCGTCAGAGATTTTCAATAGTGCCATACGTTATTGGCCTTTCCAAAAAAAGAAATAGAAAGGGAGGAAACGACTAAATGGTTGAAACGCCCAACAAAACCGTCAACATAAGTAGGTCCAACCTAACAAGAAAAGAAGCAGTGTAAACTACAGAATCAAAAACTATATACAAAACACCATATGAACGTGAATATAATATAATATAATACATAGAAGAATTGGGAACCACCAGAAGCTGGTTCCGCTGGAGGAAGCAGATAAATCGGCTCAACATGCTTAGGAGGAAGACCATGGGATTACATGGTACAAAGTAATAATCCTAGATAAATGGGACCACAACGCAAAAAAATTATTAGAAACAGCATAAATGGCTGTTACCAATTACCATCAGTACACCTTCCTATGATTAAAGAAAACATCTGTATGGCTTAAATTTAAGTTTTAAGAGAATAATTTGTGTCCCCCTGATTAGCCTAGTGGTGTGGTATGTTGGGCTAGAGAAATTCTGAAATCCTAGGCCGGGTTTGAGCCTCACATTCTCATTAATCACATTAATTGTTGTGTAATGAGTTTTGAGAAGAAACAGCTCTTTTTAGATGGGTTACCATGATGATAACAATACATACACTATTGTTGAAACGTGGAAACCAAAATTCCATGAACGATGAAAACTGCTAAAACAACAATTATCCAGAGATAATGGAATGCTGCACATATCATCAAAGCTGTAACGAATTAACGTTACAAACATTGCAACATCTAGGTATTAAAAGTGATTTGAACTCACATTTCCAACCGGTTCCACCGGTAACGGAGAGGTGGTAAGTTCAAATCTTACCGAGACTGATATTTTTTTTCAGAAATTTAAAACGTTGGTAATTTTATCAAAGCTGTAACGAGTTTGAACAATATGAACTCTTAAGATTTTCTATACTCCTCTTTCTATAAACGGCGACCAGACGAAGTCGTGTTCAGGCTATACTAAGCCGGCAAGATATATTACTGATAGGCAACTAACTCGTAATAAAATAACTAATCTGTAATATATGTGATTTCATTTTTATACAGCCTAATCTTCCATAAATACAATGCATATTAATTTTCGCATTAGACATATGTTAGCATTTCTAATACCTGTATCATATAACTTATCACATATTACATAATTTGGATTGATTATACATGAAATTGTATAGAAATTACTAACTATTGTAGCAACACAGAAGGCGATTGTAATTTATACAATTTTACATGATTTTTTAATATCGTACCATTCCTTTTAATCATTTACAGTTTTATAAAAAAGTGTCCGGTAGGCGAAGTACTTTTCTAAAGTTGGACGATTTGATCGTTACTTTTTAAGATACTGAATATTACGGATTGAATATTTTAGGGCATGAATTTTTTGAAAAACTTGAAAAGCTTAAAAGATGTAAATGCATTGTTATAATCAATATTATTGCTACTAGTCCTGTTTAAGTCCAAATTATTACTGAACAAATAAAAACCTTGATTACAATTTTAACTATCTATCTTTGAGATAATTCTGTTTTACTTATTCTTTGACATATTTTCAATGTTCGATAGGAACGATTCTTTTTGAATTTAATAACATGCTCTTATCCACATATCCCTTATTTTCCAAGAGAGACAATCTAATTTGAATTTCAGGAGAATAATTTTCTTCAAAACTATTACGATAACTGTTTGTGTCCCAGATTTTAAGTTTTCTTCTGCAATCTCTAAAACTCTTATAAACGCTCTCTGACGACCTGTTTATCGCTTTACGCGATTCTTTCTGCATCGCGAGTATGTAAAAAGGCTCTGAAGCAGCGAGAGGCGTGTGAATTCGCCACATTATGTATGATCTACGCGACGAACTGATTTTCAGAAGTTTTCCACGAAGAAGTTTTACGTAACTCAAATTTATAGCGGATCTCGGGTAGTTACGTACATTGGCGCAGTTGTTGGTAGTTGGTTGCAGAACAATTACAGACCCACTTTAGCGTTTTATTTCTCTACATCTCATCTCAAGAGAGGTTAAAATTTATTATAAAAATCAACCATCAGCTACGCTTTGTATGTAGGACGTAAATATTGTGTACTTTAGAGGAAATTGTTGACACCGAGAAATGTCTTGTTCTGATAAATCATTTTGTTTTGTATTTTTCGATATGATTCAGAGTAAAAGGCAATGCTTGACGTGGAATACAAACAAGAAAATAGCGGTAGTAAGCGCGCAAAATTTACCGTTGGAAATTTAGGTCAATGAGATTGCCATCGACGTCCACAGCTTTACTTTCTCGTAACTTCTCGTGCCATAAGAAAACGTTCGAGAATAAGAACTTCATGCAATACATTGTAATATTCCCGGACTTACGGGTTTAATCTTTCTAAAAGATTTTTGAACATTTATGAGCCCACATATTTTGTTAAAATTATATTTTTCTTAGGCTGTGATGTAACCTCCCCTTTAAAAGTATGAAAATTATCTTTCTACCTTCATATTGGTAATAGAACGTTAAATGGTGCTGAGTAATTCAATGAAATCTTGTGAATTTTACATAATTTCTGAATGATTTATGCATTCTAACATCCATGACAGTCAATATCATCATGGTAGCATAGAAGTACCAGTGCTTGAATAAGTATAATTAATTATAAATTAGGATGATTTTAACCTTATAATAAAGGTGTGGACTTTACCATACTTGTTAATTTATGCAACGTTCTTCGATAACATCATTTGAGCTGCTTCACATAAAGTACTTTTTGTTTTTGGTTTATGCAGAAATAATGCGTGGGAAATGAAGTGAAAGTCGAACTTCAGTTTTTGATTCATGCACAGGGGATGGCGGAATTTGGTTGTTATCACAGGGAAACCCGTTAACTATAACTAGAACGGTTCACGCATCTTCGATGTCCTTTTTCCACATTCTATAAACTACACTGTAAATTTACACTCTATCTATATGACCAGCGCTGTAGTATTGAGTGATTGGTCATGTAATCGAAATTACGCAATTCGTGTCTTAGTACATACTGAAATGTAAATTTACAATTTCGATAGTGCATTACACTACAAGTTGCAATTTTTACATTATAAAATTACACTTCCCCGATTGTGGGTATTACTTTACATATTAGTTGTGCTTTTCCATATGAATACTGAAATGTACAGTGATTTCAAATAAATGTATATCGTGGAGACACAGTAGCCATTAAATTTTAAATTGGTGGTGGATATTGCTTATAACACACTTATATATGCACATTCAAAAATATGTACGCAGTGATGAGCGTGGTGGATGATATATTAATTTAAGTTGTCGTTAAAACTATTGCTACAAAAGTTCTAACAATATTAATACTTAACGACTCGGTGGCCCAGTGGTAAGAGGACCTGCACTTGAATTTGGCGCCTCAACCTTTACGCGGAGGGGGTGTAGTAAGAAGGCCATGGAAAACTTTACATACACTTTCTACACCTTCAAAGCTGCTATGTTATGATAAGCTAAAATAGCTTATAGCGCTGTTGGGCGACCAACCACCAAAAACTGTTCACGTTTGTAGAATTAAATGTAGCGTCATGTAAAAATAGAAAACTCTATCGTTTGACTATTATGCAAACATGCTTCCATCTTAACATTTTTGTATTGCACATAAAATGGTTTTGTAATTTATTAACAATTACTAATGCAATTCTATCATTTGTACTGGCTTCACTAACGGCAACTCAGTATTTTCCAATTTTTCTATTGCGTCAAGTAATCCTTTATAATAGTTATGAATAGTTTTAAAATCTGTTTCCACGCAAGTAGCTTAAAATCTTGTCTGGCTTTTCCTGAAAGCTGCAACTTCAGCACAATTGGATTGTAGAACGAAAGACCTGATTTGTTAGAAGTATTGAGAGTAATAAACAAGTGCTTCTAACCATGTTCCCTAACGTGCAAGAATTGCCTGGTGATTTGGGAATACCGGGGAACCGTTTGTTAAATTCTTGAGTTCATTTGAGAAATTTGGGAAACACATCCCGCCACCTCTGGAAAATATTCGTGAATAGTTTGTGCCATAAGATATCATGAGCTGACAAATGTGACCGTCATAAATAGGGTTGGCCAAATCTTCGAAAGCATATAGTCAATAGAACAACTATTAAATAGAATACCCTGTCAACAAATATAAATGGATACGTATAAGCGCCATCTAGCGTCAACAGGGAAAACATTCACGCTAAAATTTAAACCCCCCTAGTTTTTTTTTACAGAACTTGTGAGGTACAACCTCATAGGTAGTTGTTGCTTACAATTGTGTCTTGCAAAAAAATCAAGGGGGATATTTTAGCGTAACTACTTTCCCTGTTGGCAGTAGATGGCGCTTGTACTTACCTATTTATTTTTTAACGTGGTATTCTATTTAATAGGTGTTCTGTGGACTGTATGGCGCGCTGGATATTTGCCCAACCTTGCTCATAAATAAAAAAACTCGCAAAAAATAAAAAACAAAGCCGAAGTCAGGCTCTCTTGGCTTCATTGACGTTGTTATGTATTTGGGAGATGGAGAATTGTCAATGTCAATGTCAATGTGAATTTTGTCCATCTTAACATAAACAAATAAATAATGTAAATTAAAACCAGTTAATGGTTACAACTGACAGGTTGTTGTAGTAGAACATAAGCTCATATAAAATTACACTTAAGCGTATAAATTGCAGTTTACGCGCAAATTAATCGTGGCAATTCTTAAAAATGCTTGGGATTAACCCTGGTTAGTGTTCTAGGGCTAAATGATTTACTAAGTACTAAGATACATTATAGGAGCTCTGCTCACCCAAAGAAGTTACAGTAGCTGTGCGAATAAGAAAAGTTATTGTTTTTTTTTCTCCAGATTTGTGAGTATGTCACGTTACAATTAAAACCTCATTTATTACCTTTTCTACAAAATGATGAATGAAACAATTATTAATAATCATCAGTGATAGCGCATGCTTTTGCGCTTCCCGTATAACCATTCATTAAAACTAGAATTGAGTGCTCCTTTTTAGGTTATCGGTCAAAATTGATTTGTCGTTTACACACATCTATATTTCCATTTCATATAAAACAGCCAGCTATAAAATTCATTAGAAATCAAATTTGAATATCAATTCCATGAATTACGAGAATTTATAGTTCTTGTAATTGGAAGAATTCGCATACGTATGAGTGTACGTGCATACTACGTGGTTCTGAAATTATTCGAATGGCTCAATTGTAAGCAAATATAATGTTTAATTAACAAATCTATCAAGTCATACGGACAAGATTTTTCAAACAACTTATGTTTATAAATATCTTTGGGAGCATTTGCCTGACGTAACATCATAATTAGTTATGTAAATTACAAATATGTATTTTCATTTCTTGGAACGAGTAATATAATATCTTTTAAATGCATAGCAGAGATTGTTAGGCCGTAAGCTAGTCGAGTTATAATTTTTATCTGTTTTATTCATATTTATAGACGTAATGAATTGTATGAAAGAACTTTTACCTATCTTTTTCTTTGTATTAGTTCGGATTTTATCCTTTATATTCTTTTGCCTGAAAGGAAGAGTTTCTCTATTAATGCGTAATGTGGGAATTACTCCAAGCTTTAAGTTCCTTATAGCTTTTGCATTATTTATGTGATAAATATCATGTTTTTTCAGTTTAGTGCATCACAATTTTTGCTATTTATTGGAAGGTAGGTTACATATCAGATATCTTTTATAAGTTAATTGCATTTTTTATTACTTCGTTTTAAAGACTCGTTCTAATATCGTTTTTTTCTTTGTTTTCTATTATATCTGAACGTTATAAAATTAAGTAACAAACATCAAATAGAATGTTCGTGTATTGTTACAGATCACTGTATCAATGATTTTTATTTGTATTGAAGTACTTACTTTAATTAAAATTTACTTTTAGATATGACTGCCTCTTGTTTGATTTCCATACATAATAGTAACAATAATTTATTAAATGCCCAACAGACAACTATCCAGAATGGACAAATAATACAAGATAATACATGCAATGTATGAGAAATATATATAAAAATCTATATAATAATTAAATATCAAATGAAATAAGTAAATATTAATAATTGAACATATAAAAAAAATAAAAATTAAGACAAATCAATATTGATGCTACTAAAATTTCTTGCTGAGTGTACTAAAGGAGGTCACCAAAATATGATCGTCTGAGCTATAATGATGCGGATCAAACAGATAACAAATTAGGAGAGTCAATTCTTCTAGTGTTAGTATTACAGATAATATTGTGGCTTCTTCTCTCAACAATCGTAAGAAAGTCATGCCCTTTAGCTCCCCGCAGGGTATTCCTCGTAAGAGATAACATCCATCGCTCTTATATGAGAGATATTTTTGAAATTTGGGTTGAATTCGTTCAAGAGGATCAATCAGGACGTTATAGAAACGAAAATAAGCGAAGAAAAGAGTATTCATAACTTCAAGGCTAGTTAAAATCCTTGCAGGTACGAAAAATAAATCGTCTCTAAATATATTTAGAGGCGAAAGTCGTAACATCTGAGAGATATCCAGAGAAGGTAAACTTTTCATCATATATCACACCTAAATCTTTAGTAGAAGACTGATGGGGCAATATTAAAATTTAAAACACATCTAAAAAAATGCCTAGAAACACCAAGATAAGAACGCTGTAAATACAGCTTTTGTCATGGTATTAGTGAAATCATTCACTAGAAAGACAATGTGAAGAGACAAAAAACGCTAACATACGAACATGTTTCTTCCTACCCGACGTCATCAGCGTGGTTTCGCATTGTAATTTCCTCTCTGCTACTTTCGCCATATCTTACCCTACAATTCAAGTGATTATTCTTGGCGCTAACTAGTGCCAAAGGAATGAACCACTTGTCTGCAAAAGTCAGACAGAGCGGAAAGAAGCGAGAACAGCTTCCCACCCTTCTCTCAAGTAATACTTAGCCAGGGGCAGTGCATAGGAAAATTGCACATGTGAATGATTTCTCAGGCTTACCATGACGTATTTCAAACACATCTAAAAGAATGCCTAGAAAATAACATCAAGATAGGAAACAAGTGGTTCATTCTTTTGGCACTAGTTAGCGCCAAGAATAATCACTTGTATTGTAGGGTTAGATGTGGCGATAGTAGTAGAGAGGGAATTGCAATGTGTCTAGCAAAAGCCGCTCGAAACCACGCTGATGACGCCACACATGTCCGTGTGTTAGCGTTTTTGTCTCTTCACATTGTCTTTCTCGTGAATGAGCTGTATTTACAGCGTTCTTATCTTAATACTAATATTAAACACCAAAGATTCAGGTAGAATAACACCAGAGAATAACGTATGCATGCAATAATACATAGGTACTCTTTTTAATTTACTAAATGTTTATAACCTAATACATAAAATGCAACACCAACAGCGAAAGACCTAAAGCTTAAGACTATTTTCACATTATCTAGGTCTTTTCTCTAGTAAGATGTACCAACGCACTGTCTGACGGGAAATTTAATTTGAATTAAACTTTCACGTGACTACAGTTTGACCAATCTAATGTAACTTTATCTTGAAAATAAACAACGGATTTTTCTTTTCTATTCCACTCGCTTCAAACTTGCTCATATTTGTTATTCTGTCTTCTCGGCTTCTGAACATCTTCAAGAGTTTTTCTTTAATGCTATTAAATTCGAACACAGCTTAGAATGACGATTGCAAGGACTGTGTGGATGTACAATTGACTGCAGTCGATAACACGGTTGACAATGAGAGCCCACATGCTGTCGAAACGCTGCGTTCCGCATAATTAATTAATTTGTGTGAGTGGAGTTTACTGCTATACCTGTGAACAGCTTAGAATCATACTACGATTTCGCTCTACCTTTAAGTTTATTCCCAATAATTAGTACTGTAATTTTATCGACTATATTGTAATTGGTATTTCTACTCATTTGATCCTCCGTTCGTACTAACGTTAGATTCGATAATTCCAATTCCAAATTCCTGAAAAGTACATACGAAAAATGCCAAATTAACAGAATGGGACAGGAATTTATTCTTTTATATCTCTATTGATTAACATAGTTAAGCTGACGTCTTAAGTAATCATCAATGCTGTGGATGTTATGCTCTAATTTGCATTGTTGAAGGCGTTGTTATGTTTACCGTAATTTCTATTATGGTATTTAAAATTGTAATTATTCCGGTTGTGTTCATAGATGCTAAGAACAGCTGTTGAGGACTTTGCAATAAAGGAATTTAATGAACGGTTGGTGAAATATTTATTTGAATATTTTAACGCTTCAAATGTTCTCTGCTATCCTTTTTGCTAGAAAGAGCAATATTGATTATGCTTCTCGCAAAATGACCTTAAAAGTTCTAGATTTCACGTTAGTTATTATTAGTGATCGACACTCAGGGACGGATCGCGTCACACTGTGTTTTCTTTATTTTTATGGTGTTTTTTACCCCGTAGCAATTTCAAACACAAAGTTACGTTGTATGATATAGATTCTTGTATTAGTTGTTTCGATTCTTAGATGCAAGATGTGTTGACATTACGTGTCCCTGTCCATTACGCCAACCAAAAAATTGTCAATTTTGCATCCTTTAACATCAGTAGTTTCATCCCAGATTCAAACATACTTATGATTTATGTCATTGACAGTTGAAATCTTAATTTTATCGTACACCGGTGACAAATAATTTTGCTAACAGTGGTTTCTGTCACCATATTTCCCGTTAAGACAATTTTGTAAAAGATGAATAAATTCAGGCTGCTTCACCATATTCCGTGGAATCTTGGGCGCTAGTAGCATTTTGAGTACATTCGAATAAAGTGTTTTCTACAATTCCAATGCGAGGCGAATAAGTGCTTTATGTGTAGTCGATGACACATGTTTTACTATACGGAATTTCACTAGCCACAAAAGTATCATATTACAAATTTTGCATTTTTGTCGAATTCTAGCGTAGGGATATCTCTTATCCACCTTTTGACAGTATCGCGCAAGGGATGTGGACGAGACATATTTAAGCAATAGAACACAAATAATTAATAAAAGGGCGATTTATCTAAACGCCTGCCAGCGTCACTCATATTCACCGCCACAAATCCAACTGCTTTTATATATACACATCGCAACTTGTAAATGTTGTTATTGAAAAGGGAAGAGGAGGAAGCCAGCTGTGTTGCAATGACGTACTTACCCGAGTTGGGTAAATTCATATAATATATACATTACATACATAATGTTCAGCTTGTTAGATATTATTTGTATTACTAAGAGGGCAACTTGAAATATTTCCCGAATCGTCAAGAGAGAGAGAGCAACCTTTTTTATGGCAACTGTAAAAATTTCAGATTTCTACTGTCAATAGTTGTTGTTTAAGAGTGTGTTTTGTGTAGCAATCCAGGCGGTTTCGCAAAAACGGATAAAATCGAATTTCGTGCAGTGATAAAACACTTCTGGATGGCTGGGAAAACGGCCACGGAAATTCGAAATATTTTGCTAGAGGTTCATGGCGGACGTACTCCATCACTTTCGACCATCATCTTCTAGGTAAGCGAGTTCAAACATTGTCACACCAGCACAAGTGACGAACCACGCAGTGGACGTTCAAAAACCGCTATCAACGAGGAAATGGTCGACAAGATTCATGATGTCGTGTTAGCCGATCGCCGATTGAAGCTGAAAGAAATAGCAGAGACAACAGGCATCTCAGAAGAACGCGTTGGCCATATCCTCACGAAATTTTGGGTATGAAAAAGCTGTGGCGCGACGGATGCTGTGTTTGCTCACACCGGAGCAAAAACGAAATCGGATGACCGTTTCGGAGGAGTGTTTGGCCAGGATCCAACGCAATCCAAGGGCTTTTTTCGTGCGTTTCGTAACCGTGGATGAGACTTGGATCCACCACTACATACCGAGGACCAAGGAACAGTCGAAGCAGTGGATTTTTCCCGGGGAATCGGCTCTGAAGAAGGCAAAGACCGTTCCATCGGCCGGAAAGTTCATGGCGACCATTTTTTGGGATTCCCAAGGTGTGCTCATCGACTATCTGCAGAAGGGAAAGACGATCACGGCGATTTATTGACCCAATTCGATGCAGTATTGAAGGAGAAACGGTCTCGTTTGCAGCGGAAAAAAAGTGCTTTTCATTCCGCACCGTTGTGTTCAAATTGAATGAGTTGCGCTACGAATTAGTCCCTCATCCTCCATATTTACCGGACCTAGTCCCTAGCGACTTTTTCCTATTCCCAAATTCTTCAATTAGTAAATTGTGTACATACTTATAGAATTGTTACATGAATAAAAGTACTTATTTTTAAAGTATTGTGTTAAGATTTAAAGTGTCCATTCTATTATGAGCGGTTGTGTACATTATTCATCTGAGTCCGGTCCTGGAATATACCTCTGAATACAGATCCCTACTAATTATTATTATTAAATAGCCTACAGGTTCAAAAAGTGCTATTCATTCGGAAGTTATAAATTAGTTATATATAAATATCGGCAAATAGGAAGCGATTGTGAAAGCGTTAATCAACAAACGAAGGCAGCAATGTACAGTGCCGTAAATCTGTGCGGGTATTAATAGAAGCCCTCAAAATATTGTATCACTATCCACGGTCAAGCTTCGACTAAATACAGCCGGCTTAAATGGACGCATTGCTACCAGAAACTTCATTCGAACTTCTTTTGATTGTTTTATGGTTGCAAACTGCCTCAAATCCTAGACATGCTTTATTTTTTTTAATTCAATTACCCGCAAAAGTTCTTCATGATATCGAATTCGGATGGCCTAGCAGGATATTGCATTGTGTCTAAAATAATGTGGTGGTGTACTTTCATTTAAATTCAAATAACACATGGACTGAAAAGTCCCGGGCCTAACACATAGATGAGGCTAGTTTTATTGCAGTCACCTTTCTCTCAGTTAGTACTAACCTTCAAAAGACAGCTGTTAAAATTTCATGATATTCTATTCATTAGTTTGTGAGTTATTGTGCTAAGAGTCACGCTATTTTTGTTATTTTCAAAACAATGGATCAAAAACAATTTCTTGTTTTAATTTTACACTGCTTCTTGATGGGAAAAAATACCGTTCAAGCGAAGCAATGGCTTGAAAAGTGTTATGGAGACTCCGCTCCATCAGAAACAACAATAAAACGTTGGTTTGCTGACTTCAAACGTGGTCGTAGAGACACCAATGATGCAGAACGCAGTGGACGTCCAAATGAGGCGGTAACACCAGAAAACATCAAAAAAATCCACAAAATCGTTTTGAATGATCGAAAAGTGAAGTTGCGTGAGTTAGCTGGCATCGTAAAGATATCAAAAGAACGGATTGGATGAGCATTTGACTATAAGAAAGCTCTATTCAAAGTGGATGCGCGTTTGCTCACTGTTGACCAAAAACAAGAACGTGTTGATGATTCTGAGCAGTGTTTGGCGATGTTTAAACGTAACAAACCGCAATTTTTGCGTCGATATGTGACAATGGATGAAACATGGATCCATCACTTCACTCCGGAATCAAAACGATCGTCATTTGAGTGGACAGCAACTGGTGAACCTCGCCCAAAGCGCCCGACAGCACAACAATCGGCTGGAAAGGTTATGGCCTCGGTATTTTGGGATGTGCGTGGTGTAATATTCATCGACTATCTTGAGAAAGGAAATACCATCAACAGCGAATATTATATAGCGTTATTGGAGCGTTTGAAGGCCGAAATTGCAAAGAAACGACCGCATATGGCAAAGAAAAAAATTTTGTTTCATCAAGACAACACACCGTGTCACAAGTCAATCAAAACAATGGCAAAACTAGATGAATTGAACTTCGAATTGCTCCCACATCTACCGTATTCGCTAGATTTGGCTCCCAGCGACTACTGGCTGTTCGCAGACCTCAAAAAAATGCTCGCCGGTAAGAAATTTCGCACGAATGAAGAGGTTATCGCTGAAACTGAGGCCTATTTTGCGGCAAAAGATAAATCGTTCTACAAAAGTGATATTGAAATGTTAGAGCGGCACTGGAATGATTGCGTTGCTCTTGATGGAGATTACGTTGATGAATAAAGCTAATTTTGAACCAAAAAAACCGTGTTTTCTTTGTTAGGCCCGGGACTTTTCAGCCCATGTGTTAAAAGATATTAGTCTCTCGGGAAAGTTAACATTCTACAGCAACCGTTAATATTGTAAAACGCACAGGATTGAAGAAAATGTCGATTTGTTTTAATAATTTAACTAAACGATTATTTTACTCATATTTCGACCCTGGCTTAATTATTGGTATGGGTGGCTGTTAAAAAAAATGTAAAACATTTTTTTCGGTTATAATATACCGTTACGAAAACGAGGTAAACGAGGTAAAGTACAGGTTTTCCTTATTTGTATAATGCTATATCTTCGTAAATACTGAAGTATGTAATTCAAAAAGAGTTGACCTACCTACTAATTTTGTAACTTTTACTTACAAAGTTATACTCTCAAATTCTGAATAAAATGGTACGTTATCAACATACATGTCTAGGTGCCAATCCGTCCTTTGTTGAGTACTATTTTTAAATGAACAAGTAACAAATATCAAGCTTACGCCGCTTCGAAGATCTTAACCGTAACGCTAACGTAAATCGCAAACCTAATTTTAACGAAGTTGTATATACATACATAAAGCTCGTCCTAAATTCTCGTGGCTTTCAGAAAATTTAATATTGCACGTGGTTATTTCTGCACCTAGGTTATAGGTAAGCTAGATATTGTTTGTTTTGTGTATAAATGCAAAGTATATCGATTGTTCTTGGACGAAATGTACTACTCCGGCTGTTCCATCCTGATTAGAGGGGAGGTCACGACCTGTGTACTTTGTATTTTCACCGTATCAGTCAGTAAGCAATGCATTACATTGAATGAAAAAAGGCTAAAAGGTTTTAACTATTGATATAAAATGAATACACGAGCCCTCTTATACAGAATATGCAAAAGTCTGGAGATATTAAACATTTGTCTAGCAGAATTCGAATATTTTTCAATAATTTCCATGTAAAGAATATTCCCTTCAATAAAAGCCCGTGTTTTGCAGGTGATAGGAGAGCTAGGTAATTCGGACAGAAGTTCCCTATTTACTATCAAAAACTTTCAATTTGAATTCATCGCTCTAAAGGACTTTACCTAATCTTCTCCACAGTAATGTCTAAGGTCCAAAACCGAATTAAACCGTTTGTCTTTATTTTCTATACGAAATGGTAGTTTTCTAGAAGCATTTAATCGCTGCTTAACCGTGGTTTCTATTAATATCCGCTCAGATTTCGGGTTCTGCTAGTCACTAATTTCATTTACTCATTAGTACAATTTGTTGGTCTTCGGCAGAGCTTGTTACTGTAGGCGTTTCGGAGAGCGGACGATAAAAATTTTCTGTTGTCCGATGTCTTCTAATTGTCGAATGAACACTAGTTTTGGGGTCGTTTAGTTTGTTTAAAATGTAACGTTCTTTCTGCCTCCATTATGAAGATTAATTGTTGCAAGGAGTTTTGTTTTTAAATTATGCAAATAAACTGAATGCTTTTACAAATAATTAGCAGTTTTTATTACTCGAGAAATAACACCATATGTTAAAACCATATAGTTATATTGCCATGATATTAGTTTTCTAACATTTTGCTGGTTTTTCATTTGGTGGATTCGAAATTATGAGCGATAGTGTGAATCGTGCATGTAAATCAACAGCTCTGGTAATCAGAACAAATATTGATTTAATCGAAAAGCTCCCCGTTATGAAATGGGTGTAAAAAATCCTCCACATCTACACTGTTTGTTCTATTTAAAACGGACGTTTTCATTTTATGTTTGACTTTTACATTGCGTAAAGGTATTAATGTGGATGAAAATCAACTGACTCGAATGGGAACATTTTCAAAGACCAAAGAGCATCATCTACACTACTAATGCATATTAGGGTTGATTTAAACTAACAATTCAAGATGTATAGTATTGAGTATTAATAACAAAAAGGATAAACAAAAAACCATAAAAAATTCTATGACAAGATAATATTCTATAGGATATCTAAAATCTATTTACATAATTGTATAATATTAGAACTGTCTCTAGGCTTAATTTTTTGACTTGGGTTCGTGGAACCCAGGATCTTTAATGTAGCTCTAATAAATCTAATGTAATTTTACATTTATGTCAATTGCCTCGAGTGAATTTCCTTGGAAATAGTATTCCTATCCTAAATATAAAACGTATTGCACAATATGGTCACAGATTTACGGACTATTCACATATTCGTTGGCTAATGTAGAATCACTTCAAAAATGTAATATTACTATCTCATACTGTGTATTTTTACTAAAAATAGATCGAATGTATAAAAATAATATAAAGTTTGTTAAATTCAACACTAAACGTTCAGGTACATTCTATCTCCCAAAAAAAATTAGGTTAGTATTGCACAAACCGTAAATTGAAATGTGCGTTAATAATGACGATACGTAAAAAGATTCTGCTTAAATATTGTTCCAGGGTATAACACATGAGAAATTTGTGAAGAGGATAAATTGATAAACAAAGACGAGGTGCTAATAAGTACAAGAAACGCAAGTAATAAAGCGTGTTCCGATTTGAAATTCTTTGTCAAATTTACCGACATTTACATCTTTAGTACAAGAATATTAATGTTGTTTAATACATGACAAGAAGAAATATTGCGATTAACAAAAACGGCGAGATATACGTTTGAGTAAAATCATTTTAATCTGGTGAAAGTTGAGCAGAAGCTACAAGAAAATTCTGTCAAGAATATAGGAAAGAAAATCTTTTTTCCGTCGCGTGTGACCAATCGGAAAATTGTTAGAAAATTTGAGGAAACTGGCGCGGTAAAAGATGGAAAAAGCAAAGTACAGCATCGTAATGGTCATTTAGAAAAAATATTCCAAGTGTAAGTGATTATTACAAAACCTAATATAACAATATTGCTAAAATAGACCTACTCATGGTATTGATGCAATCATTCGCGAGAAAGACAATGTGATGAGACAAAAAACGCTGTTTTTGCTAACCCCGCACCATCAGCTTGGTTTCGAACGATTTTTTGCTGGACACATTGCAATTCCCTCTCTGCTACTATCACATCAAACCTTACAGCTCAAGTGAGTATTCTTAGCGTTAACTAGCGTCAAAATAATCTTCTGTATTATATTTTCTAGAATACTTACTTGAGCTATAAGGGTACGTATGGCGATAGTAGCAGAGAAAGAATTGCAATGTGTTGAGCAAGAATTGCTCAAAACCATGCAGATGACGCTGGTTAAGCAGTAATATGTACGTGTGTTCGCATTTTTTCTCTCCTCACATTGTCTTTCTCGTGAATGGTTTCACCATACCATGAGTATTGTACTCAGCAGCATTATTGTGTTAGGTATTATTTTTCGAGGCATTTTAGATGTGTTACTATTGCAAGTTTAAATACATCAAATTGTGATCATTTTCAGCAATTAAACGTTCCAAAAGCCACTTTATTGAGAATCCTGCACAAGAATCTTTAAATAAAGGCATACAAGTGGAATTATAAGATATTTTTCATTGCTAAACCGGAACTTTTGTATTAGCATTTGAAACGCAAGTAATTCAAACTTCTTTTGTTGGTTATAATAAATCATTTCATCTTGAGTAATTAACGGCTTTTGAAAAGGACTGGAAAAAAACGAGCTCGTATTTTATTTTCAATTTTGAACTGTTGCGTTCAATCTTGCGTACAGTTCGTTATGTATTGCCTTCTGGTAGCTCGCGGTGCACATTACGTATACAGAAAGAGAAGCCATAGAAATAGAAATGTATAGCGGGAGGACGTATTCATTTGAACCAAGAGCCGGCGGTAGCGTGGAGGGTCGTTTCGGAACGGAAATATCGTCGCATCAGAAGCCCCCGGAGCGTATGGAAATCAATGATACGGAAAAATTAACCGCCGCTGAAACACTCGAGTAGAGCGCCGAGCCTGGCCTAGCCTTCGCTCGGAACACTCAAAACCGACGCTATATAATACACACTTCGCGAAGCGAGGTCGTATACTACGTAACGCAACCTAGGTTTCTCTGCGGCGAATGCAGTCAAAATGCGAAAAGCTCTATATCGTTGCTGTCTATACAGGGCCCAATAGAAAAGTGGGCATTATTAATGCTCCGGTCGTAATAGCCACTTTATTCGAATAAAGTATTCGATTGAATTATTTCCTCCTTAGAATTGCTAATTGATAAACCTACCAACAAATTTGTATCTTCAAAATGATTTTTTTCCGTGGATTTAGAATGTCTGAACATGAAAATGTTGAAGTTGTTCAGTACAGTATATAGAGACTACTATAGTTCGTTGGTATTCTAGATGACATCATAGTTGTTATGGAAAAATACAGGCTGCCAAGAATTTAAGAAACCTTTTCTAGGAAAATTTTGTTTTAAAAAGTTTAAAAATGGCTTAGAACTCTGCTAAGGTTGTGGTTACTACTAGTGTGATGTTTATTTATAGCGTCCCTTCCCAATTTATTAGGGCCACTAGCTAAAATAGCGATTTTGTTAAAATATATAATGAAAAACGTATTGCATAAGCATAAGTTTATTCAGAACTGCTTGTTGACATCGTCACAATTATATAACTAATATTTTGTAATGCCTCCTTTGACTTTTATAATTACTCTTATTCTTTTTGGCGTCATTTTGCCACGCATCCTCAATATTTCTTACTAATTGCTCTTTTATAGTGCTTCTTCTGGAATATGCGCGTGATTTCAAAACAGTCCATATAATTGCATTGAAGATAATACCGGCAGAGCGTACGTTTTCAAAGAATTTTGGACGGATTTGGCCATGCGGGGTAGGGCGTAATCGTGCAGGAATGTGTAAGGGCCTTTATTCGGATCTAAATCATTAGTATATGACATCAAAACATCCTCCAATATACGCTTATATTGGTGTTGTTTCATGGTGCCTTGACAAAAATACAATGGTCCAGGACCTTCAACAGATATACAGGACCATACCATAACTGACAGAGGGTGTTTCGCTATTTTTAGTACATTAGCTTCACTAAACCGTTCAGATGGACATCGTCTAACAAATTGAGCTCATTTGGTCAAGTTTATATGGTGGTCCTAATAAAATGGACCGGGGCTTATATATTAACATGGGAAAAAACTTACATTTTTAAATATCACAATAAAACTATACCATAACTATTAATTTGTATATGTAACAAAAGAAAACAAGAATGCATAAACAAAAATGAAGCAAAAAACGTTAAAAAGGCAGTGCCTCGGTTGAGAAACGTAAACCAAAGGATGTGTTATAATTAGAGTTGCCTAAACACCAAATCTCTTTCTGGTTTTGTACCAACAGTCATTTCACTGTAAATTAGTTTTGTTGTTCCTTTATTCTAATCTTTTCAACTAAGCAGTACACAAAAATGGACAGGTCAGTCGGATGTTTGGAACAAATGCAGTATTGCAACTTGAAAGTAAATTTGACCGTTGCGACGAGTTTTAATAAACTTCATTGTGAAACCAGCAAACTATTTGATTTCTTAATATAGACCACTGCATGTACCTTGCAACACCAGCTGCGACTACATCGCACCAACTCGATATTTTGTTTTCTTTTCCTTTATTCTCTATTTATAAATTCTACATCTTTTAAGATAGTTCGAAACTATTCCATCGTGGTTGTTTCCCTTGTTAAAAATGAAATGTGAGACACTGTAGCTTAATTGGTACGTTTCGGCAAGGTGCTCTAACGAACTAAAAAAAGTTCTTTTCGACAAAGAGAAAACGAGAAACACTTAGGGACGGAACGATGGAAACGGAAACGTAAAATTTCAGCGCGCGCACGCGTAAGCTATGAGCGAGTTTTCGCACGAAATTTTTCGTGATAAATAATTCGCGTATTGTATCGTGGAAAATCGCTAACGGTGCGCTACTGTAAGCGGCTATTGTTCTTCAGGCGCATATATTTGTAGAGATTTTTGTTTCTGTACGTAGAAGCTATGCGTTTCGTAGTACTCTTAGAGTATTTTTTGCGTGCTTTTTTTTAACGTAAATGTAGGCGATTGCTTGAGGGTGAGAACGTAAAACCGCATTCTTTTATGGATAGAATTATATTATTTTATGGATGTAATAAAAAGTTTCTTGTAATCAATAATAATTTAATTTAATATCTAAGGTCTTCTTAAAGGAAATGGAATAAAGATAATTATTCCGTCGTGTTGCCATTAAACAAGCTTTAAAATTTGTAGACATTCAATTAGTGTAATTAAGTACTATTAAGATAAAATTAAATTTTAATTTACGGCGGTCTCTCGTTGAGGTTAGAGGTACCACTTGAAATGTTAAATTTTCCTCAACTTTTCGTATAATACATCATCTTTAAAGCAATAACTAAAATTGTTATATTAATTTTGTAATATTTTCTATAAAGGTTTTAATGAACATCAGTATTCATTGTTGTTTTAATTTGTCAAAATTCGATACTGGTCTAAATAGTCATATTGCATTTATGGTTTGTCATTTGTGCAGCCTGGCTAAACGGGAAATGTTGAATTAATTCATGCTGAAATAAAATCAATGAATTTACAAGTTTTATTATTATAAAGAAAAAGTAAATTGTATGCCATAAAGCAAGTATGGGCAACCTTTGACATGTTGCGGGCCAAAGTTTAGTGTGGAAATATGTCGCGTTTAAACCCCATACCGCTCGATCTTCCTCATTTGGAGTAAGTAGTATAATTTTTTTTTAATTGGGTTTTTCAAAATGTCTCGCGGGCCGGATCAAATCTTACAGCGGACCGGATCCGGCCCGCGGGTCGGTGGTTGCCCACATATGCCATAAAGTGTCCCACCAATCCAATTTCAATGTTTAAAAGCAATGTGACGTATGCATTTCTGGAAGTGAATGCTAAGATTTTGGATAGGATGTTAAAACAGTTCTATGGGTATTGCAGTAATTTCTTCTCGAATTCTCGTTTTCAACTCATCAATTGTTATTGGGCGAGTAAGGTAAAGTTTGCATTTAAGGTAGTTTTATAAGAAAACATCGTACACTGACAAATCTGGTGATCTTGGTGGTCTACAAAGAAGCTGTCGGACAACTGCCATTGGCACCCGGACAGTATGTGCCGTGGCTCCATCTTGCTGGAATCAAAGATTATGAAAATTGAGGAAGTTTTGAAGTTGTTCAGTAATAAAAGTTTCGAGCACATTAGCATATCGTTTAGACATTATTGTCGTTGCATTTTCTCTATCATTTACGAAGGAGTAAGACCCAATCACACGTTACATTGATATGGCAAGCCACAGTATCTTTTCACTCGTTGGTATACAGAATTGCTATCACGTCTCGTAGTCTAATGGTTGTAGTTTCTACACAACATGAATTTCGTAAAGGTGAAACTACAAATCGCTGTGGAGTATTCGACGAACGGATGTTCGGTTTAGATCTAATGCTGTTGCGTGTTTCTTTCCCGATCGTATCGAGCTCCTTGCAACTGATTTCCGGACAGTTAGAATGTTTTCTGGGGTTCGTTCTAGTTCTAGTGATTTCCTAACCCGTGCATTGATGACTGTCACCATTTTTGTAAAATGTCTGCACGGCAAATTTATGTTACGCACCTACTCACTGGTATGATTACTAAAGCTACTAAAACTTTACTACCATCTCCACAGAACTGCCACCATCACATTGAAATCTCTCGTTTTTTTTTTTCTGGGCAACTCTGTATTATAATAATAGCTGGCCAGCAATATCAATTATAAATAAAACTTGGAAATAGGTGAAGGCTTCTGCATTGTATATATACTACCACACTATATGTAAATTTAATCGCTCATGAAATAAGTTTATTGATATACTGTTAATACCATAATTTATACACCTTTTAAGGCACTAATATAAATATATATAGCCACACTTCGCGCTTGTGCCTGCAGTACAAAATCGAAGTATTCTCTTAGTTAAATTATTCAATTCATCGACATCGATTTGGTTCCACGCATTTCATAGTGCTGCCTAAACACTTTAGTTATTGGTTGGCAACAATTTGTGTGCCTCGCCTTTATGGTGGCCATTCCATTAATGTTAGGAAGTCCTGAGATTGTTCTTCAAGGTATGTTTTCGCAATTTTTACAGTATGTTTTGGATCACTGTCCTGCTGATACACAAATCAGGCAATAATTAACTGATTCCCTGTAGAAATACCCTGATCTTTTAAAATCTACAATTCTCGTCTTTAGTCATTTTTGAGTCAATTCTACTTGGTGATTAATGTGTCCGCTACCAAACCAACCCCAAACCATTATACTCCCACCTCCACGTTTTGTAATTTTAACATTTTGCTCAACCACTTGACGTTTGGTTCCGAAAAATTCAAATTTGGATTCGTCGGACCACAATGTTTTGTTCTGCTGTTTTCCGTTGTTCCGAGGTCCAGATCTTGTGATTCTTTAGCTGTTGAAGGCGCTTCTGATTATGAATCATTAACAAACGAGTTTTTTAGCAGTTCTACGACTTTTTAGCTGTGTTTCTGCCAATCGCCGTTTTACGGTAGAAACACTAATTATAGTTTGGTGTTGTTCACATGTATCGCAATAAACTCGACACCACACAAATTAATACTTATTCGGAACGTAGCGTTGCGAGACCACGTGGACTCCCATTGTCAATCGTGTTACGACGTTGGTAACACGGTTGATAATGGGAGTCTGAATGAATTAAAAGAGAATACTCGAAGAGAAATCGTGGCTATAACGAAAAATATGGACCAAGCAGTTTTCGAAAATTTTGCTTCACGATTAGAAAAGTACCAGCGAAATAATGGATTACATTTAGAAGACATAATTTTTAAGACATACTATTGCAAATCCTCCATTTCAATAAAAAATAAACATTTATTTATTAACAGTAGCCATTATGTTATTATATTCTTTTTATTTTGAAAAGGACTTTTGAGACATCTTGTATTACGTTTTTGACTTTATCGACTAGCGACGGAAACACTCCAACAGACGAAAAAAAAGTATAGGTTACAATTAAACAAAGTCTATGGCGTAATGAATTCAATAAATATTGTCCAACAAATACCACCTACTATTAAAATATGTCTATTGTGTAAAATTATATATATATATATATATATATATATATATATATATATATATATATATATATATATATATATATATATTGAAGCACTCTTACGAAAAAAAATTCTTCGCTTTTACGGCCTCATCGTATATACATCGTAATACTAGGAAGGTATATGTAATACCTTCCTAGTATTTTTGCGTGTTCTATGAAAACCAAATATATGCGTATTAAAACATCAGTTCATTGACGTTTACGCTTTTATTTAACTTTCGCGTGAAGAAAAAAAAAATAATTACATTCTATAATTATAGAACAATGTTGGTGAATATGAAATAAGCCAGATTGTTTGTGGAAAATCTGTTAGTAGTATCATATTCGCGTCAGTGTGCCGCCTGTATTTATGCATACATATATTCAGTTATATCGATCATTTCATTCATAGCATTTAGAACAGTAATTAAAATGTTACTGTTTTGGTTTTGCGGTTTGCACTTGCAGTAATACCTGTCTAGAATTATGCAAGCATGTGCGGAAAGGTGTTGCAGAATGTCGATTTCTAGTTTTTTGCACTGAGATCACCAATAGAGGATAAAACATAAAAGTTTCGCTAGAAATGGAAACAAAACATTTGATTAGCATACTTTATACAGTATACAGAGTTTTATATTTGAATTACAACATCCTTTTAATTTAAAATACAAATGTAGTAAAAGGTTATTGGTCTAGATTTTTGTTTAGTAATAGCCTGCGAAGTTATAGATTTTGAGCGATGTCACCACAATAGATTTTACAAAGGAGCCTTTGAACAGCCATAAGCTATCGAACGAATCCAAAATATTTGCAATTATTTACGTCGCGTGTTTATATGATATTGTGTGCTTCGTGGTGCCTGTTTCTGACTTCTGCCTAACTTTACGTAATGTACGAGAAAACTTTAGATTGCTCGGAGGAGGTCCCTCTCTGTGTATAGCTTACGAATTGCTTCAAAATTGAATTAGCGTCCCAAGTTTTACTATAAAGTAAATTGGGTAATACCTCCAGTATATCTGTAAGCGAATTTATAATGAAATAAACACCGTGCAATTTGGTATGTCTATGCTGTACTTTGATACTTGATGGGCCAACTCATCTCACGACTACGCAGAGCCTGTGTAACTATTTACGTATGAATGTTTATATTCCGCAAGGATTAAAGTTAAGTTAGTTTAGTCCATGGAACTCAGGTAAGTATAAATAAATTTTAATGAAATATCTTTATTTAATAGACTTTAATTGGGATAGCTTTTAGAAAAGTTAATTATTCTGTAGCTGTTCTCTTTAGAAAGCACATTATCATATCATTGTCTGAACGAATTTGGTCCATAAAAGATTTGAAAAAATCCAATTTTATTTCTATCAGTTTATAAGTGAATACTTTGCAATTACGTATGAAATATTATGTCGCGACTGCAGATTCAGGTACAGTGTTTTATGATTTGTTTAGGATTGCAGGTTGATAATAGGAACCAGTAAACTCGGTTTTAAAACCACAATATTTATTCTTATTAAATTAACATATTTTTTTAAAATTTTCAATATAACAAAATAAAATACATTCTTTTTCTTCAAGGTCAACTTTTTTACTGTCGATTCCAACCATCACCTGTGTCGAGGCAATTCTACTCATATACCTCTATTTATAGTACTATATAAAAAATAATTCTACTGCAATAATACTGGAAAACTGTTATAATTTTATTTCAAAAGAAGTCGTTCAGCTTTCCCAGATAATGTATGTATGTGTTTTAGTTGGTATCAACTGTAAAATGCACACTTCCAATGTTCACTGAAACGTAAACAGTATGCAATTCCTAAACTTTACTTTGAATCACCCTTAGTGTGGAAAATGTTTGCCGACTGATGAATGAATATTACCAAAATCTTCTAATATTTGAACAATCACATGATGATCAACGTTGTGATTAGTTTCTATAATACCAAAGCACTGTTATATGAAGTTCACAAACGAGTTTGAGTGTTAAATGATCAGTGTCTTATAAATCTTTAAAATACATTCTTTAAAGTTGAAACGGTACCTTGAAAGGCAAAGAAAAAACGCTTTACATAATTTCACGCTTTAAATTCAAATAAAAGAATGAAGGGGTAGCACTGATTTCCATTCAATAGTCGTACGCGAGCCAAAATGCACCGTTGTTAGGTAAAAAGCGCTGGCAGCATTATTCGAATGTAAAAATGTCGTTAGAGAAGGTTTATATCTGCAGAAATCGGTTAAGTTTATCACATTTGGTGTGTAAAAAGGATTTTAATAGGTTGCACATGACGCTTTTATGGAAAGAAACTGTGAAGTATGATTAATTCTTTAATATTCTTTGTCTTGAAGTAACTGTATCTCCAATTTATGTACACTACTGTTCATGGAAATACGGACAATTTTCTAAAAATTGTTATAATATTCGTATTGTTTACTTTATTATATTACAATATGAAAGTGTTCCGTAATGAGATTTTAATCTAGTTATATACAATACGAGGATTATTATTCGTATAAAACTTTAGAATCATTCTACGCGTAGATAAATGCTGCAACTTACTGCAGATTAAGTGGACTTATTTTTATCGAACCCAATATGTTACTAAGGAGTAATCTCATGTCTCTCCAAATAGGATTGTAGTTGGACCAGAAAAGCATATTCCTATTTTTTGGAAACACTTGAGGTTCATGCAGTAATCAATAGTTGTTTAACGAATTTACCTCCTTTTTTTTTGAAGATGAGTGTAACCGAAATAAATCAGCAAATATTCCTGAGAAAAAGGGTAAAGTAACTAATATATAATGAAAGCAAATCAGTTTGAGCACTTTACTGTGTAAAAAAACAAGTACAGTAACTTACGGGTAATACGTAGTTTAGTTTAATGGAATTGGTTCACCCCAAACGAGACAGAAATGAGAAGAAAAAATTGGAAAATATTTAGTGAAGGAAATAATAGGAGATTAACTGAATTTGATGGTGATATTGATATATACATCTGTTACTTGCTTGTAAGATAGTCAATAACGGTTGGATTTTGTTATCAATTCCATGTGATGATTTCACGTTACAGGCGTGTCTGCATCGTATTCACTGGAATTATACCTCCAGTCCTCAATGGTGTCTTTCTTGGTGGAGCCGTGGCGTTGATGAAATGAACTTATAGAGCATCCTGTATACGCATCGATTTAGATTACCAAAAGAGTACTGCGACAAAATAAGGGCTAACGAAGGCTTTTATATTCTACCATATGACGTGACCCTCTCTCTTTAAAGATATTCCCCAGAATTATGCCTTAGAGCTTTTGCCATTTTTAGTGGGCGTGAACGAGAACATACACTACCGTCCACAGAAGTTTGGCAAAGGGAGAATGTTTTATAATATTTTAATTTAATAAGCGTTATTGCATTCAACGATGATAATTCTTAATACATCTGCAGCTCAAATAATGATAGTATTACGAAGAAAAGAAGTAATTAAGTATATTGTGGCCCGGGACAATTATTCTCATTTACAGCGGATTATTCTAATCTATCTAATAAGTTGTATCAATGGGACCAAGGAGGCAAGAGAAGCAAAATGTTTTATGGACTGAAGAATCAAGTTTATCAGACTTTCTGCTAATGAAAGGGTGCTTCCCGAATGCATTGTACCGACAATAAAACACAGTGGCGGTTTAGTTACAGTTTGGGGTTGCTTTTCGTAAGCGGAAACAAGAACGTTACATCGAATCGAAGAAATAATGCGGTAATAGCAGTACCGCGAAATATTGGAGACTCATGCCATTCCTTCTGGGCAGCGACTAATCGGCGAGAATTATACTTTTATGCAAGATAATGATCCGAAACTCGCAGCCAAAATATGTAAGCTGTATCTGGGTGACACAACAGAGTCCAGATCTCAACCCTATTGAATTGCTAGAGAGTTCGAAGTGTCGGTCCTACTTCCAAGAAACAGCTTAGGAATATTCTTCAACAAGATTAGAACAACACCCCAGGCGAAAACTTCAAAGAATTAATCAAAAGAATGTCGCGCGTTGTTCGAGCCGTAATCAATCTAAAAAGTGGATTTTTTTACGAAAAGAATGTTCAAGAATTATAACAATGAATAGGAAAAAATCAAACTTCGTTAGATTTTGATAGTTGTTATTGTAACAGCAATACATTTATTCTTTAGTATTGATTGCCTTTTTGATTGATTTTTTTGTTTGTTACTTGGCCAAACTTCTATGGACGGTAGTATACGTATGTAGTTCTATAAGCAATTACATCCGTTCACTTGATGAACCAGCTTCCTCTAACAAACTTACATTATTTTGTTTGGTTCAGTTTTGAAATGCTTTTCTTGAGAGAAGATGGTTGCCTCATTTTTTTTTATGCCCCTGCCTCATTGAAAATTAATGAAATAGTAAATCACAGAAATCATAGCCTTCTTTAGTATATCTCGTTAGACCCAACTGTAAATTATGCCCACCCCTTATTGGCGGACGTGACCGAGACCGTCGGTTATAATAAAATATTTTATTACTATCCTACGTAAGAAAAAAAAAACAGTCCTAAAATAAAAAATTTCAAACGGGACAGGAAAAAAGATGGCGGGATTTTGCTTCTATAACTTGTGTTTCGCTAGCTGTCTATGTATCCGTCGTATATAGTGTATAGTGACCGTTAAGGACATAATATACATACGTAGTTTGCGCGATGATCTTGCTTGTTAGGTAATCGCGGCGATTATTGAATAAATACTATACACAGAATAGATTAATGTTTGAATCATACTCCGGTCTCGTCGCTTAACATGTGTATATCTGCTTGTAAAGTTAGAGGCTTATGGTATAGGTATACATGTTCATACACATATCTTTGTCTCTAGTTTATTCATTAAAGATGATGTAACTCTATACAGTAGTGAACGTTTTCTTCGCGGGCTGTTTATATTTGTCGGTACTTCTATAATGGTTAATGATATTTAATAATACATAAAATATACGTTGATAGATAATACTTAATGTTGTGAGAAAACTTGCATAAGAGATATTTCGTGCTCATTGATTTGAAGCTAACGCTTTTAAATCGCTATTTTAGTTTCTTACAGCTAATCTAATCAAACCAGTCACCATTAAGCTATATGTAATAACGAGTTTAAAGATGAAATATTTCTTCGATATGATAAATTCACTTGAGGTCATTGAAGATTAAAGGGGTGACCCTGAATCTATCATCAAAATGTTTACAATCAATTGCTGCGTATAGTTTTTCCTTACACTTATCAGGATGTAAGTTTATGGCCTGCGTCGGAATGAATCAATTCAAACTCAAATGCTTCCTGCTTTTATATTTCTAAATACTTGTATTTTGCGTACGATGAAGATAAGTAAATTGAAATAGAATCTTTTCGTGAGTGTTAGGTAGTATGCAAATTATTATAAATTTATCATGATGATATGTAACTTTCGAAGGATAGGATGTTAAATAGTTGTTTTATATTATTTTTTTTTGGGTTAATTTTGTATATTACTTAACCTTCAGGTAACCAGATAAATTCGGAAATGATGATTACAGTATTAACGAAAATCTTAACTGTCTGGAGCCCTCGATTCCATACATAAAGACCTATAGCTAGATATATGTGATACTTGACACATCCGTAATGTTAATAAAAGGATATAGTTATGGTGTTCCCTAGAAATATAATAAGTAGTTGTACATACACATATATACACTAGGGTGACAGGGTGAAATACACATTTTATTTCCGTCTTAATACACAAATATATTTTTAAAGAATATAGTTAACACTTAGTTGATCCATCTTTGTTGCTGGCTAAATTTTGAAGTCGTCGAAGCATTATTTCTATTAACTCGTCAATTGTTTTTAGGGGTATATTCACCCATTCATCTTTGACTGTTATCATCAACTAAACTTTATTGCCAGGTTTCTATGATCTTTTTGTCATCTGCTGAATGATATGCCACATAGTTTCGATGGGATTCATATCAGACGATTGTCCTGGCCACGGCAAAGTGTGAATACGGTGTGTCTTTCCACGCGAATATTCTACGGGCCTTATGACAAGGAGCTCCATCCTCCATGAATATTGAATTTTCTTTTGAAGGAATGTTTTTGGCAAAAACTGGTAAAAGTCTCTTTGTGAGAATATTCACGTATTTCTCCACATTAATATTGCCATCGCACATAACCAGCTCTGATATTCCACCATACCATATTGCCCCAAACTATAATGCTAACACCATCATAGTTTACTGTTTGATGCAGAAATTTGTCTTCTAACCGATGCAATGAATGTCTCCAGACCCATATACGATCATTATCACTGATTAACAATACCTACTTTCATCAGAGAAAATTAAGGATCGATAAAAGTTGTAGGGTTTTACTTGCATCTCTGTTGCCCATGTCAATCTTCGCTTTTTTTGAAAAGGCTTAAGAACAGACTTCTTTTTTACCATTCATTTATACAACTCCACGCTACTGCCGCATATAAAATTCATTAAATATGTAGTTTAAGTATAAATTCGGTGTTCATTTTCTTGGAAAATAAAAGTACTTGTAATACTGGGGTTTTATGAATACATATGTCCAATACAATTGGCCAAGGCTGTAGATGTAGCAGCTAAAATAGAGGAATTTTTGGGTACTAATTTCTCACTTATCTTTTTATCTTCTTTGTATTAGCATACTTCGCTCGTTTTAATAATTAATAAAATTTATATCATTCTATTGTCGATTACCATGCGCCAATAAGCGTACTACTACTTTGGAAGATGAATATCTACGCTAACTAGATTCATTAGTCAACTGGATATCCAGCGATTATCTACCTTCTTGTAATGATAATGGAAAAATGTGACTATTGTGACATTACGATTTTATTTTTCTTTTTACAATCGCGCCCCTCTTATCAAAACGTCGCCAATCGCTCACTGTTTGTTGAGTAAAACAATCATAGGTACTACAGCCGCCCATTTTTTTAAGTTAAAATTAATAAACAAAAATTTGGTATGTTAATAAACGATGTTTAGGTAGCGATAAAGCGATTTATTACATTATTAAAATTTTTCCTTGTACTAGTAATCTGGAGTCGTTACGTTAAGCAGATTGATTTAGATTTTTCATTGCATATGGAATTATTTCCTTACCATTTTCAACAGCATATAGTTTATTTTATACTTACGAGGTAGGCGCCGTAAATTCTTGGCCTGACAGGCTTATACAGGTTCAAGCCTGTTCAAACTCCGTCATGCACGCATATAAATATGATGGTTCAAAGAGTAGTAGCTTTTAGTAGCCAGCCAACCGACGTGACTAGCGAATGAAAATGTCTGAAGTAATTAAAATTGAGTACCGCGCGGTCATCAAATTTTTAACAAAGGAAGGGCATACGCCTAATCACTTAAAACAACGTTTAGACGGCGTTTACTATGATTAATCTCCTTTGTATTCCACTGTAAAAAAGTGGGCGAAATGTTTCCGTTTGGGGCAAGAATCCCTGGAAGATGTTGAACGGACGGGTCGACCAATTGAAGTGATATTGCCTCAACAAATTCCAATTATTGAAGATTTAGTGCTAGAAAATCGCCATTCGAAAGTGAAGAAATTACTAGTGATAACAAACTTATCCGAAACAAGTAATCGCCGAATTCTCCATGACCATTTGGGAACGAATAAAATTAGTGTAAGATGGGTAGTACTTTTTCATCTCCAACGTAAACGTCGAGTCGAGTGAGCATTGTCGTTTCTAAACATGTGTGGAGACGACCCAAAACCGATTTTGGAGTCCATTGTCACAGGGGATGAAACAATGGTCCTGTTTTACGGTCCTCTATCGAAAGCGGAGTTCAGGGAATGGTGAGAACCTTATGAACTTCCTCCTAGAAAGGTAAAAGTCGTTCAAACAACGAAAAAGGTAATGGCCACAATATTCTGGGATTATGAGGGCATTTTGGTAATTGACTTTAAAGAGCGCAATACAACTGTGGACGGCCCATATTATACGTTTTTATTGAATAAATTAAGAGACAGTATTCGAAAATTGACAAAAAGTGTGCAATTATTGCACGACAATGCTCCTGTCCATACTGACGGCGTTTCACACGCTGCCATCCGCGAATGTGGCTTTCAAAAATCCACCGTATAGTCCGGATATGGCTCCTTGTCATTTTTGTTTTCTAATTTAAAAAGGACCTTAGAGGACGTCGTTTTAAGGACGACAGTGAGTTGCAGGCAGCTGTTATAGAACATTTTGACGGAAAAACTTGAGATTATTTTTACAAGGGTATCGAATTATTAATTAATCGTAATAAATGTATAAAAGGTAGGGAAGGTTACATTGAAAAATAAATTTTCTTAGGTTGTTCCAGATTTCTTTTTTCTATATCAGGCCGCGAATTTATAGCGCCTACCTCGTATATACTAGTCCGAAGATAGTAAATTGAATCTTTTCTTGCATTTAATAATAGCACGTGATACAAACTTATACGAGAACAGAGTAGAGTTTACATCAAATTTACCACGCACTGCTATTATCTTAGTAATTAACGTGAAATCGTGTTTAACACAATTGCGTCAAATTCTATGATAAATTTTTTTCTCGGCGTGTAATCAAGTAAAATTATAGAACGCGATAAATTGGTACACTTCATAACACTTACGTCTAGTCAATAATTGCTAGGTATCTCGTATGGAACGTACCGTGTTCTAATCTATATGCGTTTCTTAGAAGCGAACCAGCTTTTAATCGATATAAAACACTACACAAACGTTTATAAACAACATCGCGTCGAGTAAGATGCAACCGATAAAAGCTAGTCTATCTAGTATCGAACAGTCGCTCTGTTCTCCACAATGAAACAATGACCTATAAATATCGAACGCGTTCTCGTTACCATTTATTAAAAGGGATGCGCTTCGCTGTCTGTTTACGCGTTCAATCTCGTGTCCAGTTCTCCTTATTACCTACGAGAGCAGGCTGTTGATGCGACAAATGTAATATAAAAGGGCCGACCCATCTGCCTTGTACTCGTAGACGGATATCTAAAATCGACTACTATATTAGGATGTGGTTCAAGGGTTGTATCGTATACAACATCAAGAAACTGCTGTATAGGCGATTGAAAGAAAATCTATAAATTCCAATAAATGTGCAGCCTATACCGCTGCTATTTTTGATCTCCGAAACCCAGAGGCTTCTGTAAATTATTTTAATGCAATCACTACGATATTAGGGTGATATATGATAAAATTTTTGTCAGTTTTCTGTTATTTTTGCCGTTGATGATCGTAGGTCACGTAACGTGTAGATTTTGCAGATTGTTTTGTTCATTAAAATTATTGACATGCCATTGATGTGTTGCAACACGAAAAGGTACACTACCAAAAGCATTCACGAAATTAAATTTATAGAGAAAGAAAATAAGATCTTTCAGAATTGGGTTGCCTGTTAATTGTGTAGAAAAAATATGCACTTGAACTAACACAGTGGTAATGGCAAAAATTCTCAAAAATTTGATGCAAGTGTATATATAAGGGAGTTAACCAATAACCTTTCATTTCTTTGAAAAGTTCAATAAAGTATTGTTGCGAACTTTAGATGCAAAGTGTAGGCCATATACTCGGCGTTTTCTATAAAACTTTAAAATGTAATAGAACATAAAAATTATGATTAGTCTCGACAAAGAGGGGCAAGTTTCAGTGCCGTCTAGAGAATAACGTGGAGGGGTAAAGCGCGCGGCACGGAGAATCGAGTACCCGTATCAAAGCACACTTGTTCAGTGTTATTCGACTGGTCGTTGTGAGTGCTTGTCAGTACCACACATACTTAGAAAATGTCGCATTTAGGTACGTTTCGGAAACGGCGTATTTCGAATAAACTAGAAAACGTAATAGCGAGTAAATGTGCAAAATACGACAACTATTTGACGTGCACCAGCAGGTGCAAGTCAGGTGGAAGTGTATACGCCATCTAAAAAGTATAAAACACTGTTCTGCAATCCGCGGCAAACGATACAGCGAATAATTAATATTTGATATAGGTGTTTATTTTATTCTATGTAATGTACCGTTCACTTTATTAGACCAACAAGCATTTGTGTCCTTCTGGAGCAAGTATTCGGATTATACATTACCAAGTCGGACATCGTTAACTACTACATTTCTGTAGTTCCACATAACTGTTGAATATAATGTTTGTTTTTTTATATCCTTTGCAATTTACGCATTAAAATTAATATTAAATTGCAAAGAAAGGCAAATAAAAACAAAAACAACATTGAATTCTTTGTTATTTCCAATATTAAAATTTAATTGGTTTTGGGCGCAAATATGCTTTCCATTTACGCTGCAAAGACCGTAGGAACGAATCACTTTTAATACGTTGAAATGTAGTACTACCTACAGATGACACATCGTAATATCCGCGTAGACACTATGTTTATTTATGCCAAGTACATAATCAATAAAAGTTAGTAATGTAACTTCCTTTTACTTTAAATGATAAATTTTAATTTGCCTTCTTATTTCTAACATTAAAATTTAATTAATTTTTCAAATTAATCTTTTTTTATGAAGAATGCGCTTATCTAGCGAACAGGGGCTGTGCGTTCGAATCCGACCGGAAGCCGTAAAATTTTTAATTTCAAAACTAATTAAGTGTTAATGCCAACGGAAATCGCATTATTGTTATAATTTAATTGAAAGAATTTATTACACTTTTTACAAAAAGTATTTAATTACATTTAAACTTAATAATGGGCATTGGATCTTTTATTCAAAATAACTTCAAAAGTATGTTTCTAATACTGAGTCCCAGCTGAGTCAATACCGAAATAGGAATTTCATTACAGTACCTCCTTATCGCAGACTTAGCTACCCATTTTTTGTACATATACCTTTGTTGCCAATGTCAAGTTTTTCAGTAGGATTTATTCGCCTGCAAATGTGGACAATCACGTTGTCTTGCTACAATATCTACCATTGCGACAGCATTTATTCACAAACATCTATAACAACTTAAAAGTTTTGTGCCGGAGTTGAAATTTATTCGAGTAGGAGTAAACATATAGAAGTTTTAGTGCGGTTTGAAAAACCTGTTTGTAATAATTTATTTTAGTTTCTTCTTGACTTAGCAATTTTCTTCTCGACCTTTCTAGGTACATACATATGTAGTTAGCAATAAGCAAATTTTTTTGAACACGTACAAGATTTCTTGTACCGGAAGGCAATGGCTGACTACGTGCAATGTCGCGCATAGCTCTGTGTGACACGTATTTATTAATACATTTATATTGGAGGTACTTGCCATATGTATCAATAGCAATATTGACAAATTATTATCTCCAAAATTCCATTATGTTCAGAAATGAAATTCTGGGTAATTCCTAGCATTTACCATTCATAAATATTCAAAGGGGAACAACAAAATTATACAGAAATTTCGATGAGTGTGTTTCGAAAACGAGTTTTTCTATTTAAATGTAAAGTGAAAACGAACTTCTAAGTTATATTGGATCAATTCCAGTCGATATGTTCGATCTCTTTCACGAAGTAATTTGCAACTTAAACTGTATCATTTGAAATTTAGTTTGTTCGTACCTTAAAATGATTTCGATGGTTTATTATCTTATTTCGAAAGAAAAAAATTTTGATTCCAACATTTTTAAATTCCATATCTTAAATGAAAAAAATTAAAACGTCTGTATTCTTAGTGAAAACAAAAATCCGTAAAGTTGAGTGTCATTAAAAGAAGTAAGTTACTGTTGGAACCATATTAAATGGTAAAGACAGTAGGAATATATTATTATCATGCAAATTACGATAATTAATGCTTTCCCATCCTCGTACAGATTTCGTCAATTCGGGCATCATCCTTGAGTTATTATTTCATCTGCACCTCTGGTGCGTTTTAAGATATTCACTTTCAGGAGTGAGAAAAAATACAGAAAACTTCACCCCTGAGAAACAATAGTCCCGGAGATCGAGCCTGGTAGCCTCAGACCCTGCTGATAGCCAGACGCGCTAGGAGTTGACCTATAAGTCCCCACCGCCTCTGAATGACTAATGCTACTCAGATTCTGTTTAGTGCATCTATTTAAATTGCAAACTTATACATGCAAAATTAACGAAACTCCTCCTTCTCTTACGTACGGGTTGTCCGAAATTAAAACCAAAAATAACTTTGGCAACGCACTATTTCATGAAAACGAGATGGCTACATACAAGTCAATATCAGCTAACAAAATAAGGCTGAACACCATAACACCTAATACTTCGAAATTTTAACACACGCTATTCCTTTATTATCTTATTTTTTGTTTATACTGTAAATGACGTGGCAGTATTATAAACCTTACCTTACTATTCTTAGCTGTAGTAGTATGCGCACAGTATTCAATGATCTTGTTATTTCACCCCTTTTCCATAAAGGATGCTGTGTGGTAACTCAAGAGACTCGCGGGACTTGAGCTTACGCTGTCTGGTGGTATAACATCAGATCATTGAGTCTTAATAATCAAAATGCGAAAAAGGACGACCAACAAGAGCATTAATATAGCATTCATGTAACCAAAAATAGATAATTACTACCAACAAGAAAATAACTTTATTAAAGAAAGTGTAGTAGCGGAAATGGCAAACTTGCAATGCACTTGCTTACCAGTGCGAGTTAAAGGTGTAGAAAACAACAAATTCAGCAAGTTACATACTTAGACTGCAGGACTGTCTTCTTACATGAAGTCTTTAAACATTGTCAACACTTATTTCTCGTTATGATTTCGTTATTGTTGTATTGTTTCTCTTCTTTCCTTTACAATTTAACGTACAAATTGTGTACAAATACAGTCACCCAAAAAACTAACCTTTCCCTAGGAGCTTTACTACTACGATCTTTTGAGTATAATTCTGTTGTTTTTGGGATCATGATATGCTGCTGTGATATTGATATTTTCTCCAGTCCATGATCAAGAACGACCAAAAGACACGTGAAGGGTAGGGTTAATAAAGAAAGTAGCCACAGTAAGGAGATATTTTTTTGACTTACTGTACATGTGCTCATAAAAAAACTCAATTTTTTGTAGTGAATGCGGATTACCGTAATTTATTTATATATTTCTTGCAAGGACGTCCTAATCACTGGTGTACTGATCGACACAATAAAATATTGCGTGTAGGAACACTAAGAGTGGTCTATATAAGTACATTCTATTTTAGGTAAATTTTGGTCTATGAATTGGTTTACTAAAACTATATGGTAAAAGTTACATTCTAAAAAGTATGAATTTCCGTTGTGAAATCGACAAACCAACGTTTGTAGACTTTATTTTCTATAAATTTCCACAATTCCCCAAAAATGAACTTTTTGCGTATGCTTAACAGTTCTTTCTATCACTGTAAACCCGTAAAGGATGGATCCTTTCTTTCTAAAATTCCAGGCCTAAAATAAGAATTTATCCGTAAGAACTACGTTGTTTCAATCTCTGTTGTTTTTTTCGTATGCCTATGCTATTCGTCGGTTAACGTAATATTCTCAGAGTAGAGATTTTGGTTTTGCACTTCGCCAATTTATTTCAAAATCTGTATCGTTGTCTAATTGTGTTCTACTTGTTTTCTAGCGAATTATACGTAAGCTTTACGCAGTATAAAGTTCGAAATTTCATTAAACAAGTATTCAATGACTGTTTTTCGCTTCTCGGGTTCTCTGCCGTGTAGAAATTTTGTGGTACTTGTTGTTTCGATCATCTTGTCGTTCTACACGACAAAGAACCCGAGGTGCAGTTAGAAACAACAACTGTGAAAGCTGATGACTGCTTTAAGTACTCAACGATCTTGTCTTGCCTTTTCGCGATATACCCTGCACCCATTTCCTAACAAAGGAGTGTAGCCCCTGCATATACTAAGTACCAGCTGATAGATATATTCAATTTTTGAATGTGTACCGAGAAACTTCGAAGCAGGCGTGTACCAAAACATTTATACTTATTGCAATTTCACGTTATACATTCTAAGCCATGAAAGGGAACCCCATTGTCTGCTCGTTACAGATCCCTGTTTGCTTTTGTTATACGTTTTTCAAACGTCCACACGCGCTTACACTATACACTGCAGATAATTTTAACATTGCAGTATAGCATAGAGAAGAATATCTGTTGTTTTTCTTCTAAAAGAACTTCTCTTTAAGTAGTTAATTTGGACGCAAGTACTGCAAACTCTCCAAAAATAAAAAGTTCTCATATGATTCTGGATGTCAATGTACTTTACTCATGCAGACCGTAACATCCCTCGCAAACGTCATTCCGTTTTATTGAAATTCACCAACTTCGAAACTTTTTCCGGCAAAACGCGAAGAAAAAAGTATATCGGACGGGTAATTTTTTTTGCGACCGAAGTTCGTTACATTCCCGCGCGGTAATCTGTAGTTGCTGGTGTGGTCTCCGGTCTGGATGAAATCAAATGAAATTTTCCGAAAGCCACGACCGTATATTGATCGTAAAACTGCCAGATGTTCCTCTTCGGGGGTGATTATAGCGTACTACCGTAATAACGGATTTTTTTTCTCGTCCGGTTTTGTCTCGCATTACCCGTTTTATCGTTTAATTATCGGTAATACAAATTCGGATGGTTAAACTCTCCACGAGCAATTGAGATAACTCGGTTATTGGCTAATATTTGCTAATAAACAGATAATCACCATGGGTGCTGTAAAAAGTGAATAGATTGCAAGTACTAGAACGTAGGTTTATATTAAGCTTTATTTTACATTTTAAAATTGAGTAGTCTCATTATCATTATTTTATTTTTAGAATATCATTAACATACATAATTTCTCGGTACTTGCTACTTATTCTCTCAGAAAACAAGTTTATCGTTGGCTTTCTTATTGAGAACTGTCGATAAGGAGTGTACCGTGTGTAGTTGCGGTTATTACGATATTGTCTCTCTGAACGCGTAAATAATAATTTCTAGGGAGTTGCGTGACGGTATCCACCCAGTAGTGCACTGCAATAATGATTTTTTTCAGAAGATTTTGCTATCGTTAGCTTTACCTGTTACTGGTATACCTTGCTACTGTAATTACCGCTAATAACACGAGAAATACTAATTGAAATGTAAATCTTTTCTTTTGTTGCTTATTTTATTTCGAAATTTAAAGAAATGTTGAGAATGTTCTAATGCCATTCATGTTCCATACACTTTAAGTATCATTACCACGTATTTATCATTATTGCCAATATAATATTTTTTAGTCATATCACCATTTTAGAATTGGTTACCCTCGTACAAACTGCAGCGGAATTTCTACCGCAACATTACAACTACAGTTTAGATTTTTATCCACGGAAAATGTTACAAGCACATGCATAAATATGTTACGTTTTTTTTTTCAAAAGATATGCTTTTATCTACAATTTATGCTTTTTATACACTTTATTTTTAATCCATTTAGTTCTCTAGAAAACATCGGAAAGTAATAACACGACTACATACAGGATTAACATTTTCAAATAAAAATAATTACATAATAAAAATAATGCAATATAATAAATAACATAAAAACTATTGATTTCCAGAATCAGATATATTTAACATAACATCATAAATCATGTTTCAAACATCAGCTTATGCTTAAATCATAGCTCTCTTTATTCTTACAAGTTACGTAACTACAATAGGTAATAATATCAAAGAGAAAATAAAACTGTTTATATTGTAGGGCATAGAAAGCAGTAAAGAATATCAGTCTCCACTTAGTTCGATTGTGCCCGTCTCTCTGCACGCCCATGAGTTTGACATCAGCCTTGCGAATCGTATTTGATTATTTAAATGTACCTAAGATTGGTAGTACTACATTTAACGTGGCAATGGCGTTTAACTGAACCTTTATTTGTCAAATCATGAACAAATTTAAAAACATAACAAATAAAAGATAGCAATACACCAACACTCACTTTGTATGCAAATAATATTTCTTTTTTCATCTTCGTGTTACCTATTCTATGATAAAACGACATTTGTTAAATTAATTTAGCATTTAACATTATTACAAAGCATTAAAATAACAGTCATTCTAAAATACTATCATTAATTTTTACTTAGATAATTGGATTGAAAAACTTAAAATTTTGTTGCTTGACACCTGCGGGGCAGCGAGTTTACCAGTTGCTTACTTGTCTCTACTGAAATTTTTTACCATTCATATTGGCATATTCTCTACAGATCGTCAATATTTTACAATTTTCAACTTATTAAAAAAAGGCACGGATAAGAGTAATTATTCCGTTACCTTGTTATATTAAAAAAACTTAAAGAATGCAAATATTCTATTACGATTATGATATGAATTTAAAGAACTAGTAATCAATAAAAAATTTACTGAAGTTGTCATTTATTTGAAGACAATTAATAATTAATTAAAGAACCATCTTCTTATAAATCGGTATCTTATTCGGTATTTCTCAACACTTGCTTAGGTTATACACGAAGCGATTTCGAACTTTTGACCTTCACAATATATTGTCCTTACTTTCAAAGGTTTATGGTTCAAATTTAGCATTAAAAATCTGTACCAAATATTCAATAACTAAAAAAAAAAAAAATCAGAAAATTACATGGTACACTGTTGCTTCAAAAACGTAGGTTTCAATCAATAAAATTACTTTAATACTGTTAGTCGATATACCACTGTACACCACTGTTTTCAATGACAATCTCCTTGAGAAATCAACGCAGTTAATAATCAACAGGTTATTAATCCTTACTTAATAACCATAGATACAAAATAAGAAAACTGCACAATCTGCTATTAGCATAGCTCTAAAATTATATACGCTACAGTTTGTTTAATGTAAGAATTGAAACGCGCGGTTCTTGAATTAGATCCAACTATTCATTCTGCAAATTTACTACATGGCAGCAATACTCAATTATATTTGTTTTAGATAAGTAATAGAGTAGATATTCAAGGTGAACAATTGTATAACACAATACATACAGATACAGACAAATACATTTTTAGTCAAAAAATGTTAGGTACAGTTTATTAGTTATAAGATACAGATAAATCCAAAGACGATCTCAAAATTAAGCCATCAAAATTAATATTTATAAGAAAGTAGGCTTGAAATGTAGTTTCTTAAATGAAAGCTTGAATATCAGAAGTTTCTAAGTGAAGCTCAAAGGAAGCAACTCGGCTGTTACCAAGAAAAAGATCAAAACTTTGAGTGGTATGAAACATATTATTCGAATTTCAAGTGAGTGAAGGTAAAAATGTTGCCAGAAAAAAACGATAATGTTGAAGCTTATAACTGCCTGGAAAATGAAAAAATGAGTTTTTACATGATTGGTCGTCAGTTAACCAACGTTGTGCACACGTCTATCGTCTATTGTTTTTAAGAGAATATTAATACATGTCCTCTCGGTTTTACCACGTATGTCGAAAACATAAAGGCTTACCTTCTTCATAATTATTAGTAAGTTTACCAAAAAAAATTAGAGAGGATCATAAAAAGCTTGCAGCATCAGGTGTTTCGACAATTGTCTTGGTGAAGTTGGTTCGCAGGTGGGAAAACATACACAGGCATGGTTAAAATAATCTTTGAAATTAGTTAACGGATCTGCAGATGTACCACTACAAGTTTGCTAGCTAATAAGATTGCAAACGTCGATTTCAAAGGTTCTAGTACACGTACCATAACATTTAGAATGGAGTTTCTTTTAAAAGCTGTTCCCTCGTCTACACACAATCACAATTATTTATGTTGTAGTTCAGCTTTAATTCCGTTTTCAGGTATCATTGGTAGATACCTACGTAATAGTGTCTGAGACAGTAGCTTCCATTTGGGATTGTATCTATGCCAGAAGTATTGAAACTGTTGTTTATCGAACAAGTTAATAGGCAAAGCACAAGTAATAAACATCAAAAGCAAATCTAAAATAAACTTTTCCATACCATTTTTTTTTATTTGCGCGCGTTGTATTACGTTGATGTTTCTCGCAATTGCTTTTGTACCAGCACACCAAAGTAATTTCACAAACATTACACCATATTTTACAAACATCGAACTTTAAATCAGGATATTCGGTTATAAGTTTATTTATTTGTGCTGCCAGTGACCGCTTCTTACCCTTACGTGTGTTCGACATGCTTAATTAATCATTACTACACGTAATACGACGTACGACTTGTTAAAAAGAGATTGTGAGATGGTCGAGTCACACGGGGACTGCGGTAGGTTTCCGCATTAGCCTGGGTGGGGATCTGGCGCGCCGAAGATTTGGCTAACTTTGCATATTAGTCATATTACTATTCTTTATGAAATATATACAGTTAAGCTGTTAAAATGTTCTTCCATATAATGAAGTACAAATAGATCATAACACGTAATGCGAAGTACCATATGCATATATATAATAGGGAAACGGAGACAGTTTGATTCAACGAACTCGGTCAATTTTCGTATTAGTCATGTATGCAGGCGAGTACGGACCTGACACGCCGAAGATTTGACCAACCCTATTTGTAAGGTTATATCAAGGAGAGATTTCGAAGCTACTTCACTATTTTCGTGTTTTTTTTATATCTAGCACATTTTTCCGTTCTTTTTCCGCAGCTTTTATTATGTTTACAACTACCCCTAAAAAGGCAACAGCGATTAAATATCCATTAAAAAGGTCATTATTGTAAATTATAATCTCAATAAATCAAACTCGTAATACAAAATGTTAAAATGCTTACCCTGTCCTGTACGACGTCTGCCTGCATGCATGGATTGTTTCGCTTGTGAACTTACACTCGCTCAGCGAAATGACCACACCCATTTGCTCTTGTACACCATAGTACGACGCTACAAAAATCAATTTTATAGTTTCAGTTTTTGACTCGCCAATGCTGCATTCGCTGCACGTCTCGAACCTGTTCCTTCTATTTTATAATGGCACTAATAAAATAAAAATTTTACGACAATGAGATTATCCGCTTTTTGATATAAACGATCATATAAAATTAGTAATTCTGGTGTATTTGCTGTAGCTTTTAAAGTCGATTAAATGCGTAACGTTAAATATTGAGAATCGCCGCCATAAATTGCCTAAACGCGAAATTTATGCGGATTTTGTCGATATTAAATTACCCATTAGAATTCTAAACAAATTATCCGGGGTATTATGGGCAGTTTTATAAATATGGAAATTCAGCTCTAAGTTCGCTAATTATATTCAATTAGCGAGGTGTTTATTAAATCATAGTTTCTATGAAATATGTGACAGGAAATTCTCACTTTTATTTGCTATCATCCGCAGAGCACATAATTATAGCTTTTAGGTTTACTATTCGAATTTTCAGGTATTTTCTTTTACTATTTTGTGCAAGTAATAACGTTGCTAATTGTGTGCAGAGAATATTTTCCGATTGCTAATTTTATGTCATTTTTAATCCATCATAAGTGTGTTCATACAGGAATTCTACCTAAGTAAAACTTTTTAAACCTAATTTTATGATAGAATTCGATATAAAATGTACGAAGTTTGTTCAAAAAATAATCGAACTTTTTTCTTGTGCATTACTACTCGCACACTTTTCACTGGCTATCCATTTCACATAACATTTCAGGAAAGTTTGTCTCGAGATGTCCTTCAACTTGATAATTTTATTTTAATGTCATAATTTTTCTCAAAATAGCTTCCTTTTAATACTGATTTCAATTTCGCAAATAAGACAAAATGACCAAAAGCCAGGTTTGGTGAGTAGAGAGGCTGATGAGGTACAGTCACCTGATTTTTGGTACAAAACTGACGAATTGACAAGGCAGAATGAGCGAGTGTATTGTAATGGTAAAAGAACCATCACAATTCTGGCCTCTTTTTGCGAATTTACTGATGTAACTATTTTATATTACTTACGATTAACTATTTGGCTTTGCAGTAAAAAAATTCAAAATGTACAATTCCATTGATATCGATTAAGTATCACTTTGACACGGGACCGAGATTACATGGTGATCCTTTGTCGATCTACTGTGGTGGATTTTTGTCTTAGTATCGTAGCCAGTGTTCCGTTATGATCTTTGGCGTAAATGACTCGTCGCAGTTGGCATCTTCAAGAAGTTCCCGACAAACGTTTACTCGTATTTTTTTCTGCTGTTCGGTTATCAAAAGAGGAGCAAAGTACGTCATTATTTGAAGTTGAGGGCTTTCCGGGCCAAGGATCATCTTTAAGTGAATAACCGTCAATTTGAATCATGTCAAGCACCTATAACATTTTCGTAAAAGTTTTTTCTCGGTATCTTTTAAAATTTGTCACATCGTTGCACCCGGAAATCGCTACGAACGCTGAAACAGCTTGCACTCAAATAACAATAACACGATATATCAACAATTCCTAAAGTCACAAGTTTTTCTGTTGTCGCGCAATTCAAAATGTTAGGTTATTATCTGAACAATTACATTTTTCATAGTTTTTTTCTTTTAACTTGTGCATTGCAAAATTGATAGAAGGCCTCAGGAGTCATTTTGCATACATATTTCTTCACTTACTAATAACAGAATGATGACGTAATAATAATGTTTATTTCAACTTTTAATAACTATTCGAAGATGAGAGAAAAAAGCAAAACACTCGGTTTAACATTTGTACACTTATTGGCACAGTCAAAATTGCGTATTTGAAGGCATCGACTGCTCCTTCTAACGACTGGCACCTTTGACCATGCAGTCTGTTATTCATTTTCGGAGAGGGAAAGAAATCGTTGGGACTTAGGGCCGAACTGTACGGAGAATGGTCTAACAATTCGGCGTTTTGTTGCGTTAAAAAATCAATTGTCTTGCATTTTCTTGGTGAAAGATGACTCGTAGTTCGGGGTTGGTTTTTTAAAACTCAGCGATAACTTATGACAAACAAATGGTTGTATACCAATTGGCAGGAACAGTTCTTTGATCATGGATACGAATTGTTGCTACATGATCTGCTTTTAGAGACAAATGTCGCGACCTTCTTTTTGGAGATGCTTCGAGAAGGGATGATTTTTATTGGCTTTTCTTCACCTTGGAACGCCCAAACAGACGACTGGCGTTTATTTTCTGGCTGGTATGAGTGAATCAAAGATTCATCACTACTGACGATCTTGCACGCTTGGCGGTGAAGTGGTCTGGAATTTTTTGATACCAATTCACCGTAGCTGGTTTTTATTTTTCGGTTAACATATGCGATATTCAACAGGAAACTATTTTTTTGCACACAATTCTTCACACAAAATCTTTTGAATTGAGGTCTTTGAAATACCCAATAATGTCTGAATCTCGCGATATGTCACATGTCGATCTTCTTTGATGATCTTGCACACAGCATCGACTTTTTCCCGAGTTACAGCCTACATTTGTGGTCCTTCATTGCCAAAAACAGACATCAACGAAGCATTCTTGTGGAGATAATTTTCTTCGAAAAATATAAACAATTATTGCGCAAAAAAGTTTTCGGTTTAGTCCTGTTTTTTATCTGACTTGTCAACTGACAGTTCGTTGTAGCTACAACACTACACGTATTCCACTGAAACTTTGGATTTAGGTTAAAGATGGAGATTAATTCTTACTATTGACGTCTAATTAATGACACCTTCTCTGTCTCAGTATGCGGAACTTGAAGGACATCCCTCCTATCATAAGGCTCAAAATCACACACTGTGTTATTGGTAATTTATTGAGGTCCTTTGTGGGGCGGACTCTTTTGTACTAAAGTTAAATGATGTTTAGGATATTGGTAATTAGATTTATTTTAAGTTGCGCAGGTATACGACAGCAATTTTCTTCGAGTGAATATCATTTTTAAAGTGAAATTCCTCTGCAGGATTGATTGAATGTAAGACCAAAAATGGTTCTAATAACACATTTTTGAATGATGGAAGTTTCATTTTTTAGCACTACAAATAATAATGCCGCATTTGAACGTAGAGTAACAACAGCTGTGGTACATAAATTGTAGTAGTCAACGATATTTTTCAAATATGTTAAAAAGTGATCGATTTCAATATCTAACATTCTTACACAACATTTTATCTTGTACGCGCAGCTACCAAGAATTAAAGATGTGAGACCATTGCTTATAACAAAGGTTGTGTCAACAGAATAATTTAATGATAGAGTGTTCCGAGTAAGAAAGCATCTAATAGTATCGAGACCAGCAAAATAGATCTAAAATGGAAAAGGGGCAAGTATACTCCCTTGAGGAACTGCTTTACTTATAATTACTTCGCCGAAGCAAACAGTTTTCATATCGTGAAGATAAGAAAACCAAGGAAGCGCAGTGCCTTTAACGCTATAATAACTAAGTTTGTTAATTAACTTCTGATAATTATTGTCAAGTGCGTTCGACGAACCTAACAAGAAATCACAAGAAATTTTTCTATTTTGTGCAAAACAGCATTGGCGAGGTCGGGATATGTTGTTTGACTATTTTTTATTTTTAGAAACTTGCTGAATATTTGCAAACTAAATTATCTAATCGAAATTTAAATACGTTCTTCATTTCAATTTTACAAGTTTTTCTTATTCGGTGTAGAAGCAAAGAATTTCAATTTAAACATTTCATTGGTGTCTACATATAGCAGGTTACAATAAAATGGTTGTCTACTCCGAACGCAGTATTGATTTGCCGCTAAAATACTTCTCTGCGACGCTGGTATATGTGCGATTCGCGTCTAAAATAACACAATGTGTAAACGGTTACGTCACTGTTGTTTTCGTGAAGATTTTTGTAATCTTTTCAGCAAATATATATTGCTTGTATTGTACATTTTATTATGGTTTAGTGCGACATATAGATAGTTGTGATTGACCAATTTGAAATTGTTTGATATGTATGATCGCTTTCTATTAATTTCCTACTATTTGTCCGATTTATTCGATATAGTTTTTTTGTAATGTTTTAATATTTTCTGTAAATACATTTCTAGCAATAAAATGCTGCATGATAAAATAGGTAACATTTTAAGAAGTGAATTGTTTCTAATCGGAGGAATTTAAGAATGGGGTGCAGCAGCATTAATATTTAAATTGAAGGCAACATTATTATATGCATAGTTAATATGGGATGTAACACATGCACTAACAGAAAAATGCATTATGTATAGGTTTTTGTTAGTTTGTATGATACAAAAATCAATAAAATGATGGTATTAATGATTTATAAGCTTGTGGTTTAACTACGATATTCTCATTTTGTTTCTATTCCAGTAATTAACATGAAGCTGATATTCCTATTACATAAAATAATTGTGCCTCATTTTCTTTAGATCACTTCGTAACTGTGGAATTACAAAGATAACCGTTACATTTTTTTTCTCATTATCTCGAACAGGATTAATTTTTTAAAATATTCTAAAAGGTATTGTTTGAACCCCTCCTGGTTTGAAAGAGCTGTATTTTTCTTTGTAACACGTTGTTAATAAAACTAATAAATACAATATGTACACTATATTTACAGTTAGTTACGAAGTACACTTATTACACTGAATGAGGAGTTAACCCGCTCCACGACGAATTGAAACTCGATTCACTTCTAAATGTTTTACTATATCTTGCTTGGGTGGAGATACACGTGACTAGAGACTGGATTATATGCACTTTGCATATAATCCGGTCTCTATACGTGACAGTCTGCTTTTGATGTATATATAAAATTATGACTTGATTGTTTCTATAACTATGACTTCCTTGATATAGATACACGTATACTGTTTCTTAATATTGTATCCAACACTATAACTTTCTTTGAAGCAGCTACATGTTGTACTCAATTCAAATTGTCTTGTGTTTGGTTTAAATAAGTCTTGGTTTGTCTTATCGGTAATTACAGAACTACCTGAGTGCCTTTACAATAATGAACATTCTGGATAATTACTGATAATATCATAATCGTATTTAGAAACCCCAGCAATAATACCCTAAATGAGAATGAGGAATTTGCTAATGAATACTAACATAAAATAAATAGGGACATTGCCGGGATTTCTACTAATTCTAAAATTCAAACATACTTAATGATAATCCTACGAACATTTGAATGACAACAGACTATTTGTGTATAATAATACTAAGCACATTAAATATACATGAATGTGGGACGCGATTAAATAGGAATAGAATAATCCTTCAGTTTTGCCTGAACAGGTATATAATATTTAAAATAGAATTAATTAATTAAATCTATATTACAAAATCTCAATTATATTACTGTTTCACAATTATATATATTCAGTTGTAAGTTAAGAAGAGTTCCAGAAAATAGGTCGAACATTCACGAACATGGAAAATGGCATTTATGGTAATTGACAACAAAGTAGAGCGCTTAGGTATTGTCATTTTTTTCCATTTTAACGTAACTCAAAACCGTATTCTATGCATATATTCATTGTCAATTATTCAAAATTTGTAACGTAATACATAAACAAGAAAGTGGAAAGACGATAATAACAGTAAAGTGTTTACGAGTTCATAAATTCATGTAATTAATATTTGTTACCCGTATTCTCGTACCGCTAACGGTATTCGCTATTCGCGAGATAAAAGTCCATCGATGCATAAGAATTTCTGCTGTATTTGATCATCGCGTTGCGTTGCCGTGGTTATTGGCATCGCGCGTGATTATATACCTACGGACTTCAATATGTTACAAGAAAATATCCGTGTAGGGAATATACGTTCCGGTATGCGTCGAACAGGTAGATTATGGAGGAAATTGGCTGCACGTACACACGTACTTGCCGGCTAATTATGTTTACGAAGATTAAGCTACAATTACGTAGTTTTGACCGTACAAAATCGATTTTCGTGTATTAGTGAGGTGTGCTCTTTTCTTTCCTACATCTACATTTGCATAAATTTAAGCCTGTACGCTTCGAGGCGTTTAGAAAGCGATTGTTGTTGAAGTGACGTCAAGTTGAACGCATATTTTCGGTTAATACAATAGCGCCACTTACAACGTTATTTCAATCGAGTTGAGTGGTGAATATAAGACGAAACAAACGGCGTTTGAAATTTGTAAATAAAATTTTCAGTGGTAAATACAGATTAAGCAAGCAGATTTGTATTTATTGGGAATTTTATTAAGGGCAAGTAGTGTATATACTTTAATAAATTTAGTGTAAAAGTTATAACTGTTATAATAATCATACCAATAGTAATAATAGTAATTAATACTTTCACCTCCCCTAACTTTCGCCAATTATAGGAAGCATTCACTGTGACATTAGGAAAAACACAGAACAGTTACCCACTCTGAGAGTTAAAATCGAGATTCTGTACTAATAGTCATGTGCACCGTAATCCGTAGTAATAGTAATAATTAATATCTACCTTCTCTTTTAAGTGAAAAATATGTAGAGAATACCAAAAAATTGTCTAATATTTTCTATTATTCCTAGCTAACTCTTTTTGGTGAAAGTTTAGTCCTGCGCCAATAAGATTCTTTTTGATTGAAGCTTAAATAAGTGTAGTAATATCGTATATTCCTCATTATGGTAGGTCCAAGGACCGTGTGTTCTCTCAGTCTGATTATTACATAACACGAGGTAGGCCCAGATATTATATCCTTTAATTACAAAGCAAAAATTGCCGAGCTTTTATGAGGGAAGGTAATTTCACCAGTCGTAACCTAGAAACTAAATACTTCTCTTCAATCATTGCAAAAAATCTACAGTGAACTTATGTATGTGTAGTTTATTATTACTGCTGGAGCGAACCTACGCATCAATACCTGTAATAATGTGGTTAGAATAGTTCAAGATTTACGAGGGCCATCTGAAACGTTTCCGAAATCGACAAGAGAAACACGGTGTTTGTGTGGTTTTTTATTTTTCGATGCAGTCTCCTCGAAGATCGATACACTTTTTCAAACGGTGCTCCAATCTCTTGAAGTAGTATGAGAAGTAGGATGTTTCGAGGTCTATATGACCTCATTTGAAGCAAATCTCTTTTCTCCCAGTGCTTTTTTCAGGTTTGCGAATAGGAAAAAATCGCGGGGGGGCTAGATCCGGTGAATATGGAGGATAGGAGACTAATTCATAGCGCAACTCATTCAATTTGGACACGACTATGCGGGATGAATGAGCCGGTACATTGTCGTGGTGGAAAGGCACTCTTTTCCGCTGTAAACGAGGTCGTTTCTCCTTCAATACCACATCGAATCGGGTCAATAAATCGCTGGAGCATTGTCCCGTAGTCGTCTTTCTCTTCTGCAGATGGTCGATAAGGATCACACCTAGGGAATCCCAAAAAATGGTCGCCATGACCTTTCCGGCTGATGGAACGGTTTTTGCCTCCTTCGGAACCGATTCGCCCGAAAAAGTCCACTACTGTTCTTTGGTCTCCGCTATGTAGTGGTATCCAAATAACATCCACGGTTACGAAACGCAAGAAGAAATCCCTTGGATTGTGTTGCATCTTGGCCAGACACCCCTCCGAATCCATCACCCGATTTCGTTTTGCGGTGTGCGCAAACGCGGTACCTATCGCGCCGAAAGGTTTTCCATACACAAAATTTCATGGTTGATTTTCAGACCAGACACGCCAGTTCAATAGTTGATGATTTGGTTTGAGTTCTTGAGTTAGAGCAGTGTTGTAGGTATGAGTTCTTTTCAAACAAATTATCGTTGGAAATACCAAATCGACGAGGAGTTGATACATTTGGACCTTCACGAACAGTTTGGCATACAGTTGCAATATTCCTTACGCACCTTGTACTTTGTTGCATTAGGGCGTGAACGTTATGAAGTGAATATCTTGATTCGCTTCTTGTTGCAATTGTTCTTTAACTTGGATAATTGGAGCTAATGTACAGAAGGTAGCCCCGACTGAGCGAGAATATTGATAACGCGTTCCACTTTTAAAAGTGATTCCTCTCTACGATCTTCGTGGAAACGCGCTTGTATAACGCACAGAAGCTGTGTGTTCAAATCCCACCGGAAACTGTGAAATTTTACAAACTAATTAAATTTTAATGTTGCAATTACCAAAGAAATGTAAACTTGTGATTTGTAAGCACTGTTGAAGCTCATATCGTTCCACAAAGACATATGTGCCAATGATTTCACCGGCCCATAAAGCGCACCAGCGTGTTTCAGCAATAATTTGTGGATTATCATCGCACCAAATGCGGCAATTCTACTTATTGATATAGCCATTTAACCAGTGCCTCAACACTGACCAAAATTTTCAAATGAAATTGTGGATCAATAACAATGTTTCCTTCGGTCCATTCACCAAATGTATGGTGCGAACGATGATCGTGTGGCTTCAATTCCTATACAAGATGAATCTTGTAAGCACGTAAACTAAGATTTTTACGCAAAATTTTCCATAAACTAGATGGACACATGTTTAATTGTTGAGTACGATGACAAATTGACGCATTTGGATCGTCATCAATTCAATCGCTTGTTGTGTGCGCTGTACGACGTGTTGCGGGATGCGTATTATCGTTCAGAGCGGCACTTTGCAAAGTTGCTCATCTTAAATTTGATTTTAAGGCACTACAGAAAATTAAAACGTTTTAAACCGTTATCTCAGTTCTTTTTTCACGTTAGTATACCACAGAGCCTCTTATAATTGCATTTGTCTTTTACATCTGGCTGGGAACGAATTAAATTTTCTCCACAACGGGTTCGATATTTTTCCATGCTTTTTAGTGAATTTTCTGTTCAGATCAGGGGTCGCGAATCGACCCGCTAGTGTCGTTAATCCGGTTAATAGTTGTTATTGTTGCTGATGTAAATTGGATAATAAACACAGAAGGATAATAACTCGGTTTTACTTACTTACTACGTAAAGCTTAATGGCAACTATAATATGCAGAAAATTCAATTTAAGCATAATAACCAAAAAAAAATTGAAACTAAGATTATAACCTAGTGAACATCCCGTGGTTTCACCCTCGGTAGTTATGTTGGGATAAAGAGAAGAGACCTGTAAAAATACTAATGAGATTTATGTAATTCTGATTTTTACTTACTTCAATTATTAAAAGAGATTTAAACTGTTCATCGGTTAACTTAGATCGGTAAATATTTATTGTGTACGTCATTTTAGAGAATGTTTTCACACACAAGTACAAAAAACATAAAACAGCCCACGGGCAAATTTATGCGAATTATCATATTGTACCACTGCAAGACTCAAAATTCCATGAAAGAGGAGTTTTGTTACATCGCTGCACTATAAATCCATAATTTCTGTGTCAAAAAAAAAAAACATTGCCACCTGAAAGAAATTTCATTTTTCAAATGCGTTGTCTCCTATGGAAAACCTTTCATTGTATTTTTGATTTCTTATTTTGTGAAATAAAAACGAATATGCACCAAATTCGTTGAATAGGTTTTTCTATTATTTAAAGGCATTATCATAAGGAGCTAAATAGATATCCATGTTGGTGGATGGTGCGTATCTTCAAAATCTACAAGTATTAAAAGTCGGTAAAATTGTTGCTATATTTATTCTTGAAACGTAATTGTAAGACCTATTTTTGTGCTATGCAAATGACCATGTTTTTGTCGCTTTCAAATTAGTTTGTTTATTGCAACTGTTTTCAAAATAATTACGTAATATAGATACATACGTAGAAGCAATCTGCTTTAAGTTTAAGGTACATGATAAACTATTCCATTTATAATTAAAAAATTCAAAATTATGTTATTTGTGTTTACTTACCTCGTATGCGATAATAAACACTTAACATCGTTCATTATTTACATGTTTTCATTGTACGTATATAAATCGGATTCGTAATCATTACGTACGTGTAAATAGATAATGAATAAGGAACGCCAAGAACCTACGTAAAATTCGCGCCCGAGAATAATTTTATTTCAAGGCTTTGAACTTTGTTGAACTGGTACCGAAGTCTTTGTGCGTTCTCTCAATCAATACATGTTAAAAATAACAAAATCGGATACGAATCGGGTAAAAAAGAAAACATAAAAAGTAAATAAAGTCATCAGCAATATTTACTTCACAAAGATGAAGTTATTTATCGCGCTTGCACAAACAGCCACCAATTGGAAATGGTAATCTTATGTCGGTATGCTGTTTGTTTATTCAGTCTGCTTATTCCAGATAAAAGCAGCGAATTTATACGCGATACTTTTTTTTATTCTTCTTCCCAGTTTCCGCATAAATGACGGAAGACTCAGCGAAACTCGCTTGACATTTCTCACTGGCCTTATTAAAGGACTCAAAGTTTTGATGTACGTATAAAGCTGTGTACACATTAACCATATTTCACGAACTCCGTCACGGAAGGTGCTCATATTTAGAAGTTTTGGGCAAGATGAAGTGTGTAGTAGCACTTGTTCGTTGTAAACTCACTGGTTCAATGCATCATTCAAACTTGTTGCGTATTGCAATTGAAAACTTATAAGTAACTTTTGTTTAACTAAGATAAAATGCAAGATATATTTCTACGACGTTCTACTTTAATTGAAACTAGAAAAAAATGTAATTTAATTCTGGAGAAATATATTCTAAACAAATTTCTGAAATGTGTTAAACAATAAAAGTTTAATTACGAAAGTGTAATATTTAAGAAATAGAGAAAACTGTAGCGTAGAATTGAGAAATAGGAACTTAAAATTTGAAGACTACGTTAAATTAAAAATTGAGACAAATTTTAGGAATGCAACAAATTTGGTAAGGTGGTGATGTATGTAAAGAAAGCAAATAGCATACAAATATCTCACAATCATTTCAGAGAATAAATGAGATAAACATCTCAGTGCCGGATATTTGTATTTATTTTTTGGGCATTTTGAATTAATATTTCCTTGCCTATGAGAAAAAAGTGTAATCAGCTAGCACAAAATTTGAGAAGTCTGCATTAATTAAAAAACAAATAAGGCATTTTTAATGAGGAGAAACATATTTCTGTCAAAATTGTAATACTAAAATGGAAAAGATTATGTTATAAAAAGAACTACACGACGGTAGATATACACGTTTAATTCATGGACATACGATTCACACATTAAGTTTAGTTATTAATTTTTTTTTTGTTAAAACAAAAAAGTGGTTTACACTAGCCTTTTGATAACCTGAGAAATATTGTTGCGCCATATATTAAAACCACACTTATATACTAGAGCCACGATAAGTTCCAATGCACGTCATTAACGCGACGTCATACATATAATCGAATGACGTCATAAATATGCAATGCAATAATATTTGGTGAAATACAATGTTGTCGGTTGTCTTTGGTCCGGCCATCTTAAACATTGACAGTTCGTAGACTAGGTTACATTAGTATGTTAGGTTAGGTTTGATAGCAAGTTTATGTGTGTATATCCGGAAACGGCGTAAACCTGACATCACGATTTATTGATGACTTGCATTGAAACTTAGTACCTAACAGCGTACCGTTGTGTTCAATAAATGACCTAAAGCTTATGAGCGGTAGTGTACATTGTTTCTTTATATTACGCACATGTGCGTGTAATTTCAGTTACATCCGTAGCATGAATATACTTTTACGAACATTAAAATTTATTTCTGAACAATTGCTGATAGTTGTTTATCCGTTGTAACTGGTTAATTGTGGTGATTTATAACTGTATTGTATCTATAACCGATTAATATGAGCATTCCTACACAATATCACGTTAATATAATATGAAGATTATAAGTTTAATACAGAGATATTTGTTGTTTACACATATTAGGTTATACACTTTTAAAAATATTTTTTTATAGTTAAAATCGAAAATTAAATAAAGAGTGCTAATACACAATATGTACTATAATTTATAAAATAAAAGTTATATTCACAAAACTGTATCGATCAGGATATTAATTTCTGAAAACTTGTTCTATTGAATTAAATTAGTTTCAATAATCTGACGTTTTCGACTATACCGAATATAGCTGTCAACTTTGTAACTTTAGATGGAACACCGTATATATTATTACATCATTGTATTTCTTATTAAACGTTAAGGTATGTTTGATAAAGCAACTATTTCTAACCTTATTTGAAATTTTTTTGAATATTTTTGAGAGATAAACGAATGCAACTGGACTTTCGCGACTGTGGATATGAAACTTTTTTTTTTGAAAAGTAATTTGATGAGCAAGGAAAATTAGAAGTTGTAGTAAAAAGAAAATGAAGGTTTGTTATTCTCAAAATTTAACTGTAATTTCCGAACACGCTGTATAATGGTTTCGAAAAGTTCATCTATTATACAGGGTGAGGCAAAAAATGTTAACATTAAATGGGTGTTATACACTTTAAATTGCAAGGCGGGGATTTGGTAATAAGATTTCAGTTTGGCATCTATTACTCTCAATGCACTTATGAAGTCTGTCCATTGTTGTTGTAAGGCCCTCTGCCCATCTGGTCAGGAACTTCAGAGATGACGTGAGTAACGCGGTGTTTCAAATTGCCCAAGTTGCGAGGATTGCTGGCATAGACTCTATCCTTGATCATGTGCTACAGCCAAAAATCGCATGGCTTCAGGTTAGGTGAATGCGCTGGCGATGGGAGGAGGAACCACCTCTACCAATCCAGCGTTTACCGAAGTTGTCGCTTAGGTAATCCCGATTCATGTTGACTGTAATGGGCAGGCGCGCCCTGTTGTCTTGCTGGTGGTGCGTTCTCCTCCATGAACGTGTTGAGCATGGCAAGGTAATTCTCTCGTTCTGTTTTTCAAAAAAGAAGGATCCAATCACTCCTAATTTGCTCCGGCACATCATCAAAGGTTTACCTTGGAAGAATACCGTATGTACTCTTAAACATCCTTCGGGTGCTGAGTTGTTCAGATGATATAGTTGTGCTTGTTCACACGACCGCTGATGTGGAATGTTGCTTCGTCGGAAAACATGAACAGAGTGTCAGGTTTCATGTGCATCATTGCCAAGAGAATTCCTGTAGCACTTACACGTGCTTGCTTGTCCGCGTTTGTGAGCTGCTACACAATCTACATGCGGTATGGCTTAATTCCTAAATCACGATGCAAAATTCCAAGCAGTTACCTTTGCGAAATGTTAGTTTCTAGAGCTAGCTTCTAGATCTCTTTCTAACGTTGTTCTTCTTGCAATCGTCTTGAACGGACCTCGTACGGACAAATGTCTCTCAGGCAGCTATCTTTCTTCGTTCCTCGATGGGATATTATAATTCCCAACGTTAAAATGGAATGATAAAATGCGCTTGTTCAAAGGAAAACGAATTGCCCCATAGAATTTTGGATCACTGCATATTATTTCGGATAGATCACTCTGCATTGCAACTATATTTGAATAACTAATTAATGAGAGGTATCCCTCTGGATTAGGTTATAGTGGTAATCAATTCCAAGACGACAAAAATTATCTAACGTTATTAGACAGAAGGTTATTATATTCTTTCCATGTTCAAGCTTGTTGTTTTGGTTATGGAATATGAGATTGTATAGCTACAACTGTGGTCTCTTTTTCGCGCATCCGTTATAAAATGCCTTTACAGTATTTGCGGTTAGCTGTTCAACTCCTAGACAGAAATTCAAAATGCATAATTCAATTAAAATCGAAAAAGCAGTGATCATTTTGACGTGGGATTGATACTGATGTGCTTTTTTCCGTTTCTAGTATCCCCAGTTTTCTTTACAAACACGAAACAAACACTCAAATAACAATAACACGACAACTAGACAAAGTGCCAACAATCCGAAAACATATGGTTAACCGGGAGGCTATGGCAGATACAATATTGCTAATACTAAGTCTTTCAATTGGCGCAATAATTCAAAAATGTTATTATCTGAACAGACTTTTAATATAATAACGTTTTTAGCTTCCTTTAAGATTTCTACTAGAAAATTTATCTTGCTTCTTCCTGTAACATTTAAAAATGCAGTGTTAACCACAACACGATTTTCTTTTTCATTAAAATGAAATGTATTTGTTTCGTAAGACCCCCAAATAATTTTGTTACACCAAAATACAGTGCTATACCATGTTACAGATTTTATGAAATGCAATATTTGATAGATTATTCAAATTTGATTTTTGTAATTTTAGACTTTTTGTTTTTTACAACTGCGTACTCTTCTATTCAAAATTAAGAAGTTTAGGCGGAAGAAAAATTGAAACATATGTGCTTAAAGAAATTATTAGAATCATATTAAAGCTCTATCGAAGCTTTTTATTTTTATATATCTACGCACATTTGTAAATTATTTGTATTATTCTTCCTCTACTGGGAGTCACAAATTAAGTCAGAAATTAACCATTAAAGCTAGAATTCTATATTTCCGGGACTTGTCAAAACTTGTAATTCCTTAAAATGATATATTTCAAATGTGTACGATGCTTGAAAAAAAGCAATAAAAAGCAATATAACTTTTACCGAACTTTTTGAATTTTATAAATGTGAACAGCTGTTAAAATCGATTTAACTTTTCGTTAGCGAAATATTTACATTTTCTACGCTCTTTGAATACGAAAGTTCTTATTAATAGGTATATAAAGCATCGAATGACTAATATGAGTCTGCGATATCATTAGCACATGTCTACATTCATATCACCGACATATGTTAGTGAACTATCGTCAATCGCGCAAGGCTCGCGAAATTAGATACGATTTCTTGTCATTAAATAATTATTGGCAGCTTCATGCGTCGATAAATTGAATAAACGCGATGCAAGAACAGCTTTGCTGTTTGCGATACGATGGTTAATAAACGGCTAAGAATAAGTACTTGTAAGGGATATTGTGGTTAGTCTAATTACTTCAAAAAATGCTAAAAGGTATATTGGCGGCTATAAAAGGTGTTTTAATTTGAGATTACTTTTTACATTTATAATAGAACACAGAAATCGTTCAAATGTAAAAATATTATTGCAAATACTACTGTGCAAGTTGCTGTTTAATAGTGAAAATAATATCTTGTAGGTCATCTTGCTGGTGTATGGCAGGCCTCTACTCATTTAATAAAACATTCTGGCATTACTATAGCTCAATTTCAGTAATACCCGGAGCAATAATGTTCTCCTTAAGATTGTCAATCGTCTCTAGATTGTTCACGTAATGTTTTTGCTTTAGATAGAAAAAATCTAGACACGTCAAATTGGATAATCAAGTCGGCTGATTGAGAAAGACATCGAGAAATTATTCGGTCACCAAATCGTTGGCGTAAAATATCTATTCTTTCTGCGGCTGTGTGAAATATAGCACCGTATTGCTGTAATCACATGTTCTCGCCACGCGTCAAATAAAAAGTTTTTAATCATGTTTCGTTTATATATATTTTCATAAATTTCTGTTTTATGTTCTCTTGAAAACTTTTCAAAATTGCGTCTAAACTTTTCCATTCTTCAACTGCGTTAGATAAACAACGTTTTTGTTGAGTTCTGTTAAATGTTACAGAGACGGGTTTCAATAATTTAAAAAGTTTTCGGTCATTCTTTGATTTGAATGTTTCAAGCTTTTCTATAGATCACAGGATCGATATAATCATCGTGCTCTTCACAAATATGTAATATTTTCACTGGTATAAAATTCATAATAAATACTCAAAAAGTGCATATTGGACTAGTAGTAGTAGTTTCTTGGCCTCTTTCTCTTTATACGAAGCATTAAGCAAATAGGCGAAAATATTTTACAATTTAAACCGTATACCCTTTCATTGGTTTTATTGCCAAATCTTTGAGCAGCAAATTCAGTATGTGGGCAGAACAACCTCATTAGGCCTTTTTCTCGTAGTACTCATATTGACCGCGTCGTCAGTTACCTTGCAATTATACTCACATGAATGGATGATGTAGGTGGGTGCTCTGGTATATCTATACTTTTGAACAAGAAACTGCTCCCATCTTCTATCATCAAAACTACAAACAAATTCTTGATTCATTATGATTCACCATGCCGCAGGAAGGCTGAGTTACTTGATAGATTTTTGCAATATTTTGATGTCTCCTCTTTAAATATTTCATTTAAAAGAACCATTGACAACTGAAACCTAGAAAGCGGAACACACCCTTTATTTATGTTTATTTTAAATGGTTGTTGAACTTCTTTTTAATTATAGTTATAACGGTTGTCGACAAGCGTTACGACTATGATAAGCGGCCGTGAAAGTCTGAGATACTATTCAATTAACAGAAGCTGGAATTTCTTGAAAAAATGGCCCTAGCAAGCTGCTTGTCTATTTTTTGCTTCTTGTCTTAACCTGTTCTAATAACAAAGGAACGTAAGATGTCGCCACTGCAACGGTAACTAGTACCTAAATCAAAATTGCCACTGCCGCTCAAACTTATTTTGGCGCTTGAGATTCGTTTATATTTTCATTTTCACCATGCTCATTATTTGGCTGATTTTTAATTTTACAGGACTCCCCATGATTTATAAGTCCGTCTATCAATTATTGCATGCTTCTACTGCATTTTTTGCAGATACCACGACGCCACCCAAGTTTGCCAATGATAGTTTTGTAAACAAAATATTGCCTAATACTATCTTTTCTGCTACCTCTTCTTGTCAGTATAATACGTCGCACGTACACCTGCACTTATTCGAATCGAAAAATTAACTATGTGAAACACGGTGCGGCATTCGGCTTTTTATATATTCCAATGAGTTTCAACTTGTTTGAATGCATTGGTGGAAGAACCGCTGACTTGTGAAAACAAATATCTTGTCATTTTTTGTTCCGTACTTTTTTTTATCAAAAATAAAGTGAGATAGTAATGTTTAAAATAAATATTAGAAAATGTGTTTGATTTGTTTAAAAAAATTGTACAAAATTTGATTAGAAAAATGATTATTATCAACCTGTCAATGATAAAATTATCGATAGAGGTTCCGCATAGTTAGACTATGCACAACTTTTTCCCAATAACTCTCATCAATCCCAAATTATAAACAAATGCAAAATTTATTTGTATTACATTCATATAAGAAAGTAAGTATATGAGGCGATATAAGTGACCATTTTCATAGAACAAAGCTAGTAGTAATTTTTCTTATTTGTTTTGGAACCTTTCGTTTACGTAGTTTCCTATAGTTCAAGGTGACCTCGGTCCCATTCAACTCAAACTACAGATGCTGCACTATATGTGAATGCAAATATTTGTTATCTTCTTTTGCTTTAAAATGTATCCTATTTTGCATTACAGTTGAAGTTGAACGGTTTCTAATTACTGTTTTACTTAAGGCGCCTATTGACCTCTTAATAAAGGTATTCCGTTTAAAATTCACGAAGACCTGTCTCTAGGCATTCATTCACTTTACAAATTAGTTAAAGCGCCATTACGACTTTATTTCTAAATGGAAACAGTAGAATACACCATTGTTAGGCATAAGTAACGTCATTATTATAATTACTTCTACATAAAACAGTAGAAAACATGTCAATTACAGTCATATGACGTCATAAGGAAACAGTTAATGCCTCCGTGTCCTTAAGTTATACGCTTGTACACTATTTAAATGCGATATGTGATTTCAATAACGTTGACTTATCGCAAACAATTTCATTCTTGTTTGACAGCTACCTACACGCATACATATATAAATCTTCGACGGGAATAAGATAAGATCTTAAGCGAAGTCACAGCGTAGGGGAAGAGAGAACATTGTTGCAGAAATTTTCATTATAATTATCACGAAGATTGTTGTATATACGCGTAGTTAACTAGTACTTGTTATAGGTATAGAACTTTCTCTCGGATTTTCAGTCACTCGAAAATGTTGTGTTTGTATTGCGCGACGAGACTGAATTTTAGAAGCGTGTTTACGGACAATAAAACACAGAAGCGATTGCTGTTCAACCGGGGCTCTAGAAGAGCCGTTGGGTATCTCTTTGTACAAGAACCAACAGCAAAAAATAATAATTCGGCGGTCATCGACCTCCCCGTGTTATTTGGTTAGTCGGACGACTTAATAGCGCGGACGACCTGCGAGACTTAATAACTGAATCGATGCAGCAGCAGTAAATAAAATAGCTTAATCGCACGGTCATGTTTTAATATACGGCGTTGTGAACTGACGACGGTGATTCGGTTCGATTTAACAATATGTAAATACGAGTCGCGGTCACAAGTAGGTACGCTCTCTATTCGTTAGTTGATTATCGCAGGCTTACGGTATGTTAGAATACGTAGGCCGTCTTTTAAGTTTTGACAAAAACAAAGGAAGATGTGAAACTTTTTGGAACAAGCTTTATTATAGATTTTTAAAATATTATCCTTTAAAATTTATACACATTCTCAAAACATTTAATATATATATATAACCGGAAGTGTCAAATTTCAATGAATGTTTTAGTTCAATAGCATACCTGATGAAAAGTTGCGAGCTTGAAACGAATAACGCATATCTAGCGATATACCCCCATCACCTCGCACCAATAAGTAATGAAGGCTTCATCGAATCGATTCAAATTGAAAAGATCGATGTGAGGATAGGATTTTATAGTAGCAGTTATTAAACAAGGATGGCGAATACCGTTAGACAGAGACATACTGACACACAATCGCCCTGCAGAATAGCATGCATAGCTCTGGACTTTGTTAACTTAAATCTTATTTCATCCTCCTTTTACACACAAGTATGGCCATCGACACGTCGAAAGTACGTTTATACTACATATGAGCGTATGTATTGAGCGGTACGTATACTCTTTCATGTACCGATCGCTGCAATTACTTGTCGGACACTTGCATTCAACGCCTATACGAAGTTCAGTATTACATCTACATAAAAGAAATGGAAATATTGATAAATTGTGATGTCCTTCTAATTCCCAACGTTAAAATGTAGTGAAAAACACACTTACCTAGAGCACATACGTTGCGGAATTCGAATCTTACCGCAAACCATAATAAATTTTTCATTAAATTTTAACATCGGAAATTATAATGAAAATCATAATTTATCATTTAAAAAGCCAACGGAAGTATCACATTAATTTAAGTAGGAATATTACATGCTTATTGGTTCTAAAATACGAAATAATTAAGCTCATAGATGTTTCGCATCTATTGTGGAATTGCTATGGCCGCATATTTATGCATGGACTGTGCGATTTTTGCTGTTATGGTCGTCCCCTGCGGCATATAAATCGCTATTGTTATTTCTTTGTCAGTTTAAATACATTATACTTATCAAACAGCTTGGTGTTTGATTGTCAATAGTGTCTTTATCAAGACAAATTTTTAAAAGTGCAAGGAAACAGGCATTAAATCCAGGAAAAGAACAACTAACTAATAACAATAAAGCAAAACAACGGATGATATATTATAATTTGGGGCAGGTATCTGTATTATAGGAAAACGAGTTGCCTCATGGAATTTTATATCACTGCATATTACTTGAGATAGAACACTCTGTATTGCATTGGGTGAGTAATTAATGAGAGATATCTCTCAATTCCAAGACGATAAAATTTATCTAACGTGTTTAAACAGAAGGGTATGATTTCCTTTCAGTTTTCAAGCTTATTGTTTTGGTTATGGAATATGAGGTTGTATGGCTAGAACTCTATTTCCGAATTTTTCCAGGTACCTGTTGTAAAATGTCTTTACAGTATTCGCGATTAACTGTTCGACTCTAAAACAGAAATTGAAAATGCACAATTCAGCAGTTCTCATTTTTTCTGTTGAAGTTGGTATTTCAAAAACATGGATGCTTCAAGACTTTACCTTCTCGAGATGATAAAAAGCTGTGTCTGCATATTTTTTATTTAACGTTCAACACGTCGTTAGGCAATAATCTGATGAGTATGGGCAAAAAGACATTGATTCAATGCTTTTCTACTTTCATCAACCTGGCATTGTCATGATGAAGAATGATGTGGTGTTTTCGGTCGTTTCTCTCGACTTCGCCGATGAGTACTAGTGAACAAATTCTTGTGTACCATTTAGCATTAACTGTTCGTTGATCCTCTAAAATAGTGGTTGCGACATATCCAGTGGTTTCGTAAACAACTTTTCTGGAATTCGGTTCTTCTTGGAACACAGTGATTCATACGAATATATCCAAGTTTTGTCACCTGTTACGATGTTATAGACAGATTTTGCAGTTCCTCGGAGGAATTTTTTGAGTATTTCTTCTTCTTCTTCGACATTTTCCTATTAGGAATTCGACGTTCTTTTCTTCCACAAGTTTCTCACATCCCAGACACCCACTTTTAGATTTCTATTCACCATCACCTGTCCAATGTACATTTCTTATCGCAGATTCCCGGAGGTTTCCATTGGAGAACCTTTTTCGGCCATCTGTATTCTGGCATTCTTTGGACGTGACCGTACCATTGTAGTGCTTTGTTCTCCAATTTTTCCGTCATTGAACAGTACTTCCATTCGTTGACATATTTCTTAGGTTCGCATTCTGTCCAATCTTGTGATTTGTAAGCATTATCCAAATAGCCTAGTTCAACCATTCTTACCCTATCTCTTGTTGTTGTTATCATTAGCCATATTTCTGCTCCATACAGGACGATATACTATACTTTGTAAGATTATTTTTTGTTCACTTTAGTAACGGCGTTGTTGCATATCAATCCGTGGAGTGTTTTTGTAGCTTGCTTTCCCTGTGTTATTTTCATTCCTATATCTCTTGAGCATGTACCATCTTGGTGTACAATCGACTCCAAATATTAAATGTTTTATAGCTTTTAATAGTCTTTTCTTCCAAATCTAGATCCGCATTCTCTTGTCCAATACACATTCTGTCTTAAACATTTTTATCTTAAGTCCCCACAGTTCGTATTCCACTTTCTCACCGTGTATTTCATGTCCTCCTTTTCTTTTGTGAAAATAACTTGGTCGTCCACGAATAGTAGTGAATGCAATGTCCTTCCTTTTATTAGTGTACCCACCTTACTCCATTTTCTATACCAGTTTTTTAGAGCTTCTTCTGCTTGTTTTGTTATAGTCATTGGTTTTGTTAATCTATTAACTACTTTTATTTGTGTCATCGGCATTTCTTTACATCAATTAATTCAAGTCTTTCTTTGAGCTTCGGTCAAATTATGCTCAATTTATCAGAAAGCCAAATATTCATGCAAAATCGAACATACTGCAGTCTTCGATATGCCTCATCCATTTCATTATAAGCCACATGTTTTCCTTGATCAACTTGCGCACAGTGTCATTGTCTTTTTTTTTTTGGAAAACAGCTGATTTTAATCGACCTTCACTATATTCATCATGACTGAGATGAAATTCTGGAAACCTATTGTAAACAATCTTGGCCGGTACTTTACTTTACTGAAAGTATTCAATAATACCTATATTCCAAAAGAAGAGAAATCAGCAAAATAAACTTTCATTACTTTTATGGTCAGGCCACGGAAGATAAAAATTGACGCCTACGTGATATGAATTTCTTAAACTGTAGAATATTCTAACCATTAGCAAAAGTTAATAGAAACGCAGATTTTGCATCCAATGTTTAGAGCCTTTTCATTACGTTTTTAGTTTTTATTTTGTTTTAATAATTAACTTCTGGCTTCATAATGCAATTAAAGTACCTTCTAAGTTTAAAATAGAATTCCTAATCACTCTTGAAGTTTAAAATCAGCTTTGTTTTTAAATCAATTTTTACCGCAGTTTCTAAAACGGAAGCGGAAGTTCTTCTCTCATCATAGCTGATTTCCTACCATATTATTATCCTAACTGGGTGGTGGACCCTTTTTGAACTCTTATAATAAGTTCTTTTGCTTCTTTTGAACTCGAAGCACTCATTTCTTTATTGAATTTCTGTAAAAAATTCTCCGTCAACAAGGAGTATCTTTCTCTGGTTGTCGTCAATATGCCACTGAAATAAGCACTTTGCTTTTGCTGTCCTACTTTTTCATATCATAATACTAATCAGTTACTAATCTCAAGTCATTTTTTGATTATATAAGAAGTAGATATTTGAAAAGCCTTCATTTCTTGTGATTGTTTTCTGGGAGGTTTTCGTCAAATTCTTTACCTATCTGGTTTAATAGTGTTTTTGATACAAACAAGTCGTTGATTATTACAAACATTTAAAGTTTTAGTAAACCCATTTATAGCACGTTGTGTTTGTATATTTCACTGGGTTGTATTGCCCGTTTATGAACTGCAGTAACAGCAATACTTTTCCATTTCGCTCTATCGATTCGTTTTCTACTTTACAGTTCGTACATTTTATACACAAAGCTTAGGAATCTTGTCGTTTACTGCACCACATTACGTATATACGTATTACATAATCCAAACGCTAGACTTACATCGACGGTTCATATCTCGTGTTATGAATATCTCTTTTCCTAATTTGAAACAAGAGACCTTTGCGACTGAAAAGCGTTCTACGGTAAACTGCTACACGATTGGTAATCTGCGCAAACTGCAACATTTCTGCTTTAGAAATCTCCCGTTCTATTAAGAAAATGGATACGTATACAAAGCTGAGCGACGAAAAATCGCGAATGTGCATGTTACACAGCAGATCCAGCGTCCGGGAGTTTTCATTTCGTGCGGTGTGACCTATTTTTAAGACTGGCCCAATGCGACGTCGACGGAAAGTCGAACTGTTGTGTTGTATATATTATGTAGATACGTACAATTTCTGACAATTGAATTAGCGTTGTTATGGAATTTTGTTTAGTTTTATTTAAGTTTTAAACAAGCTTTGGTTTATTATCGCGTAGCTTTTCATAATACATTAAAAAATATTCATTATAGCTACTACTATCACAGTACATTGTCAATACAAATTTAAATTAACTTAGCAAGTGCAAACATCGAAGCTATTGCTTGTCTGAAATTTCGTAGAGATTTGTTTATTAACAATGTACAATTATTTTTTTATAAAAGTTTCTCTATTACATAATATTTGATAACAAAAATTTCATGTGTGATATGCAGTCGTTTCTTGGCTAATTTTTCCTGCAGGATTTTGTTGTATAAACGTTTGAAAATTTCATCGATAGCATTGAAGTACATATAATTTTTCATATATTTATTTTTTTATTTAAAGATAAATTGAAAAAAGAAATATACATATTGAAAAAATATCTGCATTATTTACCAACACTCTCATATTATGGTGACTAATGAAATTGTCTTTTAAATACATTCTCCACATCTTGTGGTTATTGAATAAACCGGTGTTAATTTAAGAAATGTATCGGTTGCATTTTTGCGCAATTTCTTAATGGCATTACTAAAATACTTATAATTTGATTTTTGAAGCGACCTCAAAGAAAAAATCTAATTCCATAAGCTCTTGCGCCATCTGTAAAATACATAGGAGATTCAGTGATGGTATGTGGATGGTTCTCTATGATTGAACTAAGAGATTTGGTGTGGATTGAAGGAATATTGAAAAAGGTTTAGAGAAGTATATGATTCTAAATTTAGATTTGTGGTTAGTCTAGGATCACTTTATTTTTTAGCAAAACAACCCCAAATAGTGATAAAATAGCGATTTCCTTGCATTTTACCAACGTTTTATCAAACTGCTGAAAAAATATCAGTCAATCTAGGATTTGAACCCACGACCTTTGCATTATTAGTGCATCGTGCTACCAATTGCACCATAAGACTGAACGTGAGTTCAAATCGCTCTTTAATACCTAGATGTCAGGATGTCTAGATATATCGTAGTATCTCAGCAGACACAATAGCAGCAAGTTCGTACTAATTAAATAAATATTAATATGAAACTCTCGTTAGTACGCCAAACGTTTTACATTCCCGACAAAATATCAGTCAAGGTAGGATTTTAAACTACGACCTCTGCTTTCCTGGCGCAACGAACTACCAACTAAAATAATCTTATCCTCGATTGCTTCATGTAACCTGTTTGCTCCATGTATGTTATCTTGAATTTATTAGTAACGGTTATCCAAAAGTATATCAATTTATCGTTTCTAAACAAAGTTTTTATCAAATCTATAGAAGGCATACGTGAGTTTAAACAGGTTTGTCCAGGCATTCCTCAGCACCACAATCGATATTGACGAGATAGATGGGAAGCGTGGTTTAAGCTGTTTTATAATATCAGAAATTTTTATACGTTATTAAACCTTGTATCTTAGATTTAAATCCGAAAGAAGGCAGAGCAATTTTAGTAAGCCAATGGCAGGTTTCAGACACCGAAATCTATACTCAAATAGAGCAAATTTTCGAAAATTATTCAATTCTTTTAGATAGTATTTCCAAATTACAGATTACCAAGCTGCCATTATACGAAACCCTAAATATAGCAGATTATACTTCAAAGCCTCGTTAGGAAATCCAACAGATAGTATAAGAAGATTAACAACAGACAAATTGTGTGTGGTTATAAATAAGAATCCCGATTTTCAAAGTATAGTGCGTACAGACAAGAATCTAACTGAAAACCAAGTGTGCGAATATGATGCGAACGACCTTTTTAAATTCGAGAACACCACATCATTAGACGCAGAACGTCCCTTTTTCAAATATACCAACATATTTTCACCGCGCCGTAGGAGTCTGACTGAGTCAGCACTAGAAGTCATGGTATGACGCAATACTATAAGGAATTTTTGCGTCACTCTACATCAACAACACAATCAAGCTAAAATAGTAAGTAATTCATTATTTTTAATATTGATACATAGTAGTCTAGCCGTACGCTACTGACAAAACACCCGTTTCAGCAGCATTAGTTTGTATTTTTAAAAATAACGGCTTTTCAAGAAAAGTGTCTAGTTCAAAAACAAAATTTTTCGCTCAAATTAGTTTTATTATTCACTGCTTGTAGTATATGGAAACAATTTCTAATTTGTTCTACATTTTTTTCTGTTAAGATGTACGTCTCTGGGTGTAAAAAATAACTGCATATTACAAATATATCTAACACAATTAACGATGAATGTAGTACATCGATCTGTGAATGGTATTGACTAATAACCAAAATACTATTTAACATGAATTTAAACTTTTCAAATTACACTATCTTATAGTTATAATCACGTTAAACATATTCAAAATTATACTACAGCGGTTAGGTGAACTATAAATATATATTTTTAGAAGACTAGTTCAGTTATATTATCAGAGACCGTGTACCTTTTGTACAAGCAGAATATAATAAACAACACGATGTTGATTGCTGGCAGAGCTTCGCGTTTCAACAGCGTTCTCGCGCTATCCAACCAAAACAAACGCGCCGGAGCTAACTGCAGAGATAAGGAAAGTCAGGGCCGTTCCTATTTTTAAACTGATTGTATTTTAGAAGGTGCCGTGGCAGACAATGGGAGGAGACGGCGATTTCTAAAGTCGTTTGTCGAAGCGAGAGATACGAAACGGGATATGCAGCGGTGTTGGTATTTAAGAGAAAGTGAAAATTAACTTATTATGCGGAGGAAGACGGAATAATTATTTAATTGCAGATTTGTTTATGTATCTAGTCTGAAAATCAATATTCCATTTAAATGCGCTCGTACCTTGAAGAATAAACTAGCAGGATGATGTTTATTTAATATATTGCGCAAATTGCGGGCTACCGATTTAAAATTTTGTATTGAGGTTAAAGAGTGTAGAATACCATCGCGCGGTATCGTATAATACAAAGGCTTCTTAGGATTCTGTTTCATTAATTTATCATAACATTGCACTAATGTTTCTGGTCCCAGAAATTCAAGAGTTCAAGCTTACTTCTTGCAGATTGTTTTGTTAATAAAGAAGTTATGTAATAATAATAATAATAATTTAATTTATGCGCTGTGGTAGTCCTAATTAATGCCGCAAACAGTTCGGGTTCTATCGGTTATTATAGGTATAAATCTTGTTTACCTTTTCCTTCTGTAATCCTTGAGACTAATATATCAATTCTATTCATTCAAGATTTTGTGGTCGATTAGGGGATTATTATATGTACAATGGTCGAAGAAGTAAAACTCAAATATTCACAAAAAATTTCTAATATATGTATACCACAATATTATTATAACATGTTTCGCTATCCCTCTAGCTTCATCAGATATTCTAGCTACAGTGATAGCGAAACATGTTATAATAACATTGTGATAAATATATTGGAAATTTTTGTAGAATATTTGAGTTTTACTTCTTCGATTTCCAACAAGTATCGGCCGATTCAATCGATATTATTATACATATGTATTTGTATTGTGCGTAAAGTATATTATTTCTTGTTTAGACCGTTTATAAATATAATGGGCGAAACATTTATTTATGTAAGTGTAGTCATGTTATTATTTTATTATTAGTTTATAGTTAAATAATTCTGCGAGAGACTCTTCTGATAATTAGTTATCAATTAAATCTCCTTCATTCGATGGTTAGGTGTTCTGGTAAGGTCATTAAGGGACCACCGGTCTTATATAATTGTCTTACCATAATAAATCAATAATATAGTGCAAGTAAAGATGATAGAATTTAGATCTAGTAGTTATTATTCTTGTAAATAATGAATATCGTTAATAAAATTATATAAAATTTGAAATCCACGCAGTGATTGTTGCTTTATATAATCTTAGACGAAGTAACAAAGATATTGCAAGACAATTGAAATTAAGTCGCCCAACTGTCGACCATAACGTTAGAAAATGTCAAGATGCTGACTAAATAGCAAATGAACAAGATGGAAAGTAACGACATCAGCAGAAAACGTTGAAAAATTATGACGAGTAATAGAATAGACGAGAAACCGGACTTGAAATTGAATGAAGAGTCGAGGAGATTCATTTCTACGAAACAAAGATATACAGTTCCTGTGCATTTTATTAAGGCCACCTTATAAAGTTAAGCTTTTGTGTGTTCTCAACGGGATAATTTACAAATATAAGTATAAAATTCATGAATAGGGTTTACAATACCTATCTAAATACGTTCCGCAAATATCTTTCTAAGAAATAGACAAAGTGCCACTTCATTTCCTCTTGCCTACTATTTCTTCATGCGTTTCGTGACCGTGGATGAGACTTTGATCCACCACTACAAACTGGAGACCAAGGAACAGTCGAAGCAGTGGACTTTTCCGGGCGAATCGGCTCCGAAGAAAGACCGTTCCGTCGGTCGGAAAGGTCATGGCGGCCATTTCTTGGAATTCCCAAGGTGTGATCCTCATCCCCTACCTGCAGAAGAGAAGAACCATCACGGGGCAATAATACAGCGATTTTTTGACCCGGTTCGATGCAATATTTAAAGAGAGACGGCCTTGTTTGCAGCGGAAACAAGTGCCTTTCCACCACAACAATGCACCAACTCATTAATCGCGCGCAAATGAGGAGATCATCGCTGCTATAGATGGCTATTTTGCAGACGTCGAAGCATCCTACTTTTCAGACGGCTTAGAGAGACTGCACCACCGTTTGATAAAATGTATTGATCGTCGAGGATACTACATCCATAAATAATACTAAAAATCCACGTCAATACCGTGTTTTTCTTGCTGATTCTGGTAACTTTTCAGGTCACCCTCGTAATGATGAGTGGATATATTAATTTCAAATAGCAACTGTTTTTGAGATATAAACAAATTCGAGAATTTCACCGACCGTGGCCTGATGTTCCTGAGCCACCAGAGCCAATTCTCACACGTTGAAGAACAGCAACCCAAAATTTATCCTTAACGTATGTTATTACATTAAATCTACTTTCGCAGTAGCCAGAAGTAACTTATATCTGAATACCTTTTATTAAATAACAGATAAGTAGAAAAACACACTCCGGAATATTCATATTTTAATCTTAAGTGGTTATCCGCATTCTTTTAATCGACGATCATCGAGGCGTACGCTGCATTGTTTTGTAAATGCATATAACCCAAAGGCTTTTATTTGTCCCCCAAATTTAGGGATGAACGTACCTGAATTTGTAGTGAAAATAGAATCTAATTCACGCAATCTACACGATAAATTTAGTGTATCTCCTGTAAGTCTACTGTGTGAATGTCACGTAATCCCTATCAAGTAACATACATGTCTAAATTTAGCCTAAGGTTTAAATTTATTTTGCGTGGGGTTATAGTCGCAAGGAAAAATATAATTCCTTTAGCAAGTTCGACTGCTAATTTCTTCCTGTGTTGTTAGTTTCTTCATATTTTTTTCCGCCTCAAATTCTCCTTCAGCGAAATAATTTCTTTCTCTCATTTTCTCTACACGTCCTCGAGTATTTGTTGAGATTAGCGCGAGTATCTCGAACGAATCGCCATTGCAATCGGAACGCGCGTCACGTTCGCGTTTACTGTATTAATGGATCCGAATCAACTCGGCTTTTCTAATGTCGTAACGCAGTAACAACAATACACCATCAACGAGCAACGAAGACAACGCAACGGACAACAATAGTAACAGCCAACAGTTCGACAACGACGGGGACAATAACGGCTTCGAAATAGTCTCTTTTCTCGCAATTTGGAACGTCGTCGTCGTTGCTGGCTGGCAGTTCTTTGTTAATGACGGTAGCTTGCCGGCCGGGACTACAGCTCGTTGCTTGCTTTTATCCGATAAAAAACTCCCAACCGTTCGTCCACACAACGTTTCCCGAACATATTGGGAATTAGCGCACGTGCCGTTTTAATTACTGGGACGCGAAAAGCTTGGGCGGGGGTGTTGGCGGATGGCAGGAGGGAAGTTCGGGGCGCACTACATAGCATAGACAAACGCAGGGGGACAATTTTCAAATGCAGCTTTACGCGTCGGGAGAAGGATACGCGGAGGAGATCGCTTAAAGGTTGATCTACTGGAAATTTTCCACGACGGCGGCAATCGAGTTGTTCTTTGAATGAACAAGAAGGTTTGATTCGGCCGTAGATACACATATTAGTAATGGACATATTTTAACAAATAAAAATATTTTTTTTTCCGATGAAAGTCTTGGATAACTGTAGCCCATTTATTTTAAGAATGCAATAGATAGCCGGTGCAGCTGGCGTCCCGGTTACACTCAATAAATTTCGCACGCTCCACAGAATGGCGGCTATTCAAAATGTAATATGATAATCTTCTTTCGTAACAAATTGGAATTACAATACGAAATTTTGAAGTTATTATAGACGATAATATCGGGTTTTATTTACCACATTGTAACTAAAATGCATGGGAAAAATTACCTTTGATAATTAAATGATTCAGTTTCAACAAGCTGTACATGTGTTACATGCCACTGCGACAGCATAAACTGTGCTGTTGTGATAAGTAATTTGACGCATTTATAAAAGTGGTAATCCTACTAGCTATATTTTCGCTGGAATTGTTTCATACATTGTTGGTTGTACAGTTAATACACTCCTATTATTATTATTATATCGAGAAAAGGAATACATCACTCAAAAAGCTAATGTTTCTACTTAAGGACTTTTGTTTAACAATACATGTATACAGTCCCTGTCCAATGTATTAGGGTCACTTACTAAAACAGCGATTTTGTTAAAATATATAATGAAAAAGGTATTGTAAGGATAAGTTCATGCAGAGCTGTTTATAGACATCGTCACAACTATATAACTAATATTTTGTAATGCCTCCTTTGGTTTTTATAATTGCTCTTATTCTTTTTGGCATACTGTCTATACAAGCGTTAATGGTATGTCTAATTGTATTTTGCCACACATCGTCAATATTTCTTACTAATTGTTCTTTTGTAGTGTTTCTTTTCGTATATAGGTGTGATTTTAGAACACTCCACAGGTTCGCAGAGAGGAGAATTTCCCGGCCAAGTTAATACTGGCAGAGCGTGCGTTTACAAAAAACTTTGGTTATGCAGCATGGTGCCTTATTATGCAGGAATGTGTAAGGACCTTCATTCGGATCTAAATCATCAAAGCATCCTCCAACGCACGCTTATATTAGTGTTGATTCATAGTGCCTTGGCAAAAATACAGTGGTCCAGGACCTTCGACTGATATACAGGACCGTACCATAACTGACGGTGGGTGTTTCACCATTGTTAGTACACTAGCTTCACCAAACCGTTCAGATGGAAATCGTTTAACAAATTCAGCTCTTTTGGTCATGGCTTCTAGTTTTGACTCATCGCTGAATACGATCTTTAACGAAAAGACATTGTTCAAACAAAAGAATTTTGCTTGATTTATAAATTCATTCAAGTTATTTTGCTTTACCTTTCGTCAATCTTCAGTTGTGTAATATTGATAACGTTTTGCCCATTCATAACGTACTCGTTTCATCATCGGTGTTAATCTTAGCTTTTTCAGGGTGCGTCTGCATTTTAATCCGGCTTCGTACAATTGTCTACGTACTGTACGCGTGGATATTTACACCCCTTATTGAGACATTACATTTCTTATTTCTTTGGCGGATAAACCTCGGTTTTCAGTTGCTACTTTCAGGATACGTCGATCATCTCGATGAGTAGTGATCCTTTTCTTGCCGCAAAACTCTCTTCCGGTACTTGTAGTGGATATCTTTTTTTTCATTAAAACGTCGATTCGCTGCACTGTTTATCGGGATATTTCTTCTTTCTTTGCAATTGTGCGTTCAGAACACACTCCTGTACCCAACGATGCCTCAATACGCAGTTTCTTCTTATTTGGTATGCCCTTTTTTACCCATAACGAAAAAATATAAAACGCATACAAGCAATAAGTTAAAGTGCAACACTAACACGTCGACCCGGAAAAAACATTGTTACATAAACAGATAAATATTGTTTCTATAATAGTAACCAATCCAAATAATGTTCTACGAACTAATGCGTCTTTGAATGTTGCTTCTACCCATGTTGTATACAGTACAGAAATTTGAAATCTTGAAATTTTATGTATACCTCTGTGTATATTATCCTAAAAATCTAAGCAATATTTACTTATATTCTAACTATGCTATTGTGGTGACATTGTAAAACTAACTGTCTCTTTCTAATTTAATATAATAAACAAGATGGAGAAATGTACGCATTTTAATGCCCTATCCTATATCAACGGATCTATATCGTGCGTACCTATGTTGAGAAGAAACATACTTTCCGCATTAGGCTTTAGAACTTATAGGTCATCATTTCACGTATGGACTATACATATTTGTATTATAATTCATTATACGGTATGAATTCGTATATATTTAGTAAATTGCAGTTTCCCGCTACAACAAATTTCTATTCGGACACACTTTAATAAATTTGATTTGATTTTCTAACACCTTCTTGTAAAAATGTATACAGTAAAATTATAATTTCAAAAATCTCTATAGATCAATACATTTAAAACATACGTGATTGATGTGAACAGATGTAAATTAATATCATGCTGCCAATCGTATATCTTCGAACACATCGGCATGTGGTTATTAGAGACCGCTAACATCGTAAGGGATATGACTCACTACCATTCATATTGTGGCTGTAAATATTAATACAGCTGGAAGTACTTGCATACTGAAGTTAACTTTCCATAGTTTACAACTTCTGTATACTTTCTATTGTGAAGTTTTAATTTTTAAAACACACAAAAAGACTATATTTTGTGTTCTTTTCAAAAATATATTTAGTTTTTTTTTCTAGTTAAATTTCTTCATTTTTTTTATACCTCTTCAAAATGTGGGAGATCTCTATGCCCCACCCTGTATCTATGATATAAAATTATTTGACACGTACGCACACACATACTTCAATTAGCGAGAATCACATCCAAAATCAGCATCTCCATCTCTGAAACTATTTGGGAAATGTTTTCATTGCCATGATAACATACCGAAGGCAATTGTTTACTGATATCAGAATGTCAGAGTGGTGATATCTGAACGTGGTCGTAGAGTGGCGCATCAAACAAATGAGAATTAATTTCGGTAACTAATACATAGGCATCAACAAAGGTTGTGACCTCCTTATTTATGTGAATCCTTCAAGCTATTTAGAGAAAATTCCTTCCGAAATAGTATATGGTAAAACACCTTGTGGGCAGTATTACTCTACTACAATACCCAGAAACCGTTGATCCAGACGAATAACTTTGGGCCATTTCGTCAACGGCGTTTTATTGGAAGATTGATCTATAAAACCATCAAAATTGCGTGTGCGAGTAATTAAAAAATAACTTTATTTCTTAAAATTTACTTATCAAATTCTTTTTAAAATTCAACGAATACGTTAGGTTTTTGTTGAACTTTTGCCGTTGGAAGTGTAGTACCATTTAGTAAGTATCCTTTTTTTATTGATATATTGTCCTTTCTGGTATAAATTTCTTTTTCTCATAAATATTTAATTTATATAGTCAAAGCAAAACCTTAAATAAAAGAATCTACAACTTACACCATAATAAGTATTGATTTCTAAAGATTTTGTAAAGCGTTTGTACAACTGTGTTGCTTATGGTAATCGTGTTGACTTTGTGACCTATCTTCATTGTTCGAATGTTTTTCAAATGCCGGATGTAAAATACCAACTACGTTCGTGACATAACGACCTGAAATATCCAGTATCATCTGCACTAACTTACAAATAATGATTTTTAATTTTATTTTTGATGTGAACAATAACTTTTTCATAACATTTACTATGTTACGACGTACGATGGATTCATCAGAAATACGTGTTTGCGTAGAATCTTCCAGAAATAGACGTAATGCCAGATGACTAGTTTTATAGAGGGGATATTTGCAGCTAGAAAAGTTTCATACAATAATTAGTTTAAATCATTTTCGTTGCCCTTCTCTGCTGATCCGGTATTATTTAGGAGTTTTGGTTTTAATATACTGAGTACTACTATCATTACCCCGATAAACTTCCGATTAATTTTTGATAGACAAGAAGTCTGTGTAATTAGCAATTGAAAGTTCTATTGTTTTTTTGGCTCCATATTACCTAGTAACTGAATCGATAAACAAACCATGAGCCAGCGATAACAAAGTAAAAAACTCTAAATAAGAACATCCTAAACGTGTTTCATGTATATACATATATTAAAAATAAAATAAAACTAGATCTCGTTAGGTAAATAAATAATACTAGTAAGAAACCTTACACCAAATGTTATATTGTATTTGCTTAAATTGCTAGAGAAGAAATTAAAAATATTCTCTAAATATTAACCCCTAAGAAGAAAAGATAAAAAGACAAGTTTTCCGAGTAACAATAGATACTTAAAAACAAACAATTGTTAGAAACGAACCAATAAAAAAACGAGTAATGCAAAACTAAAGGATTGAAAGTATTAAAAAGTTGTATTATTAATCCTGCAGGAACAGTGCGCGCTCATTGGCGGCGATGATCTATTTCGAAAGCGGTTGGACATACTTGAAGTTAGGATTCATACGCGGTTGGTTAGTATTTGTATGAATACTATATTAGATTGATGATGGTGAGTCGACGGCATTCTTTATTATGTTCGACGAGTGTTGATAGATTTCTTAACCGATTTCCATTAGAATGCAGTGGCACTATTATTAACTGTATTGTTTGCAGTATCAATATTTTACCGTACAATATTTTTGGGTCTAAAAGACGTGTTCATAGTTAACACCGGTTATATGCGCAACCGAATGGTACCATGTTATAAATTTCTATATAATTCCATTCGTATGTTAACTGTGTGCAACATTCCACAAAATATTATAGACAATGAAGAATTTCGAAAGTTTTAGGCGAAAATACGTTCCGGAACTGAGATTGCCAATAACAGGTCAACTACAGTATAATTTTCATTGAGTGAGAAAGACAATTACGGTTAAAATAAAGGATGAGTTAAAGATGAAAGGATATGGCTGACAGTAGATGAAACAACGGATGCAACAAAGAATTGTATTTTAAATGTATTAGCGCACGCTTTAAAAAGCGGTGGGGCATCCTTGCCTCTTCTTTTACGTAGTAGATATTACAGAAGACAAACGTGGAAAGGATGGTAGAAACTATGGGAAATACCTTTGGAAAGTTCAATATATCGGCAACCCAACTTGTAAGGTCGATTACAGATGGGGGTTCGAACATGGTTAAAGCTGGAAAATTACTAAAACAATGTTATCCTCAATTACTTCGTGTAACATGCTTCCTCCATATATGTTATTTTGTAGCTGAATTTATTAGAAACGGTTATCCAGTTTATAGTTTCTACCAAAAATGTTTTTATTAAATGTCCACGCATTTGTGAGTTTAAACAGGCTTATCCGGGCATTCCTCAGCCATCTCAGCCGGTATTGACGAGATGGGGAACGTGGCTTAAAGGTGTTTTATATTAGTAGGAATTTTTACACAATATTAAACCTTGTATCTTAAATTTAAATCTGCAAGAACCCTAAGCAATTTTAGTAAGCCAGCTGCTGGTTTCGGGCACCAAAATCCATACCCAAATAGAGCAAATTTTCGAAAATCATTCAATTCTTTTAGATATTTCCAAATTAGAGAACACCAAGCTGTAATTACATAAAGCGGTAAATATAGTAAATTACCTCAAAGCCACGTTAGGAAATCTAACAGATAGTATAGGAAGATTAACAACCGATAAATTGTGTGCGGTTATAAATAAGAATCCCCATTTTCAAACTATAGTGCGTATAGACAAAAGTTAACTAAAAACCAAGAGTGCGCAGTATGATGCGAACGACCTTTCTAAATTCGAGAACACCACCTCATTAGAGGCAGAATGCTTCTTTTCCAAATACACCAACATATTTTCATCTCGCCGTAGGAGTGTGACTGACAATGAGTCAGCACTGGAAGGCATGCTAATGACTACAACGGATTTTTGTGTCACTCTATATCAACAACACAATCAAAGTAAAATAGTAAGTAATTACATTATTTTTAATATTGATAGTAACTGACCTGTACGCTATTGCGAAGGCACTCGTTTCTGGAGCCTTATTTATCGTATACTATTCACTGCATGCGACTTTGTTAGAATTGACCTCATGCTGATAATTTTTTTGTCAATTTTTAAATTTGAATTTTTTTCTACATCACTTAATCATTTATAGAAATTTTAATGAACGTTTTCATGTATTATTTTGTACATATCACAAAATAGAAATTAGTCTCAGAATAAATTTCAATAAAAAATGATGTAAAATATGTATATACCCTATTGTATGCTATACTGATGGCATTATTCGTGAACGATCTTGCACGCCCACGTAAAGTGACAGATCCAATATTATCTCATATTACGTTAAAAAGAAATGATTTCGCGTTGCTTTTGTTAACTCTATACCAATAAGAATCACATTGACCAGGTATTTTATACAGTTTTATAATAGAATATAAAGTTCTGAGTAGGTTAGCTTATAATCCTGAACTAATTAGATTACATTTTTTAGATTTTTCCTGCATAGTGCTTCATTAAAATCCTGAATGCATTATCTTTACCAGTACATATTTTGCGATACTACCGTTGTAGAATATTGAGAAAAAACAGGAGCGTTCCAAAATGCGCAAACTAAGCGCCATTGAATTGAACGCATTAATTGAATTAGCAGAGCTGTAATGGATTATTGCACATTAACAAGTGCATTACGATATTGTTGAACGCCAACAGTTGTAACGGACAAACTAGAAATATTGGTTCTAGTACTTCGTTTGTACTTAACCATTCATCAAGGTTTTAAGCATATATAGCAACAATGCGTATTATTTAGAAGTTTTACGGTATTTAAAGTTAGATGAAATGCTTTAGTTATATGCTGTAGGAAAGAAATATGCAAAAAAGTTTCTATAAAATTTGCGCTTAAGAGTTAGTAACACAAAGAAAAGCTTTTACAAAATGCATTGATATTACAATCGTATTAGTGGCGCTTGCATTCTACATCTGGTGTCACCGTGTTAAAGGAGTTTGGTGATGAAAGTCGACACAAACTGTATAAACCAGTTGATTAACTTTTTGGAACTCCGTATTGAAACTCGGAGTCCCATGTGAATCTCTTGGGCGATATCAACGTCACAGATTTTGGTAATCTTTCTGTTAATGGTATTAAGTGCCGATTATAATCATTCTAATTTGCGAATTTCTTTACCTTGCAACACTGTACGTACTACCTCTATCAATGATAATATCAGCAAAAAAAACTTTGGGAAAGCTAATTTTGATGAGGTTTATAAAGATTTCCTTAACAAGGATCAATCATGCCTTTTTACGGTCACAAATATATCGATGAAACAAGCAATACCTGTTATAGCATTGTTTATAACATTGTGCAACAGTCTGTTCCTTTAAAAACCACTAAATGGCCTACATAATCAGTATGGTGGGTGCACTCATAAACATGTTAAAGATTTATAATTAAAGGAATGCTATCGCCGAAAATATAAAAAGTCGAACATCACAGAAAATCTGAATAATTTTAAATTGTGGCGAAATAAAATCAAAATTAATTCTAGGTTTTATTAAAATCAAAGAAAAAACAATATTGGTACTCCTGAAGAGAATGAAGTTTTCAGAACTATAACATCGTTCAGGGAGAGGTATTAAGGACTTTAAAAGATTGTGGCCGAGTATTGGCCTCTCCATTATGCCATCCCTTTAACTTATTAATAAACATAGCTACTTTTCTTTATTTGGAAGGTGAAGGTTATAGGAAGGTTGCAGACTGCTTGCTATCATAAGGAACTATGTAAAGGTGTTTGAAAAGCATGGATTTTTCGGTAACCGGTCAACAGTAATAAATTTAGTAATCGTTAGACTCACTTTATTTACGATAAAATATATATGAAGTAACAAATAGATGGACCTGCATAATACATTTGATCTATATTACTCCAGAAGTTAGGCAACTGGGTTTTTCGCATTTCTGGTTACTTGGTTCTCATCGCACTTCAGTTTATATGGCTTACATGGCTTAATTTATACCCTACCTCTGGTGTTATCCAAGGAACGAATTTGGGGCCTGTTCTATTTAGCATTTATATCAATCCTGTATGCGATATGCTTTGTTGTCATAATTTTTTTGTTGATTATTTAAAATTTTAAGACGTTATTAATACTATTGAGTACTGTCTTTCTTTGCAAAGTCAGTTGCACATATTACAAACATGATGTATCAATAATTGGCTAAACTTGAGTGTGAATAAATGTATTTTTGCAAGCCATACACGCAAAGTTATATACTACAAACTATGTATTATACTTATAATATTAATAACATCTTATCTGAGCGGTCAAAAATTAAGGATCTTATAGTAGTATTCGATTCAAAACTATGCTTTGACCAACATGTCTCGACAATAATCAGCTCCCCACTAAAAACATTAGAATTTATCGTCCGTAGTACAATGTCCTTTTGACTCATATAATAGACACAAGCATTTCGGTACACTCCACACCGCACAAATTAATCCTTTACTCGTATCTTATAATTAACATTATATAAGCATTCCAACTAAAACGGGTAAGAACTTTTCGAAAGAAAGAAGAGTAGCAGGCGAAATTATAATAATAGTCTGGTCATTTCAAAATCCTAATTTGTCCCCTTGAGCTTTTGTGGAATCATCTAGACCGACGTCCTGTCTTCATAGTTCGAAGTCTATACTGTCTAAACGTCAGCATAGATTTACAGTAACTAACTTGGCAGTTGTTACTGAATATGTTAGTAAGCTACTTAAATATCAAGACCAAGTTAGTCTACTATATACAGAATTTTTATATGCTTTCGAAACAATTAATCATGAAATATTCCACAATAAGCTAGATTGCTTTGGGTTTACATACACCTGGTATGCCACACGGCTCCATACTAAGACCACTGTTGTTTTTATTATTTATCGATTATTTGTTGGTTGGTGTTTCCAACTAAGAAGATATTGCGCTTGGTGCATGACCAACAGGCTTAAGCTAAATGTCAACGAATGCGGGCATATCGGACTATACAATGAATAGTGGGATTGTGCTTAGAGTTGAATTACCTAGAGATTTTGGAATTACTTTTAAACTTTGTTCAGTACATTGAAAAACTTTCCCCGATTTTTTTTAAAGGTTTAACTTCGTGGTATGAAATTCCAGGCAATTTAGTGACCTAAATATATTAAAATGTTTTTACTTTCTTGATTAAGTATAATTTTACAGTGTATATATAAGCTTTTTACTATTCTTCTGCCCTGTAACTGGTATTCTGTTAGATAATGATAGTGTGTATTACTCTATCATTACTATTAGAAAGGCTAAAAATGCAATTTGACTGGAAAAATTGGGCATCCCCAAAGTTTGTGAAGGTTTAATACGGGGTAAAAGCGGACGTATAGACGACAAAAATTGTGAATGACACCAAATGTAATTATTTCAAAAGAATTGTTTCCATACATTAATGTTTTCATATACGCTTTGTGTTCGCAAATGAAATATTGAATATGAATATTTTTTTCAAAATTTATTAAATTTACTTCCGCCATTTGTCGTTGTGTAATACTAAACATTCAAATTTATTAAAGTTTCGAAATTACCTTAAACTGCATATATCTGTCTGTTGTTCACGTGCATTTTTACTTTGTTCGGAAGCGTATAATTTTATTTCCAGTAATGCAAAACAACAGTCTAGAAACGAAACGGAATGAATCCCAAAACAGTTGTATTCATCTACATTATAATTTCTAAAAATGCAATATTTCTTTTTTTTGCTTTTATACTTCAGTCATTATCAAGAGCGCGTTACTGCATCAACGGCTCTCAGCGAAATGGATGAGATTTAGTAGTGGAAGTTAATTCTTGCTCGGATTACGTCTTGATTAATCTTCTTACAAGCTCCTTATTTATTCAGTTCTCTCTCTTTGGCTAGCGTTCGTTTCGCGCTAAAAAGTTTGCTTCAATTAAACGTACTATAATCAACAAGTAGAACTATAAGAAAGTATTGCATGTGTTTATATTGCAATACTGTTGAGTTTTGTAAAATAATGTTTTTTTCTTGATCACGCGTTCTTTTCTGAAGAAAATTCGAATCACTTGCATACATTGACCGAGCAAGTATTATGTTAGAATATTTTGGCTATCTTCCAAGCTCATCAAGTTGAAAGAGAGACAAGAATGTTGTTTCGTTGCTTGTATTTGCTTCGTTAGATTACTCCATTGTTTATTTTTATATTAAAATGTTAGGAAATAGAAATGGTAAACGTTAACAACTATTATTTTAGCAATATATTGAAATAAAATAAATATTTGGAATATTCTCAGCTTTGTATTGTTAAAAAATATTAAATATTACATTTATTTTTTAATTATCATGTAACATTTTGTACCTTCAAGAGTCTGGCGAATGCGATCTTCCTTCTAAAAACTTGTCACTCTCTACGTATCATACGAACGATGTTGCTTTTACTGAATATTCTTTGTGAAAGGAAGTTCCATTTCTATAGACAGCCGGTGGTGGGTATTGATCGAGCAGAAGCAACTTGCACATTTTCTTGGAACGTGAAACGTAAGCAAAATGTGACCTTAGCAAGTTCGTATTAGTTGTAAAGTTATTTACCTGCGAAGGTGTATTCTTATTATTACTGGAAGCTGTGAAAGACAGATACAAGAACAAAACTGTTTAATTAACACCTACACCACCGCTCATAATAGAATGGACACTTTAAATTCTAACAAAAAATAAATAAAAAGAACTATTCATATAATAACTCTATAAGTATGTCCACATTTTACAAATTAAAGAACGCAGCTGATAAATAACCAAACCGGAATATTAGTTTTCAAAATCTTGAAATAATTAGATACAGTTCAAACAATACCAGGTATAGATATTTTAAGTAATATACGGGTAGAAATTTTATGACACTGCAAATGAAACCCGAATTCTAAGAATTGACTGAGTTCCTGCAGAGATGGCATTTACCCCATAAAGTATGCATAAATTACATTAATGGTGCGTTTAGTTTATCATTAGATACCGTTACGTACAGCTCGATATTGTTATTTCTTTGTGGAACTAAATAATCTATTTCCTGTGTAAAAATACATCGCAGAAAACTGCTTAGTATTGAAACACGATCAGCAATATTAACGCTTCATCAAGAAGTATATTCTGTACGGAATATTCCCGGGTAACTTAATGTAAAAAAAATATACAGTAAATTTAACTGTTCGCCGCTTCGAGCAAACTGGTACACTTACTAGTAAGAATCGTCTAGGACATCCTCGAGGAACATTCAGGGTCGATGATGAACGCATAAAATTGCTTAATAAGGGAAATGGACGAAATTACGGCAAAAATGAATCGGGCTAGAAACAGAAAGATATCTGTTATCACAGTGGAACGTCATTTAAAAGAAGCAAACCTCCACTGCCGTATTGCTACACGAAAACCGTTGCTACATCGTGGGAATAAACAAAAACGTCTCCAGTGAGCTAACATTCACAAGAACTGAACAATAGAACAGTGGAGAAACGTACTATCGACTGATGAGTCCAAATATGAAGTGTTTAGTCAAAACCGCAAAACATTTGTCAGGTGGTCAAAAGACGAGGAAATGTTTCCTGTGCGCATTGCACATACAGTAAAGAAAGGTGGTGGTTCTATTCTTGTATGGAGTTATTCAAGCGGAACAGAGGATTTTGTGAAAATTGATGGAATAACGAGGAAGGAGAATTATCGCGAGATATTAGAAGAAAATGCTCCACCATCCGGATTGCGCTTAATAGACAAGAATTTTGAATTGACGCACGATGATGATCCGAAGCGTACGACGTTATTATGCAAAAACTACGTCGCTCGTGCAGAGAATGAAGGAATATTAAAAATAATGACTTGGCTTCCCCAGAGTTCAGATCTTAATCCGATAGAGCTTCTGTAGGACGAACTAAATGGATTCGTCCATTCAGTTTTGTGCAGCACTGTATATTTGCCTTACCAGCACTGCACATACTTAAGTGTGTATGTTTTGGGAGAAAATACTATTAGGAATTATTGGTGAAATATGAAACTCATACATATAAAAATGTTACCACGCAGATTCTAAAAATCTACATCCCAAATAAGATTAAAGACAATCAACTAAAAACCTTTAGAAAAATCGTGAAGAGACATTTAGTAGGAAGATATTCATATAACATTAATGATTCTTTTAACAGATACTCAAATTATCCTATATATTATTATTATTAATTATTATTTATTATTAAATTAAATTTTTAGTGTTAGTTTTTTAGTTAATGTAATGAAATAAACGTGTATTATTAATATTTATTAATACGAAAGATAACATTTTCATATGTATTGATATGTGCTTATAATTTAACTAAAAAGTAGTTCATAAAGTAGTTCTATGTAATTTTATATAACACGGATAATGATACGCCATTGATTTTTGGTTATTTAGTTTAGAAAAAGATACGCATTTTTTAACGGAAAAAGGGAAGTTTGTGGAAAATATGTATTGCATGCCATACTCAGGTAATACGCACGCTCATAATCGAGAAGTTTATTTTTCTATTTCCAATTTAAGCATTTTCTCTATTTACATTAAATTTGAAGTATTTGTTTTACGATACATTTCCGATAGGGAGCTCTATGTAGAACGGGCGAATATGTAGAATTTATTAGGTATATATCCCAAGATTTTGCAGTATTTTAAACAGAAGGAAGGAACTTAGGTAGGGGCATTCCCCCGCAGTTTTGGTACATACCAACGTATTAATAATATTTATGCTTTCGCAAATATCAATTAACCTCTTTACAAAATAAAGTAGATACCAGATCGATTGATTCTGTTTTTTGAAACAAGGAAGACTGTTTAGATTTCCGTAGGAAATAAAAGAATAAACTGAATGTTCTTTATCAAGCTGAAGACATAACACGAAAATATACATATAGCTGATGTCAGTGATTTGGAATGCTTTATAATTTCATATAATAATTTTGAATGAATCACCTTACTCACCAAACAATGCCATTTTTGGGGAAAATATTTATATATATACAACATACACGATGTTCTTGTCTAAAATCTACATTTGGGAACTGCACACAAAATTGTATAGAACGCATCCATCACGTGACATCATCGTCACCTGTTGCTCTTGCTTATTTCGATATACTCAATTTGTTTTCCTTTGTTGCAATTTAAAGGTTCTATTACCGTTCAACCGTTGTGTGAACTAAAGTACGGAATAGCAATTAACTTATGTGGCCCGAAAACAGTTCCATCCCAGTTGGATTAAGATTGCTCGTATTATTTAGATAACACTGATCAACAAATAATTTTCTCTGCTGATTAAGAACTCACACTTGTTTTTAACTAACATTGGCACGCTAATGCCAAATATGAAACGTTGTTTTTTCTACGGTATTTTTTGTTTGTCGAAACTGAGTCTTATGAAGCAATACGTTAAAGGTCTAGATTTGCAAGGGTACTATTTCAAGTATATATATCAAAAGTTTCCACGACTAAGCTACGAAAAAAGTAAAGATGGGGTATTTGATCGACCTCAAATTAGAACTTTCATGTCAGATCAAAATTTCATCAACTCTATGAACGAAGCTGAAAAAGAAAACTGGACTTCCATTCACTATGGTCGGGAATGAAGTGGAAGCAAAAACGCTTGCAATTACAAAAATCTAGTGAAACCAATGCTTCAAAAAATGTCAGCCTCTGACTTGATAGGTTTCCCGAAAATTTAGGTACTGTAAGCGATGAACAAGGCGAGAGATTTCATTAAGATTTAAAAACCATGGGAACTCAGTACCAAAGAAGATGTGATCCTCATATGATGGCTGACTACTGTTGGAGTGTTCAGAGGGACTGCTAAACCAAAATACACAGAAAGTTTTTACAAGTACTCTTGTAATTTTTTAATGATTATTAAAATAAATATTTGTACTATACTCGGGACTAATACTATATTTAAATAAATAAATGGATTATTAAAATTTTATACTTTGTTTAAAAGTAAAATTGTGTTGAGCAGTGTAATCTGAGAACTGTATCGAATGGATCCGCAGAAAAATCCAAACCCAACAAATCTAGAATCAGTGATAAAACCAAATACAAACTTGAATGATGCACATGCGCGGGACAATTCTATTACCGTTCAATGTAGAACGAAAGCAAACCTAATGTTTAGCGCGGAGTAACAGCCCTGAGTATTCTGTTAGTCGTATAACAAGCAGGTCAGAGACACCGTAATTTATTTATCTAAGTTTGCTGGTCTATGCGTTATAGCTTTGATTATTTACCGTAGTTATCACTTTTTCGTATAATGGCGTTTCACTTCTTTGCTATTTTCTAGGTTGTCGTATTCTTTGTGTATTATCAGCTGATGTTTGCTTATAACAACTCTATTTACCTTACGGCGTAGAAAATAATATATGCAATTTACACAGTACCGGATTAAAATAAGAGGTATTCTTCCAATATTTAATTTGTTAAAATACCATGTTACTCCAATTTGTGATATTCAGGACCTCAGTGTTGCTGTTTTCTGTTTGTGCTATTGTAAATTTTACTGTTTTAACGATTTATCGCAGCTAATTGTTGCTCTTTTATAGTGATTATTCCTTACATTGTGTTAGTTATTACGTCATATATATGTATGATTTATTTTGCATTTTTTCATCAAATTTAAATCTAGTTGATTTTTATTTGAAGTACTTAATTTACGTTGGAAATGAAATAAATTAATAACATCCAAAAATTACAACAACACATTACGTTTCTAATTTTTTATGAAGTTGTAGAACAACTTCTGTAATAATGCTTTTATTCCGTACCATTGATATAATTCAACCGTAAGACTTTCCGTCCAATGATGCATTATTAATATAATCCAAATCAACGGTGTGTTTACTTAAGAAAAGGTTTTAAGTTGATGTTAATTCAGTGTTATACTGTAATTGGTTTTAATATGTACAATGAATATGATGCAGTGCAATTTGGTAAGAAGCGGAAAATGTTAGGTAAAATAATTGTTTGGGAAAAGTAAATTAAATATATTATATCTACCATTCTTGAAATATACTACAAAAACAAAACAAAACTAATTCGAACAGGTATTATGAATTCTAACCAGATAACATTACAGCGGTTACACATGCAACGTCACAGTGAAAATGATGCAACCCAGTACCCAGTTTTTATATGAATAGGGAAAGTCACTAGATGCACGTGCACTTTACCTCTTCATCTGTTACAACTGTGAAGTACGATTTTATCACAAGCAGATTATAATTTGGAGCAGTTCAGCGTTGGTCGACAGACAACGTTGGAAAAGCGAGAATTAGTAATTTTTCGCCATAAGAATAATAAAAGTGAAGGGGAAATTGCAACCACGATACAACATATTATTGAACGATATAATCATGAAAACAGAGTGAAGAACAAATGTAAAATAAATTCAAAACAAATATTTAACGAACACAACGGGCGGTGGATTATCAGGCAGTGTAGAAATAATCCACTGTTACGTGCTCCTAAGTTAACTCTGGAGGTGAAACGTGTTCTGGGAAATACCGTAAATGCAGAAACAGTTCGAAGAACTCTGGGGCGTGGCAATTTGCACGGACGAATAGCCAGGGAAAGCCAAATGGCTTATAAATATAAGCCAGAAGGATAAAATAAGTCGCTTAGAGTTGGCATTACAGGAACAAAATAAAGATTTCGACTTCTGGAAAACTGTTTTATCCTCCTATGAGAGTAAGTTTAATCTTTTCAGCTCAGATGGGAAGGGCAATGTGTTGAGGAAAAATAATTAAAACCGCAACATTTAAAACCAAGGGTTAAACATGGAAGTGGGTATGTAATGGTCTAGGGCTGTGTTTCTGCTGCTGATTTTGGAAACCTTCATTTTATGAAAGATCCAATTGATAGATTTATGTAGTTAAACATCCTTAAACAGAATTTAGTGTCTAGTGCCAGGAAACTTGACACAGAAGATGATTTTAGATTCCACCAGGACAACGACCCGAAACATTCTTCGCGTGAATGGTTGTTGTATAACAGCCTCAGTGTGGTGGAAACTCCAGCTTAGTCACCTAACATAAACGTTATCGAAAATTTGTGGCTTAAAATATGCTTTGTTACAAGAATGGAACAGCGTTTTGCCAGATTATACGTATAAGTTAGTAGAATCTGTTCCATATAGATTATAATTAATTATAAAACCCAACTAAATATTAATTGCTTCTTCTTTAACTTTAAAAAATAATTCATTTATTATGATGTTAGATATGTAACCGCTGTAATATTTATTTTTATATAATATTCCCAATACCTCTTCGACTTAGGTTTGTTTTTATTTTTGTAATGTCGTTCGAGAATAGTAGGTACAATATATTTAACTTACTTTTCCCAAATAATTATTTTACTTAACATTTTCTGCTTCTTACGAAATTATATACCATTGCATCATTTTCACTGGGAGTCACTGTATAATATACATGTTGCACCACTGATACAGTCGAGTTATAGCTAAAATATGTAAAATACCAAAATTTGGAACAGATAAAGTAATTATGAATCGGGGGCACATATTTTTGTGAAGGTATTAATTTTATATGATTTATCGTTGAGCCCTATAAAATATATATAACGTATATTTCTGACATAGCCTACGTGTTTTAGAAACACGCAAAACAACTAATACATTGTATTCGATTTTTTTAAATTTTATGTTCTTTAACTTTTGATAGAATTAAGGATAAGAATTAAGAATAAAGCAGTTAATTTCCATCAACGCAATTTTCAAAATTCAAATTTTATAAATAAAAAAATGAAATATAAAGCTAGAAACGTTGTAATAGTGATTGAAATTCAGAAACCAGAAAGCCATATACGAAAAATAAAAATTCTAATTTAACCCAAAGATACTCATCTCTATTCTTATAATAATACACTTAGTACATTGAAAATGCACAAAAATATTCTTGAAATAGAATTTATTCTTGTAAATAATCAGTTATACAATTTGCAGTCACAGTTAAAATTGTATTGTAATGTGTAATTGTTTCTAGTAATACCAGCAGCACTAGAACGAATAACTAAATATTCACTAGAATATGTATCTGTATGAATGAATAATTTAGAAAGGAAAAATAAAATTTTTGTTTTTGTAATTCAGTCACATGTACGCAAGTATTAGGTGTTAAGAGTTTTAAACATATGAAGCATGTGAATAGCAGAAATTAGTTCTTTCTTCTTGAAAGCATGTTTAAAAGCTAACGGTTTACTTCGAACTAAGATGTCATAACAAAAAGCACAAAGATATCCCTCATATGCAATTGCTAATATCTAATATAATTGTCAAACACCTCTGCTTCATTTATTGCTATTTGTTTTTGGAATTTACATATTCAGAAATAGAAAAGAAACATCTCGCCTGCAGAATCGCAACAAATGCGAAACGTTATAGTCAAACTCGTTGCTTTGCAAAATATAATATTCATTCTTTTTTGTTTGTTTACAGTTCACTCGTAAAAGATGGTGAACAGCGAGTCCATGGACTCGACGGGCGATGGGAAACCGAAGGACTACATTACGCAGCTCAATAGTGGAGGTGGCGGTACTGGCATATCGGTCGACAGCCATTCACCCAGTCCCGTCACGGCGTCTAGCGTTCGCCTGCGTGAGATGGATTACGACGCGAACGAATCGGCCGCCGCTGACGTTACCTCCGCATCGGAGTGCGTCAACCCCATGGACTCACTTCCGGAGACAGCAGTCACCCATTCCGTTGTATTAGCAGCAGACGAAGAGAACTTCAGACTGACCACCAATACCGTCACCTCACAGACAGACAGCGAAGTGTCGAGCCTGTGCTGCAGCGTCCCGTTGAATAAAGTCCAAGACGTGCTCGGTACGTATCCCTCGGTCGATTCGCCGACAAGCAATGGCGACGCCGTTAGCGAGGCGAAAAATAAGAAACTCTTACCGCGAAGACTGTTGTGCTTGTATTGTGATCGAACATTCGTGACTAGTAATCTAAGGCAGAAACACGTGGACAGATGCCATTCTGTCAAGCAGGCGAGACGTTCCAGTTCGAGGTTTCAATCGAAATTCACCACCACCGCTTGCATATTTTGCAAGAAACTCAACAACACCGACCATAGCCTGCACGATCTCTTCAAACACCTTGTGGAAAAACACTCGAATAAGTATTTCGCATGCGTAACGTGCGAAGAACGTTTCGTCTTTAGAACCCATCTGGAGGAGCATAACCTTCAAAACCATGAACAAAAAGAAAGAAACGATTATAATAAAGAGGAAGCGTCGACATATAATGGTGCTATTCCATCACGAAACTACCCTACGGAAGATTCAACATCGGATATAAGCACAGTAAAAACTAAACACAAGACGAAGATTAAAAAAGAATCCGATTTCGACGGTGAGGAATTAACGATAAATAGACCGAATTTGAGGATGAGCGTTAGAAAGGAGCTACGAAAGAAAAAAGTGGGCGTTAAAAGTACAAAAACGGGCGTGAAACGTAACACAAGACTTCAAACAAAAGTAACAAGCGCACAAACCAAATCCTCGACGAAAAAACGTACGAAAACAAGAAACGATAAAAATTCAGAGCCTACCGAAAAATCATCTTCCACCTCCATTAATCCGTATCCAACGTTTGATGCTTTCTTCCGCGTCAAGAAGATAACGGATCACTCCATAGATAATTTAAAGATCAGCTCGTTGACCTTCGACGATGTCTTCGATAAGGCGTTTTATACGCGAATTAAGTGCAATATTCAAGAAAATCTTCAAAATCACATCGACGGTAAACTATTTAATAACGAAGAATCGGAAAGTAGAATATCAAATTTCGAGAAGAATCAAGAACCAAATTCTTCGCCTACGGAAAATTTCGGTTGTGATATTTCCCTAAATGCAGCGACACCAGTTGTTTCCCTCCTTTCTTCGCAATTGGGCGAAGATCTCGAGTCCCAAATCGAATATGGAGCTAAAGCTTCTAAGAAGAAACCGCCGCCTAAGAAAGATGAAGTTCATTATAAGTACTTCACTCGAAGAAAATACCAAGCTAGCATTTTGGAGAATAAGGAGAATAGAGATTTATCGAAGTTGGATATGTGGACGCAGTTAGTAGTAAAAGATCGGCAACAAAAAATCATAAACGATAAGAAGACCGAAAAAGAGAAACTAGAATACACAAAAGGAATCGAATATAGAACTAAAATGCAAAACGACGAATTAAATAGGATTTTAGACCGAAGAGGGCCGTTCGAAGATCTCAAGGAGGAAGCCAACAAAAAAGCTGCCTTAGAAAAATACAACAGATTAGGTGAAAATGTTAGTTGCGAAGCGATATCTGACGTTTCGTGCATTCTTAACGATCTTATCGAAGGCGTCTTTGATTTTAAGGAAAACCCGCCAAAAATTGAAGACGACGAGAAAACAGCCGAGCAGAAAAGGCTTCAAGCTAGTGATAGAGATTGTGAGATACCGTTTTATTTGAACTTAAGACGAAATTCGTCGCTTATAGATCAACCCGATATAGATAAGTCCGATCGGATCACCTTAATATGTTCGTCACAAGAAACCGAAAATTACGAGGAATACGCGACACCTCGAGATAAAAATACTTTAGTGGAGTTAACAGGTGAGTGGACGAGGACTAGGATTTATATTTGTGCGGCTTGTGGTGTGAAAGTGCCGAATATGAAGCTGCTTTTGGACCATAAAGGCGTTTACCATCAGAATGTGTGGGTGCAACATTACGAATTCGTGGGCAACCAGAGTGTTTTGTACAAACATCTGAGCATTCCCGGTTTAGGCAAAGTGGGATACGTAGAAGAATTTCCTATGTCTAAATCGTTGAGGCGTAGTGATGCCAGATTGTGTACGAAGTGTTCGAAAATGTGCAATACGTTAGGTGAACTCCACAGGCATATTTTAGAGTGCGGCGAAGATTGGAGTTGGATGCTCGCTAGGAAGAAGTTAAAGTATCGACCTTTTGGATCGAAATCTAGAAGGAAGAGAAGAGGTGAGTGCTTTTACACTATAACCTTTTCTTCTGAGCACTGGTTTTTTCTTTAGCTACTTACTTTTTACTTCATATTAAAAGACGCAAGCCTGCCTTGCTCTACACTTCCAACACATATTTCTAAAAAACACTAGGATTTCAAATAGATTGTAAGTTCAAATAAATAAATTCTATCAAAATATTTAATGTAAATTTCTAATAACTTATTAAATATATACAGGATGTCTTTGAAATAAAATAAAAGGGTATGGAAAATGAAAAGGTGTAATTAAATTATATAGAATATAAATCCTAAAAAAATGAGTCAATTACGACGCGAATGCCAGAATTAAAAAAAACCTTAGGAAATAGTAATATATGCCGCCTGTGGATAGATAATGTATATACGTAATACAGCGCATTTACTTAGAAACAAAACCTACGTGACTTCTTTTACTTATGCATCCCATTTAGCAGTGTCTTAATACTCAAAGATAAAATTCCTACATAGATTTCACTGTCTTACCAAGTAGCTTTTAAAAACCTTAAATATGATGACAGAAATAAAATCAAGACGTATATAACACAATATGATACCCGAGCGTATAAAAGTCAAGTGTCAAATATTCGTTTGATGGCTTTCTAGTCAGAAATGTTAGGAATATTTAACCGTTGCCAATGTATTATTTATACCTTGTTACGTTATAGATGACGATCCAACTAAACTCGCATTATTACACGCAGACTGCATACACTGCAATAACGCACCTGGCAATGTTATAAAAACTACAGGATAACACTGTCTGCCTTTCAAACCACATGCTAAGAGTTCAGTAACATGCTTACGTACGAATATTTTGGCTGTGAATAATAAAAAAACAATTATTTTAAATATCTTTATCATTCTTTTCTTGCGTCTGCAAAGGAATTTTCGCAAAGTACTTTCGATTTAAATCTAATAAAAGTAGATCTTTCCATTTTCCATACCTTTTTATTTTATTTCATGGTCACCCTGCATACGTTAAAGTGACACCTCCCATTAAAATTTATTACTCATTATATTCTTTATGTGTTTGTGTTAGTATAAATCTTCTAAAAGTTCGTCGAAAGGATGTATTCTGTTTATTCAAACTTTTCTCAATCATCTTCTGCTGCTGGAAGCTACGCTATGTTACGAAAAATTAATTAAGTGTAAATAGAATGTTCACATTTTCGTGATTCATGGTAACGGAAGCTCTAAATCAAGGGGAAATACAAGTTTCTGAGTTTGTATACCTTGTCTTTGAATTGTTTCTGCTGTTGATGTTATTTGTTAGGTTTACAATAGATTCATTTGAATCTTAAATAAAATAGTTAAGATCCAGACTGACAAGGGAAGACTAGCAAGCTGCAAATTCAGATTCCAATAAAACTTTTTAGATTGATACCTTCGTAAGACAATACGTATCTTCAATAAAATCACCAGATTTAGATTTTAAAGTTTACACATTTTCAATATTTCTTTTAATATTTACATTGTAATAGATATTATTACATTTTAGAAAAATTAAGTAACGGCTGACTGTATTCCCCACATCATAATTTTGTTTTTAAATGTATTTTTTTGTTCATCAAAGTATAGCCATGTTAATTGATAGTCTATATCAAATTTAGACAGCTGGCCACCACTATATAGATATACTAGTATTTATCTATACTCGTAACAAGCGTGCTTAGTAACAGATAACTTGATATACAGAGAGAACAAAGCGATAAAATCGTTAATGTTTTTTCAATTTAGGGCTCCAACCTCCTTCAAGTTATAGATAATTAACTTACTTCTGCACAGACAACCACAATTGAAGTATTTGATATAAAAAAGCAATTTTGACGTCTTGCGTTTTATTTCACTGGGGAACTATGTACATATATTAAGGCGTTATTTCAGATATCGCTTGCAGTTAGTCCATAATTACTGTTATACGAAACTAATTATTTGTAAAATTACTTCATAGAAAAGTGCAGTTAAATATTATTTTGGTTCGTACGAATGGCTTACTGTTCTCTCACGTCATTGTAATTAAAGTTCGGCGGCAAAATTATGGCTGCTTCCTTTACGAACGTCCCGTAAAATTTCTATAGTTGCCTTATCGTTTTTAATTCCTTATTTTTTTTTTGATAAATTTACTTACTGCTGAATACGTGTAACATTAATATATACCACTATTATCACAAAGTTTAGAAGCAAGCACGTATTTCTTTGAAATATAAACCTTGGTGAAAGTATGATAAACCATTAAATCCTCTTATAATAAATAATGCAAACGCAGAATTCATCAATATTCCTTTAAAATGCCAGGTATTAAAAGATAATTTTAAGTTTAAACCGTGTTATTGCTGTACTATGCTAATGAGGGTATTTACGGTGGAGTCATCCATTATGCAAATACGATAGTAGTAGTGGTAGGAGCCTACAACTTCAAAATTATTCAGGCAAATGTTACATTATAGAAGAGAGCAATTTTAAATATATCTTCCTCGTAAATTGCTTGTGTGAACAAATGTATTTTTTATTTTAAAAGATGCTTTTTTAAAAATACTTTTATTACAGAATTGAACTTAAACTATTGAGTTACGGTTAAAAATGATATGCACGAATTCAGTAACAGAACTGTTTAATTATGGTACAACAATGAATATACACTCAGCGAAATTTCTGTAGTTCTATATAAACTTTCAAACAGAATATTTGGTTTTTTTAATATCTTCGGCAAATTATGCATCGAAGTTAATGCTGAACTACAAAGAAACACAAATCCAAAAGAAAATAACAAAATTTTGTTACATTTTGTACAAAGAGTATGTACAATAATGGTAACTTAAAATATCGAAATTTCAATAGATCCACAAAGTTAGACAGACATCCTACGAAACCAGGCATTACCTTTCAATGTAAAAAAGTCTCTAAACATCTTCAAAGTTTATTTATTGTTATATATGATATTGTCGAAGTGTACATATCAGTTAATAAAAATGTCAAGAGGTAAATTGCTATCCGAGGAGGAAAAAACAAAAATAAATCGTTATAAAGAGGTAGGGTTTTCAAACCGAGCCATAGCTAAGAAAATAGGACGATCCCACCATCTCATCAACAATTTTATAAAGTTAGGCAATTCCTTCGGCAAAAATTGCGCTAAGGGGAGTAATCAAAAACTAACTCGAAGGGAGCGCTCATCGATATTTCGGCCAGCCTCTTCTGGTAATACAATGTAATTTATATTTATCAGTAACAAACCGATGTCTATAACAAATATTATCCGGTAGTAAATGTTTTCGGTGGCTAACAAAGCTTGCACAACGACCCTTAAGAGAGAGACACATAAACAGACCAAACTGAAATTTGCGCAAGATCATGCGATGGGATCATGAATGAAACATCGTTATATTTTCTGACGAGAAGAAATTTAACTTGGACGGGTCTGATGGTTTCAAATATTATTGGCACGATTTGCGCTAGAACGCTGAAGCTGCAATGAGCCAAAATTTTGGTAGCGGTAGTGCAATAGTTTGGGCGGCTTTTACCCATAACAATAAAACCCCTATATGTTCTATTTCTACGCGAATGAATGACTATGGAGAACAATTGCCGACGCAAAACTGGACATTTCAGCAAAACATTGCAGCTATCCATAATTCCAGTGGTTTCATGGAATGAATTTATTAAATGGTCTGCTCGCACACCCGATCTGAACTGCATCGAAAATCTTTGAGGAATATTGGCAAGAGAGGTATATGCCAATGATACGATAGCGTCGAAGCACTAAAATCTGCCATAACATTCTCCTTTAAACATTAACCAAATTAATTGACAGCATGAAGACCCGGATGTTTGAAGTTATTTTGAATAGAGGATCTAAGTTTACTAAGTTTAGAAAGAATTATAATTTTTTATGTATTCATTTTATTTATTAATATTGTGTTATACCTATCGAAATTTCGTTGCTTCGAGTTAGCATTGTTGTAAATATTCTCTACATAAAATGGAATAATTTTTTAATGGTATTTTCTCTTGCATTTGTGTTTCTTTGTAGTTCAGCATTAACTTCGATGCATAATTTGTCGAAGGTATTAAGAAAACCAAAGTTTATATGAAACTATAAACGCTGAGTGTACGTAGATATTTGTTAGTTGATTCTTAATATACATACATATTTGTAAGTATTTTAAAGGTTATTATATAGTAATAATCGAAACAATAGGTACCAAACACGGAAAATAGTTTTCAAATAGACAACTAATAGAAGTGACTCATAGCTGAAAACAGCAGCTTAAGATAGCAGCCAGTTCTTACGGAGAAACCAGAACACCCAATGCTCTCTGTACCCGTATAATTTACATGAAATATACCTCTAGAATTTTCCCTTGAACAACAAATGGCATTTACCATTGTTCTAAACAGGGTATGCATGTTGTTTATACTAAAATATGTTTCCTTTGTTTTTCGCTGTTCCAGAAATTGCTTTTGCAATTATATTTCTAAATCTTTACAGAGTATATTTCCAAAATTTCGTTCACTTGCCTTTAAATAATCGCTGAGATATGTTTCACTAGCGTATTACGTGCTACGCAAGATGAAGGAACCGTAATTATTAGTTGTATTGTATTTCTTGCGTCCTCTTGTATATTTTTTGTTGTTAATAGATTTATCATGTCCATTTTTAGATCTTTTGCACTATCAATGACTGCTATTTCTTATGGCGTAATTTGTCCTTTGTGTAAATGAATATTACCCTGTTTCTCAGAATACTGTTGATCTGTTTGTGGATTAGTGGGTTCTAAAACATGTTTGCTGTCTACGTGTCTTTTCAAATTTATAGTAATAATATTGCCTTCGCATCCCCCAAGCAGATTTTGCCATTTGCAGGGATATCGCCCGGTCATGAGTTATTATTACAGCTGCGTCTGTGGTGCGTCTTACGAAGTTCGTTATGGAGTGACGAAAACCATAGAAAATAACTCTGAGGTTTGAACCCCGAGACTTGTAGTCAAGCACGCAATGCACTGAACTATCAACCCTTAATTTGTAGTGTTTCCATAGAATTTCGTTTCCTTATTACAGTATTGGCAACATGCATGGCCTTCAAGGGTTTTCGAAATAAAACCATACCGAAGAACGTTCACTTTGCTGCAACAATGCGCACTTGGAATTCTAATTTCAATCTGAAAACGATTTTGGCGCAAATCTTTATATTATTCTCCTCATTCTGTAAATGTAACCATGTAAGGGATTAGTAACAAAGGTTCTTGTTTATAACACGAAAAAAATATTGTAGTCGCTCTTGAATAAACGAAGCTAACCGTCTAACATATAACTTACACAGAAGGCAAATCGAAAATTTATTAAACTCCAAGAATATGTAAGGAAGGACTCAAAGAGCGAATTCCTGATATAGAAATGGTTAAAATACAAATTAAATTAATGCTTATAACACAGGCCCCGTTTTCTAATTAACAACGTTCAAATAAATTTTATATATGTCTAATAAAACCTATATATTAGTCATGTAGATTGTTTGTAGATGTATTGCAATTTACGAATATAAAGTATTTTAACACTTTGGTGAATTGTAAGGATGAAAGAAAGTTCTAATCATTTCGTACGTCATTGTATATTTAGGCAAAATTTAAAAATCAAACTCGAGTCTGACGTATCTCAAAATAACTAACAAACAGGTGGAACTACAGGCAACTATTGTGTTCGAAGTAAAAACAAATACAATACACCTACACATGCATAACACATACCAATGTATTTTATGTCTGTACATACATCACCGTATGTAAGTTCGATCGCACTACATAAAGTAACAAAATAAACTAGGCAGATAATGTTTGCGAGAAATTCATTAAAGAAACAAACTTTATAAACTGAAAATGTTTTATTAAAAAAAATAGTACCTTCTAATAAAACACATACGGTTATAATGTTTCTTAAAACTAACCCCCTTTTGCTTTAATAATTGCCTGACAAATGCACAGCATTCTTAGAACTAATTGCTCCTAATGATCCAAGTGATCTCAGACCAAGAGCTCAATGGAATTGCAATCAGGGCTCTGCGGCGCCCACTTCATTAGAGATAGAACCTTCAGACGATTTGTCTTGAAAATAAGCTCTCCTCAATTCATATCCAGTGCTAGAAAACGATGCAGTACCACATCGTTTTCTAGCATTCTCCAGTACACATTTTTTTGTCATTCTTTCATCTATCTGAACTAATTTTCCCATTTTTTCGCATTCAAACCATACCCCATGATGTTTCCTCCTGCATGTTGCACGGTTTTTGAAATACACTCATCTCAACTTTCTTTCTCCAGGGCGGCGACGAAAAAACATATGCTGTTTACTTCCTAATATTTCGAGTTTCGATTCGTCCGTCCATAACACATTTTTTCAATCATTTTTACTCCAGTTTACGTGAGCTTTTGCCAAATTTAGTCTTTTCCGTTTGTGTGTATAGAACTGGTTTTCTTACAGCTATACGACCCCTCAGGCCGGATTTTATTAGTCACCGTTCTACTGTCAATACACTTACTAGCAGAATTCAATTTACAATATGGTCCATTGTAAATTACTCGGTTGCATTGGTAATCTCGCTCCGTTGTTGATCTGGGCCGTCCACTTTGCTTTCTGCCTGAAACCTACCGGCCCCTTCCTTTCTTTTAATTATGCTACACACACCACTCAAAAATATTTAATTGTTGAGCAATTTCTCTATCTGAGACATTTATTTCGTTTAAAACACATATTTCATTTATATTTTAGTATCCAGTTCGCTTCTTTTTGGCATATCTTCGATCAAATAAACTAACAATATGAATAAGGTCTTCTTAACGAAATCACACGCGTCTCTAGTATCTCGGCAATATAGTGGAAGCATACAAAATATACTGTTTATAGTAAGTTAGGTTTACATTAAGGCAGGTGGATGATTCAGCAGCCCTCTATTCTATTCCATAATGCATTTATTTTATCATTGTAAATATATACTATCAACATTAGATTGTAAATTAGTACTCGATGAGGCTCACATCGACTATCTACAGAAGGGAAAGATCATGACCGGGCAATACTATAGCGATTTATTGACCCTATTCGATCCAGTATTAAACGATAAATGGCCCCGTTTGCAGCGGAAAAGAGTGCTTTTCCACCAGGACAATGCACCAGCTCATTCATCCCCCATCGTCGTGTCCAAATTGAAGGAGTTCCTCCATATTCATCGGACCTAGTCCCCAGCGACTTTTTCCTATTCCCAAATCTGAAAAGATCACTGGGAGGTAAGAGATTTGCCTCAAATGAGGAGATCATCGCCGCTACAGATGGCTATTTTGCAGACCTCGAACATCCTACTTTTCCGACGGCTTGAAGAGACTGGAGCACGGTTTAAAAAAGTGTATTGATCTTCGAGGAAACTACATCGAAAGATAAAAGTAAAAACCACACGAATACCGCGTTTTTCTTGTCGATTCCGGAAACATTTCAGGTCGCCCTCGTATATAATCAAGTACTTTACTTATATAAGTTTTATTGTTGTTAAGTTTTATAGTATATCACCTACCACACACTATATCTTGACACAAGGTATACTCTGTTTTCCATATTATTGCGTTATTTATCGAGCTTTAGTTATTATTACGTAGGAGAATAATACTAAGGTAACTATAATATACGTATAAAAAAAATCTTCGTACCATTGAGTATTGCATCAAATCAATAGAATAATATTTGGGACAAGATTTATAAACATTACAATTCAAAACATCATTCCATTAAATTAGTGAGCTAGGCAATGGTTAGAACTAAATTTACGACAATCTACCGCACGTACCGGTGCACCTAGAGCATCGTAAGATACATCGTATTTGAAAAGGACGTGACCGTAAGAATTCGCCTTACATTATTCAAATAAACGTAAGAAATCGGCACACTTTGAATTTCAATATCTTTACCATAGGTCAAGGTTTAACTCGGTCAATTGACATACACAAATCGACGATCGAGAGAAACGTATCGGAGATTAAGCATTGTTAAGTATAGGGTATACTGTGATGTTTGCGCGTGGTTATTTATTAAAATTACTGTATTAATGCGACAATAAAGATAGAGAATGAAAAATGAAATCGCGAATTCGTTCTTACTAGCTTATATAATGCGTCGATCCTAGTCAATGATAAAATGTTTTCGTAGTAGTAGATAAAGGGAGTACTCGCAGCTATTATTTACGTACGTAATTTGTTTAGAATGAATGTTGTATATAGATAGTGTGCGCTGTATTATTTAGAATTGTTTCCTGACTTTTGCCGTAAGCTACGTATTTAGAGAGATGTTTTTAAGTAGATTTATTCAATGCGCTAATTCTGAATAATCCTGAAAGTAATGCGCATGGCAACTTGCTTAGATCCTAAAATTAGCAGTTTATAAAACTATTAACACAACGCTGGAACTCATGAAAGTGATAATTAAAATCCTACTTCCAACATTTTTTACAGTTGTAGTCAACAACGATCTATATGAAGAAAATGAGCGTTTAACGTGTAGTGATGCAATGTTGACGTAATTAAAATAATCGTTACAATTACGTAACGAATCCGTAGATGTAGAAAACACTACGCATTTGTTTTAATCTGGCAAAATATTTTTTAAATCCGCAGTAACGTTTAATAGGTGGACAAAAATGTTCGACAAAGCAATTCTGGAAACTGTTTAAGTTAACAAAGGTTTTTCTATTAGATCCCCAAACTATTGATATAGATGAGTTTGAAGTTCCCTTCGTTGCCCTTGCGGGTTTGGAATAATAATCAAGCAGTAGTTTAAATCCAAGGTCTCCATTAGCGTTACCATGCAGTAGAAGCGTTAAACGATCTGTTGCAGCTTTGGCACTCTCTTCCAAAAGCGATCCGTTCCATCAACATTGAAACCTAATTCAAGAGGATAATTCAGTCATTCATTGATTGCTCTTAATATCGCTGGAGATATAGCAATTATTTTGTATCTTGACGTGATACTGTTGACGATGGATTCTCATAATCACTAGTTGTTTGGGCTATTTCCATCGTTCGTTGAACTCATATAGTCCGACGTTTCGGCAGTCTGTCTACTGTCGTCTTCAGTGTAGCCCTGGGAAGGGCTGTTGCTTGCCAGAACAATCATGCTTCGATGATATTTGTCTGACGTATTTGCCTTCCCTATTTTTTATTAGCGAAATTTGTGACTGGGGATCGAACTCGATTATTTTTTCTCAATTTCTGAATTTCACCTCAGTTAACCACTAAGCTAATATGGGGGACAGAAATTACTGTGTTAAACTTAAGCTACAATTTTCTGCGCAGAAGGGGATGCGCATTGGACCTGCGCAGGGGGTGATGCGCAGTACGTCGATTTTTTGCGCATTGGTGGTTGTGTATTCCGCTAATCCTCCTTCATTCTGCGGGATTGGTCCGCGTATACTTGTTATTCTTCTGTCCTCCGTATCGCGGTCGCCGGTCTTCGACTAATGCTTTTTATAGTCATAGGGAGCCAGGCGTTCTTTATCTCCAGGCTTGGTGTGCTGATAGCCGTCGGTATGGTGGCCATATATGCTGCTTCCAACAGTTTTCGTTTCGTGCCGCTGTCTTTATCCCGGATTGTTGCGTTGTTCCATGCAATCCTATGATCCTCCTGTTCCCAAGCATGTAGAGCCAATCGTAACTTATCCGTTTCCCTCAACCGAACCAGTCTCTGGTGTTCTTTGGTTCCGATTGACAGGGGTCTGTCGGTTTCTCCTATGTACGGCCTTCCACATTCGCAGGGCATTTTGTACACACAGTTCTTAATTTTCTGATTTTCGTTATCGGGGTTTGTTTTTGTTAACTTCGACCTGTTCGTATTTGAGGTTTTGATGGCCGTTCTGATATAATCGTTGCCTATTCTTCTCATTTTATTCGATAGACCTTTCACGAACGGAATTGTTGTAGTTATTTACGTACGTAATTTGTTTAGAATGAATGTTGTATATAGATAGTGTGCGCTGTATTATTTAGAATTGTTTCCTGACTTTTGCCGTAAGCTACGTATTTAGAGAGGTGTTTTTAAGTAGATTTGTTCAATGCGCTAATTCTGAATAATCCTGAAAGAAATGCGCATGGCAACTTGCTTAGATTCTAAAATTAGCAGTTTATAAAACTATTAACACAACGCTAGAACTCATCCATCGCTCTTCGTTCAAACTCTTCCATATAGATGTTACTCAGGACCGGCGACAGAGGAGAGCCCATTGCCATGTCAAATTCTTGTTGGTAGAACTTGTTATCCACCTGGAAGTATGTGGACAACAGTTCTATAATGGCTTCTACACTTAAGGATGTTCTCTCGTCCAATGTTGTGTCTCTGGATAATCTGTTTTTAACTATTACTATTTATTTACTATTTTGTATCTCGATTTCTCGCTTCGTCAATAATCCGTATATTATTGTTTCTCTTTTTAAATCGATGGAACAACCCTCTTGACTAGTAACATTGTTTCTAGAATGGGTAATTTATGTTGCGGAAGTTTACTTATTTATTTATTGCAATAAGCTATTGTAAAAACTAAAAATGGTCATTTTTATCATAATAAAATGAAATATTATGGTTATGTCCTTATACGCACAAGAACATCGAGGACAGATCATTAATCAATAGCGAAGCAGCAAAAATACGTCCATACAGTAATATCAAAGCGTGCATGTATCAAAGTAACTAAATCGTGCACAATTTCGGAGCATACTAATACTACTGCGCAGCGAGTTCTTACTCTATTTTGATTTTCCTCTTCTTGAGTTAGCAATTTAGTTCCTCTATTTTAATACTGGTTTGTATATATTAATGTTATATGTACGAGAAAAAGTCAGTAAATAGGTCACAAAAAGCTATTATTAAAAAGAAAATATAGAAATAGGTAGCCAAATACAAGTTTTACTTTACAACAAAGTCTCCAGCTACATTAGTGCAATTATCCCATCGCTTTATCAATGCCCTAATGCCTATGGAATAAAAGTGTTTAGGTTGCCGTCTGAACCACGTGCGTATCTCTTGTTGAACATCGTTCTCACCCTCGCAATGTTTGAAAAAGGTGGTTTTTGAGTGGACCAAACAGATGATAGTCGCTTAGAACTACGTCGGGACTGTAAGCCGAATGTTCAAGAAGTTCCTACCCTAATTTTTTAATTTTTCTCTGGTCAAGTGGGCCAAACCCGGCCCAGCATTATCGAGATGCAGCAATATTCCTCTCGTTAGTAGGCCTGAGAGTTTTTATCGAATTGCACCCCTAAGCAACAACAAAACTCTACAGTATGATTCGGCGGTCACGTTCTCATTTCTATTCTGGAAATGGGCTAATAGCATTCTTTGAGAATCCCAGAACAGGGTAAGCGTAACCTTACCAGCGAAGGACACAATCTTGAATTTCTTTGTTGACGATGAAGAAGGATGTTTCCCTTGCATTGCAGCACGCTTGTTTCGGGTTAGTAGTGATGCACCCATAACTCATCACTAGTAACTATCGTGTTAAGCATGAGAGGAATCTTGGAAAGACAAGCCCATTCGAATGCTCCTGTGTTCCTTGGTCAGTTGTCTGGGTACCCACCTTGAGCAAACATTTCGAAAATTCAAACGATCGTGCATCTGTTCGTAGGCTAAACTATGAAAACATAGTTGCTATGCTTTTCCACCCGTCGAAGTGTTGCATCTATCACAATCTGAAGGGGGCGGTCACATCGCCGATCATCAACAACTTTCTAGCGCCTTTGAGAGAATTTCTCGACCCAGTTTTCCACTGTAAACAGGAAACATTTCCATATGGATGGATATCTTTTGCAGGAAATTCGTTTGCCCAGAAAAAAAGAAACGCGCAGGAACACGTTGCTCTTCCACAGTACATTGTTCGAGCGCGGTCACCATTTTAACACTTGAGTGAAATAGCTCACTGCTATTTTCAACTTTCCCGCGGCAGTTTGCGACTTATTTAAAGACTTTCCCTCGTATTTATCATATAAATAAACTTTTTATTTATTCATGGTTTCGCTAGAAAGTGCTAGGAACTACAAAATTATAAAGAACTATAAAAATGTCACTGAATGTAAAGTCAGAATCATAAGATAAGAGCCCAGAGTCACAAATTGCTGCGTCTAGTAACGATACAAACTTGCAAAGTTATTAGTCAAGATACTTTAGAAGATAAAGATGGAAATATAAACATATCTCATTCATTCGGAAAATACCGGTTCTACTAACCCCGTGTATTCAATAATGTACAGAACAAAGATAGAGATACAATAGAAATTAGATTTCCATGTCAACATGCAGCCCGTAAGCGGCCGTACTGAGAGATAATTTGATTAACATTGTTTTACAGGTTGTCAAATGCCATATAAATAGGTTTTAGCGTTTTATATGTTATTTGTAACTACCTACGAAGGTTGGATATTTGATTATGTTTATTTATAATACTTCACAAGTAATTTATAAAACGAGTTTTTAAAAACTAGTATTAATATTATTGATATCATGTCTGTTCGTGGAAGAACTTTATGTGTGCGCCATAACATTTTTGAAATACTGCCGGAAGTACGATATCTAATATGACGCTGAAGTACTGATTTAATTTAATTTATACATTGATTTGTTGATGGCGGAGGGCTCTTCTCTGATTGCAAGTATATATGCATTTTCACTTTCTAGTATTTAACACTGCTAATAAGCACTTATTAACAAAATTTTAACAAAATATTTTAAAAAGTAGTACTTTTATTCATGTAATAATTTTATAGGAATGTACACAACTTACAAATAAGAGAAATAAGTTGATAAACAACGAAACTGGAATATTACTTCCTAAAATCGTGAAATAATTAGGTGCGGTACAAACAATAGCAGCTATAGATATTTTAAGTAATATGCTGGTAGAAATTTTATGGCACTATAAATGAAACCCGAATTTTAAGAATTGACTGAATTCCTCCAGAGATGGTATTTACCATTACAAATTACATTAACAGTGAGTTTAGTTTTTCATTAGATACCGTTACGTGTAGCTCGGTATTTTTATTTCTTTGTGGAAGTAAATAATGTATTTCATGTGTAAAAATGCCTCGCGGGAAACCGCTTTGTATTGAAACACGATCATCAATATTAACGCTACATGAAGAAGGATATTCTGTACGGAATATCGCCGGGCGACTAACTAAAAAAGTAAATTTAACTGATCGCCGCTTCGAACAAACTGGTACATTTGCTAGCAAAAATCGTCCAGGACGTTCTCAAGCAACATCCACGGGCGATAAACGCGTGAAATTGCTTAGTAAGAGAAATAGACGATTAATAGCTCCTGAAATTACGGCGGAAATAAATCGGACTAGAAACAGAAAGATATCCGTTAGCACGGTGAAATGTAGTTTAAAAGAAGCAAACCTCCACAGCCGTATTGCTACACGAAAACCGCAGCTATGTCGTGGAATAACACAAAGACTGGGCAATAAAACAATGGGGAAACGTACTACGGACTAATGAGTCGAAATATGAAGTGTTTGGTCAAAACCGCAGAACATTTGTCAGGCGCTCAAAAATTCTTTCTGAGTGCATTACACCAACAATAAAAATGTTTTTCATTAAGTGGAACAGAGGACCTTGTGAAAATTGATGGAATAACAAGGAAAGAGAATTATCGCAGGATATTAGAAGAAAATGTTCTTTGCCAACTTTTTTCAGGGGCTATGTAAAATTAAACGTGTCATATCAATCGTTATCGACGAACTATTTAAGCATATTTATTTGAAGTACCCCACTATCGCTAAAACCGATATTATCTATAAATGAATTTCGAACGCTCGATATAGCTTTTTTTAATAATAGCTACTAGCCGACTTTTCCTGTGAATAGATAAGAGTTATATAATAACACGTACGCACGTAAATATTTGACTTTAGCAATCATTACCCGACAATCAATATTTTTATCTAAGTTTTAAGTGACTATAGGGAGGTGAAGGTAAACTGGCGCAAAAACTACAGCACACCGATATTCTTCATTGGGTTCTGAATAGAAAATCACTCTGAATTAGCTGAAATTTAGAGGAAGGATTATTAATATGGTTTTATTGAAAAGGTTTTCTTTCTAACTTCAAGATTGTTTTTAAGGCTTCTTCATTTCATACTTCGCCGAAAAACATACTTGGAAACGTTGTATAACAATAAATTTGTACTATAATGCGATTTCAATCGAAAACATCACTGATAAATGTTGACATTTCTGTATTTAAATCTACTTTGTTCTAATTTTATGTATTATGTTATTTTCTATTAATATTTGTTCAATCTTGATTAGCTTTTGTGTTTCTGTAATTTTCCGTCGTTTGTTATTATTTTGTTGACTTATAATGGATTTTATATTCAATAAATTTGCCGATATGTAACATGGTGTGCGGTTTCTCTAATGGAACTGTAGAACGACAATATCGCACGCGCTTCCCAAACCGGAGATATCCTACTGGAAATGTATATATAAGGCTAGATCAACGCCTTTGTGAAATTGATTCGTCTAATACAAGAAATGCTAATGCTAGTTGACCAATACAAAGGCGTACATTACAATTAGAAGAGCAATACAAAAGGATCTCTCCGCTAGTGTAGTCGACAATTAGCTTCAACTTTAAATATCTCCAGTAATAAGATCGTTACGAGAGAACATTCATCTGTATCAAGTATGGGCAACCTTTGACATGTTATGGGCCAAACTTTAGTGTGCAAATACGTTTGCGGGCCGCGTTTAAGAGTAGTGCATTTTAAAGTAGTGTTCATGATTTTTAGCGATAGATATCAGACATGAAATAATACGACAACGTTATTGTAATGCAATTTATTAAAATAAGAAAATAAAACGGAAAATAGGTACAACATTATAATTAATGAAATTTGGAATCATTACAAACTACGAAAGTTAAATAGCGACAACGAAATCAATGAGACACTCGAGCTTTGAATTTGGGAAACTAATCCATCGATGTTTGGATTAATTCCACTGATACAAAGACGCAAGGAATTTTCCAAATTATCGTCAGTCAGCCTTGTACGATGTTTTGATTTATTAACTTTCATCATTGAAAAGAACCGTTCGCATTTATAAGTACTGCGAAACGCACAAATCAATCTTCTTGCGAATTTTCTAAGCTCCGGCAAGTGGTCTTTTTCGAGGTATTTTTTGTAGAAATCGCACAACTCCACGTCTTCAAATTTAGATTTTAGGAGTGAGTTTTCTCGAAGCTCGATCAACTCCATTTGCAAGTGTATTGGAGCATTTTCTACATTCCTTTTTGTTTGAGTAGGAAATAAATTGAAAATGTCTTCCATGTTTTTAAAATAGCTAAATCTGTTCGAAAATTGCTCCGACAGTAAACTTGAGTTCTTCAGCATATTGAGCATAAGCAGTATTTTCATACGCAGAGAGCGTGGTGAAATGGTAACTGTTACCAGGCAGCATCTGTGCCTTCCACAAGCGGATTTTGTCCTGAAACGCTTTCAAATGGCTGTACAGATCATTTACTAACTGTCCCTGCAAGCGACAAACCCCATATCACTCAATCTTCTTCATTTGGAGTGAGTAAGAGTAAGTAGTGTAATATTTTTTTTAATTAGGTTTTTCAAAATGTCCGGCGGGCCGGATCAAACCGTACTGCGGGCCGGTTGTTGCCCACATACATATGATCTATATCACGTTTCTAAAGTTCAGCCGCTCTATCAAAATGGTAACATATTTGGATTAAATTTTTGCAACTCATTTAGAGATAGGATTTTCGAAGTGTCTATTTCATTTTAGGTCTGTTTTAATTCTGAGTAAATAACAATGACTTGCTCATTTATGAAATAAATATGTAGTAAATCATAACATAATATGTCTGTTTTATGTATACCTATTAACTAATGCGTAAAAGTGTTAATATACGAAGGATACTACACAATTTGCAAACCCTCAACCTGTTACTAAACTTTGTACACAATTGCTTATTGCTTATTGCGCTGGTTTAAGTAGAATGGCCTGTATAATGGTTGGACCATTTTTCTTGGAGTCATAAGCTATTATCGGTTAATGAACGTATCCCGTATTTCTACTTTCGTTAAATACTTACTTTCACCTTTCGTTTTACCACAGTTTTACATACGAAAATTTTGATAACTGATAAGAAAATACGTTTACCATGCATTAGCTGCGTAATTAAGAGTTAAATGACGAAAATTTTTGTGACAGAATAGTTATCCTTAAAGGTATTTGTACAACGCAAAATGACTTCATTGATAGATTGCAAAATCATATTAAACACTATGCATAGGAATTACATTATAAGAAATAAAAGGACAACGCATGAGAAGTTACCGTCTACAAAATACAGTTAATTAATTGAGAATTTTTATTAAAAGATGTTTATTTACTACCAAACTACAACCACTTTAAATAATTTAGAAATTTTTATTTAAGGAATTTTATTCTATATAAGTAAATGCGTAATACTTCCAATTCTATCTATATGGATTGATTACGATATATATACTAGCTTTTACCTACCCTTAAAATTTTTCAAAAACAACTCAAAAGGTAATTATAAAATAAACTTGTATTCTGTACTTCAAAAAAGAACTGTAACAGTTATAAAAACAATGTGTATATCAATTTCCTAACTAAGATAATCATAAATTAAGATAAATTTGCGATTCGTCACCTTTCGCTGTCACCCACAATCTTTGCATTCTCTCTAGCACCTTTGAGAAAACCATTCCAATATCCTTAAACCTGCCCTAGAGGAGAGACATGGCTCCATGTGAATATTTTCTTTTTCCAACGCTTAAGCGCAAGTTGAAAGGGGTTCCCATTACGGAACAATATACAACATCCAAAGAATTACGACGTAGGTTCTAAACAATCTAACGGAACAAGATTTCCAGAATTGTTATCAGGAAAGGAAAACTCGCTGGAAATGCTGTGTGCATTCCAAAGGAACATACTTTGAAGGGAACAGTATTAAATTGTAGATACATTCAATTAAACACTTTAAAACTAATCATTCTCATTAATTTTTCGTTTGTGTGTGAGCATTTTCCGGGTGCCCAAAGCACTTACTTACTTACTAAAATTAATTAGCACGGCTGCGATTGAAATCGACAGCTGTTTCTCACACCGTTAATCGTCGATTACGTTTGCTAATGAGCTTATATCTTAAATGACCTGCTCGGGATGTGCTTCTCAGCAGTCCTGGGCGATCGCGATCTTACTTAAAATATCTGAATTATTTGTTGAGTTAAACTAGTTTATAAATATGTAAATAATATCGTAGAAAGTATTCGAAACAACTAATATTTTGGTTATGGTTATGAAATATGGTTCCTGTCAACGTTTAATGAATATTATAATCTTGACCGCATTATTTGGTACTATTTTTGCAACAAATTGTAGCTTTAGTTTAATTAGATATAAAAATCATTCGAAAAGCAATTCAAATATTAACATCATGGTATGTTCTTGTAGATTTTGATTTTTTGCCAATTGGATAATTACCAATATCATGTACACGATCTATGGTAGAGTATATAATAAAAATAATAATTTTTATTCACAAACCTACAATTACCAAACGAAACAAGACAAAATTCTATAAAAAAGAACATTACATTATTAGATGAAAATAACAATATGTATATGATAAGATGTTAAATTTTTTATGTTTAGCATAAACAAAGTATATTTTACATTAGGACACACATAATTAACACTGAAACACTTCAATATCTTCCTACAACCTTCCGCAACACTAAAAACTGGACGCACGTTTCGATAGCCACACTATCATCATAAACTCAGTTCAGTGCTACTGCTGAAGATGCTAGTTTAGCTGTCGAAACGTATGTCCAGTTTTTTAGTGAAGTGTCGTGATTAGGAAGGTATTGAAGTGTTTTTGTGTCATAGTGTTCGGGTTTTGAGATTTACACAATAAACAAACAAAAGGCGTCCAATGTCTGCAGCACCTGGATGTTTAGATCAAGTGCAGTCATCCTAAGCTCAGAAATGCATTAACAAATAAGTTCTTACTGTAGATAACGTTGTTATTATTATACCATTATTCACAAACTTGTAGTTACAAACAGAAATGTACGAAAAGAAAAAGTCTACAGAATTTGAATCTTATATTAATTACGATGGGTTTAACCATAAAGTAGATGCGAAAATAATAGTTGATATGATATGATATGAGAAAACTGGTTGTTAAATTCATTATGTTTAGTTTCAGCAATATTTTACAACAGAGTAAATAATATATATAAAAGTAAAATCCGTTAATATCTGTAGCATCTGGATGCTTATACTAACCGCAGCCAACCCAGACAAACACCAATTATATAATTGTAAGTGAAAATGTAAAAAAAAAGAAAAATACTTTAATGCCAAGATGGAAAAGAGAAAAGGAAATTACAAAGACGAGATTCGGGCAAAGTCTACTCCAATACCTAAACCTTGAAGTTAACGAAAGAAAAATAAACAGTTTGCGAGAGTTGAATATGAAATAAGGAAGTTAATAAAAGGCAGAACTATTTTCAACTAGTGTATTATAAATATTGTTAGAGTCCCAAGTATTATACAAAAACAAAATATACTTATAGATGAAATACAATTATAAATTCAACTTTCATCCACTTAAAATCTCTCCTATCTACTTGGCAGTATTATTGAATTGCTTAATGTAGTTGAATATTAACAATTTTGTGAATGATTGAAGAATCAGGTTTTTTTGTTAAAGCGGCATGTGCATCACATTTTATAAAAACAATTGTTAAATTAGAGTTAACATACGCTTGGACATTACGTTTTTTGCACTTTTTTGTTGTGTACTACATGATGAAATAAGAAATATACTATATGATGTGTTTTTGCAATGGTATTGATAAACTCTAATGTACAATATGAATTGTTCTGGACCTTTTGTTGGATTAGGATATTTCTGGAAAGCACCATAACCCTCACGTTTACATCCCCGCATTGCTGCGTCAATATTGAGATATCCCTAAGAAATACATGTAATTAAGTCCCACAGTTATATGTTTCTGATTAACTTGTTTTCATTTACTATCACTACATAGTTAGCACAACAATTGCAAAGACTGAGTGGTTGTATAATTTACAGGTATCGCAGTAAACTCCACTCTATACAAATTAATAATTATTTGGAACGCAACGTTTCAAGAGTACGAGGACTGTCATTGCCAACCATGTATGAATGAATGTAAAAATGTATCACACTTGCAAAATTTCCTATGTAGACTCTAAAAGTTCTTAAAATACATAACTTTTTACAACCTAATGGGTGGTCCCGAATGTCTTGTATCTTTTCAAGAAAGGAAGGAATGAACAATATCTTTAACAGGACATTATAGTAATATATCAAGCAGGTTAGAGTGTGTAAGTAGTTCCCTATTCAGCAAGTTTCTGCTCTTTTTTTTATAAATATCGTTTCGTACTCCTCTAATTCTCTACACGAATTTACATCTTTAAGTAGCTTAAGATTTTTTCATTTAATATTATGTCAAGATTCTACCATATGCTCTGCCACGGTAAGTAGTTCTGGTTTATCGAAATGTTAGTGCCTAATATGTTCTTCAAACCTCGCTTCGATACTCCTTTTTTGAGCCGTCGTTGCTTCTTAATTGTTCCTCTGGAGGATGACTTGGTGCGTTATCCAAGATTAACACCGCTTTTATTAGAAGATAGAAATTCAATTTGTATCATTATATTACATTACTTATTATAACAGTTTTATTCCCATACCTGAGGGAAAGTTATAATCAACCGGACTCTTAAAATTTCTACATGAACGTGGATTTTTTGTCTTTCCTATTACTAGTGGCCTTATTTTGTGTGTACCACTAGCATTAGTGCACACTAGAAAAGTTGTGCGTTGTCTTTCTGCCTTTCTACCCGGAGCAAATTTTTCATATGATGCAACATAGGTTTTCGTAGGTAATAATTTCCAATAAAGACTGGTTTCATCTGCATTGTATATTTGCTCATCATTTAAATGTAGCTCTTTGATTTTGTTCATTAACTTTTCCTTAAACGGTTGCACTAGTTGTGATGGTGCCGATACTTTTTCACCAGATATCGTCAGCAGTCGAATTCCATAACTCCTTTTAAAACTTTTTAGCCAGCTATCAGTGGCTACAAAATTTTCGGTCTCTTAGGTTTTCATTCAATAATTTTGCTTTCTTTTTAATTAATTCACCGCTAATTAGAACATGATTATCCCTTTGTTTTAAGCACCATTTACACAGACGATTTTCCATTCTAGGTGCTTGGGCATTTTTTAAAGTTCTACGATTTCCCGGGCCTCCGTAGACACCCCCTGACACACGTTGTAAAATTTGTGACTTGAATCGCTTAATTTTGCAGATTGTGGCTTTAGATACTCCATATTTTTTTGCCAATTGAGTCACCTCCGTACCTTTTTTAATCTCGTCGATTATTTTCACTTTGTCACTTAATTTTAATTAATTTGCGCATTACTTTATTCCACGAGAGGCATTACGCACGTAAATCGAGAAATAATCGGTACCCTAAACTGTTTACATTATCGAATTGTACGTGGTGCAAGCTTGTTTACATTATTGGGCGTTCCATTTGATTCTATGGTAACAATTTTCTGTTTACATGACCGCGACGTTTCCACTACCGGGTATTTTCATGAGCGAGCGTTTACTGTATTAATTTAGGACTGCTATTTTCATGTACATGACTCTATATCTTACTTATTTAAACGAAGAATGTTGGTATAATGGTAATTCAGTACAGTCAATTTGACCGTCTTTAGTTGTTCAACTTGTCTTTTCTTATGAATTGACTATATTAAAAAGAATTACTTACTTTGTACCGCCTATAATGCCTTATATTTCTTAATAACATTTACTAATGGTGTTGTCTTTACATCTAAAATATATGTATCATGCTGATGTTGCGAATTTTATTGTTCGAGATGTCTTCCATCAAATCGACAATAATAAAAGCGAGCTACATCTAAGCAGGAAAATATTTTAGCAACCACTTCATAACGTTCATATTCGTTGTCTAAAATGTTTACGACTACCGGCAACAAATTGTAAATGAAGCGCGTATACACATTTTAAATTTGTACTTCGCCGGGCCGCTGCCGCGCTAAGGAGGCGTATAAAAAGCTCGGACCTTCGAGCAGCAATCTCGTTTAACGTTATTACAAAGTTAAAGGCGCACTCGTTTTAAGTTAATTTAACGCGTGTTCCAGTTTTTTAATGGATAATGACTCATCCGCGGCGAAATTCTATTCGTGCCGCAAATTTAATGAAGTTCGCCGCCGTTTCAAGAGGGTTGCTAAAAACCAGCGAGAGAAAGACGGGGCTGCTTCTTCTACACATATTAGCGCCTGTCTTGGCGTTAGCGGTGCAAGTATCTTGTTCCATACTTACTCGTCTATGAAACATCCTTCAGGTTATTCCGTAGAGAGAAACCCGGGACAAGTATTTAATCGCTTGTTTCAGACTAGCTATTAATTAAAACAATCAGTCATATAACTTTTAATTGCGGTTGTACCTAGGATTATGTGTATACACATTGGATTACGGTCGCAAACAAAAGTATTGATAGTGGCTTATGTTTAAGATTTCTACAATAAGTCGTCCATCCAACTAATTTCTCTGTCTAAATATGCTCAAAACACTTGAATGTTTAAATCAATGATGTCGAGTTAATATGGTTCGAATAAACTTCGCTAATAGTTTATCTCATAATATTTTAAACATTGCCTGTACTATTTAACCATTTTGAGGCAAATTTATACAAATGGCAATAGTGCATTGTGTGAACTTAAAGAGGTAGTGAATGCTTTTATCGTTTTCAATTAAAACCTAGTAAGTATTAAACCAATCAGTTGCAATAGGAATTACCTAATCTAATTATAAGAATTTAGTAAAGTACTGAACGTAAAAATACCAAAAAGAATCTTGATAGAAGATGAAGTGTGCGGCCATGGGTGACTTCTGGACTTGAAGATAGATTTATAGAAATGTCTTGGAAACGAGATCGAGGACTAACGGTAACGGATATAGCAACGCGCGTTAATACACAACGACGAACAAATATTTTTGTCACCACCGTCTAGAGGTGCTTATTGGCAGCAAGTTTAAGGGGATGCAACAGTCGCAAAAATCAGTGCATAAAGATAAACGATTAACATGGGCAAGAGAGCATACAAACTGGTCACTGGATGATTGGAACGCATTTTTATGGACCAAGGAGTCCAAATTTTAGTCTCCTGGTCGAAAGAGCTAGTGAAGTCTGCTTCGTGCTATAAGTCAAACACGAAGATGGTTGTGTAATGGTTTGGGGTTGTTTTGCTGGAACAACAACTGGTGATTTAATGAAAATTAGTGGCACAATGCGGAAAAAAGAGTATTTTGATATTTTACAATTATGCTATTCCGTGCGAAAGCTGTCTTATTAGTGAGCTGTTTGTGTTCTAGCAAGGCAATGACCTCCAACATACGGCTCGAATCTGTCAAAACTTTTTAGATGAGAAAGCAGCAAGAAATCAAGTAAAATTAATAGTTAGACCTCCTCAAAGTCCGTATTTATCCCCCATACAGTTCTTATGGGATGAGCTTGATCGAGGAGCTCGAGAGCGACAACTTCAGAATACCCAACACCTATAAGAATATTTACAGAATTGCTTCCAAGAACGCCTAAAATTTGCGCAGCGGTTATCAAACCCAAAGGAGGTCATATCGACGAAAATAAACTTAGGAGCTACATAATGCATAAATATTGTTATATTTCAATTAATTTACTTTTATTTGACGATAGTTATGTTGTATAAATTCATTTCACAATAAAATTTTACTATATCTATGATTTTTTTGTAAAATCCGTTGTTGGTTCGAAACTTTTGGACATATTGATAACGCTGGAGTGTACAGTAGAACCCGGTTATAACGTCATCACCCGGACCGAGTTTTTTCACGAGGTAGGTGAGTTTCGAAAAACGGTAATTTAACAAATTTTCACATCTTATACGATATGTAACATGTTTTATTCCTTATTTTACATTATTATACACTAAATTTTATGTCATATACATTACATAAGCCAACATTCCTATTGTCAGATACATATGTATATTTTAAAAAAGTCTATAATTTTGGTTTGTTAGATGGTTTATGAATTCCAAGAAATGAGTTAGTTGTTATTTCCTACAAAGCACTTTTGTAAAATGCCGGTAATACGGAAATTTCCAGTAGCTATTGCCTATATATATGTATTTCAGTTGACGTTAATCCCGAGGTTCTGCAGTTATATCCAATATTGTTTAGGTTGTCTATTATAGGTAATTCCAGGGACCAAAACGATTATGACGCTATATCCAAGTTGCCACTATAACCGATGACGTTATAAACGGCTTCTGCTGTAATTATTTCTTTAAGGAAACTCTATTCTTCGTTGTGTAGATATAGATAACCATACTCCAACTTTTATGGGATGCATTTGTGTTTCTTAATATTCATGACAGTTCTCAGTAGATTACCCGATAATGTGTGAGTTAACATAACGCTTCATCTGAGAGAAATGATGATTAATAAAGCTTTTTTTTCCTTATCCAAAGGTAATAATTCCTGTGCTACCGAATCTTTCTGATGAAAATGCATCTTTCGTTTGACAACTCGTCGTATTGAACCATATGACAAACCTGTATCCTATGAAATTAGAAGATGAAAAATTTACTTTACTTGTTGGGCTAATTGGCGCACGTCCAATATGAATTAATACATTCTGTATAGTATCTTCTGTTTTATGTCCAGACAATTTGTCTTTAGAAATACTTTATGTGTCGCTTACAACTCTATAAACACATATGTATGTCTAGATAAAGTTTCATCGCCAAATCCTTCACCTTGGAATTTAATATGGAATTCTGCAACACACAAACCTCCGAAGTAAACTCATGCTGTTTCGTTACTTTGTTGCCTATTCCGAAAGTAAAATTCCAAAATGACTTTCTCTTGCTTTATTCTGTACGGCATTGTGTATTACTTAAAATCAAGAGTAAATTACATCTAATCTACAATGAAAATATATATGATGAAAAATTGGTTTGAGAAGTAACATTTTTATGCAACTATCTTCAAACGTTAAAAACGAAAGGAGTATTAATATAATGTTTGCATAGAAACATATTTCATCAAAAAAAAAGAAAGGAAATAAAGACTGATACTTACTAGCTTTTGTTTATTTCATTCCAAAGTAACAAATTATTAAGCGTAAAAATTACGGGCAACAGTAAAATATTAGAAAAAATATTTTTATGGTTTACGATTTAAAGAAAGGTATGCACAATGAGTTTTGTAAACATGTTTGTGACAGTTATTACACACTCTGCTTAATTTACTGTCTTTAGTTAAAGGACAAAATTAACACCGGCTTCATTTTATTGTGCATTAGTTCGTGATTCTGTTGCTGTTAGTAGTAGTGTCTTGCCTTGTATATGCTTTACCGAAAGATCATCATAATATTCCTAAAAATAATCTTCTAAAGCACTTGGCTGCTCTTCGATTCTAGGGATTTTTGCCCTACAAAAATTTGGTGGTGCTTAACATTTCCATTATTTTGTCGTAACCTTCTTTCTTGTCACTTTTGAATAAGATTACGCAGAACCCTATTTTTTCTTGTTTTGGCCCCAAAGTCTTTAGCAAACATTACTAATGAATTCATAAAAACTTCATAAATTGTCACAAAACTTATTGTTAATTTGCGTTTCTGACAATCAAAATATGCTGCATTGTACTATATTGATATTTAAATATAATGTATTATAGATTATTATAAAATAACTATGAAAAGTATAACCTTCCATAAAAAATCTTTTGCGATGTTAAAGCTGTAAAAATAAGTGAAAGTGAAATCCCTCATCAAGTACGTTAAATTGCAAAAGCAATTTACAAAGAATCTTCAAGTAATGCTTTAATAAATAGCCATATTTAGGTATGAGATGAAAGATAAACTGATTACGTTACGTTTAAATTTTCAGTATATCTTAATTACATTGTGCTTAGTTGGTAGCATTTATTTTGTTGAATTGAATCTCTGTTTCTGTTACCATTGTTCTGTAGCACTCTATAACTGAATTGCTTTTTTGCGCATATACTGGCTTGCTTTTGTTTCGTTATACTTTATGAAAATAAATCGTCGTTTTACTAGTAGCAAATATATAGTATTGCCATAAGTTATATTAGTACTGTTCGATAGTTAAAATTTGCAAAAGTTCATTGAAATAAAAAACATTTATGAGGTATTTCCTTTTATCTGAAGTATTTCGCTACAAAATCACCTTAAGTATTTCGTAGTGTAAGTAAAGATTGTAATTTTGGTTTTAGTGTAATATAGTCTTATGCAATATTTTTTTTTCTTAAAACATTAAAACACAATACTTCGTCTTTGATTAAGTAGTGCTTTGAATGTACCGCGAATGTATATAAAGCTCAAACGTACTATAATAGGTGTGCGACTTGTGAGAATGTACACTACCGGCCATAAGTGTTAGCTCCCCTGCATAGTTGAAGATTATTCAAAGAAACTATTTTTTATCCCTATCAAAATATTTGTAATATTAAGCTAAGTACGAGATTGAATTTTAATTACTCTGTAATGTTCTGTGTGTACTTAAAAAGCATTTAGCTTTTGTTTTGCAAACAGTGATTAGTGAAGAATTTGTGCAATCTTTTAAGACAGCGAGTAATGTTAAAGTCATGTTGGCAACAAAAGAATTATCTACGGAAACGAGTTCTAGTGGCATATTACAACATCCGTAAAAGTAGCCAAGAAATCGCTAAATTACTTAAATTAAACCGTAGAACCGTGGATTCTAAGGTTGAAAAGTATCAAAGAAGTGGGGATGTATCCAATAAACAGCGACCCAGGCGGCCAAAAATAACACCAGCAGAAGGTCGTGCAACTGTAATCACGAGTAAACAAAATAGACGAAAAATAGCCCCCAAAGTGAATATTTCACACCCACAACAAGTTAGCGTCACCATGGTAAGAAGGCGTTCGCGCCAAGCTGGATTGTATGGAAGAATTGCTATGTGGAAACTATGATTAAATAAATCAAACAAAGCTAAGCGGTTAGCATGGACGAGAAAACACAAAGACTGCACATTAGAAGTATGGAAGAAAGTGCTCTGCACCCATGAATCTAAATATCCCACCTTTGGTTCAAACACAAGAATATTTCTCCCTAAATCGAAAGGGGAATGAGCACTTGAATGCTGTGTTACATCAACAATAAAACATGGAGGAGGATCAGCCATAATTTTGGGTTGTTGTACCTCTGTAGACGATTTGGTTAAAATATATCATATCCTTAGAAAAGAAGGTTATAAGGAAGCTTTGGAGAGGAATGCCATCTCATCTGGAACATGATTAGTCGGTGAAAACTTCGTGTTCCAGCACGGTAATGATCCACAACACACTACAAAGATATGCCGTGATCATTTCGAACGAGTGGAGCATATAGAAAAATTATTGTTATGACGTGGCTGCTCCAAAGTCCAGATCTCTATCCGATTGAACTTTTGTGGGAGGAATTCGAACGGCAGGTTCGAAAATCTGCCCCAAATTCGACTACAGTACTTTGGGCGCAACTACGGCATACGTGGAGGAAAATGAAGCCGCTAACACTGGCAAAACTGCTAGACAGAATGCCAAGATTGTGTGCGGCAGTAACAAAAGCGAAAAATGGACGGAATGAATCGTAAATCTAATCTCAAAATTAATTTATGATTATCTTATATATAGCAAATTGGTAACCACAGTTTTTTTTATAACTGTTACAGTTCTTTGTATAAGTACAGAATAGAGGTTTATTTTATAATTAGGTTTTGACTTGTGTAGTTGTTTGCCAAAATTTCCCTAAGCTTTAGTCACTACTCTATTTTGTTTATTTCTTTATCAGAGTATTCATGTTTGAATTAAGTAAAGTATTTAATATAATCCATCATAATTCATTAACATGAATACAGATAATTATCATAAAATTGAAGATACAATAAATTATATTTTTAAGCATTCTTGCGATGTTCGAAAGAACCAAGATTATAAATATAAAAAATATGTTGCAAAACGAATATAACATAAATGCAAATTTATAATAGTAATGGGTTTTATTTACATGTGTATGAAAATTGATATGCTTAAGATAAATGAGACAAACTCCTATAAAAAAAGCTCACTAAATATTCCGCCTTAATGAGAAGAAATCTACGTAAAATATAGTAATGCAAAGTGCATTCAGCAGTTTAATTAGGATATGGAACTACGCACATCGTACAAAATAGATATAGATCTATAACATAACGCTGCTGGGAGATGTCACTTTCACTATCGTTGTACCAAGCAGAAGTAAATGGTTCTATGATATCATCCATTAATTCATCTAAGTTCCACTGTTTATTTTTCTGTTTAATTATCTAATCAATCTATGTTCTTCCTTTTATCCGCAGTTACATTCATTACTTTTGTTTCCATTAAAAGCTTTTACACTTCCGCCATTTTAAGCTTTATTTCTTTAAACAACTTGATTTACTATATGCGCCCATACCATTTTAATTGGATTTACTTCACAGTGTAAGGTTGTAATCTGAAAATGATTTTATTGGCAGAAATTGCCAATTGATTGACAACATACACAGTCTACATAGTCTGTAAAACAAGAGAAGATGGAGTGTAAGAAAATCAAAACAATATAAAACTTAAAATATGTGTATTTAGTAGGAATGTACATTGTAATACCTAATCCGCACTATACTCAATATGGGGTTCAGTCTCCATGGTTGTCGATAATCGCCTGGCAACGACGCACCATACTCCCAACCAAGCTTTCGGCATAAGAAGCTGATAACGATCGCCATATCTGTCGGAGGTTCCTCGATAATTGCTTTAGTGTGTAGGCACGTTTACGTTGAAGTTTGTGCTTCATTATTGCCCACACATTTTCAATTTGATTTGCATCCGCGCTCTGGGAGGGCCATTCCAACGTCGAAATATGATTTTCTATCTTCCACTCCGTACGTCTACTTCGATGCTTTGGATCATTGTCGTCTTGCAGAATCCACTGATTATTATTCTGTCCAAACCACTTCCTCACAGATGGAATGAGATCCTTTTTGTACAGTTTCACCATTCTTTCTTCATTCAGGTTCTCTGTGAATACGCACAATGATCCAAAGCCGCGCACATTGAAGCATCTCCACACATGGACCTTAACTGGGTGCTTTGCTGTGCGTTGCACAACTCGGTGGTGTTGCGTAGACCAAGCTCTTTTTGTCTGTGGCCATGCATAAAAAGAAGCCTCATCTGTGAAAACATCAGACCAATCTTGATGACTGTTGTTATTCGCCCAAACGCGGCGCGCTTCTCGATGTCGGTCCAATAGCAGCGGTTTCATTATCGTACTGCGGTATGCTATGCTATCTTCACGTACGCGATTTCTAATCGTCATTATGCTTACTTTAATTTGTTTTTTTTTTGTAATTGATACTGCCCCTGTCGCAACGTGTATTCCGGGTTTCTTTTAAACAAATTAATTATCGCTTTGTCCTGCTTTCTTGTGGTTTTTCGTTTTTTACCGCGACCAGGAAGATCATCTACTGTTTTATTCGCTTTATATCGGTCCACCCACATTTTTACAAACACCTCCGACTTTCGCATATATCTTGATGCGGCCGCATTTTAGGTCCTTTGGGGTGAATGCAAAGAAACACAGCTGCGTACCGTTTTAAATACACAGCGCTCATAACTACACTGACTCTGTTTTCTTCGGCTGACAAAGTGAAACTGCTATTAAATGAGTAATGCGTATTAGGCCTAAGTACGCCTTACCCAAGGCCACATTAATCACGTCCGCTATCTTACCATAAGCAGGTAGCGACCCCTTTTCTCTTGTTTTACAGACTCTACTTATGCAATGTTATTTGTTAACAGATGAACTAAATGCAGCAACGTATAGTGTACTATTTCTGCATTTAATTCAATATTTTTAGAAAAGAGCCAGTTTTAATAATTAGTACTTTCTGTATTTTTCAAGAATGGTAGGATATATTGCTTCCGAAAAAAGAGGGCAAATCAAAAAGTGTTGACTTGATATGAACTAATACCAAGTCAAACAACATTCCCTTAATTATTATATTAATTATCATAAAAATGTTATATGTAATACGTCAACCTTTCAAGACTACAATTCCGTGTTTCGTAAAGGTTTCTGTCGAGAACTGCTGATAGAGTGGGGCAAATCCGACTGCGTCGCATAGATTGTAGTCGTCTACAGACTTGCGTTAACACAAGCTATTTGGCAACATCTCGTGCACTGCGGAACGTTAGTACACTATCTTCCGTATATATGGAGACGGCTATAAAGTTTATGTTTTCTTTGATGTCAATTGAAATATAAAGTTGGTTTGCAGTAATATTTGTTAATAGATATTTGAGATCGCGTAAAGAGTAAATGAAAAAGAAACAGAAACTATTATAAAATTTTAAGTTAAAGTGATTTCTCATCAATATCCTCACCTCGGGAGTGAATTACAGCAGCACATAGTCTTGGCATTCTTCTAATCAGAGATTCCAGATGATCACTTGTAATTTTAGCCCATGCTAGCTGAAGCCTGTATCAAAGATTTCGTTCGCCGCTAACTCCCTCGTTTTCGAATTCTTCGGTCCACTTTATCTCATACTATTGAGGACAGATCTGGAGATTGGGGGTGGCTAAATCGTTTGTATCAACTTGCCATCTTTCTCGAGTGACATCAAATAAATTCTGCATAAACGAAATGAATGTTTGGAAGATAATGTTTTGACCACATAATCTTTCCCCATTTGGCAAAGCATTTTTCTTTTAAGATTTTCAAATAACCTTCCTTATTTATTTTTATCAAATCGCCTACCAAAATAACTTCAAACCATCACACTACTTCCACCATGTTTCACAGTAGCAACCACACATTTTCGCCAGTCTGTCGCCTCACAAATGATCGACTTAAAAAAAAAAGGATTCGGAACTTGGATTGATCTGTTCATAATATTTTATAGCATTGCTCAAGGGTCCAATCCTTGTATGGAATGGCCTATTCCAGTTTCTTTTTCTTATTTTGTTGTTTCAGCAATTACTTTTTCACAATTTCCCCTTAGCCCTATTGCAGGTACCTCCACTTAAATATTGCGTGGGATATTGGCGTTCGTGAAATATTGAGTTTTTGAGTGATCCTTGGGGTGGTAAGAAACCTAATTCGTTTCGAAAGTACTATAATAAACCGATCTTCAGCGGCTGTCGGTGCTCTCTTTCGATCTGACCTTTCGGCATTTTAAACTATGCATATAAGTATGCACGATAACAAATTTAAAACTGACACTTTGTTCCAAATACAGATACATTTTCGAGTATTTTTGTAATATATTTTTTAGAACCGTTTCGTCTTATATTAGGATCAACATAGTCGTCCCCATACATATGGACGGTAGTGAAAATGGAATTAAAATTATTAAATTGAAGGTGGAAACCTATCTACCATATACTGTGTACAGCACAGAATGTAAAGAAATTTGGAAAGACTGTTTACTAATTGCTGCAAAAGTTTAAAATTCTACTGGTGTGCCATTCTGAAACTACTCGTTTACTAGTATTTGTGAATAATATATGTAGACGTGCTAACGAGTGTTGTAAATTTGCAATTTTATGAATCTTCTCGGCGGTTTTAAAATTTCTGTAAAAGTAAAAAGGAATTAACACGGTACGTATAATCAAAGTAAATAACTATTAAGAAATTCTGTGCAAGCATGATACAATTTAAATTTAAAATTTCCAATCTTCTTTTAATTGAGTACCAACTATGACATTTATTACAAATGTTAAATATCTCACAAAATCCCTCCGCATTTATATATATTCCACAAAGGAGAGGCCTGACATTGTTAAGTTTCCCAAAAGGCTTTGTGTCCTGTTCTTTTACTTAACTGTTAAAATGGTTATACATTTTTTTCTCTTTGTTAACACCTTCTGTGCATATCTATCTCTATATGATAAAATATACTGTTTTTACTATTTTTTACTATAATTATTTAGTTTATTTTTTGCACGCCAGCCAATGTATTTTTATCGAAATGAATGCTGCAAACTATGTAGTGAGTGCAGCATCGTTCAGTTTTTGTACAGAGACATTACTTTTTATATATTGCTATTTATCCATTTCACCTCAAGTAATTTTTTGGGAAACGAAAATAACTGTGGATGTGTTGAATTACTGCCGGAGTATACAGAATAATGTGGTTCCTCCTTTGTACTCAATAGATACTCACACACATACACTACCGCTCAAAAGTGTTTAGGCACTCTCACTGACAGCAAAAATGTATAAAAATTCAGCAAAAATGTTAATAATATTTATTTTTTATGTACAGATACACGTACATGAATAAAAATATATTAAATAAATGTGAAAATTAAAACGTTTAATTTAAATTTTGCTTTCATCTATGTGACCTCCTCTTGATTTAATAATTGCAGCACACAATCGAGGCATTCTCGTAATAAGTTTTGCCAGAGTTTCTTGTGTTATTGAGGTCCAACTCGATTGCAATTTGTTCCACACGTCAGTAGCTGATGTCGGAGCCGATTTCCAACAGCTTAAATTTGGAGTCATCCGTCCACAGGACGTTGTTCCACTCTTATATGGTCCAGTGTTGGTGTTCACGAGCCCATTTTAGTCGCTTTTGCTTGTTTTGTTTGCGTAGTAATGGCTTTTTCATCGCAATACGTCCATGGAGCCCGGCTTTCTGTAGGCGACGTTTGACTGTAGAAACACTGACTAGTTTTTGGCGACCAACATTTAATTCTGCGGTGATTTCCGGGGCTGTTTTGCATCTATTTAACTTGCTGGTAACCACTATTCTGCGATCATCTGCAGATGTTGTCGCTTTTGGCCGTCCACTCCGTCTTCTATTAAGAAAACTGCCAGTTTCCCGATATTTTTTTACGTTATAGTCAACCGTAGCGTGGTGTATTTTCATTTTTTTGGCAATTTATCGATTACTTATGCCACTTTTATGGTAAGCTATTATAAGCGCAAGTGTTTCCGTACTAATTTCTCTTCACGGAGGCATTTTAAAAAATTGTCACACGATATTTCGCTCACGGCGTGAATAGAGTAAATACCACACTGCAACTGACCATAGGTTACAGATTTCACTATAATCTTCTAGGAAGGTAATTTAAACATTATTACCTACAATCTAACAGATGAGTAAATTTACCCAGTAAATTCAGAGGGATTGTTCCGACCAAGTGCAGGTAAATGATAGTAAACCTTATGGGATATAATGGGTGTTTATCTGACTGAACTACATTTTAAATGCGTATTTCATTTTATTATAATGTTTTTTTGGTAAACATAATACTATATGAATAATCCATGAAAACAGGGGTGCCTAAACACTTTTGAGCGGTAGTGTATATTGAATACAATATACTTATGTATAATCGACTCTACAAAAAATAAAAAGGTATATCTATGCACATACAAAAAGATTTTATACTATTCACAAAATATAAAACAAGTCTCTTCACATTTACACAACAAAAGTGCTCTATTAAAAATAAAATAAACCGTATTGTACGTAAATTGAATTCAAAATTCTTGAACTCAAATAACAAAAATTGTAAATTTTACAAACATAAACTGTCTCAATTAATGACCGATACTAGAAAGTCTCTATATCTTTATTAGATGTCTATTAGATAATGCTATGCTGTGTGGTTTGGGTCCCTTTTCTTATCGTAAGCTTTCTTGGCTAGAAAGAACTAGATTATTTTCGCGCGAAAATAGCTGATTGTGGGCCTTATTTGTATGTAAAGTGTCACGCTAGATATTACCCACGATTTTTTAAGAGTGAAAATATGTATCATTTTCAAATGCATACGTAGGCTTCATTGACCAGAGAAACGAACTGTTTCCGGGATTGCACCTCTTCATATTGAGAAATCTGAATTTTTTTTAGATTTTTCAGCATAACACCGTCCAATTTCAGAAATAGTTCCTTTATTCATGCATTATTTTATTCCATTTTATTAGGAAGGGTTTATAGACTATTTCTCTTTCATAATTTTCCAATCACTTGTAATCCTGATGCTCAGGCTTCTTTTTTTTTAAATTTCGGTATCAGTTTTAGTCTCTGAAGCACTCTCTCTATGTAAAGTGAAAGTGTTAAAAATCCTTTGATGTCAGAGTTCAATCTAAGTTATAATTTTGAAAATAAAAACATACATTTTGATTTACATCGCGGAATATACTATTAAGTTAAGGAACGCCTTACGTAAAGTAGTAAATAAATGTTTAAAAAAACGATTAACAATCTTATTTGTGGTTTTGTTATTTACTCTATTGCAATTCTAATTTATTGCGAGAAAATACAAAAACGACGTTGTTATCCTTCTATAACAAACATCGATAAAATAACGTACCTAACCTTTTATTACGACTATACAGTACAATCGGAATATGTACTATATTGCGATACGAGCAGAATGTCAGGCGTAATACAATACGTTGGTAATAACAATTTTAGCGGGTAAATCGAACATCCACCCGTTAATTTTCAACGTCATATCAAAGAACAAATGCACGTATACGTAACACGCGTAGCACACGTTACTTTGGCCCTTTCCACCAATTACAATGCATCCTCGAACACCTGTCCGATGACAGTGGCTCGCTGTGCAAACAAATAGGGTAGCAAACCTGGAAAAAAGTCAGTCAACTACACCAGCACATTTTCACATCATCTGTTCTTCCCGCTTGTTTTGTTGTCCATGTGTATTCCGTTAATGGTTTAAAATCTACGATTCTGGGCTGGAACGCAGACCTACATCGTGCTTCGTATAGGGGGTGTACAGATAAAAAAAATGTTGACGTTACGGTAACATCATTATCCTTCGAGATAAGATTGATATTGCTCCCTCTTATCTATAATGTTTATATATTCTTGGTAATAGGTTTTATTATTGCTTTTATGTAAAAAAAACATCTTTTATGTTTCAGGTCTAGTCAAAAGAATTATTCATAAAGAGAAAGTAGGCGATGAAGTTAGGGAGAAGCGGAAGTACAACGTTAAGAGATATGACGGTCCCCGACCGAAGCCAAGTGATGGTAAGATTTCTTTTAAAACTATATATTTCTTAATAAACGAACTATATCAACAATAAATTCTGCTAGCCACAAGTTCTTTTTTCGTTACAGATAAAAAAAAGATTAAATTAGTAATTTACACGTTTTTTTTCTAATACACAAGGTATCCCGAAAGTCCTTTTCAAAATAAAAAGAAATAAATAATGGCCAAATTTAATGAATACATGTTTATTTTTTTATTGAAACACAGGGTTTGGAAATTTATTTCTTAAAAATTATATCTTTTAAATGTGTTCCGTTATTCTGCTGGCACTATTCTAAACGTGACACATCGCTCGGAATTTACAGTTACTGTGAGACATCTGTCATCTTCAAATAAGTGTAGGCCGACATTGCAGCCCAACAGTAACTTTTGCAAGTGAAATAACCTCTCATGCTTTTATTTTGGTTTTGTTGAACTCCAATAAAGTCAGTTCTGCCTGTTTACATGGCCATTAAGATGAAAATGCGCCTCATCTGAGAAGTTTTAGTGAAACTTGAGCACACAGTACGCACGCTTCGCTCCCGCAAAACGCCCTATAGCGACTAAATTTCCCAGGATGGGAATAGCCATTGGGATACCTCCCAGTCCCCACTCATGCACTAAGGTGCAAAACCAATCTCAAACCTTTTCTCTGTAGCATAATTTTCATGTTAATCTATTTAATCCGTCATCTGAATTGGAACATTCCATTCCATTCCTTTTGTTAGTAAACTTGTGCAAATCTACACGTCCAAGAGTCCAATGTGCGAGGCTAGAGTAGAAAGTAAAATGCATGCCAATAAACGGCGATGTTATGGTAAAAATGATTATATTGTTGCTGTATGAGTTCTTCTTGGCAGACTTTGATAGTTTGTTCTGAAGAGAAGTTGACTCTTGAGATTTTGTGGTTCATAAGTGGTTTACAGAGTTTTGAATGAGTTGATCGAATAAACACAAGCAACTGCCAAAAAAAGATCAATAAAATCCTTTACATCGTTTTGGCCGATTGCAGAGTAAGTTAAAGGTAACCTCTTCACCACGGTGTTGGGACATGTATCAGCGCACTCCAAAGGAGCTCCTGCGATGGTATATTACTGTTGATGAAATTTGAATTTATCACTACATGTCAGAATCGAAAGAGTAGTCAAAACAGTGCGTTTTATCTAGCGAATATACCTCGAACAAGGAGAAGATGGGAAAATCATAGCTACAGTTTTTTTTTTGATTTGAGCAAGATATCGGTTTTAAACTTAAAAAGAGCAACAAGTATCTAAATCTATTACTGCACAATAAAATGAATCATGTGTAACCTATGACTAGATTTGCTTAAAATAATAAATAACAAAAAAAAAACAGCAAATGCCTAAACACATCTCCTATGTTTGAGTTCGTTTAGACAAACTTTTTGTGAACAAGTTTGTAAACACCTTCTGCATATTTTAGAAAATAAAAGAAAAGGGATGTTAGATCTGGCGAACGACCTAGCCGGAAAGTTAGACTGCATGTAGCTAACCAGCAATTTTGAACAAGTTCTATTAGTAAACCACCAATAGTTTTCAATTTATGTAGTAATGCTATTTCTTGTTTGAAAAACATTTGTTATCAGTAGAGACTGGATTATATGCAAAGTGCAAAAATTTAATTCAATTTATTTACAGTAATTAACTTTAATCAGTGTAATATATCTGCATATAGACGTAAAATTTAATAAATAAATTAAATTAAATTTTTGCACTTTGCATATAATCTGGTCTCTAGTTATCAGTCAACTAAATTAAGATTGTCCAAAAATTCTTCCATTACATTTGGTTCAACAGTAACAATACCTTCGTAAAATTCAGGATATACAATTCTTTTACCCATTTTCTTTTACCAATTAGACCGTTCTATGTACATATGTATGCTAAACGGTTTCTGACAATTCTGAGGCCAATTGCGCAAGAGACCTTGATTGATGTAAGCTTTTTCGATTAAACATATACTATTATTGAAGTTTATCACTTCGCAAAACTGAACGCAAGAAGGCGTTTTGTTCTTTTGCATACCCAATCCTCTACTTCATTTTTCCGAAACGTCTCAAAATATGTCACAACGTTGATTTGAATTTGATAGCGAGCATATTCATAATCTTTGTAACAACTCTAACATGTGATATTTTCCTAAATCTGTTTCACCAATTTCGATAGAACTAGAACTAAAACTAGTTGAATTATGGCAGATAACGATCTGGTATGTTGCTCTCTTTCTATTGCTGCCCTTGATAAATTTTATTCAGAAGCTGCTTATTTTCGTTTTAATGTGCAGTAATGTATTGTAAGTTTTGGGTAGTTAAATGTTTGAGAGTTTTGATTCAGAATCTCCAAGTAAAAGTATTATTCGTTGTTGAATTATGTTTCTGTTTCCACCATCAATAACATCAGCAAAATACTACTACTTTGTCAATTAAACCAACTTTGTAGTTCAATAATGACAAAATTAGCAATAATACCGACTTCAGTTGAATACGGATTGTATGTGTATGTAATTACTACTTTTAGGTGTTGTTCCTTTGATAAAATTTCTGTGTATGGAGGAAGTTTATTTCATGTAAACCCTTAATGATAATATTATTCAATATTACTAATTATTACATAAGTATGCAACCTTCCAACTATTCCTTTTTTAATTATGTGCACAGTTTGCATAAATATAGTTTTCAAATGTTCATCTATCTGTCATTCAATGTTAACAAAACAGTCACTCTTAAAATACTACAACATGAAAAGTTGCAGTTTTTTGATTATGAAAAGAATAACGTATTCTCCAATAAATACGCGAAAATGTGTAAATTCTAATATCATGCCAAAGAGAAATCATAATCGAAAGTTATTTCTACTTCTTTTGTCTTTAAAGTGACTAATCTGATGCTTCTCTAATTTCAGCCGAAACAATACAACGAATGTTGGCAAATCTTCCTGCGAAAAGAGCGACGAGGAAGTTGATCTCCCTCAAAGACGGTTTTCCGAAACAGGTCAGGCGAAAACCATCCCACAACCAGCCGAATAGCCCCACCAACAGCGCTAAGAACGTCGTAGTGACCAAACAGAAGACGTCGGTTTCTAGTCTGAAAAGCCAGCCAATGAAAGGTGGCAAACGGAAGCAAAAGGGACTTAAGTGCAATCCTATGATTTTACGGAAGTCTGTGAGGAATATCAACAAGGTATTCGGTTCCAAGATCTTAGACAGCAACTCCGCACTAATGGTGAAGAGGAAGATTAAGAACGTCCTGCAACACCAGCGCATTACCAGGGCAAGAAAGGAGTTGCTGGAGGAACCCACCAATGACAAAAAGGAAGAAACACAAATTAGTTTATCGAAGAGAGAAGGTTTAATTAATAAGGTGAAAACATTAACAAAAGCGGTGAGAAAAACGGTATTGAGAAAAGACGAAAAGAAAAACGATAGTGGTGATAATAGTACAAGTGTAAATAACAACGCGAGTACGGGCAAATCGATACGAAACAATCGAAATTTAAAGAAAAGTGACAGTTTAGACGATACAATACAAGATATAATCAATTCCATAGACGACAGTGATATGACTACAAACGATAATAAAGAAGTGCTTAAAACTAAAATCAACGGGCAACCTATTAAATTAGATCACGGTAATAACCTGAAAACGGAGATTTCGAAGAAGAAACCGAAATTAATGGGAAAGGAAAGTGTTGGTACAAAATTAGTACGATCGCTGAGTTTGCGAAAGCTTCGTAAGAAAAACACCGTAGAAAAAAAACTGAAAACTAAAAGCAGCCTTGAATTAGATTCTAAAAATAGCGGAAATAAATCTAAAAATGGAAAACGGAAATCAACGTTAGACAGCTTTAGAAATAGAATTAAAAAGATCAAACTGAAAGAGAAAGGTATCACACAAATCGTACAAGTAGACGGTTCTTCGCAGATCTCCGACGAAATACTGCCTTTTTTAGAGAAAATCAATATAAGCTCAGACGAAAATTACGATAAAAATGAACCAGATAATAATTACACTTCCGAAGTAGATCCGCTGGGCGACATTCCAGACGCGCCTACTGAAATTATATCGAACGAAGAAGCGAAAGAAATGGCAACAAATGAGGAAATAAAAGAAAATCATTGGGATAACATCAAAACCGTAGATATCACAAAACTAACAGCTGATCCGGAAGACACCCGAACTAATGAACTCGTTGAAATGAACGAAAATAACGAGAGTGTATCCAGCATTAATGAAGAAAATTCGGATGAAAATGTTCAAAATATTGAAATTCGCAACAATAATCATTTAGTGTTAACATCATTGCCAGTAAATGATACCGATGAAATTACATCTAGCGAATCAAACATTGTATTAAACACAACTGAACAAAGTAGTTCTGACGCTGAATCCAAAGGAATTACTAAATCCGTTACGCCTATTGATCTCAAAATAAGTTCAAATGCAAGTAAAACCAAAACGAAGAAACGGTCAAAAGGGCTAAATGATTGTATTGCGATGTTAACAAGTAAATTACAACAAAAAGTGGAAGAACCAGTAGAACAGCCAATCACTACCGACACTACTCCTGATAATAAAACTGATAATACCACCGATAATGCCAGTAAAGCTTCCACAATTGACGTGGTTGAACCTTGTCCTCCTCCTGTTCAAAAGGAGCCAATTATAGAAGGAAAAAAGGAGGATAAAATGGAAAAGAATAAACAAGAGCCAAAATTCGAAATTAAAAACCCGTATCCATTCGTGCAAATTCCGTTAATAGATTACTTGACTCAACAAAGAATATTGGAAATGAATCAAAAAATTATAGATAGAGATCATATAGAAAGACAAAGGCAGGAATTGTTTAATATACAAGCCAGGTTAATTGCTGAACATCACCAATTATTTTTGCAACAGTTGCATAAGCAGATACCGGCGAACCATCCATACGGTTACATTCCTAATATTCCAAGAGAGACGAACTTTTTACTCAATAATATGTTAAGCAATCAAAACGAATTTGCCCAAAAATTGCTGCACGCCAACCAAAACGAAGATAATTTGTTGAAACTTTTAGGAAATTGCGATAGGAATAACAGATTTAAGGAAGTCGACGTCAATGTTGGAATTGATATTATGAAGTACTTAGGAAATGTCACCGACAATGGTATGGTGAAATTAGAAAAAATGAAAAATAAAAATGAAGGAAGGAGAAGATCACATAATAAGACAGCCACCAGTAGGCGATACAATAATAAAAGAAAGGAAAATATTGAAGTAGTATTGAACCTTAAACAACAGGAGTTGTTAAACAGAATGATTAACGGAAGATCTCTTGAAAGTAATGACCTAAATGTAGCTTTCCCTGAAGCGGAAGAAATAAATCTGAAGAAATTGGATGTCTTAAGAAATAACGATAATGTGATCGATTTAAAAGTAAAAAAGCCAGAAGATACATTACATTCACAAACCCTGAAACTAACAGAGGGACAAATTAAGAACGACTTGGCCCCAAAGGCGCCAAAAGTTATCGAAGTAGGACAAATGAGGTCATTAGGTTTCGGAATAGCTAATGACTTCAGTGAAGCTATTGATCTAAAAGTTAAAAAGGACGCCGAAAAGGAAAGACAAGCGAATCTGCTAGAGCAATTATCAAAAAATGGTGTAAGCATAGCTTTGTTTCCATGTATTCAAAGTAATTCCAATAAATGCCAACTCTCCACTGGACATAATGAAGTTATTGATCTCAAAATTACTAAGACGGCTGATGTACAGAAGAAAATTGAAGTACATAATCCATTGAGTGGTGATATTGGAAGAGAAGGCCATGTACTAAATAAAAATGATATAATAATAAACAATTCCCACGTTCACGACAAAGCGATTGATCTCAAAATCAATGATAGAGCAGATAATAATCCAAAAAATTTTAAAATTTTAGAAGAGAAAAGTAAGGGAAATATGACAAATTTTTCAATTGAAAAACCTCTCATTGAAGCTAGCCAAATTATGCTTCCTAAAGTATTTGATGGCCATTCAAAAGCTATTCTTCCCTTACATCCGATTGATACTGTGCAAGTACCGAATATCTTCATTACTAATCATATAGAGTCAAAAGATCCAAAGAAAACCGAGAAAAAGAAAAAGGCATCAAGATCTACAAAACAAAAGAATGATATACCTTCGGTTTTAGAAACATTTGTAACGAACGCAGATATTCAATCGAATGAAGTCGTTAACCTTAAAGTCATTAAAAACACAGACAAAAAGGAAATCGAAGTAAAATTGTTAAGCGATTATAATTTTAAACCAAGCATTCCACCATTTAGTCAAATTGATTTAAAGTTATTTGATACACTTAATACTAGCCTTATTCATAGTGGTAAAATAAATGCAAAGACTGAACAAAACCAGAAAATGAAAGACACTTTGGAAATTTTTCCTGCTAAAAGCATTGATATTCTTCGCACACAAATAGATGAGAAGAAAAAACAAGAGCCTCCCAAAGAAAAGAAGAAGATAATTTTAAAGCCACCACAGTTTATAGCAACTTCGTTAGAAAAGTTTCCTGTCATAGAAAATCCAGTACTGCCAAAAGTTCCAACAATAGCGGAATCTTTGAGTTTTAGTATCCCAGAGAATAACATGCCAACTCGTACTAATGGTATTAATAAACCTGTAAAAAAGAAAAATGGTGCCAAAGGTAAAAATTTAGATTCCATCGAGTTGAAAATAAAATCTCTTCTACTGGAAGAACGAGAACCTGACATCATGGAAGAAAAATCAGTAGAAAAAACGCATACTTCCCGATCTAATTCCAAAAATAGAGAAACTGTAGATAAAGAAAAAGATAATTTAATTGGGGTTAAACAAATCGACGAAGATGGTCTTCAGAATAATTTGCCAACCTCAACAAAATCGGATACGGATTCCGATGATGACATACCATTAGCGAATCTAATAAAAGAAACCCGAAAAAAAGAGGAAGAAAAATCGGATATCGTAAGCAATAAGGAGCACGTATCATTTCAGGAAACACCTTTTTTATCGCAGAGCAATGCAGATCAAATAGAAATTAATCATGAGAAAATAGAAACTTCTCCAGAAAAAGATATTTCTTTACCAATATTAGAAAAGGAAATACCAAGATCTGTTGTAGAGAAAGATACTTCGATGTCGCATATAGGCGATGATATTCCTATACCACATTTGGAAAAGGAAATTTTTCCGCCATATTTGGAAACGAATTTGCAAGTACTAACTTCAGAAAAACATAATATTGAGCAACCGTCAGAAAATGAAATTGCTTTACCCAGTGTGCCAGAACCTCTTTTACTCATTGCAGAAAACGCTGGTGACACAATCGCTTCAAGTCATCCCCATTCAGAAAACCAAACAGATATACCCACTGCAACTGTAGAAACGGACCATATTGCATCAGTTGTAACAGAAGATACGAAAGGTAAGAAAGGGCGAGCTCGTAAACGTACCACCCCCGAAGAAAAGAAAGAAAAACCGAAGAAAAAAACTCCAAAATGTAAAGGTATACCGTTATATGATGAATCAGAAATTGATCCTTTAAATAAGGCCGCACGGAAGATTAGAATCAGTTGCCAGATATTTCAAAGAAGTAGCAAAATTGTGTTGGAAAAAAGTATACTGGATGAACCTCAAGAGGAGGAGGAGGACGAGGTAGACAGAAGAGTGCTACATCCTTTACCGGTAGTAGAAGTTCCGTTACCTGATGTTATTATTAAAGAAGAACTGTCATCGGAACCTATACCTGCTCCTATACCTCTACCTGAGTTATTAACAAATATCAAAGAGGAAACTCCAGAAACAGAAGAAGCTGAAATTACTGAAGCTGCCCCTCCTCAAACAGAAGAATTTTTTCCATCTGTTCCCGATCCTATTCCTTCTTTGAGTGCAGAAGACTTAGAATTGGAAATTAGAAGAAGAATCAAACTTAGTAATTTGCAATTAAAACGGGAAAATACTGATGATAATCCAATAGTGCTTACTCCCATAAACACAGATATAATTTATGATGTAGATTCACCAGGTATGCTATATAACTCTGAAGAGGTGTCTGCAATAGACGACGTATATATACGTGGCATCAACGATATAATTGAGCCAACAATAATAAATCCTATGGACCAAATTACAGAAACAAACGTTTTATTTCCCGCCAAACTAGGAATTTTGGTTGATGCACCTCAACCGGTATTTCCAAATGCAGATTCACAGTATATTGACCAAGAAACTAATTTAATTCCGACACCTATTGAGAATCACCAATCTAATGAAATTCATGCAAATAATTGTCATATCCAAGTAGCGGAAATAGCGCCTATACAAACTTCCACGTGTTTAACTGGTGATACAGCAGAAAATATTATGCTACCTAATATACTAAGCAATATGGATGTTCCTTGTTTTGAAACCGAAAACATGGATCTTGCTACTAAGACGATAACTCCACCCGAAAATATAACGGAAGAAGCTTCTGCGCCCTATCAAACTGAAGTACCATCTATCGAATGCACTAGAGAAAATGACAACACAGTACCAGCTTGTTTAGCTAGCATCATTAGTAGTCAAGATGAAGAAAATATGACCGAAATGAATTTCGACGTTGAACATGAGAAAGAAGGTGATTTACCAACGGAAACGGCAAATATAGCCCCGAATATTGAGGTTTTAGAGGAGCATAAGCCTCATGTAAAAGATCCCGAAATAAAATCAAAGAAGACAAAGAAGAAGCACGAAATTGCTACAACCGATATAATTCCATCATATGGTGAATTTCAGGTTAATACTAATCAGTCTGATGGCGTAAATAAGATTACTCTTAGTCGAAAGAAAATACCAACAAACACCGCAATAAATCAAATACAAACCAACGATCCCCAAAATAATGTTGGAATAGATTTATATATCGTTAAAAAGGCAAAACGAAGTCATAGAAAGTCCGTAAGCGGTAAAGAAAGAAAAAGAAAGAAATCGGCATTATTGAAAGAACAAGTAATTCAAGATAGTATAATTGAAGAAAGAAATTTCGAAACAAATGTATTAGATATGTCGAATAGCTTTGAAGATAATTTCTTAAATATAGAATTCGAAGTTCAAAATGAAGAAATTGGTAGAAAATTGAAGATCAACAAAAAGAAAGCTAAACCGCAGATAACTATCGTTACAGAGACGCCTGCGTTACCGGAAGCACCAATATTGTACGATTTAGAAGAAATCACGTTTGAACCAACGACAATTCCCGATCTGCAAACAGAATCAATTATCGAAAATAATTCCGATGAGATCGCACCAGATGACAATGAAGAACAGAAGGATTACGACAATCTTCCAAAAGATATGGAAATTGAAGAGTTTCAAGTAAATATCCCTATCATTGAAACTCAGTTCAAACCCAAATTGGACATTCCGATTGCTAACGTTGACGTGAACCACACTTTCGATGAATTACCAATGCAAATAGCCAATATACCCGATGAATCGAACGGCGAAACTAGACAATTTTCAGATATTAGTTGCGATGAAAGCCTAAAATTACCTCTGATATCTGAACAAAACGTTCTAAGTAATGAAGAAGTAAAAGTAGATAATTTCTCCAATGTTGAAAATGCGGACGAATCTTTAAATACGAATTTGAATAAAGCAGGAGATGACGTGACCAATTTTGAAGTCGAAGATATTACTTCTCAAACAAAGGAGGCTAGAACAGAGCCTCTTTTTGACGACTGCAACGTGAAAGATTTGTATGATACAAATTTAGATCAACAGAAATTAACTATGGAATGTATGAATACGAGCTGTGAATCTTTTCTACCGTCTGATATAAGCATGAACAGTCTTCATCAAATGATAAGCCCGATTACCCTAAGTAATTCACCTCACTCGAGCAGTTCTAGCTCGACGAAAAGAAGTAAAAAAACAAAAGGTAACAAAGTAAAAGTTGATAATATTAAAATAACGACAAGTTTTGATGAAGTTATTGAGCGAACAAAGGAGTCTGAAAGTGGCAACGATGTCTCTCCATTCGTCGTCCCAGAGGCAAACTTGGAGAACAGCGATAATGAAATTGAAAATCAAAGAGATGTGTTCGATTTGAATTTGGAAACAAATTTACCTGAAGTACCTAATGTTAACGTAGTTGTTGATGAACCTCAGGAAATTGACAAAGTGCCTACCAGTATCATAAACGTTTTAGAAAATAAGAAACCGAAAACGTCTACTAAAAAACTTAAGAATTCTAAAAATTCAAAGATTACCAATGTGAAATTTGAACACTTAAACGATCCCGCAGCTCAATCAGACACTCTAATTCCGACGGAAATAACTGACCTATCCAATACGGAAATAACTAACCTACCCCAGACGGAAATAGCGAACCTAGCCACGCTTGATTCGTCGCCAGAAGTTAAATCGACAAGTAAGAAAACTAAAAAGGCAAAAAAACTCACACAAAGAACCGAATCATCAACTTTTGATATGATGTGTGAAGAACTTCAGGCTCTTTGTGATGCCCCATTAGAACCTCTCACTGAAAGTAAACCAAAAGATAATCTTAAAGACATACCATCCGTTGATGATGATTTATATTTTCTAAACGCTTCCCCAAATTCTTTCTGCGACAATCTACGATCCTCTTGCGATGCTAAAATAGACGAATTGCTTAGAGAGATAAATTTTGCCCCTAGATCAAGCAAAAAGTCAAAAAAATCTAAAAAATCCACTTTAAAAAATAAAGATAGTAAAGATAGATGTAGCACTCCGACGCGAGATGTGATGGAAGATATAAAACAAGTTGAAAAAAAACCGTCTGAAATAGAAAGTGAAGTTGTTAAAATAAGTGAGGACGTGAATTTAGATAAAAGCGATGTAGTAGGAAGTGATCAAGTTCCAGTTGAAGTAAATGAATTGCAAACGGATGATGTGCAACAGATGGAGCAATCTTCTGAAAATATTGCCGATATTTCTTTCGAAAACAGCAAGCCGAATATACTACCTGTTTCGCCCGCCAAATCAAAAACTACGAAATCAAAATCGCCGAAGAAGAAAGCAATTAAAGCTAAAAAAGAAAGATCAATTTCTGTTGATAACGCAGATCTTTACTGCGATATATGCGATAAAATGTTTGCCAGAAGTGAGAATTTGGTAAAACACAAACGAACGTTAACACACATAGCTAAATTATCTGAAATAGAGGCTAAAGAAGCGCAAGCTAAGGCGAAACAGGCTGAAGAAATAGCGGAATTACCACAAGTCGAGCAGCAGCAATCGTATAAAATGGACATAAACATAAGCGATATATTAAATAACAGCGAAAAGCAATGCGATCAAATGGATTTGAATAATGAAATCGCCAATAAGATGCTTATAAATTCTCCGTTCGTCCTAAAAACTAACAGTGATACGTTAAAATTAGCTGATATAATCAACGACGTTCTCAACAAGCCAGTTGACAATGAAAAGCACTCAGCGTACACCGATTCAAATTTATCTCAAACACAAAATTCAATCACTAAAGGTGAAACCAAAAGGTATAAAAGCTTGGGAGAGAGAAAAAGTTTTGAATCCGATTTGAAAACAACATATCCATTCAATACAATGCCAGTTACTAGCGATACCATTCCCAAATTACCAAATACCGATCCAATTTTGAAACAACAAATATCAATCCTCGAAAATATCATAGGAACCGAAGGACCTTTTGGATTTATAGATGATATCAGCGTCTCTTCTAATAAATCGATAGAGGAACCGTTAACTAAGTCGCCCTCAAATTTAAGTATTATGAGTGAAACTAAACAAGACGATTCGAATCAGTTAACTTTTACTCATAATACCGATATAATAAGCAGCTTGGCTAAACCCGACATTCACAATGAACCGTTCATAAAACCGACACAATATGAGGAAATCTCAAATGATAGTTCTTCAGTGAGAAATCAATTTGACGACCAAAGATCTCGCAAGGTCCTAAATAGAGACGAGGAGCTATTTTTAGAGTGCTGCAGTTTGCTGAAGAGTAGCTCAGAGGTATCCGGTTACTCAAAAAGATCGTCCAAAACTGTTCATGTTTTTAACAATTTCGAAATGAAACAATCCGATGAGCCAGATTGGTTGGAGAAGAAAAATTTTTCATCTAAGAATCAAGAATATAAGCACAACATATTTCCTAATTCCTGTCCAAATACACCTTTAGGAGATGGGTACGGAGACGATTATTCTAATACGAATTCGAATACCATAGCGACGGATTGGAGCACAAAACAAAGGGAGCAACAACAAGAAAATCCCGTTTTCGAAGACATATCATTAGATTCGAAGGGCTCTACAACGAGTAAACAAGAAAATGGGCAATTTAACACAGCTGAACGCACATTTTCTAACTTTCAACTTTTCAATACCGAACACCCAAAGGCAAACGAAGTTACTGACGAGGACGCAGTTAATAATATACCTCCTCCCATTGATGACAACGTCGATGACAAAGGTGCTGATGAGGATTTTAAGAAGAAAATGGTATCTAGATTTGGTGGTCTTATGGCAAAAGCGTGGAAAAATTCAGTACAAGCTGTAAAGAAGAATAAAAACAAGTAATTTTTTTATTACTACTTTAAATTTCCTCTTGTTGTTGGCATTTAATCAGATAACAAAAATTAAATTGTAAAGAATGTAAACAAAACGTCAGCACCAAGAAAGAATAAATCTTCTTTTTGCTTGAACATAAGATTTAAACGATTCACTAACATATTTTTCTAATTGCAGGAAAAAGCAAGATATTGAAGTTACACAAACTTCAATAACCGATTACGCTGTGCCTATCAATTCTACTCCGAAGCTCGACAACGACCTGAACGATAGTAAGAAGATGTTAACTAAAGGTGCTATGAAAGTTTTCGAAGGATTAAAAGTATCAATACCTACGGATGACCTCGACATGAAAGAGCTGCTAAACGGTTCCCATGTTGCGAAGAAACAGGGGGAAGAACCCGCTGCTGAAACCGTAGTGGAAACCCATCTAAAGGAATTAGAACCTCCTAAGGAAGACCCCAAAATCCTGAAGACTAACAACAACATGAAAAGCTTTGGAAACCGTCTCGGATTGAAGGTTACCAAGAAAAAATTTACCCTCACCAAACCTAAAGATCTATCCCCAGCGCCAAAACAGACGAAAACTGAAGATGTTGATAAAAAGGGCCATGACGTATATGATTTCGAAGAGACGCAAGATTGCGCTGATATTTTCGGTAATAAACTGACTAATATTAAAGAGTTTAGAAGTCAGATAGCGGAGAAGAAGACGCAATCAGAAGTGAATGTGAATAAAGAACCAAATCCAGCAGAGGAAGTTGAAGAGAGTGACAGCGATAGCCGCAAAGGTGCAATAGATTCATTTAGTTTCGAAGCGCAATCTTTATCTAGTTTTTCGACGGAATCTAGCTCATCTGCAAAGAAAGCCCCTAAAAAGAAAAATATTACAAAAAAGAAGTGTATGATAATGGGGAGAATCTTCAAGAATGCTTTCAAATCGAAAATAGAAGAAGATATAAGAGATATACCGACGGTGGATAATTCAAAACTCGTTGAAGATTACGTCATGCATTTACCTCCAAAAGAAGAAAGAAGAACGAAATTAACGGAACAAGAAATGGATATGCTATTTGATAAGTTATTGGAAGACAAGCCAATTACTGAAGAAGATGATACGAAGAAACCAGACACTCCATTAACAGTATCCAATAATAAGCCTACGGAGAAGCCAATGCAAATTAACAAGTCTAAAACTAAAAATCAGCCAAAGAGAAAACGGCAAAGGCACAATAGCGATTCGACAGATGATGAATTTAGTTTAAATAAAAATAAGAAGCGTTATTCAAAGAAGAAGCAGAAGAATATCGATAACGCCATTAATTTAGAGCAGGAATTGAAGGAATGTATAGGGGTAGCTAGTAGGAAAAGTCAAAGGAAATGCACTAGTGGCAAACAGAATGTTTTAGCGGAATTTTGGAGTTCGGATGATTCTAATTTTGAAGCGTTCATCAGGGAAACTGCTATGGAAAACCCTACAGCAGTTGAATCCGTCAAAATAATCGAAGAGGAGCCGCAATTAACGGAAGATGTTGAAAATCCTGTAAATATCAATGACGATAATCCTGATCCTAACGTGGAAGAACTTTTTAAAGATTTGGAAAATACAATTAAAACGGCAACACCTAAGCTTGAAATAGAAAATCAACAGAAAACTGCAGACAAGCCTACGAGTGTTCCGATTCCTAGGCCTAGTAAAATATCCAATCCTAAACAAGCGAGGAGAAAATCGAGCAGTATTAAACATCGTCCAAAAAACGACGACGACGTAGAGGACAAGAAGATGAAAAATATCAAGGTTACAGCTGAAACATTAGCCGCGAATAGGCGGAAGAGAGCTGCTTCAAACACACTATATTACTGGTCTAGCTCAAGCGAGGACGAATCGCAAGATCTCATAGAAGTCAAACCGGTAAGAGACGAAATAGACGAAGACGAAGATAGACCGATGCAACACGGTTGGATCGTTGGCGATTCGCCAAAAAAGTTGGTGACGATGCTAGCACAAGCTAAAGGTAAAAAAGTAGACGCGGACAGTGTCAAAGAACAAGGTAAAAAACGGACTACAATGTGAAGATTATTCACATTGGTTACGTGTAATAGTGAATTTTGTGTAAAGCGAACGCTTCGTGAATATAAAAAAATAATTCAAAAATCGGAAAAACTCACTGATTGGAAGCTTTTGTTCAATTAGCTATCCAATAATCATAGCTAAAAGGTGTTCTAGTGCAAAAAAATGTACAAAATATATTGCCGTGTAGTTTTTAAACATTGTCACAACATAAATTAGTATAAAAAAATTGTTATTATATTATTATTAATATTAAGTACGATAAATTAGTGATGTATATGCAGAGATATAAAAATTCTTTTTGTATAGCGTACTTCTTTAGTTATCTTGTTTTGTTATATCATGAACAAATTGATGGAAGGAAAAAACTATAACGGTTACCCAATTAAGTTAATTTTATATATGTGACGTCATGGTTTTCATTTTCATACTTACAAGAACTTTTCACTTAATCTGGCGTCTTTTTTAAACGACTATTAGAAAATATAAAGAACATATCTTAATTGCATAAAAATGTATATTTTAATACATTGTCTACAAGAATGATATTTGTACATTCTCTAGGTATATAAAATATTAATATACATATATTAACATAGATGGTAAAATTTGTACATAGTAACGATACACTTTCTTTTGTATTATGTAGTTTCTGTTATTTTTTGCATGAAGCTTCGAAAAAAAGACTATAAAAAAGATAGTATGAGAGTGATAATCATGATTTAGTTTTTTTTTTATTAAATTCAAATCGTTTTACATATTTTGATTTAACGATATTATTGAGATTTCGTTTTAATTATAATCGACTACAATTTTTATGTAAAATCCATGTACAAAAGAAAATATGTATTTAGTGATTTTCGAAAATGAAAAGAAGTTTTGTACTCGAAATTGTATTTTAGCAAGTAAATGCAGATATATATGTGAAAAAAATATGGAATACATTAGAATATTTTATTTAAACTCTGTAAATAATTATTATATAAGGTGATTGTAAACTGTGTGGAGCTGATGTTTATTTATAAACGGGAGAAAAAAACGAATTCACAATCCTTTTTGATACATTTGTACTAGATCCCATGTAGTACTTTATAAAAGTATTTGAATCTCATTTTATTACGAATTTACGCAGATTTTTTCATTTATATTTGACAGTCGCATTTTTTTTTAATATCTGAATATTTTAAATGCCATGTTTGACATAACAAAATTGTTTTATATGCATCTATTACAGTATTCTTACTATTATATTTGATAATTTTCATTTTTTTTTTGTAGTAGATATCTAAAAATTCTTTTAAGGAAAGATCCTCTTTTTAATTTTGTACTTAAGAACTGTGCTGAGAACTATACAAAATTCTGGGATAAAAAAACTGAAAACTATTTTTAAGATGGCTAACGTTTATAAAAGTTATGCGATCGTTTTACTGAACAGCATATTTTTTTCTTGGTATTCTCCATAAATGCACTGATATGCTTGCGATTTTTCAATTACTCACTTTTAGGGACATCTCATGCATTCGCTTTTCACTAGTGGCTAGTATCTTTCAATAAACTGCAGTAAAACTAAGTAAAAATTGTCGAGCAGTATGATTGTTTTCATATGTAATATTTTAAAGTAAAATAGCACTCTAATTAATATTATCTCTAGCGTAACAACTAAATACTGATAAACAGTAAATAGTGCCACAGACTGTCAAGTTGTTAATAGTATCAGTACCATCTTCAGTAAAGATTTATTAACGTTGCTTTTCTTTTTGTTGGTGGCACTTCTACAACTAAGAGCAATTTAGTAGACTCATTTTCTAGGTGTACAATTCATATTCTCCACATGGATGTATCTCTGAGCAGATCTAGTATAATGTGTAGTAGCTATGTTGGATCAGAACAATTGCTATTGGAAACGTTTCTGAATGTAAATCGCATTGATTATGCTTTTGCTGATAAACGAACAAGTGCACTTACCGCAAAGAGAGTAGCCTTTTCAAAGTAATTTTTTTCGCCAATATTTTCAGAAGAAAGCGTTTTCATGTCCCTCACGGGGTATAATCAAGTGATGACCAACATACACGTCGAATTCAGTACAAATGGTCCCAAAGTCAAATAAAATGATAAAGATGACATTTTTATTGGATAAAACATTAATAATTCGCTATTGTAAAAGATTATTACTGAAAATTTTAAAATTACTAAGAAATAAAATTCTTAAATGGGATATTTTTTTTCTTTTAATGTACGAAATTCACTGTGATATTTTTCAAACCAGTGTACAATACTAAATGGCAAATCGAAATGAATAACCATTTTCTTGAGCAAACTCCACATCTTCGAAGTGGATTTATTTTTGATGGTGTAAGGAGTATAGCAAGTTAGAGAAATGCTTTCTGATGGAACGTGTAGGTTTTGCAGTTGTAATTGGTCGACAGTTTTCGAAGTTTGTGCTTGCTGAACTGTTCATTCTTCAACAATTTGCTCAATAATTTCAAGTGCATAACATCTATGAGGTAGAGAAATATTTCGTAATAGTAGTTTTTCATGTTTTTCCTTGCAGGTGTATAGGATGCAATTACTCTATCGCTTCTATGCATACCGTCATATAATCAAGGACCAATTCCGGTTTTTTTACTATATACTATACTTGGTTATAACTTCAAATATGTTGTTCCCCAATTATGGTTCTTAATTCATTATCTACCATTTTATTAAAGTAATTTTCTACAAGAATCAAATGAAATCAATTTTTTTTTAGGAATTCAATTTGATCTTTCTCTTCTCATCCACTGCCACTGTAAAAATCATCTTCAAATTCGCTAGCATTGGAGTAGCTTTTCTTCTGATTCGCTTTCATCATAAAAATCCATATTACTTTTGCCTTTGTACAACGTGGAAATGTCCGAAAGAAAGTTATTACATCTGGAGGATAAAATTTAATATTGGAAACTACTTTTTTTAGATAGTTTTTATATCATTCAACCTTTTTGCTTTATTTTGATAACATTAGGAAGTGGGTAAGAAGCTAAACCTTTTTGAATTATATAAGTATCACGTTCCTGTAAGAAATTCGAAATTACTGAAGGTTTCTATAAGTTATGCATCTTATTCATATTATTGCAAATATGGAGTAAATTGTACAAAACAGTGGGACATGTGGGAAAAATAACTCAAAGCAGTACATTGTACTGAGAATCACCTTTGTACCAAAAAGTTTGTTTTCATTCATAGCCCGTTTACTGGTAACACAATGAAAACATATCACTAAGTGCCGTTTCTATTACATCTTGTTCAAATTTTGGGTTTTTATATTGAATGGTAGATTTATTATTTTATACGAAGTGTATACACGTCAGCCGTACCGAAATATAAATTTGCATGAATATGCACATCCAACGCAGTTAACTGGTTACGCTTTGTCATTAGAGGTATCAAGCTCAGCGTTGGAAACAATATTTTTTAGATACCTTCAATGAAATATCGGCATATTAAGATGGTCTTAACTCTATCTTCTTTAATTTATCTGTATTTTATCCTTAATTCTAATTGTTGCGAGAGAAATTTTTTTAAGGCTGAGCATATTATATGAACTTGACTTAATATACCTTTTTATAAGCTTCTGATTCTATTTCAACTTTTACACTTTTTTACTAAATTAAAAGTTTAATAAACGAACGTTCCTCTACCGTTTACAATTATCCTGGGCAAGCTGTATATATAATTTTATATCGATTTGATGTGCGTATTGGAAGTTTATTTAGTTACTACATCAGCTTCTTATAGTGGCCATTCAAATACGGGCAGAACAGATAATAATTAAAAGAAATTGAAATATGTAAAATTTGCACGAATTTCTTACTAATTTCGTTTTTTTTTTACTTTTTTTGTGATTTAGAGAATGCAATTCTCTTTTCTTCTTATTTTAATTTTATTCATAAACGAATTTATGAAGATATAATATTATAGTTTGTACGATTGATGCTTAGTTCTTTTGTAATTACATATGCAGGTCATAAGAAATGACACGCATACATTCTGAGAAATATAGAAATTTCAATAAAGTATTTTGTATATTATTTTCTTAGTTTGACTTTCAAACTTTATTGGGCCCATATGAAAATTTTACGTTTGATTTGAATTGATTCTTCTTAAACGATTAAAAAAAATTATGTGCACGTGAAATTGGTGAACGATAAATACTGCCGTCTAGCTAAATAATTAAGTGTGGTACCGCTGATAAACAGTGACAACGATATCAAGAAAATAATTTTAATTTTCCACATGGTCAGTCATTTTTTCCTGATCTGCATGTGTATCTCTTTTTGTATTCCTTTTAGTTTTGATGAATCCATTGTGTTCACTACTGGGTATAGTAGACTTCTTATACGATTTGAAGTCAATATTTCTCTTTTGCTATTTGTCTTAGCAAAAATAAATGTCGTAAAATCTACTTCACGTAGAGCTATATATAACATAATCGTTCGTAATGGTTAATTAATTACTACGGCACTATTTCGTTTAGATGTGTGTATTTTGTATCTTACAATTAAAAGAATGTAACTTTTTTATTTGCGTAGCTGCTACCCACTGCCGATGGTGCCTTTGGCCGCTCTGATTAGGTCGTGATTTTTATTTTTCTGTATATAATTATAAATAAACATTGTTACGATACGTGTATATTAGTTATGTCTGGGAACAAACAATATGATTGGTATAATTGTCACTGTAATCATGTACTTGTGAACAGCCTTTTTAATAAATAATACCCTACTTACACGATTTTAGTATTTATATATTCTCGCTATTACACACGTTATATGGAATAGGTATACGTCAAGTAAAAGGTGTACTTGTGCAACTGATTGCAATTGCTATAATGAATAAAATTGCGGTAGACATCAACGAAGTGGCCGTCTAGTTGATAAATGAAACGGTTATTTGTTCCTCGTTTATCGTTTTGACCGCAACACGTGTACTTTGAGCGCATCGCAATACTGAGTATCAAATTTTCCTCTTTTCTGTTGTTATTGGCGTGGTTGTATATTTCGATAGTTTCTCGTCTAGTAGAACTTAGGTGTTATGGAAATAGAAGGTGCGCTTCCCACACTTACTCTTAAACCCGACACAGACACCACGAAACGTACCTACGTATAAACTGCCCTCCAAGGACGTAGTGTTTTATAACCACCCGTGAAAGACAGCGGGTTTCGGAGACCTTTAGCGGAACGTGTTACCTATTTGATGTGTCGGTTTATAAACGGGTTTACATTGTGTCGCTCTAATAACCTTCCTTGTACAATCCGTTACACATTCGACGTATGATAACGAGGCCGAGATAATTAAGACGACCACTCCACTCTTGCTGCTGCAAATGCCCTGCGTACTTGTAAACAAATCGAAATCAATTCCCAGTGGACAATGGCTCTACGGCACAGAACAACGGTTTTATTTGTTAGATACCATCCGTGAAGGCTTACATCGCTTAATAATTAGTATACTTTTCCAGATAAATTGACAAACACATTTTTAATGCCGTAAGGAAGTGTAAATAACCAAATCCCATATCTTTCAGATTTGGTATTGGAACAAGTGTTAACTTTTATTAGCATACCTTTTTTATGTATACACATTGTATGGTGACTGACCTAAGGAGATTATAAACTATTTAGCTCATCATATCCGCAGGGGTCTTAAAGCATAGGATGGTATATGTATCATACTTCGTGGCCCTGTTTTTTTCCCATGGACGGGGATTTTAACCCCGAGCAGCAACTCGGCCAATAGCGCCCCTATTGTGCACCTTGTTACTACATTCCGTCGCTCTAAAGAATGAAGCGCGGATAATTGTTTTCCCAGAGACGAACGGCATCTTTCCACTAATTAGCTAGTGCAAGATGTCCCAAAAGACCATTTCAAAATAAAAAGAATGTAATAAAATAATGGCCAAGTTTAATAAACAAGTGTTTATTTTTTATTAAAATATAGGGTTTGAGAATTTATCCTTGTGTTCCGTTATTTTTCCGGCACTCTTCTAAAGGTGAGACAAAATTTTCAACAACCGCTCGGTACAGATTCTCCGTGATAGCTGAATATTCTCTTTTAATTCTTGCGAGGAGCGTTGCTGTATACCTTTGATTTAAGGAAGCCCCATAGGAATCAATTGATATCAATCAAGTGTTCTCATTAAAATCTTGCAAGAACGGCGTAAAAGTTGTTAATCATTTTCATATATTGCTCGGAATTTACGGCTACTGTACGATCTCTGTCATCAGAGATCAATGCTATTGGATGTACTCAATTGAATCTCGACAGGACCTATCGAAGGCAATTTTCTCCGATAGTAAAGCAGCCATAATGGCGCTGAGCTCTAAGATGATCAGCTCGAAATTAGTCTGGGAATACCTAGAAAAACTAAATAATCTAGGCAGTGAAAACAGAGTTGCTATATGCTGGGTACCAGAACACACTGGCAACGAGAAACCTAACCTATTAACAAAAACAGGCCACCACAACCTCCTTTGTGGGACCGGAGCCGTTCTGTAGTATAGGGATGAGCACCTATAAGAAAGAACTCAAAGACAAGAAGGAGAAGCTCAGGGCATTTCTATGGGAGAATCTTCCTGGTCTGAGACATTCCAGGGTATTCCTTGGAAACTCCCATAAGCAAAGCGCAATGACCATGCTAGAATTAAGTAGAAACAAACTACGTGTCGTCACAGGGCATTGTCACCTCGGAGAACACATGACGAGGATAGGTCTGAAACAGAATAGCGGCTGCAGTTTTTGTGGGGTGGAAGCTGAAAGTCCGGAACACCTAACATTTAACTGCACTGGTATCACGGAGACCCGGGCCAATCATCTAAGCAATGACGTCATAGACGAGGAGGAAATACCTTCTCTGTAATCATCACAGCTATTGCAGTTTATTAAGGCTCTTGGACTGGATGGGCAGCTATAAGTGGAAACCACTAGCAGCTTACAGTTCATATAAAGGGGCACAATAGATCAATAGTTCGCAATGCAACATCACCCTTAATTAATCTAATCTGATTTGTCGTCTGCGCCGAAGCATAACATTTGGCGAGTGAAGTGGCTTCATGCTTCTGTTTTGTTAAACGCTCTATAGCGACTAAATTTCAAAGGACGGGACTAGAGATTGGCATACCCCCCATTTCACACCCAACGATTGTGTTTATGCATTGTTTTGTAATTTTTGCCCAAAATGTCAATAAAGTGGTCTAAACAATTTAACACGTTGACAGACACATTAAATTGTTATATTATTGTGTGTGTGTGCATTGCACCCTTTGGTAAATATATTTTATTCTTCTACATATAAGCAACTTATTAAATACTGGGAGATTGGACAAATAATGACGGTGCACAAGAAAGGCGATCAACAAAGAACTAGTAATTATAGAGGTTTAACGTTAATAACCACAGCGTACAAAATCCTATCTACATTTATACAAAATAGATTAGTAAATAATATATGAAACCTAGTAGGTCAACAACAGACGCTATGCGCTCGCTTAAACAAATCGTAGAAAAAACAAATGCATATAAAATAGAAATAGAATTGTTATTTGTTCATTTTAAACAATTATTTGACTCCCGCAAAAGAGAATCATTTATGGTAGCACTAAATAAATCAAACTCAAATTAAGAAAATTAATACAAATGACGTTGTCAAATACAACAGCAATTATAAAGACCTAAAAGTGAGATACGGAAGAATTTGAAATAAATAACGGGGTAAAGCAAGGACTCACTGTCGACAGCAGTATTCAGTTTCGCATTGGAATACGTGTTAAGAGAACTAGAAAAAGGTACAATAAAAACAAAGGTAAGCCAGCTAATAGCGTATGCTGACGATATTGTAATTATCTCAAGAAAGCGGTAGATAACCAAGCACAACACAGAATGGTATTGAAAATAAGCCAAAAAAAGCCAAAATGATGAGACTAAATGGAATAGAAACGTGAGAATGACACAATTGAAATAGGAAACTATACATTTGAAGTGGTGGATACATTTAAATAGTTAGAAGTAACTATTACAAGCGACGGCAGCAGGGATACAGAGACAAGAGAAAGAGTGATGAATATAAAAAAACTATATCCTTGTTGACAAAAGACCCAACTTCCAATTTTTATTTATGTCATGCAAAAATTAAACATCAATACCTGTAATCAAGCACAAACCGGCGAGTCATCGTCGTTCAATTAATGTCGTTTGTCATTAGAACGTGAACATCTAAAATATTGCACTTTACTGTTGATTAGCAATTCTCTATAAATGCTTCGTTATGGTGGGTTATTGGGAAAACAAGGGCGTGCCAGTCACATATAATACTCTATAAGTGTAAATACTGTACAACACACTATCAATAAACATATTTCATTTAATTAAAAATTTTCGTTTTATGGTTTTGTCATTTGTTTCAAATAGCTTATACCAAACGGAATTCGTATTAAGAGTTTCAGTAACAAACTAAGACATAATTATAGTTTCAAAGGCTACTTTTAGGTAGAATTTATTTGAACGCATGTAAATAATTAAACAATTCGGTAACCGCGAACCAAATTTCTATGAGTTGTATACTGCATACTGAAGTTTGGACGATCTTTAGTGGTCTAATGTGTTGGACCAAGGAAATTCCGAAATTCTAGACCGGGTTCAAACTGCACATAATGAGTTTGGTAAGAACCAATCCCTCTCAAGATTACCCTGATAACAACAGCAGATATACTGCCGAAACGTCGGAATACTAAAATTACACGAGGCGATGGAAACAGCACTAACGATAATTCTAACTATCATCGATCGTTGACAATTTCACGTAAAGGGTTATCATGACATTGTACTACATTTTTGAATGTGGTCCTGGTCCGCTGTATTTTACAAAGGACACAATGAACATTAATATCTAAAAATGGTAAACAATATATTTTTGATTATACTTCAATAATAAAGGATGTTTCAATAAAAGCGCAAGATTTTAAGGTTCAATAAAACATGGTTTTCTGCAGTAAAGTGTTATAATATTTATTGATTTATAATGTATACATTTGGGCATTATGTATGAAATACAATATCTTGTAAATAGCCGCCATGGCTTTGCTGGCGTATGCGTACTGTTTTGACAAAATTTGCAATAACACTATTGTATACATGTAGCGGTACTTCATTAACAGAGCGTCTAATTTCGGCCTTCAATGATTCGATGGTTGCGAACTTGTTGGCATAAACCTGTGACTTCATATAACCGCACAGCCAGAAATCCAAAGGTGTTAAATCGCAATTCTGGTCACCAAACCAGGAAATGACACGATCAGGAGCAAACTCATGCAAGACAGTCAATGTTTTACGGGCGGCATGGCATGTGGCACCGTCTTGCCAACCACATGTCGTTGAGAGCAATATTATCCAATAATAGCACAATAACGTTCGCCATTAAGGTAATGCAATAGCGGTGCATTACCTTCCTCATCTTTAAAGGAATACGGTACAATTATTCCTCCAAATCACAATGAACACCAGACATGTTTTGGATGCATTGCTTTCTGATGAATCATTCGTCTGAGCCCCAAATGCGACAGTTTTGCCGATTAACGAAGGCATCGATATGAAAATGTTGACCGTAAAATCGGCATTTACTTCTGTTTGCTAAGGATCCAATTGATGAACTCTCTTCGCTGTGCATGGTTTGTTAGCAGAAGTTGTTGAGTCTATTGGAATTTGTAGGCGTGGAGATGCTACCTCATAGTTAGAATACGCCGAGGAGTGACTGTTGTAAAGTCCAATTCACTCTCGCGAACTGCCGCAATGTTTTGTTCCGAACGACCTCTACGAGCTCGTGTTGTGTGTTTCACATTACTAACCGAACTAGTACTAGAAACATTCTATGGACCGAATATTGCATACACTTTGCGAATGGTGGCAAACTTTTACCATTTTGATAATAATGTTTAACAATCAGGACGCATTGTTCTATCGTGTAATACTCCATATTTACTAACTCCCATCTGTCAACTTTCGATCTGTCACGTTATAATCACATGTCATTATGACTATCAAACATGATGGGTAATTCGAATCTTACGCATTTATTAAAATGCCCTGTATTAGTGTAGATAATATGTTTTACATGTTTTTGCCCAACGGTATTCCATGTTATAGAGCGAAATACGTAAAAAGTTTCATGATATGACATGACATTTCCGTGCTTTTATAGAATGGAAAGTGATCACGCATGAACCCTACAGAAAGTTGTTGGACCGTATTAAAGTCTGACATTACCAATCCAAATATCGACATACTTTAAAAAAATTACGGAAATTTGGAAAAACGATATCAACATAAAAAATAGCAAAGAATAAATGTTACTGACAGCAAAAGGTAGTAATACACAGCACTAAGCATATATGCATACATATTTTATTTCAAGACATTTCATTAAAAGTAAACGTGTGATTAAATAAAAAGTATTTTTCTTGCAGTCACAGTCACTGAGCACCTTCTATAACTTAGGACTTGCACCACACGCCACTGCATTTATCGATAATTCCTCAGCAACAATAAAGCGCACAAATCGCCTACTCCATTTTTACAGAACCCGTGTTAATTTACCAAATTGCCGTGAAACGATGTAAATGCCATACGTATGGAAGGACGGAGCGTATAGATTAGATGTTTTTAGGGACTGATAAACGTGTCCATGCGTCTATTATAGCTACGTATACAAACATATTCGGTATAATTTTCCATCGGTGTGTGTTAAGCTTCGTCAATAATGGAAAATGCGACGATATCCAGCCGTGTGTCTTCTTTTGAATAAAGCGGTGCGGTAGATCCATTCATTTATCAAAACGGATTACAATAGCACGCGTGGCGTCCGTTAGCTAGCGTCGCCGTCGCCAAGTACAGCGATGTCCCTATATTTTCAAAAAGGAGCGGTCGGGACGAGGCGCATATCGGTAGAGGAGAACCACCAACGCCATGGAGGTGATTAATGTCTTATTTCCTGAAAGGTAAATACTTCCGATCTTTTCACAGGTTTTCGTATAATAATACGCAAGGTGTCGTATTGACACAGATTACTACTACATGAACGTAAAGGAACGGATGTATTTTGATCTTGTCGCATAATAATCCCAATGTGCCTATGTATACGAAGTAACATCGAAAAGTTTTAAGATTTCCTATGAAAATAACATGGAAATTGATTATAGTGAATCGAATTTATGCTACAATAATACGTTTAATGAAAAGAATCTACATCAAAGGTCTTGATAAATCAAAAAAGAACTATTTCGAGAAGTTCCCAATTATCACCCAAAAAACCAACGGAAGTTATTCCAATAATTTAAGCTCGTAAGAATTACAACTAAATAAATTTCAATATTAATAGGAAAAGTAGTGCCCAGGAAATCACTCATAAAAGGCGTAACTAGATGAAATAAACAATTTGCACGTAATCAGCAATTATCAAAACATCAAATTCATGTGTATGTACCTTTAAGACTGTAATAACACATTGCTTCCATTTTAAAACGTCGTAAGTCAGGTTTACCATTTTCGTCTAATATTCTTTATTAACTTTCTTTTGAGGAGATCAATTAAAATATGGATTTGTTATTAAAGAAAATGGTTCTGGGGAAATTTAATCAAGATTGTTGTTGCATATTGCTTTAGGAGCTGTTAAAATACTATCAGTTGATGCGAATGACACCCTGCTGAAGTTTAATTCGTTTCAGATTAACATATTCAAAATCCTTGTCTTTTAACAGATTTAATTCTTCGTCATTTTCAATTTTTTTTTGTCATTGTACTAAAAGTGTCGACCTTTAACTTGACAATTATCGAATGACTTCAGTTCCAATTCTTCTAATTTTATGAAGGTGGTTATCCGAACATCCTAATAGGAGAAACGTTATAGCAGTATATTGTGTTGTTCAAGCAATTTGCATTATTCTTCAGCAATTACTAAATCCGCATTTAGCTGTTTAGTATTCTTGCCTTTTGATCCGAGGAACACGAGTTCCAGCCTCAACTGTGATGATTTTTAATTACGGTTACAAATCCGAGTATAGTTTTTCTCGTATAAAGAAGTAGTGCCATTGGCCACATGCCAGAACGATATTTGGCATATTAAAAATATATGCCGGAGATTGTAATACTACTGGATTTGGCAAAATTCTGGCAAAGTTGGCTAATTATCGTGGCAATGGATAGTCTAGAAGTGCAAGGTACATTATATAACCCGACGGTTTATCCAGTAAGTGATATAATTCCCTCTTTGGTGGAGTTGCATTTTTGGAACAATGAGCATTACTTTATCTGGGTGAAACATCAAATCAATATTGTGTCATTCAATCATTTTTTTCTTTGTACCAAAAGTACAGTGTTCAGTTCCTTTATTATTTTTAAGCTGCATAACCAGTCCTTCCTTTCTCTTCGTAGTAAAACGAGATCAATTTGAATTATATTGTATATCCTACAACCGCAAATTAAGCTATTTCAAAACGTCACAGAATAGATACTTTACATTTTGAAAATGCGTTCTTCATTTATACCCTGAAAGGAAAATGATATTATTGCATTTAGTGGAAAACAAGATTCTATATCAACCTTCATCAAAGAATTTGATTCCAAATACGTGAGAATGACACTAAAGCATTAAAGCGGCGAGAGCTCGTCATGATATGGACATGTTTTCATGGCATAACCTCAGGTTCACAGTATTCAAAATATGAGCGAGGATCTGTATAAGGATATTCAAGAAAATTTCGAAGAACTAGTAGTTGTTTGGAGATTGCGGAAAGTTAATCAACCTTAAATACTCTCTGCTGGCCTTGCGGAAGATCGGCTTCACAGAAATCCTGTTACAAGTTTGAATCTAGTGGGGAATTTACGGCGTAACCCTATACAATGTGTTAAGAACAACGCAATGAAAATTTGGATAATTTTTTAAACAACTTTAGCTGGTTGAACAGGCTCTAGCCCAACAACAGTGCATTCAACTATGTCGTATCTATAAAGCGAAGACATCAGGGTTTTTAAAGTGAAGGATTCCTCTACACAAAATCGCATATATGAAAAATGAGCTACATAATGCAAGACAAGTTAATGATAGTTCGAAAACAGTCAACTGAGGAAACAAAGAGGCTTAAAATCAAAATGGCATGCCGTAGTTCCATATCTTCTTCAAAATGGCAGTGGCCGATTAAAATTTGTTCGATGTTTTCCGTAGAGTATGGATCAATGAAAAAATATTGTATCCACAGATGCGATTAAAATTCAATTATGGAAGCCAGATGGACGAAATCTCGTCTACAGAACAACTGGAAAACGATACGCCAGTCGTAACCTCATAAAGAATGTTAATAATTATTCCATACGATCCAGGTTGAAAAATCGGACTGCCTATCATATAGTCCAGATATAAATCTCAACGAGTACATATAAAATGAGTTAAAATACTGCACATAGCAAATAAATTCCATTCTAACGCCAACGGGAGAGCTTTGAAACTCTTGACGTGACGTTGACGAATGATTCTCATAATAACTCAAGTTGTTGAAGACGACAATAGACAAACTGCCGAAACTTAAAAAAATAGGTTCAACGAACTATGGAAATAGCCCAAACAACAACTCTAGTAATTGGGAGAGCTTTGATTTATTATTTATACCCTTGGAATTCTTCTAGTTCACATTCAAATTCTACTTAGTAGTATGCTGAGAACGGTTCAAAGGTGTAATTAGAGTTCGAGGGGGAAATATTCGATACTGAGTATGTTCCAATTTTAATCTAAAAAGCTTAATTTTCGTAAAATTTAGCATTACGTTTTCATGATATTGAAATTTGCAAAAAAAATCTGTTTACCTTTGTATTGTGTTTTAATGATTTGATTTTTCATAATTTCATTTTTTCGAGCAGAGGTAGTCCATAAGTGTAGAATATGCTTTGCTTTATTGTTAGTTTGCTTCATTTTTAGTTGTCTATAATTAATTTACAAAAATATTATTTTAATCTTTAATTTCCAAATATGCATCTATATAGATATTTCACCCTTAATAATATGTACACAGATCCGTAAGAAAGAAACATTCTACATTCTATAACTTTGCTGTACTTGAGTTCTTTTTGAATTTATCATTTTTTTTAATACTATGCTACATTAATTTTATTTATGTCGTCCTTTATTTGTCAATATTATGAAATATTCTAGAATCTATTAAAAATCTACGACATGCATATACAAATTAAGATAATGAATTTTTATCTTATCAAAGTTGTTGTCTTCATAAGTCTTAAAAATCTTGCAGGAGGACCTGATTTTTGAGTGAACCATGTATCTATCGTATGAATTCTTCGAGTATTTAGAACGTTATTTAGATGCGTACGCATTCGTGATTTTTAGAATTTCCAACCTTTCGAATCCGTTTCCAATGAAAATCTGAAGTTCAATCCCCACTACACACGTTTCTATTCAAACCCTTTGAGACGTGGTGGCGGTAGTTCTTTCGGAAAGAAAAAAACCTACATAAAAATTCAAATTGTCCGATTTCAGCAACACAGAAATTTTGTACGTTGACGAATTAAGTACGACTAATAGTACAGAAAAAATCATCTCGTTGAAAGCGTCAAATCTAACGTGTCCCCGTTAGCTTTATGGAAGAACCGCTTGATTTACGTGTGCGAAAAATAGGTTTAAATTTTCGTACCGAATGTTTTAAAGCGAAAACGAACAAAAATATTTTGTTCTGCGAATATTGCGGAAAAACTTTCGATAGGCCGTCATTACTTAAGCGGCATGTTAGGACGCACACAGGCAAGTCGTCTTTTTTTTCATTTTGGATGTGATTAGAAATTTGCGTTTGTGAAATTCGAACAATTTAATATCGTTCGTTTTTTTTTCAGGTGAAAAACCTCATATTTGCGAAACGTGCAATAAAGGCTTTTCAACGTCAAGCTCATTAAACACACACAAACGAATTCATTCTGGTTTAAAACCGCACGTTTGTTCTGAATGTGGCAAATGCTTTACCGCCAGTTCCAATCTATATTACCACAAAATGACCCATTCAAAAGTGAGTTACTTATATTAGTATATTTAGAGATAATCCTGTTTTTTCGGTGTTCTAGATTAAGCCTCACAAATGTGATCTATGTCCCAAATCTTTTCCAACGCCGGGGGACCTCAAATCCCATAAATATGTTCATAATGGTTCTTGGCCATTTCGTTGTTCCGTTTGCTTCCGAGGATTTAGTAAACAAACCAATTTGAATAATCATATTGTGATACACTCAGGTAATTAAATTCTGACGTTAGTAGATAAATTTTTTCTATGCCCGCTAAAACAATATAATTTTTTCATGAATTTCCGTGTGCAAAATGTCACATTGTCACATTTTATGCACGCTGCCAGAAGCTCATGGTATTCTTTTCTTTAGTAAATTGAAATGACATTTAACAAGGTTTATTTTATAAAAAACTAAGCAAAACATGTTAATAATACACATTAATGAATGGATATCATTGTGAATATCCCTATTCCTCTTCCACTCGTAGAAGCATTTACAATTTTACTTTTAAGTTTTGTAGTAGTAGATGAAATTTCCACTTCAGAATTCAAAATCCTTTTCGTTATTTTAATTTCACTTGGAATAGACTCCCTAGCAACTTGGTAGGACTTCCATCCTACATGACGCTTCAAACTGGTCATATCCACACCTGCATCTACAAGAAGGGCCACACTTGTTCTTTGAAAAAAAATTATCTGCGTACATTAATGCATTTGGTACTTGAAGGTATCTTGCGATCATGTTTGGGATTAAATCAATGGTGTTTACGAGGGCGACCTGAAATGTTTCTGGAATCGACAAAAAAAACACGGTATTGACGTGGTACTTTATTTTTATTTCTCGATGTAGTCTCCTCGAAGACCAATACACTTTTTCAAACGGTACTCCGATCTCTTCAAGCCGTTGGAAAAGTAGGATGTTTCGAGGTCTGAAAAATAGCCATCTGTAGCGGTTAATTCGTAGCGCAACTCATTCATTTTGGACACGACGATGCGGGATGAACGAGCCGGTGCATTGTCGTGGTGGAAAAACACCTTATTCCGCTGGAAACGAGGCCGTTTCTCCTTCAATACCGCATCGCATCGGGTTAATAAATTGCTGTAGTATTGCCCCGTGGTCATCCTTCCCTTCGGCAGATAGTCGATGAGGATCGCACCTTGGGAATCCCAAAAAATGGTCGCTATGGCCTTTCCGGCCGATGGTACGGTCTTTGCTTTCTTCGGAGCCGATTCGCCTGGAAAAGTCCACTGCTTCGACTGTTCCTTGGTCTCCGGTATGCAGTGATGGATGCAAGTCTCATCCACGGTTACGAAACGCATGAAGAAATCAGTTGGATTACGTTAGATCCTGGGCAGACTCTCCTTCGAAACGGTCACCCGATTTCGTTTTTGCTACGGTGTGAGAAAACGCGGTACCCATCACATACCCAAAATTTCGTGTAGGATATGGCCAACGCGTTCTTCTGAGATGCCTGTTGTCTCTGCTATCTCTTTCAGCTTTAATCGGCTAACACGACATCATGAATCTTGTCGACCATTTCATCGCTGGTAGCGGTTTTTGGGCGTCCACTGCGTGGTTCGTCACTTGTGCTTATGCGGCTACGTTTGAAGTCGCTCACCCAGAAGCTGATGGTCGAGAATGATGGAGTACATCCGCCATAAACCTCTAGTAAAATATTTCGAATTTCCGTGGCCGTTTTCCCAGCCCTCATATCTCAATCAATTGGTCAACACATTTACCTTTCTGATATTTTAAAAACAGATACTACCGATAAAGTTGGGTGTAAGAATGTTCGTGCAACATTTTTTCTTTAGTATTAAATATTTTAACTATTAACGTCCAAAAACAACATGAACTAGAAATAATTCGTAAATATAGTGTTAACAAACAATGTTAATTATCGAGCTCAGATAAAAATTAAAATCGAAGAAGGAAATCTTGGAGATTGCAGTCAAAATAAACTAGTAGGAGCTAAATTAGTGCACATGTTTTTACCTTTTGCGATTCTTTCTTTCTCTTTATCTTTTCCACAAACCTTGTCGTTTCAAAAAAGCTTTCTAAGAAAACTTTAAGAATGTTTTTATGTAACAAATTTTATATTCCACAGCTATTGCAAGAACTATATGGTTGTATAATTCACAGGTATCACAGGAAACTCCACACCACACAAATTTATAATTTATTCGGAACACAGCATTTCATAAGCACATGGACTCTAATTGGAGTCGATAACTCGGTTGACAATGAGAGTCCATGCGCTCTTGCAACGCTGCATTCTGAATAAATTATTAACTGGTGTGATGTGGAGTTCAGAGCGATACATGCGGAATTTTATATTTAACAACAATTTTAATGTGTTTGTGTGATTAAATGCAAGTAACGAACAATGTTATGCGATTTATTAATACGGCTTCAGTATTCTCATCATTACTGATCATTAGGGTTGGCCAAATCTTCAGCGCAGCAGGTCCGTATGTATTTCTTAATGTAATATATATTTAATACATTAAGAGATACATTTTTAGATAAAAAACAAATACTAAAACAAAGACAGAAGTGTATAAAAGAGTGATCAGACCAACATAAGTACATGGCAGGAAATCATGAAAAACCACGAATAGAATCAAAAGCAAAGTCACAGCCATGGAAATGAGATTCTTAAGAAGAATAGAAGGAGTAACAAGGAGAAACAAAATTAGCAACATGACAGTCACTAGTAGTGGAAATAACAAGCCAGTAGAGATAATCATGGAGAAGAGACAACTGGGATGGCTTGGGCATATACACAGAATGGAAGAAGATCGAGTAAAAAGGGAGATTCGAAGCCAAAACAGAGGGCAAAAACAGAATAGGGAGACCCCGAAACACCTAGAAAGGGAAAATGTATAGAACATTAAAAAGAAGAAGTATGGGATGGATTGAAGCCGAATAACCGGCTCAGAATAGGAAACCGTGGAAGATAAAAATAAGAGAATGGTAGCTCGACACCGCAAGGTACAAATGACCTAGGATTTAAAAAGACATCAATATTTTCTTTACTGTTAAAAATACATTTGGACATGGAGTATAACGACCGCAATGTATAGGATTTATATTCAGATTTCTCTTTAAAATAGCATTTTCATTAAGTATTGTTACCTTCTTGTAGGAACACCAATCTTTAAATAGTTTTTATTCATATTGCTCTTTTGACTCTTCTGGATAGACTTTTAATTGTAGCATTAACTACTTTCAAAACACCTTTCCATTACAACAGTCGAAAAGACCAAAAAACTAAACCATAAATGACAAATTAGTGACAAATCCAAATAAAATCTGACAGTTCTATTTTTATTTGCATAGTAATAAAAAAATATAAGTTGCTTTGCATTCCATTTTAATAAAGCTGCGACAATTCTTTACGATCTAATCTACTTTTTAGATTTATTTCAACAGGGGCATAGAAAAAATTCTCTGTCAACCACCGAAATATCATTTTGCGCATTAGATGTATAAATAATTATTTTAGGTGATAAAAGGCACATGTGCAGCGTATGCGGAAAACGTTTTGCAATGGCGTGCAACTTAAAAGCTCACGTAAAAGTGCACAAACAAGAAGGTAACTGTTTTCCTGGAATGTTTTGCATGGAAAATACAGAAATCTTACCACAATTTTCACCCTGCTCTTTTGAAGCTGGGGAAGAAACGCTACGAAGAAATTTTGTCAATAGCTGTCTTAATTTTAATTTGGGGAATATAATGATGCCTATTCAACAAAAATTTGTAATTCATCTTTAAATAACTAAAACTTTAATCATTTACTTACTTATAATACTTTAAAAATGCTCTAAAATACATAGTGAAATTGTGCTTTGTGGTTAGAAAAATATTCCACGTTGAAAAATATTTTGTTTGTTAATCATTGCAAATATTTCAATACTAATAAGAAAGCTGAAAAGACAACACATTTTCAAAAAATTGGTTGAATAAATAGTATTCAACTCGATAACATTAAGAAAACTTGACGAGATACAAAGGAGTCTTTACTGTGTTATTGTATGTTAAATGTTTTGTTATTTATGTAGTAGCACTATAATAATCAAAATAAAGAAGAGTTTCAATTAAACAATTACAGCAGTAGTGTTACTTCATTAGGTTTAAGTCGTTACTTGAAATTAAACATTTTGAATTTAGTTCCAATTAGTGCTCTAATCATTTTTGACAAGATTTTAAGTATACATTTTTTAAAAACCTCATATAATGCTTATAAGTAGAAGACTAATTATTTTTTCAATTTCACTATGTTCCCGAGTAAACTACTATACTCTGCGGCGAATACGACCTGGATTTATCGTGATGTAGCAATATTCCTCCCATCAGTAGGCCATTTTAACACTGCAATTGTCACTTGAGTATCATAAAGCCGGATTATGCTGACACCTAGTGATAGATAGGGAAATAGCTCACTGCTATCATCGATGTGAAAAGAAAAACCTGAAAATTACATTTCTCTGGCTTTTCCGCTGCTGAAATCTTATGTTCATCTGCTTGGTTTCAAGATGCTCTGTAGACTAGCCACGTCCGCTATATTATACTAGAGTAGTGCAGTAGATTATTCAACATGAAATTTTATTCTGGCTGTTGGTTAACCAATTACATTATAAACAACAAGAAACATTTTTATTGAATTTCGATTTTTTCAAAATTCTTTTTCGAAAACATTTATAAAGACGTAAATAAATTCAGATATTTGCGTCGTTATGTGTTCACTATTATACTTTTTTAAGTATTAAATACAAACATGTCATTAAAGAAATTCTAAGAGGAATTCTTATTCATACATTTGTTTTAATTTCTTTTCTAAAATACGCCTCTCTCTTTTTAAATACCCCAAAACCTAAATACAGCTTTGACATTGTTTCTCTTATATTTTGACCAGTAATAGGACATTGAATACGACACGAAAGTAATAGATTCCTCGAAGCTATCGTTGTAGATCAAGGTCGAGTACCAGGTCTAGGAGTCTGTTTCAAACACTCGAATATATTTTGTTCTCACATTAATTCTTGGATTCTGCAATTAGATGTTCTTCTGAGATTAATACAATTTCACATTTGTATATAGACTGTAACGGATTTCCTTATACTTAACAATCTAAAACTGATCAGTTTTGAGAAGTCTATAAACAGCTGCCATTTATCGGGTTCATACGCAATATCGACTTCTTGTACTACGGCAGCAATGTTACTGCAGAATACAAGGCCTCCTGCTTTTTCAAAAATTCGAGAAATTAGTGACAAGTGCAAAACCAAGTCTTCCATTTATATTTTTCAAGAAGATTCCACCGTTGATGTCTTGAGACCAAAATTTCCGCTTTGCTTTTGGATGGATTCAAATCGCGAATAAAATCGTTCTTTCGAGGCACGTTTATACGTGCCAGATCCTTTATCAAAGCATAAAAACTCATCAAGCTGTCACATGTTGACGTTGACAGTTGGGGAAGATTTGCGGGCGCATCACGATCCTCATCGTCTAAACTCAGACAAATATAGCGCGGGCTCTGAAATAAGACAGAGAGCAGATGGTATATTTCAATTTTCGTGCCGTCCCAAATAGAAACTTTGGGCATATGATGCAAGAACTTTTCAACAATGGACAATACAAAATTTTATAGCCATGCATTTATTTTACTAAATTGCATTATATACGCGATAGAGGACAAACCGTTAATATCTTTGCAACGAGAGCCAATCAACTTTCTTAAGATGATATTCGTGTTCAGTATATTAAATTCATTCCCGATTAGATACGTTTACTTAAGAAGCAATATCATTATTGTCCAGTATTACTGTCTTTTAGAAATGAAGCCATCGATCTTAGAGAATATGGCTTAGTTTTATTTCAAAATGCTCCGCATTACATCTCCATAGCATACATGTGAAGAATATCAAGGCAGTCTGAGCATAACCACCAAAAATGTGTTATAACAATTTGTGATTTCTCCCTACACCTTTTATGACAAAAAATTAAACCTAACTTTGGCAATTTTAAGTTACCAAGAAGTTTAGTTAAACCATCCGATTGCTGGGATCCTATTTCCTTTCAAACAAAAAAATATCGAACATCCTGCTCTTTTAAATCCGCTATATTTTCTGCCTTGATCTTTTGAATCTATTCCTATAAATTTTATTTTTTTTTAATTTACTTTTTAAAATAAAAAACAAATGCAAATTTTTGACATGTTCAAGTAACATGCAGCGGTTTATTAAAAAAAATGACGCCAATCGGTGGCTAGTTGCATATATATAAAATACACACCTCATATATTAACATCAAATTATAACAATAATACTTTTTATTATACATTTTGGTCACATAAGGGATGGTTCCGTTTTGAGACCAACTGCTTCAGTTTCACCATCCTCTTTGCTTTTCTTTTCTGGTACTGCACCATCATTGTCAGTATCTTCTGTTTTTCGTTTTAGGGAATCGTCGTTGGAAGTTACACCGAAAATAGCTTTCTTAAAATCTTCATACTTTGCAGAATCTGCTAGAAGACTATTAGGAGCCGGCAAATCTTCTAATCCTTGTTGTTCAGTCTGTGTTACTACTATTTTTGAAGGCTCCTTTTTAGTGTGGTAATCATTTAATTTTGTTTGAGCAGTAGCGGAAGTATCAGTCTTTAGAATTTCCCTGACTAACATAGTTGCGTAACAAGATGAGCTGAGACAAAAGTCTAATATAAGAGCTTTAAATTTTCCGTCTGAAATGAAATCATCGGACGTAAAGCTATTAAGAATTTAAAAACAACAATTGTAGGCATATAATACATACCTGGCTTATCGACAGGCTCTGGTGTATTTAAAAACTTTTCGTAATCCGAAAGAAGCAGATTATCATTTGGATCATCATAATGCATAATTTTCCAAGATAAATTCGTTACTTTTTTAACCATAGGTCTATACGTTCCACTCAAAGAATATGTTCTGTAAAATGTAATTTACACAATAAAATTTATTGTCAAAATTGGGTAGGGTGGCTCTATAGATTATCGCGGATAGCCGTACGCTAAGTAGATCGCCCTAGCGTGAATATGATCGAAAATGCGGCAAATACTTTGATAATTTACTATTTCTGTTCTACATTTGTTACAAAAAGAGACAAACTCTGTAAGTAACAATCATAAATCTGTGCTTTTGAAACAATATACCGTGCATTTACTTAGAAATGAAACCAACGTGATCTCTCATGTAACAAGCTATAAATAATACGTTGGTAACGGTTAAATATTCCTAACATTTCTGATTAGCAAGCCATCAAGCCAATATTTGGCAGTTAACTGCTCAGGTGTCGTATTGTGTTTTATACGTCTTGATTTTCTGTCTTCATAGTTAAACATTTTTTTTAAGCTATAAACTTTTGTAATATAATTGTTTTCCTATTTCTTACCTGTAATTATTTACAATATCGTAACCTATCTAATTTTATTTGTCAATATGTAAATGAAAATCTGTGGAAATTTTACTTTACCACACTGCTAAATGGGTTGCATAAGTAAAAGAAATCATATGGGTTTCGTTTCTGAGTAAATCAAGTGTATAAATGCAAAGGAAAGGAAAAATCTGCCCACCGTAATCTCAAATTGTGGAATTCAAGCGAGAGCTCATGCAACGTGACTTCACCAAAATAGTATTCGATTCATCGTGATTCTACCAGATAATAATGTATTGTTTATTTATATACCTTTCTATTGTCCACTTCAGAGAATTAATTTTATTTTATTAGGTATCCGAATTTACTATTTATTCCATTTATTTTTAAAAAATTGTATGTGGAATAAAGATAGGGATTTCTCAATATTATTTGTTCGCTTTCTTTCAAACTTCTATTGGCATCACGCTAATACGAAGTCTTTAGTCGCATATGCTCTATTGATTCTATTCGTAATAACCGAACTACTTCTGGAATTCAACCGTGTCATGATGATATATAGAAATAAAAAAGAGTAAGAGGAAAAGAAACAAAAAGAAGGAAATAAAAAGAATTGAAAAATTAAAAAAGGGGGTGAAAAAGAAGAGAAGGTGAAAAAACCAAGAGAAGGAAAGAGCGAAAGGGGACAGAAAAGGGGGAAAGAAAGAAAGAAAAGAGGAGAAAAAAGGAAAAGAGAAAGGTGGGATCTCGACGTTTCGTCTCCATCGTAGGACGCTTCTTCAGGAGAAAATAGGAAAACCAAAATGGCACGGTAACTCGGCGTGTAAACCACGCTAGAGACGAAACCACTCTGGAAGGTTTCTTCTCTTTACTCTTTTCACCTTTTCTTCTTTTTCATTCCCCTTTCTTTAAATTTTCTTTTCTTTTTGTTCCTTTTCCTCTTACTGTCATTTCATTTCTATATATCTCATCATGACACGGTCCAATTCCGGAAGTAGTTCGCTTATTTCTGGCTCTGGCCGTGGAAGCCTACGTATTGATTCTATTCGATATACGTCGATTCCCGACTATTTGCGATAATCTCCTATAGAACTATCCTAACCTTCAAATAATATCGTATTATTACTTAACACTTTGCTTTGGCATTTCTAATGTGAGACCATGTTCTTCTAATGTATTTTTATACCATTCTTTCACTATATTGTCTGGATAGGTTATATCATAACCAGGCATTGGAAGAACTACATCGTATATCGAATAACGTTCTAAATCTTCATTGGTTAAAACTTTCACCAAATTTCTTCTACTTGTACCTACAAGCAAACCCATATTATTTATCTTTCATACTCATCCTTAATGGCTATGACAATTTTATTACTTTCTGGAGGATCTTCTACATTATCTTCTTCTATGTTATTTGGCTCATCTGTTTCCATACTGCTACTTTTTGTAATTCCCTCAGTGTCTTTTATTATAACTAAATCTCCAACAATTGGCTGAAGCCCAAATTCTTTAATTCTGCGAGATATAATTTTGTTCCAAACCAGTGCTTGGAATGCATTAATGTACAGCAGTCGCGTATTACGAGGTATCTACAAGATCTTAGCTTGTTATTTGAAAATTAATACAATCACCTGTTCAAAACCTAAAGCTTACATTTTCTAAGGCAGTGACGTAATCATTTGTATTTGATTCAGCTAATCCCTGTAATAACTTATATTCAAGTGAATTTCCTTCTCGGTGCTCTTTTAATAGTTCCACAGCAGATTTCGCATCACCCGATTCCATGTATTTCTTCTTAGCTTTCAAGAGTTGCGAATCTGGATTATCACACTTTTTACATTTTAAAATTAAACTACAGGCCTAAAAAAGTACTTTGTATTAAATTTAAGTAAAGACTAACAATAAAACTTTCCCAGCTGCTATTTGTTAATAATATTATTAGTGCTAATACCCTTACCTCCTTAAAATCGCCCAATAGCAGTTTGATGCCAATCTGATATGTGGGAACTTCTTTTACATTGCCAAATCGTTGCAAACCATAATAATTAATAAACCCTTTCTCTTTCAAACTGTGCATGGTCTGGTCTATCAAGTCATCATCTGCTTCAATATTCCTGAGCGCAATTCTAAATCTATTTCCTTGTAATTTACCTAATCTTAATGGTTTACTTTTGAATGTTATATTACCAATATGAACATTTTTTAGATAACGCGTTGCTTTAATTAATTTTGATGGAATAACTTTACGTACACTAAACCACTGAGTTGTTTTGGCACGTCTATCTTTAACACCTGCATAATTAAAATTTGAAGCATTCATTCGCAAGCAATCGCCAATTTTTAATGCAGCTTCCATTGTATCAATATTCTCTTTGTATACAATGAAATGCACATATTCTTCCCTATCAATTGGCCATGTAATACGATTATCTACCTTATCTGCAAAAATAATTCAGCAGATAGGATAGACTTCCGGTTAATATTAAAGTAACAAACCTTCTTTATTATATTTTTTAAATGTAATGTATTTTTTATCATCTCTTGTAATAGTAGATGCTACAACTTTCTTCTGTAGGATGTCTTTCACAATACGATGTATATTTCCACGTTTTTCCTTGTCAAAATCAGTTGAATCTAATTCAATTTCTTTGTCTTGGGTGCCATCTATTACTACTGCTAGTATTTCGTCCCAAATATGTTGAGGTATATCATCAGAAGGAGTTTCTTTAGGTATGACGATATCTTTATTAGGTGAATCTATGAAAGAATTTTGTGAAAAAATACCAAAATACTTATTGTAATTGTACATGCCTAGATTAAAACCTTCGGGTATGTTATTATCAGTAAAATAAGCTACTTCTCCATCAGAATTGATTTCATTTACTTGGAAGTCAGAAAATCGGGCTTTCAAAATGCCAGAGAAACCCTTTAATTGGCTTATGTATTCTGTAATTCCCACATCTTGTTCAGTAAGTTGTTCTGGCTTAACATCACTTTTATATTTTTTGGTTTGATTTCTACCATAACGTGGTTTACCAAATTTTCTTCTACCTTCTCTTTTGTTGATATTGTTCATTTTCACACAATAGTTTTTATTATATTTTACTCTGAATTGTTATATTTTATAGCGATTTATTGGTTATTCAGATTATACCTAACCTATGGATTATACAGAACACGCAAAGCACCACACCATACGTTAAAACGTTATATGCTGCATTATAGGGTATTTTGAATTTGTAAGAGCAGATACAAGTAACAGTTGTTTTCACAGTCACATTTCTTTTATTTTTCGTTCTTGATGAAAAAATCATAACCTTTTAAATTGTTTATATATATATTATTAATATTTAATATATTACTAATTAATTTAAACATCTGTAACAATTAGAAATAGTTATTTGATCAAAAATTGGCAGCCATATGAAAAGTCAAATGCGATAATATATCACAGTTTAACAGGATTTAACATTTGACAGATTTCGCCTCATAGTTAGGTTATGTGTTTATAAAATTTTTCAACTTGATTCAAGATAAATTAGTTTGGATTATGGGATTGATGTAAACTAGATTTTATTTTTTGAAAAAAATTATTTGCGATACAAAAATGTTATCGCTGGTTGCCTATGGTAATAGTGATAGTGAAGATGAAAATTCTTCAAACAAGAGCGAACGTAATGATTCTGAAAATAATAAGAACAGTGGTGCAGTAGAAATTGTCACAAAGGCTGATGAAGGGGAAGTAACAAGTATTTTTGAATCTTTACCGCAACCACAAATAAATGAACATGATGATGTTGCTGAAGAAGACGATGAATATTTGAAAAAAAAGGAGATACCTATTGAGAAACCTAAAAAGCAACCAATAAAAATTAGTGTTCCATCACTTACTGAGTTTGATAGCGATGACGATGATGAAACGCCATCCAAAAAACCTAAGTTAAGTAGTAAATCTTGTGGTTTGTTTGCATTATTGCCAGCACCAAAAACAACACTTACTACTACTAAGCATTTCGTCCCAAATGCAGTAAAGAAAAATATAAATAAAAATATTAAACCATCTAAGAAAATTGTGCCTGTAACCGTTGCAAATAAGAGTGAGGATCACTTAGAAAATGCGGATAGTGAGAATGATGATGATGATATGAAAAATTTACCAGATACATTTGATGATGAAATATGGCAGAAAGTTTGCGGCCGAAAGCAAAAACATGTTAAAATACCAGTTTCTGAGGCGTCTTTGGAAAATAAAATTATTATTCAGCCTGATCCTGATGTAAAGAAACCCTATGAAGGTTTAGATAATCAGGCATTCAAGGAGCTTATAGGAGCAAACAAACGAAAAGTTGAAGCTGTAGATATTGTGGAAATTGCTGAGGATGAAATTCTCTGCGATAAGAAGATTTGGATGACAAAATCATTAACAGATCCCGAAATGGCACCAAAATATATTGTAAAAGATCCTGTTAATGATACTTGCAAAAGGAAACATCACATCACTTATCTTGCGCAGCAAGCAAAGGCAAATGAACAGGAATTACAAAATCAGTGGGCCCAAAGTAGATTCACAAGGCAGAAAACACAAGCAAAATATGGATTTTAATTTTTTGTGTTGATTATGCCCAGCATAATAAAGAATCTTACTGTAAGAAAATTAACAGGAATAGTAAAACAAATTTTTCTTCTCAAGGCATTGTTTTACTATTTCCTCTCGTTATCTAGGTTGTAACCTTGTTTATATAGTCTTTGTAGTTATTCAACCGTTTGGAAGTACCATTGGCTCTCTTTTAGATAGCGTACGGCGGAAATTGAATTTTATAATTCGTACGCTATTTAAGAGACATTTAGACGTACTTCTGAAGAGTTGAATAGCTATAATGAATGTATAAACAAGGGTTGTAGATATAAATTGTAAATAATATCGATTTTTGTGCCTAGAATTTAAATAGTTATTATACGTAGCAACATATTTTTCAATATTTTATTTATATAGTTAAATGTAAATGGTACTGTCAAAAGCAAACGAAAATATTTTTATGATTGTAATCATTTTTATGTTAATAAAATATTGTATAAAAATTTGTTGGAAATGACTAAAAAAAGAACAAAGTAGCGTGATGTATGCTGTGACCTATATATACAAGAATCGAAATTAAGTTGCTTGAGAGATAGGATGCGACACTAGATAAAGATGAACATATGCTGCAATGGTACTTGCGAAATGTGAAGATTGTAATTTCTTAGTTGCAATTAAAAGCATAATGCGTAATACATCGTAGTATTGTATGTCTTATAATATGCAGTACCTGTTTGATTGAAAGATGATTTTGTCGATGCCTCGACTAACTAAACTATAATATTGTTCATCTAGCATTCGATTATTTAATTGCCTAAACTATGATTTTTTAAAAGATGTTGAGCAACAATAACGGCAATTACTTGACGTTGCACATATACTGTGACCGGCTCTTATAGATATTTACTATTGCCTCTTTAGTAATTATTTCAGCAATAAGGTAAGTGAAACAGTAGTTCCAGTCAGCAATGAATGATTTTATGATATTCAGGTTAAAGCAAATAGTGATTAGAATTTCACTTCCAGACAATTTCCAGATTCCTTTTTAGTAGGTATGTATGTACATTATTATCATAGCTGTTCGATTCTGTCAGCAGGGCAGCGCTATCACGAATATTGGGTATCCCTAAAGTCATCTACAGTTTGTTACAATTGTTGAGTGGGGCTAAGCCAATCGCTAGCCCCATCCTTACAAACACTTCTCAGATGAGATGTATATAGGTAAGTAAATATTGTACCAAATACTACCACAGGTTCTTTATTGGATTGATATCCGGCGATCGAGCCGGCCACCCCGAAATTCGAATATTGTTTTCGGTAAACCACTGTTTGATATATTTGAAAGTGTGTTTATCCACCACGCTCTGTTGTTTTTATTGCATATTTTGGTGACAGTTGTTTATTTACTAGACGACGAACGTAAACTCTGCCGTTAGATTCGAGTAAATTTATTTTCGTTTCGTCACTCCATGATGTATTTCTCCATCTTTCAACTTTCTATTCCATATAAGTTTTTGCAAACATTAGTCTGGCTGCAATATTTTTTTTGCTTAATAGTGGCACATTTCGCGCGGCTGCCTCGTGCAAATTATTTGCCACTAATCGGCGGCATATTGTAGTTATTGAGTTGTTTTTCTCACTCGTCCTCATTTCTGGAAATGCTTATGCAGTTTAAGGACATTTGTGGATCATATTTGGAGATCGATTTAATACTTTCACAATTTCCCTAATCGTTTTTCGTTCCGTACGCAATCATCTAATGATAGTTCGTTTTACCTCCTAGTAATTTTTACTTCGACGCATTTTATCTAAGTATAATAGATAATTACCACAATATTTATACGTATTTTACTGGATGTACCTGTTTTTATGACCGTTTTCATATGACCCACAATCCCAGCAATGCCGGGGAAATACAGTAAGTGTAGTCAAATGATATCTGCATTAGTACCAGATGTTTTCAAAACTAGTTACGGCCATCCACCATCAGATGTCACAAGCAGTAAACAATCAGTAGCGGTATTAGAAGCTTTGTATTATTACCACTTACTTTGTACCTATTTTTTTGTTCACCACTGTATGTATTACTGCTATTACTGTTAGTTTCTTCCAAGCTGTGCAGATGGCGCTTAACGAAGAACCGTTAGTTGGCGGGAATTGTCCTATCTCATTTCCAAGTATAAAGTATGAATAGATACTCATTATTATTTTCTTACTTTATTTTTTTTGAATTATTACGATGGCGCGAGGTGCCGTCTCTGGTACGCCGACAAAAGCAAACAACTTTAAGTTATAGTTTTATTATTAATTTTTTACAAACATTTATAACATCAATATAAATATAGAAATATAAACACATATATATGTATGTATATGTAAACATGCAATAACATTTACTAATTACAATATTTATTATATTAAGGCTCTATGTTATTTTATCATACATAAATATCGACTTTATTCCTTTTAGCATTGCAATGCATGTAAAAATATAAAACTTTTAAGAAATAAATGATTTAAATCTCATTTTATGTTAAGTTCGGGTTGGATCTTCCTATTATTTTTTTACAGTGGAAGGCATGGGACTGGAAATATTATATTTTTATATAGGTATGATTATTACAATAGAGTCGTTTGGCTATATGTAGATGTGATTGATTTCCTCTATTTTAGAAGCTCATATTACATACGTTATTTTGTTGTGAAATACCTTCGTCGATTAGAATTTTTCACTCTAAATTGATTGTGTATGGGATAAGATATATTCGGGTGGCTAGCAGACAACACAGTTATATTTATATTACCTCTTATATTATTTTATACAATATCCTCTTAATTATTTTATATCAAAAAGGTTTAGTAGATTAACCCAAAATTGTATGGTTGCGAAATCTTAACATTTAAATGTATTTTTTTCTAAAAAAATCGTTTTCTCGTGGAAGAAGTTCTGAGTAAAATAAAAACGGCAATTTTATATTTTGGGTTAACCTACATGAATTACGTAGGAGTATAAGGAAAGGGCATTTCGTACATTATTACACTATCTCTTGAACCGCGAATCATCAGCGTTATACACCTATCTAATTTAGCGCTATCGCCATTTCTGTTATTCATTAATTTGGGTATTAAAAATTTGGATCAGTATAAAAATAAAGTTCTCACTTTAAAATTTTACATTCGTACACTAGCAATATGATAGATGTACAACGATATGTCGTCGAGTGATTAATTAATTAGTTATGTAATTAATTATACACATTTACAGTTACGGCACCAAGGCACAGTTAACAATTTGGTCACGTTACAATGTTTACGTAGGTTCTCTATTTTCATCATGGCAGACAATCTATGTTTTCTTTTTTAAATATTTCCGAGGATATTTTAGTAATTTGCTGACATGTGAAGTGCGAAGTATATAAAATATAGCTTTAAAAATTCTTCTATTTACAGTTAAAAGACGATCAGCTGAAATTTAGTCACTTTAGGGATTGGGTTTTCCGAGTAACGTTAGTAGTTAAAATGGAATTGTGCACACGGTGTCCTTTCGTTGTATTTGAAAGTTATCTTCGTTACCAGCGTGCATTTAGTTTTGCTAGTCTATTTTATAGAATGAAAGATGGTACAAACAGAATTCCGACGTGTTATTGTTAATTTATATTTACAAATCAGTTTTTACACTTTCAACTTTCGATTGTTTTTGGCGTCAAGTATAAATTTAGAGCATATTTTTCCCTGTGTGGACAACTTTCGGATACACGATCTCAGATGCAATAATCGATTATTACAGAATATACCTGTTGTAATAAGCCTTGAAAGAAGTCGACCATTATGGAGCAAAATAAAATCATTTTAATTGTAAAACATTGTGATAACATCGCCCATACTCTTGCGAGTTTTATATCTAAGAACACATCGAGAAATATTTTTAGGAAGTACTATATCCTATTATAATATATAATAACGTGTGATTCTACATTAAGCTACACAATTTATGTTGAATCACAGATGCATACCATCAAATAAGCTTGTATTTTCGGGAATTAGGGGTTGCCTAGATTTTAGTATATAACCTTTGAATTAGTTTCGAAGCCCGTATTTAAAATTTATGGCAAACAAAATTAAAAAATTGATGAAATCAATATTATAACAGGTGTGCAAGCTGCTCCTGAAACATCATACAGAAAAATTAGGGAACAGAAAATTGTCAACGATGTTGCTTCAGAAACAGGATAAATCTATTTTGTTCTCTGGTACCAATTTTTTTGGCATAGTCTATGAGAAATAGATACGTTTTAAATTAGAGGGTTATTATTGAGGCAAGTATCAATTTGGATCACGGCTACTGCTATCGATGTCCGAACTACAGGATGATTCTTAGACTTTAACTGTTTATAAAAATTGCTATGTTGTTATAACAGTTACATTTTTATCAAACATTTAATATATAGTTTTATCTGCAAATTTCATTGCTGCGGTCAATATTTTTCAGTTCTGCACCACAGTAACGGAAAAATACAAAGTTAATTTTTGCGGAACATAGTATATATTTCAAATCATTGTTTTGCCTGTTCAATTCTCCTTACTCTGATGTAATATTGTGTATTCAAAGTTATTATAAGTGGGATAAAAATCAGTTTTTAATGAAAAAAATTCAAAGCAATAGCGATAATAACGTTACTAATAATAACAGTAATAACAAGGAGGTGATTATACAATTAAATAATAAGGAATACATAACTAGACCTACCAAATTATGTCGGCAAACCAGTACAACCGAAATGCGTGCGTGTTAAATACCATACGCAGTTCATTCGCAACGGTCTTAGTACATCGTGACAGCTATCATTGCTAATAAGTGACGTTTGTTATATTGTAGCAAAATTTGTATATAGCGTAATTATGCTAAAAAGGATTGTGCTAGTACAGTAATTATTGGAAAACGTCTGCCTGCTAAGAATATGTGCAAGTTTATAAAAGAGTTTCCCAAGTTAATATTCGATGGTGCAAAAATAATGTATTCCTTGCGTGATAAATTTGTGCCACAACAAATTTAATTGTAAACAGCATATTAAGAGTACACAAGATTGATACAAAAAGCGGCGAAAAGCTTGTATCGATTTTATTTTTAATTTAATTTTTATGCTAACTGAATTCTGTTGTCAGTGTTATCGTACGAACACTACACAGCCGTCATCCTAGCTGTTATTAGTAAAATGAGAGAAAACTACGTATTTAATTGCCTAACTGATATTTTTTTGAGAAAACTGCGGAACTCAACAGATTTTCGACATATTGTATGGATTCCGAGGTGCTTTGTAAAATTATCGAAAATAAAACACACTGCATAGTATTACAGTGATCTATACAGTTAAATTTGTAATTGAGTATTATTAAGAAACATGTCGCAAATTACTTTCCAATAAAATTACATTGAATGGTATAAATTAGATATACCCCTGTAATAACAGATCTACGCAATCTAAGAAATGAATAAATTTAAGAAAGAGATAGCTAACATACTTGAGTACATCGAACTATTTTCACATTTTCAATAATATTTACTTGAACTATTCACGTTCCTTTCTTTAGAATATCCGAATCTTCTAAGCAGTTGTTTTGGGGAATAGCTATTTTATTTAATAATGTTTTTATGAAATTTAACTTCGCGATTTTTCCTAAATGATCTGGTTCTTGCTGGAGGTGTTTGTATTTCCGGTAAGCGTAGCGAACTAGTTACGGAATCTTGTCGCTGATGATTCATTACTGGATGATGATAGTTCATGAAAGGTGAAACAGCTGGGAATTGGTTCGCTACTAATGGTACCCAGCATTGTACTTGAAGACCGCCGATGGTATCATCTGGAAAAGATAAATATGGAAATGGGGGATCTTTTGTTGACGCATAAAAAACTTTCAAAAAGTAAACAGGTTTTGAAGGTGCAATACGTTTTAGGCAATGAAAGTACGAGGATTCTTCTTAAGATACAGTTAGACTGCGCATAGTTGTTTTTTAGGCATAGTGTTTGGCCGAGTCACATGTATTTCAAATGGTCACCAACTTTAATAGAATATTTATGGTTGTGGTATGCATTGTGTAGCGTGGAAGTGTTTGTTAATTTAAATTGTATTGCATATAATGGAACTTCACGAATTGTTAGTATATTGTCCTATAAGTGATTAATTATCGTTGGACAAATAGATATAGATTATTATTATTATGTTTTTCTTTTGTAGCAGATTTTAGTAAAATTGAACTGCCAACATGGAATGCCCGAAGTGTAATTGGTGTGTAATAGAATAATTTATAGCTAACGTCTTTCTGAAATGTTTTACGTATAAAGGGAACATTTAATCGTGCTGACTATATACAAAGATACATAACTTCAATCAATATATTTTTTGTTGTGTATTGATAACCTTACTGAATAATTTATTAGTGATGTTATTCACCTAACGCCTATAGCTTTATTGGCATCATTTATTGAAACAGTGAAAACGCAAAGCGATAAAAGCTACTACTGAACTACGTTGCTAGCCAAAACCTAAATAATAACCACGATTCATGTCATGTAATTTCATAAATTAGGTATGCATTAATTCTTGATTATTTAGTTATTAATTCAAACTCTTAATTTTTTTGAATAAAACTCAAATTGTGTTCGCTATCGGACTTACTTTGAGCAGAATTTAACGAATGTTTTCGGTGTTTGTAATTGGTAGAACGAACCAGGCCCGTCGTTCCCGTATTAACAGCGTCCATAGACATACTTCTCGAGTGCGTCCTCGCCCATATTTCATCCCTTCTACCTCTTTTACGATCGTCCTCGAGGCCACTTAAGTGCTCGTTGAGAGAATATAGCTTCTGGGTGATGTCCTTGCCTAAGAAAACAAAAGGGATAATAAGAGGATTACGTAGAAATAACATGTTCTTATACTCCCGGAGGGAAACTATAGAACACATCTTTCAAGTTTAACTATTGTGTTAAGGAAATAACATTGTTCATGTAACCCTGTTAAGTTTATAGTCGATTGATGTATGATAAATATTAATTATTCGAACAAGAGTGGTCACTTTCAGATATGATTTGAATAATATTGAAGTAGGTACCTATAAACATAATAACTTGATTATGTATCTTAATTTTCACTTATTATTTATATCTAAAATAAGAGTATTGGAATAAATATTTTAAATATGAAGATGCCCAACCTTACACTCAGATAATTTTTGAATTGAATATAAGAAAAATATTCATATAAAAGTTATTCTATACATGAATTCCTTTGTTTTCGGGAAAAAACAATATACTTTTTAAAATTTTGCGACTACAAAATATGAATAAGCTACCGCCTTCAAACTAAAATAACTAGAGCATATAATTTGCGTAGGTTAATGTGCCTTAAATTGCTTTGCTATTTCCGATATTAGCACATGCTGCTCGCTCTGCAGATATATATGTAGTTAGTTTTGCCTGTGTTTAAAAGCATCTGAATATTGGTAACTTTTTTAAACTGGAACTCCCTATAGTTCCTTACATTCATGGAGAGGGAATTGAATTCTTTTTTCTTTAGCGCCAGATTTACCTCTAGCTCATTCAAGTTTCACAATCTTTAGAAATAAAGCGAATGAACCGGAAGTGCGCATTAAGATAACATGTCGGTATAATTAAAAATGAGTACTTCCTTCCGTTGGTATTACCATTAGTCTTCATCAGTCGTTGATTGAGTCTTACCTTATTGGAAGAGAATGTTATGTTTACTATAACGGTTTTTCTTCTAGGCAGTTTTCTCCAACATCAGGTGTTCCTCAAGGTTCAAATCTTGGACCGCTTCTATTCAACTTTTATATAAATGATTTACTATCTCTGTTTACGTGTCATGTCTTAGCATACGCAGATGACGTAAAGATATTTAATACTGTGGGTAGCATTTTTGATTGTAAACATTTACAAGACAATCTTCTTCTTATTAATACTTGGAGCAAGGTCAATTATCTCCCTCTGAACATCAACAAGTGTACGTAGTTTCCTACAATAACACTCGCACTACTTTACACTATAACCACCAGATTAATGATGCAGCCATACCACGCAATATCAAAACTTTGGATCTTGGTGTTTTATTTGACAATAAACTGTTATTTACGGAACATATTTCGTCAATGTGTTCATCTGCTTCCAAAACTCTCGGTTTTGTCATGCGCTCTTGCAAGCATTTCTCAGATTTAGGTGTAATGAAACGTTTATATTATGTCTACGTTCGTTCTAAGCTTGAATACGCTTCCATTGTTTGATATCCTCGTTATTTATACCAAGAGCTTATGATCGAACGCGTTCAAAAGAAGTTTCTAAAGTATCTCTCCTTTGGAATGGACAGCATGTACCCTGCAAGAGGTATCGAGTATTATAGCTTACTTCTTGAGCATAATTTTCTATCCCTTGCTGATCGCCGTGAGTGTAACAGTGTGGAGTTTCTTTGCAAGATCCTGAAGAATAATATCGACTCACCAACTCTTCTAGCGTAAATAAACTTTACAGTGCCTACTCGTCATACTCGCCACTATAATATATTTCAAGTACCTAAAGCTAATACCAACATTTTGCTTAAGGCACCTATTAGCCACATGATGAGGAACGCAAATAAACATAGTCTGGAACTATTTTTGTGAGTCTCCCTTTTTTTTCTTGTTTCATTATTATATACATTTTCAGCATATTATTATTGCAGGCAATACAATTTGAATTATTATTTTTTTAGTTCTAAATAAGAATTGTATTGTAATTTGTCCTGTAATTGACCCTTGGGCTGTTGGGTAATAAAGGATTATTATTATTATTATTATTATTATTATTATTATCAGTTAAAATATGTCAGGAGCTATTTTAAGTACATATGTAATTGAATTATTTTTAAGCCAACACCTAACTGGATCCACCAATTTGAATTTTTTTGAGAAATTAACTTTATTAGGTGACGATATTTTACTATAACTGCTGTTGCTGGAAATGGTAGTTTAACATAAAAAATATCTATCATAATTTTACCATATTACCTTGCGTAAGTTAATATCGTCTTTTTTACATTTTAAGAATAAATTTGCGTTTTTCTTTAAAAGGGTTGGTAGTACTGAGCAACAAAATTTCAAAAAGTTTTAACAAACCCAATGTGTTGAACACAAACAAGCTGAATTGACTACGGTTTCTTTGTAATATGTTAGAATTTTTGAGAAAAAGATGTGTATATGTCTTGTAGTGTGTATACATATGTATTGTAGTATGTAGATGTTAGGAATACCTTAACCTGTTTCGAACTTTTGCTTTCTTTTGGCATGTTTTTAATCAGCCAGCATTGAGGTGCACCGTTTGTTCTGGTATAGTTGCTTCGTCTTGGCAATGTCCCAATGAAAACGTTCACCATGTTTGTCACTAACTTGACTGCAGCTATCGGGCAAGAGATTCAAGTGGGAGTCAAGAAAATGAATCTTTAAGCATATATTGGAGCTGAATTCATGAAACAAAGTCAACATATTCTCGAATAGCTCCTTGTAGTTCTTAGACTTGTAATTCTCCAGGAAACTTGTTACGGGTACTGTATCTTGATATGTTCCGTAACTTTTACTAAATGTTTCTTTTATAAGACCAAACTTGATGCATAAAGGAGAAAAAATAATTTTGTATTGTTCTACCAATAGTAGGTGCTGTACATTCATTTCCCCAGGTTTAAAAGATGCTGTCTTCACTGATGAAATGTAAATCGATTGCTCTGCTATCCTATAGACAAGAAAGTAGCAGTACTTTGTATATTCCTACTGCAAGCCTATCAGACACAATACTTTTAGATTAACACAAATCTCCAGCCATACTTGTTGTAGTTAATCCTTTATCATAGCTGCTTTAAATTGTCGTAAATCTGCTTCATATAAGCAGTATGTCCGGTAAGAATGAATATAAGCTGATCCTTGTTATTCAGCAAAACTCCCTTGAAACTCAGTTTTGAACCGTTCAACCACCATTCTTCATGGCCTTATGTGCAATATCAAGTTTTTGTAGCAAAACACGAGGCTTTCTGCCTTTTTAAGGGAAGATTCGACTATCTGATGACATGAAACGTTAATATCAACAACAATGTGAAGGTGATTTTTATGTTCACGTTAAATTCATTGAGGATTGGATAATTATTCCAAAAATTATTTTATTGTACATCTAACTGTGTAGAGCTACACAAAATGTACCATTTGCAAAACGTTATCTCCCTTAAATGTTTTGTATTGTGGGTTACATAAAGGAATCTTAGGCACATTAAACTGTGCAAAACACATTTCTTCGGTTAATTTAAGTTGGATGTTCCAATGACTTATGGCTTGATGTTGCAACTCCTTTATGTCAGCCCTTGAAACGGAGTGAAATTTTATTTAACATTCGCATTAATTAGATTACAGGCAGATTTACCGTAACAAAACAATATAGTATCATGGCCCAAGAGCATTGTGAAGTTCCTTTTAAATTGCTAGATGATATTTCATGTATCAATCTATAAATAATTTTTAAGTTGTTTTAATTTTTTTTATATTGATAGGAATGTTATAAGCAAGTAATGCAACAATAGTTATTGGATTTGCTAAGAGGCACACAGTGGGTCAGTTGCTAATTGTGCTAAAAATTGTTTTAGATACATATTTCAGCAAGAATTTTATTTTATTTTTAGCAGCTAAATAGGTAATGTTTGTGCTAACTTTCGTGTTTAATGCAACTACTTGTTATATTTTAGCAATCTTTAATACGTGATTCTAACATCTTTTATTTTTCAGTTGATGCAATTGTTTTTTACATTAGGTAGAATACCGAGAGTTCAATTGATTATTGTTGAAGGATCTTTTTTTTTATTTTTGTAAATAGAGAAGATACCATTTTCTTCCTACAAGCTGATGTTGTTTTAAAGGCATAAAATCATCTGCATGTTACTTTTAATACTATTACTTGGCATTTCATTAGTATTAGTGTTAATATATAGTATTAAATTTGTTTAGTAAAAGAATATCTAATCATAATTAATGTCTTACTTGTTCTAAGCCACCTAAAATTATTTATATTATTAGTTACCTATAATACAATCCAGTACAATCTTGAGCATCGGTTTGTGTCTGAGTATCCTTTCCAATTTCATCCTAGGCCAGCACAGAAAGACGCTGTCCTCCTCAGCGACGACTGTAACTTGAAAGACGTCATCCGATTGGTCGTGGTTGGCCTCCCATTCCGGAGAATCCACAAACTGATGAACGTTTATGAAATGCAAATGGGTATCGTCACATGTTACACGTAATCTGGAATCGCGGTAAACAATACCAACAAGTTTAAAATGACGTCGCATTTCAAGTCAAAGATGAAGGGCTTACTTTCCCTTAAGTAGAATAGACAGTCTTTCATCTGCAGGACTAACATCTTCTACAGCGTAAATATCACCTTTTTCTAAGTTGACGACCTGAGCTTCTCTTACTAATTCCTTAAAGTGTTTTTTACTAACACGTAACGGTTTGAACACCTGTAATTGAAGTAATGGTAGAATGATATGGAATTAATTCTGGTCCATTTAAGAAAATGTATTTAAAATAAAATGTTTTGTTAAACAATAAAAAGCATTATAGTGCATACATAAGTACTCAGCCAAAACTGATGCACGAACATTGAAGAAAATTTTGTCTGATGTTTTCTGTGACAATTTATGTGGATCATTGCTTAAAATTTCTGTTTTGTTGTAGCGTATTAGGACCACTCAAATGATTTAGAAAATCTGTTGGGGAATTATTCTCTTGCTTAGATTCATTTACGGGCGCTATCGTACAGTCAAGATAACATTTTCAGTGTGTTCAAAAATTAAAATAAACATCTTCCGGCCGTGCTGCGTTGTGAATTTAATTTCCTGATTTTTTAATTGGTGTTATTATGGGTAAGAGAAGATAAATACCGGAGTATACAAGAAAACAAGAATTTATCCTTTCTTAGAATGATGCATTTCTTTTTACGATTACTTTGCATTGGTAGTAAAGTTGGGCGGACGGTCCTTCTACCTCAACTAATAGGATCTATTGCAGACAGCCAAGTAATATTAGTGTTCCAGCAGTATATCTATACTTTTGTAAAATTCCAGAAATTTACTCAATGGGGTTTTACTCTGTACGCCGTCCAAAAAACAATGCTAGACAGAGACAATCTGATTCTACATGCGGTGGGACAGTGATGGAAAATATGCTCAACTGTTTCACTTATTATTCGGGCATAGCCTGTAAGGATAGCAGTTAGTGGTCTTACAGAGTTCTTGTGGAGTCCTATTAATTTATTTAATAAATGCGTTTACATGGGATAGGTGTACGGATTCATGGGACAATATGGGAAATGTACGTAAAGTATGCAATAACACGCAAAAGGGCGTTCCCCATAAAACTGTGGTAAGAATTACTGCTTTAATTATAGAAACTATTCCTGGAACGAATTTGTCATGGCAATATTGCGACATAAAAAAAGACAATGATTCGAGATGATCGTGAAATTATAAAAATAGCAACACAAAACCGTGTGCTATCCTCCAACCCTATTTACTAAATCGCGTGGGAACACATTCCACCGAACAGGTGGGAGACGTCATACGCACTCGGATTGAAATGTAGGCGGTGTACTGTTAAAATAAATAAAATTCACGGAACTCATGAGGAAAGTCCGTTGCCTTTGGGCTAAACAATACGAGGTGAAGATTAATATTTATCGTAATAACGTCACAAACGTAATTTTAGAGAATTTCGGGTTTCTGTATATTCTCCAGCCATAAAACCATTGTGTACATTGTTACATAATACCTGGGAATCGGGAAAAAATTTAGTATATTAGACGTTCTCATGAACGTTGTAGACTACCATGAAAATGTAATGCCTTGGTCATGCATTAGAACACAAGATGTAGCAGAAAGTAAAAACAATACAAAAACGTTTTAAAATATTATGTGTTGAAACACTAGATCAACTTAACAGTTCATACACGTAACATTGCTCCACGTCAGAGCACAATCTATTAAAAGTGTCTAGAGTAAAAAAAATGTGTTGTTGACTTGATCCGTATATTTTCCGGACTTAAATCCAATAGAAAACGTATAGAATGTCTTAAAAACACGGTACCCAGAATGTGTTCCAGTAAAGAAGGGTTAATGAGAAATATTAGATGAGTCTGAGAAAACAGCGATGAAATAGAAGTGCTGACTCAAAAGAATAGCTATTGTTATTAAATGCAAATAATTGTGAGAGTAGTAATAATACAGGTTTATGTATTTTCCTAGAGGTTGTACACCCAATTACACGAAAAATATAACAACGCGTGATTAGAAAAGACCAAAAGTAACAAATAAAATAATTTAATACTTGAATAATTCGAATACTCCGCCAAGGAGTGGCATTGATATCATATAGACGTCCAATCATATTAAAATACGAACAAGGAAAGCTACTGGGTACTTACGCAGAGAGTTAACTCTATGCCGGTCACAATAGAAACTTAGTTTCTGAAGTAATCACGAACATTCCAATTTGTTTTACACAAGGCACTCCTTACTCTTAGAGAATTAAAACCAAATTTGTTTAAAAGAAGGGAGTAACCACAATCTCTTGATGGATGAAAGTCATCTAGTAAGTTAGAAATAAATTTTAAGTGCTTTCTTTGGAAATTATCGATAGAGTTGACACGAACACTGAAAATGGGAAATCAAATAAGTGGAGCATACTCCAGACGAAATCTAATGTATGGTATGTATGTAATGGTATTGGAAGATAGCTTTGAGTTCGAGCACCAAACATACACGGTATTGATGGGAATTTGAAGACGCGACAAAGGTGTATAGTTTTAAATCATCAAGGAATATTAGCTCTTCAAAATTAATTCTAATCTTGATTGCAGAAGTGAAATTAGTGAATCAGAGAAGTCAGATGTTACTACCGTTTTTAAGAGGGCTACTATATCAAGAGCTGCTTGAAACTCTAAGTAAGTGACAACAACTTGTCCTCCATTATCAATTACCTCTGAGAGAAATTGAGTGAATCTGATTAAATTTAAAACGGCAGAGTCTTCGGATATATAGCTGTGCTGATTTGGAGATATGAAGAGGAAAATGCAATTTTGAAAATATTTACAAAGGTTCGAGTATATTCGAAAAATTGCAAGGAAAAGAAATACATTTATAATTCTGAAGTTTCTTCAAATAGGACATACAAAAGCTATTTTCCAGCAAGACAGAGATTTAGACGATATTGTTGCCTGAGTAAAGAAGGCATCTGAAGATTGAACGAAGATATCGGAAAGTTGGAAATACCATTAGGACTGAGACTAAAGAAAATTTGGGCAGATTTTAAAGAATTTTAAAATTTATTCTAAGAAACCAATTAATGTCGATATGGTTTCAATGGTAGTTTCAAAGCAAGATGGTAGACTAGCATTAGGAGGATTTTGGTATACCTTCATTGATTGACATGATATGAATTTTGAAAGCAATAATAAAATCAAAAGGAGGCCATATTAATACAAAAAAATCCACATCTATACTTACTTATTTTAGTAGTTGTTAATGGACTAGTACAGAAAAATCGCTTTTAAGTTGTTTTATGAGAGGGTAGTAAGAAAGTAGTTTAGACAGATATTTTTAAAAATTTTAACAGTCGTTTGTATCAGTCGATATAAGTATTTCTGTGAATGAAAAAAAATATAAATATGAAGCCGTTATCAAAACCCTTATATTTGAAAGCCATGAAAAATGTATACACCAACTTGAAACGAAAGTATAGTTGAATCTATGAATTGCGAAGGGTTACTCGACTATCTTGAAATAGGTAAAACAATAATGCATCATTACTTGACAAGCTGAAGACATGTGCTGCGGGAAAACGGCCGCATTTGAAGAAACAGAAAGTTTTGTTTTGTCAAAACCGTATTTACCAGATTTGACTCCTAGCGATTTTTTTTGTACCCTAGCCTCAAAGTTTCGGCGAATAGACCATCACATTGGTAAACGCCCATCTTGCAGAACAAGGTACCAATTAGTATTTGGACAAGGGGGCAAGAACTTACCAAAGAAATAGAACTGAATTTGACAAAAAAAATATTTATTTCTGTATTAGGCTCAAAACTTTTCAGATTTTTCTGGTATATGGAACTAACATCTTAGTGGTCGTAATTTAATGGACAGCGACTAGTACAAAAATAGTTAAATTTAAACTTTCTTTGGAAAGAAGATGCTGTTTAGGTTCGTGTTTGTGGAAACTACGAATGTTTATAGTAATGTAATAATAATTGTACAGCTCTACAAAACAGAAAGATTTTGAAAAGTGATTGGAAAGGATTTCAATAGTGATATTAGTTTGAAACATGAAGTAAAAAGTAGGTATTTCGTTAATTAACAGTTCTGATTGCATGTACTAATAAGTTGCATTTTGAAATGAATACATAGGCTTCCACGGCCAGAGTTAGTAATAAACGAACTACTTCCGAAATTGGACCTTGTCATGATGTGAAGAAAAGAGGAAGGTGATATCCCACGTTTCTCTTTTCTATTTTTTCTGTCTTTCTTCACCCTCCCTACCATCTGTCTCTTTTTCCTTCTCTTACTCTTTTCACCTTTCTTTCTTTTTCACGACTCCCTTTTTTCATTCTTTTTCTTTTGTCTCTTTCTTATTTCTTTCTTCTCTTACTCTTATTTCATTTCTATATATCTCATCATGACACGGTCCAATTCCGGAAGTAGTTCGTTTATTACTAAGTTGCATTTTGAATTTTAGTAGAAAAAAAGAAGTGAATTAATTCTACTAAAAATCGCGTACACTTATACAATCATCGTAGTATACGGAAGATATTTCCAAAAATTGCTTAGAGGCATATATGAATTTTGGAATGTGAAAAGCGCTGATAGCTTTAAATATTGTTAAACCTCGTCTTTAGTGTTTGTATAATTCATGTATTTATAAAGCTATTGAGACTAGGAAATGATAACTGCAAGCAAGTACTTTCATGACAATGCTTAATTGTAAGTACTTGCAGTTAATTAAATTTAATTAAAATAGTTTAAACATGTTTTGTCTTTAATAAGGATCAGCTTCCACATTTAGAATAAATCTTATGCAGTTGTTTAAATTGTTTATGTCTTTGTTAGGTTATTTAAATGTGCAACTTTTTAGATAGGTTTTTATTAAAATGCATATCGTATTTTTCGGCTTTTACAAACACATGAGAATTTAATAAAATGCTTGTAACAAAGGGATCGTTCAAACAGAAAATATATAAAAAAAAACGATAACACACTTTATACAAATATGCATACATATGTGTATATATAGAGAGAAAAAATAATGTTTTCATTATTCTGAAGAAAAGTTATTCCATTTGTCGTACAATTTACGACAAAATAGGCAATTATCGCGACCTCCTCCGAAATTCCGCGATGGCGCGATAATCGAGTGACGTTAGAACAAATTTCTTCCATCACCTTTGGTCTGGTGGACTTGAAATATATCGAGTGCTCGGCTGTATATAAATGTATGGCATGCGAGATTTCGCTTCTTCATCGTGTATGCTAGATTTGATAGCGATAAACGGACTGAAATTAGTAGCTACTAAGGTTCGTCCGCGTGCAAGGAAAGTTATGTTAATTTGTCCATGCAGTTAAAGCGAAACTTAATTGCAGGATTTGTTTCGTTTTTATGGAAATATATGATAATATACTTTGAAAGTGCTTCTAATAGGTTGTTTCCTATATCAATCCAAACGCTTAATTCTTGATTCTTTTGTTTAGAAATAATAACCGAATGCAAAGCAGCAGGAGATTACGATTGAAATAGTAAAACCTAAATTGGTGTTTCGACATCTAAATTGTCATCTTCTTGGTTGCAAACTACAGCTATATACTACCAGTCATTTAAATTAATTAGTATTAACTCAGGACAGCATCACAAAGAGAAAATTGTTCAAAACTGTATATATGGCGATAACATCAACCGCCATTAGCACCCACAGCCTGGAGATTAAAAATGCCTCCCTGTGATAAAAAGTGTAGAAGTGGATTGAGTGGTTTAGAGCAGAAGGAGTGTTACCGATATTTGTCGTTTTGAACGTGCGGATATAAGTCCGTCATTGATACAACTCCATTGATACAGGATATCTCCTTTAAATAAGGAAGTATTTGTAAAAGTCATTACTTTGTGGACATTCTGCATAAATATTAATATTAGCTTTATATGCACTATATCATAGTAAATACAGCCATTCGAAAAGTAAGCAACTCTGTCTGAGGTAAGTGCTGGGTGGATTGAGTAGTTAAGTAACTCCCAAGCCTAGATAAAGGTGGTGTATAACAGCGATAGAAATACCAGATGCATGGCCGGGAGCATTATCCCGATGGAACAGCACACCGTGCCTTAATTTTCCTCTGCGATTTTCTTTAATAGCGTCTCGTAATTTAGAAATCAATTGTGCGTAGTAGATCCCTGTAATGCTCTGTCCCTTTTGCAAATAGTCAGTCAGGACCTTTTCAGCAGGCGGCACGGCTTTAAATATGCGTAAAGGAAGAGAACTGTGTGACTTTGCACTTTGGTCTTGGGATCATAATGGTGTACCCATGACTCATCTATGATCACATAACGACTAAGAAACTTCTCTTTGTTTGCTTGATACCTTTCCAAAACACGCTCACAAATCAACACCCGATTTACTTTTTGATCAATCTTGCACTCATCTTTCTCATATCTAATTCTTTAGTCAGTATGTTGTGCACCGCATGATATGATAAGCCAATATCTTCCACAATGTCCCTGATGCGTACTCGCCGATGTAGCAGCACGATATCGTGTACCATTTTAATGTTTTTGTCTGTTGTTACCGTTATGGAAGAACCACCGGCATGTTGGTTTTAACAGGATGTTTTTCCGCACTTTAAATCTCTACACTAGCGTTTGACTATATCATAAGAAACTGCAAACTCACCAATAGTTGCCATAATGTCTTTATGACTTTGAGATGGTCCTTTGTTCTGGAGGTATTTTATTATGGCTCTTTGCTCTACAGGATACCTTTTTATGAACAATCGCACTACACAATTCAAGAATTAGCCACACTACAACAACACTTTGGGATTCAAATTTGATATTATGTAGATATAATCTACAAATGCCAGTTAACTAAATGTCAAAAACATGAATCAAACAATCAATTAGAAATAGGTGAGGGGTAGGGCATGAGGATCCACCATCATACACTTCATGTGATATGTTTTTTAACGATATATGTCCAAAATTAATATGCTCTGTAGCGAAGTGCAGGACATTATACTTTTGCGTATCTTACTTTACAAAATTCAACAAACAATTGGCAATTTTCGTAAGCACTAAACATTTTCTTTTATAGTTCGGTCGTATGAAAAACTGGTAATCTAATACCACCCAACTGCTTACATTAGCTTGGAGGAATCTCTAAGACCACTGTATGCTTACTACTGAAGAAAGCTGATATATTTGTTGCTAAACCCATAAACAAACTAATCCAATAATATAATATATAATACCTATTAAGATATACCTGGATGAATGTGAACAGTAATTTCATAGGTAATACTTTATAATACTACAAATGAACCAATGAGCAGAGATGTATGTATGTATATGTACATATTACTTCTACGTAAGCAACTATGGATATTTTTACAGTGACCTGCTATATTTATGTTAGTACCAATTTAGTCTAATACATTCTCATATTTAGATTACGATAGTGGGATACTCTGTACATATGTAATCTTTACAATCAGTGCACATGCATGTAAAGATAAATTACGCTTTCAACCGCGCAAATCGCCTTCGAAAATAAGAGAATCGCGTGCTCACCTTGAGATAAAGTTCCGTTAATTCTAGGGTTAGTGTGGGTGGCAAAAATCGCCACGTTAACAGTAGGGTGTGCGTTAGATTTAGTATCACAAGTAGCAAATTCCATAGTAGGATGTCTGGCGCGCAGACTTCGATGGCCGCCCAGAAGGTCAGGAACACGTAGCCCAGTGTTAGTAACGCTCTGAAAAATAAATCAGAACAAGTTACGCGCAACATTTCCGGGATATGCGATTTAAAATTAAATTGTGCTTAACAAACTCGTTTTTTCCGCTAGCGCTCCTTGAAAGTTACATCAAGTCCGACCAGGATTATATTGTATGTCACGTAAATGAACGTGTTTGAGTTAAAATGAAATTTATGTATGTTTTGATGCGTCGCTGTTTAGGGTTAAAGGTGAACGCCGGTCAACCTGGTAATTATAATGGATTTTTAGGAACCTGTTGTATTTTGTCTGTTGCGTTCTTGCTTCGCAAGAGTACATGCGATTTGGCAATTTATTTATTTATTTTTCTCCTTTATAAGTGCTAACGACTAGGTGTCTTTATTTAGTACTGCAATGAGTGTCATAGGGAGTACCATGCACTCTGCTTAATGGAGGTAGTATTCATTAGGAATGATAAATGAACGCTCTTTCTATTTTGGTAATGTAATTGCTTTACCAGCAAAAGACCTAAATATTTGACGAGATAGCAAGATTCCTTTAACACTTTTAGTATTGAAAAGAGCATATTTTTTGATTAATTACTTCATATAACGTAAATTACTATTCCCTATAGTTTTAATTATGAAGATTAAGATAAGATCTAGTTACGGTTATAGTAATTTATTATAGTCATAGTCATAATGGTTGTCGAATTCCCCCGTGTCACTGGGTTTTCTATCCCTGACGTTTCGCGAACTGCGGTTCGCATTTTCAAAGGTATTACCTTTGTGCATTAGGTCTGTTGATTTTGAGGGTGGTAGAGAAACTCCATTTCCACTTCATCACTTCCAGATGACGTGAAGATACAAGTCACAGTAACAGAAGCGCTATCGCCGAGGCTATACCGCTTACCAAAATTCACAAGCGGTGTACCACTTAGACCGATAGTGAGCGCTATAGGCGCACCGACGTACCTGTTAGCAAAATACCTAACTACCCTACTGCAACTCTACATAGGCGAAAAAGCTACTTATATTTACGATCGAAGATACAATTCAACTCAGGTGATTATCCTAGTGAGTAGTAGTATCGCTGTTCACAAAAGCACCGTGGATAGACACCCTGAGGTACATTGCCGATTTATTTCCACCAGATATAATGCCAGCTTCTATGAGGAAGTATGTAGTAGCTAATTTCTTCATGGAGCGGTTCGAGAGCCTAGCTAGCGAAACAGCGGTGGACAAACCTACAGTTTTGTGGAGGTACGTGGATGATACGTTTGTCGTTTCGCCACACGGAAGAGATAGATTGAGCCGGTTTCTTAAACACTTGAACGAGATACACCCTAACATTGAATTCACTATGGAGCTACAACAAAACGGAGTATTACCCTTTCTGGACGTTCTTGTCAACAGGGACTACGCATCAGCAAAAACTAGTGTGTTCAGGAAACCTATATATACGGGTCGTTGTCTACACAATAATTCGAAGCACTACCGTCATCAGAAGAATACGGTGGCGTCCACGCTAGTCGAACGAGCATGCAGAGTAAGTAGCGAAGAACAAATATTACATGTATGCCCAATGTGCTTACTTTAGGACAGAGCATTTTGAATTCTACAATAAGCAAATTGCTAAACACAATCATTGTGAGGTTATGCTAACCAGTACTCTACAGCAACTAAACTATAACCTGAATAATAGTCTATCATTGAGAACTTTGTAAAATTTACTTTCTGCTAACATATTCTCTGTGAATACTCTGCATTATGATAATTTAGGACATTCTTTTATTCAAGAGCTTATTAAACATACTTTCACTTATATAGATCTTTTGCTAAGGGTTATACGAGGCTTGTTCAGAAAGTAAGTACCGTTTTAGAAATAACTTTTAAAACATTTTATTCGAAACAAAATTTATTTCCACATGAAAGAGGACATTTTTAAATTATTTTTCTATATAATTGTCAGACATTTTCCATAGCGGAAATTGTCAACTAATTTTTCTATACACTCTTCATAGAAAGATAACGCCAGCGAAAACAGTTACTGCAGAACACCGTTTTTTAAATCGTTATCGCTGTTAAAGCGCCTTCCAAAATGACGCTTCAAGTTCAAGAATAAGTAGTAGTCACAAAGTGCAAGATCGCGGCTGTACAGCAGGTGATGGAACTACTCCCAACCGAATTGTTCAATAAGGTTTTGAGCGACACCAGTAGAATGTGGACGTGCATGAAGCAACCCAATCTCTTGACTGAGCTACTACAAGTTCATTCTCAAGTTTTGTATTGCCCGATACCTAAGAAACCACACTGAAAAAAACTAACACCATTGTCCACGGTATGTCAAAGTAATATTAGTTTATGCAATCTTATTTACTAGTGCTGTATCTGCAAATTCGAAATTTTAATACTTCGTAATAATGTAATTCTGAAATTCGCGTGACATATGAGATTTTTTTAGTTTTAAGACACAGATATTTCTATTTATCTTAGTATTTAAGTAAATGTTGTGTCACATAGATCATACAAACTGTTCTAATCTAATTTCACTTGAATAAATTAACGTTTATTTTCGTGTTAAGTTGTATTTCATGAATTGAATGTATTGGAACAAAGAAAACATTGTTTTATTCAACCCGTTGCTACTTGACATTTGAATTTAATCAGCGGACTTATCGGCAAGTAAATGTATTCTTTTTGTTCCAAAGCGGCACATTTTTCCGTGCAATTCTTTTCCGCTGTGATCATCAGCGATATGCACGATTCCGCTTCTGAAAAACTAATGAAGTTAGGCTTTCATTTGTAAGCTCATTCAAATCGCATTTCCATACGAACAGTAGTTGTAAAATTTGCAATTCAAGGGAAATGAGAAGTATCATTAGCATAATAATTAGGTACGTAAAACACGGGTCACACACAAGCCTCAAAGAGCTGTTACTTAATTTACATTTTAGTTTATTTCTGTGTGTTCTTTTTAGGTAATTTAGGAAAGGGAATTGTATGGCATTCGTTTTCATTCATTTTTTTCAATGAAGTAATTTGCGTTTCTTTTCATAGAAATCTCCTTAAAATTACACACTGTTGAATATCCACAGAATCACGCATACTGTCTATCATACTTCGCGAACAATTTAAAGCTCATAACGATTAGAAGCTAAAATGAAAATCATCACGATCCCAATTTACAATTTTATCGCTGGTTTCTGCAACAATGCAATGAGTTTAACCTGCAGATAAGCAAAGTCCTCCAGAGGTTCTACGGTTTTAATGAGTAATCAGAAGACAATGCAATTAAGTCAACCTGACATCAACAACAGTTTTCTTTGACTGCTTGGGCAGGGAAGTAAACATTTTTCATCCTCTAACATTTAGTAGGTAATTCTATTTATTTAATCGTTTTTAAAAGAGGAATTACCAGAGTTGCTAGAAGACGTACCATGGAGAGTTCACGGCATGATATGATCTATGCATGACGGTCTTGCGTAGTTCAGTTAGTACCGTGAAAGTTTTTGAATAATACGTATTGTATGCAATCTTTGGCTTGAGAAGGGACGTCTCACTGCTTCACCAGCTCGTTCATACGATTGCAAGCCCTTCATTGGAGGTATCTCAAATCATTAGTCTAGGTTAACCGGACTTTTAATCTGTAAATACTCTAAGAACGTACTTATTGTTACTGGAAGATAACTGTATATAAACGATCTAACTAGAAAAACATATTTCCCAAACACCTATACAGAGGGAGGCAATCTGCAGAAGAAACAGTAAGCGGGATTAGCAAAATGAATGACGGCAGCATCAATAGTGGAATTTAATTTATCTGCATTATTGTTGTAAATGTCAATGTATCTTATTAGAGACAGTAATACCAATGAGACAGGAGATCTTACTAACATATTGGTTCTGCTAGGATCACAGTAAGAGCTGATAAATATTCTAGAATTAGATTTACGAACAAGTAAATTGTTGAAAATGGAGAACAAAAATTTTAGTATAGAGATAATCCTTCATGTATACAGAGAAGTAAACTTAAATTAATCTAGAAGTGTACAATACTCCATATTTGTTTTAGGGTAAAAACTTTCATGAAGGAAGTACAGAAATTTCAGAAATATTTTCTGGAGAGACTCAATGAGGTTGCTATACGGTATATATGGTAAACAAATTAAATCAGTGTATTCTAGACCTGAACGAATGACGGCCAAGAAAGAAATAAGAAGCTTGACACTATGGAATTTTCTACAATTGCGGTAAGCAAATCCATAAATTTTGTACGATTTCGACACTGCCTGCATTATACGATTAGCGAATGACCAAAACATATCAAAAAGAACTTCCAGATCTTTAAACGAGGTATATACATGTAGTGGAGTGTGGTAAGGAAGGCGGGCAGGGTGTTATTGTTTAGCAAAAGTCATGGCACTGCGCCTCTACTTGCTCAAAGGCGATCTATTTATTTTACCTAAAAATGTGGTTGACATCATCCTGAAGTAATTAATTCACAATTCGCTGGACTGTGGATAAATGAAAAGAATTTGATATCGTCTGCACACACTGATATCTTGCAGTAACTGTTTTAGCAATATTATTAACAAACATCAAAAACAGTACGGATGTGAGATTAAATTCTTGTGCTTGTGGTGGTAGTAGCAACAAGTAATATAATATACTGGAAATTCTCGAATGACCAGGCAAGAGTATAACAAAACAACGGCTTCGAGAGCCCATACGATTCTATTTTCCGAAGTAGAATGTAGTGATCGATTTGATAGAAAGCTTTCTGAAAGTCCGAATAGATGACATCAGTTTGACCTCCCTTACCTATTGCTTCCGAAACTTACTGGATAAAACAGGCCAGGTTCGTAACTGCCGAACCTTGGCACAAGTATATGAAAATGATATGCTTAGGAGTAGTATCTCGATGTAAAAGCGTTTTTAAAATCTTTAAGAGTCATAGTTGTAACGGTTGTCGGGTTCCCCCGTGTCACTAGGTTTTTGTGTCTGACGTTTCGCGACGTGCCAAACGGCCGTGAAAGTCAGCGATACTGTTTAAGAGTCAATTCAATTTCTTCAGTGGTAACAGAAGTAAGCTTAACAGTAGAATACAAGCTGGCGTGTCATTCAGTGCCAAGCGGTTGATATTGAACAGTAGATTTAACTGCAATAACAGTTCATCTCTCTTGGTTAAACCAGGTGCCAGTAAGTTACGGCCTAGGCGAATTATTGCAAAACCTACTGGACAAAATTCCCCCAATATACTCGATCATTCACGTCTTCGTAAAAGCTACGTTGCCGGAATCATCCATACAAACGGAGCTATCTATAAACATAATTTGTTCTGGAATGCAAACTCTGAACGTTCTGATATTTGCAATGTATGTACTTATTACCATACCATAAATTGGGCCATACAAACATCGATAATGTTAATTTTTCAATAAAATTATCTGTAGCAACGAGGAATGTTTTCAGTTGAATGATTTTGTAAACGTACAATATTTCCGTATCTGTGGCAAAGAGAGCCTACGAGAAATACTGGAAAAACCTTTGGATTCACAACAAATAATTGTTTCTCTTGTGGTTCCTAGGCTGATTGAGTGATTAGGTCATACTTTTTTGAAAGTGAAGACGGCAATGGTATTACTGTTACTGAAGCTCAATATCGAAACATGGTTATAAACTTTTTATTAGAATTGGAAAATATGTGCTTCTAGTAGGATCATTTACGTTAACAACTTGACAACTAAATAATTTCTTAATTGGCCGTCTAGATTATCCGATTTGACAGTTCTAGGTTTTCTCTTTTAGGGTTATTTAAAGTACAAATCTTACGTGAACAATTTAGAAATAAATATTGATCTTACAAAGAACTTTATTGACGGTTTTCGTGAAATTAAACCGTAGCTATGTCAAAGTTTTGGCTTGCCTTATAGCAGCGGGAGATCACTTAGAAGATATTATTTTTCACTACTGTACCGAAACTTTTGTACTAGTATTTGAAATACAAATATAATTACATTTTAAATAATTTGTCTGTTCTGTTATAATTTTAAGAGCTAACCTCAATTTGGGCCATCGTGTAGATTACTTCAGCATTTGTATCGAGTCAGGTAATTATTAAAACTATAAAGACCTGTAACCCTTTTAGTAAACCTTTTGGGATATATGTATATCTGCTTAAAAATTTTTTATAGCTGCTGTGAGTACGGTATGACAGTGTTGGAATATGCACCCTGCATAGAGAATTACAAAATTTTAGAAAAATCCACAAACAGCGATACAGTTACGAATTCCACAGTTAATTGAAAGTAAGTTATATCATAATATTATAGATGTTATAAAATTATGGAAGCAATATGTAAATAGACTATAGGTAAGTTGATAGTGCCTCATGTGTCTTTGATTATTAAATCTATTATCGTCAATTTGTTTGTCTTTTATTCTTGTGCTCTTATTTAATCTTTTCTGTAATATAACACATATAACGACCTAATAAAGGAAAAAATCATAGTATAAGAAAAATATTGTCTATTTTTTACTAGAGTATAATAAGAATTTACCTCACAAGTAATACGCTCTGCTTAAAGCTACCAGGCACCAAGAAAGCGGCTGCGAAGAAAAAGTTTGCCGTCTGAAACAGGGTGTGCTGTGCGGGCGTCCATTCTTTGCAAGTCCACGCTTCACTAGTGGTCGGGACACTCGCGTTCAACGTCTGATAATCGTAGTCCACACTAAAGTAAGAACTGTTCGTCACATTGAATAATACATCACTGTTGTTCCACTGGGTGTAGTTCTGATCCTCCAACAGGAGGCTGTAGTTCGCTGTAATGTTCGACAAGGAGTCGAATTGGTCTTCGGTGGTCATCGTCGCTGGCTTCTTCGTTGCTTTCGGTAGAGAAGAGTTAGTCAGAGATCTCGGTTTGCCAGTCGTTGCTTGTGGCAAATGAGCTCTTGACTGTATCATGAAAAATTCCATGGTGCTTACTGAAACAAAGAAGTAGATTGATAAAATGCGAATGCTCTCATTAGAATTATGTAACTAGATATATGTTCTTTATAAATTGTAATAAATGCAACAGAGAACCGAAAGGAATCCCATTCGAAATATGCAATAATATTTATAGAAAAGTATATATAACTTTTGTGCTGTTAGCTTAGTACAATTTCGATAAAAGGACTGTAAAATCAAAACAGATGCAAACAATACCATTAGCAGCAACACGGTAGCAAAATTAACGTTAAAAACACCAAGTTGAAATTGTATAAAAACATACACAACAAATCAAAATGCCAGTCTATGGTTGTAGTAGTTCTTGTTGACGTGCCTCCTTTTGACATTTTCACTTGTGTACGTTCTTATATAATTTCCCTAGCATTAGAGAGATGGCTGGTTGTTTTTGAACTTTTTTGGCATTCGGGATCAGAACCCATTTCGCCACATTACTTAGTAGATTACTAAGCATATTCAACCAAAATATGCAAAACACAACACGTCCTGTCTATTAATTTTATATATATGTACAGATGAAAGTCAGGAACAGGAAAGAGACAAGCTTCACATCCTTCGTTCTACCGGAACGACTTAACAGAAAACGACCAAGGATAGAAAAGGTACAATCCACACTGGTAAACAAAGTTATCCAATAACTGATCTATCTAAATTAGATAGTAATTTTGAGTTTTTTTATTTAATTTTTCATAATCACGTCATGTACGATTTTGCGATTTTCTTGAAGTATATAGGTAAGATTGGTGGGCCTACTAACTCCGGCAACCTTCTGCGTAGAGAAAATTTGGGGTATTCCAAGAATCAATGATTGGGGTTTCCTAATGCCTCGTGTTCGTTGTATGCACACGAAGGTGAATTAAGTAATCCTATTTTATGTAAATGAGCTTGGAATTGACTGTAATTGAATTTTCATGTAATAATGTGTTGATAACTTCTGTAGTTTATAGCAGCTATTTTGATGCAAACAAGGATGAATTTTGGCGCACTGTGTTGTGCGTTTTATGTAGGTTCTGAGATTCTTGCTTCAGAAATCGGTGTTTCATCAAGGTAATGAGATCTATTGCTGGAAGAGCTATACCACTAACTACCGGTAAATAAATGGATTATTATTATTATTAATATTTGGCTTAATTCCTACGTGACCTTTAAGCCAATAAAATTTTATCTTTACTTCAGCCTTTCGAGCTCTTTTCGTGCTTATCATTCTCATTTTTGTGGAATGTTTTGTATTTTATATAGATTCCAATACGCTTCTAGAATCAGTCATGATCACAGAACTTCTTAAACCTCTTTTTGTAACACACCTAAGAGCATGCTTACTTGCTGCAGCTTCAGCAGTGAATAATGAGGTTTCATCTTGGATTCTTATCATCCTCCTATATTCAAGTTTGGGAGCACAAGCTTCATAGCCACAACCCTCTGTACATTTAGATCCATCTATATAGACACATACTGCGTTCACAGTTTCAATCTGGATTTTACGAAATGATTGGCAGTCATGACAGGATTTCTCGTTGTATTCTGAGTAACAGGGAACACTTTCATGATTCCCAATTTATAAAATTTTATACTCCTCAGGAGCTTAAATATAACGTTAGCCAGGTGGCTCTATGCTCATGAAAATTATGTTTAAAAATTTAGTACAATAATTAAATTCAATGAAAGTAAGGAAATCCCAAACTGAATTTTGTTTTATATATTTTCTTTTGTAAATATATTTCAAAATTGTTGTTAAACCTAACATGTGCCGTGATTCCTTTTACGGTAACTGGTAATCCATTAAAAATCTTCATGCTTAGCGAATGTGCATTCAAGCTCGTAACTTAAAGGGCTGGAGCACTCAAGTGTAAGTCATTCTTGATGCGACTGCCGTATAAGCCTAATCTTCCTCTGTTTCCTGGAATTTAGAATACTTTGAACATTGATGTTTCCGTACAACAGCACAGCGATTATTGTTATCTTAAAGTTTACATTTTTAATTTAATTTTTTTTAACGGTCTCATTAAGCATGTGTATGTATATTTCCGCTAATTGTAGGTTTTCGAATATGTGTTTAACTAAGTCCCGCGGTACTTTATAACACCCTTCTCTTGAGGACCGCGCCTGTATTTTTTTGTAAACATTAGGTCATTTGTTCCCACTTGTATGAGTAGCATATAATAGTTACGATATTTCTGAGTTGTCTAGGGAAGTTGGCTCCCGTACTTTCGATTTCTATTAATTTGAAAATATCCACGTTTATGATGCCGTAACAAATATTTTGTCCTTATTCCACTTTAGAGATATTCGAGCTTGAAAAGTCAGATAAAAAACGAAAAATACGGGGGCAGCGAGAATTCTTCAAGCCCGAGCTTTTCGACTAGGGAATGTACGAGAAATAAAACCACATCTAAAAGAGTGCTTAAGAAACAATACCCAAAATAATGCTACTAACGTAAGACAATGTGAAAGAGAAAATGCTAATACGTGGACATGTTTCTGCCTATCGTCATTAGCAACATCCAATGATTCTATCAATACCATAATTAGTTGGATTAGCAGCAGTCATCTGGTATTGCTATGGCTGCTACACAGCAAGCAGGCTCTAAGCTAGTGGACCACCCGCCATATTCGTCGGATCTGGCCCCTAGTGGTTACAGGCTGTTCTCCAAATTAAAAGAAATCTTACGTGGGGCAAAATTTTCCAGTAATTATGAAATGACACAAGCTGTAGAGAGGTGGTTTGCAAAGGTCGGACAAACATTTTTCAAGGAACTTGTTGAGATGTTAGAGCACCGATGGACCAAGTGCATTCGTGTAGAGGGAGACTATGTCGAAAAATAAAAAATATTATGCCACTGTAGTTTTACTGTAAAGGGGTCAGAGGCACAACATAGAGATCCACCCTGGTACATTGTTAGACTATCTAATTCTGATAATACTGACAATCTATTTATATGCAGATATATCAGGTTAAGGCTGAGGGATCATTCACATGTTGAACTTTCCAATGAGGTTTCGCTGCACGCCCTCTGTAATTGAGCAGTGCATGAGCTACTCAGGAGAAGGTTAGGAAACTGTATCCACTTGTGTTGCTGAGTTCTGGACGGCGGGCAGGTGTGTGCTTTTGGGACTAGATAGTGCGAAGAATACATCTGGCTCTTCGTTTAGAAGAAGCGGTGATATAAGCTAAGAGGAAATTTTAATTTCATGTAGAGAAAGACGCTCGAAACCGCGCTGATGACGCCGGGTAGACATAAACATATTCGCGTGTTAGTGTTCTTTCTCCTCACATTGTCTTTCCCGCGAATCATCTCACCAATACCACCACCATCATGAGTGGCAGCTTTAAGAGCAGCATTGTTTTGGGTAGGAAATAAAATGTTTATGACATAAATCAGTACAACACGGCAATAAGACGTCTACATTTTCAAATTTACGACAATTAAAAGTATGGGAGCCAATTTTTTCAAGTACTTTGCTTTGGCACAGTATTTCAGAGTCAAATTTAAGTATTTGTATTACATTTTTAATATGTATTTCATCCATATGTTGCGATATATATTGGATATTAGACAGAAAGGAAAATAAAAGAAATATATAGTTCCCTAACTTGAAGAATTTCTTATTCCCGTTGTATGGAAAGTTTTCTGTCCTTATTCATCGCATGATAATGTTGCAACTCAACTATTAAGTATTTAAGAATTATGGAACGTATAAACTCGAATAGTTCCAGGGAGCAATAACACTATAGCAATAGTAGTAAAAGTTTGGCTATACTTTGGAGAAGAGCCAACTTTGCTTCTGGTTTTTATGTATGTTCCAGAAATAAAGCTGTGTACATAACACATTTATTAGAACTAAAAGAGATTGTATAGCAGCGCCATTTTTTCTACGAGAGGAAGAACTTCCCTTTCATTGAATAATCGACATATTTTACGTTTCTATAGGCTTTTTTTCGTATAATATGAAACGTTACATGTTTCCAGTTGTATATTTGACAGTAATATTATTTCCCCTTTTTATCGATTTTACAGGAAATGGATGTGCTTTTAGGTCGATTTACTCATATAGAAGATTATTTAATCCGATTTCAGCTAGTAATTTAATTAAAATCACGTTTATTGAATTGTGAATATTTTGCCTGGAAATTGCGTTCGACACAAAAATAAAAAAAATAAGCGTTATAGTGAAGTTAAGAGATTGAAAACGGGTAATGTAATTTAATTAATTGGTAAAAGTTTGCTATTTTACCTTGAATAACTTTCCATGTAATTAAGCGAAGTTGTTTGCTGTAACCGAGTAAGATATTTTAATGTTTTACAGTTCTTACTATTTATCTTAGGGGTGAAGTTATTTGTATTTGAGTTTATTTTGGTAGTAAGTAAATGTCCAGATTTTTGTTTACGTTTTCGAACGACGAATGTGCTGTTGTTTCTTGCAGGTCAGACTAAATTTTGCCTATAATTTGTTTAAAACAAAATATCTGTACTACTTTATTTTTTACTGTTTTTTATGTTTGTGTGCTTCATAAATAATATTTTTTAATCCTTTGTACCTTGCGGTGTCGGACTACTGTTATGAGCCAGTTGTTTAGCTTCAACACATCCCATACTTAATTTTTCTAATGTTCTATACATTTGTTCTTCCAGGTGTTTCGGGGTCCACCTATTCTGTTTTTGACCTCTGCTTTGAGTTCAAAAATCATCTTTATTATTCGAACGTTTTTCATTCTGTGCATATATGTCCAAGCCATCCCAGATATCTCTCCTCTATGATTATTTTGGCTTGATATTTAGACTATTAGAGATTGCCGTGTTTCTGATTTTGAATCTTCTCGTTACTTCTTCTGTTCTTCTTAGGAATCTCATTTCCATGGCCGTGACTTCGCTTTTAATTCGATTCGTGGTTATCCATGACTCACTGCCATATGTTAGTGTTGGTCTGACCACTCTTTTGTACACTTCTGCCTTTATTTGTATTGCTATTTCTTTTTTAGCTAGAAATGTATTTCTTAATGTATATATAATATAATAATGTATATGTAATATATTTTTGCGGATTTCCATTCCTCTCATTGATTTCTTTCTCTATTCTCCCGTTGTCTTTAATGGTTGTTTCTAAGTAATTGTAACTTTTAACTTATTCCAAGGCTGTCCCTTCGATTTTGGTGTTATGTTTTTTTCTTCTATCGCTATTATCATTGTGTTTGATTTTATCATCCTGATGCTAGCTGACTTTGCCTTCGATAGGTCATTATGGCAACGAAAACACTTTCCATGTATTTTCAGAAGTGGAGATGTTAGTTTGGGAAGCGATATTGAATTTTCTGAAATGAATTAGATGCAAAGAAAACTGTAATTCAAGAAAGAAAAATATCTGTTCAGCCTCAAGTCACGATACCAGCAGCAATATATGTAATTCAAGAAAACTACCAATAAGAAAAATAAGCAAAAATGACAAAGGTAAGTAAATAACAAACTGGACGCGCGCTTCAGGAGAAAAGAGATTCCAAAATTCCATTACAATATGTATTTTTAAGATGAAGTGAGAACAGCCATTTTCTTAAAAGGACCAGTTATACTAATTCCTTGCAGTTATTTGGAGTTTAGTGCCCCAAACACTTTTCAAAGAAGAAGGTTATCAAGAAAGTGAAGAACGTCTTTTTCTCAGATATTTAATAATTGCAGAATGAAGTAGAGTTTATATACTTATGATGGATTTCTATAGTACGTGTTTACGTCGTCTCTGTTGAAGTTTAAACACTTATCATAATATTTTTATTTTTTTCTGTACCCCTTTTTATTTTTAGTTGCAGGCAGATTATTGAACTAACGAACTTTTTCAGTTGCGAGGTGACTACTTTCCTAAAAGTTTTTTAGCTTTTGGAGAAGATGGTAATCATTAAACACTGAGCCATGGCTATATCTCCCCATCTGATTGCCTTCACACATGACAGATGGAACGTTTTTCAATACCCGTCATATAGTCCTGACTTAGTGGTTGCCATTTCGCCGGCAAATTGAAATATTTTTGAGCGCTAGGCACTTCACAAATATTGACGAACTGAAAGAGGCTACTACTGATTGATTGATTCAACAACATTTTGCTCAACATACATATTTGCACTTAAATGTTATACATATTGCATACATAATTAAAAATAATAATAATAATAATATGCGATTTATTAGCACAATATAAGTAAATACAAATGCTAAAAGAAAAATAAACATATGAAAGTGTTCCAGTGAGTTCAGGATCAGCAACTGAGAAATAAAGCTGTTTTTCTTACCAAATACAAAGATGACCTAGATATTAATAAATTAAATACAATGGCTTAACTAAAAATTTAAATGAGAATGAAAATAGAAAGGAAGGAAATGCTGAAGAAAGAAAAAAGGAAAAAGCTAACAACTATACAGATAATAGCGCTTAAGTAGCTGATGGGAAGTTGGCATTGAGGCACGAATATTCCAAGAAATTGAATTAGGGTATTTCATAACATACACGAATGACCTTTTAAACATCTCTAGGCTATGAACTGAAGGAATAAGTAGACTTTAGATCTTAAATCAACATTCTGAAAATCTGTTCTAAGGATAATTTTACGGTGGAAATAGTCGTTTCTTATAAAAAAATCAATTTGTGAAAAAATAATATGTAGTAGAAGAGAACTCAGCTCTAAGTGACAAACACATCCACCTTACCCATTCCATATTATGAGATATTCTTTGAAACTTACGAATGCCGTAAATAAATCTTAAGTAAGACTTATCATTAAAGACCGGATTATATGCAAAGTGCATATATTTTATTTTTTTGGATATCTTTAATTATACTCTATACGTAGCCGTATTACACTAATTGAAGTTAATTAGCCCTAATTAGCGATTGCATATATTGCATATTTAGACATTTCTATGCATATTTTTACAAAAGTTGCATATATTGCATATTTAGGTTTTTATTATCCTTCCTATTAGTAAAAATTCCTAGTAATTCCTAATGTAGATCGACAACGGACAATTCTCAGAACGATAAATCTATTACATCGGTTTCTCTTATACTTTTTTCCAAGAACTGCACGTGTTTAATTTCGCCTAGCAGAAGGGATGTGGTAAATGATGATTTCATTTCGAAACAGCATTGTAATTGTGTTACGTTTTTAAATACTGTGCGTACATACGATGGGTATAGCGAACAAAATTTCTTTATGGATTAAGCCGTATCCTAAACTGGTAAAGGATGGCGACAAAATATTTTGTCGAGCCTGCAGTAAACTGGTAAGTTTACTTTTACTGCAAGCTTTACAGTTGTTTTTAAATTCTTTAACTTTTGATATAAAATGACAATTACTGTTGTAGGAGTCTTGTGAGAGAAAATACCAGATTGATCAACACGCTAAAACTCCATCACATACTGGAAAATGTGAAAAACTAAAGCAATCTATATATCAATGTGTAGCATCAATTTCACGAAACTCAGAACAAGAAGAATATAATACGGATCTGTGTAACGCATGAATTTCGTCTAACATATTAGCAAGATTAAACAATGTTTATTTGAAATTATTTCAGTAAACATATTGCAAAGATAATATACTTGACGAAAGTACTTTACGCAAAAATTATGTCACATCTTGTTACCAGCAAACAATGGCAGAACTTCAACAATTGGTAGAGAATAATTTGATTTATATCATGGTAGATGAAAGTACGGATAAGTGTTGCCGTTATATTGCCCATTTGTTAATAGGAGTTCTTCGTGAAGATATTGTAGGTAGATCATATTTAATTTATTGTAAAGAACTTCAAAAAACAAATAATGTGACAATTGCCCAATTCGTTCAAGAAGGTTTATCAAATTTCTTTTTACCTGGAGGTATATCTTGTGAAAAAATGTTACTAATGTTGTCCGACGATGCACCATACATGATAAAAACCGCGCAAAATTTATGAATTTTTTATAGTAACATTATTCACACCACTTGTTTAGCTCATGGGTTCAATCCTGTAGCCGAAAACATTAAGAATCAATTTCCTTTGATTAATGATTTAATTAGCAATATCAAAAAAGTATTTTTAGAAGGACCTTTACGAATACAATTTTATAAGGAGCGACTTCCCGGTGTTAAGTTGTCTCCTGAACCGATTATTACGAGATTGGGTACATGGTTAGACGCTGCAATTTTTTAGGCCGATAATTTTGAAGGAATAAAAAATGTAATCCTTGAAATCACTGCTGACTGCGTTGCTCTAGGAAACTGTAAAAAGATAGTAACATCAACAGAATTGCTACCAAATCTTTTGTATATTAAGTCAAATTATGACTTTCTTTCAAGTTCCATTCGTAAACTAGAAAGGCAAGCGATGTCGCTCTCTGAATCAGTCGAAATAGTAGACGAATTTGATATGCTATGTAAGAAGGTTAAGGGTACAATAGGTAATTCCATATACGATAAATTTAAGAAAGTGATAAATAAAAATGCGGGGTATTTGAAGTTGAAGAAAGTTAAGAAAATTTTGGAAGGTAAAACAGTAAACGATTTCGACTTTAATTTTACTTTAGAATGTATTGCAAAGTTAAAAAATGCACTAATTGAATCTGTGGATGTTGAAAAAACCTTTTCTATTTCGAAACATGTTTTCTGATAGAAGACAAAACTTTCTTTTACACAATTTTGAAAAACATTTAATTATAAATTGGTTTAGAATGTCGTAAGAAAATTTTGTGCAATAAAGTTAATGTTTAAATTTCTGCTCTTATTTATTTTATGTAAAAATTTTGCATATTGTCCCAATTTTTTGCATATATGCCCCAGGTTTATGCATATTTTCTTAAAAATCGATGCATATATATGCGCATATATTCCAGTTTTTCTTTGCATATAATCCGGTCTCTACTTAGCATTTATTAGACAGCAAGAGGCGAAGAGCTGTGAATACGGCATTAAGTATAAATATGAGCATAACAAAATTGATACCGTAGTAGTAAAAAAGATGCTCCATCTCACTCGACAAAGCTGGTTACGTCTATTGTTACTGTAGAAAAAGCTAGTTGGAAATTTCTTTGTGTTGTATTGTATAATTAAGCTGGAAACACTTTACTTTTTTTACGTAACGATCCTTCAAAAGAAAACCGAATTATGTATACTTAGTGCGTCCGGCGGCTTTACATTTTAAACCATCATAAAGCTATTTTTACTGCGAATACATTTTCGGATTTTAAGTACGTACTACTCGTCGTTCCGCTCCGTTTTGTCCATTTACTTGTCTTCTCGCTCGGGAAATAAAGTCGAATCCTATTTTCCTCAATGACGGGCTATGGCATGCATTATGGATGTTAGTCATCAATCGATTGAGGCTTTTCTGTAGATGTCAGGATGAATTGGCGTAATGCAAATGGATGGTGTTTGCTCTACTAAAACGATAGAAGGAAAGTCGAATGAGAGGAGTGAACTTTTATTAAAACGAAAGTAATGGGTATATAATATATTCCGTTTTTGTTATTTGCTACAAAAAATAAGGAGAAATTTGACGAATATTAATAAGCAAATACGTTTTAGTAAGAAGTATCACTAATTGTCTGTTCTAATATAATTTATTATATTATGATTATTATTTAACTCCATGTTTGTCACTGGCATACACTGAATTTTTGCACTATTTTTAATTAAATTTAATTTTCTGTACTTTCGCTTGTGTCGGTTTTTTTTGTGAAAAAAAGGGTGAAAAACAGTAAGAGGAGGAAAGGAAGAAGGGGGACAGAAAAAGAAAAAAGAAACGAGAAAGGCGGGATCTCGATGTTTCTCGCCTCCATCGTAGGAGGCTTCTTCAGGAGAAAAACAAGGGAACCAAAGTGACACGGTAACACGACGTATAAACCAGGCTAGAGGCGAAAACCTTCTGACATCGAGATCCCGCCTTTCTCTTTTCTTTTTTCTTTTTCTGTCTCCTTTCTGTCTTCCCTTCTTTTACTTTTTTTCACCTTTTTCACTTTTTTTTTTTAATTTTTAATTCTTTGTTTTTCCTCATGACATAGTCCAATTCCGGAAACAGTTCGTTTATTACTGACTCTCGCCGTGAAAGCCTGCGTATTCATTAATTTGTAACATTTGAATATTGAAACCAAATAATGTTCAGTTAATTCACTGGTATTGTAGTAAACTCCTCTCCAAACAAATTAATAATTTTTCGGAACGCAGCGTTTCAGGAGCATGTGAACTTTCATTGTCAATCGTGTTACCGATTGTTGCCCAGTCTTTGCAATCGTTGTAACGTTCAGTTTATATAAAACATTTTAGGAGTTGTATACACTAGGGTGACAGAATAAAATAGACACCTACTAATTAAAAAAAAGATACTATTCTCGTTATATATACAAAATATTTTAAAATTTTTAAATTAGACTACTATTTTGTCGATCCACCTTTACTTGCGTGAAGTGCTGCGAGTTGTCGTGGCATAGAATCTGTTAAATGATTAATGGTGTCTTCTGGAATATTTAACCACTCTTCTGTAACAGCTGCCACGAGTTCTTCCTTATTGCTTTGTTTTCGGGGTCGTTTCGCTATATTTGTCTGGATTATGTGCCAAACATTCTCTATCGGATTCATGTCTGGTGATTGGCCTGGCCATGATAAAATCCGAATCCCCTGTTCCTCTTTCCATGTGGTTGTTGTTCTTGCTTTGTGGTAGGGTGCTCCATCCTCCATAAAAGTGGCGTCTTCTTTAGATAAAATGGCGTTGTCGAATATAGGTAGTAGTCCTTCTGTTAATATTTGGATATATTTTGCCGCATTTATATTTCCGTCGCAGATTACTAACTGCGATCTTTCACCATACCATATCGCGCCCCACACCATGATGTTCACACCGTCGTATTTCACCTTCTGATGCAAAAATTTGTCGTCCAGTTGCTATGACGAATGTCTCCATACCCACGTACGACCACTATCACTGAATTGGCAGTATCTGCTTTCCTCTGAAAAAATGACAGACCGCCAAAACTCTTCGGGCTTCGTTCGCATTTCGATTGCCCAAGCGATTCGCCGCCGTTTTTGAAACGCCGTAAGGAGAGGTTTTTTCTTTGCCACCCTTTTATACATCCCTACACTATGGAGGTATCGCAGAACGGTGCGCTGACTTTTCTGTGAAGTTGCCGCAAGCTCAGCTGTACTTTTTCGCGGTTCTCTTAACACTTCGCGCACAAGCACCCTTTTACTTCTTACAGAAGGTCCGGCACGACCTGGTCCCGGCTCCACTGTTGTTTTCTCCTTGCGTTTAAATTGTGTAATCACACGGTTAACTGTGGACAACGGAATATTTAAAAATTTACTTATTTCACGTTGCGAAGCGCCGCGTTCACTCTGGCCAACGATGTGACCCCGGGTGAAGTCGCTAATATCATTCGAACCTTGTAAGCGAGGCATAGTTGTAATGATACTAAACTATGACGAATTCCTTTCGATACATCTACTCCTACCCTAATGACAAGAGAAAGTTCTTAATTCGTTCTTAATTTAGCTGTTTACATATTTATACCGCTTTACTTGGTGTCTATTTTATTCTGTCACCCTAGTGTATAAACAGCAACCATATCATCGCGTGTACTATAGGTGCTATAATAAATATTACTACAGGTCAACTGTATATTTCAATTAAAATCAAAGAAAACCTAAATGTTATAGTCGTCGCCTTACAGGCGTAAATGTAATTTCCAAGGGATCACTTGTGCGTATATTTTGCCCGTTTTTGTTCAACCCCCTCTCCGCAAGGAAATGGGGGATAATGGTAGTGGTAGAAAAACGAATCTCATCTACGTTAGATTGATAGACCTATAGAAGGGATATGGACAGATATTTAATCTTGTTATTTTTATTAAACGCGAGATTCCATTAAAATGGAAAGCTATGTTTTATAATACTCGGTCACTTCTACAAATCTGCCAAGTTTTAATCCGATCGATGATTATCACTTTGGAATCATTCCATGATGTTAGGTATTTTTTTGTAATAAAAAGTGTTCTAATAAATGTTACCTTTAGTAGTTTACACCAATAAAAACATATGCCGCAAGTTGCACTATTTTCAGTTGCATTAGTTGTCAATTTGACAAAGTGTTTGTCATGTCGTTCAAATATCAAACAAAACTCGTATTATAAGTTTGAGTAATAAGCTAAGACATAATTATAATTTCAAAGCGTATTTCGAGGTAAAATTTGTTTGAACGCATGTTATAATCTCCTCCCTTCATTTTAGTCTTATAATTAGTATCTAATGTACGTTTCTAATTAAAAATGTGTTCTTTTCTTTTTAATTAAATCCTAAAACAAATGTATAAAGCTATTTTTAAACTTATATATATGCGGTAGTGTATATACCCCGCGTTTAGGGGGGAGTATCCATATTTCATCTGGAGAGAACCCTGCGTTTCTCATTAAAATATTTATGGTAGTGTAATTATTTGCATGGAGGTGTGCGAAGGATCCTGTGTTACTTCAATTAACGCCGTGTCGAATGATGACCTGATTAATACTTAATTTGCCATGAATATCAATCCAACGGTTTCGCTGTACGGTGGTAACTTGTTTGCAGTTTATAATTGAGTTGGAGCGTCATACGTTAACAACGGAATAACGTCGGACGCACAGCAAACATTAGATGTTGATTGTAACCGATACCGCCACCTAATTGACGTACGTTTACGCGCTGCAAGTCAATATGTTGTTTAATTACGCGATTAGGTGGTGAATAGTCTCTTATATGGAGATAATTCAGGATGAGGTTTAGGCTAAAGCTGAACGAATGTAAAAATTAACTGGCGATATAATCTTTAATAAGTTATTATTCTAGGAAAAGAATACTGTTTGAAATTATTAAGAGCGATTGCAAATGTCGTGTGCGCATCTATCAATTTACTCTGGATTCGGAATATATTACATTTGACTTTTACAACGCAGTATCTCTGAAATTCAATTATACCCATTGAAGAGCTGTAGCATTCAAATCGCTTAAAACTAACGGGTCGCGCTTTTTGATTTGGTATACATGAGATCGTGTGAATTCTAATGCGATAGCCTTCTTCATCTTTACAAGTTATGAATATAGTTCATTCACTTTCCCGCGTGCCAGGTTCGTATTGAGTTCGCGGCGCCTTCACCATTATAATCTAATAAAATGGATGAAGCGCAGAGTTATTATTATTAAGTTAACATCGAGCTGATCTTCATATAAGGGGGATGTGTAATTATTAAGTATGGCGGAAGTGCGGAAGGGATAAACGAGACCGTTGGGTGCCGCAGTGCGAATGTTTATTGATGAATTTTCAGATTTAAGTTATAAGGGAGATATACTGCAAAGTTTGCGATAAACCGTTGATATGCTGAGACGAACGCAACTGTAAATGTGATATACACAGTGTACACCAACAAGCGAAAAATAACGCGCCACGCAATTTATATATGATTTGCTGTTCGTGATAATTGTCTGTGATTTGATAAGCAATTGCTTCATGACTTCTGGAATAAATTCAATCCTAACTGGAAGCTGCCATCACGATGAGCGTTACAAAACCATATGCCAACTGTGTACAATGACATTGAAAACATGATTAACGCTGAAGTAAGAGATACACAATAGTGGTTATTATAATATTATAATGCGTGTTCTAGACCCTGTTAAAGTGACATTTCCCACTGCATTAGTTATCAAAAGATTAGAAAAGTGTACTGGCGAGGGAATTATGATGGTAGTCCTGGATGCGCTAAAAAAATTTCAACTTTCAACTGATCAAGACAGCAACAATGTCTGGTCTAGGTTGTTCGTTTAAAGAAGATTGTGGAATGTTATCCAGAGGGGTGCATTAATTTCAAATACCAAAAATTCCATAGACCAAGTATGGGCAACCTTTGACATGTTGTGGGCCAAACTTCAGTGTGCAAATACGTTCGAAGGCCGCGTTTAAAAGTAGTGCATTTTAAAGTAGTGTTCATAATTTTTAGCCATAGATATCAGACATAAAATAATACGACAATGTTATTATAATGCAATTTATTAAAATAAGAAAATGAAATGAACAAAAATAGATATAACATTATAATTTAATCGTGATTTTTTTTAATTGGGTTTTTCAAAATGTCTCGTGGGCTCGATCAAATCTCACAGCGGGCCGGTTGTTGCCGAGGAGGTTCTAACCCTAACGAAGTCGCAGCAATTGAAAACCAGAAAAGATTTGAAAATACTTTCGTTGAAACCGATTTAAAAAAATTACGACAATTATAATAGTTTATTGGACTCAATATAAAAATTTTAAAACACTGTATTGTTGTTGGTGACTGCTATGTGCTATAGGTGACATAATACAAATATGCGTATTGTGGAAAAGTTCAAAGGTTTTATAAACAAAGATTTCGATTTTACCAGATTAAAACAAAGTTGTGGTGGTGCGTGTACAGATCCATTATCTATTTCTAAAGACTACTTTACTTATCCATGTATTGTATCCATAGTTGTCGAGCATTCGGAATATAAGAGCATCTACTCAGCATTATATATATATATATAATTTTAAAATAGTAAATACCAATTAGGTATGAACATTTAGACACAAACCCAAAACATATGACAAGTTAATAAATCAATTTGAACTATAAATACTACGTATAGTTTGATTAAGAAAAGCTTTACTCTGCTTTAAATCGGCACCAATTAAGTTAGAATCGGAATGCATTAGTGCAAACAATCCTAATATATCAGCTGTGTATATTTACCTATTTAGAAATTATCGTCATTTAATTGGGATGTAAGCAAAAATTCGAAATCTGTCCAAATAGTTTCAATGTTTTAACGCCATCGAATTTATTTCAAAGGAAAAATATCTTCCATTGGTGTTGCGATGTTCACAACTACGTATTATATAACTAACTACCCAGGATATCCCGCCAAAGTGTCCCTTCTTTTTATTTCATACCAAAAATTTTAATCTAAAAAAGTATTTATAGCTTGTTACGTCAGAAATCACGTGGGTTTCATTTCTAACTAAATGCGTGATACATCCATCCAACCAAACTCGTATACATGTATGCAGACTGCATATACGGCAATAGCACAACTGTTGATGTTATAAAATCTACTGTCTGCCTTTCAAACAGCATGCTAAGAGTTCAATAACATGCTTACGTACAAATATTTCGGTGGTAAATAATAAGGAAATTTTTATTTTAAATATCCTTATCATTTTTCTTCTAGCGTATGCCAAGGAATTTTGAATTTAAATCTAAATTAGATCTTTCTACTTTTCATACTTTTTTATTTTATTTCATATAGACCTTGTATATTGAAAATGCAATGAGTACTAGTCGTTTCATGGTAAAGGCTGTAAAAACAGAGATATTAAAGCAAGCAGCAGTATCAAACACTTAAAATTAGCTTCACCGAACCGAGATAAAACTACAATTCAAATATAAATGTCAATGGACTTTTCTGGCGCACATTTGTACATCGAGAAAGGATGAACGTAGATTATTTTTCCAAAGGTCAAGCATCGATGTGGGCTATGTTTCATAAATAGACGCTTTCGGATATCTCCGAGGAAAAGTTCACATCCGATGGTTGTCCTAGCTATTCCAGAAGTTCTCGTCATAGAAAATCAACTTCTCAAGCATGCTATTGTGCAAAAGCGGACAAAGAGACAAACAATAAAAAGGGAACTTCACTTGAGCTTCTTTCAACACCCCGTGTGTATTTAAGAAAGAGCACTTTTAAAAGTAGAGTAATATAAGAATTGAAAAATTTCAATTTCGCGAAGGGATCGACGTGAGATAATATCCAATTTGACGAGAAGGGATGATGTAACGATTCAAATTTTCGCACAGTAGCGTTGAAATTAGCAGGCGCCTCACAGTGGGGCGAAGAAAACTCAATATCTAGAGAACGGATAGTCCTATCGAACTGCAGTTAGTCTCACTCGATTTAGGATAAAGATATACATTAAAATGATACTAAATTAAAAAGATGAATTAGTTTAATATACGATTTATTGATAATAATGCAATCGAAATATGGGTATATTCTACACATTCGTAGTTTGCAATAAAACGGTATTATTTTAGAGACTAATATGATAAAGCAGGAATTATTCTTACATTAATAACATAATGTTTTGTTTTTGTTATTTCATAAGGAAATTAAGAAATACTCTAACTAAAGTTATAATATTTTAAAGAATGATGATTTACAAAACTGTGGTGATTGTAAGCCACTGTGATAAGTTAAAAAATAATGTGCTCAGTGTTTTGTATGAGAAAAACAAGTTTTGCTTACTTAAATAATAGATACTTCAAAAACTAAGTTTAGATATAGCCAACCTTGATGCAAGGTTAGTCATATAATACGTAGTTATAAACATCGTTACACCAATGGAAGATTTCTTTTGAATTGAATTCGATGATGTTAAAACATTTACTATTTGCACAGATTCCAAATTTTATTTTAGATTCCAATTAGATGACAAGAATTTCTAAATAAACAAATATAGGCAGCTCATACTTTGGGATTGTTTCCACTATGCATTCTGATTCGAACTTAATCGATGTCGATTTAAGGCAGGGTAAAGTTTTTTTAAATCAAGTTAATGTAGTATTTATAGCGCAAATTGCTTTATTCACTTATCACATGTTTTGAGCTTGTGTCTATATCTTTATGCCTTACTGATATTCACTATTTCAAAACTAGAAATTGGAGTATCTCTTAAGAAAAAATGATTTTGACGGCCGTAATTATTGCCGCCGTTACCCCATTGTGCGCCTTATCTTGACGCAGAAGCACTTTCCTTTTGACCATTCCGGATTGGCTTACGTTAGTTGTTATTTTTAAACTGATTAAAAGACGTTCCAATTTGAGGTTACTTTTTATGTTTATAATATATAAATTATTTAAAATAAAAATGTAACAATGTTTCTTTGTCATAAATACTAATATAAAAGTGACGAAAAATAATGTCTTGTCAGTGACTTTCTGCTGCTATACGATGGGACAGAATTTTCAATGACATTTTGACATAACTGTGATTCAATTTCACGAATACCATCCTCCTTAGAAACATTAATTATTTCCGGTTTGTTAACGTTTTCCTTGAAATAATGTTTACGATTCTATGTCTTACAATACGAAAAGTTTTACAGGTGCTTTATATAATCCAAGATTTTGGCAGAATCTCGCCAAATTTTGTAATGCCTTCGATACGCAACCGCGTGAAGTTTCTTCATCCTACCGCTATAGTTAAACTTAAACACAGGCATCATACGAATTTATAATCGCTATCTTCTATTTATTCGCAGTATTTGTCTTCTAAATGATTTAGTATCTTTGGAATTAGATACTAGCATAGAAGCGACCCATGCACTTACTTGATTATATTACAGCGAGTAATATATTATTAAACATCATGCATTATTTATATGGCTTCGTTTATTGCGTTGTTATTTCAACATTCCATTAGATTACATTTCATTATACATGAACATGCATAGGCAATTTATTACAGTATTCAATGAGTTTACACAAAATCGGCATGAGGTTGGGCAGGTAAACTGGTCAATAGTTTGTCAGCCATAATTTGTCAGCTACACTCTCGCAACAACTGTTCGTAATGAATTACTACTCATACGTACATAAGTTTTCTAATAACATGGGCTAATCCATTGGACCTGGATTTAAACGTGTCGGGTCTCTTTTTATTACTGCTAGTGAGCTTTTCATGAGTGCATTATCAGTATATGTGTGTATTTGTATAGTGCGTATTTCATTGTCTTTAGATATTCTTGGTACAGACGACTGAGTTGATTTAGAGTTTTTCCTAGCTTGCATATTAAGTACCATTTTAGTCGGTAATTCTGCTAGATCTTAGTAAAGTTAATGTGGATGTCTCCATTTGACATTTTTCTGATATGCTTTCCCAGTTTGCTTTTCTTTCTACAAGGTGGTACCCAAATTGCAAAATATGAGGGATGTGTTTTAAGTTTTGCATACTGGGATAGAGAGGGCACCAGTAATCAAATGTCAGTACCAAAAATTAACCTCCATCCTTAGTTAACCTAAATCCAAAGTTTCAGTGTGATACGTGTAATGTTGTAGCTAAAACAAACTGTCTATCTCAACAAGAATCCCTCACAGAGTTGGTTTCTGTGTTCGGCAATTAAGCACCACATCAGTCAACAATTTCTCGTTGATATGGGGAATTCAAACGTGGACAGATTAGTCTTAGCCATGATCCAAGAGCAAGCGCATCAAATGTAGCAGTCACTCAGGAAAATGAAAGATCATCAACGAAGACCGAGATGTGACATAACGTTGGCACCATTGAGGATTTCCAAGAGCTCGATTCAAAAAATTTTGCAAGAAGAACTGTATGTGAAAAAATAGTTTCCCTTTGGATATCGCATCTGTTGACCGAAGAACAGAAAGGACATAGGGCTAATTGATGTCAAAAAACTCTGGATCGCTTCAACGCCGGAAACTAAACATCTTAACAACATTGTCAGTGGTGATGAGTTTTGGAATTACTCATACGAACCACAAAATAAACGCCAGCCGTCTGCTTGGGTGTTCCAATGTGAAAAAAAGCCGACAACAGTAATCCGTTCTCGAAGTGTCTCCAAAAAGATGGTTGCGATATTTGTCTCAAAGGCAGGTCTTGTAGCAACAATTCCTGCACAAGGTCAACTGTTACTGCCGATTTGTATACAACCATTTGTTTGCCGCAAGTCATCACTAAGTCTCGAAAAACCAACGCGGAATGACGAATCATCCTCCATCAAGACCATGCACACAGCATGCAAGAAAATTGAATTGTTAACGCAACAAGACGTCGAATTGTTACAACATCCTCCGTACGGCCTGTATCTAAGTCCTAACGATTTCTGCATCTTTCCGGAAATCTAAACGGATTGCAAGGTCGTAGGTTTCAATCATCATCAGAAGGAACGGTCAAAAACGCTATTTTGACTGTACCGTCAAACGATTTTACTCGTTACTGCTTCTAAAGTTGGTTAGAGCGCATGTAAAAGCGCATTCATCTATATGGAGAATGATTCGAAAAACAATAAAGTCTTTAAAAGCTATCTACTGTTTTATTCCAGCTCTATATGCAAAATTTAAAAAACAATCTTCGTATAAGGACTTCATTTACCTCCGCTACCTCTAACGTAGTACCATATTGCAGTACGAACACCAATCCCACCATCTTTGCCAAGAAAGGAATGTTCCGGACGTCTTTTTGTTAACGTGTTCAGTACCGTCTGTGATTTACCTTCAATCTCCTCTATCGTATCAAATCTTCGCTTGTTCAACTTGATTTTTACCTTTGGAGAGAGAAAAAGGTCGCTGGAAGCCAAGTCCAGCGAGTACGCTGGGCGAAGAACAACGGTCATGTTGTTTTCCGCCAAACACTGCTCTATGGTGAAAGTGATATGGCCGTTCTGTGATCGTTCACAGCACTAACAACATGTTCGTGTGTAATGCCGATTGGTGGTCGTCCAGAATATTCATCGTCATTAACTGATGCTGGGCAATTTTTGGAGCGTTTAAACTTGTTGTAAGATTGTGTGTGACCCAAAATGTTCTAGCCAAATCTTGTTGAATATTTTATGTTTCTGCGGCAGTCTTATATAGTTTAAGACACAATTATTATAAAATCGCAAGCACAAGCAGACACAATAACGAAAATCTGCTGAAAAACTGTTTGCACTTACAATGACTTGGCATATTGACTAACAAGAAGTGTAGACAAGTCTATATAATTGCGTTTTGATATTGCCTTGTAGTTTGTGCAGCTATGTTAGTTAGCACAGATGTATGTATATATATGGCTAACAATTTTCGTCAAAATTTACATTCTTAACTTCCCTTTTAAACGCCACACATGGCGACTGTTTCGATGAAGATGTATTGAACGTCAAATACTAATATTAAAATTACGGCAATAAATTACTGTCGGACAGCAAGAGGAATTGGGTGTTCACTATAAAAGGCAAAGCAATTCTACCCATTCATTCTTAACGTTTTTCCTATTATAAGACAGTGAAATACGTAGAAAACTTTATTGTTTAAATTCACATCAAGCTTAAGCTAACCAAAACGTAAAACATGAAAATAAAAATAATAAACGATCTTTCGAAAGTAGCATAAATTATTCTACTTTACAAAAGTGTATAAGTTATTTAGCAGTACTTAACCTGACTTCCTTTAGATTTAATCGTTTTTACATTATTAACTTAATTGATTTGGAGAAAACTATCTACATCCGCTTGAAATAGAAACGAGAATAAGGAAAAAAGAAAACATCGATTTGAAAGCTTCATAAGCTATTACACGTACGGGACATGCAAAGAAAGCTTTTACGAGGTTGTATAAGTTTCAAATAAGGCATGAATTAATTAATAGCATGCAATATTTGCGGCTTGCAAGCGTCGGTCATGTGAACTTGCGATTACCTTCAAGGACAAGCAAAAGGTTTCCCGCGTAACTATTAATTCGGTAAGAATAATTGGAGAGATTTTTTTGTTTCATGTTTTATTTTGAACGCTTAAGATAGAGATTTAAATTGACGCTCTATTAAAAATAAATTAGGCTAGGGTTAAAATTTATTGTCATTTCTATTAAGATTATTTGCTTTCTATCCTGGACTGTTTGTTTAATTTTCATGTTTCGTGTTTTCTGTACTTCTTTCTTATTCTATCTTCCCATCTTTTACGAAACCTTTCCTTTTATTTCCGGTATTCGGATTTGGTACACTCTTTCTGTTAGTCTTTTGTTTGGTATATGACAGACAATCAAATAATTGCTTTTCCTCTATTGTATCCATCATTGTTTCAATTTTTCTCTTATTTTATCTCTTTTGGTTTTGTTTTATATGCGTCTTAAGATTTGCATTTCCAGGAAATTTAAACGAGTCTTAGGTTTTTCTAATAGTGTCCAAGTTTCGTTGCTATACATTATTGTAGGTCTAGCCATTTAACTACTTTGGTTTTGATTTCTGTTGGTATCTTCTTTTTTTCCTGAAAATGTGGTCTTCATGATATCAAACATTCTCCCCCATGTTCTTATCTTGTCGTTTATTTCCTTATCCATTCTTCTTCTACTACTTTCTATTATGGATCCCAAATTATTAGAGTTTTCGGCATTCTTTAATTTTCTCCTTGAAATGCAATATTATGCTTTTTATTTCTTTTTGGCACTATTGCTTTGTTAATCTTTATACTTATTTTCCTTTTCCAGTATTTCTAGATTGTACTGTAACTTCATTTCTGGATCCGGTAGTAATGACATGTCATCTCTAAACAATAATTTATTTAGTTCTATTTCTTGCCATTGCCAGTATCTCGATTACAACTTCTCATTTTTGTTCTTGCCTTTTTTATAGCTCTCTCTAAAATAACACCAAGGTAAGAAAACGTTGTAAATACAGCTTTCTCATGGTATTAGTGAAATCAATTCACGAGAAAGACACGTGAGACATAAAACGCTAACACACGGACATGTTTCTGCCTTCCCGGCGTCATCAGCGTAGTTTCGAGCAGTTTTATGCATAAAACTGCTCGAAACCACGCGTTTTATGTCTCACATGTCTTTCTTGTGAATTGATTTCACTAATACCATGAGAAAGCTGTATATACATCGTTTTCTTATCTTGGTGTTATTTTCTAGGCATTCTTTTAGATGTCTCTCTAAAATAATAGAGTTTAACAGTGGCCTCAGTTTTGTTTCAAGTCCTGCCCGTTTCCGTAATTTTTATACACTCATTGTATTACTTCATTGTTTTTTTGTCTATATTTAATATTTTTAGTATCTTCTTCTCTTTATATTCTATCACATGCTTCTTAGAAATATCGGTTCCTCATTAGTTAGTTTTTTACCAGCCTATTTAATCGTAAATACTAGGTCCTGTGTGCTTCTTACTATATGTCTTTTCCTATCCTTGGTGTTTCCATCGCTGCATTCAATAAAATATTTTTAAGCTTCTCCCATTTTTTTTTCAACTCCATGTACGTTTTCCATTTCCTCAAATTTAAACTTTACTATTTCCTTATATTTTTTCTAGTATTCTTTTTATTTTTCTTTAGGACTTTGTACCGTAAATTCGCTCGTTTGAATAGACTGTTACTAATTAAATTTAAGATCAGAAGTTCAATATGTTTCGCTTGAAATTCTTTCACTATTTCCTTTTAGATTGAAATATTGCATTTCGGGTTCTTTCACCAGTAATGAATTTTCACACTTTTTAAAGCACTCATAAAGGCGCCCTAGATGACATGTACTTTATCGTTTTCAGAAAAAACTAATAGATGAAAGAGGGAAAGCGAAATGAAGAGGACTTTAGAACTTCCGAGCTTCTACGTGATCATTACCCGTATGTTTCGCAGGTAATACGTCGCCTAGGGTGGAGATACTTATTGCTATCATATATTTTTATTTGGAAACACGATCTAAAGAAGAATATATTGCTATGAGCTCGACAAGGCGCGTTGGACGTTGACTAGTGCCGATAATGTGAAAGCAAAGGACAAAGTAAGAAATAGGTCGAGTAGTATGAACTCAAATATACGAAGACATTTAGAGCACCGACGTTGCTCTACTTCAAAATGAACCCCGATGCTAGAAGTTCAATCTAAGGTGCTGAGAAATAAATTATGAGGTTGGATACATACTCCATCAATATTGTACGTATACAGGATGATTTAGAAATATATGATGTAATTTTGGGCGGTTGGCACTACTCTCCAAGTAAAATCATATTTAGGAAAAATATTTATATAAAGCGTACATTAGTTTTTTTTGCTAAACTGCACACTAGACTATATACAGTCGCCGCGCTATCAGGGAGAAATATTCTGATTTAATTTCCTTGTAGTCCAAGGAATTTAATCAAATGTTTTTTGTTACTTGTACTGCAGCTTAAACCGTTGTATTTTAAAGACATTTGCCATACAAAAAAATAGTTTCGATTTGTCAAAAAGCGGCTCGAGTGAACTAATGCCCAATTGTGCGATATAATTATAAGTAAAGTCATCGCCAACCGAATTCATATCAACTGCGCTACTGTACTCCGGCAAAAGGATCTATGTTTACTAATGTATACTTTGTAATATTTTTATTTATATCGTAACAAGTTTCTTGTTACTATTTAGAAATGGCGGAGGTGCCGAGTGAATATTCAATTTGTTGGTAACAGTGAAAGCAGAAAATATAAATTTTAATTGTTAACTTGAAATAGTAAGTTAGAAACCTGAAAAGCTTCTCATAAATACTTTAACTATTTAAAGGTTCATTGACTAGCATTAAATACAAAATCATATTTACTGTAAAATATAAAATTCATTGCAAGATAATAACAGTAACCTTGTTAATGTTGTCAATTTCTAATGTATTATAATCTGAGTATAAAATTAAGAGTTCTGAAGCTATAATGAAATTATTCCTGTGTAAATAAAATTACATTCAATTATTTTAACTTTAATTTAGACGGAGCAGTTTGAAAATTAATATTTCCTTGATTTTTAGATCTTATGCTATATTCGAATGGGAATTACTTAGTACCTTTTTTTTTAAGTATGTAATACAAATTCTACTAGATTAGCCAAGTAATTACTTCGTGTGTATTTGTTCTAATAAACATGCCTTATTAATGTTGCAAAAAATATATGTGTAATCTAATCTTTCAAATTCCTTTGAACTTCATTCGAATATAGTAAATTTATTTTTAGCATTTTTATGGCTACGTGACGTTATTGGTGAGATACAATACAATAACTTTGTTACCAACATTTTGGTTGACCACCGTGTAATATCGAAGTTATTGTTCTCGTCATAAAGCACGCAAAGTTTAAAGTATCTGAGGATTGAGGCGCGAAAACAAGTTACTAAACATTGCTGTAGATATACAAAATTCGCGTGCCTCCGATTTAACTGAATTAATTGATATTTTTCGCAAAACAAACAAGTAACTGTTCCGCGACGACGTCGACTGTAACTTGTTGATTTATCACAGCCTCTTCAATCACCCGGCAAATTATCAACTAATTAAAACTTTCAGCGTAAGATGACTCATCGAGTTTCTCTTTTAGCTCTAGGCTTGTTTGCCTGTTTCAGAACAAGTCTCCTCTATTTAAATTAGTAACTCGACGAGGATATCGAGAGAAGAGAATACATAAGGTTGACAAAATTTATGCGGTCTGCGTTCGGTCGACTGCCAAGACCACGTATCACATACAATATTAATCTACCATTTGGCTTACGAGTCACAAAAGGATTCTGGCGTTGAGGGAGTTTTTTGTGGACGTCTTAAGCTCTAAAGTATGGTAACTTCGCTAGGATGGATGCAATAGAAGATTTTGGAAAAATTGCTTCTTACATAATTTAGCTGTTTGTGATGGAAAATATTTCAGTTTTATGAACAGCAATTTTGGGACAGCTTTGAAAGTATTACATAAAGTCTAACCTATATCCTGGGATAAAAGCATGAGATTGAAATTAATTTTTTATTATATGGAAAAATGGGCAAATTGTAAACATTGATATAGTGTGAATCTGACTGTTTTATGACTAAAAATATAGAATCTTAGTCTTTTTAATTACATGTAAATGACACAGGGTTCTAATATTCAAAATTTCTTGGAAAAGCCTCCAAATACAAAGATCTAGTGAAATCAATTTCACCGCCTAGGTTCTAACATGAGCATAATGCTTCATTTCCCTTTATAGTCATATTCATAGGTTTCCCGAAAATTTAGGAACTGTAAACGAGGCGTGAGATTTCATCAAGAAACTCATTACCAAGGAAGATAGGTTCCTCATATGTTGGCCGATTACTGCTGGAGTCGTCAAAGGGACTGCCAGATCAAAATGCGCAGCAGAAAATGCAACAAACGGAAATGTATTCCCTGCTGTTGTTTGTGTCTTTACAGATACTCTGGTAATTTTCTGATGATTATTATATATTCTTCAAGGAGCATAGTATGGCATAGAGGTAAATTTTGATATGGTACGCAAAAACTAATATGATTTTCAGATTCGGCACAACAAAATTAGTAATAAACAAGTTCCATATAGAAATTATGTTGGGCAGTGCAATGGTTCAGTGTAAAGAAATTTTATCGCAATATACGGTTGCATCTGGTTTATCGTTGGCTGCTAATAACTCCAAACATTCTTCGAAGTACTGCAAAGCAGTAAGTTGTCAAAAATATTGTTTGGCTATTACAATCACCGGTCTCAAAATCCTAGAAAAGTACGTCAGCAGAATCCAAGTTCAGCAAAGTATTTATGAAATTGGATGTATATTAATCGAAGTGAAAGTAACGCAGCAACTTTAATTAAACCAGCAAAAAGAATGTTCTGTTATTTTTGTATTTATGTGTTATTACTTATTAATGATGAATTTATATGTAGCAGTATGCCTGCATCGAATACTACTGTCCCACGCTAAATGTCGTCACTGATTAACTGCGACGAAGTGATAGATAATAGAGTAGATTTTATCAGAGATATTATCTATATTTAAATTATTATTGATGATGATTGTACAAATTTAACCATAAAACGAATGAATTACATTGAAAATTTTGCGTTACTACAAGCTGCAGTTCTAAATAAATACTTGATATCTCGTATTGGGTAACTGTGTAAACCTATAAAGTCTCGTGAATGGTATTAATTATGTAAGGTAATGACAGATCCGGAACTACATAAAAGCTACAATAGTACAGTTAATAATAAAACCGTAATATGGTAATGGCTGTTGCATTAACGTTTATGATATAGTGCAGCTTACGTTTCTACTTTGTAGGATTTTGCATTTAGAATTCCATGCTTTTAAAATATAAGCTAAAAATATCATATTTACTAGCTGAGTAGTAAGGAAGAAAATAAATCCTTAATACAGTAGTTGTTTTATTTCGTAATAATTTTCTAATTCTTATATTTAGATTATGATTCGTTACCTTTAAACAAAAGTACTAAATGGTGGCAAATTATAATTACAAATTCGAAAGACACACATTACCGCAAGGCAACTATTTAATGTACGATAATGTGAACGCAATCTATTTCAGTTTCACTAATGGACGGAAATAAACGCTTTCTCTTGCACAAGGGCGTTTCACCTCTTTTCAGGCATAGCAACTAAAATTTCGCTACTTTAGCATCCATTACAAAATTACATTCACTAGTACTGCTCCTTTTTATATTTTACGTTGAAGTAAATTTATAACATTTGTATAACTCTGCATATATTATCCCGGAAAATTGTTGCATGCAAAGGTTATCTTTAAATTTTAAAGTATGCTATACTGGTGTTTCGTGAAACTTTAGCACAAAAAGGAAACAAATACATTAGTGAAATTTAATAGATGGGTTTAGCATTAATAAATGCAAAAAGAAATTATTAAAAATTGGGTCAAGTGGTGACGCAGTCATCAGAAACTTATGTGAAAGCCGTCAGTGTGTTGGTATCAAATATTGAATTGAAGTGATCTGTAGTTTACGATATTCTAAAGTATGGTCTAATAAAGTGAAGTACTCACTGCCTACACAGCCCTTATACTTTATCTGAATTATAGTAAAAAGCACACATTATCTAAAGAAGCCTAGCATTTTTGTCGTAGAAGGTATTGCTCTATTACTACAACTCCCCACTAATACCTACAGTCAGCAACTACATTTTACCTAACCAACATGGTTTCGTACCTAGCTGATTCATTGTAACGGATCTTGTCTGTTTTACTTAGTACATCAGTAGGTGTTATAATTACTGACTCCCCTGAGGCTTTGGATCGCATTGATCATTCTGCGTTTCAAGAATGATGTGAAAGAGATGCTCATGAAGAGCGTCCACGAGCTTCTAGTCAATTAACCCGGCCGTCTATGATTTAACATTGTATTTGTTTATCTAGTTTTCCTGTTTATTTATTTATACTTTTATTTTTACACATTTTATTTATATAATTTTATCTGTACTGCTTTTTCACATTTGAGTAATGTGTTTTGTCTGTAATGTATTTTCTGTAATGGTTTTATTATTATTATTTTATTTTTTTCGCAATGGCTTAACATCAAAACATTTTACGGCTAACTGTAGCGTAACCCAAGGATTGAACTTGAATCCAAATATGAATTTTTATTCTTCGTGAATGATATTGTGCTTTATGTTAGATGTGAGAATTTACTCTAAACTGATGATATGAAAATCTTTACAAAAATTAATATTTCTTTGAAAATTGTCCCTTTTGTTTTGGAAATTAATTTGTCTATTGATTTTAATGCATGTCCTCTGCGTTTTAGCTCGTATGTCGAAAACATAAAGACTTACCTTCTTTATAGTTCTTGGTGACTTCAGCAAACCGAATTAGAGAGGGCACGAAAAGTGTGGAGCATCAGGTATATTTCGACATTTGTCTCGGTGAAGTTAGTTCGCACTTTTTCTGCCGCAAACAAGGCCGTTTCTCCTTCAATACTGCATTCAATCGGGTCAATAAATCGCTGTAGCATTGCCCCGTGATCGACCTTCTCTTCTCCAGATAGTTGATGAGGAATGAAAGTGGTCGCCATTACCTTACCGGATGGAATGGTCTTTGCTTTCTTCGGAGCCGATTTGCCAGGAAAAGTCCACTGCTCCGATTGTTCCTTGGTATGCAGTGGTGGATCCAAGTCTCATCCACGGTTACGCAACGCATGCAGAAATCGCTTGCGTTGGCTCCTGGCCAAACACTCCTCCAAAACGGTCAGCCGATTTCGTTTTTGCTCCGGTGTGAGCAAACGCGCTACCTGTCGCGCCGAAAGCTTTTTCATACACAAAATTTAGTGTAGGATATGGCCAACGCGTTCTTCTGAGATGCCTGTTGTCTCTGCTATCTCTTTCAGCTTCAATTCGTGATCGGCTAACACGACATCATGAATTTTGTACTACTTCATCGTTTGTAGCGGTTGTGGGCGGTCACTGTGTGGTTCGTGACTTGTGTTTGAACTCGCTTATCTAGAAGTTAATGGTCGAAAATGATGGAGTACATCCGCCATGAACCTCTAGCAAAATATTTCGATTTTCGTGGCCGTTTTCCTAGCCATCCAGAAGTGCTTTATCACTGCACGAAATTCGATTTTATCTAATTTTGCGAAACCGCCTGACTTGCTACACAAAACATACTTTATCTCTTAAACAACCATATTACTATTCTTCATGAGATATGTGCAGAGAAACTGTTAAAATATTCTTCCATATAATGAAGTATAAATACATTATAAGATGTAATACGATGTACCATACGTAGGTACACAACAGGAAAAGGGAGACAGGTTGGTTTAACGAACAAGGTCCATTTTCGTGTAGGTCGTGCATGCGAGCAAATGTAGACCTGGCGCGTCGAAGATTTGGCCAACCCTAATGATCATCAATTTCTTAACACCTTGCCTATTCCTTGGTGAACGCTCCGTGAGAAAACTTTGAGTTCTTCTAGTTACTCTTCTCCCATTCTACTTAATAAAGAAAGATTTTATTTGCCTTTCTAAGCCGCAGTGAAACTCAATTAACGATTGCAAGGACTGTGTGGATGTACAATTCACAGGTATAGCAGTAAACTCCACTCACACAAATTTATTAATTATGCGGAACGCAGCGTTTCGAGAGCACGTCGACTCTCATTGGCAACCGGTCGGTAACACGGTTATAAATTTGTGAGTGGAGTTTACTGCTATACCTGTGAATCGCAGTGAAACTATTTGAAAAGATTATTGGACTGAAAGTTCTATTATTGCGTTTGTTGTGAATATTTCTTAGTTAGCTAGTTCCGCAAAGTATGCGAACTAATTTGCAATAATTAAATTAGAGGAAATAACTGCAGTTTACGTTCTTCACGTATTGCTCCGATTACTTTGTTATAACACGAGACGCTTATCGAACAAAAGTTCACCGAGCATTTTCCTCGTTTATTCCTCGAGAGACTTGTCCTGAAAGTTAGGTAATTTCCGTCTTTCCAAGTTTTCCCGCTTTCTTCAAGTTCGATAAAGCAACGCTTATTGGGAGAAATTCTGAAAAATATTCTCAAAATGTCGATATTACATAACGATAATCCATAGAAGTCGTAAATAGAAGCATGTGACAACGCACATAAATTAGAAAGAGATTTATTTTATCGCGAGCTGAGCAATAATAATCCGATACACGGTAGTGAGGGGCGCTTACCATCAGTAGGCTTCCATATCGGTTATCTGGGATCTCTAAAATGCGTTGGAAATTTGAAATTTACAGAGTTTATTGGGCAACGTCACAATGTCCATGCAGCGTAATTGTCTCATTAATATGGGCGCCGATTTATGTTCGAAATTTATGCCTGTTCCCGTAATTTTTATTGTCGATAACCTAATGCGTTCGGTGCCATTTTGAAATGGTTTGTGTTGGCTCATACATTTTTGAATGGCGTTAATTATTGAGAATTAACGTCATGAGGTGTTATTACTAGATACAGGGTGAATAATTGAATTTCATACTCCTTTTGTCATCAAAACTTTTAATTTTTATCATGTTTCTCTTTAAGACTTTACTTTATCTTAAAAATTTTGTAAGACAAAGATCTTACAGTCGAGAAGTACCTCAAAAGTAATTTCTTTTTAAACTTAATACCCATGTTTACATGTATGGATTCTCCTCTTCCCTCTACTCTCGAAAATATACATATAATTCTCATATTTTCCTTCAAATAAAATTTAGTAACATTAACAATATTTTATTCTTATATACACCGTTACTATAAATTAAATATACATTTAACAATAATCTTTGTAATTAAAAAACTTATTGATAATTTTATAGTTAAGTAACCTACTGTAATGTAATAATTTACCCCAACAAATATTTTTTAAATTATTTGTGTTGATATTATTAGGTTGACGCGCCCTTGTTATATGTTGTCGTTGTTGGAAGCAAAGTACCGTTAGAACTCGCTCTATTTCAATGTTTAATTTAATATTGGAAACATGGAATTTTCTTTCCGTGTACTGGATATTATAGATATCTACTTTAGCTACTATTTACCAACATTTGATTTATAATTTCAAAATAAAAAAGAAATTAAACAGCGTCTACAGTGCAAACGTAAACTCCACCATCGCAATCTATATATACTTGTGATTAAATTTAATTTCCTCAAAATTATCTGCAAAGATGCGAAACACACTGTACTCACACGCATTTTATCGAATTATAAGAAAGTTATTGTCTCAAATTAACACATATACTATTTCCAAAATTATGGTATATGGAAAGAATGGCACGCCTGGCAGTTTTATTAATAAATAACTTCAATCCATCAAAAAAATACAGTAGTGTTTCCTATTCTTATTCATATTTTGTTTATATGTTACGACGGACGTTTTCTCGGTCACCGTATGTGAAATAATATTACCGGGTTTCTCCCGCGCGCGCTACTGGTCTCGAAAAGGACCGTTTCGACTATGTCCTAGTAGCACAAGCGGCCAGAATCTTTTCACTTGGCTACATCAATTATTTAATTTAATATACATATTTAAAGGAAAATTTAAATTAAAAAACCCAATCGATAAGATAAGAACCTGCGATTTTCCACCGCGCTATGCAATTAATCATGCTTTGTTTTGTTATCTGTGTCAAACAACACGTTTTCGGAAACAGCTTTTGTTGATTATATTAGAAGGTTTCCGGATTAACAACATCTAAGTAAATTAATCCTGAAAAATTTCTCTTACGCCACTTTAAAGTTTACATTTGTTAAAATTGCCCTTAAATTTTACAGCCAAAAAATTCTCACCGGATTTTTGATATATTGGTCAATTTTTCACACAATATACTGTAAAGAATACTAACAGCCATAAACGTATTGTAGCGTTCTTTGTATATTTACTGTTAGAAGTTATGAGGGCTGTTTTTTTTTCAACCTCCATTCGTGCCTGTATATAGTCGCGAGCGATGGGAGACGAGGATGCTCAGATGACGACTGCGCATCACCCCACTTTCACCTGAGTTGCAAACACGTAAACATGGCTGGTGTGAGTGATTTTCCAGCCAAGTGCGAGTTGCGTAGTGTAATTCGATTCGTCCAAGCACTAGGGAATAGTCCAGCTGAAATTCATCGAAAAATAAACCGACTATACGGAAAGCCATTCAAAACAAAAGAAGAGGCATGATGACTGCTGATGTCCTTTTTATTCATGGTAATGCCCTCCCTCACGTTGGTGCTCTAACCCAATAACTTCTTGAACAATTTTGATGGGAAGCTTTTGAACACCTGGTGTATAGCCTCGACTTAGCGCGCAGAGGCTTCCATCTCTTGCGTGAACCAAAAATGTGACTAGGAGGGTAGAATTTCCAGAGTACAGAGGACCTTCAAAACAACATCACAGACCATCTCAACTCACTAGTGGCAACATTCTATGCAGAGGAGATTGAAAGACTCCTCCATAGATATGACAAATATAATATGTAGAAAAGTAACCCTGTTTGTACATAACTTTTGGTAATAAATTTATTTTTTATTTACACTTGTGCTTTATTAGCTCTCGGAGGTTGAAAAAACAGTCTTCGTATTTGTTAAATATCACATTTTAAAATGTAAGCTAGTAGTTACTAACCGTAAACAAACGATATCAAAATAATACTTATTTTTTATTTACATGGCATCAACAATAAATTCGTTATTTTCAAATTTATATCTTTCTATTTCAAACTTTTCCATGTTTGAGTGTACATTTCTACAGCATCTGTTACTTCATTCGAATTATTTCCATTCCACAATGATTATTCCCTTATTTGGATAGTATATGCTTTTTAACTAGCTTCTCAAGCTTTCAGGCCGTTTTCCTTTGTCGTAACGGTCCTCTGGTTCTTTAAAGGTGCTGTGCACATAGTACCTTTGAGAATGTGAACCTCAGTACGCGAACGTCAGGGACGGAAACCTTGGCGAAACAGCTGAATCCGAGAACCGCTACGGCAAGATGCTTTTTTGTTTTGTTTTGTGATAATTTTTGGGAAGTGGCGACATTTTCTCTAGATCCTTTGTTTACAGTAGCTAAAACATCATCAGTATAAATCTCATCAGGTAATTTAATTAATTCAAATACTTCATGCGTATTATCAACGTTATCTTCTGTTATAATGAACAGATTTTCGTCATTTCCAAGCCCCCCTGTTATAGAAATACAGCTTGACTTATTTACTGCTATTTTACCATACACAGCAGGAGTTCTCAAACTTTATCAGCCAATGGCGCACTTATAGGTTTAGTATTTTGTCTCGGTGGCCTTGTCAAAGTATGTATATAATGCGGCAAGTCAGGCACAGAAATGAAAATAACTTTTAAGATAAACCTCACAATGAGCTGACATTTATTAAAATTGAATGGTAGGATGTCTTTTTAAGTCTGCGGATCTTTAGGAATTTTGCTGTTTTGAGTTACCATTATTGTAAATATTCTTTGTATAAAATATAAGTTTCTTTAATGTTATTTTCTCTTGCATTTGCGTTTCTTTGTAGTTTAGCATTAATTTCATTGCATAATTTGCCGGAGATATTAAGAAAACCAAGTATTCTGTCCGAAAGTTCATTGAGGGTACTTTAATCAATGTTAGGTAGCACGTGTTGTCAACACAAAAGTGTTAGCTTTTGATTAAAAAGGATTATGTTGAAACTGCTAATTTACATTTTCTTGTGAAAAAATGTGTAACAAGAGCTTTGAGGGAACATACATGTATAAAGAAAAAATGCTTTTTTTACTTTTTTACTTGTCCTTCACGTTTCAAGGAGTGACACCAACTTAATTAATTTTTCTTGCTAGAAAATACAGAATTATTCGCTCACGGTCAGTATATTGCTCTTGCGCGAATACTCCTTAACAAGGTTTTATTAAAGTACGAACTTTTCTCATACTAGAGATCCCTCGTGAGTAATGTCAATGTCGGAAATTGAGCAAGTTGCGTATTTACTTTGCTAATCCAATTACCCGTTCTTCGTATTTTTAAATTTGTTATTTCCTTTTTCTTCGGATGATTTATTTATACCATTCAATACCCGGTAAATCTCTTTGTTGCAGATATCCTAACTTTAGATTCGGCATATTGTCGATAGTTTCTGTGTTTCCAATTATACCCCGTGAAATTATTACGGTGGATCACGCAAATTTCGATAGGAAAAATGTAAAACTTACCAACGTAAGATAATTAAATAAAACGGCGATTCATAACAATTGTTGGCATTTTTGTGAAAGTCGATGGAAACTGTTTATGACACGCAATAAGAGCTGTTAGGCCATGCATATGATTATTTAATATTTATTTGCAATCAATAATGTCGTCAATAAAAGATAGGTGGTTATTGTGAAATATATGGGTATGCACTCATAACGTGAACATAATATTACTTTGTGAAATATTTAATTATGCTAATGCGATGACAGAATATAAAAGGCTATACTAAATTATTGAACCATGGAAGTATTTCCGAAACGAAAATAATGACTTTAATGAAATTTTGTACATAGGTTTAAAGGTATATGTCCGATATCTGTGCTTCAATTGAACTTGCTGTTAAAGCGGAAATATGGATTTTTTTATTCAAAACAGAAATACCCTATAAATTTTTACATATGTTTTTGGTACTTATTTTTTGTGAAGAAAATATTTCTCTTGGAAGTAACGATTGGTTTGATGACCATGTTATTTTTCTAAAATATGTGTATTATTCTTATTTCAATATGGTTTAGAACAAAAGAAGTATTTCAGATTATATTAAATTTTAAAGGTGTTGGCTATTTACTTCTTAACAGTATGCTATTTCTACACACAAATCCCACGAGATTTGTCAAAATTTTCCTATTAATTAAATTACATTCCTATATGCTTTGCCCCAATTCTTGTAGAAAATCGCAAAGTCACCTGTGAAATGCTGCTTCAACGCCTCGAAAAGAAATCATTTTTGCATCGAATTGTGACAGGTGATGAAAAGTGGATTTATTTCGAAATCCCGAAACGGAAAAAATCGGCAAGAAGACCATTCTCTGTGTCTGGTAGGACCAGAGCGGAATTATGTACTATGAACTCATGCAGCCCGATGAAACCATTAATACATAACGCTATCGTCAACCAATAATTAATTAAACCACGCATTAATCGAAAGACGACCGGAATGTGCCAGAAGACATAGCAAAGTGATTTTGTTACACGACAATCCGCCGTCTCACATAGCAAAACCAGTGAAATACACTTTGAAATCGCTTGGATGAGATATCCTTCCGCATCCACCGTACTTTCCAAACCTGGCGCTATATGACTATCACCTCTTCGCATCAATGGGGCACGCGCTCGCAGAGCAGCATTTCAGCAATTTCGAGGAAGTTGAAAAATGGCTCGACGAATGGTTTGCCGCAAAAGGGAAGCAGTTTTTCTAGCATGGTATCCATAAATTACGTGAAAGATGCGTGAAATGTGTAGAAGCTGATGGCTAATATTTTGAATAAAGAAAATTAATTTTCCCTGGACATAACGTGTTTCTTTTTAGCAAAAAACCTGAAAAAACTTATGTATACACCTGGTAAATATACATAAGCAAAATAATATATTTTTTTCTATTACAGGCAATACATTGAACTTTTTTTGAGTATTGAATATGCACTTCATGCATCGAGTGGAGAATGTTAATCTACCAATACCGTAGCTTATAGTGGTTTACAGATCAATCTTCTTACAATCTATTTGTTATACAGAATTTCGTTCTGAGAGTAAACCATTAAATAAATTATAAACATCTTGGTGGTGACTTCTAACACGATTACCAACACCAATCATCGTTAAAATTTCAATCAGTTCTTATTCAGTTAAGTGCAAAATTTTCGATGTATGGATTACTAATGGCAGTACAACAACAAGCTACAAATAAAAAGAAATATTTTCTGAAAAAAATATTCTGATAGAGATAAACGTAGCAATTTGATTATTGATGAATACATAAAAAGGGCCATTAAGACATTTAGAAATATATGCGACGCTCTATTTCAAGTAAAAAAGTTGATGACTTTCTGATTTCACTAGAGGATGAATGGAAAGAAAGATATGCTGATCAAATTCACTATATGTGTTTAAACCTATGTACGGAATTCCATTAAAATGATTATTTATCATTTCTTCATCGATATATTTCTTATTTCAATAAATTGCATTATAATAACATTGTCGTATTATTTCACGTATCTATCGCTAAGACTTTAAAACGCTACTTTAAAATGCACTACTTTTAAACGCAGCCCGCGAACATATTTGCACACTAAAGTTTGGCCCACAACATGTCAAAGGTTGCCCATTATTGCATTCATTATTTGAAGTAGGCTTTGGGTTAAAAATCTCCGTAAGAACAATAATACCTCGAAACCTGGGTGACAGCCGATAAGCGCAATATAAGGTAAGACCTAGTTAGACAGGTATTTTGCAATTATTATCCATATAACGTTCCTTCTAGAATAAAACATTTAAAGAAGACTGTGTGTATTGCCAAAATCCTTGTAAAGATAAAGGTCCAACATTCTGTTGCTCAGAAAATTCTGAACTATTATTTTTATTGTTTTATTATTATTATTATTATTATTATTATTATTATTATTATTATTATTATTATTATTATTATTATTATTATTATTATTATTATTTTTGACATGCTCCTATGCAATATCTTTGAGTCTGCCCTTTTATTGTGGGATCTTCCTAAAGCGGAGTATCCATGTTAAATTTACTCAAAATAATTTCAACCTCTACCGCCACATTCACTCACACTATAATTTAGTAGCGTATCTTATATCGTGAAGAAATAAATATTGTAAATTATCGCAAATATGTCGCGCAATTAAATGAAATTACTATTCCATTGACCTCTTTTGCTATATTGCGGAGGAATTAAGAAATTCCATAAAAGATTATTAATACGACAAATAACTAGTACTGGTGTTCTTAATTCATACTCCGTATGATTAAGCCGAATACATTCTAAAAGTTTTTTTAAACACATTTGATAAAATGTCTACAAATAAAAAAACAATACTAATAAAACTGTCTAACAGGATCAGTAATGCTGTAAGATCGATGAGATAATTGACGTCACCACATATGTAGAACTTATTTCGTTTTATGTTGCAATGGTGGGCAACAAGTATATAATACATATGGAATGATGAGATAAATAGCATGGTTTAACATATCCCACAGGATATTATCTCCGCAAAATTATATTCCTTAATGAAAATACATAAAAAGGTAACCGGATCAGATCAGTTGTTTCGTTTGTCTGAACTTCCACTTATAAATTATCTAAGGTTATTAAAGAGAATACACATTTTTCAGCTAAAATCGCCATAAAAACTACACTAGACCTAGTTAAAAAAATAGAAAATAGAAAACTATCGAATAACGGCTAACTAATTTTCTTCGATGTTACTAATTTATTTCCAAGTATCTCAATAGATGATACTATTAACTTGATTGAAGAGCTTTTGAAAATGAAACGTATTAATATAAAATACTGAATTCTCCCAAAATCTGATTAAAACAAAATTACTTCGAATTTAATAACAAGATATATAGTTGTAACGATGGCTTGATAATGGGTAACCTTCTTAGCCCAATGTTATCACAGATATTCATGGATTATCTAGAAATAAAAATTTCAAACAATTTACTTATTGATATATAGGTATGAGATATTTTAGCCTGCTTCACAGGAACAGAAAGAGAATTAAACAATTTCGTAGAATTTATCAATAATTGACATCAAAATATCAAGTTCACAATCGAAAACGAAATAAACAAGAGGTTAAATTTCCTAGATCTAACAATTTTGGGAGAACACAAGAGTTATATATTCTCAATTTATCATAAACCGTCACACACAGATGAAATTATATACAATAGTTGGAAGTAATCAAAAATTGTCTTCATTGCATTCTATGACCCAAGATTAATGTCATTGCAATTAAATAAAGAAAATTTTCTTAAAGAATTTAGTATTATGAAACAAATAGCAGTAAATAATGGATATAATACCAAATTAATAGATCTAATATTAAAGAAAACGAACTATAAAAAGCAACTGAAGTAGTGTATCCAAATATAAAGAAAAAAAGGGATAGCTACAAAGTGTTAACTTATACAGGGCCAATTAGTAAAAGTAATAATTCATTAGGAAAATTCATCAAAACCAATAAACCAAAAATAAACAAAGGAAAAATCAGGAGTTTCTAAATTAACTGGTTAAATAATTGCCCAAAAGCGTATATCGGACAAACAGGTAGGAGTTTTGATAAAAGAATATATGAGCATTTCATGAGCTATGTACATAAGAATAGGGATTCCAATTATGCACTCTATTTACTGGAGAGTAACCATAATTTCCATAATAATTTCGAAATTTTACATTCCGAAACTAAAGTCTTAAAATGAAACTAACTGGAGTCTCTAGAGATGAATAAACTTAAATATTCGGTTGTATTACTAAATTGTTGGATTTGTTTGTGAAATGTAGTACCAGGAGTTTAGAGACTAATGAGATCATTATGTAGATACAATATGTACACATTATTCTTAATTACTGTAAGAGAGAGGAATCCCGTTTGAGTAAAAATAACGTGATGTTCAGTAGTAAGTAGAACATCTGATGAAGCTACAATGATAGCGAAACATGTCATATTAAGCTGTGGTAAATAATTGGAAATATTTGTAAAATTGTGTTTTACTTAGCTACCTACAAAAATGGTTCTAATATTAAGCCAGTGTGATTGCATTTCTTTTTCTGTATTATTAATATTTGCATAAACACTTTCATATTTTACCCCTAAGTACTAATTTTAACTTATTCGTAAACATTTTATGATAAAATCTATCACAATAACACGTACCGAGTACCGGCCTATTCTTTGAAATAGCCTTTGTGTTAAAAATCTATCTCCGTAAGAACAATAAATAATACTTTGAAACTTGGGTGACAGTCGATAAGCAAAATACAAGGCAAGACCTAGTTAGATATGTATTGTAATTATTGTGTATATAACGTCCCTTCTAGAATAAAAGTATTTAAAGTAAAGTGTGTATATTACAAAAACCCTCGCAAAGATAAAGGTCCAAAACTCTGTTGCTTAGGACATTATCAACAATATAGCGAAACATGTTATATTAACTTGTATTAAATACATTGAAAATATTTGTAAAATTATGTTTTATTTCTTTGCTCATCATCAAAAAATATTGTAATTGGAATAATCTTCGAACAAATTCACAAAGACATACATATATCTATAATTTATATTATATTATATAATTCTCACTTGGAAATATATGAAAGTTTTATGGTAACTTAATTTGAAATACTAAAAGCTTTAGAAAGAAAGGCAATTTTCTCAAGTGTCCCTCGGGAGATAATGTTTATGTATCTAGGCCATGTATATGATATTCAAGCTGCTTGTATCGCTAATTTATTCTTTAAGTAGTAGAGCAGACAAAACAAATTCAATATTAAAGAGACGTGTAATTTTGTTTTATTATTTATCTAGCGTAGCATTAATTGTGACATTTTACTACAGGATTTCTAATGTTCCTTTAATTCTGATTTTACCAAATTTTCATAAAAAGTTTATTTGCGTTAGATTTTGTAGACCAATTAAAAATATTTCAAAATCATCGACTAAATGTATTAGCTTTTAAAGAAAAACATTCAATGTTTACTTTATTCCTATATGTCCTAAAAAAAAATGTAAATAAACATGATATTCCATAACGCGAACATAGAGTATATATGCGGTTCGCTTCGTCAATATGCAAGGAATATAGTTTGGAAAATGCATTTTCAAATCGACTTACCTCAGTCACGAGTCGTCAACACGCGACCAATTCCAATAAAGATCTTCTTGGACCACATATTTCGGCGCTTTCAAACCAATGTAACCTATCTGGCTCGAGCCGTTTTCGTTCTCTTCCAATTCTCGGCGAGCTTGATTCCTCATATGTGACGTTCGATGGGGCGATAATACGGACTGAATGCGTTATTTTCTCTCGGCGGAACGTAAATATGTACTTGGAGAAGAACGCCTCCGCTTGTCACACCCGCCACCACCACAATACCAAACGCGTATAGTTGACGCGTCGTGTTGTGGCCACCCTGCTTCGTTCGTCCTGGTTCAGACTCGACTCAGACTCATCGCCGTTTTGCCTGCTCCAACATCGATTCGCGCTCTCTCTTCCGCTTTACGGCGAAGTGATTTGATTGGGACGTTTCGCACCGCCGGAGAAATCGATACCCTTAAAACACGTCGAATGTGTATATGAAAGTGGAGAGACCGAATGAAACAACGAACGGAAGAAGAGGCGCTCTTTGCAAGACAAAACTCCCCCATTCGCCAGAAGAGCTAGCACTCGATGAAATGGTAAATTTGATATATTTTAAGTGGATAAAGTTTAGAAGTGAAATTTTTGGTGGAGGTCGCGGGATGATCCTGAAAAACGGCTTCTGGTAGATATTGACCGGTAATGCATATATCAGTACAAAGGCATAACTTCGATATTGATCATTGGAACTTGATGTATTTCTCTAATTGAAACGTGTGTTTGCCAAGAACTAGTTTTTCATTTCTGTCTTTTAAATTAATCTCGTTGTTTAGGTAAGCACTGACAAAATGTAATACTTAGAGAAGCTTCGAACCCTTCAACTGCTATATGATATCCTTGTAATTTTATTGAGAAACATTTTTTGAATTGGATTGGATATTGTTCTTCTTATATGATTTTTGCGGTTTAAATTCGATCCTATGACAAATCATGTTTAACATATAAAAAGTTAATTAAAGAACCGATTCCCTGACCCACAATATAATTAATAAAATAAATAAATATAATAAATCTATAACGGAATCAATCTGTTTTCGTCGGAGTCGAGAATGATACAACAGAAGACACAAATATACTACGAGGTGTAAGGCATGGTTGCCTTCTCTTTCCATTACTGTTTAGTATACTCAGAATACATATTCAAGGAAGCATTGGAATACACAGAATCTGGAATTACAACTTATGAATAGAATAACATATCACGGCCAATTGTATGGTATGGACATAAACACCAAAAAGACAATTAATGGTCATTAGAAAAGAAAAAATCGACAATTGTCATCTCATAATAAATCAAAAACGGATAGAACGAGTGAGCAGTTTTACCTATCTCGGAACCACTATAAGTGAACATTGGGACCACTCACAAGAATCACGTGGCAGAATACGGCAGAATCGAAAGGGGTGTACTGTTTTGCGGGGTAGAAGAATGGATTCTTACTGAAGCCACAACAAGGAAACATTTGAGATGTGGTTATATCGCAGGATACTAAAAATACCGTGGACGCAACACATAACAAACATCGAAGTTCTAAGGAGGATCGGAAAAGAAAAGGAACTGGTTATACCGTTAAAATTCGGAAAATAATTAGGACACATAATGAGAAATGCGAACAAATTTCATCTCCTGCAGAATATTCTACTGGAAAAAGTAATGGTTTGGTGTGAGTACGACTGAATTATTCCGAGCAGCAGCAGCAAACAAAGTTAAAATAGCATAGCCAACATCCGAAACGGATTGGAACTATTAGAAGAACAACGGGCACGTTCTAGAATGCTATATATTACTAAAAAGAGAACCAATCCCATTGGCTGACAATGTTAGGCTCGTAATGCAACTTAGATGTGCTGGAATTTCTAAATATACCAAAAAGCTTCAAAATTATAAACACAAGCTATTAGTACGAAGAAGAACATCCTTTTAACTTTTTTCTTAAAAAACTACTTTCAAAAGACGCGAAGTTGAAACAAAGAAAATTGAACGTTAACAACAGACAAACGTAAGTTGCTCTGTATTTCAGCAATACAATATAAATCAATGATTTCTTTCTCGATGCTATACCTAGTACCTACCGTAAAAATAGTGAACACCATAATAGTACAATGGAATTCTGTTTTCATAGCATTGAGGTTACTCTTTCGTAGCAATATTGCCAGAGTTAATTCATGTTGTTAATGAGTGCCTCCAGCTAAATATCTTTCCCAGTCGTGCCAAAGAAATTTGACTCTCAGGATTTCTAACACATAACTGTTCTTTTGGCGATCTCTAAGATCCTTGAAAAGGTTATTAATCATCAGTTATTGATAATGAAATAATTCATAATACCTAATCTGGCTTTAGACCAAGTTATAGTTGCACCGCTTCAGTCTTAAATGTTACAATTAGCGTCATGCGCGGTTTAGATAGAGCTATGTCATCCACTCTAATCTTACACGATCTAGCGGTCCATCTGATGTCATTTATCACACATTACTAAATGAACTACCTACTTTTATTGGTTTGTCTGCATCTGCAAGCCTGTTGCAAACCTACTTGGCCATTAACGAGCAATTTGTGAAGTTGAATAATCATACATCTCCTTTTAGCATGATATGTGGCCCTCTATTCCGTTTAGCGTTCACACTTCATGCATTCACAAATACATACATATATTACTACAAGTAAAGTTCACTTATATGCGGATGATATATTATTGTATCATTTAAATCAGTGTGGCGCTTTCGTTGGTTTTATAACGATAATTAATAACATTGGTAATTACAAGGAAAATTATTATCAATTATATCACTCTTTCAACATATGTAACTTAGGAGGCGGATTGTTTAATATTCGGTATGACTTAAATGTAATTCCCAAATTGATCAACAACCATACCCTCGTAATAAATTCTCGGCTTTTTTTGTAAATAAGGCTAGTCTACAATTCTTTTTAACAATCATTGGAACTGCAATTCTAGTTGTGATAATAACTTAATTATAGAGAACACACTCAGATTTGGTATACATAAAAAAGACATATATGAATTAAGGAGTTAATTTATGTTAACTGACGAGACCTATATTAGAATCCCAAGAAATATTTATGTGATGTCTTGGTCTTGTCCCATTTGTCATACTGTTCTCTGGCGTATAGTCCTTGCTTAACCGTGGGAGTTAGCGCTCATACAACGTATGCAGAATACATATACACGTATGATATTTGACATAGGAATGTATAGTCGTATATCCCACAAACTTGACTCATTCAAGAGGATGTATTGCAATGAGAACGTATAAGCCTTTACTTCCTTTTTTTGCTGTTTCTTTTTACTTTGTTTTGCTTTGCGTTTAGAATATGTAGGCTAGACATTATTATTATTATTATTATTGGATTATTGATTGAGTTGTCAGTATTTACGTGTTTAGAACTGCTCCTGTTACTAGTGATTTTTAGTACAGTTCTAGTACGTTTTGACGCCAGGTGTTTTGCAAGGTACATCTGCATTAGAAGATAGACTGGTTGGGGTAAGTTCCGTTAGTTGGAAGGTGCTGAGAAAGGTAGACCGTAGGTGTTGGTGATTGCGCTGCTTTTTTTGATTGACATTGTCACTTGCCAAAGCGTTTGACAGTAATCGAGTGTCATAAGGTAAAAATGGCAACTAGGGAGTCACCTATAAGCAGGTCTGACTTACTGAGGTCATCTTTGGAACAGGAGAGGACGAAGATGACTGCGGGAGGAATTAAACAGCAAAAGGACAAAGAAGAACAGGAACTTGCTAAATGTATAGAAATTGTTAAAGGAATGAAAAATATGTCTATGCAAATTAAGAATGGTCTAAAGGAACTTGAAGAAGCTCTTGACGCAATGACTTTTCACAGAAATAGTTGGAGAAAGGCTGAATGCGAAGTTAAATTTCCTCTTCCAGAGGATGAGAGACTTGTTAGGAACGTTAGCCAAACTCTCATTGATACCATTCCAGCAGGACAAGACAAAGAAACAGGGATTGTTAATGAATCACTTGAAATCCCTTGGGAGAGGTTCACCGAAATAGGTGTAAGCAATATAGGAAGGATGAAGCTAAAAGGAGAGCAGCAGAGAGGGAAAGCGGACAGCAGATATTCACCACCACCGGGGTTGCCGCGCCGCTAAATTACAGTAATAAAGAAAAGTTGAATCCCAAAACATGCAGCCTTGCTGAAGTATTATCTGAGATTCGGCAGAGGGTAAAACCAGAAGAGACGGAGGTGAATATAAACGCCGTCAGAAAAACCAAAAAAGGAGGCATTTTAATAGAATTAGGACGAAGTAGTAGTAACTGTAAAGGCTTTACAAACCAGCTTCAAGAGGCTTTGAGGGAAAAGGCGCAGGTCAGCACTCTTCAGCCTAAACTTAAATTAGAGTTTAGAGACCTGGACTGTTTGACTACGGTAGAAGAAGTGACTGAAGCAATTAGGAAAGCTTTACCAAATTGCGAAACTGACCCGAAGGTGATCTTAACCAAGGCCAATAGCAGACAGCTCAGAATGGCGTTAGTGGAAATTAATGAACACTATGCTCTTGAGTTGCTAAAGACTGCTCGCATTAAGGTAGGATGGGTGAATAGCAAAATCCGAAAGAGACTTGAAGTTAGCCAGTGCTATAGATGCTTTGGCTATGGACACCGGCAGGCAACCTGCTCTGAACCAGATAAAAGAAAGGAGGGACTTTGCATGGGATGTGGAAAAAAGAGCCACCTTAAGAAGAACTGCACCAACAAACGTAGATGCTTTTTGTGCAGTGCTGAAAATGAACGCGACCATGTTGCTGGGTCAGGCAAATGCGGAGTTTTCAGACAGGTGCTTGAGAAAGCGAGAGCAGAGCACATCAGTGGTCTAGAAAAGGAACATCAAGTTAATGAATAGAGTTCTTCGAGGGAACAGAACAGCAGATGAGATCAGAGTAATTCAGATCAATATGAATAGAAGCAGGCTAGCTGACGAACCTTTATATCAGCTGGCGTTTGAAACTAACACGGATATTGTGTTAATCAGCGAACAGTACAGAAACCGAGATCAGCCCACTTGGTTCTCGAATCCGCTGACCACCTCGGCTATATGGATATCCAGTTCAAGAAACATTCGAGTAGAGGGACACGGTTCCGAGGAAGGCTTTGTCTGGGTCAGATGCGAGGCGATGACTTTCTTTAATTGCTACCTCACCGCCAATGAGAGTATTCAACAGTTCCGCACAAAGATAGATGCTTTGGAGGATGCTATCTTCAATACTCAAGGAGAGGTAATTGTTCGGGGAGACTTTAATGCTAAGGTGATAGAGTGGGGTATGCCACACCCGGACTCCCGAGGAAGGTATATTCTAGAAATGGCGACCAGGACTGGGCTTATTATTATATTATTATTATTATTATTATTATTATTATTATTATATATTATTAACGAGAGGGAAGTGACTACCTTCCGTCGACCTGGTTACTCAGAGGCTATACCGGACGTCTCTTTTGCATCCGAGGCATTAGCGCCTAGGATCGTGGACTGGAAAGTATCTGAAAATTATACAGGAAGCGATCACCAGGCCATTATCTTCACCGTGTGTGGTCGGCCTGAGGCCCGCTGCCGGTTTTCACCGATTTTTAGTGGCTGGAAGTTTGGGAAACTTGACACGGAACGATTCTCTAGGGCTCTGCCTCCTGTATGTCGACTTATTGCAGGATCGGAGGTAGATGCGAGGGAGAGAGTGGAAAGACTTTTTAAGTCGTCAATGTCAGGCATTGCATTTGCCTGCGATGCCTCTATGCCTAGAAAAGCTCCCCGACATTGTAGACGGTTACTGTTGGACGGCTGACATAGCTGAACTGCGCAGGCATTGCCCCTGATTAAGGCGAATCGCGCAAAGGGCTGGGAACCGAGAGGTGGCTAATATAAGATCTGCTGAGCACCGAGAAGCCAAGAAATCCCTGCGACGGGCAATTAATGAGTCAAAAGCGCGCCACTGGAAAGACATGGTGTCGGACGTGGACTCTGACCCTTGGGGGCTACGATACAAGCTCGTCACCCGTCGACTTGGGGCGATGAAACCGCCGGCTATTCTGGAGCTAACCAGGATGCAGCGAATTGTACGAGCGCTTTTTCCCTCTCATCCTGCGAGGGTGGACAGAGGTTAAAAGATTCCAGGAGATTTCCTACCATTTAATGAGGAGGAACTGAGAACTGTAATGGGGTGCCTTGCTCAAAGGAGAGCACCAGGACCGGACAACATTACAAACGAGATCCTGAAATTGGTATACCAGCATAGCCCACATCTATTGTTGGATATCTACAACGAGTGTCTGGCCGCGGGAGTATTTCCCACACGCTGGAAGGTTGCCAAATTGGTGCTAATCACTAAAAAGCAGGGAGATCCAGATGATCTATCTACGTACCGCCGTCTATGCATGCTGGACATGGCGGGTAAGGTTCTGGAGAGACTTATACGGGCAAGATTGCAGGCAGTGATGGAGGATGTTGGGGGTTTGTCGCCCCGATAGTACGGATTCCGCCGGGGAAAATCAACTACCGACGCTCTACGGGAAGTTTGTGAGGCGGTAACCAGAGCAGAAGACCACAACCACTACTCGCGTCGAATCGTTCTTCTTGTTACTTTAGACGTCCGAAATGCATTCAATTCGGTAAGATGGGTGGGTAAGCAGTTACGAAAAAGATTTTAAAAATTACTCCAATAAACAAGAAAATTTGCAATGATTAACCAAACTTTAAACTTAGTATTTAGACACACAAAGGAGGAATATTATTAAACTATGTATTAATAATTATGCTTTTTGTATAATATTTTTTGTAAGTATACTTGGTGTGCGAAAATTATAATTTTCCTAATTAGTTATTTTTGACATTCCTTATTTTTAAGGGCAATATTGTTTTCAATGATTTTGCATTGAGTTAAATAAAAATCGAAGTCTAAGCTTCCACAATGTTTGCTACACGTCAACATAAAATATAGAAGGATGAATGAAACTCTGCCATGACCTGTTTAATGCGCTCCTCATCGTACAATTCGTAGGGAGTTCAACCTCTATAAACAATAATATACTTAGTTTTCGTTTCCTTTAGTGTCTTTTTGCAGACTGGCAATATCCTAAAACAGCCAGCCATAATTACGAACTAATTGTGTCGGCAATACAAACAGAACTTCGCCGTACGAAGGCACCTTTCCGCGTATAATGTTCGACAACACGTAACCGTGTCAGCGATGTAAAGTTCAGATTTCCACAAAGTCAATATTTTACCTGGTTTAGTTTAACGAGAAAAGTGCGTGCCCTGTACCGACAATAATCACCGGGTCTTGTTTGTTTACCAACAGCTATTCAGGTATACCTTCGCTAATAGTCGCTGATATACTATAGCGAATGACTTTGCACTTTTTAGTTCCTTACATATCATCTTTATGTACTAAACACACACAGATACATACATATTGAAGTGTTGCTAATGGCCACTTAGAGAAATAATGATTTTGGTACACCTAGTGTATTTACTCTAAATTACTTTTAACGCAATCATTACTTAGAATCCCCCATTTGTGCACGTCGGTATACGTCAAAAATTTATGTCGACACTGCAAATTTTGGTTCGTTGTTAATGCTATTGGCCATCTTTTTCGCAACAATCTTGAATTTCTTATATTTTCTTTGATGATATTTTATTACTTATAGATAGACTTTGTTCTCTTAAAACTGTTAAATTATAAGTAAGCCTACACAAACAAGTGCGCAGTGTCGAGATTCATACGCCTATGGTTAGTATATGTATGAATGCTGGATTGGATTGATGATGGCAAATCAGCCGCGTTCTTTGTTAAGTTCGACGAGTGTGAATACATTTCTTAACCGACTTCCAACATTGGAATACACTGGCACTGTTATTAAATGTACGGTTTGCAATATCAACATTTCACCGTAGGATATTTCTGCGTGTAAAGTACATGTTAAAGTGGCAAGCATCGGCTAAATATGCAACGGGATGTACCATATTATAAGTTTCTATATGACTTTGTTTATATGTTTATAAAATATTGTAGACAATGAAGAATTTCAAAAGTTTTGGAGAAAATATGTTCCGGAATGGAGATTGCCAAAAGGAGGTCAATTATAGTATAATTTTTATCGGGGGAAAAAGCTCAAGCGATTTCAGTAAGCCACCGGATGGTTTCAGATACCGAAATTCATAGTCAAATAGCGCAAATTTCTGAAAATTGTGCATTTCTTTTAGAAACTATTTCCAAATTAGAGAACATCAAGCTGTCATTACATGAAGCGCTAAATATAGTAGATTGCCTCAAAAACCTCGTTAGGAAATCTAACAGATGATATAGGAAGATTAACAACCGATAAATTGTGTAATTACATTCATTGATAGTAATCGAGCCGTACGCTATTGCAAAAACACTCGTTTCTGCAGCTTTGATTATAAGCTGTTGTATTACAACGTCGATTGCTAGAAATATGTTAGAAACTTCTAGTATTTTTGTTTAAACGAGTCAATGAGAATATCGATCGAATACCATTCGTATCTCTATATAGTAACCTTTACGTTGTTTATTCGATATTACCACATTCATGGCGTTATTTTAATTTGCAAGGCATTGTATACGTTGTTTAATCTGATTTTGAAATATATGTGTGAGTAAATGAATTCTTTGTAACGCTTTCTTATCAATAACAATTTAAATCATCATTTATGGGAATAGATTTAATTGTAATGCATTGTTAGAGCTGATTATGTTAAATATTTAAAACTTTGCACAATTCTATAATAATTTATTATTCGACAGACAAATACCTATAACAAGATAATATTGCAACAACTAATAAATTTACTTAAATAAATCGCTTTATATGCTTGTCATCTTAAAAAGAATCTATGTCGAAGCTTTTTTCAGTTTCATGATGTTAGTCCTCGGGAATGAGGAAATCATGGAAGAATACGTTCATATCTTGAATTAACGCATGACATGAGTGACCTCATTCGTTCCGGAATAAAGGATCAATCAATGTCATTCTTAAATAATTTTTGTAAACATTTTTTACAGATAGCATTGATTTATGTGTTCAAAACCAGAATCTCATGCTTTTGCAGTAGTTCACACGGTGGAAAGTACCTTCTTCGGGGTAAGTACCATCAGTCATTTATGAGAGGAATTTAAGGAATTTGCGATAGATATGATTCACGCTTAAACAATCACATGGATGTAAGACACACCGAATTAGAACGGTGTATGTTAGTTTACCTAACACAAAACTAAAGTATAACATTAATAAAGATGTATCCTTAAAGTATTTTGAGATACCTATAATAAAATCCTTCTTATGGCTTTAGAACATATGCGTTCTAGTTGGGGGCGGTGCCTAAGTTTGAGCTTACGTGATAAATTGAAACTCCTCATTGGCTGTAACGCGAGTAAAAAATAAGAATAGAAGAGTGTGGGCATATTCACGCCATTCTACTAACACATCAAGGCTGGTTTAAATCATTGCTCTACTATCAATTGAAGATATGTTAAAGCAAATTTGAGCATCATCAGCAGAAAGATATAAAGGTCAATTTTGAGAAGAAGATCATTGATGGAAAGTTATAAGCTATAGTGACCCCAGACACGATTCTTGAGGGATGCAGGAAGTCAGAACAATATCATTAGAGAAATAGTCACACGGCGTTCTTTGTTTTAGGTACGATTTGAGAAAACTGACCACAGATGGAACAAATAAATTCGGTTACCAAGCTTGTAGCTGTGGTTTCCCTAAAGATAAAGAAAGCCATGATAGCATAAATACTTGTTATAGATAATAGTTGTCTTGTGAAACATTTACAAGAAAACCTAGAAATAATCTGAAAATCAATATATTGATAATTCGTCTTTAGCTCCAGTTTCTTTGTGTGGTTCTAATGATAGCCAATTTTCTCTGCAAAACTTTTGTTAGTATGGAATCTCCTAGCTAGTTTTCTCTTCAAATATTTTCTAGCATCCTAGATTTACCACAGATTTACTCAGTCATAGTTTCAACTACATATATATATATATATATATATATATATATATATATATATATATATATATATGAAATGATATTCTTGGGTACGTTGTTAGTTCCGATCAATAGATGAATGAGATCATCCAGAAGAAGATGAATGAGATCTCATCGAAACGTCAACCTCGCGATCACAAACCGAGAATATTATTTCATATACGAGATCGTCAAAACATTCTTTGCGTATACAAATGTATATATGATAAATTACAATTTCGTTCTAATTACTAATGTTAAATTTTTTTCTGAAGAAATGTCTGTCCCGGTAGGATTTGAACATATGTCTTCTCTCTTACCGGGCCAACGTCTTAACCATCTGGACCACGAGGATCTTGTAATGTCTTAGATATATCGTATCTGAGCAAAGACAATATATATATATATATATATATATATATATATATATATATAGATACTGCCTCCAAAGCATTTCTGATGTCTTGGAAACAATTGTGATTCTAGTGTCTCCTTTTATTTTATTTGTCATTTACTTTGTATTGAGGTACTAAAAGAAACTAATCAATGTTTTTAATTATGTTTTCATTGAATGCTTTAGAGGGTTTAATAGATCTACATTTTATTATCACTAAACTCTTCATGCGAAAAACAAAGGATTAAAATTAGATTTGTTAAAATCCCTAGAAATCAACAAACACAAATGCGACAAATACTTAATCATCAACAGATATTAATAGTGAACCTTTGTTAAATACATGTATTTGGATGTTTATAGCAGATTACTTAAGATTGTACATTACGTCGTAAGTAGATAATTAAGGTAAGGGAACTGTACTTGAGAACTTGTAGTTTTACATTCTAGCCAGTATATTAGTAAAAGTCACTGTGTAGTGTAACAATTGTTATATTGAGTTATTGAAGTATAAATCATAAAACGTATGTTGTTTTTCCTTTAAAGATCATAGGTTTACACTAAAGATCGAACAGTCCAGTTTACCATATATTTTTAACAGTTATCTTGTCTAACAGAGCCTGTTCACGCAAAACTGAACGATTATTGTATTCCTATTTAATTGGATTCCATAGTCATGTGTATTTAAGGTGTTTAGTATTATTGTAGACAAATAGTCTGTTGTCATTCAAATATTCGTAGGATTAGTATCATTAAGTATGTTTAAATCTTAAAATTAGTAGAAATCCCGGAAATTTCCCTATTTATTTCATCTTCTTAGTATTCATTAGCAAATCCCTCATTATCATTTGGGGTATTATCGCTGGAGTTTCTAAATACGATTGTGACATTATCGGTCATTATTTAGTATGTTCACTATTGCGTATTGGTAGTCCTGTAATTACCAATAAGACAAACCAAGGCTTATTTAAACCAAACATAAGACAATTTGAATCGAGTACAACGTGTAGCTGCATCAAAGAAAGTTATAGTGTTAGATGTAATATTAAGAAACAGAGTATACGTGTATCTACAAAGGAAGTCATAGTTATAGAAACAATGAAGTCATAGTTTTATACATACATTAAAAACAGAGTGTCACGTGTATCTCCACCAAATCAAGATATAGTTTTATATATAATATTTAGATGTGAATAGAGTTTCAATTCGTCGTTGAGCGGGTTAACTCTTCATTCAGTATATTAAGTGTACTTTGTAACTAACTGTAAATATAGTGTATATATTGTATTTACTAGTTTTATTAACGTGTTATGAAGAAAAATACAACTTCTTCATACTAGGAAGAGTTCAAACAGAGCCAAATAGGATATAACCAGTCTAACTCTACGTGAAATTGAAACTTTAATAAATTTTGAGAGTGTAATACCTTAATACTTTTCGTATATTTATGTGTTGTCAATTTATATTTGTAGAAGTCAATTTCAGCGTGATTAAGAACATCACATTTGCCCTAGATTCATAAAATGGAACCTCGAAGGTGTGCGTGAACGTCATTTAGTAAGAAAGAAAAATCGTTTGCGAGTAATTTTAGAACAGATTAGTTACTGAATGTTCGTAAAATAAGTATTAATTTGTTTTATTAATACCCAAACAATTAAACCTATGATAGCTTACTTGTTATTTGCAATAGATAGTGCAAAGATACATTTTAACAACAAACCAAATAGTAATAAACTAGTGAATTAATTAAGTAATCTCTTTCACATTCTTATTATCGATTATCTCGTTTTCCGAAAACAGATGCGTTGGACATTTAAACGTTTTACCGTAAACGATAGGTCCTAAATTTTCTCCAGCATAAGATTTCAATTTTGTTGCCTATAACAATTCCTCCAGCTCTTTCTACGTATGCTTTATGTAGACTGTATATGTCTTGTCTTGCAGTTGACGGATAATCTTTGCCAACATCATCAGAGTTTTTCAGAGCACTAAATTCTTCGCAGCGCACTTCCCAGGAAATAAAGTTGTTACTAAACTCAAATACGTCGAAGACAAACTTTTCAATTTTAATCCCGTTGGGAGCGGAAGGTTTAATCCTTTTTCCGTTGTTATCGATAAATGGTATCTTTTTCTTAGCAACATGCAATTTTAGCCGCGATTCATACTTGCTAACAACAACAATCAAAAAATCTGTTGAAAATAAATGATTACAGATATTTCCAGCAGTGAATATGAGATTCCCCTATTAACTTTATCTGTTGCTTCACTGTATTCCACTACGTGAAACTGTCCATCGACTTGACATATAACACCAATAGTTTCCGTTGGGTACGTTTTTCTTACAACTTTTACACTACAATCGGCGCCTCTCGTTACGCAATAGCCGATAAATATCGGGTCGGCTACTTTTACTAAAATATTATCAACGCTATGAGCATGAATGAACTTGATACCCCTTTTTTGCATGTCGTCGAGAATTCAGTGTTCCTTTAAAGCGCGATAAACTCCTCCATTGCCATCTGGTGCTGAGGATATCTTATTTTTCTCTTTCAACAAAATCTTCCCGTCGAAATCAAAGCATGGTTGTGAACCCTGTTGGAATATTACAATGTCGATGGAATTTAACTCGAAATAGTTTTTTTCGATTAAGAATTTGTTTGTTTGTTGAACAGTTGAACCACTTGTCATGATGTACCAGGGAATTATTCCTTTTCTACCAGTTCCTTCCGCAGCAAGTTGTTGTAAGCGTCTTATTCTTTCAGCCTGAATTTGCAATAGCGTTTTGCCAGAAAGCAATCCGACAGAATACACTCCTTTAGGATAGCACACTCCTAATCGCGTACCTTGTCCGCCAGCCATCAGAAGAACCCCGACATGACCTTGCGATAATTCTTCCAATCCATGTTGATAGTATAAATTTAGATTTTCCTTAATACTCTCTATTTTCGATGCAAAATGTGTTTGCGGAATTGGTTCTACTCTGCTATCTAATTTTTCTACATCGGCGCCCATTGTAGCTATAGCGTTTTCGAAGAGTAGATTACTTTCTTCAAAATCTATGGCAGTTAGTTCGTTGATAAATGCTTTTCTTTCCTCCTCTCCCAATTCATCATAGAAGTTTAAAAGGTGGGACTGTCCGTACATTGCTAGTTTATTTTCTAAATCGCGGACATTCGACATTTTCCATTAAATATTGTATGGTATTTATCAACCGATATTCGGAAGCGACACACGGCAATGAAATAACAGAAACGTACTCTGTCGCTCTGAGCAAGTTATTTCCCTTGCGAAACTAGTAAGTAGATAACATCACATTTTCTATTCTTATTGACATACCGGGTTGTTTCTTTACATATTATTTTCAGTTAAATTGAAAATTCTGTTAAATTGATACTTCCATTCATGAACTACATACGAATTTGAGGTTAGGTTTTTGCAATGTGGGACTTGTAATATTATCGTTGTTTAAAAAAAGTCGCGATTATACGTATAATATTTCAGTTACATAAGGATGTATTATTTTTTCAAAGTGGAATCTTTTATGGCCAGATGATTATTTTCTTAGTTGTGGTTTCATATTTCGGTAGAATTTGACGAATTTATTGTATAATAAATATCCATAATGGTTGTATTTTAAGCGTTATTAAACTGCTGTATGTTGTTGATGTAATGAAATCTATAATAAATGTTTTGTTTACAAGCTTTGTTGATGAAAGCTGAATACTTTTATGACAAGCCGTATCTTATCATGATATAAAATGATTTCTGTCGTATTTATTAGTATACTTCGGCTTTTGTATAAGGAAATTATTGAAAATATTGAAATTTGACAATATTGCGTGATTAGCTTAACGTTAAATGTGGCAAATAAAATTGAATGTTTCACACATAGTTTGTTTTCGTGTGTAATTAGAAAAAAATACGAGGCACCGTTCAAAATTAAGAGGTAAATACGCGTAAAAGCAGTTGTCTGTTGAGAATGTAACCCCCATATTGCCGTCAGTTCATTGTTGTCTACCTTCTCTAAACACTGTATTAAATTAGTGCAGTGACAACGAATTCTGCTAGTTTCAGACTTTTTTAAACGCAAGATGGTATAATGCTGCTTAAATTCACCGTCAATTGTATGGAACATAGAGGTACCGTAATAAGTGAATGCAAAATGGGGTAATGGTGTCGCGATTTTAAGGAAGGCCGTTCAAATTTTCAGGACGACCAATGTGCCGGATGATGATCTCATTGAGTATGCAAAAGGGAGAGAAAATCATTTTACAAGAAGCAAACTGTATTTAGAATTTCCAGAAGTTTCTAGGTCAATATTGTTGAGAGTCGTGGCTAAATTTCTAAGCTATTGGAAACTGGATGCCGAAAATGGTACTGTATGTGCTTTTCTAGACCGCTTTAACTAAGACGGAGATGAATCTTTTTTCCATATTGTCACGAGTATTGAAACATGGATTTCGAATATCAATAGCGATCCATGCAAGAATTCAAATTAATCTATTCTCAAAGGGAAATCATTAAAGAACAACCATTACATCAGATCATCTTCTAAATTGCGCCGTGTTATTTAAAACCGTTGACGAGGAATGCTGAAATCAGGGACTGTTTCCTTATACGATAATACACGTCTAGACACGATTTCATATACTACGGAAACAATCTAGTAAAATTCGTATGGGAGATTTTTTATCATCCCCTTTATAGCCCTAATCTCGCTTCCAGTGGCCTCCATTTCTTGCAACATCTCAAAAAATTGGCTTGCTTCTAAATATTTTGAGAAAAGTGAGGAGTTGAAAAAGCTCGTCTCTCGGCGTCAACAGTATTTGGAATGACATGGTGATTTTGTGGAAAATAAAGTAAATACGTGAACCTTGAAATAATTAGTAAAGTTTTAATGCAAAAATGATGTAAAAAGCATTTATTAATTGATTTCAGTTATGAAATATAAGCTTTTGATGATCAACATAATTATTTGCAATCAATTTAATTATTGCAGGTGATTTGAATGACAAGAAAGGTGATTGGTTAGATCAACTTACCTGCTATATGAAGCTGTAATCCATAGATGTATTGAAAATACTCTGTAATTGTTAAAAATATTGCTCTTGAATGATAACACTAGATTCATAAACCCTACCAATTTATTGCTAGGTGTACTAAAGGTTCCTACGTCTTTTAGAATTTTATAATCAGTTGCGTTTAGTACTGGTTTAACTTAAGAGAGTAATTAGAATAGGATCTATTTTCACTTCAGAATTGGAACCAAGAAATAAGCATTTTTCTTACGACGTAACTATTAATTGTATAGACTTATTATCAAATATTCTTTGCCAATGTAAATGCGATTGGTAAATAAAAAGAAATTTGACATTCATAGCGTTCAAATATGTGGAAATTATCCCGTAGTAACCTACAGAAAACTAGTGTATAATCTTGTCTTAATATTAACAGAAAAATACATCTTCAACTATTCAAGAGTGGTTTTTTTCCGGTGGTGAGCGGGTAATATTTATGTTCAAAAGTCTTAAAGTGTAGAAATTGCGTGTGTTAATACGAACATTTTTAGTTCTTGGTAGTCCTAGGTAGGAGATTGAGTAATTAACATAAATTTTAAATAAATTTATTTGTATAGAAGTATTTAACAAAATAGAAAATACATATATCACAATAAATGTAGCTACATACCTTTACTTATGTATGTATGTATACGAAGGAAGTTCATCTTACTTATTGCCCCTAGCATAGTTACGACAAATGATAACCTCTTTTCATTCGAAGTCTAATTTATGAACATCAGTGTGTACAAAATAGTTTTTCTATCTTTATTTGTACACACGAGAAAAAAAGACTTGGGATGATTTTTAGATGGTCAAAACTAAACAAAGGCCGTAATAAAATATTTGTGCAAAAGAATTTATAACGACATGATGGAAGTTTTGAATGATGCTGTACCTTTATACCAGGTAATACATTTTTTTTAGGATATTTTAAATTGGAACTTTTGTCAATAGTCATAGAACCATGAAAAACGGCAGGAGTAAGAAAAACAGTAACTGGATCCATGAAGTGGTACAGAATGATAGAAGAGTTACTGTTACATTTGACATGTGACGTTTCGGATAGAGGCGTGAACAAAATTTTATACCGTGAATGCGGGGTATCAGGAACGTTCACTGCAGATCAAAAACGTATCCGCCAGATTATCACGGAGACCAATTTGGAGAAAATATTCTACCGTAGATAAAACTCCAATTCTTCACCTTGATCCAGAATCGAAACGCTAAAGTATGAGATGGTGACATAAAAATTCCGCGCCCCCTAGAAAATTTTGTTTCGTGCCACCGGCGGTTTTGTTTTGATATTTTGAAGCGATTGCTTTTATAGATTTTTTTGCCTTACGAGAATATTATGACGAAAATTTCAAAAACATCAAAAGTGCTTACTGCAACACAAGAAAAACAGAATTACAACGAGGCGTGTTCTTCCATCAACACAAAGCTCCAGCTCATAAGAGTTGCGTTGTAATGGTTATCATTCAGAATACCGTTTTCTTAATTTTTGAATAAACTCCTAATTCTTCACTTCTGAACCCCTTCTGACTATTTTTTTTATTTCCAAACTTGAAAAACAACACCAAAATTTCAGCAGTAAATTACTGGGTGGCAGAACAAAATAAAGATTTTTTTCAAAGAATACATAATACATTAACTTCAGCTTCCAATTGATATAAATTATTTAGTAGCCGTCAATTGCAATATATAGAAACACATATCTAATCTACGTTTTACTATTTAGCTAGTTTCCTTATGTAATTTATCCTTTGTGGATTGTGCTTTTCCGTTGACCTACCTGTGTGTTTGCTTGAGCCACTCGATCGGCCCCGGGTGTGAAGCGTGTCCTGTGTTAGCCTGTGATAATTCGGGTTGGTAGGCTTCCTTCTTATTTTTCGGTTTTTCTAGTTTAATTTGTGTAAATGATTAATGGCGCAACTCCAAGGCCAATAATAAATAAATAATACATTAACTTTTCAGGAGACTACATTGAAAAATAAAATTATTTCATGTTTCTCAGGTGTTTGTTTTTATGTTACAGAGAATTGAAAGAATGAACTTCCCTTGTAAGTAAAGGAATAAATGATGTCCACTTGATTATGTGTAACTATATAAATAGATGGATAGACAAACTAGTAATGTACACAATATATCAACGATCTGATAGTCTTTATCTGTTGATGTAGTAAAGTAGTGCAGTGTGCGTTGTTGGGGTGCCTTTTTGTAATAATTTTCAAATATTTTTGATACATTTTAAAAAGCTCTATACAATCTAAAATAATTTAATACTAGGTAATATTTATAACATTTTTTATCGCAATTTACATCTTATTGAAACAGTGTGATATCGTCGAAGCAAAGAAGGTATGAGAAATTCCTACAGTCTGTTTCTGAATGATGTAAACAGATCTTCACCCCTATTCCCTAAGGTATAATCATTTTAATACTTCAACATTTTTGGATTTGATTTAAAAAATAATTTCTAAAATTTTAATTCTCTATTAAACATTAATACAGTAAATGTTTGAAATAGTTTCGACTCTTTTCGACAATAATATATATTTATATTTAATATATTATTTATAAATCTTGAGAAATGTAATATTCTGCTTGGGCAACTCCATGCCAAAGTTCCTCAGTTATTTCAGTTGATTGAAGTATACCATTAGAGACCGCTGTCAACTAGTTTTTTTAACGATATATCTCAAGTATGGAACTGTCATTTATTGTACTTTCTTTGTCGCTATGGCTGAGGTTCAGGGGTGAGCAAAATAAGTCCACACGTTGCAGAAACAATTATTATGAATTTTCTATATCGCCTTTAGTTCCATAAATACAAAAACTTAAAGTTTTTAGATTGTCACCGCGTCAAGCATTTTATTCGCGACATATCACAGACACGGTGTAGCTTCTTTTTCTGAAATAAACTAAACCATAAAGTTAATATTACCTACCAACAATTGAACAGAGAAAATATGGAACAGCATCAAATATACGAGTCAATAAAATTAGATTGTAACCGTAAACTTAAGTACCTTAGACGAACAATTGAATCGTCGTATTTATGCACAAACATTTTGTTTTACTGATGCGAAAGTAGTTACGTTAAAACAGTATTTATCAGATCGTTGATTTAATCGGTACGTGTAAGTACAAAGCTATTAAGGGAATCAATCGGTATCAACAACTTCGCAGCTGTGGTATTTAGAACTCGTCTCCAGCCAACTTTCTACGTCGTTAGAAGTCAAGTCGTCGTTTGATGGCAGTTCTGTCAACGGCGTCATTTCGCTCAAATAACCATTCGGACCTGTTGAGCCGTTTTCTTTGTACTTGTAACATTTATCCCTGCTTGTGTCGCTGAGGAAAGAATCGGGAGACATTGGACACATTCCTGCGAAAATGAGAACTATTGATTTCACATCTTTGAGATTGAACATGATTTTGTCTCCAATGCAAGTCTTACGTACTAGGATGTAGATGGTGCCGTTAATTAAATGTTAGTACTAAAAATGAATATCTATCTTTAGTTAACCTATATCCAAAGTTTCAGTGTGATACGTATAGTGTTGTAGTTACAACAAACTGTTAAAGTTGACAAGTTAGTTGAAAAATGGAATTAAAGCGAGAACATTTTCGCGCAATCATCTTTTATATTTTTCGAAGACAATTATCTCAACCAGAATGTCTCGCCAAGTTGGGCTCTGTTTCCGGCAATGAAGCACCATTCTCGTCAACAATTTCTTCATGGTGTGGAAAATTCAAAAATGAACGGTTTAGTGTTAACGACAATCCAAGAGCAGGTGCTTCAAAAATGACACACTCAGGAAAATGTCCATGTTGTGCGCAAGATCATCAACGGAGCTCAATATATGAGAGATTGAGGCATCATTGGGGATTTCAAAGACCTCAATTCAAAAAATTTTGCATGAACAATTGTGCGGAAAAAGTTAGTTTTCCGTTAGACACTCTGTCTGTTGACCGAAAAACAGAAAGCAGCTAGGGTGAATTGGTGTCAAAAAACTCTAGACCGCTTCCAAATCGGAAATTCTAAAAACGTGTACAACATACGAGCCAAAAAATAAAGGCCAGTCGTCTGTTTGGATGTTTCAGTGTGAAGAAAACAACAATACCTCTATTAGATCAAATAACTGTTAGTGCCGATTGGTGTACAACCATTTGTTTGTTGCAACTCACCACTGACTTTAGAAAAACCAACTCAAAACGACAAATCATCCTCCACTAAGACAATGCAAGCTCGCACACAGCACGCAATTAAATTAAATTGTTGGCGCAACAAAAAGTCGAATTGGTAGACCATCCTCCGTACAGTCCAGACTTGAGTCCCAACGATTTCTTTACCTTTCCTAAAGTCAAGAACGGATGCATGGTTAAAGGTTCTAGTCGTCGGAAAGCGTAGTCGATGTCTTCAAAATTTTGACTCTACCGCGAGTGGAATAACTGCTTCCAGAGCTGATTCGAACGCATGTAAAAGTGCATTAATCTTCGTGGAGAATACAATAAAGTATCTAAAAACTATCTACTATTTTGCAAAAAAGATAACCCTCGTACCAAGTAGAAAATGCCTTCGCTAGTAGTAAAATTTAAATAGAATGCTGAAACCTTGAGCAGCACAATACGGAGTCGTGACAATTAATTCCTCCTTCTTCTAAAATTAAATTCAATTACTGCTAAGCTGAAAGCGATTACCACCACTTCAATTTCAACACTTATTTACAAGCACAACGAAAGTAAATGAAGACCATTTTCTCGCAAATTCCAAATATACAGAGAGAATAAACTAACAACGGAATTGATTAAATATACCCATTAATTTCCCAAAGAAATCGAAAAGACTCGTCACAGGGTTAGCGCAAACTCATTTTTCACGAGTCTTTCGGACTAAATGAAACGGAAAAGTCGAAATTCATTTGTCGAATAGACGTTTCAAGTAAACAGATGTCTTCGGGAAATTAAAAGAAAGCAATTATCTCTCGTTTCCTTGCCTGTCACGATTCGCTTTATTTGTTGGCTGGCTATTTTCGATTACGTTTTTATAATTAAATAGGTTTCGCAGAGTCTTTCATTAAATTTAATTGAAAGTTGTATATATGAATGAGCTTTACTTAAGCAATATCGAAAAAAGCAATCCAAGAAAAAACTCAGAAGAACATATGTGCAGTTCTCAATAGCCAGTTACTTTTTAGGCGAATTCATTACTTTATAAATTCTGAAAAATATCTAATTCAAAATATAAAGTATTGATTTTGATTTTACGGAAATAGTTTAAACTCGTAAATGGAGCTAAATTAAAGTGCAATTTAAGTATAATCTTGGACGTTGGATACATTGTAAAAGGTCTACGATATTATAGCGTCCAGGAGCTTCATGGTTTTATAGTGGAATTAGAATATTTATCGATTATTTCGAACTAAATAAATATTCGCTTTAATAAATACTTTCCCAGTTCATATTTGATAGGTTCATTTTGTCCTTTTCATGGGCGTCGCAAATAACGTTTCCAGTATAGCGATGTCGCCTGCTGCAAAATATATGTATTCGGCTGAATTAAATGAATTGTTCTTTAGAGTAACAAATCAGGAATTCTGAATATCCTTTATGATTATCTACGAAAAAGTACTTGAGGAAGATGCGATCAAAAATTATGTTTTCTTTTTTGGTATGGTGCGTGGCCTAATGGAGTTTATAAGCCGTTTTAGTTTGTCATAAACTACGATAAAGAAGTTATTACGAAAAAAATAAATAAAATCTTTTCTTTAATATAACTTCTGTAACAAATGAAATTTTAGAAACTCAGACCCGTCTGATACCAAAGAACAATTCATCTAACTTAACCGAACCTGTATCCTTTATACTTTTTATTAGGTTTGCGTCAATAACGATTTCAGTTTAAATCATGTCGGACATGTGCAATATGACACTTTTCGTCATATTTTACTATTTATCAATAGAAATGGAGATCCTGCAGGTTGACAAGAAATTGATTATAAATTTGCACTAGGTTCTGTGGTTGCTCTATAATTAATTCATAAGGCACTTCTCTTCATTTTCCGTTTACCTTTTATAGTTTTAGAAGATGGCGACCTATTGTCTATCGCGTAGGACCAAGCTCCTGTGAAAATTGTAACATACTGGAAGCCGAAATGGCCGCCATTTTTCTGGGAAAATCCTTTTAGTTAATGATAGAAGGCCTTTGGGAAAGTCGTTCCTCTTTAAGATTTATTTGATCATTCCTGAATTTTTTGCATAATCTAATCTGAGACATCTTCACCTTCAATTTCACGAGATATATGAGCGGCATTATCAGGGCTGCGTTCATATTCAACATCCGGTACACAATTTTCTACACCAAGTCGTTCATGTTTGCGAAGTAATGTTCCGAGGCTAACAAGCGAATCGTTCAAACTTGTGCGAACGCTGTCTGACTAACAACTTTTTATACAGTTTCAAATTGAGTTATCATATTTGTCGGGTTTGCGGAAAATAATGTCTAGTAGTAATAATATTAATGACGCATTTGTCCCAGTGGTAGATACAGAGGGAAACGTAATTTTCCACAATGGAAACGTTTTACTTCAATATTTACAGGCATTAAAACAGTAAGTCATAATAATTACAATTTCAGATGAACGATTGATTTTTGTTGAGGAAAGACTAGCACCCGAACAGTTCGGTGTTTATAATAAGTCAAAAAATAAAGACAATTCCTTTTACAAAATAAGCTTACGTCGAACAAATCCATGATTTTTTGCTTGGGTTACTTTTTGATATAGTAAGAAAGCAAATGATTAAGGGTTATGTGACTTTAACGCCCAATAAATGAGTAATGAAAACCAGACACTAATTTTTGTACGGCCAACCGCTTGATAATTTACTTCAAATCTGAACGCAGCTCAGTAACGACGCAAAATTGACAAAATCTCTTTATTTGTATAGGCCACTTTGAGTTCACAGAAAGTGTGCAATGAATCAATAAAATCTCAAGGTAACCTAGTTACACGCGCAATAATCAGATAGCAATAATAATAACTATTTCACCTTTGTTTCTGACAGATCCAAAGGCAATCCAGAAAACGAGAGTACTTTTGCTCTTAACCATGATAGTTTTCGAACTGTTTTGGAATAATCTATCAGACGTGAGCTTTGAATGTCTGATGAATATAAAGTGTCTTTTTTTATTTTTTGATCTATATTTGTCTATATGTTTTCAGCCATTTTGACTTTTCTGCTTGAATTTCGAATATTGGTGATTATTTAGAAAATACATAAATTGAATTTAGTTTATGTAAGTAATAGGTCACAATATCATTGAATAATCATTTCCCGCGCTGATTCCTTTTGGGAGAATACTTTATGTACTTTGCTAATAACTTTTCAACAATATGTAAACACATTTTCAAATCTTATAATAATGGATATAATATACAATTACAAATTATAACGTTGTCCTATTACTGTAGCGAAAGTATTCGAATTCCTGTTGCCAAAAAGATATGAATTCAAAGATAACCCTTTGATTACCAAGAATCAAGTCGGATTTGAATTTTTAAGGTTCGAATTGTCCAGTTCTAATTATGATTATTTTGTATGTTTTGAATTTATAATCAATTTTGGCGGCATACGAGTAGTTAAAATTTGAATATGGTCTCTAATCAATTTCAAGACGGGTATACCTGCGAAATGCCGCAAATAGATTGCAGACATAAACCTATTATCGTAATGTCATTCTACTTCTTGTGGTAAGCTCCGCACATTAGATATAGTCTTATTCGAATACATTTAGGATCTTTTAATGACTTTATGTATTACAAGCTCCGGTAGGACAAGAACCATTGGCTCCGCAGAATAGTTGTGGTGCTCTTATCCAGCAAACAGCGCTCGCAGGCTTAAATCCTGCCGGAGTTGTATGCGAATACAATTGAAAAGATCTAAGCGTGCCTGAAATTTCTCTCCATATTAACAGAAATCCAACAAATAGTTTATGTTAAATAATTGCGAAAACCTATCTATCTGATAGATTTGGAAGAAATTTTAATAGTAAGCTCCTAAAACTTGAGGTAAGGTCAGGTACGTACTCATCATGGCGAAATTGTTGCCAACTCTTGAAAAATCTGCCGCGAAATCGCTCTTATATTGTTAAAACTGACGTCTTCGTTTACTATAAACATCAAACACAAATAAACTAGTAACTTACTCCTATAGAAGTCTAACGCCAACCAATATACTAAAGAATAATTGTCACGTGCTGATTTTACTACTCCAAAATAGAGTAGGTAATGAGTAAAAGAAAAACCGAGAGAAATGATTATGGCAGTCTGGAATAGTGGTGATGTCACAATAAATGAAGAGAATGTTTCCTTCTAATGATGTTTGTTCCTTATATAGTCAAAGCAAGAAGTGTTTTGGTTTAAAAATAACCAGGAATATCCAGAATAAGAACCAAGTTTTGAAAAATTCGATCTACTGTATATATATATATATATACATTTTTTAAGAATGCGCTGTTATCTTAAAATGAGAACTTTTTCGATAGTTACGTCCCCTATATGTGGTATTTTAATCAACTGTTTATTATTTGTTGCACGTGGCATTCTAGAGGTTAAAACTTTGATTTGTCCTGTATATAGTCTAATGATCGAATAAATAATAAAGGTGGTGGCGCCTTACCATTTGGTTTCTTTGTTCTTATAGGAGACTTATACTCTCCAGAGGATGTTAGCGAAGATGTAATACTAGGTAGTCTAATGTCCAAGTGCGAACCTTTCGCCGTCACTATCTTATTGTTCATGGCGTATAGTTTGGTAGTGATATCTCTGGCAATTAAGGTTGTGAGTACAGTGGCTATGTAAGTCTCCTTCACGAAGAGGTATTCCAGCGCTGTTCTTTGCCAATAAAGGTAACGGCAAGTGCTCGCAGCCACTATAGAGACCTAAAGTAGAGTACATTTTTTGTGAGATGTTTGAGTAAATTATACACTTTTTGAATGCCACACAGAAAACACTTCTTCTGGGTTAATGAGACTTTATCCTGCACTTTTCTAGCGTGATCAAAAATTTATTGCAACAAGCTTTTAGAAAATCGGATTGACAGAATATTTATACATCAAAGTCCTGAATATCTATTTAACATTGCTCCATATATTCTTGATGATTCGTAGTCGGATGATTAAGGAATTTTGAAAGAATTATCTTTTTTTTTTCTAAATAATAATTGCAGGTTCTGCGTTCGTTGATTCAGTTATTTTTTAGATAAATTATTTACTTGATACCAATATTTTTTTATGTGAAAACAGGTCATTTTTGAAACTTACCTTGAACTTATCATCAACAGTATTTCGACTGGATTCGAATTCAGGTGAATCCAAAAATTCGCATGGTAAAATGGGATGCAGAAATTGATTGTCAGATAAAACATTCACCTGAAAAAGTTATAAAGATCTACTTCATTTAAAGCGATATCTGAGGTTGTATCACCTTTCCTGACAATAGTAAGCCTAACCTATCAGTTCTTGTCAAATTTTGTACAGCATATGCTTCACCGGCATGAAGTGACATTATCTGAGCAAATTCGGAGCTCACCATCCTTTTGAATTGCAATCTAGATAGCTAAAATTGCAAAACTAATATTTTGAAACCCATTCTCATCAAACATCACAGTTATAACTACCTTAAAAGGTTCAAATAAGTTATGATAAACTTCTTCCAATTCTGGGTCGAATTTTACAGGTCTTAATTGATATAGAATATGGAAAACTTGCGCCATATTAATGATCATAAAAGCAAAATTCCATGTGAATACATCTGGAGCGCAGATGACATTCCACGCCCAAGTAGAAAATAACATTAAACCTTAAACGTTTCGAAATACGATCACTTCTCTTTTTTTAAGATAAGATAAAGGCTATGATATCAACGTTAAATGTGGAATACAAAATTTACCGACAATTAACCAACAGTGCATGAACAGGACTCCTTTCTTTGTGCAAGTTGATGCGTAAGCCAGTGCGAAACACATGTTTGCCAATTGGAATAGGATATGTTGGGAATCCTTCCAGAAGTTACACCAAGGCCAAATTCCATCTAAAAGCAAAAAAGGAAACTCAGCAGAACCAAAACTATAGTAGATTTCGTTGCATTTTGTATACACATTGCCACGCCAAATACAACAATTTATCCAATATAATACAATTAGCGTTATATTTTCAAAACAAAATCTATAACATGTTAATTTTTCTTCGTTCTAGCATACATCGTAACTTTAAAATTAGACCTGTTGTGGCTATTCCATATTTTCATAAATTTCCATGCAAAAAATTCCAAATCAGAAAAGGAATCGTGTGGTCCACAAAATAACGTCTTTCAATTCCTTATTTTGTCGTATTTATTGACAGGTGTTTTATAAAAAAAAAAATAAAGTTCAAAGCTTTTCTAATTGTAAGTAATAAGCAAGTCAGTGCTATATAAAAATAAGTAGTATTTAAGTAAGTGCTGAAAATTAACTTCATTAACTTTCATGTAACAATATAGACAAGTTTAAACTGCAATGTCTATGTTTTCAGTAAATACCATGAATTTGTTATTTCATTTGCAATTCTAAAAAAATGTAATATGTCACCAAAGGAAATTGAAAGACTATCTTGTATGTATATCCTAATTGTCTACCTGAACCCTTATCTTATTTAAAATTTTTAGTGTGAGTGTGTGCGCATAGAAAATGATCACGAGAGGTATTTTCTTCTTTCAAATGTATCTCCCAAGAAACAAAAAGTAAGTGTGAAGATTTTCTTGAAATATAACACTAATAATGTAAAAGCTCGTTCGTTTTTATTAGAATGCACATATTGTATGTATAAGTTTTTATGAAACGATTTAAAGAGAAACCATTAACGAAATAGCATAAAGTGTAAAACTAAAGTTTGGAAAATAACGTATCTTGACTAAATCTTTGCAGAAATGATTCATCTTGCACTATTTTGCAATTTAATTTAGACAAAGTACCATCTTAGATTCTGAAACGTCAGCTCCCTTTTAAATCCCTGTGGATATCTCTCAGGGCTCGATTTAAGAGTCGTTATTGTTTTCGATTAACACTTTATTTATCAATCGATTAATGTGTTGTTGCAATTACATCTACACGGCTGATACGCAGCTATTTATAACGTACAAACCAAACTACTGTCTGAATAATACACATCGCATATGATTTATATTTTAATCCATACAAAAGTGAAGTTTTAATTTTTGCAAAGCGTTAAATTTCTAAAGAACTTGTTAAGCTATATTTTGAGTAACGATTCCTACTATATACGCTCCGGGAAATTTAAGATTCCCGTTTAAGATACACAACAAGATAAAAATATTATATAAGAACACATAAATTTAATAAAGCATCATTCTCGTAGAATTTCTCTGTGTATTAATGTTAAGTTAATACTGTGTGGGAGGCGTTATTGTTTTCATTATTTACTCAATACTCCTAACATTTATTATTCAGTTATTGATAGTATTACTTGCAATCGGAAGATTGAAAATTTCTTTTTATATTATATATACTCCGCAAAAAAGTATCGCATAATTCATTTTTGTAGTACAAGAATGATTTTATGACTAAAGGAACTTATAAATATATTTTAATATACTCAAAGATACAATTGTTATGATTGTTTAAATAATATAAAGACCAAATGAAAACAGAAACACATATTTGAAATTTTATCAAGCAGATATGGTGAAAGAAATTATATCTTTGTATAAAAAATTACAGGATAGTAGCTTAATACTCAATATTGCCACCATTCCATGAAGATAACCTCACCCAGGAGCTGTAATGGCTACTCTGGCTCTTATTCCACTCTGAGTCAACCTATTACGAACGGTCTGGGTACTTATTCGAGTATTTCTGACTCTAGCCAAGCCGATCTGTAATTTCTGTGCAGTTATATGCCTCCGACATAATGCTTGTAGTCTGGAGTACGAGTCATCTTGGGGAGTAGAACACCTTGGACGACCTGGCACCGGTCTTCGTATGTAACCTCCTGTTATATCTGGCTACTGCGCTAGAAACACTTGACTGATTAATGTTCATTAAATTAACCACGCATGTTTGAGATCGACCATCTTCGATTAAATCAACTATTTCAGCCACCTGTTGTGAAGTTAGGTTACTCATTTTGCTTCTAGTAACGTTAGTAAAGTATTCTGACAGCGTACTAAAATTTGTCCGTATAGGAACACTTTCAATAAACAACCAAATAAACTGACCAATATGCACTTGTGCAAAGTATTTTTGTAATAATAGAAAAGAACTTATTCAAAAGCGAGTTGTATGATTTTCTTTGTATACTTGTAATCGCCTGACGTAACCAAATTCCTATATATACTGAAGATGTACAAAAAATATCTCAGTCTATACACATCTTTTCGTAGTCTATGCGATACTTCTTTGGAAGAGTGTATTTGGTCTTAGGAAATACGAACATACTTCACATAGATTAAAAGATGCTGATCAATAAATTTGAAAAACAGACGCGACTTATTGGCATCATTTTATAGTACTATGTATGTTGCACAAATCGCCACCATATCCATGCCGTATCTATTGACACCCTGAAATTTCCTGTGAGGGAAGTCTTTTTGAACGTACACAGTTTTGTGTATGTTGGTTAGGTGATTATTTATGGTACTGATTGTACATTGTAAATAGCAAATAGATATATAAGCTTTTAACTGAAAACATTACATTTTATTAAATTTTACGTACTTTTTGAAAATAATGTTGTAAGAACGGTTTGTTGTTTCCTTGATAAAAGAATTTTATGAAAAAAACCTGTTAATTACTAATTTTGTTCCATAACTTTTTTTAATGCCCCACCCAATACCTAAGATAATATATTCATACAATTAACTACATATACTGCAACAAGTATTATTCGCTAAAGAAATTATCAAATGCTGGCATAACATATTTATATCAAGTACAAAATTGCAAACGATAACAATATTCAACTTACCAGACATTGTATAGCAAAGATTTGAAAATTTCAGTAACAGGGAGGATTGATGATCTTACTTTCAAGGTTACTTGTGCAATGCGGATGTATAACCCTGGCAGGGATAGAAGTGTGCAGAACAGTACTTACAGGCGCAACTTTTTTGATTGGATGCTTCGAAATTGCTATTATATATGTAAGTGTATGTAAATTGCAGAATTATCAACATATTTATTTAGAAGAAAAAATGTTTTAATATAAGTAATAAATACCTTATATAAATATGAATATTAATTTTCTTACCGTCAGGTACGGTATAATTCAAATGTTTGTCCTCGGATGGCCAAGTGAGATTTTCACCGGGCGTTACGTGAAGAATGGTAGGTTTCCGCTCGACAACTTGTAAACCGACAGTTTCACTTTTAGCGGGCATGTTTACGAAAATAAAAAACGTCGTTATAAAACTATTTTATTGAGTATTTCTATTTTATACCACATCGACAATGTTTTCTTCTTGATCCACGTTGTTCGTAAACAATAAACAAAGTGTATCATGAAAAGCTACGTCGAAGTTTAGTAGAATCGATAACGAGCTTTTTCACTTGAATGTGGCGCCACATAGTGGAAGAAGCTTTAACTGAAGAAAATCCCGTAAGTGTAAATATAAATTGTAGTAGAAATGCGTTTATTCAGCTACAGGTATTTGACGTATATGAATATTTAAAAAAAAAATTAAGTAACAAACACATACAGGTAGTCCAATTACATTTTTGCTTTATTTCTTAGAAAAAAAAACAAGTCTTGCTTTGTGTTGGAATGCGAAAAGTTGACTTTAAACTTTGTGGAGCAAAAATGCATATAATATACTTCAAATGTAAAGACAGAATTTTTTCCTTAGTAGTGCTTGGCTAATCTACAAATAAAAAGAAATCGAACTACTTTGTAACTTAATTATACGGTGTATATTAAATCTACCTATTTTTACAAATTTATACATAAAGTTCAATTTGAAATAATATAACAAAAACATTGTACTAAGGAAAACTTGCAGAAAACTAAAAGAATTGAAAAGTATTACTCCTATGTTATGCACTACATTCATGACGAGGAAACTTCAAATAGTTACCATTATTCTAGCAGTACACAAGCAACATATTTACAATTACACATTATTTACAAGTAAAAAACATAAAGGCAATAAGAAAGAATGCAATAAAGTTCATAATCTAAAAAAAGCTCTGGATACAGTAACTAATAAAACAATATTTGAATATTAATAACAATCCTTATTTTACCTTTATTTGATTCAGTTTTGTATAAATTACGTAAAGTTATTACCACAAAATATTACACATTCCATTTGCTTTTGTTTCTTCTGAGTTGATTTCTTTTTTTTATGGAAATTGGGTGTCTAGGTTTTACTACTTTAATTTCGTTCTTGCAAATTACAAGCAAATACTAGTCAAAACTTGCAAATTTGTATGATTTTTCTCATTTTGTATTGAAAACTAGTTCTCTGTATTGATTTGTAAATTTGATTGTGCGAATATTACAAAAAGAATAATTTTTATTCTCAATCATTTGCGTCACATTAGGCAAGCATCGTGTACTCACGTCATCAAAAAATGGCTATAGAGGAGACCAATTCGATGATGGAAAAACCTTGGACGTGGCGACCAAGGACGTCAAGAGCTGTAGAAAATGTGGAGAGCGTATGCAAGTTGGTTCGCGAGTTTTGCGGTCTTTCCGTTCGCAAAAGACCAAATGCCTTAAATGTTTCTACATTTCCGGTGGTTTAGCACGCTACACCGGAGATGTAGAGATGTTGGGTTCAAGTCCCCTAAGAGACCGATATTTTTCGCGAATTTAGTTACATTGAAAATTGCAAAAAAATTGTAAGTTTATCATTATTAATGCCAACGGTGGTTTAGAATGAATATTCATATTAATATTAGTATTAATATGGATGTTAGTTTAACTATTACGCACTTGTAATAATATAGTGTCTGTGAGATATTACAAGATATCTACTGGCATCGTGACATCTAGGGGGATTTAAGGCGACTTGGATTCAATGGCCTCGTGATGCAATTAGTTCTACATCGGAGATGTAGAGATGTTGGGTTCAAGTTCCCTCCGAGACCGATATTTTTTCGGGAATTTAATTACGTTGGAAATTACAAGAAAATGTTATTATGCGAATTTTATTTTTTAAAAATATACATTTCTGCATTAATTTTAAGTTTATTCCTTGTTTTTCAAATAATTACGCCATCAACAATTTTTTTGGATGACAACTTAAATCGAATATTCTGAGAGGTAGGCGAGTGCCAATATAGTTCCAGGTCCCTAGATCTTACACCTCTTGATTGTTTTCTTGTAGCGGTATTTAAAATCAAAAATCTACTTTGGTAGTGTTGGGAAATAGAATTGGATATGATATGGGTCGAATTAGTCCTGCGTCATTCGCAATTTACAAAATTAATGTGTCTATAGATTTGCTTATTGTCAAGAAAGTGGATGGCATTTCGCACATTAGATTTAAAGGAAACAATCTTTGGGTTTTGTTATTGATAAACTTTATCTTTTTCACTCTTTTATTTGAAATTGTAACGTATTAAAACTTTGATGATACCGTTTAGACAAAAATTGAAAGTTATTATTTTTTACGGGATGGTTTTCTACTACATTATCTGTTACATACACAAGTGTAAACTGAATGATTTCTATTTAACACGTTATAATTTTCAGTTTCTGGTTGTTTTAAGCAAAGAATTCTAATAGAATCAAATTAACATAAAGCATTTACTTAATAGAGCAGGTTATATTTGCTGAATGAATGCAATTCCCCATGGATGTTGTATGTCATGTTAGTTGCTTTTGGTAATCTAGTTCTTAACAACGGCTATGACACAATTTTTACAGTTGTAGTATTAATGTGTAACACCTTATTGACATCTGTTCCTTTGACATTGGCCCAGCAGCTTTTTTTCGAAACATTAAATTTCCGATCGTAGCGAATGCTTTTCAAATACGCGAATCGCATTCTCAACCCTTTCTATAGGTCCGTCGAACGATATTTATAGCCAATTATACGGTTACTTTTCATTGTTCCCTCTTTTCTACGTTTAGTAAAGCTGCGATACGATCCTTAGCCGATCTACGTGTAAAATAAAAAAAGGGTTATCGCGCGCGGTCAATGTCTCGTGAAAATGCTTTTGTCGAAAGCGTAATGAATAATATTGAATGGTACCTACGATTTTCTATCGGAAACTGTATTATTTATGGGTGCTAACGTCTGGTTGCCTTGTCTAGAATGTATAGTTATTCTGTTACTGCGAATGGAAAATATTAAGCGATAGGGGTCATTTCAAGCCACTTCGATCAAATAATTCAAGCTAATGGAAAAAACATGTCTGAGATTACAGGAGATTTAGTTGAAAAGAAATCCTCTCTTACTGTGAAACAGAAGAAAGGCTTTTCTAAAGTTTTATGTTTACTTGTTCTTTCCATATCAAATACCACATGCATTAAGTCACTTTCGCGTTTGTACATTCACAAATACATAACATTTTCTCTTTATTTGTGTTGCGAAGATAGAAACAGTACTTGGAAAAACTCACAAAAGTAAAACAAGATAGATATATAAGAGGAAAAGACCAACCGGCAAAAAACGAGGAAGAATGCATCACACCAATAAACGGTGAAGTCAGAGAAACAGCTAGCAAACTAAAATTAGAAAAAGCACCCGGAGAGGATGGAATCATGACTGAAATGATAAAATTTATGGGAGACAAAGGTAACAAAGAACTACTTGATCTCTTAGACAACACCATAATAAAAAAAGAAGTACTTAAGGAATGGGATATGAGAATAATTATATTATATACAGAAAATGAGACAGAAAAGAATGCTCAGAGGAATAACGTTAACAAACATCCCATGAAAAATATTGACAAGAATATTAGGAAAAAGATTCCGAGAGGAAACAATATTAGAAGATACACAACATGGATTATGAAAGAAGCACTCAAGATTTAATGTTTGTAATCAGACAATTAGGAGAAAAACTAACAGGAAACGGAAAGGAAATACATATTTGTTTTGTAGACCTTAAAAAAGCTTTTAATAGGATAAGAGGAGAGAGGAATGATAGAAATGGTTAAGGCATTGTACAAAAATAACAAGGATAAAGTCAGAAGCTCCAACGCAGAATCAGCTGAATTCGAAAGACAAATTGGATTAAAGCAGGGATGCGTATTAAGTTCATTGTTATACTCTACACTAATAGATGCTGCTATTAAAAAAGCCAAACAAAAAGGAAAAGTATGAAAGTAGGTAACTAGAAGATAAATGCAATGAATGTACAAGAACTAATGTTTGCAGATGATATGGCATCGATATCAGGTTCAGAAAAGACATTATAGCAAAACTTGAAGATATATCAAGAAGAACTAAAAAGATAAACATGGAAATAAACACGTTGAAAACGAACACAATGATAATACCGGTTGAAGAAAATAAACATCATCAGAATCGAAGGAACAGCCTTGGAACAAGTTAAAAGATACAATTGCCTAGAAACAATCATTGAAGACAACGGGAGAATTGAGTAAGAAATAAATGAGAGAATAGGGAAATCCACAAAAATATATAATACATCAAAAAATAAATTTTTGGATAAAAAGGAAATACCAAAACAAGTAAATAAAGAGAGAAGTGTATAAATGAGTGGACGGACCAACACTAATATATGGCAACGAGGCATAGACAACCACGAATAGAATCAAAGGCAAAGTCACAGCCATGGAAATGAGTTTCTTAAGAAGAATAGAAGGAGTAACAAGCACAGACTAATTCAGTAACACGACAATCACTAATAATATAAATATCAAGCCAATAAAAATAACCATAGAGGAGAGACAATTGGTAGATAGTTTACTTTCAGAAGCTGCCTCAGATTCTGCTGAAAACCAGCTATCTACGCGAATTAACACACGGAAGGATTATATTTCTGCATATATTTTAATACATCTTTTGCAGTCAAACTTTTATACCATCGTATATTAAGGAGGGGATTATTTTATAACCTTGCATATGTTCAACACAAACTTCTTTTGACATATTGACATTACGTTATATAGAAAAAGTGCTACAATATGACGAATATGCCGCATCCTAATTCCTTCACAATTACCGCGATGTATTAAAACCACCATCTGGTATTGGTTTGTCGATATGATTTGATAGCTCTAATTATAACAACGAATGACAAATTATATTATCGTTAAATATCTATGCATTTAAGCAAAACGTAACATACTGAGATTATCTTCTCTTTTGATTAATTTTATTCATTTGAAAATGAAAGACATTATTCCAAAGCATACGTAACTATAAAATTTAAGGTTTTAGTGAACCTAAGTGAAGTTCTAAGAATAAAGATGACTGCATAAAACGATGTAAATTCTTTATTGAAACATCTAATTTTCGCTAATGGGTTATCAACTCCTTCAATGTAATTTAAAAGAATAATTTGTAAGTCACAATTCACGTCAAATAAAAAAAAAATTCATAAATGAGTTAATTGTGTATTTCGTGATCCAGGTGAAAACATTAAACTTGTCTTTCTTAAAGTTGATAGAATGAGTTATAATATATAAATAATCCACTAAATTGTAATAAAAAGCGAATCAAAAAGAAAATGTAAATTTTAGCGTAAAACTAAGTAAAATAACTAAAGTTAAGGGGTATTGAGAATGATAAAATAATATAACGAATTCGTAAAAAATATTTTGTGAGAGAAACGTATAATATTTTGAAAACTTGTTTTAACTTACTCTAAGTTAATACCACTGTATTACAATAAATCACTTTAATTTGGGTTTCGTTCCATGTAAAAAGATAACATTCATAAATCTAGATACTATAGAGGATTTATTTTTGACATTAATTTAGTTATACGCGTTAATATGTCAATCAAATTTATTTCCTTTCGATTTCCACGAACTTGAAAGCTCTGGTATAATTATAACAAACGTGAATTATCCGCTAGCCTTGCGTGAAAGGTTTCACCGGATTATTCCGGTTATCGTAAGGATAATCGCCGAACTCCACAGCCGCCCGTAGTTCAATAAGAATTCAATTAATGTCGAAGTAGATTGCGACGAAAGTACACTTCAAATAATATTTCGTTTTCCACAGAAAAAAAGCAAATTTATTTAATTTATTACTAATCTGGATGGATTCGTGTAATTCGACGTGGCATTAATAAATTTGCGCCAAACCAAACAAGAACGGCAATATATTAAGAAAAATCGAGCCAATCGATTAACAGTATATCAACATCATATCTACGGCTTATCAAATGACAAGTGAACTCACAAGTGATCTGTAAATAATTGTTTCAAATTGAACAAATATAATATGAGTTATTAAATAGTAAACCGTCGGCGTACAAAATACATGCTACTGTAGCATGTACGAATGTATTTTGTCATTTACCGAACGCAAATACAAGTGTTCGAATACAAATACAATACATTAGGCGAAGATTGTTACTGTTAAATATTTTTTTATTAATATTTACTACCTGACACCTAAATCAACAACGAGACCGGTTATAATTAAATCTGGCCGTTCGCTGTACTGTTTGCACGTACAGATGAGGTGCGAGAGTTTTAATAAATTCGTGCATGGAACGGATTTTGCAGTAGATTTGTTTGCCGTGAAATCGAGCTGGCCAGATTAGGGGGATAAACTCATTAATTTCAATTGTGTAGGTGATAGACAAATCGTCACGAAATCAATTCCGAATTATATTAAAACTTAATCGCGATCGTGAATATTGATAATGATGAAAAAAACTGACGTGTCACTCGTAAGTGATAAACTAAACATTATTTTTAGTAACATTTGATTAAATACCCAACGAAATCGCTTAAGATGTTCGCCTTTGCATTTATAGATGAACGCACTAAGAAACGAAGACGACTGTTATAATGATTGGTGTGGCCATTATAACACTATAAGGGCGTTAGGGCCATCTTTTTAAATTACTGTTTCAATCCCGTGGTAAGTTTGACATTCTTGTACCTGGAAAAGTTGGATTCGATCTAGCCTACTATAACATTGGAGAAAGTAACCGAAATATGCAAATCTACTTTTTGCACTCCCGGGACTAAAGTTGATACTTTAGGTACCTGTTTGCAACGACTAAAGTGGGTTATTTGATCCCTAAATAACAAATATTAATTGAACTCCCTAAAGAATTTATTAACAGGTTAAAAAAACAATGTAAATCTTGACAGATTTTCATTACAATTTTTCAGATATATTGATAGTAATATTGGCGCCATTAACAAATAATGGTCTATTGTTTTGCATGGACGATATTTGATGCAATTCCACAAAATGAAGTAAGTCGTAGAAGCAGAACCTTTTCTTGCCTATTTATCAAAAAAATACCAGCAAAGCGTCTTCTTTAAAATTAATCAATCTTCTTTTATGGCACCATTTCAAAAACATCTCATATTATTGCACATAAATTTTACGAAATTTGGAAGGCAATAGCTTATTCTAGGTCAAATTCTCTACAATTTTCTGCAATTTTTGCAAAATGACAGGTTTTGGTGATACTGTAACTATGATGAATTTCATCGCATACTTGTATATTTAAAATTTGCAATGACGTTCATAATTTTCAATGATCAATTTTGGTGATAATATCTCTGTTTCGGAAGTGCAAAAAATGGCGTATATACCACGGGACTAAAGCGCTAAAATCACTTGAGCGGTTGCTGTATTCGGAATTCGCCTACAATGCAAGAATTTCCACTCTCGGGATTAAATGCTGTACTTTAGTCTATGGATATATAATATACTATTCTACATGGAGAAACCATTAAATAACAAAACAGTAAAGTACAAACAATTTTTCTGTACTTCTTTGCTACTAACTATTAAAAAAATATATATACCTGCAGATGGATTAGTATTTAGTATCATAATTATTTAATAGTACTACAAATTTCATTTAATCTTTAATATCCTTCATTAATTCTTCTCTACTACTACATTTCTCTAAGGATAATAAGTAAAACGACGGAGCATCGTTGCATCGAGCATGTTTAAATACAATGTATGGAGTGTTAGTTTAATAAAACCTTTGAATATGTGGTAACAAACAATATCTCAAAACGCTTTTGTATTATTTTTGGCCCATATGTTTATTTTATATTTACATCTACGTTGTTTATATACACATATGTGTTGTTGCGAATTTTTTCGCTGATAAATAATGTTTTCAGCGGTTGTTTTTCTCTATAGAGCGTCAACAGACCGCCGAGTCAACGCTCTTTAGAGAAAAAGATATATGCAAGTACATCGAAACGTCGAGACGCAACTGTGTTTTTCAGAAATCAACAACCTCAAACGCGGTTCGAAGTCCGAGAATCGCCGAAGACATTTACCCTCAAAAACATCCGCAACAATACAATATATTGCACTTTTATATTGATATCGTAAAAGCTTTAGGGTTACAAGCATAATAAACTTATTTTCTATTATTATTAAAATTGTGTTAATTGCAGTAGCAGAAAAACTTGTCATTAGTCGTAAGGCATGCACACAGTTTAATCATAAAAAAATGTATTTTTCAGAACTACATTCTCATATTTTGGACTATAATATCTTTACTGCTTTCTTTCCTAATAAATAAGAATGAAGAACTTTATTCAGTATGCAATAAGAAATTTTCAAAAATCAATCTTTGCAAGGTTTGACTTAGTGTTACAATGTAGTTTAGCACCATTTTACTTTTGTTACGTAACGTCGGTCTAATGACTGTTTATCTGTATGCCACTGATTTGCATTGCAGTAATACTCAATTGTTATTTGAGTTAACTCATATAGTTTAGGTATGACAATATTAATTTAGGTTTCCAGTTGCATGAGTCTGTCGACGTTTCGCCCTCAGTGAAGCTTCTTCTGAGCTGCTGCATACCGTAATGCTCCTATCTACATCATTAAGCGTTTTCACCGGGAAACCTAAATTCTTACAACAAAAAAGAAACAAATACCACTAAAGCCTATATTAACATACATAACAACAGAAGTTGAGAGCATATTTAGAAATGTTAACGTTTGTCTACTAAACGGCTGAGGTATGTAACGACTTACAAAGATTATACGAAAAGAGATAAAACGTGTACAAATAGTGTTTCATTAAACATTTTGTATCTACTACTATGGTCACTTGCATTTGGAATTTTAGCTTGTTTCAGAATTCGAGGTTATTTGTTCTTTCAAGAGCAATTGTATTGATTTTTGAATATCTATTTAGGAAAGTTTTTCCTATTATTTCTCTTACTTCTACACCAGTTTATCCATTTCTGTAGAAAATGGCATACATAGTGCTGAATGCCCAAGACCATTTCAGGAGAGAAAAGAAGAACGAGTGACCTTTACTACCTATTGATGCGCTACAAGATGTAGTAATAGTATAATACTTAATAATTATTTGGGTACCTTTTTTCTTGTTTCTAGAGGGTCGCTGCTGCCGTGGGAATTGCCTAAGAAAAGTTTGGTTTCTATCAATCACTAGATGGAACAGCACTAGGTATTAAGCTGACCAGGAGAAACCAGACCCGAACATGCCTAAAAAGTAATGATCTGCCAGTACCAGTTAAAATGGAAGTATGAAATAGTTTCTATAGCATACATAAGGACCGTAAGAAGATCTAATACATGAATAATCTTTATACTTATAAGTATATTTTTTATAGATGAACATATTACCGAAAAATCATAAAGGAAATTATTAGCAAGTCTTTTTTAGCAACCATTTTAAAAGATTTAAGCTTTAAATTTAAAATAGATAAAAGTTATTTATTTAATTAAACGTTTAGAAATTCCATGGCAAGTCAAGAACAATAATGATAAGATTCACCCATTAAAAATATGCGAAAGATAAGGATGTATTGTCAAAAGACACGTTCTTCATGTTGGCTGCAAAGAGCATTTTAGAGATAGTGCAAATCTCACTTTCACCTTAAAATTACAAACAATAGTGATGTACTTAGAGGTTTGCTAAAAACTCTACTTATGTACATATATCATATCTAAAGGATCAATTTCTTATAATATTGGATAAAGCACTATACAGTAGTATTTAATAGAAGCAAATAAGAGGGACAAGATGTACATAGTGGATAATTTATTAAGGGAACATGGTCATGAAGTTTCATGTTTACCTGCTTACAACTATGAACGTTATGTAGTAGATCTAGTTCAAAACTGGTACAAATATTTATCCAATGTAAATGCAAAATCATTAATTACTCAAGAAAATGAAGGCACTAGCTTCAAGTTCGTGGAGGAATCTAATAAATATTTGTAAAATTTTCTTTTCATTACTTGTAACACTTCTAGCTAGCAATATAGCTTGTGACTTACATACATTTACTTTACATGCTTGTATCTTGCATATATATATAAGTTTCATTCTTTGAAACACATACTTAAAATATCCTCTTTATATCCTGTTAAAGTTTCAATCAATGCTCCTGATCTTATATCACATAAATATATGTATGCACCAGTTGTACTTATTACTAATTTATTGTTGCCACCCCGTTTCATACTAGTTACTGGACACTTAAATGTAAATATGCTTTGATATCTAAATTTAAAACTAAAAGAATTAATGTATAATTAAAGTAAGATCAAATTAGAACTGTAAAACAAGGAAACGATAGAATCATTTGAAAGTATCCCCTAGAAAACGGTATGGATATCTGCGAATAAAAATCGCTATTAAGGGGTACTTAAAGTATTATTTCACGGCCTGCTGCTAATGTTTTTAGATTGTCGGAGATTAGCGATTGTGCAACAGATCAGATACTGGCTGGCGTACGAATGAATGGTGCAGCAATATGATGTTATTGTTGGGGATGTTATTGTATCAGGTACGGTTAAGGATTACAAGCCCTTCCATTTGAATATAAATCTCCCATGAATGTTCGACAAAAATATGTAACTAAAATGGGAATGAGATTATTTAAAAATTTACCAGACATCTTCCTAAATTATTACATCCAAATGAATTTGCTGAGTTTTAGAATACAAAACAAAATAATTTAGATTTATTCAAGTGCAATTTTCGAAACCGTTACACATTTATTTTATAATCAATTTTACAATATAAACTGCAAAATACACACCAACTCTATAAATTTACAATTAGTCTTCGTTATTTACACAGCACTGTCGGTACAAGGGTTATGCAGGGAATATTTCGACCAATGAGGGACGCTGCTTTAGGGACCAAAGCCGTAGTGGAGGGGCCCATATATACATACACATATATAAAATCAACCATCCCTTATATTAATTTAGTAGGAACCTAAAGTGCATTAGTTCTAGTTTTGTGCAATTAGTATAATTTTTTACAGTTTGTTTTCGATTTTTTTCGTTAGTGTAGTTTTTTGTTCTCTTTTATTTTACTTTTACTGCATATATTTGATAAATAGAAGCTCTAAGGAGATAAGGTGAGTGGTACTGCTTTTTTATAATAGCTTAAACTCATTAAAAAATTAAATTCTAGCGAGTTTAATTTCTTGTAGTCCTTCTGTTGTAATTAAAAATTTTATATGAGCCTAAGAAAATCTTTGAAAATTTGCCGAAACTAAGCATTATCCTTATACTTTTCAAATCGTAATGAAGGTGAAACCTTTGAAGCTTTCAAATTAGCTATTACTTTTCTCTGTTGTTCTCTTTAGCAATTTGAATGTTCTACTTGATTCATGTGTATAACATCCTGGAACTTGGTTGCTACAATATATTTAATTATTTAATTTAATTCACTAATAAGAAATAAAATATTTATAACCTCCATTTATTTTATCAAGACAGTAAGCTAAACTAATGAAACAGATGCCTTTTCTAATAAGGCTGCGTTTACTTTAATATTTTAGAAAAGAAAAGAATGCAATTTACTTCCTTGCTATGAGAAACTAAAGAGACCTGCTACATTTATTTTATCCAATAGACGAGTTTTTGCTTCACTCATAAGGGCCTACCTGTTATAACATTCCTTTAAATTATAATTCATGATGTCCTCGTGATTTTCTTTTTATGTAGGATCAGTTTTAAAAATATGAAACAATAATAATATTTATTTGTCATAGAATCAAATGATGATTATATACAATCATCAGTTAAAAAAGGAAAAAAGATATAAACGTAATATAGTTATTAAATCGTTTTACAAAATTTATATTATAAAAAATACTGTTATGCTATTTCCTTAGTATAAATACATTTCACATATAAATAAAACTTGAAGATATCAAATAATTTTTCATACGTAATATGTTTTTTCACAATTATAAATTTATTTGGTTATATACGTGAATAGGAATATTTACTGAGGTCATTAGTAGCATTGACGCATTAGAAGCTAAGAATGAAAACACTGAAAATATTGAAATATTAAGAGGAAGAAGCTACTAAACTTTAAAAAAATTCTGTTTCTATTCTGAGGCATCATTTTTTTACAGCTTTATATAAAAATAGTTGACACACTTTTGAGAATAATAATAATAATAAAAATAATAGTAACAATAATAATTAGTTATGCTAAGTAATTTAATAATAGCTCGCAATTTTATGTTAATTGTATGTCCATACTGTATAGCTCCAGATTTAAAACAGCTCTTTTTGAACAAAGAAAAACTACGTACTGGATCTGATAGGTGTCCAAAAATGTGTTTTGTTCGAATAAGTGTTTTTATTTAAATAAAAAAAATAACTATTCAAAAATATATATTGCAAATATAACAAGAGGGTTATTACCTATGGAATTATTTTACATAATTGGTTATAACTTAGCCGTAATATGATATGCAAAACTTTTTTCTAAGAGATCACAAAATAATACTACTGCTACTACAAAAGATAATTCCAAATTTTGGATGCGGATAGCGGACCAATAAATAAACAACACGCAACACATCAGCATGAACTACATCATGTATAGCATCCGTACTTTCTTGCAAGCAATATGGTCTCTCCACATAATCAAACCCAGGGGACGCTATTACTTTCTATAAAATTTAAAAAATGTGGAAACAAAAAATATATGTACAAAATTACATAAATTTAGAAAATTCCTTGAATCCATACCACATAAAAGTGATGATAGCGTTATTACTCAAAATTTTATGAGAGATGGTGTAGGTTACCCTTAAAGTCTGTATAAAAAACTACACTGAAATAACATCAGCATCCAGGAGCTCTATCATGCATGTAGATGAAGCTACTGCTCACTTTAGTCGTAATGTATGAGAATCTCGATGCTTTAGATTTGTTTGTTTGAGTTTTCGTTAAAGAGAAAATTTATGCGGCGATTCCTCAGTATATCGATGAGAGGCTCTAAAGAGTAGTACAAATGATACCCAGTAAATTTCAACTATGTTTATAAATAAACTAATTCCTATTCGAACAATCACTTGCGCATTGACAATTAACTAAATATCCAAAATTGAATTAGTCATGTTATAAAACGTAGTACACTACAATTTAATATATTTCAAATATATTATTTTGCCAATATATAATTTCAAAAGCAAATCATATCTCGCGTAATAAATAAAAATAAATTTGGAAAATATTACGATACATAGTGTTGCGATGTTACAATGTATGTTTCAACTAATTCCTGAAAATATACGAAGCACGATATAACATTTTCACATTAAGACTTTTATACATTTTATAACAATTTAATTTCAAAGCAATTTCTTTTATTCAAATATATATTTGTTTATTTTCAGATGGCTCACGCTGGATTCACGAATTTCGAACTTTCTTATGACGACAGTTCCGATTCCGGTTTCGAAATGTCCTTCAAATCAGAAACTACAGAATTCAACGACGCTCACAGCGATTACATAGATTTCGATCTGGATTGTAGCCACACACCTAAAAAATACAGCGATTTGAACACACCCGAAAAACAAATGCTTTACGAACGCTTCCACGGAGCTTTTCAGAGCTCTTTGGGAGATTTCGATAGAAAATATTCTCCTAATAAGTGCGACACTTACCAAAGTACATCCACAGGCCTTCCGGTTAATAGGAATCTATTTCCAAAGTCGGAGGAAGAAGATTTTTGCAACACTTTATTGTATAGTGATGGTGTTGAGCTAAAAACATCAACGCCCGTTAAATCTACAAATTTTGATGGGGCAACTTCTAAACCTAAAAGGCGCTACGCCACAGGTCGAAATAGGGTAACTAGAGCGAAAAGCCCAACCCAAATAATGAAAATCAAACGTAGTCGAAGACTGAAAGCGAACGATAGGGAAAGAAATAGGATGCACATGTTAAACGAAGCTTTAGATAGGTTGAGATGTGTTTTACCTACCTTTCCTGAGGATACTAAGTTAACGAAGATCGAAACGTTGCGTTTCGCACATAGTTACATTTATGCATTAATGCAAGCTTTAAATGATATAGATAGATATCCTTGTACTGAAGATAGTGTCAATATAAATGTTGGAAACGTTACGGTATCCATAAACAAACATGGAAATAGCATAACAACAAAGAACTGTGCACAGAGATATTCCACCGCTGTCGTTACTAGTGGTAATATTACAAATGCGAGTTTTATGCAGGATTACCACTATAAAAACGAAGAAGAAACGTATAATTGCTGCCTCGAAAAGCAAAATAATAACGAAGGTACCTCTAAGTATTTTCCGAGTTACAGTAATGACAGTTACTACGATGATAAGTTGCAATATTTCAATAACAATATGATGTATGAGTGCCTATAACGAGTACGCTATTTTACATAATGCAAAGGAGGGAGCGATATGTTAATCATTCGTTTTTCCTTTGTATTAGGGATGGTCTGCTTACAAAGCCTTGATTCTAGTCATTGTTCAGAAGATGTATATTTTCATACAAGAATTTTTATAGATTTTATAAACGTTTATACTTATGAGAGTAAGTTTAATTTAATAATGTGATTTTATAGCATAAATATTGTATATTTTTTGAAATGTACGTTTACAATCAAATTTTATTGAAACAATAAAGCTATATGAATTTACCATGAGATTTGTTTCTAGTAAAAAAGAAAACCAAACGACCTAAATTATGAACAACAACGATAGAGCAGAGCCAATTTTAGTATACATTTTCGTTTAAGGTTTATTGCTTATGCTTGTTTATAATATACGTATATATTTTATAATTAATTCTTGTCTCAAGTAACTTGCCAGTCTTTGAGTTTCTTATAAACAAAATGGGTATTTTTCTTTGTAAATTCCTTTATTTACGCCTAAATCCAAAAAAAATTATGTGTATAATACTTTGCCGGCGAGCTAAAATAGATTGCTCTCCCTTGAAGAAGAAAGTTAGTTAAACAGGTTGCGTAGCTGAAGTTGGCGAACAGAATGAGAGGGTTACGCTTCTAAAGATTTGGGTAAGTCTAATGTAATTGAGTATTGCTAGCTAAACAAATTTCCAAAGATAAAAAGCCAAAAAAAAGTTAATCTTAGTATAATGCACTCCGCCAAAAAAGTATCACATAGACTACGAAAAGGTATTTACGCTAGTTATGAGTATACAAAGAAAATCATACAATTAGTTTTTATAGAATAAGTTATTTTTTGTTATTACAGAAACGTTTTAGCAAAATGCAATTACACATGGTTTATTTAGTTGTTTATTGAAAGCGTTCCTATACGGACAAATTTTAAAATGCGTTGTTAAAATACTTTACTAACGTTATTAGTAGTAGTTTCAACACCAGAACAAGTGCCTGGAATAGTTGCTTTCATCGACGATGGGCGTTCTCAAACATACGTGGCTAATTTAATGAATATTAATCAGTCAAGTGTTTCTAAGGCAGTAGCCAGATATAGAGAAACTGGAGGTTACATATGAAAACCGCTGCCATGTTGTCCAAGCTATACTACTCCCCAAGATGACCGGATTTTAGGACTACAAACTTTACATCGGAGGTATGTAACTGCAACGCAATTACAGATCGATTAAGCTAGAGTAAAAAATACTCCAATAAGCACCAAAATCTTTCGTAATAGAATGGAATAAGAGACGTACAGTAAGTAGCCGTTACAGCTCGTTGTCTCACTCGGAATCACCAAAAGGTTTGCTAGGAAACATGTCAATTGAGAAATGAATGACTGGGTCAACATACTTTTCAGAGATGAATCAATATTTCGTCTTTACACCTCAGATAGATGTATATCAGTGTACAGACGAGACGATTAGCGCTATTCTCAGTACAACATTAGATCCACGCCTAATTTTGGTGATCGTTCTAGCATGGTTTGGAGAAGCATCCCTTTAGTAGGGCGTACGGAGTTAGTATCAGTATCAGAGGTACAATGACTGCCCACAGGTATATTACAGACATTTTAGAGGATCATGTAGTACTATACGCACTAGTAATAGGCAACGAATTCCAGTAAGTCCAGACATGAATCCTATCGAGAATGTGTGGGACTATCTTCAAAGGGAGGTACGTATATGGACCCAACATGTTACCTCAGTAGAGGGACCAGAAGATGCCTTTCGTGAGGATTGGAAGAATTTAGATCAACCTCATATACGGAGGTTGATTGAATCCATGCCAAATCGAATGCAGAATAGGAACCAGAGGTGGCAATGTCGAGTGTTAACCTAATATCCTCTAATTCCTTTTTCCAAAAATGTAATTTCTTTTACCATATCTGCTTATTAAAAATTTCGAATATGAGTTTCTGTTTTCATTTGGTCCCTATATTATTAAAATAATCATAATAATTGTATCTTGGAGTGTATTAGAATATATTTAAAAGTTCCTTCAGCCATGAAATCATTCTTGTGCTACAAAAATGAATTATGCGATACCTTTTTTACGGAGTGTAATTTATATAAATATTACTCTATGCATTTTGATTCCCTACTTAATTTATTTAAACCACTTAGCTATAAAATTTATCGTACAAAGAAAATCAAAAATGGTTCTATTCAAGAAATTGTTTAAAAAAAATTTCCAGGTTGTCGGTTGTTGTAACCTTTGTTCCCACGAGCTACCTAAGATATTTATATTTTTGTTATTATCATGTTATTTATTATTTAAGGCAAAAAGATAATGACGGTGCTGTATTCGGAATTTAATAAACAAGCTAAAGATACAGTAAAATATAGAGTATTCCCTTTAAATTTTCATTTCGACCTTTTTTGTTTTTCGGCTGTTTCACCTAAAAAGGAACATAAAATGTCGTCATTTTTAATTATTTTAATGCTAATGAAAATGAATAATGCGTAACGAAATATTTTCTTTGCATTTTTGGATACCAAATAACAATACTTGGTTCCATTTTTTAGACGATTCGGAGATTCTTAATTATTCAATATGTCACAATTACTTAAAAAAAAGTTATTTTCTTACGTGAGTACGGATTGGGATCAAGTAAAATCTAGTGAGTCTGAGCACGCTAATCGCACAATTAAGTATATAATACTGATGGTCTCAATCTATTAACGCTTTGTTAATCGCTTACTGTTGAATTCATTAAAATCTTATGTATCCAATTCAATTGAACATTGTACAAAATAAAGCAAACGAGAAAATATGATGAGCATATTGCTGACTTCACACAGGTTTTATAAGCCTTAAAATTTTGCCGAAATCTGACGGATAAATAAGGTTTTACAATCATTTAGAGCAAACTATTTGTTATGCACGTTTCAGTATGGAGAAAGAACTAAATAATTCATGACAAGCTTACAATTGCAAAGATTGTCATGAACCGACCACTAAGTCAAATATTCTACGTGGCGAGTGCTTATCAAATTTTACAACGTTGGCTGCTTCGTGTTTCTATTTTCTTTTAGAAAGACGTTGCAATACTTATAAAATTAATTTGTCAAAATAAATTGACAACTTATGTGCAGAAACCTTGTAAGTAGTAAGTAACTCTATTATAGTTCATATTTAGAAAGATATCGTATTCCAATTTTGTTCTTCAATGAAAATTGAAATGACAATCCAGTGCTCATTATTTGAGTTAAAAGGCCGGTATGTTAGCCATTATTATATTTGACCTATCTTTCCTTCGGCTAAGTTTTAGTAGCCTACTCCCAAAATTTTGCACAATCTGCTAGATAGATAAGTTTTTAAAATCATTTAAAGTAAGCCATTTGCTGCGTTCTTTTTATGTTTTTAGAAAAACCGTTAAAGAAACTGAAAAAGAAGTTACATAAATATTATGATAAATCTGTTTCCTCCCATGAAATGAGTTCGAAGTGGTTCACTGCGTTCAGAAGTAGTCATATGAACACATATGATGGGTACCCGGATGTTCAGTAACAGAAAAATCATTTATAAAATCCACGTCATTGTAAACAGCCACTGCCGAATAAAAGTGCGCGAGATAGTTAATATCATAAACATATTAACTCAATGGGTGCACAGTATTTTATATCAACATGTAAACATGAAAAAGTTAGGACGAGTACTGCATCTGTTTAATGTTGACAAAATGCGAATTCGTGTTACAATGTCAAACGAGTATATGGCTGAGTTCGAACGAAATCCAAGAGGATTTTTCGTTGATGAAACCTGTATACATTATTATATGTCAGATACAAAAACACAGTCAAATGGATTTCTCCTGGTGAATACTCCAAAGTAGTCAAAAATCGCTTTTTCGCACAATACGATTATGACCACGACCTTTTAGGATTCAAGAAGTGTCATTATTATTGACTATTTGCTGAAGGAGAGGTCAATATTATTTTGATGTACTGATACGCTTCGATGACAAACTGTAGAAAAAACGACCGCATTTATTCATAAGAAAGGTTTTGTTCTATCAGGATAACGCGTCCTTCCATGTATCCCCTGTTACAACCGCCAAATTTGTCGAATTAAGATGCAAATTGCTATTACAATATTCAAGATATCTAGCCCTGGATGTTTTTTTTGTTACCAAATTTGAAAAAGTGACATAGTCAAAAAAGATTTGGGATAAATGAGGAGATAGTGGCCGAAATGCTTGCTTATTTTGATGAATTTTCGAAGAATTATCTTTTACACAGCTTGAAAAAATGAAAAGTCTCTGGGTTAAACATATCCCTTATTCTAAAATAAGCATCTCATTGAAAAGTCACCCTGTCGTTAAAATGGTCCTCGTAATTATGGTTTTTTCTTAATTGCCATTTCATCAGAATAACACATCAGTCTTAATAACAATTTAGTTATTGGTTTCTAAGAACCTGTGCAGCTCAAAAATAAATTATTTCGAATTAAATAACACCAGATGTTTACCTAAATATAGTACATGAGCATAAGTGCAATAAAACAAGAAATAATATTTACATTCGCATATTTAAAGGTAGAACAAGCGGAACTGTATCGGTTTAACTGTGATTTCACGGCGGCAAATCAAGCAGTCTTAGCACGCGACAACCTGCGATCAAATCAGGACACAGCTGCCTTGATCAACCGACCAGAACAACCCCTCGGTCCGTATACACGTAGAAGTATAGGGGGTCGCATTCAGGACTATCGCTCAATGCGTCCGACGCACTAACGACATTCTATACGCAATAAATTATTTTCGACGATAATCGCTCACCTTTGTGCCTTAAACGACTTTTATCTTTTATGTTGCATGTCATTTGTTTGCGCTTTTGTCTCGCGGTAAACTAAAAAAAATTCAATTTCGATTTTCTGCAATCTTGCTTAATTAGAGCTACCAACAAAATTCATCCCTAATCTTACAAATCGTTAGGTACCGTACGCTTTTGCAGCGTTCGTCGATCTACAAAGGGGTTCTTTCCCCAAATTCGAATCTACTTCAGAATGTTATATATTTTGTAGTGGAGAAGTCAAACTGCACGGGGGTAAGTTGAATGGCTTGTTTATGCGTTGGAGGGTTAGAACTGCGCACCTGTTAATGGTGGCGGACTTTAAAATATGAATATTATTAACTTTGAAGTATCATTAAGTACGTTGGTTTTGGTTGAGTAAATAGGTTGCTTTAAAAATGAAAAAAAGGAATGCGTCTAGCTTGCTAAACACTAAGGACCACAATTAAAAGTGGATTTATATATTATGTGAATTGCTTATTGGCTATCCTTCCACAAGAATGCAATTTGGTAGCTTTTATTACGTGGATATTTCAGACTAGATTGCTGATTATAAATAACATACTTAAAACATATATCTAATTCTAATGCGTTTTAAATTCTTCGTCCATTTGCTTCTTGTTATCCCTGATTGTTCAGTCACGGTTTAGATAAAAGTTGAACTACTGAATTCAAAACCTTAACTCAAACCGTCTAGTCGATTTTAAGAGCATCAATAAAACTACACTGGTATCACTGGAAACACAAACAACGCTGTTAGTATTCTTCATATCAAATATCAGCCAATAGAAACTCCTCTAAGAATTTTAAATGTTCTCATCTGGAACGTGTCTGCATAATCATAAGATACAAAATTTGTCAATTCTTTGTAGCGGTATTGCTACTTATTAGCTGATCCTTCATCTGAAATAACTTGGTTTTCGTCTATACGAGTATGGCAAGATAAATACCCGTCTTAAGGAAACCAACGTAATAGTTTTGCATTTAGTATATTTATTTCTCGACGTAATATCCTTGTAGCTCTATACACTTACAATTAGTTCGGTGATGTTTTTCAACCTTCTTAAGTGCTTCAAATAACACCGCCCAACAAAATACATTTTTTTGTCGTGGTGCCTGTAAAATACGAACTGATTTAGGGTATTTCTGATATGCTGGTTCCAACAATAATTGGTATTTCTTCCTAGCACTTCTAGCTTTTGAGATACACCACTGTGAAATTTATTACGTATGAGTAATAAATTTCATCGTTATTTATTACTAGAACAGATGCTTTCTAGCTTTCACACGCTCGGATGTAATATGAGCCTCAAGATTCATTACCTTTACAGCCACTTACATCGTCTTCCAGAAAATTTAGATGATGTTAGTGAGGAACACGGGGAAAGATTTCACAAAGATATCAGCATTATGAAGGAAAGGTACCAAGAAAGATGAGATACCCATATGATGGCCGATTTCTACTGGCATCTCAGCGAGACTGTTCCGGTAAACCTCACGCAAAGAAATCTTGTAAAAGGAATTTTTCAACTGATGATTGAAAGTTATATATGAATTTTTCTCTGATAAATAAATACCTCATACCCATTTTTTCGTGTTTCAGTTAACAGTTATCAAATAGTAATAATTAAAAAGTTACGTACATAACAACACATTATATCTAATTTTGGCGAACTTTTCCTAAATGGGGCAGAGAGAGTGAATTTCGAAATCTCGATCTAATAGAGCGAATCTGACGGGATTTTTGGTTTAGACACCCTAATATTGCTTAATTACACTTAAAAAATTCGAGGCACCAAAATGTGTGTTGGCCAGTGTAATAGGATTTGCCCAATTCGGCAAAGTAGGCATTTGTTTTGGCAGTAACCTACCACAACCTCTTTCCGTCAAACCATATTTTCAAGTTAGCAAAAAGAAAGAAGTTATAGGACGTCAAATTTGACGAATGTGGTAGATGAGGCACCAATTTGCAGCAACTTAGTATCCAATCGGAAAAGAACTACAGGAGCGCTACTGTGCTTAAAAAGAAGTATGAAAATTAAGAAAAGAACCAAACAAAAATTTGCAAGTGCTGTATAATAGGTACAGGTGGAGAACCAGCTTCCGATATAAATACCATCTGTATTGACGAAGAAATAAAATAAATAAAAGTTCGTTTAAAAGGCTACTTAAAAGATACTTTATACCGAAACATGCAATCATAATGGAGGTCCTTTGAACATATTTAGTCTTATTATTTCCTGTAAATCAAATCCTCTAAATGCTATCCACCAGGCTTTTGATTATAAGCAAATCTATGGACATATTCATTTTGTACGGTGCAAATGACATCAGTACTAATTAGACTCAATTCATACCCAATTTTATTTTTCATATCTTTTAGATTTTCATATATAGATTTTAGATATTAACTACTCTTATTGATCCTCACCTACCGATCCACTTCACAGAGCATTTGATTTAAAGGAAACAATCACTTCTTATCTAGAATAATAGTAGATGACGTCATTGCTTGAAAACGACATGTGGAAGAAACGTAAAATTGCTGCAAAAATGTATATTTAAGAAAATAGAATTGACTATTTTTTAAAAACAAATTGCTTCAAATTTAATGAAGTTATTTCATAATCTGCCGCACATTTTCAAAGACGCAATTTGAAAGTTCAACCTTTTTGTTCGCAGAAGATTACCTTTGAGGCAAAAATCCTATAAGTATTTTTATATATGCTATATGTATTTTAATTAGTAAATTTACAAAGGCATAAAGAAATTTAAATTATAAATTAGCAATCTAGAAGAGAAGATTATCATCCTAAGAAAGCTCCAGATTAAAAGCAAGCACTCACAAAATTCAATTTTAAAATCGATTCGAAAATAAATCCTTTACATCAAATATTTTGTTTGAAATAGATGCTGATAGCACGTAAACATCTTTGTGTTAACTTACGTCTTAAAACGTTTAGTTTAGCTACTTTCCTCTTTCCATTATGTTCATTACGTGCAACCCCGCAGTTCATCTTGTACTTTCCAAATCAGATCAATATTTTTTAGCCGCTGCTAAAAGGAGAAAAGCCAAGCCTGTACTTAGAGAGAGGACTCGTTGTATTGATGGGTGAGCTAGCGCAGTACGGATATCGCCCCGTAATGAAATCTCTTGTTAGAGAAGACAATGGACTAGAATTACGGCAGTTTGCGGGACTGGCCCCCTGGGGCTCTTATGGACCCATTCGAGCTCCGCGAATTGAATTGCTTACAATAGCACACCGGCTAATGTTTAAATATATACGCGGTGCTCGTATTGTATACCCGCTACAGTATACACGTTAAGTACGGCCAGAATTTTATGGAGGTAGGACGCAATAGCCCGTAAAAATGGACATTTGGTTATTACAGATAAAAATGTAGTTATCCCGAATGTAATTCGAACGTACATATATTGGATCGATAAGGTATTAAAAAGCTATTATTTGTATTACGAAGGAAGTATTGAGATGTATTCGTTCATACCTAGTGTAGCCATAAATATGATTACAAAAATATAATCTGAAAAATCAGTTTGCCATGACTGCTTTCGTTTTAGTACAAATTCTCAAATTGGCAGTTCGTAATTTTTTGATATTTGTATTTTTCGAATTTAATAAGCAAACGCAACATTTTGATGAAGTGGGATGAAAAGGAAAATCGAAAATTGAATATAAGTAAAATCAGAGGTTCATGTGCGAAATAGTAAATTAAAGAAATGTAGGATTGCAAGGGAAAACTGCTTACGGTAGTGTTATACTTTTTAGTGAGTCGAGTGACACTAAAAGAGAAGTTCAATAAACAAAAGTTTATGCCTCGCGTTCAATAGAAACAAAATAACTTTTTGGAAAAATTTAAGGAGGACATCACCTAGCTATTATAATGGTAATTAGCTAAGATGATGCTTTGCAGTTATATTTTTGTGAGAAGAACATTGAAGCTTTTGCTGTAGTGTACTAAGGAATTAGTTTAGAGAGAGAGACCTAGTCCAAAATCAGGACTGCAGCTTTTAGCAGGATTCGAAAACACACCATAAACCTAAAACTACCCAGAAATTGTTGGAAGAAAACGTTTCTGACTTTTAGTACATATGATTGACATTCATCAAACCCAATCGGTTACGCCAGGACTTTTCAAAATTTTATCAGTCCGCGGCGCACACTTGAGGAACACGTGAACTATAAAATAAGGCTTACTTCAGAGATTGTTTAAACATTGGGTCTCTAAAGGAATCTTTGGTAAAGGCACGTATAAGTACTGATGATTGGTCATAAAGATTGAAGACATGCATTAAGGCCAAATAAAGTCACTGTGAGTGAAGTCTTGTCTTTCTAAAATTTATTATGTTTTGTAAAAATATAAATAAAAGTCCTTAAATGAAGTAAATTTACCTTTTCTACTTCAAGTATAGTAGTATTTATAGCTAGATTAGGTACATATAATATAAATATATAATATACCATATAAAGGTGATGCTTCCTCTTACATAGAAACCATGAAAAAGTTACTAGCTAACTAACTAAGTACCTCAATTAATAAAAACCAAAATGACAGGTGAATCTCTTTCAAAATCAATAGTATTTATTCAGGATGCGACGTTGATTATGTGAGTTTGCTGACTAGATATGGCTTTACATCTTTATCCGACCAAAAGATGAAATTTAGGAGCCAAATTGATTAACCACACTATTCATGGTCCATCCCTTCTCTACGTAAGTTACGAGGTTCTTCCACTTCTGATGTCCAACCATATAAAACAAATATGACTTAACTTAGTAAACCAAATGCTGGGTTCTTACGACTTAGATCGTAAATCCACAATATGGTGTACAAAAGTTTGTACCTATGATGATGACTACACTCAACGTATGGATAATCTCTAATGAACTAAATAGATAAATTTTTAACGTTTTTAGCCGAACTTGCTGAAGAACTCATAACAAAAAGAAGCCAGAAAACTTTGATACATCGTTCTGTAAAAAAGGGGCATATATTGTAGGCAGCACAAGAAAACGCTGAAAAAAATGTAATGATCAAAAGAAATAAATCAGGACATTAACTATGTGCAAAGTACGCGAAATTCTGCGGTGCAAGCATTGCTCTCTCGATGTTCATATTTTGAAAATGAAAGCTGCTATAGTTACGTTCTCTTTTTATTGATTTGGCGTCCGGACTGATAGTATATTGTTGTATTCCTCTCAACACATGGAACGTTTTTAAAAAAAGGCAGTTTTTGACACCAGGGCAGCTTTTATTGCGAAACTCCGTAACACACAAATTACAATTTGAATATAAATTGAAAGTATGAACACAACTTAACAACTTGATTATATTAGAATTATAATCGAACGTAAATAAAACATAAGTTGAATATAAGTTTAACAAATTACATGAATTACACGACACGACTTAAGACGGACAATGTACTACTCTTAATTATGCAAGGGTACTTTTGCGGGTTTTGTGCGCAGCGCTTATATACGAAATAAAAGTGCTTACTAGATCCTTGTTCTTATATACTACACACATACTTAAGGATTACAGCAATATACATTCCACTCAAAAGAATTGATGGTGCATATACATATATCATTTCCTCTCACTGCAATCCTTTATTCGAAACGCATATTTTTTAAAAACCCTACTTATTGACGACCGTCTTCAAAGAGTTAATTCTCACGTCAAGCAAATTTAAAAAGGAATAGGTACCGTGCAAAAAACTAATGTTATTACTTCCGCAGCATCACACGGTCAAATAAACCGACTGGAAATTTGTAAATCTAAAGGCTAAAGACAAAAATTTCGCTTTTTTATCATTTAGCTGGTCAGACAAGAATGTTATACAACTTGTTAAAAAAGAAGGTACGAATTAGTTGCTTCTAGCATTTATTAAGAGAAGTTTTCATCCAACATTATTTTAATTCATATATAAATGGTTTTAGAAACACCCGTATTGAATGAAAAATACTCTATCGCTATGTAGTAATATTAATTGAAATAATCAAACTAGAGACTTTCGAATGTAAAATGCTCCTGAAGCCTTCTGCTTACAAACTTTCAATTCAATTTCAGACCTATTAAAACTCTAAACAATTGAATATTTCATTACACTACTATCATATTTAAATATTTCCCACAGTTCAGCATTACAGTACAGCCCATAAGTACGTAGTATATTATTTCATATGGCCCTTTTTTAGGGTGTCGATTTCCGCGACAGATTTTTTAATATCCACTCGAAACAGGCACCTCTTTACGATTATCTTCATCGTTATCTATGATATCCTAATTATTCTTAATTCGAGACACGTTTCATCTATACGAGGTCACGTGCCAGACGCACTGCACTGTCCTACTTGGGGTGAAATTAACCGCCGTAATATTGTCGCGACACGTGCCATCGCCGACAAAATATTTACTTCGAAACCAGTAGCAAGTGGCAGCACGTGATCTTAACAGAATCACTCTATGGTTTCCGCGTATTTTTCACGCCTGATAGAAAGACTGAAGTGGTAATGCGATAAATTTGCTGTACTAATAAGGTGGTTATGATGGGTAAAAATATCAAACAGTCCTCAATATAATACTTTGTTATTTTTTAGGTTACTGTGGGAAGCAATGATAGCGTGGTAACGAAAGTGTTTAAATATATTTTTTATATGCTACGGTTATGACAAGCTAAAATAGCTTATAACCCCGTTGGGTCGCTCATTACCGATAACAAAAATAAAAAATAAAAACTTAATAAAAGAGGTTGTATTGGATATGTCTAATTACGGGACTAAAAAGCTTTACACGTATTTAAATCTATCAATGGCGTCAAGAGTAAATTGTAAGCTTTGTTGCGCTTTTATAAACGTTATATAAGATAAAACACCTTGCAATATTCTTCATACATACCAATTCCCTTATATTAAAACTACATATTCAAAAGCATTTTAAAATCTATTCTGGCACTTCAACAACTCACAATTCTACTGCAGAGTCACGAAATGCTTTGATTAACATTACACGAAAGCAAGTAAATCACTACGTATTTCCTTTGAATTGAACAACGTGTATATCTTTATATATTTACTTATATTTCGGAGTTCTCTCTAAACAGCAATACCATCATTCTTTTGTAAAGTACGATGTTAGCAAATTATTTTATATTTTGTTGAAGCTTGGTTTATTGCAGATCCATCTTTGAAAAATTCAATCAAATTAATAATTCTTTCCAGAGTAATAGTCAACTCCTTAATAAAGTTCACTGATATTCTGAATGTAAGCATATCCTGTTCATATAGATATGCGACTGTATAAATATAACCAATTTCAACGCTTTTAAATTCTATTTCATTCCTTTTAATGAACCATCTTGCATATTAATCTATTGTCGAATTTTTCAACAATTCGTTCTTTAAGTATATAATATATCTAAAGCAGCCGTTTTCTGGTAGAAGTAATAAGAATAGTTTGTTCCGCAAATATGACTGCAAAGGCTTTATTCATTTTTTTTAAATGAATTTTTAGCTTGATGCTTGCTTTCAAAACATTGTGTACCCCACAAAAGATTTTCATGGGATTAATCACGAAATCCACGCAATCGTATTAAGATTTTCTGATATTTTTTTATGGAGAACAGGGAATACTGAATTTGGTTATTTTCATGTCTTACAATAAAATGATATATACATCTGTATGTGCAGAAAATTCAATATACATATCTATATATACATGTAGGCTTTTTTATTCAAATATTTAATTCTCATATGAAATTGTTAACTATATTATTTGTATAGTTCTGCAATAAATATATTCCTGTCGAGTCCTTTATGCAATATTTGCCTTTATGTAATATACACTGTTTTATTTATTAACTACGCTAGAGGATAAGAAGTGGCTGAATGTTAATTACATATACCAGGTTCTTTTTTTTATTACACGTACATTTTTCCAATGTATAACACTAAAAAGAAAATTGTCAATGCACTAGGAATATAGCTGGCAGCCAGTTATACACCAGCACCTACAATTTATCACTTTTTAAGTAGGGTTGCGGTGGAGAGAAAGAGAAACATTTTTATGTTAAATATTTTTTAAATAATTTATTCATTCATCATTCTCGAATTATATATGTATATATATATATGGTACCAGTTTAAGATGGGTTAGGGACATGATTTCAGTTGATTATCCTCAAAGGTCTATACTCTGTGCGAAAACTATTAGCAATATTTTTAATAAATTGAAACTAGGAGGTTGTTTTTTAAGTTCCCATAAAAAAGTAATAAAACTAATCACATTTTATCAGAACACATGGAACTGAATATTCTATGTTACGTAAAGGAACGCTCTCTATGATCGCTTTTAATTGAAACAGCTCGGTGCACAAAACTCTGAAAGAATTCAGAGCATTAGAAGCCATACAAAATATCAAACCATCAACAACATCCCGATGAAAATAAGGTTGAACAATGTGTAATTTGTAAAATGAAAGTATAGACATTTTGAATAAAATATATTCACCGCGAAAACCCGAACGCAGTACTCTCAAAAAGTTGATGCCTAGATTGAAATAATAAGCAATAGACTTACTGGCCCATTTCCTTTTGATCGAAACACCGCTGCAACAAAATGTCTGGATCTATTGCGAGACCACATTACTGCATCACTTGATATGGTGAGTGTTTATGAACCTTGATGTCAAACGGATGAAATTCCGCCATATTCTACTAAGGTTTATCTTAAATAACGCATTCCAACCATGACTTCGCTTTTTTTTTGAATAACGCATATGATGGCCCTCAGGGTCAAGCAGTTTGTCTCCGAACTTTGGGGTTAACTGGAGAGCAAAATTTCCTAACGGGTACGTTTGACTAGTTCTACTTCGCTTCTGATAATTGTAATTATCTTACTATTATTGTTATTGTTACTATTACTATTAATTTAATTTAATTACTATTAATAAACGCACGATAACCACAATATGAATCATACTTTACTACTGCTAACTTATAGAAATATTACTACATTATTAGTCTTTTTTGTTTTTCTTTAAGTTTATGTATTGTACAACTTTCCAACTAACTGCTCAAGGTTTACAATTGGTTTCTTATTTTTTCAACTCATAATTTAGTTTTATTGTGTTAAACGTATGACTGAAACAGAGGTTATAATTTATAAACGTACTTATAGGATATGTACACATATAAAAGGGTTCAAATATAGAAATAAACTTTTAAATTAAGTATATTTGCTAATTTTCTATGAAAATGCTTCCTGATCTCATCTCTTTAATTACCGTTGATACATTTTTGCACTAATGTCTTTTGTTAACCACAATACGAAGATAATACTACCCGTTTACTTTTTCATTCATTGTTATTAGACAATTAGATAATCGAAATATATATATTATCATGCTTTAGCAATATTCAAATCAATTGCAAATACAACAACAATCTTTCAAATTTAATCTATCCACGTTTTTGCAATATACTAGAACTTTCTTGTGACTTTTACGTGTTGAGAGATCATCTTTTATAGTATGATTTCAAATAATCGATTGAATTATACTCAGACAGAGATAATATCTTTTATTGCCTAGAACTTAAAGTATCTTAAGAAGAAAATATGTAAATATTAAATACTGTTTGGTATTAGCATCCTTTTCAGCGCATGTTATAAAGTAAAACGTCATCCTTTTCTCTCTTACAAGCTAATTTAAAAAGCTCAATTTTGAACATCCTTAAAAATCCTTGTTTATTTGCTTCGTACGTCGAATGTTAGACACGACCTTTTCATACAGCAGTTAAGAGCCCGAAGCTCCCAATCTAAAGCGATCCCGTTCGATATTTACTGTACGCTTGTATTATTTCCGCGATGTAGACCAGCACAGTGCCACAATGGCCCTAATCCACCCCTAACTCAACCTGACAAGGGATTATCACAGCTTTAGCCGGAGGCCATTATAGGGTGGAGACGGACATTTACTAAAATATCCTTTTATTATTTATAAGCTTTCTGGTCCGCGGTGTGTGTGTAGTATTTATTTACACTAACTATTACTGCCGCATGTGAGAATGTGGAAAATTCGTAAGATTATTCTTGATTGGCAGGGTAAATTCGAAATGTGCTTTATTGCGGTGTGTTGTAATTATGATAAAAGTTGTTCAATAGAAAGTATTGACCATAAAAATATACAACTGGCAGCTTTCCCTTGTTAATACCAATGCTGATTGTATTTAATCCGGAGTAAGTAGAGCATTTGGTAACGCTATTTAGAACAAAGGTACATTATGTTGTATTATATATTAGGCATTTCAAAAGGTTAATTTACACATTCAACAAAAGATGGAATTTCTTTATTCATAGTTTAAGATGATCAATATTAAGAGGAGATTTCTACCTAAAATATGTTAATTTGGATTCCCACAGGCATTTTTATGTGGTCGTTGATGCCCATACCAGTTCGAGATCCACCAAATCCGCATTCAATATTGTCTAATGATCATCTAACACGGTTCATCGAAGCTGTATTGCGTCGAAATTGCATCCATAGTAGAGTACTTTAGATTATTTACATTAAGTTCTTTGCAATTTTTTACGTGTTCTCTAAGATCCTTCGGCTTTAGTGCAGCGCATGCAAGCCGCTGGATTTGTTGCAGTTGGTGTTGCAAAGTCTTTTTTATAATTGCCGCATATGACGAAAGGATCATTTGTCACATATAATATCCTAGATTCTACCGAGAAGTCTGCGATATGTTCATAAAAAGGGTATATGTGTTTCGATTGAGAAAATATTCAGTTAACTACAGAAAGAGCAATTCATGAACGCATATTTTTATGCAATAGAGCCACAGTTATGATCGCATCAATAAACACCATGTTTGTTATAACAGTCATAGTAATTTTGATGATTTATAAGATAGCTATTGATAAATAATACTTAGCTAATGAAACAAATATATAGGTAATATTGGAAAAAATCCTCTATTAATATATAAAAGTAAACAAGAGCTGTTAATTATATTTTCCAAATGCGTTAATTATGTAACTCTAATTTTGTCAAAGTACAAAACTAATGAGCTTATCCAGCTGATCTAATATTTAACGTAACTTAAAAATATAAAAAAGCAAACATTAGGCATTACAATTTATAAAAACAGACCTGAAATGAATACGTAGGCTTCCACGGCCAGAGTTAGTAATAAATGAACTACTTCCGGAATTGGACCGTGTCATGATGAGATAATATAGAAATTAAATAAGAGTAAGAGGAGAAAGATAAAAAGAAGAAGAATGAAGAAAGGGGGACATGACAAAGGACGAAACGTGAAAAGAGTAAAAGAAAGAAAGGAAGACAGAAAATGGAAAGAAAAAAGAACAAAAGGGATCTCGACGTTTCGCCTCCGTCGTAGGAGGCTTCTTTATCAGAAATAGGAGAAACCAAAGTGGCACGGTAACTCGACGTGTAAACCACGGTAGAGGCAAAACCACTTTGGCAGACGGTTACGATGACTCGGCGTGTTAACCGCCTCTAGCACGTCTTTTGTTCTTTTTTTAATGGTACAAACAAATCCGCAAAATTTTGCAATTAAAAGAATTTTTAATAATTTATTGCGAAAAAAATATTTGCAATGTGTACAACATTTTTTTAAGAATATAGAATTTCTTCGGGTTTGGAACTTAAGCAACCTACGATGGTTTCTACGTTATAAAAGGATATCTTTCACATATAAACCAGAATACACAATATTTTTTTTCCAATTGCATTTTAGTGAGTACTTAAAACTTGGCAACTGTACCAACTTGAGCTGTACAGAATCGATAATAACAGAGATAGCAATAGTGTGCATTTAATTCAGATCAGCAAATACTGGGTGTTCCAAAAGTCTTTTTCGATTTAAAATAAATACACGCCTAGCTTCCACGGCTAGAGTCAGTAATAAATGAACTGTTTCCGGTATTGGATCGTGTCATGATAAAGTATATAAAAGGAAGAATAAATAATAATAGCAAGGGAAACAAGTAAATAAAGAGAAGAGGTGAAAACCTTCTGAAGGTTTCAGCCTCTAGCGTGGTTAACACGTCGAAACTGGTTTTATTTCTAAAGTGGTTTACATGTCGAGTTACCGTGCCGCTTTGGATCCCTTGTTTCATTTCTCCCGAAGAAGTCTCCTACGACGGAGGCGAAACATCGAGATTCCGCCTTTTTCTTTTTCTTTCCTTTTTATTTCCTTTCTTTTTACCGCATTCTCCTCTTTTCCCTCTTTATTTATATATTTCTCTTCTTTCCCCTTCATCTCTTTTTCTATTTCCTTGTTTTCTCTTACTATTAGTATTTATTTGTCCTTTTATATACTTTATCACGACACGGTCCAATTCTTTTCCAATTTGTTTTGTTTACTGCGCGAACTCAATCTCGAGCCCTGCCCTTGGAAATTAGGTCGCTATAGAGCGCTTTACGGAAGCAGCAAGACCGCCATTATTGGAGTACAACAAATCCAAATCCGAAGCATGGAAGGCCACTTTGCTTACCAAAAGATACTGCTTGGGCTGCAATGTCAGCGCAAACAATTGTCAGCCTGGACACTTTTCAAGATAGCAGAGGTCGTAGAGCAACCGTAAATTCCTCGCGATACATGCAGATAATTAATAACGTTTTTACACCAACCTTGCGGAATTTTAATGATTTTAATCGGGACACTTGGTTCCAACAAAATGGAGTCACATCTTACATGTCTAACCTGTCCTAAGTAACTGTCCCTAAAATTTTCCCTGGAAAATTGATATCCAGATGCAGCGGTATAAACTGGCCGGCGCGTAACCCCAACTTGACACCAATGAATTTTTTCCTATGGGGCTACCTTAAATCAAAGGTATATAGCAATACTTTCCACTCTCTAAATTAATTGAAAGAGAATATTCGAGAAGAAATGGCAGCTATCCCGTAGAATATGTTTCGAGCAGTACTCGAATATTTTGTCTCACATTTGGAAGAATAACAGCAAAATCACGGAACACATTTAGAAGACATAATTAAAAGGCAAGTTCCTAAAGCCTGTATTATAATAAAAAATGAACATTTATTCATTAAGCCTGACCGTTATTCTATTATATTCTTTTTATTTTGAAAAGTACTTTCAGAATACTTGTATATAGTAAAAGCATATATAGTAATATAGCAGAGTATATTAAAAATTATGGCCTTCTTTTTTTAACTCTACTTAATTGTTTTCCATTCTACTCGATAAAGTGACTAAACACTTTACTAGCAATCCGATAGCGTTCCAAATTGAAACCAAATACTAGCAAATCAGAAACTAATCGAAATCGACTTCGGCATTGTTAAAAGTCGACGGTAGAACGCAACCACTATAAAGCTCGATATCTTCCTCTTATAGCTCCGTCTCCAATGCAAATGAAACAAAACAAATCGTCGGTAACCCGATATTGCTCCTTGTCGCTCGACTGGCGCTGCGGAAAAAGTGAAAAGTGATGGACAGATGGCTACGAAATCGGACGCATTGGAAATTCAATTATTCAAAAGGGAGCAGCAAATAATTGCAGGGGGTGGGTACAAGAGAAAGCGAATGGACGTACGTAAGAGAGAATGGACGAATATTCGGAATACGTGTTGGCTAAGTTCAATGAGCGATCGCCTTGTTAGATTGGTAGGTGTACGGGCTACCAGCTGCATTTACTCTGGTTAGATGTTGATGTATGAATGACCTATATTTAGTTGTGTATACTTTAAATAAATATGAGGACGAGAATGGTTATTTGATGATGATGAACCGTTTTATAATTAGTACACGAAACTGAAGTGTGCTTAGTCAAATAAATACTCGACTTTAGAATATTATTATCTGATGCAACGCCACTTTTCAACTAGTGAAAGACACATATGACTAAAAAATGATATACAAGAAATACATAGGATGGACATATTTTCAAAAATGTTATCTTCTATAAGTTTAAACCCCTTTATTTTAAAGCCATGACTTTACGTTAACATAAGTTGGTTTTGACATGGTTAACCTCACATTTGGGAATTATTAAATTTATTTGGAAGAGCATTCCTGCAAACGGAAATTGAAAGAAACAAAACACATAGCACTACCAACAGATTTCACAGCCACTCCAAGCCTAAAAATAACGAACTTGTGACTTTCGCTCGTAAGTCAAAAAATAAGATCATTCTTTTAATTTTAATTTTTGATGTTACCATTTAGAAAGTTAAGTCGAGTTTACGACCAAATCTATCATCACACTAACAAGTAAGAAAAAGCATTATTGTCAGATTTCCAAAAATATATAATAGGAATAAATATCATAGATAGTATGAATCCGGGTTATAAATATGATTTTTATATACGATATTTATAACCCCAATACTTGGCTATTAGTCTCAGAGTCCTGAGGGTGTTTCTTAGGATTGGAGTTTTCTTTGGTTTTCCTGACTCCATGGTGAATGCTGAGAACGAATATCTTATGACGCACCATAGGCGCAAGTGTAATAATAAGTAATGGTCGGTCGATGCTCCCTGTAACTGGTGAACACTCTCCCCTGTAACTGGATGCAAAGATATGGATTACTATTATTATTGCAACAATACGATACTGTGTATAAATACTTTTATTTTCGTAAAAGATGCCCCAGCATTTTTAAGTTGCTTCTAATTTTCAGTTAATGAGCGACATCAAGGTTATATCAGGTGTTCAAAAAAATCGGAATCAAGAGGCTTCTGGACTAAAAATCTTTGGGTACTGGTTTAGAAGAAACAATGTTATTTTGTGCAGTTGTACGTCATAAAGAAATGTTTAGTTTAAATATAATGTCTAAATGCGACTCTATTTTATCTAATTTTTACAACATTGTAAAGATAAAAATAATCAATGTTATAGAAAATCGATATAATATAAATGTAATACTTTTTTACTTATATTTCTTAAACAAATAAGATTTATTTTACATTAAATATTCAGACTGTTAGTCGTATCACCTCAAAATCGTCATATTTTGGATATATCGTTAATGTAGAAAACAATATCAACATGTTCGCATGACCATTTAAATTTTCTTTCACCTGGCAGACGGCATCACGGTTATAGAATCTCATATGTTGATGAAAACTAAATTTATATTATCGGGTATGGTTTATATAAATTACAATAAGCAGAATTAATTTCACATATCTAAGCTGTAAATATGAAGTCTACTGTAATAAAAGGTGTTCCCACTTTTTATGTAGTAATTACAACATTGTTATGCAAAACACTGTCTTCCATATTTTTTATGGATTTTCGTAAGTTTTAATCGACGTGTAGGGAGAACAATAAGAAAGTTTATATTTATAAGGTTGCGTTTTCATGTTGACTCCAAACAGTTTGTTACGTTTGCGCAAATAGATGTACATATATACGGTAAAACATAAAAATAACGTAGATTCATTTACGTTGACATTAAATGATCTTCCAACGTTGTGCGAAACGTTGATTTCCACATACCTTTTGCAATGATATACGCAGTTTATTTCAAAGTTTGCAACAGACTTTAAAAGTAACGTCACTTTTGCATTGATTCTGAGGGATTGTATAACATCGCTATAGAAACTTGCTTTTCACGTCGTTTTGTAGACGCTACCTATCTTGGTTATTCTTGTAAAAAATATATTTCCAACGTTTTTGTTCCAAAAAGAGCAGCTTATTCTTTCAATACTTTCGAAATTATTTAAAATTGTATTCTTATGCAGGAAATAATAAGTAAGGTAAAATAAATCATATATATTTTAGAACATATTTTAAGAAATTTGTTAAGAAAATGCGTTATCATTTGATTACTAAGTGACAGGCATGTAAATTATATTTTTCTAAAATTGCACTGCACGCCTTGTTGGTCAAGATCTAGCTGTCCACGCTGTTACCTTGCTTGGGATTACAATAATAATTTCCTGATATTGCTTATATCATTATTATGTTATTCTTACTATTATCAAATGTATATGAAAAAGAACATGCAATTTGTAATGCAGGTTATCATAAAGGATTCTTGTGATCCATTTCTAAACTGAATCCGGATCTAAACAATGTATTCTTATAGAATACCTTACGTCAGAAAATGAAGCTCTATCTGTATATTTTAAGACAATTATTAACGAAGATTTAATCAAAAGCACCAATACGCCGCGACATATATCCATTAATTCTAAAGGTCTGTGCGTGCGTGTCATCATAGAATAAAGATTATTCCGCTTAGAAAAGCACGAAAACCACCGTTTTCATCCCCGCAGTGTCATTAACCGGAGGTGTTGGCGCGTTTCTTTTTTACGATCTGAACGGTAGCTGCTGCATCGCCCAACTGAATGGCTTACCTGCATCACAATGATCCTCTCGTTTAGTAGACCGTTAATATTGCTTACAGCTTTTTGTGTTTTTTACGGAAAAAATCGTATTCAGCCCTCGTTTTTCATAGAATCTAACAGCGAATAAAAAATTGCAGGCGCTTTCATGCATCGCAGAACGCATCCACCCAGCGTGTTAAAAAAATGAAAAGATAGATGTTGCAATTTGGAATTTATGGAGGATTTTATGCGGAAATTTTTTCATTTTTTATGTGTAACGTGAGACACCACGGCTTTATTCTATTGAGTGACTGGCTGAAACCAAGTGTAAAAGTATTCGTGTCTTTGTCATATATAATTTAAACAAAAAAACATCTATCGATTGAATTGCATTCGTAGCGTAAATAATTGGCAATGTTATATTCCCACTTTTATGCAATAAAAATTAAATTACTAGTTGAACAAATCGAATATTCACGTGGGCTCAGTTGTACCACATAAATACATGAAAATTGACAAGCGTTAAATCAAATTTGCTACGGATTCTAACGGATATAGAAGCATTTTAGGGAAATTATTCACGATTTTGTGAAGTATATTAAATAGTTTCGTTTCAATTTACGAGGAGGGTAGTCCGATAGAGTGATTACAATTGAACAAGGAAACATTTATTTTTATGCGTAAGGAACGATGTAAAGACAAATTCTAATTGCAACAATGCGTACCCATGATTTATTTGATACAATTCACAATATATTAGGTTCCTTCCAATAATGACTATAGAAAGAATATCTCGCGTGAGTTTGAATACTGTAGAATGCAAAATCCGCAATTTTTATACAGGTTTAGAACTAATTGTTATATAATGTGTATTGATTAATATTATAGAAAGAACTTTTGATAATACGTTAAAATTCGTCTTCTATTAAATTTAATTGAAACCCTATGGATTAATATTTATTGAAGACATAAAAGTAATTCTAACGTCAAAATTGCTCAAATACCCAAAAAAAATGAGAAACCTGTTTTATCTATTTTTGCTGTAACTGGATAAAAACAAGAATTGTAGACTGAACGTAATTTTCCTACAGTCTACATATTAAAGTCTTTATTTTCATATACAATATTGGCAAAATGAACTTCAACGCTTTAATATTCTAGTTAAAATTTCAGTTAAACATTTTTTTATAAAGGTTAAACAATTTCCATAACTCGGTGCTACTATATAAGTAGAGAGTGAGAATAAAACAGTTTTGAGGTATAATTAATACATTATCTCTATTGTAGCTAATACACGTATTTGTAAAGAAACACAATCATTAAACAAAAATGTGAAATGCGATTTATTTCTATTTAACGATTAGTTAGGCTTCCCATTGTTTTCTGCAACAGCCTTAATTTTATTCGGCATTAAATTTATCAATCAATTTATACAAGTATACTACTCAAATGTCTTCAATACGTTTTGTACCACTTTTACTAGTTGCTGGGTTGTTTTTTGTTTGTTTCTGGTAACTTCGGCTTTCGAAGTAATGTACTGGCAGTTCGCAATGAGGTTTAAATCGGGGTTGTTGTGAGATAACACTGTCCAACTCAGTTTTTGCTGACTTCTATGTGAGACTTATTTTTTACTAATTTGAATGTGCTGAATCTGAAAATCATACTAGTTTTTACGTATCACGTTAAAATTTAACTCCATGCCATACTATGCTTTTTGAAAAATTACTAATGCGGCTAAGTTGTTAGTTAAGAACTGATAAGATATAGACAAAGTATAAGGTTTTAGTAATTCATTTGGTACAATATTAGTCACGAGTATAGTACAAGTATTTATTTTAATAGTCATTGAAATATTACAAGAGTACTTACAAAAACATAAACAACAATCATTGATGTGACAGCCCCTTTGAACACTCCAATAGTAGTCGGCCATCATATAAGGATCTGATCTTCCTTAGTACCGAGTTCCCATGGTTTTTAAATCTTGATGAAATCTCTTGCCTTGTTCATCGCTTACAGCACCTACAATTTCGAGAAAACTACCAAGATGACTGTGAAGGATGCTCATCTTACAACTTAGGCGGTGAAATTTTTAAAGCATTGATTTTACTAGACCTTTGTAATTGCAGGGTCTTTTGTTTCCAAGAAAATTGTTCGCGACCATGGTGAATGAAATCCAGGCTTTTTTCTCAGCTTCGTTCTTAGAGTTGATGAAATTTGGATTTGTCCATTAAAATTCTAATTTGAGGTTTATCATATACCCCTACTTTAATTTTTTCATAACTTAGTCGTGGAAACTTTTCATATATATACTTGAAACGGTCCTCTTGCAAATCTAAAGCTTTAACACATTACTTGATAAAACCCAATTTGATTTATTATATTATATAAATTACTTTTTCTCTGTTAACAAAAGGTTTACTTACAATATTCTTTTGTCCACCATCTATGGATGTTTTGGACGGCCAATGGTTCTCAATTCAGTGTTGGTTTTTGAATTTTGAAATCGGCAAATAAGAAATGCCGTAGTAAAACTTGATATGCTAGAGAAGAATGGTTTGATATTTGGCATTAGTGTATCTATGTTAGTTAGAAACAAGTGTCAGATTTTAGTTACCAGAAAAAAATATTTGTTGGCCAGTATCATTATTCACATTACAAGAAAGATAGTCTAGAACCTTTGTGCCAGTGTGGTTATAATGCGTACCTATTTTGCCTACGACTAGTGCATACGTAGGGTAAATTAGTGTACTCCCCAGATATATGGAAAATGAAAGAAATATTTGTGAAGTTTAAATGAATCCAAAACCCTAATTAGAAATAGAATTGAATCGTTAAGATTCTGGTCTACTTAAGCATTTGGATCTAAAAGTGGACTGAACAACGTTATCGCAATTTAAAATATAGGAAAAAGGAAAGAAAACGGGACCAATCCCACAGTGCCTAGGACAATTTAATCAGTCAATAGCTACCGGTTTTGTGCATATCTGCACATCATCAGGCCAAGACACGCCAGAAAAGGACTACAGAATTAAAACAGATGCAAAAAACAACATCAAAAGCATCACGGTAGCCGAACAAACATTCTGCTTTTCTACTCTAGCGTACTTACTTACAAACAAATCTCCTCTTTTTAAGACAAGATTAATTGCTTTTTGGTCTGCTTTTATTTGTTGAAAGTGTTCATAACAAAACGCTACCTATAACGGGTCTTCTCCAACGCGTAATAATTGGTCTGAGATGATAGAGAAATACCAAAACACTGTCGAAATAGTTTAGGAGATATAAGAAACAAGGCTTTTGCTTGAGCAATTAATTCATTTACTTCTGGATAACACTTCATAGTTTCTGATATAAGAGGTGACGCATGAAGTTTACAAATCTATGTTATTTCTAACTAAAGAACTCGTATAAAATGTCCATCAGTCATTAACATAATACTCGTGGTTTGGCGACAGAGATTTTGTCAATGTATTTAACACTATTCTCAAAATTACTTCGCTAGTACGTTTTTCTAATCTTTTACTAATTAATAGTCTCGGAAAAGAAGGCAAGTTTCAGTGCCATGCGGCACGGAGAATCCAGTACCCGTATCAAAGCACGCTTGTTCAGTATTATTCGACTGGACGTTGTGAGTGCTTACCAGTACACACATACTTAGGAAATGTCGCATTTAGGTACGTTTCGAAAACGAGGTATTTCGAATAAACTAGAAAACGTAATAGCGGGTATGCCGGATTTAGAATACGAAGGCGATAGAATTAAATATGTAAAGTGCGACGTGTGACGTGTACCGTGTGAAAGTGTGAACGCCAGTTAAGAAGTACAAAACACTATTCTGCAATCCGTGGCAAACGATACAACGAGCAATTAATATTTGGTATAGGTGTTTGTTTTATTCTATGCAATTCACTTTACTAGACCAACAAGCATTTGTATCCTTCTGGAGCAAGTATTCGGATTATACATTACCAAGTCAGACATCGTTAAGAAACTTTATGTCATCTGTTCGTGACTATGTTGAAAGAGGAATTAAAGCAGAATTGAAAGATAAAAAATGGTGGTTATATGTGAGGGAAACAACCGATAGGCAAAACACACCAGCACATTTACCACAGAATATGTGCTGGTACGTGCAATGGAAGAGTTTGAACTGTCATCCCCTATCTTACTTGCTTCCAAAAGAGTTGCAAAATGTGTGGAGGGCATTGAACAAATTTCAAGTTTCAACAACCCAACTTTTAATGTTTGTGAGTACCGGTGCCAACATGCTTTCCTTAAACCGATCTCAAAAGCTAAAAAAAATCATTAACTTGCGGTTTAGTAGTTTTTTTTACACACTTCTAATTCTATATCCTATAAGAAAAGAATGTAATATTGTTCTTAGAACCTAAACACAAGAAAAATAATAAAGACCATTACAGAAACTAATTGAGCTGCAAAATGTTGGAACAAGATTTTTAGTAGCTATATAAAACGAAATATCAATATTGCAAAAAGTGAAAATTAAACATGAGCAACAAAAGAAAGCAACTCTTTCAAATTACTATGGTTGGTTAACATTACCTAATCCCATTGGGTATTTAAAATAGCGTAAAATACAGCGGAAGTAATGCATTTTTTTTTAAATATCGCTGTGTATAAAAACTGTTTGAGCATATAAATAGCAATCTCTTCAAAACTGTCGGGTCCGGTAAACTAGAGTGACATCATCCTTTCCTTTTAGAATCTAAAGTAGTGTTAAACTTTACTAAGGGCATAAATTAGATACTTAAAGTTTTCCATCATTATAATTACTTCCATAATTAACTACGTTTCATAGAGTAGGTGCCATGCCTACAGTTACGGCTTTTAAACTTACAAACTCTCTAGCCCGAACAGACGTGCCACGTTACGCGGTGCCAAACTTCGTCCTAGTTTGCGATAATAGGAGTTACTGCGAGCAACTTTGTTTTGAATTGTAAAAGGGGGCTCGTGTTTTATAACGAGCGTGACGTTTATGTGAATGCGGAGCACGTGTACCGTCAACTACATACATATTATGTAGATGTGTATGCAGCTTGTGTATGTGGTACATGTATAAAGAGTTCCCGTATAGTTGCGAATTCTGGTTCGCCAGTCAGAAGTCCTTTCTCTACGGTTAGACCGTGTAACCCCTTGCCGTTTTCAGGGGCGTCACCTCAACGCCTCATAACAAGTCTGATTAATGACATAACGTACTTCGCACTCTAGATGTCCGCATATTTAATTAATAGAGAGAGTATGATCACGTCCCTATGTACTTACATATGTACACTACCACTCGTAAATTCCAGTCCGACTCATAAGAATTCATTTTATTGCAGACAAATATCAGTAAAATGTAATTTTTATAATACATTATTTTTTAACTTCTAAGAGTAAGATAAGAGGTTTATGCTGTTGTAGTTACAGAGGTGATAACAGAAGCGTTAAAGCAGGACGTAATGTTGGGAGGAAAAATGTTACACTACCTTTGCTATGCTGTATTATAATTACTTTGAAACATTTTCCTGATGTTGATCAAACTGTAAATAATAATAACAATAATAGTGATTTATTTGTCGAACAGGTTAAACAATTATACGACAAAGTTGTATAATACACACATACGTACAAAATAAAGGACTTCAAGAAAATATCATCGTAATAAAGACTTGGGGTACATACGACACATCATCATAAGTAAAGAGTACTAAAGAAAACTGGTTCTAGAAAAAGGCAATAAAATATGAGAAAGGAATAAATTTAGGCAGGAAAGAAAAGAAAAATTAATACTTCCATTGCAAAAGATTTCACATGAATGACGAACCATGAATTTACCCATGATTATTTGAGAGGCAACACGTTATAACCAATACTATGGAATAAATTCCTGTTTGTAGGACAGACGCTTCAATAATGGTAGCATTAAAAACGTGGTCACCAAACTTGTGAGACATATTTCAACTTGCTACTGACAAGACCGACGTAGAGCTTCTTCAAAAGTAATAAGTTCCCGAAGAATTTGCAGCTACGCACAACAAAGTTTAATGTGTTTGACCTTGAAGCGCACATAGAACTAATGTAACCAGAAAAGTACAGACGGAAGTCAAGCATCACGCCAAGCTCTTTTGTAGTGTTAACTTTTCTCAAAGCCCCATAGTTTATTACGTGAGTGAAATCCAAATGTTTAACTTTACATATAACACATGGACATTAGCTTTATTCATCAACGTAATCTCCATCAAGAGCAACGCAATCATTCCAGCGCCGCTCTAACATTTCAATACCACTTTTGTAGAACGATTTATCTTTTGCCTCAAAATAGGCCTCAGTTTCAGCGATAACCTCTTCATTCGTGCGAAATTTCTTACCGGCGAGCATTTTTTTGAGGTCTGCGAACAGCCAGTAGTCGCTGGGAGCAAATCTGGTGAATACGGTGGATGTGGGAGCAATTCGAAGTTCAATTCATGTAGTTTTGCCATTGTTTTGATTGACTTGTGACACGGTGCGTTGTCTTGATGAAACAAAATTTTTTTCTTTGTCATATGCGGTCGTTTCTTTGCAATTTCGGCCTTCAAACGCTCCAATAACGCTATATAATATTCACTGTTGATGGTATTTCCTTTATCAAAATAGCCGATGTATATTACACAACGCACATCCCAAAATACCGAGGCCATAACCTTTCCAGCCGATTGTTGTGCTTTCGGGCGCTTTGGACGAGGTTCACCAGTTGCTGTCTACTCAGATGACAATCGTTTTGATTCCGGAGTGAAGTGATGGATCCATGTTTCATCCATTGTCATATATCGACGCAAAAATTCCGGTTTGTTACGTTTAAACATGGCCAAACACTGCTCAGAATCATCAACACGTTCTTGTTTTTGGTCAACAGTGAGCAAACGCGGCACCCACTTTGAACAGAGCTTTCTCATAGTCAAATGCTCATGCAATATAAAGCCAATACGTTCTTTTGATATCTTTACGATGTCAGCTAACTCACGCAATTTCACTTTCCGATCATTCAAAACGATTTTGTGGATTTTTTTGATGTTTTCTAGTGTTACCGCCTCATTTGGACGTCCACTGCTTTCTGCATCATCGGTGTTTCTACGACCACGTTTGAAGTCAGCAAACCAACGTTTTATTGTTGTTTCTGATGGAGCGGAGTCCCCATAACACTTTTCAAGCCATTGCTTCGCTTGAACGGTATTCTTTCCCATCAAGAAGCAGTGTAAAATTAAAACACGAAATTGTTTTTGATCAGTTGTTTTGAAAATAACAAAAGTAGCGCGTAAACTAATGAATAGAATATCATGAAATTTTAACAGCTGTCTTTTGAAGGTTAATACTAACTGAGAGAAAGGTGACTGCAATAAAACTAGCGTCATCTATGTGTTAGGCCCGGGACTTTTCAGCCCATGTGTTATAGTACTTAAAACAGCATTTCCGAACATTCACTTTTAAACTAAATTTACAGCATCATTCATTGAGAATATGTAAATTATTTTGCAGGTATAAAACAACATTTTAGGTTCTGATAGAAGAACAAATTTTTAAATTGTCGGCATATGCAGGCACATAGCAACCCAAGGATACAAGCAGATCATTAAGGTATAAATTAAACAATAGTAGTCCCAGATTTAAACCTTATGGCACTCCAGATGTTGAGCAAAATTCCAGCGACTTATAGTCATAATAAATTATGTCGTTGCTTCTATTTGTCAGGTAAGAATACAAAAGTCGAACTAAATCCGAAAGAGGCAACTTTCTTGAGTAATGCTGAATGGTATCAAATACTCGACTAAGATCTGTATAGATCATATCTATTTGGTCTTGGTTATTCATCTTTTGACTCAGCATAAACGGCCTTAGATTTGTTGATTGTTGTTTGATTATCGATCGCCCACGGACAAGTAAGGGCGGTAGAGGGAGGTGAAAGCCTTCGTGTTGTGGAAATTGCATGAGTAGATAATATTCTTAAAGAACATTGCAAAGTTGAAAAGTATTGAAATTGGCCTGTAATTTTCTAATTGAGATGTGTCAACATTCTTGAAAACAAGACAAATTTTTGTTCTTCACCAACGCTCTGGGCATCAGTTCTGAGGAATAGGTTATATGTCAAAGGCATAAAGTATTGCATCATTCGCAATAATGCTTGGAATGAGAAAAACAGCCACAATTTTACCTAACTCCCCCTCTATTCGTAACTTTTGGTAAAAAAAGGAATCTGGCGGATACGAGATCAGCAAATCAAAATGGAGAGCTAGGTTGATACACATATTGACAATATGTTTTCTTCAAAATTATACCTCATATTATTGTTGGATGGAAAATTAGAAACCGAGAAATGAGAAGATAAACAAAGACTGACGTGTAGTGGATGATATGAATATACACCAACAAGTTCAACAGATGTATCGCATTCTGGATTAGAGAAAGCTAAAACCAGTAGATGACAACAGTATTAATGTAAAAACGAGAAAAAAAAACACTTATACGCAATAATATTAACCATAAGGACAAGAGAGGAAATAGTGTTCATATCGATAACTTCATATTTAATGCAGAAATGCAATGAATACTTCTCCACAGACAAGATAAATAAGTAGTGGTATATATTACCAAACCTCCTCCTGGTTCTGTGGATGACACGATAGGTTGTAGCAATATTTTTTGTTTAGATATTCTTCGAATAATACTAGGCGTCTATTACTAAAAACTTCGCGTTTAGATTCGTTGCCCCAAAGAGCATTTACCCAATCTTCTTCGCTCCAATTTGAAAGTTCCAGACCTCTATTAAATCATTTTCCTTTCTTTGGATAGTTTTTTTTGTAGTAATGATGTGTCCTTTTAAGTGCGTTATATTGTCTTCACTGTCAACACTGATACAAAATTTTTGCGGCTGCTATAGGTAATCTCTAATTTTGTTTTATAATTGACATAAAGTATTGATCTTCGACAATGGTTGCTATCTTGTGTATTCAGAAATGCGGGGGATCAAAAGTTCTTTCTGGTTCCGGATATCTTTCGATTGCCAAATTAGCAACAGGTTTTGAAACTTTTAGTTTATTATTGGAGCGCATTCTTCACTGTTCAATTCTGTCTTTACCCATAGTACGCAATAGATAATGGTTAAATTACAATTAAACTCCCACTGACGATCAAATTAGAACATTTTTTGCAACTACATACAAGATGTCCACGTGCAAGTCATATAATTGTTTTGCTATGATATTCTTCTTTTTAATATTCTATTTTACGATAGGAAGTCTTAAATTTCTGAGCGATAGTGTATACGCACGCTTCTAATCTACAAAATACGCGATTTATGAATACATATAAAGGAAACTATTTTGTTAAAACGAAATATGAAGAGTACGTCTGATGTGGTTCGTATAATTCACTTTTTGAATAATCAACGCTTTGACGTACATTAATAAGGAACAATGGGAATTAAAATGGATAAATGATTAGATATTTTGTATATCTTTATTTATTAATATCTATATGCTACGCACGTAAAATTACACAAAGATTTAAATACAATAATAAAATAATTAACAAGTAATCATGATCATTATATTAAATTCTTTATATTAATTCATGTATTTCATCCGCTAATTAATGTCTATATGTAATTCCTAAATGCCTATTTACACAGTCATTAAAAATTGTATCGTATCTCTATTGTATCAACATACTTCTTCTCGATTCTAAATAAAATAAAGCACTTTCGTAGCAGTCATCATTGGATCAACAAGATTAATTGCTTCGTTTGGTAGCCCACAGTGGATCCAGTGAGCTAAATGGATCGTCAACAACCGGTGGCATATTTAGCGACGACGTAGACGCCTTACGTGAATGTCCAGATGTTGTACTTTCAGGTTTGAATCCTATAGAAAGACATAGTTCACAATATTTAGCATTTGTGGCGAGATAAACATGGCATTGAATTCACTTACTACTCTGAAGTTCTTTGAGATAATATAGGAATGCCACATAGCAAAATCTGAGATGTTCCCGGTCTCGCAAAATATTTTTTCGTTTAGTTGACATTCTCCCACCTATCAACGAAATATCTGGTATTATAACGGGATTGATTATTACTTCCAGTACGGCAGTCAGTAGTAAACAGAACAATCCACTTCTTCCTATACCAGCCGAACAATGAACTAAGATTGGGGATGCCATGTCCAATTCGTCATACTTAGTAACAGTTTCTTTAACGAAGTTCACGAATGGAATTGGAGTTGTCGGAAAGATGCTGTAACGAAATAAAATTATATTTGAATGTGGAAAGAGTTAACTCAGTTAGTAACAATAACCTTCCTGGCCATGATATAAATTGTAAATGAAGTATAGATTTCAGCTTCCTTTGATCAGGTTGGCTTATATTAATCCTTCTTTCGATCCAGTGGTCTTTAGTTATCGTACTCACAAGAGATACCACATAGCTAGCGATTGTCAGATCTTTTCCTATTTCTTTAGGCCAGTACATTTCCATTTCAGTCTAAAATTCAATATTAATTCTATTTTCAATGACTATTCAAATCACTTACTTCGTTCTTATTTAAAAGGCAAATCATTAACTCGATTTCTTGTTCCCATATCATCGTCCAGAAATCGACGGTAGTTGCTTGGGTTGGTGCTTGCGTCACAATATATACAGGGCAATTTTGAGAAGCATCCTAAAGAAAAATATACAATATTGAATTAGACGCCTGTCTCGGATTAACTATTTTTAACTATTAAAATATTACTACGATAAAAAAATACTCTTGGTTTTGACGGTAGAACTCCATTTGATATTTAGAGAATTTTGAGGTACAATGTTGGACAATTTGAGATATCCTTTGTAAACGTAGCTGTGTGTAAGATGAATGTTTTTTACGAATATTTTTACCGGATAGAGTGCGATGGAAATCGGACGATGCTTGTTCAAAGCAAAATTTTACGGATTAGAAAGAATGAGCGGAAATACCTATAGGCAGCGTTACATGCGGTAGAGACTAAAAACATGCTCAGTCATTGTGCAAGTCATTACTGAACGTCGATATTTTTTGCATGAATCCAAGCAGTTCATAATAACAGTTCAATTCTTGGAATATCGACGTGGAAATAATTTGATGCGATTTTTAATGTTTCTGGTACCTTTAGTGTCTAATTATTTTTTATGTTAGTTACAACTACATCTGTCCGTTAAATTCAACATTGAAAGATTCAAATTACATTTAACACTTATCTATAAGTTTGATATTGCATTTTGAAGCATTATTATTATTTATTTTGCACTTTAAATAGAAACTTATTTGCATCATGACTGTCAATAATTTTTTTATCCAACTGACATGATTTAAGACAGATTTAACTGCCAGATAGTTGTGACCAACATAAAAATAACAAGAAATAAAACATTTCGCCCCCTTCGGTTACGTTTTTATAATCATATTGTATTACACTTTAGAATTTTTGAATATTATACTTCAGAAAATTTCAACTTAGTTCTTAAGTTAACAGAAATTTTATTTAAAGTTGTGAAGTAGTAGGTTTTGTTACATTAAATAAACTAAAGAACCAGCCCAGTATGCCGTATTGGCTCATCTTGCCATAATGTAATGACCTTGCCATGAATTGCCAATTGTGTAATTTGTGAAAGTATTTGTCATACCCAGCAATTTGCTAAGTATTGCTTATTTTTAGATGTGTATTGCCATTTGAAATATCAATTTTTGTTGGCCGATTCCTATTTTTCACAGTTCTCAATCAAATTAAATTATTTGTAATTAACAAAAGTAAGATACCTTTACATAAGAAGCGTTGATGTAATCATCCTTTGTAGACCTCAATTCTACTCTGCTGTAATCGTAAGGTAGAATGTCAGGAAATCTATTTCTAAGCGGATAACATCTGGCGATAGAAATACTCTTATTGTAGCTCTCATTATCCTGCCGATCTTGGATTTCTTTCCATTTCAAGTCCAATGTAGTTGGACCATTTAATGTTTTCGTAATTAACGTATCACAGAATTTTTCAAACTTATCAACTTCTTGAATGAATTGCTTCACTATTTCGGTGTTTTGGAATGGATCGGTTATGGGTCTGGTTATTTTCTTCCTTACTAACGTTACCGGTTTCAAATTTTCTTCCGGTTTAGACATTGGAATGATAGGGAGGGTCGGTGCAGCCTCCACTACTTTCGATTTAGGGACTTCTTTGCTTTCCCCCTCAGCTTTTTCGGTTTTCTGCTGTGGCATTAAAGGTGTCACGCTGATATTGAAATCTATACCTGATAGTAAATCAATACTGCTTTCTACTTTTTTTGTAACTGACTCGGATGTTGACTGAGACGCGATGGAAGTTGTGGAACCACCTGAAGGTTGAGTAGGTTGTTGTGCCTCTGTGGTGTAAGCAGTGGAGTAATTGTAGTAGTTTTGGGCATCATACGCCACCGATGAGGTATTATCTTGTTGCTGCGGGTAATTATAATACTGAGACGTGTTTTGCGCATAATATTGTTGGTACATGTAGGCTTGATCTTGACTTTGAGGATTCAATGTTGTTTGATCGCTATAGGTGGTGCCATAGGGATTTGTATTATACATGTTTGCATTATACGTTGAAGGAGTTTGGTCGTTAGCTGCAGGAGTAGCAGTTTGTGACGTTTGGTAATAACCTATAATAAAAGGGTACATGATCATTTTCTAAAATTAGTTTTAGTCGACAATACGATCTTAAATAATATTATAAATAAGCATAAAAGATGTGTGATATTATGCATGAATTAATAAGGAAATATATATGAAATTTAAATCAATTAAACACCCGTGAAAACAGTTAACCTATCGATGACGTCAATGTTATATATTGATGCGTATTTATACAACTATAGTTGATTTTTTGCCCCTTGATCTGCGGGGGAGTCATCAGCTCAGTGCAAATATCATCAAAGATATCACGGAAATGATATTAAATTGATCGAAGTAGCTTCCGCAAAGGCGTAACGAATCTATCCATTTAACTGATTTACCAATAACAACGCAATACGTTCAAAAATGAATTTAGCGGGAAGTTGTCAAGTAAATTGGCACTAAACAATTCCACCTGTAGTGTTTAGTTTGATTATGTGTATCTACATTACTTCCTAATTTGTTTGTGCTATCTATTTATTTATTGATTTAAATCAATTTTCATACGTCCGTGGATCAAATGGTCCCTATGAACCGTGGAGTATTATTTAACCCTTCTTTGGCCATCACAAAACATATATGACATATAACATGAAGTCGTTGGGTCTTTCGTAAGATCCAGTAGAAAATTTAATAATCCCTTAGGTCTGTAATTCCTTAAACATTTTCAACAAGTTTCAGTATGCTCATGGTATTTGGTATCCTTATTGCTAGGGTTGGTCAAATCTACGGCGCGCCAGGTCGCTACTCGCCTACGCGCATCACCGATAGGAAAATTGGATACATAGCAGTGAAACGAAAACAGATTGGTTCAAAAAATTCAGTCAATTTTCGTATCGGTCGTGTATGCGGGCGAGTGCAGACCTGGTGCACCGAAGATTTGGCCAATCCAGCTTATTACTAGAGTGGGCACTGTGTACGTTCGGTTAGCAACGCGTGTTTAGAAAATACTGTTCGTAATTGCAATATTATTAAACTAAACCGTATAAATCTCCTAACACAGTAAACAACTTCGTACAAACGCTAAACCGGTTTCATATTCTCAAAGCACGCGCTACTGACCGAATGTTCGCAATACAAACTCTTCTTATCACCGACACTAATAACTTGCTGCTGAATGTGTTCAGAAGCGCCTTTTCAAAAACTTCATACATAAAACTCTTCCCTGCAGATATTCGTTTGAATCGTTAAATAACGTTAATAATTCCTTTGCTGTTTCAAATGAGTTTTTTGGTTCCTGCATGATCAACGCGATCTACACAAATATTTTTTATCCTTAGAGGTCAGACTATTGTTTTGAAAAAGGGACTCCAATACCATATGTTCAAAACACCGTTTTTAACTTGTTAACTTGCTAACGAATTTTCTCATAAACTTTCTCAATCAAACCATCATTGACTACGGAAGGACGCCCACTCCATGCATCGCCATGAATATCGGTTCTTCTATTATTGAGTTGTCTAACCCACTTTCTCATTATTCCATCTGTCATTACATTTTCACCACAAATCTACGATGATCTACGGCTAGCTTAATATTCCTTACGTTCAAAAACCGTAATACAGAATGCACTTCACAGTCGGCAGGCTTAGAAAGATTTTGAATTATCACTAACAAATGCAAACACAACACAATCCGGCTGTAATGGCGTCAGCAGAAAGACTGTAAACCAAAGAGATGCGTATGTGAGAAACAACAATAGTGCTGCGCTTGAGATAGAACAGAACGGTACTGAGTTTCCAGAAAAACCTCGTATTTTATTTGCGGAAGCACCTAAAATACTTATTTTACGATGGAAACTAAATTGATAACGTGCAATAATTACAATAATGCATTGAAATACTACTCGCAATGATACGGCAGCAGGATGAGCGATATATAACTCGAAGCATGTAATCGAATTTTAACACGTCTGAAATGAAACAAAGTTAGCGTTTCATTAAAACCCATTAATAATATTTAAAACACATCTAAAAGAATGCCTAGAAAATAATACAAAGATAAGAAAACGCTGTAACTAATACCATAAGAAAGCTGTATTTACAGCGTTTTCTTATCACTAATAATATAATTAATTGATTGACTATAGGCATAAAATCCACTGGCGATTTAACGAATATTATTGAAATAGTGCTCGACATTTATATCTTGATGCAACAACCAACGTTTCCAAAACATAAGTAAACATAATGTTATCTATTAATGTGTGAATATTCCTTTCAGACTTGTATTTAGCGAGTAGCGTCAGTCATTTAGAAAATTTTTACGAGTAACGTTGACAACCTGTACAATTTTTTAGTCTATACTCACCTACAGGATAAGTTCCAGTTTGATCACTATATGTATAGGTACTATCGGCAACAGTTGGGATTGCGGTAGTAGTACTGTCAGTACCATAGCTAGACGTATCAAGAGATGACTGTTCAGACGTAGTAACGTATGGATAACTTGTATTCGACATTGTATAATAGTTACTTGCTGGTACATTTGTGTTCGCGTAAGAGTAATGATTTGGCTGGGCATAACCTGATGCATAATCGTACTGTGGGTATTGCGCAGGTACATACAGATTAGAGTCTGCATCTTTCTTTGACTTCGGCATTAGGGCTGCCATTTTCTCGGACAATATATCCTCCAGCGACTTTCCGGAAGAAAGATTCTGCGTTGAAGGTTGCACATAAGCTGCTTGAGTTGTAGGTGGGGTATAACCCGTTTGTGTTGTAGGTGGAACGTAGTTAGCTTGCGTTGTTGGTTGAGCATAACTCATTTGCGTTGTTGGCTGGGCATAACTCACTTGCGTTGTTGGCTGGGTATAACTCACTTGCGTTGTTGGCTGGGTATAACTCACTTGCGTTGTGGGTTGAACGTAAGTAGTTTGTGTAATGGGCTGAGAATAATTTCCTTGTGAGTACATTTGATTAGTAGGCTGAACATACGAAGCAGTAGTGTAGGTAACTTGGCTATCAGGTTGCGTATATCCCCCTTGGGTAACTGAACTACTGTATATTCCTGCCATATAGCCTGCTTGGTTATATATTGCTTGACCACCGATATTTTGACTGTATGCAGAGGGTTGATAAGTTGAAGGTTGCGTGTAAGGAGTTGATTGGTGAGCTATATTTGAACCACTTGTACCGTAATTACTTTGTGGGTAACCAGTTGGATATGATTGCTGAACATTTTGGGAAGTGTCCTGAGATTGTGTTGTTGGTTGGGTGGAATATTGATAATAATTATACCCTGACGTATTATAATTGTAATTAGCCTGTCCAATACTTCCAGCGCTATTTAAAGCAGTTGCATTATAATTCGCTGGATTATATGTTGTATCTGTAAAACCAGATTGAGTAGGTGCGGTTGTAGAAACTGTTGTAGAAGTTGCCGAATAAGCCGTGTAGTCAGGTTGAGTTACTGCGCTTGCTGTTGTTACTGGATTCATATAATTTGTACCTGTGTATATGAATGAGATAGAAAAAGTATTTTCTTATACGTAGAAATTAAATTTTACCTGGATTCGTAATGGGATTGTTATAACCCGCGCTATACGTATACAGCTGATTATATTGGTTCGATGTTCCATAAGATCCATACGCGACTTGACTAGCTCCATAATCTACCCGATTCTCGCTTTTCATATTCGTCAGACTGGAAGCGGTGGTAGTGGTGATCTCGGAACCTACAGGTGCAGGTCTGATAGCCGGTGGCCATTGCTGAGCATCTGTCACAGTCGGTTGATAAACAGGTGCTTGATAAGTGGCGTTATTATCGATTGAAAATGCGGCTAACTTGTCCGCCTTCATATTATCCAGGTAATCTTTCAATTTAGGCGCCCGACTTACAGCGGCGCCGGCAATTACTACATCGGCTCCTTTTAATTGGTTGTTTTTCAATAGAATCTGCTCCCTTTCTTCGTCTTGTACTTTGCAGGCACTTTTTATCCTCTGCAATAGCTTGCTAACATTCGTTTCTAGTTTATCATAAAATTCAATTCCTTTATTTGCTTTACTTAGAAGGTCTTCGTACATATCATAGGAACCAATTAGATTTTGTAGTACTGTTGTTCTCTTGTTCAAGACATCTTGCAAATACTTTCGGCTGCTTGTAAACTGCGCATATGTGTCGACCAAAGCTTTGCAAATATTATCCTGGGCTGTAACGTTTTGTTCTATTAAATCAGCCTGAAAGAATAAACATTTTAGTTTGAAAAGTTGTATATTATATAGTTACTTTTCTGTAATATTTACCAATTTCTTGTGCTTTTCCAATTCCTTTTGAAACAGTTGGTCTAAATTAGGTTCATTTTGCTTTGTCACTAGTACTCCAGTTATATCGTCCTGATGAACTGCATCTCTTAACTGGGTCCACAGCGTAGTTCGTTGATTTCTCATCTCCTCAACTTTACCACTCAATTTCTGAATTTCAGCTAATTTAGCTTCATCTATGTTTGGATTGGGAAAATCAATCGATGGAATGTGCTGTTGCAGTTGGGCCAAAGGCATAGCTAGAATTTTAATGTTGGTAACGTGTGCTGTCATAGCTTTGTGTAGGTTTTGATTCGATTCCGACGCTTTTCCGTGAGCTTCTTGATATTTTGCCGCTTCCCGAGAAAGGTCCGTGGCTATGATGGAAGGCGGCCGCTTCCCCATAATTGTCTGGTATTCCTTCTCCTTCTGTTGTTCTTCTTTAAGAAGTTGCTGTATATCCCGAAGCATTGCCTCCACATCGTGATAGCTGTTGGATAATTTGGACATTACCGCGACTAAATCTTGGCAAGCGCCAGGACGTGCGGCTAAAGCTGCTGCCCTATCGACGATTTCTTGAGGAAGACCTTTAGCTTGATGCATCTGTGACGAATCGAATTGAAATAAGGCAAATATGTATTGATGGATACAACTTACCTGCGATAAAATCTCAAGTTGTAAAGATGACATGAATTCGGATAAAGCTTGATTTTTAACCTCGACAAGTTCGCCAATTTTTCTCAACATTTTCGCTTTTTGTTCACTATATAAAGACGACGCTTCATGCGCTTCAATCGGCACTAATTTAGCAAAAATGTCTGGACCTGAAACCTGTAAAACAAGACTGTTATGCTTATGCCTACATTACTATTATTATCTAACGGTTTATACTACCTCAGTATCATAAACGCTGAAAGGTATTCCTTTCACTAGAGAAGCTCCTTTGACTTCCTGCAGAGTTTGTTTATCCGGTACTTCTTCATGGTAGATGTATTCATTTTCATTTTTAGCAGCCTTTCTTTTACCCTCAATCACATCCAAAGTAAACGCCAAAGCTTCTTTAAACGGCGCTGCAAGTGACGAAGACATGCTGCCAGCGTGTTTCCTAGCTTCTTCATGGTGCTCCAAAGCAGCTTGATAGAAAGCAACACGTTCACCCATTTTTTGCTGCTCCTCCGATTGCTGCCCTTGATATAACAAAGCGATTGCTCTGTGATATTCACATTTAAATGCTAAATACTTGAGTGTATATTTTTCGGTGCGGAGTAATTCGCAATCTTCCCTAGCCGCTTGCATGTACGACAAAGCTTGTTTATAGTACTCCATTACTTGCACAGCAACTTTCGCTATGATCGTAGCTTTGCGATTATCTAGCATGCTCTTTTCTAAAATGCATTCTTGCGCTTGAGCTAAACAAATGAGTTGCATCGCATGTGTAATTTCGTCGGCTTCGTGCAGCGCCACCATGTGGGGATATGTTTCACGTAGTGTTTGAAAAGCCCACGCAGCGCATTGAAAGTGGGTGCACGACATTTTCATCCCTTCTGGTGATGATCTTTTATCGGATGCTCCTAATTGAGTATGTAGGGCTCCTATATTGTAGAGGGTGCACATTAATTCAAAGTTTATGTCTTGTACTGAACACAGCACATTTGTATAGGTATCTTTCCTGAAAATAATGAAAAAATGCAACAAAATATTTTAATTTTTGTGAAATAGATAACGTTTGGTTTCCAGTTTACTGAATAATCTACTTGAAGCAGCTTAGCATACAGAAAACAATTCACGAATATATTTAAAGATCATTTCCTCCGTATCCCATATCGTCGTTAGAATATTCAAATACCTTTGATCTAATTAAGAAATATATAAAATTCAATTGAAGAGCTATATAATTTGCAGCATCATTTAGAATAACATTTCCGTTGGTTTATTCAATGATAATTGAAATTTCTTTGTTCCCCCTACGTTAAATTTAATGAATTAGTTATTCGTAATAATTTTTAATTATTTAAAAATTTAATGGCGCCGATAGGATTTGAACCTACAGCTCCCGTTCCCTAGACCGGTGTGTTAAGCCATTACACCACGGAACCGACTGAACAAATCGCTATTTAAATCGCCATTTATTTTAAATTTCAATTGGCAATTCTAATTGATTAAATCTAACGTCGGAGGAACAAGGAAATTTCAATTATCATTGAATAAACCAACGTAAAAATTATTCTAAATGATTTAATTGATAATGCAACTTGGCATTGATATTCCACTTCGTGTCTGCCTAGATATCAGAGCTATATCTGCAGCCACTATTACATCCAGGTATGAAAATTTGCCAATTGAAATTTAACAATATAAATGGCGATTTAAATAGCGATTTGTTCAGACGGTTCTGTGGTGTAATGGCTTAACACACCGGCCTAGGGAACGGGAGCTGTAGGATCAAATCCTACCGGAGCCGTGAAATTTTTTATTATTTAAAATTTTCACGAAGAACTGAACGTTGGAGAAACAAGGAAATTGCAATTATCATTAAAATGCAAGATGTTCCCCTAATGCGTTGGCGGCTGGTAACTCTCTCCTTCTCTGTATAATTTGGAGCAAAAATGTTCAAATTTGAATTATTTCCAAATAAATCCTCAGTAACACAAAATTATATTTAAATGTAAACAATAAATATTTCCTAGAATTTTCAGGGTATCAGTTTTTTTATGTAATTTAGTGTTTTGTAGATGGCAAAATTTGCTTTACATTGATTCAACTTCTTCCAAATGGAACGTTTTAACGACATAAATAACAAATATAACGAAACCGAGAATTCGGAGTTTTCATGTAAATTTTATACAGAAGTAAAAGCTGTTGCTTTGCTCTTACCTATGATATAAAGTTATAATGTAAAATCATAATATACCTCAAACTAAAACAAAAACTGCAACGACTTCTTTTAAGTTGATTTTATGTACGAAATGAATGAATTTACTTCAGCTAGAGATAGTTGGCACATACATTTCAGACCTCCTAGAGCATTCCTACGCAAAGGGATAAATAATGTGTGTGAGTTACAATATTTACCCCAAAAGGAAATACTAGCAATAGGTTGCAATACTCGTTGGTATTTTGTAGATAATGAAGTATCTGCTTTCACAAAACGATTTGAAGAAAAATTCCTAGCTTTGGTTATAAAAAGAAAATTATCAGACTTAAAGGAATCAAATACGGACATAGCAGAAAAGTCCATCAAAGAAGTGCTGAATTTTTACCAAACATCTTTTCAATATATCGAAAAATAAACATTACAGGAAATAATAGTTTTGATTGGTGTTGTTTGACTTCATCGCAATTATTTCACAATTATGCGATATTATTTAGACAGGTATTGAATTTTGAAGTTTTTATCTAAGGAAAAGCCAGACATTAAAATAGGCGTCAGCAATACAAAAAACGTTGAAATTGATAAGGTAGTTTGAAATATTCAGCCATTTCAAAAATGAAAATATTCCATGTGAAAATTTATTTATTCTTGTTCAATTTAACCTGTGCGCCCCTGGAACTAACGCAACAGTTGAAACGGTTTTTTGCTGATGATTTTCTTATAAGAATTCAAAATTAAATATAATTAAAAACTAAATATGAAGGGTATTTCTTGTTCCAGTATTTCTAATATGTTTTTAGAAGACAAAAAATATTCATCCGATGGAAAAACGGCGTGCAAGCATAATTACAACACAAAATGTTTCTTTGTTTACCATATTTTCTTTTTCAATTTATTTGCGCCCTTCTTTCTATTGTAAAAAGTTGGTCATCTTAGTAATAGATATGACTCAAGGTGTATAAATTCCTTAATTTTTTTAATTTTCAGAATATTATAGGGAAGATAACTATATAATTAAAATATTATTTAATTAGTAGAATATTTATATAAATTCTTTCAATATACAAGCCACTTCCCTATAATATTCCTTTTCATGATCCATAGAGCAAGCTTATTTTTATACTGTTGATATATTTATTTTCACCAGTATTTTACTTAAAATGAATGACGCTTTATTTTGCAGCACAAACATATTAATTGCTAATAGAAAAAGGACAATGAGATCATATTCACATTAAAGTAAAGATAGATATACTCTCAAAACAATGAGTAATGCAACATCTATTTATAGTGCCTTCCTTGTCTGTAGATATTCCTAATTCATTTGATTCCAAAACCTACTTGTTCTACAAATATTATCTAGCAAACATTAAAACAGTATAACAATATTAAGTACCATCTTAATCATTACTACAATTTTTAAGAGATAACTCTAATCTTTGAATATTCAATGAAATACATTACCATGAAAAATAAATAGCACAAGGTTGACGTTCTTCCATAGGAAATCTAGATTTCAAAAAATGTAACTGACAGTAGTATTCCTTTAGTAGTTGGCAACTGGAGATGTCTTCGGTTGGTCTAGTAGCAGCAGCTCGCAAGCATTCCAGCTCATATATCTCATTGCTATAACTATTTGGATCCTCATGATATACTTCGGCAATGTACTACAAGATATTCTAAATTTTAACAGTGGACAATTAATGTTAACTGGGCATACCTCTTTCAGCTTGGATTCAAATGATACCTTCTCAGTACTTGTTTTAAAGTGGAAACATACCATAGGTAACCGTGGTGCGGCTTCCATAATTACACGTATATCTTTACTCACAGATTACTTAAAATAAATATAGTCCTTAATATTATCGTGTGAACTTTGTATTTGTACCGTGTTTAAGGAACAAAGTAGTTGAATGTACCTACAAACATCGTCCCCGATAATTGCTTTATAGATTAAAATTGGCAATTCAACAATTAACCAAAATTATTTTGACATTTGAGTCATTGAGTGATATCAACGTCATCTATTGGAAGTGCATCTATTCTCTGGAGGAGGAATTGAGTACTAAAAATTAACACATAGATTTTAAAACCTATTTCTGTCATGATTCTGCTGTAAAATTATTCACTTAATCTAGGTTAGTATAAACTGTAGCGAGATAGTATATGTAAAATATTTCTTTATAAATAGTGTGTGGCGCCATCTGTTAGTACGTCTTTCCAACCACATTATCAAATGATTAACAATTAATTTAGGCTACACGCATGACATCTACCGGATAGCATAGTTTCACGATTATGTAGTTCTTAGTTGGCCGTGAGGTGCAAGTGTCAAACTATAGAACTAAAATTGATTGTTTCAATACAGAAATGCATCTCTTTGGTGATTTTTTCCGCTTAAAATTCGCACTTTCCGACTTAAAAAACTAAAAATAAATGTGATACATGTGATATGCAAGACTGGCGCTTATTCGCGAATTGTTCGCGATTAATACTCAGTCTTTTTATTATAATAATTATTATTAATATTAATTCAGTACCTGATTCTCTGTATGGAGGGCTTAGTTTATTAAAACAATTGCACCTGCACATCTAAACAAATTGGCATAGGTAAGTTAATTTTTATATTAATGTGTGCTTTACTGTGCCGGTATTGTCAACATGAATATTTTTATTTTTTAATGTATACAATTTATTCAAAATTCAAATATTTGTTGCAATTATTGTATGCACTTTTTAAGCGCGGTGCGCTCTTTATTTGTTCTATATATCTTTTTCCGCAAAAACTGTTAAAAATATTTGGGAATTTTATAGGGTTTCCATTGTTCTATATATGCGAAGTTGCAGAAAGGGTTGATCCCTTTACAGTAGGGGGATAAGTGTGCTGTGCATGCTAGGTACAGTGTGCAGAGGGGGGAGCATGCATAGCCACCTTGCTTGCTATTGATTGACTCATTGACTGCTGTATGTTGCGAATACCGGAATAACGTGGATTTAGCGAAACTATGCTCGGTGAAAGGGAAAACGTTGAATGCGTCGAAAAAGTTTCACCCTCCGTTTTCCTTTTAATTGCCCGAATTCAATCGCACCTTCAATTAAAATCTGTTATTTTTGAAAACTGCGCCTAATTAAATGCCGGCCTTTAAAGGGGGGAAGATGCTTTACGGTAACTCGCGAAAAAAAGACGGCCGGAAAAAAGACACGCGATCGCACGATCTCAATTTTGTCATCTCCGTCCGATTTGCTCTCTTATAAGGACCCAAGATAATGTAATTCAATTGCGGAGTTCTGTTTTTATCTTAACCCTAACCTGCGTCACCCTATAAATTTGTTTCTGAGGCCTTAGATTTGTTTTTTTCATCTTTTTTTTTTCGCTTTTGTCGGCTTATTTCTTTCGTACAGTACCAATATTAATAGATTCTGGATGATTTGGGAGCTCCGGAGAAGTTTTTTTTATGTATGTATATTTTTGTAATCATATGTTCGATATCGGTCGGAACATTTACGTATACAAAGCTATTAAGTGTTTCGCGTTCTATAATTTTACCATAACGCCTTCTGTTTAAAAACTGATGCTTAACGAGATTTACTTTCGTTTTTTAATTACGTTAAAACACACAACTATCTTCCAACTCAGAAACTAACTTTTTCTTAAAGTTCCTTCCAGAGAGAATCTAGGTAATGATTAAATGAAATTTTCAGCGGAATGATTGTTATTTTCGGATCAGAAACTTTCCTTTTAAAGTTATTGGATTCTGCGTTAATTATTATGAACTTTTAGACAATGGTGGTACGTTTCGTAATGTACCTAACAAGTTTTAGTTTAATTAAAGTTTTTAATTAAAATTTGTCATTTGTATTGCGTACTGTTAAAAAGGTAACTTTGTACTTGCTGTTTTTATGTGTATAGGATGGTAATGAGCAGATAAAATTGTGTGTGTTTTAATGGGAAGTTTAATTTTATATATTTTCCTTAATTGACGGGAAGCTGGTGAAACAATTTGATGACTCAATTAAATTTGCTTACCCGGTTTACTTGTCCTACTTTTCATCTTCTGTTTCTATGATGTATTATTTATTCTATTCTAATGATTCTATAATAAGATCAGTGGATGTACGTGCTTAAAAAATGCGGGAGTTGCAATTTTTGTGAATAATAATACCTTTTACAGTAGGAGACTATGTATGCTTTATTAAAAGTTATTTTCGTTAGGGTACTTAAAGACTTTTAAAACTCACTAATATCATGAATGATATGGAAATAAAAAATCCATGCCCCATCTCGAGACGAGGTTTAGAAATCAGTTAGTGGTGCAAAATGAAATGATAAAAACAACAAATGCGTATAAATATCTAGGAGTTACGTTAACTTCCGATGGTAGAGAACATATAGAATAAAATAATAAAGGGAAAACTATAATTAAATAACTACATCCAGTGGTCTGGAATGACAATACTTCGAAGAAAATAAAAACCCCGATGTTGCACTCTTTTGTTGAAAGCTGTATTACCTATGGAAGTGAAGTATGGACGCTGAATAAGAAGATGGAAAATAGAATAATGTCAACGGAGATGAGGTACTGGAGATGCTGGTGTAAAAAGACATTATTAGATCATGAAAGAAATGAAGGAATAAGAGAAATAACGCAAGTTGATACATCATTAATGCATGAAATAGAACAGAAACTACTATTATGGTATGGCCACATGAGGAGAAGGAACCAGGACAGACCACCACAAAAGGTTTGCAAATGGAAGCCTGCTAATAGAAGAAAAAAGGAAGATCAAGAAGGAATTGGAAAAAAGGAATTAAAGATGCTATGGAGAAGAGAGGACTGAGATAAGATGGTTTTAGGGATAGAATCTCTTGGAGATTGAGATGAGGTAGATGGCAAATTTAACTGCTTACAAACCGTCATAATAATAATAATATAGAAAATCCATAATTTCGATAAAATCCTTCTTATGAAAGCATCACCAATGCAGAACGTCTTTCATGTGCCACGTTGTTTTTTATGAAAGTTTTTTTCAAAGCACAGAAACACCGTTTTGCTTCAGCTGATGTCATTGCAATTATAATTAGAATTTTTAAAAGCTTTAGAGTTTCACTAAAAGCAGTTAGTTCACTGTTTTGTGAAATGAGGTCATAAAGTGGAAGCAAACCCGAGATTGATTTACAATTTTCTGTTTTATAAATTACGCTTACTTCACTACAGAATTTCCGTTCGTTAAAGTGTGGATAAGACTTAATTGTTTCCTGAAAGACATTTTCAGGAAGAATGGAGACTGTACTGATTAAATTTATCAGCATAAAATAGAGAAATTGCAATTGCAACCTATCTTTGGCCTGACAAATAATATCATAAACTTTCTTTGCTTATTGAGTACACTCGTTTCCATCGATCTTACATGGTTTTGTAGTTGATGGCCCACTGGCACTGGTATTCTGAGTGTTCGTGATATTATTTCTGATTTGAGCTAACTGAGTTTCAAATGATAGTATAGAATTATTGGCAATAAGGGGATCAATTTACCTAGTTTGAAATTTTGCATATAATATCTACTTGGAGCGCTATCTTGTAGAATAGATTTAGCCAGAAAATAAAATTCTGATTAGTAAGGAGCTTAATATAACCTGGAACTTGATTGGTAGTAGTGATGCTTACAGTTTTACTTTCATTCAAAATTCTTCGCATTGTTTCTATAATTTCATCCCTGTGTTCGAACACAGTGCCGACAACTTTGGAATTAATTCCATCTTATTGGGGCCGAACGAGGCAACCGCTTTTTAACTATTTTGTTCAATATTGCAATTCTTTGAGAACTATTTAAGATAAGGTACAAATTCCTTGTAAACTTGCAAAGAATATACGTAAGTTTGTTTAATAAGTGTCTAAATCCTATTACACAATCCGCTCATGGCTGCCCCATTATATGTCTGGCAATCTTTAATGTCTGTTTCTAGTTCTGCAAGGATGAATGCAGATAACGTTTTCTAGTTATGATCTGCCGGCACTGAAAAACTCCAGAATTTTTCACTAGGCTTACCTTTAGTCTTACACTGTGCTTGGCTACCAGTCTCGAGATTCCGAGTTCGAATCCCGGAGCTGCTTCTCAGGGTTGAAGTTTTTTGTGGTTTTCCCCATTCCATGGCAAATGCTGAGAACAAATATCTTAAGACGCTCCACAGACGTAGGCGTAATAATAACTAATGGCCAGCCGATGCCCCCTGTAATTGACGAAAAGCTGTTGGGGAATGCGAATCAGCTTCTTTTACTTTTAAGGCAACACCCAATATTAATGCCGATCCTCCAATTGAAACATTTTAAAAGCACCATCGATGGAGTCATATATATATATGTAAGAGCTATTTGCAAAATAATAGGTACTTCTTCGATTTTATTTTATACACTTGTTCTCGATGCTCTTTTAATCCGTTTTTCTACGAAATAAAATATAACCTCTGTAGTTTTCATAATTCTCTTGGACATATAATTAAGGACGAGAGAAACATGAAAGTGTTTACATTGAAAATTATTGCAGCTGCAATATGTGTTATTAGTGAGTAAACATGAAGAAAAGTAAAATCTGTGACTCCGCCATGAGAAAATGCATTATTAAGTTACGTTAGAAAAACTGGTCATATAAGAAGACAGCCGAGTATATACAGTGTTCGAAAATAATTGTACTTAATGTTATGTGTCACTGCAAGCAACATATGGAAGATATAAAAATGAAAACTAAATCTCGCAAAACTTTTAAAACCGGTACAAAACAATGAATATTTGGAAATCCACCACAGGCATATCCACTAAAACAATTCGACTCCATTTCAAAGAAGCGTATTTATTTGGAAGAACTGCGCGTAAGAAGCCATTACTTGATTTACGAAACAAAGAACGTAGAAAATAATTTGCAATAAGCTATCGGCAATGGACCATAAATCAATGGAAACATGTATTTTGGTCAGTTAAAACCAAGATAAATTATCTAGGATCTAATGGCAGACAATATGTTCGTCGGCCGTTGGGGAATGAATTTGATCTCAAATTTAACGAAATTACACTGTCGCACGGAGGTGGTTCCATTATGGTTTGGGGATGTTTTTCCTGACATGGAGTTGATCCAATTCACCGTATTTAGGGAATGTACATTACCATTTTAGAGACTATTATGCTACTATTATGTACCTAGAGGAGAATTTGCCCGTCGTTTGGAAATGTCAGCAGGACAACGACTTAAACGTAAACACAGTAAACGATTACAAGGACTGTACGGTTGTATAATTCACAGGTATCGCAGTAAACTCCACACCACACAAATTAATAATTTATTCTGTTTAAAATAAACTATTAATTTCTGTGGTATGGAGTTTATTGCGATACCTGTAAACAGTAAAGGATTGGTTTGCTCGTAATACGATTACCGTTCTGAATTCGTTTTTATGCAGCCCCGACTTAAACTCCATTGAACATTTGTGGAATGATGTAAAGCGAAGGATGAGGCAAAGGGAAATAATCAATATGGACAAACTTGCAATGAATACATAGGCTTCCACGGCCAGAGTCAGTAACAAACTGTTTTCGGAATTGGACCGTGTCATGATAAGTTATAAGAGAAAATGAAATAAGAGTAAGAGGGAAAACAATGAAATAAAAGGGAAAGGAAAAAACGAGGTTTTCGCCTCTAGCGTGGTTAACACGTCTAGTTACCGTGATCTTCCAAAGTCGTTTCGCCTTTAGCGTAGTTTACACGTCGAGGTACCGTCCCACTTTGGTTTCCCTGTTTTTCTCTTGAAGAGGCCTTCTACGATGGAGGCCAAAAGTCGGGATCCCGGCTTCTCTTTTCTGTTTCTGTCCCCCTTCTCTTACTCTTTTTAACCTTTTTCTTTTTTCACCTTTTTGCACTTTTCCTTTCCTTTTTATTTCTTTATTTTTTCCTCTTACTCTTATTTCATTTTCTCTTGTACCTTATCATACACGGACCAATTCTGGAAACAGTTCGTTTATTATGGATAAACTTTTTGAAGACGTCGTGATAGCCTGGTAAACTATTCCTCAAGAATGCTATGCAGCTATTGTTGAATCTATGGGTAGAAAACGTGAGGCAGTGTTAAAAAGTAAAGGATATCCCACTAAGTATTCGTAATTATTCTCAGTGCTGCTAAACAAATGGTCACTTATTTCTTCGGTTTTACTAATTATGTAGCTATCTTGACTTTAGCGAATCGAAGAACGGTGAATGATATACCTAATTGTCGGAAATCCTCAAACAAGAAGAAATACTTGACGTTGACAAGTTGTTCTTCATTATGACGATGTCAACTCCCATTCTACATGTTAAGCCTATGATTTTTTTAGCCAATGTAAATATTGAGTTAACGATTCATTGTCCGCGTTTAGCTGATTTATTACCTCGTCATCCCAAATATCACATATAAAATGCGTGATGAGTGTGACATCGCTCGAAGCAACTGTTGAAATATTCCGAAGTATTAGCTGCGCAGTGGAAAAGATATTTCACAAATTGATTTGAACCTATACAAGGGCGTCCATGAAATAAAATAAAAACTATGAAAAATGGAAAGATCCAATTTTATCCAAAATATTTTGCAAAAATTCCTTCCAGACGCGAGAAGAAAGATGATAAAGATATTTAAAATAAAAACTTCTTTATTATTCACAGCTGAAATATTGGCACGTAAGCATGTTATTGAACACTTAGCATGCCGACTATGACAAACGGCTGTGAAACTCTGAGATACTTTTAGCATGCCGTTTGTTACGTTTTAAAAATGTTATCTTGTAGTTTTTACATATAACATCGATAGCTGTGTTATTCTAGTGTGTGCAGTCTCCGTGTATGTATGCAAGTTTGGTTGAATGTATTACGTATGCACATTCTGCATACATAGGCAGCGCATGTTACAATTTCTTAGGGCTTGTTTCAATTCTGATGTTAGCGTCGTAATTGATTCAAAATTCATGTTCTATATAATTACACCTTCTTACTTTTATTACTTTTTTTATTCTTAATTTTATTTCAAAGACATCCTGTACAAAAGTGTATTATTACATATTACCCGCGTTTTTTATGTTGTTTCCAGAAATATTGTCTCGTACCTAAAGTATCAGCGATAGCTTATGAGGCTTATACTATTGGCTAGTATACCCGCACATATTTTCCCCAACTACGTATTAATAAATCCGGAATAATGAAAATTTACGCTACACTGAACTTCTATCAGCAACGCGCTGCTTCCGAACGAGGATCAAATAAAGAAAATGTATCACCCACGGCGTAGATATGTATATAGGCACATTATCTAATTGTATTATTGCTTAGCGAAGCGGACGATACCTGTACGACAAGTTGGTAACAAACTAATTACGACATTTTCGTCTATACAGCCCAAATATCTGCACGTTTCCCCGGATATTTCGACGTCTTAAGCTATATGCTGCGCGTTGTATAGGCATAGCTACATTAATTGAAATGCCCGGCGACAATTTTCCAGTTTGACGGGTCTTTGAACCCGAAACTCATGATGCGAGCTGAAAACGCGTACGTTCGGCATTTGCATGATTCCGAAAGATCCGCAACGCCCGTCATCATATCCAGCGCCTGTATATCTCTCATAAATAACGCAAATATGTGCGTGTAAGTTGGCCTTCGTTCGTATATGCAAATTTCGTGCGATTGCGTAACGGAATTAAATATTTAGGATGCCGATGCGAGAAAGTGTTGTCTGCTTTCTGCAACGCTCACCTTCCGTATCACTCCGTATACATCAATAATTCAGGTGCATTAGCGTTAAGTCACTTATCCTTACAATGAAATCCAGTATGCAGGGAAGAGCATGTGGGTGCTAAGAAGATGTAGGGATTTTGGTTTCCCGGAAGTGCACGATTATATAGATTCTGGAGTGTGTTATTGTTCCGTAAAGAATTTTTTCACGAGTCGACGAAAATGGTTTATGATATTTTAAGTTACAAATAGGAATAAGTTAAGCATATCATGATTATCTTTCAATACGTTAATAAACCGTTGCATAAAATATTCATTTGTTTTCTACTATAAGCAACAATTTTAAAACAATGAAATGTCTATAGGTCAATAACATAAAACGGATAAATAAACAATAACTTTACAATTCCACCTAAGCCAAATAATGGATGTTATAACCTTCAATGAAAATAACCTCAAAAATCAATTTTTTTAGACTGCCTACGAAGTTGGTCAATGTCAAAATAGGATTGTGTTCACGGAATCAAGGAAGGAGCGTGAATGCTGGTGCTCTTTTGTTGAAGTGGTTAAACATTTTCTTGGAAATCATAAAGAAGCAAATTACGTCGAATTAGCAGAACACATGCACGCGCTCGGATGTAACATGAGCATCAAGATTAATTACCTTCGTAGCTGCTTAGATCGTTTTCCAGAAAACTTATATGAGAAACCGGGGGAAAGATTTCACAAAGACATCAGCATTATAGAGGAAAGGTACTAAGGATGATGGGATACCCATATGGTGGCCGATTGCTGCTGGAATCTTCAGTGAGACTGTTCCGGTAAACCTTACGCAAGGAAATCTTATAAAAGGAAATTTTTAACTGATGATTGAAAGTTGTATAGGCATATTTTTCTGTGAAATAAGTACCTCTTACCCATTTTTTTGTGTTTAAGTTAACAGTTATCAAATAGTAATATTTAAAAAGTTACGTACATAACAAAACATTATATCTAATTTTGGTAATTTTTCCTAAAGAGGGCAGAGAATGTGAATTTTGAAAACTATATCTGATAGAACAAATCTGACGGCATTTGTGGATTGGGCAAAATCCCCCCCAAAATTGCTTAAAGCCCACTAAAACTGCTTTTAGAAGTTCTGTGTAAGAATGGAAATTCATTTGAGTAGAAACAAAACGTGCAGATGCTTTATTGTGAATATTGTGTCAATAATATCTGAAATCATCAGGACCGTTTAGTTTAAATTTCTTCTATATAATATATAACTGAAATATGAGATTCTTCCATTGATAGTCTTATTGCATATGATCTGAAAATTTTAATCCTGCCTGTTTGCGTTTCTCCATTAACTCCTTGAATGCCACCTTCTTGACTGTTATGTGTGGGTTGAAATATGTGCCACCTACTGATATTAATGTTACTAGCGTGTGAGTGGTGCTTGTTTTGCATTATCGCTTCGGCGACATCTTTCTGCATCGAGCTGATGGGGGTTACGCGTTGCAGTTATATTGGTCGTTTTACCAGGTGTTTGTTTGTAACTTTCATCGTTTGCGAATTAGTGTTTGTTTTTAATGTTTTGGTTGCGATTTATGTGTATTTCGGTAGAAACATATAGTCTGGTAAGTTAATGTCTGTTGAATATTAACAACCTTATTAGTTCATAATAGAGTTCAAATTTTGATGGTGTGAATTTTGTACCAGCACCACTTCTCCCGTATATGTTTTGCTTTATTTTCTAGTAGCAGCTGAAGGAGGATGACTTGACATTCCATCTAGTTGGTATGGCCGTCGAGAAGTTCCGTAGCGAGGTCTTTTGTTGTCATGAATTAGGTTAGAATTACCAATACCGTCGGACGAAGAGTCAGAAGTTGGCAAATACCTATTACAATAAATGTATGAGTCGTAGTTCTGACTCTAAGAACTCAAAAGATGAGATGCTCTTATCTGCACTCAGTAATTCGGTTATGGATGCAACAGAATCAACACCACCTTCAGAGTGGTCCATTAATACTAAGTCGACTATATCTTCTGAATTTATAGAATTGCCTGGCGTACCAGACTTCATTAAACCTCAGCCCATATAATTTATTTAGTTTTATTTTATATATAAAGCAAGCTTGTAAATCATTTATTGTTCTACAGAAATTTATATGCACATGTACCAACCAATGCAAATGAAATAAACGCATTTTAGTTATTACTTTATTCATGGAAATAAAAGGGGGCATTGCTCTTCGTCATGTAGAAACACAGACTGGCTGTCCCACTTACATCTTACTGATAATTCTATTATGTCCAATCGAGCATCTTCTAATTTTGGCAAGCTGTAGCGACCAAAATTTACTATTAACCAACATCACTTCTTAAGTGAAGTAAAAAAGTGGTAATAAAGTGCGAATCCCCTGCCCATGCGACTAGGTTGATTATAACACCAACATGAATTATGTGGATGTATTCAATCAACTTTTATTTAATTATAATTATTTAATTTAATTCTAAGCAGTAGAACAAGCTTAGTGCATTTACAAAATATTAGAGTTTCCCAATAGGTCTGCAAAAGATTTTGGCAATGTAAATAAATGTGCTGATCGTAGAAGCTGTAATTTCCAAAAGACAACTAATGACTAGTTCGTCAAAATACCACTAGAAATGAAAAAAATCGAAACCATATGTGCCTCCAAAAATAGGCTTTTAGTCTTCTAAACATCAACCAGTACCTGTAGTTCTAGGTGCAGCGCATAAAAAAAGCAAATACGAACACACTGGATTTGTTTCATACGCCAAGTTCCTCTTTGTTTGGAAAAAAGTTCTGTTTTCAGACTTATTACGGTAAAATATAACGTAAAATTGATGTACAATTTGTGCAATGTCTACGTAACCCCGTATAATTCGAAATTTTACTTTTCTTCATATGTACGAACGATTAAAGAAGAGAGAAGATATCAGTTGTGATCGTCGCTAACCCTCTGTCGCTAGAGATACAATTGAATTTCAGAGACTTCGCTCTTACTTGGGCTGTCCGGGTATTAAATTCTCGAACTGTACGCGTATACTGAAGTTATTTCTCCTATTTACCAATAGCGACATTGACAAAGTAATACCTTTCTTATTTCATTATTTTCAGAAGTGCAATTCTAGTTAATATCGCCTTTGTTCCGTTCATAAATATTTACCTAGGAACTATACATTTTTCTGTGTGTATTGGATATGTAATCAGTTTAGTATGCTTAAAATTTTTTTTGCAAAAACTAAGAAAGTAGTGTGGTCAAAATAGTAATGCTGCAACAGTTACTTAAATTATATAATTTGTAGCAAGTTCGTAATAATTTGGTACACAAGACATTTATGTGCACATATCGTTTGTCCAATTATATTCTACGTTCATCAATTAATACATTGATTAGTTTTATCGAACAATAGTTTTTCTTTTGTTTGATTTGGGGATTAATTAATTTATCTATATTTCAACATTAACAAAAATATTATTTGTCCAAAAGGTTCGGCGAGATAACAAGGAGCTAAAATAATGTAAATATCGTTTGCATATAGTGTTATTTTGGAGTCCAAGCTTTAAGGAAGCTTACTAGCTACTAGTTTATCGTTTATATAAGTCAGAAATAAGGTTGCTCCAATAATGGATGTTTGGAGTTTTGGAAAAATTAAATATAATACTTTTCGGTTTTACTAACATTAGAAACGTCTTGAAAATGTTGCAAATGAAAGGAAGAAAAGTAAGAATTTTCAGTATTATCAGAATAGAAAAAGTAAAAATTACGTTTTCACCAAAACTGTTTAGAAGAAGAGGAAGCAAACGTTATAAAAACAACTTTGAAAATCATTCAGGCAGAAGCTCTCAATAACGGGGTAGATATAATCAAAATGCTTTTAACCCTCCGTCTTCCGGTGTTGTAGAGTAGTATTTACCGTCTGACTAATTGGGGTGGTCATCTAAATATCCATAATTCTTGCAAATCTGGACGACCGACCCTGCCTTTCCTGCTAAACTTCCAGAGAATGTATTCGGACGTCATTTAATTAATGACGCTCCCTCCTTCTAAGGAGCCAGCGTTGCCTTGACAGCGAGAGTGTATTCGTATTAATTCACGTAGGTACCGCTTACTCCACTCACGTTAATAAACCTATTAATAACGACGCTTGGTGCTTGCAGCACTGTCTGCGTAGAATAAATTTGGTAAAAGTATGCGCCGCAGATACTAAAAGTAAAATATGAGCGCCATTACGGCACGCAAAGATACTAAATTTGCCGACGAATGGGCTTAAAACAGAATCTAAAATATTGAACGGGATGTGTAAAAGAATAATATGAAACATGATATCATCCTTTTTTTTCAATATTTTACGGATTATAAATCAGGGTATAAGGGAGTGTACTTCCGTGTTTGAGTAGAAGTTTTATTTATTTTCATATAATCTCACAAGCAATCTTAGGCAATAGTTAAATTAAATATGGATCAGCAAAAAAATAAAACTTCTTTTACCAAAACGCCAAGGTTTATAATATTTCAAAAATTGAAATACAAAAGTCAATGGTAAATTGCCGAAAAAGTTCTGCAGCTCTTGAAGTATCTTCCTCGGTCTGAAGGAACTTCGAATTTAGATTCGTCGTTGCAAAGGACATTTGCCCAATCACCTTTGGTCCAATTTCTATATTCTAAAGTCCAGCTAAACCTTTTATGGTCCTTAAGAAGTAGTGGTTTTCTAGTAATGACGCCTCCTGAGCCGTCCGCATTTAATTGTCGTATTTTTAAACAAGTAGACACTTTTTCAAATATTTCTAAGAATTTATGTGCTTATATTAAAACAGCAAGAAAGGTATAGACTTCAGCTAATGCATTCATGATCTTTGTAGCCTTCAAAATATTACTTCACCATATATTATTTGTACAATATTGCTTTTTAAACATCAAGTAATTCTTGGATATGCGATCTTAATCTTTTGAGCGACACTGTAAATTGGTATTCAATTGAACGATAAAAATCTGTCGCGATCTATCTAATGAAATCTTGAGATTTAACACATTCAAAGTTGAATACTAATAAATAAAAATGGAAGAGCCGATATCTTATTAATAATATTTACTTATATTTTCAAATAAATACTATTAAGATTTATTTATTTCATTGCTTTTTTATTAATGGGAAATCTGCGTCTGTATGTTTCCAACCAATCATTTAAATGTTGCTTTTTTGAATACCTTTATGAATTTTCGTAGTAAGCAAACTATTCCTGTAAGCAAAGTATGCAAGCAAACGTAGGTAATTGTTTCCCTTTGAAAATAATACACCAAAAAATATTGGAGACGTGTTTTTTAGTTCCAGTTTTTCGGTTTGAGATAGTGTAATTGCGCTCAGAGTTACCTTCCGGAAACGTATTTTTCCTATATCTTCTATAATTTATTTGATCTCTGTCTCCATGTTGTGTCACTCTCTTTAAATATATACATACATCTTGCAACGGATGGTTTCGCGGTTACAGTATGTGAAGTAATATTCCCGTGTTTCTGGCAGCGACTACGTCGACTGAAAAATCAGTTCATCTCCGATCGCTGGTCGAATGGGAGCATCCAAAAGAAGATGAGTGAGATCTCGTCGAAACGTTGACCTAGTCGAAACGGTCCGTTTCGCGACCAAGAGCACACGCGGCCAGAAGTATATTATATACATATATACCATCTCCTTGAACGTGTTACGATGGGTGATCGGATACAGTATTCGAAGATAGCTGCAATGCCACCGAAACGTCAACAGAGTCCTATCCAGAACAGTCAACAGACACGAAGAATCCGAGAGAAGGGACAGAACAACACTCACACGCGACCAAAAGCTCGAAAAAACATATTTTCGTCATACGTCTGGAAGAACATCAAAAGTAATAATACACACGAATATTTGGAGAAATTATAATTTTTCTTGCAATTTTGTGATGAAAAATGTAGGTCTCGGTAGGATTTGAATTCTTGTTGAGAAGAACAAATCCCTTTTAATGCCTAGATGCAGTGATTATCATCATATCCCAGTAGGCAGAATATTAATAATGCCAAATTCTTATTAATTAAATTAATACGCGACTTTCGTTGGCTTTTATAATAATAATGTAATTATATATTTTTGTGTAATTTTCAACGTTTTTTTGCTTTTAATGAAAAATGTTGGTATCGGTAGGATTTGAACCTACGTCTCTCGTTCTAAGCAGTTAAGGCGCTCGTCCGGAGAACGAGAGACGTAGATTCAAATTTTGCTGAGACCAACATTTTTCATCAAAAAATTAAAATTTTAATGGAAATTACAAGAAAAATAATAATTGTATATTATATTATATTTATAATTATAGTCATAAAAACTAAGGAAAGTCTCATATTAATTTAATATATATACATATATTACGTATCAATTTTTGTACATTACAATATAATCAATATTATAAAGGCCATGATAAAGAGGTTTTCTTTAAAATATAGTGGCATATAAAAAATACAGAAGAAAATAGCTTTCGGTGGGGGTAAAATGACGATAAATGCTGTGCCAAAAAAAAATAAATAAACAGGTAATTTTAATTTTTTATATAATTTAAATATATGAAGAGGGAAAAATAAGTTCAATCAATATCTGTGGATGGAAGCGAAAAAAAGAAATTTTCTTAATCCCCTAACGACCGTTTTAACACAAATTTAACGACACATTGAAATACACACATTAAATTTTGGACAATTGTATTATTGACATAAACAAACTATCGAGACATGCCAATTCTTTTAAAAATTAGTATATAAATAGCTACGCCGCAAGAAAACGCTATCTTGATAAAATACATATATTCATGATATCCCGGATTCCACACAATAAAACTATATTCTAATCTCGATCGAACAAATGCATTATATGCAGCAACAAGGGCAGCATTACTTAAGTGTTTAGTATTGCGAAACAGAAAGCTTATTGTTTTAAGAGACTGTAAGTTCACCGCCAACATTGTATGCATACTGGTATTAGTTCCACGGGCAAACGTCATCGCTTTGCACTTAGCAATATTTAGTGGTAAATGATTCTCCAAACAAAAAAATTAATAAATAGCAGGTCATTCTGCAGAATATCACAATGTGCAGTGGAGTATGTTCCACGAAAAATTTTAAGGTCATCGGCGTATTGAACTATCACTGAGATTCATTGAAGTGCTGACTATTACTATACAGCAACATACAACTGATTTAGTAATTTTTCGAAAATAAGTTTGCAATATATAAAATGTTACCGAACTATGGAATAACTTGGTAACAATACATTCTAAAAGGGAATTAAAATATATATGTGAAACTTTTGCATTCGTGAACATAAATATATAAAACTAACAGAGTGTTTAAGCCAATGGAATACATTTTTAGTATGATATTTCTTTTCAAAACATCCTGTATAGTTGAAAATAATTTTACGAGATAGATCCGTACAACATTTTTCTTAGTATCAGTATGGGAGATACATAACTTTTCCAATGAATTTGCGCACACCACATGATTTTAACTTTACTTTGTGTTTACTTTTGACTTTACGTTAGTCTCTTGTAATATTATCAGAAACAAATGTATTATTATTACTATTACTATAACAATTATTATTATTAAAACATATCATGGAAAATTAGAACTAGTCCTTCGTGGTTTGCAAAATATCTCAGAACGTCATTTTCCATGGAATATATAGTTATCTTCCGCGGTCCCCTAATTAGATTGTCGCAGATTCGGTCACACGTGAAGTGTATTAATTAATCGGTTACGAAATGCCCTTACCGATTACTTCCACTTCAAAAATTTTCCAACATGATTCCATTGCATTTAGCATAGCAACGTTACAGAACTCAGCCAATTTAAACTTTGAATGCGAATTGAAAGAAAGTTTCTCTGTTCTACTGTCGACATTACCTTACATCCGATATTGATAAACACATTTCCGATATTACGCAGTAACTTGAACTATTACATACTGCGTCTTCCAAGTCTACCGCATTGCAACTGTAAATAAGCAACATTTTCGTTAACCGGATAACTAAGTATTGAAGCACAATTATTTGTACTGATTTTGTTCGAATCTAGTTTTCAAAATGTTAGTTAAAGGAAAGTACATATTTCTATGTTGAAATATACATTTTTATTTTAAACTTTTTTAAACAAGTTTGAATGTGATGTGGTTGTATGAGCGTAAGGTTTCACATTTTTCTGTAAGAAAATACAGAAATATTCAATCTTACAGAAGTTTTATTGCAAAATGGAGATTAATAAAGCGCATAAACCATACGAACAGCTAAAAACGGTTGGGCATGTCATGGATTGGGCCAGAGTGTTAACAATTCTCGGGGAAAGAATTTCCCTTCCTCCCTGACGGTAATTTATTGTTTCTGAAGTGTTGCCGATGACAAATTTGTCCAGCTGCATGCCTTCTCAAAGCAGTGTTTCATTGCTCGAGCAACATCGTTCATAAAGGATAATTGCCGCCACACTCGTATAGCTTAGGAAAAAATAATAGATCGAAGAATCTCATCCACATATCTCTAGATAATGACAGTACCAATTTCTATTAAATAAAGCTCAATGTGTTTACCCTGGCTTGTACCACTATACCACCATCCTTACAAATGTTGGGTTATTGCATTTAGCAGGTTCATGCCAAATTATTATATCTATTATCTAGCTGCAATGTAAATCTGGATTCATCACTGAATAATACTCAGGCCAATTCATTATGTTCCCACTTATACCACATTCTACGGGCCCTTTTATGCTCCCCAGTAACAAGAATACCAACCAACGGTTTTCAGGTATATATATATATATATTGTGGTGGAAAATCTCAGGCTCGCTAATTTTTTTTTATCCGGGTTCTTTGAATTAAAATTTTGACTTATTTGTTTTGAATTAAGTGAAAATGTTTTCTAAATTAAAATACCAAATGTTAATAAAACAAATATACTGACAAAATAAATATATATACCGCTTTTTTACAAAAGAAAATGTTTTTACAGAAAACCTAAGGCAACTCCTGACTACCTAAACTTGAAATATTCTAATTAATTTACGAAACTAAATATGAGATCGAAAGATAGAATTAATTTTGAAGAAATTAAGAAGATTCGACGTCTATAACCTTTGAAATCGTACTCACTGGCTCGGCTTTAGGATGGACTGGCCTTCGGCTTGCAACGTAAGTGTCCGGAACTTCCAAATTTTGTATGTAATATCAGCTGATACATTTTATTATTGAGTATAATTTTACGGAGTTATATGAGAAAAATAACGACTTGTATTTTCTTAGGAAACGTCTCTCACTTTTGTTCCCGATGTTCACCTGTCTGTTCTTCTTTTGTTTTATATCCAGGGCAACGCATTGGTTCGCCTGTACGCTTGTATGGTAGGCCACTCAGTATACACCCATATACTCGACATGTGTGATATTATAAAGGTGCCAGTCTTGCCATCTTTTCGTCGTACGAGATATTTCGAAGATTATGAGTACAATTTTGGAATAATGCATATTCATACAATGTAATTGAAATGTGTGAGTACTGTATATTAAACGTCTTTTAAATATGATATTTAGAAAAAATTATTTACATAAGAAATATGTTTACGAAAAGCGATATCTAAGATGAACGATAGTAAAGTTTACGTTTCCTCTGCAAGTGTTGTTGAAGGGACTCTTTTTTTTTAAACAAGAAAAATTGTGGATAATTAATTAGTTATTAAAGGATACCCAAAGTAGATATCTGTAAAACTTTTAAAAGAAACCTGTACAAATTGAATATCTGTGTTTACAAATTTCATAAAGAGGGAGTACTGACGGTACTTCGCCATCAACCAACATAAACATTAACGGCGTGCACCAAACAGTGACGAAAAATATATCTGCAATTTATATCATTGCAATATATATATATACAGCTCCGTATATAATTTCTTCACTTCGAAGCTGTATTGCATTAAAAGTGCAATTTATGCGTGACAGTTGTGGTATATATCTATCGTCTTTTGGTGTCATTGGTATTGGTCGATGTTACTTTCGTCGAACATTTCCAGAAAGCGCGTCAGTAGTTTGAATTGAATTGAGCATATAGCAAACTTTTGTTCTACATTATATTCTATTTCATTCTCAATGTACAGATTGCGCCAGCTTATTTCAGTCCCATCTCGGATATATTACTACGCTACCTCTCGATCCAAATTGTCCTACGAGATAATCTGCGGAGTGTCCCCTGCGTCCTGTCTGGATTTGTTCAACAAAAAATGGCCGTGAGGAATATTTGCGGTATAGAGAGGATTTCCTTCTGACGTCGTTGTCTCAAGCGGTTGGATTTATTGACTTTGCTATGTGTCTACGTACTAGAAATTATTTTCTATGTGAAAGATAACATGAGCAAATTCACATTGAGCACCCTCTTTCATGAGTGAAACCAGATGCAGGTATTTTACGGTTCCTTCATATAGGCCCAGTACGCATCGAAAATCTCTGCAATATGTGGACATAAGGTTATTAAACGTTCTATTCTATTCTATTATTCAAAATGCAGCCTTTTAAGAGCGCGTCAACTCACATCATCAGTCGAGTTACCGAATTATCGATTGTTAATTTAATTACTTTGTGGAATTAAAAATTTCAGGGTTCTGGTGGGATTTGAACCTACAGCTCCTGTTCGATAGACAAGCGCGTTTTCCATTTATGTCACGGAGAACAAATCGCTAACTTTAAATCCCTACTTAAAATACCTTGATGTATTTATGGCTGCAGATATATCCTCGTCCATTATGCACTTGGAATTGATATTAAATATAGTATTAACAAATTAGAGTGTGGTTCTTTGATTTGTATAATACCCAGTCTTATTAACTTCAAAAAGTTTAAAGACGTTATCGGAAAAAAATTGTATATATACTTCAAACAACAGAACGTGTATCCTCGACGACGTTTTGATCATACTAATTTAGTAAATCTGCTTGAATTTCAATCTCTTCAACAGTGACGTATAGTAACTTACATAAAGTTGCTCGATAATCTGGTGAATAGTGGTATTAATGTAATTCTGCTTACAAATGCCCACCTTGTATTTTGATGTCCTCCAATATTCAGCTCGTCAAATTAATACTTTTTACTGTTCTTTTACTCGGACCAACTTACTGTTTAATTTGCCTTTATGTAGAATTTGCTCTCATTTCAACAATAAGTTTTGATATTTACGCTTCTTTTTGAAGTTTATTTGTAAACTTAGTTAATGCTTAATGATATTCTTATTTTTTTGTTGAATTTTACGATGTTCAAATAGATCTCTGTTGTTGTTATGCTTCATTTACAACATTGGCCAAAAGTATTGAGCACCCTACAAATTTTGCACGTATGCGATAACCATAAACAGTAAATAAACCCTATTCTTCTAAGTATTTTGCCGGCATTTAAAAAAAAAGTTAAAAACAATGACTCACGCCAAAGCTACCAATAAAACACCTAGTGTAATAAGATTTGTAATTTTTAAATTGCCCTATTTAATTTTCAGATCGCTACTTTCACTTGTTGTGAACACAGTCTGTGATCTAGTGCGCTCTTAGTGTTTGGATTAGTGACATTAGTGATATTGTTTCAATATGCTTAAAAGTAACGAACTTAGTTCAGAAAAACCTGTGCAGACACAATTTTTACACGAGCGAGGGATATCGTAGGGTAGATGTCGAAAACTGAAATGCTCGCACAGATCTGCACAATATGCTATGAAGCGATTTGCTATGACCGGATCAGATGTTAATAAGCCTAGAACCGGGCGTAAACGGAGACGGCAGACCGTGATTACCGAAAGGTATTGAGAGTTGTGAAAAAATAGGAAAACTATTTTTCAGAATGTTTTAACAAAACAATATCTGCTCGGAGTATTTGCGGACGGCTTCAAGAAGCCGGTCTAAATGAGGAAGAAGCTATGGTTCTTGGACAAGAATAAAAGGCACGGTATGAGTGGGCTCTAAAATAGCAAAAGTTTCACTTGATCGCACTTGTTGATCAAATATCTTGTGGTCAGGCGAATAAAACTTTGAGGTAAGTGAGTCAATTGATGATCAACTTTTAACAATTCTCTACAATATTGATTCTCATTTCAGATTTTTGGTACACCAGGTGTGACCTATGTCCGTCGCCGGATAAGTGAGGGATTAGAACTAGAGGGTACTGGTCGTGAAACACTGCGGAAGCAGCATGATCTGGAGCTGCATGAGCGCTTCTGAAGAGGGACAAATGTCCGTATGTGAAGGCCGTATAGAGTTTATAAATTACTACCCTCTTTTACATCACTTTTTGGCGATGCAAACATTGACGACATTAAATTCCAACAGGATAATGTAACTTGTCGTAAAGCTGTCTGCACAATGGCATAGTTTTGGGAGAATGATACTGAGTTCCTGGATTGGCCTGCCCAATCACGGGAGGGGACCCTATAGAACATCTATGGAGTTTATTAAAGTGTAAAGTCAGGTGTTACACAATTACTTCAAAAGAATCGCTTGCGCCTAGGGTGGAATGCTATAAGTAGCGAAGACTGTAAAAAACTTGTAGGTTCTCTACCAAAAAGAATTTCTGCTGTAATTAAGGCAAAAGGTGGACCCACTAAATATTAATTTTTTTGAATAATAAACATTATAAACCTATACAACTTGTGTGAGTTAAATTGATGTTCTTCAAAAAACTCAAGGTTAACCTCGGTGTTCAATACTTATGGCCATTGTTTTATATTGTAAGAGTACTACATTCATGTATTAAGTTATATCTTCTTATTGTTATTATTATTATTGATCATATTTTAAAGAAATATTGATGGACTATTGATAATATAATTTAAAAGTGATTTTACCATACCTTTACTAATATTTATTTTTGAACATATTCATAATTGCTTTCAAACTTCACGACGGTAGTGTATGTACTATAAGCTTTTCCTTCCGCTTCTGTAATTTACAACAGTTATATTTCTTCTGTATATCACTCAACGTCTTTTCTTTTCTACTAAATCTATATATCGTTTTTAATGTCTAAACCAATGAAAAATTTCTTCGTTTAAACACTTTTTCAAGGATACTGCTGTCGAAAATCAAAGGCAATTAGCATTTACGGAAAAAACTTCGCATAGTTGTGAATTTCCACGGTCGAAGTTTGGGTAAATATAGATCTTTATCTAAAATGCATTTTATTACTTTGAACACTTTAGTTATGAATTAGTTTTGATCTCTGCGTAAGAGAAATTCCACTATTGCCTACACATTTACACACAAAGATTCCGTAAACATTAATTGGGATTTCCAACATTTTTCTATTTTCTCCTGACTAGTGGGTTTATCTCCTAATTGGAGAAGTATAATTATGAAGGTGATGAATGCATGCAAGTGAATAATATCAAATATCAACGTCGAAACTACTTCCTACATCCGTAGATTATTTACTATGTTCTTCCATATTGGATAAATTCATCCTATTATTCCAGATGAAAATTGCCTGTCTTAATTCATGTTAAACGGTGAAATAACGGTAAAGAATTAATTTATGCTGCGACTCCTGCCTCTTATTACTCCCTCGACTCTTTACCTCTCCCACTACGCCGTTCACGTTTTTAATTAATTTATATTTAATTAATTATAATTTATAATTGCTGTGTTCCAATAACGTCTTTGTTTCTGCCGAACTAATCAGTCATTATTAATTTCAATCCGGGGCACCGGATAGAGCGGCGCGACGCGCTAGATCCCGATGATCTCGGAAGGAGCAGAAGCGGCAGACGGAGAAGAGATAAAAGAAAAGCGGCGCGCGAAAGGGGAACAGTAAGCGCGGCGGTGGGGGGCAAGAGGATAGAACACTTTCGCTGTCAGTTCTCGTCCGTGTATATAACGAGACTTGACTGGCGTTCCTGCCGCTACCGCGTTGTGTGTCCGCTACACTCCCACGACGTTAGATTTTGATTTATCGCGTCGAAACTAGAGGAGCACATTCGTCCTTCCTTCTGTTGCAGACGCACGTTCTTTGGGTATAATCGACTGGGAGAAAGATTCAAATGCAAGTTTTCTGTTTGTTATTTCCCAAACAGTTTTTCTTGGTGTATTGTCATTAGAATGCATTGTTTTAGCAATATCGTACACGTTATATGCACCTCAATCATCTTTTGTTTTTATTCATACGTATATTAGAGTTAAGAAGCACCGTTACGTTCATGTATAATTATTGATCCCATGTTTCATCATTAAATTGTTTTTAATATAAACTTAAGGACAAATTGCATGCGTATACTTGCAATATAAAGTTTGTCCTAGATAACATTTCCAGAATTTTCAAATCTATTTAGTTCAGAAGTTATATACTAAAAAAAATGGAAATATATCAAATTCTTTTTTCGTAATTATTTATTTATCCTGCCCTATAATTTTTATTGTATACAATTTGCTATAATGTTCATTGTACTTTCTTTTTTCTTATAAAATTTAAATAAAACTCCCAATTCTCTTATTTTACCTTTCTTTTTTTGAGTTTTCGTAGGTTTCTCTCTTTTCATAATGACAACATATGCAGCATCTAATTTAAAAAAGAAAACACAGAATAAATTGGAAAAGAATCTATTTTGTGAGATTCCTAAAAAATAATAGGGAAAATTAAAAAAGACTACTTTACATAATTATCTCTAGGTTAATTCTGGAGTACAAGTAAATAATTCAATATCAAAAAAAATGCTGAACAGATATTAGTATATATAGTGAATAGTATTAAAGTAAACAACTCATGGTCAATACTGCAATTACCTATTATGCTAGTCTGGCTTAACTACACATAGTAGTATATGTTATATACGATGCAGGAAAACAATCATAACAATATTTCTGCAACTTCTACATCAATCCCCTTTCTTTAGGAGAAACACATAAATTAAGATAAATAACCCATGTACCATATAAATGGTGTCGGGAAATGCTTCCTTCAGACCTATCCTTTGTCAGTTTCACTACTTCAGTCCATGTTTTACCCCTTCTTTCCAAAATTTTTGCTATGACATTGTCTCAAGTCTGCCCTGGCCTTTCGCTTCTCTTCTCTTGCTTTCCATATTCTTCTAGGTTGTCTCTCACTATCCATTCCTTGCAGATGCCTCCACCCTTTCCAGTTGTCTCTGCTCAATAAATTCCAGTACTGAATTAATTTCTAAATTTTCTCTTATATATATCATCAACTATATTTCTAACTGTACTGTCTAACAATTGTTACAAATCGGCTTTGATGACAAAAATTGCTTTTTAATTTGTCTTAACACAATACAAACGTGATCCCGAATTATTGTATTTTCTTTAGGGAAGGTCCAAATTAAAGTATAGTAGGAAAGCTTGTTGCGGTATCAGAGACGTAGGGGTCACATGTTTACTAATTGTGGGTTCCTATTCAGCTTACAAATTCGTTACAAAATTCCGTTACAGATTTTCTAGCTATTAATTTTAAATCGCATCAATAAGTTAAAAACGCCTCCCGCTAAAACACTAACGATCCTCCATGATTTGTTTCAGACTTCCCCGAAACATCTAAATCCTCTATTTCATTTGTTAACCGTTTAGGTAGCTGTATATCTTTGTCATATTGTACGAAAATTGATTCAGCGTGAAATGATACGAAAACTACAAGAACTGGTTCACGAAAGTCTCTAACATCAATTAACAAATAACATACATTTTCACAGACATATACATATACAATTTATAAATAATATACAACACCTGCAAAATAAATTCCATAGATTTATTTTTATCTGTTGAGTTTATCCTATAGAATTACGCAATTAAATCGGTGAATACTCAAACCAATGCCAGCGATAGGAGATTACTGCATGGCTTCCAAGGATTTGTTCCGTTTGCTCTAAATTGAAACACCTTTCATTGTTCAAAGTGTCGTATTTCAAGTATGGGGCTGACTTTTTATGTGAAACGCCGATTTAAAAGTTTGAAAATGTAGCTGCTAAGTCACGATTGTGGCAACTGGGTTGAATATTGTACATTAGATATTGCATAATGGATCACAGTCATGCTTAAAGTTAATATATTTTTGAAGGCGCGGTGACTATTTGCTTATGGCCAGTATGTTCGCGCCATTTTAAGCTATCAAAAGTCTTTAAATTACATTGCACGTTTCAGCGGAAGGAACTCCTGCTTTTTGTCAAGAGCTAATTACTTGCCGATTTTATTTATAAGTCTGACCTATTTGCAAAAAATGTACATCTATTGATTTTTGTTCATTTGTTTTTTTTTAGTTGTAAAAATTTTTTTTTTTTTTCAGTTTCCTTTTTTATATTTTTAAGATACATATATGTTTTATAATCATAAACAGGAGAAACAAGAAAGAAGCAGCTATACCAAATCGTATTTGTCAATTCTTTATGAAAAGTGTCTGAAGGTTGTGCAATTAAAAACGATAAAACTACAAAAGTGTTATTATCATAAACTTATTTGACTTTTTTTTGTTTTCAATATTCTTTTTTCGACATATTGTAAAATTTAAGGGCAGCTAAAAGCTGCTCTAATGCTAAAGAGTGGTACGTGTAATATAACCAAAACATGATTTTTTTCGTATAGAAACCTAGACTGGAAATCTTACCTAGGATAGTCTGTATAGTTTCATCTAAGTTGTAATTTTTGAGCTGTTTTATTAGATATGCTTCTTGATTCCCCAAAACTCAAAAGCTTTTGTATTTGTTTTTATTCATATGAATATCTGCTACTTTTAAATTTGTGTAGCGATGTAGAATATTTAATAAAATTTCTTTTTCATTATTTCAAATTTACTTTTTATTGAAACGTTTTCTTATTCTCTTAAACTTTTTTATAAAATATCTCTTTAAAGTTTAGATTTCAATAAGGTAATAACTAGACAAGTAGATATTTTGGGTTTTTACCTTTATTTAGAAATGGAGAAATGCGAAAACTTAATTGAATTACTTAGTGCATTATCGAAAAAGTTCTCTAGCTTTAATGTTTTCCAAATTATTGATTTATTTTATTATATCACTGAAAATACATATAGAGACAAAGTGTACAAGAAATAGCGCCACTTTTACCAACCTCGAATAAACAACGTGTTATCGTTCGAATAAACCACTAACAACGTCTTTTACAATCCAGGCGTAAACGAACTATAGACTAATTGAAGATGTATATATCGGGATAACTTATTCGACATTTTAACTTGACACAAGCCTTAGATTTTGCAATCAACTAAGATGATATTTCTTATGATATTCATTAATATTTACTAAACCTTTAGGAACACACGTTTTCATAACTGCACGTTGTAGAGTTTTCTTCGAGATTTACATTAGAATTAGCTTCGCAGCTTATCCAGCAGGAATATTACAAGTGTGCTTATGCATTGATTTAATAGGTGGATGTTGCTGTAATTACGATTGGTTTAAGTATAGATCGCAAAAAGAAGGAATATAGGAATTATACTAATTAGTTCACTCCTTATAAACTCCGATTGTATTTATTCACTTATTTCGTTATCTGATGATAATTAAAAAAACACTCCATTTGCTTTCTGGAAGAAATGTAGGGCATCTTTCTTTGAAATTGCACCAAAAGCTCTTCATTATGTTAGTTTCTAAGTTCATTTAAACATGAACTCTGTATCTTGTGTTAAATGAAATATATATTTATTAATAGGATCCTTGATTTTGGTATCACAGAACTCAATGGCAATGCAATAACTTCTGCACTTGAACTGATTGTAAGTTCCTATAAAATACTTAAAAATTGAAGTCGTATTTTGATACTATTGTTAAATCTACACATAAAATAAATGCGGAATATCCTCATTCTTTTTGTTCTACTTTCTCTCATTAAGAGAGTAAAGTTTTAAAAAAATGTAGTTTACTTCGATATGTAACAAGCGTAAGAAATAAACTTAATGAAATAACTGTTCTACAAGTAGTCTGCCGGAAGTATTGACATTGCTACTTATCGCTTGAATATTCGATATAAATTCTAATTAGTATTGAATTTTGTATATTATTTAGAAAAATGCTTAATTACATATTGCGTAATATGTAGTTACTTTATTTAATTGCTGCAAAATACTATAACAAGCAATTTTTTGTGTATATACATATGTATATTATGAACTAATTGTTGTTGGTTTTTTCTTTGGTGGAGGCGCCGGTGTCGGAAACTATTGGAAACAAGAAAAATATCTGTTGTCGATTATTTCCTAGTGAAATCCTATTTAAATCTCTACCCTTCCATCTTCGCCTGTAAAATATTTTTCTCGATAAATTTTCAAAAAACGAACAAAGTACGTTTCCGTGTTTTTTGATTTTGTCAGCGATAAAGAGAGAAAGGAGCTAACGTCGACGACGAGGGGAAAGGATTGGCGGGCGAAAGGGGGGAATCGTAGCGCGATCGACTCCCCTAGAATGCGGCAGGGTAACCGGGCAGGAGGTCGCGTCGGGGTTGTCGGGCGGGGCGGGACAAGGCGGGTAGAGGCAATGCTGCCGCCGCCGGGCTGCAGAGAGTGCAAGGTGTCTGCGCGACGACTCGCCGCCGCCGCACTCTGGCTGCGTCCCGGCACCGCGCCGACCCCCCCGTTTGGCGCGGGAGCTCCACGCAACCGGGGCCAAGGCTGAACTACCCTCTCTCGCGTCTCGGTACCTCTTCGGGACGTGCGTGAGTGTATGCGCGCCGATGCGTATACGTGCACTAGGATGTGGACGCGAGTCTGTGTGTATGTGTGTGCACGTTAGAGGAACTTACTTTCACTTCACCTGTTTCTCTCTCCTGCGACGGTTGCTACCTTCGCTACCGCGTTAACGGCACATACACTCTCGCTCTTTTAGAGGTACAAAGGGGCACGCACGCAGGCAACTATACCCCTTTCGAATCGGCTCAGAGGTGGCACGGGAGAACCATTTTAATTATTGGAAGTGATTTATTCTTTTGTTGCTGCTTGACGGGTCAAAGAAGATCTTACAGGTTGTTCTCGTTTGGTTTTTATTTCGTTAAAGAACCTAATGCCTTGATGATTTTGGGGAACTACACAAAAGATTATTATGAAACAATGTTAGTAAGAAAACTGTTTTGTAATACACAGAAACAGTATAATTATACTTTGAAAACTATATTATTCCCCATGTGACTATCAAATTATTATTAAATCATTTGGAAGGTGGTGATCCTATTGGTCAATTTTCTTTAGCAACAAATTTAGTTCTAGTAGAGTTTGGAATCAATTGTGTTTATTTGAAGTAGTGCTTGGTATTTGACCTACATAGAGATTTGGGAAGACTATATTTCATTCCCATTTTTTCAAAATAAACTAAACGGTGAAATTTATTCTTGAATATCGACCACAGTGGATGGCAAGAAGTCCTGTTAAAATATTGCCCAAGAATTTGAAAATCAGCAAAAACTGACAAGATATCTGTTTGTACAAGTTAACAGCACTTCCGCTAACGTATTGAATTATTTCGGATCTTGTAAATTGCATTGGATTGCATCAAAGTCGAATGCTGTACCGTCTTTCTCATAGTTAATTTTTCGATCTTAATGAGCGAAAATGAACGCACGACGTATTGAAACGACACATACTGACAAAAAAAAAGACAGCCAAAGCAATATTTTGTTAAGAAAATTGTCGATAACAAACCAGGGTTTTGGACTATCTGTGTACTTAGAAACCACCTGTAAAAATAAAGACATAAAAATATAAAATTTTGATTTTGGTACGTGTTGCCGTAGCACAGTTCAGGACAAAAAATAAGAATAGGACCATTTTGATAGCAAATTGTGGCTTCAGGTTAACTGAACATAAAGAAATTTGCCATCATCGATGTCTTCTTCAGCTGTACCTGCTAAGAACTTCCAGAACTGTTTAGTTGTTGTTAGACCCAGTTTTTTCCAGACTCAGTTTAAATTGGAACTGCATCTTTAGGGATGTACTCCATTAAAGCTGTATTTATACTTCTTAAGTTGTTAGCTACAATCATCACTAGGAAGTGACATTGGCTCGTTTACTGGAGGATGCCGTCTCCTGATAAGCCTTGCACGCTGAGGAGTTTTCTCACAAAAAAATGATTCTTAGTTTTTGTTTTTCCTAAAACATTTTTTGTTTCGCTTATCTTTAGACCAAGAAGCTCATGAAATCATTTTTTAGAGATCAAAGATGTCATCCATCTTGGAATATTTGTGCATGCAGGAGGATAAATGTTCTTAAAACACCTTAGATTTTCTGGCTTCCTCATGACTACTAGTAAGTTAGTTTTATTATCTGCTTAACTAACGTTTTAATATCTGTCCAGTGGCATTAGTGCAGGTTAAGCATGTTACTCTTTGCTTAGTGATTTCTCTCACTGGAGCAGTATTTTCTTCGTTAGGTATATAAGTGTTCCAGTGTAGATTGATCTGCGTTATGTAATAGACTGAGATCTAAATCATTCTTTACTTTATCAGAAAATTTTTGTAAGAGTGGGAATAATTTTTCGCCAGATATTTTTCTATTTGGAACCATTTCTACAATGAATGTGGCGCCCACTGTGTCTTTTCCGCATAGACATCAGACTAATATTGAAAGCGGATTCAATCGAAAGCGTACACCCAAAGAATAAGAACGGTAAATCCCCGACCAACTTGGGGAAGTCCCTAATTCACGCCAGGCAGAAACGCACGACATAGGCTGAGTTTGAACCGAAAGATTAAAGTCGGTAAATCTTCGGTTTACTCAGGGAAGTCCCAGCGAAATTGGCCCGCGGCGCGATTGAGAAATGCAATAGCAATACTCTCGATATAAAAATATGATAAGGCGTTTCTTTTTATTTTATTTCCGGTTAAGAGAACATTTTCTCGTGTCCGCGTCCGTTCAAGAGAATGTCCGTCTAAGAAAGAGTTAATACAATGGAAATTATATGAGAGCCGGTCGGGACCGTGAGAAACTGTCCGTTTAAGGGAGGTGTCCGTGTAAGAGGGGTGTCCGCGAAGGGGAATTTCACTGTATATATTATATATAATTCAATTTGGATTAGATACGTTGACAAAATTTTTTGCATCTTTGACACGAGCAAATTCTCAATAAACGAATTTTTAGAACAGCTACATTCAAAATTTCAATATATATACATATATTGAGAATTTGCTCGTGTCAGAGATGCAAAAAATTTCGTCAACGTATCTAATCCAAATTGAATTTATCAGTGAAATGGAAACCGATAACAGGATTTCTTTTCTAGACTGTTAGTTATAAGAAGTAGGAATAAGCTAGATACAGACGTACATATATAGAAATCCTACTAATAATTGAAGATTCATCTTGGGAGGTTGTAATCACTCGTAGGAGCATAAACTTTTCACAATTAACTGTTTGGTACATCGTTTACTTAATTTCCCCTTAATGAAAGACAGCTATCTAAATTAGCTTAAGGAAATCATCAAAATTGCAAATTGGATTCTCCGAATATGTAGTTTATAATATTAACAGAGTTGTTATTTGGGCTATTTCCATCGTCTGTGGAACTTATATAATCTGACGTTTCGGCAGTTGGTCTATTGCTGTCTTCAGAGTAGCCCTGAGAGGGGCTGTTGCTCGCCAGATCAATCTATAATACTATTTGGAAGCATAAGAATAGAATAGGAACTGGAAACATAAGCACATTAGAAAATACCAGCAGTAGTAACAAAAACTATGTAAAGTTACCACTTTATCCAAGTTACACGAAAGGTCTGCAAAAATCTTTTATAAAGTTGATCGGAAAATCGTTTTCTCGGTAAACAATAACCTTAAAAACTTTTTAGGAGACCCTAAATGACCAAGTATATAATATGGAAAAATTAGGAATTTACAAAATATCATGTAAAGAGTTTTAGATTAGTTTGTTAGTTCACTATCGGTGCTGAAGATGATAGCTTAGCTGTCAAAACGTTCGTCCAGTTTTTAATGAATTGTTGAAGTTAAGGAGACAGTGAAGTGTTTTGCACAATATATATATGTATGTGCGTTCAGTATTCATTCAGTAGCTATGAGATACCTGTATGTTTTGATCCAAGAACTTTTCGAACTGTTTCCAGAATTGGACCCATGATAGCAGAAAAAAGAGAGGTTTTCGCCTCTAGCGTGGTTAACACGTCGAATTACCCCGACTTGCTTCCAAAGTAGTTTTGCCTCTAGCGTAGTTTAAATGTCGAGTTACCGTGCCACGTTGGTTCTCCCTGCTTTTCTCCTGAAGAAACGTCCTACGACGGAGGCTAAACGTCGAGATCCCGCCTTCTTTCTTTTTCTTTGTTTCTGTCCCCTTTCTCTTTTTCTTTCCTTTACTTTCACCGTTTCCTTTTTATTTTTTCTTTGTTTTCCTCTTATTTTATTGTATTTCTCTTACACGGTCCAATTCCGGAACAATTAATTTATTACTGACTTTGGCCGTGGGAGCCTACGTATTCATTTGAGGAACTTTTTTTCATTAATTGTTATATACGTTTTTAACAAAACTTTCTCTATAACTCTAGAGGTATATTTATTCAAACAAAATATGATGTATATTACCTTTTGTTAAATTAACATGTAATCAAAAAAAGAAATTAAATTTAACTATGTAATTGGAATAAATTTAAATCTTTGTACGCTAAAAAAATCAAGAGTTAATGCAATTTGCAACAGTTTATAAATTTAATGATATATTTATCTATTTTAAATAAAGGGACTTTAATTCATGCGTCTCTTATGAATATACGTATTTATGTTGAATAGATTTCATATATTGTCTATTACTTATTTTCGTCTTTCTTTTCACTTTTAATACCTATTATATGTTATTGTGCTTTCCCTTAAGCAGGAGTTTCTTTTTATTTTTCAACATACATTATGTATAACAAGACACTGCAATTTTGGTTTGTGTCTGTTTAGTAGTCTTCATCCATGAATAAACAATCACATAAGCTGTGGCAATGTTTCTATTCTTCTTTCCAGGATTATCAAATAATTTCTCTTTTTAACAGGTAAAAAGACTTCGTTGAAATACCGTAATAAATCCTACGACGAAAATAACCCAAACACCAACTCAAATTTTTCGACGCAATATTCACTTTTCATTTATATCCAGTAATTTATATACAACGAAACGCTGTTTCATCTAATTCAAATTTCCATTTCACGAAGGATCAGGCGAAATGTTAGATTCTCAAGTGCTAGGTACTCGAGAGCATACATATAAAAAATTACGTTACCGTGCGTTCGCGTGGTACCTATTTTTCTCTTTATTAGAGACAACAAGGCCGTTACCTATATAGAAAATGATTCGCCCCATACTTCAAGACCTACTTCTATGCAGAGAACGAACCTTCGTCTACTCTCCCTCTCTTTCTTACATTTTCTCGTGTTCCCTGTTAGTCGCGGCAAACGCGACCTGACTTTTATTAATGGGTCCTTGTTCAGCTCCGGCACGAGTTTGAATAGAATGTCTAAACGTTGAGGAGGAAGGAACGTCTCTGGAGCAGCGGGGGCGTTTGAGGTGGAGATGTCGGAGGAGTAGGACGAGGACGTGCAGGAGAAACGTGTAGAGGGAGGAAGACGAGGATGCAGCAGTAGAAGAAGGCTAGAGCGATATTCTGTTAAATGTAGGAACTTGAGAACATATATAAACACGTTCAAAACGTATATATCCAGAATATAAGCACTTCTTTTGCCTCATCCTTTTCGTTCTCTTAGGCTGAAAGAGGAGAGGAAATGATTGATAGAAAATTTTCAATAGCAAAAAATGCTGCACGTATTTATTTGTGTACTTATAGAAATCAAATGGTGATTTTTTTCTGATATTTATTTAGACTTATTGGAATTTCTCAAAGATGTACGCATAGATATCAATTGGGACTTCGAAGTGTACATACGGTTAAGTTTAGTATAAAAAAATACCTTAGTATTTGGCAACTGATTTTATTATTCGAAATTACTACCGAATACAATTACTACCCATTCTAGCCCATTAAAAAAGAATTCCTATTCTTCATCTGTTACTAAATGTTATTACCCCATTTGAGGGAGAAAATATCTTCCTTTCAGAAATTCTTCAATTTGGAAAACATCTATCAGCAATCTATAAACTTAAGATTTGCTTTAATAACTTTGGTGAACAAATAGCGCCGTAAAATTGGATACTCCAGCAAGATAACGCTGCTGCCCATATTTCCAGACCCACAAAGCGCCAGTTTCATTAAAAGAAAATCAAATTATTATAATGGCCAGCTCGACCACCTGACTTCAACTCCATTGAAGATCCCTTTGGAATATTGACAACAAAAGTATCTGCCAATAATAGGCAATACAATAGCTAAATCTTCAATAAAGTGGAATGAGATCCCCCTTTCAACATTAACCAAATTGGAAGAAACAGATTTTTATTGTTTTGAATAAAAAATCCGAAATCAATTATTTCGTTTATGCTGTATTATAAATTTCTTGCTTATTTATCTATTTTGTGGACCTATAAGATTTTCATTGTTTTAAATTATACTAACTTTGATGCATATGTTGCCGGTGGTATTAAAAAAAAAACCAGTGTCCATTGGCAGAACTATAGAAATTTCCCTGAGTGAATTGGTTTTAGCCACAATTAGACTGCTCAATGCATAATTGTTGATTGTTTGCGGTACCTCCCTACCCTAGAATTTAAAGGGCAAAGTAACATTAATTTTTTCCGTATAAGAATATACGTATCTAGCTCTCTAAACTACAATATCATGTAAATATACATAATACAAAGGATATACAGCATGAAATACCAGATGTACATAATGAACAAACAGTGTTACATTTGTTAACTAAACATTCGTCCATAATTTTTACTAATAATTTGGATGAAAAACCTTAATTACATAAGTAAACCACCCGTATTGAAATAAGTCTAAACGCTAGAAACATAAGTAAAAGCTTTCTTTAAAATTCTAGATCGCTTTATGTACAAGTTAACTCTCTTCCCGGATTATATTCTTACTGGTTACTGAACGTCTTGTAATATTGTTTAAAAGACCGCCCCATGTAACTTTATTGTGTCTCTTATTATTTCTTTTTTACATGTGTTTTGACACTTTTTAGCGCCGTTGTTACCTAGTTGCATCAATTTCTACCATGCAAATCGTATCGCATACCGTGTTAGCCTCTATCCGACTTTTAGTACATCAACCGATGAACTAGATAAGGAAATATCTTTTACTAGTCGAACTTGTCATGGTAATATTAAGTTTTACTTTTTGTTTACGATTTGATGAATTCATCGTGGTACTGGTGGAACTATTCACATTGGAAATTGTATTAGAAAAGCTCAAAACTGAAATGCGTTAGGAGGCAATATATATCGTTTTATTTAAACTGTTGTCAAGTATTTATCAAGATTTTGTTAGTTTGCGTTATTTTAAGAACTAGTTTGATTGTTTATTAAGAAATCCTTATTCAGATTTAATTTTTCAGTTGCGATGCATATATAAAAGCAAATATTTCGAAAATTATTGTTGCTTCACTTTAATCCTAAGAAAAACTCCAACAATTTACTAATTTAATCAATTTCGAACAATAAGTTTGTGATAAGATAGTCGATAAATACGTATTTTTTGTGGACTGTCGTAAATAGGAAACACCTTCGATTTTTTTATGTAAATGTGGTTTCTTAGGTGTTATCTTACCTCTTATCTAAGCCCTTAAACGTTGACTAAATTCGGGGTATTTCACCGAGACTATATAAAATTTTGTACTTTTCTCTTACAATAGAAATAAAAGTAATGCTATGGTGTAATATAGCCATAAAATGAGTCATGGTTTTTTATTGCAGTCATTGTGAATAACAATAATTGAAGTACACACCCTCGCGAGTTTTGCCGCTTCTTTCGCAAAGCTTTTATAATGGATTTATTGGGGTGGATTAATATCGGTTTTCTGGTCTGCGCGCATGATGTTCGGGTTATTAGTTTTCGTCATGTTTTTCCATTCCTTTCTGTTTTCTACTTTTGCTTGCGGGTTTCTCAAATCTATCTGAATCTCATCTCAGTTTTGATCTTCTTCTCCTTCTTTTTGTTTCCGGTCTGTATTCTCAATCTTAAACTATTTTTTGATTCTGCCTTCTTGATGTCGCAACCATTTCATTCTACTTGTTCTTATCCAGGTTATTACATTTTCTCCATCCAGCACATCTTGTATTTCATTATTATTTTCTTTTTTCAATTTTTGGTATTCATCTTGTTATTCCTAGGTTTCTCAAATCTTTCTCGATTTTATCCCTTTTCTCAGATTTGATCTTCCTTTTCCTTGTTTCTGTTTCTGATCTCTATTATCAATATTAGGAGCTACTTTTTGGTCCTGCCTTCCATTGATGCCTTAACCATTTTATTCTACTTGCTCTTATGCAGGTTATTACATTTTCACCATCCAGCACATCTTGTATTTCGTTATTCTTTTCTCTTTTCCATTTTTGGTTTCCAATTTGTTTTTCCCAGATTTCTGAATCTCTCTCAATTTTATCCGTCGATCTTCCTCTCCTTCTTTTTGTTTCTGATCTCTGTTGTCAATCTTAGTTTACTTTTTAGTAATATCTTTCATTCAGGTTCGAACCACGTCATTCTACTTGGTCTTAAAGAGGTTTTTCACCATGCAGCACATCTCGTATTTCGTATTCCATCTTTGTCTTTTGGCGTTTTCATCAACCCTTTTGGATCCCGATGTCAATCTAATTAATCTCCTTTTGAAAACTCTGAAATTATAAAGACATGGTGTCGGCGGCATAAGTTATTGTAGGTATATATTTTAATTTTTGTTTTCAAACTCAGGCATCTAGGTCTTCGTAATTTATCGTTAGTATACTAGGTCCTTTTTGCTGCTTATAGTTTTTCTTGAGTCTCCAATTGTTTCTTCTGCTTTCTTGATTGTTGTTACTTCAAGATATTTTAATTTATTAAAATATTTAAGAAAACACATTTATGTTCTTATGAATCTATTAAATACAGTTTCTATTTTTGATATAGTGTCAGAATTCATGTGCTTATATATCTTTCTGATCTTTACAGTTTTAATCCTAGAATTCCTCAAGGCTCCAATTTCCATGTACATACGTTTATTTGCAATTCGCACCTACAAATTTCTGTTTGGAAATCTGTGAACATTTATTCTGTATTTCATGTATGTGCATGTTTCTTGACCCTAGAAATGCAATTAAAGCTGTACAAGTCATTAACATAACTTTAGATTTTTTTCCGTATAACTAATCGTCACAATCTCCACATTAATGAAATTATTACTTTCCAATTAACAGTAATGGAGTGAATAGAAAAGAATGTTAAAAACATATCTTTCTAACCGACAAAAGATTTAGGAATCGTTGCATGTACAGAAGGTATTATATTCGGCATTTGATAATTTGAAGATGCTGCATCCACATAGTTTTTCTAAAACTATCAATTGATGTCTTGATTATTGTCGCATTTTGTTTTACGGTAATGTGCATGGTGTTTAATATAGTAAAAATATGTTATATATATATAGTTAAAAATCAAGTATTCCCGAATTCTTGTTTATTTTTCATTTTCTGTATCAGGAGATGACGGGTCTCCCATAAATTGATACAGTTCAGCTGGCTCAATATGAAGAAAGAAACAAACAGAAGTAGCTATTTTTTATTTACAGAACAATTTTATATCGTATACTATGTTATGTACATATAAACTTGCTTCTCCACACTGATGACATTATATTTTATATTGACAGGCATTATAGATATTCCCCGACAGCGCACTAGCCATTTTAGGGGTAGTTATAAGTGTACAATTGCTATGCATACTTTGCTGAATAGTTTCAAAGCAAAGATGTGGAGTATTCAGGTTATACATGATGACGCATTTATACTTACACTAGGGTGACAGAATAAAATAGACACCTACTACTTAAAAAAAGATTCTATTCTCGTTATATATACAAAATATTTTAAAATTTTTAAATTAGACTAATATTTTGTCGATCCACGTTTACTTGGGTGAAGTGCTGCGAGTCGACGTGGCATAGAATCTATTAAATGATTAATGGTGTCTTCTGAAATATTTAACCACTCTTCTGTAACAGCTACCACGAGTTCTTCCTTATTGCTGGGTTTTCGGGGTCGTTTCGCCATATTTGTCTGGATTATGTGCCAAACATTCTCTATCGGATTCATGTCTGGTGATTGACCTGGCCATGGTAAAATCCGAATCCCCTGTTCCTCTTTCCATGTGGTTGTTGTTCTTGCTTTGTGGCAGGGTGCTCCATCCTCCATAAAAGTAGCGTCTTCTTTAGACAAAATGGCGTTGTCGAATATCGGTAGTAGTCCTTCTGTTAATATTTGGATATATTTTGCCGCATTTATATTTCCATCGCAGATTACTAATTGCGATCTTCCACCATACCATAGCGCGCCCCACACCATGATGTTCACACCGCCGTATTTCGCAGTCTGATGCAAAAATTTGTGGTCCAGTTGCTGTGACTAACGTCTCCATACCCACGTACGACCACTATCACTGAATTGGCAGTATCTGCTTTCGTCTGAAAAAATGACAGACCGCCAAAACTCTTCGGGCTTCGTTCGCATTTCGATTGCTCAAGCCATTCGGCGCTGTTTTTGAAACGCCGTAAGGAGAGGTTTTTTCTTTGCCACCCTTTTATACATCCAAACACTGTGGAGGTATCGCAGAACAGTGCGCTGACCTTTCTGTGAAGTTGCCGCAAGCTCAGCGGTTCTCTTAACACTTCGCGCACATGCTCCCTTTTACTTCTTTCAGAAGTTTCGGCGCGACCTGGTCTCGGCTCCATTGTTGTTTTTTCTTTGTGTTTAAATTGTGTAATCACACGGTTAACTATGGACAACGGAATATTAAAAAAAATACTTATTTCACGTTGCGAAGCGCCGCGTTCACTCTGGCCAACGATGCGACCCCGGGTGAAGTCGCTAATATCACTCGAACCTTGTAAGCGAGGCATAGTTGTAACGATACTAAACTATGACGAATTCCTTCCGATACATCTACCCCTACCCTAATAACAAGTGAAAGTAGTTCTTAATTCGTTCTTAGAATTTAGCTGTTTAGATATTTATACCGCTTTGCCTGGTGTCTATTTTATTCTGTCACCCTAGTGTATTTATGTTTATTTGCTTATATCGCATGATCGAAAAGTTGGATTGCGATAGCCATGGAATGCAAAAATCGTCTATATAGTTACTTACTTCTATGGCTAACTCGAAAATAATTGAAATGAATAATGTCATAGATAGCCTGTTAATTCCGTGGCTATCGAGATCTAAAGACTTTTTGATCATGCTATACATCTATATTTTATTTTCTGCATTTTTGAAAGCTTTATTTGTTTCATTGTTTTATATTGTATTTTAAGAAGTATCCCGAATACTTAGAATGTTGTAAAGTGCTTATTTTACATTATCCGTTTTGTTATAAATTCGTTAAATCATATTATATTAATACACTTCTGTCCCGAACCACCGAACATACATCACAATTTCTTTAATTCTTGTCGTTCTTTTTGTAGCCACTTCTTGAATTGCACGTCTTTAACGCATAAATTTTAGCGTTTCTAATGCGATAAAAACGCCATTCGTTCGCAATACCACCGTTTCTGAAACTCCGACATTTTTTGCGGTAACCTCTTTCCCCTTTTTTTCCTGGGAAACTAGATATCCTTAATTTATTATAAAGAGCAGATATGAAATTTTAAATTTTTCTCACCGCCGACATTCGGGAGCTTTAAATTCATTAAACTCGCTCACGTATTCGCAGCAGGGACGCGAATAGAGTGAGAGGGCGAAAGGGGAAAGGCGGTGTAGGCTAGCAACCGGCCGAATTTCTGAACGTTTTCTGGTTGCATGATTTCGGACGATAAAGCGCGCCGAAATACTGATGATTTAGTTTTCCCGTCCCGTTCCCGACTGTCCCGCACAATATGTTACTCTCCTGTCTACTTCATTTCATGTCTGAGATTTTATTATAGAACCGGCGGAAGGAAACTGGCGGACCGGTGGGGAAGAGGGCGCAAAACTGTGGAAAATATAATATGCATGCATGTTTCGCACACATTTACACGCGTTCTACGTTCTATTTTTAATGGTAATACAAGGTTTTGCGAGGTACCTTTTGATATATGTGTAACGTTGCGTCAAGAATGATATAATATACAAAAAGAAGATTTTTAAATCTGTAACGTACTTCATAGGTAACGTTTTCCTTTAAAGTTCATGTTTCAAAATAATTAAGCGGAAAGCAGTAAAAAGTGAACAATTGTAATACAATCATTGCTGGATTAGTAATATCAGTGCATAACCTTTATGATATTGAGCGGCAATTTTTAGATAATCTGGTTTTTTAAAGAATAAATTGAAAGCTAATATAGTATTTCTGAAATAAATACTGAATTTTTTTGGAATTGGGTCATTAATGAAGTTGGTTATAGAAAGTCGTGCTATAATTTGTATTATATATTACACTTTGACAGATTTCTTAATGCAAGGAACACAAATATACTGTTTTATGCTCTTCATCATGTGGAGTACTGGCCATAAGTATTATTCGCCTTTAAAATGAAATGAATACGTAGGCTTTCACGGCCAGAGTTAGTAATAAACGAATTACTTCCGGAATTGGATCATGCCACGATGAGATATATACATATATAAATGAAATAAGAGTAAGAGGAGAAAGAAATAAAAAGAGTAAGAGAAGGAAAAAGAGACAGAGAAGGGGCGGGGGGAGAATAAGAGAAAAAGCAAAAATAAAGAGAAAGGTGGGATGTCGACGTTTCGCCTCCGTCGTCTTCAGGAGAAATAGAGGAAACTAAGGTGGCACTGTAACTCGACGTGTAAACAACGCTAGAGACGAAACCCTCCTTTTTTCATTCTTTTTCTTTTTATTTCTTTCTCCTGTTACTTTTATTTCATTTCTATATATATATCTCATCATGACACGGTCCAATTCCGGAAGTAGTTTGTTTATTACACCCTTAAAATATTACAAAAACAAGTCAAAAACCAATTATAAAATAAACGTTCATTTTGTACTTATACAAAGAACTGTAACAGTTATAAATACAATGCCCTTATCAATTTTCTAACCATTAATCAGCTTAAATTTGTTATTCGTCAATGTATACACCTTTCAGTTTTATTACTGCCTCACACAACCTTGGCATTCTCTGTATCAGCTTTGCCGGTGTTAGCAGCTCAAATTTCCGTCACATATTCTGTATTTGCACCCAAACTGTCGAATATGGAGTAGATTTTTGAACCTGTCGATCTAGTTCCTCCCACAAATGCTTGATCGGATTGAGATCTGGACTTTGGAGCGAGCGCTTCATACAATTTTCTCTCGATACTCCAGTTGTTTCAAATACTCACGGTATATCTTTGTAGTGTGCTTTGGATCATTATCGTGGATAATTAATACCGATTAATCGTGTTACAGATGAGATGGCATTCCTCTCCAAAATCTCCCTTCTTTTCTAAGGATACCATCCATTTTGTCCAAATCGCCCACAGAGGTACCGCCAAATAAGCCCAACTCATGAATGATCCTCCCCCATGTTTTATTGTTAACGTAATACAGGATTCAAGTGCTCGTTCCGCTTTCTATCTGAATGGACAAATGTTCTTCTGTTTGAACCAAATGTGAGATATTTAGATTCGTCGGTCTCTTGTGTTTAGCTTTGTTTGTTTTGTGTAATAACGATTTTCGCATAGCAATTTTTCCATACAAATTAGCCTGGCGCACAACTAGCACCTTTTTACCGTGGCGACCCTAATTGGTTTTGGGCGCGAAATATTCACTTTAGCAACAATTTCTGGCGCTGTTTTTCATTTATTTCGTTTACTCGTGATTAGAATTGCGTGATCTTCTATCGGTATTGCTATTTTTGGCTGTCCGGGTCGCTGTTTATTGAATACACTGCCGCTTTGATACTTTTTAACATTATAATTCACGGGTTTACGGTTTAACTTCAGTAATTTTGCAATTTCTGTGTTACTTTTATCATATATATCATATATTACATATTGTGATATGCCACTATTTGAGCACGCGTTTCTGTAGATAATTGTTTTCTTATCGGCATTATTTTAACGTTAGTCGCTGTTTTCAAACACTGCACACATTCCTCCCTTCTTGCAATACGAAAGCTGAATGCAAGCTAATTTTTTTTATGACGGCCGCGATAAACATTTCCGAAACACTGGTTCTCCTCTAATTCGTCTATCCTCAACGTGCCTGATCCGCAAAAAGTCATTTTTTATATCTTAGCCAGTCGGCTCATTACGTAGACACAGAACGTTACAGCGGAATTACAATCTATCTTGTCCTTACAGTTTAATAATACAAATATTTTGAGAGGTATAAAAGATAGTTTCTTTGAATAATCGCTGATTATGCAGGTGGGTAAACACTTATGGTCTGCAGTATATATATCGACTATACTTTATTATTAGTTTTTCTTTAGTAGTTTAACTACCATTGTGGAAAAAAGTAACGTTTGTCGTGTATTCTATTCAGAATCTGTGCCTGAATTCTTATTTACATGCAATTTGCAAAAATAGTTTGGGATTATAATGTTATGGTCATTATGTTAAGTTTGCTTTATTGAAAACTTAAAAATAAATTATTATAAATAATTGTTAATCACTTTCAACATACTTCCCTTCCCTAGCTATACACCGCTTCGTATGTGTCTGTTATCAAGTGTCAACTTCTCTAGCAAGCCTATCATTTTTGCCTGTGCCTCCTCTACTGAAAATGTGTTTTCTTTAATGTACTTTTCATTTTTGAAATTAGGTATAAGTCAAATCCAGCAAGACCTAACGAATATGGGGAAAGCTCGAGCATAGCAATGTGCTTGTGAGCCAAACGCTGCGAGCAAATTGTGTGTTGGCATATTGTCTTGATGCAGAATCTATATTGTTCCACAGACCTGATCCTTTATTCCTTAATACGGAAAAAGAAAGGATGAAAACGATGAAATCGATTTGTTCATTAGAGCAAATTGGTCACTGGTGACGTGGTGGTCCTTCAATGTATGGGTTTACCCTTTGTTTCGAGGTCGTACTGGAAAATCCTGGTTTCGACATGCGTGATGATTTTCTATCAGTTCAGGATGTGCTGTGAATCGCTTCATGATGTTAGAGCAGATGATTATCCTGTTCTCTTTTTGCGCAGACTTTCGTCATGAAATTCTCTTCTTCTTCAATTCAGGTTTTAGGCGTTTTGCCTGTTACGGTACCCATCTCTTATTTGGTCTGCCTACACTTTTTCTTCCGAAACACCTATAAAATCTCATTCTGGCTGGCAACCTCGTCACTTGCATCCGTGTTCTACGTGTTCCTTCCACTTATTTTTGCTTTCCTTTATTCTCTCATTTATGTCGAAGATGTTTAGTTCTGTTCTTATATCTACATTTCCTATTCTATCTGATCTTGTGTAACCTTTCACTCTTCTTAAACATTTCATCTCCTGTGTCTCTATACTGCCCTATTGTTTTCCATTATTGTGCATGTTCCGCTACCGTATAAAAGAGTTAGCACTGCTATCGTCTTGTAAAATCTTATATATGTATCCTTTCTTGTTTTGTTTTTTAATGTTCTGCTGATTGTTCTACAGATATGTGTGAATTTATTCATATTCTATGTCTTTGATACATCGTAGCCTGAACACTTAAAGTGCTTCACCTATTCCAGTACAGTATCGTTTATGACTATGGTTTCATTTGGCGATATTTTCATTTGATAGTTTTGGCACATTTTTTATAATGTATATATCCCTTTCTGTAGATCATCCTCTGTTTCTGTTAGGAGTACTAGTTAAGTCTACTAGGAGTTAGGTCGTCAGCATATAAGATAGACTTTAGGATCATATTCTGATGTAAACGTATTCCTTTAGGGCATTTTCTTTGGGAATTGTCATGTAAAATTTTTCTTATCGCTTCCCTACCAATGTTATATCTGCTATCATTCGCCAATAATTTTTGTTTCATTTTCACAACTAAAATGTTTGAAAAAGAGGCGTTCTTTACTTTCTAAACAATCCTTGTAAAATTTACCGCTAGAATTAATTTGCGTCTAAATTTTAGATAAAATTGAAAATATAAATATTTAAGATGTTGCCAAATTATTTGCCAAAATGAATACTCTGTTTTCTGAATAGTTTCTGTTAGTTGTTTAATGAAAAGTATTGTAATAATACGTAGACGCATTACAATGTTGCGTTTTAAACTTCTATTATAATACCAAAAACGGTTCTTAAACACACCATAACGACTTATGTAAACATTTCCAAAAGTAGAATGCAGGAACCATCCACGCGTTCACTACCCAAATCTGTGACACAATTACCATCGAAATAAGTGGACATTGTGTATGCAGCGCCCGGTCCGCGCAATGCACATTATGAACTCCGTGAGTAAACGACCGAAAATGCATCGCATAACGCCTCAATTAGCATTCCATTTGACACTCGCACGATAATCAACCGTTTTTAAAGAACGCCTTAATGCCTATATTGCATATCATCAGACCTAAAGCGAGCGCAAATGAGATGGGTTCGATTCAGCTCACGGCCTCCCGTTTCTTACTGGAACGTTTACGTGCCGCTAGACCTGTACGTCTTTAATTTTTCGTCCGAGCACCGCTATCTACAAATAATGATGACTCGTTTATTATGAACAGTTGCAATTACATACATGCAATACATTTTATACCTTTTTTCTGGTTAATATTAATACGCACGTTTGCTGAGATCTGTGTTTAATTTGAAATTGTAAAATTATGATTTTATATTCTGTGCTTGTCCTGGCAATTTCGGTATTGGTTGCTGTTTCTGCGTGTTGCTTTGTTGCATGCAAATGTCTTACAATAATTTGGTTTATATTCAATTTAAAAGGTCTCTATTTCTTTCGTTTAATACACTTTTGTCTACTCAATGAGATTTCCTCTCGTCGTTAGTTTTTGGCTAAGATTTTGGACAGCTCTCTTTACTTGGTATCTAGATTACAGTTTCCTTTCGAGAGCTTGACGCATTGAACTAAATTTACGTATACAACAATTTAAATTTCGATTAAATCCTTTAATTAACAAGAGGGAAGAATTAAATTAATATTAAAATTAATATTAAACCACCGTTGGCATAAGTAATGATAAAATTACAATTTCCTTGCAATTAAACAACGTTTTTAAATTCATGAAGAAATATCAGTTCCGGTAGGATTTGAATCCGCGACTTCTGCGTGACCGGCGCATTGTGCTACCATCACACCATCATGCATATATCACAATGGAATGAAATGAATAACACTATTATTAAAGGCGAGGTGAAAGAATAATTTTTCAGGAATTTAAGAAAATATTAATTTAATTGATATGAACCTGCCTTTAATAGTATTGTGTCTGCTAACATTATGATATATCTACAGACATTGTGATATCTAGTATTAAAAGGGATTCGAATTCACATTCGGTCTCGTAGTGTAATAGTAGTACAATGCGCCGGTAACGCAGAGGTCGTGGGTTCAAATCCTACCGGAACTGATATTTTTGACTGATGTGATGCTTCATTGCCCAAAAGAGAAACCAGCTCGACGAGGCATTCTTGTTAAGATAATTGTCTTCGAAAATTATAAAAAAAATATTGCTCAAAAATGTTGAAAGATGGAGGTTAATGCCTTGTTCTGATATTTGGTTCGTGGCGCCCTCTATGTTCCAGTATGAAAAACTTAAAAGACATCCCTCGTATATTAGATTCAAGGAATGAATCGTAAGAAATTAGTAGACAACTGCAAAGCTTCTATAATATAAGTATTTTGTTGATATTAAAAGAATGTTAATATAAGATTACTTTTGAAATTAACAGTAATAGAAAATTATTTTAGGTGAATTTGAGATTGTTTACTTGTTTATCTTGCTTAGAGAATGCTTCAGGTTTTTGATTTCTTTGTAACAAAGAACTGAACTAACTAATAACTAGCCTTTACATCTAGTCGCAATTACGCGCAACTTGTATGCCAAAACGCGTTACTGTTCGTTTCAAAGCGTACAGAGATAAAGTTCATGGCGTACGTTATAATTAAAGGCGTAAGGAAAGAACATATAATCTCCAAAGTACGTGGAAACTAGAAGCGAGTAATCCGCGCGCTTCCAAAACTAATGAGATAAGCCGCCGTCGTGCTGTTTGTACCGTAGATGGTGTTGCCGGTGGCGCCTTCGCATTCGCGTGTTCCAACCACTAGCACTACCATCACCACGCCCAACTATTACACATATTTCCTCCTTCTTTTCCTCTTCCAAAACGGAGAACCCATAACCTAATGAAATATCTTATTAAATCGTAAATCTCGCCTTTATTTACTACAACGCAACAGTCTATTTACTTGTGTAATGTATATACGGCACGCTTTCTGGGAAGTATTTATTTACTATACGTATATACGACACTCACATACACATAAACGTCTAAACGTAGAAATACATACCTTCCACAATGTTTTCCTGCTTATAAAAGGTCAATCGCTTTGATACGCCGTCGGAGATGGTGGTGGAGGTTCAACAACCCCGCTGCGAAAAACCTGTAGCAGCGACCCAATGTCAGTCAGTCAGGCGGTAGAAATTGGAGGAAAAGCGGAACCGGAAACGGTGTGAGAGAAGTATAAATAAATATCTATATACCATGTTTATAGCCCGAAGGGGGGATTTTGCTCCCGAAACACGGCAGTGGCGATTGGTCTGGGGTTGTGATATTAGGGTGAGCATTCACTCCACGTAAGAAACGGCTTATTTGATGTTTTAATGTGAAATTTTAATTAATTAACTTTCTAAACAAAAATCTACATGTGAAATAAAAGTACATTTTAGTTTTTTTCATTCGTAAATACGAAATTAACACAAATATTTTCCCTAGATCAAAACTTTAAAGTGAAAAACAAAAGATTTTACTCTGCGTCCTTTTTAAGCATAAAAATATTCTGACAGCTAAAAGTGTCAGTTCTAGGTGGACTAAATGTCCAAATCCAACTGTTCTTTCAACGTCCTATGGGACTATTTAGTAAAAATAAATTAGTAAAATTTAGTGTACATGTATTTTTGCAAAGAAGATATTAAGGCAACATACTTATATAAAATTACAATGAGTCAGAAATACAAAAATGAGCGTGGATTTTAAATGTAGAATAGAAAACAAGGCTTGCTACAAGATTCTAGAATTTAAATTTTCTCATTTTGATAACCTAATTAAACTTCATTGAAAAAAACTTACTTGCAGCAATGAGTTATTTAATTTAGTGAAAAGTATCAGTAGTACTTGTAATGGAATTGGCAAATTTTGAAATAAATCATTTGAATCGCTTATTATTAAAAAGGACTAAGTCTCTTTTGGATTTTCTCTATTATTATTAAGTGGGCTAACAATAAGTCAGGTTTTTGAAACATAATTTTTAGTTAGAAAACAAAAAAATATGTATATGAGCAAAAAATATTTATTATCCAGTTAAATAATGAAACAAAAACTCAAATTCTTAAATTTAACTTTTGAACTTATTAAAATTTTGAATAAGCGATTCATTTAGTGTATACTACAACATGTAGCTGCTCAGTTTCTGTATACTGTGTTTTTAAATATCCTAGTTTTCCGTGCCACTTACATATCGTGTGATAATATAAAATTACAAGAACATCACTGAAGCTTCGAAAAAAGTGTTGCCACAAATTGTTGTGCCATTTGTTTAAACATGGGAGGAGGGGGGAGGTTGAAATGGTATGTGCATGCTTTTCTGTAAATAGAGTGGAGAGTAGTAAAAACTAAAGGAATGTTGGGAAAAGAACAATTTAAACAAATTTTGTGGCACTGTATCACTCCATCTGGTTGGTATTGTTCGAGAGTTTTCGGCACGATAACGATAGCGATTCCTCTTTGATACCCTGCAAAAACTTTTTCTTTCCAAAATATGATCTACACACCGCAATTACCTAAGGACAAATTGCGGGACGAACTAAATAGTACACCAACTGAGTCCAAGTTCAGCATTGCTTTTATGGAACTCCTTCCATTATGACTGATTGAATACAAATTCAAAAACTTTAAACAAAGTAGTAGAAAAGATTGTCAAAGTTGTGCCAAACTGTAAAAGCACAGCTAAGTGCTTTGCCAAAACTACTGCGAAGCCGTCTGTATACACTGTTTGCATTTGAAAATGCACTAAAAATTTTTTAGAAAATAACCTTTATTAGTAGAGTTGGCACTGCCCACGTTCTTGAGCAGAAATTATGGTAAGGAGACCGTCAATCAGCTACCGTTCATTCTGGCGAGCGTATACCTGGTTTATACGAATGTCTTTATTGTGTTAGAAGTTTTGTATGGGTCACTTTAATAATGTCGCAGTTACGAACGTTGACAAAGCGATCATGGTTTTAGAAAGTACAGAGGTTTGTCGCTGAATTTCCAGACTTAATACATATGGAACCAAAATAGTTTGTAAAGTTTATGACAATGCTCTTATGTTCCGGAATAAATTTGAATCTCCATTGCTGATTCTTACATGCTGGGGAACATGGATATGGGCAGCATTTTCTTATCCCCAGCACTTCCAAAAAATGTAGGCTGTAGTTTCACAATTTTATTCTAACGAAGGAGTTTCCATGAAATAAAGTCAGAAAATTGCAAGATGCTTAAGTTGCAGCAGAAGTACAAATTACTTATAAGAATTACAATGAACTATCTGAAGTATAAAATTCCTCGTTGTCACTACTGAAGCAAATACAAATAGTAGACTCCTTATAAACCCAACTACATGCATTCAGCGACATAATAAGTATTGATAAAGCCGATACTCTACTAACAAAAGATTTAGGTGATAATAATTGAATTTCTTTGTTATTACCAACGTTGAATTTAATTAAATTAGTTTTTCGTGATATTCTTAATTAAATAAAAATTTCACGGCTCCGGTAGGTTTTGGACTTACAGCTCCTGCTCGCTAAGCTGGTGTGTTAAGCCATTACACCACGGAACCGACAGAACAAATCGAATTTTATTTAATTAAAAATTTCACAAAGAACTAATTCAATTAAATTGAAAGTTGGTAATAACAAGGAAATTTAATTATTGTTATTGCAAAACCGACGGAAGTTATCCTAAATAATTTAAAAGATTCAGATGTTTCCTGGTTAAAACAAATTTTGGTGACAGATTATTTATATGCAAGTACGACATCATATTTATCACGGAGAACACGGTTACATGAGAAATCAGTTTGAAACAAACCTGATGCTGTAAATATTTATCCAGTCCTACCCACTTTGTACATCTGCATTCTGCAAAAGCACCGGCTTTGTCAATCTTGTTTGTGAGTTTAGTTGACAATGCTAAGTTTAAGCACCTCGCGAAGAAAAGGTTTATTCACTGTCTGGGCCTTGCGGAACGAATGCTTTGTAGGCAATTCCACGAGAATTCTTTAGGATAATGCCTCCAGTCACAACTCATTGCCGGCCACACCCGCACATTCTAGTACACCCACACCTGTTCTACAGTCCAAACATGGCTCCATGTGATTATTTTCTTTTTCCAGCGCTTATGCGGAAATTGAAAGGTTCCCATTACGGAACAATGAACATCCAAAGAGTCACGTGTCTAAACAGCCTAACAGAGCAAGACTTCCAGAATTGTTACTAGGAATCAAAAACTAGCTGGAGTACACTTTGAAGGAGACAATGTTAAACTACAGATACATTCAATTGAACATTTTAAAACCTATCATTCTTATTAATTCTGGGACACACCTCGCTAACTTAATACCTTTTAGAAAGCTCATAACTTCCATTTATTCATTTATAACCCCCATCTTACTCCACGAAAAAAGTCAATTAATTAGTAATGATATAAATTATTGTCTATTAAGAACTTTTATAATATCAATGATTTTTCTAAATTTTACTACTTTATCTATTTTGGATATTTTTTCGTCACTGTTTGGTTCACGCCCTTATTTTTATTATTGTTGATATTATTGTTGTGTTATTTAGTGTGTGTAGTTTTCTTTATTAATATATAATTTACAATTTTCATGTTAAAAAAAAAAGAGTCCCTGCAACAACATTTGCAGAGGAGACGTAAACTCCACTATCGCTTATTATATATATCGCTTTTCGTAAACATATTTTTGTATATATAAATAACTTCTTCCAAATTCATTTTTAGAAGACGTTTAATGTACTGTACTCATACATTTTTATGATATTGTTAAAATATGTATCATGCCGAAATTATATCACACTATCTTCAAAATTTCTCGTACGACGGAAGGATGGCTTGCCTGGCAGCATTACCCCTACATAATTTCATTCCCATCAAGAATGTGTTTACTGTGTGGCCTAACATATAGGCAAACAAATGTGTAACCCCGATAACGATGGATATAAACAAAAATCGTGTTAAAGTCACACATATCCTAATCGTCTCTAATAGAATAATCTACTATTTTCTCAGATAAAACTTAATTTATCACATTCTTCGAATATATTTAGTCATAAAGTGTATCAGCTAATATTATAAAAAAACAACCTGGAAGTTCCGGATACATTTTTGGAAGCCGAAGGCCAGGATACCTAAAATACGAGAAATTACGTGAGTGAGTACGATTACCAAAATTAAAGACTTCAAATCATCATCAATTCTCAAAATGAATTATATTTTTGCTTTCATTTCATTTCGTATCTTATTTAGAATATATAAAACTAGCTAGACAGGGATTGACTTAGGTTTTCTGTTACAAAAAGATTTGTTAATATATTTATTTTTACAAACTTTTATTTGGTTATTTTAATAAAACATTATTTTTGAATTTAAAAACAAAAAGAACAAAATTTAAATTAAAGAACCCATTTAAAAGATAAAGAGCCTGAGATTTTCCACCACAGTTTATTCATCGATATAAGCAGATGGTTTGAAAGTTTCAAGATGTGGCATGCCTAGCCTATTTGAAATAAGACAACTTTCATGTCTGGTTCATCTCTGTTATTTTGATGTAATATTTAGTATAATCCACATTGGGATAGATCCCCCAGTAGCGAATTTTAGCTTTCTTCCCAGTTAAAAATTTTACGAATTAAAACTTGGAAACAGAAGGCAATGAACGATTATCGCAGAAATAAAGAAGAAAGGAACGGATTATGATTTTTTTAATATTTCCCCTTTAGCTTCATTATAGTAGCAATTGAAACAGCATGCGGCTCGAGCAAAACTGCCGTTATTAACGGTCCGTTATCGATTATCAACCACCCCGAGGAACATTCATTAAGATTTACTAAGACCTTGAAACAGGTATTATCTTTCGCAAAAGGTTAACGCATGTACACTACGACTAACTTTAATGTCCTGCCTTTTCCTTTCTTTTTTAATATAAATACCACCCGTATGGAAATTTAATAGCTTTAAAAAGCCGGTCCCCGGTTTTCATTTAATATCGCGGAAATTGGGTTAGGTAAGTGCCGAAAGTATTGTGCCTCCGCGAATTTCGCTTTCGGGGTCGGCCCTTTTAATAAAAGACACTCCCGATTTTGTCTCTTTACAGAGTTATTGGGCACTTGTTGAGCTTTCCAAATGTGGGTGTAATTGATGGCTGTTTTGTTAAGTTCTTTGTGTGGATATAAGATTGGATCGTTGAAGATAATTTTATATTGCCGGAAGCTTTTGATTTATGTATATTTCTGGATTTAGAAGCGTTACGTCAAGTGTAGTGTGTAATAACCATAAAAAATTAAATGCTATTAATTGCTACCCCAAATTCACATAGTGCTGTGTGCGAGGAAATATCAGTGCATTGAAAAAGGTTAAAAACTAAATCATAATACATTATAAACTCTATACATGTAGTTATACTTAATTTATTAAGAGACCCATATTTGATTATAGCTTAAAATTGGTAATAATTAGGTAGATCATTTTTTGAATAATAATAATCAACATTTTAGCGAACCTCGACTTCAATACGTTTTTTGTTTTTTCAAATGGAGCACCATTTTAATATAAACGTATAGATTATTTGTAGTGAAAGCGCCTTGTTTACATTTAATTTAATAACTGCATTTCTATTAATTATACGTGAACATTTATTTGTATGTGATTCTAAGAGATGTCTCAATCAATTCCATAAAATCTTTTTAGGTGCGCGGTCTTTGCCCTCTTTCACTTACAGTTGTCTTGAGTGTATTGGCATAATATGAGTAAAAAAGAGTTCAATGTTGAAAAATATACTGCAATAAGTACTCTTCATAATGGAGGTCAAAGTGCACGCTATATTTCAAATACACAAAAAAGTTTTGGAAACTGATCATTCGACAATTCAAAGCTATAGAGGAAATGTAGGTGTTTCAAGGTGGTCTAAAAATCATGAGCGATAGTGTATATTAATACTATATACTACTTCAGATTTCCTTGAATGCATATATTTAAGGTTGCTGTTTTCTATGACTCACAATATATTCCCAAATACGTTGGTTGGTCAAAACATGGATTGGAGGTGAAAATAAATAAAAATACGAAGTAAATTATAAAAGTCTGATAGTAAACATGGTGCAGTTCAACAGTACAAGAAACAGCAATCTTGAACTCTTCTTGAAAATTATTAGCAAAAATTTGAAACGATACTCGGAAAAGATCAAGAAAATTGACCATAAATATACGTCAAAATCATTAAACGAAACCATCTGACGACTTCAAAAAATAAAAATTTCATTTCATTAGAAAATGTTAGGAGACAATTTAATCGCTTTATCAGATTACCAAATACCAACAGTTGCATATATTCATATTTTCGAATGTAAACAATAAAAAATAACGTGGAGTCACCCTATATATCAACTAAATAAGATATTATACATAAAGTGTCAACCCTACGAAGAAAGTGCATTATGAAAAAAGTTTTCATCGATCAGCTTAGGATATAAAAGAAGAAAGAAGTTGAAATGTAAATTAACTCAAGGGTAAAATGAATATCTGAGAAAGAGAAGCATTTTAAACTGTGCGTACAGTTATTAACTTTCGAACAAAGTTTTCACCCTGTAATTTAGACCGTTATATTCCTCGAGCCGCACGCAAAACCTGTTTGATAACTGATATCGACTCACCTGGGGTCGTTGACCTATAATGGATCAGTATCAGCAATGTGTTAGCTACATCTTACGATGTAGAGCTGCAATAACTAGGTGTGATTTTTTTACGAACACGCAGTAATAACATATTTGGACTGCAAATTATGACACGATAATTATGGGTGTCTGTTGTGCTTTATTTAATGTAGTAATCTTTAAAGGTGTACACTACCGCTCATAAATTTAAAACCGTCTTGAGAAATATGTATTACGATCTAATTAAGAAAAAGGACACTCAGTTTTAATAAGAAAAAAACGCATGTTTATTGAATGTTATAATACTGCGTGACTTATTACACATACATAGGAAGTTGGTTAGCTTTGTTGCAGTTTGGCACAATTTTCTGCTATAATTTCTGTCATTCTTAGTATTCTAACAAGCTCCAATTTGATCCTCTAAAGCAGCGGTTTCTACGTCTTGTTTTCGCGAATTTCTATTAAAAAAAGAAGAAATTGGCGGGCCTCTGTCAATCATTAGTAACACTAAATAAAACAATAAAATTGGATTGTCATTAAAATTCGTTTTCAATATGGAATAACAAAAAATTTAAACACAACCATAAAATATATACAAGCAAACATTATTAAAATTAATGTGTGCTTAACCTACAAAAATAAATGAATACAGAATAAGAGAACATTTACTTTAGTAAACATTCATTTCAATAGATTGTTTGTTTTTAACAAAGAAAAAGGTTTTTCATTCGTAAAGAATTATAGAATATGTTTTGAGGAAAGGGAATCATTTGAAATTATATGGGAATCTCGCCCTGAAACTAACTAAGAAGGCGATCGTAGTAGTATACAATTAAGCTGCTGCAAATCAGAAATATTTGATGAAATTCACGGATTTGCTTTGAACAATATGAAGTGGTAGAGATCACAAATAAAAGATACTACAAAAGTTATAGCTCAGTAATGAAATGTAATATTTTGCAACACATCTTGTTACTCGGCGGACTCCTATTCTGTTACCAACATTTTTAATAACATTTGGCATAACTATGACTCGATTTCACTTATATAATCAATTATGTCCTTCTTTAGGTTATCAATTGTTACTAAATTGCCAACGTAAATCTTTTGCATTAAATAATTTCAAAAGAAAAAATCCAGAGACGTTAAATCGTATGATCTGGCCCGCCGGTGTTCCTCATAGACATAAAACGTATATTGTTTCTGCGGCTGTATGGGATGTAGTATCGCTCTGTTAAATCCACATGTTCCCGACAACCATACATTGCAATTCCTCAGACAAGAAGTTTGTAATCATGCCCAGATAGAGAGTACCTGTTACAGTAACAGCATTGGCGTCTTTATTTTTAAAGTCATACGATCCCATCGCTCCGCATCCACCAGCGTAGAAACAACACCAGACAGTTACTTTCCTGAACGCAACTGTTTTTCTAATATTTTCTTCCCCTCAATTAAGATATGTGCCATATCGCGAAAGATGCCTTTGTTGGAAAAAACATTACATCACCGAACGCATTAATAATTTTTTGAATGTCGAAGACGTGATGGATAATTATTTGCCATATCGGTACGGGATTTTCTTGCAACTTATTCATAACTTTCACCAGATTTAAAATAATTACTAATTTAAGAAAGTAACTCGATACGAAGAAGCAATCGTTATGTTGGATGCCTTACTTGTTGAAAATTACAAAAATTAGGTCTTCATCAACTTTCTTGCTTGTGATAGAATGTGGGTCCATCACTAGTCTACCGCGTTTAAATAATAGCTAAAGGTGCAGACAAAGTATGTATAAGCCGTATGCAGAAAAAGAAAAAAAAAGTTTTACTGGCATGGAAACTAAAAGCGTAGGTTCTTTTTTGGGACGCCAGCTAAGCTAATAATTTTGACTGCCTAAAGACAGTAATCAGCAAAAAAAAACAACTGGGAGTGATTAGAAAAAAGATGCTTTTCATTGGCGTAACACATTTGCTTATTACAATATTGTTATTGTGTAAAAATTTCCTATGATTAGAACTCATTTGTAAGGATTCCATTTTGGTACTGTCGATAACACCTAAGAAAGCGTAACAGAGAAGCTAAAGACGATTCCAATTCGAGCCTTCCAGTACTGCTATGAAGACTACAAACAAAGCTTCTGCATTTGTGTATAGCTGCGCAAGGGAAATACTATGAAGGGGATGGTATAGATGCATAAAAATAAAATTTTGGCTTTTCTGCCATACCTCGTAGTTCTTGGAAAAGTTGAAGATCAACTCCATTGATATTCTTTAATTGTTAAATGAACAGCAGTTTTCAAAACTTTTACTTCATCCGAAATATAGCGGTTACTGCTTTTATTGTGAAGAGTAATTATTTGAATGTTCAACTCTCACATATAATTTTTACGCATATTGTACAAAAAAACTCAAGGCAACTGCAAGCAATAACAGTTAAAATAGAATTCAACTAGTATCACCGACGCAAATATTAGCTCGATATCAACTTTCTTGCTTGTGATAAAATTTAGGTCCATCACTAGTCTACAACGTTTAAATAATAGCTAAAGATGCGGACGAAGTATGTATAAGCCGTACGCAAAAAAAGTTTTATTGGCAGAAAAAGCAAAGGCTTAGGTATTTTTTTTGGACGGCAATTAAACTAATAATTTTGACTGCTTAAAGACTGTAATCAGCAAAAGAAAGAACAGCTGGGGTGACTAGAAAAAAGATGCTTTTTCATCGGCATAACACATCTGTTCATTGCAATGCTGTTATTGTGCAAAATTTTGATGAAATAAAATTGAAATTGTTGTCATATCCTCCCTATTCATCAGATTTGGTACCATCTGATTCTCATCTACTCTCGAAATTAAAATGATCTCGCTTGCGGGTGAGAAGTTATACAACAGTGAAGTGGTAATATCGGCCGCGAATGAATATTTTGTAGGGTATCAAGAACATTTTCTACGTGAAGGTACATTATTTTTCGACTATTCCTCGGCCCAATTCTTCAACGAAATAGGTGATAGGCATCGTGCTATCAAAGTATCAAAATTTGAATGTTTTGGCTATACGTTTGTATAAAGATGTCTAGAAACATTTCCACGATAAGCAATAAGCGAAATGCAATCGTGAATCATGTGGTATTTTCATCGCCCATATGAATCGTAATATTGACAAACGCATCAGAATTGTATTTTATTATTACGATTATTACGCCGTCGGTCGTCTGTATTCATATGCGTCTGCGTGATCAACACCAATTTCGTAATATCCAAGCCGGAGGAAGCATAACGTGGAATTTATAGCAAAAAATGCGGGCCAAATACTTATGAACCACTAGCGTCTACGTCTTAATGAATATTCTCGGAGCGTAGCCGACATTATTCTTGTTCTATCCGGGGGTGTTTTGTATTCCTCCTTCCCCCTGCAATTGTGCAACTTTTCTTCCCCCATTCTTTTCTCCCATCCTCGTTCTTCCTTTTTTAGGTACTCGCTTTCGCCCGTTACGTCCCTTTTTCCAACGTAGTAGCCTCATGCTTATTATTTACGTTGTGTTTGTGATCGAGTGATACGTATTCAAAAGTGAACTACACTCCCGGACGTAATACAATACGACAAAAGAACGAGGAGAAAAAATGGAGAATGGAAAGTGAAAGGAAGAGAGAACAAAAAAGAATTCCGATCGGCCGTTGTCGTTGCGGCTTTTGTACTTCCCCGATCCGACGGCATCATATCACAGTCTCGATATTAATAACGTTGTGTTTCCGATTTTCTCTCTCTCTCTCTCTCTCTCTCTCTCTACCGGGTGGAATTTTAATTTTGTCTATCGACATGGTTTTGTAATACTGCGTGTATCGAGGGAAATACGCAGGTGCGGGTAGAGAATTGCCAGCGGTGTCCCTTAGTGGAGACGAGCTTGTGGAATAAGGGTGAATTTGGAAATTGAAAAATATTCATCATCCGATGGTGGCTGGACATAACGACGAAAAATAGTTCATAACCATAGAAAACAGTTTGTTTCTTAACATTTGTATTGAAAATAAATTGGAACGTCAGGAGGCAACATGTCAAGAATAACTTGGTTAAGAAAACGCTGTAAATACAGCTTTCTCATGGTATTAGTGAAATCAATTCACGAGAAAGACATCTTGGTGTTATTTTCTAGGCATTCTTTTAGATGTGTTTTAAATAACTTGGTTACTCATTTTATAATTTATATACAACTTGTAAGCAACAAAGCAAAATGTGTTACAGATACACATCTAAAATTAAGGGTGAAAGCACAAACACTTGGTTCGAAAAATGTTAAGGAATCAATTAAAGGAAAAGTATCTTTTCAAAATGTTGGTATAAAACATAATTTAAAAACTGGATCAAAGCAATTTCTAAAAAAAAGATAATCTTACCTAAGAACTTTGGAGAAGCAATGACAAAAGTTAAAAAGTAATATGAAAGAAGCCAGTATATGACAATGTATGTAATAAATTTTTGTCAGTGATGAAGTTTTGATATTACACCCAAGTACCAAAGTCTAAAAACTAAATTATACATTACAAGGATGCGAAATCTCCAGAGGCTAAAATTCTTTTTGTCTGAATCTCTAGTATAAAAAATAATTACGTGGGCGACCTGAAATATTTCCGGAATCGGCAAGAGTTGGCGCATAAAGGTTGAAGTGGATTCGTTGGTCGGCAAGGGCAACCTTTTTTATGGCAACTGTCAAAATTTCAGACGTCTACTGTCAATAGTTGTTTAAGAGTGTGTTTTGTATAGCAAGCCAGGCGGTTTCGCAAAATTGGATAAAATCGAATTTCGCCCAGTGGTTAAACACTTTTGGATGACTGGGAAAACGCTCACGGAAATTCGAAATATTTTGCTAGAGGTTAATGGGTGAGCGAGTTCAAACGTGGCCGCACAAGCACAAGTGACGAACCACGCAGTGAACGCCCAAAAACCGCTACCTACGATGAAATGGTCGACAAGATTCATGATGTCGTGTTAGCCGATTGCCGATTGAAGCTGAAATAGATAGCAGAGACAACAGGCATCTCAAAAGATCGCGTTGGCCATATCCTAGACGAAATTTTAGGTATGAAAAAGCTGGCAGCGCGGTGGGTACCGCGTTTGCTCACACCAGAGCAAAAACGAAATCGAGTGACTGTTTCGCAGGAGTGTCTGACCAGGATCCAACTCAATCCAAGAGATTTCTTAATACGTTTCGTAACCGTGGATGAGACTTGGATCCACCACCGCATACCGGGGACCAAGAAACAGTCGACGCAGTGGATTTTTCACCACATGAAACAAGAAGCCGTGACGAGGATCTGTGAGGTGATTCCGAGAAATGCCGTAAAGAAATATATGCTGTCATTGGTTGAACGTGCCCAGAACTGTATTGACGCAGAAGGAATGTATTTTGAATAAAAATAAATGATTTTAGCGAAATAACTAGTTGTTTCTTTGAAAAGTTTTTTTTTATTTGAAAGGTTCCCTTATTTCTACGTACTGTGTATGTATGTACCTATATTCATAACTAGCAAGCTTGAGAGTGGTTGTGAGCATCTAACATTCGTTGTTGAAATGTGCAGTTCATTTTAACTTACTGGTTGGCGCAAAATTTACGATAAAAATGAATTTACCCTGTAGAATGTATATGCTTTTGTATTTCCTTAATAAAATCGTCTCTTCCGGATAAATTCTCTTCATTTTTTCCTCATCCTAAATTGTTCTCTAAACGAAGTTCTCCCCTTTTTCCGAATTCTTCTCAGAACTTTCCCTTCCTATTACAGTTAGTAAGTTTCCTCTTTCGTACGATTTTCGATATGTTCCAGGATCATCGTAACTTGTCGACCTTTCCTTCCAATTAATTGGTCTACGTCAGATTTGAAATTGTGTTCCACTTACCTTTAGATTATCGTGATTTTCTACAGATACAACTGAAGTTGTATATTTATTTGCTATTTTCTTCTGCCTAGTTATTGTGTTAATTTAGAATAAAAATACTTATTACATTGCCAGCAGCAAATTTGCATAAAGTTAGACAAAGAATTACAGCAAATTCGTTAGTGGTTGCAGTTCTAACTAGTTTATACTAAATTTGGACAATTTTGTGGAGTTTTTAATAAAGCAATGGATGTATTATAGTATCCATAGAACAAATTTCTTCTAAAGTTATCCAAAGGAACATACTTAGATACAGTAGGCTCCGATCATTTCCCTGTTATTCTCATAACAAGAAACAAAGCTATAGCTATATTAACTCAATGCACCTGAAAAATCGACGACGCAAACAGAGAGTAAAATTCCATCACGGAAACTCGGGAGTTACGAGGACGTCTCTAGTCGAAGTGTATCATTAGAATTTAAAGCGGGACGTCAATCACGGGACCTTAGTTTGACCGCAGCGGGGACTTGCCGTTGACATTCCCAGTTTGTTAAATTATAACTTGTCACCTCGATGCGAGACGGCACGATACAACTCCGTCTCCGATCCCATTGTTTATTGAAGCATTTGTTTGCGTTAGGGGTATGCAAATTTTAGCAGGGACGTCGAGGTCGGCATCGTGCACCTATATTTTATTTCTATAAGCAAGATTAATACTGTAGCGTGCAAATAAAGTCACAAATTGGTGTAGACAAGCGATTGGGGTATTGCGAATAATTTCGTTCTTAATTAGATCGTTTTTGAATAACAATTACTCTTTGTTTGCATACGAACGGAGCTAGCCATAAACAGGATGCTATTGTTTGAGACTGTAATGCATTCCTTTTATTTTGGAGTAACGACAATACCCGTTGCATTCTACGCAAAACGCTACCTAATCGGAATAGCGTTTACTGCAAGCATTGGTATTTTAGGCTAACCAAAAAACAACTTACGTAATGCCTGATGAATAGGGAACTTATTAGATTAACAAATACAAAAGCCTCATTTTGACGTGTTTTCGTAAACAACGGAAATACATGAACAAGTCCCGATGAAAAACATTACCACACAATACACTACTTAAAATTATGCAGTTGCGAATGTTCACAAATATAGTGAGGTTTCAATAAGAATCGTAATTTGTTATTCTCCTCTTTCAGTTTTTTTATGTATTACCTGTCCGATATGTGTCCAAGCTGCTGTAAACTCACAATTTTTTATGGCAGTGTTACTTAATCTTTTCTAATGTCCACTTTTAACGAGGAACATATGGTTTCTTTCAATAACATGGTTCTGATGTAATATTCTATAAATACGACTATTTGCAACAAAGAATATAACATATAGGAATGGGGTAACTGGTACTATTTTTTATTATCGCATATATACAGTCCCCGTTCATTTTATTAGGGCCACCTTATAAATTTAAGCTTTCGTGTGTTTCCAATGCGATAATTTACAAATACAAGTATAAAATTCATGAATAGGGTTTACAATACCTATCTAAATACGTTTCCTAAACATATTTCTAAGAAAAACGGACAAATTTTGAATTCTAGCCTAAAGTTACGACTTTGTGAGTCATTGGTTTTATTAGTATTTAACTATTGCGATTTTATTTGTGGGCCATGTTTGCTGTCTCGTGATATGCGCAGAATCCAAAAGCTTCAAAACTGTTGTTGCAGGTTGGTTTGTAACCTTTGTAAATTTGATCAGGTGTCGGAAAGCATTAGGAACTTGAAATGGCTAAATATGGAAAACCGTCGTAAGCTGCATTTTGTTGGTTTTGTTCAGGATTTGATTCTGCGACCTTCCTTGCCTGTGCCTATTAAAGGTTTTGTAATCCCACGTCACTTCATTCATGGTTTGAATACTAGGCATCGATGTCAACTGACCATACTTCAACATTCTACATCTCTGTTTAGAAGATCATTTAGTTACAGTGCTGCCTAATACATACAAAGAAATTACTGATTTCAGAAGGTTTAATATGACTATCTACTTTTTTTGCAGTGACGCATGGCACTTTTTATTATAACTTTTATTTTCATTTTGATTTTCTTCTCGTTGTCTCGTGAAGGAGCCCACATAATTGTTAGTTTCCTTATCATAATGTGTTTGCTCTAAATTTTGCCTACATTTGTGATTGCGGTTTCTCTTGTTTTATTGTTGTGTATTATTATTTTGTGGGGTGTGGTTGAGTGGAGTAGCATTTGCTAGACTTCGCCAGATCCCACTTCTGTAACTATTTTGCAAATAAAGACAATTTATTATTATTAAATTGTGAAAGTACCACTTGATGACCTCTTGGCTATTATTATCCCTCTCATGAATCATTCTGTACTGTATAGAAGATGGGTAGGAACAAGATTGAAAGACACAGTAATTCATAGAATATTATTTGGATCGGTTACTATTGTAGAAAGAATATTTATCTGTTTATGTAACAACGTTTTTTCCGTGTTTACGCGTTAGTGTGGCACTTTAAGTTATTACTTGTATGCTCTCTATATTTTTTCGTCATGGGTAAAAAAGGAAATACCAAATGAGACAGAACTGCGTATTGAGTCATCGTTGGGTACAGTAGTGTATTCTCAACGCACGAAAGAAAAGATACCCACTACAAGTACCGGAAGAGCGTTTTGCGGCAAGAAAAGGATCACTACTAATGGAAATGATCGACATATCCTGCGACTAGCAACTAAAAATCAAGGTTTATCCGCCAAAGAAATACGAAGTATAATGTCTCAACAAGCAGTGCAAATATCTACGCGTACAGTACGTAGATGATTGTAAGAAGCCGGATTAAAATGCAGAAGCCCCCTGAAAAGGCCAAGATTAACACCGATAACGAAGCGAGCGTTGACGAAGATTGGCGAAAGGTAAGACAAAATAACTTAAATGAATATGTAAATCAAGCAAATTTTTTTGTTTGAACAATGTCTTTTCGTTAAAGGTCGTATTCAGTGATGAGTCAAAACTAGAAGCCATGACCGAAAGAGCTCAATTTGTTATAATTTTTAATCCATTTGAACAGTTTGGTGAAGCTAGTGTACTAAAAACGGTCAAACACCCTCCGTCAATTATGGTATGGCCCTGTATATTGTTCGAAGATACTAGACCACTGTATTTTTGACAAGGTATCACGAATCAACACCAACATAAGCGTGTATTGAAGGATGTCTTGGTGCGATGTATCAATGATTTAGATCCGAATGAAGGCCCTTACACATTCATGTACGATAAGGCGCCATGCCATATGCCCGAGTCCATTCAAAGTTTTTTTGGAAACGCACGCTCTGCCAGTGTTACCTTGGCTGGGAAATTCTCCCGACCTCAATGCAATAGAAAACGTGTGGAGTGTTCTAAAATTGCGCGTACATTCGAGAAGAAACACTACAAAAGGGCAATTAGTAAGAGACATTGAGGGTGCGTGGCGAAACGACGATACAATTAGACATACTATTAACGTTTGCATAGACAATATGCCAAAAAGAATAAGAGGAATTATAAAAGCTAAAGGAGGCCTTACAAAATATTAATTATATAGTTGTGAGGATGTCTATAAACAGTTTTGAATAAACTTATGCTTGAAAAATACGTTTTTCATTATAAATTTTAACAAAATCGCTATTTTACCAATACTACTTAATATTGGGTTTTATGGATAAAAGTTGAATGCCAGATTTGACATCAATTCTGTTGCAATATTTGTTTATTGTTGATGCATAATGTGAGAACCCCGTTTCATACATACCGGGTGTCTTTTTTAATTGGCTTTGGTCACTACGCAAACACAACCTTTTTACCCCAGCTTTGGTAGATGTAATAGCTTTATTTGAAACACTTGGTGCCAACAAGATGGAGCGACATCTCGCGCGTCTAACGTGTCCTTACCAGTTGTTCGTGAAATTTCTCCTGGAAGGTTGATATTCAGATGCGGTGACATAAGCTGGCTGATAGGTAGACGCTAGTTGACACCAATAGATTTCATATGCATATAAGTATAGAGGAAGACTCCTCATTCCCTAAATGAATTAAAAGAGAATATTCGAAGAGGAGTGGCGGATATAACCGAGAGTGTGTGTTGAGCAGTTCTCGAAAAATTTGCCCCATGTTTATGTCCTGGGCAAAACTTGTAAATTCCAACGGGGCCATGCTGGCATGTCGCCAGCATGACCCCAAATAATCGCAAGTTACTCATTATAGTCGCTGGCACAAACCTTTCTATTTGCGGCACAAAGCGGCATTGGTTGAATTTTAGAAATACTAATGTGGTCGTGCTGGGGCCTATAAAATATTTTATAAACCCTCCAGATCCATTTGGATCTTAACTGGAAATAGAAAAGTAAAAGATTTATTTATGCCAAAACGTTATTATTATTTATTATTATGTGGTTTGAAAATGATTTGGTTCATGTAACCTAAAACATCTACATCCTACAAGTACTATAATTCTGTTTAAATTTCACCGTACCAAACGAATTTTGTTTAATTGGTTTAGCGGATAACTGTTCCATCCCGGAACGTTACACACCCGAATGTAAATTTTATTGCATCTAATGTCTAATCCAGCGCGAATAAATTCTTTTTAATTGGTAGCTGAGTGACTTTAATAGTTCTCTGCGTTTAATATATGTACAGATCGTTTAATATACGCATGGGTCGATAAAAGTGGCAGAGAAATGTGCTTAGAAACTGTTTGACAACGTTCAGACGCTTATTGGCTTTCAATACAGTCACTTATTTCCTTTTAATGTAAGCGGAGTTGTACGCACGCATTAGGTGCATGCTGTAAAATTCGGGCAGGTGAAGTTCTTGTAAATATATATCCATCAAGACGAGTTACAACTATAAAAGCTGGTTTATTAACTAATTAAAGCATCGTAATATGTTAATAAGTTCCGTACTTGTCGATGCTTATCTGGATGAGTGATCTTTTCGTCGTCAAACAAACTTTCGTGATAACATATTAACGCTGCGGTAGTCGTTTTTTGCTTTGTAATTGAATATCTTGTTAGTAATTATAGTTTATTTCGAAGGAGGAACTTGATGGCCATTTTGACATGGTGTAAAGTGACGCTGAGATCAGTAACCTTCTCTTCAACTTGTCTTTACTGCTAGTACGTTTGTCTTATGAAGAGCTAGCATTAAATGGAATGAATATTTATTGCTTAGGTAGCTACTCCGAACAAGACCGTCTAAGATTTGAAATGATTACCAAAGTCTTGTATAGGCGTTTGAAGTTATGATGCAGAAATTTGAAAATTTTTTATTTCTGAGATTATTTAAAGTACCCACGTTGAAAGGGTCCCATTTTTTATATATATTAACAACTTGTTTCCACGTAAATACGAGACGGAACCAATATTCTCGCTGCTAATACATATTAGCCTATGCCTTACCTATCTTACAATAAATGGACTCTTCCTCCCGAATCGAAGCCCATGCGATATAGCGAGAAAAGAGTCTTTTAGAGTTACCGATCTAAATTGCTCTGTTGCACGTCTTTGTAATGTTCAGAAAAGAGGTTAGTTGAAAGTTAAAAGTGCCCTGATCATATAGCAAAGCACTGTCAGGAAGGCCTTACTGGAACGTGCAGGGAAACAGCGTTATCATACCGAACAGTGGCGAGATGGATTAAAACTTTCATTGAGGGGAGTGGGAGTATAACAGATCTGGCTCGATCAGGTCACCCTAGTGCCAATAAAGAACAGGTAAAAGCTGTTACTGCATTGTTGGACACAGATCGACATCGACATCGTGAATTAGGCCACAAGATAGCATTATCGCGTATGACTGTGCTGCATATTGTAAAGAGTCGTCTGGGAATCAGGAAAATTGCATCGCGATGGGTTCACCACATCTTGACGGAATTGCAGCAATGAATACGAGGCTATGGTGCTTAAATTCACTTGGAGTGTTATGGTCATGAAGGGGATGCTTTTTTACGTCGCATTATTACGTTTGATGATACATGGGCCAGATTGTACGAACCTAAACTTAAGCGCGAATCCGATGACACCATTCTGGATCACTTCATTAAACCAAAGTTCGCTCTACCCTCACTAATGTGAAAGTTTTAGTGATTCTTGTGTACGACTATCATGGTCCTCCAAGTGCATGCTGTATCGCTATCACAGACTGTTAATGTACAATATTTCCTACAGTTTTTGGAACATAACTGGAACCCAGCGTTGCCGAGAAAGTTTCCTACGCAGGTAAGAAAGGGGAGGCCACATTGTTAGTTTCTTCAATGCAGTGCAATAAACTACAAGATGAAAAATCGGAAAAACCTGTCATCGTGACACGCTATAATATGACGAAAGAAGGAGTTGATTTGTTATTTCAACAGTGCTCTAAAAGCACCTACATGGGTCCATATTTACAAAACAATTAGCAAAAGCAATGGCTGAGCCACATCTGAGAAGAAGGGCGGCAAATGCGTTTTTAGAATTTTGGAAATCCAGGGAGAAAGCGAAGTTCCCCAATGAGAACACTTGGAAAAGCGCAAATTTTGTTCTGTATGCCTTCAGTGCTAAGTCTTCAGAAAAGTAGAATGACAAAGTTTCTTTCCAATGTTTGCAAAAAACTTATTTGCCTTGTGCAAAAAAGTTATGCGTACGATGTATACATGATATATAGGATGGACATAGAATTTTGTGGTTATTTAGCAATTGCTTTTTAATTTGACAGCGTTTCAGTTGTTCATAAAGTAATATAGTTCATAATATTCAGTACATATTAATTTGCTTTTTAGTAGTATGTAATAAATCAGAATATATATATTTTCGTTTTATCTATTGATTGTTTCATTCCTAAAAAATGTTAGTGTTTTATACATTTCTTGTCTAGAAGAAAATAAGAAAGAAATTAAACCTTTGAAAATTATGTGAATATGTATATAAAATGATTTAAAAAATAAAAACACGTGTTTTTAGAGGTAGTACCGTAGACGAAAGTACGGTAACAGTGTCAAAAATTGTATGCTTGAATTATGTTCGACATTTGATTTAAATTCGGAGAATTAATTTAATACCATGCATTTCTTTTTTGCGCAAACAGTTTGCTAAAACGTCCAACATATATGTGTGCGCCATGTTTCTCTTTCTTACGTTTGAATTTTTTTTTTATAGTTATCTATGTAGTGAATAAATACTTTTAGGTATTTTTTATTGTGATGCTAACGCGACGATAGATTTCATTAAAACGCTGTGAATAGATATCTGTAAAGTTTGCGAATTGTAGTAATTTAGCGCGCTTAATAATAGATGGCTCCACTAACGCCATCCGAATCAAGGGCACACATTCAAATTATCAATAATTACCATACGCATACATTATTATCTTTTAATTATATCCTTCTACAGGCTCTAGAGATCCGCGAAGATTGACTTAAAATCATACGTTTACACATCAATTATTCAATTAAGGAAATTACTACCTAATAATTAGATTACGATACATAATTCGGTCACAAATTCCTTCATCGTAATCCAGAGACTTTCATTAAGTTGCGAAACAGCTCCAATCGGTTACCAGAAAAAGACGAAAACAAAAAAGAAACGAACGCGTACAAAAAATACGCAAAATTGGTTATCGTTCGCGGCTTCTACACGGCTATTATTTACTTCCTTTTATGCTGTGCTAATGAAACATAAATATGGTTTCTTTTTTTTTCGGGCGTGCAGCGCTGAATGTCAAGGCCACTTTTTGTCGCTCCTCCTTTCCTTCCCTCCGCGGAACACATCTGCTGAAATTATCCATTTCGCCTTGCTCGCCGAAGTCGAAGTTTCGGGTGTTCTTCGCGGTGTTTCTCTACTCGGTTTCTCGAGCCTTGTTATTATTTATAATGAGTTATGAATAAGCAACAGGCCAATATTTTCACTAGGCGAGAAGAGTATGGGTAATTTGCATTATTTTCCTCAATTTACATCTATAGCGCGCGAGCTGCGTAGATGGATATGCTGATGATGATCGCTATTGCGTTTTGGGAAAGCTTATACATACATATATAGTCATTTGAATACGTGAATGTGTGCATAATGAGGTTTATTTATTCTATATTTGGAAGTGAAAATATCTGCGTTTATAGATATAGATATAGGAAGCAAAGCAATACATTGAGGTTTTTATTTTTTATTTACATACGTAGATATAGTTTTAATTACTTACCAATTGATCTTTGATGCACTTCCGGTAGTTGCTTTCTAACAATATCGCGGTTACTGGTTCCATTTGCCATGAACACGAGAGCCACGCTATATATTTTGAGATGGAAGAAGACTACAAGTCTTTTTACGAAAATGATTTTATTTATAATCAAAATATATAAAAAAAATAATCATCTACTGTGTCAATGCGCTTTTGTAACCGAAGCTTTCACAACACAAAAGCTTGAAGCCGGTCATCTTTTGGAATGTTTGGAAAAATTGATGAATTGTTTCATCTGTCCCATCCTCCGACGTGAAACGTCGACCCGATAAATATTTCTTTAGGTTAAAGAACAACCAGAAATCATACATGGCCATGTAAGGCGAATAGGGTGGATGCTCATTGACTTTTACATTATTTTCACATAAAAATTCAATTGTCTGCTGTGCACTGTGTGACGATGCATCGTCATGATGCAAGATTAACCCGCGAATGTTGACTGACTCAAGAAGTACAGGTAAACATTCGGTCATGTGCCAGTTTGTTGTGACTGCATCTTTGTGGATTCACACACGGCTCTCCTGGTGGGTAGCAATATCGTAAAGTGGGATGCAATTTTCACCACCTGTTACTATTTTAGATAGAATACAATGTCCACCATTCTGTAACATTTCTAACGCTTCCTGATTCTTATTCGCTCTGCCTTTTGGAAATCGTCAAGCGTGTGTGGCACCCAACGAGTAACAATTTTTATCTGAAGATGGTCATGTAAAATTGAATTTACTGTTGCGGATCTAACACCAAGAGTTGCTTCAATCGCTTGGTAGATCCATCTAGGATATGCGTCTTACTCACTCAATGTTTCCAGCGGTAAGTGAAGAACAGAGTTTACCAGCACGAGCCTTATCACTAAGCGATATCCGTCCTCGTTTAAATTCGCTATGCCAGCGAAACACAGTTGCGCGTGAAGAACTTTCATTGCCAAATGCGTGTTGCAATCGTTCAAGACTTTGTTGTTCACTTTAACCCATCTTAAAATTGTAGTGGATGGTTAATAGTTCCGTAATGGTATTTACGTGTAGTGGACACTTTTTCACGAATGTGATGTATCTGGAAAGTCTCTTCCACAATGGTCAAGGTCGTTGTTGCGACGTTCGTGAATGGATTGGAGGTATCGATGCTAATCATTTATCAAGTCCTTGTCCGATACAGATGTTCTTCTTACAATTTCTACGAAATGTTTCGCACTTTTAACTGTTGATGTTTGTGATGTTAGTCAAATGATCTGCAAACCGTCAACATCGTCCTGAAGATGCCAGCCGCAGTGTTTGGCGGAGCGTCGTCATAACCTACTCAAGACCACGACTTACAAGCCCGGAAATACGTACTGCCAGTACAAACCCAAATTTCGACCGAGAAAGTCTAATATTGTTTATTGCTGAGGAAGTGTTCCCAGACAGTAACGCTGCTATTTCCAGTGGGAATATGGTTAGTTAATTGCACGGTGAGTCAAATGGGTTGACAATTGATCTTAATAGAATGTCAGGTTTGTGTGTTTTAGACAGTCCGTAGAGATTGAATTGTAGAGTAAATTTTGTTTTTGTGCGCTGTATTTCTATAAGAAACGATAGATTTATTTTCAACCGAGACCATGGGATTTTTCCTTAACTCTTTGTATTGTTCTGCTTGTAGTAGATTTGTAAAAAACTAGTACACGTCTCGATATCCATCACGACCTCATCGGCGAGTGAAATTTGATGAAGTTATCGAATTACAGCATTACAGATTACAGATCAGTATTCTGTTTTGATTATGTTTGTGTTACTTTCTTGGGATTGGCTTTATCTAAAGCCAGTGTCACTTTCCATATCTATTGGTCCGTTATTTCTCAGTCTTAAGTTCTCATTACCGCTACTTCATTTACCAGAATCATAGTTATCACTGATAATTATTGTCGATGTTATGGTGAATATCATACCTTTGCTAAGCACTTTTACAGCATCTTGGCTTAGAGGTTAACGAAAAAAGTTTATGGTTGTCTTAGCCGTGTCAACAGTTCGTATCGCTCTTTGTATTTGTATCAGTGATTCCAGCTTTCGCTTTCTTTCTGTTATTTGTGTTTTCAAAACTCCTTTTCGCCATTGCTTTCGATGTTGTAAAAATATTGTTAGTGATGGCTCGGATTTACGTCTTATAGTCGCTATTTCGATCCCCGTCTATTATATCGATCGATGGTGATTGATTCTATTTGTGAACAGAGTTTGCCTCGAGCTTATGGATATTCTATCAGGCCAAATGCTCTTAACTGGAAGGCTTTCAGAATCAACCTTCCAGTTAAGAGCCTTTTAAGATGACGTTGATTTTTTTAGGTTTGCAAAGGATGTAAAATGGACCCGAATCTCCAACTATATTCCCAGTCTTCTCTGCAATGATCTGTTAATTGGGGTGTTCAATGGACTATTTCTATAGTTTGATGATAATAACAGTCTTTAATTGTAGTAGAAAAAAATTCCATCACAGAAATCTACAATACCGGGAATCAGTATAAGTTCAGAGGTCTCTAAAAATAAAACCTCTATTTTCCTACCTGAACCTAATTGTAAATATAGCTGAAATATGTGAGTGTCCAGAAAAACGAAAAAGAGTTTTGTGTGGTGGTACTATAAATCGGTAATCAAAAACTGCAATAAACAACTGTACGCATACTGTGTACGCACATAAATAAATATAAACATAATGCTCATGTCTATCAAACCAGGGATTAACCATCTATCTGTAAAAGCATGAGATTCTTACATCCATATACCTCATCACATTGGGAAAGTAATTCCAAAAAGATGAATTGCATTAAGAACAATTTCGGTTGAAGACAGTTGAACATACAGTTTTTGTCCTTTGGATTTACTTTAAGTCAGTTCTGCGTTGTCTTATTACATAGATAAGTTGGGGTTTTAGATTAAAAAAATAAATAATAGGACACTGGAATTCAAACGTCGGCGATTGGATATTGTCAACCAACTTGCTTCAACCAGTTTGGAGTTAATATGATTACATTCGCAAAACAAATGATTACCCTCACATTGGCGCAACCAAAGCTATTAATCTTTTCAGGATGGCAAGAGGTAGAGCAGAATCCTCTGTAGGCGTATTGCCTTTTAAATGTAAGATTTTCAGAATTTGATGCTCAATTTTTCCCATTTTTTTAAGATACACGCATCAAATCACACAAATGATTGTAACATAATTAGTAAATGTCTGAAATTGGAACCGAACTTGGATCTTTCGCATTTATAAAACCATTTTTTAAATTGTCGGAACAAAATTATTAAAGCAATTGACATCAAGTATCTTGACGTACAATGTAAAACTGTGTGATCTCTTTTGTTATACTAAGCTTAAGTAGTCTCTAGTTAAAATTTTTATATCGAAAATAGAGAAAGGGAATCCTTTCAGCAAACCTGTAAAAAGCTCGTATGTTTCTCTTCACTCCTCATCAAATGTGGATAATCAAGTAGTGTATTTCTATAAAATTAGAAATAGGAGATTGATTATTCCTGAAATTGCTGGGAACTTCATGTAATTATAAGTTAGCCTATAATTTTGAAATTATTTGGTTTAGTTTAATTTTATATTACTAATCATTTTTATTTAATTAATAGGTGAAAGTATTATTTATCAGTTTTCCTGTGAAATGCTTTCGGTGATTAGTTTCCGCAACATTATAATTGTTGGCATTCATCGTATTTTGCGATAAATCTGAAGGCGTACTTTTGTTAATACCGTTGCAAACTATGTTACAAACTTGTAATTGACATAAATGAATTACAAACTCTCAAATACTACCAACAAAGAATAAAACGTCACTGAGTTTGTCAAAATTTTGGATAGAAATTTATAGTGAAGTCTTTTAAAGACAGAAGAATCTGGCTTAAGTTTATTCTTTAGTAATAACTTACGATCGCTTTAATTTATAAAAAACTCTGCACTCGTATATCATTATTCACGAGAAAACGTGAATGAAAATGAGAATGATTAATCATCCAGCGTTGTATAATACTTCAGTGTGCTTATAACGAACGAGCAAGATGTAAAACAGAGCAGTCCCACGATATTAACTGTGGAAGAACGCAATTAGAAAACGTTTAATCTTTCATTGCACAAAAAAGACTATGTGCAAGGGTGGAAATTTAAGCACGTTTGTTACAAGTAAATATCCATTACTTTCGTTAAATACGCGCGTAGCGATTACAGTTGTTCCGTATATTTTTCAATGATGCTATTTGTATTTGTTTGACGCACAACGACGATGATTTTTTTTCTAACCCGTGCGCCTTTAGATTGCGATAGAGTTACTTAATGACAACCGGTTTGAGGCATTTTTAAAATAATAATTTAAAAGTGAACTTTCACCAGTATCCCAGAAAATGTGGAACTGTCACATAAAATGATCCCGAAAGAAATCTATGTTTTTAATTTCTTTACATTTCGACAAAAGATATTTATTACATCATATTTAGTAGCGATTGCAAAAGTTATATTTTATATGTGTTGATCGATCCTTTCCCTAATTTGCGTCTGAAAAATATCTAGATCAAAATTTGAATAAATAATACTAATTAGTAAATGTTAATTAAACCAACTGTTTTATTTGGCTGAACAGCTGATAAACAATTGGCTTAATATTGCTTTGTGATTAACAGGAAAAGTTTGTTGTTCTCTTAACGTAAATCGTGTTTATTTTAAAACGCCAAAATGCACGAGTTCATAAACTAATATTCTTGTTTATGAATAATTACAATTAACAGATGCCATGGATTCCATTCATAATAAAATTACTGCGTTCATAAATACGTGACTTTATACGATCATAACGATGTAGTAATTGCAATCTTTAGAAGGAAATACGTAATGTTGAGGTCTATTTTTAGTTTCATTGATAACGGAGACGACTAGAACGAAGAAAACACCATTACGCAAATATCCTTATAGCAATCTGCTGCCAAGGGAAAATAAATTCATGAAAAGGTCGAGGTTTTCATCATTGAATTATCATCCATCAGCTACAATGTGTAGCTTTCATAAAATGTACTCTATATTTTCGAAAAATTCTCTAAAAACTCGTAACAATTATCGGAAACCGGTACATTGCAACTTACATGCTTATTTAATTGGAAAACATTTTCAGCAAACAAGTACTGAATGTTAAATCCTCTATTCAAAATAACTTCAAACATCCGGGTCTTCATAGCGTCTGTCAATTTAGCCAGTGATGAAATACGAATGTCATTCCAACACCTCGTTATCGCAGATTTTAGTTCTTTGACGCTATCGTATTGTTTATTACTAGAATACATCTTCCTTGCTAATATTCTCCATAGATTTGCGATGGGGTTCATATAGGGCAACCGAACAGGCCATTGTAATAAATTAATTTCCATTCAATGAAACAACTGGTTTTGCTGAAATATCCAGCGAAATACCTCCACGTCAGACCCATTTCCAGAAGTTGTATATAAAAATTAGAATTCATTCGCGAAGAAATAGAAATGTAAAGGGCCTTTACTGTTATGGTTAAAAGCAGCCCAAGCTATTACAATACTGCCACCAATAGTATTTGAAACCATGAGGCTCGTCCAAGTTAAATTTCTTGTCGTCAGAAAGTCGTCTCTTTTAAGGGTGCTTTTAAAACTCCTTTTAGCCACCGGAAACGTTTGCGGCAGGATAAAATTTGTTATACACGTTTGTTTGTTACTGCTAACTATAGACCGGATTATGTGCAAAGAAAAACTGAAATATATATATGCTCGTATATAAGCATCGATTTTTGAGAAAATATGCATAAACCTGGGACATATATGCAAAAAAATTGCGACAATATGCTAAATTTTTACATAAAATAAATAAGAGCAAAAATTTAAAAAATTGTTTACAACATATTTCTATATCAATTTATAATTAAATGTTTTTCAAAATTGTGTAAAAGAAAGTTTTGTTTTCTATTAGAATACACATATTTCGAAATAGAAAAGCTTCTTTCAACATCCACAGATGTAATTAGTGCATTTTTTAACTTTGCAATACATTCTGAACTAAAATTAAAGTCGAAATCGTTTACTGTTTCACCTTCCAAAATTTTCTTCAATTTCAAATACCCCGCATTTTTATTTATCACTTTTTTAAATTTATTGTACATAGAATTATCAATTGTACCCTTAACTTTCTTATAAACCATATCAAATTCGTCTACTATTTGGACTGATTCCGAGGGCGACATCCTTTGCGTTTCTAGTTTACGAATGGAACTTGAAACGAAGCTATAATTTGACTTAATATAGAAAAAGTTTTGTAGCAATTCTGTTGATGTTTACTATCTTTTTACAGTTTTCTAGAGCAATACGGTCAGCAGTGATTTGAAGAATTACATTTTTTATTCTTTCAAAAGTATCGGCGTAAAAAATTGCACCATGTACCCCATCTCGTAATAATCGGTTCAGGAGGCAATTTAACATTGGGAAGTCGCTCCTCATAGAATTGGATTCGTAAAAGTGCTTTTAAAAATACTTTTTGGAGATTGCTAATTAAATCATTAATCAAAGGAAATTGGTTCCTAATATCTTCAGCTACACGATTGAACCCATAAGCTAAGTAGTATGAATAATGTTACTATAAAAAAATTTTAAATTTTGCGCGGATTTTGTCATGTATGGTGCAGCGTCGGACAACATTAGTAATTTTTTTCAGAAAGTATACTTCCAGGCAAAAAGAAATTTGATAAACCTTCTTGAACGAATTGGGCAATTGTCACATTATTTGTTTTTTGAAGTTCTTTACAATAAATTAAATATGATTTACCTACAATATCTATATATATAACGGTCACACTTATCTGTACTTTCATCTACCATGATATAAATAAAATTACTCCCTACCAATTGTTGAAGTTCTGCCATTGTTTGCTGGTAACAAGATGTGACATAATTTTTTCGTCAGGTATATGTTTGCAATATTTTTGCAGAAATGATTTCAAATTAACATTGTTTAATCTTGCTAATGGTATGTTAGACGAAATTAATGCGTTACACAGATCCGTATTATATTCTTCTTGTTCTGAATTTCGTGAAGCTGATGTTACACATTGATATATAGATTGCTGCACACTTGCGGATCGCTTTAGTTTTTCACATTCTCCAATATGCGATGGAGTTTTAGCGTGTTGATCAATCAGGTATTTTCTCTCACAAGACACCTACAACAACAGTTGTTATTTTATATCAAAAGTTAAAGAATTTAAAAACTATTGTAAAGCTTTTAGTAAAATTAAACTTACCAGTTTATTGGAGGCTCGACAAAATATTTTCTCGCCATCCTTTACCAGTTCAGGATACGGCTTAATCCATAAAGAAATTTTGTTGGCTATACTCATTGTACATATGTGCATACGCACAGTATTTAAAAACGTAATACAATTACATGCTGTTCCGCTCAAAGATATTCAGTGAATGAATGGTTTATTTGAGAATTAATAATTATAAAACGTATTTACCACATCCCTTCTACTAGGCGAAATTAAGCACGTGCAGTGTTTGGAAAAAAGTATAATAGAAACCAATGTAAAAGATTTATCGTTCTGAGAATTGTCCGTTGTCGATCTACATTAGGAATTACAAGGAATTTTTACTAATAGAAAGGATAAGAAAAAGTCTAAATATGCAATATATGCAACTTTTGTAAAAATATGCATAGAAATGCCTAAATACGCAATACATGAAATCACTAATTAGAGCTAATTAATTTCAATTAGTGTAATACGTCTACATATAGACTATAATCAAAGATATGCAAAAAATAAAATATATGCACTTTGCATATAATCCGCTCTCTACTTTAAATTACCTTTTATTTGTTGTGCGGTTGCATTATGTCTGATGTCTGTCTAACACTGTGGACCTATAGAAATTTCGCTGTTTTGTGTTAACCATTATTGTAAATATTCTCTGTATAGAATGTAATAAATTATGTTATTTTCTATTGAATTTGTTTTTCTTTGTAGTTCAGCATTAAATCCGATGCATAATTTGCCGAGGATATTAAGAAAACAAGATATTCTGTTCAAAAGTTCATATGAAACTATAGAAATTTCACTGGATATCTAGAAAAGTTTATCGACACAAATTGTGTATACGTGGATATATCGTATTGAAAAAAGAATATTCTACATGTCTCTTTCTTAAAGTATAACTAATTTCAAAATATGAAGTTGCTAGAAGTTATTCCGCGTATATTTAGTATGGCTATTTCTATGACTGACGCACATCAAGAGTGCATTTTTTAGAGGCACATATTTCTTTATTTATGATGAAACTTTTTAATGACTACTTGAACGCTTTCCAGTAATTTTTCGATTTTGTTAGTTGAATTTCTTCACCGATAAACGTACGATAAATTTCACTGTATATCTTGCTGTTACATCTCTAAATGATCAAATAATATATTACGCGAGTCGGAGATGATATGACTCATTTGAACAACTTCAGAAGTTAAATCAAAGTGATTTTCTATTTTTCAAAATCATATATTCTTCTTGCAATAATCTTTTATATTTTCTGTACTAGATATTTAAATAATTAAAGCTTTTCGGGCTTTTCATGATCAGTTTAAAGACCTGAAGCTACGTAGAACGAACGGTCTTGAATCAAAGAAACATGCACTTAATCATCGAAATCATAATTTTAACTGGTGGCAAAGATATATTTTTTTATTTTCAGTCAAATTACGGTATTCATTCAAATTTAAAATACCCACCAAATGGTCTAGTGTCTATGCTGGGACATACGAGGTATGTCCCAGAATTAATAAGAGTGACTAGCTTTAAATAGTTTAATTGACTGTATGCATCTTTGGAATGCACATAACGTCTCCTGCGAGTTTTCCATTCCTGGTGACAATTCTGGAAGCCTTGTTCCACTAGGCCGTTTAGAATCTTTGGATGTTGTTTATTGTTCCGTAATGGGAACCTTTTAATTTGACCTGAAGTTTTGGAAAAAGAAAATAGGCACATGGAACATATGTGGACTGTTGGGCAACTGCGGGGGTTACTGGAATGTTTTTCTCTCCCAAAAATGCTCTAATCAACAATGAACTGTGACATTTTTTTTTGATTCTCGTGGGATTGTCCACAAAGAATTCGTACCGCAAGGCCAGGTAGAGAATCAAACCTTCCAAAGGTATTATGATAATGGATACATATGAAAGTATATACAAAAGCATTTTTATATAAAAAAAATTGCTGTCCTATCACTTAGCTATAGTTAAAAACACCTCTTATATTAAAAATTAAAGAAATACACTAACGACTAGATATAAGAAAGCGGAAAGATCAAAGTATTCTTATAGAAATCGTTCACCTAAACACAAGGTGCTATTCTCCTCGGTTCATAGTCTGAGAGTGAAATGAATCGCGATTTGTTTGAACTGCTAATATCAGTGTAACTAGCCTTGAAACGATATCAATAATATTTTCTCTGTTCTTGCAATTTTCGCCCGTTCCTAAACGAAATATCACTTCTGATATTCAACGATATATGTTTTCAATATCCCGTTCTTGAGAAATGTGATTCCACTCAAATAAATGTTTGTTGTGTTAATTAAGTAATTTGAAATATAATCTTTGGATTAACATACGTAACGTACGGAAAATGGAAAGGTGTAATTATATAGAACTAAAAAAATAAAAAAAAATTGAGTCGATTACGACACGAACGTCAGAATTAAAAACGAAAAACAAGGAAATTGTAATATGTGCCGCCTATCGATGCTGAATAAGTATACATAATACATCAGTCCAATCAAACTCGCATACATACCCGTAGATTCCGATAAGCGTATGTTATAAAAACTACAAAATGACACTGTCTATCTTTCAAACGACAAGCATGCATACGAATATTTGGGCTGTGAATAATAAAGAAATTTTTATTTTAAATATCTTTATCACATTTTTTCTCGCGTCTGCGACGGAATTTTCATAAAACATTTTGGTTGTATGTCTAATAAAATCAGATCTTTCCATTTTTCATACTTTTTTATTTCATTTCGTGGACAGCCTATATGTACTATCGCTAGGTATCTGCTTATTTAATTCATCTTTCTTGTTCTGATCTGCATTAACAACACAAGAGATTAAAGTGATTGCGAATGCTACAGGAGTTTGAATCTTTCTGCCTGTAGCTGCATTCAGATCGAGAGATTTAGTTCGACAAATTTGACAGGGCATTCGGCTTTTATTAATTTTGGATTGTTAGTCTATATTTTATCAATACTTTTATAAATGTTTATTTTTTTTTCAAAAAAATCATTATTTTTATCAATCTTGACAGTATAGTATGTATTTACTAGAACATAGCATCCTTGCTTCTTGTATTATAATTTCTAACAAATGTACATGTGTTTTCTTATTAAAATTTTGTTTTTTTTTTTAATTAAATCTTAATGTAGATTTTAGACGGTCTTAAACTTATGTGCAACAATGTACACATTTGCTGTGACACACAGTAACTATAAAAAAGCTAGCTAGCAAGTATGAATAATTTTTCGTATTGCATATGTGCTAAACACATTTTAATTTGGCATTCGGACTTCGCGTGGGTAACAGTGGGTTCGCCTCGCGAATTGTTATTAGAAGGCATTGACCTTCGCGTGTAGGGGTACGATCGACCGAAACGCGGGAAAACTATCGCTCGCATCTAAATCGCATTCATAAATATATGACTTACAGATGTTAGAGATCGAAATTGTACAGAGAGAAAAAATGGATTCATTAGAATTTTTGCGCGTCATATGCCGTATCGCATCATATCATGCGATGACAGAGAGTAATTAATACTACGATAATTAAAAGATATTTTCGCCGTCTTATTTAATAAATTCAGAAATGTAAACCGCAAAGAATTATCTTAATGAATGTTTCATAACGTTCCGGAATAGATTATTCGGTTAAGATCCCTTCTAAGCTACGTAAATCAACATTACTTAGCGCGAACGCGGAGATCCTTATCCTGAGATCTCTTCCTTTACACGTCCAACGTTGCCGAGTGCATCGGTTAAATTACTCGTCCGACCAGTACGCTCAAGTACGTGGGACCTCTTCCGGCGCTCTGTCGTAAAAGCTCGACGGACCGCATTATTTTTCCGGGTAGATATTATGCAAGGGTCGTCGCTTTAGAGCTGGTCCTCCTTGACGCATATACAGGATTAGTCAACGTATATGGCAGGTTGTTACACCGCCAGCGAAAACATTAAAGAAGATTTATTGAAAACTATTGGTTAGTTACGTAATATTTGGTGAAATTAGGAATATGCATATATATTTAAAAAACCGGAAGTAATAAATTGTAAAATAAAAATTGTAAAAGATATTAAAAAATATTTGATTGGATGAAAGGGCTGGGTAAATTTAGCTTGTTTTAATAATAATAAACAAATTTACTAATCAACAAAATACCAATTATAGGACCAAAAAATAATAGAAAGTCATACATACACTACCATCCATATTAGTTCGGACACCCAGTAAAATGTTGTAAGCTCTACTAAAAGATAATATAATTTCGTTTATATATAAATAACATTTATAATATGTCCTTTATGAAGTTTATTGTTTATTAATTATACAGACAAACTTTCAAGAATATCGATTAGAAAATGATTAAAAAACCTATTATATTTTATGACTCCAATATAGTAATTTTCACAATAATCCTCATCTCCACAAATAGGACTATTTTCAGGATAGTATTGCAGGTAATACATTTACTTGTCTTTGGGGTGGGAGCAGGCCACCCGAAGGTGTATTGTGCATTGATAAATGCTTTAGTTTCTAAATAAACCTGCTTGTGCGTACGTTAGTGTTAAGAGCGATTTTTTTGTGTGAACTTGATTTAAGTTATTAAAATGCCGAGAGGAAAACCGACAAGTTTAGAAAAGTGCTCTGCAATTGTTGCTTTTCATCTAGAAGATTATTCAGTGCGTCAAATTTCCAAAAAAAGTAAGCAAGAGAAATAGGAGACAGACAGCACCAGATGCTATGGACTGAAGAGTCAAAGTTTGAGATCTTCGGACAATCAAGGCGCGTTTTTGTAAGAAGAGCGAAAGGCCAAAGGGTATTGCAGAATTGTATAGAGTCAACTCTCAAGCAAGGAAGGATCTCTGTACTTATTTGAGATGGAACGTTTTACAAAAGGAATGGATTAATATGCCAAATAGAGCCCTTGAAAAACTAGTGGAATAAGAAGTTTTTGTTTATTTTTCGTTAGAACTACTTTTTTACTTTTATACTTTATTTTCAATCGCTATTAATAAAACGCAATAAATATTTTAAGTTTTGAAAAAGTGAATTTGAATATTTTCTTGTTTTTATAAAAAATTATTAGCGTGTCCGCACTAATATGGACGACAGTATACATTGCGAAAAGAAAATTTAGAAACTAAAGACCTACGAATAACTAACGTAAAGAGTAACTATGAATAAGACGTTTACAAATTATGCAAAATATGAACTTATTAAAAAGTTATCTAGATTCCAAAAAAACATCATTAATATTTATTTACTAAACTACACATTATATATGGGGCAATATGCAAAATATTAGTTTTCGGAATAGATTGTGCAAACGTAGAACAGAATCTAGGCGAAAAACGAGTTACATGAAAGTGCAACTTTTCCATATTTCGCTAGCGAAACTAGAATGAGTTGTTGCTCCTTATTCACCATATATTCTTTTAAAGAATAATTGCGGACTTTTCAATTCGTGCTTCTTAGAAACTTGTAAATTTGGAGTAATTCTGAAAATTTTTAGTCTCAGTGACGTTTTATATTGTATTCCTTGAGGACTGATATTGTTTGATCATAAATTATGCACATTCGCTTATTATTTGGCTCAATTGCGAAATATTAGTATTCCCACAGGTTTATAATGTTTTGCACTCACTCTATACTTTTCGCCTTTTTTCCATATTTATGCAAATCGACACAAAAGGCACATAACTTTAAATAAAAATAATACTACTTAATATTATTACGAGTCCGGATTCTGGATAAATAGAATGCTGTGATTTTATCTCTAACATTTAAAACACTTCTAATTACGATAAGATTGAATTTAATAACTAGAGACAGAATTGTCTGCAAAATGCATATAATTCGGTCTCTATTAATAACAACTGCAAAAATATCATTCAAGGAAGGATTTCAACCCACGACCTCTGCATTTCTGGCGCAACGTGGTGATGACGCCATCACGAGGCTGAGTATGAGTTCAAATCACTTAAAAGTAGTTTATTTTAAAAAATGGGTAGGATGCAAGGAAATCGTAGTTTTATCATTACTAACACCAACAAGAGTTTCATATTAAGTTACCTTTAATTACATTCAAATGAAATACATCTAGTTTCACTAAACTATAGTTACAAAACATACTAGTCATACTTTACTTCGCTTTTTAGATTGTACTTGCCGCTCTTAACTCAAAATTTGAAACCATTCAATTCTCGTTTGTCTCCCGTACTTCTACCACGCGTCCTCGGTGCGTAAATCATATCCGAAAACACTCGAAAGTACTCGAATCTTCCAGACAAGCGATATCACACCATAGAACATTTTCATAGCATGCTATAGCTATAGTTCTGCTACTCGCGTTATATATGCAGACATTTTGGACTAACAAAGAATAATTGAAGTTTTTACGTAATTTCCCGACTCCCCATAGGATGGCGCTGCAATACTGTAGTGTAATTTGAAATTTGCGCGTAATTCAAAACTACAGTATATTGGTACGATGAGCTAGCTAGGTCTTGGCCCTTGGAACGTAATGCAGGAGTCAGTGTGGTTTTAAGGCTAAAATTTTGAGACCTTTGGTCTAGATTATATTTTTACAGCTTTGTTGCTGTTTCTTCCATATTTTTACATTTCATGTTGCTATTTATCATTTTATTTTTCTTCCTTCTACTCCATGTATTTTGTATGCTCTACATGAGGATGCCAATAGTTATGGCAGCAAAAGCGGCTATATGCATTTTGTGCTGATTTATGGATTGTAGTGAAAAAATAAAAATGATGCTTTTTATGTTGATAGCCTCTTTGTATTATAACTGTAACGGCAGTTCAATAATTTTATAGTTTCAATTATCGAGGGGAGCGGCGCAGATTTTTTTTTAATCGATGGTTATGAAAATTGAGCATAATATAATCAAGCATTGGCGTAGTGCTTGTAAAGGATCGCACTTATTCCCAATTCTAATTTCTTGGTACCAAACAAAACCATTGAAACACATCATTTCCGTATTTTGTTTCAGCAAATCTCAAACCTACACCTTAAACGTCTTCTACGACAAGACTAATCCAGTTACCCGACTCTGTATATATATATATATATATATATATATATATATATACATATATATATATATTGCATATCTTATTATGCCGTCCACTCGGTATATTTCCGCGGTGACCGGGTGCGTGACCTTGTACTTTCCTAGATATCGCGCGCTCGGCTCCGCTGCTGCTGCTGCCGTTCGTAGTTGCCGCTTTAGCCCGCACGCACACCAAGTACTTACATATTGCTTGTGTGCACATGCCGTTCACAGTACGGCCTTAGATTCGGCTAATGCCCCTCGTTTGCCGCCCCCTCTTCGTCCCCTTCCGCGGGGGCCCCGGCACCGTCCGAAAAACTCACGGCCACCGCAGGCATTTGCAAACCTGCAGCTAACATAACACGCACACAAGTATATATCTATGTATATCTAATGTATGTATATGTATACACACTCGCGCTACATTTGCGCCTATTATTCGCTTCAGAATTTTGGCTATTGCGTCATCGCCAGCGATAGATACGCTTACATATGCTAAAGTACGCGTGTGTGCGTGTGTGTGTTTGTGCGAGAGTACAGGGTTGGATTGGCGTACTAACATCTTGCCAAATATTTGACGTTTGCTCTATCTTACGTTGCTAATGTTGAGAAGATGGTAATTTCAATAGTAATCGTTTTTCTGCTCTGTTTCTTGAGATTCTAATCTGGATGCACTTGAAGAATTCTCATATGTTGTTCATACTACTTTTTTTTATATTAGTTCCAATTGGAACTCTACAAAAGTTTTCATACGTCATCTATATTTTACTTTATGCGGATTAACTCGGTGAAGACTCCAGCTCAAACTATTATTTTTGTTTTTTATAAGGAAATTTCAGTACCATGGTAGCTTTATTCGTGATAATTCCGACACATAAGTACTTGTTGGCGAAATGGGGCGAAAAAATACGGAAACAAGTGTTCACGAACGTGAATTGGTTATAAAATGGGAGTGAAGCAAAATCTTATATGAAAATAGCTAAATTATTTCACCGATCTAAAGCTATGATTCAATCAGTCATTAAAAAAATACAGAACTTAAAATATTGTCGTTAACAAACCTAATTGAAAATTTTCACACCTAGAGATGAAAACGCATTAATTCGAGTTAAAAAAGTTAAAAAAAGCTCATTTTAGTGCTCTATAGTAAAGAAACACTTTAGTGTTTCAACATTTAGGAAAACGTTAGGAAATCACGGATGCCATGGTCTACTAGCTAGAAATAATTATGGATAAATAAGAGGATAAGAGTAAATTCAATATTTTTCTGTACGATGGTAGAGGTAATGTGTGGCGACAACGAAATACAGCGCTCCATTAAAGAAATCTGAAAGCGACAATAAAGCATGGAAGCCGCTCCATAATTGTGTAACTGCATAGGAGTTAGCGGCGTTGGTAATTTAGTTTTTATAAACGGAATAATGGATAAATTTAAGTATCTGAATATTTTAAAAGAAAACCTACTTGAAAGTGCAACCAAATTCGATCTTCAAGACAATTTTTCTTCCCAACAAGACAATGATCCGGAACATTCGGCATATATTGTTAAGCAGTGGATCATTTTTAACACGCCTCATTATTTAGCAACACCACCCCAAAGTCCAGATACTAACCTCATAGAATACCTGTGGGTTGAAATTAAGCAACGGCTGCAAAAGTTCGATATACAAAATAAAGAAAAGCTCAAGAGAAAAATACAGGAGATATGGGATAATCTTGACTCTAGTGTTACTAAACCATTGGTGCAGAGCATGCCACGACGTCTTAACGCAATTTTGATGTCTAATGGAGCACCAAATATTAGGTGCCCAATATTTACTTATTAAACAGTTAAAATACAATAAGTGTACTTTTGAGAGATAAAATTTTAGTTTATGTTTAAAAATGTTATATTTTTGTAAATAAAGCATTTGTTTTTTAGTTAGTATACAACATATTTTTTGCAATAAGGATGAGTAATAATAATGTTGTTTGTATTTTAAGAAAATTTGCATTACTATTTTTCTTGGTATTTATACGACCTTTTTAGCGTGCAGATTATCTCGAAACGTATGCCTTGGGTGTAGAATTATAATTTTGGTTCTTCCACGAAATATCGACGTCCACCGCAGGTGATTTACGCATTGATCATTCTACGCTGATATTCAGCGTTTCGTATAGATATGTAGTTATGTAAGTGATCCACGCCTTAATAAAACACGGAAAGCAGGAGTTCGACGTTTTGCCTTCGTTGTGTGATGCTTTTTCAGGAGAGAGAGATGGGACTTCAGTAGAGGGGAATGGTATGCTAATTCCAACCATCCAAAGTTGCGTCTATCGATATGGTTTTCTCCGTACTTTCATCTCTTTTAGAATTATTCCGTTCATCTCGGTATACATGTGCACTGTTAATGACACATGAAACAAAGCAGTGATTGACTTAATTAAATTCAATAAGAAACAATATTAATCTAAGATTACGAATCCGTATATATTAGTACCACATTTTCTATGAGAAACTATGAGAACCTTAGACTTATCTAAATAACCTAGCTAAGATGGCAGTGTTTGGTTTATCTTAGGTATCCTCCTTTGCATTTGCTAATCTAACTACGTCTATCCGCTAAAGTAAATGTTCTCTCTTTATGCACCTTTCCCCGGAAATGTTTCTCGCGAGCTCTCCGTTCTAGTAATATTACTATCCCAAGAAGAGTGTATTGCATCATGTAATATACATTCACGGTTGCAATGTCAGCACTTTCCCGGCGTAACCTTTTTATAACTCCACAACCAGGTCCTCAGAACTCCTAACGGATGTCAATCTCCACGTTATCCTCATCAAAATTCTAGAACAATAAATAGGAGGTCGATTTACTCTAAATGTAATCAGCGTGAGTACGTGGCTGTCGTTTGTAGACAAAATGATCGGGAAAAGTATAAAAACTCGGGGAACAGCTCAGGACATGAACAGAGGAGATCCTAGATCCTTCCCTACTGTTTAGTGCTGGCCCAAAAAGATCTCCAGCAAAATTGTTAACATCTACAAGTAAATCGGGTAATTATCAGTAAAACGGCATCTGCAATACTACACACAGCCTCCGCTAATTTGATGGATTAGTCTTTCGTATAATCTTATCCAATACATAAGGCAAAAGTTCAACCATTAGGAATTACGAAGATAAGTGCGGCTATTTTGTACGTTATTATTAGTTCTTAATCTATGACGAGCTACTATCAAGCTATAATTACGACTGTCCCGCTCTACAACAGCCATGCTCCCCTTTTCTACATTTCTCGACTGTAATGCTTAGTTAACATAAATCGGTCAGCGTTTTGTCCTTAACTAAAAAATTCTGTTCTACCTAGAACAATATTACAACTAGTAATAAATAGCCATACGCAATTACTAACTTATAACGTATAACATATTTCGTGGCAATGTATGGAATAACACTGAAGACAGCTTACTGCGGCAGCGGATTTGTTTTTTGTTGGCGAACTAATGTCAAGAGAACAATTTTGTGTCATTTTCTAGGAGATCGTTTTTCTGACGTCCTCTCATATTGCTAATTATCAACTTTCGCGAGTCTTTTTGGTATGGAATTCTAGCATAACATTTAATATACGCATGACTTTCATCGACCACATCGAACAACTGTATTAGACAGTTCATAAAACCCTTGATTTCATTTATAGAGTCTTTCTCTAGATATTGTTCTCAATAAATTCGAGCATGGCTCTGATGTCAAACGGAATTCCATTTATAACGTTGTATGCCATGAATCTGTTTCTCAGCAACGTAATAAACGTGCAAATTTCTTATACACCCTTCATTACAAAATAGACCGTGAATTTACACTATCTTGAGCGCCACATCATACACCACGTCTTGCAACATGTTTCAGTTTCCAGCTTTTCAGCTTGTACAAATTTGCTATTGCAGCACCAGTTTTGCTACGTGTAGAATTGCTAACAGAATAGATGTCCCTGTATAAATTTGTTACCACTGTCCTTTTTTCACTAATTTTTGTTTTATAATTAAAATCACCAATTGCATAATACTGAGTTTCCCAAAAGTCTTTTTCAGTTTGTTTTGTTCATGCGCGAACACAGAGGTTGAGTGGGGAACGGAGGTATACCAATCACTAGCTCGTTCGTGGGAATTTAGTCGCTATGGAGCATTTTACGAGAGCGCAGACTTCTCAGATGAGGCACATTTTTACCTTAATGGCCATATAAATAGGTAGAATTGCCGTTATTGGAGTTCGCCAAATCTAAAACGGAAGCATAAGAGACTACTTCACTTACAAAAAGTTGCTATTTGGGCTGCAATGGCAGACGTTGTACAGTAATCGTAAATTTCAAGCGATATATGGAGACTCTTTTATGCCAGCCTTGCAAGATTTTAATACTTTTAATCAGAACACTTGGTTCCAATTGTTCGTGAAATTTATCCTGGAAAATTGATATCTAGATGGGGTTACATAAACTGGCAGGCGCGTACCTCCTACTTAGCACCAATTCTTTCCTAGAGGGCTACCTCAAATCAAAGGTATATAGCAACAGCTCTTTGAATGAGTTAAAAGAGAATTTTCGAAGAGAAATGGCAGCTATCACGCAAAATGTGTACCTCGAAAGTTTTGTCTTACATTTAGAAGAGTGGCAAAATAACAGAATAATAACGGCATAATTTTTAATAAATACTTTACCAGAGCCTGTATTTTAATAAAAAAAAAATTCATTGAACCTGGGCATTATTTTATTTACATTATACATTCTTTTCATTTTGAAAAGGACTTTTGGGACACCTTGTAGGTATTTTGCATAATCAAAACGAATGAATTACTTTTTAGAATACTTGCCTAAATAAATCATGAATAGTTAAAAATACATTTTCAACCACATTAATCTGATGTTAAGATACGCCACTGTTCGCCGGTCGAATCGGAATCTAGCTATACCATCTTATTCGTTAATACTGCTTTTACACAGTAACGAATTTACGTTTACGACTTTTTAGGAATTCATTAGACAGATATAGAGATTTATGTATGTATGTAAATAGGTTACATTTGTCGTGTATATTCGTTTGCATACCGCGTAGGATGCTTTTTCATTAACCTGATTTTGTATGTATTAGTGACAGCATTAGTTCTCATTAGCTAATTCACACGAGGCAGTGCATTTCCTTCAATCGAATAACTGGAATCGCACCTACCGAGTTTTAGCCTATTGAATGGACAATAAAAACCGTTTATCCTTTCATTTAATATTGGTGTAATAAAAAATGTCAGATGCTGAAAATATTTGAATATGTATAGTATGGATGTAACATCAACTTCTGAACAGTTTCAAGACATATATCAAGTAAACTATTTGTCCGTAACCTATCAAAATATTCCGTTCCCAATGTCTTATTTTATGTTGGCTAACAATGTTGCTAATATCAGTAGCAAGTGTAATTGGCGTGGTCAATATAATAACAGTAATACACATATGATAGAAAATTTTGAAAAATATAAGAACGTAATACTTTATTCATTGTAAGGTTTGCAAAAACTTAACTAACAAGTACAGCTAGGATGCTGTGAATCAACTGTTGACAGTGTTCTGCTGAAATGGCCCGCCATAGTTGATTCTACTTCCTCACCATCTCCATTTCGGAGGTTGGCTATTATCATTGCTATTTTAATTTTGGAAGCTGCGGACTTAGATAGGTCAGATGACGGGACATTAAACCATTTTCGCAGGTTCCTAAGCTAGGATATTCTTCTCCTTCCAATCGATCTTTTTCCCACAATTTTTCCCTGGATTGTGAGATGCAGAATCTCATACTTCGAACCTGTCATGATGTGGTGATATTGCAATTTCCTTTCTTTAACTTCTTATAGGATCTCCACGTTCTTCTCCATTCTTCTCAGAGCCTCTACCTTGGTCATATGTTCTGTCCATGGTATTCCCAGTATCCTACGGTAGGGCCACATCTCGAAGGCTTCTAATCTCCGCTCACAATACACGTTGAGGGTCCAAGTTTCCCACTCGACATAGGGTAACATAATACGAGAAGCACCCTCAAACCATGATTTTAGCATCGTCGCGTTTGACTGTCTTCAGAGTGTATTGAAGTTGATAGTCTGTATTAGCAGGTTTTCTTAGGTATGATTTATGTCCACTCTGGGTCAATAACACAATTTCACGTTCATCTGACCAGAGAATATGTTCTCCTGTTGACCAATTCATATGTTCCTTAGCGAATTTCAAACGACGTTTAGGATGCACTTTCTTTAAAAGTGGCACTTTCCTCAAGCTCCTTGCAAATAAATTACTGTCTTTCAGGCGTCTCCGTATAGTTCGTGCATTAATGTTTAATTTTAAATGTTCTTTTAATGTAACAGAAGAAAGAAATGTATTTACCTTTATATTGGGCAGAATCAAATTGTCTTTGCCTACAGTTGTTTTTTTCTTTTTCTCGCCTTCTTTTGTTTTCTCTCCTTTTTTTCAATTTTTTTCTTTTTCTCACCATTGTACTGCATTTATTATTATTTTCGCAGTTTAACATGCTTTGGATGAATTAATAACTTTTACCTTCATTTCTTAATTTTGTGATTACCTCGCTCGTCGTTTCTACACTACAATGCCTGTTTCGTCTCATTATATTCATTACTAACCAAGAAATTTATCCAAGCTGGTTGGTAGTAAACACAAACGACGATATAAGCTGAACATTTTCACAGTACTTTTCGCTCGCACAATATGATGTTTCAATGAATACTGCTATAACATTGACCAGGTATAAAATATTGTGTGCTTAATGAATTTCTGTATCTCATGCATAGGAATTCCAATTTCGTTTTGTTATTATTTTGACCATAACTGTATATAAATATGTGCGAGTACATATTTGCAACATCACAATATAGTTCGTTATTTGCGAAAAGATGTGAATTCGGTGGCATATCGTGTTCATTGTACATTACGAAATCGACAGAAAGGGGGAGAACCTGCACGCGCAAATAAAGAGGGATCTAGTTTTCAAATTTCTTTGTGCATGTCGCATTGTACTGTGGAGAAGGCTTTTCGTTTGAGTGGCACTAGGGTTATACAAAGAGATAAAAACAAATATACATGTGTGGTGTATACTCACCGGATCTGCAGCTTCTTGATATCATCTTTATATAAATTGGTTTTTCACTTGATTTGAAGTTCGAATTAAGCTTCTTTTTCTGCTACAGATACGTGTTAATGTGAGAAGCAGTTTTTGTCTAATGTATGTATGTAGACAGTTACCTACACACTTGTACGTCCACCGATTCTGTGAACATGCGAACATATGCAAATTATTTTTTTCTTGTGAGGTTAAAATGTCAAAAGTTAAGTTCGTTTAATATATTGTAATTATTCTGATAAACATTTATAGCAGAGTTTTTCGTGATAGGGTAAAGTAGTTTATCCTAAGTATATTTTGTGTTAGTTATTTTCGAATTTGTTTCTACAGTAACATGCATTATTTTCCAGATTATGCGAGACAAGTTAATACTGTAAGATTTCATCAAAGAAATATTTGCTCAGGTATAATCACTTAAGTGACATGCACGTATTCTTATGGTATTCGCAGTTTCAACATAATAGTTTGCTGTTGAAGGCAACGTACAGTTAGGACTCAATTGTGCAATTTTTCTTAAAATCAATATTTCTTTAATTTTGTATTCACTACGAGGGTTGTCTTTTAAGTTTTACATATAGAGCTGAAATAAAACAGTAGATAGTTTTTAAAGACTGTTGTTTTTCGAAGTCTTCTCCACGAAGATTATTGTACCTTTGCATGCGATCGAACCAACTCTGGAAACAGTTGTTCGACTCGTTTTTTGGTAGAGTCAAAATTACGTTTTTGAAGGCATCGACTACTCCTTCTGACGACTGAAACCTTTAACTACTCGGTTCATTCTTGATTTCCGGAAAGACAAAGAAATCGTTGCACTGCTACATGACCGGCTTTCGAGATAAATGTTGCGACCATCTTATTGGGGATGAAAATGGATGACTTTTGTCGGCGTTTGTTCACATTGGAGTACCTAAACAGATGATTGACTTTTATTTTCTGGTTGGTACGAGTAAATCCAAGATTTTTCACCACTGACGATGTTGTATACATTTTTAGAGTATCCGGCGTTGAAGAAGTCTGGAGTTTTTGGACACCAATTCACCATAACTGCTTTCTGTTCTTCAATCAACAGATGCGGTATCGAATGGAAAACTAATATTTTTTACACACAATTTTCATCCAATTTTTTTTGAATTTGGGTCTTTGAAATCTCTAGCGATGCCCCAGTCTCGCGATATGTCACATCCCGATATCCTTTGACGATCCTCTACATCGGCGTTTTCCTGAGTAATTGCTGTTTTTGGGGCACCTTCTCTTGAATCGTAGCTAATGCTAATTGTTGACTGATGTGGTACGACATTGCCAAAAACAGAGACCAACTTGCCCAGGCATTCTGGTTGAGTTAAGTGTCTTAGAAAATTATTGTGCGTGTGTTAAGACAACCCTTGTTTTGGGACACTTTGTGTTAAGTACATTTTGCGTATTAGCAGGTATTAATCTTTCTAGAAAAAAAATTCTGAACCTACGGAACAGATGCTCCAAACAAAGTTATTCCTTTATGTGACATCGATATCCTAAGTCATTGTTCACTATATTGAGTATTTGAGGAGAATAATAGCTATTTCTTTTTGCATCTTAAATGTGTGTTTTTATAAACTTCTATCCATGGATTAAATTAATTATTTGTTATAAGATTTCTGAACAATTGAATTATGTGTATACGTGCACGTTTTATAACATGTAATATTTATTTTCGCCAAAGCAATATGCAGAAACGATAGTTTGTCATCCAAATTAACACCACAATTTCGCCAACTGTAATTAATAGTCAACGATACGACGTTTTTCGCGAATATCTCCCTCTCTTTCTATCTCCGCTGCGTCTAATTCCTTTTCGCAAGAGGATATTGACTTGCAGCGTGAATCTCAAGGACATGCATATCTTTCATAAATAAACATTACGATTGAGCGAGACAAAATCGCAAAAAAGCGAGACGGGACGATCGTGAGAGAGGAAAAAAATTGCACACGTAACTCAAATGTTTAATCTAGCGAGCGATCGGAAAACAAAACGCGAACGTTCGGGTTAGTCCGATCGCGTTGGGATCTAACGTGCTTTGTTTCTTTTTTTATTTCTCAGTTTTTTTTTCGGACTTTCGGTCTCTTTCGTCGCCGGGTTTTGTGGATGGTGTATGCAAATATCTCAAATGTCATTTAAGTTTAACTACACCGCGTAGATTAACCTTACGGACAAGAAAGTGGTCGCTAGGTTTCAAGTATAAACTTTTCGGATTGAATTTGAAACGATTTTGTTAAGAAAAAGGTCTCTATGAACGAAAATAAAGACTGCTTTATTTATTTATAACTTATTCTATAAGTTTAGAATGACTTATAAAGTCATAGTAGATCTTTGTATCTTATTATAAATATATAATTGCAGTGGTAAAATCATATTGCTTCTAATTGAAATTAGTTGATAATACCAGGGTGTTGAATTGTTTCATTTCTTAACATAATCAGCCCCTTAAAAACCGTTCAAGTTTTACAGCGATTTTCTTTACTGTAGGTCCAATTTCCACATAATAGGACTCCAAACGAACATATTTCACTCAAAAAATGTAAACCTTGCATGTATACGCTAAATATACCCTCGAGAAAGGGCTCTGATGTGCAATAATAACATTTGAGTGTGACCTAGTACGCATTTGAATACAAAAGTTTAGGCATTCGGAACATCAATATATATATATATGAATCAAATTGGAGTTGCATGTATGTGAGACACTAATTTTTATTACCAGAACGTTAAGGGATTGAAAACTAAAACTAATGTACGAGGGGCATTCGGAAAATAAAGAACGTTTGTTTCTATAGAAACTTTATTAGATATAATTAAATGAAACTATATTTTACATAAAATTAGATACCCAAGCTACTTTTCTACGTAGTCACCGTTCAAATTTAGGCACTTGTACCGTTTTGTCAATTTTTCTATGCCTTCTGTATACTCAGTTGTAGCCAAGGTGTTGAACCTCTGACTAACGGCTTCTTTAAGATCATCATGATCTCCGTAGTGTTGTCTACTCAAAAAATCTTTGGGTCTTGGGGCTAAGTCTGGACTGTATGGCGGAAAATTTCCCGGCGAAATTACTGAAGCAAGTCCTGCGTCACTCCCGCTGCAGGCGGACGTTCACTGCTTAGAATTCCGCGTCGCTTGTTTTCAATAACGTGGTGCAGTCGTTGAAGCGTCTATCACTGCATTTATGGTCTCACCTCTAGTCATGCATTCGATGAGTAAGAGACCATTAAGCCTCTGAAATACCGTAGCTATAATCTTTCTGATGCTCAACATTTATTTTACTTTTTTTCGGTTTCGTTGGGGATTGCGGATTATGCCATTGCATTAATTGGCGCTTTGTTTCTGGTGTGAAATGTGATATCTATGCCTCATCAGCAGTGACAATGTGATTCAAAACTTCAAGTGTTAATGCAGCTGCCATTCGTTTGGTTTTGTGTTCGTCTGATAAAATTCGAGGAACCCACCTGGCATACCATTTATTATATCCGAGATCTGTACTAACAACTCTGTACAACATTTCAATTTTTGTTTCAATCCTCGCTTGGAGTCTGTCAGTCACTACTGACGGCCGGGCCGAGCGATTTTCATCGTGAACATTCTTCCGTCCGCCATTAAATATGATGCAGTGCTTTCGAAGTGACACTTCGTTCATCACATTACCGTAAACCTGAATTATCTGTTTATAAATTTCGATGAGTCGGATCTTTTGCGCATTTAAAAAGCGAGGAATACTGCGCACCTCACACTTGGTGGGATCGTCAATTTTGCCACACATTTCAAAGTCGCACAGGTAAGCGGTAATCAACCATATTGGATCGTAATTGTCGCCAAACTAGAGCGGATGGGTACGAAGGTAAGTGGTGCGTCAGTGGGGGTGGTGGGGGAACGCTGTCATGTCTGGAAACAAAACATTATTTAGTTTCCGAATGGTCCTCGTAGCTTGTATTTTTAACTCGGACTACTGGCAGGACATGTTGTCATGAAATATCACTTACACAAACTTGGGAAATGTGAAGGTTAACCCTGCTGTGTGTGTCAGGAACATCGTCAAATGGCTGAACACATTGTTTGTATCTATAATGTGTTGCCATCAGTCGTCCATAACACACAGGGAATAGCTATCTTCTGAATTAAAGGAGAAGGGTCTTGTATTAAGGTTATGTTATGGATTTCATAATTTCTGTGCTCAAGGTCAAAAAGCCCTCATTCCGTATAATATCGATATTTTCAGTGTTCATTAGGTTTAAAGATACGATTAACTGGATAATTGTTAAGAGTTGGACAATTGTTGTGAACGAGCCTATATAAACTGTTGCTCAACATTAAGCTTGTCTGCAATTGTTGCAGAGATATTGGTAAAGAATAAATCTAATCGGTGCAGTCGAATCTGTCACGATAGGTAACGCAGCTGCTATAGCTGATAGCACTAATGTTACATTAATATATTCCTTCCACAGTAAATACATATATCGTCTAAGTACCTCGGAGCGGTAAAACGGAAGAGTTCTTCATATCTTGGACGTTATTCAGCCTGCAACTATCGCTTACTACGAAAATTGTATTTTCTCAACTGCCGCTTATAAAATAAACCCGAAACCAAGGCGAAAAAATCGAGAGTATTACTTCAGGATTACATCGTCGGCAACATCTGCCGTTTACGTAACACCTTTACGCTACGCGATTTGAAAGCTCCCGAGGAAGGTGTCGAGTTCGATTTTTTATAAACACCGGAGAAACAATATACGTACACGCGCGCGTGCGAATTTCAGCGCGCCCTCTGCCTTAAAAATAGAACTTTCTCAAAAACAATAAATTCGAAGCTAAAATAAAAAAAAAAACGAGGCGCAAGAGAAGAGCGAGAAGCTATAACGATGGGCGCGTAGATGCGTAAAACCGCTTTTGCTTGCCCGAGTGTCTGTTTTATGTTACGTGTGTTAAAATCGAAACCGACCGATGCAAATATATTTGAGGTAGTTCTCTCACACGTAAACAGAAGCGTAAATTCGCATAAGCACAGGAGCGTATTTTTAGACGAACTGAATACCACCGTACGACGATGGTCGCGATGATGATGATGATGCGGTGGCGGTGGTGGTCTGCGAATCGGCGTTAAGGAAAAAGTCGATCGGAAAAATCGTCAATGCTGTTGGCTAAAATAACATTAAAACGGCATCATGTTTTAATCACTCTTTTGTCGCCGACCAACTTTGGCGGAAACCCTTTTGAGCAATTCCCAATTTATGGTGTTTTATTTAGAGTGAAACGCGGTCAAGTCATGAACCAATAGGAGTATTCTAAAAGATGTGTAAATTTGGTGCTATATTAAGAACTTTATATTAGTATATTTACGCTATACTGATCTGTAAGGTGCTTTTAACGATGTTATTTAAAAAGTAGCAACTAGAAAAAAAGGGCAACAGCCAATCAATTTTATATTAGGCATTGTCACTATAAGAAATACTACTCTAGCTGCTTTTCGTCTTGCTGACAGTTGCATTGTATTATTGTCAATTCTTAAAAAGTTGTTCAATATTTGACTACCAAAGTTTCTTCTGTTGAATATTTTTTCTAATTTCCTCAATTCGTGAAATAAAAATGTTAATTTAGATGTTACATCCATCTGATCTGCGAAACCATGGTTGGTCTTTACCAAACATCGTTTATACTTTTTATACTTTCATATAAAGAACGTTGGTGATAATTGGAGTTTGAATTCTATGCAAAAAATCTAATATTTAGAATATAGCTTACCCGCATTGTAATTTTTTTATTTGTGTATTTTCCAGAGGTGTCCCAATTTTTTAAGGGTTCCGCTCTGGTAATAACATCTCTATTGGATCTGAACCTCTTTCCGACAATCCATTTTTCAAGTTTGGAAAAAGAAAGTAATTACAGGGCGCCAAATCTGGTGTACCACACTGCACTAGACTGGCGTTATCATACTGAATTTCTTCTTTGCTTCGTTTTTTCTCCTTAATTCAGCGTCGAATCGGCCCAATGAATCAGCATACTACTGTCTCATAATTGTCCTTTTCTTTTCCAAATAATCAATCAATTAAGATTATGCCTTGCAAATCCCAAAAAAAACGTCATAACTTTTCCGACTGATGGAATTGTCTTTGCCTTCTTTAGTATACGTTCGATGAGATAACCCACTTTACCGAGTGACGTTCAGTTTCTAGCGTGTTGTGATGTACGGAGGACGTCTTTTAATTTTTGCACATAGACCTGGGATAAAACCGTAGATAGCGTTTAAAGATTTTATTTCTTAGTATTCTCCACGAAGATTAATGCACTTTTGCATGTACTCGAACCAACTTTGGTAGCAGTTATTCCACTTATTTCTTTATATATTTAAAATTGCGTTTTGAAGGCATCGACTGCTCCTTCTAATGACTGGAACCTTTGACCATGCAAACACTTCGTGTTTTTCGGTAAAAAACTCGGTGGGACTTAGGCCGGGACTGTACGGAAGATGCTCTAACAATTCGACATTTTATTGCGTTAGAAATTCAATTGTCTTGCGTGCTGTATATAAATTTGCATTGTTTTAGTGGAGGATGATTCGTCGTATGGGGTTAGTTTTTCGAAGCTCAGCGATGACTTGCGGCAAATAAATACTTGTATACCAGTCGGCAGTAACAGTTCTTTTATCTTATAGAGTAATTGTTGCTGCATAACTTACAACTGGCCATGTTATACGGGTAAGTTGCATGCCAGGGAGTTATTTATTAGGATCGTCTATGTTGTGGCGATTGCCGATGCTGTTATTCCATTTCGCTTACCACGAATCATGGATGTCATTCCTGTGGAAAGTATTTCGGCATTCCAAATTAGTACTCTTGATTTCAACCGATTTACATAGCGTTCGAAAAAATTGACAACTGTCATCACACAATAAATCAAAAACGGGTAGAGTCGACAGTTTTACTTATCTTGGAATCACTGTAAATGAACAATGGGACTACTCATAAGAAATACGTAGCAGAAGGGCCAGGTCTACTTATAATAAAATGAAAAATCTGTTCATACGCCATGACATAACATTAAAAACCAATATAAGAACAAGGAAATTGGAAGCATTTGAGATGTGGTTATATGGAACGGAACACATACCAAACATCGAAGTCATCAGAAGTATTGGAAAAGAAAAGGAAGTGGTTAATAGTGCGAGAATTTGGAAACTACAATGCTTAGGACACGCAATGAGAAATGAAAATAGCTATTGCAGAATATTCTGCAGGGAAAAGTAATGGAAAAGATGGGTATTGGTAGAAGACGAATTTCTTGGTTGAAAAATCTCAGAACCTGGTTCGGTATGAATACGACTGACTTAGTGCGAGCAGCAACAAACAAAGTTAAAATAGCATGCATAGTAAGCAGCATCCGAAGCGGATAGAAACTATTAGAAGAAGAAGAAGAAGAAGATAGCCATGTCGTCAGCGTAACAGAACTTGCGCGACACCTTTTTCTGGCACATTGGTTATATAGACGTTGAAAATGAGTGGGGTCAGTACTGAACCTTGAGGCTTCCTCCGTCAAGGTTTTTAATATTCGATCTAGTACATGTTGTGCCCAAGGACACTTCTCCAAAAAGTTACATCATTTCGGACAGGGAATCATTTTCGTAACTTTCTGACTTTAGATAGAGAAAAAGTATTCTGCAAGGCAAACAAGGCGTAACCTATTCAGAAATAAATTGTAATTAATTTAAATTAATTAATGAAACTAATCCGCCCAGCATGGCTATAGCTCTCTTTCCTGAAATTGCCGTAAACAATCATACAAGAAGAAGTACCAGCTCCACTATTATTTCCTGTTGCTACTTAGCCTACCACGCATCTGTGTGCTCTGTTATTTCGCATTATCGACCTATATGAACTTATAACCCTACTGCCAAGGAAAAATTATAATATAAATTTATTGCATTAATCGATAGGATTAAAATTATTGTTAAGTAGTTGAGCTATCTTGCAGTATATTCAAAGTATGATCCCCATTTCTGAATGTCTTAGAATAGAATAGAGAAAGAAACCCTCCTTAACCAAATTAATATTATTAAATCGCTCCATTTCTTATCGACTTTCCATTATCCGCGGTTGAAATAGGAAAACAAGGTCGTCGCCACGTACGCGTGCATCAACACACACATATACGACGCACGCAGCAAAATAATAACAATAAACGACAGGTATCATTATGGACGCCATAAATTTCATTTCTCCCTCAATGACGAAACATTAGCACCTGCTTATCCCGCGGCAGGAGCGGCGTTCAGTGCCGGACGCATTCCATGAATATTTTACGGCGATTTCGGTGAATCGATGCCGTTTTTGGCGCTGCTCGTGGATGAAAACTTTTCTTTCGCTTCTCGTCCTTCCCCGGAACGGATAAAAACGATAATCGATATACCGAAATGAATAATATATGCGTTATGTTTATGCCGTACTTGCACGCCCGCCATGAATCGTCGTCAATCGCCTGTCATGTGGAATCGAAATTCTTCGAAGGTTTCGTGTCGAAGCATTAAATAAAAATTGTCGAACAAATAACGTAGTGTATGTGTTTTACTTAACGATTACTCCAATTTTTTATACGCGTTTTTGTCAATTGTATATGCTTACATATGTTATCAAATTGATTGCTTTTTTGGAAATATTCCTACCAACTTTGATGCAATTTTCCATTGACTTATTAACTCCTGGGGTAGTATATTAAATCAAAGGAATTATCACTATTTCTTCCTTTTAGTCTTCTTTCTCATTTCCATTTTTGAAATTTCATCCATCCTTAACAGCAACAATCGAGGGGGGTTAGGTCTGCTAATCAAGCGGTTAAGTTTGAGAACCACCATTGTCGATTCCATAATTGCGGAAGTACACTACCATCCATAGAAGTTTGGCCAAGTAAAAAAAATTTAAAAAATTAAAAATAAAATATTAATGAAATAAGTGTATTACTCTTAGAAATAACGAAAATTATATCGTTATTTCGAAATTTATATCATCGCCGCTAATGAGTGCGCACTCGTTTCTGCAAGCTTATTCTACATATACTTCTTCACCGACGATTAATTTTAATTTTTTAAAACTGTTCTAACATTACAATGATACATTGCTCATGATCTTAATTTAATTGTATTTGAAATTTAGTGATGTTCTTTACCAAATTCCCAATGATTTGCACACAATGCAATTTTCAATTGTACAAACGATCGTTTTAGATTTATTTGAGAATTGCCCACTATGATATGCTAGTAAATAGAGAGTATTCAGATAGCTTTCAAGTTTGGAATTGGAAGTCATGTAGAGGTAAGAAGTGGTACGAAGGTACATATACATATTTGGTGGATGCGCCAGGATATACACGTAGCACCAGATTTTCCATAATCTGTCTTCGTCGTAATAACATTTATTTGTTCTATATTAAAATTACTTAATATTACAAACTTGCAAGTGGGCTATGTGTTTAAGAAAATTTAATAGTTGCAATTCAAATTAAAAATAGATCTTTAACTTATAGCAATATTTAGTGTTCCCACTCCCCAAGTCTTATAAACATTCACTAATTACAATCATATCTGTCTTCAATCCCCATTGCTTGAATTACCATCAATAACACGATCGATCATATGAGCACGTAGTTAATTTTTTTTCTGTAAGTAGCTTTTAATTAATCATACTTAATTTGCGTATTATTTGCGCTTGGATGAAGTAATTGCGTTATGCGTAGGTTTATCTTAATTTAGATTTACTAATGATGCGATTTATATCAAGGTTGATTGTAAAGATAATGTTTATTGGGGTGCTTACTACCGCGTTTATTAATTACAAAACTGCTGTTAACGAAGCGTTTTTATATTACGTACGTACTTATTGCATTCTAATACCGGGCAATACAGATTAATTTGGTTTTACTGTGTCTGGACTTTCAACGCTTTAAAATTTCCACGTTTCTAAATTAGTTCACGTATTTCAATGCAAAATACCTTTCGACGCCAGCTTTATCGTTTTATCAAATATTTTACGATAATATCATAATGAAGCAACGCATTTAATTGATAGAAAGTGCAATGACCAGCGTTTTTTTTTTTTGTAATGAACCATATCACTAATTTAACTTTCTGTAAGAGCTAGTAAACTTAAGATTTTGTTTGAGAAAACAACATTTATTTCTGCATGTTTCCTTAGTTTTTACGAAACTTAATTGTATATATTTGAGATTGCGTAAATATTTATAAAAGAAACAGCAAGTAGGAGGTAATCAACTGATAACAATTTAGACGTTGGGTTTGTGTAAATTGCATGTTCTCATTGAACAGTGTTTGCACGCTCGACTACTTCCTATATTCGTTACAAGCTCGTAGTTTACTCGTTTCGCTTTATAAACCTATTGTTTATACGTGTAATCGGCTCCACAATGTTCTTTCCTCGCGACCCGAATACAAACGAGCTTGTATCAGAATGTGGTGTAAAAGACGCTGTTTTTTCGCTTTAATTACGACTGTTTTTAATTCCGTAATTTAATTGGAGTCATGCACCTCACGTATGCACAACGTTTTTTTCATAATTCATTCGTTATCTGTGAAAATATGTGTAGGTACGGTTTTTTATCACTATACGTCGGATAAAACTGTAATTCGTATTTAAAATATAAAACGATGTTTATTTTAGACAAAATGTATTAGTGTTACTTTTAAAATATGCAAATTTTGCAAAAGTTTTTAGTAATTATTAGTACTATTTTCCATAATTTTTCCTTTTAGCCCACAAAACTTCATTTCTTTAGCTTGAGAACGTGTAGGCGTTTACCTTAAAAAACGTATGACAAAAAACAAACGAGGATCTGCAATAAGCAGACAATAGTATTCCATTTCACGCGTTATAGAACTTAACTGTCTTTAATAGACTCAAAAGTGACTATAGCTATTACTGTTAAATACGTATAGAACTCATAATTAGTCTCGGCAAAGTGGGGCAAGTACAGTGCAGTGCGAAGAACAACGTGAAGGGGCGGAGCGGCCGTATCAAGGCGAGTGTTCAGTAATGTTTGCGCACTCACATCATTTATGATAGCGACTGTTGTGAGCATATGCGATGCGGGCGCAGGAATGTTTACACATAAAATACATATATTGTATAGCGTGCCGAAACACTGACTGTTTTAATAAGTTTCCACGAAATCACAAAAGTATGGCATCTATTAAATATTAGAATCATTAAATATGCTTTTACCCTTATTTCAGTCAAATGATAACGGCGTGCAGAATAAGTATTTTTTAATGACGAAAGCAACCGTTCCACATCGAATGATCTTATATTTGCAAATTTAAAGTAATCCTTCAGACAACTTAATGGATCTTTCGATGCACCTTCACAAATCTGTCTTATTATGAGAAAATTTAAATCCTTGTCAATAACACTTTCAAATTTTCGTATTACACTTTAATTTCTTTCGCCGTCTGCCGTACATAGGTGTGAGTGAAATTGTCCATAATTTGAATAGAATTCACAAACGACATCGAAACATTTTGTAATTTTTCAATTCCCTCCGCTAGTCCATAGTAGTTCATGCGAATACTTTCTAAATCACATTTCACCTGACTATCTTGAAACATTTTCTGGCTTTTCTTGATAGCTTTGGCGTGTCTCGGATAGAATTGTAAAACTACCTTCTTTCCATCATCAGAATATTCGTAGTAGTAAAATGCAGTCTTTAACCATGTTCCCCAACGCGTAGTAATCAGCTGTGGTGGTTCAGGCGCTGTGGCACAGTTCGTGAAATCATTTTTTACGTTTGGGAAATTTTAGAAATACTGCCTTCATATGAGCTATTAAAGCATTTACTCGTGGGTAACATTTAGGAATCAATTGCGCCACGAAGCTTAAAGCATGTTACATGTAACAGATTACCACACTCTTCTTTACGAGATCGGCATAAGGAAAGCATGTTAGCGCACAAACATTAAAAGTTGGGTTGTTGGAACTTGAAATTTATTCAACACCACTTTTAAAATTTCATCGCTAGTATTGCAACTGTTTTGGAGGCAAGTAATGTTTTTGCCGATCGGTTATTTTGTCCACACGTTTTTTATCTTTCTGTTTTAATTCATCTTTCAAGATAGTCACGAACAAATGGCTTAAAGCTTCTTAATGATGTCCGACTTGATAATGTATAATCCGAATACTTGCTTCAGAAGGAGGCAAATGCTTATAGGTCTAGTGAAAGCAACGGTACATTACATAGAATAAAACAAGCACCTATATCAAATATTAATTGTTCGCTGTATCGTTTGCCACGGATTCCAGAATAGTGTTCTATACTTTTAGGTGGCGTTCATGCTTCCACCTGCTGGTACACGTCAAATAGTTGTCGCAATTTACACATTTAATTCTATCGCCTTCGTATTCTAAATCCGGCATACTCGCCATTACGTTTTCTGGTTTATTCGAAGTATGCCGTCCTAGCATACCTAAATGCGAGCTTCCCTAAGTATGTGTATACTGACAAGCACTCAGAACGACCAGTCGAATAATATTGAACAAGCGTGCATTGATACGGGTTCTCGATTCTCCGTGCCGAGCGCTTTACCCTTCCATGTTGTTCTCTCACGGCACTGAAGCTTGCCCCTCTTTGCCGGGACTACTAGTAATTCTTTGTTAGACGGTGGGTATAATGGTACGAATAACACATAGATAATCAATCTTCTTCTTATTCCTCTAGAATAGAGATCTCCAAACTATAAAGACAACGCCAGCGTGCAAGAACAACTGGTCCGTGGCTCCCCGCATAGCACTACGTTGCTGTAACGTGATTGAAATTTGTACGTAATTCATAATTACATGTTGGTATGATGAGCTTGGCCTTTGGAACTTCCATAGATCTGCTCTGTAACCGACTTTCTTTGTTCTCCTGCGACAGCGAGTCCCAGTTGTCCTTCCATTTCTTTAGTGGCCTTTCTGGAGGGCGATATCCTCTCGGTTTTCCTTCTAGCGCGATACGAAGTATTCTATTTGTGTCCATTCTCCTTATGTGCTCGTACCAACGTCTTCTTCTTTGTCTTCTCCATAACACTACGTCTTGAACCCCGCATATTGCTGATGATCTTCATTTCAGATGCTCACATCTTGCTTATTGTTTTGTTTGTGTCTGTTTTCGTCTCGATGCTGTATGTCATTACTGATCTCGAACTTGTAAATGCAAGTTTTGCTTTCTATTCTTATATGTTTATTCCATAACATATCGTAGACATATTGAGGTTACAGCTGTTTTATTGATTTGATAGATTAACTCTTTCGCCAGATTCTGGTAGCTGGATCTATTTAGTCCTAAGTGTGTAATTTCCATTACTTGCTCTTTTGGTTTGTCTTGGAATGCCAATTTCCATCTGGCTGGATCTTTAGCGAAAACTAAGCGCTTTGTCTTTTTGACGGATATGGACATATTGAGTTTTTGTGCTAATTTATGGAAGGCCACAAGTGTAGGGTTGTTCGCATAACATACTATACTTATGCTTTTATTATCCAGTCTATATCCCTTCTCCAAATCAGTTACCTTTCTTATTATCTTGACAATCAGTAAATTTAATAAGAGAGGCTCAAGCTGTCACCCTATCCATCTCCGAGCGTGGGTATTTCTGTAGATGTTTCGCTTTCTATCCGTATATTTATTGTGTTGTTCTCGTTCAGCACTGTATTATCCTAATGATTTCCTGTGGTGTTTGATGTTCTCTCACTCTATCAAATGCTTTCGTCAGATCTATGAAGCTGGTGTATGCAGTCTTGTCAAATTCAATGGCTTTTATTTAACTTTTTGTGTAATGAATATAGCCTCTGTATTGATCTGTTCCTCCTAAACTCTCGTTGTTCGTCTATGGTTTCTATTACGTCTTCTAGTGGAGTTTTTAATAATAACTTCTGAATAGCTTCATTGCTGTGAAGAAAAAGACAGATTCCTTTGCAGTTTTAAAATAGTCAGTGATTTACCGAAATGAGGCATTTTCATTGAACGGTTATTTACTAAAAATCCGGAAACTAGTCCAGTCCAGAACAAGGTCGTGATTGCCCTTTTTTTTCTAGATAACTTTTTATCTGAAATGAAAAATTGGGTATTAGCAACATAATATAATTTAATTTAATGTATAGTGTTAGTAATTGTTGAAGAATGATAATTATACTTACATTTTTTGCTCAATGACATTGAGCAGAATCATTCTGGAAAATGTAATTAGCCACGATTCCAAACTTGTTTTCTATCGTCGGTATTACACATTTAAAATTTCTAACTAGTCCCGAGCCTCCAACTATTTGTCCTGAATGGCAAGATTATCTGTCCCTTTGTTGCAGAAGCACCCTTCAAGCATTGCGCTTACTGGCAACTTTACAGTTTTTTTAGGCAGTCCAAAAGTTCTTCTTCTCTACGAGCACGAACGATGTGGATACCATCTGACCCATGAAAATTACATCATTCCCGCGTTCAATTTTGATGTTCTTAGTTTTTTTTGGTCGGCATGGGTTTTTGACGTAGCTGCCATGTATACAATCCCATTGATCCTGAAATTGCTTCTTATGTTTGAAACTTTTACCGTTACTCCCTTAGATCTTCTATCCAAGTTGAGGTATGACCTTTTAAACACATCCTTTCTGTTATTTCCTGTAAGCTCCAGCCAGCTACTTATTTTTTATGTATATGTTTCAAAAAGGAGAAACGTTATCGGCTTCCTTTTTGCGACTGCATTTCAGTTTCAATTCAGTTAAACTCAAAAACGAAACAAAGCGCTTGCAAAATGAAAGTTATAATAATCAACCAAGGTGGTAAACAATTTATACGTTGGCTCGTACTTTTTTCATAGAAAAAGACTTGTCTTTCCCTTGGATAAATTAATATACGAAATTATTGTGAATTACTTGAACTTCTCCTGAATTCGCGTCGGGAATCGATCTTCGATCTGCGCTGCGAGAATTTTTTCAACGGATTGTACACGAATATTCACTCGTGTAACATGAAATGATATGCCACGGTTCTCATTGGCATACAGATAAGGAAATATGATTTAAGGTTTTTTCGCCTTATGGCGGACGCATTTTTTTTTATCTTGTTGACTTACATCTACATGCGTATGCACATATGTATATGTGTGTACAAAAAATCGTAATCATTGATTATGTTCAAAGTATGATCTTTCGTGGGCTGAATTATCAGCGAAGATAAAAAAATACAAACAAGGCTCGCATATTGAGCAAATATTTTTATAAATTATTCGTTGCAGTAAATGACAGCCTTTGTGCGTTTAATCCTCTCTAGCGCTTATCTTGGTGGACGATATTTTGGTAAATGTATATTTAGAAGCTGTAAAAAGGTTATATGGCTTTATGCCCTAGGTAGGTTACTGCAGAGTTCAACGGTACTTATGTGCAGATAATAATTTCGCAATTATTACAGAACAATATGTACACTTTCACTATTTCGTTTATCAGGAAATATTACAAAACGAAGATACGTTTTTTGCTTCCAAATATCTTTATTTGCATAATAGCTTACACGTCAATGATAAGTAGCTTTAATTTTTAAGAATTCATTTGAAAATGTTTGAGCAGAACATTTTCCATATTCTGCATAATATTTGCATGCAATTTTACGTTTTTAGCTTGCTTTCTAAGAAGCCACAAATTGATAATATGTCAATCAGAAATTAAGTAATTTGAAAAATATACGTACAAGAGCTGATTTGACTGCCTACCTTCGTAAGTAGTGGACTATCGGGAACTTGGAAAATGTCCGAGTGGTTTCAAGTACAGTCTATGCTCCTGTTATTATTTTCATAATTTCGTCAAGCGAATTTCGTACCTACATAGGAACGGCCTACTTGCCAATATATTCAATGTTCTGATTTAAACCAGCAGGTAGACAGTATAGAAAGACAAGGGTAATTAGTACTAATCAGACAATACGAAACGTACCAGATAACGAGGGCTAGAGACTAATTTTAGGAATATCCGTAAACGTTTCAGATTTTCCATTTGTCTTTTGTACAATCTTTAAAATGCATGTTGGATATTTGCTTTATTTGGATTATCAAAGGGCAATTATTAACTTAAGGTTTAATCTTTTACTATTTATGCATCTAACGTTTAAACTTAGTTTATTGCAAATATTCGAACTCTCAATTGAGTATTAATAGTATATTGTTTATTTTACAGTATAGTCAAGTGAAACCCGAAATTATGTTAAATAAAATGATTATGGGTTCTTAGTAAATTTTCGACTTCATATTTTCTTGGATTTTATAATACATAAATAAAAGAATAAATAATGAAAACCACAAGTAGAGACTATACTGCTAAAGAATGATCAAGTATAGTATCCCTAATACAATGCCAAAGCAAAAGTAGTATGTCAAACCATGCCATTGTGATATATACATAAATGGCCGCAGCCAGTAGGATAGTGTATATTGTAATAATACTTGAGATGATCTGATGGTGTGAGCGGTTCTTCGTCGATTTTGGGGTAGCGCGTCTTTTATTGAAATTATACTAAAAGAGTGAAAAATGAAATGTGTCATAACTTCCTTAATAGATCTTTTAATTATCTACTGATAGTTCGTAACGGATTTCAGTGTGAGTGTCAATGCTTCTTTATTTTTAACAAGGAACCAAAAAAACTTCAGATTAGCTTGAACATTTAATAATGATTAATTAATATTTTATATAATAACTGTTGTTCCGCAAGCACTTATTCCATCTACGTGTCATTGAATCAACCACATTTCCACAAAACTCTTGTCCGCGAAAGTGGTCCCGAATTAAATTATGGTGTTTCAGCTTAATAATGTTCCTTATTTCATTGCCACCATTATCGTCTTTGTCCCAATTTTTAACAATTGCAGTTCACATGTCTTTTATCGAATTTAGACAGTTGACTGTGGAACAACGTAGTAACAAAAAAAACTAATGGTTTGACTTCCTCGAAACCCGGATTTATCCCCATAGAGCTCATGCGATGAGCTTGATCAAAGGGCTAGACAGCGACAAGCACACAACACCCAACACCTATGGGAATATTTACAGCACGCTGGCAGCAAATTGACGCGGGCTGTCTCGAAAAATTGCTAGAAGAATGTCTAAAATTTATGCAGCGGTTATCAAAGCTAAAGGAGGTCATATCGACGAAAATAAACTTAAGAACTAAACAACGTATAAATGTTATTATGTTTGAATTAATTTACTTTTATTTGACGACAGTGACTTACGTTGTATAAATTCATTAATAATCACAACAAAATTTTACTGTATCTGTGACTTTTTGTAAAATCCGTTGCTCCTTCCAAACTTTTGGGCGGTAGAGTACATCAAAATCAAGCTAATAACCCAACTATCAAACTACGTTTAACAAAATGCATTTATGCATTGTCCAAATCTTACAGTATATTGTAAATGCTATCTAAAACATTACAACTTTTGATTTGTAATAAGCTAATTATTTAACACTAAGAACTTCACCGTCACCTAAGTACATAAACAAGAATAATTTTATCTCTGACAGTCCACACCATTTCCGCATGAGACCACATGCTTTATTAGCGCGCGTCAGGAGATTAGGAAACTACACACATTTCATGTCTCTTGTTCTCATTTCGGGAACTATTTTAAATTAGTTTGGCAGACGAGAGCCATCCAAAAATGGTCTCTGCGCTAGCCGCACGTGACGAAACATGCATCTGAACAAAAGAACGGCCACGTACAAAGCTTTGTCAAAATATCTAATGTTCCTTCAGGGACAGATACGGTGGCTGTATAAACTATTTAAAGTTTCCTCTGCAGAGCGGTCGTGGTTGTTAACAGAAGTATGGTAGAATATGTGATGATTAAGTTGACTGCTCTATCTGGGATTATGCTGCTTTTTATCTTGTCGGTGTTTTAACCGCAATTGTTGACGTCCCGTGTTATTTCTGTAATACATGCGTATATAGTGCTTATTCGATTGTATTGTTTGCAATTATTAGACCGTATCTTCATGTGTCTTCTAGAACCTGTACTCTTTTCTAAACTATGGATTTTCAAATTTTCAATTCTTTTGTCAGTTGTGTAATTTTTCTAAATAATATGATAAAGCTGACCTATGAAAGTTCTGGGTCTGGTGAATATGTTTTGTAAATTGTGATTGGCTGATTTATTTTATTGCAAGGGCGATATATTATTGGCATTGATAGAAAGCAAAGAATAAGGACGAAGGATACTAGTTATGATTGTCTTTAGTGAAAGAAAATTCGCTTAGACATACAATACCATTACCTACTTATCTATTTTACCATATGATCGATTAAATTTATCCTCCACCAAGACAAGATTTTTCGTCTTTAAACTTAAGTTGGGGTAAGAATAACTTTAAAGACGTGTAAATTGACGTATTATATGTGGTTGGCAACAGCGCTTAACTATGGGTGGTTCAGTTTATCTTACATCGTTGAGATGCGGTTATCGGATTAGGTTTTGACAAATAATTACAGACAAATGTTTCAGTTGGAAAAATAAAAAGTTTAATAACAATAAAGAATGGCTACATTAAATGTTCAAAGTGATCTCCATTTTCTATACATAACGCCACTCTTCATTTCATGCTATTGAAGGTATTCCTTAAATTATGTATTGCAATTTCTTCGCCGACATTCCGGATAGCTTCGGTAAATTCGTCAATTGTATGAGGACGGTTTGTAAATATTCTATTTTTTAGGTGTAGATTTATAAAATAATCCATAATTGTTAAATCGGGAAAATCCAGTGGGAAGTCTACTATCCGATTATCAAAGAATTCATGTAATAATTCCATCGTTTCGCTTGTCGTATGGGGTGTTGCATTATCTTATTGGAAATATCCCTTGCGGAGTTCGTCGTCATGTAATTGATTTAAAAGTGGTTGTAATAAATTATTACGATATCGTTCCGCATTTATGGTATCATTATAATATTGGATCAATAATCCGTCTACGAGAAACAGCAAGCCAAACTCCAATTTTTTGAGAATGCAAGGGTCTCTCAAGAATTTCGTATGGATTTTCACTAGACCAGATGCACATTGTTTGTTTATTTATATATCCTGATAAGTGATTTCATGCTTCATCCGAGAAGAAGGATTTGTCAATAACATCATCATTATTCATCGTACGCAAAAACTATTGATCAATGAGTAAAAGCTCCTGCATATAATGAAACTTGTATGGAATTTTTCGTAGATCATTTTTAAAGATTGATGAAGATCTGGCATGTCCCAATATATATATATATATACAACGTTATTGCGAAAACCAAATCACCAAATTCAGCGGCAGTCTGAATATGTTGTCTTTTATTGTTTAACACATTACTTCTAATTCGGTAAGTATTGTTGCATGTCCATTGATGACTCACTTCTAACAAAAATGACAACGTTAGCATTTCTAATAGTACAAAAAACTATCGAAATTAGTTGCCTTTACTACTATTGTATTGATTTCTATATGCTATTCTATCGTTCTTCGACATGCATGTATCTTTCAAAAATGTAATCACAGTGTTACACGCCTACGATAGTTTATGAACATACCATCATTTATTTTTTATTCCCCTTCGATTTTGAAATTAGAAATACAATAGTTGGGTTGCATTTGAGAAGTATTGTTACATATTAAAATATATGACCTATTTACTTTATTAAAACTGTTCAGATTCAGTTTAGAAACTATTCAGATTCAGTTCCTTAAGTAGTACTGAAAAATAAACTAACAATTTTTATTTATGCGAAGGAAATGACTGTACTTATCATCAAGCAGGCAATAAGTTTTTGTATTGGTAGGTTGAATGGAATGAATATAATTCTTGACATTCCAATATCAAGAAAAGCAGGTTCGTTAGTTTGTGATGAATGATGAAATAATAAGATAGGTATATTTGCTCTTTATTCTGTTAGGTGTACTTCAATCATCGAAAATGATATTTATTACAAATTTAATATCTCTTACAGTATAATTAAAAAACAGTTTTAATTGTTGTTACGTTTAAAACAACTGAAAAATGTTTATATTCAGAAAATTATTGATTATTGCATTTTGTGGGTAGGGACCTCAAATTTCTTTGTAAGCGATAGACATACAAATTTGAACAACCGCATAATATAAATACAATTTTAATTACTTAATCCTGCTATACCCTGGATATTCTTCACTGATTTACATAGATTTACCAAAAATGTAGACATAAAACTGTTTCACAGCCTCTCTAGACTATTAACTAACTGCGCACTGAAAGAAATATATCGCTTTAAAATATTGCATGGGATAATGTAATGGATCTAATCTTAATCTTTCCGAAACTCATACCTTTAAATATTGTCGGTTAGTATTGCCATACCAATACCTGTATATGCTATTAGCTATGAAGTGGATTTCCTTGACCTCATGCTTCTTTATTCATGCCGAGTCAAAATTAACGATCACGGTTGGCAAAGGTATTTCGCTAAACTGAATGAGCTAGAACATCTCCTTTTCAACAAAAAAATATAATTGAACCTTTTTGCGTAGAAAAACATGAAATTTTATGCAAAATACCTGTTATACGTTTTACTCTAAAAAAAATTCGTTTTATGCTATAGTCTACAAAACCGCAGGTTAGCATTAATGTATTATTGGTTTATTTTATTATAATGATATTATAATGGCATTTTTGCCTGTGCATTACCATTGCAAGGTTATTCTAACAAATTGTAATAGGAAATAATTATTAGAGCACACAAACTGTGACATATACCATAGATGTACAATAAATACCGCATAAACGTTATATTTTTATCAACGGCTTACCAGCGATACAGATACTGACAATCTAAAGTAGGTAGACAAAGTACTTGCAATATTGCATAAGCCTCCACATTGTTTTCGAAGTGACGTTTGTTGCAGTGTAAAAATGTTCTAATATAAAGGGAATGACCATTTACTACAGTAGTATAACAATTGTGTAGTTAAAATGGTGTTTGAACTTAGTGGATCTGTAGAAGCAGTCCTTTTTTATACCGACTGTGGACAGCAGACTTTTTAACTTAGAAACTTAAGGAAACCATCGCATCCAACGAAATATTTGTATGATAGAAAGTTGTGGTAATATTCTTATGCCTACATGCTTGCCACCGTTCGCATTTCCGCCTACGGAAATTGTCTGAAATTTATTCGCTCTAATAATTGCAACGCGTCTGCTGTGTCACGATTCCAGTGAATAATAACTAGCAGTTGAAGACTATTTAATTAATTTGTGACAATATTTGTCAGTTTAGCGTCTCTTCTAAATATCATTTCTGTTTTAAATTATTCTTCTTAAGGCTTCTAAACAAAATTCTTTCTTTTTGTGTTTCAGGTAAGATAATAACTTGGGTCGCTGTTCAAGGAAATTTCTCATTTTCTAAGTAAGTGAAACATTTTAAGCGTACATAATACAATTTGATACAATTATTATACCTATTAGTTAATCTATTGTTATTATTATGCATGAGATGTATCATGAATGTAGTAGCTAACAAGGTCATTATCTATTAAACAGTACTTCATGGGGACCAATCTGTGGCATGCCATTTTATAGCTGATCCATTCTAATTATTTTTATAGAACATAACAAAAAATAAAACCTTGTCTTTAAGCATACTATTGGTAGCTATAATTTCTTCCTTAGAACACTAGCATCATCTCGCAAATGTTCAGCAAGTATTGAAGCTAAAGTTTGGAGGATCTTTTTATTCGCGTTGTGACCAATCCATTGAGGTTATAACTTACCTTAGCTTATTATAACTACAACATCCTTAAGTAAAAGGCATTATTACTTCACTCCTTTACCGTACATAAAACAGGACTGTTAATCATTTTCTAATAATAAATTAGAACTCATGAAAGCAGAACGCCCGACAGAAAATACCCCCACCATATCGCCGGTGGGGCTCCAACTTACATATGTTAATTGACACTGCTGCAGTCAGAAACAAGTGGATTGCTGTATCGTTTAATAAATCTATTGCGATATTGTGGTTACGATAAAAAAAGTGTATATTAATGTGGAAAGAACGATAACTCAAGAAATTTGGTTAAATTAATTTAACTAAGAAGACTAATCATAAAGAAAAAAATTTTCAAGTTTTAAAAAGCACAAATTAAAAGGACGTTCACAACAAATAAGAATGTCAAAAAGGGGGCAAGTCAACAAGAAAGCTTTTTCAAATAAATAGCAAGAAAAGAGGAAGAACGTATCATACCAATACGCGATAAAGAAGTCAGAAAAGCAGTTAGCAAACTAAAAACTAGAAAAGGGAGCCGGGAGGATGAAATGATAAAATATATGGGAGACAAAAGTAACAAAGAACTACTTGACCTCTTATACAGCATCATAATAAAAAATAAATACCTAAGGAACTGAATATGGGAATAATTATGCCCATATATAAAAACGGAGACACAAAAGAATGTTCAAATTACAGAGGAATAACATGAACAAGCACCCAAGGAAAAGTATTGATAAGAATACTGGAAAAAAGAATCCTAGAGAAACTGGAAACAACATTAGAAGATAGTAGATGGATTCAGAAAAGGAAGAAGCACACAGGACTTAATATTTGTAATCAGACAATTAGGAGGAAAACTTACAGAAAAGGGAAAGGAAATACATGTATGTAAGGTAAGAAGAGAAGATGTATGGCAGAGCCTGGGAAGGAAAGGGCTAGAGAGAAGAATGATATAAAGTCAGAACCTCCAATGCAAACTGCAAAACTTGAAGATATACCAAGAAAAACTAACAAAGATAAACATGAATATAAACACCACCAAAATAAACACAGTGATAATAGCGGTAGAAGAAAAAAACATAACATCAAAATCGAAGGAACAGCCTTGGAGCAAGTTAAAAGTTACAATTACTTAGGAACAATCATTGAAGACAACGGGAGAATAGAAAAAGAAATAAATGAGAGAATAGGGAAATCCGCAAAAATATATAATGTATTAAGAAATACATTTTTTAGATAAAGATAAAGAAAGATAAGGTAGATAGAAAGAGAAAGAAATACCGAAACAAATAAAGACAGAAGTGTATAAAGGAGTGATCAGACCAACACTAACATATGGCAGCGAGTCATGGAGAACCACGAATAGAATTAAAAGCGAAGTCACAGCCATGGAAATTAGATTCCTAAGGAGAATAGAGGGAGTAACCAGGAGAGACAAAATCAGAAATACGACAATCAGTAATAGTCTAAATATCAAACCAATAGAACTAATCATAGAGGAGAAACAACTAGGATGGTTTGGACATATACACAGAATGGAAGACGATCGAATAACAAAGATGATTTTTGAAGTCAAAGATAGGGTAAGAACAGAATAGCTGACCCCGAAACACCTGGAAAGGACAAACGTATAGAACATTAGGAAAAAGAAGTATGGGATGGATTGAATCCAAACAACTGGCTCAGAACAGGGAACTATGGAAGACAAAAATAAGAGAATGGTAGTCTGACACCGCAAGGTACAAAGGACGTACGGCGTCCGTTCTTTTCCTTTTCTTTTACGTTTACGGTGATAACTTATGGTGAATGTGAACGAAACGTGGCCTGTAAAAGGAGAGAAGAGGTCACAGTTTCAACCCAAATTCCAAGAAGAGATTCTTCCTATCAAGTTTGTGAAAATGGAACAGATCTTTCCGTTGGTTATACCACTCCTTGTAATATTTTCTGCGTTAAGATCAACAATTCTGACATTTAGCATATTTTCGTAAAGCAAATATGTAAATGAGAGAAGACAGATCTTGACATAAATATATTTATTTCCTTTCGATTTTGGCAACTGTGTATATGTGTACATACATCATAAGTATATACGTATCCGAAACGATTCGGTGAAATTCGCATCGCCATCATTTTATCAAGGTTAGGTGCGTCCGCGCTATCCTCCAAACACATGTTTTAATTGCATATCGCTTTATGAAATCGCTCGCCGTTATTGGGACGACAAAACAAATATAGATAACTAATGAAAAGCAAACCTACGGTGATAAGCCGGTCACGATTTGGAAGGTACGCTATGAATGTAAGTATGCAGAGACGCCTTGACACAGCAAATACCGATTGCGACGTGAAAAAAAAAGTATTGGAATTGCAATGGAATCGTGGTATTCCTAATTTTCCTATTGTTGATTGAATACGCGTCTGTGTACTTTTTTTAGATTAAATATATCCCTATTCATGTTAAAATTATAATCTACACATTTCCAAATATTTTTCTACAGATTGCTTTATATAATGTAGATCATGTTGTGTCATCGGTTGAAGAAAAAAAGTTTTTTTTTGGGAGAATATTTACATTTGAAGATATGTATGCATTGCTTCTACGAAATTATGTACGTGCGTTGCCTTGAAGGAAGCTCAATCGAATGTAATCGATTTTTTTTGGATCACGTTTCAGTGAAATATTTTTAGCAGCATGCATATGTATCGATATCGACCATACACATATGATTATTATTTACATTTAGAAAAGATTATTGGGTTACTTTGACAAGGCAGTATTAATATTTACTTATGTATGAACCTTTCTCTTATTAAATATGGAAGTTATCAATAACCAAATACTTCTTATATTACAACGGCATGTTGTCGATACAGATTTTAGTTTATAAGTAGCTTTAGAATTCAAGTCGAAGGAGACTAATCAACATTACGTTAGTTATTATTACAGCTTTGTAATAACAATTGTAATGATAGTAAAAATAATATCTAAAAAGGGTAATCTGTATTGATGCCAGTACAATAAATGAAAGGAAATGATACAATATCGAATGCATAGAGGCACACACTATTTCAACTGTTAGGCAGTTAATCGTTGAAAAAACGTACAACGTACCTTTGGAACCTCATTTTACCCATTTTATGCAAAGATGTAAACAACAACAGTGTTAGGTACACCGTTCAAAATATATTTCTTACAAAATTTTGGAATAAGTATTCCACAACATCTATAAACATAGTTATTATAGTTTTCATATTACTCCAATAAAATGAATCGGGATTCTTGTTTATAACGGCACATAGTTTATCTTACTATATACTTCTGTTAGATTTCCTAACGAGACCTTGAGGTAATCTACTATATTTAGCGCTTCCTGTAATGACAATTAATTTGGAAATAGTGTCTAAAAGAATTGAATAATTTTCGAAAATTTGTAGCTATGGATTTCGGTATTTGAGCAGCAGGCTTACTGAAATTGTTTGGGCTTCTTGCGGATTTAAATTTAAGGTACAAGGTTTAATATTGTGTAAACATTTCTTATAATACAAAACAGCTTTGAGCCACGTTCTTCGATAACTGTTTCTGATAAATTCAACTGGAAGATTACATTCATAGAGTAAATAGGTTACATGAAGCAATTGAGGATAAGATTGTTTTAGTAACTTTCCAGTTTTAACCATGTTCGAAGGTCCACGGTAAGTTGTGTTCCCGATGCATTGAACTTCCAAAAGGTATTTTTTATAGTTTGCTATCTTTTTTCAACGTTTGTCTTCACTCTGCGACATAAAATAAGACACAAAGATGCCTCATCGTTTTGCAAAGAGCGTACTAACACATTTGAAATACAATTCTTTCTTGTATTCGTTGTTTCATCTACCGTCAGCCATATTTTTTGATCTTTTAACTCTGCCTTTACTTGGTTTGTGATTGTGTTTTTCACCCGTTGGAAATTATACTGTAATTGACCTGTTATTGGCAATCTCCATTCCGGAACGTATTGCCCCCAAAACTAGAAATTCTTCGTTCTCCAGAATATTTTGTGAAATGTTGAACGTACTTAACCTATAAATAAAGTCATATAGGAATTTATAATATGGTACATCTCGTTACGCATTTAACTGGTATTGTTTGCTATTAACATGTCTGTTACACACAAAAGTAATGTACGGTAAAATGTTGATACTGCTTTTAATAATACTGCCATTGTATTCTAATGTCGGAAATCGGTTAAGAAATCTATTAACACTCGTCGAACATAATACAGAACCAGGTCGATTCGCCATCATCAATTTAATCCGGCATTTATACACATATTATATGAATACCGACTTCGGGTATGTCCGAGCGCTTTCGAAATATACGATTGTTACTAATGAGTGTACACATGTTTCTGGAGGCTTAATGTGGGGATCACATTTCAGCTACAACAGCCAGTCTAAATTATTTAGTATTACCTGCATTTTTTTTAATGACATATATATTTTACTTTACATTTATTGAAATCTACATTTTTTGTGAGTACCTTAGCATAAACTATTTAATAATAAAAAAAAATCGGGAATGTATATAATTGCAATGTCATACCAAATGTCTTTAATATTTGACTAAACCATCAACAGCAATTAATAAGTGTAAGTAAAAATGATATTAGTTGTATAGTAAATATTTTTAATCGAATGCGTGGATCGAATTTGTTATATCGTTACACAACTTATGTTAAATACGTTTGAGGTGTTTTTTAACTTTGCTTATGTTATTGTTAGTTTATAGTCTTCGTTTAAAACTTAAATCAGTACTTTTCAGTGCTAGCGTAATAGAAGAGGTTTACGCTAACGGTGAGTGAAATAATATAGAAAAAGGATTAAATTACATGTTTAGAAACAAAATTAAATGGAATTGCCATTGTCAGCAGGGGGTGTTAAATGAATCGTACAAGCATGTTAGTTTGTTATTGAACATTTAAAAACTATCAAAGATAATTTTTTTTAATATTGTTTTAAGTTACGTGATGTGTAGCCCATCTAAGATAGTAGATATTATTTTAGTTTTAGATTTTATATTTCATGGTATACCTTTATAATATATGTTATTAAATATCCATTTATTGTAAGTGAATATCACCAAAACTTATCACCAAGCTTCCCTGCTAGAAACAGAGCGATATCCCAATTGCACTTTTCCAAATTCAGCAATAATATTACGCTTGGTTGCTAGAGCTCGAGAAGGGACGCTATAAAACAAATTCGCGTGAATTGCAATGCTAATGAGAACAAACAGATGTAGTAGCTGCTATTGGAAATACTCCTCAAGTGTCCACCAGGAAATTGGCCGAAGATTCAAGTCTGAGTCAATCCAAAGTAACGCACATTTTAAAGAAACATTATTACCAAGTATATCAAATAACGCTGTAACTATAAATATGTATAAAGTACGCAATAACCATTTTGACTTGGAAGCATAAAATTACATTAACCTTGTTTTAATTTTAAATCATTATATGTTATGACAGTTATTCAAAAAAACTTAAAGATGTATAGCATGCTGCTCAGGAACTGTATTCCACTGATAATCACTGTCACTGAGTTGTTACGTATCACATACATTAATTATCTTCAAGCGAAGTAATAGCCATCGGTATTTCAATTTGACCTAGAAGACGCATTTTTCTGTACAGAAGGTGGGACAGTGTCGTCTGTTCATAGTGTAATCTGCATTGAACGAAAAAGCTATGCAATTACAATACAAGAGTACGTTAATTTCATCTATCAAAATTGGTCCATCGAATAAGTTTATTACTTTAATGAATGGTTGTTTGTTATATTGATGAACACATACTTATATACGATAAATTAAATTATTGATATAAGGAATACATTCTCTCTAATGAATCCATTTATTACAATTACGAAAGAGTACATTACCGAAATAACATTTTTATCAAAATTGATCAAACGAACAAGTTAGCCAGGTTAATAAAAGACAGTTTGTTAAACTAATGAACACGCTCTAAATTACACAATTAAGGTGTTTATTTATAGAAAAACATCTTTATTAGTTTTTTTATTGACACCTTTACTACATTAACAAAATCAAAGGTTGCAATATGAAATCGTGAAAGTAATGACTACTGTTGAAAGTTCTTCAACTTCAGTACTTATTATAAATTGTGTAACTTTGTTAAAAACCGGTTGCTAATGCTAACATTCATAGTTTTAATATTAACTAACGGATATCCTGACGGGCGCGCAAAACTTAGGTTTTAAATAAAATAGTTTCCTTTTTTTGAGAAAATATCGAAATTTTGAGTTAATCAAAGTAAACATCTGGAACTTATGTATGGCACAACACATCTGATAAATAATGTGCTTGTTGACTTTGCAGACGCATTTGAGTTATTTTGACGAAGCTTTTAATAACGGTTTGGTATAAATGCAGCTTCATTTTCATGATACAGCGTCTAATTTCCTCTTTGAAGGCTTGGATGGGCGTCGGCTTGTTGATATAAATTTTTGATTTCAAAAAAATCTTACTTTACCAGAAGAGGCTAACTGAGATGTTGATGAGCTCTGCCTTCAAGTTGGTTTTTAATTAGTCCACTTATCGCGATATTTGCCGTAGGAATTGCTCAACTTTATTAAATATTTGATGAGATGATGGAATCTCCCTTGTTTCTTAGCTATGGGGCGGTTTGAAAACTCTACCTCTTTATGACATTTTATTTTTGTTTTTTTCTCCTTAGACAGCTCCCCATTTTTATTAACTGATATTTATGTGTACTTCGATAATGCACATATATATATATAACAATAAATAATCTTTTGAAGATGTTTAGACGCTTTTTTCACTGAAAGATAATGACTAAGTTCGTAAGTTGTCTGTTTAATTCTTTGGAATTATAGCGAATAATTCTCAAGTATTTATACGTTTATACGGCCGGTACTTCCCGTGCATATCCAACAGTTATGATATTCACAAAATAATGTCTCTGCTATTTTTTACATTTAGAAATGGAATTCCCAACTCATACCGTTGCTAAATGTTTATAGGGGAAGTACAAAATTATACAGAAGTTTCGCTGAGTGTGCTTATAGGTGTATATAACTTTGTACTGGATGTCCTAAAAGGCTTTTTAACTTGTTTTGTTCATTCCGGGAACACAATTGTTGAATTGGGAGAGGAAGTACGGCAATCGCTAGTCCCATACTTGAGAATTATTCGCTATGCTCGCCTTAATGGCCATGTAAAGGCAAAATTGCCGTTATTGGAATTCACCAAATTCATAAAAGAAACATGAGACGCCACTTCAGTCGCCAAAAGTTACTGTTGGACTGCAATGTCGGCGCAAGGAATTATCGGCTTGTAGTTTTTTTAAGATGACAAACGTCGTGCAGTAACCTCGATGCGTGAAGATGATTACCAACATTTTTACGCCAATCTTGCAAGAATTTAATTATTTTAGTCAGAACGTTTGCTTCCAACAAAATGGAGTAAGATTCCACACGACTAACGTGTCCTTACCAGTTGTTGGTGAAAGTTTCCTTGAAAAATTGATACCCAGACGTGGTGGCATAAACTGGCTGGCATATAGCTTACCACCCATGAATTCTTTCCTATGGGGCTACCTTGAATCAAAATTGCATAGTAACATTCCTGACTTTCTGAATAAATTAAAAGAGAATATCTGAAGAGATGGTGGATACCAGGGAGAATATGTACCGAGCAGTTTTCGTTTACAAGAGTGCCAACAAAGTAACAAAACACATTGAGAAAACATAATTTTTAAGAAGTAAATGTCCAATGCCTGTATTTTAATTAAAAATACATTTATTCACTAAATTTCACCATTATTTTGCTTACATTACACATTCTTTTCATTTTTAAAAGGACTTTTGGGACTCCTTGTATAATCTTTTTAATTTAAAACTACGTATAGTTCAGTAAGAAAAACAAGAAATGCTTAATATTATTTCAATTTAAGAGTGGTTTAAGCTGTTCGAGATAATCAGATGGGTTGCACAACAACTAGTAAAATGTATAAAATATAATTAAGATGTTCTAGTCTTTAAAATGTTATTAACAAAGTTAACACCTTCAGAGCTAGCTTTTCATTATTTTTAACGTGCAATGAAATAAAATCCAGATCTATCAAGCAGATTTTTTTAACATACATACATGCACACAACGACACGCAGAGAGTTGCTATTACACCAAAACATGCAAGAAGGGTGCAATATCAATTCGTTCCACCAATTATGCGGGGCAAACGTATCCATATAGTGCGATTCGCAGTGCAATGTGCAAATCTATACGGCTATTCTCTACCTATGTTGCTCTCTATCGCTATTCGTTTGCGAAATCTGTTTGCAGTTGGTGGCTTATCGCGCTAGTTTCGCTCTCGCTTCGCCCAATGGTTGTTTTTTGCTAGCAAACAGTGCAATAACCACGCCCCAGCAAACAGAAAGCCGCGTGCACAAATCGATCTACACGCCACTCAATCACCATCACATTTTCTAATTAGCGTTCTGCGTAAATGTCCCCAGCCGGTGTGCGTATGTGTGCGTGAGTACGTGAATGCGCGTGGTATAGGAAAAGTCGCCAGTAATTTTGTAAATTTATTACTCTAGCGAGTGGCAAACGAAAGAAGAAATTAGTGGTCATTTTGATATTTGTTTAAATATTCAAATTAATGTATGGTTCTCAAGCTTATTAATTATCTGGATATGATTTATGATAATTTCAAGTAATGTTCACCATATTAATCGGTTCAAATTCCTTTAAATGTAGTTTCCTATTTATTATTAATCAAAGTAGAGTAACGCGCATTATGAGACATAAGAAACAATTGTTGAAGATGCTTAGGTGTTTTCTCTAATATCAAGACACATATGTACATATAATTATTATAATGCAAGGTATGTTGTTTTGTGTATAAGAAATAATAGATACCTCCAACGCAGGGACAAACTCTTTCCAACTACACATGCATTACAAAAAAATTGATAAGTAAATCATAATTGGCTCTTGTAATATCAAAATTACGTAACATGGACAAGTACACTACCGTCGATAGAAGTTTGGCCAAGTAACAAGAATTTAAAAAAATCAAGCAGTAAAGGGCAGTTAATACTAAAGAAGTAAATGTATTACTCTTAAATATAACAACTATCAAAATCTAATGAAAAATTTTATTTTTTCTTGTTCATTGTTAACAAAATTACTAAACATTGTTTTCGTCAAAAAAAAACACCTTTTGCGTTGATTACCGTTCGAACAACTCGCGGCATCTTTTTGATTAATTATTTAAGGTTTTCGCATGGGATGTTATTCCATTCTTTTCAAAGGATTCCAAAGCTTTTCTTCGAAGTAGGACCGACACCTCGAACTCTTCTATCAAGTTCATTTCACAGTAATTCAATAGGATTGAGATCTGGACTTTGCGGTGGCCATGTCATAACTTGTAAAATATCTGTTTGATTTTGCTCATTCAGATACTGTTGCATATCATGGCTGTGTATTTCGGATCGTTATATTGCATAAAAGTAAAATTTTAGCCGATTAGTCGCAGCCAAGAAAGAATGGCATGAGTCTCCAATATTTCGAGACACTGCTCTTTCCGTATTATTCCTTTGATTCGATGTAACGTTCCTGTTCCTGAGTGAGAAACGTAACCCCAAACTGTAACTGAACCGCCTCCATGTTTTATTGTCGGTACAATGCATTAACAATGGTTTACGAACTGCTACGCAACCGTGCAAATTTCCTTCCGGTGTTTCACGATGGTAACTGAAATCGGACGCTGACGTCCGCGATTGAATTCGCCTACTATTTATTTCTGTTGCTGTTTTTCCACGATTTCGCTTACTTGATAGTTGTAGTAGACAATCGTCTGCTGGGATGGTTATTCGTGAGGCATCTGGACGGTCACGGTCCTCTAAGTCGCCTGTTTCTCAATATCGGCGAATGGTGTATTTTACTGTCGACGCGGCTAGATTTAATTTCTCATCGATTTGCCTGCCGGCAAAACGTTCTTTATGCAAAGTTCTTATACTGGATCGTTTAGCAACACCTATTTATTTACCACGAGGCATTTCGAACAATGTTGTTCGCTTACTATATCACTAATCACAATAATATTCAAACTGGGCTGTTGTGAGTTTGCTAATCAGAGTAAACGTTCGAACTGGGCACGAATGACCTCTAAGAGAGAGAGAGAGAGGGGATACAATAAAATTTCTACCTACTCGGTCCAATGTGCTAACAAATGCGCTTTGAAAACAAAAATTTTTGAAGATTGGACCACAGTCTGTAATAAAAGCTAACGGTGGTGCAACAAAATATTAAATTTTATTAATAAATTACATTTACAAACGATTTTGCATTCGTATGTTTATTTTGTTTCTTTGTTTTTATGAAACCAGGATGTAGCAAATACTTTTGGCCAAGGCTGTACGTAATATCGAGCCGATAGTGTCGTAGATATGTGTGTAGACACTTGTTGTGCAAAGGAGCAGCAGCCAAAACTGTCTTTTTTTGTGAAAAAAGTCCGCACGACACTAACGCAAAACATATTACAAACCCCCCAACCATCCTTAATATGGTCTAATATCGAACTGGTGATACCATATACATACTTCAAAGGTATATTTTTTGGCGGCAAAACGATAGCAGAGTCTCAGGCTCTCACGGCTGTTTGCCATTATCGCAACGGTTTTCGGTTCCATGTCGCTATGTTTGTATTCTCTGGCATTTCACAGTCCCCCCAGTACCTTAGTACCAAATTCGTTTTTTGTAACACAAAATATCGCAAAACTTTGCCGTTCAGAAAATTGCAGAATTTGTAAGATAGGGCTGCTGGCGTGTATACAGCACCTCTGACAAAAATCCTAAAAATCTGTTGTATGAGAGCAACACAAAACTTCTGGCTTGCGCACAAAACTAGCGCAAAATTTTGATCCGAGTTACGGTTTAAATTATAGGGAATTGTAGGGGTGCCGATGCACTAAACACGGCTTTGTTTTGCATACAGGAATCCCACAAACCCCAAACTTGGACTCTTCTTTAGCCTTTCTAGAAATAGCAACCTTCATCTGTTAGCGATGTGATTTATTAAAAATACTTCTCTAAAAAGAAAAACGGAATTTAAGGATCCAGTGCCAACAATACTGGCGCAGTACCTTTGATAACGTGAACCATGAAACACTAGGGACCAAAAGGTTAGTGAGATAGCGGAGCCCGAAAATCACTACCATAATAAGAAACGGCCGTGAAAGTCGAAGATATTGTATTATTATTTATATTATTTCCCATACGAATTTTGTATATTAGTGTTGAATTTGTGTCTCGTGGACATACAAAAAAGTTATTATTGGGTAAAGGTGCTGTCTATAGCAGTAAATGTTATTTAGTCCTTTGATTGAAAAGCTTATGTTTATATTTCATACTTCCAATTTTGTTGTATCCACAGCTTGTACAGCACCTTTGTTGCGTAACTGTTTATATATTAGATTAGGAGTGGTACAATTTCGTGAAACTACTAATTAATTTGTTGATCATAGTTTTTGAAAATTTTGATGCAATGCTGGCAGATACAGTTATTTACACTTTATTATCATTTAACTTGTATCCCGTTTGATGTAGCATACATTGCACGGAAATTTTTCAGTAGATATCTTTCGTTCATCTAGCGAAATTTCTTTTTCTGGTCTTTTGTTGATCATGATGATGTTCAGTGATTAGTAGAGGCCGAATTACGTCTATGTGCAGATGTCTTACACTGATTAAAGCTATTAACGCTAATTAACTTTAATCAGTAGAATACATCTACATATAGACGTAAAATATAATAAATAAATAAAATAGGAGATTTGCACTTTGCATATAATCCAGTCTCTAGTGATTAGTGTTGTTCTTGTATAGAGTATTCTTCGTAATTGTTATTGTTGTCGGTTCTGCACCGGATTTGTTATGGTTAAGAGCAATGATGTTAGTGGTGCGTAAATGTGCACGGGTCAGCCCGATATAAAAGGAAAGAAATAGAAGACAAATAAAAAAAAGGAGTCGGTTCGGAGCGTAGCAGCAATAACGATTCAATGCCGGTGTCATCGGCATTCGACGTGTTTTAAAGTGCTATACTTTTGTAAGAAAGATTTTACGTTATGTAAGTCAGTGAAGCAGAAAAACCACAAGATGATGGCGTATTGCGAATTAGAGGGAATTCCATCGATACTTTTGTATAATTAGATCAGTTATTCATCATTTAGAACTTTCAGCTTCTTCAGGAAAAAATTGAATTTGCTAGCAGTTCTTTTTCCTCTCGATAATTTTAAACTCTTACTGTAGAAACGCAACAGGTAGATTCACTTCGGATTAGCAACACAAAGGACAGGTCATGGCCAACTTCAACGAGCATAAGTAGATATTTCCTAGAATAGTTCCTGCGGTTTCACTAACTCTTCAGCGCCTTCCATGGTAACATCTCGACCTCTTTGTTCGGAACCAGTTTAAAGATTAGCAGAAGTTTGCATATTAGATAATGACCGTGCTTTTGCTTTGTTGAACGTTTTATATACACTTGTAACGCTTTCTTTCGTAAGCTGTCTTATTAATTTACGCTAAAAGCAATAATGCATTCTGTAATGTCACGTTAAGATTTTTAATCGTATTCTACGATATAAGCTTATTTTATTCGAAAAAATCTTACATATTTTGTTTTCATAATTCGCAGATATTTATATTATTCTAAAAGAAAATAAAACAACATAAATAGACTGTTATAAAAGTAGTGTAAAAAAGCAAAGGGTATGTGGCAATTTTTTTTTGTTTTGGCCTAGTGTGTGAGTACATTATATTTTAAAATGGTAGTAAAAAAATTGATTGAAAAAAGGTTTTTAAGGAACAACAAACCAAAAAAAAATCCATTTTGTTTTTTGTACTATGTAAATTGTAAATTCCATTTAAATATTCAATTTTCAATTAGTTTTCAATGTTTAATCACTGAGACAACCTTTATCGGTTCTATGTTCCTAATTTTTTATCATATAAGAAAATAACTGCACTCTTTTGTAAATCGGACTCGATATTCTTCCACTAAAATTCAATTGTTGTACTATTTTACACAATTACCGAACCTGGTGTCAATGGAATCCATACAAAGCTAATAATATTTTGTATTTTGTTAAAATCAAGAACGGACTGCACATTCAAAGGTTGTTCAGTCGTTAGAAGGAACACTCGGCCGCCTTTAAAAACGGAATTTTTACTACCCAAAAATGAGTGGAATAACTGATTCCAGAGTTGGTTCGAGCGATGCATAAGTGCATTAATCTTCATGGAGATTGCTTCGAAAAACAATAAAGTCTTTAAAAGCTATCTACTGTATTATTCCAGCTCTATATGCAAACCTTAAAAGACCACCTTCGTACCCTATCGAGATTGCTCGTTGGGGTCAAGGCCGGGTATAAACAATTTTTTGGTTCCGCTTGGGATTACAGTAATGAATTCTTGTATAATAAAAACATATTTGATTTTTTTAATAAAACATTGACCAGTTACATGGAAAAAAATAAAGACATCGGTTGTTGGCCGAATGGTCTTGTGTCAACAATGCATTTTATGTGCACAATAGAATATAATTGTATTATTACTATTACAAGGGCGACCTGAAATGCTTCCCGAATCGGCAAGAGATGGCGCACGAAGTGGATTCATTGGTCGGCAACGGCAACCTTTTTTATGGTAACTGTCAAAATTTCAAATGTCTACCGTCAATAGTTGTTGTTTGGGAGTGTGTTTTGTGTAGCAAGTTAGGCGGTTTGGCAAAAATGAATCAAATCGAATTTCTTGCGGTGGATGGCTGGGAGAACGGCCACGGAAATTTGAAATATTTTGCTTGAAGTTCATGGCGGATGTACTCCATCAAATTCTGGGTGAGCGAGTTCAAACATGGCTGCACAAGCACAAGTGACGAACCACGCAGTGGACCTCCAAAAACCGCTGCCAACGAGGAAATGGTCGACAAGATTCATGTTGTCGTGTTAGCCGATCGTCGATTGAAGCTGAAACAGATATCGTAGACAACAGGCATCTCGGAAGAAACGCATTGGCCATATCGTACATGAAATTTTGGGTATGAAAATGCCCTCGGCGCGAGAGTTGGATCCACCACTACATACCGGAGACCAAGCAACAGTTGAAGCAGTTTACGTTTCCGGGCGAATCGACTCCGAAGAAACCAAAGACCGCTCCATCGGCGGGAAAGATCATGGCGACCATTTTTTCCGATTCCCAACGTGTGATCCTCACCGACCATCTGCAGAAGCAAGGACGATCACGGGACAATACTACAGCGATTTATTGGCCCGATTTGATGCAGTATTGAAGGAGAAACGGCCTCGTTTCCAGCGGAAAAAAGTGCTTTTCCGCCACGACAATGCTCCGGGGCTCATTGATCCCGCATCGCAGTGTCCAAATTAAATGAGTTGCGCTACGAATTAGTCTCTCATCATCCACATTCACCGGACCTAGCCCCCAGCGACTTTTCCTATTCCCAAACCTGAAAAAATCACTGGAAGGAAAGAGATTTGCCTCAAATAAGGAGGTCATCGCTGCCACAGATGGCTATTTTGCAGACCTCGAAAGATCCTACTTTTCCGATGGCTTGAAGAGACTGGCGCACCGTTTGAGAAAGTGTATTGATCTTCGAGGGGACTACGAAAAATAAAAATAAGAAATCACACCAATACCGTGTTTTTCTTGTCGATTCCCAAACATTTCAAGTCGCCCTCGTATATTTTTACGCGCTTATTATTGTAGATAAAAATAATGTTTATTTATCTTGTGCGTTCGTTAATATATTGAAGAAAAAGTATGCACATCGTCCGTTTTAAAAATCTTTTCGCCTGTCCGGCACGTTCGCAACGACCAAGGCGGCCCGTGTAAAAAGCATCAGACAAGGCTTTTGCATTCTCGCATCGGCCGTACCGATGATGGGGGGAATGGGCCGGCGTTCGTGGCCTTGCGCCGGCCGTGCACCGCCGTCATCGTTGTGTGCGCGGCTTGCGCACGTATGCGTGCATATCGTACGACACACACATACAACAACGCTCCATTCGGCGTTGCGGCTGCTGTTCCTGCTGCGGCGGCTGCCGTTTTACCGCTTACGTAACCGGGCCATGCGAATTCATGCGCTCTCCCCGTTTCCCCTCGCCCCGATCATACACTAAAACTGCCCCCCACCCGAAAATTTGGCAAGTCGCAAAACTAACGCCGCATTTTTTCCTGGTTAACAGAAATAGCAGCTGGTGAAAAATTGCAGTTTTATCGTTCGCGCAGAGTGACCGGTTAAGTCTCGATGTTTGGTTGATGGTTGATAGGTTGTTGGTTTTTTGGTTCGGTTTTATTGGATTGTTTTTCTCTTTTTGTTCCTTTCCCTTCCTCGAATAAATTGGCGAACAGTTTGCCGTAAGAGACGTATGCTGTTTTGTTGGCGGACGCGTCGTTGCAGATTCTGAACGGTGAGTCTGTGGCATCGCGACGACCACCGACGGACTCGTTCTCGGTCCGTTGCGGACGCCAAAAAGAAAACGTTCGCCTTGACGATTCCGGTTACATCGACTAAAAACATTTAAATTATGGAAATGAGAGGTAGGTGATTTTAACAGCATTTCCAATCATCAATCATACACAATCACAACAACCATCCATTGAAATTTTCTTTTTCAGTAATTAAAAACAATTTCCTTAAGGACATAATTTTTTGAATTTTACAATGACAAATTTATTTATTTTGTTTACACAAAAGATATTTGTTTTCATATGTTCCCGATGTACATAAAATTCATACTGACTACAATCATTCCGTATATGAGAAAAACCGTCGATATCTGTTGTTTGGTCACGTGATCATGTACATAAGCTCAGATTTGATCTTCTCATTAAATGAATCTCTTCATTCATTTGCAATTGAATAATTTATTTATACTTGGTTACGTCAGCTGAAGTGATTGAACTCCTTTTCAAGGTTTTAGCATCAAGCGAAGTTTTTTTTAAACTTCGATCGTTCCGGCTTCAATAACGTCGTTTCTTTCTATTCGCGCACGTTTCGAAGTCTAAGTATATGCGATCTTCAATAAATATACAACTTTTATGTAATAAATATACATCGCTGTTCAAAAAAATAGATGTATGCAGTGATTTAGGCAAAATTAAATATAGATCACTAACCCGAACATTGCGGCATTAGAACATTTTCACCGAAATTACAAATGTTTCAATGATAACTTACTAAATACATATAAATACCTATACATTAGCTGTTATAAAGAAATTGACATCTAATAAACGTTGATACTGCTTGGTAAAATTTTGAGGAATTATGCAGTTTCTTCGTACAAATAAACGAGGACAATTTCAACACGAAATAAGGTAGTTTTGGCAATAAACTAAAACATATTTTTGCTATTCTATTGACATTATTAACTTAAGTGTCATTGTAAGGTATTCGAGGGTGGATCTCTATGCTGTCGTAAAACTACAGTGGCATTATATTTTTTATGTTTCGATATCTCCTCCGTCCAGTCTCCTCTACACTAATGCACTTGGTTCATCGGTGCTCCAACATCTCAACAGCCTCCTGGAAAATTTTTGTCCGATCTCTGCAAACCACCTTTCTACAGCTTGCATCACTTTATAATTATTGGAAAATGTTGCCCCACGTAAGATTTCTTTTGATTTAGGGAACAGCCTGTAATCACTAGGGGCCAGATCTGGTGATAATGCAGGTGCCCCACTAATTCAAAACCTGTTTGGTGTGTAGCAGCCATAGTAATACCAGATGTATGACTGGGTGCATTATCTTGATGGAACAGCACGCCGTGCCTTAACTTTCCTCGGCGTTTCTCTTTAAAAGCGTCTTGCAATTTAGAAATCAATTGTGCGCGGTAGGCCTCTGTAATGCTCTCTCCATTTTGTATATATATAATAATAAGTCAGGATGATTCCTTGAGCCTCCCACAACACAGATAGCAAAACCTTTTCAGCAGACGGCACGATCTTAAATATGCGTGGAGGAGGAGAACCGTGACGTTTCCACTCTCTACTTTGCACTTTGGTCTCGGGATAATAGTGGTGCACTCATTACTCATCCATGGTCACATACCGACTAAGAAAGTTCTCTTTGTTTCCTTGGTACCTCTTCAAAAGACGCTTACAAATCAACACCCGATTTCTTTTTTGATCAATGATTAACATTCGGGGCACCCATTTTGCACTCATCTTTCTCATATCTAATTCTTTAGTCAGTATGTTGTGCACCGCATGATATGATAAGCCAATATCTTCCACAATGTCCCTGATGAGTACTCGTCGGTTTTACAGTATATCGTGTATCTTTTTAATGTTTTTGTCTGTTGTTACCGTTATGGGAGAACCACCGGCATATTGGTTATCACAGGATGTTATCCCATTTTTAAAATCTCGACACCAGCGTTTGACTATATCATAAGAAACTGCAGACTCACCAATAGTTCCCATAATGTCTTTGAGCTTGAGTTGGCGTCATGCCCTTTTTCTGGAGGTATTTTATTACGGCTCATTGTTCTACAGGATCCATTTTTATGAACAATCACGATACACAATTCAAGGATTAGCCACAGCGCAACACTTTAAGATACAAACTTAATGGTATGTAGATATGATCTACAAATGTCAGTTAACTAAACAACCAAGTGGAAGTGGATGAGGGGTAGGGCATGAGGATCAACCCTCGTACTTATAGCTTTATTTAATCGTAGTAGAGCGTAAAAGGATGTTTTCTATATGATAATATACGAATTTTCATCAATTATCTGAGTTTGAACGTGGAAGAGTAGCCGGCCTCCGAGAAGCCGGCTTAATCACCCGTGTTGTTGATAATCGTGTAGGACGTAGTCACTACAATAGTTCTGCGTTGGCGAAGATGGACAGAAAATAATGAGGAACGACGACGTTTATAGTCCCAATGTCACAAACGTACCACTGATCGTGAAAATCGTGCTCTCTACAATCGAGAAGGAAAATTGGCTTTTTAACTGATCGACAAATCTTCATACGACGTGTATTTCAAAGAATTCGATCTTTTGATTTAGATCATACCGATCATTTCTACTATTCGTCTAAGTCCATGTCGTAAAATTGCACAGCTAGAATGGTGTATTTCGAGGTATATGCACATAACCTTTTCTTTTTTAATTTGAATCGAACAAACACATTTTGAATACGTCAGACTACAAAATATTCCGTCAATCATTTCTGCAGGGTCCATTTACTCTGATCCTGTGTAAAGTCTGAAGATTGTGGTAATTTAAGAATGGTCCTCTTCTTAGTTCGAGCAGGCACATATTGCTCCAATAAACATTTTCTAATTATTGAAATGTCAATATACAAAATCAGTTCGATTTTTATGGTATTAGAGGTACCGAATGAGTTTGATTGAAATGTACTATTTATTGCTTTGTTCGATAGATGTCAAGGCCGTTCCGTCATAAAGACAATTATGTCCGTTAGAAAAAGTTTTTATTAAGGATTTTACAAACCTACATCATTCTTCTATATAATCACCCTTTCATTTCTAAGCACCACAAGGTTGCACTAGCCTCTTTAACCCTTCTCCATAGAAGATTGCCGCCTTCGATTGAACTAGTTGACAACAGCGGTCTTATGTTCCTCGTTATCTTCAGAACGTGGTTCACCAACCTATTGTTTCAAATCTAAGAAAAGGTAGTAGTCAATGGAAGCGACATTGGAACCGTAGGGTGGTCGAAAATTTCCCTACCTTCCTTAGTATGATCAGTGGCGATGTTGTGGAGGAAGGCTATTTCGGACGTAATTTCGCTCACAGTCGATTTTGAATTACATGTCTTAATTTGGTGAGCAATCCGCAGGATACATCGACTGCAACTGTTGTTCCACGTTCCTTAAAATTTACCCCTCCAAAGTCCCCTTCGTTCCAGAAAACGGTAGTCATCATTTTTTTTGTTCAAGTAAGGAGTTCGCCTGAAATTTTTTCGGTTTTGGTGAAGTTGAATAGCACCACCGCATCAACTGTTTCAATTCTGCGTTGCTGTAGGATATCCGCACTTCATCGCTTGTAACAGTATGGGAAAACAAATTTCCATTTTGTCGATAGCCGTTCAAAAACGGTCGTTCGCTTAACATTCTCTGCTCTTTGTGCTGGTCAATAAACATTTTCGATACTCACCTTGCACACATATTTTGTGATATGTAAGCTTTTCCGTGTCAATCGTCGGTCAAATTGTAGTTCTTGTGACCTTGTTGCACGATTGCACAAGCCTTGATACTGAACCTTCCTTTTCGTTGTATATCTTATACATTTATACGGCCGCTTTGGAAGTCTCGACACCATTATCTAATCTTTCCTTCACTTATTACTGTAAACCCATAAACTAGGCACAATTCCCAATGAATTGGAGCAGCTGTAGATTCTTTTATACACACAAATCGAATGACAGCACATTCACTTTTCAACTAGCGGGAGCAACGATTATCATATGTATATTTACCGACTGCCAAACAACTATCGAATTAAAACGATGCCATGGTTGTTTTCATAAGCAATCGGTAGAAGGCGCTGCATGCGTGAAACTTGTCGACTTGTCTAATGAATTCCATCCTTTGCTTTGTGAATCTTCAAGTTCCGCTTGATTTTATGTCAAATTCAGATAATAATAATAATCAATACCTTCGCATCCCCCAACAGCTTTTGCTAATTACAGAGGGTATCGGCTGGTCATGAGTTATTATTACGCCTGCATTGTTCGTCCTGAGCATTCGCCATGTAGGGGGAATACTACATCCCCAGAATTCCAATCCTGAGCTACCAACCCCGTCATGAATTGTGCCATTTTCTGAGTTATTCTATGTGGCTTCTTCGACATGTCAACAAAACCATTTCCCTATTTTACTACCCCTCGAATTCACCTAGTGGGTTCTCTCTAGGGTCCAGACGAATCTGGTGGGAATGGTATAGGAAAAGTCCGTAGTATTGTACAGCATTGATCTTATAGTGGAAAAGATGTGTGAATATATTACCTTACTTTTTGACTTACTTGATATGTGAACTATTTTACTTATATAAACGTGGCGGTTTAAAGAATGGTCCATTGGCTTGGAATTGCATACGGCATCTAACGAGATTGTACGTTCAGCCAGTTAGAGCGCCGGGAAATGAAAGTTAAACAGTAGATATGTGGGACCCAAACTTTATCTTGGTATCCAACTTTACACTTAAAGTACAGTTTCTAGCGTTTTTGATGGGTGGAGTTATACCTCTTTTTTGAGATTTAAACGTCACTTCTCCACACAAAAATATAATAATCTTGGCCGTTTTAGTAATGTGGGCTACTGGTTGACGCAGATACGGGTTTTGTCGAAGGCATCAGTATAATCTAAACGATATTACTTACAAATATAGATTCTTGTTATCTTGGGGGAAAAAGCAATATTGAAAATGCTAGTTTTTAAAGACAGATTGAGACGTCTTTTTTGCGCTCTAGTATATATTTATTGGTAAATGTGTATATATGTACGTATCATGCCAAGCAAAATAGTTTCCCAGTAAAATAAATTCATAAACACACTTACCAATACAAGTTCCTTGAAAAATTTTAAAGCTTTTTAACATCTGGAACAAGTATATTTGCTTCCAAATTATGTGGCAAGATAAAAATCATCTAAACGTTGCAAGTAAAGCAAAGTTCGTGGAATCGAATGAATTCAAAGTAAATTATTTTCGGTGTCCATTAAATATTTATAGTCAAGTTAGACTTTATCATCTAAACTAGATCGTATTCCTTTTTAATTTTATAATTAATGCCAAGAGGTATAAAACATTTTGGATAAATTTATTGAACAGCTGCACGAAAATGAATTACAATATGGTTACTTCTAGCAAGATTGTGTAATGGCACACACAACACAGAAAACTATTGCTTTTTGACGATCGGATTATAAGTTTATATACGGAAGTTTAATTTCCACCACGATCACCTTGTTTGACAATTATGGACTTGTTCGTGATTCCCCACCTAAACTTTTGTTGCCAATTTGCAAGATTGCAGCAAAGGATGTACATGTTCGGTAATTGAAAGTAATGGACAACAATTTCAAAACTTGCGTCAGTTTCACCTTTTTTAATTCTGAAATTTTGAATAACAACTACGCTTGTTGTTTTATTGTATCTTTAAATCAAATGAAATATTTATTGTCACGAGGACAAATAATTTTCAAAAATAAAAGTTATGTTACGAGGGCGACCTGAAATTTCCGGAATCGAAGATCAGTACACTTTTTCAAACGTTGCTCCACTCTCTTCAAGCCGTCGGAAAAGTAGGATGTTTTGAGGCCTGCAAAATAGCAATCTATAGCGGTGACGACCTCCTCATTTGAGGCAAATCTTTTCCTCCCATAGATTTTTTTTCAGATTTGGGAATAGGAAAAGGTCGCTGGCGGCTAGGTCCGGTAAATATGGAGGATGAGAGACTAATTCGTAGCGCAACTCATTCAATTTGGACAGGACGATGTGGGATGAATGAGCCGGTGCATTGTCGTCGTGGAATAACACCTTTTTCCACTGCAACTGAGGCCGTTTCTCCTTCAATATTGCATCGAATCTGGTCAATAAATCGCTGTAGTATTGCCCCGTGATCGTTCTTCCCCTTTACAGATCATACCTTCCAGCTGATGGAACGGTCTTTGTTTTTTCGGAGCCGAACTGTTTCGATTGTTCCTTGGTCTTCGGTATGTAGTGGTGGATTCAAGTCTCATCCACGATTACGAAACGCATAAAGAAATCCCTTGGATTGTGTTAGATCCTGGCCAGACACTCCTCCGAAATGGTCACCCGATTTCGTGTTTGCTCCGGTGTGAGCAAACGCGGCACCCGTCGCGCCGAAAGCTTTTTCATACCCTAATTTCGTATAGGATAAGGCCAACTCGTTATTCTGAGAAGCGTTTCAGCTTCAATCGGCCATCATGAATCCTGTCTATCATTTCATCGTTGATAGTAGCTTTTGGGCATCCACTGCGTGATTCGTTACTTGTGCTTATGCAGCCACGTTTGAACTCGCTCACCGAGGAGCTGATGGTCGAAAATGATGGAGTACATCCGCCGTGAACTTCTGGCAAAATATTTCGAATTTCCGTGGCCGTTTTCCCAGCCATCCAGAATTGCATGAAATTCGATTTTATCCATTTTTGCGAAACCACCTGACTTGCTACACAAAATACACTTTTGAACAACAATTATTGACAGTAGACGTCTGAGATTTTGACATTTCAACCTTCGTGCGCCATCTCTTACCGATTCCGAAAACATTTCAGGTAGCCCTCGTAATATGGCTTAAGTTCAGACATATATCTTCTATTTTAGTGCCATCTACCACATCGAAACTTTATGATACCACGATACATGCTCCTGTAGACCTATCCAGATTGTTACTTAACTTTTATTTTTTTTTATTCTATATAAACTGCGGAAGTTGAGATTCGTGCTCCAATTGCTTATGTATTATTCTAGGAAGTAGTCATCTTACAGGTACATCTGCTTACAATCTCTTAACGTTATTAATATAAGTTGACTATTAGAACCGGTTGCATATGAATCTTACCTTCCATGAAGCTAAGCCTTATGTTTACGTTACCAGTACTTTGCGCTACACGTATGTTATTTAATTATGCGATCCGTTTTTTTTCTGCGTGTCTCGGAAACCATAAAGTTAAAAATATCGTATGCACTGTCGAGGTCGTCGCCTAAAATTGATTGCGACGCAAATGCGTTAGTGTGTAAAGGTCCTGGCCATTCTTATGTTATCTGTTTCCCGTATTACTTATACAGCGTGTATATAAACTATGAATTACACCCACACAATGGCGGTGCGATTCCGAGAATTGTTTCCAGTTTTCAAGGTTCCCATTTTGTTCTTGAATCGCGGGAGTTTATTATCGTTGATTCGGATTTGTATGTTTTGATTCGCTTCGGTATAGTTCACTTAGAGAAACAGGTTTTCGCTACGTGTGAGTAGTAAGAAATGTAAAATTAGATAATCTTAATACTATACAGGTATGTCGGTTGGTTATTAATGAAGTTAGTTAAGATGAACAAGGATGGAAAATTTGTAAAAGGAATACTGAAACGCGTGGTAGTGGCCAAACTGTGCTAATTAGTTTTTTTCCGCTAGTATTAAATGTAGTAATATTTAAGCATATTAAAATTTATTGTTACTAACCGAATTAATTAAGAACTTGTAGATTAGTATTTAATATCTAATATTTAAATTTGTTCTTAGTGCATACGAGTCTCCCAAAATTTTTAAAGCAGCAACATTTAGTTACAATTTTATATAAGTACACTACCGTTAACAAATTTAAAACTTCTTTAAGAAATCTGTATTAAGTTTTATTGCATTCTTCAGATGATAAGATATTTAGAGAAAAAAACGTTATATAAAAATATTTTGAAGTTCTTCATTTATTATTACAATAATTCGTACTAGCAATATCCAGTTCATCTCCATTACCTGTTATAAGAGGGTTTTCTTTGAAGTTTTACGTATAGAACTGGAACAAAACAGTAGATAGCTTTTAAAGACTTTGTTGGTTTCCGAAGAATCCTCCACGACGATTAATTCTCTTTTGCATGCACTCGAACCAACTCTGGAAGCAGTTATTCCACCCGCTTGTTGGTACAGTCCATACATCATTTTTGAAATTATAGACTGCTCCTTTTGACGACTGCAACCTTTGACCACGCAATTCGTTCTTCATTTTCGGAAAAGCAAAGAAATCCTTGGGACTCAGGTCCAGACTGTATGGACGATGCTCTAACAAATAACCGTATTGTTGCGTTACGAACTTCCATTGTCTTGGTGGAGGATAATTCGTCATTCGGGGTTGCAGCAAACAAATGGTTGTATACCAATCGGCAGTAACAGTTCTTTGACCGCATAGAGTATGACCTGCTTTCGAGACAAATGCCGCGACTTGCTTACGAGATAAATGTCGCAACCATCTTTTTGTCAGCTTTTCTTCAGCTCGGAACAGCCGCACAGACGATTGGTTTTATTTCCTGCCTCTTATGAGTGAGTCCAAGATTTTGACCCATGCTGTACATAGTTCTTGGCGTCGAAGCCGTCTAGATTCTTTTTACACACAATTCTTCATGCAAAATTTTTTAAATTGAGGTATTTGAAATCCCTAATGATGGCTCTATCTCGCGATATCTCATACGTTGATCTTCGTTGATGATCTTGTGCACACCATCGACGTTTTCCAGAGTGACTGTCGTTTTTGGTGCACCTGCATCGTCTGAATTCTCCATCCCAACGAGATATTATTTTTTTAGTACTGATATTTGTGATATTTATTATTAGTGGCTTCGTATCTCTGGTCTTGTTAATGTGACCGTTCATATTGCTTTTGCCTGAATTATTCTTATACTCCCTTTATACCTATACCACTTTTATAATAGTCTTTTTTTCAAATTCCCATTTGAGATTCTTGATCGTTTCATTCTTTGCTCGTCTTGTTGATATAACTTCCTGGTTTGGCTTTCTTCGTCCATTTATTCCAATCTTCCCGCATAAAATTTTTGAATAGGTTATTAATGGAGACATCCAAGGGTGGTCATTAAGTTGTGAAGCGCTCAGAAATGGCAGCTACTTCTGTATTCATTTCTTTTAGAAGCTTGCTGGGTTGATTTCGATGTATGCGCTCTGAGTTGATCCCACACTAACATCGCCGGTTTTCTAAACATGTCTGTATGTTTTGTATTCTTTCATCCATCCGGTCTTTCTCTTGAGCAGGGATAAAAATAGCGCCCACAATTTTATCTTTCAATAATATTTTTGTCTTGACAATTAACACGGGAGTTTTCTTTCATTCCGCAACAAACTGAAACTACATTTTAGTAAGTTTTATCGTGACATGTTGTTCTGATTACTATTGATTTAGTACCTTTTGAATCTATAATTCAATTTGAAGGGATATTAAAATCTAAAGGGACTTCATCCATATTTGCAATTTGATTAAGCTCAAAGATAAATTTCCTTCTCATCGATATTACAAATCTGTGCAATTTTATAGTTTTAGACTCATAGTGGGCCAGCATTTTTTGGGCTAGAGTGGTCTTCGTATGCATACTAATCTATATTTTCTCCACAAACTAACTCCATATTTTTGCTTCAAAAAGCATCACTTCGCAGAAGCCGATATTTTCATGTTTCAACGCTTTGTTATCCAATTTTTCATTTGTACTTCCAATTCTAGCTACTTTTCTGTTTACTTCAAATTTCAATTATTCCTCTTATTTCTTTCATTTGCGAACCATTTCCACTGCTGGTGGTCGACCAAAATGTTTTTCTGCCGCTCCCCATTGGTTTACATAATTTAACACATTTAATTGAGACTATATTTTTGATGGGCTCGTTCTTCCTCTTTCTGTAGTAAAACATTTTTGTAGATCTTCTGAGTCCTCGGGGTGGTTATCTTGCTGAAGAGTAAATGATCCTCGATCAGAGGACAAACCATGAAATCTACATGCTATCTGGATCTCTTTATACTGTTCTTTTCATAACATTCCTTCAATCCCTGAAAAACATCCTCATGCCATCACTAAGCTTCCTCCGTGTTTTACAGCTGAGCTGACAGGTTGTGGTAACATTTTTTTCTCCTTTTATTCGCTTATTCCCAAAAGCCTCACCCGATTATGTTCGGCCTAACTTCTTTGTTTCAAAACTATAGACTATTTTCTTTTATTAAATATAAATTATAATGTTGTTGGAGATGGTAGCTTCCACTTGGAATTGTAGTTATTCCAGAAGTGACGAAGCGATTCTTTATCCAGTGGCGAAGTTTCAAACCACAACAACACGAACAGTAAATCGAACATAAATTGGTCTCTCGATGGTACTCCTTTCCCCTTTTACCATTAATGTATTTTATGCTATTTTCAGGCTTTTTATAGTCACTTTTGTCCCAGCACATCAGTTTATCGCAAAATTTACACAAAATTTTACTACCTTTACTAAGAGTATATAAATATACATTTTGTCTTAACCAATGGTCATTTTTTACCTTTCGGTATGACCTACTGTCTTATGTTTTTAACAGAAAAGTACAAATGCAAATTATTTTTTAATGCTTATGGCTATACTAAAATTCTTTGTTTCTGTCTCAGCACTTGGACTCATTTATCTAAAACATTCCTCAATTGCCTATTCGTGATGCGTGAAACAGTTTTCTTATTGCAGTTCGACCTTGTAATTCTGCTTTTCGCAGTCGGCATCTTACAGTACTCATTGAAATCTGGTTGCATCACTGTTATTTTCTTTATATGCGGTGTCCCAAAAAATCCTTTTCAAAATAAAAAAATAGGATAAAATAACGGTCAGATTAATGAATGAATATTTATTTTTTAATAAAATACTGTCGTTAGGAATTTATTTCTTAAAAATTATGTCTTCTAAATGTGTTCCGTCATTTTGCTGGCACTCTTCTAAACGTTAGGCAAAATTTTCGGGAACTGCTCGTGATAGTCGCCATTTCTCTTCGAATATTCCCTTTTAATTCATTCAGAGAGTGAGGAGTATTTCTGTATGACTTTGATTTATCCCGCAGGGAAAAATCTCTTGGTGTCAAGTCGAGGCTACGCGGCGGCCGATTTATGTCAACACGTCTGGATATCAATTTTTTAGAGAAATTTTTATAAACAATTAGTAGAGACCCCTTAGACGTATGAGATGTCGCTTCATCTTTTGGAACCAAGTGTTCCGATTAAAACCATTAAAATTTTACAAGGATAACATAAAGAACTTGTTAATCATCGCCACACATCGCTCGGAATTTAGGATTAGGAAAAGGTACGGGCCGATAATTCCTTATGACTGAAGTGACCTCTCATGCTCCTGTTTTGAATTTGCTGAACTCAAATAATGACAGTTCAGTTCGCTCCCCTTCCGCAAAACGTTCCGTAGCGACAAAGTTTTCAAAGGCGGAGCTAGCGATTGGTATACCCTCTACTTCTCAATCAACGATTGTGTTCGCGCAGTGGACAAAACAAATTGAAAAAGACTTTTGGGATACTCAGTACAAAAACATTGTTAATATATATGCAAATAAATATACAATTATTTCTCAAAAGAATTTGAAGGCTTACGCAATGTTACAGATATTTGGTCTGTCTAACTTAGGTTGTTCACACTTATCTTCAGAGCAAATGTTTAACAATTTTGACGTAAAAGGTATTATTACTATTTTCTTTTTTTTTTGTATACTTACTGTACGCCTAAGCTGTAGTTATATTACGTACATATAAAGTGTTGAAAGTGACACGTCTATTACATTTACGTTCTTACATTTTATATTCAGAATAAGTCATGTTTTCATTATTTGCTCTTTTTGTACTTATCAATACGCAAATCCACATCATTGATAAATATAATGCATTCCACCCAAATAATTCTTATCGGCGCATCCGTCGTTTTTTTATTTATTTATTCGAAGCGAACAACAGTAGTAGCGTTATCGATAAGGGAGGAGAAATTACCTCTACGTATACATTTTTTTCCGACGATCGTGTGCAAATAAGCGTCGACAAAAATATTTTTCGGTATCATCTGCGGTCGGCCGAAAAATCGAGGTTTTTTCGTGATAACCGCCCGCTATTTTTTTTTTCCTTTTCCTCTCTCTAGTTAACGCAATTTATCGCGGGCTACATGCCGATGGGGAGATTCGCTGTTTATATTGTTCGTATTGCGCAACCGATAACAACACCAACAGTAACAGCAGCAACAGCAACAAGAACCGGCCATAGCATTAGCGCAGCCATCATAAGAGAGCCAGGCTGCGCGGTCCCCAGCAGCATATTGTTTGGTGTTTGTTTTTTCTGCGAATTTTTCCGATTTTTTTGGGGGGCATCGTTGTGCTATTAATTATTCTCGAACGAATGATTAATGCCCGGATTTTGTGTGTGTCGAACTGTACTTTAAAAAAAATCCTATTCCACCGATACGAGGATGGCATGAAAACTTCATTTGATCGAATATTGAGGGCAGTCAAACGAAATAACCATATATCATGTTTTAACAGTTATTGTTTACTTGCAATGTTTAATGATTGTTGGTAACGATTTTTGCCTGAGCTTTGAAATGAATTTAAGGAATACACTTTCGAACAACTTAAAAAGGATATTCATAATAATTCAAAAGTAAGGAATTGAATTCAAACGGAGTAGAATTTAGTATAAACTGTGAATACCAAATAGTGCTACTATGCCAGAAAGAGTTGGTAAAGTTCACGATATCAGTCTAATTTCGATTAATTAAAAATAACTGGCATATTATGTATGGTAGTTGTGGTACTCAGAGTACACGTGCCCTAAGAAAACATGATTACGGGACGCCCGAATGGTCTTGAATCGGGCCAGCCATATATCCATATTAATACTAATATTAATATTAATACTAAACCACCGTTGGCACTAGTAATGATAAAATTACTATTTCCTTGGAATTACCTAACGTAATTAAATTACTGAAAAAATATCAGTCTCGGGAGGACTCGAACCCAACATCTTTACATCTCCGGCGTAGCGTACTAACCTGTGCACCACAAAACCATTGAGTTCAAGTCACTTTAAAGCCCCCTGGATGTCACGATACCAGTAGATATATCGTAATATCCACGGACATTATATTATGAATACGGCAAGTGGGTAACAAACTAATATCCATATTAATACTAAGCCACCGTTGGCATTAGTAATGATAAAATTACAATTTCTTTGTAAGTACTTGCCGTATTAATAATATAGTGTTCGTGAGATATGACGATATATTTACTGGTATCGTGGCATCTAGGGGGATTTAAAGTGACTTGAGGTCAATGGTTTTGTTGTGCACAGCTTAGCACGTTGCGCCGGAGACGTAAAGATGTTGGGTTCGAGTCAGTCCGAGACTAATATTTTTTCAGTAATTTAATTACGTTGGGTAATTGCAACGAAATTGTAATTTTATCATTACTAATGGTAACGGTGGTTTAGTATTAATATTAGTATTAATATGGATATTAGTTTGACTTAAAATTAATTATTTTAAGTATTTTCCTTTTTAAGAAACCAAATTTCTATTAACATATATTTTAAAGGATAGAAAATCCTTAGTTGTATAAGAATAAGTTTAATAAATAGATTTTGGAAACTATTCACACTTCAACCTGAATCCTATCAAAGCCGTGTGGCAATATCATATTTCCTAATGAAAAAGCATATATTCTAAAATTTTCTCAAGGTATCACCATCGAAGTCGCCTACTTTTAATTGTTCCAATTTCTCACACGCATTAACGTACTGTATGTTCCAAAAGTCTTCCTCAATTTGTTTTGATCACTGCGCCAACGCAATCGCTGATTGAGACTGGTGGGTATGCCAATCGCTAACCCCGTCCTTGCGAATTTAGTCGCTATGTAGCGGTTTACGGGAGAGAAGCGTGCAAAAATAGAAGTTAAGAAACATGGAACAACAACACCAAAAGGAACATCATATCAATGGCTTCTACTTTTAAAGATATGCCAACGAATAATGTCTGTGTGACATGATAGTATAACCTGTTTTGTAGGTTATTGAGATACATTGAATTTTTAAAATGGTTACCACAATGATACTTTGTTCTCAACAAGGTTCTGAGACCTCTTTTTAGCAAGTCATATTTCTGCAGTTTTCGATCCATTCAAAAAAAAAAAATTGGGAATGCAAGGGTACTATTAGGATTCACAAAACGTTATGGAATATTTAATGTATGGATTTGGTGTTTGCCGATTTTCATCTTTTGGAAGTTGCAAAGGAGCTTCAGCCTTCATCTTTCTCGGAGCTACCCGTACATAAACAAACTGCATAACAACTGCACAATACAGCACTGTAAATTTCTTCGCTTTTTTCATTTTTGCTTTAAAAAAAGACTCCATCAACTACATAGACAGTGGTGGCTACCATAAAAAAGTACAGAAAATGAAAAGGTGTAATTATATAAGGCATAAATCCAAACAATTTTGAGTTGACGCGCATGTCAAAATTAAAAAAACCCAGGAAATTGTAAATCTGCCGCATATGCAGAATGCGTTGTGTAAGTCATACACGAAATATCCAGAGGTCACACTAAACGGAAGAAACAGGAGTGAGCCACTATGCAGGTGGGGATGTATGTGAGTCGTGCACTGGTGGAATTGCCGTCGCTTAGCGCTAGCCCTACTCTCTACGCTACAGTCTACAGTTGTAACGTGCACTTCTGAAAGTGCAGTTGAGCGACGAATATTTTACAAATATCTTTATCGTTTTTTTTTTTCTCGCGTCTACGAAGAAATTTTCGCAAAAGATTTTGGATTTAAGTTTAATAAAACCAGATCTTTCCATTTTTCGTGCTTTTTTATTTTATTTCACTTTATTTCGTTTTACATCAGTTATTGTATGTTACGGTGTTCAAAGATTATATGTAAAATGAGAGGAATTTAAACTCACGTGCACGTTATGGAACAGTTTACATAACAAGTTATTTACCTGGAAGCATGTGCCACGATTGAAATTAACAGCAATAACATCATTTCGGCATCTAGTATGCTTACAGTGTAGCCTAAAGACCAGGAAAACAAATATAGTTAACTTTGGATGTGTAATCGCTGAATAATAATTCGGCCAAAATTGACTTATATAAATCATCTCTTCAGTGTAATCAAAAGTAAATCTTTTCACGAAGAAAAATACTCTTCAATTAAAGTAAAGTCAGTCTTCAAACATCAAAGCGCGTTCCAGGAAGAGGTTTGGCACTTTTTCAGAACATTATGTGTTCAAATCGTATGACTTAACCAAGTTCCAGGAATACTAAAAGAATTGTGTATGAGTAAACAATTCAGGCAAAATTATAAAAAATAAATCTCAAATTTTTCACATATATCTTATATTAAATTTTCTTAGCTAGCTAGGCATCATTGATTTATATCATACTGTTAAAAGCGATATATTTTGGCAATAATCTTTGCAATTCCTTTAATTTTCCATGTATTTTAAAGAAGAAAATGCCATACCTTGAACATTTCAAATTAAAGAACTTACTCCAAAAATAAAATCTCTTGGAATTTTTCACAACGTTAACGTTTTGTTTTTGTGTATTGGGCGCCTCCGCTTTTCGACGAATACCTTTGGACGATAGCTTGCACTTTTGTATTGCTACTTTTATAGGTTTGTGATCATATTTGACCGTTGTCTTTCTTCTTACAGCAATATCAACGCGAAGTATTCGTGTCAGAAATTTTCCTGAATTAATTCGGCACTTCCTGCTACACTTTGACAAGGAACACCGCCTTTTCGTGCGATTACAGTAAGTTCGCGCAGTTAGTCTGCACATCCTCAGACCAGGATACTGCAGAGAAGGATTATAAAATTAAACAGATGCATTCTATACCCATAACTAGCATCGAATTAAAATCGTAAAGTGGACGAAACAAGTCAACATGTGAAAAGGACAAGTCATTTCGTATACTTAGTAGCTGTAACCGACAACCATTGGTTGAATAAACTTTGAGATACTGTGAGATTGATCCTCTCTATCATTAACCTGTATACTAATATGAATTCACACCGAGTCAACAATGTTCCTTTAAATAAAATTAAATTTGCGATACAGCACAGGGGAAAAGGTATTTATTTTAATTTTAAAGCTATGATGCCAAAATTTAAACTTTCTAAATTATTTAACGTAGTTCTAATTTGATGACCAGCTCTTAATGTTAATTTAGTTAGAAAATATACTGACAGCAAACTGGTATATAATTTAAGATTTGGAATACGTTTTAGCTTGATGGAAATTGTGCGTAACTTTTCTCTAGAATTGCGAGTATTATTTCTGGAAATGCTAATCTACACCGAAACATTAGACCGTTACATTATAATCCTATGTATATCGACGTGGAAAAACTGACAGCAGCCTTGAAACAGCCAGGTACGGTATTGGTATGGTGCAGCCGATAGATCTGTTAATGGCACACAAAAGCCCGACTGTTGTTAATTCGTTTTAATGGAACCGATCGTTCGGCATAACAGCACGCGATTCTCTATTAGATAGTTTTGAATAATTTAATTGCATAATGAATTGTTTAACCTTCAAACGTGTTAATGACCATTGGGACGTGTAAAATTCGGTTGGCCGGTTGGTGCGCGCGTTCGCTAGAACGCGCGAAGTTGTCTTTGAAACGAGTTTTTTTCGCATACACCGCGATCGCATATTAATGAAATATTTATATTATTACTTACGCCGTTGAATTTCCAAATAGCATTCCTATTATTAACATATTTATTACGTATTTCGATGATGCGGAGGCAGAGGAGGCGTTGCGTGTGGATATATCCTGTCATCAGACGAACTTATGAAATACATACCATTGCGACATCTTCGGAATTATTTTTTTTACGTCTAAATATTTTTTCCGCGTGTGAGAACGGTTGAATGTATGTATACGTAGAAAAGCGAAATGCTCAATTGAAATGTATATATACGTGTGTATATGTATCCGATTATTTGTTTTCGTAATGCAACATATGGTCTTGAAATATTAACAGTTATGTTTGCTTACTTTAACCGGAGTTGGAATGCTTCTTTAATGGTTTTAGTTAGTGCTAATCGTAACTCCACTAAATATTTAAAATATAAAATTGGCGAAGTAAAAATAGGCAGACCGTGTATGTTTCCAGTATGATTCATACTTTTATTTTGTATGCATTGTTTTTATGCACTGGTGTTCATATGTCTTAGGCACTCTTAGAAACGCCAGTATCCATTGGATAATGATGTGATAGTCAAATGTCCGTTTACTAAGTACCTTTATAAGATTTAAGCGTTTGGAACCATCTTATTGATTTTATTACGCCTCCCTTTATAGAATTGCTTGAGTATTGTGACTTGAGCTGCCTTGTCGTTCGAGGTACCATTCTTCTTTTCCTAATAGTTCCCATCCGTTTCTGATGTTGTCTACCATCCATTCTATTTTAACTTTGTTTGCTGCTGCTTGGAGTAATTAATTCATATTCACATCGAACCAGGTTCTGAGATTTTTCAACCAAGAAATTTGTCATCTACGAATATCCCTCTACCATAACTTTTCCCAGTAGAATATTTTGCAGTAGATGACATTTGTTCTCGTTTCTCTTTACGTATCCAAAATATTCTATTTTCCGAATTTTAACTGTATAACCACTTCCTTTCCTTTTCTGATGCTTCTCATAGCTTTGATGTTTGTTATGTGTTGCGTCCACGATATTTTTAGTGTCCTTCGTTATAACCACATCTCAAATGCGTCCAATGTCCTTGTTGTGGCTTCAGTAAGCGCCCATGCTTTTACTCCGCAAAACAAAACGGAGAACACATAACAGTGCAAAAATCTTATCTTGGTGTTTAATGTTACGTCATGGCTTGTGGACAGATTTTTTATTTTATTATACGTAAACCTAGACTTTTCGATTCTGCTACGTATTTCATTGTTCATTTACAGCAGTTACAATGTAGGTAGCACTGCTCATTCGTCGTATCCGTTTTTGATTTATTGTGAGATGATAGTTATCAATTTTTTCTTTGCTAATGATCATTAATTATGTCTTTTTGGTGTTTATATCCAGACCATACAATTGGGTGTGATACGTTATTCTATCCATAAGTTGTTGTAATTGTCTGCATAGCGGACATTATTCTGTCTTTCTCCATTCCTGAATCTGAAGATTCTGTGTGTTCTAAAGCTTCCCAAACGAAAGCAGTTTTTTCTCAAATCTCCGAAACGTATTCTACTTTTTCCTTCACAGTGTCCTAACGTTCTAGAACCGCCCCAGCCAATAACTACACGCTAGAGTATATGGCTGTATTCTATTATTTTCAATATCTTCAGAACATATTATTGCTAGTTATTGATATTGCAGCTTGGCGGAGAAGAACCAGCTCCAATTAAGCAAGACGAAATGCAATTCACAAGTCCTCAAGTTGCGAAAGATTTGACACCAATGGTGAATACAATAAACAAATTACACGACATTTCGTTGTTCTTACCTCAATCGTTACGAATTATTGATAATGTACAGCGTTAAAGTCATTAAATTATGAAAAAAGTGATAGTGTCAGAGAAAAGTTTAATACTAAATTAAGTAAAAAATTTTACTAGATTACAACAAATTTATAATAATAGTACCCCGAGAGATTCGTTCAATAAATTGAAGTATACGAATGTTACATCACTAGATGCCGAATGTTTATTGTCGTTATATAAATAGATATCTTCACCACAATGGATACGTCTCATATAAACAACTGTAGAAACGTACATATGTGATACCGCAGGTGTATATTCGAGCCAATCCGAATATCTTGTTACCTGTTCGGTAAGTTTTCATTAAATTACATCTAATTAACACTGAAGCTATTACTAAACAAGCAAAATAGGCAACACCAGTAATAATATACAACATATTCTGAAATTTTTCGTTTCTTCTTCGAAACATTATCAAACTAATTAACCTCGACTAAAATCCATCGAGTATTGCAAAATACCGTTTTCCATTTCGGAGGAGTCTCACGTTTAAGGGGGGGCGAATGTTATGCCTGAAATGTATACGTTTTTTTGTATTTACACGTATGTACGTCACGTTATCACCAATAAAAGGAAGAAATTATATATCTCTAAATAACACCTTCTGTAGGTCTATTGAGAAGCACAGATAGGATTTCTTTGTCACCCTCGCCACTATCCTCTCACTCCCTTGCGAAGCGGTGGTTGAACGAATATGGGTAAAATACGCACAAGTGATCCCTTGCAAATATGTATCATTTAAGCCTGTATGCACACTTGTCACCCCCTTACCTGCGATTTCGTTGTTATACTCTATGGTAACTATATATATTATATACCTCTAATTTTCTGTAATTTCTTATAAAATTAATATGAGATATACATATAAACGTCAGATTTTATAAACGACTAATCTTAATCAATAACTTTCCACATTCTTACATGAAGTTACTTTGATAGTAGGCTGAGGTTCATAGATATAATCTAAACTCACTATCAGTATTATTCTACTTGGTACTTCATTGATGATTGAACTCATGGTATTTTGTAGAGTATATTCGACAAAAAAAGTACCGATTTACGGACAATAATTACGAAAGTCTTGCTGTAACGATGAACCTTTCTCGGCATAAATTTTGTTCACAGCGTTTAAATGAAAATAATAGTAAGTAGGGAAAGAGTTCAAAAGTTAATGTTCAGGTAGCGATTGTAAAATGTTTTGAAAGAGATGTAATAGGTTGGTAATTGTGGTATAGTTATGTCTAATATGTTATTCTGATTGTACTTGTAGGCAGTACAACATAACTACGTGTAACATTCTACTGTTTTGTTTCCCTCATAGGTTAGAGTGCTACCAGCGTGCAGTTTTAAATTAAACCTGCTTTCATCTGCGTTATAAACATTGTCATTAGTTCGGTTTCAAGGATTTCTAATTCCGCTGTATCTTATCTATAGGGTTGGCCAAATCTTCGGCGCGCCAGGTCTGGACTCGCCCGCCCGCACGACCGTTTCCCTGCTGTGTATCGTACATCGTATTACGTATTAGAATGTATTTATACTTCATTATATGGAAGAACATTTAAACAGTTTATCTGTATACATGTCATGAAGAATAGTAATATGTAACTGTAATAGTGCTAACCAAATGTTTCGGCTCGACAAAATCTAATTAAACTGGAGAATACGAGAACCTTTTCTTATATGTAAAGATTGTTTTCTTTTCTTTGTTAAAAACGGAATCTTTTGTGAGCGATTTTGGAAACATATCGTGATACACAGAAAATGACCGTTGCCTAAGACATGAACACTACTAAGTAGAAACGGTGAGATCTTCTCTTCCTACTGCAAATTGTGGAGGACATTAACGAGCGTTATTAGAAAAAATATATTCTAATTTATTACTCTATTATCAGCGGCTTAATTTCATTTCCATGCTATGCATATTACATATGCTATACTTTTAAATTAAGAAGCATAATTTATCTTCACTACCATACAGTGAAGATAACGTATTTACTATGTTCGATAATTAAAATAAACATCTTTTGGATTTGCTGTGTGAATTTTATTTCAGTTTTTTAAAGGATCTTTAATCAATGATTTTCCGTTTCCCTGCTATGCATGCACGTATGGTACATAGTATTACGCGGTGTAATGTATTTATACTTCATAATATATAGAGACAAATATCGAAACATACCTGATGCTGCAAACTTTTCCTGATCCCTTCTAATCCATTTTGCTGGTCTTTCCACCTACTATAAAGAAGGTAAGTATGTGTTTTCGACATACGTGCTAAAACACACAGGACATGCATTAATATTCCGTTAAAATCAATAGACAAATTAATTTGCAAAACAAAAGGGACAAATTTCTGTTTTATGTATAAAATCTTCCACAGTTAAGTTTTTAACAACCAGGAAAACAAATTCTTTACATATTAAGAAGGTTCTCGCATTCTCCAGCTTAATTAGATTTCGTCGAGCCGAAACGTTTAACTAGCCCTATTTTACAATTGCATATTACTATTCTTCATGAAATATATGCAGATGTGATTCAACGAACTCGGTCGAATTTCGTATCGGTCGTGCGTGTTGGCGAATCCGGACCTGGCGCGCCGAAAGTTTAGCCAATTCAAGTAATAACCGTTTGGCAATATAATCTTTTTTTGCAAAATTTGCTAGAAGAAAAGGACTTATCACGTCAAATTCATGTACAGAACACGTTGCTAATTACAATTGTCAATCTGTCAACATTAGTAAATCTGAGTTTTACAAGCGTAAATTATTTTCTTTACTTATCATTATTAAATATACTGTGTCTTCATTCGTATCTTCATTTCTTGTTCTCGTTTCCTCATTTGTGATGTTTCTGTTCATTAGTTGTTTACTTAATTGAACGAGTGAAATATTGGTTTGTAAAAGCTTTTTTGCTGCATAGCTTAATGTTCTGAGGATAGAGATAGACATTTTAAGGAGTTAGCGGTTTGGTTTAACGTCAAACACAAGATAATATCAATCAGTAAGTTTAATATTTTAAAGGAATAACGTGATTGACTAGCATATTTGAAAATTTCATAGAACAGTGAGTCACAAATTCCACGCAGATTAGTTAAAATTTAAAACGCATTTTTATTATATGGTATTGCAAAGCATTTATGTAAGATTGTTTACACTGTGTTTTCAAATCTCATTTGTACAAAGATAAGATAAAATTTTAAGGCAGTGTCAAGAACCTTAAGTGCAATTATTTCGTTTGTCAAAACAAAAATATTTTCTCCAGTATTTATTCGCTGAATGACCTAAGATTATTGGCATTAAACGGCTATTTACTTACGTCAAAAATAGAACATTAATACGCAGTTCTCCTTGTTCAATACGTTCGAGCTTACGATGAAAACCGTTGCATACTACCTGCATTTGTAGGTTCGCCACGTAGAATGCTATTGCATGCTTTAATAGTGTGGGTATGTTTGCCATTTAAAAGATCCCATTGACAAACTACGTTACAATATTACACGTGTTCATGGGTTTCTTACCTCACCTCTGATTTAAGAAAACACTTCCTTTATTTTGACTAAATATAGAACGCATATCGCAAGCGGAATTTTAAATAACAAACTACTTGAAAGGTGCGATGCATATCATGATAGATCTGATCGGGTTAGGAATATAATTGTTGCAGATTCATTGCATGTGTAGAATTGTACATGTGAATATGACATGTTTACAGTGCCTTATTTTAAATTGTAATTTAGATCCATAAAGTTTTGACACGTACTATATCTGTGAAATAGTTTCTTGATGAATGTTTATAAATCTAATTGTACTCTAAGGACGTATATTATCAAAGTTACGTAGCATCCTCTTATAGCGCAGGTAAATTTAAAATTAACTTTAAAAAGAGGAACACAGGCTGTATTTTCAGAAAAGGTCCAAACTAAGAAAAACTCCGCAGTTATAGAATGAATTTTGATAAACATTCAGATTCATTCAAGTATACATATGTATCCCCAGAAAATGTATTGCAATAGGACACCTTTTCTTGTACCTCTGGTAATTATTTTTACAAAATTTGCTTGACCAATGTTGATTAGATCAGCGCTTCTGAAGCCTTTTTCACTGGGATATAACTGGGACATGTTATTCGCTTTGAATTGGAATCGAACATTCCGACCTTAAGTGGAATTTCATAGTTTTCTAACCATAATAATAGTTGCAGTGCGGTTAACTGTAGCAAAAGAAAATTATAAATTGCACAACAACCTCCGACACGCTGGTTGAGAATCGCTGCACTGGATTACACTTAGTTTCAAATTTGATTATGTGAGTTTCGTGAGGTACAGCAGTATCTGCGACTTCTCTCAAAAAAAAAAAATTCCAAAAACTGGCACTAATTTCTTAAGTTCGGCAACAAAATGCCCGCTCCAAGAACCAATCATGAGTACACTCTTTGGTGCGGTTTTTAGGAGGAAAACATCAGTTAGGCAGATTTTGAAATGGTTTGAGGTGAGCTTTTCAGACGTTGAAGAAGAAGTATAGACATTTACAGGTTGAAATAATGATTGTGCAACTCGTGGTCCAAACTTATTCATAGATTTCTTTAATACTAAAAATAATGATGAAAGTAAGCGTCCATTTGCAGAAGTGGCTGGCAAAATTGTGTAACTGTGTTGTAGAGTGCAAGGATTGCACAATACTCTCAACACTTTTCTGACCTTTTACAGCTAAAATACGACCCAAGTGTATTTAGAGGTTAAATCCACTCTCGTCAGCATTATATACATTGCTTCTGCCAATACTAGTGATGTCAGGATTGACTTGACTAATAAAATTGTCGCTTACTAACCTTAGGTGTGCCGTAACAATGCGTAAATTTGGTCATCTTTCGCGATATAATATTATGCATCTTCTTAAAGTGCCAAATTCAGCAATATTGTGCTTTAAAGGATTCGTGTTCAATTTCTTCTTCTAAAGCCCACCGTCGAAGATTCATATCATGAATTATTTTTCCATCGACCATGGTACTTTTAAATTTTGCAAGAACGTATTCAATAATAAGTCGTAACTTGTCCGTGTTAGTACCACCTCTATTAACGCTTTCTCGCTATTTGTACAACTGTCGTACCGACTTCACCTTCTTAAACTTCTGTTTGACGATTTCGAGAGAATGTAATTTGGTTTTACCTCCCAGTACTCTACAGCTCTTGTTTTGTAGATTACCTAGTTAGGTCAATAACACTTCCGCTTTCTTCAGGAACACATGTGATATCTTCATAATTGTCTTCCTTATTTTCCGCTGATTCTTCTACAAATTACGCATCGAAATTAAAACATCGCGCAAACTTTGGAGAGAATGTAGCCCTAAATCGGGGGTTTCCGGCGAAGAAAGAGCGTAGTTTTTCTACCAACTTACCCTTTCAATCTGTAAAGTTTCATGGAATTCCGAATATGCCCGTTGCCTGTGTTCCCTTGTAAGTTGGAAATCAAATATATTTTATTACAATTACTTTCATGCTGAAGATTTAGACAGAATTCTTTTAACCTTCAGAAATTTATGTCCTTCTAATGCATATTCTAGTTTTTAGATTTTGGTACTTACAAAACTTCATTGCTGGCAAAAAATTGTCAGATACTTTGTTATTTTCTTTCTCCTAAATTCCTAAATAAAATGATCTTTTTTGAAAATTATTTTGATCCATTTTCTAAATTATGTTTTATATCAATACTTTGACATTAACATTTTTCGAACTAAGTGTTTGTGCTTTCACACTTAATTTTAGATGTGTACCTGTAACATAGTTTCGCTGCTTAACAGTTGTATATAAATAGTCCAAATTAAGGCAAATAACTTTACTTAACCGTTAGCAAACCATTAAATGAACCTGAAAATTTTCGTGTTTTCCTCATCGACTTTACTAATTTATTAATTTTTATGTGTAAAATGCACGTAGCCTAAAGTTGCTGAATCTGATTTTACTAACTAAAATAACATGTACTACTCAGATGTATGCTTATGTGTTAAAGATTAGACTACCAAAGAAAACCGAACCAACTTTGCACCTTTTCCCTTCTTCGTTCAGACGTCGGTGTCCTTCGTGAACCCTCACTGTGACGTCGTAGCCGAGCGCAAAAAGTCAAAGCTATAGAGCAAAAGTTATTGGACTTGCATGTGAACCAAAATTGACCTTGCAATCCTCATCACGACTAGCCACGAGTTGTGTAACAAGCGGCCAAACGCTCAAGCCACAGCTAAATGGACTTTTTTTGTCGATCGATACTTGAAATCGTTTTACAAGAGTTGTTTCAAAAATCGGGACTGTATAACTGCTCCAAGTCTGTATCTTGATATATGCACGTATTAAAAACTTGTTTTAATTAGAATTATTTTTAGGGTATATGGATGAATTTCCATTAACGTAGGCCAACCTAACAAAGAACATTTATGAGTCATGCATATGCATGCAGGTCGTATATTTTACGTGTTAGGTATCTAGTGTTAATTGTTTTATTTCGAATTTGCATAGAATGCAATGTTAGAAATAGGAGGCAACGAACGGTGATTTTTTGCAAAGGTGCATTGCTCTTAACTGAGCAAGCTTTACTTGTACCCTTCACACTTTATAACGAAATTATAGTTTTTTGTGGTGAATGACTAATACTGAATACTTGACTCTAAAGTTAAAGGTTCCCATTGCATAATTGCTTCGAAGACAACAGCCTACACTTATTTGAATTTGCGTCAAGTTGTTTAGCAGTGAAAGTATGTTGTATTAAGGTACGGTCATTTCGTTGTGTTAAATTGTTTTATGCATTTGCTTTGCGTTTGCATCTGCTTCTGCTTTTTTTTTTATTTTGATATAGTTGTTTATAATGATGGATTCATTGTAAATAAAGTGTGGCGACAAGTATGCTGCTTATCACCAATGTTATTTATAATATATGTGAAGACGTTACTATGGGATTGGAGGAACAAATGACCAGCGTATATATAGTTTGGAGTTCGCTGATTATCAGGTTATATTTTCTGAGGACGGTGATGACATCGATTACATGTTCAGGAAATTGAGGAAAGTATACGCGAGTTGGGGTTTGGAGATTAATATAGATAAGATGAAGTACATGGTAATCGTTCAAAAGGAAAACAGTGGTGGAAAATGAAGTAATAAAAACGACAAATGCGTATAAATATTTAGGAGTTACGTTAACTTCTGATAGTATAGATGAAATACACGTACAGAATAAAATAATAAAGAGAAAAACTATAATTAGACAACCAGGCTCTGTGGTGTGGAATGACAATATTTCGAAGAAAACAAAAACCAGGATATTTCATTCTTTTCTTGAAAGCTGCGTTACCTGTGAAAGTGAAGTATGGGCGCTGAATATGAGGATGGGAACGAAAATAATGTCAACGAAGATGGAGACGCTGCTGTAAGAAGACATTATTAGATCATGAAAGAATAAGAGAAATAATGCAAGTTGACACATCATTGATACATGAAATAGAACGGAAACAACTATTGTGGTATGGCCACATGAGGGGAATCAACCAGGATAGACTGCCACAAAAGGTTTGGAAATGGAAGCCTGCTGATAGAAGGAAAAAAGGAATATCATGAAGGAGTTGGGAAAAAGGAATTAAAGAAGCTATGCGGAAGAGAGGCCTGAGGGAAAATGGTTTTAGGGAGAGTCTGTTGGGCATTGGGATGCGGTAGTCGGTGATCATATCGTAATAAAACAATAACAAAATCATTTATTTCATTGTAAAGGGAGAACATTCCTCCTTGCGACTAGAGTTGGAATAGCTTCCCGCGGTCTAGGTTCCTACTGAGTACGCAGTGGCCCCATTGTAATGTTATCAAACCGATGAAGCGTAACATTACAAGTTAGTACCGAACGGATCTTTAATATAAGGCGCATGTATTACTAAGTATGACGGAGATACGGAGGGGAAAAACGGAAAAGTGCTAAATGTAACTCAACTAGATGACTAATTATTTTTGACGAAGACTTTTGGATCGTGGACTTTTTTACTAATTCCAGGAATCTGCTGCTCAGTGTTCCACGTCCTTGAGATTTATTTGTTTTCCTTCATTTATTTTCTTCAAAATTGATTCTGGTAACATCCTGGTCCATGTGCTGGAGCAGTAAAGTTAACTTCATGGCGCATTATCAGTCAATAACAATGCTTTTCTTGGAAGTCCACACTTTTAAAAAAAATGTCAACGCTAATCACAGTATTCTCAAAAAAACACTTTTTAAACAAGCTTTCATTCATGCATGTACTTCTTGGTGTTTGTAGTACACTGGCATAACTTTTGTTACCATGTATTTAAATGTTCTTGGTTTGCCAGATTTTCCAACACACATCAATGATAGTTTATGTCTACCAGATGCATTACTGCAAACAAGGATGGTTATACGCTCTTCAAACTTCTTATAGCCAGACACAACAGACTCAGCTCTTAACGGTAATGCTTTAGAGGGCATCATCTTATAATTGAGACCCGCTTCGTCGCAATTATAAATTTGATCAATGGAATAACTTTCTTCGTCTATTAAGTTCCTAAAATAGCGTTTGTCAGCAAGTTTTCAGTTAAGGAAATGCTTTTTGTTGTAATATGGGTCTTGATAATGGAACAGCACGTTTTCTTTACTTGGTACACTATAAATACAAACTTTCATGAATTTTGTCATATTGAGGATGTTTCGTAGTTTTTCGTGCAGTTGAAGGACAAGTTAATAAGCTACACCAATTTTCGATGTCGTTCGGATTTATTTTTCTGGTCTCCTAGAGTGATTACACCTACTCCATTCTTAGTAATATTTTTTAAAAGTTCACCGTGATCCAAACGTTTTATCGCGTTCAATTTGTCTTCCAATGAAACTACTCTTCTTTTGCAGTTCATCGTTTTGGCATCCATAGTAATCAGTCTAAACAATTGCGTTGGCAAGCACTGACTGACCAGTTTATGCAAAAATCGCAGAATGCAACACGCATGTTGCAAGCGGCAAAAATACCAGATATTTCTAGTTCATTTCGGTTAAATGAGCGTCCGTTGTGTATAAGTTCCGGATAAAACGGCGCTTTTAAAAATTGTGTTAGCCTCGTGTAAGACGACTTCCGGTTAAGCGAGCTACGGATAATCGAGCTTCTACTGCAGTAGCAATTAAATTCACTTCTTAGTGCTGGTTTATATTTAGCTTACGTTTTTTATTCCTACATTACTTTCAATAAATAGCTTTTTACGATTTTTATTACTGTGTTGTTCATTACAACCTATATTTGACATTTAATTCTTTGTTGTAAATCTGTTAAGTACTACAATCAAATTGTAGTTGTCGTAGGAGTTTAGACAATTTATACTTTTGCAAATGAAAAATAGAATACCCGATTTTCAGTTCTTAAAATATCACCTTTCGAAAGAATTATATGAAAGCATTTTCTTTTTTTTACATAAGATTCATGTTAGCACACTATACAATAATTCGTCCCACGGTATACAACGCACTCTTTATTTATAAATTTCGCGTACACAGACTTTCTTACATACTTCCTATGTATCGGTCCAAAATAAAAAATAGCCCAGAAGAAAAATCTCAACGATAGTTGGACCGCTCTTTCTCAGTTTAACAACGCCCTTCTCTTTTCCTTCTAATATTTTTAAACGCAGTTTCGCGAACGAAAATTGCACGAATCCGTGGTGTTACGCGAGCAGGTCTAGTACCTGGTCGAGAGTGTACTTGTGCGGGTTTTTTTCCTGTTGCTACTTCAGTTGCTGTTGCCACTACTGCTGCGATTGCTGCTACGGTTGGTAATTATTTTGGCACACGAGCGGGCGTAACTGCTCCGCTGCAGATATTTTTATTTTTGAGATTCCCCGAAAAAGAAAAAAGCGAATATCGATGCTCGCTTTGGCTACCGCTGCGGTTGACGGAATCGTTGTACTGATGCGCGCGATTTTCGGTTCGCTCCGATGTCTTTGAACTTGGTGCTATTTTCGTGTTCGAATTTATTAACTTTCTTATATTCGCGAGCCACGTAATCTAGTTTTTGAAGCAGAGTTGGATTAGGAAACACATTATATGATTCTAATTTATTTTTTTAGTACTTTTGCATCATATAAATATAATGAAGGTTAGAAAAATCTAGGAAGCTGAGTAATTAACAAAATTCTGAGTGTTTGACGATTCTCTTAAAATAAATACATATATCAAAATACTATATATATATATAGATATTCTTAATAATTTGACATTATTTTAAATAAATATTGGTGTCATTTGGTTTTCACAAATTATTATACAATTTAAAACCGTTTAAACCAATATTCCTAGAACGAAACAAATATAAAAATTCTTGAAAACCCTTATTGAACAATTATAAAAAACGAAGGGGAATTCAAATGATGTAAGTGAAGTCTTACTCTTTCACCCTTTAAGCCCCAGATACTCTATTAAACAAAATTAAATGGATGCTTATAGACCATGCTTATTACGGGAATTGCTCTAGTATTTTGTCAGCAAGGTAGCAGTTCATACTAGTCTTTTCGCTTAACAAAACGCTAATTAATGATGTTGAACGGATTGCAATGATATTCCCTCTTTCTTATTTATACGATTTTATAGATCTCTTCTCTATACGATTTATATTAAAGTTATCTACATTCAATTACCGGCATTCACGATATAATTATTATTGTTTTTGTTCTTGCTCTTCTTGTTCTTGTTCTTATTCTTGTTTTTTTTAAGAACCATGTCAAATACGTAGACAGTGGAGACGCAAACTCCACGTGTTATTATATATATCGTTTCAATTGATTTATTTAGTTTATGTTAAAATTTTTATTATACGAAACATATCTTCCTGGAAGCTGTATTATCCTCTAAATTCTCGTAAGGATGAAAACGATGCTACAACTAACAGATTTATTTATATTACTCCAAATCATCAAGAGTGTTTGTTGTGTAGTCCAGCCATCAGGCGATCAAGTATACTTTGGATAAGTTAGCGCCTCTGTAACAACGGGTGCTACATATATTACCAAAGAGGTATGATTCTCAAACAAAGTACAGCCTACCTCTGAACTGCAAAATGTGACCTGTTAAGTGTCTCACACCGTACCCAGAACACCTTATTTCCAAATTATGTGATTAAGTGAAAATCCAGGAAAAATTAAAAAACCAGTGTGTCTGAGTGTCATGCAAAACTTAAAGCTCATCAAAACTCTCGGTATCACATATATTCAGTCAAGTTGCTGCGATAAAAATAGAGGTTTCAAGTGTTCGCGTCCAAATGATGAGTGTTTGTTCGTGAGAGAGAATGGTCTGGGACTGTTTTGTAATTGGTGGTATCGGTGACTTATCAAGAACTCGTGGTATTTTAAAAACGGAAAACTATAGAAACGTTCTCATACAGTTACGTCTGGATTAAGATTGATCGGAGAAACATTTGTTATGATGCAAGATAATTCCATATGGTCTTGTCAATTTTGACAGTTAATTGTCTACAAGCATCCTACTGAAACTTTGGATTTAGGTTAATTAAAGATGGAGGTTAATTTTTAGTACTGACATTTGATTAGTAGCACCCTGTCCGAGTATGCGCAACTTAAAAGACGTTCTTCGTACAGGGTTACCTCATGTTTTCTTAGTTGAAGCAAACTGGTTCAGAGCATAAGAAACGCTCTATTTACTTAAAATCAGGAATGCAGTGAAAGCAGTACGAGCATTGTAAAGGCGACATTCAACGTTTCTCTGTCATTCGAATTGTGATTTTTAAAATAAATTTGAAAACCTTCAAATATCTCACTAATGTTTGAGTATTGCTGTGTGTTGCTGTAACTCCCTTTAGCTGTTATATTGTCTTATTTTTAATCAGGAACAATTTCGAACGATTTCAATAAATAAACTTGAGCCACTCTAAACTAATAATACTTCATTTGATATCTTAATACACATTTTGTGTTTGTTTATATTTACATAGAGATTATACTACTTATTATGTTAACCCACATTTTGATTCTGTATTAAATTTGTAAATAGAAATTTCAATCCACATTTGTAGGGAAAGATATTTCAGAAACAAACGCACAAATAAATATTTGCTACTCACGTTGCTTACTTTAGTGTGTGATAAGATTCGACTAAAATCGAATGATACGATGCAAAAGGAAGTCCATTTCAAAACGCATTTAAATTTAATCATTTCAGTTTATCGCAAATATTTTGCTGTACAACGGTTTCATTATTGTTGCAGGCGATTAAAAAAATAAACTCTTTTCTTCTAATTTTCAACGTTCGCCTTTGATTTTTAACCATTTTTATTGTTATATCTATAAGAATTTGTATTGAGAAATTATTTTTCTCAGCGAAATTTCTTCAAGAAAAGGTAATTAGTGTAGTAGCTCAATGAAAAAATGAAGTGGGGATTAAGTAGTTTCTATATATATGAGGGTTGTCTTTTAAGTTTTGCATGTACAGCTTAATAAAACAGTAGGTAGCTTTTAAAGACTTTATTGTTTTTCGGAGTATTCTCCTCTCTAGAAAATGGTTTAATTGCATTTGCCATCAAACTTCTCAACTTTGACGGTTTGTTGTAGCTGCAACAGTACACATATCGCACTGATATATATTTAGGTTAATTAAAGATCGAGGTTAACTTTTAGTACTACCATTTGATTACTGACGTCCCCCATGTCCCGGTATACTAAACTTAAAAGACATCCTTCGTATTATATACGAAAAACTACAAAGTAGTTGCATTATTATAAAAATTCTCAAATTGCGAGCTTTGTCTGAATATTAAGGAAAACATTAATTTTTATATACCAGATATCACAGGTGAAAATATAATCGAGTATTGTGCAGATTTCAGAGTATCTTAATAGCATTGCTTCTATGTACAGTCTTTGCTTATAGCAGCGCGTTTACAACTTAATACAAAGTAAGTAAAACTGCGATGTAATTTTGTAAATGATTTGAATATTTTATTTTGGTTAATTGTCTAATCTGCTTTCTATAATATATAACACTACATCGAAATCTTTTCTAAAGTAATACGTATGCGTATGATCTTTCATAACTTCTTAGATAGAATATCAGTATCAAAGCGTACAAATGCTTACGCTCTAATTTTATTCATTAATTATAATTATCTTTTTGTTCAAAATTCTACGTCGAATAGTAACAAGAAGTATAATGAAACTATGTTAACATCTATCTCTTCAATACTTCTTCTGCACATTTTTTTGCGATACGTTCCTTCCGCCATCACCGAAGAAACTATGTAATACTTGTTCATGATTCTTTCTTCTTTAGTAGATTTAATATATGCTTTTTAATTAGAGCGATGATGCGAGAAGGAGAAGAAAATTGAGAATTCTTTCGTTATTAGCTTAATCAAATAGTAAAAACTGGAATGGACCTTTATCAATAAAAGTCTCCATTGTTGCATAAAATGCTTCAAATAGAAAGTAAGAGTACACTCCACAACGTTAAATTTAAAGCGACAAATAAGATACATATACTTACTTGCCGCTATTACTACTGTTGCCGGAGTGCAATGAAACCTGTGGCACTTGATCCTGATTCGAATGAAGCAGGAAACGATCCTACTTCAAGGTTGCGCCAATTCGGGGCCACCAATGCCAACAACACCGCTCTTTGTTGTGTGGCAGATTATACACGCACACATAAGCGTACACAAGTACTAAGGCATAACAATAATAGCGAGATGCAAGCTTGTTCTATGACCGTATGGACCGGTTCAAAACTTGATTCTACGTAAAAAATAGGAACAAGGACGGAAAATAAGATAATGGCACACATCGCGTCTTCTTCTATTCTGACAACTCCTACATAGGCTATATTTAATTTTATTGACATTTTAATTATTCGATCGGCAGTACCGGCGTATGGTGTAATTGAAGTTCTTTTTATCTAGATGTGAGGTTATAAAAAACCAGTAATTTTGTTGTAAACCTTTGTATTGCCTCACCATGCATGGTTTCCTATTAATTTTTTCAATTATGTATGTAGTAAAGTAAGATTGCAAAACACGCTGTTAACGCTTTTATAACCAAGGAAGGATCAGGCGTTAAAAGATATTTCGGGTAAACTAAAGGATTTCCATTGATAGATTCGCTCCTATTCTGCATTAAAATAAACTTAGAAAGTAAGCAGGTCCTGAAAAGGTTGATTTCAAGCAGCAAAAATTATCATCAGCGGAAAAAAGCTAGAACAAAAATTTCAAATAGTTTCTGCAAAGCTGCAGAGTAAATAGTATTGAAAACATCCTTAGATAATACCGTTCTAGCAATTTGTCTATTTTCTTATCTATTAGTTTATTAGTTTGGGCACCATTGTTTGAAGTAATATGTAAAACACAAAAGAAGTAAAACAGTTTTTAAGCTATGCAATAACGCATCTAAATTCTTTACAAATGACGTTCCTGCTGACTATAATGCAATCATCCCTTCTTTTTTAAATGGGGTGCGCTATATATTATTTTACTTTTCGATCAACAATTTTAATAATGATATTTATGTAAGATATACGATTGCAAGAACTATGTGGTTGTATAATACGCAGGTATCACAGTAAATTACTAATTTGAGGGGTGCGGAGTTTACTGCGATACTATGGATGTACGAGGGTGAATTGAATTGTTTCCGGAATCGACAAGAAAAACACGGTATTGGTGTGGTTTTTTATTTTTCGATGTACTCTCCTCGCAGATCAATACACTTTTTCAAACGGTGCTCCAGTCTCTTCAAGCCGTCCGAAAAGGAGGATGTTTCGAGATCTGCAAAATAGCCATCTGTAGCGGCGATGACCTCTTCATTTGAGGCAAATCTCTTTCCTCCCAGTGATTTTTCCAGGATTGGGAATAGGAAAAAGTCACTGGAGGCTAGGTGCAGTGAATATGGAGGATGAGAGACAAATTCGGAGCGCAACTCATTTAATTTGGACACGACTATGCGGAATGAATGAGCTGGTGAATTGTCGTGGTGGAAAAGGACTTTTCCGCTACAAACGAGGCTGTTTCTCCTTCAATACTACATGGAATTAGGCCAATAAATCGCGGTAGTATTACTCCGTGATCGTTCTTCCCTTCTGTAGATAGTCCATAAGGATCACACTTTGGGAATGCCAAAAAATGATCGCCATGACATTTCTGGCCAATGAAGCGGTTTTTGCTTTCTTCGGAGCCGATTCGCCCGAAAAAGTCCATTGCTTCAACTGTTCCTTGGTCTCCGGTATGTAGTGGTCGATCCAAACCTCGTCCATGGCTACGAAGTGCATGAAGAAATCATTGGATTGCGTTAGATCGTGACCAGACGGTCACTCGATTTCGCTTTTGCTTCGGTGTGAACAAACTCGGTACCTTTCGCGCCGGAAGCTTTTTCATACCCAACATTTCGTCTAGCACATGGTCAAGGTGTTCTTCTGAGATGCCTGTTGTCCTTGTTATTTCTTCCAGCTTCAATCGGCGATCGGTTAACACGACTTCATAAATCTTGTCGACCATTTCATCCTTGGTAGAGGTTTTTGGGGGTCCACTGCGGGTTCGTCACTTGCGCCTGTGCGGCCACGTTTGAATTCGCTCACCCAGAAGCTGATGGTCGAAAATGACGAAATACGTCCGCCATGAACCTCTAGCAAAATATTTCGAATTTCCGAGACCGTTTATCCAGCCATCCAGAAATGTTTTGTCACTGCAGGAAATTCGAGTTTATTCATTTTTACGAAACCGCCTGACTGGCTACACATAATACACTCTTAAACAACAACTATTGACAGTAGACCTCTGAAATTTTGACAGCTGCCATAAAAAAGGTTGCTCTTGCCAACCAATGACACAACCATAACCTTCGTGCGCCATCTTTTGCCGATTCCGGAAATACTTCAGGTCGCCCTAGTACAGTACTTTTTTCTTTATTAGTATGTTGTATATTAAATATTTTAACACTCAATTATATGAAAAGTTCATTATAATGGCTGACAATCTTTTTTAGATCCTTGTGTTGTCTGCTGTCTTGGTAAAGTATTCAAGCAGGAATTTCACTGTACAACACCGATAAATATTTATATTCTGTAATCTATAGAATTATATGGAACTACAGAAACTTCACCGAGTACAGTACGAGTATTTTGACACCAACGTAGTGTTTGCAACATCCAATTTTAAAACGAAACTAATGACAGAAATTTTATGTATGCGAATTCCCAAAATTTTTTCCTGTGACATTCAATATGCAATTTCTAAAATCTACTTATTTCTATTTATTAGCTAAATTATCGGAAATTGTTTCTAAAGTACCTGAAGATGAACCTTCGTTGAACGTTTTCGTAAATTACATTTTTATCTAAAGCAGTAGACTACTTGTAGAATTCTGCCATCTGGAGAATTATGTAGTAGAAGGAATGAAAATTTGTTGAGATGCTACCAGTGAGGGCAATTGCAATATACTGAATGCATGCTGAATCTACAGTTTATTACATATAAGGCAGGTGAATTATTCAGTACCTCTCCCAAATTCTATTTCATAACGAATTCTTGTTCAGTTTCCTACTATTAGCGCATTATTGCTTTATTGCCATCGTGAAGCTTAATACAGGCATCCATTGTTTCCGAGTTTGAATGAACTTTGTAAATAAGTTTTATTGTTATGAATATATGCTATAAGCATTAGATTGTAAATGCCATTTTACGAGGACTACCATGAGTTTTCCTAAATATTATTTATTTAAAATAGTTCTGAGCGTAATACAATACATTAGGTGCAACCAAAGTAGTATGACTCAAATTTCTTCAGGGAGTTAGTCAAAAGAGAAAACACTGAAAAATTGGGAAAGTGCTATTTTAGATTTCATTGTGATTTTACTATACAAAATAAAAATAGGAAACAAAATTGATCAATACTACGTGATGCATGTGTAATAATTTTTACTTTATTCGTTCTGCAAGCTAACTATTTAAAAATCGTTGGAGCTTGTTGAAAAAAAAATGCCAAACGTCTTAGTTATAAATACATAAACTGCAGACGTTGTGTATTCTTCTGTTGCTATAATTAGATACTATTTATCTAAGAAATCTTTTCTACGTTCATTGTTTTGGTCATGGGACAACTTTTTCATAATTTCAACGTTTACCTGTGCTATTATTAGCCCTCATCTAGATTAAGAATTTTTATTTAAAAGACAAAAGAACCTGTGATTAAAATATTTCCTAGCCACAAATGATGTGCGTCATTATATAACAGTCAACACAACGTAAGTCGTACCATGTTTACTACGTTATCGTAAAATTTGGAGGATATCCTTGATTGATAAAATCGCTGCAGTAAAAAGATAATCCTTCGCAGCTCTACAAAAGTAAAGAATGTGTTGCAATAACCCGTATTTGTCAAAATCAAAAATTCTATAGTTACAAATGAGTTTTTCTTAATAGTTTTTTTTAGAGTCAATGTTTATAGTCTTAGATTTCGCGAAAGATCCTTAAAGTTAATTGGGTAGATTTGTAAATATAGAAGATCTATTTACGTGTTGATTTTAATGAAGCTATTAACGCCGAACCAGTAGGAGATAATCAAAGTTAATTTTGATTGCAATGTATGTATGTATGTACTTCTTCAAGCGATAATCATCTACAAAGCTGTGCCAATTGTGTAATTCTTGATCCTTCAAGGATTCCCAGGAAAATGACTCTGTTTACATTGGGAAAGAGACTAATCTTCTCATTTTCTTCTCGGTTAGACTAATATTTACTTTTCAATTTCATTAAGTCGTTTTATGATGCTTACTTAATTTTGATTTTGCAAACAACTCTTACTAAACGATATTTATTTTCATTACAACACAGCGACTATCGTTCTTCTCTTCGACAAAGCGCTAATTCGCGCAGATGCGTCCGGACGTATCGTTTAAGGTTTTGCAAATTTATTTATTTGAATTAGAAATTAACGTTATGTCACGCACACATTTGATCCTCTCCATTAGGAGTATACAATTGATTCTATAAAGATAAGAAAATGAGACAAGACACCAATGGAACAACATCGTATTGTGAAAAACTAGATCTATGTTAACAAATAATAAAACGCTTTGAATACGAGTGCGATCTGAAATGTTTCCGGAATCGGCAAGAGATGGTACACGAAGGTTGAACTGGATTCATTGGTCGGTAAGGGCAACCTTTTCTTATGGCAACTGTCAAAATTTCAGATGTCTACTATCAATAGCTGTTGTTTAAGAGTGTATTTTGTGTAGCAAGTCAGGAGGTTTTGCAATACTGGATAAAATCAAATTTCGTGCAGTGATAAAACACTTGTGGATGGCTGGGGAAACGGCCACGGAAATTCGATATATTTTGCTAGAGGATGGCGGATGCACTCCATCATTTTAGACCATCAGCTTCTGAGTGAGCAAGTTCAAAGGTGGTCGCACAAGCACAAGTGACGAACCACGCAGCGGATGCCCAAAAACCTCTACCAACGATGAAATGGTCGACAAGATTCATGATGTCGTGTTAACCGATCGCCGATTGAAGCTGAAAGAGATAGCGGAGACAACAAGCATCTCGGAAGAACGCGTTGGCCATATCCTACACGAAATTTTGGGTATGAAAAATGTTTCGACGCGATGGGTACCGCGTTTGCTCACACCGGAGCGAAAGCGATATCGGGTGATCGTTTCGGAGGAGTGTCTGGCCAAGATCCAACGCAATTCAAAGGATTTGTTCATACGTTTCGTAACCGTAAATTCGAAGCAATGGACTTTTCCGGGCGAATCGACTGCGAAGAAAGCAAAGGCTGTTCTATCGGCTAGAAAGGTCATGACGACCATTTATTGGAATTCCCAAGGTGTGATCTTCATCGACTATCGGCCTCGTTTGCAGCGGAAAAAAAGTGCATTTCCACCACGACAATGCACCGGCTCACTCATTCCTCATCGTCGTGTCCAAACTGAATGAGTTGCACTACAAATTAGTCTCTCTTCCTCCACATTCACTGGACCTCGCCCCCAGCAATTTGTTCTATTCCCAAACCTGAAAGAATCAGTGGGAGGAAAGGAATGAGGAGGTCATTGCCATTACAGATGGCTATTTTGTAGATCTCGAAACATCCTACTAACGACGGCTGAAAGAGACAGGAGCACCGTTTGAAAAAGTGTATTGATCTTCGAGGGGACTACATCGAAAAAAAAAAATAAACAACCACACCAATACCGTGTTTTTTTTGTCAATTCGGGAAAAATTTCAGGTCGCCGTCGTAGACGAAACAACTAGAATGGGTGTCTCCTATACCGTTCCCATATCTGAGGAAATCTATTCCTCACATTCGTTAAATCTTGTAACCACATTTCAAGGTGACTGCGGCTTTCTGCATTTATTATTTAACAGGTCGATTGACAGGGGTTCTGTTTCTACTCTGTAATTATGCTTTATAAGATGGGAAATGTTTCGAATATCCGTCACCATTGCTTTGTGTCTTGGGTGAAGTAGACAGTCCTTCAATGTAACTGGTTAAAATATGAATCAAGTATAAATAATCTATGCAAATTAAAAAGTAAATCAAATGAATTAATAATACTTGGCTACAGTAAGTCGGCAGACTCGGGTTTTCTTAGCACAAATAACAAATGGCAGCCTCCTATTGTCAAACGAATAAAGTGATAACTTTCGACAAAGTAAATATTTTACGTGAATCGATTTTGTTCCGTGACCATTTAAAATTCCCTTGATATTTTAATGAGGATTAAGAAATCAATGTATAAGACTGTAAATTTTATAACTTCTCACAATCCGAGGCTTAAATTAGTAGCAATAATCCGAATTTGTATGTGTGTGACCTTGTGCGAGTTTTTCTGGTAGGTATTTCTGATATAGAAATATTTTTTATACTATTATAAAGATCGTTTCGACTACCAACAACCTGTTCTCAATGAGTTAATGAAGGTTATAGATAAATCCCTTTTTAATAAAACTACACTGACAAAAAAATCTTACTGTTAGATATCACATCTTGGCAATCACGTCCACTACAACGGGTTTTAGTCTCAATCTTTCATCGCATTTACATGTGTACCTCAGGGCTCAAATTTGTCCCCATCTCTGTTCAACATATACGTAAACGATTTTTACTTTCCCTGAACTGCAATGTTCTCGCTTATGCAGACGATTTATTACGGAATTAGATTCTTTAAGTTTGCAGGAAAATTTATCAATCATTAACAACTGATGTTCTATGAACAAAATTCAATTAAACATTGCCAAATGCGCCAAACTTACCTTTACTCGTTCTTCACAAACGCTAATATTCGATTACCACATCTCCAATACCTTCATACCTAGAGTGAGTGTGTACAAGGATATTGGGGTGCTGTTTGATGCACACGCTTTTTCTCAACGCAACGATACCATCCAATCTTCGGCTTCCTCGCCGCTTGGTATTTTGTTTCGAACTTGTAAGCATTTTTTCAATGAAGATGCGTTAAAGGTTGTATATTTCTCGCTTGCACGCACTAAATTAGAATATGCATCATCCGTTTGGTACCCATATTACCATTATCAACAATTGTTAATTGGACGTGTTTCGAAAAGTATTCTTAAATATTCAACCCTTAAGTCAGATGATACTTGTCCTGAAAGCGGAACTGATTATACGAGCTTACTTAAAAGGCATAAATTGTAATCGTTATCTTGCCGTAGAGATATAGCCAGTGGAAAATTGCTTCTGCATCTTGTTGATTTTCCCGCTTTACTTTCTGGTATTCCGTTTTCTGTCGCATAATATCGGCATAGATCTTGTGACACGTCCCATAGCCCTAGTGCACATACCAACATTTTATTAAAACCACTCTTAACATATTTTTGTAGAAGTACAAATACTATCATATCTACCCGGATCCGTTTCTTAAATTTTAAATACAGCTATGAAGTTGTTTGCAAGTGTATGTTTCTGTGTTTGTTGGAAGAACTTTGTTATTTTATTTTCCTTTTCTTTTCTTACATAACCAGCTATTGTAATTACTGATTGCCCTGCGTGCTATTTCTTTACTTTATATGATGTTCTGTAATTGGATGTATTGATATCTGTTGGACAATAAAAATTATTGTTAAATAAATCAGATCAATAGCAGATCAATGACAACCCCTTTTACATTTATTGAAGAATTCTCTCGTCTGCATATAAACATAAAAATAAGATTTTAAAATATTATGTATTTCAAACGCATTACATTCATACTAGTTATCACTCTCGATATTCCAACGATAAGTTCAGTACTAATTCCATTCCTATCGATGAGTTACAAGTCGTATATATTTAAAAGTAATGACATACCAATTAGCTAGTAAAACCAGACACACACTTTTTAGTGTGTATGTTAACATTATGAATTCGCATTCTATAGATAATTTTTTTAATTGCAGTTTACTATTACAAATTTTATTGCAAAATTAAAGTAAATATTGTTGAAATAGTTTCAAAAAGTGAATTTACTTGTAATAGTATGTACTTAAGTAGCTCAATATTTCAATGAGGCGTCTTTGATCTGCTGCTGGAGCCAGTCGTGACAGAAGGGTCATGAGAAGAATTACATCATTTCGTCCGCGAAAACCTCAAAGAAAAAATATGATCTTTTTTTTATGAAGATCAGGAATGCATACTCTTGAACTGGAACAGAAAAATTTTGCTACTTAAATGAAAGTTATTAAACGTTATCAAAATATATGCATTATAGTTGGTGCTAGAAATGTCAATAACTTCGTGATCAACACGAAATGACGTTAAATTGAAAAGGATTACGTTATTCAATAACAGGTTGGAATTATAAATTTTAAACTTCAAAATTAATATAGCATATTTCCAAAATTTGGACGACTAGTAATAATAATAATATTCTATATTTGTCTAACGATAATTAATCTCTTACAGGACAATATATTAACGATTTATGTGCAGTACAATTCAACAACTAACAGTAACAAATACTTCCACGCCATACAATACATATAGCAAACGTAAACAAAACCTTAATACTCAATATATATTCTACGAATATATTCCACTAAAGTTAGTGACCATATGGCACATAGGACACTTGGCTAAAACATTTCTACTATGCCTATATGTCACGAGAAAGTCAACTGATCGTGTGTAACGTGGTGGCACTCGAAAATCCACATAAGTTAGAAATGATGATGAATCGACTTCATTAGAAAGTAATTTAAATAAAAATCCTGCACTACTCCTGTTGCGACCACTCCAATGAACTAAAGTTGTGCTGCTGCAGCAACGTCATATAATCCGAGCCACGATCTGGTTAAATACCACTAGCCTTATAACTGAGATATTTAGAAATTTCTTTTGGACACGTTCCATTGAAATAACCTGGAAGGTATAGCTAGGATACCATATTACGTTGGCATACTCCAATTTCGACTGAATAAGGGCATAGTACAGAGTAGTATAGTATTATCGCCGAGATGTTTCGAAAAGCACGACAAGTTCTTGTGAGGAAGCCTAATGATCTAGAAGCGGAAAGACACATAGCAGATATGTGATCAGAAAAGCTTAGTTTTGAAGCGAAAAGTACTCCTAAATCCTTTACCTTCTGTTCTTTTAATAAATTTAGATTGAATAGTGCAGTTGAAAATGATAGGATTAGAGCGTTTGATATAAGAGATCATTACACATTTCTCAATATTTAAAAATATGCAATTCCGATTACGGTAGTCATTAATAAGGGTAAGGTAAGTCTGCAACTTGACGCAATCGACTAGCGAATCGATAACATTGTGGATCTTGATGTCGTCCGCAAATGCTAAAGACCCACATCGCAATTTATCAGGGAAATCGTTTAAAAATACAAAGCAATAATGGTCCGAGATTAGAATCCTGCGGAACTCCAGATGATATTCTGAAGCAAGCCGGCGAATACTGCAGTATAAAAAACATAATCATTCCTTCCAAAGAGGTAAGAAGAAATCAAGATCACTAATGAACGTTAAACGTTAAACTCTCAAGTTTAACGCAAAGTAAATTGCCTTAGCAAAGTCAGTATAGACCACATTGGCCTGTCCTCGCTTTATGCTTTTATATATTGGGTGATATTTGCCAAGTTGGTTATAGTGGATCTGCCCGGCATAAATCTAGTGAACTGACTTACGTCACTAACATCAATTTCAAAGGTATTTCTTGGAACGAGAAATGACCAGTTAACCTGAGCAATATTGTATATATATATGTATATATTCTGATTTCCTAACTTTGTGAATAGTAAAAAAGGGACATCGATTTCTTGCTAATTACTTGTCGCTGTTAAAATTGTATTATTGAAACAAGACCTAATGTGTGTTAGAACATTTTTCTCGTCCACAATTTGTTAAGATTAAAAAGGGTTTTCTTAAAGAAGAAGTAATTTAAGCGATGATTAGATGAACTTCCAAGTTAGAAACAAAACTGACTTTAAAACTAAACATTCCTTCATTTTATTGATTCCTGTATTACAATAATACAGTCACCAATTTTCTTTTTGGGCGTACTATATGAATACCCTAAGAAATTTCGGTCTTCTTAATGTATGCTAATTACCGCTACAAAATATTTATATCTCTTCGCAAGCATCTTATTATAGCAACGTATGTGCGTCTTTAAACTCTCAATCACTGATCGTTAGTTTTACCGATTGGAAAACGACAAAATAAAAGAATATAACATCGATACGAGCATATAAAGAACATAATTATTGCCGAAAGTTTTTTCAAAACTATTTGATCTTACAACCTTATAATAGCAATAATAAAACATTATACGCTCTATTACAACCATATAACTTTACAATTCACCGCATGGGTCACATTCGCGCCTTTGTTATATAATAACAAGTTGTGCGTTATGTAAATCGAAAGGCGATGTGCTCAGATGATTAATTCCCAAAACGACATCGCTACTCAAACGATCTGAAGGTTACACGATGTTTCGTGCAGGAAAACGTACAGTAAAGAAAGAAAATATTTAAACAGAATAACTACTTGATTCGAAGTGGTAAATACTTCAGATTTCGTCTAATTGTTAATCTAATCTGACAAAATATACTCGCGCGCTTTTAAACAGATTTTGTTAATAGGGCGTACATCAATTATTTTCCCGCTTACTTATTTCCAATGTAAGAACTTTTGGATTCCAGTATGCGATTTATGTATATAGATACATAGAAACTATGAGTTGTAGTAGCTTGTGTCATTGCTAGTGTGTTATGGTCATGAATAGGATGGTACTTTTGTAACTGCCATTGTTGAACAATGAATTTTCTAGCCAACGTCACTAAGTTCAGTGTTCCTTCTCACCTTGAAGCCTCGTTAAGCAGCGGTATAAAAAGGGGAAGGAGTACCATAAGTTAGCGCTGCACGCAGAGCCGCGTTATTGAAATTTATATGCAGGAAATTTTTTTTATTGTTTCACAGCACTTACTGTTCATGCATCGCGATTTTTGTTTTATATTATTTGGGTTGCTTTTGCTTTCTATTACGTTCATTTTTTGATAACTATAATGTACGATAAAATTTTTGTTTTCTTTTTTGTAAATGAAATTGCCAAGCTTAAATAAAGAAAATATTTGCACACCAACTCAATTTTAACGTATTCAGTTGTTATTACTTTCAATAAAAGGTACTTGTATTGTAGTACACAGAAAATGGAACTACATTTCAGACAGAGAAAGTTTATATAAACCAACATCCTAAATTCGTATAAATGGAAACAATGTGAAATAAATTATTATTATTATTATATATATAAAATTAACAACGAAAAAGTATTTGCACATTTCTATTTTAAGACAAAAGGATTATATAAATTGTATATAAATGTTAATATTTTGTGGAATAACCATCAGCATTTATCACGGCTTGTAGGCGTCGTTGTATAGAATTAATTAGATTTTCCGTTATATTATGGTCGATTTTAGTCCATTCTTCTATTAAAGTAGCTATTAGTTGTTCCTTATTTCGCGCGAACGAGCTAACCGATCCAGCATATTCCACAAATTCTCAATGGGATTCAACTTTACTGATTGTGGAAGTGTTTGATGTATGTTCGGCACATTATGGTGTAACCATTCCTTCACAATCTTCGACGTATGTTTACAGTCGTTATCATGCTCAAACGCGAAGGGGTCGTCTAAATTTAATTTTTCTGCACTCTGCTTCAAATTTTGTTTTAAAATGTTCATATATCTATATCTGTCCATTGTACCTTGAATAAAAGATAAGTTCCCTATGCCATTTGCCGCAAAACACCCTCACACCATAACATTGCCGTCGAACTACAGTTTTCACTGTAGTAAATTATAGGTTTTTAAACCTGCTTATTTTCTGAACGCCCATTTCTTGCCATCTGAGCCAGTAAGTTTACCTTTGTCAAAAGACATAACAGATTTCCAAAATTCTGCAGGTTGGTACGTCTTGTGATATTTGTTCTTAGCATTCACCAAGAAATGGGGAATATCACAGAAAGTCCTAACTCTGAGAAAGAACAGCCCCAGGGTTTGAACACGAGACCTGGACATCGATAGCCTAGCGTGCTAGATACTGAGCCACTAGCCCAGATGTAATAACCAATAATAAACAATATATTTTAATTATAATTGTTGTTAAATATTTCCTTATTATACACATATTAACAGCTTGAGTTAGAGTATACACCTGCATCATTTCCACATTCTTGTTCATTGTATGTAGTGTAAAAATATTTTCATATACAGAAAATAACCACTCAGTCTAGTGATGTAATATTTACGTAGTTTGTTTTAGATTTCTCTAATGCTACTAAAGATATTAATTCTTCTCTTTTTGTTTCAGGTAAGATAATAATAACGTGGATCGCTGCTTAAGGGTATTTCCCGTTTTCTTAGTAAGTACAACAGTTATCTATGAAGACCAGCTCTGTAACATGGCATTTATTGCTGATTCACACTAAGCACTTTTATGTATATAATAAGTAGTTAACGACGTTCATAAATACATCTCTTACACAACGATTCAATCCAAATAGAAAGATACAGTGTAAAAAACTTTTTCTATTCTTCATTCATATATTTAAAGTTTTGAAAATTGTTATTAACGGTAGGTAATTTTGCCTGGAAACTTATTTGTATTATACTCAAATACAGGACTTCTTAATCCTTTGCTTTAAATTAAATTTTCCTAACTTATTTTGTACAAATCAATACAGATTACAAAACATCTTCCTAACGTTATCGTTGGTGCTCGGTGATTTGAGATTTTCAACTCCCACCTTAGCGCGCCTACGTTCAGGTCAACGTCGACATCCAATTGCTGTGATAGATCAGACTACCCTCACCATACGTGTAGTTATAGTGGGTCAATAAGGTATTCGCTCACTTACATATTTGCTAGTGTCACTATTAAACTAGAAATAATTGAAATATTCATGTATACAGTTCTATTCTACATCAAATACAAATGTTCCTATAAAAACAGTGACACAAAAACTCGGAAACTAAAGTATTAATTCAAGGAAAATAGAATTTACAATGTCAATAAAGGATTAGCTTATAGCATTACGAGGGCGGCCTGTAGTCTCCTCGAAGATCAGTACACTTTTCAAACGGAGCTCCTCATTTGAGACGAATCTCTTTCCTCCCACTGATTTTTTCAGGTTTAGAAATAGAAAAAAACTCATTGGAGCGTAGGTTCGGTGAATATGGAGGATGAGAGACTTCGTAGCGCAACTCATTCAATTTGGCGCGATGATGCGGGATGAATGAGCCGGTGCATTGTCGTGGTGAAAAAGCACTTTTTTCCGCTGTAAACAAGGCCATTTCTCCTTCAATACTGCATCGAATTGTGCTGTAGTATCGCCTCGTGGTCGTCCTTCCCTTCTGCAGATAGTCGATGAGGATTACACCCTGGGAATCCCAAAAAGAGGGTCGCCATGACCTTTCCGGCCGATGGAACGGTCTTTGCTTTCTTCGGAGCCGATTCGCGTGGAAAAGTCCATTGCTTCGTCTGTTGCTTGGTCTCCGGTATGTAGTGGTTCTACGCCTCATCCACGGTTACGAAACGCATGAAACGAAGAAATCCCTTGGATTGCATTGGATCCTGGCCAGACACTTCTCCGCACCGGTCGCCTGATTTCAGTGTTGCTCCGGTATGAGTAAACGCGGTACCCATCGCACCGAAAGCTTTTTGATACCCTAAATTTCGTGTAGGATATGGCCAACGCGTTCTTCTGAGATACCTGTTGTCTCTGCTATCTCTTGCAGCTTCAATCGGCGATCGGCTAACACGACATCATGAATCTTATCGACCGTTTCGTCGTTGGTAGCGGTTTTTGGGCGTCCAATGCGTGGTTCGTCAATTGTGCTTGTGCGGCCACATTTGAACTCGCTCATCCTGAAGCTGATGGTCGAAAATGATGGAGTACATTCGCGATCACCCTCAAAAGAAATATTTATTATATCCCAGCCATCCAGGAGTGTTTTGTCACTGCACGAAGTTCGATTTTATCAATTCTTGCAAAACCGCCTGACTTGCTACACAAAACACACTCTTGAACAACAACTATTGACAGTAGACTTCTGAAATTGTGAGAGTTGCCATAAAAAAGGTTGCCCTTATCGACCAGTGAATCCTCTTTAACCTTCGTGTGCCATCTCTTACCGATTCCAGAAACATTTCAGGTCCACCTCGTACATATATTGCAACAACAAAATGTATGGTTATATTTACAATGGTATCTTGGTGACATGCCATGAGTATCAATTATGCCTTCTGAACCTGGTAAGCTACCAGGTTTTGAGTAGTTTCTCCCAAGTTTGTCGAAAATATTTCTTTAAATACTATTTATTTTGTATTTCATATTTACGCAAATGTAAAACCAATACCTGCCGCAGAGTCTCTATTATGTTTAAATCGGGACTTTGGGATAGGTGAGCAACGACATGCAGTATCCATTCCTTAACAATCCGAGAACAGTGTTTCGGATCATCGTCCTGTTGGAATATCAAATTTTCTTCTAAATTTAGTTTCTCCACACTTTCGTGTAAATTGTCTTGCAATATCTTTAAATATCCTTTAGCGCCCAAAATTCCTTCGATGAAGTGTAGTTCACCCATTCCATTATAAGCCATGCACCCCCAAACACGATGTTGCGCTCTCTTTCCGCAATCCTAAGTTTTCATTCATAATCATCATTTTATGACCTATTTTATTTGTTGTTTTTGTAAAACTGACTCAAGTATATCTGTGCAGAAAGAAATATATATGAATAATCAAGAAAAAGTAGATAAACGGTACTTCCCCTATTTGTCCCGGTGATACATCCGGCTGAACCAATACCTTATTGACCATTATTCCGTATCTCTCACACAATGTCTTTAATTTTAAAGATCTTTTGTCCAAGCTTTTGGAAGAACCAGTTTATTTTATGTAGAATGAAATAATAATAAAAATATTTTTAATTATTTATAGTCCAATAGTTACTCCAGAAAACATTTAGGTAAGCGAATACCCACAGCATAAAAAACGTTTAGGCGGAAGGTATTTAAATGTTCTCTATTTAAAATTGCCCAACTCTAGTTATTGTATACTACAAATATTAACTCTGGATGGATTACAGTGATATCCAGAGTTGTGAAGGTTCAGAATAGCGCAGCTTTACTGCTTTACAATTTGATTTAATCTTCGTAAATAATGAAATTCCCTAATATTTTCATCAACGAAACAAGTTATGTAGTACCCTACTATTTTACACTGTGAGTCGTTGTATTTAATTCTAATTGTTACCACTGTGGATTACTTTCACCTTGATCGTATTAGAATTTTTATATTTGTAATTAATTTGTTACAAAATAGTTTCGTAATATAGCTTAAACTCAGTTTAATTTGGAAATATTAAAAAAAATGTGATTTTCGTAAACAATCAACTTATTCTGATCGTAACTATAAAAGTATGCAAAAGATGCTTGAGCGCTCTATAAAAAAACTGCAAATAGACACGCACACACATTCGTACCTAATATCTCGCGGAAGATATCGCAGTAGGCTGCGTACACGTGGATCTATTTTCGGCTCGACGTCTCCGATAAAAAATGACATTATTATTTAATTAATGGCTGTGCAAAATACGCAAAGCGAACGATGCACGCTCCAACTGCGTTTTATTTTTTCCCTCTCGCTTTGTAATACTTATCTAACCAACCGTTTATATGCGACTATGTGCGTGCGCGAGTGTTTTGTTTTTCGAGAATATTTGCCGACCTCCGCGTCACGCTTAATATCACCAGGATCATTAAGATCATATGACGATATTAAGCGATGTTTGCCTGATGAGATAATATTATGTAAAATGCAGTTCCTTGTTTTTGTAGATTTTTTTAACAGAATTTTTTTTTCAAACTTGCGTAAGATAGTCTCTTTGTTTGGTACTTTGGGTTTGCATAAAATTAAAATGTGAAAGCAAATAATTACCAAATTTAATGTGACGTCACTGTGCAATTCGCGGACTTGCGTTTTTTGTCTTATTGCTTATGTTTATTCAATGTTTATAATTCCTTCGAACTTTCGATACTGCCAAGCAAGCTAAGATTCTGTATTAATTTTGTATATATGGATACATAGATATGTGTACATATATAGACAAAAAAGTGTGAAAAGCTGCAAGCTGGTGATTGCATTCTGGGTGACTGGAAATGGGGATGACTCCAGCTGTAGGCGTACAGCAGGAGGCCGCAATACAGATTTGTTAACATTCGGCGACTCCGAGCTCAGCCGAAATAAAATGAGCGTGATATTCGTTTTCTCACTAAAGCTCACTCTTACATCGCTATTGATGATATAAATAACAGATTAATACCCAATTGTCTAAGCAGGCTATTGTAAGCACGAGTGACAAAGTTTGTAAAACTAATATTAAATCCAACGTTACATTAGTGAAAAGGAAAATAATAAGAAAATGCTCATTTGATATCTAAAAAAGCGCAAGAAACTGCGATGCGTTGCATTGATATGTGTTCATTCACATTTATTTCTAGGTATGCATATCGAAGTATCAGATAATGTAACCGATAACGGATTTCAGTGACAGAATTCATCATAACCTCATGAAAAATAAAATAATATTAAACGTTCTCAATTGTATGAAATCCTTATCAAATAAAAGCGATAAACATAAGTAAAATTCTGAAACTTAACAAATTCTTATTAGAATAAATAAAGAATTAGTAAATATACTAATTTAGAGTTAAAAGAGATAACAAACTTAAAAACAACAAATTGTAAAAGAAAATTAACTTCTTACTAAATGTTCGGAATAACTGTTGGTATAAGCAGTTAAAAAATTCAGAGTGACATCGTAGCCAACTTGACAATGATTTTCTCGCATAACTGTTCGCGATTCGAAAGATGTTGTTCGCCGTGCCCATATATTGAATTATTTAAAAACGGCCATAAAAAGAAGTCGTTTAGGACTAAAATCCGGGGAGCGTGGTGGCCGTTTAATAGGACCTGAATTACCGATCCATCTATCTTCAAAAACGGTATTTAAGAAATTACTGACATTACCCGTATTATGCGCCGGCAACCGTCCCGTTGAAATCAAATTTCATTAATATTAAATCGCTCCCGCACAACAGAAATAATATTTGTTTGCAATAATTCTAAATACATTTAAATTTCCTTCAATAAAAAAGGGGCCAATTATTTCATCTCCACGTTCAATTTTTGTGGAAACTGCATTCGCGTTTGTGTATTTAAATATAGGTTTTTACGCGACCAATGACGAACATTTGGGCGATTATGATGCCCACGAACCCAAATGTTTTTTCATCAGTAAATAAAATATTATTGAAAAATAATACGTCATCATAATATTTATTCATCATCTTTCGCAAAATTCCATGCGACGGTAATAATCGTCACGTAAAAGTGTGTTAATTTTGTACGACTGATATTTATTCTTACATAAAGGATTTAAAAAAGTTGTTGCTCCAATATTACATTCGTGAGCAATTTGTCTACATCTTATACTAGGATTTAATCCCACTAATGCACAATTCCAGATTCAATTTCTAATTCTTGCCGGTGCATCTGCCCATAAGAAGTATACTGTCGGAGCAAGAAAATGAAAATATTCGATCTTTATTGTTTATTATTAGAAAAATTATTACAATACGACAGTAGAAAAAATACATCTTCTATTTGAGAAAAAAATGCACGTTCATTCCCTTATGACGTAGCGAATATTATAAATCTTTGCGATTTGACCGGATTTTAAATTTTTTTGTTTAGTATGACCACTTTCTTAGGTGGTCCATTTTGCATATATGGTACATCTTTATTAGTAGTACAATGCAACTATTCAATAAATTAGCACACAATTTCTCAAACATTTAATTGACAGTCGTACAAAGCTATTACGTAGCTCATTTATGAAATGATCATGATTCTATACTAAGCATGTTTATACACATTCTCATACATTGTGTAAGATTTCAACCGGAATATTATTTACGTTTTCCGTAACTGCTAGGTACTTTGGAATTCATCTAAAGTATCAGTTGCCGTATATATTTCTTTAAGTACCCAAAAAGATAATATCAAGAGGTACTAACGATTCTTGCACATTAATTTGTGATACAAAATCGTTGAAAGTTAAAGTAGTCAGTTAATATGTTATGGAGCTCCATTAGGTTGAGTTCTTTCATTTTCCTAAAAACTATTAATAAATGGTTCTAGAATTTACTTTCTGTGATTCTATGCAGATGTGGCGACATGAAAAAAAATTGGTTCAATAATCAATTTTCCCGAAAATCGACAAAAAAATGTAGATTGACCAGATACAGCAAATTAGAGATTTGAAGTGCTCTGCTAAATGAAGTCTTATTTTGTCAGAAAAAAAGTGGTTAGATCGAAAACTTCATCTCGTAAATTTTCATCCAACTACTGACAATAATTCTATTGTCCAAAGTCTATGAAGGACGAATACATTGTATGGATGTAAAGATACTTTCTTTGGTAGTACTTGCTTATGAAATTTGTTTAATTAAAAAATCACATAAAAGCCTAAAGCTCAGGTGCTTAAAAAAGTACTTACATATATGTGTTCAACCAAATAACCTTCGTACAGATTTATTAATACTGACAACAATCTGTAGTGAAAACGGTTGGCATACCATCAGGGTTTCATGTTAAAGCATCTTCTATGCCTATAAACCGTTTCACCAACCTATTTCGATGTCATACGTTTTGAACGGAATTATTGCGCTTTCCAAAAAATAAATTTTGTAGCATCAAACGCTTAAGAAAAAGGCTTTTCACTTCAACTATCTTGCATCCAAGGCAAATTTAAACAGCAATAAAAAGTAACTAAAAATCAAAGTCTGACGCCCCATGAAATTAAAATATTTAAAGACCCACTCGAATTTAGACGTCTAATGCTTTTGCAACTTCGCCTAGTGACAAACTTCTCTAATACACAATCACATCGTATATATTTCGGCCACGTTCGTTTCAAATCTTTTTGACGATAGCAATGTAACGCAAATGCTGTTTGTCCGAACCCGGCAGGTTCAAGGCCAACTTTATTAATTCGTGGATCCAGGGTCCCTGCGTCGTTGCACTTCTCTCTAACGTGAATTTTTCTCGGCTTACGTCGGCAGAATTGGCCATCGCGCAATCGTTACTGTCATCATCGTAGCGATGAGATAATTACACTTAGAATTATAATATGTACATTCTAACATCGTATGAAATCGGAATTACACTAACGAAGAATTAGTCAACTAGTGATTATTTTGCATATATGCTTCACATAAATAATATAATTAGGTAAAATCGAAGCTAGTTGTACTAGGTAGAGTATAAATTACATTACGCTGGTAGTCGTGGTATATGCATGGGGTACAAATAAAGGACTTATGGTAGTTAATAAATACAGCGCATAGTGAATAAATAGTCAATATACACAGCACCTTCCTTGATCTGATAGGCGATGGTTACATAATGCTTGCGCAAGTGATCGATCAGATTAGCTCGTAACGAATAAATATTGTCCAGTATGTGGGAAGCATCTAATCCAAAACAGTTTCAAGCGTTTAAAAGAAACTTTTGGAATACATTAGGCATTATTCGTTTGCATTAACAGATCTTGTTGAGTATATAGAATAAATTGTTTTTATTTCAACTTCGAGAACGTCTGAACATGAGTGAAAATAATATCATTTTAACATATGTACCTGATATTCGAAGCAAAAAATATAGTAGGGCCCTAAAAATAAAACAAGGGACTTTCAGATCACAATTTTGTTTATACTATCAAAATATTGGATGCCGCAATGGGTATTAATGTTTTTTGCTAGTCATTACGGACATAGAGACGAAATGACCCAGATCAAAAAAAAAACGTCTAAATATATATAATGCAGTTTTAGAACAAAAATTATTTTTTTAAAATAACATCTGTTAAATGAAAATTCGCTGCTCAGGTTTATCGCCCTCATTTCTTGAGTAATGCCGGCTTTTAAAGATTGCTGCATTCGAGGAATATTTTGGAAAACCTTGTCCTTTAAATAACGTCATAGAAAAAAATCAGGGCTTGTCAAATCCAGTGACATTGGCGGCTAATTTAAATCACAATATCGGGATATAAGTCGTCCTGAAAACATGTTAGAGCAGCACTGCAAATTCGCACAGTATGGCTTGTTGCTCCATCTTTCTGGGGCCATAAGTCGCTATGTACTACCTTAAATCGTTGCAATTCAGCAGGTTGAAAACTTTGTAGCATCTCCAAAAGCAGTTACAGTCGTTGTACGGTCATCCTCGAAAAAGTACGGGCCTACTATTTCTAATGCAACCACACCGCACCACACAGTAACTTCTCGGAGTGCAGAGGTTGTTCGTGAAGTTGTTCGGCAGCTCATTAAATTAATTAAATTAATTAAAAAAATTAAAGCATTATTAAATTATTTAAAACATTTGGGTTAAATAAATTAATAAGAATTCTAGTTTCGATGGCTATATAGGAATTGATTTACACCATTGATTACTCTGGCCATTCTCTGGATATTCATATTTGAACAGTAGCGTTTCCAAACCCTGAATACTCAAAGTTTTCGGAATGTAGCGATAAATAAAATTGCAAATTACCAACATTTCATTCAGTTGCGTTTTCTTCAAAGTAGTCCTTTTTGGAATGCAAATACCGATCCCGGCGCCTCTCCTTTATTGTCAAATCTTCGTATCTCCAACTTGTTTTTTATTTTTGGAAAGAGGAAAAGCTCATAACAATCATGAAGTCCTTTTGATAAGCTGAGGAAAATACACCAATTTTAACGTTAACCTAGAGAAAATTAAATACCTCATTTAAAATCCTGTCTCACAATTTTTTACCGTTGCAGTCTCCTTCGCAATACTGCTATAGTTGGTAGTGGAATATGTTGGCGAATTAATTCCTGATAATCATTGTCTTCACAAGAAAACCTCACTTTCAAAGCACTTTAAGCGATTTAATAAATCTGATTGATTTGCGGTTTACTACATGAATCTGATCTCTCTTCGCAACATATCGTAGTTTTCCTGTATAATCTCCATACCATCTTTTCATAACTTCTGTTGCACTTCCCTAATTTTGCCAATATTATCCCTTATTTATATTCTCTTTTTGGGTACTGGTAGAATTTGTGGGTGAACCTTCTGTACTGTCACAATTATCTGCATATTGGGGTATTTAATTCTAAATCAAATCTACTTGTTTCTTTTGTTCTTTACAAGTATATGTTGCAATTATATCTTTAAAACTTACACAGAAAAGGTAAGAATTGTTGGAATTATAGTATCTTTCAATTTTTTTAATCCATCTACACGCGTCTTCCCACATATAGTTTCATCAAAGTGAATTTCGCAAAGACTTGAAACATCGCTAGGTTTCCAACCTACTTTTGCAACTTTGCTCTTCCATATCATTTTACTGCTTGGATCCTTGAGAAACTTTTTCATGAGAAATCTCGTTTCTAATGTGTTTATGTATCCATAAGCAGCACAATTAAGCACTTTGAGAAAGAAAAAGCTGCGGTATATATTATATTCTTAAACCTTAAAAAGTATTTTTCAAATGATTTTATTCCATAAACATGGTCATATAGTCACCTTCCACTGAATATCGTTTATTGTATGTATTGTTAAAACACTATAAAAATAATTGAAATTATTCAGAACGGTAACTATTACTAAGTGCATCGTAGATTATCATCTTTAAACGATTATAAAGGAATAAAGCGATTTTAAAATAGTTAACACATAGGAAGCTTATATAAAATATGCGTAAACAAATCAATGTTTGGAATCTCAATAGCGGATTTGCACCACACGATCAGCAAAGCCAATGAAACATGATACACCGTATGTTCACTCATTTTTACATAGTTTTTTATAATAAGGGAATTTCACAATTCCACATAGCGGTGTTAGATGGTAACTATGTCCGCTTACACGCGTAAATTCTTGGTTTTGTAGTAGCTGAATTTTGAATGAAGAGTAGTATTGGTGACTTTTTTTCACGGTGCAAGGGGAGGGAAAGTATTAGCTGCGATAACTATCAAATTTTATGCCAGTGCTTTAAATATTTTATCACCAATTGATTTATTAATAATCGATACTGGAGTAAAGTCGATCTTTCATATTTGTTGTACTATTGGGGATATCTCACTGTAACTTATTTATTTTATGAAAATTCATAATTTGGTTCAGGTATCATCATTAATAAGAATCGCAATTGTGCAGTTGATCCAGTAATGGAACAAATAGCCATTGTTCTTCCGTTAATTTTTCTGTCAACAAATTCAATTTATACGGCCTGCAATAAGTAATGCATGGTTTGATATCAAAATTGCGTTAATACGATACCGTTGCAAAGTGGTGAATTATCCAATACTATAAAATAGGATGCATTCATTGCTTAAGCAGCCGCATGCGGATAATGACGGCCGCCATTATACAAAAGAATAAATTGCAATTTCGCGATCGTCACACGGACCGATCTGAGCGAATATAATCAGGATCTCTTGAGCGTATCGGCCAATTACTGCCATTACGTAATTGAATGCAGTCAAGGAACTAGCGCAGTGAGCAAACATCACGATGGGCCCCATCCGCACGTTTGGGTACGAAGAAGAGTAACAATGGAATGCAATTAAAACTGATTACTCCGCACAAATTACAGCTCGGTAATGCTGTTGCTCTCAAGAATCGCAATAATATTAGAGAAGTTACGTAGAATTACGTATATATTATGTGTAGATCATGTTTGATGTAATGAAGAATCCCAAGGATAAGATTCGTTGATTTTTGTTGAAATCAATATTGAATTTACAAACAAAAGGGGAAACTTATGTTGAATCATTACCATTTTCTGAATGAATAGTTGTAGTTAAGTAGCCCCGATGATAATTCTGTTAAAACTGGAATACTTTCTGAGTTGGCACAACTTGTTTGGCGAAAATTACAAATAAAATTTTGATGTTATGTAAGAGGAACTCTAAGGATTTGGTGACTACATCACAATTTCTTTTTAAACGATGACATTTCGTTAAATTATTGCTACACACTCATAAATAGCATATATGTTGACGACTTTTCATGACGTATTCTTTGGAGTGATAAATCTAAATAGTGTATATAATAGTGCAACATTTATAATTTTCATTATCGAGTAAAGAAAAATCCGTACAGATTTCGGGAATACAATCACCAAAGAAAGTTTTCCGTTTACGTTTGAGTGAGTCCAATAAATCACGGATTCAAATGACGATTGCAAGGACTGTGTGGATGTACAATTCACAGGTATAGCAGTAAACTCACTCACACAAATTAATTAATTATGCGGAACGCAGCGTTTGGAGCACGTGGACTCCATTGTCAACCGTGTTACCGACTGTCGGTAACACGGTTGACAATGGGAGCCCACGTGCTCCCGAAACGCTGCGTTCCGTATAATTAATTCATTTGTGTGAGTGGAGTTTACTGCTATACCTGTGAATCACGGATTCGTTTAACCAATTTATATAAATCGTCTTGATGCCAATAAGTACTGCAATACGTTGAGACAAGTTATAAACATACGCCATAACATGATTTACATGCATGATGGAGCTTCTGCTTACTTTGGTCGTAATATAAAAGGATAATTTGATGAATACTCCCCAAATAGATAGATTATTTGTAGCGATCCTATCTTAATCGTTTAGACTTTTCTGTTTGGGATTTCATTAAAGGGAATGTTTACGTAAGGATTTCTCACGACACTGACGAATCTAGAAACAGCAAATTACACTCTAAAGGCTGGAAGGTATAGTACAGACGGTACCTCGGGGCTTAGAAACAGACGGATTTCAATTAGGAGAATTACTTAGGTAATTGTGTCATTGATTATCATTAGATAAATAATAATAAAAAAATAATAAAAATTAATCGATCTTGTTGTAAAATAGATTGTAATTAATACATTATACATATGTATGCATGCACATGCGAACAATTTCTGCTAATATAGGTATGTACACTACCGGCCATAAGTGTTTACCCACCTTGAAAATATTACAAAAACAAGTCAAACACTAATTATAAAATAAATCTTTCTTCTGTACTTATAAAGAACTGTACCAGTCATAAAAACAATATGCTTATCAATTTGCTAATAAAGATAATCATCAATTAACTTAAATTTGCGATTCGTCAATGTGTCCATCTTCTTTGTTACTGCCACACACAATTTTGGCATTCTCTCTAGCAGCTTTACCAATGTTTATGGCTCCATTTTCCTCCGGACATCCTGTAGTTGTTCTCGAAGTATTGTTCGATTGACAAATTTAGAGCAGTTTTTCGAACCTGTTGGTCGCGTTCCTCCCCCAAAAGCTTAGTCGGATTGAGATTTGAGCTTTGGGGCGACAACGTCATAACAAACCGCCATATCTTTGCAGTGTATTTTGGATCATTACCATGGTAAAGCACAAAGCTTTCACCGATTACACATGTTCCAGATGAATAGACATTCCTCTCCAAAATTTTGCTATAACCCTATTTTCTAAAGATATAACTATTTTGACCAAAAACCCAAATCATGAGTAATCCTCCTCCATGGTTTATTGTTGGTAGAATACAGAATTGAAGTGCTCGTTTCCCTTTTCGAGCTACAGGCAAATGTTCTTCTGTGTGAGCCAAAGATGAGATATTTAGATTCGTCGCTCCAGAGCACTTTCTTTTAATTTTTCACCGCCTAGTCTTGCGCTCTCTCATCTATGTTGAACATTTAGCTTTGCCTGCTTTCTCCAATAACAGTTTCAGCTTCATGCAAACGGGTTTTTACTGTGGTGACGCTAACTGGTTTTGGGCGGGAAATATTCACCCCAGCAGCAATTTTCGGCACTGTTTCCGTCTATTTTGTTTACTTTTGATTACAATTATACCATCTTCTACTAGTATTTCCTGGATACACTGCCATTTTGATACTTTTTAACATTATAATCCATGGTCGTACGATTTAATTTCAATAATTTGGCAATTTCCCGATTATTTTTACCGATGTTGTAATATTCCACTATTTAAGCACGCGTTTCCGTAGATAATTATTTTCTTGCTGACACTACTTTAACGTTACCTGCTGTTTTAAAACACTGCACAATTTCTTCACTATTCACTGCTTGCAATATGAAAGCTGGATACAAACTATATTTTTCATTATTAAAATGTCGCTATCCTTTATTTTCATATTTTATAAACATTGTCGAAAAACTGCTTTTTATCTAATCCGTCTAGCTGAATGTACCTGACCCGCAAAAAGAGTCATTTTCGATATTTGAATGCCAGACGACTCATTACGTCCCCATACAACAAACGAATCTATCTCGTACTTAGAGTTTAGTAATAGGAATTAAAAATAGTTTATTTGAATAATCTCCAGTTATGCAGGTGGGTAGTAAACAATTATGGCCAATGTATGGTGATGAGAATTTGTTTAAAAAAGGAAAAGGTAATTATAGTACTAAAAATAATAAACGAGAACATATGTTAGAGGACAAAAACATATTACTAAAGGAAGGATATTTGTTCTATTTTATGTAAGGTAAAACATGTTTCCAGATAAAACGTAACATGTGCAAGAATGATAAATTATAATAATGTTTCTTGTTAATAAATAGCCTAGCGTTTCACAAGTTGGTGCTTAGGCACTGCATCGAACGCACACTAAATTTTACTTTTTTTCCAAGTAACAGGAAATAAATAAGGGAACGCTAGCCGGCTTTGCCATAAATCCGTTTTATTTACATCAGAAAACAGTTTCCCGGCAACTCGCATCTAGCGCGCAACATAAGTGCTTCATATCAACAATTTTGCCCGGCAATTGATTTCTTCCTAGCCGCCCTTGATGGCAGCAATTCCGACAAACTTTAATACCTATCTCGTAGGAAATGTCCTCTGGATGTATGCCAAGCAATCGACCCGATTCTCCAAAACTATTCGTATCTCTGTTTTTTTGTTTGCTGTACGTACTTGTGTAGGTACGTATAAAGCAATGGTCTATGTTTCGTAATATATTTTTGCTGCTTGTGCATCTTTAGAAATTTTTTGGCAAACATACTCGTGTCTCTAAAGTATGACGCAGAAGCGTGATTTATTTTAGTTTCTCTTTCGCGAAATACGAGATTAAAAGGGGTAATGTGTTCTGGTTGCGCTTCGGGAATAATAACGGCAGTTGAATAATCGAAAAAAAAAACAAAAATAGTCTGTGGAGAAAGGTCTTTGTGTGGGAGGCGTTTTATCATAAAAATATGGGAAAAAATGATGCTAATATAATGCTTGAGTTAGTAAAAGATAACATTCAGTTAATTATATTTCTATGTAAACGGGAACCTACTAAAGAGCAATTTATTAATGCAAAAGCTAGATCTCGTATTTTGTTTTATGTGGATTAGATTTGGTTTATAGTTTAGCCTAATTATTATATTGATTTGATTTTGGGACATAAAGAAGTATCAAAATTAACGAATTATAAGAACTAGTCTTACAATAGGCATAAACTTTTGAATTTCCGAAATAGTCGTGATCGATATTTTCGATCTTACTTCAAAAATCTGCTAGAGAAATTTAAACTCAATTTTAATCATATCGATAAAATAAGAATTTTCTCGGACGACACAACCCTAAGACCAGAAGCAACCCAGGTGAAGTTAGTGCATGCACACGTACATAAGCTTATATAAAGGACATATAGGTTAAGGGTTAAACTTGCGGAATATCTTGAACTTCTTTCATAATATATGGAAATGGAACAGCACAGTTCATTGACCTAATCCAGGCGCGACGTTAAGCTAACGTATGCTCCCATCAAAAATGCGTTATGAATTAAATATGTACGCCAAAGGTTCTACCGTATGCAAAACTCATCCGGTTATGATATGCGGATTTATTTGTCAACGGTCTTGTTATAAAAGTTTTTTTGTACCAGGAAAAAAGCAAATACTTGCAGTCGATAGATCGTTAATAAAGTAACGTCGTTTTGCAATTTTGAAATATAGGAATTAATATATACATTCAATTCTTATTAATGGTTTATTAATAGATCTGTAAAAAAATGCAATGCATTGCTACGAGTGGGCTGTTGATATTTGTACGTGTACACACATAATTCCACATAAACTGTTGAATAGAATAGTTGCTTTTTTAATATCTTTGGCAACTGATGCATTAAAATTAATGCCAAACAATAAACTAAGGCAAATGAGAGAGAAACATTTTTTACAGAATATACAACATTGACAATTTAAAACGTGGAAACTTTTGTGGATTCATTAACACAAAACGGATAAATAAACAAAAAATATAGAATTCTACTTAAACTTAATAATGGATGTTGGGTTTTTTATTGAAAATATCTTCAACTATTATCAAGGCTTAATAGAGATTTTCTATGAGTCTCAAGTTGTGTAAGGGAGTTGGCTATTGTAATATTTAACTCGATATACTTTTTCAGAAACCACTATTGTTCATTCAAAAGTATACACACCAGCGACCATTTGTTCACCAAAGTTTATTAAGACTGTCTTCAGAAGTTCCTCATATGAATCAGCATTTATTTAGATTGAAATAAAACATATTTGGTTATTATGGACAAAGACCTCGCCATCAGCACTGTCGCCAAAATTTCAACTCGTCGTTATTTATGCTAATATGCCAATAATATCTGATATAATCAGAATGGTCCAAACTAAATTCTTTCTCATTAGAAAATTTGACGTTCTTCAATTGCTAACCCAATTTATAGGACAACATAGCTGAGTTTTTACGTAATTGATAAATTATTAGACACAGATTAGGTATAAGTTCCAGTATGTGGGATTTTACTTTGAAGAGGTGAAGTATCTCCTCTAAAACTGGTACATTTTCATTACATTTAGAAAATGATGAAAAATAAAAGCGTTGTCTACACATAAATATCACAATGTGCTTAAACACCTTTCAAAATGTTTTATTTACTTCTAAAGTAAATCATGTCATAGTTATGGTTCTATTTAACAAATGCTTTCTATCCTTCAAACATTTATTATAAGTAGTAATATTCCTTCCTTAAGTAACGCTATATTTGTTGATTGAACATAAACTTTATTACGAGGGAGAATCAAACATGAAACGAACTTTGGTTTTAAAACATTTATTGGGACAGTTAAAAAAAGGGAATACACCTTATTTTATAATCTCCTCTTTTATTCACACATTTTCCCCACCGTCTTTTAATTCCGCCATCAAAGAATGAATGTGGTCGCGTCTGTAACCAATTGCGCACGAACATTTCCACACCTTCGTTGTCGTCAAAGTGGTGACCCCCCAGTTCTTCTTTGAGTGGTCCAAGCATGTGGTAATCACACGTTGGCAGATCCGAGACTATAGGGCGGATGTTCTAATGCTTCCCTATGAATTTTATCCAACTTACTTTGGGTCAATCCTGCTGTGTGTGGCCGAGCATTGTCATGGCGAAGAATTGCCTCGAATAGGCATGTCTCGCCTTTTGTCGATGGGCCGGTTTCACTTCATCAAATAGTTGGCAGTAGTACGCAGCATCAATTGTACACCGTACGTGGGGAAAGTAAATGAGCAGTATGCGCCCAGAATCCCAAAAAACCGTTGCAAGAAGTTTTCCAGCAGAAAGACAGGTCTTGGGTTTCTACTGCGCTGCTTTTCCTGCTTAGACTCTGGGGTATAATGGTGAAGCAACGTCTCATCACAGGTGACAATGTGCCTCAGCAAATCATCCACCTCTGTTCGACATCTTAGTAAAAGTTTTTTACACATAGCACGACGGTATCCTTTCCAGTCTTCCGTCAAGGGTCGAGCAATCCATCTTGCCGGCACTTTTCAGTAACCCAAATCATCTGAAATGATTGATTTGGCAGTCCCATACGATATTCCGACGTGTGCAGCAATTTTCCATATTGTAAGGTGGCGGTCGCCTTCAATCAAGTCACGGATCGCACGTGGTGCACTGGTGCTCGTCCGCTATTGACGGGTATCGCTCTCGTTTTCCACTGGCCACTGGAAAATTTTTTGTGGCAGCTGTAGACTTGGGTCCTTCAAACCGATTTTACAGCGAACTGTGCAGTTAGTTATTCCTTTTTCCTTTTTGTTGCGTTTTTTAGATCAAATTCTCATTCGTATATAGTTCTTTTTGACTACCTTTTTTCTCTGTTTTGGGTATGTTTTCTTCAGGCGATTTGCTTTAATTTGATATCTTCGTTCTTACCATACAACTCATTCTAAATTCGCTTTATATTTCCTCTCGTAGTAAGCTTCCACGGCTCTGTTATATGCATATTATTTTTCCTTTACGGTCCAGGTACGCACCCTTTTTTTCGAAGTTGTTGATTTTTATTGAGTGGTATTTTAAGTGTACACATATTTTGGCTAATCACGTTGACGAAAGAAGTTTTTTCTATTGTTAATTGGGAATATTGGCTCATGAACCATGTTCCCCTAGTCTGTTATTTTAATTTCTGTAAAATTATTCATACTCTAGGCTTAACTTAAGAAAATAACAAAACATGAGTAGTAGTGTTTTCTTTACTATTACTTTCTATCCATTATCAAACAAAGACTGTCAAGTGCATCAAAAATACCCTTATGCTACGCAGCGGTTTCTAATAATTTAACGCTCGTCATTACTAGCAGCTGCTAATTGCGGAAAAGCTTCCGCATTTCTGAAGCGAGCTGCCATCGCGTAAAAATACGACTTCTTTGTTCGTATTCGACCAGCGACGCGGCCTACGTATGTACACAAAGAAAAAATTCACACGATCTAATTTTAAAAACGAAGCCAGAAACGTTATTTTAGGCGATCGACGAGCAATCCGCATCTCCTCGTACAGTCACACGTACATACATAATTGCAAAGATCTATTTTCGAAGGAGACGGAGAAAAAAATCCAGTAAGAGGAAGAAACCGAACATCGTCAGACTTTGGCGAGAAAAGAGAAGCGCTGCTGACGTTTGACAAATTATACATTCCGCCAAAAATGCATCGTATTTTTTCCCTCCTATATCCTTCAAGGTCTTGACGATGACAGAAAAACAGCGCGTGTATGTTTATTTTGACGATTTTTTTTATCGTGCATGTGTGTTGACAGAATTAATTTTAATGTAGCTGGCGTTTTTCGCGGCCGCTAATCGACGAAAATAGTGTTTTTTTAATGCAGTGACCTTATAGGATTATTTTTTCGTTCGTGTAAATATTATGCAGCTAAAAATCCTGATCGTTGCCAATGCGCAATTCGAAAGATGATGAAATCGTTTACAATAACTGCACTCTTATGTAAGCCGCGTAATATCGTTATTTTTCCGGAAGGCTTATCGTTTTCGGTATTTTTTGCGGCTTATTTTTATTCTATTTTTCATCGCGCATACTTATTATTACTTCTCTTGTTGAAAGCCTGCCATATATTACTTTGGCATTGACTTACATAATAACAGCGCAGATTATGCAACGGCAAAATTTTGATAGTATAATTGACTCTTAACTGCAATTTTAAAAAGAGAGAACAAACAATATACGATACAAGCACTAAATTACACAGCTGCAAATTGCATTCAGTAACACGTTTGTTGTGTCATAATAAATTGCATGCTAGGAACGTTTGGAATTAATGTTGTTTTATACGCGAAGCAAATTCAACTCGTATTATGTTTTACATAATACGTACAAAAAATTTGACAATGTCAAAACAAGAGAATAACATAAATGAACTTGGACGTAATTACTGAGAATAAATGCTGTTTGCGAAAAAATAAAAACGATTGGGTTAAATAGAAAGTTCAAAATTATGAAATTGAAAATATTTATTGCGGCTTTATTACGAATTCAATATTGCTAATACGACTGGAATGAATTTGGCAGTTTTGCTGAGTACTATGAATGGATAAATAATATATAATAATAATAGGATAAATAAAAAGGATAAAATTATGGACTTCCTTGATGTTCTAGGATTAAATTTTAATGGCCTTGAACCGTGTCAGCTTTTTCAAAAAGAGGTAAAGCCCGCAATTTTTTAACTTGTCACATTTTAACATAGTACACTTAAAAGTATGAATCACCTCTTATTTGTAATTCTATTAAGTATATCTAATTTACTATGAAAAATGAGGAAACAAAATATTTGTAATGAATACGTAGGCTTCCACGGCTAGAGTAAGTAATAAGCGGACTATTTCCGGAATTCGACCGTGTCATGATGAAATATAAAAGATGAAATAAGAGTAAGAGAAAAAAAGAAATAAAAAGAAACAGCAAAAAGGGAAAAAATGAAAACGGGGGGTGAAGAAGGAAAAGGTGAAATAAAGAGTAAGAGAAGGAAAGAGAGAAGGGAGACAGAAAAAAGTAAAAGAAAGAAAGAAGAAAGGAAAGAAAAGGAGAAAGATGGGATCTCGACGTTTCGCCTCCGTCGTAGGAGGCTTCTTCAGGAGAAAACGGAGAAACCAAAATGGCACGGTAACTCGACATGTAAAACCACGTTAGAGGCGAAACCACTTTGGAAGAAGGTCACGGTAGCTCTACTCATTTTTTCCTTTTTCTAATCATGATACGGTCCAATTCCGGAAAAGGTTGGCTTAAATACTTGTATCAAAAAGTTCTGTTTCATGTTAGCTTTGCAGTAATTATCTTGCGCATCTTTTCCATTTTGATAAATATTAATATAGGGTGAAGAATACAAAAGTCTTAATCTTATAAATAACTTTAAGAGATAGGATTATATCATTCATACTTAATTACTGATATTGTACCTATAATAATATAGGTACAATATCAGTAATTAAGTATGGATGACCACTTCAGTTATTTCTTTTCTTGCACCACTTTTAGTAACAGCTTACCAGCGGCTTCTACTTTCTGAGATGAAAGTTCTGTGAATGCGATAAGGTATAACGTCGGTATGGTATGATGATGTAATCTATTTTTTGTTATTTGGATACCAAAAAGGACAACAAGTCTTGCTGGCACTAATGTTTGGGAAATTTAACTATTTAGCAGAGGTCACAATTAATAAAACTAATGGCAGAAAATGAATCTGCTCAGTCAAAATAATAGTAGATTTGTGTATCATCCGCAGACATATGATGCAGTTACAATACTTCAAGGAAGAGCGAAGTCTCGATGTACGAAGCACAAAAAGTAAAGTTGAATCCTGTTAAACCCCCGACTAAAGAAGCAGCTTAGTAACTAAACTCCATGAACGCGAAGATGACCAGAAGTAGTCCATGGTTGGCGATATTAATCAAACAATACTAGACGGGAAAGTTTACCCGAATTACTAGCTTTTAAGGGATCACTAGATTTGGTGCCATTACAACCAACTGACTTTGGCATTGATACTAGAGATGATATCCTCTTGAGAAACAATATGAAAATGAAGCGGTAATTGAGGCAAATTGATCTCATTTGACTAATTAGTATAAAAATTAATTATTAAAGGATCATGATTCGTAATTACAGAGTATGGTGCTGCGAAGAAATCTATGATTGAATTTACATTTGATAGATGTTGTGGAATAGAATGAAGGAATCTGGAATTAGTCTGCGTAAATCAAACACAAAGGTCTTTAGAAGTTAGGACCGTTAGGACATACTATTTCAGGTTTAGCAAATTATTTCATAAATGTGTAGATACAGAAAAAAAATTGGAAGAAAGTAACAAAGAAATCTTAGAACTTTTGAACCAATTTTTATGAAAAAATGGAAGTAAGATACTAAGTAATGATATATCTCCATTGAATATATTATTAAATTTAGTTGATTATATACCGCAAATTAGGAATTTTTTATTATACTATCTGTTTTTGTGCCGATACAAATTTAAAGGTAAAAATATATCAGTGCAGCAATGATATCTGTAGCAGGCACACAAAATAGCATTAATATTTGAGAATTTAGTTTTTTAATTCATTTTATTTAAAAAACTTCTTTATTGATATTGTTACCCTTTGTATGAAATTAAACTACATTTAAACAGCCACTAAAAGTTCATTGTAATTGTATAATTGTTTCAAATTTAAACTAAATTGTCAGTTAAAAAAAATAATACCTTTTTATATTTTATTTTTGAATAATCACAGCGTTAATAGTAAACGACTATCTACGCTAATCCAAGTATCATAACACTGTACAGTAGTCAAAATATTATGTGTTTATTCGATTAATATAATTAATAATACCAGGCTCGGTCAAAACTATGAAATATTAGTAGGGGTTTATATTTTTTAAATTACCTTTTTATTTATTTAACAAAGAATAATTGACACTCAATAATTTCGTCTTATACAACACTTATTAATGAAGATAAATAAGCTCTTTCGAAACAAAACAAGTTCGGAGGTTCTATAATTGAAATTTATTGCAATCAATGATTTATTTCGCAACAAAATATCATTTATCAAACCACAAAAAGAAGAAAGTACGATCTACGTGAATTTCGGCTATAAGTATTCGGGACGGTATCGGTGGCCGCCAATGTTGAGCTTTCTAAGCTGCAACCGAGCGACATCTGTAATCCTAATGTATGTACTACGAGCGTCGAATAAAAACGTAACAAAGACATGTTACGCGCAGCGTTACATGTATGAAATAGCTTTGAATGCATACCGTATATTATTTTCGATGATAAATTAATGCCACCGATTGTTATCTAATAATTTGAGATGACGTTGATATTAGACATAATGTACACGTGCCTTTCCAAATACGGCTTAAAGTATAAGTTGTGCAGACGTTGATATTTTTTGATAAGGAGAGATGAGCAAACTATTAAGATAAGAGGATGGCGCGATAATAAAAAATGCGGGCAAATTGTAATGCATTTTATAAAAGGAGATGATATCAAATAGAGTCGTATATCAGATATACAGTGGGATCCTAAAATACCCAACGTCCTGGTAAATTTTGAACGGTAGCAACTAGTGTTTTGACAAAAAAATTGTATTTATCTGTCTAATCTAGAATTTCGCCAACGAAAGAAATAACTTTGCTTCCAATATAAGAAAACATTAAAACTTTACGATTATATTTTTAGGCGTGCACTTAGGTAAAAGATAACATATATAAAAACAAAACACATAGTTCTGTGCATAGGTAATAAATCTAGAAACAATAGGACAGATAACAATCCCACATCCGCGTACAATAAATGCAATAGATTTTCCTAACATGCACTGCATAGCTTTTAAAGTCTGAACTTCAGCCTCGGAACTATAAAATGTAGTCATACGAAACGCGTTGTTTCATTCCACATATGCATATTCTTTTTTTATATTTATACCCAAGCACATAACGTAAATTTCTCTTCTAAACCGGATCCTCAGCAACGTGGCATATAATATTCGTTTCAAACCAAGTTACACGCTATTTCATTTAAAAATTATCGTAAAAATAAAAGTTTTACAACTGTAACGTGTCGCTTTCCGTGTATTTATTAGTATTTATTTTGTTTCCCGCGCAGTAAACTGCAATCGTACGGAGAAAATGTATGGGAAAATACGGCTCCTCCGCACAAGTGAATGGAGGTATCCCACATATTAAGAGAAGAATCTCGTTTGTACACATCCTTATTTATGTCGCAGTCCGTTAAACGTAGAGGCTACCTTGAAATTTAATGCTTCCTATATAAAATTTCGTAACGCATATGCATATGCATGTGCGGATGGTCGTTCTCAGTCTATCAGATGCCTTCTCTTTCTCTCCCTTGTTCTCCATATCTTTAAGAGGATGCGTACGGTCAGCACTCCCTCCATTAAGGCGATATGCGTGCGTAATTTTGAACATTTTATGAAATTAATAACCTTGTAAGTTAATTTTCGACGCATTTCCTTGTTCAGAATAACTGTAAAAGTGTATTTGAAACGGTGAAAATTTTATTTATGATGCTAAAAAAGAACACGTTGAATGGCTCTAACATCTGAAAACAATTTAAGAAGTAGAGGAGAAATGTTCTATAGATACGAGGGCGACCTGAAATGTTTCTCGAATCGACAAGAAAAACGCGATATTGGTGTAGCCTTTTATTTTTATTTTTCGATGCAGTCTCTGCTATCTCTTTCAGCTTCAATCGGTTAACACGACATCATGAATCTTGTCGACCATTTCATCGTTGGTAGCGGTTTTTCGACGTCTACTACGTCTACTACTACTAACTTGTGCGTGTGCGGCTATGTTTGAAAAATGATGGAATACATCCGCCATGAACCTCTAGCAAAACATTTCGAATTTCCGTGGCCGTTTTGCCAGCCATCTAGAAGTGTTTTATCACTGTACGAAATTCGATTTTATCCATTTTTGCGAAATCGCCTAATTTGCTACACAAAACACACTCTTAAACAACTATTGACAGTAGATGTCTAAAATGTTGACAGTTACAATAAAAAAAGGTTGCCTTTGCCGACCAATGAAATCCACTTTTACCTTCGTACACCATCTCTTGCCGATTCCGGAAACATTTCAGGTCGCCCTTGTATCCATTAAAGCCCGTCACTTTGGGAAAAGGCATTACCTACGGTGGTCCTAGAAATTTTATAAGAATTTCCGATATACATTAAAGCTTCACTAATCCGGATCCATTGAAATTAGCCATAATAATATTAATACTAAGGTAATTAAGCGAAGGCGTGATAGTCTATTATAACAAATGTTATACATATTTTCAAAGAATAGATGTAAATAAATAAATATAAATCTATTAATAGTATATATATAATCAAAATTTTTTGAAAAAATTTTGGTATTTTATCTGGCGGATGCATCCTTGTTTACCTTCCATTACACATAGCGACAGGACTCTGAGAATGGTCAAACTGTTTGATTCTGCGCCGTATACAGGGTATTGAAAGTCAAGTTAATACCTTCTTCATGTTGAACTTTCAGCTCATCTTTGGTAACTTCTTCGCTGTCAGTATTCAATTGTAAACGGTCTTCATTTTCATTCGTAGTGTGTAGTCAGCCTACTTTACTTGCGTAAATAACATTATCTTTTGTTAATTCCATGCATTTTTTATTCCTTTTAGATAAGTAATAATTTTTACTAGTTTTTTGGGTAGAAAGCAAAATTTTGAATAATAATTTCCTTAGTAAAACTTTTTTGTATCATGAATAAAATATTTGTTTTTCATCCTTTTCCTTTTTAAAAATTGATATTAACAGACAAAACAAAGCACGTAACAGCTTTTGTTTGTCCCGTTTATAATCTTCTTGTAAGCACTAACCATTAGCACAACTAATCTTTTGCTAAATCTTTCATTATCATATTTCATATCATTAATTTTGATATGGTTACTGTATATGATACCATAAATAACAAAGATTTTTTATTATTTATCGTTACAGATATTGAAGAAATTATAGACTGAAAACAATCTAGAAGTAACCGTTTTTAAGTCAATACTTTTAGTAGCATTTCGTGATTCGGAGTTCTAGATTTTCTTTGATGAATTACGTTTTCAAAACTTTTTTCAGAAGGGACTTGCATAATTTTATAGAAAACATGACAAATTATAGTGTATTGTATATTGATCGAAATTGTCTAAAAATAGTTACCTTTCAGTGATTGCATAAAAAGTTTTACTATAACATAAAAAATTGTAAACAAGACAACCTTCGGATAACGTATCACTTGATAAAATTTACTAAAAGTTTTGTTTTCGCACGATAACATAAGATATAATGTAGGTAGTATATTATTGCGGTATTGTACTTTGATTATTGAACATTAAATAAACAGACACATATATATATAATTGTTTTAGAAATGAAAGACGTAAGCTAAAGTATGTAGTAATGCAAAATACAATAAAAAAATTCTGATAAAGTATCTCGAATACTTCAAGACTTTCACTTGCAATCAGAAAATAATTAGTACCACTTTTTCATTTCTAAGAATTTTTTTCTGAACAATTTGTAGCGAGCGTTACATAAAATACAGTTTAATAGATGACATTGTAGTGCCACAGTATATCTATGGGCATTTATGTCGGACTCTTTGAGCAATAGTTTTTAGTGACCTCTAAACATGCGATGAATCTAAGGACATTTCTTTATAAAAATGAAGAATATGCAAATCTCTTAAATTACGATTTCTCCATATGGTAAACCCAGAGAAGATCTTGTAGAAGCATCTCCAGTAAAAGCAAAAGCGCTACGATGAGGTCAATGACCCCAGTATTTCGTATTATGGTAAATCGTTGTTTTGGCAAATGCTTGTTGAAAAACGTCTAAACAAAGGGTAACGAAGAGCACTGCAAAAGGTGACATGATGATGAATATATGTCAGACGAGATTTAACTGAAGGAAAAGAAAGAACATTTTCGTAATATAAATTCAATAACATATGTTTTATCGACGAAGGATATATAACTCAATAGCAAAGAATATAATATCGTACATTTATACTTGTTAAATAAATACAATGCGGATTTTAGGAAGAAACACACTCAGTGAAGTTTCGTCAATTCCGTATAATCTTGTAGTTCCCTATAAACATTTAGCAACAGGAAAGCTTGGGGATTACCTACATTCTAGTTTTGATTATAATGAAATAGAAGAGATTTTTTTCATCAATATCGCTATAGATAAATAAGGGAAGTATTTGTAACATAAATGCAACTTAAATGTTTAAACATTTGCGAACAACTGCGGTTCGCATTTTCAAACGTCAAGGACAAAAAACCTAGTGACATGGCGGAACCCGATAACCGTTACGATTACGATAAACGGCGTGAAAGACAGATAGTTTTCTACTTTGTAATGCAACTCCAAAAAAGTAGTATCTACTAGTATACAAAGTGATGTGATGTATTCTATCCATTATCACTGGTATCCTTGTCTCTCAGATTGTCCAGTTATTAAAATTCTACATCTTCTAAAAGATTACCTCCCTCAATTTATTACAGTTTTCTCGATTTTCTACAGAAAATTATATATTTACTTACACTACCGTCCATAGAAGTTTGGCCAAGGGAGAAATTTTTACAATACTTTAATGTAATAAGCTTCATTGCATTCAACGATTAATAAACATCTATCTTAAATACATTTGCAACTCAAATAATGAAAGTATTATGAATAAAACAAGTAGTTAAGCACTTTATGGTCCGGAACAATCATCCTCATTTGCAATGGATTATTCTAATCTATTTATTAGAAAAGTTGTATCGATTGGATCGACCAATTACCACCGTGAAACGGCGGCTGGCCGAAGGAAATTACACGATTGCGTGGCAACTCGTAAATCATTGCTACGCCGGGGTAACCGACTGAAAGGCTACAGTGGGCATTGGAACATCGGCATTGGACGGTAGAACAGTGGCAAAATGTTTTATGAACTGACGAATCAGTATTTAAAGTGTTTGATCAAAGCAAGAGAGTTTGTCAAACGTTCCGCTAATGAAAGCATGCTTCCCGAATGCATTACACCGACAATAAAATACGGTGGCCGTTCAGTTAGAGTTCGGGGTTGCTTTTCTCGGAAACAGGAACGTTCAGTCGAATCGAATGCATAATGCGAAAGAGCAGTACCGCCAAATATTAAAGACTCATGCCATTCCTTCTGGGCTGCAACTCATTGGCGGGAATTTTACTTTTATGGAAGATAACGACCCGAAACACACAACCAGAATATGCTAACAGTATCTGAATGAGCAAAATCAAACAGATATTTTACAAGTTATGACCTGGCAACCACAGAGTACAGATCTCAACCCTATTGAATTACTTTAATCGAAAAGATGCCGCGAATTGTTCGAACAATAAACAATGCAAAAGGTGGATTTTTTGGCAAAAAGAATGTTTAAGAATTTTGTTAACACTGAATAGGAAAAAATAAAACTTGTCGTTAAATTTTGCTGGTTGTTATTTTTAAAAGTAATAAATACATTTATTTTTTTAGTACTAATTGTCCTTTATTTTTTGATTTTTGAAATTTTTATTAGTTGGCCAAACTTCTATAGGCGGTAGTATAAATTCATTATGAAAGATTTTGGGAAAGAAATTCAATCATATATATATCTAATTAACGGATCGTCTCAACAATCATAACATATTATTTAAAGTAAATGTACATATATACATACGTATAATAATAGTAACACATGAAACACCTGTCGCAAGACTGTTTCGGCATGCCGGTGATGATAACGGACAAACAAATTACAACAGCCGTTAAAAGAAAGTATAATAATTAATGGTGGCTCATTAATGTTGTAGAAACGAGGTAAAAAATCAATTAAAGGCACGACATATGATGACAATTCTGTCATTTGATTTGCATATGTATATATCGAAAGAGTCACCATTTTTGGGGAAACCTAGATTTTAATAAAAAAAAATCAATTTGTAGTTTAAAAGCAATATTTAAGTTAAGACGGAAATATCTATAATATAATAATAATAGAAAGTTTTTAATTTAACTAATTAGCATAATTATTAGGGTAAAAGCTGTTTTATATACGAAGATTGCAATTGTAATGGCACTAATGTGCTCCTCCTTCATCTATATATGCTGGAAGGAGTTATAAAGAAAAAATATATTGCCACGCAGTCCATATATGCGCCTATAAGTCTTAATATTCTCCAGAAATAAAAATATCGTAAATGCTGACCTTGCAGTAAATGGCCCATAACGCTTTGTTCGCTTTATTGCTCCGTAAATTTTGAGTGCAAATCCATAAGAACAGGCAGGGAGTACTTAACAGCGACGTATGGTTATTCCGTTGCTTAAGAATAGTTAAAAGTGCAATTAACAAATTCCCCTATATTGATTTTGCTTTCTTGAATAAGCCGGTATACGAAGTAGTAATGAAAAATCCGTGCTAAGAAAACACTAATAATCAGTTTGATGAATGTATCTCGTTCTCCTTTGCTGTAATTACCGACTAACATTTAACTGTAGAACGTCATATGTTAAACGTCCAATCGATCAATAAAAATAAATTAAATAAAAAACGATAACCTTTACAAGCAGGTGTAATTGACTCGTAATCTAATTTATTTAGAGAAAACCTATAATTATACCGCGTATATTTGTTGCGAAATATAATTTTTCGTTTTGATAGCTACGCTAATGAATATAAACATATATTTCTTTCTTCTATTTGTATTATATTCGAAACTCTGCAAGGCATCGTGTCGTTTGAGTGTTGGCTACTACGATACAACATTATGTATATATTCTCAACGTCCACGACACCTGCATGTATAAGCTGTTCCAGTTAGTGTGTTCATCGTAAGGATCTTATAAACAGAAAGAAATGGAGGAATGGCTAAATTAGGCAAAATTAAGAACCTACTTTTGTTAATGAAAAAAATTGATAGTTTAACTTTTGCGCGTTTGCGAATTTTTGTACAAACTGCTGTTTTAAATACAGGTGGGAGTTGGTTTGGTTATGTGAGTTATTGCTTTCATTTGCAGAAATAGGAAAGTTGCAGGAATAGTTCACATATTTTTTTATCTTATTCCTATTTATTGCCAATAAAATAGAGAGATGACTAAATAACAATTGAAATTATTTGCCAAGCATCATGCGCATACGTCTCTTAAGCAACATATCATTATTAATTTTTTGGCGCGAGAGGCCATCAAACATGTCAAAATTTTGCGTCGACTAACTGCACAGTTAGCTGAAAGAAGCGCTGTCAAGAACCCAAGTGTACGACTGGCAAAAAGAAAATTCGATGGCCTAGAGTCAGTGAAAAACGAGAGCTAGAGTTCTTGCAACGGTTTTTTGCGATTCTAGACGCATACTGTTCATTGATATTTTCAACGAATGGCGTACAGTTACTGCTGCATACTACTGTCAAATGCTTGCTAAAGTGAAACTAGCCTATCAACGAGAAAGGCGAGACATGCCTATTCGAAGTACTCCATGACAATGCTCGGCCACACACAACTGCATTCACCCAAAATAAGTTGGACAAAATCCATTGGGAAATATTGGACGATCTGCCCTATAGTCCCAATTTCTCATGTTTGGGTCACTGGGAGATCATCACTTTGACAAGGAGGAAGATGTGGAAATGTTTATGCGTAATTGGTTACAGACGCGACCACATTCTTATCATGTGAAATTTTTCGAAGAAAAATCATATCTCACGAGGTAACTCGAATATTTTAATGGAACTTCGTGGTTGAGCAAAACAAAAGTATCGAAGGGCAGAAAACTTGAATGATTGGAAATAATCCAAATATTTAAAAAACTGAGGTAACTGCATATTTGACCTTGAAAAATCCACCAATGGAAAGACCTTCGTCATTGGAACATTGACAATACCAGAACATTTGGCAGGCCCTGAAAAAATAAACTATTATTTCTTTAATTGTGTACTTCCTTTCTTTAATTGCTTACCTTCTAATTTTTCGTATTTTTAACATGCTATCGCTTTCTCCAGTAAGTAATGAAATGGTTGGTGATACACAACGAATACAATAGAATCTAGAAAGTGTGTTGCTATAATATAAATGCCCGTATGATTTTTGTTTCCCATAAATAATTTTTTTCATAATTCATCTCATCAATACTTGCAAATTACAAAATAGGTTTCCCAATTGCTGGAAACAAGCAATAGTTCCTCCTTTGGCTAAGAGAAACTAAATCTAGGAGATGAAGGACCTTAAATTTATAACTATATCGCCGGTGTTACCAAAGATCTTGACGAAAGTAACAAAACAACCTTCTCTTTAAGTATCCATCCTACTTATCGAACCTCACTTTCGCAGTCTCATTTCATCCCCTTATCACAGACTTACTCTATTTGAAAAATCGTGTCAACTTTCCATATAATAGAGGTATAGCAATCTACCAATAACTATTAAACCCTGCTCTTTCGCTCAGTTTTCTAGTAAATTCCGATCAGTTCTGTTTTTGGGGCAGGGAGTGTATACATTTAACCAGTGCAGATATATCTTTTTAAACATTTTAGCTACACGTACTTTCTCTTCTTTTTTATTATATGAAAATAGAATCTTAAGTTAGTTCTAGAATTGTAGGCATTTATTCAATGTTCCTCATTTATTTCTTTTTTTAACTAGAGTTAAACAAATCCAATACGCATGCGAAGATACATTATTGTATTATTTTGGTTGTAGTTATAATTTCTTGTTTTATTTGATGTGGTTTGGCATTACAAGATCATTTATTCATTTTATTCATATTGTTATTATATATAACAATAATTAACATTAATCGATCTATTGCGAAAGTACGCCACTGTTATGTGAGATCATTCAAAATTGCCGGGGCCTGTTTGTGAGTAACTCTATATTACTGTTATCACAATTTTCACGTTAATGCTTTTACCGTTTGTAGAATCAAATAAAAACATTGCACTTAATCAATCTGAATGGTCTCGCCTTTATCTTGATTCAAAATTACTGCTCTATGTGACGTAATTAATAGATATCGATATCGGCATTTTCACACATCTACGTGTATATCAGCGTTACAACGTGCGCCTTCGTTGCAAATCAAAAACGTCCGTCCACGAAGTGAATACAAACCCGAAAGTTTATCGACGAAAACAAACCGCTTTTCGGAAACGATAATAACGCGCTGACGGTAAGCCGCAATACCGGAAGAGAGATGATGCTATCGACGTTAGAAATTCGGACACGTTTCAAATAATCTACGGAAAAGGCGTTTCTGTCCGCTGTTTTTGTACTAACGCATATATACGCACGTACATATGTAGATAGATTTATACACGGGATAACGAAACTAATTATTAAACGCAAGCCTATATCGATACCACGCCGGCTAACTAGTTGAACGATCCTACAATACGCTAGCCGCTTCGAATAGAATACCCTTATTTTTGAATCGCGGTTCGGTCAGTTATTTGGGGTGTATCGCGCGAGGGAAAATCTACCCTTTAAACTTTCCTTCTAATAATGGAGATAGTTGAAACGTTGATGCGGGATATTCTATACGCTAAGCGCGTTCGGCTATAGGCGTTAAGCGAGGGCAGGAAACAAAACTGCTTGTGTAGCGTTTATTTCGAGATTCAGATCGGTAATACAATTCTAAAGTTGAAAATCGTTATCACTTTTATAACGTCACTTTCACCTAGATTAAAAGTGCGTATTGTTAATTTATATATGCACACTAATCTCCAATTTAATCCACTTGAAATAGAAGTGCTGGCATTTTCTACATACAAATTGTTTAACAAATTAGTTGTGCACTTGTTAGGATTTAATAGGTTCAATTGAATTTGAGCCTAAAATGACATTTACAAATATTTATTTAATGAAATAAAAAATTACACTTAGGTGTCAATTAGATAGGGTTATTTGTAAGAAAAATAAGGCTACTTCGTTCTCTGTTGTGTATAAAGTTTGATTTATCGTAATATTCTTCAAAAATGAAGTGATTGATTTGTCGTGATCCGAGATTGATATACAGTCTTGGCCAATTGTATTAGACACTCTCATAAGATAAATAGTTTAGCAGGCAGGAACATTTCGATTTTAAATATCAGTGAACTGTCGACGCTATAACAAAGCGGTGGGTACTACGAGTATATAACCAGGATATCTTGTGTTTAATATTTAATTTAGACTTAACCGAAGTAAGATGCGGTCAAATAGTCATAAGGTAAAACTTCAGCCGCTATAGCGAAAGTAATAAAATGTTCGCGATGTGTGGTTCATACCATGCTGTAACCATATGAAAGAAGTGAATCTTTAACAAATCGACCAAAAAGCGACCGAAAACGCCTCACAACGGCAATAAGGGATAGCTATATGAGATTATGCAAGAACTTCAAGAGATGTATCTAGTGAACTACTAGAGCGACCTAGAGTTTCTGTTTCTGCATGTAAAGTAAGAATAAATCTGGTAGCTAGTAGTTTACACAGACGTATGGCTCGTAGTAAACCTCGGTTGATACACAAGAAACAATGCCTTCATTGGACAAAAAATATTAAAATTGTACCATCGAAGACTGGTATAATGTGCTATGGTCGGACGAAAGTAACATAGAGGTACGTAACTATGACCACTATGATTACTAGTAGATGTGGATAATTCAAATTACTGCCTGCACTGGTCACTGTAGGTAAATTTTATTGTTAGCGTTTACAGCTTCTCAAGCGATCTAGTCCATAGCACGTTTGACGACGACGTGGAGAAGCATATCATCCCGATTGTATTGTCACTACCGTAAAATTCGGTGGAGGTAGTATCATTGTCTGAGGATAAACAAATTTGCAAAAATAAAAACATTTCTGAACAAAAAATGTGTGTAGAATGGGAGAAAATATCTGTTGTTGATTGTTATCGTCTGGTGGCAGGTAAGGCAAAGAGAGTCCGTGCTGTTATAAAAGCAGGTGGAAGAAGCACTAAATATTAAGAATTCTAATATTTTGTAAATACATTATCGTTATATACATTTTTGTTCATTTAGTTTTGTTCTATTTCTTACTATTTGGTTCCAGTCTATAAAAGTGAAGGGTGTCTAATACAATTGGTCAAGGCTATATGGTGCATAATCGCTCCATTTTGTTAAAGCATGTCCGTTTTTCTCCATTGAAGTGTAAGGAATGCTTTCCAGATACTTGGTAACTGTAGTCCGTCTTCTCTCTTGGTATTGTTTGGATTCTTCTGTATTTCAATAGCTTGCTCCCTGCATTTATCAAAGTTGTTTCCGTGTTTTATATTTCTTAAGTGTTCTACTACTGCTGGTTCGTCTGTGTCTCTGTCTTTCAACTTGATGATGTTTCTGCCTGTTTTCAAGCCAAGGTATCTCGTAGACTTCTGGGTTTTGGAGCAGTGACGTACGCTATTTCGGTGAATGTACGGCAGACGGGCCTTTCCAATAATGGTAGTTGGTCTTTTCTGTTTTTTTTAATATGTGGTGTGATGGTGTACGCAATGTCTTTGAACCTGTTAGTCGTATGTTCTTCAGATATTGCAGTTCCGCTTCAACGAGTTGTTTATCCCATATCAACTTGGATCTGTGCACTAATGTGTTTAGGATTTCCCGTTTTTGTCTCAATTGGTGCTAGAAATTTGCATTAAAGTATCATTCGTGTTAGTCGATTTTCGGTAAACCTAGCGTCGCAGTGTCTGGTTCTTTTAACTCTTGATTACGACGACCAGGAAAAGTAAGGAGCCGTCTTTAAATAAATTGTATTTGTTATGCCGTTTGTTGATAAATTTCAGTAATGTGTTAATTCTATGCGGTCTTATGACAGAATTGTTGTAGAAGCATCGGTACCAATATTTCGGTTTTAGTTCACTTGACGTGATCGTTTTGAATGCTCCCATAAAAATTTTTGCTAATACTCGTGACAAATGTGATCCCAAGCGGCACCCTCTATTTACTCATATAATTCTTCGTCGCGGAAGATGCGTTATTTACATTTTGTGACTTTTTGGATACCTTCTAAAAGACGGCTTCTTTGCAGAAAGCACAGTACTCAAATAAGAAATCACACAAATTATTATATACTTTCTCTCAATATCCAAAATTATTGATGGTACGGGAGGTCAAGTATTAAGAAGAGTATCACGGACGACCTCCTGCACCTCTTCATAAAAATAATAGAACAATGGACAACGACGATATTGCTTCTTCAGTAAAAGTACGAATAGCGAATGGATTTAAGCTGCTGAATACAAATACCATCCAAGTTGATTGGTTTTCGTCGCAAAGATGTCAACATTTTGCCAATTATCGCGTAGTATAATGCAATTTGGTAGGATAAACACATGATTATGAAATTTCGTGTTATATTACATCATCTCTTCATGCAAATAAATTATTGCATCATATGCCCGATGTTTCTACTGATAACTCGCGCCATGCCAGTGATGAACACAGCAAACATTATCATCAGGATATTACGAAGCTGGGACAAAGGTACTACGACCAAAGCTCCACCTTAATGCTGGCTAATTATTCTTGAACGCTCATCAGAGATACATACTTCCATCGTCGATATTAAACGATTACTTCAACATCGGAAGCATGAACTTTTTGAAATTTTGTTATCCAGTGTAATTGATACCGATAAATTCTCTAAAATCGGATGCGGGATGGTGGTTGATATCGTTTTAGGTTGTGACAATCATATACAAAGAAATAATTTATTTGGAAATGATTTCCCAGTCAATATTGATCATCTGATTGCTTTAGACAGAGAATCCATCAATTGTAGGATTTACAGACATATGTGTAATGTAAATTTTATTTTTTAGTTGAAGTTTCACGTCTCATCTTTCCTCTGTGGGTACTTTTCTTTTCCCGGAGGTCCACTAATTTGTTTATGTGAATAGTGCCTCCTATTTGCCCCAGTATTCGCTTGGGATGTTAGATAGAATCCAAGTTTTTCAACAAAAGACCATGTTACCAATTTCCATATCTCACAATTAGATTGACGGATGAAACGATATTGCTCAAAAATTTAATAACAGTTTAAAGAACGGGTGTCAAAACCAAGTAAAAAAAACGCATTAATGACATCCGATACAAACACTTTTATGAATGTTTAATAAACATCTCATGAAAAAATATAATTTATTGCATAATGTTATTATAAAATCCGATTCGCATTCTTGCAAAATAAAAGAGTAAGAAGAGACTAAACAAACCAAACGACTCGGAACATCGTTTGAACTGCATATTTCTCGCTTACGTTTAAATTCACCATCGTGCCCCCTCTTATCTTCTACGGAGATATGAATGCGATGGATGTCCTAACATCGCCGACCACACTGTTAATTTAGTAACGTAAATTATGTTATAATTATGCAAAACGAAGGACGCGATATTTTCGATGCATTGAAAATCCTTGACACAATTACGCATCTGTATCTGCAGACGCTGTTTTTTTCCGATGATTTATTACAAACATGCACCGCATACGCTTTATCGTAATGAACTTCCAATGACGTTTTTTCGGCAGATTATGCCACTCAGTCGTACATTCTCAGAAGCGGAAAAAATTACATAAACATCTTTTTATGCAACGCTTTCAGAGTGTTTATGTACTTGTTGATGGGCATCGGCGCACTTTGCTTATCAGTCACTAAATTAGAGTCAATAAAATGTATCCGCTCTATGTCAACTAATATTCTAATATTTTATGGACAAAAGCAATTAGATTCAAATTTAATAACACAAAACCTTCGAGAGTGTTATTTGCATTTCCGTTAAGAAACTGCTTGGAATAGTGAAGGACGATCGAACTATTCAGACTGCAAATGAATCAGTTACCATAGATTCTGATCATTAACCCATCAAAATGTAGATTGAAATAATTTACCTTGTTTTGGTTTCTGTAATGAATCTATTTTTGTTTGTTATACTTACCAATTTAGCGATATCGTATAAGTTATCTAACAGCATACTTGGAGAGGAAATGCAACTGAAAGCCAATTTTAACTATGGAAATAATACAAATGAAATATACCGTGAGCGTCACAAACTTTGGATCGAATGAGAAAATGCATTTCTGCTTCTTTCTTTTTTCTAAACTATAGTTATACTGTTATTTTGTGCTTTTCTTACAACCAAGCCCAAATTAAATCTCACGATCTATTATTTGCTTTGGCGCATAAATGATGTCTCCAGATTGACCACAATTAAAACATTTTAAATAAAGTTAAGCAAAAAATTTTGTTAATCTAACTACAACTTCCGGCAAGCCACCATTATTTTATATTTTGTAAAATTTACATTGGGCCTATGGCTGAATATATCAATATTGTATATACATATGTGTATGTATATGCGAATAAATTTGCTTCCTAAATTTCACAAATTTTCGTGAGTCCCCTCTGTTCATTACAGTTTTCTGAGTTTCATCCCAAGTTTTACCTTTCTTATCTAAAATTTTGCCTATTGCTTTATTCCAGCTTCCTTTTGGCCTCCCTCTTATTCTTTTCCTCTGTATCTTTGCTTCCCAGACCTGCTTAACCGGAATTGTATTTTCATTCCCATGCTAATTGTCTTTGTTCGACATAACTTTCTATTGATTCTATTTGTATAGCTCTCTTCTAATTTGTTCGTTTCTTATCCTGTTTCTTCTAGTTACATTTTTCACTCTTCTTATATATTTCATCTCTAAGGCTTATATCTTACTTCATGACGATTGAGTACCTAGGTTTCACATCCAAATGAATTGGTCTAAATGCAGTTTTATTTGTTTTGTTATTTCCTTTCTGCTTGTAAATCCTGAGTTCATAGCATAGTATACCTTGTTGGCTTTCTGTAGTCTATTATTAAGTTCTTCTTCTTGTCTTCCTTTTTCGTGTATTGTAATTCCTAAGTGCTGGAAATCTCTAACTTGTTGAATTTCTCTTTCTCCAAGTTGTATGTGTATTTCTTTTCCATCTTATGATATAACAATTAAATTTATTTTATTTGTATTAATTTTTGATTCCATAATCAGCGAGTGTGTTGTTCCAAACGTTTATGTTGTGTTGTTCGCGCTATGAACGCCATCTGCGAATACGCGTTTTGTAATTTCTACCTTTTCTAAATTGTGATGTCCTACACAAAAAGCTTAAGCACTCCTCCTTGTTTCTTTGATTTTTTCTAAGTCCACCTCCTTTCCAGAATACCTCTGATTTCATGTTTTTGCTAATGACACAGTTTGCTGCTTTTTCATATAAACTGTTGCCAGCTGTTATTAATTTGCAATTTGCTCCTCTTTTGTGTAGACATTACCACATTTTATTTCTGGATACCCTGTCAAACGCTTTTTCTGTTTCCAAAAATGCTAAGTATACGTTTTCTCCTGGAGGCATATCTTGTACGTTATTCCTTTTAACGTAAAAACATGGTCTTGTATCCTTTTTTTTTTTAAATCCACTATGGACTTCTAATAATGTTGGTTCAACTATTTGTCATACAGATGTGTATGTGTTGTTCCCTTTTTCTCGGATTCTCCGCGTTTGTTGACTGTCCTGGATAGGACCTTGTTGACGTTTGGGTGGCATCGCAGCTACCTTCTTGTTGAACGTGTCTCAGTATTCGATCACCGATCCATGTTCATTCCAGTAATTTATTTATACATTTCCTAGAAGTAGGTTTCAGTCACTACCATATAGTTACGTAAAAAGGTGCCCAATCACATTCATTATCAAGTATAAATTGATACCCTTTTCTCATACTCTCAACTAACTTTTGGGCATACAAGTGACAATTAAGGTGCGCCAACTTGGTCAACTGTGGAAGGATAATAGTAGTATATTAACGTATTTCTTTTAACTTGGTTTTCACGTTCTCGATTTGGTTAGCTTATGTCTCTCGTCATTTTCTGCTGCTCAAACCTTATAGAGGTGCCTTCAATACTTAGGATCATTACCATTTTCTCTCAAACCAACGTTTAGTGAAATTTAATAAACTTTTCTAATTTTTTTGCACACTTATGTTTTTGATAAATAACGCATTAAAGGGAGAACTATTGTCTGCTCATTTCCGGCGTTTGTTTATTTCTATTATGTATTTCGTTGAACTAAATGCTCACACTTTGTAATGCTACAGACTGTAAAACTTATAACAGTTTCGAAGAAAGTCTTATGATGAAATTATAAATTTAGAAAAATTATACCCGCAATAATTTAGTATTGTCATATGTAATATCGAAAGAGCTATTGAGTGAGATCGCACTTAACCGAAAGTGCTATTTAAAACGTGATTGGAGGTACAGGTCCCTGAGAGGATGTCGACATGACATATGCAAAACGGACATCAAAATATCTCCCTTCCTATTCAAAAGTGAATGTGTTGTTGTGCATCTTCAAGTGACAAACAAAAAAAAATATTTAGGATGACCCCTTTTCATGCACATACATTCATCATGTAGAATATGATCCCTATCTACTATATAATTCTCAACTGACTGTATATATTCGCATATATTCTCGTTAGTAGTAATTATTATTCAATCTTGTCTAATATAAGCTCAAATATAAAACTATGCTAATTTCGGCACATCGTAAAATTAGTCATAAAAATAAACCAACAATAAACAGCTTCATTTCATATCCTGCCGTAAATACGATACGTTATGACATTTTTTCTCATGGTCCTTGAAGGAAGTAGGCAGAATTATTTGGAAGCGAGCGAGATATTTTAGGATCATGAGAAATGCGCGATGCTGCACATTTCCAAGTTGTTTTTCCCCCGCAGTCGTCGCTAATAAAAAAATACGTTACGACCGAAAAAATTGTGCGTATCGTAAAGCGTGCCACAAATACCGTTCAAGAACGCATGATTCTATTTCTAATCTAATCTAATCTCCCGGTTGTTACATAAGTTGTAAGAATCAAGGTCTCTGAATTAGATTGAATGCGCGAGTAAACGTATCGAATGAGATGGAAAGCGTTGCAGACTGTTACAGTGCGTCAGAATTAAGCTTTGAAATGGATTTGTTTGAATTTTGTAATTGTAAGATCGTATCGCTGTATTATCACACTAGTATTGCTTCGACAATCAATATGTCGTCTGCTGATGTCAAAATAAATTAATTATGAACAATGCATGATTTTATCAATAAAATAGTATCTTGGAAAATCTCGAAAATAAAACGGTATCCTATATTTAAATGAAATTTTAGGTTTACACGTTTCAATAAGGCATATACAGGATTGGTCAAATCTGTTTACATTATCATCGTTCGTGATGTCATAGACTGAAACATCTTATACAGGCTGTTCATGAAGTAAAATAAAAAAAGTATGAAAAAGAAAAGATCTTTGTAGTTCTTATAACATCGACAGTTGTGTATTGCAATGTATGCAGTCTGCATCTATGTCTGCGAGTTTGGTTGAGTGAATGTACTATGCATACCGTCACCCGGGGTGGCAGAGTGCCTTATTTTGAAGTTTTTATGCCATATCTCCTTCGATATCAGTTGAATTGGGCTGAATTTTCACCACAATATAGACTTATATCTTTGTTATTAAGTTATAAATCTTAAAGAAATTTTAGTTACAACAGAAGGGAGGAAGGAATTATTTTCTGTGGCAACAACTTACCCCGTTTATTGAGACGACTAAGTGCCACACCAGGTTTCTCTTTGAAAAAACCTTTTATGATTACTAGTCACCCTACAGAATTCAAATGTACAGATTTATTTTTTTGAAAACTGTTTAAAAGATGGGTAAAAACAAAAAAAAATAAAAAAGGGATCTGTTTTTTAATTTTGAAACCAGTTATTATAAACTTGTAAAACGTCAACACAATTAAAATTTTTAATAACAAAACGGCAAAATACCAAAATAAGAAAACGCTGTAAATACAGCTTTCTCATGGCATTAGTGAAATCAATTTACGAGAAAGACATGTGAGACATAAAACGCTAACACACGGACATGTTTCTGCCTCCCCGGCGTCATCAGCGTGCTTTTATGTATCACATATCTTTCGCGTGAATTGATTTCACTAATACAATGAGAAAGTTGTATTTATAGCGTTTTCTTATAATGTTTGGTTAGGCATTCTTTTAGATGTGCTTTAAAAACGGCAAAAGGTTACCAATACGATCCTAAAAAAATACGAAACAAACAAAATCATGAGTTGGTGGGAATACCTTTTCTTTAAAAAATCTGCCCTAAACGTTAGGCCTAACTCAAGCTAGAGGAAACTCACTTTAAGCGAACTACGAACCGTCTTAAACTTCACTCTACAGAGTTTAGAAACTTTTTAAAAAATTGAATTAAAAAAAAGGAAAATAAGGGAATTAGTAGTCCACGTGAAACTTGTGGCTGCTGATTTCAGTCGGCGGCACAATTTTCTTTTTAATTTGTTGCTCCTGGTACAAGAAAACATCCGGAGGTTTAGGCCACTCCCAGAATTTTCTTTTCTTTCTCATACAGGTTACACTGGTTTCCGTGCTGCCATCAAAGTTAGCCAACATTAAACCTGAATAACATTTACCACGATATTTCATGACACCGAGTGATCCCTATAGGCACCCTGGTTGACGATACACATTCTGTATCCACAAGCGACACATATTACAATTTCCTAGGGTATTTTAAATCTAACGTTCATGTCGTAATTGCCTCATTTTTTTTTTGAATTAATGTTCCATATAATTACACTTCTTCATTTTCCGTACTCCTTTATTTTATTTCAGACACCTGTATATATTACGTGTGCACGATATGTGCACCATATATATACACTACCGGACATTTCTTTACCATCACTTGAAATTTTAATAGGAATTTCTAATACAGTGATCATATTTATTTGAAATCATTTTGGCGAGAATTATTTCTTCGGTTCTAACTTATCTATGGCGAAATACAAAAGAAAATGTCTATTTTAACAGCGACACTTGGTTACCTGATGCACAGAAATAAATAACAAAAAGAATACTTTTTAGTGTTGCTATAAACTATTTATTACTTATATTTTGTTGGTCCTTTATTACAACGAATTACTTCAAATATCCTCTTTCCTGAAGAATTATATAAATTTTCTAAATAAGTTTTTGGTATTGATTCAAAAGCAGCTTCAATTGCTGGAATATGACCTGTCCTGTCTTCGAATTGTTTTGCTTTTTCAGAAATTTTTCGTGCTACCTATCGAGAAGAACACTCACGTTGTTCTCTACAAATTACTGCTTGATACGTCCTCCAGTGTGGATAGCCACATTATCTTGCTGGAATATCCATTGCTGACTTTCAAATATTTCATTAAAGTTGGTCTAAAAGATCAGTACAATCGGTTGACTTCTGCCGTCTTTCCAAGACAACTAAGTCAATTACACCATAAAAGGAAATTGGTGCCCATACCATGACTCAACCGACGGCCATATGATGACGAGATAGAAATAATTTGGACTTCCTCAGATCATGATAATAGTATTGGAAACCATCAGGTTCCTCTACATTAAATTTTCTGTCGTCGCTCAAGATGACAAGTGAACCCGGTAAAATGCTAATCGAGTATCTATGTGATGCTGAAGTAAACCTGGTTTCTTGTTTAGCTTTTGTGGTCGAAGATGGGGACACTTTCAGATTATTCCACGAACTATACGTACACTTGTTGAAGTTCCAACTTCTTCCTTAATTGTGCACGCAAATACAGTAGAATTTGACGTATCACGTAAAATTGATCTACGCTCTCTCTCTGTCGTTGCTCTCGCTGTCCGATTTTTTCGGTTTTTACCATAATTGTGAAGGTTTTTTTAGAAAATTGTTGAATGTCCAATGATCTCGATTGATTTTTCTATCAATTCGATTGATTTTTCTATCAATTTCTCGGTTTCAACAGTTTTCTTGTGTAAATGAATCTTGCCTGTCCCTATTTTTGCTAATGCATTACCTCGCCTCATATCAATTATAATGCAGCAAATATAAACAATGTCAATAAATAAACAAGAGATACTAAACTAAATATCATTTTATAAATTTCGGTGCAACTTCCGTATCGAATGACTGCAATAAACTGGTGAGGGTAATCAAGTATATGTGCTCCGATAGACGAATAATAGAGGAAGTGGATTCCCAGATCTAGAGTAGGCAATTTTGATAATTTTTCCCATCGGTAATAAAAGATAGAAATATTGTCAGATTTATTTCTAGTAAGTAAATTTACTATCTTACGATTAGCATCAGAATTTCAGATGAGGGTAAACAAGTAACAGGGAGGGTATATATATTGTAATGATAATGTTTTTCTAAATTTTTTTTATATTTCTGTATTGGATATTTTCTCGTCAGTGTATGGTTCACGCCCTTATTTTGTTATCATTGACGTTGTTGTTGGTAAGTAAGGTACCGTTAGAACACCCGCTTCTTTAATTTACTTATAACATTTATTCTGTACAGTCGTTCCTTCTGTGCATGAAATTTTGCAGATATCTAATTTAGTTGTTCATTATTGACATATAATTTACAATTTTAAAGTTAAAAAGGCCGCTTAAACAACATGTGCAGTGGAGACGTAAACTCCACTATCGTTTACTCTATATATCGTTTTTGTAAAAATATTTTTGTGTTTAATTATAATTTCTTCCAAATTTATTTCTAACAGACCTATAATGTACTGTCCTCACACATTTTTATCATATTATTAAAATATGTATCACCCCGAAATTATATCACACTATCTTCAAAATTTCTCGTACGTCGGATGGATGGTATGCCTGGCAGGTTTACTTATAAATAATTTCATTCCATCAAGAGTGTGTTTACTGTGTAGCGTATCATATAGGTAAATAAGCTGAATATAATGAGCGTATCCCCGGAAACGATCCGATATAAAAATAACTATTGTCTCAAAGTCACAGAGATCGGAGTTGTCCCTCCCGAGAAAAAATCGTTATTTTTCAAATTAATTATAGTATTTGAAATTCTTCAAAGTTATTTGAAGTTAAAATCGTACCAGCTGATATTTTCTCAATAATTTGAAGTTATGGACACATTGGTGGAAGCCGAAGACCAGGATATCTACAATACGCTACAGTACGTGCAAGTGTGAGTACGATTACAAAATTTAAAGACTTCAAATTATAACAAATTTTAAAAATTTATTGTTATTTAGCTCTCATTTTGTATTTCGTTTATAATTTACAAATTTAGCTAGACAGAGGGATTGATTTAGGTATTTGTTAAGAAAGAAATTTTGTTGAATAGCTATATATACATATATTTTGCTTTGTCAGTATATTTATTTAGATACTTACATTTGATTATTTCAATTATTTAATATTATTTATACTCGAATTTAAAACAAAGAAAAATTTTAATAAAAGAACCTTTTATGCAAATTAAAAGCCTGAGACTTTCCACCACAAAATATATGTACAGAAAAATATTTCGAAGAGAGAATTACCGAGTTGTTTTAGTAACCAGAGCATATTTAAAACAAGTAGAAAATTTCATAGAACTTCAAATCGAAATACGTTATCATTCACGTAGTTTTTTTTTTTGGGACAGTCTGTATCATATACACGTAATAGCCTTTATCTGTTTTGTTCACTTATCTAAATCAAGAGACGCCTTTAAAATTAAGATAATTACATTGCATGCAATGTGTCTCTTCGCAATCCTTTAGAGGTGCGTGTAAACAAACTGCTTAAAAGGCGAATCGTCCTTCAAATTTTAATATCCACGTACTGAACGAGCCTAACATATCTAACTACGGATGATATCCTATCTTGTTTCTTCTTTTCTCGTACAAACAGTAAATACTAAACTTATATGCATGGCAAATAGGTACATGATAATCGAAAAACTGCGTCTCAACTTCCGGCAAGTAAGAGTATATCGAAACAACAAAAGCAATGAAAATATTAATGTTAACCTTGAATCTTGATTCGTTTTAATCAGTATGCATGTTACATGGCGAAACAGTGGATAAATGCTTTTGGTGACCTATATTCTTGTTTGTCAGTATAGTACAAGATTAATTTCAGTTTTATGGAGTAGGAAATTTATTGAATGTAAAACATGAACGGCGAAATAGTTCCAACAAAAATAGTTCAGTGCAATTTTGTACCATTGAGGAGTGTTTTAAATATGTATAAATTATCTTGCTGGTTGTTTAATTTTATGTATTTGTTTATGTCAAGGTAAATCAAAAGGTTTATTGATTTATGGTGCATATGACTTTAAAATATGTCCAGGACCGTATTAGGCGCAATTTTAAAACATCTTGTTTGTTATTTCAGAACATATTAATCTTATCCTAAATATTCCAAATATAGTCGACGTTTCTTTAAGTTGAAATATACTTAATGAGAACAGCACTTGCTTATCTTATGATTTACATGTAATTCAACTTCTGTAAATCGAATTCCATTAATTCGAAGTTATTTTATTATAACTTTTTTAATGACCTTCGAATTGTAAAGTCGAATTTCAGGCGGTAAAGAACTTTCATAGTTTTTGACTTCCTATAAGTAATATAATCACATGCTAAAATCATCAATATATATTAAAACCTGCTAAATTAGCGTTACATTTTCATGCAGTTTCGCAATTTATTCGAATGATAAAATTTTATATTTAAAATATTTTACGCGCAAATTTATAAGTTATACGTACAGTTCAACATGGCTCCTAAAAACAATTGGAAGCTGTAACACTTAATGCAAAGTATAAATTAATAAAAGATGTGAAAAATGGTTTGAAAAAAGAAAATTGCTGAAAATTCAGGATACCAGCTAACGTATTAGCAACGATATTGAAAAGTAAAGGGGGCATTTTAAGTCCAGATGAAATTAGGGGAGTAAGTGATACTTCGAAAAGGATTAAAAAACAGTTTTAAAACACAGATCAAAATATCGGGGCAAGCATGATATAGTTGGACGAATTTAAGCGGGAATATATCACTGCTAGGAAAAAAGAACTTGCGGGAAAGCTACATTAGTAAAATGAAGAGGAGTGTTAAGGTGGGATAAAAACATTTCATCAAGGGTGGGGAATATTATAAAAAAGGGAATGTTTTTAACGCAGACAGTACATAACCATTCTTTCGCTGTTTACCAGATAATACCTTATTTATAAAAATGAATTTTACCATGGTATCAAGTCAAGTAAAGACAGGGTGATATGCTTACTGTGTATATGTACGGTGCTTGTAAAATGACGGGTTCGGAAAAATTAAGGTGATTGATCATTAGTAAAAGCCATAAATCATAATGCTGCCGCAACATTTCTTGTGCAATACTAACCAACCCAAAGAGCATGAATAGCTAGGGACCTTTTCACCAAGTGACTTTTGATGCTGAAAAATTTGAAACATTTTATTATTTATTGTTAATTGTCCAATTCGTCTTCATTATATACTGCAAAGATTAAAATGTAATCAATTGATATTTTTCTGTCTAAGATAAAGTCCTGATTGCAATATTTACATCAATAATACCATTAGTGCCCTAGAATTTCATCATATTCAGAAATTTTTAGCATGATAAAACATTCTGGACATACAAAGCCGATCTTGTTTTGATATGACCCTTGCAGTTTTATGTTTCTTCTGTATTTTCATTCAAAAAGAAGCATTGAAAGTTGCAGACATTGCAGATTTTCATGAGAAAAATCGAAAAGTAAAGGACATTCACACTTAATTTTTCTGGGTACAGGGTATGTATAAAAGCGTAAAACCACCTCTAGAGATGGAAAACTATTATTGTCCGCTATTTTGTGGCGATACTATTTATAATTTGAACGGCTTTTACGCATAATAACAAAATACCTATATGTGTTAAATTAACAAGAAAATTATAATTTATCGTTATAAAATATGTATTGTTTCTACCCGGATTAATTTCGGTTCATGTGTAGAATTTTTGGTAAACAAATGCCGTCGCAAGACTTTATATTCCTGCAAGACAACGCTACCCCATACTTCCAAGCGAACAAACGACTGGTTTCTTAAACAGGAAATCATAGTACTATAAAGGCCAGCTTAGTGACCTGACCTGAATCCCATTAAAAACCTCTAGGGAATATTGCCAACCAAGATGTATGGCAATAGTAAGCAACGTAATACCGTCTATATAGTGAAATCTACGATAAAGAGGTGGCGGGATAGGATTCCTATTTCCACATTGACCAAGTTATTAGAGATTACGGCGACACGGATTTTTTAAGTTATTTTGAATAAAGAACGTAACACTCATCAAATTAGAATGAAAATTTATAATTTATCCGTGTTGTGTTAGTAGATCTGCAGAAATTCGTTGCTGTAAATTATAATTACTGCAAATATTTTCGGTAAAGAGTGCAATTTTTTCCAATCTTATTTTCTCTTCCATTTGCCTTTCTTCGTAGTTTAATATTAACTTTAATGCACAAGCTACCCAGGATATTTAAGAAAACAAATATTCTATTCAACAATTAACTACAAAAATTTCGTTAAGTATCTTTATTTATATATTAAATTAATAATTAAGTAATTTTGTCTAAAAGACAAGCTCATTAATTCTATTAATTTTTAAATATCTGAGCAATACCGTAATTGTACAAGTGGTAGTAACATTGTAAAAATTGTTATCTTCTTGCAGTTGTGTACAAAACATTTGATAACCTTAATTCAGCTCTGTCCTTTCCGATACTGGTTAGTTAATACAAGCGTCCTTGTTCTCACGCAACGTAGATAAAAAGTAATAAATGTAATAATACGCACAACGTTTAAATGTATTTGTTTAATCTACACTTATGCCATTCAAGTGCTAGCCCGGAAGATATGCCAATACATTCTTCACGATTTCACAAAAACGCTTTTTTTATTGATTTCATGCGAAATCATAATTACTTTTCCTTGTTTTACAATGAATGCCAAATACGTTTGAACGTATAGATTCCATAATAAATTCGTAATATTTCCAATAAATCTTTAATCTAGTATACTAATTCTACTATACATAATGTCGCATTTAAAATTTTCTAATGCGATCTCGATTTCGAAATTCAACGTTTTAGGAGTGAATTCTCCGTTTTTTAGATCTTGTTTGCATTAACCTTTCGATAATTTTTAATGTCGAAATTTAACAGTTCTACTGGATCGTAAGTGGTATCCTATTCACTTAACAGCGAATAGGCGGCGTATGTATCTCATCGTTTTGCAGCATTGCGTCTAGTGAAATCGGCTGTTTATTTAACCTTGAAATATCATCGTTAGGGTTAAATCTTAGCATACATGAACGCAGAAGTTAATTTACATATATTAATGTAGACAAAGACAATAATTTGTTATTACGATGTTACACTTTTTCAGAACGTCTAGTTAGTTTTAGTACTGAGACTAGTTGTAATATAATTTGCAAGATAAAAAACGCCTATTTTAATTCACAATATTGAAATAACTACTTTTTACTACTTTCTTCTATTAAGTATCTTTTATTAATCAGAATTAGCTTCAACATTAGGAATGTAATACATGCTGGTGTTAAAATACAATCAACGGCAGTAAACATAGAAATTCGTTTTTTTATTTGAAAATTAGGACAAGAGTGTATTAGCTTACAAAGAACTGTAGTCAAATTTTTGAAATTCCATCTAAACTATTGAATAGAATATTTGTTTTTTTTTAATTTACGCATTAAACTGAACTAAACTAAGCAGAATGGAAAATATAATAGTTATTTTCTACTATTTATTATTATATTTTTCATTACAAAAAATTATTGTACTTTTTATAGAAAATTTTTACAATAATAATAATTCACAAGAAAACTTTTACTGATTCATGAACACAAAATGGATAAATCAACAGGAAATTCACAATTCTACCTAAATTTAGTAATGAGTGTTAAGTCTTTTACTCAAAGTAACTTCAAACATCCGCTTCTTCATACCATCTACATACCTGTTGCATACAATGATTATAATGTTATATTACGTGCTTTTCCACTATTAGCGAAAGGTGCAAGCATTTTATATACTGCAGTGTAATTAAGTTCGGAACATAACATACATGCACACTGTACAAGGTACAATAAATTCACTATATACAAAACACAAACGTACAGTCCATTATTATCACATAGTTCCAATATGGTCAATGTTGAAACAGGAATCCCTTTATCACATATTTCAGTTCGTTCACATTATTATGTATCCATTATAAGCGTAAACCCTATTTAAGAAAACTGTAAATACAGCTTTCTCATGGTATTGGTGAAATCATTCACCAAAAAGACATGTGAAGAGACATAAAATGCTAACACACGGGCATGTTTCTACCTACCCGCCGTCATCAGCGTGGTTTCGAGCGGTTTTATGCTCAACACATGCAATTCCCTCTCTGCTTCTATCGCCATATCTAACCCTACAATACAAGTGATTATTCCTGGCGCTAACTAGATGATTTCACCAATACCATGAGAAGGTTGTATTTACAGTGTTTTCTTATCTTGGTGTTATTTTCTAGGCATTCTTTTAGATGTGTTATAAACCCTATTACCAATATTCTTCAAAGTTTCTCAATGAGCTACAGGATCCCTATTCACCAGAAAGAGATGATATTCTGAGAATTATGGATGCGGTTCTCATGGCATAAACATTTTCGTATTCTTTAAATTTTACTCCTGCAAACTGAAAAAACTCCGTTCTCTCGGAAATTTTTCTCTTCAAATATTGAAGGAAGCATCCATAGATTATATTCTCTTCTTACTTGAACTTCTCTTAATATAGTCTTTAGATGCGTAATAATTAATTAAATTACTAGATATAACTTAATTAATTATTGGTAAAGTAGCATAGAGTAATAGTGTTGAATAATGAAAGTGAAGAATTTTTTGAAAATTTAGTTTATTTGTATATGTAATGAAATATTTTCAATAGATATTTCAAATTTTGTAGAAATGGGGGTAATCTATTATTAGAAATTATAACAAATTTGGGTTTTGATACTGTAGAGAAGATAGTTAAATGGGCATGAATCTAATTAAGAAGTCTTTTGAATTTGAAGTTTGAAATCGAACCAGAATTTGTAAAGTTCTAATGCTTGTTTTGAATTCAATCATTATCAATTTTGGCAGTGCTGGAGCAGTTAAAATTTGAGTACGGTTTTCAGTCAGTTTCAAGACGAGCATATATAGATTAACAGATAAAAACACAAATCGACTGCAGAATAAAAAACGTAATGACATTAGTTTTCCAGTAACAATGGAAAACATATTAGACTCATCTAATACGTGAGCTTAACTTACAACTCACAGTATTTTCGATTGCTACAATATGGTTTTTCACTTGGTGTAGTCATATAGAGATACTTTAATGCAGCTTCGATGAAGCTATAACGATTTCCGAATTATTTAAGGCTGGAGATCAGGTTGATTCTATCTACTACACAGACTTGAATAAAATCTTCAATAGGGTTTACTTTCAGCTGTTGGTTTAGAAAATGAGTGCATAGAAACCAATAAGAATGTTTTGGTCTTGGTTGGAAGTTTACCTGTCAAACCGCATTCAAATTACACATGTTCTGACGTAACACAAACCAGCCATCTGGATCCAATTTCGTTCTTATTTCTTGTAAATATTATTAAATATCGCATAAATGATAAAAATTTATTCTTTCCAGACGATTTTAAACTATTTTCTATTCTAGATACCCCATAAGATTCCATAAAGCTCAGATATTGACAGAATGTCTTCTTGTCTTTAATCATCGCTAAATGCAAAATGCAGTATTTCGTTTGCCAAAAAAGAATAAGAGTATTTACAATAATTTACGTATTAATACTTGATCGTGTCGAACTGATTAATGATTTGGGTGTTGATTTGACACTGTTTTCAATTTGAATTTCTATGTCAAAAATATCATTTGTAGAGCTAACAAGCTTTGTGGTTTTGCTAAACAACAAATTTATGACATTACAAACGTAATTGGCATAATTTCTACTTTCCAGAATTTAGTGACAGTCAATTTTGGAATATTGCCCAATGATTTGGGACACTTATCCAAATTACCAAATAGATAAGGATTAACATACTTATCCCAAACGTTTAATCTTGCTGATCCTTTAAACTGCTCTTTCTAAATTTGGTTTTAAATGTCTGTACAACAAATTTGAATGTCCTAATTTGTTATCTCAGCTCTTTTCTCGCTATAGTATACCACAGAACTGTTTGTAGTTACAATTGTCTTTTACATCTGGTTGAAGGAATTGAATTTACTTCTCAACGACATTGATACTTTCAACATGTTTTATAGAATTTACTGTCTAGATTATATGTGGGCACACCCGGCCTGGCGTAAGTGTTAATCCGGCCCGCCAAACATTTTGAAAAACCCAATAAAAAAAAATATTACACTACTTACTCACACTCACTCCAAATGAGGAAGACCGAGTGATATGGGGTTTGTCGCTTGCTTCTGCGGAATTAAGTGAGCGAGCAAACCGAGTGGTGGCGATCATCAGAGAGTAAGCATCAAAGCAAGAAGATTGATTTGTGCGTTTGACAGTACCTATAAATGTGAACAGTTCTTTTCGATGATGAAAGTTAATAAATCAAAACATCGTACAAGGCTGACTGACGATAATTTGGAAAATTCTTTACGTCTTCATCCAAACATCGATGGATTAGTTTCCCAAATTCAAGCTCGAGTGTCTCATTGATTTCGTTGTCGCCATTTAACTTTCGTAGTTTGTAATAATTCCAAATTTCACGATTTAATTATAATATTGTACCTATTTTTTTCATTTCATTTTCTTATTTTAATAAATTGCATTATAGTAGCGCTGTAGTATTATTTCATGTCTCTTATCTATCGCTAAAAATCATATACTACTACTTTAAAATGCACTACTTTTAAACGCAGCCCGCGAACGTATTTGAACACTAAAGTTTGGCCCGCAACATGTCAAAGGTTGCCCATACTGGGTCTAGATTATATTTTTGTTCCGTTAATTTTAGTTTACATTTTAATAGGTTAGCTAAAAATTTCTAATTTCATTGTTTTCATTTCAGAAAAAAGTTTTGTGCAGCATTTTTGGGTATTTCTTGTTGGTCATCTCGTATTTGAATTAATAGGTCAATTTCAATGTTTCTGTGTATATATTTGATTTAAGATTAGTCCGCAAGATCGTATTCAATACTAACCTACTATGTCAAAGCATGTTTTCTAATTTACTATCGTTTATCCGAACACTATAAATATTATTATATAACTTAAATTACACATGCATGGCACGATGATAAATAATCAAGGAGGAAGTAGCGAGATTTTTTTTAGCATTGCGATATACATACGTACTACTTTCGGTCAGCGCTTATTTTGATTGCCGACGTTCGCCACTTCATTTGCGTCCCGATGCTCGAGATTTACGAGAGCTAAATTCGCGGGAAGGACCGTAAAATGCTACGGTTCCATTGCGAAGGCACTCTGTTTGTTTGTTTAAAGGTGGGATATTTTCCTCCTTCTGGGTTTTATTTGTACAATTCACTAAACGAGGTAGAGCACGCTTCGGAGCGATACGTTGCATCACGCACTTAAGGTTTATTATTAGGTTTGGCGAAATCGATAGATTAATGCGTTTCCCTAGTTGGGAAATTGTGTTCTTCGATCGGAAAGTCGACATCGTGTAAATTTATTTCAATGTGCGTGTTACGCAAGTATTACAACAAAAGGTTTGAGCAATACTTAGGTGCAGGACGTTTTTACGAGAATGAAAATATAAAAAAACGAGAGAGAGGATTCAAAATGTAGTAAATCCTCCGCCAGCGTTCACCAAACGATATTTTGCTTCTTTCATCAGCTATTATTTACTGTACAACTATTAATCCATTCATGCAATGTCTTTTTAAAAATTATCGGCGAACTTCTAAGAAAGATACAGAATAATAGACCGAAGACGTTTTCTCAGCAACATTTTTTTCAGAATTGTCTTAATTTATAGTTGAGGCTTTTCATTTAGCTGCTTTGAACTGTACCACTAAAAATTCGCATACATTAAATAAGATTAAGTAGTTACTAGTAAGTTAATTATAAAAAAGTCATTGCATCGTTTAAATAACGATTGCGAATTCTCAATTATATGAAAAACGAAAATAGTTCTATTTTTTTCTGCACCTTCGTTGATTGTGAATAGTTTCCAAACAGTCTTCCATACAGTGTATTGCTTCGTTCCCCAGTAAAACATGTTGATGCGTCGCATTTGATAAATGTGTATGCATTTAAACACTAAAAAAGCTCAAAAATAAACATACACTATCATTCAAAAGTTTGGAAACAGCAACGAATTTTACAATAAGTCACAGGTACAGTAAAATTGTATTGTGATTATTAACGAATTTATACAACATAAGTGACTGTCGTCAAATAAAAGTAAATTAATTCAAACATAATAATATTTATGCATTATTTAGCTCATAATTTCGTCGATATGTGCTCTTTTGGCTTTGATAACCGCTGCAATTTTAGGCATTCTTCGAGACAGTCCGCTTCAATTTGGTTTCCATGCATTCTGTAAATATTCCCATAGTGTTGGATGTTCTGAGGTTGTCGCTGTCTAGCCCTTCGACCAAGCTCATCCGATAAAAGCTCTATGGGGGATAAATCTGGACTTTGAGGAGACCAAACCATTAATTTTAGTTCATTTTGCAAAATACCTGACTACTGCTATTACAAAGCCAAAATTCATTACTTATCCCGACTTTAAATATTTTCATTAAGACTTTGTTTTCACGAACCTTGTATTACCACCTTATTATAACCTTATATTAAGATACTTTACAAGTTACGTAACATAAAAAAAAATAGATACCGTAGAATTAAATTACCTATATTCCTTAAAAGAATAATAAGCATGTGGTTAGAGATTCAGAGCTTTTGTCGCAAAGACGACTATGGGGTTTCGTCTTCTACTACTGATGCTAATGGAAATGGTGGGACTTTTCTTACTAATATCCCGATTATTTCAGATTTTATCGAAAATTACTATTGTTTTAGCTCGGTTTTAGTTTTTCGTTCATTCATTTTGAAAATATCGAACATTTCACGTGAGGCGTCCAACAAGGACAAAGACAAGTCTGTAAGAACGGTGTTTTGTCATTTTGACAGTTTAACTCTTTTATTGTCTTGTTTCGTCTACCTTACAACTTTAACGCTGTTGTTTTTTAGTTCCTAGTTATAAGTATTGTATGCATCTTAAATAGCTTCTCAGGCTGTCACAGTGGTTTGCCATTGTCGTAATGGTTGTCGGATTCCACCGTGTCGCTATGGTGTCTGTCCCTTGTATGTATCTGTTTAATATTATAATTCTTTGCTGGAGTGTCTTGGCCTGAGGATGTGCATAGTATTATTCGAATAAATTTTGTGATACCGAGAGATTGATCCCCTTTTTCACTTTTCTACATATTAACATGAATTCTCGCCGAGTTAACAACGTTTCTTCACTTTAAAGTTATTTCAATCACATTTTGCAATTGTTTAATGAGAACTAGGTTATATACTTTGTCAAGATATGTAATTTACGAATTCTATGATCTGAAGCATATGTGGGCAACCACCGGCCCGCTGTAAGATTTGATCCGGCCCGCGGGATATTTTGAAAAACCCAATTAAAAAAATATATTACACTACTTACTCATACTCACTCCAAATGAGGAAAATCGAGTGATATGGAGTTTAAACGCGGCCCGCGAACATATTTGCACACTAAAGTTTGGCCCGCAACATGTCAAAGGTTGCCCATACTTGATTTAAAGGAACAACATTAGTGTCGTGTAACTTTAAAGCAACACTAGATCTGGATGCCATACAATAGCCGATGCAATTGTAAACGTGACACAAAATTAAGTCCTTGAAAAGGCGCCAACTTTATTAGAACCATGTAGTTTGATAAAACGTGAAAGCAGCGACGTGTCTGTTAACAGAATAACAGTTGCTTAAGAAGAGGGTACCTGCACAAATTGAGAAGAAATCGTATTTAATAATGCAATTAGAGATTCATTAAAATAATATTTACAAATTATAAACGTCTAAATTGGGAATTGTGTTACGTAGAATATACTGCGTGTTGTAACGTTTCCAATGTTTTCAGAATCGCATATAAAAAGTTATCGGTTATATGTGACGTATATATATATACCTGTGTATTTAGAAAGGTTATCGAAAAACTAATTAATATAGATTATACATTCAGTTTCTTGTTTTGGTCTATTAATAGTCGTATTTTATTTGGCATTTTGCGTTGCAAGCGCTGCTAGAAGATTAGATAACAATAATTAGTAAAATAGTAACATATACTTATGTGACGTCCTCTAGTGAATGTATAGAATGGTGTGACGCACTAACTTTTAGTTTAAACTATAAATCTATAACTATAATTATTGCATTTTATACTGAATAAAATATATAGGTACACAGAATTTAATAGGCAATTAAATAAGCTAACATTTCTTGAAGAAAACTGTCGCTGGTTTTCACATACGCACATATATTTAAGTCTTCTGATACAGTAGATCAAGGAAAGATGCTGAATAATTATGATCGTGAATCGCCTTTACCATCTAAGCTTTCGCCAATAATATTTACTTTCGCTAGTGAAGACCATTAGGGTTGTATAATAACACCGAAGTAATCGCAAACTTAAAGTAAAGCCCTATGTTATCAAAAATTTATGAAATTTAATTGGAACTGCAAACCTGCAGTTAGTCATAACTACACTATCGTTCATATATATAGGGACGACTACAAAATTGATATTTTCTTTTGTTTAAATTGAAATATAGAGTTGATTTGTAGTAATATTTATTAATAGACACTTAACATTGCGTAAAGAATGTTTAACAACGAAGAAGAAATATTACAAAATTTTAATGCAAAGTGATTTCTCGTTAATGTACCCGCCTATTCTTGGCATCCTTCAAATCAGCCATTCCAGGTAATCGCCTGTAATTTCAGTCCATGCTACCTGGAGCCTCTGCCAAAGATCTCGTGTGCTACTCTTTTTCGAATTGTTCGGTACAATTCTTCCCGTATTAGTTCTATTGGCGACAGATGTGAAGATTGAGGTGGGCAAATCATCTTTATCCATTTACCTTCTTCCTCGAGTGACATCAAATAAGTTCCACATGAACGAGATGAATGTTTGTGATTGTTATCTTGTTCATTTTAGCATTTTCCTGTCAGATTCTCAGATAACTCCCCTTTTTCAGGATCCCATTTTTATTAAATCGCCTACAGCTGCACCACCAAAATAACCCCAAATAATCATACTGTTTCCACCAAATTTCACAATAGGGACCACACATTGCTTACTCATTTCTTCTCCAGTCCACCACCTCACAAATGATCGACGTCTTGAACCAAAGGTATAAAATTTGGATTCATTTGTCCATAATACTGTATGCCATTATTCAAGGGTCCAATCCTTGTGTTGAATGGCTCATTTCAGTCCCTTTTCCTTATTTTGTTGTTTCAGCGATAGCTTTTTCACAGCTATTCTTCCCCTTAACTCTGCTGTGCGAGATATTGACGTTCTTGAAATAATGAGTTGTTGAGTGATCTCTGGGGCGGTGGCAAACCTATTTCATTACGGAGATACTATCATAGACTGATTCTCAACGGCTGTGGTTGCTTTCTTTCACCCTGACTGTTTTCTATTACGAAGTGACCCAATTACATGCACGCTCTTCAGAGTCATAAATACTTGTTTTTTTATGCCTTTACTTTTTTTAGAGATTTGTGCTATTTCTTTTACGTATTGTAATAATGATTGAACGTTTTTCAATTGATATCTTTTGTCGTTTCGGCATTTTTAACTACGATCTTACTGACACGATAACAAATTTTAAACTTTGATACTTGCATACATTTTTCTGTATTTTTATAATATACTTATTGGAACCGTTTCGTCTTACATTATAAAAAACTCTTTGGTAAAATTTATCTGAATCTAATTACATTAGTGATTAAGCAGTTCCAATTATCGCAAAATTTAAAATAGAGCAAATATAAAGTGCAAATTTTCTGTTAAGATATTGCTATTAATATTTTTGTGTAGGCATTTGTAAGAGAATCCGGTGAAATACAGCTGCACGAAGCTGCATGTTAGCGAGGATTGATTTGTTCAAGTTATACGGTCCCAAAAGTTACGAAAATGTTTGGTCTCAAATTTTCATTCCTTAGTCGCGTGTCCAATGTAATCAATTAATGAATACCAATATAATTCCTCTCCATATGTAAAAAAATAAGCTTCCCATTTGCAAAAGGATCAGTCCAATAAAAATCTATAACGCTAGATATATACTTGATCATTTAACTTGAATCACTTAAATAAGTTTAGCCCATTCATCTCAAAACGTACATCGAGAAGTTGACCGTCAAACGCTAATTCCCAACGAACAGTTCGAAATTGTCTCGTATAAATCAAATCTGGTTCAACGGCACACCTTGAAAAAGGAACGAGCCCAATTCTTCTTCTTTGACGCCTCTAATATTTACACTGATAGATCGAAGAGTTATTGAAGCAATTCTGGTAATCTCCTAATATGTTTTACTTACTGAAAGGAGGCGAACGATACGTAGAAAAAGAGGAATCCGTAAGATGTCAATTATGTTCGACGTGGAATATTTAAATTCGTTCGTTGGCTATATATCGACTATGAATAATGAACAAGGTCAGGTAACCGATGCTCGATCGCTTTTAGCTCTGTATGTATCTACACACGTATGCGATGTGTTTGAATCTATACATATGTAGAGATTTGTTGTACGATGCCCGCTGTTAGTAGTAAATGTAATAGTGTAACGTGGTACGTTTTGGATACGTACCGAATGCAATTTACATCTAAATAAATGCCTTGCGAAACGATTATTGTGTATAAAAGTATTTCCCAACATTTCTAAATACTGAGTAGGCCGTACATGATTAACCGATTTGAATTTCTCCACATTCGAAAATCACTGATTTGAAAAGGCAGTCACTAAATTGTCAGATTGGTGAAAACTTTACAGTATATGGAGCTTTACAAAAATTGACGCCAGAATTTGATCGCTATAATATGTCAAATGTTAACTGTGACAAGTCAAAAATCTCTACTTGGAGTGCTTCTCATTCTTGAATGAGGGCATAGCTCACACACATTTACGTAAAATTTTACTGCTGGTGGGCATTACCTGGTTATGATTCATAATTTTTTATTGAACATGTCATGTCGATCACGGATCTCATAATTCTATGACACCTCTTGGACACGTGACATCCGAAGATTTCTTCTTTGAAGGTATTTCAAGAAATTCTGTAAATGCCTAAACACATTTAAGGAATTGGAGCAAAATGTTAATATTTCCCCACACATCTTGCTAAACTAGCTAAACTTTATAACTGCCAAAGGAAGACAATTAGCATATATTAGGTTCCATTGACCATATGGTATTAAAAAGAAATATTTAAGAGCAAATCAGTGGCTTACTAACGGTATTAACTCTTAGAAAAGAAATTACGGATAGATTCCTTTATATTCGTTATAATTACTAGAATAGACAATTTTATAACTTTAAATTTTCAATATAGTTGAATTGTGTCACGCTTGTGTACTATTCATGACTTTGTTTTCTATATCTTCTAGCTACTGTGTCGTTCTTTACAACCGTCCGTGAAAATATGGACGTGTATTTACTTTAGTAAAGAATATACTGAGCATTAGTTAAAACAAATTTTGAAATAAAGTTAATATTTCTATGATTACATAAACACTTTATATGACCGTTTCGTCGGTGTTTGTATCTGTCACCGCTTGTGCTATTTTCGGCATTATTTCAGTCAATTTTTACAAAACTCCACTCCCGTTCCAACATTGTTCATGGTGTCTCTTTTGATAAAGGACAATTTTTCCTGGCTTTTTTAATTCAATTGGTCCCACTTCTGTATAGGGTTAAGCTCGCGGTTTTGGGGCAGTCAAGTTATTGCCTTCAAAATATTTTCTACTTGTTCTGCCATGCAGTTTCTACACAACAGTGAAGCGCGTTTAGGATCGTCGTCATACATCAATTAAATGCTGTTTCCAGTTAATTGAAATGATCGAGTAACATTTTTCCTTTGGTGATCCCCTTGTAAAAATTTACGCATTTGTAATGATTCATAAACAGATAAGCAACAAATTGGTTTCAACAAGAGATAGTTCTAAAGTTTTGTACGGATAATAATCCTCAAATTGTATGTAATGGTAAGTTAGAATCTTACTTGAAGGTAGCGGCATAATACGAACTAAACGGTGAGGGTATGTTTTGGGTTACAGCAAACAAAAGAAACTAATTTACTTGTATGAGATATCTCCTTTATTCATCAATATTTTGCACCCAATTAGGTGCTTTATCAGGATTAAGAAGCAAAGAGATCACACATCAATCAAGATGTCACTTCCATAAACAGTCTTGTTTTTTCTAACTAGCTCATTATTAATTTTAAATTATTATATCCGTTGGCATCACACTTCTCATAGAGATACGTCAATGATCTACTTAGATTCCTCAATACATTATTTTTGGTTCTTAAGCCTGATGAAGTAAAAAGAGAAAGTATACAGGTTCATTTTGTTTGCCGCAACCTAAGATTTACCCCTGCTGCTTGTTCCAATCGTAAAGACTCCTGGTCTGTAAGAATTGAATGTCATTTATATTACCTTTTATCCGGTACAAAAATTTATCATCGAAAAGTGGAATTCCACTGTTTGTTATTTTTTTTTGCGTTTTAAGGTGTTTATTAATATTTATTATACCCTGAAAGAGCATTTAGTGTTTTGCATGCTAATATGGAATTTCCAACAATATCTCTGGTTGATAAGTTAAATATACGATAAACATTGCAGTGTCAATTTTTATGATTCTTCTATATCCTTTAGTGAATTTTTATTTATAGTATCGTTGCATAAATGCCCTATATATTCGTATACTAGTACTTTTTCGTAGCAAATTACAGTTCAAAAATGTTATTGCTATTATGATAACGCCCTAACTGCTTCAAATTTTGTTTATTTACATATTTTACTTCACATAAACAAATATTCCAGAATAATTTCTGATATTTAAATGGTATTAGGATATGTGATAACCTTTAACATAACTTTTACCGACGAAATAAATTTAAACAGGTGAGGAGATAAATCCGACCTACCAGGGGTATCTCATTCTATAATCTAACGAATTAATTAACGATTTTTATGTGGGAATAGATGAAAGCTACTATAGAAATAAATCTACCTGACTAGATTGGACAGATTTATTTTGTTTCGACAGAAACGTTTCTCGTTACTATTTATTATAGCTTCTTGCGAAGAATTTCGTTATATACTGTATATCTTTGAAAACATTGAAATAGACACCTGAATAACGTATTGCTTGATTAATAAATAAACAATTTCGCATAGAAAAGCGTCCAAATTAGTAAATAAATTTAAGCTGACGTAGTAAGTATTCAAAGAGAAATCCTTTCACGAGCTCCATTTGTAATATTATGTATAGCACCATCTGCAATATTTAAAATACATTTCCTAACTGTATTAAATTTCAATACCACTGTCCCCAAACTTCTCAAAAATCCTTTTATACAAAAATCTCATGTTCAATTCACTAACCCTACAATTAAACCTACAAAATTCTAGTAACTAACAATTTTCAAAATAATTATTAGTAGATACCCTGCAAACAAAGTGATATATTTAGAGAACGACAATAGATTGTGTATTAATGATTGCAAGTTTGTGACATTATTTCGTAAATGGAGATTATAATTTGAGATAAGAAGCAGGTCAAAAACGTTCTGTGGTTGAATCGTACCTGTTGCTTTCTTAGGTATTGTCAGTATTTAAACATCTTTGTGGGATGGGACCTCTTTCTTCAAAGACTCTGGATAGTGACCGCTCGATGAGTCTAAAAGTATGAGACTCGTTAGCACAGTGCTTGATAAGTAGGTTTTAAGTAACCAATTATTAAATAAATCAGTGGTTAATTTACCTGAAGATGAGGCTTAAATAACAACTCTTTGCAGGTTGAAATAGGGTTTGTTGTACTTGAGACCCAAACTTGCCACCAGGTTCTTTTAGTACCTGTACTGGAGAGAGAAGTTTACGAGATGCAGATATAATAGTATAACTATGGGTTGTTGCTTGTATAGAATGAACAGCAGCTTCAACTTTCTTCGTACCTTGAAATGCTAGTGAACGTCCAGAAAGAATCTGTATGGATTACTGGTTTAACTACATTAATAAAATCAGTAGCAATCTTTTCTAATTGCAGAGAATTTGATCCGTATGAGCGACTGATAAATTTACTGATTTTGCGGGAAAAAATTCTGTTCTTTTGAAATTCAGTATGCACTTCCTTGAAGTTTTCTAGTTTGATATCTTCGTTAGCTCATAATGCCCATTTTCGTATACTTATATCGTGTATTATGGTATTCAGTTCACTCATTTCCCCAAATTTTTCTATCGCGTATTGAGATATTGCTGTTAATTTTTCTCCCTGCGTTCCGCATTTTTCTAGACTCGCCTCCCATCGATACATTTGTCGTAGACAGTTTACATTTCTAAATCTCTTTTGCACCGACTATACGAAGAGTCTCTTCTTTTTTCCACTCTTCAAATAATTAACAGCGTCTTCTTTATACTTCTTATCTATAATACCGTCTTCTTCTGATGTACAGATCGCGATTCCTGCTGCAAATACTCTTCTAGATCTTCTTAAAAAATTGAATATTCGATGGAGTGCGATTTAAGCGGTTGAAGAAATTCCGTCGAAGTCCGAAGCCGTATCCATATACTTCTTGTGATTAATTCTTTTAATGTATCATGCAGTTCTATTTCGTGTCGATTTACTGGTGTTTGTCTGCCTTCAGCAATTTTAAACGACTCCATTAATAATACAATAATAATAAAATTGATTTCGTTTATAAATGAAATTTTACAATTTTGATTTGGTTATGGGACTGTTTTAGATACACTTGTAACACAGCCATTTTATATGATTTCTGTTTGTTTTTAATTCGTCGAGTAGGTATATAAATGTTATATTATAAAACAACAACGTTATCTCTATTGTATCTTTGTTTTTCTATACCTTAACAAAAACCAAACTTTGTGGTATATTATGAAAATAGTTAGAATCGAATAAATACCACCAATATCAAAATATGTATAGCCTTAAAATTGATGTTAAAAGATAATAATAGGCTAACTATAAGTTTTCAAATAATAGGATGTGGTTTGGAAATATTTTGTTTTAAACAAATGTGATATTTTTTAATATTTACGATAACAAATAACGACACACGGTACGTGTCAATTTTGTTTTATTTCTGTCCACTTGCACTAACAACAGCTGCACCTGAACCATATGAATTGGCGATTGCAGTTACGTACTTCAATCAAATTTACTTAAAATTGGCAATGCGAAGCAAATTGAGTGTACTTAAACTGTATGAAATGGGATTATATATAGTAACTGTTAACTTTTTTGATATATTATATGTAGTACATGCGTAGCATAAGATATAAATTCTTACGCTAATATCACCTTTGGAATATCCTATATTATTGAAAATACTTTAAAATCGATAAAGGAAAGATAAACAACTTGCGTTAATTTCTTTTCCATGTTATTATCATCAGCTCTAGAATAAGAGAGTAGCTGAAGAATCTTTCTTTTAAATTTTTATTCCATCTAGTTCCGTTCAAGAATAAAATCAAGAAAATTGAAAACCTGTGAATTTTCAAAGGGATGTTTTCACCCTTTCAGAATGAATTTCACCACAAATGAAAAAATATTTTCAAGTCTCCAATACTCTACTTACGTACCAAGCTTCATAAGAATTAGGCATCCGGGAATCTCAGAGCAAACTGTCTAGCATTTGGTGATCATTTTGTTCTAATTGTGAAGAATAATAGAGGATCTGCACTATAATCTAAAGAGGTTGGAGAAATAGAAAAGCAACATTTAGAAACAATCTAAAATAAAACTCAAACAACGGTAATATTAAGAATCATTGATGAAAAACCCATGAGCCAAGAGTAAGTGCTATAGAGTAAGAACAATTAAAGTAAGTCGAAGAATTTAAATACCCAAGAACAATGACTACAGAGGGTAAAATAGTAAGATCCAAATGTAAAATTAATGAGTGCAAATTAGAATTCTAAATTGTATATAATTCTTGATTAAAATTAAGAACCTGCGGTAATCCCTGCTTGCTCAATATTTCTTCCTTACATCTTTAATCTGAAACTACTCGAAATGCTACTACGAGTATTTCCTGCTATTTTATTTTTACATGAATTATTCGTCTAAAATATTCGTCAGTATCTAATGATATTATATCTGGTTGTTATAAATAAATAATGGCGATAGAAAGACACCGTTCCAGGTGAAATGGAATAACTCCTACCGGTCGATCAATATTTGTTTCTATTTTATTATTAAAGCATGTCGGAGCGGTTCCCATCGTAAATTCTCAAAAGTTCTTCTTTCCGATTCGATAATAGTACCACAATTTCACTTTCAACGTATACATTATTCATTGTTAAATATTTGACCCGGTATAATATAGCGCGGCGCTGCCAGTCGACGGTCATCAAAAACAGGTTCCGTTCGACGTTTCCCGAAACAAAGTTCGAGATTACCGCGCCAGGGAATTCTATTATTTTAAGGAAATAGTTAGGTTGCTGGCGTTGGCATATGTATAGGTCGCACCACCATTGCGCTAATATCATATCTGCTACGTATATCCGTTTATACGTACAGAAATGAGTAAAATATACGAATACACGTAGCGCAGTTATATATACATACATACATACATGCAACCGCGTAATAAAGGAATGCTTGATATCCGCAGTATTCATATCTCTGAATATTGAGTTAATATTTACATTTCTACCCTGCTCGAATACAATTAGTGAAATGTATCGTCGTCGTCATCACAACATACGTACGTACATCATTTTCGTAGTCCTTCGACGTTGCGATTCTATATATTCACGCAAAAGGAGAAATAACTCCCTAAATTTCGCGAAATATCCGCGGTATGTAAATTGAAAAGAGAGGCGAGCATAGAGAACCTTATCAGCAGGAGGATATAGACTTATAGAGGCGAATTAGTCGAATTCGCTTTGAGAAATTCACGGGTGCACACATGGGGAGCTGAAATCAAACTTAAATAAGTTACAAAAGCAACAAAACAAAATTCTTAAAATGCTGTACTCGTTAGACATACGAACACCAACACAGACTTTATATAAGAAAACTCAGGAACTGAATATTAATTAATTACTACTAGTAAACAACATACTGATGCTCTATAAAAATGAAAAACGACTTGTTAAAACCAACATAAAACTAACTAGGAATAAAGATGTAGATAAGTTCTCACAAACACTTACAAAAATAATGAACATATACAATAAACTACTACAACTCAAATATAAGACGTACAAAAAGAAAATTAATTGATTGGACACAACATAATATGAATGAATAACGGCAAGACATACCTACACAAGCAACAATTGGAGCTCTCGACACCATTAGGCCGGGACGGACTATCAACCCAAACATCCCGAGTCGAAGAAAGAGGGACGTACAACATACAGAAGCCAATACATACTCGTGTGCACATATACAATTATGCACATGTAATATAATATAGCTTTTGTAAATAAATAAATAAAAGTTGGTTTCTATTATAGGCGAGCAACAAATTGTTGAACAGAGTATTTGTTTTCTTTAATATCCTCGGCAACTTGTAAATGAAAGAAGTAATATCGAAAAAATATGTTAAACTTCCTCAGTCGTTGTTTTAGTTTTCCGCAATATCTCTCGTATTTCATTGACCAGACCCTTATCTGCAGGTTAGTTCCGCGATCTTATTCGATGGGTAGCCACAAGCATCGAATTATCTAGTAGTAAGAGCCCCTTGTAGCAATATCTTTCTCTATCCTGCTGCAACCCTTACTCGTTCTTCATACGACAGACTCCGTGTCCTTAACACTTCGAAGCCCTTTCTTCATATCTTAGTACACACCAGCTTCGTCAGAAATTTAGTTGCGGTAATTTACGACCAACACACCGATGCTGTGTTCTTATTTCCTCATTTATCTTCCTCATACTCTATTCTAACATTTTTATTACTGCTGTCCATTTTTCTCAAAATCTGCGTTTTCCAGGAATTATCATAGGTTTGTCTCATTTTTATTTTTTCACATTCAAACAAAATGTAGACTGCCTGGAAATAGGGTGGTAGTTACATTCATTATCCGCGGAACCACCCTCATGTCTAACCTTCCACGAAGTGAGTAAAGTGCCTTGTTTAAGCCGACTCGGTAACCCGGTTGATAATAAGAGTTCACGTGTTCTCGAAGCGCTGCGTTCCGAATAAATTATTAATTTGTGTGGGGTGGAGTTTACTGCAGTATCTCTGCCTGCACATTCACAGGTAGCGCATTAAATCCGATCCCACACAAACTAATAATGTATTCGAAACGCAAGGTTTTGAGAGCACGTGAACTCTCATTGGTAACCACGTTACCGGCCCGGTAAACGCTGCGTTCCGAATAAATTATTAATTTGTGTGGAATATATTCAAAATAACCTCAGAAATCCGTTTTCCTTACACTGTTTACCAACTTGGTTATTGTTGAAATATGAATTTAATCCCAATACCTTTTCATCCCAGATTTCAGCGACTTGACCTTTTATTACAAACTTGATTTTTTATAGTCCATTGTTTTTCTGAACGGCATCGTTGTCTTGCTGGAATGTTATTTGTTTACCAAAATCTATTAGAACTATTCATCGAAATTCATTTGGGTAGTATTTATTGTTATACACAATAGTTGTTCGTAATAGTACCACCACCAAATTCTAATCTAAATTAAATTTCTTCTCTTCCATTAGTAATACCATAACCGTCAGCAAATTTCAGTTTGTTTATTTGTGTTTCTTCCTCAAAGATGGTTTTGAAATTACCTTTTCTACCCACCGAAACCGTTTACTGCCAAAATTTCTTCTGGGCTATTTGGCCGTGGTCGGTTGGAATTTCTTCGGTCGAATGATTCGACGCTGAGCCACCGAAGCGAACACTTCTTGCCGCTAAAAATGTTTACCGCAGCTGTAAACGAAACGCCCTGAAGAAAGTCCAACCGATTACGGCTAAATAGCCGGGAAGAATTCTCTTCATACGATACCGGCCGTGAAAATCTACATTCTTTAATATTTTTACTATTCCATTATGTACAGAAACACGTAAATTCCAACTTTTACTATTTATAGATGTTTATCGTGGAGCTACAAAATTATATAGAATTTCGCGTAGTATCAACAATGAGATAACACTGTTTATCTTTTGTCGGTACAAGCGAGTATTAAAAAGAACGTTAAATTCTTCTGCTTATGTATTCATTTCAAATGAAAAGTTACAATTTCGCAACTTGTGTGCCACAGTAAAGTCGCCGCAGATAATCCAGAGAGTGTATCCAACTTATCTAACGTGTTAATACTTTGAATGCATTTTTAATGTTTTTATTATTGGTATGACCGTAGTACTATTATCAGATACAGACACTATCGCAATCATTGAATGATTATAAAGGATTTGATTCTCATTGCATTCATTCGTACTTTGTGCTAAAAGTACTATCTAATAAATTGGGGGTGATTCTGTGGATAATAAGTGTAACTACCGCTCTATTTCCAGGCTGCCTATATTTGGAAAGTTGTTTGAGTGTAAAAATTAAAAATTAGATAAATAATATAATAATTTCTCATAAACACAGGTTTTGAGGAAAATGGTCAGCATTAACAAAATTGTTAGAATATAGTAATTTTCTGTTTACGGCGGTTGAGGGTCTGAGCGAGTCGACGTTATATTTACGGATTTAGAAAAAGCGCATCATAATACCGTTAAAAACTTGATTTTTAATTAGTTTGTGAATAAAAAAATAAATATTTAACGTGTAATACCAGGGAAATTAAAAACCAATGAAAGTTATTGTAAAATAATGTATACATAAATATAATAGCGTATATCTTCGCAAATAAAGGATGTTCTGTTGTTCTCTCGGGTTTCATCTCGCGTTCGGCGTTGGTTCTCAGAAGGATGTATCCGGTTCTTCTAAGAACCACCGCCGAACACTGGATGAAACCCGAGAGAAAAACAGAACATACTCGTATATACATATATGACATAATATTCCCGGGTTTCTGATTGCGTGTATGTTGCATGTGTATTTCGATGAGATCTCACTGATCTTATTCTGGACACTCTCGTTCGGCTAGCAATCGGAGATGTCTTAGTCAAAACGGTCCAACAACATACGCAGTCAGAAACCCGGAAATATTATTTTACATACGGTGACCGTGTCAACACGGATATATACAAATATAAGTATAATATACAAATATAATATAAATATAACAACATGAAAAATAAAAAATGAAAAAATAAAAAACAGGCATTTAACATTTGTAACGAAGTTGCTGTAAGCCAGGACTTGAAGAAAGGACTTCGAAGAGTTGAAGGCATGGGATCGAGCATACCCGAAGGCGGGATTCATACACGTGTGGTTAGTATGTGTATGAATCCCAGATTTGATTGATGATGGCGAATCGACACTGTTCTTTGTTATGTTCGACGAGTGTTAATAGATTTCTTAACCAGTTTCCGATATTAGGATACACTGGCGCTATTATTAAATATATTGTTTATAATATCAACATTTTACCGTACAGTATTTTTGTGTGTTAACAACAACACTGGTTACATGCGTAATGTGATACACCGTATTATAAATTTCTATATGACCATATTTATATGTTAAGTGTGTGCAACATTCCACAAAATATTGTAGACAATGAAGAATTTTGGGGGAAGTGCGTTTCGGAATGGACATTGCCAACAAGAGGTCGATTATAGTATAATTTACATCTGGTGAAAAACACGATTACGGATCAAATAAAGCCAGAGTTAAAAGATATGTTTTGGTCTTCTGAGTGACGTAGATGAAACAACGGATGCAAGAAAGAATTATATATTATATGTGTTAGTGCCTACTTTAAAAAGCATTGAGGCATCGTAATAGAGTACGTATATCGAATAACGATCTTTCTCGCCCGTTTTCCAAATTCACCTCGCCGTATGAATATTACTAAGTTAGCACTGGAAGGCATGTTAATTACACAATCATTACATCAACAACAGAATCAAACTAAAATAGTAAGTAATTACATTCATTATTTTTAATATTGATAGTAACCGAGCCATACGCTACTGCGAAACCACTTGTTTCTACAGCCTTAACTGCGGCTATCCATCGAACAGGTTCGTGGAACTAACCTTAAGTAGATAAGGGTCTAGCCAATGAAATGCGAGAGATATAATGGAGGAATAAAAGAAACAAAACAATTTTAATATTGGACGATAGAACATTTCGTATGACGGCAGTAGCTGCACCGCAAGAAAAGTGCGAATCTGTGTGGTAACTGCCTGTGCTAGGCAAAAGGGAACATTCAATTAGCATTCAATTATAACTGGCATGAATTACGCAATCATATAAAATAGTGAGAGTATAAATAATTTTTGATAATTTAGATATATTTGAAAGTGATTCTGCGTAATTAAGCATATGCACAAAATAATATATATAATATTCTACTTTCTCAACGAAGATTCTATAGTTATGGCAAGGAGTAATACCGATATGGCATGATGATATAATCTGTTTCTTAAGTTATTTATATAAATAAAAACTTCAAAATGGTTGCTAAAAATGGTGATTGGAAATGCAAAAGTATTATTAGGAATCACAAAAAAGTGTGATATATTTGGAACTTATAGATCTTCATCTTTTAGAAATGGCTAAAAAGACTATAGCCTTTACTTTTACAGGCGGTATTTTTACTTGAAGAAACTGCCCAGTACCGTGCCATAGATGTTCTCATTTCCTTTTCCATAATCTAGCTATAACATATAATAAGCATACTGAATACTAAAAATTGTACACAATCGTATAAAACGGTCAAAGAGTTAAAAAAGCCCACTTAAGAATACAACGAAGAAACACAAGAATGTCTACTATCATAAATGAAACAATAGTAAAAAGATGGTAATTCCAGATCCTGCGCATTAAAAATGAGAATTCGTATGCTTCAGAATTCTGTTTATTTTGTGGTATATCTTCACGAATTTTATAGAAATTGCCACAAAAGAAAAATGCTTTACTTGCATCGAATAAATGTAATTGTCGCAATTGTTGGCTTGGTTATAAAAATAATTGTAAAGCGCGAGATGTAGAAAATGCCATCTCTTTTTAAAATAAAGTAATAAAATTATTCGTAAAATCTGCAATTTATATCTATGCACAGTATAACATGAAAAGAATATAGGCTTAAGGGTATCTTCAACGTTTGAACATAACTGTATTTATTTTATGCAACAAAATGTAAGCAAATAATACATAGATTTTATTATCGACTCTATTGTAATTGTAACCACAGAAAAATAATTATTGCAAAATATCCACTTGGTAATAAGTAAAGTGAAATTTATAATTGATGCAATTTTAATTCTCAACTTACGAAATACAACCGACTCAGGTAAGCAACAAGCGCAGTAATTGATAAGTGTTAAATGAAAGGTAAACTTCCTGATTCGAAAAATAAATCTATTTTTTCAATTGCATGCACTCACACAACCATACAACCACAACGTTTCATTGATCCCGCTCTCCACCATATAACGTAACCTCCACATCGTTGGGTAAAGAAAGCGCAACATTCCAAAAACTGAAACGCGAGCTTCGTACAGGCGAACGAATGAACTGACTAGCGCAGCTATAAGGTGTTTGAACCGAAACCACTTTCATTCTTGTAACTTGGCGCAGTTGTAGCGTAGCGTCGGTTATATTTGCTGCTTTTTTTGTCTTTGTCGTTCATCGTACGGTCGCTGCATTATTTCGAATCGACTGCGCGATGCAACGCTTGACCGCTTTTCCGAAGCCGTTATGACTATACGAGTTCTCGGCGCTTGCATCATCAGCATCGACTTCGCGTAGTCAAAGTACCGTTTTTTCCACAAGTGATTAGCATGTGGCCGTTCGCGATGCGTTTTTACACCTTCCGCTTCTTCGCCACTCTTCGTAACCACATGTTAATAGCATTGTAAATACATCCACCTGTGTAATGATGAAAGAAAGAACGCTACCGATGATCATAGGCGTCGGTACATTGAAATCCAAAATGGTGCCGATGTAACCCTTTTTGTTGCAAATTTCTATTCTTTGTCAATACGAAATTTTACGCTAAAGTACTCAACTTTAACTAAATGGGACTAACTCGTTTTAAAACCGGAAACCTCTGAAAAAAGGTTTTGTTATGAAGGCGTTCTATAGCTGTAAATACCAGTGAAAGGAATTAACCCTATTTCAATTCTAAAATTATGAACAATTCTGCATTACTCTCGTTACTTAAATAATGCTGTTTTAGAACTCTGTAATCGTCAACACAATTCCATTGGATGACACTTTTAATTGCTTCTTCCTCCTGGAAGCTTTTGCGAATCCTGCAGACATTCAACCGCTCTGTTGGTTCGAATTGATAGCTTTCATGCATAGAAAAATCAACAGACGACTTCGCAACATCCAATAAAGAACTAAAGCTAGATGTGTAATAATAATTAGAATTCTAAATACTAGTTGTCTAAAGATGTTGTGAACTAATCAAAGAAATTTCATTAAATGTTTCAGAAGTACACTTTTTAGATAGTTGAATTATTTAAAATCAAGCAAAAACAATAACTTAACATTTTGTGATAATAGATGATACACAAACTTGTCAAATAAAACACCTTGTTTCTCGTGGTGTAATGGTAGCACAATGCTCTAGTAACGCAGAGTTCGTGGTTTCAAATTCTGCCCAGACTGATATTTTTCAGAAATTTAATTACACTGGTTAATTGCAAGGAAATTGTAATGTTACCATCTTGCTTATTTAGATATTAATATTTTGAAAAACAGAGAACTTGGAGTACCAAGGTATGATTCTACTTCAAGCAAATCTACTTTAGTTCATGCGGAAGATACTCTTTGGTTATGTAAAAGACTCAGTAGATACAGTATTAACACTATTTTGTACTATGGTGAATTACTTCCTTAGATGTTATATTTATATTGAGTAGCGTGTTATGACTGATAATACATGAAACCTTACAAAATACAAAAACTCCCTCACGTAAGTTACTTAAAATTACGAAAAAAAAGACGCAATTTAACATTTTATAGCGATTTATCGCCTTTATCCTGCTACTTGGTGCTACAATCTTCAAACGCAAGTGCTACATTACTCATGCCCAGCAGCACTCACTTTATCAAACGCTTTACCTAATTTTCATCACTTACCAAAATGTTTTTAATCTCAAAATATAACTTTAACTAATTTTTGTGTTAATTTTAACACGTTTTGCCACTTCGTTCTTAAGCTTACATGACAAAATCTCCTTCTGCGTACGCTTCGGAACAAAAATAGATACTTTACCCTTTAACAGTAGTTTAGTCATTTAATTATTAGATATACTTAGAAAATGACTGACTTAATGAATTTTTTGAAATAACTTAAAAACTAATTTGGAAAATTAAAAGTACCAGTTGCTTTTTAAAAAAATATTGTCGGTTAATACATCCGCGTCTATACTAGATTTTTAGCGTCTGTTAACAATTTTTCTTATTAAAATGAAATTACTTAAAGCTCATAAGTTCTAGATCCATAATATGTGCTGTTATTGCATCTTAAAGGGCTGCTCAAAAAAATCCATGATAGGTAGATCCATTTGAAACAAGGAAGTTGATACCCGTATCCAGTTTAATTAATAGCTAAAATATTATCACAAACTTAAGTATCCTTCATAATTTTTGGAAGTATACAAAGTATTATATTTAAGTATATACATATATGATAAAATTATAATGTTCGTGCTAATTACCAACGTTTCAAATTTCTGACAAAATGTCAGTCTGAACCCATGACCTCTCCATTGCCGGCGGAACGTCTTGACTAACTAGAACACGGGATTGAATCCAAGCTCAAATCCCTTTTAATACCGAGATATCATAATGTCTGTAGATTTATCCCAAACATCTCAGCAGGCACAATGTTACTTTTAATGCCAAGTTCATACTCATCCTACCCAGACTGATATTTAGTCATATTAATTTAGTATATATGGTGTATTTGATGTTCTCTATTGCCTGTCCTGGGCAGGACCTTGTTCATGTTTCGGTGGTATCGCAATTATCTTCTTGAACGTGTTACGATCGGCGACCAGTATATAATATATATATAGTAGTGGAAAATCTCAGGCTCGTTAAAATTTTTAACTGGGTTCTTTGAATTAAACTTCCAACTTAGGTGTCTGGAATTTCCAAATTTCGTATGTAGTATCAGCTGATACACTTTATTATTGATATTTATAATTTTACGGAGTTATGTGAGAAAAATAACGACTTATTCTTTCTTAGGAGAAAAGATGCCAACATCTCTCACTTTTGTTCCCGATCTTCATCTGTCTGTTTTTCTTTTGTTCTATATCCATGACAGCCCATTGGTTCGCCTGCACGCCTGTATGGTAGGCCACTCAGTATACACCCACATACTCGATATGTGTGACATTATAAAGGAAATTGCTGCCAGTCGTGCCATCCTTTTGTCGTACGAGATATTTCGAAGATTATGAGTACAATTTCGGAATAATGCATATTCATACAATGTAATTGCAATGAGTGAGTATTGTATATTAAACGTCTTTTGAAGATGAAATTTTGAAAGATCTATTTGCATAAGAAATATGTTTACGAAAAGCGATATATAAGATAAACGATAGTAAAGTTTACGTCTCCTCTGCAAGTGTTGTTGAAGAGACTGTTTTTTTTAAACAAGAAAAATTGTGAATAATTAGTTATTTAAGGATACCCAATGTAGATATCTGTAAAACTTTAAAAAAGACCTGTACAGATTGATAAGCTATAATATATAGTAAAAACAATGATATAACGGAGGTAGTAATGACGTGCATTTAATTTGGATCAAACTGTATATTGTGTTGCATTCGTTTTTGTTACTCTTTTCTAAACTAAGAAATTTATATCAATTGTCCAGCTCGAAATTAAATAAAAGAAATATCGTTTCAATGTTATCTTTACACGTCCTTAAACCTTTTATTTAAGAGTCGACCTTTTTTTTAGTCAGCTTCGATATCTGTAAGTGTATCGAAACTGACTAAAAGGTCGACTCTTTAGATGTGAAAGAACCACCTATTTATATTTAAAAATGATGAATCGTTGCTATTTAATTTACTCAATATACTTTTTGCAATTTAAATACTTATTTGAATATTCTAGCATCGGGAAAGAATGTACTAAGTTTGAAATATAAAACGTCCAACAAGTGAAAGCAAATAAGAGTTCCTATTTCAAAATCCCCGGTGAAGGAAACGTAGAACGGAGAAATTTAAATGGTTTTGATATCTTTTCTTCATAAAAGTGTATTGAAATAGTCTATGTTGAAGGTGTAGACAATCATGTTTCGTCTGTTATTTATTTTCCTCCAAACGACGCTCCCATGTTATGACTTGTACCTTAAGAGAAGTAGAAGCCGTTGATTAAATACCAAGTTTCAGAAGTATCATTTTATACGTGGTTTCTATAATTAACCGTTCGCAGAAAAAATACCGATTTTTCTACTCGGTTGTCGTAATCGTAGATGATAACTCGCAATAAAGCAATTATTTTGGAAAGCTGATTAATAAACAGGTATTAACCGCTTTTTGCGATATTACCTTGAGAGATTAAATAATTTCAGGAGATAAGCTAAACTCCACAAACATCGCCGTAATTCTGGGAAACTATTGACGGGCACAAAGCCAGGTTAATTTGATCATTCTCGTAAGGTTCGTAATAACGGTTGTGTAGATTTTTTTATTCGAATCACCTGTAGTCGTATTGAGTAAATATCTTTTATATCTCACCAGAGAATTCTACTGTTACTTTTCAAGGCGTAGTACTTAATCTGTATGAGGAAGGATCTTTTAGAGTACTTTGCTTAATTTTCTTATCTATTTTATTTTGAAATATCTAATTTTTTGTCTCATTGCCAACTTTTGAAGACGCCGGCAACATATTCAGCAAAATATCAAGCTTACGTAGAAAATAGTTTCTCATAGGATTATACATGCAAAAATATTCGTTTAATAGTTCATTAGTGAACTTAATCAATATAGATTTTCGATCGACTATAATGGCTAGCGCTCAAATGCTCAGGCAATGTGCCTGGGGATACCTATAATAGCTATTTTAACTCATAATTACTTTGCCAGGAAAAGTATTGACAAGAATATTAGAAAAAAGATTCCGAGAGAAACTGGAAACAACACTAGAAGATACTCAACATGGATTTAGAAAAGGAAGAAGCACCCAAGACTTAATATTTGTAATCAGACAATTAGGAGAAAAACTAATAGGGAAAGAAAAGGAAATACATATATGTTTTATAGATCTTAAAAAGCTTTTGGTAGGGTAAGAAGAGAAGATGTATGGCAGAGCCTGGAAAGGAGAGGGCTAGAGAAAGGAATGATAGAGATGATTAAGGCATTGTACAAAAACAACAGGAATAAAGTCAGAACTTCCAACGCAGAATCAACTGAATTGATGCGTATTATTGAGCCCATTATTATTCTCTATATTGATAGAGACGCTATTAAAAAAGCCAAACAAAAAGGAAAAAATGTGAAAGTAGGAAACTGGAAAATGAATGAAATTAACGTACGGGAACTAATGTTTGCAGATGATATGGTATTGAAAGTAGACTCAGACACAGTTAACCGCGTGATTACACAATTTAAACGCAAGGAAAAAACAACAGTGGAGCCGAGACCAGGTCGTGCCGGACCTTCTGAAAGGAGTAAAAGGGCGCTTGTGCGCGAAGTGTTGAGAAAACCGCGAAAAAGTACAGCTGAGCTTGCGGCAACTTCACAGAAAAGTCAGCGCACCGTTCTGCGATACCTCCACAGTGTGGGGATGTATAAAAGGGTGGCAAAGTTTTTTCTTCTTTCCTTACGGAGTTTCAAAAACGGCACCGAATGGTTTGGGCAATCGAAATGCGAACGAAGCCCGAAAAGTTTTGGTGGTCTGTCATTTTTTCAGACGAAAGCAGATACTGCTAATTCAGTGATAGTGGTCGTACGTGGGTATGGAGATGTTCGTGACAGCAACTGGACGACAAATTTTTGCATCAGACGGTGAAATACGGCGGTGTGAACATCATGGTGTGGGGCGCGATATGGTATAGTGGAAGATCGTAATTAGTAATCTACGACAGAAATATAAACGCGGCAAAATATATCCAAATATTAACAGAAGTACTACTACCGATATTCGACAACGCCATTTTATCTAAAGAAGACGCCACTTTTATGGAGGATGGAGCACCCTGCCACAAAGCAAGAACAACAACCACATGGAAAGAGGAACAGGGGATCCGGATTTTACCATGGCCAGACCAATCACCAGACATGAATCCGATAGATCTGGATTACGTTTGGCACATAATCCAGACAAATATGGCGAAACGACCCCGAAAGCCCAGCAATAAGGAAGAACTCGTGGCAGCTGTTACAAAAGAGTGGTTAAATATTCCAGAAGACACCATTAATCATTTAATAGATTCTGTGCCACGACGACTCGTAGCACTTCACGCAAGTAAAGGTGGATCGACAAAATATTAGTCTAGTTTAAAAATTTTAAAATATTTTATATATATAACGAGAATAGAATCTTTTTTTTTAATTAGAAGGTGTCTATTTTATTCTGTCACCCTAGTGTATAACACATTAAGAAATACGTTTCTAGATAAGAAAGAAATACCAAAACAAATAAAGACAGAGGCGTATGAAGGAGTGGTCAGACCAACACTAACATATGGTAGTGAGTCATAGACAACCACGAATAGAATCAAAAGCAGAGTTACGGCCATGGAAATGAGATTCCTAAGAAGAATAGAAGGACTAGCAAGAAGAGACAAAATCAGAAACACGACAATCACTAATAATCTAAATATTAGACCAATAGAAATAACTATAGAGGCGACACAACTGGGATGGCTTGGACATATACACAGAATGGAAGAAGATTGAATAACAAAGAGGATATTTGAAGCCAAAACAGAAGGCAAAAACAGAATAGGTTTACCCCGAAACACCTGGAATAAAAAATGTATAAAACATTAGAGAAAAGAAGTATGGCGATGGATTGAAGCGAAATAACTGGCTCAGAACAGAAAACTGGGGAGACAATAGTAAGAGAATGAATAGTCCAACACCGCGAGGTACAAAGGACGTACGATTAAAAAAAAATTGCTTTCTAACTTGTAAAAGCCTATTAACTACTAATTGTTCATTTATGTATGTAGATGGAAACTCTCTTGAAAAATAAAACTTGTTTCTGGCTAATTATTTCTCAAATTAGTTTCTTAATAGTTTTTTGTGATCTACTTACTGACTTTCCCTTATACCTGGGCTATAAGGCTGCCATGACCCTGTTAATAAGTTTTCCTTGGAATTTGGTGGCAATATAATAATTTCTTTATTGCAATTTATGATCGAGTCTCTTAGTCATATCATTGTAAGTTGTTATAGTTCGAAATCTGCTATTGATAACACACATAAGCGAATTGTTACTTGTAAGTATTGATATTTCTTAGTTGTTTGTGTTATAATAGAGAAACCTAAAGAGTTATCCGTACAAATGGGTGCTTTAATTGTTAGTTGCCATAGAACGCGCAGAAGCAATCGACAAATTGCACGCGAATTGAATATTAATACACAAACAATGAACTATAACATACATAAATTTGCAAGTAGTGGTAGTTTTTCCAATAACAAAAGAAGTAGGCGACCGAAAAAGAAACAGTACTAGCAGAAGATCCTGTAATCGTACGGATTAGCAAAGGAAATCGATACAATGAAACGGCGCTTAGATAAGGCTACTTCGCCGACGATTTAGCTGTAAGTAACTCTTATTAAGGAAACCAAACAAACGGAAATGGTATGAGTGAGGACAAATACACATTCCTTCGAAGGTCCGCAGAAGAAAGGGTGTCGGACCAGCGTATTGTACCGACTGTCAAACACGGAAGAAGTTCGATAACGATTTACGTGTGTTTTACGGGTGAAAATTAAAGGTATTCTGAGAAAAGGAAGTTACAGAAATATTTTAGAAAATAATGCGCATTCGGGGTTGCGACTAGTCGGTGAAAACTTCACATTTCAACGTAGCAATAACTCGAAACATACAGCTGCGATATGCCCCGATTACTTGCAAGAAAAGCAAGAGGAGGGCAGCCTTAGAGTTCTATGGGAAGAATTGGAACACGATATCAGACGAAACTCTAGCAAGTAGAGCAGGTTATATTGACGAAAGCAAAATTTGGTATATATATATATATATATATATATATATATATATATATATATATATATATATATATATGTCTTGTTATTCTCTCGGGTTTTGTCCCGCGCTCGGTGTTGGTTCTTAGAAGAACCAGGTACGTCCTGAGGTTTCGATGTAATCGAATACATCTTCCTCTTGGGGTCGTGATTTCGACAGTCGAAATCACGACCATATATATATATATATATATGGCTTTATGAAGATGTAAATATTAACTAAGTACCGTTAAATAATAATATCCTCGATTCAAATGCGATTTTATTTCGAAATTAAAAAAGAAACATAGTTGTCCAAATACTTATGATTGGTAATGTAGGTGTGCTAGAAAAAATTTACACAAGCTATAGGATGAAGTATGATATATCCCAATTTTTATGAGTGATTTCGAAGTGCAAAACTAAGAAACTGCGGGAAAAGTGTAATATCAATATTACTAATTGAAGTACAAAAATAAGTTGCCGCAAGAATTTATTGTTCTTCTCTTTTAGTATTCTACTATTTATCTCCTATGCCGTGTTTTTTTAGCTACTTACCAGTATTGTTTACTTTATGCAATCACCTGGTTCAAATTCAGTTGACACCTGAAATGCTTATTTTATAGCGAAAAAGAAATTAATAATTAACAACACATTGAAATAGCAACTGACGCCGATCGATACAACGTACCATATGACTGACGTACAACAGCGGGCGCCTATCTGATGTGCGCGTAAGCATAATACGACCTTGCATTATTTTATCCGGTGTAGGTCAGCCAGTTCCAATGCTTCTGAACTATGCGATAAAATTACCATACATAATTCCTCAGTTACTGTGAAACCTGACCAAATGGATATCTATTCAGCGGGTGGATCATCCATTTAAAGTAAATGAAGTTTATGTGAAGAACCCTGTATAATGCCTTGTTACGTTATGGCTAGAGTCAGATATTCATTTGGTTTGTTTAGTAGTGGCGTTAGTGCGATGGCTTCACTCAATAGCAACATCAGTCATTGTTCCCTATAATTACACAAGCCAACACACATTTTGGTTCCTCGGATTTTTTAAGTGTAATTAAGCAATTTTGGGGTGGCTAAAACAAAAATCTCGTCAAATTTGTTCTATCAGATCTAGTTTTCGAAATTCACTCTTTCTGCCCTATTTAGGAAAAATTTTCCTAAATTAGATATAATGTAACTTTTTAAATATTACTATTTGATAACTGTGAACTGAAACACAAAAAAAATTGGTAGGAAATATTTATTATTGTTATTATATTATTATTTAACAGAAAGGTATGCATATGCATCTTTCACCTCTTGCGTGAGGTTTACCAGAACAGTCTCGCTGAAGATTCCAGTAACCAGCCGTCGTATGGGTATCCCATCTTCCTTGCTACCTTTCCTCCATAATGCTGATGTCTTTGTGAAATCTTTCCGCCTGTTCCTCACTAACATCACCTAAGTTTTCTGGAAAGCGATCTAGGTGGCTGTGAAGGTAATGAATCCTGATGCTCATGTAACATCCGAGCGTGTTAAAGTTAGAAAGCACCTGTTCTACTAATAAATAACAGTGAAATTTATTACGTATGAGTAATAAATTTCACCGTGGTGTATCTCAAAAACTAGAGCGGCTAGGAAGAAATGCCAGTTATTTTTGGAACCAGCACATCAGAAATGCCATAAATCACTTCGTATTTTATAGACACCACGACAAAAAAATATTTTGTTGGATTATTCAAATTTGTAGCAACGAATTTCCCAAAAGCTAGTTTTATTGAATATGGGTGCCCAAATACTTTTGAACGGTAGTGTACGTGTATGTGATAGAAAGCAAGAATTAACAGATGAAAATAAAAATATACTGTTATTATATATATATATATATATATATATATATATATATATTGCGATTCCAAAAAGAATCGTACATCTGTTTTCATAAATACTTGTTTGTAAATTCTTAGTGACTTTTCACTTACCTGCTTTAATGGCATTTAGATATTAAACATTATTCAACAACATGACTAAAAGATAGAATTAAAACAAATATCCACATTTAGATAACAAATTAAGAAGAAAATCCTGGAGTGAAGATTGGTAACAATCACTCATAGTTGTGGTGGCATGTCAATAGAAAATATTAGAAGAAGCTGTTTAATGTAAATAAAAAAGGAACTGACGAATTTAAAAAAGTACTCTGTCAGAAAATAAACGTAAAGTATGTTAGATTTCAAATCTATTTTTCTCTCTGATAAACTTGAGTACAAAGTATGCAAAGTAATAAGAAGTAAACGAAAAACCATGGATAAAGAGAAGGAAAGAAATCACTTGTTGATTGCAAAAGAAACCAATTTGCAGATTGCGCAGAATTTCCATGAAACAGACGGCCCTCGATTGAAGCCCGGAATACCGTGAATAGCATGTTAAAGCCACGATACGAAGTAATCTATTTGATGTAAAATTCATAATTTATCATATAAACAGATTTCTTTTGATCTTCGACCACGACACTATGAATGTTCTTAAAATATTATATCAAAATCGAATAACTTCCTGAAAGTTGTTTTAATATGTTTTCTTTAGACTTCCGCCCAATCAATTATAACATTTATAATTATAATACAGGTTTTAGGAGTATATCGTTACTTTTTCAGTGTTTTAACGTGCTCACATTTACAAGACTTTTAAGTACCATAGCGGTAGATGGTGAATCACCTTCTCTAGTTAAGTGTAACGTATATACACACACGTCCATCTAGGAAAATGATCGCTGCACCGGAATGGGGGGCGTAACCATGCAAACAATTGCCGCGGTCACGTTAAAGCAATTGCATCGGCGACAACGTCGACGACAATGAATCGCAGCAAATTAGTTTTTTCGTCGCGCCTATCCTCAGTCCATCGCGAAGCGCAACGCTGGTGGTGGGGTCGCGGTATTTAGGTTATGTTTTGCCTCCGATTTCCGACGATGACCCATTTTTTCATCCTCCTCCGTATGCGTGCGAGTGTATGAGTGAACGATGGTAGTACGCAACATTGCCGAGATGAGGATCGTCGCGGTGCTTACGACATCTTGGCCGAACGCGTCCGTCTGTTTCCAGATCCGGATCGAGCGGAAATTAGCAAGGGCGCAGAAAGAAAACGTCAGATGCTTTTAAATTTGGTTCTTGAAATGTTGAAGGAAAGTTGATTATACAGGGGAAGATTAAAGCAATGGCTATATGCGATGTATACTAAATAAGGAATAAATTTCCAATATTTGGGAGATATCGTGGACAAGTCGTTTATAAAGCCTGTTAATTACGTCATTACAACGATGCTAAACAATTGGTTTCTTTGGTATGACTTGTGAAACAAGCGCCTCCTCGCACTTTGAATATTGCCTTATTATTTTTTTTTTTTCAATATATGATAATTTAGGCTGCAACGAGCACCTACCCATAAATTTAAGTGTATTGTAAGGGGAAGCTCACATTGCACCACGTTTTAAATGACCCTTCTTTTGTTTAGCAGATTAGTTTAAAAAAAATGCTGTTTTGCTTCGACAACTTGTTTAAGATTTTGTTTGGTATGAGTTCCGAAATCTACAGTAATTTCAAGAAGATGGATATTAAAATAACCATGTTCTACCACAATTATGTTTTGACATTGGTGATACACATTATTCCATAATTCTAAATATGTACATACGCGGTAGGCGCTACAAATTCTCGGCCTGACAAGCTTATACAGGCTCAAACTCCATCACGTCATATAAATATGACGGTTCAAAGGGTAGTAGTTTTTAGTACGCCAACCAACGGGACTAACGCATGAAAATTTCTGAAATAATGAAAATGGAGTACCGCGCCTAACCACGTAAAATAACATTTAGACGGCATTTACCGTGGTTTATCTCCTTTGTATTCCACTGTAAAAAAAGTGGGCAAAATGTTTCTGTTTGGGGCAAGAATTCCTGGAAGATGCTGAACGGTCGGATCTACCAATTGAAGTGATAACGCCTCAACAAATTTCTTTTTTTCTATATCAGGCCTAGAATTTATGGCGCCTACCTCGTACATTGTAATGAAGGTGGCGTACGACATATTAAACTTCATAGTTACCGCTACGCAATCATCATACGCAGATTATATGGATAAACATAGATATAGATTTGCAGCTTTTCATCTAATTTGGACGACGAAGTATATTGGTAGTTGTAACTGTTATTACTGCACAAAATTCAAAATTAAGTGCAGAACAGTCTTACAATTAGATCTTCATTCATACATATTTCTACTGAAATTGTATATATATATATACGAGAGTATAAAAGTGATAAAAATTACATGCATTCTTTTGTTTTCTTATGTGCGTAATGTTAATTTACTTTTCGTTCATCTTCTGCGTATATTATGTTTTTCATTTATTTTATATTCTTGTTTGTTTATAATTCATTTCTCATTACATACACTCTACCTGCAACATAATAAACAATTTACTTATTTATTCATTCCTCTACGTTGGTCTTTTTTCGTGTTCATGTCGTTATCGACTTTGATACCCTATGTTGTTAATTTCCAAATAGTGTATAAAGGGCGAAGGAAGAGAAAAAGTAGTTTCTTAAACTATTCATTTAAATTTCTGCCAATCAATTTCTGCGATTTATCACCTTCAGGCCAAACGTTTACTTAGGAATACAAATTACATATAGTATTACAAAGTTTTATCGAAATCATGTACTTTTTAAACCTTGACTGCATTAAAAAATACATTGTTTCGATGCCACTAAAATAATGTTTTTTTTCCTGAAGATGTGAAACCATCGAAATTGATCACCAGAAAAAAATCATGAAATAGTTTATGAAAAGACTCCTTTTCCTTCACTTTTACTTAAATTTTTAGGAAACAATAATTTAAATATCTCGGTAGTCCAGTGGTAAGGCGAGTTCTGTATTCTCTCGAGTCACCATTCCCCGTTGGGAAAATAATTAAGGGTGCTTCATCCTTTACGACGAGGATGTGTAGTAACAAGACTATGCAACACCTTTCACAATACTATTCTTACATCTTAAGGTTCCTGCGGCTTTAATTAGCTCAAATAGTTTATAACTCAGTTGGGCCGCTCACCACCGCTAATCAAAAATCATTAAGCATTGATATACATAATGTAACAGAACCTTATATATCGTCTTTCTATTATTTCTTGTCTGATCTCCTATGCTTTCACATATTTATTTTGTCTACTCTTCTAAATGTAGATACTCATTTACTTGACATTTCATAGCAGTTCTTTTATTTTAATTGCAAAGATACTTTAACAACTGCAATATATTTTTAATGCCATGCTTTCTTTATTTTATCAAACAGTTTTTATGTCTAGTTTAATTACTCGAAAGTCGTAATGATCTAAATGATATTTTTCTAATTTAATGAATGATTCTTATCTATAGATATTAATAATCATTGTAATAATGATTTGTTGTTTAATTTGAATTCAATGATTTGGCAACTTTATAAGCCTTACACACAAATCCGTTAGATGACAGTAGTGTTAAGCATAATTAATAGAGCTGCTCAATTTTATTCGCATTGCAATGTAGGTGCGTGACTGGTAATGTCTCCTAGCTGGTGCATCATCCTTATTCTAGTTTTGGAATCGAGGTCAAACATAGTACAGTGTGCATTTTTAAGTGGTATTGCTGTAAAGCATATGTGTGCAACAACCGGCCCGCTGTAAATTTGATCCGGCCCGCGAGACATTTTGAAAAACCCAATTAAAAAAGATATTAAACTGCTTACTCACATTCACTGCAAATGAGGAAGATCAAGTGATCTTATTTTAATAAATTGCATTATTACAATATTGTCGTATTATTTCATGTCTGATATCTATCGCTAAAAATTATGAACACTACTTTAAAATGCACTACTTTTAAACGCGACCCGCGAACGTATTTGCACACTAAAGTTTGGCCCACAACATGTCAAAAGTTGCCCATACTTGCTGTAAAGCGTTTCTTAAAGTCGAACGTACGTACTTTTAGCCGAATGGGTTCTCTTATTTAAATTTTTCTTTAAAATTTGTATGCACATTAAATTAAATAATTGATGTAGCCAAATGAAAAATTTTAAAAAATTACCTAACCGTACCCCGACCCTGTCGATCTAATTTTTTAAAATATAGAAACGAAATATGAATTAGAATAAGAAAACAGTGAATTTTGATAAGATTTACAATTAAACGTAGCGCAAAGGTGGTTGGTGACACCGAAATCAAAATTTCTGTACGACTTAAGTTCCATGTCGATAGCGGATAATTTACCATTTTTTTACTGGATGAACAACTATGTTAGCACTTCTGGAATAAATATAATCGCATCATATGAATTTACCATGGAGAACATTGCTGTCGTATGTACCATGTATGTGGGAACAAGTCGAAAATATTGTAAAATCCGAATTATACAATAAAAATTGTAGTTATGTACGGACGAGAGGAGGTACATTAAAAAAATTCTATTATTACATCTGAACATCTATAACCATCACATTTATTGTTACTAGCTGGTAAACATTAGCAATTAAAGGCATGTACTGGCGAAACAATTATAAGTGTAGAGATGAATGCATTAGATCAATTCAGCCTTGAAAGAAAGCAATTGTAATATTTGTGACGGAATAATGTGTTAATAAGTGTGTGATAACACTGATAACTTTTTACGTATTATATGTAAGCTTGTGGTTGAAGAAATTCTAAAATATGTATTATCCAAACGTATGGCTCGCGGCTATTTTCAGCTTATCACAGCAGCTTGTGACTTATTCTATGACTTTCTCTCGTAAAATAAGTAGTGCTAAGTAATATAATAATGCTAAGTATCTTATTATACGCTATATTGTCAGAAACACTTGTTCTTGCTCACTAGGAAACTTGAAAATATCCACAAAATATGTTAAACTTTGATCATATACAAACAACTATCTATCAAGAAAAGTTAAACAATGTTTGAAGATCCTCAAATTGAGGTAAATACAGTGAAATTGAAATGTATATATGATGTCTCGGCGTTGGCAGATTACTCTAATTATGCCAATATTATATTGCTTATTTAAGTTTAAAAAAATAAGCAGTAACTAGTAAGTGACGCGGACTGGTAAAGCTTAGAAACCAGAATTTTTTTTAACCACAACATATATCACTCGCTGCAACAACTATACAAACATATAATAAATTGATAATAATAAACGTATAATAAAATGTTGTAGATGTACAACCACGCTAGTCCACCTGGCAAACGGTGTTTAGTATAGTACTACTTATTTTACAAACGAAAGTTAGTAAATAAGCTGCAAACTGCTGTGAGAAAGGAAAGCTGTGAGCAGTAAGCTACTTCTCTATATGTCACTAGGTGTCAGCACAATTCAGCTTTATGATACTCAGGTCACAGTGTCAATGGAAAACATAGTTCTTCACCGTCAACAATAAAATTCAAAGTTGTGCCCTCAGCTGGTAAGGTTTTGCTTACCCTGTTCTGGGATTCTCAAGGAGTGCTCCTCTCCCATTTCCAGACTAGAAATGAGAACATAACTGCTGATTCATACTGTAGAGTTTTGTTGTTGCTTCGGGATGCTATTCGACGAAAAACATCTTGGTGGTAAACATGTTCAACAAGAGGTACGCACGTGATTCAGGCGGCAACCCAAACGCTTTTATGCAGTAGGTATTAGGGCATTGATGATAGATGGAGACTGTTGAAAAATAAAGCTGGCTAACTATTTCCTTTTTTTCTTATAATAGCTTTTTGTGACCTACTTACTGACTTTCCCACGTATTTCACCTGAGTTATTACGTACCTGCGAACATGCTGCTTTTGGTACGCGGACGCAATTCGCAACTCTAATAATTAGTATATATACTAATTTAAAAGCAACGGTGTATCATATATCAATTGGTTTGATTCAGTGTTCCTCCAAAACACACTGATACTATCTTGCTGGTTTCATGCAAAAAAGGCTACTTTGTATGTATAACTCGAGTAGGGTCATTATCTCCACTTTTATCTTAACATATCTTTAATAAGTGTGTACGCGTTTAATCAGTTATATTCTTGTACGAGCAGAATTTTTACATTTTTGAATTAATTTAGTAGTTTGTTCTTAATTATTCTAGAAGCTTATTTATGTTATAGTAAGAATATTTAAAATTTAAACGAATTAATTATAAATGTAAATACTTTTTGCGTCATGAACTTAAAAAGAAATAAAAAATAATTAGTTTCTTCCTAAAGAAGAGCTTAGACTCTGAAAATTTTATTGCAATAACAATTCTGTGACCATATCTAGGCATTAAGTCTCTATAATTTTCACTCATTGTCTCAGTTATCAACAATACTACTATCCATTAATTTTCAACCAAATTTTCTATAACAATTCTGACGTAACAAGTATTATGAGCATGATTTCTTGGTATTTTTCCAATTACCTAGTTCTATGTATGTAGATATTTATTTAAGCTTCTGGCGATTATTGTCTACCTACAGTCTGCTGGAATATTTGCCTTCTAACGACCTTCACAGCGATTTTTCAGTTTCACAATACCGCAGTTGGATCAACAGAAGGTCACCGTTTTATGCAATGTCATTTTCACGTACTCTTTTTAACGTACTGTTACGTGTATTCAAACGTTTTAATTATCGCATGTACATACGCGAATTGGAAGAAAGAAATTTATGTTTCGAATGCCGCCTTACTAAGCCGAGGCAGGAATATTTTGTGCTTTCTGTAGAAAGGACATTAAAGGTAGTTATTTTGAAACTATAACATGTGGGAAGTTAAAGAAATATCTGTCTTGTCTGTAGGTTACAACGAAATCAAAGTTAATAAACAAACCTTAACACCGCTTATTTCAGTAGGAAGTAAAATACGAATCACCTAGTAAAATAAATTGTTAAAGGTGAACATTTGCAGATACCAGGCCCAGGTGTATGCATAAGTTTTTTCCGGTTTAGCTAAGAAATTGCGCCAGCGAAAAGTACACAGCGTATTAATTTGACGCATACGTCATTTTGTTCGTCTGATATTTAAACTACAAGCACACACAAGTTGAGTCCGCCAAAAACTAGTGTTTTTGTTTTATCATTTCCTGATCATGTCGAGTTTTGTGACTGGACTTTTGTTATTTTATCAAAAGAAAGAAGGCAGTTGCAAGTCATCGTTTGCTGGTAGAAACATATGGTGAACATGCTCAATCAATTAGGATACATGGGACACGGTGTCGACAATGTAAAAGCGGTGATTTCAAAATAGGAGATAGTAAGCGCTTTGGTAGACCACAAAAATACTAAACGAGCAATTCCTGGAGTTATTAGGTGATGACCTAACTCAAACTCAACGGCAATTAGCAGAAGCATTACATGTGTCATAAGAAACAATCAGCAGACGTTTGTGGGCAATGGGGAAGATCAATAAACTCGGTAAATGGGTCCCACACGATTGAATGGACATCAAATAGAAAATCACAAAGTCACCTGCGAAATGCTGCTTTAACGCCACGGAAGGAAATCATTTTTGTATTGAATTGTGATGGCTGACGAAAAATGGAAATATCTTAAAAACGCGAAGCGGAAAAAGTTCTGGCTTTCACCTGGCGAAGTCTGTCCTTCAACACCAAGGCCAAATCGCTTCGGCAAGAAGGCCATGCTCTGTGTCTGCTAGGACCAGAACGGTATTGTGTATTATGAACTCTTAAAAAGCCCGGCAAAATCGTTAATACGCAACGGTATCGCCAACAAATGATTAATGTAAGTCATACATTAATTGAAAGACGACCGGAATGGGCCAGAAGACATGGAAAAGTGATTTTCGCCGTCTCACATAGCAAAACCAGTGAAAGACACTTTGAAATGGCTTGGATGGGACATCTTTCCGCACCAGCCGTGCTCCCTAGACCTGGCACCATCTGACTATCGCCTCTTAGCATTAGTGTGCTACGGAGGCACGCGCTCGCAGAGGAGCACCACGTTAGCAATTTCAAGGAAGTTAGCAAATGGCAGTTTTTTTTGCATGGTATCCATAAATTGCCTGAAAGATGGGTGAAATGTGTAAAAGCCGATGGCCAGTATTTTGAAAAAAACAATTAATTTCCCTTGAAAGTTATGTCTCTTTTTAACAAGAAACTGGAAAAAAAACTTTCGCATACACCTGGTAGTATGGATTTTATACAATTCATATACTTTGCCAAACTAGCATGCGTCAAGAACAGGAATACATTCTCTTTGCACCATCCAAAAGAGAAAGGAAAACAAATTAGTGCGCCAAATCTACTATCAAAATTTTATGTAACTAACAAAAAGAAAGAAGATACCAAGTATTAGTTCTTGTAATTATCGTAGATAATCCACCCGAGCTTGATTGCTATGGTTTTCCTCCTAAATCCAACCCTGTTCATCTCTTTTTCTTCGGCGCGCGAGAGAGAGAAAAAGCCGGCGCGAAAATGAGTTGCGGATTACACGGAGCGCGTTTATCTAGCCCGCCGACGGGCGAATGAGAAAGACGGAACGATGGTAAGGGAACAAGGAGTACGAGCGCGACCGAGTCACAAAATGATGCGTCAGATGCACTACTCACTCGACTGACCTCGGAAAACGCTGCTGAAATGGAGACTCGTGTGTGTGTGCGTGTGCAGTAAATACGACGTTCGAAAATCGTACGGAACGGCAACGGGCGGGTCGGCAAGTCGAGTGCTTGGCCTGCCGAAAAGATAGCGAAGCGAAACTGAACGTTAGTGTACCGCGGTGATATGCTTAAATGGTACAGTAAGCGGGAATATGTTTTATAGATTTAAGACAACTGTTTTAGAATGGAATAAAAATTATTTTAAAAAGTTTGCCATATTATCAATGCATTTCGGAATGGGTTGAAAGTTTGTATTTGACAGATCAAAATGGAACGATGCACAGTCGTGGGACACATAGCTATTGCTAAACCTCACTACAAAGATAATGAAAATTTCGGTGAAATAGTTCGAAAAGTTCTTATCCAATTTGACCATCATGAAGCACTCGTTCCCAACGCGATCACGACAATAATTAAATAAACCGAATTTGCTTTATGACAAAGGAAGTCAAGACGTCCTGGTCTTGAAAGACCTGCCGAAGATTAGCGTGAAGCAGTGAAAAAAGTATCGTTCTCAACAATTGAACATTTCATCAAATTTTTCATCCTGGTTTTTATATTGCCTCCCATATAAAGTGTAGCTGATGGAAGGAATGAAACCGGTAAATCACTTATAACCTGGTCTATTTCCAAATTGAATGCTGGAAATGGACGGGTAGTGCCATTGGATCGTATATCTTCGTAGATAAACAGAAAAGGGCGGTTTCTGTCAATGATCTGCGTTATCATACGATGTCAATCGACACTTTATGGATTTGGAAGCTATAGACTTGGGGGATCTTTATTTCTAGTAAGCATACATCTGGTGAAACAATTGGGTGAGAAAAAATTGCGTGAGAAATTTGTAGCTCGTATTATTGCACGAAATGGGAATATCAATTGGTCGTCTGGATCGTGTGATTTGATGCCGTTGGACTTTCTTCTGTGAGCATATGTGAAGGGGATAGTCTGTACAAATAATCTCACAACGATTCGTGAATTGAAAGACAACATTCGAGCTATTATTCGGGATATTTAGCCAGAAATGTGCACAAGAATCCCCCGAAAGGTTTATCATTTACTGTGAATAATATTATCAATAATGATTCATGTTTTCGAAAGAATTTATTAGAAAATTTGCTTTTAGAAGCCTTGCACACATATAACCAATATGATACTCCCAAGGAAGATTGCTGTTAAAGGTACCTAACAATTTGCATTGCATAGACATGCAATGATAGATTGTTTTTTAAATTTACTACATAATTTACATTTTAACAAGACCAATAAGAACAACTTTTAATGACGATGATGTCCTTTAAATTAAAAGAGTTTTTTATCAGATACGTTAATGCAACGTCGGTATGTATTAATACCTTAAGGAACATACTAGGGAAGATCACTTACAAACAGCAAAGGAATCAACGATCTGAAAACGCTACTTTCTGGTATGCCTATATTGAATTTCTGTAGTACGACATTTCTAACCCTAACAACTAATATTGTATGATTTAAAAGTGATATTACAGTCAATAATTAATTTTATCGCTTATGTTCAAGGTAAAAATTTTTGTTATTCGCTAAATCGAAAGATAAATCAAACAAAATCTGCACTATCTATTCTTACACATCCATCTTATATATACATATGTTCATATACCCAGCACCTACAAAATTTATTCGATGGAAACAAAAACGAATCTTCGTTTACTGAGTTCTTTCATAAGACTTAAGAGTTTACAACCATCTTATTCGTTTCATTATCTTCGCTTTTATAGCATTGTGTGATTATTATACCAGATTGTTTCCACACAAACAGTATCTTTACAAATTTCGCCGTGTTAAGTTATCGTAGTCAGTGCGTCCTTTCTTATATTATTTCCACATTAAAAAATAAAGTGCACAGAAGAAAGTGAAAGTAAAAGAGTTCGTTCTCCATCTCTACTGTGAATTCTTGTTAAAATCCATGGTTGGTTGATGTAATGAAATTACTTTTATTAAAAAAAGAAAATACATTATGTTTGCAACGATCGTTTCAAAAATCTTCGAAAAAATACTTGATACCAAAATCGCCCTATTATTCTAAATCAAACAAATATTATCTCTTAGAAGCCCATTCTAAAAGAAAACCTATTTTTCTGTCTCTTTTGGAGCAATTACTACCGTCCAATGAAGTTTAGCCAACAATAGTTTTAAAAATGAAACTAATACTAAAGAAATAAATGTATTACTCTATCAACTATTAAAATTTAACCATTGTTTTTTACTATTAACAGCATTTTGTTCGTCAAGAAACCTATCTTTTGCATTGATATCACCTTGAACATCGGGATCGGCGTAATATTCCAGAGCTTTTCAGTGTTCTTTGGAAGTGGGACCAACTATTCAAATTCTATCAAGCTCATTCTACAGTAACTCAATAAGATTGAAATTGAGGCCCATAACTTGTGAAATATTCCCTTGGTTTTGTTCATTCATACATTCGCGCGCATAAAATTCTTCCCTATTACTCACTACCCAGAGGAAATAACGTGAGATTCTAATATTTCGCGATAGCGTTTATTATTCCTGGTTATTCCTTCGATTCGGTGAAACGTTCCTATTCTTGACTAAGAAAAGTAGTCCCAAATTGTAACTGAACCGCCACCGTGTGTTATGGTTTGCACAATGCAGTCCAGACGCATTCTCTTGCTAGTAGATCGTCTAAAAAACAACGTCACGCTTTAAGCGAAATATTGATTCATCGATACATAAAGCATTTCGCGACAGTTCTATCATCCAGCTCCAATGTTCTTGGGCTTACTGTAGTTTTATCAATCAGTTACCTCGACGTCTCTGACGTCCGTGGTTAAACTCGCATGCTGTTTGATGTGAGTTTTCTACGATTCCGTTTGCTTATTAGTTACAGTAAACGATCATCTGCCGGGGTGGTTATTGGTGATGATGCAGGACGGTCAGGGTTTACTAGGTGTTTGGGCTTAAATCGGCGAATGGTATATTTCACTGTCGACTTGGTTAGATTTAATCTTTCAACGATTTATTAATTTGTCGTGGGGTATTTCGAACTATGTTATCCACTTACGTTCCACTTATTACAATGATATTCAAAAAGAAACACAAATCGCATTGAAACGTTCTATACTCTATTTTTAAAATTCGGAGGAGTAAAATGGAACAATGTCGAACGGCTTATCTGTGGCAAATCATTAGGCTGTTTTACTTTATTCAGCACTTTATCAAGTGTAGGAAGTTCATTTTCATAAAAAAAAACTATGAATTAATTGCCTCATAGAATTCTTGACAGTTTCATCGTAATCAGCAATTAAGGAATGTCTTCCAGAAGTTTGCTTTGGTGCGGTAACTTGCCCTTTCTCCTTGTGTTCTTTTATGGCACAATAGATAGTAAACTGTGCCATTACTAAAACTACATACTTAAAATAAGATAACATTATAATCAACTTATCATCAATAACAGCAGTAATTCTCATTCTGGGGTCATCAGTTCAAAGTTATTGAATATATTCAATATGATTTGTTTCTCTATTAAAGATAGATGTTCTAAGCTCAGACATTTTCGCATTTTCGTATTTTCGGAGGGGATATTTGAAAAACCCTGCGAAAATATCTTACATGGAGAATATGTCAGCCGATTAGTTCTCAGAAGAACTTTTTTTGTTATAACAACTAAAATAAGGAGAGAAATTGATACAAATACACTCAAAAAAATACACAATCTAAGCATCTTCATACAATCAGCTGTTGCAACAATATGGCGGCCGACAATATATCAAATTTCGGTAGTATAATTTTAGTCGAAAACCGACCAAAAGTTAGCCTTCATTTTGGCGCTTCAGTTTAAAAACACTTCTCCGAATTAAAAAAATAGAGTGTAAATAATCAAGCCAAGTAGGGGTATGGCACTAATAGAGAAAGAGGGGATGCGACAAAACCTTTACCTTCTTGGTCTCATCGACTGTCTAATAATGAAAGTGCGGTTGGATATTCCGATTATAAAATGATAAAGTAATTGTTTCTGTTCGTAATACTTTCATTATTTCAGTTGCACGTGTGTTTAAGACAAATCTATATCGTCATTGTTTATGCAAGAAAATTTATTAAACTAAAATATTTTTTAGAGTGAAGCTTTCGCTTTTGGCCAAACTTTCCTGAACGGCAGCGTATATATGAATCTTTTTCTATATCTCAATACGTTTGCCAATTCGATGCGTTGTTCGGTTGGAATACGTCACCGTTGTACAATGTTCGCTACCATGCACGGCACAAAATACAAAACATAAGCGCGAAATACACCGCATCGCCTGTGGTCGCCCGGTAGATTGTCGAAATCTCGCGAGTCGCTGTTTCAGTCAGAGAATCGTCGGCGGTTTAGTTGTTGGGCAATGGCCGGGTTGAGTGGACGGCGCTGTGTTGTTGTTACGTTCGTCGGTACGCGTTCGATGCTGTTACTGCTACTTTCCTGACGGAAGAAATTATACGCAGGGCGCGGGGCGGTTCTGTTCTTATGTGTGGTGTGCGGTGGTTTGACCATATCCTTATCTGTTAAGTGCGTAGAGTCGATAGGAAAAGGAATATTTTCGACGGGGCGGCGCGGTCTGCAGTTTTAAAAGAAAAGTTCAAAGTTGCGCTTTTCCGTTTCCCAAGTTACGACCCGGAAAAGAAAAAAGCTTTCGCGATTCAAGCTAAGGATACTAAGTAAGAAAAGGTATATCTATTCGAAATGCATTACTTTAGAATCAATGTGTTTAAGTTATAAATCGTCAAATGCTTACGTAAGAATAACACATCAACAAATTAATTAAAACTAATAAATAAATAATCGAATTATGTATTACAAAGATTCTATACGTCGCAAATTGATTTTTTTTATTAGAAAAAATCCTACAAGTGCAATTCGTGCGAGGCAGCGGTTTACAGTTTTCTTACGTTAGCTTAAAGCCACATTTAACACACTTAACATAATCGCACTTTCTATTAACGTAACGCATTAACAAAATCTCGGATACTGTTATTATGTATATGATATCTATATACGCGTCTAAAATTGGCAATTAGTAACGTGCTACTTATGTACATACATAGGTAGAAAGATTTATAACATATGCATTTCCACGATGGTTATGATCTTTACGGTTAGTCTATCGCGTAAACTTGACTTTTTTTCGTACAGCGCAACGCAATTTGAGAGCGCGTTCGACGATGCAAAACCTTGATAAACTTCGGCGTTGTTGGTGATTATTGACGCTCAGTTTCAAGTCTGAATGCATATGTAAAAAAAACGGAGGGGAAAGCGTGATGTTTATTATTTAAGTTTTATATAAATAAACTCGTATGACGTACAAGATATGCTCCGCTTAGATAAAAATTGGGCAATTAAGTTAATTTTTTTTAGGAAGCTTATGACGAAATTTTCAAAAAGAAGGAAAACTTGTTTTATCGAAGATTGCTTTTTGCATACAGCATTATTCAAATTAATTTATTCAATCCTTGTTCTCCATTGGTGCTGTAACCGCTTTTATTATTTATTAGTTTCCGACAAATACAGTCCCTGTCCAATTTATTAGGGCCACTTGATAAAATAGTGATTTTGTTAAAATATATAATAAAAAGCGTATTCAGTTTATACAAAACTGTTCATAAACATCATCACAACTATATAACTAATATTTTGTAATGCCTCCTTTGGCTTTTATAATTGCTCTTATTGTTTTTGGCATACTGTCTATGTAAGCGTTAATGGTATATTTAATTGTAGCGTCATTTTGCCACACATCCTCAATGTTTCTTACTAATTGCTCTTTTGTAGTGTTTCTTCTCGAATTCACACGTAATTTTAGAACACTCCACACCTTCTCAATTGCATTGAGGTCGGGAGAATTTCCTGGCCAGAGTAACACTGGCACAGTGTGCGTTTCCAAAAAACCGGATGGATTTGGCCATGTAGCTTATCGTGCATGAATGTATAAGGTCCTTCAGTCGGATCTAAATCATTGATATATGGCATCAAGACATCCTCCAGTACACGCTTATATTGGTTTTGATTCACGGCGCCTTGGCAAAAATACAGTGCTCCAGGACGTTCGACTGTATACAGGACTATACCATAACTGACGGAGGGTGTTTCACCGTTTTTAGTGCACTAACTTCACTAAACCGTTCAGATGGACGTCGTCTAACAAATTGAGCTCTTTCAGTCGTGGCTTCTAGTTTTGATGCTGAATACGATCTTTAACGAGAGACATTGTTCAAACAAAAAAAGTTGCTTGATTTACATAATCATTTAAGTTATTTTGTCTTACCTTTCGCCAACCTTCAATTGTGTAATGTTGATGTCGATTTGCTCATTCATAACGTGCTCGCTTCATCATCGGTGTTAATCTTGGGTTTTTCAGGGGGCGCCTGCATTTTAATCCAACTTCGTACAATCGTCTACGTACTGTACGCGTGGATATTTCTACCACTTGTTGAGACATTATATTTTCTATTTCTTTAGCGGATAAACCTCGGTTTTAAGTTGCTAGTTGCAGTATACGTCGATCAGCTCGATTAGTAGTGATCCTTTTCTTGCCGCAAAACGCTCTTGCGGAACTTGTAGTGGGTATCTTTTCTTACATTAAAACGGCGATTCGCTGCACTGTTTGTCGATATATTTCTTTTTTCTTTGCAATTGTTCGTTGAGAATATACTCCTGTACCCAGCAGTGCCTCAATACGCAATTTTTTCTCATTTGGTATGTCCTTTTTTTACCCTTAACGAAAAAATATAAAGCGCATGCAAGCAATAACTTAAAGTGCAACACTAACACGTAAACACCGAAAAAACGTTGTTACATAAATAGATAAATAATCTTTCTACAATGGTGACCGATTCAAATAGTATTACCTCAGACTTTCACGGCCGTTTGTCATAGTCGTAACGGTTGTCGGGTTCCGCCCTGACACTAGGTTTTTGTTCCCAAAACACACCACAAAAACTATCAAGCACGGAGGAGCGAAAGTGATGGTAGGGGGATGTTTCTTTTATTATGGTGTAGGCGCTACTTACGAAATAGGTGGTATCATGATTCAGCTAAAATACATCCAAATACTCAAGGAAGTCGTGTTTTCGTATGCAGAAGACAATATGCCCTTGAAATGGATCTCTATGCAGGATAATGATCCTAAACATATGAGTAAGACCGCTAGCGATGGTTTCGAGGAAATAAAGTTGAGGTTATGGACTGGCCTGCCTAATTTACTGACTTCAACCCTATAGAAAACTTATGGACAGACAGGAAAAAAGTTGTTTCCGAGGCTATATCAAAAACTGCTGCTGAATTATGGGAAGTCATTCAATAGCAGTTAGTTGACACAATGCCACGTCGTTGTCGAGCTGTTGTAGCAAATAAAGGACATGCAATGAAGTACTAACTAATTGTAAGTCAAATATGTTAATATTGTAAGTTATTATATTTACTTTTCTATATTACTGCTATTTTATTGAACAACTTGAAAGTAGAATGGTTGTTGAGTTTTAATTTTGCTAAGCCATTGTAGTATTATATATAATATTATATATTTCAGTTATATGTACGGTACTAATAAAATCAAATCTTTAGTGTTTTCTATTGTTTGTATTTTTAAGTATTTAAAGGTACTGCTATTTTCTTGAACAGAGCTGTACTAGCATCTCACTAATTCCAACATGCAGTAGTGTTCAAATGCGCTAGACAAATAAAAATGCTCAAACAATTTTGTTCTTCCACTTTTAGAAGAGCTCGTAGACATTCGGGCATTGATATCACCTATATGCTGCATATTGCTAGGATAATTTTATACAATTTACCAATAACAGTGTGCTTAGACAAAGGAACAAAACTGATATAAACAATTACAGATTCGTAGCGCTAATATCCAATATTTCAAAAATTACCGAGAAATTATCAAAATGACAAACTTTGCAACCAAACATATTTTCCAGGAGAAACAAAATGGCTGTATACAGAAAAGACTTACTATTCGGACAATCTTTCAGATGATCGAACAAATAGTAGTTGGTTTAAAAAGCAGAGGGACTGACACTGACGTTTTGACAGATTTGTCTAGAGCTTTTGACGCCAAATCATGGGTTTTAGAGCTTATAAAACCTTTCCTAAGAGAACGGAAACATAGTGTACTAGTTTATGACATATCTAAGATTAGAATGGATTAGTCTTGCTACACTATTCCTTTTGGTGTTCCGCAGAGTCAAATAGATGCAAAAGTTTTAATATCGCAGGCGAAGTTAGAGACAGAACTAACACAGCAGTATTACAAATTATACGAGAAAAGTTCTAACGAGTAGTATAATCGATAGAAACAGACATATTTCAATACGAGCAATTACTTAGATAATTAATCATTTCTGTTATAAAGTACACTGTAATTTAATATTCTTACATGATTTTAATAGCAAACCATATCTCGCGTAATGTGTAGAATTTAAAAGGTAAAATTCACTCATCTGCTACTATTAATCATCGGTAAAGTGTTTTCAGAGTGAAATTCAGAAAATATTACCGTACCTTCTTCCATTTCCCAACAGCGTTGCCAAATTCACGTTTCTTGGAAATAATTCTTGAACACATATTAAAGTATGATACAGGATTTTAACATTGGGATCTTCAATTCGCAATTGAACAGAGAATGCTATTGCGTGCTTTGTTTGCGCCAGTTTAAGCACACCTTGTATATAGGGAAAACACCTGTAGTCACACTGATCGTTGTATAAATGGTAAGTTTGGTAAGAAACAACCCTGGACTTCCCTGATGACGTCGGTAGATATACTGCCGAAATATCACAATGCCAAAATTTCACGAACGATGGAAATAGCCAATACTATCCATCCATCGTCAACAATTTCTAAATTACTAAATCCTTTGTACGTTTACATAACTTTAGAACTTCTTTAGTGTCTTACTATTGGCGCTAGTCACTGAATGTCTACATCTCGATTCGATCCTACTGGATCCAATAGCGGTCGCGGATCCATGTATGCATATATATATATATATTATTTATATATGTATATTTATTAATAATAATTAATAAATTATATCTAACATTTAACGTAAACAAATAGTTTTCGAAGTGATATATTTGGAAACCTTTTATAATTTAAACGTATTTTACTGTTACAATTCTGTAAATTTACATTAATCTACACTAATCTCCATTTATATTTCAGAACGTGAGAAAACATTACGTACTCGACGGATGTCTGGTACATCAGAATACTGCTCTAGCGATAGCAATTTCTTTTGCTATTACAAGGTAGCAGTCCATTATTAATTTCACGTTATACTATAGTGATGGCAAGTTTATGTTAAAATCTGTCATATTCTCCATGAGTTGTTGGCGCCTACTCCATATCTTTTTAAAAATTAGTCTTATATGGAGTTATGACATCTATGTTATCATCAATTTGTTTAAAAACAAAATATATCTGTTTCCACGTAATGAAACACGTATTACTATGTTTACATAATTCTTACAGCATTGTTCTTACTTCCGTAAGCTAATGACATCATTGTAATTGGGTTTTCAAGTCGTTATACTTTCAATTGTTTGCTGTTTCGCTTTTATTTTAAGTGAAACATGCTACACGTTGATATTTTTCCGAAATATTACTTTTTGGTAGGTATCTAACGCATTAGCATATTATTTTATTAACATGTGTGAAAAAATTGCCTGATGCCTTTATTTATCTTGCATAAAATGGTTTTGCATACGATGACAGCTTTGGGTACATTGTAAAATTCCCAAAATAACCAAATAACAAAGCGCCTAAACCGCAACTATAAGATACTGACGTACTCACGAATGACGTACGTATGTATGCAATTGATTTATCATTCGTTCAACTATATTTGATTTAATCTTAGTTTCTGCGAAAAGGTCTCTATTCGGTGGTATAAGGTATATACAGTTATTCAACAGAAGATATTCCGTCTGCGTTTTGAGTTTGAGAAAACCGTTTCATTTTCTGCGTTAGCGATCTTTTTTCAGTGTTCTGAAGTCAAAATGTTTTGTGAATTAATATTATTTACTATTTATTATACAAATCATAAAAGTTTTTGGACAAACTTTATAACAAAGGATATGATTATATATTATACATAGGCGAACTTCTATTTAACAAAATAGCTTGATTAAATCAGAATTGCGTTATATCAAAACATAGTTTGACGATTACTTAGATAAAGATTAACAAAAGCCAATGCAGAAAATGTAACATATGCAACATACTAAAAATTATTTTGCCAATTTTTTACTAGAAGATTTAGAATTAACCTCATGAAAAGCTCGGCTGTCAATGAAGTGATGTGAAACTTAAAAAAAAAATCAATTAGTTGTATTTTAATGCTCTGTTATTTTTCAGTATTGAAAATATTCTTCTCTTTCGTGTAGTCACTTTGAGTGAATAACTTTGTCAAACTTGAGTTTTGCTAGAGCATTTGTTCATATTATTATATAAACGTTAAGAAGTCCTCCTTTTGGATATTAAGCTTTTTCTGGTTATTTGCAATTTTAACTGGACAATTAGATATTGACGTAACAAAATTGATGAGGAGATACCCACTTCTTACTTACAGTTCACAATTAGTGTAGCTAATTGCACGTATTACTTAAGAAGCGATATTTTAAATAAAGGTCAATTGATACTTCTTCCAGATACGTTGGACGATGTCTTCGTCAATTTTTTGAATGCCTTCCTATAGTTTGTTACAGCATTTCCTTGTTATGTGCTTTCCATTCTATAGTCCTTTTTTCCAAATTTCAATAGTGACAATCGATATTACATAAAATATTTTCTTTTTCTTCTTATATAAAGAGAAAGAATTACGTTCTTTGTTTATCTAAATAATGTTTGTTTAGTTACAGTGAGTTTATTAGTGTGACAAATATCATGAAAGAAAGTTCACTAATTAATCACTCCAAATTTTTGCACTAATTTTTTTTTATAGGAGAACGTAAAACATTCTGTTAAGCACTAACAGACACAAACCGTAAATGTGTCAATCTTTAGCTTTCCTAGCTAGGTGATGCACTAATCAATGTGTACGATATTTATGTCAGGACTCTAGGGTTTCATTTAGCAACACTTATTTGCTTTATTATTTTGTCGATTAAAACGTAGTGAAGTCTCCACATAGGTTGGCATGGGATTCATTTCCGACGGATTTACATTACAAACAGAATTTGCTTGAATTCACATTACAAACTGCTGAAGTATTAGTGGCAGACTAGAAAATTATTTCAGGAAGACCGTCGATATATGCAATAAGTCATTGACGACAGGTGCGTCCAGTTTTTCGCTGATTAGAAGTCAAGGATATCAAATACGAAACAATGTGGCTTATACCATCAATACCAGGTTTGAATGATTTATCTTTGAAATGTATCAAACAGGTAATACATTATTTCCATATAAATTAAAGTCAGTCATAATGTGATTGTCTATGGTCTATGGCAGTTTTTATTGCCTAATAATAATAGTTTCTGAAAAATGTTCATAAATATTTAGGGACAACAATATATAATAATTAAACCCAGCAAAATTCTATAGTTTCACATAAACTGTTAAATAGAATATTTGTTTTCTTTTTAACAACATCGACAACTTACACATACATTAACTTTGTAAATATTTATCAACTCCGTCAATGTTGAAATACCAATCTCATTCAACACTTCTCTATCTCAGTTGATTGGCGCAATTGCATTTGTTCATAGTCTATTACCGGCATATACCTCTATTGGCAATATTCTCCAAAGATTTTTGATGTCAGTCATGTCACGTGAGCAAGCTAGTTAACTTGATTTCCTTTTTAAGAAACCAATCCCAATTTCGATTCATCGCCGCTTTAGTGCTCTTGTGCAAATTATGCTAATAATATCCGATACCATCAAGACCGTCCAAATTAGATATCTTCTTATCAGAAAATATAACGTTCTTGCATTGATGATCCTGATCAAATTTTATTTGCTTCCATTTGTAGAAGAAGCTAATTGCAATAATGTCTTCGAATCAGTTTTTTATTTTTTTTGTAAATGGCAAAGTATCTTACTTGGCCACGGTGTGCATCGAAATGCCTAGTAGGCGTTGCAAATAAAATAAAATGCAAACATGCAATTTTGGTGTAAGGTTATATTATTCTGTTTCATTTTGACAAATTAATCTTATATTTACCCAAAGAGTAACTAATGGGGTATTTGTTCGTGTTTATCGTTTTCTCTTAATTACTATTATTTTGTTTTTTCCAACTGTATGTCAATTTTTGCCTTTTATTCTCATTTCTTGACCTATTGATATATACACAGATGTAAAAATAATATAAAAACTGCTATTATTATATAAAAAAGGACATGGTGATAAGAATTACTATTCTACTAACTAAATTAGTTTATAGAAACAATGATGCAGCCCTCACACATCTCTTAATGACGATAAGAAAAGGGCATGTAAACGATGTCGAAAAAAAAATTCGCTCATTACATACATCGTATCTCCTAATATATGCGTATGTGCATGCGTACGCGGCAGTTGATGTGTGCGTATGGTGCCACACGATCAAGTATGACCTTGCTTTAGAGGCCACGGTGCGTACTGCCACGAGTTGCAAAACTACATCCGCCCGAAAAAATTCTACACACTTTATTGGTTTTTAAGTTCGACGCCGAAGCGTTTGGCCGGTCTTCCTCGACCGTACTTCGGCTACGTTTGACGAGACGGCTTCGCTGCCGAAAACTATAACTAACGAGAATGTTAATTAAGCGGTTAATTAAATTAAGATAATCTTGTGCACCGTTATGTAAAGCTTTTTATTTTTCCTACGTTTCGTATAACGCTTGCGTAGATATATGTTTTTACTAACTGGAGTGTTTTTATAAAGAAGGTATTCAGTTCTCTTTAGGTTATAAACTCGCAATTTCCGATTATCTTAAAGTTTTTCTGTAAAAGCAATACACGCAATCCTCTAGCCCATCCATTTGCTGTTGGAAATACAGTCCTTAGAAATCGTCTTCAAAGAAATTTGCAAGAAAAACACTTTATTTATGTATATTTTAGATTTGTGATTGTAAATATATTGGTTGATCAAAGAAGATATACACTACCGTCCAAAATTTTCGAAGCAGCAACGAATTTTACAAAAAGTGACAGATACAGTAAAATTTTATTGCAATTATCAATACATTTATACAACATAAGTGACTGTCGTCAAATAAAACTAAACTAATTCAACCTGTGTCAATTTGTTACCATGCGTTCTGTAAATATTCTCATAGGTGTTGGGTGTTCTAAGGTTGTCGCTCCAAACTTTCAGGAACCCAAACCATTGATTTTAATTCATATCTTGCTGGCTTCTCCTCTAAAAAGTTTTTACAGAATCGAGTGGTATGTTTGGGCTCATTATCTCACTGGAACACAAACGGCTTATCAACAAGACGGTTTCCACACGGACTAGCATGATTTTGCAAAATACTCTTCTTTCCACATTGTTCCGCCAATTTTCACTAAATCACCCGTAGTTCTTCCAACAAAACAACCCGAAACCATAACACTGCCAGCTCTTTCCCCTGTTTATTAACGAACAAAAATTCTTCTTTTGCACACTGAATAACTGAAATTTCGACTCGTTGGTCCACAAGACTGCCATCCAATCACCAGTTTGTGTTCTCTCTTGCCCATGTTAATCGTTTCTCTTTATGCATGCATTTTAAAAATGTTTTTTTTGTGGCCGATACGTCCCTTTAAACCTACTGCCAATAATCGCGTATTGACGGTGGTAATAGAATCATTTGTATTAACGCGCGTTGCGATATCCGGTGCCGTTAGACGTCGATCTCGTTTCGAAGTCGTTATTATAAATCTATATTTAGCTCCAGACGTCACCCGTGGCCGCTCACTTCGTATTGTAACAAAATTTTGTCCTGTTTCTCTTCTGCAGGCCAATGTGTAATGCACACCATTCGGTGAAATCCCTAACCTCAGAGCAATTTCTCTCCCGGTATATCTTTCGTCGCGAGAGTACAAATATTACTACGTTGTTCTACAGTCAACGTTTTGGCATTTTTACGTTCAGTACTTTACCAAATTGTTACAGTTGCGTAGTAATTTCAAAATACTAGTACCGCACAGAAAAGCGATAAGACACTAACAATTAATACCGTCAAACAATAGTCGTTTTCTTGGAAAAGAATTTACGATTTCACGATATGTCTATCAGTTGTATTATTTTAAAGGAATTTCAACTTGCTTCTAAACTTATGGAGGGTAGTGTACATATGTTTTTATAATAAAGTGTCCTTTATGTTGGTTTTAGTACGTTTGCAATGGGCAAAACTGTACGCAATATTTGTATTTGAAGATTAGAGGAAGGTAAGTACGTAATAAACCTTACCATTATTTAATCAATTTTTGAACATATCAAATGCAAGCTAAGTTTTTGTTAGTTTTGTTCTCTGTTCATCAACTGATTTATAAAAATAGTCCAATCGAAAATATATGTCGTGCTTTAAATATATAGTTGTGAAAAATCTGTATTTAAAACATGCAAAAAGAAATTTGACGGAATCGTTAAAGCCAAAAAAGATTTAAAGAAATTTTAAGTGTGTATTGCTTTATAGTGCATAAATAAAACTTTTATACTGAGAATGGAAATGTAAATTATGTTCGATATTACGAAAATATCGTATACAACATTTCTATTCTCATTATAAACTTGAATTGTTCCCATTATTACTGCTTTTTTCCTGACAAGAATAGTTTGAATTCCATAAAGAGAGAAATCCAAATGCAGTTGATTAACAAAGTGTAGTAGTTATTGTGAAAGAAGTTCTAGTTGTATTTCGAATGCATTTAAAAAAACTATAGCGGGCACGTAACTGATTATTGAATCATAAACAAACACATTTCTTAGATATTTCTGATATTTTACTATTTTCTACACAAAAACGGCGCGTAGTTTTGCTTGATATGATTCATTGTGTTCTTTTTCTAGACAGTATGTTATAAACATGTTTTACATTTCTCAAAATGATGTTAACCTTTCCAGCTGATTGCGTGAGCAGATCTGAATGCTTCTTGTAAACAGGACATCAGTGAAAATATGTGTCATAATCACAACGATTGCAAAAACAAATTGTGGTTGTATAATTCACAGGTATGCCAACGTTTAAGCATTTATGTAGAGAGGGGAGAGAATTAGATCAAGTTTTTTCGTTTATATCGTCTCTTATTCCAATAAGAAATTGTTTGAATGCACTATGAATACTGTAGCTTTATCCGCTCTAGTCCATCATCTTGAAAACGTTAGGAGAAAATGAAATTTCTAGTGAAAAAAACAATTTAGAAGGCAACGCATTTCTCAAAATATTGATTAGTTGAATGAAGATTGATATCGCTTCTTCATGAAAATATGCTATAGCATACGTAATAATACTAACATTTTACACGGTTTTGTATGATGCCATTCACACTAGAGGCATGTTCTTGCATCTGTTCTCTAGAGTGATTTTTATATTTCTTATATTGTCCCTCCCATAATATAGGCTGTTCTCGATACAGTTCCATTGCAAATGCAAGTGTTGTACACAGTCTACATTAATTTTTCTCCTAATGTTGCGTACACATCTTCATACAGAGAAATACTGTTCTATCTTGTTTTTGTTTTTCAATAAACTAAACGCCGGGCCGATAATGTTGTTTGGAATCGAAATAAAACAGGAACCTTTTGATCTTTTGGTTTGCCAAAAAGAAAAACAAATAAAAAAAAGATGTGAAATGTCACGTACGTGTTTTTGTTTTGTTGGGGAATTGTTGAAAATCTGTGAGTTGCTCTCTTGTTTTTGTTTTGTTGACTTGGCCATGAATTCGGCAATACACAATTTGCATTCCAAATAATTTCACTTGAAATTCACTATGGTTAGCATATTGATACCGTATTTCGTTTTGTACCCATTGTTTTGTAGCTCGTGTGATAACATTACCCAGCTATTCTAAATTTTAACTCATGAATTTAGGAAAATGTTGTTCTTTTTACACATCTTGTGACTATGCATTGCACAACTCTTGCTTTGATACAAAACAGTTACGACGCATTCGCAGGTATTGTGGTAAACTCCACACCACACAAATTGAAACGCTGTGATAGGAATAAATTATTAATTTGTGTTGTAATATATATCTGCATATAAAGTTTCTCTTATATATTGTGATTACTTTGTTCTAACATGCATCTTTTGTTTCAAAGTGATCTGCATTAGTTGTTCTTTCCGTGATCAAAAGATACAATTCTTGTATTTCCTCTTTCTTTTTCTTTCTTATTCCTTCCTTTTTTTATATTTCTGATCATTTATTGTTTTGGCTTTACTACATACAGAAAGTTTTGTCAAATCTTAAAAATATACTTTAAAATATCACAACTAGATTGAAATAGTAGTCTTCAAGCTTTCATGGCCATTATAGTAAAAAACTTAACCAATATTTTTTAAGGAAAAGAACCCTTTTCATTTGAACTGCCAAAATAATGTTGGTATTAGTAATAATAACAAAGCATTAATACAAACGAAGTGTAGTTACAAAGAATAAATTTATCTACATACATAGAAATAATAAACACGATACAGTCACATCTAAAAAGCAATAACTGTCCTATAAAAGCAGTACCTACTCTGTATGAATAACGCTGGGCAGCAATTTGAATATTTAAAATAGAGTTTAGATTATTTGCAGCTTTTTTTCTTTGATAAAAATTGAATTTTATTTTAGTTAGAATACTGAATACTTACCATATTTCATCATAGATGATCAAAGCAAGAAGAATTGAAAGGATGAAAGAAAAAAATAATAATTCATTCTTTCAAGAATTTTAACTGTTACAACACCCGAGGTACACCAATTTTAAAGTAGCCAAGGTCTAATAAACGTCAGGGCTAAGGTCTGGGTATTACCGTCTAGCTTCGACACCGATCGCATTGGCCATGATTTAATATTTTCCTGAAAAAGGAATACAGGACACGCTGATCAAATTTTTATACCTTTTGTGGTTTTCGAGATATCCTGTAAAAACATCGAAAATAAGACAACTGTGCATCTCGATACGTGTATATCTGAAACCCTCATATACAAATGTAAAAAATGATGCCAGAAAAGGTTTAGGGTTCAGTGAATGAGCAACTCTAAACAGAAAAGGATACGTATGGAAATTAAATGAATATCGTTAACTGCACATATTCTACAGATTATAAGTACCATGAATCATAATACGCACAGAGTATATTATCTGTAATTCCATTGTGTTGCAGTACAATTTTCTAGGAAACAGATATTTCAACAAGCATGCAATTTAATGCTATGGAATTATGCACGAATTTTGCTCCGGAAACCACTAATTTTTTGTCTAAATATTTTTCCATTTAATAAACTCAAACCGTCTCTTCAACTCTTGCGGATAATTTTGTTGTGGGAAATGCTCTGACTGTTTTATTTTAGTATAATATTTCTCCGAAACTATAGTGCTATTAACTTTGCAGCATGAATAATTAATCTTTAATTTTGTTTTAATTAGATTATATCAAATCAAATAATAATAATTTCAGACTAATTTCTTGTCATTAATTTCTAGATTATTTTGTATTTCTACGTTTATTTGGGAACCGATGAGCAACGGCGGTTAGATGTTGTGTGTTATTATTAGATGCGATTTTTCAAGATGAAGCCGATTATTTGATCTCTATCAATGTTGACTTATCTCCGTACGTAATTATTTTGGTATCAGTCAAGGATATTTGATTTTTTCGTAATAAACAAAATAAAAGCTGGTATACTGTTATCTACGAATACCCCCACCTTCACCTGCATTTTTGTGCGAGCGTACGTATCTATAGTTTGATGCGATAAGGATAAAATAAAAATATGTGCCGAATCTAGTGGCCTACTTGCTGCTTTGTTTAACGTCTGTATTTATTTTGGACAAAAATAACATATTGGACTAAAATTGCGTAATGAATTATATTAGTTGTTTACCGGAATTTGGTAAATTCAGGGTCAGATATTTTCAAAGCAAGTAGTTAGTACGTCAATATGGTGAAATTGCATCGATTGTTTAACTAATTGTCGTAGTAATCTTAACAAGCGCTGATAAGTTATTTACGACGAGTATTTGTATCATTACAAATTATATTAATGAAATATCTGTTACACGTTGAATTGTATAGGGTGAGTATATTTATTAAGTACTTACGACATGAGTTTTGGACGTTTACAGATTTTCAGTGCTAATTATTGTTTTACTCCAAATGATATGATACTTATTTTGATGTAATACGAGTGTTATCTTTTAAGTTTTGCAATCAGAGCTATAATATAATAATATAGCTTTTAAAGATTTCATTGTTTTTCGAAGTATTCCCCACGAAGCACTAGGGCAACTCTGGAAGCAGTTATTCCACTCATTTGTTGATACAGTCAAAACTGCGTTTTCGAAGGTATCGACTGCGCCTTCTGATGACTAGAACCTTTGAACGTGCAGTCCATTCTTGATTTTAAGAAAGATAAAGAAATCGTTGGGGACTAGGTCCGGAACGTACGAAGAATGGTCTAACAACTCGTTTTGTTGTGCTAAAAATCCTGTGTGCGGACTTGTCTTGGTGGAAAGATGATTCATCGTTCGGGGTTGACTTTTCGAAGCTCAACGATGATTTGCAACAAACAAATAGTTCTATGCCAATCGGCAATAATATTTCTCTGATCTTGTAGATAAATTATTGCTACATGACTTACTTTCGACGCAAATGTCACGATCATCTTTTTGGAGACACTTCGAGAACGAATGACTTTTGTCGGCTTTTCTGCATCTTGGAACACCCAAACAGATGACTGGCGATTATTTTCTAGCTCATATGAGTACATCCAAGATTCATCTCAACTAACGATGTTGTGCACGCTCTTGAAGATTTCGTTGTTAAAGCGGTCTAGAATTTTTGACACCAAGTCATCCTAACTGTTTTCTGTTCTTCCGTCAACAGCGGTATCCAACGGGAAACTATTTTTTTTTACACACAGTTCTTCATGCAAAATTTTTTGAATTGAAAAATTGGAAATGCTCAGTGATGCCCCAATCTCTCAATATGTCACATGTCAATCTTCGTTGATAATCTCGCGCACAGGATCAACGTTTTCCTGAGTGCCTCACGTTTTTGGTGCACCTGCTTTTCGATCATCGCTAAGACTAATTCGTCTACGTTGAATTCTCCATACCAAGGAGAAATTATTGACTGCTGTAATGCTTTATTGCCGAAACAGAAACCAACGTGGCAAGACGTTTTTGTTGAGATAATTGTGTTCGAAAATTATAAAAACATTATAGCGCGAAAATGTTCTCGGTTTAATTCCAATTTTTAACTAACTTGTCAACTTTGACAGTCCATTGTAGCTACCACACTACACGTATCGCACGGAAACTTTGGATTTAGGTTAACTCGAGGTGGAGGTTAATTTTTAATACTGACAATTGATTAGTCCCGGTATGCAAAACATAAAAGATATCCCTCGTATATACAACAATCTATTGTTTGTACGATCAAATTTCACGACATTTTGTATTATACGGTTAAACAATTACCTGGGCGTCTTGTATAAGTTTATTACTAATTTGTGCTGGATAAAATTTTGCATGAAAAAAAGCTTGAAAGCAAAATTATACCTTTAGACCTATGTACATATCGATAATAGCATTCCTTGATCGTTTTCTCTTCAACGTCAATGATATCTATATATTTAGTACATTTTTGCGTGTCCATAAATATCTCCAATGCTAATTACTTAAGCTAATTAAGTCTCGATACATTCAGACCAAAATAGTAAATAATTTATCGCTCTTGTAGAAAGCCCAGAGAAATCGAGCCTTAATTTCGTGACTGTACGGCTTCTTTTGACGAATGCGATACTATATAAGCGCCACATAAATACACAAAGCTCTATAAATGTCCTTGCCGGTCGGAACGAAAGTGCAACATTTTGATGAATGGAGCTTATTACTAACAACTCTAATTGATTAATACCACTACTTTCCTACGTATTAATGAAAGTAAAACCCTTTTGAATATAATTTATTGGATAATAGTAAAAAAAGAATGATCTAATGTTTAAGCTTCATTATAATTAACGGAATACCACATGGAATGCGAAACTAAGATATATGTAATATGCATATATGCAGATACATATGCACTGCATATGTACACTATCGCTCATAAAGATAAGACAATAAGATCACCTGTCGAAAAATGGTAATATATATAGGAATGGTTTAAACATATGGTGCAAGATTATAAGAATTGTAAATTTACCTGTAGCTAATATAAACCTTTTTTGTTTTAATGTAAACACAACGTTCTTAGATGTTTCAATTAAAGCCTAAATTTAATTTAACATACGGATTTCTGTGAATTGCATACGCTCATCTGCTTGCATGTGGTTCTAAAGTATATTTTAAATAAATTTTATAAAGTATTTTCAATTGAACGGTCTCTTGGTGGTAATTTAATTTAAATGTACTTTAACCGCTATCACTTGTAGCCGCAATCTCTTGTAGTTAGGTTGAGTTTTTCGGATAATACGGATATTGAAAAATACGCTGCAATAGTTAGTCTTCATAATAAAAGATAATAATATTACATTTCAAATAATCTTTAAAGTTTCAAAAACTGCTGGTAATCTCACATTGTTCCACAGCATCTGGCTATTGTTAGAAAAAATATGTAACATTGTAGGATTATCGTATGGTGTATGGCAGGGGATTTTATTGTACATGCCAGTGGATTTGATTGGAAGAATTAAGCATGAAGGTGATAGCAGGAAAATGTATTTAAGAATGAAAATTTGATATGATAGGGGAGGTTGAAACTGAATCGCTGGATACATTAACGAAACAAATCTTCCACAATGCATTTCTTTCATAGCAAAGGAGCTAGGATCGGTGTATGTATACTCCCAAGGGGACTATTTTGAAGTTAACAGTTAACTGTTTTTTATTTTTATATTTTAGAACGTTATTTATCGCTGCATTTCGGAAACTTTTGAGTACCACCTCGTAGTTTCATTTGAAGTAAAGATTCCTAAACTTTTTCACCTTGTAGACCACTTGCGGATTTTTTTCCATAGACCCCTTGCCTGCAGAATATTGAGTTCTCCAAAATGCATTAATGTCAAGTGTATTTCTCAGAACTACTCACCTCAATTGGGTTTTTGAAAAGTGGACAATTCTAAAAAAACAACAGAAGTAAGTTGCACTATTGTACTCCATCTCATGACTGTGGCCTCTGGGTTTATCTGCTGCTCATTAAGCTTCTTACTTTTGAACCATTTTTTTTAATTATTATAGATTTTCTGATTGCATATTTGACTTATGATTTTTAAAACAAAAGTGTACAAATTGATCTCGGAATGCTCAATAAATTGTTATTATCATTGGTTAAATATAGGTAGTTGATGAAGCAACATCTAGAATAACGAATATTAGAGAAAATAGTGAGTATGGTGAAATGAATTGCCAATTTCTAAAAAAAATGATATAGCCTCTTAGTTTAAATAATAAAAGGATCAATTAAAATAGTTAGTTTTTCAATTTTCAATTATATAGCGTGAGAACCCTAAATACCTACATACATAAGTTTACATTTTAACAAATTTATTTCTCGTTGATGTTGCTTCGTAGTATCACCAAGTTTTAATCCGCGTAACTCAGGTTGTTCTAGATACTGCTTGTTTCGAAAGTCTCTTATCCATCTTGACAACTCCTATTTCAAACGGTTCCAGCAACCTTGTAACGTATTTCTAGGTAATCACATTTTTGACATGTACATCACCACTTCTGATTATCGGTTTGTTTCTTATCTATGTCAGTCAAGTCATGGTTAAGTCCTTTTCGCAACCTAATCGCTAGCTTCAAATTAAAAAAATAACAGGAAATATATATGTACGTACAATAAATTTGGCTTGTTTTGAAAGTCGATCTTATCTTCAACAATCAAATCAAAATGTGTTTGAATGTAAATATTTTAAATTAGTTCCACTGCCAAACAAATATTTTTATATTCCTGTGTCGCTTTCTATCAAACTTTCTGCATACTAACATGATTCAAACTGTCACAAACCTAGTGCTGGAGAAATGAATCTATTGTATTTCAAAATAATGTTGGAAATAATACACAGCGAAGTTTGATTTAAATCCTTAAATGGAAATTTTTTTATATCAAAACACAACTGCAATTTCAAAATGAATATCGAAAGTAAAATGCAATTCAACGTAGTAAAAATTGTTTTCTCAATTTTTCAATACAAAAAGGTTAGATTTTTTTAATAAATAAATCCATTGAAAGCGTTTTCGGAAAAGAAAACTAATTCGCCATTGCTTAATGAAACAAAAATATCGTTTGGAACATTTTGAAGCTGTAGTTAATTTAATAATTTTGAAAGCTTGGTTTATCTGCTACGTTTTCTTCATAATCATTTTGATTTTCACTAGTAATCTCTTCTCTAATTCGAATTTTCCTGGCCAGAAGTCTTGTACAACTATAGTGCTGCTAATAGTTTCGTTTCCATATTTTTTTAGATTTGGAAAGTTGTGTATTTTCTTCGTCTGAGACAGGTTCGGCTGGAAAATGCAGCTTTTGAAACGTAATTTCTAATTCTTTTAATTCTGGTTCTTATCATCCACACTATGTGTAGTACCGTATTGCATTCCCTTAGCTAATATTAGTAACTAAAATGGAAATTTCAAAATCTATTTCGTGATAATGTATTTTAACATTTTTTTATTACTGACATGTCTCTTTGCTGCAGTTTCGGGGTCGTATTTAGTGGAAAAATATAGATTTTATAGCTTTTAATTTTGTGTGAAAATCATAGCGATGCGCGGGTCATGTCAATTGTCACATCAGTTTTTCTACACTACTTCTAGTGACTTAACATATTCAAAACACCTTGAATTTTTGCTTTGTCGAGCAACCAGTACGTCCAATTTATCTGTTTCAGTTATATTACCACATAAAGTAATGGTTATCGTTTCTTTGTTGTGTTTTTCGTGCAAATAAGGTTATTCTTTGTCTAGCAAACACTTGGAAAAGAGTTTGGTTTCTTCAGCATTAAGAACTTGTTTGAGTTGATCTTTTTGCAATTTCTTTTTAAACGATTTCATCTCTATCGATCGTAATCAATTTCGTTAATATCTGCATCTTGCATGCTTCTAAAATAACCTTTTGCCCTATACCGTAACGATTTTTTAAATTAGCCAACCATCCATTCCTAGCCTGAAAATCTGAATTATCTGAAGTTATACCATATTTCTTAACTTTTTTTGGCTATTGAACTCGATATGTTTTTAAAATTCTTGAAAGACTACTGGCAGGTGTGCCAAATTTAAATGCAGTATATTATCTTTAATATCTTTTTTAGCCTTGTTCAAGGATTTTACTTTTACAGCAATAGTTGCACATTCTCGTTTCACACTTGCGTTAAATCGGTTCTCTTAGTTCTAAGTAATAAACTGGTCACATAAATAAAACAATATGAATTTATAAAATCTCTATGACTGGAAATCTCATTTAATATATGGGAAGTAAGGAGTTCTACCTAAATTCTAAAACGTGCAAATGTCGTAATTAACAGGAGATGAGATTGGAAGAACCCCAATCTGCTTTACTGCATTTCGCCAAATAAAGACAAAAATACATATAAGCGTTTATTTCAATTATGTTTTTCAAAAGAAATTCTTAAGATCGAGAATTTCGTTAAATCAGTGCTGCTTATATTAAGCTTCCACTGTATATGCACTTGACAATAACTTTTTTCAATGTAGAAAATTTCAAATTTCTGTTGAAAACTTTTGCATTCACTTAATCTCTAGATTATTTGCGCTTTTTATAAAAAAAGAATACATCTTCGTCGAAATAATAAAAGTATCAAGTTTACTAACGTCTCAATGCCCCGAAAATTCTATAGAATCATCAGCAGCGCTCTCTCTCCGCAACAAAACGAAACCGGAAAGCAAACGTTGTGTTATCTTTCACCTGGAAATGTTAAAGTCAGTTTGAAGTGTAGCCTATTGTGATACATGATAGAGACATAAACTTCTTTCGCACCCTCCACATCGGTTGCGAATTGTGGTTTTGGGAAAGGAGGTCACACTTTTTTAGGTGTAAGGGGTTGATGTTATTGGCTTCGCTTTAGGAATTCCGGTTTAACCAGAAGTAACGTTGCGTGTTTTCTTTTATTTTTAATAATATGCATTGTTAATTGTTAATAAGATTTAACTTGAATTTTAGGAGTATCTGCTACTGTACCATATTTAATTACTGGTGTATTTCTACGTTCAAGAAGCTGGAGAATGAATTATATAACCCCGCGAAAAAATCTTAATTTTTTAAGATCCCATTTTCCAAACAAAAATTTATCAAGCGCATTTCGTTTCAACTGAAAATGAAAGTGCAAGATATAAATACTGACCGAATTAATTATAATTCTTATAACATCACTTTTACAAATGATAGCTTATATTCCAAAAAGCCTCTTTTTACTGGTGACATAAGTTTAGTCGCAAGTGATTAGGTTACCTATTTCTACTCACAAAAACATCGATTTTAAACAAAAATGCCAAAAGGAAAAGCGTTAAGTGAATATGTGAGAGGACAAATTATTGTTGTAAATGGTGAAGGTTTTACGATATATCAGAAAAATTCCGTTTTGCAAAAATTATAAAACTATATTTCCTACTTATAGTAGTAAGCCTGAATACAAGTATATTAGCTAGCTCCACCGTAAGTTTTAAAAAAACCTCTGAAAATTGTTTTGGGTATCATTCGATCCAATAGGTTAGACTTAGGGTAGAAATGGACGTGTTATTCGTAACTTTCTAAGAAATAAAGAAAATTGCGCTAAAATAAAAAGTCCGACTGCCCTCAACTATGGGGGTAGGCAAAACTACGAATTTTATCCGCTAAATTTCAGTTACAGTTGGCTAAGGTCAGAACTATCTGGCATTTTCCTAAGAATACAGAAACGATTACAAGATAAAAATGTTGCAAAAACTTGTCTTATGTGAAATGCGTGTGACAAATCGACTGCATTTCACTGGAATACATATGACATGGAAACATCATTTGTTTGCAAGCAATAAAAGTTTAACTTAAACGACACGGATGTATTATTTGTTGCATATATTACTAGAATAATTTACAAAACGATGAACGCGTATTTCCTTGAAGATAAGTAGGTGGAGAGTATGTAATGTTTTAGGCTGCAATAGGCTACTATGATAATACTGCTAATATTCACTTCCTTGCGAGTAAATAGTCGAGTCTATAAAGAGGTGTTCCAATTAGGATTGCTTATTTGGGCTAAGTTTCTACCAGGTGCAGATTACACATGTTCCAACAAGATAATGCATCTATTCTCAGTTTCCTAGAAATGAAGCAATCGTTTTTGAACTACAATATTCAAGTTTTCCATTGGCTTGCAAAATCCCTGGACTTAAACGTAATTAAAAATGCATGGAGGTACCTTGCATAGCAAGTGTACCAGAAATGTGTCATTTTCTATTCTAAGGCACAACGATAAAAAGCAATATATTAATTATTAATTCTTGGAGCGGTTATTCTCAAAAAAAAAAAAAAAAACATTTCGGAGATTCCTATAAAACAATACCTAACGTAATAATATAGTTAAATACAGCTATTCATGGTATTGGTGGAATCATTGGCGGGAAAGACAATGTGAGGAGACAAAAAGCGCTAACCACGGAGGTGTTTCTACCTACCCGGCGTCATCAGCGTAGTTTCGAAGGATTTTTTTGCCCAACACCTTGCTATTCTCTCTCGGCTACTATCACCATATCTAAACTTACAGCTCAAGTGAGTTTTCTTGGTGCTATTTTATGCCACATGAATAACAAACTCGTCTACTGGTTCAAACACAGCGGAACAAACGGGTACAGTTTCCCAACTCTTCTCCCTAGCGGCTCATGGGCTGCTAAACACATCCTGCCTAGAAAGCAATACCTAACACTTGCCCGTAAATGATTCAACCAATACCATGAATAGCTGTATTTGACAGCATTATTATGTTAGGCACAGTGTTCCTCAAAATTACATAAAAAGTCTCAGCCACAGAATATTTTCTATAAATCAAAATAAAGGTGGCTATATTATACTACAAACATTCTATAATACTTAGCTAAAAATTTCTACATTGAAGAAACCTACCCAAAACTGCTACCTGCTAAATTTTGAAACGGACCTCTGATTATTTTTCTCTATTTTTCTAACCAAAACTCGTCGTGATACACCTTGTAGACGATTATACTTCTGTGGCGTGCTGTAGCAAGAACTGGTAAAAGAAATTGGTTGCAGTTTTTATCGTAATTCTGGTATATTTAATAAAAAGCGATAGGAAAGAACTTGTTAACTAAAATCGGCCTAATAAACGTATTTTGTTATACGTATGTATATTTCATCCAATAGTTAGAACGTCCACGTGGATACAGCCGCATTATATTGAAATGAATATTCACCTGTGTCCTGAATAAGCAACATAAACATTTCATGAATGGCGTTAGTATTTTAAATAATTCCCATAGAATATGCATAGTGTATTGATTATTTAATGCAGAAGACCATAAGTCAACGTGGAGAGATCGTTCTAACCGTATGGTTCGTATTGCTAGAGATAATTTTGAATCTGATAAAATTCTAGTACCTATAGTCGTGTGTGTAGCCAATTCATTTTGGCGAAACCGGTTTGTTTTCTATGCGCGTTATATAGTACCCACCTATCAATTTTACATGCCGGTTTAAATGAAAATGTATTCATGGTTGTTTAAGGTGTAATTTAGTTCACGATTTAATATTTGGACACTGCTCTGTTGGCAAACAAATTACTAGTTAATATTATTCTTAAAACAGGGATGTCCCAACAGCAACTTATGTATTTAATACAACTTATACGACTATAGAGTATATAAATCAAGCTAATTTTCTATCGAAGGTTCACTATCAATTATGGTATTTTTATTGAAAAAGAAACATTCTGATAAAATTACAATTTCCTTTCAATTATCCAACGTAATTAAATTACTGAAAAAATATCAGTCTCGATGGGTCTCGTGGTGTAATGGTAGCACAGTACGCCGAAAACGTAAAGATTGTGGGTTCGAGTCCCTCCGAGACTGATATCTTTTCGGTAATATAATTACGTTGGATAATTGCAAGGAAATTGTAATTTTTATCATTACTAATGCCAACGGTGGTTTAGCATTAATATTGATATTAATATTAGTATATGAAAGATTCTATAATCATTATGAGTAGTTCCCGTTAAAAAATACAAGTTCAATGCAAAATGTTAACGAATAATTTTTGAACTTCGATTATAGCTGCACATTATACTAGCATATTCCTTTCGCATTGCCTTGCCAAATATTCCGCAATATTAGCAACTGAAAGTAGAAAATATGTGCTAGTTGTTATTGGTAATTTATATTCAATTCAAACGAATTTTTACATGATTGATCGCAGGACGCGCGAGTGTAAATTTACAGATATTTTTCGCAATGTATCTCCTCCGGTTTTAGTGACTGCTTTAACTCATTCTGACATGTTGTAAATACAACTCCTGCTAATTTTTGTGGATATTTTCTTTTAAAAATCTGACTGTTGGATTCGGAAGTGTGTGCGTGAGGTTCTTTAAGGCATTCCATACATAGTTTCCAACGAAGTTTCTGCCAAAAACAGAAATGTTGTACGCTCCAAATTTCGGATAGATTCTGCTGTATGTATGTACTACATTTGCAATCAAAAAGCTAGACTTGGGTAATATTGGGAAATCCTTCCTTCTTTCTGTATATATTCCTTTTTATAGACTTCAGGTCATGTACGTTTAGAGTATTGAATTCTGTGCCCTTCAGAAGTGAATGTAAAATTCTTCAGAAACTTTTCTACCCTTAACTAGCCTGTACTCTAATACACTTGATTCTTTATGAGAATTTATCAAACTAGGCCTTAATACAAGGTATCCTATGTCCTTTTTAAAATAAAAAGAATATAATAAAATAATGGCAAGGTTTAACGAATAAATGTTTATTTTTTATTAAAATACAAGCTTTGGTAATTTATTTCTTAAAAAATATGTGTTCCGTTATTTTGTTGGTACTAAACTCGAGGAAAAATTTTCTAGAACCACTGGATACATATTCTTCGTGATAACCGCCATTTCTCTTCAAATATTCGCTTTTAATTTATTCAGAAAGTGAGCAGTATTGCTGTATACCCTCATGTAGCTCAAAGGGAAAAAATTCACTTGTGCCAAATCGGGGCTACCATTAAAGAAAGTTGTTAGTAGTCTCCATATATCGACCAGAATGTACGGTTACTGTACGACCTCTGTAATCTTTAAAAAACTACGAGCCAATAATGCCTTCTGCTTATATTACAATCCAAGCAGAACTTTTGGCGTGTGAAGTGGCCTCTCATACTTATGCTTTGGATTTGTTGTACTCCAATAACGGCAGTTCTACCTGTTTACATTGTCATTAAGATGAAAATCTGCTTTATCTAAGAAGTTTTTGTAAAATGCACCTTTACGGAGTCCCAGAAAAAGACACCAATTTGACTTTGTATATCTACAGTAGAGCATACACATTTAAAATGTGATGCTATTTTTATTCCAAATGCTTGTGCAAAAGTTTAGGTACCGTCAAACTTCGTAACAATTTTCTTTTTCATATTCTGGACAGAACTTATCCAGAAGATGGTTTTGTGAACAATTACACCAATGCTAGAGGTTAAAAATTTATAATCTATTATATTTTATTTAGACAAAAAGATAGTTTAGAAAGTTATAATGAGCTTCAAAGGAATTTCTAGTCTTATATTATTAGACAAATACCTATAATGCCTTACTCATTAAAATTATACATGCATCTCCATTAATAATAACAGTAAATTTATCGTTAGATTAATATAAAGCTATTGTACATGACACTTATCTTCAAAGAAATCTTATTTAATACTTTATGCCTATTATGTAATTACGTCCGTTTTATAATCAGTTATTTACTTATTTTATAGCCGACTTGTGTGTGAATATAATTAGCCTCTGAGGCTAAACGGAAAACGGGAATGTGATTAAAGTATTAATTCTAATAATTTCCCATTATATTTCATCGGATCATTAGCTAACTGTATACCACGTTTTGGTGCCTTGTATCTAACAAGAAAGGAAAACAGCGTTCAATGGTTTGAAACAACTCCACAACCGGATTCTGGGAGAATACACTATTGCTCTAACATTTAATGTATGTACGTAAGTACGTGTCAATATGTTTTATAATGCTCTTTTGCTATTAGTGTGTCGTAAAAAGTGCGGAAATATAATTTGCAAGCAGTAAAAGATGACGTCAAAGTAAATTATACTAATTTTAGCATAGTAGGTACATACGTTACAAGAAAATATTAGCATACATATTTGATATTTTACGATCATCCTTTTGAGTTTATATTAGAATGCAAAGGCTTTTGTTTGTGCACGATAGCTTCGAAAGTTTTTATACTATAAATATGGTATTGCTACCAGAAAAATCTACTTTAATCTTGCTGCCTATGTTATTCTAGCGATATTTTACTGCACACTAAACAGATCGTGAAAGTGATCTCTTGAAGGTGTTTAATTAGAACAGAGAAATAATCTATGGAAAGCTTTTCGATTTTTTGCAATGACAATTTTAACTATGATTGATTAACTTCATATGTTGAACGTAATTTTTTTTCTTTTAACTAACTGATTACATTGGGGAAACTGTACTATCACTTATAAAATTATCTACCGACAGGTAATAAACTGTTAAAAAAATAATATTCCTGAAGAATTTATAACTTATATTTCATAATTAACATGACATGTGCACATACTAAATATCCGAATTATGGCCTCGCATATCCACAAAAAAATATCTCCTTGGGTCTTGCTTGCAGTAGTCATAAATTATTTTATATGGCCAAAATTACTATTAAATGTGTAATGACGTGATCTTAACATAATTATAATAATCTTGGAAACAAGAAGCATTGTTATTATCAGCCTGCAAATCTATTATCTTTATTATTATTTGTATTAGTCACTTAAGCTTTCTAGCCCCCCATTGTACATTACCTACTATTTGTAAGGTTTGCAACGGTAATGAAGAACTTTGAAATGCTGTAATTGCATTCGTTATTATATGGTAGTTATTGAAAATAGTTTGTATATCATCTTCAAATTGATATTCTTCAAATTTCAATTAATTTGCAACTTCTTTTATATCAAGTTGTAGCATTAGGGACGGTAGTGAAGAGAATGTTGAAAATAATAGATCCTAGTTTCCAATTATGTTCCTCATCGGGTTAAGAGTAGCTGCAGGAGTTCTGGTGTATTAGACCATAGTCCATGAAATTGCCGAATTCATTTTGGAAATTTCATGAATATTGCTTGAGTCTGTGGTATTACATCTGTGTGGCAATCTGAAATGAAATCTTTTACAGAGTCCACAGACTCAAAAAATCTGTATTTTATTTAAAGGTATATACTTGTTGAGTAAGTTTTTTATAGTATTACACCTATTAACAATTTATAAATTAGTGAGGTTTTTGTTAAGTAAAGTTGACGCCACTGCTCAAAAAGAAAAAAAGAAATGGGTAGCTCTAATAACTAACTTATTTTATAAAGTAATCTTCTCCGTTTTAATATTACAACAACATTGTTATAGTACGTAACTAGGATCAATAATAATTTATTAAAACATTTCATTTCAATCGACGCACCAAACAGCTCTTATATTGAAATTGCTTCAGCCAAACCAGCTAGTTTTGCCATAGCAAGCGCTTGTTATGCAATTAATGTAACAAATAACAAATAAACAAATAAATCACGTTTATATCATAATATTAATAGATAAGTATAGATATGAAAAAAATTAATATTGATCAAGCGACTTTAATTTATGTATATAAATATTCGTTATGTAAACACTTAACAAAAAAAGTAAATAATTTTTTTTTTGGTTTAGCTAAAGCTTATGAATAGTGGTAGTTTATTATATAATCGTATACACATATAATTGAAGCATGTCTTGGTCAGTTATTTAACATACAACGAGTATTTAATAAGACTATCGAATATTCAATTCCATTTCGAGAATGTCAAGGGGTTATATCGCATAGTTCTTCCAATGCATTTCTTATGGAACAAATCAAATTTAAGGATAAAAAATAAACATAATTATTGTTAACAATAGTATTTCATTCTTTACCGAAATGCGGGTAAATTTGTTTTACCTTTTATTGCCAAGGAATGCCCATGTAAATAATCCGTTCTTTGAAAATGTAAATGACGACTGATAAAATGCCTATCCATATTAATGATCAATTGGTCAAGTTGATGTATTATATGCAGACTTTGCGTGTGCATTCGATACAATCGACCATTGGAATTCTGCTCAATAAGCCAAATTGTTTTTGATTTACTTCCTTGTTTCTCTAGCTTATGAGCTCTTATTTGTCGGTGTGTATTAACTACGTATTTTATAGCGGTTACCGGTCGCAAGAATTTATATCTACTTCTGGGGTGCCGCAGGACTCCAACTTAGGACTACTATTGTTTTTATTTTTTATTAATGATCTATTGATTAGCCTTTCCTGTCCGGATTTGGCTTTTGCTAATAACGTTAAGATCTATTCTGCTGTTTCCAATCGAGAAAAAAATGTTGACTTGATAACCGCCTGGTACTTAACCAATAGATTCGAGCTAAATGTTAACAAATGCTGCCACATCACCTTCACCCTCAAAACGAATCCCTTAAACGCATTCTATACAATAAAAGGGCAGATTGAACCAGCGGTTGAATCATTTAAAGATCTTGGAGTTATTTTTGATCGCCGCTTAAGCTTTGTTCAGCACATTGAAGAACTCTCCTTAAGTGGCTCTAAAGGGTTTGGCTTTGGGCACCCGGCAATTTAGTGAGACAAATATGTAGTCTTTGTATTTTGCGTTTGTAGTGAGTTGTCTGAAATACGCTTGCATTATTTAATTATTATACTGATATTTTTTTTGAAACTAAATAAATTTTCAATAATTTCATTTTGTTTGGCATAATTTGCACACGCCTTATATATAGTTACTCTTTAAGTTATTACTGGGTCTTTAGTTTTCAAGATTTTTTTCACAATGTATCTCCTGTAATTGGTATTCTGGTGGACAATGAATTCTATTATTATTATAACCAAAAGTATCAAAAATTCAATTATGTCAAATGGGGCACTACTAGTGGCAAATCTTTTTTTAAATATTGTACGATTTGAGATTGTCAAAAATATTAACTGTTGGCACTTCATCTTACGGATAATTTACTATTACATTCAAATACATTAGTTAAAGAAGACGGAGGCTATAGTTATATATACAAATTTACAAAACGTATCGCTAAAGTATATCTTTGTATAACTCTTAATTTGTAGTTTATATACACATATGTTGCTATAGAATTAACAGAAATAAACAGTTAAGTCAATAATAAAATATTCCGTATGTAAATATATAATAAGAACATATATCAACATGGTTTGTTCCGACCTAAATAATAAACGTTTTGATAACTAAAAGTGGTGAGCTCATAACTTCTTGGTTTAGTAAACTGTACGGCAGAGAAGTAATTGTTTAATGCTGTATTTAAACATACGTTTATTAAATAAAATATACACCTAAATTCGTTATAAATTTATGTTTTGTTTCTTTTACGATGCTGTTAAACTTACAGACCACAAAATTAGCAATGGGAACCGCATTTATTCTAAATATACACCATGTGACGCATTTTTAGTTCATAGTCCTTTAATCGCTATAAAAATATTATTTCAATAAAATTTTCGTGTACTAATAGAGTTTGTTGGCACTACGTTGGTGTGAATTTACGTGCCAAAAATTGTACGCGAGTTTCAGTACTACAGGAAATGGCAGAGAGACATCTTTGTGATGATTTGAAGGATCCTATTCTAGATTTAGTTACTACGAAGGGCTTTGATAAAGAATTATACTAGTTACGCTGCTAACACAAATAATAGTATCGTTATAGAAGAATAAGCTAAGCTATAAGAATTATGTAAACTATGTGAATGGCATTCCGCTTTCCTTTCAATGTAGGCGTGCCTGTTTCGTGCATAGAAACTATGTACAAAATCTGTGAGTGATTAATAATATATGACAGAGTTAGTCTGTTAAAGGAGTTTAGTAGGTTAACAAAAAGCACAAATTATTATTCACCTGTGTATTGTGTACTCAATAAATTATTTTGTTAATTCAATCAATTTACTTACTGAGCCGCAATATTACAAAAACACAACATGTGGCTTATATATTTTTTAGGAACACATAGAAGTTTTATGATTAAATATTGTAGAACTGTTACTACTAACTACAAACAACCTCCATACTTCTGTAAAAACAATCTCTCCTAAAAACCAGTAATTAAAAAAATAAGTGTGAATTATGTTTTTCTATTTGTTATAACACTTCCATAAAATATTTTTATTACTCTTTATAAATTTGTTATACTTCCTTCTTATGCATGGACGACTTTGACACAGTGTAAACATCCACCAGTAATAGGGTAGCATAGTGATGCATTATTTTAAAGTTGGTCTAAAGTAAGTACAACAGCTAGTACACATACGTCGGGTATATAGCACATATGTACATATTGGAGTTTGATTGTCATTAAAGGTTTTAGAAATGGAGTTTGTTTAAATGTTTCGATGGTGTGACGTTCACACTCATAATATTTGGTATATTTTGAATAATATTGATGATGATAAGAATTCTTTAATTTGTCAAGGCATCTATTAGCAAATATGAGGACAAAAGTGCGTTAACTTATAAAAAATTAGAGTGTAGTAATAATTCCTTTAGACGTTAACGAATAGTTGAAGAAGACGTTGATGATTGAATATCAATAAATTCCGTGTACATTCAGAATCATAAGAAATGATGAGTTTATTAAAGAATCTACCAACGAGATAACCATTAGTCCTATGAAACAGAATATCACAAAATGGCAAAGAGACTTCGTATTATTGAAAAGTCAACCTAACAATCTAGATGATGATCGAACTATGAATTACCATTATACTAGATTTTATTCAATGAATATCGTAAAAACTAGTCACAACTTCAAACTCGAGATAAACGATTTAAGAAAATAGTTGTTAGCTTTTTAGTTAGCATATTAATTAAAACTGATTGTTATTTGGCTTTGGATGAAGATAAAGAAATTGGGTTAGTAAAAACAAATGAAGCTTGCTCATTACCTTTCACACGAAAAGCTTGCTATTGCTAAAGTTGTAAGGGAATAATTTAAATCAAACCACAAAATGCTATTAAAATGGTAGCAGGCTAAAAAATCTGGTTTCTTACTAGAAATTTGAAATGAAAATAAGGACTTTTTCAATTTAAAAACTAAATGCACGTACAATGATATATTTCGTTTTGATAAACGATGTACCTAGATACTAATTCTATACATCGATTACAAAGCAATTTGTCCATTTTGAATGAACTTCTTACGTTTTAAAAATAATTTCCTCATATGTTTCAAATTAAGTAATTAATTTGTGTCCTGGAGAATGTGCCGAAAGTCTTCATGTGCTTTACACTACCCTACAGTTTTTGCTATCATTGATAAATCCTCCATACTCATTTGTTTTTTTACAAAAAGGAACACAAGCGTGTAAAAAGTTCTAGATTTTGATTATTATTTTTTTAACTTATAAACATAAACAAAAGGGAATAGATACATGTAGTTCCTTGTTCTTCCAATATACAAAGCAAAATTATTGATAGAAGTGCCTAAAAATGTAAAGATTTTTTGGACTTAATTAACGATATACAAGAATAGCAAAAGCAAAAATATATATATGGGTGTGCAAGAAAGTATGGTTCTAAAAAGTTCTAAAGATGGAGCGATTAAGAGGGTTGTATGAAATGGATATTTTTAGGAAATCATTTACGCGACAGACCATAGAGCTATCATTATTTTGGGTAGAAACTAAAACTACATGTAAACCATCTTGAAAATAGATATCCTCTGCCAAAACTTTCTGAAAATTAGTTTGTTTTGGACTATGGAAATGGTCTTTGTTCAGTGCATCATTCATTATGATTTACTTCTAATACAGATTCTAAATTTATGCAATTAAAACACATAAGAAATCATTGTATGTACAATTAGTTTAGCTATAATTTCTTGTGTTACATGTGTGGTTGTAAAATGTTATTTCAAAAAGTATCTTATTGGGAATATCTAATAGAAATATATATATTTTTACGATTGTCCGCTATGAATTATCAATCATGTTGCAATCGAGAAATAATTTATTGCATACCCAACCTTAAACATAGCCTCACAAATGTTGTAGAAATCGAACATATTATTATCGACAGGTTGCCAGCCCCTTAGCAAATTACTTTAACAACAATAAAAGTATCGCTGAACGCCGCGAAACCTTTTCCCGTATAGAAAAACACTAACACTAACCCAACCTGTGCTTATACGGTTTTTAAGAGACAAGCGCGATCATTAGTGAGAAAAAAAGTTAACGCCGCTGTGCATAATTATGCGTTTAAATTTCAGTCTACAACTACTCTCTAAAAACTTTCTCCTTTAATTTTTTCTTTCTTTATTTATTGCAAGGCTGCGCTTTCCGCGTATGCGAATGAATTTTATTCGGGAATTTGATGAAGAAATTATAGAATGTTTAATGGCTTTTCGTAATCACTACTATTAGGTGCTAACGTTTAGAGGTAGGTTTACGAGCTTTTAGCAACAAGAAACGTTCGAGAAATTTCAAATATATTTAGTTGCTTAATATATGTGCATCAAAAAAGGATATACCTTTTATTCTTTGTCTTGCAGATGATTTTTGGCGGTAGTTTATTTGATTTTGCTGCTTTAATCCAAAAGAAATGTCCTTAAAACTACTTAAAAGTTCTATAGCTCAAATGTTTTCTGAGATATGCTAATAGAGGTATGTAAACTGAATTAGCAGTGCAACAAAACCCATCTCACTACGTAATTATAACAAGCAACCATTTCTTTTAAGTTTCTGTTCCATAAACTTATATAGAGAATACGTTCTAATAATCGAGCTCTACCAAGAAAGAACATGCTAACATGCAAGGAATAGGGATGTGCTATGAATAAGTATATAGTTCTTAAAGATTGTATCGGTAATTTGCTGGCATTCTAAGAAAGTTTCGCAAAAAAATGGAAAAAGTAAGAGACTATGTCTCTTTTATGATAATCCATCCTAATAAGTTTAATCTCAGGAATTATTTGTTTTGCCGAAGAACAACTTTTTCCTTATTTCAGCAGCATGGAGATCCCTCAAAATTTATGTTATATATATCGCAAAAACGTAGTTTTAATGCTCATTTATTATTACACCAAACCTATATCAATGAAGACATTGCGTTGTATCAAAAGCAATCTATATCTCATGATTGTAATGAAAAATTTTGACTCAAACGAATTCCATTATGTTTACGTTGCCTTGAATCATTTATTAATCACTAATAAGCAATATTTTGACAAGTTTAACTGATGAACAGAATAGAATCATATAGAGAGGACCGAATCTTTCATAATTGTGATATTTGCACATTGATCAACTTCGATTGTGCTACCTAATATAATACTGCTGCTAAGTAAGACCTCTCATGCTATTGATGGAATCATTAAATCATTCACGGGAAAGACAATCTGAGGAGAGAAAAATCGCTAACACACGGATATGTTTCGTGGTTTCGAGCGACTCTTAACTCAACACATTGCAATTCCCTCTCGGCCACTATCACCCTATCTAAACTAATAGCGTAAGTGAGTATTCTAGGCGCTCTCTAGTAGCACAAGAATAACACTCTGACAGTTCAAATACACCGAAACAATTGGGTACAGTTTCCCAACCCTTCTCCCGAGCAGGTAATTGACTACTAAGCCAGAGAGGGTGCGTACCGACAGTTAGGCATGGGTAACTATACATATGAATGATCGATTAGGTTTACTATCATGTATTAAAAACATGTGTTTTTAATGCATCATATCGTTTTCTAAGTATTTTTGATGTCTTTTGGATTGTGCTGTATATAATTCCATGGATACAGATGCATAAGCTCCCTTTTTGTTAAAAATGTTCGGTTAGAAAGCAATTTGGCGTAATTGAAAATTAGAAAGACAAAATAATCATTCTCCAAAAGTCATATTACTTTAAAATAGTTGTCAGATCATTTTTGGTTTCCGGATTTTCTGCCGCGTAAAAAGTTTACAATACTTGACGTTTCGATCATCTTCTCGTAATCTTATGCAGATTGACTTCTGAAGAAGATTGGGACGAGCAAATAGTACGCATCGCAATTGATTAGACCTTCATAACTTTTATTTTGTATCGAATATTCACAAGTTCTGTTTCTGAACACTGTTTTTCTACTATGTCGTGCTAGAATTATTCCAACTCTATTATATGAGATAAATATTTAGCGAGAGAAATGGCTGTGAACAAGAAACGCTACATTCAGTGACAATGAAAATTACACTATTTTAATAATACATTTCCACTAACATTTAGACATTTATCCTATTCCAATAAAAGCTTTCTAATTGTCATGGTAAACACTTCTTGTCCTTGCTGATGGAACTACTTGTGTACGGCTTCGAACTTGTTGCCGTGTAAAAACTCTTTAAGGGAGCCGAACTTCTGTTTGGCGAAGACCGATAGACGCATAAATTCTGAATTTTTTTCTTCGCGTCCGAACTTAGATGATTCTTTTCAAAACTTTCCGGTTTAACTCAAATTCATAGTAATAAATCCATGATTCATCGCAGGTTACAACACGGTTTAGAAAGTCATTGCTTTCCATTAAAAATTGTTGCTGAAGTTTAGAACACATGCGAACACGGGTATTGATGGACCTGAGTCAACTGCCTTTAGCACTCTCTAATACGTTTTGTTATAATTCAGCTTCTCATAAATTAGTCGAATGCCGGTTCCAACACTAACATTACATAAATCAGGAATTATCGCTATTTTTATGGGTCTGTTCTCGACAATAAGGTTATTGGAACGATGAATATCGGTAACACTTTTTCTGGCCGATATAAATTCTTTAATTCATTCACATTCGAACACCACACTATTTTAACATTCTCGAGTAAATTTCGGTCGTTTTCACGCTTTCGGATATCAAAAATCTTGTCACTAAACGATACAGTATTCTTTACTACTATATCGTTTAATATTTTTCTTCACACAACAAATCATCCAAAAATGGCAAACAAGTCACTTACGTAAATTTGTGAAAATTTTAATCTTTATTAAAACACGGTTTCTGGATTGAAAATACTTACGTTACTGTTTCCACAAATGAATGTATTATAATCTCTTATTTTTAATGTTTCTGAGTCCGAAATAGATTTGGAATAAAATGTATGCACAATTCATGTAGATCAACTGCTCTCATGCATTAATAAGACTATAATAGGTACAGTAGGATCTATTTCTTACACATACATAGTATTACTATTGTACACTGGCCCTCTTACTATACCTACAAATATATATACATACTACGTTCAATAACAGCTGTTGCTTGGAACAAGGAAGTCATATCATACACGTGGCAGCCCGAAAAACGAATTTTTCCATTTTTCATATTATCTAGAGGAATTAACCATTCACAGTATATTTAACAATTTAAATCTAATCTTGTGGTTGTTCTCTATCGGATTAGCCACGTATTTCATATGAGGAAAAAATAAGACAGCCCTAAATGTTAAGTACAAAATTGTTTAATTATTACCAACTAGTCAACGATAAAAAGGTAATCTAAAATGTTTTAAGTAATGAAACGGATAGAATGTGAAAGATACCTGTATGTATATGGAATAAAATGAAAGAGATAATGTAAATATATGTATTGTGATTCTTTGTTTGAAATATATTGAATTTGAAGTTGTAATTGACGTTAGACTAAATAAATTCCTCTTCTTCTCTGGAATTCTTATTTTGGTTATTTAAGACAGTATTGACGTTTACTGTAGAAACTTATGTCAAGCAGTTATTCTTCCTAGTTTTGCGCTGTGATTACGATTTTTTAGGCTGTGATTAGGTTGAAAACAAAGAAATTATTATTTTGTTTACGTTATTTTTCATTTTGGTGAATATATTATTCGAAGTCGGTTTCTCGGTGTTTCTTGTTTTTCTTTGCGTGGTAAGTCAGTAGATTGGTTCGTTAAGTCAATATTTAGTCACTTTTAAAACATTAAGCAATGATGGATGGGTAAGAGCTTTAAGTTTGGTAGAAGACGGAAAAAGGATGAGTTATATGGAAACTTTGTTAGGTGTTATTCATGCGATAGTTGAATAGTTACAAGGTTTAGGGAAAGCGTGGTTAGTGCAGAAAAAGTCAGTACTCGAAACTGTCTGCAATATCAGTCTTAAATAGCCGGGTTGGCAAATAGCTGCATCGCTCTTTATCGCAGATCACAGATGATGCAGATTAAGGTCGTCTAAAGATTATCCACAGCGGATTATCGACGACTGCAAGAGATGAGATCAGAGTCGGTTTAAAAGCTTGAACTAGTCGGTGTAGAGTTTGTCTGAGACCCGGAGAGAAATTTTGTTGAAGCGTTTGATGGAGAGTCAAAAATCTTCTAGGGAGACATTTGTTTTGAGGTATACACAGAATTAGCCCCTATTCATCCGCCACTGCAAAATTCTGAAAAACATTATTCACATGGCAAAACATTAGATTACCTAAATTGAGTTAATATTCAAATCTTAGATTGGAATCTTCTTGACTTTTTTGGTACCTAGTCGCTAAATTCTGCTTTATTCATCCAACTTTAACTAAAAATAAATGTTTTTCAAAACAATATTATTTAATTACAAACAAAAAAGTAATAACAATATGTGAAGTGTAGCCTTTGAACAGTTTGAAAAGTTTATTCAAGAACTGTATACCTAGCAAATTGCAATATCTTCTATCCTTCAGTAAAAATCCTAGTACGGGGGCCTAGATTAAATAAGTGTGAATTTAGTGGATGGTGTATGCACAGGATATAATATGGATTCAAAATGACAAAAGTACAAGCTTCAGCGGTAGGTATTGACAGTCGACTCAATGTATAACCTTCGGACCGAGCGCTCTAATGTTAATTATAGCATTTTTCAGCACCTTCGGTATACATAATCTTTTGACAAGCACTTCTGGCTATAAATATCTCTACAAGAAAAGTTCACACTTGCTCAAATCAGATAGCGCTGTGAAGTTACAGCAACTGATCAATCTTTCCAAAGGCAGATCTACAGCACCGCAGTATGTAATATATAGGCACCTTCGCTGATCTATGTTACCTTTGACAGGTGCAATCGCTATTTTTTTGTAATAGGTTTAAAAAATGCGAAAGTAAAATGGAGCATATTTGTTGTTTGCCATTTAAAAAAAAAACAGGCGTACCTGAAAAATATACAAATACACAGCAAATATATGCTTTTCTAATCTTTAGTATTTCACGTACTAAGGCGATGGTCAAATACTCAAAGTTGCTAGTATCTCCTACCTGGCACTGCACTGAAAGCATTTCTGCTATAAAAAAAAATTCTTTACGCTTGCTTGTCAACTCGCCTCGTCTTCATCTAGTAATTGCCTTTAGAAATGCTGAAATCTATAGGTTTAGTATTACTAGCGAACCATTATCTGATTAGGTATTTTGCTTAACATTCCTCTTTTTCTAAAAGTAGAAATACTGTAACTGCGTATTTTTAGTGACAAGCATGAAAGATGTGACGATAATTACATTATGGAACCATTAGAAAAAAATGTCCAAATACAAATCAATAGAAGTAAAGTACCTTAAAATACCGGAAAAAATGTCGTATTTGATCGTTTTAAGTATCTACGTTAGCCTTGCTCAAATGCCAGTCAATCACACCAGGTAACCTTGATCGTGCTTCTTGTATTTCTACAAGCGTAGATGAACAAGTTTTTTACCTCTTCAAAAAGGTGAATATAGAAAATGAACGATTTCGCGTAAAATGCACACCATCGCTCAGAAGTTTGAGACCACCATATGGTGTAATAATATTTCCAAGATTACAAAAATTAGAAATACACCACAAGCTGGGTATAAATCTTGTTCTTTTGGTTTCCATGAAAATATGTAAATTCTTAAAAACCTTCATGAACAATTAATTTTATAAAGTCTTTTCACTTGCGTGGTCTTTTGATGGCAGTTCCCATTCATATTTTAATTGTTTTCGCTTACAGTTGTTCACAGGTATCGCAGTGAACACCACACCACACAAAATAATAATTTATTCGAAACTTTCGAGCAGACGGCACGACCTTAAATTTGCGTGAAGCAGGAGAACCGTGAGGATTCCACTCTCTATTTTGCACTTTGGCCTCGGGATTATAGTGGTACGCCCATGACTTATCCATGGTCACATACCGACTAAGAAAATTCTCTTTGTTTGCTGGGTACCTTTCCAAACCACGCTTACAAATCAACACCCGATGTCTTTTTTGATTGATTCATTCGTGGCAACCATCTTGCACTTATCTTTTTCGTATCTAATTCTTTATTCAGTATGTTGTGCGCGACATGATGTGATAGCAGTATCTTCCACAATTTCCCTGATGAGTACTCGTCAGTTTTGCAGTATATCGCGTACCTTTTTAATGTTTTTGTCTGTTGCCGTTATGGGGGACTACCGGCAAATTTGTTTTCACAGGATGTTCTTCCGCATTTAAAATCTCGACACCAGCGTTTGACTATATCGTAAGAAACTAAGTTAGTAATAGGCTCTTTGTTCTACAGGATGCATTTTTATGAACAATCGAACGAAATATACAGAAGAAATATACAAAAGTCAAATATTGATATTTTTCATATTTTTTTCTCAGTTTTACATAATTAAAATAGTAAATAGCAGCAATCAAATATAATGGGTTCTATTGAACATTTCAAATTTGAAAATTTCCTTGTATTGTATTTAATTATATTTTGAATGTGAATTGTTATTTGGTTAACTACTAAATACCGCCTAATTGCACTAAGTTTACATGTAGATAATTACTGGGTTCGGATTTTATTATTAATTACAGGAAGTGGAATTAGCTATATTAATTTCAGCATCACGTAACCATATTATTCTTATTATTACAGAGTTACGGATGATTATTGCATTAAATTGTATGAGCGATAATATTTAGTTACTATACCGAATTCATCCTTGTTTTAATTACATTTTATTTAATCGTAACCTGTTTCGTAGATAGTTTTAAATGATATACGAAGTTAAAAACTAATAAAGATAAAAAATGCTCTCGATTTATGCATCGTATGCGGATACCGCTAACACAAATTCTTCAACTGTGAGTGTGTTATCGGAGTATAGTAGGGAATTGGGTCACATTTGAGATTTCGCAAACGCGATACATACATACGCAACGTCTAACAGCGTTGCATGGGCCAACAACTTCTACATGCAACACTGCACTTAAAACAAACTTTGCTTAAAATAAACTCGTTGTGTTTGGCTTTATGTATACTGCTTGCAGAATATCGAACTGAATAGAAACATCCTCAGAGTTATTATTTATAAACCGCAACGTTGTCGACATAAGATAAAATACAGGTGGAACAAGAAACTTGACATTTTAAAAATTATATATAGCGCAGTTATATATTACCATGACAAAGTTAGAAGACAAGTAATGAATTTCTTCAAAACATTAAAGATATAATACAACTGTTACATCTTATTTTAATTTTGAACAGATAATATAATCAATCAATATTTCTTTAAAATCCGAAATACTATTATAGACAATTTTAGTTTAAGCCGACTAATTGATATATTATGTTAATGGGGGTATTTATGGTAAAGGAGTTCTTGATTAGTTAGAAAGCTTACTACAACATTCAAGTCATTTTTGAGTTGAACTTGTGAAATATGTCTTTTCTGTAAAACTAATATTTATATCTTTTCTGGGAGTGCATTTCTTGCAAATATTTTCGGTTTTCTTGGCAATGATAAGTTATAATTTCAAAAGAAAAAGAGAACTAAATAGAAGCTAATTGTCGTACATTGCACAATATATATTATTTCTCCACGCTTACTTTTATATTATTGTTTCGTTGTACAGGAAGATGAGGGCACATAACTACTAAATCATTTTCTTGGACATGATTGTAGGAATTCAAAAGAATGTATAAGATACCATAAGTTTTATGAACTACTGGACAGTTTGTATATACATATTTCTCTTAAAACATGGGTAAATACTTCCAAACTATCAGGTGTATGCATAATTTTTTTCCGATTTTTTGCCAATTTTCGACGGAAATTAATTTTTTTTATTCAAAATATTGGCCATCAGCTTCCACACATTTCATCCATCTTTCAGGTAATTAATGGATACCATGCTAGAAAAACTGCTTGCTTTTTGCGGAAAACCATTCATCGAGCCATTTTTCAACTTCCTCGAAATTGCTAAAGTGGTGCTATTCTGTGAGTGTGTGCCCCATTGATGCGAAGAGGTGACAATCAGATGCTACCAGGTCTGAGCAGAACGGCGAGTGCGGAAGGATGTCCCATCCATGCGATTTCAAGGTGTCTTTCACTGGTGTTGCTATGTGAGACGGCGCATTGTCGTGTAACAAAGTCACTTTGCCACGTCTTGTGGGCCATTCCAGTCATCTTTCGATTAATGCACGGTTTACATTAATCATTTGTTGGCGATAGCGTTGTGTATTAACGGCTTCGCCGAGCTTCAAGAGTTCATGATACACAATACCGCTCTGGTCCCACCAGTCACAGAGCATAGTCTTCTTGCCGAAGCGATTTGGCCTTGTTGAAGGACCAGTTTCACCAGGTGAAAGTCACGATTTTTTCTGCTTCGAGTTTTCAAAATAAATCCATTTTTCATCAGCCGTCACAATTCGATAGAAAAATGATTTTCTTTCATGGTGTTTGAACAGCATTTCACAGCATGGTGATTGAACAGCATTTCAGACTTTGCGATTTTCTTTTTGACGTTCATTCAAATCGTATGGAACCAATTTACCGAGTTTATTGAACTGCTCTTAAACGTCTGCTTCTCCTAGTTGTCGTTGAATTTGAGATGGGTCATCATCCAATAACTCGTGCAATAGCTTGTTTTCGCATTTTTGTGGTCTACCAAAGCGCTCACTGTCTTTCATATTGAAATCACCTCCTTTAAATTGTCGAAACCATGTCTCATATGTTATAATCGATGGAGCGCGTTCACCATATGTTTCTACCAGCAAACAGCCTTTTCCTTTGGATTAAATAAGTGTCGAAAATGTTCTTTGTCAAGCACAAAACTCGACATGTTCACTAACGATAAAGCAAAGACGCTAGTTTTTGGCGAACTCAATTTGTGTGTTTTTATATTTTGTACGTCAGACGAACAAAATGACGTATGTGTCAAAGTAATACGCTACGTCCTTTTCGATTGTGCCATCTCTTAGTTAAATCGGAAAAAAACATGCATACACTTGGTAGAATATTCAGAAATTAGCTTATTTTGATAAATTATAAGTTTCCTTGTAATTACCAACGTTTTTTAAGTTTTCCCAAAAAATGTCCGTCTCGGTAGGATTTGAACCTCTCCCTCTCGTTTTCTGGGCGAACGTCTTTACCATTAGATTACGAGCCCTTGTAGGTACAAATCGCTTTTAATACCTGGATGTCTTAAAAAGCGATTTCTGTCTACAAGGTCCCGTGGTGGCCCGGAAAGCGATAGGGTGTAAGAAATGAAGCAAAATCACAATTTATCATTATAAAAGGTAACGAAAGCTTCATATTAATTTAATTAGCTTATTCTGTTTTCGTTTTGTTGTAATAATAATTGGAATTGATGTTTCAGCAGTGAATTAAATAATGCAAACGCATAAAATTGTCCATTGTACACTCGTCAACGATGCTTTATTTGCGTAACGTCAATTTCCATATATTGGATAATCGCATCTAATTGCATAGTTTATTATTTACGGCCGTAACTGCCCCTACGAAAACGTTTTGTGACCTCGTTCTGCATTTTCGACGTACGTATTATAACTACATACACCGTGTCACGAAAATGTAATTGCGCTGCGCGATTCGATCTATATCTGCTCTTTCAATTATGCAACGATCGAACAACAGCCGTACAAATGGAAAGTAGAAATACATTAATAAAAGTGTAATATCCAACCCTGTCTGTTTGGGGAAGGTCAATCACATTCCGCCATTAAAACTTATATTTTATTCAACGCTATCGACTCGCTAACTATGTACACTACCGGTGGCGTTTCAGGTGCGGCTCCTCTTTAAAACCTCCCCATTTTTAGTTTGTTTGCCTGAATTATTGACTAACAAAGTACGAGTAGATTCGTTTTTGAATAAAAATCGGATCCACGTTTTCACAGCCCCGTTAACAATGCATTGTTTGCTCCCATTATAGAGAAGAAAAATGTAGGACAGCGAATTCATATTCTAGTGACCAGCGTAATCATTTAATGATCATCTTCAACGAAACGAGGTAAAAACGGTTAGATGTTCATCGAATAAACTACGCATCTTAACAACTGCAGCTTCGATTATCGTATTATAGGAAAACATAATTGCCTCTAATCTAATTCTTCGAAAATTATATACCTAGGCAATAGTACGTGTAATACAGAATAAATAGGTCATCATATTCGTGTAAGTAGTACTAACAGTTGCACTATATCGTTCATACGTTTCTATTTTTTTTATTAAAGTACAATTACGTTAAAGGCTTTTCAGTTTAAATAAACAATTAACTGGAATTAACACACTAAATCGCCCACTAATTACATTTAAATGTTATAAAAGTTAATTAGATTATCCCTAACAGCAGTGCGTATGACAGCGAAAGCAGGAAAAAAGTCGGCCAGATGTGTCGAAAACTAACCGCGCTGATCTTAATAAACGTTGACTGCTTCAAATTTAACGATCGTAAAAGATAAAAAATACACTTAGAAATAATGAGTAGGCTGTATGTACAGAGATTTAACTTATTTTACGCTTTATCATTTGGCAGCCATCATTATTTTGATACTGCAATTTCAATTTACATGTTTGGTACTTATGTACGAGGTAAGCGCCATCAAATCTCGACCTGATATAGAAAAAAGAAACTTGGAACAATATAAGAAATTTTATTTTTCAATGTAATCTCCCCATAACTTCTACACATTTGTTAACACGATTGTTTCATAATTCGATACCCTTGTAAAAATAATCTGAAGTTTTTCCCTCAAAATGTTCTATAACTGACTGTCATCCTACACGACGTCCCCTAAGGTCTTTCTTTAAATTAAAAAACAAATCAAAATTGCTAGGAGCTATATCCGGACTATATGGTGGAGGTTCCAATTCTTGAATGCCACATTCGCGGATGGCAGCTGGTGAAACGGCGGCAGCATGGACGGGAGCATTATCGCACACCTTTTGTCAATTTTCCACGACATTTTGCACGAATACTGTCCCTTAATTATGCAATAAAGAAGTATAATATGGGTCGTCTACAGTTGTATTGCGCTCTTTAAAGCCAATTAACAAAATACCCACACAATGCCAGAATATTGTAACCACCATCTTTCTCGTTGATTGAACGATTTTCGCCTTTCTGGGACCAGGTTCATCAGGTCGCCGCTATTCCATGGACTCCCTTTTCGATGGAGGATCGTAAAACGGAACCATTGTTTCATTCCCTGTGACAATGGACTCCAAAATCGGTTTTGGGTCGTCTCCACACATGTTAAACGACCGCAGAAATTCTACTCGACGTTCACGTTGGAGAGCAGAAAGAAGTCGTGGTACCCATCTTGCACTAATTTTATTCATACCCAAATAGTAATGCAGAATTCAGCAAATACTTGTTTCGGATAGGTTTGTTATCACTGCCAATTCCTTCACTTTCAAACAGCGATCTTCTAGCACTGAATCTTCAATAATTGTTGAGGCGTTATCATTTCAATTGATCGACTCGACCGTTCAGCATCTTCCAGTGATTCTTTGCCCACTTTTTTACAGTGGAATACGAAGAAGATGAATCACCGTAAACGCCGTCTAAACGTTTTATGTGATTAAACGTATGGCTTTCTTTTATTAAACATTTAATAACCGCGTGGTACTCAATTTTCATTACTTCAGACATTTTCATACGCTAGTCACGCTGGTTGGCTGGCTACTAAAAACTAGTACTCTTCGAACCGTCATATTTATAGCGTAGACTTCGCCTATGTGCATGCATGCCGTGACGGAGTTTGAGCACGCTTGAACCTGTACAAGTCTGTCGGGCCGAGAATTTATGGCGCCTACCTCGTATATATATATTTATAATTATTATTATATACTAAATTGAAATAACTTCAAGTTTATGCGAAGACGTACTTATGGGGAAAAACCGCTATTAATAAAATAAATTTATCACTTTGATTACCTTGAGGCGCGTAAACGATCTGTAAATAATTACTCCTACATCATGAATATTCTGCATATAATTCAGTAACTCTTCAAGTGTTAATATCTGATACATCTAAAATGTTTATGTACCTGCTTTAGTCACATTAACAAAAATTATTCTTTCTGAAATTGTCATCGTGGCATCTGCTATTTAGTTTGAATGCTATACTATATAATGTACCATACTAAGATACATATATAAGCGATGTCCTTTAGGTTTTGCATGCTGGCCTACAGAGGGCACCGCTAATTAAATGTTAATTAACCCAAATCCAAAGTTTCAGTACGACATGTGTGTGTTATAGTTACAACGAACTGTCAAAGTTGACAAGTTAGTTGGAGAATAGAATTAAACCGAGAACATTTTCGCGGAATAATTTTTTATAATTTTCAAAAACAATTATATCAACAACAATTCCTCTTTGAATTGATTTCTGTTTTCGACAATGAAGCATCACATTACTCGACTTCATATGTGGACAGGCTAGTCATAGCGACGATCCAAGAACAGGTGCATCAAAAACGATAGTCACTTAGGAAGAGGTCGATGCTGTGCGCAGGATTATCAACGAAAATCGACATGTGACATATCGCAAGATTGAGGCATCATTGGGAAGCTCAATTCAAAAAATTTTGCATGGGGAATTGTGTTAAAATTAGTTTCCCGTTAAATACCGCAAATGTTGAACGAAGAAAAGGAAGCAGCTAGGGGAATTGGTGTCAAAAAAACTCTAGACTGCTTCAACACCAGATACTCTAAAGACGTGTACAACATCGTCAGTGCTGATAAATCTTGGATTTACCCATACAAGCCAGAAAATGAACGCCAGTCATCTATTCAGATATTCTAAGATGAAAAACAAAACCACAAAAATCATCTGTTCTCAGGCCATGTAACAACAGTTCCTCTACAACAAGTATAGGCAACCTTTGACATGTTGTGGGCCAAACTTTAGTGTGCAAATACGTTCGCGGGCAGCGATTAAAAGTAGTGCATTTTAAAGTAGTGTTTATAATTTTTAGCGATAGATATCCGACATGAAATAATACGACAACGTTATTATAATGCAATTTATTAAAGTAAGAAAATGAAATGAAACAAATAGGTACAACATTATAATTAAATCGTGTAATATTTTGTTTTTAATTGGATTTTTCAAAATGTCTCGCGGGCCGGATCAAATCTTTCAGCGGACCGGTTGTTGCCCACATATGCTCTACAAGATCAAAGAACTGTTACTGCCGATTGGTATACAATTTATATACCAGATACCCGATAAACGAATCATTCTCCACCAAGACAATGCCAGTTGAATTGCTATTAATTTTTAACGCAACAAAACAAATTGTTAGACCATCCTCCGTACAGTCTGCACCTAAGTACCAAGGATTTCCTTATCTTTCCAAAATCAAGAATGGACTGCGTGGTTAAACGTTCCAGTCGTCAGAGGGAGCAGTCGATGTCTTCAAAGTTCAAAAAAGTTGGTTCAAACGCATGCAAAAGTGCATTAATCTTCGTGGAGAATACTTTGAAAAACAATAAAATCTTCAAAAGCTATATACTCTTTTATTCCAGCTCTATATGCAAAACATAAAGGACAGCCCTCGTACAGATACCGATATTATTTGCAGAGCGATAAAACGTTCGCTTCCAGAGTTTACCATGCATTTAAACAGAAATTTTGCATTTTAGTACGTTTACAGAGCAATTTTTGTAAATACACAATGCAGGTTTGCATTGATATTAAATCCTTATCCTATATAGTCATCACATATTATAATGATAATTCCTACGAGTTGATGTACAAAAAACAGTAGCTTTCTTAAAGTGAGAAAATCGGAAGCTTAAGCCTTACGAATATTGCTCTTCGGATACTATTATCCCATACCGTAGAAAATTCAATTAACACAACTTATAAGTAGTCTATGTTTTATCCAAAGTAATGTGTTCAATAGAAAATACATAATTCTTTGTACTACTTGTACGAAAAATCTTTTTCAATTTGTATTCTTCACGCCAATCGCTACCCCAATTGTTAAAGCATTCCCTCATCTACCTACTAAATAAAAGGTCGCTTTGTTTGCTAATTAAGTGTTAAACTTTCATTATACAAGAATACGCATAAGCTTATAGTGTCGCGGTGATAAGATATATAAATCAGCGTACTTTCAATGACCTCGTTCACCGACTCACGAATTCCACTATAATCGAAGTACGGCCGAGGAATCGTAGCATCTCTGACGGAGCTCCGCAAAGACCAAAACCTGTCTATCTCTAACTGTAAACGCCGTTACTTATACTGCGAAATTGATTATTAAAAATAATCGAGACGTATTTATAGGATTATTTACTGGTCACGCTAAGTTTTTCCCTCTAGTAATGTGAAATTTATTATTGAAAAAATCTATTCCAGAAAACCATGTATTACTTATGATGAATGATTTACACTTCTACTAAAATATACTTAGTGGAGATAGACACCTGGATTTTTAAGACTATATTAACTGCTGTTCGCATTTAGGAATCCTTGCTATATAATAGAAATGGAATTTTGATTTGATTTTTATGGAGATTAGTAATAATTTGCCATTTGGAATTTAATTTCTCTTTGGAGGAATTGGTGTTAAGATATAACTCTTATTCTAATTATCTTGTTATTTTAATTGCAACCGCTGAAAAAAAATTGAGTCAAGTTGTGAGATCTTGCTACACAATTTTTAAAAAAAACCCTTATTTCGGTATAGCATGACGTGTTTTTAAAAAATACTGGAAGAACAACATTTACTATCAGAATTATAAGAGAAGAGCCCTGCGTCACAAATTGCCGCGTCTAATAAAGACACACATTTGTAAAATTATTGGTCAAGATACTTTAAAAGACAGAGAGAAATATAAACGTATGTATGTCATTCGTTCATAACATATCGGTAAGACAGACGTTCTACTAACTCCGTGTGTTCATTAATGTACAGCACAGAGATAGAGATACAACAAAGATGAGATTTCCATGCCAACATATAGCCTGTAAACAGCCGTACTAAGAGACTTAATTTGATTGACGTTGTTTTACAGGTTGTCGAATGTCATATAAGTAGATTATTTGCATTTTATATGACAAATTATCAAATCTTTAAACAGAAATTAGGTGCCAACATACACACAAGAGCACAATATTTGACATGCTTGCTATGTTTGACAGTTATTTCATTTAATTTTTTCGGCGATTTCTGTCTCGAGATAAACAATTCACTCACTCTGTAGCAATTATAATATGCAAAACTAACTAAGTTGCAGTGCTAAAATGCATAGTTGATCTAGAGAGCCGTGGAATAATTCTGGGAGAAGTTGGATTGATTGTTATTAGATTTTTCTTAAAGAAAATAGATCGATTGGAGTAATTCACAGCTTCGAAGAAGAAATAAAGGGGGTTTCATTAAGAGCGCAAGATTTGAATTGCCCACCATGTTTGACAGTCATAATGATACGTGATTATGATATGATAGATCAAAAGTTGACAGATGGGAGTTAGTCAACATAGAGTAGTACATGATAGAGCAACGTGTCCCGATTGTTAAACATTATTATCAAAGTAGTGATTGCCACCATTCGTAAATTGCGTCCAATATTCGGTCGACAGAATGTTTCTAATTCATCTAGTGTGAAAAGAATAATAGAAAAATTTGAAAGTACTGATTCAGTTAGTGATGTGAAACAGATGACACGAGTTTGTAGAAGTTGTTCAGAACAAAACATCAGGGCAGTTCACCAGAGTGCGGCCGAAACCTAGAGACGTCAATTCGTCATCGTGCACAAGAATTGGACACTACAACAGCCATTCTCCAGCCTATTCTAACTAAAGATTTGCATCTCCACGCCTACAAAGTCCAATTGACTCAACAAATTGAGATGCAAGAAATATTTTCAACAACCTCTAACACACTTTCAACAATTTTTAGTTTGACTGTGTTGTTAACGTAGGCTTTGTTGATACAGAGTCAACAACACAATCAAACTAAAATAGTAATGGTATTCATTATCTTTAATATTCATAGCCGGCCCGGACGCATTTCCCAAAATTCCCGTTTCTGCAGCCTATTGTAATTACATTTAAGCTTCTTAGTGCATGTTTGGATACATCCAAATGTCATTTTAGTTTTATTGTAATTAAACTTAAGCTCCTTAATACACGTCCAGGTACAACATCCAAATTTCGTTTTTCTTTTATGGGAATTATACTTAAGTTCCTTAGTACATCTTGTGCACGTGTAAATTGTATGTATGACTATGTAAATATGACTTAGGTCATTATTTATTTAGTTTCTTCACAATACGTATGTGAACGATACCTAATAGCGTTATTGCATTTCAAAGGATTTCTGTGCAATAATTAGGAAATTGTTATACTGTTGGCTTTAAAATTGATAAGCATTTGTGGGAATCCATTTTTCTAACCTGGTAATACCACACATCACTATCTCTATAAAAACCTCAGATTCGTAGGTATTAAAAGTAGTTCTCCAGAAAAGATAGTAAGAAGTAACATTTCATTTTCATTTCATTCAACCACTCAGCAGTTCTTTTATTCTCAGTATTATTATGGAATCGTATTTATTATACATCCCATTAACGTGATTGTTTATACCATACTGTTTCATTAAAGTGTTAAGTTAGGAAGTTTGTGCTTTGTATGCTACAAACTATCTCAAGTTTGCTGATTCTCTGATACCCAAAAAACTAAACAAGCAACCGATAATTGCATTCCGAACTTTTCAAGGTATAGTACGTTGTTAAATATGGATTTCGTTGAAGCATTATCATTGCATATGTCACATTATATATTATATTGGGTATATTCATTAATAACTATAAAATCATAATTTATATTATATCCCTTCAATTTCTTGTGCGATGCTGTCCTTTACTTTTAATATTAAGCTTGCAGTAATTAAAACACAATGCCCGTCGTTTCGAAAATGGTGCCAGTTACATCCCTTAAATAGCTGAAACTATATAGTGCGTCTATATATATATATATATATACATAGATGGATTATATATTCATATACATGATATTTAATTGTATTTTTCTGCAATTGTAATTTTACTTGCCGCAGCACCAAAAAGCACCAGTCTAATTAATGTGAGATTTTCGTTGGCCTTTATAACGATAAATTATAATTTTTCTTGTAATTTCCAAGGTTAAAATTTTTTAATGAAAAATTTGGTCTTGTCATATCATCACAGCGCCCTGCCTGCCGTGATATCATAATATATCTACAGACATTACTACATCTACAATCTGTTCGCACCTTAAAATTCAGTATGGCTCTTATGGAATATTATGCTCTCCTTTATTTATGTTACATATTTGTATGATTGCAGCACTATTCTCAATAAATAAATAAGGTTACTAATTATACTTATTATAGTGAATTGTAGAATCAATTCTAAATGAAGAAAAAAATGTCATCTTCGTAAATTATCTTTTAATAAAAGCCGTTTCGTATAATTTGGAAAATATAGAAATAACTTGTAATATTTACATTAAATACTATCGTGTAACGCAATACTACAATAAACGTATACAAGAAATATTGGTAGCAGCACTGAACAACTCAAATATCCAATCTAACTTTCTTCTTCTTTTGTTACAGCTAATAGTGTAATAAATTCACGCGTGGACATGGAGTCGGCACAGCAGCAACAATTCTGTCTGAAATGGAACAGTTTCGGGAGCAATTTGGCCACATCTCTCAGCAATCTCTTCAAATGCGAAAGTCTCGCGGACGTCACACTTTTCTGCGACGGCGTCACGTTCAAGGCGCACAAGTTAATATTGGCCGCGTGCAGCAAGCACCTGGCTGACCTCTTCGAGACGGCTCCCCTACACCAAAACCTCTTGGTCATACTGGACGGTACATCGGCAGCCAACATGGCCGCCCTTCTCGAGTTCATGTACAAAGGCGAAGTGCACGTATCGCAGGACGCTCTCAGCAGCTTCCTGAAGGCCGCGGAGTGTTTACAAGTAAAGGGACTTAGTATCGAACACGACAAATTGGCAGTGGCACACACCCATCTGGAAAAGCAGACGCCGCCTAAACAACAGGAGGAACAACAGGAACGTCCGAGCCCCTCTCCGTACTCACCGATGTCCCCTTATATACCTCCGCCTCACTATCGCCCGTACGACCAGAGATTGTCCGATAGACGACCGCTACGCAGCCCTAACGAATTGCTGCAAGAGTCGGTGCGTGCTTCTGTGTTACGTGACGGCAGCAAGGCCGGAAGGCCGACGTCACCCGGCCCCATGTCCCTCGCGTATAGACCTTCTTCGAGCTCGTCCTGCAGCCTGCCCACACAGCAGGAAGCAGACGCGCCGCCCGAACAGCATCGCTTCGATCAGGAAACTGCCAACGTTTGTCCAGAACCAAGTTCGGAACAGCAACATAGAGATCTCGGTTGCCCGGAAGGTATGAAATGAACTAGATTTACTTTCTTCTGCTCTCAATTGTACTAAGCAAAAACAGAGAAACAGAAGGATATAACGCAAATAAAAAATTAAAAATCATTAAGAAACTCAATAAGAAATCATTCCTTAAGATTTGATATGTTTAGATAGAAAGTGACTTTATTTTATCCAAAACACAAAATATTTTTGCATAAAGTTTTTATGGCGCATTTTAGTACCAAGAGTTCTTAATTAATTCTGGTTTGTCTTCTTGCTTAAATAAGTAACGTGTTTGTAGAATCTTGATCACTAATAACATTTAAAATAAATTACTTCCATGTTATTCAAAACTGAATGAAATATGATAATTGGAAGTATATTCTGCAATGTGTAGAAAGTTATTTGAAAAAAGTGTAATGTGCAGCAGCCTTTAGGCGCGTAGCAGGATCTATTTCAAGCACAAGATTACACCTAAGATATGTTAGACAGATATGTACTATGTATCAGTGACTAAATAGGGTAGAAGAAATACTGAGTAACTTTGGCACTGGAAATATTTTCTTGAAAGTGTAGGTTAATAAGCTTTAGTAATAATTACAAACGGCAGCTAGTCCACTTAGTTGCTAATACTTCTTCTAATCAGTTCAAGTGCTATGAGCCTGAACTTTGTGGGCAAGACCTTGTAAATGTTAGTAAAATAAATGTGACTAACTTGCATTAGTTAACTTATAACTGTGCAAATCGATTGGATATATTTATACATTCAGTTTTTCCTACATACCTAGAAGGGCGGTCAGTGTTGATTAAAAATAAATTGTTATTACAACATTGGGGTTTTTAAATTAGAAACGTTTTTAGTTACTTTCTCCAGCAATTCTCTGCGAATAGAGTTTCTTTAGAACAACTTCTCTGTTAAACATTGCCAAGTGTTGTTTTGCAACTCGATTCTGAGGCTTCAGTTTTTGCGTTACGATCACTATACGCCTTAGTTTTGACTTTCCACGAGCAAAGAAACGAATTACATAATTTTAAATACATAACATTATATCCGCCGTAAAGTGTGGATATTTTAAAATGACTGTTGGGCATTCGTCACCCACGCAATAATTTTTACGAACTATTTCTTCACTCACATTTGCTACTAAACAACGTCGAACGAGCTGAAATCATATCTGAAAACTGATATTTCTTAGGGTGATTGTTAAATTTCTCTCCTCTTAGGTATATGCGTAATAAATGTTTTATTTGTACCGCTCTCTACACGCTCGCCATCTGGCACCGGCTTTGCGAACCTTATGTGCAAATTCTATAAAAAGTTAGCTTTAATATTGTAATCAACTTCAATAACTCTTTATTTTTATAAGCTGACAATCAGGGAACATCCAAGTCATGTTTTTCAAAAATAATTATAATAATGAAGATTATTGAAGTCAAAAAATTACTTATATTCATCTTAGAATAAGACCAAAACGCACCAAATAAGCTCATATTTTTGTGCGATAAAATATGTAAAGTTAGCAATAGATTTTCGCAATAGAAATTGGAAAATTTTTACAGAGTAAATATTTTTGTAACAATTTGTATAAATTAAATTATTTATTATTAATGATAGATATCTGATTCGCTAGCAGACTAATCATTTATTTCTGTAGTGTTTGCGGTTTTTGCATATAGTGCTGTTATAGTTGTTTGTCGGAGTTTTATAATGTAAATGTTTTTAATTGATAATTATGAATAGATCATTCTAAAATGTCGCAGAACTACACCCTGACATCTAAATACAGTTTTGAAATGTAGATAAAAGTAAAAGAGAACTGTCAATTTTTATATACTTTTAATTTACTTTGAAGTTAAGAATGCAAGAAATTATCTTCTCGATTCAAATAGGTGTATAAACAAATTTTGATAAAGCCTCTGCATTTTCTTAAATATTCTTATGTTCCATCGCCTTTGGTAGCTATTGCTCTGTCATTTGCATGTTTTTAATGTTATAGATTTGCGTATGAAACTTGAGCCTATGGTACAAGACGAACCGCCCAGTAGTACAGCCAGTGGTAATGGCATAAGTTCACCATCGAACGGACCTCTAGGAACCATGCCCGGGTACGAAAACGAACGCGACAACAATGACTTGATTCAAAATCAATTATGGAACACGAAACACAAGTCGAGCTCCGTTACGACGCCGGATGGTAAGGTTTTTGGCTTATATTTCTTGTAAGATGGTTTGTAAAACGTAAGGATTTCATACGTTTGCATGTACGAAGGAGATTTTTAAATGCCTAAACTAGGCTTGGAAACGAGACTAGAGCACCAACCACGGCTAGTGCAGAATTCCATGCACAATGCACCATATTTTGCCAAAATTTAGTCCCCAGTTAAATTTGAATTTCTGTTCCACCATGAGTTTAAACTTTTCAAAGCATAAAAGCACGTACATCTTAAGCAGCGATTTAACACTTGATTTAAGGTTTATCGTAGTAATTTTTACAGATCGTAGTAATTTTGATTGTCCAGGCAATGCATGGTAGTGTAAGTGTCGTGCATAAGTTCGTAGCGTTTTCATCGAATTCAAAATTCATTAATTTTTAAATAAAACAAAATACATGAACTAGTCAGAAATATGTTGTCCTCCATTATTAATTACCTCCCAATGACCTGGCAGTTTTTCGGTTCTACGCCTTAGGAAATCCAATGGTTCAGAAGCGATTTTGAAACATTATTAATGAAGATTCATCAAAGGTTGTTCGATAGAACGCAAAAGAGATGGAAATCTGGAGCAAGATCAGGAGAATAAGGCGGATGCGGATGCGGGTTGACTTCGGGACTGAGTTTCCGAATAGCCGCATTCCTGACGTGCTGCAGAATCACTTGATGATCTCTTCCTCGTTTTTTCTTTAACAATAAAATTCGGCACTAATATATTCGTAACATTCGTTAGAAACAATTTGTGGTAGATAACGTCTTCCTTATCCCACCAAGTGCATAACATCATCTTAATGGATGAGCACCAGCTTATGCTGATGAATTGCCCTTTTGCTAGAACAAAGCTATCCTTATCTGTTCGTGACATTGGCTTAAAGGTATTATTTGCGTCATCACTAACAATGTAGGACAAAAGCGGTCGGTGTTATTGGTAAGATAAACGAAAGCAAGCTAGCAAAGAGACACAAATGTTTAAACACTGATTTGTGCTTTTATGTCTGATTGGTCACAATTGAATGGCCAATTCCCAAATTGTCTGATGTGAGTCATCGTGAATTAAAATATCTGTATCAAAGTCCGGTGGTTTTTTTCGAACGTGGGAAGTCGTACATATGAAATGGTCATTAAAACGATGAAAACATTTTCGTGCTATACTTTCCCCAAAGGCATTCTCTAAGTGAACGGCGCAAATGGTTCGATTAATTTATTCGCCTGTTACACTCAAACGAGAGGGTATGTTTGAAATGCTCATTTTCTTCTAAATAGAATTGAATGGTAAATAACACCCCACTTTTTTTTGCAATGATTTATACAATCTTTGCACAAATTTGCCAAACCAAAGGTTTTTCATTTAAGCATTAAAGTAACATTGACAAATGTGTTTCCCCGATATTTTTCCCCTAAGCCAAACACGCTACGACCTTATGCATCAATCCGATAGAAAATAGCTATCGTCTCTTAGAAAAATTTCTAAAATGTATATATTTTTAGAAACAATACCATCCCTAAAACAAATCAATTGTTGATATGATAACACCTTTCTTAGATTTAATCCAATTTATAAATTATATTACATAAGTATACTGTAGACCCGAGGTCGAAGGGCGTACATACATTTAAACAGAGAAATATTATGATATACGTATAAGGGCCGATTGATATAAGATCTGGAACTCTATAAAATAAGAATAAGATAAGACAAAGTAATGAAAACAAGGCGAATTATAGTCAGTATTTAGCACAACACATTTCTCCCACTGCAAAGGGCAGCCGAAACTATGAAAAGTGTTAACCGTTCAATACCGCTTTCAACTTTGGGAACCGCTAAATATGTGAGGGTGCCAAATCAGGACTACACGGAGGGTGGGAAGCAACCGTGAATTTCAGGTTCGCCACTATTTTCATCGTTCCATTGCTGCAATGCGATCTATTGTTGTCGTGATGCAACAAAAATTCGTTCTTCTCGGCCCTACTTACTTTACCGGGTACGTTTCTTTAGTCATCGTAAAATTTTGCAGTATCTTTTTGAATTAGTATGTGATCCCTTCGACAGATATTCGATAGGAACTCTTTTGACTGCAGAATTAAGACGACGATATTCCGCTTATTTTTAGGGTCATAATGGTGAACACAAGTTTATTTCTAATAGTGATGCTCGTGAGAAAACCATCTTTTTAACGACGATCGATGGTTAAGAAATTCTACATAGACACATATTTTTTCTTTGCTTTTTCATGACATACATTAATTGTCACAGAATTCAATCGGCGCAATTTTTTCTGTTATTCTGAACAATGTACTGGACTTTTTCCTGACTAATGCCTAATAGTCGAGCAATTCCTTTTCGCGTAGTCGGGCGGTTTCCGCGAATCAGTGATTGTCTTTGATTCTTTTTATACGTCACTTGTTTGTACTGGCCACCTTCATTTCACCTCTATGACAGTTTTTTTTTTATATCAAACCCACTGGCGATAAACAACTTTCAAACACCCATACGTTTCGGTGGAAGCGTAACCTTTCAGCGTTAAAAATCCTATCATGAATCTTTACTTGGTATACATCTCGGATATCGAATTCGTGATAAATGACACTGTTTCTCAGCAACGGTACATAGAAAGATAATACTTTGCTTATTAAGACAAGGCACTCGATATTACTGTTTTCAGGTTACAACTTCTTTCTGTCCTCACTATTCACATAATAGCGTTGTTGAAGACCTTACATATCAGTCCGCCCTAGTATATCTGCATCTACGAGGGTGACCTGAAATGTTTCCGGAATCGACAAGAAAAAACACGGTATTGGTGTTGTTTTTTATTTTTATTTTTCGATGTGGTCTCCTCGAAGCTCAATACACTTTTTCAAACGAGACTCCAGTCTCTTCAAACCGTCGGAAAAGTAGGATGTTTCGAGGTCGGCAAAATAGCCATCTGTAGCGGCGATTACCTGCTCTTTAGGCAAATCTCTTTCCTTCCAGTGATTTTTCAGGTTTGGGAATAGGAAAAAGTTGCTGGAGGCTAGGTCCGGTGAATGTGGAGGATGAGAGACTAAATCGTAGCGCAACTTAATGAATTTAGACACGACGATGCGGGATGAATGAGCCGGTGCATTGTCGTGGTGGAAAAGCAATTTCTTTCTCTGCAGACGAGGCCGTTTCTCCTTTAATACTGCATCGAATCGGGTCAATAAATCGCTGTAGTATTGCCCCGTGATTGTTCTTCCCTTCTGCAGATAGTCGATGAGGATCACACCTTGGGAATCGCAAGAAATGATCGCCATCTGGCCGATGGAACGGTAGTGGTGGTTACCAAACGTATAAAGAAATTCCTTGAATTGTGTTGGATCCTGGCCAGACACTCCTCCGAAACGGTCACTCGATTTCGTACCCACCGCGCCGAGAGCTTTGTCATACTCAAAATTTCGTGTAAAATATGGCCAACGCGTTCTTCTGAGATACCTATTGTCACTGGTATCTTTTTCAGCTTCAATCGGCGATCGGCTAACGCGACATCATGAATGAATCGTGAAATGAAAAAATTGTATTGTTCTACGTAGTTTAGGTTTTATATCATGTTTTTAGGCGTATATCGAACTAAACTATACAAAACCAGGTTGCGCAGTGCATTTAATATGTAGTTTTGTTGCCTTACCTGATATTAATCAACTTTTTTCAACTAAATGTTCTACATATATACAAAATTCAAGAACACATAATAAGAAGAAGGTACATTTATTTCTTTATTCCTTTTCTATAAATACCTAGAGATGACGATTATTTAATTACACTGCCTCTGCAAGTACAAGAAATGTTACACGGGCGGCTGTATGTTTATTTGATATCGAAATTGGGTTACCACCGCGTTTTTCTTATCGCTAACCTGATAGCAAAATATAGGTCGATAATGCCGCTACCATCTTTTTTTATAAATAAACCACAAACATATTTCGTCTTCTTGATTTGCATTTCTTTTTGAACTATGAAGATTAAGAACTTAATTAATATTTCTATTAAAGAAATGTAACTGCTAATATATAAAGATTTATATATCCCTGCGCCCCGAATAGTATATTTGCTGTTTGTACGCAAAATATCTCTAACCGTTCTTGTAGAGATTATTACATTTGTTTAAATCACAAAGACAAAAATTTTAATATTTGTCAACAGAAGTCGAATAAAACTTTATTAAAAATAGTGGAAAATTTTTTGCGTTTTCTTTCAGGAATTCGATAATAAGATTTGAAAGCATTTTGCAATATTTTTGTTTATATAGAAATAATGGACAAATTGGCAAATCTTTTCTGGGTCTTATTTGCTTTTAAAAACAATCAATAATTTTTAATTTGGAAAATAATCTTCAGCAGCTGATTTCCTTATTGTATAATGTATGTACAGTAGCGGACAAAATAATAGCAGTAGGAAATCGAATACTTTAAATACATGTGTTTCATCATTGACTGAAAATAGAAATAATGATATTTACAGCTGAAATGAAAGTAATTTAACAGACATAAAACATACGTAAAAATTAAAATTGTTTTATTTGTCTCGGGCGGTAGTAGATCGTAGGTCAAAGGTTTTCCCAATACAACACACCGACCATGATATACTTTAAAAACAGTTAAACATGGTGGTGCAAAAATCATGGTTTTTGGGGGTGCTTTTCTTATTGTGCTCCAGAACCTATACACTGGATCGAAGATTTTTTAACTCAAGATGGGTACGTAGAAATACTAGAGAATGTTATGCTGCTCTATACCGAAGAAGAAATGCCTTTGATGGTTCTTAAAACGAAGAACTAGTTGATGCAACATAGAATTTAGGTCCTACAGTACCACTACTTACCTAAAGACTGTAACATCTCTACGGATTATTTAGCCGTTTAAGAATAATAAACATTTTTATATTAATTTGCAACAATACTGCTATTATTTTGTCCGGTACTGTATATAGAAAGCAAAAATAATATTAAATTTATTGTTAAATTATTTTATACCAGAAGCAGCTTTAGATATGAAATGGAAATAATACCACAGCAGCGAAAAAAATATTTCGCACGAATTTAAACATCATTTTGGTAGTATTTCTTAACTATGTCACGTTCTTTTCAGTTATTCCATTTAAATTTTAAACGCAATGAATAAATACTTACGTGCTTTTACTAGTTTCCATTTCATGCTTCTGCCTTTAAATCTATTGAAAACTTACAAACTGACTAACTTAGTTCTCACAGCAAACTAAGTGTATATAGAAGAATACAAAGTACCACTTCTAATTAGTTGCAAATCGGGCATGCGTTTGACACACCAAATTTCACCTGACCAGTGACTAAATTCATTCTGAATAGTTACATACTTTTTTGATTGTACAATTTAAACCTCCCCTGCATTTCATTTATTAAAAAAAAAATATAAAAACAAGGCTTTCACTGGGTACACCAACACCCACTAGCAAGATTCGCGAATATATGTCGCCGGATATATGCACCGATTTTTATTTTGATACACCTATCTTAGTTATAAATGCTGTAACAAAAGTTCGATTTGAAATATCGACTATCCATAACTGCTTTTGTTTTAATACAGACTGCCAAATTGATAGTTCAAGTTGTTGGTCTTTTATGTCTTTCGAATTTAGTAAATAAACTCAACATCCATAAAAGTACTACTTTACGGCATTTCTATGCAGCTTAACATTCAGTCTCTAAAGTTTTTGGCGAAGGCAGTAAAGAATTTTTAATTAGACACCATATGTGCTGATTTGGATGTGATGAGACTGACCAAGAAGATTGAAACCGTGCACTGAATTCAAAGGAATTCATTTTTAGTCAACTCTGTTTTTTTTTCAAATTTATGTTTTTATAATAGAAAAATATATGTAAATAAAAGAATATGTTGTGACGAAATCTTTATGTAACAGTATTTGTATCAAGCCTAAGTATATGTATATCGGATAAACTATTGTTATTTTCGTTACTATTGTTTTGACAAAATATCGTTTATTCTTAATAAAGCATCCTCAGTATTACGAAAGATCTTTTGCAATACATTATCTTAAAAACCAAGAATAAGGAAATGATGATGGATCAAAGATATACTTGTATTGGCATACAAAAATATAGCAGATATATTTTTTATGAGTTGAAACAAATAATATAATTTGAAAAGCTTACGTACTTAGGCCAGATCCTCTAATTACAGGCATTTTTCGTATTTTTTTTTATCCTAGCAATTACTGTAAATAAGCAGAAGAGATCAATGGGCTTTTACGAAAACCTATATTTCTGAAACAGATGTATATTCCCGTTGCAACTTCGATATGTAATCCATTTTGAGATATTAAATAAAGACTTTTGAAAGGAGTGAAATGATCTACACCACTAAAAGGTCCAGATTACTATTTGTTGTACACAATTTTTCATTACATTGAAAGAAAGTTTTTCACTTTCGAAACAAATTTAAATCCGCAGGTTGATGAAGGTTATACGAGGGTGATTTGAGAATAGAGTGCCTTTTGAATGATATATTTATTTGAAGCTAAAATGTTTTTCAATATAATTCCCATCCAATTCTATATATTTAACGCCATCCAATGCCATATGCTTAACCCAGCAACTTTTGAATTTCCTTTTTAAGCCATAGAAATAATTTTTCTTTCAAAATAGAAAACGCCCTTTCTTTTATATCTTCTCGCAAGCAGCTTTTTAATATTCTATGCGTGTTGCGCTTTAGTAATCAGAAAATAATAACCTATCTAACAGAGAAATATAAATAGTGGGCGCCTGTTTAATAAAATCAACTTTTAAATAGTGCCTTTGCAAATACATCTATTTTAATTTACATTTCTTAGTCGTTATCTCCACGCATTCTTTTCCTGTCATTATTCCATTATATAATATTGCATAAATAATAGAACTACTAGTAGTGAATTGTCTTAACTATAATGGAATCTATTAATAAGTTGGCCATGGAAAATTGAAAAGAATGGCAAAATTTTAAGTAGCACTGCTTCAATCAATATATTATCCTACTCCAACTCTATTGTCCATTTTTGCCTACCTCAAAACCTATTAAATTCCTTTGTTGTCATTCAATTGTTTATTAGTTATGAAATGTGCCTCATTATGGTTTAGTTACGACGTATGAAATATTTACTTGATCAAAAATAAGATGCATTTTATAACTTATCACGTCATCAGCGTTATCCGCTTTGCATTAGCTTTTCGTTCTTGTTTACAGGAAAAAAATTGAAGTGCCCTTTTTGTGAACGGCTGTACGGATACGAGACCAATTTGCGTGCGCACATAAGACAGCGGCACCAAGGGATTCGAGTGCCCTGTCCATTTTGCTCGCGCACCTTTACGAGAAACAACACGGTGCGCCGGCATATAGCTCGCGAGCACAAGACCGAGCTAAGTCTGAAGGCGTTCCAGCAGTCTCAGGTCCATAACCACAACCCGTAGGTCCCTATTGCACGTGCCCTCCTATGACACACAGCGAGTCAAAGTACAAGCTTGTCTTGTTTCACATGTCACGGTAAATGACCACTACCTATCTACTACTATTACCCTACTATTATACCAATGTAATATCTTTAAGACAGACAAGAAAAAAATATTGTGCTCACGTAATAATTATACCTTAACTTATTCACTATTACTGGAAATGCAAACATTACTTCTATTCTAATTCAATAATATAACCGTAATTATTACGTCTCAAATGTGTGCCCCTTTCGGAAAAAAAAAATGGAAAGCTGTTGTGGCACGCTACCCTGTCCTGTATCAGATTAGTACTGAATTGATTACTATACGTTTCCAATGACTGTTGTTACGTTCATAAAGTACTTAGCAAATTAGGGTATAAGTCTATAAACGAAACAAAGTAAGAGGTTTATAATAAAATGGTAAAAAAAGTAATATAATAAGGTTAAGTCCCGTGGTGTGTCTGTGGTGGGTACGTGCTGGAACCGTCCGACTACCTCATCTGTAGCCCTAGTCAATTGAGTGCAACCTTCGTATCGTAGGTACGACTCAACTCAGGAATTATTAATCACATTAACAGTGACACGGTTATCGTAGGTTAAGTGTTTATTATCTTACTGTAATATTATTTGTTTCTCGTTTATTATTCTGTCTCCATAATATTATTACACGCAACACCTTTTATACTATTATCTATTCTCCCAGTAGCTCCAAAAATTTACTGTTTTTGTTAGCTTTTCTAAATTGTTCCTATCATTAATAAAAATACAGATACATATAAAATTTTGATAAAAAGAGCTTACCTTATAATATGTTCAACTAAAATAAAATCGCTTAGGATCTACTTACCATTCAAAATTCGAATGATTTTTATTAAGAAATATATCATTGATTAAGAAATTGAACTAAATTGTTTTGGTAATGAACATATTTTAAATAAGTCATGTTTTCTTTTTTATTTAATTTGTAACCTAATTGTTCTTTTGCAAAATTCAAAGCGAAACTACTTTCACTATTTTTAAGGTGTATCTTTAAACACCAACTTAAGCACATTCAATCGGTTGAACCCTCACCAAATAATATTGGCAAATTATTCACGCTCACCAACCAGTGATTTGTAGGGAATTACTTAAATTACTGTTACGAAACTTTAATATAATAATAACTGCAGTCTTTTTTCTGCCGAATTAAACTGTAGAAGTTGTATGCCTAGAGTTAAAGCATTAGAAATTAATATTCAGATAAATGCGACAACGCCCAAAACAAGTATTTCGGGTATCATAATACCACTTATATTATATATACAGTGTCTTTGTAAACCTCCTTAAAATGTACGGAAGATAGACACAAAAGAATAACATTTTGTTTACTGGACGTGGTGTTATGTGTATGCAGAAGTAACTTTCAATTTTGGCAGTTTTGTGCTACTTTTTTTTTAGCTTTGGTATATATAATGTACGAAGGTTAAGCGAAAATTCAGACGCTTTTTGGAGAAAAGAAAATTTCATTTACTTCCCAACATAATCCCCTTTTAACTCGATACCTCGAGAATATTTCCGCTTTTTTAAGCCTGCCAAAAAGTGAGATTTCTTATACGCTATAAAATAGTTTTATCTCAATCCACCCATTTTTCATGTTTCATTATCGGATATCCAAATCCATCAATTTCACGGTTGCTGAACAGGTGCACTGTCATGGTGATGGAGCATTTTTTTAGTGCCAAACGAGAGCACCTTTTAATCAATTCTTCGTAAGTTTTTGAAAATTATGCAGTACTTTTCCCGTTTTGAAATAATCGATATAGACGAATCCTACTAAAAAAAAACTGAGTGCCCATGACTTTCTCTGCTGATGGTATACTTTTTGCCTTCTGCGGGGTTCGTTCGCCATGTTTTAATCGTTCTTTCGATTCTGAATCCACGCTTCATTAACAATCACATATCGCCGCAGAAACTTTTTTGGATTGCGGTAATACATGTTCAAACACCGTTGTTGAGATCATGGAAGTCCCCGTAATACCTTTTCAATTTCTCTTCCACGTACTGTTTAATTAACACACGGAATTCACTTTTTTCCATTATCGCAAAGATGTTTCCACTATTTACTTTCTGAGTCTATCAAATCTAGACTGACTGTTAGACCGACATGGAAATTACAGAGCACAACTGAAAATGATGCTATTAACCAGAAACATAATCATGTTTGTGATAGCATAGACAAAGCTACCTTCATTTAATTTTCTAAAAATATGTTTACAAACATGTTGTAGATAAATCATTACTACTCTCATTTTGATTCGGCAAGTTGTTGGATAATGTTTGAAAACAACAAAAAAAAAACAAATTCTGATTTAAGAAGGTTACCAAAGTTTTATTTAAACTGTTTCCTATTTTCAGTTTAAAATACTAAATTTCGTTTACCATAAAATACACAGCTTTGCAACATTATTTACTACTTACTAGATGAACATTGTATAGGCAAGTATATACCTAGTATAAAATACGTATATACTTCCTTAAGGTAAGACTTTTTGTCAAAGTTTAATTATGTCTTGTATATATGAACTTTATAATGTTACTAGAAAAATCACCTAGAGGCATGTAAAATGTTATTATTTTTTGGAGAATATTATATGCCTGGTGCAGCTGTTGTCCCAACGATATTGTTGTATTATCTACCTCAGGTCTCCTCCTTCTGACTGTGTTCAGTATTTCAGGTGAATAATTCTCAAATAGGCTTTTAATCGTTAATAATAATTTAGTTATTACGTATATTTATAAGAAAAACATAAGTAAACGACAGTGCAATCTAATACATAAATAATTTATTCTTAGTTAATACTTTTAATCTGAACGGCGCAAACCTCAATCTACCTCATGCTCAATCGCTACAATATGTAAAGTTTTAAAACTGGCGTTATTAACGGTTAAAGGCCAAAACCATATATTTGTAGGCAATATTTAAGATTGTTTTGTCACGACTACCTCACGCATACCATTTTTATTATTTACTATTTTATTTTTTTATATACAATCTATATTATGTAGACATTTATTTTATAAGAATGGAACTTGTTCTTAGTAGTTATATTTTTTTATTAGTTTAGTACTTTTTTTTCATTGTACTATTATTTTTTGTAGTGTATTATTACTATCTTACTATCGTTATAAATAGTGTTCATGAAATGAACATGCATCAGTTTGTTTATGCATAATAACGTCCGGTATATACATATAAATGTATTCTATATATTTTCCTAATTGTTAGATTTCTTTGTGTATATTTGTTTTGCATACACGTAAAGCAAACGGATATGACTGTCTTCTTTAAGAGCGTGTCAAGTATCGGTTTGTTTGTACGAGAAAAAAATATAGAAACCGATATTTTGTTGGAATAGTTACTGTATAGATCGCATAGATAAGATGCAAGAGCGCTTTGTGTTCTATCTCAGACTAATGTCGAACGAAAAACAAAAGTGTCTGTCGTATGTACTAATTTTGGGTCATCAGACGCACCTGCCACCTATTCGCATTATAACAATTACATCAGGGAAACGTACCTACGTATCATAGGATTCATAGGCATATTTTCTTTTAGGAACCCTGGCCTATGTTCTTGAGTTTTCATATTTTTTTTTATATACGGGTCTCCATTATTTCAACACATATAATCTATATTATAAAAGAACTATCACTACTTCTACTATTACTACTACCAAATGGATATTAAAATATATAGCATTACAATACTAGTCAACTTAAACAATATAATTATATAGAATTACGTACCTACCTCTACCTCACATAGAACAGTATTTTCACATTTTTTTTCTTTTTGTATATAATATATAGGGCTGTTTCCTTGAACATTTATTCATCCTCACAATATAATAAACTGTTGTATATAATAGTTTAAATTGTAGATTTATATATATTTTAAACATGACAAGTTTATGTCTTTCAAATGGAAGTTTCGTTGTATCCGCCAACGAACAATTTATCAGAAATAGTCTAATTAGTTTAATTCTTTTATATCAAGATTTTATTTTTTCTTTTCCATTTTAGTGAACAACGGGTAACTGAAAATATTCTTTCTGGAACCAAAAACTTTTTTCGAAGTAACTTTCATAGTAGGCATTATAAAATTTATGTTATTGTTTAAAAGCTTGAGGATTGTTTTAATTAATCCCTTAAGTTTTACTTTTGATCAATACTTCAATATTTTGTTTCTATTCTAAAACATTACCATCATAAAAGTAATTTTTTTCATATTTAATCTTTTCCATCTATATTTTTTTATTTTTGGGGAGTTTTAAAGATTACTTTGAAGTATACAGTGTGCTCTATTTAAAATATGTTTCGCATTTTCATAACAATTTTTTTTCCCTTTTTCCAGTGCAATTATTTAATAAAAAGAACTAATACAAATAGGTTACTGTTTCGTGTTATGTTCACTTTTGTGATTAAAGTTGTTTGGGCTTTCTTCCAACGTTTGTAAAACTTATATTGGACTGTTGCTTGCCAGATTCATCATTCGTTCAATGATTTTGCGTGATTATTTGTTTTTCTTATTTTTTAGTGAAACTGTCTCATGTGGGGATTGAACTAGGTATTTATTTTTCTCGAAAATTTCGTACTCTAATTGCACTTGACCACTAAGCTAGCAGGTAAGCTAAGCTCACAGGAAGTCACTCTTTAAGTTTCGATTTTCTGCGCAAAGGAGGTTGCGCAGTGGACTCATCTTTTGCGTAGAAGAAATGCATTGTGTTAATCTTTCTCAATACTGCAGGGTTGGTCTGCCTATGCTTGATATTCATCTGTCCTCCGTATCATGGTTACCGATCTTCGGCTAATACATTCTTTAATCTATCACAGGTGCACTGAAACTGAATGGATACACAGAAACACGTTATCGAAGGCGAAAGAAATACGAACATCTCAGAATGGAAGTACAGAACGACACCCAAATATATGTACAACAACAATTCCATACGTTAAAGGCCTGTTGGAAAAGATCAGAAGAATAAGCAACTACTATAAAATCAGAACGAAGTTCGAATACGAACAGGTCTAAGCTTACAAAAACAAAGTCACGGAAATTAGCTAACCAAGAACGGTAGACCTACTAGTCAAAACCAAAGAACATCACAGACTAGTTCGGATGGGGAAAACGGATAAGGCACATTTGGCTCAACACGCTTGGGAAGAAGATCATAAGATTGCATGAAAAAAGTATTGAAAACCGCATATATGGCTATAACACCGATCGCCATTAGCACACCAAGACTGGACAAAAATGTCTGGATCCCTATGAGTAAAGAAAGTATTAGCCGAAGATCGGCAGTCACGATACGCAGACTAATCCCGCAGAATGGAGAAAGATTAGCAGAATGCCCAACTTCTTCTGCGTAAAAAATGAGCCTACTACGAAACTTCCTCTGTGCAAAAAATTGTAGCTTAAAAATAAATTTAACTCAGTGGCTTCCTATCTGCCCGATTACTTTGTGGTCAAGTGCATTGGAGTACGAAATTCGAGAAAAAAAAAAACAAATCGAGCTCAGTCCCCACACGAGACAGTTTCATTAATAAATAGGGAAAACAAATAGTCAGACAAAAGTGCATTGAACGAATGATGATTCCGACAGGCAACAGCCCTTGTAAGGGTACTCTGAAGGCGGCAGTAGACACACTGCCGAAACGTTGGAATATGTAAGTTCCACAAACGTTGAAAATACCCTAAATAATAACTTCATCGTTACGACTCCGAAGTAATAAAAATCGTTTAGATTTTTAATAATTACAAAATTCGAACCACATCAGGAAATATTTACAAATGCCATCAAAAAATTCCATTGCTTCTAACTTTTACAACTGGAAGATTTATTCAATTAAACATATTTTTTCATCATAATATCTATATATTTGCCGCATACTTTAGTGTACTAATAAAATTTAACATCTTTAAATAGTTGGTAGTTTACTTATGCAGCGTACATTTTAGGTAAACAAAGTATTGCCGCAAAGGGAACTTTTTTCTTACATAATTTTTAGAAATGCATATATACATTGTATTACAAAATATTTGTTCTTTTGCGTACTTTATAAAAAACTTAGATGTTTCATTTCCTATATCCCCCTCGATATATTGGCCTAAATTTTCATATTTTATCTACATAATTTAACTGTATCACTTTAATTGACACACGCTGTATATGCCAATATTACTCGTTTTTAGTTTCAAATAATTGTTACACGTTCAACATTTTGAAATATAATGGTAATGTAAAAATAGGATCTTCCCGAGAATGTAATATACGTGGAAGATTTCGGGAGACTCCGCACTAGACAAATAGACTAATTTCACTTTAACTATTTTGGAAACAAAAACAAACCCACATACTACTATATGATTTTGAAAATTTATGGTCCACTTAGATATCAAAATCAAAACCGCATTCTTATAATGTTACCTAGGTGAATTTTGTTATTTCAGCACCGGTCTTCTCTATAAAAAAATATGTACATAATTATAATAATTCATAATTCCCAACCAACAAACTTAACTCCAATGCTATATTCTAATATACATAATAGAATTGGAATCATAGTCCATGCACTTACATTTTTGTTAACAGTTAAGTTTTTGATTTTGCTGTCACAATTTTTTTTAATTACGTTCTAAATTAAGTATAACCATTTATTGTTGTGCGATGTTATTATTAATAACAATAGCAAGTAGTGCGGAGTGTGCCAATACTTTTCATGTCAGTTGTACTACCTTATAGTCAGAAGTGTACAACTAGCATAGCTGTATATCAAAATTATTACTTAAAAACGAACTTAAACTCTAAAACTAAACGAAGAAATATTAAAATAAGCAGACGGATTACACGAAATTTTCATTTGATGATATAAAACTCAAGTAATTTTATAAAGTACACTTTGACACTTAGCTCAGGTAAATAGCATCGTAAAACGGGTATTTTTAATCTCCACTTGTTAAAGTAAATGTTATTAGTTTAAGGCGTATTCAGGGTTCATGTTCATGCATTACAAATATTACTATTGCGCATACATACAATAGAAAAATAAATCGATCATATATAAAATTTTAAAAATGGGAAAATAAAAAATAATTACGTTAGTTGTAAATTACTTATTTCGTATCTAGGTTTAGTTTTTATTTAGGTTTATAATACAAATAGATACAAAGCAAGACATGAAGAGTACTAGAAACACAAAACAAGTTTATTGGCAATGAAGTTGATGATTTTATTATGAATAATCATTCTTTTCGTGTGTTACGTTTACATTTTTAGTTATTTTTTTTTATATACCTGTTAGATAAAGTCCAATGATTTTGTTAGACTCTAAACCTCTGGATTACTTAGTAATGCAGTCACTACCCTCACACAGAGAGTATAAATATTGTAATAAGTAATAAGGGAGATTTCGGAAAGTGTTCGAACGTGTGTGGATGTCAAAAAATATATAATATAATAACTCGGGTGCGTATTCACGAACAATTCTCGAAAATGGAGTCGAATTCGAGAATTTCGACTAGAGTAGACCTCGTGAATATGCGTGTCGATCAACAAAGACGTTCTTTCGATGTAATATTTCGTATAACATAAGCGATGAGGTTAACAACATCGAATGATAGCTGTCCTTGTCCTACCATTGTAAAGTTGTCTTAGCGAAAGGATGATAAACCGTTTCTTATAATAATATGCATAGAAATTAATATTTTCAAAAAGTATATATTGAAGAAAAATTACCTACCTTTTACCTGCTGTTCGTTCCCGAATAAGAAAACAAAAAATGAAATTTAATTGTGCAAATAAAGTACAAATTTGTAAATAAGTGTTTTATACTTTGGAAGGTTTATAATATTGCAGTTTTTATTATTCTTGTAATAATAATATTATATAAAGTTAAGGGTCTGTGTAGATGTCTCCATGGTTTAATCATTGAATATGTCTCTCACCACACAAAGTTCAAATTACGCACTAAAATCTTAGGATTAGCAATTTAATATTAGAATTAAATATATTATGATATACAATATGGATATGATGAATATTTATTATTATTAAAGATCACACACTAGTTCCTTCGAAGCAAAATAAGAATGGAACTTATATTAATAGCAAAAGTACAGGTGTTTGTAGATTATAACAGTAAACAGATATTTTGTAATTTGTTATTTATCGTGTCATAAAAATAGTGATGGTGTATACATAAATATTACTATTTATTATAAGTAAGCGATTACCAAAATATTGTTGATTACAGATGTTTCTCTACTTCTTACTACATTTGTATTAACTGACGTAATTAATACTGAATGCTATTGATCGCTATTATAGCGTGATCCTGATCTGTAAGTAGGCTTGGCAAAATTTGCAGTGGCGATAATAATCTACTAAAATTTCGACACCAATGACATACAAAACTTTCTGATTAAAAAAATAACTTGGTTGTTTTTTGAATATATTCAAAAACTGATTTTGATGGAGTAACCATTTTACCAAACAAAATATGGTTACATCACCCTACTAGACACTTTCCTGGCTTTTCCTTAGTTTGACGTAATTTTTTCGCTTATATCTGCACGTCGAGTAGTTACCCATTTCCCGGAATTGGAATTACACACCTTTGTTTACAATAAAATCATTTTTGATATATCAATAATATTTTTTACTATCAGAGCTTGCTTAATGTTAATTTTTTGCGTATTTATATTTTCAAATTCTTTTTTTAAACCCGAATAACGCCCATATTTTTTTTGACACTTTCTAATGACAACTGTTCCAAGTAAGGCTGTGCAAATAATATACGAAACGCATTTAAATTAGCATTCGCGAAAAGTAGTCGAGATCCACTACCCAGCATCGTCTTGAGAAAATGTTGATAAATACTTGTGGGTCGCCGTCAGTTAATACAAAATAATAACAATGGAAAATGGAAGGCATGGATATGTCAGTAACGCTAGCTCATATTTTGACATGCAATTGTATAGCGAGTCGTTTTGTATCTTGTAAAAATAGTGACGTACGTGTTAATAGCTAATAGATAAAGAAAATCGAGTGAGAAGGCTATGTTTTGGTAATAAGACGTGAATTTATATAAGCAAATAAGTGTGTACGTTTTGGTTAACTTAAATGTATACATAAATAGATGGGGTATATATAAATATATATAAAATTGTAGATTTTGATATTAAAATATAAGAATTTATGGTGTCTGTAATAACATTAAAAACCAAATGTAATTAATGGTTTACCATGAGAGATGTTTCTAATTTTCTTTTCATTTTATAAAGAATAAAATATATCCGGTTTATCACAATATACAGAGAATATTTCTATGATGATATATTAATTATAATAATATGAAAATATGTCCTTTATATAATTCAGACTAGAACGGGGACGGCCATCATTCAGAATAACTTTTATACAATGTCCTTGTTACCCCATGTATCTGCTTTAATATAATTATAATTGTGCAAGGTGTAAAACACTGTGGTCTTTGAAAACTAATTAAAATAGAAAATGTACAGATTATTGTAATTAATAAATTAGGTAGTGATCTTGGGAACGAGAAAAGACCTCAGTGTTTACTCCGAGTGTGTTTCTCACACTGCTGTTGTTTCCATGTTTATTCGTAAAAAGAAAATGAAGGCAAAAAATTCTTGTGGCAATGCAATGTTAACGTAAAAGCATGAGTCCTTATTAATTATATAAGTATCTATCCAGATATCTAGGTATATAAATATCTATAACGTACCTAATTATACGAACCTTATTATTTCATTTGCTGAAGTATCAATATTATAATTAACTAATAATTAATTATTTTTAGTTAGTTTCTTTCTTTGTTCTGAATAATCTCAGGTATACACGCGCTGTGTAAACTTTTCAGGGATATTTATTTTTTACTGATAGAGTTATTAAATGTAGTTTAAAATTTTTTTGAGTGCTGTTGGGTATTTCTTCATGATATGCGTTATTTTTTTATTATTAATGAGAGGTTTATTACCACGTATTTTGATATCAATATAATTTATCGTTACATATGCTCATTTAAACCTTCGTATGTTACATTTCACTTGTTTTTTAATCCTCGTGTTATATTAACAGTAATAATTTCATTACAAATTGCATACAATTACTACTATAGAGCACTTATTGTATATTCAAAAAAGAAGCGAAATCTGTTATAATTATTGAGGTACAATAAATGATTTGTTATTGTTTTCAAGTAATATTAAATTTCTATGTAGTAGTTAAATTGCGATAAAATATTCACATAGCAAATTATCCAAATTAACCCCATACTGATGCGTTTGAAAACCATCGCTTTACAATTTTTTTTTTTTGCTATTAACTGTTTCTAAAAAAAAATAAGAGAGAAAATTCTAATGTGTTAGATATCTTTTACCGCCATGTAGAATGGCAAGTGTCATCATCTAGAACGTTTATTCTTTGTTAAAGTCCATATCTAACCCAAACATATTGACTAAAAAAAGTTGAAACCTTATAATTACAACAGAAATAATAATTATGCAATGTAGCACCAAAATACCCTATAACACGTATTTACCAAAATCACTTCCTTTTGAAGTATTCATTCGCCATTCACATAATTAAAAATAAAATACAAGAAAGGCTGGCTTATTCTGATGCTTATCTTCTACCAACTACCTCGTTCGTCAGCTAAAAATTGCTCAGTACACACAATTAACAGTATAGAGTAGCCCTCGTGTGTACATGGCTCGAATATAATTTGTTCTGTTTCTTTGGATGTGGTGACAGTACGATGAATAAGAACAAGAAATATTACGCCAAAACTACCTCGATACAGTACAAAGAAACTGAATTATAAAAGAAAAAAAATAACAATTTATGGGCAAAGCTACCTCTCTCAGGTGTTATCGATAAACACATGGTACAAACTCGCTTGCATTCAGGGAATCTCTCAGCGTAGAGGGCCTGTTTCTGTTAATCATGTTTGAATTGAATAGTTCTTACAACAAAGCACTATCATCACATAGATACTGTTAGTCATATATGTACATCATTACACCGGTGATTGAACACAGGCCCCTTTATAATATGTAATATGTTATCGCATATGTTCCTAACGTCAACATTACATTGTCACCATGTAATGTACAGAAACTCTGCCTTGACTATGCGGGTGGAGTATAAATAATTATTATATTGTATATAAACAACTATAATGTATTTCATGTTCTGTTTTACCTTATTAATTTTAATAAACAATTTGACGTTTAAATTGTAGTGTATTATTTTCGGATTACCTACGTTCTACTAAAGATGTTTCTAAATTATATTGCAGTTATAAACAAAAGAATATAAATGTGAGTGAAATTGTGTGTTTTAAAGTTTGATTTATTGGGCATCGGTAACTTTATTTATCAATATCCAACCAATCATTTTTAATGTCGTGGACAATTTAAATTGGTAGTTCCGGCAGCAGACAATATTCAAATGTATTGCTCTAAAAAACCTGCGAATATGACCTTCATTGCCGGAAATATTCAACTTTAGTTTAAGGGTTGGTTTAAATTGTTTATTTTTATATTTCGAATTGTTACTCATGTAACGTTATAATCCAATATTTATAAGTAAAATATATTGTTTTAGGGAAAAATATAGCGAAAACGAAAAGTGATTCTGTTGGGTACTGTAAGAATAACAAGCTGGAACTTCCACAGCTTATAGTAAGTATAAAACTATTCCACAAATACAATTAGTCCAAACATAAAAAAAACTGTTAAGTGCAGCTTTTCGCATGGTATTGGTGGAATCAATCACGAGAAAGACACTGTGAAGAGACAAGGAAACGCTAACACACTGACATGTTTCTGCCTACCCGGCGTCATCAGTGTGGTTTTTTTGCAAATTACAAATCGGAATTTCCTCTCTGCTACTATCACCATATCTAAACCCTGCAGTTCAAGTGATTATTCTTGGTTCTAACTAGTGCCAAAAGAATGAAACACTTGTCTGCGATACAACGAAAAGAAACGGGTACAGCTTCCGACCCTTCTCACGAGCAATACATGGATTGCTATTCCCGAGAGGGCGCGCGCACAATAGTAGTGCATAGAATAACTGCACATGTGAATGATTTTTTTGTAAATTTTTGAATATTTAGTACCTACCATTAGGAAGCTGATTATGATTTTTAATTCTGAAAATATATGTATGGCCTGCGAAAAGTTGTAAATTATCCTTTGAAAAGTATACTTTGGCGTCGTGAATATTGTAGCTCTGCTAGCTATTGCTTCCTGGTACTATTTGATCTTTTTGCGTATGAATACAATATATAGTGACCGTCACAAAGTTCACACCAAATGGGGGCATTTGTGTTTCCACTTTCTTAAAAAAGCATGCTATTAGTTTATGTACATCTGAAAACTAAATAAGCCCAAATCAAATAGTACGAGCTACTACTTATTTTAAAATTAATGGCATTTTTAGGAGTAGTCAAAATCAAAATAACGGTTTTTCGAAAAGTATGAAGGACTTCAGTCAAATTTTATTGTCATGTGAGAAATTTTAATTAAACTTACAAGGAAGGTACCGAAATATATAAATCTCCGGATTATGGTGAAACCTTGTCAGTTTGTAGACTCTATCCGGTGTCGTTAAGCGGCATTTTCCATTATGATAGGGATGCATACCTAGGTTGAAATCGGCTTTTAAGAGTCACCCTAAAATTTCAATGGCGAATTTGTTCCATTTAAGGAACCTTTTCGTCCAGTAGGGTCTTTGTGTAGAGTGTTGCAATGAAGACAAAACAATGTGTGTTATGCTTATTCATTCGAATTTCAGAAAGGGGTTTAAGATGATGTATTTGCTATCAAATAGTGTATACGAAACTAACCCTAATAATTATCTGGAATTCTATTAAATGAAGTTTGACATATTTCCTTGTTTTAACTATACTTGTAGTCATAAGACAAACGCTCTACGTCATCAACAAACCTAAACTAGTACCAATATTATTGACATCATGTCTTATGTTCGTGGAAGAACTTTACCTTCTCAATCTCAACAGTTAATATTGAACTTGCTAGAATATTTTGAAAAGGAGAAGCAAAACAATAAATTAATATATATTTTAATACAGGATAGAAATTAGAGTAAGTTGAAAATGATATTAACCTCGTAGTTTTGACGCTGAAGTATTGATTTAATTTGTGCATTGATTTGTTGATGAGATAGTACTCTTCTCTTATGATTCTTACAGTACAAAGCAACAACAGATCTATCTTTCATTTGCCATTAATAATGTTATCAATACAGTATACACAAAAACTTATCAACTCAATTACAAATGAATAATTTGTATTGACAATAAAAAACAGCATTTCATATGAGGAATAAATAAACGACTCTTTTTTTTCTTTAATTAAATAATAAATTGTCATGATAGTGAAAGTTTTCAAAAACAAAAACAATGTCTTTTTGTGGTGAGCGGCCTAACTGGGTTATAAGCTATTTTAGGTTGTCACAAGCGCAAGAGCCTTAGGCGTAAGAAAGTGTGTGTAAAGTGTTCCATAGCTCTATTTTTGCACTCCTTCTCTGTAAAGGGTGAAGCGCTTTTAATTATTTTTCCAACGGCGAACGGTGACTCGGAAGTATGCCAAAACCACCAGAAAAAGTACCGCCATTGTACTTGACGGACGTTGGCTTCGAACGCACGACATCTGAGTTGCCAAATTCAAGTGCTGGCGCTGTTAGCACCGGACCACTGAGCCGTTGGAAGCAAAGATATTGACTACATGAACAATATTCGCACTTATGAAAGTAGGCCGTCCACATATTGAGCATTTGGGTAGAATACCTATTTAGTACCTTTAGTTGTTACAAGTTATGTAAGGGATCGACAACGATGCGTTAATTGGAACTTGAACGAAAAGTTGATTAAATGGTTCTGCTATCCTTTTAGGAGAGTTAGTGAAACAATCATTATCTTTAACATCAATACGATTGAATTATTTGTCACAAAAATATTTGTTTGTTTAAGTGTATTAAATTATAGTTGTTATAGGGGTTGTTCCATCAAATATCAAGTACGTTTAATAGTGGGGATAAAATGTAAACTTAGTCTTCTGTAAGAAAATACGTGGAATTTTTCATTTCTCTTTAGGTCATGACCTTCGACATCTTGTTCCTCAAAATTGTCATGAATATAGATCGGAATTCATTATTTAACTTTATTAGCACCTAATTTTTCACTAAAATTACAATACAATACACATATACATAGCACAGAATTGTACACAAGTAATTAACTAACTAATTGTGCAATCTAATTCTCCTTGTTTAGGTATACAATCTAATGTTACTACGACCGCTCTAGTCATATACGTCATAGTACCATAACATCCACTCGGAGCACTATCATAAAAATGTTGGCAAATGAATGCGGCACCACCACAAAGTAGACCACCTGTTCGAGATGATTCCCAGAGTTCTTTTGGTTTGGCGCAACAAAGGGTTGCATCACCGTCGCATTTGATCTAAAGGAATTGAAATAAATTAAAATAAGAAATTGCCATAACCTTAAATACAGCCGCTATATTATGGGTGCGTTCTTCGCACGTTTATCCGGGCAAATCTGGCATGTTCTTCGCAATATTATGAGAGCATTCTTAGTAGTATTATTTATTATTTAGTAGTTAGCGGTATTTTTATGGTACATATTGGTACCTGTCATAGTACAAATTATGCAATTATCAAATACCAGGTGCATTCATAAGTTTCTCCGGTTTATTTTTTAAAGGGAAAATAATTCTTTTTATTCAAAATATTGACCATAGGCTTCTGCACATTTCACCCATCTTTCAGATAATTCATGGATGTCATGCCAGAAAAACTGCTTGCCTTTTGCGGAAAACCATTCGTCGACCCACTTTCCAACCTCCTTGAAATTGCTGAAGTACTGTTCTGCGAGCGCCAATCCCATTGATACGAAGAGATAATAGTCAGATGGCGTAACGTCTAGGGAGCACGGCTGGTGCGGAAGGGTGTCCCATCCAAGCGATTTCAAGGTGTGCTTCACTGGTTTTGCTGTGTGAGACGGCGCATTGTTGTGTAACAAAATCACTTTGCCATGTCTTCTGGTCCATTCCGGTTTCTTTCGATTAATGCGTGGTTTAAATTAATCATTTGTTGGTGATAGTGTTGTATATTAACGGTTTCGCCGGGCTTCAAGAGTTCAGCTTACATAATACCGCTCTGATCCCACCAGATACAGAGCATAGTCTTTTTGCCGAAGCTACTTGGCCTTGGTGTTGAAGGATCGGCTTCGCCAGGTGAAAGCCGCGATTTTTTCCATTTCGGATTTTCAAAATAAATCAATTTTTCGTCACACAAATGATTTCCTTTCGTAGCATTGAAGCAGCATTTTGGAGAATGCGATTTTCTATTTGATGTTCATTCAAATCATGTGGGACCCATTTACCAAGTTTATTGATCTTCGCCATTGCTCGTAAATGTCTGCAGATTGCTTTTTGTGCTAATTACCGTTGAGTTTGAGTTGGGTCATCATCCAATAACTCCTGCAATTGTTCATCTTTGCATTTTTGTGGTTTACCAAAGCGCTCACTGTCTCTCACATTGAAATCACCACATAAAAATTGTCGAAACAATGTCTCACATGTTCTTACCGATGGAGCGTATTCTCGATATGTTTCTACCACCAAACAATGACTTTCAACAACCTTTTTCTTTTAATTAAATAAGAAAAGTAATGCGTTCCGCAAATGTTCTTTTTCATGCACAAAACTCGACCTAATCACTGAACGATAAACCAAAGACGCTAGTTTTTGGCGGACTCAACTTCTGAGTGTTTGTAGTTTGTCAGACGAGAAAAATTACGTATGTGTTAAATTAATAATAAGCATCTCTATGTTAAACCGGAAAAAGATATGCATACATCTGGTATGAGTAGAAATATAATGACATGCCTAATCCTACTTCTGACAATTACGGTGATGCATATCAACACTGTCTATCTAACAAATAATGGTATATAACTTTAACCCTGTTAAGTGTACAGTTAAATTCACTAAGTGAACCTTTTGCGTTATTAGCTAAAAGATCACTCTGCGATGACGTCATTAAAATCAGAGAAAACTTTTTTGCTCAGCACTCCATTTACAGATACCTGCGAAGGACGCACCCTATTATTATTATATGATATCACTAGAAGAACAATTGCTTTCTAAACTAACTGTACCTGGTCGTTCAGAAATAGTTCGTTAGCGGCATGGACCAATTGTTCCACCTGTATTACACCACCTAACGAGGCGGCCACGTTATATTCGGCAACTAGAGTGAGCACCATGAGAGCTTCTACAATCAGCTGTCTATATTCGGGCTGTGGTATGGAGTTTAACACAGTCTCTACGGCGAGTGCGAATTTTAATTCGCCGGATGTCATTTCTTGTGTTAAACTTTGGGGCAGCATTTTTCCGGCAATGTCTAACCCTTGACACTGTAAAAATTAACGGGAAAATAAAGTAACATTGACCCTTCAGTCCTGCTTAGTTTTCGATTACAAAAGCAAGTCGACTTTTGTTTTTTCTTATATACCAACCTTTGGTGTTTAAGACGTAATGGAAAAATACACTTGCCAATAATATATTTTACTTTAAATGAAAAAATATGAAGATATACACCACTAATAGTAGTTTTAATAATATGAGTTTGTTTTTTATAAAGGCGGCTAGAAGAAGAGTTAAATCGATTACTATGATAATTTTTATTATTTATTATTATCACGTTCCTTAATATTTCCGTTTTTCCTAGACAATGCTTATTTTTTTAATTTGCTTATGTTGCTGAAAAGATTAAATTTTTATGAAGATTATTTTTTTTTAAGAAATACCGGTTGAAATTTTGTCCACGTGTAGGATTGAGTGCGCGCGCAGGCTTTCGTTTACACGGAACTGAACATCCTTTGCAACTATTATATCAGTCCGTATGCCTTGTAATGAGTAACACTAAAGTACTAAAAACGAGTGACATTATTCAAATAAGGTTGGGATAACGCCCATGATGAATTACGCTCTGGTCGGCCATTTGCAATTAACGACGATCTGGTGCAGGTTGTTGACACCAAAACTCACAGAAATAGGAGACTCACAACTTCTACCTTAGGTTTAGAACTCTCACAGATTTTAGCGTCAGTTTTGTAGACGATTGTCGTTAAGAACACAAAGAATTGTTTTCTTGATGGCCTCAGCTGCTGACTGAGGAGCATAAACAGGAAGATTGGAAAGTGTTTTAGCCTTTTTGAGCCGCTCTAATGAGAAAGGCGATGACTTATTGAGTCATATCGCTAAATATGAGACATAGGTGTCCCGCGTGACTCGAGTGAAAACAACAAATTTTCAAGGCGCAAGAGTATCTCCATTCTGTTCTGGGACAGATGGGGTGTGTTGTATGAACTCAGCGTCATATTGTGGAACTTTAAAAAAACTACATCAAGCCATCGACAAACGGCGTTAAATCCTGTCAGCCCGGGGAGGAGAAATTAATACGACAAGCTCCGAAAGGGATAAGATGCTAAGTATATATTTGTATTAGAGAAAATGAATATTGACAAGGATATGCATCCGCACACATGTTGTATGAAGGCGAGAGAGAGAATGATTGTAGGCATGATTTTGTTGAGCATGGTGACTACCGGTCACTGTTTCAGGTAGCTCCAGACGGCAACTGGCGGCGGGGCGACCGTTATTCATGAGGAGAGAGACGACCACCTGCAGGATAGCGGGCGGACGCCTAGGACCTTCTTAATCCAAAGGGACCAACGGCGAGACGAACCAACCCTTAAGAAGCAGCGGACATTAGAGAAGACGTGTGTTTATTATTTTTTTACTGTACTGTATTTGGGATTGAAATTGTAATTTAATAAAATATTTAAGCAAGCATTTATTTATTCGGAGCTGTTTCTGTAGGGTTACGAAATACGTAAATATCTAAGTTATGTACGGCGCGGGCTAAGCTAGCATTATCTTTATCACTAGGTTAAGACTAGTATAGATATAGTTAGCTAGATTTGTGTTCATTATAGATTGTTAAGTTCAGGACATGTGAAGACGGTGTAGTGTGTCTGGCGGGGCACCGGAGCAAGAGCAAATATTGTCATACATTTAAGTTTTTTTTTTTAAATAAAGAGTGCCGTACTGCTTGATTATAATAAAACGCCAGATATTACAACTCCAACTCGAGACTTGATCACCTCCTTTGGCTAGGAGAAGATACATCATCCACTGATTTGAACTATATTAAAATTTGCTCCAACGACTACCATCTCTCCCTCATCTGAAGACCTTCTTGGCCGCCAGACGTGAATCGTGTATAATTGGTTAACATTATAAAGGGCAGAATTTTACCAGAAAAGTATAAAAAAAGCTCAATGGTCGGAGAAGTAAAACTCAATTTTACAAAATTTCCAATATATTTATCACAATATTGTTATGACATGTTTCGCTATAACTGCAGCTTCATCAGATCTGATAAAGCAATGATAGCGAAACATGTCATAATAATATTGTGATAAATATATTGGAAATTTTGTAAAATTGGGTTTTACTTCTCCGACCATTGTTCAATATGGATTTTCAACAAATATCGGCTGACTCAATCGATACTAAAAAAAGCTCGATGATCGTTACGATAAATATTTAAATCGGCAAAGAAGTTTTGTACAAAAATAGATAACTGTAGAATTTAGAATATAAATGTGTTTTATTTTTATTGTAAAACGGACCTTATTTATGGATAAAAATTAAAGGTAAAAATATGCAGGATTGTTCTATTTAAAAATTGCAATCGAATTTAATTAAGCTGGCAGCAACACTAAAAGTTAGTGAAAAATAGAATCCACTTTTTTTGCTGATAATCCTGATAATACAGAGGGCCGTAGCCAGTACTTTAACAAAACGTAAAAATCCATTCGTTATTCTCTACCTTTTCCAAGATGCTCCATACTCTCGGGTAAAAATCTCTAGGAACTCTATTTAAAGCACCATCCAATCGGCGCCTTCGTAGCCACTGACCCTGCCTATCCGGTTCAATTTGATCATCAGCGTTCGCTTCCAAGCTGATATGACTTTTCTGCAGGTAATAACATCTTTAATGTAAATTCGAAATAAATTCGGCGACACTTACTTTACTAATCTTACTCGATTTATTGCTAACGATCGAGAAATTTCCTCGACCCACTAGAAGCAGAATATAAATACGTCAAATTGTATAAAACAAATCAAATAACATCGCTAATCAATAGAATTGAAAACAACGCAAAAACATACGTCTACACTTACCGCTACTGATGGCGAACTCTTTCCCGCTAATTATGTGATAGAGAAGGTTCTTCATCTCGAAGGGGCTAAGATTCAACAGGTGTTCAGATGCCTCCTCGGCATCGCAAATAAGAGTTCGCGACAATTCGGTGGCCATTACTTGTATAATGAGACCTACGCGTAGCCTTAACATCTCGAGGAATAGTTGGGGTTCAGTCCGAATGAACATAGCTAAATAGACTAGCAATTCTTGAGTCAACATCGCTGTGCTATCATCTTCACCGTACGCTTCGTGAATCAGCATTCGCAGATCAGTCTCTGGTAATGGAGCGGTGATGGTATGTTCGTTGTGCGGTGGCATACCAACAGTAATCTGTTTTTGTCTGCAACATTTTGTTTCTTTCCCGTTTTTTTATGATCGAAAAATAAAAAACTATTTAGACTATGCGGGATAATCGGCATATCGTCTAAGTTAGAGGTATGTTCATACCTGGTTGTTCTGCGCTAGCTGGATTTTTATAAAATATAATTTGATGATAAAACCTCGGAAGATTCATCGGGGCAATAAAGAGAACATTAACACAGGTAGACTTCCATCACCGTTGCTTTTTTTAATTATTAATTATTTACTATTAATTTAGTTAGTTATATACAATCGCATTCACATATATTTTAGGCACCCCTGCAATACCCAGTGTCTACAAAATTTATTGGATTACTAGGTTCTTTTATAACATTTACGAGTAAAGTTGCTCGATTTTATTAACAGAGCAGCGACGGTAAATGTGCGAACGCGTGTTGATAGCGAGTCGATCAATCAAGTTTCGCAGTAGTTGTTGCACTATTAGTGATATCAGTGTTTTTGCGTTGCAAAGTGTTAATTAATTATAGCGACCGTAGGTAAAAATAAAAAATCGACCACCTGCCCATGAAGTAGATTTATAGGCGAATTTACCGGCAATGTAAGAATAGTATCTGTGGATTCAGATATACCGCTGTTGTGCTGGAACGAAACGGACTGTAGGGAATATGGAAACAGTGCACAACACAAATATAGAGTATCTTAAGACCGAGAACTGAATTTCTGTTTGACATGATTTTTATGTTGATATATTTACCATTTCGTCTAATTAACCTGCTGTCATTTTGGCAACATAGTCGCATCATAAAGTTATTCTCGTGACACCGTGATGGTTATAAAAATAAATTCGAAAATGGTAGGAAACGGTTGTGACCTTAATCCTCGAATATGCGCGATCTCTTACTATAAAAGCGAAGAGGACCAACAATTGTTTTTGTTTTCGTTTTTTATTTTACTGAGAAAATTGTAGGCGTGCCTAAGACATAACACTATTACATGTCAGTAGGAAACAGATCTAGAGAATAGGTGGTGCAAAAATTTAAAAGCCGGTATCGTAAATGCAGCCATTGCAACGCAATTCTGATGAGCCGGAGCGTTGTCCTCATGGAAGGGCACTCCTCATCATAATTTTCCTTTCCGTTCCTCTTTTATTGTACTGCGTGCTTTTGGGATTAAATTGACAAAATATTTACCTATTATGATGTGCCTGCGTGGCGAAAAAGTCGATAAAAACAGTCCCATCAAAATCAAAAAAAAAAAAGGTATTTTCACGATCTTTTCCTCCGATGAGACCCAATTTAATAGAGGGCGAGGAGCGTTATGCCACCATTACGGGGTTTCGACTCTGGATCAAAGTGACAAGCTTAAACTTCATCAAATAAAACAAATTTTTGCATATATTCATTTGGATCACTTACAGATCAAATCGGTCTGTACGATAATCTAGTGTATAATTTTAATCTGCATTTCTGAGCTCTAAGTTATGTTACATGTCTCTGCTAAAAATTTAATAGCGACTCTTTTGCCATCTTGTAGGATATAATGGACCCAAATATGTTTTCCATGTCATTATCGCTTTTAGTGCTCCTGCGTTTGGTGTGCTTTGAGAAGATCCTCTGTCCAATTTAAAACACTGTATCAAGTTCTTAATCACCTGATACGAAGGCGCAGAATTACTCAAAACAGCGATCATATCGTTATAAACTTCTTGCCGTGATAAGCTCTTTCTAAATTAATATTTTATCAGTTTTTGCCTTACTTTTGTGCATGTTAACAAAATTACAAGCATTCCTAGCCACTAATGTCAGTGAAACATCAAATGAAAACATACTTTCATTTGTCAATCAATGCCAACCACGCTAAAGACAATAAACTATCTTATCAAAACTGTTCTAGATGATTAATTACTGACAGTAGAATAAATTAGAGAGCATCCCAAAATTCTTAAATTAAATAGCAGATCATACATAGTAATAAAGAATTTGCTATAATTTTGCCGTATTTATCGTCTTCTTACATCGGAAAGGATAGCAATCAGTTTACAAGTGAAATGGTGGCTTATTTGTTTCATGGAGGTCAATTGAAAAAGTAATTTTCTAACTTTGTCAGTTAACGCCAACTGCGCCAAAGACAAGAAACTATCTTATTAAAACTGTTCTAGATGATTAATTACTGACAGTAGAATAAATTCCAGAGTGTGCCAATATTCTTAAATTAAAAAATAGATCATACATAATAATAGACATTTGTTATGATTTTGGCGTATTTATCATGTTCTTACATCGGAAAGGATAGCAACCAGTTTAGAAGTGAAATGGTGGCTAATAGTTTCATGGAGGTCAATTGAAAAGCTAATTTTCTAACTTTGAGTTATCATAAGACTATTATCAAAAATATACGAATATTGAAGATTTCGATAAAATGAAGTAAAAGATATCGATCCTGTGATTTTTAGTAAACTAAAATTTGAGCAATTATGGCAATGGCGATTTACCTCTATGCACTAAATATATTGAAAGTTTCACGAATAAAATATGATGGACGCTTGAATTACAACTTAGACTAGTTATTTCGATTATCCAGATAATTAAGACAGTTTTTGTCAGAATCATAAGAGAAGAGCCCTACGTCATCAATAAATCAATGTATGAATTAAATCAGTACTTCAGCGTCATATTAGCTATTGTACTTCCGGCAGTATTTCAAAAATGTTATGGCGCACACATAACGAAATCTCAAACTACAAGGTTAGTGTCATTTTCAATTTACTTTAATTTCTATTCAGTATTCAAATATATGTTATAAATTACTTGTGAAGTATTATAAACAAACAGAATCAAAAATCCAAACGTCGCAAGAGGTTGTCAATAACATATAAAATGCAAATAACATATTTATACATTCGGCAAACTGTCAAACAACGTTAATCAAATTATGTCTCAGTACGACTGCTTATGGGCTGCATGTTGTTGCCATGGAAATCTCATTTTTGTTGTATCTCTATTTTTGTTCTGTACATTATTGAAGACACGGTGTTAGTAGAACGTCTGTCTTACCGATATGTTACGAATGAATGACATGAGTAATAACTTTGTGTCGCTACTAAACGCGGCAATTTGTGATGCACGTTTCTTCTCTTATGATTCTGACAATATGTACCAACTATTAAAGATATGTACCTAACCAAAAGATCGGTAACTGCCTTGGCAAGATCTTCGACTCTTTTACCTAACATGCCCGCTGTATGTCGCACCAGACCCCACAATTTCTGCTGACAGGCCTTTTCGTAGAGTCCTTTAAGGAGATCGCGTACCGTTACCACTTTTCCATACTCGAGCATTCCAGTATTGAAGTCTGGCCCCTTCGAATCGACAAGATACTGCAGGATGTCGCCTTGTTCCTCCAATGAATCGGATTCACGTAACATCGCGAACAGCTCCTCCACTTCGGTATCGGCGTATTCGATATTCGTTCTGTGGCGATTACCGCCACTACTCGTGTTATTGTGATCGGGCGGCGCTTTATGCGGCACCTCCGGGGAGGGACTTCTGGTCTGGCGACCGTGGTGATGGTGATGATGATCGACTTGGTCCATTCCCCAGGCGCCTGGAAAGATTGAATATTTTCGTTCGTTTCCTCCACCGCCTTCCATGCCTAGAGTTTCCGCTGTACATAAACACAAAACCGCATTTGAATCAAAACATGATAACAACTCCTAACAGTAGCAATAACGTACAATCGACATTTATCGATCTTGTCTTCTTAACGGCACCTTTCACCGACATCCTTCTCTTTAGGTTCCTTTCTGCTCTCCTGTTAGCTCCGTAAGTCATCAATAAAATGGATCTATTCGCAAGGGATTTGTTTAAATGTTCTTCAAGGTAATGCTGTACTTGCGGATTCAGTTCTAAAATAATACGTGCAATTTCACTTGACAACTGGAACATTTTCTATTCTTACTATCAGGTAGTCCCTCTTCGTGACAACCAAGGAAGCTAAGGTTGGTCACACAACTCGTGCTTAGGAAATCATTCAAGCATCCTAGAGTAACCCTCGTTCCGTTTATGTAGCCCGATTTCAGTTTTTTCATAGTAGTTATCATAGCCAGTGGAATTTTTCCGTTATCTAAATAAGGGTTAAAGGAAAAATGCGTAGTATTTGGAAAATGAAAAATTTCAGGTAAACCTAACTAAACACTGAAGGACGTAGTAATGACGAATACTCGTCGTCATCCTATTTAGCCATTACCTCTAACTTAGCAACTCAGCCATGCATGTTGATGAATATTTCGAGCGGATCACTAACATTTATCTTTAAAGAGACTGCGAATAGAAAAAACGAAGCATGTAACTGCACGTTTCTGAATGGCGATGTCATAATACTCAATTTAATTGGACCTAGAAGCTTGGTAAAGTTCTAATTTCCGAACAACGACACTTATATTTACTTACTTTTTAACAATTTCGATAAAACAGTAGGCACTATACTCAGAGAGAAAAAAATATAAGAAATGAACAATCTTTTTCGAGAGATATTTTGATGCACTGTATATTTTTCAAGGAAATATCAGCTGACTGCTAATAAATTGATACAAAAATATCGATATCTGCATATATGTACGAGGTAGGCGCCATAAATTCTTGGCTTGATATAGAAAAAAGAAACTTGGAACAATATAAGACATTTTATTTTTCAATGTAATCTGCCCCCAACTTCTATACATTTATTACAACGATTAATTAATAATCCGATACCCTTGTAAAAATAATCTTAGGTTCCGTTTTTTTTCCGTCAAAATGTTCTATAACAGCTGCTTGCAAGCCACTATCACATTCTATTACTTGTGTATTTCTAAATGCGATGATTGTACATGACCTATTAAGTATTCTTGTCCCGTGTGATGTAACTTTACCAGGTGTACAAGTATGAAATGAGGTGTTTTTTCCTTTAAATTATTAAATTCGGAAGAATGATAAAAAGTGCTTTATTCAAAGCATGCTCCATCGCTTCTTATACATTTTTCCTACCTTTCGGGCAATTTGTGAATCCCATGTCAGTAAAAATCTTCCTCTTTTGCTGCGAACTATTCATCGAGCCATTTTTTCACATCTTCGTACGAACAAAAGCCCTGCTCAGCAAGTGCGTGACCCATCGATACAAACAAGTGGTAATCGGAAGAAGCCAAGGCTGGTGAGTAAGCTGCATGGGGTAGAACTTCTCAGCTGAATGCTTTCAGCGTTTTGCGAACCGGTTTTGCCGTATGTGATGGAGCACTGTCATGAAGAAAAATGACTTTGCGTTGCCTTTTTCAAGTAGCGAACGGTTCAAATCAGTCAATTGTTGTTGGTAACGTTTAGAATTAACCGTTTTCCCAGGTTTTAATAGCTTACCACGTCCCTCTAGTCCCCACCAAACACAGAGCATTGTCTTTCTATCAAAGCGATTCGGTCTTGTGGTCGATGTGGATGGTGTGCCCATGACTTTTTGCCCATAAGATTTTCAAAATAAATCCACTTTTCATCCCCTGTAACTATACGATGCAAAAACGATTTCCTTTTGTACGCAGCGAGCAAAATGTCACATGTGTTTTACGCTTTTCTATTTGCGTGTCATTCAATTCATGTGGAATCCAGCTATCGGTCTTCCGAATCGTTCCCATCTCTAGTAGTCGACTGGAGTTGTTCTTGTGTTTGCGAATCATCTTCGTCCAACAATAGTTGCAATTCCACATCTTCGTATTCTTTTGCGGTTTCCCACGTTCGTTGTCTGCAGCATCGAAGTCGCCATTTTTGAAACGCCGAAGCCAATATTCGCACGTATCTTGCAATGGAACATGTTCGCCGCAAGTTTCTCAAAATAATCGGTATGATTCAGCGGTAGTCAAATGAAAACAAAAAAATGAATTGTGTCCACGAGTGCTCTTTATTCGATATAAATGTCGACATATTGAACACAACACAACATATGCACACACTTATCCACTCGTGCGCATCTGACACAACGATACGGCGCAGTGTCAATTCTTTATAGCATAAACTGCATTGGTGCGCCATCTGTTGTCTGAAATCCGCGTTTCCTACTTGTACACCTGGTATATACTGCAGACGATACAAAATATTGTAGTTCTTTTGTAATTATGGACAAATACTTTTTCTACTGCAGCTTCTAAAGTTCTGATTCAGATTTTGGGAACCGCTTTAGATCAACTAAGTTTTACGAATGTGTTATAGAGTCGAGATGTTAAGATATTAGAACATTACTAGCTTAAAGAAAAAGAACTACCTTCGATGTATCCGACACGTTAGTATATCAGATTTTCTAATTTCATTACTTTATATAGTCTAATTTATTTGTATTCTATTAAGAACTCAAAAACAAACACATATTTTACCTAACGATCTATGGGTAACGACTAGCGTAACAGTAGGTCTGCCGAGAACGTTTCGCCAGTTAATGGTGAGAAAGGCTAGCATGGAGATCAGGGCGTCGGTCAGCAGGCCGCTGTCTAGGCTCGTATAATATTCATCAGCATCGAAATTCTACGCCGCCCGGGAAAGGTTCAGACATGCAAAAAAAAGCACGCACCAACGAACACAAGTAAGATACGCTGTTTAGTTACGCTATTAGTAACAGATATAAATATATGTATACTTTACACGTAGGGTTATTGTCTGTTCTATCAGGCATGTTAATAGGGTTTAGTATAAGTAGACTGTTCAGAGGTAATAAACACACACAAGGCGCACGATAATCGAAGAAGGCAAAATATGTACCTAAATGTACGCTTCGAATAGCCAAGACGACTAACGGTCGGCCCAACATATTCTGCCAGCTAGACTTGAGGAAGTTTATCTCGCTCTTGCAAATATCGATCATTAGTTCGTAGTCGATGGCGATATAATTGCGCGACATATCCGTAAACTGTATTCGGCAAGTGAGAAAATAATAATCAAAGTATGCATTAAAAAAAACAAGGAAAAGAGGGAAGTGGAAAGAAATGTTGAAGAGGAAAGAATGTAACGAAATGCAAAAATTGGAAATAATTTCCGCCGTCGCTACTGAATTGACTATTTATTTTTCGATTGGAAAGAATAGTATTAGAACAACATACCTGCGGTGTAAAGGCGAATATTCTATCGCCCATCGTATACAGCTTACTTGTACTTAAGATGCCTACGTCTCTACTTTTACGGCCTGATAAGCCCAACTTTTTGTTTCTGCCTAGAAAAAAATAACCACATATGGATGTGCATAGTGCATAAGCTGTACTGAACTAGGTGTAAATGAAACGTTTAATGTGGTGTTGTAAATTTGTAAAGGGTATCCCAACAAGAGCGGAAAATTTAGTTTAAAATAAAAATGTTTTTGTTCGAGGAAGCATCGAAATTTTGATGTAATCATAAGCAGACGTGAGAATTATGTATAGGAAGCAACACATCTGATAAACGCTCTCCTCAGTTCCGCTGGCACATTTGCATTTTTTTGACTAAATTTACAATCACGGTTTGGCATAAACAATAAATCCCTCCTCTCTGGTCAAACAAATTAGTCATGAATGTATCCAAATATAATATCCTCACGTACACTAGTAAAACTATTCCGATTATAACAGATTATCGTTTTAACAAGATCTCTATAAATCGTTGTACGATTGTTAAGGGTTTGTGTATCACATTCGATGGTGAATTGTCTTTTCTATGATATATTTTAAACATTGTCAAGTCTCCTTTGAAGACCTTAGGATGCATTATAAGAAACAATTGGTCATTCAACTCTTTGGAATCAGTGATTATGCTCTGTTTGTACACTCTAAGTTGGAATACGGGTCAACTCGAACTTTGATATTAATTTCGGTTCCCTTCTTACCTTACTACACAGATTTTAGTCATTAAGTTATCTCTAGAGTTAAGTTATATCCATAGTTTGCTTTTTAATTTTTCTTTTTAAGTGTAAGTATTTCAACAAATTTGTTTGTTTTTCTATTTTGTTCTGGAATTAGATGTGTATCTCTCGCACAAATAAATAAATGTGGCTGAGTTTCAATGATACACCGTCTCCTTTAAGTCTTAGATAATTGTGGACTTGATAACATAAATGTTTGACTTCAAAAACTCCCAAGAAAGAAGTCCAAAGACGTTAAATCTGATGCCCTAGGCGGCCAATTCTGGTTGCCCAAACGGGAGATATCACAACTAGGAAATGTCTCGTGCAAAAATGCCATTGATTTGTATTATGCGTGGCACGTAGCACCGTCCTGTTGGAAGCACATGCCTTCGAAATCCATACCATCCTTTTGAGGCACAAAAAAAACTGGGTTATCATATCCTAACACCATTCTCATTTGATAGTTTGTGCATTCCCGATAACATCTTCGAAGAAATAGTCGTAACGGTTGTCGGGTTCCGCTGTGTCACTAGATTTTTAGTCCCTGACCTTTCGCGAACAACTGCGGTTTGCATTTTCAAAGGTACCTTTGCCAACCGAAGTTGTTTGCCAACCGTAATAGAAAAAAAAAACCTAGTGACTCGGCGGAACCCGACAACCGTTACGACTATGACAAACGGCCGTGAAAGTCGTGAAGTGAGATACTATTAAATCTTCGAAGAAAATTGATCAAATGATACCGTCAACCCAAAATCCACATCAAACAGTTACACGTTCGGGATGCATTTCCTTCTCATTAAACACATGTTGATTACCACCACTCAAATTCGGCAATTTTGCTTCTTTACGAAGTCATCGACATAAAAATGGGCTGAAGATGATTTTGTTGAAAAATTCATCGTTAATGTGTTGTTGTTCATTGGAAACATTGGCTGCGCTGTTTATGGTATGCAGACTTGAATTGTTAGGTTAGTTGGATTTTGTAGTCATGAAGACGCAAATCTTTCATGAGCACATGCTGTATAGCGTTTCTTGATGCGTTCAATTCTTGAGCACGTCGGCCACATTCTGTGATGTTTTCTGCTGAACCACCTGGTTGAACACGTGTGTAACATCACTAATCGATCTAGTCTCCTCAATTTGGTCGTTAATTCTTTTCACAGTTGATATACTTGGCACATTTTGATCACCAAAAAATGGACGCAATTTACGAATCGTAGCAGTCAAATTTTAACCATTTTGGAAATAATGTTTAACAATAAAAATACGTTGTTGTATCGCACAGCGATTAATTTTTAAGAATGGTGGAGTATCTACCAACCAACTGTAATAATGGTTTGATTGTCGAAGTACAACAGCAAAAATAACGCAAAATTAAGGTTTTCCGCTTTTGTTGAAACATCCAAATAGTTATTGCTTGTGAGGTAAGTTACATGATTACAATTCATTAAAAATTTTGGTATGTTAGGCTAAATAAGAAAATTAGCAGACAGTATAAAAGAACTCTCAAGCAGTAAAGTGGATAGAAAATTCGACCTATTTAGTTAATGCACATTCCATACTACCAGTATAATTAGAAAGTCTAAATCTGTTATATACACTGCTTTGATTAACATATCTAGAGCTTTAAGCTATTATCCACTTATTTATACAAACACTTTCAGTATTTTGATGTTACCTAATAGAGAATGTCATCTAATTTGAGACTTAAGTATTTTGCAAGCCTGTGTTGCGAGAAATCGGTTTGTAATTTTATAGTTCGTAACAATTTGTAGTTGAGTGAAAATTGTAATGTTTACTGTCTGAAAGGTTATCGATGGTTTAGACAAGAAGGGTCCTGAAGTTCCCTCCTAAAGGAGTTCACTCTATCTATTTGCACTCAGAGGATATTTATTTTTACTTTAACTTGAACATCCTAGTAGTACTTAAGTATAGTATGATAGTATGATTTGAAATCATTCTATGACATACGGGGGCGATCTGAAATGTTTCCGGAATCGACAAGAGATGGCGCACGAACGTTGAAGTGGATTCAGTGGTCGGCAAGGGAAATCTTTTTTATGGCAACTGTCAAAATTTCAGACGTCTACTGTCAAAATTTCAGACGTCTACTGTCAAAATTTCAGACGTCTACTGTCAATAGTTGTTGTTTAAGAGTGGGTTTTGTGCAGCAAGTCTGACGGTTTCGCAAAAATGGATAAAAACGAATTTTGTGCAGTGATAAAACACTTCTGGATGGCTGGGAAAACGGCCACGGAAATTCGAAATACTTTGCTAGAGGTTTATGGCGGATGTACTCCATCATTTTCGACCATCAGCTTCTGGGTGAGCGAGTTCAAACGTAGCCGCATAAGCACAAGTGACAACCACGCAGTGGACGCCTAAAAAGCGCTACCAATGATGAAATGGTCGACAAGATTCATGATGTCATGTTAGCCGATCGCCGATTGAAGCTGAAAGCAGAGACAACAGGCATCTCAGAAGAACGCGTTGGCCATATCCTATACGAAATTTTGGGTATGAAAAAGCTTTCGGTGCGATGGGTACCACGTTTGCTCACACCGGAGCAAAAACGAAATCGGATGACCGTTTCGGAGTGTCCGGCCAGGATCCAACGCAATCCAAGGGATTTCCTCATGCGTTTCGTAACTTTGGATGAGACTTGGATCCACCACTACATACCGGAAACCAAGGAACAGTCGAAGCAGTGGACTTTTCCGGGCGAATTGATCCAAAGAAAACAAAGACCGTTCTATCGGTCAGAAAGGTCATGGCGACCATTCTTTAGGATTCCCAAGGTGTGATCCTCATCGACTATCTGCAGAAGGGAAGGACAATCACGGGGCATTACTACAGCGATTTATTGACCCGATTCGATGCAGTATTGAAGGAGAAACGGCCTCGTTTGCAGTGGACAAAGTGCTTTTCCACCACGACAATGCTTCGGCTTATTCATCCCGCATCGTCGTGTCCAAATTGCATGAGTTGTGCTACGAATTAGTCTCTCATCCTCCATATTTACCGGACCTAACTCCCAGCCACTTTTTCCTATTTCAAAACCTGCAATATCACTGGAAGGAAAGAAATTTGTTTCAATTAAGAAGGTCACCGCGGCCACAGATGGCTATTTTGTAGACCTCGAAACATTCTATTTTTCCGACGGCTTGAAGAGACTAGAGCACCGTTCGAAAGAGTGTATTGATCTTCGAGGAGACTACATCGAAAAATAAAAATAAGAAACCACACCAATACCGTGTTTGTCTTGTTGATTCCGGAAACATTTCAGGTAGCCCTCGTATATACTGACTGTATACACAATATTTGCAACATTTGTATTACAAGAAAATATTTCATTGAGTGCTATTATTCTTCATGTACAATTAAAAGTACAATTGCAGCTCATGCAGATCTAACTTATGAAATTATGATGATACTTTTAATCAGGCTATGAATGATTGTTCTGGTGTAGATTTTAACCTATATCCAAACACAGTATTATACACAGGCTTGTATGGTTGTTATTTCGAATCTCTTCGCAGCTTCTAAATTGAAGCCATTTGTCAATCACCAATTATAAAAGCAGCAGCACAGATGTGTTCCTTGAAATCACAGCAAAAACATGTTTATCTGACTTTCAATTTTCACATGTAGCAAACATATTAATATAATATTATGTATTAAGCAATATGAACTTATAACATTTTATATTACCAAGGTAAGTATAAAGATGCGAAAGAACCCTAGCTGGTTGAACTTCGATAGGTGCAACATCAGCAATTGTTTGAACTATAATATCATGATCGGCCAATTTATCTCGGATATCATTATCTTCTGCTACTATAACAACTTGAACAACTACATCGGGTTTCTTTTCCGAACACAGACGTCGATTTAAAGGATCTAATTCGCCTACTGCTAAAAAGCCCTATTGAAGATGAAAGGATTGAAAATACATAATTAAGAATTCAAAAATTGAATAGAAACTTACTTCTTGCAATAATTTCCCTAAAATGTACAACGACTGTGCCCATAGAAACGGACAATGACCTAATGGTATTCTACTTTGTGTGCCGGGCTCCCTATATTCAGCTGCAACAAATTCCGATGGCACAGCATACAATTCTGGAATTAATTTTGTACCTTCCTCAGTTCTGATCATAATCTATAAATGAAGACAACTTATTGCAGTTAAAATTGTATTGAAAGGATTATGCAATTTTACCACCTCTTCTAATGCTTCTGTATATTCTGCAGCTGCATCTTTGTTTCCTTGAAAAAAGTAGTCTAAGATTAAGTAGCAGAAAAACAATGGCCATTCGCATTCAATGTTTTCAAACATTCTTAACTCCCATGGTTCGTAATACAGTCTGTTAGCATCCTAAATTTTAACCAATCAGTAAAATATCACAACCTCATATTTAAACATCAACGCATACCTCTTTTGCCGTTTTATAACCATCACGCAAAAATCGTTTGCATCCATATCGACCTTGTAATTTAGAGGTAATAGTTTCTCTTGTGTATTGAATTAAGAGGGGATCATCCACCGCAAAAGCTGGAAATCCAATAACGGATAATATTCCACTATCTGTTTCTTTTGAATTAGATTCTCTGGGTAACATCGACTAGTGATAGAAGATAAACATTGAAAGTATTTATAATATCCATTAATTAGTACACATTCACATATAACACAACCTATTGATCCACACACCTGAAGAACAGCCTGACATTTTTGTGCTTCATCTGCAAGTATATGAATAACACTGTAAGGACCACCCCTAGCACCAAATAAGTCCAATTCATTCATGGCTTCTAATGCTGCCTTAGCCATACCAATAGAGCTGGCATTGAGTTCAGGTAAACCATGATTTGTTTTATCTCCACGTTCCCAAATACCATAATCGGGAGTACAGTATGCACATTCGATGTAAAACACAAGATTTTGAATAAACGCGACTTCATCTAAATTGAAAACTACTTGCAACCCCGATGCAGTCATTTGAGATAGTATCAACAAGTAAAGAGAAACAGCATCAATCTGCAAATGGCCCCATTCATTGTCACCAACTACTGTTTGACCAGTTGATGAGCAGTATTTTGCATGAAGCGAATCTAACGGATTCTGAGTCAATTTAAATTTTTCTACTTTCTCCTTCTGCTGCATCATTGCCATAAGTAGACCTCGCATAAGTTTTACACAAGATTGCTCTAATTCATATGTTTTGGCACGATCTTCGTCTTGATCGGCCATTTTCTTGTACGACATAGCGAGCCCCCATACTCCCAAAATTGAATATACATTGTCTCTTATCCAGGCATGAGAATTTTCGTGACTGGCGGGGAACAGACCTGTTACAGGATTTTGGTAACTCATTATCGTTTTCTGCACAATACGTTGGTAGTAATCCAAACGTACGCCGGAATTACTGCGATTCCTCATTTTGCTTTTTTTATCACAGCGCCAATAAATTAATTTAAAAATGACCTACAGCAATGTCACACTAATAAAACGCAGAAATAAACTTAAAACATAACCTAGAAGACGTCTTGCCAAACCATGTCAAACATATAACATTTAGTGGATATTGTATTTAATAGATTTTTGAAGCAGATATTACAGATTTCTTCAACAATAAACTGAAATATTATTTCAATGCCATCTAGAGCGCGAGAACGCATATTTTATAATATTAATCTCTTTTCTTATTTTTTGAAAATACATGTTGATAGATAAATGAAAGTAAATGATACAAAATGGTGATGGGGTTAATATACACTTCACAATGTTTTTGCTGATTTTTTCGTCAAAAGGTTTTGAAATATGTATTTGAAAATATCCAAGGGTAGACTACTTTAAGGTATTATGTTACATTTACTTTGTTAAATATTATTATTAGCCACAACTGCCCATTAAAATGGATGTACTTTCTATTGCAGCGCCCTTAAAATTCAGCTAATACTTAGATATACAGTAGGCAATTTTGAATCAATATTATTAAACCGAGAAAATTTAATGGTATTAGTATCAAATCTCGCATGATCATGCTTCTTTGTGGATGTTACTACTAGCAAAACAATTTTTTTTTTGTATACCAGCGCCATGACCATATACGAGGGCGATCTGAAATGTTTCCGGAATCGGCAACAGATGGTGCATGAAGGTTGAAGTGAATTTTTTTATGGCAAGTGTCAAAATTTCAGACGTCTACTGTCAATAGTTGCTGTTTAAGAGTGTGTTTTGTGTAGCAAGTCAGGCAATTTCGCAAAAATGGATAAAATCGAATTTCGTGCAGTGATAAAACACTTCTGGATGTCTGGGAAAACAGCCACGGATATTCGAAATATTTTGCTACAGGTTCATGGCGGATGGACTCCATCGTTTTCATTCATCAGCTTCTGGGTGAGCGAGTTCAAACGTGGCCGCACAAACACAAGTGACGAACCAAGCAGTGTACGCCCAAATACCAACGATGAAATGGTCGACAAGATTCATGATGTCATGTTAGTCGATCGCCGATTGAAGCTGAAGAAGATAGCAGAGACAACATGCATCTCAGAAGCACGCGTTGGTCATATCTTATACGAAATTTTGGACATGAAAAAGCTTTCGGCGCGATGGGTACCACGTTTGCTCACATCGGAGCAAAAACGAAATCGAGTGACCGTTTCGGAGGAGTGTCTGGCCAAAATTCAACGCAATCCGGGAGATTTCTTCGTGCGTTTCGTAACCGTGAATGAATCTTGGATCCACCACTACATACCGTAGACCAAAGAACGGTCGAAGAAAGCAAAGACCGTTCCATCGGCCGGAAAGGTCATGACGACGATTTCTTGGGATTTCCAAGGTATGATTCTCATGGACTATCTTCAGAAGGGAAGGACGATCACGGGGCAATACTACAGCGATTTATTGACCCGATTCGATGCAGTATTGAAGGAGAAACGACCTTGTTTGCAGCGAAAAAAGTGCTTTTCCGCCACGACAACGCACCGGCTCATTCATCCCGCATTGCCGTGTTCAAATTGAATGAGTTGCGCTACGAATTAATCTCTCCTCCTCCATATTCACCGGACCTAGGCCCCAGCGACTTTTTCCTATTCCCAAACCTGTAAAAATCACTGGAAGAAAAGAGATTTGTCTCAAATGAGGATGTCATCGCCTCGACAGATGACTATTTTGCAGACCTCGAAACATCCTACTTTTCCGACGACTTGAAGAGACTGAAGCACCGTTTGAAAAAGTGTATTGATCTTCGAGGAGACTACATCGAAAAATAAAAGTAAAAGACCACGCCAATACCGCGTTTTTCTTACCGATTCCGAGAACATTTCAGGTGGCCCTTGCAAATGAAAACTACTCGTTAAATAGAATCTAATTGGTTAATGGGTAGAATATAAATCGGCAAATAGAAACTGTAAAAGAATGCATCGTTTATGTGGGATATGAACATATTTAAAACTTTGAAATAATCTATCGCTTAATCTGCTACAGATCGAAGATTTTAGCTTTCATTATTAAAAGTGTATGTTTTTAAATCAGCTTTTAGCGATCTTCATTAAAAATTGGTTAAATAAAAATGGAATCATTGAAAACCTGAAATCTAACAGACTTTTGAAAATAATTAATTATTTGTTCAAATGAGTTACTAACAATGGATCCTTAGTATTATTTACCTATGTTTGATTATAATATTAAATATATAAACCAGAGAAAATATATCAAAATTATTCCTCATCATGCTTACAATTCCATTAACATTACTTCCATTACTTTTTAATCTAAATTTTGGTTATTGTATAAGCTTATAATATTTACGTGCTAATAGCAGTAGATGTTAATTTAATCATTTTACTATTTTAATTTTAGACCAGAAGGTATGATGTAACATCAAAGCATTGCCGGAAGTTTGTGAAGCACACATCGGCGCCTAAAATAAAAAAAAAAGTTTTAAAGTGTTTTAGCGTTTCGATCTTGTATGCTTTTTTTAATTGTTGATCGGCAGCGCTGCTTCATATTGTGAACGAAAGCGCAGATTACGTAATCGTGATATGATCAACAATCGACGGGATAACTGCACGCCGTACAAGGTAGTAATTACAGAAAATTAACTCGGTCATAAATTGCATGTTTGCCGGATTAAACTGCAATTAGAAGCTTAGCGTAAAATCAGCCAAATTGATGAGAGACTAAGAAAGGAGATAATTTTTGTACGAAGAATATATATATCTATATATAATATTTTAGGCGTATACTGCACAGGTCCATCTTTATGCATTACCTCGCTATAGTTTTTAAATAGAAGCCTCCCTTTGTTTAAACCCATACGATCCACAGCAGCGATTGTATTAAAGTAAGTGTTAGAAAATATTGAATCAAAGCATGTCGAAACGATCATATTATCCCAGTGGCCCAGAAAAGAGAAAGACATTTGCTCATCAAAAAGACATAGAAAAGTTATCACAATTAACGTTGTATAAGTGTAAGTATGTTATATTATTTCATGATTTATTGTTAGTTATAGTAATAATCGTCAGATTACCGTCTAGTCCTAAATTAAGCCGTAACTTGCGCTATGGGTATCAGAAATGAATAGGGGCGCAAGCAGAAATTATTAAATATATTTATTATCGGTGATTTACGATGGCTTTTGCGTTTATCATTTTTCAGTATAGCAAATGTCGTATGATGTGGTAAAGTTGTGAAATATTAGATTATGTGGAAATGGTTTAAATTACCAAGTCGAAAGGAATAATAAAAAAAATGTCTTTATTTCATAATTCCAAGGTATGAAGGAACACGTTAGTCGAAATGGGTGCTGGTTAGGTACAACTAATGGAAAAAATATTCACAAAATATTACATAAAAAGTTAATTTGGATTGTATAAATATTTTTGAATTAGTATTTCTTTTAAATACTCTGAAGTCTTTCAGTTTACATTGCACTTGTGTCACTACACCCTTATGGCTTCTCGAATGTTATAATTGCGACTAATTTCGTGCTCAGCACGTTCACTGTAATGCTTTTTCTGCGGAACGCGCACATTCATAAATTCTGGACACACTCCTACATTATTCCGTTTTCTTCAGATTAAGGATGCTTCTAGGGCAGGATTTTTGAAGGATGAAGATACTGTCAGCATAAACGGAGTTTCCCAGAAGATTATATCACATGATAGCCGTGATTCTACGTACCTATGGTAAGCTGACAACGCTGTTTCAACGTGAACTTGATATCGTTCGTGGTGCATATATCATTTCAGCTAAAACTTTACGTTATTAGTTGATGTTATTTGTTAATCTCCAAAACGTACTGGCACATTATCATTCCTTTTCAATAAGAACTTTACTATATTTTTTTGTGCATGTTCAACTTTGTTAAAGTTTATCACAATGACGTCGGCACAAAACAAAGATGGAATTCATCTACCTAACAGAATATTTGAAAGGTGTGCAGAATTGTGGGCTTCAGAAGTATATCATCTTTTAAAGAAAGATATTATCTTAGACATGTGTCCGAATGTAGAAACAGCAATTAGAATCTCTCTCTGCACAATGGTCACTAATTGCAATGCGAAACGCTGTTTCAAAGTTGATAAGAATCAAAAGAGAACTGAGAAGTTCAATGCTTTGAAAAATATTGTACAATTTTTCGCTGATATACAATGAAAGCGATGTGCTTAAAGAGAGAGATTTTGAAGAAACCATTTTGCCAAACAACAATTCAGAAATATATCTCTTGTATCGGTTTAGATTTTATAATGGTGTTCACATTTGTTTGTAAATTTTCATTCGGTTATTTTGATATAAAATAAATTATACTAAAATGTCCGTTTCTGTTAACACTGATCTTGAATTTCTCTCAAAGAGGCATTATACATTCTAAACTATCATGGACACCCATTTGGCTTAAGACGGTCCTCATCTAACCCTTAAATGCAAATTTACAGCTGTTTATATATTTTAACGAGATGATATACCGACACTTATAGCTGTCACAACTAGATAAATCAAAATAGAGCACATTGTGTAGATTTATAGAACTAAGTCTAGTAGTTTCAAGCTACAAGTGCAGGCAGAAAATTTTTATAACTAGATCTTTACCCAAACATGTTTTCAGCTAGTTTGTATATGTACAGGATCTTTTATACATATGTTGACGTCTATATAGATGTTTTCAGAAGCTTTTCGACCTACAAGGTATAATTACACCCTAATATGTTATATCGCAACGTATACAGTGCGCACTACAGACAGCAGATAAAGTACATGGTAAATTTACAGTGTAACACTGTAATTGTTCAGCCGAAGGGCGACCGAAATGTTTCCGGAATTGACAAGAAAAACACGGTATTGGTGTGGTTTTTCATTTTTATTTTTCCATGTAGTCTCTTCGAAGATCAATACACTTTTTCAAACGGTACTCCAGTCTCTTCAAGCCGTCGAAAAAGTGGGATGTTTCGAGATCTTCAAAATAGCCATCTGTGGCAGCGATGACGTCCTCATTTGAGACAAATCTCTTTCCTTCCAGTGATTTTTACAGGTTTGGGAATAGGAAAAAGTCGCTGGGGCCTAGGTTCGGTGAACATAGAGGAGGAGAGATTAATTCGTAACGCAACTCATTCAATTTGGACACGACAATGCGGTATGAATGAGCCGGTGCATTGTCGTGGCGGAAAAGCTCTTTTCTTCTCTGCAAACAAGGCCGTTTCTCCTTCAATACTGCATTGAATCGGGTCAATAAATCGCTGCAGTATTTCCCCGTGATCGTCCTTTCCTTGCGCAGAAAGTCGATGAGGCTCACAGCTTGGAAATTCTAAATAATGGTCGCCATGGCTTTTCAGGCCCATGAAACGGTCTTTGCTTTCTTTGGAGCAGATTCGTCTGGAAACGTCCGCTGCTGCGACTATTCCTTGGTCTCCGGTATGTAGTGGTGGATCCAAGTCTCATCCACGCTTACGAAACGTATGAAGAAATCTCTTGGATTGCGCTGGATACTGGCCAGACACACCTCCGAAACGGTTCATTCCCAAAATTTCGTGTAGGATATGGCCAACGCGTTCTTATGAGATGTCTGTTGTCTCTGCTATCTCTTTGAGCTTCATTTGACGATCGATTATCACGACATCATAAATCTTGTCGACCATTTCGTAATTGGTAGCGGTTTTTGGGCGTCCACAGCATGGTTCGCCACTTGTGCTTGTGCGGCCATGTTTGATGTCGCTCACCCAGAAGCTGATGGTCGAAAATGATGGAGTACATCATGGACCATGAAGCATTACGATATGCGGTAGCCCCGAAGAAGCCCTATGCAATTAAGAGCGATTACAACGCGGTTTCAACCAGGAAACCTAATTTTTTTCAAAGATATCAGCCCTATATTTAGGAAATATTTGAATGAGTGATGGTGGATTCAAGTAATCAACCTTCTGTAATGTAAATTTACAGTTTCTTTCTCAACGTACGACCTATACATGTTCCTTATTATAGCCACTTAACTGAACTTGAAATCCGAATTTATAAAAATATTCAAAAGCGCCTACTAATTTATAGAGATTGCTTTCGTAAAACACTGTTAATTAATTGAGAACATATAAACTACTAATCAGTCTTCTTCCAGTTTTACTGTACGAAAATTGGCGAGATTTATTATCAACTTTCTACAGTTTACTAGGTAGCCAGACAATAGGGCGCTGCCTACATTTTCATAAGACTTGTGCGCTTGCCAACTGTGTTAAGTAGTAAGTATAGTAATATTAAGTGAGGTGAAGTGAGCTATCTCAATGTGCGTTATACTGTGACTCATTTCTTATTTAGTTAGTTAGTATGCGTACCGTTTAATTGAGTACACGAAGTGTTTCCGAAAATTTATTACAGTTTTATTACGAAAGCGTTCGGCTTGATATTCTTCGAGCGCTGCGATGCGAAAATTATGATGAAACATTTCCTTTGACTTTTATCGTTGTTTATTTATATCTTAGACAATATCTAAAAATAGTGTATCGATCATACGTTTTTTACAAGAAGATGTATTACTACTAGCACTTGTTAATGTTTTAATGTTATTTATAGAATTACTAGAACGAACGTTGCAGATAGAATTATCTCTTTTAAACTTATCGGTTATAGTAACTAGATATGTACTATATAGGTTAAACGATAAGACATTGTAAAAACAGCGAACTTTTGCTAGATATTTGAAGTGTACTTATTGTATTAGAAAAGGAACGATAAGCACGATGTACTATAAAATTGATGATGTATTTGATTTGAATGGTAATACAGAGTTGGTTTGTAGTAATATTTATTAATAGATATTTGAAATCGCGAAAAGAATGGTTAATAATGAAAAAGAAACAGAAAATATTACATTTTAATTTAAAATGATTTCTCGTCAATATGTCCATCACGAGATTGAATTACGGCGGCACATATTCTTGGTATTCTAATCAGAGATTATAAACGCCTGTAATTTTAATCCAAGATCTCGCGCGTTGCTAGCTCCTCTTTTTCAAATTCTTGGGCCCAACCCGTTCCACACTAGTTCTGTTGGCGACACATATGGAGATTGGACTGACTAAATCATCCGCATCAACTTGCCTTTTTCCTCGAGAGGCATCAAATAAGATCTACATAAATGAAGTGAATATTTGAGATCGTTATCTTCTTGGAAGACTAAGTTTTGGCCATACAATCTTTCGTCATTTGGTACAGGGTTTTTCTTAGGTAACCCTCTTTATGCAGGATCCTATCTATTTTTATGAAATTGCTTACAACTGTACCATCACAACAACCCCAAATCATTACACTACTTCCACCGTGTTTCACAGTAGGAATCACACATTCGTCACTTGCTCCTTCCACAGTCTGATGACAAATTATCGACGTTTGAAACCAAAGGTTTGCAATTTGGATTCATCTGTCTATAGTACTTTATACTATTGCTTAAGAGTCTAATCCTTGTGTTCAATGACCCAGTCCAGTCTCTGTTTTTATTCTGTTATTTCAACGATGGCTTTTTCACAAGTATTCTTTCCTTTAGCCCTGCTACGCTTAATTGTTGTGTGAGATATTGGTGTTCTTTTTGAAATATTATTATTATTAATATTATTACTAATATTATTACTAATATTATTACTAATATTATTACTAATATTATTACTAATATTATTACTAATATTATTACTATTATTATTAGTATTATTATTACTAATATTATTATAGGGGCAGTAAAACCTTTTTTAACCTGTTCGCTGCCTTCTCTTATTCAGATTCAAAAATACTCGATTTTTTGGATACCTTTACTGTTTTAGCAATTTGTGCTATTGAATATCCTTCACCACGTAATGCTATAATGACTGAATGTTTTCAATTTATATTTCTCGTCGTTTCGGCATTCTTAATTACGATCTTATACACACGACAGCAAATTAAAATAACAACTGACGTTTTATTCAAAATACTTACATACATTTTCGCGTATTTTAACAATTTCTATCTCGGAACCATTTTGTCTTGCATTATAAATCTGTCGTACAATTAGAGTGCACTATATTAGGGTATTGTTTGTGTAAAGTGCACAATAAATTTACCAAATTTATATTTTATGTGTACGATCTTTCACAGTTAGCATCTTTACATATAAGGTTCTCGCATTCTCCAACCTAATTAGATTTTGTCGAGCCGAAACATTTGGCTATCTTATTTTACAATTGCATGTTACTATTCTTCATGAAATACAGTGGGCTCAAATAAGAGCGCAAATTTGAATTGCGCGCCATGTTTGACATTCACAATGACACGTGATTATAACGTAATAGATTAAAAGTTGGCAGATGGGAGTTAGTAAATATGGAGATACGATAGAACAACGCGTCCTAATTGTTAAACATTATTATCAAAATGGTGAAAGTCCGATTACCACCATTCGTTAAGTGCGTCCAATATTCGGTAGACAGAATGTTCCTAATTCATCTACTGTGAAAGGAATATATGGTGCTAGTGTCTGGTGTGCATTGTGGTCTGGAAGAATAATTGGATCGTATTTCTTTGAAGATGAGGAAGGTAATGCAGTAACCGTGAATGACGAACGTTATCGCTATAAAGACGCCTCAATTGGAGAATATTGCTTTTGACGATATGTAGTTTCAGCAGGACAGTGCCATACCGTCCGTGAAACATTGACTGTCTTGCACGAGTTTTCTTTTGCCTTTTGCTCGTGTCATTTTCCGGTTTGGTGACCAGAATTGGGCACAGCGTTCTTGCGATTTAGTACCTTTGGACTAATGGCAGTGAAGTTATCTGAAGTCACAGGTTTGTTCCAACAAGCCCGCCACCACCGAAGCATTGAAGGCCGAAATTAGACGTTCTTTCAATGAAATACTATCACATGTATACAATAGTGCTACTACAAATTTTGTCAAAACAGTACGCACACGCTATGGCGGTGATTTGCAAGATATTTTGTTTCATATATATGTCCAAATGTATTGTAAACCAATAAATATTTCAATATTTTGCTACAGAAAACCAAGTTTTATTGAATCTTAAAATATTGCGCTTTTATTGGAACACCCTTTAAAAACAAATACACTGCTAAAATGTTCTCCCATATAATGAAGTATAAATACATTATAACGCGTATATGTGGATACACAGCAGGGAAACGGAAACAGATTGACACAACGAACTCGTCAATTTTCGTATCGGTAGTACAGGCGAGTCCAGACCTGATGCTCGGAAGTTTGGGTCAACCCTATTTATAATTTTTAACTTCCAAATAAAATAAAATTGCACCCTAAACGATATTAAATGTCCTAGTCTAAACAGTATCTATTAAGCGATGTCTTCAAAGTTTCTGCTCATCTTGTGTAAAAGTTTTTTGTGTAGATTTTTATTGTTTTGCTTAGTTTCTTTCTTAGGATTACCTCTAAACAGATATTTACACCATATACCTATCATTACAATATAAAATAGAACCACTAGTTTCATTTACCAAAATAACGCGGTAATTACGATGTTTTTTTAAATTTTTTATGTGAGCATAGATTATACATTTGTAATTAAAAAAATAATACGTGCTTATACATTACATTAATTAGATAAATATTTTTCTTTAATTACCACGACGCTACTCGAAATTAGCCAGGCCTAATTTCAATGCGATGATGTCACAGAACAGATCAAGAAAAGTTGTTAATTGGAAGTCATAAAGTCGTTTTGCTCAATAAAAGCGTATTAGCGGTAATTGGAAATCCTTGTTATTCCTAACTATAAATCAGCCTTGACATTAAACGTGGGTTAAAAATTACAATTAGAAAATAGGAAAATATAGAAAATTGTGGATACTCTTATTAGCTAGGGCTACCGATTATTTTTTTACCAACATTACGTTTAATTTTGAAAATTAAATCGTAAATGTTTATATAGGCGAGCAAATCGAATGGATAAATTGAATTATTTGAGTTTATTTGATGTTTATTTATTTTAAATATACATGCACATACATATAGAATCAAAATACGTTAATACAAACATGGCTTAATTTGAAAGAAAACAACAAGTACGTTCTTTTGAATTTGACCAAATAAAAACGAGAATCTTTTTTTTTTCATCTTTACTCAGGTACTTTCTATAAGTAGCTTTCTAAAGTATCTACATATTGCAATCTTAAGCGTTCAAAATAGCGACAGACGTTCTTAAGACTGGATTTGTTTGATAATAATAGTTCTTATGAACCGATCCACAGATTAAAAAGAAGAGAAGCTTTCGTTCGCATTACCAAATAAGTATGCAAAACCTATTTTTTTCTATAGGTTTGCAATTTCATCGTGGCATTTCGTCCATAAAAGGATTTCGTCAATTAATGTATGCAAAATGGAAATTTGCAGATGTCTAATTGTACAATTTAGATAGAATTGAGATTAACATGCAATAGACCGATGACAAGTTGTGGTTTTAGAAACTATGCTATCGGGTTCGTCGATGCTAGCTTTCCCTTTTTTTATACTGTTAGATTTGTAGTTAGTATTGTAAGTGGCAAGGTAGATATATAATACAAGGGGAGTCAGAAAGTTCTTATCAGGTATCGGGTATAATTTAGCGTTGATCATCCTACAAAGTGAGAAGTATCTGATCAGTTTCTACACCTTTTGATGTATGTGTTTCATCTTCACTTTTTATTATTTTATTTATGGTACACATTGTCAACGGCCGTCACATAAACCACCTTCGTCTTGCGGACGATATTAATCAGCACCAACCCTGAAGAATTACAAGAAATTATAGATGAGCTTGGAATGACATCGGAAGAAGTAAGCCTTTTTATGCATATCGGAAAAATACAAGTATTGTCCTCGGACAGCACAATATTAAGAATGGGAAATTATACTTTGGAAAAAGTGGAAGAGTGCATTTACCTAGAACATACACTGAATCTTGGGAAAGAATATCAAATTGCCGAAATAAATAGAAGAGTACGCATAACATGGATAACCACAGGTAAGTTACGGTTCATAAAAGACTTCAAACTACCAATTAATTTAAAAAGGGAAGTATTTAGTATGTGTATACTTACGGTATTGACATATGGAGTAGAGACCATGTCACTAACCCTCAAATTTGCGACCAAGTTAAAAACAACACAAAGAGCTGTCGAGCGACTGAGGCTGGGGGTAAGCTTAAGAAATAACATAACTAATCGTGAGATAAGAAAATGAGCCGGAGTGGAAGATGTCATGAAAAGAGTGGCAAGGGATAAATGGAGATGGGCAGGACACTTCGCGAGGAAGGAAGGAGTAAAATGGACAAATCATATCTTTAAATGGAGGCCACAAACGAAACATCGGAAAACTGCCTAACAGACGAGTAGACGATATGAAGGAGAAGGCTGGGAAGAACCTGTTGCAGATGGCACAAGACAGAATTAGGTGGAAGGAAAAAGAGGAGGTGTATGTTTGACAGTGGATAACTAACTGCTGAGGAAGATGAAAAAGAAGAAGACACTAGTTACACAGTGATATCATGGCCAACGATATTTTTACAAATACTTCGGGAAATTAACATTTTGAGAATTCTTTAAAATGACACCATTAAATTAGCCAAGTTTGATATTTAATTTCTCGCAGTGCTAGTAAATTTAACACGTTAATAGATATACGAGAATAATATGAGAAGTAACCGTGTTTGGAGACAGATGGTGCTTTGTGTCAAAATCTGTGCTACTGATTGTGAGTACTATTCTTTAGACGGTGTCTGTTAAAAGCTGTTTGAAAGTGAGCAGGTTTATATATTTGTAAAATCATATACCGATCAGTGATTAGATTTCTTTTTCTGTATGAGAATACGTTTGCAGAAGTTAAAGACAACTTAGATGTAGTATAGTTAGACGTAGTATGTAAAAATCAGATATCAAATATCAGATACTACATAGTTTAATGAATTTAAGTGTGGCTGAATGTTCCTTTTTGATGAGGAATATCTAGCGTCAGGTCACTACAAACGATGTAATCAATAAAGTTCATGATATCATCGATTGAGTCGGCCGATACTTGTCGGAAATCCATATTGAACAATGGCCGGAGAGGTAAAACTCAAATATTTTACCTCTCTGACCATTGTTCATGATATCGTATTAGCAGATCCTCCGGTGAAGATTAGAAAGATTGCTAATATGGTACACATTCCAATTGAATGTGTGCAAGAAATCCTTCATGAAAATTGAACATGAGAAAGTTATCGTCGTGATAGATGCCGCGTCTTTTGAGGATTGATCATAAATGGAATTTGCGGTTATTTCAAAGCAATGTTTGTACGTGTTTAAGTGCAATACGAGTGAGTTTCTGCGGCGTTGTTACTCTCAAGCTGAGATGGATATATCACTCTCCGCCACAAAGTAAAGGACAGTCAGGTAAATGCCGGTTTTTCACGGCAAACGTATATCAAAGAAGGCGAAGACAATTCCGTTAGACAGTCAATTTATGGCGAAGAGGATGCGCAAGACATAATCTTAATTGATTATTTAAAGAAAAGATGGATAATCATGGGACAGTGCCGTATCATTAGACTGATTTGAAGTTCAACTAAGGAGAAGAAGTTTCCAACCCAAATATACAGCACAATATTAATCCGACTATCTATCAATACCAAACGCAATACTGCTATGGAATTTTAAAAAAATACCAGTCACTAAAGACTTCGACTATTAGTATAATTTTAGTGAGTTGAAACTGCACCAACACAAATATGTGTAAGGGTTATATACTTTTTATTAGCGTCGCTACATATGGGATCTACATTTTTTATACTTTTATAAACTTTACATTGTGTGTAATTTTGACATATTTATGTAAGTGGATTAATTCCTTGTAAATACATGGTCTCTTTCACTATTTTACTGGATCCTTTTCTTTTAAGAAGTAATATATTAAATCGTTAATTATCACGATAGATTTAATTGAAAACTATAAAATTGGTTGTATTAAGTTAATCTTTCAACACTTTGTACGACTGCTTTGTGCTTTATCCGTTGTTCATATACCAATCCCCAAGTATTTATTTTGGCCTAAATTTGAGAGATTGGTCTAGAGATCTGGCTATTCTTCAATTAATCCTATGCATTTCAGCACCGGCTTCGATCTTTGCCTTTGAGTCATTTGTGCACCAAATAGAATCTCCTTTAATCAAAGGACTCTTCTCTAAATGGTATTGCTGTCATGTACCTTTTATTAACGTTGTATTTTGGACTAATGACTAGGTTGTGACTGGTACCGCCTTGAGATTCTTCAGAAGGTAGTTTGTCCCATGTGACCTGATTATAAAAGATTGGCTACCAACTAAGTTGTGGCCTTTTGTACATAAGAGTCGTTAATAATATATGTATGTCAGAATCGTTGCGTGTCATTTAGGCGCTTTGTTGCCTTCGTCTGCTTTGTCGTCAATCACTATTTCACCGAACCATAGATGATCATACATCCGCTGGCCATAGTATGACCATGTATAAAAGCATAATGCCACCTTTGAATTTCAGGATATTGATCTCCGCATTCTAAGTAAGTCTATCGTTAATATTAAGTATTTCGTTTCTTCAATTAATGGAACCGACACTTCTCCTAGCATTGATAGTTTTAGGCTTTTGTGCAATGTAATTTAATGTATATACAAATGTACTTTAATATATAACATGGCTCAGGTACCTGAAGCCCAAGGAATTTATTGCAAGATTAAACATTTTACACATTTAAATAATTTAATGGCTATCACTTAGACTCAGGTATCTTGTGTTTGAAATCAGCACAAGTACAGTGGTGATACATTTTCGGGCGAGTTCGGTATGCTTCCGAGTCACCATTCGCCGTTGGTAAAATAATTAACAGCGCTTTACCCTTTACGGCGAGGAGGTGCAGTAACAAAGCCATGGAACACTTTACACACATTTTCCTACGCCTTAAAGCTCCTGTGGTTATGGTGCTTTCCATCAAACTAAAGAAAAGGTTATGATGCAGCGTTGATAGAATACATTAAGAGAAGCAGCCAAAGACATTGATCAGTTGACATCTTCGCACAAGTATTGTATCAAATGTATTAATCTAGTCTTTTACAGTAAAATGATTAATTTCTTCATATTTTCAAAACCGATAGTGAGTATAGTTTCCTCGTTATTTTATTTGAATAGTTTCTAAGTATGATTATATATTTCGAATATAAAAATAAAGCTCGTAAAATTTTAGAGAACCTAATTATCCTATAGCATAAATTTTTAAGCACGTATGCGTATTACTATAGATGACATTAAGATATAGAATTTTACGGTGATCAATTTTTCCATTCGATATCCTTTCACTATTTTCAGCGTAAGTTTACAATCGCTGTTAATGTACAAATTACCGCGCTAAGGCACTTATATTATTAAAGGTTTACTTATTCGGTATTAGAATTTCCCAGTTATATTTTCGTTACTTTATTCGTAACATTAAACGAGAAGGCAATAAAAATATTATAGAATAGTACCGAATACTGAATATCTTCGTAAACGCTCAAATTTTACGACTCACTAAATCATAAATTTATTATATTGTTTGTGAGCGTTTCGAAAGATTTCGAACCATCGAATGCTTCGAATTCAAACGTCGTAAATTTGGTATTGGATGCTTATCATCCATTGCGTGTATTTGGTAACAATAGAGCCTAAATTAGTTGTTTTACAAGTTACTTAGTTTTTATTGCACACCATAAGGATTGTGACATTAAGTTTACACCCATTTTATTAATACCAAAAGGAAGAGTGTATCTGTCCTAATATAATAAGCAATTATAATTAAGAGCAAAATATCCACTATGCTAAAGAATAGTTAATCTTTCATTTGAGCTTCGAATGATACTAACGCATTGTACACTAAGCTTCAAATTAAAATGTGCTGTATTGGGGATCGTTAAGACGTGTATAATTTTAAAAATATATTTCATTTAAATTTCAGATGGGAAGACTATTTTGCTGTTAATAATTTATTACTTGAAAACGGTTTAGCAACCGAAACACACGTTTTGATTTCATTTAGGTGTCACTGACATATCACTTACTTCAGTCGATTGCTCATAGGTTAATTACTACCATTTATACTTTCTTCACGTACGGTAACCAAAGATATTAGCTATTCATAGTCAGAGTTACACATCTCAAATGCATAAAAAATTACGACATACATTGATTATTTGTCTTACCTTTGTGTCTAATAGCAGAATAAATTTACTTCGAAGTTCATTAGATATCACTAATATTGTATAATAAATCGATTAGTACATGGATGGCGTAATTAACGCAGATTTGTTAGAGGATCTTTTGTAACACCCAACCATATTGTATAAGGATCGCTACATAAGCGGAGAAGAAAAGTTTTTTAAACTCGGAAATTGATAAAAAATTAGTTCAATTTCTTGTTTCAATAATTGCTTAATTTATAAGTAGTCACAAAGATATGTTAATGTCATTGCATGTCCAAATGGCGATGAACATTAAATATTTAGTCGGGATTTGGTATCATTTTGAAAGATTCGAGAGAAAGTCATTAAATAAGTCACAAACTGCTGTGGGAAAGCTGAAAATAGCAGTGAGCTATTTCCTTACCTACCCTAGCGTCTTTTTCTGGACGAAAGAACTCTCCCACCCCGTTTAGATTGCAACACTTCGACGGATGGAAGAGATGATTCGAACTGACAGACGGGTAACAATAGACAGCATAGCAACTGTAATAGGGTTTTTTGATGATTTAGGCTATCAACTGATGCGCAATCGTTTGAATTTTTGAAAAGTGGGTACGAAGACAACCGAGCAACACACAAGGATTAGAATGGGCTTATCCTTGCTATGCCTCTTTCGATACGTAGAGAAAGGGGAGGGCATGTTTAACAGGATTGTCACTGGCGATGAGTCATAGGTGCATCACTGCCAATCCGAAACAAAGCGTGCTTTAATGCTATGGAAATATCTTTCTTCACCAACAATAAAAAAATTCAAGGTTGTGCTCTAAGCTGGTAAGGTTATGCTACCGGGAATTCCTAACGAGTGCTCCTACTCCATTTCTAGAATATAAATGAGAACGTAACTGCTGAATCATACTGTAGTTTTGTTGTTGCTTCGAAAACGTCCAGGCCTACTGACGATATTGCTGCATCACGATAATGCAAGGCCACATTCGGCCCACTTGACGCAGGCGAGAATTGCAGAATTAGAGTGGAACTTCTTAAACATCCGGCTTACAGTCCCGACCTAACCCCAAGCGACTATCATCTGTTTGGTCTGCTCAAAAAGCATCTTCACAGCAAACATTTCAAGGATAATAACGATGCTCAACAAGAAGTATGCACGTGATTCAGACGGCAACCCAAACACTTTTGTGCAGCAGGTATGAGGGTATTACTACACCGAAAGGATAAGTGTATTTATATAGATGGATGCTTTATTGAAAAATAAAACTTGTTCTTTGCTAACTATTTCTCTAATTATTTTTATAGCGTTCTGTGACCTACTTACTGACTTTTCCTCGTATGTTCAAGTCATACATTAATAAAGTACGTACATTGACGGTTTGAAATCCATGGACAGCAGTAACAAACGAAGCTTCTTGAAGGTAATGTTGTCTCTCTCAATCGTAAATTGTAAATTATATCAATATCGAACCGAAGAGGTAACTAAACTACGGTAAAATTTGGTGAGATTGATTAGGAGTATTGTATCGTAAGACTAAAGGCCGGCAGTGTTATACATACTAAAATAATCTTTTGTCCCATCCAGGGTACGTCACAATCTAAATACTGCGTATTATCGCAAAAGTAGTGCACGTGTTGGTATATACATAAACAAACTACCACTAGTATCTAAAATTCATAGTAACTAGAAAATATATACAGTATATTCATTCGAAAACTTCCCACCCTAAATTTCTGGTAATCTGCTTTGGCTTTGATGATCGCTGCACAAATTTCAGGCATTCTTCGAAGCAATTTTTGAAGATTGTTCGCTCAATTTATTGCCATGCGTTCTGTAAATATTACTACATGCACTAAACGATTCCTGAAGTACTACTAAACAGTTTGACTGAAAGTAATTACTGGAGGTGCCCTACCCCATCCCCATCAAACAATAGTTGTATTCTTAGAAAAGAGCAATAAAATGTATTCGGCTGAAATTTGTACCTAAATATTTGGACTTTAGCACAGAATAACAGAAACGACAATTTCCAAACTTCCGTTTTTTCAGTACGCCTGCGCGTAATCGCCATATTGAAAATAATATGAGAAAACAACAAAACAACTTGATCGTATTAACCCTATTTATTTATTTATGTTACCTTGTCATTATTAGTCGGTTTGTGTACCAGTATTTGGCAGAATTTACGTTTGAAATATGTCGTAGTTTTAAAAGTGTTTGAGTTACGATATATGCAGAGTTTTCGGTTTTTGTTAGTTATTTCGTTCTCATTTTTCTTTTGTATTTCATTACTATTGTTTATTTATTTATTTAGACTATTAGACAAAAATTAGAAGTGATGGTAATAGTGGAAAGAAGGGCGCAAACCCTCATATTTGTGCCGTGCAAAACTGTAATATAAATTCTTTAAACAGCGAAGGATATAGTGTGTTTGGACAGTGTACTCAACCAACTACAGTTAACTAATTCAGAAATACAGACATAATTACCTATTGCGCCAATTATTGAAAACGAAGAAATCTTTGTAGGGTCAAGAGACTATAGAAACTTGGACCTTCCAGTAGTAAATGCTTTTACCCATGTTCGGGGGTATCTGATAAAAAAGTGTTTGGAGAAACATTCTTGGCGAGAATGCGAAAAACATGCTGTGAAGGCATCCAATTATATTACTGCTTTTTCTGTATTTTTCCATTTTCAAAGTGGTGAAAAAGACAAATTGTTTGGCAAGTTTAAAATGCCAGGGGACCCACTTGTTTGTACAATATATATAAATTAGAACAATATTTTAGTTTAGTCCTTCGTCCTAAAATAGGGCTTTAAAATATTATTTTGGAAATCTCAGTTAGGTATAGTGAGACATTTATAATAAACACTAAAACAGGATTTGTTGTTTCATTTCTCTGTTATGTTTAATTTTTTTGATTCATTTTATAAATTAAGAGGGATCGGAAGTCAGACCGAACTAAACTGTCGACACAGTGACAAGTGCAGTACGATATGCAACAATCTGTTCTCTATTATTGTGCTAGAGTTGTTACTGTGTCGAATTACTAATTGTATTATTCATTTGATTCCGGTCCAGGTTTATACCCCTAACTTCTGATCCCCACTAATTGAAATATGCCACTGAATTTTTGCTTTAGTAAGTGCGTTATAGTGGTAAACATACTTCAATCACTTAGCAATATTATGAGTTGTATCACGCGAAATTCGATTAGCAATTAAGGATGTGTAATTAGCCGTGATGGTTTCCTAAAAGGGCTTCAAGTGTTTTACAAAGAGAAATGGTTTGAACACTCAATTTTCTATAAGACAGTAGTTATCGTAAGTGATTCAAAGTGCAGACTACAAATTGAAACAAACATTCGAAACACAATAGCTGCTATATATTTTTTTTGAATACCTCCATAATCAACTTCTGTAGTTTATAATCAAGTGTATACATCTAATTTTCTTTTAATGTTATTGTTGTTCCTAAAATAAAAGCACAGATGTATCATTTACCTTACAAAGCCTTTTTTCAAGCGTGTTGCTTATAAATTAACAGAATAAATTATAATTGCAATGTTATAGTTTGAATTTACTTCCATCCCGTTATTTTTAATATGGCGTCTAACTAACTTTACTTAATTTTGAAGGTCAAAAAATAATACCACACAAACATCAAAGAAGCCGACAAATTTGTCTCTTCTGTTATTTTGTGACTTTACTATGGATTAAATGTAACAATTTCATATTTGCAAACAATAATTTATAATAGGCATTAACGATTTCACGATATACCTATCAGTTGTATTATTTTAAAGGAATTTCACTTTGCTTACAAACTTATGGACGGTAGTGTATATTTAAAAACCTGAGCGCAGAGCTGGAAATACAAATAAAATATCATGCACCAACTTTAGCATTCCTTATGACACAATACACTCTAAACTGTTAACCATATTAAAAAGGCAGTTCTTTTTTCACCCGGGGTCCGTGCCACTACAATAATGCGAAATAAAGAATCTGTTTCCTTATATATTTTTAGATTTCCCGAATCCATACTCTTCGAGATATCAATAGCTACAGTCCCTTATAGGAGATCTGGATACAACAGCCAGCAATTTAATCGTGGACAAACATAGGTGCAAAGCTAAAAGAAAATAAAATTATTAAAAACGCTAATCTATTTGGTATTTCGCTAGAAGTTACAAATAATTTATTACACTTTTTCTGGAAATGGTAAACAATTACCCGCTTCCAGATTTTGGGAAAACCAGATATTTGTCTACTATATACAGAGTTCAATAGCTTACCAAAAGTAAATCTACAATTCCGGACAAAAAAAAACTAGATGCCATGATGCAACGTTGAAAATAAATTACAAAAAAGGAAGCGGTTTGGCCTTCAACTACATATTTCGTGTACGTGAATCTTGCGCAATCGTTTCAGCCAGCTTTGTACAGTATTAATGCAAAAACAGCTAATATAATCGTTTCACCTATATCTTTTTTAACACCTTTCACCGTAAGTACAGTTCACATTTCAATAATACGTTACGTCATATTAACGAAAAGCATTATTAGGTGGCGGCCAAAATACTCGCAAGCTAATGAATAAATTCACGACGTTATTAGCCAATGGTTTTTTGACGGTTCGAGTTCGCTGACCGTAAACATTTCCTATACGTAGGAATTTTTGCGTTCTGTCAGGGCCAAATACAAGATCGTTTAACTCGACCAACACGTTCATGCCAAAAAACATGTTAGACACGCTTTTTAATGCGAAAACGCTCGGAGAGGTAACGTGTGCGCGATGGAATTAGATTATTTGTTATAGCAAATGTTTTTGTCAAGCGCGGTAGCATTGATTATTAGTAATATGATTGATATACCAAAAGGTGTGGTTTTGGCACGTGCGCTGTTTACATGGTAAGTGCAGTTAGTATTGACTTTACAAGGATTACTATTCTAGTTCGTCTTTAATAAAGTTAATTTTTAATTATCGTATTCTAACCTAGTACTTGCATATCTTATTGTTTTTATTGCCTATTGTATCCATAACAATAATACAGGTTTACAAACTAAAACTTGTTGAGAGCCGTTTTATATTTGAAGAGTGATTGTCAATATGGTATTTCAGTGTTGCAGATTTTTAAAAAAGACTTCCGTTTCCTCCACTACATCAATACTTTTACAAAATAAGAAAGAAATATCCACATATTTTAAACGAACTACTTTCGGAATTGGACCATGTCATGATGAGATATACATAAAAAAGAATAAGAGTAAAAGGAGAAAGAAAAATAAAAAGAAAAAGAGATAAAAAGAAAAAGAAAAAATGATAGATGATGAAAAGATGGGGGGACGTGAAATAGAAAAAAAAGGAAAAAGAACGAGACCAAAAGAGAAAGGTGGGATCTCGACGTTTCGCCTCCATCGTAGGAGGCTTATTCAGGAGAGTAGGGGAAGTCAAAGTGGCACGGTAACTCGACGTGTAAACCACACTAGAGGCGAAACTACTTTCGCAGAAGGTTACGCTGACTCGGCGTGTTGACCGCGCTAGAGGCGAGAACCTTCTGACGTGTATCGTACATCGTAGATCGAATAAGGTCTGCGAAGTACCGAAAATCCTGTTTCCTCAACTTCTCAATCGGATTGGAATTCGCTTGAACGTCCGGCTACTCAATCCACCTTCGGCCCGAGCGAATCGACGGGGTAGAAATGTTGTCTCATCATCGCGATTCTAAGTTACCCGAGCGGCCGGCTACTCAATCCACCTTCGGCTCAGGGGAACCGCATCTGCGACGAGGTGTGAGGGTTCCATTTCTGGATGTAGATCAGCAGGCGGTTTCCAGATCGCGGATAGATGATATCCGATAATAATAGGGAAGACGGATATCATCTGTCCACGATCTGGAAACCGCTCCTGCAAGCCCCGTCCCCCTCTACCCAGTCAGCCGTTCAGGCCGCCACCGGAGCGTGTCCTATATATATATATATATATGTATATGGTACTCAGCGATACACATCAGAAGGTTCTCGCCTCTAACGCGGTCAACACACCGAGTTACCGTAAACTTCTGCCAAAGTGGTTTCGCCTCTAGCGTGGTTTACACGTCGAGTTACCGTGCCACTTTGGTTTCCCCTACTCTCCTGAAGAAGCCTCCTACGACGAGATCCCACCTTTCTCTTCTGGTCTCTTTCTTTTTCATTTTTTTCTTATTTCTCGTATCCCCCCCACTCCTCTTCTGTCTCTATTTCTTGTTCTTATTCTTTTCACCTTTCTTTCTATTTTACGTCCCCCCACCCTATAACATTTTTTCTTTTTATCTCTTTTTCTTCTTATTTTTCTTTCTCTTCTTAGTCTTACTCTTTTTTATATATTTATCTCATCATGACACGGTCCAATTCTGGAAATATTTCGTTTATTACTAACTCTGGCCGTGGAAGCCTACGTATTCATTTCATCCACATATTTTGCTCAAAATGTATATAGCTTGAAATTTGCACTGGGTAAGTCTTTTTCAATTTGTTTTGTTCACTGCGCGAACACAATCGTTGAATGGGAAGTGGGGAGATGCCAATCGCTAGCTCCGTCCTTGTGAATTTAGTCGCTATGGAACGTTTTACGGGAGCGAAGCGTGTGTACTGAACAAATCGAAACCAGAAGCATGAGAAACCACTTTACTCCCGAAAGGTTATTCTTTAGGCTGTAATGTTGGCGCAACTATTTGAGGATGACGAAGGTCATATAGTAACCGTAGATTCCCAGCGATATGTGGAGATGATTTACGCCAGTCTTGCAGGATTTTAATGGTTTTAATTGGAACACTTCGTTCCAACAAGAGGGAGCGATATCTCACGTGTACTTAACAGTTGTTCGTGCAAGTTTTCTTTGGAAAATTGGTATTCAGACATGGTGAGATATACAGCAACACTTCTCACTCTCTGAATAAATTCAAACAGAATATTCGAAGAGAAATGGTTGCTATCACGAAGAATATGTACTGAGTAGTTCTCGAAAATGTTTGTTGACGTTTAGAAAAGTACCAGCAAAATAACGAAATACATTTAAGAGACATGATTTTAAGAAATAAATAATACTTATTATTAAACCTGGCCATGATTTTATTATGTTCCTTTTATTTTGAAAAGGGCTTTTGAGACAACTTGTATTGAGTTATAGACGAATTTGCGAGTTTTTTATTACTAAATTTCGCATTTCAGTTCACTTTATGTACAGCATATCAGTGAAATCCTGTTCGTTTGGGCTGCAAATTTTATCTCTTACATTGCTTCTTATGTTTTTCGAATCCCTACACAGTATCCGACAGTGATCTTCAATCAATGAGTCCCTAACTTGCCGGAAAATAGGTTCAAATATGAAAACAGAAAGTCTAACTTGAGATTCGTGTTTCCTAGAATATTTCTTTAATTTTTTTTACTATAAGAAACTAGTCGCTTCAAATTGACTGTCTTTTGCTATTTCATCACACATAACAAGAAGCAGCAAAAGAATTTTCTTAGCATCCAGAAGATTACCTTCTTTTTATGATAATTCAATATTCTTGTTATTACCAACGTTGAATTTAATTGGATTAAATTTTTATGAAATTTTTAATGAATAAAAATTCCACGGTTTCCGGTAGAATTTGAACCTATAGCTACAGTTCGCTAGATCAGCGTGTACGCATTTACATAATCGAGACCGTTTGAACAAATGCTTACTTAAATCGCCATATAAGTTATTAAATTTAAATTGGCAAAAAAAATTATAAACACCTAACATCATGTATCACTCACATGTCCCGTATATTTAATTTTCTTCAAAAGGTACTTCAAATTTTCAAAGTTCTACTCTAATGTGCTACCGGAACTGAAGGAAGTACTAGAATCTATAAATAGCTTCCAGCGCCATTAAGATCATATTTAATAGAACGTAGTTCGTCTATTAGGTCTGGAATATTATTACAGCAAACTAGATTTTGTTCATCACTGAAGCATTACAAGAGCTCTGTTTCTCTGATCCTGTAGAAGGACACTGATATACCGCAGCAAGTAAGTTGTTTTCCTGCAATCTTTAATCCAGTAATTTAAATCATTTACTAAATCATTAGAAAATTTTCTCTGCACATGCGTTCTAGCATATATACCATGAGCGCACTTTTGAAATGTCGATGGCCGTAATTGTGTGTAAGAAGAGGACGAAATAAGATTTCTATAAGTTAATAAAGTCGAGAGATACCCACTATTATGTAGGTGTCAGTATGCCGACTCCGTCTAAAGGCATTTTCCACCCTTGTGTAACTACTACTATAAAATCTTATCCTTATATCGTTCTTTTCAATTTGAATCAATTCAATGAAACCCTCATCGTGTTACTGCGAGCTGAGGGGATATATCGCTAGACATGCGTTATTCGTTTCAAGTGAAGCCAGTGTTCGATTCATTTTCTAGCCGCCCAGAACGCAATCAATAACTCTTTCGCAGCTTTTCACTCGGTATACTTGGGTTCCATGAACTTTGAAGTAAATCACTATTGTTTATATAAACTTCTTTAAGGATATCACGGATGAAATATAATTCTTCCGGGTGTTGATCTGAGTAGATAGCTGATTCTCAGAAAAACCTGAAGTAGCATGACGTTTCGATGAAGTTTCTTTCATCTTCTTATGAACGTGATGACTCGCTCCAGAGGAAGATAAAAGGGGCTTTATCGACACGTCGAGCTACTTCAACTTCTTCTGAGAAACAAACAATCCACACGGATCAACAACCGGAAGACTTATATATATATATATGTATATATATATCTATGTATATATATATATATATAATTAATATGTATATAATTTTATATATACAATTATATATCGGTACATATACAATATGCAACTGTCCAAAATACAGAAGTAAAGACAGAATATCAAGTTAAATTTGGTAAAATGTAACATTCAGTTTCGATAAATAAACAAAAAAAAATTTCGATCATTTTCGAACCGGCTGAGTTATGTAGGAAAAAGAAAACGGAACTTTTTACAACTTTAGAAAGGAATGAAAATAAATTAGGTATTAATATGGCAACTTTTTACGCATATGTTTATTTTTTTATTCGGGCGTTTCAAAAATATCACAGCATCAAGTTTCTTTACTAAATTTCTTCCTTATTTCACATTGTAACGAATATTTTTCGTAACATCGCATTCAGATACGTATACCGACAATTACATATTATTATTATCATAAAACTTAATACTAACTCTTGGCAAAACCGAGCAGTTTTTACCTGTGCATCATAAGGAATTATGAAGTAAGTTTCGGATCTCCGTTTTATTTAATATGCGTTGCAAATTATTTCCAAGCCAATTTCGTTGAAGACGACGTTAAATTATTTCTGAGGAAATCTATTATTAATTCAGCTTTTATTAGTACCCGCAAATGTGCGAGGAAGACCTTGTCTTGATAAATAAGTTTATGTATATAGTTTGTTCTAATCCTCATCAGTAGCTTTGATGAAAGTGTTACGTTTTTTTATAGTTTGTTTTTATCATAACTGTAAGTAGCAATTATAAGCAGGAAATATTACAAAAGCAACATGCACGTTCAGATACGTAATGAAATAATGTCACGACGGTAATGTACGAGGGCGATCTGAAATGTTTCCTGAATCGACAAGGAAAACACGGTATCGGTGTGGTGATTTATTTTTATTTTTCGATGTAGTCTCCTCGAAGATCATTACACTTTTTCAAACGGTGCTCCAGTGTCTTGAAGCTGTTGGAAAAGTAGGATGTTTTGAGGTGTGCAAAATAGCCATCTGTGGCGGCGACGACCTCCTCATTTGAGGCAAATCTCTTTCCTCTCAATGATTTTTTCAGGTTTGGGAATAGAAAAAAGTCCCTGGGAGCTATGTGCGGTGAATATGGACGAGGGACTAATTCGTAGCGCAACTCATTCAATTTGGACACGACGACGCGGGATGAATGAGCCGGTCCATTGTTGTTTCTTTGGAGCCACTGCTTCAACCGTTGCTTGGTCTCCGGTATGTAGTGGTGGATCCAAGTCTCATCCACGGTTACGAAACGCATGAAGAAATCCCTTAGATTGCGTTGGATCCTGGCCAGACACTCCTCCGGAATGGTCACCCGATTTCGTTTCTGCTCAGGCGTGAACAAACGCGGTACCCATCGCGCCGAAAGCTTTCTCATGCCCAAAATTTAGTGTAGGATATGGTCAACGCCTTCTCCTGGGATGCCTGTTGTCTCTGCTATCTCTTTCAACTCCAATCGGCCATCGGCTAACACGACATCATGAATCTTGTCGATCATTTCATCGTTGGTAGCAGTTTTTGAACGTCCACTGCGTAGTTCGACATTTGTCCTTGTGCGGCCACGTTTGAACTCGCTCACCCAGAAGCTGATGGTCGAAAATGATGGAGTACGTCCACTACGAACCTCTAGCAAAATATTCTGAATTTTCGTGGCCGCTTTTCGCAGCCATCCAGAAGTGTTTTATTACTGCATGAAATTCGATTTTAATGTATATATATTATATTTTGAGAAACCGCCTGACTTGCTATACAAAACACACTCTTAAACAACAACTATTGACAATAGACGTCTGAAATTTTGAGAGTTGTCATAAAAAAGGTTTCCCTTGCCGACCAACGAATCCACTTCAACCTTTGTGCGCCATTTGAAGTCGCCTTCGCATTTCTGTAAGAGGAACTAGCACGGTAATAAAAATCTAAGAAAAATTTGGCTAGGTAATTCAATTAACATTTGCATGCTATTTATTTATCTATTCGCTATTGTAAAAGTTAAAGTTAAATATATATAGACGAAGCGGTGTGTACGTTGTATGGTACCATATCTATCGCAGAACATCGCTAATTAATATTAATTATGCCGCGTGAGATTCAAAAATAACTTGTCAAGGGTGCGAATTGTATTTTCTCGTAGTACATATACATTGCCATTGACGACGGCAACCGGTTAGACGTATGTGTCTCTAAAAGTAATAGCGACGATTAATAACACACACGATGAACCTTGAACATCCTGTATATGACGAATTTCTTAGCTATTTTAAAGACACGTTCAGTGGTATAACATACCATAGATCTAAAATGTATCAACTTTGGGAAATCAATTTTGTGCTGAAATTTTTTAACAGATGCATCACTTTAAAGATTAGATAACATGAAGGCTTATGTGTGTTCTGAAAATTTGGTCCAAACACAGGGATACTTATTTTTATACAAAAATGTCGGCTAGTAACCCATATTTTTGATTGTTTCTTCATATTCTTAAAAAATAGAAATAAAACGTCATTACCGCCTATACCTAAACATAGTCGCTTTCAACTTCAAATGCCATCATTTTATAATAAAAAGCAACTTAAATCAATACGGTGGGATTTGTTTTGCTTAAGGAAGTAAAAAAATGAACAGTATGACATTTTGTTTATATACATATAATAGTTTATTAACTATCAGCTGGTACACATAACGTCTCCAGCGAATTTTCCATTCGTGTTAACAATTCTGGAAGTCTTGTTCCGTTAGGCTGTATAGAACCTGCCTCATGACTCTTTGGTTATTGTTTATTGTTCCGTAATGAGGACCTTTCAATTTCCATATACCATATATAATCACATATAGCCATGTCTAGATTGTAGGAAGATGCGGGAGTACTGGAATGTTTTTCTCTGCCAAAAGTACTCTAACCGACAATTAGCTGTAACTGAGACCATTATCGTGGTGCAAGACCCACGAGCCAGCAATGTCTGAATAATACACGCAAAACTTTTCCACAAACGTTCAAGGACACCGCGTGGACAATTTCGCGAGAATCAGGAAAGATTATCATCTTCCTTGATACATGGTTTTGATTCAGGATCTGCTCATACGGGCTTTCTTCGGTCGCGGTGATCCAGGTATGTGCCACCCTGCACTTTGTCGCTTTATTTCAGGATCGTATTCGAATTCCCATGATTCGTCACCTGTTATTGCTCTGTGCCTAAAGTTGGGCTCTATTATTAAGCAATCCACGTTGGAGGTTCTAAACAGCCTAACGGAATAAGACTTTCAGAATTGTTACCAAGAATTGAAAAGTCGTTGGAGACGCTGTATGCATTCTTTGAGACACTTTAAACCTGATTGATTTTGAGATATACCTTGTACATAAGCACATCAAAATCAATTATTGTTTTAGCATCCGAATATACGGATATACTTCTACCAGGATACAAAAAAAGGTAAGCAGTAGCATCTGCAGAGATTAATGTAAATTATAGATCTTTTTGCAGGAACTAATTTTTTCACACTACGTAGTTAAGAATTCACTTTATATTGGTATTATTATAGTTTGCAGACGAGACGAATATATCATAAATTAGAACGCGGATATAAACAAATTCCAATATTTATTCTGAACAATCTTTCGTTATAAAAGAATTTCCAATATTTCAACATTAAACTCAACTAGCGCATGAATAAATGCACATTAAAGTATAAAATATTATTTCGCTGTTAGCTTTGGTATATAATTAAATGATTCTCACTCTTAGCACATCCCTTTATCATAGTTGCGAAAAATCAATATTAGTTCAAGTTTCAATGGACCCATATAACCAAAAGTTTATATTTACAATTTTATATTCACCAGATGATATCGCGGATCTGAATTGCAGCGAATATCTGATAGACTTCTTTGAATTAATCAAAACGTTTACATAATCGAGATCTCAAACGATTTATTTAAATTGCTGTGCACATATTTTTCCGTTTCATTTAGCTAATTTAATTTATTTATTGATAGAAACATTTGCCTATCTGATTGCAAATTTAAACACCTTGATTTTGGTTCGTGTTTATTTTGAAAAGAAAAAAAAGTGCTCTGTCCAGAAGAATTTCTAATATAAAGTGCACATAACAGCTAGGGAATGAGTAAACAAAGTTTTCTTATAAATATTTGTTTAAGGTAATAGGTAATAACTAAGTAGCTCAATTTTGTTTTAAAATGTTTATTGTTCTAACATCTTTATGAAGAAAAAAAATCATAATACTTCAATGGAATGTTAGAGAAAAATAGTAAGTGATTCAGCGCAAACCTTAACTTTTCGCTTAAATACCTTAATTTATGAATGTTACTATTTCAGTGCGACTTGTAAGTTTTCTGGACTTTAAATTTTTAATAATAAATCTACTAAAATAAAAAAGATACAATAAAAGGGTAGATTATCAACTTTCGTAGTAGAAATACATAGTTTATTGAAATAATTTTTTATTCAAATTACTCTTAAAGGGATACGATTTAGTGCCTATGGAAATTTATAAAAATATAAATTGAGAAAAAAGAAAATAAACAAGCGATTATTATCTCTGTGGTCCACTCAGAAAACATCGTGGTAGCAAACGTTTGAGCGTGATGATGATGATGTTTAACAAGAGGTAAGCATGTGATTCAGATGGCAACCCAAACCCTTTGGCATTGGGGCATTGATAAAGCGGGGATAAATATATTAATGTGGATGGAGACTTTGTTGAAAAATAAAACTTGTTTTTGGCTAACTCTTTCTCTAATGATATTTATAATAGTTTTTTTTGTGATCTACTTACTGACTTTTCTTCGTAATTTGCTAATTATAAGTACTTGCTGCAGATATCAAGGAACCAAGGAATGTTTCCGGAATCGGCAAGAGATGGCACACGAAAGTTGAAGTGGGTTCATTGGTCGACAAGAGCAACCTTTTTTATAGCATAGACGTCTGAAATTTTGACATTCAGACGTCTATTGTCAATAGTTGTTGTTTAATAGTGTGTTTTGTGTAGCAAGCCAGGCGGTCTCGCAAAAATTAATAAAATCGAATTTCGTCCAGTGATAAAACACTGCTGGATGGCTGGGAAAACGGCGACGGAAATTCGAAATATTGCTAGAGGTTCATCATTCTTCTGGGTGAGCGAGTTCAAACGTGGCCGCACAAACACAAGTGATGAACCACGCAGTTGATGCCCAAAAACCGCTATCAACGATGAAATGGTTGACAAGATTCAGGATGTCGTGTTAGCTGATCGCCGATTGAAGCTGAAAGAGATAACAGAGACAACAGGCATCTCAGAAGAATGCGTTGGCCATATCCTACACGAAATTTTGGGCATGAAAAAGCTTTCCTGCGCGATGGGTTACGCATTTGCTCACACCGGAGCAAAAACGAAATCGGGTGACCGTTTCGGAGGAGTGTCTGGCCAGGATCCAACGCAATCTAAGGGATTCCTTCATACGTTTCGTAACCGTGCATGAAATTTAAATCCACCACTACATATTGGAGATCAAATAACAGTTGAAGCAGTGGACTTTTCCGGCCGAATCGGCGCTCCGAGAAAAGCAAAGACCGTTCCTTCGGCCGGAAAGGTCATGGCGACCATTTTTTGGGATTCCCAATGTGTGGTCTTCATCGACTATCTGCAACGGAAAAAAGTGCTTTTTCACCACGACAATGCACCGACACAGAGCGCATCGTCGTGTCTAAATTGAATGAGTTGCGCTACGAATTAGTCTCTCGTCCTCCATATTCACCGGACCTAGCCCCCACGACTTCCCAAACAGACTTTACAGATGGCTATTTTGTAGACTTAAAAACATCCTACTCTTCCGATGTCTATAAGAGACTGGAGCACCGCTCAGAAAAGTGTATTGATCTTCGAGAAGACTACATCGAACAATAAAAATAAAAGCTACACCAATACTGTTTTTCTGGTTGATTCCGGAAACAATTCAGGTCATGCTCGTATCCTTGAAGAGATGAAGAAACCGCTTCAGGTCAGTAACACTAAAGTGTTTTTAAAAAAATAGAGTTTGATCTAAACAGAATTAAATTTAAGAAAGTAAACAGGTAATAACAATCAAGGAAACATGAACAAATAAAGGCATGGTAAAAGAGAAACGAATATTTAAATATGATAAACGGTATTTAAAAGTAATAAGTAACAAAAATAATTTATGCTTTTAAACTTCCCAAGTGGCACAAAATATTTAGATAACATTTATGTGATATAAATTTATTGTTATCACGTTTTTTAAATGTTGTAGGTAGATAACAAGAAGGTATTAAATAAGATACGTATGTTTTATTAAATCTCGTTGATTGGTATTTTTGCGCTTGCTACGTAAGTGGGAAAATCTAGCATGGTGGTTGTTGGAAGACGTGAAGTCTAAATTTATTATATACCTATTACATTGAAGACAGATTGATTTACAGGTTTTATGCGTAACGTACAACCAATAACCATTATTATTTTATGAGAGAAGTTTGAACTTATATTTCAACGTAATATTATTTTCTATGCAAGGGTGCGTTACTAACTATATTATTAAGACTTGAGAGATATGCCCCAAATGAGGAGGTCATCGCCGCCATTTTGCAGACTTCGAAACATCCTACTTTTCCGACGACTTGAAGAGACTGGTGCACCGTTTGAAAAAGTATATTGATCTTCGAGAAGACTACATCGAAAAATGAAAAACCACAACAATACCTCGTTTTTCTTGTCGATTCCGGAAACATTTCAGGTCGCCCTCTATCATATGGTTTGTTAGCATAATGCATATTATAGGGTGACTGTTTCAAATGATACATCAGAAGCGTTTTTTGTATCGTGGATATTTGTAGCGTGGCACAATGAGAGCTATTAATATAGGTAACGTGATTAGAGTTTGAATGATTGGAAGAACCGCATGAAGTGCAGCGTGTTGAAGATGTAGTAAAAGATAAATAAGACAATTCTGAAAATATTGCATATGTTCCTAAGGAAAAACAGTATTATTCGGTTATTATCGAGTAACACACAATTGTCTCTTTTTGCGATCCTTACGATCATGTTATTCTTTTGAAGAAATAGATTGGATTTAAATATTTTCAAATTGTAACTAATACATTGTATTAAAGAAAAAAATTTGGAATAATGTTTGACGGTTTATTTTACTTTGATTGCTCTCATAATCTCTGATTGGGAATTCTGAATTAAATTTGAAAGTCGAGAACGCTAAATGAGATATTTGATAACTCCTCTCAGCTTTGCTTTGAATGCAATCCCCAATATTGTCTTTTGATCTTGAAGATGTATGGTCTATACTTTGTTTCAGCGTCTTTTTAGATACATCTAAAAACAAAACAAAACGACAACAATCCCACAATCACGAGGGCAACTCGCCGCCAAGGCAATTATCTGCGTTTTGAAATTAATTTTAAAATATTTTTATATACAAAATGTTACGTAATAAAAATATGGTTTCTTCGTTTCCCTTGCGTACCAATATTCTTCCTTGTATGCGCACTTTCGTTAGAATATAAGCAAGTTTATTATTTCGACTGAGTCGCCCTATACTTGTTAGAAATCCATAATTATAGGCGAAGAAGCAAAATACAGTTTTAGAAATATGTCTTATATATTTAACACAACGTAATATATGACATGTTTCGATAACACTGTAGTTTCTTCAGATGTACTATTGCTACTGAACAACACGTTATACTAAAACTGCCGAAGTATCCCTCCTAAAATAATTAAGGTTAATGTGTAAGCATACTGCAATTACCTGATGGTCTAGTTAATTCTCTAAATTCGGGTATTAACTATTATTATTATTTTTTATGACAGTCTGTAAACAAGCTAATTTCTATTCCTTCATTTCTTTCATAATCTAATAATTTCTTCTTACAGCAGCGTTTCCAGTGCATTTTCCATCTTATTATTCAACGCCCATACTTCACTTCCATAGGTAACACAGCTTTCAACAAAAGAGTGAAAAGGGTTTTTGTTTTCTTCGAAATAATGTCTTTCCACACCACAGGGCGTATTTCTGTAAGTAATACGAAAAGGCAACTGACCCAAACAACATTCAGCTCTGCCGGTAAATATACTACTAGAACCAGCGCCCTAAAACGGCAACCCTACGGCTAAGGGTGAATTGCGCCTGTATAAATGTCTCCTGGTCCTGCAGGTTAGGGGTTGAAGCGACGGGCCTGCTCCCCGTCCTTCATAAAATAAACACTATCTGCAAAAAATCCCAATGAAAAGCCTCGGATCCGGACGGAAACTTGATCAGGACATAACTAAAGGGAAAGGTATAAACTATTCTACAAACAAATTCAGTAGTGGTGAATTATTAAGATCTATTTGATCGTTTAGTAATGTATCTGAATATTTAAGTTTATTTATTTCAAGAGACTTTGTCAGTTGAATTTTAAACCTTTAGTTTCGGAATGTAAAATCTCGAAATTATTACGGAATGTATGGTTATTTTCTAGTAAATGATGTGCATAATTTACTAATTTAAATGTTTAGTTGTTATCATTATCGTTATTATTACTATGAGCTGACTAAATTTATTACACTGTAGCGTTATCTACATATAAAAGCGACTTTACTTTTAATAAATAGAAAATAAGGAATAAGTAAATAGGGGGTTATTAAATAATTTGTAAATTATTGTGACTATATAATATATAACATATAAAAAACAAACTAGTATTCTAGATACAGAAATTTTATAACACGGCTGTTCTCTTTTTAAATAGAGACCGGATTATATGCAAAGTGCATATATTTTATTTTATTTATTATATTTTACGTATATATGTAGACGTATTACACTGATTAAAGTTAATTAGCGTTAATTAACTTTAATCAGTGTAAGGCATCTACAAATAGACGTAAAATATAATAAATAAATAAAATAAAATATATGCACTTTGCATATAATCCGGTCTCTAGTAATAAATATAGAATTACATTTTAGTTCAAATTGTGTATATCTTCGAAGTATATGTGTACGGACATCTGAGGCAAACACATCACTGAAACAATATTTGTTCTCTTAACCTTCCAGACGTTAAACTAATGTTAAGTGTAATTACGTGACAGGTTCGGTTAAGATTTAATGAACTCGATTTAGGAGACGTGCAGCCACTGCAAATACCGTAAAGCTGAAATGACATGCAACATTCGGAGTACCGCGTCCAACTTTTACTTCGTAATGGAATGGGCACGTATGCAGCTGAGGACCGACAAAGAAAGGCCGCAAACCTAATATGTGTGCAACATATGTACATACTTTAACATGCAATGGAAACGCGCAATTCCCACAAGTCGTCGGTTGTCGGTCCAATTTCAAATTTAATAGACACAGCGAAATAGTTCTGAGACTTCAACAAAAAAGAGGATGATAGTTTGCAAAGTGGAGTAATCACGCTACAGCTTTCAATGCAATATATTGTAATGTCTATTGAAGAAGTGAATTAAAGTAACTGTAATGAACGGAGCTGCTAAATTTTGTCGGCGAACCAGTGTCGTGTAGTTTATTCATGGAGAGCGGTTTTAGCACATCGTGGGACTGTTACATATTCAATCTTTGTATATAACGCAATTATGTCACAAAAAAGTTGTGCTGGTTTTAAAGTTACTAGAAAACGTCGGTTTGAGACAAATTTGCCTGTAAAAAAGACACAAAATGCTCAACATATGCATATATAAGAGAGTAATGGAAAAACTATAATGACGTTCTTTTTGATTTGAACTTTACGCTAACTGTTTGTAATTTAGCATTTGTTTTACTTGCTCAAAAGCAATTCCAAGTAGAAACTACCATCTCGACCAACTTTGCAAAATCATGTAGCTTTTGTGTGCGTGGAAATTGAAAACAATAATAAAATCGACTACATAGCACAAAGCCCTGATGTACAGAAGAGACCAAGGGGTCTAGAAAGAATTCTGTTGTCCATGTTACAGTATGAACACTGGAATTTTTTCACGTGTCATTGTCATTAGCTAGCAAAAGATTAGAAAAGTGTACTACCAAAGCAATTTTGGAGGTATTACAAAGATACATTGACAAAATTTTAGCTCTCACCAGACCAAGTATTAATGCTAATGAGTGATGGTGCCGGGGAAGCATGTTTTGTATGGGTGGTTCTCTAAAAAATAAAAACTTCATGGTTTACACCTTATAATAAAACTATTAGTGTTATGCACAAATAAATCAATTAATTGCTCAAACAAAAGCCGTTTTTCTTAAATCTCCTAAATATATTCTAGAATTGCACAAACAATGCATCCCTTAACCGCTACAGTCAATGCATACGGGCTTGGGAACATGGTTACAGGCAGTGTTTTATCATTTTCAACATTTTCAACAAAGAAAGACTTCAATTTTAAACAAACAGGAGTTAGTAAAGAAAGCCGGATAAGATTTCAAATTACTCAAGTTTTTACAGATTTTTACTATGACCAGATGAGAAAGGGTCGTTTTTCTGTAAGTGTATAGTAGAGTTCATTCAGTTTGATAATGTTTCGCAAAGACGTAAGTGTTTTAGGGTATTTTATGTATTATTAGGTATAACAGGGAAGAATGCATTTATTATAGGTTAGCGTGGCCGTTGCTCAGCTGAATTTATTGTTCGAAGTGGGTCTGTGTTATTCTCAATTGCACTGAAAAGCTGTCTCCTGGTGGAACCTAGCTATCTACAGCCCGAGGATCATGTGTAGCAAATGTATAGAAAGCTTCATGCAATCGAGGTTGCTAAAATCTCATTTAGTGCACTTTCTAAAATTGTACTAAATGTTAAACTTAATTAACACCTAAACACAAATTGAATTCAGGGCAATAAAGGAAAGACATGCTTGATATATATGGAAAATGATTTACGTATTTCTTAAAACTGTGAACCTTAATATTTTTAAAACAATAATGGAGTAATTTGAGATTAATGTTAAATAAATATAATGTTTTGTCAACGGAGTCTCGGCTAAGGATTGAATTGTGTTTGGGCATTTCTCTTGAGATTAAATTCTCTGCTTCAAATACATTACTTTTGGAAAGAGATGTATTATTTTTGGAATGACAAATTTCCTTCTCCCACAATCACAATTAACTCTTTAAATAGTCTGGCGGAAGGTAAACTTTAGCGAAATTCGCTAGCAATCAATCGAAATTAATCACTATATTTTAAGAACCATTTGACAAGCATTGAAAATGTATTGATTTATGCTTCCGTGGTTTGGTTGGAGCCGACCTAAAATGACAGCTGGATCATTTGTTGTGAAATTCTCTATGATTTCTTTGTATTTTACCATACTTCCTAAAATCATTATGTCTGCACTCCCTAACGATTTCGAATGCACACCATATGGTGTATGCTACAGCGACAAATGCTGTATATTCTGCATTTAATGTAAAAGTATCCATGAGTACCTCCTAAATAAAATATATTCTTTCAGTGTTTCATGTAATATAGGAGCTGGATTCTTTTATTAGAGCTTTTGCTTTTAAACAATGAGTTTAATTGACTTTTGAATTAATAAACTAAAGAAGAAAGAGAATTGATACTTATGAATATATAGGAAGTACAGTTGCATCAGATTGTAAAATAGTTAACGATTATGTTATGAATCAATTAAAATAGAAGCTGAAGCTACTTAGTTGCCTAATGAGAGGGTAGAAGTTAAATTCGACCAAAAAATCGTAATATGGTACATTAAAGTCTGGATAACAGCGGTATTTCATGAAATACAACCACTTCAAAAATCTTTTCTGAAGAAATTTCAACAGATAAAATCATATAAAATATGATGGTTATCAAATTATATAAAAGTAATCTAACTTACTTCGTATTAAGGTGTTATATATTAAAAGCATGGTCTTAATATCTCAAACATCCCCACATATTCTAAGAATAAATTCAAGTAAACGATTGCACCCCACATGGAGTCCAAGTACATGCAAGTTGAAGATCAGCTTAGCATCAAAACTGATTCTCAAATATCTGACATTACTACATCTGTTCAACAGTGCACCATTCACCGTGTAATTGTGAAGTGTAGTTGTTCTTCTTTCTAGAGAGTGACATAACTCTGCACTTGACAATATTCTGTTGCAAACTGTTAGTATATTATACCAATGTGGTAATGTTGTTATGTTAGGCTGTAAAGTGCAATAATTGTCTATCGAGTGGATAGTTTCGAAAATCTTTAAACCATCAGCATTCAGTAAATGTGGTAATGAGATCGCTAAGAATACATCAGGTGGGGCAAATTGGATTCCTGTGCAACTCTATTGTGCGCTGTGAACAATTTTGACCTAACACCCAAATATTTAGCATACTGCTGCCTTTGCGTCAGATGCCTACGCAACAGATTTATCATATTAGAATAACGTCCAAAAGCATGTGGTTTTTCCCAAATTAATGTAATGTTGAATTCTATCAAAAGACAGTAAAATAATTTTACAAGTATACTTCACACAGGTAATTCTGTAATTTTTCAAAGGTAATGCAGTTAAAATATTGCATTAATTTCTTTTTTTAATACAGATTAAAAGTAATTTAGAGAAACAATATAATGAGGTTAATATCATTTAAATGGTTAACTGAAGATTTACACAATTTGTGTTACAAGTATTTGATAAGACCTTATGTACTTTGTAGAAAAACCTGCTTCCTATTTGCGGTCAATTATTTAATTATAAGAGTAATTCCGTGTTACTGTGTTATCTCTAATATCAATCGGAACTACACAACCAGGTTAGTGGGTCACAGAAACACTCTTTGTCGTTGTGGTTGATAATGAATTCCTTAGAAAAAATAATTGTTAGATGGTGTAATTACGCAGATGTGGAACTTGCTATTAATTCATGTTGTGTTAAAGTGTAGAAGCATTTGAGTTTTGTAGAAGGTTAATTACTGTAATCAATTCCACATTTCCATATCCTTTTAATCCCTTGCTTGCTTTCGAATAATAAAAGTTATAAAATAGAAGTTGGTGTTGTAATACTATGATCTAGAACTCGAAATACTTTTGGCACTTGAACTTTTATCTAGAGACAGACAGTCTAGGGAAATTCGTATAGAACTGCGGTTCAACAAACGCTTAAGCTGTTTAAAATTAACCACGAAATCGATGTTTCATAACTTTTCGGGAACAGAATGCGGAATTTGCCCGAACTCATTAAGATGCTCATAATTTTCGTAAAAGGTCCCTGTTCACCTAAATCAACTAAATGATGGCCTTAATTTTTATTTTTAGTTACAAGTGAGGTGTGTAATATATGTATATTTCGTTTGTAATGCTTTAACTTCACGAAAAGTCTAATAAAGTTTTCATTTTCATTTCAGTATTATATTATTTTTATTGTTGTCTCTATATCAACATCTCTGTTTTCTAGAATTGTCTTATTTAAAGAATAGTATGTTCTTGTTGATTTATTCGCTGTTTGTTAACTCTCTATCTACTTTACTGTCGTCTGTCACTATGCTTCCCAAATAGCCATATGCAGTTGCTTTCTCCAATGTATTGCCTCTACATTTAATTTCCTTGATTGACTCTATTGTCTCAATTTTAGTTTACGATCATCACCTTAGAGCTTTATTCGAATTTACTTCCATCTTCACATTTTCTATTTCCTTCGTCCAGGTGTTATTAGCCTTTGCATTTTATTTTTAGAGTTTGCAATCAAAACCACATCATATGGCATATACGTAGTAAGCTACTCACTCTTACAGGTTCTAGATTTATGTACTCTAATATTATGCTGAGCTGTTTGATTTGTGCTTTTATTTATTTGTCTACTGTGTGCATCATTAGTACAAATAACAGTGGAATTACACTATCGACTAGTTTTATTGCTTTCTTCATTTAGAATTCTTCCGATTTTTTTGCCCTGTAGTTTGCATCCTGAATTTTACTGCCTCGTATGTACTTCTGATAGCATCTAGCTGGCTTTTAGGAATTTCCATTTCCTTTAAACTTTCCCATATATCTCATGTGTCTATCGTATCAAAAGCTGCTTTCAGATCGATGAACAACAGAAACATTTCTTCTCGTTCTTCAATTTTTCTTTCTATTAAATTCTTTATTATATAGACATTGTCGTTGGTAAACTCTTTGTCCCTTTCCCAATATTCTTGTGCGTGATTGAGTAGCTTGTTTGTGCAAATATGTAGCTCTATAGTTCTCGCATTGGGTCTGCCCCCCTTTCTTATAAATAGGGAATATCAGATTATTTTCACATTCACTTGGTATTTTCGGTTTCTTCCATATTGCTTTTAACATCCCTAAATTATTAAAAAAGTTGAAATGAATGAGAATTAGGTATGGAGAATGTTAATACAGATTGATGCAGGATTTAATTCTGCGTTATAATATGAAATAAAAATAGATCATTGTACTTAAGAAGTTTTGCTTTAGATGTTTTAAATTTACGCTAAATTGAAGTTTTAAACCACCCTGTACATACATAGGGTTCTGTTAAAAACTGTAAATATGGATACTTACGTTTTAAAAATGTCTGCTACAGATAAATTCAAAAGTTATTGTGCCAATGGAAAAAAAATCAAAATTTTCAAAATAACTGAAATAAGGCAAAGATAGGTATAAGGACACCTGATGAAATTCCTAATATAAATACCTAAAATAGCATGCAGACATGAAATATGTGGTACGAAAAAGCGCCATTCCATTTGAAATAAAGAAGTTGTTGTCGATGTCCTGTTGATTTCAATCAATCATTTAGTACACAGATCCCACCCCATATGTTTTAAGTAGGAACTATAATAAATTCACAGACTTAGTAGACATATTCACACAGGAGAAGCGGATGCAATTCCTTCATATGAAATTTCTGTCAGTTGATGTCAATTGTCAAATTTACTTACCATTTTGGTATTGTTGATTCCTGCGTTTTTCATTGTATTTTATAATTGAATGAATGGCTCACTTCAAAAGCGATTGTAGCTGGTGAAACTTTATTGAAGCTTGAACTACTTGAGATAACCAAAAAGTATGTAGCTGATAGTCCTATAACATGTTATTGACCAGATGATATCGGAAAATGGTTGTATAGTTCTACGTTTGCCCCCATACCTTTGTGATTTAAACCCTACTGAACTTGTATCGGCACAAGTAAAGCGTCACGTCACTGCCAATAATAAAAGTTTTAACATACCAGAGGTGAAAGGCTGGATGGGTTAGATGTTATAACACGTAAAGCTTGGGCAAACTGTGTCAAACACACTATTGAAGAACAGAATAAAATGTATCAGCTTGATAACATAGTTGAAAATATGATTGAAGAATTTATTATAACTATAGATGCAATATCATCAACGGATATATCAGATTCTGATTTTGCCTAATAGAAGGGTTAATAAATTAATGAAATGTGTATAACATTTAGAATACTCTGATTGTATTTTATAGAATGTAGTATTTCTAAAAGAACATGTGTATTAATTAACTGTATCAAACATGTTATCGAAGAAGAGAATAAGATGTATTAACTGGATGATAATACCGTTGAAAATATACCTGAAGAATTTATCATAACACCAAATACATCATCTTCGTCAGACCTCCATGATTAGAATCTGATTCAAATGTGCGTTAATACCATTTGTGTGATAGATTAAAATAATTTATTCACCTTTTTCACTCTAGCCTTTGATTTATAAGTTAAATTCATATGTTGATTTCACTTTTACTTTATTATTGCGGTATTATTTTATCAGGTCATATGACCATAATGTATTGCACATAAAATATGAAAAGTTCTGCCATTTACTCTAGAAGATTTTCATAACCAAACTTTGACGTTAACGATGTTGTCATTTGACAATTCCATCGGCTAAATTTTACCAGTGTAATACAGCCGCCGATCGTAGCGCTATCTACTGCATTCTTAACGTGAATGGAGTATAGAACGCGTAGATTGCATTTGTGAGAGGTGCCTTCTGAGTGTCAGTAGATAAAAAAAGATGGAAAAAATATAGAAAATTCTTTTGAAATTCAAAAGTGTAGTTGTTTTCGAATAGGTTTTACGTATCTTAGTTTGAACACAAACGCTAGCGTAATTTTCATACTAAAATTTAAAACGTATGTGTGGAAATTCGCAATACGCAATATATAAATGCATTTAAGAAATTGGGCTTATTATCTATTAAATTTTATCGTTTCTCTGAGGAAATTTAAAATTCATCTGGCGCAAAGGAATTAATAATAATAATTAAAGATAATTTAATGACCACCTTATTACTTTAAGGAGACGGCAAGTGGTTCCAAATAATTGGTCAAGGTATGTGCACCTGCATCTTTTAAAGAAACAGCGTACACCTAATTAAATGGTTAGTTCTTTTTAAAAGAATTTATTCCGGGTTTTTCCTTCTTTATTTTAGATACAATATTTGTCCGGAGATTGCTTTGCTGAAGATTTTACTTTAAATCCCTTCCTATTATTTTAATTGCGAATTACCAAAATACACATTAGCAACCAGGAAGAAGAAGCGCCTTTGAATAACATGTGTAAGATGTATAGTAGTTCCAAAAATAACAAACAGAAACAATTATACAATCGAGCAATTACCCAGGAACATAATTCGTACTACGTCAGAAAGTCCTTTCTGCGTTCGACAAGTATTCTTGCAGCAGAAAGAAAAGCTAGCAGCGCAAAGCTTCAACTAATTACGCCTTTACGATTCTTTACTTGCATTCCATCCAGTCTTTTTTGCTTCGTTAAAGAAGACGTATTCTTAATTTCACCTGCCGCAATCCGCAAACCTAGACTCATATCGAATGGATTCGGACGCCGGTTCTTATACCTTGGTCGAAGCGGTGCTTTTGCCGGTAGCCCCACCGACAAGTTTTCTCAGATGAAGACTTGCAGTCTCTCTCTCTGCGTGTGCTTTTTATTCATGAAAAGGCGGCCGGCAATAATCCGTTCAGTTGTGTCTCTAGTAAGAGCGTGGTTCGGACAGGGCAGCAGGGAAAAATTAGTTCCTGCGGTGTGCTGTGCGTTGATACGAACTTGATACGGTAGTCGAAGCGATCGTACGAATTCGTAAGCGTAGTACGCGGGTATCGTAATCGAATTGATTGTGTCTGTCGAACGAGGTTTGTGAAACGTGCACTTGTGAATGAACTAGCGTTAGGGAGAGGCGACTATAAAGCGGTAAATATTAGCTACTTTATGCGTATGTATGAAAAGCGCGTTACTTTGTAAGGATAATCAATTCTTTCTATGAAAAGTTCTTGTAGGAAAAAGAAATTGTTTTTTTACTTGTATTTATTCATTGCAGACCTTTTTAAATCTCACAATATATAAATTTAAAAAAAAAGATATATAGTAAAGAGGAAATAAGGAAAAAATGGAAAATTCAAACATATTCAGAAGAAAATGCATAAATTTCCTATTGAAATTATATAAAGTAGAAGGAATAATTTGAAATAGATCCAAACGTTTAAATTCTGTTTCCTCCTTTTACTGAAAATATGAAATATTGAATCACAAACAAAATATTCAACGAAGTTCACGACTCCATACGTTTTGATTGTTTCCACGTGTTTTGATTTCTAGAAAATGTTGCACAAAGGATACACGTTGCACCTGTGTTTAGATTCTTTCTCGATGAAATTGCTAATCGATTTCCAGAAAATTGTTGTAACTCACTTGTTCCTTTATTATTGTTAGATGACGATTTTCTGTGCTTTATTGCACGGTCAGCACCTACTTAAAAACATTAAAACGTCTAGAAAATGTTCAGAATATTCTTGGAAGAAATATTTGTTGTAGCAGATTTTCTTTCTCAAAATTTCTTCTGCAAACTTAGCATGCTAAAATCACACTGCAAGAAGAAATATTTATTTGATTAATGAATGTTAACGTGATTAAGAAACATACAGAAGTACGAAATGAAGCTGAAGCAACATTATAAGAACGATGTTGTATGCGTAATAATAATAATTTAGTAAATGCCCAACAGATAAACACCCAAAAATGACTAAAATATTAAATAAAAGCTAATACATGTAATGCGTTAAAAACATACGACATAGAAAGAGAAATGAAATACCAATAATATGAAACATCAAAATCAAAAATATGACAAACTAAGGCAAGTCTAAAAACTTAAACTATTAAAGTTTCTTGCCGAGTGTACTAACGACGCTCGCCACATTACGTTCGTCCTAGCTATTGGGATGCGAAGCAGAGGATGTGATCTTGATTCCGGGAGTGGTACAATGATACTAACTCTAGGCAACAAACTAGGTAAGTCAATTCTTCTAATGACAATGTTTTGCATAAATGAAGCAGTGATACGGCTTGTTCTTTCAACAAGCGTGACAAAGTCATGCCTCTGAATTAGCTCATAGTAGAATCAGCCCTCGTATAGAGTATCGCCCATCGCGCTTATATGACAGATATTTCAAAAATTTGCGTTGAATCTGCTCAAGAAGATTGATTTGGATATTGTAGAGAGGATACCAAGCCACGAATATTCGAGCTTGGAAACCATGTAAGCGAAGAAAAGGGCATTTATTGCGTCAAGGCTAGTAAAATCCTTGCAAGTGCGAAAAATAATTTAGAAGCGGCCGTTGGGACATCTGAAACATAGTTAGGGAATGTAAACTTTTCAACATATATCACACCTAGATCTTATAGAAAATTGACGAGCAATATTGGTATTGTTAATACAATATAGAGAATAGATTATTTTTGTAAAAGACATGAAGAGGTATGAATCTTGTCCAAATTACGCCGCAGAAAGTCAACATCATTGAAGGAGTTAACAGTGTGGTAGATCTTAATATCATAAGCATAGGCTAATAAAGGGCAGTTACATATATATTAAAGAGGAGCAGGCCAAGGTTCGATCTTTGAAGTACTCCAGAGGTGGAGTAAAAAGTTCGAGATTTAAATCCATTAAAATAAACGTAATTAAGTCTGTTTAGAATCGAATTAATCTGAGGAAATATATATAAATATACGTTGTTCAATAATTTTGCTGTTTATTTCAAGTTTGTATCGTATAGGTTCTTTTGACATCACCATCTTTTTGGCCGTTTTTGTAAATCCTTTTAAATATTATGTTAAAACATTTTGTTACCTCTTCTGTTAGACATCTCCCTCCATACTTCAGAAATTCATTTCTTATGTTATAGTTCCCAGCTTTTCTGTTCTTCAATGTTCGTAGTGTTCTCCGGAAAATTCTTTCTCCTCCAGTAATTAAATGACTAGGAAACATAATTGTATCATAACTACTAGGGATAGCCATTTTGCTGGTGCCAAATTTGTTGAAAATCAATAGTGTCCATTGTACCGCAGATATTATGATACATTTTTTATAACATATTCAAGTATTTAGCTACAGTCAGATCTCCTTCAATGGAAAACTGCTCAGTTATAGCATCGCCCAAAATCCGGGTTGAAACATTTAAGTTCTGGAGATACTGGGTTTAACAGCAAATTATATCTACTGAATATTAGAGGTGCCTTTAAAATAAATCATTGAAAGTTAATGCTTGCCATTTCTTTTATATTATAATCTTCTTCCTTTTTCAATATCTTTGGACGATGCCTGGAGTAGTCTTCAGCAATTTATCGGCAAAATTAAAAAGGAACCTGGTATTATACTTGCACAAACCATCAATTTATACGTTTCCTTTCTTTTTGTAACTAATAGAATTGCCGTTATTTGGATGACATTTTCCAATACATTCCCTTTTTACAAATGTTTGGTTTCCAATGCGGTAAATAGAGATAGAGAAGATCGTTTTCAAATATGAATTGATTAATAGCATCACAAACCGAATTAATAGCATAAATATATTTAATTACTTGTTTTTATTTTTTTTCGTATTTGACAATTAGACTTAATGTGGCAGTTAATAATTATAATGTACGTATATACTTAATTATTGCATTCTAATAATATTTACACGTATTTACTTTCTTAAGTAATAAAGTAAATATAATGAAGTAATTTACACTATTACCAAATCTTTGAATTGCTTTCCTTTTTTAATAAAAATACAAAAAGAAACTTGTAATTTTCAACAGTCAATTTTATAACTAAAATAAATTTCGTATATATAGAGACATTGCTGCATAAAAGATGAATTATTTCCTAATTTATTGGATTTCAGAAAATTCTTATATCGTCATTGCGTTTGCCTTTTTAATAGTATTAGATGTGCCGAAATTTCCTCTCTTTTTCTTTTTGGACGGTGAGCACGCAGTTAAAAGTGGATTAAAGCACTCAAAAATTCTAAAAAAATATCATTTTATTTCTTACTTCAAATTATTGAGGTAAAAGTTATCCCAATAACGGGTAAAACGATCCTGATGGACAGTTACATAGTTACTAAAAATTAGCATGTTAGAGCAATTCTTTTTGGTAATTAACAAAAAAGTTATAAAGTCTATACATCTTTTTTACTATAACAACCGTAAAATATAATATCATTCTATTATTTCCAATTAGCTTCGTTATGGAACTTCAATTATAAGTCAAGATTTCGATTTTTTATTACGCCAATTTCATAGTAACGATCAATATTAGATTTATGACACTATTTAACCATATAGTTCTTAGTTTCCGTTACATATGATCAACTTTATAGTCGCAATTTTATCAAATTAACATGAAGATTAATGCAAATGTTTTTCGCTAGCTACCTAGTACTGCATAGTATACAAGCCATTAAATTTGCAGAAACCATAAATGTGATATACATCTAGCGGTTTACAAGGTTGGCTGTTGCATAAAAACAAGTCTTTCATCGAGTGGGTAGGGTAGAGAATTGATTAACTAGAAAAATTAAAATAATTCTTTGGCGTCGTCCACTTTTTTTCTAGTTATAATGTCGCTGTTTGCTAGTCAAATATCTTTCTAAATATGCAAGAGCCATATATAGCAGTATAGAAAATCTTTCCGTGTGTAAATTTTTTATGTGAATGGTCCTAAATTCGATAGTTATACAAAGTAGAAGTATAAACGATCAATATCTAAGGAATTTAATCATTAAAATTCTTCTTTTTGGCCAAGCAACGTGTTAATGTATACTACCGTTTACAAGATTAAGACCATTTTGGGAACGCCTACTTTAGAATTCTCTTTTGGCTCGCTTTTGGCACAAAAGTATCTTTTTACGGAACTGTTAGAGCCCTACACAGTTACTCCATAGCTTAAATTTGATTCAATGTCTGAAATGTGAGTCTCATAACCTCGTGATTTACTATGGCTCCCAAATGTCTTAATTTGAAGATTGATCTGGATATCAGTGAATTAATTTTGTCGATATTTTTAGTCCATTTCAAACCTTGCGGAAAGGTTATCCCTAGATTGTTGATCAACGTTGCCTATTGTGCTGTTTCCGATTGTAAGATGAAGATTTGGCAAAGAATGCGATACACTTGAGGTAAATGATACATACCTTGTTTTAATCTTGTTCAAAAACAATTTATTCATTCAACATTCGAATGATAGACTTCAATATAAGTAGATCGTTAGATAAAGGAGAAGGTATACAATAAAAATAAAATGGCACTCAAATTGGAGTTTTATGGCGTGCCTTGTAACAAAGAAAATGTTCGCAATATGTTGTTCTTTATTTTCACGGTCTGCGATGTTCGTGAAAGACAGTTTCAGACTAAGTATTTTGCTTCAAATTGAAACCTTTACCTCCAATAACGTTAAACTTCTCGTGATTTATTTTATCGTGAAAATAATCATACATCCACTGCCAGTGGCCGAGAGAATGTAATCTACATACATTTTAATTTGAAACTTCATCATTCTCTCTAGGATTTTCGATGATACCGGGAGTATACGTATTGGTCTAACGTTCTTTAGCTTCTGGATTCCTTAGGCAAGAGATGAACTGTTACTTGTTTCTAATAATTGGGAAAGGCATTTTGTAATATAAATGTGTTGATGATACAAATTATACGGGTATTTATATTATAAAAACCTATTGAAGTAGATTTTATTGTCCGTATTATATCAGTAACCACTTCGTTACTTATTACAGAAAACGATAACGTTTTTAAAATGCTCCAAAATATTTTGGTGATCTGGATTTCGCTGACGTACTTTTCGATTCAGTTCGTTTCATAACTCCTGTATAGCACTGAGGTCCAGTGATTGTGGTGGGCAAAGTGTACTAACTCCTTCTTTTTATTGTAAAGAGTTGAGGTTGTTATTCTGCTGAAAATAAACTGAACCCTAACCAAAGACAAACCAGATGAAATTATCTACTGCTTTAAAATTTCTTTATATTGTCCTTTTTTCAATCTTCTTCCAATTCCCAACAAAATTCACATTCTATTCTCAGAAAAACATGAGGATACCATTGTCGAATTTTATCCGTGTTTTGCAGGTAGCACCACAGATTTCGATAATATTTTTTAAATGTATTTCGAAGAAAAATTCGGCGTTTATGACAAAAAAAAAATCGAATCTAGATTTGTTGTTTCAAGGAACATTTGATCAATTCCTTACGTTCGAATTTCTATGGTTCAAAATCCAATTAGTAGTACTTTTCCTTATGAGGTGGCGGTGGTTTTCCAGTTACCGCTTGAGCGTGGGTACCGATCGAATGGTTTTGCGGCTTTTATTAATATTTGCTCAGACTTCGGATGCTGTAAATTGTCGATTTCATTCACTGACTTACTCAATACGTTGATATTCAGCAATGGTTGTTACTCTAAGTCTTCCCAAGCACAAGCAATCCAAATTTCCACTTATTTTCTGATATATTTCAATTGTGGAATGAACAGAAGTTTTCGAAATTTTTAGCTTATTTGAAATGTATTCCTCATTTCTGCCTTCACTACGAGGAGTAAGTATTCCAGTACGATTTTCAATGTTCAGTTCTTTATTTTTACCTATATTATATAAATAAACTCAATACAATGAGAAGCAATAATAGCTAAAATACTAAATTACCAACTAAAAACCACGAAATAGAAAATATTTTTAAAATTGATCAAGAAGGTAGTGGTATAATTATGGTGTTTGTTGCTATTTTCCCTTTTACATTTTACTACTTTTCGATAGCTAGTTTTAAACATATGAGCGATGGTGTAACACCATACGGTCAAGTTCAAAGAACATGTGTACATGGTATTGTTGCTGTAACTGAACTACCTCTATTATTATAGAAGGTAATACTGTATTGCAGATGTTGTTTAAATGAATACATGACCTTGTCATGAGTAAAGGAAGTGAAAAATAGTAAATAAGGTATCTTCAACGCTTAGAGTAATTACAAATATGATGTTTACATAATTATAATGTAAGCGGGCATTTTTGCCGCTAATCTTGAAATTAGTCTACAAATAGAATTGGGAACTTAGAACTTCATCTATCTCTATATGAAAATATATTATGCAAGCAGAAATGAGTAACCAAAATGCATAATGTATTAACCGTTGTCACAGGGAAATATATATAGTTAACATTGTAGATGTCACTTTTGCATGAAAACCGCATATTCCAAGTAAATCCTAAATATTTACACGTACACATTTTGTACAAGTTGTACATATGTATAACGATCAACCACAACTTGTAAACTACCGCATGGAAAATTCGTTAAAGTGTTTGTTTATCAAAACAATGGTTTGTTTAGCGGTTTTCTGAATAATACAACCTGCTTTAGAAATGACCGCACCGGGTGGTATCTGTGTCTTTGCGGATAAAATCCGTGTAATTATTAAGTATTCTCTAAATATTGCTCTAATTAATAGATGTAAGATTAAGGTTGAAATCTGAAATGTTTTCGAGTTTAATATTAACCAAATGCTGATGTAACCTATTTTTCGACGGTTGTAATATCCTTGATTTAACGAATACAGATTGTTTATTATGAATGTGTGGTTTGGAATAATATCAACCTTTTCTCTTAAAATCAATTTATGCAATAGCAGCAAAATAATCTAGTCGTGCAGCGTACACGCGTACATTTTCAATAATAAACTATCTGACGTCCTCAAGAAATGACTTTTTCGTAAACATATGTTTAAAATTAGAATCAAAAATTTATTTGGCTAATCATATGTTTTTGTACTGTTAGGTGTCCTAAACATAAGAAGAAAGACTCTTTTTTGCAAAAATGCTGAAACTTTTCCGAAGAAATTATCTTGTGAGAAATTACAGTGATGACAAGAAATCATCGTTGTATAATTAACAGGTATTGTAGTAAACTCCACATCACACAAATTAATAATTTATCGGCAACGCAGCGTTTCGAGAGCACATGGAGTCCCATTGATTCTCGTTGATTTAAAACTAGCTCACTTTCTTAGAAAAAATGCATTCATTTTTGGAGAATTCCATATGAAGTGGAGATTTCCTCACAAACTGTCTAAATTTATCTTGGGTTGTTGTCTTCATCTCTTGGGGAAGGCGTATGTGTAATTTGAATACTCAATAATTAGTGACGTTCTGGAAACATGACAGGTGGTGGAAGTTCTAATTTGCTTACCAGAAAAAGCTTATAACGGGTGGAAACCTATAATCACTTGAAAGTAGACTAAATAACGTTAAGGTTTTACGTCCCCATCGGACTTCTTAATGGTTTGAAATGGAACACTGTAATAATACCATATTTGCTAAGTCAAAAATCTCTATTGGGATTCGACCTCTTGTAGATTCAGCAAAATTCTAGTAGGATTTGTTCAAGATTAGTGTTGGCACTGCGAAGGTTCAATCAGTAGTTGGAAATAAATGTACACTACTGCGTAAAGGAAAGAGGCACCTAGATAAATTTTATAGAAAGGAAATTTAAGAGAAAAATGTGTTACCGTAATGTAAGTAACTATATTGTCTGACAAATGTTTACAATTAATACAATATTTATATCAGTAAGTAGTATACTGAATATCTTACGAACCTTTAGTTTTTAATATTTTCATGGCTGTCCTTATTTTTGATAGTGTCTCTTACACCAAACTGGAGATTATCATGCAGTATTCTGATGTAATTATCTGGAATACGATACCACTCTTCTTGCAATATGTTTGACAACTCATTTAAAGTCTTTGGTGCCCTTTCAATCTTCTTACGATAGATCCTAAATATGTGCGATAATATTTAACTCAATTCTGTGTGGCGGGCAGACCATAGTGCTAAATATTCCATCCTCTGTAGCTGACTTAAATAGTTCTTCGAGAAATGTGTTTAGGACCCCTATCTTACTGCTGGAGGAAATTATTGACGATGCCCAGAAGATATAGAATGTTGCTCCAATATTGTTCGTTATTTCTCCGTTGTAAGCTTCTCTTCAATTTTAATAATGTGATCAACTCATTGCGATGAAATGCAATCGCAAACCAGGATATTGCCACCTCCATGTTTGACAGTAGTTTCTAAACGTGGTTCTGCAAGAGCTTCTCCAACACCAATGTACTGACGTCTATTCGATCCAAGTAATTGAAATTTAGACACTTCGGTCCATAATACTTGTCTCCATTCATAATCTGTTCAATTTTGATGATCTTTAGTCTATTTGAACCTTTTTACTTTATTGATTTGTCGGAAAACAGGTTCCCTGACCACTACCCACCTACGTAATCCCGATTTTCCGCGTTACAGTCGAAGTATGTACTGACGTGCCTCTAGCTTTTTCTAACTACGCGTCAGTTTCATGGTTACTTTTTTCTATTTCTTAGAACTGTTACTTTCAACAAATGTGCATCCGCTCTGGTAAGTTTTTTCGGTCGTCCAGGCTTCAGTTTATCCAGCACGTCACCTGTTTTTAAGAATATTTTGTACTGGACCGAGAACACTTCATACGTTTTGCGATTTCTGCTTGGCTGTAACGTTCTTGATGTAAAACAACAACCTTATTTCTGTTTAATAACGATATTTTTTTGGCATTTCCCAAATGTAACTACTGTATCACAACTTGTAGAACCAGCTTTCACAGTATACTCGCTTCTACATTATTATTTCTTCTCTTAGGAATGTAACATATAAGTCGTTATAATCTACACATAAACTCTTCGCAATTGGGAACTACAATGGACAATAAATAAACCAAATTATCCTGCCTGCGGCATACCTGATTATCTGCTTTATCGCATTCTTAAGTATTACAGAAAGGTAACGATTCTTTTCTATTTATTTCTTATCTACCACATTCAAGTAAATCGCAAATATCATTACAATTACAATATACATTAAGAAATATTTGCGGAATCCTGACCATTACATAAACTTTTAAAAATATCTTCATGTGCCCCTTTCTTTTGCACAGTAGTGTATATAAATACTTGGTCTTTTAATAGCGTTTTGAGTATGCAAACGCATAAAGTGGATAAGATCGGTTAAATATTTACAGCATCATATAATATTATCATGGCAATCGATGCTTAGGGTTGCAGGGTGTTTTACTCAATAGAACAAGAATAACAATTATTACTTAATTTATTGATCTTTGGGTGTGGCGAGCAGTTCAACTGTATTATAAGCAATGTAGAATTACTGGAATGTTACATACGTTTTGTATCTGACTTGTTGTGTCTATTTTCTTTGTCAGCATGTATTTAATTTAAAAAATAAAATAAACATTTACGATAAAATTTGATATCGCAAAAACATTGTAAATAATGAAATAAGAACCTAGCCTTTTTGTTCTGATTGTGAACAAGAAAACAACCTAATTAATCAAAGCAACTATTAGGTTAGTTATGACAAGAATTTTTCCGAGTATCTCAGTAACGTTTTTATACCTCCAAAACTTACCGAGAGATTACTATCTCCGAAATACATTTTTCATCGCTATAATCTATCGCCCTTGCTTTTCAAATAGACGAGTTCTATAATTATTTCATACACGCTACTTATTTATCGTGCCCGAGTGCTTGGTAGTAATTATTTACGAATTACATTTCTTATTCAATCATCAACCCTATCTAATAATCTCGACAACTTGTCTCGGAAAGCGGCCGAAAAATCCTTCTACTTAATCATCGTTTCGATCGCTAGACTTACGCTCATCATGGACCTAAATAATTAAAATGTGGGCCAACGAATCTGTTATCGCGTCAGCATTGCACGTTCGGCGGACCACGAGCCTTAAATGAAGATTAAATGCTTTCTTTATTTAAGAGAGTTAAATACGCTTTGTACGCTCCGAATGCGAAAACGGACGAACAATGTACCCGTAATTCATGCGATTTTAATCTATTTTTGTACCCGTTTCATACATCTGGCAAAAGTTCTTCTTTTACGAGCGTAGATTTAATAGCCAAGTAACGGGAAATACTGATGTTAATTAAATTTGCGGAATGTGATTATTTGTTAATGGAACTAATTGGATTACACTTTCAATCTCACTATTGTATAAATTTCACTATTAATGGTTGGTCCATCGGTGCTCCAACATCTCAACAGCCTGCTGGAAAAATTTTTGTCTGACTTTTGCAAACCACCACTTTATGATTACTAGAAAATTTTGCCTCACATAAGATTTCTTTTTATTTGGGGAACACCCTATAGTCATTAGGGACCAGGTCAGGCGAATATCATGGTTGCTCCAGTAATTCAAAGCCTGCTTGGTGTATAGCAGTTATGGCAGTACCAGATGTATGTATGGGAGCATTAATCTGATGGAACAGCACGCCGTGCCTTAATTTTTCTCAGTCTTTCTCTCTAATAGCGTCTCGAAATTTAGAAATCAATTGTGCGTAGTAGGCCCCTACAATGCTCTGTCCCTTTTGCAAATAGTCAGTCAGAATGATTCCTTGAGCATCTCAAAACACAGATAGCAAAACCCTTTCACCAGAAATGGTATGACCTTACCGTGATGTTTCTACCCTCTACTTTGCACTTTGGTTTTGGGATCGTATTGGTGCACCTATGACTCATCTGTGGTCACATACCAACTAAGAAAGATTTCTCTGTTTACCTTTCCAAAAGACACTTACAAATCAACACGCGATTTCTTCTTTGATCAATGGTTAGCATTGGGGACACCCACCTTACACTTATCTTTTTCATATGTAATTCTTTAGTCAGTAGTCAGTATGTTGTGCACCACATGATATGATAAGCCAGTATCTTCCACAATCTCCCTGATGCGTACTCGTCGGTCTTGCAGTATGATATCGTGTACCCTTTTAATGTTTATGTCTGTTGTTACCGTTATAGGAGGATCACCGGCATGTTGGTTTTCACAGGATGTTCTTCCGCACTTAAAATCTCGATACCAGCGTTTGACTATATCATAAGAAACTGCAGAATCACTAATAGTTACCATAATGTCTTTAGGAATTTGAGTTGATGTCATGTCCTTCTTCTGGAGGTATTTTATTCCGGCTCTTTGTTTTATAGGATACAATTTTTTGAACAATCACGACACACAATCCAAGAATTAGCCACGGCACAACAACACTTTGAGATACAAAGTTAATATTATGTAGATATGATCTACAAATGTCAGTTAACTAAATGTCACAAACATTAATCAAAGAACCAATAAGAAACAGGTGAGGGATGAGGCATGAGGATGCGTTCTCGTAGTTAAAATTTTCTACTATTTCGCAAGTAACAAGCCAGTGAGTCTCTAATATTTAGTTTGTGTACATGATAAAGGCTAAAACAATGATTTAGACATAACACCGTTGTAATATGGCTTAGGTAAGTAAAAATTTTTGAACTGATGGGCTAAGTTTGACTGTATAAAGAGAATATTTTTTCCTTTTAAGAATCGACGCTCTACTATTTCAAACCAATTAATTTCTACAAATTAATTCAGTTCTAATTACACGTTTATGATTTTCTCCTTTTCACAACCTCCTCGACGATTTTTAGGAAATTTGAGGCCCTAACTCTCTGTGGTAAAATGTCACCAAGATCACGATCAAATTTATTGTGGTCTTTTAATAACCCTAATATTTTTAATTTTATTTTCTTGTAAAAGACTGTTTTAAATACGATAGACATGAGTTTGGAATGGAGACTGGAATGCTTTACTTTTAAAATTTATAGTTGTATCCACAATGTAAATATAGACGTTTACGTATTGGCACGCGAAATAATTTACATCGATTCGTGAAACCCAACACGTAAACAGCTATTCTGGAACTGAAAAACTAATATTATAAGCGAAAACGTTGTTTATGCGTCAAGTATACTAGTTCAGAATGCTATCTACTATATATGTACGTACGTTTGTACATACGTATGCGTCTATTTGTACGCAAAATTTAGATTGTTATATAATCTAATATTGTCTAGTTTAACATATCTGCCTGTATACTTACAAAATATTTAAATTACCGCATAGTATTAATATCTGTAACATTCTTCAAGCTATACACAATATTTTTTAATAGAATTTATGATTAAACAAATCTAATTTCGGCGCTTTGATAAAAGCAGCTTATTAACTTTACCTGTGGTACATTGGCAATTACAATTTCAAACAATAAAAACTTCATGTGAAAATATTACCATTAAGTTATAGAAGTACATTAGCAGTATTTATTTTAATCTTAGAATAGAATTTGAAACTTAATTGAAAGTGCCAGTTCGGAAACGTATGTTTGGTTTTACTAATTAATTAGATGTGTGAGTGCCGTTGTGAGTGCGCTGCATTCGAAGTTTATTCTTATTTTAGAATTTGAAATAAGTAGCCAATTAAAGGACGTGATAAGCATTTAAGGGACTCGGCTCTGGGTAGACTGCCTCTACACGAGAACCAATATGTACATCAATCAGGAAAGTCGTGCGAGTTGGCTATCCATGAGCTTGCTTGGCGAGCTGAGATTGCCTTTGGGCACAAAGAAATTGGACTGGCTACCTTTCTGAACATTGAGGGCGCCTTTGACAGAGCGTCCTTCTTGTCAATGGAACGGGCTTTGCAAAGACGTGGAGTCCGGCCAACACTCACCAAGTGGATCACTTCTATGCTAAACAACAGAACAGTTCATGTATCCATGAACCTCTGCAACATAGGGGCGGTGGTAGCCGGCTGCCCGCAGGGCGGTGTGCTGTCGCCTTTGCTCTGGTGCCTGCTGGTAGATGATTTACTATCCGATCTTCGGAGGGCGGGCTTTTACGCGCAGAGTTACACCGATGATATTACCATCATGGTCAGCGGGAGGTTTGAGGGCGTGGTATCCGAAAAGATGCAAGTCGCACTCAGGCTCATAAAAACATGGTGCAGAAAAGAAGGGTTAAATGTTAACTCTAGTAAAACGATTATCGTACTTTTTACGTGGAGGAGGAAACTTCCCAAACTGCGGTGTCCGTCCATTTTCGCCTCCAAAGTACTGCTATCAACAGAGGCTAAATATCTAGGTGTGATTTTGGACTCCAAATTGACGTACAAATCACACCTGGAACATGCTACAAACAAAGCCAAAAAGGCCTTTTGGCCCTGTAGACGAATGTTTGGTCGAACGTGGGGCCTAAAACCAGCAATGGTTCACTGGCTGTACACGAGAGTTATAGTACCAACTATAACTTATTCGTCGCTAGTCTGGTGGCACAAAACCAATCAAGGCTACGCGGTTAAGATCCCTGGCAAAGTCCAAAGGATTGCTTGCTTGGGCATTATGGGGGCCATGGCCTCGACGCCGACGCCTGCGATGGAGACCATCCTTGGGCTTCCGCCACTGCAGCTGAGGTCAGAAGCAACCCTAGGACCCCACAGAGTCAAATATAGTGGGTGTAAGGTATTTTCTGGCAAGTTCGAAGAACACACCAGCAGACAAAATTCGGCCCGTGTATAGCTTTGCTAGGGGATACAATGTAATAATTCCCAGCGGCGAAGCAATAAAGGCATGTGCACGCAAATCGTGACGGGGCATTTCCCGCTGGTTTTGCGGACGTCTCGAAAACTTAGAATGGATAAGGTATTGGAATTTGGAAAGAGGGAGAACCGGATGGCGAGGCCATCAGTCTAGGGATCTCCTGCTCCATCTTTCAAGCAGAAGTAATAGCTATCCAGACATGTGCAGAGAACTCTCTAGACTACGCACATGACCTCGAAGCGGTGAAAATCGTATCGGAGAGACAAGTTTGACTCCGAAGTGGTATTGGGGTGCCATAGAAGGCTGCAACAACTGACAGCATTGCAGCATTACGCTGAGGTGGGTGCCAAGCCACTCGGGGATCAAAGAGAACGAAATAGCTAACTTGCTAGCAAAAGACGCTAGTGGACGACCACTCTCAGGTCCTAAACTGACGTGTGGCAGAATTAAGACCTACGTTAAATCCGAGTTCACCGCCAATCACCGGTCCTACTGGAACGATGTAGACGGTTTAAGACACTGTAAATTTCTCGGGATTTATCCAGTTGAGGGAAGACTGTGTAAGGCAGTCCTAATGAGCAGGACCAAACTGAGAGCACTCACAGCGGTCTTAACTGGACACTGCGCATTCAATACACGTAATGCATCGTATGGGTCTAGCAAATTCTCCTTCATGTAGAAAGTGCGGGACAGCAAAGGAAACTCCTGTGCACCTTTTTGTCGACTGCTGCTGCGACAGGTTCACCTTGGAGATGCTCAGCTTGACGGATCCAAGTTAGGAAAATGACTGCTTGAGCGGATTATGGACTTTGTTCCTGAAGTACAAGCCGGTCGAGTGAACTAAAATCACATGGGTACACAATAGGCGAGGTACTGGCCGGGTTGCTCTCCAGGGTTAAAGCGCCACCCATGGTTATACAAAAAAAAAGGATGTTCCAATTTGAGGTTACTTTTTAAATTTATTTGAGAACGATAACATTTTTATTTCAAATGTTAGCACGAAAGTTGCGGATTAATAATGAAAAATAACTTATAAGTAACGTCTTACTAGTGTACATACGGTATGCTTTCATTCTTCTTCTTCACTTCAGGTTTTATACACTTTACCTGTTACGATACCCATCGTTTATTTGGACTTCCTACACTTCTTGTTCCTAAATATCTATAAAATTTCGCTCTGCCTGGCGACCTCGTCACTTGCATCCGTTCTACGTGTTTCTGCCACTTATTTTTGTTTTCCTTTATTTTCGCATTTATGTCGAAGTTCTTTAGTTCTGCTCTTATATCTCCATTTCTTATTCTATCAAAAATTTGTGCAACCTTTCACCCTTCTCAAACATTTCATCGTTTATGTATTCATCCTGCTTTCTGCTTTTTTCGTTGAGGTCTATGTTTCACTACAATTTAATTGAATCAGTACTGCTATCGTCTTGTAAAATTTTGTTTTTGTATCCTTTCTTGTCATGTTTTTAACGTTTTCTCCAACTGTTCGACAGGTATGTGTGAATTTATTCAGTATTTCCTCTATGTCTTTGTTTCGATCATAAGATACGTCGCAGCCTAAACATTTAAAGTGTTTCATTTATTCCAGTAAAGTATTATTTATGACTATTTTTGTTCTAATTGAATATTTAGTTAGGAAAGCCATAGTTCTGGATTTATTTTCCGATATTTTCATTTCTTTGTTTTGGCAAATTTTTTATAATGTACATATTCCTTTCTGTAGAGTTTAGGGCGGTGTTCTGGTCTAAATATATTCCTTTTTGGCATTTCTCTTTTATATACACATATATATTAAATAATATTGGCGACAGACAGCAGCCTTGTTTAACTCCGTTGTTTGTTGGTATTTCGCTAGTAAATCTTCCGCCTATATCTACCATAATTCTGGTGTCTGTGCATAAACCCTGTATAGCTTTTATTACATGATGTGCATATTCCCGTTCTTCCATAGTATCCCATAATTTATATCTTTTTACATTATCGAAAGCCTTCTTGAAGTCTAAAAACTATGTGTGCTTCTCTGTTGTATTTACTGCGCTTTTCTATAATTTGTTTGTAGAATAAATATTATATCTGTGGTCGATCTGCCTTTTCTAAAGCCCGTTTGTTCCTCTTCTATTAGTTCCTCATTATCCTACTCAAATTTTCAGTCATATTTTGGCATCACTATGGTTCCAATTTATGAATACCATCAATAAGCTTCTATTTCTTGTCTTTAAAAGTTTTTGATTATTTGCCTCCACGTAAAATCTAAATCAAGAACTATAAATCTTCAGTAACCAAAGTCAACCTTACCATTCTTCGATCTTTTATAATAAACATAAGCATGTTTATTGTAGATATCGGTAATTGTGATTATGAGTATTTTACACTTAACTTGAAAGCATTTATCTCTGGTGGTAGTTTTTGCACACAAGTTGGTGGTAGGCATTTCTGCAAAATGTACGTCTATTATCTTTCAGTCCATTGCATCATAGTGTGTAGGCGAAGGGTTTTATTGGAAAATATATTTTGTTATCCATTGGAATTGGGTATAGACATGGCATAGAAAAGTATAATTTTATAAAGAAACGATAAACTGGCTATTTTAAGATTTTTATGAACGTAATTCATATAGTATACAAGTTAACGTTAATAAAGAGATTCTTTGGCGTACTAAAGGCTCTTTGTAGAAAAAAATAAACATCTATACGTTACTTGTAGTTATTGTTGTAGGTGGACTGGTATTATCAATAAAGTCATATTATAGCACATTCTCTTCCTGTCAGATTAATTAAAAATCAAACCTTAGATGTAGTTGTCTACAGACTTTCACATAGCAAGTACTAGATTTTAGATTTTGTTTATTTCGCGACTCCACATAATTGTTTTACAAGAACAATAGCGCACAATTAAGTAAAACTGTACAATAGTTACAAATGGTAATTTGAGGCAATTATCTCATTCAAGGCATTCGCTTGATATTTACATTAACAATTATATGAAGGTTATAATATTTGTCCCTCTTTTCTTTGCGGTGCTGTATTAACTTTTCATTCATATTTTCTGTATTAGAGATCGCTTCTTTAGGTATTTACTATGTCGATAGTTTTTCTTTGCATTATCGCTTTTTTTCAATTAGTAATCTTTTTTACTATAGCAGATCTAATCTGTTTATATTAGTGTGATCGTTGAAATGTCGAAGGTTACCACAACTCAAAGCACTTCGTTTGAATATGTCTCCACAAATACATAGGCTTGAGGATATGTGTTCAAATTACCAGCAATATACATACTAAAATGTCATTTTGGAAACTATTAAATTATAGTAGCTGCCTCTAATTTGCAAAATGTAAAGAAGCCATAAATTTTCATTAGCGTTTTTTGGAGTGGATTTATTGACATAGGAATGTTGTGTATTTTACATATTTTTTATGTAGCGCAGATAAATGCTACTGACAATTTACGGACATCTTCCAAGAATCTATCCATTTATACATATATGTATATCTTGTTTCTAACTTAATTTTAGAGCGTAAAATACTTTGAATTAAATTTAAACTATAATTTTATACTACGTACATTATTGCTAATAAATTTAGGCCTTAAAAGTAATGACTCGCGTAAGTTCAATTTAAGAACTTGTATGTGAATTGGGTTTAATTGAGTTTCGAAAGATAGAAATTAGAACCTGAGAAGACGTCTTTTGCAATGATAAATTCAAATTCGGTATTTTTGGGAAGTGGTGAAAAGGCTTGGCGATGGTGTGAGGATGTATTTCTTTGAATGGAGCGGAAAATCTTGTAGGGGTTGAAAGAATATTTAGACAAGAATAATAAAGAAGTTTTAGGGCAATAAATCATTTCATCTGATATGGCGTTGGCGGGGGGCCAGGACGATAACGATACCAAATACTCTTTCAAGCTCTCCAAAAACTCCTTATAACAAGAAGAAAAAGGTCGCCATAACCACCGGGCCTCAATCCTATAGATAAATTATGGGATGAACGTTTTTAACCAAATCTTAAAACAGATTTCCTAGAGTGATCTTTAACTTGTGGGCGGTAGTGTACATTAAGTAATTAACAGGTAGAAGGCAAGTCGAAGTTTTATGTTCTTCCCAACGTTGATAATTTTACGAAGCAGCTGTTCCTAATAAATATGATGACAAAAGATATGGAAATTATATATCCACACCCGCATAAGTATAAGTTGGCAATATTGACTGTAGGCGTTACTATTACTACTATGTAATGCGTATAAATGTTTAATGTCTGACATCTGTATAACTCCATTCATATTAAAGCGAAACAGCTAAAGTTGCTGCAGGGTATACACGGCATACATTTCTGATTTTTGTGCGTGCGCAATAACTATCAAATAAGTAAACTATTACTTAAGTAATGTTGCTGTTAATATCACTTCAGGCACGTAAATGATTGAACTTAAATGGTTATATAACACCAATGCGTGAAGGTAATAAATTTCTCGTTTTAAACAAATCAAACGCTTTCCTTTTTTTTTAATGAACTGGCACGCATTTCTTATTCTCAACGATACTTTTGTCTAAATTCTATCTTCATCTTCGTCTTTATGTTTATATTGTAATCCTTCTCGGATACGAAGAGATTTTAAAGTGTGTAGCGTCTAGATGTGTTAAAGGAGATAAAAAAACATTTTTCTTCGAGATTATTTTGATTCTTCTCTTTGAATTATTTGTACTGTCACGAGTAAATTCTAAAATTATATAGCAGTATGAATTTTAACTGTATACATTCACAAGACAATTGAGACAAACAAGGTGACAATAAGTTTTGCTTATTCAATTATCTCTTGGATCCCAATAACAATCACTGAAGTGTTTTTCTTCCCAAAAGTGTTTTATAGTCTGTAAGGTACGAACGTGTACAGGTTAATGTATAGAAACATTATTTTTTAATAATTTTTAAGTACATGGATTTGTTGTACTCTATTAATAATGATTCTAGTCACCACCGGCATTGATAATTGCCTTGCATCTCCGTGACGTACTTTCCACTAAATTGACTGCGTATTCTTTCGATAAACACCTCCGATATACATTTAGATTAACGTATTTGAATCCTGACGACGTAGGCAATTGTTTTGCCTTAGATTTGTTTGCCAAAAGACTTTATTGCAAACACACACAGAAGCTCCATTTCCTCCATATATGTGGCCTACTACAACTCTATCGATCATTACACTACAACACTACAAATGCATGCAAATCATTTCATTCCAAACTAAATGAATCTATTTATACTTTTTAATAAAAAATATAAATATAATAAAAACAATAATGAAAGCTAAAGGAATTTTACGCAACTGTCTCTACCATAAGATCATCTTTAGAACGGATATTGATAATGTTAATTTGAGATTTAAAGGCGTACTTACCCCTTCAGCTCAGAGCCTGGAGATGTTCAAACAGTCACTCTCTTATAATGTTGTTAGATATCTTAATGCAATTCCTTTAAAGATTCGTGATTTAAAACCAACACAGTTTGCCCGTCAGCTACGTAAGCGGTATTATCTATATACTTTAGTCAGCATTTTCGTTTTCGTTTTTTTTTATTTCTTTTTATCTTTAGCATTCCGTTCTTTTTATTTTTTCAATTTCATTCTTGTTTCAATTTTTTTGTTGAGTTGTTATAGTTATATTTCATTCATTTTATGTATGTAGATCATCTTTGAGTTTGGGAAGAAGAGCAGCTGCTTATTTTTAAGGCGCTGATCCTGAACTTATTGGCACATTCTAATTTTTTTGAATATACTTTATATATTTGATTTATACTGCATTTGTATTTATTTATTGTGCTAATTAAACCACATATTATTCTATTAAATAGACACATTAAAATTCAAAATATACACACACCAGTGAGAGTCAAAGACACGCGCTCACAACAAAAAAGAACTCAAAGTGAACTGTGTGAACAATTAATTAATGGAGCAATATCACAATTATAGTTTGTATAGTGCATATCACTTTAGTCGTCAGTTTGATAATGCTTAGCTCTTTTACTTTACATATCTACATTTTTGTATAATTAAATATCTTTTATGTTCTATCTTATTTTTTGCTTGACAGTAAGTACATCAACTTGAAATACACTATTTTCATATAATTATTTTTGATTGATTTGCACGGTAACCCGTTTGCATATAAGCTTTGTGAGTACATTTTTAGCTAGTGCCCGATTTACATCCGCCCGTCAGACGAAATTATATTATTCTACCGCCCACTAGTTTATTATTAAGTGATCACCATACATGCAATCCCATTGACCTTAGGCGGCTTCTTAGAGTAACTCGTGTTACTTCTTAGAGCTATGGGTAATTTTCACGGAATTGGGACATTATATTTTAAATAGAATCGTTGAAAAACCCATGCATCGTGTTCTGTTATATTTTTTCGTTGACCACCAAGTCTTTTGTTTACTACACTGCCAGTTTCATTACTTCTTTTAGGGACCGCGAAATTATGCAAGTGCTACACTTAATACATCTACTTGCAGCGTGAATCGGCAAACCTTTTAAAAAAAGAATAACCTCTTTTTGGTCCGCCTTTAACAAATTATATTTCGCCACACTTAGCACGATGTGTATATAATAGTGCATATGGTAATAAGGTTGTATGACTGAATTATCGGTTACTCAATGTAATGATACGACTTAATAAGGACTGTAGCAATACAATTAACTTTGAACTAAAACGTTTTTGAAAAAAAAATCATTAGGAACAGTTGTTTGGTGTAAAATTCTGATGGTGATTTTTAGATGGACCTTGTATGAAATACTATTTAACATTGAAAAATTGCACATAAAATCTATCAAGTAAATTACATGCGAATCTGTGTACATGAACATACACACGCTCATAGCTATCGAAAAAAAATCTAATTCCATATTACGCACAACAAAAAATAAAAAGCCTAATACTTATTAGATTATTACATTACTTACTCTTCAATGGCAGAAGTATTTATGGAAGCAATAAAATTTGTTAATATATGAGTTAAAAAGCAAGTATCCGTTTAGTTTCGCAACAGTTTTATCGTAACAACATGTTTGGTGATATATTTTTTTTAATATACTGTAAACCTTGACTCTGAGCAAATTTATCATTGCTTAAAGTTTATACACTGTGGAAAATAAATTAATTTGTTTTAATTATGTTTATAATCTTCTTCTTGTCGGAAGGATTATATTTAAAATGTTCGATTGCAAATGAAGTTGTTTTTGAACGAATGTTTTCAAATATGGTTTCATTCACAGTCTAAATATACATCGAGATACTTTTCTTTACTCTGATAAAGTACTATTGGAAATTGAAGTTTGTCTTATATACATTTTTACGTATTTTAAAGTAGTTCACGTCATTTTAAGATAATGTTATTTAAGTAAGTGTGATTTCACGCAAGAAGATTGCCTAATGTTACTAAAGCAAGGCCAAAGTAACATCAACAACACCTTACGGAAGTCATATTCATTTGATATTTGCTATGTAACTTTCCTAAGTTGTAAAATATTTACTTTGGGACAAATTTCACAATTCACAGAAAATTTTGCCGTTATCTGATTATTAAATTTATTCGAGTCTTATGTTTTATCCATTACAAACTTCTACAATATACTTTCAAGTTGTATTTACTCAATTTCATAAATGTGGTCAAATTCGGATGTAATATTTGATCTTGAGTCGAGATAATTTCAAATTCTGGTGATGTTCTGTACAAACTAAAGATTTAATGCTGATGTAATTTTCGAATTCGGACCGCAAGCTCAAACACCTAACAAGTGTGAGGTAGTATTAGAGCATTCCTTAGATTCCTCTTCAAAATTACGGAGTAGGCCGTTATTAATTCTTCTTTTACTCGCTTCAATTCAATCTAATTAGGAACAGGCTACGAAGTTTTGTAAGAAAGTCATTTCATCTGTTTGTCAATTCTTTCGTTGAAACGATTTTATCAGCTGGAAACTTGATGATTACGACATGCAGTAATGCCTTATTTGTCATTGCTTCGAGCAACTAGGAACAATGATGGCTAATTAGTTTGCGGTCTGTGGGTGCTTACCAATTGATTTTGTTCGTTCGGAAATTGGATCCTTATTTAGAAAACATCAAATACCGCTGTCAATGTGGTTTGATTTTTTTAACTGTTTGTTTATTAATCGATTTAATTTCAATTAGATGTCTAGTTTTGGTTTTATACGTTTCGTTAGGAAATATTTTGTAGTGATGTAATAGATAAGTTTTTAAGCTACAAATTGAATGTTAAATTTGGTAAGAAAAGTTTAAACGAAGCCATTTATGTGGCCTTAGGCAAAGTAGTAAATTATTTCCCTCGACACCTGTTATTCTTGTAATGATTACTTCAAATCTTCGTAACAAGAGAATTTAATTCTGTAAAGGAAAATGACCGCCTGTGATCCACAGGACGTCTGGGGCGAGATTATATATACAGCAGATGCTCAATAGTGTGGACAAAATGAAACGCAGACTGTTTCCACTAACAGTCCATATTCTTCTGCCAACTGAATTGATGTGTTCAATGCATTTATTGCACTGTCTGGAGTAATTTTGTTTTGTGATTTTCCTTCAGTTTGCTCATCTTTAGTTTCACCCTCTTCTGTTTCTTCGTCAAAATTGTCTAATTGTGTGTTCAAATACATAAACGTTAACTACATACATGTGACAGTAATGGTGGAGCTTCTTGGTTACTGAAATCTAGAATTCTTCTCCGGCATTTAGCAATCATTATCGGATCTAATTGGTTCCACGCTTAGATCAAATTTGTAAGAACATCTTTTATTGTCAAATTTTTTAATGTTTCTAAATGAGATCCATTTGCAATGATATTGCGAAGAATGTTTCTTCTGTAATATAACTTTGTAAGTCTGCTCACATTCCGATCCGTTGACTGGATAAGGAGTATCACATTTAGTACGGGGCACATTGTTGCAAGTTGCCCATCTTTACTCTGTAGTTCTCTTATTGGGGGATACGATGGAGCATTATCCAAAATATAAGAGCTTTTATTGGGTGTGCACTTGATTTCTGGAAACGTGTAACCTTCCAAACGAATGAGCAATGACTTGTTAATAATTTTGGGAGATTCATGCTTGATAAATTAAATTTAATTTATGAACTTATATGAGCAACAAAAAAATTATGAAACTAATTCTCAAAGATCGACTCCGTCATCTAAGCTGATTTGGAGTCGTCATGCTCTACAGGAAGAGAAAAATATTTGAAAGCTCTAAGATTTTTTACCTAACCAATAACCAATGGCTTGACTTTATGAGCTCGACTGGCATTAGTATATACCAAAAGTATTGGTCATTGTTTCTAATGTTTTCTACCTGGAGCAGTCTCCTCTTGAGACGAAACAAAGGTTTTCTCTGGTAGAAGCTTCCAATACAGAGCTGATTCATCAGCATTATGTAATTGAATATGTGTAATTCCCAATTGGTCTATTTTATTTTTTAACTAGCCATTAAATGGATCAATTAGTTCTGGCTGCGATGATAATTTTTCACGAAATTTTTAAATATTGAATTCCGAATGTTGCTTTAAATCATTGCAACCAACCATCACCAGCAGTGTTTCTTTCATCTTCGAATTCAATGATTTTTGCCTTTTCTTTGATCATATTATTACTGGCCTTGACGTTTTTGCTTCTTTGATTTAAGAACCATTTGTACATTTTTTTCTCAATTTCAGGATATTTAGATCCCTTTATAGTTCTTCTTTGTCCTAGTCTTGCATAAGTACAAGCCGCCATGTAATATTAGTTCTTTTTTGGTTTTTATTTTACAAATCGTTGATTTAGCAATGCCAATTTTTTTGATAAATTTGTACACTTGCACCGTTTTTTAATTCCTCAAGTATACCCGCTTTTTCACGAAGTGTTAAGCACTTCGTGTTTATTTGCGACGACCTGACGTAATAAGTCGCGATCGAATGCTCCCACAGTCATATAGATACTGAATGAAGTAAAAATAAAACTACGTGTGTTGACTCTAGCGAATTGTAGTCTGTACACGATATATGGAGTTCATTTTTATGAAAATGGTTGTTCGCATTATCCTGAATTTTCATTACCCGGTGTTCACATTATCGAGCGTGATAAGGCGTTTGATAAATAGGGCTTTAAACTCCGATACTTAGTAATACCTTACATTGTTTTATTAAATTACAAAGTTACAGTATGCCTTTAATGATATAAAAATACGGATACTAAAAACTTTTGTTTTCAAAAAGGTATTTCTATTATTAATTTTTTACTTGCAATTACGAAAAAAATTAAAGCATAGAACCTAATCATAAACGCATAAAGATAGGTCTGCTGTAAGGAATTGAAGACATGCTTAAAAATTTAGGGAAGGATGGCTCTAGATCTTTTGCAGTGATACCAAAATTAAAAAAAAGCAGCACTCATAAAGAGTGCATTTTGTTCACAGGTACAGCAGTAAACTCCTCACACAAATTAATTAATTATGCGGAACGCAGCGTTTGAGCACGTGGGCTCCATTGTCAACAAATGTTACCGACTGAAAGTAAAAACTGTATCACACATGCAAATTATTTTCTACGCAGGCTCTAAAATTTCTAACCATATGACTATTTAAAATCTACTAGGTGGCCTCATGCCTTTTACGGGAAGGATGGACCGAAAGCGAACCGTATCATTTAACAGGGTCTATGGTAATAAATCCATCAAACTCGAGTGTGCAATTGGGGTGGTTCTCTGTTCAATAAGTTTCCGTTCTTTTCATATATACCGTTTCGTACGCGTCTAATTCTCTATACGAGTTCACGTTTTTAAGTAGTGTCAGATTTTTAAATCAATCTTATGTCCGGATTTTACCATATGCTCTGCTACGCTTGATAGTTCAGGTTTGTCGAAACGATAGTGTCTAATATGTTCTTTGAACCTCGTTTCGATAGTCCTTTTTGTTTGTCCAATATAAACTTTCTCACAATCATTGCATGCGATTTGGTATATTCCAGACTTTTTTATCATCTCCGGTTTATCTTTGGGATTCCCTAAGAGATTCTTTAAGTTGTTTTTGACACAAAAGACACGTTCATGTTTAGTTGTCGGAAAATTTTACTTAACCCTTTTACTGTTGGGTGAAAAGGAAGAGTAACAAGAAATTTATAACTCTTCCTTTTCACCCAACAGTAAAAGGGTTAAGTAAAATTTTCCGACAACTAAACATGAACGTGTCTTTTGTGTCAAAAAACAACTTAAAGAATCTCTTAGGGAATCCCAAAGATAAACCGAGATGATAAAAAGTCTGGAATATACCAAATCGCATGCAATGATTGTGAGAAAGTTTATATTGACAAACAAAAAGGAGTATCGAAACGAGGTTCAAAGAACATATTAGACACTATCGTTTCGACAAACCTGAACTATCAAGCGTAGCAGAGCATATGGTAAAATCCGGACATAAGATTGATTTAAAAAATCTGACACTACTTAAAAACGTGAACTCGTATAGAGAATTAGACGCGTACGAAACGGTATATATGAAAAGAACGGAAACTTATTGAACAGAGAACCACCCCCAATTGCACACTCGAGTTTGATGGATTTATTACCATAGACCCTGTTAAATGATACGGTTCGCTTTCGGTCCATCCTTCCCCGTAAAAGGCATGAGGCCACCTAGTAGATTTTAAATAGTCATATGGTTAGAAATTTTAGAGCCTGCGTAGAAAATAATTTGCATGCGTGATACAGCTTTTACTTTCAGTCGGTAACACGGTTGACAATGGGAGCCCACGTGCTCCCGAAACGCTGCGTTCCGCATAATTAATTAATTTGTGTTAGTGGAGTTTACTGCTATACCTGTGAATTGTACATCCACACAGTCCTTGCAATCGTCATTAGTGAATTTTGTTGATGTTCTATTTAACAGAAAGAGAAATACAAACTTCCAACAACAAAAAATAAATGTATTTGTCCACATCTTACTTTATTTAAATAAATATTTTCGGAGAAATATGTTTACTTTTTCTAGCAAACACAGTGTGTGCGCCTTATTTTTGAAGACTATTACTTTAGAAATGCTCATATCCTAAGTAATTACTATTGGAAGCCATTAAAAATCCACTTGCGTATAACGGCAAATGAAACTGTATTTTATAATCTCCGCTTTTGGCTAGTTATAATTTAAATAGACTGGCATGTATTTTGTAATAATATACTCACTCATAAATAACCTCTACTGTACGGGTGTTAAAAAACGTTTAGAATGAATTACATATAGGAAAAAAACGTTTCTATATTTAAGAAATTATTACCTTTTCGATGACTTCAGTTGGCTTAAGTAATAGCTGATTTATTAAAGAACATTATACTAACTATAGATTAAATGTTAGTAAATATCAGTCTTACGTTGGACGCTTTTTAAGTTTTTACGAAAACTATCAAAATGTTTACTTTTAGGATTTATACACTTTCATTAGAACCGATTCTCCAAATATTTTTTCGATTCTAAAGTTGGTATCTCAAAAACATGATTTTTGAAGGTGTCAGGAATTTTTTGAAGTTGTTAGAACTGTGGTCCATTCATCTTTTTGTTTGATTTTCAGGAACACAAAGAAGTCATTAGATGACAGATTAAGTGAATATGGGCAATGAGAGATTAATTTGATTTCGTCAATGATTTCTGATAAAAAAAATTTTGCATACCATTCAGTATTACCTGTTTTTCAATCCTCTAAAGGAACGATTGCGACGTATATAGTACAACCGAAGAAAGAAACAGTTATCTCCTTGGAAAAGACCAACTTTTGTGGGATTCACTTCGTTTTGGAACACTCAAATAGAGGATTGTTACTTAGTTTTTCGGTTCAAACGTATATATCTACGCATCGTCACCTATTACAATCTTGTGCACAGATTTTTAAGTTCCTTGGTAGAATGTTTTGAGCATCTCCTTACAACAATTAACACAAGCATTTTTTGGAGCTTCGGTCAAATTATGTAGAATCTATGGGGAAATGATTTTTTTCCTAGCTAAATGATCACGTACAATCAAATGTACTACAGTCCGCGATATCCCTAAGGATGCCTTTATCTCGCTGTGAATCCTATGCAGATGTTCAATCACTTTGCCCACAGTATCGATGTTTTTGTTTGCAATAACAACCGATTTTGATCGACCTTCATTAAATTCATCACTGATACACTTTTCTGGTGTGCTTTATTAACTAAAGTTGACCGAAGCAATTCTATGCATTGTTTGTTGGGATAGGGCTCTACTGGTATTCTAAAAAACTCATTCAACGTGAAATTTCCATACCTTCAAAAATTACCTTTTTTAAGCGGTTACTGTAAACAAACTACTGGGTCATTTTCCAAGCTGTCTCTGTTTTCACAATAAGAAATGTTAAATTTTACCAGTATAATAGTGATATATCTCAACTGCTCCACCTAGTAGTCGTATGCACAAACTTGAAAGGCGGCTCACGTAAACTTCGATTTACTCCAAAAATGAACTTTTGCAAGAATTTGCATGCTTAACATAGATGCTTAATAAGTATTGCAGATAGCGCTTCCGGTATTGCGTATATCAGTCCTTTTTATGAATACATGGGTCACTAGATGTTAGTTACCACTAGAGTGTGCAAGGTGTGGGATACATCAGAGGCGTCCCATAAATTCCACAATAAATAGTTAATAATTAGTAATACGCAATATATTTTACGTAATAATTGTTCCTAAACACTTACCCACAAGGTAAGTATTAACGGTCTCATTTAGCTAAACTAAAGGCGTGCAACGTTAAGTAAGTCTCCGCACTCTTTTCGAAAAATACTGCTCGTCGCAGCGAAAAGATGTTCATGTATAAATAGAATGATCTTTCACTGTAATATTAATATAATATTTACGTAGTTAAAATGGCATTTGAACTTAGCTAACAGATCGGTGGAAAAGTTGTTAGTGCTAATACTAGTCTCCGCAAAACAGCGGCAAGTTTCAGTGTTGCCTGGGAACAACGAGGAGGCTTGAAGCGCGCGGCATGGAAAATCGAGTACCCGTATCAAAGTACGCTTGTTCAGTCTTATTCGACTTCTTAAAACAATAAGTGTTTCAACACGTTATACAATATATGTTTATCATTGTTTTATGTGTAAACATTCTTGCGTCCGCATCGCCTATGCTCCATCATGAAGGCCACAATCATTAATGATGCGAGTACGTAAAAGTTATTGAACACTCGCTTTGATACGGCTGCTCGGCCCCTCCGCGTTGTTCTTCGCACTGCACAGTAACTTGCCCCACTTTGCCGAGAACAACTATTATTACAACACACCTACAAACTTCTTTGGGGACGCTTTTTTATGAATATATTTAATATAATAACAAGGTGTTTCTCACCAAGTGCTCTAGTATGCGAAAAAAATTGTTCTTAAATGCCAGCATAGTATTTGTAAAATCCCCGTATCCGTTTGGGAGATTTAAGAAGAACATTGTTAGTATTTGCTATCGAACTGTCTATATCCTAGAAATATTTGCGAATAGTTTCTGCAATTATATGTAGTATATACATCACATGCAGTTAAATCATTCAGTTTTAAGATAAGGTTCACGCTGTGAATGACTTCGGTACAACTTAACGACCCTTTACGAGTTAATAAAACTGGAAATAATTATTACATAGGTTCGCTGAGAATAGAATTTACAATTCGTAGTCTTTTATTTTCTAAAGTTGCTTTAATAGCTTCTCACCTTATACACTGGCTTCTCTTTCATTATCTTAAATGGTATATTATGTCTTCAAGGCGCGTATTAAATCTAACAGAAATTCGTGACCGCAGTTTCTTATACAGTGACATCTCCCTTGAACGGACACCAACGGGACCAACTGAAGATGTCTGTTCAGAGGGGTGTCCGCATAAAAGAAATATGTAGTAGATACAACAAAAATCGTGTTTTAACGAAAAATGAATATATTAAAGAAACTGGGACATTTAAATCGTATATGTATATAAATGTTTTTAAAATATATTAGAAACTTTAAACTTAAGAAAAATAGTTTATTTCCTTTAGGTATATACATACAAAGTATAATACATAGATACATAGATGTAGTATGTAATAAAAAACAATGAAATGAATAGTCACTTTAGGACGCAAAAATTCATATATTGTTGTTTGTCTTCTCTTTTTCTCTAAAATGGCGTCTTGAAATCGTATTTCTAATTTAGAAAGAAGCTCCAAAGACTCCGTATCTCCGTGATTTTCGACAAAACTTTTGAGCTGTTTGGTCAGGGTAATAGCTTTACCACAATTTGGGATAGTTTCTGTTGGCACTGGACCCTCATCGACATCAGAATCTTCCGAAAGTTTTTTTTTTGTATTTGAACTGGATTTGCAATTTCTTGTTCTGAATCTGGATCTTCAACATACAAATCTTCATCTACGTTCAAAAAATCATTAAGGTTTTCATTATCCGTCAATTTCAATAAATTCTTATTTTTGAGGATATCTGAAAGTACACTAAGAGGCAAATCATTTTCTAGGTCATATATATCAGCCTCAGTTAACTGGTCTTCACTTTGCATATTTACATGATTAAATCCTGCTTTGCGGAAGCAATTTTCAACTGTCTCTTTGGTTACTTGGTCCCAAGCAGTTTTGGCCAAATAAACTGCATCCAGTGGTGAAATTTTCTTTATTAATTCAAAAGCTGTACCAGCAGTTTCAATGTTTACTAGCAGATGTTTGAGTATTAGACTTCGGTAATAAGTAATTCTTTTAATCCCCTGGTCAAGTGGTTGACAAGCTGATGTACAATTAGGAGGTAAAAATAATATTTTTATATTATTTAAACGAGCATGAGCTTGCGCATTGTTTAAAAATAACAAAATGTTTCTTTTTTCTTTAGCCATTTTCCAATCTAGGTCTTGCAACTAGTCTGTCATAATTTGTCTTTTCATCCAAGCTGTCTTATTGTATTTCCAAGTTACAGGCAGGTTATTTATGTTAATATTTTTAAAAGCTCTGGGTTTAGCTGCCCTACCAATGACTAGGAGTTTTTCTTTTTCACCCGCCATATTTGCACAATGCAAAATTGTAAACCTCTCTTTGGGATGCTTACCCCCAACACATTTTTCCTTCTTTAATGTGAGCGTTTGTCGGGTAGAGCTCTAAAATACAGGCCTGTCCCATCGGCATTATAGATGTCTCTCGGTGAATATCCCTTAATCAAAGAAGGACATTTTTTTAAAAACGATCAAACATCTTCAGCATTAGGCGAAGCTCCTTCTCCCGAAATCGCTTTAAAACTTATATTGTGGCGGACTCTAAATTTATTGAGCCAACCAGAAGAAGCACTGAATGTAGAATGTCCCAAAGAAGCGGCTATTTCTCTTGCTTTACATCGTATTAGCGGACCTAAAAAAATAAGTTTTTTGCGTTTTTGTTGGTAATCTCACTTTTTTTATCTATTTTAGAATTTAATATGAAAAGAAAATCAACGCATTAATACAAGAAAACCTTATCTAAAAAAATCATATGCATACCTGTTAAAGGAATGCCGAGCTGCTGTAAACCAGTCATAACATAATTTGTCAATTTTAGTACCATCACCCGTCAAAAAGCTTCTTTTTTCATTCAAATTGCTGTTCGACATCCATTTGTTTAGAAGGATTTCTTTATGTTTAATTATATCTGCAGCTTGTGTTTTTCTAATATTAAAACGTTTGGATAAGTACCTTACACTTAATTTCTCTTTATTGTAAACTTCGACAATTTCAATTTTTTCTTTAAGCGTGAGAATTTTTCTATTTGGAACCATTTCTACAATGAATGTGGCGCCCACTATGTCTTTTCCGCATAGACATCAGACTAATATTGAAAGCGGATTCAATCGAAAGCGTGTACCCAAAGAATAAGAACGGTAAATCCCCGACCAACTTGGGGAAGTCCCTAATTCACGCCAGGCAGAAATGCACGACATAGGCTGAGTTTGAACCGAAAGATTAAAGTCGGTAAATCTCCGGTTTACTCGGGGAAGTCCCAGCGAAATTGGCGCGCGGCGCGATTGAGAAATGCAATAGCAATACTCTCGATATAAAAATAAGGTAAGGTGTTTCTTTTTATTTTATTTTTTGTCCGGTTAAGAGAACATTTTCTCGTGTCCGCGACCGTTCATGAGAATGTCCGTCCAAGAAAGACTTAATACAATGGAAGTTATATGAGAGCCGGTCGGGACCATGAGAATCTGTCTGTTTAAGGGAGGAGTCCGTGTAAGAGGGGTGTCCACGAAGAGGAATTTCACTGTATCTATATTTTGAACTGTCTACGTATCTACAGAATTTCCCATTATTTCGACACACGAACGAATGCACGCTAAACAAATTACTTTAACGCCATCATTTTTCATGTTCGGGAGTTTTGTCGGATAAATTTATTCACAAGCTCCACCAAACACAGACTATAGTTATTTATTTAGCGCACATTATTATTCTATAATGCAATGTCTAATACTGATCATCAGCACAACGAAAACTTTTACATACTAACTTGTAATTATTGTACGAAATGTTTGGGGGATTGAAGAGATTGCGGGACATAGTTGCTGCTGTTTGGCCATCGTACTTGATGGAAAATGTCGCAAGTTTGTGGGCTCTACCTATTATCGGAGCACGAAGATCAATATATGCAAATCCGTTTCATTGAGACGCAAACAAAATCTGGTACTCCTACATGTTCTGCTGTAAGCGTACTCGTTAATGTAAGTTGTAGAGATGGATGCCAACGAACTCTATATTGGACTATGCCGCAAGGTTCATTTTATTTGGATGAGCTTTATTTCTAGCAGTATAACGCATTTTATTGATATGTGGATCCGATGGTGAAACGTATATTTATTAAGCTTGATTCACACTCGGCAAAGTCTTTATAGAAAGGTATAACAAATAAAATTTGTATTGCGTTGGTTCATGATTTTTTTGATAGACAGGCGGGCATTTGTTATTCATTAGTGTATATAAGTTCTTTAAAAATAATTAAGATGGGTATCTAAGTTGAACTGTTTCAAAAAGACACTAGAACTTTCAAGATGAATTTACATCTATTAACAATTATCATTATAAAATCAATTTTCTCTTGATGTAAATGCTTTATTGTAATTTATATATTATTTAAAATATTCCGGACGTGCTACACGGGAAAAAAATCGAAAACAGTATGAAATCCAAATAACACAGTAAGAAATTGGGGTTGTCTGTGGATGAGAGAACGCAGTGTTTTATAGAGTATAAATGTGTAAGAGATTTTATTATTTTCTTACTTAGTATTTACTTATTTCATTTTATTTGGACTATTATGAGCTGTACAAGTGATGTAATTAATACGTCGGGGACATGAGCAATTCAACTTCGAATTGGGACAAATTTTTATTTACTTAAATACAATTACTTCAATCCAAATTAAGTAGTGTTTCTAGTTAAAGGTTACTTCTTCTTGTATTAACACGATAAAACTTCTTCAAAAAGGAGATCGGCCTAGACATCTATTATTTATAATATTTATGGATGAAATCATCAGTGAAACAATGGCGAGAACAAGATCTTTTTATATAGGACATCACAACTTAGAAAAGGTAGAAATTATAGAATGTGTTCGCAGATAGTGTGGCATTGATAGCCGGAAATGAAAGAACTCTCCAACACAACATAAACGTTTGCAACAACACACTCACTGATTATAGAATGACAATTAATGCAAATAAAACAAAAGTAATGGTTATATCAAAAGAGAAAAAAAATACACATACAACTTGAAGAAACAGAAATACAAGTCGGTAACACGGTTGACAATGGAAGCCCACGTGCTCTCAAAACGCTGCGTTCCGCATAATTAATTAATTTGTGTGAGTGGAGTTTACTGCTATACCTGTGAGAAATACAACAAGTTTGAGATTTCCAATATCTAGGAATTACAATACACGAAAAAGGAAGAGAAGAAGAAAAACTTAACAACAGAATACAGAAAGCCAAGGTATACTATGCTATGAATTCGGGATTTATAAACAAAAAGGAAATAAAAAAAAACAAATAAAAACACTATTCAGACCAATCCTCACATTTGGATGTGAAACTTAGGTACTTAACCGATAAGAAAAACCTAAGATTCAAGCCCTAGAGATGAAACATTTATTGAAAAATGTAACTAGAAGAGACAAGATAAGAAATGAACAAATCAGAAGAGAGCTACAAACAGAATCACTAGAAAGTTATGTCGAACAAATACAATCAACATAGTGGGATATCTACAAAGGATGGACAATACAATTTCAAGTAAGCAGGTCTCTAAAGCAAAGATATAGAAGAAAAGAACAAGAGGGAGGCCAAAAGGAATAAAGAAATAGCAAAAATTTTAGATAATGAAGGAAAAATTTGGGATGAAGCTAAGAAAATTGCGAAATGCTAGGAAGCAAATTTAATCCAACCCGATACCCAATGCTTTAGCTTAGACGTAATAATTTGTTGTCTGGGTGTAGATATTGTGATACAGAAAATATTTCTTATATCAGGAACGTTTACTACGAGGGCGACCTGATGTGTTTCCGGAATCGACAAAAAAACTCGGTATTGGTGTGGTTTTTAATTTTTAGTTTTCGATGTAGCCTCCTCGAAGATCAACACACTTTTTCAAACGGTGGTCCAGTCTCTTCAAGCCGTCGGAAAAGTAGGATGTTTCAAGGTCTGTGAAAAGGTTTGAGAATAGGAAAAAGTCGCTGGGGTTAGGACCGGTGAATATGGAGATTAATTCGTAGCGCGACTCATTCAATTTGGACACAACGATGCGGGATGAATGAGCCGGTGGATTGTCGTGGTAGAAAAGCACTTTCTTCCGCTGCGAACGAAACCGTTTCTCCTTCAATACTGCATCCAATCGGGTCAATAACGGTTACGAAACGCATGAAGAAATCTCTTGGATTGCGTTGGATCCTGGCCAGACACTCCTCCAAAACGGTCACCCGATCTCGTTTTCGCTCCGGTGTAAGGAAACGCGATACCCATCGCGCCGAAAGCTTTTTCATAGCAAAAATTTCATGTAGGATATGGCCAATGCGTTCTTCTAAGATGCCTGTCGTCTCTGTTATCTCTTTCAGCTTCAATCGGCGATCGGCCAACACGAAATCATGAATCTTGTCGACCATTTTATCGTTGATAGCGGTGTTTGGGCGTCCACTGCGTGGTTCGTCACTTGTGCTTGTGCGGTCACGTTTGAACTCGCTCACCTAGAACCTGATGGCCGAAAATGATGAAGTACATCTGCCTCTAGCAAAATATTTCGAATTTCCGTGGCGATTTTTCCAGCCATCTAGAAGTGTTTTATCACCGCAAGAAATTTGATTTTACCATAAATAAGGATGCCTTTGCCGACCAATGAATGCACTGCGTGCGCCATCTCTTGCCGATTCCAGAAACTTTTCAGATCGCCCTTATATAATTCACTTTTTATTTCCTGTTTTTTACTACAAGGCTAATTTTTTCAGACCTGTATACACTCAAAACAGATTAATTTTATATACCTATCTAATAAAAGCATGGATAAAAGTTTCACGGGCTAAGTTCCGCCCCAAGTATCGTCTAATTATAAAAAGTACTTGACCTTATCCTTCATAGCCACCCATACCGTCCCGTATCGAATTACACCGCATCCTCGTAAATATCGCATGCCGTAACATCTGCTTATTACTTAAAATTAAATGCAAATTCAATTTCAGCTACAACGACAGACGCAATTAACAAAATATATCGTCTTGTGTGGTACGCTACTATATTGTCATCGTTAGGATCCACAGTATTCGTAATTTTATGGCTTCGTTTGCCGCTTTTTTTAATTAACTTCCTCTCTACGAATGCGATGGCACGAGCCCACATCCCTAATGCTGTTGCCACAAAAGAACAAATATATCTTGACTGAAAATAACTAATTTAAGGCAGGCGTTTACGATGACATCGAAAATAAAGTACCTAGTAGTGCGTGCGTCTATCTAAACGCGTTCAAATATTCATGTTTAACGCGCAACTTCTTTTTGATGTGACACGCTAATCGCGTGGCACGCATTCCTAACATAATAAATTAAAAAAGGCTCTGTGCATCACGCGGAAGTTTTGATGGACAGAATTAGTCTTATGCTATGGGATCGCTGAGTGCTTTGTTGACAAATGTCAAGTGTATATGAGGGCCGTTTAGTGTTAAGTAGTTGCTTGGAAATAGCATGCGTAATTATTAAAATGGGCATAAATTATCTCTGATGATTACTGCAAAACTTATTGCAAGGCTGTGAATGTGACACTATGTTCGTTCATCCAATTTGAATGTAATTGCTCTGGTAGTGATGTAATACGCGTAAGATGTTCAAATCGCAAACAAAATTTCATTTGGCTGTACTATAAAATTACTATTTTGATTGTATTAGATTATTCTAAGTCTCTCGATATTATTAATCATTCTCTTTTACTCGCTATTTTGAAATATGTCCGCTGTAATGTAAATTCCATTGTGGTTCTTGCCTTCTCTACCTCATATTGTATATGGTGTCCCGCAAGGTTGTATTTTTGCTCCATTACTGATATTGTCTACATTGGTAATATGTAAAATGCTTGGAATACTGTTGCACACTATTATTGCAATAATAAACAAATATGAGCAAAATCGTTTACATATTGTTAATCATGAACACTTTTAGTTCCCTCAAATCTTAGTGAAGTTTCAAAAATTATTGTCTCTCTACAATAGTAACATTTGCAAATTTCCATTCAAACATAATTCGTGCGTAATCATTGCAAATATTTCACGGCCGTTTCAATAAAGATATATGCTGTTCTAATGAAAACACGTTGCAATATGAACTAATGACAGCTTTACAAATTGGTCACACCTTTTGTGATGGGAACTAGCTGACTCTTATTTATCTACAGCAGGAAATCAGAAAATTGAATATATGGGTGTTCTACACATTTCTTCCGCATGTACCTTATTCGTTAGTATAATATTTGTTAAACACTTCTTATACAACAATTTCTTATTAATAATTGCAAAAGATTTATCTGCTTTATACTTAAATAGGAAGTGAACATATTTCTTTAAAATTTCTTAACGATATCTTCTATAAATTCACCATTACTAAGAGAATCTTCCAAAATCTTCCAAAGTGTTAGAATCGGCTGGAAAGTTGATGGCTACTGTTTTTTGGGATTGTGAGGGGATATTGTTGATTGATTACAAAGAAAAGGTAGGAGCATAACCGGAGAATATTACGCAGCGATTTTAGAAAAATTAAAGGAGGCCACCAAGGAAAAACGTCGAGGAAAATTGACCAAGGGTGTGTTGCTCTTGCAATACATCGTTTCACAAGAGCAAAGTTGCAATGGCTGCTCTGCACAAGCATGGCTTTCAATCAATAGTCCGTCCACCCTACAGTCCAGACCTGGCACCTAGTGATTTTTATTTGTTCCCCAATTTAAAAAAAGACTTACGCGGAAAAAAGTTTTCCGACGACAATGAGGCAAAGGAGGCAATTTTGGCCCATTTTGAGGCGAAAGATAAAAAATATTTTTATGATGGTTTAGAAAAATTAATTCATAGATCTAATAAATATATTGTGCTTAAGGGTGATTATATTGAAAAGAAAAAAGATTTTATTGTTTTATTTTATTTAAAACCCTTTCATTCCACGAACTTCTGGACCTCCCCTCGTATGTAGATTAGTTAGATTCAAATTATTACTATTACATATTTTTGACAGGGATCAAATAATGAAATCTAATACGTGGTTCATTATAAGTAACCGGCATATGATTGATGTTTTTTCTGGAAACATTTTAAACAAGAAACTGAGAATCGATGTACACTGCCATCCATATTAGTTCGGACAACCAGTAAAATGTTGTAATCGCTACGAAAAGATAATATAATTGCTCTTATATATAAATACCATTTACATTAGGTCCTTTATGAAGTTTATTGTTTATGAATTTTAAACTTCCAAATATCGATTAGAGGCGGTGCAGGTCACCCGAAAGTGTATTGTGTATTGATAAATGCTTTAGTTATAAAGCGGCTCGTGCCTGCGTCAGTGTTAAGGGCGTATTTTTTGTGTGAACCTGATTAAGATTATTAAAATGCCGAGAGGAAAACAGACAAGTTTAGAAAAGCGCCCAATAATTGTTGCTTTTCATCAAGAAGGTTATTCAGTGAGTCAAATTTCCGAAAAAATACATATTAATAAATCGACTGCTAGTGATATCATTCGGAGACATCAACGGACGGGTAGTTTAAGAGATCGGGCACGTTCAGGTCGTAAGAGAATAACAACTCACGCCGACGATGAGCGTGTAAAATTGCTGAGCAAGCGAAGTAGGAGACTGATAGCACCAGAAATCGCCGCCGAAATGAATCACGACCGTGAAAGGAAAATTTCTGTTACTACTGTGAAAAGAAGATTAAAAGCTGCAAATCTTCACGGCTTCAAACAGAAAAGACCCTACTTCGACAGGGAAACAGGCAATAGCAGCTACATTGCGTGGAAACATATAAACTGGACAGTGGATGATTGGAAAAGGGTGCTATGACTGATGAGTCAAAGTTTGTGGTATTTGGACAATTAAGGCGCATTTTTGTAAGACTAGTGAAAGGTCAAAGAATGTTGCAGGATTGTGCGGTGGCAACTGTTAAGCAAGGAAGAAGTTCTGTACTTGATTGTATTTCCTACGCCGGTGCAAGTAATTTGAAGCGAATCGAAGATATTTTGCGAAAGGAGGGTTATTTAGAAGCACTGCAAGAAAATGCAATACCATCGGGGCAACGTCTGATCAGCCAAAATTTTATATTGATACAGGACAGCGATCCCAAATACACAGCAGTGACATGTAAAAATTTCTTAAATGAAGATAATGACACTTTACAAATAATGACATGGCCGCCGCAAAGCCTTGATCTAATCCCCATCGAGCTGTTAAGGGATGAATAGGTCCGGAGGATCCAAAAAGTATGCCCTACCTCCGTAGGCCACATATGGAGCATTTTACAAGAGTAATGGACTAATATGCCAAATAGAGTCCTTGAAAAACTAGTGGAGCGGACGCTTTGGATTATGAAAGCTGTTCTTCGCGGAAGTGGGAGTTTCTTTGATGAACGGAATGTTTAAGAAGATTTTGCTTATTTTTCCATAGAATTATTTTTTTACTTTTATACTTTAATTTTAGTAGCTATTAATAAAATGCAATACAAATTTTAAGTTTTAGAAAAATGGGTGAATGTTATCTCGTCTTTTCTTTTAAATTTATTTGCTTGTCCGAACTAATGTGGACGGTGGTGTATATAGTAATTTGCATTAATAATGAAGCTTTTCACAAGTGCAATAGCTCATTTTCTTGATTTGAAATGTAACATTAAGCGATGTGAAGTTCTTAATAAAAGCTATCTTTAAGATAACATATCACTTAATTTTCAAGAAAGAATATGCATATCCAACATGAATAAGGCACAAAGTCAGTGTTGTTGGTAGATATTGAAATACCATATGCATTTACTAATATTCGAAGTATTTGAAAAGATTGTGGTTTACAATTAAGAATTGCGTAAGAGCGTAACATAGCAATAAGAGAATATATTGAACTGTTCATTAACTTATGTGCTGAGATTATATCTAGATAGATATTTGCTTAAAATATTCCCACGGGAAATAACGCGAAAGTTGTTAAGATAGTTCTCTCTGTGTATGTATGTACGTACATATCTGTTACATGCTGTACATTACGACGTTTAATTTTGTCGTAAAGTAAACATTTTCATTGCCTCAGAATAAATTACCGCCTAAAATCAATATTCCCAAAAACATAAAGTGTATATCTATCTGAATTTTACAAAAGGGAACGTTTGAAAAATTTAGTAGAGTAATAAAATTTCATCATGTAGGTTTATTCTTCTATTACTGGTTTCAGTTATTACTAATCTTCCAGTTTTATGTATCATAAGCGAGATGGTTTATTAATTAGGCCGAATTAATGAAAAGAAAGAAAAATAGAACTTCTTTTTGATCCTCCTTCACAAAATCCATTAAATTTTATTTCACAATACCATTCTCTATAATTGACTAACCATTTCGACCGATTGCTTACACATTTCAAGTTAAAGCTTCTTAGGAGTCTTGAAAGCTATTTGTTCTTCGCGGTTTTTAATGTTTGCTCTAGTGACCTAGCGGAACACCACCCATATACGTTTTAGCTTTTTTTTTAAAGCGGACGGGTTACGAGAAACACGCGAAAACGAATTTACGAGGCAATGATTTCATCATTTTCCAGTCATGGACTGTTTGGCAAGTGTAGCGTGGAATTTGTGTATCGCGGTTGTCGTAAGCCTATAAATAAATTCACTCCGCGATCGATTTTATTTTTTAAAGTGCAGCATTGGATGAAAAAATACGTGTAAATGAATGTCTTTGGTATTTATTTTGATGTAAACAGATCATTCTATGTTTATAAGTGGGTGAAGTGTTACTTTTGGAGCAGGAAAGTTTAGCATATATTTGCAGATATTACATTTCATAGTATTCGAATTCGTTTGCGAAGATTATTTTTTGTAAAATAAATCTTTCTTCTTGCTTATCAAGAATATTTGTTGAACTATGTATATGTATACTCTAGCACATTAATAAAAAAATAAATACCAACGTAATACGACGGTAATTGTCTTAGTAATTGGAAACGAGGAGAATTATGCCTGGGGCTCTGCAACTGTGAGAGAAATTGTTATTTCTAAAGCAAATTTCAGGTAAATTTAATTGGTTTTTATGAAATAAAAAGTAACAATCAATTTGTCGAGCAGTCTGAAAATAAGAGCAAGAACATGTAAACCTTCATAAGGATTATACGAGGGCGGCCTGAAATATTTCCGGAATCGACAAGAAAAACACCGTATTGGTTTGGTTTTCTATTTTTATTTTTCGAAGATCAATACACTTTTTGAAACGGTACTCCAGTCTCTTTAAGCCGTCGTCATCTGTAACGGCGATGACCTCCTCATTTGAGGCAAATCTGTTTCCTCCCAGAGATTTTTTCAGGTTTGGGAATTGTAAAATTCGCTGGGGGCTAGGTCTGATGAACATGGAGAATGAGAGACTAATTCGTAGCGCAACTCATTCGATTTGGACACGACGATGCAGGATGAATGAGTCGGTCCATTGTCGTGGTGGAAAAACACATTTTTCCGCTGGAAACGAGGCCCTTTCTCCTTCAATACTGCATCGAATCAGATCAATAAATCGCTGCAGATAGTCGATGAGGATTACACCTTGGGAATCCCAAAAGATAATTACCACGACCTTTCCGGCCGATGGAGCAGTCTTTGCTTTCTTCGGAGCCGAAACTGAAGAAACTGCAGCGAACACTGTTTGTAGAGATCTTTCTCAGGAGTCGATTCTGTGCCATAGCTTATTCTTAATCCAAGTCATAGATCTTCCTGTCGCTACCAGTAGTAACCACCTACATATGTATATCAATATACTGATGATATTCCATATGTTGTATCGACAAGTGGTGTGGGGCTACTTTTGTTACAAAAACAAATAATGACGCACTCAGCTGGTGCAAATATCATCAAAATGGATCTAAAACAGTTGTAATGCACTTGAATACAAACTTGTAGTGTTTATGCCAGTCTTAATGACAAATTGCTTCTCAGTGTAGACAGCTTTATATTTCTTGGAATAAATATATAAATAACTTGGATACTCAAGATATTATTAAGAAATTGAATTTCCCCTGCTACACTGTTGCTGGGTTAAGGAAATATGTTAATCTTCAGACATGACATATTATTATGCCAATGTGTTTTCCCGTATTAGGTATGACTTAATACTTTGAGGACCCGCCTCTACTCTTGTGAACGTGAATAATAAGAACCATGACTGCGGCATCCCGCTTGTCAAACAGCAAATCCTTATTTCAGCAATTAAAAATACTGTCTCTTTCATTCTTCTATATATATGAACTATTTACCTATAAGAACAAAATATTATTTACAAGAAATGAAGATGTGTATATGCAAATATGTCTACAAGATTAGGCAACGACTTCAAAATTCTTGGACATAATTCTACTCTTTTTGAACGAAGTCCAAAATATAGAGTAGTTAAAGCTTTCAATAACTCCAATATATGTACACATAAAATAAGGCGTCGTCACTATTATTTAAGAGTTTATAGATTGGTGACGATTCATTTCCCTCATTGAGAACCAAATACTTCCAAATAACAGATTCAAAACTAGGATTAAGAATGTCATTGGGTAATTTCAAGGTTTATTGATAATAAATTTATTTAAAAATTGCGCAGACCTGAAAACAACGATATGTATGGCAATTTAGATCTTTAAGTGGATGGCATTTAAAAGGAATTATGTTCAAGGAATAGTTGATCTGCTTTATTATAAATATTTTAAATAATTGATATTAGACAGTATAGTCAGTGCTTAAGTATGGCAGATTTTCGTTTGCATTTTAGTGTATTTACACCTACGAACAAAATGAGAATTAAACAGTAGAACAAGTTATGTTCTATGCAATCGCTGTTTAACCTAATATTTAAATATAATAAATAGCATATTTAGTAAAAATAATTACTATTTTGAATTCCTTTTCCTCTTAGAGTAAATATTTTATTGGAAAATCCTATCCGGTGTGTCCTAATGTAAAGTAAAAATGTATCCCGCAAATTACTTGTACGCTGCAAGTACATACGTATGTATGTTGCAAAAGATTATCTAAATATAAAAAAATCATGTAGTCCTTATCAGGAACAAATTTTTATACTCTAGAATAAACATTTGTGAATATAATAACACAGAATTAGTAACGGCGCCAACGGTATATTAATTATAATCTAAATCAATGGTAATTAGTAATCAGTAGACTGCATTTTAAAAATAAGCGCCGCACTTGCTCGTTTATCTCTAAAATGGCAGTGTTTCTTTTTGCAAAAATACGACTGTGAAGGAATTCCAACACATCCAACGGTGTCATGCGGTGTCTAAAGATCACACAGCACATAATTTATTTTACGATTCTTTTATACGTAAGATAAGATTTCAAAATGTTTATTTCTGTTCTTGATGGCAAAGGAAAAATAAAACTCATTTGTGTATTTTGAAAGAAAATAGTGAAGTATTTCTGGAATGAAAAACAACCGGAAAAGCAAATAGAATAAGAGATAGTTAAACATCTTTTAAAATAACATAAACATTCTATTAGATTTTCGAGCAAACAGCACTATCTAAGGAACATTACTTAATAACATTACAAACATTAAATATCGTGGGTGAAATAAAAACTATAGCATATTATTTGCCGCATTCAAGCTTACACTTTCCTGAATTTTAAACAGATGTTTAGGAATTGAAATATATTATATTTGGAAAGTGTGGAAAAGGATGCAAGGTTACTTGTGTTTGACTTGCTTCCTATATATGTACATATATATGTGCTATATATACAAAAGGCATTTCGTTCGACGCTATTATAAAGTGGGTATATCTTACAATTCTCTCGTTATATATTTATGCAAAACGATTTAAGGTTTTAATTAAAATTACTACTGGAAATGGAATTTCGTCCTTGGTTAGTGATGATTTGAAATAAGCTGGTATTAAGACCAACTTATAACAAAATCCGTTGTATAAAGCGATTATAAGGAAATTTGTTTGTTGTACGAAAGGAGAGATACTATACAGAGCTCAAGGGCATCGTAAATAAATTATTTGCGTACATTGGTGCAAATAGGTTCCCTAATCGCTAAAAAATATAACTCACTTGTAGTTTTTATCTTTACACAAGGAACTAGATTTTCTGCAATGATTTATTAAGTATGTCAAGTATATTTACCTGTGTACACAGGCTGAAATTAAAACCACAAACTAGTTATGTAGTGCGAAATAACAATTTTCTATTAGATCGTAGATAAGCTCGATCGCTTCTGCTACTTCATCTTGTTATTACTGTTTTGCTTTGTAGAATTTGGAACAACAATATAGGTTTATTACGAACACGTGTGCATACTTAAAATTTTCGTAAGTATACTTTTAGTCTATGAAGTTTATGCTTGGTTTAAATACTAGGTGGTTAGTATTAGTGTTTGTGATATAGAACTATCACAAAGATATTATAAGAATTATTAAAGAAGGGACAGAAAAGTGGGCCGTTTGTTCGAAAAACCTTGTTTTATTTTCTTAAACCTCTAAAGTACTTAGGCTACTATCTGCATTAATAATTATAAATTAGCTTTAATATAACACATGGGCTGAAAAGTCCCGGGCCTAACACATAGATGACGCTAGTTTTATTGCAGTTACCTTTGTCTCAGTTAGTACTACTAATCTTCAAAAGACGGCTGTTAAAATTTCATGATATTCTATTCATTAGTTTGTGAGTTATTGTGCTAAGAGTCACGCTACTTGTGTTATTTTCAAAACAATGGATCAAAAACAATTTCGTGTTTTAATTTTACACTGCTTCTTGATGGAAAAAAATACCGTTCAAGCGAAGCAATGGCTTGAAAAGTGTTATAGGGACTCCGCTCCATCAGAAATAACAATAAAACGTTGGTTTGCTGACTTCAAACGTGGCGAGACACCGATGATGCAGAACGCAGTGGACGTCCAAATGAGGCGGTAACACCAGAAAACATCAAAAAAATCCACAAAATCGTTTTGAATGACCGAAAAATGAAGTTGCGTGAGTTAGCTGACACCGTAAAGATATCAAAAGAACGTATTGGCTTTATATTGCATGAGCATTTGACTATGAGAAAGCTCTGTTCAAAGTGGGTGCCGCGTTTGCTCACTGTTGACCAAAAACAAGAACGTGTTGATGATTCTGAGCAGTGTTTGGTCATGTTTAAACGTAACAAACCGGAATTTTTGCGTCGATATGTGACAATGGATGAAACATGGATCCATCACTTCACTCCGGAATCAAAACGATCGTTATCTGAGTAGACAGCAACTGGTGAACCTCGTCCAAAGCGCCCGAAAGCATAACAATCGGCTGGAAATGTTATGGCCTCGGTATTTTGGGATGTGCGTGGTGTAATATTCATCGACTATCTTGAGAAAGGAAATACCACCAACAGTGAATATTATATAGCGTTATTGGAGCGTTTGAAGGCCGAAATTGCAAAGAAACGACCGCATATGGTAAAGAAAAAAATGTTGTTTCATCAAGACAACGCACCGTGTCACAAGTCAATCAAAACAATGGCATATGAATTGAACTTCGAATTGCTCCCACATCCACCGTATTCGCCAGATTTGGCTCCCAGCGACTACTGGCTGCTCGCAGACCTCAAAAAAATGCTCGCCGGTAAGACATTTCGCACGAATGAAGAGGTTATCGCTGAAACTGAGGCCTGTTTTGAGGCAAAAGATAAATCATTCTACAAAAGTGGTATTGAAATGTTAAAGCGGCCCTGGAATGATTGCGTTGTTCTTGATGGAGATTACGTTGATGAATAAAGCTAATTTTGAACCAAAAAAATCGTGTTTTCTTTGTTAGGCCCGGGACTTTTCAGCCCATGTGTTAAAATGTATCCGTATTTTCTCAATTGTTATTATTTTTTTTGAACTAAAGAAAACGGTGGTTTTCTGAACTTGTGCGCATTGGAGGGTATCTTTGGAAGAAGCAACAGTGCTTGAGTAAGTCTGTAATGCCTTTGTTCATCGATTAAGTTCTTCTGTTTTTATTGTAATCAAACGGTCTTGCGCAATTGCTTCCTGAATATTTTGTTGATATAATAAACAAGAATTGGTAACTGTTTAAAAGATAGTCCAAATTAACTCAATACGAAGTGCTTATAATTCAAATTAGATAATCGCTATAACAGAAAGTTAAAGGATTCAGTACAGTTTCTTTTATCAATAGCTTACAAATTGCGAGATTACTTAGAAGTGAAGGCTCGAAACTCGAAGATTTAAGAAAAAAAAAAATAAAACTGTGTGAACAAACACATTTAGTTTCGGATGAAACGATTCGCATGCATTAATGGTGTTGATGACTGATGGAATTGCAGTGGCTCACATATATGAAGGGCAAAGAGCATCATCTTCTATATATGTCTCCAATAAATAATCGGCGTATTTGCGTACCTGCGCATGAATTGCTCTACGGCAAATAAATCTAAAACAACCGCCTTTATGCATCTTTATTCCTAAATTCGCCTGTTAAATCCATACTTAGGATTTTCCTGAACCACGATTGATGCAAATGGAAACGACAGTCAGAGCCGTCTTTAGCAAAAGCGGGGCCTGGTGCAAAATAGTTTTGCGGGGCATTTTGTCAGGCAACAAACAAAACACCAATGGGATATAATGTCCATTATTAAGTCTATGGATTGTAAATAATTGTAAAAAATATTTTGTACAGTACGAAAATGTGCCGTCCATGTACACTCTATGCATTTCACATAAACTTCTAACATTAGTTTTACAAGAAAACACTGTAATATTGCTCACTGGGCAGTTTGTAAAGACGAAAATTTCATCCTTACTTGTTTTAACATAAGCAACTTTCACTAATTATGTTGTGCGTTGCGTTGTACAAATTTCTTCGGATATAAGTAAAATCTATTGTAATCGTTTCTGGCAGATCCTTAGCCAGCTCAAGGCGAATAATTCTTGTTGAGTTTTCGGAAATATCAACATCGGCTTGACGTTTACACGCAGTTCAAATGGTTTTTCGGTTTAATTTACTTTCATTCTGTTCATGATTATGTTCTAGCTGGCTTCTGTTCACTAAATTCTCTGCACCAAGCGTAAATACTTTCGCGTGACAATTTAAGGATTTTTTTCAAAACACTTCGCCACTCGTCAACGCTTTCTGTTTTGAAAAGGTGTTTTTGTTAACTGGTAGCAAACACTATTGTAATTGTCCACGAAAGAGATCTCCATAATTCTTCACTGTATACAACAAAAATCAAGAATGCGAAGCGGATCTAATTTCTTACTTAAGCAAACAAGAATTCACGACACAGCAGCTTCTTCAGATGTGATATCACAAACTAAATGTTCCCTTATATATAGAATAATACAGGGTGAAATGAAAAGGTTTAATTATATAGAAGGTAAATTGAAAAAAGTTTCAAGTCATTTACGATCTGAACATCAGAATTAAAAAGCCCTAGAAAATTGTAATATGGATGCAGAATGTGTATACATAATACATCCACCCAACCAAACTCGCATACATACACGCAGACTGCAATGCACTGCAATAACGCATCTGTCAATGTTAAAAAACGCAGCAAGATAATACCGCCTGCCTTTCAAAGGGCTCCTAAGAGTTCAATAGCATGCTTACGTACGAATATCTCGGCTGTGAATAATAAAGAAACTTTTATTATAAATATTTTTATCACTTTTCTTGATTTGCAAAGGAATTTTCGCAAAATATTTTGGACTTAAGTCTACTAAAATTAGATCTCTCCATTTTTCATCCTTTTTTATTTTATTTCATGGGGCTGTCCATGAATAACAATAGAGATACAAATAAAAATATTTTCGAAATAATCTATTTTGTCATTAAGTAAATTTAAATGACCGATATTCGTAATTAGTTACTTTATTACTCGAAGGCTACATTCCTTGTAGGATTAAGCAATCCTTATTGCAGGGCAGATAAATCCATAAATTTCGTGATCAGTTTACACCCGCCGTTTTAAAATAATATTTATAACCACAAGCTAAGGTTCAAATCAAACAACTTGATTTTCAACCTTCACCTTGATTGTTTAGAGATTAGAGATAAGAAAATGACGCACTAGTTCATCTATTTTTGTAGTTTACACTAACATTGTCTTTTTGCGGAAGCAATCGAAACTCGGGTATTAATCATATGTGTATGTTATATCTTAACTCAAGGCAAAACATTTACTTCAACATTTATCATTGAGTCAATTAAAGTAGTCCAATATTTTTTCACGCATCAAACAAATACTGAAAGCTCAAAAATAAATTATATTAACTCAACAATTTGATGATAAATGCCATAATTTTTTCTCTCGACGAGTTTCTTAGTAGTATTACAGTGAGAGACTAAAGTGTAAATACACTAAAATTAAAATACACAAACATCACTTAAAATGGAAGTAAAGCATTTGTATGCAGTTTATTTGTAGTTGAATAATAAACAGTAAGCTAAGCTTAAAAATTTATTTTGTCGCATAGATAAAAAAATACGCTGAACAAATGTTTAAATAGAATACAAATAACGACTGTGTTGCAGTTTTTCTTGGGATTTTTCCGAAAGTACCGTTCTGTTTGATGATTTAAGCACTTACGTGTTTTTATTTAGTATTAATTCTGATTCCTTTATTGGCGGTAGACTTAAAATAAACAAAATAATGGGCAAAGGAGAGCAAGTACAAGGATAAGGATAAAGATGAGGACTTTTGGAGAATCCTAGTTACAGATGAATCTTAATTTAATATTTTTGTCAACCAATGTTGCGTAAAACTTTTAGGACAAGTCCGGCAGAGTACTTCAAACCAAAAATTTAGTACCTACCAGGAAGCATGGTGGTGGAAGTGTGATGGTATGGGGCACGATTGGAGCAGCTGGAGTAGGACCCTTAGCTTTTATCGGTGGTATAATGGACAGACACCTGTACAAAAGCGCATTGGAGGAATATTTCCAACATTCTGTGGATAGTTTGGGTCTGGGAAGAGATTGGACATTCCAACAGGACAACGACCCCACACATACTGCGCGTTTGGTGAAGTGTTGGTTTGGTATTATGCTTCATGTCAACTCTGCAGTCCTCGCCAATCGCCGGACTTAAATCCAGTATGCGCGTTTGAGAATTATTGGCTTGAAAAACTGATAATACAATTTCAAAGAGCAAGGACACCCTTAAGGAATCTCTAACAAAGACCGTCTAAATGCAGTTACTGAAGCTCGGGGCAGACCAACCAAATATTAATTTAAATTCACGTTTTTCAATTTAATTACAATTAGCCAAAAGAGATATATTTTTTGTATTATATTTAAAGTTTTGTCCAGTATATTTATTCTGGCGAATTTACCACTATTTATCCAATAAAATATTTTTTTTAGTTTTCATTATTACTTATTATTCAACTAATAAATAGAGTACATACATACATTTGTGTTATAATAATTTATTTTCATTTTAAGTGATGTGTGTGTTTTTAAAATTTAGGGTATCTAAACTTTAGTCCCTCACTGAAGATCGATTTCAGAATCATACACATACAAAATAATTCATTATTAATTATGTAGGTCTTATTAGATAGTTTGCCGCCTTAATCTAACGTAACATATTAATAAATTATCTATTTAAGGACTGAAACATGCAATATTCCAGTCACGTGAAAAAAGCGATCACATTCAAAGTAGACATATTAACTTTAGATTATCTAACGTTCACGACCAAAAAAAATCTAATTAACGATTAGAGGATTATTTAAATAAGTACGTTATCTTCCTAGCTTTCATTCACCAATATTAAAATGTCAATGTTAGTGTCAAGGACGTGAACGTACTAATCACGGCATTCCCGCTATTATCGGTACGTATAACGCTATATCATTATCAAGTTTCACACGTTAATATTTGTTCACTCTTACCGTATAATTACGACGACAGCTTAACATGTAATTTAACTGAGTAAGTCAACTTATCAAGGAAATTCTACATCTTCTTGCTATAGAGTCCTATGTTTACAGTTCAGAGATTAACTGGAAAGCAGGTGCGATAACCCTTATATGTCGTATCTAGACTAGTGATGGGCGAATCGAATGAAAATATTATTCGGAAAGACCAAACGGATACTTGCTCGTTAACCGAATGCAAAAATCATTTTCGAAACCGAATAGTTTTACCAAATAATCATTCGGAATTCGAATAGAAAAGAACTCGAAACATTTAATAGACCTCCAGTGAATAGCTGGAGATACATGGTCGTGTTATATATCCTATATATAAAGCTGAGCTTGTTTACATACCGAAGCGATAAGTTTTTGCTGACTGATTCCCTATTCATAGTTAAGGAAATTCTAGAAACCAATAAAGGTTACTTTGTAGGTGTTATATTTTAATATTTATTTATTTTTTCATAATTTTGGTTAAGTATGAGTGGTTTTCAATGTAAATGGATCAAATGCACATAATGCAAGAGTAAACAATAACATAAATCAGGTAATCAAAAAAATAAATATAAAATAAGCAAAGGGCAGAGTAATTATTTACGTTAATGGCAAATATAGTAACCTCTTTTTACTTAATAACTGCATGCTATATGAATCTTTTTTAAGAAAATTACACGGTCTGTTGCAACTAGATTAATATGGCAAGAAATTATTTACAAATATTTTTATTTTCCATCTTTGCTTTGGAAAAAAATCTTTCTGGTGGCACTGGTGTTGCTGGAATCAATAAATATCTTTTTTGTATATAATATAATTCTGGCAGCAATAATTCATTCTCCTTCCATTTTTTTTGTGTAAATACGGAGTGTCTAAATATTTTTTAATTATGCATTCGGAAGAAGTGATAATACTTGAACGGTGCTATGTAAATTGCGATATATTTTTAACGAAGTGCTCCCAAACTGAATCGTGGTTATGTCTTGTTATTAATTCTGTAGTTTCTACATCATCTAAATATGTAGCTATTGCTGCAATTTTATTTTGATTTAAAGTAGCAAATCGCTTGTCGATGGTAATTTGTTTTCTAAGAATAATGCAATTTGTGTTGTTAGTAACTTGTTGTGGTGACCAGTAATTGTAATATACGATTTACGCTAACTGCTTTCTGATGTCCAAATATCAATTCTAACGGAGATATGGTCAGACTTGTGTTACTATTTTTTACTTTTTACTAACTTTGTTGTGTGATATACATATAAATATAAATTAGGCTACATCTTGGAGCTTAAAAATTTTCTATTTGGTAAGGTGTACTTTGGTTGTAATTTATTATAAAAGCTTATGAAGCCTTTATCTTCCATGATTGGTAATGGTTGAAAGTCTGCTGTTTCTTCAATATGGGTATTGTCTATGGCCTTCTTAAGCTTTTATTCGCTTTCCAGAACTAGTGTTGATCTATGGTAATTCCGACGACGGGGCCTGTTGCATATCAGAAACTATAGAAACAGCGGAGAGCTATTCACTTGCATGTTTGCGGGGAATAAGAGCATTCATATTTTCACCGCCGGATTTTTGAAAATAACTCCAAATTGATGAACGCCTTTTTCGTGAATCCAGTTTTTAAATAGATACATGTACTATCTATTTACCAAGCAGATGATACTGATTGTTTTGAAGAAGTATTGAAATAGATCGATGCTGCACGTACAGTGAGCAAAATTTAAAACTTACATATACGAACTAAAAAGTTACCAGCAATCGGCATGTCTGATACATTTTCTTAGATGCCATTAGACATAATTCTTTGTAAATAAATTTATAAACTACAACAAGCAGCTGCTTTGGCGACCTGCCGCAACGTTGTTTTTTTTGTAGTTAACAGCTATCCCCGTTGTACGTGTTTTATTACTATTACATATTCACAATTTTCCATATGTATGTACATGTGTACACGTATACAAACAGCATATATACACACACGATTCCTTTTTGTTTAATAAATATCTACAGAATTTTAAATCTCATTAATACTAGCATCACATAACAATGTTTAAAGACAAGCTGTATAACTCGTAGACTGTAGTCTTGATAAAAACCGTTTAAAAAGCCTTTGCTTTAAACGAACGATTCAGCAAAACTATAACCCATTTATGTTGGTATATAAGTTCGCTATTACATATAATATACATTCGGTTAACCTAATAACTCAAAAAGGTTTCGATTCATTTTTATTTAGATTTGTAACTTCTTAACGAATACTTTTGTGTAAATGAATGATTATTCGGTAAAACTACTCGCTTTCAAACACGATTTTTGCATTCGGTTATCGAGCGAATATTCCTTTGTCCTTACCGAATGATATTATCATTCACTAATCCAGATGGTGTTAGCTGTTTAATCGTCTGCTTAGTACTTCTATGAGTGTCAACGATTGAGTGACCGCTGTTCATTACCATGATTAATGATTAATGACTGTCGAAAACGCTTGAAGCCAACGAAGAAATGTTTGTTATTAAAACGCTACATGAATTACTCATAAATGTTATCTAATTTCTGCGCTTATGATTGTAACGACAGTTGATGATGAAATAAAACGAAACGATTAGAATAATGAGCTAGCTAATGACGGTTTGGTAGACTTCAATGAAGCAAGTGCTTTATTTTTCGTATCTCTCTGTTCGAAATATTCAAATAAAATAGAACATTGTTTATAAAATTCGGATTACAAATTATGCATAATAAAGCGCGATTTGTATAGTGTCCAAGTTTTTTTTGTTGTTTAATTACATCCTCCTCATGTTATGAATGTCATCTCCGAGTAATAAAATTGCATTGATTTAGATAAAACTGTAGTTTAACGTTCTTACAAATATCATACGCGCATATACTAAATTACAAATGTGTTTAGGCTTAGAAAATTGGCCTGCTTTGATCTAAGCCGGACGCTTTTAATCCACTCGCATTAAAATAAAAACTTTTACTATTCTTTACTACGTTTTAAGCGTACGTATATGTATCTCCTTCGACTCCAGATAATTCCCATTATAAACTACAACGCGTGACAGCATTTGTAAATAACTTTCCATTTCTTATTTGCCGGAGATTCTCAGGCAAATATCTAATTTTCCAGGCAAATACACGTGCGCTTGGGAGTTGCTATTAAAGGAAAGGGAAATAAAAATACTGGTATGTGCCAACTTTATGTAATCATTTATACGTATCTGATTTATGATGTTTAAATTCACGTAATCAAGTTATGATCGATGTTTAGAATATAAAAACGTTTGCTTTGAAAGATGTGGTCGTTGTATGGATTATTGTGTTAGCACTTTTGCGTGAATGTCTTGTGAACCAAACTAAATATCTACCAGACGCTTGGATATAAATTTCCCTTTTTTTTGTTCTCCATTATTGTCATTTACGATACATTGACAAAGTTATTTTATTGCAAGAACTTGAATCTTCTTGCAAAAATTTCTCCGAGAAATTTTTGATTCCAGATTGTAAAAATGTTCAAATAAATATTTTTCTTGGGGTTAGAAAATCAAATAGTTCAGGACAGAAAAACGCTTCTTTGAAGTAAATCAATTTTTAAATTAATTTCTAGATATATATCTATATGCTATATTGCACTTACAACTATTTTAAAAATATGTACGGAAATTCATGCTAGTCTTCTTAGACTGGCATTTACAATCTAATGTTGATAGTATATATTCATGGCAATAAGACCTATTTACAAATTCCATTCAAACATGAAAACAATGTATTCTTGTATTAAATTTTATGATAACAATAAAGCAATGGTGGGTTAATAGTAGCAAATTGGGGATGAATGCGTTATGTTACGAAATAAAATTGGCGGAAGGTGCTGATTCACCTGCTTTATATATTTTAAGCTATACATTCAGTACACGCCACCTCAGAGCAGAATGCGAAGTAGAAGGCTCAGATCAACGACAGAACGAGACAACCAATACATCCGAGTGATTTCCCTAAGAAATCGTCGCCTTACCGCACCAAAAATTATTCACAGTATCGTCAGCCAGTAAGTGAGTCGACTGTAGAACGTATACTAATAAAAGCCGGTCTGAGGGGTGGTATGGTTGGAAAAAATCACGGTTAAGTTCTATACACAAACGAAAAAGACTAAATTGGACAAAAAGGATGAATCGAAATCTGAATTATGCGAAAGTAAACGCCGCGCGTTTGTTCGTTGCTACCTTAGAGAAAGAATGTTAGACAAGTGAGTTTCAAAAACAGTGAAACATGGAGGAGGAAATATCATGGTATAGGGATGCTTGAAGCGGAAGGACTGGAAATTAATGAAAGTAGATGAATGAATAATAAAAGACGTGTATTTGAGAATCTTAGGAAACAATGTACCGCAACTAGATGTCAATTAAGTGGGGAGGGATTCATTAATCAGCCAGATAATGACGCCAAACGTACTGCAAATGTGGTTAAAGCTTATTTCCAATACAAATCTTCTACACCTATGACTAAATTAGTGCCTTTTTAGTCTGTGAATATACACGCTATATATGAAGTTCGGATCAAAAGGGAAAATCTTTTGTTTCCTTTTTTTTAATATAATTAAGCAATTACTTTCTACTTATCTTAAAACTAAATAAAATTAGATTTGACGAGTTACTATTTGTTTTGTAATAACTGGCATCTTTAGGAATAGTCAAATTCAAAATAATACTGCTTTCAAATAATATGAAGAATTTCAAGCACATTTTATTGTTATGTACTAAATTTCATCCAAACCTAGATAACAACGCTATAATTATATTATTATTGTTATACATCGAATAAATTGAGTTAAACTACGCATAGAGTACAGCGGCAAAAAATTAACTTAGATCAGTAACTATTGCGTTTAAATAGGCTACATAGCTGGCAAAATACTGGCGTGATTTGTTTCGCACATTTTCGTATGGTGCTTCCGGTCACACTTGTCAACTTGCCAGGTTCGTAGTAAGTACGTATCGTCATCCGCAGTGCAAAAATGGGAATAAGCAGAGAGGATACTTACGGTAACCATCGATGCATGCTGCTCTTGGCGTGAGGTAGTTGATCGTCTTACCCTTATGTTCTTTTGAGCCTTGTAAGTATGTAATTAAGTATATCGAACACAATGAAAACGTATCTCGGTGGGTATGTGTAAAGTTTGAGACGAACTATTGATGTGCTAAGATAAAAGCGTATGTAGAAAGCATGTAAAAGTACAGAACACATAATTAAAAGACGTGGGGTGCCACCGAAAGAGTTCGATTTACTGTTTATGTCTCTTGATTGTAACTTCGCCTACTAGATAATCAATCGTTTCGACACTTTTAGAATAAAGACAATCCCAAGAGGAAGCGACCATCATTACATTGCTATCTACTACCCACGCGTGAAGAAATAGAAAAGAATCAAAGCCGAAGTAAAAGGGGTTATGTATTGACGAAACGATAGGCCGAAAGAAATATTATAGTATGTGTACTGGAATCCTCTAAAGTCTACTGGTAAAGAAAGTACGATGGTAGTACCCTACAAAAAATATTTATGAGTAATGGTAATTTTCTTCTAATTCGATCATATGAATTCATTTCAAAATCTTGCATTAGTTTCAGCTTTCTCTTCCTTCTAATACGCTATATAAGTACTCATGGCTTATACACGTATGTATGTATTACCTCTATAATTAGTTTGTCATTTGCAACAACAAAAACTATTTGGAGTGATGTCAAGTTTGTAGCTTATGGTGCTCAACACATATCGAGAAAACTACGGATGCGTTATCAAGAGAAGGTTGTAATTATTGTAACAGCGTTGTTAAAGGTTTTTAAAGTGCGCTAAACGAAGCGTTGCTGATTATTAATATCAAAATTGCGCAACAGTCCAGCGTGGGATATATACATACTGCATTCGGCCGCATACACTATACTTATCTAACTAATAAATTAATTTTTTTCTCGTCATCCCGTTACCATCATCAATCACAGAGAACAACATAATATTAAAATACCTTCTGACAGTAATCATCATACAAAAGTAGTATGCGAAGTCGAGGCAGGTAACACTTACATACGCATACAAAATTAATAATGCCATTCAACACTAAATTTCATAATTTTCAATTTTCTCACACGTATACCTCGTACACGTGCAAATATACAAATGCTTTAATTTAAAATTTTAATAGCGTTGATTTCCTGTTTCTCTATCCCGTCGCATAAATAGTATAACGATGACATGAAGATGACACGTAAATTGATAGTTTCTTCTCGGCGGCACGTCAGCATCAGTCTTAAAATTTGTTTCCTCGCATTCTATTGTATCTATACGTTTCATGACACTGTTTAAGACGCACAACAATAGATTACGAAAAGCGGGAACCACCTCGTCGCTAGAATTGCGTATATATAGTAATAACTGTGGATTGTAAACGATAATAGTTATACTTTTATGCCGCCCATCAAGCGTGTTTGAAATCTGATCAGTGACAGCTACATGTGTACTATATATACACTCCCATATATTGCACATTTTCTAATTTGGATGGAGGTTGTATCTTGCTATCATTATTGTTATTTATGCATCGGTGAGAATCGTTAATGGAACAAGAGACGCACCTGTTTATGAGTGGTTCCATTGATAGCCATCGAGAAAAGGGGAAGCATAAGATTGAGGTTGCAATTGGTAAAGATTCCGAGTTTTAAAAAGGACTACTAAGTACAGCTAATGCAATACTAGTAGCAACGATGATGATGAGCAATTCTATTGACTGTCGAAAGCGGTCAAGAAAAAACAACTCATTACAGAAAATTAGTTTTCAGCCTAATAAGCAGAACACAGTACGAACTTAAGAGTTGTGATTCATCGTTAGAGAACTACTTCCCTGTGATACGAATATTAACGATCTGAATTAGCTAGACACATCTGCAACATTACGTAAGCTTTCACATTCTTTTCGGAAAATGATGTTCATCATGTTGTAAAAATGTTCTTGTTTAATAGGAACAACTGTTCAATGTCCACTGACGCAATATTTGCATACTTTTTTTTGTATAATCATGGGCGGGGCTTTAAGCCCAAAGAGCAACACGACCAGTACTTCGCCTATTGTGCACCCATGTGATTTTATTTCAGTCGACCGAGTTGTACTTCAGCAACAAAGTCCATAATCCGTTCGAGCGGTAATTTTCCTAACTTGGGTCCGTCAAACTGAGCATCCCCAAGATGAACTTGTCTTTCCTTGCAGACTGCAGGGCAGTCGACAAGAAGGTGCACAGGAGTTTCCTCTGCTCTCCGGCACTTTCTACATGAAGGAGAGTTTACTATACCCATGCGACGCATGTGTTTATTCAGTGCACAGAGTCCAGTTAAGATCGCTCAGTTTGGTTTTACTCATTAGGACTGCCTTACACAGTCTTCCCTCACCTGGATAAACGTAAACACAACACACTTCTGTAAACCAGAGAAACAATAGCGCTGCGGTGGTAGTAAAACGAAACGGTACTTAGTTTCTGGATAATCCATCAATATCGATTAACCACTATAAACTTTGCTGAAGCTACAGATAACATAAAACAGAAAACATATAAAAGAAGGAAAGATTACCTTCGTAATATGCTCAGTACTAGTTAAGCCATACTTCTTAGAACATTAAATATTGGCTTAAATAACAAAGCCAACTCCAACCTTTTTTGCATAATTTCGGCTAGCATGTAGAGTCAGACAAGATTCATATCTTATTCTTTTTTTACAACTCTTAACCTTAATCCCATTACCATATTCATGATACTTGAAAAGCATAGAATTGTAAAAGAAACGCGAAACGAGAAATTTGAAATTCATATTTCTAATCTTAAAGAACATAAAAGTACGGCGGTACTTCGCAAGGTCGTACGTGTCTAGTTCGTTAATATTATTAGTAGTAAAACGTTGAACAATTATTCACTCTAACAAATGTGAAATTTAACAAATCGTAAATTCGTTAATTTATTCTCTTGCTCTTTTTCCGCTAATGTGTGTAGCCTGTTTCGTGGTATAATGTTGACGTTAATGTTTATAGTTATATTCGTATGTAGTAAAACCATGAGTTCATTGCTAATATTATGTTAAATATTTCCATGATAATCGGCTATATCGGCTATACTTTATTGATAAATACTCGATGATTGAGAGACCAGATTTTATTTCTGTTCGTATTACTCATGACAATTATTTCATACAGCTTATTAGAATAGTTTGCAACTGGAATAATTAATAGTAACACTTAAGTACTAATTTTTATGTTATTCACTTCGAATTTGTGTATTTTAAGGATAACACGTTTCGTAAAAGTCGTAATGCAATGAGTTTATTTTGTTTCTTTTTTCATGATGCATAGTTTTAATGCAAGAGCAAGCAACTTGAACTATGTTTGATCTGAGATAGGGACATGCGTGTTGAAATATTCTTGAATGTAACGTGTGCTTAACACTTCACATGTAATAGAACTCATACGGCATATATTTCAACGCATGTTTTTTAAAAAGGCACTTAAATTTTGTAATTGTATGTGGATATTAAACGTTTAACTACATTCTCTTTATTGAAACACAAAATAATGGTGCCAAATACAGCCAATACTCATGGTATTGGTGAAGGTAGTGAAGAGCTTTATTAGGTTAGGTATTGTTTTCTAGGCATTTTAGATGTGCTTTTAATACGTCACGGTAAGACTGAGAAGTCATTTACAAGTGCAGTTACCCTACGCACTGTTTGTGCGCACCCTTTCTAGTTCAGCAATCCATGTGTTGCCCAAGAAGAGGGTTGGGAAACTGTACCCATTTGTTTTCGCTTTCCATTTGAACCGACAGACAAAAATACTCACTTGAGCTGTAAATTAGTAATACTCTAATATATTCTTCCTATTATTTATTTTCTTTTATAAGTTGCACACGAACGGAATGAAAGTTCTGTACCAAGAGGATACGTATTTTAGATGCCATCTAATGTTAATTGTCTAGTAAGTGTAAATTTAACTCACGCAATAATTTATTCAAATCTTTTTAATAACGTGTGATTAACAGTAAAGCCTACGGCTAGTGTTGTTACCACTATACGAAATATTAGTTATTATAGAACACTCCCGCATATACATATATATTCTTTAAGTCGCAGCCAGTTTTTCCCAACGTATAATTAATTTTCCGTACCCAGAAGCTGTGATCTAATCATACGCAATCGATTTATGATAAACTGCTGATGTATAACGTATAATAATTCACATACATAAAGACGTAGTTATTAGTGTCACATGTTACGAATATATACGGTACAAATGCCATTGAAAAGAAATCAAATTGATCCAGATGACAGGCAAGACATTTAACGGCTCCCAATAACTGTTTTTACGATATCATAAAACATTTCCTTTGAAATTGTGTTCTCGGCGAAAGAATTTAAATGGGAAATCCCTAACAACACGAAAGTGATGCTCTCTTTTAAGTTTAGCTCGTTAAAACACTGCTTCTGCATTTTTTAATACCAGAAATTATTAATTGGTATACCTTATAATAAAAGATAATATGTAAAATAGAAATGCATACTTTTGAAATAATCTTTTACAATCAAAGAAAAGCATTCCCGCATCGAATTACAAGTCACAAATATATTTAAAATGAAATATGTCGGCTGTCTATCTTAATATACTGGAATAAATCATCAAGTTTAACATTCAATTCGGCATCAACAAACACCTGCTCATATCCACACGGTTAGAAGCGGCCAACTGCAACGAGCGTCCAAATATTTGGGCAGGAGATTCCATCTGTGCCGTGATTAATATGAATGCGGGGAAATTAATACGATTCTAATTATCTCTGTACGTCACTTTTCCTGCGTGCAAGATGACGCCTCAGCAATGAAAAATCTGATACGGATCACAGTAATTGAACAACAACATTTTTCAACATCAATCACTGGGCGTTACATTATCTAAATACGATCATGTCCAATGCAGCATATGTAAACAAGTTGAACTCAACCTAGAACTTTAATAATAATAGAACACAGAAAGCAATTTGAATTGGTAATGGTTCATTGCTTCAGTATCAACGCTATTTGAATGTAAATAGATTTAAATTAAATTAGCTGTAAAATTACAAAGAAATAGAAACGTTCAAACAAATCTTCTCGGATTGCACAATTTGCGACGCACGATTATTATTACACTTTCACAATGCGTGCATGAAAATGAAGATAAATGATAATTATAAATACCGCTGCCACCGCTAATTGATTCATCCATCTTTAGTAATTACTTTATACTAATACTATCATCTATCATTGCAGCTTAAGCTTACGTCGCAATCTTAATATAAACAATAATTATCTACAGAGCCTGGCATTCAGTTCACGGTCGCAGATCTTGAAGAGTAAAGAACAGGCAATTATAAAGTCGTTAGAAAATACTGCAGTCTAGTATAAGAAGTTTCATTTACTTGCTCTGGTAGAAAATAGAGATAATCATTAATACTGTAGTTGCAGAATCTGGCAGATTCACAATACTTAATATTCATTCATTTACAAAGAATAATTGTTATTTCGTTTTGTTAAAAATGATAACTTTGAGTCATGTTATTACATATTGTCGTGAAATGGCAGGGTCCGTAACACTATGATTTCTTTGAATTAAGGATTTTGCTTTATATAAATACTTTATATGACTAGATTAAGTAAAATAAGAACAGATAAAGGAATTTAGAGCAAAAACTAACAATATATGTATTAATGAAACAAGGCTATATCAACGTTTGTACTGGCAGTACGTATTTTCGGGCTTGTTGGCCGTGGTCTTGACTACGTATATGTCGACGTTTCGCTAAACATTGCGGGTGGCATCTTCAGGATGATTTTGACGGTTCGCTAGTCGTTTGACTGATGTCAGCTGCTATGTTTGGCAAACATCACCATTAGTCAGACGACCAGTGAACCGTCAACATCTTCCTGAAGATGCCAGTCGTGATATACGCTATATCACTTATAACGGGAAGTGATTTCGACAAAAACCTAACGTAGTTCCCAGTTAGCTAAATTTTTGAAAAATAATGTAATAAATAATTTTAATGCAAATAAAGTCCTTTTCTTTAGTTGCCTACTCAAACACGCAATTTGATGTACAAATGTAGATCAGGAAATCCTCGATCTCCCCAGTAGGACGCTGACAACGGAAAGGATCAACGGTGTTTTTCCCGGTTTTCACTGTAGAGACACTGTTCACCTTATATTTTTAGATTTTATACAATAATAAAAATATAATATAAATTGCATCTAAATAACTCTGGATATTCGCATAAACAAGAAGCTCACAAATGTGTTGATGCTATTTATTAGCTATTCACGTTAACTCATTTGTTCGATCAAATAATATCACTATATCCTGACAAATGCCTTCGGTACGTCATCACGGTAACGAAAATTTCCTATGTATTTCCAGAAATGGATATGTTGACTTTGGATGTAATCTTTGCTAATTGCCGTGTGTGTTAAGTATTTTTGTGTAAGCTTTTACGCAACAAGATTACAAACTAGTCAAACATATTCTGCAGACCCGCAAATATGTAATACGTTATAAAGCACGTAAAAATGATATTTTCTACTACGGCAAGGAGATAAAAGAAGCGGTATGGTGTGAAATGAGGTTGAATCAGCTCAGTAGAGTGAATAAGATCAATAGTTTACTGGTAACATTGCTTTATAACATTACAATGGTTACGATATTTTTTAACCGATTGTAGGATATATTAAACAGTCACCACATTTTTATTAAAAATGATTACTTACAGAAAATACTATTTGCTTACTCTAAGATGATAATCTTCGTTGCATTTCTTTTTTCCACCTCTAGGGAAGCATTATTTCTTGTTTGAATGAAGTAACAGTGATTTTTTTATTGCTGAAAAGATTTTACTTTCTTTTACCTATAGAAACTATTTGTCATCCTAACCTTATTACCTCATTGTAATTTCAACTGAAAAGTGTAACTTCTATCCAGATAATAATTCTAAACCTTTAATTGAGTTCAAGACCAAAGAAAGAGATTAATATGGTTTAAAAGACGTGTATTTTGCATTCTTCATAATTTCCGGCCAGGTTATATTAATTTTAACACTCAACTTGTCCCCGTTACATATATAGCGTGGCAATAAATTTTATACCTCACTCATAAATTCTCTCATAAATATGACACATTTCTAATGGCCAAAATTATTGTTTTGGCATGGAAGTACGAATTAATATATTAATCGTGGCGTTTGCTCACCACCTTCGAAGATTAACATTCCGTATACATAAAAGTAAATTATTTCTCGAAATTTGAAAAGTGGACTAACATTACGTATTTGGAAAATATACTGTTAGAAAATAACGTGAAAGAAGGGAATATCATTTCAAATTCTTTTCTACTAGAGATGATTAAATTTAGATTATAATTTCATCAAGTGTTTACTATAAACAATTTTGCTACTAGTAGTTCTGTAAAAGTCTAGCGCTTATGCTATAATGTCGCTTCTTTGTTTTATCACTCACCATTTAAATTGGATAAATTTCCCAGTAAATTAAAATGAGGTTTTCGTTGGCTTTTCTGAATTTGTTGCTCCTGGTGTGATACAAGGAAGCGTGGTTAGTCCCACCTTGTTTACTATATCCATGAATGATATTAATTCAATGTTCCAATAATAAAATGAAACCAATAGTCTACGTGGAAGATACAAATTTAATAATAAAAGGTGTAGATTATAATAAAATTAGAACTGTGGCTCCTTACGAATAAAGTACAACTGAATAATGATGAAACTACACGACACGTGTGATATTAATGTTCAGTTTATTTCACCATTGTGCACGTAGTTGATGAGTGCTGATAAATGGTAAATGAATATAGATAAATGTAGTATGAATCGTATAGAGAAGAAAGCTACAAAAGTCATAGAAACAAAAGTTTTAAATGAAATTAGAGGATGCTCTAATCTTACTCTACCTCCAACAAACGCCAATTACACAAAAGTTCAACAAGAAAGCAATGAGAAATTTGGAATAAAATTGGGTATAATCAAGTACAGAAAAGAAATATTATTAGATAGCGTTATATAGTAGCCATTTAGCAAGTATAAGCAGGATATATTTGTTTAGGAAGGAGAGTTTCAATAATGTAGCTGTTTACAACGAAAGCATATTCCTCAGATGAGTATTTCAGTTGCTCCAATTAATATTCGTTGGTATAATATACTATCTCTATGACGTTTTCCAAATTAATTATGCGACCATAACTATTAACTTCACTTATAATAGCTTAACAAACACTACAAATCCGTGTATATATGTGTCTACGTATTGCGTTTCGTCTAGCCATCCACTTGAAATGAATACGTAGGCTCCCACGGCGGTAGTCAGCAGTAAATGAACTGTTTCCGGAATTGCACCGTGTCATAGTAAGGTATAAGAGGGGAAAGTAGAATAAAAATAGAAGGAACACAAAAAATAAAAAGGAAAACAGGTGAAAGGAAAAGTTAAGAAAAAAGAGAAAAACAGAGGAGGGACAGAAACAAGGGAAAGAGAAAGAAATGTCGAGATCTCGCCCTCTTTTTCTATTTTTTTTCTTCCACCTCTCACCACTTTGTTTTTTATTTCCTTGTTTTCTGTTTACTTTTACGTTATCTTCTCCTCTTATACCTTATCACGACACGCTGCAATTCCGAAAACAGTTCGTTTATTAAATATTCATTTACTTATATTCTTCCCAAATTGAGAAACTATTTAACGGACCAAAGAGTTATTAAGAGATAATAGCGGCATGCTGGCAAATCATTTTGCAAATTTTTACAAAAAAAAACTGTATACTCGAAAAAAGATATGTCTGGAAGAATATCGGTTGGTCCAGTTAATCGTAGATATAATTGGACGTTGCAAAGATTTCAATATGTATGTAAACGAACAAAATTCAGTAACAAAACATAAAAAGCAGTAAGTATGAAACAATGAATAAATTCATCCTGTATGCAGCGAGAGCAGGCGACTTATACTAATTCTATTTCAACTTTACCGAGAGAAAGATTATTAAAGATTAACCGTACCTAAAGTTACCTAATACAGCTTGTCATGTTACGATTTCAATGTAAACCATATACAATATGTAAAAATAAATACAGATGAGAACAATACTTGCAACTCATTATCCCATAAGGTATACAAATGTATGTATATATTATGCTTCGGCACTGCAGTGTATCTGAGCATGTACAGGTGGCCCTTGCTGTCAAACCCATTGAACCATTTTAGTCGAATCACCGTAGTGTTTACGCATAAATAACTGTCACGCCCATATAATTTCGAAAGAGGAAAAAAACTGATTCAAGGGGTATTGACGTCTTACTGAACATACTTAGCAGATTTACGTATACAGTGTGCGTTAAAGTGCCTTTTGTTCCCCATTAACTTCTGAACGGAAACATCGAAAATAATCGTTTTGTTAACTTCGATAACTTTACCATATACGATAAAGAAGAAACCAGGAAAACGAGCAAGCCACCCAAAATCTCCTGTGCGTCTAATCTATTATTTCAGAATCTTATATTTCAGGTATTTACTTTATCGTTTGGAAAAAATCGTTTGTAAAACAAATTATTTTCGGATATCCTGGTTATCAAGTCCTTTTGCGCAGTTTTTGCCACTCAGACATTTACCGTCTTAGATTTTGGTCGTATAGGATTCACAATCATTTCCATAAATATATCTATTTGTTGTATCCTTTGAAATACGTGGGCATACAGTTTTTTTATTAATTTACAAAACGCTAGACAACTCTTTTCGAATTTCTCATAATTCCTAAGACAGATATAAAAAACTATTTTGAGTAGAAATGGAGTGCTTTTTACTGACGCGTTTCATTTTTCACCTCATAGTTGGTACGTGGAAGATATTCCTCAAAAAACTGTCGTTCCATTTCGTCATGTTTTTGGAAAAGGTTAATTTTAATGCATGACGATGCTAAATTACAATAATAATACATACGAGCTTAGAAAAAGAGAAGGAAAAAAATATGAAAAATTAATAAAAATATAAGTATGGAAATCACATTATATTATGTAGTTAAAATGGATCTCAAGTCATGGAAAACATACATAGTTCTTTGAATAAGAAATCATTTTGTTTATTCTGCGAAAAGCTGCTCCAATTGTAGACCAGGGTTGGACTATATGCTGGTACACATTTCATCAATGTACTGAGAGAAATCCATACTTGGTGTGCATAATCTGATAATGACGAAGGGTAGTTAGGTATGCAAACGGCCTCGTTTGCAGCGGAAAAAGTGCTTTTCCACCACGACAATGTATCTGTTCATTCATCCCACATCGTCGTGTCCAAATTGAACGAGTTGCGCTACGATTTAGTCTCTCATCCTCTACATTCACCGGACCTAGCCGCCAGCAACTGTTTCCTATTCCCAAACTTAAAAAAAATCTCTGGGAGGAAAGAGATTTGCCTCAAATGAGATCATCGCCGCTACAGATGGCTATTTTACTAACCTGGAAACATCCTACTTTTCCGGAAACATTTTAAGTCGCCCTCGTACGTATGGATGCAGGAAGAAAAGTCATATTCACTGATTTCCTTCTTTAATTTTTCGATGAGGAGCGTTAAAAATTTTTTAAACACTTTCGTTTCGTTTGTTACTACAACACCATTAATGTTCATGCACATGCAAAGCTACTTTATCACATAAGGAATGGATTAGGTAGGTGCAGTAGATATATGACTAGCTTCCATAATCCTGAAGGCAAAACTTGAAAGTATTCTTATTAGGGACTAACAAATCCAGAAAAATATCAAGAATTTACATCTTCAATGGCCCCTTCAAAGAAGATAATATTGCGAAGCGATAATTTCGAAGAAAGTTAAGAACGCTGTAATTTAGAATTAAAGAAGATGTTATCCGAACGTAAATTCGAATCTCGGTCGATCTAATTGAACATGTCAAAATGAAACGAATAAATTCTTATTGTAATGACTGGATTATACGTTAAACACGACTACTTCAATCGTACAGTTGGCATTATCCTTTCTAGTATCTGTAATAGCGTGTCATTTCTCGTTTCTGACTGATATACATAGCTACATATTTTAACACAAATCTATCGCATACGCACCTACGTATGAATACCTTGTTAAAATCGATTTGTAAAGATGCTATTACAACATTGGTATTTCGCCTTGCTTGATGATAATCCCGAGATCGATAATGATAAGGCAGTCTGACGTTTATTTTCGTTCACGGGATAGTAACAAAATTACCAGTTACAGCAGATTTATGGATTTTTGTGTGCGAAAGAAGCGGAATAACTACACTAGGGTGACAGAATAAAATAGACACCAGGTAAAGCGGTATAAATATGTAAATAGCTAAATTCTAAGAACGAATTAAGAACTCTCTCTTGTCATTAGGGTAGGGGTAGATGTATCGGAAGGAATTCGTCATTGTTTAGTATCGTTACAACGATGCCTCGCTTACAAGGTTCGAGTGATATTAGCGACTTCACCCGGGATCGCATCGTTGGCCAGAGTCAATGCGGCGCTTCGCAACGTGAAATAAGTAAATTTTTAAATATTCCGTTGTCCCCACAGTTAACCGTGTGATTACACAATTTAAACGCAACGAAAAGACAACAGTGGAGCCAAGACCAGGTCGTCCCGGACCTTCTGAAAGAAGTAAAAGGGTGCTTGTGCGCGAAGTGTTAAGAGAACCGCGAAAAAGTGCAGCTGAGCTTGCGGAAACTTCACAGAAAAGTCAGCGCACCATTCTGCGATACCTCCATAGTGTGGGGATGTATAAAAGAGTGGCAAAGAAAAAAGCTCTCCTTACGGCGTTTCAAAAACGGCGCCGAATGGCTTGGGCAATCGAAATGCGAACGAAGCCCGAAGAGTTTTGGCGGTCTGTCATTTTTTCATACGAAAGCAGATACTGCCAATTCAGTGATAGTGGTCGTACGTAGGTATGGAGACGTTCGTCGCAGCAACTTGACGACAGATTTTTGCATCAGACGGTGAAATACGGCGGTGTGAACATCATGGTGTGGGGCGCGATATGGTATGGTGGAAGATCGTAATTAGTAATCTGCGACGGGAATATAAATGCGGCAAGATATATCCAAATATTAACAGAAGGACTACTACCGATATTCGACAACGCCATTTTATCTAAAGAAGACGCCACTTTTATGGAGGATGGAGCACCCTGCCACAAAGCAAGAACAACAACCGCATGGAAAGAGGAACAGGGGATTCGGATTTTACCATGGCCAGGCCAATCACCAGACATGAATCCGATAGAGAATGTTTGGCACATAATCCAGACAAATATGGCGAAACGACCCCGAAAACCCAGCAATAAGGAAGAACTCGTGGCAGCTGTTACAGAAGAGTGGTTAAATATTCCAGAAGACACCATTAATCATTTAATAGATCCTATGCCACGACGACTCGCAGCACTTCACGCAAGTAAAGGTGGATCGACAAAATATTAGTCTAATTTAAAAATTTTAAAATATTTTGTATATATAACGAGAATAGTATCTTTTTTTTTAATTAGTAGGTGTCTATTTTATTCTTTCACCCTGTGTACATTACTTGTATATACATACGTACATATGTATATTAGTTGGCACAGTGGAAAATAGAACCGATCAATTTTATTATCAAAAGTAACGTTCCTCTAGGACATAGTGGTGCTATTAGGATTATAAACCGAGTTGCGGCTTATGACGACTAAAGCAAAAGTAATAAAAGCACCAACACTTTTATTACTTTCGCCCTTAATAAAGTGGCAGATAATATTGCGCTAGAAAAGGCTACTTATCGATTGGTTATTTCGATTATGGTAATTACGTGGTCCAGCGAACAGAAACCAATGACCTTACCCACTGCTTTTGCATACAGGGTTTGTAAATTTGAACCTTTCATCTAATATCTATAGATACATTTTTGTGTTTTGTGATTAATTCACTGCTTTTTATAAAAATAATGCTTACTACAACAGCATAAAAACAATGGTAAAGTGATGCAATTCTTTTATGTTGAATAATTACTATAATCTTGTCCTCAACGTGACTCAAGATAGACAAAGTTGACTGGAGTTATCAAATTAAATAAAGATTAACACTTTAATAAGTGAAATTTATGAATAACAACTGTTTTTATATCTGTTTTTTATTGTTCTTGAACTTTTTAAGATTTAGCGAAAGTTCAAAATGAATCAAGACCCTACTCGACTGTATTTTTTATTACTCGTTATTCACCGTTACTCTACTGTATTCGAATGTACGACCGGAGATGAGAACTGTATTTTAATCGTTTTATTACCACCAAACGCTTTTCCTTTCTTTATATGGTGGATGCTAAACGTTTTATAAATTATCGTTCTTTATGAATGTCGAAGTTTATTACTTTACTAGACAAATGCAGAAAATTATTGACGGTTGTCATACCGCACAGAGAGATGCACTTCCTTATTACAGTGGTCATCGTTCGTGGTCTAACGGCTGCGGGATTGCTCAGTGCAGTTCCTTTTAGCGGACGTACATGCATATATAGATACGCGCAATACATATAAGTATGCACATGTGAAGAAGTACGTATTTGCTTAGGTATTGCGTATGAATGATATATATGGTCCGAGATTAATGAATGGAGTAAATTTGCATTATGCGTTTCCATCAAGGCTATATATACTTCTTGTATCTATTTTTATATAGACGTATTCATTTTCTTTTATGTTCTTGACTAAATTTCATGAAGAAGCATTGCCAAGTGAAATGAAGTATATCGGTTAAATTAAATTCTTACCTTTGATTTAATAGTTAACAAAAAAGAGCTGTTAACAGTATAATAGTGCGGTGATACGGAATTCTAAAAAGTTATTATTAGCTAAAGAATCCTCACTGCAATTATATGTGTACACTCAAGTAAATAAATAGATAGCTGATATTTCACTGTAAGTTATCCAGTGTATCTATTATCAGCTTAATATCCAATACATTCCGTATGTGCGGCTAGTATGTTATGTAAATGTTATTGTAAGCAGTACGTATTATCTAATGAATCTAATATGTTCACCGCTGAGGCATACATCATCCAACTAGCTCTGCTATGTAATTAGCATAAAAGATACGTTCAAGATGTTCAAATGCAACCACCGGTTCATAAACACGCGGTAATAAAATTATAAAGTTTAAACTATTACAAAAAAAATAATTATAATTGAAATACTACTGGTACACCCTTTACGAGATTTTCCATTACTATTGTAGGTTGTCACATGTTTCTTCTCGAGTACGGTCGGGTATTTTCGCAACGCTCAGTTTTAAATGATTCCAAACGCGCTCTTTCTAATTTCAACTCTTTCTCTTTACCTACCATCGCAGACATATCCAATTAAATACTTATACTATAGTATGAGAAGATATTGTGATTTGGATGGATTAAAAGGCGCTGTCAAATATCTTTTAATGAAATAATGGATAAACTGGCCAAGGAGCTTTTGTCTAAATCCCTACTTCCAAATTGAAGATACTGTGGAGTGACTACATCATTATTAAACAAAGGCTTCACTATAAATGGCAAAGTATATACGACTATTCACGCCATTTAAGAATTATAAACTGTTATATGATTTTTCCAATTACGAGAAAGAAAAAAGTGGTTTTATAATGTCAATACCAAACAGAATGGATACTCCCAATTAATAATGTTACCGTTTAAACACCGCCGTTTCCTTACATATTTGTACGAAATCCTTTTCGTCGACATTGATGTTTGCACTTTTTGCAAATACGAAGTAATCACATAAGATTCAGTTGCATAAAGCATAAATTAAAGACAACAGACTAACAAAACATCTGCTAAAAATGCGATTCCTAATTCCGCTACACGCCAACCATGTCCTAGCTCAATATAGATGGGACGTAAACTAGAGAGCTTATATGTACATGTGTGCAGACAATATCACAATTTAGCTGAGATCAGATGATTATTAGCTGAATAGAAGATCACTGAAATTAAACTTATTAGTGTTAAAAGGAGCATTAACAAAATTGGTTGTGTAGTAGAGTTTGAATTTATCAGAATACATAAAATTTCTAAGCCAGGTTGTGCAGAAATGTGACCAGTTTGAAAGTGTTATGTGCGATTTCTAATCAGCTACTAAGAAACAACTTTACCACATAGAAATAGTTTAAAGTATAATCTTACATTTATGTGTCGATGCAACGGTGCACTGATGGAAGCGCCAAGAATACAAGCCAAAGAATCGCCGCTTAATTTTTATGTGTTAAGTACATTAGTCATTTAATGTTTACAAATGACAAAAATTTCATACCTAGGATAAGACGTATAACCCGTCTTACCCAAGTCAAAAAAAAAATACTGGTATTAGTTTAGGCGTACACATTTTTAAGATCCCCGAGAAAGGAACAATTCCTGAAATTATTTTAAATTCCTTATAACAGCAAAGGTTTACCACCATATAGGAGCGCATTCCAGTGAAAGACAGGAAGCTGCATGCCATGATCAAAGCACGGTTGGGTAATTCAGTTACCGTGTAATCAGACGTACCGTAGACTAAAAATGGATGTGGTTGCTCTATATTTCGTCCGGCAAATGATTATAAAATGATATTCTAACCCAATTCTCTCTTATAATTTCCTTCATCTGAAGTGGAAACAATCGTAGGAGTCGTGAAATGTGTACAGGATAGTGGAAGTTCTAGAACATGTATTATGTCGAATTCGAAAAGCGTTTTGTCAGCTATTCCGAATCATCAAATGCTTCCCATTCATTGAGTTGAAACAAAATGGTTACTGTTCTACTGAGTTAAGAGTAATTCAAACATGTTGCAAGTGTTCAATTCATTAACCAAGGACGATGTTACAAAGGAATTTTCCAGAAACCAAGGTTTTTAATATAGATTAAAAATATAAATTATACAACTTCCAGGTAGTCTCAATTCAACCATTTGAAATAAATAGGTTAAGTGTAAAGACGAAAAAGAAGATCTAAATCACTTGATCTTAAAATGTAACACTTATAGCTAATAAACAGCAACTTTTGCGGGAATTGACATATGAACGTGTACCATAAATATTATACAGATTTTAAGGACGAACAATATCAAAGTTTATGGATCGTTTCCGATATATATTAGGCAGTTCAAACTATTAGTGTATCTGTGGTTAGTTATCTCTCTATGCAAGTTTTCTCTTTTTCCGTTGCCCTGCTTCTTGTATGTGTTGAATAAAATCGTTTCAGTGGGTCTCGAAACGAGAAATTAAATCACAGTTAAAACACAAAGTTGTAGGTAGTCTCATGTATGTCGTGACGGAATTAAATGAAACAGATTTTGGTGGCAAATGAATTCTGTCATTTCTTCTCTCTCTTTTAACTTCTACGTTCTTCAACATTTTGAATTCCAATACATTTTTATACATACAAGCACAATGCTTCTATTAGTTACCCTAGCAGACCAATATATTCAGTAAGTACACACCTTTTAACTCTCAATCAATACATAGAACTTGATTTCAACAACAAAAATTCTGCAATAAAACGATGAAACTTTTTTTAATTCTGACTTCGCCTAAATACGTAGTTCAATCCTGTTAGTTGCATACACACTTGTCGATTGTAACAATTTGATACTTTCATTTCACGATAATTTTTTGATTACAATTAAAGTGAAATCGCCAGCGTCATTTAGAAAAAAATTAATTACGGTTGTAATTACAAGTTTTATAGCTTTCTAATCAACGGCTATACATGATTAAAGTAACATAAAAGTCTTATAATCATGTATAAGGATGTCATCTGTTTACTCAGAAGCAAAAAAAGTAAATCTAATAAATCGGGAATGTATTAGGTTTAGCAATTAAAACAAGATATAAACGTTTCGCAAAAAAGTTTAATAGATACGTACAGAGTAACGCAGTAGTGCAAATTTCTTTTGCTAAGTTTTCCAATGATTTGATCATATCAAAAAAAACTTTAGACAGAAAATGGTTGAGATTACTGAAGTATATATGTAATAATGTAATGTATATAATGTTATACAAAATGGTATACATTTTGGAGTGGTTAGTGTACGTACTAAACAAGAGAATGATCTCTTAAAAACAAATCATCCTATATACGCCAGTACAATTTTGAATTTTATTTGTTTGCTATTCACGATTTTTTCATAAAAAGTTTTTTTTTGAATTACTAACAATAACGAGGCTGCCACATATACTGCACAATTATATAAACGATATATAATTTGATTACTTTTATCAATTACAAATTTGATTTCCAATAATCTACCTAAGTTCTCTTTTTTATAAGAATCAATTTCTATGAAGCTTTAGTTACCATTTTTATGACTGCATTTTTATTGTTCGAATCACGGTGAATTAATATCCTATTGAAATGAATACATAGGCTACCAAGGCCGGAATCAGTAACACACGAAATGTTTCCGAGATTAGATCATGCAGTGCGAATAGTAAAGTACAAAAGGAAACGGAAGTAAAAATAAAAAGGAAAAACAGAGGCAGAGAAAGCTTGTAAAAACTACAGGAAATGGGAAAAAACAACAAACAGGGACAACGAAAGGAAAAAGAAAGGAGGGAATAAGAAAAAGGAAAAAGGAAAGGGAAAAGCTTTTTTAATGGATATAGAGTCTCTGCTTCTTACTGAGGCAGCGTGATGAGCCGCGTATTCGGGCCCAACAGTGTATTTTCTTGCGGATATTTAATATATTTAAATGTTTATTATATTGGTGCCAATACTCTAGAGATCTTCGTGTAGGTACTATACAACACAGCGTTACTAAATCGATTTAATGCTATATCTATAAAACATCGAAAAATATAAACATTTTAAAAATTTTTGTTTCTGAGGCAGTAGGGTGTAAGTGATGTAATTTGCGACGCAAAATGTATGCCGTAATACTTTTTTAATGCTTAGGTAAATCCCATAGCATACTTACATTCAATTAAGTTGTTTTCTCAATTAGAATTTGTTAGATTACTTTTGAGATCGTGTGGGAGAACAAGTGTTGCAAACAGCAGCAGCCTGAACTCCGCCAATTTCCTATATTTGTTGGCATTTTAATTAATTATGTGTGCAACGAAAGGAAATAATGACGTGAATTATTAATTAATAATTGAGTTTAGGCATTGAACATAGATATCGTGAATTATAAATAAATACGCAGAAATGTATACAAATTAGGTAACTAAAATGATCAAATAATAATAAAAGCGAATTGATAATTTTTTTGCACAAATACAAATAAAATACAGATTGACGAATAAATAGATATAGATATACATACATAAAAAAACACATTAGACAAACAAAACATTACTACACAAATACTAATGATATTCGTCAGTGCTATAAAGTATTTTTTCCAATGAGTATGCCTTGACCTTATGCTTGAATTGTGCCAACGAACCGCAATCTATAAGGTCGCGTGGAAGTCTTTGTGTGTCTTTATAGTGAGGATTTCTCTCGTATAAAGCAATTCCATGAACACTGAAGTTATTTGAACCGCAAGTAGCCATTACATTATACATTTCGTGGCTGTATACAGAGCCTCCTTCATTCCTTTTGTAGAACATTAAAACATCAAAGATATGTAACGGAGATAAAGATTTAATTGTTCAAATATCGCCTGCAGGAAGTTATCTGGGAAATCCCCACTATGCAACCTATAACTTTCTCTTCGAGTAGCAACAAATCATTTGTCTTTGCAGAGGAGTACCATAAGCTTTAAGCTATTGCGCAATTTGGATTCAATGTGGGCAAAGTAGAACATTTGACGGTACCTATATCTACACTTCTCTGTAACTGACAAATACCAAACAAGCCAACAATATCTTGCTTTCCAACTGTAAGTAATGCTCTGATGGTGCGTATCTAAAGTTACTCACACGACGAAATTCCACTTTACACCTACCCTTAAAAGGTACATACAAATAAGATGCTGTTAATAGTGTGCAGACTTAAATTGCAACAAATGCATCTTCTTCCCGTTTAGTTCAACATCCCAGTCATCGCACCAACCCTACATCTCCACAATTTCTGACAGCGCGCGTGACACCTCCTATATATCACACCCGGAAACTATTATACCGGTATCATCTGCATACTGGGGAAGTATATGGAGACTCATTAAAACCTCATACCATTAATATATAACAGGAAGAGGTTTGGGGCGAGAACAAAACCCTGCGTAATACCGCACTCTAAATGTATACTGAAAAAAGTGTAAGATCTAACGCTACTCCTATCTACACCACTTACGAAAATATATCTCTTTCAACGCGTCTCAACACTTCATATGCCACACCCCGTATACAATACGTGCTGATTTTATGTAGCAGGGCATGATGGTCAACAACATCAAGGACCTTACTCAGCTCAAAAAACAACCGGAATTGTTATTATCTACGAATAATACTTTTACGGCCTTAGCGATAAAATTAAAAGCAAGACACAGTACAGCATTGACACCTTGAATAAGAATAATTTATAAATAAAACTTAGAATCCTTAAAATGATCATTGATCAAACGAATATCACAAATAAACGAAGTTTAACGAAGAAGTTGAATATCACGTAAGACATCTCTCTTTAGAAAACTAAAGAATTGTTGCAATCAGTAACCGTTTCTCGTGTTGCGAACACAGTGCTTGTAACCATAGAAATATGCAATTTGATAAATAATCATAACCTCCTTGATAATGCGCATCTGAATCTAAGTAATTAGTACTCACAGGATACTCTTCGCACGATGCTATTAATATGCTAAACGCGGACTTTATTACAGGTAATGTATGTAAAATATATGGTAAAGAACGATAAGTAGCCATATTTGGTGGGATAATTAACATTTTTTATGAAATAGTACGATCATCGCCTTTTAAATAAACAAATATTTTCTATTATATCTTTTATGATATATCATTTCTTTCGATCACCACAATGATGTCATATATGAAAGTTAATATTAGAGATTAGTGCAGTAGCCAAGCAATTTTCATTGTAACACAGCTGGAAAACTTGTTAGAAAAGTATGTACAAGATTAATAATGACTACCGCAATGTACACTATCGCTCATAAGTAATGGGATGACAGTAGCACAAATTAAATTTTTACGGCACAAAACGAGCACAAAGCTATAGCATTGTAAACGATAGCATAACACTTTGAAAAATCGAAAGTGCGTGAAAACGTGAACGTGGCCTCCACCTTCAAAGTTCGAATATCATGAGAATAGAATAAACACAAATGAGTACAAAATGTGGATATCTTCAATTTTTTTAAAATCTAAACTGCGAACATCAATTTCACGTACGCATTCTCATAATTTTTACGCTACTGAAAAATTTTGGAGATATCTTAGACATATAAACAGTACTGTATATACATATCGAAGAGTTTTATTTTTTCCACACGTCAAATTGTCAATGTCTACGCTATTGGTTAGATTGTAAATGATATTCGAAAATTTCACACATGTTAAGCTGGCTTAAATACTTCATGGCAGTACATTTGTATAAATCTGTTATACTTTTTGTCTAGAACAGACTTGTTTTAATTTTTTTTGTGAGAATAAAGAACTGTTGGGATACGTTTCTCTAATTTGTAGCTCTTTTATATGGCCTGAGACGAAGAGAATATTTCTTTCTGGTAGTAGTAATACATTCAACAGATTGATAAGTGGAGTTACACAATATACAAACCGATAAAAATCCACGTAATTTCTGATTTCGTTTCCACGTTCTTAGTTATGTCTAAAAATAATAAATCAACGGAGAAAACTGCTTCCACGTCACCAGCTTTATTTGTATGTACACAACAAATTACTTAAGCGAATGGCATGTTTAGTGGTGTTTTGTGACGACCGAGGCGGCGACAAACAACGAAAATCATTCATGAAAGCCAAATCGAGCGTGAAACTGTGAATATGATTTACGCATCGCCATTTGGACTTTGGTTATTGGGGTTAATTATTCCTTAACGCGTGGAACAGGGTCACCGAATGGAAATAAAAGTTACAATCAACTCGTGTCTAAGAGGGAATGCTGAGAAGAGTATCATAAGTTATCATCTCCGGACAGTGACAAGTGTCTCGTAAAAAAATATTAATAGGAAACATAATAACTTAGAGAATGGGACAATGAGAAAGTTAAACAAATATTGTTATTCATTTGACAACAGTGCAATGACTCAATTCGTTAACTGCCGTGTGCATATGTATGTGGTATTCACAATCAATGGATTTATGGCACCGCGTGTATAAACGTTAATATACGGTGTCTGTCGAGGTGCTACGTGACAAGTTACATACAGTGCCCACTATAAATATGGAAACGAGTGGGTTAACGACTGTATATTAACTATCTTCAGTTCGTTCCAAATGAAATTGATGGACGACAGGTTTGGAAATTAAAGCAAGGGGTCTACCCTTACCAATTTCCCCCCCTCTTACTTTTTTGTATTAGCCTTTGCATTTTTGCAGAAGGTAATACAGCATGGCATTGTACAATCGCCCAACATGTCCAGATACCTTTTTAACTAGTTTTCCCTCAATTTTTGACAACTCCTCTATTTGGTTGTTACCGAAAGATCCTCATATAATTACGCTACCATCTCGGCATTGTTTCAAGAGCTTCATAATTGGACTCGTTCGCCATGCTTCTAGTTTTTGACAACTACACAACTAACAATTCTAGCTGGTTTAAATCGACGAATAATGTGTGTACGTAAATTTCAATAAAATGATTTAAATGGTCCAAAACATAAATAGACACGTGAAATACGAGAATCGTTCGATAAGTGATCTGGCGCAGGGATGGCGCCAGTGTGGTAGAATCTACTATACCATTTCTTATTAATTTAAATTTGACAGTATAGGACGATTAGTGAATTGATTTATGTTTGAGAGCGCGCCAAAACGAACGTTTCTTATGTACTTATAACCAGAGAAAAAACTGAATTGCGAGTATTGGTAAAGTACCCTACTGTGATATGCTTTGCATCAACTAAAATCAAAGCAGAGTTGGATTCAATACTATCGAAGTCTACTCAAAGGCTGGGTTTGCGAATTTAAACGCAGTAACAGCACGGAGGATGAACCCCACAATGAACGTCCAAAAACGACCACTGGTGCCATTTGAATCAATATATAGATAGACGAGGAAAGTATATTGAAGATGACAATAGTAACTAGTGGTGCACATTTTTAAAAGTACATTTCGGAAATTAGATTGTCACACCTTGTGTATTCAAATATGTGATGTATATATTCACATCATATATTTGTATGCATAATCTCTCTCTTTTCGCTCCCTTGGATTCCTTAAAATTCGTAGTGTAGCAAAATGCTTAAACTTACTTATTATGCACAAGAGGGCAAACTGTATCCACTGAGAGACAAATACAATTGTTCTTGTTTTCTTCATTTATTGATTTTGCGCCATTCAAATATTATGGTTTGTTTCCCACTAGTCCTTATGTCTATCAAAAACGTTTTCCTTAAGAACTTCATCATCGATACACCGAATATATAAAACTTTCAGAGGAATTTGTGAAAAGAAACACCTGTGTCACACGTTCCACATATATTTGTTTATACCCTCGCAAAGTTGTATCTAAAACACCTGAGTATGTAATTACGTTAGTCGATGATCTAGATTAGTGTACAAAAATCGCAAACAATATGCAGGACAAAAATCAAAGTCTAAAGTTCAATATCTTGACATCTCATGTAGCAAAAAAGAGAAATAAAATGCGGGAAATAAATATTACTTACACTGCAATGTCTACATAAAAGTACATGTATATAGAATCACGGGGTGCAACATTGCAAGTATCACATTTCCGCTTGCGTAAAATCGTTTTATTTTTCAAAAACGTTTTTATTGTTGTATTTTTATGGAAAATTTCCTTCATATTCAGGTAAAACTAATGTTATAATGTATATTTTTCTTAAATAGAAATTTATATAGTTCTAATATATAACTATACGCAATGCTAAAATTTATCTATTACCTGTCTAAAAAGCAATTTCTTATAGAAACGCTGAAATGGATGAAAATTAGGATCTGAGCTTCAGTGGAAGTAACAACCATCCCTATTGCGCCTGTGTGAGTTAACCTGTTTTCCGATGGCCATTTTCTTGTGAGTGCATACTTTGTCAATCATCTCGATAGGCTCCTGGATGTGAAGTGGCTGTTTTACATCACCGTGGTTACTTTCACTGGAGGTCAATAAAATTACTGATTCCTGATTTAAGCTTTAATTTTTTTATTATTTTCCTCTGAGGTGAATGTGCTGTGATCCCGAGACACCATTTATAAAAAAAAGAAAAGCAATTTTTGCGAAAGCTTTTAATGAATTCCTAATTAACTTAGTAAGATAACACAAATAACAAGAAAATTGGAAACCAAATTAAAATAATACTTATTAGAAAGGTTACATGTATATTTTCAATTGTGTGTTCCATTTTTGACAATTTATCGATGTTTATACAATTTAAATTCTGGGCAGTAAATAAAGAAGTAAATAAATAAGCTCAAATGCGTGATAGCTATATTGTTAAAAAATTCATGAATCGGCGGGACGATTAAGGTATTTAAAATATGGGCTTTAGGCTTCCGAAGATTTGAATATGTTACTAATACAAATTACTACGTAAGCCTATCGTTTGAAAAAATAATGTTAGAATGCATTGAAATTAATATTTGAAGAACAATTTATTGATATGAATCAGCCGTGGTGTTTAGAACATCAGCGAGTCTAGGAAAAGTATTATTCTCTAAAAAATTTAACCGAATGTATAGCTATGAACATTTAGTTTTATTATTAGTGCTTAACTCTTAGCGTATTGATGTAATTACAGTAATTTACAATTTCGAAGCAATCAATTGAAACTAAATTTTACTTAATTTCAATACAAATTGCGTCTAGCTATTCCGTAGAATAAACAATAAAGCAATGTAGTAACAACTTAAAAATTCGAATTTCGTCTTAAATTTAATTTTCTGTATTTTACACCAACTAGAATAAATGTTAACTATTAACTTCGTTACTGTTTATGTATCTCTTTAAAATAGAACACACATTATTACTGCATACCCGAATTACGATATATATCCGTTCCTATTTCACATCTGCGCATTATATGAGCTTTCCTTTCTTCACCTACATCGTAATAGCGCGCTCTACGAGAGTATCGGCTCCGAATATAGTCCTGACCATAAAAAGAGAACACTGATCTTGACCTACTCAATCTCTCGTCGCTTGTAGCCGCGTACGGACAAATACCGACGATTTACGTTTTTGGAGAGCGCCTGAAACCACGCAGGAACAACATTATCGTGTGTTTTCTCGGAATTATATTCTTTACTGGTAGCCTTTTTTATATTCTAAACATTACGATTACCGTATTCATTCATGGAGATATTGAAACAATCTTGTATACGTGTGTATTTGGCAGGTGAATAGCAAATATTATAATAATGTTGATATAATTGTAATAGGTGGCGACTAAAAAATAATATATAGAATAAGAGAAGTTTATTTTCTTCAATTTTACTAAAGCTGTTTTTCATTTTGGGATTAAAGTTATCAATGCTGTAGAATACGCAACGTTTAAGCAGAACGGATAATGTTTCTGTAGTTGCCCAGTCCTCTTACAGTAGTACTAGTAATAAATTCCATTTAGCTCGATCAAACCACTAATAGTTATTGGTTCACATTTTCTTTTTCTAAACCAAAGCTACATTTTCTTAATCGACTATAACTGTAGTATGATGTTAATTTGGACAGTTGCCAAAGATTTCCTTGCAATACTTTTAGGAATTAACTGAAATAAACAAAGTTTGATTCCACAGCCTCTAAAATCCAGACTAATTTGGTCTACGGCGGTAGCTCATTTTTTGAAACGGGGAATGACGCCACCACTCCGTTTGAACTCCTCTTGGTTTGAAGAAGTTGTATTTTTCTTCGTAACACGTTGGTAATAAAACTAGTATATACAATATGTACATTTACAATTAGTTACAAAATACACTTATTACACTGAATGATGAGCTAACCCGCTCAACGACGAATTGAAACACTATTCACTTCTAAATATTATATATAAAACTATATCTTGCTTTGGTGGAGATACACGTGACACTCTGCTTTTAATGTATGTATAAAACTATGACTTGTGTTTGATTTCAATAAGCCTTGGTTTGTTTGGTCGGTGATTACAGGACTACCTGAGTACCCTTGCAATAATGAACATTCTAGATAATTACCGATAATATCATAATCATATTTAGAAACCACAGCAATAATACCCTAAATGAGAATGAGGAATTTGCTAATAAATACTGAGAAGATAAAATAAATAGGGACATTGCTGGGATTTCTACTAATTCTAAAATTTAAAGATACTTAATGATACTAATCCTACGAATATTTGAATGACAACAGACTATTTATCTAAAATAATACTAAACATATTAAATATACATGAATATGGAATGCGATTAAATAGAAATAGAGTAATCGTTCAGTTTTGCCTGAACACACTCCTTAAAGTCTACCTTCTTCTGCATACGAATTTGCATTATTTTTTTGTATTTGTATTTCTATCTGGAATAAAGAAATAAGTAAATTAGACATGTTGAAGTCTGAACTTATAAAATTATTTAGTCGATTATTGCTACATTCACAATATAAGCAGCACATAGAAAAGCGAGATAATAGTACCGTAATGTTTGGTCAGTAGCGCCCGCTTAGAAGACGTGGAGGGGTTGCAATGTAAATAAACATCCTTTTATTAGCGTTTAGTTTGGATAAGATCGGATAAATACTTGCACCATCAGACGTGATTCAACAATTTCCACGTGTAACCGTTTTCGGGGTAAGGAATAAATCATCATTAAAAAGAAAGTAGATAAAACAATATCATATTTATCTCGTATTTCTCGGGACAAAATTTGTCTCGAATGTGTTAGTTTTCACGAAACTGCTTTTCCTCTTCTTTCTTTAATTTCTATCTTTATATCTTCTTCCACTTTAACGCGTGTACCACTTATTCTAATGAGGAAAAAAAATGGAAAATGTTTGGCGAACTTTGCGCTTTCTGGGAGATAACGTACCTTGAATCCTTAGTTCAATTCTTCTCCCAAATTATCTGGATAATGCGTGCTAGAATCTTAATGAGGTTACTTTTTAATATACCGCCATTTGCATTCTTTTTCGTGGAATACCATATGTTATTTAACAGATGACAAGTAGAAACCTTTAGGCTTTTAAAAGTATTTTTAATTTAGTGAAAATTATTTCTTTGGAAATGAAAGTGGCGAATTCCTTACTGTTAATGGATTTTGATATCGTAACATGATTATAATCTTTTTAATCGACGAATTGCCATATTTAATGCAGCCGCAGAAAGGATAGAGCTTCTACATCAATGATTTGATGATCTAGTTTCTGGAAGATTGGCTGTGTAGATCATATAACTTAACGCCTCTGAATATTTTCCTTTGGAGTTGTTTAAAGAAGAAAATTTATGTTAACAATCCAGGGACAACTGATGGTCTTAGGGATCAAGATTATTGATGGTACTCGTGAAATTGTACAGTTACGCCGAAATATTATTGGCACTTAATATTGTGCTTCATTGCTATACCGTAACTTATGTACTAACATTTGAAGTAAAAGTATTGTTGCATTTTAAATATTTTGTGTTTTATGCTGTTAATTTAAAGACTTCTTAAGGGTAATTTACCATTAAACGAAATCTGTAACCAAACTGAATTCCCAGACAGTCTCTCCCTTTGTTAAACGAATAACGTTATATATATTTGGTGTTTTGCTTTTTAAAATAAATATTGAACTGTGTTGTTTATATAAAACGTACATACAGTTACTCACGAAAGTCTACATATACCAGTAAAAATCTCTAAATAATTACTACAAAAGGATTTTGAGTATATTAGTCATTGTAATACAATTATTATAATGCAAAATTAAAAATATATAAAATTAGGCGAGTCCCAGTAAATTGTTTTCCTAGAGAAAAAAAAACAAGAAAATATGTATACAAAATCTCATAGAAGTCTACATACAATACATAAATGCTACATAAATGCTATACATAAAATGTACACTAATTACAAAATTTAGCCTACGCGGCACTGGGTCTACTAATTTTTCTGTTATTTCTTTACGTATTTGTCGCCATTCTTCCACTATGGACCCCAAATTAAAACCGATTGGAATGGGTTAACCTTTGTTTCGTCTGTAAATAACACTTTATTCCAGAAACTGCATTCCTCATTTTCATATTTGCGAGAGAATTCTAATCTGTTGGCTCTGTTTGCGTCACTAATGTGGTTTACGTCTAGCACTACGACCATTATAACTAGATTTTCGCAAAACTCTAAGAATACATTCTGCGTACACAATCTTTCCCAACTGTAATTCGACACATTGCGCTACTTGCACTGTGCTATTTTTTCGGACTTTTCTTGATCTCATTGACATATCGTTTGCCCCTCGGGGAAAGCAAGGCTAGACGACCAACACGCGATTTATTTTCAAATGTACCGGTAGGATTATAATTGCGTAACACTGTTTTGTATAGATTACCGCGGTCTATCGACAACTTTTGAAATTTTTGCTAATGATTTCCCTTCATTTTTCAATTTAATGACTAATTGTTTGATGCTATTCGAAATTTCTTTTCTTCGTTCCATATTAATAGTTACGAGAACTTTCAACTAAAATTGCTTTACATACCTCGTTGCTTCTATAAATATCGGGCCTTTCCCTATTTCAGAAAGACTAGATTTTATACATACATGGTTTTCACTTTCCCTAAGATTTCGTGTGTTTAATTCTTTCTGTAGGAAAACAATTTACTTGAAATCGCTTAACTGTATATATTTTTAGTTTTGCATTATAATAATTATATTACAATTATTAATATACTTAAAATCCTTTTGTAATGGTTATCTTAAGATTTTTTACTAGTGTATGTAGACTTTCGTGAATAACTGTAGTTCAATATTGGTATACTACTCAATCAAGGAATTACATTTTGTTTGGTTTTAAATCTTTGAAATTTATTGATTACGAAGGTAACTCTACGTAAGAGCAAAGTTCATAAACGAACGATGTCCTGGAGCTAAACGTTGCTTATTCAGCATAGAGAATAAATTTGTCAACATGCAGCATGTTCGTAGGTGTTAACAGAACAAATTCTATGTAACGCAGAACTTATAACCTACACGAAATATAGTCATACTGGGGATTGTTTCATTCAGAGTGCTTGTAAACTAGTATTCACTAAATACATGCATATAGAGGAGGCTTCTAAGAAATCCTTTTTTCAATCAAGCGCCTACAAAAGAACATAATATTACTGCGTACATATCATATTCAATCCTATAACACAAAGGGATCGTGTCGTCCGTACAGATAAGCATTGTAGACGTAGTTGCAATCAATTACAGCTTACAGAGACGATGTGGAAGAGCCGACAGCTTCAAACATTTATCACGCTTGCTACGGACAGGTAATTATATTAGTCTGGGACGGATTCACTATGCGTGTCTACGTTATAGGGTGTTCGTACTTACGCACATTGTCTATTAAATAAACATGGCGTGACAGCCGAACGATATCCGATATCCCATCAAAGGCAGTTAATGGTCCTTACATGTCACGCGTGTATGAAATACTACCCGCTACGTTACGATGACTAAATTGAAACGGAAATGTGGAGTGGAGTTGTATTGTACTCTTCCGAACAATTACAAGTTAATAGCGCGATAATTGTTTGTTAAATGATAAAGAACGAAATCGCCCATGGAAGTAGGTTTTTAGACCATAGCATGTACAAAATGCAATGAAGCGGTTAATATTTTTCTAACACTTGAGTGTGTAGTACTGGCATTGATCTAAATAAAAATGTATCACCAACTATTAAATCAAGTACTATATGATTTGTAATTGCTGAGAACTATACCACGTTTCAATATCAACTAGAGGTAAATGAATATTAACCTAGAAAAATTTAATAATATAACAGACAGTAGTTTGTTCTAGACCATACATTGATATATATATACCATACATATATATATGCATACAGATGTAATCTGAGCAAAGTCAACTATGGGAAGGTATCTACCCATCACTATAGCTACAATCGTGATGTAGAAGGGCAACAGCGAAGTACTGCATTCGACGAATAACTGATAGACTGATTATAGGGGAATACTACAGAGAGAAAGAATAACGGGAGGCGCACATTATAACCGTTGACTTTGCTCCGATTATATCTGCATATATATACCCATAATATACCGTATAACTGAGAAAAAAGTATAAAATAACACTTCCCAGTTTAAGTAATATTAGTGAAACAATGGAGTGGGTTAAAATATGTCAGTTTTTTTGCAATTAAAATTTATGAACTATACACACATAATCGCGTTATGGTCAAATTTAAGAATAAGAACGCTTACTGTGTAGGGTTTCAATACCGAAAATACTCCATAAAAGACGGCCATAACTCAAACCCCTAGCCAAAGTATCAAACATTTTTTATTTACCTGAATTATATTCGGCATTTTCGGATCTGTTTATGTAATCTTACTGCAGTAGTATAATTAGTATAATTGTAGACACGTTAGTGTAAAGATCGCTGTTTGTGTAAGGGAAAGTTATTTTGAATTTATAAAAACCATTACTTTGTTTGAAAAATGTGTCGTAGAAAGCGAGTGAGTGCTGAAAAACGTGCGTCCAAAATAACTTTAGATGAGGAAGGTTATTCAGAGCTCGTAGTTGCACAAAAATTAAAAATAGCGACATCAACAGTGCATGATGTGGTTGAGAGATATCAGCGTATGGGCACCTACCAAGATTGTGTGACACTAGCTGAAGATAGGTATATTGCATTAATTAGTAGAAGATATCGACGTTTAACAACACTTGAAATTGCAGCGGAGTACGACAGATACTGGTGGCGAAAAGTATCCGTTAGTAGTATTCAGTAACGTTTAAGAGGAGCTAATTTATATGGACGAATAGCCACTTGAGAACCTCTCTCGCGGCAAGGAAATAAGCAAGAGGACTACAATGGACTGATACATATAAAAACTGGACAGAGAAAAATATTAAAAAGGTATTGCGGTTCGCATTTTCAAAGGTACTACTACAATATACCTTTGTTGATTTTAGAAAATAGATACTATACACGATATTTTTAGGAATTTATTGTATAAGTCAAAAGTTCGAGACTTAAAGCCATTAAAATAAACATAATTAGTTCTATTTTGAAGATTTGATAGAATTAATTTTCGAAAGTGTTTGTCAGTACCGAAACAAGTCAGCTTCCTTAACATTTTATGATGATCTACCAGATCAAATACACGAAAAGAATCAATATAAATAACATCCAGTTGACCAACCCCGTTCACGGTCCCCATGAGTCTCGGCCATTGCTTGGGATAATAAATCCATACTGAGATACAGGGAAATATGGTTTGTCACCATAAGAGATATGCTTATAAACTAAAATCTCGAAAACCTTTGCGACAGATGACTCTTTTTCAAGATTGACGGGATTCTGGCTATTTTTCACGTATCAGGAAACATGTACGTATGTAAAACTAAATTTAAAGATAATTTACAAAAGGAGTAGCAAAGATAGCACAAACCTTCACAGGAAAGCAAGAAATGTTATCATCAGCTATAAATTTGTTCGTTAATCTTTTAATACACTGTATTACTTCATCTACCGAAACATTGCATAAATTGCAACAACACCAGAGAATAATGCAGAGAAAGCATCAATTATCGATGTTGGATTACTATATTCGCCAGTAGGATCATAGACTTTGTTAGGAATCCTAGTAGAACAAGCAAATTACCAGAAAGATCATGGATCTTTTACAAGACTAAGTTCGCTATTACGAACAAATTGAACTATAGACTAAAATAATGTTCGCTAATGGAAGAATCACCCTCCATCATATTTGCATAATTCTGCTGTAAATCATATTTATTCCTGTTTTCATCCAATTCTAATCATCCTGTACATATAGGTACATAAAGTGGTTACTGAAAACAAGTTGCTGCGATTATTGTTACTCCTGAAAAATGTTGCCTCGACATTTTTCGGAAAAATATCAAAGAGGGAACAAACATTCTGAGACCACTTAGTTTTACGATTAGGTAAAGAGGTAAATAGCAAACACTTAGCATAAGACGTTGATCTTTATCTTTACCATTCGCGAGTGTCGGGAAATACAAATAAATCGACTCACTTTGTTTCCCTAGGAACCGTACTATCGTACGCTAGTATTTTTACAGGTGAAAGTGAACAGATGCGTGTACACAGTTGTATACAGTTTATTTTAGGAAACTATAAACAGTATACGTTACCCATTAAGATTTATTTACAGCGACCACAACTAGGAACGTTTAGAACGGAGTGAAACCAATTCGTCTAGGCATATATTGATGGCCACCAAGAAAGCTGGTGTAATTGATTTCGACAATCCATGTAGTAAAGCTACCGCCACTAAACATTATTTTTTTTGAAATAAGTAAAGTGTATGTTGATGCCTATACCTCTTATAAGATTTTACAGTTGTTTGCAATAAAAGCCATTACCGCTCTGTACAAAATTTTGTAGTGAGTAAGATTTGAAACTAACGACTTAAAAACGAATAATTTTCCATACTTTTCGGTACGTACATTCTTATTACCTTTCAAAAACATTAAGATTTCTCAAAATATGTTTTGTTTATGCTGTCAATACACGTCAACGGAAACGATAGAAATTAAAACGGCCTTATAGTTAAGTAATGTTTATATTAATTTTTTTAATAACGGCATAGGATAGGCGATACATTCCATAAAAAACACGCAAACACTTTAGTATTTTATTCAATGACAAAACAATAAAAACAAATATTCATTCAATATTGGCCAACGATATTAACATCCCGAACCTGACAATGGATTGGGAGATGCTACAAATGTACAAATTATTTCATCCGCTTAATTAAAATGTACTGGAAGTTTAATATACTACAATGGAGCAAATTGACTTGATGTGTACTGTAAGATTTGCAGTAAAAGTTGTAGTAGTAGTAACCATGGCATTTATAATAAAAAGAAAGCAGATCTATTAACTATAATTGCCGATATACATAGATGCTACGTTCTTAAAAACAAATATTTACTGTTACGTTGTTTATGTACGTAAAAACCTTGAGAGTCGTTATGTAACTGTTTGGAATAGTTAAAATAATTCAGGCAAAATTTTGTTGGGAAACCGACATCATATAAACATACTTCGACAATGATAAACTGCGATTTTAAGCATCGTAATTGATGTGTACTATTCTATAATCACATTAATTCACCACTAAAATTCGAAAAAATAAACAGTCGTAATTTAGGATAAAACTGTGTACGAGGGCGACCTGAAATTTTTCCTGAACCGACAAGAAAACACGGTATTGATGTGTTTTTTTTTTATTCTTATTTTTGGATGTAGTCTCCTCGAAGATCAATACACTGTTTCAAACGGTGCTGCACTCTCTTTAAGCCGTCGAAAAAGTAAGATGTTTCGACGTCTGCAAAATAGCCATCTGTAGCGGCGATGACCTCCTCATTTGAGGCAAATCTCTTTCCTACCAGTAATTTTTTCAGGTTTCTGAATAGGAAAAAGTCGCTGGGGGATAGATCCGGTCAATATGGAGGATGAGAGACTAATTCGTAGCGCAACTCATTCGATTTGGACACGACGATGCGGGATGAATGAGCCGGAGGCATGGTCATGGTGGAAAAGCACTTTTTTCTGCTGCAAACGAGGCGGTTTCTCTTTCAATACCGCATCGAATCGGGTCAATAAATCGCTGTACTATTGCCCCGTGATCGTCTTTCCTTCTGCAGATAGTCGATGACGATCACACCTTGGGAATCCCAAAAAATGGTCGCCACCTTTCCGGTCGATGGAACGGTCTTTGCTTTCTTCGGAGCTGATTCGCCCGGAAAAGTCCACTGCTTCGACTGCTCCTTGGTCTCGGGTATGTAGTGGTAGATCCAAGTCACATCCATGGTTATGAAACGCATGAAGAAATCCCTTCGATTGCGTTGGATCCTGGCCAGACACTCCTCCGAAACGGTCACCCGATTTCGTTTTTACTCCGGTATGAGTAAACGCGGTACCCATTGTGCCGAAAGCTTTTTTATACCCAACATTTCGTGTACGATATGGCTAACGGATTTTTCTGAGATAGCTGTTGTCTCTGCTATCTCTTTCAACTTCAATCGGCGATCAGCTAACATAACATCATGAATCCAGCTGACCATTTCATCGTTGCTAGCGATTTTTGGGCGTCCACCGCGTGGTTCGTCAGTTGTTGTTGTGCGGCCACGAACTCGCTCACCCAGAAGTTGATGGTCGGAAATGATGGAGTACATCTGCCATGAACCTCTAGACAAATATTTCGAATTTCCATGGTCGTTTTCCTAGCCATCCAGAAGTGTTTTATCACTGCACGAATTCGATTTTATTCATTTTATTCATTTTATTCATTTTATTCATTTTATTCATTTTATTCATTTTATTCATTTTATTCATTTTATTCATTTTATTCATTTTATTCATTTTATTCATTTTATTCATTTTATTCATTTTATTCATTTTATTCATTTTATTCATTTTATTCATTTTATTCATTTTATTCATTTTATTCATTTTATTCATTTTATTCATTTTATTCATTTTATTCATTTTATTCATTTTATTCATTTTATTCATTTTATTCATTTTATTCATTTTATTCATTTTATTCATTTTATTCATTTTATTCATTTTATTCATTTTATTCATTTTATTCATTTTATTCATTTTATTCATTTTATTCATTTTATTCATTTTATTCATTTTAGTGAAGCTGCCTGACTTGCTACACAAAACACACTCTTAAACAACAACTATTGGCAGTAGACGTCTGAAATTTTGACAGTTGCCATAAAATTTTGCCCCGTCTCTTGCCGATTCCGGAAACATATCAGTTCGCCCTCGCACTGGTCTGCATCATTTTCACTGTGATGTGTTGAATATGTAACCGCTGTAATGATATCTGGTTAGAATTCGTAATACCTATTCGAATTAGTTTTGTTTTATTTTTGTTATGTATTTCAAGAATAGTAGATATAATATATTCAATTTACTTTTCCCAAATAATTATTTTTCCTAAAATTTTCATTTTCTTGCCAAATTATATACCACTGTATCATTTTCACTGCGAGTCACTGTACCTGATTCTTCTGGCTGCATCATTCCTTGGTGTTACGCACAAAATTTGCACGTAATATAATTTAAAATATCGAGAATGAGGACATAACTAGAGCGATAAATTGATGACATAATGACGAAAAGTTAGTGTTTCTTTAGAAAAAAAAAAAAAAATAAAATGAATTGTAGGTCTGCAAAATTCGCCAATTAACAAACTTTGAATGGCGATTCAAAGGTTTGAAATATAAAAGGATGTGTCCAAAGTGTAATGGGTAGGTTGTATTGGTTTTTGTTGTATTTTCTTTCAAAATATGTAAAGCTGTGTTAGGGATCAATTACGAAAAAGTATTTATTTGAAAATAAAGCAACAATTGGATGTTCAATTGTTTTCGTCGGTTCCACCACCATTGATAGCAGAAAAAATGCGATTACTTTCTTAACTTCATCGACTTCGTAGTTTCAATAATAATAAAGTTAGCAATAATGACAACTTTGACGCAATCGTTCATAGAATCTACAGCCACTGTACAAGTTCACCCCTGTGGAAATGAGCCCCAAGTTCCACTACATCAAAAAGAGATTTGAAGTATGAGCTATTGCAGAAAGTGCACAATTTTTACCATTCGCAATTCTGACGTTTATCCCTTCGGAAATCTATGTCAAGTCTCGAAATAGAACTAGAAGACAGACGGACGCCGGTATATGTATTAATGACTAGGCTTTGGCTGCGTAAAAATGGGATAGAAAACCGCGGAGTCAATAAAACATCACGAGGGTATACCTCAAAATAAATAGTCATCTACAGAACAACTTCCGTCTGTTCTGAATGTTTACGTTTTGTTCGGAGCTTTCAATTTTGCAACCGAATTTTAAGCATGCGGCGATAAAATGCATTTTTAAGTATAATGGAGATCCTAAAATAAACAGAACCGATAATTTAGGCGCGATTTGGGATTTATAGGGAATAGATTTGAAGAAATGCTCTATTTATTTGTTTCTTTTCGCTTTTTATAGATAATAATTAATTAATTAATTCGTTGAAAACAGTGGAAGGATCAAATATGTACACTATCGATCATATTAGTTCGGACACGCAAATAAATTTTAAAAAATGAGAAAATATTAATTTTTCCAAAACTTAAAATTTTTAGTGTATTTTATTAATAGCGACTAAAATTAATGTATAAAAGTAAGAAAAAGCAATTCTAACGAAAATCAAACAAAAACTTCTTAAACATTCCGTTCATCAAAGAAACTCCCTTTTGCGGGAAGAACAGCTGTCACAATCCGAGGTATCCACTCCACTAGACTCTACTTGGTATATTAGTCCACTCCTCTTGTAAAATGTTCCACAGGTGGCCTACGGAGGTAGGGCATACTTTTCGGACCCTCCTGTCCAATTCATCCCATAACAACTCGATGGGGTTTAGATCGAGACTTTGCAGCGGCGATGTCATTATTTGCAAAGTGCCATTATCTTGTTCATTATTTAAGAAACGTTTACATATTACTACTGAGTGTTTGGGATTGTCCTGCATCAATACAAAATTCTCGTCACATAATTTCCTTTTCGCAAAATGCCTTTAATTCGCTTCAAGTCTCCTGTACCGGCGTAGGAAAAACAACTCCAAACAAGCACAGAACTTCTTCCTTACTTGACAATTGGCACTACACAATTCTGCAACATTCTTTGGGCTTTTGTTCTTGTTACAAAGACGCGCCGTTATTGCCTGCTTCCCCGTCGAAGTAGGTGTTTTCTTTGTTGCAATGCCGCCGTGAAGATTTGCAGCTTTTAATTTTCGATTTATTAACATGTATTTTTTCGAAAATTTGACGCACTGAGTAACTTTATTGATGAAAACCAATAATTACAGAGCGCCTTTCTTAACTTGTCGGTTTTCTTCAATACACTTTCGGGTGTGGTCTACTCCCACCTCAGAGTATTGTAAATTTATTACCTGCAATATTGTACCAAAAATAATCCTATTGGTGGCAATGAGGATTATTGCGAAAATTACTATATTGGGTCTCAAAGTATAATAGGTATTTAATCATTCTCTAATCGATATTCTTCAAAGTTTGCCTGTACAATTAATAAACAATAAACTTCATAAAGAACATAACCTAAATATTAATTATATATAAAAGTAATTATATTGTCTTTTTAAATTTACAAGATTTTGCTGGATGTCCGAACTAATATGGACGATAGTGTATGTAGCACATGTATTTGTAATCGTACTCATTGGTAATATAGTTAAATATTATGTTGCATTTTCCTAGCTTTACGATCGTACTACGATCGTAATGCTGACGTAGTAGTTAAGAAGACCTTGATTTTATAACAAACAAATACTGTTGGTGCACTTAAATAAGTATAGTCGCACAAAAACAGTGATTACGGTTTTAGTGTATTGGTCGTCCAAGGCCTGCCACAGGCGCCTCAAATTTAATATTGCAATAAAAAGTGAAAAAGAGGAAACATAAATATTGATATGTTTTATGCAGTGTTTGAATAATACACATTCGTTAACAAACTAGAGGATATATGCATTACGCTAAATATGATTAGCGAAAGAGCATTTACATAAACAGATGAAGATCTGCGATTGTCGATTTTCTGTTTTAACATGGTCTGGTTATAGTTTTTAAGTTTTTGCAATGGATCCCTTAATAGCGTTTATGATTGTAATTTCTATCCGCGGAGAATCATGTAGGATGTAACGTATAATTATCGTTGATAGTATTACGAAACCGACTGCATGGGTGCATAAAACGTCTTTATATAGCATAGTTGAAACTGCTTGTTATGCAACATTTTTAATCCCATACAATTTGAATAAAGATACAAGATACAAAGAAATATACATATAGTGTGTTAAAGTTACAAACAGGAAACAAGATCTAATTCATTCGCTGAATCAACTTTCCATGGTTTTCATTGCGAAATTAATACACGTACAAACTTCATTTACTGCAAATATACTCTTTAGACAGACGTCGTTCCGCAGAGTTCCGATTCAGAACGCGAAGAGTATCTTTAGTCTTTAACATTGCCAACTCATCTTAAATGTAGAAGGCAAGAAAATCAACGCAACGGTAGAAGTATTCTTTCCAGAGGAAGAGTTGAGAAAAGAATCAACGAGAGATTACAGAGGAGCACGTAAATGCCCGTAAATACACATTCGGGCGGTCATCTGTGACGGTGAAATATTTTTTGCGATACTGATCAAAAATGCGGTTTAAAAGATCAAGATTACAAAACTTAATTAAAGTGAAATAAGACGGCTATGCGAGGTTGAGTCGAATTGGCATACGAAAATTTAAAAGATGCACATAAATACCAAAGACCACGGACATGTAACAACGAGTTACTAATTGACGTTTATTAGTGATTATTGATAACAAGAAAAGATATGACGATGTTGATGAGATAACCTGGGTATCTACATTTTTAATGTATTTCAATCACTCTTAAATCCCAGCACAACACTTACTAGACTGACTGTTTAATTGAAGATATAGATTTATTAAAAATAAAAATTATACAGTTTTAGGATAGTACCAATAATGCCATAGAGTTAACTTTACAAGTTGTAGTGGGTCTTCAAAAGATACACGTAGTTCTACTAACGTTTATTAATACTATGTTTAATATAAAATACTTATGTATTTTATCAAGTTGCAGCAAAAGGTGTCTTAGGTCTAACAACTCTGTATAGAGACTGACTCTTCATCTGAAATGTATAGGTTTATATATAAATTGATTTGTATCATCCATGTTAAACTTTGAATTCGTAAACAGAAAGCAATAAGAGTTTTCTTAGTATCTATTCGATGTGATGAATACCTACTATTTAGAAAAACAAACAGAAGAAGTGCATTTAACATAGATAACTTATTGCATATACAATAACGAATAGGGATAGAAACAAAGTAAATAATAAACAGTGATAAATAATGGTATACATTCACATTATGAGTTACGGTTATTAGTACGTTTTAACAAAGTATATAAATAATAATGGTATATAACAAAGTGTTCTAACATTTCATTGTTCTAAAGATGTTCTGTATCTATTTACAGTGGTGTCTCATTCTTAGAAATGTAATTTATTCTTGATTTTCAAATAAACGTACGAGATGTCTCAATCTTCAAAATATTCTTGATAAATAAGTTCATGTCGTTATTTTCTCTTCAAAACAAACATTTTTATGTAACAACTTGTTTTTTTTTAAATAATTACGAGTTGTAGCTAATGAAGAGAATACTAAGAGCCCCTCGTCGAAAATTAATACAATTTTTATGAAAGGGTATTCATACTATCCGTTCTAATAGAGTGAGCATGGATAAAATACTGAAGAAAAATCGCACGTAATAAAAATAAAAATAAATAATAAATAAATTTCAAATCCACTAAGAAAACATAGAAATTTTGGAATTTACAAGAAAGACATGACAATAAACAAATACCTATGAATAAGAACATCCAGGCATTTAGCACAAGAAATTTAAAATAAAAGTATTATTCATTAATAAAAATCTAAAGTTTAAATTGTAGTAAGTATATTTACGTATATTTAACTAAGAAACATTCTCTTTATTTCAAATATATTTGAAATGCATCTTGATTTTGTTACTGAAGATTGCTTTTCTATTACGTCTCGTAGATCGAATAAGGTCTGCGAAGTACCGGAAATCCTGTTTTCTCAACTTCTCCATCGGATTGGAATTCGTTCGAACGTCCGGCTACTCAATCCACCTTCGGCTCAAGCGAATTTTTCTTAACGCAGTTAGTGAGCGTGTTTTCCCGTCTTGTAGTAACTCACTCAAGCTTCCAGCTACTCGATCCACCTTCAGCTCGAGCGAGTTGTGTCTTCGACGGGGTAAGAATATCGTCTCAACCTCATCGGGATGCTAAGTTACCCAAGCGTCCGGCTACTCAATCCACCTTCGCCTCAGGGTCCTATTACGTCTAAATGTACCAACAAATTTATTCCAGGTCGTGACCGGATACCAGTATATGTACTTAAAGATTGTCGTTCTGCATTAGCTGGGCCATTGACAACGTTAATGGATCTTAGTTAAAGAACAAACATATTCCCTACCAAATGGAAAATTGCACAAATAGTCCTTGTGTTTAAAGAGGGAGAAAAGAAAGTTGTTAAATATAGGTTTCAAAAATGATTTGAACTCACAGGGTCCCGTGGTCTAGCGGTAAAGACGTTCCACCGGCAAGGGAGAGGATATGGTTTCAAATCTTACCGGGACTGACTTTTTCAGAGAAACGTTTTTAAATACGTTGGTAATTACAGGGAAATTCTAATTCAGCATTCACTGACTTTATCCATTTTTATTAACCATTTTTTAAAATGTATTGCACACAGTCTCAATCGTTTAATGAAAACTATTTAAAACCAAATGAAAAACACTCACAATAGTCTATCGCTTTGGATTCGGAAGAAGAATCAAAAGTACTTAACATATTGCATTTGAAAACAAAATTTGGACATGTTACTCATGGAAGAATATGAATCCTTGGACAAGTTGCATATCGAATCAAATATCCAAAAATTACCGTCACTTGCAAAGGCGTATTGGATCAGGTATGCGAAGTATTTGGTCAGATTTCAATAAACTACTTCCACCTATATTTGGAAATTTGGAATTTTTTTGACATGTCGCTATTGGGAAAAGCCCCTCATTAGAAAACAATAAATTCTTTTCTTAATTAAGCCCAATAATAATTTATGTAGGGTAATTTATTTTCAACATAAGTAGCTAGCCTTCGTTCAGTAAAATGTAGTAAATACTACGTGACTTTATAAAAGGTCTCCATCAACCGTGAGTAAGCAATGAATTGTATCACTGATACAATATTCAAGTAAAATACTTCATTTATGTTAGTTTGCTAAATGCTACTTAAAAACTTTTGCTGCTTATTATCCATATTTTAATGCCCTTGTAAATAAGATATCATTTATTATTTAAAATGAATTAAAATTAGCTATTTATGTTATATACGAGGGTCATCTAGAAAATAATTAATGTATTTCAGACATCTAACAGTTGAGAGAATGTAACAAAGTTTCTACACTAGTTTCCCGTGTAGCTGTAATTCAAGTTACTTACTCTAACCATTTTACAAATTTCTGTCATATCAATTTCATAGTCGGGTGCCGCTACATCTAGCCCTGACTTAGTTCCTAATGGTTATCATCTCGTCCCCAAACTCGCAAGCGATGGTAGACTAAAGAAAATCGTTGCTGTTTAACCTACCCTTGATTAACCTAGCTATAATCGAACATGAAGTAAGTACAAAAGAAAAATCTGAAAAAATTAAAGCTTTTAAATTTAAATGTAGAGAAGGTATTTTTTTTATTCCCTTGACTAGTCGATGTCTGTGCTAATAAAGTAGCTTATGCGTATTAAAAATATATTTAGTTTACATATTCTTTCAAATTTATAAACCACGGCCAAACTTTATACTATTTATAATTTTTTCAATTAATCGACAAACAACAATCTATATAGCGGTTTGCAGTGCAATACTATGTCCTACTGTTTACCAATACATACTAGCTATGTGTATAAGACGTATATAAATATCTAGGCGAATTGCATGAGCGTAGAAATAGTTAACTGAAGTATTGATATTTGTGTTAACCAGTAAGAGGAGCAATCGTTCTTTAAATTGTGCTTCAACACGTAATTCAGCGATATTTTCCTTTTTATTACAATTCATGGAAAAAAACAATTACACATGTTGGTAATTGACGTACATTACTGATATTGCAGCTGTTCTAGCAACATATATGTGCCATGCAAAGTTTGTCTTACATACAGTGAGGGAGTGAAGGTTAAATACACTAAAGTTAAAATACACAATCACTTAAAATGAAAATATACCATTTTAACACAAATGTAAGCATTGAGTTTATTTTTGGTTGAATAATAAGCAGTAACAAGAGTTTGAAAAACTTACTGTATCGTATAGATAACCGCGAATTCGCCCGAAATAATGAAAATACCCTGAACAAAGGTTTCAATCCACTCCAAAAAATGTTTGTGTTGCAATTCTTCTTGGAATTTCTCTGAAAGAAGTACCGTTGTATTTGCTGATGTGGTCACTTACTCATTTTTATTCAGTATCAATTCTAATTTCATTATCGTCAATAGACTTACAGATAAAATAATGGGCAAAGAAAAACAAATAGAGGCTAGTGTAAGAAATTTAGTACTACCGAAATATAGGCAAATATACATAAGTTTTGAATTTGTTATTGGCAAGCGTGCAAAATACTATAAGAAACTATAAACGTTACAAAACAGTGAAAAATTGGCGCAGAAATGGAGGACCCAAGAAATTTTCTTGCCGAGCCTTATCGTAAAGGAAGTGAGCAAAAATCCAAAAGTAAGTGCGCTGAAGTTGGCCGGTAGTACTGCTGTAGTATTAGGTAAACATGTTCACCCGAAAACTGTACAAAGAGCTTTATGGGATAAGGGGTATTGAAGCAGAGTTCCACGTAAGAAACCTCTTATTTCATACAAAAATCGGCGGCTTTGTCTAGGATTTGCAAACAAATACAAGGATAAGGATGAGGACTTTTGGCGGAGTCCTAGTTACAGATGAATTTAAATTTAATATTTTCGGCAGCTATGGTTACGCAAAAATCTGGCGCAAGCCTGGCACAGCAGTTCAAACCAAAAATGTAATACCTACATACATGGTGGCAGAATTGTTATGGTTTGGGAAGCGATTGGAGCAGCTGGTGTAGGACATTTAGCTTTTATCGATGGTATATCCAACAAGACAACGACTCCAGCGTTTGGTGAAGGATTGGTTACTATATTATGCTTCACGTCAGCTCTAGAGTCCTCCCCAATCACCAGACTTAAATCCAATAGAGCACGTTTGGGAATTATTGGCTCGAAAACTTGATCATGCCGCTTCAAAACGCAAAGAATCCCTTAAGAAAGCTCTGCTCACGAAAAATCATAATAGCCAAAACAGAAAATTCAGTTCTACCCACGTCGTCTGAGGTCAGTCATTGAAGCTCGAGGCGGATCAATCAAATACATAAATACACTGCATACATACATACATTTGTGTTACAACTTTATTTTCATTTTAAGTGATGTTTGTGTATTTAAACTTTAGTCCTTCACTGTACATGAATCTTATTGACTGTAACTTAAAATATATAGTCTTCCCTTCATCATTAGCACAAATACAAAATTGCTCCAAATACGAATTTATATCCCTTTTATTAACTACAATAGATTGGTCGTTAAATGTAAAACCTCTTAACAATTCGTTTTACATTCCAAGAATAACCAACGTTGTTTCTAAATCCTGCAGTCACAATCACCCGAAGTGACGTTTTTATTACTCGATTAATTCGCCGTTAAGTACCCAAGCAAACTCAATTCTAAATTCCAGATCGAGACCTCCCTACAAAAGAAAAATAACAAATGACTACTTAATGGGGGCTGTTAGTCTATAAATGTTACATTCAAATAATATATAAATTAAAAAGTATCGATCGTATGTCTCTGTTATTTATCGAGATAGACGCCTATTAAGCACGATAAATGGATGTATGGTGGCTTTGTTTTAAACGTTTTTGGTGCTATTCGATGTAATCAGAGAACAATAAAAGAATTGGTAAGCCGATTTTATCGTCTAAATGGGCGTAGGTAGTGTGTGATTCTGGTTCAAGAACATAATACATAGGATGAATAGAAAAATAATGGTAGAACTTCGGACGTGATCTAATTTATGGTTTGGGTGGTCCGGTATTACGACAGTGTCAGATATTTATGGTCTAAGATGCATTAGAAAGTATTCTGGCAAGAACTATAGGCCTGGCAGAGGAGCTGGTAATTTTATAAGGCACAAAATTGAAAGTTGAAGTGGCTTATTATTAATATACAGTTATCAAGAGTTGACAAAATTTGTTTTACTTTCCTATCTCAATAATTTTCAGTTGACAAAAACTGACTTTTTAAATTATTTCTTTTTACGCTCGCAACGATTACGGTGCTTAAATTATTAATTATTAACGATTACATCATAGGAAGCGAAAACTCTTTGTACACTCAAAAGTTTCTCTAACAACTATGAAGTAATTGTATTGTTTTCTTGTTTAAAGCTAATAAAGTATTCGTTAAAATGCTTAGTGTATATTTGAGTTCGTAGATTTGAATGTCTTGGTAATAAATCTCTGAAAAAAACAATAAAAATAATTGTTAGCGGATACTAGACAATTACTCCTCGTGAAGTGACGTAATATATTCCGTAATTTATTCAAGTCTCCTTATAAAATTAACCACTGAGAAACCAAGGTCAAAATTAGGTGAAATCGAGATTAGTTACTACAGTACGAGGGCGACCGGAAATGTTCCCGGAATCGATAAGAAAAACACGGTACTGGTGAAAAATAGCCATCTGTAGCGGCGATGATCACCTCATTTGAGGCAAATCTCTTTCCTCCCAGTGATTTTTTCATTCCGGCGAATATAGAAGATGAAAGACCAATTCGTAGTGCAACTCATTCAATTGGTACACGACGATGCGGGATGAATGAGCTGGTGGATTGTCGTGGTGGAAAAGCACTTCTTTCCGCTGCAAACGAGGCCGTTTCTTCTTCAATACTGCATCGAATCGGGTCAACAAATCGCTGTAGTATTGCCCCGTGTTCGTCCGTCCCTTCTGCAGATGGTCGATAAGGATCACACCTTAGGAATTCCCCAAAATGGTTTCCATGACTCTTCCGGCTAATGGAACGGTCTTTAGAGCTGATTCGCCCGAAAATTTCCACTGCTCCGACTGTTCCCTGGTTTCCGGTATGTAGTGGTGGATCCAAGTCTCATTCACGGTTACGAAACGCATGAAGAAATCCTTTGGCTTGCGTTTAATCCGGGCCAGACACTCCTCCAAAACGGTCACTCGATTTTGTTTTTGCTCCGGTGTGAGCAGTACGCATCGCGTCGAAAGCTTTTTCATACCCAAAATTTCGTGTAAGATATGGCCCACAGTTTCTTCTGTTGTCTCTGCTATCTCTTTCAGCTTCAATCGGCTATTAGCTAACACGACATCATGAATCTCATCGTTAGTAGGGCGGTTTTTGTTGTGCCCGTGCGGGCACGTTTGAACTCACTCACCCAGAAGCTAATGGTCGAAAATGATGGAGTACCGTCAACCATGAACCTCTAGCAAACTTTTCGAATTTCCGTGGCGGTTTTCCCAGCCATCCAGAAGTGTTTTATCAGTGCACGAAATTCGATTTAAACCATTTCTTTTCCGAAACCGCCTGACTTGCTACACAAAACACATTCTTAAACAACAACTATTGACAGTAGACGTCTGAAATTATGACAGTTACCATAAAAAAGGTTGTCCTTGCTGATCAATGAATCTATTTCAACCCTCGTACGGCATCTCATGCCGATTGCAGAAACATTTCGGGTCACCCTCGTGTGAATCGGCAGACGAGTATGTTATTGTTATGGCACTACATAGCGCCAAGAATGTTAACTTCAACTCTAAGTTTATATACGGTGATAGTAACCGAGAGAAATTGCAATATATTGAGCAAAAAAACCATTCGAAACCACGCTAATGACGCCGAGTTGGTAGAAACGTGTTCGCGTGTTAGCTGTATTTAGCAACATTATGTTAGATACGACGGATATATATGTAGGTTCGTAGATAAATCATAAATATTGTCCAGATTCCAAAAAGTCGAACAGATTCATTAGGAAAAAGTTAAGTTGGGTAATGGTGACGGATTTGATTTATAAAAAATAGCATGAAATATGTACCCTTAACAGATATTTATGACGGAGTTTTCAAAATTTTAAAGTCTGCGTTCGGGCCCGACATATTTCTCGTTGACCACACTACATACATATATGAGTGATTGGTAAATCTAATGAATATATTTTGTTGTTTTAGATATCAAGTGACGGCCAGAATCCCGTATCGATGAGGTAGAAACAACTTAGTGATAAGAAGAGAATGGTAGAAAGTCACCCAGTGTAAAAGGGAATTAACTCGTTTTCTAAGGAATCTTGAAAAATAGTGAATATGAAGTTACTTGTATTATCAGCATTACTAGCAAGTAAGTACTATATGTTATTACTGCTACTTTAATTTATTAGAAATCCAATAAAAAATAAGTTAATAGTTATGTTTTATCACAGCTTTCGTTGTTTACATATTTAATAATTTCATTAAAGTAAACAATTTCTATCCCAAGTTGTATACTCTGTTAGTTTATCCGCGATTTTATAATTTTATGTGTGATTCTTAAACGTTTGTGCAATTTATTTGCTAGTATTACCAATTAACAATGGCATTAACGTCGTAGATACGATTATTACGTATATATATATATATATGGAGCTTCGGAAAGGAATTCGCATAAAAAATAAAATGACGATTCGTAGAATCTCTTTCGTAACCAATTTGCATTTTATTAATAATGAAACTCTACTTATTATCTTTAATTAATCATCAATTAAATATGCAGAGAACCCAAAATAATTATGTTAATGGTTACAATCATAAGTTGGGAACCACAGCATATAAACGAGTCCAAAATGCTAAGTAAAAAAGGCAACTAAACCATTTAAAAGTGGCCGAATTTAATAGATAAATCTGAATCAACAATGTCTTTTTATCTTTTATTATTCACATACGCAATTTTTGCGATTTTGTAAACCAGCAGTTTTTAATCTCTCAACAGGACGCCGACGAGGGAAGACCTCAAGATTATTTAAGTTTTTTGTTTGAATCAACGATCTTTTTCCCGTTTTCCTGGTATTACAACGAAGTAACAATGTACATAACGGGTTTATTACTATTTTCAGCTCGCAAGCTTTGTTGATACTCTGTATCAGCTACCCAAGCTAACTCTCAGTTCTTTGAAGCGCCGCTATGCGATCACACTCGTATATCGCAACTAGATCCCGATGCAATACAACACAAACAATTATCTTCGATATGTCATCATAACAAGGAAAATATTTCCTAAAATCGTTCAGAGAAGGAGATGCTAACTGTTGATGTAATTCTTGCTAAGTGCCATATACGAGGGGAGGTTCAGAAGTTCGTGGAATGACAGGGTTTTAAATAAAATAAAACATCTATTTTTCCTTTTCAATATAATCACCCTTAAGCACAATACATATATTAGATCTATGACTTAATTTTTCCTAACCATAATAAAAACATGTTTTATCTTTCGCCTCAAAATGGGCCAAAATTGCCTCCTTTACCTCATTGTTATAGGAAAACTTTCTTCCACGTAAGTCTTTTTTAAATTGGGGAGCAAATAAAAATCACTAGGTGCCAGGTCTGGACTGTAGGGTGGATGGACTATTGATGGAAAGTCATGCCTGTGCAGAGCAGCCATTGCAACTTCGCTCTTGTGAACCGGCGCATTGTCTTGCAAGAGCAACACACCTTTGGTCAATTTTCCTCGATGTTTTTCCTTGATGGCCTCCTTTAATTTTTCTAATATCGCTGCGTAATATTCTCCGGTTGTGCTCCTGCCTTTTTCTTTGTAATCAATTAATAATATCCACTCACAATCCCAAAAAACAGTAACCATCAACTTTCCAGCCGATTCTGACACTTTGAATTTCTTTGGCGGTGGTGTCCCCTTTTTATGCCGTCGCATGGACTCCTGTTTGGACTCAGGCTCAAAGTGATGAACCCATGTTTCATCTCCGGTAACAATCCGCTCCAAAATCTGTGCAGGTTTGTCTCCACACAGCTCCAAAAATTGTTTGGATGCACAGACGCGCTGCTGTTTCTGCAGCGGCGTGAGCATTCTCGGTACCCATCTTGCACTGACTTTTGTCATACCCAGGTGGTCATGTAGGATACGCAAAATGGTGGTATCTGATACTCCAACTAATGCAGATAATTGTTTTTTCTTCAAACGGGCATCTTGCAGTAGAAATTTTTGCACTTTTTCGACGATGTCTGATGTGGTGGCCTCAACTGGCCGTCCTGAGCGGGGGTCGTCTTCAATCGACTCCCGACCATGTTTAAAAAGACCATGCCACTTATAAATCATTGATTTACTAGGGCACTGTTCCCCATAAACGGTTTCCATTTCATTCAATATGGTTTGAGCGTTCTTTCCTTGCTTTGTAAGGAACTTTATCACAGCACGGTGTTCAATTTCCTCCATAGTTTCAGTTTTCTTCCGGATTGACTTGTTTAGCAGGCAACTATTCGTAAACGACTGACGCTATAGGGCTGCAACTTAGCTTATATACTAATGATGAGTCGCCAATCAGAATGACACCTAGCGAGCGTCCCTATCCCCATTCTATCCCCTCCATTCCACGAACTTCTGGACCTCCCCTCGTATGTGTGCGTACGTGCCAAATAATTTTATAATAGGCTTTACGTTAGTTAAATAATTTTATGTGTTAAATTTTGTGATAGAGTAGTTTCTTCATCATCTTTTCTTGTTGATTAAGAAAAAAGCATTTTTAAATAATAAGGGGGTAAAAGAGTTTTGGAAAATTAATCAAATGCAGAATTATACAACTAAGAAAACTTTAGTCGATGATTACATAAAGAAATCTACCCGTCTAGCCCTAAATTAAGCGGTAGCAACTACCAGACTCCGACACAATAAAAGTAACTCTTGACGTGATATTGTTGACGATGGATTATCATAATAATTGGAGTTGTTGTTTAGACTATTACCATCGTTTGTAGAACTTATGTGGTCCGACGTTTCGGCAATGTGTCTACTGCCGTCTTCAGGATAGTCCTGAGAAGGGCTGTTACTTGCAGATTCTGCATACGTTCGATGATTTTTTTTAATACGTCAGACAAAAAATCATCGAACGTATAATGAATCTGGTAAGTAACAGCCTTTCTTAGGGCTACCCTGAAGATGGCAGTAGACATACTGCCGAAACGTCAGACTACATAAATTCAACAAACGATGGAAGTAGCCGAAACAAAAACTAATTATTACAATAAAAGTAGATTAAAGAAAACTGTTAATGAAAAAGTAAGCAAGATGACAAAGATAAAGTAACAAAAATAAAAACTGGACACGTTCTTGAGGAGAACAATGGTCTTACAATAATCCCATTGCAATATATAAATCTTAAACAGGAGTTTTGAGTTTTTTTATGTACGAGTCTGTGTTAGCATAGTATACGAGACTACAACAGGAAAAATCAGACAAATCAATGGATCGAGAACGTTTCTCTGTCTGAATAACTCTCTTAGCTCTAGCAGCTTTTACAATAAATAATGTGAAATGTGTTCACGGTATCTGCGTGGCTATATCGATCTTTGCTTTTTGTCTATATATGGTTAACTAAGGCTAAAGGTAGAACGCCGTATAGCTCCGTATATGGAGATAGGCGATTTGGCACATAGCTTAATTATTATTGTAACTTATTTTGTCTGCTCTTTTTGTTTTGTTTCACTATGCCAATAAATTCTATTCTATTCTAATATCTGCACAGATGTAATATCTATAATACCAAGTACAAAATCAATTAAATTAATGTCTGCAACATCCGTTATTACGATATATCTGCGGACATTGCCAGATCAGGCGTTAAAGGTGATTGATTTCTACGCAGTCCTTGGTGTAATTGATTAATGCACCTGCATAGTTAACAGGGGCTGCGGTTTCAAATCCAATCGGACTTCGTGAAAATTTTTAATTCGCTAATTAATTAATTTAATTGTTCTGGAAATCAAAGAAACTAAACAATTATTATTTGAAGCCAATGCAAGTTGCATATATGAATTTAAGAAAGTAGTATTGTTAGAATACATTTTGAATAGTTCAGATGTACGAGGGTAAGTTGAAAAAATCGGTAACTAACTATGAGGTGGCGCTGTGTGAACGCAATCTTTCACGCTATTGTATAGCTTGATGTTTCAATGACATACGTGTTAAACTTAATGTCAATCTATCAACCAGTTTTGGCGCTTTTTAAAAATGATCAATATTGAAGTTCGCGCAGTGATTAAATACCTATGAAAAAGTGTTTTTTGCCCAACGAAATTCATGTTGATATGGTAAATGTGTTAGGCGAGGATGCTCCTTGTTTTAAGATTGTTTGCAAATAGCTGAATGAATTTAAATCTGCAGAAAGTATGCAAAAAGTTTTGAAATTTGTCGAAGCTGATCAGCGATCAACATTGAAATGTATTGCTAAGGCTACAGGCATCTCCAGAACACAAGTGACGTACATTTTAAATGTTAAATTACACATGTCTAAGCGGTGTGCAAAATGGGTGCCGCGTTTGCTCACACCACCGTAAAAACTTACACGCATGGAATGTTCTACAACCATTTTGGGGCGGTTTCGGCAAAATCCAACAGACTTTTTGCGTCAATTTGTGACTTACGATGAAACGCGGATCTACCACTGCACACCGAAAAGTAAACAGCAATTAAGACAATGGACTAAAAGTGGTGAACCGGCTCCAAAAAGGTAAGTCATTCTATCGGCAGAAAAGGTGACGGCTTCCGTTTTCTGGGATGCAAAGGGAATCTGGCTTATGGATTACTTTGCAAAGGGACAAACGATTACTGAACAGTACTATTGTAAACTTTTGGATCGATTGAAGGCAGCTATTGTCGAAAAAAGACCCGGAAGAAAGCAAAAAATTTCCTTTTCTATAAAGACAGTGCGTCAGTTCACAAAAGCGGAATTGTCAACTGGATTTAGCTCCATCGGATTATCAAGTTTTAGAAACACATTGGCGGTATGAGATGAATAGCTGATAGCTGCCGTGGATCAGTATTTTGAGGATCTCGAGGAAAATGAGTTCTGTGAAGGCGTAAAAAAACTTGAGCATCGACTAAATAAATGTATTGATCTTGAGAAAAGTTAAGTCGAAAAATAAAACACATTTCATTGAAATATTGCTATTTACTATATTTCAGTTACCGAATTTTTCAAGTGATCCTCGCAAATCGTGTTTCTGTGGAAGATTTCGACCAGTAAGCCTACTCATATATTTATAAAATAAGAAAGTGTTTTCGAAAAACATTGATTATTTCTCTTTTAAAAAGTTTAAAGCAGCTACATGAGTTTGCCGACGTTTCGCTCTCAATTGCATAGGGTTTTCTGGGATGCTGCATGTAGTAACGCTGCTGTGAGAAGAAAGGAGCGTTACAACATGCCTCAGCCCAGAGGAAGCTCCTTGCAACTGAGAGCGAAATGTTGGCAGGCTCATACAACTACGTGCGGTTTCAACATGGAAGACTCTTTAAAAGAAAACAAATACCGCGGAAGCCTACAACAACATATTGATTATCTCTCTTTATCTTATTCTTGATTAAAAGCCAAACGTTCTCAAGTAATTGGTACCATTTGCGAATAATTATATTTCACTGCAGGAAATTCTCATCAGTGATGATTAATTATTAGTCGTACATAAACACAGTTAGTTTTACTATGTATCCATAGATAGAAAAAAGATTCTTATTTAATAAATGACATAGTTACTGCCTAAACAGGCACAGTCTAGTCTTATTAACCTCCTAAAGCAGATGGTATGATTAACTGCTTTAAATTCAGGTCACTTTTTCAACAGTTTAAATCATACAGTAATATTTTGGGTGACTAATAATTATTACTGCAGAAGGTGTTTACAAATAATAAATCAATTATGTTTCACCAAATAAGAAGTTTCTTAAATGCTACTACAGGCAAGGAAAAATTTTAATTAGGCTACTTGTATGCCTGAAATAGCTCCCAAACTTATTCGATAATAACATAGTAAGTTTATTCAGCAAATGAGATTAGTGTCAGATGAACTGAAATCACCAACGAAAATAAATCCTCTTCAACCTGTCAGTTGGCGTTTGGTTTACGCACAAACAAACTCCGATTTGTTCCTCTTTGAGTTTGTTCGCGCACATCCATACGTGAATAATAATCCGCTAATATTCGGGCAGTGATGCAAGTACATCCAAATAAGGCCTTAATTAAAATATAACTAGGTCAGACCCTGAATTAATTAAAGTGATGTATTTATACGCGTTTGTCTGCCCACACGCAAGTCTATACTCGCCGTACGCGTTGCTAAAACTGACTTTATTTGTTGTCTGGCACCGTTGCCAGCCTCCTTCTCTAACACGGGGATTATAGCATGGAGAGTGCATTGTGCAATCGACACCTGCGTGATTTTTGCATGATCTTCGAGGGACATAAATTATTCCACCGCATTATTATAACGTGACATCATAGTATACGACTTCATTATATGCAGAGAAAGACATAAATCTTTCAGTCTGGATGCACGTGTGGTATTGTCGTATGTGTCGTGTTATTTTTCGCCTTTGAGAACTCACTGTATGCTGACATTTTCAGTGTTAATATAAATAGGAACATATTTAATTTTAATAATAAATTATCTGTAATTATTACTTATATAACATTAGTAAATTCATTGTATTACTTTTATCTCTAAAAACGTCATAGAATGCCTAAATTCCATCATGATTATGCTCAATAAAACTTCAAGCTGCACCCAATATCCAGTTGTTGTGCGTGAATGACAACTCACACTACACACGCCGCGAATTGTTCGATAGACAGATTTGCATCAAATTTCTCTAAACTTTTCAAGTTAGTAAAATGGTAGAAATTAGACAGTTTAATACGTGAATTTTTTGTTTTTTGCATTTCAGTTGTTGAATTACTTTGCGTACTTCGAAAGAAAGGAATTTGGGCCAGTTTCTGTCTGGTTGCATTTTGTATTTTTTGTGATTAAGATAGCTATTACTATGTAGATTTGAAGAATAGTGAATGTCTTACAACTCGAAAATACAAGTGTGTCGGTTTTGATTATCTTAAGGATATTTGTAGACGATTTGCTTTTGGAGATAGACATAATAGATATAATAGTGCCTGCTCCACTATTGATGTATAGGTGCATTGGGATAGCAATCTATCTATAGTTATCATAGCATAGGATCTTATGAAGTTTTGCATGCAATTTTTTGTAAGCATGCACAAAGATGCAAAAGGTTGTGATAATGAATGGAGGGTATCCTTGTGAAAAAAGGACAATGAGTATTGCGACTGCTCACAATAGGAAAAATATAGGAGGTGGTAAAGAAACGCGTGGTTGTAAAAAAATGTGGCATTTAAATTAGATTAAATGTCGTAAAGAATCTCGTAAGAAGATAATTTTCAAATGTTGAGTGAATCTATGTCAACATAACGTAAATATCAAAATAAAAGTATTGACGATGAAGATAGAATGGATGAGTATTCCGATTTTATCATTAATTTAAAGGAGGCCATAATGATTCAACGTACAATTTGCATTATCTCTTTCACTAAAGTAGCTATGCTATTGGTAAGGGAATCGATAATGGAATACAAAATATATTTTCCTCTTTCAAAATATCCGGTGAGTATAAAATAATTAACACAACCCCTTTAAACATTGTTTATTGTTCACAATTCTTTGGTAATCTTGTTTTGACGGAGTAAATGAAACAAAACCATTGCATATTGCTATGACAATAATAAATATGAATATGTAAATTATGAAGTATTACTTTTAATAGGGTTACACATATACATTTAATAAACTTTTTCTACTCAGTATTTTTAAGATGATTTGGGCAGAAACGTTGGTGTGCAGACATCACGGTCACCGTCTAAAAGTGCATGGCTTTCGCGTTCAAACTGCATTGAAAGTTCGTCAGTATGTCAGTATGTCAGTATGCCAGTATGATAAACATACTCGTGTCACGTGATCCATGCAGATAGGTTTCTACCGATTTTAATCGTGCTCTACTAACGCAATATTTTTACAGTTTCTGTTGATATTCATACATACGAGGGTAATCTAAAAACTTCCCAGCCTAACAGAAATAAGTACCTTTTTTTTCGTAAAATCCAGTTTTATTTCTTGACATGGTGTGTTTGTTATTTTTTAAATCCAATAGAATAGCCACGCCTTTAAATACCTTTGAAAATGCGAACCACAGTTGTCGAGCGAAATGACAGGAACAAAAAACCTAGTGACACGGCGGAACCCGACAACCGTTACGACTATGACAAACGACCGTGAAAGTCTGAGATACTATTTAATTGCCATGTTGTTCTGCAAAATAGACGTTTATAAATGTGATGGCCTCCTCGTCTGATAAAGCTTTCTGTCTTCTGAACGAAGGAATAAAAAACTTGCTAGTGACCAGATCTGGTGAATGTGACGGATAGTTATCCAATTAGAATCCGTGAATTTTTGTTATGGTGACCACTAAGAAACGCACGCTGCCTTGGTGGAAGAAAACCCCATTTTTCTTCAAGTGCGGCCGTTTTCCTGCTATTGTCGTAGTAATGATGCATAGTGTGTTGCCGTGCTGACGGAACTGTCTTCGCTCTTTTAAAGTCTATTTACCCTTTGTAGTTCGACTGTGTCTCGGCTTTAGGAGTATAGTGGTATATCAACACAGCTTTGGAAATTTTCATTTGAATACTTTTTTGGTTCTGGTAGAGTAAGCGTGGCGACCCAACGCGCGGTTAGCTCTGTCATTCTCAAATCTTCAGTCCGCATATGACAAACACGTTCTTTCAAGATGGTCGCAGCCTTTGCTATCCCCCTAACTTTACTTAGCCTAGCACCACTTGAAGAACTTTTTCGATATTATCGATAGAGGCTACAGTTTTTGGCTATCCTACAAAATTTTACCGTTGACAAATGATGGCGGAGTGTCTCCTTAACCAGCTTTAGTCTGACTAGGCGTATCGCCTTTCAAATGCAAGAATTTAATGACGCCCCGATATTCGATTTTACTCATTTTTACAAAAACTCCAACAACTGGACGTCCAACATGGTTAAAAATTTCAAAAGTACCTTCAATGAATGCGCGACTATATTACCAGAATATTTTTGATAAGTAAACCTATCTGTGTGTTTAGGCTTGAATGATATGATTGTGACCTCAGAAGAATGATCCCACAGAAATCCAACTGCCACAATTTATTGATGCAAATTTGATGGTCAATTTTATCAAACCCTTTACTATAGTACTGTATGTAAATAAAATCCACCTATATTTTATAATTGAAATTGTAGAAAGAATAATACTAAAATGGAGAAAAGTATGTTGCAAACAGTACATCAGTTATAATTCACACGAGTTGAATCGTGGTACCGATAAAAAATCTACTTCTGTATTTTATTACAGCTTACCACAAGTTTAGCATTATTACTACTAATTAATTTAAAGCTTCAACTCTAAGCAATTCAGTTAGATTTAAGGTTCTATCATAAATGCTTTACTGCATTTCAACTCTACCTTTTTATCTAGTTTGTTTCACAATTCCCCTGTGGGATTCAGATCCGGCGTTTGAAAGCTTTCTCTGGAACCACACAGGGGAAGATGTGCATGTGAAATCTGGAGAAATGCAGTTGTTAAACTCCGACAAGTACATGCTTTCATTAAAATTCCTCTCAGCTAGAGGTGTTTAAATTTTTTGTAGTACTAGAAATATTGCTATACTACGTATAGATACTATAGTTATGTTTCCATGAAATTTGTGCTATTTTTTTTATAGCAACTTATACTTATGAGCGATAGTGTACACATAAACGAAACACATTAAATGTGTGGAAAAGAAATGGGTGTAACGACTTTAATGATTACAAAGCAGCTATTGTTAACAGCACATATTTGGGATGTATGGGAGAAGAAAGTTATGATTTACATGCAAACAAAAATTTACGTGAGTCTGTAATCGTTAACATCTTCCATTAAAAGTTTCTCTTATCAACAGCAACCTCTCAGAAAGCGGTATCATTACCATATTAAGTATATAAACCGTCAGAAAGAGACAATACATATTAGCAACTTTCCTTTAACGTACACGTAAACAAATCATTTTGTCTAAGAGGAAGATTTTTCATAGGTTTAAAGTGGGCTCCTCATAAATACTAAGAGACTCGTACAAACACCGTAGTCTCCTATTTAGTATTTTATTTAAGTACACAGACTATTTGCGTGTATTAAGCTTATTATCTGATGCTTACTAATCGTATGAAAGAATTAACATAAACACTCAAATTGATGAACTATAGGAATGTGTGGTTCTTTTTCTGTATTTTTTTAGTAAATATTGTAAATATATTCTCGAAAAGTTGACGAAATTACCTAAAAGGTTGTATTAAATGGAAGATTACGTTAAGGTAGTTTCGTAAATTGTAGTTTATAGTACAAAATATAATATTAACTCACGCTTTTTTAAGGAAATATCAAATAAAACTCGAAGAATCTCAAATTGTCCAGAGAGTTTTTCATTCGTATTTCTCATTTTGTGGTCATACAGTTTTAAAGGTTAATTAGAAAGCAAGGAGTAAAGTTTAAAAAGAAATTGATGTTCGTTATTTCGTATCATAGAATAATTACAGATTATAGGGTGAATTTATAAGTATACGCAATTAATAATAGTAAAAGTAATATTACAGGGAAATTATACATCATCGGAATCAGGTTTTGTTTCTTAATTTACAGTATCTCTAATTTCATATAGATGATAAAGGTGCTGCGTGCATATTCTCAGATATACTTCTACAGGTTCTTAACTTACTACTTGCTGAAATCTTCGTTAAAATCTTACGTACAGATGCTATATTGATACTATCATCTGTTTTGATAGGATCATATAGAAATTCCTCCGCTAAAATAATTACGTTTACTTTTTCTAACTAAAGTGTTGTGCGTCTGGTGTTTACTTTCAAGTCTAAATCATTTTAACTCCGGAAATTTTTTCTGTAAAACATATGAATCGCTAACTATTTCACCTTAGTCTAGTGATATTACAAGTATTCATCTTAACTAATCGAAAATATGGATTAAAATACTTCATAAAAATAATATAGGTAAAAATACGAAAGGTTAGAGCGACCTTTCGTATTTTTATATACTATTTAATATATTTATTAAACGTGTGATGTTATTTTCATTGAAGTTTCACTTTCACATTTTTCATTAAAATTTAAATCCGGAAGAGCTATTACAAAATACATGATTCTATGGTTAGATACTATATATATATATATATATATATATATATATATATATATATATATATATATATATATATATGAATATGTTGACCATCAGTTATATCTAAAAACATATTGTCTACTATAAATATATTGTACTTATGGATGCAACGAACAAATTCTCTAAGTTTAAAGTTGAAGAAACATGTGCAAGTACGGCACACCACAATCAAGTGAAAAATCATTAAAATCTGCCAAATTAATCAGAGACCTTGAGCCGTAAATATTACCATTTCGAAAGGAGATCTATAATGCATTTATTACATATAGTCTACGAGGGCGTCCTGAAATGTTTTCGGAATCGGTAAGAAATGACGCACGAAGGTTGACATGGATTCATTGGTCGGCAAGGGCAACCTTTTTTATGGCAACAGTCAAAATTTCAGACGTCTACTGTCAACAGTACTTGTTTAAGAGTGTGTTTTGTGTAGCAAGTCAAGCGGTTTCGCAAAAATGGATCAAATCGAATTTCGTGCAGTGATAAAAACTTCTGGATGGCTGGGAAAACGGCCACGAAAATTCGAAATATTTTGCTAGAGGTTCATGGGGAAAGCACTGCATCATTTTCCACCATCAGCTTCTAGGTGAGCGAGTTCAAACCCCACTAGCACAAGTGGACGCCCAACAACCGCTACCAACGATGAAACGGTCAACAAGATTCATAATGTTGTGTAACTAATCGGCGCGATGGGTACTACGCTTGCTCACACGACAGCAAAAACGAAATCAGGTGACCGTTTCGTAGGAGTGTCTGGCCAGAATCCAACACAATCCAAGGGATCTCTTAATGTATGTATTTCGTAGCCGTGGGCGAGACTTGGATTCACCACTACATACCGACCAAGGAACAGTCGAAGCAGTTGACTTTTCCGGGCGAATCGGCTCCGAAGAAAGCAAACACCGTTCCATCGACCAGAAAGGTCATAGCGATCATTTTTGGGATTCCCAAGATGTGATCCTCATCGACTATCTGTAGAAGGAAAGGACGATTACGGGGCAATACTACAGCGATTCGATGTAGTATCGAAAGAGAAACGGCCTCGTTTACAGCGGAAAAAGTCCGTTTCCAACACGACAATGCACCGGCTCATTCATCTCGTATTGTCGTGGCCAAATTGAATGAGTTGCGCTACGAATTACTCTCTCATCCTCCATATTCATCGGACCGAGCCCCCAGCGACTTTTTCCTATTCCTAAACCTGAAAAAATCACCGAGAGGAAAGACATTTGCTTCAAATGAGGAGGTTCGAAGAGACTGGAACACCGTTTGAAAATGTGTATTGATCTTCGAGGTGACTACATCGAAAAATAAAAAAGTTAGTATGAACAACAGAAAGACCAATTTTAAATCATATTGCGTTTTCGCCGCCTATGTAGCGTTCTCTATTAAAAACCATTAATATTATAACTTATAACAATCAACAGTTACTAAACGACGATTAATATAACAATCGAAATGTACAATTGTCTCTATTTAAAATTAAAACATGATAAAATCAGCTACATTTAATAAATTATGTGTATCACAAGTTCTACTTTTACCTACTACAATGCAAAGTAAAGAGCATATATTTCTGATTACGTTTGTATTGAAAGGGAAGACGAATACTTAAATTTTTCATTGGCATGTCCCTAATTGAATGTAACGGTATATCCGATTTTTTACGCCTTTAAAATACTGGCCGAGATTAATTTAACGAAGCTGTTCATTTGTTTTTTTAAACGTTTTCCGTTATGTAGCCTGCATCAATACGAAGGCTTGTACACAACATCTTTACCTTCCTATAAGTTCTTAAGCAAAAGCCGTCAATTACTTACAGTGTTTGTTTCTCTTATTACTAGTATAAAGGGGACTTCACGTAGAAGATGAGCAACAAAATGTTAGTAGGCTGCGGTTTCAATTATGTAACGACAAATTGAATTAATACCGGTGTACGCCTGTATACCTTTGAAAAGTACCCGTAACATTTGAGTCGGTTGAACAGTGTTTCATTATCGTAATTGAAGACGTTTATTAAAAATTTTATCATCTTTCAGGAGTAAGACATCCTTTCAAATGAGTGGGAGGGGTTATTAATTTAGTTATTTAATAGGTTTTGTTTCTTATATAATACGTATAGTAAACTATTGAATGACATTTAAATTAATATTAATGGCATCTCATATGTATGTAAATGAAATAACAGATAAAATTTTACTACTGCGGTAGATATCCTAGGAATGATAACACCTTTCGGAAATCCACAGCTAGGAATAATGTTTAGTAGCTGATTTCTCTGATATTCATTCTATGTACGGCACACAAAAACATACATAAACTAGGTATACATGCAGATGTATGGACAATCGTGATTTGAATGCATTCCGCGCAATAGTCACAGTTGTCCAGACGACGAAAATACATTTAGACTGGTATTAGAAGGTTTCTGATTAGAATAAATGATGACCTCCCAGCATATTGCAATAACTGGATTCGTGTACGAATTGTATGTAAATTAGAATCAATATGAGCGTAAGGAATCTGGATTAGCCTGGCTAAAACGGAACGACCATAAAATACTAAATAACGATGTGGTATGTTGCACTAGTAAAGGATATCCTATTAGGAATAAATTGAGATTTCTTTAACCCTGTTAAATTTGTTTTCCTGACATTTCTTCATTACCCTTTCTATTTTTCCTTGGAAAGATATACGCTTCAAAAACGTTTACAAATTATTCAGGGGTTTTAACATTCGTTGGATCACGATCTTATTTGCTGTATCTTAAGCACAATTATCAGGCAACTAAGTATAAGCATATGGGAATATTTAATATTACGTCAACTGACGAAAAATTTCAATGCTTAAACAAACCTTCCTTATCCTTACTTCACTTACATGTTCCCTTAAAGAAATACAGATTACTAAACCATGCACACCGTCGGTAACGGATTTCATTAAAATAGTGATGAAATACCATGAAAAAACTAAGAAAACATTCAAAAAATGCAATCCCACACATGCACTCAGAAAGTATTTTCTCGTCTTTTAGCACCTGACAAATGTTCTGCAGTTTTGACCAAACAATTCGTATTTGGACCCATCAGTCCACAGTACGTTTTTCCATTGTTCTATTGTCCAATCTTTGAGAGTGTCAGCCCACTCTAGACGTTTTTGTTTATTCCCACAACGTAGTAACGGTTTTCGTGTAACAATGCGGCTATGGAGGTTTGCTTCTTTTAAACGAGGTTTCACTGTGCTAATGGATATCTTCCTGTTTCTAGACCGATTCATTTCCGTCGTCATTTCAGGAACCGTTAATCGTTTATTTCTTTTACTAAGCAATTTTATACGTTCATCGTCGCCATTGGATGTTGCTCGAGAACGTCCTAGACGATTTTTGCTAATAAGTGTATCAGTTTGTTTGAAGCAACGAACAGTTAAATTTACTGTTGACTTTTTCACATTAAGTCGCCCAGAATATCCTTCTTGATATAGCGTCAATATTGCTGATAAAAATACTTCTTTTTAAAATATTTTGTTAAAATTGTAAAGTGTCCACTTTGTTATAAGCGGTGGTGTAGATATTCCATTCGCAATCGTGAAACCCGGTTCGAATATTTTCCCAGCACAAGTTGACACTTTTTGAAAAAAGTCTTTCATATCATATTTATAGATCTTACAATCTGGTTCTGAGCGATTTCCTTGAGCTCCATACCAAATTTTTTAAACGCAAATATCTTCGGAATTTATAACGAAAGTACGTAGACAGATACTAGCATAATGTCCTGTGATTCACGGATTCCGAAAGTAAATTCAGTTCATCTACTAATCCATTTATATTAATTTATGTTTTGTTAAGTTAATTGAATTTGTTAATTTATAGGCAACTTGGCCTGAAAATTTACAATTCATTTAGTTGTACTTGTTACTAGTGTTTAGTCAGGCTTAAATGACATGAGTTTTGGGATTTCGGTGTTCATACTATAGAATTGCGCCTTACACGCCATACAAGGTAGACTGTATAATTTTAATGATTACTGTAGCGTATGGCTCCTTCCGATGTTAGCAATAAAAAAAATAATAATTATTATTAAAGATGAATTTATATGTATGAAGGAAGAAGTTATCCTTTTTTTCCCTTTCATTATTCTTTCCTAATTGTTATTTTGTATTGCAGTTGCTGGAGCGAACGAATTGGTAAAAACGACTAGCAAACCGCCACCTAAAAGGACGTACGTCTGCCCCCCAGACTTCATTAGGCTCGGAAATAAATGTTACTTCTTCAGCAACACCTCTGTGAAATGGGACGACGCGTTCTTTAATTGCAACGACATGCACAGCACTCTGGCAATAATACGAAGCAAATACCAACATAAATTACTGAGGAATGTACTGACCAGTAACAGTAAATACTCAGGTGCGTATAGATAAAAGTTGAATACAATAGGTTGTAAAGAACGATCATTACAATAGCGACGGTAATGAAGAACAGTAAAAACCAATAAGCCTCGTAGCAAATAGGTAATTAATATAGTGCGTTAATCCGACATATGTAAATGTAGCCGTGCGCATAAATGGAAACATACGGTAGATGATGCCGTAACAACAAAAACATTGGGACGTGGTCGAGCTGTTGGGGGAGTGTATAGCGAAGTGCCACTAGGTCAAATAGTAATAGCTCGCATAACTTGACGGTAACCGTTGCTGTACATTATGAGACGATGGCCATAAAGATACTCTATCTATTCTGAATGTTAAATTACGAATTGCAAAACGTCAACATTCAATGCGTAAGATGACTAAAAACTGTTATGATTTCACCAAAAGTTCAAGCCAATGGAAAATATCTGTGCGTATAGTGGCAGCAGTAATCTAGAGTAAAGTAAATACCGTAAACTATCCGCATATTTAATGTTAATTGAATTTTCTGATTCATTAACTATTCCTATTACTTTCATTGGAACGACTTCATTACATACTCGACACGGGATGAGATAACTATGTGTATGCTTTTCTACACTCTGAGGAGGTAATCTTTTCTGTATTCTCGGTCTATAATAAACCTGTTTTTATAGTTCTTTGATAACAGTTTGTGTTCACTTATGCTTTGGCATATTTAGTTGTGAAATATTTAATTCTGTTTACATTATTTACCCATATATTTTTCCAGTGCCTAACTAATTGAACAATAAAATATTTTGGACTCATAATCAATTTAAATAATACTAAAAAAACTGTCACTCATACAGGGCGCCACTAATCAAGTATCACTACTAAAAATGAATCTCCATCTTTAGTTAACATAAATCCAAAGTTTCAGTGCGATACGTGTAATGTTTTAGCTACAACGTTCTGTCAAAGTTGAAAAGTTAGCTGAAAAATGGAATTAAACCGGGACCATTTTCGCGCAATAATTTTTTTATAATTTCTCAGAAAGAATGCCTTGCTGAGTTGATTTCTGTTTTCGGCGATGAAGCACCGAATCAGTCAACTACTTTATGTTGGTATTGAGATGCCTTCAAAAGCACATTTTCATTGTATCAACAAACGAGTGGAATAATTGCTTCTAAGTGTTGATTCGAGCGTATGCAAAAGTGCATTTGTCTTCGTGGAAAATACTTTCGAAAACAATAAAGTCTTTAAAAACTACCTACTGTTTTATTCCAACTGTATATGCAAAACTTAAAGGACAGGCCTGGTAGTGCAACATAAGAAAGAGAAACGCGAAAAGTTAGTTACACAGGATGATTCAAAATTCCATGCATAACCTTGTGATAGAATAACGACTGATTTTAAGAAACTTTAAAAATTGCTTCACAATTGTTAGATTAAGCATATACATAGTAGGAGCATTTTTGTCAATTAAATTCATTGACTGCAGGCCAAAAGTCGAGTATTGTATGTATGCAAAAACAAAAAGTCCCATTGGATGTCTTCACCACCTTCTCTTAGGCAACATTATGCTCAACGAATCCAACATAAAGTGGCATGTTCTATTAAAGTAAGAGTTTCTCTAACATTAACATTAGTTTCCACAATTCCGTCTCTTAATTTATTTGTGTTAGGAAGAGTTATTGAGTAAACCTTAGATATGATACAAGTAGCAAATAATCCACTGAAGCAAGGCCAAGTAAGCGAAGTGGTCATGATATAGGAGTGTTTTCGATATTTTCGAACCTGGCAGGATGATATGCAATTACTTCTTACAGATTCCTCAGAGAAAGTGAACTTTTCTGTTCAAAATAACTTGTAATTACTTATAGCTACAACTTCATGGATGTACAATTGGTCATTTCTAGTGACAACAATTTTGAAAATTAAGGAGTATAAATTATGAAGTTAAGATAGCCGGGGTAATTGCCTAAAACAACTGGAAGAAATTGAAAAACCATGTATGTTCTAAAAATTAAGTGAAGGGAATTAATAAAATTCGGAAAAGGAAGCTATAAATGGTCTATTGTAGAATTATAAGGAGGAGACACGTAATTTGACAGGAAATATTCAAGACTTATAACAGAGAAACAGACAGAGAAACTTTGTCATAAAAGCGTAACAATTAAAATTAAAAATTAATTCTACGTTGCTGCCCTCTATATATGATTTGACTGTACCTTTTTTTATCTGACCTTTATTTTTTCAATTACTTTTACTGCAGACAATCCTTTCAATAGATGAATTAAATTTCTGTTCTACAAAAAATATTAACAATCTAGCTAATGAAAGCAATACGATTTATTATTTATAGCGAATTTATATATACGTTACAAATCATTGAAGATTCTGATCAAGCTATGAATCGGAGTTATATTCGAATTCAAATTTTACAAACTGGGTGAGGAGAAATAATTTTGTATTGTAAACTTCTTTCAGAATCACACCTAAAACGCTAAGTTAGAGAAACTTCATATGAATATGCTTGTAATATTATTAGTCGTTTGAACATACGAGAAAGCTATCAACTTTCTAGTATTAGCATTTTGTCGAAAAGGATCGAAAGATGGGACGAAAAGGTCAAGAAATATGTAAGTTCTGAGTGCTCAGTTCTAATTTTAGAATGCAATATTTCAAAAATTTGCTATTTGAGACCATGTGATTCTCTTGGAAAATAATTTCTTGGTTGAGGTAGCTTCCAGTTGCTTACCTCAACAACAGGGATTTAGTTCTGCTTATGTAGTTTATAGTTATACCGCCATTATTCGGTTGTCAGAGCCTCGTTCGTTATCTAACAGGATGTTCCGGATAAATATATATAAATAATAGAATGAACTACTTTCTAAAACCAAAAAGAGGAAAACTATTATGAACTGGTTTTCCATTGCAAATCGGTGATAGTTCATGAAAATTAGAAGATGTATTAAGTAAATAAAACAGTCTACCATAGAATTTTGTGGGGCGGATGACAATAAAAGGGATAATCGTCTATCATATCTTGCGATTAAGTTAGAAGTTTGTTCGATTATGATGTTAAGTGGCGTTTAAATGCACTCAAACAAAAACGATCATTGTTTTAAGTCCTTTCACCAAGAAAACAATAAAAATTTACTCTTTAATAAACGCAATGCATCATATTTGCTCCAACCATTCTTAAAAAATGTAACCCATGTTTTTGCTGGATGATGTTCTTCCTTTACCTACCTTAAAGTGATTTTTTCAAGCTGAAATTTCTGGGTGTAGTGTTAAGAATTTCATTTATTGTAAAGCATCATACATCTATGAAAAGAATATAATTTAAAAATTGAGGCTCTCACCTATGTTTACCAATTAACCAACGATAAAAGATTGCACATATTTGGAAAGACAGTGGTAGTAGATCTCGCGTAAGGTGTCATGACTATAACTTACAACTGTTACTTTCTTGATGCTCTCTTTAAGCTGAAAGAAGAAAATTCAACTAATCTTGACAATCCTCTGATTGGTAATAAGATATCATTTTGCACCACAATTTGCATTTCAATTTTTTTCATTATCAGAACTACCCATTTTCTTTAAACTTTTTCGCCATATTCAGGAATTTCTCGACGTATTTGTATATGTCAGTCACAGATTTTCTATTGATTTCACCATAAACTGTAATGATGTATATTGTCTAACTCCGCAACAAATGCTTAAAGTTATAGACACTCAAAGTTTAAACTAAAGAAGAAAATTTAAAGTACAAGCTTATTATTGTACGTACAGTAATGCTTTATGTTTGTCTTCTGGAATCATCACGTATCTTATGCAGCATATAAAAATTTAAGAGAGCTAAGTAAAACTGACTGCATATGGCAATTTACAACACTTAATGATTTCCACAATGTGAATTCCATCCAAAAGCCTTCTTACATTTTATAATAACCCTCTGTATTTCCCTTGACCTTGATAACTATTCAAAATATTCCTTTAATCGTTAGTAAGATTCTAATAACGCATTTCGTTGTTTCTTATCATTAATTATTTACGAAAATCATTACCTTGTTTTCTTCTGCGGCGCCGACATTTGTGTCCAAGTATTTATCTTTAAAACCAATAAAGATTATGAACCACTGTAATTAATATTTTCATATTGATCACCTGTCCGAAACGGATACATTTAAAAATTTATACGTAAGTATATACTACAACCACAACCATATACAAGATTATTATTATACTTGGAGAAGTATCGATTAAGTCAAATCTTTTATTGTTTCTCCCGGGGTGGTCCCATAACTATATGTACACCTGCAGCAAATAAGTAAGAGGGACATTGATTTATATCTTAACAGTAATTAAAGCCTCCAGAAACGATTTCGTAATTACTTATGCTCTAGTCGAGAAGCGCTATTACTTAATACTGATTATCTCTGATGAGGAACTGCCCGATTTCAATTCGCTCCCTAATGAGCGTTAAATTTTGATTGATTAGACGTTAGAAACCCTGGCTGCGATTATTCGTATAAAGTCCAATAGAATGTGCATCCAAGATGTAGCATATGAATTAAGCTTCTTAAATAATATGTGAAATCTAATAATAAATAATGTATTCCAATAACTATTTTATATTTGTTACAGCTCACTTAGAAAGATGGATTGGAGGAAGATACGACTGGACCAAGCACGAATGGCTGTGGGGTGCATCTGGAAAACCTATAGATTACAATGGCTTTCCAACACCGCCGCCCACCAACATTACTGTAATGGAATCTTTTCAATGGCACTGTATCATTTTGGATCCTAAGATGAAATACAGGTTGGTATCTTGTATTATCGTTTTCTTTATTGTCGACAAAATAATTGACTAACCTTTCGAAATGTTTGCGTTATAGTTGGAACCACAAAAGCTGCTACGAGCAAAAACAATACGTTTGCCAAACGAAACTGAAAAACGTGACTCGAAAACAAAAGAATAAGCTGCGGAAACTCTATAACAATAGGAAGCTAAACGAAGTTCCAGTTCCTGAAATCACCAATAACGCTATCTCGAACGCGAATTCGAATACCACTAGCAAAACGGCAGCCAATGCCGAAAGTAACGATATTAACAACGCAGCTTTTGCCACTAGGCCTAAAAACTTGAAGAAACGTAAAGGTAGGAAAGGAAAAGGTCGCAAGAAGAATAAGAAAGCAAACAAATTCACTCACAGTCTCAACGGAACTTTACAAGACGCTCCTATTTCGGATGCTGTGCCAAATAATTTGGAACGAACCCAGATTAATGTGACCCGAACGGCGCCCAAAAAGCTACACTGGAAAACTTACTATCAAGGAACTATAAGTCCTTTCCATCCAAGAGGAATTGTAGAAGAATTTGATTTTCAAAATGAATAGAATAAAAAGTATTTTAAAAGATAAAATAGAAATAAAAGGATAAAGAAAATATGGCTTTGTAAAATATTAATAAGACTTTTACTTATATTTCACATATTATTACGGTCTTTTATTCTAATTTTGATGCGAAAGATGCAAAGTATTATTCTTATTTTGATAGTATGTTTATATATTTTTTTAATTTGTTGAAAAGGATGTAAGTAGTTAGGATATTTTAAAACGAATTGTGTATACAATTGAGAAAGAGAAACTAGTTGTTGTCCTGACGTTCAACCCAAATCTACAAGTATACAGTTCGCCCTATTCTTTGGCCTTCAAAGTTCGTTTCAAATCTAGTTCATCCTCAAACACTAGGAATTTAAAATATTTAAAACTCAGTTTTGGCAAAACCTTACCCTTTACAATAATAATCTCAATTTTTATCATTCTGAAAATATTATAATTTGAATAATTAAAAGGAAAATATTCACTTCGCAAATTTTATTATATCTCTTAAGTTTTTTATGTAAAAAGATCTGTATATTCTGCCGTTTTTAACAGTTCCTTATTGCTTTTAGTTAACGGCGCATTCAAAATAAGAAACAAGTAAGAAAAAATCCATACTGCCATAATATTTTGAATGCTCTGTTAAGTTTATATGTAAAGTATATGCGTAATTATGCACCGTGTCCTTGATCCATTTAAGAAAAGCAAAATTATATTTATTACATACTTACATTGTATAAAATATTACTTGCTATTCTAGCTTTAATGTATCTGTAAAGAATAAATTATTTTTTCTATTCGTAGCTTTCTTATTACCTTTAAATATTGGTACCTAAAAATATTTAAATATCAAAATTAAAGCAAAGTAAGAAATGTCTGTTAAAATGAAATTTAGCTTACTAAATTAAAGAAGAAATTGATGTGATATTTGTTTCAGTACTTTAAATTAGATACAAAAGATCGAAATACACATAGAATAAGTTCAATCTTTACATTAGTAGGCAACCTACTTTACAGTTCTTTTACGCAGTAGCGTCACTTCAGGCGAATATCCAGGAAATATTTTATATATAGTAGAACCTAGATTATCCGGGATATTGACAACATACACTTCGTCTGTTTTAAGTTTATACTAGCGTCATTCTTTTGTCGTACAAGTTAAGACAACCTATTCATTTGACGATCTTTCTGTAGTACTGTTGCTGGAAAACGAAGCAAGACTTGCGCTTGTCTCAGACAAGGATCTAGTTGGTTTGATTTTATTAGAGTAACAGACAAGGATAGTGAATATACTACCGTATTATTCAAGTTACGTGAATTGCTTACCTTCTATAGTCCGTCCCAACCTCCGTATTCAGTATACGTCTTATGGGAATTTGTTTCATGGTTGCCAAATCATCCGATCGGCTGTACATTACTATTTCCGGTTAATTATTTGCAATTTCACCCGATCAATTCATAACCTTTATTAACGTTTATTGACGTTGAAGGTGCAAAATTATTGACATTCATATGACATTTTGCTTATTATTTTATTAAAGTAACTAACTTTTAACAGAGTGCATAGCGACTTCGCTGCACGTAAAATTATAGGAAAAATACTACAGATAAAATAGTTATATCTCAATATTTATTAACAATACTATACACACATCTATAAACAAATATACATATGAACGATATCTATGCAATGTACAGTGAATATTTGCTTCGATATTGGGAAAGCTATGCAATTTATTAAATTAAAAAAGAAGATGATCCTTATATATATACAAATAATAGTTTCCACTTTTGTAACAAAAAGAACTGGAGTCATAGAAATACGTATATGTATAATACAATAATATTTAAGAAAGGAATAGCAATTACACACATATATCTATGTCTTACGTTAATTTTCTAGTCAGTCGAAGAATCACTTTGATCTTCAGATGATGACGAATATCTTACGTGAATAATAAATTCTTCGATGTCGTCTTACCTAAAAATTATCCACTATCCACATTTCCTTTTTCAATGTTGTTTACATGTTTGATGTAGTTTTGCCAATTATTAGTTGTTACAGTGCTATACGCTCGTCGAATTAATTGCTCCATATCTTTTACCTTAAATGTGGTATTATTCATTCTTACGTAGTTTTTAAGTTGTGCCATACCATTTCAATGGGATTTAACTCCTGCAATGGTAAGGTGGTAATCGAAAGAACTTCATGACCTTTTCTTTTGCAAATTCGTCAATCCTACTTTTATCATATTGCGGTTTAATTTGTGACACCAATACAGTAAGTCCTTTTTAGCATATCGCTACTGATTTGTATTTGTTTTTCATTGAGCCAATCAGATCTCGTTTTTCCTCCATGCTGTTGTTGGAATTTTCTCCAATTTTCTGCAGTGGTAGGAAGCATTATCAAGAACAATGACTGACTTCTGTGGTATATTTGGAAGTAATTTATTTATAAACCAATCCTCATACGTTTCTGAATCCATCTCATGATGAACATCGGCAGTGTTTTCTTGCAAAGAAATGTATATTCAGCACCAGGAACAAACCCATTATCACTGCCTGCATGAACTAATGCAAAACGAGGTCCTAGCCCGGTTGGTGATTTCAAACCAGTGCTTAGTCCTTGAATAAGAGCTTGTCGACTACTTTGAATAGCAGTATCTGTCCAAGTTTTATTTACCGTATGTCCTGTATTCACCCATGACTCATCAGTGTATATAATAGTTCGACCTGAAATATAAAATTACAGCCATGTCAAATAGCAAGAGGTAAATTTTACCTTCTTCTCTAAATTTCTTGATCTCTCGCAAGTATTTGTGCCTCCATCTAATAATCTCATCTCGTTCAATGAGTATACTTTTTTCGTCCTACTTTTTTAAATTCGAAGCCCATATCGTGTAACAATCTATGAAAAGTTGTTCGACTGAAGTTAGAGAGATCATCGTCAGCATTGACAGTAGTAAGAATTGTATTTAAAGTAGGTGGCATATTCTGTATAAAAATCCATGCACTTTACGTCGAATAGCTGCTTGCGTGTTCTCACCATATGTATGCAGTCGATCATTTACTTGTATGCCCTTCCTTTTTTAGGTTTTTGGACTTGATAATAAACCATTTTGTTGCTCCTGTTTTACATGATATATTTGCACAGTCTGAGATGCCCAAAGCTTTACTTGCTTCTCGAACGGCAGCACTCACATTCATTGATTTATTGAAATAATTGAAAACATTTGCAATCATACACTTCTCCTTACAGTTAAATTTGTCTCCTCTGCGCCGTTTTCTTCCTATAGGCTCCATTAATGTAGTGAAAACTGTAATTACATTTATATTCTGTTATAACATTTATAAAAATAAATAAAAATACCCATATTACCCTGTGCACGCTTGAAAAGATAGAAGTGTTCTGAAAAGAACAATTTGTACAACTATATAAGCAAATTAACAATTTAACGAAATATTTCAAAACAAGGACGATGACGATTGACAGTTGATGCTAATAGACAGATAGTATACAACTGTTGTCGACACTCGACAGCATATGTAAATAAGTTGCAACATAGCAACCGGTTGTAGAGATAGCGCTAATGACAGCAACCAAGGATAGTAAGAGATAAAAGTTGCTATTCTATCCCATACTGAATACGGAGGTTGGGACGATCTATAGCGTTTGTTGTCGGTTGTCAAATGTAGGTTAGCATCGTTTTTGTAAATAGTTGCTGTAAGACATTAATAAATCAAATGATAATTAATTTAGTTAAAATAAAATAATATGCGCTACAATACATTAAATTTATTTTAAAATTACCTGTTTATACGGTATTTAATTTGACCCAGATGTATCGATTTGTTTCATTCGGATAAAAATCAATGACGTAGGTAAAAAGTGAAAATAGACGAAATGTACATCCATATACACTGGTGGCTATATAATTGGGAACGAGTATTTTTTTGGAATTGTATTACCTCACTAATAGAAAATGTATTTAGCAGTAAATATAAGTATTTGTTTATACATTAATGGTGTTAAAACGCAAACACCAACAATTATACTTATTACTCCATATTAACGCCCTTTTAGTCATCTAATCTGTTTTCGATTTTATTTAAGGGGACAAATAATTAACAACATTTTAGTAATTAAAACGATCTTCATTTTGAATTTAAACGAATCCAAATTTTGTGACATGTCTAATATTTTGTTGAAAATTCCTTACTACCAATTACCGCTCGGTAACGCTTATTCATGGATTCTACAAGCACTCTGCAGAACTCTGGTGGAGTCAAATACCATGCTAATTCGATTGCTTTGTAACTCTCTATTTTATGGCACACCCCAAGTTCTCAATTGGACTGAGATCAGGACCACACGCCGGACAGCTAATAACCGAAATAGAATCAGCTATTACAGTAGCTTTGACGCTCCTTGCAGTATGTTTTGGCTCATTGTCGTGAACCAGTTTCCAAGTAAAGGACAATTTTTCGTCAGCATTGGCGGCAAGGACATTTTCCAATATGTGGAAGTACTGGTGTTGGTCCATTATGCGTTCTATGCCGTAATTAGGTTCAACACCTCTCCAAAGCATACATCCCCATTGTGGTATACTTACAGTTCCATTCGCTGTTTGGAGGCTTGGAGGCCTAGGAACAAACAATTTTCCGTCAGAATCACAACGGTTTACTTTTGTTTCGTCCGTAAATAAAATATTTTTCCATTGATTCATTGTCTAGTTAATGTTCTTTGGCGAAATTGACTCGACGGTTACGATTTCGTTTGCAAACCATGGGTTTCTTGCGAGCTATTCTCTCAAATAAGTTAGCTCCATTCAATCGCCTTCAGATTGTGCGGACTAAAAGTTGGTTGTTTGAATTTTCAAATAATTCCTTATGAATGTCAACAGCTGTTTTATTTTAGATCAGCTTTTGCGATACGAACTATACACTAATCCAAGATTTCCTTGCTTTCTTTTTTCTTATAATATTTTCTGTTGTCTTAATCTTTTGAAATATTGTACTGCATTACACATAATTCTTTTTGAGCAATTTATGTATTCTGCTATTTGTCTATAAGACAAGTTTCTGCCTATTAAACTTAAAATAATGCAACGTAGTTTGGGAGTACAAGTTCTTTTCTTACCCATGTAAAGTTTTACTTGTAAGTCGCATCTCTACTATTTAATTTACTAGAGAATAAATGCTTACACCACAGTTTCACTAATAAATTTGCTTAACGCGCCAATATACTACTGCAAATAACAGTACGTCTTACTAAACTGAGTGTTGTTAATTTTATATCCGCATAAACATATACTCAAAACAGGATTTCCTCCGTTTTCGAGTTAGCAGCTGTGTATATATTCAAGTGCTTGTTGTTAAAGCTGGTGTAATACTGAACAGCATTCAAAAATATGTCATTTTATTTCCAAGAAGCGTAGCGTTGTCAATTATATAGCCGCCACTGTATATATACGAGGTATGTCTCAGAATTAATGAAAATGATTAGTTTTAAAGCGTTTAATAGAATGGATTGATAATTAAATATTGTTCCCTTCAACGTATGTTCCCTTGGAATGTACGCAGCGTTTCCAGCGAATTTTCCATTCCTGCTAAGCAAATTAGGTACCACACGAGGAAGGAAAAGGACATTGAAAGGCGTTTGGTTACGTTAAGAAAGAAAGAGCTTGTTAAATCGGATCATCATTTACGATGAAAAACGGATTCACCACGGCAATCCTAAATACAAACTATCATGGGTGAAAGCCAGGTTAACCAGCTCCATCAACGCTAAAACGCAATATTCATGGGTTAAGGGCCATGGTCTGTATCAGGTGGAATATGCGGGGTGTAATCTGCCATGAGCTGCTAAAACCATCCAAAACTATCAATTCCCAACGTTACCGGCTCCAACTAATGCGTTTGAAGCAAGCTATTCGAGAAAAACGGCTGGAACGGCACGATAGATACGAGAAGTTGATTTTGCAGCACGACACATGTTGTGCAACCTGTCTGGATATACCTAGAAGGGATGAAATGGGAGGTCCTATCCCACCCACCATATTCACCAGACATTGCCCCTTCAGACTGTCATTTGTTCCGTATCATGCAGTCGGCACTTACTAGAGAGTGCTTCACCTCATATGACAGCATACAAGAATTGGTCGATGACTGGATCCTCTCGAAAGACAGAGAATTCTTCACTCGAGGAGTCCGTTTGTTACCCGAAAGATGGGCGAAGGTTGTCGCTCAGGTGGAGAGTATTGTGAACAAAATAACATTTTCATATTCAAAGTATGTTTTTGTCTACATAAAAAACGATTAAAACTTATTCCAATGCCCTATAATATCATATTATTGAAAACTTCTGGATGCATTATCTCTTTCTAGATTTGACAAGTTAATAATTTTTCTTTTATTTGGTTAAAAACTTTTTCTCATTATTTCTTCTTTAGTCACTTACTTGTGAATTGTAATGTAACGGAAAATTTTGTATACGCTGAGTGATAATTGTCATCAAACTATTCAGTCGTTAATATGTTATATACATACATTTTATTTCTAGCAATTTTCAAGGTCTCATGTTCAACCTTATAGAAAGATACACAGAGATTAAAATGGCTGTGCCAACGATCTAGAAAGTACTATACTTTGCTTGTGGCCATGTATATCAATTTCATTATTCTACACTTATCAACTTAAACAGATTATTATTAAGAGGGCCATCAACATCATTTTCGATGATTACACACGTGCAATTTAAAGAAGAGCATCATTAATTTTGATTAGCAGCAACAACGAGTCCAAGGAACTTCACGTTCGTCACGTCACACCAGCGTCTTCTAAATTAAGTCACATAACAAACAATTTCTTGATTAGTTCAAGTGGCGTGCGCGATATTCAAATGAAGTTACCGTTGCTCAATTTTCAACGCCTTTTATTTCCTCATCTCTTACATAAGAAAGCGTAACGCGACAGTGTTGATGGTTTAAATGACGTATTGTACAGCAGACAATAGAAAATGATGCATATGCATGTTGTACTTAGATATGTACCTATATGTCAGTGGCGGGTCGTAATTATTACCTTTGATAGGCTGTTAATGTTTAATAAAGCACTTAACAAAGTCATCTTCCTGTAAGTAAAAGTTATATGCAGGAAAGGTAAAATAGATAAACATAAAACATTAAACCCACAGCGAAGTTACATACTAAAGAGAGAATAGAAGTTCAATTACAAAATGAAAACTACTACTGATACATACGGCATAATAATCTCATAATTAATGTAAATGATTAATTTTAAAATGTTTAATTGAATGGGACATATTAACTTACGAGTTGAAGTACCTGAAGAAGTCTTAACATGATACTATTGACTATGGATTCTCATAATAACTAGAGTTGTTATTTGGGCTATTTCCGTCGTTTGTTGAACTTAGGTAGTCCGACGTTTCGGCAGTCTGTCTACTGTCGTCTTCAGGGTAGCCCTGAGAAGGGCTGTTGCTAGCCAGAACAATCATGCTTCGATGATTGTTGTCTGACGTATTTGCCTTCCCTAATGTTTTTTCTTGATTTCTGAATTCCACCTGACTTAACCACTAAACTAATATGGGGGAAGACAAATACGTCAGACAAAAATCATCGAGGCATGATTGTTATGGCAAGCAACAGCCCTTCTCAGGGCTACCCTGAAGACGACAATAAATAGACTGCCGAAACGTCGAACTATACAAGTTCAACGAACGATGGAAATAACCCAAACAACAACTCTAGTTATTACCTGAAGGAGTGTTCGCAGACGATGAAATGGTTGTGGCAAGAAGTGAAAAAGACTTACAGAAAAATTTAGAAATACGGAACTCCACATAAAGAGAGACTGGAATGAAGATGGACAACAATAAAACTAAAGTAATGGAAATGGGAGAATAACCAGTGCAAACGAGAATTCAAATGGGAGGGATGGAAATCGGACAAGTAAAAACGTTCCAATAGCTGGAAGTGAAATTCGATGAGAGTGGAACCCAAGAAGCAGACATTAATAAAAGAATCGAGAAAGCAACGAAATTATACTACGCTATGAATACTAAATTTATAAACAAGAAAGGAATCTTCCTATTTATCTATTTATCGACCGATATTAACGTTTGGCTGCGAATCGTGGACACTAAACTAAAAACAAAGCAGTAAGATACAAGCCTTGGAAACGAAGTATCTGAGAAGAGTTTGAGGGGTTACAGAATGCGATATAGTAAAAAAAAAACATCGACATAAGGGAAGATTTAAAAATTAATTCAGTGCTGGAATTTATTGACATCATCAAACACCGGTAATAAGAAATTTATAACACTACCTTTCCACCCAACCGTAAAGAGGTCAGCCAACAAAATATGAGCATGTCTTTTGTATTAAAGAAAAACAGCCTAAAGGACCTCTTAGACAATCCTGAAGATAAATCGCATATGATGAAAAGGTCTAGAATTTACCAAATCGCATGCAAAGATTGTGATAAAGTTTATAATGGACAAACAAAAAGCAGTATCGAAACGAGGTAAAAGAACATATTAGGCACTTTAATTATTATTATTACAATTAATTATATTTATTATACTATTATTTTTAAAAGCTTACATTTTTATGTAGCTTTACCTGGAAAGTTTGGAATGTAACAAAAACTTGCGAAATAGAGAACTACTGCCAATTGCACCCTAGAGTCTACTTGATCTATTACCATAGTGCCCTGTTAAAGATACGGTTTGTTTTCGTTCTTCCCTTTCCCGAAAAGATACAAGATATCCGGGACCACCCAATAGGTTGTAACGCTGCGTTCCGAATAATTATTAATTTGAAGTGGAGGTTACTGCGATACCTGTGAAGCCACACAGTCCTTGCAATCGTTATGTTATTGTAAAAATATAAATAAAAAATCGTTGAATGAACTACATTTATTTTTGTGTTATGATGAAATCTTTATGTAATAATATTTTTGACTAGACTCGGTATTGAAAAATGGTTTTTGTTATATTATGCTGAGAGGAATGTTTTTCAGGTTTTGTCGTGTATTCACTGTTTTACTTGACGTTTCGCTGATCATGCTGTCAGCTTCTTCAGAAGGTTTCTAAAGACTGGTGTTGTTATCTCTTGCTTCTCGTTATATATCCCATTTCTGTTCCGCTTTGCTGATCTGTATCCGTCCCGTTCCCTTGAATCGCGTCGTTTGTTGTATGATGACTCCGCAGTGCTAACTTCCACGTGTTGCTAATTTTGTATCCCTCTTCGCGATTGAAGTTGTTAGTATTCTTCATTATTTCTATTGATTCGCGTATTATTCTCGGGTAGTAGTGGCTGGTCTTGGCTAATACCTTAATGTCCTGTAGATTATGCGGTGGTTTCTTTGTTGGTGTAGGTGTTCTGCTACCGCGGATTTTTCAATATGCCTGAGGTGTGCGTCTCTCTCCTATTCTTCCCCCTGCATTAAATACTCCGTCCTGCTTGACCAATGTAGCTTTTTCCACATTGGCATTTTAGTTCGTATATGCCTTTTGCTCGTAGTTTCGGTAACACGTCCTCGTTGGAAGGGAGTAGCTGTTCGATTTGTTTGGTCACCGTGTTGTACAAGACAAAGAACAGCATGATCAGCGGAACGTCAAATAAAACAGTGAATACACGACAAAACCCGAAAAACTTTCTACTATGGACGACGATCGTGAAAGCCTACACTCATCTGCTGAATATAATTACGGTTTGTAGAATACTTGATATTTTTCTCCTCAGTTTTGAAATTATTCAAAACATAAAGCGAAAAATGTTGCCAATTATAAATAAAAACCGCTCAATCGTAGGTACTCCGAAACAATACGCTAAACATCCTACATTTTATGATTCTTAGGGAAAAACATATTGGCATTAAGCAAAATACTGGAATGTTTTGCGTAAATTCGTTATTTTAGATTCCCAGCTAAAATTAAATTTTTTAACAGAAATGATAAATCATTCGTCTTTTGTATTAATTTGTCTTGGGCAACCTAATACATTTCTATTTAATAATTTTTAATTTCAAAATTCTCTTAGTAATTTTAAACTATCACAACTTTAGTAATCTTGAATGTTTATTAAGTTTCTGCTAAATAAAAGCGTCAGTTTCTAATTTAGTGAATTTTGTGTTTAATAAAACTGTAAGAAGCGTACAGAAAATCCTAAATTTATTGAGTCATTTTGGTTTTTCATTTTCCATAAATTTATCAAGCAAAGCTTTAGATTTATATTTACGCTTAGCCAATCCCCAAGGCAAATTTTTCGTTTAAGGATGTCATGAATAAATACTGCACATAAAATAACAATTAGGTAAAAGTAGAATCGAACAGAACAAATATTTATGATTTGAGTTTAAGTATCCAGTACTTTATTTATATCCGTCCTTCAGAAATAGATAAAATGGATCAGTCAGTTACAGAAATACCTGGAAATATCATGCTTACACCAAAAGGTTTCAACAGGATATAGCGAATATTATATTCAAAATAACGTTAATTAAAGAAAATACAAAGAAAATTACTATGTTATTATGCTATACAGCGCTTGTGATTATTAAAATGTTAAACAATATTAAATTTGCACTTTGAAAATACATTACAGATTTTAATAATTGACCTCTAAAACAGATTTCCTGCCCATTTGTTATTGGTCTCTGAATACATGTGTTAATGTAACAGATATAAAGTAGCGTTCGCGATGTTATGTCGGGCCCGCTTAAGTTTAAATTAATAGAAGAATAGACTAAACGCGAAATGTTTAACAGCTGCTGAATTATAAATACGTTTCTCTTTTAGTGGTTAGTTAACGAAACAGATTTCTGTAATTGTGCGGCTGGCTAGTAACAGGGGAGCCATCAGACGCATTAGCGCCAATTTTCTCTTTCTGATGTTTATATTAAATGTAGACGGAGTAAGCCGTTGATAGATAAACAGTTCGCACCGCATTACCTTGAAGAGCAATAAACAAATAATAAACGGTAATTTTCTCATTTCAGTTCATAACCTTTGCAGTATTTTAAGATACACAAAGATTAATTCTATGTAGCCTGCTATAATTTAGTTTGTTCAAAACTGTGTATTGGGAAGTAATTAGACAAAGATTCCCCGCTGAACTTTCTCAATAATTAAAGGATACGTTGTTAAACATCTGAATGTAAACAAGAATTTTTTGCGCACCTAATAAATTATATTACATCATACACAGAAAAAGCGATATATAAATGTGTACAATATTCATTTTCACACCTTTAATTATTATACAGGATATTCGGTATTTATTTTCTCAGGAATTTACATGAACACGAATAAAAATAGGATACAGTAACATCCAGTGAAATTGAGATAATATTGTACATAAAGTTCTATTATAACGTTACCTTCCGCACCAATACCCTTTGACCATCTACCTAATGTTCATATCCACCATTTTGTCACAGATTACGAATTATATGCCTATTATACGCGATGACTTCCACGTTGGCAACACTATTTAAAATGTATTATATTGAAATATAAACATTTTTTGAATATCATGATAACTTTTGGGAATATTTCAAATTCCAGTTCGATAGCTGTAACCGTTTTCGAGATATCATCGATCAAAGTTTCGCATCTTTCGAAAGAACGAGGCTCTTAAGTGATATCGTACCATGTTTGTTCGTCTTGCGCATTAATGACCACCCTTTTGGTTGCCAAAATAGACCGTTTTAGATGCAGAAATTCCTTCGGAATAAATTGTGATCGACGTTATCTCTCTTATTTTGGCCATTACGAATCCCAAAATTAAAACAGAGATTTGATATGCTGTAGTGCCCGAACGGATTGAGCTAGCATATATTACGACGCATCGATAAGCGAACCTTCAGCCCCTTAAATGAGCTCCGTATGGAGTCGATTGATATATAGAAAGACGCGCCTTTTCGCGTAGATTACGATTAAAAAACGTTCGCCTCGCTATCTGTAACTGTTTGGAAGAAAGACGCGTTTAATGAAAAATTATAAAAATGCTTACTCGCAAACATTGAAGCGCCGTAACTCCTAAACGGTTAGAGATAGAGCTTTCCGATTTGCGCTCCGCAAAAGTACGGCAGTAGTTTCCAACTTTGACGCGCTCTAGCATCGGAACGGGTTGAGCCAAAGCGTCGTTCTTTCGTCTGCTTAGAACACTCGTAGGGCTCCTTACGAGGTACTGAAAAGCGAACCTCTAACTCTTCTCGTTACCGAGCAGTGAAAACGTCATATTCTTTTCTGACCAAAATGAAATATTTTTTGACCCGAAAGATCGAGGGTCGGAATTTCGGGTATTTCACTTAGCCGGAACGTGGAGCTATACGGCTGTACTATGCCTGAGAAATTTTAACCCGTTAGCTGTAACCGTTTAGGAGGTATGGACATTCAAAAGACGCATTTTCTTGCGTTATCCCTAACCGCTAACAAGATACGGGCGCGACTTTCGAAGAAACGCAAAATATGAGGCCCGAAAACGACATTGTTCGACGTTTGCTCGTTTCGCGCGCTAGCGACGGCCTTTCGGTTGTCGCAAGCTACGTTCTTCAGGGTCGATGATAGAGAGGTGAAACAGGTACAAGTATTCCGTCGCCTTTTTGCATCTTCTATGGTATATAACAAGATGGCTTGGTCGAAAGAAATTCTAGATCTCTTTGGAATGAGGAGATGACAGTCGAAAAGAGTAGCTATTTTGACGGGCTTACGATAGATTACTTTTTCTATGACTCGAGAAAGTTTCGTAGTCGCTGAATTATATGTATGGAGTTTGGTAGGAATTATGATTATACTACCATCAAATTGCCTCCGTAATGTTACGTACTATACGTATTAATTTGGAAGACGATGGAAAATCTTACAGAAACAGATTTTGAATCCATAGATTTAATTTGTTAAGCTTCAAAATGAATTTTTTACAAAAATTCTGTAAGAAAACCATAATTAGTCAAAACCTTGAAATCGCTTATTGAAAGAATTGTAGACAACGTACCGCCCTTGTAGAATTATTTTTCAACACTTGCAATTGCAAAACTGCAGCCTTTATTATAACGCTCCCTTTAGTAATTTCGTTTCCCATATCTTCAAAAGAAGTGATATTTACTGCTAGTGCATGTGCATTAAGCATGTGCAGCCGCGTAATCATCATACTTTAAAATTCCGATCTTGCATCAGGACATATACGTTAAAATAGAAGACACAATGACCAGAACGCTCATCTTACATCAACATAGACGATTATATTTAGCAGACATCAGATTATGATTTCGTGTGTTAACATGTATTCCAAAAACAGGTCAGTGTCCTATATACTTTAGTTACGATTGTCGCGAATTTATCTTGGCATAACAAGAGATGAGACTGTGCAAAAATGTGTAGTTCTATTTTTGGATTTCCTAGTTGTCTATTGTCGCTTTAAAATTTCCCCTCTAAAATCATTACTTGTTTATTTTGATAATATTGCGTAACTTTTATTTGGATTAAATCCAAATAAATATGGACGGGCATCCTCCTCCTATATTACAATATTCATGACCTAATTTGTAATAACGTTGATACAGGTGTCTCTGCGCGTATGTACATATGAATGAAATAATTTGGCTTAAAACAAATTCGTATTGAATTAAAGAACAAATGAGGCAAAAGATTTTCATTGTCATCTAGAAACAATTGTGACTTAACTGTTTTGTTGGAGGCTGTTCGACTCGATTGAAAATTTAAATTGAAATTGTGTCTTTGCTTTGTAACAAATTGGTGACTTCGTTTACCAGCGTTAGGGATCCTTTGCTTTTGATATTGTTTAATTTTATATTTTCAATTGTTACTTATGTGATAATAATAATATAACATAATATAATATAGCAAAATATAGTAATAATATAGTTTATACAGCGCAGCAATAAATTAAAATTAGAAAAATGGTACATTTGAATCATGAACAGACTAATAGCTCGGTGACACCAAAAACAAGAACATAAGGGGACTACAATGAAAACCATATAGACACTTCAACAAAAAGGATCCTCAATTAATCCATTAGTATTTGTAGTCATATGAGTAGTGGGTGCTTTACGCAGAAAATTTGTATATTGATGACAGGACTTCAAAAGTAGGGAAAGACCTCCTATCGTACTGTGGTGCAACAAAGTAAATTCTGAAGAGAAGGGATGGAGCGTCAATTGTATGGTTAATCAGCTTAAACAGAAAATGGCTGCTAAATTCCTTCCTTCGATCCGATAATCATACAAAGCCGTGTCTCGTCAGCAAACTCGCATAATCAAGATCGTGTCTAGGAAAAGTGCCATCAATTTTGAAAGAGAGGTATTTTAAAAATCGTTTTTGCATTCTTTCAAGAAGTACATGCAGATGAAGATAGTGAGGATACCACATTTAGGAGGCGTTCTCCAATTTAGTATGGACAAGCGAATAATAGAACGATTTTAGTGATGCAGGGTTCTTAAATAATGATGTTCAGATTAATGTGATTCACTTGCTTAGATTCACAACTAAAATATATTATTGTTCTAAAAGCGCATGTTGAAAAATAATTGAGACTATGAAACAAGGTGTTGATAAAGTTGTCATTCAGTTTTTTATTTTACATTCTGCATGGCAAGATTTTTCTACAAACTATAGGAAAATGGAATGGATGTCGGAATAATCACAGCGCTTTTCTAATATCAACATAATGAAACAAATATCGGGAGTTACAACATAGTACAGTATCCGCATTCATGACATCAAGACCTCGTTTTAATTGAAACGAAAAATCTTGAAGGACGAATGGTTTATGGCAAGTATCGTAAGAAAAATGTAGATACTAGAGTTCTTAACGTATACGTAAAACTGTTGCTACTTGTTGGGGTTTATCGATCACACTAACAATCTACGAAATGTTTCTAGGATAAGAAAGGAAACTGGTAGAGATATATTTAGAGCCACTATGTCGCTGGGTGACAGAAATGCAAGGCAAGAGAAAAAATGTATTTGTAAACCCGTTGTTTTTCTCAAATTGTGTAATAGTAGACCAACAGTTATTTATAACCTAATCTATTTCAAAAACCAAAATAACTAATGCTATGAGGTTTAGGTATAGTAATTAGGTTTTTATTTAAAAATATGCAGAAATTGACATTTTCCGAAACATAACTTTGACATCTTTTTGTAAACAAAAAGTTAAATCTGCACATAAATGAATTTTTTTGGTACACAGTATTTTGTGATGCCCTGTATCTGTTTTTTTAATTACATAATTCAAAAAGACTCACTTTAAAGGCAAGGTTTATTAGGCAAACCGACTTTAAAATCATCTCACAAATTCCTGTTAATCATAAAAATTTGAAGATCATATTTGAAATTAAAAAGTTGCTATCTATTTCCGGTATAATCAGAAGTAGAAGAATTATAAAAATTGTTTAAACCGAAAACTACTGTCTACCAAATTTGAAAAAGCTTATTTTCTGTATCCTTCTAGCCAAAATTAGTCATAATACACACTGTATGTCGGACAAAAATTAACGCATGCGAGTACTGGACCATAGCCACAATCTAAATTAAGAATTTCTTTGCATCTTCTAATTTAGGAAAGTTACTTCTGAATTGAAGCTTCTGAATCTGTAAGAAAATCAACCCGGAATTTTTAGAGTTTATGGCGAATAAATAAAATAGAAGATAATGCAAATCTTCCTTTTAGAAACGACAACTATATTCATAAAAGAAACAAGAAAGCAGTTTTGATGTCTACCTTACATCACGAGAAACAAATTAATAATAATAAAAGAACGCAGATGACAATCTATAGGGCTACAAAACGGGCGGCAGATACTTGAGATCAACTTAAAACTGTGCATACCTGTAAGTGCAAAGCAAATCACCACCCCGTGATGTATTCTGTAATACGAAGGATATCATTTAAGTTTTGCATACGCGACATAGAGGGCGCCACTTATAAAATGTTTGTATTACAAATCAACCTTCTTTACTTAACCTAAATTCAAAATTTCATTACGATACATGTAGTGTTACAGCTACACCGAACTGTTAAAGTTGACGAGTCACTTGAAAAGTGGAATTAAATCGGGAACATTTTTCCACAATAATTTTTTATCATTTTCGAACACAATCATCTCAAACAGAATACCTCACCGAGTTGATCAGCAAATGAACAGTCAAGAATTTCTAGTTGGTATGGAGAATTTAAACGTGGACACATTAGAATTAACGAGGATCCAAGATTAGACACACCAAAAACGGTAGTCATTCAGGAAAACGTCCATGCTGTGCGAAAGATCATCGACGACATAACAGTCAAAACATTTTGCTTGAAAGTTTGCGTTGTTGATCGAAGAATAGAAAGAACCTAGGTTGAATTAGCGTCAAAAAACTCTAGACCGCTTCAACGCCGAGAAGTCTAAAAACATATACAACATCGTCAGTGGCGATGAATCTTGGAGTTACTCATACGAGCCAGAAAGTAAACGCCAGTCGCCTGTTTGGGTGTTTCAAGGTGAAAAACCGCAGGTAAACGTAATGTGTTCTCGAAATGTCTCCAGAAAGACATACAACTATCTATTTGCCGCAAGTCATCGCTGGGCTTCAAAAAACCAATACCAATAGACTAAGACAATGCTAGTTCTCGCAGAGCACGCAAGATAATTGATTTTTTAACGTAACAAAAGGCCGAAACTCGAATTGTTAGACCATCCTCCGTACAGTCCGGACATAAGTCCAAACGATTCCTTTACTCTTCCGAAAATCAAGAACGGACTGCGCGGTCAAACGTTCCAGTTGTCACAAGGATCACTCCATGTCTTCAAAAACCAAATTTTGAGTCTACCAACAAACGTGCGGAATAAGCTTCCAGAGTTGGTTCTATATCTCAGCGTATAATATTTTTGTTCTGTAGATCCAAATTGGAATGCAAACAAGTATACTCAAAGAAGATTAGGTTTAGCATATTTATGAAAGCTTCTTATACAAAACTAAATACAAAAACAAAATCCCAAATTATTAGACAAGAGATTCAGAATACTGGAAGCATGTCTAGTTCCGTAGTAAATGTAGCAGAGTAGCTGCTGTAGAATGTGGCAGTTGTAAATTTGGTTCTTTAAGTAGAAATAATAAAGCAAACATAGTATGTAATAATGGTCATTGTGTATACTTCTGCCTAGATTGTACTCCATAAAAAATGTTTCTGTAATAAAATTTTATTATTTTCCTTAATTTCTAGGTCTTTAGGAATAACGTAAGTATCTGTTATTCCTGCATTAAATAAATAAGAATTACTAACTTGTGTACTCTTACTTTCTTCTTTTTTTTATTAAAATATGTTTTGGATCTCAGTGGTCAGATATACATACGATATAACCGTATAGCATGTGCCAGGGAATGAAACAGCAGAGTTAAATTTACGAACAAAGTAGAATAATTCCACCACAGTACTTTTTTCATTCATAGGCAATGATTAATGTAGCGAGCTTAAATGATTTTAAAGGAACCCTGTCAGAATTATAATACATGAACCACCAGTCCAGAGTCTGTAATTCAATCCCGACCGTCTCGATTGTTTTCTCATATTATTTAGCCAGTTAATAAATCAGTCGCTTGCGCATTTTGACGGTTCGCAGGTCGATCACCAGTTAATTATGTGTCTATCAATGCGTCTGCAGTACCCATAAAGTAGAACCAGACTTCCTCTTAGCAATTCAAAATAAACGAATAATACGTATAACGTTGACAACCATTGCTTTGATTGGTCCAGCTACTTAAACAACTAACAGTAAGCGCCAAAGTTCACTTAAGGATAATATACGAGTTAATTATTTCGAGACGAACGTTTAATTTAGCAACAAGTGCTTTGTTTTTACTAGGGATGTTGTCTGAGTTTTTTTAAGGTTAAATTGTTTTAGTTTCTTTAACAAAGTTCTTATTTTTAACAATAAAAAAATAAATTAATCTAAAGAATTTTGTTGTAACATTAAAGAAACAAACTTGGTCAGTAAAAACATTGTTAAGGGGGTCGGTGCTATGCTAAATTAACACTTTTCTCATTCCTTTGTTTTGCTTCTTTTTAAATTGGCTGTGTGTGTTTCGAGTCGCTGAATTCAACTATGAAATCCGATTGTAGCTATCGTCTAGCAATGAGAAGGTAGGCGAAGGGGTTATAAAACAAAAAAAGGGAGTATTTGTTTTGGTCTATTGACCGTACAAAATTAAAAATCCTCCAAATATATGAAATAGTGTAGAATTGCATGAAAAACGAAAAAACAAAACATAGGCGCATAACACATTTATTTTGATGATTTTTTGCGTTTGTAACGGTACTGGTGAGAGCATCTTTTGTCAATAGTGGGGTAAAGTTTAAGACTTTTATTTGTTGAGATATCATTTTTCCGAGCGGGCAATTTCTTGATGAAATATTTTTGTGCTCATTAGAAACTGCTCCCAAATTTAAATTTTTAGAAAAAGAGCTACAACTTTTTCTTTAAATAAAGCGACGCTTGTTCTTCTTTAGCTAACTTCTAGAAAGTGAAGTAAATATATTGTTGATTTATTAACTAAAGGTTCATGTACTAGGTGCACCATTTTCATGTAAATATCAATCTGTCATATTGCAATGTTTGAATCGCACCCGACTCTCGCACATGCACAAAAAATAGCAATTTTTGGTATAATTTCCTCGGAATCCTGTTAATATTCAAAAAACCTCTATGCTGAGGTTTTAGTGATAGCTCGAAGTCGAATTCGTATATTGTTGTATGTACGTTTAAGCAAAACATCTTCTAAACTTGTTCTTGACGTACCAATAAAAAAATTTCTCTTGATCAAATTTATACGACAAATTAAGTGCAACCATTAGATGAGAAAAGCCCAAAGAACACCCTCTCTCGAGAGAATCTTTACAAGATTATGTTCTTCTATACGCAAACGCAAAACTCTTACCATCCTATTGCGGAAGACGGGAACTAAGAACACTTTTGTAGAAACATACGAGGGATGTTCGGGTGGAAGGACACGTTTGCGTGGCACACCACCTACAACGCTCTAATTAGCTTGAAACTTGCATGCAATGTGTGCAGTGATAGCCGCGCAATATCAGTTCCGATCAAGACTTCAAATTTGAAGTGCGAGCGATCACTTACTAAAATAAATTTAAAAAATACTGAAACTTACGGAGAAGGTGTTATGAGTCGAAAACAAGCGGGTGTTTGGTGTAAACAGTTCAAAACGGGACGCACAGCTGTGAACGATGATCCCGAAGGTGTGCAAAAAAACCATCAATAACGAAACCGGATGACAATCAGTTAAAGGTCGATACGCTGATTCGAGAAGATCGTCGGTTAAAAATTGCACTACTGAGAGGCATTCCTAAAAGCTCTGTTCATGAAATCGTATCTGAATTGGGCTGTCGAAAAGTTTCCATGAAATGGGTACCAATACTGTTGACTGAGCAACACAAAATGCAACGAACGACGACGGCAAAACAACTTCTAACGTGCTATAGTCCGGAAAACGGATTTCTAGAGTTTATAGTTACAAGAGGAAAAGACTTGGAGGAAATGAAAGCAGTGACAAGAAATAGAAGACAGTGGAGAAAATGGGTACAAAAAGAATCGAAATCCTCATCCAACACCTGAAAAGGTACAAGGATATGAGAAGAAGATAATTACAGGAAACGAAACGTGGGTACCCCACCATAACCCCGAATCAAAAAAAGACTCGATGACGTGGAAAAATTCAAAGTTCAGCAATCTGCAAAAAGATAATGGCAACTGTGTTCTAGGATATATAGAGCATTTCTCCACCGAAAATGACAACGAAACGAAGAGGAATGATGACGAAAGGATACAGGTTGTTGCATGACAATACAAGACCACACATCTCAAATAAGACGAAGGCCTGGCTTCAGAGACACAATTGGGAAGTTGTTGTCAATCGGCCCCATAGTCCAGAGCTGACTCCTTCTGATTTTCATTTGTTCGGGCCATTGAAAGTTTATTTGTCGGGTAAAAGCTTTGAAGATGACAACGAACTTCAAGATGTAGTAGTCATGCCGGTATTTCACAAATGTACCTTAAATAAAAATATTAGTTAAGGACGTATACAACAAATCTTATCCGGAAAAGGCGTTGCAGAAGTTGGTTCCATTTGCGCAAATTACTTGACAGTGTAAACAAACTCTAAGGGTTTAGGCTGTATTTAATAAAGTCCTCTATTAAGCTAATTTCACAAGTGAATTAAAATGTCAAATTTCATTTGCCATGCAATATATTACCGCAATTCGAAAAATCTTTTCCATGTGTGCACATTTTACTAGATTAAAGGTGTCTCCAAATGTAAACATTCATCATTGTAATACAAACAACCAGTAACATATAAAATAATGTTGGTGAATATATTTAACGTACAAGTGATACGTATCAATGATGAAAACAGACACTTGTTTCTGCTTCCAAAATAAAATTAAATATCATTCCCTCTTGTCTTTCCACGAACGCACTGATTCTCTTAAAGAATAAAGCATCTTACCTATTACTACATAAAGATTATTTGGGGACCGCTAAATTTATCATTGTCCCTTACCAAATGCATACGTAGTTAATAACGCCAAGGAGTGTCCTCTTGTTTTCGTAGAAAACCTATTCGCAGTGTACTTGCAGCTGTGTATGTCCAGACTTACAAACGAACATGTAACGTAATCTAAAAATCCACTTGTGACGGGCATAAAGTAACCAATAAGCATCGCAAGATTTTATTACCATAAAATAAATTTTAATGTTTGCATGTGTTCGTCTACAATATGAACGAACTTTATGGCAAGCAGTAAAATTTGCGAAGACCATAATTCATATAATATATGTGTGGATAAAGGTGACAAGACGTTAAACAAACACAAATTGTAAAATGCTTTTTTATGTTGAACTTATAGTTGACCACAATGATTTCTTCTTTATCGACTATACTGGACAACAATTAGGATGTCTTAAAAATGATTGACTATTTTTGTCCGCAATCGCGTAAATAATACAAATTAGTAAATTACGAAATTTTGCGTCACGTTACACACCATCTTGTCATGCATCTGTCATTGCAACATATGCCCTAATTATCTATGTGAGTGCATTGAGGGTGTCGCGAAGGTGATTATGCAAGATCAAGTGAAAGTTTGTTTATAGACGGAAGACGTTACAATTCCAGTAGCTTCCTTTAATTTTGCCCATACGCTCTAGCATATACTGCACTCACCATTGCCAGATCTGCACAAAATCATCATTTCTCCTTTACACATCAAGCCTTATGTAAAACTTTATAAAAATTACAGGTACGAATACACCAGCATTAGTAAGTGCTTGCATGAAGAGTTCCGATCATCTCAGTGAACCCAAGGTTGGAGAAGGTGGCTTTGTGGGATTTCAAAATAAACAGCTTCCTAAAATCCCCAAATTTCTTTATTCTTCAAAGTCAAAGAAAACACTTGAAATTCGTTCTTTCGTGTCAAGGGTAGCAAATTTCTTAGAAAGTGACAAGGCGGAAAACTACTACCTGATCGAGTATATGTTGTTTCATGAATTCGACTGCAATATGTCTCTAAAGACTCACTTTCTTGATTGCCAACTGATTTTCGTCCCTGACAACTGAAGAAAAGTCAGTGATGAGCACGACAAACGTTTCCGTTAGGACATTACCCGCATGGATACCAAATTGTCCACTTCAACAAGACGCATATTAAGGTACTCTTTACATGTATTGTGATATTTAGATATATACATTCTTGAGTAAAGTGATTATTCTCACTTCGGAAGCATAAGCTTTTTAACATTTTATTGGCCAGTGTTATTTTGATTTAAGAGTTACTTCTATTTGAATTTGTGGTTTATTTAAGTATTGTTGTAACTTTATTGTTTGTTCTTTAGTTTACATGCTTAATGTAAAGTTAGAGAATAACAGTCATTATTAATTCGCAAAACCAACAAATCTTTAGAATGTAAACAAATAATTCACTTGTATACCAGATTTAATCGAACATTTTCTATTGGCATATACAAGTAGATCGTCTACGTACATTCACCGTACTTTCAAGATGATAATTTAAGTGTTAACAAACCAAAAAAAGAACACACTTAAGTATGGCACCGCACTAAAGTTGTTTATTTAAAAGTACCGAAAATAAACGTGTATCTTCTTAGAAAAAAAGCTGTAAATGATCCGTTCGGCGAAAGAATGAATGTTAATTACAAATTACATACTGCATTCTTTAAAATTTTTGTTTTAAAAGATTAGTGCAACGGTGAGAGATTTGTATAGGTTTGTATATACTATATTCTATCAATTCATTTTAGACAACGTTATATATGTACATATGTTCAAGTACTGTTTTGTTCTTGTAATTAATCCTTTCAGTTCTGGTAACGTATACAGATACGTTTTGGGAAAAATACCGCTAAAAGGTTAGTATTTCACATGCTTAAAAATAAGCTTCTCTTTATGTACATTACTCTAACTCATCTGTTTTCAAAAGTTTATTACTTTGGGGAAATGTGACTGTATTGTGTAGTTTATATTATACAAGAGATCATAAACCGTAGTTGTCTGCGAAACGTCAGGGACAAACAGTCTACTGACACCGCAGAACCCGACAACCGTTACGACTGCAACAGACGGATGTGAAAGTCTGAGAAACTATTTGTCGATAGATATTCATTCCATTGCTCCCTCCAACTTACTTCTTGTTATTCTTTGACGAAACAGATAGTATCTTCTAATGTTATCTTTTCCTCCACTAATCGGCTCAAATTATAACTATTTTTTGCCAGTACGCCCAGTTCTTGATTTTATTCCAATCCTACGACGGGAGGTCCAGAAGTTCATGGAATGGAGGGGATGGAGTGGGGATAGGGGCGCTCGCTAGGTTTTATTCTGATTGGCGACTCATCATTAGTATATAAATTAAGTTGCAGCCCTATAGCGTCGGGAAACTATGGCACCAAGCGTCTGATCAACAAAAAAATAGAATACAAGTCCAACTAAACAAGATTATCCGTTTCGCAACGAACGCCCCGCGGTACATGAAAAACGAAGATCTCCACGCGGAACTAGAGTTGGAAACCCTAGATGCTATCATCCTAAGAAGAACCAATGACACTGTACAAAGGACGAAGACGCACCCAAACGAAGAGGTAAGGAAAATCATCAACCCAATCAGAAGACTGCGAAGAGACGGCGTTAAACAAATAAAAAGGAGAGCAGAAGAGAAAGGTATAACGCTTCAACCCCCGAGAAGAAGCAAACATGCAAAAAAATAAAACAAAAAATGTAACACACTGAACACAGGCCCTAAAAAGGGGAGAAAAAAAAATGTAAATTTATAAATAGATGAATAAATAAATGAACTGTACCCATAAATAAAGACGAAGAGGAAATGGAGGTAACTCCGACCCTCGTAAATGAAAAACGACCGACCCAAGCCCTATAGCGTCAGTCGTTTACGAATAGTTGCCTGCTAAACAAGTCAATCCGGAAGAAAACTGAAACTATGGAGGAAATTGAACACCGTGCTGTGATAAGGTTCCTTACAAAGCAAGGAAAGAACGCTCAAACCATATTAAATGAAATGGAAACCGTTTATGGGGAACAGTGTCCTAGTAAATCAATGATTTATAAGTGGCGTGGTCTTTTTAAACATGGTCGGGAGCCGATTGAAGACGAGCCCCACTCAGGACGGCCAGTTGAGGCCACCACATCAGACATCAGAAAATTTCTACTGCCAGATGCCCTTTTGAAGAAAAAACAATTATCTGCATTAGTTGGAGTATCAGATACCACCATTTTGCGTATCCTACATGACCACCTAGGTATGACAAAATTCAGTGCAAGATGGGTACCGAGGATGCTCACGCCGCTGCAGAAACAGCAGCGCGTCTGTGCGTCCAAACAATTTTTGGAGCTGTGTGGAGACAAACCTGCACAGATTTTGGAGCGGATTGTTACCGGGGATGAAACATGGGTTCATCACTTTGTCCAAACAACAGTCCATGCAATGGCATAAAAAGGGGACACCACCGCCAAAGAGATTCAAAGTGTCAGAATCGACTGGAAAGTTGATGGCTACTGTTTTTTGGGATTGTGAGTGGATATTATTGATTGATTACAAAGAAAAAGGTAGGAGCATAACTGGAGAATACTACGCAGCGATATTAGAAAAATTAAAGGAGGCCATCAAGGAAAGACGTCGAGGAAAATTGACCCAGGGTGTGTTGCTCTTACAAGAAAATGCGCCCGTTCACAAGAGCAAAGTTGCAATGGCTGCCCTGCACAAGCATGGCTTTCAATTAATAGTCCATCCACCCTACAGTCCAGACCTGGCACCTACTGATTTTTATTTGTTCCCCAATTTAAAAAAAGACTTACGTGGAAGAAAGTTTTCCGACGGCAATGAGGTAAAGGAGGCAATTTTAGCCCATTTTGAGGCGAAAGATAAAAAATATTTTTATGATGGTTTAGAAAAATTAATTCATAGATCTAATAAATGTATTGTGCTTAAGGGTGATTATATTGAAAGGGAAAAATAAATTTATTGTTTTATTTTATTTAAAACCCATTCAATCAACTAACTTCTTGAAATAACCTCGTATGAAAATTGTTCAACCATATCAATATTGAAAGAAGTCAATAATGTTAAACTAAATGAAAACTCGCATGTACATCTCTATAATTTGATTGACACAACCGTCCTAACCGAATTTCATCAATACGGAAATATTTATGAATTGATTGCCTGTGTCTTTTAACGTTGATTATACATAGAAAAATAGTAGATCTCTAACGTTTTGCCTTATACTGTTAGAAGCATTCGCATTTTCACGTCATGCAATAAAAGTTTTTTTGTAATAAATTTGTCCTAACATGGTATTTTACAAAATAACTCCTCTTACTTTCGAAGTATGAAGAAAGTTTTTGGCCCATTTTGAGGCGAAAGATAAAAAATATTTTTATGATGGTTCAGAAAAATTAATTCATAGATCTGATAAATCTATTGTGCTTAAGGGTGATTATATTGAAAAGGAAAAATAGATTTATTGTTTTATTTTATTTAAAACCTTTTTATTCCACGAACTTCTGGACCTCCCCTCGTATATGAAGTTTGATAAGCACAAAATTTATGAAAAAATTTAGACTATTCAATTCAGCTAATTTAAATCTAATCCCCTGGATAATATGATTTATCCTTTGCCCAGGTTGAAATAATGACTCTAGCGCTTGTAATAAAGATTGAGAATCTGACAAAATTCTAGCATATTTTATTTTAAGAATACCAATGCATCCCAAGGCACCCAGAATGGCATAAGCTTCAGCTTATAATATGGTATTGTAATCAGGTAACTTGATGTATATTCTTGGAAGATGTATCAATAAATGCACACCCAACTCCATCATTTGGCTTCTATGCATCACAGTAAATATGTGTTGTGAAAAGATATTAATTCGTAAAATCATCAAATACTGTTGTTTAAGAAAGATTGCTCTTAAAATGGGGAAAGATAGATGATGTCAGTATTATGAAAAAGGAAAAACTAAGTAGGAGTTTGGCATTTGCCTTAACTGTCAAATCTGGTTATGATATGCAAAGGTATCCCTAAAGACAGAGTAAAGTGTCGGAAATGACTTTTTATTCCAATATATTATGTATACATTTCAATATAAATTTTTCGGCATATGATTTCCGCCTGAAATGTAAATTCGACTCCATTGTCTCAACATGCAGTGGCTCAATTCATGTAGAAAATATTGCTCCCAGATATATCTCCATTGTGCTTTACTTTGAACTACATCTATCTTTTTCAGCACCTATAATCTGTAATAGACCTTAGGTATGTAAAAAAAGAAGACAAGTTTTAGGTTCCACTTATCATCCCATAAGTTAACCTTTACTTGTTATTTTGTGGTTACTATCACCACACTCATGCCGATATCGATTTTGTATAACAGTGCCTATACAAAATCGATTTGTATTCTTAAAATAATAATTATTTGTTATTAAATGCGCGAACAAGTTTAATTATAATGTAATACAATAATTAATCTTGTAGAACAAACCTTTAAAAACTATGGTCGTAGTCAATTTGCAGAGAAAAGTACAATTTCTTGGTAAGAAACAAGTTACAAACGCGATGACATTTGAATGTTATAATATTTTATGGTCTAACGAAACAATAACAGACATTGTGTATAATAAAATGGACAAACATTAATACGTTTGGTGAAATGTAAGTACTAAATAGTTTCCATAATACACCAGAAAGACTACTAAACACGGTTGCAGCAGTTCTTTAATGCTATGAAAACGATTTTCTTGCATTGGAATAGGGCCAGTTTATAAATTGAAGGTATCTGGATATCCGTTAAAAAATTGTAGACAAAATTAAATTGCTCGATATCCAAGAATTATAGGATGTCGTTTAAAATACTTGAAGAATCATCCCAATAGATAGCTGTGTCACGCTGAATACATGTACCAACAAAGGTCAATCAACAAAGTATTAATTAATATTTTTATGGTACTACTATTATTTTGCAAACGAATGCAGATCGTCTAACTTCATAATAATTTCCAATGATATATTAGGAAGTGTTGGTCATATATACGCTTGAATACATTTACACGAAATGGATATGGGGTTTATTCAAACAATTGTCTCCCATATAAAAGAAAATTGCCAACTAGTACTTCAGCAATAAATTTGAAAACCACCTCTTATTATTGTTTCTCCTATTAGTTACTAACGATTATGTAATCTCGTGGTAATTTGCTACAAACTACCGTCGAGTATAATATCATATTTAACAGGATAATAGACATTGTCGTTGATTTATATCCTTACCAGCACAATAATTGACTTTACTGTAATAAATAAACAAGATTCAAGTTGTCAAGCAGTCGGATGATTATTCGTTAAGGTTAGGTGAGTACGGTAATAATGTACGGCTCGATTTGTTTGACCTTTTCGCACGGTTTGTTATTGTAACACTTATTCGTAATAAAATTAAATTAATGTTGAATAAATTTAAAGTAAATAGCGCTTAAGAATACGGTTTAACGTACACTTTAGCGTATAATATAAATTGCGTAAATAATGCCGAACGAATTTTTGGATAAGTAATGTTGAATTTGATAATTTGAAAGGGTTAAATATGGACTGGCTGTAAAGGCATGTATGTTCTTAGAATATGAATGAATATAAAGGCATACTGTTTTGCTTTTAGAGTTCTACTGATTGATTATTGATGGAAATTCAATTGGTCAAGCTTTCGTTTAACTTACTGGGGCATCTTTCTGTGGAAAGGAATTGATTATCAATTCTAATACACATTATCTTCTATGCTTGGGTGCACCATCTGTTCAAAGTTATATATACTAGAGATGCGATAAGTTCCAACGGACGTTAATACGGCGTCATATATATAATCAAATGACGTCATAAATAAACAATGCGATCACACAAACAAAATAGAAGCACTTTATATTAGTACATAGTTGTAAAATAATACTTAGTGATTAAATTTCAATTGATAACGCGACGATGATGTAAGCTCAGAGAGCGATATTGATTAACATTTTAATAAAGTAATTATCATCCATTACCTGTTTTCTTTTTATTTAATAATTAATTTAAAATACTACAAATGAAATATTATTTCCCTTCAGTTGGGATATATTTACTTCTTTTACTTTGAACACTTTTACATATTATCAGATGCTTCTTACTAGATCCTACCATAATAAAAAAAGTAATAGAAATTAGGTTACATTAGTATGTTAGGTTAGGTTTGAAGGCGAGTTTATACCCGTGTATTCGGCAATGGCGTAAAACTTGACGTCACGATTTATTGATGACGTACATTGGAACTTATCGTGCCTCTAGTATATGAAATTATGAAGCAACCTGTATGTATCGAGGCTACACTTACATATACGTGTTTTGATTACCACAAAAGAAAGACAAGATGAATACAAAAGCACCATTATTCAAAACACAAGTATCTTATAAAAGGTAATACAAAAGTTATAGAGATCTCGAAACTACAAATACAGTTCTACATCAAATATAATACAAGCTATATATCAGTCAATAAAGTCACCTTATGCTTGCAGGTTTGGTCTTCTGTCTAACGTTATCTGAAGATTAGATCTCGTACATCTATGAATATCCACTGCAGAGGCTATTCTTTCTTACATAAACAATAGGTGAAGTAGAACTATGTATAATGCTAGTTGGTGTTGTTTTAGTACTTCTGCTATTTGTTTGTACTTTGGAAACTACCGCTTTGTTAATTAGTAAGGGTTAATACCAATCAATTGTGCGCACATGTATAACTGCTGTAACAGCAATTAAATGTTATAATAAAATAGACATTGTGCCGTTCAAGAACGTACAATAAAAAAGTTTTATCTGTTGTGCGATGCAGAATTACATAAACTAGGAAAACCTTGGCATATTTCACAATACAAAGACGTATTTTGTTTGTACGTAAACCTCATCATAACTGAGTGATTTGTAGCATTTGACCAACTGCTAACTTGTAGATAAATGCAGTCAATAAGCGTAACATTGTTATGTTTATCGTATTAGTAGTGTTCTAGTTACCCAACTTTGATTGAGTAATGAAATGCATTTTCGTAGAAGTACAGAAAGGCCACCTAAGAAGTTCTTGATTAAGAAGAATAATTGTAGTTAAATTAATCATTTGCCTTTGTTTTATTATGTTACATTTATAGTATACCTACAATATTACTCTAGCTAAGTACATATATTTAAGATTGATTCATTTTTATATGATTATAGATGTGCAATGATATAACATTTATAAATTAGATGACTTGTAGATTTTTCTATATAAGCGCTGGTTTGGAATATGAAAAATTTTGCCATATTTGAGTCAAAAGCTAAAACTCGTATTATTGCAGTGTCCAGTTAAGATCGCTGTGGGTGCTCTCAGTTTGGTCCTTCTGATAAGGTCTGCCTTACGCAGTCTTTCCTCACCTGGATAAATCTCGAGAGATTCACAGTGTCTCATACCGTTCCAATAGGACCGGTGATTAGCAGCGAACTTGGTCCAAGGATGGTCTCTACCGCAGTCGTTGGCGTCGAGCCCTAGGCCCTAGGTTGTATAGCTAGTCACGCTGAAAATCATCCACCCAGCAGCAGACGCACATTTTCTGCTTCCTTCATTATCAACTAATGGTACCCACACTACACAAATACATAAAAAACATTGTATTTTGAGTTCATACTAAGTTAACAAGAAACACGTTCAAGGGAGGTACCGTATACCCGCTCACAGTCGTCGAGCTGCAAAAATAGGCAGTTCCCCGAGAAAAACTTCTGTGTCTCACGTCAGTTACTACGGTAAAGTGTTCTCATATACATATATTTTTCTGGGTATGTAAATATTTTAAAAATATTTATGAAATTGAATCGAGAAAGAGACAAATTAGTTGTGATATTTGACGTTTGATAGTGAAACTGCAGAAAGATAGGGTGTAGTAAAATTAGGCAAAAGCCGTACAACAGTTTAGTGCATTACTATGTTATCTGCATTTTTAAAACTTAATACAATTGGATGTTTTATAAATTCCCAAATAACCGAATTAAAGATATATGAAAATTTAAAACAAAAAGTAATCTACGAGTAGGCCTATAGGGTTGAAAATTAAATTCAAATGAACAAAATAGTTTTGCGAATATTTTTACATTTTTTCGATGTTGATGTTTAATGCTTACTATTACTGTAGGTTTCTATCATCGCTAAACGATTATATAATTTGAATAGTACATTGTAAAATTGTATTTCCACCCCATATGATGCAACTATACTTCTTGAAAATAACCGAACAACTTTTTGAGTTACCGAATCAATGGTATTTTGACAAGGTACTTACAATATGAATACATTCATACAAGATAAGACTACGTTATCCTATAGGAATGTTTAGTGATGAAATAATCAACAAGTATTTTTAAATACAATAAAATCTTAAGGAATGAGGTGTTTCTTAATAATCCTAACGCCACCGAAATAAAAATAGATGTCCCAATAGGTTCATGAATATATTGCTTACAACATCGAAGGAATTCCTTTATTGAGCTAAAACCAAAAAGAAATGTTGAAAAATGTAATTCTAGCAACAGAAGATTTCAAAGGTCAGGCCCCAATATATATTTGCAATATTTTAAGTAATCATTAGCACATTGATTTCACATTTTTACAGATATTGGGTGGAAATAATGCATTGCCATAATTTGCATAAATACGGTCCCGTATAATAATTTACGTTTCAACACTGATATTAAGCTAATTTTATATCATAATATTTACTGATATTTCAGTCATATACAACGCCTAGAATGTACGCCAAAAAACGTAAATGCATACCGCATCGCGGTATAAATTGGTACCAATTAACTTTATTAATGTTAACTTGTTAGCCATGGAAAACTTGAGTGATTATTCTTGTTAATCGAATTTTTCAAACGTTCGTAGTTATAGTAATCTTTTATCGTGTATAATAAAAATAATATGTGATTTTAAAATAATAAATGTAACGTTGTTTAATGTATCCTTAAATCTTTTGTGGTGAAAACAAATAAATCCTGTAATTCTGGCAAATTCTTTAATAGAACGTCAAATTATCGTATAATAAATACTGTACATGGGTGTATAAATATTCTACGTATTCTAAAAAACAGAAAGTGTACTCAAAGATTAAAAATTTTCTAGTGTTATAAAAATAACCACATAGACAATACAAATTATCTTATTTTTTTATACTTTGCGTAACTTTGGCACCATACGCGCACTATAAATTAATAACTCAGCAAGTATTTTGTCTTTCATTCAGGAAGATTAATCGGCCTAAATATTCAATTAAAGCGTTTTATTCGTTATATTATATACTAGTTTATCGAGTTGTCACCTCGCAAACTAAAGAAATTAAATGAAATGTTGCATCTTTAATATCGAAAAAACAAAGAAATAAATTTTACAGAAACCTCATTCTAATAATTCGTACAAACAATAGACTAATAAAGCTATTATTAATATATACCTATTATCAGCTAAATACGCTTGGTATTTGGATGCGATGAGATGGGCTGGGTTAGAATTCTTTACATCCCAAATCCCATCCCTCCCTGATAGTCATCACAATTTTTGTAGCGTATTTGGTGACAAGTGTCCTGCACCAGCATGTCTTCCCATTGGATCTGACGAGTAGGTTAGCCATTCCAGTCTCTCTATACCAACTTCATGAAATCAATTTTCCACGATGCTTACTTGAAAGGGAAGAAGAAACATTATCGTTCATAAAAAAATAATGATTCTTCCAGTGTTGATGCATACGGAAGAACAATGGATCGCAGAATTTCAACCTAATAACTTTGGCCAGCGCAAATTCCGTATTCCGTAAATTAAAGGTCGTGTATTCTTCAATGCTTATCGCAGCCCATACCATTATACCTCCATTATGATTCTAATCGATATTATCATTAACTCAACAGCTTTTAGGCATGCAGTGCATCTATATGTACATATTTCTTTTACTAGCCTTCAAGTGACAATTGCAAACTCACATCGAAGCTGGAGGGCATTAAGAGCGCGATTTCTACGCGCCAATTGGAACAGATATCAACCGTCTCTTGGTGTCCATTGATGTTGAGCGACCTTTTCCTTGTTTTCATTGAATATTTTCAGTTCCTGAAAAGCAATTCCAAAGTCTCAAAAATTATGCTTTGTCTCACTTTAAGGTTTTCAGCAACACTTTGTTGTGTTCCCCAATTTTCCAATTGCCCTATGGCTCTGTTTAATATATTATGAAAATATTGGCTGCTACTAAATGATTTAGGAGCCTAAATAATTCATTCCAGCATCAATAGCTCCAAATTACAAAGGGGTTCATGGTCCGATTCCCAAATCAATGGGTATAATTTTCTAGAATTCTAAATATCACGAGATCTCTACCTACTAGCATTGCCCAACAACGAGAGAGGGTATAACATGTGTTTCGCCCTAACAAAATTTGAAAACGCAAAATAAACGGTGATACGTTTCGCATTGCTTACAAGAAAAGTATCAAATTAAATTTGTGCACGTAACAAGTTGAAACGATCCGTGAAGATATTCGTCAGTTTCACTCAAAATATTGCATTCTTTCGGTACTCTCGAAGACCTCACATTTCTACAAACACTAAAACAGCAACAGCGCAACAACTAGATGAGATATCCAAAAACAGGTGGTTATGTGGCAGATTATGTCAGACATAATACTGTCAACCGCACATCATTATAAGTCCCTCTGTTGATGCATAAGATAAAATGTTCGGTGATTACCTGAATATATCTCGTATGATTTAGGTATTGATGCAAGTAATAAAAGTAGTCTATGTGGTATAGAGATTTAGAAAGAAGATTACCTGCAAAGAAGAATTGGAAAATCCCAAACTAATGTTTGATGAAAGAGGGTTTGAGCAAATCTTAATAGATACCTATCTAATCCTAAACATACATCTTATGTGTTGATGTAAAGATCGATTTCAGATTGAAATGTTATTCGAATGTTTGGCTATTACCAAGTACGAATTTCATAATTAAAATAAAATTTATGAGAAGTCTCGAGTGACGAGATAAATTTCCATTTAAACTATTTAAAGGTCCATAAAAGCAATTTCTTATTCAGTAAATAAAACAGCTGTGAACATAAAGACTTATTAATTGCTTGATTAACTTGATAAACGAGCAAATATGGTAATCTATTTGCCGAAAACGAAGCGCGCGTTTTTAATATTTCAATAATTCAACCGTGAAATGCGTCAGAGGTTTGCCTTACTTAGTGTCAACCGAAACAAAAAAGCCTATTAATAAGATAAATCGCCAAAAAGAAAATTTATCTTATCTGAGAGGCGCCAATAGTCAAAAATAGAATCGGCGAAATGTTGCCGAAAATACGAAACTCATCTAAAAAGGAGTCGACATAAAAGCACTACTAATACTAACCATTACGAAATATGTCAAGGTCGTAGACGCCGCTTACGACAGCCTATAATAGTTTTAATTACAGCTTAGAAGATGGGCAGAACGGTGAACTAAAAATCTGCAGAAGGATCTCTGCGGAGGTATTAAATTTGGTACGTCTTAAAGTATTTCGGAGAACGTGCGCACCAAGTTTATGAGTTAGTGCGCTGGCGTATATACTAATGTTTATTTACATTTTACACAGAAAAGTTCAATTTACTTTAAATTCGAGTAAATCGAAGGTTTAGACGAAATTTAACGTTTTCTTTCCCGATTATATGAGAAGCTACATTACAATGTGCTACCTAACATGTTTAATTCATAGATTCGTAACAACTTGCAAAAATGTAACATGTTGGCTTAGTTGTTATGAGTAAGTTACCATTATTAGAATTTTACACGTTTACAGGTTCCAAGATATTCAAGAAAATATTACGGAGAAGAGTTAGGCTTAAATCTGATGTGAATAATTAGTACAAGGCTTTAAAGTGCAGACATTTAGGTACAAATTTCTCCCAAATACAATTTATTGCTCTTTTCCGAGGGTATTACTGTTGTTTGACGGGGATGAGGTAGAATACCTGCACTAATTACTTTCGATCAGATGGTTTAGTACTACTTTAGTAATCGTTTAGTGCATCTGGTAAAGGTATTAATCCTTAGTGTCTTATGGATTTCCTATGCGGAATTAGTTTTTTAAAATCACAGACAGTTGACTATAGAACAATGTGTGTGTAGAGTTGAAGATAGATTTATAACAACAACTTCGAAACGAGATCGAGGTCTAACTGTACCGCATATCGCAACGCGCGTTAATACACAACGATGAATAAATGTTTCTCTTACCACGGTCAAGAGGCGATTATTGGCAGCAGGTTTAAGGGCATGCATAGGCCGCAAAAAACCGTTTTTAAAACGCGTGCCTAAAGAGAAATGATTAAGATGGGAAATAGAGCATGCAAACTGGTAACCGGATTACTGGACTGCAGTTTTATGGACCGGCGAGTCCAAATTTCAGTTATTTGGTACGTAATGGAGAACTCTTATTCGTTGACCACCAGCGGAAAGACCTAATAACGCCTGCTTGGTGTCGTCCGTTAAACACGGAAGTTGTAGATGGTATGATTGAGGTGATTTACTGAAAGTTAGTGGTGCAGTGTGGAAAGAAAGGTATTTTGATGTTTTGCAAAATCATGCTATTCTGTGTAGAAGCCGTCTTGTTGGTAAGCTGTTTGTGTTCCAGCAAGACGATGACCCCAAACATACGGCTTGAATCTGTAACAAGTTCTTAGGGGAGAAAGCAGCAAGAAATAACTAAAATTAATGGTTTTGTCTCCTCAAAGACCTGATTTATCCTCTATAGAGCTCTTATGGGATGAGCTTGGTCGAAAGGCTAGACAGCAACAACCTCAGAAAATACCGAACACCTATGGGAATATTTATAGAACGCATGGCAACAAATTGACGCGGACTGTCTTGAAAAGTTGGTTTGAAGAATGCCTAAAATTTGTGCAGCGGTTATCAAAGGCAAGTAAAGTCGAAAATAAATTTACGAGCTAAATAATGCATAAATATTATTACGTTTGAATTAATTTACGTTTATTTGACGACAGTCACTTAGGTCGTATAAAGTCATTAATAATCACAATAAAATTTTACTGTACCTATGACCTTTTGTAAAATATGTTGCTGCTTCCAAACTTTTGGATAGTAGTGTATACACTTTTATTGGTTTCATTAGATATTCGCATAGTTCTATCTGCAAAATAATAGAAACTAATAGCGTATTTATTGATGTTGTATTGGTTAGTAGATGTAACGTTGTGTTTTAATAAACCAATTTCTGTTTGTAATTCCAAATAAAAGCCAAAGCAACATCATCATAATACCGACTTGACTAAACTATATCTAATTATGACTTATAAAACCCTCTAGCGGATATTTCATAAAAATGAAAACAAAAGAAAATGGTTCTCTATACATTTTAGTTTCAGTATTTTAGTTTTGATATTTGTAAACATGTATCTGAATAAATAATATCTCAGGCATTCACGCCCGTTTATCATTGTCGTAACCGTTTTTGGGCCACGCCGTGTGACTAAATTGTTCGCGAAACGTCAAGGACAAAAAACTTAGTGACACAGTGGAACCCAAAACCGTTACGACAAACATCTGAATAATTTATAATTTCAATTTATTTTAACAAGTTTTACTGTGACTTTGTTGGAGAGCATGAAGTATCGCATTTTTTTAAACAGAAACATTATAATAGTTCATAAGTTAATAAGAAGCAACACACACTTGGACAATCACAAACGCTTGGTATCTTGATAGGATGGAGTGTTAAACAATTCTTGAGAAATCAGATTCCATTTCACCCTGACAGCGATTGCAATTTTTATAGCGTTCTCGGCGGCGCACTTCGCAAACCGTCTTTTCAAAATATTCCAAGCTTCAAGTCTGTCTTCCAGTAATTATTCCGATCAACACCATGAAAATGAGGCCTTTCCCGGATAAATTGTGGGTAATTACTGGTTCTTACTAAATCAAAATACATTTGCTATCTGACTACATAGTAAATCTAGATTCGTCACTGATTAATACTTGCATCTATATTATCGCAATTAATATACAATAGCCGGGCTCTTTCATGCTCTGTAGTAAGAAGAATACAAACTAACGGCCTCCAAGTATATAAATTATAAACTATGCAAACGATTTATTATTACTTGCGATGATACTAGCTGGATAGAATTAACAATACTATCTCTACTTATCAGTTGCGACAGATATCGATTGTATTTTGGTATTGTTGGTGTTGGCTCATCTTATCCATCCTTGTCTTCGACTTTTACATTTTTCAAAAAGCGATTCATCTAGAAATAACGCTTCGACTCACTCCAAGGTCTTCAGCAACACTCTTGCATTCTTCTATTCTCCAATTGGCCTATCGCACTTCAAGCCTTAATTTCTGACAGATCATCAATTTTGGATGACACTAAAAATCGTGTAATTTCATATATTCACAATATTTTTTGAATCCATCGAGAGCTCAGCTTTTTTAGTGTAAGAGTTCCGTTACAATTGTGTACACCGTTGGTCTTGAAAGAAATTCCAGACTCAACTCTCTGATGGTAAACCCCCGTTTTTCTCGGACCATTTTGTCAACTCGAACAATGTCGTATGATGCGATAGACTTGGGTCTTTATCCCCTGTCACCGTGAACATCGGCTCGGCCTTCTTTAAACTTCCTACACCATTCACGTACAACATCATCTGCCATAAAGTTTTCACCGTATACCCGGCTCATTCTTCGATGAATTTCAACTGCACTATTTCCTTCTGCTTGAAAGAATCGAATAACACTACGAAACTTTACGGGAGGATGAATTGCAGCGGCCATGTTTACGTGCCTGCAACTCAGCTGAAAATGGCATAATGACGTTATACGTGGCCGATATTATAGTGAGGGAGATCTGCAGTCACCCCACTCGCGTGACTGTTTGCAGGCACAAATGAAGGTTGAAAAAAAGAAAAACAGTCCTCATGTATTCGATATGAAACATTATTTTTACTTGCAATTCTTAATTACTGAGTCAAACGATTCATTTTTCAATTAACATAATACCATTACATTTCTAAAATAATTCCTTATAACATTATTAATTCCCAAAAGATAACGCTGTTATATTACAGCTACTCGTGGTATTGGTGGGCTCATTCAGGGAAAAGACAATGTGAGGAGAAAGAACACTAACATGCAGAATTGTTTCCGCCTACCCGAGAAACTATATTATAGGAGCATTATTCTTTGGGTATTGTGTTCTAAGGCATTATTTCCGATGTGTTTTTAACATTATTAGATGTTTTAGAAAATTTAACGAATAAGTCTGGAAATGTTTACATTGCAACCTCATAATATTTATTTATTTCTGTTTGGCAAACGCAGACACACAGAAACTGTCTTGTCCGGTCTAAAAATATCAGTAAAGCAACTATGATATTTTGCGCAAAAGTTTTCAGAGAACATAGAATTATAGCGCGTCATAAACGTTATCGAAATGGCTTTATGGTTCTTATATTTTTTGAATCGCATCCTCAAAGATCCGTTTGATTCTCCTATAATTCAATATTTTCCACTACATTACCTCTCTCAATTCTCTGTCGGTTTTATGAGATATTATCAAAGCACGTGCTTATACGACGGTAACGTAAATACTTTATAGTATTTCGGATTGGGTCGCAGAGAGTTCTTGCAATAGCGAAGGACAATTTCGTGAGCTGCAGTAGCAGTATATCGTTACGGACGCGGTAGACAGTTGATCGCGAAGCGGTCTCCGGTATAGATCCAGTCATTGTATGTACGTTGCACGCTAGCGCGCTCGCGAAATTGAGATACGCCGGGTATTTAGGTACGCTCGGAACGAAGGTGAAACGCAGAGATTCTAAACGAGTACAGTTTTTATTTTCGCAATTACCGTCAGAAATTCCACACGCGAATACGAAGAGTATTCAGTCGAGGCTGAAAATAGTATTTAAGTACTGCCTTTGTGTAATCAAAAAGTGTAAATATTAGTTTTGATTGTTTAAATTTGTAACGTAAGTTCGTACATAAAAAATGGAATTAATTCTTAATTAGACAATATCGTTAAGAAGGCAAGCAAAAAATAGCTTAGGCACAGTATTATAGAAGCATCAAAAATATTTTCGTTTAGCGTAGTTTGAATATAAAAACTTTGGTAAAAGCACTTTCTAAAAGTATTCTAAAGTTTATACGAAATAAAAGTTCTATGTTTCTACTCGATAATTTAAAAAGATGTAATAATTTTGTCTTCTCTGACTACTATTCAGAAGATTTGCGTCAATTTTCCGTGTTATTGGAATATTTCTTAAAGAATCTTTAACGAAATAATAGATACATATATTTAATCTAAAAACTGTGTGAAGCAACTCATTAAAAAATCACTTTATTTTTGTGTGTTATTTATTAATTTATTTAGATATACACTTAGTAATAAATATTAACAAATTAAAAAAAGATTTAAATAATTTTCAGGCACTTCCTAATAATCAGATCTAAATTATATTACTATTTTTTTGCCTTCTAAAAAAAACACATTTGTTTTCTACAATAAGCAGTAGTTCGTACGTATAGTGGATCATTGTAAACTTGTTGCTGAAATATAGGATCTAACTATAGAATCTTATAATATTTGGCACTGTAATTCTGGATAACAATTTATTGATAATCTAAGGAAGGACAATGACACACATTATGTACTTCAGATTGTAAAGTTTTGGTTGGAGAATAGCGAAATTAAATTAGAAATGAAATCTAACATCCGAATAGTAATTAATTGGAAAATTAAACTCCACACGTAAGGAGATAACCAAACGTGATATGAATCAGGATATACGTGCAACCGTGTGTATCAGCCGATTTGTTTATTTTAAATTTAAGAAGTTGTCTTTCTAGAAATGTCAAGTGAAAAACTTTCTAATTGACCGATACCTGATTATTATTAGATTATGTGAAGTATGTAATAGAATTTATAGTGCTATGCATAGCACAGTATAAAAAAATAGTATTAGAATAATCTTTTGCAATTTTGGAAAGTAGCCGAATTAATCAACGAAATATTGTGTAAAGAATTGCATTTAGTGCACGGTAACTAGACGTATAAATTTATTTAAGCTTTTACTGTTATAATTTCAGCGAAAGAATGGAAATAAGTCTTGTTTTAGTACTAATTGAAGATATTATTGCAGTATTCCAAGTAATTTTTTTATATTTACGATAACGTATGTACATATGTATATACACGTTGTTGTTATACCTAATCTGGTCATGAGTACAAAGCAAAATTTAGTTCATTCAACAATTTTTTATTTATATTGTTACAAAGACATGATAAATTTAAAAATGTCAAAGTTTACTCAAAATTAGTTCCTTTGATTTCAATCTATACTTTCAATCTCCTTGGCCAGTAGTAGCACGTATGTTTAATAGGAAATTAGTTGCTGTTTCAACCAAAAACTTCTTTAAGGACTGAATGTTAGGGTGCCTTTTAGAGCAAGCCATCCCCTTTAAAACAAACCGTATTTTATCTAATGGATTGGGACCTGGTCCTGGCTCAGCTCAATCATCAGCACTAATAGAGGTAGCAATACTTTCTTCCAAATATTTTTGAAAAGATTTTGTTGATAGCTACCGTATTGATTTTCAAATAGAATTGAGTTCAGTGGTTTTGCTATTGTTTCGCAAACTGCGTTTTTGCTCCAACGTATCACCATAGCTGATTCTCCATTTTTTTTCTAGCTGTATGGTGGCCTTTTCGAAGTTCTTCAAGATCATTTATTTATCCAACTTTTTTTCTATTTCAAATTTCCAAATCACTAGACTATCTTTCTGCAATTATCATGAGTAGAGACCGGATTATATGCAAAGTGCATATATTTTATTTTATTTATTTATTATATTTTATGTCTATTTGTAGATGTCTTGCACTGATTAAAGTTAATCAACGCTAATTAGCTTTAATCAGTGTAATACATCTACATATAGACGTAAAACATAATAAATAAATAAGATAGAATATATGCACTTTGCAAATAATCCGGTCTCTAGTCATGAGCATACCTTTGAATTACGCATTTTGTTTTTGCTGTGCTACTTCCTGTAATTTAGTCCCAAGTCGTTTTTGATGCGAGGAGAAGTAGATCTCCAGGAAATAATTTTTCATGAAAATATTTCTTGTCTTTAGAGAGAATTTCATTGAATAGCTTTATCAGATTGTCTGATGAAGCTACAGTGATAGCGAAACATGTTATAATAACATTGATAAATATATTAGAAATTTTTGTAAAATATTTTAGTTTTACTTCTTCGACCATTGTTCAAACTAAATTGAATTTAAGGTATTTATGGTTAGATCGCGTATACTCGCAATTAACACATATTAAGGTGCTGATTAAGTAGATAATAGGAAGAATATATTTATTTTGAACTACAACAGTTTAATAACGGTTAACATTTATTTAAAAACGGAAGAAATAAGGTAAACTCTCGACTCATAAAGTCCCCCGGTTTGGAAAGAATTGAAGATCAAAATTGGCGTAGACTAAACGTGCAACATATCTGCGAGATCTTAGTATTTTATTATTGTTTGTTTTTTTCCTTTAGATATCTGCTTCTTAAGAATTTACAAACATTATTCGTTCATTATCTTAATTACAGAGTGAGTACCAAGCTTCAAGTGCTTTAAAGTATCGTATTAAAGTACTTTTTGATGGTTGGTTTATTGTGGCAGAAGGCCATTCAAGACATTATCTACTAACTATATATAGTTCTATCCGAATTACATTATAAGATCTAGTGTCTCAAATTGACTTATCAACGATAGAAAAAATACTTTCGATAATATATCGAGTGATAACTTCTTATTACACATAAAATTAATATATTAGATGCAAAGTGCTAAAAATTAAAAAGACGGGTTAATTACCATAATCTTAATTACAATACTTAAACTTTGATATACAATTATGACATTTATTTTTAAAATGGTTTTAAAGAATTATAAACAGAATGAAAATATTACTTTGTTATTAATTTAGTGCTCTGGCAAATATAATCATAGCATAACAGTACCTAGCTCTAAAAATAGATGAAAATCATTCGTACTTAACAAAGTAATAAGCAATATAAATGTTCGGTATACATTAAAAAAAATAATCTTTATCTTTGTAATTCAACGAAGTCAAAACTAAAAGGCATTCTTTACTTTATTGTTGCCAATCCTGCGTCTTTCGGTCTTCATAATTTTCTTTATACATTTGACATATCTCCTGTTTTGGCTCTGTATTGTAAATATATGTAGATAAAGATGAGAAAACAGAGTAAACTTTATTGATTAAAACAATTTGTTACTTTTATTTAGACATTAAATGCGATAAAATATGACAAAAACTGTTAGCTAACCTCTGATATCCCAATAAATAACCACACGATACATTACTTAATCGAAGACTGTGTGTAGTTGGTGCTAGGAGTTTTAAATTATGATATACAAAAAGAACGTCGGAATAAAGTGTTAACTAAATCAAGTGTTTATAAATGGAAAAGTAATAAATTAAAAAAAAGAGATCAATTATTCCCAGCATTCAGTTTTTTATGTTGTTTACAACACTATTCTCCGTTTTAATAGTTTATAGTAAGAGATTATTGTAGAGACTTTAATTACATCAGTTCCTATTCCAGAATATTTGTAAATTACATTAAATTTTGCGAAATTTGTGATTCTCTGCGAATTGCATTAAATCTTCATTTACAGGAAATTAGAGAAGCCTCTTGAGCTTTTTTAAGACAGCTACATATCATTTTATAATCCTTGGTTAAATATTTGGGGCATGTCAGAACTTCTCCTTTAATGTCTAATAGAACTGTTTTCTTCAGAAGTTCTATATAAGAATCGAAATTCATTTGAGTAGAAATATACCGAAGATATGTTTTATTAGTATACGCAAAAATCGCCCAAACCATAACGGTATCACCGAGTTCAAATTCTGCCAATAATATCTGGAACCATCGTTGAAAAATTGAAGTACAGGGGAAGTAACGGAATACTTCGTAACAAATACAGAAAGTTGGAAAAAGAAGGGTAAACTTTTCCAATGCTTAGCGAACAAAGGTGTCAAAATTATAGCGAAATATTAGCAGTTTAAAAAAAATATATATACAATCTTTGAACGACTGACTATCTTTGACTAATCTTTGATTTTCACTCGAGTTAGAAAATTCTATCCCCCTTTTTCAACTTTCTGTATTAACTAAAATTATTTTTTTTCTCATCAGAAAATGACGCTCCATTGATGATCCAATTCCATAAGATTTTGCACAAATTTCAGTCCTACTGCCATTATGATTTAGTTTGAAGTCTTCCTTACCTACTGAAAATGTTTGCTGTTGAATAAAATTATACGTCCCTTAGTTAGCGATAAATTTAAATGCTGTGCAGTTGCATTACCATCAGATGCTAATCGCAATATTGATACCTCTACTCACTGTGTTCGTGTCAGTTTCTGCTTTTCCTCTTTCCCGCGATCTGTACTTTAGGAATGTTCCAGTTGCATAAAAATGGTTGAGTAAGTAATGAGATTGATGTGGTTTCTTAGTTACAGCTGTGCTTGAAAAGCCTGCCCTTTCTAAAAATATATTTTAGTTTTCTTGCTTTTTTCGGTTAGGAATTTATTTCTCAACTGGCATGTATATATTAATGTAGCGCATATTTAGCAATAAAAAAGCCTTTTAACAAACACGTTTAGAGGATTTCTTATGATGGAAGCAAATGCCCTACTTCTTGCAATATCCCCTTAACTCTGTGGAACTACTGAAATTTCGTTCGTGTTTACGTATTTCGATTATTTACTAGAAGCGATGTTGATAAAATAACACCTTTATTTCATTATGTTCAGAAATGCAATTCTCAACTTTTATCATTGATACATATTAAGCTTATAAAGGAAATATAGAATTATACGGAACTATAAATAGTACGCTGATTGTAAGAGGATAGACAATAGAATCTTCGCATTTACGGGAGTCATTCAGAAAGTAAATAACTCCTGTCTGTTTCACACTCGGTTACCGTCAAGTTATTGAGTTACTTCGTCACGATCGCTTTGAATTCGTCATCTTTTACAAAGTCATTGCTGACCAAAAAAGTCTTTTCGCTTGAGTAAAATATTTGTTTTGATTTGTTTCATCGCCTCCACTGACGAATGTCTAAGAAGGGACCTTTCTTATTTTCTAGATTGCTCTCGCATATGCAGTGTGTGTGACCCACTATAGATATAAAAAAAATAAAGGAATGAGTATACAATGTTAAATAAACAGCAAAAATACTATCTTGCTATATAGAAAGTGGTTAATTTTCCATGGCACACTATTTGCGTCAAGAACAAACAATTTACTGAAAAACAAGCATTATATACGTAATATTGTGGACTCCTTCCAGCCAGATAATGCTGTCACTTGAAAAACAAAAGAGGAGAGAACGACGATCGATAGTTGAACTTTTTCCAAACTGAATTTCAAGTATACTTATCCAATTTGCCTCTGACTCTTTGGGGACAAATGTTATTCCAGAATAACGATATATTACCATACAACACGAAACTTGTGACAAATTTTGTCCATTGTGAAAACAGAAAATTTGAAAATAACTGCTCACAGTTGTAGCCACTGACATAACCTTACTATTCAACAATGAATTTTTTTCTATGAAGGTTCATTAAGAATAGCATGGAATATGCTAAGTGAATTAAGAAATTGAAAGCAATTAGTCGCCTTTTCAATAGGATATAACCTGGTTGTATAATTTACAACACATTGCCTCAAGTGAAAAATATAAAAGCTCAAAATTTGCAATTCTATTATTGATACTGACTAGAAAAGATCTTCAGCCATTCATCTTGGACGTTTCAAGTAATAGCATTTTACCTAGTTGGTAAGAGTTAGAAAATACTATCAAATTTCCTTTAAAGAACTTCAAACACGTTTATTTAATGAGAACATATATTCTACAATGAAAATTCAACCATCCTGTATAAATGATTACATTAGGATTAAAGTATGTTGCATTCTTCAAATCATTCCAATTCAATTCTATATATTTAGCGCAGCGAATTTCCAATCGGTTTAAGCCATATAAAAAGTAATCTTTCGGAAACTTATTGAAATAAATATCTTTCCATAAAACAATTTTTTTAAGTTTGGAAAAAAGAAAAATCACTCGGCACCAGATCTGGTGAATATAGTGGATAAGGTAGTGATTCCTATCTAAATTTATATGGTGAAATAGCAGATAGATGGGAGGGCTCTATATATTGACGGGATAAATCCTTTTTCTGAATAATTGTGGTCGTTCTTTCTTCAGTTCGGCATCGAAACGTGTCTGTACATCAGCATAATACTGGTCAGTTACATATTATCGTTTCATTTTGTAAGTCGTCAATAAAAATTACATCTTACGAATTCCAACAAGTCGTGACCATAATCTTATTAATAAAAGAAGATCATCTTTGCCTACTTACCTTTAATCAGAAGAAATCCATTGTCTGGACTGTATTTTTGTTTCTAGAGTATAGTGATCTTACACCCAGGTTACATCTACAACGATATACAGCCGAAAATATTCTAGACTTCACATTTGGTCAACAGTAAGCAAATGTGGTCCCGTTCACCATTAGCTTTCTCGCGCAGTTTCATTCAGCGATCGTTCTTTACAATACCAAGGAATTTATTAATCAATTTTGGAGAAGCTACTGCAAATGAAGGTCCTGGACGTTCAGCATCATCTGTACTCATATGACCACTTTTAAAGGAAGTGAACCATTTACAAATAATCCCTTGGAGCAGAACAGCTTCACCGTAATATTTCTGTAACTTTTGCCCAGTTTCTTCAATGGGGTTTTCTCATGTAAAAAATAATGTTTAATCACCACACGAACCTCTTTTTTCTCTATATTAACACAAACACAACAAATACTCTAAACTTTAACTACCTAATATCTCTGGGCAAAATTTTGATAGTAGGTTTCTAAAACTTGACCAAAGCAGTAATATACTCATCTGCAGTCATATCATTTAATATTTTGGTGAATATAATTTAAGGCATAATACTTATAATGTTCCAAGTAATAAGCCCAAGGATTGCACGAGAAGAGTGCTGAAACAAACTATCCATGACGAAAACATGTTTCTCTTCTAAATTTAATACTCGAAATCGCTATTTTATCCGAGGAAGCTATTTTGGTTCTAACGAAAATAAACTAAGTACTTAAAGTTAATTTAACATATACGAATTTGAAAAGATTATATCAAATAAATAAAGAGCTACTATTAACAAAAGTGACCAAAATACGGATCTATTTTGTACTATGTCAATAACAAATTATCAAAAAAATGGTTTGATGATAGGCGCTTTTCGTATAAAGTAGTTTTTAACACAAACACGCTTCGAAACTTATTGACAGATATATTTCTGCGGATTTTCATGTTTAAGCTTTTGATTATTTAAAGAGTTCCCATTCTTAGTAATATGAGTACACACGTATAATTTTGCTAAATATGTGTAATTGTATTTATTAGTTAGTCATCTATAAATTTTCCAAGAACAGTATTTACAATAATTCCAATACTCTTAGCTTACTTAAATAGGGAAGCACACCGCACTATAAATAAATAAATCAAATTTCTTTACATCAACAATGACTACATTTCTTCACCACTTCTCTAAATTTATTGCCTTATATAACAGTAATCAACACATTTTCTATTATATTTTAAGCATTTTTCCGCTACTCTCTTCAACGAATTGCGTTTAAACTCGCACTTTCGAACCGAAGAAATTGGAACATTACACATCGTAAACGTACTAAAAGACTTTAGACCTATTAAAAACGATAGTTTCCGTATTAAGCCATTGTCGATTATTACGTCGACTTAAGGCATCATTTAATAAATCCTTTTATAAAAATGATCGCCTACGAGGGTCCGTTAATCACATAATATGGTATTAACGTAATTATTGATTGAGAAAGGCATTCCTCCTGCACATAATGCGTTTGTATTGTTTCAACGTTAATTGCTGCTTTTATCTTATTTAAGGCCCATGTTCATATAATGAAATTGCCTTAATTTTGATGTGGTTTCTTTAGGTCGTTGCACTGTATAAATTCTCATTCACAAACGAAAGATCGCGCCATAAACTTAATGCGAGTAATTAAAAAGTGTGTCTGCTTTTATTACTGCTTAAGTCTTTGATCATTTGAAATTAAGATCTGGAATACATGTATATAATTTAGAATCGGTTTCTGTTTGTTATCGAAAATGAACACCACCTAAATTCTGTTGAAGAACAGGTACTTGGACAGACAATGTCTTACAATTAGAAAGGAAGCGTTAAATGTTTCAATAATAAGCTCAGTAATATTGCATGAAAATAGCACTGGGTGCTTTGTATATCGTGTCTAATCGACTTTTGGTCATTTTACAGAAAGTTACACAAGTACTTTTACTTAATTCTATGCAAACTAGTAGTAGTTATAGTATATATTAAAACAAAACAATTTAGATGGCATGAAATACATGAGTTACTTAAACACTTTTGAACAGGTTTTCAATATCAATCTTTAATTAAAATTAAGATAATTCCTCAGATATTCTTATTTTTAGTTAAAAATGGCTCCTTGTAATATCATAGATTAAGGAAGAGTCGCGAACGGTTTCATAATTAAGAAAAAATGCCATGATTAATGATATTAAAGGAGTAGAATTTTTCATGTTCCGTAAGAAAGTCTAATCACTTGAAAAAGATATGTCAAAGGTTTTGTGGGTTCACTTTTCATCCGTTGGTGAACATCATTTACAACTTCTTCTGAGCGAACAGTCCGTCTACAAGTACGTGATTTATGACCCACACAATCAGTCTCACGAAATACACCAACACAATTAGAAAGGCAATTATAATTTCTTTTGGAAATTACAACTAACTCTGGGAAGTGCTTTCTAAAATCATCCAAACATGCACGCTGGCTGCACACCCAAATTACATTAATTCGCGCACAGTTCGAAAATAGTATATACATTTTTTACACTGTGTTGTAAACCATATTTGAATTTATTCAAACTTGCTTTCATCAGGTCTAATACATTAATTGATGGCAGTCAATGTCACTGTCAAAACAATGTTCCAAAGGCTTAAGTTCAGATATATAGTTTCTATTTCAATTCATCCTAAAAACTTTATAATATTCCGGTGTCTACTGCATGTGTATTTTGCTCCTACTTGCTGAATTTTCCCCTCATTGTTATAAACAATACTAATAAATTAATATATATCAAAGTCTACCTTCTCCAATATTTTATGACTCCCTTTGATCTTGATTTTCTCTTTGAATCTATCGAATATGTACTCGTGTACTGCAAATTCACATACGTATATGTTAGAGCTAGAAGTTTTTCTGCCTGTCCTGCTGGAAAAAAATTGAGTATCCGTATCCACGCTTATTTATTTACATGTGTATTTTGTATTTATATGTAAAAAGTTCAAATTTGAAATGGTACTGCCGACCTATTTGGAGTTGCTATCTAAATGCATATGACATTAAAGATTTGAAGGATTTGCCTATAAATATCTTAATTGAGGTTTTCTGGCCTATTAAGGTTTAAATTTTAGGCGCCCAATCTTTATACCACAGTATCTTAATTAATATTTCTTTTAAAATGCGTTTATCCTTATAGGAGGAGGTGTTTTGCTATATATACATATACGTAATTGTTTAGCGTTAATTTGATACATTATTAGAAATTGATGCGTTGTTGGGAGGCGGATGTGAAATAAGAAAAACTGACGAAAATATTATATAAATGTATAGGAGGTGTTCGGCCTGGTCACGTGCCGTTTATAGCAATTAAAATACACGCATTGTTATATCTTATTGTTATATTTCTATAAAACTATCAAAAATGATGTTTAAGTTGAATTAGATTCACTTAAAGTTACGTTATTGATGAAAGTCACTTAAGATTTTTTTCGATTTCATTTGGTGATGTTCAACTTATCTACTAATAACACTGCGGCACTGGTACACTAAAACAGCACAATATCTCCCTAACCACAACACTTCACCAAAAATTGGATACACATTTCGACAGCTAAGCTATCATCTCCAGCAGTAATAGTGAACTAACAGAGTAAACTAAAACTACACAATTTATACCCTATTAAGGTTACGATCGACTGTATATGGTCATGTATAATTTAATAATGAGTAAAGGCTGGAATTTAGAGGGTCTAAATCTGTATCCATCAAAACATGCTTGTTGTTGTAAATTTTTATGCCTTCATAACCACTTAAATAAACATTGTTGTTTACATTTTGAATTAGCAATATATTATGTACATCATGATTTCTTTCTGGCACATGTAGGACGACACTAGATTTGTCAAACTTTTTGAATTAAAGATGAGCCAAATGGTCTTTTGTATGTATTTAATTTTAATAGATACTTTTGTCTATCCAATGTGTACTTCATCACAATTTTTACGTGATATTTTGTAAATTCCTGATTGTACCATGTTATCTACTTGGTCTTTAGCGTTTCCTAAAAAGTTTTTGAGGTTATTGTTAGCCGAAGAAGCGATTTTGCGATCCAGTTTAGAGAAAAATTTTTGAAAACCTTTCGTGTAACATAAATAAATTGGTAACTTTTTTTTATAACCATGGCCGAGGCTTTAACCCCGAAGAGCAACTCGGCCAGTTCTACATACTTAAAATTTTTAGAAAAAAGTATTTCTGTAATTGTTTATGTAACCAAAATTAGAGAAAGGGAAGACTTACAATTATCAAGCCCAATATTAAAGGAACAACTATTCTAGTTTTAACATACAATTGCAATTTCTGCTTACAAACATTCTTTTTATCGAAAAAATACCCTTATATGCTGTTACTTCGAAAATTTGAGAACGCCATTGAAGAAAATCCATTTTATTTCCTAGTCGTTATTTTTTTTTAATTTCAGCTAGCTCTCTTCCAAACTAACTCTCTTCTTGACCTATACCAACGTTAAGCCTTTCGTGGTATGTAGTTTATTTTAGATAAAGAAGTAACCTTATATCTTTTTCAACAATTTATGATTCATCTTGCAGCTTGACAGCGCAAATTGTGTTATTTATATAGGTTATGGTTGTAGTATATTCATCATGCCACACCTGTATATGCATATGCTTTATGTCGTACACAAATTGTTTGGCAAGCCATCAATGCAACTTTAACGTCAGAGAGACTATGAAATCGTGCCTCGATTCCCATTTAAAGTGACAGCAATTTATCTACCGTTGTATATAAGGGTTTATCTTTAGAGAACATAAGGCTGGTACTACGGTGTAGAGTTACCATAAAATATTAGACACCTACATACAACATACATGCATGTCTGTTTGTTACCTTGCAACAAAACTGTGCGATTACACATTACATTTGTGAATGTATTACTTATGAAGAATCAACTATCTTTCCGGGGTGATAGTAAGCCGTGCACTTGAACAATAGACTTTGAAACGGATCTACATATATGCTTCCATAACGTCTGCTGCAAAACAAACCCATTACATGTGCACGGATGAATAAATTAGATGATCCTTTCATTTTTCTGAAGAAATGTTACACTCTCAAGCAATGATATTTTGTAATATATCCTCGGTCATATAGTTCAGAGCTTAATGTCTCTTTGTTTACCATAGTTCGTGTGAAAGTACATATAACAACAATTGATACGAATGAATTATTATTACGTGTTAATATAATTATTTAAAAATTGTTGAAATAATTGAAACGGCGGATGATATCGCTCGATTATAGCATTTGTTCTTTTACTGTTGGTAAATACACGAGATGTTTAGGTCAAAATGTTAACAGAAGATATGCCATCACGTAAAATGTTTATTTTAGTTTAATAAGCGATTAAGAATACAATAACAGTACGTAGATTTGTTTGTAAGTACTTAAAGTCATATCGCATTTAATTTATTATAACGTTACAAATAGCTTTCGTGACTACTACTTTCCCGTAAAACGAAGTAGGTAGGTGCAATTTAATAGTATTTAACAAGAAATAATAAAATAAAAAATAGTCTCACGCATGAATTTTAACAAGAAATTTTATTTTTCCGTTAGATAGCTTCTAAATATTTGTTCGCTTGTATAAATATGTAAGGAAAGGTAAACAGCTCTAAATTTATTTCAGTCAAAATAACACTTGAAATACCCTTTAAAAAAGTTGATGGTTATCTCAATACTTGCTTACTTACGCTTGTTGATATTAATTACGCCTAGTAAACGGAAAGATGCTTCAAGTCTAAAGATATATCACTTTAAAGCTAAACGATTCAATGTTTTTCTATTTTTCAGCTAAATAGTTTGTATAGAGTAAACAAACTATTGTATCACACTAGTGGAGGGTATAAGGCAATTTATATCTAGAACTTAAGTTGCTTTTGAACTCAGTTCCTATTTTGTACCGAACTTTTACATTTTATTTAGACATTGTAGCTATTTAGTTTGATATAGTAAAGCAAATACAATACAAAAAATAAATAAAATATAAAGTTTGGTATATGATAGAATGATTATTTTTTCGCAATGAACAGAGAAGTTGTATGATTTATTCGTTCTATAAAAACTAATTCGACTTATTCATTTTTAACACTTAAACTAATGAAGAATAAACCATACTACGTTATGATTTCCACTTAATCCCTATCTAAATGTGTGAAAAACCATTTCACCCCATATGCATATATTCTAATTTTTTATTTGAATCGAACAATTTTTACAAAAACAAATTCAAAAAACAATATTTCATTCAAAAATGAACATTTTATACTGCCCAAGGTAATCAATATTCCACCATATATCGCGATATCTTAAAGTTTTTAGGTCGAAGATGGTGTTGCAATTGAAAATATATGTCTGAACTTAAGCCATATTATCATACTCGTAACACCGTTTCAAAATTATTTTCATCGTGGCATCAGTGAATATGTCATTTGATTTAAAGACACAATAAAACAAATTCAGCTGGTATCCGTGATTAAACCATGTAAACGAACTACTTCCGGAATTGAATTGTGTCATGATGAGATATATAGAAATGAAAAAGGAGTAAGAGGAGAAAGAAATAAAAAGAAAAAGGGATAAAAAGGAGAACAATGAAAAAAGAGGGGGTGAAAAAGAAAGAAAAGGCGAAAAGAGTAGGAGAAGGAAAGAGAGACAGAAAAAAAAGGGAAAAAAGAAAGAAAGAAAAAAGAAAGAGGGGGAAAAGAGAAAGGTGGGACCCACCACGCTAGAGGCGAAAACATTCAGAAGGTTAACACGTCGAGTTACCGTGACCTTCTGCCAAAGTGGTTTCGCCTCTAGCGTGGTTCACACGTCGAGTTATTGTGCCACTTTGGTTTCCCTGTTTCTCCTGAAGAAGCCTCCTACAACGGAGACGAAACATCGGGATCCCACGTTTCTCTTTTTCTTCTCTTTCTTTTTTCTCCTTTTTTCTGTCTCTTTTTCCTTCTCTTACTCTTTTCGCCTTTTCTTTCTTTTTGACTCTCCCCCCCCCCTCCGTTGTATCTCTTTTTCTTTGTATTTCTTTCTCCTCTTACTATTTTTTCATTTCTATATATCTCATCAAGACAGGCTCCAATTCCGGAAGTAGTTCGTTTATTACTGACTCTAGCCGTGGAAACCTACGTATTTATTAAAGCATGTGTTGAAATTGTCCATTATTTTCAATTCCCAAGTTCATACGTCTACACATGCTATACAAGGCATTTTGTAGCATTGCGAGCGTTATTAACGCACATTCTTCAATAATTCTTTGCTGCAGATCTTGCAAGTTAGCAACAGGGACTTTTAATACTCTTTCTTCTTTCTTCTATTCTTTAGGCGAGGAAACATGAGAAAGTCTATAATTGTCAGACAAGGTAGTCGTGCTGGAAATTCAACTTCCATGTGTAAGCTTATAATTATAATAATATATTTTGTTGTGTTATGTTTGCCGCTGCACCATTTTGCTGGAAGTAACCATATTGTAATTCATTTTCGTGCAGCTGCTCACTAAATTCATTCAAAATGTTTGGCAGTAGGCATCTAGGGTAGTCTGCAGGCAAAATAACTTGATGTGATTGCATCTAATACGGATAGATGTGTTCCATAAGAAAATTCAATCTCTTGAGAAAGAAGTTTCAAAGGTTTTGTGGGTTCATTTCCATCCGTTGACGGGCATCATTAGTAACTTCTTCCGAATGAGTAGTTGGTCTATCACTTAATTTACGCCCCCCAACAGTCACTAAATACACCAAACACAATTGGAAAGGCAACTATAACATTTTTTGCGAATCACAGCTAACTCTGGGAAGTGCTCTCTAAAACCATCCAAATATGCACGCTGGCTGTACAAATTCCATCAATTCGCGCTCTAGTTATTCTATTCCAGTTATCCGTTTATTCTAACTCGATGTTGAATTGCTTTTAGCAGTTCTAATACATTAATCAATGACAGTCAATAATCTCACTATCAAAGTAATTTTCAAAACCGCCTAGCTTAAGTTCTACTTCAATGCCATGTTCGACCTAGAAAGTAGAAGTATAATACCACGCTATAATGTTTGCAAGTCTACCTCTACAAATGCGAATGCACACGGTTTAGGATAGAAAAAATAAATTTCTAATTATACACGCTGTAGCCAAAGTGTCTAGAAATAGCAGCATTCTTCCTTGTGATAAAAAACATCTATTCAAAATTATGTTTCACGAATCTAGTACTACATTTGGTGGCTAAAATGCTAGCAAGTGAATTTTTGAACTGATACTATAATTCAAGCCAGTAAGTCTTACTTTCGTTTTTATTATCCTGTCAACTGTTTTCCGAAATCTTTTGAATATAAGAGCTCTTAATATTGAAAATAAGATCACATCCATACCATAATCATTGTTTATGCTACATCCCATAGTATACAATTTTATTTTTAGTTTTTAATTTAAATTACACTACCCAAAAAACTTTTAAGCGTGACTTACTAGTTAAGTTATTCTGGAGCAAACTCTCAATACTTCTACGCCTTTTGTATTAATTTACAAATGTCATTCAACGATGTAGTAGTTGCCTTACGTAAGTTCCAAAATATGTAGTAATGCTCAGAGACTTCTCCAAGATCAAATATTTACCTTGCTATTAAATTTCAAATCAACTAAGTATAGCGTGCTATTGCTGCTGTATTTGTTAACAGCAGATAAGAAAAACATAACCTACGTTGTTAGAATTGTCACTACAGAACTTGAGATTTGTCGCCAATCTAATGTTTGTGTGATGTATCACAGACCGAAAAAGGCTGTGTACTGTTATTAACGCAAAAAAAGTTGCACAATAGATCATTAGTTTGTAGAAATCTAGGAATTTAGAAATTATATCTACTTGCTCTAGGATCTACACTAACATTAACTCTAAACTCGAAGATCATCACGTTCATTGTATTGTCTAAATTAACACATTCAAATACTAATAGCTACATTTATTTCGTCTGAAATATAACAGTAATGTTATCCTAATTTAGTTTTTCCTAGGGATCCTCTATATTTCTACACCCTCGCTTATAAGCTTAAGATGATCTTCAGAAGATTTAATGAAAAACATATTGTTAATAAGAAAACACATTTCTATTTTATAGTGAGATGTATCCAAAATATTGTAACATGGAAAACAATAACAGCAAATTTTATTCGTGATATAGAGGGATCAATGAAAGAAGATATGTACAATCAATGTAATTTTCAACTTGCATAAAAATATTGAATTGGCCGGGGTATCCTGCGTCTGGTTAATGGCAAAATGTTGAAATATTTGTATAAATTACAATAGTTATTAAATGGCCTATCTTAAAGCACAGAAATTTAATAAACTTGTACGGATGCTGTACGAACTCTGTTACTAACGTGTTACTATAGACGGAACACCTTGGGCATTGTAAATTAAAGGCGTAAAATAGTCAAATTTACATAGGCATAGTATGATAATCTAAGATAGACAGCGGTAAAAAAGTTTTCGGGTGCTCTCATAATAATACCTAACATCCTTGTACATTTATTAACAGTGTGTTCGTTACATATTAGTTTAGTGTCTTGTATTATACGCAAGTCTCTAATCTTAAAAATGCCGTCCAATTATCATTGTCTTTTAAATTATATTGAAATTGAATTCTACTTTCGTTTCTTGTGACCTTTATGTAACAATATTTTTTTTAATTTAAGAAAAAATTATCGTCTTCGCAATATTTACACGACCTATCCAAGTTCTTCTGAAAATTGACGCTGTCTTAATAGCCACAACGATTGCAAGAACTGTGTGGTTGTATAATCCACAGATATCGCAGTAAATGCTGCCTTCCGAATAAATTGTGAATTTGTGCGGGGTTGTATTTACTGCAATACCTGTGAATATACCAATAGACTTAAAAATCTTAACATCGTCAGCATATTGAAAATTACTGATCCCAAATAAAATCCCGGCGGGCACAAGATGTGATAGCAACAGCTCTAGAAATGTATTCGCCCAACATAACGAAATGAGCTAGTAGGTACGTATGATTGCAACCACTGAAAAATGTTTTCGTGTAAAATCAACTACCACAATTTATTTATAAGAATTCAGTAGCCAATTTTTTCAAACGTTTTGCTATCTACCTGTACTCTTTATTGACGAGATTGTCCAATATATAGTGCGTAAATGTGAAAATATTCATTTCGTTAAATCTTGCTTTAGTACGATAAACTGTCTAAACTTAGCAAAAAGATTTTAGCAGAATTACTTAAAATAAAAATAGGTGAATAATTTTTAGCATTGGTTTTGTCATCACTTATAAAAACGGGTGTAGCATAGGTACGTTTCCAAAGCACTTGAAAATAATCTGTGCGGTATTTTACTGATATGTATACTTGTCAGAAATTATAATGCTAAAACAGAAGAGACTATCCTATAAAGAATACAGTTTATAATACACACAAAACTAGAAGGTGGTCTCTTCAAAAAATCTATCACTGTGTTTTGTTACTTTTTGGATCAGCTTTGGAAGTTTTACCACTAATTAATTTAATGTCTACGCGTTAATTTCAATCCATACAGAATGAAGGCACTTCCATAATTGATTTAGTGCAGTTGGGCTGTGCTGGCGTAATTTTTTATTTAATTCATCTCACAATGTTCATGTGAGATTGAATTCATGATGATCACACCATGGTTTTGCCGACCCTTTCTTCCCTTTTCTGCAAAACTTCCAAGGGTATTTGGGCTCATTACCATACTGCAAAATAACCTGGTCTCCGACCAACGACAAATTATGGAATCATATACTGCTTTAAAATTTCTGTATACTGTTCTTGCTTTTTCAATATCGCTTCAACACTTACCTAATTTTGTAGTACTAGCATGTTTTACAGATGGCATGGCAATCAATAGCAACATTTTTTGAGATGCTCTTCATTTATTTCTGCCTTCATTATGAAGAGTAATTATTGTAGCGGGTCTTTTAATGCTCAGATAACGGTTAAGATCCAATTGAAGTAAACTGTTTCCTAAAAAATATGTTTATATTATAAAAGAAAGATTACATACATTGAGACCATTATATTGCTATTGTATTGATTTTAAATAGTTAGCAACTTTCTAATAATACTCTTAAATTTATGAAATGGTTATACATAAGATGCGAGAAACAATACGATTAAGTGTGTTTTTTAAGAGGTACTTTTACTACATAAATAATATAAAATAAAATCCTAGAATTTGACGATTTTAGTTTCCATCACGGAGAAACTTTATAACTAAACCCATTAACTGAATATAATGTTCCAAATTAATGCACAAGAAACAATAAATCTAATACATTAATAACCCCCAAACGTGGACGTTGCATCCATAGTTCATGTATAGTTTAAATGCTTTCATATCATACGTTCACTTATTTTTGCACACCTTGGTATTCTCCCAAACAAATCTTTTCCGGTCATCCGTAACGAACTGAATTACTTTGTTTATTGTTTGTGCGTTACCCACTGTCTGCCTCGAATGAATTTATCTTCTTTAATATATTGTTCGCCCGAATTAGCGCTAAAAATCGCCAAGCCCATTCGATCAACACAACTATTAAATGTAGAGTTTCATTATCGTACCATACAATGATTCTCGTTTTACACGATTTTATCTATCACGGCAATTACGCAAGAATCTAACCGAGTATCAATGAACTGGTTTCCAACGACGACTACTGCAATTCGCATGCATAATTTGAAGAGTAGCAAAAACGTAAATTGTATTTAAACGCTATCTGGAAATAAATAACATATATTGACAATGAAAAAACTACTGTTTATACAGGTGCACATATATGAATAGGCGTGGATATGATAATATCTTGGCGACAGCATTCCAGATACGAATTATTGGATGTATAGAGCGAAGTGAAGGTAGCGCGAATGTAAATTGAATATATGCAACAAATTTTGAGTAATGTTCCAGAGTTCTAAATTAGCAAGTAAATGAAGAGGTAATTTTTAAATGATACACTCATATTTAGATCAAGAAAATTTCTTCAGCTTCGCAGAATGATCTGCCCCAACGGTGTGTCACCTGCACAGAGCAAAAGAATCTCTATAAGAAGACTAAGAAATTATTTCTTCAGGAAATCTACTTAACACAAACAGCTTCTTTGTTAAAAAATACATATTCACTATAACGAAACTCGATTAGCTTAAAAAAAAAATGAAAAATAAGCAGTCGGCTTTTTAACGTGCAGAATCTAGAATACCACTATTTCACAACATGGTTGCTTATTATTGTTTATAACAGTAAACTTTTTTGTTTCATGTTTTTTTTGTGATCTTAGAGGCATTTTTTCAAGTTTGCATGATTCTTCCTACTGATTGTTCCTCCTAAGTTTGTGTCAATAAAATGAATCGTTGAAAAAATCATCAGTCATTTGTTATATTTGGATGTGGGTCGTGGGAAAAGTGGTAGGGCCTCAACTTGTACAGAAAACGAACATATATATACTGAACGATGAAATGAACTCAGTTCACCGATAACCTCCAGAAGAACTTCTAATCGAAACGTCGAGAAAGAACGTCGCATTGTATGACAATTACAATGACAGTATCTCAGATTTTCACAGCCGTCTGACATAGTCGTAACGGTTGTCGGTTCCGCCGTGTTACTAGGTTTTTGTCCCTGATGTTTCGCGAGTCGCAGTTGTTCACGAAACTAAATTAAATATGCAAAAAGGTGATTTGATAGATCTTCATTGCATTATCCACCAACAGAACTTGTGTTCTAAGTCCATTCGACTCCAGAATGTTATGAATGCGGTAGTCACAACGATTAATTTTATTCGATCCCGAGGGCTTATCCATCGTCAGTTCAAAGCGTCTTTGGATGAAATATCAGCCGAATATGAGGACGTAACATATTATTGTGAAGTCAGATAGTTAAGCAAATGGAAAATGCTGAAACGGTTTTACCAGCTTAGAAATGAGATAGTAGATTTTATGCAAATAAAAGATAAACCACTATCTAAATTGGGTGACCCAAAATGGATATGTTAGCATTTGTGGTCGAACTTACAGGCCACTTGAATGATTTAAATTTGAAACTTCAAAAACAAGGACAGTTAGTAAATGATTTGTAGAGCCGTTTGAAAGCGTTTCGGAACAAAATCCGCTTGTGGGAGGCACAGATGCTGTCTGGTAACAGTTACCATTTCACCACGCTCTCTGCATATGAAAATACTGCTTATGTTCAATATGCTGAAGAAATCAAGTTACTCTCGGAGCAATTTTCGAAGCGATTTAGTGATCTTAAAAACATGACAGACAGTTTCAATTTATTTGCTACTCCAACAAAAAGTAATGTACAAAATGCTCCAATACACTCGCAAATGGAGTTGATCGAGCTTCAAGAAAACTCACTCCTGAAATCTCAGTTTGAAGCGTACAAAAAATACCTCGAAAATCATTTTTCGGAGCTTAGAAACTTCGCAAGAAAATTGATTTGTGTGTTTAGCAGTTCTTTTCAATGATGAAAGTTAATAAATAAAAATATCGCACAAGGCTGACTGACGATAATTTGGAAAATTCTTTACGTCTTTGTATCAATGGAACTAATCCAAACATCGATGGATTAGTTTCGCAAATTTAAGCTCAAGTGTCTCATTGATTTTGTTGTCACTATTTAACTTTCGTAGTTTGTAATGATTTCAAATTTCACGATTTAATTATAATGTTGTACCTATTTTTTTCATTCCATTTTCTAATTTTAATAAACTGCATTATAATAACATTGTCATATTATTTCATGTCTGATATCTATCGCTAAAAATTATGAACATTACTTTAAAATGCACTACTTTTAAACGCGGTCCACCAATGTATTTGCACACTAAAGTTTGATCCACAACATGTCAAGGGTTGTCCATACTTGGCCTAAGATATTGTTGATTCACTTATAAATAATTGTAGCAGGTGGTACAGCTATAAATCTTTAAGAATATATAACGGAACACCTATACTATACAATATTTTTGCTACTTTCGCAATCTCACCAGAAGCACACAAAACCTTGGAAAGGTAAAGATATCCTGGATATGCGTTAACCTTCTAAATCCTGACATTGTCTTCTAATTTGCAACAGTCTTTTCATTAACTTTGAAACTTAGAAGTGATTTGATTCGCTTTTATTTCTATGGTAATCCACTTGTTTCTCGAAAAAATAATAGTTTGTCATAAATTGTCTTCAGCTTTTATTATTCCTTGAACATATAATTTCTAAAAATGTGGAAATCTTTAAGCTTCTGGTAAAAATGTTTATCAGGACAATTGATAATTCATTTACAACATACATCAATTTCTTAACAAGCGACGTACTAATATTTGACAAAAACCTATATGAACGTTAATGTACCACAACGAATATAAACCGATATAATCTACTATACAGGAATAACTTAATGTTACTGCTTTAAATTAACATGTTTTAAATACTCAACATGTACACAACTAATAATAAATTAACGTTGCAAGATTGTTATCGGCTGCTAAACATTTACCATTAACTGAGAAGTGGAACCCTACATTATCATTACAATATTCACGCCCATGTAGTGTGTCTGTCCATTTGCTTTTCCTATATAATTGATTGTGTGAGTGAAATATATATCAGACATTATACTTGCAAATTGCGTTATGTATGCTTGATAAAATAGATATTGGCTTTCTGTCAAACTCGTTTAACTCGAAGCTCAGTAATAATTACAGACTTGTGATGATAGCATCATCATAATTGTCGAGATCGTTTATACAAGCTGCTTGTGAGCAGTTACGTACTTAAAAATAAGTTATTTTTGGTTTGCAAGTAAGGCGATAAACTAAGTTGAATAACAAACAAATTATATTAACCTGTACAGAGAACCTTACTTATAGCGCTAATTAGTATATACACTACACATTGTGAGCAAAAAGCAATATTAATGAAATATGTAAGTAAATATTATATTTTTAAAAATTTCCAAAAATACGTCAAAAATAATTTTCATTCCTACGTGTTTTACTGTAGTATCTGAGTATAGGGAACGATTTATTCAAATGTGATTACGTTATTGGTACTTTTTAAATCAAATGATAAACCCAAAATTTAGTTACAAAATTAATAATGTAAATATGTCAAGTTGTAAAAGAAATAAGGAAAATAGCATTAAATACTCATTAATCTTAATTTCTATTTTCAATGTAGAATGTAAAAGTACTAAGGTATTGTAGAAAGTTCCGTCATTAAGAATTCATGATGAAATTATGATGGCTGCTTCTTGAGCGTTGCAAATTCCGTCCAGTAACGTCTGATACTTTGTCGTACTAACGACTATTCAAGGATTAAGTAGTTTTTTAGTTACTGTACAACAAAAAAAAATTTTTTCTTTGCTTTTGTTGTAAATACACCTTGAATGTAACTTAAAAAGTAAATTATGTATGTTTAGCACAGTAACTTATTATTTATTGGCAGATTATATGAATTTCAATGAAATTGTTATACATTTAAATGCTTGAGATGTGAGTAATGTTGTGCAGTCGAAGCTAGAAAATCTCTATTATATATGTAGATATATTCACATCAAATTTACAATTTCGCGAAAGGTGGAAAGTATAGAAAACGTTCTAGCAAGCATACTATTATTATTCTTGCGACTTCGTGTGTCCTAATTAGCGAAAGTTCAATCAACAGAAAACTTTGTTGCTTAAAAATAATTAAATACCGAAGATGAATTTAAAACGTTTTTTTTTTACTTGTAGAGGTACGCAAATCGCTTAGTATTCATGCAATCATCCAAAATGAAAAGCGTTGCTGTAGAAATGTACATACAATAAAACAGCGTAAGTTCAACATCTATTCAGATATAAATAACAACAAATTTAACATGTTTTAAAATAACGCAAATATTTAATGAACAGCAATAACTGCCGACTCATTCAACAAGTGAAAGCAATTTTTATTAGTGCTGTTAATTACCGCATTCTAAAATACACTCTACGCTACTCTTAAATTGTGTAGTTTACTGTAATAAAAGGTATCGTGTTCCAAAACAGTTGTTTTTTACGATTGCATTTATCAACGTGTCTAAATACAATAAACTAACCATGACTTCGTAGTTACTGTACGTTTTACCAATATTATATGTCAAGGAGACTGTAATTGTGAAACTTCAGTTCAAACTCATTGTTAGGTAACTGAAAACAGCTAGCAGCTGTCTTGATTATCTAACTATGTTACTAATTTGACAATTAATTGTAAACTAAAAATGTCAGAAAGTTTTTTCTTCGTGAATTATAATGTTTACTTGTTTTATTGTATGTAACTACGTATATTACATTTGTCTATTTAAAGAGACACCGTATTAATGAGAACATACATACAAATGACTATGAATAGTGTCGTCGAAAGGTAAACGGGTACTCTAGAAAAGATGTGGTTTATCCGAAGTTAATTATATTTGCTACTAGTGGTGAGTAAGCGGTTAGAAGTAATTAATTGCGTAAGTTTTGTGGTAAATACAGTAGCAATATTATTATATACTATTATATTCTATTGTATATTATACAAGATGTATTTTTCATGCAAAAACGGATTTACTTTCACGTATCTGACAGAAGAATAATTAAATATACGTAAAGGTCGTTACTGCCCCGATTACTAACACTGTGTTATTTGTCACTGCTATGCAAGCACGCCTTTCGCCTCCAAAACGATAAAATAGAGATTGATGACTAGTTCGTTTTAGATCATCGATACGCATGGTAATTCACATTGGAAAATATGTTTAGTTTTATGACGGAAGCAAACTTGAAACATGCTCTACATTTGTCAAATCACAGACAGCCTTTACCGAACCAATTCTGTTCACACTGTCTGCATTAAAAGTGCGTTATCTTGCTGTCAAATTATGAAAGTCGTAAAGGATATTAAATCCAGAAGGCGAAATCTTATATGTCTTATGTCAGTTCAGGATTAAACGCTAGAATTACCGCAAAAGAGACGGGCGTTTTGCGCATCATTATTCATAGAATATTATGGGCGTATCTATTACATCCGCAAACTACAGCAAACGACATCCATCACGTGTTACAATTTTGTACGTGGTTCTATCGTAAGACAACCAGATTTTGCTGTTTAATAAATAGTAGAATTTTGTAGAACTTCCGCAGTACATATCACTGGAACGATGTTAATCCTGAATGAATTCATCAAAGTCGTTTTGAGTATTGTTTTTCCTTTAATGTTTACCCAGAGATTTCTGACGGCATCTCTACGTAGTTTCTACGCGACTTAATGGACCGGAAAAACGTCTATCGTGCTCGTCATTAATCGAGCCAAGATTATTCGAGAAGCAGTTCAGATGATCGTCCAAGAGATGCAGTTTCAGTGACATGTTACATCCCATATGGTGGTATGATCTCAATAGTTCAATTTTGGTATAGTTCTCTGTCCTATGATTGCCGAGAAAGTTCTTTTCAATATAACTGTTGTAATTTGTGGTTCTGCAAATATTGTTTCCTTAAGTTGTATCGCTGGTCTTATAGATTTTCTTATATAAGCACATTAATCCAGGCTCTTGTCCATGACTACATTATGCTTTTGTCGAAAATAACATTACGTTAAGGATGTTTAACGGTATAAATATAGAAATAATTTTCACAAAGCTCACATGTGAAGTAATTGACTACTTTTAAAAAGAAATCCCAAGTGCAGAGAGTGTTGATTTTGACGTCAGCCATGATATTTTAAATGCTGTACATGCAATAATCCCGAAACTCCATACACTGGTAATCGTGAGCAACTAATACCATCACCTTTAAAATTTTCAAAATATTGTACTGTCCTAGTAAGCAGATATGTAACAAGAAGTAGTCCTTCTCTTTTAGAAAGCAGCAATTTAAAAAAGTTTCACAAATTAGCTAATGAGAGCAATCATGAATTCGTTTAACTTTCATACAGCTTCATGTGGTTAAGAACAGAGGGTACAGATGCTAATTCTCATTCTTTTCCGAAAAATATTTTATTGTTTCATTAATCCATTTAGTTTGTTTCGGAAACAGTATGTACTCTTAATATTCCATATTTAATAGATTCAATTGTTTAGACAATTTGTTACAGATCTTAGGGTATTTTTATATAATTTCATGAAAACAAATTAGAAGAAATATTACATACTTTACATTTCTATGCTGTCTACAAAAGAAAGAAAACATTTGATAATATGAAAGACAACCTTTGATAGTTGGTTGATGTGAGAACCAGATGTTGATATTTGCACATAAAAAATTGCATATCGCACGTGTTTATTTCTTCAAATGTATTCTAAAGTAAATATTCTATAAATAGATTTTAAGGCAATATTAAAATACTCCAATTTCGTAGGGTCAAGGCTGAAAGCTATAATATTAGTGTGTAGAGCGATTAGAATTTAACGAACATTTATTTGTACTTGCATATTTGTTCGATTTTTTTATATATTTCGCCCATACACATGTATATGTCTAGCTTCGCAAATGTTATATAGTCGACTGTTTGTTATTATTTTGTTGCTTCGACAATGTGTTACATTAATAGTTAGTGTTCAAAATAACGATAATGTGCGCATGTATTTGTGTTTCATAGTAGAACAATGCCATAAAATGCGTTTGCTTTATAACGGTTTGCCAGGATCCATTTGAAACATCTGTGAGCTTTAATTCATCGCACTTAACTGGGTTAATGCAAAAGAATGGTGCCAAATTAGATCAGAAGAATTATGTTGATCACAGTTAATAATTAGGTTAATTCAGGAAAGTAGGTCCATAGCGTTTAAACAGTATGAAAATATATACTCCAAATACTATGAACTCTGGTATATACTTATTTTATTCCAAAGTACATATCTGTAAAAGATTTTTCCAATTAAAAATTATTTCGATAGGTAGTTCTAGGTTAGCTGCCTTAATCAAATTCGTACCAAAGTATAGGCATGAAATTAAGTTTTAAAGACTTTTGATTTGGTAATTTTAGAAAAAGAAGAAATTTGCTGATCGACCTTCTAGAAGAACAGCGGCTTTATCCGGGTTCATTTTGAAGATTTCGCTTCTTAATTACCTGACAATAATTGCAAAATTACTAAGTGCAAGAATTTTTTTTAAATTCCCAATCTATTTAACGAGATATTGTTGACAATGGATTATAATCAGAGTTGTTGTTTGGGCTATTTACGCCGTTTGTGAAATTTACATATTCTGACGCTTCGGCAGAATGTCTACTGCCCCCTTCAGTATAGCCCTGAGAAGAACTGTTTATCTGCCAGATTCATTATTCGTTCGATGATTTTGTCTGACGTATTTGCCTTCCCTATTTTTTATTAGTGAAACTATCTAGTATGGGGGATCGAACTTGTTCTTTTTTTTTAGCATTTTTATTCCAATACACTTGACCACTACGCTAATAGGGGGGACAGAAGTTACTGTGTTGAACTTATATTTAAGCTACAACTTTCTGCGCAAAGAAGATTGTGCTGTACATTAAACCAGACAACGAAGATCAGAGAATTAAGAACTGCATATACGAAATGCCGTGTGAATGTGGACGGTCGTATATAGGGGAAACCGGCAGACAGTTACTAGTTACAACCAAAGAACATCGAAGGCTAGTTCGGATAAGTCACGATTGTCTCTATAGGCTTGGGAAGAAGATCACAGGATTGCATGGAACAACGCAGCAATCCTAGATAAAGAAGACAACGCCACAAAAAGAAAAATGTTCTAAACAGCATATATGGCCATTACACCAACCTCCACTAACAGACCAAGCCTGAAGATCAAAACCGTCTGGCTTCCTGTGATTAAAGAAAGTATTACCCGAAGACTAGCAACTACGATACATAGGACAGAAGAATGGAGAAGGATTAGCAGAATGCACAACCGCTCATGCGCATAAACTAGGCTACTGCTCAAGCTCCTCTGCGCTAAAGAATTTAGCTTAAATATAGCTTTAACTTCTGTCCGCCCTATTAGCTTATTGGTGAAGTCTGTTGGAATACGAAATTAGCGAAAAAACAAATTAAGTTTCATCATTCCTAAAAAAGGAAGACAAATACGCCAGACAAAATTATCAAACGAATGATGTATCCTTCTCAGGGTTATCTTGAAGACGACAGTAGCCACACTGCCGAAACGTCGGAACATGGAAATTCCACAAACGAAGAAAATAGCATAAACAACTTTACTTAACGAATTATAATTTACTAGAATCAATAATACCGTTAGATATGGCTTTATTAAACGAAATATCGCGGCTAAACTTGAGAAAAAGTTGTGTGATAAAATTGTGGTAATATTTAAAAGAAATTGCATTTTAAGTGGACTCCAGCAATTCTATACACTACTGCTCATAAGGATAAGCCCACATTGAACAATCCGTATTAAGGTTTAACTAAAAATACAAGAACACATTTTTAATGACTGAAAGGGAAGACAGATTACATTATTAAAGATATGTAAGTTATTATATACAGACATCTGAATGGTGGTTTAGACAAAGAAACTGCCTCTTAGTATTATCTTTCTAATTTAAGTTCGGTATTTTTTTTTCTAATTTATTTAAGGACTTCGCGTTAGTTTTAGTCAACTCGTAGATGGTTTGCTGAATTTGGACATCGCTGACATAATTCTAGTTAGTCCGTACTACAATTTTTCTGTACAAGAGTTCCGGTAATTCTGGTTCGTAGCCTATATTTTTAATGACCCCATCTGCTTCTTTCAGTTCACAGAGCTTCTAAGGATGTTTGTGGTCATGCTTAACAGTAAGCTAACCCCTCGGTTAATGATAAACCAGATGGAATCATACACCGCTGTAAAATGTCTTCATATATTCTTTCCTCGATACTCTTTCAATCCTTCCTAAATGTTCCGTCTCATTAACAGAAAAGCATCCCCAAACTATCATCGAACCTCCTCCACGTTTTAGGGATATTATGATAGCTTGTGGTATATTTTATTCAGATGTCATTTGAGCAAGAATTCGCCTTTTTACCAGAACTTTCGTACTTGGTGTTCATCGCCCCAAAAAATATTCGCCTATTCTATTTCAGTCTAAGTGTTATGTTCTAAAGCCCAGTTAAACATTTGTTATTTCCTTTAAGCAGTAGTGGTTTTTTAGTGGCGATGCAACTTTTTAAGCTTGCTGTATCTTGCCATTGCTTGACCATAGATACCGATACAATATTTTTACGGATACTATTAATGTCCGCATAGATTCCAAATGGTTTAAGTGGCCGATTTAATTTACTGATTAACATACGTATGTTGACCTTTGGCAATGGTTGTTACTTTAAACCGTTTCGGACGTGGGTAATCAAAATCTCATCTTGTTTTCCGGTATCGTTTGAATTGATGAATGAAGAGCAGCTTTGGAAATATTTAGTTTATTTGACATGTAACGTTCACTTTACCATCATTATTAAGAGTAATTATTGCAGAGCATTTTCCAGTAACTGTTAAAGTACTATTATAAAGCACCATTTGACCGCTACATAATTGGAAAGATTTTTTATTGAATTGAGAATTTATTGAGAACGACATACAGGAAAATACGCACATGTAATTCATAGAAATGCATCTGTTAAATTAAACACAAACAAGTAGATGTTTTCATTAGAATTTCTAAGAATTTAGGTTTACTTTCAAACAAAAAGAAATCTATTTCAATTAGTAGTAATCTTAAGACGTCATATCTTAAAATCATACATATTGTAATGGAATTTGTAATTGGACCTCTGACCTCCTCATGTTCGAATTTGTTATTTTATTATCTACCTACTCTCTCATTTGGAGTTTTTTCTTTAAGATTAATTTTATTGTAAAGGAAGATGTATTGTTGGACTACTTCTGATCTTTAGCATTTCACAAAGAGATTAGATAGATTTCTTTAATTATCGTCGATTACAGCTTTCTTAATTTAAACTTAACATTTGACTTGATTTCACAAAATTCACTTTGGCTCTTATTATTTCAAAATTTCTATTGTATTACAAGTAAATCTTTAAAGGAAAGAACCCACACCACAGGATAATAAGGCCCTAAGAAATTTAAGTATAATATATTGCCATAATATTGATGCTTTAATAATTTGGTACAATTCAACAGGATGTGAAACTTACTTGCACAAAAAGTTAGAAGCTCTCATAGTAACAGCCTAGTTTTTCTTTCTTTTCATAAAATAGTAATTACACCACACTTCGCCCTGTTTGCAATTTAAATTTCATAATTTAGCGTCTCTGCAATGAGTCCTAACACGTCTCCGAAGAACATAGTATCATAATCTATAAGAGAACAATAAGCTACTCGATGGCTTAGTATATTCAGATCGTCCATTTACTTTTACAAAGAGACAGTAGACAGTAAAGGAACAGTTTAAGCATAGAAAACCCTTGCTGTTTGCTAATCTACATACTGAACGATTTGCAACACGTGCAGGCATTAAATTACACACTAAAAAATTATCTTCTTCAAGATACTGCGCTTGTATAGAATACAAAGACATATACAACTATCTTTATCGTTAGATATATCAAAACAGTTTTACAAGAAAAGCAAACGAAGGTTTTAATTTTGGTTTTAATAGCTAATAAGCGCTTTTGATTAAGTGTGAACAAAAATAGATATGTGAAAATGAAAATATATTAACGCTATTCTCCCACAAAGATTATAAATTAAAAACGTCTACGTGGAAATAATTTAATTTATAGAGAAGCAATCAACATTAACAGAGACGTTTTGGATATAATAATGTATATGTATGTATGAATAAATGTAAACTTCCAGCAAAAATAGATTATTGAAATGTTCTTCAATAATTTAGAGCGTATTTCACGGCTTCAAACAGTTTTCCTTATGTATAAATATCTCGTATCTAATGTTATTACGCGTACATTTTCTTTTGAACCGAAACTTTAAGGTTAGTTAAAATTCATTAAAGTAGATATACTATACATACGTATGTACATGTGTATTTCATAGAAAGAAATCGTATCAATACTAACATCAACTTATGTATTTGCATTGGCGCTTTTGACAAAATCTCAGAATAATTTAATATACACCACCGAGAAAGAAAGCATTCACTACTTTGTTGTAATTTGCTCTTAAATAATTTTTAGTGCGCACTAACTTCTCTCGAAATAAGTTCTTGTTTCTTATCCTAAGAGTTAAGGTTCAGATTATAAAGGATGCGCCACCTAAAGTGATACAATCAAGCTACAAGAAATCTGCGTAGAGGTTTTAAATTTGGGAGAAGTAGATACAACATTTACCAAAGATGACACATTTTTGTAATAATTTTATTGCCATTGCGTTTGCCACGACACACAAGAAAACCCTACCTGACTTTTAAGTGGTACGAGGATCACTTAATACCTAATGCCTCCTATTTTTCTATACTTAAATAAAGTTAGCCAAGTGAAAAAATTGAATTTGGTACTATTCCTCAAACTCTTTTCTACAATACACTGCGTTAATAAGTGGCAACTCTGCAGTCGACCCCAAAATGATCGATATTGATGTTCATATTAGTTCTGTGATTGAATTCTTGAACGTGGAAAGTGAAATACGCATTCGCGTTTATGAAAGACTGAAAAATGTGTGCGATGATGCGACAGTGGATGTCAGCACTATTAGACAATGGGTTTGTCAGTGTAGCGGCTGGCGAAAAGCGTAGCGGCAGTGACTCCACGCAACATTCAGCGAATCGATGACGTGGCACCATCAGATTTGCATACTTCGGGCCGCTAAAACATGTTCATTGGGGGATTCACTTTGAAGATGAGGAAGTCATTAAAACGTCCATGCGTCAATGGCTTAAGAAGCAGGACCATGCTTTTTGTCACATTGGGATACATGTTCTTGTTAAAAGATGTACCAAAGTTCTGGAAATGGATGGAAATGAATATCATGACTACTCAAGAAGCAAAAACGGCATTTTTTTAATACAACCGCTAATACTACAAAATTATCGGACACGCGAACTTGTGTTACCAGAAAAAAGGTTCAGTCCGACACAACTTTAAAGCTGTGCTTTTTCTCCAAAACGACTGATGAAGTAACTACACTCATAGGCAACAAGAATTAATATATTCTAGCAGCTTACTCAATATTTGGTGTTATGTCACTTTTATAAGGTCTAAGTAAATGAGTTCATATTAAAATGTAGACAAAAGAAAAAAAAAGAGAAAAAAGTGAGACTAGTCTCAAAGTATCTCAAATAATGTTATTAAATAATGGCTACCAGTTTCGTGCAAATTTCCATATCATTAGGCCAAGACTGGAATAGGAAATGAAAATGAGTCAGGAATTATAGTAAGAAACCCAAAAAAATCACTTTTCTCTTCCAATTTTATTGAATTACACACATTCTCTTATTTTAACTTCCGGATATTTACCGTTTAAATATTTCTGAAATTGTACGAAAATTGTACTTTGGCGAGTCAAATCACTCAACCACAACAGACAGCAGATAGTGTTGGCATTTTACACACCGAGGTAGCGTATATTTTGGGAAACCAAACCATTATGAACTTTTCTTCTTGATTTTACTAAAAGGGGGGCATAATAATAAATGATACAAAACTAATGAGTTCATAAAAATGAATTATTTCGATTCACTTGGCCCAAATTTTGATGTTCTACACCTGATTTTGGCTGTAATTTGACTGTATCACTTGCGCACCCTATATATTTTCAAATAATTAAGATTATGTACTTCTGTATTATGTAAGTGTTATCTTTTATGTAGATAAATGTAAAAGGCAAAGTGATAGCTTTATAAAAAAACAATACTTCTCGCGACTACCATAAAGTATGATGAAACAAAGATGGGAATTCCGGGGTTAAAATCCATCAGAAAATGCGATATATATGGAATTAGTATAAATTAAAGTGATTAGTGTGCTAGTGAAACGAAATGAATTCCACAATTTTCTACGAGATTGTCTTGCTTGGTAAGTTCCCCAAGGATATCTTATATTCTTTAGTAGAACTGTGTCAACCAACGTCAGCTATTTGTAAACCACGAAGTCTAAATAGTTATCACTGAGTTGAAGAATTTACGTCGTCTCCTCTTCTAAAAATATTTTCTTGGTATTATCCGCGATAAAACGGTTTATACTTCAATAAAATACTTTTTGAACAGATGCCAGGGCGCGGTGTCTAATTACATTTCAAAATTATCAGAATCAGGTTATTTATATGCGCCGAAAGTCGGACATCTGTTGTGTTTAGGAACGTGCGTCTATAACAGCGAAAGTTCATTTTTAAAATAGTCTTAATAAGTGTCATTAACTCGCTCCGTTTTAGTAGCATTCCATAAATTTTCTGTTGTTCCCATTATAGTAATCTCTATTAATTTATCGCGTAATTTAATTAGTGTTTTATCTCTAAGATTATTAATTAAAACGGACGCAGCGTTAATAAGTATAATTTAGCTTCTAGGTTCTTAAAAGCTGCATTATATTTGTATAGATAAGTATTAGTAACTAGAAGACAACGATGTATAAGGAAATAAGTATGATGTAAATCTAAGCAAGTTATTTCTAAAAATTCAGTGTCTATTTAGAATGGCTTTTGAAAATATAGCGCCCTAAATCACCAGTGTTTGATGTGTGATTGCATAGATGAGGTAAAGATCTCATTATTTTTATGGTTAATTAATTAATGCTCAACAGATTTTTAGTTTTCTAAAATGCACCAACTATCTTCACCAAACCTCAGATGTAAATTCCAAACCACTTTTTGTAGAATTTCCATGTTGTAACAGCAATCAGACAAACGCAAATTTCTGCGTTCTTTCAAAAATATGTAACTAGACCTAAAGCTGATCTCAGAATTACACCAGGAATATACATGTTCAATTCCATTAAAAAGTAGTCTTCCAGATCCTGATGCGATGACGACTTCATTATGAATCAGTTGTTGAATCAGTTGTTATAATATTAAAGCATTACAAAGCGAGATACTTTAATACTGTTAAAAGACGGCTCTCTATACGAGTGTTGTCTGTTTGCATTTACAAACACATTTACTGTAGCAAAATGAATAGTTGCTATTTTGTTAAGGTTTATTGTAATGAAATCAATATATACTTCGTTTTATTTTTACTTGAATTTGTTCAACATTTGCTCTTGATATTACAAGTAGGGACCTGCGGTGTGAATAATTTTGTTAGATAGTGTTTGTAGTTGGTGTGTGTTACTATATTGAAAGAAATAAGGAGGAATTCTATGTATTTCTTAACAATTATACAAATATTCAGTTTACACAAATATTAGGATTTCGGCTGTCAGTGTTTCTGAGGAAAAACTTTACTACAAAATAATCTATTTCCTTCTTTCAGTTGTTCTGCAACATCTTTTGACAATCCTAGGAGATAAACCTAAAACGAACAATCCGTGTCCGAATAATTTCCTACGGATTCATAACAAATGCTACTACTTCAGCCACGACTACGACACCTGGGAACGTGCGAAATGGAAATGCCAGGAACGCAACAGTACGCTAGCTGTCATAATGAACAAAAATCAAAACAATGCCCTAAGAGAATTTCTTAAGAAAGGTTATGTGGGTAAGAAATTATATTTAAATTTTCTGTATTATTTTAGATAAGGCAATTTTCTTAAAAAAAGTTGAGTCAAAATTACTGAGATCTTCTGGTTTCCAGATAAAAAGCTGCCGTTACCTACCAAAGTTCAGAGTATGTAATTTTTAAACATTATAATAAATAATCGACTTAGGGTCTCTATTAACCATACAAAATGCTCCTAAAATACTTCAACTTGCTTCTTGCAAGTATAACGCAGATTGTTTAGAAAAAAAGGTTATATAATATATTAATAATCAGTCATAAATGTTTGTCCACTTCTCGATATGATAACTATTATAGCCATAGTAAGTGTAAGGTAAACATTCTCTAATACGACACTGTTCAGTCCGGGCAATGTAAGTAAATCATTTCTAACAACCAAACATTTAGCATATGGCACATGAGTACATTGCATAAAATAAATACAGCTAATAAGACGAAAATTGAAAAGCAAAGAAAGGAAAATGAAGTGACTTATCAAAGAAAGGTTCTAAATGTGGGTTCTTTGTTTGGTATGTAATAAAAATGGGAAAGGAATGCCAAAGTGAACATGCGAAGGCTAATACACTAATTTACTCAAGGAATTCATTGTACTGTAATTTGAATGGTTTTAATTAATTAATTCTTGATGCAACTGGCCTGCATTAAAAAGCATTTTCTTTTTTTTGAAAAAAATAGGGAAGAGTATTCGAATATAAAGATTTTGCCAAATAGGTGACAGATTTAACTAGATTTAACTAAAATATAATTAAATAAAGCACACAAATTCATCTTAAAATTATTATTTTACGCTTTACTTTAATCAATGTAGCTACCTTTATTTCCAATAACAATAGCTCGCTATCTTAGCATTCTATTTGTTGCTTTCGGTAGTGTTTGTTGCCGTGTTTGCTAGAATAATATTCGTAATGCTATGGAAGATTTTGAGACTGATTGCTGTATAGTCGGATCGAACTGATGCCAGTATTTTCAATAAGGCTACAGAGTATATTCTGTATTGTGTATTTGAGATACTTATCGTGTTGGAATATAAAATTTGAATAAGATGCAATTTAAAATTTAGTCTTTCTCATAATTTCAATCGATTTTTTGAAGATTTTCTATATCAAATTATCGTTAATTTTCCTTCAACATTTTCCTTCAGTCACCACCTACATTTTCTCTCATTAATTTGCAACAAATATACTTATTGCAGTACAATTTTAAACTCCAACGCCCATTTTTTTGCTACTATATCCAATTCAGATGTTTCACTTTTTATACCTTTGGTACGATGATTTTTCCATATCAACCTAGATCTCGAACATTTTATTTAAGCAAGAGTATATAAATTAACTTCTACAGTAATTCCTGATGCATTTTTCTTTTGCTTCTTGAAGTTATGAACATAATGGCACGAATTTAAAGGTCATCACTTTAGGCCTTCAATTCTTTCCTCACTGCACAAAGTACCAGTGATGTACATTCTTTTGATATCGCAGTAACGATCTATAACTTTAGGCCTCTAGCGAACACCCTCTCGCTGTTTGCAGCAACTAATAATTACGTATTTCAATTGAAAATTTCAACTTTTTTGGTCATATACTTCTTTTGTAAAAAGGATACTGATACTTAATCACAGAACAATTATAACAAAGATTTAGACTAGGTCTTATTTCTGTTTCTAAATATAATACTTCGTTGCAATATAAACATCCGAACTGTTTCTCAAAATATGTATTCCCCCGAAAGCAAATGCATTTGCTTAGTGCTACAAATTAGAATACAGGTGGACAAATACTTATGACCGATACACTACATGCATCTTTCATAATTTTGTCACGTATTTCATTATACAATTTTGTAAAACAGCTAAATAATTCGCTTTTAAGCAATCTGCTTTTTTCAATATTTTAACGTAACAACATTAGGTTATCCGATTCCTTTTTGAACAAGCGATTACATTAACATAACAACAGTATAAATTCAATCCCTTTTTGGAATAACTTGAATTTTTAATATCTACCTGGAAATAACATAATTTTTGGTGAAGTTGGAGTGAAATTACTAATATAAAAGTATTTTACGATATCCAAATATTAATTCATTAATATTTAGTACCAATACGGGGCACCTTTTATAGAGATCAAACTGACCAGATATGTAGTATTTGTTTGTTGGGGCAATATGATCAAGAAGGCACTGATATTAGATATCACTTTATATTTTTTCCATCCAATGATCATAAATGAATTACATTCCTTTTCTATGTTAATCCACCAATTATTGAAACTTAGTTAATAAATTTCGAAAGATGGCACCATGTGTGTACAGTCGCATATTTGTTCTAGCTCCGTTGGTGCTATATATAATTTCTACATATTACTGCTCTATTGCAGCAGATAAAATTACGAATTTAAAGTCAAACACATGGTAATAGGACAAAGAAATGATGTTAAATTTCTTAAAGTTAAATGGCAACTATATAAGAAAGAAGGAAGGAAATTCAAAAAACATATAGCATAGCTTACAGTCTGGATAATTGATATTCACATAAATTTTATATAATAAAAAGACATTGTTGGCAAATGTTGGTAGCAAAGACAAAAAACAGATAAAATTATGTTTAAATCCATCAATATTGAAACGTAGAACGAGAGAATGAAAGGAAAATGTTTTGACACGATAAAAATTCAGCTTAAATGCGCTCGTCAGATTTAAATGGTGTTGGCATGGTTTTACGAAAAGGAAAAGCAAATTCCCATGAACTGTAGTTTTGGTGACGGCGCTATAGTAATCTTGGGAACTTTTAAACTAATATTGTCGTAAACATAGCAGTGGTTGGGTGAAGTTCTAATAGAAACTGGAGAACAGCTGTCAGATAACAAATGTTATGAGAATGGTTCCAATAAAACTGAAGAGAGGTACTGAAATGGTTGATGCCGACAACCCGATCTTAATTCCATAGTTGACCGAAGACCAAAGGTTTCTAAAATTGATTGCAAAATTCTCTTTTCGTCAAGCATTTTAGGAAACCCCTAAGACCAAATAGATAATGTGGTTAAACCAGGAATTTAAAGTAACATGCAAGCATTGAGATTAAGTATATATATATATATATATATATATCTTGATAACAAATTAATTGGCTTGCTAGATTTCGCGATTTAGAGCATCTAGAGTTATTTGAAGCAAAAACGCTGTAAATCCAGAAGCAATTGATAAGTTTTAAGGGTAAAAGTTGATGGTATTCCGTTAAATTAAGTATCAGCTATGCCAAAAATCTTATTGAAAGTTTTGAGGTGAGAATGGAGACTTTCCGTACAGCAGCAGCAACTTACAAAATATTTTTTACCACAATTTGATATAAAAATATTCTATGATTTTCAATAATTTGTGTTCTATTCTAAATCTAAAAGGTAGTCTCCAATTGGAGTACTTTTAATTATAAGTAGAAAATAAGAACAAAATTTGCCTTGGGAAACAAACTTTTTCTTGTTCTAGTCGGAGGAGCTATTGCAAACTCGCTGACTGTATTTTCATATGATAAACACTTAGTTTCTTAACAGATTTGTTAATTACACCTTCAATTAAGCAGATCTACTTTCTCGTAGAGACACCTCGTATTACAAGTGGAAGAATATTTTTTATATTCCGCAATACATTAATATTTGGATAACTCGAAAGAGTGTAATAATTTTCAACACACTTTATTCAGTTTAACCAACACAAATACAATATTACACCGTTTTCTTGTGAATATGTGATGGTATTAAGAATATATTTTTTTTATTATTTAGCATTACCAACTAATAATAAATTAAAGTGCTTCGAGTATGTTCATGAAAACAGAAAACTTCAGGGAAAACTAGATTGTTATCTATGATACCCTGAACGAATCCATTCTGCGTAGTTGAAACATCCGACGTTATTTAATATTCTAAGGTTGCGATCTATTACATCCATCGTCGCTAGTTAAAGCATACTATTGACTAGCTCTGTCTAATTTATTAGCGTTGACGTAACTCTTTGATCAGAACCGATTTATATGGACAAATATTTTGATCACTATTAAGTATTCGTGTCATCGTGTGGTAGCAACGTTAGATCACTGACAGGAATAATATTTTTTAATTACCGTTTCCTATAAATCCTATAAATCTAAGCCGCACATAAACGAAACATGTAATCAAAACGCGTAGACTATTGGTTTAGAAACAAATACATAAATAACGATATGGAAATTAGTAATATTTACGAGCGCATGTTGGCATGACTGGTTTTCAGAACTTCGGCGTAGTAAAAATGCCACATTACATAAATTCTCAGTTATACTGAATTAGTTTTCATTGCGAAATAGCCCTATATATATATATACAAATACAGTATTGATCATAAATATAGCAACAATGCTAAAGTTAACATAAATCCACTATACTAAGACACCATCATTAAAAACGCGTTGCCTAAAATAAGCAATATATTTGTACTGTGACAGCAAACTTTATTTGAACATGAAATACAAACTGAGAAACACTCGACTGTATCTTTCGAAAAATGATTTATTTGATTTGACAAAATTATAGCAGCATACTCGAAAAATAGAAACAATTTACTTCAACTAACTAAAAGAACTAAATAGAATATAAAATACACTTTGTTTTACCGGTATACTTTCAATATACATATATTATTACTTGTAACCTGTAAATATAACTACGAATACCAGTTTCACACGTGACAATATTTTTATTTCAATAATAGCGCAAATATTTAATCTGTTGCTATAATTATGGCCATTACTGTATGTATTATATTATAAACAAAACTTTAACATTTTGGTTTATGGTTAGCGATCTTAGGGTAAAGAGTTTTACAGACATTTTTGGGTATACTGCTATCGCGGTTATCGTGTTTTTCCCATCAACACGTCATTTTTATTCTTGTCGGCATCCAATTTTACAACTTCATTGATCGTAAAAATACTATAAACACGAATAATACCATTAGCGCTGAATAATAAACATTTATCTAAGAAATCATGGTCTTTCGCCGTAAAAGGTAATGAATTAATTGAGCTATGAATTCAACGAATTAAATATACATAATTATACCGTAAATTCAAATAGGGCTTGGCTTATAGATTGTGATCGGTGTACGCCTACAAACTGATGTATACTTGCGTGTTTTAAAGGTTCACCGTTTGCTATTAATCTTGTAATAGTGAAGGAGGTGATTTTTTTAAAGCGCGAGATTTGCGAGATATTCTGAATAGAACGTTAACAGAGTATAAAACGAGTTTTATCCCTCTAATACTCGAACGTGACGTGAAGTAACTTTCTTATTTTCATTGCTATCAAGTGAACCTGAATTCCATTATTGGAATTTAGTTGCTAAAACCTTGTATTTACTCAAAATTTTATAATTTAAAGTAACCATAAAATTTAATATTATTTTAACAGAGATAGAATATTAAATAGATAATAGATTTAGATTTTTTCTTGTAAAGACGATGAAAGACAAAGTTTTACATTCTACTTTTATGATGCTCTTCCCAATTGCAAAGTTGAATTACACTTAAAAAAATGGTAGTAGTAGTAGGAAAATATGACTAAGCTACAAAGATCTATTATTGCAACAATGCAGGAAAAGATATAATGGTGTATATAATACTCAAAACTGGAGTGTTCTACAGGATGTCTTTGCAATAAGGATTAAGAAAAGTACGGAAAATGAAAGGTGTAATTGTATAGAACATAAATTAAAAAAAAATTGAGTCAATTGTGACGCGAACGTCAGAATCTAAAAACCCCTCGCAAATTGTAACGTGTGCCACCCATGGATGCAGAATGTGCACAGAGATAATACCAACCAAACTCGCATACATACGCTCGGACTGCATACACTGCAATAACACAGCTGTCGATGTTATAAGAACTACAAGATAACACTGTTTACCTTTCAAACAGCATGATAAGAGTTCAATAACATGCTTACGTACGAATATTTCGGAATTTTTGCAAAATATTTTCGATTTAAGTCTAATAAAATTAGATCTTTCCACTTTTCATACTGTTTCATTTTATTTCATGGACATCCTGTATATGCCTTTTAACGAAATATAAGGGCTCTTTTACTTCATAATAATACTTTTAATATTAAGTATACTAACTAAATTACCGGGTTCTCTTTTTTATTAGACATTCATTTGTGCCATGAACAACTTTAAAAAGAAAATTGTCAATGTATTGGCAACGTAGCTAGGCAATCAATTAGTTTACGATTTGACAAACGCAAAATTATACTTCTAGCAAAAACCAGTACTACCACCGTTATTACGTTAACAACTGATCTATTTTACTGGAAATAAAATAATTATTCTGCAAATCTGCTATTTTTTACTAAGGAATCTACCAGATTTTTGTGTACTGAAAGCTTGAGCTTTCCACTGCACATAAAATATTCTAAATCTATTACAAAAATACAGTATAATCTGGTAGGGAAATAATATTTGTACTAACAATACAGTGCTAATCAAAGCTATGAAGAATTTGATTAGGTTATAATAAAGAAAGTGCGCAATTACAGGTTTAGATGAGAAAATTATTACAACTAAAAGAAAGTCTGTCAATTCAGTATCTTTGAAATGCGTTATTCAAAAAACTTCTGACAACATTGTACTATCTATTTGGTACAAAGCTTCATCAACAATTAGGATCCCAATTGATGGAATAATGTAATCTTGTAAAGGATCCAGATATTTTGCTGCAGTTTCCCTCAATAAAAAGTGGGCCAAAAGTCTATTGCTTATTATTCCAATCAAGATATTGAGTTTTTGGGAATACTGCGTTCAGGTCAGATTATTAACATAGTATTATATATATTATATATATGATATATATTATATATTGTTATATAGGATCAATCCATACGGATTCATCAAAAAGGAAATTTTGTATTTTTCAATGGATAAATTAAAAACTAGAAGTTCTTACTTGACCTTAGCATTTGTGGTAAATGTAACTTTAATAATAAAAAGAATTTGATTCAAAATTTCTACGACTTCGTTCAAAAAATTAAACTTTTTACTTCTCCCGCGAAAAGTTATCGAAGGATTAATTTTTTTGTGGCTTATAAACGAATTCTTGTGGTTTTGTACACCAAATGTACACTTCCACCATACTTCAAAATTGCTAGCTACAACTAAACGTAATCCTACAAACCGTTCCTCTACGTAACATAGGATGCTCAGTTTCATGTGTTTTGTTAACATGTGATTGGTTCTATATCTTCCTTTGTTGGAATTAGTTTTCGTACAGGGTATAGGCCTTCTAGTACAACGCTATCATTACCATCTTTTGTTGTACCTGTTGTGATTTAAACAAATTCTCTACTTTTCAATTGGTGTATGAATAAAACTTATTGATGAAATATTTAGCATAAAAATTGTTCTTTCTCTATAGCAACTTTATTTAAAAATTAATTAATACTAGATACTAGCGTATAGCTGGTTGCCTAACTATGTCGGTGTTACATTGACTATTTTCTTTTTAAAGCTGCACATAGAAAAATGTATAAATAACAAAAACAACGAATCAGATATTATTTCTAATAAAATTGATAGCAGCTATAATAAAAAAAAATCCAAATCATGGACTACGGCACTACAGCAGGTGCTGTAGATACTCTAGATTTCAAATCAAGCAATAGAGCAAACATAATGTTCAATAATTGTCACAAGGATGTTTTGCAAAAAGTCACTGTACATATTTCTGGTCACATTATAAACTATAAAAGTAATTTCTTTTATAACAACATTTTAGTGTTGGTCAAAACTTCCCAAGTTCCTAAGAATAATTATTTAATACTTTTCCATTAAATCTTTCTATCTTTTTTTGAATGAAATATATTTCATATTGACCAGAACGATACAACGATAGTACTAGCAGGATTAAATCTATTATTTTATTCCTGTATGTTGCAACAACGTTTTCATATTTGCACCCAAATGTTCCTATAGGTATTGCGAGTAGTCTGTGTAAATTACTATTGAAATTGATATTAAAATGTGTTGAAACCAAAGCCAAGGAACGAAATAAGTCTTTTGTCTGAAGATAAGTAATGCGGTAACTGATTAATTCTTTCGCTACGTTATAATGAAATGGTTACTGCTATACCGCAAGTGTGACAGTAACAGATACACTGGCTTCGTTCAAATTGATGTAAGCTTGATATACTTGTTTGGAGTAGCAAAAGGATTAAGAAAGCCTCATCAAACATCCTTAATTAAGCTTTTTTGTTCTTTTTTTAACAATTGCTATCGCTCCTTTAGTATTCATTTCTGTGGAAGTGAGATAATTATCTGTTAAGAAAGTATTCAATAACAATTCTGAAATTTAACAAAACACATTTTCTTTCTAAGCAGTCTTCAACAAAACATATCTATAATACCATGTTTCATGATTCATTCTCAAAGTGTACTTTTAATAATGTAAATGTAACAATAATTTAAAAATTATACCAATAATTAACCACTTACAACATTTACATGATTTCTCAATTAGATCCCATAACTTAAAAATCAATTTAGTTGGCCACGTGCTTTCCATCAAAAGTGATTAATCGTATTCTTCGTACTACATATTGTATTAATACGACGTAATTTCCAACGTAAACAACTATGCGTTCTTATTAGCCAAATAACTAAATTTGCACAAGAAGTAAGTTGGTTCTAAAAAAGCGCAAAATCGTTAACGTACGAATTGTAATATTTCTAATCACGTACAAACAATAACAAATGTTCGCGCTAACAATCAAATTTAAATGCAAAAAACGCCATGAAACAATTAACTATTTTTAGAATAGCGAATTCCATACAGCACACTACGGGGCCACTTCACCGAAATGAGCGAAAAATGATAATTTATTACAACACTCCGTTACAGTATTACTAATCTGGACTCTTAAAGTTGCCATATGGTTATTTTTAGATAGTCACGAACGGAAAAAAGTTTGTTTACACGTATTTTCAATGGATTCATTCAAACCTTTCTAACTCGTTTGTATACGCCGTAGCGTTAAAAACAAGTCAAAGGCTCTAATTAAATACTTCCAAGCAAATATAGACCCGTTCAAAAGTGATACTATTGAGAATTGTAAATATGTTGTCAGAAGTATATTTGAATCTGTTTCAAAATGGTCATTTTAAGGTAGTAACTATAGCTTCGATACTAGATCAGAGAATTAAGTGTTTATTTTTTTACAGAAACAAATGCACTCTTTCTTTTTTAGGATAACAAAACGAAACTACTGTTTCAAGAGACCATGCCTTCATAAATATAAACTTTCTGATCAAAGCTGTTAAGCTCAAAGGACTATAGGTTCTTTCATGTAAAAATATCGCTAAAGCGAAATATACACCTATAACCTACCATTGCATAAGTGTAAGTACAATATAAAAAAAGTAAAAAAAAAAAATTAAGTGTCTAATTTAGTAATGTGTTTAATTAAATTGCACTACTCTAATGCTGTTTTCCTCATAATGCATAGAGATTTATTTAATTTTAATATTTTTGCTTAAACGTAAGATTAATTTCTTAAAAGAAATTGCATATCGCTGTTTAGTATAGTTTCGTTAGTATAGTAATTTTTATATTTCATATTTTATATTAGCATGTTACACAATGTATAAGCATCGCGAACAACGCATTTCGCTTATGCCTACTGTACTAATGGTTCCAGTTCAGTCGTGTCTTACATATCTTTAAATAAAGATGTAAGTACGTAATTACTTTTAACTTCAATTAATCATAACACGAAACATGGATGTCGGTTAAAACTATTTATAGATCCAAATATACCATTCAACATGGAAAAAGAACGGTACACTATCGAACATAGCTAGACCAACAAACGTTGCAGTCGAGTCTTTGTAATTGATTTCCGTAAATTATTAGACCAAGTAATTTTATTGCGTGATTATTAAATGCTGCACAACGCAGATCTCTATAAACATTAAAGTAGATAAAAATGTAATGATAACAAAAGACATTGTCGGCATTTTGTTCGGGAGAAAAAAGAAGAAAAAAGGAAAAAGAAACCAAAAGAGAAAGGTGGGATCTCGACGTTTGGCCTCCGTCGTAGGAGGCCTCTTCAGGAGAAAGGGGAAACCAAGGTGGCATGGTAACTCGATGTGTAAACCACGCTAGAGGCGAAACCTTCAGAAGAATCTCGCCTCTAGCGCGGTAAACACGCCGAGTCACCGTAACTTTCTGCCAAAGTGGTTTCGCCTCTAGCGTGGTTTACACGTCGAGTTACCGTGCTATTTTGGTTTCCTTCTTTTTCCTTTTTTTATATGAGGAAATGATACGAATATGGAACAATATGCCGAACGACGTCGTAGAAAAACTGATTTACCCAATGGCTCAAAGATGTGAGAAAGTCATACGCAATAAGGGATGTTGAACCCATTATTAATTAATTAGTACAATATTCTAAGTTCCTTGTAAGGTGTAAATCAAAAATTAATAAATTAAATAAGTTTGAATAAATTGTTGCACCATTTTTGTCTCGTTTATAATTGGTCCTGTGAGAATACGTAGGCTTCTACGGCAAGAATCAGTAATAAGCAAACTACCGGAATTGGACCGTGTCATGATGAGATATAAAAAAAGAAATAAGAGTAAGTGTAAAAAGAAAAAAGAAAAAGAAAGAAAAAGGAAAAAATGAATAAAGGAGATGAAAAAAGAAGAAACAGGTGAAATAAAGAGTAAGAGATCGGTGACAGAAAAAAGCCTCTACCGTGGTTTATATGTCGAGTGACCCTGCCACTTTGAGGGAAACCTGAAGAGGCCTCCTACGACGGAGGCGAAACGTGGAGATTCCAGCTTCCTCTTTTTCTTTCTTTTTTCTTCTTTCTTTCTTTCTTTTCTGTCTCCCTTCTTTCTTCCCTTCTTTTACACTTTATTTAAAATTTTTCTTCTTTTTTTACACCCCTTTATTTTCTTTTTCTTTCTTCTTCTTCTTCTTCTTCTTCTTGTTCCTTTTTCCTCTTACTCTTATTTTTTTATATCTCATCACGACACGGTCCAATTCTGGAAGTATTTCGCTTATTAGTCCTGTATTTACAAAATGCTGTTATGGTTCTTTGGTATGATTATCTTTTGATCTTTTTTAATGTTTATTAAGGTTAATAATAACTAATAATTTACTGAAATCTATTATAAATTATAAGACTTATAAAACGTTTGTTACTCCATTTATGTCCGATAGTGTAATTAGGACAAGTTTATTTCAAAGTTTCAAAGAATACCACTATTGTTAAACTAAAGTAAATTACCAAACACTTCCAGTTTGAGATATTTTTTGTTTCTATGTATATCGGTTTTAAAGTAATACCAACAAGTAACTAAAAAGAGATAGATCTAGGAAGTGTTTTCAGTAATAATACAAATCTGGCAGAGATATGTCATTCAAAATCACTGATAAGTAAATTTGTAGTATACAGTACACATGTTATTCAGTGCTAAAGCATAAATAATAACTTTTTTAGTAGATATTATTCTAAACAGCACCTGCGTTACAAAATGCCGATTCCACGCTGTCTATCACATTGACTTGACTTGGAAATACGCTTATATAATATACATATGGTACATGTTTACATGTTAGTGCACGCGTGAATCGATGTCGACATTCAAAATCAAGGATATCTGCGAGTAAAATATCCACAGTCCTACATACATACATAGTTATGCATTTTGTTAATGTACAGACAGTATGTGGGTAAATAGGAACGGCACTGCGTCTAGCTGATTATCCAGAAACACTATTAATTTTCATGGGATGCTTACTCAAAGGAAAAGCTAGCGGAACGTTGTTGTTTCGCATACGCAATTAATTTATTATTCATGATGAAAGCTACGGGTTCTGACGAAATTCTGTCCAAAAACTATCGGGCGTTAAAGTAGGTCATGGATTCGTAAAATTACAAAAATAAGCGATGCACAGCGGTTTGAGCCTTTTGATTGCAATAGGACTGGGAAATTATAATAAAGTAACTCTCTAAATATTTAAATTTTCGTCCTACGTTGTAGGTTTAATTAGTGTAAACGATTTCTGCTGCATAATGAATAATAATAAATTTAGCCTACCACTTTGATTATTCTGTGAAGTGATTTTAACGCTTTGAATGAGAAAATTGTATTTGGGATACTACAAAAATCTATATACACAAAACTAACATGAGTATCAAAGGAAAATAGTCAGTTCTATCTTAAAATTTAGCTTGTTTTGCAGTTTTTGTGGAAGTTAGTAACGAATCTTAACAGCAGTATTATTGTAAAGGTTTGTTAATAACATCGGCAATTATCCAAATTGAATATCAAAGAATTACAATCATGCCCTAAGACCATACCACTACAATAAAATATAAAGCAATAGTATAAGCAACATCATTTTGAAGTGGTGGTAAAATTATAGTGTTCTGCCCTATGCAATATCTTATTGAATTAAACATATTGGAGATTACTATTTTAGTATTATGGACTATGTAAAACAAGAAATCATTTTGAAAATGCTTAAGAGGACCGAAATTATAAATTTGTACTCAATATGTTAAGTTGGGCAGTTAAAAAGGTTAAAAATCCAAGTAAATGGTAAAATAAAAATGAGAATGAGGGTAAAAGAAACATAAAACTACAAAGAAAAACAAATATATAAATCGAAATTTTTTTCAAAAGTGATGCATTTATAACATTCTCCAAAGCTTGCGAATTGCCTGAGATATTAGCAAGTTGACTTTGAAAAGGCGTTTGTTGAAAAAGAATCTTCTGCAACAAAGGATTCACGGAAGTACTTTTAAAATTTAAGGTATGGACTTCGAAATAACACCAAATTTTCCAATAGAAAGAAAGCTGTTGAGTGGCACTTCGATGGAGGAGCATGCTCAAAGTATAATAATTGTATGACGATCATGGAAGATGAGATTTGTTTGTCAACATGCGAAAGCGACCGTAACATGAAAATAGTACTACTACTTTGGGATGTGTATATCTTTTCTGATAAGAAGTTGGTTCATTTTTTCGGGAACAATATGCTATAATTAATCACACATTGTCGAAATAATTGTTGTGTATTAAATAGTAAAATAATTGCTCTGCCCTAATAAAGAGAACGTTCCATATTAAGCAACTTCCGTCTGTTGATACAACGTCCTAATCGACACAGTCTCAATTGAATAAAAAACTTCGAGATAAACAATAATACAACTACTACAACATATTAATGTTTTTTAGTTATGCGATATGGCACGCTGTGCCACATTTAATTTATTACAGCTATTTATAAAGCGTTTTTCTTATTTTATTCTAGCAATGCTATTTTTATTCACAATCAAAACATTGTATAACAGAATAACTTCGGAAAATAAAGGCTTGGTAGAACAGAAAATTGGTTCTATTGTTCTTGAACAGTTTACATATATTGCAATACCAATAAATCAATAATTTTAGCATTATTACGGTTTAACTTGAGTTTATTAACTTGTATTTATTAATTAAAAGTATTGTTTTTTTGTGCTGTCTTTATAATTTTGTATAAATAAATATAGATATTAACACTTAAAGTATCTAAAATTGTCAGAAATTTACTCAAAAAATGATTTACTTATTTAAAATGCTATTATTTCATATAAAATTTGTTCGTTTAGAAATGTTCTGTATATCATCAAAAATTCTTCGAGATGAAATGTTTTCTTATCTTCATTCAGCAATAGAAGAAAATTCTTGATGGTTCTTGATATGTAATATGATTCGTTTTCATTTTCTAACATTTTTAAATTTAAAATCATTTACAAAATTTAAGTTGCTAAACAATGAAGTAATGTAAAACGGAACTACATAAACAGACACACAAATATAATAGATACCTCACTGTAACTGTTAATTTAATACGATATTTTCTTAACCAATGCATACTCTTTAATTTCATTTCTAAAATGCCATTGTGTTTATACTCGATGCCATATATTATACATACGCATATACAAGCACACGCGTTTAACAATGACACATATCGAAGTTAATTATCTAGAATTAGATCAGCGCAGTATCAATCCGTCACACTTTCATAGATCAAGTTCAATTTAATGACAAATCACGATTTCCACGCTCAATTTCCCTCGGTTCGTGAACAATTGTCGCTGATGGTAATATGACGACGACTACATGCCAGAGAAATGATATCATGCGCTTTGTGCTTTGGATTTTGAACTTGTATGTCCCCCGGCAGGTTTCAGATTAAATTTCAGCATAACAATCGCAAATAATAAGATACGTCTGACGAGATGGTAATGATAGGAGTGCATGCAAGTATAATTTATTGGCGCACCTAAAAGTTAGTTTGATGTAGGTAATTTTCTCAGGAGGAGATAAACGTATGAGATATATGGCTGCTATTTATTTAAAAATGTAGTTGTAGCACTTACGAAGAACTTTTAGCGAGTATTTAACGGTTTTAATTCGCTCGCAAATAGCGAAGATTAACTAGAGAAAAGTGTAAATCATCGATAATGTCAAAGTCCGAGAACTTTGGAAAACAACCTACTAACTATGGCTTAGAATAGTAGATTAGGTCCAATTACGACCAATTCGAATTTCTTACCTTTTTCGTCGTAAATTTGAATGAAGTCCTCCAAAATGGGTTCTTTTCTAACCTAGTATTTCAAATATGATAGCTATTTGAACAGATGTTTATAGTTGAAAATTTTTATAAGGAATTCTATGCTGAAAACAAGGATTGCTTATAATATTAAACGGTATGATAGTTAGCAATTGGTAAGCGAAATGAACGAAACTTCAAGCAAGTAGAACGAATATAAGAAAAGTTAATCTTAAAAACGAGTAAGAGCCGATAGAATACATAAAAGCTGATTTACCGCTGTAGTAGAAAATAGTGTGCTAGTTCATTTAAAAAAAGGGTGGGGAATTTTTATTCTCCATGTATCCTATTTATATATTTAGGGTAATATTTCATGTATATTGAGGCAATTCATGTGCTCTTGAAACGCTGCGTTCTAAATAAATTATTAATCTGTGTGGTGTGGAGTTTAGCCCGATACCTGTTCACTTAATGTATTGTTTAGTAGACATAAAAAAACATTCAGAATAATGCAAATATCCAAACTTCATACAAGAACAATGAAAACAAGTTAACAGTCTACAATCGAGAATGCACGGAGTTCCAGACAAAAATAGGATTAAAACAGGAACATAGTCCACTACTATTATCCATACTCATATATGATACCATAATCAGTTATTGGAGGAAGACTAGGTCACATGCATACAATGAAGAAAGAAGGACTAACAAAAGCAATCTATTAAAGCAGAGCACAATGAAGGAATAAGATATGACGCCTATGATTGATAAAGATCTAGTGCGGTAAGAAAGTGAAAAACAGGGAATCCAGTGGTGTGATGCAAAACGGCTCAAAAAGGATAGAAACTTTTGGAAGAGAAGGTTACTACTGTAAAACAATACGTTTAGTATTCGATCCTTCTTATTCCTACACTTAACGATAGATGGGACTTTCTGATTAAATAAATAATAACTATTGGCTGATTTCTGATTAACAAAAGATGAGCAGTGAATGATTTTTGATAAAATAAATGTTAATTTACTTAAAAATCGTAGAATGATCAACGTATGTAGTTTTGTATTTCCGAATACAATATCTTACGCTAACAATATATTTCTAAAGACTAACTGCAACAGTTAGTTGCGAATTACATGATCATATTGAGCAAACAAATATATTTCGAAACCAAATATGGAGTGGCAGGAATGAATGAGCAAAATTAATGAAAATAAGTGGTGTTATTTCAAGAAAAATCATAGAACCCTGAGACACAACATATTAATTAAATGCATTATGTGATAAGTTGCAGAGGAAACGATGAACCAGATTCCAAGGATTCCTGTAGGAAAGAGTAGGAAAATGCAAAACTTGAGTATTTTTATGATTAAAATGGTGAAACACAGCACGATCTCCATAGGACAAGAGTACCATACGTTAAATGGGAAAAAAACTGAAAGAGAAATGGGAGTGAGAAGAGGAAGAGGAAGCTGAAGTGCAGAAATCAAGGGGGAAGTAGAACTACTAAAATATGGACGCCTAAAGTCGTACAAGATCAAACATGTCTAATGAACCAAGAGAAAAGCTATCAGGGGAATAGAACTTCGATATGCAAGATATGAACAAAAGGTTTAATCAGCAAATAGAGTTAAACAGGTCCTTTTTATACAATCAAGATGAGAAACTGACGAAAGGATTATAGAGGCTACGAATGCACCTAAAGATTAGAAAGCTGGTACAAGCGATTTTTTGAGAATGCAGAGGCCAAAATATGGTTTGAGGGAGTAGTCGAAGAGAGAGCAATGAAAATAAAGGTACAGTCAATAGATAACGAATCCAAAAATTTTAGGCAAACTTCCCTTCCGAGATTTCTGGGGACAAATATACGGTAAATATACAAGGAAACGTTGACCATCGTTGGTCAAAGGAGACTAGATGTATAGCCGAAATATAGCTTTACAAAAGAGTAAACATATCAGAAAGCAGAATACATATTATTTTTAAAATAACTTCCATTGGTTTTTAAATGATAATTCAATTTCCTTGGTATTACCACAAACTAAATTCCATTAGTGTATTTTCAAATTCCTTGTGTAAATATGACTCTATTTTACCCTTCCTATTTAAAAAAGTGGGGTATTCTAGAATTAAATGCTCCAACTTCCTCAATTACTTCCTACATTGCAATGTCATTGCTGAAGAATTCAACAGAATTTTATCACTTTTCCTTGAAATACCATCTATTGTTGTTTCTGAATCATTCATTTAAATTCAAAATAAAAAAAAACAAAACGTTACGTTACAATATGACATATACATGTGTCGTCATCGGTATTCAAGTCTTGTCTTACAACTACGTCTTTAAACCCTATTTCCCATGTAAATATCCAGACATAATTCTAGAAAATAATTATAAGTACTTGCACACATATACGTCTGTTGAATGCCAATGAATAATTTATGTCTACAGATAAAGACCCGTAAGACACCGACGGTTATATTGGAATTTAGTCCGGCAATAGATAAGTTTAATTGTTTTAATTACATTAGTATGCACGGTTTGCACATTCGTATGTATTAAATATATTACTTTGATTAAGTTATGCCAGTGGGCACGAATACTATTGTTGTATTGCATATGATGCAACTACGGTGATTTTCAGAGGTGAAGCGTCAACCCGTCACAATCGTCGCCATCCACTTGACATTTATGACGAATTGCTTTTTGTATGGTATTCGTGTTCTACATGTCGTTCACATTTCGCAGAGTGTATTAGCACACAAAAGGGATTGGAGAGAATACGTGTTATGCGGTAAAATTACGAAAACGTAAATGCATATTTTAAGGTTCCTAAGGTTCATAAAAATCCATTTGAAGCTAGATATATATATATATATATATATATGTTAATTGTTGTCTCTTACACAGCGGTTTCCTCAGACTAAAATTACTATTACGGAAAATCAGCAACATAAATTTGATTTTCAACCCTATTTTGCAAAACCTCCTCATTATCCATCACCTGTGACCATTCGAAAAATTGTTACAAAATTGGGAGGTGAAGAATGAAAAAAGAGAAACACAAGTAGTCATTTAAATGGAAATATTGCCAGTGTTATTGCTGTATGGTTGTGTGAATAAAAGCTAACGATTTTTTCATATTTTTACAAAGAGATCTATGCATAAAAATTTAAAGGCAACATATCTTACTTAATAAACTAAGTTGCTTTTGGATTTTCACCCATCTCGTTGAAGTTTATGTATTACTATTTGGATGGAAGATCTAATTATGTGTTCTAACATTTGGGCTGAAAAGTCCCGGGCCTAACAAAGAAAACACGGTTTTTTTGGTTCAAAATTAGCTTTATTCATCAACGTAATCTCCATCAAGAGCAACGCAATCATTCCAGCGCCGCTCTAACATTTCAATACCACTTTTGTAGAACGATTTATCTTTTGCCTCAAGATAGGCCTCAGTTTCAGCGATAACCTCTTCATTCGTGCGAAATTTCTTACCGGCGAGCATTTTTTTGAGGTCTGCGAACAGCCAGTAGTCGCTGGGAGCCAAATCTGGCGAATACGGTGGATGTGGGAGCAATTCGAAGTTGAATTAAAGTAGTTTTGCCGTTGTTTTGATTGACTTGTGACACGGTGCGTTGTCTTGATGAAACAAATTTTTTTCTTTGCCATATGCGGTCGTTTCTTTGCAATTTCGGCCTTCAAACGCTCCAATAACGCTATATAATATTCACTGTTGATGGTATTTCCTTTCTCAAGATAGTCGATGAATATTACACCACGCACATCCCAAAATACCGAGGCAATAACCTTTCCAGCCGATTGTTATGCTTTCGGGCGCTTTGGACGAGGTTCACTAGTTGCTGTCTACTCAGATGACGATCGTTTTGATTCCGGAGTGAAGTGATGGATCCATGTTTCATCCATTGTCACATATCGACGCAAAAATTCCGGTTTGTTACGTTTAAACATGGCCAAACACTGCTCAGAATCATCAACACGTTCTTGTTTTTGGTCAACAGTGAGCAAACGCGGCACCCACTTTGAACAGAGCTTTCTCGTAGTCATATGCTCATGCAATATAAGGCCAATACGTTCTTTCGATATCTTTACGATCTCAGCTAACTCACGCAACTTCACTTTTCGATCATTCAAAACGATTTTGTGGATTTTTTTGATGTTTTCTGGTGTTACCGCCTCATTTGGACGTCCATTGCGTTCTGCATCATCTGTGTCTCTACGGTCACGTTTGACGTCAGCAAACCAACGTTTTATTGTTGTTTCTGATGGAGCGGAGTTCCCATAATACCTTTCAAGCCATTGCTTCGCTTGAACGGTATTTTTTCCCATCAAGAAGCAGTGTAAAATTAAAACACGAAATTGTTTTTGATCCAGTGTTTTGAAAATAACAAAAGCAGCGTGACTCTTAGCACAATAACTCACAAACTAGTGAATAGAATATCACGAAATTTTAACAGCTGTCTTTTGAAGGTTAGTACTAACTGAGAGAAAGGTGACTGCAATAAAACTAGCGTCATCTATGTATTAGGCCCGGGACTTTTCAGCCCATGTGTTATAATGTATGTCGTTCCAACGATTTTTTGTTGACTTCGGATATTGCACAAGGTTCTAAATTAGACCCTCTATCGCTCAATATCTTTATGAACGGTTTATTTGAAACTATTATCTCTCAAGTATTGGCTTACGCTGCTGCTGTAAAAATATATAGAGCGATAAATAGTAGCGAGAACATTCTATTCCTACAATGGAATTTGCTGGCAGACGGGTGTGAAGCAAATAATTTAAGTATTAATCTGAGAAAGTTCTGTACTATAACATTTTCTAGAATCCTGTCCTCTATTCAGACGTTTTATCATGTTGATAATTATCAACTTTCACGAGTTTTTTTGATGTGCGATTTTGGCATCATGTTTGATACACATAAGAGTTTCATAAGCCATTTTGAACATTGTGTTCTGCAGCTCACAAAATCCTTGGTTCCATTTAATTTAAGTTAGAGTTATCAATTCTTTCTTCAACATCTACGCAATTAAAGCACTAATAATTAATAACGCCTTCATTCTTAGTAGCAATACATATATATATTGTGGTGGAAAATCTCAGGCTCTTTATTTTTTTAAATTGGTATTTTAATTTAAATTTTGTTCTTTTGTTTTTAAATTCAAAAACAGTGTTTTATAATTAAAATAACCAAATGTAAGATTGTAAAAATAAATATATTAACAAATCAGAAATATATATATCGCTTTTTTGACAAAATATCCTTTTTTTAACAGAAAACCTAAGGCAATCCCTGTCTAACTAGTTTTAAATATTCTAAATAAAATACAAAACAAAATGAAAGCAATAAATACAATTAATTTTGAGAATTGATGAAGATTCGAAGGCTTTAATTGCGGTAATCGTACTCACTCACACGTAATGTCTTGTATTTTAGGTGTCATTTATTTTAGGTGTCCGGAACTTCAAAATGACAATATCAGCTAATAGACTTTATGAATATGATATATTCGAAGATTTTCATAAATAATAAGTTTTATCTGAGAAAATAATTGATTATTCTCAGGAGAGACAATGTCAATATGCGTGACTTTGACACGATGTTTATTTATATCCATAGTTACACATTTGTTTGCCTATATATTAGGCCACACAATAAACACATACTTGATGGAAATGAAATTATTTAGAGGTAAATGCTGTTTGAAGATTGTGTGATATAATTTCGGGATGATACATATTTACACAATATAATTAAAATGTGTGAGTACAGTATATTAGAAGTCTTTTAAAAACGAATTTGGAGGAAGTTATTTATATACAAAAATATCTTTACGAAAAGCGATATATATATAATAAGCGATAGTGGAGTTTACTTCTCCTCTGCAAATGTCGAAGAAACTTTTTTTAACATGAAAATTGTGGATTATATGTTAATAAAGAACACCCAAAGTAGATATCTGTAAAATTTAGAAAGAAAACTGTACAGACTGAATATCTGTTATAGAAATCCATAAAGAGGGAGTACTAACTGTACTTTACCTCCAACTATAGCATCGACCATAATAAAAATAACGGCGCGAACTAAACAGTGACGACAAAATATCCACAACATGTAAACTAGTAAAAATGATTGATAATTAATAGACAATATTTTACATCATTGCAATATACATATAAATATGTAGATGGAATCCCATTTATGTTATGCATGCTTAATATCTCCGAAGATTTCTAAGATTTATATCATTTAAACTGAATGGAGTGCATCCGCCGAGACCTACAATGTCTTATACCTAGATGTGTTTCAACTTTTTATAATTCCTACATCTCGCACAAATCTGATATTGCAGACACCAAGTTTTGCTATGTCTAGGGGTGCTAACAAATATTTTGATGAGGTCTTTATATAAATTTGAAACATATTATTCTTATGTCACCACTGACCTTTTTTATTATTTTTCGTACGTGTGTGTATGTATATACATAGTCGTCATTCTATTGTAGTAGTAGCTAAAGATACTTTAATTTTTATTGCAAGTGTTAACATCCTGTTATTGGGTTTTTCCCGTTAGGCTAATGAACGTGTATTATTCTTGATACTCTGTATAAGTATTATTCACATATTTTAGAAGACTTGACAATTATATTGGAAAATTCGACAATCTGCTAGCATTGTCACCTCCCTTCGAAGTAAATTTCAGATAGAAAGAATTGCTGTTACATACTTTAGTATGTTCTACATACATTTCCATCAAGTTTCATTCAAATCGAGATTTGGTACCTGGGAGTCTTTCTTCAACCGTAGTAAATAAATAATTAATATAATAACTTACATTTCTCATTTTACAATACATTACAGTTTATAATTTCCAAAAAAAGTATATATTCTCAATCTGCTTCATCATTTTATTAACTCGAAGGTTTGTCTCGCATATTTAGAGGACTTATCTTAGAAAATCCAATTAAATGTTAAAACTAATATATCTCAATTATAACAGCGAATTCTTCAATTCTTTTTAAATGGATATAATATAGAACGACCTTTGAAATTGCCTGAAATAATATAAAATATTCGATGAACAACGAATAAAATTTAACACTAGCACAATATTTGTGCATACATATAGCATAAAACTTCAAACATATGTACTGTGGTGGAAAATCTCAGGCTCGTTAAAATTTTTAACTGGGTTCTTTGACTTATTTGTTTTGAATTATGTGAAAATGTTTTCTAAATTAAAATACCAAATGTAAAGTTAAAAAAAACAAATATATTATGTATGTAGTATCAGCTGATACACTTTATTATATATACGGAGTTATATCAGAAAAATAACGACTTATATTTTCTTAGGAGAAAAAAAATGCCAACATCTCTCACTTTTGTTCCCGATCTTCATCTGTCTGTTCTTCTTTTGTTTTATATCCAGGGCAACGCATTGGTTCGCCTGTCTCCTGTATGGTAGGCCACTCAGTATACACCCACATTCTCGACATATGTGATATTATATAGCAAATTGCTGCCAGCCGTGCCATCCTTTTGTCGTACGAGAAGATTATGAGTACAATTTGGGAATAATGCATATTCATACAATGTAATTGAAATGTGTGAGGACTGTATATTAAACGTCGTTTAATGATGAAATTTAGAAAAAATTATTTACATAAGAAATATGTTTACGAAAAGCGATATATAAGATGAACGATAGTAAAGTTTACGTCTCCTCTGCAAGTGTTGTTGAAGGGACTTTTTTTTAACAAGGAAAATTGTGAATAATTAGTTATTAAAGCATACCCAAAGTAGATATCTGTAAAACTTTTAAAAGAAACCTGTACAGATTGAATATCTGTGTTTAAAAATTTCATAAGGAAGGAGTACTGACGGTACTTCGCCTCCAACTTCTAACATCAACCAAAATAAAAACTAACGGCGTGCACCAAACAGTGACGAAAAATATATCTGCAATAGGTGAACTAGTAAAATTATAGAAGAAAATCATTGGTAAATAAAGGACAACAATTTATATCATTACAGTACATATATCATAGATAGTAAGAAATGCTGTCTATTATAAACTTAAAAAGTAATCTGAAATCGGAACGCCGTTTAGCTATTACTAATTCGAGGCCTAAACACTTGGTTCAATTAAAATAAATTGGTATTAAATCCAGAAAAGAAACGAATTGTATATTCTTTAACGTAAACGAATCATGTCTTGAACTAACGCTGCTTTAAATAACGAAGGAATAACGTTGGTAAATCATTGTAAAGTATTAAGTCTTATAGATGATAAACAAATCAGCAGAGAACGCTACAATTACAAAATTTTAAATAGAATAACTAACAATATCGTTTTATGCTATCTTAACTTGAGAGAAATAAATAAAGTTTTCATCCTACGGTAACGTGCGGTAAGAGCGTAAAGTTGGGTCTAAACTTTAGCTTTGTTTACAGCTAATAATTTTGTTGACAGCTAATAAATTGCGTACACTATACTATACTTCCAACTTGCAAAGGTTCGATCGTGAATGGCAGATTACTAGCTTGTGCCGTATAGCTTTCTAAACGCTTTGTATACCAGTCTCAAAGGAGGAAGTAATTTTACGTTATGCAGCGTATCATATTGCTCATATTCGTTCGGCTTGACATTTCAACATTATTTCTAATACAGCAAATTTATATCGACTAAAACGTGCTATTGCGATACACCTCAAAGCTAATCTCAGTAAAGCTATTTTCTGAAAATTATACCTCCTGGCGACAAATGTAATTACGACCGAAATAACGATCATTCGACTAGACAGCTAGTAAATGCGGTAATTTTCATTGCCATAGGACTTTGCGATAATACTTAGTGACGATTTCCGAAGTGCTATAGCATAATACGAGTGTTTCTGACACTGAATAGGAAATCAAATCATTTCGTGTATGATAAAAAAAATTACCTTCGGACATATTGTTCTCCAAATAATTATTTAAACATGTTGATATCTTTGAATGGCAGTTAAAGTGGCAGCAATTTTGATCAATTAATCTAAACCGTATTAAAGCCAATCATATTGGACAATATAATAATACCAATTCATACAAAGGTTAATGTAATAATAGAAGATTCATTTGATATTTTAATTAGAATATTTGGAAAGGCATTTTAAAAACCAAGAAAATTTTCCATTGAAATAAATTTAGTTTTTTATTTTAATTTTACATTATTCTTTTCCTTAGAAACGTCTAAAAATATTTAACTATAATTTGACTAGATTAAATTTAATTAAATTTTATATAATAATACAAATTGTAAACCAAAATATGTTTTAGTTTTCATAAATTTTCTATTTCCGAAATGTTATTTTTAACGATTAATATATGTAGGTGACCATAAATCAAACCCCTGTGACCTGATTCTATTATTGTAATAATGGTTGGCCATGTTATAGCTTGTGGTAGTACGTTACTATGATCATTTTCTCACTAAAAGTGTTCTCATTAGAGTAGCATTGGCAGATTAATTTTCGTGTTACTTTTTCGAATGTTTTCGTGGTATTTTTATTTCATTGTAACAGTTCTTTTAAGAGCAATTGAACATGTATTAATATTCTCGTGAATGTTAAGATTAGCAATAAAAAAATTAACTTTGAGATTTTGAAATCTTTATGCAAGGATGTCGCATGGAACTGAACTTATTGAAAGCTCTATTGATCAGCTTTTATAATGTTTCCGTGACTTTCAGGTCGATTATGAAACCTTCAAACATCAAAAACATATTATTAAATGCATTGAGGAAAGCAGTGTACATCCAAGCAAAAGCCAAAAAGTAGACCTACCAACTTAATAGTAAATATGCTAGATACTAGTCAAATTCGTTTAGAATTTTGCGAATTTAACAAAATAGACATGTATTTAAATCTTGGTTTTATTAATATAATATTAGACTAATAAAAGTTTCCTATTCGCATTTACTCTCGATTTAGCATTCTTTAACGACGAAACGTAATTCCAATTACATGGTCTCGCTAATTCTCAAAATTATAAAACCCGGGCTACGGAAAATGCACAAGAATTAATCGGAGCTCACCTACATCTAATAAGAATTGGAATTTAGATAGCTACGTTAAGGCAGAGAACAATCTACTATCTCTTTTCATTAGACTGTATATTGTGGTGAAAAATCTCAGGCTCTTTAAAGTTTTCAAATGGGTTCTTTGATTTAAATTTTGTTCTATTTGTTTTTAAATTAAATGATAATGTTTTCTAATTAAAACAACCAAATGTAAGGTAGAAAAAGATAAATATATTGACTAATTAATAAATATATACCGCTTTTTTACAAACAATATGTTTTTTTTACAGAAAACCTAAGGCAATCCCTGTCTAGCTAATCTTTAAATATTCTATTTAGTATGCCAAACAAAATAAGAGCAAAAGATACAAATAATTTTGAGGAACTTAAGAAGGTGCGAAGTGATTTCTCGCCTTTAAGATGTACTGGCCTTTGGCTTCCGATATACATATGTGTCCGGAACTTCCAGATTTTATTTGTAGTATCAGCTCATACACTTTATGACTGGATATAATCGAAGATCTTTATAAATTAAAGAGTTATGTGAGAAAATAACTAAATATTCTCAGGAGAGACGATGACAATATGTGTGTCTTTGATACGATGTTTTTCTATATCCATAGCAACACATTTGTTTGCCTATATAGTAGGCCACACAGTAGACACACACTTGATATAAGTGAAATTATATCGGTAAATGCTGCCAGTCGTGCCATCCTTCCGCCGTACGAGAAATTTTGAAAATAATTAACTATAATTTATAATAAATGAAGTATAATTTCGTAATTAATACATATTTATACAATGTGCTTGAAATGTGTGAGTACAGTATATTAAACGTCTTTTAAGAATAAATTTGGAAGAATTTATTTATATAAAATTATGTTTACGAATAGCGATATATATAATAGACGATAGTAAAGTTTACGTCTCCTCTGCAAGTGTAGTTGAAGGGACTCTTTCTTTTTTTTTTAACAAGAAAATTGTGAATTAAAAGTTAATAAAGAAAACCCAAAGTAGATATCTATAAAACTTTAGAAAGAAAGCTGTACAGATTGAATATCTGTGCTAAACATTCATAAAGAGGGAGTACTAACGGTACTTTGCCTCCAACTTATAACATCAACCATAATAAAAAATAACGGCGTGCACCAAACAATGACGGGAAAATATCTGGAATAGATAAACTAGTAAAATTTAGAAAAATTAATTGATAATTAATAGACAATATTTCATATCAGTACAATATGCTAAGCGATTAGTAATAGACTCATTAGCACAAATTTATGGCCTCCACTTTTGTCAGTTCTTCTTAACTTTAGATATATACTTATTTGAGTGTCTAAGAAAAGAAATTTGCAGAAGTAGGGCTTAGTATCAATTTAGAAAAATTGCAAGAAATGAATGAGATAAATATTAGTGCAGAAGAGTTGCTGCGTTTTCTTTTTTTTTTTGTAATTGGAAACGACGAGTAAATATGTGTTGAGAAAATAATGAAGAACACTTTCAACATTTATTGTTGAAACTTGTAATATTTACTGTATGTGCAAGCTGTTAAAATCACAGACCAATCTATTTTATCACTTAAAATGGCATGTTTTCTTAAAGTATATAATCTGACTACTAAATACGTATAGTAATTATGTTGTGCAGTGCCAATTTGTAGTATTGGATGCATAGGCAAAATAGATCACATTGGTTTGATTTATTCTCAAAAAAGGTATTATCATTTAATTCGTTAGATTTTTTTTCAGTCAACCGTATCGTAAACGGAAGCGAATTTGAAATTGCTTTTCTTAATACGAAAAGAAAAGAAATAATATACGAGCTTAAATGAAAATTGTAGCTGTATGACATGTTGCAGTGCAGGAACATAAAACAGATTTAATAATAAATAAAAGATAACGTTTGCGCAATATCACATTTTATATGAAAAAATAAACATATATCCAAAGAATAATATCCGAATCGAGACCTTATCTATGGATATACTATCGACAGCAGCTTTTGTATAATACTCGAAAATATGCAGTAATATTCAGTAACGATTCTGAAAGGGCCATAAAATTATATGAGCGTCTTTGAAGTCTGAATGATGGTTTAATTTATGTTTAATAAAAAAATACTTCCAGAGATTTATTTTGGAATATTTCTATACTAAGTTATAAATGAGTGACAATAATACTGCAATAATTAGTAGAAACTATCTTAAGGTGAATGTTTTGTTGGAAAGTATAAGAAGATAAATTAATGAGGAGACCAAAATAGTTTAATTAATATGTTTAGGAAGATATTTTTCTAGAAAACCAAAAAGAAAATGATTAAAATAAAATTTGTTTTCATTTAAGTTTGATACCATTCCTTTGCATATAGCAGTATTGAGAAATACTTGATCTTAATTTAGCATTCTGCTGGTGAAATGCTTTCAAAACTCGAATGAGGAGACCTCAATAAGCTGAGTTACCTCTGATATTAAATGTAAGAAGTAAGGCACATTTCCGATTTTTTGCTCCTGATTGTACACATTATAAATCCTACCATTATTGTAAACAAAAAAGGGCTAGCCAATTATATATTGTATTCAGAACATAATCCCAAAGCGATCTGGTCAAAAACTAAAGTAAATTTAATATGATAGGTTTCCCGAAAACTCCAATTATATAAGAAATCAATTTATGATTTGTGTTTAATAAAACAATACCTCCAAACATCTTCTTTACCGTGACTAATGCATTTTAATATAATTATGTATGTATTAAGTATGGTTGATATATTAGGACAAGATGGTAATGTCAATCAATTAACAAAAAGGTCAACAATATTTTTATATTTTCTGACGTGCACAGGAGCAGAACTTATACACTCATATGAAGCAAATATTTTGTGGTTAACATCTCCAACTCTATCAACTAATGTTTTTATTTATTACATCACAAACATTTTTTATATTGTATCATGATAGGATAATAATCCTTGTTGGAAATGGACATTAGCGTTGAATTAAGTTTTTACTTATATAAATAATCTGTTTATTGCATCCAAACAATAGATATTTCAGATCTGCGATTTATTACCCATAAGTGCAAGTAAATGGATAGGAAACTATATAACCGAATTTAACAACGTGGTAATATACTTGCAATTAAAATATTTAAAAAGATACTTTTCTAAAAACCGAGTTAATTTTCATTAAAGTAATTTTATCTTTTATTTCAGTTTGACACAATTCCACAGGTTACGGAAATATTAAGAAATAACAGACCCTAATATTAGATTGGAAAAAATCCAATGAAACTGTTTGACATGCGTCCTAACAAAGAAAACAATTGTCCTGATTTCTGTAGACCTTCCAATTTGTAAAATAAAGTATCACAAGTACATCTTTTAACTTGCAATATAGTAAACAAAGATTTGTTGAAAGTCAACCGCGCGTCTTATTTTGAAAGGATAATAAGTCGGAAATTATTATTAAGTATATTAATCAAAAAGTACGCGAATTTGAAGCTAATTGCAAAAAGTTCAGATAAAATAAATTTCCCGCGTAGTAGATTCAATGATGAATAGTCGCATTTCATTTAAAGAAATATAGAAAATATCGACAAACAATAAATACCATAACAAAACAATAATGCAAATGATAATTATAATACATAGAAAGTAGTAACGAGCACAATAAACAATAACATATATCAAATAAAACATAGTCAGGAATTGCATGTACTACTGGTAGCGGCCTCACAACCAAGATTATCGCCTGGTCCGTAGTACGAGGAAAGGATATTACATTGCCGGTAGCGGTTTCACTACCGAAAATTATGACCTGGTCCACAATACAAAAAAAGGAAACACTACCGGTAGCAGCCTCACTACCAAAGATTATAGCTTGGTCCGTAGAGTGAGAAAGGAAATGTTATACTACTGGTAGCGGCCTCACCACCAAAAATTATGGCCTGGTCCGTAGTGAGGAAAAGGGAATGTTACACTATTGATAGCAGCCTCACTACCAAAGATTATGGCTTGGTCCATAGCGCAACGAGTACAGATTTGTAAGAAACAGTTACGTATATGTGCATGTAATACCGAAAAGAATTACATGTTATAGTTTCGAAGCGCAATGACGTAAAGAATCGACGTTACTCTACGAATACGAAAAGATTGCTTTAGAAATGTTAAATCAAATATTTAGCAAACTTTATTTACAAATTAGAGATTGTACCTATACAAAAAAAAATATCGTTTAATTTCGCAAAACTATTCGTGTAATGTGACAAAAGGAAACATTAACCGCGAAAAAAATTGTAAGCAGAACGTAACAAAAGAAAACATTGCGTTTGCTTTGTAATGTGTACATAAAATGCTAAACTGCCCATTAATTAAATTCAAAATGTAACAATCCGCGATTCTCGCTCTTCCGCGTCTTATTTTGATGCATAATCATTAGAGCCAAACATCACATACCATTGTTGGTTGTGGCCACATATAGCCGACGCAATGAAATTATTCATTTATTTATTCTTTAGATCGCTTGCCTGGCTCGAATGATTGCAATTTTTGAAGGTGAAAATGTAATAATACACTCTCCCTTGTGCTGCCTCTTACCCCCTCCTGGCGACTTGTGACTTCCGCATCTGGCAACCTGCAAGTAAAAAATAAAAATTAAATCAAAATCAAATTATTAAGGAATAAAAACGATTTGAGAACGAGCTCTAATAATAGTTCTTTGTACTAACCATTCCAATTCCTCCTGCAAGTACCCGCACACGACACACGCGAGATTATTGTTCAAAATATTTTCTGAATATCACGTGCATCTTGCATCTTAGTTCACTCATATACTGACTAAGCGCGATTAAAGTGAGTTGCAGGTATATACATATATCAGAACAAAACTTCGATAGCAGAAAAACTATGGCTTTTTATGTATCTAAGGAAGGTTTATATGCTTACGCAAAAGTACGTTTTTTGTAAAGTATATAGGCAGGCTAACGCAAAGAAACATTTCTTTCTTTCATTTCTGAAACCTTAATTTATGTATTTTGTAGATGAAAAATAATATTATAAATGTGTAGATTTAAAATATACAGATAATATATTCAGTGTTAGCACAAAGTCCCGGAACGGTCAAAAAACTCCATTGCTGGGAGAGATTTTTTTTTAAATTGTCTGTAACTTATCAGATTGTTGTCACAAGTTATTGACGTCACTATTTTTTTTTATTTTGACAGTAACATTTGCACAACCTGAGTGAATTGATGTCTTAATAATGCGTAAATATGATGTCTGTCACCGTTTTTTCAAACAACTCTACACGTTATTTAATACTGTTTATCTGCACCACTAAATTAATAAAAGTGCAGGAGCATGAGGCTTTTCTCAAATAAGAGATTTACCAAGACGTTGACATCAAGGAGAACAGTCGAATGTGTGAATATTTTACTAATAGTCAAGAAAATTATCATGCCTGCGCAACGGAATTGCGGCAAATCCACGAGATTTCCCAAAAATTTGTCAACAAAATTACTAAATCTGCAAAACTGAACTCCTTAAAAATGCATACAGTTTGTGAATTGACTGAAGATGATCCAGATCATAAAGTATACATTTACGAATTAATGACAAAATTTATTAGAGAATAGTTTATTTTGGTTAATCAAATGATGCTTTTTGGTGAAGTAATGTTTTGTCTTAATAGTACTATAGACAGGCACAACTGTTATTACCGGTCAACTAAAATCCCTATTGGACGAAGTAAGTCAATATTCACTTGTCATTGGATGAAGTAAGTTCATATGTACTATTTGGACTTAATCCAAGTACTGAACGTGTTGACTAATCTTGTTGAAAACAACATAATGGTACCACTTTTCATAAGAGTAAATTTCAATGGTGTGCACATTACCAGCGTTTGCAGTTCCCTTTGTAAATCCACACAGACCTAGTTATGCAAGTGAAAACATGTGGTTCCAGTAGGATGGATAATAACTGAAGAATCCATGTTATGCCATAACTGTCAAACTGTAAACAGAGGGTAACTTGAACAATTATTATAGCTTCAACCAAATTTCACTGTGTTTTCAAAGATACTTGATACTATCTTGATTTTACGTTTTTTGATTTTTTTGTTTTCTATATGATGGCGTTTCTGAAAGTAGTTTTTAGCATGCGTTTCAAAATATAGCAATATACTGAGTGTTATATTTAAAGAAAAATAAATAAGATTACATTAATTATTTTTAACTAGATATCCACACCAACTTTTAAAAAACCTTCTAACAACAAAGTTCTTGAAGCTTTCCGGGAGTTTTTACAAGCCCTGAAATAGATAGATGTACCCATACGTATGAAGTAGAAATAGAAGAGAAAATTACATGTTACAGCACAAAAAAATAGAAATTTAATTGTACAATAGAATAAGTAAATAGTCAAATATAGAGTTATTGTTATTGTTACAAGGTCAAATAGTATAGACTAGATATTTTTGAGAATATTAGATATGCATGTTCTAGCAAGAATATCTATTGTGTTTTTTTCGTATTAACATATACAATTATTTACGCTTCAAATATAAACAAAACAATTTTAATACACTACGTTTCGCAGAAGTGTATAGTTTAGACAATAAATTTTAGTCAAATTAAAATATTTATGAACCACGCACGTATAGTATATGTATAGTCAAAAACTTGTTGAATTCGAATAATAATATTCTAAATCAACAATAAGCTAAGGTAAGTGTAAACTAAAGAATATGAAAAATTAGAGTTTATACAAGAAATTTGTTATTGTGGGTTAATGAACTTCAACATAGCAAATGTATACAATACATATAAATATAGTTATCTTATTAGAAATCTTATTTGTATATAACACACGGATTGACATATATCGGATCTTAAATATATTTTTCATTTTTTGTGTAAGCTTATACGGTTCTTAAGCAGTGGATATTATCCCTACAACATTAAATATTCAGTTCCTCTTTGTGGATATGCCGCAGCAAATGTACAGCATCTTCGAAAGTACTTTATGTTACTTTCCATAAACAATTGACTAATTGAATTCGTCTTTGTTAATTATCGTGGTTTGGCCGTATAGTATCCCTGGTAAAATATTTAAATTAATAACATTAAAATTTATTCATTGAAATAACACAAAAACAGTTACCTATAGGCAGGAAATATAAATTAAGCATAAAAGTGGAATTCCAAAATAGGACAATACACAAACGTAGTACGTTCTATTTAAAAAATGAAATTGTTATTACCTGTATGCCAGAAACAAAATATTTGAATTTGCGTTGTTCCGTTCTCCTGGTTTGAAGAACAACGCCGCTGTAGCCTGCTCGTAATTTCCTAAATTACTTGACCAATACTTACTTGTAGAGTATGTTCGCTTATTTACTAGAGGAGAGATTGTACAGTGAAACTCAATGCGCATGCGCAAAAAATATATTTAAAAATGAAATGGTTACACGGTTTCCACTCTTGCCTATGTACATGTACGATGTACGTAAGATATATATATTTGCAATAATTGCAGTTATTCGAGCTCTCTTATACATGTAATGTACATTAGCATTTGTATATGTATTTTTCATTGGTAGCAACATAAAGTAATGCCTCAGCATGTACGTTGCAACGCTATGTCTTAATTCTGATTAAAAGGTTAAACTCTTATATGCTTCCGCTGAAGCTTTGTCAGAGGCATGTACTAATGCCTCTATCTGTTCATGCACCACTACCTTTTTATAGAGCCAACCCTATTTATTTCTTAAATTTATAAGCGCACCTCGGTGCTATGCTTATTTATATGTCCCTTTCCGGGAGCCTAATATACTTTCCTTGTTTTAAATTTGCCTAAGGGACTTGGCCCTGTATTATTAGCATGTATTTGTACTTGACCAAATACGTTTGTTATATTCACATTTATAGGGAACCCACCCTATCTCTTAGAGCTTGAACGCCTAGTCGAGGCGACAGTAGCGATAATAGCCGATCTCAATACAAAAGTAATGTCACAGCTACCCAGGCGTTCTCGTTTGAAATATTACGCTATGTGCAATCTTTAGCTCTATACTACTGCGCCCCAAAGAAGGAAAAATCCAGTAACCAGCAAATGTGCGAATTGTGCACCGACAAGTAAAACGGAGCGATGATGCCGACATTACATAAGAAAACTGGTCCGTGACACTCGTCCGCTACGACGAGCAACTAAATGAAAAATTTCTAAGTCCCGATACGACAAGGACCGAACAAACGTACAAAGACAACGGGCGCTGCATGCAACGACCGTCAGCAAGAAAGCGGAGTGATCGTACTTGTAGAGGAGGAGTCTATACATGCGCGCCGACAATCTCACCAAAATAATTTCCGACACAAACTTAACTGAAGACTAAAAATATGTATAGACGACAATGGACACAGTAGCCTCGACGTACGATGATAGAAAATCGAGAATTTATACTTATTAAAAAAATCTATACATGTGGTCCGACGACGTTGCAAATGACTCCCGCCAGAAATAAATGTATAGACAACGTCCTCGACGATTCCCACCAAAACTAGAAAAACTTAGAAATCTCTAATAATCTTACGACGACGTTACTGTACACGTTACGACGAGGCACGAAAGGTGACCGAGAGTGCACGATCGCTAATACCTCGACTGTCGCGCGGAGACGACTGCCTATGCTTGTGTACCTTAAATTTCAAGAAAACTCCCATTACATATCCGACGACGTTGCAGTGAATGATTTCTAATTAGGCAGTTTTAGCTAGCGTAATGCGAATGGCTCACTTGCATACATATACAATGCGTAATGTACATACATATTAAAATAAAATTGGATATAAAGAGCAAAATAAATAAATATAAGAATGAAAATAAATAAATATAAAAATGAAAATAAAATAATATTCTAAATGAAAATAATAATGCAAAGAAGATAAAATACATAATAGTAAAAAACTTACAAAACACAAAAAACAATGTTAAGTCCTTAACATACCGGCCCCCTTGAAGGGACCATCTTCAACATGCACTACGAAAAGTGTTTTTTAATGTCTTTAGTCTATTTTGGAGGGAAATTGGTGCACTGGGTGAGAACAACAATCGCGCACTAGCACAACACTGCACATTTCAGTCTCTTCTTCGGTGTGGTGATTTGGAGAAGGCTGTCTTCTTTCGCTGCTAGAGAGAGGCAGCACACACAGCTTTGCAGCGGGTCGCTGCATTATCCCACGGGGAGTTTGCACGCTGGCAGCGCGTACAATACCATCTTTGCCTGGAAACACTTCCAGTACTCGTCCCATTAACCAATTGCACGGGATGCTGGAGTCCTCACGTACAAGGACTAAGGTGCCGGGAGCGATACCCAATCCCTGATTTGCTTGCCATTTATTCCTTCGTTGAAGTTGGCTTAGGTACTCGTTCTGCCATCCTTTCCAAAAATGTTCACGTAGGGATTGGACATATTGCCATCTGGATAGGGTGTTTGGCTTTAGATGTGACAGATTTGGTTCAGGGATAGTTGCAGTAGGACCTCCAGTTAGGAAATGCGAGGGAGTTAAGAATGATAAATCGTTTGGATCATTAGAAATTGGCGTAATAGATCGAGAGTTTAAAATACCTTCTATTTGTACAAGAAAGTACTCATTTCTTCGTAATTTAATGATGCGTTTCCGATTATTTTAGTCAGGTGTGTCTTAACAGATTTTACGGCTGCTTCCCAGAGACCCCAAAATGGGGAGATCTAGGGGTATGAAGTGCCATCTTATGCCATTGTGGGCCATATAAGCCTTCACTTGTTCGGTCTGAGTTTGTGTTTGCAATTGCTTGAGCAATTTCTTTAGTTCTGTGTTGGCTCCAATGAATTGAGTGCCGTTATCAGAGTAAATATTTGAGATACTTCCTCTTCTAGCCACAAAACGTTTTAGGGCAGCTAGGAAAGCTTCTGTGGATAAGTTACCCACTAGTTCTACGTGTACTGCTTTAGTAGCAAAGCATACAAAAACTGCACCGTAGGCTTTTATAAGATTGTGCTTCCGCTTCATGCTATCAGGAATATGTACAGGACCAAAGTAATCTACTCCAATATTCTCGAAATTAAATAGTCTGTGCATATAGGTTTTGCTTTAATGCACGTTACGCAAGATCTAATTACTGATTTTACAGAGTTTTTCAAAGATAATGGCCAATATTTCATCCGTACAGCAGCTATCGTAGACTGAGTACCTGCGTGCAATTGCTTGATATGTTCGTGCTGAATAATTAACTTAGTGAAGTTATGTTTAGCCGGAAGAAGTATTTGATGTTTTTGGTCATACGGAATATTGGAATGCTTGAGGCGACCGCCAACCCTCATTATTCCGTGGTTATCCATAAAAGGATTTAAACAGAGCAGATTGCTTTTAGAATCTATTTTCTGGCTATTTTGAAGTTGCTTGTATTCTTTACGGAATGTTTGCACCTGCACTCTCTTTGTAAGGACCATCATTGCTTGATTTAATTCTTGGGATGTTAAATACTGTAACTCACAATCAGTAGTATTTTTCGAATACGGGCTCTTATATTGTTTGTGAACCTCAAACAGTACGCTACCACTCTTATCAATTTGTTTTTAAATCGGAATATTTTTCAAATATACTCATTAGGCTGTTGGTTTGAACTAAATTCGTAAGTACAACAAGCTTACATTCTGGCAAGTTTTCTGTCAGCGCAAATTCAGAGTCAGGCCAGTTGCTCGTCGAACACTGTAAAAACTTAGGGCCATGCCACCACAACTTCGTGTGCATCAGTGTTGAGAAGTAGTTCCCCTTGATAGTAAGTCGGCAGGATTCTCTTTGGTACCGATATGATGCCAATCCGCAATGTTTGTGAGCTCCTGTATTTCAGCTATTCTATTTGCCACGAAAGGTCTTGAAAGTTTTAGGCGATTTCAGCCAAGACAATACTATTGACGAATCAGTCCAATAGCAAGTTTTGCGGAATTGTAAAGATAAGTATCGTGTTAATCGTTGCATCAATCGTGCCAACAGCAATGCTCCGGATAATTCCAAGCGGGGAAGAGTCATTGTCTTAATTGGAGCAATTCTGGATTTTGCACATAACAGATTGCAAGAGATATCGCCAAATTTGTTTAGTGCTCTTACGTAGACACAAGCGCCGTAAGCCTTTTCACTTGCATCGCTGAAACCGTGAAGTTCAAAATGCTCTGGTTGCTGCATTGGAAATACGTGTCTAGGAATGGTTATATTATTTAGATCTTTCATTTCTTCCACGTACGACAGCCATGTAGTCTCAATACTGAGAGGTAGAATTCGTCCCAGTTTATCTCAATTTCCATATATCCTGCATTAAGATCTTGGCTCTGACAGTGAATGGAGATAACAAGCCTAACGGGTCGAAGACTTTGGATATATGGGATAATATTTGTCTCTTTGTAATGTTTTTACATTCGAGAACATCCGACAAGGCATATTGTAACGTGTCCATGGTAGCATTCCATTGAAGGCCAAGAGTACTAATGTTATCGCTTTTGTCGAGATCTAATATTGTATTTCCACAACATGTTTCCGGTATATTTTGTAGTAATTCCGGCTTGTTTGAGGCCCATTTTCGCAATTCCAATTTTCCTTGAGACAGGATTTCTGTAACTTCGGCTATGATTTTGTTGGCTTGATCAATTGTTTGAGCTCCGGTTAATAGATCGTCGACATAAAAATCTCTTAATATAATTTCAGCGCCAAATGGTTGCGCATCTTGTTTTGCCATTGCCAATTGCTGTAATACTTTCGTAACCAAATAGGAAGCAGAGGCAGTGCCGTATGTTACGGTAGTTAACTCGAAGATTTCAACGTCACTCTTATCAGACATTCGCCATAGTATGCGCTGAAAAGGCATGCACTGCTCATTTATGCGAACCTGCCTGTACAGTTTGGCTACATCAGCCGTTATAACGTATGCATATAGTCTGAATCTGCAGACTATATCGAATAAATCTTGCTGTAATTTAGGCCCAACCATTAGAGTATCGTTCAGAGAAACGCCAGATGAAGTTTTCGCAGACCCATCGAAAACAACCCTTAGTCTTGTAGTTATACTATTCTCTTTAACTATCGCATGATGGGGCAAGTAAAAGTGTGGTTCGGTAGAATAATTGTATAGTTTTGCCTTCCGCATATGTCCCAGCTCCAAATATTCTTTTATAAATTCTCCATATTCTTGTTTTAAGCGGAGGATTTTGTTTAACCTTTTCTCTAGAGAATAAAATCGCTTCAAAGCTTGGTCATAAGAAGCACCGAGAGAATTTACATTCTCTTTAAAAGGTAATGATACCACAAACCGTCCACTAGTATCTCTTTGTGCTGTGGCATGAAAGTGTTGTTCGCAGCGGTTCTCTTCCGCGGAGAATATATGTCGCTCTGGTATCGTTTCTATTTTTCCCAAAACTTACTGATATTGCAATTCAGCTCCGACATTGTACTAATATGGCAGGTTGTTAAATTTGACGATCGTGGCGTCGGTATTTTACCAGAAACAATCCAGCCCAATAAAGTTTTCTGCAAACAAGGCCCATTTGGAGTAGGATTTATTTGGCCAACACAAAGTAGTTTGTAAAATAATTCTACGCCAATTAGCATGTCTATATCGGCGGAAGTATTAAACTGCGGGTCCGCAAGTTTAATATTATTCAGTATCTTAACGTTTCTTCGTGATACGGAAACAAGAGGCAAACGATCGGTAATCTTATTTAATACGAGGCAATTTAGCTTTGTTTGGAATCCAGTACATCTTGATTTAATGGATACGTCTACTGCTCGTGTAATCTGTGTTTTCGTAGGTGTGATGCCTGCTAATGCTACATTAGCGGGTGTTTGCCTAAAGCCAAGACTATCAACCATTCGTTTAGTTATTAGATTGGATTGGGATCCGCAATCCAATAATACTCGACATCTTCGAGAGTGTCCTCTGCGATCCAGAATATTCACAACGGCTGTTGATAGCAATACGTGGCACTTAGTATTACAACTATGACTTGTAACAGAAGTGGAGCATTCTGGCTGTGGAGAGCCAGGTCGGCTGCGTTGAGCTTCATCGTTTCTTCCGCCAATGTGTAAGACGGAATGATGCCTCCTGACACATATTCTACAGCTATAGTTTGACGGACACTTGTTATCTTTGTGCCTGGCTTTCAAGCAATTAAAACATAGCTGTTTCGATATGGCCTCTTCGAAACGTTTCCTTGGTACTAGTGCGAGGAATTTCTCGCATTGGTGTATCATGTGTTTGCCTTTGCAAAATAAGCATGTAGCGACATATGTTTTATGTGTATTCGACGGTGGCTTTTTCGTTGCCACATTGATGGTTGCTTTCTGAGAATGCGTGCCGGCTGATTTAGCGATAGCCTCTAGTGTTTGACATTTCTGCGTTAGAAAACTGACCATCTGCTTAAATGTCGGTATTTCTGTTGTCTGTATCCTTGTCTCCCAGTCTTTTAGCGTTAGTGCATCTAGTTTTTGGCGACGATAACGATAAGTAGATCATCCCAATGTTCTGTGGGTCGTTTCAAAGCAGTTAAAGCCCTAGTATGCTTTAAAATGCCATCAAGATTCGACGTAGCATGCTCACATTCTCTTTTGTCGCAGAAGGGAGATCAAGGATAGCGGTTATGTCTTCTGCATAATAACTCGTTTATTGCAATATCTGTCTTGTAACATTTGCCAGGCGTTTTCGTAGTTATCTGCAGACGTCTCTAGCGAATGCAGGATATTCGCTGCTTCTCCTTTTAAACATGCTTTTAAATAGTGCAGCTTCTGTACCGCTGGTACATTACTGTTGCTGTGTATAAGAGAGCTGAATATATCGTAAAACGGTAGCCAATCTTCGTAATTACCCGAAAATTTTGGCAAGTCTATTCTCGGCAGCTTTATTATATCGGGAGTGGAAACCTCAGTTTTCTGTTGATTCAAATTGCCGCTTACAGTTAGAGCTTTTCTAAAGCGAGTTTCAAAGTCGAAGTATTTCTCTTCAAATTCTTCGCGTTCGTCCGCGTCTATCTCATTTTCATCTAGTATTTCTATTCTGCCTTGAATTCTGTCGAATTCATCGTACAAGTAAGTAAACTTTTCATAGCGAACTTGTAATTGGTCAAGTTGTGTAGTAGCATCGTGTTTGTCTAAAAACTTGCCTGCTCTTGTAAGCGAGCTCTTAATTTGCCTTCTGTGCGCTTTCAACGAAGATAGATCTTCCTCCATTTTATTAGACGGGAAATTTAATTTCTATCGAGACAAGACTAATATCCGGCTCGAAGGACCAATGTAACGTTCTCCTGGTTTGAAGAACAACGCCGCTGTAGCCTGCTCGTAATTTCCTAAATTACTTGACCAATACTTACTTGTAGAGTATGTTCGCTTATTTACTAGAGGAGAGATTGTACAGTGAAACTCAATGCGCATGCGCAAAAAAATATATTTAAAAATGAAATGGTTACACGGTTTCCAGTCTTGCCTATGTACATGTACGATGTACGTAAGATATATATATTTGCAATAATTGCAGTTATTCGAGCTCTCTTATACATGTAATGTACATTAGCATTTGTATATGTATTTTCATTGGTAGCAACATAAAGTAATGCCTCAGCATGTACGTTGCAACGCTATGTCTTAATTCTGATTAAAAGGTTAAACTCTTATATGCTTCCGCTGAAGCTTTGTCAGAGGCATGTACTAATGCCTCTATCTGTTTGCATGCACCACTACCTTTTTATAGGGGAGCCAACCCTATTTATTTCTTAAATTTATAAGCGCACCTCGGTGCTATGCTTATTTATATGTCCCTTTCCGGGAGCCTAATATACTTTCCTTGTTTTAAATTTGCCTAAGGGACTTGGCCCTGTATTATTGGCATGTATTTGTACTTGACCAAATACGTTTGTTATATTCACATTTATAGGGGAACCCACCCTATCTCTTAGAGCTTGAACGCCTAGTCGAGGGCGACAGTAGCGATAATAGCCGATCTCAATACAAAAGTAATGTCACAGCTACCCAGGCGTTCTCGTTTGAAATATTACGCTATGTGCAATCTTTAGCTCTATACTACTGCGCCCCAAAGAAGGGAAAAATCCAGTAACCAGCAAATGTGCGAACTGTGCACCGACAAGTAAAACGGAGCGATGATGCCGACATTACATAAGAAAACTGGTCCGTGACACTCGTCCGCTACGACGAGCAACTAAATGAAAAATTTCTAAGTCCCGATACGACAAGGACCGAACAAACGTACAAAAGACAACGGGCGCTGCATGCAACGACCGTCAGCAAGAAGCGGAGTGATCGTACTTGTAGAGGAGGTCTTTACATGCGCGCCGACAATCTCACCAAAATAATTTCCGACACAAACTTAACTGAAGACTAAAAATATGTATAGACGACAATGGACACAGTAGCCTCGACGTACGATGATAGAAAATCGAGAATTTATACTTATTAAAAAATCTATACATGTGGTCCGACGACGTTACCAAATGACTCCCGCCAGAAATAAATGTATAGACAACGTCCTCGACGATTCCCGCCAAAACTAGAAAAACTTAGAAATCTCTAATAATCTTACGACGACGTTACTGTACACGTTACGACGAGGCACGAAAGGTGACCGAGAGTGCACGATCGCTAATACCTCGACTGTCGCGCGGGAGACGACTGCCTATGTTTGTGTACCTTAAATTTCAAGAAAACTCCCATTACATATCCGACGACGTTGCAGTGAATGATTTCTAATTAGGCAGTTTTAGCTAGCGTAATGCGAATGGCTGACTTGCATACATATACAATGCGTAATGTACATACATATTAAAATAAAATTGGATATAAGAGAGCAAAATAAATAAATATAAGAATGAAAATAAATAAATATAAAAATGAAAATAAAATAATATTCTAAATGAAAATAATAATACAGAGAAGATAAAATACATAATAGTAAAAAACTTACAAAACACAAAAAACAATGTTAAGTCCTTAACATGCGTAAACTGCGGATTATTTTCTTAGCACGTTTATGTACCAACAGACCAAATGTTGATGTTAATTTAAGAAAAAGTAATCGTGTTTTGTCTTTTACTTGTGAAACTCGTCGGAAATATACCTGCGCCAGATGCAAATGTGCAAGAAGGAGACGTTATACATATATATATGCATGCAGGTATACCATTGTATATTTTTATTATCTAGAAAACATCTAAACGTTATATAACGTTTTTGTGCTTACAGAAACACGTCCTTTCTTGACAGGATATGCACAGAATACAACTCTAATATATTTTAAAATTTAAACATTCGTATTTTATCAATTTTAGTCACATAATTATGTTCAAATTGTTGCTTAATTTTAAGTGTTCAATAAGCAATATGTGAGTGACCCTCCACATCCCCATATATTACACCTCTGATTTTTTTTCTTAATTAATTTAAAATCAAATATATATGGTATACCATTAAATTTAGAAAATTTTGCAATGTACAAAATGAATAACTATAACTTTGCTTATTGCCAAGAGGCCGATAGATGATACGTCAAACGTTTCATTTAAAGAAAACAATCATTAATTTCTTGAATAATAGTATTTACCTTTGCTTTTTGTTGTTAGTAAGGTCTGTGTTTTTCACTTTTTAAACGACTTTTACTAGAAAACAAATTTATATGTTTATATGTTGATGGTACCATTTAAGATTACTTTTTATTTTGATAAATAAAAAAGCTAATTATCAAAAGCTGTAATTTAAAAAGTTGTCGACGATATTCTTACTTCAAAACCAAAAGTGAAACTCAAAATTGAAGCAAAAAATATATATTTTGATAAAATAAGATTAATCTGGTGCAAGTAGTACAATACTATAATTGTGTTGCTTTATTATAACCATTGCGGACACCCAGTATTTCTCTGCGAACTGAAATACAGAACCATATTTTCCGCATACCAGGATTGAAGAAATGATTGTAGGACCTTATGATAAAACCAAGTTATGGAAATATGTTGTTCTGGGTTTACATGGCAGAATTTATAACAAAGAATGGGTGAATTCATTCCAGAGATGCGCCAACTTTATTAATTGTTTTGGAAATTCATATCTTTAAATCGATTGCAAACTAAACATCTCTCTGTATCAATTTGTATTGTATTCTTGATTTTCTATAATAAATAAAGAAAAATATTACCTGTAGAATATGTGAAAGATTCGCGAATATGAGAAGGTCCATTTGCTTTTTTTTATTTTTTTGTATTTCGTATTTTCACAAGTAAAAACATCAATTAGCTATAGATTTCTTACGCAGCCTACCTTGCATAATGATTTGTTAAATGCAATACATCAATATTCAAAAAAAAAACAATTTTAATCAATGATACCATTCAATATATTTCTAACTAAAGCATTTATACCTGGTCAATACAGTTTATATGAACATTCACTTTTGTATACATTTCGTTAAAAATAAATGCGCATTTTCTAATAATATCAGTCATTTAATTTAAATAGATACCTCTTTCATCCACATCCGGTGATATATATTCATATTTTTAGCATTAACGCTTACGAAGCCAACGAACTATTGCCAAAATAGTTTCGAGGGACGAAATGGGCGTTGATCTAAGATTCTATTTCTTGGCAAAATCTTCGTGATCTTTCCAATTTTCATTTTGCATTCCGCGAGGTCGGAGATACTACTTACTGGCAATAGGCCATGAAATATATTGTAACTGAAATGTTTCATTACGGTAGAATGGTTGAGAGAATGCACAGATGTTGGAGAGATATTTTTTTCTATCTGCATATATAATTATATTCTATTTATTAGGCGATTTTAAATTGTACTAATGCAGTATTAAATTGCAGCTCATATTTCCCGATGGATGGGTGGCCAGTACGATTGGAAATCGGCTCAATGGAAATGGATCTATAATGGGAAAGTTATACCTCCAAACCAGTTCGATAATGACTTGGCCAAAAAGAATTTGGCATGGCATTGCCTCATAATAGATCCAAACAACCATTATAGGTAAAAACGATAAGCAAACTTTTGCAATGGATTATTACATACAGATCATGCAGTGACAGCGGCAGCAGTATATAAAAGACTAAAATATTGGTTTAAAAAAGTATGGTTGAATTACACAGAGTCGTTGCAACAGCCTATTGGATGTAACTGTAAATAAAAGTAATAAAAATATCGCTTTGAAGGTGGGGAGGCAATATTATGTAATAGATGCGTGGCAGAAATCTCAAGCGAACTTTTTTAATGCAATACTGTATATGTTATGGAATCTTGCAATAGCCTTTTCAGATGCAAATTTAATTATTTAACATACGTGGTATGTCTTACAATTAATGAGAATGATTAGTATTAAGGTAACAACTCCGGAAGTCTTCTTCCTTTGGGCTGTTTAGAATTTGCGTCGTGACCCTTTGGATGTTGCTTATTGTTCCGTAATGGGAACCTTCCAATTTCTACTTAAGCGTTGGAAAAAAAAATAATCGCGAGGAGCCATGTCTGAATTATAGGGTGGCTGCGGGAGTACTGGAAATTCTTTTCTGTGTCGAAAATTCTCTAACCGACAATAAGCTATGACTGGGGGCGTAATATAAAATTAAAAATATCGAATGAATTGTATATAAAACAAATCATGAAAAAGATACACTAGGACAAACACATATATACATGGATTAAAGGAGATATGTTCACTTGTTTAATCTTCTGAAAGGGTGTGGAATTCATTGATATTATAAGATTTCACTACTTAATTATTTTTTGTAATCAACTTTTTTGTGCTTTTTCGAGCTTGTTCAATGTTGATTATTTTGTAATTATATAATTGTCCTGTAATTGGATGTAAATCTGTTGCGCAATAAAACTGATTATTATTAAAATCAAATACATAATTAATAAATAGCGAAATACAAGTAAATTATAACAATTTTCTATTAAAATGGGTTTTAAAGATTAAGTCTTCAAAGTGTATCTACTAGAAGAGGAAATTACAAGAGGGTTCTACCAGGATAAATTGAACAAAAGATTAGAATGTGAAAATTTATGCCTGAATTAACAGGCATGAAAATCATAGCAGAAGAGGTAATAAAAGAGGAACAAATGGCCTTTAGTAAGGGCAGATGAACCACAGACGGAATATTCACTCTAAAACAAATTATAGGAAACCACAGAAAAAGGGTGATCTACAGAAAGGTATATACACTACAAAAAAATCTGCCAAAACCATGGCTTTCCTGGGTAAATATCCAATTGGGGCAAAAATAGTCATACGACATTGTACTGGAACAGATACTTTAAGTATTTAGGCTGCAATGTACCTTATCATCGAACATAGAAGAAAAACTGAATAAATTCACACATATCTATGGAACATTCACAAAACGTTGAAAAACAAAACAAGAAAGGATACACAAATAGAATTTTACAAGACGATAGCAGTGCCAACCCTTTTATAAGGTAGTGAAATATGGACAACAACGAAAAAGCAAGAAAGCAGGATACAGACACAAGAGATGAAATTTTTAAGAAGTGTGAAAGGTTGCACAAGATCTGATAGAATAAGAAATGTAGATATAAGAACAGAACTAAACATTTTCGATATAAATGAGAGAATAAAGGAAAGCAAAGATAGGTGGAAGGAATACCTAGAACGGATGCAAGTGACGAGGTTGCCAACCAGCGCGAGATTATACAAATGTTTAAAAAGGTGTAGGCAGACCAAATAAATTATGGGTATCGTAAGAGGCAAAGTGCCTAAAACCTAAAGTGAAGAAAAAAAAAATTAAGATGAGTAAAATCGTGTCCTTCTATGTACACATTCGGAGCCACTACAATAATTCTCACTTTTGTCACAGTTACTTTAATGTTGCAGTACTGTCCCTCAAAATTTCAAAATCGTAGTTTTATTGCTTTTAAAGATATGTATAACAGTAGACATCGTGAATGGCTATATTCAATTAGCTGTTGATATATTGAGTAATGAATTATTCCAGCACTAATACAATTTCGCTATGTTATAGGCAAAATACCGATTACAATGATAAACTATACTTAAAAGTTTCGTATTGCGATAATGTATTAAGTTTTTGATTATTTTTTTTTTCAATTTAACTAGGTGGAATGCTAGCAGCTGCTTCAATGAAAATTACTATATATGCCAAACACGTTTAATAAATCGTAAACCCCAAGCAGCAAATCTCACATCCGACCATTCTGTCCAGAACAATGAAAATAACGGTGGGTTAAACTCTACAGAACAACACGACACTCAACCTGGATATTACATAGTTGATGCAGGTATAAGCTATTATACATATAGGGTGGTTACTCATTTCCCATATATTCATATACATACATATATACGTGTTGCTTATAGTTGCTGAGGCTTGACAATTTTCTTTTCTTTTGATATTGGTTATTACAATTCGTCTCATTTAATTGAGAGAGAATATATTATGTTTGCTGTAAGCCTTTTTAATTCCTTAAATCTGCCTACGTTGAGTCCTTTTTTATTTTTAGCTTTAATAAGACTTCTTCAAATCCACCAACACATGGTATTAATTTACAACAGTAAAAGTCTATAGTTAATTATTGCAATTCTATACCTTTACAAAATCTCGACTTGTGATACTCAGCAGACTTTAAAATTTCTCAATAAATTATTTCTCCACATTCGAGGAGGTTCCGCGCTTAAATATCAGTGGTATAATCTCTCTCTGAAGTAAAGATTTTCAATGTTACTTTTTGCAGATCATTGAGAGCCTATACAGTTTTTACACTTCAATCTTTTTAAGAGTCTTTTAACCCGGTTATTTCTTCGGCATTTAACTTCCTAAAACAAAGAAAGTTTTAATCTTTATAATGATAAGTCGTTTCCCATTCCAGGAAACTTTGCATGCATTTCCAGTTTTTATTATTTTCATTAACAATGGACTTCCAATATGTATTCTAGACACCACGCCACCAAAGAAAAAGAAACCGAGAATGAAATTCACTTGCCCAGACAAAAATTACGTCCTTGTAGCAAAGAGATGTTATTTCCTAAGTCGTACTAAGGAAAATTGGAACAATGCCTATTATAAGTGTCAGGATATGAAAAGCGAGTTGACCGTATTCAACAGTACGAAACAAGCGGATAAAGTCCGCATAAAACTTAGAGCCCGTCAGCTGACAACGGAGAAACGATGGATAGGAGGATACTTCGATTTCAAAAATAGCGTTTGGAAATGGGCTGCTTCGGGACGTGTACTACCTGTGCAACCAAATTCAGCGAGCGATTTGAAATGGTCTTGTGTAGTTTGGGATCCTGAGCGAAGTTCTGGGTAACTATAACAGTAACTATTACATGTCATTGTTTAGATTATGTCCTTTCAATCAAATTTATAAAATTTAAATAGATTTAAATACATATAATCTTTTACCTTGGAGGGAATGATTATTAGTATTACTGAATGCTAGTAAAGTATGTTAACCAAATTGTATACATAATCAAGTGGCCACCAATACAAAATACATATTTTCTGTTTTTGCAGATGGTTTTCCGAAAGTTGTTTAACGCCGTTATATTACATGTGTCAAAGCAAGGCCACACCAGTGGAACGAAAATTACAGCCGAGAAAACGATTGAGAAAACCTACATCTCCGAAATAGAAATCTTCCGTACTAATACCCGACTCATCCTCAGGACTAACATTTTTATCAATACCCTCACTCACATTTACGCCCCCTATTTATTTTGTACCGTGTATATTTTAATATAATTTAATAAAATGCTTGCTATTTATATAAGAATTTATGTATTATAATAAGTAATATTGTATTAGACTTATTCTGTATATAATACGTGTAGATATAAGTGCTCCTTTGTTACGCAAATTAATAATGGTAATACCTTAATAATAATAAAATTCTCACTATAGTTTTTTCTTTCTTCTATTTAAATGAGGAAAAATCAATTCTTTTGATAGGCTTTCACTACCCTTCGAGAGATAGTGAAAAACCATAACACGATTGAAGAAAATTAAAAGAAAAGAATTGTGTTCTTGAATAGTAATATAAATTAAAGCACGAAACATGTTATATAAAAAAATATAGAAAATACCGCTGTTCGTATGAGATGAAACAAAAAAAGAATGCTATAACAAACAATTTCAAAAACTTGAAATTTGAAAAAAAAGCGAAACAGAAAGAAAATTGAAATAAAAGAAATGCAGGAACAAGATAGAAGCAAAACATTAGACTGTGAAGCCACAGAAAATGAAATTAAAAAAATACTTCGCTAACATTGGAAGGCGCTAGCTGAGAAACAAATGACGGTTTCTACAAAAATACCTATCACGAGGACATTTGACGCAATTACAACACAATTTAAATTAAAAGAAACGAAGATATAAAATGTAAGTGCAATAATTAAGAAACTGCACTGGCTACCTTTCTGGACATTGAGGGCGCCTTTGACAGGGCGTTCTTCTTGTCAATGGAGCGGGCTTTGCAAACACGTGGAGTCGAGCCAACGTTTACCAGGTGGATCACCTCCATGTTAAACAACAGAACAGTTCATATATCCATGAACCTCTGCAACATAGGGGTGACGGTGGCAGCCAGCTGCCCGCAGGGCGGTGTGCTATCGCCTTTGCTGTGGTGCCTGGTGGTGGCTGATCTGCTATCCGATCTTCGGTGGGCGGGCTTTTACGCGCGGGGTTACGCCGATGATATTACCATTACGGTCAGCGGGAGGCTTGAGTGCGTGGTATCCGAAAGGATGTAAGTCGCACTCAGGCTCGTAGAAACGTGGTGCAGAAAAGAAGGGTTAAATGCTAACTCTAGTAAAACGACTATGGTACCGTTTACCTGGAGGAGGAAACTTCCCAAACTCCGGTGTCCGTCCACTTTCGGCTCCAAAGTATTGCTATCAACAGAGGCTAAATATCTAGATGTGATTTTTGACGTACAAATCACACCTGGAACATGCTACAAACAAAGCCACAAAGGCACGCAGCCAATCAAGGCTACGCGGTCAAGATCCTTGGCAAAGTCCAAAGGATTGCTTGCTTGGGCATTACGGAGGCCATAACCTCGACGCCGACGCCTGCGATGGAGACCATCCTTGGGCTTCCGCCACTGCTGCTGGTGCTGAAGTCTGAAGCAACCCAGGAGCCCACAGAGTCAAATGTAGTGCGTGCAAGGTATTCTCTAGCAAGTTCGGAGACCACACCAGCATATTCAATTACATCGAATAGCACCGCTGTTAATGAGGACCGACAAAATTCGGACCGCGTATAGCTTTCTGGAGGATACAATGTCATAATTCCCAACGGCGAAGCAATAAAGGCATGTGCAAGTAAATCGAGACGGGGCATTTCCCGCTGGTTTGCGGACGCCTCGAAAATCTCGAATGGCACAGGTATTGGAATTTGGAAAGAGGGAGAACCGGATGGCGAGGCCATCGGTCTAGGGCTCTCCTGTTCCATCTTTCAAGCAGAAGTAATTGCCATCCAGACATGTACAGAGAGCTCTCTGGACTACGCACATGACCTGGAAGCCGTGGAAATCGTATTAGACAGCCAAGCCGCTCTTAGGGCGCTACAAGCTGTCAAGTTTGACTCCGAAGTGGTATTGGGGTGGCATAGAAGGCTGCAACAACTGGCGGAACATTGCAGCGTTACACTGAGATGGGTGCCAAACCACTCGGGGATCAAAGGGAAAGAAATAGCTGACTTGTTAGCAAAAGATGCCAGTGGACGACGATTCTCAGGTCCTGAACCGACGTGTGGGAGTACCTATGGCAGTATTAAGACCTACGCTAAATCCGAGCAAAGCCCTACAATCTGAAAAACACAGGTTCACCTTGGGGATGCTCAACTTGACGGACCCAAGTTAGGAAAATTCGGGTGAACTAAAATCGCATGGGTGTACAATAGGCGAAGTACTGGCCGAGTTGTTCTTCGGGGTTAAAGCCCCGCCCATGGTTATACAAAAAAAGTGCGATAATTAAGTAACTGAAAAATAATAAACCCCTAGGATTTGGTAAGATTATATCAAATATAATAAAGTTCAACAAAGAAGTAATTTTAGCAAACTTATTATAAACGATATAATCAGAACTTATATGAAGCAAAAATTGCATGGAAATTTCATTACTCTTAATCTTAAATAAAATAATGCAAAAGTGCAGACAGCAATTCATCTAACACAGAACTATATAATATACTTCTCACGTATACTCTGAAACCATCTCTGCCGCGATTGATGTTAAATACAATTAGTTATTTCTTCGCTCTCACCAAAGTGCTCTTACAATAGAAAAGATAATAAAAAGAAGATACTTTAGGAAAATGTCTATTGTAGCACAATCTCATTACAAAATAGTATCGTAAAAATGGTGCACTAACGTAACGTGGTATGTTTAAATTATATCACCCAAGATTATTTAAATTTGAAGATACTTTAAAGAATTACATAAGCTACATTCTACGTGCATTTATTGTATTAGTAACAGTTCATAAATTAATAACATTTATGATCAAGTTTTATTCATTATGAATAAAAAATAATTATATTTGGACTTCAATGATTTGGCACTGTGTATTAACTTCGTTGTGAACAGCTATTTTAAAAACAAGGACCTTTTATATAAACTGAAAGGATTTTTAAAAATATAATTTAAATAACCTTTTACTTTTTAAGGGAATTTTAAGCAAACTAAAGCTATATTACGAATAGAAAGATTAAATATCTTTTGGAAATATATTGCACCTTCAAACTTTGCTGCAAAAATATTATTGGATATTCTCCATACTTATGTTAAATAGTATCTTTAGTTTAGTAAGATCTTAGTGTAAAACACAGTTAGTAGCAATGTATATATAGATATATATAAATGTCGTGTGAGATAGATAGAGTTCTAGAATAGAAAGAATTAATTTTTATTTATTTAAACTAAGCATTTAAAACAGAAGAGTTGTTTAGAGTTTTATTGAGCAAGTGAGTTTAATATCTAACATTAATAAATTTTGATTTTAAGATTTTATTTGCAATCGAACTTAGAGTATAGATTCTATAGTTAGTTACAAACATTAAGAAAAGGATGGTTTTAGGTTTTACACACTATAGTTAGAAATTAAAGTCACGAATTTATATCAAGAAAATAATTCAAGCGCTATCTATTCCTTTGCAGAGAATTTAACAAATGTTAAAGTTATGTATTTACAAGAAGGAAACTTCTTTGGTGGTGCCATCAATTATTAGGTATACTACATTAATGCAAGTATATTGCATATACTCATATACCGTTACCTATATTGGGCATTTCTGGTTAATAGAGAGATTCAAATAGTTTCGTGCCTCTCCACGCGATGTCGCGGTTAACCATTTCTTTAGTAGATTTGTCGTTTGCATTTTAAGTACCTTCTTTAAATAATAAAGCATAAATTCGTTTACTTTTTTTATAAGGTCATTGCTATTTGCTATTTACTACACTTGTACTATCATAAAAAAACTAATTCGGTTCAATCAACAAAAGAAATTGAGTGGTCAAGTGAGTATAAACCAGTTTTTGGTTCGAAACGTTTATTTAGTATATTAGTCCTAAAATTCCATGCTTTATATAAACACACAAATATCTCGAAGTTTTTATTTCTGCAATTTAGTGAAATGTAAATACTGTATTCCACTCTATGTGGCGTTTAACAAGACTGCCTGAATATTAATTTCATATTGTGAAGAGGACGGGTCATTCATTATCCAATGTCTTACTGCACAATCAAGTCACATCAATTATTGACTTTTTGGATAAGAGGTTTCATATTACAGAAAAATTAGGAAAAGCAAAAGTGTTTTTCGATAATATGAGCAATATTCGAAGCAAAATAATTTCGAATATTTAAACAAATTGCGATAGATTAGGGAATTGTTTATTTGCATTAGATTGCTTTGAATATATAACATGTATAAATTTTTCATATATATATATATATTCAAATTAGAATGCTAGTAGTTGAGTTCTCTTAAAACAAAGGTAATATTTTAGTTTTAGGAAACTTCTATTTCTTTCCTCTTATTTTAAACTCTTCAATTGGGGTAACTTTTATTATACAGATGTTGAAATGGAGGCGACATTTATATAATTTACATTTTTATCTTGTCAAAAAAGACCAGGAACTTTGATATTGGAAATTCTGGAAGCATTAATTTTTTCCGAATAGAATTTATGGTAGACTAGCTTCCTTTACTTTAGATCCTTTTAGATTTGTACTTTGTTTTAAATATTTGTTGTTAACTTTGAGATTTAGATTTACAAAGATCATCAATAGTTTCAAAGTAACTTGCGTAATAATAATAAGTCTATTATACGTACTGAGCGTAACATGTAACATATAGCGAACATATTCCTACTTATTTCTCACGAATGCATGCAACAAACAGTATATATACTTTCATGATTTTAAGGAAGATATACGTATTAATAAAGCTAGCCAAGCGAAGGTGTACCCCAATAAACCATTAACCTTTGTATTTATCTATCTCTGAATTATGGAAACACTTGTTTTCTTCCAAGACCTTGACGCAAGTAATATAGATATTAAACAATTGAGGCATACTCACGCTCAGAACGGATGAACTTATAAAAAGAAAGTTCAGAGAACCATGATTAACGCAGCTTAAGCATGAATGGATAAGAAGACCTACCGACCGATAGGCAGACTATTTGAATGTGTTTAGAACTGCAGACGGTGATACTCTAATAATGAGTTTTTAATTTTATCTTCTTTGGATATTATAGGTGAGCCTACCAAATACGTACGAGAGTTGCTATTTATGTATCCGGAATTCGTAAGAATGGTATTGCTAGGCGCCATCTGACATATTCATCGTAAAGTTTGATATCATTTGACTATATATGTACTAGTGACTTGAAAATTTCATCTCAGGGACGGATTTAAAAAAGGTGGTCCAAAATCGATTGTTTTAGCAGCAAACATCTATACTGCGCGCGAAGTGATAAAGCAAGAGCGTCGTGTGACGTACAGTGAGATTGAGGCATCACTGGATATTAGCATGACAAGCATACACAAGATTTTACACGAACATTTAGCCGTGAAAAAAATGTGCGCGTTGGATCCCGCACAATTTGACAATCGCTCAAAAGAGGGCTAGTGTCGATTGGCGCAAAGAAATGCTTAAAATACAATAGTGGTGCGTCTAAAGCCGTGTTCATTTACATAGTTGACGAATCTTAGATCTATGCGCATGACCTCGAAAGTAATCGGCAATCGACTGTATGGGTCTTCCAAGATGAGCCAACAAAAGTTGTTCGCGCCAGAAGTACCTTGAAGCAAATGGTCGCCTGTTTTGTTGGGATAAACAGGTATGTGGTTATAGTGTCACTAGAGAATCGTAGAACGATCAATTCTGAATAGTACACAATGATTTCTTTGCCAGAAATCTTTGAAGAAATAAGAAGAACCAACCAGCGACGTAGAATCATACTTCATCATGACAACGCGAGCTCTCACACAAAGACCCAAACAACTTAATATTTAATCGATCAAAACATCGAATTGATGAGTCATTCGCCTTGCAGTCGTGATTTGGCATCCAATGATTTCTTTCTATTTTTGTAGAGTAAACTACGACATCAACGATTTTCGACGCCAGAAGAAGCAGTTGATGCGTTCAAAATGCGTGTTTTGGAGATACCTTAATCGGAATGGGGAAAGTGGTATGAAAATTTGTTCAAACGTATGCAAAAGTATATCGATCATCGCGGAGAATATTTTGAAAAACAATAAAACCATTTTCAATTACAAATATTTATTTTTATTTATTATTCGGGATACATAAATGGCAACCCTGGTAAAAGTGATCGAATGTTTTTCTTTTTTTGTGTAGCACATCATAGAATATATAGAATCATAGAATAATTTACTTATATTTAATTTGATGTTGTTATTCTCGAGCCAACCTAAAACAAAGGTAACAGTTGAAAATACTTTCAACTGTAAATGCAAATCCTACTGTATTAATTTGACTTAAGGCATGTGGCACATTGCAAATCTACAAAAACATTTACGTAATATATGTTGTCACTGTTTTTAGCTAAATTAGAAAATAATTAAGCAATGGCTTTTGTTCCGCAAACTTACTATTAACTGTAAATCCGCAACCTTTGAAGATGCTTATGGTACGTCTGACAACAAGATTGATGTAAACTAGCATATTATTAGAAACCAACAGGATAACAAAGATAATGGACGGTAATAAATCAGACGCTACGACTAGACGATGAATATTTTTACAAATCCACGCAGCACAGCAGCAACAGCCAGAGCAAGCAGCAGGCACGAGAAGACGGACATTTATCCCTTGACGGTAGCCGTTGCAGAATGCTCTCGGTTCACGTATAGAAAGTGTCCGCCGTAAAGGTTACTGAAATAAAGATAACGATCTGTGGAATACATAAAGTATTGTCGGTAGTCTCAGTCGATAATTTACGATTGTGACCCAAAGATATAAATGTGAATCCTTCCCCCGATATACGAGTCCGTCCTTTTCTCTGAAGCTCCCATCATCCGCTCATCCTTGCTCGTTTATCATTCGATTTTAATGCAATTAGGGAAAGGATGCGGTGAACGAGTTGCTTTTATGTGCGAACATGGGAATGCTCGCATATGTTATTTAAGCGAAAATGCTTATAACGATACGGCAGAACAAAATAAAGTATACACATAACAAACTTAATCTTTGTCGTCTCAATATACTCCTTTGTCGTGTTGTAGAATCTTGCGCTTATTATGGAAACTTCATATTATCTTCATCACCTATTAATTGGTTAGCTTCTTTGCTCTTGTATCAAATTGGTACCGTCGTTGTTAGGTGTAGTTTTTCTCGGGAATAGGATAGTCGAGAGAATTTCACAGATGTGGTTTGCCTCAAGTCTTGGAAATTGTTCACATCTGACGTTAATTCTTGATTGTTGTTATTTTTTTATTTTCACTCAATAGCAACGTAATTATCGAGGGTGTATGATCTTCACGGGAAAAACTTTTTTAGTGGGAAATAGAAACCTTTGTAATACTACAAGTAAGCAATAGATTACTGCAGCTCCGCTTAATAAAAGATAGTTTTACATTATACAAAAAGTAAAATATAAATTTTCAACTTGACTGTGATTTTACACATTTTACTTTGTAACTGAATAAATGTAATCCTTCGATTGTATACTTATCGATATCTAACTGTGAATTGGCTATCTTACACCTACATCTATTAGCGCTAGCACAGACTAATAATGTTAGTCGACTAGTTGGTCAATGGTATACGCCTTAAACCACTTTCTCATATTCATATAAATATAATTGCTTATAAGCTCCCATGAAACCAAATGAATATATAATATAATTTGTATAATTTGATTTAACTCTTACGAAATTTCATTACATTGGAAGAAAAACTAGAGGAAGAACAGGCAACTTTCAGGCCAAAGAGAAAAACGAACAACATCTACATAAATATATATAGAAAAGCTTAATAGAAAGAAAAATTGAAGAAGGAGAAGAAATGTTGCTAGTGTTCATCGATCTAAAAACAGCCTTTGATACGATAGATAGAAGAGAGATATGGGAAAGGTTTAAAGAAATGTAAATTCCTAAAATCCCTTTAGATGTCGTCAGGGCAAAAACCAGAAGAATTCCAAATGAAAAAAGGAATAAAACAAGGCGACACTCTGACTCCGACTCCACTCATTCGTACTAATGATAGACAGAGTAGTCAAAAGAATAAAAGCACAAACCCTACAGCATGGCACAATAGTAGGGTACAGAAATCTAGGACCCGTAAGAGTGAGTAGCTTACTATATGCAGATGGCGTGGTCCTAATTGCAAACTCTAAAAATAAAATGCAAAAGCTAATGAGCATCTGGTGCAAGAAAATAGAAAACGTGAAGATTGAAGTAAACTTGAATAAAACTAAGGTAATGATTGTAAACGAAAAACTGAGAGACGATGGAAAAATAGATACAGAGTTAACGAATAGATCGACAAGAATATATTACTCTTTAAATAAGACTATTTAAGGAACCATAGATGCTGATGTGAAGACAAAAATGAAAATATATAATACTATAGCAATCCCAGTAATAACGTGTGCATGTGAAAACTGGATCTTGTAGAAGAAGGATGAAGTAAAGATAAATGCAATGGAAACGATGAAGAAATTTCATTATTTCGGCATCCAGGACATTCCAATTTTAGTTGAATTTAGTGGCCTTACTGGAAAATAATTTCAAATGCACAGCACCCACACCGATAATCTAGTTCAGTGTATATTCTATCCATATTGGCGTATTATAAAATTCTACTAATTGAATGCATACATTTCCTAATATATTCATTATTGTAAATGTGAATTTCAATAATTACATTTTCTTATTGTGAAATTAAATAAAATACTGCTCAAATATGTTTACAAAGTGATTGTTCGCACACTATAATTTCTACAGAAGGTAATTTAGCATTAGCTCTTCGTTAAATGCTGGTTTTAAATAGTTCTAAAAACAAGTATAATAAGTCTTAATTATTTGAGCATCTTTCGTTCCACAAAAAACTAATACCATCACCTTTTTCACTATTGAAACAGATCTTGTTTTTTTTCATGTATACATCTCAATTTCAAAATTTCCGCACCAAGCTGCTTTGTTATCGTTACTGCTACTTTCTCATGAAACTGTATTAATTCCGCTGTTTGTAAGACATCTCAAATGTCTAAGGACAATACTTAATAATGTTAACGGTTAGCCCTAATAAGTGTGGGAACAAGTATACGAAAGAGGCTTTCATTTTAAGCAATAGTATTTTCAAGGACTGATTTACGACTTTAGTGAAATACATTAGAGAAAGCAATAAACAATTATTTTTGTGTATACTGTAAGATCAGGCTGTGTTTTGGAGTAGTTTACATTAATTTACACATTTTAACTCTTAGCAAAAAGTATGAAAATTGCAAAATTTACATGTTGAATATCGTTTTATGTATCAGGTATTGTTTAAAGTAAAACCTGCCGTATTAACTAAAGATTGGAACTATTGTTATCTAAAAAGACGTATCAAGTGGTGCATAAACAAATGTTTATAGCTGATGTGTCTTCTATAGCAAAAACTTCTGAGGATTTAAACAATGCTTGTCGTCAATCGCAATAACTTAATTTTTTTCCAAAGATAGTAAATTTGTTCTCGATGAAAACACATTTTTTAATAAAAATAAGTTTTTCTATATTTTTTTGTCTGTCTCATTCGATCAAATATCGTGCAATACCTGTCAGTAAATAAATACATATTTATAGAGGTGTGCGTATATGGAGATTGATACAACGAAAGGTTCTCAGGAATCCGTACCGTCAAAACATCACCGGCCACATTTAATAGTTTACAGTTTAAGCACATCAAAATAGCTGTTCATGAACTTTATACGAACGAACGCTGATCAGAATGACAGGCATCCGTTTCAAAGGGAGACTAAATCGCATACGAATGACGCTCTCCTATTATAAATATACGACGTCGGGCTCATCTACCGGCATTTTAACTCTTTGATATTACCATATGTAGGTCTTCCAGGTATTCAGCGGAATTGCACTTTTTAGAAGCACGTAAGCTTCGTGGAATACTAGCATATATGTATTTATTCATTAACAAAAAAGACGCTAATGTTAATTTTGCTGCAAGAAGCTTTCCGTTTCTTCCCCCGTAGGTTCTATGTACGTAAAAACGGCTCTATTTTGAAGCATTTGGCAGAATAAAAATTAAATATACGGAAAATTCGCAACGGTCCCATTATCTTATTACTTGTCGCTATTTCGTGCAAAGCTTTAGAAATTGACAGAGTTTTGTATGACCACAATGTATATCACTTACGTAATTCATTAAGGTCGTTTTCAGTATTGTCTTTCCGTAAATTTTGAGTATTTTCTGCAAGACTTAATGTAATGACGCATTCAAATTTTAGACACAATTACCAGAATATTAAAATAATATCTTTCTAGCCCTCCAGACTCGTAATACATGTTCTCACATGTTTCTTGATACTGGGCGTAGCTTTTTAAATGTTGCAAACCTTTGATGGATCAGATGTAAACGACATGTAGCATTATCTTACCGCAACCCATATTGAAATCCTTTGGATTCCCTCTTTTGGAATTATATAAAATCTTTAGTTTACGATAATAGAGTTAAAATCGTAAATGGCAATAATATTCAGGAACATATTCTTGCAGCATCAGTAGCAGCACGTATCCAAGAAGAGGTAGGAAATTCATAAGACGCACGTGTAAATTTTGAATAAATCCCTGCATACGTGTCCAAGGAAGATTTTACATTAACATTTCGCTTGTTTTGTCGTATATAATAAGTTCTGTTCAAAACGGACAAATGTGCCATAAAAAGTTAACAAAATCATCCTACTGCTAGCAATTTTATTTAATAAAATGTACTTCCGTGATAGTAAATTTGCTATATACTCTCAAGTATACATAAGCACCTTACAAACCCTTTTCCTATGTCACTCATTTCAATACCCACGTATGGCTGCAGTGAGCTGCTTCTGTCTGCAACGCCAGATATCCACGTTATGAACTTTTCGAATGACAATATATACACAACCACTTATTTTATCCAACAAAGAGTATCTCTCTCTGTTTCAATTTAAAAGAAAGACAATACAAATTTTGACTACAACTATAAGGCTTAGGGCCGCTATTACATTTTTAACAAAAGAAGATTTTATTTGATGGTGTTTCCTTTCTTATACGATGCCTATTTATATTGAATTAATATATATGTTAAAGCTTTCCCTAAATAAGACTGAAAATTATTTTGTTTTCTCGAATAACAAGTGTTGTTAGGAAGAAGTATGACATACGAACCCAAAAATTGTATGGTCACAATACACACATAATCACCTAGCAAGTCGATTGTTGCCCGACTGTCGCAGATAAAAGTATAGGAACAAATTCGTGGAATCTACTTGCTGCTATTTAGCTGCTATATAGTTCCTAGTGACAAACCACGTCTAGCAGTGAATTAATTGGCAAATAATTATATGTATAGTTCATGATAGAGAAAATAGCAACGCGCGATGGAATTTTTCTAGTTTTTCTATTTGGCTAGTCACTTTTGGAGGGCATTCACTAAATGCAGATATCAAAAAAGTATTCAGTGAGTAGCGTATTATGGTGCATGTACGAGGTCAATAACGTTGGGTGTTCCCTTAAAATTTTAAAGTTTAATAAGTTAATTTTTTCATCTGTTAAATAATAAAGTATGTCCTTTTACATTCAATAAACCAAATAAGTAAGCAAAGTATAAAGTATTGACAAACCAATACGCTATATCTATCTTTACATGTTAAGATTCGTTGATATCTGCTACCAAACAATTGTTCTTTTTATACAAAAACATGGGCAATTCCGTGTTCGTTATAAAGTGAATGGTTAGATATCTGTTCGCATCAGCAGAAGTGTCTTGGGTACTTTATTACTTTTCAACAAACTGCATTTGATTTATTCACCCCCAGTACTACACAGAACATCCGACATGGTACAAACCATTTTCGAATTTGTATTATAGCATAAATATTGGAATATTGCGGCCATCTAATAGCTTGGATCGATTTTTGGGACAGTGACCGGCACCAATCGGCGTATCGTTTTTCTTCTAACGATGGAAAATTTCTTATGATGATAATTCCATTTTCCTTGCCGCAAGTTCTTTGCCTTCTCAGTTAGTTGCAACTTTACAAACTAAAAAAAAAATTTGTCTTTCTACACGATTTAGAGATGACATAGTTTGGAAGTATAATTCCTAATTTTTATTATTTGCGTCTGTCATATATTGCATGTGTTACAAATATTACAACTGGTATTTTGTTGTTTCTTCTTTACGCCCCCACTAAACTAGATGGTCTTCCTTTGCCTCAATTCAGCACGTATATCTATATTCTCAAGTTGACTATTATCACAAAATTTAACTATTTCTTCTAGAAAATTTAGAGTGAGAAGGGAACACAAGAAATTAGCTATAATTTCTTGTATTCCCTTTGATTAATCAATAAGGTCATTCTTCGTCATAATTTTCTCCAGCAATTTATTCGGTATACTCGTAGAATAAAGGCTTGGTTTTAATAATAATAATTTCTATTAAGTATAATGTGTCTGCGGTTTATATAATGCCAAAAGAGATGGCATGCAGCAGGTATGTATGTCAAACACACCAGTATTCAAAGAGTTGAAGCCATTACACATTCTACATATTGGGGACCTAATGGTAATATTTGTTCTTGGTACCTGACAATAAAATACATTTGTTTGCCTGGATCCCAAACGTGGAACAGTAAAATTAATTTAATTCAACAATTTGGAGACATTAAGGCAATTGTTAAGTAAACTACATAAGAATTTACACTCAGCTTGTATTCTACGTAGTTCTAAGAAATCAATGCTAAGCATCTCCCATAGAGTATTGTGACTAAATCTTTGTATCGGATAAGCACTAAATTTTTTAATGTATAAGAACTTTAAACATCTTCTTTGAATCTGTTCCAGATAATGTATCTGATAGACGTATATACGTGACCAAACCAAGCACGCATACTCCAATCTAGACCGAACAAAAGCAAAATAACGTTGAAGAATAGCTGTTATAGAAGAAAAAGGTTGTGTACGTATGATGGAACGTAACATATTCAGCGCTAAAGCACGAATACTATATGTTCAGTAAAGGCGAGTTTCGAGTCGAAGATGATACCCAAATCTTTCACACAGTTGCCTCTAGGTAAAGGACATGCAGCCAATTGATAAGTGTAGACAATTGGATCTGTCTTACGGGAGTAGGTGAAAATTTCGCATTTGTTCACATTAACTGTTAGATTTTTGTTGATACATCACAGCTGGAATATATTAAGTTGGCTTTACAAATAACTGCAATCTTGAGAATTATTAATTGTGATATATGATTTTAAGTCATCTGCATATAATAACTTTGGACAGCTCAATTGATCACACAAATCATTTATAAATATCAGAAACACAAGTGGGCCCAAGTTACTCTCTTGAGGAACTCCAGAGATTGGCATGAAGTAATCAGATTTAAAGCACATGCACGTCACAAACAGTTTTCTTTCAAGGAGATCCGATTGGAACAAAGCCAAAAACGAAAAGGAAAACCCAACACTATCCAATTTATTAAAAAGCGGGGTATGATCGATTCGATCAAAGGCTTTTGTCAGATCTGTATATACAAAATCTACCTGCTTTCCAGCGTCCACGCTGTCAGGTACATAGTAACAAGATTAATTACCATAGACTGCTGAGCAATGAAACTGTACTGGCTATTTGAAATCCAAGGTCTAACTTGAGCATAAATGTAGGATTTCCGTCATGTACAACTTATGTAGATAGATAGATGAATATTACGAAATATTTTTGTTACTGCATAAAGTAGCAACCAACAGACCATCTACTATAATTTATGTGGTGGTAAATTATAGATTTTCACAAAATTCTTTAAAATATTAATATCGCGCGAGTGATATAAAAATGGATACCAATCGACTCCATTCGAAAATATTAAGCAGCCACTGTGTGTTAATAGATAGTGCAAGGAGCGAAAAAGATGAGAGAGATGGTGACGATTACACCAGGACGACCGACGCGACGCGAACGTGGATATTTTGTAAATGAGTATATCATTTGTCACGGTACTCGTACGTTAGGGAATCTGTTACGACTATACGCGCTAGCGGCGTCACGAAATGAGAATCAGAAATGAATTTTCCAGCACATATACTCTGAAATAGAGCTGTTTATTAACTTTTACCCTTTTACCTCGCTAGTTTAACCCTTTAATTATCCATGAACTCGCTTTGCATAACTTATGTTCCGCGAATGGCATATTGAATGAGAGTATTCTCGTTCGGCGACCAATAGGAAATTATCTTTCATTAAACGACGCTTATATTGTAAATTTAATTTAGAACTTCGTATTTTAATATTTCATTAAAAAGATATATGTAGCCGTTAGAAATTATAATATTAAAACGAAGCAGATAATATTAAAAAATGCAGGTAAATGGTAGTTTCGTCACTTTTGTGTTTTATTACAATCTGGCACACAAGTTTGATATTCTCTTTAATAAATTATCTAAAGTTTCCGTGTTAATTTTAATTCATTCACAATGAAGGCACTCCCATGAATGTTTTGTTGTATTAGAACTCAATTGATGTACTCGTTTGTGTACTATCTTCTACAATTTCTTTATAGAATTGAGGTTCGATGATTGTTATGGCGAAACTATACCTTTGATGACTCCCTTTTCTTGTTGTAAATAGTTTTTGCAGTGCTTTGCAGAGTGTTTGGAGTCGTTATTGTTCATAAAAATAAACTAATTCCCAACCAACGACAAATGAGGTCGAATCATACGCTACTTTAAAGTTTCTTTGTACTGCTGTTTTCAATACCCTCTCATTTTCTCCATATTTGCCACTCCATATTGTCACCAGCTTGTAGCAACATTTGTTTCTGTAGATGGCTGCCCAGCAAAGATTTGTTTTTTATTACCAAAAACTTGAATTTGGATTTACTTTCTTCATGATATAGTGGTTTTCTAGTAGATATGCGCCTTGTTAATCTTATTTCTATTAATATCAACACAGTCAGCTATAAGTCGCAGATTTTGTTTGGTGAATAATACACAGCTAACTTATTGTTTTCCAATACCTTTCAATTGTCGAATGAATAACTGTTTCTTAAAGTTTTAATTTATTTGAAATGTAACCACTTCTGCGTTCATTATAAAGAATAATTATTGGAGCGTTTTTTCAATATCCAACTGTTATGTAAGATGGATTGAACACGACTGAAAACAATAACGACTAACGCAACTGAAAAGATTTAATGTAATTAATTGAAAAGGTTCCCTAGAATCACATGCTAGCAGATGTGCACGTGCAATTCTTAGACATGCGACTGTTAAACTCAGATAAGTAGACAATTTCATTGCAGTTTCTAGTAATTTACATGTTCACATTGAAAGAAAGGACTGTTTATATATAAGATTTTCATCGGAGGAAGCAGTGTACGTGAATCACGCCGTTTATGCTATGTTGCACAATTGAGTGTACAATAAACATAAACGACGCAATTAATTTATTTGCGTATCTCTCTGGTCCTTCGAAATCTAATCGTTAAAAGAAACTAGTGTTGGAGCAACCAGTTCAATACAGTCCACACATCGTTGATTTTAGCTCCGCACACACAAAACACATACAAATGCCAACTTGTGGATAAAAGATTTAATGTAGGTTACGTCAAATATTCATTAAACACGTTATATACATAGATCCCAGACGTGAACAAGGGTAAATAAACCGCAGTTCCAACGTAGTGCAAATCATTTTCAGTGCAGACAACACAATTTAAAATTTATTGTTGATATTTCTATCTATCGAACTTTGTGTTCATAGTGACTTTTGTTACGTAATATTATTTGTCTGAAGGTGCTGTTCGATTCTTTCGATGAAAATTCCACTTAAACTAGTGGTGTGTTGACAGTGTTCATAATTTTAGAAATATAACTAAATCGGAGGTTACATTCCTGCAATACTGATTTTTTAATATTCTGTTATTTTTCGATGTGCACTTTCAGAATAAAAAACCTAAAATCGGGGACCCTGTGGTTTAATCTTCCTTTATACGAATCTGCTAGAAAAAAACATCCTCAGCAACCAATATCAAATAATGGTCGGAAATGTTTGAACGAATTCATAGTTTTATCCTAAACTTGCCATCATCTCAATCTTACTTTACCATCATACTTTAAAGCTCCAATAAAGTTGTTGGTCAAGTGAATGTTAAGGTATGTATACCGCCTTATTTATCTCTATATTACAACGTATTTAAGAATTATAGTTTAGTTGAGTAATGTCATTCAATATTTAGTGTAAGATGCATTATTTTTTGTATTTGCGCTTTAAGAAGATTTAGAATTTCAAGGATTATTATAAAGTTCCGTTGTTTTCAAACAGAGGATTAGAAATCTGGAATCGGTGCTATAAAACCAAAACAAAATTTTATTGATGCGCATGCACGGAACAGTTCTATTACGGTTCGGTGGAGAACGAAAACAAACTTATAAAATATAAAATATGTATATAAAATAGTTCCTTTGTGCATTACTAGGGACGTAAAAGTATGAAAGTTCCATTGCATCCAGGCATCAACCCCTAGCCTCGTCATTTCCACTTATTTTATTATATATATTTCAGTTTAGCCATAAGAATGTCTAGATTTTGCAAATCTGTAGATGTAAAAACATCTATTATTAAAAGCAGACCAGTTTCACCATGAAGAGTTCGCAGTTGGGTTTCGTATAACACATTATCTTTTCTGTTCTATTTGTATATCAACTTCAAAATAGATATAAATGGCAACAGCATACAGTGTATTATTTGAGCAGGAGTGGCATTTCTCCAAAAAGGAACCAGTGACAGCTAATTTACTTAAGCTCTTTTGCATTTAATGTAATTATTCTACCAACGGGTGATCTTCGTGCAAGCTAAATTAATTAATCAATGCATTACAATAAACTTAAAAAAACTCTATCAAAATTGTGTCAAATTGTAATACAACAGAGATGGATTTTCTTTATGAAATCACCTTTTAGCTGTGTGTGCATAATTTATAATAAAATCCTCGTCGTTTTAGTATTATAATTTCTAACAAAAATATATATCTTCTTTACATTAAAAATATGTTCTTGATACTAATTCCTCTGGTCTTAAACTTATGAGTGGTAGTATAGGTACTCTTGTACCTAATTCTGCTTTTGTGAAAGATACCCTGTATCGATCCTGAAATATTTCATTCCTTTATACAGATGCTCTCTTAGTCTAATTCTTTTTAGAAAAAACACAGATTTGTGAGGTTTAGGTTTGGTAGCAAAGGAGTTTTGATTTTGAAGAAATCATCCCAAAAGAAGAATCTACCCAAAAACTTATGCATACACTACAACAGAAGTTCCGAGTATCACATGCTGCCTACTAATACAACTATCACATTTAAAAAAATAATTCGCATGTCAAATGGAGGAAGCAACAAATCCTCGATTTTTTTTCCATTCTAAATACCACTCCCACTGTCAGCATGCGGTGCTGGTTTACAAATACGTTTTTTCGCCATCCACGCACGCATACAGATACGAACATGATGCATTCGAATGCGTGTATTTTTTCACCGCGTCGCCGTTGTTGTATCTGGTGCTCCCATGCACCGATTATGATGGCTGTTGCGTTGATTTATACGATTGTGCGTTCGATTTTTTTCTTCTATGTCGCGCGGTTTACATTTCGTCCGGTAGACGTTGTCCTCGTCGTGTCGTGCGTTCCATCGTGAATTATTGCCTTGCAGATGTGGCGATACTGTTCGACAATGTGTTATTCCCTATATGCATACTTGTTCGTAACTTGAAAGGGAGCTTTGTACACGCGTAACGTTATATTTGTCAAAAAATTTGAAGGAAGGAAACTTTGCGTTGGGATGTATTTGATAACTTTCGAAATTATAGGAAATTGATCGCAAATGTTCGTAATAATAATACACTTTTTGTGGACAAGTGTAAATATTTATCTGATAAATACTTTGCCTTATATCTAATATATGGAGTAGATCCTCATAAATTGTTTTTTTTTGTTAAAAAAGTAAGTGCGTAATTATTTTAGTAAAACAATCTTCTTTATTTCATAGTAATCTGGGACGAAAATGCCGCAGGTTGGAACAAAAATAGAGAATCTTTTTTATTACAGTGTTTGAGCTTTTTCTTTGAACCTCTGTATACGTTTCAAACACTTAATCTTTTTTTATAATCTATTCAATGCAGTCAGTGCCATCAGAAGTTACAGCCTACTAACTAGTAATATTTCATGTTAATGATATATTTTGAAAATAGCATTCAGTAGCAGAAATTAATAAAAGATGATAAAATAGAAAGGGGATGGATTTCAGTAAACGTTCTTTGGTTTCCTCCACATATGGTGAGTGTTATAAACTAACAATAAGAGCCACTTTCCTAACACATACGCATTTCATCCATATTTAAGCCGTTTACAAATTCTAGTGCCATAGTTCTTAGAAAACTTAAATATTCTGTTATAAAATTGATGAGAAAGTTGATTACCTTTTTATAGCTCAAAATATATTATAATAATAATTATAAAATATAATATAATATAATATAAATAATTATTTCTTGACGTAAAAATGTCGCTAATAGGTTCGGATCACTTTAGAAATGAAGATTGGATCTTCCTGAATTTTAAGCAGCATCCATTTGAAACTCTTTCGTCATCTATGTACGACAATTGGTATTATCCCTTACCTTGGCACTAATTTTGATGAGTATAGAATCCTAAGAACATTTCTAGCACCTGAAATTTCGCATATCCACAGCTGAAAACTTTCCTAATATTTTTAAGTGCATTCCCTTTATCTAAGTCAGTTTCTATTAAAATATTTTAATTCTTTTAAATCTCTTTTCTGCCCCCCCCCTCCCTCTTACGCTTTTTTCACTTTTCGTTTTTCTTCCCCTTTTTTTTACTTTTTTCCTTTTCCTTTTCCTTTTATTTCTTTTTTCTCTTACTCTTATTTAATTTTTTCTTATATCTTATCATGACACGGTCCAATTCCGGAAATAGCTCGCTTATTATTGTCTTTAGTTGTTAATTATGGGACAACATCTTTGATACAGACAGTTTGGAAAAATAACAGTTCATTGAAATTATATATTTAATTTCCTTTTAAATCAACAAAATTTTACTTAAAGATCTAGTCATCCTTTTTGCTGGTAATCCCTGTAATATCCGGGGATCGGGGGGAATATCATTCCAATATTCTACAGTAGCGTGTTGTATATAATGGACGTATCTTTTAGAATTCCAAAAATCGTTTCGGAATCACAAAACTATAAAAATCGCGTATGTGAACAAAAATGAATTCTGTTACAACTAATTTTATTTTTAAATTCAAACTTCTTAGCTAAAACGGGGGTTGTCTTATGTAACATCTCCATTATTTTCTAAATCTAAATAGAAATATTAACATAAAGCAACATTTTAAATTCAAGAACTCATCAAAAAGGAAATACATACATACCCTGAGAAATTTCACTATATCATATAGTATGTTCTATGTGGAATATGGAAAATATATATCTATCCATAATATCGTTCGTCAAAATTTTGAAAACGATATTTCTATTACTCTTAGAGGTGTCATTAATAGGCAGTCTTCGCGAATGGTTCTGTATTAATGTACATCTATATGTACGCCCGAAATATGTTGTTTACAAAACTGACACCTTGCTAGGGTCTTAAAAATCTGATTTATGAATAATAAATACGATCGAAATTAGAAAATCTTGAATTTTATAGTCACCGATAACTTTTCTTAAAGCAGTTGCAATACTTTAAATCTTAAATCAGTATACAAAAAATATAACTCAAAAACTAGAGGCTTATTAGGCGATATAAGTACATATACAATATTGCTACTACTTATTATCGAAGTAATATATTACGAACTCCATAATAGGAAAGCTATGGGTCATTAACTCCTGCTAATTAATTGTTCTTTAAACTATTTTTCTGCAACGGGAAATAGTAGACGTTCAAACCTAAAAGTCAATTAAGTCGATATGTACTGGCGGTTTTAGAATAATAGGAATCGTCAACGGTATCGGTTGAGAAACAGCATGTCATGAAGTACAACAGGGGACCCACATCGTTCTGCATGTGCAGGGATGCAAATGCACATGTGTCATCGAGTAAATCATCATATGGACGGAAGCAACGACGACCAAGCAGTCTGAGCAAGAGGAGTCGTTGTCGGGTAGTATTTTCTTTTAACTCAGACGTTCCTTCCTATGCAGCTGCTTTCTTTAATTCTCCTGGTTCGATAAACAGGGTGTTACAAAAACATAACTTCTGATATCTGTTAGAATTCATACCTGTCAGCAAGGAAGCAATTTACAATAATTGTTTTTTTTTCTATTAAACAGTATCATTTCCAAATTTAAAAGACACGTAAATATGGTATCTTGTGTTAATGAGTTAACATAGGTATTGACATGTAATGTTCAGGAATTAACAAAAAAATCTGATGTACAGTTTTTTCTTCGAATTACAAGAAAGTCTTTAATTGTTTAACAACCCCCACTATGACAATAATAAAGGGTGCGTTACGGTTTACGTGTTTACAGGACTATTCTAGTAAAAGTCCTATTGATTCTTTAAAGTTTTAAATATACATACAATGAATCAAGTATAACTGTATTTTCGTCAACATTATTAAAAAATATTCGTTAGGTTCATAATCTTACAACTTGTGACACAAAAGACAAGTTCCAAACAAATAGTCTACAGGCATTTTTCCACTTTTGCATTAAATAGCATTTTTAATCTTTATTATGCTGGCTTCAATAAATTTGAGGATCGGTGTTGTTTGCCTAAAGTTCTATTTAGTTGGGTCCACATCCGCTTTATAAGATTGAAAATGCAATAATATGTCTGTTGCTCCGATTTTCAAACCCAGTAATATTCCTTAGCATAACTCCACGGTTATTATTTTTAATAATTCTGTTTTTGTGTAATGGTCTTTATAATATAGATCATCTACCACTAAAAATCCAGCAATTGTAAATTTGGTAGCAAAATAAATTAAAACCGCTTGTTAAACAATGATGATGTCAAGTGTACATGATAATCAACATTTGTTGATGTTATGTTTTCTGCAAACAGTAAAGGTCGCTCCATCTTTTCTCTAATCCAGCATGATGGCTAATTATATTCTGAAAACATCCTAATACACTGAGACAGAAAATGGTTTGCTAGAATTCGTCCTCTTGTGCTGAAATAAAATTATTTCAAAACATGCCAAACCCAAATTAGTAAATATCAACATTTTCAATTTTTTGGGTTAAAGGTCATGCGAGGATACCCCCTAATGAGAGAGTGAAAAAAGTTAACCAAACCGTTAGCGGTTAATAGCGCAGTCGTAGAAAATAGAGTCTATGAATTGGATGTTTTATCTCAACACAAAAGATTCTTTTTAGTAGAGAAATGGAAAAACAGGTTGCAAACATTATCAGTGTCATATATAGTATACCAAAATTCACTCCTAAGGTATCACGATTCGACTATTCTATTATAGCTAGATTGAAACTCGAACATGATTGTTTTCCTTCTCATTTATACAAATTAAAAATTTTAGATTCTCTAGCTTGCACTTGTAGTCTTTGAGGTGGATGATCTAAACACGTTCAACTGACACATGCTGAAGGTAGCCATCCAACATTGCTTAGAAGTACTATCGTGATTAGGATATCATGTCCCATCTAGGTCACATAGTAATTGTCTCCGTTCCCGATATCTCCTAAATGCCTTTAAACAGTAATGTTGCACTTTCTACATTCTAGGGTTTTCCATAATTATGGAAAGCTTAACAATTATACCAAATGTAGAACCAGTCCTTTTTATGATTTGCGAGAAGCTTGCTTACTGTCACTGAATGTTGTTATCAGTACTAGTTCCTCTATTGAAACATTCAAGTGATATTATAACATGTTCTTAATATGTAGTATATACTTATTGTTGTACAGTATCATGTATGTGTTAATTACGTCTATCTCTTCGAGGTACTACACTATGTCTAATTGTCTTGTATATTATGCCAATGAGTACTTCTTATTTCGCACATTTGCTCAATGTTCTTTGATTAGCCTTCGCTGTATTTGCCCATTAGACAGTTATGAACAAAACTTTGCATCTGCCGGTAAACGTTTTCTTTCTGCATTTATTATTCATATTATCAAACTCCACTTTTTCTAGGTTCGTGGTTACCAACTTCAAATTCAATATTATTCTGCGGCCTTTGTGTCCGCATTTAACTTTCATTTGCCTGTATGTGTTTCGGTTAATTGTAATCTCACCAAAGCAAATTTAAAAACGACAATACGCAAAGTCATTAATCTATATACGTATATCACTTCACCCAAAACAACATTACTTTCAATTATTAAGTTAGTTGTCATTGGACAGCTGAACACGAAGACAGGACCTTTGGAGATCGTTTCGATATCGGAACACAACGAGGGAAAGATTCTAAACTATAAGTCGGCATAAATATAGTCGTCTTCTTGATGCGTTATTCGTCTTCTCATTTCAAGGAACTATCGGACGGTGACTAGCGTGAGACAGGAATTCCTCTTCTGCGTCTTCTATGTGTACCATCTAGCGCGACCCTCTTATCTCTTGGCCCGTTAATCATCATTTATTATTCCTTCCTATAATCGTTCCTTTTTCCGTCCGTTTTAAAAAATGACCGACTCTTGTTAGACATCTGTCCTCGATGTTATGCGTCTCTCGTCAGGCATTGACCGTACAGCCGAAAAACAAAGACGAAACGTTTACGTGCTTATCGAATTGTTTGCATCTTTTATTGTTTTTTACTGCACCAGTTAGTATTTCACCATCATCGCCGTAACGATAAAAGGAAGAGCAAGCCGGTCAAAATGTTTTATGACAGCAATAACGAGGACTTAATTGAGAAAGAGTGCGGTGGTTCCATACAGTGTGCAGGGCTTAAAAGTATACTATTTGGGGAAGTAGAAAAATCTTAATTATAACACATTCCGGGCGGTCGCTCGGAAGGAAAGGATTTTAAATAAGTTGAGGGAAGACAGAGAAAGAAAGGCATTCGCTGATATGTTTGCGTTTTAATTTCTATTTTTGATAAATTCGACATGTTTTGTTAATTATTTCTGACATATGGTAGCGTCACGGAATCCTTTTATTGTCTGACAAGTGAATTTTTGACATTTTTCTTTAATTTACCTTAAAATTGGTCGCTACAAGTCTGTCTATAGAAACACAGTTATGAACTTTCCCGCTCATCTATTAAAATAATATTTTACCATTGTTATACTTAAGGGAGTCAACATATACGAGGGCGACCTGAAATGTTTCCGGAATCGACAAGAAAAACACGGTATTAGTGTGGTTCTTTTATTTTTACTTTTCGATATAATTTCCTCGAATATCAATATACTTTTTCAAACGGTGCTTCAGTCCTTTCAAGCCGAAACATTCTACCTTTTACCAAGAAAAGTAGGATGTTTCGAGGTCGGCAAAATAGACATCTGTAGCGGCGATGACCTTCTGAGTTGAGGCAAATCTCTTTCCTCTTAGTGATTTTTTCAGATTTGGGAATAGAAAAAAGTCGCTGGGGTCTAGGTGTGGAGAATACGGAGAATCAGAGACTAATTCGCAGCGCAACTCATTCAATTTGGACACGACGATGCGGGATGAATGAGCCGATCGCACGGTCGTGGTGGGAAAGCACTTTTTTCGTGAACGTCCTTCCCTTCTGTAAATAGTCGAGAGAATCACACCTCTGGCAATCCCAAAAAATGGTCGCCATGACCTTTCCGGCCGATAGGACGGTCTTTACTTTTTTCGGAACCGATTCGCCTGAGAAAGTCTACTGCTTCGACTGTTCCTTGTTCTCCGGTATGCAGTGATGGATCCAAGTCTCATCCACGGTTAAGAAACGCATGAAGAAATTCCTCGGATTGCGTTCCTCGGACCCTGGCCAGACACTCGAACGGTCGCCCGATTTCGTTCATGCTCCAGTGTGAGCAAACGCGGTACCCATCGCACCGAAAGCTTTTTCATACCTAAAATTTCGTGTAGAATGTGACCAACGCGTTCTTCTGAGATGCTTGTTGTCTCTGCTGTCTCTTTCAGCTTCAATCGGCGATCGGCTAACACGACATCATGAATCTTGTTCACCATTTATTCGTTGGTAACGACTTTTGGGCGACCGCTACGTGGTTCGTCACTTGTGCTTATGCGGCCACGTTTGAACTCGCTTATCTAGAAGTGAATGATCGAAAATGATTTTTTTCTCAGCCAACCAGAAGTGTTTTATCACTGCTCTAAATTCGATTTTATCAGTTTTTGGTGAAACTGCCTGATTTGCTACAGAAAACACACTATTAAACAACAACTATTAACAGTAGACATCTGAAATTTTAACAGTTGTCATAAAAAAGATCGCTCTTGCCGATCTGAATCCACTTCAACTTTTGTGCATCATCTCTTGTGGATTCTGGAAACATTTCAGATCACCGTCGTACATGTAGCAACAATCTGCGCTATGTTTGACTTAATGGCTGACGTTCGAATGCCGTCGTCTGCATTTGGCCATTGAGCTGTTGCCGAAATGAAAATAATGGAGAATACAGTAATAGAAAGATTGACACAAATGAAAAATTATAAAGTATTATACGGTTTATCAGACCCGGATCATAAAATTGTATTTATTTCTAATATTATTTTATTTAATTTAGCAACGCTGATACTACAAATCATACCTTGTAAAAATAAAAGAAGAGACGAACGCTGACGCTTCTGTAGGTAAAAATAATTGATCAAACACAGGAAAGTAAATTTATGGCATTTTTAAAGCATCAATTCATTCCAGATGAATGGTACATATGTATCTGGGGAATCATGGCCTATTATTTTATAGGAATTACACGCTGTCAAAGATTTAGAAATTAAATTAATTATTGCTATTGTATTCTTCTTCCTTTCTACACGTGGTAGGTAGGCTACTGCCTCTTTTCTTCCTATCGGATGTAGATGTCCAGCATTAATTCCAGCGTGTTGATGGCCTAGCCTGATTTCTTTTTCTAAAAGGAGTTATTTATTTTGTCACCTTTTTCCAGTCTGTCATCTCTTATCCTGCTTACGTGTTTGTTACAGCATTTTCTTCGTTTTCTTATCCATTTTCCCACGTCTTGTGTTTTGCTTTGTTGTCGTAGGTCTTCGCTTTTGATTCTGTCAAGTAGTGTTTTTCCGTGAATGCTTCTTATTATTTTCATTTCTACTGTTCGCATCATTTGCTGTGTATACCCTCGTTTTGCTTTCTATTTTAAGGTATTCGCATCCACATTCACCGCGACATACGCAATTGCTTTTATATATACATCTCGTAACTTGTAAATATGCAGAATTTAACTAAACATCTAGTATGAAAAACTTTACTTTCCTTTGCTTTTTTGTTTTTCTTATGGCATAACTTATAAGATAAGTAGGATACGACGATGAGAATGGCGGCAATCGATTCTACAGTAGGGTTTTATCTTGAAACAACGTTACAGACCCTGTAGTTAATGGGACTCATATTTATGTCCGGCCCTGGAATGTACACGTAAATGCCAATCACTAATAATATCTCGCGTATTTTTTATAACAAAATCTCCCTTAATACTATAACTTCTAACAAATATATATAACTAACTATGTAAGTCACATGTTCCGTATTATTTAATCTTTTAAGGGATGTCCACAAAACCTTTTGATTTTATCTGCTAACAATGAGTTTTTTAATAATTAAGGACTGTTGTTATTTTCCCACAAAAGTATTTTTTTTTGACCTTGATGAAGTATCAATTTAAATGCTAAATATTGGCGAGAAAAAAAATTAAAAATCATTTTTAAATATTATCGTGTTGCTCTAACAGCAGAAACTCGCGTATGTGCACTGAGATCGTAAACTCTAAAATTTTTACTGATATTGTCGTTGTGTCTATATATATATACATATGTAGATTCTCGACTTAAGATAGCACTAAGATTGCTGCCAGTTGAGATTATTTCACAACTTATAACCTTTATGTAAAAGAAACTTTGCACAACTATATATAACCAGTAGTTATAGTTTAAGAATTCTGAATAAGTAAAGCTACGAAACACATATCCTCTGAATATTTGCTTTTATCAAGGTAGTAAGACGTGTTTTTATGTAATAAATATAGCAAATATAAATTATTCAGGTTTCGAGATATAAAATCATATTTCTAATCCTAATTAGATCTTTCTTTTTGTTTTTGATATTTGCCATACAGTATTTCTTGTTCACCTTGTAGATTCTATAGCTATCTTTTATCAATTCTTTAACAGTTCTCTTTCCAGAAAGACACTACGTTTTCTTCACAACCATTTTTGACTTTTGTGTACTGCTCTTAAACCGATTTGTATAGGTTCAGCTTATTATTTATTTCTCGTTATTTTAAAGTGCTTCTTACTTTATCTCCTAAGTCAATTTTTCACATAATTCTAAGAGCCTTCAACTTAGTTTTGTTTACAAACCTATCATACTCTATCTTACTTTAAAGTATAAACAGAATATAATAAAGTGTCTTGGATTTATGCATAAATTAGTAAATGGTAGTGTGTAAAACTTGTGAGAGATCATAGAGAAGCAATCTAACAAAGAGCTTTTACATATTAATCAATTTGTCCGATATTAATCATAGCAAGAAAAAAAATGAAAAATGAACAAAAAATTCTTACAATAATTTTCATATAAATGTAACTTTACTGCCTCATTTCTTATTTACCCGTTTATGTCCTTTCTAACTAGTTAATTAAATACACTAGTTAATTATACTATGGGTCAATACCCATAGCGGCTTATTATTTTCTTTAGTAATTTACGTTGCTGTCCACAACCACACCTGCACCAACACATGCAACGTTAAAATTAATTATCTTCGCACTTGAAACCGAAGTAAATCTACTTATATTATGCTGGCAGGCGACTCATTCATTTCTTTAAGAAGTAGAAATGGAAAATCATATAATATGAGTGAAGAATAATCGTTCTCTTATAATATTTTAATATTTATTCTTTCAGAAAATAATACGTTCTTAAAACAGAGAAACATAGATGTCTAAAAAGCTCGTTTATCTGAAAAGGTTGCAACCACTTTAAATGACATTTATGTATCTCTGAATTTATTGCCGCCATTTCTATCGATAATTACAGAAAATTAATTAAGTAAAAAATTCTACAGATTCTTGTCCCTTCTGACTAATCTGAAATTGGAAGATTGAAATAGTTTTCGTCCTTTACGAAAAAGGATCACCTGCCTTTGGGCTGTCTTAAAATACTTTGCTTGTTTAAAATATTCACTGCGATACTTTTACTCTCCCTTATGGCATTGCAGCTATTTCCATTAAATTATTTTATTTGCTTTCGAAAATTTTTCCGTACCCTTTGTTATTTAAAATTAATTGAAGTGAACGTTAAGATAACTTCTTAAACAGGTGGAGAGCTAAAGAAATTTATAATTTGTAGTACTCCATTTTATGACAATTTGATGGATCAGAACAATGCCGAAATGTTTAGCATTAACATACCTCGCTTAATGATTACAAATGTCCATAAACATTTACATTTTTGTTAACTGGCCTTCTTATTTGTAAACCAGGTGCTTCCACATAAATTACTTAATATCTTGATTGTAGCTGTTTTTAAAAAAAATCAAGATGCATACTCGTAAAATGTTTATGTTGTTTATTGTTTTTATTAGCATATTACGATGAGTCCACATAATTTTTAATATTTTGGCCGACATGGTTTATTGATAACAGAGCCGCACCAAGACCTTTCAGCAAAGGTACTCTTATACGTCTCCTATTTAAATTTAGTTCTTATATCAATGCGTTTTAAAATATTTTCATTGTGCTTCTGAAACAGATTATTGTTACTACCGCCAAATGCTAAGTTTTCTTAGATAGAAAGTGGATGGAGCAAAAGATCCTTTCAGCAACGATCTTCCATTATTTAGCTTCCGAGCTTCCAGTGTACATTGAATCTTCACCTTAAATTTCAAAGAATTATTTGATTTTTTCCCGAAGATTTAAATGGTTGATTATGTGTTTCCAATAACGGAAACCATTTTCATCACTTAATTTAGTGATTTTCAATAAATTAAATATGTTGAATATTTAGCAACAGAAACAAAATACATGGTTTTTTTCGAATGTAGAAGTTAAACTCGTATATTTTCTCTAAATTTGGCAAGATAATTGTAAAATACACGAAATAAACGTTTCTACCAGGTATATGTATCTCTGTCCCTACGATAATTATTAAGTTGGTTTGGGAAAAACTAGGTCTGTTTTCCACTAAACTTTGAATTTGAAAAAAAGGAAATGTATTTAGCCATAAATCTCAGTCATCAGGAGTACATTTATCCTTGCACTCCTGCTTCTATCGATTCAATTTAGCATCTGCGTGCACACCAATGTCTTCAAAAATTTCGTCTCAGGTTGTTAATGGATGTAGCGGTTGGCGGTTGAAGTAATTGCTGATCACGATTGCAAATCCGGATTTGTTTTTTCAAGAAGTTGCATGATCTTCCCAAAATTTTTCTTCAACTTATCTTTACGTCTACTTTACGTAAGAAGGTTTTGAAGACTAGAAGGTTTTCCTTTTTCAAAGGAAATATGTTTTAATGAATATGCGAAATGTATATATTAAGATTTCATACTTATTTCTATGTATTCTTCATAATTCTGGAAACGATTCTCATATTTTATTAATTTTAATTGCTTACTATTTTTGATAAAATTACAATTTCCTTGCAATTAACCAACGTTTTTAAATTTACCTCAAAAAATATCAGTCCCGATAGGATTTGAACCCACTACCTCCGTGTTACCGGCGCATTATGCTACCATTAGACCATGCCTTTTAACTTGAACGCGATTTGAACTCATATACGGTTTCGTGGTGTAATCGTAGCACAATGCGCCGGTAATGCAGAGGTCGTAGGTTCAAATCCTACCAGAAGTGATATTTTTTTTTGAGGAATTTAAAAACATTGGTTAATTGCAAAGAAATTGTAATTTTATCATTACTTATTAATTAAATCAATCGACATACTTTTTTTTAAACACACTTAATCGGGTATTTTTGTGTCTTTCTTTTCTCGACATTGTAATTTAATTACCTGACATTCCGATTTACTCTAAAAAAAACCGTCGAATAATATAACATGCTGAACATACCTGTAGGGATATTCAGATATTTTCAGCATTATCAGAGTTATGAACTTCGTTATCTTCCCCTGCATTAACTTCCTTACTACTGCTTTGTTCTTTATCGTCGACACCCTCAAAAACTGCTACACCATTATCTAATTCACCGTACTTATAGAAAACTTCTTCATTCTGCTTCTAAAACCTGTAGAAGAGTCTTTTTCTGATTGTCGCACATCATTGGTCACACATCACTAACCTTGCATTTAAGATAAAATCCTTATGCTGTTCTCAGACACGTGCGTTATCCGCTAAAAGAACGAATATCTTCTTCGCCATTTAACTGATGGCTACTGCGGATCAATGATCATCATCCATGCTCACTAGATTCTTATCAACACTGACATTATTCCTTGATTCACGAGTTATATTACCGATGTAATACTAGAAGAAAGGTAATACACCGAGACGTTCAATTTGACCTCCGATTTGTAAGCTGTGCAATTATCAAGAAATAAATCATTTGTTTTTTATTTCCGCCATCTGCTTGTCAAAATCGAGAGGCTGTTTGAATAATTATCCTGCCATCCAAGCATTTCTGATTGAAATGTACTTTACTAATAAAGTTTTTCAAATGTCTGGGATTTTTTGCTTACGTATAAGATGTAATAGCAACTTGTTGGTGCCATCAGAATTTGAGCAACAAAGAACTGTTAACCTATTATTCCGAATTTTTCATCCAATGGTAGTGCGTAAACATAACGTTATATCTAGTGCTGTTCGATAATATACAACAGTTTCATCACAGTTCTAAATGCAATTGAAATTATAATTTTCAAATACACCTGGAAATGCTTCTTTAATATACTTATTTGCCTCACTTACATCAGAGCTTCTTGTCTCGCTTTGAATTTTCTTGAATCGAATTTGGTTTCAGTTCTCTATCTACAAAACCTATTTGTGACCCTAAATTTTGATTTTCTCTTTTCGCATCAGTTTATTCTGCTTTTTTTCTGAACTGACCATCAATAGTCACATTTCGGAATCTTTTTTCTTTAAACCATAGATTAGATAGCAGTAAAGTTGATTTGTAATTACCTACATTTTTCTCGTTGTCTTTCTTCTTATGTACAAGTTTCAGTATTTTAATAATTCAGAAAATATACCTGCTCTATGACTTTTATTAATTACTGGTTTTACAATGAGTGACAAGATTGAGCGAAAATATTGAATCAACTTCAGGGGCACCTTATCGAAGCCTAGCATATTGTAATTTTGAAAGTTTCGATAATGCGCATACCTATACGCATGTCAATAAAGCAATTGCTAAGACAGTTGTTCGCTTCTATTATCAAAGCTCCCTTCTATATTCATTTTTGTAATATGTACTGAATGCATGTTAATGCCTTTAGGTGATTTGTTGTGCCAGGCTGCTTTGATTATGCATTAAATGCAGTATTTACCAGCCTCTTTTGGAGTAGTATTTCTTTTTTCAATCTGTTAGAGTTGTTGTGTACCTACCGATAATTTTAAATGGACTTCAATTATTTCTTTGTTCCATTTTCGAATAGTCATTTGTATACGTGCATTTGATATCGTTTTTCCTAGTAATCAGGCTTTTACGACAAATCTGTTTGTTAACATCTGATCATGTATTTGTTTGTACTTTCAATTGTTATCGAAAATTACGTACAATTGCGCACCCAGTTAGTTACTTTCAGATAATGAGATTGACAATTCTCACATGATATATTAGTTTAAGATTTTAGTTGCCATGCAATTGATATAAATCCTAATCTATCATTCCCTCATTAGTTCAGTTCAGATCAGTCCAATAGAGCAGTTCAGTTCAGCCTGAACCGAGTAAGGAATCTGAAACAACCGACTCTAGGTCATATATTATTTATACCATTGTAATCCATTGTAAAACTAGACTTAAGTTTAATAAACGTTAGTGCAATTATGTGCATCTTTAAAGACCCACAACAGAGTAATTTCTACATCTTCCTATATTAACTAGATCTAGGTTTTGTTCCGTTTAATTTACTTATAACAGATTCGTGTAATACTGCAAATTGCAATAAGCTACATTTGTATTCGACTTACTTACGATCAATGACCAATCAATAGGATTTTTAGGACAATAGATTTTCGTCAGTAACTATTATTCTCTCTATTGTTTGGGAGCTTGGCGCTGTACTGTAGATGCCGAAGCTTAATTCTTAACTCTAATGATTCGATACTGTAAACGAGTGTAGATACAAATTCTTTGTTCAGTATCCTCTTATTGATATAGGGCAGTTTTATAATGAAATATTATAGGTTCACAATTTGAGATGCCTCTAGGTACATTCATCATATTAATAAGTTATTTCTTTCGAGAAATGAACAGTCCAAGCTAATATTTCAATTTCATTTATGATACAAAACTGTAATCACCACGATTCGCCATTATATGACCGTCCCCTATAATTTCTTTTAATGCCTCAAAGAAAATAACGGTTGGTATATTGTTATATTGTTTGATATTACTCGCTGCGCAGCAATCTCAGCGCTCCCTTCGATCGACAGGCAACTATCTGACCGACGCGCAAAGAAGAACCGAAGTCACGTCCGTGATTGCAGCGGGCGAGAGAAGGACGTTATCTTGGCGGACCATCACCGAGTCCTCTGCCGACATCTCGAGGAATGTTTGTAAATTGGTCCTTACAAGCCGCTATACAAGTATTTATTGGCTGTGGACGGCCGCCCGATAAACGACCGTTTCAATTACATGTCATCACATCGGATACAACACAAAAGTCCTTCTTCTTCGTTCAACTAATTGTCCGCCGCTGCGGCGAAAGAAGGTGGATCAGTCGAATTTATGGAAGACTTCGGAGATTTTATACTCTAATAGAAAATGCGTAGCGTTGGACAGGTTACGGGACCAAGAATTTATTTTTTATTGTTTTCAATAAGTAGCACTTCGTGACCGGGAATATATTAATGCTTGTTTACAAAACAAAGAAAGTCACACTAAAGAAAATGACTAGTATTTGGTATTAAGGGGTTATAGTTGATTGCAACTAAACGTAATTTTTTAACGTTCTTATTTACTATACTACAATTTGTTTTATTTCTACGACGTAAGTACTGAAGTCATTCCAAAATTTTGAATTGCCTAAAATGCTCCTGCAGTAACTAACGTCAACACAAGATTGTTTATCCAAAAGTCTTTTAGGGAGCATGCCTAGAAACGCAACTATAATTATAACGGCATTGAATTCGTCTCTAGAGTATAATAATTTACTCTGAATATTTCTTCTCCTAAATGAAGTTAACATTTTTATATAAGAAAAAGACTTTCTTTGACATAATCACTGGTTCCAAGCATACATTTTGTTTATTATAAAAATTAGTGAACTTATTTGAAAAAATAAACTATTTGAGTATGCTGTTTAACGTTTCTAACATGGAAAGATATTGTCTTTTAATTTTGAGATTATGAAGAAATGAATTAATTCAGAAGAAAATCTATTTGCTTAAACAACATGTGTACAAATTGGTATAAAAGCTACATGCAGCAAAACCGTTTGTCTGTTTCTGAATTGAAAGTTTTAACGTTAAAATGTTATTTCATGCTTGGCATATTTTTAGGAGTTATTCGAAAGAAATCTACATTTGGGAACAGTGTATTCGCGTGCTACTGTAGTATAGTAGTAGGCACTATACTATTTACTGAATTTCAATCTTTAAACATTTTCTTATAAATACTAGCAGCAGATGGATGAATTTTACGTTTTAAATTTCACGGATTAAGCGAGATATGATTTGTTCTTGAAGTTATTTATTTTGTCGAAGAAATACCTATTGAAAAATATTAAACTACAGTGTATTTTATAATAGGATTGATGTTCGAAGTGAAATTGGTTTGTTTGTAAGCATAGTTGCAATCTATCATCTAAACAACTCGTTTGGGATTTTCTGGTGCGATTTGGAAAACTACCGCCTTAATTCTCTCTAACTCCACCAACACCTAGAGGGTTATTGCACAAAATTTCTCTACAATGAAACCCAACAGAAAAGTGTCCAAAGAGTTGAAATCAAAAGATCTTGGAGGTGAAAGGATAGGATTACCAGAACCAATCCGTCTGCTTGGGAAGTATTCATCCAGCCACTCTCTTACTATGAGCAAAGTGAGCAGCAGCTCCATCATGCATTTAAACCATATTACCGCGTACATTCAAATGCGTTTCATAAATAACTCGTTCCAATACATTAAGGGATTAAGACGATTTGGGAGATAAATTGGGTCAATGATCCTGTGATTTATTGTGCCAAATCAAACGTAACTAAAAGTTTTCTTTGGGGACTGAATTTCCTAACATTCGTGCGGGTTTTCCTCTACCCAATGTTGATAATTAGAGACTGGATAACATGCAAAATGCATATATTTTATTCTATTTATTTATTATATTTTGCGTCTATTTGTAAATGTCTTTTCACTGATTAAAGTTAATTAACGCTAATTAACGAACCAGCTTCACGAAGACTTTAATGCTGACTTCGAAATCCATTTGTACTAAAATATCTCCGGTGCGGGAAACGTATGCGATATTTTTGTTTTGGAATGTTAGAATTTCCATTACAGAAACCGTGTACCATATGCATCCTGTCATATAATTGAGTGTAACTTCATTGTAAGCAAACAAAGTAATAGCAGCAGAACGAAGAAAATACAAAAACACAATAACTAACTGATTATACAAATAATTGCGAAAAAAGCAGAATTACACAAAATTATAACATGGGCTGAAAAGTACCGGGCCTAACACATAGATGACGCTAGTTTTATTGCAGTCACCTTTCTCTCAGTTAGTACTAACCTTCAAAAGACAGCTGTTAAAATTTCATGATATTCTATTCATTAGTTTGTGTTATTGTGCTAAGAGTCACGCTACCTTTGTTATTTTCAAAACAATGGATCAAAAACAATTTCGTGCTTTAATTTTACACTGCTTCTTGATGGGAAAAAATACCGTTCAAGCGAAGCAATGGTTTGAAAAGTGTTATGGGGACTCCGCTCCATCAGAAACAACAATAAAACGTTGGTTTGCTGACTTCAAACGTGGTCGTAGAGACACCGATGATGCAGAACGCAGTGGACGTCCAAATGAGGCGGTAACACCAGAAAACATAAAAAAAATCTATAAAATCGTTTTGAATGATCGAAAAGCGAAGTTGCGTGAGTTAGCTGACATCGTAAATATATCAAAAGAACGTATTGGCTTTATATTGCATGAGCATTTGACTATGAGAAAGCTCTGTTCAAAGTGGGTGCCGCGTTTGCTCACTGTTGACCAAAAACAAGAACGTGTTGATGATTCTGAGCAGTGTTTGGCCATGTTTAAACGTAACAAACCGGAATTTTTGCGTCGATATGTGACAATGGATGAAACATGGATCCATCACTTCACTCCGGAATCAAAACGATTGTCATCTGAGTGGACAGCAACTAGTGAACGTCGTCCAAAGCGCCCAAATGCACAACAATCGGCTGGAAAGGTTATGGCTTGGGTATTTTGGGATGTGCGTGGTGTAATATTCACCGACTATCTTGAGAAAGGAAATACCATTAACAGTGAATATTATATAGCGTTATTGGAGCGTTTGAAGGCCGAAATTGCAAAGAAACGACCGCATATGGCAAAGAAAAAGATATTATTTCATCAAGACAACGCACCGTATCACAAGTCAATCAAAACAATGGCAAAACTACATGAATTGAACTTCGATTTGCTCCCACATCCACCGTATTTGGCTCCCAGCGACTACTGGCTGTTCGCAGACCTCGAAAAAATGCTTGCCGGTAAGAAATTTCGCACGAATGAAGAGGTTATCGCTGAAATTGAAGCCTCTCTTGAGACAAAAGATAAATCGTTCTACAAAAGTGGTATTGAAATGTTAAAGCGGCGCTGGAATGATTGCGTTGCTCTTGATGGAGATTACGTTGATGAATAAAGCTAATTTTGAACCAAAAAAACCGTGTTTTCTTTGATAGGCCCGGGACTTTTCAGCCCATATGTTAATACTAAAGTATAACTAAATATATACATATCAAAATTTGACAGCAATATTATTGACTGAAACCACATTAGAATACAAATGTCTTGTTCTACAACGTTGCCAATGTGTTTTTTCGTGAAAGTATTCACGATAAAGATATTTGTGAGATTTAGTTCCTTTTAATTTTTATTAACATTTAGTACCATGAACTCAGACTGGGTTAACAACTGTATTCTATTTACCATACTGAATTTATACAACAAGATATCCACCAAAGAAACCAAATTAATCACGTACACACATCCACCAACTTGGTGGACTCCAAGATAACTTGACTCTTGTTTATGAAAGCGGTGAGGCAACCGCATCCAATTCCTCTTGAATAATGTTCAATCTCCTATCGGTTCTGAAGATAATACACTTGGGATCCAGAATTTTCTCATCATTAATAATGTTATCTTTGTCGATAAGGCAATGTTTGCGTCAGTAGTAGTATTCAATGGATACAATGAAGAAAGTTTATCAAATAATAAACTTAACATAAACTTCTGTTTCCCTAGCAGCTCTTCTAAAATTGTAACTCCTATCTAGTTGATATGCTTTTTGCAGTATAGGTGTTTTGACTTTGGCCAAAAACGCAGTTGTCAGAGGTTATTAGTTTCTCTGCGTCAGCCACAACTTGCTGGTTCCTGTTGTTTAGAACGTTCTCCTATATATTAATCTGTTTCAACGACCCAGGAAGTGATGTTCTCATTAACAGGCTTTAACTCGCTGTCCAACGCGCTTCTTGTAGATGTTAACTCAGATAGTTCGGTCAATTGGAGGCTCAAGTCAGAATAGGTGTGACAGTGAAGCGATGTTTTGCGGTCCTTGTTTTTCAAATATTTAAGCTAAACTTTGGACAGACCACTACAGGCGGTGTGATAATTACGGCACATATTGCATGTAATTTCTTTTTCTGGCGTAATTTCATTGTTATAGATAGTACAAGAGCTCATCATTTGCGATACCCAAGTAGCGATCCACAAAACAGAAGCCAAAGTATATCAGGTGAATAAAGTACAAAGGGAGAGGAGAAGACAAAGGTACACTTTACATCCACACCAATGGGTCGATATTAGTGATTCATTACAAACCCATAAAGAAGGCAGCTGACAAAGTAGGATTGAACTTTGAAAGAAAATTCTGTGAATACGAGGGCGACCTGAAATGTTTCCGGAACCGGCAAGAGATGGCGCACGAAGGTTGAAGTGGCAAGGGTAACCCTTTCTATGGCAACCGTAAAAATTTCAGACGTCTACTGTCATTGTCGTTTACGAGTATGTTTTATGTAGCAAGTCAGGCGCTTTCGCAAAAATGGATAAAATCGAATTTCGTGCAGTGATAAAACACTTCTGGATAGCTGGGAAAGCGGCCACGGAAATTCGAAATATTTTGCCAGCGATTCATGGCGGATGTACTCCATCATTTTCGACCTTTAGGTTCTAGGTGAGCGAGTTCAAACGTGACGACACAAGTACAAGTGACGAACCATGCAGTGAGCGCTCAGAAATCGCTACCAACAATAAAATGGTCGACAAGATTCATCATGTCGTGTTAGCCGATCGCCGACTAATGCTGAAAGAGATAGCAGAGACAACAGCCATCTAAGAAGAATACGTTGGTCATATACTACACGAAATTTTGGGTATGAAAAAGCTTTCGGCGCGATGGGTACCGCGTTTGCTCTCACCGGAGCAAAAACGAAATCGAGTGACCGTTTCGGAGAAGCGTCTGGCCAGGATCCAACGCAATGCAAGGAATTTCCTCATGCGTTTCGTAACTCTGGATGAGACTTTAATCCACCACTACATACCGGAGACCAAGTAACAGTCGAAGCAGTAGAATTTCTCGGGCGAATCCGAAGAAAGCAAAGACCGTTGCAACGGTCGGGAAGGTGATGTCCTCATCTGCAGAAGGGAAGGGCGGTCACATACTACAGCGATTTATTGACCCGATTCGATGCAGTATTGGAGAAGAAACGGTCTCGTTTTTAGCGGAAAAAGTGCTTTTCCACCGCACGCACGGCTCATTCATCCCGCATCGTTGTGTCCAAATTGATGGAGTTGCGCTACAAATTAGTCTCTCATCCCCCATATTCACCGGGCCGAGCCCCCAGCGAATTTTTCCTATTCCCAAACCTGAAAAAATCACTGGTAAGAAAAACATTTGCCTCAAATGAGGAGGTTGTCACCGCTATAAACCGCTATTGTGCAGACCTCGAAACATTCTACTTCTCCGACGGCTTGAAGAGACTGGAGCACCGTTTGAAAAAGTGTAATGATCTTCGAGGAGACTACATCGAAAAATAAAAATAAATCACCACACCAATACCGTGTTTTTCTTGTCGATTTCGGAGACATTTCAGGTCGCCCTCTTATATAATATTTTGATAAACCCTGTATTGAGTAATACTGACAATATATTCAATAGGAAACAAAACCGGGTAATAAAACAAAAATGATAAAACCTAGAGAAAAGAATCAGAATCACGACTGGCTCCAGAAGAAGATGAAGGAGACTTCATCAAAACGTCGAGCTACTTCCAGTTCTTCTGAGAACTAGTTATCTACGTGGATCAACACCCAGAAACATTATATTTCTTATTCCATCCGCGGAAACCTCAAGAAAAAAGGATATATACATATTCTGCGCATAAATAGTAATTTCATGAAATAGGTCTCATAAATTGCGTTTATCTTTAAAGCGCTTAGATTCACCAAATAATCAATAATCAGATTATATATTTTATTTTATAAAAACGGTCACAGTACTCACAGAGACTACAGTGAAATAGATACATACCTTGATACATAAAAGGATAATGTATGGTACGCATGTATAGTACGTCAAAATAGTTTAAGCCCTGCTAAGAATATTTTTGCGAGACGCTTGAACATCCTGTGTATAAAGTACATACCAAACCCAAAAGTCTAAAAAAGCTGCATAATGGCGCGTATTGATAGATTTATTAATATTGTTGCTTACCTCCTCTTTTATTCAGAATCCCGTTGGGGAGGCCATTTAGTATTAAGAAATGGCAGCGTCAAATAATACATAGTTCTGAACTGAAGTAAATCAAATCTGTTTCAAAAATAAGTATTTTATGTTCCGGTCTCTATATATAAAATCAGTAAGCTGCAGTAACAGCCTAAATATTTTTTGTCATGTTTAACGTTTTGTGGTTAAAGATAATACCGAAAATTACATTCGGCTCGTCTTAGTACGTTCGATTGAAAAATTATACCGTCTTATCTTTATCTACCACGACCAGATCCTTATAATAATAATTTATTGATCGGACGTGTTGATTATCATTAAGCACACACGATATGTTTGTAAAGCGAAAGGAATAATGGTAGCGCGGCAGGGGTGCAGATCACCCTCGTTAGTCCCTTTGACTTATGACGGTCCTACCTGTCCTACCTGTCCTCGCCGTTGACAGATCACCGTCAGATTGAAACGTTAAATTATAAATTCTAAGATATATCTCTCGTTCTCCTTCTTCGCTCAGCGGATCCTATATGCTTGTTTAGATGTGTTAGTGGGTACTGTGTATGTGTATCTGTTTATTAGTACTGAAGAGTGTGCATCCTCTGGGTTTCGATCGGATGTTATTCATCGGTTAAGGATGGCGTTGCACAGCATTGTACATACATACGAGAGATCAATATCGGGCAACCGTTCTGTTCCCTATCAATATTAATGCTCGTCTTATTGCCGCTTTAATTGTAACTAATGGCTCGTTCGCGGCCAATTGAAACTATTTTTTGAATTATTAACGTTCACGGAATGTCTTCGTAATACCGAAGCATACTAATCGCATCATCACCGTCGATATTGCAAATATGTCAGCTTCCACTGTGCACATTACTATGTCTATGTTAACATGTTAATAATAACAGTCTTCCGATCGTTGTGGTATATATGAGCTACAGATTATTAACTGAATGACGGAGTCTTTAGATTGAAATAATATTTCCCACGCTGCACAAAGGTGCGTGGGCGCCAAAAAATTGTTTTTGGAAACTATGAAATCAGATGATATATTATAATCTTATAAATTATATTATTATATATTATATATATATATATATATATATATATATATCCATTATATGATAAATTTCAAGTTATGCATTGGAAGAATTGTGAAAATCACTCTTGATATTTCTAACATTAATTGTATGCAATAATTTGGTATTTAACTTGAAAGGTAAGAAATCTTACGTCTTATGGATATTATGCCTTGTACTGCTGGCGAAATTAATAAAATTACATTGGTATTGATTGATAGTACCTTGGCAAAAATACAGTGGTCTAAGACCTTCGGCTGATACGCAGGACCATATCGTAACTGATGCAGGGTGTTTCACCGTTTTTAGTACAGTAACTACACCAAACCGCTCAGATGGACGTTGTCTAACAAATTGAGCTCTTTCGGCCATTGCTTCTAGTTTTGACTCATTGCTGCATACGCTCTTGAACGAAAAGACATTTTATTAAAAAACGTCATATTATAAATGCTAGTTACGTTCATGATGAAAGTGCAAATGTAAATCTGGAGGAACGTAAGTTGTGGCTGCAGTAGACCCTAAATGATTTTATAAAAGACTATCACATAAATGACTCTTAATGCTGACGAAACGGCCTTGTTCTACAACCTACACTTACTTACGTACACTAAAATTTAAGGGTAAAAAATGCGTTGGGAGCACACAATCGAAGCAGAGATTAACTGTGTTAGTGTGTGCTAATATAGCAGGAAATAAGAAACGTAAACTTTTTATAATTGGAAAATTCAAAAACCCTAGATGTTTGAAACATATTAAGAAGCTACCTTGTACTTATACTACTAATTGTCGGGCATGGATAACATTGCAACATTTTTGAAGATGAAACAAGAACTTGGGATAAAGGCCTAACAAATCAGAAAAGAAAACAATTATTGCTCGACAACTGTCCACCTCATCTCCGTATAGGTGATCTTAAAAACATTTGTCTGGAGCTTCTACCACCGAATTCCACCTCCGTCGTGCAGCCAATGGACCAAGGAATTATTCATACATTAAAATCCTATTATCGACGCCTGTTAGTAATAAATTACATTACGAATTTGGATAATGGAACTTCTAATGAAGAAATTTGCTAGAAGCGATGGAAATTTCGCAAGAAACCATAAAAAAATGTTTTCAGCACGTCTGGAAAATTGATTTTGAGGAAGACGACGATTTATCGGGCTTGTTAAATATAATAATAGGAACGATGACGATAATTTACCTTTAAGTGTTTGGTTATAAAATAATTTGCAGGATCCTAGTATAGTAATAGATGAATTTGTGCCAGTGGATAATAATCTCATTACTTCGTGTATCCTCAGTAATACAGATTTTGTTGAGGAAGTGTTAAATCAGGAAAATAACAGCGATGATAATGAAGTAAGCGAAGAAGAGGGGGCGGCTGAAATTGTAAAATCCAGTTATGAAAATGAGCTTACCAGAATAAGGACAGGTACACGATATCTAGAAACTGAAGAACGTACCAGCAATATAATTTTCAATAATGCATTCAAACAATCAAAACGACTCTTGCTACCGACTTTCTTACAAATTAAAAAGTGTTCCAGCTATTTTCACAATAATTTGGAGTTTCGGATACATTGGTGGAACTCGAAGATCAGGAAATCTAGAATACGTTACGGTAGGTGTGGATGTGAGTACGATTTCAAAATTAAAAACTTAAAATTGTAATAAATTATCAAAATTCATTATTCTTTTGCTCTCATTTTATATTTCGTTTACAATTTAGAAATTTAGCTAGACAGCGATTATTTTGGTTATATGTGGGCAACAACCGATCCGCTGTAAGATTTGATCCGGCCCGTAAGACATTTTGAAAAACCCTATTAAAAAGAAATTTCACAATCTAATTATAATGTTGTACCTATTTTTTTCATTTCATTTTCTTATTTTAACAAATTGCATTATAATAACATTGTCATATTATTTCATGTCTAATATCTATCGTTAAAAATTAAGAACACTACTTTAACACACTACCTTAAAATGCACTACTTTTAAAAGCGACCCTCGAACGTATTTTCACACTAAAGTTTGGCCCACATCATGTCAAAGGTTGCCCATACTTGTTTTAGGTAAATGTTAAAAAAGAACATTTTTATATATACATTTTGTTTGTCAAAATACTTATAGAATCTTACATTTGGCTATTTCAATTATTGAATGTTATACATTTGAATATGAAAGCAAACAAAAATTTAAATAAAAGAAGCCATTCGGCCAGTAAAGAGCTTGAGATTTTCCACCGCAGTACAAAGGATGGCGCTTGATAATGGCTAATTTCTTGTTCATTTCATTACTTGTGTATGTCAAAACCGTCGTTCTGTTCTTGTTTCACATGCCAACATGTATGTAAAATTTATCAAGCTTACATTCTATTACGTATCCATATGAGTGAGTCTACCTGTAATTCTACAGTCATTCTACAAGTTTGTCCGGCGTCTATACAGAGGTTTCTAAGTCGGTTCTTAATCGACATGCGAATACTTTAATAACAATAAAGGCGCTTTTACGGATATCCTCTTATTAAAGAAATCTTGATTTTCCAAGATGTTTCAGCTGCACAGTTTTTTTTAATTACAGTTAGAGGTTTCTGCTTTAATTTATTTATATATGATACTTTTGCTATACTTTCTGCATTGCACACATAGAATCAAAATAAAATCAGTGTTTTCATAACTCAACAACAGAATTTATTGTCTAACAAAGGTGCGGATACTTCTTTCCCGTTCTGATTAAAAACGTATGTATATATGAAGCTCTAGTCGATAAATCAATATGTAACATCGCACCTTCTATGTATCGATAAATCACTCCTACACAACATTAAAACGTTACACCTCGACCGCTAATGGGAAAATGCTGTGTTTATTTGTGTTCGACTCTAAACATTTCCTCCTAAGTGGATTTCTTGCCGTGCATACAAACTAATCGTCTCACCGTCCTCTTGAAATTGCTAAAAACGCCGCCGTTTCAGCTCGCCAAGAACGTATTAATTAGGTACAAAGTGCTTGCGAAAGAAAACGCTGACTATATAACTTTTAACGTCTCTCTCGCGAATTGTGGAGAGTTTGTATATAATCTTAGAAGCTAATGCTCACGTTAAATGCATTATTGGAGTTGTTTGGAAATACGAAAAATTCTTTAGTGTCTATCATGGCAAAGATTTAAATCCCATAAGAATTAATTATTATTGCGTTAAGAGAATGAAATAACTTACGTTAAGTTTACTTTCTTCCTGCTCAGTTTTCGGCGATAACTGCCTTCAATCGATCCAAAAGTTTAGAAACTATACAGTAATCGTTTGTCCCTTTGGAAGGTAATTCATAATCAAGATACTCTTCGCATCCTAGGAAACAGAAGCCATCAGCTTTCTTGCCGACAGAATGGCTCTGGTCTTCTTTGGACTCGGTTCACCATGTTTAGTCCACTGTATCGATTACTGTTTACTTTTCAGTGTGCAGAAGTGGATCTACGTTTCTTCGCAAGTCACAAATTGGTGCAAAAGATATGTTGGATTTTGCCGAAGCTGCTCCAAAATGGTTGTAGAACATTCCGCGCGTTTGAGTTTTGCGGTGGTGTGAGCAAACGCGGCACACTACTTAAGCATGTCTAATTCAACATTTAAAATGTGCGGCACCCTTTCTCTGGAGATGCCTGTAGCCTTAATAATATCTTTCAATGTTGATCGGCGATTAACTTCCACAAATTTTAAAACTTTTTGCACACTTTCTGCAGAAGTAGCTGTTTTTTGGCGTGCAGAGCGGTGATTGACATTTTTTAAACTAATTCACCCATTTGAAAATAGTTTTAAAAGAAGAATAAATTTCTTTGGGCAAAAGATACCTTTTCCTAAGGTATACAATAGTGTCAAAGATCGCTTTCACACAGCGCCATCTCATAGTTAGTTACCGAATTCTTCAGCTTACCCTCGTATTTTATGTTGTGAAAGTTTAGTAAGAACCCCAGAAAGAAACGTTTAAAAAGCCCCTGAATGAGTATTTTAAGCTTTCTTAGATGCTCTTTTACTTCCAAGAGCTAGAAGAAACCTTTAACGGTTAGATACGTGATTTTTGAAACCAGTGGTTGAATCTCAAACAATTATGCAAGATTACACCGAGAGAAAAATGAAACTAATATAGGCACTGTGATTTAGAACAATAATAGTATATTCTTAAAGGACACCGTATTAGATCATGTAAAGCTTCCGCTCCATTTTCATTTATTTGATGAAGTCTTTAGTAAATAGTTACCATAATAAAAGAAAATTACTACATATTCAACTTTCAAAATGTCAGCCAAAATCGCAGAGGCTCGTAATCGACCATCTACTTATTTATTCAAGCGTATTATATATATATACGTATTCAATGTATCCTAACGTGAGCATCTAGTAATTAATGTGATTAACTATGCTGCCATGTAAGAGATAATCCAGCAAGTTTCTTCTTCTCACAGTTTAACTTTATGATTGATGTTTAACGACTGGATCTTTATGTAATACTGATTTAAAGTGAAGTTAGACGAGAGAGCCTTTCGAGTGATAACAGTCCGTAGCTACATCAGAGCTTTCTACGAAGTTAGATCAATTACTATTGGAATTATTGGAATACCCAATCAGTTTCTATAAATAGCTCGCACTATAGGTCATTGCGTTAACAAACGGAGTACGCCACGGATTATAATTTCAATCCAAGTAAAAGCAAATCGCAAAGATATCTAAACAGTATAAGTACATTCTACAGTCCAGCAGAAACATTATGTTGGTACCAACTGTAGTTAAAAATGATTGAATTGATTCGAAGCGCAACGAAAACATAATGTCGGAGAAATAACGGAGCATTTTAAATTTACAGAAAGTTACTAACGCCATCCGGTGAAACAATAAAAAATTTGAAAGCTGTATATCCCTTCTACAAAACGAGACCGCGAGCATTAAAATCGATCAAGTGGTAGTTAAGTTATAGTGCCTAAACCTGACAGCACTTTTTATTGATTAGTTACAAATATATGAGCTAATATTAAACTTTGTTTCAAGCTCTGTAGTTTTATGGAAACATTTGAAAAAAGTTTATGGTGACAACTGTATATACCGTACGCATGTGTTCGAATAGTGTAAGCGATTTCAAGATGATCGCGATACTTTGGAAGACCCAACGTCAGGCCGCCCAAGAAATAAAAATAGCGAATAGCTGGTCGAAAAGTGCGTGAAATTATCGCATACGAGGCGAATTCGACGGTTTCCGATAGAAAAACGTCCGCGGAATCCGAACGCCCTATCTCCAATCCTTTAGCAGCCACGGCCCGTCAAAGATGAAAAAGAGAGAAAAGAACTTTCAACTTTGACGCGCTGTAGCGTCGGAACGCGTTGAGCTAAAGCGTCGTTCTCTCGCCTGTCTAGACCACTCGTAGGGTTCCCTACGACACGCCTATAAGCGAACCTCTAACTCTTCCCGTTAACGCGCAACAGAAAGGTCGCATTTTTTTCTGACCAAAACGATGAAATTTTTTCGACCCGAAAAATTGAGAGTCGGCATTTTTGGGGTTTTGACCCTACGGGAACGTGCCCATATATGGTTATATTGCTCCTGAGGAATCTCAGCTCCTTAGCTATAAGCATTTAGGAGATATGGACGTTGGAAAATTGAAGGGATGCAAAACTCAACTCCTTAAGTTCCATCGAGTGACATATCAGAAGACGCGTATTTTCGCGTAGATTACGATAAAAGAAAGTTTGCCTCGCTATCCCCAACCGCTTGAGAGAAAATAGCGTTTAAAGTTTCAAAGTTTTCAAAAATGCTTAACTCCCAAATCTTGAAGCGCCGTAGCTCCTAAACGGTTAGATATACAGGATTCCGGTTTACGCCGTTCGAAAGTACGCGTCGAGATCTTTAAGACGAGCACCGAACGGTTGCGCTGTGACCACGCATACCCGAGATACGAATATTCGGTCGAGAAATTTCGTTGAAATATCGAAGTCCGAAAATAACCGTTTTTATCATCCTATCGGGTAGATTTTGACCTGCCGAACAAGAATTCTTTTAGCACGCTTCGACATCTCTAACCGTTTAGGAGTTTCGGGACTTTCAAAAAACCGAAAAGATCGAGCCCGAAAACATCTTTCGCCGTTTGCTCGTGTCTCGCGTTAATGACGATAGAAAAATGTCCGCGGAATCGATTGTGATCACTACGAATGCCCTATCTCTAACATTTTAGTAGCCACAGCCTGTCAAAAATGAAAAAGAGAGGAAAGAAATCCCAAATTTGACGCGCTGTAACTCGGAACGCGTTGAGCTAAGGAGTCGTTCTCACGCCTGCCTAGACCGCTCGTAGGGTTCCCTACGACGCGCCTATAAGCGAACCTCTAACTCTTCCCGTTAACACTCAGCAGAAAGGTCGCATTTTTTTCTGACCAAAACGTTGAAATTTTTTCGACCCGAAAAATTGACGCTCGGCATTTTGGGGTTTTGACCTTACCGCAGCGGGGCCATATATGGTTGTATTATGCCTGAGCAATCTCAGTCCTCTGGCGATAACCATTTAGGAGATATGGGCGTTGGAAAGTTGAGGGGATGCAAAACTCAACTCCTTAAAGAAGCTCCGAATGGGGTCGAGTGACATATCAGAAGATGCGTATTTTCTCGTAGATTAGATAAAAGAAAGAACCGGACGGGAAATTTCGTTAAAATATCGACGTCCGAAAATAAGCGTTTTTATCATCCTATCGGGTAGATTTTGACCTGCTGAACAAGAATTCTTTTAGCATGCTTCGATATCTCTAACCATTTAGGAGTTTCGGGACTTTCGAAAAAGCGCGAAAAAATCGAGCCCGAAAACGACATCTTTCGACGTTTGCTCATGTCTCGCGTTAGTGACGCCGTTTGGACAGACGAAATAGACGGTTTCCGATAGAAAAGTGTCCGAGGAATCGATTGCAACCCCTCCGAATGCCCTATCTCTAGCCGTTTAGCAGCCACGACCCGTCAAAGATGAAAAAGAGAGAACATAAATCTCAGCTTTGACGCGCTCTAGCGTCGGAACGCTAAGGCGTCATTCTCTCGCCTGTCTAGACCGCTCGTAGGGTTCCCTACTACGCGCCTATAAGCGAACCTCTAACTCTTCCCGTTAACGCGCAGCAGAAAGGTCGTATTTTTTTCTGATCAAAACGATGAAATTTTTTCGACCCGAAAAATTAAGGGTCGGAATTTCGGGGTTTTGACCCTTACGCCTGAGAAATTTCAGCCCCCTAGCCCTAACCATTGAGATATGGACGTTTGAATGTTGAGGGGGCAAAACTCAACTCCTTAAAGGAGCTCCGAATGGGTCGAGTGATATATCAAATGACGCGTATTTTCGCGTAGATTACGATAAAAAAAAGTTTGCCTCGCTATCTCCAACCGTTTAAGAAGAAACAGTCCGATGGCACACTACGGATGACGGTATGTAAGAAACCGACACACCGGACAATACCTCCATTTCTAGTCTAATCACACAACGTCAAATTGGATGTCGCAGAATGCATAATAGGGTCAGAGAGGTATGTTCGGATGATGGAGATAGAGAAGAGGAATTCCGCTCCATCACAAATACACTGAAATTAAATGGATTCGCAGAAAAAATGCTGTCAAAGGCGAAAACAATGCGTACAAGTAGGAATGATAGTACATAACGACAACCGAATGTATGTGTTACAACAACTCCGTACGTGAAAGGCCTATTGGAAAAAATCAGATGAATAGGCAACGATTATAATATCATAGCGGCCATGAAAACCTCAAACACGAACAGGTCGAAGCTAACAAAAACAAAGCCCGACAACGAAAATCAGAAAACTAAGAACTGTGTGTACAAAATACCATGCGAATGTGGAAGGCCGTACATAGGAGACACCAGACCCATGGTTGTTATCGGATTTCTGAATTTTAACCACCATCTTACAACTATGTTCTCAATTTCGTTTAGTTTTAAATTTGTAAACTTTTGATTTTCTACAATAAATTACAATAAAAATTATTAGTTTTTATTGAAGAAAAGTCCGCGCTAACATTTGTTTATTGTATTTATAGCTTTTGCATTGCTCATTTTATATAAGTAATGCCAAAATTCGTTGTAAATATCGGTACAGTGTATTAGTGCTGTTGTTTTCCTAAAATTCCTTTAATTTACAATAAATTTCCCGCATGTTTAGTAAGTATAACAGTCGCACACCATGTTTTCATGTTTAAATCTTTAAATTTGCAAATGCAGTCGTAAAGCATTGCAAAAGAAGGATTGAACTCCGGTAATATCGAATTCAATTCTGTTTTCGATTTCATTTGGTGTTGAGCCTTTTAAATGAAACTATTTTATCACTGTTCGCAACTTAGTATTCTATTATTTACAGATCCACACAAGCCGTCAGACTAATTTCTAGATCACCATGTCCTGTCATATTTAACTTAGTCAAGAATGCTTCTACAAAAGGAGATTCCTCCCAACTCCCGCCATCTCTGCACTTATCAAACGACCATTGTATTATCCATTTCATTATGTAATTTTACTACATACACAGACGTAAGTATATGCGTTCCACAGTAGACGAAAAATTTCTATAAACGGAATCCAAATCCTAATTTTCTAGTAATTTTTGTTGCAACATTAAAGAAATCGCATTATTACCTACTTGGTAATTGTCTCGTACTTTTTAACTTCCTATAGCTTCATCAAGTCTTGCAGTAGTCATTCACTAATTCCACAACGATTTTTCTTATTAATTTTCAGCGCACTTTGATCAGACGTTATTGCAGCATACATTTTATGAAATAAGCAAGTAATTGCGAAGTATAAATTATCATCAATTATCGTATCTTATATATTAAGCAATGTACCGTTGAAAAATGGTAAATAACTCCGGGCCAGAAATTGTTCATTAAGCTTAAAGAAAATTTAATAATAAAACATCCTAAGAGAAGGAGCGTATACTCATTAAATTTTAATATACCCTTTAAGCGATATTAATCTTCTAGTCGGGAGAGCGTTTCCACTTCGGAACGTCGCAGGTAAACCGCTGGTTTGCTTAGAGTACATTAAGGCATCTTCCATTATGCGCAATAAATATGAAGCAAAAACCGCGATCAGGAAGTAGGTTTCAGAAAAATTTTTAATTTTTGTAGGGACTTATTTTGAAGCTGTCTTTCTGTTTATGGTCTGGTAGTATTGTGTCATATTACGGTCGCAAAGATATCTAGTACCTGTTAATAATTTTCGGAGAATATAAATGTGTATACTTACTATAATGCTCAAATGTGCTGAATCGCCTCTTTCAGAAGATCGTTTCATCAATATTTGTAGAATGTCGCTGTGCTAGGAATCCAATAAAGTACCAAGTATCTAGTAACTGAATGGATATCTATCTTCCTTATCTAGATAATACCTTAATTTGTAATTAAGTGTTGTATGCTATTATATATATTGTACATTTGCGCAAAAGGGTTATATTTGCATTATTTTATTACTTTTTGGTCCAATACTTGTGATTACAATAGCACCTATACTACTCGCAACAAATATGAAAGCAGTAACCACCGCAAATAATATTTCTAAAACAAAATTTATATTTGGTACGTAATTTAATTTACAATTTTTTCCATAAATATATTATCCTTTACTCCGTAGCACGTTGCAAATACTTTTCATTCTGTTTATTAATTTTTCTAGGTAATTCTATTTGGTGCAAAACTTTCTGCAAGTAGTCCAAACAGTTCAAGGTTTTGTGATCACTGATCTTCTTCTTTTCTACCAGGTCCATCCTACAAATTCTCAATAGAAGATGTACCTTATACCTTTATTAATATTTATGTGTAAATTCATATTTACTATCAAACTTCGAGACGGTAGCGTATATAGTTATTGGGGGTAAACACCATCTGCACCTTATTAAAATACACGCCAAATCAGAAAACATCACACCAAAAATATTTTGCGAAAATTCCTTTGCAGGCGTAAGAAAAACAGAAATATTCGTACATAGGCATGTTTTGAACTCTCAGCATGCCATGTGAAGGGTAGACAGTGTTATCTTGTAGTTTTTATAATATAGACAGCTTTGTTGTTTCAGTGTATGTAGTCTGCGTGTATGTATGCGAGTTTTGTTGGGGGGATGTGGTACGTATAAACATTCTGCATCCATAGGTGGCGCATATTCCAATTTGCTAGGGTTTTTTTAATTCTGACATTCGTGTTGTAATTGACTCAAAATTTTTTGGACTTATGTTCGATATATGGAATTACATCTTTCAATTTTCCGTACCTTTTATTTTATTTCAAAGATAGCCTGTGTAAATGGATGGAAATATATATTTTTATTCCTTTGTATTGACGCTTTTCTATAGTTTCGGAAAGTTATTGAAATGAATCTACATATCATTCCTGTGCAGAAAAACTTGCTTATATTTGAAGATTGACGCTAATCGGACCATTGGAGTAAGGGTATTTATCCTCCTAAACCCTCAATGCATAAGAGTAGAAAAAATTGGGCAGCTTCCTTGCATAGGTAGTATTACTATTATACGTAAACTCTTCTGGTTTTGATTAATTTCTTTTTAATTAGTATTTTTGTTCTGATTTTTTCTTGAGAATTGGTATTTTGATATTTTAGTATGCGTTGCACTAAAAGAATAACCTATTTATTTTTCTAAGGAAACTGCAGACTGATTAAATATTTCAGATGCTATGCTACGTAAAATTTTGGGGATGACTAGATTTAATTCGCGAAGAATACAAAATATAAGCGAAATTCATCTTGAAGATCATTTTCAAAGGATATCATTTTGCGCAAGTGTAGTGGAATAATGTAATGACTACGGAAACTTCGTAAGGAATATTTATTTACAGAGGAATAAACTTTGCTGCTGCAAGGGCGCTATTGACGACGAAGAAACGACCATCTTACGCACAACGGTGAATCAAAAATTAATGCCTCCTATTTTTCTCCTTTTAATTGTCAAGAAATCAAAATGCAATTACATAGATTCAAAGCCATATTATTGATGGTTAATTTATCACTTTTCAATATAATCTCTGTTTATTTCCAGGTTTGATCCATCTTCTAACAAAGGCATGTCTCCCAGTGTGGTAAAAATCCACTGACGCCCTGACGTTTTCATATATCAGCTTTGATCATAATTTTTTCCAGAAACTCATCTTCCTCCAAACAGAAGCGCTGTAAGTGTTATGGGGCTATCCTTGTTTCTTTATTCTGGTCGATTAGCATTCTTGGTAACCACTTTGCACAAACCTTTGAATACCCAAGTTGTCAAACAGTAGTTATCACATTGCCTTTACTGAGCAAAAGAATGCGACATAATTTATCTCCAGGTAACCACGAATAACATCATCGACTCGCTGAATGTTGCGTGGAGTCACTGCAGTCAACGGCGTGCCTCCCCGCTTTCCATCAGCCAATGATGTTTATCCTTCAGCTTCGTTACAACGACGAACCCAGCGTCTAATAGTACTGACATTAACTGTTGGATCACCGTTCACATTTTTCAGTCTTTCATGATTGCGAATGGGCATTTCACCTTCTGGATTCAAAAATTTAATCACGTTATGAATATTGATGTCGGCTATTTTGCGGCCACATGTCATTGAAATATTGCTATTTGCTATGCTTTTGTTACCGAATTTTTCAGCATACCCTCGTAAGAACTATCTTATCCGAAACACTTTCCAATGTTCATCGTGGTTATTATGATAGATTAGATTTCTGTTTATACTTTTTACACAGATATTTTTATGTTTTCATCCATTAAATTAACATTACGGTGTTAATCACGTAAGTTGGATGTAAAGTTACAGAGATCTTTCCAGTTATTATGATCAAGTCTAATTTATTATGCAATTAATTAATTTTCCTATGCTCCTACTTCCTTGATAATTCTTCACTATTGACCGGAAAATCATTCGTTGTCAAGCAAAATGAATTACTCTACGTAAACTAATCTACGCTATTAATTCTACATTAACATTTACTGTAAACGACCGAGAACTACGTAATAGGAAATTTATACAAGCATCTACATCTTATTCATGTATATGTCTGAAAGCGCCTGTGTACTTGGGAATTCTCGGAATCTATAACGAGTATAGAGGTGATCATCAAGGTATTTAATTTATTTGATCGGCACGCATGCAAATATGGTTACAATTCCGCCTGGATCGATCAGGTTTTTTTTATTTTTGAAGCACGCTAGTATGTGTGTTGTAAACTAAACTTGAACATTTGTTATTGGAAAGCACTGTGCCCATGCATCGACATATTCGTAATAACATCCTGATGGACTTATTCATTTAAATTACCTACCATCATAATTTGCATAGACACGTTCAACGCGATGTTTGTAAAAATGTATATACATACATATGTGACTGTAGACATTCCTTTATAATATGCGTATAATTTGCAGCCTATTACAGTTAACTGTGTATAACGCATTTGCACAGAAAGGATATCTACTGGACATGTTCTCTTGGTGCTTTGCCATCGTTTTCCATGACAAATTGTATTACTGATCTACGCAATTACAACACTCAAAGCTAATGCTTCTATAAGAGACTTGCTGTAGAATTGTAGGTAATTAGTTTCAATTTATATAAATGCTGCATGTAATAGATAGACACCTTTTTGTTTTAAATAGATATATGTGCCAGAAACCTCTTTTAAGTCAAGAAATGTCAACATCTCTCATTGTAGAGTGATTAATTATCTACACTGCTCAAAATTATTAACGGATATTTCATAAAAATGATTATAAATTTAAAATAAAATTGATTTCACACACCTTTTAAGCAACTATTAAATACCCTTAAGTTTCTTTGCAAAAGTAAAATTGAAATTCAATTATACACAAGTTTGATGGGTTTAAATCTTATACAAAGTAGAAATCAATATCACGTTTGGTCTGCACGAACAGCTAAAAAAAAACTCTCTTTCCTCCCACTGATTCTTTCAGGCTTAGGAATAGGAAAAAGTCGTTGGCGACTAGGTCCGGTTAATATGGAGGTTGAGAGACTAATTCGAAGTGCAACTCATTTAATTTGGACACGACTATGTGGGATGAATGAGCAGCTGCATTGTGGTGGTGGAAAAGCATTTTTCCCGCTGTAAAAGAGGCCGTTTTTCCTTCGATACTGCATCGAATCGGGTCAACAAATCGCTGTAGCATTGTCCCGTGATCGTCGTTCCCTTCTGCAGGTAGTCGATAAGAATCACATCTTGGGAATCCCAAGAAATGGTCACCATGACCCTTCCGGCCGATGGAACGGTCTTCGGAGCCGATTCGCGCAGAAAATTCCACCGCTTCGACAGTTCCTTGATCTCCGGTATGTACTAGTGGATCCAAGTCTCATCCACGGTTGCGAAACGCATGAAGAAATCCCTTGGCTTGCATTGGATCCTGGCCAGACACTCCTCCCAAACGGTCACCCGATTCCGCTTGTGAGCAAACGCGGTGCCCATTGCGCCGAAAGCCTTTTCCATACCCAAAATTTTGTGTAGGATATGGGCAACGCGTTCTTGTGATGCGTGTTACCTCTGCTATTTCTTTCAGTTTCAATCTGCGATCGGCTTACACGACATCATAGATATTGTCGACCATTTCATCGTTGGTAGCGATTTTTGGGCGTCCGCCGCGTGGTTCGCCACTTGTGCTTGTGCGGTCACGTTTGAACTTGCTTACCCAGAAGCTAATAGTAGAAAATCATGAAGTACATTCGCCACAAACCTTTAGCAAAATATCTCGAATTTCTGTGGTCGTTTTCCCAGCCATCCAGAAGTGTTTTATCAATGTAGGAAATTAGATTTTATCCATTTTTGCGGAACCGCCTGACTTGCTAAACAAAACATACTCTTAAACAACAACTATTGACAGTAAACGTCTGAAATTTTGACAGTTGGCATAAAAGAAGGTGCCCTTCCCGACCAATGAATCCACTTCAACTTTCGTGCGCCATCACTTGCCGATTCCGGAAACAAATATACTTACGTGTGACAAAGCAACGTTTAAACATGTTGCGAGAAAATACATAAAAAATGTCTAAATTAACAAAAATTTAGATACTCTTTTTACCCATGACAATGCTGAGTTGTAGATTTGCAAAAGATAATCAAATATAAAAATATTAGTTTAGTTTATGATGGGTATATGAAAAAGGTAACTATCGCTCTCAATGGAAAAGAGATTTAAAGAAATGCATTGTTGCAGACTTTTCGTTAGCATTTTTGGGGATCACGTTTCCCTTAACTTATCCGAAACAAGTTTATCGGCCGCAAGAAATGATACTAGGACGCTTATAAGTTTTCATCTAATTGCGCATTCAGAATACATTCGATCCGATAAGTTTTTACTACCTGTAAATAGTCGGGCATCATCGCAACATACCGCAAGTCCATCTGTAGAAAAGTCTCTGAATAGTTGCGGCGAGCTTGGCAATCGAACCCGGTCCCATCAATTGCGCTGCATAAATAGCCCGCATGTTAATCACTCGGAAGAGGAGTAAATCACTATAACGAGTGATCGAGAACTGTTATAAATCTGTCAGGTGATGGACGAGACGACTGTTCGTTTCGCGGCGTCCACGAATAAACAATACTCCGAATTGTCGACTGCATTCCGTCGTACATACGAACGTTATGCCAAAATCGTTCAGGTTAAATCGCGATCTACGCCGACTTGGATAAGGATCATGTTTCGTTTCTAGCAGTACCTTTACAGAAGCTTAAAGTACCATACTGATAAAGTATGATAAAATGTATAGTAAAGCTCTAAGTTTCTTTTAAGTTTCACAGCTATTACTTATTGTTTTCTTGAAGTATGGGATTTCTTTACCTAAACAGAAATCTAGAACTTGTAGTCTTTTTTGTTTCATGTTAAGAATATATACATAAATCTAGACCACTTTTTCGGAACGTGACCCATAGCACTTTTATGTCTAGTACATTACTACTTGTACTTTTTACTTATTATACACTTTCCCGTAGATTCTTATCTAAAAGATTTTGTAATATAATCATTATAACACAAAACTTGCTCTCCTTGTAACATTTTATTTTCCAATTTGCACCTAAATGTTATCATTTTGAAAATGTGATTATAACCATTTAAATTAATTAAATGATTCTTCTTTAAAACAAAAACTGTATATTAGTTAGGCACACCTTAACGTTGTTGCTTAGTTATGTGCAAACTTACAGAGAAACTTAGAGGAAAGAAAATATTAAGTTTGCCGTTAGTGTCAGTGTTAACCAGAGCTTGAATTAAATGTTAGCAGAAAATAGTTTTGACTTCTTTTCACTACATATTTTATTCGCAATTGAGATCGCTATAGAACTAACAATGAACTCATACTTAACAAAGTACATGAAAGGTCTGGGTATATAAAAATCGGATAGACTTGAGTTCGTAATATATTTGACAGCCAATAATTATCACCTATTGACTTAGTATTCCAGATTAATACAACATTTACTAAATCCATGTACCCTCTGTGTGGGTAATACTGCTAGATAAAAATTATATTGCTTTTGAATTTTCTTCATTTCTTGGACACTCCAATTTTTGTAATTGCTTCTCTTCTAAGTTTATTTATATTATCAACAGTTTCTCCATAAACAAAAAAAAACATAAGGTAAGTGGGGTTTTATACAAAATTATTTACGTACTCTTTATCAGAAACAGGCGTACTAAGTTGGGCATAGCGCCCATAGTATCCTGCAAAATGTGTATTTTAAGGTCATTGTCTCTTTTTCCGATGACGCGGAATAAAATAAATAACATATATCTCAAAGTGTTTGTGTAAACATAATGTAAATGTAAGTATAGAAAATCATAAAAATAAATAATAGAAGAATACACAAAAATCACATTAATATATGATTGTAGGAGACAGTATTTAACCAAATGAAATAGTATGCAAAATTAGATTATTATATAGGCCATGTAAAGTTACGAACAAAAAGTTATAGTATAGAGTCCTAAAAAGATAAAGACAGGAAGATAGGGAAAACTAAACAGTTGATAGCTAGTCTTGTGTTAGCAAAAATCAGACACAGATTTTCATTGGTTTATTTTAATTTTGGTTTTCAGAAGGATATATTCAAAGATTATCAACCACTGGTATCACTGAATGTCAGCAGTCCAACATCACCTACTTTTTTAGCTCATAAAATCTCCTCACCATTTGGAGTAAATACCAACTTTCATTCCAACATTCGCCTTATCACAGTGCTAATATCTTACAGGCTTGTACGACTTTTTAAAAATTAGGACTGCTTAGAAGAGAAGTAGAAAAATAGACGTGGTTAATGAAAAGGATTGGTAGAAAGAAAAACAAAACCATTTGGAAAACGAGCTATGAACATAAAGATGACCACGTACAATTATGGCATGGCAAATATCAACAAATACAGCTACATAAAGACATTTGCATTATTCAGTTGTTTGAAATTTCTTGTTATTATCATAAGCAAAATAACAAAGATGCTAGTGAAACAAAAAGTAAGTTATATTCAAGTCATAGTGAACTATAGTATTATATTGTGGCAGTAATGCTTTATGCAGTTGATGCTAGCAGGTTAATAAAATTTCTTGAGTTGTACATATTTTAAATCACAAAATAAACTTAGTACTCAGTACAAAACTATAACACTATTGCGATGTTTTATATTATGTTGAAGTAAAAAGAGTTTGTAGTAATTTTCGCACCATACGTAGAACTAGCATTATTAGGTACATATATTAACTTCTTGTATAGTAAGCACAATACGGTTATGTTGGATGTTATATACTTCCAAAATAATTTCTTACTATTCTGATTTTAGATGTTCTTATACCTATATTGATGTTATACTTCTCCTTTAACAAATAAATGAAAGAAAGCATGATATGTGAGTGTATGCCATGTTTATTAAATTAAAATAATTCAATAGGATTGATTAAATTCCTGTTGCAAGCTCTATGAGACATCACATTGCACAAATGACTTACATATACTTACATATATAAAACTAACAAATATTTATAATGATAAATATCAAATACATTTTTATCTCCTTGTATGACTTACTTCAAATATTTCTATCAAATCAGTATATTCCTAACCTGTCAATAACTTTTCCATTTGCTACTATCAACATTAAATTATAATACAAATTTAATTTGGGAAAGAAGGTTACGTTTTATATCATTCAAATATTTTCCCTTCAGCTATAAATAACACTGTTTCGACAACCAGTATGGATACGGAAAAGCAAGAGTAAGGTACATGAAGTTGTGCATAAATAGAAAACCTAAGGCAATTGTATACACTATCGCTCATAAGTATGAGACTACCTTGAGAAATCTGTATTGAAATTTAGTTAAAAAGAAAGCAGCATATTTTTAATGAGAGAAGCTTGCATATTTGTTAAAAATTATATTACTTAAACGAAGAAAAGATACTTAAGTTATCAAATGCATGCAGCTAAATGATGGTTTCGACAGAAAAATCCGTTTCTGTGCTTTATTACTATTTGACACAATTTTGACATTAGTTTTACTGATTTATTCGAAGTTTCTGTATTAATTGCAATCCAGTCAGAATGAAGGTACCTCCATAATTATTTTGCGAACTTAAACTCCACAGTCGTACTTTTCAGTATACTTCGTCCCACAATTTCACTCTATAGCATATTGAAGTAGCCAGACCATATTTTTGATGATTACTTTTTCTTCTTTTTAGAATAGAATAGTAATTTGTTTAGAAAGTAGTGGACTTTACATTAATGGCGGTATAATGTTACGTATATGATTCTATAATACCTTCTATAATACGGGAACTCAACAAAGTAAAAGGTACAAATAAGATACAAGTTGCTAAAGATGTTAATACATTAGCGTGAACTCGCTAAATCTGCTGTAAAGTTTTCTTCAGTATTGTAGAAAGAATTTGCTGTGAAAGTTTCTGTGTCTTTTTCATAAACCGCTGGCTAATGATTATATAATTTTACAACATTATGGTTAGCGCATCTTTGGACACAAGTAAGTCAATGGTGATGAGCAATATACTTACAATTACGATTATTTCTGGTGTTATAGTGGTGAATGTCTTTGTACGCCGGGAGACTAGTCAATGCAAAGCAGATAAGCAAGTGCTGGACTGTAGGGTAAACATTTCTAACGGTTTAAAAAGCTTCTGCAAAGCTCGTCTTGAGTTGACTTCCTTCATCGCTTTGATCGTTTCTTTTTTGAATGCTCTCCGATCTACAGTTTTTGTTTTTTTGCAGATCTTCGAAACGTATTTGGGGTCATTAACGTAGTGTAAAGTAAACTAACCTTTACAAATCAGATGAAGTCTATAACATTTTTCATATTGTCTTTTATTAATGCTAGTATTTCTTTAGACTTGGTTAACGGATTAAATACTATTTTATTACGATTAATTACTATAATGTTTTACAGCAACTACTATGAAAAATATATGTATTTTGAATCTCTAACATATAACATACATTTGACAACCGACAACTTACGCTGGAAGATAAACAGTTCACGTAACTTGAATAATGCGGTAGTATATATCACTATCCTTGTGTATTAGTTTAACAAAATTCCTTTTTCAGCAACACTACTTGAGAAATATTGTCGAATGAATAGTTTATCTTAACTTATACGACAAAACAATGACGCAGGTAAAAACTGAGAATAGACGAAGTGTATATATATATATATCATCTAATTTTGGAACATCTAAGTTTGCCATGACCATTAGGAAACAATCCAGCATTGGTGAAATATCACTTAGTTTTCTATTATAAGCAATACCAGCATGTTTAAATAATACGAAGGAAAATTAGTTAAATTACTATTTATAAACGGTGCAATAAGGAGGTCAATAGTTTGTTCCTCATTAATAATAAATTTGCGGATGCAGAAAATGCGTGGAAGCTGCCAAACATAATTTAGAACATTTCAGGAAATTAAAATTTTACTCAAAGCACAAAACTATCCTGAAATTATATGTATTACGGAAATCTTCCTGCCAACATTGGGTAAACAATTGTACCAAACAGAAACTTTGAAACGTTGAATTTCATTGTAAAGAAACAACAGGAGGTGGGTCGGTATAATACCGTATTCTTATGCATTGCACTAATAAAAATAAAAATATTTGTTTTTTTGGACAAAAAGTTAGACGAAAGGAAAGAAAACAACAACGTTACTTTCGGTGCTTATACAAGTGTATATTTAAATAAAAACAAAAATGTACTTGGGAAATCGCTTGGTAAGTTGGAATTTTTTTGTTGGAGTAATTTATCTCATCATAGTGATAAAATAGAACCAAAACAAGGAACAACATTTTATAAAAACATAAAATTGAATTATAAAATATGTTATCAAAGATAACTTGTTCTTTTCCTCTTATCTTTTCCAACATTCAACGGGAAGCAATCTTCATTCTTCTTTCACCAAGAAAAGAATTAATTTTATTTCTATTAGTATTGTACTATTGCTGATGCTGTTGTATTTACCCTATAAGCATAATATATAGACGTTATGTTATAAACAAGTAGTTCTTCCAATTTGAAATAAAAATCTTATCCCTAAAATCTACAGTCTTAAGGAAATTCTAGTGACGTACTATTTATCTATATACTAGGACGCAATACGGTAAATTACAACTGTAAGTGTTTGACACTTGCCACTGACGTAATTAACAACATAATGCTACTGAAAAGATGACGTTTTTCATTAAATCAACATATATAAGGATATCCTGAATATTATTGAAAAATCAATAATAAGGATATGTAAAATATTTTCATGTTTAAAAAGTATTTTATACCCATTTCATGCTACAATAAGTCCGTCATTACCATTTTAATACAAGATTAAACAAAGCTTATTAATTAAAGTACTAAATAAACGTGAAATGTACATTTGTAGATTTTTTCCTTTAATTTAAAGTCTTATCACATTCAATTAAGAATCTAACGATAGGATGAAAATTACTACATGTTAACACGCAATTGTGCATTTAATTTCTGCATCACTACCTTCTATAAAGCGCGACAAAGTTGCTTTTAATTAATATTAAAAACCGAAAAAGCTTTTCCATAAATTTCTACGTGCTGTTGGATTTCCTAGAAAATTCACGTATATAGACGATCTTCATTCCTGTCTGAATCTTCATGTAAAATTCGCATATATTACTATACGTGTATACATATCAAAAAGAAGGCGCCTCCCTTTCGCTTTGAAAGTTTACCTCTTTGTCGGATAAACTTTATCTTCCACGCGTATTATACGGGAACCTGTTTGAAATTTTAGCGCTGAATGTACTGCACCCAACTCATATCAGCGACTATGTTCGCGACTGTACCATGAACGTACAATGCCGGCCAGATATGAAGGGGCGTTACCATGGATACGGCATTCCGCCAATGAAAGCCTTCATTACTTCATAGCACGCCACGATGCCGCCGCGGGAAAGCACCGACAATTAGCATATTCGGACTGTAATGGAGTACGGTCGCCTTACTAGAGTTTGCTGTATGTATTCGAATATGTTTATATGGTATATTTTGGGAGCAAAGAATACTGCAGAAAGTATATCTGTTATCGAGGAAATCTTTTTTGTATTCTTATATAAATTTTCGTCCCTATGGCTAAAATTGGTGTTACCTGAAGTCAACACTTTTACTAATTTAAGTTTATCTATCAAAGTTATTGGTAGAAGAAGCAATTGTTAATTGTTTTTTATCCAGAACTTTGTAAGGTTCGTTTTATATCATATTTTTTTTACTATCCTAAGAATAATATTGTTACATATTGGAGTTCATAAAACGCCAAATTCGACGTTGTTTCAATTGGGAAACCTAATAATAATTCTTTTCACAACATATAACGATCTCAATGGATTCTTTTTCAATAGTAAAGAGAGACGCGGAATTCCTTCGAATGTGTTTATTAAAAGGAATGAATCAGTTGCAATCTTTGACTTGACTCGCTACGTCAGGAAAAAGGCCAGCACTGGGATTACAAATCTTACTACAGTGTTTTAATGATTAATCTAAGGGGTTATAGGATTCTATAAGATAATCTTGCATCGCAAAACTTGCTAGGGAGGTGATAAAGCATATTGATTACTAGTTTTAAAGAGTGTATAACAGTAGAGAACTATTCGCTGAAAGAATTAGGTAATAAGACGAAAAATATATCTGCAGAGGCGTGTGTATTATATAATAATAATTATACTTATTAAGAGATACAATAAAATTATTAAGATATCACATACTGAACTAATTGAAATTATGTATTTTTTCAGTGTTAATACATTAGAAAGCCACAATTGATTGGAAAATTCCACTGCTGCTGAAATAGTTTATTGGAATCTATGCAATTACACATTAGTCAGAAACAAATATAATTAAAATAAATTACTTTTTTAATGTCAAATACAAACAAATTTGCAACATCATTGTCTCGTGTTCTCATGCGACCTATATTATCAGAGTTTAGTTATATAGTCAGTAAATTTTATTATCTGCTTTTTCGTTCTACCGATAATCAGCACATTACATTGTTGAAGAACGTGACACGTTCTTATTTTGAAAGAATTTTGTGTTATATCTATTACGTTTATGTTACTTAAATAACTCTTAACAGGAAAATACTGTTGAGAAACAGTTTCTAAGTCGGTACTTCAGCTTAAAAAGATATTATATAGGAAATAAGACCAAGTTTTAAAATGCTACTATCAAAAATGAACGTAACATAAACGATATACACAGTATGCCGGAAAAATAAATTTAGAGAGAGTTACTAAGGCTATCCGTTGAAACAATATACAGACATCATCTCAGCAAAGTAAATGACGGGGAGGTATCTACAATCCTACGTTCCTCCACTATAGCTATAGCCATGATGTAGTAGGACAACAACTGATTACAGGGGAATACTGCAGCGAGAAAGAATAACGGGAGACGCACATGCGTATTACAACCGTTGACTTTGCTGTATATTTTCTCTACAAAACGAGATCTCTGGCAATAAAATGGATCAAATGGTAGTTAAGTTATAGTGCTTAAAGTGACAGGACTTTTAATCGGTTCTTTACAAAAATACTATGGAACAACGAGCTAATATTAAATTTTGTTTCAAGCTCGGTAAAAGCTCTACAGAAATGAACAAAGTAAATGGTGATGACAGTTTATGCCGTTCGCGTGAATTCCAGTGATATAAGCGACTGTGGTGGATGGTGGTGATGTTTTGGAAGGCCAGCCCGTCCAAGAAACAAAGATGGCGAGAGGTTGATAAAAAAAGTGCGTGAAATTATCAGATACGATGCGAGTGCGCCTGTGAGATGGATAGCGGAAGAATTAAATACGACCAACAACATAATTTATGAAATTTTAACAAAATATTTGAACAAGCGGAAAGTCTCTGCTCGATTTGTTCTCCGTGCCTTAACTAAGGACCAAAAAATTGCTAGCGTTGGACATTGCAAGTAGCTTGTCAAAACAGCCAGACGAAATCACACATATCTGGAATGGATTGTAACAAGTGATTAGATATCCTCAAACAAAACGCCAAAGTGGAAATACCCAGGCTCCCCAAAATCGACAAAATTCTGTTTCCAGAAAACAATGTTAATTTGTTTTTACGACACTAAAGGTACTCTACAGCGAAAATTCGTTCCACAGGGTTAGAATGTCACTAACAAATATTATGTGAGAGTTATGGACCGTTTTTGGAAGAGAATCATTCGAGTGAGGCCCAAGTATCAAGCGCCGGGAAGTTGGTTTCTGTTGCACGATGATGTACCACTACGAAGAACTGTTGCTGTTCACAAATGTTTGGCGAAACAACAAGTCTGTGTGGTACAACACCCTTCATATTCGCCAAACTTATCACCACGTGACTTCTTCCTCTTCCCTAAACTGGAATTGGCTATGAAAAGAACATTTTACGACAATGTTGGACAATTCCAAGCAGCCGTGACGATGATCTGTGAAGCGATTTCGAGAAATGACTTAAAGAATCATTTGTTGAATGTCCCCAGAACTGTATTGATGCAGAAGGCATATATTTTGAATAAAAATAAATGATTTTGGCGAAATAACTAGTTATTTCTTTTAAAATCCTACTTTCTTCGTCATTAGTCAAAAATTGAATTATACAACATTACATTTCAGCTTAAGCTATAATAATGTTCAATAGTAAGAGTAATAGCAATATTCCATGCATTTAGGTCTCTCAACAGCTTTCCTCAAGTACTGGAGATGTGTATCGGGCTGCCATGGGTTATTATTAGAGACCGGATCATATGCAAAGTGGATACATTTGATTTTATTTATTTATTATATTTTGCGTCTATATGTAGATGTCTTACATTGAGTAATAAAGTTAATTAGCGTTAATTAACTTTAATCAGTATAATACCACCTACATATAGACGTAAAATAAAACAAAATATACGCCCTTTGCATATAATCCGGTCTCTAGTTATTATTATTATACCTGTGCCCTTGGTGCATTTTGAGATGTTCGCTCTCAGTACGGAAAACCTCACCGCCGAGAAGCAATAGTTCAGGCGTTCGAATCCGAGACACCGAACCATCAAAGATATCGCAGCAACAACATTTTAGAGGGTGGCTCGTTTATTTGGAATATGTATAAGAGAAATACCCCTATATATTTCAAATATGTATATCCCTGTGGCATTGCGTTGAATTTGAATAATCGTAGATTCTTACTCGAAAGTGGTAGGTTTGCTAAAGGATTGTGCCATTGCATTAGATTTTTCTTTCTGATAATTTCTTCCAAGTGTAAGTAATAAACTTTTTACAATATGAAAAATGTTGAAGGAGGAAATCAATAATAATAGTTAATTGTCATGAAAAAGATTTCACAGAAGCTAAGGATAAATATCTCGCTGAAAAGCTATACCTAACATAATAAAAATAGTGTCCGGGAAAAAAACGCCTATGCTCGGTAGATACACAGCGTGCCGAAGAGTTTTAATACAATTTTAATGTGTGTGTATTGTCATATAACATTTTAAATAAGTTTTAAGGAATTTGTGGACATCAATCATAAATCACTTAGAATAATTTTCCGTTGGCTTTTTTCAATGATAATTGAAATTTCCTTGGAGGAACAAGGAAATTTTAATAATTTGTGGACATATCGCAAAAGGTGCGATGTTTTGTAAGAAATAAAATTTTTCGGTACTATAAAAAGACTGAATTGTTCCTGTTGTAATTTGTAGAGTGTGGGTTCCATTGCCGATTGTTGTCTTGAAGAAGAAACAGTACAACCCCAAAGTGCATCGCAAGTAAAATAAAAAAATATGTAAATAAATCAAGTTTGATTGTTTTGCTTGGCTCAAAATTCCCGCCAAAGAGATAAAATATAGTAAATTGAAGAATGATTACAGTAAATGAAAAATAATAATAGAAATTAAGAAAGCAAGAGATGAGGTGGAATAAGAAGAAATAAGCATAGCAAGATTAATGTCTTGTTAATCATCAGGCTGTCGCTTTATGAATTGTTTGTTATGCAAATAAAGTTAGTCACAAACAACTAAAGAACTATAAAAAAAAGAACATGGACAATTCATTATAAGTATTACTAAAGTTTTCCATAAGTTTGGAACATAATTTTTAAACAGCTCCTGCAATTCATCTGTAGGGAAGTTAACAAAAATTTCAAGTGAGTAGTAACGTAATATAAAGAACAATGCGGACGTTGAAACCATTTGGCAGACAAAAGCGTGCATCCGTGACCTAATACCTATTTCCCCCTCCATCTAATTTTTGGTATGTGCTTAATGCCGTTAGAATCTGTATAGTATGTTTGACTATGCAAGGATCCAATTAATTCATTAAAACTACGGAATACGGGCAAGCACAAATAGTAATTATGTAATTTTGATGAATGTATAGTCTAACTTGCATTTAGTAATTGTATATTAACAAGCACTTCCACATTTATAAATTTGATCTAATCTTTCATAATTAATTAATAAATACAAAGTGCGTGATAATGGAAAATAATAGTGCATGTGATTATAAAAGAATGTTTAATTTTGTATTTGATTTATACATAGAATTCATCAAAAAATTGGAAGAATATATTACACACGTAATCTGTTTCGAGCATAATCATTTGAGGCGTATTAAATACTCTATTTATAATACACCTTAGTAAGAACGAAACTGGAACTAACTGTAACAATGAGAGCGGTGAAAACATGTTAAAATATAATTAATTAAATTTTCATTTAGAGTAACCTATGAATTTCATTTAAATTTAGGAACACTGTAAAACAGTAATATTTCGAAAGTCTACAAATTTAGTTCTGCTGTATTAAAGAGCGATTTATTACTGATTTACTTTCATTGTCGTAAGTATTCGAGATATAAGTACTTATATATCATGGAGTAACTTTGCATTGTAATTTCCGTGATAATCCAATACTTACTACATGTAATGCAGTTTTAATATGGTTATAGACTTCTAGACTTTTTAAATGTGCTGGTGCGTTGAAGTATGGCTTCTATAAAACCTTTGTTTTAAATCGAAGTGAAATATTTTTAATGGTTACATGTAAAGTAGCGATGAACACATTCAGTCGTGAACTATAGCCCCCAATTCAAACCAATCATTTTGTGGAATGCTATTTACTTTTGATACGCAGTGCACTCTGCCACGGCGTAAGCTACATATTACCCCCATTCCTAACCCAAAATAATATGTAAATTGATATAAACATGTTATACATATGGATTATTGCATTTTGTTAGATTGTTCAGCTTATTAAGAGTTACATACTATCAATACAAAGAGATTGGTTCAATACATGTTTGATGTCAATTTAAAGCAATAAAAATATTGATTCCATTGCCTATTTAGGTTAGTATAACGTACTGTTGCTATTCGACAAATACGTTATTCGGGCAACATTGAAAATGTTATTAGATGAATTAGTATTGTACTTTGTTTGAACAGTTGCAGTCAATTTTACGTAACTGATTTAACCATCTACGCTGTTTGAGCATACACTCTGCGAAATTACACTAGTTCCATATGAACTTTTGAACAGGATTTTTGGTTTTCTTAATATCTTTGGCAAATTATGTATTGAAGATAACGCTGAACTATAAAGAAACACAAGTGCAAGACGAACATATACGAATAACATATACATTTTCAGCCATTACCTTTCAGTGTACAAAAGCCTTTAAACATCTTGTCAATAATAATACGATAGCCTCCAGGGACTAAACTCTGCGATAATAATGCGTTGGAATGATATTTCTATTTCAACATTGAGAAAAGACAGTATGAAGACCCGGAAGTTTTTTAAGTTCTGTTCAAAACTTTATATGGAACTACAAAAATTTCGTTGTGTGTATTCAAACACAAGAGTTGATTGAATTAGTTATTGGCTGAAACAGCCTATCTTTTTTCGTAGTGGAGCAAAGCCCTTTTACATGAGTGTGTTTACAACATCGCATTAACTTAATCATGCATACATTTCCTAGTATGTATATTTATATAATAATTCGTGCCTCCAATGTAAATTCCTTCAATTGCCATTTGTTATTGCAAATTCTATTGTAAAGTTTAAAAAACATTGCTACAATATCTATAAACATGGATTTACCTACAAAAATCTATGATTCATACTATAGGTAACATGTTCTTGGCAGTGAAATAGTTCCACAGAATTTCTGTGTTCTCAGTATATAGCTAAACTATATTGTATAAAAATGTTACAAGAATCAGCATTTCGTTATGTACTATTCCCATCCATCTGTTAACTACATTACCTCAGATTCTATTGCACTTTACTATTAGTACAGTTAGTAGTAGACGATCAAGAGCTGAGCATATGATAAGAAATTATATAGGCCTTTTTAATACAAACATACTTCCTTATTCTTGCACGTGCTTATTTAACGGAAAATTTCGTTCCAAATTCACATACGTCGGTTATGGGAACATGCCGATGCGAAGTTATTTAACAAATGAAGAAGAAAATAAAGTAGGAAATAACCGGAGAGATACAACAACAATGAGAGATTAATCTGGAAAGCTTAATGTAAAGCATGAAGGATGCTGGTGCTATTCCTATTTTCGCGCTCGCTGAGCCGCGGCGTACAAAAGCACACATATCGGCAAATGGAAAATGCCTGGTGAGAATATAATGTGTCGTAAAATTTTTATTGGGTTTTATGCTGCGCACCCGGCGAAATTTCTTTTTGTTCTTTTGGCGTTATTGCTTCAGCGGTCTCGGCGGATTATTGCGTAGTAGATATTCCGAGAAACGTCTTTTCAGAAACGGTATAAAGGAACATAAAACGTATGGTATAGATATTTGATAAGGATAATTCACAATAGTAAAGAAGTGTAATAAATGATTTAATTGTATTAGATAAAGCTTAAGTGTCATATTATTGCGTAACATTCCTCTCATTAACAATAGTCAATAAGTTTGCGGTACATAGATTTCAAAAAAGATAAATTTCTTAGAGAACGCTTAACTCTAGATTACATTGTTTTTGTAATTATACACTCCCTAGGTAAGCAAAGAATTAAAACATCGGATATTGGAGGCGATTTCTTTTTATGGAAACAATATTAAAACTTTTATTTCGAAAAAGAAACCTTTGCGTTCATTTAAGAACCAGTCAAGAAACAGTTTTGCCTGATCAATGAGCACAAATAAATATAATGCTAGAAGCTGTTGTTACTTTATTACGGCAACTTTAGTACGAGCGCTGACAAAAATCAGAATTTCTTTTCAAAAGAGCAAAAATTATTGAGACAAGTGAACTGAAATTGGTAAAAAACTGACAAGATATTTATTGCTACAAGTCAACAATCCTTCCGTGAAAGTGTTGAAACATGTCCAAACTTATAAATTGCGCAGAACCGTATAAAAACGTATGCTGCGTTGTGTCCCTCGTAGTAAATTTTTCGATCTGAAGTGGAGGTGTACGTGCAACATATTACAAGAGAGAGACAGAAGAGAAGGTGGTTGGCATTATTTTCCTAAGAAAATTATCGTGGTCGCGCTTTCTGTAGAAAATGTGGTAAAGAGGTGTTGGGATTGATCGACAGACTTATGAATGGTAATGGAGGCGGTGTCAGTAAAAAATGTAAATAAATTTCAATCGTCAAATAAGGAAGAGGAAGTGAACAAACTTTAGCTATAAAATACATAAGAAACAGAAATCTAATAAAGGTGGAAAGTTTGTGTGGTAATATCAATTTTAATGTATGTGCTGGTTGCTGTAGCAGCCATAGTAATCGCGATATTTAAAACACCTTTGTTGTTAGAGCAGATTAGTCAGAAGACAAGAATTAAGCAATCAGATGGCTAGAACCACTTTGGCAACAAACCACAGCTTCAGGTCACCAGAACATAAAGAAGTTCGATTAGCAATTGAAATGCTAATGCTTCCACCTTCGGGCTTCAGTTATCATGAGTTTTTCTAATCAGTATACTGTAAAAATCTAACAAGCAACTCAACTTTTCGATATACGGCCAAACTTTCATGATGAACAAATAATTTGTATAGTTTTGATAACAGAAAATAAAAATAATTTCTTATTAGAAGGTATAGATGGATTCGGGGCATTCACATACATTCGATTTTCTTACAATATGTATAATGTAATACTGTAATACATGAATATGACACCAAGTATAACTGCAAGGTAACTAACTTTGTCATAAACAACGCGGCTGATATGAATAGTAAAACAGGAAAATTTAATTTTTGAAGTATCCATTACAGTGTAGGTGTTCTGTCCATATACTGCATTTGCTTTCCAGATTTGAAGATGGCGCAATAAACTAGAAGCACTACCACAAAATATTCTTTAGGATACACTTTGTAACAGTTTTGAAATGGTCGGAACTATTACAAATTTGTATATCAAGATGGTATTCATCCAATGATTTTTAAAATTATTAAGATGAACATCTGTGATGCTGGGCAAAACTCCGCGGAAACATACGATCTTATGTTCTTGTGTATTGAAATAAAAATCAGTTTGATTCTGATTTTATTGAAATGATTTAGATCATCTTAATATTAATAACTTTGATATGATTTGATAAATCATGAGTGAAATGCAGGTGTCTTATTGTGTTAATATAGCGACATATCGTTACTAGCGCTCACAAACTTCAACACTTCTTTAGACAGAAATACAAATTATTATACATGTAGTAATGCGAAATTAAGCCTTTAAATTATGTTCTGAAAGTTCTGTTTTGTTAAGTAACGTTTGAATGATGCTGTATGTCACTTTTGAACAGCGATGTATATTGTATAATATTTCATAATACATACATATTTCTATTTTTGCTTTTCTAAAATATGTCATGCATAAGAAGTCTTACGGACATCTGGGGAAATTGACGATTACTACAGGTCCCGAACACAATCCGCCTTCGTTAAAGTGTTCGTTGGTATTGTCTTAGGCAAAGTCCGACCACCTTAGCGAAACTGGCGGATAAAGTAGACCTTGTACCCTACCTAACGCGACGGCTAATGCTGTCCGTAACGGTAAATCCGACAACGTAAATGTTAACATCCGCATTTACTTCTGCATATTAAATTTTATTTTCGCAATGTATATAAATCCGCCATCTTAGAACGTCATCTCGTTAAAAGAAAAGAAATTGTTGTTTTATGTTCATTTGAAATTTGTAAATAAAATCAAATAACCGTATTCACCTGCTTGATTCATAAAGGAACTCTGGAGTAAAGCTAGCCACGGGATGATGGTTTATAAACGCTGCTTAGAATCATATTATTATTAAACAATATACTCTTAGAACACACAACAGCTTTCAAACACATCTCACTGTTTGTAACTAATTTCCATATCGATATTATCGACATTTATCAATTGACACCTTATTCCGTGTAATCGTTTTGCACAGCAACATCTAGCGTCGAGAAGATCGAAGATCCGAATATATTTTCTTCTTTCGTACTTCTTTTGTTCGGTAAAATGAAAAGAAGGAATACCATTTTATTTCGTATATTACATTTTCCGTATATTGAGGTTAGGAAAATTAATTACTCAACCAGAATTGAAAAGAAAGAAATACCTTAGGTAGCGAAACGTTTTTATGGATAAATTTTAATAAAGTTGATTATGTTGAAATCGGTTTTTTTATATGTGGTGAGCGCTCCAACAAGGTGATAAGCTTGTTTTCTGGTGATAGCTGTAAAAGCCGTAAAATATAGTTAGTGTATGTAACTTTAAGTTTGCTGCTAAGAAGAAACTGATCATTTCGAATATCAAGAGAGGAAATGTTAATCGTATTTACACGCGTATCAGTATGGGACGTTTAACTATAAGTAAGTATCTTTCTGCAGTTAGTTCTTAAAATCAGTTGATTGCAAATACAATTCAGTAACATTTCTGTATGTTAAATCAGTTATTAAACAGTGTCTCTGAAAAATATCTCAAACATTTGCTCCGTATTGTTAGCGTTGCAGATATTAAATATGTAGTAGAATCTGGTCATACCGTATTTAATCAAGATATTGCTCTCATGCACCAAAAGGAAAACCTTGCGAAATATATCATGTATAAAACAGATAAAGTAAATAAAGACAGTAGTTTTCTGGTGCTTTTATTTTATATTCTTGAAATAACATTATTAAACAATACGCTCAGAGAAATTTTTGTAGTTCCATGTTATTATGGATTATGGTATTAAATAATCCCATTCAAATAATGGAAGTGTTTGGTGAATGTTTTAGCAATGCATCTACAGTATTTTAAATGCATAGGAACTCAAATGTTCTAGTACTACGCTGATCATCAGCATAACTTGTATTGGTACTGGTGAGATCTCGATGGCTAGAAGAAATCAAGAGATAGCTCTGTGTTTGGTATTGACTGTTTCGAGCTTCAGTTAACGTGACTGTGCGATTGCATTTGTTAAACCACTGCTAGAGATATTTAATATTGATTCCTTAGAACTACGTCCAAAACAAACTGACTGCAAATTTCTATTTACTTTACTTAATAATGATTTTGATGTCCTTGAATTGTTGAGTGAAAGCAATTTCGTTGTACCACGTTTAGGATCTAGGCAAACAGATATATTTTACTGTTTCGTACCTAGAACAAATATCGCCATCAGGTCCCCAATATATAGAATACAGTTTCAGCTCTATGGCGTTTGGTAAGTCAGATATACATACCTGCTGCTTACCATCATTATTGGTAATATGTAAACCGCATTCTCCTTTTTCCTTTTAACCACTGGCGAATTTAAAGCAATTTGGATATGATTGTAGATAGTTATAGTACGATATAGTTAGTTTGATCTACCTCTTCTTTTTCTTCTTAGTTTTATGTTTACTTGTGGGTAAGTTGTTTTACATATGTACATTAATTATAAAATTTTCTCTTGTAATTGGATATTATTTTATTGTTGGGTAATAAGGTATTATTATTAAATCTTATCCATATTGACTCTTGGTATAAGTTCAACAATTTCTACCCAAATATTAAAAAATGCAGTGTTGTGCAGGACAACTAACTACCTAGAGTATGAATACGGAATAGCTGATACAGTTCTTTGACGTTGTTTTAGTGCAAATAGCTTAGACATTACTTTTTACAGTTGACTTAGTTTTATAAACTACATTAATGTTAAGGTTGCCAGTACTTACCGTATTTTTGGTATTATATATAGAAATTGCAATGATGTTGATAACGTAAACTGTTGGAAGCTATTATATTATTCCTTTATTTGATTGGTTTGGTATCCCATTTATTCTGTACACATCACTAGTAGTGGACGACTGTAGAAGTACTTTTTGAAATTTTTCAACTCAATTTATCCTGTTAAAGTTAGTTAAGTAAAGTAAAGTTAAAGAAGTTACGATTATTCATTATCATTAATACTATCTACATTTAGAGCTAGGTTTACAGCGTTTTCTTATCTTGGTGTTATTTTCTAGGCATTCTTTTAGATGTGTTTTAGAGACATAGTATGTTAAAGATAAAATGTTTATATAATCTCTATCTAATTATATAAAATTGACTGCATGTATCTCCACAACAAATTACAGTTTAATATGTCCTTCATGATATGGACGTTTTTATTTACCTACTTGTAGAAAACACATTATGTTTAATTCACCTCTGTATGTCCTGTGTAATAATTTTAACATAATTTGTAAAAAAAATTGACATTAATTTTTGTTCAATAGATGATATTTTGAAAAATTTAGAAATTTGAGATTAATTTTAAATTTTGAATCTTATTTTACTTTTACATACATATGTACATATATAGTCATCAATATATAACTCGCTTGGTATTTCTCTTTACAATATCTTCTGTATTTGGGTTGAAAGCAAGTCCTTATTATCAATATTATACTTTATTTTTGTAGTTCTACAAAATTAGGTAGACATTGTACGATGTCAGGCACAAGAAATAAATACATATAACGGTTCTGATAAAATCTCTGAGAAATATTAGGAACAGGGGCATATGTCAATAATATGCAATTCATTAGATTCAAGAACGAATTGAAATCTGCCATATAGAGGTGCTGCAATGAGATTTCTGTTCGAACATTGACCAAGTTGGTAGACAGTATTATACTTTCGTGCATAGGCTGCCGAGAATATGAAAAAAGAAAGAAATATTGTATTCAACAATATATGTGGGAGTATGGAAACTTATATACTGAGTGTATAATCGCTGAGTGGATAATATTCAAAGATAACGAAGAACATTTGAGGCTATTAAATGTAAAGCTGTGTGTGTGTGGCACCATAAATGCAGAAGCCTGGACGGCATGATAAATAGAATTTCGTAAGCAATTTTAATTAACAGATTCACTCTCTTTGAACCAAAAGGTAGAACACTATGCCAATTCGTTTTTCAGTTTTCTGCATGCACACTCTTTATCAAAGTGGTTGCAATTTGAAATATTTCTATTAGAATAATAATGATAAAATCAAAACTACACACAATACTGTTGATTCTACGTTTCTCAAAAATTCCAGTTTGTCTATCTGTAATTCTCGAGTGACTTTGACGGTTACTTTCTTAGCAACAAGCACAAATATCACGTTTAAACGTTAACAATATGCGCTATGCACGCAAATCGTTAACTTGCTGTTCTTACCTATTTGCATTGTTGTAATAGCATTCGTTATACATCAGTCAATTATCTGAGTGCAGCGTGAAAAAATGCAGCTACTTATATGCGATAACGCCATTTGGTTTCAGCAGTTTTGCAGTAAGTGTCGTATGTAATATTTTCAAGCTATAGGTTGACGGCGCACAAGTATGTTACATGCTATTTTTTATGAACGTTTTGCACGCGACGCGAACCGACCAACCAGTGCTCTAATAATAAATTTGTTTATTTATGCGCTGCCGTAATTAATGGATGTGACTTTTGCAAGAACACATACCCACATGGTGCAAGAATCTATTTATAAGTGCACTTAACAGTTAAGAAATATTTCACCGTATATGGTTGGTACATACATATATGCATGTGCTGTATGTGTTCAAACGAGGTTCTATTTTAATTGCGCCATAGGATATTGAGTTTATTCGCTGATGACCTCTGAGTTATTTGAAGAAACGGAATTATTCGAATTTTCTAAAGTTTAATGAATCTTGTAGTAAAGCGATTACATCTTCAAAATGAATTTGGTTTATGATAAGCCGTTCAATTTGAATGGTGATTGAAAGCATCTTGCTTAGTGGTGCGGACAGTAACTTTATACTTTCAAAGTTTAAATAGACGCAGTTGAGAAAAACATTTTTGAAATATTAGCAAAAAAAAAGGACATACCGTAGTCCTATAATTATTCGTCCATTTCTCTTCCATATCGATACATAATCACTGGAAAGGCATGACTGTTGCGGACAACTACTGTAGTAAAACAGCAAATTCCAATTATAAACTAGATCTCAATTATAATGTAGAATACCAAATATTTAGTTATAAGGTATTTACAGAATACAATACGAAGATTTCATGACATTACATTACATCGTTGGCACCGAGTGATAGTTTGGGCTTTCATTCTATGTCGACCAGCAGAATTTATCGTGTCCCAGTAATATTAGATGTGTCAAACAGAGAGGATCTGATTCTGCATACAATAAGACAGTGCCAGAAAATTTGCTTCATTGTCCTTCTCTTCCAGACAAAGATGGCAGCCTTTCTCCTGGATGAGGTTTATTCTATGTAGATATTAGCTTTGTCCGCCATGGCCTCTAAGGATTGCAGTTAGACAGCCGACAGAATCCTTATCCAGCTCTATAAACCTCCTGGTTCTACATCGATTGGACAACATAAATGCCTTTGTATGTACTGATTGACCTGCAGTAATGAATTGTAAGATTTTTGATTAATTATTATCTTTGTATTTTAATTCTTCTTAATATCTGGTTACTTGCCTATTAGTTTAGATGACGTTTTTGGAAGGTTTTAGGATTAATTAGATTAGCCACTGATTTCAAGTGTCATTCTTTTTCAACTATTTCGTGTAATTCTGTCTTGCTCCTTATATCTCTCACAGCATTTTATGTTCTACAGATTTATATCTGAAAATTATACAACTAGAGTTAACTTTCACGCACTATGTATATTCCGGCGATTATCTCGCTGATAGATTCATTTCAGTCAGAAATTATCCACTGCACCATAATTCTTGTTACATATTTTGACAGAAATTACACTTTTGAGGTGGTTCGGCAATAATCTGCATTAAAAGGCCACAATCTTTTTTTTTAGTTTCATTGCTCTGCTATATTTTTTCACTTATAAAGGTTTTGTAGGCTATTTCAATTAATGTAGTCCTTTGCAAAACTTAGTATATATAATTCACAGTTTGGGATTGTGCAAAATACATGTTTATAAAAATATCTTGAACAGCTGATGTAGTTACATTTAGTATAAGCCCACCTAAGAAGTCAATTAACAACAAATTCGATGTGAAGTGTGTAATAGAAGGATCAAGTATCTAAAAGTATAATACCATAATAAGCCACCACAATATACAGCTACGTAATTCATATTTTCACCCACATTTGTTTATTTCGCCTCTTTCTAATTGTTTCATGATTTACGCCATGTTCATGGAAGTTTTTATATTTTCAAGTCCAATCTTGAAAATATAAAAAATAATAATGGACAAAATATAAAACAAAAGAGATTAATTAATTCTATATAAACATACCACATATTTATAAACAATAAACAAACAAAAATTTCTTTTCACCAAGATACTCATCGTTGGGGTTTAAAACAACTTGAAGTACACACGGCATTCCATTTATTAATCTTCTAAAGCTTCTATGCAAAAGTTATTCCAATCCAAAACTAATCGGTTTTCGGGTTAAAACTGCGTTGGTAATTCGTCAGTATATCGAAATTTCAGTCATCACAGCTGCACCATCTTGATAATAATATTCTGACAATGTCATCGACATGCTCGTAAATTACTACCAAAGATGTTCCAGCTTGAGGTTGCTTTCTAAATGTAAAATAGACCAAGAAAAATATTTAAAATGCAACAATATTTTAAGTGACCTCCTGCTACACACATTTCTCCATTCCCTTACTAAAATTTCACGAATACCATCAATAAAGTTCTTCTTAGGATCAGGGATAGTTTTTGGATTGTTAGCGTAAACTTTCTGCTTTAGAGAAAAAAGTCTAAAAGCGTTAAATTGCATGATGTCACCCAGTTGACGTGACCTCTTCTGGAAATTACTTAATTACCGAATCATTGCCAAATTTTGATTTTCTTGCATTAAATTTTCTTTTAACAGATTTATAAAAGTAAGGTCTTCGATAAACGATTTTGTGGAAGTACTACATACAATTCAATGAGATGATTCGTAAAAACCAAACGTTAATTCAACATAAAACATATCAAAATATTTCAGTGCTAAAGGAAAAACTATAAATATAATAGTAGAACGAAAATAGTAAGCCACACAACCCGAGAAATGAAAGTCATGTCAAGGCTAGTGATAAAGAATATGTATTTACGTAACAATTACTTTTAACGTTATCTATTTTAGCTATTTTGTTCGTAACTGCACATATTACAATGCTACAAGGTATCCTGAAATATAGAATTGGAAAGAATAAGAAATAACTTCTAGAAGATATTAAAACGTTGAATACACAAAAAAGTAAGAAGCTTTCTTGTATATTGTGAACAATATTTTCCAGTTAATTTTATCTTCAATTTGTTACATATTTGAGTGTTGTGGTTATATTGAGAAAAAGATTCTTAAGGTACCCCAAAGCTAAAGATTAGTTGGATTGATATCAAGACAATGCCAAGCGCTAATGATCTCTTGGCTACATTACAGTTTTGTAGTTATTTTGTATGACATTTGTTTTATAAAGATGTTCTATTTTTTGTTTAAATGTTACTGATTTGCCAGCTATTGTGATTTGTAAGGTTTTAAATTATTATAGTTAATAGTTTGGGATAACATTCTAGCGCAACATAGTTTTTGGATGTTTCTGATGTAATACCTTTTTTTGTTGTTTTTGGGATTGTTTTTGGTTTTATACATTTTTCTGTTTATATGTTTGTTTATAAAATTTATAGGACAGTTGTTCTTAACTAACATTTCATTGATTTTTAAAAGATCTTCATTAATATCTTCTTTTACTAATATTGACCAACTGAAGTATTAATAATAGTAATTTTTATATTTATTAGGTGCTATAGAGTTGAGTTGTTAGTAAATTGTCTACAATAGGGAACTAACACTATTGTTTCAATTTTAGCTTCCTATTGTAAATGATATTCGAGAATGAAGGGAGTTGAATGCTATTAATACACTCAGGGAAATTTGAGTGAATATTTCGATAATATATATATAGCAATAAATAAACTTTTGAAGATGTTTAAAGGATTTTTTTACACTGAAAGGTAATGCCTGCTTTCGTAAGATGTCTGTCTAACTCCGTGGACCTATAGAAATTTCGCTGTTTTGAGTTACCATAACTGTAAATATTCTCTGTATAAAATATAGTAATTTTTTCAATGTCATTATCTCTTCTATTTGTGTTTTCAGCATTAACTTCGATGCATAATATCGAAGATATTAAGAAAACCAAATACTCTGTTCAAAAGTTCACATGGAACTATAGAAATTTTGCTGCGTGTATATCAGTTTGTTTATCGATTGATAATGCTAGAATACAAACATCCATATATTTTTGAAAGAATGTAACGCATATTTTATTTTCCTAATACTTAACATTTTAACTTTTCCATAATTAAGTTAGAGATTACCGTTGAAACGGGGGAATACATTGCTATTTCTAAAGTCTGTTGGTATGTTTTTTAGTTCCTTGATGAACTTGTCTATCTTCAACCCATTAAATCATAAGTTCTGTTGGAATATTAATTTATGTTGTAATTACGTCTCTTGTTCTTAGTATATTTCTCTTTTATAATGAATTCAATAGGTTTCCCAAAGCTTTTGTGATCGTATTTGCTGAAAATTTAATAGATTGTATGTACGGTGTTGGACACTAGAATTTCTAGGTTTTAAGAATAGAATTCAAAGGCGAAAGTAAAAAAATTACCCAGAAAATTGATGCACCTCAAAAATAGTAAGTTGTATATTAAAATAATATTCCATTACAATTTACAATACATATATCGTATGTTACTAATAAAACCATGTATATTAGTTACTTTCAACTGTCTGGATGTTTTTCCATCAGTAATCAATTCTTTTTAAATATTAGTAATTTAAAAATTCAATAGTAAATCTCTATAATAAAAAGCAACAATTGTACCTTACCAAATGATTTTCATATGTACAACCGATACTGAAGTGAATATCGATGTCATTTTAACGTAGTATTGTATAAAGAAAAAACACTATTACAATAGATTACGCTCTTAATTTATTGACGAAAAACATCCATTTGCGACTATTCGACGAATTCCATTAACACTAAACACGAAAACGCGAGACGACGTGATAGCTTCCGATATGACGTTTTATTAAAAAGGCGCAATATTTATTACAACCGGCGCATACCTTTCAAATTCATCGTTGCGATATTTTTCCGTTACTTTCGGGAGGCGCATCACGTCGATCAAATTTCAATTTACATACGTGCGATTCCGCTACAGCGCACCGCTGTCGTTATATATTGCGGCGTTCCACAATCATGTTGTCAAATTGTAAGCGAGCCGGTGACAGGCCATCAGCTGCACTGAAAAATATTCACTACTTTAAATTCAGCAACGCCGCTCGTAACAGAAACATTGCATGAATTGTTTATGCGAAGACTCTCGGAAACATTCGAAAGCCACGCGCGCCGCTCCTGTTTAGGAAGTGCGCTCCTCATAAATAATACACTCTGTATATAACGAATAATCGGAAAGGTACAGAGTATATACCATTTGCAGACGCCAAGTTCTGGAATCGGTATTGTAAATACTTAGCAGAATGAATATGCCTACGTGCCTTATAAATATTCAGGCCTTTCCAATAATATTGTGAGATTCATGCTTAATTATTACATGTGTATACTTTGTATGACCAAGACGGTTGTAAAAAATAGTAAAAATATTTTGTGTTGAATAATAGTAGCCACTGTTATCCACATAAATTATGCAGTTACATAAAGGAGAGTCCTGCATACAGTATCAATACCTTCATATTTTCTAGAGCACGATAGGAGGAACCTGAGTAGACCCTGAAAATAATTTATGTAGTACGTAGGAGAATCTCTTAGCTGTAAATCTTAGGAATAATATTATTTATTTTCAAAATTACACAACATCAAAAGTCAAGCAAAAAGGGAATTGACATAGACAGATATACTAGCGTTCCTAAGTTTGACCGCACCTAATATATTTTGTTACAGTTAAAACTACGAGGGCGACCTGAAATGCTTCCGGAATCGACAAGAGAAACACGGTGCTGGTGTGGTTTTTATTTTTATTTTTCGATGTAGTATCCTCGAAGATCAATACACTTTTTCAAATGGTGCTCCAGTCTCTTCAAGCCGTAAAAAGAGGTGATATTTCAAAGTACGATGTTTCGATGTCTGCAAAATAACCATTTGTACCGGTGATAACCTCCTCATTTGGACAGGACGATGTGCGATAAAACAACCAGGGCATTGTCGTGGTGGAAAAGTACTTTTTTCTGCTGCGAACGGGGCCGTTTCTCCTTCAATACTGCATCGAGTTGGGTCAATAAATCGCTGTAGTATTCGTCTTCGTCCTTCCCTTCTGCAGACAGTCGATGAGTATCACACCTTGCGAATCCCAAAAAATGATCGCCACGACCTTTCCGGCCGATGGAACGCTCTTTGCTTTCTTCGAAGCCGATTCGTCCGAAAAAGTCCACTGCTTCGACTGTTCCTTGGTCTCCGGTATGTAGTGGTGGATCCAGGTCTCATCCACGGTTACGAGACGCATAAAGAAATTCCTTGTATTGGATCTGGGCCAGGCACTCCCCCGAAACCTTCAACCGATTTCGTTTTTGCTCCGGTGTGAGCAAACGCGGTACCCATCGCGCCGAAAGCTTTTTCATACCCACAATTTCGTATAGGATATGGCAAACGCGTCCTTCCGAGATGCCTGTTGTTTCTGCTACCTCTTTCAACTTCAATCGGCGATCGGCTAACACGAAATCATGGATCTTGTCGATGATCTGTTCATTGGTAGTGGTTTTTGGGCGTCCACTGCGTGGTTCGTTACTTGTGTTTGTGCGACCACGTTTGAACTCGCTCACCTAGAAGCTGATGGTCGAAAATGATGGAGTACATCCGCCATGGACCTCTAGCAAAATATTTCGAATTTCCGTGGCTATTTTCCCAGCAATCCGGAAGTGCTTTATCAGTGCACGCAATTCGATTTGATCCATTTTTGCCAAACCGCCTAACTTGCTACACAAAACACGCGCTTAAACAACAACTATTGACAGTAGATGTCTAAATTTTTGATAGTTACCACAAAAAAGGTTGCCCTTGCCGAATAATGAGTCCACTTCAACCTTAGCCATCTCTTGCCGTTTCCGGAAACATTTCAGGTAGCCCTCGTACTTTCAGAATATTTAGTGAAATTCATACTGGCCTTCTTAGAATGGCATTTACAATCTAATGTGACAGTAAGACTTATTTACAAAAACCATTCAAACACGAAAACAATGTATTCCAGTGTTAAATTTAGTGATGGCAATAAAGCAATAGTGCGGTAATAGTAGGAAATTGGGGATGAAAGTGTTTGGAATAGAATTTGAGAATTGAGAAGGGTATTGAATAATCCGCCTGTCTTATAATAAATTGAACATTTAGAGTACATCCAATATATTGCCGATATACTTGAGATGTGTGCGTTTGCGTTAGGAAGAGCCTATTTTATATTGTTAGTTTATTTAATCGGAGACGTGCTAAAGATAAGGGGATTGAATATTGAAACGCGCGTTAGAACATGCATTTTACACCAAACAAATGTTTCAAATAAAGAAAATGCTCGACAATTAAATATTTCTGAGTGTTATGTGCGTAGAGCAGTTTAAAAAAAGGAAGAGATCGGTGGACTTCAGAGCAGAAAACGAAATGGAAGTCTTACCACACCGCAAATTACTGCGGTACTAGAGTTCAATTCACAACTCCGTCAGCCCGTAAGTGTGTCGACAATTGACCGGAGACTAATAAAAGCCGGTCTAGGGGATTGGACAGCAGCAAGAAAACTACGGTTAAATTCTATACACAAACGGAAAAGATTAAGTTGGGTAGAAGTTCACGAAAAGTGGAGTGTAGATGATTGAACGGACGAATCAAAATTCGAATTATTCTGAAGTAAACGCCGCTGCCCTAGGGAAAGAATATTAGAGGACGGTATTTTAAACACAGTGAAACAAGAAATAAAAGAAAAGTAAAAGAAAGAATGACAAAAAGACGTGTATTTGAGAAAAGTAGAAACTTCCAACTAAATGTGAATTAATTGGGGAGGGGTTCATTTATTAACAAGATAACAACCCCAAACACACCGCAAAATGTGATTTATTTTCAGAATATATATGGAGGAGTCCTATCCTTAATGGAGTGGCCGCCACAGAGCCCTGATTGCAATTGCATGCATCTCCTCTGGGATTACTTAGGTTGTGGGGTCCGAACAGAATCTCCGACTAACAAAGCAACATTCTGGAATGCTCTGCAATAAGAAGGCAATGCTACAGATGAATCATATTTGGAGTGATTAGTAATAATAATAATCCATGCTTTCGAACCCGGGACCACAAGACTAATAGCTGAGCGCGCAAGGCAGTGAGCCATCAACCCCGATTCAATTAATTCCAAAGATGCCGCGTATATCGTTTATTATAATGTACTATTTTGTCAATAAAACATTGACAACACAAAATACAAGTTAATGAGTAAAGTTTGTTTAATTAATGAATATTTCGCAAACATCTGTCATCTGTCAGTTTGTTATTTCATAGAGTGCGATCAAACTTATGAAAGGTAATATGTGTGTGTGTGCGTGTCGCGTCAACATAAAAACAAAATATTAACCCATTTCCTGAGCCGATGTTAAACATGTGATCTACATACGAGGGTCACTCCATATGCTTCGAGATGCCACGAAACTAGAGAAGCTAGAGTTGGAAAACACTGCATGTTTAAATACTACCATTCTTAAGTGCTGAGCTCTGACTGTCAGTAGAGTTGCTGCTATCATGGAGCAAATGTCGTACATACGATTTTTCTTGTCAAGAGAACATGTGTGCGCAATGATCAACTACGAATTTAAGGTCGTTTTAAGTGAACAACAACGTTTTGAAGGATTGCAACTCGCATTTGTCGATGACAGTCCTTCACGTGCAACTGTGTTTCAATGGTATAGCGAATTTAAAACAGGACGCATGTTGCTTGGTGACCTGCTGGTAGGCCCTATTCTTCAGTTACCGCTGGAAACATTGAGAGAGTGAAACGAATGATCGACGAAGATCCAAGATGCACCTATCAAGCGATTGGGGCAACTCTTGGGGTTGGATCCAAAACAGTAAATTCAATTTTACATGATCACCTTCGGATGAGAAAAATTGTTACTCGTTGGGTGCCACGCGCGTTTAGCGATTTCCAAAAGGCAGAGCGGGTAAGAATCTCTCGGGAAACGTTAGAAATGTTAAATGATGGACATCGTTTTCTGTCTAAAATAGTAACAGGTAATGAAACTTACATCGCATTTTACGATATTCCTACCTACCTGCCCTATTCGCCTGATTTGGACATGTGTGATTTGTGGTTGTTCTTTAACATAAAGAAACGTTTACATGGTCGAAGTTGCATGACGAAGAATGCAATAGATGAAGCAATTCATCCATTTTTTGAGAACATTCCAAAAGACGACTGGCTTCAGGCTTTTACGTTGTGAAAACTTCGGTTACAAAAGTGTGGGTGTGGTTTTCTTGTATGTCAAAATATGTAGTAGCGTGACCCATCCAATGCTGTTGTTAATGAGTTTATACAGATATTATTTAAAATAGTTATTCTCAAAAAGTATATTTTTACATAATTCAAGTGAATACATTGTGTGAATACGTAGGCTTCCGCGGCCAGAGTTAATAATAAACGGAATACTTCCGGAACTGGACCGTGTCATGATGATATATATATATATATATATATAAAGGAAATAAGAGTAAGAGGAGAATTTTCTTTCTTCTTCTTATTTTTCTTTCTTTTCTTACTCTAATTTTTTTTATATATACCTCATCATCACACGGTCCAATTCCGGAAGTAGTTCGTTTATTATGAATACATGGTGTTTTTATTTGTAAAAATTGTAATATTTAATTACGGATTTGTTTTCTAATTATTCAGTTGTTATTTTCATTATTCCGGACAAAGTTCTGTGCTCTTGACCAAGTGTACATATATATGCGATACGCACTTTTTTCTGAAATCTCAATGATGTTGAATAACTATGAATCTCACCTATTTGCAGGCATTTAAAGGCGATATTTTTAAAGCCTGTTGAAATTGAGGTTAAGGTGTTTTCTGCATATTTTAACATAGAAATCATCTCAGTTTCTATTACGCACCTATCTTTCCTTCATTTGTTTTTTTTTTATTTCTGTTCGACATCTATCTTCTCCCAATGCCATTATTTTCTCGCATAACTATACTACGTATGCGCATTTTTGAACAAATTTAAAACCGTTGTAGTTCGATCGAAAAAGTATACTATGTACTTTCCTTCTACTTTTAAAAAGGAATACCAACTCCTCGTTCATGGTCCGATCGAAGTTATGACCTTAGCGCGCACAGGGTACCGCAAAAGAGTTATTGTTATCGCCGGTTCGAACACACACACACAATTTGGACAACATCTATTCAAATATTTTTCATCCGTGGAATGTGCATATGGCGGTCACCTGTGTGTCGGCCGTTCGGCCGACCTGGACGGCTTCTCCTTTTTCTTGACCGACAACCCGGTAGTCGTTAATTCAGTTCGGAGACAATGCCGAGAGAAAGGAAGGAGACAGGAGATTTCTCGTCAATGTCAGAGGCCGAGTATGCGAGGAACCACGGAATTCTTCCTTATCTCGCCTAATTAAATCGCTTCTGATCGGTTTTGGTTATTGAAAAGATGCATGTAAATTTGTACCACAAAGTTTTAAAAGCAGGTAGTGCTACTGAGATTCTTTGTTTTACGTGGACGAAATTTAATAAATATTTAGTACGAAAGGAATTCATGTTATTTATGGCTTAACACGTCGCGTCTCGTAAAGTAACTATTATATAACACAATTTTGTGAAAAATTTTGCAACAGTTCGATGTTTGCTTTCATTTCACATATTTTTCTATTTTCTCTTGCTCATTAACATTTACTTCCAAAAAGCACAAATATAAAATCGATAAAGGGTGGTCAGAATCATATAAATTTCAATTATTTTGCATGAAAATCATAGGAATAGCGATTAGAATTGTGTATTCAGTTTGATAGCTTTTAATGTCAAAGCATAACTGGAAGTGATTGTCCATGTTCTGCAGAATGTTCTTCACCATGATTAGCGCTACAGCATGGCATTCAACAACTATTCGCTCACATGATTAATTTCTAATGGTGATCTTCACACAATAAACTTTAGATTTAAAATAACCCCAGAAAGCAAAATTTAGCAGATTTAAATCCAGAAATCGAGTACAATGTAGAAATCTTTCGTCTAACTATTACAATACCTGATTGCCGTAATCAGAGGGCGCGTCTTACATGAACTATTGTGGTTTGTATACAAATCCCTCTGAATTGGCATCACTAAAATTTTAAGGTAATTTTCACTGTTGGCAGTATTTTTATAAGAGTGAGGGCCGACGATTCTTTCCACAAACCACACTAAATCATGATGCGAGATGTTGTAGTTAAACTAACATGGATTCTATCAATAGTGTAAATTTTATCCATTTAATTACCCGTTAACATAAAAATTAGCATCATCTCAAAACATCTTTCGATAAGAAGTCTTCAGCCTTTTCCGACTGCTCCAGAGACCAATTGCAGGTTTCAATACGATGACCTGGCTCAGCTTCTATCATGTGGTACAATACTTACAATCTGTAGGGGTGAAACTTATTATATATCTTCTATCTTATATGCGTCTGTACTAATATATAAATTATATTGACTTACATTATACCTTGTATTTTCTTCAATTGAGGGATATCTAGACCATCTTCAAAGGAAATGGAATAACGACCAATAAAGATTCTCCTTAATCTGGTTTAATAAGAACTTGGCATTAATAACAATGTGTCTGCTTGGATCTGATAATACATCTGCAAACATTGCTACATGTAGGTATTAAATTTGTTCCTACGGGTCCCCGTGGTCTAGTGGTAATGATGCTCGTCCGGCGAATGGAAGAGCGTAGGTTCATTTCCTACCGAAACAGACAATTTTTCGAAAGCAAAAATTAACTGTGCTGCTTATAATCACCAATAAAGTAAGTTGTATGAAATAAAATAACCCTCATTGTATAATACACACTGAAGGCAGTACCATGAATTACAACCTGAGTTTTATTTTAGATTATTGCCCTTGTTAAAGTTAAAACACAAACATTTTTGTTCCCTAGATAACAATCTGGTTTTAACCGGAAAAGGCCGGCTGTTTTGCCAGCATTTTATTAAAAATTATTGACTTTAATAAGAAGCGATTGTAGGTATGATTTTGCGGGCGACAAAAAAAATGGTAGTGACCGGGGATTTTTTCCAAAAAAAAGTAAAAAATAAAAGCTTCATTCAATTCAGGTTGGAAAACTGCAATTCTGTCTCCATTTCGTCGTTTCTCTCTATCTCTCTATCTCCTATCTAGTTTTTGAGGTCCAAACATCAGAAAAACTCAGTCGATAAGTTGAAAACAAACAAAATACTAAATTGTTATCAGAAAATGATTCCAAGGTATTAATTATTAAAGACTTTCATTCACTTTTACCATGTATCGCTTACATTGTGTCATTGTTACAGTTCTTTTAAATTGCTTAATATGGAATGTAACACGTTATATTATGTTTATTCTGTAGTTTTCTTTATAGTATTGACGATAATTGAAAATTGGCATTAATTAACATGTATGATTTGCAACAGATTGCAAATTACACTGACAACTGAAAAAAATAAAAATAAGAAACGGAATACAGAGTATAATCTAATAAATGTGGAAAAATGGGAGAATTTATTAAATTTAAAACATAATTACAAGAGGTGATATTTCAAAGAAAACCTAAATCATGTAACATTCACTATAAGATTGTTTCTTGCCGTTACACTTTCTATAGTAATGCATTATAAAGGTACATTAAATACAGATTTTAAAAATAAATACAAATATCGGCACTATACTAAGTTAGAAAATCAACTAAGTGGTGGTAGAAGTATACTAAATACTTAATTTCATATATAAGCTTATGTAACAATAATGGCTATTTCATATTTACCAAATTTTACAACAATTATATTTAATATCCTGCCAAATAACTTTTCGAAAGAGGCAGCCTACAAACAACTTTCTGTTTGCCCCGGGCCCTGCGTTATACTAACGGCATATAGCACAGATTTTCATCATTTCAAGAATTTATATTTTGCGCTACTTACGGGACTGTGCTACAGAAAACGGAATTTTTAACAGGCACCCAGTATAAAGTAATTTATAGTACCTCCACTGCGGCGTAAAGGTCGTCTTTATATCAGTGTGGTCAAAGAGACCCTACGTCGCCAATACGGTGAATAGCGGCACACTGAAAACAGGACAACGAGAAGAAAAAATGTCAGGACATCGCCGCCTTATACACGATGCCTAATAATTTATAAACAGTGGGAGCACTTTACCAGCCGGTAATGGATATTAATAAGTGCATGCTAGTGTGAGTGTGTTGTCGGTGTACGTTACATTAGACTTTTACAGTACCGTCCATGAGTTTCACAGCATTAAGTAAAACAACGCAATCGCATGCATATATAAAAGCAATGGACTCATTCCATTCAAAAGGCCCTGACTATACTTGAAAAAATTAAAGTAACAATATACACCAAGTAAACAATATTACCGTCTGAACAGTATTTATGACGTAATATGCAAGTATTAATACTCAATTGCAAATATAACTAGATTGCAATATTACATGGCACCCTGTGTACTATGCGCTACCGCTGGTTTTACAAAATATAACATAATCCAGATTATATCACTAATAAAGATGGCATCATCCTTTCTACCTGTCGATTCTCTTTTGTATCGTTTTGCAGTCAGGTGTCCTATGCAGAAATGAAAACGTAAATAATACGACGTAGTACCCAAAAGTTCCCAAACCGTAGCAGTAAATAAAAATGCAAAATACGTAGGCCGCCTTTTAAGTTTTTATAAACGACCAGTAGGTGGCGCTGGTAAGATGTGTCATTAATATCTTTATAAAATTTGACTTTTATTGTGGTGAAAACTGGCAGCTTAAAAATTCATCGTAATTTATCTACAATTAGCGTTTAAAAAAAGCAAGTTTGTGAAAAAATGGAAATGAAGATTTTTGTTGGATGATTTTTTACGGTTTAATAGAGACCTTACTCAACAACAATGCACAGAATTGCGTTGTACAACTTTTGGTAATGATGTACCACCAGAGAAAGGTCTTTACAATAGGTTTTCAGAATTTCTTCGTAGTTATGCGTCCGTCAGTGATAATCATGCCAGCATTAGTTCTTATTCTAAAAGAAATCGATATTCTGTGAAACATGATTGAAGAACATCAACATGTGATTTACAATGAGATGGAAACATCCTTAGGCATATAGAAGACTCCAGTAGCTGTGAATATGATCAATTCATACTGTTCCAAAGATTCAGTTATTAAGGATTTGCTAGCATCTAAACGAATGCCTAAAAAATAACACCAAGACAAGAAAACGCTGTAAATACAGCTTTCTCATGGTATTAGTGAAATCAATTCACGAGAATATTTACAGCGTTTTCTTATCTTGGTTTTATTTTCTGGGCATTCGTTTAGACGTGTTTTAAATACGTTATGGTAAGCCTTCAGAATTCACTCACATGTGCAGTTCCCCTTGCACTGCCATTGTGCTGCGCCCTCTCGGGAGAGCAATCCACGAATTGCAGGAGAGAAGGGTGGGAAATTGTACCCGCTTCTTTTCGCTGTGTCTGACTTCACGGACAAATGTTTCTTTCTTTTGGCACTAGTTAGCGCCAGGAATAGTCATTTGTATCGTAGAGTTAGGTATGGCGATAGAAGCAGTGAGAGAATTACATGTGTTAGCATAAAACTGCTCAAAACCACGCTGATGACGCCGGGGAGGCAGAATCATGTCCGCGTGTTAGCGTTTTATGTCTCACATGTTTTTCTCGTGAATTGATTTCACTAATACCATAAGGAAGCTGTATTTACAAGGATTTGCTAGTGTCAAAAAATTTCTTAGGCTTTTACCCACTGCCATTCCTTCAGTTTGCTGATAAAAGGTTTCATATAAGGTCTTGGCATAGAAATTAAACACAAAATGTCTTCGCTACCCACAACAAAAGTTTGTTTAAATATTCCAAAGTTCAACCGGAGTAGTAGGAATACAAGCAAACAATCAGCTTATATCAAACGAAACTAGAACTTCGTTGTCAATAAGTTCAATGTTCTTCCTTTTTTCAATGAGTAAAGGCCGGTTTATTCACACTCTGATAAAGCGGCAGATAACCGCCAGCAAGATAAATGTATCACGTAGTAGATATCTCACTTTGGTATATTCAATAAATTTTATCTGAGAGGTAACAAACCAGGACTGTCTAATGTTTTTACACGGTTAGTATAACAATGGATAAAAGTGAAAGATAGACTTATGTACGTTATAATGACAAAGACAAACACATAACTGCAGTTTCGATTTGAACTTAACCTAATATTCTTGTACTGTTCGTCAAATGGATCTTTAAACGCACGTCAGCATACATATGTATCTTCTGCCCGTAAATATTCCATATCGATATTAAATAAAAATTAGATTAACCAGCGATTTTGCTTGTGCGATCAAACAACGACGTCTGTCTAAAGGTCCGTTTGACGAAGTATACGTAGTGTAATAGGTATCACGATCTTACATTTGCAGTATTAGGTATCAGAAAATATCATAATATAAAAAAAAGATCGACCAACTAATTTTGCGAATTATGAAATAGAATAATTGGATACCGAAAAGTTTAAGACCAACATCCAAAAAATTACGGATAGAAGAATCTAAAGAACAAATTAATCTCAAATTTGTGATACTTGCAGACGTGCAATCAGGTCATTTAAAAAAGCAACTAATAATTGCTGAAAAAAAATTTCAAGTCTAAGATTTAGAAATTAAAATGAAGGGGCAACATTTGGAATATTTGTTAAAAGAACATGAACTAAAAATAAAAATCTTGAAAAAGGAGTACAAGAAACTATAATTATTTTTTAATGTTTATTTGTTTTATATATACTTCTAATGGGAATTTCATGCGCTGAGGATAAAATGAAATTTGGTAAATTTAAAATAAGACCAAGAAAAATATTAACAGTAAGTCAAGAACAAAACCAAATTAGCAGTGGCTATCGATGTTTTCAATTGCTTGAACTTCCTCTGCGATAAAAACATCTTCATAATCTTCAAGAAGTTCCATAGTATGAAAACAATTGAAATAAAGTAAGGTTACAATATCCGATAGATATACATTTAGGGAGAGGATATAACAACAGATAATAATAAGCAATTTACTAAGAGCTTTCTATTTGTCAGAAGATGAATAAACACATGTTTGTGTTTATTTGTTAGATTGGGCTACCTGCAACTTTACCGGAATATGAATAAACCGGCCGTAAATATAATATTTCAACTGCCAAATCAGGTATTGATGACGCAGTCCACAATAATATTAGGAAACTTAATATAAGAATTAAATTGAACATGTAAGCGCATTATAGGGTACTGTCTATAGAAATAAGATCTTCAAAATGTCTTTTCAAAAGTTGATCAGAAAATTGTTTTTTCGTCAAGCAATAATCAGAAATATTTTGAGAAATCCTAAAGACTGAATAGATAACGCGAATAAATCGAAAAGTTTTAAATTATCATGTAATACTAATCCAGTACATACTGGACAAACAAAAAGATCAAATAAAGTTAACTAACAGAGATGATAGCTTCACTATATTAAATGGGTGAAGTATTGAAGTATGCCACTATCACTGGGTTATTGGTACCTTTCAGTTTTGCAAAACATATAGTGAGACTGATTTTTATAGCGTACAATTCCCTATAAGTTAAATTCAGAATTAATTGCTTGAAGCGATATGAATTTGTATGAATAACGTATGGTAGGAGATTTTCTTTAATATTGACTGAAAGGAATTTAACACTTTATTGCAAAGATGTTAGAATTTGTCAAAGGATTGCATTCATTTGAAACAGCAAACGTTATGATTGCACGTAACAAAGTAAAGAGAAGCTGAATTATGAACGGTAGTGTATACGCCGTATATCTATGTTAGTGTGTGTATGTGTTAATACAAGGGGGATTTATTCTGTGCCGGCGGTATACGGCTACCCGTAAATTACAGAAGTTGGTCTGTGGTTATTTATGAGCGGCGTTGCGATATAATGCTGAATAATTTATAAGGTGAGATCTGACAAACACAAATTTTAAAAACTCGCGGAATGTCCCTATTTGCTGCGCGCGTTATCCAGCGACCAGGCGAACGAGTGCGCCCTCCGAAACGCTGAAACGCGCTTAATCAACGTAGATGCATCGGCGGCTTTCTTTTAGCTCTAACTGCAACATTTATACTCTTAAATACATGTTCATATCGGGAAAGACGGCGTCATTAATTATATTCGGATTTGATGCGGCCTTACGCGACGCTTGTTCTATGCGCGATAGAAGTACAATTAATTGAATCCAGAAAATTGAACGATCGCAGAAATAGTTAACGCAGAAAACTACTGAAAATTGTTATAAATTCTTTCAATTTATTTGAGTTAGTCAAAGAGAACAATACTCATAATATGGAGTAAATTATTTGCCGGGTAGCATTTTTTTTAGGTCCAGAATATCACTAGTAAGTTATTACTTAACATTTAGCAGTGATGTTCTGCGAGGACTGCTTTAAGATTAAAGGCTAATCACGTATAAAAGGCTATTGGCGATACTGATTAGTTCGCATATATGTAGTCCGTTAAGTGGTCTGTTGGGAATGCAACATCTCAAAAACTGGCTTGTGTCTAAGAGTTTGAAGACGCTTGTTTCACGGGAATGTCATTAAATCAACGAATTTGCATTTTTTTTGTTGTATTAATTTTATTGCTGAGAGCCTCTTAATTTTGAATCGTGTCTTATAATAACGTTTCCTATATCCTTGAAACTTCCATATTCAGTCTCGAGTATTATGTAATGTGTCCCAATGGCAACAACAATTCCAATATTCCAAATCTATTTGAGTTATATAAACGCAAAACTCATGATGATGTATTATATTACATTCAAAAAGAGTACAGTTAAATGTAATGGTGGATTCACCAAGTTGAATGAACCAATATTCCAAATCTATTTGAGTTATATAAGCGCAAAACTCATGATGATGTATTATATTACATTCAAAAAGAGTACAGTTAAATGTAGTGGTGGATTCACCAAGTTGAATGAAGCATATTTTCTCACAATATACGTTTTAATTTTAATAATTTAGAAAGTATTATTGCAGTACCACCACTTATGTACGTTGTAAGCCTGTGCCACACCTCTCACAACAAGCATGGAATTTCTCATAGAAAGTAATAGAGGAAAAAGGAAATTGTAGCTTCTTACCTAAAGATTGGAGAGTTTACTGGTATGCGAGTTATCATGTATCCATTGCTAGAGAGTAGTAGTAGCATTCAAGTGGTTCAGAAGAGGTGCTTGCAGGCTTGGATTTATCGATACGGATGTATGATCCATAAACTTTATCCAAACTAATCTTTTGATTTATGATTCAAAGAAAGTTGAAAGACGTTTTGCATTTGTTTGTTTGTTTTTAAGACAAGCAGCATTTACCTTTGCTGCACGAAGTAAGCTTGGCAAGGAAGATGTCAAAAAGCAGAAACTTTTTCGCTAAGAAAGAAGGGTTTCGTCACAAGTTTTTTAAAGTATGATAATTAGCGTAAATATAATAGACCAAAAAAAAACTCTTCATCAAAAGAAACAATACCTGTAGAGACAATTTGACTGCGAAAGCTGTATCTTATCAATTTCATTCTTATGCGGTAGTGCCGTGACTCTTCTATTTTTTGCTACTATCACGTAGTCGGTCATACCCAAAATTATCTTTGACCGGTCTCGATGATCCAGTGACAGATTTTGTATATTCAAAGGAGGAATCACTGTTTTGGTAGAAAGAATTTAATGTTAGATAAAGACAGTAGACAAACATTACGTAAAAGTGTTTCTTTCTTTGCAAAAACACGGACACAAGTATATATATGTGAAATATAATTCTTCGGGGTGTTGATTCTCAGAAAAACCTGAAGTAGCTCGACGTTTCGGTGAAGTCTCTTTCATATTCTTCTGGAGCGAGTTGTAATAGAAGTCTGCTGTGACTGTGCACCCGCGCTTGTATTTCTACCTTCGATACAGTAGAGAGGGGTTCCTTTGTCTCGTTTGGTTTCGCGTGATTGATTGCGAGTTCTTCTTTGTTTGGTCCGTCTGTAGTTTCTCGGTTCTTCCTTCGTGTTAGGTCGAGTTTACTGATGCGGTGCTCGAACAAGGCAGGTTTCCACTTTATGGACTCAACGGTCGTTTATCCATCTATATAGCTTCTCTTGTTATTCATGTTTGAGGGTTATTACATTTGGTTATGGTCTTAGTGTTGTCGAAGTCTAGGTCACTTAAGTTATAAAACTCACCCCACGTGAACGACGAAATCAAAACCGTAGGAGAAGCACTTTTACTCAATAGATACTCATCCAATATCATCAACAAAACCATCCATAATAACATCAAGAAATTTCCAAAAGAAGGCGACCTCTTGTTTTCTGGAAAACAACAGATGTTTATTATTAAAAAGTTAATGAACGTTTTCATATTTATAATTTAAACATTACGATTCGCCAGCACACTGCATATGTCGTCACTTATTATGACAAATTCTGACATATCATAGACATACAATATAAGTGGCGCAAAATAAATAAATTAATAATAAGCGACATATTTCACACTATAATTATTGCTAAAGACTTACCAAGAGACAATCTTAATAAACTAGACTAAACAACTGCGACATTGCTACCGCTACATGTTTGCTGCTGTTCGAACTTCTTACTAGGTAGCTGTGGTAACTGTTTCAAATTTGTGCGCTATACCTATCTACGCCATTGACTATTTGCTGTCGTTTTAAAATCAACAACATTATAATTAAATTACATTAAATAGTTACACTATTCGAAATTCCTACAGTTTGTTAAGCTAAACACATCTCTGTTTTAAAAATGTGCACTAAAACATTTTATTATGGTAATAAAGCATCCGAGTAGACACAGTAATTCCCACAGATGAACAAACTCTTCGAAAATCAATTCCGTATACCATTCTTTTCACATTCTAGCATCTTAGCTCTTCGTTAAAATTCAACGGTGTGGTATTCAGATATTCAATCAACTCACATATAAATCTCAGCGAGCAAACACCACTTCTGTAGAAATAGCCTGAGAACCTTTATTGCTAAACCCAAAGATGTTCGATTCCTTCGATCGAATAAAAAACTGTCACCGCATAAAAAACAAGATCGTTCACACAAAACGTAGATCGGGTTGAGTCGCTGCTCTGCTAGGGATGGATACCTCAACGTCGTTTAGTACTCTACATCGCGTTGCACAGTTTCATTCCCGTCTTAAATTACGGGCCTGTCGTTTTGCAGTAACGTCGAAATTGTCTATGATCAAAATTAAATTCTTACAGTAGTCAAAAAATGCGAGGCTCGTCCGGAATGTCGGATAGCGTTTCGGGATAATAACCCTTACCGATCTCGGATGGAAAGGCGAAAGAGGACGAGACGCTACGGAAACCAGCAGCCGACAAAGGCCTATACTCGCTTTAAAGACACAGATTTAGTATTAAGTTTGGCTTAAAAATAAAAGTAATAAATTTATAGCTTTTAAAAGTGTTTATAAAACATCACCATCGGTTTGTTCCATCTTTGTTTATCTTTGTGTTAATGTTGCGCGTACAGGGCCGGCTAATGGATAATAATATGTCACATGCAACAATTTAAGATTGGGTCAAAAGAATTGGCATAACAATTGGATAATTATAAATATACTTTAATTGCAATTGTTATCCATGAAAGACGAACCAATTTTATAAAAATACGTGAAGTAAAAATCGAAGTAAAAAATGTACAAACGTAAATACACAAATGATGAATAGAATGCAGGCATGTATCCTCACAAACTAACAGGAAAGAACTAATGCAAGTAGAGTCATGCGTCGATGGTTACTGCAAATTATCCCGCCTCTTATCGCTTTCTGAATTGCCGGCGAAGGTATGTATTTACTACGAACTGACAAGTGACCGGTCTACTTATAATAGATTCAGACAATCCAATTCTGATAATAGTAACAATCCATTTATATATAGGAAAATTAAAAAGGGAATAATCGCATAGCATTTTAAAACTTTATTTAAATAGTGACTGCTGGTTTCAAGTAACTATTCTGCACATCTTCAGACCAGAAAAGGAGTATGGAATCAAGTCAATTTTTAATATTCGTAATTTAACTCTTTTATTGTCTTGTTTCATACACTTTACAATTTTAACGTGTTGCATGCATTTCGCCCTTTTCTGGAGTGTCTTGACCTGAGGATGTGTACGAAATTGGTAGCAATTATTTAAATAAATTCATTAAGAATTTTTCCATTTCCCTGCGTAGTAATATGAATTCGCACCTAGTCAGCAATGCTTCTTTATAAAATACTTATTTTCGAGAATACATGTGCAATACCATGAGGAAAATAAGTCAACAACCTGCAAAACAAGCCAAGTACCTTTTGAAGAAAGAAATTTTTAGGCGAATGTTCAACAAAAAGTTTTTATGCGTCGAAATACATTACATTTATTAAAGTCTTTCCAATAGTTAGGTCGTGAATTATATAGTTCTGTAATCCATGAAAATCAAATATATTTGAAGCTTCTTTTGGAACGATAGGGTGCTAAGAATTTTTTATTGTAAAATACTTCATTCGGAATCAGTAATCAGTCTCTTTCGTACCAAAAAATATACATTTGAATGAAAGAAGTGATAACCCAATACACCTTGTCATATACATATCATTTTTATATAAAGATTGGAATAGTGAAAAGTTTCTAACGCCATATAGCTGGAAAAGTTTCGCAGATTCGATATGGCACAGCACGCAAGAAGTAAATCTGTAAGGGCTATTTGTCATGAGTTCATCATTTTATGGTTTTGTTAATATACATAGATTTTCTGATTTCATAAATTTGCCATGAATATTTCCAAACTTCAAACCTGGAGTATTACACTTTACATCATTGTGGAAAAGTATGGATTTGCCTTTAGTTGGGTTGATTATTATTTCTTGATGCTTATCCATCTACCGCAGTAATATCATTGTAGACGTTATTAGTTTAATTGACAAGAACTAGTATTCGAAGTTATGGAAACGTTTATGTTATTAATCTAAACGTTAAAATACCTTTAAACACAAACTAAGAAATGGAAAGTTGTTCAATTTCGTTAGTTCATCCCATAGAACACCGTAACTTATTTTCTTGTGTTAGTAGTAGCATTGTCAGTTTAGTCCACCCCTGTCTCTCTTTAACCGATCTTCTTCACAAGTGGAAGGGTAAAAACTTGATCGCCTATCTCAGTTTAATAGCTGAAGAATTTGGTTTCGACTTCTTTTTTAATATCGGTCACATCTTCTCCTTCTACATATACATACGTAACTAATACGCACACGTGAACATATAAACATAAACAAGCGAATAGTAATGCTAGATGTCGAATACTCTAAAGACGAAAATTATTACGACAAGAATGTTTGGTATTTGTCATTTTTTTGAAATAATGCGTACGAATTAATTATTATCAAGTCCATTTCAGCAACGTTTAAGTATGCCAATAGCAAAAATAATAATTAATTACCAAGACGGTGGTCAAATATACGAAAATATACGAAATGACGTATAACGTGGGGAATTACATAGTATTCAGAACAATTTAAATAAATTTATTTGAAATGAAAAAATCTTAAATAATGGAGTAGGAAATTGGTAACCCAAGCATTTGAAGTTCATAAAATTGTTCAAGTGTCGGTATATTAATACTCCTCTTAACCTTTGCAGTAAAATAGGTTGACGTAATTTTGTTGATTGCTATGAAACTTTTGCCAATTTTCTTCAGAACGAGTTTTTATTTAAAGGGCGAAAAACATGGCATCAATACAAAAGAAAAGATTTTCCTTCGATTTGAAGAATTCAAAGAAATACGATTATATGAGCGAATTTTTTACCACACATCCGTTTTCTAGTCTTCTCAAGACTTTATCCAAACAACACAGTTTTCACACATGCACTACAGAATTTATTGTTTCGTGTATATTATAAATACCTTTCTACGCTAATTTTGTCTATATTGACCATTCTGTAATTTAACCAATTCAAAATTATAACATTGCAATGTAGATTCGAAGTTAGGAGACGTTGAAAGTATAGCAACCTTGTAAATTTTTAATTCTTGATCTGTTATATTTGAGATATTTTTGGTTACTAATAAAACTTGCATGAATACTTCAGCACTTCCCTGCAAATTCTTAATAAGTATGTAACATGTCTGAGATATTACAGTCTATTTAACTATTATTGCAAGTTTACATGCAAGAAATTAGTCATTAGAGACCGGATTATATGGAAAGTGGATATATTTTATTTTATTTATTTATTATATTTTACGTCTATATGACGTATACACTGATTAAAGTTAATTAGCGTTAATTAATTTTAATCAGTGTAAGACATTTACAAATAGGCGTAAAATATAATAAATAAATAAAATAAAATATATGCACTTTGCATATAATCCGGTCTCTATTAATTATATTCCAGATGTAAAAGATACCGGAATGTTCTTGGGTTTATTTCTGCTCTGTACTTTACTATGTAGAATGTGTTATACGCCTACAATACAATACTTGAAATCGAATATTTCTATCTTTAGGACGCAGGAATCCGTGTTTAGCTGCATTCGATCCAAAACAGCAACCACCAAATGTTGTGCCAGTGTGCCTGTAATGATCTTTTAATTTTTTGAAATTAGCATAAAAAAGTAATGTTACAGTTATTGATTAGAATATCAAAATTATTTTTGTATTCATTCAAGAAAATTCTAAAATAATAAAACAATAAATGACTAGGATCAATTACCTTTTGAAATAAAACAAAAAACAAGTTAACAAAGCCACAACGCTTGAATTTCAAACATAAATAAAATCAATTTAAAGAAAATCGTACGGCAAAGAACATGAATGAGAGAAGAAAATGAAAGTTAAATTGCTTTAATCTGCTGGTACACCTACGATCGTACATTCTCAATTAATCAGATTATCTGCGACCAAATTTGTACGCTAATTGGTTGCCAGCAGATATTTGAATCCAATTTAAATTTCAAATTAATTCGGGCCAAAAAGAAAGAACGGAATACCTTCGCGTAGTTCCGATCTTGCAATCGGTGCGCTTTATCATTTCGCGGTAGTTAGAGTTCCTCAGAATTTAGCTTGTCCTGAAAAACAAAAAAGGTTTTAACGAAAAGTAGCAATAGCATTCATTGTGACGTAATATCGTTTTTATAATTAATATAATACATGTTTGCTGCGTCGTAACGTGATACACATTTTAAAAAGGAGTTATTTAGTTTAACTTGTCGTTTAGTTTATATACCTTTGGTTTGTTAAATTTAACTATCTAGTGCCTCGTCAGAAGCAAGTCTACTTTACGACACAAACATAAAGCTATGACAGAACTTAGGAATTGCAAGCAACTCTCGTACTTTGCATGAAGGTTAGTTTCCTTCCGTTTTTGTTATTCATTTGTTATTCTATATCGTCAACAAAAGTATTCTGAAGATATAAGCTAAGAATTGTTAGTACTTAAAACGAAATCGTTTACACTTTTAAATAACATATATTTAGTCTTGTTACTATTAATCGTAAAATTACTAACTATTACCAACCAGGAAATCCGGGGGTAATATGGTGGCTGCAGCATCAAACACTGTGAGTTCGAGTCTCGCCGGAGATATGGTAGTAGTATTTTCTAGTGGGTCGGCACTTTCACCATTCACAGTTGAGAAATAATTAACACTGCTTCGCCCTTTACAACGAAGGGGTATTACAGCGTCAGAAATAAAGAAAAATCTTTCTAGTTAGTGGTTTCCTCAAATAATGCTCCCTTCAACACGCAGAATTCGACAAATATTTAAGTAGCACCTAAATTGGATTATTGCTTAAGATCAAGACTTATATCCAATACAGATTTTTACATAATACCTTTGTTAGTGATGTATACATGACAAGAGGTTTTATTAATAACTTCTTAACTATAGCGTAAATCACTTCTCAATCGCTCTGATGATACTTAGAATTTGTAGTGTAAGATGAAATGCTTTCAATAACTCAATAGACAGTAGGCATTTTCAATTATGTGTTCAATTTTTACTACAACAAATCTGGGTTATATTTGATTATAATTAATAGATTACTAATATTATTAGTTCAATTGTTGGTAGTCACTATAACCTAGAAAGCTCCAGTGATTTCAAGTAAATGGGATAAAAATTATTAATTAAAACGAAGGCAATAGTGAAAAAGAATATAAATAGAATGCTGAAAGGATAATTCTGTATCGTCAATATCGGCGGAACAAGGATTATATACAGTCTGACTCGTTTCCGTCCCTTACCATAGGGATTTTGTTTATTACTGGAGATAAACGATAGGTGTAAATTAGCCAGAGTTGTTAGATTTTATGCTTATTATAGATTTGGAGAGAAAGGGGATCTGTAGAAAATAATATTCCAGTTTTTATATATGAAAAAGGTGTTTAACATGTAGTTCAATGATTTCGCATTGACAGGAAAACTCTCTTGAAGCTGAAGACCTGTCGATTTTTTTCTTCCTTACTTCCTATGGGCATCATGCAGGATTCTAACATCACACGTTTTTTTTTGGTTTTGACATATTGGCGCAAATATTTCATATTTAGAGTTAGTTGTCCAAGAATTGGTTTTAAGATGCGAAAACGACTTTGACTAATGAAGGCAAACATGGAATTTAAAGCTATCGAATATTTCAATAATCAGTCGCTACTAATATAAAAGCTAGTACCACAAACGAGATATGATAACATATTTAGGACAATGGCAATTTTCTACCATTTTCATAAATTTGATCGAGAATAGATCATTTATCAAGTCGCCTAATGTTTACATTAAAAGTAACTGTACATTAATGCCACCCATTTGAACATGTACTATAGTTGTTGGTTTATTGCTTTGTTTTATTCTGTTCTTCAATGATTGATATCTGATACCTAAAACTTCCGTCACGGTTGAAATGAGAAAAAATTTCTCTATGTTCTAATTGTGTTAGAATCCGTTTAGGCGCATACGGGAAACAAGAACTTGCTAATATACAGAAATACCGAAAAGTTATAAGAGTTTAGGGTTCACCATTAAAAAGAACAATAAAAGTAGTCACACAAAGGTGCTCAAAGTAAACGAACAAATTGAGTTTCTTCATTTAAGAAAAAAACAAACATCATTTGCTACAGCCGTTTTCTTTTAAGGACCATACCAAGTACAAGATCTAACACCTCTACCATATTTAAACTTACTGTTCAACTTAATGATGAAGATTCGTAGGGTAGCGGTTGAAAATGAGTCAGCCTACTTAAAGGTCACCTTATAAAATCTTCCTAAGTAACTAGCAGTCAGTATTAAAATTTCTGAAGTTATAAGATATGCATTACGAGGTATGTCTCAGAATTAATGAGAATGATTAGTTTTAAGGTGTTTGATTGAATGTATCTATAATCTAGTATTGTTCCCTTCAAAGTATGTTCTTTTAGAAAGACATGACTCCATGTGATTATCTTCTTAATCCAACGCTTAAGTAGAAATCGAAAGTTTTTATTACGGAACAAATAAATAACACCCAAAGAGGCACGGCACAAGTTCTAAACAAACTAGCGGGACAAGACTTCCAGAATTTTTACCAGGAATGGAAAACTCGCTGGAGACGCTGTATGCATTTTGAAGGAGCACATTCTGACGGAACAATATTACATTGTAGATGCATTCAATTAAACGCTTTAAAACTAATCAATCTCATTAATTCTAAATCATACCTCCTAGGTCTACGCCACTAAATGACTTTTGCACGCTTCAAGCAAAAGTGGTGGTTATGTTAAAATTTGAAGTAATTTACTGGTTACCAAGATTAAAAACAAATTTCCATTATACTTACACAGTAATACTACTATAATTAATTATAATACTACCGCATTGTTGTAATAGAAACCGTACAAAAATAACCGGAATTTGCTTTTATAAACATCGAAATCGAGAAAACATATTCTAAAGCAAGGAATATTATTGTCTGAGCTAGTAGACATACTGGACGAAACAATTTTGAAGAAAATAGTGCCAGCGTTTTGAAAATAATTCAAATATATTGAAGAAATGTATCAGTTCATAATTTATTGTATTACTTGTACGTTATATCAAATAACTCAAATAGCCAAAAATGTTCTTGATCTATGTGCCTTTCTATTCTTGAGCGGACAATTTAATACTTTAAGGATATTAACGTTTTCATCGGGCATCATTTTCTCAATTTTGTGGAGTAACTGCAAATAGACCCGAACATATCCTATACCTCGAATTGATTTCCTACGTTTTGCTTGAGTTTGTTGTTAATATTATCTTCAAGCAAAACTATCTTAGAACGTACATTAGCTATAAGTTACAAATTTTAATTGGATCGATTCCCGCCCCTAATGCCTGAACTCGTAACGTAATTTACGACCGTACCCTCACTTTCCGTGTTTAATTTATGCACATCGGAATCTAAGAGCGGCGAGGTTAGCTCCCGAAACACCGATATGACGATGCCGAGATCGGTCATTAATAGCAGAAAGGAAGCATGTCGATGATGGGATGTGTTGGTCTTTAACAAGGCCACCCAAGCCGCCACTGGTCACCTTATCTTTATGGTGAACCTTCCCCGTTATCCGTGCTGAATTATGGGCTGGCCCTTCTTCGTCCTCTTCGTCCAACCAACACGGCCGTACCTTCTTCGCCGCATAACGACAGCGACATAACATAAAACGCGCACGTCGCTACATCAAATAACTACCGGACTACTAACTGTATCGATATGCCCGATCAATAAACATCGCTTACCTTTTATAGTAACTACCTCTTATTGTAGCAGCTTTTCTGATCTGGAGGGATGGGAATAACAGAATAGAAATTAGTATAGGAAGGAATGTGACGCGCTGACCTGGTTCAATATTTACTAATAGTTTATCCATGCATGCAGTACCCTATGAAAGTAATACAGACATACTAGCATTATTCTAACTACAACCTCAACGACAGAAATATGTGAATTTTTGTTTATAATGAATTAAGCATTTTGCACAACACGTTCAGATTTCCTTACGTGATTCGAAAAATCCCTGAATGTCATGGTCGAAGCTTTTAGAAATCAAAAACTCTCGCAGATTCCCGGCGTATCTGACTAAATTAATTAATAGTGGCAAGGGAATTGAAAAAATATATTTCAATTTATGATTTCTATTTAACTGAGGGTTTTAATTTGTTTGACATTATGCTTAAATAAAATCTTGTTTTTTTTTTGTAATAAAATTATGTTTATGTCAGTTATTAAAATACTTCAACAAGTCCACATATAGCTACGACGTCAAGAGGTGTAATAAAATGTGAATTTTTAAAAGTAAATAATTAAAAGATCACCTGAAACTGGTAAATGAAATTGCACATTTCTTTTTTGGTGTGGTAATCTACATTTCATGAATTTTGTTATCTCAAGTTTTAAAATTGTGATAATCTTAAGAAATGCTCTAATACACAGACAAAAAATGGAAATGCTGCCACAGCAAAAATTGTTGGTTTAAACTTTTTTATTCATTCAAGCAATTTTAGTTTAAATCAATACGTTTATATTTTTTTTGAACGATAATGCACATTTTCCTGAGTTGTACGTATTAAATCAAATGATGAATTTCTTTGAACGTGAATAGAACTAAAAAATTAGTGAACTGAATGTACGGTCAATTTTTAATAAAAATCCTTTTTGAGCTGCATTTGATGTATTTGTATTTCAATTCAAGGAGTAGCTTCAGGCAAAGGTAAAAGTAAGAAAAGGAATGCGCGTAAAGTGTTTATTCTGAAATATATTTTAATTTTCGTTCAGCACCCAAGAAATCAAAAGTTTTCACAAATTCTTATCTACGTGTACGTAGGCGTATTGTTATGAATAACTTATTTGCCGTTTTGGCCTACTGCCTGTTTAAGTTCACGCAACGCACTATATCCATTTGATAAATATGTTTTAAAGTTTGTCTCAAAATTGTTAGAGTCTTTAAGTAACATTAAAAAGATTACTAGATGAACTACTACTGTAGTTTGTTTAAACATTAATGTAACCGATTTTGCGTAATCTAAAGAATGACTGGAAAATAATGGGTATTACTTGTACAGTACCGGCAAGCCTGACTGTTTCGACTGCACAGGCGTATAATATGGAATATTTGGAAGCCTGCAAATCATCCAGAACTCGCATTCGTCTATATCACAAACTGTATCTTATGATACAGTTTGTGATATATGATCTTCCTAAAAATGACATTCATGGATGACAGTTTTTTTCTGAAACTCAATTCTTATTCCATTCCACGTTTAAAAATAACTCGAGATCTTTAGAAACAACGATGTTTGATAATATTTATAGAAAGTGTAGGTTTGTAATAAGAAATAAGTTATATGTGCATAATTTCTGAAAACACACCAAAACTATTTAGCAAAGTCAACCATTATCTGCAGACATGTAGGATGAAATCCCGCAGAGAATCGGTTATGGTATTCCACACTTTTATTATTTATTGTGCTGCGGAAAAACTGCATTTTCTATATTAATTTTCTAGAGTATTTGCCTTGAATATTTTCTTGTCCTTTTTAAATCATTTAAATCGTTGCTCTAGCCGACTAAATATTACGTTTAGAGTTTATATAGAATATCCTCAGATTTATCCTCTAGCGGAGATAATAAGTAACCTTATTTCACATCAAATATAACGCCTGCAATCCATCGAAACGACCGGTAAAGTACACACATTCTCGGTCTCCGGTATTCCGATCCGAAACAAAACGAAAATGCATTCACACACACAAACATACGCCGAAAGAAGTTGAAAAAAGTTAAATTATCTTCCAACGACCCGGTCGATAAAAGCGGAACACTTGCTCTGAACAATTTACGATGGGTCTCGTCTTCTCCGCTGTTTCTTCGTCCTCATCCTTTCTTCCCAGCTTCTTCTTCTTTTTCTACGTCTCACGCACACACTGAAAGCTTTTGGATGCTTTTGCTTAAAACTATCGAAGATTTCGTCGTATAAATTTGTTTTGACGACACCGTACCACTTGGTTTTTCGGTCCTCTCTCTCTTTTTCGATCGCTCTCGAAATGGTCCGTTTCAGAACAGAAGGAATCCTACGGCTGCGCCGAGAAAATGTTCGATTTCGTTCATATCGAAGGTCTTCGTAAACGGTAAGCAGTTAAGATGTGGTAATTGGTTACCATTAGGGCACTGTATTCTAATTGGAAGCGATATGGGTCTCGTGGAGCTGAACAAGTGAGGTTCAAATTATTTTAAGTAAGAAGATAAGCAAGAATTGTAGGCAACCTACATAATAAATATATATTGAATGTTGAAATTCGAACTAAATATATGACTGACGAATTGTTACTTAATAGTGACAGTTTTAATTGTAAGAATATGCAAAAAATTTACGCACAGATTTTTTTTCGAATATTACATAATAATTACACTGCCCAACACAATTTGATGACTTCTATATGAGACTCCGTTTTTACTGATTTGGGTGTACTGAATCCGAAAATCATTAGTTTTTGCAAAATTTAACTCTATGCTATACTATGTTCTTTGAAGAATCACTAATGTTGTTACTTAAGAACCAATAAGATATAAAAAAAGTAAAATGTTTTAATAATTTATTTACTTATTTAAATACAATATTAGTCAGGAGTATAATACAAGTTTCATTTTAATAATTATTAAAAAAATTACAAGGGTACTTATAAAAACACAAACAACAATCAATAAATAAATTTTCATTTGCTTTGCTTTCTGCTGTGTATTTGGTTTGGCAGTGCCTTTGAATACATCAACAATGGTCGGCCATCATGTGAGGATCCCATCTAACCTTAGTACCTATTGACCATAGTGTTTAAATCTTGACGAAATTTTTCATTTTGTTCATAGCTTCCAGCACCTAAATTTTCGAGAAACCGACTATGAAAGAAATGAAGCTTTATGCTCATATTAGAACCTTGGCGGTGAAATTTGAAACTTGAAAAGCATTGATTTCACTAGATCTTTGTAATTAGACTTTTTATTGTTTCCAAGAACATAGTGCTAACCATAGTGAATGAAGTTCAGGCTTTTTTGTTAGTTTCATTCATAGAGTTGATGAAATGTGAATTGTCATTAAAGTTCTAAGGTCGATCACATACCAGCTTCAATTTTTTTGTAACTTTGTCGTGAAAACTTTTGACATATGCAATTGAAACAAATCGAGAGCTTTAACATATTGCTTTATAAGACCCAATTTGGTGTGAAGGAGTGGAAAAATTACTCTTTCTCTCTCCACTAAAAGTTCACTACAGTGTTCTTTTATCCAACATCAAAGGATGTTCAGGGAAGCAAATTCGCACTTCATTAATGATTTTCAAGAATTCTGAGGTCGGTAAATAAGAAATGCAGTAGAAAAAGAAAGCGTGACGTGATAGGGAAAAAATTATTTGTTGGCCAGTGATTTAAGTAACGGAAAATCCGTTAGCAAAGACATGTTATGTTGAAACATTTGTTACTAAATGGACATTCTTCACTCTCAAGGGAAACTATGCAAAAATAATTAGATATGGATCATTCTAACTGGTAACACTTTAAGTAAATTTTTGCAGAAAATATGCTAGTTTAATTATCTATCAATATTTATAAGCAAACACTGGAAGTCATGCTGAACTGATTTCACAACCAGACTAAATAGAAAAGGCAGGTAAATACAAAAGGTATACATTCTTGTGATGTTTCTTTTTATTACGTTGAAGAAACTGTGCTTGAATTAACAAAAAAGGAGTTCAGTCAACAGTTCCTCTTGGTGTGTTTGTTCCATGAAATACATAAAATGTTAAACGTTTTTGCTTAATTCAAAATCATGGAAGCATCAGAAACAAATAATATTTGTTCTAATGTTGGTATTTATTAAAACAACTAAAATGTAATGTGCAAACAATATTGAATACGAGATAATATTTAATATGTTTGATTTGACCATATTGAACAGTTTCATTGATTGTTGGAAGTGGATTCCTATTAACTTATTTATTAATCAGTAATTTGATGTACTGTACAAATGATCTGTTTCGATTATATATTCAGTATACAGAACATATAAAATATGCATATTTTGAAGTTCCTTCATAAAACACTATAGAGTGAGTAATTCTAAGTACATAACTTATACACAACATACAAGAAAAAGAAGTATTATTGAAGCACTTAACACATTGTACTCAACTGGTCAAAACTCCCTGCAAATAGGCTTTTCGTAATATTATCAACTACAATGAAAAAATAATACAAGCGTTATATTGAAATTCTAATACAAATTGAATGTTATTTCAAATCATGTATGCAGGAATATTTTACATAATTTTACATAGATGTTACCTATATGCACTTCATTACAAATATGAGAACCTTCATTGCAATTTCCATTCAGTTAAGTGGATTGAATGTGATGTTATTTTATCTATAGTAATTTCACTTGACGCGGGATTGGTTAACTATAAATAAAATGAGGGCTTCCGTTGAATAATTTTGAAAAGCGTTTCGCTGAATATTACAAAACATTAATCCAATATCAAGCTTTTGCTATATGTTAATACGTTATATATACTTTTAATGTTGGAATTTGATTAAATCAAATGAAATAACTAACAGGGCAATGACTATCAATAAATTATTTCCGCTCGACTAAATTGCATACGAATGTTTATTTAATAAAATTGTAGTTAACTGAAAGCTGAAAATTGTAATAAATTAAAATACACTGAAATAATAAATAAATTAAAATTTATTTATTATTTCAGTGTAAAATTAGTCGAAGGAATTTGATTATCAGTTTAATAGAAATGTTTATTGAATTAATGAATGCGAATAATACAATAAACGGTTTTATTAATAATAAGAAGGAGCTTTATTAAAATCCTACAACGCTGAATAAAAGAATACGTAGCTATTTTTTATTGATATTAATCCAATAAACTAGCTCGCTGTATTAATGAACATATATAATCGGCATGTTACAGAGGCAATAGATCTTTTACAGCCTGCAATGTTTGGCTAATGGTTAATAGAATAATATTTCTTATTGTTGCAATCCTCAGCGTATTGTTATAGAAATAATATGTATAATAACTTCTTATTACATTTAATTCAGATATGAAGCGAAAAAAACTATATAAACTTGTAATATGTACTACTAAGAGATTGCGATAATTAAGTAATATACTTGATATTTTATTGTAGTCATTAATATGCATATAATTATTTATTGACGGCACTGTCGTTGAAAACATACAGAGGTTTTACTGAAGTTGGGGTACAGTTGGTAAGCTTACTTCCATTGCTGTATTCCTTTTCACTGAATAGCTAACCTAACTTCATCACTAACAATAACCAGATTCTATACAAGATTTAAGGATTTTGTTGTGTATTGTCATGTACTCTGAAGTCATTCGATGTACTTGGATCCAGCTCATGTGAGCCCATTATGTATTGTTCATAATCAGCAACATTCTTCCTTGTTTGACTTTGTCTTGTATATATATATAATATAGTGAATTGCTTACCTTCAATCCATACCATTAAAACTTTCTCTGGATATTACCAACAGAGAGATTTACTTCATGACAAATGACATTGTATAACACTATGTATATAACCATTCATCTCGAAGTTATACTTTCAAATTTTCATTTCAAGTTTATCCACGGCAATATTAACCCCAAATGCAATCTCATTTACTTTCAAACACAATTAAATAAGTTCCAGCTATTTCGGTAAATGAAACAACCGAAGGATACGTTTATATTGCAATTGATTACTTTTACTTTATTATTGCGATATTACTTTATCAGGTTATATAACCCTAATGTATTGCACATAAAATATGAAAAACTCTGCTATTTACTATTCAAGATTTTGATAACTAAACTTTGACGTTTACGATATTGTCATTTGACAGTTCCATCGGTTAAACTTTGCTATTGCATTGAAGTATAGGTGCTCATGTATTCTCGTACTCGTCACTAGCTGGATTCTCTGGGGTATTACCACAATTTTAAGATCTTCGTGAAAATATAGCTAGCAGTTTGCTTTACGAATAACTACCTATTCGGTTTATCGTCATTTATTGACTTTCTATAGAGCTAGTATGGAAGAATATAATCAATAAATAACTACATAAAGTTTCTTGCTAGTTGACGCAAAGGAATTTTCTAATTGTAAATGAAGTTTTATTTATTATTTATCGTGCGTTTTGTAAACACCTAATTTTGCCATCGCCGCATCCCAATCTTGAAGAGGTCCTATACCTAAAACCATTTCCCTCGGACCTCCCTTCTCCATAGCTTCTTTAATTTCTTTTTTCCAACTCCTTCTTGCGCGGTTCACTAAGGAGCATAAATATTCATTGAAAACATTTAATTAGATCTGTCGCAAACTGCTTTTGGTGTAAGAGATAATCCGTTAAAACTTAGATAACTGATAGAAAACATAATAAATAATTGTAAAATTGGCTGCTTTCGGGTTCTCTACCATGGAGGAAAAAATGTAATATTTGCTGTTTCGGTCACCTTAATGCGATCTTCTTTAGAAATTGAGTAGAAGCGAAGACACCTGAGTAAGGGGTCACTTGTTTGTTGATGTATTCTTCTAACACTCAGTCCTCCAATGAGTGGTTTGATTTTCAGAAATGAAAATGTTGTCTTCTGATCTCTGCATTTGCTAAGAAATTGGCTAAGTATTCTTGACTTCTTTAGTCATAGAGGCAAATAAAGTAGTCTCTAAGCTTTCACTAACTACATTAATTATAACCTTCACGAGCGTTTGCGTTGTAACAGGTTTTATGAACGTATACTTCGTACTACTATAAATTTCACATCCTCTTCTTCAATATACTTGAAGTTGTCTATTTTCATTAGTCACGCCTTTTTCAAAGAATCGTATCAAATCTTACCAAGTTGTAAATCAGGTAAGCAAATAACAGCTTATCAGTCTTCCCATTTCACTATTCGATTGCTTGGTGGCTTCGTATTCACCCCATTACGATATGATTTTTGTGTTACAATTGCTTTAAGCTTTGTACACAAATGCGTGCTAGGTCAAATTCAAATGTATATGCTTGCAAGGCATTCAATGCCGCCTGATTGTTTCTCAAAGTATTACTTGTTGCACCTCGAAGTTTTTTCTCGTCGATATTTTTAGCGCGTTGGTGCAAGGCATAGATCTATTATTATATTAAGGCGGTTTGTCAACAGCTAATTTTACCATTCATCGCATTCCAATCTCGAAGGGGCTTTATCTCTAAAATCATCTTCCCTTATTCCTCTCTTCTGTATAGCTTCTTTAATTCCTTTTTCCCAACTCCTTCTTGGTCTTCCTTCTATTTGCAGGCTTCCACCTTCAAACCCTTTATGGTAGTCTGTCATGATCCATTCTCTTCATGTGGCCATACCAAAATAATTATTTCCGTTCTATTTCTTTTATTAATGATGTGTCAACTTGCACTATTTTTCTTATTCTTTTACTTCTTTCATGATCCAGTAATGTCTTTTTATAGCAGCGTCTCCATTACATCATCTCCGTTGACAATATTTTGTTCTCTATCTTCTTACTCAGCGCCGACGCTTCACTTCCATAGCTTTCAGCAAAAGAGTGAAACATCCGGGTTTTTGTTTTCTTCGAAATATTGTCATTCCACACCGCAGGGTGTAGTTGTCTAATTATATTTTTCCCTTTATTATTTTATTCTGTATGTCTGTTTCATCTCTACCATCGGTAGTTCATGTAACTCCTAGATATTTATACGCATTTGTCGTTTTTGTCACTTCATTTTCCACCACTAACTGTTTCCCTTGTGAACCAATTACCATGTACTCTGTCTTATCCATATTGATCTCCAAACCCCATCTCTCATATTCTCTCCTCAGTTTCCTGAACATGTAATTGATGTCACAACTATATATATATGCTGCTCATCAAGAATCATACGACACAGAAGTGAAGTTTTAAACGCTAACAATCCAGTTAAAAATCAATATCTAGTTCTCTAACTGAACTTTTCTGTTTCTTAGCAACTATGCATCTCGTCAATTTTGCGCTGAAGTCTCGATAATACGTGCAGTGTATACTTCTGTGACACGCTGTATAAGCACTCACACATCGACGCTTAGAAACGGTCGAACGTTCTTAATTACTACGACACAAACGGACCGCGGCCTTTGATATCGGCCGATAAGAGGCCGCGGCGCACCGGCAAAAACTGGACCGGGCCTCGATTGCGCGAATGCCGTGCGAAACTTTTTTAGCGGCCTGCTGCGGCATCAGCCGTAGCCGCGGCCACTTCTCGGTACGAATGGCTCGCTTTTCCAGTAAGTAAGCGGTCGCCGCCGCCGGCGGGAACTCGGACGGCATAAGATGCGTGTGCGACCCGTCCGGTCCGATAAAAACGCACGGCACACCAGATATTATGTAGAAAGGGTCGAGTGGTAAACGCTATTGTCTTGGTTTTTGCGCCCTTTCGAAGGTTTTGCGCTCGTCGGCTAACTATTATTAGTTTTCAATGATGTCATTGGTGTATGTCGTAGGCTAGAAGCCTTACTGCAAATGAATCAAAACGGTAGTATTTGCGACATTTTCCAAATATCCACGTACAGTGTAATAATGAAGTATGAAACAAAACTTTTTTAAATACTAAACCAAGCCCTTTTAGTTCTCGATAGACCTTTCCACTGTCTACATGACTAATAGATAATATTAGTATACTGAAATTATTTTTCAAAACAAGTGAACTTTTACTTTAAACAAATAAACATCGATTCTTGACACTATAATCCTTTTGGAACAAAAGCAAATCCATCAAATTTGAAGCAAATTATACCAATTAATATATAATTATATACATATAATATAATTAATATAAGCAAATATTGTTCTCTACCATTCGGCATGTGAGCACGAGAGATGTCTTAGTTTTGCATACTAGATCATAGAGGCCGCCACTAATCAAATCTCAGTAGTAGAAATTAACCTCCATCTTTAATTAACTTAATCCAAGGTTTCAGTGCGATACGTGTGGTGTTCTAGCTACAACGGATTGACAGGTTAGTGGAAAATGGAATTAAAGTGCAATAAGTGTTTATAATTTTCGAAGACGATTATCTTAACAAGAAAGCTTCGCCAAGGTGGTTCTTGTTTTTGATAATGAAGCGCCATATCAGTCAACAGTTTCGCGTTGGTTTGGAAAAATGAAACGTGGACGGATTAGTCTTAGCGACAATTCAAGAGCAGGTGTACCAAAAACGGCGGTTAATGAAGATCATAACAAAAAATTAGTTTCCCGTTGGATACTGTGTTTGTTGGCTGAAAACCAAAAAGCAGCTAGGGCGAATTGGTGTCAAAAAACTCTAGACCACTTCAACGTCGGATACTCTAAAAACTTGTACAACTTCGTCAGTGGTAATGGATATATCCATACGAGTCAGAAAATAAACGCCAGTCGTCTGTTTGGGCATTCCAAGATGAAGAAAAACTAATAAAAGTCTTCCGTTCTCGAAGTGTCTCCAAAAGATGATCGCGACATTTGTCACGAAAGCAGGTTCTGTAGCAACAATTTTTCTACAAGATCAAAGAGCCGTTACTGCCGATTAGTATACAACCATTTGTTTGCCGAAAGTCATCGAAGGACTTCGAAAAGGTAACTCCGAACGACGAATCATCCTTCACTAAGACAAGGTCGCACACAGCATGAAAGTCAATTGAATGTTGAACGCAACAAAATATCGAATTTTTGGACTATCCTTCGTACAGTCTCAACGATTTTTTTTACCTTTCCCAAAACCAAGAACAGATTGCGTGGTCGAAGGTTCTAATCGTCGGAAGGAGCAGTCGATGCTTTCAAAAACGCAATTTCGATTGTACCAACAAACTGGTTTCACAGTTAGATCGAGCGCATGCAAAAGTGTATTAATCTTCGTGGAGAATATTTCGAAAAACAATAAAGTCTTTGAACACTATCTACTGTTTATTCAAGCTCTATATGCAATACTTAAAAGACAACCTTCCTAATTGTTCCACTTTACAGCGAATTCCTTGCTTTTAGCCTTCTGTTGTGTCGTTTAATTTTAAATAATGTCGCATATAAGAAATACGAGAGAGGTAATAGCCATTCAATTTATTCCATTTGATGACCACCGGCAGCAGTTAGAATTCATTCAGAAAAGTGTAGTCCTAAAAACGTCATCCTATTAGCCCTCCTACATTTATCTTACCTTGAGGTTGCCTGAGTGTTCCGAGTCCAACAGAGATTTTCCTTCTATAAAAGTTGTGGTTACGATGCTGTTTTAACCCGTTTAAGGAAAAGGAAAAATTGTTATTTAAGAAATTTGCGTTTTATTAATTGTAAAGAGTTCATATTTTACAAAGTATTCACAAGATAGCAAACAGTGATCCAAATCACCTTCATTTAGGTCATATACTAACTGCACTTTGTGCAGATAATACGTAATAAATAATTTGATAAGTGAAATTACTTCCGAAAATTTTCATGTGATACACACAGTTCAATTTTTTAGGCATTGTAGGAAGCAACACTCCCAATTTCTACCAATTCGGCGACCAATATAGTTATTACCGATCTTGAAATCGGGAGCTTTGAGGATTCTTAGTAAATCGCATAATACACTTTATGAGATGAAACAACTCAACAACTTTTCTCTCTTGCTGTCAGTGACACACAACAATAAGATTATTAATCCTAGCCCGATTCTCTGTTCGTAGCACGCATTACTCATGACGCACATTAAGCATTTCATTAGTTTCCAGATGATAGTCTCTAATACGAGAAGACCGAAAGGAACAATTGAATACGTTTAATACACAGCACTCACCCTCGATGCACGACTATTATCTACGCATAATTAAAAATCAAATAAAGCAGGTGTCTGTATAAATACTGGATGTGAGACGGCTGTTTGAATTACATATAGGGCGGCGTTCTATATTTGGCGAGATCCCCCGGTTTTATTACGAATATCCTGATGTATATGTAATTTCGTCCTCACGTTAAATATTGAGTTTGCTGGACGCGTGCAAGGCATGCGAGTTATGGGCAAAGTTATTCGCAGAATTAATTAGCGTATAATAGGTTACAAATAGAGTATTAAACTTTATTTAACTTTTTTTCGATTATTGAAATAGATCTAAAACTCTTATTTAAGTACTTCGCCATACTATGAATACATACAGTTTCGTGTACCAGCTCTTTGTGTTGAATTGACATATGTATGTTGCCATAAGGAGACTCTACGTTGCTCAAATATTACATACATGACTTTAAATTTAATCTCTAATAAATGAGTACTACAAATGGTTTTCTGTTTCATGCAATAATCCAAGTACTGTTTGGAAATTTTTCATCTACACAGTTTTCCAAAAATAGGTTACCAGTCTTGAAGTAATCACTACTTTTTCTAGATTTTTCTATAAAATTTCAAGCTATTTTTTTCAAATTATCGAAGTTACAATCTCTTATTGGAGATTGGAAGCTCGTCTAAAGTCTAAATAACTAATTTGACTATGAAAAAGAAAATGATAAGAATATCTAGTCCGTAGCTCTCTTACAAGCGCATTGTTGTCGCTAAAAAATATTGGCAAACTTTTGTGGCCCCTTATTTGATGTTTATAAAATGCCACAAATTCTCTTTTATATGTAAATCTAGAAATTCTAATGGCCAATTCAAAAAATAATTCATTTCAAGGATAAAAGTTTGAATTTTCCTGCACATTTTCTAAAGGCCTCTGTAAAAAGGATTTTATATACAACAACTTTAATGTAGCATTCAGAACCTCTATAGTTAGTCAAAAATAGGAACGGAAGGTATATGTGTTAACTGTATAGTCCAAAAGCTTTAAAACACCATGAGTTGTATTTGCACGTCACTTTTTCTTTGATTTCACAATGATTTTCATACAGGACCATCATCAAATTCCAAAACCTTTGGAAATACAAATTGCTAGTCATGATGTCCCGGTGGTTCCACATACCATACAAGCTTTAAATAGCACATTATGAGGAAGTTATCGTTGTCGTTAATAGGTAACTTTAGATAAATCTAAATTTTATAACTCGAAGTGATAGAGATGTAATCGCGTAATTCTTGTATTGCTTTTTCTAGGTCCTTGGAGGTATTATTACGTGTCCTTCTTAGCTTTGCTAGTTTGTATTCTGTTGTTATTGGTGATGATATAGGGATACGTTTTAAAATATACTGGTATTATTAAGATCGCCAAACTTTTGGGAGAGAATAGAGAATAGAGAATAGATCCGGTAACTTGTAAAATTCATGTTACGAAAGTCGCCCATTCAAGAATTTCTGCAGGCAGTGTTTTGATATCCTTAAATCACCACAGCCGATTCTCACGTACTGGGGAGCCTTTTTTTTACAATTTAATTCAAAAGAAGCTGCTGCTATCAAAAAACGCCACAGAAAGTTTCAAAATAGTACGTTTGAAGAGATTTACTATCCAGAAAAATTATCACTGAAGCAGTAGAGAACTTAACTGAAGCAATGGAGAAATTACAATCCTTTGGAATGGTAAGAAACATCACTGCAATAGTAGAGCAACCCTGTGGGTGATGCAAAAACTAAGCGTGTTATGCCCAAGTTCGAGAGTGTTTTGGGCAAATTTGTGTAGGTGCGTATACAAGTTCGTTTAGTAATTCCAAAGATTATTTATTCTCTTCGTATAACAATTTTTTTCATCTCAGTAAATACGGTTCACTGAAACAAGTATGCAAATACAACTGACGCAGTTGTTTCTTTAAGCCCATCAGCTGTGAGATAAAAAAAGCTGGTTAATGTTTATCAACACCAATGTATCTTCTACTATTTTATGTATGATCATAGCGGAATTCATATTGTAGCTTCAATTATTACATTTACCACCTAACACGTATCCATCTGTGAAACATACATCCACACAGCATTATACTTTTCGTTCTACTCTTGGCAGCTATTACGTGGGCGACTCTACTGTGAATATCATAACGACTTGAAAATATCAATGTTAAAGTTATACAATAGAAACATGAATGGCGGTAACTCTCACAATACTTAGTTTTAGGTTAGTTTTAACTTTAAGGTTAATGTGCCTATAGCATGTCGAAAGATAATGCCTCTATTAGTCAAGAAAGAAAAAAATTCACAGATAAAATAAGAACGCCTAAAAGAATCTGAAATCTAACTAACAAAAATGAATATAATAAAATAGATATTTTCTCGGGTTGACTTCTTCTAAAAAGGAATACCCGCATCTGCGTCTATAAGCAAATATTCACCCATCGAGAATTACCTCGGCAGAGATAATCGATTCAAATAACAGATTCAATGATCCGCTTTAAGAAGGGCGAATGCAAGTGTACGTTTAAAAGATCCGTTCCGTCGTGTTTTACGAGCCGCACCCTCTCGCTGCCGACTAATAGAAATAGTTTAATATGTGTACAAAGGTGACGAGTGGGTGCAACCGGACCCCGAAGCCCTTCTGGACTTGCTCCGCGCTCTCCGTTTGAACATTTATTAGTTTTAGGGTGACCATTCGGATGTGATTAAAGCAGGCCGGAATTTTAATACACGTCAAGGATTATTAATATCTTGCTGGGGGGCCGGCCACCTTAGAAACACCCCATTTGTCATCTCGTACGGATCTGCGAGCAGAGGTCACCAATATATTGCCCGACTTTTATTGCATCCACCTATCATATTTAATTAAATTCGAGTAGCGTTTAATGGTTAGGATATTAATAACCGAAGAGCCACTATTCATGTTGAGAAACAGATATATGACAAATTGGGATTTAACTGAACTCTGCGTTCGATTTTGAGATAGTTGTGCAAACAAATAAATTATCTGTTTAATAAATTAAATTAGTAATATCGGATCGATGTAATAGACAATAAATTATCTTTGGAGTTAGTCGCCGTGTCTATAGTTGCATCTAAAGTACACTTACACTTAGCAAGGTCTAATTGTAGGTTTGCTTTTTCGTAACCTATTAAAAAAACCTGCAGCTTAGAAGAGGTGCATTAGAATAACACTAAAAACAATTATACATATGAATGCAAGAAAAAATATGTCAAAGGGTAAATTACAAAAATTTTATACGAAAAGCCAGAAGTTCTGGGAAATTTAAGGTATGTAGTAAATTAATAGACTTAACAAAAAATATCCAACTTGAACTTAAATTAAATATTATTAATTGAATTGTCCTTAGAATAACAAAATTTGATGTGGAGGCTCACGACAAGGAAATTCGATTTCATCAGTTCTATTCAATATTGCATCATCGTAGATACTAATGCATTGCTTACACAGATATAGTCACTTTGCTTATTCGAAAAAAGAAAGAATTGGAGAAAAATTTACAAAAAGCGATAAACGCTAACGTGTTTAGATTAACGCTAAATGAAAGTAAAACGAAGAAAGCAAGTCAAACAAATGTATTATTGTTGCAATGTGGGGTGGTGAACAATATCAGTTTCAAGTAAGAGCATTTAATTACGTAGGTATACAATTGATAAATGCGTATGGCGAGAAAGATTAAATTCAGTTCAGATTGATAATGGAAAATCAAAGTGTGGATTCATTAAATAAAGTGTGACGAACCAAAACTCTGATGTAGCTAACCCTGTAAACAGTATATGTTTGTTTGCTGTTGGAATCAACTATTTGATGTTCGAGAAATGTTGTTTATTTGCAATACATTTTTATGTGCTATATAAGTGTCATATTACTTATGCATTTTATTTTTTTCAAGTGCGATATATTTCTTGTTTATTAGCAATATGTTAATTATATTCTGTTGTAGTATTTTTGTAAAGATGATAGTGAATTCTTTTTTCATTACTATATTTATAAATTTATCTGGGTATGTGATTTTGGATGATGCTTTTTTATATAGTTAATTTGTAAAAATTGTTGGTTCAAGAAATGCAAACATTGATCTACTAGACCAATAATTGCGCCCTTCTTGTAATGTAATGGAGCACTCGATAGGAAATTTAGAAATCGATCTGTGCCTGTTGGTATTCAGCACCAATTTATGTGTATTTGAATGTGTTGGTGTTTTGTTGAGTATTATCTCGGAAATTTATGTTGTTTTGTTTCTCAATCTTAACAGTGAAGTCCAACCGTTCACGGTAGATGATAGACTTTTCAAGAACGTTTTGTTCAGAACATTTTGGAACGGTAACGATACATTCATCAACATATCGTTTAAAAAAAAAGGTATATGGACTATTAGATTGTTTAAGATTTTATTTTCTAGCATTCTTCCATTAGCAAAATATGTTGAGTTAAAGGATAATTCGCCTGCCTCCATAAATTCATTGTGATTAAGTGTGGTATAATTTTTGAAGTTCCTCTATCTTTAGGTATTTGATGTTGGCTTCGATCGTAAAAATTATTTTTATTAGACCTTCTTTCTAACTGTTTGCTTCAAAACTGAAGCTAGATTCTAGGCTTAAAATTAATTTAATATTTTGTGGTAAGTCTATATTAGTTAAATATTCGATCAAATCTTTATTTAATTTTGGAAAGTAACTTATTTATGTGCTTTTATGCGTAATTCTTTGCAATTTTCTGTTGTTACATAGTATGATATGATAAAAAATGATTTTTAATTTACTGACGGATATTTTATAAACTCTCATGCATTAAATTTCTAGTTAGTTAGTGTACTTCTACAGTTGTGCTAAATGTGGAGATATCTCCCACTGGAGTAAGTATTATCATGCAAGTACACACTGAGATACAGTGATATGTAAGTACTTGTTTTTCCTTTCATCTCTTAAATCTGAGCATAGTTAAGTTTAGTAAGCTTAGTTAGAAATTGTACACTTTCCCTGCTAAAGATCATCTTTAGTTACATTTTTATCCTGGAGAGAGAAAACTACAAATTACAGTATGAAGCTCACATTACATATAGTCCGTTAGAAATGCATGTGTTAGTTAGAACACAAATTCAACTTAAGCTATAAATTAGTTGATACAGGCACTTTTAATATTTTTGCGTCAAATAAACAATGTTCATGACAGTCTGACGCACTGGTTAAGTACTTTGGGTATAATGATTTGTAGGTAAGCAATATACCCGATCCTATACCTATATAAGCCTGCATGTTATTGTCTCACATTCTATGTATGCATATGTCGCTTTATCGTGTATACTCTACAAAACTTAATGCGGCATGAATACGTATTTATCGTAATACTAATGGAAGAAAAATAACTGCGGAAGAATTTTTTTGCGTGGGGAAGTACCGATATCGATGCGGCCAATGTGCAGGTGCATACCCGGATAATTCGAATACCGGTTGGCGAAACGAAACGCCGCCGTTTGCGATAAAACGCTGCAATTAAAATTACAATAGCTAAACAGCGATCTTTAATTTTCGCTTCGATACTGGTATTTTATTTCTCTTTCATTTATAACAGTTTGTATTTCCCGTTTATCGTTCAATATGAAAAATGTCAGTTGCTTGGTAAGTAAACCAATATAAATACGAATAATTAATTGTTTTAGGTACAAAAAAATCTTTTAAGAGATCCTAGTGATACTATTTTATTTCAAAACGCTTTTTTTAATTAAATAAAAAAAATATCTTGTATTTAATAGAACTTGAAAACGCATATTTACTATTATCATAACGGTACATAATTTTTTATTGATAGCAGATAGGTGGTTTAGTTTCTGTATCACCGTACTGTATAATTCTATAAGCATGTACTTATGATAACTTTGAAAACAATTCTTAATTTTCCATAAACGTTGCTGTTGTGCTAGTTAAAAATACATCTAAAATGCCTAGAAAACAATACCTAACATAATAATGCTGCTAAAATGCAACTACTCAAGGTATTATTTGAAAGGATTGGGAAACTACTTGCTTGTTTTTGCTGTGTTTGAACGTCCAGACCAGTGTTTTATTCTTGTGGCATTAGATAGCGCCAAGAATATTCACTTGAGCTATACGGTTAGATATGTTGATAGTAGCAGAGAGGGAATTGCAATATGCTGGGCAAAAAGATCGCTCGAAACCATGCTGATGACGTTTGCTAAACAGAAACATGTCCGTGTGTTAGCGTTTTTTTGTCTCCTCACATTGTCTTTCTTGTGAATGATTTCACTAATACCATTAGTAGCTGTATTTTACCAGCATTATTACTACTAGTTGAACATTTCCAATTGGTACGAATATCACGTTTTTTTTTCTGCGTAGTTACGACGAGCTATGTGTTTGATGAGCATTTTTTCATAAACGCACAGTAATCGGTTACAATTGGAATTGATAACAGTGTAGACGGTTTCATTTTTCCTATAAATGTGTTGTTACCAATACACCCATCAATGATTCGTCTACGAAAATATTTCATGGTTAACTTCGCCTTTCCCATTTGTTTGTTTATAAGATATGCGTTGGCATTTACCATATCAATAAAAAAAGAATTACTGTTTTCCCGATTAGAGCAGTACCTGAACCTATACTCACCGAATATGTCGACAAACTTCATATCATTTTTATAATCCGTAAACAATCTGTGCAAAGCTTTTGTCTTTGTCTTTTTAATAACAAATGTTCTCATTCGCGAATCGTAATAATTTCATATTAAGTGAACACCTCTTTTGTAACGTTATTTCACATCAATCAATCTGTCATTGCTGCTAAACTATTTATATTCGTCCTCTGATGTTGCTTATCAGTTTCAAATTTTGGCATATTTCCCCTATTTGTATTTACAGTAGCGCATCCGTATAACTTTGTTCCAGAAGATCTTTCATAAGTAGTGGCGAAGTAAATTAAAAAATTGTTGAATCTTATGATATCTATTGACTTTATTTTTCAGATAAAATTGTTACTAATTTCATTCCAAATTTTTTGTTATCTGCTACAATATTTTCGTGTGGAAGTAAACAAGAATTGAAATGCTTTTTGGTTGATTTTAAAAGTGGAGGGGCTTTATAAAATTTATGATAATTGCAATTATTTTGGGGCATTGAATATTGAACAACAACCACCAAAAACCTGTGTACTATCGTAGGTATCATATAAGTTTAGAAATGAACATATAACGGTTAGGTACTAAGCTCCAGTGATCTCTATAGCTGTTTACCCATAGTAAATTAATGGTCATTCTGATTTTCCTGTAGACAACGATTTTTGCTGGGCGTATAAATTTGTTTGAATCAACTATGCTACAAAGAGCTGCATCAGTAACAAGTAGGTTGAACAAAGCAAGTGGAGAACGATTTTGTTCAAAATCTCTGGTAATATACTACAATAGCTTGTAAATGTTGTTGGAATGTTGACAACATTTTTATTACTCCGGTATATACTGGATTAATTTAAATACAATAACGTTCTGAAATACATTATGATAAATAAATGATTTAACTCATCTATACTCCATTTTTTAATACGCAGGAGTGCTTTTAAAATGAAACGCCAAAAAATAGGCTAGCTGTTGGTCAGTTTTCAGTAAAAATTACACCAGTCATATTTGATATATTGCCGGCCGCCGTATTGTTACAAAAATGATGACGTTTAAATCGTTTATTTTTCTGAGTACGTTTCTATTTAATTTTTCTCTCTAAATTTGCGTTGTAATAACAATTACGTAACTACAACTTATATAAAATCCTAGCTAGTTTTAAAACTGCCGCCAAAAAGTAGCTTTGAAAAATGCCATTGTAAATGTATCTTTTCATTTTACTCCTCCGAATTAAAAAATAGAGTATAGAGTCTTACAATAGCAAAATGCGTATACATATCACCCAGAAATACATTTGTTCGTAATAATACCCTATACCAAACTATTTAAAGTGGAAATAACTATTTATAACCAAGAGTTGTTTATTTCATGTTTACTCAATTATATTTACGCGTAATTTTCCAAAAAAAAGTGTTTTGTAGATTTTTATCTCTAATAGTGTCATAGCAAATGCAAGTAACGTCAATAAAATCGTAAGCACGTCTACTATATATGCAAGGTATGTGTATGAAGTGTTGTTAATCATAATATTTTGTAATGGGATGAGGTAACTTGGTACACGTTAATCCAAATAATATTATCCGTTTCCAAACAGCTACATATATAATGAAAAATAATTCACTAGAAGTAATCAGCGAGAAGAGGAGTTGCATGGTGCACTAAAAATATAATTGATACGAGTATCCGGAAAACTTCTTGTGTGTTTGAAATCGGCAATAGATTATACTTCATCCACATACTACGGAGATTGCAAGTGAGAGTAAGCTATCTTTGTACTCTAATTTAGACAATATTGAGGCACAGTATAAAGAAATATGTGGAATGGAAAATGGCCACACAGACGTGCTACTCAAGAGAAAAATGTACCAAGTACCGGGACATTAAGTTTACCGATAATCGCCCATCACCCATCGCTGTCTTAACGTAAATTCCCACCACCACCCAGCATAAATACGAGGAATCCGTAACACATTACTGCACTAAAATCAAAACATCAGATGAAGAACATCTCAAGAACACACTGCAATAAAATAACTACAGACTCAAAAACAGTACGGACACCATCAATGGACGACTTATACAACAGGAAGAACCAACAACTATTATTGAACGAAGGTGTTTGCTATGTATCAAAAGATTCACGGGCAAGAACTATCTCCTAAAAAACTATCTACGAAATTATCCTCACATAAAGATCCTCGTTACCTTAAAGCCCAAGAGTCTGCGAGATACTGTGTAAGGATTACATGGAACAGACAGAAATATTATCATAACAGAAACATATACCAGACACAATGTACAAATAAGTATGTAAGATAATCGAAAGTGCTGCAAATTTTCTACACGGCAGAAAACCTACGAACCAAAGAGCAGCTTGCAATATAGATTCTCATATCCCAATTTCTCACCTCGCAAGTGCATTAAAAATTCTGCCTTCAATGGAATAATCAAGCAGCCTTCCCCAGCCAACTTATTTTTGTACGATAAAGAAAAAAGAATTAGAAGTTAAAGTTATCAAATTTTGGAAACCTCGAGACTTGCAAATATTTGATAATAATATGTAAAGTTCCCTGTATATCATCGGCGATAAACAGATGGTTTAACTTATGCGTGAAACATGTTAATTGACATAAAAATATAAAGATGGCAAAGTGATATTTCAAGCATAAAAAGAAGATTTCACTGGAATTACTTTGTAAACATGACGTACGTACCTTTTCTATATTGATGGTTTCATGATTACAATCATTCCCTCTTCTAAACACGAAAAACTCTAGAATTACATATGTATGTTTTATTAAATTTTTATGCGAAAATTAATACGGTAGCTCTATAAATACGCGTCTCGTACATTTGCCATTATCACGTCGCCAGCACAACCTTTGCTATGTCCAAAGATCTAGTTGCTTTCCCGTAATGCGTTCCACCAAAAATACGAAACAAAGAAGTTCAAAAATATCTTCGACATTAATACGTCAGTATCGGAAGGAATTTTCACTATCTATTATCATAAATCGTGCCATAAGAATCCATTCATAAATTCCCGAAAAAGCAAGCGCAAAACAAAACAATTGAAAGCTATCGCGTTGGAAAGTATCGGATGTGGAGTCGTAAAGAGGCGACATAAATTTGCTCGATTTTGGCGTTTCTTTTCCTCCTCTTGTTCTTCAATTCTTCGCCGGCTTACTCTATCTCGATACGCGACGAGAGGCAAATAAAAATGCAAAACGCACTTTTTCTTCTCGTTGCCCGGCGGAAAGCAGTGCGAAGTCTTTATTTAGACGTGTATATAGGCGCCTTCGCCTTTCGAAACGAGAGGGTATTTATATTCCATGTTAGATCGAAGAAGGCGATTCGAGCTTCTGTTGTATAGGTACGTTTCGTCCTGTGTCAACCTTATCAATGTTTAAAATCTAGCGCGCAATCAGCTCAAGCCGAAGAATCACGCCCGTCTGCATGTTCGGATACAAAAGCGCATCTCGGCGATACGAATCGCAATTATTCGGAATCGACACCGAGTTGATACAAAATTACATCGCAATGTGTCGGCTCTTTGGAGTAAGATGTTTATGCATTTATCCAGAACGTCTTTGAGGAAAAGTTGCATCCTATCCTACGGTAATACGATTCCCTTTTTTTTTTGGTGGTGAGTAGCTAAACAGTGTTATAACCTATTTTAACTTGTCATAAGCTCAGGAGCCTTAAGGTGTAGGAAACCGTGTGTAAAGTGTTTCATGGCCTTATTACTACACCCTCTCGTTGTAAAGAGTGAAACGCCTTCAATTGTTTTCCCAACGGCCAATGGTAATTTGTATAAGCAGTAATGGCAGCTTTGTAATTATTATTGTTTTTGGGGCCACGTTTAATAATAATAACTACCGTTATATATACATGCATATATAGAGAGAGAAAATAAGATGCAATATTAATAAAATTAGAAAAGCTTCCCCTATATCTTAAGGCTAAGCATTTGACAGAATTCTATATTCGACTATTTGTTCAGTGTTTTATGCATCATTAGTATATTTAAATCGCTTGAATACCCAAGCTATCCGTGTATTCAAATCTCGCACATCTCCAAATAGATATATCTATTGGATATCTTTATATTATATAATATATAGTATATAATATATAGTATATAATATATAGTATATAATATATAGTATATAATATATAATGTATAATAGACAATATACATATATCTTTTGAATATTATAATATTCACATTATATTACCAACAAAAGGAAGAAATAGACCTTGTTCAAGAGGTTGTAGTAATATTTGAATGTGGATACCTTAACCGATATAATCTACAATCATTAACAATCACACCTACATACATATGTATGTATAAAGATTATTGGACGCATTCAAAAATAGACAACTGGTACAGTTAATAAATATACTATGCAGCATGTCCACATACAAAACATATATCCACATGTAAAAGACTACTCCAAAGTAATAATTTTATGGTATAAATACATTGCATATATTACCATACCAGTGCTGTTTCTCAAGCTTGGTATTTTCTGTGGTTTTCCTCACTCTGTGGCGAATGCTGAGAACGAATATCTTAAGACGCAGCACAGGTGCAGGCGTAACAGTAACCTATGGTGGGCCGATGCCTCCTCAACCATAGCAATAAAGTGCTTATTTACTCTATTCGGTGATATTTGATGGACCTCAAAAAAAGGAGCCCTAACGTGATAAACTGACAGAAGAAGGAAAGAAGAATTCGGAACTGATACAGGCATCAGCAGCCCTAATTTTCAAAAACATACACATGGGACTATAAACTAATCTATTTAAGTGAGAGATCTGTGCAAATATACACCAATCATCACTGACGATCAGGTTATATTAGGGAAGAATACGCGAGATGGGGTTTGGAAGTCAGTATGGACAGACAAGTTTATGCCAATCGATTCACAATGAAAACGGTTAGTGGTTGAAAATAAAGTAATAAAGACGACAAATGCGTATAAATATTTAAGAGTTACGTTGACTTCTGATGATAGAGATGAAGTTGACATACAGAATAAAATAATAATGGAAAAAACTATAATTAGACAACTACATCCCGCGGTGTGGGATGAATAGGAAGATGTAAGACAAAATAATATCAACGGAGATGATGTACTGGAGACGCTGCTGTAAGAAGACATTATTAGATCATGAAGGGAATAAAAGAGTAAGAGAAATAATGCAAGTCGGCACATCATTAATACATGAAACAGAATGGAAACGATTATTGTAGTATGGCCACATGAGCAGAATAGACCAAGACAAACTGCCACAAAAGGTTTCGAAATGGGAGCCTGCTAATACAAAGAAGAAAGGAAGACCAAGGGAGAATTGGAAAAAAGGGAGGAAAGCTATCCAGAAGGGAGAACTGAGGGAAGATGATTTTGGGGATAAAGATTCTTAGAGATTGGGGAGTAGGTGGCAAAATTAGGTGTTTACAAATCGCCGCAATAATAATAGATCTATGCTTTGCACCAACGTATTACACATATCGTAGAGAAAAAAATTCGAAATGCAACAATAAATACTTTAAGGAATAATGAGGCAGCATTCAATGCCTTACAAGCCTATACATTTGAATCTGACCTGGCACGCATTTGTGTACAAAACTTAAAGCAATTGGAACGCAAAAGCCATATCATACTGCGGTGTATACGAGGCAACCAAGCAATCGAATAGTGAAATGGGAAGACCGATAACCTGTTATTTGCTTACCTGATTTACAACTTGGTTACATTTGATACGATTTTTTGAAAAAAGCTAGACTAGTGAAAATAGACAACTTCAAGTTTGCGGCAGACCTAATTAAATGCTTTGAATGAAAATTTACGCTCCTTATTGAACCGGTATGTTATCTTATTCTATCACAAAACAAAAGCAGTAAGATGAGGAAGGGAGACAAGTAGACACTTGATATTCAATATGTTTTCTGGGTGTACGTTGTTCGCGCATAGCCGAACAATGGAGAGAGGTTATCACTCCAATTGATATAGGAATTAGGGGTAGAACATGCCTCTAATAAACAGACCCTCCACCGTTAATGCTTCTTCTCACATAATCCAGATCCAATAATCTATACGCTCCACCCTCCCTTCGCGCGAACCTCATATCCATTACCCATCATCTATCTGGCAAATCTATCTAACTGCCATTATCTTGATCCCGGGGAATATCGGAGCCTTCTATTGCCGATATTATTATTGCCATTCGAACAGTCGAGTGATCAAACTGTTCACCCAAGCGGAAATTCACATGACTTCTCACCGTTTCCCGTCTCGATTCGTTGTCATTCGACTTTCGAAGGTACACGTTACCTACACGTAAATTGATCGTTGCCCGTATTTGGACGCGTGTAATGTCAAATGGAAAAGATAAATGGGAATTTGTTTGATCGTTGAATAGAAATATTAAAATTTCTTTCGGTTCGCGTTTTTAATAAGCTGGTGGCGCGGAGAATTGAGGGAAATGTTGCGCGCAAATTCTTCGCTTTTATTTGCTCGTATGTAACCAGCAGTCTGCGATCAATAGTAAGCATCTACTTACATATATAACACAGAGGTAATTTGTTTTAGATGTGTATATATCTACGCTTCTAATATCGAACAATAATTTGCTAATATTTTTTTCTTGTTTTGTAACAATTGAACTACTGTTCTGAGTTTATATTGTGGAAGGATTTTATCCGTATATGTATGTACATACAGTGTTAAAAGAAAGTCTGGAGACGATGTTACAGCCTCTGAAACTCAAGTCATGAGCTTTAAAGAAGTAATATTTATTATATATGTAGTTTTTACAGTAAAATTTGAATATTTTTTGATTATTTTGAAGTAATTTTCCTTTCCGAGGCCACTTACTATTTTGAATCTTTTAAAGACGGTGCGAGTCCTGTATTAAATATCCAATAGCTATATTATGTCCTCTTTATGATAATATTAAATTTGTTTTGCTTTAAATAAAACAATCCCTAAAAATTAGAGAAAATACGGAAATAGGTTGCCGTGAAAATTGACATACTAAAGAAAAACAGCAGACCTAATGAATGCCATTCGTCATTCATGTAAGTTAATACTTAATACTCGCGCATTGAACTGCCACATATTAACAAATCTAGGATTGGCAAAACATTTACATAAATCTTCTGAAACTGCTAGCGGACAGTTTCGATTGTTAGCCGAACGAGGGCGCCCAAAAGAAAATGAGTGAGACATCGTGGAAACGCCGACCTAGTCGAAACGACTTTGAAACGAGATTGACTAACGGCACCGGATATCGAATCGTGTATTAATACATAATACACAACTACGATGTTTCTGTTACGACCATCAAGAGGCGATTATTGGCAGCAGGTTTAAGAGGATGGATTGGCAGCAAAAAACCGTTTTTAAAACGCATGTGAGAATCAATTAACATGGGCAAGAGAGCATGCAAAACGGTCAGTTTTATGAACCAACGAGTCCAAATTCCAGCTATGTGGTTTGCAACGGAGAGCTTTCGTTCGTTGACAACCACGTGGAAAGATCTGGTGAGGAATGCTTAGTGTCGTCCGTCAAACACACCTCAGTGTAGTGTTACAGATTGGGGTAGTTTTGCTGGAACAACCATACGCGATTTAGTGAAAGTTAATGGTACAAAGAGGAAAGAAATCATGCTATTCCTTGTGGAAACCGTTTTGAGCCATTTGTGTTGAAGCAAGACGATGACCCAAACATCCGGCTTGAAGCTGTAAAAACTTTGAATTTGGTCTCCTCAAAGTCCGGATTTATCCCCCATAGAGCTGTTATGGGGTAAGTTTGACCGAAGGGTTAGACAACGACAACCTCAGAACATCCAATACCTAATAGGAATATTTACAGAACGCATGACAACAAATTGACGCGGACTATCTCAAAAAATTGCTTCGAAGAATGCCTAAAATTTGTGCAGCGGTTATAGAAGCCAAAGTAGCTCATATCGACGAAAATAAACTTGCGTACTAAATAATGCATCAATATAATTATGTTTAATTAATGTATTACTTACGTTGTATTATTTTATTAATAATCACAATAAAATTTTACTGTCTGTGACGTTTCGTAAAACCCCTTGCAATTTTTGGGCGGTAGAATATATATATATATATAGTATATATGGTATATATAGTATATATGGTATATATAGTATATATAGTATATATAGTATATATAGTATATATAGTATATATAGTATATATAGTATATATAGTATATATAGTATATATAGTATATATAGTATATATAGTATATATAGTATATATAGTATATATAGTATATATAGTATATATAGTATATATAGTATATATAGTATATATAGTATATATAGTATATATATGTATATATAGTATATATAGTATATATAGCTGAAATTTAAAATAGAGAGCGATTTTTAATACTATTTTTTCGTAAACATTTCAAAGTTTGTCTTTAACGTTAATATGCTTTCACGAAAACACATTTAGCAACGTTGTAAAACAATAATAATTATAATGTATTTAATCCTATTTTGATATTATAATTTTGTGTAGTCTGTATAGGAACATGTTATTGACGTTGAACATATGCTATAGCGTGATTAACGTGGATCATAGATCTCATATTGACTTTGTTCGTACTATAAGAGGGTAGTTGGATGAATACTTCGCGAACGGATGGATTAGTTAGTAGCAGCGGTCTTATCTTATGACCAGCGAGATAGGGGCAGAGTTAAAGCTGCAGTATTATAAATTACTCCAGAAAGGCTTTAACGAATAGTATGGACGACACCTCGTTGATCGCAACAATGCTTAGAAACAAACGGATATTATCGATAATCGATTTAAAATTAAACAAAGAATGTCACTGCGTGTAACTTTTGCGTCAATTTATACAAATTTTGTAAGCATAGAAATAAATAAACTCATTTAAAAATTATTTAGATTCTTACTAATTACCTATTTTTTATGAATAGATTACAGAAAGAGGTAGTAAAAGATAAATATCCAATTCTATATTACCTAACCTGAGAATATAGATCTAATTAATTAATTATAAAGTATCGAATTAAATAGTTATCATTAGAGACCGGATTATATGCAAAGGGCAGAAATTTAATTTAATTTATTTATTATATTTTATGTTTATATGTAGATGTATTATACTGAGAAGTTAATTAGCGTTCACTAACTTTAATGAGTGTAAGACATTTACAAATAGACCTAAAGTATAATAAATAAATTAAATTTTTGCACTTTGCATATAGTCCGGTGTCTAGTTATCATTATACCTATACAAAATTGTTGCATCTTTGTTTTGGATTCCTTGTTATTCCATGATGTACGAACTATTGTATCTACGGCAATGACAAATTTTCTTCGCGTAGATAATGATGATGTAATACGTAGTTCTCTATTGGGTCTACTCTAACAGTGTATACCGGAAACGTGCACTTCGAAAGGATTTCAAATACGTAACAATCGCGATCCCACTCAAAATATTTACAATACCTCAAATAATCGGAGCGAGGACGTTTCGCTTAATGATTTCGCGCGTTTTACTTTTGTACCCGTTATGACGAACACGTGGTTTGCTATTTTAAAATCGCCTGATGCTCATTTCCTCGAGGTCTTGAAGGAGGTGGAGCGCTGTCGTCACGTGGTATGTTTGCTTCTTCGCCAGGGAAAACTATTTCTAAAATGCAGGAAATTGGGGCAAGTATTTAGAAAATGAATCGAATAGGTAAAAAGAAACCCGTACAATGAAACGATGGCTTCGAAGAACCGGAATGCGTGACACGTATGTGTTTTGTTTTATAATGACGCGGTGTGTTTGCTAGTAGAATGAAAAGCATTTGTCAGTAAGGGGTTAGTAATGATGGCCGAAATAAAAACAAATTAGTACGTGAACTAGATACTGTTAATTTTAAAAAATTAGAAAGGGGTTCGGTTTTGAATTGTTTTATATATAGTAGTGGGGCATTGAATTATAACTTTAAATAATTAAAAAAATCTGATTTAAGAAATGTTATTTTAAATGAATAACTGCTGATTTACGACGATATATGTGTTGGGGAATTATTTTAATACTTACATCTATTTCCGAACTACAGATAGGCCATTACCCCTCATAAATCTATAAATTAGCTGATCTAAGACTAGCGTACAGTGACCATTATGTACTTAATGTGTTCGAAAATTAAAATAAACATTTTTAGTATGCTAAATTACCACGTGAACTTAAATAACGGTGACTGTGTACAAAAAATCGTTGTCAGACCGAAAAATTTACAAAATTCTTAAAGAAAGTTCTTTCGCCAAAATAGTGTAGACCAATTAGCTAAACAAATAGTAGTTAGTAAAATACGATGGGGGTACACAATCAAGAATAGAAAACATGCTACTAACTTAGTGTTTTAAACCAAAGTAGAATTGGTAAATATAATTTATGTTTTAAATTTTGAAAAACAGAACGTAGTTCAGTTATATCGTGTTAAGTTATTTCAAAAAATTATTTAGCTTTACAAAACTCAACGACTGTTAGTAGAACTTTTATACGATATAACGAAATACAGTTAATATGGAAGTGACCTGACTGAACCTCATGCTTACTAAACTAATAAGCAGTTCTTAAGTTCACACAGAAATTTCATATTTTCAAAGCTGAAAGATAATTGAAATTCCAAGATCAGGTGCGAATTGAGAAATATCTTCACAAAATATGTGTAAAATGTTTGTTAGGACTGTTTTTTTAAGAGTTTCGAGTTCATGTTGTTCCTCAGTTAACCTGGCCAAATCGATAACTGAATCCATCCTTTTTAGTAACCTACAGTTTGAGTAGTTGTGTATCACATGCACTATTATAAAGTGGAATATAAAAATACCTTGACAAATACTGAAATTGATTTGTCGACGATGTTGAAAGCGTAGAAGGGAACGGTGGTGCTATCGGTCATAACCTAATCAATTTCGAAAAGGAAAATTTGTGCGTCTAAAGATCCATTTGACGAACTATATATTCATATTGACTGAGGATTATTGCCGAATATATATATATATATATATATCACTTTAGATACACATGTATTGTATGTAAAGTATATAATGGACAATGAGGAGTTCAGCAATAATCTTCAATTTAAATTTATTTTTTTATTCCTTCCGTAAAATGTCCATTTTCCATATAAATATCAAAATGTGATCAAGTTGTTTACTCGGTAAAATTTACATTATAGATGTCAAGTGATTAAAACTTAAAACATAGGGTTAATAAGCAAGTTAAAAGTCATTCCAAAATTAAGACAATCTAATTTGTAATTGTATTTTTGACCGTTAATGAGAAATGAAACTTTAAAATTTCTGTCCTTCGAACAGAACTTTCCCAATATTATCTTCAATCTGCTTGTATATAATTCTAATTCTTCTCTTAATTGTGGCCATTGCCTTTCTTACCTAATTATAATGCGACCATTATACATATTATCTTATTAATTAAAATACAACCAACACTGCAGTTATTCCCAACATCGTGATATACTTGCTTTAAATTTCGTTAAAGAATTTCAAACAATACAGTCATCGGTCTGTTCTATTGCCTTTGCCAACTCATGCATATGTAGATGCTGTTTACCTAGAAAACAAAAATATCGTAATACAATACCTAAATTCCGAATTCTTGCTGTTCTAATGTTCTCAGCTCGTCGCCGTACCATTTGCTGCGAGATTTACAGCCGCTAAGCGCTAGTGTTTCTCACGAAAACCGCCTCGTATTACTGTTTTACTTTTCTTGTCATCCGTGGATTTAGAGATTTGTACAAGGCGTTAATTTTCTGTTCGTTTTTTTCTGTTTTCGGTACCGGATAGGAGGAGGTTGCGCCGAACGCTAAGTTTATTTATGACGCGACGCGAAAGAAAGTAAACAATCGTAGCGGGCGTGCACAGTCGTGGTACAAGAAAAGGCAAGTACCGTATTTCGGTAGCTTTTAAAGCATTTGCAGTGCATTATTTTCTTCTTGTTACTTTTCTTTTTTTCTGTTTAAGGAACTAACCACAATCAAAGTAGATAAATAAGTTAATTCGTTAAAATGGTGCTATACCAAATGGGAAAGTATTTTCAGAGATAAACTGAATTACAATTTTTCTACATTATAATCATAAAATCTAGGCCAATGAAGGAGTTATGAGTAAATAAAAAATAAACTGTGGCTTATAAAATTTGTAGTTCTTATGCTTCTTTTATATTCCAAAACACGTATGATTTGAATATATACCACAAACAAAACAACAGAACAACAATTGAAAACCATAATACTAATTCAAATTTACTTGAAAGTTAACAGATAAGCTTAAAACAATGACATTAAACAGTCAATAGGATAATGAAGTCAGGACATGTGATCGATAGAACCAATGACATAGTCAACATGAATGCCAAAACAAAAACGTAATGAAGTGAAGTTACATGTTATAAAATTGATTTAAAAAAAATTATCAATAGGAAATCTCCAATACTGTGTGAAAGTTGTACGAGTTAGTATGCTAGTTTAGAAATTCAAGCTAGTACATAGGGTTAATATATAGTATAACCTGCATTAAATTTTCTTCAATCTATAGCTTCTATGAAAGTACTTATTGGTGTTTGACAATACTCCAAAATAAGTAATACAAAAAGTTAAATGTCCTCAGTACCAAAAAATCTTCTTATGAAGGAACGTTATAATAAATATACCAGATTCTTAACTTTGGTGACATTGGTTACATAATAGATACAAATTTATTGGAGAAATTTGATTTAATAGTTAAATAAAATTAAATACCCATTACTTGTTTATCTAAATACTCCTTGACAAAACTGAGAATACTAAAACAGTGGAGAATATGGAATTTTTAAATTATAAAGAAATATATCTTCACTTCCAAAAGGAAGAGAGATTTTAGAATTTTAAGTATTCACAAATCAAGGAATAAATACCCTAGTGATTCGCCTGGTAAATGTAAATAGAAATACAATTATATGCAAAAGCAAAATTAAATTGTATTTAAATATACAGTCACGTATAAAATTTTCAAGCCCAAAATATAAGCTGAATATTTGAAAAGTAACATGCTGAAGTGCAAAAAATTACAGAAAAAATGCGTGCTGCCAGAACATATGGCATAAGCGTAACACTGGTTTGTTTATAAATGCCCTAATAATATAGTACGAACGAACAATGAATCATTTACTTTTAAATCCGCGCTGCAATGATGGTCTTCCTCCAAAAATTTTCTCTTGGTTTTGGTTCAACGATATCCGACAAAAGTTACGCACGATTTTCTGCTATTCTCTTGAGTTTTCCATTCAAGATTTTAGATTGGAGCAGATTTTCCATTTCTTGTTTAAACTGAGTACGTTTTAATCTAGATCTATGTGGCTACAAGCCATCATGTACCGATGCATATGCTCGTTGAAAAACTTCCAATTAGTAAGTCTATCATTCTGAGAATCTTGCATCAAAATAAACACCAAACAAAATAGTACAAGGATTATGCCCATCAGCATGCAAAAAAGTAATAGACTTAATTGAATAAAATAAATACGAACCTTTCATAACAATACAAGAATTAATATCAACTGCCTAGAAAAAATAGCAAGCTCTATCGCATAAAGTTACGCTAAATGATAATTCAGCACATTTAAATGAAATTTGTTGGTCTGCTTCATAGTAATAGCATCCACTAGATTGAAAAATTTAAAATGTTTTATAACGTGGATGAGTTCCTGCATTACAAGATATATTTTATGTACTAAATTTAACTTTGACATTCAACATTAGTTCTATAAGTTCATTTAGTATTTTTTATGCACCATCGTTCCTTTTTGGCCAAGACTGTAGAATTAAAACGAAGAAGGAGAAGGTATTGTTTGGTAGTCGGACGTGATGAACGCGGTAGTTGGTTTTTAAAAGTACGGTGCGTTGTTATTCCTAGACCTAGACGATACAAAAAAAATTGGTCGTGCAGGAGGAGGCATCGGGCGCATCAACATCAGGGGTCGCTATTTTCGTATACGCAATTGTCTCACTGATTAGAGTCGTGATTTATCTGACAGTTGCTACCGTAATTGCTACACGTCATAACTCAAAACTTTAAATTATCTCGGTCATATGTACCGGTGTACGTTATATATCACTGACTGAGACGTGCCCCTTATTTATACGGGCACCTTATGCAGCTACAGATAGGATTTTATTTTAGATAATCATATTTTCATATTAATTACCGATGCTAATGTGTCAACTGGATGACTACTGAACGATGTAGAGTTAAAAATAGGCCGTTGTACGTAAGCAATAGGGCACTTTGGAAGCTGTTTCATCTATATTTAGGTGGTAGGGATGACTTAGTCGATATTTTATTTAAAATGCTATCAAGACATAAGAAAGAAAAACGAACGTAAAAGAATATAAAAAGTATCTAAGAGCAAACCCCACTAACTCTTAAGAAAGTTTAAATTAAAAGCAGTAATAGAATTTTCTTTGAATTTTACTTTTGAAAAGAGTAAATATGCTAAGTGGAAGTATATATATTTTCCTGGAAGAAAAATCGCGTTCTGTAAGTTTTTATCTTCCATATGGTATTTACTCAAGAAAACGGAATACCCTTTCGTTTAAGACTTTTTTTCATACCTCTCGTAAACATAACTGAAAAATAAGCTATGAAGGAGGAACCATCCACATGCAACTCTGATTTCAAGAATCTTGTAGACCTCTTTCTCCTTTAAGGTTAATATGCAGCTCCTGTTCGGTACAACAGGAGTTGTGGGTTCAAGTTCTAACGTCGTAAGTTCGAGTTGGAGCTGTGATTTTTTTAAATTCACGAATTTATAATTTCGTTAATAGAAAGCAAGAAGACCACATTTGGCAATTGCTATAGTCGTGCAACTGTTTCCAAAACATCCTCTCCAAGTCTAAACTTTACCCACTGCTATAACCGAAAAATTGCTTTTGCAGATATACTTTAACTTCGACTATACTCCTCCAAATTAAACTTTTTTGTTTTGTCTGATAATTTTGTAGTTCTCGATCAAAAAAGCTTGCGACTATTTTACCTTTCCAAAAATTATCTTCTATCTATTTGTAATTTTAGTTACGTGCGATTAACAGCCAAATGTTTGTGACTGTCTATCTTCTGCATGTTCTAGGTTCGCAACCTAGTAATGATCCCTACACATTCATTTGCATAATGTTCTGTGCCACCTATATTTGATATCAATATTTTTTCTTACAAAGTGTATACAAGGGTCATGCTATATATTTTGAGATACAAGAAAATTACAAGTCTTTTTGTGAAAAAGATTTTATTTATCACCACCTGCATCAATGCACTTTTGTAACCGAAACTTACACGACGTACATTATGTTTACATTAATTTCACCTAAATTCAACTGTCTGCTATGGAATCTGTGAAGATGCATTGTCTTGATACAACATTAACCCGCGAATGTGGACTGGCTCAAGAACAGCAGGCAAACATTTTGTGGGGTACCAGTTTGCTGTGACCGTACACGGATTTTCCAGCTTGATTCCTTTTACTAATCCTGTACTACCAAAGAAAACTGCGCACATAACTTTTTAGACAACCTTTTTGCTGTTTGGCCATTGTTGTGTGTTGGTACACCTTCGTGAATCCACACACAAAATATCCTAAAATGGGATGTAAGTTTCATCACCTGTTACTACTTTCGATAGAATACGATGTTCGCCATTATTTAACATTTCTAACATTTCCCGAGCGATTCCTACAAAAGGCAGGGCTTTTGGAAATCGTTAAGCGTATGTGACATCCAACGTATAAAAATTTTTTTACATCCCTAGCTGATCATGTAAAATTGAGTCTACTGTTACGGATCCAACACCAAGAGTTGGCTCAATGGGTTGATATGCGCCTCTTGAACCTTCGTCAATCATACGTCTCACTCTCTCAATATTTCCAGTGGTAACTGAAGAACAGGGTCTACCAACACACGCCTAATCACCTCACATTTGCGCGTGATTTTAGATCCAGTCTTTTCTTTTAAGTTTATGGAGTACGTAGATGGGTAGATACTATTTCAAAGTTTCTAAACTTGGAACTTTTTAAGCGTTTGATGAGAAACGTTCTGATGGGGTTAATCTTTTGAAAATAGGTGGTTGGTGCTGGAACACATATACTTAGTAGGTGGTTCATGACACAAAACGTTTTATTCTACTTTGTACTTACCTTCAGTTTACTATTTTACAAGGTGTCCCAAAACTGCTTCTCAATATAAAAGAGAATATAATAAACCAGATTTAATGAATAAATGTTTATTTTTTCTTAAAATACAAGCTTTGGGAATTTATTTCTTAAAAAGTATGTCTTCTAAATGACAGGGAATCATCTAAACGCGAAGCAAAATTTTCGAGAATGGGGAGTGTTGCGGTGTACCTTTTATTCAAGGCAGCTCCATAGGAAAAACGTCATTGGTGTTAAGTCGAATATCAATTTTCCAGCGGCAAATTTGACGAATAATTGGTGGACAAGACTTGCAAGATTATTGAGGGACCTCTGTCGACTTCAGAAAAGTACGGATCGATAATTTCTAGCAGACCAAACAGTAACTTTTGGCGAGTGAAGTGGCTTCTCATGGTTCTGTTTTTGTTGAACTCCAATAATGGCTTTACCTATTTAGGATTTTTATCACCAAATGCGAGTTTCAATCGTTCAAGACTGTATTGTTCACTTAAACCGACCTTAAAATAGTAGTAGATCATTGTGTGCACATGTTCTTTTGACATGTTTCAATAACAAGTAGTATGTACCGCGTTTGCTCTATAACAGCATCGTCTCAACTGACAGTCAGAGCTTACTACTTAAGGATGGTAGTATTTAGAAATGCAGTGTTGCAGGCTGTAACTTATTTAGTTTCGTGGCATCTCAAGATAAACATATATAATATATTAAATTATTATAAAACAAATTCGCATTATTTTTTTTACTTGAGATATATAACTATTTAATGCTGCAGAGTCAACAAAGTGTGGTTTCGATTCTGGTAACAACTGCAAATTATTGAAATTAGAACTGCATTAACATAGATTTCGAAATGTAAAGAATTTAAAATGATAAATTAAAATAAAGTAAAATAAAACAAAATAAGGTAATTGCAGATATAGAAGATAATAAACACTGCTGTGAGGATAATAAAACTAAAATATACATTTGCTACTAATTTGTTAAGATAGCAAAAAATATAGAATTTTTTAATGCATTTGTAACAATTTTTGACGTTGCCAGGGAATGGTAGATACAAAGGTAATCTAATTTGTAATTTTATAAAAGGCATAATTATTGAAGTACAAAGATTCTGTTAAGAAAGTCTACACAATTTTATTGATAATATTTTTTTACTACACACTCTGTCACTCAGGCTTCGAGGTATTGCTCTTATGGAGATAACATTAAATGAATATAATAATATTCAAATTGAGCAATTTGAAATAGAATACGTTTCTTTTTCTAAACAAATAGCTTCCAGATAGAAGTAAAATGCGTTCAGACTATAACTTGGGCTGGTCATTTTGATTGTCCTGTATAGTGTATGTGACGAACCAGATTTTTCAGTGCATATAGTATGTTTTAAGTGAGTGGAAGGTCTACAACATAGGAGTTGGAAAAAGCTAGACGTGTATATACACATATCTACACTGAAGAGATCAAGTAGCTGAAAAAATTGTTTCTTTATATTACCAGCATTAGTCAAAAATTCATACCACTTTTTTTAATAGAATCAAACCAAAATTAGATTTGAGGGGAGATAGCAAATGTTATATACAAGTTTTCAGGAATGCTACGCTAGTATAGTTATAGAGATTACTTTTTTTGCGAACTTTCTAGTATTTCTATTAGTTCAAATACCACAACTAGCGAAAAAACTAAATATCGGCGTTTCTCTCATACATCCAGCGTCGGAATAACTGGTGTTCGAAGATCTATGCAGTAAAGTCTCGTGACCCGATATGCCTCATTAAAAGCGAAAAGCGGCGTCCATAATGAACGAAAGTCAATTACTCTGGCAATCCGACGACGCGTATGAGGACTAATAATGTTCCGGTTAAGCGAACATAGCGGTGCTGGCCCGGTAATAGTCGAGAAGTAAGCCCGCCGAGTTCTCCAACTCGTTATGAAGTGGTATCTTGGAGCGGTAAAGGAGGGTACATGCGAAGAAGGCGGCGGCAGCGGCGCCGTATCTCTCCAGAGCCGAAGATTCGAGAAGTTGGAAGGCACTGATTAAATTAACTAAGTGTTTCGGAGACGCCGCGCAAGAGTGATGGCGATCAATACCGTAGCGTTTGTTCTTGTGGGACATTTTCAAGTGAGTGAGTTCCTTTATTTGCGATGAGAGCGTCAATGGTGTAATAATATGCCGTCATTAACTCTATATTGCTTTGTTGAAAGGAAATTATAAATGAAATAAGGCGGAAAGAGTATTCTTTAGTAATAAGACAACTTGCCAAGAAAGTACCAGCATGTTATAAATATAGAATTCTTGCGAACCTATTTTCTATAAATCTTAAAAAGAAAGAAAAGACAAATTCGTAAGAGCAATGGAGGTATTCCAAGAAATAAATAAACCTGCTTGATAGAATGACATTACAATATTTTATAGATAAACTGCCAGTTAAAGGACAAATCTCAAAATAGTGTGAAAGAAATGACGATTGCCAGGACTGTGTGGATGTACAATTCACAGGTCGCGTCGGTAACACGGTTGACAATGGGAGCCCACGTGCTCCCGAAACGCTGCGTTCCGCATAATTAATTAATTTGTGTGAGTGGAGTTTACTGCTATACCTGTGAATAGTAGTGTGAAAGAAGAAAAGAAATCAAACAAGGCGATTTCCACTCGATAATATTATTTAATTCAATTCTAAAAAAGTTTAGTAAAAAGACCAACGTTATGTAAGTATCACCAAATAGTTGCGTATACTAGGTTAGAGGTTAATAATGTAAACGCAAGAAACATGACAACTTATGAGAACACAGATCTAAGAAATTGCAATGATTTTATAGAGTTATACAATCATAAGGAAGCAAAGTTACAGAAAGTGAACCATAGTTGTGATTGTTTTGTTGCAAATAGTTAATTAATTATTACAACTATCATTTCCACATATCACGTATACCATAACAAAATCGCATAAAATATACGAATTTACATCTACTCCTTTGTATATCTGTAATAAGCTTTTAGTCTTCCATCATTGCTAATTTCTTCTTAACTACTCTAAATTGTGAAATCCCCTTCGTACCTGCTTTATTTTTCTTTTTTTTTGTGTTTATATTTGGTGGTTATTGGTTGTTAATCTTGAATGCTTTTATAGTAACAGACGAATTTAAAAGTGTCGATTATCGCATTTTTGTTTACAATTTCCATTTTGTTTTCATTATATCGACAAGGTTACCGGTCCAATGGCATTCGTGTCTCTACTACTTGTACGTTTATTTTGATATTTTCAAGTCACCATAGATTTCCACATGTTATAAGATTTGCAATGATATTATTTAATAATATAATTTTGAAGGTGTACTGCATATAAACTTGTTCTTTCGTATATTCCTGATGTGTTTCATTGTTATCTCCATATTTATTCTGTTTAATAATTTAAATCGCTGAATATGCTAAATATGTGGTGATTGTGTGTGTTTGTTGTATGTTCTTTTTGAAACATGCAACGAAATCAATATATATATACACATATATGAAATGATATCCCCGGGTTTGTAATCGCAACCGCAACCACAAGGGGCCGTTTCGACTGGGTTAACGTTTCCACGAGATCTCACACATCGTCTTCAGGACGCCCTCGTTCGGATGGCGATCGGATCCCTTATATCCCCAGCGCAGCGCTAGTTCGCAGGCTCCAACCGCGTCTCTAGCCACTGTCATTGTTCTGCCGGTCATGTGTTGCTTCTTGTAACGGTTCTCCAAGCTGATGATATATGTTGTGCATTATCTTGTTTGTTAAGGTTGTTCGTATGTATATACATATATGTACGAGGGAAAGTCAGTAAGTAGGTCACAAAAAGCTATTATAAAAATAATTAGAGAAATAGCTAGCCAAAAATAAATTTTATTTTTCAACAAAGCATCTATCTACATTAATACACTTCTCTCGTCACTTTATCAATACCCTAATGCCTGCTGCATACAAATTTTGGGTTGCCGTCTGAACCATGTGAGTATCTTCTTGAATATCGTTATCACCCTCGAAATGTTTACCGCCAAGATGTTTTACGTCATCCCGAAGCTACAACAAAACTCTACAGTATAATTCAGCAGCCTCGTTCTAATTTCTATTCTGAAAATAAGGTAGGAGCAATCCTTGAGAATCCCAAAGCACGGTAAGCATAACCTTACCAATTAAGGGTATAACCTTGAATTTCTTTGTTAACGGTGAAGAAGAATGTTTCTATTTCAATTGCCATTTGACTTTCATAAAGTTGGATTGTGCTGACATCTACTGACAGTTAGAGAAATAGCTCGCTGCTATTTCCAGCTATTCTACAGAATAGTCGTAACGGTTGTCGGGATCCGCCGTATCACTAGGTTGTTTGTTCCTGACGTTTCACATTTTCAAAGGTACTCAGACTGTATGACAAACGGCCGTGAATGTCTGAGATACTATTTATCCTACAGGTGTTTGTACAGGAATTATTTAATGACTTTCCCTCGTATATATATATATATACAGCATGACTGTTATTCGCCGGATACGCATGCTAACCAACTACGCCACGGAGTCTTAAAAAACGAGCCGCTTTGTGAACGAAGCTTTAAAATATAAAGTAATTGTGTGCGAAAAGAAAACTAAGGAAAACCCGACTTGATATTTGAGGCAATATAGATATGGAAAATTGGATTTCTCCTAATAGAAAATATCTTCATGGGGAGCTTTGAAATGAGAGCTCTTATAACAGTGAATCACAATCGATTTCTGGAACATTTTAATTCGACACACTCAGCCGCCATTTTTGGATGTTCTAGTGATAAAAGAGAAACACGATTTACTACTCCAATGATTACATACATTTATTTTATTTTGGTATTTTTCCATGTATATCAAAATATCGAGCACTCTTTAAGAAATGAATGAAGAATGTCTTATTATTCTATTAAATCTTATTTATTTTCCAACAAGTAAAATGAGAAAAATTAAACGATAATGCTATAGAAATACGATATACTTAAATCCTAGCAGTCCCTATGTTAAATAAAGAATATAAAGATGTCCAAGCTGTTTCAATAGTTCGAAGAAAAGGAACAAAGAGTATTAAAGAAAACGATACAAAGAAATGATTGTCAAAAGAAGACTGCTTGAAATCTCATTAAGGAAATTAAACGATGCTTATGTACAAATGTTCATGTATGTGTTTTTCCAGCTTTATTCATAATTTTAATTCACCATTTTCCTGAATTCTGACATATCATAGGTTAATTAGCGATTTTTTCAAATCTACCCTATCTGTGATAAGACTTTTACTTTTTCTTTATTTTATAGAAAAATAAATTTAGATAGGTAATACTCCTTAACGTATCAAAATGTAAACTAGTTTTATGATCACATTCTCGTTATTGACCACATATGTATTATGGATATTAAATATTTATTACACTGGGAATGGAGCCTGCACATATACATACATATACCATGAATTTATGGTTTGTTTTCTATTCGCATCAATTTACAACGTCCGCTTATTAATACATTTAAAGTAAAATATTACCCAAACACTGTACTACCGGCCCCTATGTATTGGTATACATTTATATTGAAATGGTCATCATTTATCACTAGAGGGCGTGCGGTGTCGTACCGCTGGATTGATTGATGATGGGCTGCCAGATACCAAGTGCGACGCAGATGGACACCTGAAAGGGGCCAGCGGCAACCGAAATCCGCCACATTATAGGTCCTTTCGGTAGCCGTCCATTGGTGACTACTAATTAACACGTGTTTCCGTATTCACGTAGTCATTAGCACAGTGGGAAAATTGCAACTGAGTACGATACGAAGATACCGGATCTCTGCTTTTGACACTATCGATAATTTATTTTAGTTCACACCCGTGGAGTATTCTTAGAAATTCGTACTTTTGGCATACTTTTGTAAACATTGCAGCTAAATGTGTAGTGCTGTTTTTTTTTTACTGTGCAGTACACTTCTATAGTAATAAAGTTTTGAATTCTGTTATAACATAATGTTAAATTCGTTACTCATAAACACTGCGGTTGAGTACATTTTAGGAAACATAAAGTTCAAAATTAGACGTAAATTTTAAATCCTATTTTCTTTGAAATTCAAATCAAAGTTGACTTGAACATCTGTATTTATAGTTTTGTTGCCACATAAAGCAAAAGTACTGTCGGCATTAATTATAAGGTACGTAATGTGAAAGGTATGTATAATATGGTAAGTTTTATAACAAATATATACGAGAATTGTCTTTAGTTTGCACATAGAGCTGGAGCAAACCAATAGATTGCTTTAAAAGACTTCATTGTTTTTCGAATTATTCTCAACGAAGATTAATGTATGCATGCGTTAGAACCAATTCTGGAAGCAGTTATTCTACTTGTTTGCTGGTACGGTCAAAATTGCGGTTGTGAAGGTATCAACTGCTCCTCCTAACCACCGGAGCCTTTCCGATGTGCGGAAAGGTAAAGAAATCGTTGGGAGTTGGGTGCAGACTGTACAGAGAATGGTCTAACAATTCGACGTTTTATTGCGCTAAATATTGAATTATCTTGCGTGTGGTATGCGAACCTGCGTTGTCTTGGTGGAGGATGATTCGTAGTTTGAGGTTGATTTATCGAAGCTCAAGGATGACTTGCGGCAAACAAATGGTTGTATACCAATAGACAATAATAGTTCTTTGATCTTTTAGAAGAATTATTGCAACATGACCTATTTTCGAGACAAATGTCGCGACCATCTTTTTGGAGACACTTCGGGAACGGTTGGTTCATATGAGTAAATCCAAGATTCATCACCACTGACGATGTTGTATATGTTTTCACAGTTTCCTACGTTAAAGAATTTTTTGACACCAATTTACCTTAGCTGCTTTCTATTTTTCGGTCAATAAACTAGGTATCCAACGGAAAACACACAATTCTTTATACAAAATTTTTTGAAATAACGTATTTGAAATCTCCAATAATGCCTTAATGTCGCGATATATCACATGTCGATCTTAGTTGATGATCTTGCGCACACCATCGACGTTTTTCTGGGTGATTGCTCTTGGATCGTCGCTAAGACTAATTCGTCCCTATTTCAATACTCCATACCACTGAGAAATTGTTGACTGATGTTGTGCTTTATTGCCGAAAACAGAAACCAACCCAGCGAGGCATTTTTGTTGAGATGATTGATAAAAAATTATTGAGCGAACCTCTAAAAAAGCAGTAAAAACGTGCTTATACATACATACATATTTAAGGACGAAATATTGTGTAAATAACTTTTTACAAAAATCTTTTTTTTTATTTATGAAATTGGTATCATATGAAATGGTGTCACAACCTCAAGGTGCTGTACGAATCTATTTAGAAATTAATAGATACTTATTTAATTGAAAACACTTTCAACAAACTGGAATATACCAAAATCTGTGGGTATTTCTAAGAATATCTTCAATTATAATTCATAAATGCTTATCTTAATTCATTTGGCTCCAGCAAAATAAATATATTTATTTGGGACAAGTAAAAACCCATCACCTGTTCAGAAAAAAGTTATATGAAGGAAACGGTCATAGATTCGCGAACATGCATAATGTAAAAGGTTTGTCAACTTTTAGCCGGACAAGGGTAAAACTACGGCAAAAACATTGTGAACGTCAGCGTAAGTACTTAACGACAGCAACCGCATCAGCAGGTGTTTGGCGGGTTCTTTATTTGATTCAACGTAAATGCAAGAGCTAAGAAAGAAATAAAACATATTTAAAAGCTTTTAAAGAAGTAAAGAGAAAGCTTCAAACGAAAAAATGCATGATTTATTTCGAATCAAAGCTAAACGGGTATGATTTAATGGTATACAAAAACAAATGTACACTCAAAGAACTGAAAATTATTTGTTTAGTTTATTTAATTATTTATATCCCGAGTGTGGGAATTATTTGTGATCGGTTTACTTTACATTTATTTTATTCAATATATTCAACATTTAAGAAAAACAAATGTATTTACAAATTAATACCATCAAATTAATACCATGTAGCTTTCAGTTGTTTTATTGATTAACACATTGATTTATATGTATATACAACCATTGTAATATTGCAGCTTTTATTGTTTACATCACAGCTTCTGTTGTATTAATGGGTCCTTTTCCTACTAATTGCTAATATTAATGTATTATATATATAATACATACATTTCAATAACTGAAACTAGTTAGAAAACTGCAGTATTATTGAAATTAAAGCCAAGAAATTTTACGATTAATCATGATGGATTTCAAGTTTCCAAGTATATATCATTAAAAAGCATTTAATCGTACCTACCATTTAATTTCTGCAGTATCTTTTAAATCAATTTTATTGTACGAAAGGGGGTATGTTGGTATCCCTTCGATTCTGTTGGAATTTCTCTAAGAGAGATAGATTTTCTTATTCAATGGGAAAGGAGGAATAATAAACTACTCTCACGTAAAGTTTATATCACGAAAATATTAATATCTGATACGAAACATAAAAACATTTAGCATGTGTGCAACACACACACGGTAGTTAGTGCAAGACAAATCCAAAATCGCCTCATCCATCTTTGAATTAGATAGAAAATAGTCTCGTTGTCATGTTGACAGACCGAAGGCAACTGTTACCTAATATCACAGCTATAGGCCGTTGGCACCTTAAAATTCATTATTGGGTCTTGTGGAGTATTGTTTCCTTTCTCTATTTACAGAAAGTTTATGTATGTACATCTCTTTTCAACCTGGGCAGAGTTGCGCGATTTTGTGCTAGTGACTTTTGTTGATAGATGCGATACCTATTACCTTAATCAATTTATTAATCTTGTTATAGTCAATTGTAGAATCATATACTAAAAGGAAAAGAAATGTCACATTCGTAAATTATATTTTAATAAAAGTCGTTTTGTATAATTTGGAAAATATTGAAATGACTTGTAATATTTATATTAAATACTACATGTAACGTAATACTATAGTAAACAAATATGAGAAATATTGGTTGTATTCCATTTGTCATTTCTTCAGGCAACTGTAGAGCTTTAAACAACCTAAAACTATAATTTTTACACAATGTGGCTACCGTGTTCGCATTTTCCATAAGAGCCGTACTAAATTTTAAGGTGCGAATAGTCTGTAGTCGCTGAAATGTACGCTTGGTTGTATAGCCGTGAGGTGAACTATGGAGAGTTGGCTTAGGTGGAGATTAGAAAGAATATGCACGGTTTAGAAGCTCCCAGTTGAAGCTAGTTGAAGCTCCTTGTCAAGATTTTCTTCAGATTGTAAGTAGTATAACCTTTCTATTTATATCGATATAAAAATTTCGACTCACACAAATACATCTTGTTATATTAAAAAATAATTATTACAAGCAAAATCTTAAATAAAAGAATTCATCACGAAAAGAAATTACTAAAACAACATGTATAAATACAAGAAGCGCTAACTAAAACTTAAACTATGGGTTTCCATTCAATAAAGCACCTCTTAAAAGAAATCAAAGAATATTCTTTATGAAAAACTGCAATGTGTTTTACAAATAAAACTTTCGTCAGTATGTTCTTTACACATAATAAGTGCAGCACATAATTGCGGCAGAAACCTGGGAAAATTTAAAGCAGGCTTTGCTTCCATAATGCAGCATTGGAAATTGGGTAATTTTCTATCACCTTCCGATAGAGTTCTTCTCACAGAAGCTCGATTAGGTTCATATTCGGGCTTCGCGGTGGTCATGTCAAATTTTGGTATTCCTTTAGCGTTGTATTGATTACAAATATTTGCGACAGAGATTAGATTTGTGCTTCGGATCGTTGTGTTGTTGCATCACGAAGTTAACACCAATTATCCTCAATCGAGATTATATTGCATTCTCTTCTAAGATTTCTCGGTAACGCTCGTTTTTTTAAGACCTTCTATTTTCACTCCTACAGATATGCCACCAAAACATCCCCAGACCATTACCGATCCTCCACCATGCTTTACTGTAGGTACACTTTTGTCCTTCGAACAAATACTGTCCGTTTGAAAACAAAGAGCTCGAATTTGGACTCATCGGTCCATAAAATATGTTTCCATTGTTCTATTGTCAGAAGCCGATGCCCCATAGCCCACTACAGTCGCCTTCTCTTATTCTGTTTGCTTAAAAAAGGTTTGCGCATTGCAATTCGGGTAAATAGGCCACCCTCTCTTAATCTCCTCTGCGCAGTAGACACACTACTTCCTTTTGGTCGTCCATATTTTATTTCAGCCGTAACTTCAGGTGCGATATTTCTTCTATTTAGTTTACTTGTGATAATAATTTGGCAATCATCCGCTAGTGCGTTCACTTTTCGCCTCCCAAGTCTTTTCCTATTCAAGAATGTACCGGCTTCTCGATATTTTTCCACGTTATAGTCGACGGTCCGACGTCTTAACTGTAATTCGCGTGCAATTTCTCTGTTACTTTTGCCTAGTCTGTAATAACACAGTAATCATTGAGCCAATTTCCAGTGACAACTCTCTAATTGTCGGCATTGCAGCTCCTTTATATTTCACCTATATAATAATTTCACTTGCGACATTCACTGTTTGATAACCGAACAAGTACTAAATCTAAATTCATATTTCCACTTCGAGTAAGCATCAGAATACAACCATGACTAATATTGCGGTATATTTTTATTACTTGCGATGTATTGCCTTATAAAGTTTTATTACAAATGCGGTCATTTTACAACCCTACCTGGACCCGTAACTGCGCTATTAACAGTATTTAAAGGAGAAGTAAGTGCCAAGGGACTATTTTACAGAACTACTTAATGGATTATCGCATATTTACTTATAGGCAAATAATAGTATGTATGTTCACAGTAGCGTAGAATAAATTGTTTCATGAACTCTACACAAACAATCTGTACGGGCAAATAATTATGAGCGGTAGTGTATATATATATGTATATTAAGTAAATATTAAGTAAATATTAATGTGAAAGTCCCGTGATAATAATGATGAAATAATGATATTCTTGCATTTAAACAATTTGAACTCACATTCAGTCTTGTTGTGTAGTGACAGTGTCGTCAGTTCAAATACTACATTGACTGAAGAAATAAATTCAATCTGTAAGGTCGGGCAAACGATGGAGCCAAGAAATTTTTCAAGTCAGTGAAATTACCTCATTTTGGAGCACATTGTTGAGAACGTTTATGCTTACGTCGGTTGAATAGCTTATAGCTTTAGCTTGCTAAATCAAGGTTTCATCATTGACTTTGTGTTGATAACCTGGGGAATGAAAAGCGCGTGCTAAACTGCCAACTATAGTTCGGAATTCACAGTAACAGCTTTCGCGTTCGCGTTCATCTTTAAAGAAAGTAAACTTATGGTTCCAAATGAGGCCATTACGCACCAAACCGTGATTTTGGTGGACTGAATACTGTAATATTATGCTTAGAAACAAAGCGGTTCTCACGAATAAGTAATATCGCTGAATTTTGCTTTTATGTGGTCAAAACATAAATATGTATGTTGCTGCCATCTGGTCGCCAATCTATAAAACACGTGCTTTATTACATATTCCCACAAGATTTTGATCAAACCACCCTACTCTTCATTTTTTGTGGAATTCTTGTAGAAAGACAAATGTTATGTTGGTGTCGTCGCTATATATAATGTATTTAAATTATAGCAGTGGGTACTCACAGTGTAGGAGACATTAATTTTTCACCGCTGTGTGTGTTATTAAGTCGTTATAGGTCAATAAGTGGTTATTAGTAGTTGAATAACTTGCATTCTTATTTCTTATGTGATGTCTCTTTATATTCGCATGTTATTTTTATTACTTAATCAAATGTTTACATAAGATAGCTAATATATCTTGCCCTGTAAGTAGTATCTTGGTTAGGCAAATAAGTCATAGTAATAATCATAATTGCGATACGATTAAAAAACATATTTTTTTTGTTGTCAATATATTATTTTCAAAGTGGATCCAACTCTGTCTTGAGACCGCTTCATCATTTATTTTCTGTTTTATTATTGATATAAGCAGGCCATTAGTAGCAATGATATTACCGGTAATATATATGTATATAGTATTTACAACTGTTAAAAGGGCACCCTAATCTCTGTCTGGCAACGAAAGATGTTCAGGTCAGCCTGTCAAGAAGTGATTAATTATCCACAACTTCCTTTTGACAGCAGAGTTTCGGATGAATCTTTTAAAAACCGACATTTAGATACATCTAGATAAGATACTTTAAACAGTACCGTTGTTTAGGTATTGTTGTATTGTCTCAACACAAAAGCTTATTATGAACATGCTTCGTAAGATGCTACGTACCTTCGTATCCTATGTAGTAAAACGTTTCGAGGATATTGATATGAATGCGGTCAACTTGTAAATAAAGATAATTTAAATTAATTAATCGTTGACGGCTGTAGTTAACACCTACGTGTTCCTTGTAGTAATGTTACAGTATTTATAACACGTGGTTTAACTGAATAAATTAGATATACATCTAAAATATTCGCATAATCGCTATTCATAATTGTTTGTATGTTTACGGATAAGTGTAAAGATGTTAGTTGAATTTTCGTATGCATAAGTTAAGCATACAGTGATTAATTATGATTTTCATAGGATTGTGCAAAAAGTTGTTTACTTTTCTTAGAAAATAAATATTGGAAGCAATATACACACATGAAATATAAAAAACTCCGGTTACAACTCATAGAACTCACATCATGAATAAAGGCCTATCTTAAGAGTGAATCCTTAAAGTGAGGAAAAATTCAGAATACGAGGGCAACCTGAAACGTTTCCGAAATCAATAAGAGAAACACGGTATTGGTGCGGTTTCTTATTTTTATTAATCGTTGTAGTCTCCTCGAAGATCAATACACTTTTTCAAACCGTGCTCCGGTCTCTATAAGCCGTCGGAAAGGTACGATGTTTCGAGGTATGCACAATAGCCATCGGTAGAGGCAATGACCTCGTCATTTGAGGCAAATCCCTTTCCTCCCATGATTTTTTGAGGTTTAGGAGTAGGAGAAAGTCGCTGGACGCTAGGTCCAGTGAATATGAAGGATGAGAGACTAATTCGTAGCGCAACTCATTCAATTTGGACACGACGATGCGGGATAAAACAGTCAGGGCATTGTCGTGGTGGAAAAGTACTTTCTTCCGCTGGGAACGAGGCCGCTTCTCCTTCAATACTGCATCGAATCGGGTCAATAATTCGCTATAGTATTGCCCCGTGATCGTCCTTCCCTTCTGAATATAGTCGATGAGAATCACACCTTGGGGATCCCTGAATATGGTCGCCATGGCCTTTCTGGCCGATGGAATGGTCTTTGCTTTCTTCGGAGGCGATTCGCCCGGAAGGGTCCACTGCTTCGACTGTTCCTTGTTCTTCGGTGTGTAGTGGTGGATACAAGTCTCATCCACGGTTACAAAACGTATTAAGAAACCCTTGGATTGCGTTGGATCCTGGCCAGTCACTCCTCTGTCACCACGGTCATCAGATTTAATTTTTGCTCTGGTGTGAGCAAACGTGATACCCATCGCGGCGATAGCTTTTTCATACACAAAATTTCGTGTAGGATATGACCAATGCATTCTTTTGAGATGCCTGTTGTCTCTACTATCTCTTTCATTTTCAATCGCCGATTGGGTAACACGACATCATGAATCTTGACGACCATTTCATCGTCGGTAACCGTTTTTGGGCGTCCACTGCGTGGTTCGGCACTTGTACTTGAGTGGATACGTTTGAACTCGCTCACCGAGAAGCTGATGGTCGAAAATGATGGAGTACATCTGCCATGAACCGCTAGCGAAATATTTCGAATTTCCATGGCCGTTTTCCCAGCCATCCAGGAGTGTTACTGCAGGAAATTCGATTTTATCCATTTTTGCGAAACCGTCTGACTTGCTACACAAAACACACTCATAAACAACAACTATTGACAGTAGACGTTTCAAATTTTGACAGTTGCCATAAAAAGGTTGTCCTTGCCGACCAATAAATCAACTTCAACCTTCGTGCGCCATCCCTTGCCGATTTCGGAAACATTTCAAATCGTCCTCGTATAAGCAGCCACAGTAAGAAAAATAATTTTCTATTCGTCTTAAAGTCTAGCATTTGCTTGGTTAGGTAGTGGTTGGCTCTTTGAAATACTTATTTATGACTATAACTTAGATTTTTTGAACCGTTAAAATACTTGGGATGTTTCGTTTTTATATTATTTCCACATTGTAAGCAAGTTCCTAATCTACTTTTTTGTATTTAGATATAGATATATTTAAATTTCATACAATAATATTACACGGTAAGTACATGTAATTATTTTCACTTAGATTCACAAGATATTCTCAGAAATACCTGTAGATTTTGGTATATTCCAATTTGTTAAAAGTGTTTTCAATGAAATAAGTATTTATTACTATCTAAGTAGATTTATACAGCACTTTGGACTTATGATATTGCTTCATATGACTTCTATTTCATACGTAAGAAAGATTTTTCAAAAGTTATTTACACATTTTTTTGTCTTTAAAGATATATGTATAAGCACGTTTTTACTGCTTTTCAAGAGGTTCAATACTTCGGATGATTTTCAATTTCTTAATGCCTTATATTACATATTTAGTTTGGCAAGTCCAATCTGTATGTATTTGTTATGAAATTTACTAAATTATACATACTTTACACACTACTTACACTATAATTAATGGCAGCAGTCGTTTTACTTAAGTGACAACAAAACAATAAATTTCGATGTCCAAGTCAAATTTTAATTAGAATTCTAAATAAAATTGGACTTAGAATTTAGAACCAGTTTTGCACTTAATGATTTGTAAAATATACTCTACCAGAGTATTTATGAGTCACTAACTTAATCATGTTATAACACAATTCAAAGAAACTTCGTTAAACCCTTTTTGTTTTAAATTTACGGCTTAATACTTCAAAATGTGAATTATAAGTAAAGTACATTGATGAATTTAAAAATAAAATAAGATATAATGAAATACCATAATTTATAAGATCAACTCTACTAGCTTCTAAAAAAAATAGAAACGAGTTTAAATTCCATGTTTGCAATTTAATTCCCAGTTTTTATCCATTTTAATCATTACTTGTTAACTTCCAATGTCATACATCATCTACCATACTTACTTATATTAAATTTAAATCTTCAAGCATTAGTCAATGCACATTTATGATTAAATGTTTCACATATGGGATTATTCCTATTAGAAATGAAACTATAATTCCAAAACTGGGTCAGCCGCAAATCGCAAACGAAAGAGCTTTGAGAAGTAAATGGGATCAGTAAGCTCTATTGAATTGTATGAATGTTTATTAATAAAGGAGAAATCTAAACTTTTTATTGGAAGAGGACTGGAAATTAAACCAATTAGTCAGTAGCAGCTACTTTATTGCACGAACGATGCTCGACATTATATAATAATAATTATATTTTAATAATACACATGTACATACCTAATAGTAATTAAGTGTCTTACGTATTGGCCCTAACAACATATCACTTGCCAACAGAGAAGTAACAGTAACTTGCGAGCTGTAACCGTACAGTCTCTAAAAATTAATTTAAGGAACATTCGCTGCGTGTGTATTTCATAATTTATTCGCTCTTTCCTTCTTCTATGCTCGTTCCGAAAGAAATCTTCATCTCGCATTGTGCATAATCAATTCATTTATTTCGATTTCTTTACTCGTTATTTTAAATGTCTTAAGTTATAGTTTGTACTTTCATTATTTACACTAGCCACTAGAGAACGCACTTCCTCTCAGAACCAGTATAGATCTTTAGACGAGTCCTGCACTTGCGCTTCTAAACCTGAAGCAATAGAAAATTCAATGGTTAGTTGTAGTAAAAAAATAATATTATATGAGGGATATGGAAGTATCACAAAGGCTAGTTATTTTATATTTGCATAAGCTGAAGTAAACTCCAATTATTCTTCTACAATTTAAAGATTTCATGTTTCGTAGTAGAAGTACACAGTAAAAAATCGGGAGGTGATAAAATAGACTCCATGCAAGAATAAGGCCTTTTCCTACAATTGTTGGTATTGGAAAATACTAACATTCCAGGCGCGTTTGTCGCACCAAACATTTTACTCTCACTCAATAATATTCTACTCAACCAGTGTTAATTCCCTACTTTCATAATGTAAGAAATACAAGCCTATGAAGAAGTCCCGATTTCTCCTATACAAAATATTTATATTATCTAAGTGACGTCAACAGTCACTACTCATGAAGTGAAACTATAGGATAGATTATAATTTCATGGCTTGATTTACTTGAGTATTAGAATTTGTCTACAAATATTTTTTCTTATATACATACTAGTAGATAAGGAGTACCTTTGTAGAATGTTTTCAGTGTTTATATTGACAAAAATATATTGCTAAGAGTAAAATAAAGTGCGAGTGCTTTTATTTTCTTTCCTCAAAAATAGAAGAATCATATTTACTCAGCGAAACTTGACGTAATATTGAGTTAAAATAATTACACCCAGGAAGGGGTACAGAAAAGGGAACTCTTATCGATGCTAGAATGTACATACTTCGTACAGTAGTGAGGTGTATATTTGTAGTGAGTATAACATTTGCACAAAGTTACATACATAATTAACACTGGTAGTGTACCTAGTCTAGTCATAAACACTGTTACAAAAATTTAACCTAAAAGATTTGTTGGCCATGATTATTTTTATCATAATGCAAACTGTTAAATCGATAATTCATAGTAATTTATCTGACAGAAATCCGAACTTATTCATAGCAGCGGTTTCTAATGATGCCATCTATTGTCTTGAATAATCGTTGAAAAGATTTCTCATTCGCCGATGTTATGTCAAAATTTCATGACTATCAAATCGTTAGAAGTCGAGAAAGAACGAAATAAGTGACAATGGTTTTGAGATAGCGGTCAGAAAATGAATTAAATATAAAGTTTTGTTTTGAAATTGAATTAAATACGTAATAAAATTAAATTCATTATTTTTTGGCTGAGTAGTTGGGCATTAGAAAACTTTGCGCACAGTTTGTTCCGCACAAATTGACTGATAACCAAAAGCTGCTTCAAATCCAACATTGTAAGAACCTGATTGAAGAATCCCAAAAATAAGAAAACTTCAAGTATTGGTGATGAGTTTCACTCTGTGAAACTAGGCGCCAAACCGCCGAATGGAAGCTCCCACTCAAACGGTTAATGTTACAAAGCGTTTGTTATCGTGTGTTTGTCGTGTACGGCCACAATATTGTGAAAATGGAAGTTGGTGATTGTTACACGATATTGTACCATCACATCGATTGATGCTGATCCGCAATTGTTTGATCAAAAAGGCATTTTTACTATCAATCATTTACCATATTCATCTGATTTGCTTCTATGTGCCTTCTAGTTGTTCTCTAAACTACACTTGCCAATGAACCTAAACACGAGCCTAAAGATTCATTCGACGAACTAAATGACCCTGGAAACGGTGTATCGAAGTGAAAGAAAATACAATTTCAATAAAATATTTAAATGAATTGTTCTTTTTATTTTGAATAAGTCTGGATTGTGAGGTTCTTCTGTGTTTTTCTCTTAAGCTAAGTCTGTTTAGTAATGGTTGGAGGAAATTATTCCTGACCTTATCAGTGCGGACGATTAGCCCCCATAAAAACCGGGGCTTAATCCGCTAGATTATAAAATTTGATTCGTTTTGGAGGAGATAGCTTGCTCTAAGATCCACTCTAACATTAAGTCTCGGAAGAAGTCTTTGATGAAAGCAGCAGTTCTTGGCCAAGGGAAACAAAGGCGTTAAAAGGAAATCATTTCGAACGTTTAAAAAAATTTCATTATATATTAAAGAAAGAATATATATAAAAAAATTAATGGATGAAGTAAATTTGCTTTTGTATTATGGTGCAATTCCTATGCGATACTATTTATGGCTAGTGTAGGTATATATTTACAAATAAATTTGTTTATGTGGGAATTGACGTACGGGAAATCCGTTTTACAAATTTTTAAACGCGAAAATGCTAAGTAAAACATCTACCATGACTATGGACGGACATGTATCACACCTTCGGCGTTCATATTAACGCTCTATTTTTTACTGTGTATGTCTTTAATCTTTGTTTAGCTGCTGTTCGATGTACATGTTTCCAACAATAAAATATAATTACATTGTAAATGATTACATTCTGAAAGCCAAGACTTCGTAACACGTAGCTTTAACACAAGTTTTGTAAGCTTGCCACCCATGATACGTTACTAAACTAGACTTTGTGATAATATTGTAATATTGGAGTAAAATTTATGATCTGAAACTAACTTTTCTTGGCAATACTCTTCGTGCAGATTGATGATATTACAATGGGGATGGAGTATTTAGTAGATCGTGAAAGCCTAAAAGCAAATTTAAAAAATTCCTAGATACTAAATGGCACATCAGAAACAACACAGAAATACAGCACAATGTATTTGTTGTTTTCCTTTACCATCGCTGTTATTTAGCAGAATTGCATTACTACGGTCGATTTTCTGATTATTATTTAATTCATAACGGCTTTAAAAAGAAACTAAATGAAGAGCTTTCAATTTGTTTTAATGGTTTTATTACTTAACTGTAGATTCTTGGCGTATATTCGTCAGAATGACTTTCTCTAAATTTATAAGAATAAAAGAGATTGCTTTTTAAATATAAATCACAGTGCTTATATTTTCGTAAATAACTAAATATTGCTTAAAATTTCTAGATGTTAAATCCGGCATATTAAAGCTTAAGCATTTTCGTAACGTTTCCAAAACAACAGAGTTAAGTTCTATGTCAGCCAAAGAAGATCAAATTTCGTCCACTTCAATCGAATTGGAAATTTCTCTACTTTTGTTGTACTGGCTAATACATATATATTTAAGCTATGCGCCTACAGTACTCTGTTCTAATTTGTTCTATCTCTTCAACCGCTACATTTATATTTTTGCTAACCTTGTATCACTGTCCCTACAGGAAGGGTATAGCTAATAAGCAATTACAATAATACTACAATTATGCATCACAAAATGCATTTGCATAAATAATACAAGAACTGTAATTGAATATAACAATTTGTAGTAACAATATGTTAACAGAAATAAATGTCAAGCAGAATTTATTGCAAAGTTTATATTCTAGTTATTTAGATCCATGTAATAAATTATAGCAAGACCATTAGATAGTTGTTCCAGTTGCATTAATACTCTAAACAATTTAAAATTAGCAGGCTTTTAATCTGCTAGCTAAGTTAGCTTTAGAAATAAAATTAATAGCAAATATAAATACATTTTAGCGTAAGCAAAAGCGTCAAAATGGTTGTAAAATTTGCATCATACTTGATAGATTTATTGTTATACACATATATGAGGTGTGATAGCTTAATTCCCGCAATGGCCGCATAGTGTCTCCCTTGACGTAAATATATCAAAATCACATCAGTTTACGTGTTTTAACATGTCTGAACTATTACGTTTCTAAATTTCAAGTTGTTGGTTAGGTACCGCCAAAGTAATATATATCTGCATGTGGACTTTGGCGTAACAATGGGCGATTGAAATTTAGAGCAAAGTAGTACATTAAATTTTGCGTAAATTCGGAAAATGCGTTAGTAAAGCCTTACAACTGTTGCACATTTGGTATTTGGTGAAAGTGCCAATAAAAGTCGAATGTATTTGAGGACATAGAAAATCCAAAGGTGGGCGAAAAGGTATAACCGATGATTGCAGACATGGATAGCCCGAAAAATAGCAATCACGGATGTTAATATTATCAGAGTACGAAATGAAACGACGATTAATGTGAGAAGAACTACTGACTAATCGAAAAATAGTTGGAATGATTTTAACTAGAGAATTAGGTACGAAAGAGATTTCTACAAAGTTTGTGCCTAGGATCTTGACGGATAAGCAGAAACAGGCTCAATATTGCGACTGACCTTTAATCAGATTCGTACCTGATTTCAATGGTTATTACGGGTGATGAAACTTGTTGCTCCCAGTATGAACTAGAAACAAAACGTCGGAGCAGAAAACGACCACTGGACCTTCTCGATGCTCAGTTAAAGGTAAATGTAATGTAGCAACCGAACCGAAAATGCATAGTCTAATTTGCTTACAACGAAGTTAAAGTGTAGGGTTTTAAGTAAAGATACATCATTAAAGAATTTGCACAAGCGTGGGACAAATTGTAACGCTTCAGATGTAGATATACATCGATCATTAAAGTGTTCGGCAAAACTTAATCTGGGGTCAAATAACGGTATCAACTCGCCTCAAATTATAATGTATTGAGAGTACAATGAGTCAACAATTTATTATCATTAATCTTCTGGTGCACATGAAACAAATAAAACTGGCGTTTTTTAATTCCTAAATAGAGCTAACTAGAAATATGATCCTGATTATCATTTAAAGATTTAATGTGAGAATATATTTTTATGTTATCAGCATACGCGAGTACTAGACAGGACATCAGTAAATGGTTTATAAACAGAATAAACAAAAGTGGCCCTTGTGGTACACCTGATGAAGGAATGATCTGAACAGATTTATAACTATTGCAAATACATAACGAATTCTTTTAGTTAAATAGGAGTAGTTTTAACAAGGAACTCAATCCAAAGGTCTACAGTTTATCAATTACATCGAAGCCTCGGCTGAGATCGGCGTAAACAACGTCAAATGAAGCTTTCATATCTAGCTCCTTACCAATAAATATGAAGCTAGATTTACTACATACTGTTCCCCAGTTTTTTCTGCACATCTGAACTGGACTTTGGCAGGTCGAGTTGTCTCAAATTTTATTGCACAGCACTGTACAATATGCAGTATGTTAAGTACCAGATGTATGCATAAGTTTCTTCCGGTTTCTTTTTCGCTAAAACCAAACACGTGACTTTCAAGGGAAACTACTTTTTCTTATTCAAAATATTAGCCATCGTCTTCTATATATTTCACTCATCTTTGAGGTTCGAAATTGCTGAAAAGTTGCTGTACGAGTGCGTGTCCCATTGATGCGAAGAGGTGACAGTCAGATGGCGCCAGGTCTGGAGAGTACAGCGGGTGCGGAAGGCTGTCCCATCTAAGCGATTTCAAGGTGTCTTTCACCGGTTTTGCTGTGTCGTGCAACAAAACCACTTCGCCGTGTCTTCTGGCCCATACTGGGCGTCTTTTGATTAATGCGTGGTTTAAATTAATTATGTGATGGCGATAGCGTTGTGTGTTAATGGTTTCGCTAGGCTTCAAGAGTTCATAATACCGATATTGTCTCACCAGACACAGAGGATGGTCTCCTTGCCGAAGCGATTTGGCCTTGGTGTTGCTTTGCCAGGTGAAAGCCACGATTTTCTCCGCTTCGGGTTTTCAAAATAATTCCATTTTTCGTCACTCATCACAATTCGATATAAAAATGATTTCCTGCCGTGACGTTGAAGCAGAATCTCGAAGGTGACTACGATTTTCTATTTGACGTCCATTCAGTCGTGTGGCATCCATTTACCGAGTTTATTGGTCTTCCACATTGCTCGTCAACGTCTGCTGATTGTTTCTTATGACACATGTAATGATTCTGCTAATTGCCGTTTAGTTTAAGTTGGGTCATCATCCAATAACTCCTGCAATTACTTGTCTTCGCATTTTTGTGGTCTACCAAAGCGCTCACTGTTTTTCACATTGAAATCACCACTTTGAAAATGTCGAAACCATGTTTCACATATTCCAGTCGATAGAGCGTGTTCACCATATGCTTCTACCAACAAACGATAACTTTCAGCAGCCTTTTCCTTTTGATTAAATAAGAAAAGTAATGCGTGCCGCAAATGTTCTTTTTCAGACACAAAAATCGATATGATCACTGAACGATAAAGCAAAGACTCTAGTTCTTGGCGGACGCAACCTGTATGTATTTGTAGTTTAAATGTCAGATGAACAAAATGACGTATGCCCCAAACTGCGTAGTTTTCGCTGGCGCCATATCTTAATTAAACCGGAAAAAACTTATGCATATACCTGGTATGCTGATGAAAATAATATCAAGAGACAGAAATTTACGATGTAACATGTCGCAGCTCCTCTACCCCCAACTAGACTTTTAGGGCTCGGGTTGTCCGAAATTTTGTTTCGCAGCAGTGTACATTATCTTCGACACAGTATGTTAGATATACGGATGAACATTGTTTCAATGGAGCCAATACTTTTGAAGATCATAATTTTTGCATGGTAGAGACAGATGCAATTACTTTAAACGGCTCAATATGAACGATTTGGGGTATGTTTCATACTGTTACGATGGTAATGAAATATTTCTAAAAGGTGCAGAATCTGTATTATGGTGATAGGAAACCTACTATTCCTATTGTAAACTATTTCACCGACTGCTTTTGTTTTTGTACCTAACAATATCGTCCTCTTTCTCTAAATCATTGCCTTGTTCAGCGAGAGCATTTCATCCACAAGCGACATACATACGTGCGGTGGCGCAGAGCAGTAAGCGCGCGACGACGAGAGATATGGCCGAAGGAGAAAACAAGGAGCATCGCGAGAATGACAATTACCGAGGGAATTCGCGGAAGAGTGCGCGAGGGGAGCGCGGCATACGTTGCGGGAAGGGTTCCTGGTCATCTGTATCGGGATTGGTCGGTCGTGGTCAGACTTGTTATTGATCTCAGGCGGCCTCAAGTACGAACCCGCCGCCGTTCCGCGGTACGCTACTACCTCTTCTCCGCTCCATGCTTGCTGTTCCCGGAATCCGCATCGACTGATGTTCGCGTTATATTTATACAGAACCGGAGTAGAGGCGCGCGTTATGTTAGGTCATTTTTAACCGGAGAAGACATTACTGAACCAGTTTATTATTTGTCGACACGATTTTATCGAATAGTATTTATGGAAAGTGTTCGCAGGGGCTTTCAAAATTGGAAGTATAAAACTAAATAATAATAATAGCAACTTATTGAATTCTAGAGATCTTACAAACTGTAGAAAACAAAATAAATTTAGTTCAGAAGAACACCAAAGGTTTATACACTGATACCAGAATTATGGTAGATATAGGCGGAAGATTAACTAGGGAAATACCAACAAACAAAGGAGTTAGGCAAGGCTGCTATGTGTCGCCAACATTATTTAACAAGCGATTATAAAGGAATGGAAAAAGAAGTGCCCTAAAGGAATTCGTTTAGACCAGAACACCATCCTAAACTCTATTTTATATGCTAACGACATAGTACTCCTAACAGAAGCAGAGGATGATCTACAGAAAGGGACATATACATTACATAAAATCTACCAAAACTATGATATGGAAATAAAACCAAAATGGTTTCCTGGGTAAATACCCAATTAGGACAAAAATAGTTATAAACCATACCGTACTAGAACTGGTGAAACACTTTAAGTATTTAGGCTACGATGTATCTTATAACGGAAACAAATACATAGAAGAAAAACGGAACAAATTCATACATACCTGTGGAACAATCAGCAGAACATTAAAAATCAAAACAAGAAATGATACACAAATAAAATTTTACAAGAAAATAGCAGGGCCAACCCTCTTATACGGTAGTGAAACATAGACAGCAACGAAACAACAAGAAAGCAGAAGACACAAGAGATGAAATTTGAAAGTAGAGTGAAAGGTTGCACAAGATCTCATAGAATAAGAAATGTAGATATAAGAACAGAACTAAACATCTTCGACATAAATGAAAGAATAAAGAAAAACAAAAGCAAATGGAGAGCACACGTAGAACGGATCCAAGTGGTAAGGTTACCAGCCAAAGCGAGATTTTATAGATATTTAGAAAGAAGAAGAGTAGGCAGATCAAATAAAGGATGGGTGTGTAATGCAGAAAGTAAAGCTCGTGTAAGTGTCTGTATTATCAAGAGATTCAGGATCAGCTATGAATAAATAGCAGCTGTTCTATCCTCTGAACACCCAGCAGAAAAGAAGTGTAATGTAATGACACAGAATACAACTAAATCGAGTACAGTTGCGGAGCTGAATGGCATCAAAAATCTGCGAATAAATGTTTGAGAAGAACGATCTACTCAAAAGTATAATACTTCCATAAAATAAAGTATAACTGACGCAATTAGCAAACGAGCAATGACGGAGACAGAACACGCTAGAGGGTTAGCTTTTTATGGTAAAAGGTAGACGAGTAGAAATCTACCCTAATCACTCCGTCCAGACAAGCGCTACTACAAAAATTAAATCTTGGAACCACCAATGACTCATACAAAGCCTTCTTTAGTTGTGAACTTAAACAACCTTTGCTTTCATATAAAACCTTTCTTCTTCTAATAGTTCCTATCGTTTTCGGATGTTGGTTACCATGCATGGTATTTTCACTTTGTTTGCTGCTGCTCGGAATAATTGAGTCGCATTCATACCGAACCATATTCTAAGATTTTTCCACCGAGAAATTCGTCTTCTACCAATACCCCTCTTTATTATGCGTACTAAGTATTGTAGTTTCCGAATTTTCACGGTATTAATCTCTTCCTTTTCTTTTTCGGTCCTTCTCGTAACTTTAATGTTTGTTACCTGTTCCGTTCACGGTATTTGTAGTAGCCTGCGACATAACCAAATCTCAAATGTTTCCATTTCCATTGACCATTTATTCTCTCCTTTTGGTGTTTATGTCCAGACCATACAATTGGTTGTGATATGTTGTTCTATCCATAAGTTGTTGTAATTCTACCAAGCTGTCGGCGAAAATAACCGTATCTATAATAACTATAAATTCTCCTATGTACGAGTTTGAGAATAAGTTTTAGAAGGTGTCTCATTATACTTATTTTTCTATGTTCTTCACATTTCTTAGCTCCTGATTTTTTTTGGCAAGGTGATAACTTGCTATCTAAGCCAATCATGCGGAATCTCTCCGGATGTGTATGTTTTACTGAGCACGAATGTCATCCATCTTACGCTGTCATCATCTAAAAGTCCTAATAACTCAATATTTATGTTATTGGGTCCTTACTATTCATTACTATTCCTCAACAAAAGAAAAGAATAACATCTTTCTAATACTCTGTAGTAAAGGACGACATAGGACGACATCTAGTTCTTGAGTAAGAAACGCTTAGGCTAGATTTTTAGCTCCTGCTAACATCTACACTTATGTTCGCCTCGATTTTAGTACGTTATGTTAATTGTCAAATATTATTGCTATTTTTAATTCTTTGCCACAAGGCTTTTACCGGAATGTAATTGAAATCTGAACAATTCTATAATCGCTATAATACAATAATAATTCTCAGTATATCAGGAATAGTAACGTAAGACTACGAGTCTAACCAGTACAGTAATTTAATTCAATGATATTTAAAACTACTGCTTACTACTAGAGTTTTATAAATTTCGCGTTTTTTAATCATCATAAAAGTATTTACAGTTCTTCGAAACGAGTAACCTCAAAATACAATACAAGTAGTGCTGCAATAATTGTTATACTGCACATTCAACAGTATATAATAAAAGGTAATCGTAGAAAACAATAATTAAGAATGACTGGTTTTAATAGACATTTTTGTTACCAACTTAGATAATTGCGAATTAATCGTTTGCCTTGTTATTAAGCAATACGTGAAGCTCATTTCAAAATTCTTAAATAACGTGAAGTATAGAAAATTGTTGAGCAATACCTATTATTTACCCACTATTACAAAGGTAATAATTAAACTGAGTATAGTTAAAAAAAATAATTTAGAAACAAAGCAAGTTTTAGTCATTGCAGCACAGCAATAGTTTGCGTAAATAAATAGCGACTTAACAGTAAACAAAACGTTTGGAATTATAGTTGAGAAAGTATTACAAGTCGCCGTGACAAAAAGTAATAATGTTAAAGTAAGCAAAGGTATATTGTCCTTAAAATTCGACTAAATATAAAAAAATTGAACAGTTACAAATATTACCAATTATTAAAATATTTCATCATCAATATTTCGCTGTCTTTTCTTTATTTCCCTGCCGTACACCTACACAATCTACAAAAACACTAATCAATCAGAAAATCGACCGTTCAGCCTCTTTACATATGAAATTGGCAACTCCCCTATTCAGAATTTACGTGTATCGTGTGCGTGTACACATATATTTACCTGACATCGAGGGGTAGGACGAATAGGGATTGTCGAGTGAAGGATGCTGCCAGTCCATGGCCTTACACTGCGCCCCCATATGTAGTCTGGAACCGGGGAGCAACAACCCTGAGTACTGGGCCATGTTGTGGTGGTGGTAATCGTGGACTCGGTGATGTTGACTATAGGGATACCACGCTTCGCTTGGGTGGTAGTGTTCCGGGTACAGATCCGCAGCAGTATGACCGTGCGCTCCACTATAGTGCTGGCTATTCCAGAAGGAGGCAGGAAAATTCCGCGCTGACATCGGCGAGGTGTCTGTAATATTGAAAGGTATTTTTGATAATGTAGTCATACAAATCTGCTAATGTTTTATTTTGTAACACACATCTTATGTCTTTATATAATAAAAAACTCATTATTAATCCAAAGCTTAAAGAGTTGGTTCAGTAAAAATAATTTAGTATTAAATGCAAATGTTCTTTAAAATCAACAAAAGTGCGATATCTCCGGATGGTATTGTTCTAGATAACGAAAGAATAAAAATTGTAATATATAGGTAATCAACTATGGCACGAGCATATCAGAACTATTTGCAACAGATGCAATAGAGCTTGTGCTACGGTTTAAAAACTTTAACTAAAGTAATCAACTACATTGTTTTAAAAATATTATACTCATGATATACTTTCTTAATTTGGCATCTTTAATTCTTTTGTAATGACGTAAAATTGTGTCATTTGCAATTTATGTGTACTCCGGCAGGAATATATAATTATCGTATGTTTACAACTCTAATTATTAGCTCAAAAAAAATAAATGTGAATGGTATAAATTTCCCCCGTATATGCTTTATTTGTTTTATAGAAGATTGTCGCAGTTAGAAAAGATCGACCCGGATTCTATCCAGTTGGGAGGCGTTGAAAGATTCTGTAGAAAATTGGATTGCTGTTATGAAGCAGGCTAGTTGATATCTCGATACTGAGGATGAGAAGGCAGCTATCGCAATAGATAGTAATAGACCCAGTTCTGACTCTGAGGACTCAGAATATGATGTGCCCTTGTCTGCACTTAGAAGAGAGCTCAATAATTCAGCTATGAAAGAAGTACCAAACCTCAACCCACACAACTTATTTCAGTTTTTTATAGAAAACAATTGGCAGAAACTGGAATATACAATAGACCACCATTAACTAGTTCGCCAACAGTAGCATTAGGAGTAAGAAGGACGAAACCATATGTGTCTCCAGAGATACATGCAAAAACGCCATTTTAAAGCAATCCAACTTCGTAATTTCTGTCGGCCTGGAAAACACAGTAAGCGTTTGGTAAGGAATCGGTATGGAATGCCAATCCAAGACAATTATATGGATAGATTGCAATCCACTACCTACAATGACCGCCTGAAATCGTTTGTGCAGAATTTGAGAATAACCGTAAAGATACTTGCAAAAGAACTTGGTGTCCCAAAATCAACAGTATTCAATCATTAAAAACAATCGGAAAGGTGAAGAAGTTTGACAGGTGCGTCCCTCATGAACTGATGCAGACAAAGAACGTCGCATGGAAATTAGCCATTTCTTGCACATCAGACAACGTAATGAGGATTTATTGGATCGTGATGAAATGTGGATTCTGTACGTCAATCGGTAGCACTCTGTTTAGTAATAGCACAAGGATGAAGCTCCAAAACGTATGCTGAAACCAGCGCTATTTCCTCGCAAAACCATGGTTACAGTTTAGTGGAAAGCCAAAGAGGCAAAATACCTTGTCGTATAATTTTTGATTCTCTGATAAAATCCTTGAAAGTGTTTTCCATCATCTTTTAGTTTCTCAACTGTTTTTAACGCACAAAAACATCCAGATTCTTAAACAAGTATCCATTCGCGATACGTCAGACGAATATAGTAGATAAGGCAAAGTTCAATCAAGCTTTTCAGCGTCCGAAGTGCGACGTGCAAACACGCACTATCGTGAGGAAAAAGTGATGGCTTTCAGATGGCAATAACTGGACGAATTTTCGAAAGCTTGTCTACTTTGGTAAAGTAGAATTTAAAAGTTATTATTCGACTTTGTGGAAGAAAATCGTAATAAACCACTATCTCATTCTACGTTGGCATAAATATATTGCTGTTAATGGCGCTTACTTTGACTGATTATGATAATTTTTAACGAAATTAGGATATTTTGAAGTTTGTGTGCAAAAAACAAAAAAGCGTTTGGGACAATTTCATAACACACTGGATCTTTTCCGTAAGCCAAGTTTCCTCTCGTTTGGGTAGAAGTAAGTTACGCTTTCAGACTTATCTGGATACATAAATAAATTTCAACATTAAGTACTTTGAACTTTTCCTTTCCTCAACGGTTTGGTGGTACATATACTGTATACTCGCACAAACTAATACCCGGATGGGATGAACAAGAGAGTGAATATCATCCTGCCCGAATCCTGCTTTAAATTAAACTGTATGACGCAATACATATAAAAAAATGTGAAGAACTTTAAATACTATGCTAATGTCCAATTTAATCCTAATTTAAGTAAAATATATAAACATGTCCTCACTTTCTCCTTTTGGGTTTTTCTACGTCTGCACTTTTAGTTTATTATTTATAATCGCTACATTTCTGAAGTTTTCTTTGGCTTCAATTTCTGTATTTTTGTAGCAAATGGATGTTATAAATAGTACAACTGTAGGAAATACAGTAAACTTACAGACACTCAGTACATTTCTAGCTGTAATTTCTCAAGTGAAATTATCAACACCTCGTAATAATACGTTTAATTATTATTACTATTACATTTAAGAAGTATTCGTATGTGTTATTCTAAATTTGCAAAGTTATATAGGCTATTACATGATTGGTGATGTTAAATAATTAATGCTCTGCTGTTTAAATCTATAAAACTTTTCTCTGCAAGTTCTTATATTTTTATTTTCTATCTTAGTTCATTTTAAAAATTCGATTTACCTATTAATTACTTTTATATACAGCAACTAAAAGATGCGTATCCGTTAATATTACCAAAAGTAAAAATAACTCATGTTAGGCAATTTATCTTAAAATTTGGGACCTCATATTAGTTTTTATGAATCTGAGAATCATAAAATTGTATAATTCTCAGTCTAACCGCGTCTCAAAGATGTCGCTATGAGTCGCAGCCCTACCCGAAACAAAACGCCCGAAATTCGATCAAACTTGGTGATTGCAGTTGCCGTCGCTCTTCACGTTGCGGAAACAGCTCCGAAGACGGTGGGCGACGGTACATCCAGAGTGGGAGGAAGTAGCCATAGAAAGAGTCGAAAGAGCAGAAGAAGAATACCGAGACCAATATTGTCGTGCCGGCACGTCGATAAATGACGAAATATTCGTGGAATGCCGGTAAAATTGTCGTCGTAAAAATAGCGAGAGTTCTTGTATAATTTTAGAGTTGCGGATGTAATACAATAGGAATAAATATGTTGAGGTTAGACTCATATCGGATGGATTATTTAAGGCCCGAAATGGTGCTTATGGTTATTGCGTCGGCCAGCTCCATATATATTAGGATAATTTATTCTTATTATATTTTCCTTCAGCCGCGTATTGACTATATTTTTTCTGAGATAGCTAATTTCGTTTGTAAATGTTATATGAATGGAGATAAGAAATTTCCCGTTTTGGCTTAAGTACATCGTGAAAGTGATAGTGGATACGTATTTGGCTTAATGGAATAGGAGCTTTATTTATCTAGCCGCTATAAGTATTGTAATGCGATTGGTGTTATTTGATCAATAAATTTACAAATCAACGCATTAAGCACGTATTTTGCAAAATTTAGACTAGAAGGTAAAAGACTATTTGGGAAATGCATTTAAAGAAGGAACTTAGATAATTTTAAAAGGATATGTGATATATTTTAAGCAAACTTCTGGAGACCGTTTTTTTACAAAATTTTATCGCAGTAATGTTAGAAATACGAAGGCGACCTGAAATGTTCCCCGGAATCGACAAGAAAAACAAGGTATTGGTGTGCTTTCTTATTTTTATGTTCCTTCCTTGAAGATCAATACACTTTTTCAAGCGGTGCTCCACTCTCTTTAACCCGTCGGAACATGATACGAGATGAATCAATTGGTGCATTGTCGTGGTAGAAAAGTACTTTCTTAAAGGATATAGCCAACACGTTCTTCTGAGATGCCTGTTGTCTCTGCTATCTCTTTCAGCTTCAATCGGCGATCGGCTGACACGACCATTTCATCGTTGATAGCCGTGTTTGGGCTTCCACTGCGTGGTTCGTCACTTGTGTTTGTACGACCACGTTTGAACTCGCTCACCCTGAAGCTGGTGATCGAGAATGCTGGAGTACATCCGCCATGAACCCCTAACAAAATATTTCGAATTTCCGTGGCCGTTTTCTCATGCTTCCAGAAGTGTTTTATCACTGCACGAAATTCGATTTTATCCACATTTAAAACACGCTCTAAAAAATCAACTATTGACAGTAGACGTCTGAAATTTTGACAGTTGCCATAAAAAAGGTTGCCCTTGGTGACCAATGAATTCATTTCAACATTGGTGTACCATTTCTTGCCGATGCCGGAAACATTCCAGGCCGTCCTCGTACATACAATTTAAAGAAAAAGACCATTTTCAAAATAATGATATTAAAAAAAATATTTAAACTGTTACCAGAGAACCAAAACAGACTGTAACAGTGATTGCCATGATTACTTAATAACTGAACCAGTATGCTGAAGGAGTTATATTATACGACAATACATGTATTATTATTTCAACAATAGAGACTTCTCGGCATAATAAACTGTTTTCTTGTATGTACGAATTTAGAACGTGTGATATATATTTTCAAGGATGTTATATACAGCAATAGAAAAATTTGAATTATGGTGCTAGGAAAAGATAGATGCCACAAATATGAACATATTGCTCCGATTTCACTTAGTGTATCAGTAGGAACCAAAAGGAATCAATAAAATTGGAATTCAATCACGAGGCAACACCCATCTGGAACAAATTTGTGCATCTGTGGTTGTGCCTAACTCTGTTGTGCATTAAAAGAGAAATAAGCATAAATGCCAAGATAGAAAAAATATTAAGGAAAAAGAAAGAAGGGGTTTATATTATTTAGTGCCTTTACCTAAGAATATTTCTAACAAAATTTTAATCTAATATCGATAGCCATGCTTTGCTATGTAGCGCAATTGATCCCTAAATGTGAGTAAATGCTTTAATAGCTCACACGAAGGCAGTCTTTCTAAAGTCCCCAAAACGAACAAAAACATTTCACGAACTGTGTCCCAAAGTGCTTGAACCACCTCAGCTGATTAGTGCGCGTTGACGAACATTTCAAGAAGGTAGTTTTACAATTCGATTTCAGACACGCCAAAGTTATCAAGAACAGCCAGAAAATGTTTCAAGGTAGTCAGATAATATGTGATTTAAAATGTATTCGCAATAACTACTGTGGAAAATTTGAAAGTGTTGACAAGGATTCCGATTTTCTCATAATAAGACAAATTTGTAAAGGTGCGTCGAAAGATCCATTAAGTTGTCACAAGCATTATTGGATTACTTTTAATTTGTAAATATAACATCACTCGATATGGAACGGTCATTTTCATCATTAAAAAATATTTATTCTGCACGCCGTACTCATTTGACTGATACAGGTGTGGAAACATATTTAATGATTCTAATATCTAATAGATTCCACGCAGTTTGTGATTTCGTGGAAACATTTTAAAACAATAAGTGTTTCAGCACGCTATGTAACATATTTGTAATCTTTATTCTATGTGTAAACATTCCTGCGTCCGCATCGTCTATGCTCACTCATGAAGGTGCGTAAACGTTACTGAACACTCGCCTTAATACGGCCGCTCAGCTCCTCCACGTTGTTTTCCGCACTGCACTGTAACTTGCCCCACTTTGCCGAGACGAATCATTACAGAATCATATTTAAGCAATTTTTTTTTTTTGACGAAAATGTAAGATATATACACTCATCCAGCTGAAGAATCGCAGTTACAATCGATACATACCGTATGTATACTCGTTGTTCACTTGGGTTACTACACCTTATCTCCCCGATATGCATGCATGACGCGAAATATAAATGAAACATTCGTATATCTATTTACAACGAACTATACATAGTTCAGTTATATTCTTCAGGGTGTAGTAAGCGATACTAGTTACCTAAATGTGCTGGTTTCTAGTCATTACAATGTTTCCTGCGGTGTATCTTGCCATTATGTCTATCTAGACTTGAAAAACTTTAAAATAAGCATATTCAGCGTTTTAATTTCTGGTGATTGTTAAGCTTACTCTTTAATATTTCGGAGAACCTAAAATATTAATCCACTCGACATTATGTAAAATTACAGCCATAATTAATACAGATTATGCCGACGCGAACATAACGCGAGAGGATAAAACACCAATTTTCACATCGTAAATATGAAACCTGACGTCGTATCAGACAGCTAGATCGAGGAAAACCGGAGAACAAACAACGGATCCCGCAGCTAACAAGACACATCTCCGAATACATTTACACACTTTTCGATCTTTTATTTCTACACGGGCATGTAATACATTTATTCGTGTATTTTAAACGACTACGAGGGGGCACCTCTAATGAGATGCAACGCGCAGTATCATAAGCTTTATTTAGATAAGTGCTTATGAAATTCTTTTAATGAGAATTAAACTTCATACGAACGTATTAAGAAGGCACCCTGGTGTTTGTGGTTACTCCCGATACTGATTTTGAAGTTGATGCATTTTTCAATTATTAAAAATTATTATAATTGAAATCAATGAATTTCGTGAATTGCTGCATGAACTAAAATGCGTTTAACATCGAACAGTTAAAATATAAATTGTAGATGAAGTAATAGAAAGAATTTGAGATTTGCCATATTAATATCAAGAAATTTACGAAGATTTTCACTGTAATGTTGACAAAAGAATGTATTCAGTGACAATTATTAGCTTGTAGAAATCTATTTAAACATGATCAAGAATCATTGTATAACTACCTGTGTCCAAGGCCTTTGGCAATGAAGGATGGAAAACTAAAGAAACAACAATTAGCTACTTTACTATAAGTTGAAAATCTAGGGCTTTAAGAATTATACATAGGGTACTTTAGGTTTCACCGTATTTTACTACTAGAATTGAACCAAACATCTACATACTGTAGTGAAAATTAATGTTCTTTGCTTTAAAGTATACGAAAGTACCAACCAAATTTTGAGGAAAAGAAAGAAAATTAAAGTATACAATATAATAAGCTGAGACGAAAGTTACTTCGGTTTTTGTAAATGACATTTAATTTAACGATATGAAATTGCAAAGATAATTAACATTTAAAATATATTCTAAAACGGAGAACATATAATAGCGCAAGAGTTTTTGTGTTTAATGCTATGTCATGGCTTGTGAACAGATTTTTGTTATAAGCAGACCTAGACTTTTCAATTCTGCTACGTATTTCTTGTGAGTGGTCCCATTGTTCATTTGTAGTAGTTCTGAGATAGGTAAAACTGCTCGCTCGTTGTATCCGTTTTTGATTTATTGTGAGATGACAGTAACCTGTGTGCAAACGGGTGTAAGTACAGGTTGTAAACCCGTTGTAGTAACAGCTCCACTCCTTCCAAATCTGTTTCTGGCTAGATCTTTGGGTAGTATACAGACTAACATTGTCTTTATGGAATAGCACACGATTTCCATTGATTAATACAGGGCATGCTTCTCTTAAAATTGTATACATTCGATCTAATTGCTCGTCCTAATGTTCAGAGTTTAATGCTCTACCCTTTGAAACCAACTCAAAGTGGATAGCACCTTAGTAACCAAACATACAGCATCACTTTCGCTTCAAAGCTTTTGCACTTAGCCACGACTTCTGGAAATCGAACATGGATTAATCACTAATTTGGTTTGTTTGAATAACGAAGGCAAGAAATGGCACCTTGAGTAAATTGTCTTTGGTTTAAGGTACATATTTGGATTTAGGGTAACAGATTCTTTCGTGATGTGTGTCATTTCTTTAATCGAATTATTTTTGCACCGAGATAATAATATTTATTTAATATATCTTTCTTTACTTATTTGAAGATACTACTAAAAGATTAAAACATCAAGAGAAAGTATTTGTCTTGCTCCGAGACATTCATTGTATGACGGTGGTTCAAAACCTTTGAGAAGTTTTCTTGACTCAAAAACAATTTATTTGAGGCAAAATACCTTTTTATTTGTGTAGGACCAGGGGATCCTGTTAACTGATTACTTAAAGAGTAATTCAGTAATAAGAGAATACTATACAAGTTTAATTGCATTACCTCAAGAATTCTATTAAAGTAAAGGAACACAGAAAACAAGATACTAAACCAAAACTCAACCAAAAAAGTTTCTATTGCGATCATCATGGCAAAGGATTAAACACTTATACCTTTTAGGTTAACTTTGGCTCTTTTGTTTGCTAAATACATCGTCACTATTTAGCGTCTCTATTGCACTCAATGCGGATTTAGAACTACATATTTCTTGGAGAATGATTAAAACGGAAAAAATTATCTAAAACAGTTTGTGTACTTATATTAACTTGATTTTCATAGGGCACTATGAATACACACCGATTTTTATTTTTTCGTTTTTCTCAGTATACTTCACTTTTAACGTTCTTTTCTGGTCTCTTTGCCTCACCAGCAATATATTATAAGCATTGAAGTGCGCGTCGGGGCATAGTGAGTTTGTGAAGGTATCTATGGTTCGTGTGTACAAGATAACAATCTAATGATCCAGCGTTCGTCCTAATGTTTTTAAATTCTTCAGATTTATGACCGAGATCGCTCATAATTTATGCCGGGAAGTTGCTTACAATTATTTATAATACGGGAACGTTGCATCTCTCGCAACGGTTGAGCATTCATCTCGAGGAACTTTTCGGCCCGGTCGTCCCGTGTCACAGCACTATTCTCGCGACAAAGGCGTACCGAAGCCCGATAAATTATGTACCTAATTAATTTGATTGCTTTTAATTTTCGAATTCGAATTTCGAGGGGAAGCGCTGCTCTTAAATGGTAAATGTTAAGATGTTTTCATTATTCGATGAAGTAACTAAGCAGATTCAGTGGATCGCATAAAATGATTTCAATGAGCAATTCGTCCTTACCAAATGCTCAATTACATGTTGGTAGTAACTAACACGGAAATGATGGTGAATATTAAAAAATCATAATCAACACTAACTTTTTAAGATAAAAACTAAGCAGAAATTTAAAAATAAGTGTATACTGCTTTTTGAGTTTTAGCGCAGAATCTGAAATGACAAAAGATGGTAAGCGACAATGGGGATGTAAATACGATATTGAGTTTGATTTAAAGCCTCTTTTATTGAATAAAAAAGACATTTGCAAAGTATCATCATTTCTTTTAATTTAGGGGAAAATGTAGATGGACAACTCAGTTTTGTATAGATCATTCTGCCTTCAGTATGAGCTATTGCTCTTATGCACTATAACCTTCCTTATTTATTTGATACGTATTTGTATATTACTACCCTTTTCTGTTAATGGGATTAATGCCAGGTTTTTTGACGTTTAATTCTCGCATGTCATAGGTTTCATTCCAGGAAGCGCCGCGCTGTAGCGCTGTAAGACAGAACTGCCTGGACGTGCCAAAATGACGCTTTTCAGCGCTTTCTTGAAGCAATCGCCATTTTTGCAGTGGAAAGATTGTATGCTTTATTGCAGCGCTGCAATGAAGCGTAAACAAACGCTTAAAGTTGGAACGTGAAGTTTACAACGGTGATTCTCCAAAAAATTATCTTTTAAAAACTTAGTCTCTAGGGAACAACATGGAAATAACTGATCAAAGTAACAATTTTTAGACGAAAAGACCGCGCTTCCAAAACTGAAATTATTGCACAAGTTTTATTTATGAGTCTCGTGGTAAGGCAACCTATCTTCGTTGGAAGCCACTTAATGGTACAAAAGCAAAGAATTCTGTCGTTACCATTACATTATCATATGATAACATCACAAACTTAATACATTAAGTTTATTTTAAGTAAAATATCTTTGTCTTATAAATTATTGTTACTTGATGGATTTTCGTTACAAATTGTGCCGCATCTGCCTTATTATCTGGATTTGTGATATCATTCTCTTCCAAAATATGAAAAAAATGGCTGGGTAGGAAAAAAGTCTTGTCAAATATAGAGGTCATCATCAGAACGAAAAGTTTTTTGCACCCTTGAAGAAAGCTTACTTTTTGGAGGACTTAAGAAAGTATGAATAACGTTGCGAGGTGTATCAAATTAGAAGGGGATTACGTTGGAAGATAAATGAAAAGAAGAAATGAAGTTCTACAAAATTTCTATAGAAAAAATGTTTCAATCGCATAGATCCTGAGGGACGTACTACATACTCATAGCACGTATCAATATGTTGCTAAAGCGTAGGGAAGAAGCATGCAAATATATCATACAGACCCGTTTTTCTAATCCAGACACATTGATACAGATTTATACCGGCGTATGTTTATATGTTTATTAGAGGAATTTTGTAGTTATAACTCAAATTGGTAACTACAATGCAAATTATTGTATATAATATTTATTTCCCTATAATTGGATATATCAGTTGACCAATAGAGATTATTACTACTATTGTTATTATTAAATTCCTTACACCCCTTCCCACCACGGCAAACTATATTTATAAAGCTCTCCCATCCAAATAGTCGGCAGTCAGAATGGGAGAAGCTAGAGGAAGGTGGGCATAGAAACGCAGGAAATACCATCAACGTAAATAGTCGACCATTATAATGTTGTTTTTGAGTTGTTGTGGGGGCTATTTCCATCGTTTGTGGAACTTACATGTTCCGACCTGTCGGCAGTGTGTCTACTGCTGTCTTCAGTGTAGCCCTAATAAGGACTGTTGCTTGCCAGATTGATCGTCCGTTGTAGGATTCTTTCTTATTATGATGAATCTGGCAGGTAACAGTCTTTATTAGCGCTACCTTGAAGACGGTAGCAGACATACTGCCGAAACGTTGGACTATGTAAGTTCCACAAACGATGGAAATACTCCAAACAACAGCTTTAATTATAATCTATCATCAACAATATCACGCCAAGAATGTAGTTTTTATTTTAATTTTACCGTTTTACTGATGTAGTGTTCCTTTCAAGTATTATACACATCTATTTTCTTCTATAGTCCTTTTCTGGAATAGTAAGTATACAGGGTATACATGTTTTTTTAATACCTACTACGCACTATACTATTCTAGTCTAGGTCTGAAGAAGTGAAGAATAGTTGTACGAAATCAGCAGCTGTAGTGTACACATTACAATGAACTCGCACCGAGTAAACGTTTCTTTACAAAAGTTTTAATGCCTTTACTATTTTACACGAATAAAGATTGTTCCACTGTATTAGGACTAACTTTGCTCTATAATGCGCAATCAGTAGCGATAGTAATTACGAATCTTTATAAGCATTTAAAGAAGATTATCTTTCTCAAAAAATGTGAAGAATTTTATTAAGTTTTACTGGGAATAAAAAACGTAGTAATACCAACTGGAAGGCTATTAAAGTGACGGTTATAGGTCTAGTCTTTTATAGTCAGAGTAAAATTTACACAGATAACAATCGAAGATGTAATTTCCACAGTACGTACATTATAGACGAATTTTTCTATACATTATTCTCAATATTCTTCAACAAACGGACAACTATTCCAGGTAATGTCACTACACATCTGTTGATAATTTCACTTTTAGAACGCGACGCACCTGTGACCATTACACGTCGGATGATGGTATTGACTCTAAACGACGTACAAACGTCCAATACCGATCGTTCAGCCAATAACCTTGAATTATTAATAAAAGCCGAAGTAAGTTCATTATATGATACAGATGTTTCCACCAATTAATTACGGACTTCGCTTGAAGAGAAAATCTATCTGGTTTATAGGAGTGATACCTACAGTTCTAGTTGTTTTGTATTTTTTCCTCTCTCAGTTCACCTCTTTGAAATTCCAAATCGGGGTCTAAAAAATTTCTTGCTTGCTTACCGTTTCGTTGTTCTATAAAACAAGGCGATCCGCAGCTCGTCGTTCGAACGCCCGATACGAGAATTGCCTTTTTAGCAACCGACCTTATAATACTAGACCGCGCGCTCACTCTAACGCAAGGAAGAAAGTTGATTCTCCAAATTTTCCTAGAGCAAATCGTAATTAGTATGAACGTTGCATTTCTTAATAGGAATTTCAGAAATTCGTTTTGCATTAATGGGATTTATATTTTTAGGAGTTGTTGCTTATGGATTTGCTCATTTTTTTGCAAATATTTCTCGCCAATATAATGCACCTACATAATTGCGCGAGTTAGGTAGAATATGTAAGTAGACAATCTACACATGTACGTTAGACAGATTCATTCCTCTAACTGCTGCTACGACAGCACACATCTACAAAACCAGATAATTTCTTGAAGATGTTTATTAAATGATTACCTTTAAAGCGATTATTTGAGCGATTTTGTGTTTGAATTTGCTTTATTTATACAAGCTAATCAATTTATTTAATATTACCAGTCAGAAGTATAAATTCATACCAATACTATGGCGGAAACTTAAAATTCAATCAATGTTTAAAATTGTTACATACCCTCATTTGTCGAAACTAATTTCAGTTCAATGCATATTCCAATTATCGTTAAGATTTCCATTGCATATGATAATTTGGTTATAAGTGGCCACTTATATTATATATATAGAAGTCTTATTAATTTACTTTATTTGCTTGCCACTTTGACCCTGTAGAGAAGTTTCCGTTTTTTTTGCTCTACGTATCATTAGTTAATGCGCCCTTTAGAACATTCGTATCAAAACCATTAATCGAGCATAATTTTTCTATTAAATGAAATCATTATATCTACAAGAAATAAAACTGGAACATTTACACTTATTTTTCCCGAAAAAGTTTTTGAGTTTCTAAGTTGAGTGACAATAAAAGAAAACGACTCTGCAGAAGTGCTAAATTTGGGGAATGTTAGGGACATTATAAGAGAGATATCTTTCCATGGAAGGTATTATATGATGAATTAACATTTCAAAAATTAATTAGCGGAGTGACAACCTAAGTTGAAGTCTCCGCTCTTAAATAGATCTACATTATCACACCTGGTGCTGTGAAACTTTTACGTAATCCACACCGTAACTTTATACATCTTAATATATACGTATATCTGCACGACGAAGATTGTGTAACCTATATCCATGATTATCAAATTTAGATTTACATCCACAAAGAGGAAAACAAACCGTTCTGAGACTGAAATAAAGTGAATGCTTTATTATGTCCTCTTGTTACCTTTGAGCGATATCCTCGCGCTTCGATAGGTATTAAAACCAAATTTATTTATGGCTGGCGGTGTGTGTAAAACATAAAATTAAAAGCGGACTCCATTACAAGAAATAACTCTTTAACAAATGTATTAAGTCGGTAATGTGAGCTTTTTGTGGAAGTAATAAAATAGACTGTCCTTTTCTATATCCGATTAGTTTCTTTTCTGAAATTTCCAAATGCTTTACCTCTTAAAGTGATTGCATGTTAAGATTTGAGCGAAGTTACGACTCCAATTTGTAAGACTAATTGGCAGACTTTACTGTCTTTAAGTTTTATTACAATTACTTCCAATTTTGAAATCACGGAAAGAAATGTAAACACATTTAATCAACTCAGAAACAAATCTGAAACTTTATAGTCAAGGAATGGAACTACATTTTTCTATGAACATAGTCAAACGCGATAGAAACTAATGTTATTGTTTTCCGCGTTCTAAATATTCAACAAAATATTGAACAGAACCACAAATGTGGCGCCACTAACTCAAAAGAAAGCTTGGAGTATTAGAAAGAGTAGGAAATATAAAACGACAGAAATACAAGCGGTGTTGATGCGGCATAAAGTAGAGCCTGAAATATAGGTTTATATGGGATCTATCATCTGGATGTTCTTTTGCGCTATGCTTCTCAAAGTTATTGGCTTCGATACTTTTACCATGAATTGTGAAAACTTATCGCCACGCCTGAGCGCATCTTAAATGCCATCAAATAAACTTGACTTCATTTTATTGTCAGCAACACGGCAATAACTTTAGCTATATTTAATTGCAACCTTTCTTGAAAACATTTTCATTAGATGTACTTCTCTACTACTCGAAGAAACGCTTTACAATTGCATCTGTTTAGTTCTATAAGTAAGGTTCGCAAATCATGGTTCCTGTTGAAAGGCAGCTACATACTGCGAGCTGCATATGTAAGTTATAAAAATTCCGACAATTTAGCAAATAGGGGTTATGCGACTTTATCTCAGATAATGCATGGGATATGCCTAAATTCTTCTTCCCCTGGTAAAAAGAGATCTCTTGCTAAGCCAAAAACGAAAAATCTACGTGAATCATCGAAAATGGAAGTGTAAAATACACTTTACAACATATGGAAAAAGTAATAATTTATAATGGTCATAATACTGTCATATTTGTTACAAAACTATTCATTTAGGAAAGCATGTTACATTATAAACTTCGAAAGATGAGCTTCAGACCAAGGAAATTGTAACGTTATCCAGACAATCCTTAGCTACTTTGTTAAAGGATATTGAGTTTAAATTTCGCAAACAAGATTCCAAACGTGCTCTAGTTGAGATGTGTTGCATTGACATTATGTTGCATTTCTAGTATGTTGATAATTTAGTGTCAAATTATCCAAGACCTGTTGTGTTTTTGGACGAGACTTGGATTTATTCAAAGGGAAATAAAGAAAAATCTTGGCAAGACGATTCTCTGAAAAGCGTTCGTAAGCCTGAGGGATACGATGGTAAAAGGTTCATTATCCTTCATGTTGGAAGTGGAAATGGAGTTTAATCTCTGTTTCCAACAATAAAGCGGCTGTTTACCATGCAACATACCACAAAAATTTCTCATTATAATGGATAATGCTCTGTACCACAGCATAGTATTAAATAAAGTGCCCACCACCTTATCAAAAAAAAAAAAAAAACAAGCAATTATGGATTGGTTAAACGAAAACAATATAGATTTTTCGACCGATTTAACAAAATATGGACTGCTGAGAAGAAGTACGCAATTGTTGAAATAATAACGTATTGTAATGACGTATTCAGACTACCGCCATACTACTGTAAGTTTGATGCTATTGAACTAGTTTGGGCTTCAGCAAAGGGCTATTACAACAATCATATTGGTAGGGACGGTTATCGAGATGAGAACGTTCTTAGTATGTGGAGTCAAGTTAGAATATTGTAGCCAAAATATTTGGAAAAATTGTGTAAGGAACTGCCAGAATATTTCAATGAATTACGTATATAGTGCTTAACTTGAACTAGACGTACCGATTTGATTCATGCGGATAATGATTGATGACGTGCGTCTAAAGATCCATTTGACAAATAATATACAAATAGAAATTTTAATTGCAAATGAAAAATATTTTTATTACACTTTGAAATTTTAAATTGTAAATGAAGAATATTTTTATTACACTCTGAAATCAACCTCAATATTAGCACTAATAAATAAAACATTTTTTTCGTTTATAGGTAAGAAGAGATTGTCTTCAAGCGTAACTAGTGTTAAAGTCTCATAGGAAATTTCATCATTATAACGTCCAAATACTGGCTAGTGACATCAAATGAGTCACTTTTTAGTTTCTAATTTTGTTTCTATTGCATTTGCTGGCATTAGAATCACTCAAAAGAGGTGCAAGTCTTTCCTTCCACCTTTTAAATGTAATGAGGCACTTACATAATAAATAAATAAATTCATTTGGACCGCAAAAAAGGCAAGATTTAACTTGTGTCATTTACTACAAAAATAACTATTGTTTTTAACTGAGAGTAGCTAAAAACAACTCGGAGTTTGGAGATTGAAAAACAAACAATCTTACGAATGATTGAGTATTTCAGAAGATAACTTTCGTAAACTAGTACGTCTACTTATAAACGAAAGAGATATAGTAGTATCTGAAATATTGATCGAACTAAAATTCTAAGTGGCTTGATGCGGTACGATAATACTGTGATCACTATGACAACCCAGTTACGTAACAGTGAAATCGGTTGAACGCTTTTTGAAGTATAGGTAGTTACTAGTGTACCGTAACTATGTTCCAGCATCATACGTTAGCAATAACGCAGAGATCTTTAGATATTTGATTCGGGATGATCATCTCATCTCCATCGATCAATCGGTACGTTCAATTCGGAGTGTCCCCGCGTTAAAAGCGACGATATCGGGCTGGTCGGCACCGGTCGACACAGCAAGGTGACCAAGCGCACCACAAAACCCGTTTACCAGTCCGAGCAGAGCGAATGCCGCGCTCTCGACCCCGGGTGATTTATATAAAATACTATCTGATTATTTTTTATTTCTGAATGTTAACTTTAGTTTTATATTGTCGATTATCCTTTGAGTTCGGCCGACTCCGCTCCCGGTTCCCACACTCGCTATACGCCGACGACCGTAACATACAACGCGCACACATCAGAAACCGCGGCAAGTCGAGTAACCAACCAGAACCGCACCGCTCAGCTCAACACGACTTCTTCGAGCCGATAAATTCGGGACGAGGAATGAAAGCGGAGCGAAGAAGACGAAGAGGAATAACAAAAATAAGAAGAAGAAGAACGGCGACAGCGACGACGAGATCGTGAAGTTGGAAGAGAAGTATATAAGTAAGAAGGAGTAAGATGGTAGAAGAGAAGAAGCATACTGCCACCGAGCCAATAGAAACATTGCGTAATGTTAGTGGTCCGACACCAAGCGCGGCTTCGGATCAAAAGGACGTGAAGAGAAAGACAGTCGAAGAACTAACGAGAACCGACTACAAGGACCTTATCAATTTTAACATGTACACCGCTTTACTTTAATTAATTGTTACAGATTGCGTTCCAGCGGGCCTCCGACATTATTTAATGAGATCGTGGAAAGTGTGAACGGTGCAAGATCCATTTGTGATGGCATGTGCTTTGTTCATTTCCAATTATTTTTCATAAAGCCTATATATTGATAATAATGATAAGCGATGTCACCAAATTTGTAAGACTACACCGTGTATCTTATTATTATGAGTGTAACTACAGAGCTGTCACGAATTATGTCGCTTTGTATGTACCTTTAAAATATCACATCCATTATCGTTGTGATCTACGCATTTTTATGAAATTTTACAGCGGTATAATAAGCGTAACAGTTCCATCTAATAGAAAAATGAAAAAGCCGCAAGTACTTGGCAGCCAAATATCAATAAATCAATATCATCATATCAATCATAATCAAAATCAATAAATTATCCATATCTCGCTTAATTTTAAGAAAGGAATTCGAAAAAAGGAATCTCCTACCCTGCCCAATGTTTACGTTTTACCTCGAAATTTAATAGTTACTTGCTGCCGCCAAATATTGATTTTTTTTCATATATATATATATATATGCAGTGATTCTAAAAAGCGCAAGACTTTAATAAAACATTCTTTCTATTGATTTATAATGTATACATTTGGGCACTATGTATGAAAAAAAATATCTTACAAATGACCGCCATGGCTTTGCTGGCACATGCGTACTGCTTTGACAAAATTTTTTATAACTCTATTGCACAGATGTGGTGGTATTTCATTGATAGAGCATCTGCGTTATCATAGCACGACAGCGTTTGCCATTCACCATTACTGTAATACTTTCCTCATCTTCAAAGAAATACGGTGCAATTATTCCTCCAGACCACAATGCACGCCAGACCGAGACACGTTTTGGATGCATTGCTTTCTGGTGAATCATTCGTGGATTTTCTGAGCCCGAAATGTGGCAGTTTTGCCGATTAACGAAGCGATCAAGGTGAAAAAATGGGTCTTCTCGACATTCAGTTCTGTTTGCTCAAGGATCCAATTGGTAAACTCTCTTCGTTGTACATGGTCTTGGCAGAAGATGTTGAGTCAATTGAACTTTGTAGGCGTGGTGGTGCAAATCTTTAACTAGTATATGGCTGAAGCGTGGCTGTTGTAATATCCAGTTCTTCTGCGCGATGACGAATCGACGTCTCTGGACTTTCGGCCACACTCTGGCGAACTGCCGTGATGTTTTGTTCTGAACGACTTCTACAATCTCGTGTTTCACATCACTAGCCGAACTAGTACTTTTGAATTTTTCGATTATTCTTTTCACAGTAGATGAATGACATTCTGTCGACCGAATATTGGACGCACTTTATGAACAACAGGTGCAGGATTCGAACCGGAGTCCTCAAGACTAACCTAAGCGTTTTAGGCATTGAGCTACCAGCCTCGTTATAATTATATTTGATATTAATATTGTAGGAACCAAAATGAATGAGATCGTTGATTTTAGTGATAATGTTCGTGGTCAGCTGGCAACTATTTTACTATGAGGTATTTATAAATGAAGCAGTAGTGTGGACATTAAATAAAACGTAGCAAACATAAATTAAAGAAAATACACAAATTAATAATATGTGTATTTACTTGTTTGATATGAAAATTACATAAAAAGTTCAAACTGTTGCCCATTACGCTCTATGCAAAGATTAATTCTTCGTTTCATATTTGTATAGTTATATTGTGAAGGATATGAACGTTGTTGTTCAGGAAGTTAATTTCATGTGTTGATGGTGTTTGCCAATTCTCCCAAAGTATGTGGGCGATTCCAGTGTATTTTATTCTTTAGATACCTAAAAAGATGTATCGCAGATAGTAAGGTCAGAGGATCTTAATGACCATAGTCATTGAGTATTTATTTTGTTCCACGTATTCCACCTGTTCTTTGTAATGTAGGTGCTTCCATTTTGATGAAAGTAGTCAGTTGCTAGTTGAGTGTTATTACAATTGATTTATAAAATTATTCAAAATTAATGTTTGTAACACTATGCAATTATTGTTTACTGGAAAAATATTAGTTCAATAATTTTGTATGCACTGATACATGAGGATTATTGATATTATTCATATAACTGTTCAGATAAAACCAAGTTTCGTCCGTAAAAGATATTCTATCCAATATAGCATAGGATTGAAATCTCGTAAAAATAGCTCTTGAACTATGAAGGCTTTGTAAGGATGCATATGAAGATCCAATTTTAAGACTGTGGCAACTACTGTGTGAGACACCTGTATAAAGTTATTGTTTATAATCATTATCAAAAGACATGTAGCCAGTCTGTTGAGATAAATTGCGAAGAAGTTTCTGAGGGTTTCGATTGATGCGTTCTTTAATGTCCGTAACAACCTCTGGTATTCTGAACTTAGACCTGTCTGGAGATTAATTTTTGCATATACGTCTACTTTGAAGACAGCGATTTACGATGTGATCTTGATTTTGAGCAAACGCACGCATGGCAGTTTAATGTCCGGGTAAAGCGATAATAAACTGATTGTAACATTCTTCTATAGAGTAATTCTAAGAACCGTTAAGATTTTGTGCTCCGCTTCTAAAATATGCCATCACAATAAATGTGTGTTATTTCTCACTATGAAAGGCATTCTACATATATAAAAACCAATCTCATCAAAAACGAAAAATCAAAACTAACAAATTCGAAGGAATGATATTGAGCATGGAAAAAATTACTGCTCTTGCAATTCTAACCTGTGTATACCTTACAATGAAAGACATACTGGAAAAAGAGATTAGTTATTTCAGTATTTTTGGCTCTCATTGCATAGAATACTCGTTTTATAGTGGCGTATCAGATTTGTTCTCGTATGCGCTGATAAAAAAAGTAATGATAGTTTTACTTGTCAAAATAGAGCTTAATTAGTTTCTGTCAATTGTGAGAAAACTTGAATTTGTGGTCTTTTATCGTATTATTTTTGAGAAACCATGTAAATGCGCCAAGTATTAAAGTACTTTTACCAATTTTTTGTTACATTAATTTTTTTAACCAACTTAACTGTCAATTGCAGCATTGTCGAACTAAAAAATCCATTATTATTTCTTCTCCAAATTCTATCAGAACTTCATCCAATAATCAGTTTTTCATAATAACCATCTCCCCACACATTATCTCAGTTCTGCCAGCAAAAATCACAACTAATGACGATTTGTCTTTTCTTGCTAATACCATGTCACCAAAATTTTAATCTATCTAAATTAATTTTGAAACATTTTTCCACTCGGAATCCGAAATTTGTAAATTTTAACTTACTTTATTTTTTCGTATCTTCAACAAGTCAATATCTTCAGGGCTGCTCTGCCATAAATCGCCGATGGTGTGCGGCGCTGTTGGCGCACTCCATATTCTGTATTACGCCACAGTCACACATGTCATTATTTGGTTGCGCAAGACCCCATCTAAGCAGGTTCACCGGGCCGACGCCTGTCCTGATGCGATTCAACCAGGTCCCGAAACTGTACGAGATAGCACCAAGAGGGCTCTCTGATGGAGAGTAGTTCGCTGGTGGTTTTTCCAAAGGGCCGACAAGAAATCGGCTCTTAAATTTAAACCCCCAGGGTCCATGCTGAAGGTCAAAGAGGGGGTGACGATTGTCGAAGGTCTGCTTGAACCTCTCATTGTATTTGTGGGCCTCTCTACGTGAACTTTGGCAGCTGAAGCCTATTGCTCGGTAAAGTTTGGCTGATGGTGTGCATCCCGTCACCAGTCTACAGGTCCCATGGAGACTTACGTCAACCCTCCTAGTCTGCACCGATCTTTGCCACACAGAGCGCGTGTGGGGCCTGTGGAGAAGCATACTGCTATAGCCATGGTCCTAAGGGCATCGGGCTTAGAACTCCACTTGCTGTTTGTCAGTTATCTCAAAACATTGTTCCTTGCGGCGACCTCCTGTCGTGTTTTCTTGCAGTGATGCTTGTCAGCCAATGGTCTGTTGAGTGTGACGCCGAGGTGTACTGGTTCATCTGTATGATTGAGGGTTTCACCGTGCCATACAACATTTAGTTTTATTCAACAACATTTAGCCTATCAACTCTGTACCATTGTTTTAATCATTATTTCATCCCTTTTTATAGTCCAGTTGCTATAAAGCTGTGCCGAACGCGTTTTTATTTCTAAAAAGTTAAATTTATCTTCTAATAATTTGTGGTTTCCTGCTTTATGCTTTTTCAGTACTAGTTGTAAATCCTATTATTCTTGAATTTGGATACAACATCAATACATACAATAAAAGTACATCATAAAATAATAATGCCAGTGGTTTTCTATAAAATGATAATTTTGTAATGTAATCAGCAAAGCAAAGGTATTAAAAGATCAATTTAATATAAAGCGTAATAAAGAAAAACTGCAAAGAAACATTTAAAACAGAATTAAGCACAATGCAATTTAGATGATCATATTAATACACGTCGGAAATAAATATCCTGATTGCAGTGAATCAAAAAATCTAATATGCAATTAATAGGCAAAAAATATTGCAAAAGTTAGATTAAATTTTTATGTAATAACTTGCATGAAATATGATATAATTCAGCTTCCGATTTCCAGCAAAATTATCCGTTATATAACTACTCTAACAAGAATGTACGCAATTTATAAACATGTATGTGCTGAACATAGATCCATTTTCGCATGCTTCTAATTCCTATCTCGCGTTATTGTAATCGGAAGCAAAAATAGGTACGATTGCCGTTTTTATAGAGCGCGTAACTAATCCGTTGAAAATGTTAATCACTTCGTTCCGATTTCCTGAATACCACATGACCATTCCTGGAATGGTTAGCGCAAAACCATAATCACTACGGATATACAAAAAATATGGGTATTTCGGAAATTAAGCAACTTGCACTTTATTGCATACTGTTTTAAGTCATCGCTAGTGAAAATAAATTGTCTTTTTCTGCTTTGTAGTTCACAGCGCATGTTCTAATGAAATTCCTATCGAGGTGCAAGAATCTCGAGCGATGCGGCTTTCTTTTTCTTTCAAATTCTTCGACTTGCTCTTCCGATATTTTCTATTTTTTTTTCGATCACTTTTACACAGACCTGTTTACTAGCCATTTCTATGTAAAAACTTTCATCGCGTCAAAACTTTTTAAATTGCTGAGCGTCTTGTCTACAATTTACGACAGAAATATATCTTACCTTGGTACGGTAATATGTTTATGCAGACTCTATTCGTTCTTTTACTGTGTATACACTTTTGGTGTACACACAGAGTTAGCTTCGAGCAGCTTCATGCAAGCCATTATAAATGTTTTTGTTAGATATGTCTTAGAAAAAACCCTTCACTATGTTATTCGTAATATTTTCATAGTTTAGAACTTGATAGAGACTACTTGCGGCTACTTTATTTGTAATTTGTAGATACTATATCACATATGCAAATATTTACCCTTATTTTTCTTCGAGTCCATGTACAGGCAATTTCAAAATATCTGTTAATGTATTTTTTTCTACGCTTCCAACCAACAGTGGCATTTTGTACCCTACCATGAGCCAAATTAGTATGTTCCTTGACACAAGACTTCCTGCCCAATTTAAAATATTGTGACCAGTTTTTAGTCACCTATTAACAAGGTGTAGAATCAACCAAAACTTCCAGCGTATAGTTATAAATTCCTTACGGTGATAGCCTTTTTCACACAGATACTTTCTTACTCCCATTGCTGCTTCCCTTGTCCATCACAACAAAATTAAGAACACCTTTAGTCTATTGAGTCTTTCCCTCATGTATAAGAATAGGTGCAGAAAAGCTCGTCTGTACACATTTCTTCTACTTGTGTCATCGAAGGTTGGAGACCATCTCATCAAAGGTCTCTCGATCTGTAGTTGCTCCAATAAAGTCTTCAAAATTTAATCTCGTCCAATTTCTAATATTCCGCATCCATAACAGCTTCCTTCTGTCGATCCCATGTCTACCCCTTACTTTCACTTGGATTATAAGCTGAAGTAAGCGATATTTCCTATTTCTCGTGTCCAAGGTAAGCGGTCTCTTTTACTTTAATTGTGTGAAGTAGTTCTCGATATTTATGCATTCTCCTTAAGACTTCCTCATTCGTGGTGTACGTTGTTCAAAGGATTTTCAGAATTCTGTCCACATTTCATATGCTGCGATACGGTTCGTACTAGCAGTTTGCACCCCGCACAGTAGTGTCGACCAGACGTAACATTTTGTAAATCTTAGACATAGATCGACATTTAGTTGTTGGTTAGTACATTTTTGAACTTAAAGAAATTTTGGTTTGCCTGCTCAATTCTAGATTTTATTTGAACGTCTTGATCCAGCCTCGAGTCAACCCAACAGCCCAGGTACTTGAAACATTCAACCCCACTCAATATTGCCCCGTCAACCCGCATAGGCGCCGGGATGTTTAAACTACGGGATATCAACGTCCCCTTTGTTTTGCTGATGTTTATGGCAATATTAAATGTTTTGTATGTTATATTTAATCTGTTTATTATATTTTGTAATCCTATATCACTATCAGAAACTAATACAGTATCATCTGCATAACGAATAGTTGATATGTTAACTCCATTTATTTTTAATCCGTTAATCTTTGAACGCCTCCACAAATAAGTACTTGGAGTATATATTGAAAAGTGCAGGGGACAACACGCATCCTTGTCTCACCCCCTCACAAATGTTAATGTTGTTCAGTGTTAAATTATTTCCCAATTGTATTTTTGCATATTGATGGCAGTATAATTTTTCTCCTCCAAGAACTCAAAAATTTAGATTTTCCCGATCAAACGTCATAACATTTTTATGATAGATCTTGCAAACTGAATAAGCCTTTTCTTGTACCCAACCCGTTTTGAAATCCGAATTGTTCTGAGCTGATGATGATTCACATCTGTAATATATTCTTTTATGTATGATCTTCAGTACACACTAATGATAATAAATTACATTTGGAGTAAAAACAGATTTTCATTTGTCAATTAATAACAATTATGGTAGGGATAACAAATGATGAAAGCCCGGTAATTGCCAAATTCTTGGATTGTATATTATTTCCTTTCGAAGACTATGAAATAAACATAATTCGTCACTTTTTTAATATTGTAGATGTAACACTCACGAGGACTTTGCACGTCATGTTTTCGTGAAAGGAAATGAATTTTGTAATTGATGCTTAACTTATAGAGAAATTAATACAATAAATGTTTTAATTCAATGACTGCTGTGTATATTGCACATATCAAAATGGATAAAACAAAAAAGGTATAGTTATGTTTAAATCAAGTAAACAGTGTAAAACACGGCAGTCAAACAAAGACTTTACTATGTTACATATCACATATAAAACTTGTAAAGCATAACAAAGTTTTCGCCAAGCGTGTAAAGGATATTCTTCGATAGTGTTTGTTTAAACGATCAAGAGTTTAAACCTCTCAACTGGACAAGCGATTATATCTTTTAACTATTTGAGTTGTAACATTTTTAAACACTTGTAGTTTGTGGAGGAAAAAGACAGTCAGCAATTGCACCGTGCGTATTGTACTGGTGAGAAAAATTTGATAGATTGGTAATTGTCACGTACAAACAATGAACACATATATGTCTAGAAAAGTAAGTACGTGTTCTATCTTGAATACTTCCTTACAAAATTCGCGAAGGAGGAAAGCGAAATCACTACGCAGACACTTCTAGAGTGTGAAGATTCTATGCGAGTCGACCGAGTTGTCCCAAAATGTAATGCCAGGTGTGTAATTCAGTAGCACACATGAGCATAATAGGTACTGATTTTTGCTTCTGTAGTAATTATTTCAGGTATTGGGTTTAAGGCTTAAGAGTATGATAATAAGCGGGCAGCACAAGAATCAATATGGGACTGCTAGTTCAGTTTACAACCGAGGACTATCTCAGGAAATTTGGCGTCTTTGTCTGGGGTAAGTATTCTATTATTATAAATTAATTTGGCTCTGTTTTAAGTGTGCAATACTCAACATGCTTTTTACCTTAATGTTGGATTGTAAGTCGTCTTAAGTTTATTTAAAGTGTCAATAACATCCTATTAATTAGATTTAAATAATTCTTTGATCTTATAATACAGTGGTGTCATCTGGGTATAAATAGTTTTGTGCAGTAACGTTTCTGGAAGGTCTCTGATGTATATCAGGAAAGCTAGGGAAACTAATATGGGTCCCTGTGCAATATCTCTCCTCACTATTTGCCAATTAGAGTGTGTTTTCTTGCAACTCACATAATAATATCCCTCCACTCTCTGCAAAAGATTGGTCAAATATGACTATACCAAATCAAGAGTACTGCCTCGTATATCAGCATAGTTCAGCTCCCCGTATGATTTATCTACATTAATTCTGTCAGACAGCGTACTCAAACTCATGAGTAAAATAATTGCATATTCTCCGTTATTAACATCAGTTAAAACTTCCTGGGTTGCGTGCTAGATTAAACTGTTAGTATATCTTCCTTCCATGAATCCGCTTTGCGTGATCTTAAGCATGTTTTATTTATTTAAAGAACTATGTATTCTGTTGTGTAGTACTCTTTCAAAGATTTTGGATAAGATGGATAGAATTGATGTCAACCTATAATTACTAATATCTGACTTTTTTCTTTTCTAGACATGAGGATAATAGTTGATCCTTTCAGTTCATCAAAAAATCGGCTATACAGCATGCATGAGTTGATTAGAAAAGTTAGAGGCCTTTCAAGATGTGAACCACAAACTTTAATCAAGCTAGTGCCAAGGTTATTATGTCCTACAGAGCTTGAGGGTTACAGATTTTCAGTACTGACATATACTTCTTCCGTATAGTTGGTGTCAAAAATATGGTACAAAAGTTTTTGTATGCCGTACTTAGATCTATATATACAACATTTTATACACATGTCAGTAAGGTGCGCTAATAATAGTATATCAACTTCTACGTCTTGTGTGTTACATTAATTAGTAATATGTAGTACTGTAGTATAGGTGAAGTTTTCTTCGAAAAATATTTTTACTTGATGAAGTTATTTCTACCAGTGTATAAAAACTCACAGTTGTACAAAAATATACGATGTGTTTCGCATTTAGAAGAAAGAGCAGTTTTACAAAAATTTACAATACATACTTATATGGTAATAAAATTAGAATTATTTATTGAAATATTAGATGTTTTGCGAGGCAAACATATAAACTATCTTAGACTTTAGATTTCAATAACGTATAAGTGCACAAGATATCTTATTTCCTAAAAAGTGACATCAATCTGATTTTCTTCGTATTAAATTATTGGGATTAGAAAAAAAATTGTTATTATCTTCAAAACAAAAATCAAAAATGTCACCTTATTAGATTTTTTCTTCATATGCTGTCAACATTTTAGAGATACGTAGATTTGAAGTTAACTTTTCGACAATTTTGATCACATAGCCACTCGAAACAGTTTACTCTATAGTCTTATTGGTATATTTTCTTATATCTGAATCTTACCAAGTCATTAATAGACCTAAGAAGCCATTTCAAGGAAAGGCAAAGCGTTAAACGTAATTATTTTGTCATAATAATAATAATGTATGTTAGTATTTCTTCAGCACACTATGCAACATTTACTCGCTCCACCAGCTTGATTAAATCCAATGCAATAATCAGTAATTGTGTCTGGTCTGTGATTCTCCTTATTAACTTGGTAGTGCAAGCTGCGGTATATGTTATACAAAGGAGGCCGCGCAAGTGTATAATGTGCAAGAACCGCACCAGCACGCTGATTGTCCTCTCGCTTCGAGTTTTCAATTCACTTCCGTGTAATTTGCGTCCGATCCGAGTTCTCGTCTGATGTTATCTTAGCGGTGCGAGTCGCCGTAATTGTTGTTCAGAAACTACCGTGCGGGACGCGTTCTTGCGTTAGTTGTTAGATTACGAACAGCTACTTTTTCACATGTTCGTAGTGCTTGTGTCGTTACACAGTCACACGAATATCTGTACTGGCGTGGATACAGTAAAATTAAGATCGCTAGAATGTTGCATAAGATGTTAGAAAATGTGCTGCTGGTTTCCGAAAGAGGCCAAAATATAACGGCAGAATCCAATATCTTAATAGCAGAAGTTAGGACGTACAGTCGTAGTTACCATAACATTTTTATGTTAACACTTAGAAATAATCATTTGTCTTGTGCGTAATGGATTTCCTAAAAATAGATGACATTTTGAATGTCAAAGTATTTCTGAACGGCAAAGCTTTCAACGTCTATATTTGATGACCGTTAAGAATAAGGGACTTAGTGAAAATGGAGCAATATACAGTTTACAATACAAAGAGACTGTTAAAATTCAGTATAAAAAGTTTTCAAGAAACGATCCCAAAAGTTCATACCCAATTTGACCATTATATAACATCAAGTCGTAGTGGGTATAAAAGAAATTCGAAAAAAACCGGGTCTGTTACAAAGCAAAAGAAACACAGTAGAAGAGAGTATCGCTCATGTTCCAAGTATGCAATATTACATCTTGGTCTACATCTCCATCCATACGAAGTGTAACTGATTCAGGACTTGTTCTTAAATTGGCTGCTAGAGATGCAAGCAACTGAATAAAACTGTCGCATTGGATTGACACTGCACATCCCTAAGATCTACAAATTTCTTTACTGTCATTATTCATGTTTTTCTTGGTTTTAGATATTCTTCATTTCTAGTTCTGTCCTTGCGGAAATTATCAGTGGACTCTTGTTCACAGAGTTATTAGCAAATTAGCAAACTACTGTGTTCTTAAAAAAACAACTGCATAACGCATAGCAAAAAAAAATCACTTTAACATTTCTTTAATATAGTACTCTGTATGATTTTAACAATGTTTATGTGAACAATTTTAATAAGATGCTTCCCCTTAACGGTAATAGCAATCATGGCATATTGTATTCAAAAGGCACACTTTTATAATGTAACAAAAATAGCAGGCATGTTAAGGCCTCACGGAAATTATATTGTATCCTTTGACAGTGTTAAGGCCATACTTGGCAATTGTTAAAAATATTTTGTAATATGACAATCGATTTCTGTACTAAAAGCAATCGCAATATCGTTTTGAAATTTTTGAGGTTGGTATTACGGATACAGTTGTTTCTTTTCTAATATGAGGTGGTACTTAAAAGTTCCTGAAGTTTGAATTATGTTATAATCAAACGACACTACATGGTATTGTGTCCATCTTCTCAGTTCACCAAGCGATGTTGTCTTATAAATGGAAACGTTCTTCGTTAGTGAAGTTTTTCATTGTTGTGTCTCCTTCTGTTTGCTGTTTTGCAATGACTAACTAACTTGAGAATATTTTCAACAAACCCGGTAAGACTGCCGTAGAAACACACAAAATGTTAAAGGGAGGGAACGGGAATGACACTTTGGATCAAGCATAAACTTACAACTATTTTAAAGATTTCAAAGATGGCCATTAAGTCATGACTGAACGTTCAGGACGAGAGGAGTATTTTAAAGGTAACGGAAGTGAATGAAATCCTGGTATTTTGAAATTTTATTTACTGCTAGCATTTCTAAGGATTTCTGATGTATGTTTTCTTACATCAAGTGGAAGAGCCTGCACAAGATGAACTTTGCTTGGTAGTAGTAGTAGTAGTAGTAGTAGTAGTAGTAGTAGTAGTAGTAGTAGTGGTATTGCGTACCATTGAAACGTACAAGCCTTTAAAAAAATAATTTTTCTGAAATAATGATACCAATGAAAAGATACATGAATTGAATATCATTTCTTTTCGGTCAGTGCTAAGTTTTTAATTAATGACATATGTAACTATTTATAATTCTAAACTAGTATTCCAAAAATCTAAAACTGGGTTGTCCCAAAGAATTAATTCTGAAATGTAACTCTTAACTTTCTCGTAACTTTAACTAAAAACCTTGTTTTTTAATGCTTTTATGTTATTAACAACAAAAATCCACAGAGCTTATTTTTCTTACTGTGACTAATTTTATTCATCTCTTAGTTACTTTAAAAATTTAGAAAACATCCATTTGCCAATAAAATTACTTTTAACAAGTAAATACAGGAAAGAATCTTGTTAAGTATGTTTGTCAAAATGTGGGGCCAGAACTCAATTTCAACAGAAACTAGTGCACACTATATTATTTTAATATTCGTTTCAGGACAATATCTAATTAATGTGTACGTTAAAACTTTTATATCACAAATTAAGGTGATTCTCAACTTTTACAAAATACAAAGTGTTTCATTTAAGAGATATTAACTTTGAATTTTCTTTAGAGTGCATCACGAATCAGTGAAACAACGAAGCAACGGTGCTTGCTTAACTTGGGCAAGACTGTATATTGAACGTTTAGTATATAGAATAAACTCGTTAACTATATAAAATAAAAGATTATCATATTTTATCTACTGTTGCAAAATTGGTTCTCACTCTCCCTTACTTTTCTCTCGAGGAAACAATTTACGATGATTAAGCGAACAATATTTTTCGAACTTATTTGCAATATTATCTGTCCCAGATGTATTTTTTAATATATACATAGTAAAAGAACTTTGCTTAGAAAAGGTGTTTGATTTTGTTTCTCAAAGTAACTGCTCTTACACGTTGCGAAAACTAATCCAAATTACCTTAAGTATGAGTGCTAGGTCTGGTCCCTATGAAATGATTATGAGGATCAAATAGGTATTTAACTATTTTTATATTTATTAATTTAGCTGTTATACTGATGTTACTTGTCAGGAAACATCTGAAAAATCTAGTAATTCTCATCTAATGCAATTTTTGTCCTTGCTATGTACCATTATATAACCTTGGAGACTTAGTGTTTCAGGGCATTGATTCCACGTTTTAATAATTATCTTACTTTAAAGTAAACGAAACAGAACCTTATGCCTAATAGTTCAATAGTAATTTAAAAATAAAAATGCATAAAAGTACATGTGATATGAATCAAAATCTAACGAATGTAGAAATTCTGCATCATAACACATGTCAAAGCATTAATGGCACAACTAAAACGTGATTATCGTATTGACAAGCGACATTATCCGACGAACACCTACTTTTTTTCTAATTCAATCGCAGTCACAGATGTGCCATTATCCATGTTATTTCACGACGTATACTTTCGCCTTGCTCATCGTCAGTTTAACATTTAACTTAATGGCCCATTAATTCAGTCCTAAGATTTTTTCATCTTACTTCGTTCATCTTGGCACCCAACTCAAGGAAGTACATTGTAAATCAACAGCCGCGGCACAGAGGAAATTCACGTTCATCGTACATCAACCGTTGATGAATCTAATTTAATTTTATCCTTAAAGTACGCTGGCAATGATCACTATAAAATGTTCGTTCTCCGTCTAAGATTGATTTTCAATTACGATTAAGAAACGTCATCAGATGTAAGTGCCTGTAACTTTCTAGAGACTTTTGTCTAGAAAAAGTATAATAAACGTGTAATGGAAGATAAACTTAGTTACATTATTAGAATATCTAAAGAGTATCTCATTGAATACTTCACTGAAAAATGGCATTTCCGCAAAGATGTGAATAGAATTTACGGAAATACGTGTTCCGTTTGCACTATTAGAATTATATGTCTATTTATAAATATGACCATTTAGATTGAATGCTCGTATTTCGATTCTGAGTAAGCAAGAACTGGAAAAGTCAATATATAAATCAAGTCAATCAAACGAGATACATCTATCAATGTATTCTCTTCTTAAGGAAATGCAGATTTACAGAATCAGCAGGTATTAGTTTTATATGTTGTGTATATGAAAATGAATATGTGGGAGACATGTATATTCTTCGATCTGTCTTTGGCACTCAATTCTGTAAACGTCAATCCCATGTCACAAAAGCTGAAGAACATCAGAACAAGGTGTCATTTGTTAAATGGGCTACACTGAAAAAGTAATCCCATGTAATATCAGAAAAATCATGTAAGGACAGCTACATTTTATAACAATGATAGAAACCATAAAATTATTTAAAAGCAACATAATGCAATAAAGATTATTCAAATCTATTTATTAGATGAAGTTAACTAGTTATTTTTTAGTATAGAATCTCATTTATCTAAAAGGCAAACACCAGTAAGCATCAACATAATAAAATTAGATTAATGAAATTAATGTCGGTGTAAACCCAAAGCTCTGTGCTAGGACCACTCTTGTTTTCGAATTATATTAATAATCTATGCCGACTTATGTAAAATAAAAATACACAATGCACCACTACTTGTTGATGGCTGTTTGGTATTGATTACAAAGAAAGCTTATAACTAAGTTACAATAATCAAAATTTCATGTATATATTACGTGAGTATGTGTATGTATATAAATAGTAGTGTTACGACAAAGGAAAAATTGCTCCGTTGATATTATTCGGGGTGAAATAGATATCGCACTGAGATGAAACAAGATTGAAGCTACGCGATATTAAAACAACAGGACAATTCAAAGAAATATTCAGCCTAACATACGGAACATAAAACGTGTAGTTATATCTAGGCAAAAGAAACGAGGCATAAAAGAGAAACTACGACAGTACGTCAAGAGAATTCATATTGTTAAGTATAATTGTCATTGTCTTCTCACTTCTAGAGTGTCCATATTACAAAAATTTAATATCTCACATGGATAATTGATTAGTGTACGGAATGATATTTCAAATAACAGGATCATATTCAAGTTTGGATTTGACAAACATGAAATTTTCTTGACCTAGAACCACTAAGCACCAGCATGCATTTGTGTATAAAACACATAGTTTTTCTAAAGGAAAAGAATTAAATAGGTTTGTAGTGTTTGATATACTATTATACTCTCTATATCTATAGATTTATCGCTAATAAACAGCCACCAACGATACTGCCGACAAAAGATCACCATATCCAGCGAAACTTTATATAATGAGCTATATAAGTATGTTAATAGAGGCATACAAATTGCACACACTCTTCAAGAAATTATCCTAAGCGCACTATTATGACAACTTAAATTATTGCTAGGTATCACTGTTATTATTAATGTTATCAGTATTACTACCATTACTAAGCATTAATACTCTCAAAAGTGTCAAATACTACAAAGAAGGATGTTTCTATGTCACCTACCTAGTTATGAAAGCAAAATCTTGCCGCAACAAGTTTTTATATCGTCACCAAGCTTGGTTGCAATCGCTTATATCATTTTTATTCCACTTCAAAGAAGCAAAAATGAGCTATTTAACGCTTGAATACAAAAACATTATGAAATTTCTAAAGAAGGCAGTAGTCCGAAGAATATCCATGAGAGAGTAGTGGCAGTGTATGGACAAAATATCCCGTCCTACTTGCAAATCAAATAAAGATGCCAAGTAGTTCAAATGGACCAGCAAGTACGAAATGAAGAAATCATCAACAAAGTTGAAAAATTGGTGTTGCCCGATTGCCGAGTAAAAGTTTCTGTTATTACTAAAGAAATAAGAATATCAAAAAAGAGTGCTTTAAATTCTACATGAGGGTTTGGAAGTGAGCAGAGTATCGTGGTATCTAGGTTGCTTGGTTCCTAACAAAAACTATGTAAACAACAAATTTGCAAGTGCAATTTGACTACTTTATTCCAAGAGGAAGATATCTTCCGAAGAATTATTGCCGAATCCAGGCAATGACTTCACAGGGGCTCTCTGTCACCCAAGAAGGCAAGCGCGAGGAGAAAGTGCTACAACTACAGTTTTCTAGAATGCGTAGCGGGTTTTTTTTAATTGAGTATGTGCCAAAAAGACCTACAATAACGGAGAATCTCCACAAAGGCACAATTAAGAGCTTTAAAGCGACTACATGTGAAAAAGGAATCACAATTATGCTTAGAAAATTACTTCTGCACAAGTGCACGATGCATAAAGCACAAATTGTTCAAGCAGTAGTCAATAAATGCATTTCTAGTGAATTATAACAACCACACCCCCAACCACACCCCCAACCTCACCGCCTGAGATTCTTGTCTCTTTCAAAAACTTAAGGAACACTTAGGAGGGGGCCGCTTTTTATCGGATAATAACTTGGAAAACGCTGTGTAGTCGTATCTTGCAGAATTACCAATCGATTTTCTTTCGAAGATATAGCGTTATTATTTTAAAAAAATGTTGGAGTAAGTTGATTAGTGTTAATGGAACTAACAATGAAAAATAAAATGTCATTTACCCTCTAACTCCTTGATTTCATAGCTAGATTGATAACATAAAGAACTCCCCTCACACACAAGTTAATTTAAAGGTAGCAAATAAATTTCAAACAAAGGCAATTAAATTAGAATATGCTAAGATATACATATACAATAACCGAACACATTCAAAATACGTCTAATTAGCAAAGTTCTAATCCTTTTTCTGTATGTTTAAACCATTTTTAGTTAACAAATCTGTTTTATTTACCACATTTCTTTGAATATAAAATATATTTGCGCATTACATTTGTTTAAAAAGAGAATACCTTTAGCGTGATTTGTCTTATCCAGCGCTCTAGAAAAGTGCTCGTCTACTACACTGGCCGCGTCTCCTTGGTAATGTGTGAAAACGACGCAATTCGCGGAAACGTACTGCGCCCTTGAGCTTCCTTCTTCAGAAGAATCGTCGTCCGCCGCCTGTTGTGCATCTGCAATTGAAGGCAACACAAACCATATAAATACAATACATCTAGAATGCCAATGCATTGTTCAACATTAAATATATCTATTATCTAACAATAGAAGACAGTTTCTACTACATTTAGAATGTAGTGTGGAATTGTATACGCGCAATTACTATTATTTTCTTTTCTGATTTGCGTATTAACAACGATTTCATATAATCGACTACTCCTTTTTGGTTTATAACGATGTTGTTGGTGTAGCAGTATAATTAGACTAATTAGACGTGATTTTTAGTCAGTAGTGACAATACTTGCCATTGTCAATGAACACCTTGATGTTCCAGCATCCTAATCAATCTTATGGTTTATTACGTCTGTACTGAGTAGCTAGGGTCAGTGCTGAAATTTTCTCGAAAAATTGGGATGAGTATAACAGGATGTTATCTCCGTTTAATTTTAACCCCAATATTTCCGTTGTCCCGCACCCCTTCACCCGAAACGCTTCAAACACATACACATAACCTGATAACGATACAATAACCAGGATGTATAGGAGTTATAACAAGTTACGTATTATCCTACATTCTAATAATACCTATAATATTACCTTCTCGCGAAAATATGAGATATCAGGAAATAAAGTAAGAAGGTAATAAATTGTTATTCGTAAAAGATAGTCTTTCATGAAGTTATTTCAATCAAGAGTGTTATTCCCTTTGATTTTCATAAATACACACCGAAGTACACACCACTTGCACTGCCTCATGCTATATTTAACACTCTTTACTTAGGAAAACGTGTTCAGCATTACAAGGGTTGTCCGGGTGAGCTGTTGATTGCATTCTGAGCGACTGGAAAGTGGATCGAATACCGGCTTCACTTGAAACGAATAACGTATGTCTAGCGATATACCCACCTCACCTCGCTATAATACGGAATGAAGGCTTCACTGAATCGATTCAAATTGGAAAGATCGATATAGAGAGAGGATAGAATTTTGTAGTAGTAATTAAAGGCGGGTAGGGAATACCGTTAGACATACTGACACACAATCGCCCTGCAGAATAGCACGCGTATCTCTCGACTTTGTTAACTTAATGTTATTTCATCATCCTCTTACTCACAATTACGCCCATTGACACGTCAAAAGTGCGGCCATGGTAGAGCTGGAATAGAACAGTAGATAGCTTTTAAAGACTTTATTGTTTTCCAAAGTATTGTCCACGAAAGTTAATGCACTTTTGTATGTGCTCGAATCAACTATAGGCGCAGCTATTCCACTCGTTTTTTGGTGCAGTCAAAATTGCGTCTTAGAAGGCATCGACTGCTCCTTCTGACGACTGGAACCTTTGATCACGTAGTCCGTTCTAGATTTTCGGAAAGGTAAAGAAATCGTATAGACTTAGGTCTGGACAGTACGGAGGTTGGTCTAACAATTCGACATTTTGTTGGATTAACAATTCAATTGCTTTGCGTGCTCTGTGCGAACTTGCATTGTCTTGGTGGAGGTTAATTCGTCGTTCGGCGTTGGTTTTCCGAAGCTCAGCGATGGCTTGCGCAAGCATATGATTGCATACCAATCGGCAGTAATAGTTCTTTGATTTTGTAGAGGATTTGTTGCTACATGGCCTACTTTCGAAGCAAATGTCACAACATGGATGTTTTCCTGAGTGACTGCTGTTTTGATGCACATGAATTTTCCATATCAACGAGAAATTGTTGGCTGATGTGGTGCTTCATTGCCGAAAGCAGAAACCAACTCAGCAAGGTATTCTTATTGACATTATCTTCGAATATTATAGAAAATTATTATGCGAAAATGTTCTCGGTTAAATTCCATTTTGCACATATCAACATTGACAGTTCATTGTAGGTACAACACGACACGTATCTCTTTAAAACTTTGTATTTACATTAACTAAAGATGAAGATTAATTTTTAGTACTGGCATTTGATTGATGGCGCGTTCTATGTTCCAATATGCAAACTTAAAAGGTATCCCTCGTATTAAAGAAACCGTGAAGTTTGCTATTATAGCTATTTCACAGATTACAACAAATCAAGTTTAAACTTCTTCATGTCAGGATCAAAGTTGAACCACAAACAATGTCTATCAAATGCGGTTAATCCTTTTCCTATAATGATATAAACTAAACCCACTCGTTTCAAGAGCTTCCGATAATATCTTACGATAATTTAGAGGAAAAAATCTTTAACGTTATAAACGGCGATCGAAAATTACGAGCTTTATTGTCAGTGAAATTAGCGTAATTACTTGCATAGCGCGTTCTACCTATAATTTCCGATATAGACGTGAACAATTTCAGTGATTTTCGCATAAGTTATTTTAATTATTCGCAAGCGTCAATCTGGAACGTGTGAATTTCTTCGCCGCGCTCGACACCGTACTCTATAACTGAAAGATACTAAATTTCAATCGATTACTCAAATAATTACAACATGTTAAACCAAGAATAGTCGCGTAATAAAGATTATACACACAACTTTGCCGCATGTTTTTATATAATTACAACTCGGAACTGTGATAAAAAGAAGAAAAAATCCTACCTAGAGAGTTGTATTACATTTTATTCGCTACACTGTGTAAGTCGAACTAGAGGTAGTTGAAAGCTTTTCTTGTAAGTAGTCTTTTTAATCACAATTATTGAAGTGGTACCGTCGACTGTAATAGCGAAATCGATGACGGAGAAACATGAAACTTGTCATATTTAAAACGGCCGCGCTCGCAATTTATAGTCGCAGTATGCAAATTATCGCCGGTGAGTATTGATCGCGTGTCGACGCGCTCAAAACAAAATTAATTACGTGCTTCAATCGTATACATGTTTGTATATGAAAACACTGTAGAATTCATGTTAATTATCTCTATTAATTTTGCTACCCACGTTTGAACGTATAGATTAAGAATGTTTTAATAACATTTGTTAATGGCAGTAAATTTTGAAAGACAAGCTAACTATCTACATTTAACTCAAAAAATATATCAGCGCTAGCTTTTGCACTTGCACTGTTAAAACACCGGATGATTTTTCCTTGTGACGCAGATTCTTTACAAAGAAAATCTACTATTTGCACTGGATCCATATCGGAAATTGGAAAATCTCCAGATTCATCAAAATTCTAGTAGTTTCCTTCCCAGCGTAAAGCTTGTTGCCGAATCATCTTCATCGCTACAATAAGCTTCACTTTCAATCTTACATACCTGCAAACGAGATATGAAGCATTGGGGATTTAATACAGATACCGCCCAATTTGAATCAAATTCTTTGAATAAACAAATTGTTTGATTGAATATGAGAAAATTGGACAAATTTTTGTTGAAAGAAATATAACATCTGACTATCTAAAGTATTAGATAATAAAAGACCACCCAATTGCCTACACAATTTTTAGCTTTATATATATCTCTTCATTTTCTAGTACTAAAGACGAATAAACCTACATCCTGTATCTGACATGCTCAAGTATACTACTTAACAGGTTGTCGAACTTTATTATTATTACCTGATGCTCTGAAAACTGTAGTAAACTTTATGTAAAAGATACATTTCTGAAAATTTGATAAAACTTCATATAGGTTTCGTTAGATTTACATATTTTTACAGAATGTATATACATATTCTTTGTGGTTATGGAAAATTAAAATACGCGTCATATATTGTAGGAGATCCTATATGTATGGTAAATTTAAAGTCTTCTTCACACTGGATACTTACAATTATTAATTATATATTATGACAATTTCTTTAGTGAGGTAGGTAGGCCGTATAAAGAACTAAATGAAAGAATATAGGAAAAAAGGAGGGAAAACAGGACCAATCTCAAAGTATCTCAAATAATTTAATTAAGCAACGGCTAGTGGTTTCGTGTACATTTGCACATTATCAGGCTAAGACACTCCAAAAGAGCATTATAAAATCAAAACAGATGCAAAAAACACCATCAGCAACATCACGGCAGTAAAACTAGCTTTAAAAAACACAAATTTAAAATTGTATAAAGACATGCGCAATGAATTAAAATGCCAAAAAGGAGGCACTGTTTTGTTGCTATAATCCATTTTCCGAAGTGTCTTGGTCCGATGATATGCCGGTATCTATTGCTTAATTAAATTATTTGAGGTACTGTGAGATTGGTCCCCTTTTCTTTCTGTTTTCTATGTATATATGTATGAATCCATACTGAGTCAAAAACGTTTCTTTAAATGAAGGAATTTTGGAAATTAAAATCAAAATAGAGACATTTTTCCCAGGCATTGCAATACTTCTTCAATCTTTCAAGAAACCAATAGCTGAAGTTGATAATGAATTCTGAAAAAATGTAGAGCACTAACTAAAACTAAACCAGAAAAGACTCATTTTATTGACGCTAATCATTTTACAAAGCTGGTTTTCTAGGTTATACTCCTTCTGAATTCTGTAAATTTCAGAACAATTGCAAGGAGTGTGTGGTTGTATAATTCACAGGTACCCCAGTGAACACCACACCAATAAATTATATATTAGGGAAGTAGCGTTTCGAAAGCAGATGGACTCTCATGTCAACCGAATTACCGACTAAGTCAGATGGTTACTATGTATTTACTGTATCAGTCGGTAACTCGATTTATAATGAGAGTCTACGTGTTCCTGAAGCGCTGTGTTTCGAATAAATAATAAATTTGTGTGGTGCGGAGTTGTGATATCTGTGAATGTAGGTTTTAGGGCTTCAAAAAGGTGAAGCGCATTCAATTCTGAGTCTAAGATACTATTTAATTCATATGGAATTTTGCCTACATTTTATAAATAGTTCCTCTTTTATTTTTAATCCTTATTTTTGTTTATTGTTTGTACATTATTGTTACCTAAGTGTTTCAACAGTGCAAGGAATTCGAAATAAATTATTAACTTTATACAATTTAGCAGAACATTTACTTGCTTGGTACATCAAGTCCTACACGATTGTATGTGGCTTGCATTCCATTTTGTTTCTATTTTGATCGATTAAAAGGAAGCGTTAATGTTCGTTTAAATCCCGACAGATACTATCTAAGGTACAGGTCCTAGCACAAGTCAGAGGAAGCATTCCACTTCGCTTTGAATAGCGCTTAAAATTCTTATAAAAAATATAGTTAATTACATCGAAATAAGACATAAATATCGTACGTCCGATAATAAATATCTCCTAGAACGTCTCAAATGAAATTTATCTTCAACGCGCCGCATCATATGTCCCCAAAAGCGTATACGCCAAAGGAACGCGCGTGTTTAAAAAAAACAAAGGCCACAAAAAAACGACAAACGAGCAAACGAAAACAAAAACGGGACGACATCGGAGAGGAAAAAAGCGAAAGAAGAATACCGAGAGTAGAAATGAGAGGATGGCCTTGTTCTCCTATTCTTCCATCACGCGGAGAAAGAGTAAAATAATTTTAATTCTATCAGGTCGGGTATCCTATGCGATTTGTTTATGTGCCGGTTAAAAATTTCCACTTTAAACATAAATTACGTTATTTATGCGACGGACGAACGCGCTGTAATTTATTTTAAAGACAGTAGATTACCGACCGTAGTCATTTATATATAAATACACGGTTTGTTTTGAACAACGGGCGACGAGTCGTACATTTTTCCAAAACAAATGAGCAAAAGAAACGAGTACAGACCGATATTATGCGCCTAAATACAGTCAGCGCATGAGCCCATGAACAAGAATCGCTAGTTATGTGCACATGCTCTATACTCTCATTGCTACTATATCGGAAGGAATTTACGTCAATCTTCACTTTATCGGTTTTAGCTTCGGCTTGAAGTACAATATTTCGTCATAGTATTGTTTTGCACTACCACTTCAAATTATATACGGCGGATGTCTGGTTACTAAGCTATATTTGTGAATTACAGATAGACTACTTTATTTATAGAAATCACACACTAGGTAAAAGCGCGAACTGTTTCCTACTTAATCGCCGCCAATGTTAACGTACGTATTCCAGCGAAACACAAGCTTCTGTATACCCTCTTCTCATAACAAGTGCGATGCAAATTTTTAAAATATTACCTTACTTCATCTTTAAGTTCGTCGTCGTCTTCAAACCTTTTACTCGCTAAATGAGCTTTCAACGGCCCAAACAAATGAAAATCAGAAGGAACCGGGTCTAGACTGAAGCACACGGACAACTTCCCTATTGTGTTTCTGAAGCCAGGCCTTCGTCTGATTTGAGGTGTGCGGTCTTGCATTATCATGCAACAACCTAATTCCTTTCGTGAACCTTCCTCTTTCTTTCTTTCTGTCGAATGACTTAGTGTAGTTTTTGAGTGTTTGACAGTAAATATCGCTATTGATCATCGTTTTCTGTGATAAAAATCTTATAGGCAAAATGTCTTGCATATCGCAGAACACAGCTGCATCGAAATTAGTACTGAACTACAAAGAAACACAAATGCAGGAGAAAGTAACATTATACGTTATATTATTACGTTTTATATAGAAAATATTTACAGTAATGCTAACTCAAAATGTCGAAATTTCTATAAGTTCACAGCGTTGGAAAGGCACCCAACGAAATCAGGCATTACCTTACACTGTAAAAAAGCCTCTAAACATTTTCAAAATGTTTTATTGTTAAATATGTATATATCATCGAAGTATGTATATCAGTTAATAAAAATGCCGAGGAGTAAATCGCTATCGGAAGAGGAAAAAACAAAAATAAATTGTTATAGAGAGGTAAGGTTCCAAAGCCGAGTCATAACTAAGAAAATAGGACTATCCCATCATCTCATCAACAATTTTATAGAGTCGGGCAATTCCTACAACAAAAACTGTACTAAGAGGAGTAACCAAAAACTAACTTGAAGGCAGCGGTCATCGATACTTCGGTAAGCTTATTCTGGTAAAGTAACCGCGCAACAAATAAAATGTAATTTAAATGTATCAGTAACAAACATATTATGGACAAATTTTATCCGGCTGTAAACGTTTGCGGTGGCTAAAAAAGGTTTCGAAACCACCTTTAAAAGAGACACATAAATAAGCAAGACTGAAATTTGAGTAAAATCACATGAGTGGAACAACGTCATATTTTCTGATTCCACACGAATGAATTCTAATAAGAATTAGAATATTTATATAGCAATATACAACCATTTCCAGAAGTTGAATGTAACAATCTGAAAGTTCTGGAAATGGTTCTGATGAACTTTGGTGAACAATTGCCGATCTAAGACTCGATATTACAGCAATACAATGTAGATATCTATAATTTCAATCGTTCCATTAAAAGGCTCTCTCGCCCGATCTGAACCCCATCAAAAATCTTTGGGGAATATGGGCAAGATAGGTGTGCACCTATAAGAAAAAATACCATAGTGTCAAAGGACTGAACTCTGCAATAATGAGATGGAATGATATTCCTATTACAACGTTGATTAAATTGATAGACAATATGAAGACCCGGATGTTTGAAGCTATTTTGAGTGGAGGTTCTAACACTCACTACCAAGAAAGAATTATAACTTTTTATTGTATTTATTTTGTCCATCAACTTTGTGTTAATGGATCTATAGAAATTTCGCTGTTTCGAGTTCCATTATTGTAAATATTCTCTGTAGAAAATGTAATAAATTGTTTTGTCTTGCATTTGTGTTTCTTTGCAGTTCAGCATTAACTTCGATGGATAATTTGCCGAATACATTAAGAAAACCAAATATTTTGTTCAAAAGTTCATACGGAACTATAGAAATTTTGCTGAGCCTTGAGCGCTACTAAAAACAGAAAAGCGACCAGGATGGATGACATCAACACAGGAAATACGCGGGACTTATACTACACCTAAGTCTTCCACATTTATTTAATAAATGTTCGAAAAATAGTACTATCCCTGACCACTGGAAAAGAGCGAAAGTAGTTTCGTCGTTCAAAAAAGGCGCTAAGAATAACCCCCAAAATTGCCGAGGAATCAGCCTATTAAACACCGCTTATAAAATTTACACCAGAATATTAAACAACAGGTTGAAACTCATAGCAGAAGAACTAATAGAAGAGGAACAAATGGGCTGTAGATAAGACAGATCAACCATAGACGGAATATTCACTCTACAACAAATTGATGTAAATTATGGGATACTATGAAAAACAGGAATATCCATATCATTTAATTATAAGCGCTATACAGGGTTTGTACACTGAAATCAAATTTAGGGTAGATATAGCCGGAAGATTAACTAGGAAAATGTCAACAAACAAAGGAGTTAGGCAAGGCTGCGATGTATCGCCAACGCTGTTTAACATATACATGTCGATGCTATTATAAAGGAATGGCAAAAGAAATGCCCTAAAGGAATACGTTTAGACCAGAACACCACACTAAATTCTATCTTATACGCTGACGACTTAGTACTCCTAACAGAAACAGAGGAAAGGGATTTACACCTTATAAAAAATCTGCCAAAACTATGAAATGAAAATATCGGCAAGTGAAACCAAAACTATGCCAAAACCAATATCCTATTAGGACAAAAATAGTCATAAATGATACTGCACTGGAATAGGTGAAACACTTTAAGTATTTAGGCTGCAAGGAAAATTTTAAAAGACGATAACAGTTCCAAGCCCCTTATACCCTATTTTTAAGAAGAGTGAAAGATTGCGTAAGATCTGATAGAATAAGAAATGCAGATATAAGAAAGATGGGTATCGTGACAGGCCAAGTGCCTAAAATCTGAAGTGAAGAAGAAGAATTATTTAACTCAATTCTTCCTTAATCACTGCTTTATTCAAATTAAAAATGTCGGGAAGTTCACTGTTTCTCTAACCAATTTTGTGTATATTTCCGGTTATTCACAGTGCTTCAGTTCCAATTCGACGTAATTACACTTCTTATACGTTCCCATCATCCTCCTCTTCTTCAGGTTCATCTTATGCTTTCAACTCCTAACCTCTTCACTTTTTTAATTTTGTCATGCATTATCCCCTAATTTGAACAATTCTTTGCTGCTTCACCTTAATACTAGGATTATTATATTTTTCAACTGTTTCCGTGAATATCTAAGGCGATTATTTCATCATTCAATATGACAAAATGAGGTTATTATAAATACTAACAGTCATAATTCGAAGAAGTGTAATTATCCACATAGAAAACGAAACTATCACTTTCTTATGGTATGTCTTTAAATTCCGTACGATACCTAATTTAATAGATAATGTTACTAGGGACATACGGAATAGAAAAATTCTATAGCTTATGTTCCATTATCAGATAAAGATAACTATGTCATAAAACGTCATTGGTTTTATTACCATAGATAACGCGCTAGAAAATATTTCTAACGGAGGTATTCATCTACATCGTATTTTTCCAAGTACAAAAAAAATACCATTACATTAATTATAAGTCGAGGAATATTTGAAATATTTCCGATTATACATAACCTAGAAAAGCGAAATTTTCTTTTAAATTTCATACCAATACCTTCACTAATTCCTTAGATATCGCAAGCACGTTATTTAAAACGTATTGCTAACATTTATCATAAGCATTTTTGTTTTTTTTTTCTCGACGATCACCTCTATATACACGTAAGCGGCGTTTCATATCTATAGATGTGCATGGCGCAAACAGGTACATATATATATATGCACATGCAGTTGGATGAAGTACACATTTGCGGCCTTAATCTATTACCCCTTATCTGTGCAGAGCTGTTCGCAATAGATAGATAAATGTGGAAAGGACATTTATTAAAAGCTGCACCTCGCCTTGTACATAATTTGTATTAAGTAGCAAGGAACATATGGGTATGCCAAGGATCTTGGGCAAAAGGATATGTCGTCGCACGAGTGGATATAAATTATAAGCGATTTTTACAGTACAGGGCGCTATAGCAAGCCGCCTGGTTTTGTTTTGATAAGCGCTCTTAAAGGAAAAACTGGCCCGGGAAGTTAATTATATTTTAATAAATTCTGGTTTGAACGAAGAACAGTGACTAACTGCTCTTACAATTTTAAAGCAATATCAGTGATATACAATGTGTAATAAACTAATAAAACAGTATTAAGCAGGATGTGAATTCCCCTGGGGATACTTCACAATGTCCGCTTTGATTATTTTGCTTGTTGATACACGTCAACTACATAGCAATCCAAAGCACAACACCTACCTTCCGTACTACTCCTGCCGTGCATGCTACAATCTTCCTCTTTCTGTGGTCGCAGCGGACTACTGGGTGTTGATCCGCCCGTGGAACTGTGCGCGTACATACTACTGGCTGTTGTTGGTTCGCCCAGATGATGACTGCTCTGGGCCAGAGGATGTGATGTCTCTTGCAGTCTTTGAACATTAAACTGGAAAGTAAAAGCCTATTAATGTAATTTATGACAGTTCCAAGACTCAATGAAGGAATTCTATACGATTTATTAATGTCCATATGTTCATTTGATTTATTTACATTCACCAAGGATCATCTGTATGGTATGAATTACAGTTACGAGTAACATATTCGATTATCTAAATAGTTACAACTGTCTTATATACAATACACTCTTCGACCTATATTCTTTTTAGTCGCATAAATTCGATAAATTCTTAAAACTTACACAATGTGTCTCAAGTTTTATAAATCTTAACCCTTTTTACCCCAATAAATTTCATTAGAATTTACTAATGTATCTTCGTTGTCTAAACTCAAGTTCGAAATCATGAAAGATCTACAACATGTAAGAGATTTGTTTTCAAATACTTATTTCCTAACATTTTCGTATTGAGAAACATTTGCCGAAATTACTACCGTCCATATATATGGCAATGACTATACAATTGACCTATTCTTTGATTTGAATTGAAATATCAAGTTGGTCAGTAGTAATATCTATTAAAAGATATTTAACATCGCGAAAAAAGTGTATAACAACGAAAAGTATATAGAAAATATTACAAAATTTTAATTTGAAGCGAATTCTCATCAACACCTGCAGCACATATCCTTGGCATTTTTTTAATCAGAAATTCCATAAAATCATGTGTAATGTTATTTTATGCTACCTGGAGCTTCTGCCAAAGATCTACTGCGGTATCTTCCCAACGTTTCGTTAAAATTCATTTCGCGCTAGTTCTATTGGCGACAGATCCAGAGATTGGGGTGGCCAAACCACTCGTATCAACGTTTCTTCTTCCTGAAGTGACTTCAAAAAAGTTCTAGATAAATGATATGAATGTTTGGGTCTGTTATTTTCTTGGAAGATAACGTTTTGGCCACATAACAACACATTGTCATAACATTGCAGTTCTAAATCATACTGCATGTACTATGATTTGAGGTTGTTTTTTTAATATCTTGCACTTTTTGTACGAAAACTACAGATATTCTTAACCGTAATATGTATTTTTTGGTAATTGTCTGATCCCTAAATAATTTTTGTTTGTTTATATTATTGTGGTTGAAAAATTACCAATAAAAAATCAGAATATACTGAGTGAACTATTTATTGAAAATCTTCGTAAATTATGCTCCACTTAGAAAAGATTTCTTTTAAAAAAGAATCTGGTGACATCGCTAGAATTTGATTTATTTTTCCTTAATCAGATTTTCTCGACCAACGTCATTATTGTAACGTTATGATGAGCAGGTAAAGTTTTTACATCAAAATTTATGAACTATAGAACACTATATTTAATAATACTAAAGACAAGGACATGATGTAAGATCATTGTTAGGATCTTACGAAAGAAACAAATAAAATACGCAAAACAAACATAAAATAAACAAAATGAACATTATGTGCAAAGCACCACTAACACACATGGTGAAACACGCGAACAGAATGCTTGTTTAATTTACTACGTTAAAAAATTAATCTAGTTTCGTCATATGTGATTGTTTGATGTGTTTGTTATTTTTATGTATTATTTTTTTGTACTGTATATCCTGTAATTAGAACTGTTGTTCTGTTGGACAATAAACCATTGTTATTAAAGCACTTTTGTGCTATTCTTTTTCTTTTCTCTCTTCAGTTCTAACGTAATAGGATCCCGTTTTGAACATTAGTTTTTGATTCAGTCAACAAAAATACATAAAAAATATATTCTATTTATTACAAACACCTGTAAAGTAATACGATTGAATAAAACCACATCGTTTTTGAGTATTATTACCATTGAAAAATCAATGACGGTCAATAGGGAACCGGTTAGATGATCCGGTAGTCTCTCGTTTGCCTTTGAGGATTTGAAAAGCATGCACAGAGAAATCCGAACGCACAGCGATAAAATCTCGACGAAACGATATCGATATATTTTCCAGTACAGATATGGCTATAGTTATGCGCGTGAACGTACCAGATCACTTAAATTTACTCCTCGAGGCGGCCGCGTCTTCGAGTTCCTTGGAAGATCAGTAGACATTAACGAAGTGGTACGTAGCTAATTCCACTTTGAAAGAAATTTGCTTGATAGTGATGTGTACTCTTGAGATTGATTAAAAGTTGAAGCCTTCGGACTACATGCGTATAATACTTAACTTTATATTTTTCGTTGTATATACACTGTGTTAATTTTAAAATTATCCACACATCGAACACATCACTATAATTAGAAGAAAAATCTTAAGGCATCATAGGTGGGTTAGAGCTATTTAAGAATTCGAGGTGAGGACAAGAACGTTGCATCAATTTCACGTATTTACTCCTACCTACCTGTTGCAAAAAAATGTTTATTAAATTTAGAAGTTATAGATAATTGCATATCGAAGCAATGTTCTGTCGGAAATAAACCTTTAAACGACCTACTAAATTATTGAGAGAATCACCAATCATACCCTTATTTAGTGTTAGTTAGCGAAGAACATAAGGTTTTTGTAAGAACCTTTTTTAGATAGGATGGTACCTATGCCTAATTTCTATTCTGTTGAGATTTAGGTCAGTAATAGCCATATATAGTGAATCCATATATTCCCAATGTTTTGGGCACCTTTTTTCCAAAGATTTATTAGTGAACTTAATTCAAATTGTTAATGTAATATAATAAAACATACATACAATGTAACAAACTGTATGATGTTTAAGGTAACGAAACGTAACGATTCGTTGAAACGTTCGCAGTATGTGCATTCTTAATTCGTTGTTATATTACTGACAACAACATAGGAATTCTACTGGCATATTTTCATAGCAGAGGTCAATTATAATGAATTTATATTAATAGTAATTACTAGGAAACTAAATGCTTAAATCAACAATAAACATCATTGGGAATATAACCTCAATTATTGTCTATTTAACACTAACTGCTATCTAAAATAGTATTGCGTTGTTGGTTATTTATTTAATTGCTTTATTTTCAATTTTATAGCTATATCATTAATTATCTTCTTAAATAATAACCTTTTTAAACTGCAACCTTGTATTCTATTGAAATGCATTAAAATGTACGGGGTGTTTTTAAAAAGTTAATCGATTTGTCAATAATATTGAATTACTTTCTCGATGAAATCACCGATAACTAAAACTTCATTGTGGAGTTACAAACTTGAGAACGAATCAATTTTTCTTTCGTCTGTGAGTACGACTATCATTGCAATAAAGGCAATCAGGATCATCTAAGTCCTTCTCTTCAATGGAACTGTGTCGTTCTGGAGAAACAGTTATTACTTTCTCATTATCGCTGCTTTTCCGGGTGTCCTTTCCTTTAGTGCTTCGACGTCTGATGTCGAACTGAGGTATCCCATTTTTTTGCACTTCGTGCCTCGCCTTTTACTTACAATAACCAATGCAACTGATGGAAGTTCCTATTATTGAGATATCGAGAACGGTTGATTTTAATGAGTTCTGATAAGATAGTCCTGGTCATGAGTTCTGACTGGATAGCCCTGGTTATAAGTTTTGACTTCCTAGCACTGTCCATGAGTTCTGATCAGAAGATGCTGGCTGCTGGTCATTTTTTGATTGCTGTAATTGATGCTAATACATATTAGCCGATGGATTGGACAAAAATTTCTGCGAGTCTGGGATGAATCCGTAGGTCTGTTCCATACAAGGGCATTTATTTTGGCTAGTCAAGATAGAGGTAACTGCGATTTTTACAGTCTATGCACGAGTAAGAAAGCGCCTGTATAGAGTGAACCTCACCGGGGAGAATGAGAACTATCTATGCCAAGAAGAGGAAAAGACAGTTGAGCATATTTAAGAAATTTACCATATTTTTCCGAGTATTTTGCGTCATCCTTAAGACTGTCAGAAATACCTATAGAAATTCACAAATCGTGCAAATTAGGGGCAATTTTACAGTTAAAAACTATGTTGTTCTTACACCAAACCACTTTTTCAGTCTTCCAAGATTATTAGAAATCTCAATTTTCGGGTTCTCAGATGCTCATTACATATCTGCATCATTTAGTATCTCCATTCATTTTACATTGAATAATATTTCTAGAAAAAAAGGAACACTCGCTCTGTCTAACAGAAAAAAAAAAATAGAGAAGGATACTTTGTCGATATAAAGGCGAAACACATAGACAAAAGTCATAGAAAACGATACAATCTTACACAAAATACGATTTGTAATACGCCCGATACTATTCCAATTCCCGGAATTGAACTTATATATGGCTATGTAGATAAATATATTGTAAGAGCAATTATTCCGGCGTAATTACATCTAAATATAAAACAACTGACACGTCTGTACAGAGCGCTAACGACATCTAACGTTTTGAATATTCATTTTAATTACACTTCGGTTCTCTTACACGATCATCTAAAAAGTCAAGGCGGCGAAGTGGTTGAAATATAAATATATCTATGCGTACATGTAATAGGTACAGATAACATCGACCATAAAACGGTCCCTCGGTTAATGTGCGTATATTTTGAAAAGTCCGCTTCAAAGCTCGCGCTTCTTGCGCTGTAAAATGTGGAGCCGCCGTGACATAAAAACGTGCGCACTAAAGTAAGTAAGGTTTCTCCGTTTCGGAGTATGGTGCACGGTGACAGGTTACGTCCCGCTCGAAAGCTATACGAGATGAGATATCCGAGATATCGAAATGGATATCTTAATGTTTGTAGTTCTATTTTGCCCAGCAATAACGCTGTTTCGTTAAATCTACAAACGAATTTGTGAATTCTTGCTTCCGATTTTATTGGTTCATGTAAAATGGAAAAGATTTGAAGCAAAAAACTTATTAGCAGTCATTAATTTAACTAATTGATCAAATTTATTAATTGATATAACATTTTTTTCCATACTTCCAAAGCTGTAAATACAGACTCTAATACAAAGAATTTTCTTCTAATTAATACAGCTTATAGCGCAGGAGAAGACTGCATTTGATTTTTCAAGACTTATCTATTAACGCGTTCAATCGCCTTCATCAAGTATAAATTGGCTCGTCTTTCTCACACTTTCTAATCATTCTTACCCATAATATTGATTTCAGAAGCGCCAAATTGCCGAATTTGAAAAGATAATTGCCTGATAGTATGTAAACGTCTTCCTGTATCTTGGTCTTCATCCCAGTCCCGCGCTTTCTCGATTGAGGTAACATCTGGCGACTGTGATGACTATTATCACACATTGACTCTATTTTCTATTTTCTAAACCATACGTAGACGGCTTCGATATTTAGGATCGATATCTTCTTGTAGTATCCAATCCATTGTGGACCCACCAAACCAATATTTGTTGGACCTTAATAAATTTTCTGTAAGTTTCTCCCATTTCTGTTTCTTTAGATTTTCGATAAACAGGTGTAACGATTCAAAACACCAAATATGAAAGCAATCCCTAATATCAGGTTTTTCAAGATACTTATCGGCTTTTGCAGCACTGAATACCTATACGGCGTCCATACTTCCTTTCTAGGAAGTCTGGTCCAAAATAAGGATTCGTCTGTAAAAACTACGTTGCTTTAGTCCGTTCTAATTTTTTCCTATGCCCACACCAATTGTCGATTAATGTGATATTCTAAGAGCAGAGATTTTAGTTTTGTATTTTACTCCTTCACTTGAAATTATATATGTTATGGTAAATTATATTTGTTTTCTAACCAACTTCGTCTAAACTTGATGCAGTATTAGAGTTTCAGTAAATAGCTATTCAATGATCTTATCTTGTTCTTTTGGAGTGGTTCGCGAAATATGGGGTATTTAGGAATATCTATGTTATATTCATTTTTGAGTCTTGGATGTGTAGATAGAACACAACTTCGAAATAGGAGACGTACGTAGCACTTGTACTGCAAATGGAAAATTTTTTCCCAGAAAAAATTGAATATAAGCAAACAAGAGGCAATTTAAATCAAAATTCGTACACTGTTGCAATAATATTCTTGAGTCTTTACTGTTAAGACGGTGTTACATGTACTATTCTCTTCCATGCAAAGTATTGAAGTATTATAAAAAAAACATCTCCTTATGTTATATACGTATACTGCAATGTCATACATACAAAAGGGGAAAAAACATCAAATTTTCATTCAAAGATAATTTTTAATGAAATCGCCTCTGGCATTCAACATTATCATGTTTTTAGATGTTAACAGTTCATCCTTTGCGTGATTGCAGTTTTCATTTTAAACTACGCAATTTTCTTTTGTGTGCTTTCCACTTATTGGCACGTATCATAAGCATTGATCTTTACGCAACTGTAACAGCGTCTGATCTATGATAGCGTGTTACGGCGTTGAAACCAAGTAAAGACAGTAAACGTGATGCATTTCTGTTTCAACTTATTTCATGTTCTTGTTATGTATTTGGATTACGTTTGTGTATTTGCCTTAAATTTAGTAAATATTTTCTCCAGGTTTCAATATGTTAAAAAGAAATAGAAATACCTCAATATTACTGGCTGCCTATTTGTAGTCCGATATCACTTTTTCATGTCGTTGCTGTTTCGTAGGTTACAATTCGATAATTGCAAGTTGACATAGCATACTTTAATCTAGGATATTTCAGCATCGAATTCATATATCAAATCTTCCAGTATTTTAATGATAATTTAATTTGTTAATCTAGTTCCGAGCTTGATTATCTAACAGTTAATATCAGTTAAATGTGTTATACACACTATTTGTTTCTTTATAGTTTTCGGATTTATAGTTATAAGACTGACTCGATAGTACTGTCAAAAATGGTGAAATATGCAGCACCCAAATTAATAAAAAAAAGTATAAGTATAAGAAGCATAAACAATTTGGGAAATATGAAAATAAAAATTAAAAATTAAACATTTGCGCCAATAAACAGCATATCACTGAAAAATTGTTTATATTATATTATATTATGTTTGAAGAAAAATCTTTTGGTTTATGTGTGACATGAATGTCCGTTGCACTTATGCCCCACCTTGAATTCTTAAATAATGGTATGTCAGAATGTGGGGATCTTCCGCCGGATTTACAATGGTATGCTCTTTTTAAATTTGGGGAAAATTTAGAAAAAATTGTATGTTATAAACAATCGATATAATAGGTTGTAAGTACGTAAATAAATTAATAAATATCATTTATGGGTAATGTAAGTGTTTTACTCGAATTCTATGTGTTTGTTATTTATTCAATCAATATAACGTATCGTATCATTATTTAGTTGCTTTTGCGTAAAATGGTTTATACACTTCATAAACGAAGAGAATTGGTAAAATGCCTGGAATAATAATTTTGCTAAAAGAATTACTGCTGCTTTCATTGATAAACTTATAAGATACAAATATACTTCAGAGTTACTATTTATTTTTTCTTATAATTTTTATAAACTGATAGCATTATGAACAGAACATCAAAAAGTTTTGGATACGGCGGTGTAATTTAGAGTGGTTACACATTTTGTAATCGATTCCCCAACTTCAAATACAAATGTGTTCTCAGTAAGTAAATAAATAAATTCTTTCCTTAAAAAATACAAACTACTGACCAACTCCGTGAAAATGGTTTTCAGAGAACGATGGAGTTTTGTGCAAAAAATGGTTCAGATGATTAGCCATCATCAAATCGTTGTAAACATCTGCTTTAGTGATGGATGTACTTTTCTTCTGAATGGTAAGTTACCACTGAGACTACGAAAATCTGCACCTCCTTCGGGAATTGCACACCCAATACCTTACAGAAGGTACCCTCTTTGGTAGAAATCCTTGTCAACGTAATAATCAGCCAGATGTTTATAAGACAAAATATAAATGGTACTTTATATGTGGAATTATTACAAACTTTGATAGATCCGTAATAACGAAAAGATTAAAAAATGAAGAAGAAGATGGAAATCACTCCAAAAGAATCACTTTTACCTGCAGTAAGATGGTGTTCCTTCTTACTATGTTTTACACCAGTTAAGGAATGACAAAGGATTTTGTAATAGATGGATTGGTAGAAGAGGTGCAGTGGAATTGTCTACACTATCTCTTGATGCTAGACATCTTGGCTTCTTTCTTTGGAACCACTTGAAAAGTGTAGTTTACAAAACGCACTTAAATGGCCTCCAAGACCTTCGTAACAGATTTGCAGCAGAAAGCAGAAGAATTAGTCTTGGTACATTTAGAAATGTTCGAAGGAAATTCGAAAATAGATTATCTTATCGCTCTCGAAAACAATGATTGAGCATTTTTATTCTATGTAATATGTTTCTTTTTGAAAACTTTAATTCTATGTTTAATTATATCTTTCACCATTATAATTTATTGAATAAAACGCTTTCCGGTTGTCAGAGAAATATCTTAAGAACCAATAATAATTAAGACGAAATTAGCATAAAATACTTCATATATTGAAAAGATATCTCAAACAGAATATTTAATAATTAACTTAACATACTACTTCGAATGTTTATTAAGTTAAAATTGCTCCTATATGCACACGTATATAGGCACATAATTCATATCTCTCCAACTTTTAGAACATAATTTCAAAAAAGTAATGTATAGAAAACACACAATCATAATTACAAGGAAAATCTCTACAACTGCCTTGCAATTTAAGAATTCAATGCGGAGACCAAGGGAGCTAAAAGACGTGTATTAATGTAACAAATAAATCTAAAAAAATCACCTTGCAAATAAGGTGTCAGTGAAATTTCTTTCTGTTGTCGAGATACCTAATATGGGTGAACACAGTATATGTAGCTTATATAATAAAATATTGTTAATGATTGTTATTCGCTAACACTGACATTTGTCATGTGCATATACAGGTTATGTTGTAGATTGTAAATAAGTATGATATTTTTTCAAGTTAATACGCATGCCAACACTTGCACCAATGAAATTATTACTACCGTTAATTAAGTGCTATTTATGCATATATTTATGGATATGAAAATATGGCTGGTATTACATATTAGTTTCATGTATAATTACATATAACAAGGAAACAAGCTCGAATATGAAACGGAAAAAAATATTATTTATTACGTTCGCTTTGGACAATTTTCAAACGACAAATGTACAAAAAAGAAGAGAATTAAATATACAATGCGAATTGCACGCAATTAAACGTAATTTATAGCGATTAATAGGCGTCTTATTATTAATGTATGTGCCGCGGGGAAACGAAAATATATTCCGATAAGGCATACACTAACATTCATTCTCAAAAGGGTATTTATGTTTTATTCATACGACATTGGTAGTTTGTCTACTACGCTTCTCTTCGGTGTAGTTAATAGAGTGGACGACAATATCTATTTTGCAGTGGCGCACACGCAGGAACGTCCGCATAAATCAAAATGAAAATATCTGTTTATTGTTTTATTGTGCCCGCTCTAGCCTTCCGAAAGGTCCCTGTTAACATTTTTATTATTGCATGCCGATTCGGTGTATGGGAAACAGATGTTCTAAACGCAGACGTACGGTACAGTAGGCGGCGCTGACACCTTAGTACTACAGATATATTCGAAACAATAGCAATAAAAGTCTCATTGGTAAATAATGGTGATGATCCTTTTTTGTCTGATCCCACAGAGTTACTGTCATAATTTGAAAAAAGGATAATCACAAGTAAATGTTCATTACAGTATTGGGCAATTAAAACAGGCCCACTTCATACTCAAAAGAATTTGCTAAATAAATATAGATATAGTGCGGAATGTAAATTTCTACAGTAGCATGGGCACAGCAGGTGGCAATACATTGTATCGGTATAAGATACGCTCTACAGTATTATAGAAACGATATTCGATTATAGATAAGAAAAGAATAAATATGTATAGTTATGTTATAATTATTCATTAATTGCATAAACGCGGGCTGTTAAATTATTGACTTAACAGTACAAGAATTTTTTTTGATATTTCGCTTTGCAATATAAAGTATTAAAACTTCGATACACTTATTCCAGAGTTTTTCCAATAATTAAAATCCATTATTAAAATGTGATTTCGGAAGGTTTGCAAAATATCCATCCACTGTCGCAATAGCTTTCTTCATTTAATGTAAAATGCTTTTTAGCCAGGATTTCTTTCTGGTTTGGAAACAGATAATAGCTAAAAGGAGTGAAATCTGTGAGAAACTTCATCTGGTTAAATGTATTTAATTTTATTAGAAAATGTGCTACATCCCTTTATAAATAAATGTTTAGAAAATCAAACCTATGAGGATGGCTTATTACGCTCTACTTGCACGAAATTTCCTGACAAATGGATCGAAAGAAGGGGTGCTATGGAATAGGCAGCGAGATCACCAGACTTAACGCTCTTTGACTTTTTTATGGGGGCATCTAAAGGCAGTAGGGTATAAAACTCAACCTCAAAACATTCATGATGTTAGGCATAGAATAGTGGAGGAGTGTAAGCGGATTACACAAGAGCCCTTTCAAGAATTGCGGAAGGAGTTCGAGCAGCGACTTTACCATTGCCTTACCAATAATGGGGAGCATTTTGAACACCTGTTGAATTAAGTACAACTTCATTCTGACGCTAATAAAACAATTTTCACTAAAATGTCGGCTTTTAATTTTTAAACTTTAAAAGGGCATAACTTGTAAAAATAATCCGATTTAAAAAAATAAAGCGCCAAAATATTACTAATTAACAAGACCTTTTCAAAAACGTATCACTCTTCCTATTTAAACTTTTCGATATAAATTTCACCCCCGATTAGGGTGTCTACGGTGTCGCAGACACATGTAAAATTTGTGTCCCAGTAAATCTAAATCGACCTGATTTCTTGTTAAATTGAATTCAAGGTATTTTAAAAGTTAATCCGGGTGGCCAGTTTTGTAATGAAAGCTCGGTATGCACTATTTTAAATAGCTTTCTGTACTTGCATTACTTCAAAAAATATTCACGTAAGAACTGGCAAGAACCGTGCAATAAGCAATACATATCATTGGTATTAGATATAAGAGATAGGTATAAGAGTTAATCTGAGATTTTGTATTTATAAAAGCACTTAAGACATGACACAAGTGCATTATATCAGACTAGAAACTGTTCGCGAATAGGAGATCATAGTGCTCAGTTTCTTGAACCAAAAAATGTCACACAATAAAAAGATTCACGTAAGAAAATATTCATCTCTCTTTTATCACAGTATTTGGTCTCAAGTGTGTCTTTGTACATAAAGTATTCGTGTAAAGCTTTCTGTAAAGCATTAAAATAACAATCAAATAGTTTCCATACCAATGCAAAATTTACATTCATTTCGTTCTTTAAATACTTCCGTATAAATTATATGTAAATAGACACATTCATTTAACGTATTCAACTTATTCTTATACGAAAAAATACTCATTAACTACAGTATAAAGTTGCTCGGATATTTTTTGCTTTATGAAAAAATCTGTCCAAACCTGGTAGGATAAAAGACCGTCTAAATTAATGTAAACACAACTGTCGACGACGTAAATCATGTTTTTTTCGCTCCGAGTAGCATCGTAAATATGATGGAAAACCTCAAAATATTATAAATTGGAGACAACTGGAAAGAACGTTTCCGTTTGTTGACAAATCGCGTTCACCATTAATCTTCGCGCCGCAAGAAATATTAAGGATATGAATTTTAATAGGTTTACGGTTCTCCTTTATTGTACTATATGCGTTTTCTTCAACATCTAAGAATTTAGAGCATTAATTAACGCTAGTAGATCGGTAAAAATACTTAGGTAAATAAATATATCGCTAATGATAGTTTCGGAGAGTGATAAAATTTTTATTTGACATGCACAGAAGTCAACAAAAACTGCCTTATAACTATATATATTCATTTTTGAACCACTTTGTACACCCAATAAAATATTACGTATCGACTGAGAGTGTACTATACAAACTAAAATTCCCAAAGTTACTTATTACCTTTCTCCTATATTGTCCCACGAGAAAGAAGTACCGTTAAAACTCCATTTCCTCTATTAATTTTTCGGTAATGTGCCGATAAAGTGCTAGTATTACATGTATAATATAAGCAATTAAGCAGTCAATCCATTAGTTCTAATTACACGCAAAATTTATTTGATTAATTAAACTAATCCCGTACAAATATTGATTTCTCATGTAATCAATAAATATACAACTAGTCTTCTTTATCTGAATGTTGACAACCGCGAGATTTTAGCCTAGAAGAAAATCACAGGAATATGAAATGTGTTTAATATTCATAACACGCATAATTTTTATAAAAGAAGTAATTAATAACCTAAAGAAATACATACTTATTCCACGTTATAAGGAAAGCTCTAATTTGGACGTGTTTAGGTAATTCAAAGTAGTCTATGGGAATTTCGAAGCATGTCTGATATAGAGTGCCGTATGCTAGAATTATTTACCACAATTTTATAGGTTTATATAAAAAGATATTCGTTTGCAAGTAGTTACAACATCGCTTGAAATCGCATACCAATTATCAGAAATTAATGAAGTATTGACGATAGAAGGTAAGGGTAACCGATTTACAAATTTGCAAGAGTTAACAGAAACAGTTTTGCAAGCAAAAGTTTCATTTATAAAAAATATCTTATAGTCCTTAGATACATCCTTAAAATAAACATTGTAAAATTAACCACAATAATGATCATGATAAATTATGGAAGCAATTGAAATTGTTTACTATATTTTTCCAAGCATTTTACGCACCACTACAAGTACACCTTACCATATTGGCTACTTCCAATTTCATAAATTTTCTCTGCCTCTTTAAATTCTATTTTTCTGATATGTATAATCCTGCACTGATACTTAATAAATTACTCTTAAAATCACACAGTGTAAAACCACAAGATCTTGGAGGAAATTCATGTTTGCTGCTCAAACTAACTACAATTACCAAAACACATTTGTTATTTCAAACGCCGTGTGAGCTCTAGCACAATCTTATTAAAAGTGATCCCAAAGGTAGTTCACCATCAGGAACCTGAAAATCAATGATATTTCCTGCCGAGATCTGTCTGCATCCAAAGTACTATTAAGTTGAACTTCTACTTAGGGGGTTTCAATAAGAGCGCAAAATTTTAATTGCTCGCCATATTTGACAGTCATAATGACACATTGTTTAAAAGTTTGATTGCCGCCATTCGTAAAGTGCGTCCAATATTCGGTCGACAGAACGTTTCTAATTCACCAAAGAATAATCGAAAAACTCTAGAGTGCTAGAAAATTCACCAGAAAGCAATGTATCCAAAACGTGTCACTGTCCGATGTGTATTGTGGTCTGGAGGAATAATTGGAGCTTATTTCTTTGAAGACGAGGAAGGTAACATAGTAACTGAGAATGGCGAACGTTATCGTGCTTAACGCAGTTTTTTGTACCACAATTGGAAAGTATTGCTCTTGACGACTTGTGGTTTCAGCAGAACGGTGCCACATGTCATATTGCCCGTGAAACATTGACTATCTAGTATCGGTTACATCTGTTTGGTGACCAGAATTGCCCGCCACGTCCTTACGGTTTAACACCTTTGGACACCTGGTTGTGGGGTTATCTCAAGTCACACGGTTATGCCAAGAACCCCGCGACCATTGAAGCATTGCAGGCCGAAATTAGACGCTCTATCAGTAAAATACCGCTACATGTATGCAATAGTGTTATTGCAAATTTTGTCAGAAGAGTACATATGTGCCAGCATAGCCATGGCGGTTATCTACAAGATATTTTGTTTTGTACATAATGCCGAAGTGTATATATTATAAATCAATAAATATTTTAATACTTTGCTGCAGAACGTAAAAATCTCGCGCTCCTACTGAAACACCCTGCGCACCAAACACCAACTTTTTGAGTATATTGGGGGACTTTAATATAAAAACCATTGGGTTGATATAAAACCATACTTCGTCCAAAAAGAAAGTTCTCTCCAAAAGTTCATCATCAAAATTATTTGAAAACCATTTACGAAGTGCTACTCATAGGACTTCATCTAAACAAGTTGCATGATATGGAAATAATTGTGAATCTTGTTTTAAAATTGCATAACAAGAACCGACAACCCAGTTTGTTGGGCGAGGTTGGTAATGAAGTTTTTGAAGCATCAGTCATTATTTGTCCAACATTATCAATCGCTTCTTCCGTCCCCTTGTCATTCCACACTAGGAGATTGTCGAAAAATTGGTATAAGTCTATTGAGTGTATTCTCAGAAGTACTGTAATCAAATTTACCTCGAAATTCTTTTAAACAAACCTCACCGTCTATCGGTCTTTTGACTATTTCGAAATACAATTCAACCATGAATAACTTATGTACCTTATTAAATACCACTTAAAATTATTATCTTTGATGTCACATTCTGACAATTATCGACAGGCAACATTTCACATTTAAAATTTAATATAAATCACATACTTAAATTAGGACACAGAATTTTTTGTTCAAAATCTACTGAACTCCAGAGTTTTCTGAACACTTGATATTTGAGCATTATTTACATATTATAAACGTACGAAAAGTTATATAAAATTATGTAGAAAGCTTCTTCTAGACATCTATTACACTTATTTCAGTTTACTAACAATAAAACTGAAATAATAACAACTTTTGTAAATATGAGCATCAATAATTATCAAACTTAAAAACATGTTTTAATTTCATATCTTGCACTAAAGGTTGATTGAAAATGTAAGCAATTATGCAGCAAGTGCAGGAGTACAACAAAGAACTAACTAGGCTTGATAGTTTAAATTAATCAAAGTAGGCTTTGCAAAGGAAACCTAAGAAAATAAAAGCTATTTGCAGCCATTAAGTGTAAGAAGTTTCCCTTTTTGTACGCTCTTTTAAACTTGAGGTATACAGAATTAGAACGAAGGGTTCTCCCCTTATTAAAAAAACTGAAATAACGAAACAAGGACACATGTCTCGCGGAGGCGAAGAATCTCGTAAGATAAATACGGTTACATTTTGAAAGAAATTTCATTTAAAATTTTTGGAATGCTACGCGTAACTTTCAAAATTAACCTCGCCTCCTTGATGTTAAGAAAAATATATTCTGTATAACATAAAATCTGTATACCATAAGAGATTATATCCACTATACACTGTGAACGCTACTTATTGAAAATTGATATGTATGTTAGGATTTATATGATTTACATTTCTACATCCGTCTGAGTACTTCTGATAGGATGATCAATGTCTTCTTATGCTTTTGCACTGTTGTACGGTACCTAATCGACGTAGAAGATGCGGTAAATTATTAACTCTTCGGCCCATAATATTCCAAACATGTTTGGGGGCAATAGGTTAAGAGATCGCGGAGGCTTTGGGAAAAGTAAACGCACAGCGAACACTTCTGCCATACTTTCCTTTAGAATAATTATAGTCGATGCGCTTACGATGCAGGTAACATCTGCATTAGTCTTACGTTGCAAGTGAAACAACATGTAACAAATTGTCCTGAATCAACTAACTTATCTCCATTCTGTATGACTCTGGGAAGTCCATACTTGCATCTAAATACAAAATCTATATTTGTCACTAAAGATCACAGAATTCCACTCGTGAAAAAGTTGACAATAATGTTCACTTTTTAAAGACAGTATTAAATGTGGTTGGTAAGACCCCAGACCAAATTGTTTAATTCCACGGTATTCGGTTAATGTAGAAGCACTATGTACAACAGTTGCCGTGTATCAGATATTCTTGTGTTTTTTTTAATACTTTTAAAGCTAAAAGTCAAAGTAGTTGATATTAAAGTTCTGTAGCTCTTAAGCTAGTATATCTCAGCCCTTTTCTGTTTATGCATGATAATAAACTGCTGCTAAATCCTTATTGGATGTTGCTGAATCAGATATTCTGGCATCTCTAATGCTAACAACACTTTCCAACAGTTTTATTTCCTTTCTTATCAAGCTTAACTTGCGCCCTTAATGCATTTAATAATAATATTCCATGCATTCGCATCCCCCTAACAACTTTCGCCAAATACAGAGGACATCAGCCGGCCATAAGTTATTATTGCGTCTGCGTCGGTGGTGTGTTTTAGGATATCCATTCTCAGCATTCGCCATGGAGTGAGGAAAACTACGAAAAGACCTCAACAATGAGAACAGCTCCGGGGTTCGAACCCGGGACACCCCGAGACTAGTAGTCAAGTGCGCAAGGAACTGAGCCGTCATTTAACTTGGAAATATATACAACTCAAATAGGTTGAATTCTTACAACCGAATGAATGAGTCATATAGGAAAGCATACAAATGGGGCCTGGAGATCGAAGAAATTGCAACACAAAACTTTTACTATCAGTTATCTTTAACAGTTAAAAAAGATGTTGAAGATTTATAAATTGAATACTAGTTATTTCATAAACATTGGAATATAGTTGGCGTTCATTCTTAAGTATACTACAGTCTTATATACGTTTATAGTGAGTCATTATACTTAACGTGAGGGTTTGATGACGAACGTATACATTTGTAGTTTAATTCTCTGTATAAACCATTCAGCTCTCTAATTGTTGATTCGTTAATAGCATAAAAGTGTTTGCTAATTATCATTGTTTTTGATGAATAATGACGATTTCTGTTATCACTACTAGATGTAATATTATTATATGTTATTAATACTTCCTCAATCGTCATTTGTTTATTTATTTTTTCAGATACTGTCTAGGTTTTTAGCGGTAGCTAGCAATTCTCATTGGACTTCGCCTATACTTTTAACTTTGTTAAGGACTGAGGATGTTGGACCATACGTTCCAATAGAGGATTATCTTTTTACTAGTCCTTTCAAAAAGTCCGATCAATCAGAATTGTCTTAAATCATATCTTAATTGCTATTTTGTACCGCATTGCATCTGGTATTAATCTATCATCAACCAGGCAAACTCACATTATTCCAGTACTGCTTTAAGACATTGATTATAAAGCAGCGAATCTATAAGTAGCGTTAAAGCACGATGCCCGTTGATCAAGGATTAACTTACTTTTGTACCATTTAAATTTGTTCTTTGTTCCCATCACGTATCTTCAACATGAAAGGTGCAGGTCTAGGATAAAATGCATGATGATCACTTTTACGCCCATTTGCTAAACTGGTTTACCACTACTTGTAGATTTTAAGCTAGAATATGTCTCTTAATATTTAAGAATGCCGCTGCTGTATAGTAAGTATAGTTCTAAGCCCAGTAAGTAAGCCTAAGCTAGCTCCGAATTCATTCAGCGTTTCCCTCTGGCGATATTGCAGTACAGGAGCTTTGAAATGCTGTTCAATGTTATGTTTATCTTCAATTTTGTGTTATAAATGTACAAAGAATCTAGCAGACCTGCACTCTTAAAGCACTTATGACGTTTGTATCTCTTCTATTGTAGATTCTCCTGATATCGTATCAAATTATAAGTTTACGTCTAAATTTTACGAAATTTCACATATTTTATACATCAGATAAATTCTAACCCCACTTGATACACTAACTCTGTCATCCTTTCTGCTTCTTCTTTTAGTTCTTTACTCCTTGTTATCGCTGCAACAGTATCAGAATAGTTAATGATTTAAAGATTCTTTCATGAAGTATTTTGTTTACCTTACTTCTAAAATTGTATCACTGTAGAATCTAAGATCATATACTTTTTGATTTAATAGGTCTTTAGCTTAATTAATAGTGGTTTATTACACACAAAGAAATTAAATTAAAAGTTGTGCTTATCTTGATTATATATAATTTTCCAATAAGATAGACTGAAACGGTTTATTCCATGTTTTCTCTAGGTTGTCAACTATATTTCTCTCTTTTCATACATACCATTATAAGATCGCTTCCGTTTTACGCATGTTTCACGTTCTATAAGGCTAAACATCTGTAAACAAACATGTAGCTACGGAGCCACTACCTACCTATAAGCATACGGCCTTATTTTATGTCTACTAGTCGTCGCGTACACGTTTGTATCGCGCTAATTATGCGTGCTATAATGTCCCGAGTACACTAAATATGTAAATATTACCGCCTGTTATCAGATAACGCACTTGGGCATGGCGTACTTTTTAATTCATTAAGCCCCGACCCGTTTATTCTAAACGTGTGGTGTTGTATGATCGCGTTCGTTTTGGTAATGTTTTAGAAGGGCAGATTTGGAAAATGTAAAGTTGGTAGCGCTACTCCTACTGACGACATTTATTGAACCAAAATGAACCTACTAGATACACAGTTTTCATTAATTAATAATGGATTAGTCGTTCGCGGCTTTTCTCCGTATATGTTTTGTTTTATTCATAAATTTTGTTTGTCTTTTCTTTTCAACGTTTCGTTGTGTGTGTGTATACACGCTAGAATCACTTTTCGAAAGCGCAGGTGCTGCCTTCGTTTAGTATTAAATTACATAAAATGAATATTAATTTAATTAGTCGTTTATTAGTATATATATAATTTTATAAATTATGAAAACTTTCACCGCACGAAGCACTATGAAACAACATTCATCTGCGCACTTGTACGTGTATACTACAGTAGTGCCAACATACCTTATTAAATGATAACTAATCTCTAAAATAAATCATCACGTTATACAAGTACTTAGAGAGATAGGTAAATATATAAGCCTACTTAAAGATTTCACTAAAATTCCTTTAATTTTGTGAGCGCGTCCGCAAACGTCTTTATAAATTTTAAGGTGTAAGACACTAGGTCGTTTTATTACAAAAACTTCTTCAAAGCAATATATAAATACCGATAACATGGAAAAGAATGGTATTTTTAATATGAGAAACAAAAATTTCCATTGTCTTGTATATTCATGTGTCAAATTACTAAAAACAACAGTTTTTTCCGTATCTATAATAAAACAAAATGTCGACTTAGCGCCTTATTTTTATTACCCCCAGTAGTAACTCCAATAATTTCATCGAATTATTAGGTTCAAATTAAAACCATTGTTAAATGGTACACTGTTTTGATTAGGTAATTCCAGGAAGATACTAATTTTGGAAGTATTTTTTTTTAATGAAGGTATGCCGTCGATGTAATAATGAGGCAGAAAACAGTGATATATATAAATCTCGAAAATATACATAGTACACAGTAGTTTATGATGGATATAAAATAGCGAAAAAACGCAATGACAATCTAATTTACCTGTACGAAATAATAAGATGCAAATAAATATAAATATGAAAATAGAGAACAACTGTCGCCAAACTGATAGTTTAAGATAAAGCTTAATAAGAAATAAAGTAGAAGTTTGTATTTATTTACATTAAAACATTCTTTCCAAATAGCCTCTTCTTATTTCAAATTACATTACTGAAACCTTTATCCTTTGCTAAAATCATTTTTTCACTCTCAAATCACTAGATTTCTTTAAATATAGAAACAAAAAACTAGCAGAGCGTTGGAGATCGTCGTAACGACACGTTATGTATTGAGGCAGAAGAAGACATTAAAGCGAAAATAAAAGTAATAGCAATATTCTTTAAATTTCCTAAACTTATTCGAGAGTTTCATAAACTGTGTTTCGACATCCTTGAACCACCATAGCCCATTCTTATTTATTGGAAAACGTGGTTAAAGGTAGCATTTTATAATTTTGAGCATGTTCACAAAACAAGGTCTGCAATGTTACACTTTGATCCTAAAGAGACAGCTGTAATCAAGGAAAACCAAGTTATATTTGAAGTTCCTCAAACTATTGAAAATGCGAACCGCAATTGTTCGTGAAACATCGGAAACAGAAACCTTAAGAACATGGCAGAGCCAGAGAACCATTACGACGATCGCAAACGGCTGTGACAGCCTGAGAAATTACTTAACTGCTAGGATAATAATTTCATCACTTCTTCATCAGAACATTAATTCTTTTTGAAGTTAATCAAGGGAAGTCAAGCTATATTTCAAGATCCTCAAACTATCGAGAATGCAAATGGCAGTTGTTCGCGAAATGTTAGGAACAGAAATCTTAACAACGTGGTGGAACCCGAGAAACGACCGTGAAAGACCGTGAAAGCCTAGGAAGGTATTTAACTACCAGGATAATAATTTTATTACTTCTTCATCAGAACAAATCTTCTTTTAAATCAACCAAGGAAAGTCAACCTTTATTTCAAGATCTTCAAATAATTGAGTATGCCAATCGCAGCTGTTCTTGAAACGCCAAAGACAGAAAGCTTAACGACAAGGAGCTACCTAGAAACCGTTACGACAAACCGCCGTGAAAGCCTGAGAAACTATTTAACTTCCAGGATAATCATTTCGTCACTTTTTCACCACATTAACTCTTCCTTACGTTAATTGACGTAACTTCGTATAGCTTGACATCAAAGACTGATGGGCGCAAGGGACTGCCATTTAAGAATTAGAAAAGGTACTGAATTATACCAATATTTCCATGTGTGTAAATTCCTTAACGGCGTTAGTGTTTCACTTCATAAATCTTAACTAGAGTCTTACGATTTTGATAACGGGGTAGCGGCTTATCGGCAGCCGACTGCAAATAGGCGAATGTCTCCGTTCATACCGTTCGGTGTTTCCTAGTAGTTGTCGAATTGTTAGGGACGGACTGATACTAGAGTTTTTGTAATGTAGTAATTAATTAGGTCAAATATATATAAAAATAAAAACGATCACTTGCTGATCAGAAATTTAAAGATGAATATAACGACTTAAAACAAAAGAATGTGTAAGAATAATATGTTTAGTTTGCGATACACAGTTGTGGTGCTGGGAATAAACGAACTGCAAGAAACATATAAACAGTACATAACACAAATATACAAAAAGTGGACTAACATATCGATGCCGTATAATTTGCCATTTACTTTACTTAATCAACCATCATTTCAATACTCTTGGATAAATATAACTCCACCATGGAGTACAACATCGGTAAACACTCCAGACATATGTATTTACCACTTATACGCGAAAGAACGAAAACAATATGAAATCCGAATAAGAAGTTGTGGATTTCTATGGACAAAATGATGGATTGTAAACAAAAATGTTGATAACGTTACAGTATGTACACTGAAACCTCTTAAACTATCACGTTCGTTTTTACCAGCTAGTAAACGATTACAAAACATATACTGATGAAGCAATTACGAGGTTGGTAATAAACCAAGAAACCAAGTTTAATGCCCATGACCGCAACCATGCATTAAACATGGAGGCTGAAGAAAACTTTATCCAAACGTAAATGAACCATCATCTGCAATACCGGTATTTCTCAAAGTCCCTAGACGTATGCGAGAGCTTCACAAACAGTGTTTCGACATCCTTTAACCACCGTACCTGGTTTTACTTCCTGGGAAACGTGATTAAAATTTTTTAATAATTTTCAGCATTTTCACAAACAACAAATGTTACAATTTGATCCTAAAGAGAAAAAAAAAGTCAGATTATATTTCAAAATCCCCAAACTATTTAGAACAATTACAAAAGTCTAGTTAAGGTAATGAAAACATTGCCAATTAGTGGAGTTATGAATGTTCACTGCTATATGCTGTAACTGATGCAAAAAGTAATAGCACTATACTAAATTTTAACGGTGTTTTAAGAAAATATGCAGATTTTGCCAGATTAAAAGGAATAGATTCGTGACATAGTTGCAACTATTAATTCAGTTACGTTAATGTTATGTCATTAGGTATCAAAATTTCTTCATAACTATTCTATTTCGCCACGCGATCATCATTAGCTGAAATTAGGTATCATAGTTTTATAGTATTCTTCTCAATAGCACAGAGTTTCGTATCGATGTTGTTGTATTCTAAGTAAAAGAAATGACCTATTTTACCTTCCAATACTAGAAGAAAAGAAATTTCCAAGATATGGAATGAAACTGAAAAGAATAATATACAGAAAACCTAGACATAACTTTCGCTTCTTCGAATTTTACCTTTTTATCAGTTACTTTTTAATCTTTTATCTATTACTTTATATTTTTTTATAGTCACGTTAAGCAAAATCTGTGTTGTAAATAAAAGACCTCTTTTGGACGCACAACTATCTAATATTTATTTAATGGCGTACTTAAGAAACGACTCTCTTTATCTGAAGCATAAAAACGCCGCCGAAAATTCATGGAAACCATCTTCAGAAAATATTTTATATCCCGCTTTAACACCTTTATGCCTTACCGAATAACAGATCACATCAAAGTCATTACAATAAACTTCCCGCCTTATCTCATATACCTCCAGTCCGTCATGTTTATAATTTTTCTCTTTCAGCGCGGGCAATTAATGAAGTGAATAAACTCGTCGCGAACGTAAAAATTCCATATTGCCAACAACGACTATTTGAATTTATAATTAGATTGCAGACAGTCGAATCTATTATAATAATTACAGTTAATCACCTACGTATGGGAATTCCACTGTTTAACGACTTATTATTAATGTTTACGTTAATTTGCTCTTCTGTCTCGGTATTAATCGAATATAAAATTTTAATTATGAGGCGCGATAATGTGTTATTTAAAAGTGATTTAAATTATTGTCTCTGTCACATCATTCTCTTCCAAGAAAAGGAATGTTTATGAGACGCATTTGCGTAATTTCTAGCCGTGTATCACAAAACACAATATTTTAAGAGTCCTAAATCGAAATTTTACCTACACAAAAATGTGCTGAGTAAAATATGTTAAAAGAAACTACTTTTGGAGTTTTGTATTTCTTTAATACCAATACAAAGATCCTTCTACGTTACTGCATATTCCCGGCCAAGCTACGTTTATCAATTTGAGAGACATTATTCCACTTGTCCATTTTGTATGACTTAGTTTTCAATTTGTAATTAATTTACTGGAGATAATACAACATTGTTTTTGGTACCTTCTGGTGTACCCCTGCGTGTATCTGTATCGTGTATTTCTGGTGTCAAACTACAAAGGATTACGTAATTTATCGATATTCGATCCTTTCATTCCTTCCAGAAAAGTAAACTTAATCAAACTGTTCAAAATATGGATTAGTTTCAGTGACTACGATCTCCTCATTCGACCCTAATCTCTTGCCACCGAGCCCTGTGTTCAGGTTGGGAAAAGACTAATGGACTCAATCTGCCAAATAAACTGGAATTTTTTATCATTGAAATGGTCGAAGTGTAGAAGCCTGAAGAAAAAGCATTCGTTTCTTCTTTAACTGAGGCGTTTAGGGTTGTATTGCATAGTGCAATTGACCTAGAAGCGATGCATAGTATTTTCCTGTTATCATTTTACGTTTTCTGACGATAATTGTTAAGAAGAATCCCTCTGCAATTTTTAAAAGAGTATAGCCACGCTTATAAATATCTCGGAAAAAGATGGAAAAATAGGCCTCTGTATAGTAAACAGAATACAGAAAAACAATAGTTTGTACTATGCCCTGAACAAAGCAATATTTAGAAATGTGGAAATCGACAAAAACATAAATATTAAACTATAGAACGCAATAATACGACCCACAATAGCATACGCCAGTGATTCATGAACAAGAGAAAACATGAGAATCGTTTAGTAGCTATAGAAGTGAAACTTATAAGAAAGGAAACGAAATGTAATAGTAAGACATATTGTTGATCAAAAACAGGAAGTTATCACAAGCATAGAAGCAAAACAGCTGAATTGGTTTGGGCACATAATAAGGACGAGCAGCAATATAATTGAAAGGGTAATGGTTTGGGAGAAAATAGGGGAAAGACGTCAGACAATACCTAGAAAATGTAAGGGGAATATAGTAGAGGAGACCAGAAAGAAGAGGAAACAAAACCGTCAAGGAAATGAAACCGTGTGGAGAAGAAATAATGAATTGCAGTATAAAAAATAAGGACATTTGTCATTTTAAAGGCAAGAGAGAATGTTTTGAAGGATTGCCAACTTGAAAGACAAATAAGCTTTTATTAGTACAGCCCTCTTTTGTCAGGCTCATTAATTACAGATCCACACTCGCAAGCATTTCTGTATTTTATCTAAAGCTTCCACTATAGTTACTTGTTGACAATTCATTTATTTTCACTAGTACTGGGTGGCACAGGGAAACAAGAAATTTTGAATGAACCCTCGCTAGGGTAAAACCAATGAATTTACAAATTTTATTGCTATGGAATAAAGGTAAATTGTATACCATTAAGTGTTCTCACAAAAACAATAATTTCTAAAAACAACGCCCTTAAGATGAACGTATGGATTTCTGGAAGCGAATGTTGAGATCTTACATAGTATGTTGAAACACTTCCATGAGTATTGCAGCGATTTGTTCTATAATTCTCATTTTCAACGTAATGATTGTTGTTGAGCGAGTATGGAGTACACTTTTCTTATGAGGTGGTGATATAGGAAGCCAATGGATGATTCGCCAAACCACGAAATGACGTGGTTACTGAAAAGCTGTCGGACGGCTGCGATTGACGCCAGGGCAGTATGAGCCGTGGTTCCATCTTGCTTTTTTTGTTAATGAAATTGGGATCTTTTCACTCATTAATCTACAGAATTGTTGTCGCGTCTCGTAGTCTAATAGTTGCAATTCATGCACAACTTGACTTTTGTAAGGGTGAAACAAATCACTGTGTGAAGTATTCAACGGACAGATGTTCCGTTGAGATCTAATGTTACTATGGGTTTTCTCATCGATCGTATCAGGCTCTTTACAATTGACGCCCGATTAACTTCAATGTTTTCCACAGTTCGTTGATTTCGTTGAGCTCCTGGTGGTTCCCTTTCCACAGCTGAATTCACTTCTTCGAAATTGCTGACTCATGTATTGATGGCGTAGCAAGATAGAACGCGACCATGGCATCCTACATTGTAATAACGTCGGAATGCCCATTGAGCAACTGTCATATTGTCACCATTTTTGTAAAACGCCTTCACCGCAAATGCACGTTCTGAACCTACTCACTAGTCCATGCTTACTAATACCACAGGACCACCAGTATCGCACTTAAAGTTTTCCGTTTCCCTATCCCAACCTATATAAATAAATCCAAATGTAAACGTCCCCGATTCAATCAATTCATGTTATCACTAGTCTACTGAAACTAGTATTGTTATGCCTAAGACTAATGTTATATTCTTGTAAGCATGGTGTTAAACTTGACCTCTCTGTTATAATTTTTAATAAAACAGCCATAAATAGGGTTCGAAAATTTGTATTCGGGTCCCTGTGCAACGTTTTAGTACATATTAGGTGTCTTTGCTTTTTCGATGTTCTATAAACGTTCTCATTCTGTTTTTGTTCCAGCACCTGCGCCAGACAGAATAAACAATTAAACCTTCAAAAGATTTATTTCCTGTCCAAGCTTGGTCATTCCCTTCTTCAATTTATATTCGCCTTTTATTGATCTTAGATTAGCTTTATCTACTTTATGGAAATACTGCTGATAATTCGTTTTATTATTGTTATATCCGTCGACAATGTACGTGCGTGAGGTGGACGAAGTTGGAAATAGAGCATGGATACATCTGTTCCACGTCCATTTCATGTGCCGTATCAATGTTTATTATGCAAACTAGATATGAATGTGCTTTTTAGGACATCGGAGCCCATAAAATAGTTTGATTGTCGCCGGTAGAGTGCATGTGTGTGGTCAATTACGGTTAATTCCTGATGGACGGTAATATAATTAACGGCATTTTTATTTTGTGTCTTTCGGCACATATCCTCTGATGTTATAGAGGAAAATTTTTAATTACAACCGAGTTTATGGATAAATAAACATTAGGTATGTGTATACGTACAGCCTATACTAACATTATCTACCTATCAATGTTATTTAATACTTGTGTACTAACGCAATTTTACGATATACATAAAAATCGTCCACTTGTAAGAATTTATGTTGAAACCTATTTTTTCACTTTATCCATAATAAAAATTAAAATGCTTACATCTAATGTAGAGGTATTTATATAATTAAAAATAAATTTACATTCTTAAATAAAGTTTATCTAGAGTAATAAGTAAAGAGTTAAATTCTAACACAAAGTGGGGCGCTTCTACGCATGGAAAAGCAACGGGTATTTTACATTGCATTATTGAAACCGGGTACATAAATAAAATATGGTGTAAATCAAGTATGGGCAACCTTTGACATGTTGTGAGCCAAACTTGAGTGTGCAAATACGTTCGTGAAATAATACGACAATGTTATTATAATGCAATTTATTAAAATAAGAAAATGAAATGAAAAAAATAGGTACAACATTATAATTAAATCGTGAATTTCTTTAATTAGGTTTTTCAAAACGTCTTGCGGGTCGCATCAAATCTTACAGCAGGCAGGTTGTTGCCCACATACGGTGTAAATGATTGATATTAATGTACAGATACTCATTATATAAGAACTCTATTCAAGTAAAACATTCATATAACGTTTTTATTAGTTTATCAAAATCACTTCCGTATAATTGGAATCAATGACTTAATAATTTTGCAATCTATTGTCAATTTAAACCACAACAGTTAATACATTCAGCGAAATTTCTAGTTCCATATGACCTTTTGAATAGAATATTTGGTTTTCTTAATATTTTCGGCAAATTATGCATCAAAATCAATGCAAAGAAACACAAATTCAAGAGAAAATAACATTGAAAAAATTTATTACATTTTATACAGAGAATATTCACAATAATAGCAGCTCAAAACAACGAAATTCTATAGGTCCATTAACACAAAATTGATAAACAAAATAAATACACAAAAAATGAATAATTCTTCCTAAACTTAGTAGTGAGTCTTAGATCCTCTACTCGAAATAACTTCAAACATCCGGGTATTCATACTGGCTATCAATTTGGTCAATGTTGAAATTGGAATATCATTGCAACATCTCGATACCGCAGATTTTAGCTCTTTGACGCTATCGTATTGTCTATTATTGGCATATACCTCCCTTGTCAATATTCCCCAAAGATTTTCGATGAAGTTCAGACCAGGCGAGTTAGCAATCCATTACAATAAATTGACTTCCTCTTGATGAAACCACTCCTTTGTTTGAATAGAATTATGTATAGTTAGATAGTTTTGCTGAAATATAAGTCTTGTATCGGCAGTTGGTCATATCAAAGTCTATCAAAACTATTTACAGAAGTTGTATATAAGAATTAGAATTCATTCAATATATCGGTCTTTTATTGTTACGGATAAAAGCCGCCCAAACCATTACCCTACTACCACCAAAATTTCGACTCATCGCAACTTCAGTGTTCTTGCGCAAATCATGCTAAGAATATTTGAAACCATCAGGCCCGTCCAAGATAAATTTTTTTCGACAGAAAGTATAACGTTGTTCCCCTCATGATCCCATCTCATATGATCTTGCACAAATTTAAATCTTGCTTACCTATGCGTCTCTTTTAAGGGAGGATGATTTTGAAACTTATTTTAGCCACCAAAAATGTTTATTATTGGAAAAAAATTGTTGTACTCATCTCTTTGTTAGTGACGAATTTAAATTACATGCGTAGTTACATTACCAGAAGAGGCTAACGGAAATAGCGATGAGCGCTACCTTCGAGTTAGTTTTTGATTACTCCCCTTACTATGTGTTTTGCCCTAGAAGTTGTCCAACTTTATAAAATTGTTGATGAGATGTTGGGATCGTCCTATTTTCTGAGCTATGGCTGGGTTTGTTAACCCTACCTCTTTATAACAATTTATTTTTGTTATTTTCTCCTTCGATAACAATTTACTTCTCGGTATTATTATTAACTGATGTGTATACTGCGATAATATGTATATTTAACAATAAATAAGCTCTTAAAGATGTTTTTACACTGAAAGGCAATGCCTGATTTCTTAGGATGTCTGTCTAACTCTGTGGAATTACTGAAGTTTTACTCGTATTTACACGTTTATACGGAAGATAGTTTCCCTACATGTCTAACAGTTATATTGACAAAATAATATCTGCTATTTCTTTACGTTTATAAACGCAACTCTAGATAATTCCTAGCCCATGTTAAATGTTTATAGGCGAACTACAAAATTATATGGAACTATAGAAATTTCGCTGAAAGTATATTCAATGCAAGATCTTGTCTACGATTTTCCAAAATATGAAAATCTCATGCTTTATACCTCGTTACTAGATAAACTGAAATAAGTTTTAAAAGATTAATTTCTTAATAAAGAATATCCCGTTGGACATCGATAGTCAGCGCACTATGAATATGAAAGTAAGATATAAACAAAAAAGAATTGGAAGCGAAAACACTACCGTAGTAAAACCCAAAGAGAATTTTGAAGAAAATTATGGGGAAAAAATAAAACAAACTACTATTTTTACCTGCAAATTAATGTACTCTACACTTGCAGTAAAAGTGTATAAAATTCATGAGCACTTTCGAGTTATTTTTCGCGTTGTGAAAAATATTTGTCATAGGTAAATATGTAGTTTATGTCAACTTATTTTGATACTGTTAATAATAATAATAATAATAATAATAATAATAATAATAATAATAATAATAATAATAATAATAATAATAATAATAATCCTTTATTGCCCAACAGCCCAAGGGCCAATTACAGGACAAATTACAATACAATTCTTATTTAAAATAAAATAATTCAAATCGTGTTGCCTACAATAATAATATGCTGAAAATAATATAATAATGAAACAAAAAAAAAGAAAGACTCACAAAAATGGCTCCAGATCCCGTTTATTTACGTTCCTCACCATGTGACTGAGAGGTGCCTTAAGCAAAATGTTGGTATTAGCTCTAGGTACTTGAAATATATTATAGTAGCGAGTATGATGAGTAGGTACGGTAAAGTTTATTTGCGCTAGAAGGGCTGGCGAGTCGATAGTATTTTTCAGGATCCTGCAAAGAAACGCGTTACGCTCGCAGCGGTCAGCAAGAGATAGAAAACCATGCTCAACAAGTAAGCTATAATACTCGATACCTCTTGCAGGATACACGTTGTCCATTCGAAAGGAGAGATACTTTAGAAATTTCTTTTGAACGCGTTCGATCATAAGCTCTTGGTGTAAATAACGGGGATACCAAACAATGGAGGCGTATTCAAGCTTAGAACGAACGTAGGCATAATATAAACGTTTCATTACACCTAAGTCTGAGAAATGCCTGCAAGAACGCATGACAAAACCGAGAGTTTTGGAAGCAGATAAACACATGGACGAAATATGTTCCGTAAATGACAGTCTATTATCAAACAAAACACCAAGATCCAAAGTTTTGATATTGCGTGATATGGCTGCATCATTAATCTGGTAGTTATAGTGTAAAGTAGTGTGAGTGTTATTGTAGGAAACCACAGTGCACTTGTTGATGTTCAGAGGGAGATAATTGACCTTGCTCCAAGTATTAATGCGAAGAAGATTGTCTTGTAAATGTTTACAATCGAAAATGCTACCAACAGTATTAAATATCTTTACGTCATCTGCGTATGCTAAGACGTGACACGTAAACAGAGATAGTAAATCATTTATATAAAAATTGAAGAGAAGTGGTCCAAGATTTGAACCTTGAGGAACACCTGATGTTGGAGAAAACGGCGTAGAGGAATAACCATTGTAGCAGACATAACACTCCCTTCCAGTAAGGTAAGACTCAATCAACGTCAGAAACCCACACCAAAACCAAATTAAATACTGTTGCTATTAATGTGTTACCGGAACTGAATCTTAAGGGATATTTTTATTGAAATATGAGGAAAGCATATGTAAACAACTAATAACTAAATATATTAGAAACTAATTTAAAAGTATGTGTTTTAATGTTTAGTGTAATCACCATTAACCGCAATAAGAGCTTGAAGTCTATCTACCATTAGACGTAACAGTATGTCTTACTTCTTATCCTTCCAATTCTGTTGGTGGTTTCAATTCGATTCTAAAGTTTCAAAGTGCGTGGTCGAAAAATTCGATTGTACTTAACATGTGATACGTAATTTAATACTGCAGGTGCGCTAGCAAGAGTAAACAAAAATTTTATTCTTAATCAATAATATTTTACTCAATCAGCATTAATTCTGTCTACTTTCACACATCCTGCAATTTAATATACTTTTTTAGAAATAAGAAAAAACTTTTAACGATTTGTGATATCCGAGATGTTAATCATTCCACAGAAAAATGGTTACAATAGCGACATATAGTTTACACCTTATGTCGCTATTTTAAATAACATCTCAATTTTATTACACGCTTTGAATTCATAAGCCGTTGTTTGGCTATGTAGTCAAGAGTTGTAATGGCCACTCATTATCTGTCAAATATTAAATTAAGGATATGTATATAAATTTCTATTATATTTAAATCTTAGTATAAGTAAAACGACTTTCTACGCTGATGTCACATACACTACTGTCCAAAAGTTAGGCAAGGGACAACGGCTTCTGCGATTATTGTAATTATTAAAGAATTTATACAAATTGGCTGTCGTCAAATGAAAGTAAATTAATTCAAACATGATTATATTATGCTTGAAAGTTTATTTTCGTCGAATATGACCTCCTTTGGCTGTAATAATAGCAGCACAATTTTAAGCATTTTTCGAAACAATTTTTAGAGACAGTCTTGCTTTATTGCAATGTGCTTTATAAATATTTTCATAGGTGCTGAGTGTTCTGAGGTTGTAACTGTCTAGCCTTTTAAGGAGGCCAATCCATTAATGTTAGTACATTTCTTATTGCTTTCTCCTCCAAAAAGCGTTTGCAGATTCGAGCTGTATATCTGGGGTCATTGTCTTGCTGAAACACAAACGGGTCATCAACAAGATGGCTTCCATGCAAATTGTTGTATTATATTACATTGTACCACTCATTTTCACTAAATCACGCGTAGTTGTTCCAACAAAACAACGCCAAAGCTTTTTCCTCTGATCGTCGACGAACAAAAACTCTCCGTTGCGTACCAAATAAATAAAATTTGGACTCGTCGATCCATAAAACTGCGTTCCAATCGTCAACTGACCATTTCCTCTTTATGCGCGCAAAAACGCGTTCTTTTGCGGCCGATGCATTCCTTTAAACTCGCTGTCAGTAACAGCCTCTTGACGATGGTAATAGAAACATTTGCTCGTCGTTGTGTATTAACGCGTGTTGCGATATCCGGTGCCGTTAGACGTCGATCTTGTTTCGAAGTCGTTATATTATCTATTTTTGGCTTCAGAAGTTACCCGTCTTCTCAATCAAGATGTTATCCCGTCCCTCTTCACCGGCTCATTGTGTAATGCACACCCTTCTGTGAAATCCTTAACCGTAGTGCAATTTTTGCCTCGATATATTCTTCGTCGCGACAAATATTACTACATTGTTCTACAGTCAACTGTCTGCGTTTTGGCATTTTTACGCCCAGTACTTTACCAAATTGTTACAATTGCGCACTGATTTCAAAACAACTAATTCCGCATAGGGAAGACCCTAAGGATTACTACACACATGCACTAAACGATTACCGAGGTAGTACTAAACCGTTTGACCGTAATTACTGTAAGTATCCTACCTCATTCCCGTCAAACAATCGCCGTATCCTTGGATAAGAGCAATAAAATGTATTCGGCTGAAATTTGTACCTAAATATTTGGACTTGTATCAATTTTATACTTGCATATAGTAATTTACAATAGGGACTAACGATTTCACGATATACCTATCAGTTGTTCTATATGAAAGGAATTTAATCTGGCTTCCACACTTATGGAAGCTATATTATGTGCCAATGCAAGATCTGCAAGATTCAATTAAAAAGATTAAATTAAAAGGAATCCTGCACAGCAAAATATATTGGGTTGCATTAGAAGGAGGTGCCTAACATACTCGATGGAAGGTAGTAAATAAATTTAATACCTGTGTTTTATTATGGTAATTGATTAATTTATAGAACTACAGTTTATTATATTTATTTTAAGGATATATGTAAGAACTATACGGGCAATTAATCTATTTCAAAATTATTTTAAGCTATTATGTACATAGAATAATTTGTTCAATATTAATATTAAACTAATATGGTTTGGGGTTGTTTTGCTGGAACAACTGCGGGTGATTTAGTGAAAATTAATGGTACAATTCGGAAAGAAAAGTATTTTGATATTTTGCAAAATCATTCTTTCCATGTCGAAGCTGTCTTGTTGCTGAGCCGCTTGTGTTCCGGCAAGACAATGACTCTAAACATACCGTTCAAATCTGTAAAATCTTTTTGGAAGAGAAAGCAGCAAGAAATGTACTGAAATTAATGGTTTGGCCTCCTCAAGGTCCGGATTTATCCTCTATAGAGCGCTTATGGGATGAGTTTGATGGAAGGGCTATTAAAGGAATATTATTATGTTTGAATTAATTTACTTTCACTTTACTACAGTCATTTATGTTGTACAAATTTCATTAATAATCACAATAAAATTTTTCTCTATCTGTGACTTTTTGCTGCTTTCAAACAGTAATGTGTAAATATATAATAACAAAAAATCACATGATGTGAGATCGTCAAACTAATTAAATGATTACCAAACACATTTCCCCTCGTCCGCTTTCTTCATTACGAAGCTAATTAAAGAAAACTAAGAGTATTCCTTGTCAAGATCTTTCTGTATTCAAAGTAGAGGAGCTTCAATATAAAAAATGGTAGAGCTTGTATCACTCCACATACTCAGTTTCATGAGTTAATGTATCCACTAACATGAGGTACCATGCCCGAATAGAAAATTCTGTCAAGCATTATATATATAAAATAGTACTCGTGGTAGATAACACCGAGTTTATTGTCAACAAATTATACAATATGGAAATAATTATGAATCTTCTTCCAGTTGTAAAGAGAGCGAGAGTTTGCATTGAAGTTTCTGGGACATCAGTCATTATTTACATTATCAATCACTTTTATGTCCCCGCTTTTAGTGATATACTACCTGCACTAACAATTTGTCGAAATACTGGAACAATTCTATTGAATGTATTCTGGAAAACATTATAATAATAAAACAAGGTAGGCAAATTTACCTGGAAATGAGAATCATAGACTTAAGCTAAGATATACGATTTTTTGCCCAAAACTCACTTAACTGCGGATTTTTCTAAACACCCGATATATAGAGTTGATAAAATATCTAACATACTTACAACGCACATAATCAAAGCCTTCTATCAGCATATATCTGAATTGGCGTGTTACACCCACATGGATTAGTACCCAATTAACAATCATATTATTAATAATATAAATACCTAAGACTAATTTAAATATAAAAAGCTGATTAAACCACGCATTAAGCTTCCGTTCTACATACATATGTTATTAAAAGCTCTCGATCATCTAATTTAAATAAATATTCAAATCAGTTTTTTTGTAATCGTCGCAAGACATAAATTGTTTGCATATTTTTTCCATTTACGAAACGAAAATACAATGATTAAATTCACCTAATACTATAGATACAGCCTGGCCAAGATGAATAACGTGAGATAATAGCGGCACGAAAAAAAAACAAAAACAGTCGTGATTCAGAAATTTTTCTGTTGTGTTAATAAATATTTATCTAAACGCTTTTAGTATTATAATTAACTTTGTTTAGCAGCCGTAAATGTGCCGGGTGGTTAAAACAATGACCTAATAAGGTTATTCCAAAGACCAGTGGATAGTATATATAATAGCCTCCAGTAACTTAGTGAAATTAACAGTTTGAATGCATTTTCGTGGAAAGGAGGATGTAATTTATACAGTTCATTGGTTGCAAAATTACTTATGTTTTATGGAAATTGACCGGCTGAGGTCATATATATTTAGTTTTTATAATGTTTACCTGTATATGTAAATAAGATACTCCCCGATTTTATCACCATTCGGTCGAAATAATATTGTTCTTTTAAAGCATAAGGACTTATTCAAATAAATTATTTCTAAATTTAAATATTATATGCTTTCCATAGTAATAGAACATGTCGAATAAATTTAATTGTTTTTCACAATTATTTTTATAGATTTATAACAAAAGTACAGCCCGTTCGATTTATATATGCGAGAAGGATGAATGCCCAGTAAATAATATTTCCTGCATTAGTTAAATTGTATGGTGCTCGTACTCTGCGAAAATAGAAGGGGCTCGACAAGCGATAACATATATAGTAATTATTAGACGTCCAATTGTGTGAAAACTCGACAAATAAACCTATTTTATTAATTTTATATTGTAGTTACTCTCTCTTAACTGTTTATTTGAAGTGGAACCATTATAAAGGGATTAGGGTATGTCAAGAATGCATTTAAAATATATGAACATTTACATTATAACATTATATTAACTTGAAAATTATCAAAAGACTATTTCTCAGCATTTATAGATAATTACCACACTACTGATTTAGGTTTTCGCTTTCCGCGTACAAAAAATAATCGTCATTAATTGAAAGAAATGATATGGGAGAATTGCAAATTATTTAGTATTTACAAAAAAAATATTTTTCCCTGAAAACAATAGGCCTATCACCTATCTAGATTCTATATAAACATATGCGTGTATATTCTGGCTACATTTTGCCCAAAAGTTGGGGTGATAACACAAACAATAGACTATACTCAATTATTTTCAGAAGTGATCGCCTCATAATACATGCTGGTGGAGCAACAGACTTCGTTCCGAATTGTTTACCAAATGAATACGTAGGCTTCCACGACCAGAGTCAGTAATAGGCGAACTATTTTCGGAATTGGACCGTGTCATGATGAGATACATAGAAAAAGAAATAAGAGTAAGAGAAAAAGAAATAAGAAGAAAAAGAAAAAAGAAATAAGAGTAAGAGAAAAAGAAATAAGAAGAAAAAGAAAAAAGAAATAAGAGTAAGAGAAAAAGAAATAAGAAGAAAAAGAAAAAAGAAATAAAAAGAAAGAAGGAAAAAATGAAAAGGGGGTGAAAAAAGAAAAGGTGAAATAAAGAATAAAAGAAGGAAAGGAGAAGGAGATAGAAAAACAAAAAAATAGAAAGAAAAAAGGAAAGAAAAAGAAAGAGATTCCACCGTTCTTGTTTTCTTTTATTTCCTCTTTTCTTTCTTTCTTTTTCTTTTTCTGTCCCCCTTCCCTCTCCCCTTCTCTTACTCCTTATTTCACCTTTTTCTTTTTCATCCCAAAAACACATTACCTAATAGGGTTCGCAGTATAAGTAATTCCATTTATGTTTGTTAAAATGTTTTAAAAATATGTTTAAATGTTCTTTTCGAGGTTAAGTTACAAAAAAATGATGGGTTAGTTTGTTATAATATTTTGCAGAAATTGGAATAAATCGGGACAACATTGTGTGATATATGTTCGAAAAATAGGAGAAATTATTGTAGTGGAATATCTCAGGCGATTATTCTACTGAATTTCTTCTTTCTTTGCTATAAACTTTTCAAATACGTATATTTCTTTCCATTAAAATTAGACAATATTATGACCAAAGGCTCACAAAAAATATATTATCAAATTTATATATCGCTTATTTATATAAAATAAAGGTAATTTCCTAAAGAAATCTCTTACTAGCTAAATATTTTTTAACTAATTAATAGTAAATAGAAACTATTAACTTTGATGAATTCACGTTAAGTTTTTGCATGTAGAAGTACTAACACGCACGCATTGGTTTCCAGCTATCCCTGGAATTTTGGAAGGATTTTAGCAATCTTCAAAATTGATGTTCGAAATGCGGAATATTGCTTCCTCGTACACCTTTTAAAGTTTAATATACAAGTTTAATATTTACACCATCTTTGGGGATAGTATGTATTTATTTTTGAGAAGGAAATTTTTAATTAGTCAGTTTAACATTATGTTAAATGCCCGTTGTTGCCAATGTGCATTAGACTTGTTTGGTTGTTTGCTTGGTTGCTAAGCTACACAGCAAACACTCCTGATGGGTTAAATAATTATGAACAAAACTGCCAAAATGTCATCCTTTCCACATATACGATAATTTAGAAGATTGTTTTTTGAAGTTAATAAAATTTTGATGAATAGTTGAATAATGAATAGGTATAGTAGTCTTCTCATCTTAGAAATAATTTTGAAAAAATTTAACAAAAGTTATTCTTTTTTGAAAATCGATATATACATATTAATACGATAGTGAAATTTACGTCTCTACTGTGCACGTAACTAAAGGTATTCTTGTTATTAGGTCAGTACAAATATTCATTAAATTGTATAGTAAATGCCGGCAAATGATAAACAAATGTGTATAACTTTAATCTGGAATGCATTAGAAGAAAACTACAAGAATTGAAAATTTGAAAATTCAAATTGAAATTGGAGGAAGTCCTAACGTTACTTTGTCTCCAACAACAACAAAACTTATACAAACACGAGGTAATCAAGACAGAGGAGGCAAAGAAAAACGTAGAATAAATAAGGTATTCAATTATAAATAGATAATGTCATTACACAAATGAATACAGATTATCCTAGGAGAAGCTCAGAGAATTTACAAAATACCTAAATCAACGTTGGCATAGACATTCAAAATTAAAACAAAGTGGCCCAATCGCACTAATATTGTAAGAAGGAAATGAATTAGTGGAACGTTTTGTCTTAACAGGTGACTAGTATCATCCAACGGAAAAAATCTACATAAGAGAGACAGTTGAAAGTAGTTTAGATCAAAAAGGCGTTACGTTCAGAAAATTCAAAAACAATCTACCAGTACCATCTTGAATGGTAAAATTTTTATACAAACACAAAAATTGGTCAATTAAAAATCCGGCGGAAATGCCAAAAGATGTAGGAAGGTCGTTTCACATGGGATCATCAATAATTACTTTTGAAGGACCTTTCTCCCGGAACAATAACTGATTAGGACGAAATCTGCTTTTGACCCCCTTGTTGGGTTAATTTCCGTATAAACATCCACATGTTTATTTTTTTTAATTAACATTTATCCAGATTCACCTATTAAGCAGTTTGACTTGGGTTTTCGGTTAAAAACCGTTGTTCCTAATCTCCCCAAACCTGAAATCAGTCGTGACGCTATTAAAGGAATGCATCTCGATTGATCCCGTTCGATGGAATTTATAAAGAATTAATTTATTTGAGAATATGACAAAATTGGATATAACACATGTGACGTATTAAATCGATATCGATATGAGTGTGATGATAGACACGTCAGGGTAGACAACGTATATAGAGGTTGATAAAAATAAATACGGATGATAGTAAATTGGTCATTGAGAGTATAACAAGAAGAAAGATTTTAGAAAATCGACTGGACATACATCGAAAAGGATATCGGAAAAGTTAAGGGATTCAGAACTTGTTTCAGTTGGCCATCACACACTTCATCACATTCCCGTGGCACCTATTGCATAATACTGTGACTATTAACATTTATGACAATGTTATGTGTAATGCGAGATTATGCAACAAATTATGTAATGATATTTACTCGCCACCTATTTGTTATGTTTTTAACTATTCATAAAAATCAATTTTTGCGGTGTTGCCTCTAGCCATCACGATCATCACCTTCGTAGGCCATAAGTTTTTCCACTTTTTAGTATAAAAGTGAATAAAAACAATCAGAGTTTAATGGAATGAAAACCCTGAAAGATTCATAGTTGAACCAGCTAAATTTGACATTAAATTTTTAACGAATAATAATACATTTTCAATTTCCAAGTTAGTAATATTTAAAACCCTATACTTATTACATGATCAATATTCGCCTACCAACTTGAAGTACTTCTAGAATCAATGTGAAGTGAATTACATTCGTTTTGTTTTGCTTATAAAAAGCTGTTCTGTTACCAAGATTTTCCAATAATGTTGTAAAACAGTAGAGTCTATATTATTGTTATTTTGCCTACCCTATCATATTGGTGTGCTGCTCCAAAGGGTGAGGTAAATGGTCCTGCTCTTGGTACCGGATGCGCCGAAACGGGCGGCGCCGCACCAGCCCTTTGGTACAAATAAGGATAGTAAGCCTGATACATCACTTCAGAGCAACTCATAGTACATCACAGCATGCATATCACCACCCCACGGACACCTTAACGACACAAGAGTGTTACGATTACAATATGATCGCGTTAAACAAACGAAAGCTGGTTTCCGGCCCGGAAAAACTCGCGTCTAGCGTACCAATGCACCAGAATTTCCGAACGCCGAAGCATGAAAAAATCAACAGTCCCTACACCACTCACTCTACCGATATTCGCATCGAACTAAGCCGGTAGCCAGCAGCAACCCTTCAGAATGTCGTGGGAACGCCTCTTCGAACCCTACTCCGGAGTTAAACGGTGTACGCCCATGGGCGTGCACGAAATAATCCGGTCTTCGTCCGCCAATAGTGCTTCAGTATCAGTTAATATGACAGCACTTTGTTTATAATCCGAATCTACAACATTATACGTGCCATTTGTCAATGGGGAATGGTTTGGGGTTGCCCCTTTTGGATTATTTTTCATTGAGACGTATTAACTCGAAACTGCTTTTTACAAGGAACGGGCTGGATCTTATATAGTATAGTTGGGTCGCATAATCAACTGTAGAATTAAAAGGGTACATTTTTCCCTGGGCGAGCATCCTATATTACCTAGGGTTTTATATTTTATGAAAGCTACAGAGTGAGTAAAATAGAATGTCTCATAATAACCTTATATACATACATATGCCTATATACATACTATATGCAACATTTTATTTAATTAAAAAGATATTTTTGGGAAACGGAGTATTTAAATGATATGGGACACAAAATGCTTTTATAATATTGCGATAACAGTATAATAAGATGATAATGAAATACTTGTTCGTGCTCCTTGGCTGGCGATATTGAATAAAAGGTAGAAAAAGGAAATAATGAGTCTTTTTCTTTGGATAAAGCATTAAGAAGGTAGAGTTGAAATAGATAATTAAATCCATTGAAAATGCATTCGATTATACTATCTAAATATAATTAATAAGAACGTTGACAAAGGTACCCTAAGAGATGTTTTTCCGTTGCACATCATTACTGACATACGAGGTATGTATTGATTTCATTGTAATAAACCTTAACAAAAGCAAGTATTTATCTTACTACAGCAAATGTGTTTATAAATCCAAACAGACAGAGGTTCCCATTTATATTGTCAACAAAACGTAGATATCCACACCTGTACAGCGAGCCGTCTTGCAACAGTATTAAAGTATCTCGTTTTGTAATGCTTTAATATCATAAGAACAACTGATTCATAGTGAAGTCGTTACCGAGAATGGTATTAAAGTAAGCAAAAAAGTCGTGGAATTGCGCGAGAAAGGGTTTGGGTACAAAAAGAATTAATCACAACCTTTGTGTGAACCAAAACACTGTGACAAGTAATGTGTAAAAATGTAAAAAGCACAAACAATTGGAAATATTAGTGGAAGAGATCGAAGGAAGAAAACTTTAGCAAGAATAGACGCGATGATAGAGGAGTACAAAAAGCTCGTTGAATATCTGCTCCAAAAGTAGCAGCTGAAATAAGTACTTTATTTGGAGTTGAAGTTTCGAGCCAGACCGTACGCCGACGTATAAAATCCATTGGATTTAGGGGCCAATATAAAGCCTTTTATATCAAAAAACAACAAAAAAAAGATATGAATTGGTGCAAGGCAAAGCGACATGGACACTAAAACAGTGGAAGCAAATACTGTGGTCTAATGAAACCAAAACTATGTTATTTGAATGTGATGGAGTTATAAGAACTTGGAGAAAGCCAGGTGAACGATTTAAAATGGGATGTTTGCGCCTTACAGTAAAACATGGTGGATGTAAGATTCGTACCTAATTAAAAATGAAATCCTTAGCTATTTAATATTCTAATTGATAAGTTTTTTGTTTATGAAAATATTGGAAAACTGTTGCTGTGGAGGTGTACGCCATGGAACGGAGTTTAAAAGTTAAATTTCATAAACAGTATAATGAATAAAGAAATGTATGCCAATATGTTATAAACCAACCTTGCTACTAGTGAGTAAAATAGAATGTCTCATAATAACTCTATATACGTACATATGCAACATTTTATTTAATTAAAAAGATATTTTTGGAAAATGGAATATCTAAATGATATGACACACAAAATGCTTTTATAATATTGTGGAAACTACAATAAGATGATAATGAAATACTTGTCCGTGTTCGTTGGCTGGCAATATTGAATAAAAGGTAAAAAAAGGAAATAACGATTCTCTTTTTGATAAGCATTAAGAAGGTAGAATTGAAAAAGATAATTAAATCCATTAAAAATACATTCAATTATACTATCCAAATATAATTAATACGCACGTTGACAAGGGTGTACTAAGGGATTGTCCTCAGTTGCACATCATTACTGACATCGTACACTCCGCCAAAAAAGTATTGCATAGACTACGAAATGGCCTTTATAGACTAAGATATACATATTTCATTCGTCCATAATGTTTGCCGTATATGCACCGACTATAAGTATACAAAGCAAACCACACAACCAACTTTTGAATAAGCTCTCTTTTGTTATTACAAAAACATTTTAGAAAAGTGCATATACACATGGTTTACTTAGTTGTTTATTGAAAATGTTCCTATACGGTCAAATTTTAAAGTGCGCTGTTAGAGTACGATACTAAGGTTATTAGAAGCAAAATGAGTAATTCAACTCCAGAACAAGTGACTGGAATAGTTACTTTAATTGAAGATGTACGATCTCAAACATACGTATCTAATTTGATGAATATTAATAAGTCAAGTGTTTCTAGGGCGGTAACTAGATATAGAGAAACAGAAGGTTACATACTAAAAGCGGTAACAGAGTGTCCAGGCTGTATTACTTCCCCAGATGACCGGTATTTAAGACTACAAGCAAGACTGTAAGACAATTACAGATCGACTTTGCTAGAGTCCGTGCAGCGGAATAAGAGCCAGAATAACCATTATAGCTCCTCGACTTAGTAGCAATCACCGTGTGGCCCGCTTAAGGTTTACTAGAGAACATGTCAATTGGGATATGAATGGCTGCGCCAACATTCTCTTCACACATGAATCAAGATTTAATCTTTACAACTCAGATAGAGAAGACCGTAAGCGCTGCTACTAGTGCAACATCAGATCTACGCCTAATTTCCATGGCTCTATCGTGGCTTGGGAAGGCATCTCTTTAGCAGGCCGTACTTAGTTGGTACCAGTAAACAGAGGTACAATGACTGCCGACACCTATATAACAGTCATTTTACAAGATCATATAGTATCATATGCGCTAGTAGTAGGTAAAGAATTCTTGTTAATTCACGATTCTATGTAGCGATAATCGCCCGGGAATACTTGGAGGAGGTTAGCATTTCAATTTTGCGATGAATCCAGACATGAATCCTATCGAAAATGTGTGGAACTATCTTCACAGAACGGTACGGTCCCAACTTGTTATCCCAGTAGATTTCTAGGGATTAAAAGATTTCCTCCATGAGGAGTGGGAGAATTTAAACCAAGCTTATATACGAAGATTAATTTAATCCATTCCAAATCATATGCGAGCGGTCATAAGAAGCATACCAAGTGCTGAGCTACTACCCTGCAGTTTTTTTTCCAAAAATATAATTTCTTTTACCATATCTGCTTAATAAAAATTTCAAATATGAGTTTCTGTTTTCACTTGGTCCTTATATCATTATAAATGATCATTACAATTGTTTTTTTGAGTATATTAATATATATTTAAGGGTTCCTGTGGTAATAAAATCACTCTTGTGCTACAAAATTGAATTGTGCATTACTTTTGTGCATTACTACAGTTAAATCTGTTGCCATTGCATTAAAATTCATATAATTTGCATTTATTTTTTAAATTACATCTAAAATGTATTTACGTCGAAAGGGAAGAAAATTTACATTTTTTGTTGTATAATAATGAAAAAGAATTGTTTAGTATTTTGTGGTTTAGTAGTTGTTAGTACGACAAAATATAAGACGTTGCGACGCTTCAATTTTAGCTTAGTACTGTGTCAAAATCTCAGAACGTTTATTTATCGTTGACATTTTAATAGCTTACGTCGCTTTCTGTTATTGTATTTTGAAAAAGTTCTTTTAAGCACCCATTTACGAGTACATAATGTCTCAAAGCATGCCAAAAGCTTTAGACGAAGCGAATGATCAATGTACTTCGAAAGTGAAGGTGTTGACGGAGTTCCTATGATACCTATCACAGCTGTTGGAGAAGTATTTCTCTTTACTTCGTTTTAAATAAACGAATAAAATTAAAAATATCGCAGACGGTGTGAGATAACAAACCATGGTCTTCACCAAAAAGAAAAAGAGCTAAGCCAAAACTAGTAACAGACATTAATAATACCAGGCAAACCTTTATAAGGAATGTTGTATATGAAATGTACCACAATCGCAAGTATAAATATCTATATAGACTACAAGAACTTCCACTTTAGGTTAATATATTATCCCTCAACTTATTTTCTAGCTACTAAAGGACATTTTTAATGGAAGCATTCTCTCCCTTGGAACACTTTTAAAAAATATTAGTTTTCGCTGGAGGAAGGATGATCTCCGAAGTGAGCTAACAGAACTGCATCCTATTGCTTTAGCCGGCATTGACATTTTGCAAACACACGTAGACAGTATAAGAAATAATTGTTACCAAAGTGTATATCTGGATGAAACGTGCCTATTTGAAAATGGAAGAAGCAATTATTCGTAGTTGCAAAATAAGAGTACTCAAACTGAAAAAAGTGAAGACTTAAGATTAATTTTACTTTCTATCATACTTGAATTATTTCTAGTAATATATTTCTTAGTTCAATTTAAGCCGAGTAAAATCTGGAGTTGAAGGTTAATTTTTTCCCTACGTTCGAACTTCTAGTCTAAAACGTACCTTATTTAAATAGAACATTGTCGAACGTTCAAGAGGTAACGTATTACTTTTTATAAATTGAATGAATTTTCCGAATTATCCAAACATCTTGGTCGTAACAGAAAGCCGCAAATTGTGTGGAATCGCCCTAATGCTTTTGAAATGTGGAATGATTATGATTTCTTCGTACCATAATTAAAACAAGGATGCTGTCCAACATGTACCGCAGGATTATTTCCTTATTGTATTTTAATGTAATTTTAATTGAATAAAAATTATTCGTACTTAGTATTTTCACAAGCTTTCTCAATTTTCCGTTTTTCCAACAAGTACCTATAAAATATGCATGTATAGGTATATTAATAAAACTATAAGAAAAACCCAGAGACTTTTCATTCCAATTTTATGTGTACTTTGTTATATGTAGTGGTTGATATTTCATTTCTCATTCGAATAAATATTTAACGACTAAAACTAAATAATCTTATTTCAACATAAATATCAAAGGTAAAGAATGTACCCTCAGACACATTTTTTATATCTTAACTAACATAAGAAGAAATCAAAATATTCAGATTATGCTACGAATGTCCGATTCCAGAGTTAATTGAAAAGCATAATTAAATAATTCGGTATCAATAAGAACAAGCAATGTTAATACTATATGGTCATATAAATTTACCCTCTAGCAAGCCATAAAATTACTTCTTCAAAATATCTATAAAGTACATTTGTGATGTGTACTATATATCTTCAATAACGATACGAAAAGTGGCGTTATGTATAGAAAATGAAGGAGCTCACTATGAACATGATGCAACCATTCGTTATTAATATCAAACCTTTTGTTTTTCCAACTGAAACGTTTGTGTTTATTTGTCAAAACGTCAGAATCTAATCTGACAACTGCATGTCAACAGTGTAAACTGAATCACCTACATTTAAGCGCTGTCCCTAATGCCACAGAAAAAGACAATTTCCACGTTTTTAAAATTATTCTATCAACTTAAATTTAAAGAAAAAAAATTTCATGGCTTGCTTGCTAGGGGATAAATTGAATCAATCAGATAGTATTACCTGTAGATTATATAGGTACATACATACGCTTATATGCATTGAATTATTTACAAAAATCAAAAGCAAACCCAAAATCTCCATATAACACATCTATAACTATAACCTAGTTTATTTGTATTACTACTTAGTGTTGCTTGTCAATAATTATAAGCGAATTTTACAACGCCGAACCAACAAACGTTATAATGAATTTTTAACGACGTGCAACGAAACTGAAATCTCTACTATAGTAATATTAGAACAGTAGAGTATAACTTAATCATACACAGCAAAAGATTTAGTGTTAATATCAATGATAATAAGTAGTGCATATGGGTCCATACGAACAAGAAAATTGTATCCAATATTTTCGTGTATAAAAAATTGTAAAAAATATTTCCCAAGAGTTAATTCTTGCGTAAATTGGCTGCAAATTGTACGATCACATTTACAGATATGGACAGTATCAGTGTTACTTATGTAGAGAGTTTTGTGTTCAAATAATATACTAAGTGTAAAATATACACTTCAGCTCCACCACTATGTGCACTTTGTAAAATTTACTGTTATTAAATATGGCATATTATTTTTATATAATTTCGAGGTACATTGTTTGCTACATGGTAAAGTAAAACCTTTCTATTTGTTTGTTGTTTGCTAAAAAAATATTGGTGGTATAAACTGTCATCCAGGTTTAAGGTATTACATCCAATGGAGTATAAGCCTCTTCTATTAGCTTATATGGATTCGCATGTAACTATCTTCTTTGAAACTAGGAACTAGGAAGCTAAAGCATAATGAAATAATAAATACAGTAGGCGCTCTATAATGTGAATAGTGGGTAATAGAAATTCGGGATAATGTCAACAACCATTTTCATAACATTAAACATCGTATAGTGTGAACAGACTCGCATTTGCTAACACAAGTAGTTCGTGCATCGGGAATTTCCTGGATCGATCGGTACGTAACGTGTTTTAATGCTGCTGTACTTCCCCGGGTTATATGTTACGCGTTGTTTACGCAATACAGCTTGATGCCTTAACACTTCTTCTTCTTTTAGTGTTTGTATATATGCAGAGGCGTTCGATCGCAACTTACTTACTTCATGCCGTCGCAAATAAATCAGAGTATTTAACGCTCCGTGGAAAAACAGGTATAATTGGGGAATTAAAAAAACGGGGCAAGTATAACAAATTTATCAATAAAATATGGCGTTGCTAAATTCACGATTTGTAAAATGAAAACTAGAAAACAATTAATATTACGTTCGGTGTCTTGTATTTATGCAGGTCCAACTCAAAGAAAAACTTTCAAGAGGTCTAACCACCCTGAAATGGAGAAAGAAATGTACAAATGGTTCTTGAATCAAAGACATTATGGTCAGTGGTGATAGGATCAAAGAAAATGTAAACGCGTTAAATGCGAAGATGAAAGAAAATTCTGTTGAATTTATTGCTAGTGATGGTTAGTTGCAAAGATTTAAAAAAGATTCGGAATTCGATATTTAAAAATTGCTAGTGAAAAATTATCATCGCAGCCAGAACTAATTGATCCATATAAAGTCCAGTTAAAAAATAAAATACGAGTAGAGCGATTAGGAATTACACCTAATCAATTAACTTTTGCTTCAACTCAAAAGAAGGCTGCCCCAGGTAGAAAACAATGACAAACATTTTTGGCATATACCAATGCCAGTAAAGCCCATAAAATCAAACTAATTCTATAAAGAAAATTTAATTTATTAAACATGAATCTCCCAAAATTATTGACAGGTCATTGTTTGTTCTGTTAGAAGGTTACACTTTTCCAGATATCAAGTGCACATCCAATAAATACTCTTTTTATTTTGGATAATGCTCCATCACATCCCCCAATAGAGGAAGTACAAAGTAAAGTTGAACAAATTACAACAATGTACCTCCCGCTAAACGTGACGCACCTTATATAAAAGATGCTGTTACAAATTTGATGTACGCGTGGAACCAATTAGAACCAACAATGATTGCTAAATGTAAGGGGAAAAATTCTATATTTTAGTAACGAAAAAGACGAGGATGATATGCCACTTCGTGTATTCCAGAAAAAAATGGAAAGATGGTCAGACAGAAGTTCTAGCTGAAGCACATAATATTTTAAATACATTGCTGCCACATCTATATACTTAATATTTATGTATTTACACAACTTGTATTACTATAGGTATGTACATCTATTTCTAGACTGAACTGGATAAGAGAGACGTAATTGCATGGAATGAAATAGACACACAATTAGACAATTTTGACGAAGAAGATGAAACGGTGAGGAAACGGAAGAAAAATCATATAATAATTATTTCAGACAGTGCAACAAATGCACTCAACACATTATTTCAATGAGCAGAAGAATATGCTCTTAATTTGAAAATATTCAAATATTAAAAGAAATAAGAGAAATGGTTGTAACACAAAAAGTTGAAAAACACAATAAACAAACAAAAATTACGGAATATTTTTAGAATGTATTTTTATTTCATATTAAGAAAATATGCAATTATAAATGAGTAAACAATTATTAACGCAATAATACCTATTATTTTAAGCATAAAATCAGTCACTCCTTTTAATGTGAACAAATCGTTAGTGGAAACAGTCTGCGTTTCATTTTGTTCATACTACTGAGACTACTGTAAGTTTAAGAGATCCTTAAATAGTAATGTCATCTGTATAATAAAAGGAATTGTTATATGAACAACATACAATATAACTTCGAAGGCTTAACAAAAACCCATTTCGGAAAATGTTAACTATAACTCAATTACTAAGAATATTTTTACGTACAGAGCATTTTATAAAACATTGTCTCTAAATTTAAACACTTTTTAACTACTTAACGGGGCTGTATCAAAAATACGACTTTATACGATAATATCCATTGACGTATGGTGGATTATCATCTTCTTATATATGGAATCAGCACTGCGTTTCTCTTACGCCCACTTGCTATCTCTAAACTATATTGTTCTAAATCTAGAAAATTCGCTTTAGAGGGAAATCAAAAAGAGAATCCAGACTTGGATGAACTTTTCTAATCTCCTGTACGTAATAACGGTTACAAAGTTGGCTACAACAAAAATAGGTTATAAATTGTACGACACACACAGGGTGTCGCGACACACCGGTTGAGAACCACTGCTTTAGTTGTACTACTTAGATGCCAACAATATGCAAAAATCAATCTATAGCATTCAGCTAAAACGAAAATGGAATCAAAGGAACTCAATACCTTCAATTTGAATTATAGTCCTAATTTAAAAAAATTTAATGTAATTATTTCGTCAGTCATATATCAATTAAACATTCTCAATTTTATGAATTTAACATAGGTATACTAAGTAAATCAACTGTTTTCTTGCTTAGCTTCTATAGCTACTATAAATAGTGAAATTCATACTTATAAACCCACTATATAATGAAAATTTACAAAAAGAAAAGGATTCCCGAACTCATTTAAGTAACAAACGACCGAAAAAAGAAAAGATTCATTGACTATTCGAAATTATCTTCTGTACTATTATAATCCATTAGAATTATAGTCTAATAAAGAAAGTCTTAATTATTTACAGAGAGTGTTTTTTGTAAGGAGATACAATCAGAATGTTTTATATAGCAGAATTGGAAATATTTACGCATAACTAACGCTTCGTTGTGTACAGTTAATTAATATATTTACATTATCAATTCATCATATGTATAACCGACACAACGCTAACACATGTTTAATGAAACGAGAAATTATATTAATTTGTTTTAGTATTACTAGTTTATAGTTTAGTGATGTAAAACACTTTCATTAAATTTTAGTAAAAGAATTTTCTTTATGTATTTTAAATTACAATCTTTTCGTATTACAAACAGTACTTTAATTTGCCTATTTAGACTAGTGCAAAATAAGAAATTATTGGAAATATTCTATAATACACTTGTTTAAAATTTTAATCTGACACCTTCAATTAGCTGGCGCTATCTGTTGACTATTGGACAAATTAATTATTTTATGCTTACATACACTCTTTTTAAATAAAACCCAATTTTATAGATTTGATTATAATTTTATTGCAGTAAAAAATAGTATTTATCTGTGCATATACATTAATAACATTTTTATAAAAATAGTTAAAATTCTAAAATAATATTGAAGTAATTTTCTGATTAAAAACTTTTTTTTCACAGAAATATCTATCTCAATGTAAGTAATAATCAACATTCACAGATCTATTTATCTTCCCAGTCAATTTTAATGTTATAAAATCTATTATATATAATTACAATGTATTATTTTAAAATGAAAATGAAAGGTAGGTGTTGCCATCTTTGGGGGAATTATTTATCTTCCATCTGCTTTTACAGCTCTCTGTATTGTCTCTTTCAATATGTCTAATAAATTGAAATTACTTTTATTTTTCTAACATTTATTGTATTTATTATGCTAAATACCGAGTATTTATAGCAGTACTTAAAAAATTCCTATGATTTCCATTTTTACTCTATGGCAGTAATTTTTGTTTTCTCATAATGGGTTTTGCTCTAGAACAGCAAATTTCACTACAGTTCTAAAAGAAATATTACTAGAGTATCCAAAAATCTTTCGACGCTACCTGTGAATTTTCGTAAACGGTTTCGATTAGATATTTTTTTTAACAGTTAATCATTTTTGCGTATTATTCTTTACATTAAAGTTATGGTTTAATTTACAGAGTGTAGTGCTGTGCCTTTTCCAGCACAAAAACTTACTATTTCGGAAAAGCAAAAATGGCGCAAGCATTTGTTTGATTCAATTCTCTTATGGTTATAGTTCGTTTACCACTTTTGGTGTTATTTCTTCAAATGTGTAGCCAAATTGATAGTCATAACTTATTTTTCCACCATAAAAACTTTATTCACTAATAAATATCCACTTTATGTTGTATAAAAATATGGATGTTATTCAATATATAAGGCAAATACTATCTGGTTATATTTTTAATAGAAAACGGAGGTAAGACACTATATATCTTCTTGACTTAATTTTACATCTACAGATATACTTTCAGAGCTACAGATGATGAGAACCCAGTAACCAATAAGATACGAAGAATTAGTACATCGCAAATGTCATCCCCCGAAGGTAAATTAAAATTTATACAAAACTACCCATGTAAGTTTCTACATTTATGACAGATAGTGATGACATTATTATTTATATCAATCTATTTTATTTCCACTTACCATTTCTAATGTAGAATTAACTGAAATCCAACCCGACAAATTTGCCTTTACAAGTCACAGCACTGACTGTTGTTGAAATCTTAATTTTGTTTATCTACAAAGTGTTAACAACATTGCAGGTGCAATACACTCAGTTATTACTCATGCTAGGTATTGCTAATTTTTGATAAAGGAAATTTATAGATTTGTAAATTTGCATTATGCATTTGAAATTCATTTTTTTTACTTCGTTTGATGTTGGCTTAAAAGGATAATGATATCTTGTAATGTTAATACATATTGATAATGTATATCCAAAGCATTAGATCAAATATACTCTTAAGCTGGTTATGGTTTGAAAAACAAGTGTCAAATATAACGGTTGCTATTACCGTAATATGAACTGTGTATTTGGCGTATGTTCTCCAAATACATAGATCAAAATTGCTTGTAATATGATCATACAATAACAATTAAAAACTTGTTTTTCTCGAATACTTTTATTTTTAAACGTTTATACATGCACAATTGATTTGTTTTACTTTTTTCACTGAACTATATCCAAGGAAATAGCACAGCTGCATCAATTTAGATCGTTCAATATTATGTAGCAGTAAATTGAAAATCCCAAATTATTAAAAAAAAAACTGGAGAGTTTGGAAAAATGCAAAGCTTTATATTAAACAAGAACAAGGTGATATTATAAGTATCCTTTCTTCAAGAGATTTATTGGCTTTGCTGATATGCAATACAAGTATAGATAATATTTAAATTATTAGTTATAAATATTTCAGAAATGTCAAGATATACTCAGAATGAAAAATGAGTATTTTATATTAATAGCAATTTGAATCTATACCGGGTTAGTCGGAGTCATTGTCATATATTTTAATATTTAACAATCTATTTCAAGTGCAGTCTAAATCGTGTACGAATAAAAACTATTTAAGGAAATGTTTAGAATTGTTGACTCGGCATCGTCTATGATAAATATGCTGTATGAAAATTTTAACACTAAGAAGGCTGCGAATTTTTTGACCAAACTTGGCAGAAACATAAATATTATTATAATTTTATTGCGATAGATTCAATGATCATGGAATGTTTAACACTTCTGGCAGTCTTTTCAAACATTAGTCTCAGATATATTTTTTGCGAGTTTTGATTCAGTTTTCATCGTTTTCTTTTGTCATGCTTTTTTAACGTGTTTTGAGGGTTTGATTATGCTCAGAGTACAGTAACAACAAAATTACCTAAGCAAATTCGACGGAGGTGTCTTAACAAGAACTAATCCACCATCATGCACTGCTATCAGTCAGAGACTACGAAGGGCCACGAAGATTGCCAATGAGGAGCCGGAGGCCGAAGAAGAACGAATGGCACTGAGACCGATTCTTCAGTATCAACTCAATTCCTGATTTGTGGTTAGTTAATGAAGCTCGTCTCCGGGCTTGCAATCCTATAGACTACATCTTGTGTTACCATTCATGACTCAATACCGACAGCAACGTTTGGAGTGATGTACGTTGCGAATGTATTAAAACGTGAAGTGGGGTAGGATAGTATTCAGTGATGAATGCATGGGGATGCGTGATGGCCACGTACGGAAGTCGCGATTTCAATTTTCTGTTGAAACGTGTGTGCACCGAGCCGTGGGAGTTATGGGGATAAGCTTCAGTTGGTGTTCATCCGAGGCACCATGAACTCCCAACGTTACACAGGATAATGCTCGTCCCTACCTAACGAAAACTTCTCTAATGCGAATTAAAGAGACCTATGTCAATATCTTGTCATGACCACCAGATCTCGCGACCTTTCGCGTGGGACATTAAGGGAAGAAAACTGAGGAACTTAGCGAATCCTCCGCAAGCACTGGGAGCTCTATTGTATAAATTGCAGGTTGCTTGGGACACCATATCCCAAAAAGAAATCGGAACATCTACTGGAATCAACGTTACGAGGGAGTGCGCAAGATTAAACTGTGTTAGTCTTTTGTTCTTTTTCTTTGAAATTAAAATTAATTATCACCCTTGAACAGTTGTACGTTTCTGAAAAGTATGCACCTCGTCTTGGTGTTGCAATTTTCAGGTTTGAATTTATAAGATTGAAGTTAATATGGCGTATATTGCGGCAAACGTGAAATTTAACGATTTATTTGTAGCTATGTAGTATTAATTATTTACAAATTGTAATATTAGTTTCAACGGCATCTTTATTGAGTTGCCAAGAAGTCGAAATTAATACACCCATCATTCCGCTTAAATATTTAAGGTTGGAATAAAATTTTTACTCTCAAATAAATCTCAAAGCAAATCAATTAAAATGAACGGATTAATTAGCTAGAAGCTCAGTAAGCTATCTGATGTAAAAAGGACGTTACTACTACTATTATGATACTATGTCTTACACGATTAACATCACGACTGGATGACTCGCCTGTTAGTGAGCCGATTATCCTATCACGACCAAAGTCAAATAATTGGCACGTTGCCGAATAAGAGGCATCCTTTTACTCTCGACTAGGACTATGTGTAAACAAAAAAGCAAAAATATTTTTTAGTTTATTTCCAATCTACCTTGGTTAATAGAATATCGCTAAAATTTGGTGTCTGTTCTTTGAATGCAACTGTAACACGCTTGCGCTCTTAAAAATGATGCCTGACTGAGTATTCAAAACTTTTTTGGTAAATATATGTTTTAAATACAGTTATTATTTTGTGCATGACTGTACATAACTACCTGTGAAACTAATTTTTGTTAACAACTCAAAAAATGTTCAATTATTAATAAAACATTTTCTTACAGATGACTGGACATCTACATCGTCAATCAATAGCCTCAAAAGACGAAGTGGTACTTTACCGAAAAAAGTAACTACCAGATCTCGACCTTGTTGGGTGAAAAACGTTGCCCCTATTACAATAGATGATGACGACGATGTTATTGAAGTGAAAAAACCAGAATTCGATTACACACGGAGACCATCATTCAAACTTACATCCACACCCAATTACTCTTCGACCAAGACGGCTCAAAATGGAGATGACGACGTTACTTTCGTTAGATATACGCCTCCTGACGAAGCGAAGTTTAGGAAGCGAGGTTTCGATAATCAAATGAAACCTAATATTTTTAGTTTTCAAAATGGTAGTGGTGTATTTACCACTAGTAATAAAATTACAAACGGTACTAGAAAGAAGGACACCGCTGCTGTTTTTGGTAACAATATAAAGCACGTACCACAACCAAAAAAGATACCAAACTCAACATTGGGGTTTGAACTCTCATTTAGATTGGACGAAAAGAGGAAATATAAAGAACTGCTAAGCAAGGCAGCGCCGAACACCTTAAAGAAATCTTTGCTGAATTCTTTTGCTGAGTACAGCACTCCCATTGGTAAAATCCTCCCACCTTTAAGATTGGAGAATGCTCGATCTAGAAAATTGGTGGAGTTAGCTCTAAAATCTAATGAAAAGAAGGTTGACGAATTTATAGATCTGACTGCCGCATCTGAAAAACAAAAGACTAATGGTTTTTCCGGATCCACTGTTAATAATAAAATAAAACCACGGCGATCTGCGACCAGCACTAAAATCGAAAAAGTTTTAAGTGAAATAGACAATGAAGTGGTCGTCAAGGATTCAGATTCTGACGTAGAGATCTTACCAGCACCACCGTCTCCTAAATCCGATTTTCCACTGGAGAAATGCAACAGTTTAAAAACATTCGTTCATCCGTCACAACCAACGCATGATAGTTGGTTTAAAAATCAGTGAGTATGTTTTTTACATTCCAAGACATTCAATATTTTAACTTCTTTAAATGCTATTAATTACTCGAGTCATTACAAACGAATAATACTTAAAGAACATTTTCAATTATCCACAAAAAAGTACCCATAAATAGGGACAGTGTAGAATACATAAGATGAATCATATTCTATAGTCTATTTATTGGCACGTCATTAATCGAGAATGACGTCAGGTGATCCCTTGTCAATTGAAAATGTCAACACTAGTTGTACCCCTAATTTTGCTTTTGAAAGGTTCTGTCGAAATGGCGACAACGTTTTGTATATGCAGGTGTCTCAACGCTAACAAAATAAATATCTCTAGACGTAAGTCGTATATTTTCTGTTTAATGTCATATATTCTCATAATTATGCTTTGCAATAATAAGTGCATAACAGTACAGACAGGAACACAATTATTAAGCACCCCCATTTTTTTCAATTATCTTTAAGATAAACAATGAACAAATAAAATAAATATTTATTACTAAAAAGTAGAAATTCAATATTTGGTTGGCCCCCCGCGGGCTTTTATAACAGCTTCAATCCTTTTAGGTAAACTAGCCACTAACATGTGGCAGGTTGAAGTTGGAAAGTCCAACCAAACTCTTTCAAGTATTGCTTGTAATTCTTGTTTAGATTTGCATTTATGTTCGCGTACTTTTCGCTTAATAATAGCCTACAAATTCTCGATCGGATTTAGATCCGGGCTTTGGGGTGGCCATTCCAAGATGTCAATGGCAGTGTGGCATGGTGCATGATCTTGTTGAAACAAAACTTCGTCGGTATTCATTCCGAATAATTTTTCAATTGGGGGCAATAAAACTTCATCTAACATGGTGGCGTAGGTCCTCGAGTTCATTCTACCAGTGCACACGAACATCTCTCCAACCCTTGTCGACGTCATACACTCCTATATCATGCCACTACCGCCACCATGTTTGATGGTAGGCACCACACAATTGGCATGGTATTCTTCACTAGGCTCCGACGCACTAGCACGGTACCAGGTGTACCAAAAATCTATAACAAACCTATCCAGTTAATTCTTTCAACTTTCGATCGTTTTTTTTAACACAATTCGTTTAACTTTCTATAAAATAGTTACCTTATACCGAATATAAAACGATTAATTATATTTACCTCTATATTACACTCATCTATCCAAATCACATTCGCCCAGTCCTTCTCTGTCCACGATTTGTGTTTATGAGCCCATGCTAATCGTTTATTTTTATTTACGTCCGACAGCCACGGTTTCTTTCTAGCTTTTCTCGATGATAGACCGACTTCTCTAAGACATCTACTTACTGTTTTACGCGATAAATTAACGTTGAGTTGTCGATTTAACGCGCCAGCCAAATCTGTTGCCGTCCTCCTTTTCTGTCGTTTTATGTTTTGGACCTCTTCCCGGTCTTGATTTGGTATCCCCTGTTTCTTGGTAACGCTTTAGAGTTGTTTGTACGGCGCACCGTGAAAATTTTACTTTTTTACTAATTATCACTTAGCATAATCCCTTGGTATGTAATGTAATAATTTGCGCACGTTGAAACTCAGAAACTTCTTTAGATTATGGCATTTTCAGTTACATACACAAACTAATCACAAATAAATATTTTTATTAGCCAATAACAAACGCACATATAATTTAAAATAAAAACACTGATGTTCACCGTTCACTTTACCGAACTATACTAAGTATAAAATACAATTAGTTCCGCAAATACAGCAATAAATGGACTAACAACGGTATTTCTCCCTCCAACCCTTCTATTTGTACTACGGGTGTTTCTAAGAAGCGGCAGGCAAAGAGTATTTGTCTGTTAATACCATTACATTAAAATATCTAAAGGGTGTCCCATATTCATGGATATAGGTATTATTTTAGATTGAAATTTGTTTCAATTTCACTGTGTTTGAATGAAAAGTATTCTTTGAAAATTTTTCACTTTATATAAGTAATGAAATGTCATACCAGTGTCACTTATGACGTGCATTCATTCATGAAAAAATCAAACCATAAAACTCACTTTTACATTCCCCAAAAGATAAATAGTGTGGAAGATGTGAAAATGTAATAAGGTTCAGATTTTTGCGTCGCATGACATGTTGTAGCTTACTTTTGGAATAAGAGAGAAAAATCATTTGCATCAAAGCGATCGAAAGAATTTCAAATGAATTAGTGGTGAAACGTATTTTACAAATAAAATAATTGGGAAGAAAGGTGAATAAAATGAGCATTATATTTGCAAGCTATCACTTAGCCCAGTTCTATTGTTGCAAATTGGTTGCAACATCGCGTATCTCCTTTCTTTGCCAGTAGTTGCGTCGCGAAATAACTAAAACACTAAAAAGTTTGTTTCAGTCTGTTTCTCATATTTTTTGGAATCTGTATTTGTCGAAATAAAGCAGAAACAATGATTTACTTTTTATTACACGCTATAAGTTGTTATTACTATTTGCATTGTAGATACTGTTACTTCTTTCGCGTGGCATACTACATACATGACTGATAACTAGAGACCGGATTATATGCAAAGAAAAACTGGATTATATGCGCATATATATGCATCGATTTTTGAGAAAATATGCATAAACCTGGGGCATATATGCAAAAAAGAATGCAGCAATATGCAAAATTTTTACATAAAATAAATAGAGCACAAATTTAAACATTAACTTTATTGAACAAAATTTTTTTACAACATATTTCTAAACAAACTTATAATTAAATGTTTTTCAAAATTGTGTAAAAGAAAATTTTGTCTTCTATCAGAATGCATGTTTCAAAATAGAAAAGCTTCTCTCAAAATCCACAGATGTAATTGGTGTATTTTTTAACTGCAATACATTCTAAACTAAAATTAAAGTCGGAATCATTTACTGTTTCACCTTCCAAAATTTTCTTAACTTTCTTCAATTTCAAATACCCCGCATTTTTAATTATGACTTTAAATTTATCGTATATGGAATTAGCTATTGTACCCTTAACCTTCTTACATAGCATATCAAATTCGTCTACTATTTCGACTGATTCCGAGAAAGACATCCCTTGCGTTTCTAGTTTACGAATGGAACTTGAAACAAAGCTATAATTTGACTTAATATAGAAAAAGTTTTGTAGCAATTCTCGTAATTAATCATTAATTAATCATCAATTAATCTCATAATAATCGGTTCAGGAGACAACTTAACACCAGAAAGTCGCTCCTTATAAAATTGGATTCGTAAAGGTGCTTTTAAAAATACTTTTTTGATATCGCTAATTAAATCATTAATCGAAGGAAATTGATTCCTAATGTCTTCAGCTACACGATTGAACCCATGAGCTAAATAAGTGGTATGAATAATGTTACTATAAAACATTTTTAAATTTTGCACGGCTTTTATGATGTATGGTGCAGCGTCGGACAACATTAGTAAATATTTTTCACAAGGTATACTTCCAGGTAAAAAGAAATGTGATAAATCTTCTTGAACGAATTGGGCAATTGTCACATTATTTGTTTTTTGTTCTTTACAATAAATTAAATATGATTTACCTACAATATCTTCATGAAGAATTTTTATTAATAAATGGGCAATATAACGGCCACACTTATCCGTACTTTCGTCTACCATGATATAAATAAAATTATTCCCTAGCAATTGTTGAAGTTCTGCCATTGTTTGCTGGTAACAAGTTGTGACATAATTTTTTCGTAGGATACTTTCGTCAGGTATATTGTTTGCAATATTTTTGCAGGAATGATTTCAAATTAACATTGTTTAATCTTGGTAATGGTATGTTGGACGAAATTAATGCGTTATACAAATCCGTATTATATTCTTCTTGTTCTGAGTTTCGTGAAGTTCATGCTATACATTGATATGTAGATTGCTAAACACATGCGGATCGCTTTAGTTTTTCACATTTTCCAAAATGTAATGGAGTTTTAGCGTGTTCATCAATCAGGTATTTTCTCTCACAGGACACCTACAACAATTGTCATTTTATATCAATTTAAAAATTAAAGAATTTAAAAACAATTTTAAAGCTTTTAAGTATAATTAAAGTTACTAGTTTACTGCAGGCTCGACAAAATATTTTGTCGCCATCCTTTACCACTTGAGGATACGTCTTAATCCATAAAGAAATGTTCGCTATACTCGGTGTATGTACGCACAGTATATAAAAACATAATACAATTACGAGCTGTTTTGCTCAAAGATATTCAACGAATGAATAGTTTATTTGGGAATTAATAATAATAAAACGTATTTACCATATCCTTTCTGCTAGGCGAAATTAAACACGCAGTTCTTGGAAAAAAGTATAAGAGAAACCTATGTAAAAGATTTATCGTTCTGAGAATTGTCCGTTGTCGATCTACATTAGGAATTACTAGGAATTTTTACTAATAGAAAGGATAAGAGAAAGCCTAAATATGCAATATATGCTACTTTTGTAAAAATATGCAATATATCACTAATTAGCACTAATTAAATTCAATTAGTGTAATACGTATATAGACTATAATTAAAAATATGCAAAAAATAAAATATATGCACTTTGCATATAATCCGGTCTCTAATGATAACACATCAGATATCATTTTAACGATGTGTATTGGAACTTAGTGTGTCTCGAGTATGCTACTATTATTTGGGAATGAATGCACGTCATATTTAACTTTACGTCAAATCATGCATTATTGCCAAATTGCAATGTTTACATGATATAATGTTTGTTAGGTTACAATATGAATAATATTTTATAGTAAGGCTATATTGCGTGTTATACCAGCTATCGGAATATATTATGTATACCGTTTAGTATCATTAAAACAATGGTAACACAGAGAACAACAACAGATGCGTGTTCTGCGAACCGAACCGGTTTACTCAACACATCAAAATTTCACGGTACTGACTTCACCTAAAGGGCGTTAAAAAGAAGAGTCCGGTTCATATTTGATTCACCCTCGTATTTCAGACTTCTTTTTAACTTACACAATTTATCACTCTCACATCTAGTTTAACCAATTAACGACTTCTGATGGTCAGAAGGTAGTATGCAAATTGTTACTGCTGCAATAACAAACAAAGTTGATAAAACAATAAAGTACATTCTTATTAAAACGTGCGTTATAAAATATACTATCTTTAATCTAAGAAAACTGAAAAAACCATTAAACATCTCAGGGAACTCAAATCTAACCGCGGTTTGTGTTAGTTGATGACTAGCCAATTAACGTGCGGCACTATCTTGTCGAACTATTTTGCAGCGTGTGCACTACCTGAATCTAACTATTTTTTTATTGCATTGCTGACGAAAATCTTATTACGTGCATTCATTTCTTAAATAATTAAAATAAATATACAACTTTCATCAAACGAAACAGTGCACATTATTGGCGACGTTTATGTTATGTAGAACAGTTCAATATACGCATGTCAATTTGCAGACAGATGTTTTAATTTAGGCCATGTTAAACATTTATTAAAACACCATCTAAATAATAGACGTAAACAAGTGGAAATAAAACACAATGTGTCAGCATAATACCAGTCATTTTCACTGCAGCCAACTCAATTTAAAATTCACTGCTGACATTTCCACGCATTTAACTTGCATTGATAGTTATCTCTACTGCGTTATATTGTTTTTCTGAAACTTCTCTTAATGACGTGTGCACCGTTTTGTTTGATGAAAAGTCTATATAGTGAGCTTATGGAATGCCACCATTTCCATTCATATTAGATGCTTGGCACAATTACTAACTCACATCAAATTTAAATTCATCGCTATAAGCCGTGAAGAAGCGCCAATTAGGTGCAAAATATTGTTTTATATATGTATATATATATATATACAGAATACGTACCTTAACAAATAAGTTCATTTTTGCTGCTGCAAAACCAAGACTATCTTCCTTGACATATTTGTATTATTATTTATTAGAAAGTAATGCAACAATACTATTACGCATGATAAGAAATTTATCTACATAAAGAGTATTTTTTAAACTTTTTTCATTTACTAAAAAGCTCCTACCTTCGATTTAATTTGATATTTTTTATCTTAAAAATATTTTGGATTTTCATGTTTAGTGTTTTTGAAATGCACTGTATTTGCAGTATATTTATTTCATTTCACAAAAAGATTGTAGGAACATTTTTTTGCTATTGGAAATGATTCCGATCTTTAAAAATACTGCTTGCTCGAAATACATCACGTAACCTTCAAACATTTAGGTTAAGTTTAATTCAGTTTTAAAATATTTATTTACTGTGCTAATACCAGTTTCTAAAGTCTGTTATATAATAGAAAATATTTACAGGTTTTATATCCCTATATATATAAAACTAGCACGCGTTTATAAAATATAACGTTGACTTCATGTTGACATTATTTTTGTCAAAATTATTCGTCATCATGGGGCAATTTGTCAGTATTATTGCTTCCATTATATATATTATAATTTCTCCATTAGCTTACCAAATGTGAGACCAAGTTATATCTTTTGTTACGAATTACGCAAGTTCCTTCTTTCTTCTTTTATTTCTAGAATAAAGCAACATGGTGAGGTTATTGAAAGGACTCAAAAACTCATCGAAGAACAAAAGCTAAATGTACAGAAATTCAACAACATTAACGATGAGTTGAGAGTGAAACTGTTACGCGACAAAGTTTCCGAATGCCTCCATATTAAGGACCTACTCGTACCGGATGAATCGATAGACGTATCAACATTCCCAGAATTTAGCCCTAAGGAAGAAGCAATGATAAACAGTGCTCTCGACCACCGACAACCAGCTAGTGAAATACTCTCCAGTAAATTTAATATGAACATTACAAGACAAGATCTGTTAACTTTAGCGGGATTAAATTGGTTAAATGACGAAGTAATAAACTTTTATATGAATCTTATCATAGAAAGAGGTAAAATGGATAAGTGGCCAAAAGCATATGCGTTGAACACTTTCTTTTATCCAAAAATTATAAGTGGTGGACAGGCTTCAGTTAGAAGATGGACTAGAAAAGTAGATATTTTTTCTTACGATATTATAGCAATCCCTATACATTTGAGGATGCATTGGTGTATGGCTATAATAGATTTTCGCAAGAAGAGAATAACCTATTATGATAGTATGGGTTCCTCAAATATGGATTGTTTAAATGCATTATTATCGTACCTGGAAGACGAGCATTTGGACAAAAAGAAGACTGAATTTGATGTTTCCGACTGGCGGCTAACGTGTGCAAAAGATATTCCACAACAAATGAACGGAAGTGATTGTGGTATGTTTTCCTGTACTTTTGCCGAATTTCTCACAAGAGATGCAGAGATTAATTTTAGCCAAGAGCATATGCCGTATTTGCGAAGGAAAATGGTGCTCGAGATATTAGAAAGCAGGCTACTAATTTCTTAAAACAAGTCTACTTTTTGTATATAATATATATGTACCTTCTTTTATTTCAACTCATCGTAGTTATATATTCAACGAGATAGGAATACTCTCTGCATCTATTCCAAATATTCATCTAAAATGTCTACTTTTAGGATAAATTGTATTAAAACATCTTATGATTTAAAACCATTCTTTCTTTTCTTGTCGTTCCAGAAATATTGCTTCTGTGAATACTTACTATACTATTTATTTCATTATATGAAAGTATACAAAACAGTATTTAAGATATTTAGTTCTTACATTTTTTTTTTTACTTTTACGCTACTCGTAAGAATAAATTACTGTGTTACTAATAGTGTTTTATTTTTATATTTGCCAACTTTTACTTAAAATTGTTATATTCTTGACAACTTAAACATTAGTTTACTTAGTTGTAGTATACAGGTTATTCTCAACGAAAGCTTATTAAACGTATCATAATGAAACTCATTTTAAACTTTTGACGAGCGATATGCAGTGGGATTCTGTAACTTTTAGTCGACATCGGCTACTTTACATTAGTGTATCTCGATGTCGACTTGAACCTGGAAAAAGAATTTGAAAACTTGGCTTGTAACGGTAAACTACCAACTTTGAGAAATTTATTTTCTGAAAATTTTGATAGATCCACGGTTCGCTCTAAACATTTCTGTATCGTTTGGGTACAGTTACTTAAATCAATTTTCACATATTTCGGGGCTAGTTGCCATAAATACATTTTAAAAATTTTATATTGAATTTTCCGAAAATCAAGTATAAATACCAATATATTTGTCAAAAGCTTCAATTATTTCAACAGCAACTTATATTTTTGACTACTTGAAACAAAAATAATACATTTTACTTTCTATGCCTAAATTTTAGAATTATAACAAAATCACGAAATCAACAGTTGCATTCAGGGATGAGCCGCGCTGCAAAGTAGATTTCCCCGGACGTACCAAAATGACGTCACGTTTTACTTGTAGTGCTTTTTGTGGCAATGCAACACGACGCTGCCCTGAATACAACCAACCATTCACTAGCGATAAACAACCGAAATTAGCCTTTAGTTTGCTTAAGGGAATGAAGATTGAACACTATGATAATAACATTTGGTTTGTATATATGTCAAAGTATACTAATTATAGTGGAATATAATAATGGAGACATTTTAAAGAATTCGTTGGAGATATGCAAAAGTATAAATGTTTTGGTGTTTTACATTATATCCACAAATTGCAATTTCAAGTGCGATTCTTAGGATTTCATTTGCCAATATAAAAAATACAACGAAAGTAGGAAATGCATACATATATAATGTCCAGGATATAAGCACCACTTTGCAACCGTTAATCTTTTATCCGACTAGAGGATTTCCAATAAAGATTAAGTTTTAATTTGTGCTGTAATAGGTAACTGACTTACTTATTAAATTTAGTGACAGTAGAAAAGTTCGCAATAGTTATTTGTGTCACAAAGAGCATAAGTAAGGTTTTGCGGTCGGGGATATTGTTTATAGTGAATTTAATGTTTTAGTCTGTAAATCTTATATTTTTAAAGAATAGCACTATAAATCAATATAATAATATAGTATTCTAGGCCCTAGATTAATGTTGTTTTGAAAACTCTTCTATAAGTTTAATAAAAAAGGATATCGAAACTCAATGAATGAAATGACTACATTGTTTTGTAAGGTTTTATTAGCACAATCAGGGTATAATATATGTTGATTTTATAATATATATACAGTATAGATTAACATAATTTATAATGTAACGACAAAATAAGATTTATCTCTAATAAAACATAAATAATAATAAAAATAACAAATGTTATTATTTTTAGATATCATTAGTTTGTAAATTTTTATTTGTAATTCATTCGTTTCCAATGAGTCAATATTTTATGTATGTGAATATTTCATGTATTTTGAGAGAAAAAGCCATCATATGAAATTAAATTACAAACAAAATAAAGCGTATTAATTTCGAATTGAAAGTTTATAAAGAAATTCCAATTAAAGGGAAACAACTTTTTGTATGCGCTGTTAAAAAGTTATTTGAATACCTAGAAATGCCAGGACGGGTTACAAGTAAGCCAGGACGGTGCAGTGCATTTGTATAAGTTAAACAGAAAAATATGAGTACATTTATTGATTCTATTTAATTGCAGTTAGCTGATCATTCTAAATACTACCTTGTTCGTTTGTGACCTATTTCTTAATTATTTTAATTATCTATTTCTCCGTTTACCTAATATATTTACTCACGGTAAATAAATTTTGAATTCTAAAATAAAAATTTTTCTTACTTTAAATCAAAAATTTTATTCATCCTAAGTTTTAAATATTTCGTATTAATGTCAAATCTTAGACTTAGACATGATTCTTATGTGAATATTTAAAGTATATCGGATATTACAGATTATCGGATCACTATTGCTATCTTGATATTATTTCTTAGGCTATGGAATTAGTTAAATTAGTAAATGGGATAGTATTTTTATGCATATCTCAACGTCATGTAAAGAAGAATAAATGTCATGCTTTGATACAATGATAGAGTACTTTAACAGAACATCCTGTAGTTTTGAATCGATTTCGATAGAGCACGAAATTGCAATTCAGAAGTATAATTAACAACACAGTTACACATTTAAAAATAAAGCAATTATTGAATAATTAATGCAATATTATCTTAACATTAAGTGAACAATGAAGTTATAATCAGTCAATGCCGTTAACTAATATATTAAATAATTTATTTTCTAATAATTAACGCTTTGTTTAGAAGATGTGTTTATAGAAACCTCAAATTTTGAACTTTAACGAAGGTCAAACAAAAAGTAGAAAATGTTTCTTATGCATTTGTCAATCGAGAGAATGAAACAAAATTCGTTGTATACTTACTCTGCTTTTTATACTACTTTCAGTTGCGATGTGGCAACTGTTTAGAAATGTTTTAGCTAAACAGATGATAACCACTAGGCGTTACACCATGTTTGAATTCAGTTTCGTTCTCACATGACTTGCTTCAAGGGTTCAGGTGGAAAGTTTTTTTAATATCCCTCTAATTTAGCGTCTAATAATTGTCATCTCTTTCCCAAAATAAAAAATGTCGGTCGAAAGTGGAAGAAACCGCTACTGATTGATTCAACAGTAACCTCACTGAATATAAAGTAAACATAGAAAAACTTATAAAATGTTACGATATAGTATTCGAACTTGAACCAAAGCTAGGCGGTGATGTAGTGCGAGAGGAAGTATAGTAAATGGACAATAAATTTTGTATTGTTCTTTCAAACTAAGAAAAGAAAAAAGGAAAAACGTTCTTCACTTTATGGATGAACCTCTTATAATAGGTGATTTCCTTGATTTGAATTTAATTAATTGGAGAGTTACTTCTGACAGAATGGTGCGTACAATTGTCGAGAGGTTTCAAATTTAGTTAATCATTTTTCTTGTGGCAAATGGAGTGCGCAGTTCAATGGGTGTTATTATTTCCTTTAGATAGAGCTAAAAAAGAGATAAGTGATGAACACCAAAGCGTAAACGAATTATAAGAAAACATTCTTATAAATTCAATATAATTATCACTGCTAATCACAGAACGATATTAAATATTACCAGAAGTATGGCTAGAAAATAGAAAAGTGTATTGACGTAAGGATATTCTATTAATTTTGTTAAGGTGTTTCCTTATGTTTTCGTCATTTCATCTTCAATTATATGTATTTGTATTTCATCGTTAACACTTCATTTGTTCTCTGCATGAATCTTTAATAAATCAAGAATAAATCCAATGTGAACTTCGAGCTTTTCTATACTATTTTGTTTAAGAAAGAACCAATTATTAGAAAATGAAGTACTAACAGCAACAATTGATTGTAACTTCGATTATTTTATTTTTTTACTTATATTTCCTAATTTAATGCTAGTAACAATTAAGCAGATACAAAGAAATTTTTTTCATTTAATAACTTTTAGTGTTCTAGTGAAATTCATTAAAATACACAAATGTCCCGTTTGAAAAATTAATCCATCTGATAATTGTTTTTACAATTAAATTATTGAAATGTTTATTAAAACATTAAGTTTTGTAATTTTACCGCCTTTGTAGGTCACAAAATAGAAGGGTTGCACATATTTTTAGTCGTATATATTTAGATCTGTGCTGGCGTACTGATGTGTTTGATTAACTTAACAGATCGAACGATGTAGAAATTGAAGAAATTTATTGAAAATGAAAAAGAAATATTTCATACTCGAAAAGGTAGTATATAAATCGAGAAGAGAAAAGATTTAAATTACTGTAGGATATAAAACGTTTACTTCTTTAATATAGAACAAAGCAGCCGATAAATGAAATTAATATAGTAACTGAATTGGAAGCAATAACGAAACTACAGCACCTAGGAATATAACAACGTGTAGATCTACAATGTGTAACATACCACAACTATTTCAAAATGTAACGATATTGTCCTAATCATCGCTAACATTTATTTAATATTCTAGCAAATTAATTGCCCTACATATCTGTGCGGCCTTCCTACTGAAGTGAATGTGAAATGTGGTTAGTATTGAATGAACTTACACTCTAATAATTGCATGAGATCTATATAGTTAGTGCTTTCCAGTTTTAGTTCTAAATTAATAAATTAGTCTCCATTATAATCTTCAAATTAGTATTGGTTTCCATTCGTGATTTTCATGAAGATTCATTCAGTTCAGTTGTAAAAAATGTTTGTTTTCAAGATCTGTGTAATTATTGTGCAAATGTCCTCGTTGTTTAGGATAGAAAAGAAATATTTTTAAGTATGGGGCATATCGTTCCTTGTAGTATTTTTTGTGATGTTCTTTTAACAACATTTGGCAAATTTAATTCAATTGACAAGATTCTCTTCCTTCTAATAGATTACATAGAAAGCGCTAGGAACGACAGTCCAATATATTCTTTATACAATTACGTGTGATTACATTTACTTACGTTAAGTATATTTTTGTTTATAAAATTTCACACTAAGTAAAGCTAACTTTAATTTCATCTAATAATTGGAAACATTGGGGAAAATTACTAACATATTTCCCTTCCTTTTTCAAAAAATGCTAAAACTAGAGAATTATTAATATATGCATTTTCAGCCCAACATTCTGCTGAAAAAGTATGGGTAGAACGATTTTCTTTGAGGTCTCGTTAACTGTCTTTGACGATTCGGTCTTGGTTGCGCTTGAGGTTCGGAGTACAATGGTCCACCAGTGTTTTCGAAATTTTCTATTTCGCTTTCCAATGATTCAGCATCTGGTTTTTTCGAGCTAACAATTTGGGTTTCATGCAATAACGCTTTCGGCAAAAACTTTTCCTTTAGCGCTTTGATTGGGGAATCAGTTGTGGTGACGTCCAGTTTTTGTAACGTAGTTGGATTCTCAGTTGAAGTAATCTTATTTATTTCGGTCTGAGTTTGTACATTCTTTGTTTCTTTTACTCTCTTGTTCCTCTCGTTTACTCTAGTAGTGACGAAAAGTACAGATTTGGTTTTATTTTGATCGCTGTGTAATTTAATTTCGACAGTTTGATGTCGGGTGTACGCTTTGTCGTAAGGTAACTTATTGTCGATGTCCAAATCGATCTCGTCATTACTATCATCAAAATCTTCCATCATCGGCAACTCCTTTCGGTTTGTTCGATTGAGTTTAGTCATCGAATTCACAGAAGCACCGGGAGGTAACATTTCTATTTCTTTTGAAAGCGTTTTGTCGTCGCGCTTGGTAGATAAATCATTCGGAGTCTTTGGGGAACGGTAATCTTTGAAAGCGGCTTTTTGTTGTTCGGATTTTCGTAAAGCTTCGTTCGTTACGGGAGATGCTTCTTCTGTGGGTTCCTTGTTGTACATGACGGTCGTGTATAGGAACTCTGTATTCCTAGTTGCTATTGCAGGCGTGTCACTGCTACCAAATTGTATTTCTAAGCGAACATGAGGAGCAGTCGTTGTTTCCTTGACCTTGTTTTCCTGTAAATGCACAAAGTATTAGTAGCTATCTGAGTATATCGTTTAAGATTCTGCACCAACATTGCAATTAATACCATAATAAAGAAAAATTAACGAGTAGCTTTTATATAAATAGTATTTGAGATTACTTAATATTATATGATCATATAAATTTATCTTCTAGTAAGCCATGAAATTATTTCTTCAAAATGTCTTGTTAGTAATGAGTAGTGAATTGACAGTGGCAAATAAAATACATGTGTCGTCATGTGTACGTATTGGTCTATTGACACAAAAATGTTCACATTGTTCAAAACTCACAAAGTTTTCATTATCGAATCATACTTCAGAAGTTATATAAAATTAAAAATAAATTAGAAAATGGAGAATGGTCGTACTTTTTGCAACCATGTATAGATGAATTTCGGGCAAAATTTCCGAATTTTCTAGTAACATATGACAGCTTATGGCAAGTTACTCAAGAATCAGTGGCAAAATTTCATGAAACGGGGTCTGTGTCCCGAAAACCAGGTAGTGGTAGACCGTCAAAACGGACAGCTGAGAATATAGCAGATGTTGAGGAATGAATAACTCAATCACCTAAGAAATCTATACGCAAGCCTTCCCAACAAGCGCAACTTACATATGCGACATGCCAGGCAATTCTTAAACTTCTCGGATGAAGTATGGAACAAACAATGAGCATCTGGTCTAATGTAAATTCACATGAAATTCTTGAGAGACCCTTGTATCCTCAAAAATAGGGGTTTGGCTTGTTGTTTCTCGTAGATGGATTATTTGTCCAATATTCTTTAATGACACAACCTCATACGACAAGGGAAAAGATGGAGCTATTGCATGAATTCTTTGATAATCGGATAGTAGACTGTCACCGCGATCACCCGATTTGACAATTATAGATTATTCCATGCATCCCCACCTGAAATATAGAATATTTACAAATCGTCCTCATACAATCGACGAACTTACTGAAGTTATCCGAAATGTCTCCGAGGAAACTACACCAGATAATTTAAGAAATACCTTCAATAACATCAAACGAAGAATGGCGTTATGTATAGAAAATGAAGGAGGTCGGTTTGAACATTTAATGTAACCATTCTTTATTATTATTATTAAAGTTTTCATTTTTCCAACTGAAATATTCATGTCAACGGTGTAACGTAAACTAAACCATCTACGTTTAAGCACTGTCACTAACGCCACAGAATAAATCAATTTGCACGTTATTCTACCAACGTAAGTTTAGAGAAGAGAAATTTCATGGGTTGCTAGAGGGTAAATTTAATCGATCATATAGTACTACATGTCCTAAAAGTGTTTTTAAGTTTGTTTTGTTAAGTGCGTGAATACAATCACTGAGTGGGGAGTATCCCAATCGGTAGCTCCGTCCATGGAAATTTCCTCGCTTCGGAGCGCTTTACGGCAGTTGAGCATGCGTGCTGTGCGCTTCTCACAGCAGGTGCACTTTCACCTTAACAGCCATGTAACAGACAAACTGCCACTATTGGAATTCAACAAGTCCAAAACGAAAACATGAAAAGCAACTTGATTCACCAAAAGTTACTGCAATGTTGGCGTAAAGAATTATCAGATCGTAGATTTTTGAAGATGACAGAAGTTGTACAGTAATCGTACATTCCGAGCGATATGTGATATACGAATAACAAGTTTTTGCGCCGCCTTGCAAGATTTTAATGGTCTTAACCGCTTCCAACAAGATGGAGTGAGATTTCACACCTCTGCCCTGACCAGTTGTTCGTGAACTTTTCCCGGGAAAATTGATATCCAGATGCGATGACATAAACTAGCCACACGTAGCCCGGACGTAACAACAACACTCCTTATTCTCTAATTGAATTGAAAGAGAATATTCCGTTGAGAAATGCCGGAGATATGTATAGAGCAGTTCTCTAAAGTTTTGGGTTACGTTTGGAAAAGTGTCAACCAAACACCGGAATAAATTTAGAAGACATAATTTTTAAGAAATAAATTCCAAAAACCATCTGTATTTCAATAATAAATTTTGTTCATTAAACCCGACCATTATCTTATACTCTTTTTATTCTGAAGAAGACTTTTGGGACATTTGTAATAGAACACAAAAGCTGCTTAAAATGTAACAATATTTTAGAGCAAAGGCTGCAGGAGTTTTGAGAGTACCATGAATAATGTTCTCCTTAAGATCACCAATTACTTCTGTATTGCTAGTGTAAACTTTTACACACATACAATTTAAAATATCGTCGCCAAAGATGGTTTCGTTGAGCAAATTAACATCATCCATTTTTGATTGGGATACCCAAATTTACGAATTGAGGATGTAATCTTAAGTCCACAGATATTATTTGCTGAGTTATCTTAATTTTGTAAGCCTTTAACGATCTTTGTGAAAAAAATCAAAATACGATGGCTGAGAACGACGGCAAATTGATTTTTGGATTCTGAATAACTGCAACTAAATAATTGAAGAAAGATTTTCTCTTAAAAATTCACTACGATGATGTGTTTTATTTTTTAAATTTTGTGCCGTATGAGTTTCTTCAAAGTTTGTAACACTTTTCTGAATGGTCACATGCGATGGATAATTTTTAATAATATCTGTATAGAATTGTCTCTGCCTAAATTTTACCAAATTTAAACTACTTTTTTAAATAGTACGCCTTTTCATACGTACGAAGCACAAATCATCTATCAAATAACAAAACAACAACAAAAAATAAAGAAAATATAGATATAATAGAACGATATAAAAAGTAATTTCAAATTGGGACATCCTTCAAGTTTTCAAACGTGAACAGCGTAAAGTTCCTGGGAACGGCAAGTATGTAACAAAGAACACACTATAGATTTAATTGAAAAAGACCTAAGTTTTTGCAACGAAAAGTAAATACTACTCTAATCATAACGTATTAAAATCTAAACGTACAGATTCGAATATTGATTCAAGAGTTTGTAAAACTAACAGTTGTCTTATAACTTTAGATTACCTAAACTATAAAATTATTGTGTGGTTATATCAAATGGCTTTCATTGGATTTTGCAAACTATGCCCACAACTATTTTGGTGGAGGTGCCAGTATACTATGTTTAAAATCCTAGCTACTTCAGGCAACTTAATAATATACAATTGCAATTGATGTGTTATTCTTGATAATACTGTGCAACTTCATTTAAAGTTTCGGTACTACGTATAGAATCGTGCATAAAATAGTAATAGTGCTCGAGAGTAGAAATTAAATTGCTGCGTGGGGTGAACTTTTGGGGTTTATTCTGTGAGGAACTTAATAAGATAAAACTTAATAAAAAATTTAAGGTTTATAAACTATTTTAGTTCTCCAATTATATTTGGTGGTCTAATACTTCCTAAAAATAGATTGCTATCTATGCTTAATTATGAAATTCAGTACTATTAAATCGAATCTAATATGTTCTACTGTAATGTCTTGTTTCATTACAATTATGCAATACTAGTGATTATTCACAAAGCAATCTCCGAGTAGTAATATTGATTAATATACAAGGTACCTAGGGGCATTTCACCAACACTAATCTTGCAATCGCGAAGCGTTTAGGGTGATAAATGTATTACCTCTGTCCCAGTTTCGTTCATTTCGACAATGTCGAATACGGTCCCGTTCTCGATGATACTGAACAATTGTCCTTGATTAATCGCGCTAGGATATTCTCCATCAGCCGACGGCTCGGATGCTTTCGTCTCTAGCGTTGCCGTGAAATCGCCTTGCTCGTCCGGTGATTCGCTAACTTCTACAACGGCGGACTCGTTTCCAATGGAATGGACTTTATTTTCTTGTTGTCTGGCGAGAATTCTGTCTGATATCGCTGTTATCGCGGCGCTCGTGATCGCTTCTATATTCAAATACTTCGGCGTAGTTTGCGTGCCTACTTTCACCGTCTCCTTTTGAATCATCGACGTAGGTTTGGTGGATCCGATATCGGGTATACTTTGCGTCGATAGCGGATTCATTGTGTTCTCCGTTTCTCTACGGTGTCTTGTTGGCGAACTGTATTCTCCAGTATCTACTGTGTTCGTCCATATCCATGGACGAGTCGTCTTTATGATTGGTGTAGTTTGATGGCTTGTACTTGTATAAGTTGTATCTGGAGTAGTGGTCGTCGTGATTGAAGGGCTTTTCGTAGGTCTGTCTTCGAAGTCATCGTGGTTGATCGTACAAGCAAGTTGCTTAATCATTTCATCGCGATTCTGTAATTAGAAATGGTGACGTTAATAAAGTAATAGTATTTATTTGCTGTTAAGTATGTATATTACTTGGTATTATGATTTATAAAAATCTGTTTTATAAATAAATATACAAAAAAGTACACACGTAAATTATACAAAAGTGACAAGGTGTTTGTATGTATACATCATATACTTATGAAATTGTTGTTACTTATAGGCAAGTAGTGTTAATTGGTAGTAATTACTTGTTGGTCAAATAAAGAGAAAAATTATTAAACCGAACAACCAACTCTTACATTGCTTTTTGAAGAACGTAAAATGTGTTGATTTATACCTAAAATAAATCACTTACATATATTTGGAGTTATGTAAACAACACTCTTTTGTGGTCTATGTTTTGGACAGTTATCATTTTTATACCGAGTTTCATAAGTTTGTTCTATGATATCCATAATTAAATGGGTTTTGTAAGCATATCTAAGAACACCTAAGCAAAATATTCATTTTTTTGTTTTTTTTTATGTTTCTCATATAAAAATCATCAGCGCCTCTCTATACTAAACTATAACTATAGTACTACAACAATTGTAGTTGCGATGTCTGCTGAACATAGCACTTTCAATTTCTCAACAGGAATGACCAACCTTACATATTTTAATCTTTGTAAGAAGTATTACTTATTGACTGTCTGATCTGAAGTATCTATCAATCGTCAGACCCAAGTACTTTTATATCTAATATTTTAAATGTGTCTGCGACGATCCAAAGAAATGATTGGTATGTAACAGAGCGGAAAATTAGAATTTGGCACAATTTTTTTGCTGTTGTGGATTGACAGTCAAATCATTGTGGGAGTTTATTGGTAGATAGTTCACTATTCCTGGAACTGAATTGCTATTCAATATTGTTAAACATTATTTCAAAGATGGATAAAGTTTGACTACCATATTTTGCAAACTACGTTCAATTTTTGGTAATCGAAATGTTTCAAATGTATCAACTTTCAAGAGAAGTACTGAAAAATTTGAAGATACTGGATCGACTACGATGTCAGATCATCCAGCAAACATCATGGATGTTTACCAGAATGTGTCGATGAGAATCTGGGAACATTTCAGGAAGCACTATGTAGCGTATTCTCACAAGTGATTTGTATCTTCATGTCTATAAAACCCAACTAACCCAATAACTCAAATCTACACACCATACACAATGAACAGAATTCGACAATTGCTTCATTGAACAACAAGTGAACGCTGTTTTCCAATAAAATCCTTTTCAGCGATCAGACTCATTTTCAGATTGATATTTGTTTGTAAACAAGCAAAATTGCCAAATTTGGAGTGGCAAAATCCCATATTCATGAAAAGGAAATGCATCTCAAACGTATTACTGTTTGGTATGGATTTTTGGCAGGAAGCATTATTGGATTATTTTTCTTCGAAGACCTACCAGGACTTAATGGTGAACGATATCGGGGCATGATAACCCAGTTTCTTGTGCCTCAAAGGGATGGTATGAATTTTGAGGACTTGCGGTTCTAATAGGACAGTGACAGTTGCACACGTCATGTGAAATAATAGCATTATTGCACGAGGCATTCTTGATCGTGTAATTTACCATTTGGGGAACTAAAATTGTCTACCTAAATCATGCAATTTAATGCGTTTGGACATTCTCTGGTGTTCTTTGAAGTCAAAAGCTTACGTCAGCAAACCGACGAGCATCCAAGCCTTGAAGAAGGAGATAAGATGCTATATCGTTTAAATCCAGCCACATTTATTTCAAACCGTAATTGAAAATTCCATCGATAGAACGCAAATATGCAGGAAAAGCCAAAGAGGGCATTTATCAGATATGTCGTTCCCTACATATTTACTTTGTGATTAAATTAATATTCTGGTATTTTCGCTCTTGTTGGGACACCTTTAGAATGCTTTTTAGAAATTGATGGGTAAGTAATCAAAATAATCTCATATTTTCTTTAAATCTATTTGGTCCTTTTTTCAAACTATCAGTAACCACTTAGTCAAAAACATTTATTTATTAACTATACCGAGGGCTATGCAACTGCTTTTCTGCAGGAATGTCATCATATCCAGACATCTTTCTTGGCTTATTTTTTTTTTTTCGCTTGATGAATGATTGTACCGCACTTAATATTTCAAGATATACGTTTATAGCATAACTTTGACCTGATCTCAAAGAAATAACATTAGGCTTTCACGGGCGGAATCTGAGTTTGTACTGGTACTTCCGGGTTTGTAGGCCTTGGTTTAACTATGTATGTATATGTCGACGTTTCGGCAAACACTACAGTTGGTATCTTCACGATGATGTTGACGGTTCGTTGGTCGTCTGACTAATAAGCGAAACGTGGACATAATCCGACTCAGAACCACGGCCTATTGGAAATACGTACTGCCAGTATAAACTCCCATCTGAAAGATTTTACTTTCAAAAATTCATTCAAAGGGGAACTTGGACCTCTTGATCAGTTGGTGCAAATAACTAATAAACTATTTAAAAGTGAGTGCTAATTAAGAATACAAAGCATGAATCAAAACGTTTAATTAAATACGCATTTCGTTGTAAGAACAGAAAGCAAGTTACAGACAAAACTTTTGAAAGTATAAATTTCTTCATTTTTCTAGCAATGTTGCTTAGATATTCTTTCTCCACAAAAGTTAATGTAGGATACAATGTAAGACAGATATGACTATGTTGCTGGAAATAGGTACTTTCGTAATGTATACTTATATATCAACATAAAACCCTACGTTTTCATTTCCTAAAAATCGGTAAAAACCTTAGCACTTACGAATTTTATATCTTTTTAAGGTCTTGCATAAGAGATGGTAAAATATAACTTTACAGCGTATGTAACACTATGCAACTTTAAAATGAGATTTCTTAAACTGCATTTAAACACTTTTAGCGTATCTTCCGCAAGGAAGACAGCCGAGGTCGTACATTTATGGCAAATAAATTAGACGAAGCAATTTCCACGGGTGCTCCTGTTCACCCTATACTTTCGTACTTATGTAAGTTGAAAGGCGGGAATGGAAAAACAAAAGCAAACCGACTACAACTCCATTATTTCACCGGAACCACCACCGCAGGCAAGCTTCTATTTAAACACCAGCTAGGGTTTCTGTACTACAGAGTGTACATACATTCGCGAAGAGACTAGAGGGTAAACGACAAACATACTTAGATACATAGAAGTTGCTATTTATAGGATACATAAAGAAGTACGATTCATAAGCAATATATATATATATATATATGTAGTCTCCAATATTTTTTAAACAGTATAAACGTTGCTCTAAAAGACAATTGAGAAAAAGCTACTGTTAAGGGAACTTCAAAAAGTTAGAGTAAGCATCCAACATTTTATTTTGGATACTTTCTCAAACTACTAAGTGTTAAAAGTATTTTTTTTTATTTCTTTATAAGTACCCTGCCAAAAATAATTTTTAATAAAGCATACATAGTGACGTATTATAAGAGGTATTGGTACTCACAAAATTTGCAACCCCCACATTTTTAAGCTCGGGCTGCTACTGGTATAACACAAACTTTTGAGATGGGCAATGTGTAACGAAAATATTGTAGTAAAATCTTGATAAAGTATGTTTTCCAAAAGTGAATGAATTTTTTGAAACATTTTATTGAACAGGAAATGGATATGAACTTTGCAATCTAAGACAGTATAACCTGGATATTAATATATAAAATCTTGTCTTTTTTATTATTTTTGTTACCTTTTTTTGTGTTTTTATTACATTTGTGGATTATTTTAAACAATGTGTAATGTAGATAATGAACAGTTATTTACTTAATTGTTTATTTCCAATTAGCTCTGAAGCTCTGACACTTCTATAGGTTTTGATACAGAACATTCTTAGGATAAACTTAATAAAATAGGTATGTGCGATGTGTGTACAAAGTTTGGTATTATCTACGTATACGGTATACTTGTGACCTGAATACTTACCGCGTTTCCCTTGCAGGCAATTCTTTTAGTGCCGTCCAATCCACAGTCGGAAGTGAGCTCTAAAGCGGATTGCTCGGGGATATAGAGTACAGTGAGCGATGGCAGTTCGGTTAGGAGGCATCCGCCGGTTCCGGTCGCCCAAGACGGTACTGAAACCCAAAGAGAGGTATGAAAAAAACGTAATTAGAAAGAGAACTCGGAGCTTTCCTCGGGGAAAGCCGAAATACATCAAAGAAACGATGGTAATCCGCTCCGCTTCAAGGAATACATTTACCGCATTTTGGCATCGTTGGGTATAAGGAGGTCTGAGGCGTGTCGGTTATGAATTAATTAAGATAATTTATTTTAATTTGGTGGAAGGGTTTTAACTACACCGATGTAAGAGGATATAGCGCCCAGTTAGCGATTGTTTGCGGTTAAATACAGTTTTATAAATCTAACCTTTGCTTTGAATGCTTCGCTATTTCATGTATACGATCATTCATAGTGATTGCCTATTAGACGAATCTCTAAAAGTAATGGAACTTTTGGCAAACGATATTTTAGATGGAACATTTTTAATTTCATGATACATTCGATCGAACAGGAATCTTGAATTTTTAGGTAGTTATTTTAAAGACACCTTTACCGGTACAGCATACCGTAGATGCAAGGTGTATAAATTTGGAAGAATTGTCTTTTTCTCTTAAAACAGATGCACAGTTTGTTTTCAATATTTGTACCTTTTGTTGTGCACCAGCCATCTGAACCATTTGTGATATATTTATTCAGGTTGTCATACGTGTCATACTGACCGTGAAACATTGATTGTCTCGCATGAGTTTGCTCCAGTTCGTGTCATTTCCCGGTTTGATAACCAGAATTGGTCGCCACGTTCTTGCGATGTAACGACCTTTGGACTTCTGGCTGTTGGGTTATCTGAAGTCACAGGCTTATGCGAACAAGCCCGCGACTACCGAAGCGTTGAAGGCCGAAATTGTCGATGAAATACCGCCACATGTATACAATAGTGTTATTGCAAATTTTGTCAAAAGGGTATGCAAGTGCTAGCTAAGCCATGGCGGTTGTTTACAAGCTATTTTGTTTCGTACATAATGGCCAAATGTATACATTATAAGTCAATAAATATTTCAATACTTTGCTACAGAAAACCATGTCTTATTGAACCTTAAAATCTTGGTCTTATCGAAACACCCTTTATTCAGCATCAACATTTTCCTATTTTTGACTGTTTCTATATATTTTACTTAAAAAAATATTAATGGTTTTCGAATTAGTTTAATAAAATCATAGTTACCGGCAATGAACAACTATAATTCATAAAGTAAGGCTGGTTTTGCTTAAAGAAACAAAAATTAAGTACTATGACTTGATATTAATATGCATTGACAGATATAAAATCAAAGTATATTAGTTTGTATACCACACAACCTATTTTAAATTTATTTTATGTATATATATATACATATATATATATATATATATATATATATATATATATATATATATATACATATATATATATATATACTGTGAATGCTAAAGTATCTGCCGAGTCCACAATGAACAGTACCTTTATTTAGTAAAAGCCACCGAAAATAAATTGAAATATATTTTTTAAGATATGGGAGTATGAATTCTTTAAGACGTAAAGTCAAACTAGAGACTTCAGTCGGGTGAAGAGAATATTTAGACGAAGTAAAACGCAGTAAAACATTTTTTATTTCTATTTTTTCAAGTAGAATATATATTATATATATATATTATATATATATAATAATAATATATATAATAATAATATATATATAATATATATTATAGGGGTTGCCATTAAAGAGATATACAAATGTTTGATTGTGAATGCATCCGCGTTTAGACTGATTTTTGGAATACTTAGTATAAAATCGTTGAAAAGTATTTATGGTAACGAAGTCTTGTCAATAAATATATCAAAACTGATCTAAGTCGCTGATATCCAATAAAAGATGTAAATGTTTAAACTATGCAGTTAGTATACTTTGAAGTTACAACACATAATATCGTTTGAAGTATCTTTAAAATCTGTTATCTAAAGAATCCATCATGTGTAGATGCTCTATTAGTAATAAGACGATTTATTGCCATGATATTAAGAATCTAGAAAATCTATCCCAATCCATAATATCGATGAACAACTACTTAAAAATGCACCTGTCTAATTTAACAATAACATTGAAAAATTGAACATGTGATCAGTTATCATCACTGTATCGCTCCTATACCCTATTGCTATCTATAAATTGTGGTGTTTAGGACGGGTTCTGGGCTGCTAGAAAGCTGTTGCGAGGGGCATTGGGATTTCTGGAAAGTCTGGAGATGTTCCAGATATAGAAAATTCGCTTTTAATGGGAAACGTATAATAGTTATAATACAGTTAGCTACGACAAAAATGTGTGAAAATATAAATTGTGCGAGACACCATTCGTCCTTTATTCTCCATACCAGCGTGTTGCGACACACCGGTTGGGAATTGCTTACTTAGGGAGTTACACGTGAGTAAAATAAGCAACATTAATTTTCGGTCATAGAAGAAGGAAACGTTCTTTCCCCTGTCACAAAATAATTTTACCAACATAAGCGTAATGTTTAATATTTATCTCACTTTCTTTGCATTTTCAGTTTTTCTTTCACAACACCAGTGAATAAGAGGTACGGAAATTACTGTTCCTTACGGTAGTTAAATTTATTACGTCCATATTTTCATTACGTGAACATTATAACACAGCTAAGCTTACCTACATTTTTTAAAACAGTGAGTTTAAAGTAATTAATGTCTTGATTAAGTAAGCCGAGCCTTTTAAATTTTCAACAGCACTAAGGAACTTTTTACTCCAAGATACTGGGATGAATCGTTGGTAACCTTTTTTTTAAACAGACATCTTTGTTGTCAGACACGTGTTAACAAATTTCTTGTTTTGCAATTCCCGAATATTTATTTATAGAGCTTAAACAAATAGTATTTGTAATAGATTTCTACCTTCTAGAAATTTGCTGGAGAAATTTCTCGTTTCGCTTTAATAAGTAAATGAAATTCTTATCTGTATTGCAGACTTATAAATTATTAATGATACGGAATATGGTATATTGAGTCACTATACTCCACAGTTAATATTTTATGTTTTTCACTTATTCATAATTGAGAAGATTTTGTACCTAGCAAGTAGGACTACCAATGAACTTTATAATTGAATTGAGTAAATTAAATATGATACATCCTTCACTTTACAGCCGAGTAAAGAGTACTAGCAGTCCTTACATCTACTTCCGCCGACTAAAATGACATATTAAACAAGCAGCTCATACACTTGATCAGGTGAACTTGGTAAAGGAACCGTTCATTCGGGAAAACTGCTCTTCTATAATGTAAACGGGACCTATCTAGCGGACGATTTATAGTTCCTGGTGGATTTACTCTGGAGCGGTTCCCATACTTCCGACATTTATCATGTTTTAATAATAATGAACCGGTTACATTTTTATTCGGGTGGGATTATCTACCTGCAGAACCAGGGATCGGAACGTAAATGATATTTTACTCTTTCATTCGGACAATTTCATTTGTAACTTTTGGAAAATATTGTGCGCTGTGAAAGTGTCTAAATGAATAGATGAGAATTTTTTACTTTAGAATGAGTTTGATATACATATGTAGTATATCATTAGTATACTAGTTATATATTTAAGTATACAGTGTGTTCAATTTTCGCTGTATATAATACAACCTTGCTTTTTTATATGGAACAAGTCCGTATTGGTGAATGTTTATATATCTCTCTTCAATTCCTCTTAACTCTCTTCAACATTTCCTTATATTTATCAAGCACAGTTCTTGAATTGGGATTATTTAAGATGTCTCCGTAGTGTTGACATTTCTAGAGTCTAGCCGGTTAAGTAAGCGTAAAACATACATATTACCAATTTATATGCATTAGCGCTCATTTAAAATAGCGCTATAACTAATTTCGGATTCCTGAGAAAATTAACCACAACCTGTACAACATTTTGCACTACCACTTGTTACTTGAACAAGTCAACACAAATGAAACGATAGATGGAAAGAAGTAAAGTGTGCTGATACAAATGTCTTCCATCAGATGTAGCACAAGTCCATGACTTGTGTTGGTTTTCCATGTTAGCACCAGAATTGCTCGTTGTTTCCTACTAACGTGGAACTAAATTGTAAATAGCAATAAGGACTAGTGATGTTCATCGCTAGTGTGATTACCTACTCAAATACTATTTTTGGCATAGTCCCTTTTTAGGTAAATAGTGCCATGTATCGTTATTACATGCATCGATTCAATTACAAAAGAATCTATTTGGTAGAACAGGATTAGAAAACAATAAGTCGTGCTATTAGCACAGAGGTGTATATTTTAAATAAGCAGGTAACATATATAAAATCGATAATTGACTAAATGTGGTTTGCCTTGATTATTATTAGTACCTTCTCTAGGCCAGATATTTTTCTTTGAAAGTATGAGAGGTATTAAAATGAATAGTCTAGCTGTTTATATCAGATTACACATCTTTTCCATAGTTTTCACTCAATTATCGGTGGTGCAATGAATTTACTTTTTGCGAATGATTCGGAGTTCAACCTTTGTAACGACACCAATCAAAATAATCAGAAATAGTGTTTTGAAAGATAAGTTTAATAAAATGACGATTGCAAGGACTGTGTGGATGTACAATTCACAGGTATAGCAGTAAACTCCACTCACACAAATTAATTAATTATGCGGAACGCAGCGTTTCGGGAGCACGTGGGCTCCCATTGTCAACCGTGTTACCGACTAAAAGTAAAAACTGTATCACACATGCAAATTATTTTCTACGCAGGCTCTAAAATTTCTAACCATATGACTATTTACAATCTACTAGGTGGCCTCATGCCTTTTACGGGGAAGGATGGACCGAAAGCGAACCGTATCATTTAACAGGGTCTATGGTAATAAATCCATCAAACTCGAGTGTGCAATTGGGGGTGGTTCTCTGTTCAATAAGTTTCCGTTCTTTTTCATATATACCGTTTCGTACGCGTCTAATTCTCTATACGAGTTCACGTTTTTAAGTAGTGTCAGATTTTTTAAATCAATCTTATGTCCGGATTTTACCATATGCTCTGCTACGCTTGATAGTTCAGGTTTGTCGAAACGATAGTGTCTAATATGTTCTTTGAACCTCGTTTCGATACTCCTTTTTGTTTGTCCAATATAAACTTTCTCACAATCATTGCATGCGATTTGGTATATTCCAGACTTTTTTATCATCTCCGGTTTATCTTTGGGATTCCCTAAGAGAATCTCTTAGTTTATATTGGACAAACAAAAGGAGTATCGAAACGAGGTTCAAAGAACATATTAGACACTATCGTTTCGACAAACCTGAACTATCAAGCGTAGCAGAGCATATGGTAAAATCCGGACATAAGATTGATTTAAAAAATCTGACACTACTTAAAAACGTGAACTCGTATAGAGAATTAGACGCGTACGAAACGGTATATATGAAAAAGAACGGAAACTTATTGAACAGAGAACCACCCCCAATTGCACACTCGAGTTTGATGGATTTATTACCATAGACCCTGTTAAATGATACGGTTCGCTTTCGGTCCATCCTTCCCCGTAAAAGGCATGAGGCCACCTAGTAGATTGTAAATAGTCATATGGTTAGAAATTTTAGAGCCTGCGTAGAAAATAATTTGCATGTGTGATACAGTTTTTACTTTTAGTCGGTAACACGGTTGACAATGGGAGCCCACGTGCTCCCGAAACGCTGCGTTCCGCATAATTAATTAATTTGTGTGAGTGGAGTTTACTGCTATACCTGTGAATAAGTTTAATAGATTATTGTTAAAAAGGCAATGTATCACCCCTATAAAAATGTAGTAAAGAAAAACCTACAAATCTGATTAAAAACTCTTGAGGAGCAAAATCTATTTCTAAATACGACAAAGACACAAACAATGGTAATCATCAATGAAGAAAAAGAAATTAATAGAAGAAGTTACTAAGTTACAGATACATGGGAAGTATAACTGATGCTAACGGAGAAATCGAACAAGTAAACGGAAGGATATACTTTGCAAATTGCTTATAGTTTGCTTTACACCTCTGCAAAGGTTTTAAAACAAGAGAAAGTCACAGAGAGCGCCAAATTACCGGTCTTCTACATGGTAGAGAAAATTGGACATTAACGTAAAGATAAGAACAAAGGAACCACGTCAAAGAACCGAAATTCTTGAGGTAGATTGCAGGATTTAAAAGAATAGAGAATATAAGGAGCATAGAAATAAGAGCCAGGTTGAATGTATAGTCAGCGGAAACGGTACTAAAAAAGTAAAGAATAAGTTGGATCGGATATCTGGTAAGAATACCTGAGAACAGATAAGTTAAAAAGATATGGAAAGCAAGCTCAATGGGAATGAATAACAGAGAAAGGCAAAGAAGAATATGAAACAGCCAGGTACAGAAAATACTAGAATAAAAGGGTATGATGGGAATTCAGCTAATGTATTAGCCGATATAAGCGAATTGAAGAAATTTGTAACCTCGATATCCTAGGTTAGGTCTGATGATGACATAAATGCTTGCATATTTTTACCAAGACAGTAATAAAGATGCAGTCCTTTTGACGGAAGTTTGGTTGCTCAGATATTTTCATAAAGAAACGCAAACTATCTTGAAGATAAAATGATACATTTTTCTTGTAATTTCCAACATCCCACGGAGGTCCGTAGTCTAGTGATTAAGTTGCTCGTCCGGAGAACAAGAGACGCAGGTTCAAATCCTACCGACTAAATTTTTTGTTAGGAAAATGTTATCGTTGGAAATTACAACAAAATTGATAATTTATCATTATAACAGCAAACGAAAATCTCACATTAAGCTCTGTGAAGTTTAGGTCAGAGCTTTGATAAGGCCATGTCATTATTGTTAACACATTATTTCCTTGTGTGGGTTCTAAATGTTGTCTTACATAACACTGACGAGCGTTTCGGATCGTTACCGTGCATAAAAATGAAATTTTCATTAAGTAGCTTCGTTCCTGATGAAATTGAATGTTATTTTGAGGGCGTCGTTACTTCACTTTTCTTAAAATTCGAACATCATCAACATCGAACATTCGGGAAATATGGAGATTTTGCAGAGAAATCATATATAATCTCTATTACCTCAAAAAAAATTGTGTTAGATATTAAGAATGTTGAACGAAGTTAATACGAGGTGTACCCAAGAGTGTTCCATTTAGAAAAGTGAACTGCTGAGAAGTAAGCATGGTGTATATCTAAACTCAGAATGGTTATTGTCTAGAAATTATTTCTAATCGTTCAACAGAGCAAATGGATACGCTGCGTGACCAAGTATCCTGTTTCAAGATGTAGCAGTCTAATCCTCTTGCTATAAATAGATGAGAAGAAGGTGTGATTATTATCCCAATATTTTAATTTTCTTAAAAGTAAATGGCAAGGGTAATACATGTTTGCACCATTAATAGTCTAACTTTATACGTTTAAGGTCTTCAAATCTGATTTTTAATGTTAGTGTGATTATGAACAAATTGTCAAGGTTGTCAAGGTTGAAAAATAGATTTTCATTAATAAAGCTCCTCATAATGATTGTACAAACCAAAATGGAATAGGAAACACGAAGAGTAGACACTGAAAGTTTTAATTGAATGAAAACAAGAGGAACAGATATCGCCCTTCTCTGTTTGCGGTCTTTTTCTTCTCGTTTGAAACAAGCACAACGTAATATAGTTTCACGGATGTACGAACTCGTCCCGTAGCAACAACATGAGCTTCTTTAATAATAGAAGGAGCAGAATGGGAGCTGTAATTACACATTGAGGAAGTTTCCTTCTCGCTTGTAACAATATGATTTAACTTTTGCGTCGAACAAAGACGAATTTTTTTAATCACGAAAGAAATTTAGGCCATCAATTTAAGATGGAGCACCATCAGCAGAAAGTTTTTTAATTTTTTGGTGGGCCTTAAGGTAATTATTCGTTAGAAGAGTGTTAGGTCATAATTTTTAACTCCTCGATATTTACCCATTAATGTCTACAAGAATACGGCTTATGTTAATTTATGTCAAAATTGTGGATTATGAAAAAAAATAAAACAATTTTCAGTTGCAAATATGACATATTTATTCCTGCTCAGCTTTTTATTATTTCTTTAAGGAGTTGTTACAAATTGGTACAAAATTCAATTTTAAGGGTTAGGTTTAAAATAAAGCCATACATTTGATGCTTATCATCATATTTATTGCATTATTTATTCCGTTATTCAAGTACATTTCGGAAACTTTAACGGATCTTATTCTTTAGAATTTATTCATGGAAGGTTATACCATTCTCTTTTAAATCCACAGGATTCGCTTACCACTATTAATATATCGGCTCTTCCATCCAAACTACAGAATCTAAGGGTTGCAAATACCAATTTTCAAGGGAAATTAATTTTTTATTCAAGATATTGGCCATCAGCTTCTACACTTTTCATCCATCTTTCAGGTAATTTATGGATGCCATGTCAGAAAAATTGCTTGCCTTTTGCGGCAAACCAATCGTCGAGCCATTTTCCAAGTTCCTTGAAATTGCTGAAGTGCTGCTACGCGAGCATGTGCCTCATTGATGGGAAGAGGTGATAATCAGATGGCGCCAGATATGAGGAATGGAAGGATGTTCCATCCAAGCGATTTCAGGGTGTCCTTCACTGGTCTTGCTGTGTGAAACGGTAAATTGTCGAGCAACAGAATCACTTTGCCATGTCTTCTGGATTATTCCGGTCGTCTTTCGATTAATGCACTGTTTACATTAATCATTTTTTGGCGATAGCGTTGTGGATTAAGTTCGCTGGGCTTCAAGTGTTCATAATATGCAATACCGCTTTAGTCCCACCAGACACAGATACAGACACGTCTTGCCGAAGCGATTTGGTCTTCGTGTTGATGGACCGGCTTCGCCAAGTGAAAGGCACGATTTTCTCCGCTTCGAGTTGTTAAGCAAATTAACCTATTCTACTGAACAAATCAAATACCGAAGCAAATACAATAAACCCCTTGGTTGCAGTGTTAGGGATATAATAAGACCGGAACTTACATTGAGAAGCAACCAATCAATCACTACCAGAAGACGTATTATGTATACCATGTCTGTCTGCTGATTGGGAATAAACACTTTCAATTTTCTGGGTATAAAATAAATTGGTTCCCAATTTTGTGATAATTGGTTAATATATCATAGGTTTCAGTTACTGATCCTAAAAGCTCAGTGAATTTAGAATAGTAATATCGTTGCAATTAAAAATATCTATGTATTATCCGTAATATTTTGGAACAAAATAACTTATCTGGTTAACGAAGGTATATCTGTGTATTTGCGTAAGAGCCAAATTATAGTAATTTCAATTACACTATTCAAATTTCCCAAAGATTTTAGTCTCTGAATAAAATAAAGCTGGAAAGGATTTAAATTGTGATACCCCAGAAGTATAAAATAACCAAACCATATATTCCAAACCCAAAAATAACACTTTAGATAAAACTTATTATCTGCTCTATCGAATGAGTTTCACGGTAGAGGCGTACACGTCGAGCTTTGTTTTTCGCTAGTTCTGTTTCAATTCTATCCGACGTTAGAATCAATATAGAAAATAGCGCGCAACTTAACCTTGCTTCTCCCCGTTCGCATTTGTATCGTTCCCGCTTCTATCTCTATGAACGTAGGCGGAGTGAGTTCGCGAGAACAAGCAATGCTGCAGGCAGCCCGATTCGAGTTTAGAGATCTTCGCCGTGTTCGGGTTGGGTAATTGTGCTTTTAAAAATAGAATTCTCTCCCCGCTTTGAGTTCGCAACGTCACGATAGCGGCAGAATTTGAATAGATATTGTTTGCGACATCGTGTTTTTCTAGCCTTCCGGTTGTTTACGTAAAATATTATAGCAAATTTCAGCATTTTCCGTTCAAAAAAGCGACGTTTGAATCATAGAACTGTAGTATGCACGAATTCAATATTTATTTGCCAGTAAACATTTTGAAAATATTCATATAGTGTTTGTAAAAGCTTGCTAGGAAAATATGAATAAACAGTAACATCGTATGCATGACACTATTGTCGAATTCATAATTTGAATACAAAAGAAATTCCGTTCATTAGATAAAGGAAGCAGTAGAGAAATACTCGTATGTAATATAAATCTGTCAGTATACTGTATAAATTTAAAAAGTATTTCTGCTTGATAACTTCTGGAAGATCATTCTGATGTCCTAGAAGTAAATTATTTGTTTATTTATATATTTACCTTTTACTTAAACGTAATCATGGGTGTTCGATCTCTTATTGGGGAGAACTTCTAAAAATCCGATATTCGATATTTAATTCCTGGAATTTCTTATATAAAATCTGTGTTAGTGCTCGCACATCTAAGGAGTATAGCATTTTTAAGATTTTGTTCTGTTGCTTTTGTATCTTATTTGGGTTTGATTTAGGTTTATTACTAGATGCGAATAGCGCGTTGGATGTGACCTTTCTTCTCCATTTTTTGCAACAGCAGTTATTGTTTTTATGTTCTGTTTGACCAGCGCCTTCCACCTTAGATCGTTTTGTATAATTAGTCCTAACTTATTTAGGACTATCGTTTGTTTCCTTTATTATTTCAGATTTTATTTTTATCTGCACTTTCGGTTTCTTTTCTGAGGTATAATACATGGGCTGAAAAGTCCCGGGCCTTTCATAGAAAACACGTTTTTTTTTGGTTCAAAATTAGCTTTATTCATCAACGTAATCTCCATCAAGAGCAACGCAATCATTCCAACGCCGTTCTAACATTTCAATACCACTTTTGTAGAACGATTTATCTTTTGCCTCAAAATAGGCCTCAGTTTCAGCGATAATCTCTTCATTCGTGCGAAATTTCTTACCGGCGAGCATTTTTTTGAGGTCTGCGAACAGCCGGTAGTCGCTGGGAGCCAAATCTGGCGAATACGGTGGATGTGGGAGCAATTCGAAGTTCAATTCATGTAGTTTTGCCATTATTTTGATTGACTTGTGACACGGTGCGTTGTCTTGATGAAACAAAATTTTTTCTTTGCCATATGCGGTCGTTTCTTTGCAATTTCGGCCTTCAAACGCTCCAATAACGCTATATAATATTCACTGTTGATGGTATTTCCTTTCTCAAGATAGTCGATGGATATTACACCACGCACATCCCAAAATACCGAGGCCATAACCTTTCCAGCCGATTGTTGTGCTTTCGGGCGCTTTGGACGAGGTTCACCAGGTGCTGTCCACTCAGAAGACGATCGTTTTGATTCCGGAGTGAAGTGATGGATCCATGTTTCATCCATAGTCACATATCGACGCAAACATTTCGGATTGTTACGTTTAAACATGGCCAAACACTGCTCACAATCATCAACACGTTCTTGTTTTTAGTCAACAGTGAGCAAACGCGGCACCCACTTTGAACAGAGCTTTCTCATAGTCAAATGCTCATGCAATATAAAGCCAATACGTTCTTTTGATATCTGTACGATGTCAGCTAACTCACGCAAGTTCACTTTTCGATCATTCAAAACGATTTTGTGGATTTTTTTGATGTTTTCTGGTGTTACCGCGTCATTTGGACGTCCACTGCGTTCTGCATCATCGGTGTCTCTACGACCACGTTTGAAGTCAGCAAACCAACGTTTTATTGTTGTTTCTGACGAAGCGGAGTCCCCATAACACTTTTCAAGCCATTGCTTCGCTTGAACGGTATTTTTTCCCATCAAGAAGCAGTGTAAAATTAAAACACGAAATTGTTTTTGATCCATTGTTTTGAAAATAACAAAAGTAGCGTGACTCTTAGCACAATAACTCACAAACTAATGAATAGAATATCATGAAATTTTAACAGCTGTCTTTTGAAGGTTAGTACTAACTGAGAGAAAGGTGACTGCAATAAAACTAGCGTCATCTATGTGTTAGGCCTGGGACTTTTCAGCCAATGTGTTATATATTCAGTTATCCCTTTGTTTATAATCGGTGAATTATTACACCATTCTTTAATTTTTTCATATCCTTGTCTATGTGTGATTGGATTTCTATTTCGTTTTTACCGTGGTACGCTATACTTGTATCGTTAACATGTGCATATAGCTTTTCTTTGAGGCTTAACTTTATGAGATCGTTTGTGTATATGAAGTATAAAATTGGGAATAGTGTTCCTCCTTGTAGTAGACTGTATTTTGCATACAACGCATTGCTTTCTTTCCCGTTGAATAAGCAATCAACTGAGATGACCGACAACCTCTAAAAGGCGATGAAGCTTTTATCGACAAAAGCAGCGGGAAACAACGCCGCATTACAATGCCGATCAACATTAAATGCAGGACAACAACCAAGAATCTAGAAGAACATATATATATATTATAGTGAAATTTCCCAGGGTTCGTAGTATTAAAGTATTAAAGCGAGTGGGTTCTTTTATCACGGATTTTGCTTTTATACAACAAATTTAGATGACTGTAATTAAATTAATAAGGGATAGATTAAATCGAAAAATAACGATGTATTATGTAATTTACGTTACATCACTTACATTGGATAGTGTTCTCGAGAAATACCTATCATAGTCATCCCTAGTTAGCTAATGTACCTTTTTTTGAATTAATAAATGATTTTAACAGGAATAAGGTCCTTTGTACTCACACACGCACTTTTGTATTCCGTAGATCGACAACTCTTCTATCTCCGCAATAGGACGTTGACGACGGAAGGCCCAAGCTTATTATTCAAGGGTATTTTGCTGGATCAGCGCTGGTTCGCTCGGTATCCGGATAATATACTGTGACAACTTCTATATAAATTCTGGGGTATTTTCGTCTTAATAACTTGCGAAATTCGCATAAATAAGGAGCGCACAAACTCTTGTTGATGCTCTGTATTAGCTACCGACGCCCACCGTCAGTTGTTTCGCGCGTCGTTTGCCGATCACTCTCGTAAACCGCTAGTAAATCCTGATATTAGGTGACAAACGACTGCGGTAAGCTCACCATGGCAATGAAAACATTTCCTATGCGTTTTCAGAGATGGAGATGTAGGCTTTGGATGTGATCTTCGCTATTTGACGCATGTATATGCGTGTGTGTTAAACATTATTATATGCAATTTTACAGTAATTACATTGAATGTTGTGATTGATGGAATAATTTCATTATTCTCTTTTCCTGTTGTTTAAGAGACTCTTCCAATTTTCTTTTTTCAAGAGAAAGGGATTTTGGGAAAATTAAATTTAAATTCAAAATATTCGAGAAAACTATAATCTACTATTACATTAGGATATTTAATAACTTAGTGCGATATTAAGGTGCTAGCTAATCTTAGAGGGAATCCAACACAGCATTCTCCCTAACAATGCAATTATATTAAAGGAAATTATAAATAAAGAAAATGGGTTCAGCGAAAGGTAAATTTTACGAATACGGTAAAAAGGGGGCATGTTCGTGAGAAGAACGGAGACCTCAAGAATCTCATTACAATCTCGATATCTCGATCGAAATAAACATTTTCAATAATAGAAAGAAATGATTTTTTTACTATTTTTTTTCAGAAAAATGAGCATTTTGGGGTTAATTGTCTCAAAATGAGCATTTTCAAAATAAATAGCTATTTGTGACATATCACTAAAAAGGTAATGTGAGACGTGGCCCAGAAACCAAGAAGAGATGGTAGATTTCTATTAATAATAAAAAACTCAATGTCGTTTTGAAGAAAAACTGTAGCGATGTCTACTTTTTATGGAACACAATTTGTTGTTGTTTATGGAATCCTTAACCTAAATTAGCGAATTCTATTTTTGATAATAACATAGCTAATGCGTCGAAAATGTTTTGGTGGTCATTTGTTACACATTTAGTAGATATCATCTGATACAGATATCGCCATTTACGTTAATCATGTGGATTTGTTGACATTTCTATGTACCAAACTGTAATTTGAAGTGAATGGTTGGTTCGATTCGTTGAACTTGTTCGTTTAGAAGGTGCGCCAGCCAAAGATCCAGATACATTCCGTACAAGTTTTTACGTTTATGATGTATGAAAATAAAAGTAATGAGAGTAATACAAAAAGAATGGCGCAAACTTGAAATTAATATTCTTTGAAGACCTTTGCAGGAATACTTTCTTTCTTAAACTTGCTATTTGCAAGAAGTGTAGTTAGCGCACATCCACCTGTAGTGAGGGAATGAAATGCATTCAAATGATAAAAGCAATTTTTTGGCGTGAAGCGCGTTGGTATAACAAGTTTTGTAATTAAATTAACCACCCACCATTGGTATAACAAAAAATTCTTAGTAGAATGTATTTATTTGCTTAAGATGTATATTAAGAAAATGGAAAATTGTTTCAATGGATTCCATTAATTATATCATGATAACGAAACGGTAATGGTTACAGAGAAATAAAAATATGTAATGTGTATTTAATCTAAAATTTGAACCATATTATTTACAACATGACTGTTGATAAGCGGCAATGTGCCTATCAAATGTGCCTCTGTAATTAGCATGTATTAATTCTGCATATAAAATATATATTGGGTTATTTCATGAAACATAAGACTTTGGAAGTGTTCTATTCAAATATACACTTTCTATTCACCAGTTATTATTGACTGTGGTGGGGTAATATTATAATTTCCATTGCATCACGAACATTAAAGTATACTGGCGAAATATTCGGATTTCTTATATAAGAGGATTCATTTTGTAGTAAATCTTCGTTTAAAAACGTGCGTGTATTCGTAGCTTTCGAATGGTTTGTCGAAACGTGTCGAAACACTACAATTTCGTAGATCTAACTATATTCAGGATGTAATGAAAGAGGAATAAGCTTGACTCAATCAAACTGTAGCGTCATATTAATCACGTAAATGTTTGAAGTGAAGGATATTGCTGTATTAACACATTTGTTTTTTTTTTTTTCGCAAATGTATAAAAAAACCTTCTGTAGTTGATTAAACCACATATGTGTATCGACATATGTAACGCAAATTTTCTACTGCGTATTTTGGTTGGATCAATGCATTTTTATCCGCAGTGTGGTGAACGACAGAATACAACTTATTTCCGGAAAGTGTAAATAGTATCCGCTAACGGAATAATTCCATTAACCCACAAAAATGCTTATATAACATAAGATCTCTCAAGAATAACTCTACTACCCTACATGCACTAAACCCTGGTACCTAGAGCCCGAACGTCCGTTGTCGTAAACATAAATTCAAATTTATGCATACGAAGTTTGACACCAGCGGTCTCCTAACGCGCCTTTCGAGGGAAAAGTCGAGAGAAATTTCCTTCGAATATAGAAAACGCGTAATGGCGGCTTCGAGTATAGATAATCTTCCACGAACCTATTTTGTCGATTTACACCTCGAGGGTACAGGTTTACAAAGCGCGTGAGGTATTATAAACGCAATATTGGTCGCCTTCGGCTTTTGAATCCTCCACTTCTCCTTCGGCAAATACTCGATCTGTTGCAGGAATGGCCTTGTCGCCCGCAAACAAAGTTTTATTACGCGTTCTTCAGCTCGCCGCTCTTGTATCCTGCTGTTCGCTGCATCTTAATATTACGTATTTGAGGCAGATGTGAGGAGATTATGAATATTTCAGTGGAATGCGACGACGAAAATATGTAAATGTAGTCGCTTTCGAGGAAATGATGTGATGGTTTGAATAAATTGGGAAAATGCTAATGTTGGACGTATTTACTTCTTAACAATTATGACGAATATAAAGTCAACAAAAGAGCAAACCGTAAGATTGAATTAAGACTTCAATTAATAGGGGGAAAATGATATAGTACTAACAAAAGATGTAAGAAATAGGGTGATCCATATCCGACACTGTTTTACTTTTATATCGTCTTTACCGTGTAAAACCCCAAAATAAGATCATTAGAATAAAAGATATGAACATGATTTCAATGTTCCTCAAATACATATCGTCATAAAAACTAGTTAATCCGCTGTAAGTAAAGAATAAATTTCTTTTTCTTCTTCTTCACTTAAGGTTTTGGGCATTTTACTTACTTATATAATATTGAACCAAAGATTATTCTTGACGAACAGTTAGTCGTATTGAGATGGTGCTTTCAAGTAGGAAACCAGCAAAAATTTGGACCCATTGTAATAATGAAACTTCTGATGGGTTCAAATTACAATTATATATAAGAATCTTCTGAAGAAAAAAAACAAAGTATGAAAGTTAGTGTGTAGTCTTCTTCAGGTTTTAGGCACTTTGTCTGTTACGATACCCATCTTTTATTTGGTCTGCCTACACTCCTTCTTCTTAAACATCTGTAAAATCTTGCTCTGACTGGCAACCTCATCACTTGCATTCGTTGTATGTGTTTCTTCTACTTATTTTTGTTTTCCTATTCTCTCAGTTATGACGATGATTAGTTCTGTTCTTATATCCACATTTCTTATTCTATCAGATCTTGTGTCTCCTTTCCTGTTTCGTTTTTTAATGTTCTGCTAATCATTCCACAGATATGTGTGAATTTATTCATTTTTTTCTTCTCTGTCTTTGATTCGATCATAAGATACATCGCAACCTAAATACTTACAGTATTTCATCGGTTCCAGTACAGTATCGTTTATGGCAATTTTTTCCCTAATTGAGTATTTACCCAGGAAAGCCATGGTTTTGGTTTTATTTGCCAACATTTTCATTTTATAGTTTTGGCAGATCTTTTGCAGATATCCCTTTCTGTAGGTCATCCTCTGTTTTCGTTAGGCACTAAGTCGTTACTATATAAGACAGAATTTAGGGTGGTGTTCTGGTCTAAAGGTATTTTTTTAGGGCATATCTTTCTCCATTCCTTTATAATAGCATCAATATATATGTTAAATAAAGTTGGACCACACAGCAACCTTGTCTAACCCCTTTGTTTGTTGGTATTTACCTAGTTAATCTTCCGCCTATATCTACCATAATCTTCTAGTCAGTGTATAAACCCTGTATGGCTCTAATTAAATGGTGTTGATATCCCTGTTCTTTCATTATATCCCATAATTTACATCTGTTTACATTATCTAAAGCTTTGTCGAAGTCTATAAACCATATGTCTCTTTCTCTGTTGTACTTCCTGTGCTTTTCTATATTTTATTGTAGAGTGAATATTTCATCTGTGGTTGATCCGCCTTTTTTAAAGCCCATTTTGTTCCTCTTTTATTAGTTCTTCTGCTATGATTTTCAAAGAATAAATTTATTTGCATATTCTCTATATTTATTGTTATCATATGCTATCATTTTCTTATTAATTAGATTATTTAATTGTTCTCACACCGTAAAATTGGCCAACTTTTGTAGATTTTAAGATTTTTTTTTGTACATGCAATTTAAAATTAAAAGACTAAACTGCCTCTTCAACAGTGCGATCAATAACTACACGAGTTCTCATATATTTGGCAAAAATATTTAAAACTATAACGGTGGTAGTTATTTTCATGGTGCCAAAGTTACCTAACTTTCGTGCAACTTGCAAATGAAGTTGGATGGTTATAAAGCCAACTTAGACACCAAATACTAAAAGCAAAGTTTTCACAATGTACAAGAATGTAACAGACACAGCGCTGCTGAACCTATCCAAATAAAGCTTTATTTTTTGGTAACAAACAATAAAATTCTCTCAAAACTTAAAATAGATTCTGTATGCCACTGAAAAATTATATCATGCTAATCATTCTCACACTTTTCGCATACGTAACAACCTGCTTTGCTGCGTTTGTTTAATACACCCCAGATCCGCTTTTTAAATAAGACGCATCGAATCCATTCTAAACCTTTCTGATATCAGAGGTCATATTTGCAAATGGTGCATATATTGTCGTTGTCGTTAGAACTTGGAGCTGGCTGTGGCTAATCAACATGTGCACTCCCCTTGTTTCGTCTTTTTCGGCTTGCTTTCTTTTCCTGCTCCTCTTTCGCGCGGATTCTAAATCTTTTTGTAGGTTTGACAACACTACTCGTTTCATTCTAGGCTTTTTCTATGTAATCGAATTGTGAGCTTACCTAATGGTTTCTGTATCAATGTCTTCTGTGGAAGAAAGCGAAATCAGCTTAAGAACTTTCCTTGAACTCTCACAAAACATGTACTTTTCTTATCTTTATTGCCAATTGCGTTGCTGTTCAAAGGCGCTCAGAGAGTGAGAAAGAACTGCATGAGAATTATTCCTTTTATTCGATATACAGCGATTGCATGAAATTGGTTGGATTCGCCGGAATCATTATGAAAATACTATTCTCAGGTACTCTATGCATGGCTCCACTCGTTTTATTCCGTGAAGGACTAACACTTTTCTGGAACCGGAATCATCTGTTAGATTAATCTTATGGAAGTAGAAAATTTTATTTGGTGGTACAGTCTTTAATTTCTCTCGGAGGATGTTGAACAAATAATTTACAGCCTTTCGTGTCACTGAAGCACGTGAACGTTTAATGTTTCTTCTCAGGTGTTTTGGGTGTTTATGGCGAACCATAAAACAATCTATGAAATCTTTTTCTGAGATATTTCCCATAAATGCATTTATCCTACCTTATTTATCTAAATAGCTCTTAATGATAAGACTCACATCTAGCTTGGACAATGGATAGGACCACGTTGTGGGGTTGCTTATTGTGTTCACAATTGCGGCTTCCTCAGCAGTGTTAAGAACGATTGGACGACCAACAGAATTAACACGTCTTTTATATTACTTATTCTGAAGTATACTACGTGGTACCCTGTGTCTTTAACTTACCATTGCGTTGGTAATATAGTTTGCAATATCTGCCAGTGCTTGTTCGAGATTTTCTGGATTCTATCGTTGGTAGCTTCTATTGCGAACAATTTTTCGGTCTCTGTAGTACATCATTGACTTCCTACAATATTAGCAAACAAACGTGAATTAACTCATATGCTACGGGCAGCCAGAAATGTGTATATTACACTTGCCCCATCCGTCGTAATCAGCCATAATAGTGAAGTTGTCTGGTTTTACTTTAGTATATTAATTGAAAGTTGCTAGATAATATTAACTTCAACATATACACTATCGCTCATAGGTCTAAGACCACCTATCGTCGAGATGTAGCAATATATTAGAAGAAAATAATATCGTGGCAATACAATTATAGTTTTAACATATGATGTGAGACTATTTTTAAGATTACAGAAACTGTAAGTGTATCGTTGGTTGATATAAATCCTTTGCTTTTGTACAAACATGTGGATCCGCATAAACTTTGATGAAAGTACCTACTTGTTTAAATTTAATTTAATAGCTTACATTTCTGTGAATTGTAATGCACATCTGTTTCTATGTATTCCTAAGAAATGTTTTCAATCAAATTCACAAAATCTTTCCAATTACGTGATCGTTAACTGGTAGTGTAGTTCGATAGTACAGTAACTGTTATCCCTTCTGGTTGCTTAGTTTCTGTTTATTCGACAATGGAAAGATATCAGAAAACAGGTAGACATTTTGATCATCTAACAACTACCGAAGATCAACTGTGGTAACCGGTAAATCAGCGACTTACATAATGTGCGCGGATATTAATAGTACCCCTAGAAATAGTGTCCCGGTACACGCATTAAAAGGACGTATCGCTACTAGTTTGTAAAGATTATGAAATAAAACGATTTAATTGGGTTGGGAGACATAACTACTGGGCTGAGGAAAATTGAGCAAATGTTCTTTTGAGCCAAAAATTTGAATTCGATTTTTCTTTTGGCAATAAACAACGAATTTGTGTTCGTTGAATATCTGAAGCAAAAAATATTTCCATAGGTTGACGATTGCAAGCACTGTGTGGATGTACAATTCACAGGTATAGCAGTAAACTCCACTCACACAAATTAATTAATTATGCGGAACGCAGCGTTTCGAGAGCACGTGGGCTCCCATTGCCAACCGTGTTACCGACTCAGTCGGTAACACGGTCGGTAAAACGCTGCGTTCCGCATAATTAATTAATTTGTGTGAGTGGAGTTTACTGCTATACCTGTGAATTTCCATAGGTCGTGGTGCCATCTGCAAAGCACAGGGAAGGTCGATGATACGGGTACGTCTTTCTGTGAGTGGGGTAAGAAACTTAGTAAGACCTGAAGGAGTATTGAATCAATTTATTTTTCAGCATGATAACGATGTCTAATATTTTTGGAAGCTCCGCAAGAACTTTTTGTAATAGTAAGAGGAGGGCGTTGTGAAAGATATAGTTTAGCTATCACTGTATAGAGAAATTGTGGGAAGAACTATGCAGGAAAGTATGTAAACAGAGCCTAAATACAGAACAGCACTTATGGAAGGCTCTTCGTTCTGAGTGGATTCAAATTAGCACAGAAACCTTAAATAAACTAGTAAAAGCAATGCTAAAATTATGTCAAACCTTAGTAAAACACAAGGGTACTTTTTTGACGAAATTACTTGAACGCATGAACATATTTTTATTACAAAAACTACTCGCGATATATTTCGAACTGACATTCATTTATATCGATTTTTCAACCTTCCAATCTCTTTTTTTCTTTTGTGTAATTGATATAATTGCGTATTATAAGAGTGTTGTGAATATAATAGCGGCAATGTTTCCAATAAAAAAAACATCTCAAGTTCTTCGACCGTAAGTAATCTCTAAAAAATTACATCGTTATTCTATTGACCGAAGGCGTTATATCCAATGGGCCTATAAACGTGGCTACAACATTCCAGGCGATGCGGTGCGCTGTCAAAATATGTACATTCCCCGATATTTTTCAACGGCACGTTGCGTAATGGATGTTTTTAATCTTTTCATTGGTTCACCGAATGGCAGAGCAAGGTCGCGTTTTAGGCCCTTGATGAGAGATGATGATAAATTACCTGGTAATTCGCAGATGAATGAGGCGATGGCTGGCCCTCCGCAGGGTAGAGCGTGCCAACGGAAATCGGCCGCTGGGTCCATCGCTACGCAAAGCGGATCGCTTCCTACCGGAATAGCTTCCTGCCAGTGATTGTCGCTGCTCAAAGGTCGGAAGTCGCTGTAAGTAATGGTGACGATAAGTGTTAATGGTTCTCGACATTTCATATTACATAGGTATTTTTTTTTGCTCGCGAAATCGTGTGTCAAACTACGTGACAAATAGGGAAACATAGCAAGTTATAATCAGAAAAAGATATATTGATATTTTACGTCTATTAGGTTTTGTTGTTATATTACGAATTAGTTCATAAAAATATAGTCATGCATTTTCCTATAAATATCTCCAATAATCAGATTTCAATATTTCAATTGAAATACAGCAAAATTTATAATATGTTTCTAATTAACGGATGGCCATATTGCGAGAGCGTTGCAATAGTATGTAACAAAATCGAACTGCATTCATAACGCGAATAATGATTACGTTGTAGCGATACGATTCGAATTGCTAAATTCAATAATATGCAATAACCATTATTGACTAGAATTTACTAGAGTTGAAATTGTTTTTCAACCTATAATCGATAGTTATATCTAATATTCTAGAATTGGGAGCAATATCAAGATTTAATAATTAGAAATGTGTTTGTACGTGACATAATTACAAATGGGTTTTATAAATATGCGTGAATAATACTGCATACTTTTTAAACTCATTTGCTAGAATGTTATTTTTCTGAAATTAATAGGACAGTTATCGTATTTTATTCGTATCGTGATACTTGATAACAATATTTTATCAAATGCATACATATATTTTAATATGCGAGCCCCATTAATTTACACAAACTATATTAACAACATATGCAAGTTTATTATCGTTTATGTACATGCACCATTTATGATCGCGACCTTTATGAGTGAGCATAGACGATACGGACGCAGGAATGCTTACACATAAAATAATAAAAAAAAATTTACTACATAACGTGTTGAAACATTTACTGTTTTAAGAAGTTTCCACAAAATCGCAAACTGGGTAGCATATATTGAATATTAGAGTCATTACATATGTTTCCACACTTGCTTCAGTCAAGTGAGTACAGCGTACGGAATAAATATTTCTTAATGATGAAACAGACCGTTCCACATCGAATGATGTTATATCTGCAAATTTAAAGTAATCCTTGTGACAATTTAATGGATCTTTCGACCCACCTTCACAATAAATACTTTTCGTATTATACTTTTAATTTTTCTCGCTCTCCCCTGTACATAGGTGTGAGACATCATCCGCAATTTGGACAGAATCCACAAACGACATAAAATCATTTTGTAATTTTACAATTCCCTCCGCTAATCCATAATAGTTCTTGCGAATACTTTCTAAATCACATTTTACCTAATTATCTTGTTACTTTTTCTGGTTTTTCTTGATAGCTTTGGCGTGTCTCGGATTGAATTGTAAAACTGCCTTCTTTACATTATCAAAATGTTCGCAGTAGTAAAACGCAGCCTTTAACAATGTTCCCTGACGCGTAGTGTTACCCAATGCTGTGGTGGTTCAGGCACTTTGGGACACCGTTCGTGAAATCCTTTTGTACGTTTTGGGGTTAGAAACGTCAAATAGTTGTCGCACACATTTAAGCCTGTCGCCTTCGTATTTTAAAACTGATATACTCGTTATTACGTTTTCTAGTTTATTCAAAGAAATGCGACATTTTCTAAGTATGTGTGTACTGATAAGCACACGACGACCTATCGAATAATACTGAACAAGCGTGTTTTAATATGGGTACTCGATTCTCCGTGCCGCCCGGTTGATCCCTGCACGTTGTTCTCCGCACGGTACTGAAACTTACCCCTCTTTGCCGAGACTATCAAAAACTAATATTTACTTATGATAAGTTGGCAGTCATTTGGTAGTTAGACACCGTTTTGCCAAAAGATCTGTTAAATTTAATCAAAAATGGTCAGATGAAGTGCGACAAATATTAAAATTCGTAATATGGTAATCGCTAAATATTCTCGGGGTAAAAGAATACGTTAAATTCCGGATGAATTAGATTTGGCTAAGCCATTTGACTCAGCCAAATCGTGACAGTGGAAGACAGAAGAATCATATGACGGATTTCCATCCACAACACACGGAGAACTCCTTTACATTTTTACGACATTATTGAAGGTACTTATTAATTTAATTGGTAAGAACTTGCGTTTAATAATATTGTGCCTTCTAAGATATTACAATATTTCTACAGACATTGTGACATCTAGGTACTAAGGCGATTTAACTCATATTCAGTTTCATTGTGTAGTTGGTAGCACAATGTGACAGTAACATAGAGGTCGTGGGTTCAAATCCTACCGTAACTGATATTTTTTTCAGGAAATTTAAAAACATAGGATAAATGTACGAAAATCGTAATTTTACCATTACTAATATCAACGGTAGCTTCATCTTAATATTAATATTAATTTAATCACCAATAGATATCGCTTGTATTCAGATATATTCAAGGTATAATATGCAACATAATACGTAAATTCTTTCACACCTATTTTGTCCACCACTGTTTAAGATCTTTCTTTTTAGCCAGGTGATATTAAAATACCTGAAAGTTGTCGTTGCAATATAATTAATTTGATCGTGTTTGTGATGAAATTAAAAACATTTTTTAGAAAATGTCGATATTATTAGCCAAACTTTAAAAGGACCATATAAGAAAATCTACGTATGCTCCTCTCGCTTGCTTAGATTTTTTTTCATGTAAAATTGTTTTTATAAGCTTAATACTACATATAAGATGGTATGAATCTGTCAATTTAAAGCAGATCCCGAAGCTGTATTTTTGTCCATCACTCATGCATTGAAAGGTTTGTTTAAGACCTTATTTTTAGCATAAAATTGTTGTTAAGGACAATTATCAACACTTTTTAGAATTCCCAAACAACTTACTGTTTGTAGTAAGTTCTGGGTATTTCTAAGATTATGCGTCTTTTATAAATGATCTTATACATCTTTAACAAAAGAAAAAATAATTAATACCGGTGCCGGTTACGAATTTAATCAAAGCATTTATTAAAAACTTCTAATTTAAAAACGTGATTTCGTGGATCTTCCATTCGTTCAACTTTTTCATGAATAAATTTTACCTCTACAAAAAAAGGACTTCACCGTTAACGCCCCAGTTCTATCTGCAAGGTTTATTTTTATCGCCGTATTTTCTCAAACGAATTTCGCTTTCGCTCGCGGAAAATGCCTAGCGCGTTGTTAATTTCTTAGAGGATCAAATCGTATCGCAGACGAAATTTAAAAAAAACATCAACGATTTAATCAAGCAAAAAAAAGCTTCAAGATGGGTCGTTCGAAATATTCCGTTGTACTCAGTTGATTTAATATTTAATTTGAGGGACAGACTATATTTTAATATTTCTATTTTGTGCAGGAAATGCAATAAAGGTGCTCAATCTCATCAATTTCGCCGTGATATTCATATATAATAATCTCACCCATTAATCGAGAAATGCTTGTGTTCTTATTCTTATCCATTGTCAAAAATCATCAACCTTGTGAATCGAAAATTGAACCTGCATAATCATCGACCCTTCTTGAGGCAGAATGTATTTTACTCACAATTCTTATTTGGTAAATATAATAATGGAATACGTGATACCAATTTATGCAAACAATGCATAGTTCTGTAGTTATCATTCAAGGTTTAAAACGCTGTTAAATACAGCTTCTCATGGTATTGGTGAAACCATTCACGAGGAAGACAATATGAAGAGACAAAAAACACTAACACACGGACATGTTTCTGCCCAGCCTGCGTCATTAGCGTGGTTTCGAACGGTTTTTCTCTCAACACATTGCAATTCCTTCTCTTTTGCTATCACCATATCTAACCCTACAGTTCAAATGATTATTCTTGGGGCTAAGTAGTGCCAAAAGAAACACTTGCCTGCAAAGTCAGATACAGCGAAAAATAGCGGATACAGCCTCCCAGCCTTCCCACGAGCAACACATGGATTGCTACTCCTGAGAGGGCGCGTGAACAAGGGCAGTGCATAGGATAAACTGCACATACCTTGACAAAAACACATCTGAAAATGCCTATAACATACTACCAGAGATAAAAACGCTGTTAAATACAGTTCTCATTGTATTGATGATATCATGCACAAGAAATACAATGCAAGAGACAAAATACGCTAACGCACGTTATCAGCGTGGTTTCGAACGGCTTTTTGCTCAACATATTGCAATTCCCTCTCTGCTGATGTCACCATATCTAACCCTGCAGTTCAAGTGATTATTCTGGGCGCTAACTAGTGCCAAAGGAGTAGAACACTTGTCTAAAAAGTCAGATACAGAGAAAACAAACGGGTACAGTTTCCCACCCATCTTATGAGCTCATACCATGGTATTGGTGACTGATTCCACCAATACCATGAAAAGCTGTATTTAACAGCATTTTTATCTTTGGTGTTATTTTCTAGGCATTTCCAGATGTTTTTAATACCTTACGGTAAGCTTGAGAAATCATTCACATGTGCAGTGTCCGTGTGCGTGCCTCTCTCGGGACTAGCAATCCATGTATTGCTCGTGAGAAGGGTGGGAAACTGTACCAAGAATAATCACTTGATCTGTGTAGTGGTAACAGCAAAGAGGGAATTACAATGTGTTGAGCAAAAAACCGCTCGAAACTATGCAGATGACGCCGGATAGGCAGAAACAGCGTTTTTTTGTCTCTTCACATTTTCTTTCTCGTGAATGATTTCACCAATACCATGAGAAGCTGTATTTAACAGCGTTTTTATCTTTAGTGTTGTTATCTAAGCATTTCTAAATGTATTTGTAGTTATCATTGTTTAAAAAGAGATATAACACATCAAAGTTGTATAACAAAAGACCAAGCAGCCTATACTGTTCATCTGCTTAAAACAGTACATTCATTAGGATTGAATGAAAATACTGGAGCATGCAATTCTGAAAGATAAAATTGAGGCACAGATGGTAGAAGGTGATTCTAGCACATTTCAGTGTTTAGTATTCAGCTAATTTTCGCCAGAAATCGTATTTGTTTTCATATTCCGCTCACTGCTTTAAATATGAAACTACTCCTATTTAACTTCGGAAGGGCCTCTTATCATGAAAGAAAACACCTCACCAAAAGTTCATTTCTTCTTATTTTTATGTATGAGTTCCAAGATTATATATTTAAAAGTAGTTACATACAGATTTTTTTATTTTTATATTTATGTATTTATAAAAGCTATATTATATAATGCATGTGCATAATTGTATATGAGCACACGAGTGTGTATTAGCTTCTAAATGTTGTACGTCCTTCTTTCTTCGACTCGAGATGTTTGGACCGATGGTCCGTCTTGGTCTAATGATATCGAGGGATTCAATTGTCACTTGTTTAAGGATGTATTATCGTTATTCTTCCACACGATGTTGTGTCCAATCATATATTTTAATTTCTTTTTGTACGCCGCATATTTGATTTATTATATGTTTAATGTTTTTGTTGTTAGTATTTGTGAGAACGCAAATCGAAAGATGTGAATGGGATTTTCTTCTGGTCTTGTGACTGTGTACATCTTTACTCTTTGTCAGTTTTATTTGGTTTTGAAAAGTGTTTTCAATTTTATACAGCATCAGGAGGCTGTTTGCTGTTAGTAATTGATGTTCAATTACTGAGTTTTTTATATAAAGTCTGTGTTGGTGTTCGTAGCTACTATAAGGAGTACAGCATTTTAAGGATTTTAGTTTATTGTTTTGTAGCATATTTAGATTTGATTTAGAGGTATCTCCCCAAAAGGTAATCAAATAATTATTGCTAGAATAACGAGTTATATATATAGGTTTCCCTAGTGGGTTTGGTAATGTATGACTAATATTTGCTACAGCAGCTATTGCTTTTGTGTTCCGTTTTACCAACGCGTTCTAATTTAGATTGCTTTTAGTTCCAGATACGTTATTTCGTTTGTTTCCTTTATTGTTTGGAATCTTATTTTTCTCTCCATTTCCGTTATTTTTTCCTTCTTGTGAACACCATATATTCGGTTCTGCTTTCATTTATGGTTAGTAATTTGTAGTACGATTCTTCAATTTGCTTCATATCCTCATCTATATGTGATTGAATTTCTATTTCGTTTGTTCCTCTTTTTTTGCTGATTGTAGAACAAATTTTGTTGGTGTTACGTTATCTAAAAAATTGTAGGGAAGATGCAAAATCGAAGTAATTTCAGATTCGAAACCACCTCGTCCTGCATCGTCAAACCCTCACGAAACTGATTATGTGGTATCTGGTCGTTTTCTGAGATATTTCTTATTGTAGTTCCTCAGAGAAATTTTGTTGACATTTCTGAGAACAGATTAAGTAGCTAATAACTTGTACAGCAAGTAATGCAGCAACAGCGTACCAAATTGAACCAAAAGCCCTATAGGAGGGGATTTGATTCTTAGTTTTGATAATCGTACAACACTCACTCAGCGATGTATAGCTGTGATTGAAGCTGTACATCCTTTAAAAGTGATAAAAGTTATGACAGGTCACACTTTTAATGGTCTATGGTATCTTATTTCCTTTTTTGTAGGCTTCTTCATCTACAAAATCTGATGAAAATCCCCTACAGAGTGAACGATGCGATTTTATTCTTCTGCACTCCTAGTTTATAGTCCATATCCCACCCTGTTGATGGGTGCAACATGTTGAATTTAGTTTCTAATAAAGAAAATCGTGTTTCAAAACTGTAACTGAATAGGGCTCTTAACAGCATTTATGTTATGATTTTTGTTCAAAACAAAAACGCAAAAGCCTAGAAAAAACCGCCTGTGTATGTAACATCGATTTAAGTGACAGTGGAAAAGAGTCTGACGCCGGTCACCTACTATGAAACAGTAAGTGATTAACTGGTTTATTATTTTTCGTAGTTATTTTATTTTGCGTAACGACAAGTTAATACGATGAAATAAAGAATTATATAAGTATAAGAAACATTTCGTTGGTTGTTTGCTTGCACCAAGATGATAATTTTTATTTGTTTGAAGATATTATTGTTGTATAACTTTCTGAAACTTCTCCGAATAATAAAAATAACACAATCTCCTATTATAAATATAGCCAAATACAACAAGATTGGCTTAAGAAAGACATCACAGGGAACGAAATGTGAACTTTTTTCATTATGAATTTATTCTGTAACCAAACGATATGGTTTTTCTATTTTCATTCAAGGCTATTTATTCGCCAGACTCTGGCAAAACAAGTCGCAAAAGCTTCTTTATGTTTTTGTACTCCACCAACATAAATGTAACTTCAATAGGTTTTTTTTGTTGTCTAGACTGAAAGTTCTTTTATATTTTTTACTCGGCTAATATAAAGGTATTTCCATTAGCGTTTTTGCCTATATTGAGATCTTTGTAAGGATTTCAACCCACATTAGACTTCTTCAGTAGACTGAATTGTGTAGAAATATTTAAAAAAGGTAGAAGAAACGCTGGAACCGATGTATTATTTTGAAAGAGACGACATTGAATAGTCTTCAAGATTAGATGATTTTTACAATACATTGTTACGTAACTACGTTTTACTTTGCATAAAAGCCATTTCGTACTTGAATTATCGCAAGGTTAAAGGCAACCACCTTAGACCGCAAATAACTTTTAATTACCTTACGATTCATTGATGGTAACTTTGTCGGGGAGTCATTTAGCGGTTTGGAATTCGCTTCAAGCGAATTCAAGAACTTTGATATAAATAAAGTTTAGCGTTGACGTCGTGAGATCCTGCGCAAATAGAATAATAAAAGAAGCCGTCGTGTTTGTAAAATACCCCAGATAATGAGATTTGGGTTTAACCGAGGTGTTGTCGGATTCCTCGATCTAACGCCGCAGTAATCGAGCAACAACGTGCCTTCAGACACACCCCAAACAAACAATGAGAGTAAACTTATACGTTACATATCTATCACTCTTCTCTGAGCTGGATTTTCCAGTTTCTAAATATGTAATTTAAAATAGTTTTTGTAAAACCAATAGATTTATGATGATAAATGAACGTTTTAAGTGGCTTCTCAAACCGAAATTTATTATCGTTTCAGAATATTTCCTACAAAAATTACTTTCTGTTAGAAATAGAAAAATTATGTAAAATTGTACATTCTTGCAAATAATAAGAAATCTAACCGAATAATTAACAGTTTTTGTTATTATCAGCAGTTATATATACATATATTGAAAGCTTTTAATTAAAACAGTCCACTATTTAAAATTAAATTGTACTGCATGAAATTTTAAATATGTTATGAAATATGGAAAATTATGTATTTTAGAAGAATTTAAAAAAGAAAAAGTTTTCAAGTCCTAAGATTCTTCGTCAAAAAATTAACAAAGAGCATTCAAATGACGATTGCAAGGACTGTGTGGATGTACAATTCACAGGTATAGCAGTAAACTCCACTCACAAAAATTAATTAATTATGCGGAACGCAGCGTTTCGAGAGCACGTGGGCATTGTCAACCGTGAGCATTCAGTGAATGGGTGCTCACTTTTTGAGAATATTTTTTTTATTTTGAGAACTCCGAAAAACCTAGGACTAATAACAAGTAAGAAAAATTACTCGATATATCTGGGAGGGATTTTTTACTTTTTCGTATATGCATCAATTATTGAAATATCTTTTAGTTCAAGTTCCAAATAAAGATTCTTATAATTTGCCAGCTTTTTAGTTGTTGCCATGCATATGGTTAACTGAAATCAATAATCTCACCTGAACAACTGAAATGTAGTTACTTTATACTTTTAGTTATTGCAGGTTGATCTCAAAACTATTGGAGTTTATACATCTCAAAAACCGTTACGTAACGCCATGCGCATTAGTTATTTTATAATATAATATTATACTTCGAACGTGTTTGCAACTGCGCCGTGAGTTATAATTTGGCAAGCCGCTATAAAATGTACGTACTATAGGCATACAACTTTGCTTCCTTCGTTTTTATTATAAGAAAACAGGTTCTACATTTACGAGTCAAAATATTGTCCATCGTTGGCCACTACTTTCTTCCATCTTTCTAGCAATGTTCGAATCAGGTGTCAGAAAAATGCTCATCTTTTGAGGCGATCCACGTACCGATTCAATTTTCGACATCTTCATAAGACCGTAAGTGTTGGTCAGCCAGGTCGTGTGCCATTGATCGAAACAAGTGATAGTCTGACGGAGCAATGTCTGGGGAATACGGAGGTGGGATGGAACTTCCCATTTCAGTATTTCCACATACATCTGACGCCGAGTTGATTCTGCCAAATACAGAGCAAGATCTTGCAGCAGCGAATATTCGGTTTGACCGTCGATGTGGAAGCATGGCCTGGAAGTCCCCTTCATTTTCTGCACTTGGGATTATCGTAATGAACCCATTTTTCGTTTTCAGTCACAATGTGATGCAGAAATCGCTTCCGTTTTTGCCGTTCAGGCAGTAGTTCACAGGCAAAAAATCGCCGTTCAATATATCTCGGCCCTAACTAGTACGGCATCCAATTTCTTTACTTCTGAATCATTCTTGTTGAGTCACCCCTAATTATGCTGTCAAATCATCTTGTGTTTGGCACGAGTCTTCATTAAGTAACGCCTCAAATTCTGTATTTGTGAAAAACTTCGACCGCCATGCCGATCTTCGATGTCAAAATCACCATTCTTGAAGCGTTTAAGCCACTCACAGCACGTTCCTTCACTAACAGAGGTCTCGCCATAAGTGGTTGAGAGCATTCGATGAGTCTCCGCTGCAGATTTCGTTATATTGAAGCAGAAAATTAAAACTTCCCTGGTTTGTAGCCTGACATTTTCAATCGAGAATAACTTTACAAAGCGGATACAAATGAACCAATGTTTCGATGACATTGTGTTGACAAATACCTAAGCCTATTGTAATGACATCTACGTCTGTGTATTTAAAGCATCACGTACCGCGCTAAAACCATTTATTGGTTTGCTATGTTTTACAGTATAACATGCGTCAGATGTGCACCCAACACACATGTGCTTACAAGGGAGAAGGTACTAAAAATTTATCAATTTAATGAAAAACTATGTAAAATACCAATTTCCGTTTCTGCAAAGAAATTGTTATAGTGGCTGAAAAATTATGATTAAATTTGGAATGGGAAGGACTAATTATTTTAAGGGGAGTTTAAATTTATTTATTAATTTAAGTTTTGGAATTTGAAAACCAATATAGAACGTTGAACAGGATTGACCTATTATCCAGTATTAAATATTACGCTTACAGTTTAAAATATATTGCAGAAGGGTAGTTGAAATAGATGACTATGCATTTACTTAAGGACCACTGCATATGTAATGTTATCGATTGGAAAATAATTTAGTAAAATAAATATTTTGATATACTAATAACAGCGAGACAACAACATAATAGTAGCCTAATATCAATTGATACGTCATTAAACAATTCAATAAATTATGTGTACAAACAAAAATATTCCCGGCGCTGCCACCAAAACGCGTCTGTTTGTTAATGTCAAACGCAGAAGCAGCAATTTATTTTGAAAATAATTATACAAAATGAGGTGGTGTGATTATTTGCTAAATAGTACAGTAAATATTTTATCTGGAGTGGTAGTTTTACAGTTTTAATATGCGACGGATATTCCGTAAACGTTACGTTTTAATATTCGTTCCTATTATATGTTCGGCATTGTGTAATTTCGCAACACGTCGTAGTATAAAATCGGCTATTGAAGAACAGAAAAGATCAATATGATACTTACGTCCAGGTAAAGTTGGGCTTGTCGCTATTCTTCTGAAGTCCAATCCAGACGCCGCTGGTGATGTCGAGTTCTTTGAGGTACGCCCTGATTGCGTCAAACTGTGAAGTGGAATCGACTGTAACACAAAACAGAATACCGTTACAAAGGTGAATGGAAAAATCCTACGAATTGGATAAAGAAGGAAGGAAAGAATTCCATCGAAGGATGGACACATTTGAGGGACACGGTTTCTTTCATTGTATAAGACTTGGTATGTAATTTGCGATTGTTTATGAATCCTATATGTGTTTTCTTAATAATATAAGAATTGTTGATATGATAAGCTGATATTATAGCCCTCCATATTTATGATTAATACCCGAGAGACGTGTAAATTGTTTAAAAATCCCGCCCTTTGTTTGTGCTGCTGTTGGTTCCTTTTGGACCTAAAAATATATGTATAGCTGAATGTCATTAGCAAGTATTGAGATAGCCTTAAAGGTTTGGTAAATACAGTGTACTATTGATGGAGTACTAAATGCGAATGGAAAATTCTAGATTTGGGAATTTCTAATTTTGTCGGAGTGTAAGTTGTACCGGGCAGTTTGCGTTTTGTTAAGAGAGACATTCGTGATCTCAAGTTTCACATTTTCTTCGATGGAGCAACCGAACCGGTAAGGACTAAGGATTTCTTTACTAAATTTAATTTTAATCCATTGGACTTTGACGCAATAGTTATTAATACGAATACTATTAATTTACCCATTTTAATATGTTGTCTCGACGTACATTTTACATTTCTAGGTACAATATTTTATTTAAGCATGTTCTTATAATTTACTTCAATAATAAAAACTAATTCAGGGGTTTTTGGCAGCTATTATTAAAATTTTGCGCCAGAAGTAAACGTGACCATCGTCACAATTGATTATAAAATATTCTCTTTGCTTCGTAAGAGGATTACAAGAACTACATTTTCTGTTGTCAAACAATGTTATGATTTTGTTGTAATCAAGAAAATATCTTCCGCTAATGTAGTTCCCCCATAAAATAGCTCTTAAGCAGGTCGAACTTCACTACCTAGATTTCCAGAGATAACAAGCTCCAAATATTTAAACTGGTTCGTTTGTTCGATCGTCCTTTGGCCAACCTCCAGTTTACATTTTTACATTTTAGCGGTTCTTTGGATGTCACTGTCTAGTGACATTTGGTTTTTTCAGTATTGATAATCATATTCAGTTGTTTTGTTTATTGATTAAAGGAGTGAAGTAATCTTTGCAAGTTGTCTTCAGAATCATTATTTTATCCATAATCATGTTGAATATAAATAGGCTAAGTGAGTCGCTATGTCTTATACGGGTACGTATTTGTATTTCCTTGGATAATTCATTTCCCACCTTTATCATCGTTCTGTTGTGGCTGTTAATGTCGTGGATTAGTTTTATCAGCTCTGGCCTTATTTCTCTTCCTCTCATTATCTCTGTTATGTCCGCTAAACGAGCTCGATCCAAAGCTTTTGTCATATCCACAAAATACATGAACGCTGGTTTATTAAACTCCAGCGATTTTTCTGCTATTTGTCTGACAATGAAGATTGCGTCGATAGCGAACCTATTTTTTCGAAAGCGGGAGTATACAAATTAGTAATAGAGCCCGTAATGCCATACGCTGCTGAAACAAGACCAGACACTTCCAAGACGCAGCAAATGATGCAAACAGTGAAATGAAAATAATAAGAAGCATTCATGGAAAAACACTACTTGACAGAATCAGAAGCGAAGACCTACGATAACAAAACAAAATACAAGACGTGGGAAGCTGAATAAAAGAACAAAGAAAATGCTGGAACAAATACGTAAGCAGAATGGGTGCCAAAATAAAAAGAAATCAGGGTAGGCCATCAAGACGCTGTTGAAAGGAAGAAGAAAAAGAAGACAAGAAAAAGATAATTACCGTTTTCGGGCTTTTTTACTTAAACGATGAGATTACTAGTTGCATTTAGTCAATTTTTGTGATATATTTGAAAAATAATGGAATGTTGTTGACTCGATGTGAGTTCATCAAACAAAGGAGCGAAACAAAAAGGACTAGAATCTCACAATTTCTGAATTTCTTTAATTAATGGTACAGCGATCCACTTCGTGTAACAGATTTATACGTCTTTAGGTTCAGATATACTACAAATAACTATAAAGTAAAACAGATGTCTGTAACACCTATAAGAAGTACCGTAGTCGTAAGAAGATAATAAAAGTAAAATTAAAATAACATTAAAAATTTGTAAAGTTGAGCATAACTAAACAATTTACATCTCAGAACAGAAGAGTCGAAGATTGATTTTCCAGAATATCTGCCGGGGGGATGTGTAAATCTGTTACATTATTAATTGAAGGAATTCAGATATGTCATAGGTAAGGCAGGAAACTCGACACCATACAAATTAATAATGTATTCGGAACGCAGTGTTTTAAGAGTACATAGAATCTCATTGTCAACGGACTTAGCTACTTAGTTTGTGTGTTGTGGACTATACTGCAATACCTGTTATACAACCATAATGTCTTTGCAATCATTGTACTTCAAATATTGTGAGATTTTAGTCCTCTTTATTTCAGCCACTTCTTATTTGTGAAATATTTCCAATCTGTTTATTAACCCACCATTTCAATTCCTTTCATGAATTATTATAACGTAGGTTTTTCTGATATCGTGATTTCTCAACGGATATTATCATCTGATGTGGTAGAGAATAAAATTGGTAATATAAATTTGAAGAGGGGTGCAGGTCATGATATTATTCCAAGTTTATCTATTAAAAACTGTAAGATAGGTCTGGTTTTGCCTTTAATAGTAATTTTTAATAAACCACTTTATCACGCAATTTTTCCGGATTTTTGGATGGCACAAATAACACGCATATGGAATTGAAAACTGCCTGTCTAATGGCTGCACGAATACAGAAAACTAGGAATTCCATCCGGTCCAGATGTTATTCTATTCTTCAACTTTTTGATAACAGAATGAACTTTCGATTCCGTTATACAGAGAATGTCTATCAAGGAAGTGTTTTTCACACAGCTTCTAAGAATGTAGAAACGAAGACGCTGCTGAAATAATCAGGAAATGCATTAACGATATTATACCGGTACTTAAGACTGACATCGCCATATTGCATCAACCCATAGCTAGATATTATGTGACAATTTCTATATTATCTGACTTTAGTGAGCTAAATACTGAGTCAATGGTATTTGTTTCGTTAGTACAAAAGTTTTGTTTTTTCAAACCAAAAAAGCTGTTTCATTGTTACATATGTAAATATTCTGCATTTTATTACATTTTTGAAAAATGGACTTAGTTAAAATCGCAAGTTGAAAATGAGAGCTTCTCACTGAAACTCTGATATATGTATGTACATCAAAATACCAGTGATGTTTCTTTCATTGAATATTGAGTGAACATTTGTTACCGTGAAAAACATCTGTTTTGCGTACTAAAGAAATTTGGAGTTGTTTACTTCTCATTATTAAGTATATTATTATATCATTGTACTACGTTCTTTTCTTCACTTATGGAAGTAAAACTCCGAGAATACGTCCTTAGTCACGTTCCTCCCATAACATTCAGTGTATTTCGGAACTTAACGTAAAGGTATACCGAAAGGTCCGAGAGATATCTTGCATAACTTGATTAAAAATTAAAACGAGAGATCCCGCGACAGGTACAGTATTAAACCAACGCAAATAAAATACAGACGTAGACCGAAAGAGGACTTTCTCATTGCATATTTCAGCAGACTTGTTACGCCTCAAGTACGGGGTAAAAGCCGCCGCAACGGGGTTGATAACTGCGTACGAGATATTACGAAATCGCTTTTATAAATATTACAGAAGCTACGTCCCAGATAAAGTACTCCATTGCAAGAGTCTCCCCTTTTTTCCATGCTCTGCAAGTATAAAGGCGACACATCAGATGACCCGGTTTATTCCTTGGCACGGAGAGGAGTCGATTAAGCTGGACTAGTACGACTTCTTTTAAGCTCACTATAGGACTTCTAGTACTTCGGCCATCAGCAAGTGTAATTGCTTTCTATTATGGAGGAGATTTGCATGTAGTTGAACTACTTTTCGCTGTTACTCTTGGTATTTTCGCTTGCAGATCCATAGTTTAATGGACAAGGAAGCAAAAGAAAGTCGAATCGGATACAAATAGAACAATAGAATAATATAGCACCGCTTCCGGTTTCCATTAAAATTTACATTTGAATAGATTTATGGCACATTATAAATTTATGCTGAAATAAGAATGTAAGTTAAAATTCACTTTATGTCAAACGGAATATTTTAACTTAAAACATCTTTGATCAGCGTGGTAATTAGGAAAACACAGTAGATACTAAGCAGTAGAAAATTGCTTTTAGGTCTTTGTAAGACATGGTATTTTCTATTTTAGTGGAAAATTTAATAAACAAATATTTTTGAAATATATACATTTGAATAACAAGAACGATATAATAGAACTGTCTAGTACCTGCTTGAGATCATATCTTTCGAAGATTTCAACAGATCAATAACTGTAATACTAAGGTAGTGTGCGTTTAATTTTTGATTATGCAATATATAAAAGTTGGTAGCACTAACTTAACGCACTTTAATTTACCGTACCACCAGGGACGAGTGAGTGACAGCCGACTGTTGAGTTTCACCATGCGCTGTCTTGCTCCATAAGATTACTCCATGAACGTCTATGACGAAGGACGCCTCTCCATTGTGCTTCATATCATACACATTTAAGCGACTTTCCTAAAATTGCCTGCACCCGCCAGATATCATATGCTTACCTAATACATCCAGCCCACATACTTGATTTAGTTGACGATGTATTTAGGAGGATGCCATGTTCTATGTGCTGAAAATGTTTATTACAGATCGGAGTTCGCAAACGACATTAGCTATACTGGTGCTACTGTGAGAAATCAAACAATATAACTTGGCGCATACGATTTCTACGTCATTACTCCGCCACGCACGCGCACTAGCCTCTCGTCATCCATGGGTTGCTATCTGTTAGCCGCGAGAGAAACCTACTTTCTGAACGGCCCTCGTACAATACTCTTAATTCCTTTGTATATATTATTACTTCATACCCTGCACTATAAATTAATTCGATTTCTTACAACACATACATATGTATATTCGAGAATTATTTATCTTAAATACGAGGGTGGATCTCTATGCTGTACCTCTGACCCCCTTACAGTAAAACTACAGTAGCATCATACTTTTTATTTTTCAACACTTCCTCTGCACTAATGGACTTGGTCCAACGGTGCTCCAACATCCCAACGACCCCCTGGAAAAATTTTGTCCAACCTCTGTAAACCACCTCTCTACAACTGACATCACTTCATAATTACTGGAAAATTTTGCCCCACGTATTACATCCGGCGAATATGGTGGATGCTCCATTAATTCAAATCCTGCTTGGTGTATAGCAGCCATAGCAATACTAGGTGCATCGGCGGGAGTATTATACTTGCACTCATCTTTTTCATATCCAATTCTTTAGTCAATATGTTGTGCACTTCATGATGTGATAAGCCAATATCTTCCACAATGTGCGTATTCGTCGGTCTTGCAGTACGATATCCTGTACCTTTTAAATGCTTTTGTCTGTTTGTTACCGTTATGGGAGGACCATCAGCATGTTGGTTTTCACAGGATGTTCTTCCGAATTTAAAATCTCGACACCAGCGTTTAACTGTATCATAAGAAACTGTAGACAAACCAATAGTTTCCATACTGTTTTTATGAATTTGAGTTGGCATTATACTCTTTATCTGGGGGTATTTTATTATGGCTCTTTGTTCTACAGGATTCATTCTTATGAACAATCAGGACACAGAATTCAAGAATTAACCACAGCGCAACAACACTTTGAGATAAAAACTTCATATTATGTAGATATGATCTACAAATGTCAGTTAACTAAATGTCAAAAACATTAATCAGACAAGCAATTAGAAGTAGGTGAGGGGTGGGGCAGGAGGATCCTCCCTCGTAAATATTTAAATCCATAAATTAGTTTATTTTCGATTATCGTATAGTAAAGGTAACGTATTTGGTGTGATCGAAAATTAAAATGAACATCCTTTCTACCGCGCTCGAATACCTTACGGCAATATCCCACTAAAAGGAAGAGATAACGGTTCGATATGATCATAAAATTTCAGTGTTGACATTTGGCAAAACCTAAAAGGCGATAATTGTCATAATAACTTCATAAATGTAAATTTGTATGAAAACCTCTGAGTGTTTACTTTCACCAGGTTGTGTTTAGTTGCGAATCAATAATTAAAGCGAGGTTAGGAGGCGTTCAGTTGAACGTTATAAATAAAGATTTTACCGCTAAAACAAAAAGCATTCATTTTCTATAATGATTTGGTCATGCGTTACAATACAGGGTTCAGAACTGCCATACTTTGTAAACGAAACCATTCACCAAACACAGTACAAATACGTTTTGAAAATAATATTCCACTCAGGCAAGGCGATGTTCCATGTCCTAGAGCGCAATCTACGGATACTATTAAGTCCATTGGAAAACGTATGAATTGTTTTGAAACACGTGGTATTCTCGGGAAAATGTACCAATAAAGGAATACAAAAGTCAGTATTACACCGAAAAAATAGCTGCTGGTATTTAATCAAAAGGCGGCCATACAAAATACTAGCCAATCTTATTTTAATCGTTAATAATAGAGTAGTACAAAAAAGAAATCGTTTTCTACTTGTTTCATGCATGGAATTACAATAATTGCCTAATTCAGTCGCTAACAACTGCATGATCCAAGATTAATTAACTCCACACTGTTTAAAAACCGCAGTACTAAAAGAAATAAATTTAATTTATAACAGTTAGTGAGATGCAAGTAGATTAATCTAAAGAGGATTTAAATTGTCACGTACTACAAAGAACGAATTTCAACCAAATAAATGGATATAGTTAGTAAACAGTTTAAATTTTCCTAACGAGTGTTAAGGAACTGAATGAAAAAGAGTTATTTAACAATGTTCTATTAATGGCATAGGCGCTAATAGTAATAATACATGGCTAGAAACCGTAAAATGTTTACTTAAGCGTCCTAATTTGAATCAATAACAACACCCATTATTGTAATTTCACCTTTTCCATTGCGAGCACGAAGTTTTCGGGGCCCATGGTAGCAGATGGCGAAAGTCGACTGGAAACGCGCGGTCTAATTCATGTAGGAAATTGAAATTCATCAAGCGGCTCCGGCTTCATGAAACAAGCGCTATGATAATTACGCTCGTCCAATCATGAAATGACCAACAACGCCGAGCGGCATAGCGATGCGTTAACATGCTGTATGTTTGCGCGCAGATAGCTTATGAAACAGTAACGTTTATCGGAGGGCCACGTCTAAATTATGCATACATAGGGATATGACACGTGTATGTGCCTTGCACCAATGTAGATATCAAATCGATAGGGGCAAATAAAGATAGGTAATTTCCAAGGTCGTAGTTGATTAACCGTTTCATTTGCAGGAGAATAGTATTTACTACTAAATGGTAGACTGATCTTTACACAAATAATTAGTATAATTATATTTATTTCTCGAGAAGATATGACAACAGAATATGCAGAATCTATTGAAAATGGTCATTTATGCACGGCATCCATCCACATATTTATTCTTTATTCGTTGGGATCTTTTACAGTGCAAAAATCTGCTGAAGTAGAAAAGATGCTCCCAAGAGATTAAATTACTTAAAGTTTATACGCTGTGGTGTCAAAACAATTTGTTTTATTGATAGAGTTCCTAGAGGATTTCATCTGGTGGAAGAAAATATAGGACACAGTGTATGCGTTTTCCTGATACTACATCCCTACGAATTAAAATATATAAAGTTACCAATGAACCGTCTTTCCTAGATTTTATCTAGAGGATGTACATACACTTTCTTTGGTGTGCGCCAAGTAACCACCTTTGTACTTTAAATATAGGGGGTTACTGGTAGCACTGCTACTTTTAGATGCTTCGCTTGTGTGATATGATACGAATATATTGTCATCACTGTCAGACACAACAAATAAAATCTGCGGTCCTACGACTCAACCCTAACTAGGCTGTAGCAATTAAGGAAAACTAGAAAAGATTTGAAAATACTTCCATTGAAGCCGATTTAAAAAAATTACAATTATTAAGGTTTAGAACATAATAAAGAAAATTAAAACACTGTTATTGGTAGAGTCAATGCAAATTATTAACGATGTGCACTTACTGTTCATAGTCGTAGTGATTGTCGGGTTCCGTCGGGTCACTAAGTTTTTTGTCCGTGACGTTTCGCGAACAACTGCGGTTCGCATTTTCAAAGTACCTTTGAGAAGGCAACAATCGTTTCGACTATAACGAACGGCCGTAAAAGTCTGAGATACTATTTACACTTACTGCTGTTTGCTATAAGTGACATAAAAAACATGCGTGTTGCAAAAAAGTTCGAGAGTGATACAAAGATTTCGGTTTTATCAGATTAGGACAAATTTGTGATGGTGCTTGTATAGATCCGTTATCTCTTTCTATTAAAGATGCATGCATTATATTCGTAGATATCAAGCAGTCATTTTTTAAAAAATTCATTCAGCGCGGTGCACGTTGCTTTCCGAGATAAATGTGGAAATTTACGTCATGCTGAAGACTTCTTGTCAGTCTTATCCACTTTGCAACAACAGCTGTGAATATAGTCACCCGTTTACTCGTACCCTCACCTTGTCACGATTCTGGCACGCGAGAAAAATGTTCCAATTCTAACTATGATTGAAAATATTGAATTATGGAATATTCTTCGCCTGATAAAATAGGCCAGTCGGGTTCTTCTTACAAAATTATCTAATATTTTGCCCTGATTTCATTCTTAAATTGAGATGTCGCTTGTAGTTTTTCAGATATTTGCTTTGCAGTTATTAAAGGAGATTTAAATCCCGATCCACAATACTTTAAAATGTGTTTTTAAATGGGTAGCACTGATGTCCACATTTGAGTTTTGAAATATCTTGTTTACAATATTTACTTAATTCAGTACGTCGTACTAAACGACCAAACCTTTGATTGGATTTCGGATTTCGTTTTCATGTTGTTCATATAAATACATACGTAAGCTTCCACGTTCAGAGTCAATAATAAGCGGACCATTTCCGGAATTGGACAGTGTCATGATGAGATATAAAAAAATAAATAAGAGTAAGAGAAAAAAGAAATGAAAAGAAAAAGGAAAAAGTGAAAAAAGGGGGTGAGATCCTACCTTTCTCTTTTTCTTTCCTTTTTCTTTCATTCTTTTTCTTTTTTCTGTCTCCCTTCTCTCCTTCCTTCTCTTACTCTTTATTTCACCTTTTTTCATGTTTTCTTTTTTCTTTTTAGTTTTTTCTTTTTCTTTTTATTTCTTTTTTCCCTCTTACTCTTATTTCATTTTATATATTTCATCATGACACGGTCCAATTCCGAAAATAGTTCGCTTATTGTGTTATTCATATGTTTATAAGTGCATTTCAAAGCTAGAGAAAATTGTGGTACTTGATCTCTGACAGATTACTCACTTTCGGGGCGATATTTCAATTAATTCTCTTTTTGTCAAACTAAAATTACTAATTTAAATTTTCTTAGAAGAAGGTTGAGGAGTTTCTGAATAACTTCGAATTTGAAGGTAGGAAGCGAAAAAGGGTGGAGAAGACCAAGTCGGTAGTATATGTTTATAGCTTTTAAAGTACGATAACTATGAAAACGCTTAAATTTTGCTGCGAGAAGTTCAACCTAACGTAAAATCACGCGCATTTGCGGATATCGTTGGCCAATACATCCAGGAAATGCATCACCAGCTTCATTATTCTTGAGCTAGTGAAAGTGCTGACCAGAGATATTGACAGATATCCCTTAATGAGTGACGACTATGAAAATATGAGATAATTTAAGGGCTAAGTAGGGAGTATAACTAGGGAAATAAGCTTACTAAAGTATGAGAAAGTAAATAGAGGGTTAACAGAAAAAAGGTTCTTTTTATTATAATAGAAATAAAGGCACCAAAAGAGAGTCCCTCCCACTATCGTAAGTACCTCGCATTATTAAATGTATCTATTTATAAGGAACATAAAAGTCGCGTTCAGTAAGTAATCGTACGTCTTCTAACGAAAGCTATTTTAAATCTATGTTTTTGTGGGAATATATATTTTACCGTTTTTCGTTGGATGATCCTTAACGAGCTTTGAGATAATGTGAATTGCATAAGTATTGACATTCTGTTTTAGGTGCGCTTTTCAAATACGTCTTACAGATGTTGCAGGATTTCTGATATTTTCATACTTTGTTTCAATAAAAAGGAAATAACTACTCCTTGTGGTTTAGACCTGTCTTCCATAATTGAAAAAACAGTATTACGAAACTGCGTTCGCATTGGAAAAACAATTAAATTACACTAACCAATATTGCACGGGATAGCTTAGTAAACGTATTAAGATTCATTTCTGACCGTCATAAATTTTGCATAATTGCAATAAAGGCCAATTATTAGAACCTTGGGAACATCCCTCGTACATACATATATAACTGTAAAATGTTATGACCGTTATAACAATATATTACTTTCATTTCAGATATATTTTTTGCTATTACAGTTATATTATAAGTAGAAGAGTTTATACTTACCCTTGTATATTTATCAACTTTTTTAATCTGTTTCATTTTTCCGAAAATTGTATACGTTATGGGGAGAATGTTTGCAATGCAATTTAATTACATATACGAGGGCGACCTGAAACGTTTCCCGAATCGACAAGAAAACCACGATATTGGTGTGGTTTTTTATTTTGATTTTTCGATGTAGCCTCCTCGATGATCAATACACTTTTACAAACAGTGCATCAATCTCTTCAAACTGTCGGAAAAGTAGGATGTTTCGAGGTCTGAAAAATAGCCATCCTGTGACGGCCTCCTCATTTGAGGCAAATCTCTTTCCTCCCAGTGACTTTTTCAGGTTTGGGAATAGGAAAAAGTCACTAGGGATTAGGCGCGGTGGATATAGATGATGAGAAACTAATTCGTAGCGCAACTTATTCAACTTGGACACGACGATACGGGTCATGAACCGGTGCATTGTCGTGGTGGAAAAGCACGTCTTTCCGCTGCAAACCAGGCCTTTCTCCTTGAAAACTGCATCGAATCAGGTCAGTAAATCGCTGTAGTATTGCCCCGTGATCATCCTTCCTTCTGAGTTGATGAGGATCATACTTTGGGAATCCCAAAGAATGGTCGCCATAACCTTTCCAGTCGATGGAACCGTCTTTGCTTTCTTCAGAGCCGATTCGCCCAGAAAAGTCCACTGCTTCGACTGCTCCCTGGTTTTCGGTATGTAGTGGTGGATACAAGTCTCATCTACGGTTGCAAAACGCGTGAAGAAATCCCTTGGATTGCGTTGGATCCTGTCCAGACACTCTTTCGAAACGATTTGGTTTTTACTCCAGTGTAATCAAACGCGGTACCCATCGCGCTGAAAGCTTTATCATACCCAAAACTTCGTGTAGGATATGGCCAACGCGTTCTTCTGAGATGCTTGTTGTCTCTGCTATCTCTTTCAGCTTCAATCGGCGATCGGCTAACACAACATCATGAATCTTGTCGACCATTTCATCGTTGGTAGCGGTTTTTGGGCGTCCACTGCGTGATTCGTCACTTGTGTTTGTGCGGCCACATTTGAACTCGTTCACCCAAAAGCTGACGGTCGAAAATGATGGAGTAGATACGCCATGAAGCTCTTGCAAAATATTTCGAATTTCCGTGGCCGTTTTCCCAGCCATCCAGAAGTGTTTTATCACTGCACAAAATTCGATTTTATCCATTCTTTTTATAAAACAGTCTGACTTGCTACACAAAACACACTCTTAAACAGCTATTGACAGTAGACGTCTAAAATTTTGACCGTTGCCACAAAAAAGATTGCCTTTGCCGACCAATGAATCCACTTCAATCTTCATACACCATCTTTTGCCGATTCCAGAAACATTTCAGCCCTCGTATACATACATATGAATTGTATTAGTAGACTATTACACTAATGCAGTACTTTTATGAAACTGCATTTTTGATATGGTCTGAAGTGACAAAAAATTTCTACATTTTTATTTTTTATTTTTACGCCATATTTTAAGTGGAAGAGGGAGCTGATACTATCATGATGTATTATAGAATACATAAGAATTAAGTTTCTGTTGGTTCACAAATGACTGTGTTAATATTTTACTAAATAGAAGATGTTACTCACATGCCCAGGTACTCAGGTTTTTCCAAATTCACTTCGAAACAACTGAAAATACCTACAGTTACAAAACAGTGGTGTACCAGCAACACTGTTATGTAACGTCTAATAAATGTACACGTATTCGTGATGTAAATTACATCAGAATGCAGTACGCACTAGGCAGTCTAAATATTATGTATACAACGGCGTTAGTTTTGCACTAAAAGCTGCACTAAAATAGTGTTCAATTTGGAATAGTACTTATATGGGCTTGTTTGAACAAGCCGTAGTGCAATTCCACTGTTAAATGCTGTAAAAACTTTATTGTATAGGAGATATATAATTGTAATGACAACTATATTGAAATCTCAATTTTATATATGCAATTGTAACTAATAAACTAATTCCGCTTGTGAAATGGAAAATACTTAAAATTGGTCATTTTACTGCTCTGGCGTTTTGCTCATCAAAACAACGTTAGTTGTATTTGCTAACTATCTCCGTCGAATTGCGGTTTCGTTTGAAACGGCCAGCATCCAATCATGGAAACTTTGAATGTTGCACTAACGTTCTATTCCTAACCGATCAAGGACGTGAGGTTCCGACGTATGTATATCGCAACGCATGGATGCCTTTAATTAGGTTCATTTACGACCACTGACCGGAAAACCAATAAAACATGTGTCCGCCGATCCTGGTCAAGCAAAATGCCGCCGCCTATATACCTAAACATTTATGTTTGACTACAGTAATTTCGTATGCGGACAGCGGCTTTGGTCGCGCTATCAAAACGATAGCGCGTAAACCTCAATGCCGTGCTATACGATTTTCGAATAAATTGTGGAACAATGAGCAGAATCGAAATAAAGTTGAGAAATAAAACTTCACAAATCATATTGATCCAATGCAAAAGCGTTATCTTTGTAACAAGAAATTAAAGTCGTTGCCACACGGTACATTTCAGCACGTAATATACAAGGGTTATTTCTATGAAAGCTATATGTATTATTATAACTTTTATATATTTAATAATAATAGCCTTTATTGCCTACAGTAACAAAAAACAAATTAATAGGCAAACAAAAACATATTTACATGCCTATACACAATATTGGAGTAAGATATCCTTATTTATCAGGAATCCGAATCAAGCATTTGCGCAAGAGAACAATTAAAAATGTCACACTCACCGCAAATACTATTGTACGTTGAGCACATAAAGTAAATCGGTGAGCGTAATAGCAGGTTAGACTTGGCTGAATCTAAATGAATGGTGTTTAGTGAGCGAGAAGATTGTCGTGGCACGTGAAAACTAAGTTTACCAAGCAGTTCTCTGGCATCTATTTGATTATTTACTAATTTAAAAAGAAACCTTAGACCAACTTTCTTCCGTCGTACTTCGAGCGATGTCACAGCAAGCAGGGTTTCATAGGGGAATCCTCTACACGGGTAAGCATTATATTTCTTATGCCAAAGGTACTTTAAAAATCGTCTTTGAACTCTTTCTATCATATTTTTATATGTAACATAGTACGGATTCCACACAAGGGATGCATAATCGAGTTTTGAGCGCACTAAAGCAAAAAAGTGATTTTATTGGGGATATATGTATATTGAGAGGACCTAGTGTTACGCAGAACAAAGCCTAGCATTCTGCTAGCAGACGATGCAACATTTCGAACATGGTCGTTAAAAGTTAAACCAGAGTCGAAGTACACCCCCAAATAATGCATGCCATCAACTCGTGTGATTGCGTCCGAGTTCAAAGCGTAGCTGAAAGTAATTGGTTGTTTTTTCCTTGTGAACGATACGACTCTGCACTTAGATATATATATAAATTCAATCTGATATTTAATCAAAAAATAAATGCAGTATACCAGTACAAGATTTTAATGTTAAACTATGGCTAGTATAATAACAGTGTTCGTTTGCATATTTATTTACATACTCCATTAAGTGACGAGAGTAATAAAAATAAGCGCAATTGGCTATTATATATTTTATTTTTATTTTTGGCAGTTCTGTTGTAACGTATAGTACACGTGAAATGCTATATTTAATATTATAAACGCTTACAACAGCGTAATGTAAAGAAATTTTCGATTCTGACAACACTCGTCTATGCCTTACTCCATGTGTATATTTCGTGTGTTGTGACAAAACAATACAGCGTGAGTAACGTTTACTTAGGGATTGCTTGAGTGTACCTGTGATTGATTATTCATCGAGTGCGTCAGCGTAAATGATAACCCTTATGTATTGCACTAAATGACGCATCCATAGGAGTCTTAAGCGCAGCTCTAATGTATTCCAACTTTATACGCCAACAGTTTTCGAACAAGATGAACTCTTCATTTGAACAAAAAATTCATAGTAACTAGTAACCTTATTAGATTGAAGTGAATCATAAAATAAAATTATATTCAAACTAGAAGAAATACAATGGAATTGAACTTCTAAATTTGAAGACTCATTTAAATTTGAACCAGTCAGCAGGTTAAAGTCTTGCGTGTGCTCTTAGGATTATAAATAATATAGGTTGATAGAATTTGTCGTGGCCTGTACCACTTATAAATTAAATATCACGGTTAACATGCAGCCCTTCCATATGATATAAATTAGTATGGTAGTGTGGAAACGGTATGACTACAAATTTCTATGTCAGAGTAAATTCATAAGTATTGGTATTACTGTAAATCTAGGTGAATAAAAATTGTGGACTGCAGTTTGTATTACTGACTGGTACCCTTAGTTGAAACTACAATCTTCCAAACAAATTTTTGATAATAAACGAACTACTTCCGGAATTGGACCGTATCATGATGAGATATATAGGAATGAAATAAGAGTAAGAGGGGAAAGAAATAAAAAGAAAAATGAAAAAACGGATCCAAATAGGGCGATAGCACCTTGAATAAACTTCATAAACTTTTATGGAAGCTTTTGTACGGAGGGGAAAGGGGGCGTGTAAAAGGAATTCTTAGAACTCTTATTTCATTTCTATATATCTCATCATGGCACGGTACAATTCCAGAAGTAGTTCGTTTATTACTAATTCTAGCCGTGGAAGCATACGTATAAATTTTCGATACTTTCACTTTACAAATTTCTAATCATCTAAAACATCGGGGTAAACGTTACAAGACATACCATAATGTTTAAATGTATTCTTAAAATCGATCAAGTTTTCATGAAAACAGTTGCAGCTACAGGTATGCAATACGTTAAAGATATATACGAGGGCTCTTTTTTTCTCAAACTCTGTTCTCAGCTGAGTTATGGGCATGTAAATATGACTGCTACAATGAATTCTCTCGTCAAGTGCGAGTTGCGTAGTGTAATTCGATTCCTTCAGGCAAAAGAGAATAGTGCAGCCGAAATTCATTGAAGAATGAGCTGAGTATACGACGAAAACTTTATGGCGGATGGTGTAGGAATTTTTTAAAGTTATTAGAAGGTCGAGCCGATGTTTACAATGAAGAGGGATAAATATGCAAGTCTGTCGCGTCAGAAGACATTGTTGAACGAGTTGAGAAAATGATTCGAGAAAAACGGGCGTTTGCCATCAATAAGTTGAGTGTGGAAAGTGGTACACAGGAATTATATGACAAGTGCAGTAGTCCTCAGCGTGATGTGTATGTAAAGAAGTAACCATGTTTGTATATAACTTTTAGTAATAAATTGATTTTGTTATTTACACTTGTCTTGTTTTTACGAGCTATCGGAGGTTGAAAAAAAACAGCCCTCGTAATATGTAGCTTTTATAAAATTTATCGCGAGTTTCAGATACAGAGATCTTTTCTTTTTGTTACTAATAAAATGTATGTTTTCCACTCTATTCGAAAAATTTTGATAGTACCATTTAGGCAACTGAGTAGTCTATTAAAACAAAGAATATTGGAAGTTGTGATTTAAAATATGTTTCGATAATGTCGTTACTTGGAAACCCGAAGTGGGTGAGATTTAAAATTTATGCAAATTGACCAAGTCTGAATAACATTTAGGCATATGAAATGGATCTCAAACATTTAACCTAACATCCATATTAATACTAATATTAATATGAATATTAATACTAAATCGCCGTTGGCATTAGTAATGATAAAATTACAATTTCCTTCCAATTTCGAACGTAATTAAATTTCCGAAAAATCTAGGGCGATTTAAAGCGACTTACATTCAATGGTCTTCTGGTGCAAGGGATTAACACGCCGGAGACTTAAAGATGTTGGGTTCAAGTCCCCTCCCAGATCGATATTTTTTCGGAAATTTAATTACGTTGGAAATTGCAAAGAAATTGTAATTTTATCATTATTAATGCCAACAGTGGTTTAGTATTGATATTCATATTAATATTAGCACTAATATGGAGGTTAGTTTAACTGTTACCCACTTTCCGCTTAATAATATAGTGTCCGTGAGATATTACAATATATGTATATACTGGCATCGTGACATCTAAGGGGATTTAAAGCGACTTGAAATCAATGGTCTTGTGATACAAGGGTTTAGCACGTTACGCCGGAAACGGAAAGATGTCTATAACTTCCATGAAACGGGATCTGCTCAAAGATGGTACATTCCACATACCGTTCATTTCATCCAAGCTTTTTATCGATGATTAGATCGTACACAAAAGTGCGACTGGTTAGGGAAGAGTACTTGGCGTCGTTGGTGAATAGTTCAAATTACACGCAGACGTCCAAACTCAACATATATTGTTCCATGTCAACAAGTTAATTTGTGGAGATAGAAATGTTTGCTATTGAAAGCTAAAATTGGTATCATTTTGGATCTGATCAAGCAGTTACAGCATTTATAATGACAAAAGTGTTACCCAGGCAACGCATTTACAAATGAAACATGCAGAAAATCTCTAAAATGGATTTGAGAGTGGTCGATTTTTTTATTAGCTCTCAATGTGTATAGCACGTCCCATTTCAATGCAAATAATTTACGGTAATACGATTTATACAACAAATCCAAATTTAATTAAAATTTAGCTCTAAAAAGATTTTAAACGATTATATATGCTTTAAACCATAAACTTCATAAATATTTCTACTGACAATATTTTTAACCATTTTATTTTTATAAATCTGTTTTAATTAATTTACATTCATTCAAATTTTCATTTAAATTAGAACGTCCTTTTATGTCGAATTAATAAACATACTGAACAGTTATTAGATATGCTATATTTTATGTATATAAAATACGGAGCGTCAGAAAATTTTAAAATGTAATTCTAAGAATTAATCCACCGGTGTTATACGTACTTTTCCGAAAAATACTGCTCCAAGGGCGAAATAAATAACGTTAGGGAGAGGAATTAAATTGGATTAAAAATAAAGTACTTTTTGATTGGATCGTTGGAAGGGATTAGCCTTCTCCGTCGTGTATACAAAAAAAACTATAACACAGGGATTGTGTTCGTGCAAGCGAAACGCGAAGGAATTATGATTAAATTGAGGGTGTACTACATCGTTTTCATTATATCATGTCTAATTGCTTCGATTAGTCGTCTAGGTATGGAAAAAATGAAATCTTACGCGAAATTAATATCTCCGTACTTCAATTCATTCTTAAGTTAGATTTTGTAGAAAATGGATATTTTATTAATTAATTAAGTTAATGTCGTTGTTGTTGGCAAGTTAGTAAAACGTCTAGTACACGTGAAATGCTATATTTAATATAATAAACGTGATAGGAAGGTAAGAAGAATGTCCGATTCCGACAACTCACGTCTATGCACTACACCATTCGTAGAGTAACCCCTGCTTACGCATTTCTTGATTATACATGCATCGAGTCCATCAGGAAAATGATATCGCTTGTGTATAGCACTAAATGATGCATCCATAGGCGTTTTAGCGTAGCTCTAACAATTAATTATCGCCAAACTTGTTCTATAAGATTAAAGTGCCGTCACACGAATTCGCCATGGTATATTTCTGTTCATAATGTTATGGCAAGGGTTCCACTTTAAAATTGGATTTTTAGGGAAATTGTTTCGTAAAAATATTGGAATTAATTAAAATATTAGTAATGCTGCGAATCATATGATTTTCTGATAGATTTGAATGACGTTGGTGGTCCACAGTGCCACCCATAGCATACCTTCTATTCCTTTAGCTAAAGCGTAATCTAACACAGCCACGGCGAATACCTTCTTGTATTTCAGTACTGGATTTATTTACGATTTCATTCTAATTTCTTTAAAATTTTTACTTTCCACCCACCTTAGAAATATTGTAATTACGTTCAAAACTTACAACAAAAAATTAGTTTTTCTTTTTAGCGATAGGGTATGGCAATCATCAACGACAAAATCGCTATAAATACAGCTTTTCTGATGGTGTTATTGGTGAAATCATTCACGGGAAAGACACGTGAAGAGACATAAAACGCTAACACACGGACATGTTTCTGCCTACCCGGCGTCATCAGCGTGGTTTCGAGCGGTTTCATGGTAAACACATGTAATCCCCTCTCTACTTCTGTCGCTATATCTAACTCTACAATACAAGTGATTATTCCTGGCGCTAACTAGTACCAAAAGAAGGAAAACACTTGTATGCAAAGTCAGATACAGCAAAAAGAAGCGGGTACAGTTTCCCACTCTTCTCTGGAGCAATACATGGATTGTTACCACGAGAGGGCGCGCTCACAAAGGGCAGTGCAAGGGAAACTGCACATGTGAATGATTTCTCAGGCTTACCATGGCGTATTTGAAACACATCTAAGGGAGTGCCTAGAAAATAAGACCAACGACAAAATCGCTGTAAATACAGCTTTGAATTCATTCACGAGAAAGACATGTGAAGAGGTATAAAACGCTAACACACGGAGATGTTTCTACCTACCCGGCGTAATGAACGTAGTTTCGAGCGGTTTTATACTCAACACATGTAATTCTGTCTCTGCTACTATCGCCACATCTAACCCTACAAGTAATTATTCCTAACGCTAACTAATGCCAGATAGAATGTAGATATACTATTCCCATACAGATGTTCATATAAAACATTCTGTTTGAATAATAAGCTCTAGAGAACCATGTTACATTAAATATTGTTCGATGAGGTTGTTCATACTTTATCTTTTCCTTTTTTATCGTGTCTGAATTCTACAGCACTGCGAACTATTAATATGCTTTCAATTAGCTCCGCTGAAGCGCAATATTATATCCAAATAGGGCGATAGCACCTTGAATAAACTTCATAAACTTTTATGGAAGCTTTTGTACGTGAAAATACCCGCCTGGAACTGTATTCGTGAAATGAAAGCGCAGTGGACTTGCAAAGTGCACCGTTATGCAAATTTACAGCAAAAACTGCAACAAACTTTCACAATACCTAGTTTCGTTTGTTTCATGTCTAATAATTCTCAGTTTATTTTGTCCGCTGAATTCCGCCATTAGAAGTGGATGGTTCCTATGCGTATTTGAGAAAATTGAATTTTTCAATTGGAAAAACTAGGTCGTTCTTGCCGCAGTTTCCAACAGAACAATATTCGGGAGAGAGAATCGGTATCGTACAAGCTAAATAGAGAGAGAGAAGGAAGAAGAAATGTAAATTTGCAACGAATATAGAAACATGATGAGCAGATGGTCGCCGCGTAAAATCGAATATTTTATGCGTTCTTTTTTTCGACGGATATTGGAAACAGTCGCTTTATTGAAGTCGGGTCAATAACATAGTCATGCGACATGTGTGAATTTTTTCTTACGTACGGGACATATGGATATTTGCTTTGATGGAGTAGGAATTTCCGGCGAACCTTGCGTTCCTTGACAGAATACGAAAATAATAACTTATTCAATACTATCATTCCAGAAAGAATGTAAAAAGGAACTTGTGTGTTTCTAAGGAAAAGAAAGGAACCCATTCAGGAAGTATGTAAAATAATATAGTCGTTGTTTTCTTGGCTGAATACTAGTATGGCAACATTGCAAAGGTCGTATACCATAAGTACAGAAAACTGTATCAAAGGATAAGCATAATATCAAAAGGGTTAATAATCACTAGCCCTGATGCTTATACTGATTATTACAATATTAATCGATGATGATGTAAGTTCATTGTCGGACAGTTAGAGGAATAAAAGTAAATTTAAGAAAGAGAAAATATTTTTTTCTGAACTTATAAAAAATATTAAAATGTCGATGATTTTAAAATGTCGGTATTTCTGCTAGCGTCAGTGCTACAGTACAGATCAAAATTAATGAAGCAATAGTGTATCTAATCTCGATTGAGGTGTAATTAACAAAAAAACATTAGCGTGTTATAATATATGTATATATATTGTAGTGATATAAATTGTTGTCCTTTATTTACCAATGATTTTCTTCTATAATTTTACTAATTCACCTATTGCAGATATATTTTTCGTCACTGTTTGGTGCACGCCGTTAATTTTTATTGAAGAAGTTGGAGGCGAAGTACCGTCAGTATTCCTTCTTTATGAAATTTTTAAACACAGATATTCAATCTGTACAGGTTTCTTTTAAAAATTTTACAGATATCTACTTTGGATATCGTTTAATAACTAATTATTCACAATTTTCCTTGTTAAAAAAAATATCCCTCCAACAACACTTGCAGGGGAGATGTAAACTTTACTATCGTTCATCTTACATATCGCTTTTCGTAAACATATTTGTTATGTAAAAAATTTTTTCTAAATTTCATCTTTAAAAGACGTTTAATATACAGTACTCACACATTTCAATTACATTGTATGAATATGCATTATTCCGAAATTGTACTCATAATCTTAGAAATATCTCGTACGACGAAATGATGGCACGACTGGCAGCAATTTCCTTTATAATATCACACATGTCGAGTATGTGGGCGTATACTGAGTGGCCTACCATATGGGCGTACAGGCGAACGAATGCGTTGCCTTGGATATAAAACAAAAGAAGAACAGACAGATGAAGATCGGGAACAAAAGTGAGAGATGTTGGCATTTTTTTCTTCTAAGAAAATATAAGTCGTTATTTTTCCCATGTAACTCGGTAAAATTATAAATATCTTTGTATTATATTTAATAATAAAGTGTATCAGCTGATACTGCATACAAAGTTTCGGACACTTACGTTGGAAGCCGAAGGCCAGTTCCTCCTAAAGCCGAGCCAGTGAGTACGATTTCAAAGGTTATAGACGTCGAATCTTCTTAATTTCTTCCAAATTAATTCTATCTTTCGATCTCATATTTAGTTTCGTAACTTAATTAGAATATTTCAAGTTTAGCTAGTCAGGGATTGCCTTAGGTTTTCTGTAAAAACATATTCTTTTGTAAAAAAGCGGTATATATATATATATTTTTATTTATCAATATATTTCCTTTTTCAACTTTTCATTTGGTATTTTAATTTAGAAAACATTTTCATATAATTCAAAACAAATAAGTCAAAATTTTAATTCAAAGAACCCGGTTAAAAAAATTTTTTAACGAGCCTGAAATTTTCCACCACAATATATATATATATATATGTCGTGTTATGCTCTCGGATTTTGTCCCGCGTTCGATGTTGGTTCTCAAAAGAACCATGTACGTTCTTCATCTAAGAACCAACGCCGAACGCGGGACAAAACCCGAGAGGATAACAAGACATCCTTTACCCGCGAACAACAACAACGCTATATGTGTATATATATATAAATATACATATATATATATACATATATATATATATATATATATATATATATATATATGAAGAAGTATGTAAAAGCAGTTGAAAGTAGGGATTGTCGCTTAAGGAGACCTATATCTTTGGATATTTTCTCGTCAGTGTATAGTTCACGCCCTTATTTTTGTGATTGTTGAAGTTGCTGTTGGAGGCAAAGTACCGTTAGGACTGTGTATTAAATGTTACAGATATCTACTTTACTGACATGTAATCTCCAATTTTAATGGTTTTCTTTTAAAAAAAGAGTCCCCTCAACAACATGTGCAGAGAAGACGTAAACTCCACTATCGTCTACTATATATGTCGCCTTTCGTAAACATATTTTTGTATATAATAATAATTTCGTCCAAATTTATTTCTAATAGACGTTTAATGTACTGTACTCACACATTTCTATCATCTCATTAAAATATGCGTCATCCCGAAATTATATCACACTATTTTCAAAATTTCTCGTATGTCGGATGGATGGCACGCCTGGCAGCATTACTTGTAAATAATTTCATTCCATCAAGAGTGCCTTTACTGTGTGGCCTATCATATAGGCAAACAAGTTATATATAATATGTGAATCCCCGATAACGACCGAATATAAATAACAATTGTGTCAAAGTCACACACGTCGGAGTTGTCTCTTTAGAAAAAAATACGTTATCTTTCCAATTAATCATAATATTTGAAATTCTTCGAAGTTATTTAAAGTCAAAAAGTGTATCAGCTGATATTATTACAACAATATGAAGTTCCGGACATATTGGTGGAAGCCGAAGACGATGATTCCTAAAATACGAGGCATTACGTACGAGTGTGAGTAGGATTACAAAATTAAAGAGTTCAAATTATATTAAATTTTCAAAATTTACTGTTCTTTTGTTCTCATTTCATTTATAATTTATAAAATTACTTAGACAGACTGATTTACGTTTTTTTGTTAAAAAAGATATTTTCTTAAAAAGCGATATATATATATATGTTTTCATATATATGCTGTATATATATATATGAAAATGTTTTCTCGGGCGTTTAGACGCGTGTGGGTTTTGTCCTGATAAGCACTCTTTCCTCCACGTTTCGACGAAATCGCAGAAACATCGAGAACAGTACTTATTAAAACTCACATGCGGCCAAAAGCCCGAGAATACATATTTTCATCATTCGTCCGCTGCAACTCCAAGAGTACACATATCAATATCTTATATGTGAAATATAAATATAGTTCTTCCGGTTGTAGATCCGCGTAGGTAGCTGGTTCGTAGAAGAATCTGAAGTGGTTGGACGTTTCGATGCAGTATCTTTCATCTTCTTTTGGACGATGGAATAAGTTTCCCGGGTTTCTGGCCACGTGTGCTGTTGGTCCTAAAGGTATCATTTCGTCTAGGTCGACGTTCCGACGAGATCTCACTCATCCTTTTCTGGAAGCTCTCCTCCAGAAAAAGATGACGACCAACAGAACACGCGGCCAGAAGCCCGGGAAAGTTATTCCATACATATATATATCTTGCATATGTTAATTTTCTTAGGGAAAATTAAATTCCTTAAATTTCATTCAACTTGCTTCATTAGAAATAAAAAATATCAATTTCTTGTTGAATTAAGGATGTCTCGATGTAACACACTATCTGAAGGTACAGTTTCCTGTTGCCTGGAATCTCATATCACTATTTTGATTACACTTGGTGTTTTAAAAACAATTCATACAGCTAATAATTTTACAGAAACTCAAATAAATGAGTGAGGAATATTTTTAAAGCTCCACGCTTTCGAAAATTAGGACACTTTTTTAATTTGGAGTACGACCTACTATAATTTTAACACAATGGAAGTGTATCCTTCCACAATATTTTTTAATATCCATTTTACAATCATACGTGATTATAACTTTTATATCACAGATTAAATAACTAAAATATAGGGAAAAGGAAAACGGGATCAATCTCACAGTATCTCAAGTAATTTATATTAAATAACAGCATCACGGCAGCAAAATTAACGTTAAAAAGCTCGTTAATTAGTTAGGTAGGTAGTTAGTTTTAAAGTTAAATGGTAATCCAAATCAGATTCTTTGGATTACTGTCTTTAAGATTGTTGTAGTTCTTGCTGATTTGCCTTCTTTTGGCGTTTTAACTTGTTCTGTATGTACAATTTTAACTTTAAATGTTAAAAATTAAATAAAGTGTTCCATTAAAAAAATACCAAAATTTGAATTTTGCTCCACAATGCGTTATTATTATTAATATTTTTGGGCTCATAGTGCGCTTGTGCATTGGCAGCTGTTATAATAAACTAAATATACTTTGAATTATTGCTGAGTTGTGTAGTAAATTTGTTCTAACTGAAAGTTCATAAAATTCTAACAGAAACAATAGAGCGTAACTTTAGAAAGTAAAGTTTTAAATAATAAACAAAAATAAAATTTGAAACATAGCAAATTTTTTGCTCTTCATTTACGTCACCGTTATCTTATTTATGAAGAATACTTTATACAACTTTCATATCTATTTTACTATGTTGGGTGTATCTGTTCCAATAAATAGTGTAATGCATTTCGCTCGTAAAATATCTCTTTATTATTACAGTAAAACATTTTTATTACTCTTTCGAAATGATCTTAATATTATAGGCGACAGTGTACATATTTCCACAGTGTATGTGAATAATAAAATACGTGCATTGCGCAAATCTGCATAATAAAGAAGATCGATCTATTTCAATAAATTATTTCGACAACGGAAGACGCGAAGGCTTAGGGCGCTCGTATCCATGGCGACGCAATCTTTGCCAGAGCACAATGCTTGTGCGTTATCATGCTCCTGACTAATCTAATTTATCCACTAAGTCAACAGTGGGGATACTGAAAATTTCGAATCACTCTCGGTTGATTAATTTAAGTGGTAAGGGAGTCATGCTTTTAATTGATTTTTGTTAGAAAGAATTTGACCACGTAATCAGTTGTATTGAGGAACAAACAACCTAATCGTGGTGATTTGTATACTTTGCGTTCGTAACTTAGTAAATAATAATAATAGTACTCTATTGTCCAACAGATAAAATGAATATCCAATTATAAGGAAAATGTAATCAATGTACACATGTAGAACTAGTTAAACACAAGGTGTTGCCTGAATCCTAGACGTGGAAGAACGATATTGATTTGACCCAACAATTCAGGGACATCAAGAGATTTAGGTAAACTAAATAGGAATTTGCATTCAACTTGTTTTCTACGTAGTTCTCAGGAATCAATATTCAGTATCTCTAATAGAGTATTGTGACTAAATCCTTGTACCGGGCAAGTATTACATTTTTTAAAGCACAGGAACTTCAAACATCTTCTTTCGATCTGTTCCACAAGATGTATCTGATAGGTGTATATAGGTGATCAGATCAAGGATGCATATTCCAGACGGGACTAAACAAAAGCAAAATAAGAACGAAGAATATACAAGAAAAAGGTCGAAACACGTATGACGAAATGCAACATACTTAACATCGATGAACAAATATTAGATATATGCTCAACAAAGGTCAGGTTTGAATCATAGATAATACACAACTCGCTCATATAGTAGTTGTCTCTTGGCGATAGAGATTCAGTTAAGTGGTAATTCTGCTTATTGTTGATACACCACATATGGAATATATTAAGTTGGCTCTGCAAATGCTTACAATCCTGACAATTGTTGAAAGTGATTTATAATTATGACATTTCAACTGATAACACAAACGATTTATAAATATCAAGAACAAAAATGGATCCAAGTTACTCCCTAGAGGAATACTACAGGTTGGCGTGAAGTTGTTAGATTAGATAGAGAAGCCCATGTACGTCACAAATTGTTTTCTATAAAGAAGATAAGAAAATGATTCTCTTAGGATTCAAATTGATCGAATTATGTTAACAATACTATGAACTAAGCTAAAAAAGGTAATAAGTATTTATGCGAAAAATTAAAACCAAAGGAAATTTACAACCAAAATTACACATAAATAAACAAAAAATAGTAAATGAAATATCATTCGAAGATAAGATTTTAGCATACAAATACATTTAATGCTTGGTTAGTTAGGTATCTGTACCCGTACAAATGAAAGTGCCAGATAATGATTGAATTGTATATCCGTTCTACTGGCTTAAATAACCCGCTTAAGTGATGAACGTTGTGTCTATTGCGAAACTGTTAAATTGTTTTTGCTTTAATTTGGTCAGCTTGAAATATTTTTTCAATGAAAAAGACTGCAAGCACTAATTATTGTAATCCTTTCTTAAGGGTGCTATGGATGGCGAGACTAATTAGTAGAATCAAATTGAAGCAGTAGGTTGATGTAGGCGTATATTCATAATAATGGTAATGAATATACTCGGATGTTGTGTACGTTTTTACACTCTGAACCACGTAGGTTCACGAAAAAAAGATCAATATTTGGCCTAGTACTGATCCGCTATTTATATAGATTATCTGGGACTAATACGCTAGTCCAGGTTCTTTTTACGCACGGAATATTTAGCTTATGGGCCGCCCAGCTTTTGGATAGACCAATAATTTAAAAGACAAATCCTAAGTATTAAAAATATGGAAACTGAAACAACTCGTAGAATTTTTGCTACACGGCATGATACTTGGATCTTTACCAAGGTTACAAAGTAATATGATAAAACTCCTTCAGTGCAAATGAGAGGTAGTTTATGACACTTTTCAACAGCCATAAACTTTTTCAAAATATACAGGGTGAGCCAGGACGTGTAAATATAACGATAAAGCAGTACCAAGAATTGTTTTATTTATTGCATTACTGCATTATAACATTTTCACTTCACCTAACTTCACTTCTGTGCACTGTAGGCCATGGAGCAATAGAATGCTCTGTCCTGAACGATATCCCGTGATACTGGATCTATTTAGTCAGCTGTTGCAACCTCTTTATAACGATATAGATTAATATCAATTGCGGTTTTTGTCATTTCTGGCCCAATTTTGTTTCACCCCAAAACCACGTACTTGTTTTCTCCTTTTTAGAAAAATACTTGATCGTAGTAGTATCATTTGTAAAATAAAAGGAAGAGCCATATACTTCTTTGTTTACCATGAGCCTGGGAAGTATCGATTGTTTCTTGCTTTAGGGTCCAACATCCTCACATCTCACTGTAGCTACCCTAAATTTTAAGAAGTAAAGAAATTGTCGCAAGTTAAATTGTGACCATCGCATTCGGTACTAAAATCCAATGCAATTGGCACACTTTATCTTTTTCAGAATGTACATCCGATTGTTTTTCTGTATATAATGTAATTTGAACGCGTAGGAAGTTTCACTGTCATAAACGTTTCAAACTTTTATGATGTACTTTTGTCTTTTGTTCTTGAATTCGCCCTTTCTGCCCTATTTAGGAAAAATTCGCCAAAATTAGATATAATGTTTTGTTATGTACGTAACTTTTAAATATTACAATTTGATAACTGTTAACTGAAACACAAGAAATGGGTAGGAGGTATTTATTTAACAGAAAAATTAGCATATACAATTTTCAATCATCAGTTAAAAATTTCCTTTTATATTTATAGGATTCCAGCAATAATCGTATCATCATATGGGTATCCCATCTTCCTTGGTACCTTTCCTTCATAGTGCTGATGCCTTTGTGAAATCTTTCCCCCTGTGCCGCATTAACATCACCTAAGTTTTCTGGAAAATAATCTAAGTGGCTGTGAAGGTAATGAATCTTGATACTCATGTTACATCCGAGCGTGTTAGAAAGCATCTGTTCTACTAATTATTTAGCGGTGAAATTTATTACGTATGAGTAATAAATTTCATTGTGGTGTATCTGAAAAACTAGAGCTGCTAGGAAGAAACGCCAGTTGTTTTTGGAAGCAGTACAGAAATATCCTAAATCAGTCCGTATTTTACAGGCACCAGGACAAAACAATTATTTTGTTGGACGGTGTAATTTTTACATAATGTTGAAGTAAAGTTGCCCTAATAAAAAAAGTTATCAATATCCAGTAAGATAAGGAGTCAATTTCAATTTCCTCATTCTATACGCAATACTGAGAGCGCACTACGTAGGCTTAACAATAACTCTGACCGATAAAAAGAAAACGGGATTGTGCTAACAATAACATAATGATTTAAAATTAAAGCCATTATAGGAAAAGTTAATTTTTATCAAAAAAATACTTAAAATGTAACCTAGATTATCCCGTATTTATAACAAATAAGCATTTTATAAATGTACCAACCTTGGTTTAGTATTTCAAATTATACGGTGCAGGTGACTTTTAAATATCTTCCTTTACTCTCTTTGTACAGTACAGTTTAGAATAAAAATGATGAAAGGAACCAATTAGGAGCGTACGTCAAAACGATAGCAAAAGAATTAAAAAAAAATAAGGGCGTTAAAGCATAAAAGCGAATTCGTATTGCTATCGTTTTACATATTAGAACTTTTTTATCTTTTATTCTCTTTTCCAAAAACCAGGTCGCTGATGCGTTCTTCGCTCTTATTTATTTCGCACCGGCTGGGCGCTTTTATTTCGCCCTTAATTTAAAAACAACAGCGCCGTATACCTTATTTCACTAGCAATATTATATCGTACAAAGCGCCTTAGGGAAATCAAGGATAAAGTAAGGATGTGTGTGGATATTACGGTATTGCAAGTTGAATAATGTGAAAGTCTTTCTCTTTTTTCGTTTTCTAATAAGTTTTGCAGCTAGAAACGAGCTGAAATCGCTTAAAGTTGGTGATACATAATTATTAGAGACGGATATTCGTTTAATTCTTTATATTACTCGTGAATTCATAAAACGTGGTGACTATTTTTATTTCGCGAATATGTACCAACACAGAAAGTTTAGTATATGTAGTTGTTTGAAAGCAAACATGTTTATTATTGTTTCTATTAGATGAACTGTGAGTATAGGAGTCTCTAGTGTTGTATCTGATAGAAAAGAAGCAGAAAACATTAAATTTAACAAAATTGTTTTATTACGGCATGAATGTTGCAAACTGTTTACACGCTTTGACGTAGTATCCCAAGTGATCCACAATTCTCTACCACAGATGGAGAAGGCGATGAACGTTTTTGTGCATGATTATGATGTTGTACAATATCTCTAGGTGTTTATCCCCGTACCACACGATGTAGTTAGTATCACAGAAGTGCAAAGTAATACTGTGCATTCACCGTGGCTTCTTTACCAATTAGACGACGCACAACTGTGTGCCTTTCGTATGCCAGAATAACCATAACTTTTGCGGGTGACCTTGTGTGGCCTTGGCGATCGGAGATAATGCCATTCCTTCGACTGTCGCTTGAGTTCATACACCAATGCCCATGTTTTGTCGATTCCACTGATACGATTCAACATGCCACTTTCCTTCCGGTGAAATCACGCCATTTCCATAGTTCATTAAAATGATCTAGTAACTATTTTCCACAAATCTCAGAGAAGCTTTCGCATTGAAAAACAAGCAATTTATAGACTAAAAGTTAGGGTAGAGCTTAAATATTTGAATTTTCTGAAATATTCCCTGCAGGAATCTCTGAAGTTGAGAAAGAGCATACACAGGATAATTTACTTCTGTAAAATAAATAAGAGATGAGTATCGCCAGAAAGAGCCCAGAAACAAATAACGTAGCTAAACGTGCCACAAGAAGATGATAGTGCAAAAGCAGCATTTCAAGAGAAACTAGGCGGCACAAATGATAAATGACGTAAAATGTTTCATTTAACTTACTGGATATTTCCTCGATATGATAATTCCATTTTAAGGTATTATCTATTATTATACCTAAAAACTTTACAAAAATAGTTAAAGGTCTTCCGGCTGAATAGTTTTTGTCACTATTTATGGAAGGACGGTTAATTTGAGCCCACAGTTCGGTTAGATTTATTATACTACACACATAGTGTCACAATAATCGAACTGACAAGTGTCGATCACATTATTGAACCCTGTACCATGTCCATTTTTAAACCAAGACTATCTGCATAAAATCTGATAAACATACTCTCAGTGTTCCCCCGCCAATATAATAATAATAATTAGAAGAACAGCGTAGAACAGTCAGTACAACCATATCAAGGACAATATGTAACAATATGAATACACTTATAACTAGAAACCGGATTATATGCAAAGTGCATATATTTTCTTTTATTTATTTATTATATATTACGTCACTGATTAAAGTTTACTTTAATCAGTATAAAATATCTACAAATAGACGTAAAATACAAGAAATAAATAAAATCAAATGTATCCACTTTGCATATAATCCGATCTCTACTTATAACAAAAATAAACATAATGTATTAACAGAAGATTAACTAGACAAGCCTAAAAAAGACAATGCATAAGTTAAACAAAGTCAGATTTGAAATTACCTGATGAATAATTATAATAAAGGTACAACTACAAATAATGCCTTTACACCTCACTTCAGAGACATAAAACCTCTCTGTAATCCAAACCAAACCTCACACACATACATATATACTGCCCAAGTGCTGTAGGTAAATATGTTACGTCCCGATGTCCGTATTTGTGCTCAAAAGAACAGTTAGACACATCACAGTTTGAGGCTACCCGATTGTATTCGCTGCTCATGGGTGGGAGATCTAAGCATTAAATTAGTGTGTGCCGATGCTGTTTCGTATACCAACAATACAAAATCTTAATAAACTAAGAACAAGCCATGTGTTCTATAATTCTATAGCTAACTATACAAGGTACCATGATTCATAGTGTCAAATGTCTTATTCAGATCGAAATAAATTATCTTCTCAGGAATTTTATACTAAATCCAAGCTCCTATAGATGGAATTGTTACAACAATATTCACGTAGGAATCCAAACTGGAAGTCAGGAAACAAATTTTTAGATCTAAGAAATCATTTATATATAGCTCTATCGAATAGTTTAGAAAAACTGGACAGAATGGAGATAAGCCTATAATTGCCAATGTTGAGCTTGCTTCCGTTATTGTGGACGGAAACAAATTTTCCAACCTTCAAATTATGACTGAAATACTTTTTGTAGCAGCATTTACCATATTTGTCGGAAGTGACAATATAATGATGTACTTGGTGAACAAGAATGGAAAAAAAGTCCGTAGAATGAACGGACATTGTTAAGGACTTAACATTGCTTTTTGTGTTTTGTAAGTTTTTTACTATTATGTATTTTATCTTCTTTGCATTATTATTTTCATTTAGAATATTATTTTATTTTCATTTTTATATTTATTTATTTTCATTTTATTTTCATTCTTATATTTATTTATTTTGCTCTCTTATATCCAATTTTATTTTAATATGTATGTACATTACGCATTGTATATGTATGCAAGTCAGCCATTCGCATTATGCTAGCTAAAACTGCCTAATTAGAAATCATTCACTGCAACGTCGTCGGATATGTAATGGGAGTTTTCTTGAAATTCTAATTACACAAGCATAGGCAGTCGTCTCCCGCGCGACAGTCGAGGTATTAGCGATCGTGCACTCTCGGTCACCTTTCGTGCCTCGTCGTAACGATGTACAGTAACGTCGTCGTAAGATTATTAGAGATTTCTAAGTTTTTCTAGTTTTGGCGGGAATCGTCGAGGACGTTGTCTATACATTTATTTCTGGCGGAGTCATTTGGTAACGTCGTCGGACCACACGTATAGATTTTTAATAAGTATAAATTCGATTTTCTATCATCGTACGTCGAGGCTACTGTGTCCATTGTCGTCTATACATATTTTTAGTCTTCAGTTAAGTTTGTGTCGGAAATTATTTTGGTGAGATTGTCGGCGCGCATGTATAGACCTCCTCTACAAGTACGATCACTCCGCTTTGCTGATTTGGTCGTTGCATGCAGCGCCCGTTGTCTTTTGTACGTTTGTTCGGTCCTTGTCGTATCGGGACTTAGAAATTTTTCATTTAGTTGCTCGTCATGGCGGACGAGTGTCACGGGCCAGTTTTTCTTATGTAATGTCGGCATCATCGCTCCATTTTACTTGTCGGTGCGCAGTTCGCACATTTGCTGGTTACTGGATTTTTCCCTTCTTTGGGGCGCAGTAGTATAGAGCTAAAGATTGCACATAGCGTAATATTTCAAACGAGAACGCCTGGGTAGCTGTGACATTACTTTTGTATTGAGATCGGCTATTATCGCTACTGTCGCCCTCGACCAGGCGTTCAAGCTCTAAGAGATAGGGTGGGTTCCCTATAAATGTAGATATAACAAACGTATTTGGTCAAGTACAAATACATGCCAATAATACAGGGCCAAGTCCCTTAGGCAAATTTAAAACAAGGAAAGTATATTAGGCTCCCGGAAAGGGACATATAAATAAGCATAGCACCGAGGTGCGCTTATAAATTTAAGAAATAAATAGGGTTGGCTCTCTATAAAAAGGTAGTGGTGCATGCAAACAGATAGAGGCATTAGTACATGCCTCTAACAAAGCTTCAGCGGAAGCATATAAGAGTTTAACCTTTAAACAGAATTAAGACATAGCGTTGCAACGTACATGCTGAGGCATTACTTTATGTTGCTACCAATGAAAATACATATACAAATGCTAATGTACATTACATGTATAAGAGAGCTCGAATAACTGCAATTATTGCAAATATATACATCTTACGTACATCGTACATGTACATAGGCAAGAGTGGAAACCGTGTAACCATTTCATTTTTAAATATATTTTTTTGCGCATGCGCATTGAGTTTCACTGTACAACCTTTCCTCTAGTAAATAAGCGAACATACTCTACAAGTAAGTATTGGTCAAGTAATTTAGGAAATTACGAGCAGGCTACAGCGGCGTTGTTCTTCAAACCAGGAGAACGTAACATTGGTCCTTCGAGCCGGATATTAGTCTTGTCTGGATAGAAATTATATTTCCCGTCTAATAAAATGGAGGAAGATCTATCTTCGTTGAAAGCGCACAGAAGGCAAATTAAGAGCTCGCTTACAAGAGCAGGCAAGTTTTTAGACAAACACGATGCTACTACACAACTTGACCAATTACAAGTTCGCTATGAAAAGTTTACTTACTTGTACGATGAATTCGACAGAATTCAAGGCAGAATAGAAATACTAGATGAAAATGAGATAGACGCAGACGAACGCGAAGAATTTGAAGAGAAATACTTCGACTTTGAAACTCGCTTTAGAAAAGCTCTGACTCTAAGCGGCAATTTGAATCGACAGAAAACTGAGGTTTCCACTCCCGATATAATAAAGCTGCCGAGAATAGACTTGCCAAAATTTTCGGGTAATTACGAAGATTGGCTACCGTTTTACGATATATTCAGCTCTTATACACAGCAACAGTAATGTACCAGCGGTACAGAAGCTGCACTATTTAAAAAGCATGTTTAAAAGGAGAAGCAGCGAATATCCTGCATTAGCTAGAGACGTCTGCAGATAACTACGAAAACGCATGGCAAATGTAACAAGACAGATATTGCAATAAACGAGTTATTATGCAGAAGCACATAACCGCTATCCTTGATCTCCTTCTGCGACAAAAGAGAATGTGAGCATGCTACGTCGAATCTTGGATGGCATTTTAAAGCATACTAGGGCTTTAACTGCTTTGAAACGACCCACAGAACATTGGGATGATCTACTTATCGTTATCGTCGCCAAAAAACTAGATGCACAAACGCTAAAAGACTGGGAGACAAGGATACAGACAACAGAAATACCGACATTTAAGGAGATGGTCAGTTTTCTAACGCAGAAATGTCAAACACTAGAGGCTATCGCTAAATCAGCCGGCACGCATTCTCAGAAAGCAACCATCAATGTGGCAACGAAAAAGCCACCGTCGAATACACATAAAACATACATCGCTACATGTTTATTTTGCAAAGGCAAACACATGATACACCAATGCGAGAAGTTCCTCGCACTAGTACCAAAGAAACGTTTCGAAGAGGCCAAATCGAAACAGCTATGTTTTAATTGCTTGAAAGCCAGGCACAAAGATAACAAGTGTCCGTCAAACTATAGTTGTAGAATATGTCGCAGGAGGCATCATTCCGTCTTACACATTAGCGGAAGAAACGATGAAGCTCAACGCAGCCGACCTGGCTCTCCACAGCCGGAATGCTCAACTTCTGTTACAAGTCATAGCTGTAATACTAAGTGTCACGTATTGCTATCAACAGCCGTTGTGAATATTCTGGATCGCAGAGGACACTCTCGAAGATGTCGAGTATTATTGGATTGCGGATCCCAATCCAATCTAATAACTAAACGAATGGCTGATAGTCTTGGCTTTAGGCAAACACCCGCTAATGTAGCATTAGCAGGCATCACACGCACGAAAACACAGATTACACGAGCAGTGGACGTATCCATTAAATCAAGATGCACTGGATTTCAAACAAAGCTAAATTGTCTCGTATTAAATAAGATTACCGATCGTTTGCCTCTTGTTTCAGTATCACGAAAAAACGTTAAGATACCGAATAATATTAAGCTTGCGGACCCGCAGTTTAATACTTCCGCCGATATAGACATGCTAATTGGTGTAGAATTATTCTACAAACTACTTTGTGTTGGCCAAATAAATCCTACTCCAAATGGGCCTTGTTTGCAGAAAACTTTATTAGGCTGGATTGTTTCTGGCAAAGTACCGACGCCACGATCGTCAAATTTAACAACCTGCCATATCAGTACAATGTCGGAGCTGAATCGCAATATCAGTAAGTTTTGGGAAATAGAAACTATACCAGAGCGACATATATTCTCCGCGGAAGAGAACAGCTCGGAACGACACATTCATGCCACAACACAAAGAGATTTTTATGTAGACGATCTCTTAACTGGACCTCAAACTATTAATCAAGCCTTAAAATCTGTTAAGATTCACCCGACTAAAATAACCGGAAATGCATCATTAAATTATGAAAAATAAATACCCTTCCTGCACAAACGGAAGGTAGTTTGAACTCTCGACCTATTACACAAATCTCTAACGATTCCAACAATTTATCATTTTTAACTCCTTCGCACTTCCCAACAGGAGTTCCTATTGCTACTATCCCTGAACCAAATTTGACACATTTAAACCAACTTCAACTAAGAAATAAATGGCAATCAAATCAGGGATTGGGTATCGCTCGCGGCACCTTAGTCCTTGTACGTGAGGACTCTAGCATCCCGTGCAGTTGGTTAATGGGACGAGTACTCGAAGTGTTTCCAGGCAAAGATGGTATTGTACGCGCTGCCAGCGTGCAAACTCCCCGTGGGATAATGCAGCGACCCGCTGCAAAGCTGTGTGTGCTGCCTCTCTCCAGCAGCGAAAGAAGACAGCCTTCTCCAAATCACCACACCGAAGAAGAGACTGAAATGTGCAGTGTTGTGCTAGTGCGCGATTGTAGTTCTCACCCAGTGCACCAATTTCCCTCCAAAATAGACTAAAGACATTAAAAAACACTTTTCGTAGTGCATGTTGAAGATGGTCCCTTCAAGGGGGCCGGTATGTTAAGGACTTAACATTGCTTTTTGTGTTTTGTAAGTTTTTTACTATTATGTATTTTATCTTCTTTGCATTATTATTTTCATTTAGAATATTATTTTATTTTCATTTTTATATTTATTTATTTTCATTTTTATATTTATTTATTTTCATTCTTATATTTATTTATTTTGCTCTCTTATATCCAATTTTATTTTAATATGTATGTACATTACGCATTGTATATGTATGCAAGTCAGCCATTCGCATTATGCTAGCTAAAACTGCCTAATTAGAAATCATTCACTGCAACGTCGTCGGATATGTAATGGGAGTTTTCTTGAAATTTAAGGTACACAAGCATAGGCAGTCGTCTCCCGCGCGACAGTCGAGGTATTAGCGATCGTGCACTCTCGGTCACCTTTCGTGCCTCGTCGTAACGTGTACAGTAACGTCGTCGTAAGTTTATTAGAGATTTCTAAGTTTTTCTAGTTTTGGCGGGAATCGTCGAGGACGTTGTCTATACATTTATTTCTGGCGGGAGTCATTTGGTACGTCGTCGGACCACACGTATAGATTTTTTAATAAGTATAAATTCTCGATTTTCTATCATCGTACGTCGAGGCTACTGTGTCCATTGTCATCTATACATATTTTTAGTCTTCAGTTAAGTTTGTGTCGGAAATTATTTTGGTGAGATTGTCGGCGCGCATGTATAGACCTCCTCTTCAAGTACGATCCTCCTGCTTTCTTGCTGACGGTCGTTGCAGCAGCGCCCGTTGTCTTTTGTACGTTTGTTCGGTCCTTGTCGTATCGGGACTTAGAAATTTTTCATTTAGTTGCTCGTCGTAGCGGACGAGTGTCACGGGCCAGTTTTTCTTATGTAATGTCGGCATCATCGCTCCATTTTACTTGTCGGTGCGCAGTTCGCACATTTGCTGGTTACTGTCTTTTTCCCTTCTTTGGGGCGCAGTAGTAGAGAGCTAAAGATTGCACATAGCGTAATATTTCAAACGAGAACGCCTGGGTAGCTGTGACATTACTTTGTATTGAGATCGGCTATTATCGCTACTGTCGCCCTCGACCAGGCGTTCAAGCTCTAAGAGATAGGGTGGGTTCCTATAAATGTGAATATAACACACGTATTTGGTCAAGTACAAATACATGCCAATAATACAGGGCCAAGTCCCTTAGGCAAATTTAAAACAAGGAAAGTATATTAGGCTCCCGGAAAGGGACATATAAATAAGCATAGCACCGAGGTGCGCTTATAAATTTAAGAAATAAATAGGGTTGGCTCCCTATAAAAGGTAGTGGTGCATGGCAAACAGATAGAGGCATTAGTACATGCCTCTAACAAAGCTTCAGCGGAAGCATATACAAGAGTTTAACCTTTTAAACAGAATTAAGACATAGCGTTGCAACGTACATGCTGAGGCATTACTTTATGTTGCTACCAATGAAAATACATATACAAATGCTAATGTACATTACATGTATAAGAGAGCTCGAATAACTGCAATTATTGCAAATATATACATCTTACGTACATCGTACATGTACATAGGCAAGAGTGGAAACCGTGTAACCATTTCATTTTTAAATTGAGTTTCACTGTACAACCTTTCCTCTAGTAAATAAGCGAACATACTCTACAAGTAAGTATTGGTCAAGTAATTTAGGAAATTACGAGCAGGCTACAGCGGCGTTGTTCTTCAAACCAGGAGAACGTAACAGACATGCTGTATCCAGCTTTACAATCATCTGCTATTACACTTTATGTGATAATTTTTTAAAATATATCCTAAACCTCTTTTATCTCATTTCTGTACCTACTATATTGGATAATACTACTGAATGAAATTAGTAGTTGACAAAACTACTCTTCTAAAAAATAATAATGGAAAGGATTAGTTGAGATCATTTAATGTATCCAATACTATACTACACACACAGGGCTATTCAAATAGGATGTAGTTTTGAAGACGAACATATTTTTTGACAGCATAATTTGTAGCATTTATTTATAGTCAGGTACTAAATAAGTTGAAACTAGAACAGGCATTTATTATCTATCCTATTTATTTTAATATTACGAGGCATACGCCATACATAGTTCTTGAGTCAGTCTCTGTAACTTACTTTCAGAGATACCATACCAACTTGCATTATATATTTTTCCAATATCACACCACCAAATTACATCCTTCTTAAGCACCTAAATGCGTTTACGTTCATTAGAAAATTTCACAGATGAAGTGAATAAATCGAGTTTTAGTTAACTTGAAAGTAACGAATACGAATGAAAAGCCTCAGAAAATTCACCAAATTTCAGATAAAGAACGTCACAAACATGTATAGATAGTAAACCATTCACTTAACTTAGTTGGAAAAGTTTTTCGAGTACACCTACTCTCTAACGAAAATTTCCCGTGCAAGAGGAAATAAAGTTAGACTTCCAATTTACAACTTTTAGATCATTGCTTGCTGGAGAGCGTTTCGTATTCATCGCTCCATCTACTATCCATTTGTTCGGATGTTTCGACCTTCTACTTCAACTTTCTAATCTTTGTTTATTTTAGGTCTAAGGTGACTGTAAAGCGTGAGCTTATATTAATTCAAAAGGGAAATCCCTTTAAATATATTTTGGAATGCTGCTTTTAGTGCAAAGTACTTGATTGAAATATTTGTTTCTGTATGCAGCCACTAGTTTTCGTTTTATGTTAGGCTAATACTTAGGTAGTCAATAAGAGGGTATTGAAAGGTAACACAAAATAAACCTAAAGTGGAGTACCACTTAAGCGTTACATGAATGTAATAAATTCTCTTAACTATTATAGACGATGTCGTATTTTGTCAAAGCATCTGCTTCGCGCTTTATAGTTCAGAAAGCCGGTTGTTGGGAACATTCCTTTGATGTTGGAAGTGTGGCAGTTGGTTTTGTGTATATGCCAGGTAGTTTCAAAATAAGAAATTGAAAGCTGCGGTTTTAAATATTCGGGCACAAAAACTTTAGAACGAATATCTTTTTATTAGTTACATTTACTACAGACCAGAGTTGATATTAATTGCTAAAAGTATTATTGCTAAGACGTTTTTAAGAAAATAGCCATTCACTTCTGAATTTATAGGATGGTTTTTCAAGCTTAATTGTAATTAAATACAGAAAAACCAACCACACGAGCCAGAACACTAACTTCTTGTTGGGTTTCTTTTCTATTCACTTCTACTGTAAATTACGTTGAAAGACCATCAGCATAAGACATCAAATATTCGTTTGTAGCTCTGGCGCACCGCGAGGCTCAAATCTGGGGCCTTTGCCTCTTACAGTCTTTATTAAAGATCTATTAGCAGCAGTACCTTCTAATGCACTTGGTTATTGGGTGATACTTTCAAAATATTCGCCAATATATGTAACAATAGCGACATTATTAATTTACAAAGAGGTAGACATTGTGGGGCGCAAAATGTAAATTATTATCAAGTATCAATAAATCTTTCATCAAGTCATCTCCTCGCAAAGCTGGTATAACCATTGGTAGATACATTATAAGTGGATAAATATTAGAAATTACGCCTGAAGTTAAAGATATCGGTGTTAGTTTATACTAGTCGAAGATCTGGATATTTCAATAATATCGAACTGTTAAAAAATGTATACCGTGCTTTTACTGTCACTAAACTTGAAAACGTATCCATTGTTTGGTATACTCTTTGTTTACAATAAAAGCATTGCAATTGGGAGCGTACAGCGGAGGTTCTTGAAGTATCTTTCTTTCAAATTGGGCCTAATCGAAATGTCCACCATTAAGCATTACTAAATGTGCATAATTTTCATTCTTAACAAGGCCATAAATGGTTGGTCAGTAATAAAATGGATTGTCCTGATTTGTTGGCCTTGATCTTGGTCCTAGCCCTTGCCCGTATATCTAAGAATATAAATATCGGATGGGTATATTGTGGTGGAAAATCTCAGGCTCTTTATTTGTTTTAAACGGGTTCTAATTTTGTTCTTTTTGTTTTTAAATTAAATAATAGTGTTTCTAATTAAAATAACCAAATGTAAAGAAAAATATATTAGCAAATCAAAAATATTCATAACGGTTCTTTGACAAAATATCCTCTTTTTGCAGAAAACCTAAGGCAATCCTCGTCTAGCTAGTTTTTAAATATTCTAATATACAGAACAAAATAAATCAGAGCAGTAAATACAAATAATATTGAGAATTGAAGAAAATTCGTAGTCTTTGATTTTCGTAATTGTACTCACTCACACGTACTCGTCTTTTAGGTGTCCTTGTCTTCGGTTTCTAATAAATGTGTCCGGAACATCCAATTTTTATTATAGTATCAGCTGATACACTTTATAATTGGATATATTCGAAGATTTTCATAAATTATGTTTTGTATATCAGAAAATAACTCTTTATTCCCAGGAGAGACGCTGTCAATATGTGAGACTTTGACACGATGTTTGTCTATAGTAACACATTTGTTTGCCTATATATTGGGCCACATTAGTTAATACATACTTGATATGAATGAAATTATGTAGAGCCATTCTTCCGTCGTACGAGAAATTTTGAAGATTGTGAGATATAATTTCGTGATATGTGAGTACAGTATATTAAACATCTTTTTAAAATGAATTTGGAAGAATTTATTTATACAACAATATGTTTACGAAAAGCGATATATATATAATAAATGATAGTGAAGTTTATGTCTTCTCTGCAAGTGTTGTTGAAGGGGATTTTTTTCTTTTTAAAAACATGAAAATTGTGAATTATATGTTAATAAAGAACACCCAAATTTAGAAAGAAAACTGTACAGACTGAATATCTGTACTAAAATTCCATAAAGCAGGAGTACTAACGGTACTTTGCCTCCAATTATAACATCAACCATAATAAAAATAACGGCAACCATAATAGGTAAACTAGTAAAATTTAGAAAAATCATTGATAATTAATAGACAATATTTCATATCATTACATATATATATACATATACATATACATATACATATATATATATATGTATATATATATATGTATATGTATGTATGTATAGCAATTTGAAATGCATATTTGCTTTTGGTGTCGGCAAATGAAGAGTGTTATATGGAACCTCCATAAGGAGGCTTTTGCACCAGAACTCGTCTAGCTATTTTACTAACGGGATGACATATATGATTAAAAACAAGACAAGTAGACGAAAGAAGTATTATTGTATATAATGTTATTATAAAATTCTGATAATACTCAGCTTATGGTATGTCCTCTTGGAACGGATACGTGCCTTGAACTTGAATGTAAGCATTTAAGAAACTTGGACTCGCTCTAAAGTGGTTTTATGTGCTTCATATAAATAGATTGTAAAATAATGTTCCGAATTATAAATCCTACTACTCCTAAAGCAAAAGTTTTAAGTTGTTCAATAAAAGCAATTCTATTAAAATGTGTTTCATAATCTGTCATAGCTCAGGAGCACAACGATTCTACTTGATGGCATGCACAATTAGAGCAACGTTGCTGGCATAAGCAAGCCCCTTACAGTTCTTCACGTGCAAATGCATTTGTTTTAATTGTAGTTTGTCACTGATTTCAAAAATTTCGAATGAGGAAAACCTTTCAAGTCGCCAGCAAATGTGAATTTCAGTAATCCTAGGAGGTTCTGAGAAAAAGAAGAAATAGCAATACATCCGACGTGTAAAACTTTTAACTAGACATATGTACCAGCTTATTTTCATTTACAATGTTAACTCTATTACTCCACATGAATGATTTCATATAGTCCGAAACGAGAAATCCGAGGAATATAAATTTGGGATCGATATACAACGTATAGGAAGTTACGCACAGGAACGTGTGGTGGTACCCACTCCTGCATAAATAATATTCGAACTCGGAGGACTAGCAGAATATCATCCAAATATTCTGGTAATTGTGCCTGTAGAAAATCTACATTTGTCGCTCCAATAACTTGCGCAGGAAGTACGTGAGATGTCGGCAAAGATTCGAATATTTACGGAAGAACGATGCTAAGAATAACCCTGATGAATTATATGAGAGTTAGCTTCATTCCTGTGATGTGTACGGTGGAAGCTCCTTCATTTGTAAAACAGCATTCGTCCATAAATAGCACAATTGTAGCCAAATCTGGTTATTTTGCAAGCTTTGGACGAAGCCAGGTACAAGATGTAACACATTATGACCGGTCGTTTTCTGTCAATTCTTGCACTCATTTTATATGGTATGAGTCTAGTAGATACTTCCGCAATGAAGGATATTGTTCGGAACAGCCATATCTCCTGTAGAAACTCTTCCACTTAATTCTGGAGCGAAGTGTAACATATCCAAGATTACATGTTTCTGTGGCGTCTCATATCCACGAATTTCATAATTTGGCAGCAAGCTACCTTGTTTTTTTGATGGATGGGCAAGGAAAAAACGTACATTTATCTGCTCTATTTTAACTGTCATTTAGAATTTAGCAGGAAAAAAAAATGCAACAGCGGGCAATTATATATGTATATACTGTAAGATTAGCACTACCGATCTTCCTAAGAGCTCTACAGCGGAGACTCATTACTGGATTAGACGATTATTATTCCAAAACGTTTTTATGACATCTGAAATTTTGTTTTGAAGTGGTATAAACTTACGTAAGAGCTATCCAGTATATAAAGTAAATAATCCTTAACAAATATACTTCCACAATATCTTAAAGGGTCTGTAACGACATATGACGACAGTATATAATAGAAGTGATGATAAATCGCAAACCTAGAATAGCGCAGAAGAAATGTACAACAAACGGAAATCGCTCTCGCTTGCAATAAATCATTAGACATAATAAAAACCTTGTTCGATGTAAAAAACTAACAAAGATAATTTGTCATCGTAAATGAGGTTTTTATTGTTGCTTTCTTATATTTAGGAAATTTATTGTGACCAACTGGCGTGTTTTATAAATTATTGCAGTAAATAACGAAAACAAAACATTGTGGATAAGCGAAAATACAGAGCAAAATGGCACTTATCATTACCGCTTTATTTATTTTGTTAATACAAGGCTTGATCTGTAGCTACTGTAAATCAAAATAAAAACTGGACTATTACTAAACTCGTGACAGATTCATTACGTGTAGAGCTCTTACGAAATTAATTTTTGTAATAATGGAAACATTCCCTAGTATTTTCGCCACATGTCTTTGCCGCAAACATACCTTAACATTATTAATAATAGAAGTGGATTTGTTCGTAATGATAATAGGACGTTATTTCTCTATCTCCATCAATCATTCTGAAATCCGTTTCCAAGTATACATACGCTGCGAATGAAATGAAGTTGTCTGCCACGTGACAGGAAGATTATAATGATCTTAGGGTAGTAACTTGAGAGCCTAGTTGATCGAGTAATACAGTGTTAATATATTTGTCACTCTATTTTTGCTAAGGGGTGATGCTTTTCTTTGCTACGTTTTGTGTTTGTTTCGTGGAATATTCACTCTAAACACATAGACGTAAAAAATCTTTTATAGAGTAGGCGACCAGTGGAAAAAAATAAAATTGAGTACACGTGGTCTCAAATTCAAGAAGTGAGTATTCATATAAAGTGATGGTGAAAAAGCGAAGCACCCCAATTTGATGCTTTTTGGAAGCATATTTGCAATAAAAGTTGTAACATTCGATCAGGAACTTTTGTTCCCATGTCGAACAGAAAATTACTATGATAAGTGGTTATTTTTAGCTTTTGCCCTTTTAAAGCAATCAATTGCACATCATTTTTATTTAAGTTTCAGTAATTTCATAATCATTTTATTCCATTTATTTATATTTTTGTGGCTAAGAAAAGTTAAAAAGTTTTCGAATTTTCTAGACCTTTTAAATTAAAAAATTTTTACCTTTAAACGTAATTATATATTTTCATTCCGAAAGTAAAGAATGCTATACGTGACCACGTCCCCTTCCTTCAACACCGACCCACTACTGACTTTGATACTCATCCACTTCAGTTTGACGGCAACTATCATGCAATGCGATTGTCTTCAGCTTAGCTGTGCGACTTTAAAATGTGTAACAAAATTAACGATCCCGCCAAGTGTTAGGTGCGCAGTATTACCCGCTTTTTGAACACCCAAAAAGTCCACCACTTCGAAATCTATAATTTTATGTAAAATACAGTTTTGTTTAATTACATCTAATATAACTTTCTACAGTAATAACGTTCTCTCCTTTCTGAACTGCTCTCGTGTATATATATATATATACATATATATGTTGGTTCTGATACTGGTTGACCGAGAACCTTCAGAAGAAGATGAAGAAGCTTTCATCAAAACAACGCCACATTGCAATGCGAACCACAATCGGACGTGGCACAACAGCTAAGAATCTAAAACAACATATATTCCAACAGTACTCAAGAAGTTTTGCATATTGTAAAGAAATTCCTTTGTTTTACTCTTTCTAAATGTCTTGAATAAGAAGCTAGACCATAGAAACAAAATGAGATGAGAAGTGGACAACAAATAGCTCTTCGTAAAGGCATAATTGATAGGGGAAAGAATTATACAATAGTGTATTAGAAGGTCTTAGAAGTATTGAATGATGAATCAGAAGTATTGAATGGTGAAAAAAACTAAAATGTAGTAAGAAAACTCACACAAAAGTGATAGTATATATATATATAGTCACGCCGTTGGATTCTTATTCTGTGGAATATTGAACTTTCTCATTTTTAACGTTATTCTCAAATTGTATTAATAATATATCAGTTTGCTAATTTAATGTCAATTTATTTTTTTACCATTGGCGACATTAATCTTGTGGGCAAAACTTGTACATTTTAGACCTGGCCTGGGCTGTGCTAACATCGAGGGTAAATGATTAAAAGTCTGTAAACTCGTTTACAAATCTTATCCGACATCGCCAACAGTATCGCGTAGAACCATTATAGTTGAAACGGAACAAAGTGCTTTGAAATATGTTGGAATCAGAATCACTTTGAAATTGCCCCATTTGCAGATTAGTCTTTCTTCTTTAGTAAGTGTTCTTATTATTTCATGTAATAATTGCAACAATCTTTTAGCAGTATGCAATCTTTTGGCCATATGATTCAATAGATCCTAGATGATTCGGATGCAGGATTACGTTTTCTTTTTGGTGTCAGCAACAGTGTATAAGCAAGCGTATAGTGTTTTATAACTATTTATAACAATTCCATATTGTCTCCTGGAAAGACCTGCCTTAACCATAATCGAAAGTGCTTTTAATTGGTGTTAATTGCATGTTTCTAGTTTTGTGCAGATCTAGAATAAGCCTTCCAATATTTTGCTATTCTTACGTTATTCTTTGCTTGTTTTCGATGCGTCTGTTTTATCTTTTAGCTTGTAGGTTCATCTGCGTAAGTCCTTTATGTCAACAACTCTATGAAACTTGTCTAGTCGTCCAGCTGCTATAGTTTGGGTAAGCCACTGACTGTGTCGTCCAGAATAAATATAATTGTTACGACAGCGTATTCTAAGTGTTCTAGTTAATTAATCTGTGGCTAGTATTTTGTCTTTGAGAACTAGGGGAGATAGTTATTCACTGAAAACAGTTTTTCAACTGGGAAGAATCTGAAAATATAGCTATATATATAATATGTCGTTGTATATAAAATTATCGCGGTTTATATCGTATATTTCAAATTGAATACGGTAAGGTTCCAAAGGACTTAAATATTCCGTATATAGCTGCTTCTTTGCACTCAATGTGTCGTTCCGTAATATATGTCTCTAAGAAAGCTCACAAACTTTAGATAACGAATTTGCACACTTAAGTGCTGTTAGATCTCGCTAATGGTCAAGAATGATCCTTTCTTACTCCCCTACTGTTCTAGTTTCATAAATAATACGTGATTATCACTTAGGTCGACCTTTGAAAAACGGGATTTTGATCGCCTTTTTAAGACAAACACCCCATACTGCAGCCGTTCCTGCGAAATCAAGTTCCCGCTACTAACGGAGATAACTTATGGCAGCAAGTTAATGCAGCGTAGTAAGAAATACCCCAAGAAACGTGGCATATTGTACGCGATATATATATATATATATTTATATATAAGCAATTTTGAAAATTCCGCGTTTTTAATTTCGAACAATATAATAGTATAAATTGCGCAAAAAACTTCTTCTCTGTAAAATCAACATATTCCATAAGATCTAAAAATTCAGCGTTTACACGTTACATTTATGATATCCAGTAGCTCGATGCCAGCATTTTGCTTGACAAATCTTTCGAAAAATTTTCCATGTGCACCCGATACGCATATCAAATAGGATTGTCTTTGAAAACTACTGTACGTATATATTTTTCCATTAATATACGCGACTTCAATCAGTCCGGGTAAAGCTTTACAGCAAACAGCGCGGAAAATCCAAAAATTAAACGCGAAAACGTGAGTCCGAAATTAAAACGGAGCTCGTGCTTTTTATGCACGTGAACTGGCCAGCATACATTTGTATCAAAATAAAGTTTTTCGACCGGTTTGCAGCGGCAGTATCGCGATTTCATGTCAGTAATTTAGAAACAGGATTTTGTATGATTAATAGAGGTTTTTCAACGGCCGTTCCGCACCGTATCTAGCCTGTCTCCGTACTGCTCCCGCTTTTCCTATGGTTGTTAGGTAATTTTTCGGGTTTCCAGTTCACTTTATTATGCTGGATTACGCCCGGTACCAGTTTTAATTACGAAACTAACGCGATGTGTGATACGGTCATTCTGGCTACCGACACGAAATCATTCATGCCGAGAGTTATACGTTTATAAGTAAAAATCAATAGAAACTCTGCAATTTTAGAGAGGATTGTATTTTGTTGAGATTTCTCGTTATGATTAAATAACATAATTTTTGTTTATATTATATTTATTATGTTGTTATTATGGTATATTTCGTAACATATTTTAGTATTTATTAAAAGATTGTTGATTTATGGTCACTGCATTAGTTTTAACTGCAGGACTAACATCCCAATATCAAAATTCAAACTGATGGTCAGAATGTATATTTTCGAAAATGCGTTGAAAAACAGATAAATTAAACAAAAATTATATTGCTAGTACAAAAAAGCTATGCTGCATAATAAATGTTACTCGGTAATCATTCCATTGCCCTTTTTATTTTTTACTTCAATTAGATAGATAGATTAGATAGATTTATGTAATTACGGTTTAGGTTTTAGAAAGATATCAAAAATGTTATTTGCTATTTACAATTTTCAACGAAATTTATTTCTAATTTATTTAACGCGTGCCTGTTCTGAAAGTCGCGTTCTTTTCATTCTTGTACAGCAATACGGTACATGAATAACCGCCCTTTCTACTACTTCACAAAACCTATATCTTTGTCCAGTAAGCCGACACCAAATTTGAACCTATTCAAAAATTATTTAGTCTAGCTTCAACTTGGAATACTTTCCTAACAGTTTTGAAACGGCTCTCGTTTTATTATTATTAATGGTTATTCTCACTTCCAAATCAAGGGATCAGATGGAGGAAATCTACTCAAAACACACACGTATTTCCACATTTGTTCCAAGTTACCTATGTGGAAAATCTTATTTTTTATGATTTTATACAGCCTATACCAGTTTTATTAGGTACAATTGCTTTTACCCTTAGTTAAGTAAGCCATTTGTTATATACAGAGGAGGAACTGTACTAGTTGAGTGCAGATACTCCCGGGTGCTTTCCATTGACAGTGAGTTCTCCAGGTGTTTATTACATTAATGTACTTATTCAAGAAAGTTTCTTCAGAAGTTTTATGGAACCCGTATATTATGAATAGTTTTCAGAAAACGTTTGAAGAACTTCAACGAAACTTCAAACACATTAATGCACCAAATACAGCAGAATCTTTTATTATAAGCTAGAAGTTGCTTTTAAACATTTTTAGTGTTTAAATGCATCCGATAATTGGTCTAAATTATCAAGTTTGTAGTAAAGTGTTGGATCAACGATTTTTGGCTTATTGCTATGTGGACATTTCCTTCATTAAAACTTTCAGTATGTGCAATACTCAATTTATTTTGATTTAACCAACTCCGAAGCTTTGCAGCAATACGTTTGGCAAATCGTTTGAATAGCATATGTCAAACATTATAAAAGCTTTTTTCATTATATTTCAATACAAAAATTTGAAATGTCTGGTCCAATTAATGGTTAATTCTTTCCTTTGAGTGTGATGAAAATTGTACTTAGAAACATAACAAAAAAATATAATATAATTGAAACTACAGAAGGCAATTTTTGGAAGGGTACTATATTTTCTCATAGACATAACCACCAAAAAGGCATTTTTGGGAATAAAATACCTCATGTGGAAGTTGTAAGTTTTCTCAGATACCATTTTTCAAGAATCCGTTGTTAAAATATGGAATTCTTTATTTTTATAGCTTTAAAAGTAAAATTGTCAACGCCTTGGTGACATAGCAGATTACCAGTTATACGCTTATAATTTGACATGTTTGAAATGGTGAACTCCTAGGAAAACTCAGCGTTACCAATCCTACTCGATTCGTAATAGATTTATTTTGACGCAAATGAAATAACCATAACACAAATCTGCCACTTTTTATTCAAAGGATCTATTTTGTACCCAAATACTAAACTTCTTACATATATTACGAAAGTTTAATAGAATATGATACAGAAATGATATTCCTACTGACAAAATAGAGCAAAAAATGGTAAGAAAGGAACAACAATTTGGTTACGCTTTTAAGAGCACATTTTCAGTGTTGAATTAAGAACTTACTTTATTTTAACAAATAAAGCAACATAACTAAGGTGAAGTCTACTTTCGCAACAGTTTGCAAAGTGTCTTCCTTGTCTTTCAAAACAGTAAACTTTACATTTCAGGTAATCCCACAGAAAGTAATCATTTGGAGATAAAGCGGCCAATCTTGGGAGCAATGGCATGCCAATCCAGCATCTTCGAAGCGCATTATTTAAAAAATTCTTAACGGCATTAGTAGAATGTGTCGGAGGCCTATCCATTTAGTACCAAGGTTCGTCAACCTTCATCATTTCAATTGATGAAACCTGGCTGCATCTAAACGTGATCCTACCGGTCGTCCTGTGTAACCTAAGATATTAAAATTATAATAATAATATTAATATCTTATAATCTATTGAAATGCGATTGGTTTTGTTTCTTTTTTTATGGGAACTTAAAGCACAACCATTTGTTTTAAATTTGTTGAAAATATTGCCGGTTGCCTACTATGACTCTAATGTATTGACCGTCTTTTTTTTAAAGTCATACATAGAAAAAAGTTTATGCATATACATATGTATGTGTAATAAAAAAGGGAAAATGGTAACTGACAGATAACTAGCCATACAATTCCCTAAACGTTTTGTCAATAGTCTGATAATGTAGTGAAACAATAAGACTTACTTTCTTACTAGCAGGTATACAGCCGGTATAAACAGAGGATCTATAGTCGGGAGTAAAATTCGAACGTATTCATGAAGAAAGAAACAGGCCTCTATATGCAATATTGTGACGTAGCTGAGGGTTAGGGGGCTATTTTAATGAATGGAGAAACTTGTTCGAGTTCACATTATGTATTTTACAGCTAGATCTTATTTTCTTATAATCTAATGCCTTACTTGCTAACTATCTATATACTACTGCACACATAAAAGGATATGTATCCTCATTGTCTTCCCCCCCTTCCAACGGTCCATTCCCGCGACGCCATGGATTTAGATGATACAGCAGAACGTGTGACACGCTGTACATGAGGAATTGCAACATCTAGATTTACAAAACACGTAAATATACGGCAATATATCTAAATAGGTAGTAGTTGCAAATGAACGATTAGATCAACTCTCGATATAAATTTGGTGATAGATTACGACAACGCTAGTCCATTTAGAATCCTGTTTTGACATACCTAAGTGCCTCCTTCAGAAATTTTCTGTTTTATCGTGTCTTACTTTATTGATTAATCACGATGGTCCTAATATCAAGTACGAAGCAAATTACAATAGAACGTTCTGCTTTATCAATGGATACAACAGAAAAGAAAACGTACAAGACATTGAAGCAGCGTTATACAGAAGATGCATGTATAAACATTCTTACACTCAGAACATATTTCAATGTGTACGTAGGTGTACTTGGTACATTCCTTTTCATCAGTCCTTTTGTTTTTAATAAGAACGAGAGTACGGGTGCCGGAATCTTATTATCGGGTGGAGAGAAATTTCAACTTTATGATATGTAAATTTGCCTCGTCTCGACAGTAAACCTAACAAAGACAGGAGCTATGAAATTACCATATTATTAGTCAATCAAAGAAAATCACGAACACAATGTTGGAGTCTCTCGTCTTCGACTATTTGGAGCGCAGATATAGAGAGAATGGAAATGCAAACAGGCTTGTAGATAATTGATATAAATTAGTAATCTGGTATGATTTAAATTGTGTATTGGAATCTATGAAAGTTTAACAAGAAATGAAGCAAACAGTAGGAGTCGTATTTGGTAAGTTTAATTAGATATTCAAGTTAGACATTTTAAACCCAAATTGAAATAGATTATTAAAAGTCTTCTTGAAAACTGAGAATGTTTCAAAACTATTGCTTACTGGTGTCATAGTTAACCTACAGAATTTCAACGTTTTGATTTTATATATTAGCTCCTTCATTATACGTAGGTATAGTTGAAGCAGATGAATCTTATAATCTGTATCTATAGTAATGTAATCTATAATGTATATATAAAGTCTGTGGCAATGAATTGAGAAATAAATATTATTATATTAGTAACTAGAAACCTTGTTGTTTACCTATGAAAGTTGTTTTTCCACAATTGGAGATAGACAGTATAAGATTGATAGCGAAAAATTACTAAATTATAGGTTTTCGCTTCCCTCGTATTATTCTAAACGACGAAATTTACTTCGAATTACTGAGTAATATTTCGCCAGAACTTCTCAAAAAATCGGCGATATATTAGAATAACTATGAGGCTGTAACACGTCAAAGTTACTACAGCTACCTAACTCAGGTTGTCAGTTTGAGTACACCCTTAATTAATCGTAATCGTGACCTATCTGTTTATCGCCCAAAGTTTTATTAATCTAGCGTGATATGTTTTCCAGGTTGCTTTTATGAATAAATCTTTGAATATATAAAATCTAAACGTTCACTAATAAACCTACCTTTCTTAAATTTACAAAAAATGGCAGGCTTTAACACGTAGTTATTCAGATAATAGTGTATAGAAACGTGCCTGGTGTGCAAAAATAAGTCAATAGTAGAAAACCCTATGCCGAAGTTGTAATGGATTTAATATGCACGATGCGTGTTTGTAACATTCTATTGAATAACATTTAAAAAGAAGCACTTTATGAACAAAGAAAGCCCCCACGGGAAACTGACAAAAGAATCAAAATTGCGAAATTATTTAGCATGCATACGTGGAAAAATAAAAAATATAATTCGGTGTGAAGTGCACGGTAAAAAGTTCTGGCTGACCGTAGATGAAACAGCTGATTCAAAGGAAAACGTGACATGAAATATTGTCTATTAAATTTTTTCTAAATTTTACCAGTTTATCTATTCCAGAAATTTTTCTCGTCACTGTTTGCTACACGCCGTTATTTTTTATTATGGTTAATGTTACAAGTTGGAAGCAAAGTACTGTTAGTACTCCTCTATGAATTTTAAGCACAGATATTCAATCGGTACAGGTTTCTTTCTAAAGTTTTACAGATATCTACTTTGGGTATTCTTTAATAACTTGTTATTCACAATTTTCTTGTTTAAGAAAAAAAAAAGAGGCCTTTCAACAACACTTGCACCTTTTACGAAGAGGGTATACAGAAGCTTGTGCCGCGCTGGGTTAAGTACCTTAACATTAGCGGCGATTATTGAAAAGTAGCTTCCAGTTCACGCTTTTGCTTAGTATATGTTTGATTTCTATAAATAAAGCAGACAGTCTGTAATTCACAAATATACCTTAGTAACCGGAACATATTCGGAATTTTAATATTTACTAGATAAGTGGTACTCGATATGTATTATGCTGATTATAAGTTTTTTAATAAACTTTTAAATTTTTACTTAAGAAGGCTACGTATTTCCCAGTCGGGCATCTATGATCAGGAACTGTTACTTGCAAACTTTAATTATTATTCCTTTAACAATTCTAACATAATCACTAACGATTTATGACGTCTCATTTAAAAATGAAAATTAATAAAAATGGTTTCAAATATATTTCTAGTTTCCTACATAAAATACACCACTACAACTACTTGCTCATTAATTTAGTAGCTAATCCGAGGCATTCAGAACTTCAATAATGCCAAAGTGACGCAGATATATGTCAAGAATCTAATATTTTTCTTAGTTTTTGTCGCTTTCTTTTTTCTATTTTTAAAGCTGTCATCGTTTTTAGAAATCATCCATAGTTGATTTCTCTCAAAACCTCCTAAATTTCCATCTTTTTACGGGCAAATCATCCGTAACCGAGCAAGAAGGACTTTGAAGAGTATCCAGTAATTAAGAGGAAACTGTCGGTGTCCATCTTCCGGTAAATTGAACTTGATATACAGATCTCTTCCACCACGGGAGTGGTAACTAATGGCTTCGTATACGGAAAAAAATCCGGAAGAATTTGCTGGCAGAAATGCGGTCGATAATCCGACATTTGAGAGCAGAAGTGAGATATTGCGGTTCTTCGATAACCTCCGACGGTCGGGCGTCCGATACATCGGAGACTTCGGGAAAATCGGGTTAATTGTTAATGATGTTGATTGTTCCGAAGAATTCCGGATGTATTATTCAACTGTCAAACAGAGAGGAGGGTAGTCTGCCCTATTATGTTACTTTGAACGGTAATTTCGACGAACTCTTCTGTTAGAAATTAGATACAAATGGGCATAGAATAGGACAATATTATTGACGTAAATTACGTGAAGGTGAATATGTTTATGCCCGTTAATGTAGTGTAGCTAATGCATTGATTTATTATAACTCATTGTTCGTGTAAAATGAGGTTCTTAGGTTCTTTACCTACTTTTGAATAAAAATGCTTCCACAAAATCATATATATACAGTTTTCTATAAGATGAGTTACAATAACGTATTTAAGTAGTAGTAAAATTAAATAAAAAATAAAAATTCGACCAGGTAATAATATTCAAAAAGGACCACATTTTAATGCCCTGCCGGGGTTTATATCTGCTACAATGCCATTACATCTTTTAGAATGGAGTATATTTTGCTTGTACCTTAAGCAGTATATTCTTTGGGAACGAACCATTAGCACCAAAAGCATTATTTTAAATTCAAAATAAAATCGTTACTTAATGGCGTTTTTAATAATTATTTCTTAATAATAATTTCGTCTTACTGTTCCGTACGCACATACTGTACAGTTGTATTGTTGAAGTTAATATGATCCAATCCGTAGTTTATAAAAAAAGAAGGGGGACTGCCCAAGTTACCAAGGTCCTTGTTTATTTAATGCGAAAGTAACAAATAATTATTCTTAAAAGCCTGGAAGTTACAGGCAATAGTAATGTATTGTTATAAAAAATATTTTTGAGGTTTATAATGTACAAAAGTATGTACAGTGAGTCTTGCGAAAATGCTTAGAATAATTATTACACACTATCTTTGTTTTATTGTCTTTAGATTTTCCTGGTTTTTCTATAAATAATCTTCTTTTAACGTGCTTATTTGCCTTTCAATTTGAATCTATATCCCTCCAAGACGATTGCAAGGACTGTGTGGATGTACAATTCACAGGTATAGCAATAAACTGCACTCACACAAATTAGTGTGAGTGGAGTTTACTGCTATACCTGTGAATTATATCCTTCCACAACACAGAAAAGTAGAATATTATCACGTATTCCTTTTGGAGCGTTGTAGTCTAATATCATTTGCGGTTTTTTATCATCACTTGTACTATTTTTCGCGATGTAAGGTGGACATTTAATCCACGTTCTTGTTTTTATTTAAGGAGTGTAGTTGACCATACTCATGTTCTTCGCAAAATAAGTGCAAGAATTTTATGTTGGAAGTTCTGCCTTATTTTTTGTTGGTCCATCATCACTCAATTTAGGAAAGACATATAATAATAAACCTCTGCCTTGTATTTGTGCCACAAAATTGAATGATACGAGATATGTAAAATTTTTCCAATAACTTGGAGGCTCTAAATATATTTACATCACATGACGAATAAACAACAGCAACCAACAATAATCCTGCGTAAACTTCAAAAACTTTAGTATCTAAATTCTAACAGATTTGTCATTTCAACTATTTTATGGTCAATATCATTAGAAAATGTAACCGGAAATGTGGTACTAACGCACCTTGTAAGAACTGTTGTTTTTTTTTCATCGCATTAGCAACAGAAAAGCGATCTTGTGGTTGCTGTTGTTTCGACTTGCATTCTATTTGTCTATCCTTTAGTCTATCATTGCCCGCCGATTTTCTAAAAAAAATCTATAACGTCGAACACCCAAACTTAAAATAAAAGTATGTCAACAATATAATTTAAATGTCAATTTAAACTTTGTAATTTCCAAAAAAACTATGACCACCCAAATACATTGGATGCGATAGACCATAATGAATTTGAAACACGTAAACTTATTTGTTGTTAAACATTTATAAATAAATGAATGCTTTTCTGCAAATTTATTTTAAGAATGCAATAGTGTGGTATTGGCGATCTAAAGCGATTTCGATCTTTGTGTGGATAGTCATGCACAGGATCTTAAAATACTTCTAAAAACCTGATGGGCTGTTCACAATGGGTCTCTTATTAATGGCCTTGTCGTGTGATTGAGGTTAGTGACGACTTATTATCACTGAGAAAATAACAATTCTGATTTGTTATTGCGCTAGTTTTCATGGTCATCACGTTTATCAAGTGGGTAAGAGGCACTTACCACCACTTCTTGGTGATTCTATAACTGATTAATAGATTATTTACTATAACATGGTTACTACGCTGTTATCATCACATCTTATGAATACAACAAAATTTTCTCAACCATACTGGCAAGCACATCTCTGATTCTTTTATCACATTCTTGGAAGCTTTAAGCGGACATTTTTCTCGCCAATTATTGCATACTGTGACAGAAGTTTGTATACTTTGAATTGGTTGGTTGAAATAGCAACAACTTTTAGAAGGTAATTATTTGCTTGTTGATCATTGAAACTCAATATTTATCATATAACCTTTGTAACCGAAGCGTACACGTTTGCCTCGATTAATTTTAATTATCCTGTGATGCCCAAAGTACTTTGCCATCACCACATTGCTAAAACTACCCACTATTAAAACTTCACATTGATCAAATTTATGAACGGCTGAATTTTATACATTTTGTCATTCCTATCAATAGTTGTGTAGTTAGTCAAATGTAGGTTCTTCTTAATTTCTCTTCCGTAAAGATTTGTTTCATACAATGCATTTTACCACTACGTCAGTTTTTCAAAAATCTGTGTCGCATTAGTCCCAACAGTCTTCTCATACGTTTTCTAAGTGAATGCTAATCAGTTGTATTTTTTATATGCATGTTCATGCGTGTATGACTCCACCTAGGTCCCCCAATCCTCTTCCCTTCATTTTGTTTTTCTGAATGAAATACCGTCAGTATCTTTCCACTTAAACACCACCTAGAGTTACATGAAAATAGAGGACTAACGTAGGTGCAACAGTGTGATATGGATGATGAAGATCTAATGAAATTTCCTTCTCACAGTCTCACATGTAAGTTCGTGTTTACACGTTCAATAAACGTGACTTCACTTAAACAAATTACAAAAAAGTCCCACAAAAATTTTAAACAATACGAAAGTAATTCGAATTATGACAACATAAATTATCACGTTACTTGAAAATTCAGTTTAGGTGATTTCATAAGCACTATGTGCTAATATAATTAGTACGTCATTGCCAAATATAAAACTGAAATTTTACTAAAAGACTATGGTAATAATTACCAGTTATTATTACGCCTCCACTCGTAGTATGTCTTAAGATATTCGCTCTCAGCACTTGCCACGAAGTAAGAAACAGAAAACCTAAAACTTAAGAAACAAGAGCCGCGGGGTTCGTAACACGAGACCTGAGACTCGGCCACCAGTCTCTAAATAATGTATTTATATTTGGAGGATGATCAATTCATGTAATAAACCTTAGATAAGAAATGTACTGTGAACATTTCTGTTTCAAAATTTTGCAAGGAACTGCATGGCGATTTAACACAAACTTGGCCGCATGTCCACAATCTTTACAAAGTATGCATATGTTATCAATAGTACGAACTCTTAAAATTTCTATAAGGGCGTTGTTTAATTTACTTTCTTTCCTTGAAGGAGATCTACATTTCTTTGTGTTCCCTGCTTGATACTCATTTTAGAATTTTGTATAATTTAACTTTTAATTGGTTGTAAAAGTGTTCCTTAAACGTACTTTTATATAGAATATCGTCATGGTTACGTAAATACATATACGTACACAAAAAATATAAATTACGAAGGAATGTACTTAATTAAAGTGTCTAGAGTCTCACTAACCAATTAGGTATTTATCCATTATTGATCATCAATAGCTCGTTTAAACAACACCGTAGGTAAAAAGTGACCTTATACACCTACATAAAATTACACCCCTATTGATCCACCGGCATTTTAATTTATTTATAAATATTGATTAGATGAATTAATAAAATTCGATTTTTCTGAAGGTCATCACTAAAGTTGAAATAACGTTACGTGGTAGAATATAATTTATTTCTGACAAACAAAGCGTATTACTCATAAAAATCTCCAAACCAAATAAATAATTCGTTATAAATGTAAATCTCCTACAGTTTAGTTCGTACATCCAATAGCGTACTATAAATTTGATTTAAAGCTAGCTTTATTGCTTTAATTAACAAACAGAAATAACAGCAAACATTATAACGTTTTATAAATTATGAAATCCGTATATTTCACTGAAGTTTAGAATTAAAACTAGGCGGTAAACATGCGAAAAATATAACGCAGAGGTGGTAATTACTTTCTTTAAATATTCCTGTAATTAAATTCAAATGTTAACTTTCTCACGTTATTGTGTAATTCAGTACAATGGAAGACTATTTCAAGTTTTTGGTTATTCATCATGCAGGTATGGTGTGTTGCGCAGGTTCACATGCAAATTAACTATTTTTGCTTAAATTTTAGACATTTTCTTCTTGTGTCGACTATGTCAATCATTGGATTCTAGCAGTATTAAACGTATTTCCGTAGAGTAGATTGAATCTCTTTTAAATGCAGGACCTCACTATGTTAACATACATTTCTTTAACAATGGAAACAGAAATAATGCTGCTAGTGAGATTTTAGTGGGTAGCGTTGGGATTACCCAAGGATCTGCTATATGTTCTTTATCTTATATGTTAATTACATTGAGGCTTTAGTTGGTAACACCATGACGCGCTTGATGTGAATTGATGCGAATTAATGCGATAAATTTTCGATGCAAATAATGTTTCATGAAATAAAGCTATATTTGTTTTAAATCGCTTGTCATTGTACTTTGATGGTATTTCTTAACTTTTAAACAAAATAAAAACGTATTATTACAGAGTTCATACAGTACAAAATCGAAATGATTTATATTTGAACATTATGGTAAAAAATTATGTCTTTACGTGAATCTACGACACAAGGTTTCTTGCGATGTACTTCAATTTCAACTTAAATTGCAAATATCACTACACACAGGCAAGTGATACAATAAGAAGAGTCCTTCTGGAAAATTCATTTTCTAGGATCATGATAGTTGTATGGATGGTTAATATATAAGATTGGCCAAGTAAAAATTGCAGCAAACGGAAATTCACAGTTAGAGAGAAGTGAACCTTACTTAGAAATTATTGTTGACAGAAGTTAGACTGCTGTAATAATGATACTTTCAACTCTTTGATTCCATTTGTTTTAAGCCGGCTAAATTGCACTGGTATTTCAAGAATATAATAAAAATAATGCCAAATTAACATTTCCAAATTGTGTCTCTTTCTTGTAAGGTGTGAAATGAATCCAGAATGGAGCTAAGACAGGAAAATATCGTGTTCAGTGATTTCAACCTGTGAATAGAATTGCCGAATATTCAAGTATATAGGATTACTATAAATGCAGCAACTTTTTATGTTAAGCAGTGTAGCTGGCATGGCTCATTGGACTACAAAACAGTACTACACTCAGCGAAATTTCTACGTACAGTTCCATATGAACTTTGGAACAGAATATTTAGTTCCCTTAATATTTTTGGCAAACTATACATCGAAGTTAATGCTGAACTACAAAGAAACACAAATGGAAGCGAAAATAACATTAAAAAACTTACTACATTTATACAGAGAATATTTACAATAATGGTAACTCAAAACAGCGAAATTTCTGTAGGTTTATTAACATACATAAAATAAATATAGAAAAAATAATTTTTCTACTTTGTAGTGAATGTTAGATCCTCTATTCAAAATAACTTCAAACATCCGAGTCTTCATACTGTCTATCAATTTGGCCAATGTTGAAATAGGAATGTCATTCCAGCACCTCATTATCGCAGATTTTTGTTCTTTAACGCTATCGTATTGTTTCTTATTGGCATACACTTCTCTTGCCAATATTCTTCAAAGATTTTCGATCAAGTTCAGATCAGGCAAGCGAGCAGGGCATTGTAATAAATTGATTTTTTATTGATACAACCACTCCCTTGTTTAAATGACGATTGCAAGGACTGTGTGGATGTACGCTGCGCTCCGCATAATTAATTAATTTGTGTGAGTGGAGTTTACTGCTATACCTGTGAACTCCCTTGTTTGTCTGGAATTATGGATAGCTGTATTGTCTTTCTGAAATATCCTGTCTTGCGTGGGCAATAGTTCACCAAAGTCTATCGGAATCATTTCCAGAAACTGTATATAAAAATTAGAATTAATTCGCGTAGAAATAAAATATATAGTGATTTTATTATGGGTAAAATCTGCCCAAACCATTACACTATCGCCACCAAAATTTCGGTTCATTGAAACTTCAGTGTTCTTGAGGAAATCATGCCAATAATATTTGAAACCATCAGGTCCTTCCAAGTTAAATTTCTTCTCGTCAGAAAATATGATGTTTGTTCCACTTATCATCCCATCTCATATGATCTTGGGCAAATTTCAGTATTGCCTGTGTATGCGTCTCTTTTAAGGTTGGTTTTGAAACCTCTTTTAGCCACCGAAAACGTTTACTGCCGGATAAAATTTGTTGTACTCGTCTATTTGTTTCTGATTAAATTAAATTACATTTTATTTATTCCGCGGTTACGTTACCATAAGAGGTTACTTACTTAGCGCGATTTTGACCGCAGGAATTGCCCAACTTTATAAACTTATTGATGAAGTGATGGAATCGCCCTACTTTCTTAGTTATAGCTCAGTTTGAAAACCCTACTCCTTTATAACAGTATATTTTTGTTTCATCCTCCTCGGATAACAGTTTACCTATATATATATATAACACATGGGCTGAAAAGTCCCGGGCCTAACACATAGATGACGCTAGTTTTATTGCAGTCACCTTTCTCTCAGTTAGTACTAACCTTCAAAAGACAGCTGTTAAAATTTCATGATATTCTATTCATTAGTTTGTGAGTTATTGTGCTAAGAGTCACGCTACTTTTGTTATTTTCAAAACAATGGATCAAAAACAATTTGGTGTTTTAATTTTACACTGCTTCTTGATGGGAAAAAATACCGTTCAAGCGAAGCAATGACTTGAAAAGTGTTATGGGGACTCCGCTCCATCATAAACAACAATAAAACGTTGGCTTGCTGACTTCAAACGTGGTCGTAGAGACATCGATGATGCAGAACGCAGTGGACATCCAAATGAGGCGGTAACACCAGAAAACATCAAAAATCCACAAAATCGTTTTGAATGATCGAAAAGTGAAGTTGCGTGAGTTAGCTGACATCGTAAAGATATCAAAAGAACGTATTGGCTTTATATTGCATGAGCATTTGACTATGAGAAAGCTCTGTTCAAAGTGGGTGCCGCGTTGGCTCACTGTTGACCGAAAACAAGAACGTGTTGATGATTCTGAACAGTGTTTGGCCATGTTTAAACGTAACAAACCGGATTTTTTGCGTCGATATGTGACTATGGATGAAACATGGATCCATCACTTCACTCCGGAATCAAAACGATCGTCATCTGAGTGGACAGCAACTGGTGAACCTCGTCCAAAGCGCCCGAAAGCACAACAATCGGCTGGATAGGTTACGGCCTCGGTATTTTGGGATGTGCGTGGTGTAATATTCATGTGCTACCTTGAGAAAGGAAATACCGTCAACAGTGAATATTATATAGCGTTATTGGAGCGTTTGAAGGCCGAAATTGCAAAGAAACGACCGCATATGGCAAAGAAAAAAATTTTGTTTCATCAAGACAACGCACCGTGTCACAAGTCAATCAAAACAATGGCAAAACTACATGAATTGAACTTCGAATTGCTCCCACATCCACCGCATTCGCCAGATTTGGCTCCCAGCGACTACTGGCTGTTCGCAGACCTTAAAAAAATGCTCGCCGGTAAGAAATTTCGCACGAATGAAGAGGTTATCGCTGAAACTGAGGCCTATTTTGAGGCAAAAGATAAATCGTTCTACAAAAGTGGTATTGAAATTTTAGATCGGCGCTGGAATGATTGCGTTGCTCTTGATGGAGATTACGTTGATGAATAAAGCTAATTTTGAACAAAAAAAAAACCGTGTTTTCTTTGTTAGGCCCGGGACTTTTCAGCCCATGTGTTATATATATATATATATATATATATATATATTGAACAATACATAAACTTTTGAAGATGTTTACAGGCTTTTTTACACTGAACGCTAATGCCTGATTTTGAGGGATGTCTGTCTAGGTCTGTGGAATTATGGAAATTTCGCTCGTATTTATACATTTTATACGTTAGGTACTTTTCCTACATGTTTAACGGTTGTGATATTCACAATATAATATCTTTGCTATCTCTCTTTACCTCCAGAAATGTAATTCTAGGTAATACCGTTGCTAAATGTTTATAGGGGAGCTACTAGTTATATGGAACTATAGAAATTTTGCCAATACGTCAAAAGAAAATCTATGCCAGCAAATTCACATACTACATACATGTATGGAACAAACATAATTGCTCAGTGTACAAGCAAAATCCATTCTTCGATCTAGAATTATTAACTATGTCGTGTTCCGAAAATGTCTATCCATTACATGTAATTATAACTTCGCCTAAAAACCAGCAGAAGATAAATCTGTTTCGGACGTAAGCTAATAGCTGCACGCGCTAAATTCGTAAGTTTTAATTAAAATCGCTTTAACTTTACAAAGTGCTCAAATGTGTTTGCCATGTAGTCGGAATTCGCGATTCGCTTCTTGCGAAAATTTTACTATTTAGCGCTTGATATATTTCATCTGAACCGTAAAAATACCGAGACAGGAGGAAAGGTATTCAGCAAACTACGTCGACGTTTGAAAAATTACTACAATATAATTAAACTCGTCGTTAGCTTTGATCTAAAGCGGCGCTCGTTAAAAGTTTTAATGCATTTTTAAATTAATTTCACTTTCCATTAAACGTAAGGCGATATATTAAAAAAAATATATCAAACTGTTGGAGCTGCTTAAAACGAGTGCCGAAGCAATTTCCGCAAATTAAGTTAGTTGCTAAACGCTTGTGATGCTGATGATGTATTCCAGTTTTACTTGGAGTTTCCTTAATTACAGACAACGCGCATTTGTTTGGTAAAGTTTCCATATGTTGGTATTATATCATTAAACATCTTCAAAGGACATCTTATTTAATTTTAAAAGGTCATAAGCTTAAGACTACCTTGAGAATTCTGCATTATGATTTAATTAAGATGAAAGCAACATACTTTTAATGAAACAAAAGGAACGCGCCTATATTGTTATAATATTAAAATGGAGGAGATTAGGTTATAACAAGTAGAAGGGTCACAGAAGTGGCTCAAGAGGAATCACCAGGACTGTACATTTCGAGGCACCTCTGCGCGTTAATAACTTTAGATGTTAAGAACGCTTTCAACTCCGCCCCACGAAATGGCTTGCTAAACGAACGACAAAAGACAGATATATCAACATATCTGTAAAATATGATTGACAGTTACTTTGATGAGAGGACACTGTTGGTCGGGGAGGCAAGCATTTTGGAAGTCACGTGTGGAGTGCCACAGTGGTCAGTGTCGGGATCAACGTTATGGAACACTTACTGTAATGACATACTGGAAATACCTACACAGTCGGGAGTAAATCTCGTAGGATATGCGAATGACTTTGGAGTGGTAGTGACTGAAAGGAATGTGGAAGCGCTGGAAACGTTGGCCGAGCAAACTTTGAGCAGTGTCGTTAACTGCCTCGAAGATAAAGAACTCAAACTTGCCGCACACAAAACAGAAGCACTCCTCCAGGTAAGCGGAAAGTAAAACAGATTAATGTCAAGGTGAGGAACGTATTAATACAGAGCAACGAAAGTCTCCGATATCTGGGCGTCCATATGAACAGAAGCCTTGGATGGAAACACGCATAGCTGAAACCGTGAAGAAAGCGGATAAGACGCTGGGGTTATTTTGCTGTCTAATGCCCAGAATCGGTGTTACGGTGCAGTCTAGGCTGCTTTATGGGGCGTGTATCTGGAACGACGCCATGCGAAAGAGAAACCTTCGAGAGAAGTACCAGAGTGAAAATTCCCGATCTGGAGCACAGGAGGGTATAGAACGGCATCATCTCAGGCTCTCTTTGTGCTAGCTCAGATACCACCTATAGACTTGCTGGTGCAAAAGAGGAGTGAAACTGAGCAGGGAAATGACTCGAGCAGATAGAACATCCATAATATCATGCTCTACAGATGGCAGAATAGACGGAGCAGCGATACTGGACGTGCTGCATGGACCAAAATACTAATACAGAATCTAGGGCCGTGGGTAGACAGAAAGCATAGACAGGCGACCTACTTTCTTACGCAGTTTCTGACAGGACATGGTTGCTACCAGGCATATCTTCGCAGGTTTGGTATAAGCGAAACAGACGAATGCAACTACTGCAATGTAATTGATACGGTAGAACATACCTTCTTTGAATGTCCAACGTGATCCCCAGAGAAACAGCAAGCAGAAAGGATTATAGGGCATATAACACCAACTACCATCGTAGCAAGTATTCTCGAAAATGAAGAAAATTGGAAAGCAGTGAAAACTATGGTGCGAAAGATCATAAGAAAGAAATAGAGCCATGAAAGATCGGAGCTCAGAGCTAACATGAACAGTGAATTGCGTATGGAATAAGACGTATAGCCTTCCCTCTGAAGTAATGCCGTAAGCAGTTCCGAAGCGCCTCGTTAGAACGTCGGAGAATCCCACACTGCTGCACCATAGAACCAGGTATAGCGTCGTCTATTAAGGATTTTTCCCCCGGCAAAAATGAAGGTTATAAAAAGTACGTAAATTACACACGCACAGTTAAATGATGATTTCATTGAAAAAAACCATCTGTACTCTTTACAGTTTGGTACAACTTTGGTACAAGCATTTAAGGTTTCTGCGTTAATTTTAATCCACTCCGTATAGAATCACCTCCATAAATACTTTGCTAAGCTTAGACTTCGCTGACGTACTTCACTGTTTAGGTAATTGTGGTCACCATACCATATTCTTGAATTACTTTTTCTTCTGTCTGTCGCTAAACGTTTTCGCAGAGCTTCGACGAGTAGTTAGGATCATTATCACGCAAACGAATGGAATTATATAAGGTTCTAAAAATTTTATACATTTCGTTTTTCAATATCCTCTCTTAACGTTCACGAAATTTCATACTGTATTCGCAGTAAAATATTTCCATTGCATTACCAAACCTTCCTAAGCGTTTTGTAGGTAGCACGATAGCAAGTGGCAACATTTTCTATAATAGTCGTCGATTATTAGCTAAAAATTATAACTTGGATTTGTCCCGCTAAAAAACATTTCCCAATCTTCTTCAGTCTAAGTAAAAGTTTTAAAGCTCAGTTTAACCATTTCCTTTAATTATCTTTACAAACTAGAGTTTCTTTCGAGATACTTACGACCTTTACTATCTCTCTAACCTTAGTACAATGATCGTCTACCATCATTTAGTGCATTTTTCCGATGGTATCGGTTAACGTATTAAACAAGTATTGGAGCACTAGTAAACTATTACGGATGCCATTCTGTTGGTACCAAATTTGCACTGTCTTCGCAAATCGTTAATTAACTAGTTACTATTAATAAAAAAGGAACCAGCAACATTACTACCCGAGGTACCAACCTAAACGTTAAATTCTTGGGGGTATTGAGTTAGTTGAGCTTATATGAGTATTATTTACACTTTGTCAAAATTTTGTCTTTACGATATTTCTTCTGATTATTTTTTCTATGGTGAGAATATACAATTGCGTGTTCCAAAACTTATTTTAATGCCAGCTATATTGATGGTACTTGCCTCACTGAATTGAAATGTAGCCAAAAACATGCGATATATCGCTTACTTGTCACCCAATATCGGTACGGTAATATATAATCCACTTGAGCGATCTGATCTGTATATGTACATCAAAGCAAATATTGTATTGGGTACATTTAAACTAAACGTGCGTAAGAAAATATTAAAATATGAACGTACATTAATAATTTCAGAATTCCAAAAAGGATTTTGTTTGCAAAACATAATTTTGTGACATAAATCTAAACATTTTTCTAAGGGGATTTTGTTCTTTTATATATTTCCAAAATTTCAATCTTCTTTGGTCTTATTGTTTGTCTATAGCAAAGTTAGTTATAAAAGTAGTAGTACTCCACACACAAATCTTCACTCCAGGTTCAATTCAATATCTTTCTATATCAGTTTTAAAGGATAGCAGCGTGACTGTGTCTCAAAGTTTGTTGAAATCCCGTGCATTTCATTCGATGGAAATTAATTCATTGTTTCTGTATAAACAAATCTTAATTGTTAAATTGTGCTTCCATGAAGGTAAAAATACTTTCCTAAACTTATTTGCTAAGAGCAAACGTGCAAAGCACAAATACACTAACCAGCTAACCTTTGATACCTTTTGCTACTTACAACGGTTTCCTTTTCCGTAGCTATACGGATAGGCGTATTTCTAAACGCTTGACAAGTGAAAAGGACTAATAAACAACAGTATATTACATCGTTGCAAAGTACTCCACATAGATAATAATCTTAAACGTTACAGAGGGCTCGTTCCCATCAATTACACGAACATCCATTATACTCGACTTTCCCCTTGCTTTGTTTATCTGATCGGCAAGAGCTGAGTCCTCGTAACGCAACTAAAATCCTGTAAACCTGCCGAATACTGTCCATCAAAGCCCACTCGCTTGTACGGAAACGTTGTGTAGCGGTAACAGGAACAAACGAAGAAAAAATTCTCATCCGAATGTTTTACTGCAAAAGCTGTACTAGATCGCTTGCGGTGTTTATAAGTTAAAGCCGTTCTATAGAGCATGGAAATGCCTGTCAATTCTACAACCAAATTCAGCAATTTTGTATTTTTGTATTTTGTATTACATTATAAACTAGTCGTCCATAAATGATTCTGTTAAAAATAATTTTATCATTATACTGTTCGTAAATTTTATTTTAATTTCTCAGGTAAAACACCTATGGTTCGCGAATAAGTAATAAACAAACGAATTTTAGGGCGAATGATTGTGAATATGAACAGGGTAACATTAAAATATACTACTGATCGTCACAGATTTAGATTTTACAATATCTATTTCGACATCATTTTAAGTTAAAATTATTAAAATGTATACCGTTAAGTCTTGTAAAATAGCTTTTACGTACATTTTATTTGAAATCATTTGAATAAACTTACAAGCGCTGGCTTTTGGTAAACGCACATGATTTTAATGCTTTCTAATTAAGGGGTAATAAAACTACGTACCATAAAAATCCGGAATACCAAGCAAGTGATGAATAATATCATATTGCATTTGGGGTGAGTCTAATTGCCAAAAGTGTATTTTATAAAACGTACGAGGTAGCGATAAGGAATTATTAATCTCACGCCAAAAATGGCTAAAAAATAGTATCTAACATAATAATGCTCCTAAATACAGCTACTCATGGTATTTGTGAAATCATTCACGGAAAGGGCAATATGAGGAGTTGTGAGAGTGTAAAGAACGAACACACGATCATGTTTCTGCCTACCCGGCGTCATCAGAACGGTTTCGAGCGATTCTTTTGCTCAACACCTTGTAATTCCGTCTTGGCTACTATCACCATATCTAAACTTACAGTTCAAGTGAGCATATTTCGCCCTATTTAATGCCACATGACAACAATAACACACTCGTCTGCCTGTTCAAACTCAGCGAAACAAGCGGGTAAAGTTTCCCAACCCTTCTCACGAGCAACTCATGGATTGCTAAACCAAAGAGAGCGAGCATAAACAGTGCATAGGGCAACTACACATGTGAATGATCCCTCAGGCTTACCATATCGTATAGAAAAAAAGACACATCAAAAATGCCTAGAAAACAATACCTAATATAATAACTGCCATGTATATCTAATTACAACATATCTATCGTGACAGTGTCTACTTTTGTAGTCCTAGTTGTTATGAAGACGATAAAAATTTAAGTTGTTTACCTATCTAATGCAGCTAAAGATATATTCCAAAACTAGTTAATACTACTGATTGCAATGAAAATAGGTTTGCGTAAGTGCAAAAATAAATCTGATAATCTTTTTCTCCAACACTAAAACTTTGGTTACATCAAAACCCGTACCTTATGAATTATAATTAATAACTGATTGTAGGAGAAAAAAGTACGTTCGCAAATGATATGTAGTATATGCATTCCGTCAAATAATTTTGTATTGATTTTAGCTAAATAAAGCGTTAATTTCCCTACAACTATCGTATTCGATATTAAGAATATATCGATTTCCTATATTCTTAATATCACTTTATTGCATTTTCTATCTATCATATCCAAATTTAAACAATCTTCGTTCGTATAATTTAAACGTGCGGTCGTTGTTTATGATTAAAAGGTACGAGTAGGTAACATTTTATTAATGGATTGGACTGTTTCCTAATGGTCATGACTAACTTATATGTATATACTAATGTTGGATGACATTTTAAAAAACTACATTCTTACATCATGCATAAATATCGGTGAATCTCTTTTAATAGGGAAAGTGTGTTAGAATACGTAAGTATCTGCAAATGTATCCATTTTAGATACTTAATGAATATGACACTTTTTTTGTGATTTTATAAGAGCAATTTGATGGGAAAGAGAAAGATAGGTGGTAGTATTAGAAAAACAGTTTTGACACTTTTTCGGGCACCCTCAATTATGTTTTCGAAAAATTCATTCGGTTTCTAGTCCAATGGGGTCAATAGTCAACAGAAGTTTAGTTTTTCAAATTAAATACCTTCAAGTGTTTAAGTACATTCGTCCATCCATATTTAAAATGTAAGGAAAATGTAAATCTTTTAATTATCGTTGGAAATGACAACATAGTTGTTTCGAACATACCTTAAAATTGAACTAAAAGTTCCAAAATGTAATAATAAATAAGGTTCTCCATAGGGATAACTACTATCTCTAGTGTGGAGTTTGGAAGTGTCAGATTATGGAAAATATTTTAGTTTGATGTGCATATCAGCTTTCGTATACTGCCAAGTTTTCAGAATTTTCCAATGTATGCTCTTTCATATACAATCGATCGATTCAATTCCTCGTAGTACCCGCTGTACATTGATTGTTGTTGTCGTTGGCATTCCTTACTTTCCTTAATGATGAAAAAGCAAATATTTATTTCGAATTCCAAAACTGGCCTCGTTCAACCCATTTATTGGCGAATTAAAGTTAATGAAGTGGATTCGACACGACACCTAATAAGTGTTACATATTCGTAGCTATGTGCAATAATGTCGAGTAAACAACACCATATGAAGGTCTTACTGCCAAACCACCACATCAAATATATACATATACCTATTACCGCATACGGAAGTTTGCGGTAGGACGTTAATGGGGCATTGAACATTTTTATCCTTATAGTCAATATATATTCTCATTAATATCGCAATTCAACTGCAAAATTTTGACTGCATTTAATGGTATTCGTTCAATTTCAAACATATAATGTCCTTTTTCTGTACAAATTGCGTATTCCGTTGCTCATTCTCTCAGTACCATTATACAAAAAATATTTGCTTCGTTTAAGAAATTTTGATTTTTGTACATTAAGACTAAAAATCAGCAATAAGCATTTAAAAAGATCAGTGAAGCATGGATGAATTTGTTATGTAATATAATTAAAGAAAGAAATGTACCAGTAACAAACAAAATAATTTTTGAAGGATTTTTATACTGGAAATAAAAATTTCTAGTATAAAAATTTTCAGAAAAAGTAAATATGGAAACATATTTGTATTATCATTTGACTCATATTTGTTAAGAAAATCAAAATGATTCCTTTTCGCATATGCACTGGTTTTGATAACATGAAATGAAATCGTTTTCGATTCTCTGATCTTGTAACACCAACAGGATGAACACTCTGGCGCTTAGCCATGCGCATTGCGGAGCAGCCCTTCGGTGGAGCATGTCGCTGCTATTGCTGTAGATGTCAAAACATCAGTCAGATCACGAGTCACTCCGTTGAGCATAAATAGACGGTCTTTACAGCGAATTTTAATAAAAGACTTGAAAATGTTCTCATACAGAGCGCAAACAGTGCACCAGCTTTTGCCTGTAGACCACTAATCGCATGTAAATTATAGTTATACCATTCTAAGCTACGACCGCAATGAGGACGATTTTCCAATGAAAATTCTCATGAAGAAAAGGCGCATTTCCACCTGCGATATGGAAACCGCTGCTGCAAGCTTCGCTTCATTCTACTCAACCAATCATTCTCACAGTCCTATATGAGCCCGGAACTCAACGATACACGTCAGAAGGTTTTTGCCTATGGCGTGGTTAGCACCTCGAGTTACCCTAACCTTCTTCCAAAGTGGTTTTGCCTCTAGCGTGGTTTACACGTCAAGTTACCGTGCCACTTTGATTCCCGCTTTTTTCTTCTGAAGAATCCTCCTACGACGGTGGCGAAACGTCGAGGTTATGCCGTTCTCGTTTCCTTCCTTTTTTCTTCTTTTTCTTTCTTTTTTCTGCCCCTCTTTTCTCTTTCCTTCTCTTACTCTTTTTTTTACCTTTTTCACTTTTTTTTCTTTTGCTTTCTCTGTTTTTCCTCTTACATTTATTCTCTTATCATGACACGATCCATTTCCGGACAGTTCGTTTATTACTGACTCTGGCAGTGGAAGCCTACCTTTCGTTTCAAATCTAATTTATTGTTTTGTATCCAAATCTCTATGTAATTTCTATATAATTAGTTTGCTTAAGTCTAGGTATAAAATGCTACTTAGTGGAAATCCCTGCAATTACCCTCATCAGCTAGTTAAAATCCTATCCAGTATCAACTTATTATGCTAATTATCTTCTTTGCCCTGCATTTCGGGTATTATTGCTGCGCTTTCTAATTACTACAATGACATCATTACCAGACACATAGAACTTTCATTTTCAAGAATAATCAATTTAATCAAGTAGTTTTAGTTACTCAATAATGCAAAACCAATGTATTTATAAACAGTTCAACAGCAACTCAAGTCAGTACAACGTATAACTCAAAGTATAGTGCATCATGTAACTCAGTTTTTGAGTAGAAAGTATCAACATATTTAATATACTACGTGCAGTGTTTTTACCTTATCAACCAACAAATAGTTTATCTACATATGCCTAGGTTGTTGTTTGAAATGATTGAGGATTCCCTTGTTTATATTTAAGATAATTATGGTGTTAATTATAGCGGCTAGACCCAATTAGGTTAACGGCCACATATCAAACATAAATGAGTAAAGTCTAGCTGCACCGGTTGGAATGAACAAAATACATTGTTGGCTTTTCGAATTATATAATTAAGTTATCGAATTAGCAAACTCTACCAGCAGATGAATTAATTACTCAGTTGTAATACGGATTTGATAGCATAATTAACTACAGTTCGATTTTGTAACATGCATGTTATATTCTACTTATGTTTTAGCTCATATATTTTTGTGCATTTCCTAGCTGACTAATGCCCAGTTTACCGCTGCTTCACTTTCCCCCTCTCTTTTTCCGCTCGCTTTCCCGATTTCCATGTTTTCCGCGGCCCTTCTCCGAAAGCAGCGCAAAATCCAAGCTTGCCGCGCTTTGTATTTCAATCACGAAGTTACACCTATTCACGTTCAGATCAGATGATTTCAATTTCAACTTCGGTGCTCGGTTGGCATACCGGACTGGAATAACGTATTACTTCCACACATGAACCTGTCAATGAAACTTTGTATCCGGCTACATAGACTGATATACATATCCGGGATATTTGTATATGTTGCAGGCAAAGTTTTCCAATACAAGTTAGCGATGCGGGAGAATTATATTATCTCTTGTTTTTGCCGAATAAAGATTGTTTTGCGTACAATCAATAAACTGCCGCAATAACGGCGTAAATAGAATGATTACTCAACGTCGAATTGAAATACCAGCGCAAATTTTGTTGTATAGAAGCTAGCAGATTTACTCGGAGATGTTCTAGCGACGGTAGCGATTGTCTAAATGGGTATTGGAAAATACGTATTCAAATCAATTTATTTAATGGCTTCGATTGCTTATCCTTAATGTGCAATAATAAATTCAAACAAAATTTAGTTACGCATTTCTATGACATTATTGCGGGACAGAAACTGCAACATTCAATTCGTGGAAAACGAACAAAATGTTAGAAACTCAATATTACAGCAATGTAACTATGATTGTAACATATGGTGTAATAATACTGTGTATTGCGTGTAAACAGTTTCACAATATATATATATATATATATATATATATATATATATATATATATATAACAATAAAGAGTGGAAAATTGAAAAACTTATTGCAATGATAGCAGAAGTAGATATTACATTTAAAATATTCGACAATTGAAAGATATGTCGAAATAGGAAGAAATGTTAATTGTCCGCACTTGGAGATACCTAAAGTAACACCCATTACTAAAGAACTACCGTCTTAATCACCAAACGAAATAGGCGACTTGCACCACCGGAAATCTGTGATTATAGTGAATATCATAGAAATATTGTGTCAATACCCAGCGATAATCAACACCAAGCACAGCGACATCTCGCGTCTAGTAAATCACTACGTCGTGAAGGGAAACTATTTAATTTGGTGTTTAGAACATATAAATTTAACCGAAAAACACAGGGCAAATTTCCTTTGGTGCAGTAAATCCAAATTCTAAATTTCTTCGTAATTAACGGCAAATTTTTATTCGAAGAACGTGCACAGGAAAAAAATTGACACAAGTTTTAGTACGATCTATAAAGCACGGAGGAGGTTCGGTAACGTATATAGAAATTTAAGAGCAGTATATGATTCCATCCGGTTTGTTGATAGTACTCCTAAACACTCAGCAAAAACATGGTCTAGCTATCATAATCACTGAACCTCAGCCTTACACAAAAACTATGGGACGAACTAGAAAACTAAATCAAGAGAGTCGAAGTTCAGCAAAGCTTTTACGAGAATGCTCTTATTCTGAGAAGATTAGTAAAAAACAAATAGGTTCTTTTTTTATTACTATTGTGTTTTCTTCCTGCTCATTGATGTCTTATGACGTTGACTGTCATGTAGCAGTATCGTTCCCTATATCTCCCGCCAGTGAGACTAGTGTCTTAAGCTACTAATAATGTCCCATATATAGCGTACGGCTCCATATCAGGGTTGATATTGTTTGAATTTTTTATTAATTACATTCCATATAATATTCATAAAGTTTTGTGACATACGTCGTTGCTAATGTTGTAATAACTGCCAGTAACAACATGAACCGCTTATGAATGTAAGTGTTCTTTAGAGACTTATTCGCTGGTATAATGACAGTAAATTTGTTTAAGTATCGACGAAACTAGTGAAATCTTTTTTGGTACAGAGTCAATATAATACAGTAATATCGAAATACATAATGTCAGTTTTGAGTTTTAAATTATTGGGTACTAGCTCCGGTAATACACTAACATAAGACATGTATTTATTGGTTGGCGAGAAAATAATTTCGTTTTTTGGTGTGAAATAGAACTCAATTTCTTCTACACAAAAAATGAAATTTAATCAATCAACTATCTTTCAATCTGTTCGATGGCCTTTTACCATCTTTCTGGTAACTTTATAATTCCGTGCTCCTAAAACTTTTGGTGCTTATTAGCAAAAAACTCAAACATGTCCGATTTAAGGTGCGTTATTGAAATTTTTGGTCGGGATTATATGGAGGATGAGACATCATTTCCTAACGGAACTCCAATAATTTTGTGCATGTCGCTAAAAAAGTATGAAACTTCGCATTGTCGTGGTAGAATGCGGTTCTTCTATGATTTGCCAATTCTGCCCTTTTCTATTTAACTAATTCGTCCAATTTCATCAATTGTTGGTAGTGAACATCCGAGTTTACCCTTTGGCTGCGTGAAAGTAGCTCAAAATGTACAACTTTTTTCTAATTCCACCAAATTGACACCATTGATCTTTTTTTGATACAATTTAGCTTTCGATATGATTTGTGCTGATTGATCATGCTTAGACCAAAGATCTTTCTCGGTTAATGTTATTGTAGACGATCCATTTTCAATGATTACTTGTTTCAAAAAAGGGACGATTACATTACGTTTGAAGTGCGTATTGCAAACATTGATTTGTTGCGTTAAGAGAATTTCTTTTAATTCATGCGGAACCCAAATGTCCAGCTTCATAATTTGATAGTACAAAGATATCTTATGTAATTTTCAATTGTTATGTCGACACATTTTTTTGCAATCTGTCGCACAGACGATTCGATTCAGTTATGGCTTTCATTTTGTTGTCATCAATATCAGAAGGTCGACTACAACGTTGGTCATGTTTAAGTGAAAAATCTCTAGATCGAAATTTTTTAAACCAATTCTGACACATGCGTACTGTTAAGCAACCAACACCATAAACATAACAGATCTCTTTATGAGCTTCAACCGCTTTCTTGCCTTTATGAAGATAAAAAAGTAAAATATGTCGAAAATGTTCAACTACCAAATCTCAGAAGGAAAAGATTGACAGAGGAATAACGATACCAGTATAATGCCATCTTTCTGTACAAACCAAACTTACTTTCTTGCCAACCAAGGATTTAGGATATTAGCTACTTTGCCTACAGAATATCGAACTTACCTAAAAATAATAATATCACATGTTTTGTTTCATTAAATTCATTCCCGCAAGAAAAGCTGCAATCATGGATTTTGTTTTTATTAAATTCATTTAGCTTGTGACTGCAAGTCATGGTCATTAAATCTAGTAAATAAATCTGCTAGGTAGGTAATACCTAGTTTGCATTTATTTGAATGAGTTTTCAAAATACGATATCTTCTATCCAGAGACTCTAAAACAATCTGAAAAGTGAATGAACTACTGTCAAGTATAAAGCTTTCAACAGCCAGCGTACCTTAGTGTGAAGGAGTAATCGATAAAATTTCTTCTTGAATCCAATTTTCCTACGAATCTTGCTTACTACCGCTAATTAGAAAGATATAATCTGGCATTGAAATTTTTAGCTACTACATGTCATCGGTGAATAGCGCAGTGAATTTGGAACACTCTGGCTACCCATTTTCTGCAAGGGCTTATAAAATCGCGGTAGCGCTCAAACATGGCTGGTGCTCCATCTATCATATTATATTTCATAAAAGCATCCTTTTTTCGTCTCTAATATGTGCTGTCGAAGTTCTTGCAAAGAGCACCCGTGAATTTATTGGTCCACAGCAAAACTAACAATGCCGATAATAGTGTTTTATTGTCAATTAAAGTTTGCTTGTCCAGTTAAATAGCGAAATGATTTGTTTGCAGACAATTACATAATAGACGTTCCATAACGCGATCTATTTCATCAATATTTGTACGTCTCTGAACTGTACTGTCGCTTACATTCTTTTGAGTATGTTATGTGCAGGCTTGTGAAGAACAGTTTTTAAAATCTCTTCAACGGTTGGCAACATGAGCTGTTCCTCGATAATATAAGTTTCCTGATTTAGCTATGAGTAGTGAGATACTATAAGATGCCGGTAAACAATTATCGTCTCTTTTTAATGTTAAAGTGAGCATATTGCCCAGCTTCTCCTGAAGTTTTTCATTTAGTGTTTTTAAGTATGTCGAACTTTTACCTCTTTTCTCCGGCTGATATCTTCTCAAGTGATCCTACGGCTTAGTTCCATCGCCTCACTGCTTAAAGTTTTACGGCTTGCATTGGCGAAGCTCGACGAATCTTAAACTACTTCAGCTTTATTCACAATACCAACAGCAAAAATTTTGGAGGAATTTAATTACTTTTTCCACTCACAGCATAGACTTTTTCACTTGTTATTGTAGTTTTGAGTTGCATGGAGTGTTACTAATTGTTTCGAAGCAAGATTCTGCCAATATTCTCAGTTTCTCATTCGTGGAATGTTTTTTTATAATAGTAAAGTGTAGTTTCAGGTTTTTATTTAATTTTTGATTTGTTTCAATGCATATCACTGCAGAACTTAAGTTAATCAGATAGTTTTTGGACATCAAGCATTTTACCGAAAATCTTGCCCCTGTCGAAAGAGATTAGGTGGTAGAACAGACGACAGTAACTACAGCTGTCTATCTTTATCCTCCCTTTTGTATTTAACTTTTTTGACCTTTTCGTTTTACTTTCTGCATTAATTACTTTTATTGTATTTAGATATACTGACTAGAATAACATATTATAATTAAATCTTTGATCAGAGGAGATTTCTATATTGTTGTGGTACCAAAAGTCGCACTTCTACTGCATTCACATATTTACGATCTGTGGGCCATTAGTAAGCAATGGTTGTATATATTGTACGACTTACAACCATTCCAGAGATGATTGGATCTGTATATCTTGAGGTTTTTCGCAAACCGACAACCTAAATTTATTAAAGTTTTAAGTTGTTCCCTGGGCACTCGTTTACTTCCACTCTAATTCGGAATTCATTATTCATCTAAGAAATCTCTTAAGCAGATTACATCACAGCGCCTCACCTTTCATTATTCAAATCGACTTCAGGCTGTGTAGCTTACTGTTTAATAAGCCGTACTTATTTATTTACGAATGATTTTAATCTGTTACCTTCGTATACGGCGCTGAGGAAGCTGAAACCTTTTGCGTAGACGAGTAAGGTTCTAAGCTCGCCGATATTTATGTGGAGTAGGTCGGCTCGGTAGGCCTTGTATTTCCAATATAAATATTTGCAATATTCCGGCTGATGTATCGCAGCTGTAGACCCTTCGCAAGGGTGAAAAAATATCATTCATAACGGTAACAATAGAATGGAATTGTTGCGAAACAATGCTATAAATTATAAGGAAACATTTTTACTGCTTTCAACGCAATAACCGGATTCAGGATCCGTTATGAAAATAAAATTATCATTCGAATTCATTTTCAGCGTTATTACTTCCATTGCGAAAATAGGTTGTAAAAAGGAAAACGTATGCATCACAACCGAATGATGATATGGGTTTGGTGAATTATAGCGGTTTGGTTTTAATTTAAACCTTGACGGAATAAAATGACGTCGCAAGATCCGAACCAGGAAGTACATATCCCAGTATTCACGATTTGGTTTTGTATTTGATGTTACTTTTGAAATTCGCTCACTACTCATTTTCTAAAATAAATTGCAAAATTCTTGTGCATTATAATGAAATTTGTCTGGATCGTGAATATTGCAGAGTTTTAAAACCATGCTTGTTATATAGACTCTAGTCGACGATATCACTGAATAATTTAAAGTCAAATACTGTAAATTTAACTAATGTTATGGTTATTTATGTAAAAATAACAGCTTTGATCTCAATGAGTAATATAAAATTGAAGAATTAAAGAAATTATACACCACTTTAATTGTTATAAAGTATACTGAATACGTTACGAATGCTTTGCGAAACAAAACAATATACACAATGTTAACATTTTTTAAAAGTTTTAAGATAATATTTTCTAATTCTATACTAAATGGTCAAAAATGTTGCCGCTAGGAGCCAAATAATATCCTATTATAATCAGCTGTATCACATACAAGATGTACTACCGGTTTGAGGACCTTTTAAACGCTAACGTGACTAATGTATTGTGTTTTGGCACATAATCTCTTTCATTATGACGTAAGCTCTAGTCCTGATTCAAAGTAACAGCCAAGTTGACAAAAAAATTACATATTTAGACTAACATATTTTACTAGTTGGTTCAACTCAGTAGGGGTTAGGTACTACCAATGCCAAGAGATTGGTTTAAAAAGCTACAAAAATATTCAATCTATTGCCTGTTCAAGTTTGCATAACATACTATTGCCATTTTAGAGATATGCTTTGAAATTTGTTTCAAAAGGATTAACTTGTTGACATTTAAAAGATTTTTAGGTGAATCAAAAATTCACACAAAATTCGAATAATTCCAACTTTCGAAGGAACACAGTGAGCAATTTAATCAAACACTTTTTCAAAGTTCAGATAAATAGTGTCTTCCTTAACCTTGTCATCCAAAACGTGAAACACCTATTCTCCAAAGCATGTAAGATTTGTAATCGCAGAACCGTGGCGGATAAATTAGTGTTGACTACTTGGTATTAAAGCGCGAAGTTGAAAATAAAATTACAAGAGAAGGAGAAGGTGATCAAATACTTTGGTAAACTTACATAGTCGAGAGATACAGCGATAATTGCAAATACCAGAAGGATCGCCCTTTTTAATACAAGACAAACACGTATTAATTTCAGAGGAGATGGAAATATGGAATTTTTGGATTTTTTAAGCACTAATTCATCTTGAAGAATAATAGATGTAAGCATAATTATAGCATTGGTGTATCATTAAGGTAGTTGGCTACTCTGAAATTTGATGCAACTGTAACACTATTATTTCCACTGCAAAATGTTTTATTTGTTGTTGTCTCTAGTATTGTTAACCGCAACCTAAAAGCTGACCTCGCTAAATCCATTTGTTTCAAAACAACGTTAATGAAGTGAATTCGATAGAGTGTCTGGCAATTGATAATTTTCCTAACGGTTATAATGTTGAGTACACAACTCTGCATAAAGCTGCTGCCTCCAAACCACCACATCAAATACATCTATTTACCTATTGTGCTTATGGAACCCTTATTTGCGGTTGTACATAAATGGAGCGTTAGATATTTTCATCCCTATAAGCAATAAACGATGCTGTTACTATCGAACGTTAGAGTTAACTGCCAAATTTCGAATGTATTTAATGTTTTACGATAACTTTCGAATGTATTTAGCATCGTATTCGTGCCTGCTTGGAGGAAATATTATACAAGCGCGGATAACCTATGCTCGGCACTGATTGTTAAATGCACTCGGGAGGAGGCAAGAGGATATATATTCATTTTATGTTATACGATTCGTTCACTTCCGCTGTTATATTATAACTATTTGGCTGCTTTAACGCTTCAACTGTGTGTAACAAATTCATAATTGACGAACTCAACCTCTCTCTCAATTTCACAGAGGTCAGTAGTTATTATTTCTTACTTTATGTTTGAAATAATGCCAATAATATATTTTTGATAAAACTTGGAAGAAGTCAAAATTGTTATTCGGCATGACGCAGCATGCCAAAAATGCTAAAACACTTCGGTGTTAGTGGAATATGTATTAACATCAAAGATATTCTGAAGTTTATTATGCCAAATACCGTACGCAGTAAAAGACACAAATAAAACCGAAATGAAAGCAGCTTTCGTGTTATTATACTTAGCTGGAACTTTGAAATACAATAGACAAAAGATGTTTGGAATGCAGGTATGTTATTTTTAAAAATGTTTCTATTCTGCTTGTTGAAGTTTCTAGAAATTCACTTTTGTTGAGAAGGGAAATACATGTTATTTTAAAAAGTATATGTAGCTAGTGCCATTTTCGTTTATAAGAAAGGTATGTAGTGTTTACTTATGTACACTATTGAAAAATAACAAATTCTTGATGGAACATATTTTTGCCTATAATTAATAACAGTAAGCACATTTTTCCAACAGTTTTACATATGCAAATTTTATTTTTTCTAACATAAGGTTAAATATATCTATGAAATTAAAAGTAGATATTTAAAATACAGTACAAGTTTAGCAAGAGAGTGGAAGTTGAAATAATTTTGAAAATCTAGTGTGGTAATCATAAAATTAAAAACGTATATTCTTTAAAACTTAAATAAAGGAACACTCGTTGATTAATTCTGATAATAAGAACCATACTAAATTGATGTAAGAAAAAGCAGAAATCCTTCTGTCATAATAACATCTTTGCTGAACCAGCAGGATTTTAAACTGATGTCTAAAAAGATCTTGTAGTACAGTGTTTTAATCTATGGCAGAAACTTCTTTACACATAAAAGTGCTTTGGATTAAATGCTTTCTATGGTCCACAGTATTGGACTTATATAGTGTACGTACTCTTTTGAAATGACTGGCGTGTCTGTTGTTTTGGATCTTTTCATTCAATAATCTTTCAGAATACTCGTGAAGATTATCTATTTTATTCTAGCGGCAGTTATTGAGGATCGTCTTTTAAGTTAATGCTACGTAGTTACCGTTCAAGTTTAGGCACTTGCCGTACCACTTTGTCAGTTTCTTTATGCCTTCTGCATACTTAGTTATCACCAAGTTGTTGAACCACTGATTAGCGGCTTATTTAAGTTCATAATCACTTCCGTAGCGTTGTCCACACACACACTTCTTCAATTTTTCAATTTGGGGAATAAGTGAAAATCACTTGGTGCTAAGCCCTGACTGTATGGCAGATGTTGAAAAGTTTTCCACCAATACTGCTAAAACAAATCCTACATCAATCCCGCAGCATGCAGCCGTGCATTACCTCGAAGAAGGATGACCCCACTGCTTAGCATTCCACACCGCTTGTTTTGAATAGCGCGGCGAAATTGTCTGACAGTAGGCCGGTGTATTTATGGTCTCATCTCTAGGTACGTAGTTGGCAAACAGGACATCTTTACAATCCCAAAACACCGTAACCATAACCTTTCTGGTGTTCAAAATTTGTTTTGCTTTTCGGTTTCGCTGGGGGTTGCGGATGATGCCATTGATTGGCGCTTTGTTTCTGATGTGAAATGTTATATCTAAGTTTCATTACCAGTAACAATGTGATTTAAACCATCATCATCACCACCCTTGGCGACTGAGAAATGTCAAGGCAGCTGCCATTCATTTGGTTTTGTCTTTGTCTGACAAGGACCAGAGCTGCACTAACAATTTCGTATAATACCGTTCTCGATATTTCTGGAAAGGATAAGGACAGTTCACTAATTGTAAGGGCTGGCATGAGCGATCTTTATCGTCAATATTCTTTCGTTTACCATTAAACATGGTACACCACTTCCAAACTGACGCTACGTTCACCACATTACCGTAAATCTCGATTATCTATCTATAAATTTCGATGAGTTGGAGTTTTGATGCGTTTAAAAAGCGGATAATACTACGCACCTTACACTTGGCGGGATCGTCAATTTTGTCACACATGTTAAAGTCGCACAGCTAAGCAGTAATGTATTGGGTCGTAGTTACCGCTAAACTGAGACGGGTGAGCACCAAGGTCAGTAGCGAATCTTCGGTGGTGATGGGGAGATGCTTTCACGTGTGTTTTTTGTTTACTTTCGGAATGCCCCTCGTAGTTGTCAGTTTGATCTTAAGTTGCTACTCTTTTATGAAAAATTCTCATTTGAAAACCAATAAGATTTTTTGCTTGAAACTGCTCCCTACTGATATCCTTACTTTTTTTCATATTTCTAAAATTAAACTACAGAAGTATCGATTTTATATTACCGCGAGTAGGAGGGCAGTGCTCTTCACAGAAGTGAAAAAAAGAAAACGAGAGCCGAACAAACTTTTTAAAAATTCGTTACAAACTTTATAGTCGTTTCGAAGATAAAGTAATAGCTGTTTAATAAGTTCGGCACCAGTTGAAAGAGTCGTTACTAAAAGGGGCGAATAATCGCCTTTAATGTATACGCAAATAGCGAACTTTTTCGAGTAAACAAGTTAATAAATCATTATTTCATCTTCGGTAGTGACAAAGAAGACGACTTAAATATTTGTTATTCTCTGGTAGGTGTATATGATTGATGATGAAATAAGCAGATTACATTATTTCGAGATGCAGAGTGATACTTAAAAGTATCGAAATGTAGTGATAAATAAAGGTGCAAAATATCAAGATCTCATTTACCTCCGTTACCGTCCAAGTACACAAAAGGGACTCATTCTGAAAGTCCCATTTCTCCAATATCGTTTAAGATTTCGTTTCAATCGCCTTTATCTTGCCAAATATTCATCTCTTCAATTTAATTGCAAACAAATAGAATGAGAAGCAATGGCTGTGCTGTTTTTCGCAAAAAACCGTTGTACGGTATGCAGCCTTGCGTTATTGTGGTGGGAAACCCATCTGTCCTTCCACCACTTCTTTGAACATTTCCTTCTCATAATTTCGTTGAACTGCCTTAGGACGTCAAGATAGATTTTTGTAATGTATACGTAGGTTTCGACAACCAGAGTCAGTAATAAACGAACTGTTTCCGATATTGAATCGTGTCATGATAAAATATAAGGGGAAAAACAAAGAAAAAGAAAAAGAAAGAGAAAAAGAAAAGAAAAGAAAAAGAAAAAGAAAAAGAAAAAGAAAAACAAAAGAAAAAGAAAAGAAAAAGAAAAAGAAAAGAAAAGAAAGAAAAGAAAAGAAAAGAAAAGAAAAGAAAAAGAAAAAGAAAAAGAAAAGAAAAAGAAAAGAAAAGAAAAAGAAAAGAAAAAGAAAGAGAAAAGAAAAGAAAAGAAAAGAAAAAGAAAAGAAAAAGAAAGAAAAAGAAAAAGAAAAGAAAAAGAAAAAGAAGAAAGAAAGAAAGCGACGTTTCGCCTCAATCGTAGAAGGTTTCTTCAGGAGAAAAAGCAGGGAGGATCAAAATGGCAAGGCACTAGCGTGGTTAATACGTCGAGTTACCGTGACCTTCTTCCAAAATGGTTTCACCTCTAGCGTGGTTTACACATCGAGTTACTGTATCACTTGGTTCCCCTGTTTTTTCCCTAAAGTCTCGATGTAATGACATACATCGAAACGTTAGGACATCCGGTTCTTCTGGGAATTAACGCTGAACGCGGGATGAAACCCGAGAGTACAACAGAACATATATATACATATATATATATATATAGGTATAGTGGAAAAAGCAAATTCACCAGGTAATCACAAATCGCTGACGTATATTACATATAGAAGCCTAACGTTTAATGTATAAAGTGTATGTAAATGTAAATAAACCCTCATTGTTTCCTTTAAATGAATGATTTCGAGGGTGTGAAGAAGTTAGAACCGTTTTTCTGTCAAGATGAACAAAATGATGTAACATACTTTTTGGAATAGTTTCTACTAAATAAGAAAGATTTCAAAGTTTAGGCCTGTAAGTTTATAGTATTAAAGTAGTAAAGTAGTAGTAAAGAGTAAATAAAATACATAAACATGCACAAATACATAAACAGATCACAGCTTTTTATAAAATGAGCACGAAAGTACAGATTCTAATCTGTAAGTAAAAGGTATTTCACAATATTTTTTTTGTTCAATTGATGTTTCATTTTTATTGTTGCAATAGTTCTTGCTCATTTGTTACTGGATAAAGCAGTGATTTAGTTTGAAGGAAAGTGGTTTTCCAGAGATTGTATAAGCATTTAAGATCCATTTAAAACTAACAAACTTTTAGGTTTTATTTGTTCAAACGACTGAGATATTACCTGTTGTTGAAATTCCACGTAATGTGATGTGAGGTTCTAAAGAGGAATACGCCGATATTGTCAGCTTCAGAAATGCTATTCTATGTTTGGTATTTTACTGTCAATTTTCGGGAGTAATCAAAAATAATAATTCGCAACTCAGTTTACAACAATAACCTCTGAAAATTATGTTTTTAATATTTTTATTCTTTATATATTTTATATCTCCGCAAAAAAGGTATTATTTTGTTTTAGCAAATTCGATTTTAATCAGTAATCGATTGTAAAATTATCTGTTAACTGATTTCTCTCACTGAATGGCAATTTTCTAGTTTTATAGTTTGGATTTCTCTCTCTTTAATGCTAAGTTATTTTTTTTATTTATTCCTATTAAAGAAAATTCCCAGCGTACTAACGTTCTTTTCAAAACGAAAATCATCAAGGTTATTGCGTATGCGTCTACTGTACGATACCAATATATCCAATGTGTCATCTACAAGATTAACGCCATAACTTGTCGCTTGTTGATATTGATAAGTTGAAATAGGAAATCCGATGAAATGTTTACAACCTGCGTTTATTACAGAATGAACGCCGGTTTGTAATTCTCCCGCCGTACATAAATTCGATTGACATAAAATTAGTAATAGCATTGGAGCGTCGATGCGAAGTCAAGCAAGTTAGAATTTTTATTGATTTAAACACAGATCGATTGTATCGCCGTTACCTATTTGAGAAGGAGAGCACCGAAATTGAGTTGTTCGCGGGAGGTACTGAACTATAAACGCGCTATTGTCAACCTCTCGCCTCAAAGGCCCGTTTGAGGGATACTAAACGAGCATATGCATGTATGAATGTACGAATATGCAATAATGTCTCGCGCGAATGTAATAGGAAACAATATAAAGACGTAAAAGTGTGTTTATATCAACGTCGCATTACGAGTGCTGTTCTGCAAAAACCTTGCGAAATACGGCTATAAACTGACAGTTAAGCATATTGGAAGAATTTACTTTTGTTGACGTTGACATTTATCTACAGATTTATATAACCAAAAATTTACTCATCTGTTTCAATGATTCATTGCGAACCAAATATAATAAGTTATTCATCTAAATCAAACCTAATCTTATTATTGTTATCTATTGGGCTAAAATTATAACTTGTGTTAAAATTCCGATGTAATGGGATAATATCTCTATACTATACCCTTGTGAAGTCCAAATTGGAGTATGGTAACTTAATATGACATCCTTACTACAGCTAGCACGTTATTTCAATAAAACGGGTCAAAAAGAGATTTCTCAAATATGTCAGCTATAAGGTTAGTGATATTTACCCAGATCGTGGTTCGGATTATAAACGTTCCTGCAGCAGCACAACCTTAGTTCATTGGAAGATCGTCACAACAAAAATAGTGCGAGATTTTTACTTAAACACATTCTAATGAAATCGTCACCATCATTACTGGCACGATCAGTTGACCTTCTCGTGACCTGTAGGCATAGTACAAATATTTTGGCCAAGTCACCCGTGTTTCATATAGTCACTAACTTTAATAGAATATATTCGTAGGATATTTATTGAGTATTAAGATTTTGTTTACGTTTGTGATATGTATTGTGTGGTATTATGTCATTACAGCATATCAACAGTTCGTTAATTTTAGACTTACATGCACGTTGCTGTTTAACTCTGTAAGCAGAGAGAATACACAATCTGTTAATGTTTCTGTACTTCTGATATCAAAAAGGAGACAAACCTTACATTTATCTCATCGAAGTAATAATAATAATTCTTTCTAGGTGCGAGATTGCAGGTATATGTTTGTTTCCTGTCCTCAAATAACTATCAGTATGTCGATTTAATTTCCCGATAAGTGGAAAACAGTGAGAGTTATACCGATACACAAAAAAGGTGACCGCACATCCCTTTCAAATTGTAGACCGATGTCCATACCCTCTAATTTCGCTAAGATATAAAAGAAGATTCTCCATTTCAGAATTTATAATGGTGCTCGTTCCAGTATTTCTATCGATCAACATGGTTTTGTCACCGGTCGTATATGATAACGCCTACATGTTTGTATTTACATTATTACATTACAATTGAACTCGTTTTCGAAATCTTCTCCTGTGTATATTGTGATGATACTAAGGTTTTTAGTGTATTGCTGTTTTTTGATAAGTGGTCATAAAATAATGACCAATAGTGCACATTGTTTATTGTTAACTACTTCACTATTGTAAGTTACTTCTTTTAATGAAAGTCCCAAATTTAACCTTAATATATGTTATATAAATATTTAAGTAAGATATTTATTTGGAGTGGTATGCATCCCGTACATAATACGAATTTCAGTAAAGTTTCGGCAGGCAGACTAGAATCAAGCGTGTTCTAACAATAGACAAACACATTTTCCGAAATTTCGTACACATTGGATTTTAAAGTTTGCTTTTAGTATTTACCTGAGTTCTACAACTATTTCAATTAAAAGTTTTCTCCTCAATGTGGTAGTAGCTAGTTACCAAGGGCCAAACAGAATCGTCTTTGATGTCGCTGCCTTTTCTTTGTAATTAGGTCGACTTAATTTATGAACGACTTTCTAGAATTACGTAATCAATTTTATGCCCTAACCGTAATAAAGTTTAAAGCTTCTTTAAGCTTTGGACTAGTTCAGAAGTTAGGGGTAATTGCAGGTAATAACATTAAGTCTACCAAAAAAAATGAGGTAAGAATAGAAATGAAACACCTTAAAAACGTGTTTTCTTTTGAATTATAATTTTAGCAACTTTGAATTGTAGTGTTAACAATTTTAAGAAGTGAAACCTGTCTTATTGTGAAAAATAGACTTTTAGATTCTATATATCTAAAGCGTTACGTTCCAGTGTTTGCCTCAATCAGCCCTATCAAACTACAAGATAAGGTCAATTACATCATCAGGTACGTGATCAACTATTGACGCCATACATGTAAAATAGGAGGCAAATGTGGAGCATTTTTGGGTCATTTTTATTCATCGTTTATATCAAAAACGCACCGTCCGATATTTTAGAGACACAACTATTTCTCATCTTAGTGATACATATTTGTTGGTCAACCAAATCAGAAAAAGCAGCAAAGGATAAAAAAAGAGCTATATAACCACTCAAACTTAAGTTGAATGTTTTATCTAAGTGAATTAGTAAACAATCATCAGCTCTCTATGTAGGTATCTAATGACTATGATTAGTATTAAAGTGTTTAATTTTCCAGTCCTGATAACAATTCTAGAAGATCCACGAGCTGGCAATGTCAGGTCGCACACGCAAAACTCTTTTCCGCAAACGTTCAAGGTCCTCGCGGTAAAAAATTTAATTCATCGTTTGGCTTTCCAGTACGAATTCTTTATCGACAATTCCACAAGAATCAAAAAAGGCGAAATTGGAAAGTTTTCATTACGGAACAATAAACAACTGTAACTGTAACTAATACTCTAACAGAACAAGGAATTGTTACCAGGAAAGGAAAACTTGCTAGACACTGTGGCATTTCAATGGACCACACTTTGAAGGGGACAATATTAAATTGTAGATAGATTCTATCAAACACTTCAAAACTAATCATTCTTATTAATTTTGTGACATGCGTCGTATAATTCTGAGCTTTAAGTCAACTTTTGAATCTTGTTACAGTCCAAGGAAAAACAAAAATCAGATTATGTCTATGCCTTTAATAAACCTACTACTATATTTTTAAAAAATACCTAAATTAGCACCTTGCAACACTATTGTAATAATTTTTATATCCGTATAATTTGTCTAATTCTGGTCGTGCTTGGCAATCTTGATAAGAAGAGTTTCGTTCGTGTTGAATTAGTTTTCTCTTTTATGTCGTATAGTTTCCGGACTTACATTAATATCACACCTTTCTGTTTCATTTATCAGTAACGATGCCTTAGTTATCCTATATACATTATAATAAATTGCTTTTGAGACAAATGAGCAGTGTAAGCAATTCTGTCGGGAACATGTTTATATTGGGTAACATTTATGTTGTTGTAGGCTTCCGCGGTATTTTCTTGATAGGCAGCAGCTTAGAAGAAGCTGCATGCAACTGAGAGCGAGACGTCGGCATATTCATAGAACTGCAACTCGGTTTCACTCCTGAAATCTAAATTCTGTATTGGATAACATTGTTTATAAATTGTGTTTACCATCTTTCGCAATCCAATATTTATAATCAGGAAATATTCGGTGATATTCTAAACACGTATTTATTTCAAAATATTGATTTTGCCTCTTTGAATGTTTAATTTTCATTGAAAAGTAATTGTTTGTTCTATGAGATTTTGTACATTTGGCACATGAGGCGTTCTTCCTGAATTCTCTTTCTTTGTGATTGTATTCATAACTCTAAAAATATCGTCATCGAAATAGTATTTAGAAATCTATCCCAGCCAGTACACTTACACTGCCGCTAGCAGAAGTTTGGATAGTTGGATTACTTTCAAAAAGCGAGACAATTAGCTTGAAGACTGAAATTTATAATTAATTTTCAGCAAATCTTCCGTATCTCTATACAAAAAATAACTCCAAACATGAATAGAACCAACCCGCTGCTTAACTGTGTTACAACACACTTGTGTGTAGATTTCTCATGCTCGAGTCTCTTCAAGAAAATTTGTCATTTTTGTTCGACCACCTCGAACTTGAAGTCATCTGCCCAAACCATTTCTCCATCGTATACTTTCGATATGTTTGTGTCCATTGTAGAGGCTTAGTTTTATTACCTCACTATGCAGTCTGGTAATCTTCGATACGTTGATGATGTATTTAAGTCTTGGACGATTGCAAACATTTAAATTTCCTGTTGGATGAAGTCGGTGTATGGTATTTATTAAAGGTGGATTTCGTAATTCCAACTTTTTGATTAATTTGCCGAAAGCATACCCTTATTCATGTAGATCAATGATTAAAAATTATTTGCCAATATTTTTAAACCTTCCGCGCGGCGTTTTTTCAAACAATATAGACTAGATTCGGATGCTGCGTGTTAATCATGATTATTTTAACCAAAGAAAATGTAGATGTTTTATGGTGCTAAGTGGGTAACGCATACAAATTTGCTCTTATTAAGCCATAGATATCTCGCAATGTATTGTAAAGTATTATAATTCTTAATTTGTTTTATAACAGTGTTATAAATACGTGTTTTACAAAATGTTATCAGTCCAATCTTTAGTCAGTGAGCATATATATCTGATCACAATCTTGATCTGCTCTTGCTTTTGTTTAATATCTTGTCTGCATTTCAACATTCCCCATTCGGCACAATTACATTTCACCCCATCTTTAATGCCGTCTCTTTATTTAGTATGGGAAGTTTGGCATCCAATAAGAATTCCGCTGCCAAATTTTACTCCTGATCTTTCGATGATGGAGCCAATCATTTTTGTTTTTGGATTGTTTGTCCAACCTTTAATGTTATCACTAAAACCAATTAACTTTAATTAGTGTTAATTTCCTCAACATACGGCGGTGTTTACCATGTGTGACTACCATATTGATGAAACCCCACAAAAGCTTCTCAAAAGCATCTTCATACTCGTCAAAAAATCTTTTCGAGGAAACTTATTTACTAATCTCTACAAAAATACACCACATTCTCTGTTTCAGTGATAACCTTGGTGGCAATTTTAGCGAAACGTCTGTGCTGTGATACCATGTTATTAATATTGCAAAAAATCTTAAAACGAGTGCAATGTGCGACTGATCATATTTTAGATACTATACAATCCTCTGCGATGAGGCAAGAAAGGCAAGAAAGGCAATCGGGCAAAGAAACAATTAGTCGTATTGTGGATACATCTTAAGTTCCCATATTTGTACTATTGCAGCATTCACTAAATTATTCACAATCTCTATTTCATAACAAGTACCAGCAAAAAGTGAAAACCCTGATGATTAAACGTTCAAAAAAATAGTTAAAAAGGACACAGCAAACTAAGAAAAATGACGCCTTACTTCATACCATCCTTCTGAATAAGATGACTTTTGGAATACTAAATTATTGAGAATAACGATGAATTGATGTTTTTGGGTCCTCAGCAACACTAGCGTTGCTGCTGCAATAGGTTCTTCTAAACGGCCACTAGAAGAGTATGTTTTGCTTTCTTCATTTTTTACTGTGCCAGTTTCTTCATATTTTGTAAAAATTTTGCGAATTGCGCAATGTGATGATCAATTTGTTTGTCGTATTCCCTATGTAATTTTCTTGCAACTTCTGCATTACTTTCACTAAATTGAAAATAATTTTAAAAAATAAACAGGCGTTATTCCATCATATACCTTTCCATTTTTATTAGCCAATGTTTCTACTTGTCATTCGTTAAATAACATTTAGTGTTGTAATACAAAAATATAAATAGCTGTAGATTAAAAGAGTAATCTGAAATTAGAATGCCCCTTATAAAACCGTTTCCTTGTCGAAGACGAGTATTTTGTTCGTCGATCCTCCTTCCCCCATGCAATAGTACAGCTTAATATTAAATGTGCAAGAAGTAAAGGATATTCCGCACAAGTGCTCCCTTCCAGGTTTTAGAGGTAAGCACTTGAATTTTTACGACCTTATAAATTCGCAGTAATTGAGTTAGAAATGTTTAAAACATAAATTCTCAGGGTTAATTTAGAAATAAACGCATTGGAGCCTCGCGTTCCAATGCGGATCAGCCGCCTACCCACCCGACTCCTTTTCGCTCTTTTGCTCTTCTTCGTGATCCCGGTCCGGCAATTAACAATTCCGATTTGCTTCGCCTTTCTTTCCTGATGGCGAAGATTCTTTTCCGCATTGACATCTGCGATATTAACGCCGTAGCTGCCCGCGTTCAAGGCGAAAAAGGTCGAAAAACGGATCGAAAGGTTCGAACCGCTTCCTTCGGTTTAACGTTTTCATTTTCTTTTCTGTTGGCGATTCGCCGGATAACGCTCCGAAATCCTTGAAAATGGAATGAATGCGGCGTGGTGCATAAACAACGAAAGGCCATTCGAGACGGAACATCGCAAAGACGAGGAAAATGGATCTTTCGAGAATTGTGATAGGATTTGTACGTCAATAATTTTTTGATTACTTCTTTTCGGTGTGCATCTATAGAATTTATATGTATTTCTTTTTCGTTAAAATCTTTTCAGAAAGACGTCCGATACAATTGAAATTATGGTAATGCGTTTCTCACTATGACGCGGGATTAAAGTGGCGGTCTAGAACTTAGTAGCGGAGGACAAATTCATATTAATCTCCATACATATCAGATTAAATGAAAGATAGTTTGCTTGAAGGAGTATGTGGTACAGCGCGAATTAATCGAACCAATAGACACCAATAAATACAAGGATGTTGCAACCACTTGGCAGAAGGCCTCAGGAGGGGGCATTGCTTTGGTGCTCTTGCGGATTTGATAAACAGGATAGTAAGTATTTAAAAATTAAATGCATTACCTAGTAATGTAATTTCGCATATGCGTTACAAGTATAAACAATATTTGAGATTCATATTTCTTTCTTAAATTTGCAAAAACAGGACTTCAAATTATTATTATAGAATTTTTGATTCGTAATAAAATACGTTTATGAGACTGATTTTCGTTTTTCTTTCGCTTTTAGTTCTGTAATTTAGCTTAGTTTCCTTTGTTTACCTTTCCTTTTGTGGGTTTCCTCCCTTTCCGCGGCCCTGTATCTTTGTTTTGGTTCAAGTCGGCACGATCGGCCCCTCGTCGTGAGGTGTGTAAATGTTTATGTGGCTAAATGACTATTTGTCAATGCAAAAAAAGAAACTTTAAATTATTTCATTAAGATCTATTGCTTGTGAAAAGTAGCGGAAAGTAGATACTAACTTTCAATTGTTGTCAGGTTAGTTCTAAGTCAAGCCGGCGGTTTTGGAGATCTGATGCTGAACGCAACTGAAATTTGACCAAGGTAGATGTTGCATTACTTAATTGTCACCTTTGCACTATATTTATTCCCAAGAGATATACAGAACCAGTCAGAAATATGATCTAATGATCTACAATTTCTAATATATCACCGCTAAGCATTTTCAACTAGTGTGTTGGCACATTAGTATCGAAGATTAAGTGTAAAACGTTGAATGATCGTGTCTCGATCTAGGCACCTTTCCGACAGAAGTTGCAAACGAATAGTCTCGTTGTTCGAGTATCAATTTATGCTTCCACCTCCAAGATGTTTCCCATCTTGCTCCTTGGTTACAAAAGACTGATGAGAGTCAATTAGCCCAAAACACGTGTCTGCGGTTCTTTTCTTCTGTGTATATAACACAAGAAATACATGTATGTAATGTAACAATAATAAAGGGATATTTCAGATACGATGTATATATATATATATATATATATATACGAGGGCTGTTTTTCAACCTCCGTTCGTGTTTGTAAACGGGGATGCCCAGAAGGTGACTGCGCATCTCACCCACCATAAAATATCTGCCACTTACAATGTCATTACGCAATTTTTAGTTGAGTTACAGGCACGTAAACATGGCTGCTCGATTCCTTCAATCAGAAGGGAATAGTGTAGCTGAAATTCATCGAAGAATGAGCCGAGTATACGGCGAAAACCTTGTGATGGATGGTTTTGTACATAAATGGCGCAGGACTTTTAAAGAAGGCCGAGGCGATGTTCACAATGGAGGGGGACAAGGACGCAGGTTTGTCGTATCAGAAAACATTGTTCACCGCGTTGACAAAATGGTTGGAGAAAAACGGAGGTTTACCATCAGTAAGTTGAACGCGGAATTTTCAGAGGATTCATGATTTACAGTGGACACAATTGCAACGGACCATCTCTGGCTGGCGGCAACATTTTATGCGGAGAGCACTGGAAGGCTCATCCATAGATATGACAAATGTATCAATCTTCACGATAATCACGTAGAAAGGTAACCATGTTTGTACATAACTTTTGGTAACAAATTAATTTTGTTATTTACACTTGTCCTGTTTTTGTGAGGTATCGGAATATAATTCTTTCGGCTATATAGTATCTCAGACTTTCACGGCCGTTTGTCATAGTCGTAACGGTTGTCGGGTTCCGCCGTGTCTATGAATTCTTCCGGGTGTTAGATAGCTGGTTCTCGGAAGAATCTGAAGTAGCTTGACGGTCCGATGACATTTCTTCCATTTTCTTTTAGAGCGAGTTGTGACAGAACGAGATGAAGAATTTTTTTTAGTTTTTGTATGAAACAATAAGATAAGAATTTTTGCCAAAATATATTGATACAAATGAAAAAGGTTATATCATTTATAATCGGAAGCAAATACCCAAACGCAATCCCTACGTTACCTAAACTTACAAACTCGTGCTGCGCGGTATTACGTGATTTCTGTTTCTTGTATTATGCCTACGCCTGTGCGTGTGTTTTTAATCAATATTTCAGTCTAGATTTTTGTTTAGATATATATATATATATATTATTCTATTAATTTCTTAATGGTACCAATGGACCAAGTGCGTTCATGTAAAGGGAGACTATGTTGAAAAAAAATATAATGCCACTGTAGTTTTACTGTAACGGGGTCAGAGATACAGCATAGGGATTCACCCCCGCATGTATAATTTGTTCTAACGTCAAACCACGATCATTGCAATTATCAACTTTTCATGGAATCTCGGAAACAATTCATTTTCCTGAAAAAGGCCTATATTTGATTGTTTTTTAAAATTTGTCGAGTATTTATTACTTTTACCATTTTTTGATGTGAAAATTGCATAACCATTCTATAAACTGTCTATATAAACTTTCATGCACTTTAATTACAATCGGAAGGAGGCAAATTAAACTAACATAGTGCCATCCACAAATACGTAAACATGTAAATTAGAAGCATCCCACCCCAATACATCTTAACAGTGTCCCATCAATTTACCGCAAAAATTTAGTTGATTGGATTCGGTAGCATTAAAATCCACTTGGCCTAAATTACAATTAGTGCACGCCGCGATCGTTAAATTTTACCGTATTCTCCCAGCACTTCAATTTTATATGAAATTTTTACCATCGATTTTAGCCTCAAACGGCTACAAAATCGCCGCGTAAAACTTCGTATCATTCGACATCAAAAAAAGGAGTTAACGTAAAAAGACCGTTCGCGATATGAAACCGCATCGCGTCTAAATTAAAATAACCGCCGGCGAGGAGTGTTACTTTAAAACTTCGTATCTACACTCGTATGATACGGAAAATTGAACGCGATACCGAACTAAAAGAAATTATTTCGACGTTGCCGTCTCCAATTTGAAAAAGGCGTCCTTGTACAACACTCATCCGATGGAATGCTGTCTTCTTTCTTTCCTTTCGTCATTTCTCCGTTTTATTCTCTTTACGAGCTTTCGGAAACTAGCGAACTCGGAAAAATGAAACTGCGTAATCGCTTAGATGAAACCGGGTTGTGACTTTTTTTACGGTTAGTAAGCAGGCTAACGATTTTAAAGTTTAATTTTGTTTATTTTCAGCGTATTCTACAGTTACAAAGGATATAGTTATATCCCGTTTATATTATATAGATATTACATCAATCAATAAAGGATGTAGCAACATTTTTTTGTGAAAACTGTCAGTTACGACTACTCACAATTGCAACTGTGTGAATACGTTGCAGAAATGCGGCAGTTCACAACATGAAGTACCTTTAGGATTTCAAAGGACACATCACTTAAACCAATCATTTAGAAATATTTAAGGCTATTTAAAATAATTTCTATTTTTTTTTAGTTTTACGGTCAAATGTACAACGCGCTTATACACCTTTGAGTCAAAATTACAAACGACTTAAGCGTGCAAATTCTGTACGTAAAGTGTCTCATGACTTTATTACTTGGCTCCTTTCCAGCTGTAAAAGTAAAGCGTGGACCCATCAGAAAATACCTTGAGCACAACTCGAACCCATGACTCCCGACGCTGTCGCAAAAGCAAAATCTTGAGTATGTGAACAACAGAAAGTCACTCGGAGCCATATCCGGTGAATATGATGGATGATGCGGTAATTCGTATCCTGATTCGCGAAATTTAGCGGTTGCTATGACGAGTGGATAGGAAAACGCGTTATCCTCTTCGAATAAAACCTTTCTTCTGAATAAATATATCGTAGCACATCAACATAATATCGAATGGTTATTGACCACTTTTTCTGCAAATAGCCAATATAGGTTGAGCCTTTGAAATCTTAAAAGACAGTGACCCATAATCTTATTGACTGAAATAAACAGTTTTTGCCTTCCTTGAAGCATGTTCATCAGACGAAATCCAATGTTTTGGCTATATTTTTATCTCTGAAGCATTGTAATGTGTCCAAGCTACATCTAAAAAAAAACTTCCGGAGTTCGTTTGAACTTAGCTAGCTGTACAGTCATTTGAAATTGTAGCAGGAGTTTGTATATGGTCTACAGTAATCAACCATGGCACCCATCTTGTGGTTAGCTTTTACATATTTAAATGTAAAATCTTATATAGCGATTCGGTTGAGATGTTTATGACATTAGCTAACACAAGTATTTAGCGGTCCTTCTTTATAATGACACGGACTTTATTAGTGGTTTATGAAGATATTATAAATGAAGACTTCGGACTTTCAGTGCCATCAGCACTTATACAACCACTTTTGTCTAGCGAGGCACTTATCAATCATTCTATGGGAAGGAACAAATTCAGTATGATTCACTACAATACTTATGTAACTGTAGTTTCTCTAATCGCTTTTTGCGATTAGAGAAACTACTGAAAATATATATCGATATTGCAAGATATCCTGTCTTGGAAATCTGAATGATCAATTTCTTCAACTATCCGTCTTTAAATACTAGATTATAAGTTATTGTGCCGATTTCCAAACATTCGAACCAGAATGTACACTATCAAAAAAGAGTGGTTAATAGTTGTGCTAATAAACACGCAAGTAAATGTTTACATAAACTTGCAATTGCATATGATACATTCAATTCACATGAAGCTATCCGACGGTTTCTAGCGAGTTACAGCTACCACACTTGTACATGATGTATACGTATATTTCAATAAACACATAAAATAGTCATAATATGATGCTAAATCTTTCCTAGAAAATTTATGTTTCACGAAGAAACAATTACGACACCTGCTACAGTTATTTAAATGACACGCAGCTTGAAACTCCTTACGTTTATATCTGAACGCTAACGTGACATTAACCATGTGCTTGTCGTGGTGCAGCTGCACGTAAGGCTTGTTCTTGTTAAAGCGGACTGATACCTGCCCATTTTCCCCACGTAGCAAGTGCCAATTAACTGCGCCAAACAGACACCGAAACCAAATATTTACCATGGTAGAGGTTAATTAATGATGAATATCTCCTACGTATACTACTGCTGCTTGCCGCATGTGTGTAACGCAAAATCGCACATGCCAATGTACTAGTCTTGTGTCGCTGGTGTTCCGTGGACACAGTTAAGGGATAGGAGACACGGATATTTGCTATGTAAATATTTGCTTGCTCCGGTCCTGGCTTCGAACGATAAATACATATGCGTGTGTTATTTTGTAAAAAGAAAACGTCCATTATGTGGACGTTCACTTGAGTGAGGTGTGTATAATGGGGATTCCATTTGAAAATTGTTATGCAATGCAGTTTCATCATCGAACTTGTAATTTGTAAAATACAACCGGATAAATCGTAAATAAATCAAATGTCTGGATGTAGCTGCAGTGTGAAAATGAAATGTAGGTAGAATAGAAGCAATCTCTGTGGATGACGTATTTTATCGAAACTTCTAAATACCAATATTATGTAGGTCAGACATTACAGTGACTCCAACATCGTACTAGTTACTATAGAAATTACTTTCAAATATTGAAAGAATCTTTGGGGTTCCATTCTAGAGATTATAAATACATATTTTATTTTGATAATATTCATGTAATTTCGAAAATGGTTACAAAATCAGGGTTTCCTTAGATTGTTACATAATAACATCTGAAGTGTAATTGTAGTTGGTACTTACTCATATTATGAGCTGGTTCTTCGAAGAACCCATCGATACTATATGTCTTTTGGTTTCTGGAATACACACTTTATCTTTACTAGGTAGTGGGTGTGGAAATCATTTTTCATATCTAAAATTATTCGTCCCGTGGTCAAAAATAAATTGAAATCAGTCATTTAGTAATAGAAAGCAATTGCATAAGCAAATTGATAATTATATTCCAGTTAATCAAACACATCAACGAAATGAAGATATTTTTGCAAAATAGATTTATATTTACAATGTCGCCCACCAAAATTTGAAGATTATTTTCATTGGTTTTAGAGATCAATCTTTAAACAGTCCTGCATTCAATTTATCTAATTATATTCTTCTACTTTGGTTCCATTGGATTTTATCTTCAAACTCTTTTTCTGTTTGAAATGTAACAAAATATTATTGTTCTTTGTTCTATTGTAGTAATATTTTTTCTACTATAATTCTCTAATTATTAGTATAAATTTTTGAAAACTAATGCATTTTTCCACTGTTCTTTGAACTGTTTTTTAGTATATGTCTTAGATTAATCCTGTTGAAATTTTCTAAACAGAAACTGGAAATAGTGGGAAATTAAACGAAAGAATTTCCTTTTTCCGAACTTGACCACAGACACGAAATTCTCGAATTCACTTAAAACCCTAAATTGGATTTGTGCGCGACCATTATACTTGCTGACTCAGTGTTGATAAACACACAACACGAAAACTACACCTTTGCAGCTTAAACCCACTGAGCAGAATATTATGGCAAATGATGGAACGCTCAAAATATTAGCTTTAGAATGTAGTAAGCGAAATGAAGAGAAGGAACAGAGAAAATTAAACAGAAACTGAGAAAAGGAATACACTCAGAAAAATTGTTGTAGGGCCATATGATTTTATAGCTCCACTATAAGTATTAATTAGAATTTTATTTCTGCATTTGAACGTAATCATATAGAGATATTATCTGGCCCAGATATTATTGACACGATCCGCAAAAGAACACTCAAGTTACGATGAGCCTCGGCGGCTTACATACATAACAAAACAACACCTACATGTTTTAATTCTATTCCAATGAATTCCTACTTTATACAGAATTTTTGGAAACAGTTCTAATAGATTTGGTGAACAAATATTTTTACAAGGCAGGATATTCCAACAAGACAGCGGTGCTATCCATGCTTCCACATGAACGAAGTATTGGCTTCTTGAAAAAGAGATCGGGTTATTATAGTGACCAGCTGGGTCACACGATCTGTTCCCCATTAAAAATCTCTGGGGAACATTTGTAACAAAAATATAGGTCAGTAGTAAATAATACAATAGTGCCAATGAAGAGAAATATGCGATAAAGAGAAGCTGGAATGAGATTCTTACTGCGACATTAACCAAGTTATTAGGTAGTAGGAAGAAACTCATTTTTGAGGTTACTCTCAATATAAAATCCAACATCTATTACTAAGGTTAGGTAAAATTCTATTAAATAGTTTAATTGGGTTAAGATATTTCGATGACAAGGGAACGCAAGTAACCTGAAAATTTAGACATGTTTGGAACTTTGTGGGCTTGAAATAGAAAAAGAGCAATTGTGATTCTTTTAAGTGCGCAATCGCACGTTTCTGGGGAAATGATTTTTGAAAAGATAAGTGGGGAACAGCTTCCTGATAGATGTACTAGTTACGGAAAACTTTTCATATTTTCATATAGCCCTCTCAAAACTGACAAAAAGTTGTCTAAAGCGCTCTTCAACATTTCTTATAATTTCGGTAATATTAGCCTAATTTGCTAAAGGTCGTATTAGGTTTAGGAGGCACAATTTCCCAAAAACAGGCAATTAGGCACTTAAAAAAGTTACCGAGTTTCTATACTATATCAGGCTGCAAATTCACAAAGTTACTGAATTTGCGGGTTACTCTCGTTCTTTTGGAAGTAAAAACTTTGGGAAAGGTTCTATAACATTCATGTGGCCATGTTAAAGGTCATGTGATAGTGTTTGTCGCCAGAATGGACACCTTATTTGTAATAAGTGTGTAGAAAGTAGACCACACCCGGTCTTCCTAGTAACAGAAGTTAGGAACAGAATGTTTAAAAACTCAAAATTATAACTGAAAAACGAAGCCAAAGATTTCAGAGACCGATACGTTGATGTTTGTGAGTATTGAAAAGTAAACAACATTGGTTGAAACAATGATTGCAGGAACTGTGTGGTTGTATCGTAGGTATCGCAGTAAATTCCACCCCCATAAATTAATAATGTATTCAGGACGCGGCGTTTCAAGAGCACGTAGACTATCATTGTCAACCGCGTTACCGAGTGACGACCAGTCCACATGGTCTTGAAACGCTGTATTCAGAATAAATTATTAATTTGTGTGGAAAGAAATTTACTGCAATACGTGTGAACATTGGTTGAAGTCTAACTTCTGTGTGAATTTGTTACATCAGTCAACAGACTTACGAAATAGCAGTCTCATTAAATATATGCGCTTTCGTATGTAAATAAATTTTATAAACACTTCATATCAATCCTTGATACGTAAATTCAATATGAAGTAACATAGATTCATTCAGTCACTTCTGAGTTTGATTAAAATTGTTCCAAACCACTTCATACGACTTGTGCTATGAATTTTAAATAGTCTTTTGCAAAAACAACTATGGCCATTATTCAAAGTAAAAAGTAAGCTGCCAAAATTATTAGAAAAGTTAAAGCACTTCAAGATCTCATTAAGCCAACGTACCAAACTATGCGCGGGCAAGTTTATTTTCCAAACAATCACCTCCAATTTAAATATTCAGGCTCTGCCAACCTGGGATCGATAAACTGTAGCAAATTTTAGACTCCTTTGGCTCCAGGCTCTATTATCCTTCTTAGCAGGAACGATGCGTTTAATGCGTCATTCCCGTTTAAAATCTAATTTAACGCTTCAAGTGAGGAACACGAAGTATAATCCTCCTTAATTTACGAAAATTCATCTGATCTTTCAGGTGTACTTCTATTCTAATTAACATCTCTATTAAGATTTATTTAAGAATGTACTGACTCCTTTTTTTAATTCAAACAAATTAGTTGTAGAATATTTCTTTAGAATAATTTTAGTGAAACATGATGATAGCTTAAATACTGAAAAGTCAGAACAATATTCACAATCTTAAAAATCCAAAAAAGGGTTAATTACAAGTCTGTACATATTTTACTATCATTTGAAGCTTCATTGCTTTTTCTGATTTAATATATCTTACTTCCCCTTTCGACTAAAGAATTATCCCTACTAATTGTTCTCGGACACCTAACAAACGACGCAAACTTCCAGCAGAGCACTGCAATACATTCAAAGCCTACTACAGGCCCTACCCGATGTGGACCGTCCGAAAATAAATTATACGAATTTTTGCGCCAACTATTTTCTCGGTTTCCTTTTCTTTCTCTCGTTTCCAGTTTCACTCCGCCATCCCGGCCGGCTGGGAACAGTGGGACTTTATTTCCCCAACGTGGGTAATTCCCCACAGGAAAATAATTTACTTTTTCGTGTAATTTTATTGACCACTTGATTCTGTGTGTGTATGTATGTGCGTGGGAATGGTACAAGACCGGGTAGAAAAAGTTCGTAGCGAGTACAAAATGCCGGTGGATTTATCATGGCGTTCCAGCTATGCTATTTGTCTTTTAAATTCTGGGCCAAAGCGATTAAATTAATTTAAACTAATTACTCGTTCAGGGAATATGTTTTAGCGCGTATTTTTGGCGTAAATAAAATAAAAGAGGGAGATATAATGTGCAGAATTAGTGTATAAAAATCTCTTTAATAATTTGAATTTTTAAACGAAGTTCTAAGTGTAATCATAAAATATTTACACTTGTTTATGTGTTACAAAGCTTATGTGCAAAGGTGAGGGCAAGTGAGACAGTGCACTCTCATACTGAAACCGCGTTTAGGCGACAACTAGCTTACTATCTTTCTATCTTTAGCGGGCACACCAAGGCTCAGTCTAAATTGAATATCGAATAACTTATGGTTGAACAGTCACCTGTCTTTCTTCCGTACCAGCCTATATTACTTAAATTATAAGATCATACAGATGCCTACCTACGAACACCGTTGTACTCTCTAGTAAAGTTCAATATATCGTTGTGGTAACGGCTGTGGAAGCCTGAGACACTATTCAATATATCGTCTAAATAAACTGCCCAATCTCCCGCAACGCGACAGGATAGCATCCGTTCTAGAAAGTACCAACAAGGATATAACATACCATACAATATTCGGTTTGTGACCGCATATATCGTTGATTCGACGTCGAATCAACGGATTTATCAGGACATACAAACAAAGCGGATTCACCCAGAAACCTACGACACAAGATATACATATATGTATATCTTGTTATCCTCTCGGGTTTTGTCCTGCGTTCGGCGTTGGCTCTTAGAAGAACCATGTACGTCCTGACGTTTCGATGTAATCGCATACATCTTACCCGCGAAAACATACGAACTTGACGAATCGAAGTTAAGAAAATTACCTCTCGAGCGCATTGTGGACTTTGTTATTCAGGTGCAACTCGGTCGAGTGAATTAATGGGTGCATAAATTATTGGTCGAGTTACTCTTCGGAATTAAAATCCTCGCCCATAAAAAAAAGCGGCCGCCTGGAATAACGGACAGTTTCAAAGTTTCCTGAATCGACTATAAGAAAATTCCCATATGCGAAAACCTGTTTTTTACGGCCAAATAAACCCAAATCTTTACGGCCTACCTTCATAGAAATTTACCTGCCCATATCGGCTGAACTATTTACTATGTATCATTGATGAAAATACCAATATTATTTCGAATTTGTGCGATGAATGTGACTTAGTGCCGAACATATTTCGGCAGCAAATTGTTCAAATAGAAATCGTCTTAATTTCTACAAGTTCGCTTATCGCTAAAACACAAATATAATGGCAGAAAATTGTTACGTTCGCGAAAGTTGACCGAAGGATATGGGGCAGGAGAAACACAAACTAACGATATTATGAAAAATAAAGGCGAATTAAAAAAAGATGGTTGGGGAAGATGTTGTTAACATTGAGCAAAAACGAAAATTCTTGAAGTCGGAAGGATTGGCAAATAAAGCAATTCCAAATATCTGAGCCGCTACATAAACAAAAAGCACTAGAGACAGCAAGCAGTTTAAAGATGGAAAATTTCGCAGCGACTAATAGATGGTTGGAAAGTTTCTAGCAGACACACAGTATAACTTTTAAATCAATTTGTGTTGAGTCCGCAGAAATTACATTAGACGATATAGAGGAATCGAAAACTAAGTTACCGCTGATTTTAAGAAATCATTCTCCTCGAGATGTCTTTAATGCCGACGAAATAGGTTTTTATTACCGCGCCATGCCAAATAAGACGCTTGCCTTAAAAAATGAAAATTCTGCAGGGAAGGCAGCGAAACAACGTTTGACTATTTTACAGTGTGCAAATATGGAAGTTGAGAAAGCAAATCCATTAATAATGGGACAAAATAAAAATCTTCGCTGTTTTAGAATGGGCTTCTATGAAAAAGACATGTATGACAACGGAAATTATAAGAAGATGGCTGCATAAATTGGACAACAAGCTGAAAAAACAAAATAGAAAAGTGCTGTTAAACTAGTTTCTAGCTCTTGGACCAAGGAATAATTCAGAATTTCAAATTGATTTACTGAAATTTTTTGATTAAAAGGCTTCTCACATTTATTGAGAGTGAATGTGATTTTGAAAATTCCAAAAAAAACATAAAATTTGGTCAATGCACTTGTATGGATTACAGCTGCTTGGAAAAAGGTATCTGCTACAACACTTAAGAAATGTTTTTCCAAAGCCGAATTCCAAAAAGACACAATGTTTTATTAAGAAGACGAGGTACACTTTGCCCAACGCTTTGCTACAATTCGTAGCGAAATTATGAATTTAGATGAATATGCTTCTTTTGATAACCATGTACCTATAGAGAACTTCAGTATCACAGAAATTGATGACGAATTATGCAATAATGATGAAGAACAAAACTGATAGTAATGATGTGAACGAATATGAAATTCCAAAATCTACTTTATCTAGTATGAGCAGAGTGTGTGCAAAATTAAGTGGCAGAGAATTATTTATTGTGCAATAGCAATGGTGAAATTTACTTACGTGTGAAGCTGTTGTTTTTAAATTAAAGCTAAAAAATTTAAAGCAAATAGAGATTTGACAAATAAAAATATATACTTTAAAAAAAAAAATGTTTTTTACGGAAAACCTAAGGCAACCCCTGACGAGCTAAACTTTAAATATTCTAATTAATTTACGAAACGAAATATGAGATCGAAAGATACAAATAATTTTGAAGAACTTAAGAAGATTCGACGTCTTTAACCTTTGAAGTCGAACTTACTGGCTCGCCTTTAGAATGGACTGGCATTCGGCTTCCAACGTAAGTGTCCGGAACTTCCAGATTTTATATGTAGTATCAGCTGATACACTTTATTATTGGATATAAACGAAGATATTAATAAATTTACTGAGTTATATGGGAAAGTAACTATTCTTTCTAAGGAGAAACGACGCCAACATGTCTGACTTTTGACACAATCTTCATCTATCGGTTTTTGTTTTATATCCATAGCAACGCATTTGTTCGCGTATATGGTAGGCCACTCAGTACATACATACTAGATATGTGTGACATTATAAAGGAAATTGCTGCCAGTCGTGCCATCCTTTCGTCGTACGAGATATTTCGAAGATTATGAGTACAATTTCGGAATAATGCATATTCATACAATGTAATTTAAATGTGCGAGTACTGTATATTAAACGTCTTTTAAAGATGACATTTAGAAAAAAAATTTTACATGATAAATATGTTTGCGGAAAGCGATATGTAAGATGAACGATAGTAAAGTTTACATCTCGTCTGCAAGTGTTGTTGGAGGGATATTTTTTTTTAACAAGGAAAATTGTGAATAATAAGTTATTAAAGAATACCCAAAGTAGATATCTTTAAAACTTTTGAAAGAAACCTGTGCAGATTGAATATCTGCGTTTAAAATTTCATTTCAGGAGTTAGTACTAACGGTACTTTGCCTACAACCAAAATAAAAAACAACGGCGTGCACCAAACAGTGACGAGAAAGTATCTGGAATAGGTAAACTACTAAAATTTTAGGAAAAAATCATTGGTAAATAATAGACAATAATTCATATATATATAGACACTTATACCCCCTGCAATTGAAAATGTTGGGGGATGTGAGCGAATTGCTGTTATAATTGTTATAGCACTTGATTATGTAATTAAACAGGCAAATTTAAATTAGTCAAAAATTATGTGAATGGAAGCAAATGCATTGTAGACAATTTAAGCTACCGATAATTAAATTCCATTCACGTAATAATTCATTATAAATCTAGAAAAAGTTGATCTCTTTCATGTAATAATGTAATAATTGAGGACTTGAGCTACTTAGCAACTGCCTAAAACTGAAAAGAAAATAATTAGAGTTTCTTTAGATGAAAAGATTTCCGCACCCAAATTCGACAAGACTTTATATAAGTAATTCCGCAGAAGTTCTAACTTCCCTTCGTCATAATTATTCCATCTATCGGAACTTCTAAATTACATTCAATCATTTCTTTTAATCAGGCTGCCAAACGACATTGACAAATTACATCGTTAATATCTACAACGCTTAATCAATTTCCAAGAGAAAAAAACAAAATTAATTCCTCACGTCCATCAATTCTTTCGGTTCACATTCGTCCATTAATCTTACTCGAAACGGAATACGATTCCATAAGTGTGGCAAATGTTTCTTCGTGGGAAGGAAATCGCAACCAAACGTTGCGTGAATTTTAACGCAAAACCTTTTATTGTGTTACATCTAATACGTCTCTCTAGAAAAAGGATACTTTTATGGATCGGGCGTGTAATATTCGAGACTGTTTCTGATTTCCATTATACTTACAAGTGATTTAAATACGTTGTTTCTTCTAAGATTCATGATCATAAAAGACTTCGTAACATTCTTTGTGAAAAGTACGGTAAATATTTTTGCGTAATGAATTAACAGTGTATTTAATACAACGAAAATATGCTATGTAAACTTTTATCCATTCAATAGAAATATTGAATACGGATGAAATTTTATGGAATATAGTTTTTTGTAAAATAAAAGGAGCAATTAGCAAGCTTGAGGGAATTAATGCATATGTATTATGAAAATTTAAGCAATCCAGTTCTTTAGTCTCAATTAAATCTCCTCCTACTTTGACAGTCGAAAAGCATAATTGGCGCAGGTAAATTTAAATATTCCTAATAAAAATGATGTTCGATCTCATTGCATAAGAATTATAATTTTATAATAGTACCTAATACTTGTATTTCCTCAAATACTATTACTTAGGAAATTCGTAATAATAATGGAGGATAATCTGTAATTAATTCAACGTTTATTTACTAGTTTAGACCCTATAAAAGTAAGTAGCTAATTGTATCAAATAAAACTAAAACTAGTATCTATAATACCTGATATATTTGTATAGTATATTCTGCAGTTAGTTACTCATGATGAATTAATTCAATAGATATAATATTAAAATGTATACGAAACGTATGCAGAAATTAAGAAGTTGGATATAGTTGACAAGGACAACATATCCTACATGACTACCATTAGATACTGGTTTAATGAATTTAAACTCGGCCGAACATCCGTCTTTGATAAGGAGCAGCCAGGTCGTCCTATTATTACCGTGGACGATGTGATTAATAAAGTTCATGATATGATGTTAGCAGACCACTGGGTGAATATTGCAATTCACATCCTTCACGAAGATAACCTCAAAACAAGGTCTGGACATGTTTAAGTGTATTACTAGTAAGTCTTTGTGACGTTAGGTGAGTGTAGATGAAACATGGATACATCACTGGAATGGATTCTTTCCGGAGAACTTGCACCAAAGAAGGCGAAAAGTATTTCACCAGCCAGAAATGTTATGACGACGATTCTTTGGAATTCCTAAGAGAGTTTTAATTGATTATTTGGGTGGAACAGTTGCCGGACAATTCTGTGCTGATTTATTGGATCGATTCAATGTTGAACTAAAGAGAAAAGCGCCCTATACAGTAAGGAACAGAATCTCTACCATCACAGTATCGCCTTAACTCATTCATCGGCAATTGCGATAGCGAAACTGGTCGACAAGAAAAAAACTGTATTGGTGTGATTTTTTATTTTTATTTTTCGATGTAGTCTCCTCGAAGATGAATACACTTTCCTAAGCGGTGCTCCAGTCTCCTCAAGCCGTCGGAAAAGTAGGATGTTTCAAGTTCTGCAAAATAGCCACATATAGCGGCGACGACCTCCTCATTTGGGGCAAATCTCTTTCCTCCCAGTGATTTTTTCAGGTTTGAGAATAGCAGAAAGTAACTGGGGGCTAGAACCGGTGAATATGGAGGAATACGAATTAGTATCTCAATACGTAGCGCAACTCAAACTCAATTTGGAAACGACGATGCGGGATGAATGAACCGGTGTATTGTCGTGGTGAAAAAGCACTTTTTTTCCGCAGCACACAAGACCGTTTCTCCTTCAATACTGCATCGAATCAGCTCAATAAATCGCTGTAGTATTGCCCGGTGATCATCCTACCCTTCTGCAGATAGTGGATGAGGATCGCACCTTGGGAATTCCAAAAAATGGTCGCCACGACTTTTCCGGCCAATGGAACGGTGCCTGCTTTCTTCGGAGCAGATTCTCCCGGAAAACTCCACTGCTACGACCGTTCCTTGGTCCCCGCCATGTAGTGGTGGATCTAAGTCTCCTCCACGGTTGCGAAACGCATGAAGAAATCCCTTGGATTGCGTTGGATCCTGGCCAGTCACTCCTCCGAAACGATCATACGATTTCGTTTTTGTTCCGGTGTGAACCAACGCAGCACCCATTGTGCCAAAAGCGTTTTCATACCCAATGGCCAACGCATTCTACTGAGCTGCCCATTGTCTCTGCTATCTCTTTCAACTTCAATTGGCAATCGGCTAACACGACATCATGAATCTTGTCCACCATTTTATCGTTGGTAGAGCTTTTTGGGCGTCCACTGCGTCGTTCGTCACTTGTGCAGCCACGTTTGAGCTCTCTCAGCCAGAAGCTGATGGTCAAAAATGATGGAGTACATCCACCATGAACCTCTAGCAAAATATTTCGAAAAATGTTTCGAAGATCCGTGGTCGTTTTCCCAGCCAGACAGAACTGTTTTATTACTGCACGAAATTTGATTTTATCAATTTTTGCGAAACCGCCTGGCTTGCTACGCAGGACGCACTCTTAAACAACAACTATTGACAGTAGACGTCTGAAATTTTGACAGTTGCCATAAAAGAGGTTGCCCTTACCGACCAATGAATCCACTTCAATCTTCGTGCGCCATCTCTTGCCGATTCCGGAAATATTTCAGGTCGCCTTCGTACAGTACGAATTGGCTCCTCATCCAACATAATTGCAAGATTAGGCCCGCTATGACCGTTCTCTCTACAAATTTGAAAAAATAGTTTGACGGAAAGCGCTTCATATCGAATGAAGAGGTCATTGCCGAAACAGAGGCCTATTTTGCAGAATTCAACGAATCATTTTATTTGGATGGAATATCGCTTGAATATACAAAGCTACGAGGAGACAATGTCGAAAAGTAAGCCTACTAAACGCAAAACAATCATTTAGTTTTTCTTAACATAGTTATTTTTTATACTGACCTGGAATATATGTCACAACTTCAACACAATTCAACAAATTTTCAACAATGAAAAGAGCTATGTTTTCTTAATAATTGGGAAACAAGTATAAGTTGTAACAATACATTATCGTCAACAACAATAGCTACAACTACTCAAACAATAAATAAAAACAAAGAAATAAGGAGTGGTGTATATGGTAGTGTACTGTGTTGTGAGTTCGTATCAAAATGTAGGAAAAACAGAAAACGAAATCAATCTCACACTACCTCAAAGAATTTTATTTAAAAAAGGCTACCGATTTCTTGAAAATTTGCACATTATCAGGCCAAGACACTCTAGAAAAGGACTATAAAATCAAAACAAATGCAAACAACACCATTAAAAGCATCACCGCAGTGAAATTAACGTTAAAAAACACAAACTTAAATTTGTATAAGGACGTACACAACAAGTTAAAATACCAAAAAGGGGGTAAGTCAACAAGAACTAGTACAATCTGAAAGAAGGTAACTGTTAAGAAGTAGCAATTACTTACTAAAATTATTCGAGCTACTGTGAGATTGGTCCCGTTGTCTTTTTCTTTTTTTCCTCCATTTTACTTATCTTCAGAAAATTCAGTTCAAAAAGCGGGAAAATTCAAGAGATCTAATATACCTAATTCCAATGAAGTAAAGCTGAGGAAATGGAAAGTGGTTCCTAATCTTTACAGATCTTCCATAAGATTCTTAGTCTTATTTGTGTACTCACTGACTCTATCCGCTCTACCTATCCAAGATCTGCACTACCGAACTAAAACTTCTCACTGTCAAAATACAAGCAGAGAAACTACGATATCAACTTAGTCTCCAGAGGGTTAAACCAGCTTCCGATGTAAGGACGCAGGATTTCGGCTCTTATCTTGTTATGAAAATTCTTTCCGTCGGTGCGATTTCACCTTTCGAACGAACGTTCACATAGACGACATGCGACGAGCCACCCGAAACTTTAAAGTATTCGATTCTCGATTCGCTATCTTCTTTCTTCTCTCATATCGAAGGATGTAATCGGAACATCCGTCCAGACCGTTTTCAGTTCACGTCCGCAAATATACCGCGAGAACATTAAAGAACCGGCGCTAGTTATTCGGAAAAATTCTCGGAGGAAAATCCGTTGCTGAAAGAATCGAAGCGATTTTACGATATTTGCCGGTCTAGATGAATACCGCCACTACTACGGCTTCCGTTCGCAATGAGAACAAAAGTAAAATAAGCGACGAGGGCGAAGTGAAAACAAAACAAGTGAAAGAAATGGAATGTAGATCTTCGCAATATACTAGACCAGCATTGGGTGCAATTTAACTCGGTGGAAGCGATTTTGTTTCTTCTATTTAGAATGAATCGTGCACGTTGATGCTCGATTGGAAATAAGTAGTGTTAGAAATAATTAGCTGAAGCGCGTTAAATAAGAATTAGAATGAGAATTTAATTTGCCTTATTGATTTAATCATATGTAATTAAATAATTTAATTAAGGATAACGTATATATTATTGTCTGCGCCAGTTACTATCATCTTGTTAGTATAGGTCTAGTTAATTATACAGCCAATTAAAATTCAACAAAAAGAATTAAATGTGCTAAAATGAAGCATTCGTTAATTTTTATTATGATAAATTTTAATTTTCGTTTAGAATTTGAACCTACATCCCCTATTTCTACAACGTTCCCGTAATCTAGGGGTAAGACGTTCTTCCGGAAAGCAAGAGGGCATAATTTCCTTTCAGCAATTTTAAAACGTTAGCTTCATATTAGTTTGGCTAAGAGCTTAGCATTAAAAATAATATTACGTCTATTAGGATATTATAATATATCCACGGACATTGCATCTCGATATGAAAAGCGATTTGTTCCTACAGTAGTCCCCTGGTCTAGGGGTAAGGCGTTCGTCTGGAAACCGAGGAGGCGTGGGTTCAAATCCTGCCGACACGAAAGTTTCAAAAAAAGTTGTTAGAAGAAAACTTTAATCAGAATTGAATATGGAATTCATCGTTTTGTAATACTAAATTCGCCTGAAAAATAATTTTTTCTCATATAAAGGAAAATTATTTTGAAACTTGGGGTACTGGCCTTTTTATTATGATGGATCTATCATCACTGCTGTTAATTTGGTCACTACCATAATGAAAATATAACCAGTAACCAGATTATTAAAGTCCTACTTAATAAAAGGTAATTTGACATTGTACAGAATAAAACAATGTGAATTTTCAATCAGGACAACTAAACTATTGTAATGTTGTAATGAGATAATTTATTATTTGCGAAATGGGAATAATTATATCGATAGGACACTTTAGTTTTAGTTGGTTACTTGTTTAATATTCTGAAATGTTATATTATTTCAGACAGGTCTGCTTTTCAGCCCGACCATATCATAATATTTATTTAGAAATGCTTGTACATTGTATAAAGTATATGGACCGCAGACAGTGCACTGTGGCATACCTGTAATCAACGTAATTGTAAATGAGATACTGCTTGATATCTTAACTTGCCGTTTTTTACTCCATAAGCATTGTTCAAAAAATTTAATAATTCCTCCACTCACGCCAGCGCAATTTAAAATTGCTAAACAGTGATCATGATAGATCATATAGAGTGCTCCAGACTAATTTATAAGATAGTCAATAACGATAATTCACCGCCATTAATTCCTCTGATACTATCTAATGGTATAGTTCTGCACTTATGGTCAGCCTGAATCCCGAACGAATGTGAGATGAAATATTATAGGTATCTAGATACCCACGATTCTGCGTATCGACCAATTCTGCCAATACCGTAGAATGTGCAAGTAATATACTTAGTCTCAAATTATTTTCCAATAATCAGGAAAATGTTATTACAAAATGTCTTAGTTGTTAAATTTTGTTAATACCATTAGTATAGATCAGAGGTGGCTAACTCAAAATTATCCTGCAGCCACATTAGAGAAACATAAAGGCAGACCACAGGGGAGGACGGACAATGTTCGTATTTATTCTCCTCAAAAACATGCCCTCTGTGAATACAACAGAATTTTTAATAAAAACTAATGTTTACAATATTGCTTGTCAAAATGCAATTAATTTCACAAAACTAAACGAAATCTTAGACATACACAAACAGTTAATAAATGTTTTTATTAATAGTAAATAATACTAATCCATCCTTTTAACATCTTTTACCGATTACGGGGACATCAACTACGTTTTAAAATATTCGCTGTCAGCATTCGCCAAGGAGAAGGGATACCCAACTTTAAGAAGCGACATCCACGGTATTCGATGGAAGCTGTATATTATTATTATTATGACGGTTTGTAAACCGCTAATTTTGTCATCTACCTCCGAGAGACTCGATCTCTAAAACCATCTTCGCTCAGTCCTCTCTCCTCCCGCTCTCTTCTGCCTAGCTTCCTTAGTTCTTTTTTCCCATCTCCTTCTTGGTCATCCTCTTTTCCTTTTATTAGCAGGCTTCCATTTCCAAACCTTCTGTGGTAATCTGTTCCGGTCCATTCTCCTCATGTGACCATACCACAATATTTATTTCCGTTCTATTTCATGTTTAATGATGTGCCAACTTGCATTATTTCTCTTATTCTTTCATTCTTTTCTAATGTTGATCTAATAAAGTCTTTTTTTATGTTTTCCGTCTTTTTATTCAGCGCCCACACTTCACTTCTATAGGTAACATAGCTTTTAACAAAAGAGTGGAACATCCGGGTTTTTGTTTTCTTCGGAATATTGTCATTCCACACTACCGGGTGTATTTATCTAATTATAGTTTTTCCCTTTATTATTTTGTTTCCTTTTAATTATTTTATTTTATATACAAAATAATAAAGAAACCGTATATAACATATTTATTATTTAATTGTCTACAATGTGGTATTGATATAGAAAAGCGAAACACTTCTAGTATTATAGCGGTTTAAAAAATACACGCTATAATCGTAAACAAATACGTCAAAGGACCATTCAGTGGCCATTCAAAAAATTGATGCGTTGTAATACGAATAGAAATCATACTCCCACACAGCGGATTATTCAAAGTTTAACCGACACACGTTATATTCTGCTTTCTTCGTTCCTTCAGGGATGTTTGCACCATCCTCAATATGAGTACATTAACGTGTAAAAGTGAAGAAAATGTTGTGAATCGCAAACTGAGCTCTATATTTAATTGTATTTTGTGCTAATTAATAGTAAAACACCCTTTTGTTCGTTTAGAAAAGGAAACTAGTCTTGCCTGGGTGAAACTGAGTTAGCTTAGTACATTTTAAATCAAGGGAGTGGAAACGAAATATCATCGCAGAAGGATCAATGGATCATTCTTGCTGGTGGAATACATGCTATCTTTCAAACATGACAGGAACATATAGTCAGAGTGACTGCATCACTATTTTGTCTTTCGTAGAGTTTTTGGACTGCTAATTTCATAAAAGAAAAAACTGACACGAATCCTTTCATTTGCGTCGATCCATTAGAGAGAGTAGTTGAGAAATTAATCTACACACTAGATCCATATAAAAAATTATGGAGCTAAAACAAGTGTTTGCAAAGAGTGGTATTTTTCATATATCCATCATTATAAACTGGGACCATCCTATCCGAAATGATGTTATTTTTAAGGATAACACGAGTTACATTATTTAAATTAAATTACTATTTAACTTATTTAAATTATCATTATTATACTCGTAACTTTAGAAAACTTAACACACATACACACAAAACTTCAATTTTATCCTATAATACGACCAGAATTTGTTCAGTGAAAATACGTAATGTTTGATATTAATCAAAACTAAACACGCGCCCCGTAGTTACCTAAAATATCAACTTTCCTCTACTCATTATTTCTTCTCCCACATGACTTCTGTCGACCTTCAGCTCCTTGGGCTTAAAACTCTCGTCGTCTTTCTATACCCCCGCATTCTTCGTCGATTCCGCCCCAGAAAAATGAAGGTCGCTTACGCAAACATGCGCCCTATTTGCGGACCTATTTTTATTTGCATTCCTCCGTCGTATTTATCTAGGTCTGCGTTATAGGACGTGCAAATACGCCATGAGTACGAAACGTCGGAAACGACCTCTCGGAATATTTGACTCTGTTCGTTTAATTGTGACGCAAATCTCTCGACAACAACGCGATGTCGCGTCAAGCCGTTCTCCCTTGTTTGTTTTCCCTCTATGCATGTACATTTTGTCGGTTCATGAACCGTTAAATTCTTTTTCTCCTTTTTTTTCTTTCGTTTAACACAGACTGTTATTTACTGTTACAGCGGTTGCATGTGCTATTAAATTAAAATTACTGCGCTTGCATTATACGGCTTGGTAGTTAACTAGGAAGAATTGTAGCCTCTTAGGCGTACCTCGGAGAAACATTTAGCGGAATTACCGGCTGCAATGTAGTATATTTGAAGGTTTAATACGTATGCTTAAACCGGTCAATTCCACTTGCAAGGTTTAGAAAATTGATTTTCAAGGTATAATTTCTGGAATGATGGATAGTGATGGAAAGAAATAGTGTCGGACCTTTTAGAATTTATAATATATCAAGTTGTGCTTTAAAGATTATGCCATATAAGTCGAACAAATTTCTTAGAGTAGCAATCTCTGCCATTAATAGTCTTCATCAGTGCTCTTTGTTCTTTGCAATTTTCTGAACTTCATCCCAACTTTTTTCTTTTCTAATTTAAAATTTTGCCTATTTCTTTATTTCAACTTCCTTTTGGCCTCCCTGTTGTTCTTCTTTTCTGTATCTTCTGCTTTTCAAACCTGCTTAACCGGAATTGTAGTGTCCATTCTTTGTAGAAGTCCCCAGCATGCTAATTGTCTTTGTTCGACACAACTTTCTATTGATTGTGTTAGTAGCCCTCTTCCGATTTGTTCATTTATTATCCTGCCTCTTCTAGTTACATTTTTCACTCTTCTTAGATATTTCAGCTCTAGCTCATGGAACTTATTTTTTTCTTGAAGATTGAGTACCCAGGTTTCACATCCAAATATGAGAATTGGTCTGAATATTGTTCTGTAGATCCTTATTTTTGTTTATTGTATTATTTCTTTTCTGCTCATGAGTCCTGAATTCACAGCATAGTATACCTTGTTGGCTTTCTGTATTTTGTTACTAAATTCTTCTTGTCTTCCTTCCTCGTGCATTGAAGTATTGGAAATCTCTAACTTATTCTATTTCTGTTTCTCTAAGTTGTGTATTTTCTTTATCTCTTTTGATGTAACCATAACTTTAGCTTTGTTTTTCATTCTATAATCGGTTGAGTGTGTTGTTCCAAACGTTTATGTTATGCTGTAGAGCTCTGCTATTCCCAGCTACCAATGCTACACAATGCGAAAACACATTCTTGAATTTCTACCTTTTCTAAGTTGTGATGTCCAATATAAAAAGCTTGTTTAATACATTCCCTTGTATAGAATGCCTTATTAGACAGCTTACTGTTTCTTCATATAAACTTTTAACAGCTGTTATTAATTTATAATTTGCTTCTGCCTTGTGTAGACATTTCTATACTTTATTTCTTTAACTTTTTGTACGTTATCTCTTTTAATATAAAAATATGACCTCGTAGACTTCTGTTTTTTCTAAAGCCACTTTGGACTTCTAATAATGTCGGTTCTACTATTTGTCTCAACTTCTTTTCTAACAATTGTTCGTAAATCTTCACTACTGTGTATAGCAGCATAATTCCTCGGTAGTTGATACCCCATATTTTTGAACATGTCGGTTGTTAACTTATCGTCTCCTGGAGCTACTCCGTTTTTTAGTCTTTTTATTACTTCTTCCAATTGTTCTTTTGTGATTTTCTCCTCTTTGAGTGCTCTGATTGCATTATCCCGGCTGTCGTTTGGGCTATGTTTCCCTTGTATTGTTATTTTACGCTATTTAACAAATGTTGGAAATATTCTTTCGAAGGTGTTCGTTTCGCTTCCACTACTGCGATCTTGACATTTTGTCGTTGTTCTTCATGTTCTTCATAACTTTCTTCGTCTTTACTATTTAAATAACCCTGCCACGCCTTCTTTTTATTTTCGCTAGGTTCTGGATTTCATCAGACACATGGTCTTAGCTGTATCTATAAGCGTTGTTTTAAACAGTATCCATAATTCCTCTGTACTCATCTTTTTGTACATAATCCCCTTTTATCTTCTGTTTGTCATTTATGACTTTTTCGTATTCTTTTGCTATTTCCCTACCTTTCAATTTATAGAAACGTATTGATACATAACCTATCTTTTTCTCCATTTCCATTTCCGTTTTCCATTCTTTGGGTATGTTGTGGATTTCTTTAATTTCGCTATTAAAAGATATTATTTCATACACCCTTTTAACTCTTACGTCTAGTACTGATTTTTTGTTTTGTCTTTTCCACTAATAAATAATCTATTATAGATCTTTCTCTCCGATTCGGTTCTTCTCTTGTATATTTCTGCACACTTTTGTATTTAAAGAATGTATTTGTTATAATTCCGACTAAAATTTAATAGTTATATATTTACATTGGTCTAAAACCTTACAATTTACGTAAATATGATGATGATGAGTCGATTTCATACATCATATCCAATAAGTGGTCTTTTTTAGCTTCCGTATGACTTTCTTCAATTAATGTAGAAATGGAAAGCAGAGAAACAGTTGCGTACTAGACCCGTTTGAGGTATTCTCTAGCATACATACCCTATAACTAATCAAGACTCCTTTAGAAAGGACTATTTGCCTATTACATTACTTCCAACAAGCAAAATTTTGTACTTTGCCTTTCAAAATCTAACGTCAGGTTTGATACGTAAACAAAGACGAGAGATTATGCAAATTATTGAATAACACTTAAAAATTATTGGACCGCAAATAACTAAAGCATCGGAGAGTAGAAAGTAGGTAAATACGGAGATCGATTACAAATTAGGGTAAAACGAATTTGCATCTGAATTAGCGTAGGCATGCGGTAGAATAGTTTAGTTTAAGGGGATCGAAATAGTAATGCTAAGTTTGCGTGAACTGCGGTTAAACTGTAAGCGATATCCGAAGAGGTGAAGAAACCTATTCGGGGAGATGTCGACGATGGCGCTAAAATTCTCGCCATTGACTAGATATCCCACAACAGATCAAGCGAAATGCTTCGCAAATATTTGAGAGTTTCTCGAGCCGCATGCAATTTATACTCATTTAACTTTGCATTTCAAATTCGGAGCAGGATTTTGGACTACCTAAGAAAACGGAAGCCCCCGGGCAATTCCTGATCAATAACAATCAATGCTCATTAATCAATCGAATGAACGAACATCTCGAAGAAATGACAGCGATAATAGAACTTGTGCTAGGGTTAATTTTATTTGAATAATCTCAAACAGTGCCGGATAACGAATACAATATCTTGGGAATATAAAGGAAAAATGTTGCCGATCAACCGACTTCACGATCTAAATTTTCTAATAATCAAATTTTTTTGGAAAGGTTTGAAATGAGTTAAATTTTTAGCTGCAAATAAAACTGCTGAAATGAATGTTACCATATTATATTCTAAAATTAGCAGTGATTTATAAGTCAAATATATATTGGTGGAGGCGCTGGGTACAATGTCATAACATTCATTAAAATGATAAAAGAGCAAAATAAGCAAACATTACCGACTCTATGTAGACCGATTAACCAAACACAGGAAACTTCTTTACAAACTTCATTTAATCTTAAGTTGAATATTAAACATATTCGTTTCTGTGCCACAACAATTTTCTGAAACGGCGGGAAAAGAGAAAATAATCCATATCTTATATTAGAGAAAAAATTCTATTAAATACACACCCTTTAATAGCCTTTAATACTAATAATAAAACTAACATTAGATACGAGAGTAGTATAGTTAATATAGTAATTCTTAATATAAGTCAATGTAAGTTAATTATTTCGTAACATATAAGACTCATATTGACAAAAGATGACTAAGTATGATTATGCTGCTGATCATCTGTGACCAAAAAAGCCTCATTATAGGATTGATGCCAGGTGTTACTTCGGCGCATTATTGTAATATTTGTAGACTATTCATTTTATTTGCCTCATCAAGTAAGCGTTTCCTATATTAACTACATTCAAATTTAGTAATTTAGTAAAGTGAAGCCACAGATAAAAATATAAAGAATACAGAACAAGAAATAAATTATTAAATTAATGAGATAGGAGCGACGAATTACAAAAGCATGCTCAAACAGTAAAACCTGCAAAAGAAAGAGAAAAGACAACAATAATGTTAGGTAGTTCTTATGCGAATCTAAGAAACCTCATGGCATGCTTTATGAAGTCGTGATTAATTGGCAGAAATTCGGTAACAAGGGTCAAAATTGTCGTATGCGCATAAACGTTCTATAAAAAATTCAGTTATGACAACCCTCCGCGGTTAACAAAATTAGTTTAGTTAGAAGTTTACGTATATTTTTACAGATGTAATATAAAAGGGTTGGTTAAAATTTAGCTTACTGTAAATAAAATCTGAATTGAAAAACTTAAAATTGATATTTTTTGAATATGGTTTTTAGGTGCATTCCCAATGTCCTTAGAAGACAGAAAGTTTAATCAAATATTGAAACTATATACAAGAATAACAGCAATTAGCGCAAATAACATGGATAAGCTCATTTGTGCTTGGAAATTGTTGCATCGAAACGAAAGATTTGTTTGTTATTGGCATTTCTAGTTGTCTGGTGCGTACCTACCAACTATTTCAAGAGATCATGGTCATTCAAAATTGTTTGAAAATATAGTGGTTTTTTCCTTTTTCGCTTACCTGTCACATGTGATAACCTGTCGCTTTGGAATTTGGATGTTTACTTGTCTTTAGACATGATACATTTTTATAAAGTTTATCAATAAGTAATGGCTATCAACTAGAAAAAATATAAAAAAACTTCAAATCAATTTATATTTTTTTTAAAATGGACAACAATAAGTGGTTATTATGTCGAGCTACTCTCAGTACCCTATTATATTCAAATATACGGGATTCCCCTGTATTTTTGAAACTAGCGTTTTACCCTGTATTTCTAGACCTGTCGGATTCACCATATGTAGCAATCAATAAAGACACGGGACGGGCAATCACCTATATCGCAATTCCGAGTGATTTCCCAAGCGCGGCTGTTCCTGCTGTAAAATAACAAACTTTTTTCTGACGTTGTCGCTAACACTTTCCGACATCGAACTGTCGCACTTGGATCGACTATTTTTTTAATATCATAGAAGCGTTAATTTTTATTGCAACTTTTAAGTTACTTTATCTTATGAAGAGAAAGCACCTACATTTCGCGGAGTATTTGTGTCATCTTTAGAGGAAACCCCAGAGTTCCACGAAACACAGTTTAAGGAACCCTAATCTAGATAGTTCAAAGGCTATAAACGATAGTAAGCAAGATGAAAGTCCCATTTCGAGTTCTCAATGTGTACACGGGTATTAACAATATACCTACAGTACGTTTCTTAGATGAACGTGCAGTTCACATACGTGAAGTTCAAACAATTAATGTAAATGTATGTGTACATACGTGGGCCCGGACTATATACGGTTGACGACTGAGCCGGTAAGGGAACAAAACTTTAGAACCACACTTGTCAAATGAGATCACTTCCACTCCACTACGATTCCTACAGCCTTACTAACACGCATTTCAAAAAAGAAAATTAACTTGTCACACCTTGTATATATACTATATACTTGAGCTTTGTAAGCATATTTTTTTTCATGAAAATGTAATGTTTGACGAAAAATGTTATCTATTGAAAATTATTCTCGAGCACAAGTAAATTTTAATTTTTAAGTTTTTTGAGACGAGTATAACTAGTTATGAACTTCGCTACTCCACGTGAAATAAGCGATAATAAATATAAAAACAACGAGCAATGCCATTACATGTATATCGGAAAAAGTTTGTTTACAATTGCTTTTATACTTAATAAGCTTTCAATAATCCTTAAGCCTCATCCCTCTTAGTATAGGGCAGAAAGCAATATAATAGAAATAATGTCTGGGTACTTATTTTGAAAAGCTGCGTAGCATATACCTGATATCCTGATTCAAACGTTTATAGCATAGCTAGTTAATACGACGTACAACACGATACGTTAGCAATTATTGTTTTATCAACAAACGACTTTTGGCGAGTCAAGAATCATAACTGATATTTTATTTTCCTTGGTCAAAGAAGACTGTCTTGTCAGGAAATTTGGAACATTGTTGCAATAATATATGAAATTTGGCTACCACAATATAGTATTATAATTTAACGTACAATTGTGTTGTATAAAAGCTTAAATTTGTATTTTAAACAACACAAGCCACTTCTTGTTATTACTTCGTTGCAATAAATTACTACATCGAGTGTGATAGGTGTAAATACAATACATTTCTCTTAGTGCAACGTAATTGTAGTGCCATAAAAAAGGAGCTGTCTTTGAAATAACTCAGTCTGTATCCAACGTCGCAAATGAGCATACAAATGCTTTAGAAACATTCATTGTAAAATGATGACAAAGTATCATTAACTATTCCGAAACAATTTCCTGCGTCCCCTTGTTGGGAACAATTTTGTCGCCAAACCGCGCCTCCTTATTGTTCCCGAACCGAGTGACAATACCGAAACCCTTCCTACGCGAAGAAAACCTCTCGAGGCCACAGACATCCACTGAATTATTAATTTGTCCCCTTGTTTTATCTCTGATTCGTATTGTCAAAAGGAGGATTCTGAGCATTTAAGTTGACAACAACTCTTCCGTTAAGTGGTGGCGGCGACGATGGTCGTGGCTGCGTATTGTTGCCTTGGGCCCGGAAATGATGCGCTTCTGTACATCATGCCGACGGTTAAACTTTATTCTAACGGAATTAATAATTCACACGCAATTTCCATTTCCCGTTTTCGGATAGGCGACCTCTACAATCTCCGCCCGAAAACTAATTTACACGTTATTAAAATTAGATCCGTCACGCTCAGAACAAATACATACATATTAAAGAGATCCGCACTCAGATAAAGTCGGATAAACAAGGGTATAAGTTTCGATATAACGAGATTCTGGAAAGGATATTATTACTTCCATGTCCGCTTTGATGAAATTGTGCGACAAAGATATCTTAGTAATCTCTACCATTTTCCAATACAAGTTATCTTATAGAGATCTTAGAATTTGGTGTTAGATTGAAAAATTATGGAAACCTTGAAAGTATGTAAATGAATTATGCTACTTCAAAACGGCAAAGTGTATTGTAATGATATTCCTAGTATCGAACATAATAGTTTTTCAATTTTCTGAAAATTACTTTATCCAAGATATAATTTTAGAAACGGTACAGTACAACAACAAAGATTAAATCTTATTATTATGAGAGACCGTTTCTCCTTCAATACTGCATTGAATAGGGTCAATAAATCGTTGTAGTATTGTCCTGTGTTCGTCCTTCTCTTCTGCAGATAGTTGATGAGGACCACATCTTTGGAATCCTAGAAAATGGTAATCATGACCTTTTCGGGCTCAGCTTTCTTCGGAGCCGATTCGCCCGAAAAATTCAACTGCTCCTTAGTCTCCGGTATGTAGTGGTGGATCCAAGTCTCATCCACGATTACGTAACCCCTTAGATTGCGTTGGATTCTGGCCAGACACTCCTTCGAAATGGTCACCCGATTTCGTTTTTGCTCCGGTGTGAGCAAACGCGGTACCCATCGCGCTGAAAGCTTTTTCATACCTGTCTGCTATCTCTTTAATCTTCAATCGGCGGTCGGCTAACACCACATCATGAATCTTGTCGACCATTTAATCTCTGGTAGCGGGTAGCGGGTGCGTGGTTCGTGTGCCTGTGCTGCCACGTTTGCACTCGCTCACCCAGAAGCTGATGGTCGAAAATGATGGAGTACATCTACCATGACCCTCTAGAAGAATATTTCGAATTTTTGTGGCCGTTTTCCCAGTGTTTTATTACTGCCCTATTATCCTAAACAAGCCCCATAACATAGTTCAAACTCTTTCGAATGTTTTCTATAGTCTATCAAAACAACAGCATTCCAGCTCCAGGTAATCACTCTGACATTAGGAATTCTTATCCACTAGATATTGGTATTTTTACACCCGACGAGATTCTTAGCTCGATTAGAAGACTGAAGCCAAAAATGACCACTGGTCATGACTGATTTGTAATTCGTGATTGTGCTCCGGAAAATTATACAGTTGTGCTCAGCCTCAATTAACCGATAGACAACACGGATTGATTAAGGCTAGGTCTACGATAACCAACTTAGCAGAGGTGACCCAATTTATCTGTGAATCGCTTGACCACAGACAACAAGTCTATATAGATTTTAATAAGGCTTGCGATACAATAGCCCATGTGGCATTACTCCCGAAATCGTCTTCATTTAGATTGGTTCCTAAGACTACTGACCTCTTTCGATGTTATCTTCAGAATACGTTTTGCTACGTGCATTGCAATGGCTTTACATCTGCTTCCTTCGTTGCTTCCAGCGTAGTCAAGCATCTATTTTAGGTCCACTTTTATTCAAAAATTTTTTAAGTGATCTTTCTAGTCTGCTTGATTGCAGTGTCTTGGCTTACGCTGATGATTTAAAAATATATTGTAATATTTCTACCGCTACTCATTGTCTTCTCTTGGAGCGAAACCTTTTCATGATATACGAATGATGAAACCGAAATAATATTCGATTAAATGTCGAGAAGTGTGTTGCAATGTCATTTTATAGGCGCTTTAATGCAGACTTATTTCAGTATTCCGTATCTGGTAACCTTGTTCCTAGAGTTTCCCAGTTTCTTGGTTTTTTTTTCGACTCGAAGTTTACGATTGCGCCTGATATTGCTGACTTGTCGTCTTACGCTTCGAAGTCTACACATGAGTTAGATCCAAACTTGAATACGCACTTATTGTCTGACATCTTATTCTCAACCAGCAACTGTCATTGGAACGTATTCAGAAGCGATTCTTGAAATACTTGAGTTTAAAGCAGGATCCTCACAGTGAGCTCGACTACGCTAGTTTGCTCGAGTGACGTAGATTGCATTCGTTGGCTGTGCGACGGGATCAGTATAGTGGAAGGTTTTTACTCAGGTTGGTAGATGGTGATACCGCTCCGTCGGCACTGCTTACTCAGATAAATTTCAATGTACCAACGTGTAGCACACGGTCATTGGACACTTTCGTTACACCGAGATGTCGAACGAACACTTTGCACACATGATGAAACAAGGAAACAAGATGGTTGTTTAATTTACTAAATTAATCCAGTTTCTTCATTTGTGATTGTTTGAGATATTTGTATTTTTATGTATTATTTTTTTGTACTGCATACTGCAAAGCTGTACTGTGATTGACATTCTGGAATTCCAATTGTTGTTCTGCTGGACAATAAACCATTATTATTATTTATCTTCTACTTTACTTTGTACATTTATTTAAGATTTCTTATTTATTATTGTCGGAACGAAACTACTGTTAGAATGTTGTCTAATATCTAAACATATTTTAAAAATTTTATCCTGTATGCTAATTTATCAGTAACAAAACTTTCCATTTTTCTCGTATTACTGCCGAAATCGAAATCTCAAAATTTATTATGAATTTATTTCGAAAATTGACGAAATATTCGGCATTTATAATCTGCATAATTCTCATATCTTCTCGACTAGACTTTTTTGTCGTAGCAAACGGAGACCGGCTAATAACCGTTTCAGAATTTCATTCCGCGCAATATACCAGCCACAATTTTAATCCAGCATTTCGCTTCCCGGACTAAAATTATGCAAATTTGCCGCGAGATTTCTGGTCGAAAATATTTTCGTTACATTGCGTCGAGGTTCGTCGCCGGATTTATTAATTAAAATTGAACGGCAGAATAAAGTATTGCATACTGTAATCGAAAATTTTCCATAAATAATTCAAAAAAGAATCGCGTCAAAAAGCTAATTTCCGAATTTCAGCTTCCGATTACTCATCCGAATTTCCTGATTTAGCTAACGCTCCTACCTCGATTAGTCTACCGTCACCCGCTCATCTTTTTCCGCCCTCTCTCTCATTAAGATTGTATTTAATTTCGTAATTAAGTTTGGCCCCAGAGGAGTGTTCGTTGATGTTCCCCGCTATTTCTGCTATCAGAGCCGGCGTTATTGTTATTGGGGCCGGGAGAATGTTACACAGGGCGAAATTTCGGTCTTAGAAGATCAAATGATTTTACCTAGATTTGTTTCTTATTAGATATATGTATCTACTTTGTAAGAATATTTGAGTTGCAAACAAACGACGTCAGTCAAATATAAATTAATTATTCTTATTCTTCATTTTAGAAGATAAATAACAAATGAATGCTTCATGGAAAAATAAATAATAATAGCAATAGTGTAAGTAACTAAAGATTAAGTAATTTAATAAGTATCTAGATAAAAGGATACAATGAGAGGAGCAAAGGAGGCATATATCAATAGAGACGCACGCCACCTGAATACTGAAAAAGTTCCATTACGAAGGTATACATTGCATAGACAATCTGCGAAAGGGAAAAGTTTGATATTTTCCTGCGCATAATCTATTCACATCTGACTGTAGTGGAAATATACAGGATATACTAAATATTGGAATTAATTCAATATACATCAATAAATACGGTTCAGATTTCTACCATTAGGTTTTGTTAAAATTGAGCAGCAAAGATGACTGATAATAGACCTAGATTCTAATAGTTACATAGTCGAAATGTGGTTTTTGTATATATATTGCATGACATGGAAATTACAACACCATAAAGGGGTGCGAATTTTTTAATCGAACTTTGCACAAATGTATAACTATTCAACGGTGATAATGGATTATCAAGAGTCTCTTCGATACGGTTTAGAGAACGTCATACTACGTGGGAACGGATGCTATCCTGCTGGAAAAATGAGTTTTGAGGCTGCTGAAAATGTGGAAGAATATGAGATTCCACCATGAAAGTAACGCTGGACATTCACGGTGCTTCGGATGAGCAGCACTAACTGAGATCTACTTCCACATGCTATAACATATACCATAACTTCCGTGCCTGGGTGCACACGCCTTTCAATATAAAATTGAATATCACGTCTTCGTCGGACCCTCATGCGGCCCTATGCAGAATCAACATTCATTACAGTGCTATTTCACGTTCCAGCATTCGCACCATCCCAAACATTGCTGTCGGTGTTCAGTCATAAGTGTTAACACAATATGTGGTCAGTAAATCCTATTGAATACCTTGATTTGACGTTAAACGGGTTGAAGGGTCACAGAACAAGCTTCTTTAGCTAACCATAGAATCAATAGCAATTCTTAATGCCATTGGGCGAAAGTGACGATACTTTACCCCGTTACGTCTTCTTCGGCCCATGATAGCGGATTGGTTTCGGGTTATGCGACGCCCCTTTTTGGTATTACAGTTCCCATGTCATGTAGCTGTAGCAAGCATACTTCTGCTTATTTGAGAGTAACTAGCAAATTCACGTTTCGGAAAACATTTTCTAGTCAATCAGCCCAGCCATCTATGATTTAACATTGTGCGCGTGTTTTCCTATTTGTTTAGATATACCTTTGTTTATTTATTTGCTTTTGCACTTTCTACTTATACATGTTTATTTATGTGACTTTATACTGTCTTCTCTTTTCTGCATTTAACTAATTTGTTTCGTACATTCTTTGCCACATTTTCTATAATTGTTTTATTGAGAAGCCAAATATTTTATTATCATTGTTGTTGTTATTATTAATTTATATTAGTTCATTCAGTGCTGCAGAACATTATATGCTGGGTTTTAAAGTTGATTATTTTGCAATAAATTATTAGATTGTATCGCCTTTAACCTAACCTCAGTAATATTCTTGTTGAAGATTGCAGCCACAGCGCAAAAAATATTTCAATCTACAATAGTAAACTAAAATTCAGATAACACCTAACCAAAATCGGTCTAAAGCCGGTCCTGCTCGTTCCTAATATAACAACTTTCCCTCGCCAATCTTCCATTTTGTTGCGAATTAAAGTTCAACCAGAATAAAACGATGGAAATTGTTAATCTCCATCAGCATATTTCCTGCGCTGTCTTCCCGTGTAATCTTATCTACTCGAAAATCCGTTTCCTTTTGCAAACATCTAAGGTCTATACTAACGGTGTCGGGAATGAGATTCAGAAACTTTCTCTTCCCGGGTTCAGCGTAGGGTCTTTCGACACGTTATTGCATAGTATAACGGTCGTAGTAGCATCAGTTTTCGGTGTCTGTTTGTTGTCTAATGTGTTCGGAGCAGTTAATGGGTCGTATTACTTCGAATAACTGCTGGCATGCTGCTGCGCAATGCGTCTTTGTAATATCGAGTGTAGCTACGTAAATTGTTGTGCAAAATTGCAATAACTACATCTCTGAAAGGAGTTATTGTTTGTATTTATTATGATTACTTTTTTTGTACTTAGCTAAGGATTTGGTTTCTTGTTGATTAATTTTTTATAAATTGTATACTTACTTCTTTATCTATCTCAATACGCAATATACAGTAAAAACATCAAACACCTTTGAAATGTTTCACCATATTGCCAACAAAAGAGGTTATCTGATCTGCATATAGCTCGTAGTATTGAATCTAAATAAAATATTAGCCTTCACACTTGATTGAACGTAAAGGAAGAAGACGATTATATGGCAAACTTGCAACCCTAAATGGAACGAATAGACTGTAGTTTCGCTATATTTCCTTGTGCTAGTTTCATTCTGTATCTACACAGATGCGAGAAGTCGTAAATGATATGTCGGCTGACCCCTAAATAACAAAAAATATTGATTCTAAACTATTATTTCACTGCTTGTTATGACAAATGATTATAGGAATACACCAAAACAGTCAATTCATGCTACAGAATGATAAGTAAGCATCCCGAATTAAGTAAAAATTTTAAACACAAGGCTCCCTATTAACGCTAAATTAAAAATTGATACGACGTATTCTTCAATTGAACAATTTAATATCCTACTTGAAAACTAATATATTAACTATGACAAGCAGAATTAGAAATCTATTAAAGACAAATGCGGAGAAACGATTGAGGTCCTTCAGTTAATATTGTCTGTAAACTGGTGTCAACCTTTTAAACCTGAAAGTGAATATACAGATGTGCTTTACAATGTTGATGCATATTTTAAAGCAACTAGGAGGGTACAAAAACGCGATTCAACTCGCTCTTCGGACAGTATATAAAAGTTTACCACTGTGACAAAAAGTGGAAATTTTCAGTTTTTAGTGTTGTCGGAAATAATCATTCACCACGATCTATCAAAGATGAAGCCTTGGAGGGCAGTATATTAATTGGAAAGTGAAAGAACACAACAAAATATTGTTCAAAATCTTCGAGTGAGCCAAATCCTAATTTCTAGATTTTTGAAAATTGGAAATATTTGACAAAAACAACAAGGTCAATCAATCCCATCGTCAAAAGACAATCGATAGCTGTTCTGCTTGAAACGTGGAGATTGAAATCTTAATGTAATTCAATTTCGAAATGGGTTTGCTGCTGGCACTGAATATAGCTAGTATCAATTCCGACAATAAGATATCATTTGCATAGCTCTGGTGTTGCAACTGCATGGAATAGACATATTCTCATATCACGTGAATCCAACGCATGTAATAACTTACAATTTATCCAGAAAAGGTTTCAATATGAAGGGCAAAATGGTTTGGGCCGAAATAAGTACTGGAGGACGCATCGAGCTTTATCTCGTAGAAAATGGAGTTCTTGATTGTCAGAGGTATAGGATGAGACTCTGCGACCTGTTGTTCTTCCGTACGGGGCAGCAGTAGAAAAGTGAATCGTTTTTATACATGTAACGCTCGTTTTCATGAGGTATTATACTTAACTTTTAATTCGGAGGAATATTTTTAAATTGAAACGCTAAAAAGGAGGCTAGCTGTTCGTCAATTTTCGGTAAAAATTACACTAGCGGTGTTTGATATATTTCCGGCCATCATATTGTTACATCTGATTGACGTTTGTATTTAATTTTTCTCGCTAAATTTGCGTTGTAATAGTGAAAAGGTTCTTCTGAGAAGTAATCGGCTCACATACTTTCCGTGTAAAATATTTTGATTTAGTGTTTTTCGTGGATATAAAGGAAATAGCAACTACTTCTGGAACTCAAATATCCTCGAGAAAAGGTGAAAATTTCTGAGCTTACGCCATCTGTCTTTGATAGAGAAGCAGAACATATTGAATATGATCAAAAAACTTCGAACCTCCCGAAAAGGTGCTATATATAAAGCTGAAATCTAGTATGATATATAGTTGATCAATAAATATTATTCAGCAGCGTTTTCTATATTTAATTAATTAATTATTTATTGTTGTAACGAATATGTAATAAATTACGTAACTACAACTTACATAAAATCATAGCTAGTTTTAAAACCGCCGCCAAAAATTAGCTTCGAATAATTCCATTGTGTAAACACGTCTTTTTACTTTACACCTACGAATTAAAAAAAAGAAAGTGTGGTATAGAAAGAATGAAGTAGTCAGTCAATTTCGTAGATGGTGATTCAATGAAATACGCTTGGAATGTTCAGAGATGTTTAGATACGTACTTATAACTATTAAATCTAAAATTCTGACAGTAAAAACTATGGAAATCATTTTTTAAATTTATTATCATTTTTATGAAGTATGGATTAATTGTTTTGTTGGGCAGTTTTCAGTAGTGTATTTTGAAATGTATTGACGGCTATCGCTTACGAAATAAAAAATGTATGGTTACATTCTTAAAGATTTTCAAGGCAATTGTATCCTCATCAATGAAATAGGAATTGACTGAATTTAAGTTTCACATTTGGATATGCACCAATGTTATTGTGAAACGTTTCAAAGTTTATTTTAGTGATTAATATAATCCCTTGTATTAATGGTTCTCATCATTTTCCGGCTTAATAGTTCGAATTTATTGAAAATCGTTTTTAATAATCTTAAAACACTTTCAGTCCTAAATTTATCTTACACTGGAAACCATTTGCATTCCAGAACATTAAAGCATTAAAAGGATTTTGCCATAAATTTACATACATAATTGATATAAATTAATAATGGACAATACTATTCGAACAATAAATACCTAATTTAACCTTTATAGTATTGATTCACTAATAACTTTTCCACCTCGTATAAAATACATACGCTATATTCAGAAATACCGCGGCAAAATTAATTATAGAAACAGAATGTGAATAAAAATAAATAAACGCAATAAAATTTGTACACAAACTGTGAAAAAGGACTTTATGGTTCCTGCCCGTAAGCTACCTACGATAACCAGCATTCCTATTAGCGTTGGGCCATAGGTATTCCGAAATGAGAGCACCGATAGCGCTCGAATCGATGAGGGTAAAATAAATGCAATATATAATATCGCGTGTACGTAATACATAAAAGACCAGCCATAAAACGTTATCAGGGAGTTACGAGCGCGGGTGTATACCATGCAGCTTTACTGCTCGTTTAGAAGTTCTCCCCATCTCCTTTCGTTCATTCTATGTTTCCATTAAAACCTTTTTCCCAAGCATATAAACAGTAATTTTTTAATTTTTGTTCTTTCTACTGTATTCCAAAATTTAAAATATTGCAGAGAAGAGCAAAACTTAACTTTTTAATTACAAATACATTGTTTTACAAATAGCTAATTAAATATCTAAATTATACCTTTTCACAAAATTTTCACAATTTTTTACAGGGTGTATATAATAATTTTATTTTATATTATTATTTTCCCAACATATCTAATTACTGGACAAAAACAAAGAAAAAACTAATTTGTTGAGATACTTACGAAAAAATTCAAAAAGTAAACTATGAATAGAAATAAAACTTAATTGTAACGATAACTTAATGACTAAATTCTTTGCAATAAGTTAGAAAAGAAACTAAAATTAATATCCAGGTTCATGTCTGTTAAGAGTGCTCTGTTAAACGCAGTACATATTCCGTGGATTGGAGATTTTAAAAGAGTGTTGATTTTTGCTTACGGACAATAAAACGTGTTACAGAAGCGGTTTTCATATTTGGGAACTGGAAACTGAACTCTACTTAAGAGTTGAGATGCATCTATATTAGAATGGAGTAAATTATAGATAAACTTAATATCAGCTTGATTTCGCTCACTGTGTAGTGGTATGAGATGAAATGTTTGCAACAATACCGCATGACTGTATCTCTATCTGGTTTGTATCCTACCAGATTGTCTGAAATGCAAGTTTTTTAAAAATTTTCTTTGAACAGCTTCCAACAGGTTAATACGCGTTACATAAACGGGTGGCTACATTAGTGACCTGTATTCCAACTTAGAGCGTACAAGTGCAAAATAGAACATAATTACTGGTTCCAAAGAGTTGAATGACCGGCTATTTATTATTCTGTATCCTCCAGAGAGGATTTGACGATATTTAAAATGTGATCTAGGAAAGATAATTTAGCATCTAACATGATACCCAAGTCCTTAACTGTTTATATGGGTGTTGCTAAAACCATAATCTGTTACAGTCGGGTTAATTTTACGGCTGTACGTGAGGATTACACTTAGGCACACTCATGTCTAATTTGTTTGAAGAACACCACAAGGAGAGAGCAATGATTTGTTGTTGCAGAAATGTGCAATCTTCATTTGTTTGAATTCGATAATACAGTTCCAGATCATCTGCAAATAACAACTTTTCAGATTTCAAGATATCACAAAGATCATTAATGTACAATGGGAAGAGCACAGGGCCTAGATTGTTTCCCTGAAGAATTCCTGTGGTAGGTATAAAGAAATCTGATTGATACCCATTACAACACAGATACTGCTTTCTATTTAAGAGGTACGTCTGGAACAGTGATGTTAGACGTGGAGCAAATTCAACGGTTGCAAGTTTATCCAGCAATGATCAATACGATCGAAAGCTTTAGAGAAATCCGTATATATGACATCGACTTGTTCGTTAGTATCCAAAGATTCCGAAAGATACTGGCTCAGCATGGATAAGTTGGTAACCGTTGATCGGTTCTTCACAAAACCATGCTGATATTCTGATAGGGATGGTCGGATGTTTGGGTATATACAATAATCGCAATTGGGTGATTATTTTTAATAGAACTAACACTTCCTTTTTTATGAATAGGAATGATTTTAGTTGTCTTCCAGCAATTTGGGAAAAAATAAGTTGTTGAAAGGTTAAATAGATAGCATAATGGTTTAGCAAAGTATTTGCGCAATCTCGAACTAGAAAGCTGAATATAAGTAATCGAAAGGCCTCTACCAATAGAATATTATCCATGTTTCTATTTCATAACTTTGTTTACTCTGGTATTTTCAAGTCACTATATAATTCCACATGTTAAAAAAATTGCAATACGTGTCTTATATAGCGTTATGTGTGATTTCGTTATAGTGTAAGTAAACACGTAAGTGATCACCGGGTGAAGATTAGAGAGAATGGTAATATAGTGAAATTCAAATGAAGGTTCGTAAAGTATCCTTTATGAAAAATTGAGTATGAGAAAGCTGTCGGCGCATCCGCTAACGATTAATCAAAAACCGAATCGTGTAATAACTTCAAAGCAATGTTTGCACGTGTTTAAGCACAATACAAGTGAGCGTCAGCGGTACTTTGTAACTATAAATGGGAAATGGATATATCACTATATGCCAGAAACCAAAAGTCATTCTGGGAATTGGATTTGTCCCATCGAAGGTGCACCAAAGAATGCGAAGACAATTTCATCTGCCGAAAAAGTTATGACGTAATTTTTTTAAAATTAAATGTTAGTAACACTTGTTTGCGGAACTTGTTTTATTTTAGTAACAAAGTTCATGCTCTTAGAGGAAAGATGTTTTAAATAATAGAGATAATATACACTCTCAAGAATAGACAATAATTACGCTTTTATTTGGTAGTCCTTATATAGAACACACCCACAGATATTACATTTTATATTTTGTAATCAATATGCAAAAATAAGGGAAGTCTTCTTATTGAGTATATCACATTATACATATGCAAATGGGCATTGTACAATGTGCATTATTATTATTAAAATAGAATATTCAGTTAAAATAACTTGTGAAGCGTTTTTTTTATTAACGTGTTGAAAAGTTAGGTAGCAATAAACCGAATAGGTTTAATAACACTTGAAATTGGTCTAAAGCGCGCAAGAACTTTCTTCATTTAAGTTTGCAATATCTTCTATCCTCCTCCAGACCTCAGTAGTATATGAAATACATTTTTGTTTATTTTTAGTTTCAAAGTTCCCATTTCTAAATAAACTTTTAAAGTTTTCGTTGCTCCTTACAACGACCACCAGTTTTTAAAATTTTATCCACTTATCCAGCCATGCAGTCGCATCCACTTATAATTATAAGTTGCAGTTTAGTAGAGAAACACGATTCTAAACATTATGCTTGTTTTAAAGGGAAGAAAATCCAAACAGTATAAGAAAATTTAAAAATAAATGATTGCCACTTCATTTGATATGAAAAAAGGGTTTGTGTGAAGGTTAAAAACCACGTCATCAAGAAGTTAAATTTTACGATAGTTATGCTATAATTTCTGTCCTCCTAAGCCAATTATACGCAAATTGCATTCCAATAGAGAAATATGCAAATGAAGTCTGGTTATAACCTAATTCAAATAGAATAGGTTGTATAATGAACTAACTCCATATCCTCTTGGATGATTTCTATGTACGTGCTGAATTAAATTCATAGTGTAATTAAAACTAGAGAAAATTTTATTCTTACTATACAAATCGAATCTTTGAATCTCATGCTGAACGTTCCACGCTTACTACGTACTAAAATATTTCCCCTTGAGATGCGATAGGGGAAATGCAATCTAGATTAAATTGCAGTCAAGTAGCAGATGTATTTTCAACATGCGCGATCACAAACCCGAGAATTTTATTGCACATACAACGACCGCCAAAGATATCTCCTAGCACACGCGCACCTATATATATATATATATATATATATATATATAGGTATAATATATATATGTATATATATACACTTTGCTTTGAGGTTTTTGAAATATGAAATATAATTCTTTGGGGTACTAATCCGCGTAGATAGCTGGTTTATAGAAGAATCTAGAGTAGCTCGACGTTTCGATAGAGTTTCTTTCATCTCCTTTTGGAGCGAGTCATGACAAGTTTATTTAAGAACGTTAAGAACGAAGCATTGTCTGATATGAAGAACCCTTTTGGGGTGGGCTCAGGTAATTAAACGGATTATAAATTCTTCTAGAAATTACGATTATTTGCATGAGATGTAATAGTTATTCAAAGATTTTATAATTAAGAATTTTTTGATGTATTTGCTTGTAACAAAGTACAACCCTCAAAAAATTACTGATTGTATTATATATATAATTTATACTTAAAGACAGCAGTATCGTTACCAAGAAAAGTTCATGAAATTTTATTGATCGTCCGAAGTAATAGGAACTATTTCAGGTTAATATGCGTCCATTTTTTCCCTGAACAAGTCTGCTCTACTTAAGTTCCGACATCAGAGTCCAGCTGTCGTACCATTCGCTGATTTCCGATTTAGGCCAAATATCTCATGGAATTGCTAAATAGATTATAAAACTCAAACATTGTGTCACTGGTAGACTAAAATACTTCACTATGCTCGTAACTACAGCTCTAGTTAGAGTTTAAAAGTAGTAATAGAACTTTATTGCCCAACAGATAAAATAAATATGATTAATGTACACCTGCGAAACTAGTTACCTACAAGTAAATGGAAAACTAACAAAAAAAATCAAGCTACAATATATAAGGGAGAGAAGTAAAAAAGAATTCTTATATGCATAATGTATCTGCGGTTTACATTTTACCAAAAGAGATGCTAAGCAGCAGGTATATATGTATATCCAACTCATCAGTATCCATAGAGTTGAAGCCATTACGCATTGTATATATTGGGGACCTGATGGCAATATTTGTTCCAGGTACGAGAGAGTAAGTAGTTTGTCTGGATGCTAAACGTTGAACAACGAAATAGATTTGACTCAATAATTCAAGATCATCAAGGCCATTATTGAGTCAAATAAATAGAAATTCGCACTCAACCTGCTTTTTACGTAGTTCTAAGGAATCAATACTAAATATTTCTAGTAGAGTATGGTAACTAAATCCTTGTATCGGGTAACTATTAAGAGTATAAAAACTTTAAACACCTACTCTGAATCTGTTCCAGAAAATGTGTCTGATAGGTAATTTTACATGATCAAATCAAGGACGCATAATCCAAACAAGATCAAACAATGATGAGAGATGGTTGTTATAGACGAAAAGGGTCCGTGTAACACGTATGATGAAACTCAACATACACAACGGCGATGGATAAATACTGGATATATGTTCAGCAAAGGTTAGCTTTGAATCAAAAATAACACCTAACTTCCTCATAAAGTTGTCTCTAGGCAAAAGAGATTTCGGGAGTAAGTCACAACTTTGCACTTATTCACATTAACCGTGACCTTATAGTTGACACACCATGGGAGGAATATATTAAATTGACCCTGTAAATGATTACAATCCTGAGAATTGTTGATAGTGATATATAATTTTAAACCATCAGCGAATAGTAACTTGTGATTGCGCAATTGATAACACAAATCATTTATAAATATCAATAACAAAAAAGGAGCCAAGTTACTCCCTTGAATAACTCCAGAGGTTAGCGTGAAGTAATTAGATTTAAAGACGATATATGTTACAAATTGTTGTCTATCGAGAAGATACGAGCGGAACAAAGACAAATGTGAAGATGAAAATCCAATATTGTCCAATTTACTAATAAGTAGGGTGTGATAAATCTGCCCTTGTAAGGTAAGTAGATACAACAACGAAACCGTGCTGGTCACCTGAAATCCAGGGTCTAACTTGGACATAAATACACTTGTGTCAACATCTCTCTAAAACTTTACGAAATTATTTAATACCGCTATAGGACGATAATTGGAAAGAAGTTAATTGCCAAATGGGTTTATTGAAGCATCTACATTGGAAGACTCAATAATGTGTTACAGGCAGATTGTACTTCAACGTCTACTTCTCCAATTTTGAATGCAAATGTTCACTTGGCAAGCTGTATTTGCACCATACTCTTAAAATTACAATTAGGCAGAACTACCTTCACATAAATTTATTACTTTAGTAAGTAAGGAACTTCCTAGAGTGAAATTTACATTTACATATATTACGTATACTAAATGTGATGTAGACTATCTAAATTGGTGCGTATTTTAGAACATTTGGAATAAATGAATTACAATAGCTCTAATATACATATACACCTACAATTCCCACAACGACTCAACTTAATCTCCATCTTAATTCGTTGTCTTTGAGAATGCCAGGTTAATACACTCTTATATATGTACCATTTCACCACTTCATAATCATTAATCATAAATACCGCAATGAACTAAATAAGAATCATAGAACTTTAAATATTTTTTATAAGAGGATATCTGAGCACAGGCAAACGAACGAAATGGCCCCACAGAAAATTAATGCCACGTAACAAAACATCACATTATATTCAGTATGGTTATAGAATTTATTACAACGTGTGCTTACCTTTGTCTCTTTAATTCTACGCTTTAGGTTCGGTAAAAGGTTTAAAAGAATGAAATAAAGTATGTAATTCTATTTTAAATATTAACGAAAACTACAATACATCTATGTAATTCAAAAATTATGAATAATCAACATATGTGGTTATATGAAGTAGCGACTTTCACTTATACCGCGACGTATTGGCGTACCGTGAGGCGTTATCAGGTGTAATCCAAAGATTGTACTATATAAATTTTATTTAAAGTGTTTGTATAAAAATAATTTGCTTAGAAAATTTTGAACAAATTTAAAAATGCAATAAGTATGTGAGCACTTTCTTATATTTTACCCCAAGCTTATTTCCGTTAAAATCGGAAAGTTTAGATTACCAAAATTGTAGCATACTTTCCTCGATTTCAGATTATTACATTATGATAATTATTTGAATCAGTATTAACATGGATAGTTGCAAAATTATTATTTAATATTATACTACATGTGTTAAATATTCTTTTCATACACATCTCCAATAACGTAAACAGTTTTGGCAGTTCCTAAATAGTCTGAGCAGAATAAAATAAAGAAGATATCAAATTAAAAGAGAAATTAATATCCGTAAGTCATAATAGAAATGATTTAATTGTAGATAAGAGTAAAACATCTCCTACAAGAACTTGGTAACGAGTAAATGTGATATTCTTGTATAGATGGTGCTACTCATCCAAATAAAATAACTATGACATAAACTTCTTTGGCCTTCATACCTGCAACTCATATTAACTAGTGGGTTTACAAAAGACCGTGTGAATGCTTTAGCAAAAACGGACTTACATAAAAAATAAAGAATGTCACATTACGATTAACATCTCAACTGATGTACAGTATACAGCAATTAATTTATAAACGTATCTCTTATGGTACTAAACTATATCTCTCTAGATCTCAACATAGATTTATGTGAAATAGATCTACTTTAACAAACTTGACGCAGACTTCCAAAGCGATAGCTGAGATCGTGGATGGAAGTGGTCAAGTGGATGTAATTTATACTGATTTTTCCCATACGTTCGACCTAATAGATCTTTTTAAGTTGTGGGAGAAACTTAGTTCTGCAGGTGTCGGCAAAAATTTGCTAGGATAAATTTTGTCATATCTTCTAAACAGAACTAATTATGTTTACTTTAATGGTTTTACATCTTGAAGTTTCTACTCCACCTCTCATGTACTCCGAAGATCGAAAGTTTGCGCGTTCTTCTTTAATGCCATATGATCGTTTAAATTTTTCCTACTAGTAACCCATGATATTTGTCTTCTTTAAACTTACGTGGGTAGAATAACTTTGAAGAAGTGGTTAGGGACACGGCTTAAGTGTAGATGTTTCACCATTGACATGCGATTGTCAGATAAGGTATTCACGTTTTAAGAAACAACTACACACTACCAACAAGATATTTTGAAGAAATAATTTCATAGCTTGCTAGAGGTTAAATTTATATGATCATATAGTATATATGTACATCGATGATCTTCTAAAATCTATTAACTGCCCTTTATTAGCATATGCCTACGATATTAAAATCTACCACACTGATAATTCCTTCAAAGGTATTGACTTTATACAACCTAATCAGGACAAGATTCATATCTGGTGTCTGCATAATAATCTAAAATTAAATATAAATAAATGTTTCTTTACGTCTATTACAAAAACGGTACACAGAATCGATTCCCAGTATTGTATTAATTATATTATTAATAGTCTTCTATTAAAGATTTAGGTGTGATATATGAGGTCTACGAATAATTACGATTTATTTTTCGCACTTGTAAGGATTTGACTAACCTTGGCGCAGTAAGGACCCTTTTCTTGGCCTGCGTGGTTTTCAACCACGAATTCGCATCGGTTACTTGGTGTCTTTTTCCAAATAAATCTTCTTGTGCGAACTCAGCACAAATTTTTGAAATATCTCTCGTGTGAGAGGAGTAGGCGTTATCCTATACAAAGAATACATTACGAGGAGCATTAAGAGACTGACTTTGTTACGTTATAGGAAGAATTGACTCACCTAGTTTGTTGTCTGGAGTGATATCCTTGGAATCAACATCGCACCACTTGCTCCGCAACTTCACAGCTCGGACGAACGTACTGTGGCGAGTCCCTCTGGTACACTCGGCAATAAATTTCAATAATCTCAACATAGATTTTTATATTTTCTTATTTTTGATTCGTTATATATTATTGATATTATTAGTCGGCGGTACAATTTTGTTTTTAATTTACTGCTCTTTGTACCACAGAACATCCTGAGAGTCAGGCTACTCCCAGAGTTTTCCTTTCTTTCTCATACAGGATACAATGGCTTCCCTGCTGACATTAAAGTTAGTCAACATTAAACGTGGATAACATTTACCACGATATTCCATGGCACCGAGTGAGCCCTATAGGCACCTAGTCACCACGGTTGACAGTATGTTTTTGATGTATTTCATATATTATTTCTTATTATTTTGTCCACTCTTGGATGTTTATCTGTTGGGCATTTAATATATAATTATTATTATTAATTCACTAGCAGCGCATAATGTAGGTCATGTACATAAAACAACTGTTGCATACATCAGAAGCGCTACCTACAGGATTTAGTAAGCATCTGTGAAACATATATACAAACTCCTATCCGCAAATTTTTCTTCTTAAAGAAATAGATTTTTTTAATAAATAAAAAGTTAATAAATGAGCGTCATCAAGAGATGATAATTAAATAAATATAAAAATCCTTTTTTGTGTGGCGTAATACCGAAACTATATTGCTAAACTTGTTTACCAACCCAGTTCCAGATTGATAACCACTATTTTACAACTTTCTGTCATTATCTTATAAGAAATTCCTCTTAAATTATGGTTTATTAGAGGTATTAGAGAGCTATTTCAGTTCGAAGTAGTCAGAAAAACTGAATATTTTTGCGTTATAATTCACCAGCAAGTGCTCCCAAGCTATTTTATTCACTAGACTCTTATTTTTCCCGTTGTATTAGCAATTCACAAAAGTAAAATGCGGAGAGCTACTCTACTATTCGTGAAAACATTTTCGAATCGACAGATTACAATAGATATCCGAACGCGCTTCCCATTCAACGTTCGAAAACGCTCTCGTGTAGATTTACACCCCGGCATGAATTCGTAACAATCGAAATATTTTCCTCCCTCTTCGGCATTTACATTTTCGTGTCAAAAGTTGCCGCTTGTTCGACCACATCGCGATTTCAGCTTACATTTTTGACGATTCCATCATCATAAAAAAGCACAGCGATTATTATTCCGAACTCGCGAACCGCAGAGTCCACCTCGTTCGAACTTAATTAAAACTGGCTGAAAAATTTAAACAAGTCTATACATATGTACGTTCAACAGCAGACTGGAACATTCACATTCAACGTGCTCTCCTCTTTCTTATCCAACTATTTGGCGGATTGCATTTCCTGTATGGATACGGCAAATGGTAGCGCAATGAAAAAAATACTGAGGTTTTGTTGTTAATTTTCTGAGATTCTTTCAATCATCCTTCAATTTACCTCCGGAAAATTGGGCAAATCCTGTAAAAAGACAGCTAATGAAGCTGTGTGACTGCTTTAGTTTTTTTGTTCTAAATTGATATTCATTTGCAAAAACGATCAAAATAAACATAATAATACGTACGAGAGAGGATCTCTATGATACAACCCTGATCCGCTTACAGTAAAACTACAGTAGCATTATATTTTTTATTTCTCAACATAGTCTCTACACTAATGCACTTGGTCCTTCGGTGTTTCAACATCTCAACAGCCTCCTGGAAAAATTTTTGTCCGACCTCTGCAATCAACCACTCTACAGCTTGCAGCACTTCATAATTACTGTAAAATTTTGCCGTACCTAAGATTTCATTAATTTGAGGAACAGCCTGTAATCAAAGCCTGCTTGATATATAGCACCCATAGCAACACCAGATGTATGGCTAGGAGCATTATCTTGATGGAACAGCACACCGTGTTTGAACTTTCCTCGGCGTTTCGCAATTTAGAAATCAATTGTGCGTAGTGGGCTCTGTCCCGTTTGCAAATAGTCAGTCAGGATGATTCCTTGAGCATCACAGAACGCAGATAGCAAAACCTTTTCAGCAGACGGCGCGACCTTAAATTTGCGTGGAGGAGAAGAACCGTGATGTTTCCAGTCTCTACTTTGCACTTTGGTCTTGGAATCCTGGTGGTCTACCCATGACTCATCCATGGTCACATACCGATTGAGAGAGTTCTCTTTATTTGGTTGGTTCCTTTCCAAAAGATGCTTACAAATCAACACCCGATTTCTTTCTTGATCAATGGTTAATATTCGTAACACCCATCTCACACTCATCTTTTTCATATCCAATTCTTTAGTCAGTATGTTGTGCACCACTTGATATAATAAGCCAGTATCTTCCACAATGTCACTGATGTGTACTCATCGGTCTTGCAGTGCGATATCGTATACATTTTTAATATTTTTGTCTGTTGTTACCGTTATAGGAGAACCACCGGCATGTTGGTTTTCACAGGATGTTGTTCCGCATTTAAAAATCTCGACACCAGCGTTTCACTATATGATAAGAAACTGCAGACTCGTCAATAAATCCCATAATGTTTTTATGAATTTGAGTTGGCGTCAAGCCCTTTCTCTTAAGGTATTTTATCACGGCTCTTTGTTCTACAAGATCCATTTTTATGAACAATCACGACACACAATTCAAGAATTAACCACAGCACAACACCTTGAGATACAAACTTGTTATTACGTAGATATGATCTACAAATGTCAGTTAACTAAATGTGAAAAGCATTAATCAGACAACCAATTAGAAGTAGGCCAGGGGAGGACCATGACGATCCGCCCTTGTACATATGGTTATAAGTGCAGTAAATAATTAAAATAACTTATTATAACCTAGAGGTCTCGTTTCACAAATAATTATTCAATTAATTTCTTTATATATACAGGTTCATTTACGACGATAGCCTGTTAGATATACCTTTAGGAATAATAAAAATATCGTTTTGAAATGTAGACAGATGGTATTGTGGATGGAAATGTGTTTTCTAAACATATCCTTAATTTGAATATGAACTGTCCTTCTTTAAACAAAACATCCCATATATGATATTTTAGATAGCTATTTTAAAGGCACGTTCAACGACATGTATGTATAGCAGAAGAAGTCTAAAGTGTAGCATTTCCGAAAAACAATTTCTTCTGAAAATTTTGACAGATGGATGGTTTGCTTTAAACATTTGTATATTTAATTGGGTACCAGCCACCTAAATCAGTTTTGAGATGTTTTTTAGCAACATGGGAACCTACCTGTTATCATAAAAACATATCAAAAATGTTATGAGTGTTCCGAAAATGCTGTTCAAACAGTAATATATTTAACAGGAACCCCCATTTTTAATTGTTTCTAGAGATTCTACCTGAAAGAATAGAAATAAAATATTTAAAATTTCTATAACTAAATCCATTTCTTTTCGTTATTTTAAAAAAACCGTTAAACCAATTATTTATTAAACAACCGATCTTTGTAAAGTGGCGTAGCTTTGCTTGAAGGAACAAAATCTTTACTATTATATTTATTATTAATATATTATATGGTATATATTAACATTTACTTTGTGTCTATGTCGGTTATGGTAGAAGTATAGAAGCTACCAAATATCGCACTACATAATATTAATTATCACGTTTTCTTATTAACAGCCCTAACATAAAATTTAATTATCGGGGGAGTTTTGATTTGAAATAAAGTTAGGGTTGTTGCAGAAGCAACGAAAACGATTTACTTCAGTTCACTCCTCTTACTTGCAATTTTATTTTGTCTTACTTAAACCACATCCGCCGCCGGCACAATGTTTTGAATGATATTAACCATTCTCCGTAACAGTTACAGATAGAAGCTTTATTCCACTAAACTGTAGCAAACTATTAAATCCAAGTGATGACCCTTATAACTGTTGCTTATTCCTTCGGCTAAAAGCTTTCGAACCCACCGTTTTTTAAGCTGTGTTAGGTGGAACACAGGCCACAAGAAAGGAATGTTCTATGAAAAACTATGAAACCGAAGCTACAGAACAACGACACAATCTAATTTTGTGTTTTTAATACAATTTAAAACAACTCTTGAAAGAAGTTTCAAGGATAGACAGGATGGTTTGCGCCGCACGTATAATAATTTTAGTAATGTAGCACGACACCAGATGACTTACGCTGCCGAAGAAATGCATCCTGTATGCACTTCTGTTACTATTTCTTTTTTGGGCTCCGATGTAAATAAATGTTTCAGTACCATTTTAATATTTCCAAAATGGTATTTTATGGTAACTTGTATATATGTAAAAAATCTTTAAATTGCACCTGAAATTTTGCTCCATTTTCTATTAGCTGGAATTGAAATTAGTTCAACCATTAATCTTGTTTGTAAGCTTCTCAATATTGTTTTTTTTTTTTCTTTTTAGAACAATTTATTGCGTTAAAAGTATAGAATATTTATAAAATATTTATTTAGTATGCTGTAAATATCATATGTCTGAAAAATACCTCCGTAGCAAAAATATTTTAATATAAATATTAAAAATAATGTTTGTTATAATAATAATAATAATAATAATAATAATAATAATAATAATAATAATAATAATAATAATAATAATAATAATAATAATAATAATAATAATAATAATAATAATAATAATAATAATAATAATAATAATAATAATAATAATAATAATAATAATAATAATAATAATAATAATAATAATAATAATAATAATAATAATAATAATAATAATAATAATAATAATAATAATAATAATAATAATAATAATAATAATAATAATAATAATAATAATAATAATAATAATAATAATAATAATAATAATAATAATAATAATAATAATAATAATAATAATAATAATAATAATAATAATAATAATAATAATAATAATAATAATAATAATAATAATAATAATAATAATAATAATAATAATAATAATAATAATAATAATAATAATAATAATAATAATAATAATAATAATAATAATAATAATAATAATAATAATAATAATAATAATAATAATAATAATAATAATAATAATAATAATAATAATAATAATAATAATAATAATAATAATAATAATAATAATAATAATAATAATAATAATAATAATAATAATAATAATAATAATAATAATAATAATAATAATAATAATAATAATAATAATAATAATAATAATAATAATAATAATAATAATAATAATAATAATAATAATAATAATAATAATAATAATAATATTTAATGCCCAACAGATACAAATATCCAATTACAAGGCAATGTTAAATAATGTACACATGTAAATATAAATAACATAAAATTAAAGTATGTCAAATTAGAAAACTTAGTAACTAGTTGCTTTAATTTAAATAAAAAAAAAGTAGTTTACCAGTGGTTAGCAAAAAAGAGAGAACGGAAAAAGTATTCAACTAAGTGTAACGCACCCGCGGTCTACATACCGTCAAAAGGGACGGTAAAGTGCAGGTATGTATATCCAACTCGGCAAACTCCATAGAGTTGAAATTGCTGCACAATCTGTGTATTGGGGACCTGATGGCGATGTTTGTTCTAGGTGCGAAACAGTAAAATGTATTTGTTTGCCGAGATCCTGAACGTGCTACAATGAAGTTGATTTTATTCAACAACTCAGGAACATCAAGACCATTATGAAGTAAAGTAAATAGGAATTTACACTCAGCCTGTTTTCGACGTAGTTCTAATGAATCAATATTAAATGCCTCTAGCAGAGCACTGTGGCTAAATCCTTGTATCGGGTAAGTATTAAATTTTTTAAAGTACAAGAACTTCAAACATCTTCTCTGAATCTGCTCTAGAAGATGTATCTGATAGATGTACATAGGTGACCAGACCAAGGACGCATACTCCAGTCGAGACCGAACAAAAGCGAAATAAAGAGGAAGAACGGCTGTTATAGAAGCAAATGGTCGTGTAACACGTATAATGAATCCTAACATACTCAACGCTGATGTACAAATACTGGATATGTGCTCCATAAAGGTCAGTCTTGAGTCAAAGACGACGCCCCAAGTCTCTCATAGAGGTCTCCCTAGGTAAAGAAGATCCAGCCAAGTGGTAGGTATATATAATTGGAGTCGTCTTACGAGTGTAGGTGACAATTTTGCATTTGTTTACATTAACTGTTAGTCTGTTGTTGACACACCACGTGTGGAATATATCGAGTTGGCTTTGCAAATGATTGCAATCCTGAGAATTATTAATTGTTGAGTACAACTTCAAGTCATCTGCGTATAACAACTTTGGACAGTTCAGTTGATAGCACAAATCATTTATATATATGAGGAACAGAAGTGGACCCAAGTTACTCCCCTGAGGAACTCCAGAGCTCGGCGCGAAGTAATCAGACTCAAATCCCATGTATGTCACAAATTGCTTTCTATCAATAAGATACGATTGGAATAAAGACAAAAGAGAAGACGAAAATCCAATATTGTCCAACTGCCAAAAATGTCTAGGATCGGTTGAAATGGAGAATTCAGCGCTCTGAATAAAATTCTTATATAACCGCCTAGAATCTGTTTTCAGCATCCTTCTCATATCTTTGAAAGCATTTAAATCGCTTAAGCATCCTGTTCTTTTATACATCAATCGATAATGATTTTTGAGTTTGATGTTATTAATGTGATCACGCGTGAACCACTGTGGATAATTTGTATGCGCACTGGTTTTTACGGGGACAAACATATCTAAATTTTTATAGATTTCAGCATAAAATGCAGAACAAGCGTCATCTATACTGGTATAATTGTAAATAAAATTCCAATCTGTAGTTAATAAAGAATCATACAAGTTAATAAAGTCTGCTCGCTTAAAATTATACACTCTTTTGTCTTTATTACCACACATATTGCTATATCGTGACGATGGAATTGATAGGCACAGCGCTAGAGCAGGATGATCGTTGTCCTCGGCAACCAGAGGAAACATCTCTCTATCAATAGCAATAGCAAGCAAGCAAATGCCAAAATGTTTGCGAAAATTTTGCCATTAGATCATTAACCCGTTAATCTAGAAGTAAGTGAACAACTAAAATTTAAAAATGAACATGTATATACATATATAGATACACGTTTCTGTGCATTCCTACATTTACATTAAAGTATATTACCTTTAGAAGGAAACGTAAATAGCTACAAACATATTAGCGTATTAATATATTTCATTACTTATTTGTGGATTAAATAAAAAAGGCTAGCTACTAAAATTTGAATGATAACACTTCCGATCACTTATATCAGTGTACTCTTGTGTTAAATTATTTACAGTAAAATAAAACATTTCTTCTTATACCGTTTTTTCTTTGTTTCTATTCCAGTTCTAAAATATGGATTCTTGATTAAATACGGGAATTTTTAAAAAAGCGAGAGTAAACATTTCTTCAGAAACATTACAGATTAGGAAAGAGAGTACGGCTGCATCCAAAAAGCAAGTATTGTTGAAGAGCTTGCAAAAACATCAACATGGAAAGAGTTATTTAATATGGGGCTTTACGCCTACTGGTAATAAAAACGGCAATATTGTGTTAATAAAATTCTAATTAGCAATTCTTTGGTGCCAATTAAGCTTCGTAGGCACGAATCACTCTGGTGACCACGAAAAGACTTTACATTTCTTTAAGAGATAACTTAACTTGCTGGAAAAGTCTTGACTTCTGAAAATAAAATGACAAAGATAATCAACGCGATATGATGTGTCCTATAGCATAATTGTGTAGCCCTTATGATTGGAGAGGCACTAGGCTTTGCTTGAGAGATATTCTGTCCTGCATCTTCAATGAAAAGTCCGCTAAAAAAACTGATTCATTACAATAATGCTGTTTCGCATTGCATTGCCGAGCTCCAAAATCAGCTACTCATATTTTAGTTCCTTGTGCAACATCATATTTGTGAGGCAGAATATTCATGTTATGCTGCAACATTATATAAATATAGAAACCGACTTGATGCTGCATGTGATATAAGAATTCAGGTTTCCAACATTGTGCTAGACGTTAAAAGAATTTATAATTTTAAAACTCGAACACATCAATGTCATTAAAAGGAGAATTTTCTTTTACGTTATTTCTTCCTATAAATTTAATATTCAAAACATCTGTGTTTTATAGGACTTTTAACCAGTGCTCTGCCATAAGAAATGTTTATAAAATATTGCTCTAGTCTTTAGTCAGTCGTTGCTTAAAGCTTGGATAGCTATTGCAAAATCCTTTACCTTAACAGATCTTCCTGATGAGAGGCTTAATTAAAAGTCTGGACCTGTGATACATTTTTTTCATACGCAATTCCATGGCGTTTAGAAATGGTGGCGACTTGTAGTTTTCATGATGATTATCAGAGACTTCTTCAGACGAAAGGAGGATAACATAAATCAATCTGAACTTTGCTCTTTTACTGCAAATACCTCCATATTTCATATCTTCTAGTCACTGTGCGTAGGAATTTTGGGTTTCTTTTTAAGCAATGACGCAGCGCCTTTTAATTAGTAAACAAGAAGCTATAATTATATTAACATAAATTTCCAATCCTTTGTATATATATCAAATCATGTCATTGCATTATCTTAACTGATAACCGCTTATATTACACTACAATCGAGCACATGAATATCGATTTTATAAACTTTCAGTGGAGAGCTTTCTTCAGGGTGTTCTTATTAAGTATTAGAAGATGTATGTTTTATGAGCATTGAAGCAAAAAATATGACATTACCTCCAAGATTTGTTCTAAAAATTTGAGGTATCTTTGTAACAGTTTAATTTAAAAATTTAATTTGATATTCAAATTGCAAAAGCAATCCATTCCTGATAAAGTATATCAACTTGAGGTACTTATCTTGATTACCGTGAATCTTATTATATTTTATTAAAATGGTACGTAGTTGCCTTATGGCATCCTCGTTACTTTTGCAATAAATTTGACATACTTGTGGAACACGTTGCAATTTAGTCACCTCTGCTCCGTATGTATGTCTAAATACAATCTAGAAAGCCAGAAGACCACCTATAACAAGATAAAAGTTGGTATTCTGCAACACGGGTCTGTCTGTATCGAACAGTTTAGTGCCTTGATTCTATAGAAAAACAAATATCCAGTACCAGACTTGTCAAAGCCAAGGATAACGTGATTATACTTTTCCCATGTTTTTATCTGTACATTAATATTTCCATATGCTTGCTGTGGATTAACAAAGCAAAAGCACGTCCTAGGGATTTCCGAAAATTTAGTGCAAATAGCTACATGCCTACGTTGCCCCTTTACCCAATTCTCGTTAGAGAAATATTATTGTCGGTTTAGTCGGCGTTAGAAACGGGTAAATGGGTTTGAGGTAACTAGCATCGGAATTCGGCGTTTCCCAACTACCAAAACCTTATTCGAATTACCGGCAAAACCTTAATCGAGCGTATATTAGTTTCAAGGTTAATCTGATTTTGATTAAATTGAATGGAGGTTTATATGGAAGTGCTTACTTATGCTCTCGAGTTTAATTAAGAAGATATTCCTAACCTTCCCTTTTACGTACGACAATCCAGTAAATGTGTTCACGTTGCACGTTACCTTAGCATTAAAGAATGTTTTCATTTGATTACAAAAATTAAAGACGATTAAGTCTGAAGGAATTCCAACACAAGTAATGGTGCTGGATGTTCATAATAAGGTTCAGAAATGTTGTAAGGAAAATAACGAAAATAAATTTTAGTGAAAATGTTGCCATTGAGAATCCACACCTTACAAATTACAAACTACTACGAAGTTTAAAGCCTTAAATACAAAAACCAAGAAAGTGTGTACAAATAAGGAAGATTATGAAAAGGACGAAAATTTCCTATAAAATTCCATCAGTGAGATTAAATACCCTGACTATCTTTATCTGTCCAAAAGTTGTTTTGAAAAATGTTTATTTAAGGGAGAATTGATACATTATTCCATTTCCTTTTCACCAAGGCTTTACTTACGTGCCTATTTATTATTAGAAATGGCGACTATAGGGTAAATATAAGTTATTTAAGTTGGGGGCAAAAACGGCTACAGTGGGCAAAACATATGGAAATTGTACAGTGGATGATTGGAAAAACGTGCTACGGACTGATGAGTCAAAGTTTGAGGTGTTCGAATAATCAAGGCGCGTTTTTGTAAAAAGAGTGAAAGGCCAAAGAATGTTGCAGGATTATGTAGTGCCAAAAAAGAAGTTCTGTGCTTGTTTGGGGTTGTTTTTCCTACACTGGTACAGGAGACTTGAAGCGATTCGAAGGTATTTTGCGAAAAGAGGGTTGTTTAGAAATACTGCAAGAAGATACAACACCATGCAGGACAACGACCACAAACACTCAGCTGTGATATATAAAAATTTCTTGAATGAAGAACAAGATAGAGGCGCATTACAAACGATCACATGACCGCAACAAATCCCTGATTTAAACCCCATCGAGCTGTTATAGGATGAATTGGACAGGGGCGTCCTATCTCCGTAGGCCACATTTTACAAGAAGACTACTAATATACTAAGACTAATATGCCAAATAAAGTCCTTGAAAAACTAGTGGAGCGGATGCCTCGGATTGTGAAAGCTGTTCTTCCCGCAAAAGGGAATTTCTTTAATGAACGGAATGTTTAAGATGTTTTTGTTTGTTTTCGTTTGAATTACTTTTTTTACTTTTATACTTCAATTTTAATCGCTATTAATAGAATACAAAAAATATTTTAAGTTTTGGAAAAATGGGTTTGAATATTTTCTCATCTTTTTAAAATTTATTTGCGTGTCCGAAATAATATGGACGGTATGTCATCACGGATAGAATCTACATCGACAGCAAGGTATTTTCACTGCCAAAGACAGCGTTCTATAGTTGTCTTTTATTCTCATATTATACAATCATTTAACCACCGACTTCTATAACACGAAAATTCTTTGCACGTCCATTGTCATTTCCCAAAACAATTTACCATAATTTAGGAGTGCGTGGAAATTTGAAAAATATACCGTTTTCACATGAGCTACTATGTATTTAATTCCCCTTATCGCAAATAAAAAAGGGACACGATCTACTAGCAGTATTATCAATATGCTGGTGCCAGTTTAAATTTGAATCTACTGCCACGTCCAAGAATATTGCTGCTCAGGATCCTCTTCTTCGTGTAGTAAAGTGTACTCTTGTTATTGTTTGCTTTCAATTTGTTTTTACGTCTTTTCTTTTCTAATGAAATTTCTCCATATCTTCAGTTTTACGCAAAAGGGATGTACCGCCGATATATTTCAGCCTTTGTAATATAAATGGCAAGTAATATTGAGTCAAGAATGGGGCCTTGTGGTAGTCTTCATGGATTCGATATCCATCAACTGGGTTCGTTGAATCATCAAAATATTAGTAAGCTAAAAACCATTGCACCGCATGCTTTAAGTAAAAGCGATGTATTGTCGGTATATTTCAGCTCTTGCAATATAAATGGCGAGCAGTATTGGGTCAAAAATAGTGTCTTGTGATACAATTATAATGGTCATCAAAATATTGATTAAGCTAAAAACCATCTAACTCATTAGACTCCGCAAAGGTTTAGTTCGTATAAGAAGAAGAGTACTTTGAAGTCAGTTCGAATCAAAATCATCCTAGGGCTACTACAGTTGTAATTTAGCGGTTGTACAACAATCGCACTACTTACTAAAATGTTAAATTTGCATGAATCGGATATAAACAACCTAAAATACGCGCGAAATTTTAAAAATACACAGAGAACTACGGGCTAAATTCGTTTTTGAAAATTTATTACACCTCATTTACATACTACCACAACATCCACATATTTACAGCGAGCGACTTAATTTAATTTTATACGACGGAAAAACCGATTTATTACAGTAACAAAAAAAATTCCCTTCGATTAATCAATGCCCTTTGCGTAATGTTCGCAAATGTGCATACACATCGAAATCAACTAGGCATAGGGGCATATTGTGTGTTTTATACGTAATAGATGTGTACGTGTATCGCATGCAAAATGAATATATAGTTTGAAATGATATTTCCCACGTCATGAATTTCAAATATATTGCTCTTGGGGGTCGCGAATAGCCGCGCCTGGTGGATTGTTCACAATTCGTGCGGAACGAAACTTTGCTTTAAATTTTTTTACGGTACGATTTTATTGGATGACCGGCAACAAGAAAAACGGGTGCATTTTATTTACTACAAGCTTTTATTTTGTCACTATTGTGAAGCCTGAAAATCGAGCTTTTTGAAAGAATAAAAAGTAGGAGCAACGTATTTCAGGAAATAAGGATATTTACACGTATTAGTTTCACTCAGAATGGTGTTCTACCTTATTGCTTTAGAAAATTTGATTTGTCATTTTAAAACATAAATGAGAATTCGGTTAATTTTTGTATAAAGTGTGGAGTTTGAAATACATATCGATTTGGATATGTGATGGCCAAAGCCAATTAACTGTAATTGCTTAATTTATTAAGCATGTTCTTTTTATCGGTGTCAGTCTCATGGAAAACATTTTCAAATAAATAATATGTACACATCAGTAATAATCTTTCCAAAAGCTTTTTTATAACCCTCTTCACGGTAGATTAAGTTACAATTCATTAACCAAACGTTACAATCAGAAAATCATGTACAGCGTTGGCATAATGTAGAGAGCTCTTTCTGTCATTCAATTTCCTTCTGCTTCCTATTTATACATCTCGTTTCCTTCTTGTAATTTAGTATTGACAATATTACCAATATATATGTATTGTAGCGTATATATATATATATATATATATATATATATATATATATATCTATATATATACATTTATTTTATGACCGAGATCTATATACATAAAGTTTAATGTCGAAGTTCTTAATCAGGTACGCGTTATACCTGACTAGCTCAGATCTTAAAATTAAAATTAAAACGCTAATTAGTCTCTCCGGTGCAATTACATCCTTTTTGCAACTTTTGCGAAATATCTCACGCTTCATTCAAAGCGTCTTCATTAGTTTTACAAGTGTATTTGTTAATAGCCATTTTTTTATGTTTTTTCAAGGTATTTATTATGTAATTCTTCAGTGTTGCCAAGTATCAACCAATCAACTATAGCTAAGTTGTGCATTTGCAAGGAGGATATTGAAGGAAGACCGCTTTTCGCATTTACAAAGAAGGACGATACTTTAAAAGAATATCCTTAACAGTGAAGCTATTATCAATGGACTGTAACAAAAGAACGAGACAAATGTTCTGTTTATCGAAGGTTAAATCAAATCGGTGTTTTGAAAATATGTACTACTATGTAAGTATAGACGAAAAGTGGTTCTACTTATCGCAAGTTAAAAGGTCATACTACATCACGCTGAACCAAGCAGAACCAGAAAGGCGCTGTAACAGCAAACGGTTCACAACTAAGATTATGTTTACGACTGCAGTGGCCAGACCATGCTATCACAATGCCAGAAAACAATATTTCAACGACAAAATAGGACTCTAGCCTTTTGTTTATAAAGAGACAAAAAGAAACAGCAAGAACAGGGCAAGAGGAACAATGGTGATCAAAAACATCGAGTCCATTAATGCAGCAGAATGCAAATAATTGATTATCGATAACGTTTTACAAGCCATTAGATTCAATTTTCTAAAAGCGCATAAAGCCAGGAGAATTTACGTTCAATAAGATAATTCAAAACCGCATTCTTGTGATAACGATACAGAATTGTTGGCCAAAGGATCAAGAAATGGATGGTGTATTAAATTTAAATCACAGCCACCGAGCGATCTTGATTTGAATATTTTAGACCTTACCTTCTTCAATGCTATTCAGTCTTTGCAGCACCAAACATTGCCAAAAACTATGAGTGAATTAATAAATTGTGTTGAGGGTGCCTTCGGAGCATAACTAAAGAGGAGTTAGGTAACGTATTCTTGACATTACAAAAGTGCATGGAGTCAACTATGATGGCTTCAGGAGGCAGTTTACCTGTTTCCATTATGTACAACCAAACTGCCATTGAAACAGCTGAATTGTGTTTAAATGTGTAAAATTTTCATTAATATATGTTCAAATTAAGTTACAGATTGAATTACTATAGATACAATAAAGCAGCAAAGTTTTGTATACCATAATTTGGGACAGAGGGAGCTATATCACTCTCTAACGCCTACTATAAATATTTGAGAACAAACAACTTTTATTATATGTTTAAAATGCTGAAAGCAATATACCTAAATTTAAGAGATTTATTTGCCTAATCATGTAGATACTTACCTTTGAAACAGACTTATGCTTTTATTATAATGTGACTCAATCTTTACTATTCATAAAACGGTTCCAGCATACATACATATATATTGCCTACAAATACAACATATTTAATAAATGTCCAATTAGCATAATTACTATAAAAGCTTCTATAATAGCCAATCACTTTATTTTGCGAAAGTAGGGCGTAGTTTATGAATTGTTTGGGTCGGCCCCATATGCCAAAAAGTAAACAATAGCTTCGCATAATCAAATTTCAATTCTGTTCGGCAACGGCAACGGCTTACACCGTCCGAGCTTGCAGCGTAACATGCAAAAACTTCTGTCGCGCTTACTACTATTGTTTCACCATGTTCCGCCGCATAAACATCGAAATGAACACGACGCAAACACCCTACTGTTTAATTAATTAGTAATGTTATTCTACATACGGAACCGTTGCCAATTAAACGAGAATTCCGTTCGAACTGCGTGCGTAAATAAGCGCATTATAATTAGTTTGTAGCATATTATGCAATCGTAGATAAATGCGTGCATGTTATGTAAATTATAAATGGCGCTCTCTATCTCCCTTATTCCTAGACTGAGAATTAATCCTGCAATTATTATAATAAATATAGTTATTTTAAGAGCGAGAGTATAGTTAACTGAAGTTGGATGAAGATTTGTTACTTTTGTTTGTTGAGCTGAGAAAAAGCAGTCGTTCTTAATGCGATTTAGCTTTATTTTTTGTTTTAAGAATTGTAGTTGTTATAATTGTTAATTCTGAGACACCGTATAATATGCATATTTATTATTTGTCCCCGAACTTATAGCCTGTGCTTAAAAATTAACCTTTTCGTGTCATTCTCAGTCCTTCCTTGAATTGCATAATCTTGCTCTTTTCTTTACCCAGGTATCAAAAATCCATTTTCTTCTTAAGTTTTGCTTTTTATTAATTTCTTACGTGACACAAATCTAATTCTTTTTTCTAGGTATTATCCATGCAATACTGAAAATAATGAACGTGTTGTTTTGATAGTGATTGATAATAAAATAAAAAAGCTTAAAATACTTACACTTGAATAGAAATTGTCAATTTCAAAAACCTTAATGTTTCAAATGCGCTTTGTGAAAATCTTGAGCAGAATAAGCAAATAAGTTCGTGTGGTTTAGTATACAGCAGAGTGCCATGAATATTTTTTAAGTTCGTGATCGATAGCACTTATTTGTTATCTATCACCTACTTTAATACGAATCCTTCTTTTGTCGGATATATACACATTCGGTGACAATTGTTTAATTCCGAATAACGAATACAACAATGGCGACATAAGAAATATGTACCATATTTAGAGGTGATGCCGTTGGTCATCGAACAACACAGAGGTAGTTCAAGAAATTTTCTTCGCGAGATCTCAGCTTAACCGATGGAGCACGCTCTAAGAGACCGAAAATCATTAACAACCAGGATCTTAAACAGGTTGTGGAGGGAAACTCCAGTACAACATGCCTAGAGCTTGCAGAAAGGTCAATGTGAGTGATAAAACCATTCGTTTGCACTTTCATCAGTTAGGAAAAACATCGCAGTTAAACAAATGGTTCTCACATGAATTGTCAAATAAATTACGTCGTCTTACCATATGTTCCGGCAAACATTTTACACAACTATAATGAACTATTTCTTGATCAGTTGTTGCGACGAAAAGTGGGTATTGTACTCAAATTCTAAGCATCCGTACCATTGGTTGTCGCTTACTGATTCGATACAGCACACTTCCAAGGCTTCCTTGCACCTTTATTGTGTGTTTAATAGTCCGGAATAGTCCATTATGAGTTCTTGGGGAGGGGTCAAACCATCAATGAGAACTTGTATTGTAAACAGCTCTAGCGAGTACAAGAAACAAAAATAGTCCTCTTTTGGTCAATTGAGAAAAGTGGTATTCTTATAGGATACTGCCAGACCGGAATTGACCCTGGGAAAATTTCTGAACTTGGTTGGGAAATGTTACCATACCCTCTATATTCTTCTGACAATTCGCCAAATAATTAGTATCTTTCTTCGTCTCTTGATAACTGTATGAGGCATAGACAGTTCATGACTCGAGTTTATGTAATAAATGGAGTCCGCCAATTCTTTGATTCAAAATCCATAGAATTTTTTTGCCTGATAATTAAGAAGTTGATATTGGTCTCCAGAATATATAATATCAGATTTGTACACTCTTCCCAATTCTTTAATATTGACTCTCATTCAATCATTTGGCTTACAAAAAAATACTTACTGTGAACATACACATACATAACACTAAAACTCAGGCTACGATTTAGAGTACTTCCTTGAGTATGAGTATATCCTTACTGAACACTGAGAGAGTATATTCTAGTTTATAGAAAGTACTTCATGAGTAAAGATACCAGCAGTTCAGTTATCTTTAGGTTGGTACAGATATTCCCAAAGTAAAGAAAAATGGAAAATAATGGTGTGCGTCGATAAAATTTTTAATTTTTATTTGTGTTTCAGTCTGTCAGTTGTTTGGATGGTTATTGACCTATTTACTGTAATAACGAGCATTTAAGAAGTTATAATATCCTGTAAAAATATTTTTATCATCACTACAGCATCGTAGAGAGGTCGATTATAAATATTTTGTAACCAGCTTCTTAAATATGCGATTTTTAATTATTTCTATATAATTCAAATTTCGTTTAGTAATACTGTAACAGGAACATGTAACTATTATGTATCATTAAAATTCCCACAAAATCAAAAATTCTTGCTAATTGCAAAGTGCTGGTAATACATTTTTATTGGAGTAAATATCAGATTGGTTTTATATTTGCAAAAACAGAAATAGTGTCTAAAAGAAACGTTGAAAACGGTTTAAAGGGAGAGGAATCCACAACATGAACCAGTTGGCTCACTTTTCAATGATCGAATATTCATCCGAATATCCCGTAAAAATGCCAAATTAACGCTTTTTCCAAAGCATTACAAGAACTGATTTAGAATTTTTGCGAAGAAAGACTTCACTTAAATTTTAAATTTAAGGCATGAGAACTTATTTTTCGTTCCTAATCTAAGTGGATCATAATGAAGACTATAAAATCGATTTGGTCATACATAAGAGAATCGTAAATTATAGTGCCATCTGCGAGGTAAAAAAAACATAAGTGATCATGCAGCCAGTGTATGTATATTAACAACACCTAAACGATTTTATTTCAATAAATATATATTAAGTAAATTGTTATTATTATTATTATTAAGTAAATAATAATACTATAAGCACTACATATACTTGCTTCTGTTTGCTAAAAATGCATAAGTATACTTCTTTCCTTTACGATAATTACAATTTAAATTCTAACTTTTACTTGACTAGGCAAGTAAAAGTTGCTATAGTGAGATAGCAAACATTATATACATTAACACAATACAGCAAACATTGTATACATTAGTAATATAGCAAAACACAACTTTAAAGGCCTAATAAAAAACCACTTTAGAAATTCTACTAATTTTTTTTTTAATATAAGTTAGTTCTTATAAGTATTTTGTTAAATGGTAGTAAACTTAATAAAACTCTTTTTACTGTGCCCTGCACACCACAAATAAGGTAAGAACATTAAGTTTATAACTGGTTATAAGTCGTTTAATACAATGCGATATTTTGATTTTAGGTACAATTTGTTGGCGGACAAATAAGACGAACTCATTCTTCGAATTTATTTTAATAAGCACGTTTGGTTGTATATTACTAACCTGTTTGCAAATCGTTAATCAAACATCATCAGGTTGATGCAAATATGATCAAATTAAACAAAATAATTTTAACAAAAACTACCACATTAATCATTTCTGTCTGTTCAAATCACAAAAAACTTGTTCATTTAACAATATTTTGATTAATTCAACGCCGAATATCATTACATACAATACATTGAAAATTGTTGGAATAGCAAAATTATTTTTCTCAACGTAAAACCACCGATTTTATGCATACGGTGCACCATCGAACTCCCACATTTCCTCTTTTCTTTTTACAAAAATTACTTCGGCAGCGTCTTTTGCGGCAGTGGTAGTACTTTTCCACAAAGCAATATCGATATGAACTTATGTAGACCTATGTGTAGGTAACCAACGTTGTCGCTAAGTGATATTGAAGTGGCACTGCGCCAATCATATATTACCTCCTTCGTGGGACTCGAATGGAAAACGCAGTTCCGGAAACAAATAGGCTTTATCCAGCCGCATACTGTGGTTGGCCGCTACGTCGCCCGAAGCGGCTTGATACATGGAAATCTATTAGTAGATTAAAAGTACGCGTATATTCGCATTTGCATAAAATCTTTGGGTTTTATTTTATATGGATGGTGAAGTTATTTATATCACATCTAAAAGAATGCCTAGAAAATAACACCAAGATAAGATCAATTGAATCAAATCAAATCAATTGATTTCACTAATACCATGAGAAAGCTGTATTTACAGCGTTTTCTTATCTTGGTGTTATTTTCTAGGCGTTCTTATAGATGTGATATAAATACATTATGGCAAGCCTTCAGAAATCATTCACATGTGCAGTTCCCCTTGCACTGCCCTTGTGCTGCGCCCTCTCGGGAGAGCAATACACGAATTGCACGAGAGAAGGGTGGGAAACTGTATCCGCTTCTTTTCGCTGTGTCTGACTTTACAGACAAATGTTTCTTTCTTTTGGCACTAGTTAGCGCCAGGAATACTCATTTGTGTCGTAGAGTTAGGTATGGCGATAGAAGCAGCGAGAAAATTACATGCGTTAGCATAAAACTGCTCGAAACCACGCTGATGACGCCGAGAAGCCAGAAACATGTCCGTGTGTTAGCGTTTTATGTCTCACATGTCTTTCTCGTGAATTGATTTCACTAATACCATGAGAAAGCTGTATTTACAGCGTTTTCTTATCTTGAAGTTATTTATATGTTTAACGAATTTTGAAAAAACGCACAATAGGGGATACAACAATATATTCTCTAATTATATTGTTTTAGAAGCTATCGATTGCGTATATCGTTTTTATACAAGCTAACCTGTTTTAGTATGCTTACATTGGGATCTTTTAAATGGCAATCATCATAGCCTTCTTTATGATGTCTGTACATTTTGACGTAGAATGCAGTAGGTGGCATTGACACTGCGCTATACAACTCGCTGGATTTATTTGCAGAAATAATAAGGATGCAATGAAATTTAAGATTTTATGTAAATTTTGCGTGTTTTTGCATAAGTACTGTGCAAACTGTTTGTAAGAAAACAATAAATAGTGGTATTCATTCAATTGATTTTCGAAAAGGTACAAAAATCGTTGGAACTTAGGCCAAGACTGTACGAAGGATGGTCTAATGATCGACGTTTTGCTGCGTTAAAAATTCAGCTGCCTTGTGTATTGTGTGCGAATTTGCAGTCTTGGTGGAAGAAGATTTGTCGTTCGGGGTTGATTTTTCGAAGCCCAGTGATGACTTGTAGCAAAAAAATGGTTGCATACCAATCGGAGTAACAGTTCTTTGATCTTATAAAGGAATTGTTGTGACATGACCTACTTTCAACACAAATATCGCGACCATTTCTTTGGAGACACTTCGAGAAGGAATGGTTTTTGTCGGCTTTTTTTCACCATCGAACATCCAAACCGACGATTATAATTTATTTTCTAGCTCGTATGGGTAAATCCAAGATTCATCGTGACTGACGATGTTGTACGCATTAGAGTTACCGGCGTTGAAGTGGTCAAAAGCTTTTGTTATTGGACGCGCATCTTCTTTTATACATAGGATTATAGTTTAAAAGATAGGAATGTATTACATTCCGTTAAAATATTAATTAGATAATAATAATTTATTTTCGCCACAGAACAAACGAATTCAGATTGCAGAGAAAAGGCAGTATTTATTGTAATAATATACACAATATTGAAATGTTGAAAGCATACTGGGTATTTACAATACTATTGCGTATTGTGGGAGTACAATCAAAGGGAAGTTAGAAAGCATTGTGCAATTTGTTTAACATAATCTGCTAAATTATTACAACAGTTCAATGTGAATTTTCCAACTGCCTCTGTGCTAACTTCAAATTATTATGCATATACAATTGAAATTTTCTATTTTTCCTTCATTTTTCTCTGTGCGCTGTGGAGAAAGGTGATATGTTTTTTCAGCTGTTAATGACTCATCTCTCCCTCTCTCCTTCTCTCTCTCTTTTCTTCTCTCCTTCTTTCCCTCTCTCCATCTCTCTCTTTCTTTCTCTCTCCCTCTCTCCCTCTCTCCTTCTCTTCCTCTCTCCCTCCCTCCCTCTCTCTCTCGATTTGAATATACTATTGTTCAAGACATTCAAGGGATATTCTACCATAATAATTATTTTTATTGCAAATTACGTTTATTTAATAACATCTTGCTTCTGATAAGAATTGGGAAATTATTGTGTTTATGAGGTAATAAAGTTCAATTATAATTAACAATAATCATAAATAGGTAATTATCACTTTAAGCGAGATAAAGCAGCTCTTGCTTTCTCTAAAGTTGTCTAATTAAGTGCTGCGAGAAAATTGCCTTTAGAATCGACTTCCACGTAATTTTGGACGGTCTTAACGACTCACTGTTTTATTTCATCGCAATCTGGAAGCTTGGTTTTGACATTTATACACGTTACTAATTAGTGATGACTTAATTTTGCGTGCACACCTTAGGTTGTATAATCTTCAATAAACTTTATTTTCTTGGCTTGCAATACAAATTTATCCTAGCATCTAATTAATACATAAATTAGATAATAAAATCGAAGCCATTAAACTCTAGCTATTCGAAAAAATATTAAACTAATAATTTGATTTTCCTTTCTAATAAGATAGTACAAGTAATTATTTACAAATTTCGATGTGAATTAAATTAAATCATTAAAAGACGAAAGTTGTGTAATTTGACATATTTTAATCCCTTGTAAATAGAAGTATTTTTTCTATTGCCGCCACCTTTCTTTTATTAGACTCCTTTCCTTTGTTAATAATAATTTGAACCATAACGTATGCTAGTGAGTTTAGTTGTAACGCCTAATTAAATTAATCATTTAAAACTTCTTGTTTAAAAGAATATAATCGATTGAAAATTTATTTCGAAATAATACAATTAGGAATACATGTAATGCAATTATAAGAAGGCATTTAGGTGCTACAGCAAAAAAGGTCAGCAGTAAACCGATAGTACTAATACCAGATTTGCTTCACATTACATGGATGTCAAAAAATTCGCTGTAATGTTTCTATCATAATAGCGCCGAATATTGCAATTAAATAGAACAATACAACCGCACTGAATTAGTGTATTCGTGAGAAAATATTGTATTGCCCTTCAAAAGTCGGTAATACATATGAATATAGCAACGACATCTAAAAGTTCATTCAATTATTATTTGATCCTTTAGTTTCAGCAAAATTAAAGATTTTAATTAAATTCCATGTCTTTAAACGAACATTATTATAATTTCCATTTGAAGAAATCCAAACATCCTGATATTTTGCATCAACGGTTTTGTAACTCTCCAAACAAGACGCACAAGTTAAACAAGCTTAGAAAATCGTCAGAACTTCCATAAGAAGCCCTTTGGGTATTAAATTTTTAAGAGAAAATTATAATGACCCTTCATAAATTCTCTAAACGAAGGCGAGCTTTTAGAACATTTTTTTGTTGGGACAGCCTAGAAGTTGAAGCGGTAAAGAACGGAATGACGAACGCATAAAAGCGTATCCAGAAATGAAAACGGAACTTTACAGATTACTCAAACATTAATAACAGCGAGGCATTTTTATGTTTCCTTCCCTCGTGTATTTTTCGGTACTTTAGATTTTAAAATGGAAAACTGAAAAAGAAATGCATTACCTGGTATGTAAATTGTTTGCCTCTGCCGTGGCTGTAAGTAGTGCATCTGTATGTTCCCTTATATTGTAATAGGTGAATGGGAAGTAATATGTAATGGGATTTACAGCGAATTCAGATGTTTTTCTGTGCGAAAATTACCCGAAAATATGAATACCTATTAAGCTAGCTAAACAAAAGTACATTATTATTGATTCGATGCAGATATTTTCCTCTAAAAGGCTTTTCTTTTTTGTAATGCGTTATATTTTAGTAAAAAGGAAAGCAGAAACTTGCTCAATTATTCAGGATTCTACTTGAAGTTTCATAAGAAAAAACTGAATTATGATATTGCAACTCAATAAGAAAGGTGACAGAAAAGATACTGAAATTCTATACGCAGAAGTGCTTTAAGAAAGTACGTTTAAAACCGATCAATTACAATGAAGTTATTACGAAAACAAATATTCCTTTTTTATAACTAATGAAACAATTATGGTCCTATAAAATAAAGAATAATATTTTTGTGCTAAAAAATAATTCATGTAATTTGACCGAACCTGTATTTCTTAAGGTAAGAAATGTACATGAAATATTCTAACAGAGTGCCAAAAAGATTTATACAAGCAATACACTAAAAATACCAGTGAAAGTCGTCACAAGTGTTGAGGATTAACAAGCCCTCCGTCACACGAAATTCATTGAAACTAAATGGTATGTATTGCGCACAAACTCCAGGTCTCATATAATATCAACTTTATTAGTGCTGTCAACTATAATAGTAGTATGGGACAAGTCAGTTCGAAAGAGAAAGAAAAATAGAGAAGATACACCAGGCCAAAATTAAAAATATAGAAGGTGAGTTAGAATAATAAAGAATATAGTTGATAATTTAGGAAGAATAGAAGACATCGAAGAAACTGCAAATAATAAAATAACTTCTAACTAAGAAAAGGATATGCACTCAATACCTATATATTACTTGTAAGGAGCGAAAATTGAAGCATAATACCTATGGACGAAACTTATTTAAACGAACAGTTTCCGGAACTGGTCCCTGTCATGATAAGGTATAAGAGAAAATTAAATAAGAGTAAGAGAAAAAAAAGAAAGAAAAAATGGAAAAGGTGAAAAAGAAAAAGGTGAAAAAAGAATAAGAGAAGAAAAAAGAGAAGGGGGACAGAAAAAGAAAGGCGGGATCTCATGACACGATCTAATCCCGGAAACAGTTCGTTTATTACTGACTCTGGCCGTGGAAGCCTACGTATTCATTTTGAAACTTATGTACATTCCTTTCCGGTTGCGAAGTGTTCATTGAGAAATAACAAGGCAATGGTTATTGTATTGGTGGTCGATTGAATACTGTGCATGCTGAAAAAAACATGGATTTGACATCAAATGCAGCTTTGGTGATCAAATCTGATACAAAGTCTGGCAATTATCACAGTGAGATGAACGGAAAGAATAACGAAAGGTGCTCAAAGAAGTAATTAATACCAAATCTATCTCCCAGAATGGTATTAGTTATAGATAATAAATGTTAGGTCAACTACTTTCGATTTTTGACTCAGTGCTCTCAATATTTATATGCTGATGCTCTTAATAGTCTCATATTCTGCATGGCTTACAATCGAATTCCTTCTGGGTTTTGTGCATCGAACTATATGATATTTCAAGGTGTCTGGCTGCACCTAAAAATAATCCTACAGGCTGTTTGTCTACGTAACGTTGGGTATTTAGTCCTGTTAGAATGTGAATGACTTTATTTTTTGTAGGAACTTAGAAGATTTGCTATGAATTTGTTAAAAACATTGAGTATATGTTAATTTGAGTATAGGACAATCAATTAAAACATGTCCCTAAAACTTCTTAGCAATTACTCTTCTGGTACCACCTTAATATTGTAACCTTTTTAACTTTGTTATATCTATTCATGGTTTAAATAAATTATCTACTTTTCATTAAAATGTATTTAATTTGAGAGTGATGAATAAGAACTCAGAATATATTGTTAAGGAAATATTTTACATTCTAATGGCTTAATTTAAATAATAAAAATTCTATTGCTGTAGCTAATATATTAACAATTTTCAAATTTACAAAAAGTGTATATACCTACGAGGTAGACGCCATAAATTCTCGATCTGGCAGGCTCATACGGGTTCAGGCATGCGGTTCGAAGAGTAATAGTTTTTAGTAGCCAGCCAACCAACGTGACTAGCGTATGAACATGTCTGAAATAATGAAAATTGAGTACCGCGCGATCATCAAATTTTTAACAAAAGAAGGGTATACGCCTACTCACATAACACAACGATTAGACGGAGTTTACGGTGATTCATCTCCTTTGTATTCCACTGTAAAATAGAGGGCAAAATGCTTTCGTTTGGGGCAAGAATCCCTGGAAGACGCTAAACAGTCAGTTCGACCTATTGAAATGATAACGCCTCAACAAATTTCAATTATTGAGGATTTAGATCTAGAAGAATGCCTAAAAAATAACACCAAAGATAAGAACGCTGTAAATACAGATTTTCTCATGGTTTTGGTGAAATCATTCATGAGAAAGACAATATGAAGAGACAAGAAACGCTAATACACGGACATGTTGAGACAGATCGCCGTTTGAAAGTGAATAAATTAATATTGATAACAAACATAACCGAAACACGTATTTGCCGAATTCTCCATGACATTTGGGTATGAATAAAATTAGTGAAAGACGGGTACCGCGACCTCTTTCTGCTCTCCAACGTGAACATCGAGTCGAATGTGCGCGGTCATTTTTAAACATATCTGCAGACGACCCAAAACCGATTTTGGAGTTCATTGTCACAGGGGATGAAACAATGGTGCTGGTTTACATACAAGGGCGGCGACCTGATGAACCTCGTCCCAGAAAGACGAAAGTTGTTCAAATAACGAAAAAGGTGATGTCCACAATATTGCGGGATTGTGAGGGCATTTTGCTAATTGACTTTAAAGAACGCAATACAACTGTGAACGGCACATGTTATGTGTCTTTATTACATAAATTAAAGGACCAGTATTCGTGCAAAACGTCGTGAACAATTGACAAAAGGTTTGCGATTATTGGCTTTCAAGAATTGGAACATCCAACGTATATTCCGCGTGTGGCTACTTGTGATTTTTGTTTGTTTTCTAATTTACAAGAATACTCTAGAGGACATCGTTTTAAGGACAACAGTGAATTGCAAGCAGCTCTTAGAGAACATTTTGACGGAAAAACTTCAAGTTAAGGGAGTTAGGGGAGATTACATTGAGAAATAAAATTTCTTATATTGTTCCAAGTTTATTCTTTCTATATCGGGCCGAGAATTTATGGCGCCTACCTCGTACCTGTAATAAAAAAGTACCCGGTATTACCAACAAGAGGAAATGGTAATTGACTGATTATTACCTTCACAATTCCCTAAATGTTCTGTCAATAGTCTGATAATTTAGTCAAGGTATATTAATGCTTACTTTTTTATTACATAAGTTGTATAAACAAAGGAACCACGGCTGGGAGTAAAATTGGAATGTGTTTATGAAGAGAAAAACATGCAACAGTATGTTGCTACTGCAAGGTTAAGTTGGCTGGGCTGTAATTATTTTACAATTTATTTTAAAACGCAGCTGCTTGTCTCTGCGACTAGGCAGTAGGCGCCAGCTAGTTGTCGTAGTCCACCATTAAAATGTTATATTTTGCCTTATGTCGAAGCAAACTAGTGCGTGCTTGACCAGTCTGGTCCCTCTCCTATACGAACTGCTTGTGATTGAAGGGGTTCACAAGCATGGTGTTTATTCTTCACGGAGCTCGAATAATTGAGGTCTCCTACGACAGCATGAAATTGAATCACTTCCCGCAAGACGAAAACGACGCAACGCTAAATTCTTACATCGATTCCTAATAAAGAAAATTGGTTCTCCATGGCTTCTACCAAAGATATTATTGAATGGGACAGGGCATAGTACGAGGTCACATGATGCAATCATCAGTATAGCTAACTCAAAGATTTTATATAATATATATATATTTCATATGTCAGTGAATTTTAAAGAATATTATTGATATATATTTGTATTTTTATCCATATCGTCTTATATACTTAAGGTCTATTATACTTCGATATATATTCATTTCGACTTATACTTATATCTATGTTTCCCTCAGATTTATCGAGAGGTCATGTTTACGAGCTATATTTACATTTAATTTTATATGTAGTGATAAACAGGAAGTATATAACAATTAAGATATTAATTCTAACATAATTTTCATTAATGCTTGTGCCCGTATTTAACGAATGACGAAGAATGTATCACACCAATAAGTGATCAAGAAGCAAACTGAAACTAGGAAAGGCGACCGGGGAGGATGGAATCACTGTTGAAATTATAAAATATATGGGAGGCAAGGGTAACAAAGAACTACTTGACCTCTTGAACAACATCATAATAAAAAGAATACATATAAATGTAATAAGGCATGGAATATGAGAATAACTATGCCCATACACAAAAAAGGAGACACAAACGAGGGCTCAAATTACAGAGCAATAACGTTAACAAGCATCCCATTGACAAGAATACTAGAAAAAATACTCCGAGAGAAACTGGAAACAACATTAGAAGATACCCAACATGGATTTAGAAAAGGAAGAAGCACCCAAGACTTAATATTTGTAAACAGACAATTAGGAGAAAAACTAACAGGAAAAGGAGAGAAAATATTTTATAGATCTTAAAAAAGCTTTTGATAGGGTAAGAAGAGGAGATGTATGGCAGAGCCTGGAAAGGAGAGGGTTAGATAGAGGAATGATAGAGACGATTAGAGCATTATATAAAAATAACACGAATAATGTCAGAGTTTCCAACACAGAATCAACTGAATTCAAAACAGAAATTGAATTAAAGCAAGGGTGCGCATTAAGCCTATTGTTATTCTATATGTATATTAATAGACGATGCTATTAAAAAAGCCAAACAAAAAGGAAGAAATATGGAAGTAGGGATTTGGCAAATGAATGCAATTAACGTACAGGAACTAATGTTTGCAGACGATATCGTATTTATAGCAGACTCAAGAAAGACATTACAGCAAAATTTGAACATATACCAAGAATAACTAACAAAGGCAAACATGGAGATAAACACGATGGAAACAAACACAATGATAATAGCGGTAGAAAAGAAAACATAACATCAAAGTCAAAGAAACGGCATTGGAAAGAGTTAAAAGTTACAATTACTAAGGAACAACCATTGAAGACAACGGGAGAATAGAGAAAGGAATAAATGAGAGAATAGGAAAATCCGCAAAAATGGCTTGGACATATACACAGAGTGGAAGAAGATCGAATAGCAAAGATAATTTTTTAAGCCAAAACAGAAGGCAAAAACAGAATATGCAGACCTCGAAACACCTGGAAAGGATAAACCTATAGAACATTAGAAAAAAAAAGTATGAGATAGATTGAAGCCAAACAAATAGCTCAGAACAGGAAACTGTGGAAGACAAAAATAAGGGAATGGTAGGCCGACACCGCAAGGTACAAAGGACGGTAGATTAAAAAAATATGATTATGCCCGTATTTAAGTAATTACTCATGTACGCCGAATAATGCAGACTATTCCAGTAAAACATGTTAATTCATTCGCAGAATTCGTCATAAAATAAACGTGTATGCCCTTTCCAAATTCGCACAGAATCAAAACACAAAGAATATTACTACTCAAAATAGCGATTTCGCTGTAAACAAAAACAAATACGCGAATGCACTCAAAACATTACGTGATTTGAATTATTAACATACAGATACATGAAATATGGAGACGGAGAAGCAGAAATTCAAGAGAAAATTTTATCCTATTTATTGGGGAAAGTTTCGAGCTGCTTTGGTTTCGCTGTTGAACGAGAACAAAATCCTATTAATGACAACAAAAAAATTAAATGAATTAAAAGTAATGTCGGAGACCCCTCCGACTGCGTTAATTCCCACATCCGCGCTTTTTGTATTTGCAATGCTTATTGAAGCTTGTTGTAAGTCAGTCGCATGATGCTCGCGAATAATTAAATCCTAGAAACTCAAAGCTTGACTCGCGCGTAATGTGAATTCAAACGTCTGGCTTAATTGCAATGAACTTCATAAACCATTACGAAACGGGCATATCCGAAATCCATTTTGTACAGTCTATTAACTACCTTAAAGCGGAGAAATTGTATTCTCAACTCTCCGCACTTCATTTGGTATATTAAATTCCACTTAAATACCATTAAGCCACGCCATCATCGTTTGTTTCAAGTTTAATTAAAAACTATCGGACAGATACTTTGCTCATTAAGCCAGAGTAGCTATGGAAGTAGCTTTAGGTCAGACCATGGGGTATCTACTATGAATCAATATCTGCCCTAACAGTAACTATAAATAGCCATTGCTGGCCACGATAATGAAATATCAATAATTCCTTCTATCACCTATAAGTGTAATAATAGAAAGTTTACCAAAAGCCAGATGAATTAATATCCTAAACAATAAATACATTTGACAAGTTAGTGGTCTTGTTTAACCCTGTTCGCTTAAACAATTGTTTTGTCTGGGTATTGGTGACATTTATTTCTCAATTTGGGCTCCGTTATGTCATAATTATTACTATATTTCTCAAGTAATATTCGGGCCAATATCAGCCAAGTTTTATTATATTAGATTTACAACTAAAATATATTATTTTAAGTCCAATAAAAAGTTCAAACATTCGACATGGCACATGATAGACCTTTGACTGACAAAGAGTCATAACCGTGTATATAATATATACAGAAAAACTATCAGGTGCACATCCTAAAAAAATCTAGCGTATGCGAGTTGTATAGGACCTTAGTAACGAACTCAACGGTTACGTTTTAAGTTATATAGATAATTTCTTTATTTCTTATAATTTGGGATAGTTCACTCTAAAACGAAAGGTGAAGATGCTGGGTACTGTAAGAAAAAACAGGCTGAAATTCTGAAGTTCACGGTAAGCAAAGGAGCATGCTTTTATACCTACCGCAATCGACCATATTCAGAAAAAGAAAGAAGAACATAATTTTCATGATTACCATTCAACATAAGCATCAACAAATGATAATAGACTAGGATGCTACAAAGGAGCTGTAAATATCAATTCATAACAATATACATTTGTAAACATAAAACAGATCGCTAGCGTATGATAGTATTCTATAATATACTTGATATCTTAGCTTATAATGCTTTTATTCCGTGGAGGTCCGTAAATCTAAATTGGGATGCAAATTAACATTCTTAAAGAATTATTTCTCGAAGAATTAAGAAGTTTTCTCGAAAATAAGAAAATTAAGTAGTAGTAAGACAGCTTGAATATTCAGATATATTTTTTTGTGAATGCACCGTGAAAATGTAAAAATCCGGTACTGAGAAAAAACAGTCTCAGTTAGAACACCCAATATATTGCATTCTATATCCAGGTTATCTGTTTGTTTCTTGGGGATGCTCAGCTTGACGGACCCAAGTTAGGAAAATTACCGCTCGAGCGGATTATGAACTTTGTTGCTGAAGTACAACCCGGTCGAGTGAGCTAAAATCACATGGGTGCACAATAGGTGAGGTACTGGCCGAGTTGCTCTTCGGGGTTAAACCCCCGCGCATGGTTATACAAAAAAAGTCTGTTTGTTTCATTAAGTATATTCTTTTAGTGTAAAGAATCAAATTGCGTCATTCTTTTAGCCAAATTAATTAATTAATGATTATAAAATGATCACGGTAATTCTTTTTTTTTATTTTAATTTTACCAAATTCGGAAATGAATCAGCGAAGTAAAAGCTGACAAAATTATATTATATATTTTAGGTAAATAATACGTTAGGTTATGCATAAATCACTGTGGTCGCTTCAAGGAATGTCAAAATAAGCTCATGTTAATATAGCAATTGCCGACCAAAGAAATCCAATTTATCAAAATTGTTAGATATTTGGATATGTGTATTATAAATCAGTACTAGCTCTAACAATATCTGTTCGCTTTTTATAAACTGTTTGAGTATAACCGAAGAACGAGAATACGTTCAATAGCAATAATATACACAGTGTTATTTTCTAATCGTATCAGTGCATGATGCGTATTTATTTAAAACACTTGTTACCAATACTACGTTAGATTATAATGATCTGTCAATAACAGATTTCGTAATTAATCAGCAACTGGTTCGAACTGAACTTTAAGGTTTACATTGCACCCAGTTTGCATTCTGTGAACATTATAAATTTGGACTTTTTCAGTTGGCATCGAAATATTTGGCAAATTCATCGTGGTACCAATATACTATGTAACAATACAAAAAATCGTACTAATCTATTATAGAAACAAGTCAATTATGTATAACATCGAGAGAAGCTAAATGAAATTTAAAAATAAATTAACGATATAAACTTGAGTGGCATGTGGTTTCAACTGGATAAAGCCGCAAATTGATTTACTCCAAATCAAATTTCTTGATTATGTTATCTTTGAAAAGGGTAACATTTATTGGCCATTCGAAGTATTGGGATTTGATCACACTGAACCTCCTTCTTTAGACCTATTTGAAGGAAAAAGTCAATGTCAACAAACGTGCTACGATTCCAAAGTTAGAAAAAAAACATGAGATCCGAGGTTATTGAAATACAACAGCGTGTATGCTTAAAGAGTTAAACTTCGCTAAAAGGGAGGTTGCATGTCAACTGTGTCATTGCGGGTATTTGGCCGATATCGTATTTCATATGTAATTACATGTACTATAAACTTTTCAAATATTTTATTTATTAAAATTCAAATGTAATCACCTTTTACTAAAAGGTAGCTTATCAATATATCCGATTTAATTTCAAAATGAAGCGCAGTAATTTTAATTGATTTATAAAGCAGACATGTTTAGATTAAATGTCGGGAAAATGGCTATAACCGATGTGCTACCAAACACCGACGCATTTGATCAAATTGTCGAAGACCTTTTACAAAAATCGGTCGTCTTAATTTCACTTAATATTAGGATTTCTGTCTTTGGTTCAGAAATTGTATGTGATTTGTTAGCATAGAAGTTGGACTATACAAGACCCCAGAAAAAGAATGCATAGCGTCAAGTCATCGGATATCGACAGCTAAGTAACCTCAGCATTTCGAGAGAAGACGCGGAAGACGTTGTTTTCCTGGCAAACAAAGTAATGTTTTCTCTTCTACATATTATGTACTATCATCCTATCAAAACTGCATTCCAACGAGGTTCATATGGTTCAATTGATCCCACAAAAAGTTCAGTATCATGTTACGATATCGTACACAACTTCCAGTTAAAGCTTGGCCAAACTTATTCTCAGCAAGGATCGATTCAAATACATCTCCAGGGTATAGTCCGTACCATGTAGTAGGTGCATTAGTTTTTCAAGAATAGTACGAAAATCTTCATTGTTCATTAGAGTTGCCGGTTTGAATATAAACAGAATGATAGTAAATTTAATTCCGGCGTACTCGATGGCCTCCGTTTATAAATACATGAAATTTATATTTACAAGAAGTAAAGAAATATTTTATTTTCAACATGAAGGTAGCTATATTTCGTAATGCGTAAACCTAAATACTATTTTATTAATGAAACTTAGAAACGGAGTTACGTATAGTTATTACTACTATTAAGAGAACTTATAAATAAGAAGAAGGCTACAAAATTAATGGATTTACAATAAAAACAAAATAATGATCTTAAACCCCATTTATACATGCCTTTCTTTATTCAGGTATTAAAATTTTCTTTCAGTTTGCCTCATTTTTAATAATCGTCTACTAACCCAACTTACATGACATACTTGTTAGTTTCTTCGTTTTGAAATGTTACATTTGTCACTTTTGTTTGTCCTTGTTTATTTTCTTTCTTTTTGTCAATTTAACTCTCCATAAAATTAAATCATTTCTTTCCATTTCTTATAGGCCAACATATTTCTATTAAGGTCCATATATGTATATGCATTTGCTACATTAAAAACAGCGTATATTTTTTAGTAAAATAATTATATTCTAAACGCCATATATGTACAGTACTGCTTCCATTACAATATAACATAAATCAAAAAGGATGGCCTAACTCTAAACAATCTAAGTTGACATTACTCAAACGGCTCCTAACACAATGATAATATATGTATATGAGTACATATGCATGTATGGGAGCTATAGATTTACCACTTTGACAAAAAGGTAAGTCTCAAACCGGAAACTTGCACATAAATACCGCAGAATATGATAGCAGAATATCTCGGCAGCCCCTAACGATGGCGAATGTCATTTATCACAGTGACACAAAGCTCGTGCCCGTCTCTCGCTTGTCGCTTCGTGAATAACCTGGAGAGGGGTGGGATTAGATAAAATATGCGGTAATTATTTTCAAGGGAACGAAATTAAGGTCTTTTCTAAAACAATGCAGTATTTATCAAAGTCATTTTTTATGGTGTTCCTTACTTAAAAACAAAGGAGAAATATCTCAAATACAATATAGAATGAAACACAAGTAATTGTGAGCAATAAATAAGAAACAAATTCCAAAGGTATCAATGCAATGTAGTCAGTGTACCGACACACGGGTGAAATTGATTTATATATGAGTTCGGTGTTAATACAACATGGATGGCTTCTTTGGCGCCCATAAATATTTCATGCCACTAACACGACTATTGTACATAGAGGCTCTGATTGATATCGCTATTTACGTTAGATGGACGTCATGATGAATGACAATGTTAATGCTTCAGATAGTTCCTGCTAAATGTCAATCTAGTGCCACTTGATTACGTATGTATATACAGTTACTGTTTACTACTACTATATGCATGTTGTATTTTTTGAGAGTGCTGAATTTAGTGCGGGATATAACAATTTAATTCTCAGAAAAACCGCGTGGTGTCATCCTAAATTGCAAAAGTTTTAATGTTTCAACATGTTTGAACTAATACGGGTGTAAATTTCAAGTGGTTAGAGCCAGCTGTTAGTTAACTAGTGCGAAAGTAATACACTAAGGTGACAGAATAAAATAGACACCTACTAATTCAAAAAAAGATTCTATTCTCGTTATATATACAAAATATTTTAAAATTTTTAAATTAGACTAATATTTTGTCGATCCACCTTTACTTGCGTGAAGTGCTGCGAGTCGTCGTGGCATAGAATCTATTAAATGATTAATGGTGTCTTCTGGAATATTTAACCACTCTTCTGTAACAGCTGACACGAGTTCTTCCTTATTGCTTGGTTTTCGGGGTCGTTTCGCCATATTTGTCTGGATTATGTGCCAAACATTCTCTATCGGATTCATGTTTGGTGATTGACCTGGCCATGGTAAAATCCGAATCCCCTGTTCCTCTTTCCATGTGGTTGTTGTTCTTGCTTTGTGGCAGGGTGCTCCATCCTCCATAAAAGTGGTGTCTTCTTTAGATAAAATGGCGTTGTCGAATATCGGTAGTAGTCCTTCTGTTAATATTTGGATATATTTTGCCGCATTTATACTTCCGTCGCAGATTACTAACTGCGATCTTCCACCATACCATATCGCGCCCCACACCACCGTATTTCACCGTCTGATGCAAAAATTTGTCGTCCAATTACTGTGACGAACGTCTCCATACCCACGTACGACCACTATCACTGAATTGGCAGTATCTGCTTTCGTCTGAGAAATTACAGACCGCCAAAACCCTTCGGGCTTCGTTCGCATATCGGTTGCCCAAGCCATTCGGCGCCGTTTTTGAAACGTCGTAAGGAGAAGTTTCTTCTTTGCCACCCTATTATACATCCCCACACTGTGGAGGTATCGCAGAACGGTGCGCTGACTTTTCTGTGAAGTTGCCGCAAGCTCAGCTGTACTTTTTCGCGGTTCTCTAAACACTTCGCGCACAAGCACCCTTTTACTTCTTTCAGAAGGTCCGGCACGACCTGGTCTCGGCTCCACTGTTGTTTTTTACTTGCGTTTAAATTGTGTAATCACACGGTTAACTGTGGACAACAGAATATTTAAAAATTCACTTATATCACGTTGCGAAGCGCCGCGTTCACTCTGGCCAACGATGCGACCCCGGGTGAAGTCGCTAATATCACTCGAACCTTGTAAGCGAGGCATAGTTATACCTTCCTACCCTAATGACAAGAGAAAGTTCTTGATTCGTTGTTAGAATTTAGCTGTTTACATATTTATACCGTTTTACCTGGTGTCTATTTTATTCTGTCACCCTAGTGTATATATCTGCACATACGCTCTGGCATAACAATGTATGATCGAAATTTAGAGCAGTATATTATTATTAAATTTTGTTTGAGCACCAACAAATACGCTACTAAAACATTACAACTGTTGTAAAGGGCATTCGGAGAAAATGCTATGAAAAGGTGCAACTCATATGAGTGGTGGGCCATTCAAAGGTGGGCGAGAACATGTAATGGATAATACCAGAATCGCACAACCAAAGACAACAGTGGCGGATGTTAATATCATCGGAGAGCGAGATGCAGTACCTTCCGACAGACGATTAAATTCCAATTCAGCTAAAGTTGTTGTTTGGGCAATTTCCATCGTTCCCTGAACTTATGTGGTCCTACAAACGATGGAAATAGCCCAGACAACAACTCTAGATATTATGAGAATCCATCGTCAACAATATCACGTCAAGTATTCCACTTTAATCAAGAAACAGCTAATTTCAACGAAAGAATTGGGTATGAGAAACATTTCTGCGAAGTTTTTGCATCAGATCTTGACGAATGAGTAAAAGCTGCGTAGGATTGATGTTGTGACTGATACTTCATCAAATTCGTACTTGTTTCCAACAGATGATGAAACTTTATGATTTTAGTATGACTCAGAAACAAAACGTCACAGTGGAAACTTCCGAGTTCATTGCCTCTAAAAAATCATGTACATATGTGACGTTCACAATTTAAGATGCTGATGTGTTTCCTGTATTGGAATAGTCCACCAAGAATTTATTCAACAGGGGACAACAACTTGAAGGCATTGAAGAGATTACGAGACTATTTAACGAAAAAGACATGAATTGTTGTTTGGCAAGTGGAGCGTTAAATCGCAAGATTACTCAATTAGAGCATTCCGCCTATTCACCCAATTTAGAGCTCTGTGATTTCTAACTGCTTCCAAAATTAAAGACTTCCTTGAAAGGACGAAAATTTTCTAATATAACTGATATCAACAAAATGAAACACAATAGAATTTTGGAAAATGAACACCAGACCTGTTTCCAGAAATGGGAACGCCCTCTAACTCAGTGTGTAAACACACAGGTGAAGTATAGTCCCAATTGCATATGTTCTAAAGATGCATTCCGGGAATTAAATTATCATACTTTTTATAAATGTTAAAATTTTTACTTCCTCATTATTCACAACAATATATTTAATGTAATACTAAATTTATTTTACCCTAGTGATCAACGTAATGAAATTATTTTAGCTACAAAGGCTTCTGAGAGCATTTTTCAAATTTAGTAGTTTAAATTCGTTTTTTAATATCCGTACCACTTGCCTCAGGTCTACTTTTATACTACACTTAACAAGGATAAAATGAATGTCTTTCCATGATTCTGCACAGAAATATTTTCTCAGTACAAGGCCTTTTGATATTGTGCCGATTTCTTGATTTCACGTTTTAAGCTGCTTCTCTGTAGATTACAATAGGGCTCTGACCCAATGAAAGATATTCTTCCTGCTTTCTTCGTCAGCTTATCAGCCATCCCATTTCCCTCAATTTCCTAATGGCTTGGGAACCAATACAGAGTGATGTAACTTTGATGTGCGCTAGGTCTGATTCAAAGCCTGCTTGACTATCCGTTAAAATATCGACCGCTGCATCTCGAAGCCCATTCTGAAGGATCTCTTTAGTGTATAAGTGCAAAACATAGACATCTGCCTGAAATATCTTAGTTTCATGTCCCATAGGCATTTCTGGATGGAAATTAAGGTCACTTATGTCTATAACATTTCTCTTATTCTTGATCCTACGGTGCTCCATGTTGAAGGTTCTCTTTTGTGTTGAGATCCACTCAATATGGAGTTTTATGATCACCTTGTACAGCTGATGAAAGTTATTGTGCATCGGAGTTATGTCTAACAACATACGTTAAATTTTTAATACAAAGTTCTCTGAAAATGTTTAAGTGTCCTCTAAGATCTTCTAAGCTACCCTTTTGTTTCAGTCATCAATTGACTAAAAATTATCAGTTCGCTCATGAATGAAAGTATATATTTTTGTGTTTTATTTTATCTTAATCACTAAGGACAAGATTTCACGTTGTGTGATTTACTTATTACTCGTAAGTGTATAGATCAGCCTAGTTCTACAACTGAATCTAAAAACTGAATCTAAAAAAAAAATAATACGTATTGGGAACAAAGGAATTTTGTCAACGAAAGCAATATACAAGCTACGTAGAAACTGATGCAAAAGTTACACGCAGCGACATTCTTCGTTCAATTATAAATCTACAAGATACTGCATTACTCTGGTGTAATTGGTAATACTGTTGAGTTAATTTTATCTCTATCACAATCAGAGTGTTAAGCATCCGTTGCATAAGCCTTCTTTTTAATGAAACCCCAAACAAAAAGGTCCAAAGTGAACAAGAGCTCCATTATGCATGGAATTGCATGTAAATTATATTATAGCGTATGTTCAATGGCATGTTGTCAATAGCTTGTTCCAAAACGTCGAGGTACTCATTAGCGTCAAGACGATTTGATAGATAAATTGCACCGACAACACTGTTTTACCAAACATTAACGGAAAGCTCTCGTAACTCAAGCGGATTTCCCTCTCCGTAGTGGTGAAGATCACGAGTATTAAATATATCATCTCTGGTCATCTCGATCGTGTTGCAAAGATTTAGCCAAAACAAAATATGTTATCGCATCTGAAGGAACATGATATGGTTGAAGAATGTTCTCTCATAGAATCAACTAAACGGTCTTATTACTGGGAAAATTTAATGTTGAAGCTAACTGCCGAGTACTAACAGAGGCATCTTCTTGTACCGCTTTTACGATTTATCTTGCATTTTTCTTGGTCAACCAGGATTAGCATTTCTTGTACTAAGTAAATAACTTTCACGAAGACGTTGATCCAGTGTTCGAAATACAGTTCCATTACAGAAACCGTATATCTTGTCCATATTGACATATTCATTAAGTGTAAAATTCGAACAAAATAATAGCAAAAGAATGAAAGGTTACGGAAATATAAAAAATGTCCAAATTTAATAACAATCTTTTCGATTAAACTCACATTAAAGTATATACTTATTGCGCTAAAATATGTTAATGAAAAGATGTAAAAACAAACTTTGAAGTCAAAAACGTTTACACAAAAATTTCACAACTTCATTCTGATAATTTTCAATTGTTGCGTTTATCACATATTGTCAGATATGTTGGGCGAATTTAAGATCGAATAGCATACTATTTTTCTATCTCATTTGCATACAATACATATTATGTTGTGACATATGTAAATGCCTCGCAAAAGTAGCTACTGAACTGAGCAAATGAATAACATATTTTATCAGATAACCATAAATAAAACTTATCATTGATACACGCACATAAGACCTAAACATAACTCACGGAAAACATAACCCATAGCAACATTTACTGTTGTTATATATCTTTATATATGTGACACTTTAACTACTGAACTAACTGCAAACAGAAACCGCACCGAACTCCGAATGTTGTCCGACATAATTACTCACCACACGATCGTAAAATCAGAAGGCGACATTAAGCGGAACGAATCTCGTATGACATAAACCGGCCTCTTCCGAACGTGCACGCGGGGTACGTGACCGCATGCATCTCGGTATTTACGACAGACTTAACGATAGACTTAACGATCGATATTTAATTAATATAACTGGGTAAAAATCGTAAATTGAGCGGAACGCATATCCCGTCTTGTTAAAGGTGCAGATAAAAGGGTTTCAACGTTGGAGTTCCGTGCCGTGCGGAACTCCGGAGGTCAGTAAATTTTATGTACGACCGGAATACGGCGTAACACGTAAAACGAAATAGCACAAACATAAATTTGAGGAGCGTAGTCGGTCCCTAAAACGACCAATTTCGCTTCCAGGATTTTCGTATATTGCGTAAACAAAGGAGGTTATTATTTATTAGAGATTGTTAACGTGTGAACTTTTCCAGTTGAAAACGGATTATTTATCCACTTTCATGAATTTTGTAACCTACAAAAACCCTTAAATCACATTCATATTTTAGATACACGGTTTATTAGATTTTCCAATTTTCCGAACGACACTCCAAGAGTGCAATTCATAGTACTACTTCCAAATCTTTACTGATATACACTGTTATATACATTTTAAACAGTAAATTTTGAAATGTGACTTCTTAGTGAACATATACTTCACCGAGAGCTTTATATTATTTTGTTTTCACATCTTATCTAATAAAATACCTAATGCATTAGAGAAAGTGGTCAACTCATTCTGGTGTAAATAATACATTGTACAGCAAATAACTTCAACACCAAAAAAATTAATATATTTTTTTAATTCACAACATGTTTATTGGTAATATAAAGAAAGCATACCTCTAAATGTTGTTTATATTACACCTGGTTGAAATTTTGTAGTTTGCATACACGTCAACCGCATCGAAATAAGAATGTACACACATCGAGCGCAGTTAATTGGTTAATACGAGGGTTGTCTTTTAAGTTTATAGATGTGGAATAAAATGGTAAATAGCTTTTAAACATTTTATTATTTTATTATTTTTCGAAGTATTTTCCACAATGGTTGATGCACTTTTCCATGCCGTCGAAGCAACTCTGAAAGGAGTTATTCCACTTTGTTGGTAGAGTCAAAATTGTGTTTTTGAGGGTATTGACTGCTTCTTTTGGCGACTGGAATCTTTGACCACGCAGTACTTTCTTGATTTTCGGAAGGGTAGAGAAATCGCTGGGACTTAGGTCCGGGCTGTGCGGAGGATAATATAACAATTCGACGTTTTATTGCGTTAAAAATTCAATTGTATTGGGTACTGTGGGCGAACTTGCATTGTCTTGGTGAAGGATGAATCGTCGTTCGAGGTTGGTTTTTCGAAGCTCATCGATGATTTGCAACAAACAAATGATTGTATACCAATCGGCAGTAACAGGAAACTATTTTTTACATCCAATTCTTCATCCATAATTTTGAAGTCCCCAATGATGCCTCAATCTGGGGATGTCACATGTCGATCTTCGTTGACGATCTTGAGCACAGCATCGACGTTATAGAGTGACATCTGACACAGCCATTTTTTGGTGCACCTCTTCTTAGATCGTCGCTAAGACTAATCCGTCTATCTTTGCGTTCTCCATGCCAACAGCAAATTATAAAAAATTATTGTTCAAAAATGTCCTCGATTTAATTCCCTTTTATAACTAATTTGTCAACTTTGACAGTTGGTTGTAGCCACAACACTACACGTATCACACTGAAATATCGAATGGAACTTAATTCTTAGTGTTGACATTTGACTAGTGGCGTCTGCTATGTCGCACTATGAAAAACTTAAAAGACATTGCTCGTACATTATGAATGATACTAACACTTAATGAATAATCATTGGAATTGTCATTTAAATCTGTAATTGCGCATTAATATTATTACTAGTTTGCGAAAATAGAGGTTTTCGTTCTTTTAAAGCGAAATGTCTCACAAGAAAAATTAGTTAGGCAAAAATATCCCCTTTCGCGTACTTTACTACGAATCCAAATCGATACGACTTGCACGTTTTGTACAAGTAAAAGGTACCTCTACAAATCGACGTATAAGATGGATTGCAAAAAAAAAAAGTGTGCGGTTCAAAGATGGATTGGTCGAATTGGGTGGGGATCGCGCTAAAAAAATTTACCTCGGAGAAGTTGAAGCGTTGAAATTGGGGTTAATTAAAATGCACGACGGGTTCTAGCAACGCGGCTGATTATTAATTAGGAAATTGTATGTAGCAATAGAAGCGCATTAAGACATATTTCTAAGGACATTTCCATTTCGAAGACAATGGAAAAAAAGTAAACTCTGTTGCTTATATAAGTAAGTTGTTAATAAAACGCATTTGATATTATCGTTCAGAGTATCTTTTATCTTGAAAAATTTAAAGTAAATTGGGATAATGTGTAATATGCTGCATTTGCGTGTTTAAATGTATAATTTCTTCACAAACAGTGATGTTGGTATATTGTTGCCATCGTTCAAACAGAACGATAGCAACAATACACCGAACATGAGTAATAGACCACTGTTTTTCAAAGAATGCATTTGTAAAAAGGATTCAGACAAAAGAATGAGACAAGTGGCAAGGTATGTTTCAATATCTTAAGGCACTAGTTTACGTGTACGTTAGATGCTCAATACAGGGTGAGAGCCCAGTGAAACTATGTACTGAACTAATCCATAAAATTTTAGTAAGCTGATAGAACTTCCTCTTAGCTCGTAGTAATTTATTATATAGAACACCTTGACTATCTAAGTAGAACGCTGTTGTAAGATTTAACGGACGGATTTTAAGACCATCGAATATCTCGTAAATACGATGGACCATATCAGTTGTTGAAGATCCTTTTCTGTATCTATGGTGTTTTGAAGTTTAAGTTTTCCAGATACCTAACAAAACCCAACGCTATTGCTTCTTTAAACAAAGAGTATGACAACTGGAAAGTGGCAACGCCAAAAAGGGGTACGAATTTTTTTACCGAACTTGGCATAAACATATAAATTAGAGACCGGATTATATGCAAAGTGCAAAAATTTAATTTAATTTATTTATTATATTTTACATCTATATGTAGATTAAAGTTAATTAACTCTAATTAACTTTAATCAGTGTAATACATATACATGTAGACGTAAAATATAATAAATAAATTAAATTAAATTTTTGCACTTCGCATATAATCCGCTCTGTACATATAACTATTTAAAGATAATAATTGATTACAATTTCAACAGAAAAGATTAACACAGTTCAATTTTGTTTTTACTAATAATGAGTTGCCACCCTCCACTCCATTAATTTCACTCACCCTCATTCTTCGTCACATTAATTCTAATAGGCCAATGTTCTCTTGAGGTGTGGTGTTGTAAGCAACCTGCACCTTGTATTTGCGGAGGATTCGCTAAGTCCCTCAGTTTTTTTCCACTAACGTCCCATACGTCTTCGATTGGAGGATGGATTTGGATGACTATGGCCAGATATTCATATAGACCTCTTCGAACCGGTTTATCCCCGTCTTTGGGTTGCTGAAGATATTCCACCACCTCATCGACGTAACACTGGGCGTTCGTAATACCTCGGATAAACACCAATAGGGGACTACTCCCGTATGTTATAGCATCTGTACCATAACTCTCACGGCTCCATGCTCACGCCTTTCAATACAAAATTAAATATAGCAACGGTCCCAGCGTCTAACCCTTACCCGACCGTTGTACATCCCTGCATAAAATCAAAGTCCTTCATTGAACATCTCCAAATACCAGTTTACATTCTAGTGCATTCCCAACCTACACCACTCCAAGTCTTGCTGTTGGTGTTGAGTAATAAGTAGTAACACAAAATGAGATGAACGGTTCGTAGGATCACAAGACGACTTTCATTACTTAACCATAGATCAGCCATTGATCTGGTCCTGGGGAATCAGTTTTCTAGTCCTACTACATGAAGTGGTCCTGCACCTTAGTTCTTCTTCGGCGAGTTTCCTGGTCGTCCCTAGTCCATGACTGATAATAACGCATAATGGTGGATTGGTCCCTTTAAGGCAATTTATAACTTTCCTGAACGAAGAACCACCTTCACGCTCGCAAATTATTCAACCTCTGTCGAATTCGCTCAACTGGCGGTATTTCTAGGCATAATCAAAACCTCAAAGCATTCGCAAGAAATACATCTGGCATTAATGTCGGAATAACCTGGAGGAACTGTCAGATATGCCAGAACTACTTGATTCATCGCAACAAAATTATAGTTATTACCTTCAAATAGTTTTTGCCAAGTTTTGTCGAAAAATTCGCATCCTTTCTTGGTATTGCAATTTCCATGTCATGTGGCTTATTTTTGTTATACCCCGTAAATGGGGCAATAATCAAAACAACCACCTTTGTTGTGTGAAACCTACTTTTAATAAAGGCGGAAGTACACTATCTCCTATATATTTATGGAATGTCGTTGCCAGCGGACTATATTTGTTTGTGTATTTCTTTTAGTATTATTGCTGTTACGTGAAATAAGTAAATTTTAGTTGATCTACTTTGATACAAACAGCTTAAGAGAATTTAACATTAAAGTGTACGCTGGGTTATTCTATATAGGGAGAAGAGATTACTTTAAAACCTTCACTCGAGCAGAAAGCAATATTCATCGTTAACACACTAAAGCTCCGCCGATAATGGCGTTATAACATCAAACGCAGTAAAGGAGACGTAGATACGTATATGTATGTACGTAATACTCTATCGATAAGCTGTGGCCTTCGCTATTCCATCACGTTATGTTTACATATATGGGCAAAAATTAATCAGTGCGAAATGTTCGATTGGTTGATGGATTCGTTTGTCAATAGGTGTAGGAAGTCAAAACAGCACGAAATGAATTCGATCGCTAAATGCTAACGGTATGGGTCTAGAAATAGACGAACATCAATTAGTTCAGCGGACGTTGTCGACCACCATCGTTGATATGTTTATCTCGTATTGACGTATAATCGATATTGTTGCATTCGTATAACCCCCCGTTATCTTGACGAGAATGGTTGACGGAAAAGCCAATAAGAGTGATTTATTTGCATAGGTAGTAATTCTTCTTTTAGAATTTTTGAGTATTACCTTTGACAGGAGGAAGAGATTAAAATATGATAAATAACATAAGCATTGGAATAAATTGGCCGTGATCACGTTATTGCAATGATAACTATCTCTAGTTATTTACAATTATAATACAGATATAGCGAAATTTTCTATATCTACAATTGAAAGTACAGCACTCTTTACTATTAACACTAATTTACAAAACTTTGCCTTCCCTCTGAAGAACTTTTTATATTTTCTGGGACTTGTACGTTTAGCGATGACAACTAGAAATCTTTGTAGGATGTTAAAAATGCTTTCATCAACTTATTCATAAATAATTGCATTAGCTTCTTTCCTAAGTTAAGGAAACCTAGCATAGTGTGGTAACACTACCTATCGGCGACTCACAACCGACCTCCAAGGACGAAATCTTTAATAGAATGTGCAATAACCGAGATCCAGACCTTTTCCCATATAAATATATGGAAGTACACATTTCATAATATGAAATATTCTTGCTCATGTATCCATACAGGTACATACAACAACAAAGCACACTTACATACATAAGTCCTTTGTTGCTAGAATATACGGGTCTAAGTACTCTATACACCTCGAGAGAAATCGTCAAACTATATCTAGAGGAACCAGGCCAGCCGGCAAGCCGTCGGTGTGGTGCTGTTGTCCGACAGTGCTAAAGAGTACATAAAGATTTCTCGTCAATAGAGTAGAGTATCAGTTATCTAAAGAAGCCAATATACGCAGTAGTAATTAATAACATAAATATATCAACAAGAAATGGCAAAGTAGATCCCTATAGATTTCGATGTATTTGTTCTTAAATCAAACAAGATCAGCGACTACAGTGTTAAAGGACGCATATCTGCATTATTTTGCATTTACTGTTTCTAATGAAGATGAATCATGGGTAACATACACAGCTAGAGAAAATTGCATGAGAACCTTATCAAAATGGGCAATGGAAGAAAACGTTCATTTAAAATTTAAAATACCAATGTTGCGGCTAAAACCATAGAATCTCAAAACAGGGTGCTACTTTTATTTAACTAACAGGACTCTAACAACAAAAAGAAGCAACACAGACGTTGTGTTAGTGATGACCTTTCATTTCTAGTATGTCTGGGTTAATCCTGTGAGAACACCATGGAAAATTGGAATGGAGAATATAGGAGGAAATATGGAGTGGAAAAGAGCTTAGGGAATTCATAGCAATTAAACTACTGATGACTATAGTAGAAACTGATGAATTACGTTTAATATCCCAGAGTGAACTTAGTGATCTTGCAAGAGATTTCCAACTCTCAAAAACGAAAATCGAATTATTAATCATGCTTCCGCAATAATAGAATCTATTGGCTTCAAACACAAAAGTTACCGTTTATCGATCTAGACGTCAAACACTATCTCGATATTTCATTTTCACAAAATGAGATGAATTCTGTTATTACCACTATATATATAATTGGACTTCTTCAAAATACGAACCAGCACCTTATGAACAAATGGCGTTTAAATTAATATGACGTTTCCATTGGTTTTCATAATGATAAATTATAATTTTGTTATAATTACCTACGTTAAAATTTTCCGAAAAATGTCTGTGTCGGTAGGGTAATAAATATAAAAATAAAAATAATGTAATAAAACCAAAATTATTACATTTGGAATACAAGAATAATGGCAGTGTGATTTACATAATCTAATAACCCATATACCATATAAATGGTGTCGGGAGTTATATTTCTTTTAGATCTTTACAAACTCTCTCCACTGCTTCCTACTTCGCTACTCCACTCCATGTTTTACCTCTTTTTTCCAAAATTTTCGCTATGACATTGTCCCAAGTCCACCCTGGCCTTCCCCTTCTATTATTTTTCGCAGTAATTGCTTTCTATACTCTTCTGGGTTATCTTTCATTCTCCATTCTTTGCATATGCCGCCACGATTCCAATTGTCTCCGCTCAATAAATTCCAGTACTGAATTAATTTCTAAATCTTCCCTTATGTTCGCCTTTTGTGACCTCTCTAACTCTTCTCAGATACTTTATTTCCATGGTTACCTTACCCTTTTGTTTTTGGTGTAATACCCACGATTCGCAGCCAAACGTTAATATCTGTCGATAAATAGACTTATCTTCGTTCTTATCTATTTCATCTTTGTTTTGCGAGAGATTTCTTTCTTGTTTATAAATTTAGCATTCATAGCGTGGTATAATTTCGTTGTTTTCTCAATTCTTTTATTGACGTCTCCTTCTTGCGTCTCACTCTCGTCGAATAGCAGTACTAGGTATTGGAACGTTTTTACTTGTTCGATTCCCGGCCTTCGATTTAAATTCGCATTTGCACTGATTCTTCTCCTATTGTTTTTATTTTAATTTTATTTTTGTTTATCTTTATTCCACTCTCTCTTAATGTTGACTTCTATATTTCTGAATTTTTCTGCGAGTCTTTTCCACTTTTTGCCACAACCACTACAACGTCTGCAAACATTGCTTCAGACTTCGACTTGTTATAAGTTAATATGTCCTATTAACATTTGTTACTTTTTTTGCACATTGCTTGATTATTTCGTCCATACACGTAATGAACAATACTGGGCTTAGGCTTTCTCCTTGCCTCAATCCATCTATTATTCTAAACGTCTCCGATTCCGACTTATTTGCGGTCACGGCACAGATTTATATGATTAAAACAACAATTAAAACTTATTTGACAATACCTTAGTAACAATTAATAATCACAAGAAAGTTATGATTTTATTACAACGTGATAAGATTATTTATATATATTGCTTACTTGACAGATGTCTGGTTGTCTGGGATATCAGAAGAGTGCTAAAGAAGCTATGCCTTTCTTTTAATGTTAATTAGCTGCTACAAACTGCTAACTGTAGTTAGCAATTGCAAAATAGCAGATCGCTTTGTATCAACCTATCACTCCGTAAGATTCATATAATTTATTAGCCAGAAAGGTGTAGTAGAGTGTATTGAATGTAAACAAAAAATCCGAACTTTTATTATACCATGTTATATAACATGTATACTTCTTACAATATCTTGTGTTACACGATGTAAAGGCTGGTACACCATGTTTTATTCCACTTTATATCAGTTAATACAATCAAGATCGATCTTGATCTTTTGTGTTAAACAAGTTACTCAATTTCTTTAATGTCGAACCACTTATAATTATTTAAATCGAATTGAGCAAACACGGATAGATCTATAAAATACATCTGGAGCGAAATACGATTATACTTTTACCGCAGATTACAGTAAATAATAAACATAAAGATTAGAAAACTATCTAGCAGACTAACTTCAATAACATGACAGAGCTACTGTAGCAGGCTCGTAGATGAAAAGCGCTCTTCCCAAAACCCATCTTCTAAATGGCGATAATCATGGCAATCTAGATAATTACTTGATTTACAGAAGTACGAACTTGAAACCCTCGGCTTCCCATCAAAATAGAAATACTACGCCTAACATTCGTTACGCCTTCCGCTACTATAACTTGACTTCGCTTCGCTGCAAGTTTACTATTCTACTACGGCGCCTGCTTTTTACGATATCGACGCGCATTTACATTTCTATGTATGTTTCTACGCGGAAGATCCCAGCATGACGACCCAAATATTAAGCCAGCAAACATAGTACAAATAATCTCGCCTAGTGTAGCTCCTCAAGAATGTAGGCTAGTTTTATTAAATAGTCGAATTTTGCCAGGTTTTATATGTTGGACAAAAATACCTTCTTGTAATTTTAATGACCCTATAGTTTTAATACGTTTTGTACTGTAATTTTCTTTTATAATCATGTAATTCTACATAGTTTCTCATGTAAAAGTTTAGTGATTTCTATAGGCAAATAACAGTACAAAATGACTGCAACATTATAGTTTCACCTGCGATTTCAGCCAACTTTCTCTTGAGGATCCTTCTTATTTTAAATAATCTTTAAACAAAATCTTTCAAACCAAAATACATATTATTTATTTTGAAAGAACTTCTCTGTTGTAATTTTTACACCCTGGCCATTACTGTAGTCATGCTATAATTTTAAGTTTCGAGAAATAGAAAATATTCTCAGAAAACCAAGTCTGGTAAATGGATGCTTCTACATCCAAATTTGTTGGCCAGGTTGTCTGTATCAATAATTCAAATATACACAGAAAAATTATTATTGCTACCACACAGTGTCTCTGTTTTCTCTATTTTTTGTAAGAATTGATGCAATGAAATTTGAAAAATTATCAAATATCGAAATTAAAATACTGAACCCGCAAAATGTATGAGATCGTTAAAACAAATTCAAATCAAGTAAGTAATTTTCTGTTTTACTTAAAAGAAACTATGATGTCAAACAAATAGTATATGTTCATTGCATTGAGCCTCTAACTTGCTTAAGAATTGAAAATATACATATAATAGTACTGGTTATTGGAAATTATTAATTAATTTTTCGCAGCATATGTTAACTCCTTGTTTATTTAAACGTATCAAAAATAATTCATAAGGTCCTGCAGGAATTCTTCTAAACCTCTAACACTAAACGCACGCTACTTTTACCACAGAACAAGCGCAAGTAGGCGTCAGTAGTTTGATATCCTTTTTATATTTACCTAAAATTAGCCGTTGAAAGGGAGCAAACAGTATTCTTAAAGTATTTGTCGTTTTGCAGAGATGATAGAGTTTATCCCAATATAGATTCAGATTACGGCGGTTTATTTCTTTCAATAGTCTGTGAATAATCACTTTTTGAACAAATGCAATTCCGATCAAAAGAGCTTGTATCTATTTTCGTTTTTATGATTGATGTCGTGTTACTTCTATATTTTGATAGATATGAATTCTTGTTAAACACTTTAATGCAGATTACCCTATAACACAATGAATTTGGAAAATCTATAAAAGTGGTGTACTAATATAAACAAACACAGAAGAGTAATATTTGTGTAAAGCGCATATCATCAATTAACTCTTATGAATCCTACAAATTGTAAAAAAGAAAGAAATCAAACATGACTTTAAAGAAGGACGTTTATATGGTAATACTTACTCTCAAGCTTCTTTGCAAACCGTTTTCTAAAGCAACATTCTAGTTTACATAACGTAACAGAGAATAAGCTCTGCTACAAGGATTCCTGGTATAAATCTTTAATCTTCAGAGTAAGGCGTTACCTCTTCCCATTTCCTTAAACTAATAAAAGAGCCATGTTCGCTAAAATTCTGTTTTGGAGCTTCAAAGCATAAGCCGCTATAGTATTTGTATCGGTAAAAAACAAACAACAGATTGGCGTACTTTAGGGAATGTTACGTAGTAACGTAAAACATTGTAAATAATGTTTAGCAAGTACGCTCCGGGGAAATTTGCAATCAAAAACGAGCTACATTCTCTTCTCTACTACGTATTAACTATATTACCCAGTACTTCTTTATTTCCAAGGTGTTATTCATAGTAATTAACGCTTTATTGTTGCTATATGTTATACCTACCTATATACAAAAGTACATTTTTAGTTTTGTGTTAGGAACATACTATTCGTATTTATTTAAAATGTTGTATGCAACAATGCAACTGCGGTTCATTTAATTGAAAAATGAATCAAAACGTATCTTTTGCCTATGGTCTTTGCAAAAATGTAAAAGCGTCTCTCGAATTTTCGACGGCTCTTCCGTAAGACAGAATAATTAGAACAGAACCGGATTGATCTTATAACCCGAATCGAGAACAGACTATTAACCGCCGCTTTCCCTTCGGTTAAATTGCCCGAAACTAATTCTCTGTGACGAATATTTTATCGGCCATTTTCGTTATCTGATGCGGTTAATTTCGTACACACAAAACGGGGAGTTTTCGGTAAATTTCGCTCGCTGAAACGCCAAACATGCTACTAATTTATTTATCATGCAATCTTAAGGGAATATTAGGGAGAAGAAACATGAAATAAATTTTGTCCCGAACTCGATAACGTACTTCAACTTCCTCAGGTTTTGCTGGAATATTATGTGTAAATGAATGTAGTAGCTTTCAATACGTGACAGAAATAGCTTTTAGCCCAATTCTTTTGTTGTTTGAATACGAAGTAGGAGTTCAAGTCACAGTAGCAGTTTTGATTTTGACGTTCAAAAAGCAATTGAAGGCCAGGGCAAGGGCAAGGATATTTTCCACCTTATAGGTTTCAGTTTAAAATCGGTTCTTTTAAATAAGAGGAGGTGAAACCAAAATATTATAATAATCCACCGAGCAACTCTTTGTATCCCTTGATAAAATATTTATAATTAACTAATAATTTTATTAATTTTGGCAACATATATCAGGGCATCCATATACATCTAATGATTGAATATTTAAATTAAAAGAATGGCGGAAGAAGTCAATCTTTGTGACACTTAACAGAATTCAGCTCAAACGTTCCTGTTTATCCTATACAGTTTAAGAATGGAGAAATATAGACTCAAGTTCTAAAGAGAACGCAAAATAGAAATTTACGGAAAGATATGAAATAACAACGAGTATCCGTACTCCACTTAAGAATAGAGTTTGCTTTAAAAATAATTTCTAAATATTATTCTGGTAAAGGATTATTACCATTAGTTATTATGTTAAATGCTAAATCACATCTATTGCATGAAATAATATTTTCATAAGAAATACTACAAACTGTAAATCCAGTGCAATGGCGGAGATCTTAGCAGAATATTCCAGAATTAATCAAGTAATGGATATCATTATTCTTCTGCCAATACAAAAATAAAACGAAAAAACATTTAGATTAGACTTTATTGTTATACATTGTGAAAATACTTCATAAGATTTAAAACAAAAATTTTTCACACGTCTGTAACGATTTTTTAGTTTTCGAAACAACTATTTTTATTAATAAAGCAGATATTGTTCATCTGTTTATTCACTTTTTTCTTTATATTTACAAAATATGTTAGGTGGTGTCATTTGTCAAAAACTAAACGTAAGAGTAAGAGTAAGTAATCTTTATTTTATTCCTCCTTTCATATCCTCCCTCAGCTCCGACTGCAATAACCATTATCATCCTTTCAAACATATAACTCCTTCAGAAGATTTGTCTTGAATGTAAGTTTTAACCATCTTTGCTATGCGTTTAGGGTCGTTATCTTGCTGATAAATAAATCCCTCCCCAATTAATTCACATCCAGTTGGTACCACATCGTTTTCTAGGATTCTCAAATACACATATTTTGTCATTCTTTCACCTATTTTAACTAATTTTCCAATCCGTCGGCCTTCAAGGTAACCCCAGATCATGGAGTCTCCTCCTCCATGTTTCACTATTTTTGAAATACACTTTCACATTCTTTCTCCAGAACGGCGATGAACAAACGTTCGACGTTTGCTTCCGAATTATTCGAATTTCAACTCGTCCTTCCATAACACCATTTTGCAGTCATTTAGTTTTCATGAGAATTTACCCAGCTTAGCCTTTTCCGTTTGTGTATAGAATTTAACCGTAGTTGTCTTACCGCCATGCGACCCCTCAGAAAATACGTTGCTAGCTTTGGTACTATTGCTACTTAGCTGCTTGAATATTAAAATTTGAGATATCTTAGATCTTCAATTTGATAACGTTTCATTATATTATTAAAAGTTAGACAAGTTCATTGAGACATACATTAACTTCTAATCCAAGCAACAATATACGTAAAAGAAGTAGTGATGGAAGCTAAGGGATCACTTTAACAGTATTCTTAGACTTAATATTATTTTATTTTACAGAATTTGTAAATGATTTACTGGCTCCGAGCATTCTACTGTACTCCTCTACAAGCTATCATCATGTACTTATTTTAACTGATTACGCACTTCTAAGTGTAAACCCATTTTAAAGCAAAAATTATTGCAAAAGTTTAGGGGTATTTGTTGACTTACATTAAAATCAGAAAAGGAACGCGATAATACAAGGTTAATACCTTTTTGCATCAGGTAAGAAAGCAGACAGTTAATTTGTTGTGAGTAATTTTACTGCAGTTTACTCCCAGTCAGCTTAAAAGCTTACCTTAATTCTCATTTTAATTCTAAAGTTTTTATTTAATTGTCGTTGTTTGTATTACCAGACTAACTATGAACTTTCAGACAAAAAGATGAATGTTAGCAAGCAAGACAAGCAAATGAATAATAGTAGATATGTCATTCATTGATAATTTACAGTTACTATCCACATATACTGTTTTGTTTTCCCTGAGTGGATTGTAATTTCTGTACATAAATGTCATAACTATTAAGCCAATTTGTGTTAGCTCATTCATCAGTACACGCGAAATTATAGGCATTCAGACAATATAGTTTATATTCAGATCACTCTGAGGGTACACATAGTATACGCAGATAGTCTACATCTACACAAAGCTAATACTGGAGATATTCAGGTCAACTGCACACATAAACGGAATACCGAATAATATTAGATCCGAATGCATCCCCTAATTACTCTTCCCTTTATTGTCGTCAATTATCGACGACCCGAGCTTTGCAACGGTTTTCAAAGGACTCAACACGTCCGGATCCAGCGTGTTCTAAATTACAAATGTAAAATTACATCAAACGGAATCATTGTCCTCTCACGCTACCGCTACGTTTCCGACGAAAGGGGTCGACACGGATAATAGGGGGAAAACTGTGTAAGGGAGGAAAAGGGTGCGCGAACTTTTCTACCCTGACGAGTACCGCGGCATAGCGTCAATTGGGTCAGCATCCGGCGTTATTGTCTCCTGAGCAAAGTTTTCAGTTACTGATAAAGTTGTAAGCAAATAAATTAGCAAAAACGTATTTTGCGCGAGAACTTAATTAGCGTATTGTCTTTGCGAATGCACCGACGTAGAAAAGAGAGGCTAACGTTAAAGTAGCGCGGAGACTTGTAATATGCTAATTAGTGTTTTAAGGTATCACGTCACCGCATAAATACGTAAATTAGGGAATATTTGTCGAAATTTCACGTCTGAAAATCGCTCAAATATTTTCCATAATTCTAAAACACCTCAAGCTTGATATAAAGAGGTTTCGCCCTATTTTACTATTCACGGGTAGAATTCCAAAAAGACTTTTCGAGCAACTGCATTACATTTTGCTATCTTTCCATGTAGATTGTGTTTCGATTACTAGTTATACACAGCCATTGCAGTTGTTGTAAGCAATTTATTTTATTTGCATTGTAACTGCTTCGAATACCAATAAGTTGACTGCTTTGATTATATTGGATTGTGTCAATGCAATCATGCAAATCAGTTATAACACTTTGATCTCCATATTTTAAAACATTTGTTCTAGATAGAACTGTCCTTATTACATTATAGTTATCGGATAGTATCCTGCAGGTTATAATAAATAATCGCAGATCAAATGTATTCAATCCATTTGTAGTCTCCACTTATACATTCGCTCATTGACATGTTCTTAAATATTGTAATTGTCATCTATATAGAGATCGTGCACAACTTTTCTACCCTTCATCAGCCGCTGAGGAACCTTGGTCGTATTATATATAGATAGTTATGTTCTCATAAACTATTGCTAAATTACAATAACCACTTAGGCTTAGGCACAAGATGTAGATGTACAAGCATTAGGAACTTGAAGTTGCTAGATATGGAAAACCGCCGTAAGCTGCATTTAGTTGGTTTTGTTCAGGATTTGATTTTGCAGCCCCCCTTGCCTGTGCCTATTAAAGGTTTTCTAATTTTACGTCACTTTATTAATGGTCTAAATACAAGGCATCGATATCAATTGACGATACCTCAGCGCTTTACATCTCTGTTCAAAAGATTCTTTAGTTATGATGTTGCTATAACTTACAATTCATTGCCTAATATATATTTTAAATTACTAATTCAAGAACTTATCTGCTTTCTTCGCAGTGGCACATGGCACTTCCTATTTTCATTTTGATTTACTTTTTTGTTGTCACGTGAATGGACCCAAGTATTTGTTAGTTTCCTTATTATTATACGATTGCTCTAAGTTTTGCATGTATTTATGGTTGCTATTTGTCTATCTTTTTTCAAGCTTCTGTTTTATATTATTTTGTGGGGTCTGGTTGAGTGGAGCAGCATTTGCTAGAGTTCGCCAATTTCCACTTTTGTAGTTATTTTGCAATAAAAACGATTTATTATTATTATTAGTATGTAACGAAAAAATTCTAACAATATCTTGAACATATATTGATAGAAAACTTTCGTTCTATCAAATTAATCTGCACAATTTCAAAGAAATCTCTGTTTCCAATATTTCATTCAATGTAATAAATTAGGTTTGTTCTAAATATTTATTTAATTGTGAGAAATATCGTTTAAATATAAGAAAATGTATTCTTCCTATGGAATGAAAAATCATTTGCATAGTAATATATAATTCACAGGTATAGCAGTAAGCTCCACTCACACAAATTGATTTATTATTTGGAACGCAGCGTTTGGAGAGCACATGGACCGCCATTGTCAACCGTGTTACCGACTAAAAAGCAGTTTCATTATAAATGTAATAGTAATAGTTTGCAACACAAAGGCAAATCCTTTCAATGTTTAATTAAGGAAATTTTAAGATACGTATAATAATCACAAAAAACAGCTATTCTTTTGGTTATAAACAAAAGTAGATGATACAAAAACGATATTCTTTTGATCATATTACCTTCCGTACATTTGCTTAATTAATAAATACTTTATGTTTTAGGCCTTAAAGCCTTAAATATTGAAGAGAGTGAAACACCTTAAGTTAATATTCTTAAATTTGATCTACAATGCAAAAATAACGCAAAGAATTAGGTCGGTATCGCAATCTAACGCTACCAATATTGCCATGCACTACTGACAACGAAGAAACTTTTGGCATACATATTTTTTTAAAGTGTAGCTAGTCTGAGACGATTTATTTATAATTACAGGGATTGTTAAAAAATGCAATGATCTGCACAAATAGGTGTTTTTTCGACAAAAAAATTCTTTAATTTAAAAATACGAGAGCAAAGCCAGTTTTCAATGCAGTATTTAGGGTAAATCCCATTAAATTCTCTACAATTAGCCTAGTGGCGTACTAATTTCCTAAGCCGTATAAATTCAAATAGTACTTGGCATCTTGTTCTGCAAAATAAGCATTCAAAAATGCAATATCTTCCTAATTCTATGAAAATCTCTATCCGAGCGAAACCTTGAGCTTAGGAAATAGAAAGAAGTTGTTGAAAGCTAGATCTGCTAAATACAGTGAATAGTTAATTGGTGAATGTTTACCACAGCGACAAGTGAAATATGCATCGGTGGGTTGCCACGGTAGGCCAAAGCTTACTTTTTCTTCAAATCCAGCTGTTCTTCATCGTAATTTCTATCTTTAGCTTGTCAAGTAATGATGCGTAGTGTAATTGCATCGCTATCCCAAAAACGGCATCACTTTGCCGGCCGATGAAGCAGCCTTCGCCTTTTTCGAAGCCAATTCACTCTACGCAGGGTATTTCTACTGTGCCTTGGTTTCACAGTTTCATCTAAAGTTGCGACTCGACGGCAAAACTGTGACTCATTTCGCTTAAACTGCTTCAGCAGAGCTGTGAAGTTGTTGAATCGAATGCGTTTTTGATCCTGAGTAAGTAAGCGCAACCCTCAACTCGTAGTTAACTTTTGCATGTCCAAATTTTCACGGCGTCTAAACAACCACCTTCTTTCGAGATGCCGTTAACTTCTGCTATCTGTCTAACCTTAATTTGATTGTCGCCTGGCATTATTTGGTGAACTTTTTTGGTCTTATCGATAGGAGGTACAGTGTTTTGCCCAAACTGGTACGACCAAGTTTAAATTCAGTTGTCCAAAATAACAACTAAGTGTCTAACATGTGAAAAATTTTCAGAAATAGCTTTTAATGCATGCGCAATTATATTATTAGAATACTTTTGACGAACATGACCGTATCCATATTGATATTTGAAACTTTTCAGACTAACCCCGTAAAGCAAACAGTTTGTTATAAGAATTAATATATAAAAGATTTTGACCAGTAAAAACTTTTTGAAAACCACCCAAAATAAAACTAATTTTTAGAAAAAAGAAAGTAGTAATCAGTTATTTGTGAACACTACTGCATAAGATTCATGTAAATATTTATAACGCCGCATCTTCTTGCTGCCAAAATTAATGCCAATTTAAAATAAATTTGGTATTATATATGTATATCTAACACATTTTGCAGAAATTTGTTTTGTTAACAGTGCCCAAGATGGTTTAATTAATCGACTAAACCAGATCTCGTTACAATTGCTTAGGGTGATCACCAAGTATATGCTCCAAATCTTCTAACGAATCTACATTTATTCGACCATAAACAGGTTAATTTCGTGACATTAAAACACACCATATCCTTTTCTTATAAGTTAATTGCGAAAAATTAAAGATTTAACGCAAATAGTCGTTAGCTGAACTTAGATAACAATATTTAAATGACATGTTATTCATATATGCTCACATAATCCATGTAAACTTGTTCTACATATATGTTTAAAAAGTTTGCATTATCGGATGGTTGGTATATTGCAAAAATATTGAAAACTATTGCACTGAATATGTAATAAAAACAAAACACATGACTATATGCAGACAAAATGAACACGAACAGTGTTTACTCGAATAACGAATGTGTTGTCCTATTTTGAAGTGTAATATATGTACATATTTTTCATATTCTAAATTACGGATAACGTTTTAATACAAAATTTTAATTATTTACATAAACCAGACAATAGTCTCGGTTACGTAAATCAGATTTATAATTCTATATTTAACAACATCAAATAAGCTTCCGTGCAATCGTTTTATTTTCAACGTACCGGTGCACATTGTTAAAACTACCTCGAAATTCATAACGAAGTTAGTTTCGCCGAAAACTAATTTGGAGTAGATGTATTTATAAATCATTTGTCGCTAGATATAAATTACAAATGGACATATCTGACCAAATAATTGACATACATATATCAAACAAACTGTTAATTACACAACCAAAAATTAAAAATTAAGTTGCATGCATTCATTTAGATTTTCTACTTCGCGTAAAAGACTTTTGCACTATACCCGATTATTTACCGCGATTGATACTCACTTTATTAGTGTCAATATTTACTTGCTGTCAGTTGCGACTATCAGTAATGTTCCGTTTATCGTTATTCTGTAAAACCATATGGCAACTGCATATGTGTCATACCTCTGAAAATATTGTTCATATTTCAGTGCAATATTGGTTAATTAATTAGATCAATTAATTATATAAACCTGCTTCATAATAAGTACCTCTTAATTTGTACAGGGTACGTTAAAGATTTATCCATTTACACTCCAAACAAAGGTGAGATTAGATTTTGATAAGGGTGGATCATAGAAACACATATAAAATTCCGAGGAAATAATACCTAACATGCTATAATACTGCTGCTACATATAGCTACTCTTTGTAGTAGTGAAGTCATCCACGAAATAGACAATGTGAGGACACAAGAAACGCTAACATCAGGACATGTTTTTCTGCCTACCGGGCCCTCCGATTGATTTTTGGCGCAACACATTGTAATTTCCTCTCTGCTACCATCACCATATCTAAACTTAAAGCTCAAGTGAGTATTCTTGGTGCTAACTAGTCTCAGAAGAATCGTTCGAAACCACGTTGATGACATCGGATTGTTAGTCTTTGTGCATTGTCTTTCTCGTGAATGATTATAATAACAGGAATAGCTGTATTCAGTAGTATTATATTAGGGACTGTTTTTAGGCATTTTAGATGTGTTTTAATACGACACGCTAAGCCTGAGAAATTGCTCACATGTGCAGTTATCCTATGCGCTGTTGGTGCGCGTTCTACCTGGTTCAGCAATTCATGTGTTGCTCGGGGAAGGATTGGGAAATTGTACCCGCTTATTTTCGCTGTGTTTGAATCGGCAGCGAGTGTTGTATTCTTTTGGCACTAGTTAGCGCCAAGAATACTCACTTGAGCTGTAAGTTTAGATATGGAGATAGTAGCAGAGAGGGAATTGCAATAGGTTCAGCAAAAAATCGCTGGAAACCACGCTGATGACGAGGAGTAGGCAGAACAGATGTCCGTGTGTTAGCGTTTTTTATCTCCCCACATTGTCTCTGTCGCAAATGATTACACCAATATGACGAGTAGCTGTATTTAGTAGCATTATTATGTTAAGTATTGTGTTCGAGGCATTCTGAATGTGTTTTTAGTACGTCACTGAAGCTTGAGAAACCGTTCACACGTGCAGCTACCCTATGCACTATAGGTGAGCGTTCTCTTTGGTTTAACAATTCATGTGTTGCTCGGCTGAAGAATTGGGAAACTGTACCCGCTTATTCTCGCTGTGTTTGAACCGACAGACGAGTGTTTTATTCTTTTAGTATTAGTTAGCGCTCAAAATACTCACTTGAGCTGTAAGTTTAAATATGGTCATAGTAGCGGAGAGAGAATTGCAATGTGTTGAGCTAGAAAATCACTGAAAACCACGTCGATGCCGCGCACAAACACGTCCGTGTGTTTCTTGTCTTCTCACATTGTCCTTGTCGTGAATGATTTCACCAATATCATGAGTAGCTGTATTTAGCAGCATTATTATATAAGGGTAGGTAACTTACTTTCTAAACGGTTTCTCTACATTTTCGCCAATATTTCGCATTTATTTAGGTACTTCATCACTTCTTACTACAACAATTTGCAATTTTCTTTCCTTAAAAAAATAGTGTAGGCAAATACACTTACACAAGTAAAACTAATATGTTAAAATGAGCTAAACAAATTATTGATATATCTTTAGCATCATAATAAGTGTGATGTCATTAGATAAAATAATTTCATGAATAAGTTGTTAAACATGTGGTTACTAGCCAACAATGCAACCCCTACCCCCAACGCAGCAACGCGTATGTAGGTGCATGGCTAGACACACATCAGTCTATCTCCAGTTTTAACCACGGACAGACCATCTCCAGAAGATGATGAGTGCGATCTTGTTGAAACGTCGAAAAAACTATCCTTATCAGGACAAAAGTTACACGCGGCCAAAAATCCCAGAAGCCATACTTTTATCATACGTTCGCGACTAACATATATATTGCATATATTTGCATAAGGTATGTATCAGTCCTCTCCAACTATGGAGCTGATATATTATACATACGTTTTCATTTATGCGCAATCATAATACTTATATACGGCAACCGAAAAAGTTCTGTGGGATAACGCTAAAGCACTATAACATTGCTTGTTAACTTTCTCTGAACTAATACATTTTATTTTATTAATATGAAATGAAATGCGAAATAATTTTCATTGTTAGCGTAAGTTTAGGTGTGCGGAAAAGCGTTGGAAATTCCAAGTATCGATAGCAATTGTTACTAGCTAACCCTAATCAAATTTTACGGAACATAGGGATGTTCCAACCTTTGATTATATTTAAATATCAAGTACCACATTCTTATCCAAGAAAAGGCATAATCTCACTTTTATCAGCCATTAAAAGTAAACTGCGCGTGGACTAGAGATCCTACACGCATCGTTGATTTGAAACAAGAAAACAGACAGCCTGTGCCTCTTATTTTCGAACCCCAGGTTCGAACTCTGGGGCTATTCAAAGTTGAAGATTTTTGTGGTTTTCTTCACTCCATGGTTATTATTATTACTATTAAATTAGCATTCACTAATTCGTCCCACGTTAATACATTTAATTATGGCACGTACTTGTTGAAAATCAAACTCGTAAGCTGCGTGTAGGGGAATCAAAAATCAATCCGATATAGGAAATTTTTTCTATTCTGCAGAAGTGATAAAGCAGAGAAACATTTATAGGTTTTATTTTGCAGCTTACATAAGCAAACATCGTCAACTTTATATCCGTTACACATATTTAATCTACAATAACGTCGGAATATTCTGTTGGCAAATATTTAAACGTATATTCAAACAAACAAAAGCAGCAGTGAAATTTAGGAAGCTGACGTATTCGATGAAAGAACAAACAGAAGCTCGATCAGTATTTTCAATAAGTAATGATATATGGGCGGATTCGAAGGAACATATACAAGAAAGCAGCGGAATGTAAACAGATAGCAAAAAGGAATAAATATGATTTACATTTCTATCAACAATGGTTTACGGAATAAATGTGCCTCGCAATGAGAAATTTCTACGAAAAATCCTTCGCTTTCAATCATCCATAAAATTCTTGTATTGTATTAAAATATCTTCTGCGCCTCCGCCAAAAATAAGCAAATTCTAATCGTTAATGCTTTTAGGATTAACTTCAGTATGTGTACCAGACGTAATTCATAAACCAGTCCACTCTAAAGTTAAAACTAACGTGATTTATACATATTTAAAACAGATTAAATATTGAACGGAAACGACCGCGAAACACTAACGGACTTTGAAATTTTAATTTTCTGTTTGAGTCTTAATGGCTTCGGCATGCATATTTTATGGTTGTTTGAACAACGTAATTGTCAGGAAGTTCCGCTCAGTTTAGGGACGTGTAAGTGTTGTTACTTTGCAATTAATTTTGCCGTAATAAGTGGTAGAGGAGCGTGTTTACAAAGGTGTAGCTTAATGAGAGTCCGCTTTGTCCATGACGGTAGTATTTTTCATTCTTCTTCCAACTTTCTCGAGGAAACGATTGTTTTCGTTGATAGAAAATCAATACCCATGATTGAACGGAAGGATATATTTAAAATATTATTTTTAGAACAAGGGAATAGAAGAGAGTATAACGCATGTCTTTACTAAAAATTCGAAGCACATTTCTCCATCTACACTAAACGAGATGTGATTCACTATTATTTATTATTAATCCAAATGTATAAATATCTAATTTCTAATTTTAATTCCTCTTTTGGGCAGATTATTTTTAATAAAATATTTAAATAACTGAAATCATAACAAAACTAAGAATTCGCTATAATGTATTACCTTTCAAACGGATGAAAATTTTTGCTACCAAAGAAAAAACTATACTAAACCAACGTGCAAGCCTTATATTTGCATAATTTACCATAAAACTTGCTTTGCATTTAAACTTCCATTTAACTTTTGATGGAAATTCCGTAGAGTCTCGACAGTTGACCATAGTCTTTAATAATACAGGGTGTCAATGAAGTAAAATAAAAAAGTATGGAAAATGGAAAGATCTAATTTTATTAGATTTAAATTCCAAATATTTTGCGGAAATTCATTAGCATACGCGAAAAATAAATAATAAAGATATTATATGCGACTTTGGTTGGATATATTATGTATACACATTCTGCATCCATAGGCTTTTTTTTTATTCTGACGTTCGTGTCGTAATCGACTATTTATATCGAATATTTTTGGTTTTATTTTCTATGTAAATACATTTCATTTTCTACACTTTTTATTTTATTTCAAAGACATCCCGTATATCGTCTTCTATCAAAACAAAAACACTGGCTCTTGACGTGATGTTGACGATGGATTCTCATAATAATTAGAGTTGTTGTTTAGGCTATTTCCATCGTTCGTTGAATTTGCATAGTCCGACGTTTCGGCAGTCTGTCTACTGCCGTCTTCAGGGGCGCCCTGAGAAGGACTGTTGAAGCATGATTACTCTGGCAAGCAACAGCCCTTCTCAGGGCGCCCCTAAAGACGGCAGTGGACAGACTGGACGAACGATGGAAATAGCCCAAACAACAATTCTAGTTATTAAAAACACCAGCAATTATGGGTGCAAAATTTTAAAAAGCTATGTCTGTGCAAATCTTCCGCCCTTGTTGGTTTCACTAAACATAAACTCTTGGCCTTGGGAATTAGACTCAAACTTAAGATTTTCTCTTTTTAGAAGTAAAGCACATGCTCAGGAAATAAGAGCAATGGACAGTAGCCATTCCAACAATTTTCAAAAAGAAGTCAATCTTCAGAGCAGTTTATAACAGTACGCTATATTTTCTATTTTTCTCTACCTCGGAGATATTTGCACCATACTCAACATAAGCGCATTTTCAAAAAACAAATTTTATAAAACAGGATAAACTCCTCCATTATACAATGAGAATGTGTTCACATCAAAGGAGCAGTATGAATTGCAACCTTAGTTTTATATTTAATTGAACATTGCCCTAACTAGTGTTGAAGCAGCAACATTTTTGTAGATTCAAAAACTACTTTGCCCTGGCGAAGGTAGCTATACAAATTACATTTCTGTATATTTAGAAGTTTCTGCAAACGTGTATCGTCGAACAAATCTCCTGGCAAACACGCATACCGACGGTCAACACTTCAATGAACTAATTGCCGCCAATCGTTTATCATGAACATTATCTAATAATAATAATCCATGCCTTCACATCCCCCTATAGCTTTCACCAATTACAGATAGAATCTGCCGATCATGAGTTGTTATTGCACCTGCATCTGTGGCGCGTCTTAAGATTTGTTCTCAAAATTTGCTACGGAATGAGGAAAACCTCAACCCTGAGAAACAACGCCGGAATTCGAACTCGGAACTCCGAGAAAAATATATAAACGCGCAAGGCAGTAAGCCAGCAGCTCCGGCATCTATGCACCAACGTTTTAATACAGTTTCTCCTTTCTTTTTCTAATTGTTTTCACAAGAATATATTAAATGAATATGATGGATAGTCTTGGGAAGTTCTAACGGTATTCTTTCCGAAATCTATTATTTTTCACATCATTACATTTTATCCTGCCGTTCATAGTATTGGCTTTAAACCCACGTTAATACACTCATTATTCTTAAAAGTTCTCTTCTAAATATTTGGTAAATATCGTATCCTATGCCAAAGATTTCCAAAGTGTGAACCTTGAAGATTTATAAGATTATATACGACCGTCACGGAGGGAGTCAATCACTTGACTCAGTTAGTGAAAATGTTGGAAGAGTTCTTTCTTAGAGCAGATGGTCACAATGACTGGATAAAGTAGTCTTTCAAGAAATATAGGTAGGTCGAACTCTCAAATTTTCAATTCTTTACTCAATCTATACTAGAGCAGATTGCGCCATTCTGCATTGCTTACCTTTGAATACCTAGACACATTAAACCCAGAAGGAAAAATAATCCGAAAAATAATTTAAATAGACGTCCTTAATAGAATTTCTACGATACAACGACACCTCAAATTGGAGAAATTATTTATATATATATGTATGTATATATAAAATCGTGTTCACATTCAAAATTGCTTTTTAAATAGGAAAACAAAAAGAAATCACGGCTTTCACAGATGATTTTAAAATGTAAATGAGCGTTTCATGGAAAAAGGTCAGCGAGGTTAAGCACAACATTAACTTACACCATTCCATGACAGAACAGGATATTTAAAAAATGAACTAAACACATCGGAAACGCGCTGACGAAGACGTCAAATTAAGCTAAAAGCTTTCTAATAGAATATATGTCTTTTTTTCTATTTCCGGCATACGGTTTCCTATACTTTACTTAGTACACGTGTCCAATAAGTAATCAATAAGGTACTACTGGATAATTATGAATAAATCGATTTTAAAATTAGAATTCCACATAAATTGAGAAATGTTTTGTAGTAAACTTGTATGGACATCGAAAAATATGTTTTTCATTTAATATTACACTATACGTTTTGCAATACTACAGCAAATAATAATAATAAAATACGAATAAATTGTGATTAAAGTGAAGTTATTTTCACCCACAGAAGTAACAACCTTTCTTATATCCCAATCGATACCCATACTGTTGAAAAACAATCCGCAGTTCATAATACAAAACAAATAAACAAAAGGATTTATTGCATTCATTTCCGTACTACAATATCTCAATTGAAGCAGACTATATGTTTATTACTTCAATACCAACCAGAAAATTACTACACGCGCTACATTGTCAAAGGAAAAAAGCAACAAAACTTAAAGAAAGAGCTATTGTCATATTCTTCTCTTACAATCGTAACATACGACGTATAAAATGAAAAACGAGCTATAAGATTTATGTTATTACTGCCATTTCATCATTGTATAGCGTCGCGACGTCAACTTAGATACAGACATCGGGTGAGGCAGCAATCGTAGACGCAACACAAAAGGCAACCATAGGCATCTTTTCGTTTCTGAATAGACTAGAAAATTGCTTTCGATATGACTTCGTCTGGCGATGAATGTAGCAAATGAAGTAAGATCTGAATTAGCAGACATATCGGATTGACGTGGTGAATAAGCTAGCGATAATTAACAACACTTTTGTATGTAAGCAGGCATAGAAAGATATTCAGAAGGTTAACTTACGGATTTGTTGTATTCTAAAGATATAATGTACTGTCTCTATCTAGTATGTAGACAGAAGATAGCTTCGTCCGTAAACTCAGAAATCCATAAAGAAACTTCTTTGTAAACATTTCCATGTATCAACTCTGTGTCTTTTTCGATAAATTACACATAAAACTACACATATGTTTTATGTTTCGAAAGTTATATATACGCATGTAGTGCTGTGATGAAATTGGGTATTTTTGCTTCTCTATTACTTTGTACATATGGTAATTATGCATGGCGCAATTCAAATATCTAAATGACTACCATCCTTCTAGATACAAACTACATGTTTGATATTTTGTTGAACTATTATTAATATTTCAGAAGTAATATTACAAAAGACTTGATACATACATTGTTCATAATTAATACCACACACATGATTTTTGTCTTGTCAAAAATAATAGATATCATGAAAATGAGCACACTAAATGTTAATAAAGCTTGAGCTCAAAAATTTAATAAATCTATTTAAGGCTTAATATACTAAGGTTTTCCGATTACAAAAACCACAAGAGGGTACGAAGCATTCTAACGAATGTTTAAAACGAAAATTTAGATGAAATTCTTTACTAAATTCTGGGAAAGAGTAGTAGATAGACACGCATTGAATTTTGCAATGATATCAGTTGTTGTCTTTCAAAAATTAGATGTTATAAAAAGAACTTTCGATACGTGATGAAAACTCTAACAAACAACAAATAGGAAACAATTTAGATAACCACCCATTCAGTGGTAGAGAGATTAGATTTTAATGTGGCAGCGTCAGAGGTTGTATATTTGCGTCCCATCTATAATGAGCATATATTTTCTGAAGAGTGTGGTATTCCCCCAAGTTATCCGAGTTACTATACGCCGTGGAGAAAACGATTAATAGCGCTTCACCTAGTACGGCAATGAGATAAAGTAACAAATTTATGAAATACCTTACAGAACACTGCCAACGCTTTAAGGCTTCTGTGGTTACGACAACCTAAATAGCTTATATCTTCTTTCAACCGCTCACCAAAAATAAAGAACCACTTAATAATTGTGCGTTAAATAAATATTAAAGTATAAAAATACTTAAATATTCCCAGTCATCTCAAATTGTGTTAAATAAGGAATGTTGAAACAAGTTGACTTGAGTTAAAGATAAGCAAGTATATCCAAATATACTGAATTTTCTATATATTAAAGTAAAATTGTATCGTGTATAACGAAAATTAAACATTCTGCATAGTTGACTTTAATTTTATAATGCGTAGGACCTAATAATAGGTATTTGAAAAGTTTTTCTTTGTATTTCCCAAGGAATTAGTTTTGCAGATGCACTAGATGGATACGCAGTGTACTTTAGGTAGGATATAACTTATAATTATTCACATTTTTTTTGTTTAAAAAAAAAGAAAAAAAAAGAGTCCCTCCAACAACACTTGGAGAGGAGACGTAAACTTTATTATCGTTTATCTTATATATCGTTTTTCGTAAACATACTTCCTATGTAAATAAATTTTTCAAAATTTCATCTTTAAAAGACGTTTAATATACAGTACTCACACATTTCAATTACATTGTATGAATATGCATTATGCCAAAATTGTACTCATAATCTTTGAAATATCTCGTACGACGAAAGGATGGCACGACTGGCAGCGATTTCCTTTGTAATGTCGCACATATCGAGTATGTGGGTGTGTACTGAGTAGCCTACCATACAGGCGTACAGGCGAACCAATGCGTTGCCATGGATATAAAACAAAAGAAGAAGAGACAGATGAAGATCGGGAACAAAAGTGAGAGATAGCATCTTTTCTCCTAAGAAAGAACAAGTCATTATTTCTCTCATATAACTCCGTAAAATTATAAATCTCTTGATATTATATTCAACAATAAAGTGTATTAGCTGATACTACATACAAAATTTGGAAGTTCCTGACACTTACGTTGGAAGCCGAAGGCCAGCCCATCCTAAAGCCGAGCCAGTGAATACGATTTCAAAGGTTATAGACGTCGGATCTTCTTAATTTCTTCAAAATTAATTCTATCTTTCGATCTCATATTTAGTTTCGTAAATTAATTAGAATATTTCAAGTTTAGCTAGTCAGGGATTGCCTTAGGTTTTCTGTAAAAACATTTTCTTTTGTAAAAAAGCTGTATATATAGATATATATTTTTTTATTTGTCAATATATTTGTTCTTTTCAACTTTACATTTGGTATTTTAATTTTGAAAACATTTAAAACACTGTTTGATGCACAGCTATCTTTTTCTCGGCACAGCGATACTAACTCCTTTTCGGCTTCTTTGTCGCTTGTTTTTTATTTCGAACGTGTAAACATTTTTTCAATGAAGATGCGTTAAAGGTTGTGTATTTCTCGCTTGTGCGCACTAAATTAAAATGTGCATCGTCCGTTTGGTATCCACATTATCATTATCAGCAATTGTTGATTGAACATGTTCAGAAAAAGTTTCTGAAATATTTATCTTTTAATGGTACTTCTAATCCTTTACGTGGAACGGATTACAGAAGTGTACTTAATAGGCACAAGTTGGAATCGTTATCTTGTAGAGATGTAACGAGTGAGAAATTTCTATTCGAGGTTATAGACTATTTTGTTGATTGTCCCGCTCTACTTTCTCGTATTCCGTTTTCCGTCCCTCAGTATCACCATAGATCTTGTGACACGTTCAATTTGCCTACTGCACATACCAACATCTTATTAAAAGCACCCTTAACACATATGTGTAGGAATGCAAACACTATGTACCCGGATCCATTCCTTAAATTTTAAATACACCTATGAAGTTGTTAACAAGTTTATGTTACTGCGTTTTTTGGAGAAACTTAATTTTTTTGTTGTTGTTTCTTTTCTCTTATATATATATATATATATGTATACGTATATGTACAAATATCTGTTGGGCAGTAAAGATTATTACTATTATTGTTTATGGGATGAATGCACACAAATTTTCACCGTTTCAGCTTGTAAACACTTGTACAAGGTATTTATCTTGAAACCAGAAATCCTAGTAAAATCCCCAACAAACCTGTACTGCTTAACATCATGTCCAAAGAAAGCTATTATATTATAATTTATTAATGTATGCGCCTATTTTGTGAAATGAATGCTTTTATTAGGTGTTCTCTGGCTTTCCTTATAACGCAATTGCATTAAGTAATAAAACTAACTTAGTGTAAAAAAAATTACTCAAGAACACAAGAAGTCGCGCATAAAGCATGCGTAATTGTGTAAATAAGTAGTGCTTTTGTTTCTCAAATCTATTATCTATAGTCGTAAACAGTAAATTCTGTTCTTCCCTATTACTATTCTCTCTATTAGAGGAATCTTTAAGACTTCTGCTAATGTTTACGTGTCGATTCATCCTTTTGTATATACTTATAGAGGAGAATGGGTGTGTTGCGTTTAGGTTCCCATTAGTAAAAGAAAATCGATTGCTAACCGGTGTATAAATAATGCATAGGCGGCGTTGCAGACAGGTGGCGGTGGTAACGATGACGGCAGTGGTAGCTATAAGCTTCGGGACTTCGGTCGGAACGATTTGTTCAGGTGGAATGTTATTGGAACGGTGGGGGAAAACTTAACCCGCCGCCTTCATCGAAATTCTACGTACGCTGCACTCGAATTCGTAAAAGTTTATTGCATTTTTGCCGAGGTATACTCATAAGCCAGCTTGAACAGAAATGCGCTTACGAAAATACTGGGAAATATCGCTGAAATAAAATTTTCAAGAGTCGTAAAATAAGAGAAGACGCTTGTACGTACAATATTGCGTGGAGTGATTTATTTTCAATATCTATCCGCTTAAATTGATGGCCTCCCATATATATAATACTTTTCTTGTATATATGATAATTTAATTTGAAATACGACACTGCTCATATTTAACTTCTTATTTATATGTTATAAGTGCAATAAATACAAATTTATTGCGCAATTTTTCAGTTAAATTTTAAATGTTCCAAATATTCTTAAAAATATTGAGTACTTATTAAAATATAAGAGGAATTAATTTTTACCGATAATGTAGTCTATCGGTAAAAACATAATCAGTTTTCATGTGACCTGTCTACTATAAGAAGAAACTATGGAATTTTAACTTAAAACAACGGTAAATCGTGATGAGTAGATGACAATAGAGATGAGGAGATAGTTTGACAAAAACTTGCTTTGACTAGATAATCGCAAATGCAGTTTTTTTGATTGTTTAAGACTGCTACCACATTTGAACGAATATAAGAAAGGAAAAATGGTATTTGTGGAAGAAACTTCGTGCTAAGATTATTAATTACACTCCAAATGTATTTTTGCAGCAAACTGTTGCTGGCGTTGAATCTTGGTATTACGAGAATTCTAAGCCAAGTAGCTTCAGTATGTAGAATCTTCGAAAGTCGGTCACAACCTTCAGCAAAGAGTGTAAGAGTGAATCTTCGGCATAATTCTTTCTCTTTCATATGTCTTATAATGCGTATGGAATTTAGTAAATGAAATAAAAGCGAATATGTATAGAGGGATAAAATTGAATTGATTCAAAGCAATTTAGTCATTGCTGACAAACACAGAGTTGCAATTACATTTGTAGGACATTTTTTAAATAACAGCTATTAGTGTGTGGTATGATTGTGGAATGCATAATCCTTTTGCTTTTTAATTTGTGGGATATAAGTTAAAAATGTTAACATTATTACTACATTACGTAATATTCCTGTTAATTGTCAAGACTGTACTTCAATCATAATTGTAAAAATTATTGCTAATATTATAGCACCTGAATTAGTATATCTTCCCAACGAGTTTTTGTTTAGTAGGTTTCCTAGCATTCCAAGTTCGAAAAAATGGTAATCCAAAGAAATAAATAATTATCGACCACTTAGTTTAATCAGTCCTTCGATATTTTAGAAAGAATGGTATTCAATAGAATTATTGATTGGGAGTTGTTGAGTTGGAATTTCGCGGCAGCACTATTACCGTCCTGGCTGGTCAACGGAAACAGCAGTAATTGATTTTATCGTTTATGTTTAGAGAAATATTGACAAATAATATGTGGTGGCGACTATTTTCTTTGGCATGGAAAATGTTTGATTCTGTTGGGGTAAATTTTGTTTTAAAAAGAATTTTTGCTTTGGATATACATTGGAGGTATCTTAAATTAGATTGATACTTATATGCGAGATAGATCCCTCTATTCTCATTTATTTCCATATCACTTGAACTTTGCAATTAATTATAATGGCATCTCATGTACATCATCTACAGCAGCGTAACATTGCCTTTGTTATTATTCATTTCCTGCGTCATAGAAAATATATAATTTGCTGAAGTATAATATTTTGAACGAGATCATCGATCAAATAACGTACAAATAAGATATTGATTACCTACATAAAATAAATTACGGTTGAACGTAATTTACATTTTACGTAAGCAGTTCACATTCGTAATATAATTATTTCACAAAATTATCCAGGTTTCCACAATAATCCCTACTGCTACTATGCATCCATACAATCATAAAAATCGCTTACTTTAACGATCAACTTTTTTAGTGGTATTAAGCGAGCTTTTTTATTCAAGTCGCCAACACAGCCGTGAACGAAGCGTTTGAGTATATAAAGGAATATACATACGTAGGGTTACATGCATAAATTTACTTACATTATAATTGTGCATTGTATTATTTTAGATCACAACATAAAACTTCTTTCCATGTCAATACAAATGTATCCAAAAATCAATGATCTTACCATTCTATGCAAATTCTCTGCACCCGTTAAGTATAAAGTACTTCAATCTGAAGTTTTCCTTTTGACCATAAATGGTATCTCGCGTTTGTCAAAAGTTAAAAATTATATTTCACCCTGAAATTTTGATCTTCAGCATGAAGTAAAGTAAAATAAACAAAACGTATACATTACCTATTTTAAGAAATTTGTTAGACTGTATAACTATTAGCGTTAGGTAATTCTTAACATAATGCACCTAAATACAGCTACTCATGGTATTGGTGGAATCATTCACAGGAAAGTATCTGAGGAGAAGAAAAAAACACTAACGCACGAACTTCTTTCTGCCTACCCGGTGTCATCAGCGATTTCTCTAGATCAACACACTGCAATTCACTTTCGCCTACTACCACCATATTTAAATTAATAGCGGAAGTGAGCACTGTTGACGCTATCCAGTATGACAAAGAGAACACATTCGTCTGCCGGTTCAAACACAGTGAAACAAACGGGTACAGTTTGCTAATCCTTCGCCCGAACAGCTCATGGACTACTAAACCTGAAAGTGCGCGCATCGACAAAGCGAAGGGTAACTGCACATGTGAGTGATCCCTCAGGCTTACCATTATGTATTAAAAACACATCTAAAAATACCTAGAAAACAATACCTAACATAACCACAACAATTGCAAGGACTGTGTGGTCGTATAATTCACACTCCGCACAAATTAATAATTATTCTACTGTCGATAACACAGTTGACAATGGGAGTCCACGTGCTCCTGAAACGCTGTATTACGAATAATTGTTAATTTGTGTGGAGTGAAGTTTGGTGCAATACCTGTGAATTTCTAATATGTTAGGTATTGTTTTCTAGGCATTTTGAGATGTAATTAGCGTTAAGGCTTATTATTTCAGAATTAGCACGTACAAACCGTATTATGGATGATGTTTATTTTATTATTGTCTGAACTAGAATTGAAAGACATTTACATCGTTTTTCAAAAGTTTTATGACTTATAAGTTTACAGTTAGTGCAAGAATGACGAGTAACAAGCACATATGCACATAAACTTTGTCGACAATAATTTGAAAAAATTTAATATTATCCTTTTCCTTAATAGTAAGATCGAAGTGAGTGTGTATCATATGGTAATTATATTCAAGTATATAAAAATGGTATACCAAGATAAAAAGTAATTTCGAAACAAAAAACATGGGCCTCTCGATTACGTTTTGTTTATGATCGTATTCTACTACAGTGCAATTGTATTTTATAATTTTGAAAGTAATAATTATTATAGAAGAAACTATAAAAGTATACACGGCTAACATAATTACAAAAAAACTTATTAGAATAATTGTACGATAATTAATTATTTTTTTTCTTCCAAACTTAGCAGCTCAATCAACAAAACTAGGAACAAAACGAGGTGAAATTGTATTATACTAGTGTCGAACATCAAACATCCTTTTAATCTGACCTTTCTCGATAATGGATTGCCCGACCTTATTACTTTACCAATACTTGTGATTGCATACGTTGATTTTTCTAATCTATCATTTAGATTTCGAAGTAAGTAGAGCGGGTTTCGATCGCTCATCGCTCCACGTAAATCCGAGTCATTTATAATCGGGAGCTTTCCAATGTAAACATCGCAAAGTATCAAATGGCGAAAATGACAAATTATCGACGCACGTACAGTAAAAATCGAAAAGTTGAACTGCTTCCATTGTATCGTCTAAATCGCTCAATCCATCAAATTTTTCCCGGCCGGGCCGCGATCAATCACCCGTGGAAAATCTTAATACATATGATTCGCGTTCGACCGGAAGGAAGTGAGCGGTGGTGTGCAATTCCTACAGTCCGTTACGTATTTGTAGAAGAAGGCGATGGAAAATCGACTAGATGAGAATTTCACGATGCAGGATAAACCATTTAACTTTAAACAGCTATATATTTTAATTAAATAAAATAAATTAAAAAAAAATTAAATTTTAATACATATGATTCGCGTTCGACCGGAAGGAAGTGAGCGGTGGTGTGCAATTCCTACAGTCCGTTACGTATTTGTAGAAGAAGGCGATGGAAAGTCGACTAGATGAGGATTTCACGACGCAGGATAAACCATTTAACTTTAAACAGCTATATATTTTAAAAGCGTAATCAAGCTCAAATTATATAACTATTCTATTTCCTCTTCAACATTAAACAACTAAAATTCATTATTTTTAAAATATATATATTTACCATATTAAAATAGTTAGTATTATAACTAAATTTCCACAAAATAATACTGCTGCAGACGAGTTCATTCTTAGTTTTTTTTCTTCATATAATGCAAGGTTTGCCCTTGTGAAACCGATGACGTGAATTATTAACTTCGCTTTTATGACATCTACGAGGGTGGATCTCTAATCTATACCCCTGACTCTCTTACAGTAAAACTACAGTGGCATATTTTTTTATTCTTCGACGTAATCTCCCTTTACACTAATGCACTTGATTCATCGGTGCTTCAACATCTCAACAGCCTCCTTGAAAAATTTTTTGTCCGACTCCTCCAAATCACTTCTGCAGCTTGAATCACTTCATAATTACCGAAAAACTTTGCCAAAAGTAAGATTTATTTTAATTTGAGAAACAGCCTGTAATCACTAGGGGTCAGATCCGGTGAATATGGCGGGTGCTCCACTAATTCAAAGCGTGCATGGTGTATATCAGCCATAGCAATACCAAACGTATGTCTGCGAGCATTATCCTGATGGAACAGCACACCGCGCGTTAACTTTCCTCGGCTTGACTCATCCATGGTCACATACCGGCTAAGAAAGTTCTCTGTGTTTGCTTGGTACCTTTCCAAAAGGCGTTTACAAATCAACACCCGATTTCTTTTTAGATCAATGGTTGACATTCGTGGTGCTAATCTTGTTCATATTGTTATGCACCACATGATATAATAAGCCAGTATCTTCCACAATGTCCCCGATGCGTACTCGTCAGTTTTACAGCACGATATCGTGTACCTTTTTAATGTTTTTGCCTGTTGCTACCGTTATAAGAGGACCACTGGTATTTTGATTTTCACAGGATCTTCTTCCACATTTAAAATCTCGACACCAGCGTTTGACCATATGTATATAAGAAACTGGAGACTAGTCAATAGTTACCATAATGTCTTTATGCATTTGAGCTGGCGTCATGCTCTTTTTCTGAGGGTATTTTAGTACGGCTCTTTGTTCTTGAGAATCTATTTTTATAAACAATCACAACACACAATTCAAGAATTAGCCACAGCACAACAACAAAAATATTATGTAGATATGATCTACAAATGTCAGTTAATTCGATGTCAAAAATATTAATCAAACAACCAATTATAAGTAGTTGAGAGGGAGGGCGGCATGAGGATTCCGCTGCATGTCCTTGCGTATCCTTTTATCTTTCGAAATTGGGTGCCCTAATTAGAATACTAACTATGGTTTACTACTTAGAGGACATGATTTCCAATAACTAAAGTACGACCGTGAAATTCACACGATTTATGTGGACGCTCGTTCATGGTCGCATTTATTCTCCCCATTAAGTTTTCTCTATAAATTTTCTTGTTCCTCGCATTTCCTCCCGGCCTTCTACCACTTTTTCTTTACCTATTCGTAGAACCAATTTGCTTCAGAGCTCTCCATTAACTGCAATGCCTCGCACCGCCGATTAACATTATAAAAATATTCAGCATCCTTTTCCCTGTTGTATGTTTCGAGATACATTTCTGGTAACAGCTTATTTTTCGCTCAACAAAATGGAACAGCATATTTAAATTTGATATAAACACAATTACCGAAATATTTGGGCAATATTTCTCACAATGACACTGATCTACTTCTCTTTACAACACCAGATATCCGCCTTATGAACCAGAGCGTTTCCTTCGAACATCAGGTTATGTATAGTCGGGATGTAGGGTCCAAGCACATCATGGATAATTTTTTGCGCATAATTTTAACAAAAAAGGGATACTTGAAACCGAACTATATTTATTAGTGTTGTCAATGATACAAAGCGAACATAGTTATTGAAGATTACAAATTTACTTCAGTATCCTGTAAGATAGCGGCACTAAATATTGACATGGAGTTTATGCAGCCAACCAATAGTAAATCACATTAGCCATCTAAGGTCGACAATGATAGCTGTGTTAATATGTAGCTGCTGATCCACCTAGATACAATCAGCTTAGTAGAAGCATATTGAGCAGGACACTTTCATTACAACTAATTGTAAGTATAAAAAAGTAGGTTACTCTCTTTTGAACATAACCATATTTTAATTATAGTTTCAGTAGTTCAACGTTAAACACATAACACCGTTAAGTAAAAATACTTAAATCAAAAAACTTTTTTAGGTTTATTTGGGAAATGTTAAATATCTACGGATCTACGAAATGTTTGTAATAGTCAACACGGCACTCGATTCTTGTTTCCTTGGTACTTTTTGTAGATTTATATTAAAATGCCAGTTTAATTGCAATTCTCTAAGAGATAAATTTGCCTTCCATTTAAAGGAACGAATTGAACTTAGAATGTGGTGGGGGTCAACTTATAATATCTCCATTGCGTTTTTCCTCGTCACTAAATATGTATATGTTATACTCTACATATTTTTTTCTAAAGTATATTATATACCGTCGTCCCAAATTAAGTGATTTACTCTGTACAAAAGAAGAAAGGTCAAAATGCTTGCAGAAAACTTGATACAGGACAGTGTCTCATTCAAAACCCAACGTGCGCTATTTTTCAATCGTTTTGTCACAGTTTAATCTCATCGATTCCGTCTGACTGGACTTCGGCGCCGCAACATGCGGAGAACTTTAAGTCCTGAACTTAAAAATCTCAGACCCGGATTCTAAACTCCCGGACCGTCAAACTCCGGTTAGCTCTGGGAGATCCGGACAACTACTCTGCCAAATAAATCGCTCCCTAATAGCACGTTTCGCTTGTCCGTTCCGTGGAAACGACCCCCTTTTAAGCCGTTGTTGCTCCCCTTTTGCCACTGCGAACTTAAAGCGTAGGACGGAAAGAGGCAGTAAAGTCTAAGTCTGGATGCCGGATGAGAGTGGAGATGTCAGGATGCGGATGTGGGGGGAAGCTAGAGCAAGGTAAACTCGGTGGAAACAAACAATGCATAAGAACTGGGTTTTCTGCTTATGTAGCACAAACACAATAAATCTCGAGACGAACGCTCTGGTGCCAAAGAAAACAAGACGGTTCCTGAGTCATCGAATCGTACAATTTCGTGTGGAAAGAAAAAGAACGTTAGGTTTACTTCAGTTAGAAGAGGATGGATAAATAGGAAATATAAAAACATTATCGTTTCAAGGCTCCTATTCCGGTAGAGTGAATTGCGTGTTCTGAAAACAAATTGGATGAAATATAATAATATATTTCTTAAGTAGATATGATATAATTTGGGAGCAGACTTCAACGTAGTAGGTAGGTTTTTATACGAATATCTCATTTACCTTATTTCCTAACTTTAACATTTAAAAATTTTGTATAAATTACTGCCATAACTATTTTATTTCTAAATAGTGTGGACCAATTTATCACTTCAGGGTATCAACAACTGTGACTACGAGAAAGTTCTATCATCAAAGTAATTCCTTTTGAGATTATTATTATACTATTAACAAATTAGTGATTAATATTTCCTTGAAATTGAATTTATTCCACCCTCTCATCGAGATTAGAAGTATTACAACCGGCAATTGTCCAAGAAGCAGTTTTATATTTACCACTACTAAATGGTGAATAACGTATTAATTTTGTAATATCACTGCAGACTCACCAATGGTTGCCATAGTGTCTTTATGAATTTGAGTTGGCGTCATGTCCTTTTTCTGGAGGTATTTTATTACGGCTCTTAGTTCTACATTTTTAAGAACAATCACGACACACATTTCAAGAATTAACCACAGTACAACAATACTTTGAAATACAAACTTGATATTATGTAGATATGATCTACAAATGTCAGTTACCTAAATGTCAAAAACATTATCAAACAACCAATTAGAAGAAGGTGAGGGGTGGGGCATGAGAATCCGCTCTCGTACATCATTCTGGTATGTATCTGATTATTTACCTCGATGTCTCTTTATTTACTTAAGTTAGATGGGGTACATACAATAGTAAGAAATTACTTTTGCGTCTATATTGGTTGACAACAGAGAGTATTTGCTATTATGCACTATTGTCGGATTTAACAAAGAAAATTCTTTCTAAAAGCTGATGCTTATTTTGAAAGCCATCGAAATACAAGCCTTTTTTCAGAAACCACCTTTTCTTATGAATATCTGGTTATATAGAGCTTACTTTTTTTATAAAGGCCACCTGTTTCACATGGTTTAGTTGCCGAAATGTCAACATTTGATCAACATTTTTACACACACTTAACAAGTTTGTAGTCCCAATAAAATAGAAGCTTATGAGCTATGCTGGCAGCTGGCTATGATGCTAACGGGTAGGATTGTCGCACGTGGACGGGATTTAAAATTGGTAATAATCAATACGTTTACATTTCCTTTTACATTATTTTTTACTAAGGATCCAAAAATGCTTCCCAAAGTTCTCAATTAAAAGAAGGAATGCCTTTGTTGATATGGAAAATTTCTCGACTATAAAATTTCTAAACAAACAACTCAATGACTGAAGACAATAGCAGTCAATAACAAATTTCCCTTCACTTTACCACGGTTTAGTTAACAGCAATAATGCCATCGTGTTTAAAAGTGTCTCTGTTGTTTTGGTTTTCCAATTCTTTCTTTATTGTTTGTCGATTATCTTTTATTGTCTCTAGTAAGTTAGATTATGCGCTGCACTATCCAAGTAATCGAAAGCAATTCTCTCGACGTGGTTCCTAACAGCACAATCACGGTGTTTGTTACAACCGAGGGAAATTTCGTAGCCTCTTACGTATTGTAAGTCATATACACTTTATTCTCGTTGTATGGCTTTTACGAACTTCCGTATATTAAAATAGTTTGCTGAAATTTGCATTTCGAAAGTTCGATGCCATCGTTCTAAAAAATTATTCGTTTTTAGTTCTCCTTGTACCACAGTCTCGTAAAAATTCCAGATATCGACAAAGCCGACGCTGGCGCCAATGCAGGCGTCCAATTCAGATATTTTCGAAGTAACCCATAATTAACTGGGTATGTTCAAGTAGCGTATTCTCCTCCTGGGGGGTTCAGACCAATCGACTAGATTTTTCCTGGATACAAGTGCTAACTCTGGCACTAACTTGAGGTTCAATGCAAATTCCGCATTGGTTTCATACTGGTCGTTAAACTTTCTCATTGAACATTTTGTAGGATGCACCACGGAAAATGAAAGAAGCATCCATGATACTTCCTGCTTCAAAGCTGAAATTTTTCACTGAAAGCACTTCTCATCCAGTTTCGGAATCCGCGATGCCCCAGTATATTTTTTTTACTTTTGTAGCAAACGAATATAGGTATTTGCTGTTTTGTGTGTTAATACCGCACACCTTAATGGAATTGACTATTTTTCTTCAACCTATGTACCGTGAACAGTTGACAAAACAAATATGGCCCTGTTTGAAATGTCGCATCCGCATACCAATCTATGCTTTGAGCTAAAGTGATATATTTCTTCGCGTACTAAAAATCAGCATTCTGTCATCATTTGGACCAGAATCGTATAGCAAACAGGATTCCTTCCTTTGTATGTAATGTATATCCTTGCGAAAGATGTCTTTTCGGATATTTCTTCATCTTAGAAGAAAAGTACAAAAGATGCGATAGAGATGACATAATGTTATATGTGTTGGGTAGTTAATGCATTTTCAAGTAGTTTGTATAAAGCTTTGTTTTCTTCTATTTCTTTGGCACCTGCAGTATGTCTACATTCTCCACTTCTTTTAAGAACAATCCCCCAAACTTTCTAGGTCGAGCATTACGAACTATTTTCCAGTACACAGTACATAAAAATGATCGTCTCCTTTCTTGTTTTTTATATAAATAACCATCAAGCAACAATTTTTTCTTTTTGTCCATTGAGAACAAATTGAACAACTACTTTACAATGTTAACTGTAACAGAAACTTTTTCGAAATAAATAATTTGAAGAGATTTGAAAAAGTTGATTTAAAATAAAGCAAAAATAGCTTGCAAAATCTTGTTTCAATGTATTCATTTTTTCAGTTATGCGCACTATATATTCAACTACATGAAGAGGTCCAGCTACATAAGAGCTATGGTGCTTCTCAACAGATCACCAAAACTTGCACCTGTACGTAATGTTTGTTGCTACGAAGTCATTAAATTTGACCAACAATTAATATTTCTTCATAAATGAATTGCTGCTAAATGTTAAACTACACCAATGCGAGGGTTGCCCAGAGCAATCTTGTTATATACTTAATTATTTGGTATCAAGACGGCAGTGTATTGTAGAGTAATATTATTCTTAGTTTATCTATGTATTAGTGCTATAAATGTGTTTTTTGTCAAGCGTCCAATTTTTAATGAGCGAGAATGTTAGTTCAATAATTGCTAACGTAATCAGCCGAAGTAGTGTTGACCTCAAATACATATTCGAAACATTCGTTAATAGCAACCGTTTCTTTGCTTTCGACTTTAATTGAATAACTTTAAAATGATTACATTAGAAAACTCCCACCTAAATATCACTTAATCCATTTTATTGAGTTCTAACTGCTGAATCTCGTTTTCGACATATAAGTAACACATGGTTTCATGTGTTAACATCCCGTTGTTATTAGTTTTAGTTACAGTCGTATATACTTACAGGAGTTTTGATAAATTCGCAGATACTTCCATTTACCATATGCTCATGCTCCAAGATTATTTTTTAACATTTCACTTCTCAGTATCATATAATAGAAACAACTAAATGGTTTTGGGAAAATTGCTTTGACCAAAATTTATTAACGCTACTAACGAAAACGTAATACTGAAGTTCGAGAACTCTATCCAAACTCCGTCCAAATCCCATTCCATTCCCATTTACAATGCTGGTGATAACTTCTACAGAAACGTCGAGCAGACCAATGTACGACACGGACTTAGATATGCATACAACTGCAGGCACCCAATACTCTGCGGCATAATTTACACGTGTTGTACATCCGCTTCTCCCATAATTCGTTCGTCAATAAAACAGTCCTGTTAGAGCATCGCAGCTCTATTTAATTGGATTTTGTTGCACCAGCATCTGAAGTTATCGTCTGCTCATCGAAACGAGAACGTGAACCATCTATGATTCCAAATTATATTTTACAAAACTTCTTTCGCGTTCTTTTGCAAAAAGGCGTAAGTAATACGCAGCAAGTTAAATTAAAAAGATCGCGTTTCTCTCTACAAAACAGAGTTGCTCTTCAAACAAATTCTATATTCTTTCTTATTGTGCATTCTACTGGAATCTTCGAAGATTTCCGAGCATACACGACCCGTGGGAAATTCACGAAGAGAGTTATTCATGTTTTCAGCTAGTATCGATCCGGAGAGTAGTTAATTTGTTTTCGTTTCGAATGAACACAAAAGCAATCATTATTAATCAATTATAATAAAAGTAGATTCCGCCACAGCAATTTTGTTGTACCCAACGCTGCAACTCGATTGATTACCGGGGAAAATATTTGCCAAATGCCATCAAGTGAGTAACTAGCGCAATTACTGTTAAGACCTACAAAGCGCTCCTTACGTTTCACATCGGAGGCATGCGCAGCTTCAATCAATCTCGAATAAAATACGGAAATTGGATTATTTGTACCAACTGATCAATCGCAATTATAATCCTCTATATCGCTATATTTTAATGATATGATACTTTGTCAACAAAATACAAAATTATGAAGACTGCAAACAATAAGCATAACAACTGATTGACCTATGTTTTCAAGAAAGCGACAAATTGTTTTTGACCAAATAATTTCATTTTGCAATACAGCGATAAGCAGCTAATAATGAAATAAACTTAATACTACTTATATAATATGCTTATAACTAGGCTCAGCAAAGAGGGGCAAGTTTCAGTGCCGTGCCGAAAACAACGTAGAGGGGTGAAGCGCGCGGCATGGAGAATCGAGTACCCGTATCAAAGTGCACTTGTTCAGTATTATTCGACTGATAGTTGAGAGTGCTTATCAGTACACACATATGTCGCATGCAGGTACGTCTTGGACACGGCGTACCTCCAATAAACTAGAAAACGTAATAACGAATATGCCGGATTTAGAATACGGCGACGATAGAATTAAATGTGCAAAGTGCGACAACTATTTGACGTGTACCAACAGGTGGAAGTATAAACGCCACCTCAAAAGTATAAAACACTATTCTGCAACCCGTATATGTGTATATGTGTTTATTTTATTCTATTTAATGTACCGTTCACTTTACTAGACCAACAAGCATCTGTCTCCTTCTAGAACAAGTATTCCGATTATACATTACCAAGTCGGGCATCGTTAAGAAACTTTGTGCTATCTGTTCGTGACTATGTCGAAAGAAGAATTAAAGCAGAATTAAAAGATAAAAAATTGTGGTTATGTGTGGACGAAACAAGCGATCGAAAGAAACATTGTATGGTGAATGTGATGGTATGTACAGTGGAAGATTTTGAACCATCATCCCCTATCTTACTTGCTCCCAAAAGGGTTGCAAAATATACTATCAATGAAATTTGTGGTATTGAGGGCATTGAACAAATTTCAAGTTTCAACAACCCAACTTTTAATATTTGTGAGTGACGGTGCCGCTAACATGCTCTCCTTAGGCCGATCTCTTAAAGAAAAGAGTGGGAATCTGTTACATGTAACATGTAAAATCCAGACTTTAAGCCTTATGGCACAATTGATCCCTAAATGCTATCCACGAATAAATGCTTTAACGAAGTCCCCAAAACGTACAAAAAGAACTCACGAACTGTGTCCCAAAGTGCCATGGTTAATGGCTGCGTTTTACTATTGCGAACATTTTGAGGATGTAAAGAAGGTAATTTTACAATTGGATCCGAGACACGCCAAAACTATCAAGAAAAGTGTCAGAAAATGTTTCAAGATAGTCGGGTAAAATCTGGTTTACAGAGTATTCACAAAAGCTACTATGGACTAGCGGAGGAAATTGAAAAATTACAAAATTATTCGATACCGTTTGTGGATTCTGTTCAAATTGTGGATGATGTTCACTCACTCCTATGTACGATGGAAGGCGAAAAAAAATGAAAGTGTAATACGAAGCTTTAAAACTCTTTTATTGACAAGGATTCATATTTTTTCATACTAAAACAAATTTGTGAAGGTGCGTGGAAAGGTCCGTTAAGTTGTCACACAGATTACTTTAAATTTGCAAATATGACATCACTCAATGTGGAACGTTCGTTTTAATCATTGAAAAATATTTATCCCGCACGTCGTGTTTTAGCACGTTATATAATATATTTTTTATCCTTATTTTATGTGCGTCCGCATCGCCTATTCTCACTCATGAAGATCACGATCATAAATGATGCAACTACATAAACGTTACTGAACACTCGCCTTGATACGTTAGCTCGGCCCATCCACGTTGTCCTCCGCACTGCACTGTAGCTTGCCCCACTTTGCCGAGACTACTTATAACGAAAACTACTCAGTAATGATCTCAACTAGGCAAAGGCTGCACCGTGTTGGGTATACAAACTACACCGCCTAAAACACACATTTTCTAGGTGTAAAAAAGAACAGTTTTTCATCCATTTTTTTTCAAAAAGCAATGGTGTAAGAGGCATGCATGAACTAATTTCAAGTCCACTGTCAAAGGGATGAAAGCTGCTAACCTGCGTTTGCTTGTCGAAATATTTGTAACTTAATGTTAAATAACCAATCACTTTTGGAGACTTTCCCATTTTAATTCCTTTATTTGAAATTTTTGTTAGTGATGTGGTGGACTTACCCTCGGGTAACTTTGTCCAATAGCTTTAGCAATTTCTTTCTTTTATTTTTCCTCTGAGCTGATATACATATGCATTATTGTTTTTGTTTCTCCTGTAATTTTGTTATTGTTAGGCGAAATAAAGTTTACTATTATTGTAGTTATTATTAGGGCAAGTCCCTAGTGCATTTGTTAAAAATATTGTGAAGGTTACTTCATGACTAATATTCAGAGCCTACTCGCGTAGTTACACCTCACATATTATAGGATGTAACCTGGCCCGGTTGTGAACCACAAGATTTGAAAATATTTTATTTTACTTTTGTTCAATATTGGTTGTATAATCCTAATTTCTTGAAACGTGTTTCTCTTATAACAATGTCTTGTGTAAAACATATTCATCCGCATGTCAGGAGGAGACGTTAGGTGTAAGTATATTTTGATATTGGACCATATGCCTAAATCGATTTAAAAACCGCTTCGTCATAAACGTTGTCGTGAAAGGAAATTGTAATAAAGGAATTTTTCTATACCCATATGTATCACATTTATGTACATATTTTAAGAAAAATACGATGCGTAGGCATATATGCATGTACAACAATAGAAAATCCCAATATGAACGTATACATATTTCTATTAAATTCTACTTTATATTTTTTGACATGAAATATGCAACAAATCGATTTCCTGTCTACCACTTTAACCATACCTGAGTATATTATTACATATGTTGGTATTGCTCTAGTCAGTACTAAATGCATTTACCTACTTATGTAAAAAGAAAAACACTATATTGAACAATTGACCTAAAGGAAAGGGCATTATTACCTATAACATATAGCTCCAAATAAAACTTGTTTAACTAGTAGATGTAATTAAAAATATGGTGTAATTTACTTTAGAATAATCCTACATATTGGAAAGCTTTATATGATGTGCAAACAGAATGAAAAGATAAAACAGCTTTTATTTAAATATAGATGTTCCACGTTATAAGGATTTAATATATGCATACGAGGCATTAAAAGGCATCATTCCTTTTTAAGCCTTACTTATAAACTTCTATGCTCTAGAAGCAGTTTCACCTACACGACATCTTCAGCTACAACAATGAAATGGGTAAAATGAAATGTTATGTGAATATGAAATGTATATCCATTAGATGAGGGTATAAAATTACTAAAAATTAATAAAAACTAAGGAAGGGGAAGCATTACATTAAAATTGAGATTCTGAGATAATACCAAACAAAGTTGGTGAGAAGACAAAACTACACTAGGAACAGTCATTACCACGTTTAGTTGAGGGTTGAGGAGGAACAAGGAACATGTGACCGTTGCTTCTGGTTTTTTTCAAATATCTTTAAACTTTCATCAGTTGCCTTTTACATTACCCTAGATTTTTAAGTTGAACATTTTATTTCTCCTCTATTTATTTTCTTGTTAATTTTTAGTTCTTCATATTCTTTAAAACATGTAATTGTATAAGAGTAAAAAATGCTTTAATATATAACAATTGATTTTACCAATTTTAGTATTCTAGCTGAAGATAGAGAATAGCCGAAACTACTAGTCATAGAATATATAAATTTATGGTAAGGAATAAAGATGGATAATATTGGCCTAAAAGATATTGTTTAGATCAACTTTTTTTTATATTGTTTAGATCAATGCATATGAGTTACGCTTAAAGTATCCCAGAGGACATAAATATGGTACAGCATTTGAATTCATTTTTCTATTTTTCTTTGTTCTGCCACTATTTGGAAAAAATCGAAAATCCTTTTTTTTTTGAAGAGGTGTTTCCCCCTTCAAAGTAAATTTCGATAAATAAAATTACTATGTCCCGCTCAACATTTAAACCAAGTATCATTAAACTCTGAATTTGACAAGTTGGAATTTTTTCTTATTAATTATTTTGCATAGTATCCATTGACATGTTTAGATATTAACCGCAACAGAAACATATATTTATACAATTACGGATCTAATACACAGTTAGAAAGAGTTGCCATAAATTCTAATTAGATTTAGATTGGAATAACATAGTATGTGATCTTTTTCTGTCAGGTCTTGTTAGTGTATTGCACAAACCAGGCTTGCAAACAGTGCAGTAGCTCGTCAAAGCAGGAACCATTTATGTAACAATTAGGAAATCAACTCCGACTTCCACATACCTAAGGTTCACATATCGAGACTGCAATTTCACAGCTACTCCTAGATGTATTTCAAAAACAGTTATCGATCCTGGTGATCAATGCTATTCACTTTCTTTAATCTACATTTTGATGTAACTTTGTAAATAATTCCAAATGGAACTACATCATTATATAAAGTTTTGAACTAGTAATGGGCACATTCGTAAAATGTAGATTGTCTGCTTTTTTTTCAAGCAGCAGATTTACGTATTTCCAAATCTACACGAGAGCTAAGCTTTTGTAATAGGCTACACTTTGTATATGTTACTGTTATAAGAAAGAAGTAGATTTATCGTAACTTGCCAAGAACAGCATCTTTAAGATTCAAGTACGATAAATGTATATACTTAAAGATCTGCTATGGATGAACGAATTGAAATTCGAATTATTCGGAACGCACGTTTATTCGTCGCCGCCCTGGAGAAAGTACATATGTTAGGCGAGTGTATTTCAAAAACAGTGAAACGTGGAGGAAGAAACATCATGGTATGGGGTTGGTTTGAAGGTGGAAGAATTGGAAAATTAGTTGAAATAGATGAAAGTATGGCAAAAGATGTGTATTTTGGAATCCCAGAAAACGATGTGGTACCAACTCGATGTGAATTAATTGGAGAAGGATTCATTCATCAGCAAGATAACCCCAAGCACAACGCAAAAATTCTTAGGAATTATTTTCAAGACAAAGGCAGTGATCACCAGAGACCTCTGAGCAACCCCGTCGAGTTCTTGTGGGATTGCTTGAATCATAAAGTATGAAAAAAATCTCTGGCTGGTAAAGTAACATTGTGGAATCATCTGCAGGAAGTGTGGAATACTATAGACGAATCGTATTTGGGGCGATCAGTTCCAAGGATGCCACGTATCTGTCGGGCAATTATTAAAGCAAAAGGAGGTTACTTTGAAGAAACATTATAACAGTATATGCTACTTTGTTAATAAAACGTTTTAAATTAATAGGCAAAGCTTGTTTCTTTAATAAATTCCTCGCAAACATTATCCGTCTAGTTTATTTTGTTAAATATAGTACGATCAAACTTATGAACGGTAATGTGCTATTCCTAATTAATGAAATAATAATTCTAAAAACTGACCCTGCTTTTAAATGGTTTAGAAAAAAATTAGACCTTAACTTCAGCAATGAATTCACATCAGTTTTGTTACACTTTTAATACTTATCTAAAAACAAATGTAAGCCGTATTTAAATATAGTATTTGTAATTGTACAAATACGGTCAAAATTACATTGAAACTAATTTCGCACAAAAGGTCGCCCATCTCAGAAAGTTCATCAATAAACCTCTTCCCTATATATTACGTTGATTACGTAACGTTATCAGAGTCTATTTTCACTGACTTCCTCGGCAATTTTTAATTACTGCAGAGAATACGTTCAACCGGATAATTTTTCTCTGCAGCAGTAGAATTTAATATCCAGTTACTTGTCGAGCCGTGTGTAATTACATTGACGTCAGTAAAGTTTTACAATTCGGTCTTCTTTGTGCATTAATCAAGAGTAGTACAATTTGTAAGCTAAAAACTCTTAATATATACGCATATATGCATAAATGTATATATATTACACAACCAAAATTATTTACTCACTATTGCATTATCTACTGTTCTATAAACAAAAATGATTGAGTTAATAAGTTAATGAAATATTTTCTAAAAACAGACAAATAAGTGAAGGTTTTATTTTTAATGTGTTTAACAATAGCATAGCACAGAACTAACAAATGAAATATCGTACGAAAAAATGAACGCCGCATCTGTTAAAGTTAAAACTAAACATATGATCTTATAGTCACAGTCTTACATAAGACATCCACCTCCACTTGAAAGAAGCTTGGAAAATGAGCTCAGATCATTCTCTCATACATCTCACCTTAAGTGACATTATCAGTCAGAAAAAGATTTCTCCAAGACTTGTTAATAAACTAACAAATTGGTTGAAAGTTGTATACATATTCTATTATCTCCGTTTGACAACCACGAAAAAATAGAGGAGCCTAACCCTCGAAACCCGCAAACCAGAAATGCAAGCTCAAGTTGGACTCAGAACAACTGAAGAAAAGCTTCTTAGTTGACAGAACGTCTAGAAATTACCTTACAACCAAATGACAGAGAAGATCTGCAAGCAACATAAAACTAACCAAGAAAACTCAGAGTGAGGCATGTCCCTACAGTAACCGCCATATAAAGTGTCACGTTGCTTATATTGTCGAAACTCTTTCAAAACTTGTTACTGAGAAAAGTTAAATCGATAACTAAGCCAAAAAACCTAAGTTACTCTTCAATTTGGCTTCAGGAAAAGCCGCTCCGTCACAGACCGAATCAACAGAATCCCTTACATACAGAGAAATGACTCTAGAAATAAAGAGTGTTTTCTAGTATATTCTTAGATGCTGCGCAGGCTTTTGACAAAATTTGGCGTTTTCAGAAATTGAACAAATTCCAGCTTCAACAATATTCAAAACTCTTAAGATATTTGTCAGAAAGATACTTCAGAATAAAATAATAGGGAAGTTTTTTTGTTTTAAAGAAAATTAAAGCAAGAGCACTGGAGGTCCACTCTTTTGCTTACTGCATGCCGACGAGACAGCAACTATGACGGTTGGAAAAGATCATGAAGCTGCCACGACATCACAAAAATAAATTAAAACATTTTGAGTTAATAAATTAACAAGATTAACGCATAAACCAAAAATATAACCTACAAAGTTAAATGAAACCAAATCCGTTCATGTCAGCTTCACTAACAAACAGAATCATTACCTACCTCTGCGAGTAAATAACGCTCAGATTCCTTATGCTAATTCTACAAAGTACATGGGTGTAGACCTTGATGAAAAATCCATGACAAAAAGGAAGGAAAGGAATTTGGCACAAGGTAGTGTAAAAGATGCACTGGCTGCTGGAAACAGTCCAAGTTATCGATATACAACAAAATACTTCCTCGCAAGAAGATGTCGAATGACCCTCTGGACATATAGTATCCAGCGTTAGAGCTGTGCCCTGGTATTGAATAACGACTTCCATAAGGCCTTAAATATGGAGACTATGGACAAGACTGTGCTTTAAATTTCCAAATTGTCATAAACAGCAGCTGCTTCATCGCGTGAACATTTAGGTTGCCCAGCTCCTGAATAATGCCAACCGGATACGAAAACTCAAGAGGGTTATTGAATTGATAAGATAGCGCAAATCACAATAGGACGATTTTTATGACACACGTTAGACAGTGTAATTAAGTTTCCAATTCTTAAAACCTTTAGTGAGTAGAAGCTTTTTGATATCACACTTTAGTAAAGTTAGAATAGAACAAAACTCTTCATTATATAAAAGTTATATAAAAGATCAGAAGATAATATTAAAGAAATGCCATTTACTTTTAAAGGAAAGATTAACAAAGCTAGCATCATCTAAATAGAATGTCTTGTATATCTACAAATTTTAAAAAATATTAAGTGGCGTATAAAAACATAAAGCTAACTTTTGTTTTCCTTATACTCACATATATTGCATACAGAATTTGAAAAGTAATTTAGAATAATGCCGAAAAGAGATATATATAAGCTTATTCGTATTATAAGATAAAACATGTCTACATCTACTTTCCATTGTAAGAGCAAAAAGTATTACGTTCGATACAAAAATTCTAGATCGCTTTTTGTTATACAGACATTGAGATCCCTTGTGGTCTAAAACACCACTTTAGGAAAGTCATTTGTATGTGTATCTGCGAATGTGTACGTGACGCGGGAACAAAATCTCTCAAAGAGGGAAATCAAACAACATCAATATTTCACGTTTAAGTTAGGCATCTTCACGCAGTACTGTGGCTGACCGTGTTATTTCAATTACAGGAGACAGTTAAACAATGCCGCACCTTAAGTGTTAATTTTAGATGCAAATTACACTTTCATCATATTTTGAAATCAAGTAAGAACATACTTACATTTTTATACACAATTGAGGCTGGAGAATTCCGCAGAATATATGTTCTTGAGAACGCTGTATGGAACGTGGAACATAAATGCAAATCTATTATACATATTGTAGTAGGTAAAGTGCATCTATTTTGTTATTTATCGAACTATTTAAAAACATCGCACTGTCAAGGTCCTATCTCTATGCTTGTGAATACATCTGATTAAGCACAAGCTGACATAAATACCACCCACTCGAAATTGCAAACACTTTGCAAAACATCTATAAATGTGACAAGGTTGTTACAATCACACACGATAGGGGTACCGAATCAAACTAGAAAGTTCCTATAAACTTAAGGTTTTCAAAATACCTATGTCAAAAACTCTCTAAGTACAAACTAGTCATTCCACTTACGACATAACACATGGGCTGAAAAGTCCCGGGCCTAACAAAGAAAACACGGTTATTTTTGGTCCAAAATTAGCTTAATTCATCAACGTAATCTCCATCAAGAGCAACGCAATCATTCCAGCGCCACTCTAACATTTCAATACCACTTTTATAGAACGATTTATCTTTTACCACAAAATAGGCCTCAGTTTCAGCGATAACCTCTTCATTCGTGCGAAATTTCTTACCGGCGAGCATTTTTTTGAGGTCTGCGAACAGCTAGTAGTCGCTGGGAGTCAAATCTGGCGAATACGGTGGATGTGGGAGCAATTCGAAGTTCAATTCATGTAGTTTTGCCATTGTTTTGATTGACTTGTTACACGGTACGTTGTGTTGATGAAACAAATTTTTTTTCTTTGCCATATGCGGTCGTTTCTTTGCAATTTCGGCCTTCAAACGCTCCAATAACGCTATATAATATTCACTGTTGATGGTATTTCCTTTCTCAAGGTCACGCACATCCCAAAATACCGAGGCCATAGTCTTTCCAGCCGATTGTTGTGCTTTCGGGCGTTTTGGACGAGGTTCACCAGTTGCTGTCCACTCAGATGACGATCGTTTTGATTCCGGACTGAAGTGATGGATCCATGTTTCATCCATTGTCACATATCGACGCAAAAATTCCGGTTTGTTACGTTTAAACATGGCCAAACACTGCTCAGAATCATCAACACGTTTTTGTTTTTGGTCAACAGTGAGCAATCGCGGCACCCACTTTGAACAGAGCTTTCTCGTAGTCAAATGCTCATGCAATATAAAGCCAATACGTTCTTTTGATATCTTTACGATGTCAGCTAACTCACGCAACTTCACTTTTCGATCATTCAAAACGATTTTGTGGATTTTTTTGATGCTTTCTGGTGTTACCGCCTCATTTGGACGTCCACTGCGTTCTGCATCATCGGTGTCTCTACGATCACGTTTGAAGTACGCAAACCAACGTTTTATTGTTGTTTCTGATGGAGCGGAGTCCCCATAACACTTTTCAAGCCAGTGCTTCGCTTGAACGGTATTTTTTCCCATCAAGAAGCAGTGCAAAATTAAAACACGAAATTGTTTTTGATCCATTGTTTTGAAAATAACAAAAGTAGCGTGATTCTTAGCACAATAACTCACAAACTAATGAATAGAATATCATGAAATTTTAACAGCTGTCTTTTGAAGGTTAGTATTAACTGAGGGAAAGGTGACTGCAATAAAACTAGCGTCATTTATGTGTTAGGCCCGGGACTTTTCAGCCCATGTGTTAGTATACGTCCCGAAAAGCTAGAAGCGCTGGAGAACTTCAAGATCTTTGAATTCAAACTTTTTTTTGATATTAGAACTTTTTAGGATGTAATAATTGAACATAACATTTCCGTATCTCCTACCATCTCCTGGGCCAATGCCTCACTCCAACGGTAACAAACCAAATCATACATATATAGCATAAATAACACTGATCCTAAATTTGATTCCTGATGAGCTCCAGATGCTGCAAGACTTAAAACCATTATAACACATGGGCTGAAAAGTCCCGGGCCTAACAAAGAAAACACGGTTCTTTTTGGTCCAAAATTAGCTTTATTCATCAACGTAATCTCCATCAAGAGCAACGCAATCATTCCAGCGCCGCTCTAACATTTCTATACCACTTTTGTAGAACGATTTATCTTTTGCCTCAAAATAGGCCTCAGTCTCAGCGATAACCTCTTCATTCGTGCGAAATTTCTTACCGGCGAGCATTTTTTTGAGGTCTGCGAACACCCAGTAGTCGCTGGGAGCCAAATCTGGTGAATACGATGGATGTGGGAGCAATTCGAAGTTCAATTCATGTAGTTTTGCCATTGTTTTGATTGACTTGTGACGCGGTGCGTTGTCTTGATGAAACAAAATTTTTTTTCTTTGCCATTGCGGTCGTTTCTTTGCAATTTCGCCGTTCAAACGCTCCAATAACGCTATATAATATTCACTGTTGAAGGTATTTCCTTTCTCAAGATAGTCGATGAATATTACACCACGCGCATCCCAAAATACCGAGGCCATAACCTTTCCAGCCGATTGTTGTGCTTTCGGGCGCTTTAGACGAGGTTCACCAGTTGCTGTCCAGTCAGATGACGATCGTTTCCGGAGTGAAGTGATGGATTCATGTTTCATCCATTGTCACATATCAACGCAAAAATTCCGGTTTGTTACGTTTAAACATGGCCAAACACTGCTCAGAATCATCAACACGTTCTTGTTTTTGGTCAACAGTGAGCAAACGCGGCACCCACTTTGAACAGAGCTTTCTCATAGTCAAATGCTCATGCAATATAAAACCAATACGTTCTTTTGATATCTTTACGATGTCAACTAACTCACGCAACTTCACTTTTCGATCATTCAAAACGATTTTGTGGATTTTTTTGATGTCTTCTGGTGTTACCGCCTCATTTGGACGTCCACTGCGTTCTGCATCATCGGTGTCTCTACGACCACGTTTGAAGTCAGCAAACCAACGTTTCATTGTTGTTTCTGATGGAGCGGAGTCCCCATAACACTTTTCAAACCATTGCTTCGCTTGAACTGTATTTTTTCCCATCAAGAAGCGGTGCAAAATTAAAACACGAAATTGTTTTTGATCCATTGTTTTGAAAATAACAAAAGTAGCGTGACTCTTAGCACAATAACTCACAAACTAATGGATAGAATATCATGAAATTTTAACAGCTGTCTTTTGAAGGTTAGTAGTAACTGAGAGAAAGGTGACTGCAATAAAACTAGCGTCATCTATGTGTTAGGCCCGGAACTTTTCAGCCCATGTGTTAATGTGTAGTTTAATTTTCACCAGATTAAAAAAAAGGAAGAAAATAAACCCAAAATCAACCGAAATATGAGAAAGTAAACGAGATTTTACAGGTATTAAAAACCAGTAAAAGACTACAACGGCTTAGTTGCAAGTAACAATAGTCGCACAGATATGATGATTCTTAATGATTCTGGGGCTTGTAACAGTTGATTGTGCACGAATAAACACGTGTTGATCCAATGAACGAAAAAGAAACATGTGTTATTGTGTAAAATCATTATCAATCAAATCATTATTTTTGAAATGCTTTAGGGAAATTAATTAAAACAGAAATTAAATTATAGTTTTGAAGATATTACATATCACGAAAATTTTTGTAAGTGCCATTAACATAATGACTGGAAAGTAGTACTGCAAAACGCCTAAATAATGTCATATAGATTACTACATCCATTCTGACCATCTTAGAATACACATGAATTCCAGAGAACTACAGTCTCTGATCTGTATAACTACTTTAGAATTTAATCTAACACTCTGTCTAACATCGGACATGTATTGCCAAAAACCAACTAGGAAGTTATTATTATTAAAATTTAGTAATTAGCGCTTATAGCAATCTTTAACTTTGAAACTATATTTAATTTGGACAGCAATTCATAGTGGGAACGACGATCTTCTACATGTATTTATCAGTAATTGCATAGGAATGAGCAATCAATGATATATTATTATATTTTAACATAAACTTTCAAAGAAATATTTCGAAAATTCTATACTTTATATATAGAAACTGCTGTGGAACAATATGAATTTCTACGTCTACGTCATTAATCAATTAACATGAAAGAAGGGAAAGGAAGTAATATAGTGCAGAGAGTAGATCGTTGAAAAGAATAGTAAGTAAATTCAAGACCAATTTCTGTAGTAAACAAATTTAATAAGTTAAAAGTAGGGCACTATCAGCAAAGCTGTTACATCTCCCTAGCACCTCCACCAATAGCACATGTACATAACCCTATAGAGAAGTTCGATATGTTGTAAAACTTGATTTCATACAATAGATTTGAAATAAAAATAAGATACATACGAAAAAAACAACATAAATGAATTCTACAATCTTATAATATTGTCCATATTGTGTCCTGAAATTTGAGCATTAAAATCGCCCGTACTGTGACAGATTCAATGAGTAACTGTTCAACATGTATTTGTTTTGTATAAAAATTTTCGCCTTAGTAATTTTCTATAGTTTTTGAAACCTTCGCAAAATATGGCACTTGAAATAATGCCAGTCTGCATTATGCTATTTGATTGTATTCTAATAAACAACTGTATAGCGTGACGTAAATGGTGTTTACTAAACAAAATTATACCAATTCTTATCTTATGAAATGTACATATACTTCTAAACCGAAAGACTTAAGGTTTGACAGCGTCATCTTCCAACCTGCTACAGCAAACCACCACAGAAAAACAGTTAAACAAGACTGGTAACGAGATGCGGCGGCTGATGTACAATTTATAATGATGTTAATAATGTGGCATTAGGGGAAATAAATTGTCTTTGGGAAAGCGCGCAACGCAAAATGGCAACCGGGGAAATGCCAATGGGCCACTCGCAAAATTTAACAAATGAGACGAAAGGAGAAATTGAACGAAACAATGGGGTCGACTTGGAAATATTAATGAGACGGACATTTTTTCCTTTACTTTGTTTTGATAATCTTTTCCCTTTTTCCTTGATACGATAAGATGTAAAATATCGAGGAGAACCGTTTCTATAAAAATTGAGGTTGATTTCTTACTAAATATAATTCAAAAAATCTCATCAAAATTCCAAGTCCTAGCTTACTTAAATTAATAATCCATCAAGTATTTTTTTGTATATAAGTAATTAATAACAAGCTTTTGATGGTGCAGACAATTCATCTAAAAACAGGGATAAATATAGAGATAATATGTTATACAATGTAAAATATAAAAATAATACAAAACATAGTTAATCACATAATTAAGTTAGAATAAATTGTGTACGAAAGCAAATCGTGTTTACCAAAATTTCTTAAGCAAAGATTCATAAAAATTGTTCGTATCACGGCATTATGGAGATTCCCTTATGCAAAGTAATATTAGAAACTTTACAAATTATCGATGAATGTAACATAGAAAATGAAATCTCTCCAAAAAATTACACGATTTTAAAACTTAATAAATATCCAGAATACTACTATGTTGTTCCTACACCTACAATTATTTCCGAGTTTCATCGAAATCTGAAATTCCTGGTTACCAGCGTTCCCTTGTAAGAATGTAGCCACTCGACGAATTGCACAAAAACTCACAAATCCTGTAAAAACAGTATCTTTTAAATGGCAATTAGTGCACGAAATTCCTAATTTGCATGAATGGCAGGATAGAATACTATATAATTATTTATATATTATTCTAACTGCAGTACAGATGTAACATGTATATGTACAGGTCTATTTCGTTTAATAACTTCATCTATTCCGCTTGAGATAGGCTAAATGAGAAATATTTAATTATTTTAGCGATAGCATGGTATTAAAGCTAAGTAAATACAAATTCTTTCATAATTGATATATTCAATAATATTACTGCGTGAACATTTGCCTTTCATTGAAAATAGTTTTTAGACAACCGAAGTTTTGAAATGACCAATCCCTCAATGTACCGAATGCATCTATTTATGATTTGTATCCCCTCTTATACTTATGCAAGAGCCTTTTACTCGTATCTACGTTAACCTATTTCAGTCAGTTTTATTCAAGTAAACCGTCACGATAACAAGCAGCAGTAAAGTGTTTTATAAATTTCGAATGCCGTGTATATAGAGCTATAAAACATAAATCCTCTATATACATACAGTATCGCTAATAAGTTTAAGACCACCTTGGGAAATGTGTATTAAGAAGAATTAAAAAGGAAGCAACACATTTTTAATGAGAAGAAACAAAATCAATAGCATCTACGTTGTAAGCTGATTACATACATATTTCCCATGCCTGAAGAGCGGAATTCTATTTATAACATAAAAGAAAATTTATACCGCGTGACTTCTGTTACTTAGTCAAATTAAAATAGGCGAGAACTAAAAGAATTATCAAGAATCAATGGAATTGCAACTAAATGAAGAGAAGCGCATCTATAAAAACTTCTGGTGGAGACTATTATAATAAGCATCATAAATAAATGAACAACCAGTAAACTTAGATATATTTTGGTGAAATTTTTAGGAATTGCATCTGCATTTGGTTCGTACAAACAATCCATGAAAATGTTAGCAAGATACATTCGACCAATCAAGATAGCACTAGCAATGAACTAAGGAATATGCAATTCGTTACATCAGTAATATTATTAAACCAGTGCTAATAGAATTTTTTCAACGAATGGTAGACCTAATTTTCCAGCAAGGAAATGCGCAGCCGCTTACCGCGAGTTTTACTATGAAGTTCCTGCATATTGACGATGTTAATCGCTTACCATGGCCTTTTCCTTTGTCAGACGTGCGGAATATAAAATTAGACAACTACCCACAAACAATGCAGATGTTCTTCAACACAATCATTTATTCACTAGGAGATTAGATAAATGCGTAAAGAACAGAGGAGGCTCATCGCAAAATTCAATGCTTCAGGTATAACAGAAAAATTTCTTTGTGCTATCCAAAATATTCATGGATTACTTAGTCAAACCAAAAAGTTAGTTTGCACTTGTTGAAATTGGAAGGGAAAACTAAATTTCCATGAGCGATTTGTGCGTATGAAAGAAAAAGGATGTCCAAATTTGTACCAATTAACTAAAATATATAATTATCTTAACTCCCTGGGTACGCATAAAGATTCATGTTAATAATTCCACAATTCCTTTTAAAAATTTGTACATCAATATAATTCGCAATATTAGGTATCAGAAAAAATCGTAAAATCTCTAAAACTTCATTTTATCCAGCTATCCGTTTTACATGCCCTATTAACTAGGATGGTATACCAACTATATAAAACACCGTAATTCTGGGGGCAAAACACTTGCAATCAGTGTCAAACAGTAAAGGAAGTTAAAAATCATATTTTTTGCTCAATTTAGTTTAGTTTTAAAACGAAACAAATCGTATTAGCAGAATCAGTTGCAGTAAGAATATTTTCACACTGTAAAATGCTTATCTTTTTTGGAAATAGCAACCGTTAAATCAAAAAGTATTAAATTAATTGGTTATTAATTCAATAGTACTTGAATAAAAACGTACTCTAAATTTTTTTCAAGCTATATAAATTTCCTCAATCTATCATTTTTGGTCGGATGTACCCGAAAATCTGGACATTTCCAAGCATATCTGGACGTTGGGGATAAACTAGTATCAGGGTAACTTTCCCTCTAGAAAATCGTGTTCAAATGCCTTTCGTTGAAAGCACACAGAATATATTTTAAAGTCGTTTCACTATATCTAACAATATTATTTAGTCATTACAAAACTTGAAAATAAAAATCCTTAAATTTCCATTTTAAACACTAACCAGGTCTCTAGAAATCTGGATGAATATATGTATGTAACTTAGTACGTAATTATGAGTTGCACTAGCTTTACAGATATGAACTTATATACGCCCTTCAAACTTTATGGGATTATCCTACGTTCCTACTTCGCTAATTGAACACCTGAAACTCAACAATATAGCCAACAGGCTAAAATGAGTATGCTTATTAGAGTCCTCATTTCCAAGGGTTCTGTTCGTAACATAATTGTATATGAGCATTTACCATTATATCTATTACCGCAAATTTAACGAAGAAAATAATAGAGATATTGCTGTTTACTATCTATCGGTAATGATATTGCTGGATATTGGATAGAGTAGTTCTAAAATTATGTTTAAGCAAAGACCTTCAGCCGTACAGCAATTTCGATTTCGGTAGTCTCGGAAAATGTATTAGATTACACCATGACACAAGCAAACAAGTAAATTTATTATCGGTAAGTTGATATAACCAATAACCCCGGCTATCGATTCAATTTTGCAGCGTTCGTCTTTATAGGTAATAAACGTATTATTTTTACCCGACGAAACGGAAACGGCAACCGTGATCCTGTTGCCAATCGGTCGTGACCGGATTTGGAAATTAAGAGAACGGTATCATCCTTTAGCGAAAATTCCGTTCTCCAACCGCTACGTTTTTATAGTAGTTCCAGTGGAAGATATACCTCCGAATTTCTTTTTAGCCGGTCGCATTCATACGCGGCAGCTATCCTACGCCCCGGAGCCAAGAGTCATGTTTCTCTTAATTCGTTTTATTACTCACGTTTCGTTTTTGAACTCGTCTACTTTTCGGAGATCCATTTGCGGACTTGCCTCTTCCTTTCGTTCCCTTCGTTTCACTACCCTTGCTTTCGACGGACCTACGTGACATGTATTTAGTTTACTTTATGAGACGCCTTCCTCTCTCTTCTGAAATCTTATACTGAGCACTCACGGTTTGAATCTGAGAAGGCACTACCTTTTCTTTTATAGAGAGCATGTCTTTGTAGAGAAGTTTTTTACGTTGGTTTAAGAGACTTATAGCCTTTCAAACACAACGTCAAAAATAAATTCGGCTTCTCCACAAAACTGTATCAAATTCCTTCAATTATATAACCTCTTTGTTTTAAAAAAAATCATTACTCATCTAACCAAGGATATCAATTAGTGTGATGTTGGCTTTAGTACTTAAAGAGTCCTCTTTTACCTGCGCATTTACAGTTGTGAAATCATAAAGCGGAAAAGTAAAACTTTATTAGTTTAAACGGTATTACTAAATTCTAAAAATTGTAGTAATGTGTCACTGTGGAATGACTCTTTACTTTTGACTTCTACAAAAGGACACAGTTACTTTTACTAGAGAAATGTATAAAATTAATTGAAATAAACACTAAAATGAAATACTAACTTTAGATCCATCAATATCATTGAGTTACTTGAATAACTGCCTGTAAAGGTTTCACCATTGATAAAATTAAATTTCGTATATAATCTTCATTAATACTGTTCCACGCATTTACTAAATCCTCTCTATTTCTCTGTTGAAAATATTTTCTGCAACAAAAACCCAGACTCTTTCCATCGGATTTAAATCCGAACGGCTCCAGGGGTCAATAAGTTAAAGACCGAGTTGAATATAGCACTATCTGTAGTGTCAAATTTTAGCTAAAGAGCCATTAACAGTTACAGAAATGTATATTTTTACCGACTATATCGCAGACCGATCAGCAATACCTCAGATTAGAAAAGCCATATGTAATATAAACTATTATTGATATTATCCATGAGAAAGGCTGCTCAATTATAGTCAGTAACGATAAAAACAAATCTCTTTTTGTGGCAAAGTGGAAATATTAATCGTGTTTCGCATTACTTTAATAAGTCGTGTTATAAGTTTGATGATCCGAATGTGACCTTCTTTAAATTACCAAAAAAACGTATGTTGTGAAGAAAGGTTTATACAATCTTATAGATGGGAATGTGCTAAATTTTAATTTCTTTTTTATAAGACCAGACTTTGTCTTAATGGTTGGCAGATAAGAATAAAGGGTGTAGTATTATTAGCAAGAGAACTAAGGGAAGATTATAGCGTTGTCAATTTATTGACCCGACACTTGAATCAAGTTCCATTCGAAAACTTCTTCCCTGTTATAAGACAGCCACATGGTTGTTGTATAAACTGAGTTGCAAGTATTTCGAAGCTGCCTGCTAATTAAAATTTTGTAAATGATTACAATGTCATGTTTATTACTAGAGACCGGATTATATGCAAAGCGCTTATACATATTTTATTTTATTTATTTATTATATTTTACGTCTATATGTAGATGTATTACACTGATTAAAGTTAATTAAATTAATTAATTAAATTAAAAATTAAAATTAATTTGCATATAATTCGATCTCTATTTATTACCTTCAAAAAGATATTCAAAGAGAAGTTGAAACCATGCCTTCCATTCCTTCAAATACTATCAATTCTGGTCAAGTTCCATATCTACTTCAAAATACTTCAGTTTTAGATGAAAACGCAATTTACTATATTTCAGGTTATTCTTGCAGAAAAATTTGCAGCCGCAATGATTGTGGTCTTTGTACATTAACTATTTTGGATAAAGACAAACTTTTGATTGGAAAGCACCAAATTTTTACATATTTTCGTCAAACTGATATTAATGAAGACTTATTGTTTGCTTCGAACGGAATTTCTAAATTATCGAGTTGATACAGAACACAAATAATACAAAACTTAACTACATTTTAAAAAGACACGCCGTAATTCGAGACTATTCATTCGTGATGTACTTAATATTACTGTTAATTAATGTTGTAAACAAATGGATGTTTTATTCTTAATAGCATTTTTAAAAATAGGACATTATTGGGCAGCTTGGCTTGAAAACAGAAATAAAAATACTAGGTTCCAAAATAATAATTAGAAATTAAAAAATATCTCTAATGAATACGCTATATATGAATAACGATTTGCTGTGCAAATAATTAGAAACTAGTATAGTTACTTTCTAGTATTTACTTTGCTTATATGATTTATGTTATTATCTAGTGTAAATAAAATAATTTACAATACTGCTTTAAGTTTAAATGTATACATATTTCTTATAATTACATAAATTAATTCCTATCTTTATGTTAGTGATCTCTGTACCGCTCCATATGCCATAATGCACCAGTACTATCATAGCTAATCCACCCCCACATATTACATATAATCAGCCACAACCGGTGACGTTATGAACATATCACCTTTCATATCGGTAATTTTGTGATCGATGCATCCGAAGACGTCCATTATTGTTATGATTGAGAGATTTGTTCATCTAAGAAAAGAACTGTCTTCTAGAGGTCTTTGCTAACTGTTTTCGAAGAAATGAGAAAGCGCTATCAGTTACAGTGCAAGTGTTGTTAAATTTAACACTGTTGGTAAGTTATTTACTATGCTGCAGTTTAGATAGTGAAGAGCATGCACTTCATTTGTTGCAACAATATATTCTATTGTCTGACTCTTTTGAGTTACCGTTATTGTAAATATTCTCTGTATGTAGTAATTTTTTCATGTTATTTTCTCTTGCATTTGTGTTTCTTTGGAGTTCAGCATTAACTTAGATGCATAACCTGTCGAAGATATTAAGAAAACTAAATATTCTGTTCAAAAGTTCACATGGAACTATAGACATTTCGCTGAGTGTGGTATTCATACCCAGAGCTTATAGCTTCCCATGCAGCTATTCCTTCCACAAAGGATGAGTACTGACTCACTCATTGAAGCAAGCATTTGACCTAAATATATGCTATGATATATATATATATATATATATATATATGTATATAATATATATATAACGTACTAATGTTCGTCTTTAAAACAGGCAACTTTAGGTAAATGAAACAAAATATGATACATACTGTATCCAAAATGTCTAGGAGCATTTTTTTGTAATAAGAGAAACTCATTGAAAACAGTCGAAATTGAAAATGATTTCATCATACATATCAACAGAATAAACAAGCTTCGAAGAACTGTTATAATTTTAACGACATCCAAGCTCTCCTGGCATTAGGATAATTAATAAATATTATTATTGTCGAATCATTATTTATCGCTGACTTTTATTTTTATTTGTGTTATTAATCATATACCCTTCTGAAGAGGTTTATTGTAGATATGACATGGATACATAAGAATTAACAAGGTATTCACAGTGAAAAACATCCAATTAAGGCAACATTTATTTTCTACACAACGAAATGAGCTTCTGTGGTAATTTATTATAATTTAAGTAACATTTATCCATCAAGTTCTTGAAAAAGCACAATTCGTCTTCTTTAAATTAATGCTCACCATTTTCAGAAAGTACCTAGGCTTAACGATGCATCCTTGCAATGTTTGCCAGTCAGATTGTACCCACGAGAAATGTGACTTCTGATACTGCAAGCCGGAGAAATGCAGTAGCGTAAATTTTCCAAGGAACACCATAATCAGGAGGTAATTTATTATTTGCGGGTTGTAGGAATCCTACGCCTCGACTAGCGCAAGTAATATAAAATATGATTATAATCTTGGCGTTTCCAGGCTCCATTATGTTTCTCTTGCCATTTACCGAAGAATATTAAAAATGCCCGCGCAGTTAAATTTGAAAGCAGCGAGATTGGAAGGTAGGAAAATGCTCCTATGTTCTTGTTGCGCTTATATAATGAAAAGCGTTTCATTTTACACAATTGCCAATACTTGATCTAAGAATATGCCAAAATATGAGTGATCGAAATTATGTAAAAAAGTGGAATGAATCAGTAACAAGAAAGACTTACTTCTAAATCCATATATCGAAAAGTATATGACTTATTTCGAAATATATACATCGACAATCATGAATTTACCAACGCCACAAAAGCTAAGTGTTAATAGCACTTTCCTAATTACCATTGTTGAAGTACAACTAGAGAAGTGGGTATTATTTACGTCATTAAATGGAAGAAGATAAAAGGAAACATGAAACAAAATGTTAAAGGCTTTTGACCCATCATTTCAGAGATTGCCTTAGAAATCTATTTATGTTATGTATGTGTTTTCATTTTTACACATATACTTAAATTCAAAACTCTTAATATATGAAATCTTTATATATATATATATATATATATATATATATATATATATATATAAGAAAGTTCTTTTTAAAAACTTAAATCTTCATGTTAGCCGACATGTACAACACTTACACAAGTACTTACGACTACTAAGTTTGTCGATTTAAGGAAAAGAATCATTAACTTTAACCAACTTTATCGCCAAAACTTTGTCAGAAGGGACGTACAAACGATTAAAAGCACCGAAATGGACACCTATCTGGACTGCGTAAATACACAATTGACATTTGTCGATTTCCCGACCTAAGTGATGTGGATGCATACACCACATGATACGTGGTGGGTGATACGTTCACTCCTACGGGAAGTACACCAAAATTGCTTTGTATTAATTAAAAAAGGATTTAGTAGAATATTTTGATTCAAAACACCAACTATGGCAATAAATTTACAACATTCCAACCACCAGCATTAATTATTTCACCAACAAAAAATGTACAAAAAAATTATCTCTTATATAGGTTTTTATATCTGCATCTACATTATTGTAAATCGAACATACATAACCTGTTCTTAATATACTTTCATGGGATATATGTTTATTGCGAAAACAGTTTCTAAAAATAGCCTAAATTTGGTTTACTACCCTATTGAGGTATACATGTACCGAAGTTTCCAATAAGAGCGCAAGATTTGAATTGCCCGTCATATTTCACAGTCATACTAACACGTGATTACGACGTGACAGAGCAAAGGTTGACAAATGCGAGTTAGTAAACATTATTACATGACAGAGCGGCGCGTCCTGATTGTCAAACATTATTATTAAAATGATGAAAGTTTGATTGTCACCACTCGTAAGGTATGTCCAATATTTTGTCGACAATATGTTCCTAATTTATCTATTGTGAAAAGAATAATCGAATTAATTTGGTTAGTGAAGTGAACCATACGACATGAGCTCGTAGAGGTCGTAAGTTCTGAGACGTCTATTCGTCGTTGTGCGCAGGAATTGGACATTACAATAGCCACTCTCCAACGTATTCTAATTAAAGATTTACATCTCCACGCCTACAAAGTCCAATTGATTCAACAACTTCTGCCAACTGACCATGCACAGCGAAGAGAGCTGAATGCCGATTTTGCGGACAAAATCATTTGATGGCCCAATGAGGCCCATTTTCACCTCGATGGTTTCGTTAATCGGCAAAACTGCCGCATTTGGCTCTCAGAAAACCCACGAATGATTCATTAGAAAGCAATACATCCAATACATGTCACTGTCTGCTGTGCATTGTGGTCTGGAGGAATAATTGGAGCGTATTTCTTTGAAGATGAGGAAGTTAATGCAGTAACGGTGAACGTTATCGTGTTATGATAACGCAGTTTTTTGTATCTCAATTGGAAAATATTGCTCTTGAGAACATGTGGTTTCAGCAGAACGGTACCAGATGTTACACCAACCGATAAGCATTGATTGTCGCAAGTTTACTTTTGATCGTGTTATTTTCCGGTTTAGTGACCAGAATTGGCCGCCACATTCTTGCGATTTAACAGTTTTGGACTTCTAGCTGTGGGATTATCTGAAGTCACAGATTTATACCAACAAACCCGCAACCACCGGAGCATTAAAGATCGAAATTAGACGCTCTATCAATGAAATACCCCTACATGTTATTGCAAATTTTGTCAAAAGAGTACACATGTGCCAACAAAGCCATGACGGTCTTTTACAGGATATTTTATTTCATACATAATGCCCAAATGTATACATTGTAAATCAATAAATATTTAGATAATTTGCTACACAAAACCATGTTTTATTGAATCTTAAAATTTTACTCTCTTATTGAAACACCCTTTATTATGTTTAGATTCAAAATTGCAAATACTTTAAATTCTCCTCCCTAATAGTAAAATTATCAATCTCTTAACTTGGATCAACTTGTTTGCTTGAACAGTAAGACGTTTTTCCAGGGAAGTTGTTTTGTATTGATCCTGGATTAAAATGTTATTGAAACATCCTTTACTTGCAGTTATCAGCGTGTCACATACCCATAGATTAAACTGCTCTTGAATGCATGATTTTGACCATGCCGAGGGAAGACACTGTTGCAAAGAAGTGTGCGAATTCTTTGTTTTTCTTAATCTCTTGCATCCTTCTTTATGTTTCCCTTTATCTACTCCTGCTGAGATTGCAATAATAATGATTAAAATACTTGGAAACTTATCAAGGGAGAGGATATATCTCCGCAAACCACCAAAAATTTGTACCCTCTTCTCCAACATTAACTATAACAGTCCCTCATATGAAAGTTTACGAAAATGCAATATTTCCTAGAATCTAATGCTCATAAGATTTGCACCTAAGTAATTACAAAGATCTTCAATTTGTATTTCACTGAACGCAAATTGATAATTCTACGGTTATCAGAATATGCACTTCCCGAAACGTCATCTGAGAAAATACTATATTCTGGTTAATAATGCCTTCCGTTTAAAAAGCGGAAATCATTCAGTCTGTTCACGAAAATTAAATATACATATGTATTGCATCTTAATTTTTTTGAACATACTCCAAGTATTAGATTGTTATACCTGATAAATAATATGAAATACGTTTTTGCATAAAACATGAACTAATGTCATTGCGATTAATGGTAACAACGTAACTTCTTCATAATTACTGTTATGAGGACTTAATTTCAAATCTAATATCTGCTTAGCAACGCGTAAATAAACACCTCGCTGCTAGAAATCAATCTTTCGACCTATAGAGTCGAGCGCGATTCATTTATCATTTCCTCTCGTTTCGTTCTGATCACGAGGAACTTGATATATTAGGCGGTCTAGGGTTTCCATGAACTGGCGGAAGTTGACCAATTTTGTAATTAATTTCTAGACGGAAATAAATAAAAGGTATAATAAGAATTAAGTGACGTTATTGTCAATGTTCATTATTGCGTCTGCAACAGAAATTCTAAACAATCAATGCGAATTATTCACATGTTATTACCGTTAATCTTTTAAAATAAATAAATATCGATTATTACCTATGTATATGTATAAATTTTTGCTGGTTTAATAAGCTTTAAAAAAATAATTTCCAATAATGATGTTCTAACTATTGCACCCCGTTTCCAGTCGGAATTTAAATACAGTAGAGTCGCGATTTAATGAACTATGCTCGAATAAACTACCCGCTCCAATGAACCACCAAAATTTTACATTACGTCGCGATACAACGAACATTGAAAAGCCCCGATACAATGAACAACACTTCACCATAAACATGCATGTTTAGTGTCGGGGCTTTCCCTAAATATATACCTTAACGTATTTCAGTGTATAAATAGCACCCCTTGCATAAAATTAACAGTGCTATTGTAAATAAGTAAGTATATATATATATATATATATATATATATATATATATATATATATATATATTTAATAATCATGTTAGTGAAATTGGTTGTTATTTGAAATTTTAATTTAATTTAATTTCGCGAAGAAAACATTTAAAATTGGACGAAAAACTTGCGTGCTTCAAAATGGGAAACAGAGTAATAGAAGTACCGAAGAAATATGGAGTAACAAACTCCACTATATACGGAATAAAGAAGAAAAGACGCGTGATCTCTGAGAGAGTTACAAAAACATTTGCTGGTCCAGGTAAAATGAAAAACTTTAAGAATATCTACTATGCATGCAAAGGTAGAAAAACCTTCTATAAATGTCCCAGTAAGTAGTTTTATGTTACAGGAAAAGTATAAGTTCTGCAGAAAAAATGGATGAAACATCGTTGTTTACTACCAGTAGTGGTTGGTAGAACAGATTTAAACGACGCTACGGAATACGACGGAATGCACCAATATCGGCGAAAAAATATCGTCTCATCCAGAGTTGCTGGATCCATTTAAACGAAAACTAAAAAAATAAAATTGAGGAGCTTGCTCTATTGCCAGATCAAACATATACTGCGGATGAATCGGGTCTTTATTGGAAGCCTCTACCGAACAAGACCTACGTTGCAAATATAAAAAAAATGCACCGGGCAGAAAAATTCCAAAGCAAAGAATTACATACATTCTTATTGTGCACGAATGCAACAGGAAATCATAAACTGCAGCCTTTGGTGGTAAGCAAATCTAGAAACCCAAGATGCTTTCGGAATTTGAATTATTTATTATAAAAGTTCCAAGACGGTATGGATAACAACTGAAATATTTAAAAGCTGGTTCCATGATGTAGATATTTATTCCCAAAGTACAGCCGAGTTTAAACTAAATATTTACTAACAAAGAATATGGACGTTTTCTTTTTTTCAACCTCAAAATAGTGAAACCCCCGAAATAGTGAATCGGCTGTGCAATCATTAGTTCACTAGATCGGGACTCTACTGTAATGTGTTTAATTTTTAGCAGTGCAATCAAAGTAGAATTTATTCTCTTTTACTAGCAGTTTCAATACTGAAAAACGTAGTCATGAAAGCCATGAATTAGTTTGTAAAGAAACGCGAGGAAAATAGAATTTCCTGTATTTTCAAAGAAAGGAACATCAAACCTTGACAATAATCCACGTTGATCTACATTACCAAAAAGATAAAATCCATAACGTTTGAATCACAAAAACTTAACGAATCGTCTTTGCACAGATTCCAACATCCTATGTGAATATCACACGAAGATCAACGTGTTCCAATTTCTACTTTACGAGTGAATAATACAAAGATTTTAAGGCAAAAATAATTGAAAAGTATATGGCAATTCCGAAATATAAAATATCTTGCAGTTCTGCATGAATACTATTATTAGAAATGTCGATTCTAATACATGCCCACTATACAACAGCAAGACGATAAAATAGACTTGAAAATGGTAGGTAGAAAAATGTACCATAAGAGACTTGACAAATTAAGAATTCTTATCGTTAGTGTAAATAACGTTTTATCGAAAAACGTTGCTTCACAATACATTTTCAATGATAGGCAATGTAGTTTGCAAAATCTCGTGTCCTGCGCTAGTGTTTTTATTTTTTTATAGTTTGTTTTCTGATAAAACTTTCCCTTTATGAAACGGATATGTCATAAAAAAATCTCATAGTACCTCTAAAGTGATACAGAATTAATTATCATTACCACCTCATAAACAAATATATACATGTTTCAGTTATAATTAAATTGATTATAAATGATCACCCTAAATAATTTGGTTCCCTCTATTCAGCACCATTCCAAGAACAATAGCTTCAAGCATTATTCAAAACACCATTAGGGTGTAGCCAGCTTCCTACCTGTCAGAGCCCCATTCTACCGCTGATGCTAACTACTTTGCGAATAATTCTAATATTAATTATGATTAATTGCTTCCTTTCACGCTTAAATATAATTTTTCGAATATCCTATAAATTCCATGCTTAGCATATCTTAATACGTCAATACTGGACGGAATAAAGAAAAACAGAAAGCCGTCCAGAAGTAGGAGAGGAGAAAATTGACAGAGGGAGACGTTCGAGGGTTACGGGGTAGTCGAAGCAGAAGGAAATTGGTGGCAAGGGTATCGGAGCGTGTTAACATTGCAATAATGAGATCATCCACTTACCGGTAACTAAGTTGGCGTGATGAAACTGGCACACGGCGTCCGCTTCATACCAGGAGATGCGATCTCGGAAATAGCGGTAGAAGACGGGGAATCCCTCCTCCGGTAGCACCCAGGTATTACTGATATTCACCTGAAACCAAGCGGGAATATTTTCCTTCTTGGAGTTTACACACGAATGAAAATTGCTGACAAGTAAGATCGTAGAAGTTAGTTATTTTCCTTCTTACACTCTCCATAGAAGCTTTGGTAATCTCGCGAGGAGCGAATGAATGGAAACTTGTTAGTAGTTAATTTATTTTCTAATCGATTATTATACCCGCCTGTTCAGAAGAATGCAATATGCTTAGAACAACGCAGTCTATTACCATTTATTTCCAAACGTGCTTCGAAATTTTCCTTTTTGACTTTAATTTTACTAAAGAAATCGATCAGGAAAATCCTCTTAGAAAATCATTGCCATTTACGAAAATATTTTTGACCTATTAACTATTGAATATGCAAAAACTATCCGACAATATCTGGATTTCCAAACAGAATAAAGCAAAAATTATTTGAAATACAACATTTTCTCTTCTTATCTTGAAGCACATTCGATTACACTATATTTTGAATAGCACGTCACTTTGGTAACCACATCGGCTTCATATGCAAGAATGAACTCAATTAACTCCATTTTCATTAACTTATATTACAGCATCCGATGTTCAATTTTAATGTATTGTTACGGTTTATTCACATGGGCCCCTTACTTTGAATAACTCCATAAAAGGTAAATTCTTGGAGGTCAGCTAACAGTTGCGTTTCTGACATTACCATTCTGTAAAGTTCTTTTTGTGTGTGATAAGCACCGCAACGAATTCATAAACTATTTTGCCTGTCGTAACCGCAAGAGCCTTAAGATAAGCGAACTACTTCCGGACCGTGTCATGATGAGATATAGACATGTAATAAGAGTAAGAGGAAAAGAAATAAAAAGAAAGAAAAAATGAAAAAAGGGGGGTGAAAAAGAGGAAAAGATGAAAGAGTAAGAGAAGGAAATAAAGCAAGGAGACAGAAAAAGGGGAAAAGAAAGAAAGAAAAAGGAAAGTGAAGGAAAAAGGAAAAGGTGGGATCTCGACGTTTCGCCTCCGTCGCAGGAGGCTTCTTCAGAAAAAACAGGGATACCAAAGTGGCATGGTAACTCGACATGTAAACCACGGTATAGGCAAAACCACTTTGGAAGGTCACGGTAACTCGACGTGATGATAGAATGCGGAACAGTGCGTGTGGAGAGGTCCATAACCTTCTTACCCCAACAATTTATTTTATTTTATCTAACCTGGACCAGTACGTATTTACATCACTCAATATTTGTCTCGTATCTCCTGTACTTTCGCAACTACCAAAGCTTCTCTCGAACCTTCTGTGAATTTAACCGTTTAAAGAAGAAAAATAATTTAATCCAAAAATATGATTTTCTTTGCCAAAATGTGGATCAACTTTAATGTGTACTTGTACTGTGTGGCTCTTCAGAAAACTGCTGACACTTGCAGTGCCGGTTTCAATTCTAAAGTTAACGCAATCTTACAATGATGTAATAAAATACATCAAATAGAACGACAAATGTTCAACAAATTTGCATCCCCTGTAATACTGTTTTTAACAACAGCAATACTCTTGTACATTGTTGAAGCTAAGTACGTCTACTCAAATCCTCTTAGTAAATAGGAAAGTAACTTCTGTAATGGTAATTATCGCTTAAGTTATCCTTCTGCTTGAAGGAATCTAATTACAGTACGCAACTCGCACTTGAAGAGAGAATCAGTTCTAGCAGCCATGTTTACGTGCCTGCAAATCGGCTGAAAATGGCGTAATGACGTTGCAAGTTCCAGATATTATAGTGGAAGAGAAGCGCAGGCACCTTCTGGGCAAAACAGCCCTCGTACATGCATGTATGTATGTATATAGCGAAGTCATAACCTACTTTAGTATATTGATGCTCATTTATCTCTGAATTAAATTCCTATTACAGAAACGTCAATATATAAAACCGATTTACCATATGCATATTTCACTTTTTGTTCAAGTCCATGTATCCAATTCAGTGCATTTCAAGCGATATTAAATTCTTGCCGTTGATATTCCCACGTAGTAACCAAATGAAGCCATTCACCACTTAATCTTCGTAAAACTCGCATGCTGCAGAAAATTTCAGGCTTCTAATATTAGCCTTAGTACAACGTAAAGCGTTATTCGTTTCAGCCCTGGAATTTAGTATCCATAAATTTCTAACTTAATTGATCCTCAAATTTGCATAAAGTATTATATACCCGTTCGAGCTTAGTACCTCCTAGACGAAATGAACTTTTTGCGATGGGATTTAAAAATCTGGCTACATTTTCTGAATAGATTAGATTAATATTTAAATAAATAGAAACAAGGTAGTAACTGTCTGTATTTTAAACCGTGTTCTTCACAGAAAATAGTAAATAAGCCATTGCTTAAAATTTTTATGCACATTTTTGAAGTGTAAATTAGCAGCGCAAAGAGCTTTATGCAACTGCATCCAGTCGCTGCACAGAGCCGAAATTTGGAAAAGAATCTGGAGCTATCTGGTATAAAACATAACTGAATTGGCATATTTTGTGTAGTTCTCTTATTCATATCTGAAGAATGAATTGTAGTAAAATGTCTCAGAATTATTCAGAATAGAGTTAGGATTTTGAATTTAAATTTGGCTTTAAATAGAAGAATAAAGGACTAAAATTCTGAATCAATTTACAACCTAAAGTTTAGGCAATGATTTATATTAATCCCTATTATTTTTAACATTACAACTTAACTTCATATAACTGCTCGTGATGATCTAAACATTACGCCAATTGTACGATCCAAGCTACGACACAAATGCTTGCCAAAAATACTAATGAAATTTCTCTCTAATGTCAAGATGTACGGACTGTAAGCAAGAAAGATAACTTTGTGTAAATTCATGTTTAATTTTTCGAATTTAAGTTAGGGATTTTGATAAAATTGTTATTTTTGAAACCATCAATAACCAAGCTTTGTCTAATGGCAAACAATCAAAATCAAATCTCTATTTTTGCTTAGTTGTTAGACAAGCGTGCACATCATACTTGATATATTAGCCAATAGTTGTATCCGTGATGCCATTATTATGGTAAAAAATATATAATTTCTATATTGGAGATATTAATTTTAACTTTGGAATTTTCTAACTGCAACATGTATGTGGATGCATACCATACATTTTGACAATAAATTTAATATTTTTTGATATAATCTCATTATCTACTATCTGAGGAATTTAGTCTTTTAATGTATTATAGGTAACATATAATCCATAAATTTACCCACTAGCAAGTCCTGAAATTTTTCTTCTTCAAACTTAAATTGGTGGAACAACTTCAAAAACGTGTACATTGACTTATTTTGTGTGGCGTGAGTGGCAGCACTTAAGTATAAGTGGTTCAGTTTATGTTATGACGTTGACATGCGATTGTCAGATTAGGTTTTGACAATTAACTACACACACACTTTTCAGTTGGAACAATAAAAAGTTTAATAATAATAAAGAATGGTTACATTAAATGTTGCGCATGGTGTAACATAAACTGAACCACTTACACTTAAGCGCTGTCACTAACGCCACAGAATAAGTCAATTTACATGTTTTTGAAGTTATTCTACCAACTTAAATTTAAAGAAGAAAACTTTCATTACTTGCTAGACGGTAAATTTAATCGATCATAAGGTAAAATGAAGAAAACAGGATAAGTTCGGTTGTAATTAGAAAGGTAAAAGCTAAATAGGAATATTAATTGTAATATACATAGCTTCCCGAAACTTAAGCTGCATCTCCTTTATTAATCTCTATATTGACTTTCCTTTATAATTTTATTAGTACTTGAGCCACCGTCCTTATGTCAATAATTTCAGAACCACTACAATGAATTACTATTAATGTTTTCAAGTATAATTCAGATATATTGAGAAAGTCAGAACGTTATGGAAAATAGATAAACATGAAAGCAGAAATGTGAAGTTTTCAGCTCGCATCTTTCTAAATGAAATTCTTTCCCCTAACGTCCTCGATTTTCCGCATTTGGAAGATGACTTGTCGCCTAGAAACTTTCCACTAATGACCGGCATCCATTACTGTTATTCAGGCTACTGTGCTAGTGAATAATATGTTTGTGCCCTTTTATATTCTCACCATGTTATTTAGCTTCACCATCGCATAAATCTACTTTATTTTCCAATAAACTCCCTGATCTTCAAGAGCCCTTGCTTTTTCTCCATACATCTCAGATTGAACAAGTAAACATGGATATTTTTTTTGCTACCTTATTCATTAATTATTATTAAATAAATTGAAAAAGGCAAATTAGCAAAGTTATGCAATTGAGTGGTAACAAACAAAAAAGTTTCCAAACAGTTCAAAAAGAAGTAAAATAAAATACCATCACAGTTATAAAAGATACAAAGAAAATAATAATAAAATAAAATGTAAAGTAGCATCTTCAAGGACTGGTAATAACTTTTTCGTTTAAAATGGATTCTACACTGAATTTTAACAAGTTTAAACGATGCGTGTCCTACTTTTAATACAAAAAGTCGTACATTTTATTTGTAGGTAAATTAGTAAAATCTGCCAACATGATACAATAATTATGCGGAGTATCAACTTATTATTTTAAATAATCCTTGCATTAAAAATCTGATAACGTTTAATGATACCTTCATAAGAGCAATACTTCAAAACCTGAGTAAAAAGTTTTTTTTTGTTATAGAACGACTTTTACCTTACATGAAACAATTTTATATAAAATTATTATTATTGATATCATATAGTCTATATAGACTATATGATGTTAAAGTATTATTATGGAATTAATAGGTCAGTATAGCTTAAAATGTACAGCGTGTTCTATTTCAAGAATTAAATTTATATGTTTCTTGATAATATAGAATTAAAGTATCGCAGTAAATTCTACACCACACAAACAAAAAATTTATTCGGAACACAACGTTTCGTGAGCACATGGATTCTCATTGTCAACCGAGTTACGGACTGAATAGTAAAAGTATATTAGTTTGCTATATTTCGAGTTCTATGAGGACCGTTTTCTTTTTCGAGTTTTAGGACATTAAACAATCACGTCAGCGGTGGGGGACGGGGATGCCCAGAAGATGAGTGTGCATCTGCCCCCTATAATATATGCCACTTGCAACAATCATTACGCCATTTTCAGCTGAGTTGGAAGCATGTAAACATAGCTGCTACAAGTGATTCTCCCGCCAAGTGCGAGTTGCTTAGTGTAATTTGGTGTCTTCAAGCAGAAGGAAATAGTGCAGCTGAAATTCAACGAAGAATAAGCCGGGTGCACGGGGAAAACTTTCTGGTGGATGGTGTTGTGCGTGAATAGCGTAGGAAGTTTGTAGAAGATTGAGCCGATGTTCCCGATGAAAGGGGACAATGACGCCAGGCTGTTGCATCAGAAGACATTGTTCGACAGTTGACAAAATGGTTCGAGAAAAACGGAGGTTTACCATCTCTTTTGTGAACTGAAAAAGTGGCTAGGAGGTCAGAGCCTCCAGAGTACAGAGGAACTTCAAAACGTCACGGACCATCTCAACTTACTGGCGGCAACATTCTGTGCAGAGAGGATTGGAAGGCTGGTCCATAGTTATGACAGCTGCGTCAATATTCGCGGTGATTATGTAGAAAAGCAGCCATGTTTGTACATAAGTCTTGGAAATAAATTTATTTTGTTATTCATACCTGTCTTATTTTTATGAGCTATCGGAGGTTGAAACAAACTGCCCTCGCAATTATTAGCTTCTACAAACTATTAAAAATATATCAGAATGCAATGCTTCCTACGTAGGCTTGACGGCTTCCTAATTACTAGTAAAGAATGTAGATTTCTGGTTTGAAACTGCGTCGTAATTGCAGAACTTGCCGACGTTTCACTCTCAGTTGAATGGAGCTCCTTCTGCGCTGCTGCATATCGTATCGCTGGTACTCTTCTCACACCAGCTATACAACGTACAAAAATTACCTGGTTTGTAAATTTTAGGTAGGCAATACATTGTTGGAATAATGGGGTTTGAACTTATTACTTTAAATTTCAGGTTGCTATTAATTAAATTGGGACAGTTCTTCATAGTATCTATGGTACCCCTTATCACCTAAGGTAGGGTAGGTAAGGGTTAATTCTCTGTACGGTCCCCACAGTCGCATTGAGCTGATGTGACTGTAATAACTATTTTGTTTCCTTTATCCACGTTTAAGTAAAAACACGGTTTATTTCTGAGACTTAATAATTTCTACATTTCTCCTATCTATTTTCCATGTTTCTGGAAATCTTCATTTTGCACGCGTTCCTAACAAAATGTTTCGTGGCAATATCCAGATTTTTAATGTTTGTTTCTATATTCTTTAGTGGTGAGCGGCCCAACAGCTATTTTAGCTTGCCACAACCGCATGAGTCTTAAGGTGTAGAAAAGTGTGTGTAAGGTGTTCCATGTCCTTGCTACTATACCCCGACGAATATTGGACTCAGGAACATATCGAACCCGCCCAGAAAAACACCACTGCACCAACGTCTGTCAACGTTGGTCTCAAACGCACGACGCCTGATTTGCCAATTGAGATGCAATTAATTCCTAAGCGGGCAACTTGGAACCTCGAATGCTAAATTTTAATCTTTTATTTAGAAGATTAATTTCGTCTTGATTAAAGGTATCTGAAAATAATTAAAAACTATTCACGCCGAGGTATTCCATGAATAGACTAACGTACTTAACTATTTTGAAGAAATTCTATAGCTGCGATAGCAACCGAGATATAACAAAATTGGATACAATCAAAATCTAAATATCATGACTTCGGCACTAATTGCAACAGTCATGATCCAATTATTTTTCTCGGAAAAAGGGTCTGATTTTTAATACCTGTTATGATTTCCGAGATATCTTATGCAAATATTGAAAATTTATTATTAAACGATAAATATAATATTGCCCGCAACTAATGCAAATACTTTCCGTCCAGTAATATAACAGGCGGTGTATAATACCGCCGTAATAATACAATAACTGCCTTGCCGAAGTGCTCGTAAGGAACAAGCAAGCCGGAATAAAAGTTAATACTTAGTTTAATAGCGCTATAACGCTATATTACCTCTCAAAGAAGGTAGTTATTAGATAACACTCTCTAACTCTAATACATTTACCGTAAATGGAAGCCATCCTAGCTTCTTAGCGCGAACTAACGTTGGACATTAATTGACGCCAAAACTATAATTAAATTTCGCTGAATTTGAGTGCCTTCGCCCGTACTTAGAAGCTAGTAAAAGTTGACGAAGTTTCGAATCTTTCATTTTCAATATATGTCTTGTTGGGGAATAATTTCGATTTGATGAGATAGTAGTGTTGATTGAACTTCATCGATTTCGGCCTTCGTCGTCTTTCTCTGGCATTGATGTGTCATCTACAGAAAATGCTTCGCATAATATACCTGCGAAATGTAATATACACGTAAATATACGTATACATAATATTTCCACGATATTGAAAAGAATTTAGATTGAACTTATGCAGGTGATAAGTGTCAATATCAGAAAAAATATTGATTGGGGAAATCCTAAAAATTAATATCAATGAGGTCTAAAATATTTTCACATATCCACGATCTTTTGTTATATCAAAAAATTATTTTAAATAGCTTAATATACTATTGCATTTTGGAGTTCTACATAATATTTTAGGTCAAGTTTATACAAGATTCCCTGCATTCACATTATATTACTTACAGTAGAACTAGAACGTACAGGTATTTTATTGTTATACGGAAAAGGTGACCAAATCATAGCAGCACCTCCACCAAAATTACACCTCATCGCAACTCCAGTGTACTTATGGAAAATGGTCGATAATATCTGAAACCACCAGATCTTGTCTGAATAATTTTTTTCTTTTTGGATAGTACTATATTTTACCATTGATGATCCCATCACATAAATATTTCAGTCTTGTTTCTCTGTGGTTCTCCAGAGAAGATGAATTTGAAATCTTTTCTACTCATCAATAACGATATGGATAGATGAAATTTATCATACACGTCTTTTGGTTACTACTTTGGTTGTCTATCGCCATATGTAAGAACTTATATGTACATGAGTATGACTGTTATATGATTCTGGAATAAGTAATCTTTCAACACGCTTAGAAGATTTCTTGCTGGAGAAGACAATGCCTGACTTCGTCCAATGTCTACCAAACTCTGAGGAACAAAAGAAATTTCAATGGTATTCAGAAATGCAATTTCAAGCAAACCCCAACTTTTACCACTGATAAATATTTACAGGACATCTAGAAAATATGCAACTATGGAGATATCGCTAAGGGTACAATACAATTATCGTCTTGCTGCTCATTCGATATTACAGTTAAAATACTTTAGTTTCAATTAGCACAAAATCAATACAAACTAGCATTCTCAGTCACTTCTATATTTATCACTGGGGGAATCTCATTCTGACAAAAGCTACGAGTATAGTCTATACAAATTTACGTTTACATTACTCTATAGTTGTTCATACAAGTTTTCATTTTTTCTCTAACGGAATTGATTTTCGATGGTGAAATATAATCTTCTTTGGAAACGAATTGCAGGTTATCCATTGCCTTTCACTTTTCCGCGATGTCTTGAAAATGTCTTGAAAGCATAAATCACTTTTCACCTTCAAACCGCATTTAATTATCCTTTGCCAACTTGTGTGAAGATATACACATTTACCAAGTATATACCACTAAGTTCCTAATTACATAAGCAATATTAAGTTTGCTTGAGTTCCATTTTAGCTCAGAGCTATTTAAAACTACCGCTTACTGGTTCTATACCATCAATCTGCGAATACACTAAAGCTTTACATACAATTTAGAGAACGGCAACATATACTATATATATACTGGGTGTAACTCACAGAAAGTCTTTATTGACATTACTCTAAAACATAATTGCTGTTGGAATACAGATAATTATAATATCGTTAGTAAATAGAAATGGCATTAAATTATTAAATGTTTTTGTAATACAACAGTTATTGAATCAAGTCAAAATGTATAAAAAGTATTAAGATGCACACGAAAAACCTCTAGTTGTGCTGTGTATTGTCAAAAATTTAAAGTCAATTCCATCTTTAAAAGACTAGAATTTTGGACCTAGACTTACTGAATTCTTGTTTGTGTTAATAAGAAATATAAGTGAATAAAATACCTTACACCTTTTTTTAACACCCCGTATATACAAATATCTTATGTCAAACAAATATACATGCTATTTGATTTCACTACCGTACTAATTCGTGAAGATAACATGATCGCATCGCGAACAAAAAGACCGAACTTTTTCAGAGGCACCGTAGCCTAGCGCCTTGTTATACTTTGTTGGTATTGGCGACGACGTCATTATACCGAAGGTAGCTCGTTGTTCATATTCTTTCCGTTATGATATTGTCACGCACAGACTTTTTCCAGCATAATGAAAAAAGTTTTCTCGTATTATGTCTTGTCACAGAAAGCTCAAAATTGGCAAATGACGAAGTGAATCTCCTCATCTTTCTTTTGTATACGTATTTCCTTCTCAACGTAATGAGTTTTCCTTTTTATGTACGTAATATAATGTGATTTCATTAGGAATATATAGAAAACCAAATGACAACGATATAAAAAATATGCGTTGAGTAACTGAAAATACCCCAATCTTTGAAACGTTTTCAATTTTCGAGTGTATTACTTTTTGCTGCCTTTGTTAAGTTTTGATTTGTTTGTATGTATTGCCCTCTTAGCCGCTTTTTTAAAATAGAATAAAATTTTAATTTTGGCTTAAGTACTTTAAATGTCGCAATTTCAGTTTAAAAATTGCTTAGAATAGAAGTAATATCACAGGTTTTTTTATTAAAAATGTTAAAACTAAACGAGGTACATGGATAATAAATACATATAAAGTCATATAATCGAATTTATGCTGAAAAGGAATATGTTCCTACCATGAACTAGGATCCATAAACATTACCTCGTATAAGAACTTAGCGCTCAGCCAGCCTATTTTGCAACTTGACTTTTGAAAATTAACCATATATGATCAGCCATATACGCATATATACATATGTGTGTGTTCTCCGTTTTATTCTATTGGGTTGAAGCATGGACACTTACCGAAGCCACAACAAGGAAATTGGAGGCATTTAATATGCGGTTATATCGCAGGATACTGAGAATACCGTGGACGGAACAAATAACAAACATCGACGTTATGAGAAGGATCGGAGAAGAAAAGGAATTGGCTATCTAAACGAATCGAACGAATTTGAGCTTATTTGAGAGGCAATTTTACAGAAACTTACTTAGTGATGTACGATAGTTTTCAATTCAGTAAGAATAACTTTAAATATTCTTTAAAAAATAAATAGAAGTGCATAGTTTTTCATCCGAGAGTAGAGAATATACCTTTTCCTGAAGCTCTGAGTTATACTTTCCAACATATCTGGTATACTTGGTAATTAAAACTTTTATAAATATATGCAGCAAGGCGTTTGTTATCTTTTAATGACAAGAACTTAAATTACTAAAATTAACGCTATAATTATCCTGTTTTGTATTTCCATCCTTCAATTATCTGAACACAAATTTATTCACGATCGCGGTTAAGAAACTTGCAGAATAAGTTACTTCAAATGATAGCAGTGAATACAAATTGTTTCTAACCGAAACTGTAAAACCTTTACGACTGAGTTTAAATGTTAAAGGCATGAGTAGGAACATATCATTTTGTTTTTCTTCTGCATTTCCTTTTGATTTGCAAAAGTTCAAAATCTGGTACATCTGAGGGAATAGAATCTGATTCAATGTGTTATTTACACAAATTTCTGGAAATATTTGAGTTGCATAAAGAAAAAAGATTGTGGGCATTTTTGATTTTTAATTTCTGCAAATTTTAGTAAGGGCACTTTTATAAACATCTGTAATGCCTGCCTATACATATGTTATTATATATATAGACCACATTGATGTTGGACACTCCACTTGCAGTCGAAATACTTTTTAAATTAGCTGTTTACTTTTGTTACAGTTGTGGGAAAGGGTGTCATGAATAATGGTAATACAATTTTGCAACTTCAGAAAACATTGGTACACGTGAATATTGGGAACATCTAGGAGAAAACATAGTTCCAGTTATTTATATTACTAGAGTAGTAAAAACCTTCATTTACACTGATTAAAATGTATTTTGATAAGGCTGGCTGTAACTTCCCTTTCAGTTAATTGTTTATGAGGGAAACCGTAACATATAGAACTTATGGACGATTTGATTAGGTTACAAGTTTGATGTGTTCTTTCTTGGTTTATCTTCAAGTTGTAAGGCACACGAATATTGATTAAAATTCACCCAATAATAATCTTTTTATTAGAAAACTAAGCTATAGAAGACATCGAGAAAATTTAGCATTGAATATACGTTGACGGATGACAGTAAATACGCGGGCGTTCGGTGCTTCATTGTTTTGGAGATACGGAATTTTGAAACTTGATTTAGGCCCGGTTTTATCAAGCATAGTTAATTGAATTAGCAGTTAATGCGGCGTTAGAGTTAACAATATCGCATCTAACAAGAAACATCACAATACCGTAAAATATACATATGTGTAAAATATTAAGAACTCAGTTACTTATTACTAAGTAGTGGAGTTTAGTTTCGCAATGGTTGCATTTACTTCAGTTCATCAACATTCACGCGAACCTGAATGAACTTATCAGCAAAGATATACTTTGAGGCATGTTCCATCTAATTCAATGTAGAAGAAATCGACCGTAGGCTTCAGGAAACAGTACAGTTTCAGTGGCACATATTGTACTGTTTGTAAAAAACCAGTGGAATATTGGGCGTAAGTCATGTGTCTGAGAAATTCTTAAAGAATAATTATTTCGTCCCTATAACCTACAAAAAATCTGCGGATCCAGTTTTTCAACTGGCTACTACACGAAGTTAACTTAAATCCAGATTTTTTAAAAAAATATGTTCTTTAATAACTTAGTAATTTACATAAATAGTTAGTTGAAAATCCACATAGGGTTCACAATCAGTTTTAATTTTCCATTAATCTTCGCACAGGCATTGTAATTGATTGTCTTTTAGGACCATTTACTTGAATCGGTTGAATGGTGAATTATGCCTTAATTATAAACGAACTACATCCGGAATCGGACCGTGTCATGATGAAATATATAGAAATCAAATAAGAGTAAGAGGAGAAAGAATGACACAGTCCAATTCCGGAAGTAGTTCGTTTGCTACCAACTCTGGCCGTGGAAGCCTACGTATTTATACCTTAATTATTTATGCGAAAAATTGAAGGAGATACTGGAGGATATACCATTAGCTATTATTAGAGGCACAGACTTCATGCGTGATGAAGCTTCGACCCACGTTCCATATATCGTGATGAACTATTTAAATAAATGATTAAGCAATAACTGAATTGGCAGAAAAGGACCTGTTATATGGTCATCCAAATCTCCAAATTTAATTCAGGATTTTTTTAACTGGGTATACTTGAAACATTTTGTTTACGCCATGGAAAAATAACACAGGAAGTGAGCTTTGGCAAGGAATTATAGACCTCTTCCAAGAACTAAGAAATCTAAAAGATTAGAACCAAATACGCGAATCTCTTCGATGACTATTGTTTTGTGTACAAGACTTAAGATAACAATTGAAAAGATCGATTGCTTGATAACAATAATTCTATTAATTCTTTGCATGCATATCTAAACTTCATTTATTAAATCATATTTCCAAAACAAATGAGCATCAGACATAAGTGTACGTGGTGTAGAATTTTTTGCTCCGTGGGCAAAAGAAAATCCTTATAATGATAAAAAGATAAGACCAATGCATCTGTCATCATGTTAAAATTATACAATTGTTTCCTCAAATTTCAGTCATGTCTATGGAGACAGAAGCAGAAACGGTATGCGTGCTGATGGGGTGTAGGAAAATATACTGAAAGCATAGTATGGAAAGAAAGAGAATAGAAAAGGACAACATCGTAGTGGAACCAAAAATTGGACAAACCACAACGCATTATTACTAATATCATTTAATTGTGTATAACGTACATCAGGGTTTCAGAAATGGTGTCTTACTACGATTATCTTGCTTATAACAACATCTCATTGAATGTTGACGAGCCTTGTTCAGATTAAAAAATATTATAAACAACGTTAGAAGCAAGACCTGTTAATGCTTCCTCTTTACATTTTGCTAAATGTACAGCATAGCTCAAACATATACATAAATTAAACAGAATAAAGAGCAGCCTAATATGTTGATCCAAAATAATGACTTGGTCAAACTGGGATATCGTCTTACTACAAAGAATAGGAAATTGAGTTATGTTTTCCACATTCCACAGTAATCTTGAAAGATGGGGGACATAACTAAAGATAATAACAACAAAAGCTGTAAACTTTAGAAATGGAAGAAATAATATTCTTATGAAACTTCTTAACTGAAATTTTTTCCCTTAGAACGAGAAACCTTATTAACCAAGTTATATATTTTTTAATCTATTAACTGGTGGTTTAGTGGTGAAGCATTATTAGAAGTATTAAAAAATTTTCTTCCACTCATCTAGTCTGATTTTCTATTAAGCATTGTCCTACTCACATGAATTTTGACTGTGTTCAAACTATTCATTACTGTAGCTAGCTAAATCTAAAATTAAATTGGCACTTTAAATATTGAAATTGGTAATGTTAATAAATTTTTCGTCTCATTAAACCTTTTTAGCAAACCATGTGAGTAAGAAAACTTTTAGATAATGCACTTCACACAAAATCGATATAATCGTATGGTAACGTTAAGTATACTCAAGGAGGAGAAGACTAAAAAAGGAAGCAAAGCAACTTGATCTTAAAGGCCCCTCCGCCTTGCGAGGCTTTTTTCCGGTATGCTTTACAAATAACTTTCAGACAAAGAAAAAACAAAACAGTATCATACTTCCCTCCTGTATCGTGAACAGAAGAAGCTGCACACACATTCCGAACCCTTTTTGTTCAGAATCGCAAGTGTCAGCCCAAAAATTTTCCCATTGTGTAGTCTTTGTTTCGCTCCAATACTCATCATCAAAGATTTACAAAGAAAGCGGGCAACGGAATAAACGGAGCGCGTCAAGCGAAAATCCGCATCAAAAACTTTCAACATAAGTCACCTAGATAACTTTTTCCCTTGCGCGAAAGGCGTTCGTTAAGCTACAAAAAAAGGACTACGAAGAACAATGAATGATAAATGAAATGAGATGAAAAAGGACCTCCGAAAAGACTGAAGGAACGTCGAAATTACTGTGATGGGATTAAAACGGACAGGCAGATTACTAAGCTATAAAACAGGGATATAAAAACAACAAATGTAAAAGAAAAAATCCTGCCTCACGTTTTTTTATAATTATTATTTAATTAATTATTACACGGTGACCAACAAAAATAATTAATCAAACAATCAACATCTTTGGAAAGTTTACTATTTTACCTAAACGTTCTAATTAAATAATTATTAGCATGCGTATTTTACATAGTACAGTAATATTGAACAAACGATTTTTTTGTTTAATAAATACCTCGTAAATATGGGGATAAACATCCTCATTTAAAATCATTTCCGCAGATTTTCTTAAGTACTGCAAATAAGTTTAATAACTAACTTACCGCCCTAGCCGACACGTCAGTGAAGATCGTAGTCGCGACTACGAAAAGTAAGGCTACGCGAGTTTCCATGTTTCACTCGTGAAGTTGCACGCTCAACTGAAAGCTCAGGAAGCTCGCCTGACACGCGAATGTGAAATAAATCCTGCTACGGCTATGACAGAGCTTTCCGCAAGTGGCGCTGCAGTCTCTCTACGGAAAATGCCGATAAAAAGGGGAGTTATAATAAAAGGATACTGCATTAGAATGTAGGAATCTCATTTAATTGATTTTGTTTATGTAGACTACAGTATCCTGTTATCAAGCCACGTTGATAGTTACTATTATAAGCTTCTTGTTCCACATCTATATATTTAAAACGCTTTCAATACTGGTTCCTGCTTGATCGATATTAATGGTTTCTTCTTTTAATAAATTTGCAAATATGTATCGTCAGTAATTTTTATACTTTTAAATTGCGAATTTGACAGTGTTCATAGTCTCCAATGACGATAGAATTTATATAAGAATTATACCATATTTCAGCTACACGGTACAGCGTTGTTTTCTAAGGACTGTATACCTGTTCTTCTCTCTATCAGGAAATATACTAACGTTATCCATTTCTACAACCTAGGTGATCAAAATAATTTGTCGACACAAGGATTAAATTTACGAATAATTTTTCATTCCAAAAAGTAACCAAACTATCGTAATATGAATATTCGACAGAAGCCCGAAAATAATTTTACTTAACTTTTAATTCTTAAATTTGTACTGGCAGTACGTATTTCCCAGCTTGCAGACCGTGTCTTGAATTGGTATATGTCGACGTTTCGCCAAACACTGAGGCTGGCATCTTCAGGACAATGTTAACGGTTCGTTGGTCGTCTGTAGGTATACCTATTCAAGACTACGCCCTAAAAGCCCGGAAATGCGTACTTCCCGTACAAACCCAGACTTACAAAGAGTTAAAGACGGAAGTTAACTTTATCCAGCTTTCTATTGCTGCTTCCATCTTGTGGACTCCATTTCTAGACACCCCAAAAACTAGTTTAAGGATCGGAATATTAGTAGAAATAAGTTTTAAAAATATGAAGGTAAGTAAATAATATTTTTATTTCGTCTACCGATGAAAACACTGATTTAATTCCCAAGGCAGAAATTGTGAGGATTGTATCGAATCCGTCATAGACCGAAAAACCATACCTGAAAATCATGGGTTAATTCGACATTGGTATTCAAACTACATTTCATCTGATTCATTTTTTTATAATAGACGTAACCGTTTTTTCTAAAAAATGTAGGTGATATGTTTATTTCCTTTCTTTTGCACAATTTTTCTCTCCCTTGTTGACTGCCATGCGCATTACAGTGCGTATTTGCTTTGCAAGATCTTAAAAAATTATATCGGTCCACCAGCTTTCCTATCATAAATAAACTTTTCGGTACCTACCCCTTATACTCACTTCTTTAATATGTTTCAAGTACTTAAAACTAATACCAACATCTTCCGTCGATTTATTATTATTATTTTGTTTTATTATTATTCTGTTTCATATCATCTAATAAAATGTTCTAAATTGTCAAATATTATATAGTTTATATGGAACAGGGTTTATTGAATAAGTATATTTTAAACTCCGATAGTGTCCATTGTTATTTTAATAAGTTGGTCCTTTGAAAATAACGAAAATCTCCATACGTTCAAAAAAGGATTATGCCCAATTTATTCATGGAATAATTTATTCGAGGCCTAAATTAAAAAAATATATTTCAGTAGAGCACAATAATGATCTCAAGATAACGAAGCAGTAATGGAAAAGAAACAATAACCAGATAACGTTAAAACTAAAATGACTCTAACCAAAGCGATAAATTACATTAATCACGAAATGATCATTACTATGTAAAAGACATCAAATGTGAATTTATAATTAATTATGAAGGCTGCAAAAACGAGTGCTTTGACAGTAGTATACGGCTCGGTTACTAGCAATATTAAAAATAATTTTATTGAATTGTTATGTTAATAAATTGCTCCTTTGAAAATAGCGAAAATTATACGTTCAAAAAATGGGTTACAAGATCCCCGCTTTAATACCCCTTAAAAAGCTATTTTTTTGTTTTTTTTTTACATAATGAGAACAAAAATTATATTGATAAAAGTATGCCATGGAATTTGAAAATGTATGTCGTAGCTTATTTCATTTTCTTGATATAATTCTGACAGGTTAAGTGTCACACTGACATTAATATTTGACGAAATATCTGATACATAACGGTGAAATGTGTATTTTAAGCAGTGATGAAATAAAAATGATTTACATATTTGAATAACATTTTAATTTGGAGAAAAAATTGTGAGAAAAAAGTGCTGAAATAACCATCTCCTTGTTTAATGCACAAGTTTACGCGCCGTATCATGCTATCATGTGGCATTTATGGGGTTATATTTGCACATTCTTGAATTACGCCTCGTTGCAGTTCTTGCAAATTAAGTACAGAAGTTTTGAAAACCTTATTTTTTAAAAGAGAATACAATATAGTCCATAATAGTCAAACCCGCTAACCTCGGAGGAAGCTTTCTTTATAGAAAATCAGTAACAAATAATAAGAAATATTTAAATCTTTTTAAGAAAACCATGCCATTGCTTAGTAATATAGTAAAATGTTTCAAAAAAATAGGTTAATTAAAAATACCCGCCGACGCAGAAAGGAGCACAACAGCTGCCCTTTTTCATCACTTACTTTTTATGTTTGTAGAGACCGGATTATATGCAAAGTGCAGATATTTTATTTTATTTATTTATTATATTTTACGTCTATTTCTGGATGTTTTACACTGATTAAACTTAGTTAACGCTAATTAACTTTAATCAGTGTAATACATCTACATATAGACGTAAAGTATAATAAACAAATAAAATAAAATATATGCACTTTGCACATAATCGAATTTCTATTTGTGAGAAAACAGATTTAACGAATCTAATCTTCTCCCTAAGCTAAATTTTGGTTTTTATCTAGCAATTTCTACCTTTGTTAATCTTAATTTTTTCAGAAATTATATGTACTCATTCTCAGTATTTCTTAATAAAAGATGGATCCCGAATACGATTCTTTTTATCTATTTTAGTATTATAGGCGGCTTTGCATTTGAAAAAGGTAAATAGTCCTTTGGTAATAAGTAACCCCGTAATGCAGCCTATTTTTAAAGAAATTTTCTTTCAAATCTGTAACCAACTACGGAAGATATAATGTTGTTGTCCTTTTCAATAAAAGTACAAAAAAATCAATCCTATAATTTAAAGTAGATGCAAAGCAATACATTTTTTTTCTAACATAATTAAATTATCTGAAGTTAACGAAAATTGTAACATTTAACATTAGCAAATCCTACTACATATATTCTCATTTAAAAGAGAACAAAATTGAACTTATAATAACATTCAAATTTTACCACATTTCCTATACATAGCGCAGACGTAAAGAAACATCAGGAATTTCACACAATCGGCTTGTTCTAAATTGATGTTTAGATAGAGAAGGAAAGCACAGATGCGCAAACCGATAGTACTACGGTCGTGTGTTGTAAAGTATTAGAGATGTGAGAATCAAAGGGTCGTTTTATTAAAGTTTTCTTGTAAACAGTAATCCACCTAATGTTGTAATTGACAAGCTACAGGTATAGAGACCTATAATATTAATAAGCTAGTAATTAAGGTCGATATTTAAATATATAACTCCAATGAATTCGAAAGCTTCGGCGCGTACCAATCTCTGAAACAACGCTAGTGGTTAAAAAGCCCGTCGGTTTTCCGCAAGACTCAGTTCAGCGAAAGTTGTGGCGGCGCATGGAAATGGCCCAAATCAAAGAACCACCCTGATAGAGAAGATAGAATTTTAACAGAAAACTAAGAGAAAACCATGAACAGCAAGGTATTGACTGATTTTTTTGTAGTTAATATGTTACGAAGCTAATCGTTATTAAGTAGTACATCCTTTATTAAATGCCTTGCCAAGTATACGTAACAAGAAAAGATTTACAACGTTATAAATATTAACAAAGTCCATCTTTCCGAAAAAATCTATCGGAGGACAACACCTTGTAGTATAGTTAATTAGGTTTAAAGTGCAACGTTTGTAATGAAGACTTACAAAAATAAATAATAAATCGGACCTGTTCACTTGAAGCGGATATTGCAACTTTGCGAAAGTTTGACTTGTTGACATATAATCCGATTGATATATGTAATTTTATAATTTTGTTAGATTATAATATACAAACAAATGCAGTACATACCAATAAATATATATAAGTATATAAAAAGTAATTATGACACTTTCGTTTCAAAATTTGTCTTAATATAACATAGTGTATTTGCTTACTCACATAGATGGATACACTTTTTTAAAACATACAGGGGCACAACATTTTTTATTCTTAATAGTTTACATTCAATTAAAATTAGAAGTAAGTAAATTAGAAACAATACATTTCATTCTTTTATGGATTATTTGTAAACATTATTTGATTTCATAAACTATTTTATCTGTCAGTAGCAGTCTATAACATCAAATATTTGAAGAACAAGCACTCAAAAGACGCTATATCCAAAATATCTACAATTGTAGTTACATTTTCAATGTGAACACTAGTTCCTTCCATTTCTCGTTTAAAATCAACCAAATCCAAATACGTGCTAGAATTCGCAGTCAGCTATGTTTTCTGTAGCTAATTTCTATAATTTTCTAATTTAGGAAAGAAATATGAAGAAGTATTGTTGTTCAAAAGATGTTGGTGTGGTTTTGTAATTAAGTTAACCACTATCGCCTAACAGTTAAATTTGCGTGAAAACACTATTTATTCATGGAATAATTTACTCGAAGCCTAAATTGAAAAAATATATTTCAGTAGAGCGCAATAGCGATATCAAGATAACGTTAAAAATAAAAATGATTCTATCTAACCAAAGCGCTACATTACATTAATCACGAAATGATTATTAATGTGTAGAAAAACACCAAATGTGAATTTATAATTAATTATTAAAGCTGCAAGGACGTGGACTATCTATATTAAAAATAATTAATATAAATAAGTACTTACTACTTTAGTTTCATTGTGTTGTTAATGTAAAGTGATCCAAAAATTCGCTGTAGTATATCGCGTCATTAGCACGTGTTCCAGTGCTGACCCAATCATACTTCTACGGCGAGGTGAAAATATGTTGGTGTATTTGGAAAAGCAGCGCTCTGCGTAGAATGATGTGCGAATTTAAAAAGGTCATTTGCGTAATATTCGCCGTCTTGGTTTTCAGATAAATTCTTGTCTATACGCACCATAGTTTATAAATCGAGATTCTTATTTCTAACCGCATTCAATTTATCGCTACAGCTTGCTCTTTACTAATTTGGAAATAGTATCTAAAACAATTGAATAATTTTCGGAAATTTGCTCTATATGAGCAGAGGCTTCACTATCTGAAACCAGCTGATGGCTTACAGTAATTGTTTTGGCTTCTTGCGGATTCAAATTTAAGATACAAGATTTAATAATGTGTACTTTAACCCACGTTCCTCGTCTCGTCAATACCGACTGTGGTGACTGAGAGTGCTCGGACAATCCTGTTTAAACTCACGAATGCGTTTTGGATATTTCACAAAAACTTTTTAGTAGAAATTATAAATTGATCTACTTTTGGATAACTATTTCTAATATATTCAGTTACAAAATGGCATGCATGGAGCAATTGAGGTTACATGAAACAATTGAGGATAAAATTGTAACTATCCAGCTTTAACCATGTTCGTTATATTGGACTTTCCAAAGGTATTTTCTATAGTTTCTACTATCCTTTTCGGATTTGTCTTCTGTAATGTTCTAGATAAAATAAAAGGCAAGGATGCCTCCCCGCTTTTTAAAATGTGGACTAACATATTTAAAATGCAATTCTTTCTTGCATCCGTTGTTCCATCTACCGTCAGCCATAGCTTATATCTTTTAACTCTGCCTTTATTTGATCCGTAGTCGTGTTTTTACCCGATGAAAATTATACTGTAATTGACCTCGTGTTGGCAATCTCCATTTCGGAACCTATTTCCCCTAAAACTTTCGAAATTCTTTATTATCTACAATATTTTGTGAAATGTTGTACACATTTAACATAAATAAAGTCATATAGAAATTTATAATGTGGTACATAACGTTGTGCATTTAGCCGGTGTTGTTTAACTCCATGCCATACTATGCTCTTTGTAGACTCACTAATGTGGCTAAGTTGTTAGTTAAAAGCTGACAAGATATAAACAAAGTATAAAATTGTAATAATTCGTCTATTTATTTAAATACAATATTAGTCACGAGTATAATACAAACATTTATTTTAATTACCATAAAAAAATTACAAGAGTACTTGTAAAAACACAAACAACAATTAGGGAATAAATTTTTGTTTGCTGCACTTTCTGCTGCGTACTTTAGTTTGGCAGTCCCTTTGAATACTTCAACAGTAGTCAGCCATCATATGAGGATCTCATCTTCCTTGATGCCAAGTTTTCATGATTTTCAACTCTTGGTTAAATCTTTCGCCTTATTCATCGCTTATAGCACCTAAATTTTCGAGAAATGTATCAAGATAACTATGAAGAATATGAAGCTTACCTAGGAGGTGAAATTATTGAAGCATTGATTTCACTAGATCTTTGTAATTGGACTCCTCTTATAGTGATTGAGGTCCAGGCTTCCTTCTCAGATCCGTTCGTAGAATTGATGAAATTTGGATCTGTCATTAATCTTCTAATTTGAGGTCCACCAAATGCCCCACATTTTTTTCGTAACTTAGTCGTGGAAACTTTTAACATATGTACTTCCAACAGTCCCCTTGCAAATCTAGAGCTGAGACCCAATTTGACCTAATTTGATGTGATGAGGTGAAAAAATTACTTTTCCTCTGTCAACTAAAGGTTCACTTGCAATATTCTTGCAATTATTTGAACAATTAAGAATTTGCTGCACTTAATTGACGCTTTTCAGGAACTTTGAAATCGGCAAAGAAGATATGCCGTAGAAAGAAAACGTGACGTAATAAGGAATAATGGATTTCATATTTGGGATTAGCGTATCTGTATTATTTAAAAACAAGTGTCAGATTTTAGTCAGCACGAAAAAAATGTTATTTGTTGGTCAGTGTTATGTATGATATAACAAAATTGAAAAACAAATTTGGTAAAAGTTGCGTCACAGAGGATGTGGGAAAGAAAATTCTCCATCACATGATCACCTTCAAGATAATACACAAAATTTAAAGAAACTAAGAATGCAAAAAAACAAAACACACCATAATAGTGGTCATTTAGAAGAAAATGTTGCAGGTGTTATTGAGTATATTGTCGCTCCCTTCAATTAAATATTCCAAAAGTCACTTTATTCGAAATTTTGTACAACGATCTTCAACCGGAAGGCTTACAAGATTCAGATAACTCAAGAAATAAATCTGACTTTAGATTACGCCATCAATCATATAACAAAAAAGAATGACGTTAATTCTTTCAATAAGTTCACCTTTAGCAAAGAGTCACATTTTTAACCTGAAGGATGTGTAGACAAACGAAATTCTCGAATCTAGGGCGAAATAAGTACATGAAAAGTATTGGGAAAAGTGTTACATCCAGAAAAAGTAAGTGTGGTTTGGTTTCTAAGTAGGACGTTGGCACAGCTCATACAACAAATGCTTTACGCCAACGATTTGATAATCAAATAATTTATTAAAAAGGAAATATCCAGTGGCCAGTTAGATCATATATTTTAACTTCTCTAGAGTTTTTACTTTGAAACTATTTAAAGCAAAGAGCTTCCGCTTACAATCTAAACATAAAAAATGTTGATTAGAGGAAGGAGGCCTGCTGTACAATAGCAAGAAACAAGATATCTTTCACTACTAAACCGCAAATTTTGTATTAGAACTTAACATAAAAATAATGTTAAATTTTAAATAATACGTATGTTCTATTATATATGTAAAATGCAACTGAAAAATGGAACACGTTTTATAAAAAACGCTGCACCGTTATGTCTGTGAAAGTATTTAATCGAATATGACATAACCACAACAGGGCAGGATCTTTCCCGATCGTTTCATGCTCAATAATATTAAAAAGTAATTCCTCTATAATTATATAATTATTATACATTAATAGTGCAAGAAAATTTATTAATATGATATCGATAATAATAACTTCTGTTGGACATCTATAACAATGCGAGGATTTTTATCTAGATGCGGACTCAAGGAGATGAGTCGAACTCGCTCATTTAGTCCTCTATACACCTATCTATTTCAATCTCCAATAAGGTCAAAGGCAACGACGGAACGCTGAGCTTGCTGCATAATAATAAACTCAGAGACGCATAAAATTACTAAATCCCGGTGCATAATTACGTGCTAGCTACACATAAAGTATGTAGTTCCATTTTACTGCAGTGCTTTCGTTGCATCGATATATAACTATTAACCTACAAACTAGGACAGAGAACGTTATTCAAAGGAAACTATGTATTTGCAAAGCAGTGGGGTTTATATTAAATTTCTAGAATTCAATTTAGTTTTTAAATATGTCTATCTTATTCGTCAATAGGTATGTTAGAAATAATACTTTCCAGTTGATCTTGTCAATATCTTCAGTTTGTTGCGCAAACGACTTTTTAATTTTCTAAAGACTAATTATTTTGTATTATAAATCTTTATATTTATTCTATAATAGTATACAAATTCAATTTTAACTTGTTAACTAAAAACCATTTACAAAGGATTTAAAAACTCTATTCGCAATAGAGTTTTTAAATCCTTTGTATAATACTTGGGCACATAGTTTTAATTAATAATTAACGTTTTTCCTTTATTGAGAATCTGTATGCGAACACTATCGCAACATTTTCTGATTTATCACTGAATTCTAACACAAATATCTTTCGTTTACTTACTGACTTTCGACATTTACAAATTACACCAAAAACTTTGACAATAGAAAATCATATCAATCCATCGAACAAATTTCAAACTTTTCAACAATTGAATTTAATAAGTGCATGTATAGCTACATTTGCATCCACTGTGCTTATAGTAGTCTTTGCGCTTTAACAGCTATTGTTGCTTTAACAGTATTGGGGTTTTCTGCCATGTTTGGAATACTCGATGTTTCAATGTTTTCATGATCTTCTTCAGAATTAAAGTGACTGGTTTCTCGTAATCCCGGATTTATAAATATATATGGTCGTGTGTTCCTCATGTTCCAAATACTTAATAACTGTAGTCCGTCCTCTCTGTTGGTATGGTACGAATTCTTTTATATTTCAATAACTCTTCTGTACGACCTTCTCCGGTGGTTACGTTTCCCATTTCCCTCATCTGCTAAAATTGAGTTTTGCAGATTTGTCTGTGTACTCGTATATTTTCTTTTAACCAAATGTTAATGATTCTGCCGGTTTGCCCGATGCATACGTTTTTACATATGCAGAATATTCTGTAAACTTCTGGATTTTCGAGAGACGATGTACAATCCTTCGATGAAGGTAATTTAGTGGATAATTTTTCGGGAGCATTGAGAATTACTTTGATATTGTGTTTACATAGGTTTCTTCCGATTTTGTCCGTGCTTCTTTGATGAATACCTGGTAGGTGATTGCAATAGTAGGTGGTTGTTGGTTCTTCCTGCGGTTTAGGTTTTTTGTTGATGGTATCCGTTATCTCTTTCAATTTATATTCGTTTTGCAGCAGCGTGTTTTTGAGATGTTGGAATTCAGCTTCATATGATATCACCTTAGCTGTATTACCCATCAAGTTTGTCATGTTTTCTTACGTGATTATCGAATATGTTAAGTGATTCCGATGTAGTTAGTGTAATATTTCGTAAATGTTCAAGTGATTCATCAACAACAGCACATTTTTCGCAAATTTTCGCAATTTTGTGTTAGCTATGAATTGGTTTATCCTCAGATAGCTGACTCAAATGGTAGCTGTCATAGACTTTGTTGTGCACTGTAGCTATTGACAGCATCTTTATCATATGTACTATAGTTTCTGCCTTCATACTTTGAAAGCTTTTGCTACATAAAAGAAATCGGCCGTCACATTTAAAATTAAGGATTATTTTCGCTATCACCTATTGTTTTGCCCAGGCTTACCCGTATTCTCTCACTTTTACAATATCCTGTGCAGGATTTGCATCTTGTAACTTCATGTGCGGAAAATGCATTTGCAGTTGCCTTTTACTTCGTAATTTTTCGAAAATGTACGAAACGAGTCCCGTTCCAGAATGATTTATGGAACATTACAAACACTTAATATGAGTATAAATTCAGTCCGACATAGTATTTGTTTTTTTTAATTCTCTCTAACTTGCGCTGATTCCACATTTACAATCCTATTCTTCGCAAACCATTAGGTACACATCGCAAGCATCACATTTTATGAAACTGTCACGATATTTCAAATCAAGATACTGTATATACATATTATTAATCTGATATATTCCTTGTGAACTGTGCTATTGATTAGACGAATCGTCGATGTATGGCTGGTTGAACAATACACACTTGAGAATCTACTAACGTGAACTAATACACAATTATGCCATCCAGTTTATAATCAGCCCGTCTGTTCCTAGCCTAACTCCTACCGGCTGCGCCATTGTACATTCACCCTAACACATGGGCTGAAAAGTCCCGGGCCGTTAACATCTATGTGTTAACATAGATGACGCTAGTTTTATTGCAGTCACCTTTCTCTCAGTTAGTACTAACCTTCAAAAGACAGCTGTTAAAATTTCATGATATTCTATTCATTAGTTTTTGAGTTATTGTGCAAGAGTCACGCTACTTTTGTTATTTTCAAAACAATGGATCAAAAACAATTTCGTGTTTTAATTTTACACTGCGTCTTGATGGGAAAAAATACTGTTCAAGCGAAGCAATGGCTTGAAAAGTGTTATGGGGACTCCACTCCATCAGAAACAGCAATAAAACGTTGGTTTGCTGACTTCAAACGTGGTCGTAGAGACACCGATGATGCAGAACGCAGTGGACGTCCAAATGAGGCGGTAACACCAGAAAACATAAAAAAAATCCACAAAATCGTTTTGAATGATCGAAAAGTGAAGTTGCGTGAGTTAGCTGACATCGTAAAGATATCAAAAGAACGTATTGGCTCTATATTGCATGAGCATTTGACTATGGGAAAGCTCTGTTCAAAGCGGGTGCCGCGTTTGCTCACTGTTGACCAAAAACAAGAACGTGTTGATGATTCTGACCAGTGTTTGGCCATGTTTAAACGTAACAAACCGGAATTTTTGCATCGATATGTGACAATGTATGACACATGGATCCATCATTTCACTCCGGAATCAAAACGATCGTCATCTGAGTGGACAGCAACTGGTGAACCTCGTCCAAAGCGCCCGAAAGCACAACAATCGGCTGAAAAGATTATGGCCTTGGTATTTTGGGATGTGCGCGGTGTAATATTCATCGACTATCTTGAGAAAGGAAGTACCATCAACAGTGAATATTATATAGCGTTATTGGAGCGTTCGAAGGCCGAAATTGCAAAGAAACAACCGCATATGGCAAAGAAAAAAAAATTGTTTCATCAAGACAACGCACCGTGTCACAAGTCAATCAAAACAATGGCAAAACTACATGAATTGAACTTCGAATTGCTCCCACATCCACCGTATTTGCCAGATTTGGCTCCCAGCGACTACTGGCTGTTCGCAGACCTCAAAAAAATGCTCGCCGGTAAGAAATTTCGCACGAAGAGGTTATCGCTGAAACTGAGGCCTATTTTGAGGCAAATGATAAATCGTTCTACAAAAGTGGTATTGAAATGTTAGAGCGGCGCTGGAATGATTGCGGTGCTCTTGATGGAGATTACGTTGATGAATAAAGCTAATTTTGAACCAAAAAAAAGGCCCGGGACTTTTCAGCCCATGTGTTACATATGGCATAACGACCGACTTAAAGAAGTAAAAAGAAAAATCTAGTAAGAATAGTATAGAGATTATGATGAAACATGTCAAGAATATACTAATCTTACACAGCTGTCAAAGTTACATGTAATACATCATATGCGATACATATTTTATAAAATGTAGAAATCTATGAAAGAATCGAAATAAGCAACGTTAAGGTTATAAAATAAAAACCTGAAGGGCACTGGATTAGTAACCCGATCAATGCATTGAAAATAATATAGTTATCGTAAACAAAATTCGGATATTTAATACTTTTCTTCAGATCAATTTAAAACAAAATTGTTATCATAAAAATTAATAAACAACTATCAAGAAACCATTGAAGAAAATAAACAAAACAATTACGAAGAGCTTTTTCATAATTTGGAACAATAAAGAAGAAATTAACAGTGGTTAAGATTAAAAATTTAAACACACACATTCAAAATGTGTGATAACATTGTTTTTTCATAAGTATACTTATTGTGCGAAAATTATAATTTCCTTAATTACCTATTTGTAACGCGACAGTATATAATAATAAAACTTTACTCTTACACCACAAGGTTAACCTACCCATCAACACTTCCAATTCACCTTATTAATATTTATTACAAGCTTCACTAAGTCTACTTAAATCAAGTTGTAGATAACTAGTTTGTTCAACATACGCCTTCATTAAAATTGAAGTTAAACCTCGTACAAGTTGTTAAACTTGTTATATGATAGCTTTAGATGTACTTTATGAATATCGCATTACGCTACCAACAGAAATACTTCCCTTACATTTGCTCGTTATTTATTTAGTGTAACTTAACCTGATATCGTTTCCTATAAACTAAAGTTTGGATTCAAATTATATATTAGAAAATAAGTGCGAAAACTAAATTTCTTCTATTAAAAGTACACATGTTATCACCATTTTGGTTGGACAAATAAATAACTGTTTGATTTCATATGTAAACTCAAACAAGAAGCAATTTCACAAAAAAATAGACATATTAAAGATGATCTACTACGCCCATATCATTACACATCTAAGCTATGTCCTGGTTTTCTGTTACACAACCAAAAGACTAAATCATATCAGTGTAACTTCGAAAATTTCATGACAACTGTTAGTGTACAATTGCTTGACAAGCAGTCTAGATTATACGATATATAGCAAAGTTTAATAAGTCTTGTAATTGCTACATTCGTCTCGGTACAAGGATCTATAAATAATTACTTACCGCTAAAATTGAGACGCGGTTCACCAAAACGGTTTAGACACTGTCTCAGGAAATTTCTAAAAACCAAATGATATACAATCGACGGATTTTTTCCGTACTTGTGACCTTCTGCTTGCTGCGTGCTAGGACAGGTGCTATATGTCAACTGTAGCTGTGATTATTGTATTGCTATTGATGTGCTTGTTGTCGCTTATTTTGAATTCTACGAGCTAGGCGCCATAAATTCTCGGCCTGGTATAGATGTATATTTTTCAATGTAATCTCCCCTAACTTTTATACATTTATTATAACGATTAATTAATAATTCGATACCCTTGCAAAGTTTTCCGTCAAAATCCAACAGCTGCTTGCAAGTCACTGTTGTCCTTAAAACGACGTCCTCCAAGGCCTTTTTTTAAATTAGAAAAAAAAATAAAATCACAAGGAGCCATATTCTAACTATATGGCGAATGTTCCATTTCTTGAAAGCCATATTCGCGGATGGCAGCTTATGAAACTGCGGCAGCATGGACGGGAGTATTGTCGTGCACTAATCGCGCGACTTTTGTTAATTTTCCACGGCATTTTACACAAATACTGTCAAAGACGCATAATGTGCCGTTCACAGTTGTATTGTGCTCTTTAAAGTAAATTAGCAAAATGTCCTAACAGTCCCCCAGAATATTATGGCCAACACCTTTCTCGTTGAATGAACGACATCCGCCTTTTCAAGGCGCCCCATGACGACGGCAGTAGAGAGACTGCCGAAGCGTCGGACTGTACAAGTTCAACGAACGTCGCTATTCCATTGACGCCTCTTTCGATAGAGGATCGTAAAGCAGAACCATTGTTTCATCCCCTGTGACAATTGATTCCAAAATCGGTTTTGGGTCATCTACACACATGCTTGAAAGCGACCGCGCACATTCGACTCGACGTTCACGTTGGAGAGCAAATAAAAGTCGCGGTCATGGAGATTTCGCCGAATACTTGTTTCGGTTATGTTTGTTATCACTGCTAATTTCTTCACTTTCAAACGGCGATCTTCTAGCACTAAATCTTCAATAATTGAAATTTGTTAAGGCGTTCAGCATCTCCAGGGATTTTTGCCCCAGAACGGAAACATTTTGCAAAAAAAAGGTACCTTTGAAAATGCAAACCACAGTTGTTCACGAAACGTCAGGGACAAAAAACCTTGTGACTCGGCGGAACCCGACAACCGTCACGACTTTGACAATATTCTTCTCAGACAAAAGAAGATCCTCCAAGATTTAAAAATTTGTTAGAAAGCTTCCTTTGCTTAATAAAGAAAGACAGTTTGTAATTGCCAAAAAGATATATCAATGGTCGCAAGAAATGCACCGATATCAAAACATTCCTACAAAAGTAATTGCGGTATACGAAAAATATTTAAATACACTTCTTATCAAGAATTTTTTAAACTATCCTACCAGGTTTTTGTAAGTTTGCCTTCTTCTAAATCTGGCAATTAAGCCTTCCTCGAAACTCTGCCTTCCACATTATCTCCCCTGTATTTGCGTTTATCAAATTATATCATCTCGGTGTAATGCAATAGAGAATAGTGCAGCGGAACTTTTCTGCAACCTAGCACACGACATACACCGCTGTCCCGTTGGATGCTATCCGATTAGGAGTAAAACGTTCTCCCGTACGTGCAATCCGCACTATTTTTAGATATGTAGGAGTATAGAATGAAATTAGTACTATTAGCGTGCACAATAAGCACGTGTTTTCCATTTTACTTCGAATGGAGAGTGTCTTGTTATTCTCCGTGATCGAAAAGATGTGTGTTTGTCATTTCAGTATAAATGCAAACTTGAGCTATCAAATAACGGGCTTTGTGCGTGATAAAAAGGCCCAAACGCAAACCATACGTAAGATAAATCAATTTTAAAATGGATAACGCACTTTTTAAGATCCTAAAATAAATAAAATATCTTGTGCACGTAATAAACACATCTAATAAAAGAAAATTGAAAAAGTTAAAATAAAATTCATTTATATTACAGAAAGCGATGTTATTATAAGCTATTTTCATGGTTAATTAAACAATGACTTTCTTTAAATTTAAATACTAAAGTACTTAAGCGCTTCTCATTTTACAAATTAGGAATTTGAGGATTCGTTCCTTATTTCTTTAGTGAAATATAAATCGCTTGAAGGTCTTTCGACCCAAAGAAAATTGTATTATCCTAGCGCAGACACCAAATTTGTGGATGCGCCGGTGCTGGGTCTATCAACGAATATTTTTGTTAGGAGCAGATCACCGAACAAATTTGTTTCTTTATACAAATTTTGAGAAAATACAAGTAAGTTTTCTTTATATATTTTACAATTAGAAATGAAATTAAAACAAAAAGGCTGCCTCACTTTGAAACTTCTTAACAAATGTTTTAATACTTTTAAATTTCGTGGGAAGTTTTAATTGACAATATATATTTATCGGTTACCATTGTATAAATTGTGTAAATTTAAATCTTTAAAGAAACATACTACAGAGGTTTGTTAACGCCTAAAATCTATAAATAGTATTGCAGTAAAATTACACTTGGTTGTATTTTCCAATGACTCGAAATCTAAGCAAATAAAATTGAAATTGAAGTTGGTGATTTCACAGAAGTTATTTATTATTTTCTTAAATTGTTAATCGTTCTTTTTGAGAAAATCAAACTATGGAATTCACAAAAGAAAAATTAAATCTTTTAAAGAGGCCAAAGCAAAAATCGATGGAATCAAAGATTTTTTTTCAGCAAACACTCACCTGATTGTTGATTTTGACAGTCTATGAACTATTATACAGCACCTTGTAAACTGCTATAATTTGTAGATTAATCTGATTTTTGATTTGTTTATAACCCCTAAGAAACATTGGGAGACTAGCTAGTCTCAGTTATATACTTAAATTGATTTGTAACTGCTATTGTTATTAAAAAGCCTTAAACTTTAATACTCCTGGGGGTATTGTTTCTACCAATTTCCTCAGTGTATCTTGAGGAACATTGCTTCACTCCCTCTCCAATACCGTCCAGAGGTGAGTTTGGACGATGGACATTCGCTTCTAATTCGTCTGTCCACTTCCTTCCATAAAAGCTCTATCGGATTGAGATCCTGACTCTGGGAAGAGCAAATCATTTTTTTTAATATTCCTTCATTCTTTGCAAAAGCTACATAGCTTTTACATAATAACGACGTATGCTTTGGATCGTTATTATGCACCAATTCAAAATTATTGCCTATTAAGCGCAATCCGGATGGTAGATAATTCTTCTTCGTCATTATTCCATCAATTTTCATACAAAGTCCCCTGTTCCACTTAATAAAAAACAGCCCCATGCAAGAATGGAACCATCACTTTATTGCTGGTGTAATGCACCCAGGAAGCATTTGCTCGCCTTTTAAGCGCCTGGCAAATGTTCTGCAGTTTTGACCAAACACTTCATATTTGGACTTATCAATATATAGTACGTTTCCCCATTGCTCTATTGTGCAGTCTTTGTGAGTGTTGGCCCACTGGAGACATTTTTGTTTATTCCCACGGTGTAGCAATGGTTTTCGTGTAGCAATACGGCCGTCATGATTTGCTTATTTTAAACGGCGTTTACCTGTGCTAACCCAATATCTTCCTGTTTCTAACCCGATCCATTTCCGTCGTAATTTTAGGAGCCCATAATCGTCTATATCTTTTACTAAGCACCTTTATGCGTTTATCGTCGCCCCTAGATGTTGCTCGAGGACATCCTGGACGATTTTTGCTAGCAAGTGCATCAGTTTATTCGACGGATTTTTTACATTAAATCGCCCGGAAATATACTATACTTGGTGTAGCATTAATATTGGTGATCGTGTTTCAACACTAGGCGGTTTTCCGCGAGGCATTTTTACACAAGAATTAAATTATCTCCTCACACAAAGAAAAAACAATATGGAGCTACACGTAGTGGTATCTAATGATAAACTAAACTCAGTATTAATGTAATTTATGCATACTTTATAAGGTAAATACTATCTCTGCAGGAACTCAGTCAATTCTTAGAATTCGGGTTTCATTTATAGTGTCCTAAAATATGTACCCATAGATTACTTAAAATACCTGGTATTGTTTGCACTATAACTAATTATTTCACGATTTTGAAAAATAATATTCCAGTTTTGTTATTTATCAACTTAGTTCTTTAATTAGTAAATTATGTGCATGCTTATAGAATTACTACATGAATAAAAGTATTTCTTACCAAAACATTTTATTAAAATTTAAAGTGTGCGTTCTATTATGAGCGGTAGTGTCATTACTTTTCATTCTAAATTTAGTATTATCCAAGCATTTAAACCAATACTTGGTATTAGATAAGCATCATGTTTCAATTAGAATAGTCGTAAACGTACACTCGTTTTTAGATTGCCGATAAACAGATAAAATGCCTACTTTATTAGTTTTTCTTTAAACTCAGCGAATATATGTCCATGTGTACTTGTCCTTTCGTAATCAATGAGTAAACAACGTTTATGTAATATTTAAACAGATCTCAAATATTAAAACGTGATATTGTTTAATATAATATGTAGTAGCTAACACAAAAAAACAAAACCATGAATCTATCATTCTTAATTAAATTTGTAATAAGATCACTAATGATTTAATACCACCGATTGTTTAAAACTATTATATATTATAACAGGAACAAACACGTTCATTCATATTTTTACACAGGGTAATACCTCACCTTCAACCCCTTAAGTCTTAATAGCTGCAACTTTAAAATTTCAAATCGTAAGATTCTTTGCATCTTCATTTCCAAAAACTAAATTCAACACAAAAGAAGCTTTGCAAATCGCTTGGTAAAGCTATGATATCCAGTGCAATGTAAATATTTGAACATACCAAGTTTCCGATTTCCACGGACAATTATTGACAATACCTAATACGCCAGATCAATAATGAATTGAGTCTTAAATATGATTAGATGTGGCGACAGGATGGAAAATTATTCCAAACTTTGCTAAGTTCTTAACTAATGCTATCACAACGTGTCACCTACGAAATCGAGAACAAACAAAATTTATCACATACTTCAAAAAACCGTATATGTAAAAGATTTACAACTGCAAATAAATCGAAAATAATGGACAACAGTATGCCTGTTTATGTGATATCAATTTAGCCGTAAATAATTTATTTGTTCGTAATATAAGAATACAGTTAGTAAAACAAATATTAAACGAAAACTCTAAACTGCCAAACGGAAAGCCAACTGATTCATAAAACAAATCTGAGAAACACGCAATTTCCAAAATTAAGATATAAAAGTAAATGCATATAGAAAATTAGAATACAATGCCTTGCACATCGAAGAGTTTAATGCAATAAAAGGAATGTGAACAGTCGTTAACAAAGAAAAGAAATCTGCAAAACAAGGTATGTATAGTAATAACTTACAGCTAACAGCTGACGAGTTTAGCGGCTGTTTTTATGAAATCGTCAAACAAAACAAAGGACATACATGAAATGCTTTGTTTTAAAGGCTATTTGCATAGTCTTTGGTTGGAAAACGGCCAATCTGCCTTCTTTTCGCCTAGTGGTCCAAATAATATGCAGAATAGTACAAGAAATTTGAAAAGTAAACATGTGCGATATATCAACTAATTTTCTAAAACCACTGATGAAGGAGCCCGGCTCATCACTACAAAGCTTTGCCCGGATTTATAATGAATGACAAGAACAACAAAATTATTATCCCGCCAATATCTTATCAGCAATGCCCATAATACTTGAGTAGGCTATTGTATCCCACCCATTTAGCCGTCTTAAGAAATACGAATACCTAATACTCAAACATTATAGCAACAGAACAGGATATGCAACAATAAGCGGAATATCAGAAATGGTCAAATACACGTATAATATTTTTAATATACGGAGGTAAGGTACTGAATGTAACAAAAGCCCTTGACTCTATAGATCACAACATATTATTAGCAAAACTAATTCTGTTAGGAATAAGAGCCCAACCATTCAACTTGTTGAGTTCTTATCTTAGTAACAGAGTACAACTAATCTCCCAAGATTCAATTCTCGGTCAATTCATAATTTATTTCAAAATAAAATCTAACATTTATTAACTTTCATGCCGTGGAGTATTCATTTGGGGCTCATCGACGGAAGCAGGTAGAATATTTCTTCGGTAAAGAGAATGAGGGAATACTTGCCCTGTCGTCGTTGTATGTTCTCATTACTTACAAGATAACGAATTGTTTGGCTCAAATGGAACAATCGTGATTGATCACATCACTCAAACAAGAGTTTAAATATGGACGCCCTATCGCAAGAGACTGGCCCGAAAGACATCCTGATTTTTGGAGCTGTAAATTATGTAACCATGTTCCTTCAGTTCCAGTAATTTTACAAAGCGCCTTAATAAACTGTCAAAACAAGGACAAATCTAACATAACTGAGGAATTCTTAACGATATAATCATTCATACTGTGTGTTTATTTCTTTATTTTTACTTATATATTCTAATATCATCCTTGTGTATTGTCTACATTTTTATATATTCTACCTATTTAATTATAGTTGTTGGTTAGGCTATTTTTGAGAAGAATTGTTTCTTGCCAAACTCTACCCTGGTGATGGCAGAAGATACACTACCGAAACTTCGGAATATCAACATTTCACTGATAATGGAAGCAAACAACAATTCAAATTATCATCCATTGCTAAGAATTTAACTATTTGTATGCATTTTATTTTTATCCATATATTTTATTCATTCTTTGCTTAATAGATAAGTTACATTTCTATCTGCCAAGAATGTTGACAAAATCTATCATGGTGTTATTGCAAAAATACTATTGTTATCATCATTATTATAAATAAACAAAGAATGTGGTATTGAAGCCATCCAAATCATCGTTGGGCACAACAGGTCAAGACACAGCACCTAAACAAAGTCGATGCGTGATTGGGAATAACACGTGACATAATATTTGAACGTCATGGTATTACTCTACATTACAACACAAATATGGATTGGTAGACGAGGGATAATGCAATAGCCCCCTAGGTCATGCGACTTATCCCCACTTGACTATTACGTCTGGAATTATTTCCAAAATATGATTTCTAAGTTCCTAAGTTAATCCTTTTGTATGGTGGTAACCTACATTTTGCTCTTCACGTGTTTCTACCATTTTTTACTATTACGCACCAACGAAGAAGCCACTTTATAAAAGCCTTCTTTGGTAAGTCACTCTCACATGTAATTGCTATTTTTATATGAATATTATACACCATCCATCATAACAAATTACGACCATACATCTTACATAGCAATATGTAGAATTGAGACGATACAATCCAATCTTCAGTTGAACAATTGTATATACATACATAGGCATGGCTAATGCTTTAAGAACAATTTATCATTAGTAAATACTGCGATAACATAGTTTCCGCCCTCTACTTACTTAGATACTTATGAAATAATCATGTCGTTCCAAACTTACCGATAAGAAAACAAATACCCATTTGTCTAAATTTTCCGATTCCAGTTCTCCAAAATGTTCAAATTGATATATTTACACGCGCTTCTACCGCGCAAACAATACGGAACCACTATCGCACATTAAGCAACAAATAAATTATTATGATTTAAGACATTATCGATTAACATAATAAATAAAATTTATTTTAGGGTTTGCTTGTTTGATATATAACATGGAAATATATTTAAGCACTTGTAAGATAATAAACAAAGCGACACACGAACAAATATTGGTGCTAATAAAACAGAAGTTGCTGAAACATTGCAGAGGAAATATAACAACTTGCAGTAGCAATCAAAACATTGTTGATTTGAACGTTACAAGCTTTAATCAATAGAAAATTTCATATTTTCATTCGAAAACTTCTAAAACACTTTCTTTATTCTGAAATAAATACTTTATGTGTACTCGATAAACCGATAATAAAAGCATCTGTTTTTGGCTATGATAAGATCAGGAGACGAGGGTTCGAATTCTGTGGTAGGTGTAGCAGCAACATATTTTCTAACAAGTCCGCTAGCAAATAATTATCCATTCATTATGGAAAGATAAACAAATAACTTATAGTGAGGATTAAGTCGCTCACCGCATATAAAAAATCGAGGTTTTATCGACAGATTGAAAACTACACCCTATCTAAATGTGTAAATAACAACAAAGATGTCATCCTAGCGAATATTAAACGGGTTTTATTACGTTAGACGCAAACAATATTATACGGAAAAACAGCAATTTGATTGTAAAAACGAACAACAAATCTCTCAAATCTTCGAAAGTGGTTACGAATGCCATGAAATATGCAAATGAAACTGAAACTACATCGCAACAAACCGATAGATCTATTAAAGGACTAAAACAAAACTTTACTACTACTGCATCTATAGGTAGAGTAAGTAATGTTACTTTTAATAAAAGCACATTACAAATAATATGATACTCTCAAAATGATGGTATCATCAGGATTGGGTGTCATCTAAATAGCGGAACATTTGATGAAACGTGTTATTCTGTGATGACATCAAAAAATAACCTATAAACGCGAAACGTTTTCCAAACTATACCAACAGAATTGTTAAACATGGGGGCAGCAATTCATTACTGATATCGAGATGTTTTGCCTGATGTGAACTGGAGCCAATCTATACCATAGGATCGACAGGGATAAAAATTGTTTAGGAAAATCAGTTAGTTTGTGTCAATGGAGAGATACTAACGCCTAGTGCAATTTATGTCACGACTAATATATGCAATATTTAATAATAAAACTCATACCCGACTATTAGTTAATAGTTATTTTTGAGCAAAAATGTCCTTTAATAAACAACTTTTATATAAAATATTTTTGTTTTATAATACCGCAATTATATTAAAATCAAAGGTAAAAATTCTACTTTAATTAAGGTTTATAGAATACTTACAGTTTATCTAACACAGATAGACAAAATTGGCACCTGATAATAACACTAAATTTTGGAAATATCTTATGAGGGGTGAAAAACACTATTGAAGACACAAGAAAGATAGATATTTTTTGTTTTTTACGTAAGTTATCCTAGTGAAGTAAACGATACTAATTATAAATCTCCACATAACTTTAAACCCGACAAAATCCAATGTAAATGTCGGTTAACCTAATAATTGATAATGTAAGTAATGAATAAGTATTTCATTAAAGACTGACATTATTCTGTGGGGACCTCATGAACAATAAGAAAGAACCGATTGTAATGTCATTAAATAATTTAATAATCACATAATATAGTGATACGAACAACTTAAATAGAATGCAAATTCGGAATGCACATTTACCATTTTTACTGTATCCTCATGATGCAAAACTTGCAACAAATTACATCATACATCCTAGAATGTAAACTTTATTGTTGATTATCACTCAATAGATTTTTGAGGTGGACAGTTTAGTTCATGGTCTTACTATTATTAGACCATTCCACAAATAGGCCTACTAGAAGATAATACGCTAATCTTTTAAACCATATTATTTTGCTTAATCATGTGAGAAAGAAAATGGATATTCATATACAATGTGGTACCTAATAGTCCCAGAAATTTGAATTTCTTGCGTGAACGGACGTAATTATAGTCCTATACACATGGAGTTGTGCACACTTTCTGCGAGTCAGTATGGCATCATTGTAAGTGTTCTATGTGTGTTTTACGTTCTATGTTGGTAAACAGTTATTTTATTGTCATGTCTGCTTGTGTTTGCGATGTTGCAATGGCTAATTTGATGTAACAGCGTATATGTTTCAAACCGACCTTTCTCATTTTCTAACTTTTTAAGTTGTCTTGGAATTTAAGACGTTTTCATTATTTACATTATTGATTCGCAAAAGCCTTAACTACAAAAAAGACATTAAGACATAACATATGTGATAATGTCACTTCGATATTTATTACATAAATTTAAACATTCATTTGAGAGTAAACAAAGAGAATGGAGCTAAAGGATAGAAATAACAGCAAAGGAGAAAAACTAGTCTTATTGTAAATAAAGTTTAATATAAAATAAAAATCTATGTCGTAGTAATACCCTACTTTGCCGCACTTTATTGGTCTATCACAATGGGATAATTGCACATGTAACAAAGAAATAAATGACCGTTATTATTAAAAGTATCCTTTCTTTATATTATTTTTTCGTACCCGCAATATTTCTTTATTATTATAGTCGGCTTGATAATTTGTGCCAATCTCAGTATCCTTCTCATTAGAAACATAAATTGGTAATAGGTCTCCTTCTTCAAATGCCAATTTCATTTGTGGTTCTGCCTCCAAGTTGCTTTCCATCTTACTCATTGGCTACACCGGTCTGATGAGAGGCAAATTGCTCAAAACACGCGTATTATTATAGTTATAGTATAACTCTGGTGTGTGCCAGGGATCCAATTTAGGTCCCCTTTTGTTTAATATTTATTTGGATGATCTCCTACAGGGGCTGGACTGCAATGTACTGGCTTACGCGGACGATCTTAAGATCTACAATACCATAACCTCCCCGGCAGATTGTCTGTTTCTCCAGAACAGTCTGGATACAATTGTTAGATGGTGTACACAGAATGGAATTCATTTGAATCTGGATAAGTGTGCTGTTGTAAGCTACTCCAGATGTCATAGACTATACAATTTTCACTATGCTGTAAGTCAGGCTATTGTTCCTAGGCACTCGTCTGTGATGGACCTGGGCGTGCAGTTTGATGCAAATTTGTCGTTTGCAGACCACATATTATCCATACGAAATTCTGCGATGAAATCCTTAGGATTTCTCATACGATCCTGCAGATCATTCAATAATCCTGCCTCGCTAAAAGCATTATACTATTCGCTTGTCCGCACTGGGTTGGAGTATGCCTCCATAATTTGGTATCCTCACTATCTCCATCTGCAAGTACTACTTGAAAGAGTGCAAAAACGATTTTTGAAATACCTGTCCTTCAAAATTGATGGCACTTACCCTGGACGCGATGTTGATTATGCTGGTCTGCTGAGGAGACACGGCTTTGTATCGTTATCGGATCGAAGGAAGGAATTTAGCAGTCAATTTCTACTTAAACTAATTAATCACGCTATTGACGCTCCATCCCTTCTCTCCAAAATTAATTTTGTGGTACCTCAGTACGATACCAGGTCCTTCCCTAATTTTAAGGTCCCGGCATGCAAAACTAATGTTCTGCTTAAAGCACCCTTTACGCATATGATTAGAAATGCCAATGAATTACTTCACGATCCTTTTTGTTGAAGAGTCTACATGGATTTACATTGTCGTCCTATTTTGTTCTTGCATTCTGATGTCACCGAGCCATTATTATATTTATGATTCAGTTGTATCTTTTTCGACTAATTTTAATTTATTACTGCGCTGTATATTGTTACTACATATATATGCTAGGTTACATTATTCTCGCATTGTCCTGTAAATGTAATTATTTTCTGTTGGGCAATAAAGATATTATTATTATTATTATTAAAGCACCCATTGCGCATATGATTAGGAATGCCAATGAATTACTCGATGATCCTTTTTGTTGAAGTGTCTACATGGATTTACAATGTCGTCCTACTTTGTTCTTGCATTCTGGTGTCACCGAGCTATTTTTATGTTCATGATTCAGTTGTATCATTTTTGTAATTTAAGTTTATTACTGCACTGTATATATTATATCATTACGCTGTATTATACTATTTTATGTTATTGTCACATTATCCTGTAAATGGAATTATTTTCTGTTGGGTAATAAAGATTATTATTATTATTATTATTATTATTATAACTATAATATCTGGTACGTGATATCTGTACAATGTATAAATTAATAAAAGTAATAGCAATAACAATAATTAATGTCTTTATTTCCTTTGTCGTTAACTAATATAACAAACAAGTGTAGAAAATTAAACCATGTTCAAACTGCTGCTATTTACAATGTTATCAAAATAATAGAAAAATAAAAAAGCGAGGACAAACTAGGCTCTAGAGATTATACGCTGCGATTTACCTTCACCCTGCTCCATCCTCCTCAGAAACAAAATTTGAAAAAATTCATGTAATGATTCTAATTAAAAAATCTGTTTATTTCAACTCTAGACAAACTAATAAAGTATATCTATAGTTGAAATGAATACGTAGGCTTCCACGGCCAGAGTCAGTAATAAACGAACTGTTTCCGGAATTGGACCGTGTGATGATAAGGTATAAGAGAAAATGAAATAAGAATAAGAGGAAAAAATAAAGAAATAAGAAGGAAAGAAGTGAAAAAGGTGACAAAAAAGAAAGAAAAAGGTAAAAAACGAAAAAGAGAGAGGTGAAAAAAGAGTAAGAGAAGAAAGAAAGGAGAGGAGGGGGACAAAAAAAAGAAGAAAGAGAAAACAGGGATCTCGACGTTTCGCCTCTGTCGTAGGAGGCTTCTTCAAGAGAAAAAGCAGGCAACCAAAATGCATGGTAACTATAAAAACCTTCAGAAGGTTTTCGCGCTTCTCTTTCTTTTTTTTTCTTCTGTCCCCCCCTTCCCGCCTTTCTTTCTTCTCTTACTCTTTTTTCACCTTTCCTTTCTTTTTCCTTCTTCACCTTTTTCTTTCTTTTATTTTCTCACCTTTTATTTCCTTGCTTTTTTCTCTTACTCTTATTTCATTTTCTGATATTCCTTATCATGACACGGTCCGATTCCGGAAACATCACGTTTATTGCTATATCTACAGTTAGTTAAAATAAACAAAATTTAGTACATTGCTGCTGCTACTTAATTGTATGTGGAAGAGTGTGAAACTGTAAAATTAGCAATAGGCTCTGCACACAGATTCCATCCTCAGTTTATTTCATTTCCTGTTATATATTGGTATTTCATTTTCCCTCCTTATATCGGTTTAAATGATGATTTTCTTATACTAGATGTCAAAACTATTGAGATGTAAACATCGATGGAATCTCAATATTCAAAGGAAATGTAGAGCATCTAAACCACATTTGTACTAGTGTATAATTTTTAATTCAATAAAAACTTATGTTTACAAGTAAATATATTAGAGGCTGTTTCTTACAATGTAACAGCCATATATAAAAGAGCAATATACCACCCATCGATCTATGCAATTATCGTTATCACTCAGAAGTCGTAAACTCTTTGAAAGCAAAACTAATAACTGTTGAATATTGAACCGCATTGAAATGACTCGTTATCGGCGCTGATAATGGCGAATTATACGCGTAAAAAATGTTTGTTTTTCGCCTTACAGATGATAACAACGATGACGACAGAGGTGGGGTTTTCGATTTTCCGCCGACCGTGTGCGTTGACCACAAAATAATATCAGGATGCTGCCAGCAGTATCAAAGCCGCCTGCGAGCCAAACGCGTGCTGTGCATCGTCCGCGTGCCATTTCCACGTGCTCGGTGTTGTTATTGTCGCTGTGAACAGTCGTCCATCGTCGGGACGAACAATGGCCCACGAACACCATCACGTCAAAAGCACCCCCATTACCGACGAAGAAGAGGAATCTAGTCCGCCACCGCCAGACGGTGGATGGGGTTGGGTCATCGTCTTTGGGTCATTCATGATACACATTGTCAGTAAGTGACGTCTAGTTTGACAGCTTTTTTCCGTTGTATACTTAATATTTTCTATTATCGAATAATTTATTTTTACGATTTCGTGTATAACAAGTGTATCTACCTAATTATCATCAAATAGAACTTTCTCCTCGAATTTGGCGAAGCATTCTACAGACAGAAATGTTTTAATTTCCATTTAGATTTCGATGCCCATCTCTCCAATAATGTAACTCAAAGCATAATATTACCTTGTCCAAATTGAAAATTCTACAAGATCTTAAAGTATTTTATCGTTACATATGCCAAAACACAATGTTTTGACATTTAATTATCGCATTCCACAACTTCAATAAATGTTTAATGCTTACATTTTGCAAAAGAAAGTGAAGGCATTCAGTGAAATTACTTTTCAAATGCTTGTCCTAAAAAGTCTAAAATCAAAAATATTTGAAAAATTATAGATCCTCAATGGTTCTCCTGTAAAATGTCTTTCTAGGATTATGCAAGAGGTAATTACTCTCAATACTGAGCATTTCTCAGTTATTAACTCGCCACTTTAGACTGAATAATAATCAACAATTAACAATTGTGATAAGTTCAAGTTATTGAGTAATGTTATTCCTTATCTAATTTTTTTCAAAGTATAGTATTTCTGCATCAAAAGAAAACGTTATCAGTAGTTCATAAAACTATCATCATGACAAACGTCAGATTGGTTGCCAAGGCAGCAGATTTGAAGAACAATACATTTCCCGCCAATTCACTGCTTAGAGCAAGGTGGTGTATTTTAACCGATTAATTAGCTGCAGATACAAGACGGAAATAAATTATCGATAAATATTTTGACTTGTTATCTAATCACCGCTGTTAATCTGTTGTGAAGGTTAATGGTCATCGCATTAATAATAGCACTAATGATAATAATAAACACACACAATAAAATCCTTAATGCACTTTTAAATTTCCGCACGTTACTTTCTTGTTGGAGGTAATAGTTTGCTTAATAAATGGAACCCATTGATTCGTATTTGCAACAGCTTTCATTCATGAAAAGAAGAAAAGCTGTGTATGGAAAATTCAACATTGTGAGTGTAATTACCAGAATGCACAAATTATGACATACATCATAGTCATACAATAGTAATTAATAAGCATTACTTTACGTTGTAATTGCTGTTACGGTTTATCTACGAGAAAACTTTTAACAATCTGAATCAGCCAGACTAAACATTTGCAACATGGAGTGAGCCTCTACATTATTTCGGAAAATTATCTTCATTCCAGAGTAAAAATGTTCTTCTATAAAGAAAATTGTCGTTCAGTGTCTAGTGACATAATATTTACGTAGTTAAAATGGTCTTTGAACTAAGTTAACGGTTCGATAAAAGAACTATTAATTTTTAGTTGTTTCACTAATGCTAATGAAGGATTTTGTGAGTTCTTTGTAGTTGTCGCTACTGCTAGGTAATTCATACAAACTATGCTTCATAATTAATAAGAATGATTAGCTCTAAAGTGTTTAATTGAATGTATCTACAATTTAGTGTCGCCCTCTTCAAAGTATGTTCCTTTGGAATGCTACAGCATCTCTAGCGAGTTTTCCATTCGCAGTGACAATTCCGGAAGTCTTGTTCTGTCTTGGATATTGTTCATTGTTCCATAAAGGTATCCTTTCAATTTCCGCTTAAGCTTTGAAAAAAAAAATAATCACATGAGGCAATGTCTGGACCGTGGGGCTGGTTTGGAAGTTCTCTGCCAAAAATACTCTAACCGACAATGAGCTGTGACTGGAACCATTATCGTGGTGCGAGATCCGCGAGCTGCCAATATCAGGTCACAAAACTCTTTTCCGCAAACGTTCAAGGACGTCACGGTAAATGGTTTCATTCATTGTCTAACATTGCGGTATGAATTCTTTGTGGACAATTCTACCTGAATGCATCACGATAATGCATCCAGTCACAGCTCATTGTCAATTAGAGAACTCTTGGCAGAGACAAACATCCCAGTACTCCTTCACACGCCCTAAAGTCCAGACATGGTTCCATATGATTATTCTCTTATTCCAATTCTTAAGAGAAATTGAAGGGTCTCCATTACGGAATTAAAAATAACGAAAGTGCCTCGACATAGGGTCTAAACAACCTAACGGAACAAGATTTCCAGAATTGTTAGCAGTAATAGAAACCTCAATGGAGACGCTGTGCGCATTCCAAAGAAGCATGCTTTGAAGAGGACGTTATTAAATAGTAGATACACTCAATTAAACACATCATTCTCATTAATTCTGAGATTGTATGTAAGTATGTAAATCTGCTTCAACTTTAATATTGTATCCGCCTTCTTTAATTACAACTAATTCTTTAAGGTTCAACTGTAGTACTAAAGTCTTTGCATTGGCTAAGCAGTGAACAACCAGCATCAATAACAAACGTCATTAATCAGTCTCATGTTGACTGAATTTTTTCTAGTGTAACACTGTGAATACCTTCGTTGGTACAGTTTAATAGTCTTTTACTAGCCAACAAAGATGAAGATGAGTATAACAGAGGAAACAATGACACAACTTAACGGCATTTCTTTATTTATTAAAGCAGCTTCGGTACTGTCTCTTTCATGCAGATGATAACTAATTTCTTAGCATGACATTACCTTGCAGGGATTATATTTTGTCCAAAACTTACGAAACAATTCCTTCTTCAACATGTTTAACTGTATATTATAACTCGCCAGATATAACCAAATTGGACACAAATTCGTCCTTAATTCTATAACCATATTTTTCTACTCATCTTTTTGCGTGTCTAAAACTATCCCTTTTATTTCGACAAACGAGGAGTATATTGGCACTAAACGAACTACTTTAGCACCTTCGTATTTTAGTTCCAGCGCCTTAAATTTATTTAAATGATCCACGAAATACACACAAATATCAAATACTGACCGTATCTGACGTATTTATCATAGAAATTTACTGAATACTTGTATGATAGAGAGTTACGGGAACATCTTTACCGCTACGATGTTTACTGCCGTTTAACTCTTCTATTTGTGCACCCTAAAAGCTAGACACAAATAAAATGTACAAATTGTAATTAATATTGTTCCCCTTTTTAACATATTTGTATAAATCTTAATTGATTCTAATAATGATAATGAAACAAAGCCTGCATCAACAACACAATCAAATCAAAATAGTACGTAATTACATTCATTATTTATAATATTCATAATAACCGACCCGCTCGCATCTCTGTGTCTGCACACTTATTTACAATGTAATAGTATATGGAGACATTGATAAGAGACCCACTTTAACTAAAAAGGTGTATTATTATTTTTACTTTCTATTAAGGTCAACAAGTGTTGTGTAAATTGAGACAAAAACACTTGGAAAACGGTTTGTTCTACCGTCATTTTGATACGTTTGAATTAATAAATAAAGAGAACACAAATCGGAAGACAATCAAAGCCAGCCATAGTATTTACTAATTTATTGTACGAAATATTATTTAACAAATAAAAATAATATCAGTCATACCAAATCCGTCAATTATAAATAAATGGAGATGAACTGCACTATCTTAATCTAATTTATCTATTCTAATCACATTTAAAGCAAACTTGCGATTGTTATCAAATTAGGGAACAAGTATTTTGTTAATAATTGCGACATAAATTTTACGTTACATCACGAAATCTATTTCGTTATAATTTCTAAGTACACAAAAAAGAATATTTTAACCAATTGACGCTTATCATTAATCCGTAAATAGTATAAAGCCTCTAAATACGTTGCCATTATGTTATTCTCCATGTTAAACAATGCTTAGAAATTCGTAATTTACTATATCAACTGCATAAAACTTCTCAACTTATCTATAAGTATGTACAACGTACGTTCGTATATTACTTAATTAAAATTATCAGTCACAAAGTAAGTATAATCAGAGCATATTGTTTATAATGTTTAAATAATTATTCTCATATTATTTATAATTACATTTAATTACCTTCGTTACGTGTTTTATAAAGAATTATCCAAATAACAAATATTCACCATACATTTGGAGTAATGTGGTATAAACTCCAATAAAAGTAGTATAGAGGTATTAATGAAATACACAAGGGGTATATGCAAGAATAATTTCACTTATATTATTATCAAATTTACATATAACATTATATCTGACACACACTAGAAATCTTATAATATGTGGAAATCTATAGCGACTTGCAGAATTGCAGCGTTTAATTTGTCCAATTGGCGACAATACAGATCTGAATTAATCTAGGAAGCAGCTCAAAATACACAATACCTTTGTAATCCCACCAAACTGACAGTATAACCTTCTTTTGGTGCATTCAACTTTCGATGTTGTTTGCGCTAGTTTATTTTCTTTAGACCTTAACCGCTTTCATTAAATATAATGAAATATCCATCTTTCATCAGCAGTGAGTCGTTTTAAAAAGGTTTGATTTCATTTCATTTGATATGCAAATTGCGAATGATTGGGTTAAATAAATTTCCTTTAACTCGTGGGAGTTTTAAATATTGTAGATCATTTTCAATTGTTGTAGGCGATGGATTTAACTTTTCTGCTATCTCTCGCACAGGAATATAACGATCCAATTCAAATATGGCTTTGATTTGATCATCAACTTCGTTTAGTCTACCGGATCGTGGTTCATCTTTGAGTGAAGAATCACCAGAAGCAAATTTATCAAACCAATTCCGACGCTGTCTTTCTTTCAGAGCTTCATCGCCATACACATCGCTTAACTTTTTAGCAGCTTGTGTTGCCTTCTTTCCTGTTTGGAAATAATAAGCCAAAATATGGCGAAAATTGACGCTTTTGGTATCCATCTTAAAATAGAACCCGCATAAACAAATCTCACAAAAAGTACACTTAATTTGGTTTTTAACAAAGCTAAAATTCACAGCTGACAAATGCCAACACTATCTTGTTTGTAACATTGGCAGAAGTCATTCATCAAAGGAGCACTACACCCATCTACATTTAAAATCGGCAATTACTTTGTTACCAACCTAGATTGACAACTTTATGGATATGTTGAAAACAGAATGGAATCAAAATTTCGAAATAACGTTGAAGAAGAGAAATGAATAAATAATGAAAAGAATTTTCAAAATTGGTTTAATGCAGCAAAAATTGGCTATAATAGATGATTAAAAACTCATACACACACATAGACATATACACGGGAGGTATTATTAAACTGTATATCATATTACATTGATTTCGTCGGCTTATATATCGACCAAGAGGGTCTGTTTTGATATTGAAGTTCCTCGGGTATATCTATCCTTCTGGCGCAAACTCCAGAAATTTACTCAACTACATTTTGTTCTATCCATTCAATATCAGAAAAGTGCTACTACCAAAGAGGGGGAATCTAATTGTTGTGTGATGTTTCCCTAGTCGAATGCAGTCAGGAAAATCGTAGTTAGAACCCTGAGAGAATCCTTATCGAGCTCTACCAACCTCCTATCTTTACCTGCGCTGAGCATCATCAGTGGCTTTGCATGTAATAGGTCTACAGACAAAACGTGAAACCAGTCCTTTTCGGTGCAAAAGCTTCACAATATGGAATGAAAACCGGGAAACTAAGATTTCTCTACGTATATGCTTCATTTCGAATTTAGTCTTTCCATTTCAGTGTATACAAATTTCTTGGTCTCGTTAATATTGTTCACGTTTTACTACATTATTTAAGCAATGGTTTGACAATCGTATCTCTGCTTTGGTTTTTTCCTAACTAATTGTTCCTTATTGAATGAAATAATTTTTGCGACTTTTATAGTTTTTCGTTTATCTATATTTTCTTCACTAATTATCATTCCACTTCGATATATATATTTACTTACTTCTTAACTCATTGCGTCCAAATTTTATTCCATATGTAGTAGCGTGACTATTCACTTTTGCCTTTGCAATATTCCACTCAATTTTTCTATATTGTTAAAGTTTGGGGAACCATTACCAAACTATCAGTATAACTGATTTTAGGACAAAACAGATTCGAGGAATCGTTCTTATTTCAAGAAAACTATTGTGGAATATATAATGCTTTCCTTTGCTTAGTAACACCGGTTTGTATATTAGTTAGTTGAAGAATATTACGTTTACACAACAAAACTTAAGTTAGTATAGTATGAGATCTAGTACTAATTAAACCACTGGAACGTGTAAGAAACCGGTACCATAAAATAAACTTAAATATTAAAGGCATCTGTGTACGCGTATTTAAACAAATAACAGAAACAAGACAAACTATGGTAGAAAATCGCAAGCAATTTAGTCTAATCAATAAGTTCTTTGATTTAAACATTTCAAGGTATATCACATTTCTTGTATAATACGAAAATCATCAATTAAATTCATATTAATTTAATTAATGAAATTGCCTTTAATAACATTGTGTCTGCTGACATATTTACGATGTTTCTATAGCCATTCCAACATCTAGTTATTAAAAACGGTTTATACCTACATACAGTTCCGTGGTCTAGTTTGTTATGATATTCTACCGGTACTGCAGAGGGCATGGGATCAAATCTTATTGAGACTAACATTTCTTCAAAAAATTTAAAAACGTTACTACTAATTTGTAAAAAATCGTAATTTTATCATGACCAATTAAAGAGTTTAAAAGATATATTTCCCAAATATCCTTTTCTTACAAAATAAACATTAATTAATAAAAAACAAATTCCTAACACAATCCATGACTAGCTAATTATATTTAGTTTAATCTAAATAATAGTAAGAATTTTGCGAGAGTGTAATTAAATTTTTGCATAAATAATTTAGTGACTCACACACTGGTCTTTTCCTTCAATCTTTACTGGACCAAACAATTCGGAAATAGGACATTCTGGATATGTAGTAAAAGCAGAGACAGTCTGTACTTTGTTTGGGATTATACCTATTCGGCGAGTGACATAGTTACTTTCTAAATCAAAAGAATTTTCATTAAGTCAATTTGATAATGTTGTTATTTGAAGTCCAACGTACAGTACTTTTTATGTGCCTAATCGTTAGGCTACACAGCCAAACACTCTGGATGATCAGAAATAAGAAATAACATTGTCAGTCATACCATCCTTTCCATGTTTACTAAAATTTAGAATATAATACATGTTTCTAGGTGAATATATCTCTGAAATTTCTCCATATCTGCATGCGAGTGTAACATGCCTCCCTATCTTTGAAATAATTTTGAAAATTTTAACATAGATTGAAATCATTGAAGACGATTTATACAGCAACACAATAGTGAAGTTTGTTCATGAAAAATAATTATATCATGAATGATGGTAAATGGTCCTGTAATATCAATCGTGTAGATCTAGATAATCGTAGAAATAAATATTAAAAGATAAGAGAAGCTCCAACGTTACTTTGACTCCAACAACAACAAAACCCAAACAAAAGCGAATTAAACGAAAGTTCAATATGAAAGTACCGAATTTAGTAATAGAATTAGATATACCGAAGTGCAAATAAGGGATTTGATGAGATTAGAAAGATAATGCAATGAAATTACTCCTTGTTTCGGATTCAAACATGGCTCTAATATGTGCCAAAATTTCGCTCTCGATCACACGGAGCTTTCTCTAGGGTGCCTCATATAGATAACGCTGTGAAAGAACTGAATGATGTAATGGTTCGATAAATACTTCAGCATGATCTCTTAATAAGTAACAGGGTATTGAATCATGGCGCGCTGTCAGTCCTAATAGCGGCGTCATCAATTACATTAATATTGATAAGTGGTACATTACTGAAACAGGAATTATCAGGAGATGTTGGAAAATTGCTACTACGTAAGTAAACAGAAGTAAAAAACTGCGCAACAGCATCAATAATTTCCTCAAGATTATCTAAAGCAATTATCCAGGAAACTATATTGTGTATACGAGGGCGACCTCAAATGCTTCCGGAATCGACAAGCAAAACAGGATATTGCTGTGGTTTTTATTTTTATTTTTCGATGTAGTCCTCTCAAAGATCAATACGCTTTTGCTCCTGTCCCTTCAAGTCGTCAGAAAAGTAGGTCTGCAAAATAGCCATCTGTAGCGGCGATGACCTCCTCATTTGAGGCAAATCGCTTTCCTTCCAGTGATTTTTTTCAGGTGTGGGTATAGCAAAAGCCGTTGAGGCTAGGCCCGGTTAATATGGAAATTGAGAGACTAATTCGTAGCGCAACTCATTCAATTTGTACACGACGATGCGGAATGAATGAGCCGGTGCATTATCGTGGTGGAAAAGCACATTTTCACTGCAAACTATGCCGTTTCTCCTTCAATACTGCATCGAATCGGGTCAATAAATCGCTGAAGTATTGCCCGTGACCGTGCTTCCCTTCTGCAGATAGTCGATAAAGATCACACCTTGGGAATCCCAAAAAATGGCCGCCATGATTTTTCCGGGGGACAGAACGGTCTTTACTTTCATTCGGAGCTAATTCGCCCGGAAATGTCCACTGCTTCAACTGTTCCTCGATCTCCGATATGTAGTAGTGGACCCAAGTGTCATCCGCAGTTGCGAAACGCATGAAGAGGTCCCTTGGATTACGTTGGATCCTAGCCAGACACTTCTCCGAAATGGTCACCCGATTTTGTTTTTGCTCCGGTGTGAACCAACGCGGTATCCATCGCGCGGAAAGCCTTTTCACACCCAAAATTTCGTGTAGGATATGGCCAAGGCGCACCTTCTGAGATGCCTGTTGCTTCTGCTATTTCTTTCAGAGTCAATCGGTGATCAGCTAGCACGACATCATGAATCTTACCGACCATTTCATCATTGGTAACGGTTTTTGGGCGTCCAATGCATGATTCGTCACTTGTGCTTGTGTGGCCACGTTTGACTTGTGTGGACACGTTGCCGTTTTCCCAGCCATCCAGAAATGTTTTATTCATTTTTGGGAAACCGTCTGACTTGTTACACAAAACACTCTTAAACAACAACTTTTGACAGTAGATGTCTAAAATGTTGACAGTTACCATGAAAAAGGTTGCCCTTGCCGATCACTGACTCCACTTCAACCTTCGTGCGCCATCTATTGCCGATTCTGAAAATATCTCATATCGCCGCCCTCGTACAATGAGCGATCATATTGAAAACTAAATTTTTGTAGTTTGCTGTTCCCAATAATGGTATATATTCATCCTTATGTAAACTCCTTCAAAATAATTTGTTGCATAAATATAGAAACGTAATTTAGATAGAATAACACTTCAAAATATACACTCTATACTGGAAACTAATAATAAAAATTGCTAATAAATGCGTGAAATTTGATATCAATCATTTAATAACAAACATTGATAACTTTGATTTTAATTGAATCGATACTTCCTAATCTTATTAGCAAACTGTTTATTTCTATTAATAATTCTTTATCATACAATGCTGTCTTTTCGGAAACGTAGACACGTTGTAATCCAACGTTGTTTTAGACGAAATTTTATAACAATATCGGCGAAAATATCAAACAATCGATTCCTTCGACCTGTGACCCACATTAAATATTGATATTCGGTGTATTCGGTGTGTCAATCTACATATATTTTAAAAAATGGACATTTCATAATTACATACTTGTCACTATTAACTTATTTTATAGAATAACATAGTGACATAACTAGTATTATAGGCTGAAAAACTTACAATTGATGTTTGAGTTTAAATTGTCAATAAACTAAAATAACCACAGGATTTTTATAGAATCGTTTTCTTTAAAAATAGCATTGCGAAGTAGTAAATATAAAACATTCATAAATAAGCTCCTTTTAACCAGATTTTCAAAACCTTGTGCCAAGAGGACGTTAGAGACTCATGTTTCTATTATTTTTATGAGCGAAATAATAAACAAATATTATTTCAAAATATATTCAGAAGGACTACTAATTGGAAAAAGAACAAGGAAAACTATTTTTAACTTTGTTTAACTTAATAACATTAAAATTTCTACTGTAACGGAAACCATATTTTAAAAACAACATTTAAAATCTACAAGACGTCGTCTCAATGGTTGCCTCTACATCCAATGGGCGCGGGTTCAAACCCCGCCAATCACTTCTCCCCATTACCCCATTTAACAGTACAGATGCTTCAGTTCAATAACCTCCAAATTAACTAACTTAATCTTATTCGATTTTTTACGGAGTTGTGTAAAAAATAAAATAAGTGATGATTACCAGAATATAAGCAAATTGCAAAGTAAAAGAATTCGTTACATACTATTCTGTAACACCGATTATTCTCGCAAAATTTTATTAACAGATGTTAATATTAAATAAAAATAAACCATACTTCAACATGTAAATAAGAAAGGTGGCTTAGTATTAAAAAAAATAAGGCGGTTGTTATAGCAAATAAATTAAAGAATAGAAAATAAATTACGGTATTTCATGCGAGGAATGTTTAACAAGGCGTAAATCTTGTGCGCTATTTTTCGCTACATGCTTTTAATGGCACTAGCCCCACACCTCCCTTTTTGTTTTAATTTGGATATTATCAAAGACAGTATTGTTATTACTTCCGTGTTATAAATTAAAGTCTAAAATATACTTAAGCAAACAATATTACTTAAGCGAATTTCTAACTGTATTATCTTCTAACACACACTTATATTCATTTGACTTACATTGCTGTCCATAAGATTAAAACCACCTAAAAAAAATGTGTATTAAGATTTAATTAAAAAGAACGCAATATGTTTGTATGCAAAAACCTATTTATATATATTTTCTTTCTCTGGATATTAAAATGCTAAAATGGAAGAGTTTATATTATAAAGAAATAAACTAATAATTGAGGGGTTTATCAAAATCCGCCTCTCTGTTCCTTTCTCAATATTTTTTCAATTCTCATTAAATTCTCTACTCTATTCGCAAAAAGAAACACCCTCATACCACTACCGAACCTCCTTTGTGTTTTACAGATGGTAAAACAGCTTGTGGCAACATATTTTTACTTGGATGTCTTTCAAAAGCTAACCGTTATTACCAAGAACTCCCAAAAAAGCATTTACCCCATCTTGTTCGGTCCAATTTCTATTTTTTGAAGACCAATTAAACCATTTTATTTTATTTTATTTACAAAGTAGCGGTTTTCTAATAGTAATATGTCCTTTTAAGTCCACTACATTTAGTCGTCCCCCGACCATGAATAATTCGCAGGTGTCGCAGTAAATTCCACACCGCATAAATTAATAATTTATTCGGAATCCAGCGTTTCGAGAGCACGTAGACTCATTTTCAACTGAGTTACCTACTGATTAACACGATAATCACTATTTTCCCCGAGTGCGGGGAATCAAACTTTCTTCCTGCTTCCTGATCTCTCTCATTTGTCAAACCTTGAAACATTTAAGTTATCTGTCGTGTAAATGTGCACTGCTACTTTCATTGTGAAGACTAATTATCACAGAGAGTTTTTCAATTCCCATTCATATTAGGCAAATAATTACAACACAACTCCAAACAATAACAATTACAATGCAATTGAACTGAACTACAACCTAAAAACTTCCTAGCTGAAAAGATTTTATAAGATTGATTAAAAACATTTCTTAAAATCAAATAAAAGTACAATAAAATTTCAAAGAATTAATGTTTACATTCAATTAAAAACAAGATTGTATTAGGCAGTGGTGCATTTACTGTTTTTGGGATTATAATAATAATATTTCACCATATATAGAACCCACAGCAATACTGTCATAACACTGATTTTTTAACATTTTCCTATTTTTCTGCAAGTAATCTTAAACTTATGAGCAACAGTGTACATTCAATTCAATAAATGTAGGTATACTTAATACCTATATGTATTTATAAATTTGCTTACAGAATATCGAATTACTATTAAAGCGTAAAATATTCTTAGACATACGTTAGATAACACATAGGTTGATCTCAATATCCCACAGCCAAAAGCAAGATTTATTTAAAATATATGTAGAACACTGACCTGTCATTCATAAATTATTCGGCCTGAGTGCATGTGGCCGGCAAAACCAGCAATTTCTAGTTCTCTTCTGATACTTTTATAAATAATTTTATATAAATACCTGATAATGTGAGATAACATGTGTGCTATCCAAATCTTAGTCCAATTCGCGTCTGCAGTGTTGTAACATATTAACTGATTATACGTTACTTGAGAAGCTTTTTTTTCTATTTATGGAACGACCGAGAAAGTTATATAACGTTTAATTAAGTATACGATAATACTATCGCTTTCTTTTTCAAAATACTTATAGTAACCTATACGAGGGTACGCCGAAAAATTCGGTAACTAAACCATAACAAATAGCAATATTTCAATGAAATATGTTTTATTTTTCGACACAATCTCCCACAAGACCAATACATCTATTTACCCGATGCTCAAGTTTCTTTATGCCTTCACAGTACTCATTTTCCCCGAGCTCCTCAAAATAGTGGTCCGTGGCTGCTATCAGCTCTTCATCCGAAGCAACATATCATACCGCCGAGGTGTTTTTTAAACTTGAGGAAGAGATGCTAGTCTGACGGGGCTAAATCCGGTGAATAAGGAGGATGATCAAGTGCTTCGAACTTTAATTTGGCCAACTTTACTTCAAGAATTCTGCTCTTGTGAACTAGCGCATTGTCTTGATGGAAAAGGACTTTTTCTTACTTTCTTCGGGGTCTTTTTTCGACGATATCTATCTTCAATCGATCCAAAAGTTTAGAATAGTATTGTCCGGTAATCATTTGTCCCTTTGCAAGGTAATGTATAAGCAAGATTCCCTTCGCGTCCCAGAAAACAGAAGCCATCACCTTTCCTACCCATAGAATGACTTTGGAGCAGGTTCACCTCGTTTAGTCCATTGTTTTGATTGCAGTTTATTTTTTGATGTGTAGTGATGGATCCACGTTTCATCGCAAGTCAGAAATTGCCATAAAAAGTCCGTTGAATTTTGCCGAAACCGCTCCAAAATAGCTGTAAAACATTCCACGCGTTTGAGTTTTCGCGGTGGTGTGAGCAAACGGGGCACCCAGCTTGCAGCCCGCTTAGACATGTCTAATTTAACGTTTAAAGTGTACGTCACCCGTTCTCTGGAGATGCTTGTAGCCTTAGCACTATCTTTCAATGTTGATCGGTGATCAGCTTCCACAAATTTCAAAACTTTTTGCATACTTTCTGCAGAAGTGGCTGTTTTTGGGGGTCCAGAACGGGGATCGTTATTTATGCTCGTGTGACCTTTTTTTAAATTCATTCACCCATTTGCAAAGAGTCTTTAAAAAAGCAGCATCCTCACCTAACACATTTACCATATCAGCATGAATTTCTTTGGGCGAGAAATACTTTTCTATATATATATATATATATATATATATATATATATATATATATTTTTATATTCTCGCCCAAAGAAATTCATGCTGATATGGTAAATGTGTTAGGTGAGGATGCTGCTTTTTTAAAGACTGTTTGCAAATGGGTGAATGAATTTAAAAAAAGGTCACACGAGTATAAATGACGATCCCCGTTCTGGACCCCCAAAAACAGCCACTTCTGCAGAAAGTATGCAAAAAGTTTTAAAATTTGTGGAAGCTGATCACCGACCAACATTGAAAGATAGTGCTAAGGCTACAAGCATCTCCAGAGAACGGGTGACGTACACTTTAAACGTTAAATTAGACATGTCTAAGCGGGCTGCAAGCTGGGTGCCCCGTTTGCTCACACCACCGCGAAAACTCAAACGCGTGGAATGTTTTACAGCTATTTTGGAGCGGTTTCGGCAAAATTCAACGGACTTTTTATGGCAATTTCTGACTTGCGATTAAACGTGTATCAAACACTACACAACAAAAAAAAAAAAAAATATATATATATATATATATATTGTCCATTTTTAAAAAGCGCCAAAGGTACTCCGCTTTGAACAAGTGTACACAACAAACTGCTTGACAGATCGACATGAAATTTAATACGTGTATCACTGCAACATCAAACTATACAATAGCGTCAAAGATTGTTTTCACACAGCGCCACCTCTTAGCTAGTTACCGAATTTTTCGGCTTACCCTCTTAGCTTGATCATCTTGATTGCTTTTTTTGGTTTTCATTAAAGTTTAGACAGGAAATAAAATTACGAATTACCATGACAAATATCCGTCCTCTTTTTTAACAGCAATTCAGCACCACTTTAAAATTAAACCCATTTCACGATATCTTCTCTCTTCCTTGATCGTCCAGGTCCTTAATTCTCCGGCTGTACCATTAATAATAGTATAAAATGGATAGGTGGATTAATTTCATTATAAAGCGTAATATCCCCCTGTTGCTAAATCTAGTTTCGGAAAGATTCAAAGTGTCTTCTTTGTTATCCAAATAAGCGTCTTTATCCTAGAAGTAAATCCACACAGATAAAAAGGATTTTGTAGTTATTGTCTACACTATTTAATCTTGTATTTTTTGGTGATGTAGTCGCATGAATTAATTTAGTCATTGAATTTTATTTATTGTTATTTTTATCTTAAAGTTGATTACAATATACAACAATGACATATTTTGAAGTAATATCTTCCGGGTTATGGCTCGTTAATTATGCTCACAGGAAAAGTTTAAGTAATTTTTCTTAGAAATTGAGCAAATTAATGGGAAACTTTAAATTCCAGCTTGCTTTAAAGGTTTCTTTATTCCGTAAAGGATTTCGATGTTAAAAGGTAATCTCACTTATTTTTAAATATTTTGATGCAGCTTTACTGAGTAGTATTACACTTTCCCATAAGGTTGAAAGTTACCTTTTCCTTAATAGTAGCCGATCAAGACATTGTTATTCTCAGACAGCCACTAGATATCATTTATTTTTAGGTACATTACTGCTGGAAGGGGTTTAGACAGCGGTACCTGTAATCAGTATAACCTAAGAGAGATCTATTGTAGTTGTGCCTTTAACTTGGTTAAAATAGTTCGAGGCTTTTGGTCAACCTTAGTACTAGACTAATATATTTGCTGTTTGGTTCAAAAGGTGTTAACGTCCCCATTTGAAGAATTTATCTCGTAGGCCACTGACGAAAAGAGATATACGAGGGCTGCTGTTTTTCAATCTCCGATAGGTCATAAAAACAAGACAAGTGTAAATAACAAAGTGAATTTGTTACAAAAAGTTATCTACAAACATAGTTACTTTTCTACATAACCACCATGAAGATTGATGCATTTGTCATATCTTAGGATGAGCCTTCCATTCCCCTCTACATAGAATGTTACCGCTAGTGAGTTAAATTTGTAGCGTAGGTGTTCCGTTACAATTGTGATCTTCAAACTTCAGGAAACTCCGCACTCAATTCACCTCCGTTTTTCTCGAACTATTTTTTACCGGTTTTTAGACGTCCACTGCGTGGTTCGTTACTTGTGCTGGTGCAGCCACCTTTAGGCTCGCTCGCCCAGAAGTTGATGGTCGAAAATGATCGAGTACATCCGCCATGAACCTCTAGGAAAATATTTCGAATTTCCGTGGCCGTTTTCCCAGCCATCCAGAAGTGTTTTATCACTGCACGAAATTCGATTTTATCCATTTTTGCGAAACCGCCTTACTTGCAACACAAAGCACACTATCAAACAACAGCTGTTGACAGTATACGTCTGAAATTTTAATAATTGCCATAAGAAAGGTTCCCCTTGATGCCAATGAATCACTTCAACCTTCGAGTGCCATCTCTTACCGATTCCGGAAACATTTCAGGTCATCCTCGTAATATTTTACTTTCGTTATTTATCAACTTAGTTCTTTAATTACGAAATTGTATAGATGCTTATGAAATTATTACATAAATCAAAGTACTTCTTTTTGAAATACTTTGTTGAAATTTAAAGTGGTCATTCTATTATGAGCGGTGGTGCACATACATTTAACGCACACAAAGTAGCAACTTATTTAACTCTTTAATTTTGCAGTAATAAATTTTTCATTTTGCACTGGTAATTAAATAGACTCCTAGTGAACGCATAAACATAAAACAGAATACACCGTAATAATAATCTTGGACTATATCCAACATTGCAAAACAGTGGGAGTCAAGTACGTAGTATATATGTACGTTGTCCTCTTGACACTTGTGGAGTCTGTAGTATTTATTCCTTGTTTGAAAGTTTCTCGCTAAAGCGCACTCAAACAAGATCTACATAAGTATTATTTCTTATGTCGTCTTTTTTACTTGTATTGATTATTAGAATTCTCTTTGTTCCGTATCGGTTTCGTGCTAATATGAAGTGGCTTTTTATAGAAACGACGTAGAAGGTAAGCCGCACTTCTCCTCGCCCTATATTTAAACATCAAGTGATATTGTTTTCGTAATTGAAAGCGACAGCGTTCGTAGTTCCTTTTATCAAGCATAATTTTCTAGACTGAAACTGCTGCAACTAGGTTATAGTACCGCGCTAGAGTCGGTGAAACTGTATGGGAGGATAAGAAGATAAATATTATGTTTCCGCAATGACAAACGCGATGCGCACGAATAGAGATATTCCGGCTTATTACGAAGTTAATTATTGCTGATATCAATTGCTATTATCCAATAAAATACTGTTTCGAAGCACATGATAACCTAAACGTTGAAATTGTTTTACCAACGAATATTGGTCACTAGGATTCTTGTTGAAAGTGATATTTATTAATAATTACTTAAAAAATAAACAAACATTTGTGACTGTAACATAAAGCAATATTACGACATTTTTACAAATGTTTAGACACGTAACAAAAAATTTTTTCACAACGTGTTTGCAAAATGTTATCAACTTGAAGGTTAAATGGTTCATTTATATTTACGATATGTGTGGTAATTGGAAGTAAGCGAACATATAATTTACGGCAGGAGATACTGCATTAGGGAATTGAAATGTCTAACAAAATTTAAAGGATACATTTTAATTATATTTGCGATTGTAAATTATATTTTGAAAAATTGGCTATACGCAAGACAATTATTACCTACAGTCATCGACTGACTAAGAAAAAAAGTAATGTTTAGTCAACATATAAACCAACTATTTAGCATATTTTTTAGGCTTGAATATAAATTGTTTTATCATTTCATTTTGCATAAATATTGAATTGTGTAACAACACTAATGTTGTTGTAAGACAAAGTGTTTTTTGAATTGTACTAAATTTGTGCTTGAAACATACTAACGTCGTGTTAATTATGACATATGCTGTACATAAGTGATACTACAGGGCGTTTCAATAAGAGCGCAGGATTTGAATTGTCCGCCATGTTTGACAATCATAATGACTCGTGATTATGACGTGACAGATCGAAAGTGGATGCCCAAATGTATACATTATAAATCAATAAATATTTCAATACTTTGCTACAGAAAACCATGTTTTATTGAATCTTAAAAGCTTGCGCTTTTATTGAAACACCCTTTATTATATCTAGAATAAAAATTATAAGTACTTTAGCGCTCCCATCCTCTTACAGCTATGTATCATAAAATAAAACTAAAAGATTAGAATTAGAAGTGCTTTTACTTTATATAGTGAAGAATAAGGGTGGAAGATAAGTTTAATGAAGGCCTCCTTAGTTTTACCAATTTTAATAACTTGTACCTAAAACCCATAACATTTCTTTTGTAAATTAGACTGTATCACACTGAATCAAAAAATTCCACCTATTTCAGTGCAACAGGGCTAATTCCGAAAACAGTTCGTTTATTACTGCCTCTTCCAGTAGAAGCCTACGTATTCATTTCAATTTTTTCCGTTTCTTTGTACATGCAGTGCCTTTCTAAGGGCTCATAGGTGTTTTCTGCATATGCGTAGTTTTAAAACATCACGTAATTATCTTTTTAATGGATTAATTGAAAGACCTTCAGGATAGTACTACTGATCCAGGTAGGAAAACGAGCCCATTCACAACTGCTGACTATCCGACGGTCAGCTGTACTGCAGCCCTGTCAAAGTGCAGATCGAGATTCAATTGATTTGCTTACTGCTAGCAGTGAAGCCATATCATTGAATCCGAGTGCTTATGTATTCGTGGATCTTCAATTAAAAGTTGCCGACGTAATCATCAGGAGAACATCAATAAAAGTATAAAATCAAAATTTCTTAAGAACGATTTGAATTTTCTTATTATTGTTTGTAATTGAATATTTTTTTGATGTAAGCGAAGGAGAAAACTATGAGTCGCAATTATCGCCACTTGCAGAGAAACTAGACAGCTATGAGGAACACCTAGAGCATCGTCATTGTTTGGAAATGAGACATCGTTGGCAATTTACAAAGTTCTGCAAATTGGGACATAGTTGACAAGGTCAACGGATTTCTATATCACTGCTTCTAACACAGGCAAACTGAATGATGCTTGAAAGAGATATTGCTGATAGCTTTGCAGCACATTTAGGAGATTGTACTATGTGTTGTATTGAGTTTTTGCGGAATCGAATCTATTTACAGTTTTATAGGCAGATATCGCAATTTTTAATATATTCCAGAAAAAATGGAAAACTATAAAAATTGAAGAATATTCCGATTGGACTATCGACGGTAATGTTCAGTATATCCTTAAAGAAATTTTAACTTTTGCGAGTAATATAATGCCATTCAGGCAACTATAACATAATTACTTGAAATTATTAGAATTAAGAACAATTTTTCTAGGAAATTTTAGACACCCCTATGTACCGCTGAATTTTGTTTGTATTTGAAAAGCAATGATTAATTTTCTTAATGTCTATTTAATGGCAAATATAATTTTAATATCGAAAAAAAAAACTGTACCTAGTTGTAGCTGAATTAGTTGTGTCAATGTAATTCTTAATGCTATATATATATATTTACATACCACATTTTTTCCGAAGTGTTTCATCATTTAGATTTGATGATTCCTTTAAATTTTATAGAAATTCAAAATGTTGTATCTGAAAGTATATTGTAGATACCTATCCCAAATAAATCTCTTGGATTTGGTTGTGTTTCGTCTTCTTTTTCGTAATAAAATTGTCATCTATGCTGCTTTTTCACAGTCAATTCGTTTAACTGCAAATTGTACTTCTAATACATATGTAGATTCTGTAGAAGTTCCTAATCGTTTTACAAAACTTTCGTCTGGATGTTTAACGTACGTAAATAAATTATTAATAGCTGTTACAACAGTTTCAAGATCTGTACTTATGTTTTGGAGCATTAGGCTAACAATACTTATTCGATCATGTAAATTATACCAAAATACTAAAGAATGCACAAAATGGAAATTTTTAATGTTATTGCATAATGTTCTTAATATATACTATAATTATCTATCTTAATATCTGCCTACAAATCATAGTGTAGCATCATAAATTTCACCAATTTAATATCGCATTGGTTCAAGTGCATCAACTCGAGATTCCTACCATGTTTCTGATAATGATTTTAAGCTTAAATTTGTAATATATCTTACTGTTTCGTTTAGCTCCAAAAAAAATAATATGCATATCTTCACCTATGCCAAAAAATATAATTGTCTATCGATTAATTTTTACAGCGTCGTTCATAACTAAATTGAATATGGAACATGGAGCAGAGGATGCTGTAGGATTAAGTCGTCGCAAACCTTTCCTTTTTCCTTTCATATTACCATTACCGTCATAATCCTGACCACGCAAATTTTTAATATCTAAATTAAATGCTTTGATTTCTCAAATTAAATAGGTACTATTAAAATTTAAATTTCATTACTCGTTTATTCGCATCTTAAGAATTGTTTTGAATAGAAAAAAATAGCCGCCAGTCGAAATGCTATTGAACGCGTTTAAGAGAATCACAGTCTCTATGCTTAAAAACTAAACATTTCAAAAACTCTTTAGCTTTTTGCACATTTGCTATTGTATGACATCGAGAAATATTAAAATTCAAATATACATGATAAAATGTAGTTACCGACGTTACGTGTTTTTTCCAAAAAAATATCGTCTCGGGCGAGCATCATATCCGCTAGTGATTATAGAGAGAAGAGATACGTTCAAGTACTTACCGCGGCCTACATTTCTTCGGAAAAGAAATTAACATTAGTAATTACAACAAGCATTATAATTTTTAAGCTGCAATTATCACTCATAATCGTCACACCTACTGCATAGTTATTGCATCGACATTCGATTGATTTAACATTGAGAGGTCCTACAAAATATGTAAAGTTGTACTTACAAAAGGAAAATGGCGCTGACTCATATTCTTCTTATATGTAAGCGTTACTTATATATGAATTATTATTGGTTAAATAGATATTTTTAATTTTTGTAATGTAACATATTGTATGTCATTCGAATTTTCTTTTCCAAAACATAATGCTTCGGCGTAAAAGCAAAATATCCCCAAATTATTGAATTTTTCTGTTTTTATTACTTTTACAATATTAGTTATTAGATATAAAAAGTCCTTATCTTCATGCCGTTGACGTCATGTTAGCAAACTGCCGGGTGAAGTTTAGCGAGATTACTAATAACATCTCAATTGGACGTGTGCAAAATGACCTTAACGAAAAATGGAATACGAAAGAGCTATCGGCAAAATGCACGCGATAATTTCAAAGCAATATTAGAATATATTTAAACGCAATGATAAATTGTACCAATTTGGCTGTGAACCCAAGAGAAAAAAGCGCCACCTAGTGAAAAAAGTTCTCCATCATCATGGTAACTAGTCGAATTACGGTACGAATTGATACCCAATCCACCATATTCGCCAGATCTAGTCCCCGGTGACTTCTTTCTATTTCCTTGAAAAAAATACAAGCCGAAAAGTGATTTATGTCAAACGAAAACGTAATTGAAATGAATACCTAGGCTACGTAATTGTCTACTTTGCAGAGTTCAAGAAATATTATTTGAAAAAATGAAACAACTCTGAACCAAGTGTATAGAGTTAGAAGGATATATTGTCGAAAAATAAATTTACTAAATGTAAAACCATTATGTTGTTCTCCTTAACAGATGTATTTATTTAGAGTTGCATACATTTGAGGTTTTCCAATATCGTTCTATCGATATCGGGGACGACAAATATATCAGCGCGATAAAACACTCTAAGAATCTTCTACCTAAAATAAACTAAAAATAGAAATAAACATGGACGTTTACATTTTTAAACTATTATCGGTAATATTGTAAGCAACCTGTAATTTCAGAAGTACAAAAATCATGTGGATAATTTCGTTGTTGTGATGGAAATGTTTCAAAACAGTCCATTTGCTTCGATTACAAAACTGTTTGTATACTACGTAGTCTCTTGCTACATATTATCACAAGATGTTACTTTTTCGTAATTCAATACGAAAGCAATACTATACATTCTAATTTTAGAAGATATGACATCAATATTTCCTAACAAATTACCGCAAATAATTGTACAACAATTTTTAGTTGGTGCATATATCTAACTTTATTTACAATCTCCCTAAAAACTAATTCCAGTTAAATGTATCGTAATAATAGTGCTCGTTGATCCATAAAATGCTTTTGCATAAATGTATAGATAAATTCACGAACATCTATTATATATGTACAAAATACATATGTACATTTGTACGCATATTTCCTTCCTCTAAAATTCCTTTGTTCTTGTAATACTCTTGTACTTCGCTATTTGATAAGGCAATAGTCATACGTATTATTGTTGCTTTAGCGATTATATCTGAGCACAATGACATATCCAACCCGTTTTTTTCGAGTATGGAACGGTATCGTACGATATCTTTTTCCATGGAAATTGATTGTGATACCTCTATCTTCGGGCCAGGGTTAGACAAACTAAGTTCACATTGCAATCTCACTTGTTAAAAGTGTAGATTTACTGCATCTCGAAAGAAAACGCATATATAGTTCATAAATTAAATTTGAAACAAAAGGCAATCTCCTATTAGCTACTCCGCAGGATATCGAAGGAAATCAAGTTAAACTGAATTGTACCAGGATATAATTCAATTTTTTCATTTAGGTTGCGTAATACTTCGCGAGTTCATCGGGATATTTTCGTGTTGTTAATAATTCATGTCAACTCCTCGCCTGATATTCTATTTTTTTATAAAGCCTACGCTATTTTCAACCCAACAAAGAATTGTACTTACTTAATTTAACGCTTATACAATTTGCCAGGTCATCTTTACGTACGCATTTACTAACATTACGTTTATTTTTTTCTTCCGCAATAAAAAACATTATAAAAAGGTTAGTTAAAAAGCTAGTGGACTAAATCTAGCAACTTCATCGATTTATCATTCACAAAGTTTACCTATCACAAATTACCTATTTATGAAAGATCTGATAGTGTTACCTGTGTTCATATTATCGCTAGCGCATTTATAATCGTATTGATAGATAAACATTATTGATGTGAAGCATTTAGTTTGTTACATACGTGCTAAAAACAGCATATTGTAGTTTATTCTTAATAAACAAGGATAGATGTTCGCTTATAATTTATACTTATCAGAAATTGGTTGCAATTTTTGGCATGGCCTCTAAGTACGTACAAACAATTATTTAAATCCTGGAGCTGTTTGATCACCACTGACGTGGTTCACGGTGACACGAAATACGAAACCATAATCAATCATTTCGAAAGATTAGATACTTTCGGGTAACCCTTGACGATTTATCATTTTCAAATATGATATAGATTCTGGAACATATTAAATTAAAAATATTTTTTGACCTCTGTATTGTATTCAAATTATATTGATATTAAAATGTCCATGCTGATTGATTTTCCTAAAAAAATATTTTTAAATGGATGACGTTACTATTGGATTAGATAGATTTATCGATCAGACAATATATTTAAAATATAAAGAGCAAGACGGGATAAAAGCCACAATAGAAGGACTTGTCTATATTAAAACCTCTTTATTCCAATCCTCTTGCTTCAGATGCCTTCAAATTTTATTACCATTAACATGAGCAGTGCGAATACCATACTGAAGTATCTACAGGGTACATAAATAAAGTAAAGCGTAGCGTTCAATCAGGCGACTCTGTTAACATTACCTTTAGCGGTGAACTAAGCCAACACCTAACTTGCAGTTCGAATTTGAACTCGATACGCTCGCTAGATGGTCTGTAGCAATTCTTTTTCTGGTACGTTTCAGATTTGGACATAATGCGGCGAAACTTATACAAAACTTCAACAGCTTTATAAGGACGCTGCTGTACCAAGGGCTCGGATATTCACGTGGTTCAAGACATTCTCAAAAAGGGAGACGCGATTGCAGAAAAACTTGCAACGGAAGGCCTTCAGCAAAATAACAAGAATACCTACAAGATTCGGGACCTTATGAATTCTGATCATTGATTGATGTCAGTATCATCAAGGATTAGTTGAATTTTACCCATGAAATGACTCCAAAAAACATTTCGCAAGATCAAAAAGGCAATGAGAAGGAAATATACCCTCATTTTTTCGGCAGAATTGATAATAGATCCGGTTTTCTGGAACTTACCGTTATTCGTAACGAGCTTTGATTTTTTTAATCAACCCGGGAATGAAAGTGTTAAGCTGGAAATATAACATTCCAACCTCGTAGCGGTCGAAAAAAGTCATAATGAGCAAATCAAAAATCAGACGCACGCTGATTTGCTTCATTGGTATTCAAGCGATCATCTATAAGACATTTGTGTTTCAACCCCAAGGTGTAAACCAGCATTTCTTTCGAGAACTTCTTAAAAGATGTCTTCTGATCATTGAGAACATCTGAATTTCAACATTTCGTCTTGGCACACATTTAACGCATTTCTGGCAGGTAGAAACGTCGTTGTGACTACGCAACCCTCTTGTTTATAACACTTGAATCCTTTTACCGTTTTGGGGCATTGGAGAATATTGAAAAGATCGTAACCAACCAACTAAAGGTGATTTCAGTATCTGAGTTCTCACACTGGCATGACGAATAGACATACATATGGAATGGTAACTTCAATTGAATAAAATGTTATAAAAAATAGCCTTATTACTTTATTTGCACACCTCATACGAACCCTAAACAAATTATCCCACGGATATCTGTTAACATTTTTAGGATATGTTTAAAGAAGTTTTGTATAGCAAATAAAGCCTAACAGTGTGATGACAATTCATCGTGATGTACATCTTCATTTAAATTCCAAGAATAACTAACTAAAAAATTCTACATAATTACCTATACAAATTCTTTAAAGTAATTTTTTATAACTTCAAAAATGTTGCAGAAATATTTGTAATTTTTCACAACTGACAACTTATAATGTTGCAAATCATTACTCTAGTTTATAGATTCCTGCAGATTTATTTGTTTAATATTTATTTTTAAAATTAAATGATTGGTTGATACTGATATTTATATTGCTGTTGTAACTTACTGACGTTATATTTGATATCGCATAATTCGCACAAACTACGACCTCTGGGAAATAATTCATTATTATTATCGGCCTAGCAACACAAAGAAATATTTTCTCAAAATCAACCAGTAATCCGGGGTAACTTTGATTACTCATATTTCTGTCTTATCTAACATTTGAATTCATATCTTTCGATAAATTTCAATTGCGCGATATTTGCTGTAGTCAAGTACATTTTTTATTATGATATTTCTAAATCTTCTGGACAAAAGTACGAAAAATTATGAATCTCTGACGAGAATACTCACCTTCACTGATAAATTGACTAAGTTGTTAGTTACCATAAGACACCGAAGGATTTAATAGGAAACCCTACTTTTACTTTCTAAATTTGACTAGTAAGGTATATTTTGTTATTAAGTCAGAAATTGATTTACCAATACACCTACTACATTGGTCACAATAATTAATGAATATTTCATAAACTTGATAAATTTAAAAAGGAATGATTTCACACACTTTTAATTTCAATATTTATTTGTAAGGAAGTATCTAAATACATTACTGTGTTAAACTTGTTTGGAAAAGTTCCAATGCAAGCTTATTGGGAGAGTATAAAATGTTAATGCAGAAATACTCAAATTTACACTGGTTTTATAGGAATAATTCTTGCCAGAAATAGAAACTGAGGTATGCAATTCATACGCTTGGCACCTTTATAGCTTGGACTAGGTTAGAGTATATAAGAATCACTGGAAAGTCATATTCCGTTCCTCTATGAGAGCAATTTACATTGGGGATTCGAAGAAGCACTGTCATTATTAGTAAAAGTTTTGTTTAATCTGATAAAAGTTGAGTCTACGCTATTAAAATTTGTGATGATTTTGTCACTTAAGGTGTAACTGTGAGTGTACATCACATGTGGACGACAACCGGCCCGCTGTAAGATTTGATCCGGCAAGTGAGACATTTTGAAAAATCCAATTAAAAGAAAAAATTCACAATTTAATTATAATTTTTTTCATTTCATTTTCTTATTTTAATAAATTGCATTATAATAACATTGTCGTATTATTTCATGTCTGATATATGTCGCTAAAAATTATGAACACTACTTTAAAATGCACACCTTCGTAGTTCATAAATCCGTAACAACTTTAATATCTTGAAATTTTATCGTCCTTTCTTCATTTAATAACTGCTGTTTTCTCAAGATTAAACTGCGATATTATTGACTTTACTTCTTGAAGATGGTGAAAATCATGAAAAGCTGCCTGTAACCACTTTCCTCAGGGAGCAAAAATTGGCTGTAACGAACAATCTTTTTGATGACATTTTTCTTTCAAAATCAATATGCTTCCGTCATTTCCCTAATTTTGTTTTCATTTTTGTTTCATTATGTATGTTTTAAAAATTGCCGTATAACTGCGCATTTGTCTGATGGTCAACAAAAGAATGCTGAATGAACAAAGATGGCCTTAAATAACATTTGTAGTTTTATTTATTTACATTTTAGAAATTGTACTTCGTGCAAAGGTTCAGTACGATCGTAACTATATTTTCGTATATGTACATTTGTATCTAAAGCTTTAGAGCATTGAATATAAATTTAAACAAACGAAAATAAATGTTTCTTTCAGTTCAAATTCAAGGTTTTCACCCGAACTGCAAGCCAAAATTGTCGATGCACGCATATCATGAATTTACAAATCGGATCGTATCTCATTATAAAAACTAGCATATAGTATAGTGAGCTATTCGTGTAAGCCGACATTTTAAAAATAGAACGTACGACAAAAAGTTTCGCGATTTCGGTGCGTCTACAAGTCAGCGGGCGCGTCGTTCCATCGAAAACGCCACTGTATTGAACATAAATGCCATCGCAGGACACAAACAAGCTGTTCCGGAACCGACCGCGTGGGTTACCCACACGCCACCAGCTGATTCGCGATGATGCATAGACGTTCGAACCTGCCTCGATTTTTTTGTTTACTGTCTGCGTACGACCTTGAAGCGCGTCAATCACGCATTGTCAAAAAAATATTCTGTCTTTGGGGATAGTTCCACGTATATTCATTGCCTTTAATCTGAAAGTTCTTTGTTTTCCAAACACATGGATCCTTTGTTAAACTCGTAGAAAAGCATATGAGTGCAATGACTAATAAACTTAACGTCTATTATTTTAGAATGAATAATCATTCTAAAATGACATTGTACGAATATAAACTGATGCACACAAATAGATTTATTCAACATACGAGGAGCGTTCAAATAATAACCAAATATTTTGAATTACCTATAATAACTTAGTAAGGTGCGATTGGCAAGTAAGTGTCTAGGACAATCTCCCGCATAACCACATGGTGTCGGATTGTTAATATCTCGTCTAGTTCCCGTCTTGTTATTATTTGCTTGCAAAGTATTCATAACGATTATTACAGAACACAATTTTCGGGAACAACGATCCAACATGAAATTTTTACGTGAAACCGAAGGAAACCTTCACAGACACTTTTCAACAAGCTTACAGAAATAATGATCAGTCTCATGCAGTGAATCAATAGATGGTGACAGCCTGAACTTCAACTGATGACGCCTACGTTCAGAAAAGCAAGGACCTGGTGCGTCCAAATCGTCTTTTGACTATAAGAGAACTTGCAAAAGTTAGTACATCAATAGAGCCGTGCTCTGACATTTTGACCGGAAAACTGAATATGCATTGAGTTACATTAAAACTCACTCTTCGTTTGATAATAGACAATTCCACGGCGATAAATCATTCATGCAAGAGACCGTAGTAGGAGGCAAAAGCTGAATTTACGGCTACAACATCAAGACAGAGAGAAGTTTGGTCATCATAATGGATTGACAAAGGATATCGATTCCATGTCAAAATGATGTTTATTATTTTTTTCGATTTTAATGGATTTGTACATTGTTAATTTTTACTTAAATTGTTGCCTAAAGGCTGGAACGCTAGAAATCTATTTTACACGGATTACGTTAAAAAACCGTAATTCTATTGAAACAACTCATAGCTCCTTCACCATGACAATGCACCCGCTCACTGTCTTTTGCCTGGGATTTAGAGACATAGCTTTTATCGTATTTGGGTAAGATCATACCTCTCTGAACAAGGGCAATATATCTTCGCATGTGAGTATACTGGAAGAAAGTTTATCCCGGAATGAAATGTGGTTCCCCATGGGGTTCCTCTGGGCTCTATTTTAGGATCACTCCTGCTCTTACTCTAGATAAACGATCTACCGTCTGTAACTATCTTTCCTATTTTCTGATCTTTTTTAACACGGGCCGATATGGGAGCTGATTTGGTCGACAAATTCTTTCTACATGTAGTAGGTAGGCTACCGCCTGTTTTCTTCTTATGCCTCTTCAGATGTAGATGTCCAGGATTCTTTCCAGCGTTCCTCATTCTACTTACTTGCTTGTTCCAGCATTTTCTTCGTTTTCTTATCCATTTTCCCACGTCTTGTATTTTGTTTTGTTGAACTAGGTCTTTGCTTCTGATTCTGTCAAGTAGTGTTTTTTCATGAATGGTTCTTATTATCTTCATTTCGATTATTCACATCAGTTGCTGTGTCTTGGTTATGTCTGGTCTTGTTTCAGCAGCATATGTCATTACAGGCCTTACTGCTGATTTGTAAACTCACTTTGCTTTCCATTTTAAGATATTTGTTCCTCCATACAATGTCCCTGAGATTTGACATGCATTCATTGTTTGTTCCCGGATTTCACTATCTCGATTTCCGTACCTTGATGCAACAGTTCCCAAGTATTTAAACTGATTTATTTGTTCGATCGTCCTTTGGTGAACCTCCAGATTGCATCTTACCGGTTCTTTGAATGTTACTAGACACTTGGTTTTATCACTGTTAATGATCATATCCAGTTGTTTTGTTGATTGATTAAAGGAATCAAGCAATCTTTGCAAATTGTTGTCAATGTCGTCGATTAGTACTGTGCGGTCGACAACGTTGTGAAAAATTTGGCAATATTTGATAATTGATTTTCGCTAAACCACCTGAAACTGAAAATCAAGACTATATAAGAATAACTTACATGTGATAGTGATAGGAATCTCGTTCTTGGAGGAATAGTTGAAGAGTGATCTCTCCTAGAAGCCGCACACCAAGCCTTGCCCTTACACTGTATAGTTACTTCTACTGCTGGAAGCGTATTTTGCAGTGAATGTTGAGACAGGAATTAGTGCGTATTATGCACATCTTCATTTATATTTTAGATATGATGCAGTATTCTGAGAAAATTTAGTGAAGAAATGCAAAAGGCTTGTGTCAGAGCAGTATTCAACTTGTCATCTAGAAGTATACGTATAAATATTTTGAGAGATAATTATATACTTCCCTTAGCACCTTTGTTTCGAAATCTTCATTTTTTGTTAAACAAAATTATGACGCTTTTTCAAAACTCTAAACGTATATTATGGCCGAAATACATGAAAGTACTGCCGGCCTATGTATAAAAATCTATAACCCTATACCAGGCAAAATTAAACAATTAACACTTAACAATTTTAAAGCGGCTTTGGAAAAGTTGCTGGCCAGAAAAGAAAATTTTTATAATACAGAATTTTAAAGCAGTTTTTTTAAATTGGTATGAACATCTAGCGTGTCATATGTCCTTTTTATATATTATTTCACTTTATTGTATGCGCTCAATATCTATTAACGTAAATACATTATTATTTTCTTTTTGGATACTGCAGGTCATAAATTTAAGACTGAAATCTGAATTAAGATTTCATCAAAAAGAACAAAAAGAACAACAACATGTTTGTTAGAAGTTATAATACGTTTACACTCACAAGAAAATTCAATTTTGTTTTCTTAAAGTTTCTACATTAATTTTAATCCACTTAGAATGAAAGCACTTCAGCAAATGCTTTGCTGAACAGGGGCGCTGCTTCCGCAGGTGGTCATGACGACCATATTTTGTTGAATTCCTCTTCTTCTTCCTGTTGTGAAAATATTAATAAATAAGTATTAGGCATCGTTATCATGGTGAAGATTAGACAAACCAATGACAAAATGAAGTAGTATACTGTTCCAAGAATTTGTTATACTCATCTTTTGTCAATGTTACTTGAATCCTTAACTGAATCTCTCCGTGCTTTACAGATAGCCCAGCAGCTTTCGCAAAATTCACCATTTATGATCAAAAATAAATTTCGACTCGTTAGCCCATAAAACGTCCCCCCATTCTTCAGTTCTTCACCAAACGTTGGTTTTCTAGTAGCGTTACGTACCCACTAAATTTAGACGTCACTTGACCCTGCGACTTCTATTAGTCCCCATAGATTTCGAGTACTGCGAGTAATCGATTTCGTTTACTGATTAACATATGCTAAGACAATATTACCATGATACTAATTTTTCAATATTTCACTATTTTTCAATAAATAATCTTCAAGTTGTAAGTGTTAGTGTGCATTTGCGTAACTTATTTTACGCCGTTGCAAACTTAAAATGAAGCACATCTACGTTATTCTTTGCCAGCGTTTGGTAAATAATGACATTGCTAATTTATCTATTTATTTATGCATTTAGGTACTATGTAGGTTCAGTTTGGTCATTTCGCCAAAACTATACGCAATAATGTAGAACGCATCATACTTACTTTGTTACGTGAAAGTCGTATTATGTACCTTTGCTAACTGCAAAATAACTTGTACGTATGTTTTTAGTTAATGCAAATATATACAATTTTTGAAAACTTCGCTAAAAAATTCGATAATTCAATGTATATTTTCATCCTGGCATCAAAGGGCAATAAAATACCAGGAAAATCTCAATGTCTCTAAAATTATAACAAAGGAATTCTATTATTACTTATAAAGTATAACTATTCTAACTTGTAAGTTGAACTTGTATACTTTGTTAAGTAATGAGGGTCATTCGCATTCGTAATAATTAGCAAACCAGTTATCTTATTTGTTGATATAATTAGCATTTATGAAATAACATGCCAAAGTATGGATGATGGATATTTTATGTTTTAAACTTATTTATCTGTTATAACTTATTATTTAGTTAGAAAAACAAAACATTGCACTGATCAGTAGTATTGTTCTTAAAATTATGATATACTGTATGTGCCAAAACTTTGAAATAAAATTGACCAAACATTTACTGCTAATTATTTATAAGAATGCTTGACTTAAAGAATTATTTATACTAAATTCAACAAAAACAAAATATTAAATTCATTTTATAAACACCAAAGCTTTTCAACGAAATGTAATACTTAGACCATGCGATGGCATCCATGATATTCATACATCATATACATCAAGTATATTTTTAATTATTTTAGAAATTTGTCGTTTCTAGTGCTATTTGTGTTGAATAATGCTGCACCTTACGTCTCCAATTTGATGTCTCCAATTCCTCATTTTAAATTTCCAAACATATTATACAATGTTTCAATACCCCACCGTCCAAAAGTTTTAAAGCAGCAATGGATGTTACAAAAAGTCACAGATTCAGTAAAATTTTATTCTGACTATTAATGAATTTATACAACATAAGTGACTGTTGTCAAATAAAAGTAAATTAATTCAAACAACAACAATATTTATGCATTATTTAGCTAGTAAGTTTATTTTCGTTCATATGACCTCCTTTGGCTTTGATAACTACTGCACAAATTATAAACATTCTTCGAAGCAATTCTTTGAAACAGTCTGCGTCAATTTGTTGCCATACTTTCTGTAAATATTCCCATAGGTATCGGGTGTTCTAGGATTGTCGCCGTCTAGCCCTTCGATCAAGTTCATCCTGTAAGAGCTTTTTGGAGGATAAATCCGGACTTTGAGAAGGCCAAACCATCACTTTTAGTTCATTTCTTGCTGCTTTCTCCTCTAAAAAGTTTTTACAGATTCGAACCATGTGTTTGGAGTCATTGTCTTGCTAACGGCTCTTATGTTGTTTTCCCGCTTCGGTGTGTGACGTAAGCTTCTCTATTCTGCTCTGCTAACACCTTTATTTTGTCTGTAAACAATTGGTTCTTGCTTCTTTTACCATTTATGTTTACTTTTCTTATTCCAAGCGCTTCCTCAGCACTTACTACTATGTTGGTTTTGATCTTGTATTTTTAGGATGATTCCTAAGGATTTCATTAAAACACATCAAAGTTTAGTAGGGATTCATTTATGGTGACCAGTATATATTCTCAGTTTAAATTATAAGAATTCATAACAAAAGCGCTAAGTACTATTTTGATAAAATTCTTGATGTAGATTTTTTAATATTTATCTAAACAACACAGCACTACAAAACGACCTTGTAACGAAAACAAATGAATTACGATATCGATACATATACATAATTAAAATTAATAAGTGTTTGTTCATATCGAGATGGTCGTTTGATAACAATTATCATTATACTCCCGTTTTACTATATCAGGTGACTATGCAAGCATTTTGCAATTTTCTAACACCCGGTTGACGACAAGATAAATGATAAAAGAGAATTTTTGCTGAAAAAATGTATAACTACTTAAAATTTCTAATTAATCGATACACATATGAATTAAATGTATGAATTCTCGCCATCAAAGTACAGCATGTGTATCTAGAAGTGACTAAAACTACTTTTTAAAGCAGAGTTAAATATACTTGTATGGAGAGTTTGATAAAAAAAATGTGGATCCCACTATTCCTTTCCAATATATAAAACAATAAGGAGCCTATCGAATAACTGAAAAAAATCTAAAATTTCTTCTATTACTACCGAAAGACGATGTATATTTTGTTCAACACCAATAATTATCCATACAAACTTATTTACAATTGTGGGGCAATTGTAAATAAGTTTCGTCCTTGGAACATGTAAATCGTGCCAAAGTTAGTTGATACTTTTTCTTTTTAGTTTAGTGGAAAAAGGATAATGCTATCTCTTACTCCAATGTCAAGTACTCAAAATCGCAAAAGTCAACATAACATTGAGAAATACTGATGTTGATATATGTATTTCTTTCAAAAATAACCTATTTTGGTTACAACACAGTTATAAAAGATTAAAATAAATTTCTCCATCTAATTTTAGATTTGTTTTATAATGTAGGTTCTTTTTATGACGCTTAACTTAAATTTAAATATTTTTTATTCGATGCGGATACAAACAGCATGTACAACGTAGATGTGTAACATAAATGGATTAAGTTGATAACATTAAAAACAGCAATTCATTAAAATATTAATTGTGTAATTTGATACGCAATTTGTCGATAGATTATTTTAACAACTGGCCTTTGTTTCAGATGATGGTGTAACATACTCGTTTGGTGTATTCTACGATGAGTTTTTGCATTACTTTGACGAAGGAAAAGGCAGGACAGCATGGATTTTATCGTTATTAGTAGGGGTTACGCTATGCTCAGGTAATTATCATTAGCGTTGTGCAAATTTCTCTCATGAAAAATATTAACGTCCTTCCATGTCCTAGTAGTAAAACAAAGATTACGGACTGTAATAAGAGAATGAGCTGACGTGTATTGAGAAAGAAGATGCTTCAATATTGATAAAAAAGTATTATTTTATGTACATACGTGTAGCATATACATAGCATATAAATTCTGGCGTCCGATACTTTCAGGACGAATTCACGACAATGTTAAACTTCTATTTGTAATTGTTTTGTTTTCGCTCGCCAAACATTTCGGAAAAAATAAACACTCAGCTAGCCCATATTCTAACATTGAATGCAACATATACGAAAATAAAGGGTGTCTGCGCTTAATTTTATTAACAAAGTAACGCGTGTGTATATAGCATAAAGTATTGTATTACCCTTTCCAGCACTACGTCAGATATTCCACGTGATTCATTTACAATGGAACAGCTTGAATAGCAGTATTTTGTACTTATTGTAATGATATAAATTGTTGTCCTTTATTTACCAATGATTTTCTTCTATAATTTTACCAGTTCACCTATTGCAGATATATTTTTCGTCACTGTTTGGTGCACGCCGTTAATTTTTATTTGGTTGATGTTAGAAGTTGGAGGCGAAGTACCGTCAGTACTCCCTCTTTATGAATTTTTTAAACACAGTCCCTTCAACAACACTTGCAGAGGGAACGTAAACTTTACTATCGTTCATCTTCTACATCGCTTTTCGTAAACCTATTTCTTATGTAATTATAATTTTTCTAAATTTCACCTTTAAAAGTCGTTTAATATACAGTATCCACACATTTCAATTACATTGTATGAATATGCATTATGCCGAAATTGTACACATAATCTTCGAAATATCTCGTACGACGAAAGGATGGCACGACTGGCAGCAATTTCCTTTATAATATCACACATGTCGAATATGTGGATGTATACCGAGTGGCCTACCATACAAGCATACAGGCGAACCAATGCGTTGCCATGGATATAAAACAAAAGAAGAACAGACAGATGAAGATCGAGAACGAAAGTGAGAGATGTTGGCATTTTTATTCTCCTAAGAAAGTATAAGTCGTTATTTCTCTCATATAACTCTGTAAAATTACAAATATCTTCGTATTATATTTAATAATAAAATATATCAGCTGATACTACATACAAAATTTGGAAGTTCCGGACACTTACGTTGGAAGCCGAAAGCCAGTCCATCCTAAAGCCGAGCCGGTGAGTACGATTTCAAAGGTTATAGACGTCGAATCTTCTTAATTTCTTCAAAATTAATTCTATCTCGATCTCATATTTAGTTTCATAAATTAATTAGAATATTTCAAGTTTAGCTAGTCAGGGATTCCCTTAAGTTTTCTATAAAAACATTTTCTTTATAAAAAAAACAAGAACTTTGTTAGCTTATGTAAGGAAATATCATGGTCGACTATAGCTTTATATTAGTGAAATACTTTGTTACGTTATAACAAACTATACTGCCATAGAAATTTTGTACCGTAAAGACAAAAATTTCTATGAGCACGTAAATATTTTATCTTGATAATCCATAATTAAATACATTTTGATCAAATGCAAGCAAAACTTTCCAAATCGAAATCCGACAGCTAAAATATAAAATGGAATACCGTATGTATGGTACGGTATTCCAATTTCAGATTGCTTTCAAATTTGTCGCCGTTTATATTTTTCCTGCTAGAATAACATGTTATGTGACAACAACATAGTAGCCAATAAATAGAAAGGTATACGATTTGAACAACGTACATTTATTTTTTCAATTATTTTAAATTTGGTGAAAGTTATACAGAAATTGCAAGAGAATTCGGTACACAGTATGGAAAAGAAAATTGTCCACCACCACCATATAACCATTGGAAAAGTTATTCCAACTTTGAAGAAATTGATACGATAAAATACGAAGAAACCAAAATACATCACCGTAGTGGTCGAGAAGAAGATATTGCAACTGTAAGCGCGAATATTATTGAAAATTCAAAATATTCAAAAAACCACCGTATTCAGAATTTTGTACAGAAATGTCAAAATCATCCACACAAATTAATAGTTTATTCAAAACACAGAGTTTCAATAGCACATGAACTCTCATTATCAACCGAGTTATCGATATCGTCATACGTCTACATAACTGGGTGTATTTAACACATGGGCTGAAAAGTCCCGGGCCTAACAAAGAAAACACTGTTTTTGTGGTTCAAAATTAGCTTTATTCATCAACGTAATCTCCATCAGGAGCAACGCAATCATTCCAGCGCCGCTCCAACATTTCAATACCACTTTTGTAGAACGATTTATCTTTTGTCTCAAAATAGGCCTCAGTTTCAGCGATAACCTTTTCATTCGTGCGAAATTTCTTACCGGCGAGCATTTTTTAGAGGTCTGCGAACAGCCAGTAGTCGCTGGAAGCCAAATTTGGCGAATACAGTGGGTGTGGGAGTAATTCGAAGTTCAATTCATGTAGTTTTGCCATTGTTTTGATTGCCTTGTGACACGGTGCGTTGTCTTGATGAAACAAAATTTTTTACTTTGCCATATGCGGTCGCTTCTTTACAATTTCGGCCCTCAAACGCTCCAATAGCGCTATATAATATTCACTGTTGATAGTGTTTCCTTTCTCAAGATAGTCGATGAATATTACACCGCGCATATCCCAAAATACCGAGGCCATAACCTTTCCAGCCGATTGTTGTGCTTTCGGGCGCTTTGGACGAGGTTCACCAGTTGCTGTCCACTCAGATGACGATCGTTTTGATTCCGGAGTGAAGTGATGGATCCATGTTTCATCCATTGTCACATATCGACGCAAAAATTCCGATTTGTTACGTTTAAACATGGCCAAACACTGCTCAGAATCATCTGCACGTTCTTGTTTTTGGTCAACAGTGAGCAAACGCGGCACCCACTTTGAACAGAGCTTTCTCATCGTCAAATGCTCATGCAATATAAAGCCAATACGTTCTTTTGATATCTTTACGATGTCAGCTAACTCACGTAACTTCACTTTTCGATCATTCAAAACGATTTTGTGGATTGTTTTGATGTTTTCTGGTGTTACCGCCTCATTTGGACGTCCACTGCGTTCTGCATCATCGGTGTCTCTACGACCACGTTTGAAGTCAGCAAACCAACGTTCTATTGTTGTTTCTGAAGGAGCGGAGTCCCCATAACACTTTTCAAGCCATTGCTTCGCTTGAACGGTATTTTTTCCCATCAAGACGCAGTGTAAAATTAAAACACGAAATTGTTTTTGATCCATTGTTTTGAAAATAACAAAGTAGCGTGACTCTTAGCACAATAACTCACAAACTAATGAACAGAATATCATCAAATTTTAACAGCTGTCTTTTGAAGGTTAGTACTAACTCAGAGAAGGATGACTGCAATAAAACTAGCGTCATCTATGTGTTAGGCCCGGGACTTTTCAGCCCATGTGTTATACAAAACTTCCAAATCTGGACCGGAGAAAATCCATCATAAATACCAGAAAAACCGCTGCATAAAAAGTAACTGTTTGATGAGGTTTCTGAGATGGCGGGCGATATATTTCCTTGAAAATAAGGATAGCAACGATTCGATAATCACATTACTAAAATGCAACTTCTGTACTAGTATTTCAAATAAAAATATTATGATATTAGAGATATTTTGTATGTTTTATTATAAATTTAAAAGGGAAACTGAAACTAACACCTTTTATAAAAACAAATGTTTGTTACATGAGCTGCAGATAATAATTAAAATATCCACAACAAAAATCGAATACATTTTTTAAAAGCAAATTAAACTTTTATTTATGATCAAAGTTTTTATTGCAAATAGAATACCTATGCTGCACATATCTTGCATGTAACGTTTGTGGTTCAATTCCTCCACCAGGTTGTTACCAAAGCATCCCCACCTGAAAACCCAATCACCCTGATATTTGATAATTGGCGCTTTACAATCGTTTAACATATTTTCATCTCTACGTCGTTGCATATAAACTTACCATTCTGTTCCAAAAGGTTCAGACTTAAACTGGACTGTCTAGAGAACGCATCTTTATTCATTAATAGTCCCGTTCTTGCGATAATTTGTCCACTCTAACCATTTCATCTTATCCTATTCTGTAGTAGAGGTTTTTTGACACTTACACGACCGTTACGTCCAGTTACTTTTGATTGGTAGAGGAAACTCCTTACTGAAATTCATGTATTCTTATTTGCATTGACACTATCCACAATTTCGTCATCTCAGGTAGACGTAACACGTTTTCAATCTGCGAAATAATAAATGTCTGATTTTTTCCTAATATTTTTAAAATTTTAATTACATTGGAATTTATCCATTAAATATTCTTCGTCACGTAAATTACGTACTGTTGCATGTTCAAAAATAGATAACTGTTATTGATCCCACATTGCAATTTTATTAAAGAAAAAAATAAACATATTAAAAATTTATCAAATCTTTATAAACTTCCATGCAATCAACTATTAGAATCTTGGCACCGTATTCAACGCTTGTTGTAATCTAAGAAGATGTGATGCTGGTAGTAGAAAGTCATCCTATTTGAAGTTGAGTTTTATTACTTATCTTAGTTCGGAAATATATTCTTTTTAATAACCCTAATTTTGCATTATTTATAAAAGCATGCATAACTTTCAATCAACTGGTTTAAATGGTCCAAAAAGTACATTACTGTATGCATTTGTATCTTTGTTGTATATAACTCTTTTCTGTTGTAAACAATATTTTATATATTCGCTACCCGTTTCACCATATTTTTGACAGGTGTTGTGCATTCGTTGCTTAAACAGTAAATAAATTAGTTTAGAATGCTTTTCATAATTTTCGTATCTTCTTCCGTACAGCTTCTCCATACTGCCACAGTTCTTATATTTGTGATTAATATACGAGGGGATCCAGAAGTTCGTGGAATGGAGGGGATAAAGTGGGAATAGGGGCGCTCGCTACGTGTCATTCTGATTGGCGACTCATCAGTTAAGTTGCAGTCCTATAGCGTCAGTTGTTTACGAATAGTTGCCTGCTAAACAAGTCAATCCGGAAGAAAACTATGGAGGAAATTGAACACCGTGCTGTGATAAAGTTCCTTACAAAGCAAGAAAAGAACGCTCAAACCATATTGAATGAAATGGAAACCGTTTATGGGGAACAGTGCTCTAGTAAATCAATGATTTATAAGTGGCATGGTCTTTTTAAACATGGTCGGGAGTCGATTGAAGACGACCCCCGCTCAGGACGGCCAGTTGGGGCCACCATATCAGACATCGTCGAAAAAGCGCAAAAATGTCTACTGCAAGATGCCCGTTTGAAGAAAACACAATTATCTGGATTAGTTGGAGAATCAGATACCACCATTTTGCGTATCCTACATGACCACCTGGGTATAACAAAAGTCATGGGTACCGAGAATGCTCACGCCGCTGCAGAAACAGCAGCGCGTCTGTGCGTCCAAACAATTCTTGGAGCTGTATGGAGACAAACCTGCACAGATTTTGGAGCGGATTGTTACCGGAGATGAAACATGGGTTCATCACTTTGAGCCTGAGTTCAAACAGGAGTATGAGATAAAAAGGGGACACCATCGCCAAAGAAATTCAAAGTGTTACAATCGACTGGAATGTTGATGGCTACTATTTTTTGGGATTGCGAGGGGATATTATTGATTGATTACAAAGAAAAAGGTGGGAGCATAACCGGAGAATATTACGCAGCGATAGTAGAAAAATTAAAGGAGGCTATCAAGGAAAAACGTCGAGGAAAATTGACCAAAGATGTGTTGCTCTTGCAAGACAATGCGCCGGTTCACAAAAGGAAAGTTGCAATGGCTGCTCTGCACAAGGATGGCTTTCAATCAATAGTCCATCCACCCTACAGTCCAGACCTGGCACCTACTGATTTTTATTTGTTCCCCAATTTAAAGAAAGACTTACCTGGAAGAAAGTTTTTCGACGACAATGCGGTAAAGGAGGCAATTTTAGCCTTTAGCAATTTTGAGGCGAAAGATAAAAAATATTTTTATGATGGTTCAGAAAAATTAATTGATAGATCTAATAAATGCATTGTGCTTAAGGGTGATTATATTGAAAAGGAAAAATAGCTTTATTATTTTATTATTTTATTTTACTTAAAACCCTTTCATTCCACGAACTTCTGGACCTCCCCTCGTAGCTATTACTGGAATTTAGGGCAAGATGCATTATATATTTTGTAATAAATGCGAGCTTAAGTTAAGTTAAGTCTACAATGCAACATAATTGTATTTTGTCAAATATTTGCTCGAAAAAGTTAACTCACATTAGCTACTACAATGAAAATGCTTTGTCATGAAATTACATTCGAATATTAAATGCATACGTACATGGAACGAAAACAAAACTTATGTTTTTATATAAAACTCCTACGAACTCCTTACGATTTCACACTTCAAGTAAAAAGTTCACGTTTCAATCACGCTTTAGAAAAGATTTATGGCGTAATATCAATTACTTCCACTAAATTGCTCTGACGCGCCTCTGAAATGGAAGCGAATAACGTGCTCAGCTTACCACTTGGCTGGAAAATATTATAGTTGGATAATATAGCTGTTAAAGTATCCTTTAAAAATAGGAATTATAACAGAATTTCTAAATTAATTTAATATTTTTCAAACCAGTTTTAATAACGGAAACCATGGATTAAAAAATCAAATCTCTTCTTAAATGTTATTGTAAGTACAATGATAAAAGACACTGATAAAACAAAAATATGAGCTCTAAAGTAAATTTAAAGCAACAAATAATAGGAAAAGTAATACATGAAGCTCCAATAGCAAACCGCTGATAATATAATAATAGTACAATTTTAATACGTAAATATAAGATACTTCATTCTCAATCTATTAATGCAATTAGTAACGACCATAAAAAATGTGTAACCTTTTCAAAACAACTACTTAATAATAATGCAAGTGACCTAGAATTTCGTTACATACAAAGATACTACAACAGATAACTTGTAAATGTAACATGTAATTTATTTATTAACTTGTTTAAGACAATGCATAAAGTTTATGATAATGCTAATTACAACTTAAATCCATTCAATTTTACAATCATAACTTCAGTCAATTACTCCCAATCATATGTTTTATAAACTGCGGCATAACCCAGTGACGCTATTACATTACATTGCCTCTGGTGTGTGATTTGATCCATCGTTCTATATCAACCGATAGGATCTATTGTAACGGACCAAGTAATATTGAAGTTACTTGAGTACATTTATCCTTCTAGGCAAACTGCAGAAGTTTACTGAATGGAGTTTTGGTCAGTCTAGCAGATGTTAAACACAGTGCCAGTCACAGAGAATCGTATCCGTATACAGCAGGATTCTGGCAAAAGATATCCTCAACTGTTTCTTTCTATTCCGGATGTAGATGACATTCTTCCCGACTGAGCCCTATTCTATGCAGATGTTTGCTTAACCCCTGCCATATTTGGAGAGCCGAAATCCTCATGTGATTCGGGAAAGACAAATGCATTTGAAAAAGGTTGCAATGTGATATACCTTCTGAACAAATGGTGTTATAGGACAGTACCGTTTCGACAATGCACTTATGATCATGACGTGCTAATAAATTTCTTCCATCGCGAATTAAACGAAATGAATACTGGCAATATGTGGTTGCAACAAGATGGCGCCACCTCCCATATTACAGGGGAAATACATGATTTATTGCAAAAGATATTTCTTGCTCGTGCAATTTCTTGTTTTGGCAAGATCAACTGGCCTCCAAAATCATGCAATGCAACACCTACGGACCTTTAAAATTTACCATGATAAACCCTTAACGATTCCGCATTTTGAAAGTGACGTGTGATACGTCTCTTGCGAAATTCAGGCAGATTTATATATGAAAGTCATAGAAAATATGGTTAACCGGACACCTTTTTCTAAGAATAACCCAGATGAACATTTAAATGATATTATTTTCCATATACAATTCCTATGGACATAATACAAAAAACTCATTTTATTGAAATAACGAAACAATCACTTTCGATTCAAACAAAGTTTGTAATCAATGTCAATTATTGTATAGATTAGATTTTTTTGTATGTATTAGATAAACATATTTTGTAGTAGAATTTTCCTTATTTTGAATCCTTATCCCAATTATCGAAGACAATGACACATATTAAAGATATTTCAAGAAAGCAAGACTTTTATACCATATTATTTATTAGGTAACAACAATGGTAGTTTCCAGTCTCTCAAGAAAATGTAACCATATATAGCAATTTGAAGCAGTCCGCAGTATAGGAGTAAAAGATAAATTTTGTAGAGCATCAGAAATGGTGCAGCTATAAAATATATAACATTTGGGATGACACCTAAAATTCCTAAATTGAATGATAGTGAATTATTCCAACTCAATTTTACAGCATACCTTGCATTTCCACGTGCACCAAAATCCCGACGGAGATTCCGTAAATTTATGTTATAATTCGAATCAAATTTCGCGAGAACGTCAGCATGAAATTAAAAATTTTCATAACCATTCACATACCTTTCAACCTGACTTATTTCATACTTCATAATGACAAGTTTTCCTGTTTTGTTTCAGGACCAATTTCAAGTTCCTTAGTCAATAGATGGGGTTGCCGACTAGTTACTATAGTCGGAGCAATTTTAGCCAGTTTCTATTTGTTCATCAGCTTTTGGGCAAATAGCGTTTTCGTCTTGTACATCACGATAGGAATAGGTGCAGGCTTTGGTTTTGGATTGATCTACCTTCCAGCGATAGTGAGTGTGACAATGTATTTTGAAAAGAAGAGATCGTTAGCAACAGGTATAGCGGTATGCGGTTCAGGATTTGGTACCTTCATTTTCGCACCAATTATCACACTACTTTTAAAAGAGTATGGATGGAGAGGTTCTATGATAATCATATCCGGTATAGTACTAGAATGTGTGATCTTCGGGGCGCTCTTCAGACCTCTAGAATACGAATCAACTTCAAAGAGAGCTTCGAACGCTTCCAAGAGTGAAATACATTTGAAGAACACCACAGGGGCCTTGGATCTTCACATATCTGATATAAATTTGCGACACCTGGTGTCCGAACCCTCCAATATACATCGACCAAGAAGTATGGGTCATTTCACGGCACCTAAACCAACTTTTGTTGAACAGAATGGGAATATAGCTAATGGTAAATTAAAGAATGTCAAAGAAGTAGCCAGATTAGCTTTAAGTCAACCCCTATTAATAACATCGACGCAATCCGATGGTGGACGAAGATATGCTAGTCAATCGCATCTCCGCGGGCCCATTTATAAGCCTGATATTTTTTATCAACGGAGTTTAATGAACATTCCCTCTTATCGTTCTAAATTAAGCTTAAAGGCCAGCGGTGAAGATGAATTATCGGAAAGAAGATCGTCAACAAGAAGATATTCGAAAGAACAAAGCGAAGAAGAGAAAACTACGATTTGTGGAATCGTGTGTTCTCCAGAAACTAAAGACACTCTCAGAGAGATGTTAGATTTTTCGCTGTTTAAGGATGTTATCTTTCTACTATTCATTCTTAGTAATTTCCTGACAAGTATCGGATTTAATATACCTTATGTTTACATCGTCTCTAGAGCCAGAGCACTTGATCTAACTCATAATCAAGCAAGTATGTTGCTCTCTATCATTGGAGTAGCGAATACTGTAGGAAGAATAATTTTGGGATACATATCAGACAAACCGTGGGTTAATAGATTATGGGTGTACAATGTGTGCCTCACCATATGTGGCTTAGGTAAGTTTCTAATGTATTCTTATATTACACTAGAAAATTGAAATTCTACGAATGTTACTTATATGATTTACAGTCATAAGTAGGGTTGGCCGAATCTTCTTTTGTTTTACAAATTAATTTGTTTATTGATTTTAACTGAATATTAATGCATGTTCTCTGTGTTTTAACGCGTATGTGGAAAATATAAGACTTACCTTCTTCATAGTTGTGGAAAGTTCAGCAAAACCGATGTAACACAGGCACGGTTAAAATATTCTTTGAAATTAGTTAACAGATCTACAGATACACCACCACAAATTTATCTTAATGTTATAAAATCGGAACCTTTATTCAAAACAGTTTCGAACGTTTCCATAACGCACTTGCTATTGTCGTCTGTAATAGCGTACAGTATTTTATTCACTTCGCACCCTACGTATGTTCCACATACTTAATTAATTATTATTACTGGTAATACAAGGTACGACTTCTATCGTTGTCAAATAGAGACTGCAAGATGGTCGAGTCACACGTGGACGCGGTAGGTTTCCGCATCGACCTGGGTTGGGATCTGGCGCGCTGAAGATTTGGCTATCTTTGCATATTATTATTCTTCATGAAATATGTACAGATAAACTGTTAAAGTTTTCTTCCATATAATGAAGTATAAATGCATTATGACGCGTAATACGAAGCACCATACGTGCATTCATAGCTGGGAAATAGAGACAGATTTTTCAACGAACTTCGTCAATTTTCGTATCGGTCATGCATGTGGGCGAGTCCGAATCAGGCGCGCCGAAGATTTGGCCAACCCTAGCCATAAGTTGTAAATAAAATTATCGTGAAAACAAAGAAGTTAGTATCTGTAAAATGGTTAAACAAGAATACAGTTTTATATTTAAATGTGAAATTTTTAACTATTAAAAAAAATAATTATTTCTAATTATATAAATACACAAATATTTAGTTTTTCTTCGATTTTTTCCAGCAACTGCTCTTAGTGCCTTTTGCTTAGACTTCCTTACACTCAGCATCTACGCTAGCGTATTTGGGTTCACAATAGGAGCCTATGTAGGACTGACTTCCGTCATACTCGTAGACTTATTAGGCCTGGAGAAACTGACAAATGCTTTTGGGCTCTTGTTATTGTTTCAAGGAATTGCTTCTTTTATAGGGCCGCCGATTGGAGGTAAGTAATGTTATACAGGAGGAGAGTAAATTATTAACTGTCAACTTTTAGGTGAACTGTACGATGCATTCCAGTCTTTCGATCCAGCGTTCTACTTAGCTGGTGTCTCTATAGCACTTAGTGGTCTGATGCTGTTTGCAGTCCCTTCAATTCAAAGGTATCAGGCGTCGCGAGGTTCGGGGAAGAGGCAGATGGATATATAGCAATTACTGCTACCAAAAGACTTCCGGTTACCGGATGGAAAATACTATAATACAATCTAGCTAATACAAATCAAGCTAATAAGATAAAGGCTATTTTAAATAGTGTTAAACTTGTGCTGTGTTTAATGTATATTTGTAAGATAAAGAAACAAGCGTGAAACACTTTAGTTGTTACGTAAGTGAAAATAATAATAACTCTACTGCTGTGCGGATTACTTTAGCCAAATACACAACAAGAAGACGACGACCAAAAAAGTGATACCAAAATGAAGATATAAGCGTTGTTCATTGTGATTATTTTTTGTTACTACGACTTAAGTTATTTAAGCTAGTATGTATATATATGTATGTACAACAAATGTAGAATACTATATTTTATTTATCAAAGATATTTAACGTAATGTAAGAGTGGATATTGTAAACTACACGTTATAAAATTATTTTTATTTTTTTATATTAAATGTTAGAAAGAAATCATTATATTTATTGTCTTAAGGAATAAATGCAAACTTATTGTACAGTTAGTCGAAGTGACAAACCACAATATACTCTATTATTTATGAAAGACCATAAACCTCTAAGATTTAACAGACAAAGTAAGAATTGCTTGACACTAGGGATTGCAATTCCGGGATTGAAAGATGATCCCGAAATTTCGGAATAAAAAGCATATGGTAATTAAAGAATTGTAACCTAACCTTGACTTTAGGCTTGTACAAAAATACCTAAACACAGAAAATGTTCTCTCTCGCATTCTTGAGCACTAACTGTAAATCTTTCTTTATGTTTAGTAACTGTTCTGCAGTAAATTGTTACGTTCTCAATTTAATACTTTTCTCGATGATTTTTGTCATGTGCAGTTTCAAGAATATCAGAATCAAGATCTTCTTCTATTGAGGTTGAGGGGAATCGTCTGATTTCATTTTCGGCTATTAAGTTTAAATCAAAATTTGCTTGATTATAAAGTCGAGGATTCCTGAGAGCACAAAAAAAATATTAGCAATTTCAAAAAAAGAGAAACAATTGTAAAGTGCGCGCTTCTCTTTTGTTTTCATTTCTTTAGTGACTTTTGTCGATACAACAGAATTGAGATTGCCTTTTTCTTCTTTATATTTACTAGGATTTTGCAAATAAATAAAGATAAGTTTGTACATCGTTCCTTAATCCTCATTAATGGAATACTGCATTTCGCAACGTCTTTAAAATAAATCGAAGAAACGACTCTGACGTTAGTAAAGCCGCATCTCTTCTACACAACATTTCTACAGCAATCCTTGGAGGTTGAAGAGATTCTCCTAGTTCATTTGCCGAATTTTTTTTTGATTTCAAGTCTACACACACAAGTTGACAAGTTGACAACTTATCAAACCAAAGAAAAACATGGAAGTTATATATACATATAAATGACATATCTGCCAAGCTATTCCAACGAGTCTTACAGTCAAGTATCAATTCTTTCTCAATTCTCAGCTGCTCTTTTACGTATTTTTGCACGGCACTACTATTCTTAAGAGGAGATCTTCTATAAAATTTTACTGTACTCCGAACTTCATCAATAATTATTTATCCTGTGAAGATCTTATTTTTGTCATTATCATTAAGAATTTAAAAAGAAGTACTGTTTCTCTTAGCTTTTATTCGTCTTTATCTCTTTCTTTCTCCACCTTACCGTTACCGACTTCTTCAAGCAAGTATAGATTTGATAAAATATGTTGACTCTACGTAATTGTAGCATGTACCAATTTGCATAATTTTTACTGCTTTTGTCACGACTTGAGGACTATCCGTTTCAATAGAAACAATGTCGTTACCCAGTGTTAACATTAAATTTTTATCTAATCAAATCAATGGAGATTTCCGTTGCCATACTATGGAAAAAATGCAAAAAATCCTTAATTGTCAAACTGAAAATATAAATTTATATTTTTAAATAAATTGAATTCTTTAATGGGTTTAACCTTCATCGGTTGAGCAAAACTTTATACTTTTGATCGAATCGCGTTCGAAAGCGTGGGAAGAGTGTACCTAACTATTTCAAAAAGTTTACGGCCTGCTGAAATCGTAAAAGATGAAAACAAGATTTTATCTTTGAATGCTATTATTATATCACAGTTGTTTCCAACAACAGAAGATTTCTGATGTCAAGGAAAACAAATCAATTATGGTTTCTTTAGTCTCACTATTCCCAATTGTTTTAAACTGCTCCGAATGCTTTTGATCGAGTATTCAGCATACTTCAAAATACTCCCACATGTTTTACACTTGGCACTCCTATGGTCATTGCATTTTAAGAAATTGTGCCACGCCGACTTTTCTTTCATAAAAAGAAAACGTTTCATCTACCTAAACTAGTGAAAAGCGAAAACTGAACTGAATAACACTATGGAGATGGCTCGGGGTTCTAAGAAATGGTAGTGTGATATGATAATGTAAAATAAATAATATATTAAATTCCGAAAAATATTTATAAAATATTTATATTTTTTATATAAACCTAAACAAGTACCGCTCTCTTTCTCTAGGGTAGCAAATCTCTACTTGCATTATTTTTAATTTTAAGTTCTTTTAAAATCAAAAGATAAAAACAAAAACTGATCCCGAAAATGCCAGAGTTTGGAAATGTAAATCCTAAATTCTCGATATCGAGAAAAACAACAGAATATCTGAATTTTAGAATCCCGAAATCTTGGGAATGCAATCCTTACTTGACACGTTAAATGTTACTATAAACAATGGGTTATTGAAATAGAACAAATAAAAACAGAATAGAGTCGATTTAAGCGTATAGGTGGCAATTAGAAAAGAAAACCATCTTATATATACTCTGTATTATTTTATTAAAATTATGTATAACAACAATGATAACTGCATGCATAGATTCATCAAATCATCATTTTGAAGGGATGCGTCGCACTTATGTCCTATTAGTCATTACAATAAGTAACACGTATCTTAAATTAAGAACCGTACAAAAGTGAGAAATATTTTTAAGCATATTTTGGTTTTAGTTTGGTTACACAAATAATAAAGCTGCGTAATACATATTGTATAAAACGCAATGACAACTCCGTGAAAATATGCTTATAATAGTACGATTCCCAAACTTCAAAAATAATATACACATTATTAAATTATATTACACAGGGTGCATTACGACGAATTTTGGTTAGAAGAATATAGAAAAATAGAATTGCGTTCTGAAATTTGGCAGGTAGTAATTTTGGGCTAGTTCTATCGCTTTTCAAAATGTTTCTACTTCTAATTATATCAGAAGCAAATATCAATTTCTTTATTTCAAACGGAATCCCTAATTTTTATAAGTGATCTAGACATGTTTTTGGGACGACTTTAAAGCTAGTTTGCCTAGTAAACTTTGCACCTAATGTAGGCTGTTTTTGAGTTATTGCATTTTCTCCTTAAAAAGTGCACATACAAGTATTACTACTTATTTAAAAAGTGTAGTCACCTACAGATTTATAGTTTTCAATAATTATTGTAATTGTTATGTTGCATCAAATACCATAAGCTAAACTTTAATAGACAATACGGAGTGTTCAGAAAAAAATGCGCTAGACTGGCTATCCAGAAAATGTCTATTTCTCCATATTTCTAAATAGCAAGTTACTTTTTTTAGTTTTATGGAATCCTGCGTATAAAATTATAACCAGTAAGCATTCAGTTCAGTCCATAATATCAACTATAAAAATAGGGGCGGTAAAGTCAATATTTATTTCCGGTATATTCAGAACTAGGAGAACGCTGCAAATATCTTAAATCGAAAACTTCAAAGTACAATTTATTCTTTTTATATTCTTCCAATAAATACTTGTCGAGTACACTCTGTATAATTATGTCGCACGAAGAGCTATAGTGTTATGTTGGCGATCTAAACCATCTTCCCTTAACTCCTTTACTTAAAATACGTTTTTGTATATATTTGTATATGTCCATCATATTCGAACTTAAAGGTTTTAAAATGTGCAGTATCTTTCCTAGAAATAGAAGAGATAAAAAGAAACTTTTTTAAAAAATTTCAACATACCTTTAATATCTTAACATTTCATTGCGACAATCTTTAGTGTATGCTACTGAGGCATCTATAGAGGGCTTTAATACTTGATATATTTAATCTTATATTACAATATGTAAAATATATGTAAAATACAAGGTAGCGTATTTCAACATGGTTTTTCAACACTTGTGTATATGCAACCTACTTGACATTAACTACGAAAGTATACAACCAATCTATCACTAAAGTTGTATTCATTATTTATCTCCTTCCAATTCTAACTTGCAAATAAATTAAAAAGCTACTTCTTATGTTATTAGCTTATATAACGTATTTTTCTTTAACATTTATACACTGCATCAAATATATTAACCAAAATGATAGTTATTTTCAGTATGTTAACAGGGAAAGATTCATGTTATAAATTTAACCTGAACTACTATATCCAGAAAAAGTATATATAAACCAAAATCAAATGCATATAAATATCGTTGTAAAATAAGTTATACAAAATTAATAACGAAAAAGTATTCACACACTTCTGTTTTAAGGTAAAAAAGTTATATGTTAATACTTTGTGGGATAACCATTAACGTCTATCACAGCTTGTACGCGTTGTGGTATAAGACTTTGTTAGATTTTCCGTTACATTAGGGTCGAGTTTAGTCCATTCTTCCGTTAAAACAGTTACTAATTGTTCCTCATTTTTTATTTCGTGCAAACGAAATTGCTGAGCTAGTATATCCCTCAAATTCTTAATGGGGTTCAAGTCCGGTGATTGTGGAAGTGTTTGTAGCATATACGACACATTATGAAATAACCAATCCTTCATTACCTTCGACGTATTGTCGAGTAGCTGTAACCTTATTTATCAGCATTACTATGTTAGGTATTATTTTCTAGGCATTTCTAGACCGTCTAAATTTATTTTTTTTCGCACTTTGCTTCAAATTTTGTTCTAAAATGTTCAAGTATCCATATTTGTCTATTATTCTTTCAATAAAAGATAAATTCTCTATGCCATTTGCCGCAAAACACCCCGACACCATAACAAATGAAAGGTAGCGGCGGCAGACCTTTCACTGTAGCATATAAATTATAGGTTTCTAAAGCTTTCCTTATTTCCTGAACAACCGTTTCTTGTGATCTGGGCTACTAACCATAAATTTCGTTAAAAAATAACACATTTCCAAAATTCTGTAGATTAGTTAATAAACATATTTTGCAAATTCCAATCGTTTGCATCGATTGACTTTGCTCACAAAGTGTTTTCTTCAGGCAGTTCGGGCTTGATATCCATGTTCCCTTAGAACATCTTTTATAGTATCGGGATGTTCATGCTTTTCAGTATAATGATAAAGAGCCACTGCTAATTAGAGCGCACTATTAAAAGGATTGTTTTTAATTTCTTTTTTTACTTTGCCTGTCATTTTTGTTTGTATCGTCCGAATAGATTCAAGTCACTGCAAATATTAAACAGTAATAAGGTGTCGTTGATAATCGACTACCATATGGGATTCCTTTGATTATAGATTGGTCTTTTCGTAAATTTTTGCATCGTGTGGAAGTACTTTTTTCTGTATAATTTTTATTTTGTTTACGTAATGTTTTCTTATTAAAATGTTCAGAAAAAATTATGGTTTTGATTTATATATACTTTTTGTATATTAGATATAGTTTCACTTCTTGTGTATTACATTAAGTTTATTTTATTAAAAGAAATAGTCATTAAAAATGTTAAAATTGAGTTGGTAACCAAATACTTTTTCTGGTATGTTCTTGAAAGTGTTAAAATAGTAGTAAACAGGAATCTTTTCTTTTAATGTGATAAATTAATAAAATATTTGAAACGTACATAAACTCATAAACTGAAATAACTTAAAAGTAATTGAAGATTTTCCTAAAAGAAAAGTTTATCACATTTTCGACATAGAACAATTTTGAAAGATTTCCACTTATGATAGATTACATGTTTCATTTATATATTATATATGCCTATGTTAATATCGCGCATTGGCATATTTAAATACCTGTTTTATTTCTGAAAAGTTCTCAATTGTAATATATGTCTTCGTTCCACAGAAGAATTCAATTATTAAGTAAATTAAGGAAATATAGTCTTTATTGTATTGTAAATACTGTACCTGATTCAAGATTTCAAATTTATATAAAAATACACACGGTAATATTGTGAAGGCTTCCTCTGCTATTGTCAAACGGTACCGTGCATATTTAATATCTAATTGTAGTGATAAATAGCGATAAGCTTCATTCAAAATGGAATCCTTTGTTATATACCTACATATATGCGTATTAATGCATATTACGTATTTATTACTACAAATTTACATATTTAATAATATTTTTTTATATCTTAGATTAAAGCTAGTGATGATACTACGTTCTATGTTTCGCTAAGTTTTAGAGCTACAAATGAGAACGAATTTACCTGAAACTCGCCTATATTGTTGTGTTAAATCTAATTCACTTTATTTTTTGTATCAAATACACTTCAAATACAATACATATATTGATAACTTATTTCTTTCTCAACCATCAACCCCTAATTTAATTGGTTTGATACTTGAGTTTCCACCACATCCGCTTCGCCACGGTAATAGCAATAATAATAGTATGTTATAAATTATACGATCTTTATGCAGGTGTTCATTCAAACTGATACAGTCAAATTGTAAGAAATCTGCACAAAATTTTAGTTATTATTTATCATTTGTTAGGTATTATAAAAGTGAACAGAACATAGTATCAAACAATTAAAAACCTCTTTTTAATCTATAAAGGATTATTGGTCTACTTCAGAAATGTAAACTACATCTTTTAATATCCCGCCAATATTTCAAAATTACAAGTGCGCGAATTCTGCCATATACTAGAGAGGTTCTGTTCAAGGCAAAACTTTTCCGAATGCAACCAATGAAGTAACGTCACCCACGCGTAGCAAGAGAATATAAAAGGTGGCGTAATGGGTATTGACAGTTTTTGAAACACCACTGTTCGAATATGAATAAAACAGGATGGTATAATCAATGGCCTAAATGAAACACTATGCAATGCAGTAACAATCGAAATATGGTCGTCGAATTAACACAGCTGTTGCATTGCGGTATATTAATTTAATAATATGTGACGAAACGCATTTCCACATGCCGTGATATGTAAATAGGGACAATTTTCATTACTGGACTGTCGAACAACCACAAGTTCACGAACAACCCCTGCATTCCGAAGACGTTGCTGTGCGGTGGGGTGTAGCTGTATTCGGAATACTAGGCCCATAGTTTTTCGAAAAAGATGACCGCACAGTGATTGTAACTTCTCAACAGTATTTGGAAATGCTCCAAAATGTTCTACATGCTGAATTGCAATGATTTGTAGTAAAATATAACGACCTGCGGTTCCAGAAGGATAGAGCAACAAGCCATACTGCGCGAATTTACATGGCTGCTGTAAGAAACATGTTTCCTGGACGACTTGTTTATCGACATGATGATTTAAATTGGCCGGCAACGACACGGGATTTGACCAGCCCTGATTTTTCTTCTATGAAGTCATCAAAATATTCCTCGAACGCGACAAGTTCTAAAAGTCAACATTACTCAAGAAAGAACGATGAACCAGGAAATGCTGCAACGAACTGCAGCGAGTTTTCAAGAAGGATTAGAAAAGCATAGTAGCCATTCAACAGAAATTATTTTCAAAAAATAATTTTTGTTGTTAAACTGCATTATAAAGCTCTATTTTTTTTCTATAACGCTTCAAGAAACATCAATACCCATTGTGCCACCTTATATTATAAAATCTTACTGATTGTTTGGTATTGTATTCGCTTTTATAATACTCAAGCAATAAAAATTGTTTACATTTTTGATAATTAAACATTCCAATCTCATCTCTAAGGAAGTATTACAAATGTCATTAAAAATTTCCTTATCACCCCTTCACCTTTTGTTATGATACTGTGGTAAACTAATAAAATGTTAAATATAGTTTGATAAATCGCTATCAATCAAAGTGCTCGACCATGCCATAACAAACAATTGCTACTGTTGACATTTAAGTGGGTATTTTTTGGACAAACAAACCATAGTGGGAAACGACACTCTTTAGAATCTTATTTTTAATTTTACAAAATTTGTAATATAGAATTTCTAAAGGGTACATACAGTGAATTATACAAAATATTAGTTTTTTGCGTGCATTATAAAAAAAAACATAATTGTTTCAAGTTATACTTAGTACAATGTAACAATAAATTCTACAAAATTACTTTCATATAAATATGTTTCCTTCAATTCATAATTATTTTACTTGGCACAAACTTTCATACTTTACACATAATTAATTTAAGTATGCTAATAAGAGAAATCAAGATGAATCTTCTTTTTGTACACAAACTAACTGTTTTCAGACAATTAATTCAGAATATTATGTTTGAAAGCACAACAGTTACTAAAAGCTAATAGATATTGATAAAAGAAATTTATTTTAAATGTTGTTAAAATAAAAAAGAAAAGAAAGAAAACATTGCGTGTTTAATTCACTTTTATTAACATGTTCAAACCGACGTGTAATGCCATTGTCGTATTACAATTAGACACTTTAAAAACGTTCACTACTTAAACAGCGAATATGTATGTATAATATGAAACCAAGTATTGGATTGTTTAAGATCTACTCTTAACTAGGATAATTCGGATGAACTATTTTACTTTAATATACTTTTGATATAACGACTACATATTCTCAAGCCTCACATTTTTGTTACACATTAGTATTAAGTTTTGTTTCATACTGATTCTGTTTTTTAATAAACTTGTATGAAATGCAATTATGTAAATTGCATTATCGGTTATTTTTGTATCCTGGAAATTATACTTTTCGAAGGTTGTGTTTGGAAATTGCCAGTTATCCACTAAACATTCTGTATATACAAGTACATCTGGCATGCGTTCTTTTAAGTGTCGTGAATAAATATAGTCAATTTTCATATGATGCGTTGTTGTTTGTAAGAGTTATTATTGATTAACAGTTATCAATGTTTTGCTAACGGAGACTTATTACGACAGGCTTTAATATATTCCAAATATTACTTTTTCGTTAAGGAGCACCTACAAAGCATTTGATTTCATGTACATGTTAAAATAAACACATTTTATAAAAAAGCATGTATAGCAAATAGTAAATAGTAAAGTTTTTCATAAAGGTGATAATAAAGTTAAACTAAAAGAGAAAGGAAAATATGTATTTGATCGGTATTCGAGCGTAGATCTAAATTGCGACATAATTTGGTAAAAGTTAATTTGAAGGCTAAACTGACTAATTAATAAATTTGTGTGAATGGAGTTTACTGCTATACCTGTGAGTTATACATACAACCACACAGTCCTTACAATCGTCACTAAATGTCTTATTTCCATTTTATAAATCGAGTTTTATAATTTCACGTCGTGATCCAATAAATAAACGTTTCTCAGAATTTGCGTAACCTTCTATTCGAAATTAATTAACCCTTTCATTATTCCCAAAAGGTAGTGTATTATTAAATAAGCACAAGATTAATACAACCTATTACGAAACATATTTTTTATTGCACTACCTTGTCATTACCAATAACAATTTATAACGCATGCATGTGTACTACCCTGCTATTGTAGTATATTGGGTGACTCGTGTCTACCTTGGACATTGCAGCGTGTTACTTATGTCATCCTTTTTTAGCCAATATTGCAATTAGCGCGTTTCGTAATGTTGGCAAATAGACTAGGTATGTGAGTACGGGAATAATTGTTGCAGCCTAAAACAAAGTATTTTAATTAGTGAACTATACATACGATTTATAGCGATTACTGCTAGGAGTAAACATGGATTAAGAACAGCTGCTGTTGGCTAACGAATATGTTACAATTATAGCGGAATTAAATGCAATACATATTATGTTTTATAACTTGAAATTATATATCAAATAAATTTGCCAAATATTTATTATTTAATTCACTTGGACTAACGTTTTCTCTCCATATAAAATTTGTGTTCCATATATTTCCGACAAAATTAAATAGTTTACAAATAACATTACACTGAGATACGCTGTATTCGTAAAAACAAACATAAATGAGTTATATTAGTTTACCACCAATTTTTCAGATGTATCAACATAATCAGTCAATTTTGATCGCAATGTATTACGTAAAGGTAACATCCACATAGATTAATATACTTTTTCATCTTTTTTACAGTCTACCTCACTATTAGCAAGCAAAAAAAAGACGGTTTAATAATTCTAAACATGAACGTGTTCATATTGACAATTTCCAATCACTTTCCTTCCGTTACCTTTATAAACAGAAATATACACTCGGCTAAATTAAGACCGGCTTTCATATTTGGAACCGAATGTGTATTTCTGTTAGTTGTACGTTTTAAAATCAACATCAGGAAGATATAGCGGCGAAGTCCTCCTAGGATTACATTTAAAAATAAATTCGAATACCTGACACACACATGTTTGCAGTTGTTTTTTTTTCTTATAAAAATATAGGTATTAATATTTTTTCCAGAATCGAAAATAGCGTTCGTTCTTACATTCCCCCGCTTTTTAAAAACTGCGGTTGGTGCATTAGAAGAATCAACATTTTTGAAATTTTGTAATACAAAAAGAAAATTTGAAATTTACCTCAGTACCCAATGGTGCCATGATAGCCAATGCCTTTGGTATTCTAGTTTTAATATATGGAATCCAAAATATTAACAAAACTCTGGGAAACCAAAAAAGAAAAGTCGCAGCTATCATAACAGCCAAACACTAAAAAAATGAAAATCAATTACGTTTTACTGACTTTTAAAGCCAAACTGGATAGTTTGATCTTAAAAGATGTATACCTTGGTCAAGAGTCGTTCCTCAAATCTTTTTCTCGATATTGTATAACGTTCTTTCGACAAAGCTAATGTTAAAAAAACAAATCTAAAATTAAAAATAAACTAAGACATCTTAAAAATACTTCTTGGAATGACGAGGGAACTTACATTATTGTAATTGGTATAGCTCCCCCTAAAACAAGAACGGAAATGTTGAATCCATTTTGCGCACCGTATTTCATTTTCCAATCCAATTCGCATGATGTACACGTGGTATCATAAATATAATTTCCAATCTGAGCTAATGGTAGACAGGCTATAATTGTAGAGAAGATCCAGCCTATTATAATCGTTGCCAAATAAAAGGAAAACTCAATTTCTTTGTCTACAACAATCGTTTTAATAAAGTAATCAGAAAACCTATGCACACAATAGCATCACCTTGTTTATAATATGATATCGAAGTCAGCCTTTCCACAGCTGTCATGGCCAAGATTATCATTTGAAAAACTCCCAACATCAGTTTAAAGAACGCGGTTAATTGGCACATTCCATATCCGAATATCCACCTATATATAGGTATATTGATATATCTAGTCATCGTTTTCAAATATTTACCTCGAAAAAAGTGCCGATATCGATGAAAACGGTAAGATGAGAACACCTTTGACTAAGTTAATAACACAAAGTGCTAAGAGAAACAAATAACTTCTTGAGATTAAACAACCACTTCTTAGGAATGTTATAAGGAGCCATAGGTTTAATCCAAAACCTATTACACCTAAAAAATAATAAAAATAATTCCAAAGTTAGATTTACTTAAGGTAACTTTATTATGACACACAAATCAAACTAAAAAAGCATAGTAAGCCATGATTGAAATCATACAATCCCATTTATATAAGGCAATTTTTCCGATGGTTTCAAAGAAACTTACCAAATATTAGTAAACAATTTCCAAGTAATATTTTATGCGAATCATCTACAACGTTCCACGTACATATTAAATTCTGATAAATCATAGCTGTTGTTCTACTCTAAGAGCACTGCACTTTAGTGAAAGAGATTCATTCATGGTACTCGATTGTAAACATAAAACGAGTTGAAATTCAATATCCATGAACAGTTGCATTGTCAAAAATAATATACACGACGACAATAGGAAAGATTATTTTAAGTATTTTAATAAATTAATAACAAAGTAGAAATAAAATAACGTTTTCTAAGTAAAATATAGATTCATTTAATCACATATATCTAATACACGTAGAAACTCATATTTAGAATAATATAAGTGCTTTATAATTATACTTTAATTGAGATTTTTCAAAAATCAAGCGCATCAATTTTGGGCCAATTGCTTTTAATTTCCTCGGATGCGCCAACATCAAACAGTAAAATGTTGACAGCTTCATCGAAATTCTTTTTCATGTCCCAATCGGAATTCTAGAAGAAATACAATTGTTAGAAGTGAAGAATTTCAATAACGCTCTTGAATCCCGCATAGCATTAGGAAACCTGAGTACGCTTTGACATGACGCCCAAACAATTGCAACAGACAAAATAACTTACTATTATGTTGGCGTCCACATTGTTGTTGATTTCAAGCGCTGTTAGTAGACCACGTCGTCGTTTTTCTTGTAAACAGAGGTAGAGTTCGTATAAAAGTAAACCTCTCATTTTGCATTGACCAGTCTTTACCCGCCAAATAAGATCCAAAAGTTCGCGGCAAATTGCTTCTTTTCTTTCGAGATACTCCAAAGAGAGTCCTGTAGTAAAAAATTACAAGCTTCAAATGAAATAGATTATGTTAACTTAAGTAATCAAAGCTAATAAATATAAGCTATATACACATAAACACTTTAAAGATGTCCTCTATGGAACAGCAACTGTCTTATATGATATCCTTGTGGAAGGTAACGTAGTAAAACCAAGCATTACTTACAATTTACTCCGAACTGCTTTCAATCAAAGTAACTATTTCAGTAAATACATTTTGGATAAAAGATTTATTATTACTCTAAATTGTAAATATCAACAATTTCTGATAACATTATGTTAATCACAATGGTTACCCAGAAGAAAGTGTGTAATTCTAAAGAAGAGTGGTTACAGATCTGCATAAGTCATAGGAGACATGGTAATCGTGTGAAAAGTTCCTAATGCTTGAAGTTTCAATCATTTTCTCGTGATCTCCAAAAGTGAAGTAACTGGTTTATTATGATCTGGGGTTTATACTGAATATCCCAAAAGTCTTTTTCAATTTGTTATGTTCGCTCAGCGAATACAATCGTTGAGTGAGGAGTGAGGAATATGTCAACTACTAGCCCCATCCTTGGGAATTTAATCGCTATGTAGCGTGCATAGTATGTGTGCGAGCATGTAAACAGACTGCCGTTATTAGAATTCAACAAGTCCAAAACAAAAACCTGAGAACCCACCTCATTCACCAAAAGTTATTGTTTGAGCTGTAATGTCGGTGCAAGAAATTATCGGCCATTACTTTTTTGAAGATGACAGTGAACGTACACTAACAGTAAATTCCAAGCGATATGTGGAGATGACGACCTTTTTACGCCAGCCTTGCAAGATTTTAATGATCGCCTTTAATGATCATCTGGTTCTAAAAAGATGAAGCCACATTTCGTACGTCTAACGTATCCTAACCAGTGGTTCAGGAAATTTTCTCTGGAAAATTGATATCCAGACGTGGTGACATAAACTGGCCAACACGTGGCTCCAACTTGAGAATAATGGATTTTTTGCCATGGTACCATCTAAATCAAAGATATACTGCAACACTCCTCACTTTCTGAATGAATTGAAAGAGGCGATTCGAAGGAAAATGGCGGCAGTCACGGAGAATATGTACCGATAAAATTCCCAAAGCCATTTATTCATTAGACCTGGCCATTATTTTATGATATTCTTTTTGAAAAAGATGTTTGGGACCTCTTGCATATGGTCGTATGTTATTTACTAGGTAGTAATTTCACTCCCTTGAAGCGTGTCTGTTATTGTCCGTTTACGTGTGAAGAATGCTTTCCAAACGCTTAGTAACTGCAGGCCGTCTTCTCTGTTGATGCTGTTCGGATTTTTCTGTATTTCAATAGTGGTTCTGCACTAGAAACTTTCTACACGGCAAAGAATCCAAGAAACGAAGAACATGGATTTACCTTAATCTCTCTGTATCTTACAAATTATGATTTCTATGTTATGTCCATATTTAAGCATTCTAAAGATACGCAAGCACATCAAGTATATATGTTTATAGTTCCATAAATAAAACCTGTTTAAAGTAATATAATCGGTTACTCTATTTTTATGAACTATTATGTTGTTTATAAGTATTTTTACTGGTAGCACTTAATTATCAATATTAAAATTGACACTTATTAGGACAAGTTGTAATATGATATACATTTTTAAACAAAATATATTCTTCTCTGTGGTTGCAAATGTAAACAGCGACAATTATGATTGGCAAATATCCCCCCTACACTTAGCAATATTATCGATATTGCTAATTGCAAACTATTTGTACCTTTTAATTGCTAAAAAAAGAAAATCAGAAATTATCGAAAACACATGCATATTTCTCCCCTCTTCAAACATTTGGTTTATATTTCTTCATAATGAGTTATTGTTTAAGGATGCTGTTAATTGCAATATTTTTCCGAAGGAACATTTGTCACCATCTTATCTAAAATTAATCAAACGGTTTATAGCGTTGAATAATTGAATAATACATATTTTAAATGCGAAAAGTACCTTACGGGTCAAATATGCATCGATATGCATATTGTGTAACATATAACGAACGTAAAGAAAGATTACAAAAATCAGTGTGTACACTCTCCCAAGTATCATGACTCATAGTAAATATACTGACATTACGTATTAAAGTGGGCGTAAGAGATGATACCAGATTTCCGAAATAACTCTAATAAACACCCAAAATATAATATATTGTATGAAACTTACGTACAAACAACTTTATACTTCGCCATTTTATACCTTCACCTCAGGTTAGTTTCTTTATAAAATACATGTAAGACATTTTTTCTTGTTATATGCAATAATCCCTGCTATAACTTCTAAAACATTATCTCTGTTGGTCTGTACGAGTCCCGAAAAAAAAATCAAATTGAAATCGTTTTAAATTTTAATTTATTACGCAGTTCTATATATTTTTGATTATATTTCGAATTATAACTCACAACATTCGAATCAATATCACCCAAACTTGATTGTATTAGATTTACAAGGATATTGGTTAAAGTAAAGATGTAATGAAAGTGTATACATATACACTGTATTCATTTGGAAAGGATCCTTTTTAGATACCTCGATAACGAAAAGGAATATCCAAATTCACTAAGACACATCGACATTTGTTTGCAGAGGAAAACTATTTCAATATATATATATATATATAATATTAATGCATGCCCACCCTCAGTTCCCTACCCCTCAGTTAGATGCATCAAATTGTAGGGATTACAGTAATGTACTCTTTATACATTAATTTTTAAATTACATCCTGAAAGTTGGGGAAAATGTATATGAATTATGTATTAATATTGCGTTTCTGGACGAATTTTCACTTCATAAAAATAAATACTTAATCATTTGACAAATTATTAAGTACATTCCACCAAAAAAGTATCGAGTGGACTACGAAACGGCGTTTTTAGACTGAGATATACTTTATACGTCGACAATATATTTACCAATTAACTTTTGAATAAGTTCTTTTAAATACATATACACATGATTTATCTAGTGGTTTGTTGAAAATGTTCCTATATACTTATCTTAGAGTACGTTATTAGAGTACTTTACTAACGTTATTAGAAGCAAAATGAGTAATTTAGCTCCAGAACAAGTGGCTGGAATAGTTGCTTTAATCGAAGATGGGCAATCTCAAACATACGTGGCTAATTTGATGACTATTAATCAGTCAAGTGTTTCTAGCCAGTAGCTAGATGTAAAAAAAGAGAAGGTTACATACGAAGACCGGTGCCAGTTCTTAAAACTACAAGCATTACGTCGGAGGTATGTAACTGCAAGGCAGTTACAGATCGACTTGGTTACAGTTACAAATACTCGAATAAGTACCCAATCCGTTCATAATAGGTTGAACCAGAGTGGAATAAGAGCCACAGTAGCCGTTAAAACTCCTCGTCTTACTAAGAATCACCGAGTGGCCCTCTTAAGGTTTGCTAGTCAATTGGGAAATGAATAACTGGACTAACATACTGTAGGAATAATCGTCGGGAATACCTTGATGAGGCTGGCGTTCCATTTAAATTAGCCTGCGGTGATTCCAGACATGAATCCTATGGAGAAAGTGTGGGACTATTTTCACAGAATTGTACTGACTCAATATGTTGCCCCTGTAGAGCTACAGGTATTAGATGCCCTCCGTGAGGAGTGGGAGAATTTAGATCTTATATACGGAGGTTAATTGGATCTATGCCAAACCAAATGCGAGCGGTCATAAAAACCAGGGATGGTAATATGCTAAATTACAATCCCATATTTTTTTTTTCCAAAAATATAATTTCTTTTACCATATCTCCTTAATATAAATTTCAAATATCTGTTTCTATTTTCATTTGATCCCTATATTATTTAAATAATGATGACAATTGTTTCTTGGAGTATATTAGGATATATTTAAAAGTTCCTTTAGTCATAAAATCATTCTTGTGCTCATGTTTAACGAATCTTTCGAATAAAAATATTTGGAAATATTTTATGTCAATTTCGTTTCTATGCTAATTAATTCTCTAATATATGAACCAAGCTATATGTTAATCACATGCATTTACTTCTGTCGAGGTTTATAGGATGATAAAAAAGGGTTTTATGCACGTAGTTAATAAATTATAATTAATAAAAATATAATTAAACAGGAAAGTAACAGCTCTTAACAAAAAAATATATTGCATGGATCAGGAAAGATAAAAGGAGACGGGTATTGATGTCGTACATATCGAAACAATTCGCCTTGCAGGTTGCATGTCTTAAAATGGATATACTATGTATGTATGTAAATAAGTGCATCTTGTGTAATATAATAACAAATTTGTACTTTTATCAAAGCTCCAATTTGTTATATACAATACTTTCATAATTGATACAGTTTTGATTCAGTTTTTAATTTTACATTCTACATGGCACATCGCAGGTCTTTAACTGACAAAGATTTACAGCGTGTATCAATACATCTGCAATGTTAATATTTTCGTGCTAAAACCTATAAACTCTAACTAATTGTAAAACTAGTAAAAAAACTTCTTCAAAATTTGTTATTGTATTGATAATTAAACTATTCATAATTATTAAACTCCATCTTCGTGCGATATTAATCACCGTTTTAAGAGTAGACGCCAAAATTTCTTCGATAGATCCAAATACATAAACGTCTAATATTAGATACGTTTATTTTCATACTTGCTGATGCACGCAGATAATATGATCTTTAGCCGTGTAAGTATCTATGCCATCTATATATAACTTTTATCTTTAATTACTCTAAGAATAATTACAGACCTTGTATGCGATCAAGTTTATTCATACTACAACAATTTAAGAAATATATTAAATGTAATTGCGATTGAATATTCATCAATATAAATAAAAACAGAAAGTTATATGCAAAATATAACTATATATTCAAGAAATTGTAAAGTTATATGTGTTTTTTTCAAATATAAAAGGCCTTACATCTTGATAAAACTATATTTTAGTATTACAGCAAAACAACGTGAAAATATACCGGCGCTATTATAAATAGAAAAAATATACAGACTCCTACGCGAGATCTGTTATTTTTTTGTTTCAAACCTAAATATATAATGTGATAATAACAAGCAATTCATGCAGTATGTAAATATATTACATTTGAAATTAACTCATGATTTAATTCTAGAACTTATCGTTATTTTCTGAAATCTATCTGCCGACGAAAAATCTCCAGTTATTACAAGACAAAAGTATATATATATATATATATATATATATATATATATATATATGTATTTACCTTCCCAAAGATACATAGGGTTATGTCCTAGAGTCCAAACCAATTTATATTTCAATTCAACAGCTATTTGATTAGTCGGCACTACTATATGGGAGAGTTTCTCGTCCAAGAACTTAATGATTTCATCCACATCGTTGATTTCATTAATATTTTGTACTCTACTTCCCAAAACACTGAAGATTAACGCGATTTTGTCTTCTGGAATGATTTCGCTACAATTTGTACATTTCCAGGCGCTCTTCAAGTGAAGAGGATGTATTGGCAAAGCTATTTCCGAACAGGATTGACATACTAAGCCGCTTAAATTTCCACCAAATTCGGAAGGATCACGACATCTTTCACACTGGCATAAAAAGTGCTTGGTTCGGTATAAAAGATACCGCCTTGTTAAGGTTCCCCAAATTATTCTCACGTAAGAATGAAACATTTCCGCATCCTTTGGTATAAAAACAGCGGCTCTGACAATCATCCTCTGTTTGTTATCAAAGACGTGTGTTGTATTTGGCGAGCAATCATGATTTGCTAAGCTGCTTAAGGGGTAAAGACCTCGCAAAGCTGATTGCGTAGTCTCATTACCAACAACGACTTCAAAGGCATTTGCGTCCAAAACAGAACAAACGAAACGCAGAAATATTTCTTGATCTTCGTTTAAATTAAAATTAAACTTGCTTTTCAAAATATCCACTTCAAATCCATGTTTTGGATCGTTGTGAAATTTTAACATTTTTACTAAATTCTTATCAGCATCATTCAAAAACAAGGACCTTATAGGAGTTAAGCATCTCAATAATTCAGTGGTTATATCGGAATAATCCACTTCCTTTTTCCACGAATTTATCAATGAACATTCTTTCTTGTGCACATCAGAGTTTTCACATTCTTGAGAGCAAATTGGTAAACCACATTTTCTAGAGCATTTAACTAAATCGTAATTCTTATAACAATTCACACAAATTTCAGTGGAATCACTGCGAGCTCGTGGGCCTAATACAACCGGGCAATCGACAAAAATTATCTCCCCTGGATAAATATCCCTTGTAGCAAAAATTCCTCTTCCGCCTAATTTCGAAGTTCGTATATCCCATGACTTTTTATCACGATATATGTTACGTGACTTTAAATAATCACTTATTAAATTATCGGTTCTTTTCACTATTTCACACATAATAAAATCTCAAAAAACTTTTCAATACTGATTTAAAGATGCAAGAAAGGAAAGACCACCTATTTGTAATAGCACTATATCGCCTCTAATTACTATCTGATTGTAGTCAGAATGAGACGATAACTAACCACTCTTTAAATCTCTTCGGACGAAGGTACAACATATATATTTGTAGCACCTTTCAACTATTTTCGCTTCGATATATACATTATAAGTTTTATTTTTAACTTATATAAAAGTTTATTCGTTTTATAAACAGAATTATCTTTACATAGTTCAAGCTGCAGTCTGCTGAATTTTTTCTTAATACCTATAATTCTATTATAATCTAATCTTTTTTTGCAGTCAAATAGTTACGAAAAAAATTAAGATTTTGTTAATTTTCTGCTATAACAAACATATTACTACGATTCGACAATGCAAGATTCAAGGCGTTGAATTACAATTGAAAATTGGTAAGAAAGTACTTACAAAAGATATTTTTTCCAATTGCACCTCAAATATTTTGAATTATAACGTTCAAAAAAACGTAGATACTCGAAAATTTTACACCTTGTCATTGAAACTAAATATGAAAGCCATATAGAACTTTTAAGTCTATATTTCATTCAGTAATTTATATACTATACAAATTTTTAAATTTATGTTTAATTATTTTCATGCAAGTAAATTTTCGTTTTTTTTTGAAAAAAAGAATTTGAAAAATTTTTTCTAGGGAGCCCTCTACAAGTTAAACGTAGTAACTTTGATAATGATTATCTACTAGTTTGGCACTTTGTTTACAGTAACCTACCAAACATATATGTCAATTTAAAGAAATACTTGCTTATTTATAACAAACTATATTTAGTAGAAAAAATAAACACATAAACACTTCAGATGCCAGAGATTTATTTTCTTATAAATTTGTAGTATCAATTTCTTTTCTATCAGCGGTAGTAATTTTAGTGCAGTTTCCTTTTCTGTTATTTTGACGTTTGTAGTGGTGAACTTTTATTTAGAAAATCAATAAATTTAATTAAATATTTGACTTTGTGTGATTAGCAATAGTATAAGTGAAAAAATCATTGCATATGTGTAATTAGTGAACAAACTCCATGAGAGTAATGATAGAAAAGTATTGTTGTGTTTGGATCAGCAAAGGCGAATATGGTAGCGTTAATTTTGTATGATGCGTTTGTGTTTTCTTTACTCGAATTTAGCTCAAGGACCTCATCAAAATGTCTAAGCAAGTAAAGAGGAAAATAACAGTTAATTTACCTCCGAAAAGTAAAGGTTTAACTAAAAATAGACCGAGTGTTTTTGAGAGGTTAGGTACCAAGGCTGGTTCTGCTCATAAGGAGTATTGTCATCATTGGGCGCAAAACGGGACGTGTCCCTATGGAAAAAATTGTAAATATTCATCTACACACACATTAATCAGCCCATCAAAGCAAAGAGCAGCAAAGAAGGAGAGTGAATCGAAAAAGAGGCATACTAAAGATGTTCACAAGAGATTACACTCAGGTGTCGATGATGAATCTTACAATTGGGATCCTGAGGAATTAGAAGATGCTGACCCGGATGACCTAGAAAAGCGTAGGCTAGAGATACAGCGAGAATTAGAATTAGTTAAGATGGAAAATAAAGCTCGTAAGAAGGAAAAAAAATCAAAGAAGGAAAGTAGCCCTTCATCCGATAGTACATCTAGTTCAAGTGACTCTAGTAGTAGTAGTGATGAATCCAGTTCTTCGAGCTCATCATCAATAGAGACAAGACGAAAAAAGTCTAAAAAGACAAAAAAGAGAGATACATCGTCCTCATCAGAGTGTGGACGTTCCAGGAAGCATAAGCAGAAATTGAGTAAGAGATCGTCAAAATCAACAACGCGGGCTGAGAAAACTAAAAAGATGCCAACTAAAGTAAGTACAAAGATAAAGTCCACTTCACCTCCTTCTCGAACACGAAAACAATCACAAACTCCACCATTAAAAATTAAAGCATTAACCCCCGCTAAAAGAGCAAAATCTGAGTCGAAATCCCCAAGACCGACTAGCAGATTAAGCGATCGTAAAGAAAAGCATCGAACACCATCGCCAAAAATCTCCAAGGAAAAAGAACGAGAAAGAGAGCGAGAACGAGAAAAGGAGAAAGAACGGGAGCGGGAACGCGAAAGGGAAAAGGAACGTGAGAGAGAAAAGGAAAGAGAAAGAGAGCGAGAAAAGGAAAGAGAAAGGGAACGTGAAAGAGAGCGCGAGAAAGAAAGGGAAAAAGAAAGGGCAAAAGAAAGAGCTAAGGAAAGAGAAAAGGAACAAAAGAAAAAAAGTAGTCACTCACCAAAACGTGATATGAAAGTGATTAGGGATATAAAGAAAAAAGATTCGCCCGATTCGTCCCATTCACGTGATAGAAAAGCATCACCAAGTAGATCTCGAGGCAGCGGATCCAGCAGCAGTCGCAGAGATGCTCACAAGAGTCCACCCCCTAAGGATGATCGACGAGATAAAAGGGACGATCATGATAAGAGATCAAAAGATAGAAGTAACGATAAGAAAAGATCGGACAAAAGAGACTCTAGAGATCGAGATAGGGAACGAGATAGAGAACGCGAACGAAGAATTGCTAGAGAGGAAAGGGAAGCAGCTAGAGAAAAGGAACGAGAGGAGGCTTTAGCTAGATGTCAGGAACGGCAAAGAGAACGTGAAAGGCTTAAAGAATTGGCTAAAAAGGAAGAGGAAAGAAGAAATCGCGATAGAAATAGTAGAAGGGAAGATCGGGGATTGGACAAGCCCTCTGGTGACCGTGTAGAAAGACTTCTTCCTCTTCCAGCTGATAGAATTCCACCAGCCAGAAAAGAATCACTAGAAAGAGATAGAGGTAATACATTTTTAGAATGTCCACAAAATAAATCCATTTTCCTGTTAATAATCACTTGAATTCACAGATATTATTCCCAACAACATTTCATGAATCATTCTATTCCCATTTTAAAGTATTTATTTTAAGCAGTTAATTCTTATAGGCGATAGGCAATGTAGAGATCGCGATAGGCGAGACAGAACCCCAGACAACCGAAATCGGTCATCTCGTAAATCTCCTGAAAGACACGACCGCATGGATAGAATGGACAAAGATCGTATGGATAGAAACTACGATAGGCCGTACGATAGAGAAAGAGATCACGATAGGGAACGCGATATGGATAGAGAATATCCTGCAATTGCTCCACGTCTTCGCGAAGATATTCGCGATATAGAAAAGCATTACGATAGCCCGTACGAGAGAGCCCGCCATGATGATAGAAGATATATGGAACTCGATCATTATAATGATAATTCAAGGGAAGAGAGGATGCCTATGGCCGACTATCCGGACGATAGGCGACCAAGAAGAGATTTGTGGGAAGAGATCGACATGGAAAGAGAAAGAGAACAGATGGATCATAGGAGATATAGGGAGGATTCAAGACCTCCGCCGCATATGAAAGGGAGAGAATGGCCCGAAGAATATAATGAACATGATTGGAATGAGAGAAATAGAAGACCTATGGATTGGGAGACCAGAGACAGTTGGGATGCTAGGGAACACGAACAAATGCAGCTAGAAGAAGAATGGAGGCATTACAATCGTTCTATGGATAGTTGGTCTACTGACGACCGAAGAAGGTGGCCAGCTGATTGGAGAGAACGCTCGAGACCAAGAAGTTCAACCTCACACCGAGATGGTATGTGCAGTTATTTCACGGTAATTTGAAATTAGTGTGTTGAAAACGATAATTCTGCTAGTAATCCCATAATACTAACAAAATAGAAAAGTAGTGAATAAAACTAATGCCATTACATTTTCTTGAAATCGTTTTCCTTGTGTTTTTTTTATTGACTGTATTGGTTTTGTATACACTTGAAAATTATTATATTAATATAGTATTGTTTTTTTTGTCTGCAAGTACGTTTTCAATTCATTCGTCGGTGTTGAATTTTTAATCGAAAATTTTTTCTTCAGATTATAATTTTTGTCCAGATGAACCTCACGTTGAAGCTAGAAGGAAAGAACCTATTAGACAAGAGCCTGTGGAAGTAAAACCACATGAACCAGAACCTAAGAAAGAACCACTTCTCGGTAAACGACCAGCTGAGCAACCAATCGAACCAGAAATTGAAGCTAAGAAAGTATGCATTAAAGAACCAGCACCAATCGAAGACGACTTTAGCGAGATCAGTGATGATGCTGATGAAATATTGGATAGGGTTGAAGAGGTTGTGGAACCACCACCTGAGGAACCACCTCACGAGGAAGCTCCAAAAATAGAGGAACCGGAACTTAGTCAACCACCTGAACAAAAACCAGAATCTCCCAAACCAACAACTCTAAAGAAAGAAGAATCTTTAGATGAAGACAACGCTATGGAATTAGATTTTGAAGAAATATCAGAAGATGAGCTTGAAGAAGAAACAAGAGTTAAAGGACTTGGGGATGCTTTAGGAGTGGATTGGGCTAGTTTAGTTGCGGAATCTAGACCAAGAGTAAAGCCTGTTAGCTCCGCTAAAAGGAGATGGGAAAGCCATAACGTTTTGGTAAATTTAGGAATATCTGTAGAAATGGCTGGCGAAGACTTAGTCAAAGATATTCTTAAAGAACATGCAGTTGTAATAGCTCAAGAGGATAAAGAAACTAATGAAAAAGTCACATTTTCAGAGTCACCAGAAACAGAAAACCTAACCAACGGTGTCGATGAAATCCAGGAAAGGAAAACCGAGGAGGGCAAAAACGAAATTGAAGTGGAAATTTCCCATCCTATCGCTTCTATACAGGTAGCAAAACGTGAAAATCAGGCTGTCCGAAAAAATCTATTTTCTAGTGCTGGTCCTTATAGAAGAGCTTTGTCTGCACGTCGCGACCTCGTCATCCGAAGACATTTATGCAATTTACCTATTAAAGACACATACGTAGAGGCTCCCAAACAACACGACCCAGAATTATTTAAGTTAACTTCTCAATTATGCGAGAGATGTTTGTAATGTCTTTTGGCTTGTAATTATAAATTATTATTCACGTTCAGTATATTAGCAGCCGTTAAAATGTCTTATATTCTAACGTTCGTAAATAAATAATGAAGGTTTGAATATTTTTGTGTGATCTAGACACCTGTGAAAATATTTTATTCCAGCATAAAGAGCTACAATAAAACCTTTTCGATTCTATAGTTGTAACATAACATGTTAAAATAATCACGCATATTATCAAGCTACACACAAAACCTAGAGTTCATATCTTTTAGATAGGTTGCAACACCAATTAATCAATTATAATATGTCAAATCAATTTGTATTTATTATGATTTTCTGTGCTTATACATAGCTTTAATAAAACGGAAAATTAAAAAAATACCACATGTTTGTGATATAGATCTTGATTTTCTTGGTAGAATCTTTTAAGCTAGCTGCAAGTTATGCGAATTTTACTCTTTATTTTCAATTATATAATTAAACTTTTTTTTTCCACGATATTGGTCTTCTAGGACGTAATCTATAGCTGCATAAGCACCATTCAGTTTCAGCCAAAATTGCCTTCTGATGCAACATGACTAAAAGCCATATTTTCTTTATTGCATTTGTACTTTAAAGTAAATTATTCAATGTGAAAAAATACTTTAAAGAAGTGATGATTGAAACAGATTTGATTTGACAAAGTCAAATTTGATTAATATCGATATTATTTATTAAAATCGTTAGTCAAATGAAAAAAATGAAAAAGTTCCCTCACATTTCATGAAATGTTGACATCTGCTTGTTCGGCATTGCAAGTTTGCTTATAATTTTTGACAAACAACGTAAGCTGTAATGCAAGTAATTTACTTTATGGCGCTGTGGCGCACATTTGGGGTATTCCATGATTTAGGGAATCCCCTGATCTAGGTTATAGGTGTGCTATACGGAGATTTTATAATTGATCTTGCATTTTCAGATAATTCAAGGCATTGAAGTATACCTAAGTATATATTCTATTATAGCTAGTATTAACACTGCAGCTTGTACCTATTGATACAAAATTAACCCTTCAATAAGACACTCGTAAACTTTCTTATAAACTGAACATTTTTGGTTAGTCTTTCTTATTATATAAACACCTCTGTGTCTTTCTTACAAATTTCTATAAATTTATATTTTATCAGTAGTTATCAAACATTAAGAAAAACACTGAAAATACTACCAATAATTTTGAGAAAATAATGCAGCTTTAAGTTGCTTGTCACAATATAAGAAATATACTATTAAATACACAGGATAAACAGTTTAAAGCGATGCAGGCAAATAACAGAAGGAAAGCAAATATTGCAAATTCAGGGCAGGTAAAGGTATTATACACGATGGAGGTCACAACCGACAATCTTAATTATTTAGCATTGCGTCGCATGAAGCAACCTATATTTTTAAATAGAAAGTTTTCTTAAATTCATTTAAAAATTGAAAATTTTATTCCCACAATTTAAAGCATGCTACCTGATTTACACAGTTTTTACACAAAATATTGTACTATACCACCAATCTTAGAAACCCCTATAGTAATAGGTAGAGACCGGATTATATGCAAAGTGGATATATTTTATTTTATTTATGTGTTATATTTTATGTCTATATGTAGATGTATTACACTGATTAAAGTTAATTAGCGAAAATTAACTTTAGTCTTGCACATAATCCGGTCTCTATTAATAAGTAAAATAGATTTGCTGAGCAACATCCAACCATACGCTCCTCCATGATCACAACGATTGCAAGGACTATGTGGTTACACTTATAATTAACAGGTATTGCGTATTTTGTTATATGTAGTAGCCGGTTTTCATGTCTCACTTGAATGCTTAAGTAGAACTAAATCTTCCCAAAAACATAAATTTCAAAGTCGAGGCTTTACACATTGTTTATTGTTCAATTAACGCAAGGAAAACCAATGACAAATTTTCACAGTTTATACTAAAATTTGTGTCTAATATTCAAGGATTAATTAAAAAGCATGAATAAAAAATGATGTATTCATAACACCAAACTGCAATGTTACTACTACTACCTACAGTAGATTATAAACTTAGGTATGCTTAAATGCATTGAATTATTTGCAAATGCCAGAACAAACCAAATCTCCATATAATACGGCTATAACCGTACTCTAAATTATTTTCAGCATTAGTTAGTGTTTGTCAAAAATTATGAGTAAACTTCCAACGCCGAACAAGCAGACGTGCAACGGAACTAGTCTAGTAAAGTGTCTACATAACAATAGTTACAATTTACCTATCAAAAAAGGCATATAACTTCAATGTGATATTAATTAATTAATGCTGAATGGATATATTACCACATTAATACATTTTTCACATATTAAATTAATACATTTTTCGTACTTAGTTACTTAGAAACGGTTTGTTATTAAACACTTTCCCAATTAATACGACATATCAAAAGTAGAAGTTCATTATTTGATACTTTTCCAACTATTCGCTGTTGTTCATTAAAAGTAAGCCCTATGTAATAAAATATGAAAATCAAAACTAAATTATAACCCACAACTTTTAATAACACTATTGTACTCAAAATTTAAATATCAACTCTAATATTCTGCCAAAATAATTATCTTAGAAAGAATAACCATGAGTTATTGCACAAAATGGGATTAATATTCAATAAGGAACTATATTTTATAATTATAGAATTATAACTGCACTCGTTTTTGTCTTCACTTGTAAATAGGTTTTGTTTAAATATTTTAACTAGTTTGAAGTTTCTAAGAATAAAAAGTAAAAAGAAAAATTTAAAAACATTGATGCACTTTTTTTTGTAAATTTCTTTTTATGTAGTTTTCAAAATAGTTTCTTCATGATAGAACTGCATATATCAGTATCTCTTACACCGTTAGAAGTTTTATGTGTTAGTGCCTTTTTCGTCTCTATTGTAATATGTGGTAAGAAATGCGACGTAGAACGATAATTCTAATAACAGTTAATTAGAAAAAATGCTTTGTTACATGTTTGAATGGTTAACATCAAATTTCTTCATAGAATTTCAAAAAGGAATCATTGGCTTTGATTGGCGTAATATGTGCATTTTGAAATTAAAATAAAATTATGATCTACAACTTATTAAATATTCCTAAACAAGAAAAATACAGATTTTCATCAATTTCCTTGGCGATTTTAACTTGACGTTAATAATTAATGAGTAATGGTTTTATTGACTATAATGTATTTTTAAATACCCATATTTGTTTAATTCCGCAAGAAATCAGAAAAATAGTTATTACAATTTTGTAGCAATTCAATTGCTTGTGCCATACTTCTGGAGCTTTACTTGGTGTTTCACACAACAAACGGCCATCTTCATCATAGCACATTGCAAAATTTTCCAAATTTAACTACAACTGAATATGAAACCCCATCAAAAACTAACATCAGCAGATGCCAAGATAAAGAAGGTATTTGTGTCCCACGAGTACAATGCCCAGCTCATTTTTATACTGATTTCAATCATAAGGAATGTGATGTATCCACTAGTAGACGAGGAGTTTGCTGCCGAACTGGACAGAATCACACGGGTAAGTCAAGGAAGAGAAGCATAATTTAGAATTGGCTCAAAATTATTTTGATTAAGCGCTTGGATCGTTTTAGATATCGAATTGGTTATCAAACAAAGATCATCACATCTTGAGAAATTAGATACCAGTTTTTTAAGAACCGTAGTAGAAGATGGTTTTCTGGAAGCGTCAGCTCTTAGAGTTAAGGAAATTGAATTGCTGGGCTTAGAAAAACCACCTACCATCTCGACGGGTTCGCCTAGTTTCAGTCACTTTCGTAATCGGCGGGTTTTGAATGACCTCCCTGAAGTTGTAACTTTGGCGAATAGAGCTTTAGAAATTGCTTTAGCTACACGGGCTTTCAAGAAAAGGTATGATTGTAGTAAATATTAGACCTGGTTTTATATACATATGTATTTTATAATTGTTTTGAATGTTTGAAACTTTTCTATACTCGTGATTGCATGGTGTTCTTTTTAACATCACTTTTACGCAATATCATGACATAAGTTTTCTCATTTCGTCTAATTATACTTTGAAGATTAGCTTTGACCATTGGATATATCTACAAATGTAGGGACTATACGTTTTTATTTGAAACTGAACTCTAATTTTAGTCGGGGTTTGTCTAATAAAGAATTAGAATGGAATATGATTCCACATTTGAAAGATCCTCTGCTGAAACTTACATGCCCTCCTTCGATAAGATGTCCTCCGTTTCCAGAAAAACACCGTAGAATCGATGGCACTTGTAATAATCTTATGAATGCCCGATGGGGTGCTCAACTCTCACCCTTTTCTAGATTGTTACCGCCTAGTTACGAAGATGGTAAAGAGTTAATTTATTTCACGACTTAAAGTCACTATGTTTACTATTTTGTTCAGGAATATGGATGCCGAGACTTTCGGTAAAGACGAATTTACCACTTCCTAGCCCAAGATTGATTAGTACTTCTCTATTTGTGGATGCAGACGCTCCAAGTCAGGAATATACTTCAATGTTAAGCTATTTTGGACAGTTTATATCCCATGATATCACATTTTCTGTGGATATTACGTTCGGTAAATTAAATTCTATTTTTTCCTTCAACCTCGAAACTTAAGATTTAATTTATGCAAGTAAAGTACGACTAGGATTCTAAATCAAATTTTAGTTAACGGTAAAGCTATATCGTGTTGTACGGAAGATGGTTCCTCAGTTTTACCTCCAAAATACTCCCACTATGCTTGTATGCCTATAGAAGTACCTAGAAATGATCCTTTCTTTGCGAAATATAATGTTAGGTGTATGAATTTTGTCAGATCAATGTTAGTACCAAGGGAAAATTGTGGATTGGGTTATGCTCAACAGGTTCGATAATTTTTTTAACGATCAGAACTTTCTTATTTGCTATATTGATTTTAGCTGAATAAAATTACGCATTTTATCGATGCTTCTTTAGTATACGGTTCGAATGCAAAAGAAATGCTTGACTTAAGGACTTTTAAAGGCGGTCGCTTGAAAAATTTCAAAGATTACGGCCGAGAATTACTGCCACTAGCTAAAAAACATGATTCCTGTTTAACTATGGAGAAAGGTTCTGCATGTTTTGATGCAGGTAAAGCTGTTTTGGGTATTAGAAATTTGCATAATTCTTGAAAATATCTTTTAGGAGATATAAGAACCAATCAAGTTATTAATTTAGTGGCATTACATACATTGTTTTTAAGAGAGCACAATAGAATTGCAAGTAGATTAGAAGAACTAAATCCGCATTGGAATGATGAAGATCTATTTTGGGAAGCAAGAAGAATATTAATTGCTAAATTACAAGTTATAGTTTATAAGGAATTTTTACCGTGTCTTTTAGGTAAAATGTACTTTTTACTATTTTTTGCCGTCTAAGTACATTGATCTACTATATACAAATTCTTATGTTATTTAGTTTACCTAATTTAAATTTCATAAAATAAGAACTTAATTTATCATATGAATGCAACAACTCAATAATCCCCTGTTCTTCTTTAAGGGGAAACAACTATGGAAGACTTTGGCTTAAACCTTTCACAAGATGAGACCTACTCTTACAGTTACGATCCCAAAGTAGATCCCTCAGTAACTAACGAATTCTCAGCAGGCGCTTACAGATTTGGTCATTCAATGATTGATGGCTTATTAAAGCAAGTATCTTAGAATCCTGCTACCGAATTTTACTTTCTGAATCAATTTACTTTTGTAGAATCTATGGCAAAAGTAAAATGGAAGAGATGATAAGTTTGCCGGAAGTGATGTTTCAACCTGCTCGTTTAAGGAAATGGGAGTTTCTCGATGAGGTATTAACCACTCTGAGCACAGAACCCGTTCAAAAAGTGGATCATTTCATCTCGGAAGCGGTAATTTGACTAAATTTTTAATTTCATGTTAATAATTTTGAAGGAATTCCAGTTGACGCGTTATTTATTCAAAGCTGGAAATCCGTTCGGATTAGATCTAGCCGCAATTAACATTCAGAGGGGTAGAGATCATGGATTGAGGCCTTACAATGATTATAGACAACTAATCGGACTGTCGAGAATTGGGGATTTTAATGAATTTGGAACTGAGGTATCCTTTAAAATCCATAGTTAATCAAAGTGATACCTAATTCGTGTCTAGCAGATTGGAAACATATTGGATTACCTTTATTCAACAGTGGACGATATCGATTTATGGGTAGGAGGATTACTGGAACCCAAAGAGCCTGATGGCGGTATTTTAGGGCCAACTTTTAGGGAAATTGTAGCCGATCAATTTTCAAGGTTAAAAAAAGGCGATAGGTATTTTTTTGAAAATGATCCAAAGACCAATCCTGGATATTTTACTCTAGGTACGTGAAGGCTGTAGCGCTTATACTATACAGGTATTTTATATATTTTACAAATTTAGAACAACTCAGTGAATTAAAGAAAATCTCTATGGCCAGAATTATTTGTGATAACTCAGATGGTATTCTCTTGGTAAGACAAGCACCCAATGCTTTTAAAATGCCCGGTGTTTATGGGTAAGTACTTTCGCATTTTTAAAAAATATTTGTTTTATTTTGTTTTTTACGATCAAAGTAAAAACAAGGTTTCAAGAGTTATTACTTTAATTTTTCTATGATATCATGAGGCTCGGCAAAATATAGAATAAGAAGTATTTGAAATACAAAACATAAAATATTAGATACGTTGTATTGAAATTCAAAATACAAAATATTTCGTGTGGGTGCCTATTACATCTGGTATTATTTTACTTATTTTCCGTGATAGATGTGCGGTACTTGGCTAGCATTTATAGTGTATAATTGTAAATTTGGGTTAATCACTTCAATACAAACGATAAAAAAAATGTGATTTATCACACAAAATCAATAAAGTTTTATAAGTAAAAATACGCAAATAATTTATTAAGTAAAACGTTGGTTAAACTTAGCATTTCCTTTCAAAAACATAAGCTTTTCAAATGAGTTATCTGATAAGCATCATTTCGTGGGTAAGTGAATGAAACCCTCAAAAGAAAATAGTCTTTCAGCCTGTGCAGGTGAGCACAAGTTGCCATATTTGCGTCGACGTACCAATTTTTGTTGTTCTGTTTGTCTTAATTAATCATTAGAATAAAATGTTCTCATCAAATTTGCAGAATAGTTATTTTATTTGCATTAAGAGAGATCTGTGGTAGCGTTGGTAAATGGTTTTGCTAGGAACTCAGGATTTTCAGTCATTTAATACGAGTGTCTGATTGGTTGCCAATTATCCTGATATCTCTTTGATGATTATCTTTTTAAACCTACACATACGAAAATGTATGTGTTTGTAATAAAGAAGAACCCGGTATATCGTTTTTTTGTAAAAAAGTATGTTTATGTATACATTTCTTCAAAATTATTCCAAAGATGAGCAACATGCATCTTATTGAACTATAAATAATATTATTTCGGAAAACACAAACTCAAACTTCTAAATTCTCGTATTCTAGACTTTCCTCCTGGAAGCAGTTTTCCACATTTGAGAATGTGAACCACAGTTTTTCGCGAAATGTCAGGGACTAAAAATATTGTGATAAGAACAATTACAACAGTGACAAACAGCCATAAAAGCCTGAGATACTATCTAGACTTTGGTATTTCAAATATAAAATATATCTGTCGGATATTTGCAATACAAAATATATCTGACGGATATTTGCAATACAAAATATAATTGTATTTCAAATATTATCAATCCTTGGTTATCCAACACACTGAACAATTATTTAACTTTCTTATTTAGTATTTCTTTTGATTTTAGGAACGAATTCGTTAATTGTGATAGTCCACAAATACCAAGTGTTGATCTAATTTACTGGTCAGATTAATATTACCAAGTTAAAAATGTAATATATGTATAGTATTTTTTTAATGTTGTACACTATTTTAATTACTTATTGTCTCTTGCATTACTTTTATCATTTTACGGAGGTAAATGAAAAAGCAATAAACAACTTTTAAAGGCATATCCAGTCATTATTTATTATTTCACCTGCCCTTTCCTCTGCAATGTCGAGTATTTTTTGAGTTCAGCATTTACCGGATTTTGAATACAAAAACTATAAGATGTAGTAGCGCAATGAAATGAAATAATCACAGATACATCACGTTGATAAATATGTGAATACGTATTATAGGTTCTCCTCTCACGCCAGCAAATTTGCTGCTTCAAAGGTGTTACTGTATGGCCCGTATTAGATTTGTTCCAACAGCGCCGGAAACCAATCCGTGATTGTCCGAACCATGCATAGTAAAAAATAAGTGTTCCAACAAGCTCAGATTAAAAATCACCGATTGTTCATTATATACTCCGTCACAACTACGATTTGAGGATAATTTGTCGATGATCAAAGCGATTTGAAGATTTTCGTTTGTTCATGTGCTAATACATGAAAAATCAAAAAATCAAATCGTAGTTGTGATGGAGTATGTAATTATGCGCATTATGGAATTATACCCTCCAATTGAATTGTAAGAACACTTTTAGCGGAATTAATGTTCGTAGTAATAAGTAATAACGTAGTAAATTAAATAAATTAATGTAGGCGATGGATATTATAGTATGTAAAGTATTATTGTATTCCTTTTTATTTAGATTAGATTAAATTTCATATATGTCGCTCTCGATTTCAAAGATGTAAAATTTTGATTCTGGACTAACGAATTACTTATGCGTATTAAAGTACTACATGTATTTGTTCCCGATTAATAACCAGTTTTTTGTTAGAACAAACCTATTGTAACATATTCCTACGTCGAAGTATGACCTTGCAATCACAGTTGCATTACATCGAAAAGTATTTGCAAACTTGTTAGTAGTGCTTTCAAATTTAAACAGAATGTGCTTAGTATCATTTAAAGAAAGACTAGACAAAAAGAGCCATCTTGTTTTGAAATCCATCATTTCCAGTACCTTTTACTCACAATATGTAACAATCGCCCATAGATTTGAAACCATCTATCGGAAAATAATGTTAAAAAATATAACTAGGATATTAGCATATACTAGACAAATGTTCTTTGGAGCCACAAACAAATAATTCGAAGTTTTTGGTAATAAATGGCCAAATTTTGTGCCAAGGATATCTAAAGAAAAAAAATGTCACAATCTGTTGGACTAGCTATAAAAGACTGGAGGTTGGATGATGCTATGAGCAAACTACAGCAAGTTTGATAGGAATTAAAGGAATATTAAGAAAAACAGCAAGCTTAACGAAAACTTTGTAATAACTTGCAGGAGCCCCTCCATTCTGAGTGGAATGCAGAAGGTTTAAACAAACATGACCTCTTCACTTTAGTGTAATAATTTCTAACAAGTGTGGTATATTGACGATTATGTGGACGTAATGACCAAGAGGCGGTGTACGGATAATAATCCATGCATTGACATCCTCCAAGAGCTCTCGTAAATTACTGAGGTCATTAGGCGGCCATGAGTTATTGTTATGCCTGCGGCCGCCGTCACACAATCTCCAAATTCTAGATGGATATAAAAATGTGTGCGCACATTCCTACGTACACGCGGATTTCAAACGCATAACCAAAAAGTATAAAATTAAAAATATACAAGAAATACTATTGGCGTCCATTGCACGGTTTCATCCTGGGGTATTTGCGCATTATTCGGTGTGAGCATGGATACCCACTTTTGAGATAGTAACACAGTTAATTCGCAAACCGGCAACTGGGTTAGAAACTCCGAGAGAGAGACTATGACTGTCATGTTTATTCGAGTAATGTCTTAACTACATTTAAAGAATCATGTTTATGTTAATTTTTTTTACTAGTTTGTATATATATATATATATATATATATATATATATTCGTTTATATTTTTGATGTAATTGGAGGTGTATAGGGCTATAAAAATATTATTATTAACTGTTGTGATAACATAAAGAAAATACTACAAAGTTATTAATTTAGACATTTATATTTCATGCAAAATACAATTTGACAATTTATTTTGATATAAAAATGTCGCTCTTTCGATATTACTACTCCGAATGCTACCTACTATGGTTTGATGTTTCGATCATAATACTGCATTATTTATTATTTTATGCCAAGAAAATAGCATTTTTTCCTTAATCACATAGGCATTTTTATGAGTAAAGAAAAAAATGTTACTCAGTACATTGAGGATTAAGAATTAAAACAAAACTTAATAAATATCTAAAATAATTAGTTATCAGATATATTAAAACTAATAAGCGTATTTTTTTAACATTTCTTATCAACATCAGTACACAAGAATACCACGACATTAGTAAATTTCAGTCAGGACTCGCTCATTTTTACGGCTGACATTTCACAAACACATTAATCGTTACCTAGTACTTAAATGATATATTTTGGAGCAGTAATGAAATGCAACGAGTTTGACACTTGATTGCTTAAATTTGTTGTACAAACTAATGACGCAGGATCTTTTTGTATCCCGCCGAACATTATAAGTTCTGATTTTCCTTCCACTAACGTATACAAAACTGTTTCCTCAGGTCCTTGGGATAGAACACCGTCGTTCTTTAGTGGTAACCATGACACATAGGGCTTATCGTCTAAGGCATGAGATATATCCAAAACGTACATCCCCAAAACGTTCCTCTTCTGCTTAGTTCGAGCCTCGTATGTAGACTTATTCTCCTTATTTTTAAGGATCTTTTTCCATTTTTCTTCAACTCGCCGCATATTTTCTAATCTTCTTTCTTCTCTTGACGTAGATGGCTGGTTTTCCGCGTTGTTGAATGCAGCTAAACTTAGATTGGATGCTGGTTCATGCAGCTGTAAAGAAATAGAAATATCCCCAATTTTATTTTAATATACATCATTTTTAATAAATCATGCTTTATGACACGGAGCTTTGTGATGCGTAAATGTGTATGTGCTGTTAGTTTCAATGTCCGGTAATGAATAATCTTTTAAAACGCTTTTATATTGTCTTTGATTCAGGGTTTCCTTTGTAAAACATCATATCCTCAAATCTCGTGTTGAAATAGAAGATTTTACTGTTGTCACAGTATCTTTTTTTTTATAATCTAAATTTCAACGTTTGAAGACATTCTGCAACAGTCTCAATTTTTAATTTCTCACTAAACGCAATATAGAGAAGAACTTCTACACCCTAATGCTTATAAATATCTCCGAATAGTTTGGTGGGATTGTTTATACCACGTTTCCTCACAGTTGGGTGAATTATAGTTTTGAGGAATAGTACAGGGTTTTATGTTACTATGTTAATAATTTTGTGAACTTCTCAAATAATTGCCCTTTTCTCCTACTGCAACATTACCGTGATAAAGTCGTTAGGCTTAATGAATACCTGAAGTCCAGTACCTAACTGGAAGAATGAGGAGAACGTTTACTATGACTATAAAACTGTAAAATAAAAAATAAATTTTTGAATATGAAAGAAAGAACAGCTTCCAGCTTTTATATATATTTTAAATTAGGATTGATTGGATTTATTACGATATACTTACCTTCTGCTCTTGCCTATTCCTGATAGGCAACTGATTGCTATGCTCTCCAACATCGGAGTTATTACGTTTCAGGCCTTTTAAAGTACCTCTTCTACCATTAACATTTTCATCCGTATCCACCTTTTTCTCATTACGTCCTCTACTGGATCCTTCATTATTTGCGTCGTTTTGATTTTGATTTTCACGCGGGGGCACCCATACCCTTTTAGAATAGTACATAAAAGGCGGGGTTGTACTTTGTCGACTCCTATTTAAGACGATGATCTTATCTCCAACCTATAAATAGGCTAATAGCAATGAGCCGTTGTCCATATTTCTTTCTACCGAAAACTATACCTTACAAACTGGATTACACCATAAGTTACTTGGGGCATCATCTGAATTTCTAACTTCAACAGGTATCCATTTCCATATATCACCTACCATGTTCAGGACCCATGCATCTGCATAGTAAAATGAAGGACCACCTGAACCACCCAATATTAAAACATTGTCATCATTCAACACAGTTTGAGAATGAGCATATCGTTCCACAGGTTTTATATGCCCTAAAAATTGAAAACGTGGTAAAATGTACATCCACAAAATAGCAATTTTGATTATCGCATTATTATTATTATGAAATTATTATATACCATTACTCATTTTTATCTGAATTATAGCATATGACTGTTCATTCAAATTCAAGGAATTATATACCTTGAGTTTCTTGCTTGTACCAAGTCCACGTGTCCAAATTTAGTTTCCATATATCATTTGATGTTGTTGTATGGACAACATTATTAGCCCTTTGTAAACCACCAAATACTACCATCCAGTTTTTATGAACAGACACTGAGTGCCCTGCCGTTGGAGGAGGAGTAACATCTGTATTTATACAAGTCCATCGGTTTGCTTTTATATCATATGTGTGTAGTTCATTAAATAAATGCCAACTCTGGTGTAATGGATATGGAGGTGGATATGTCCAACCACCAAATAACACTACAATAACTCAATGAGATATAATTGCTTTAAAATATCATAAAAATATACCTAAGTAATCTTTGTAACAGACCATTGTGCTACATGCTTTAGGTGAAGGATAAGTTCCCATTGTCAAAGGTCTTACCCACTGTCTTTTAGATAAGTCTAACCTCCACAAGTCATTAAAAGTAGTCATTGAACACGTGCATCCACCAAACACATACATAGAATTTTCATGTACTCCTGCCGCATGGGAATATCTCTTTGTTATCGTCGGTGCCATCGCCGCTGGAGTTATAGTACTCCATGCTATGTCAAAATCTGCTATTGCTTTGTTTAGATTCCTTCGTTTTATTTTTATCACATCTACAAGTCAACAACATTTGATGTATAAAAGGAATTCCATTGTAAATACCATAAATAACGATTCTAATTTTAGAAGGAAGTGATGAATACTTACTTAAAGCGCAACTTCTCCATCTCTTTGATACTTGCATACAATCATGAATATCTTTGTATGGAGGAATTAATCCTAAAATAAATTCTAACACTTCATCAGGTAGATCATCTATAGTGTACACTTTCTTGGTTTCGTTTACGGTCATTTTAATTTAACTAAAATTTAATGGTAACGCACAAACAACCACCAAACAGAATTGTACTTCTGATTCTGACATTTACATCTTGTTTATATATTGAAAGGTATAATTCATAATATTGCCCAACCTGTAGTGTGAGATTTGCTCTTTTTGGCACAACAACGTTAAAATTGGTTCAGATGCTCTTTAGATTAAAGGCTGGGTTTCGATCGGTATTACAGTTTTCAGTTGATGGTCTTTTAGAACCGCGACTTTTAATTTAACATTAAAAAATACGGGATTTTAAATGTTTTTCCTGAAAATGAGGAATTTCTTGTTTAAATAAGTGCAAATAAACTTCTTGTGTATATATAGTGTGTATAATGTTCGTCCAAATCAACATTTTTACAAGCTAACCTTTCCTAATTACTGTATAACCTAAAATTATAAGGATTTTAATGCAAAATGTCTTTAATAGCACATTTAAATCCTGTAATGGATCATTTACGGAAATTAAAACAACTCTTACCTCACAACTTCAGGATTTCAACCACACACAAGGTTTGTTTAGTATATATATTTACCAAAAGTGACTATCTTTAGAATCGCTATATCTTTTAAGGTTGTTATTGTATCAGTAACTGCCAGTGTAGCATTAATTGGTTTGCTCGCAAGACATATGCGAAGAAAGAAACAAATCGTTGACCCAACAAAGTTGAAAAGAAGTTTATCCAAAAGAACAAGAGCTTCGGGCCTAAGAAGTCCAAATGGAGGTAATAAGAAGCTCTATTGAGATTATATTAGTGAAAGTAGTTATTCTCTATTTAGTTATTGTTGCAATTAACATCATATCAATAATAGAGCTGTGCAAATAAGTAATAGTTTATTTATAAACTATTTTGTAACAGGTGCATTAGAATTTGATTTAGCAAATTATTATTGAAATTATGGTAGCATAATTTCTATTTTTAAATACAAGCCATTATGCTTCAATTTATAAAATTTTTAATTAATCAGGATTTTCCTAATAATTAAATATTTCTGAGTATTACAATAAGATGGCACTAGTTGTTAGATTTTGATATTTTTCGAGATCGATATTTAGTTGCCTAAGTTACAGGTGTTATCAAAATATCGAAAAATTCCTTAGCTTTTTCAATTTACTTAAATTTAACTTTTGAATTTCTAGTAATATTTTACAACATGATTATAAATTTGTAAGTTATGTATATTTATTATATCTAACTTACGTAAATAAGCTTATAATATTGGACAATTTCATAATAAAGAACTAGCTATGCTATTAATCGTTAAAATAGTTAAACTAATAATATTTTGTTGTATAATTAATACATGGTTGTGTACGTATTTCAGAAACGACAAAGTCATTGAATTTATTATATGAGGCCACTAGATAAAGAAGCGTGTATATGGCATCCAGCTCGTTTTGAGGTATTTGAATAAATCTGTTTAGGGCTATGATAAATAGCACTTTTCATTAATACGAGGTATGTCTTCCAATTAATGAGAATGGTTAGTTTTAAGGTGTTTAATTGAATGTACCTACAATTTAATATTGTCCCCTTCAAAGTATGCTCATTTGGAATGCCTACATCGTCTTCAACGAGTTTTCCATTCTTGGTAACAAATCTAGAAGTCTTGTTCCGTCAGGCGGTTTAGAACCTGCGTCATGACTCTTTGGCTGTTGTTTATTGTTCCGTAACGGGAATCTTTTAATTTCCGCTTAGGTGGAGAAAAAAAATGATGAGCTGGAGCCATGGTCTGAAATGTAAGTTGGGTGCGGTTGTATTGGAATGTTTTTCTCTGTCAAACATTCTCTAACCGATAACGAGCTATGACTGATGGCATTATCGTGACGTAAAATCCACGAACTGGCAATGTCAGGTGGCACACGCAAAACTCTCAGATTCAAAGAGTCACGACTTAGGTTCTAAACAGCCTAAAGGAACAAGACTTCCAGAGTTGTGATCAGGAAACTCGTTGGAGACGCTGTGCGCATTCCAAAGGAGTACTCTTTGAAGAGAACTGTATTAAATTGTAGATACATTTAATTATCACACTTTAAAACTAATCATTCTCATTAATTCTGAGACATACTTCGTAGATGAAAGTTATTTTCAGTTAAAAAATAACATATCCCCACTTTTGCATCAATATGATATTTCACTATCTGATAAAAATAATTAATTCAGGTAATAAACATTTTATTATTCGATAAGGGTAGGTAATACAAAAATACAGTGGTAATGGATGTCATTATCATTATTCCCAAGAAAATCATCCTGTACTTTATCTTCAGTTGCAACGTAATAAACAAAGTTGATCTATTGTCTTATAGAATGGAAACTTTGAGTGATGGCTCCAATCGCCACCATAGTGTTTTTTGTGGTGAACTTGAAGTTTCTTTTTCTTTGAATAGGTAGTAGTTTTGGGTTGAACTGTTCAAACTCTGTTAGTTTTGCTTTAAACTAAACCTGCCGTTGCATAGGCTGGAGTTATAATTTGCCTCACCTCTTAACTTAATCGATTTTTCACTTTTGGTGAATATGTGTTTTCGAAGGACTATATTTAAAATGCCAATTGGTTGGCCTTTTTATAGGTGGCTTGTCTGCTTTTACCAATCTAAAAGTCTTCAATGTTTTCCGATTTTCCAAATAGTTGAATAATTTTTGATAATGCCTCCGTATTTCTCTTTACTTATAATCGTATTATCTATTTCTAATTTTTTCTAATCTGCTCTTCAATGTGTCCAAAAACTCGTTCGAAACGTTGAACAGAATATTTTCAACAACTATTGGGAAGACTATCTGCAAAAGTTTGATGAGTATAGGAGCTTCCTTAACTAATCAGTACACTAGCATAGACATTACGGAATTTTTATTCTGTTCTCCACAACCGTTTGCGAACAAGATTATGGTTAGCAAGGATAATCGAGTGTGAATCAAAAATATTGAACCAAAAACATTGTTTGGAGTAAGGTTTGTTTTAAAATTTACTTTAATTACTCTGAAATTGTGGTATCCGATTTATTGTGTAAAATACTCTGATGCCTGATCTGCAAGCATTCGTAGACTTTTTTTTTGACAGTTGGAACAAAAAGATTGTATCGTATCTTCATCACTTTTCAGTAAATTATAAAAGCTTTAGCTTTAAATGCATGGACTTTCTGCTCTTTTAAGAATTGTTCTTGTGTATCTTTTTTCTTAATCAATTCTCCTGTTCGAAGACATGTGGGACATTCTTCGGTCATTGGTGGTTCAAAAACAAGATAATTGGAGTTAACATAATTCTGGAAGTAACTGAGGCATTCGAACATTTTTCAGGATAAATTTTATATAGTTTTAGTTATTAGATTCTAGAAAAGCTCCCGCTTCCACAGTAATGATATTAACGTAATTTATGTTCTTAATTAACTTTTTCTTTGCTTCTTTACCATTATCATTTTTAGCTTGTATTTGGTCACCACCCTTTTCCTCGTGTTGCGTTTGAAAATGTAAATCAGAATTTCGCACTACTTCTTCAATACGATTGGCGGTTAAAGTTGCTGTACTCAAAAATGATTTTGTACATAGATCTTCCAGCTTCAATAGATATTTGATATGTGATCTTATTTCGTTTGGGTTTATAGCTGATGTAATATTTTAAAATAAGAACATTTTGCTTGATTTTATCAGATATTTGAAGTAAAATTTAATGAAACTGTCGACAGTGACAACAGTCTCCTTGTTTTACCCCTTTATTTATTTCAAATTTTTCCGTCTCTCCCTTTTATGTTTTTACAATTGCTCTTGTATTTGTATTAATGTTCTTAATTTGAGTCGAATGCTTGTTTAAAATCAACGAATAAAAGTTCTATTTCTTTGTTATATGCATGTGTTTTTTCTACGATTTGTTTAAGTGTATGTATAGCGTCCGTTGTTGATCGACTTTATATAAACCCGCATTAATATTGTACTAGGTTTCTTGTGCTATTTATTAACCTCTCTTGTATTAATGTAGTAATGAAGTAAAGTTTAATGAAATTGCTTTACTTGTTGCACAGTCAGTGTTCTGCACATGTAGAAGCCATTTTCTTCCCTGTGGGAGCAATTGGAGTTCTCTGGCAAGTGTGTATAAAATAACATTTTTTTCTTCTATATAGGTTTTTATTTTTCGAAACTGCCCTTTCTAACAAGGGTTAATAACTATTAACCCTTGTTAGTTTCATATATTGCAAAAAGATGCTGTTAAACCCGATGATACTTTACTGTTTTCAAGTATACTTACAACTAATTTAAATTATTTTATAAAAATACTAGATATACGTTATAAACAGTAATCATGTGACGTTATTTATGAGCTATCACTCACTGAAGTTCATTTACATACAACAAATACAGAATATTCAATCTACTAGTATTGCATTTCTTGCACCCAATCACTATAATATTTGCTAAATTTTCTGCGTGTACACACTTTCGTATTTTATGGCCTCATACATGTTTCATACATGTTTCATACTATTTTTAATTTGTTTAAAGTACGATCGTCTTTTGTATTTGTGTATAAAAAGACCTAAACGATTTTGCTGTTAATTATTAATTGGTTGTATTATCTCCAATCATGCTTTACTACCTTTACCATTTTTTAATAGATTGCGATTTCACGTTTTTATCCAACTGTGCCTACAAATAGAACTTGGATACATTCATACTATTGAATTATCTGTACTATCTATTTACGATTTCCGAATAGAAAGCGTATGCCTCGATATAATAAATTTCATGTCTTATCTCTCGTTCTATTAATTTTCCGGCCTTCTAAACATTTCCTCGTAGATGTGATTAGCCAAGCGAGCAGCGGCCGAAGGAGTGCGCCGTACAGTGGACACATGGACAGAATAACAATGAGACAAGGTTCAGTTATCAGCGAAAAGGCCTCGATGGCGTCTGGCAGCCTCGTCAGCGGTGGTCTTGTCATACCAGAAGCGGGAGATGCGACCAGACTCACTCCTCAACAACTCGGTGTGATGGGTGAGTCACTTCAATCGTTTTCATGACTTTCAATGCGAAAACATCGAAATAGAATACAGAAAGAACGTTACCGAAGGTTATCTATGTCACTTTAGAGAAAATGTTCAATAAATTGACCATTGTTAGGTTTTGGAAATATTCTTATATTTAATTGAAGGTTATTAAAACTGACAACAATATGATGAGTATTGTTAAGTTTCAACTTACAATGCCCGATATTGTTGATAATCCTTCGATATTGTTAGATTATTGGGGTTTCAATGGAATTATAAATGAAGTAAAACTGTTAAAAAAAAACAGGAAATATTTCTTTAGATTTTTTAGGTAGCCATGCTTTTGATATTATGATCAAAAGCATGCTTGTTCATCTTTTGAATTTTATAAGTTAGCGTAGTAAAAAGTTTATTTTCCTATATTTTAAAGCTGGGAAGAAAGCATTAATTTTGATATTTTTATTTCAATTCAAATCAAAGTTAAGTATGAAATATGATACCATTTAAATGTTTGGGTTGATACATTAAGCAAATGATTATACTTTCGGTGATATTTTTTATGATTCAATATCACGAATAACAGCTCGAATGTTGTCTTTCCTTTCCTGAGTCGTTGTAAGACTATTATCCCTTCACGTATCCTCACAAAAAAGTCCAACAGCATCAAATCATCTGATCTAGGTGACCAATTTCGTCTAATAACGCGACCTGAAAATTTTTTACGCCCGGCACAAAAACAAGCTCTCATAAACACATTAGTTAAACGGGGCTTTTTCATTTCTCAGCCCGACGCTCTCGCCCAAGATTTGAAATATGTGACCGACTCCCCCATCGAAAATAATTTCTCATCACTCCCAAACAGCTTATCACTTCTAGTCAAGATTCCGCGCTCAGCTTCGCTTTTCTATCATACATTCTGGGTGTTACCGATAAAATAGACAAACTACTCCAGAGGCGAAACATCAAAACAGTTTTTAAACCCTTGTCAAAAATCTCCTACTTATTACTCTCAGTCACAGACACAACCTCTCCTTTACACATCCAGGGTGTTTACCGGATATTTTGTTCCTGTGGTAGTGTATACATTGAGGAAACAAAGCGGTCTGTCAGCTATTCGATTCTGCGCTAACCAAGCATAAGCTGGAAACCGGCCACCAGACTTTATTTAACAAAACCAAACTTCTGTCCTGTGTATCCTACTATTTTTCTAAAAAAAACGAGAACACGATCTTCGTGCTCACAACAGTAATATAACATGCAGCAGCCCAGAAGAAGCTCCATCCAAGTGAGAGTGAAACGTCGGCAATCACGACTTTTTGGAACATCCGCTATTGTACTGGGTGTCCCAAAAGTTTTTTCAATTTATTTTGTTCACTGCGCGAACGCAATCGTTGGGTGAAGAGTGGGGGTATGCGAATCGCTAGTTTCGCCCTTGGAAATGTAATTTTTATGGAGCATTTGGGTGTGGAGCGTGCGTGCTGTGCATGTGAGTTTTACAAAAACACTAATTCTGTCACTATTGCGTGGCCAAACCTTTCTAATCTATATCATTTGCGTCACATCAGACAAGCACCGTGTATTTAGCTCATCAAAAAATGAGTACAGAACTTCGACGAGACCGGTTTGACAATGGACAAACCTCGGACGGGGCGACCATTAGCGTTAAGGATAATGGAAAACGTGGTGAACGTGCACCAGTCGGTTTGTGAGTCTCGCTGTCTTTCCGTTTACAAAAGGGCAAATGCCTTAAATGTTCCTAAAAGCTCCATACGTAACATATTGCGTCTCCACCCCTACAAGTCGCAGTTGGTTCAAGAAGTAAAGCCAATTAATGCTGCTAAGAGGCTCAATTTCTATGCTGAAATGATTCAACCAACGGTTTAGGTCCTCCAACAAGATTTTGTTCTCAGATGAGGCACATTTTCACCTTCATGGCCATGTAAAGAGGCAGAACTGCCGTTATTGAAGTTCAACAAATCCAAACCAGAAGCATGAGAATCCACTTACTGTTGGGTCAGCATTGTCGGCGAAAGGAATTATCGAAAATTTTGCGTCATGTTTAGAAGAGTGCCAGCAAAATAACGGAACGCGTTTAGAAGACATAATTTTTAAGAAATACATTCGTAAAGCCTATATTTGAATAAAAAATAAACATTTATTCGTTAAACCAGGTCATTATTTTATTACATTTATTCTTTTTATTTTCAAAAGGGCTTTTGGGATATCTTGTGTCTAATAATCCCTCTAATATTTCATTACGACTAGATGTGCAATTCTAGGTAATTCTCCTTTTACCTGTGATAAATCTTTATAGGGAAACTACAAAATTATTTGGAACTATAGAAATTTCGTTGACCACAGCCATCAGCAGAATGTTGTTTTGTCTATAAAAAATATTATATTTCGGATTTATATATGAAAGTTTCGAAAACTAGAAATTGACCCGTTATAGAGGTTAACTAAGGTTATCCTGTATAAAAAATCGGTTCTTATTCGATGGAGTTTAACTTTAGAGTAAAAATTGTGGAGGAAATTCACACGTTAGACTGACTGAAAATTATCTGCAACAAAGAGAATGCCTTATCGATGTTTTATTTCACTGGAAATATAATCAATCCATTGTACACAAAATAAGTTCATTTATTCTGTTCTGCTCGATTTCATGCATTATATTCAAGATGTATCCTTTAGATATTTTCCCGAGTTGATCATATTACATTGTGCTTTCTTGTACACGCTTGATTTGGCCTTTTTGCGAAGTTACGGTGATTGTAATAGCAAAATAGATTGCTATATATATATATATATATATATATATATATATATATATATATATATATATATATATGCTATTACAACGCGTTAGATAGAAAGGAGATATGCGCTGGATTTGCTTGTTTACTTGGTAACTTAATTCTGCTTGATCAATAACATATTTAGTAGGTTATTTCACTAATATATTTCTAAAGTAGCAGAAAAAAGTTGTGTAGTGAAGGGTTTAAAATTTCTTTATTTTTAATTCCTTTCATTGTATACTTCATATTTCATAAAAATGATAATGAATAAACAAAAAAGTATTTAGTATCTTAGTTTAAATATTTGCAAACAAATATTTGAACCAATCTCTTTGAAAAAGTTTTGTCATCTTGCCGGGAGAATATATCCCACGCATTTAAAGGTCTATGTATAAGCACCGTGCAACACCACTACCGCCATCTGGTTTTATCACCGACACAGGAGGACATTAATCCCGCGCAAACAAATTGTCCGTGGGATAATTGCCGTTAAATACATTGTGGTCGTGTTATAACATTCAGAACCTATCACCGGACACGTCAAATAACAGTATTTATCATGATAGGCTAATATCCGGGCTTCCTAACTCGACCAGAGAAGACTAGTATGAGATTGCAGCAGGTGGCCATGCAAAGCCAGACACAGTACACGTGTAGACAGTCCGACCCTCAACCCCTTCACACAAAAGCAGTTCAAGCGGTAACTTAATTAATACGGCGGGCATTTGTTACACAGTGAGAAGCTGCTTGCGTTTTATTACGTTTGTTTTAATTGGAAGTCCAATTAACGGGAACAACGCCGCCTCAACCAAAAGGGTTTTAGAAAGGGCTGAGATCCAATTTTCGATCAAATTTATAATGTTGAGGATTGGTCTTCGTGAGAGATGGGCATCATTACTTATATTATAAGTAATTGGGAGAGATTTTTACTTGAAATTCTAATATGAGATTTTCGCAAATCTTTCCAATTTCAAAGCAAATACTTGATTATGTAAAATTTAAATACGTTGCATGATATTCAAATATTGAGGGAAATTATACTGTTCGTAGTATTAGAGAAAATATTTGTGTTTACCCTTTTCTTCGTTTCATTTGGTGATCTAGCCTCATTAGAAGAAACAAGAATTGAACTACCTTAAACCTAAAATATGATTATTTAAACGATGATATAACTTAAACATTTAAATTCTATATATTATTCAAAAGATGATTAAAGGTGCCTTTGAAGTACAATAAATTCTGATTATGAAATAGCATTTTTAAAAATTCTAAAAAGAATTTTAGACAAAAATTTGTGTACTTCACAGAAATGCCTAATGGGTACTGCAGATGTCGCTCTGTTAGAATGCATTAGTTGTTATGTATATTTTAACATTTCAAACAAAACAGTTACCCGAATGGACTTCTCTCATTTTAAGGGACATTAAAATTTGTGTCTGAAGTGAAATTTTCTTTGAAGTAGAAAATATTTTCTAGATTCAAGTATATAATTTTTTTGTAAAAAATGAAATTACATGACTAAAGAAGGTTTACGTATGGTTGTGAAAATAGTTATTCGTATTTAAACTTAATAATTTGTTCTCTATGTGTAGATATTTTACTATGGATCAACGTCTTTATTCACGCAAAATTCTTCCACACATTTTAAAAATTCCTGTGGAGAAAGGTATCTTGTAGGAGACTTTATATTTATCGCGTCTAAAACGAAACATTTAAACAAATGTGGCATTTCTTAGATTTGTTGTTTTTTTTGTTCTAGTACTGTAACAAATCCATACAAATACGAATTCTGCCCGCCAATTTAAGTTTACTTGTCTTTGCTTCTTTTCGAAAACGTTGTTTGTGGCAGTTACAGTTTTCACCAGATTGGTGGCACTTGTATTTTTTTTTTCATAAACTCTCCCATTCTACCATGTTTCTCCATCTTCTTTGTTTCATTTCTAGCAGTTACTTCTTCTGACTTACTTTCATTGCTACTGTAGTTATTTTAAGTTTCAATTACTATTTTATCCTGACGTGGAATCATACCTAATGATGCGGTTCTTCTTCTGATTTCATAACACACTCAGCACAAACACAGCAAAAACTAATAAATAAAATAAATACATAAAAAAATATAGTTCTTTCTAAACTTAGTAGTGAGGATTAAATCCTCTATTCAAAATTACTTCAAACATCCTGGTCTTTATACTGTCTATCAATTTGGTCAATGTTGAAGTAAGAATATCATTCCAACACCTCGTTATCGTAGATTTTAGTCCTTCGACGCTATCGTATTTTTTATTATCGGCATACACCTCTCTTGCTAATATTCATCAAAGATTTTCGATCGAGTTCAAATTGGGCGAGTGAGCAGGCTATTGTAATAAATCTCCTTTCGAAAGCTGCATTGTCTTGCTGAAATATCCAGTTTTGCGTCGGCAATTGTTCATCAAAGTCAATCAAAACCATGTCCAGAAGTTGTATATAAAAGTTAAGGTAGGAATAAAACATATAGGTTTATTGCTATGGCTAAAAGCCGCACACACCATTACACTACCGCGACCAAAATTTCGGATCATTGCAACTTCAGTGTTCTTACGCAAATCGTGCCATCCTGATGGTTTCAAATATTATGAAACCATCAGGATGTCTCTTTAACTGGGTAATTATAGAAATTTCGCTCGTATTTACACATTTATACGGCAGGTACTTCCCCTACATATCTAACAATTGCGATATGGATAAAATAACACTTTTGCTATTTCTTTTACGTCCAGAAATGTAATTCTAGGTAATTCCCAACTCATTCCGTTGCTAAATGTTTATAGGGGAAACACAACATTATATGGAACTATAGAAATTTCGTTGCATGTATTCATTCGTGGCGATTGTTTCAGCAGTTGATGAACAAACGATATACATATGGCCGACTTTGTTCGCTATGTGATGGTCCATTCCTGTCATGCACACACGATTAGCCAACTCATTATAATGAGATAGTTATTGGTAAATGGCCAGAACAAAGATTGTATATGTAAATATAATGAGGAAAGTTGGTCATCAACTGGGAAATTATAACCACATTGAATTGCAACATGTAAGTCATAGTTTTGCTTGAGGAAAAGGAAGCACCCGTTTTAAATGCTTTTTATGTTCTTGACAATTCTATTTTAAGTCAATTAGTTTGACGTTAATGCCTGAATTATACGATTAAATCCGCCATTAAGAACTATTTACGGTTGATATTACAATTATTATTGCGCCGGTGCAGGGCAACGAAAAAATTGATATTGTTAGTTTTTATTATAAAAGTAACAATTCTGCAAATCGTAACTAAACTAATTGTAACTTTAATTCTGCTCATTCGTAAAGAAAATAGATAAATTCAGATAGAACAGAGTAACAGCTACACCAGGCGTGTATATGAAGAATAACACTTGTCTGTATGTTTTTTCTGATGTATCTTCCTTAAAAAGCTAATGAGTCGACATTTATTTAAGGTGGATAATTTTAACCAGAATTGGTAATAGCATATTAAATATTAAAATATTTCTGTTGAGTGCCTGTAACTTTGACTAAGATTTCTTTTAGGGTTTTTGATCGTATTTTGTTAAAAATTCTTTTCTTTATACTTCAAGAAACACAATAAAGCCGAATAGTTTACATTTAAACATTAAACCGATTTATTTTATAAATAAATTATAAACGTTAATTGGCTAGCTTCTGTTTAGTCATGTTATAATTTTTAACATGCATTATTCTGACGCTAACGAATTAAACTCTACGATTTAATTGATGGCCGCAGTCTGCAGCGTTTGGTTCTTTGTTTAATTCGCAAACACGACGCAATAATTCACGTTGCTTGCTTGTTCTCTTTCCGATATTTTAAGTGTCAATGAAAATAAAACGATGGCGCCTTTTACTGCACGAACAAAGGCGAAAGATTGGAAGTTATATTATCCCTTCAAGAATGAATTTTTCTGATTCGTCAAAGAAGCATAAAATTCACGTTCGATAGTTTTATCTCATTGTTTCCGTGGTCTCCTTTCATGATTATTAGTTTTATGGGTATTTTTATTCTTACGCAGATGTAGTGTTTTAACATAATTGTGAGTAGAAATTATTTCGTTTTTTCGATTACTTCATTATTACCTAAAGATTTGAGTAAATAGAAGTTCAGTATAATTTGTACACTTTTTAAATTCAAAAGAAGTCACTTATTGATTTCAAATTGTTGTCATTTATCTATTTCATTCTATATATTTTATAAAGGATAGGGAATTAAATAAATATTTTTAATTTAATAAATAATAAATTTTTGAGATAAAAAAAACAAGTGGGCTCGTCCGGGATTTGAACCCGGGACCTCTCGCACCCTAAGCGAAAATCATACCCCTAGACCAACGAGCCAGATACTTAGAATCTGCTTCTGTATGCATATAAACGCATACATTCACTATCAATCTTGGTAAAATTAAATTTATGAACTGTATATCTTTATTAATATTGTTTTCTGATATTATTGAGTATTAATACTATGCCAATATCAATTTAGTTTGCTGAACGCGGACTACGCACGTATACATTTTATGTATACATATGTACATATACACATAGGCAGATTATTGTATACGTACATACACTTGCTTGGTACAAGGCCAAGGTTTTCTCTAAAATATTTCGCTTATAAATAGTTGTAATATTGGGGACATACCACATGTTTTATTCATACAATGTTTTACCGCCGATAAAACTATACATGTTACATGGAAGAAAATAGTTCATATGGTATTTGTATTGCTTTGTCATAATCTTAATTAAACAAAATCTGATTTATGTATATATTGTACATGGTTTTATCTTTTGTTTAAATGTTGAACCTAAAAAAGTAAATATTTACATTGTATAATAAAATTACAATTTCTTTACAATCAACCAACGCAATTAAATTCTTGAAAAAATATCAGATCATATTTTTGAGGAATTTAATTACGTTTGTTAATTATGTTGGTTAATTGCAAGAAAGTTGTAAAGTTATCATTACCAATATCAACGGTGCTTTAATATTAATATTAATTATTAGTTTGATTTACATTGTATGTTTACTTTTCACAAAGGAAAAAGGTGACAAAACTGTAAATGCAAACAACTGGTTTTTGTGTTGGCATGCAATTTTTACTTTGGCCGTTAACGTTTCTTTACCTCTGGTAATTTTGTGGCATACAGTCTCGCTCATGGAAGATTGGACAGTTAAAATTCTATAAAACAACATTCATGGCATTTTTATGCGAATAAACTAAGTATTAAATTACTCTATAATATACGAGGCGTGTCTTTTAAGTAAGTAGCGTGTTAAAATATGTCCGCAACTACGCTGCAGTCGCCATTGGATGCATGCATCGCTAAATACCTTAATCTTCCTAAATCTAGCCACATACGACATTGCAGAAGTATTCAGTGGCGTTGACGTATGTCTATGTATGTTTAAAAGGTCTCAGCCGATTGAAAATTCCTCTGATTGTGAAATACGTTCGTTTCTTAGTTATTTAAAACTCGTATTAAATATTTATGACCCAATAAAATTAATTTTTATTTACCATTACTCTCTTAATATCATCAAATATCTTCCTTGGTTAAAATAAATATGATTTGCAGTGACAATGCTAACTGCTAAATAGGGCTATTGAAGGAATCCCGTATTCCTTCACAAATTGTCTTTTTCTTTGCACTCTAGGATATCACAATTTTAATCATTGCAAATGAAATAGTCTTCTTCAGCTGCTGAATGAGTTTCTAAAGTAATATTGGTGACGTTACTTTTAAAAATATACGACTTGTACAACGAGTTTATACAAGAGAACAAAAGTATACCACCTTATGTGCAATTTTAGCTACATCATTAACAAGCAAATTGAGGTTACGAGCAACGCAAGGACCAAAGAGACCTCCCAGGTTAATATTCAAAGTATGTTGTTACAGATCGTTATGTTATCCTTTCACATTTGTTCAATTTGCTGCCATACCTTTGGTTTCGTATTTCATCTACATTATTTTCATTTTCTAAGAACTGCAATAACAACTGAGAAGGAACCTTTTTTGTTGTACCTTCCGTGATGCCGAAATCTAAAAAATGCTCTCCAATTTCAACACTCATTTTTCTTTCTTTATTAAAAGGGACAAATCTAACAAGTAAATGTTACTTGCTCATGATGACTTACATCGGGGATATAGTCGGGAATTATGGTTTTGATCTTAAATTTTTTCTTCTAAAGTTTTTTTCTTCTTTCTTTTAATGTGTTCGGCAGTAATTAAATCACATTTAGAAAATATTTCTATCAGTTGGAAAAACTGGACCAATTTGTTGCAAAATTTAATATGTACATAAACAGTTTCATGACGCTTAAAACTTGTGATTATTGTTGCAAATACTGCTAAGATTCTGTCGAAAATCATTACATTAAAGGAATTCCTTGCAGATCTCTTCATTAACCACAACAGATTCCTTTATAAAATAATTTAGATAACAAAGAATTGTATTGTATGCTGGAGATTCCCACGGGAACGATTACTATCACTAACTATACTTTGACTTTGTTTACATACACGCACATACACAAGCATATACACAGAATAAAATCTTATCTAAATAGTAGAAGATATATGAGTCTGAACAAATTTGTTCAACACACTTTTCTTGCATAAACATTTCTGGTGTATTAACATTATCATTATGCGAAAACTTTCTGCATATACGGAAATGTTATGGGGCAGCGGTGCTCATTAGTTCACACCTTTTACCGATTTAGTTGTCTAGTCACCCATTTTAGTTTACCATCTCGAGACCCTGATACGATTAATTAGTGAAGGAATGCTTATGTACGCTTTGCGTTTACATTTTAATTAAACCCGGTTGACTCACAATGTACAACACTGAAACGACGAGAGATGCAATATACAACTTTCCTTTTTGTTTCTAACATAATGACGAGGCGAAACAGGAAGAAACAGTTACTGTCAATTAGGCTTTTCTTGATACGCCCTTTTATCTTCATAATATCTAGTTTTTTACTTGTTTTTATACGGTTAGGAACGAGGTTCCGTACAGTTTATCCTTCTTAAAGCTTAAAAGCAATCTCCTTATAGATTGTATGAACGAAAGAAAATGGTCATTGTAAGAAATAAAAGCGCTTTAGGATAATGAAATCTCACAAAAGAAAAGGAAACTTAGTTTTTAAATGAAATCAAATAAAATGAATAAAATATTATTAATATAAAATAATATAAAAATATATATTCTCCAACTATGTAAATTGTCAATAAAATCCTATGAAGCACAGAAATGCATCGTCAGGGCTACACATTATCTGTATAAAGTATAGAATCCTTAAGTAGTTAATATACGTACATTTTTATAGCTACACTGATACTCACCGAAGTTTGAACGATTAGAGTATATCCAAAAAGAAAGTTAATCAACTAAAAATATAAACTAAAATCTAATGCAATATGTAGTCCTTTCATAAAACAAACAAATAATAAATACAATAAATTAAACATTAAATTTTCTTCTCGTTGAAATAACATCATTTGCTAAGTCATATCGCTTATCTAATATAGGGCATTCTGGCAATTAATTACATAGCTGTTTCGTAACCAACAATTCTCCATTCTGTTTGCAGAATTACCTATAAGTGACGTGAGATCTCCTTTTCTTACATGTCTGACGAATTTGTCTTTGAAGAAGTTTCAAAAGGGGTTCACACATTTTTTGTGCTTCTAAATAGTGTCTGCACAAGACTACCGTGTGCTTCAACTAATTATCATGCATAATGAAACGAGTTCGGAGATGGTCGTTAATAGGACCCGAAAGACCCAAAAAAAAGAGATCTCTACTAACCCAAGTTCTTACTCTAGGAGTTTTGTGTAGAGAAAGTACTGTTTAATTAAAACAAAGATGCAAACAAGACTAAATTTAAAAAGGAACGATGGAACAAACAAAGAGAAAAAAGATATAATATAGATTAACTTAATAATTTTGACAAATTTAGTTTAACAAAGGGAAAAAAATACAGAAAAAGTTATGTTTATCAATTTCAATATGGAACGTACTCACTTGGGTTCTCGAATTTCGACGCGGGTTGACTTTAGATCGGCTTCTTGTAGGCACCCGTCACTTTAATCCCTTAACTAATGATTTGAAAATATCGACGTTATTCAAACGTTTAGATGGAGTTCTCTGAACTACAGTCTCTGTCCAATTTATTAGGGCCACTTGGAGGATCTCTTGATGCCATATATCAATGATTTAGATCCCAATTAAAGGCCCTTACACATTCATGCACGATAAGGCACCATGCCACATGGCCAAATCCATCCAAAGTTTTTTGGAAACTTATGCTCTGCCAGCATTACCTTGGCCGGGAAATTCTCCCAACTTCAATGCAATTGAGAACGTGTGAAGTGTTCTAAAATTACGCGTGTATTCGAGAAGAAACACTACAAAAGAGTAATTAGTAGTAATATTGAGGATATGTGGCAAAATGACGCTACAATTACACATACCATTAACGCTTGCGTAGGCAGTATGCCAAAGAGAATAAGAGCAATTATAAAAGCCAAAGGAGACATTACAAAATACATATTAGTAATATAGTTGTGATGATGTCTATAAACATTTCTGATTAAACTTATACTTGTACAATACGTTTTTCATTATATATATTTTTAACAAAATTGCTATTTTAGCAAGTGGCCCTAATAAATTGGACAGGGACCGTATATTATAGAAATAAGTGTTTAACAATAATGATAATAAAATAAAATGAATTAGCATTTTTAATTAAATGTTGACTCAATACAATAATTATCATGTTTTAATTGATAATCCTAGCCCAGATGTAATTGCATGTTGGTGATACTGCACTTTTCATAAAATCTCACTAATTTCCCGTAAATCTCCTATACCCTCATACAATAGAATCGGTTCCGTGCTCAACTGTTGGTACAACACAATCAAGTACAATTTTTTCATGCTTGGGCGTCTTTACAGAAATTCTTCGTTTTGATTCGACCACGTCTAACCTGAACTCAACTGTTGAAAGTGCTATTCCATTGACCGCTTGCGATGCGTTTGTGTCCATTGTAAATATTTTACTCTATTACCTAGTCATAGAAGCAGTTTTCTTACTGCAACCCTGCCCTATAATCCGATCGGCGTTTTTACATTCAGAAAGGTCTGTGAAAGAGTGTTCAGCGTTGGGATTTTGTTAGAGTCAAGAAATAGAAGATAGAGAAGAAGAGAATAAGTTGGTTAGGCGAGTCGAAATGTGGGTGATGTTATGATTTACTATTCTAAATAGAAAAAGGGAATAATATGTGTAATATAGGAAAAATTGAAAATCAAAAATCTAGCTTATTTCGTGTAAAATACTGCAGCAGAATTTTTACATTATAACGTAGAATTCCAATATACCAGTGAAATCTATGTAGCTTTCATTACTTCGTAATTTTTGTACATATTTCAATACTTCAAATAGAGAATATTCCAATATAATTTAAATTTTGGTAAAAGTTGTGCAGAAGTTGCAAGAATGTTCCTTATAGTATACGGGAAAGAAATGGTCCATCACATGTAACTGTTCGAAAATTTATTACAAACTTTGAGGTAACTGACTAGGTAATGGATGAAAAAAGCAAAATACACCATCGTAGTGCGAAAAGTGAGTAAAAGAAAGATAATTTAATTCTGCATCCAATATTGTAAGGAGTTATTTGAACGGAAGGGTCGTTAAAGTTTCTAAATTTTAATAATTATATATCTGTAAAATGAGTAGATATCAGAAATATTAAAGTAATTCAAAGCATATTAATCTTATCGAAAGCGTTACAACAGCAAAGTTATAAAACAATAGTTTGCCGACGTTTTGGTCTTAGTTATATGGAAACAAACACAACGGAAGTTTACAACTACTATTTTATATATAAGACGAAAGGCCTTTGAAAGGGAAAGATCTTAAGTGAGAATCTAAAAAAAGATTTATATTTAGGTGTTCAATTTCATGTAATAAAACTAAATACGACTTTGTATAAGTAGGACACCTGTACCTTCAGGAACATTTTCTAGTTATGTGCCGTTTAAGTAAGGATAACTTTTTTCAACTTTTCTCTTTAAAATGTAGAAATCATCTTACTTGGAACACTACAACATTATTCCTGTTGAAGGCACAATGTTGAATAAATTAGTGAATTGGAAGGATTTATTTTTTAAATGAAAATGGCGACGTTTCATTTTCACAATATTGATGTAAATATTTTACTATTTTATACGTGTCTTGAAAGAAAATGTAATTCCAACCCAACGTGCCTTAATTTACAATTGACCTGATATTAAAACTAAACTTACGGCTTAATTAATTTCGAAACTTTATAGACAGCATTCAATTTACTGTATAGTGACAGTATTCTGCGCCAGGGTAAAAGTTATCTTTATTATGTAAATTAATTTTCACAAAAACTTTCCAAAACCTCTTCAGTTCTTGCTTATAAGAACTTTTAGATGTTCAAAATTGTTAAAACTTTTTAACATTTTCTCTGTTTAAGAGGGCCGATTTATTCATGTGTCTATTCACCTTCTGACAGATAAAAAGCAGTTGGTAAATTGCTTACCAGAGGGATAGATTTACCTGTTGTTAAATCCTCCCGATAAATGTATATCTGTCGGATATTATAACCTCACTTTATTTCGTGCGTTTGTTTTCATATAAAAATATTCTGAATGAATATGGAACTTTTTCAAGATTTTGGAGATATTTTTATCGCAGAGGAAGTTCAAGCAACTGAAAACATTGATAATCGCTGTTAATTTAGTTTTCTTCTTGACTTACTGTTAATAATTTTGTTGGTTTTATTTCAAATTTACTAAATTTTATTTTATTAATTAATATTTAATCAATCATTTTATTCTCAGTCTAAAGTGAAATTCGCATTAGAAGTATGTATAAAACGAATAAGCATTAAAACAAAATTATAATTTCTTGTACTCCTTTTTCAAGATTTTTATTTTTAGTTCATGTTCATTCTCAAAATATACCAACTGTCATCCCTTAATTTTAATTTCTAACTCTTTGACTTGAGATTCTTTTCCAGCAATTATTAATTGCTTTTTTAAAAGATCTGATATGTGCATCAGCAAGCATGACAAATTTAATATTAATTTGTTTTTTAGGTTTTTCTATCGGTAATTTTTTGGAAACTTAAGGTTTTCGGTATCCAATTATTCTATTTCATAATTCGCAAAATTAGTTGGTCGATGTTTTTCTTTTATTATAACATTTTCTAATACCATTTTCCATTCGACGAACAGTACAAGAATATTAGGTTACGTTCAAATCGAAACTGTAATTATGTGTTTGTCTTTCTCATTCCAACGGGCATAAGTCTATCTTTCACTTTTATCCATTGCTATACTAACCGTCTAAAAACATTAGACAGTGGTGAATATACCAAAATGAGATATCTGCTACCTGATAAATTTACCCTGCTGGCGGTTATCTGCCACTTTATCAGAACGACGTTTCTGTCTTACTGATAGTATCCTATTTGTTTTTAAGCCGTGTTAACAACATTTTACATGTTATAGATTCCTATGTAGTGTTAAAAATGCATTAACTTGAATTGACTAAAAATAAAGGTAAAACCGACTATCTCCAAAAGAAATAAATCCAATTTTCCTACATCGATAATAGCTTTAAGAATTCCTAAAGGTCTGCATTTTTGCATATTGTCTAGGAATTACTTTTTACTTTTTTCCTTTAAGAGAGCATAAATATTTACTTATCTGGCACAAACACGTGAGCCTCCTTAATATGATAATTTTAACATAACAGTGCAAATAAAACAGACAATTATATAGATATAGCCTTGGCATACGTTCTACTACCGGTCGTGAATAAACGAAGTCACGTTCCAATGTCATTTCATAGAGTAAATACGTTTTAAAGCGACCATACGCCACGATGTTGATGGTGATTGTGGTAAACGAGAATGAGACTCAACCCGACAATTAACTAATCGTTACTATGTCAACGTTTGCAACGTTAATTCGCAGATGTTACTGGATTATTCCGCCGACGCCACGTTGAGACGATAACGACGACGTGAATGTTAAAAGTAGAGGAGGGTAGGCTTGTTTGCAAGGCGGTAGCTTTCTAATCTCGTCTGGCTTTATATCACCTTCAGATGTTTTTGCGGATACATAGTTGTCCGCCATTAAAGTAGGAACATTTTAAGTAATGTAGAAAATCTGATTTAAGAAATTTTGTGTTAAATAAATACATAATATGTATATGGCCGATGATCGTACAGTGAAGATAACGTATATAGTGTGTGCGATAATTAAAATAAACTTGTTGTCTGGTATGTGAATATAATTTTATTTTGTAATAAGAGATTTTTGCATCGCTGTTGTTATGGAAAGAAAAATGACATAATGGCGGTGAAGAAAATAAGCATTTATGCTTTTTAGAATCTGGAACACCACCAAGAAGGTATTTTCCACTAAAATCTAGCAAGAATTATTGATTTATTTAAAGAAAATGTTTCTGATGTCTGGTGGTAATATTATATCAAGAACAAAACACAACGGTAAAATGTAAAAAAAAATTGTAACACAAAACGAAGCGCTATTTTCCAAAACTATTTACCAAACTCTGAGAGAATAAGATGTGAATGTATCCTATCGAATAGTTTCGGAGGCTATACCGTGAAAACAAGAAAACGTCCACCTTCTGTGGTAATCATGACGACGCAAAGTCTACTGTACTTTGTAAAGAGAACCAAAAACAATACAGAAACTTTAAAGGATTTAGGTTTCCGAGGTGAAACGTCGTCGTAGTTACGTGAGTCTGCCGCGTTTCGCTCTTATTTGCATTAAGCTTCCTCTGGGCTGCTGCATGTAGTAACGCTGCTATGAAAAGAATGAATTCAATAATCCATTTATTCATTTTATCGTATTAGCAATTTTACACTTAAGTTCATCTTCGATCGCTAGCCGAACCTGTAACCAACCCTACAAAATCCTATTATTTATATTAAGGACAATATATCCGTTATTCTTATTTGGAAAGGACCTATGAGACCATGTCAGGCACTAATTCAGGAATATCTTCCTTCCTTTTCATGAAACTTCCAAGACAAAGATTTCTTCTTCCAAAGCACAAAAGAACTTGATTATCGATATGTCAAATATATATAGATAAATGCATAAACATTTTAGGGATTTATGAAAACTAATATTATTGTCAAACACATTTTTTGCAGCCTCTTTCACGATTTCTGAGATATAAAGCATTATTCCTTTTTATAGTATCTCTTCATTTTCCCCTTATCTCTTTTCCTTCGCAAAAACTTGAATTTTCCTCTCGCAGTCGTTAGATGTTCTGTCAAAGATACAGTTTGTAGTCGACATTCATTGGTTAGTACACAATTTTACGAATCTCAGTTTACTCTAACACTGAATTAATCAACATGCATTTCATGCATGGTCGTGTTAATGGGAATACCAGAGAGGCGCTATGTCCTTATGTTTCTTCAGTTCATATCTTTGTAAGACTACACCAAAAATTCACATGATTACGGGAGACCAAAGTCGGTGTCCACTTCTGAGGCAGAAGAGGCAATTTTAACACCGGAAAAGCAGAATCCGATGAATGCAACTTGAGGTAGTGGTCTTCCAGTTTGAAGAATCTTCCACGAGTGGCAGTTTTACCCGCGCAGGCTCTAAATTCACTTGATCAGTATTTGGCTTTTTGACGTTGATTTCTACACAATGGCGCTGAAAACTCTAATGTTATTGCCAGTATTCCTTTTACTGCTAAAGCTAGTTTCACACGAACTGACATTACGCATGTATAGGCCGACCAAATTCTCCATGCTATTATGGAATCTAATATCAGGTACGTTTTTCATTGAACATTACGATGGATATTTTGAACAACAAGTTTTGGTTGCTTCAGTAAACTGATTAACAGTCGCTGCTACACTAAACTTTATATAAAACACAATGAGCAATCGTTTAGACGACATTCCTTTGAACCAGAGGCAATAAATGTGGTTTCGGCTCGATGGTGTCCCGGCGCATTTTTTGATTGTCTATAGAAAGTATTTAGACTGAACTTTTGGTCGAAGATGTGTAGGAGGGCGGATTTAAATTCCTTTGGTGTCTTTCTTTGAGGATACTTGAAAACTTTAGTGTGCGCTACACCTGTAAATGATGTCGAGTAGTTGTGGTGATGCCACTAAATCTAGACCAATGTAAACGTAGTGGAAAGAGTTTGAAAATCTTTGGGACAAAGATGTGGCTGCTATCAAACGGGCGATAAACACTTTGAATATCTCATTTGACTTTTTGACGTCATCAATAAATTGCATTGTTTGTTTGTACATAATTAAAAAATGGCGTAACTGCAAAATGTTTCGTATCCCCGAAACAGTCTATTTGCAAACATACGTTCTTTAAGACCTTTTTTTGCATATTTTGAACCGTACTATCGAAGCACAATGTTTGTTGTACAGTTTTGAACCCCCTATACATTAGGACAGTAATTTGTCAATTTCTGTCGTATTTATGTAAATTTCTTGGGCGTAGGAGAGTATACGGAGGATTTGACCCACTCAATATATTCATTACCTTCATGTGTCAATACTCTCATGAGAGAATTTTACACTAAGAAAACGTATGCCCAGAGAAATTCCGATGAAACCTTAAATATTCATGCCCCCTTGTTTACAGTGGCAACGTGTTTCGAGTGGGAGAATAATTTTGTAGTTAATTTGAAATATTTTTCGAGGAGCGGGCTCAAGTATCGCACGACGCGCACATACAACGTAGGTTAGTAATTTCGTGCCACATAAGCGTCTCCCTTAACAATATTTTCCCGTCAAGTTTATGCAAATTTAGGAATTTTTAAAACGGAACTCTGTCGTAGCTGTGGTTCAACTCCGGTACTATTCTAGAAATGATTACATGTTGTATACACAACAAATGTAGATTAATTCGCGAAATTTGTTTGTTAATTAGAAAGATATGGTACATCTGCAGCGTTTGCCTTTCGGAAAGGCGAATATTTGGTTTGTTTCTGATTTTTAAGCGTCCTCTACTGTTGAATATACTGGAACTTCGTACTTCTTAACTTTTATCTTTTGCTGTACATGTTTTTTTTATTGAAAATGATTAAGTAAAGTCCTTGTAGTAAACAATTTCATCCTAATTACCTACACGCATTTGCCATTGTTGCTTTATGTTCTTTATGCTCTTTATTTATGTATATCAATGTAGTAGAAGGTTAGAACCATTCGAGTAGTATTAATTGCTTTATCAGTCGGTTTTTCATGTTTCATATTATTTTCGTTTTCTGCGAATATACGTCAACTTTTGTTTTTTATTTTCGTTCTTGGACTTATTACATACACATAGATGTAGAGTCACGTCCAAATTGTTATTGTTATTATTGTTAGATATTTGCACAATTTTTAAAAGTTATTTATTTCACTAAGGAAAAGAATACAACGCGGTTGTACAATAGTTATTTCATTTAATGGGAACACTTTTTGCAAGAATTCGTTAAGGGTTTCGTTAAAACTGGTTCGTAAGTGATCAAAATAAGTAATACAGATTTTGTTGTGTCACTGTAAGAGTTGCAGCGGGAGTATATAAGGGAAAAGTGTTGAGCGATACCGTGACTTTTAAATCACTTCGCAAATAGTGATCGTGATTTATAAATAACGGTGATTTTAAACAGTGAACGTAATCACTGTTATGCCTCATATATGACTATCCAATATATCGTAAGCCTTGTGACGAGATGCAAAGCAAATTTTGGTTGTTTAAATAACTGCCAAATATCACATAAGCGTCAGTCTCATTAATTCTAATGAACCCCACATTTATACAAAGTTGTAAACAGTTATAGACTAAATAGTCCGAGTAGTGAAGGTCATTTATTAACATGGTTATTCATTTAATAACGTATATAGTTGTAGTATTTAGTTTTCCAATGATCATGGTTTCATCGCGTCGTTACTGCTTGAATATCTAATGAAGGTTAAACAATGATTTAGCAATCTATCTTTGCCAAATCACTATTTTCTGATATTTAACTTCACGGGCGTGATCAGTGATTTGCAAATGACGGTGAAAAAATCACCGACAGTGAAATATCGTCCATCACTCTAACGTTTTCAGTACCTATCATGCGTTGGATTGGTGAACATTGAAACTTCGTTGTTGACGCGTATTATGAGAATAACTGCTCTGTGATAGCGACGCAGAGAACGTTTTGTAGACATTTTGCGCTCGGTCCAAACGTATGCGTACCAGACTGAAAAACAATTTTGCTATAGATTTCTAATATTCTAGAAATTGGTTCCACACTTAAAAGTAAATCACCTGGTAGACCTGGGACCGTTAGAAAGCCAGACAATGTAGATGCAGTAAGAGCAGCCATTCAGCAATCGTCAAAGCTTCCGCCTGTAAACATGCCACGACACTGGGTATATCAAATCGAAGTTTGAGGAGAATTTTCGATGCCGACTTAAAACTTCATCCCTACAAGATGGTGTTAGATCAAGAACTAAGTGAAACAGATCATGTCAACCGAAGAACCATAAGTGCGGAAATTCTTGAACGGTTCCCGCTATTGTTCTGAATAGCAATGAAGCTCACTTTCGCCTCTATGGAATCGTAAACAATCAGAATTTCCGCTGTTGGGCTAGACGTAGCCCTTGCGAAATCCAATAACTGCCGCTTCACTCTCCTCACTGTACTAACTCCGCGAAACTGTTTGCTGTGCAATTGCCGATTTTGGTGTGATCAATTTGTACTTTTTCGAGGAAGATGATGCAACGGTAACTGTGACTGCTGATCGGTATTGGAGACCTTTCTGCGCATCAAATTAGATGCGATGTGGATACAGAAAATGTGTGGTTTGAACGGTACGAACCCACAACTCACACAACGCGACGGTTAGTAGGAGTGGTGAAGAAAATGTTTCCTGGGCATTTGATCAGTTTAAGAGAAGACATGGAGTGACTTGCAGGGACATCTGATTTAAGTTTCTGTAAGTTTTTCCTTTTGAGATACCTAAAAGAAAAGGTTTTGCATCGGCGACCTTCATCTCTTGAGGAATGGAAGCAAAGGATCCGACAGAAAATCGATGCTATTCCGCTTCAACTAACGCGGAAAGTGATGGTAAACTTCCGGGAACGTCTCCAGCAATGTATTGTCAATGACAGCCACCCCTGATATAATCTTTAAAACCTAAAAAGGACTATACTTTATATTACATTCTTTTCAAAAATATATTGAGTTTTTTCTAGTTAAATTTCTTCATTTGTTATACCTCTTCAAAATGTGGGAGATATTTATACCCCATTCTGTATAATGTCAAACGCTTTAATTGCTGAGAACGACGACGAATAAATGTCACTACGATAGTCTGTGTCGCTTCTTACATGCTTTACTGTACCAGTTTCTTCAAAATTTTGAACAATTTTTCGAATAGTCGCATATGATGGATGAAATTTTCTTGCAACATCTATACGACTTTTACCAAATTTAAAATATTTTTTAGTAATAAACAGCGTTGTTCAATCGTCTACCTCTCCACTTTAATCAACTGCCATGTTTCTACTTATCTGTCAAATAATATGGTATTCTGGTAAAAACAATATGCATGACGGTAACAAACCAGCTCAAATTAGAACAGTCTGTATAACGAACACTAGAACTTAAGAAAAGGGACGATATCTATTTGCCAAGCGATCCTTTCTTACAACTCTCATCAGTTATCGAGACCGATCATAAGCCGATTATTTATTTCCAATAGGAAGTCTTCAATATATAGGTATCATCGAAACAGAGCGGAACTAATCGTATTTTCATCTGCAAGAGCTGCAACCACTCGGTAAGCCTTCCGAAACGAAGATAGCGAATGCTTACTAGGTAAACTGCAGAAGATTCATTTCAAACATTAATTAAAAGTTGCAAATCCCAAGAGTGGGCTTTGTGCGCATCATTAGCTTCAAATATATGTAGGGTATTATCGCAAAATGCAATATCTGCACCTAAATTACTCAGTTAATCTCGGAAATATATGGTGGAAGTTATGCAGTAGGTTTTAATGGCATTTTTATGTTATATACAAGTTTTAGGATTGAAGATTATTTCTAAGAAAATTGGGATCAAACCTGCCCAAATAGTAATATTTAAAAAAATTGATGTAAAGATGTTGGGCACGAGTCCCTCCGAGACTGATATTTTTTCAGTAATTTAATTACGTTGTGTAATTGCAAGGAAATTGTAATTTTATCATGACTATTGCCAACATTGGTTTAGTATTACTATTGATATTAGTTTAATTGTAATATTTAGTTGCTGTTTCAGGCTATGTTGATTATTTAAAGCTGAATGATTTGCTCTGCTCTGGATACTGAAATATACTTATAGATATATATAGTTTGGTTCCAAGAGCTCTTTTATTTTACACTTTGATTTTGTTATGTATGTAGTTAATATATTAATTTATTTTATTTATAAAAATTAATTTCATGCCATTTATTGGTTGTAGGTCAGATCATAAGCTTGTTTTTAAGTGTAGACTATCTAAAAGCATTTTCTTCTTTTGCATTTATTTAGTATCGTGGTACTGGATTTTAACCCCGGCGATATTTCTCAGGGTTGAGGTTTTCTGTCGTTTTCCTCACTCCATGGCGAATGCTAAGAACAAGTACCTTAGGATGCAGGTGTAATAATAACTCATGGTCGGCCAATGCCCTCTGTAATTGGTGAAAGCTATTGGGGATGCGAAGGCATGTATTACTACTATAACTAAGCGGTAGTTTCACAAAAACATCCACCTCTGTGTTTTATTACAGTTTAGTCCTAATTTAGCACTTTTTACTAATATATTTATGTAAATTTCTGTGTTAATTTTAATCCAATTGCTTTGTTGGACTTGGATTCCGCTGGCGTATTTCTTTATCCAGGCGATTCCAGAATTTCTCTATAGGCTTGAGGTCCGGTAATTGTGGTGGCAGACCATATTTGCTGATGATTCCCTTTTCTTTTTTATGATACAGATGGCATGATAGTTGATTTCTCTCATTCGATACTTCTCGAATCAAAATTCGCCATTTATTACCAAAGACTTGACCTACAAAAACTACCTAATTTGAATTCCATTCGTTATTCCGAAGAATATTTGCCTTTTCTTCTTCGATCCAATTTCTATGTTCCAAAGCCGAACTAAACCGTTTTCCTTTATATCCTTTATGTAGTAGTGGTTTTCTAATAGTAGTACATTATGCAAATACGCTCACGGCAACTGTAAGCGATAACAATAAAAAATAATTGAACTAAAATATAATGTATGGACCACAACTGAAAAGATTTTATATGATTATTAGGAAGTATTTCTTAAAACCACATCTAAATAGATATGGTTTTAATTTATTGTTATTAATTTACAGGAATGCGGTTGTTACATTAAATTTATATAAGTAGAAGCTTTCATTATAATTTCTAGGAACTTACATGTTTATGCTAAAACAAAAAGGCATCAGATATCATCACCTTACATATATGTTTTTCCTATGTGTAACTTTAAGAAAGTTGTCAACGTATTAGCGACAAAGTAGACAATCATTTATACACCAATACCTCAAATTTATTATTTTTTAAATAAAGTTCCTCTGGAAAGAAAAACAATTTTTTATCTCATTTCTTCAGTAATTTATTCAACAATCGCATATTAAATACATTTTCTTCAAAAGTAGATTTAAATGAAATAATATCGGAATGTGATTAGGAGACCTCGGTAACCAGAACTGAGGTACCAGGTTTTCATTCCTCATGCGACCTATACATCGTTGAGGGAAAAATTCATTCAGGAAATGTCGAACGTTCAAATGCCAGTGAGAAAGAAGCCTTATCCAGTTGGAAAATGTAATTTTCAGAAACTTCATTCATTTGAAGAGTAAGCCAGTTTTGCAGGATTTTAAAATACGTTATTTCAGTAGCCAAATTTTCGCCAAAAAGAGAAAAGTTTCTAAAACATTGTTAGCGAATGGCGCGGAACACATTAACTTTCGTCGTGTTTCTCTCATATTCCAGTGTTACACTAGGATATTGTAGCTCCCATATGCAAATATGCTATCTATTGACTTTCCTATTCAGGCGGAGTATCGCTTCAGCAGCAAAAATTACGCGAGGCAGAAGCAATTCATCTGTGTTTATTTTGCACACGCTTTATATCTTGTCGTTTACACGAAGAACCTGTAGCAGACGTATGTAGATGTTATGGCCGTTAATCAGTATCCATCTTTCAAATTATCCTGTTATAAAATTGATCGTACAAATGAACATCTTGTGCAACCTCGTTCAAGTTAAATATATATCTTTTAAAAATAGCATAATCTTGACCACTATACTTTAATCCCGATTTTAAACTTGTTTGTACAATTTGTTTGAATGGACCACACGACTTATGCAGTTTCCAATAGTCCAATTTTGATTATTATTTTTGCAAAGTCTAATTACGTCTGTTATCGCTTCTGTTAATATTACTCTCTGTAAGCATCTCCAACCTGTATTCAATCCTGAAAACTAATCTAAAGAAACTTTTTATTTTCGAAAAAAAATTGCTTTAAATGTTAATTTACAAAATTCTGGAAGTTAATACCATTTTATTGGGCAAAAACTAGATGTGCTTAATGACAATATAAAAACCTTTCTTACTGTATCAACATTAAATTATATTGGCGAGTAACCAAAAATTTATTGGTGATTTTCAAAATTAGAGAAAAAGACATTACAATTAAAATGGGAAAAAACTATATTTCGAAAGTTAATCTAAAAACTGTAGTATGCTATAAATTTTGGTGGTTATGATTTTTCTTTCATATTTTCACCTATCTGCTCATTCTGAAAAAAGATATTAAATCTAATCATGGTCTCACGCATATGTATAAAGTAACTTCCATCGGTTTTTTGTCTAAGGCACTTCTGTTATTGAATTGATTGTCATCGTTTGAGTGAATCACGTATATATTTTCGAACGCATTGTACATCTCCAGCACTTACCGACAACTTTTAAATTAAATTTTGCGCCCCAGTTCAAGTGCTGTCAAATATGAATGACACGGCATTAGAGCTGAATGAAACTCCGGATGAACTGACTGGATGCGGTTATAAATATACTTGCTTTTATAAATGGTTTAATTTGTGGAACGCTTTGAAAGATTTAATTCGTTCGCTTTTGGTGTTTATTAAAAGGACCGAATGACCTACATTCTTACGTAAATGGAGAGGAATTATTTCGAATACTTCTTTCGCACAGTCATTTTTACAATCATGTTCTATAAATACTAAAACTTGTTTCTTCAAATTAACATTTGCTCGCGCAATCCATAAATCTTTAAGTTAACTTTTCTTACATCGGAATTGGAAGGATTACATCATTGATATTGATTAAATTGTTTGTATTTTTAATGTTTTGTTGACCCTCGACATTATTATGGCGTTGTGATTGTTGCGAGTTAATGTTCATTCAATTCTATAAATCGTGGGAGATTTTGTGAATGGAAAACAGGGACAAATGTTTAGTATTTTAGAAGGTGAATGAAATCATTTTAAAATACACTGTTTAAAATGCAGTACCGGCGATAAGTGTTTATCCACCTTCAGAATTGATGATTATAAACCATAAAACGTGGAAGATGATGAGTCATGATTTGGGGTTATTTTCGCGGTACGTCTGTGAATGATTTGGTCAAAATAGGTGGTATGCTTTGAAAAGATAGCTATAGAGAGATTTTGGAGAGGAATGCCACCTCATCTGGAACACAATTAGTTGGTGAAAACTTCATGTTCCAGCGCGATAATGATCCAAAATAAACTGCAAAGGTATGTCGTAAGTATTTGGAAGAGAGAGAAAATTGTTACGAAGTGGCCACCCCAAAGTGCAGATCTCAATCCGATCGAGCTTTTGTGGGAAAAACTCGACCGACAGGTTCAAAAATCTTGTTCAAATTCGACAACAGTACTTTGGGCGCAATTACAGCATACGTGGAAGAAAATAGAGCCGCTAACCTGGTACAACTGCTACAGAGAATCGCAAGATTGCGTACGGCAGTAATAGGTGGACACATTGACGAATTTAAGTTAATTTATTTATCTTTGTTAGCAAATTGATAACCAGATTGTTCTGATAACTATTAAAGTTCTTTGTATAAGTACAGATTAAAGGTTTATTTTATCATCAGTTTTTGACCTGTTTCTGCAATAGTTTAAGGGCGGGAAAACACTTACGGCCGGTGGTGTATGTACTCTAATACTTTCAATTTTCGAACAGAAGCTTATCAAGCAAGACAATTCTTACTACTTCATTTGTTTCATTTAGTTTAATTCAGCTTTTATGATTTATGAAGATGTAGAAATAACTCACTCGAAACTGTTGTGGTTTTATGTTGGAAACCAACCGTTTTGTGCTGCTTTCATATCGCAATGTTTTGGAATTTTTGTTGACGGTTCTGTGAACATTCCGGTATCCCTACCTAAGAGTTCTGCAATTACTGAACGACAAATTTATGTACTTATTTTCTGCTGTAAAGAAGATGTTTTGTGCTTCTTGGCCTTCCCAAATATGACGCAACCTAGTTAGTGGTACCACAGGCATGGCAGCTTCGTAGGTTGGAAAATCACGTTTCTATTGATTTTAATTTAATTAATTGCGGACCAAAGTTTTGTGTTAACTTTGTACTATTTTTTGCCGTAAAGAACGAATACTGTATCTGGGAAGCACAAAACCTTTTCTTAGCAGCATGAAACAACACAGAACTAACATAAAACCATGCCGCTGCTCAATTCCAGAATTTTTAGATGTTCGCTACACCCCTCGAAACAATTTCAAATATCTGAAATGATATGAAAGTAGCACAAAATTTTTGGCTCACGGCACATAAACAGCACAAAACTTTGAACTGGACCATCCATTTCGAGGTGAACGTGTCACTGACATGTATTCAAAAATCTATTTGAAGAAAATTTCGATGCTTCACATTCAAGAGTGCAACTGAATATAAAGAATAATTTGTAGTCGTAAATATATGCAAGTCTGAAGAAAAGTTGATTCAGATTAAAATTATGTATTTGTCAGCTTAACACAAGAATTGATAAACCTAATCAATTAATTTTATAGGGAACTAATTTACTGAAACAACAGATGGTCTCAAATTAAAAGTACAAAAGGAAGCAGAAAATCTAATAGCTTCGGCAATATTTTAAGACAAAAACAGTAGCTTAAATAAATATAATTTAAAGATTTGGAGATATAAGGCGTTAATCTGGATATAAAAATAAAAAGCAATCATTTGTTTTTAATTTACTCTAGAGTTGTTTACCATTTTTTCTATGCAAGAAACTATACTTGCAAATAAATTTTCAAATGCAAATGTAGCAATTATTTCGATCTTTACTATCCTTTACCAACTTAAATGAAAATGAAGCAAGTAATTAAAAAAAAACTAGGTCACAGTAATGTAGAAATTTGTTTCTTTCCCACGTGTACTTTGCAAAAGCTCACTAATGCTGCTAGTTTTATAAACATCGTTCTCGCGAATTCGTTAAAATTCTGTGAACGGTTGCATGCACTGAAAGGAATATTGAACACGGTGAAATGAAGACATTTTTATATAGGGCTCACTTGAAATATTTGCGATTTCATAAAATATAGTTCTTCTCTCCTCGAGTAAAATTTATAGTGTATGTTCTCATATGAAATAATTTACTTAGTGTATATAGAGTGCTCCAATATTCCAGCAAAGTTTCAATATTTCATACGCTGGGAAAGATATCAATAAAAAACTTAACAAATCATGTAGAATTACGGGATTCATCTTGTAAAGTTATATTCGCGTGCACAGGATGTTTCGTAAGCAAATCCCGTGCTGCAATTTCACTTTTTTTAAGTAGATCAGCTGGTATAGGTTTATATATTTCTATATGGCGTTATTGAATTTACACATTCATATTTTTAGTTTTTCTGTAACGTGCGGTATTGTCAAATTATATCATATCTGTCATCGAAAAATTATCGCTTAAAATTGACAACAATTACATGTTCTTGACTAACATTTTATGTGATTCCACAACAAGAGCACAAATCAACGATATAATCCTTCAAATATAATAATAGTTATATATTTTTTAATATAATAGTATAATAATAATAATATGTAATAATAATAAATAATTTAAATCTAGCTAATCTACACATCCATATTATTTAGAAATTCATTTAAATTATAATATGGTCTACTTAAAAGATACTCTCTCAAAGATTTTTTAAAGAAACAATACGGTTTCTCTGTTATTTCAGAGGGAATATTGTTGCATATTCTAATACTCATGCATATTAAACTATTCGTAGTTAACGTAAGCCTGTGATTAGGGGCATGAATCTGTAGGTTTCGTATATTATCCGGGTTGTTCTGAGCTCTTAGGTTATGCTTGTTTACATGGAAAGCTCTCTTTTGGTACACAAGTATTTTTTGAACGGAACTGCTAGGGCTCCATACAGTTATTCCATAGCTTAAACGTGATTCAATGTCTGAAATGTATAGTATATATCAGTCTCATAATCTCGTAATTTACTTTGGTTCTAAAATGTCTTAGGAAGGTTGATCTAGATATCAGTGAATTAATTGTGTCGATGTGTTTATTCCATTTCAGATTTTAGGAGAAAGTTATCCCTAGATTCTTAATCGACGTTGTACTATTTCCAATTGTAAGGTGAAGACTTAGCAAAGTGTGCGATACACTTGATTTAAATGTTACATATCTTGTTTTGGTCTTGTTTAAAAACAATTTATTCATTGTAAACCAAATATTCAAATCCTGTAACATTAAATTGGCTTCATCTTCGATATTTCCTTACTATTACTAAAAATAATGATGGCATCGTCAGCGTAGATGGTGAGTTGATAAACATTCTGAAAGGTCACGATATCGTTAATAAACAACGTGAATAAAACCGGCGACAAAACGGCGCCTTGCGGAAGACCAATGGTAACTGTTAGTTATTGAGAGTAAAAATTTTGTTTTTCACAGTCTTTAAGCAAGGAAATCCGCACGAATTGCACCATCTCGGAGAGATACGAGGCAAGGCAGTCAAGTACTATGCCTTTAATTTCTACTTTTTGTAATTTTTCCATTAATAAATTATGGTGAACACAATCAAGAGCTTTGCTTAGGTCGCAGAATACCTCCGCGGGTGCCTGTTTATTCTCCAATTGTAATAAAATATAATTGTACATATCAGTAATAGCACTAATTGCAGTTTTGCTTTGCCTAAATCCGTGTTGGCTGTGGGATATAATGTTGTGCTTATTTAAAAAAGATCCTAAGCGGGACATCATGGCGTATCCAACACAACACCAACACATTAAGTGAGCGATATTGGTCAGTAATTTGATCTATCGTTCAAATCTCCTTTTTTGTGCAGCGGTATTATTAACGATTTTTTAAATCCCGCTGGAAAAATTCCTGATGATATTGAATTGTTGATCAAGTAAGTAAGAGGTTTGATCAATAAAGATTCTGGTTTCTTAAGAATTCGTGGTGAAATGTTATCCGGTCCTGATGAACTATTCGAGTTTACTTTGGTAAACATAAGTAGTAACAACATTGATCAACTTCAACGTACTTGTTTCAGATCCAACACACTGCATATTAACATACAATTGAATTTATGTTAATATTACCTTTAGATACTTCTTTCTTATAAAAAAATATCTCCAGGAATAAACTTGACCCAACGTGAAATAGTATGATTATAATTGAAACGGAAGTTATTCTAAATGATTTAATTGACAATGCAATTGCAACATGGCATTGATATTAGAATATCATATTTACCTAAATATTAGGGATATATGTATCTGCAGCCACTATTACATCCAGGTACTAAATTTGTCAATTGAAATTTAGCGGTATAAATGGCGATTTAAATAGCGATTTGCTCAGACGGTTCCGTGGTCTAATAGCTTAACACACCGGTCTAGCGAACAGAAGCTGCCGGAGCCGAGAAATTTTTATTTAATTAAAAATTTCAGGAAAAACTAATTCATAGTTCTTAGCTACTTCAGAAAATATTCGCTCTAAACATATAACAAATTTGAAATCTGAAGATATTATAAAGTAATATGAATACAATGGGATGGTAATATATGGGATGTTCCATTTGAAAAAAATTACATTAGAACACATCGGGAGTGATTAAATTCGAATGGTCACATTTGCAATTTCTACAAATTAAACCAACGTTTAAAATATTGGCGTGTTTTACTACTGTCTTGACTAGTACTTTCCAAAATTTATTCATTCAAATGTTGATATGATGTTTTAAAAGTGTTAGACAAATTCACTTGAACATACGTACACTAACGGACTTTAGTCTTAGGACCCAATATCGAGGAGAAATTCTTTTAGCTCTTCCACCAATTTGACTGTACCATGCTTACCAGTTCACTTCGATATTCGTGCTTAAACAAACTTTTAGGTAAATTTCATTTCAACACTGCTGTCCAAGGATTGAAGACCGACAGTATACATATAGATGCTTCACTCGCAGGTCAAATACAAACTCTACCCTTAGTTTATCGCTTTATTGCTTTGCCTCCTTTTAAGTTTCTAGAATATGGATCATGATTATGAGATTAAAAGTATATAACATGCTCATCCCTACTCACTCAGATCCCATTGTGTTTTTATCTATTTGGTGCTGTTAGTTCTTTTTTACATTGCACGGTGTGTTTACTAACATGCAAAGTTTTTGCTTTGAATTAAACATAAATTAATCAACTGTGTATACGGAATGAAATTGCATGTCATAACTTCCTTGCACGGGTAAAGTTATCACGACACGCGGTATTTCTATTTGGTATATAGAAGGGAGGACGTATTAGGACATTTTATTTTTGTTATTTAGTAATTACCATTTTAGGAACAGTTGAATTCTATGCGTACTTATAATCGACAACTGTAACTAGTACTTTCAGTTTTGTTAATATATGCATAGGAAAAAATATTCTGTAAATTCATATTGAAGAACATTAGTAACATGATTTTTACATGATTGCCATGACCAATCATGTAAAAATTTATTTGGGAATTAAAAACATAGTACTTCCCAAATATACTAATTGAATGTATTATTACAGTGCAGATATTTTCAACTGAAAGATTTTGCCTGCCTACACGCATTGCGAAATAACATTTTAGTGTGTAATTGCACTTTACACTTTTACTTACCAAGGGTAAAGCGTAACGTAACAGGCATTTAGCTAAAATGAAAACTTGCACCATCATACAAAAACGCATTTCACTGTGGGAGACTGATTATTTTTATACTTTCGTGTATCTGAGCAAAATGAATTCAATGTATTGTTTAAAGTTTTGAAGTAATGCCAGTTGCACTTAATGTGTGTCTTCTTCATCACAACATATATACTTAGAATTATGGGGAAAATATGTATATTAGAATCAATGTCCATTACGAATTGTGGATGTAATGGCAGTCTTTTTAATCTAGTTATATTTACTGGAAAGTGTATAATATAATAATATAATATATAAAAGGACATACACAATCATGTTAATAATTATATAATATCAAAAGTACTTGCTTGTAGTTTCACTATCAATGTTGTAAATTTACACGATCGAAACTAATTTACAATTCAATATGGCTTTCCGCATGCGTGAATATGTATCTCTTCCATTACATGACTAATCACTTAATATTATAGTACTGACAATGTAAATCGTGTGTAAATTTACAGTAATTTTTTCCGTATCTAATTATAATTAACATTAACGGTTGTAAATCTGTATACATTTTTATACTAACGAATTTAAAAAATAGTCGGTGAGAATGTTACTTTACAACCCCATTTTTATCTTCTTTTAATTTATTTTTTTTATTTCACTTGAAGAAGAAGCTTATTGCCTTCATAAAGTGGGATATGCTCCTTTTACGAAGTTCTTTAACTTTTTCCCATGAAGCGTATGATTCTTTTTCATTGTATTGCGGCTTTTCGATCGTCCAATAACGCACGAGAATAACTAATTAACTAACCCATTTCGAAATAAACTTGAATGAACTCGATATCAATGGCTTGCCTAGTTCTATAGCGCTATGGCACAGCAGTATTCCAAGCTGAGCACGTTTATACATATATATGTGCGAACGATAGAATTCCACAGCACACAATTTGGAGGGGGGTACGGAAACGGAAGGCTACAGACTCGCCGGCACCAGCGTTGCGACGCCGGGGTGCGTGCGAGACCTCCACCCTAGATAATTCGACCGCCCTTCTCTCGCTTCACTCGAACCGTTCCGCGGGGGTCTTTCCCACGTCCCATCATCCACCGTCCGTGCTCAGACGTATATACGGATCGATACCGGAATGTGGACCACGCGGACAGCGGCGTTAAAGGCAAGGCGTCTGTCTCCGCGGCGCCCCCAATGGCGCTGGTATTAGGGAATATGGGCTGACAAGTCGGGTCTTACTTTATATTGTGTTAGAACAATCGAGTTGGATGTAAAGGTTCGTTCGCTACAGAAAAGAAAGACGATGTGACAGCAGAAACACCTTATTTAGAAAAATGTTGTATCTATTTTTTTCATTTCTTTGTATTCGATAGATTTATTTGATTGTTTTGGGAGAGGCAAAATACGTTTTTGAGAGAATATGCCAATACATGTTTTAACGGTCCCTTTACTAGGTATATTTAAACATTAATTTGGGAGTAACATTCATATTTAATAATTCATCGGCAGTTTGTAGAAATAACCATCGGCTTAATCTTATTAGGTCTTAGGAAATGCAATGTTATAATACTAACAAAGTGTGCAACAGGCTTTTGATTAAGTTTTGTATATCATTTTAAGTAAGTCGATTTTCTCAATGGTATGTGACTAGTTCTGGGTAAATACTTTCAATATAACATTTCTTTATGACACTCATATCTAATTTCAGGGCTATTACAAAGGATTTCCGGTTTTTAAGTTTTAGTTACATAACTACGTTACCAGTTATAAGCCTAACATAACTGTACGTGTAACAAACATTTCCTTGAAGAAAATTGTCAATTTATATAACTTTTCGTTATTTTGTATAAGGTTGGTGTACTGGTAAGGTAGGGAACATGTTTTCTCAAGACAATTTGTTTATATGGAGGAAAAGCATTTGCTTTGTAAATAAAATTCTTGCTAACTTTATAGAACTGTCTCGTTGATACCTACAAGCAACACCCTGTTACTCTTAAAGATTTATATTGCAAAATGAGGTACAAGCAGTTGCCTTATTCATTCAAACGCAAATTAGTAATTTTTGCTAGTTAAACATACTCATATCCGGTGATGCAAGTGGTATCAAGCTAAATGGTTTTATCTAAAAATTTGTGTCGCAATGGCTTTACAATTCAAGAAAATATTTTTTATTTACTGTTCAGATTAAAAGCATGGTACCGTTAAAATCTTCAATAATCCTTTGGCACTAGTTGTTGTAGCTTGTTTTTTGTTTTACATGATCTTTAAGCAGTAAATATTGAGAACTCAATATCAGAAGTTAAGAAAGGAAAACTTGAAGAACTACACTCAGCGAAATTTCTATAGTTCCATATGAACCTTTGAACAGAATATTTGGTTTTCTTAATATCTTCGGCAAATTATGCATCGAAGTTAATGCTGAACTACAAAGAAACACAATTGCAAGAGAAAAATAACACTAAAAAAATATATTACATTTTATACAATATTACAACAATGGTAACTCAAAACAGCGCAATTTCTATAGGTCTATTAACAAAAAATAATAAATAAAATAAATACATAAAAAAATATAATTCTTTCTAAACTTAGTAGTGAGTGTTAGAACCTTTATTCAAAATAACTTCAAACATTCGAGTCTTCATAGTGTATCAATTTGGTTAATATAATATAATTATCATTCCAACACCTCGTTATCGTAGATTTTAGTTCTATCATATTGTTCAATATTGAATGAAATACACCTCTCTTGCCAATATATCCCCAAGATTTTCGATCGGGTTCAGATCCGACGAGCGAGCAGGCCATTGGAATGAACTAATTTCTTTTTTAATGAAACCATTCCTGCCTGGAATTGTGAATAGCTGCATTGTTTTGCTGAAATATCCAGTATTGCGTCGGCAATTGTTCAACTCTCGGAACCATTTCTAGAAGTTGCGTAAGAATTAGAATTCATTCCTGTAGAAATAAAACATATAGGGGTTTTATTATTATGGGTAAAATCCAAAACCATTACACTACCGTCACCAAAATTTCGGCTCATCGCAACTTCAGTGTTCTTGTCCAAACCGTACCAATAATATTTAAAACCATCAAGCCCGTCCAGGTTAAATTTCTTCTCGTTAGAAAATAGGATTTTGTTTCACTCAAGATCCCATCTTGCCTGTTTATGTGTCTCTTTTAAAGGCGGTTTTGAAACCTTTTTCTACGACCGGAAACGTTTACTGTCGGATAAAATTTGTTGCACACGTCTGTTTGTCACTGACAAATTGAAATTACATTTTATTTGTTGCGAGGTTACATTACCGGGAGAGGCTAACTGTAGGAATTGCTGAACTTTATAAAATTGTTGATGAGATGATGGAATCGTACTATTTTCTTAGCTATGGCTCAGTTTGAAAAGCCTACCTCTTTATAACAATTTATTTTTGTGTTTTCCTCCTCCGATAACAATTTATCTCTCAGACAGACAGACATCTCTTGACAGATATGTATACTATACTATATATATATTTAACAACAAATAAACTTTGGACGATGTTTATAGGCCTTTTTACACTGAAAGGTAATGTTTGGTTTCGTGGAATGTCTCACTCTGTGGAATTATAGAAATCTCGCTCGCATTTATACGTTTATACAGCTGGTACTTCTCCTACATATCTAGCAGTTGTGATATTGGCAAAACTATGTATTGGCTATTTCTGTACGTTTAGAAATGTAATTCTAGGCAATTCCCAACTCATACCGTTACTAAATTTGTATAGGGGAACTACAAAATTATCTAGAACTATAAAAATTTGGCTGAGGATAGCATGCTAGAAAAGGAGGTATTATATCTTGCTTGAACGATAAAAACATAAATTGTTCACTAGAAACGTTAAAACCGCAATTGTATTCTCTGATAAAGTATTGCAAAAAAGATTACATTCAATATAAATTTGACAGTATACTACAAAAGAAAGGACATACGATTTTGAGATTACTTGTCTATTATCAGGATCTTAATCCCATAGACCTCTTTTAGAAGAAGAGTGGCGAAGAAAAATATCAAATTAGACATTACTTTGGAGCTAACAAACAAGAATTTTGATTACTTCGATATTTATCTTTTTGTTGGTCGTTCTTCGATAGCTTGTACATATGTACTGCTAGGTACTGCTGCGCCAAATGTTCGTGTAGTCCTGTTCATTAGTGGATTCTTTGATACATTATCAGATACACTCGAATTTTTGTTTTATTCGGATTTTGGTGAGTCGCTGGTAATTGATTCTTTTGGCTCGATTGCTTGTGATTGGAGATTTACTGATAAAGTCTTTTAGGATCACGATGTATTGCTTCGCTTTATGCAGGAAAGTGAAACGGTTAGCTTTCTTAATAAGTTTGATCGTGCTCTTTTTATATTGATTGAGAGATCTATTCAATCCGGCCCCACACCATATTTCTAACTCTTGACGTGAACGCTAACAGCCCAAATAATAACTGAAATTAGCATGTATTGTCAATAATTTCACGGCAACAGTTAATAAGTAAACTTTTAATTTTAAGTGTATTGAAATAAATTTCAGTAAAGTATGGTTTTCAATAAAAAAAGAAGATGCGTCCAAAAGGACGCATTTCAAATTACTTATGCATTTTATTTACCTTTTCGAATAACAGAGATATGAGGGAAATTCTAAGAAACACCGGTATATCCGTAACCTAATAAATTAGTAAGTTTTTGTATGTAGAAACATACTTTACGGACGGTACATTTACTAACGTTATTGATTGCCTTTGTCTATTCCATTTTCACGGTGGAACGACTTATCGTCTAACCATTCCGAAACTCCCATCTGATTTCAGAAAATCGCATTTTAGCGTTTTTTTCTGTTTATCGTACTTCGGCCCATTAATTCAATTTCAACATTAACTACATACGTTATTCAGTGCGGCACTTGCTGTATATATGTATACGCTAAAAGATCAAAGGCATGCAATTTGGAAGTATATTTACCTTTATACCTGACGTTCGTCGCTAGTATCTAATTTCCTTGGCAAGATTTCGCTGACGTGAATTATAACAAAATTCTCTATTCTATGTCGTTCGCTGAAATTTCCTCAGAGAAGTAATTAAAAGTTGAATCAACTCTCACCTGCTAACTCACCGGATCCTATCCTTAATTGGTCCAATAAGTTAGAAGAGAATTAGTTATTTGAGGTACGACATGTAACTATACGAGAAGCTAATTGCAAATCAAAAGCTCGATTTGAAGCTTACGATGACTCGCTCTGAATTAGCTAACCTTAGGTTACGAATATTAATTGAGGGATTTTTACTTTAGGCTACAGAGCCTAGCAAACTTATGGTTTCGTTATTTGTTAATTACTTAACTTGTAAATTTAAAAAGGTGGCGAACTGAATTTCATGAAGATAACCTCTTATTATAATTATAATTTTTTAATCTTTCGCTTTAGTACCAAATGATACGGTATCAATTGCTAATGGGATTGAAATCTGGCTTGTCTATAAGACCTATCGAGCTTGGCAGGAAGGTTAACCTAATTCAAATCCGGAAATTTGAACTATTTTCAGATTTCACGTCATTGCTACGAATAAAAAGAAACATATATCGCCAAAAGCGTCTATCTGTTGCAATGCTATGAAATATTGTCCATTAATTATCAACGAATTTTTCTAAATTTTACTAGTTTACCTATTCTAGATATTTTTTCGTCACTGTTTTATGCACGCCGTTACTTTTTATTATGGTTCATGTTAGAAGTTGGAGGCAAAGTACCGTTAGTAATCCCTCTTTATGAATTTTAAGCACAGATATTCAATCCGTACAGGTTTCCTTCCTAAAGTTTTACAGATATCTACTTTGGGTATTCTTTAATAACTTATTATTCATAATTTTCTTGTTTAAAAAAAAGTCCCTTAAACAACACTTGCAGAGGAGACCTAAACTTTAGTATCGTTTATTATATATATATCGCTTTTCGTAAACATATTTTTTTATATAAATAAATATTTCAAAATTTCATTCTTAAAAGACATTTAATGTACTGTACTCACACATTTCAATCACATTGTATAAATATGCATTATTCCGAAATTATATTTATTATCTTCAAAATTTTCTCCTACGACGGTAGGATGGCACGACTGGCAGCATTTTCCTTTATAATCTCACACATATCAAGTATGTATGTACTATGTGGCCTACCATATAGGCGAACAAATGCGTTGCTATGGATATAAAACAACACGATAAATAAACCTCGTGTCAAAGTCAGACATGTTGCCATCGTTTCTCCTGAGAATAATTAGTTATTTTTTCATATAACTCCATAATTTTACAAAGATCTTTGTTTATATCCAGTCATAAAGTATATGTTATTAGCTGATACTAAAAATAAAATCTGGAAGTTCCGGACACTTCTTTTGGAAGCCAAAAACCAGTCCATCTTAAAGGCGAGAAATCACGTGCGAGTGAGTACGATTTCAAAGATTAAAGACGTCGAATCTTTTAAAGTTCTTCAGAATTATTTGTATCCACTGCTCTCATTTTCTTTCGTAAATTAATTAGAATATTTAAAGTTTAGCTAGACAGGCATTACCTTAGGTTTTCTGTAAAAGACATTTTTTTTCTAAAAAAGGTATATACTCCTTTTTAGTAGATCAAAATTTTAAATCAAAAAACCCATTTTAAAAAATTTAACGAGCCTGAGATTTTCCACCACAGTATATACTATCGTCGTTACATGTGGGGACGACTATAAAATGTATGGAAATACCAATGTGCGGTGTCTACTGTGAAACATGGTGACAGCAGTGTGACGGTTTGGAGTTGTTTTGGTGGTACAGCTGTAAGTAATTTGATAAAAATAGATGGGATCCAGCGTAGAGTTATCTTATAGGAAATTGCTGTGGTAAGTGGGGAAAAATTATGTGTCCAAAAGACCAAAAGAAGATAACTATTCCCAAACATTCATTTCATTTATGTAAAGCTTATTTGATGCAACTAGAGGAAGTTGATACGGATGGACAGTAAATTAAAAATTGCTTTTTTTCTTCTGGAAGAGATTCAAGGAATCGGAATTCAATTATCTTTGAATCCTGTCCTTGGATAATGCCCTCACAATATTCGGTAATGTTAGCTGACAAGAATTACATAGAAATTCGGCTTGAAACATCCCATTTTCGCAGTTGTTCAAGCAAATGACGTAATTAACATATATGGTTCAAAACTATCGTCGAATTGGTACAAGAACTACTAATAAATTACTGCATTTTCCGAAGTATTTCATGCGTTTACAAGACTTCCAGTGTACAACAAAAATGGCACGATTGGTGTTTTCTATACTCCAGGAAGGAATATCTAGGTTGAAAAAGGCATATTGTACTGTTTGTTTCAAGATATAGTGCGGAATGCAAACTGGTGCTGAGGTCAGAAGCAAGCCTAGGAGCCCACAGAGTCAAATGTAGTGGGTGCAAGGTATTCTCTGGCAAGTTCGGAGACCACACCAGCATCTTCAACTACATACATCAAACAGACGCACCGCTGTCAATGAGGACCGACAAAATTCGGCCCGTGTATAGCTTTGCTGGGGATACAATGTAATAATTCCCAACGGCGAAGCAATAAAGGCATGTTCAAGCAAATCGAGACGGGGCATTTCCCGCTGCTTTGCGGACGCCTCGAAAACGTCTAATGGCACATGTATTGGAATTTGGAAAGAGGCAGAACCGGATGGCCATCAGTCTAGGGTTCTCCTGCTCCATCTTTCAAGCAGAAGTAATTGCCATCCAGACAGGTGCATAGAACTCTCTGGACTACGCACATGACCTGGAAGCGGTGGAAATCGTATCGGACAGCCAAGCCGCTCTTAGGGCGCTACAAGCTGTCAAGTTTGACTCCGAAATGTTATTGGGGTGCCATAGAAGGCTGCAACAACTGGCGGAACATTGCAGCGTTACGCTGAGATGAGTACCAAGCCACTCGGGCATCAAAGGGTACCAAATAGCTGACTTGCTAGCCAAAGATGCCAGTGGACGACCATTCTTAGGTCTTGAACCGACGTGTGGGAGCACCTATGGCAGTATTTAAGACCTACGTTAAATCCGAGCTGGCCGCCAATCACCGGTCCTACTGGAACGGTGTAGACGGTTTAAGACACTAAATCTCTCGGGAATTATCCAGGTGAGGGAAGACTGTGTAAGGCAGTCCTAATGAGCAGGACCAAACTGAGAGCACTCACAGCGATCTTAACTGGACACTGCGCAGTGAATAAACACATGCATCGCATGGGTCTACTAAACTCTCCTTCATGTAGAAAGTACGGGAGAGCAGAAGGGACTCCTGTGCACCTTTTTGTCGACTGCCCTACAGTCGGCAAGGAAAGACAGGTTCACCTTGGGGATGCTCAGCTTGACGGACCCAAGTTAGGAAAATTACCGCTCGAGCGGATTATGGACTTTGTTGCTGAAGTACAACCCGGTCGAGTAAACTAAAATCACATGGGTGGACAACAGGCGAAGTACTGGCCGAGTTGCTCTTCGGGGTTAAAGCCCCGTCCATGGTTATACAAAAAAAAAAACCGAGCCGCGCGCATTTAGAAAGCACTTGTTTCTGCAGTCTTAATATGAACTAAGCTTACATCAGTGGTCTGTAGACTTTTGATCATTGTACTATTCATTTTAAATGACTACGGGTATCTATATTTCGTTTTTGACCACAATCTCTTCTGAACTAAAGTATGTATCACAATAGATCTTCATTTCGCCAAAGAAAATGTGTAAACCACTCATTACTAAATCGCTATTTAGAAAAACAATAAAAACATGTTACATTAGTTTTTAATTACTTACATAATTTGTATTTTGTAGACACTGCAAAAACAAATAGATACATTGTGAATAATGTTCTCTTTACGATTGTGAATAATGTCCTTTCTACGTTTGTGAATAGCTTTCTCTACACTTGCCAATAAGTATTTCCTTCAAATTTGATTTTAAGCCCTCGTGTGTCCGCATCATAGATTATAAACTAAAACACACCCGTGACGTAGTTTGCAAATGCCACTAGGTGACGTTTATCGATTAACATAGAATAGAGTATTTCCTCATATGTGCATAGTGCCCTAATGTCCTAATATACCTACAACGTCTTTGGCAGTATTGATTTTACATTATTGAAAATGATTTTTCTCAAAACTTAAATTCTAGTAAAATTCTTATATTTAGAAACCTACAATTAGCTGTTCACGCAGTCAAATTGTTTAGTATCGGGTGCAATTGACGGAGAAACAATTTGTTAAGAACGATTTGACAAATTTTGAAACATAAATTTGTCAACTTTTTCATTGTTACTACAGCATAAACGTATATATGTATACATACATACACTCAATGTCGAAGGCAATTTCTTTCGATAAAATCGATTCTCTGCTCCCTTCCAGACTTCCTATGGGTAATCTACGACTCGGACCGACGTAGACATTAATTTCTCCAGGCGTCCACCTGCTAATTGCTTCGGTAAATTGACATAGGAGTAACTGAGTTAATAACAACATATCCCTGTATTTTACTCCAAATATCCCTTCGGAAAGGATGAAAAATACAGGTCCGTCAATGGGCGTAAATCATCGTTTACATCGTAGAAGTTCACCCTTCGCAAGAATATAGAGGGTAAACTTCCTACAGATAATCTGTCTACTTCGGTTGCCGACAAAAGAAATCAGGAAATATCTGCTCCGTTTGGGAAGTTAAAAAGTGCCCCTATTGTTTTTCACTCATTTATAAATGAGGTTTGAAAGGGTTGACTGCTAGAGTATCAAATACAATATGGACTGATTATTACTTACAAGGAAACAGCAGCTACCGGAAAATTCAGATTTCTATAAAATTGTAGGAACTGAAAGGGTACCTCGGTATGTAATTCGCCCAATTTCGAGGTACAGCCTCTCTAAAAATATCCATGATTTTAAAATTTTGTTAAATATCTCAGAAACTGTAACAGATATAAAATTCTTTTTTTGAACATTATTGTTAACATAGTATTAAGGATGATGCAAATTATTTTTGAAAAAAATATATCACATACCTCCCAAATTTAGACAAAGACAGGAAATACACTTGTCTACAAGAAGAAGGTACAAGAACAATTATATATTCCTATTCATCTCTTGCATATTTTATGTACACTTGGTCAAAAATAATTCTATATCTTCTTCTGTAAAGCAGTGTTAATATAACTGACATGCTTGTAACAATAATAAATTTTGGGGAACAAAAATAATAAGAAAGTGTAATGCTTATGAATCATTCAATACACTGTATACTATAATGTGATTATGATTGTTGATATTATAATTGTGTACAGTACTACTATACTAGTGATCATGTTATGTAATCATCACAATAAAAATCTTTGTGAAGGAAAGTGATTGTGGGTTAAAGATTGCAGGTTAACATTATTATTTCATAGAGGTTGCACTCCTCATGTTTTACCATCGGTACAATACACTTTGAAAGTATCCTTGTTCACCAATCGTCTCACGAACAGCCTTCTTTTTTGACCAAACACTTGAAATATGGATTCATTAATCCATAGAATATTTTTCAGTCGTTTCTTAATCCAGTCTCGATATTTATGTGTTAGCTGAAACTTTTTTGATCGATTACCTCGGTGTAGCAACTGTTTAGTTACCACGCGACCGTGTGTTTCTCTTTTGCAGCCGATGTTTCCTGGATATGATTGTCTTTAATGGTCGTGATACAGTGTTCCAAATCATCTGTTTACTGGTCTGCCGATATTTCTTTCAGATATATTTAAAACGTTTATAGTTTTATCTTTCGGTACCAATTTCTAAAGTTCGGTAACACAAAGTCTCTTTCAAGAATCAATCAAAAGATCACTGTTTAATGCGATATTTGGGAAGAAAACATTTATTAGTTAAGTTTCGAAACGATTTGAAGTGAGCTTTCAAGACATTGATGATGAAGAAATATACGCATTTACGGATCTAAGCAATGATTACGCAACTTAAAGTGCAAACGTATTTGTAAATTCCTTTAATACCAAATACAGTGGAGAGAGTAAGCCGCAAAAATGGCTGGCAAAATTGTGTAATTATATATCATCTCAGACTTTCACGGCCGTTTGACATAGTTGTAACGGTTGTCAGGTTCCGCCGTGTCACTAGGTTTTTGTCCCTGACGTTTCGCGAACAACTGCGGTTCGCATTTTCAAAGGTAACCTAGTGACACGGCAGAACCCGACAACCGTTAGAACTATGTGTAATTATATGTTGTAGAGTGCAAAGATTGCAGTTTCTTAACCATTTACTAAAGTTTGGCCGGAGTGTACTTCTTCATTAAATCAACTCTTATCGGCGATACATTGCTTCTGTCGATACTGGGGATATGAAGTTTTACTAACTATTATTTAACAATCTTCTTCCATAACAGTACGTATAGAACAAGTAAATTTTATTTTGCGTAACAATATTATGTACTTTCTTGAAATGCCGTATCCACGAATGTCCATATCATATAATTATTTTCCTTCGTCAATGATATTTTAAAATGTCTGTATTATGTAAAAGCGTCGTATATTTAAATAACAGTACGCGAAGTGTTTATTATTCATTATTATTAGTATTATACACAACTGTTCTAGCAAAAGATATAATTTTCTTAATTCTGGTATCTAATAGCAAAAGTTTACAATTTCTTTTTCTGAATCTTTTATGCACTACCTTCTAGCAGATAATATTATAAACGGTAATACTTACTACCTTCACGTGTAAGAAAAGAAATAATTCTAAAGATATATGTTCCATTCACAAGTATCGCAGTAAACTTCATCCCACAATAATTAATAATTTATTCGGAACCCAGCGTTTCAGGAGCACATGGACTCATTATCAACCGAGTTACCAACTGAATTATAAGAATAAAAATGTCAGCATGTAATATTTCTACGTATGCTTAGCGAATGCTTAATTGCAAGCTTTTAGAACCGTATGTTTAACAAGGCATTACGGCAAGAAATCTAGGCGCAAGTGTGAGATTGGGGGTAATTCTTTATTTATTGTTATATATTATTTTATTTTTACAATTCAGACGCTAACTCTGTTGACAATGACAGTCCATGTGCTCTTAAAATGCTGTATTCCAAATAAATTAGGAATTTGTACGATGTAATACTTGTGAATTACACAACCCCACAGTCCTCCAATCCTTGTTGAAGATCTATGCTGGCTAAAAATGATTGGTTTAGATTTACTGTTTTGTTATTGGGGTACTAAAGTAACTATTGTATTTCTCCATTTAAAAATATTATCAAGGTATTTAACATTAGATCTGATAAAACTAACATTATCATATCGGTCACTTATTAAAATTAGGTAAATATGTATATATTTTAATTCATAGTGTTACTGAAAAGAATCAGATTTCATTTAATTTCCACAAACTCATAGTGGTAACTAATACTTTTTTTCTAATTTATATTTAATTGGAAAACTTTCTATGTTATTTTTGCAAATTAGTTGCCTTCTTAAAGCAGAAGTAACAGTTACATTGCACTAGAAATATTTCTAAACGCAAACGGTCTGAATTGATATTTAAAATGACTGCAATTCATTATATTGTGATGTATTCATTTAGTCGAGTAGTGAAGTGTAATTATTTACGCGGAGTGTAGTCCATTGAAGAAATAACAAAAATAGTTGTGTAATAAAGTGAAAAGTGTGAAATCAGGCTAAATTATATTTGTCTATTTCAATGATACTATAGCACCTTAACTATTTAGCCAAAGATACTTCAGTAGTTTATTCCTTTTTAGGTCGTATCATTTCTGAAGGTTCCTTGATAGTGTTAATTATTGTAATTTTGAAAACTGCGAAATTATCAGCACCACATACAGTTAAGGGCATGAATAAATGAGTAATAATTAATTGTTTACCCGTTTAGAATATCAATTTGAATAGTGAATGGCAATACAGGATATGTACTTTGACTTCTCCATAATAATACAATTGCTCTACCAAACTAAACACTCTGTAATGTTCTGTATTAACTCTGATTTCTTCATCTTATTGGAGGTTAACATTACATTAAAATATGGAGGATGTGAAAACTAACTTTTAGTGTTATCAAAAATAGGTTTCTTTTTGAAAGTATTGTAAGTAAACTTCCTTGATCATAACCATGAAATGCGATTTAAAGTACTGAGTAGAATTAGAAATTATCTTTCTATTTAATATCGATCAACTTGCATCGTTATATATCAGTATGTTTTAACAGTGGACTTTCACAACTCCCTAATTTTTAACATTTACCTAATTACATATTTCAGTTCTTTCACTGAATGAGATTCATCTTGTGCCTTATTTTCTGTACTGATCATATTTAGCATTTCCCTTTTCGAGAACTGTGGAATAATTTGTAATGTAATGAGAAATTATTTTTTTACAAATTTATACCTAACGAAGTATTTCGATTGTTTCTAGAAAATTCTATCAGCAATTCTTGTTTCAAGGACGGTAGATATTGATTTTATTTTCAGTACGCTGTAAATAATGAGTATTTTTTTCTCATTTCCAGTAATTGATATGCAGTGAGTATTTTTTTCTCATTTCCAGTAATTGATATGCAGTACACTTCTCTCTATTGTGTATTGTATTAATACGACCTTTGAACAACGTGCAAGTTCATGTAATTATTTGTACATAGTTTGCTAATTATATTTAATTTTAATTTAATTGCGGCTGGAGTCTTGTGGTATTCGTTAACATCCTAACATAAACATTCTTACAATAAAAATATAGTTACGTTGAAATTTTAGCTACTGATTCTAATGAAGTAAATAGAGTTGTAATATGTATTAACTGAAACAAGCATGGAATTGGCTATGATAATTTTATTGTCTAAATTGTGAAATTCCAAGTTCCAAGCAAGTTTTTTACATACCACTTTATTTTGCATAGATATACTTAGTGAAGTTTCTTTAATTTAACAAAGATAGTTGAATAATTTTTTTTTAATATCCTCGGAAACTTATGCATTAAAGTTAATACTAAATTACAAAGTAAGCCAAATGAAGAAGAAAATAATATCGGAGAGATTTATTTCATTTTTTACAAAAATATTTGCATTTAAAACATTTTTCTAGATCAGTTTACATAAAACTAATAAGTAAAGAAGAAATTTGTAATTCTGCTTAAACACAGTAACGGGTTTTAGATCCTTTATCCAAAATTACTTAAGATTCGTTTCTTGTGTTTCTCCAAGGGTGGTTTTGGAACCTTTTTACCTATCGAAAACGTTTACTGCACTATCTTTGTGCCAGTTTTTGATGAGTGATTTTATAAAATTGTTGGTGACCTTGTTTTCCTAGGTGTGGCCCGGCAAGGTCTGCCTTTTTACAATTTATTTTAGTTTTTCCTTCTCGAGTTTGTAATTTACGTCTATATCATATCTAAGAATTGGCACCTAGATATTAATGCTCATGTAGCGTTTGTATTAATAAACTACATGCTGACGAACATCCTGGACTTACATGTGAAAAATTAAATAGCAAATATCCTGAAATTAATTCAGCTTTTAAGGTCTCAGTTCAGAATGTTTCCTTCCCGTTTAAAAATTGCTATCGTGCAACCGATATTTAGAAAGGAAATTATAACTTATCGTTTGGTAGTTTAGTTACATATATTTTCTAAAATAATTCAAAATGATCACGTGCGCTGCTGTCTTTTCGCTGAACCTGTCTAGCAGTCTTATGAAACAAATTTGGCTGCATATTCTAACTTAGCTGTTTACAGTAACAGTTTTCAAATATACTTGAAGATTTTCAAAATATATATTCTTAAATTAATTCTTTCTCCAAGAAATAATGAACTTGAATAGAATATTATCGAGCTGTGATTTTTTAATATTTTAAGCAGTAAGTTTAAGCCGTAAATAATGCTTTGAAGAAATTAATCAAGTGTTCAGTGCACTTAGTCATAAAAAAGCTAAAAACGGCAATTAGCGAAACGAATATTGTTTTTGTTCGAAGCAAACAAGATCGAAGAAGGCCTGCATGTTACTGTCAGAAGTATTCAGACAAACTCAAATATTGGTGTGAAAGCAATTGATACCATTTTACACACACAGCTTATGGTACGTAAGCTTTGTGTAGATTGGCTACCCTAAGTTTTGACTCCAATTCAAACAGAAAACCGTGCGGCATGATGCAGTTGTATTGGATCGCTTTAACAATGGATCATTTTATTGGGTATACATTACAGGCGATAAAACATGTGAATACTGCTATGATGTCAAAAGAAGGCAATAGTATGCAGTTCGGGTCTTTGAGAAGGAATCAGCCCCAATGAAAGTTGCTCGGGAAGAACAGGCGAAAAAGAAGACGATTATCACAAATTTTAGAATTATTGAACATGTTTCCACAGTAGCAATGGACGATCGTTGTGCTGTTAATAGTGAATGGTATATTACCATTTGTTTGCTTCAAGTTGTCCAAGATATTTGCAAGAAATGTTAGAGGAGATCATTTGGCATCAAGATAACTCTCGAATGACTTGGTATTTGAGTATCTAAAACATTGCAATAATGGGTCATCCGGCATGTATTCCAAACTTAATATCTAATGATTTCTTCGTATTTTCGGTTGGAACAAGTTACATGGTTTACGTAATAGAGCTGCTGATGAAGCGATTGACGCATTTTAAAATAAGTAACCTAACGCGGGAAGATTGGAGAAAGTGTTTTAAAGACTAGGTTTCACGGATGCAAAGATGCATTAACTGCGGACGGGAAGAATTACAAATAAACGTGTTTTGTCAATTAATTGTGTATTTACCAGGCTCAGCCGAAAGAGAACAGCCCACGTATGAACAAAAATGTCGCATCCTACTTACTGGTTAGTTACGTTTAACTTATTATCCACAAATCAGCATGGTTCTCTTCGAAATTGACTAACTGATACAACTTTGTGTAATGTAATTGATAGTATTTGCCTAATTCTGAGATGCCTTGTATCTCTGATCGATTTTCCGAAAGACTTTGATTGTATTAATTTAATTATTCTATTTTATTGTAAAAGATAGAAATTTATGGCATCACCTGAATAAGCCTAGAGTGGTTTAGAGACGGATCATTAGCACAGAATCATCTGTAGCAGTGTTCAGTCAGATAGATATAGTAATACTATAGGGGTGCTTCAAGGATCCATTCTTGTAGCAACTTTATTTTCGCTTTATATAAATGACTTACGAGCTTCATTAGGTTGAAGTTCCAAAGTAACATTATATGTCAAGATATAATACTTGTGGTTTCTTTCCAAACAATCAACTTATTAAACTTGCTTAGACACCAAGGCTACTCAGACTATTGGTCGAGCAACATATGAATTGGTCAAAACATTTATCTGGAATTTATTACGATTTGCAGAATTTAAGGCAGCGTTGCAATTTTACTATCTTAAAGAGCGTTTACTACTCCAACTTTTACTCTACTTTACGAAAAGGGATATCGGATTATTAGTGGGATTCAGTTAGGAAAGTTCTTGCAAATTAGTTTGTTTTGTTTGTAAATATTACCATAAGCTTGTTGCAAAGCCCTTACTTACATGAATATAATACAGAAAATATGGATTATCTGTTATCACCTAAACACAAAACAACTTTCCACAAATATTCAATTTATCGGGGTGTAAACTATATAATAGACTGCCCATGTCAAGCTTTATCTATTAAACATAAATTGTTTAGTCAACGATTATATGCATTATTGTATCCATTTCTATAACTGATTAAATCTATATTGTGGTGTGATAGTTACCTTTGATTTAAGTATCTTAATATTTCGTGATATTATCCGAAATAAATGTAGCGGTATTGACAGAATAACGCCTTCACCATACTGTTTCAGAAATGCATTTCTGGGTAATTCCTAACTTTTATCGTAAACGTTAATAGAGGATCTGCAAAATTTTATGGAACTATAGAAATTTCGTTGTATTAATACTTTTCTTACATAAAATAAACACAATTCCGGACAAAAGTTTATTCAGGTATAATATCTGTAAAATATCTACATTTACAATAAAATGTACATTTAAAACAAAAATAAACATTTCTTTACAGATCAGTCCTATAAGGTAATAACTGGTGTAACTAAAACTTTGAAAAAAGAATTTGTTTTATTTTTCTTTTGTAAAACAAGCCTAAACATTCGAAGTTGTACATTTCCGATTCGAATTTCGTTCTATATTCTAGTAAGTTAATATATAATTGCATACGAATATGATAATTTCTGATAGTTTCCAATAACATAATGAAATATTCCATTTGTTAATTAAACACGAATTTGAACAATATATACTTTTTGGTTGTTCCTTTTTTTGCTAAATATATCGATATTCAATGACTTGAATAGAAGTAACTACATCCTATTTACAATGTCTCACTTTAAAAGGATTATATCGGAAGCCATAATAATTCTTTTCGCTGCGAATACGCTTAACGAAAAGAATTATTTTAGATTCGTTTAGAAGATAAACCGGTTCTCAACAATTCAACCGGCAGTATATTTAGGCAAAAGAGATATAGAATTCTTGTTATACATAACATATATTTATATATTATTAGAAGCTAGTTATTTTTTTCTCGGGTAAGCTATCTAGTGACATCGATTTTAAAACATTCCGATAAGTGTATAAATGCGTTTCGGATGCTGGTTAGGCGCTTCTGTTTCCTTTCTCAAAGCAGACATCTGTTACTTTTCGAAAGCGGAATTCTATATCATTGCATTATGCCTTGTAGATTCGTATTTAGTTAGATGTTTCTAACGCAAAGTCACCTATTAAACTAAATTGGACGGCTCCAACGGGATTTACATTTAGTTAGTATTGGTCGCGGTAGGATCATAATGCTTATAACATCAGATAATAAGAAATATATCAAAATGTGATCTGCATACATAGAAAAAAATGCATTAAACTAAATATACTAAATTCTTAATCTCTAAAGATACACTTCTATTGAAATATGTAATGCAAGTGATTTACTTTACTAGCTATAGATATTAAATTTCTACTAATTTTTGATTAATAGATCGTTTTGATTCGTCTACAATAAACTTTGCGTTAAAAACAAATATCATGTTGAACTTTACAATACTCATGAAAAGTTTTATGTCGTTTCTTTTTATTGCCATTTGTAAAAATATATGCTTCGTCGCTAAATTTTGCCCCTACACGCGTTTGCACATACGATTGCGTAAAAAAAATTACATTCTCATAATTCACATCCTCTTACTTAAAATATCACCATATTTTACAGACAAGTTCCGTCTGAACGTTGCGTCTTTCCTCAATATAGCGACTCAACTCCTTTCTACAATACCGTATGCCATCGATACAACACTACCTATTTACAATAATTAAAACAAAATAAAATATATACACAGTTCTTGCATTTTGGGGAGGGTTTAAACAATATATATTATTTCTTAACAACACTGCACGGATTCAGGAATGTAAGGGCCTAGGGTAAATACATTACTATTTATATTAAGCCATGGGATAATATATACACACATATCACTTTCATTCACAAAATCACACTATTTTTTGTTTGAACTGAAGCTGCCAGCAGCGGTTGCTTTACGTTAATCTCAGAAGAAGTAGTAGTATCGTCGATAATACGAAACCTCTGGATAAAAGAATCGTAGCAGAGGTACTTTTCGATTCGCCATCCTTCTCCGTTAAGGATTGCAGAGCGTCACCGTCATTTGGCATAACCTCGTTTTCGTCCCTGTTATCCTTATCAATTATCTTTGGCTTGGTAGTTTCCTCAATTTCAGGTGCGCTTATGGGGAACGTTTCCGTTACGGGAGTCATCTTCTTTGTAGTTGCACTCGTAGTTGTAGTGGTAGTCGTAGTAGTGGTGGTAGTAGTTGGCACAAGGGTATAGTTATGTAGGAAATACACAGGACTGTATTCAGCAACTATATCTCTTAGCATGGCTTCTCTCAAATTATCTTTAAGAATTCTGTCTTTCTTGTCATTTTTGTATAAAGATATTAACGTTGCACTGTAAGGAATATCCGCATCTACATATTTGGCTTTCAATGTTACATTAACAGCAGTTCCCGGTATTAATATATATTCAATTTGATGTACTTCCTGTTGTTCACTTCCCGTAATCACTCCCCATTGCAATTCTGTAGGTGATCTATTCTTTTGGTAAACATGTAACGGGAGTCCTGTTATGAGTCCATGACCATGTCCCCAACTAACTCTATAAGTATAATTATACGGAATAACAGAATCTACTTTAGCTGTGGTATCAGATTCATCGTCGTTCTTCAAGATCGCTTTTCCTAAAATCAATTCTTGAAGTGGCTGTGGCTTATTAGTATCGTAATATTTTATATCGCGTAGCTCGTAAGCGTATGGCTCTGTTTCAACTAGTACTTCTCCATCTTCAGATTGTTCTTCTTGGTTCTTTTCATTAACGAATGTGTACTTTCCAAAACCTTTGTTTGGATCGAAATAACCTAGGATATGCGTCCATTTACTGTCACTTGAAAGACGTTTTCTACCAACGTAATTCTTTAACGGATCTTCCCCGCCTATTACGGTGCCTTGAGGTTCTTGAGTGTATCTATCTCTCATTACCCAAGATAATCGAGCTGTGTTTTCAATGTTGATTAGGATTTGGTAGTCCTCCATATGGTGAACCTGACCGAACGATGATACTAAGCATTTTTTATCAGATGGCCGTAAATGCCCAGCAACCCAAGATGCTGCTAAACGAGCTCTGCAGACGTATACACGTTTTTCGATGTCTCCGTCTAAGTCTGAAACAAATAAAATCGTTAAATTGCATTTTTTGTTTTTTTTTTTTGGGATATAATATTTTTAGTTAGTTTTTTTTAATTGTTGTTAAATAATAGGACAAAATTACCAGTTTCATAAGCGCCAACGACAGCTTCATTATATTCGTTGAAATGCTTATCAGCGCTGACCCAAGTTAATGCGGTCGATGTGACAATTTGTTGGAAATTAGCTGCTAAAGTATAAGCTGAGACTGATTCTGAGCTGCTGTACGGTAGAAGTATGGAAAGACAACACAATAGTGCCAATAACGATATACTCTTCATTCTCAATCTGTAACAAGAATAGAAAGCTTTAATAATTCTTCCTAACAAGTTTTAACATTTGGTTTTGCTATGAAATGACGTATAGTAATATATAAAAAAAAATAAAAGATGCTCAACTTAGAATCTAATTTCATTTGGATTTTAATTTAAAAATATGACAAAATATGACATTGTCTTTTCTAAACATCATCCACTCTCTCCCTTCTTAACGTTCAAGAGTAATTTGCTGACACAACAGGATTCCATTATCTCAATACCACATTTTCATTCTCAAAAACTTGGTGGAAGAATTCAGTGTTTATCACTAATGTTGCCCATATTTTCGACAAAAATCTAAATGATAATGGAGAATGTGCATTTTAAGGAGTATATTGGAGCCAACAGCGTTAAATGTTTGAATCATATCCATTTATAGGTTTTGTAATTTCCTGCTTCGTCGTTTCGCAAGAAACTGGTGAAAACTTGAACCATGCATACCTACGTTGCTTTTTACCGCGCTGTTAGTTTGGTTTCAAATTTCTAATCATTTATTTCTCGTTGGAAGTACAACAAAAACACCTTCTGTTATTTTTCCTTTTGTTATATTTGGAATCCAAATACTTTAGCAACGTTCATTAGCCTCAGTTTTATGTGTGGAGGTAGTATTACGATATTTCCTTTTTCCACTAAAGGCTAATGATGTATATATTCTTTTCTAATATGAAACCCGTAGTATGTGATGTAATGGCTTTTCCTCTCACGACTATTACAAAGATCTAAAAAGCAACAGTAGTTTTGTAATCTGGTTGCACACCCAAAAGTAAGTGCAATAAGAAATATTTCAGAAATAATCATCACACTTCATCTTCTGTAACAGAATGTTAGGTTCTCATAAGTTTCTTTCACAGAAACACCATAAACGTATGGGAGGTTTTCCTTATGTAACGAGACTGCTTTTAGGCTGGTGTTTCACGTATCTATATGGAATACCTTCCACGAATTGGCGTCATGGTGTATTTCGAAAGCTAAGAAAGAAAAGTTTATAAATATCACTGCAGTAGATTAAATTGCCGCCCATGTTGAGTATTCAATCTTTCCAAAGTCAGTATTATGATCAATTGTAGTTAAACTCTCCTCTTTTTCTTTGTTAATTGCTCGTTGATGACGTGAATGGTATTCGTCATATTAAAGTTTTTGAGCTGACACTGTACCCATGTTTTCTTTTCTTATGACTGTTGAATCCCACAATTTTATAAAGGCGAATATAACAACCATTAACATGTTTTTGTTTTCCTCTAAAGAATGTTGCCGTCCAGGTAGCCTATCTCTTAAATGTTTGGAGCATGTAGTAAGTATTACATGAGGAACCCATGGTTTGTCCTAATCTTTGACGATCATCATCGAAGTAAAGTTCATAACCCCTACATATTATCGACGCTAACTTCTCACTCTTATGCATGATCGCATCTTTAAGCAACTAAATTAAAATCTAAATATTGTTTTTGATATGTACTTTTGCGTTTTAAAAACGCACTCAATGAGTATTTTCTCCGCAATTAATATTTTCGAATAATATGTACTCTACGCATCAATTACTACTTATGGGTAAAATCTTTCTTTGCCAGTATTATTGAACTAATGCGAAACGGTAGCGAAGTTTTGCATGGCAAATTAATTCACTTAACGGTAACCTACCGTAAGACCGAAAATGCTAAATTTGTATTCCGTCGCTTCTTTCAACCCGAATGCCCGTGTAATTTACTGAAGACAATGTAATTACGATACAGCGTGTAATGCATTCTGTTAGCCGGAAATATTGTGCGCTTACCTCACTTCCAGATAAAGAAAAATGAATTTCCCCCGTCTTTTGTGCTTCGCTAGGCGAGAATTATTTATTAGGGCTTACGTCATAAAATCTAATTTGAAGTTTTATCTTGAGGGGTATATAAATTCCGGAAGGATAAGAATTGCTTTTAAATTTGCGCCCGCGGTGGAGATAATGGAATAAGCATGAAATATGGTGACTACGAATTTTTTGTACGTAATTTATGTACTGTAGAATAAAATAGATATGTTTAGATTGTGGTTGTTTTCAAACAATTATTAACAGAATTTTATAGAAATGCACACATTTATTAGTATTATTAGTATTATTTATTAGTTACATCGGATTCTATTTTTATTACACATATATATTTTCTTACCTAATTAAAATAAAAAGTGCATTAGCGACATAGTAGGCAACCAGTTATATCCTTACCATTTTACAAGCGTGAAATGTCGAGCTTCTAGAAAAACCCAGATTTATTTTATTAATCTAAATAAAATAACTATTCTAGAAATCTGCCACTGCGTTCGGGTCAGGTTTTGTATGAGGATATAGGATATTAAGTTTCATATTGTTCTTTCCTTAAAAAATAATAAATTATAAGTGCATAACTTTCATTGACGAGTTTTCTTTTAAAGTTACACAGAGGACAAATGCATGTGTAATTTTAAAAGGAGAACTCGATATGTTACTATGAATAATATGATATATTTGCAAATTATTTATTTATTATATAGAAAAGTATGACTCACTTTAGGAAATGTTACGATACCATTAGTAAGAGTGGTCGCGTTTGTATGTGGGCTATTATCTAATCTTATTTATATAATGAAAAACGGTAATTTTAATTTTCCGAAATAATTATCAAGCCACAACATATTTTTTCAACGTTAAGTATCCTTAATTTGTAATAATTTCCGCTAAGAACTTTCTTTTTTTAGACATTAAGTTATGGTTGCAGTTCTCAGAAAAACTGTATAAAACAATGTTGATAGCTTCAAAGGAAACCGGCTATTATAGACATCCGCGTTTTGTCTTCTCTTTTTCCATCTTTTAGAAACTCACATTACATTACGCACCTTACACTAACCTGAACATGAATCAGTAATAATCTCTGTGTAATCCGGTTCCCTTTGTAAAGATATATAGTGTCTGTATACATGTATCCATGCACCAAGCGTTTGCATTCCATCCTTTTAACTCCCCTAGAAATCCATTCATTCGAATGATATCACAAATATCCGTTGCCATTGATTAGTTTGGGTTAGTTTCGGAGCAGTGATGCTTTATATGCGCAGAGAATTTAATTAATTTCGAAATGCGTTTGTTTCCACCGCAGCGTTTTAAATATTGTTGGAGTATTGCCGATTTATCGTTACGTTTCCGAGTTGTGGTTAGTAGGAACCAAGAATTAATAGTTTTGTTATGATAAAGAAAAAATATCAGATATATAACCTTCATAAAAATCTATCAAATTTGCTGATAGTAGTGGTAGTGTATACTATAGCACTAGTCAAAATAAAAAATACCAAAAAAATGCAACTGTATTTAAATTTGATTCGTATAATGTTACGTTCAAATGATGGTTCATTGAAGATGTTATTAAAAACTTAATGCATTTCCTAAAACTAGTTTGTTATTGATTATCCTAGTTCTCCAATATTCGTTGGCGAATCTTCTAAACGAAATATTAACTCTTTCATTATACCTCGAATGTGTCGATGTCTGTTTTAGAAGAAATTGTTCTGCTTTCCAGAATAAAGTTCGGCGATTTTTTTTTAAATCTCTCACAAAAGAGGTAATGATATTCTATTGCGAGTAACTACATGTTCATTGACAGCCGTAATGCAATAGGAACCAATAATGCTATACCCACATACAGTATACCAAATGGTAACTCGAGTACCGTGAAGTGGTTTCTCTACAATAACATCTGAGCGTTCAAACCCAAGGAATCGAGTTGTTTGTCTATTTATTTAACTAGCCATTAACGTGAACGTGACTTTCGCCTGAAAACTATACATTTCTCAAGAAATCGATACATTTGTGCACTAGCCTCAACACACGTCCACGACAGACTTCTCGTGCACGTTTGTTCACTCAACGTTTAGTCATTGTCCAGTTTAATAAATTTGAATATTCGATGTATGAAAGTTTCACTGATATCCAGTTTTTATGCAGTCCGCTGTAGGCTTCTTTATGGAAACTCCAAAACCCGCACAAGAATACGTCCTTCATTACTACTGATATACACTATTCTTTGACAATCTGAAGCACCTTTGCGCTGTCTCAAGATACTACCAGTGCACTGTTACTCGATTAACCTTTGGTAAACTCATCAATTCTCGTATGATCGAAAATGGTGTTTTAGTTATTAGAACCATTTTCAAAATGATTTTAACACCAGCGTAGTGCTACCATGCCTAAAAACGTCAAATATGGCAAATGAACATCGCACAAATAATTCCACAGCGCTTTGAATTTGATGAATACCATATTTTCGTGAAAATTAATCATTTTTCTTGTCTAAGACATTATTAGATACGTAGGTCCACAGGAATTTCTTCAAATATACTTGCTTATGCGCTACTTTAGTTTCCTCGAATTAGAGAGAAGTCTCAAAACTCCTAATAAACAATATATATAAATCAGAAACTTATGTGTATGTATATTGAAGGAAAAGTTGGTAACGTTTTTGGTGTCCAGTGCAAGGGTGCCTTGGGGAAATATTCTAGGCATACGTTAGTTGTTTCCGTGAATAACTTTTAGATATATAAATTTGTGCAAAGAATACCTAAATTATTGGCAAAAGAAATAAAACGCTTAGCGCTTTTTTGGTATTCGCTTGACCAACTTTTTTCATTTCAATCGTATTCGCTTGACCAACTTTTTTCATTTCAAACCTTAATGCAACAAGTAGTAGTCCTTAAATATAAACGTTTTATATTCAATAATAATATATACTACAGTTATAATTGTAGTTATAGTTGAAACATAAAACTAATTATTATTTTCTTAGCGAACCGTATTTAAGAAGCAATTACACGTATTTAAAATATAACAGCTACGGCTATCTATTTTTTAATTACTGTATAAAATTTGAATTATAACGTCAATTTAAAACCAAACTTTTACATAAATATTTTTGTGACAGTTCCTTCCTTAGAGGCAGTTCGTTCATTTACTTGACATTTACTCCATCTAATTTTCTTTTCTTGATCTTAAGACGCAGAACGTTAAGAGAGGTGGGAGTTCAATATCAAACTCCCTGCCGATTGTTTAGTGCTGATGCATTTAACCGCCATTTTAGTAAATCGAAAGAAATAGAGTAATATTTCCAAAGATAAAAATATAAACGTTAACAGTGATACTTTTACAGTCGTAACGTTCGTTCAACATACAAAATTAAGGAAAATTTCTATAAACACAGAGAAGATTATAAAGTAATTCTTCTAAATACTGCCAAGTTTGCCCTAACAAAAATTAATCCTAAAAAAATCTAGCTCTGTTTATTTTATTGCCATACTAACTAGCATCAAAATAAATTATATCTAATTATCACCTAGAATATTTAAAGAACATAATGAAACGTGCGAAAGTATGAAACGTGTAGATGTGTACATAAAATTCGATAACAAACATGTATTCGACATAGAGCACACATTTTATTAATAATCGTCGCAATTTATAAACATCTGTTACATCATTGTTATTATTTTGTTATGTTTTCCTTGTTAATTGGTTTGACCTACATAGTTTTTTCTACCATTTGAAACAATTACTACGACATCACGAACTCGTTAATTATTTTCCCAATTGTCATGAATAAATATGTATTTTGTCAACGCACCAAGTGCAGTAGAGCTTTTTTAAAGAAGTATAGTTCCATTTTCTATTAAATTTAATAAAATTATCTAAACATATTTTATACATACATATGAATCCTCAAAGTGTGTCCCATTATGTTGAAATTAGCAGCTGCAATATAATCAAAACTGGTTCGAAACCAAAATGTGAAAGATTTTGTCAAAAACCAAACTCTGTAGGATAAAATTCTTGCTCCCAAAGTGCGATAGTAAGCTATTACCACTCTAGTTAAACCCAAAATACAAGGTGTCAGAAGTATGAGACAATCTGGCATAGTATAAGTATAATGGTACGTAACCTAAAACTCGTAGCATACTATGGGGTCTATCTTTAATTGTTAATACCGAAGATCGAGCGCAACTTGATCGAAGTGTGAATGTGCTATTTATTCATAGTGGTTTCCTGCCTACTAATATGTCCAAATTTACAGTGCATACACGATAATGATCTATCAGAAACAAGAAATAAATATTAAAAGGGCATTGAACTGCCACCTGCAAGTATACATTTGCAATGAATGTTGCGCCTACTTCACAAAACGGTCCTTTTTAGGACCAATTATTTATTGTAAAAAAAAAGTGCAACTTACGTAAGTGAAATGCGATTTAAATGAGTAACTAGTGCATGTGCCTAACTTACAAATGAGCTTTTCTTGCAAAATCTTTAAAAATTGTGCATCAAGGGGTTTTCAATCATATATTACTACAGCTATTGCATATTACTAGTTTGCCCCATATTTTTAGCTAATCTTGCACTGGTAAATACATACAAATCAAACGTACAACACAGGCAATATATAACTTCGAATGTAACTTCTCTATCAGAGAAAAGATTGTGAGCCTTAGAAGATCTGTATGGCTCGAAAAGTGTTTGCAAAGGGCATCTTAATAAGAACATTGAGACGTGCGCCATTTCGGTCTGCCGAATGTTTTGTGAGACATAGTTGATGGTTGCTATTTGGAAGCATTGATATTTATAAAAATGGTACGTACAATTTGGAAGAACGCTTATTAGCGAAAACGTATTACAACAGTGGTGAAAATTTTAGGGTGGCAATTCACAAGTTATGTGTATATCATTTTGGTGTGCATAATAGCCCATCTGAAGCAGATATTGAAAATTTACCAGAAAAATTTAAGCGGTCATTTTCATGGACAAACGAGAAAATCATACGCGTCCAAGAATCAGATATCAACTACAGCATCCTCCAATGAATTTTGAGGAGGAATTAGCACCTTTACGTGTATCAGATTCGATTGACTAAAAAACTGAAAGCGGCCGACCATGAACACAACTGGATCTTGGAACTAGCAAGTCACTGAAGCATTTCACAACAAAATCATCTTCAGTGATGAGGGGCACTTTCATTTAAATGCATTGTCGGATAGGATGCGCTATCAAAAAGTGGTAATTTGATATGTGTGGGCAGAAGGGGTCATTGAACCATACTTCTTTTGGAAATGATGAAGCTACGTCTGTAACTGTCAATGACGTTCGCTCTCGTGACATGTTGACCAGTTTTGTTTAAAGGGGGGACTAAACAGAATGGCATGACCTGCTACACCGCACGTGAAATAGGGACATTATTACAAAGTTCCCAGGGGCCCTATTCTCCAATATGAGAAAAGAAAATACTCTAGCAAGGGAAGCGGTAGATCTCCACACACAAATATTCTATTAACTGCAAAAAGTCGTATTCTTGAAACTACGAACGAATATAAATCAAAACGTAAACATTTCCACATTTCAAATTCATTACACATAAATTTCAGTACCTTGAATGTTGGGTGGTTCAATTCTTAGGTTGTCACAGATTAATTGTGGGTTAATGGTATTTAAAACTTTACTACACTTTTACTTCGACTACAGCAATATTTCGATCATTTCAAGAAAGACCTATATTTGATTTAGATTTTTAATAAAGCAAGCGTGCGATAGAGCAAACGCGTCCTTCCTAGCAAAGAATCTTGCCACATCTTCTTCAGTTTCTTGCAAAATCGCCTTCGATTAGAATTACTGCCCCAATTTTATCATAATTTACTTTCTTTTACTTACACGATATATGCACTATATAATGCGTATTAAATAACGAGCTCTGTAATGTAATTCACCTAAGAAGAAACAGACATCAGTTGTCTTCGTTCAGACTATCGAAGATTCTCCTAGGGATTACCGAAAGGACAAAGTTGTATCAGTTTATAGAGGAAGTGAAATTGAAAGAGTACCAAAATATTCAAGACATGGGAACCACGCTAACTATTCTCACAAAGTGGTCGTTCTCTTATACTCAAGAATGTGAGTCCAAGTAGTATCATCTCTCGTTTTGGAAACCAAAAGTGCCGGCCGCAAAGTTCGGCCAGTTTCTGTGGAGTTGTTTGAACGATCCTGACAATCCGGCAACTTGAGGAAGAAATTCAACGCAGCATTCATGATATTCAGCCGCCTTTACTTCAAAATAGCTTCCGAAATTTCGTTGACAGAACATACAGTAGCCAACAGAGCCGCGGAGATGATTTAATTGATACTTTATTCCAATATTTAGCCATTGCAAATCAATAAGTTTTGAAGGATTTCATAAAAAATGTTTGTTTTTAAATTTAAAATTCTTTCTTATTGAGACACCTTTATCTAACACTTGTCCGTATCTCATAGGTATTTGTCAGGTTAACGTAATACAGTCACCATGTTGTTATATAAGATATAATTGGCAGTCATCTTAAATTATCTCAACTACTCAGCCTTAACGTTATACACAAAAACATTAGTAAGACGTAAAACAGGATAATTTAATTAGATAAAATCGATAACGTGTCCGTGAGCCGAAGGCTAAACATTGTATTGATACAACAGTAACTAGTCTAAATAATGCTTCGTATACATTAATTGAACTACGCGACCTCGGCATTCATATCTTCACTTTCTGACCTAAGCAATTCACGGCATTGCACATTGCGGTTTGCATATCTTTAGAACCAATCGATCGCACGGAACTTTGCTGCAACTGCAGCTATTTATATTGTGTCACGTTTCGTCCTTTCACATCATCGTGTTCGATAAGAATTGTCGTTAAATTTAATAAAGCCGAATATTATTGTGAGAGTACGCGATGAATACGAAAAATGGGTGTAATTCAATTGATGAACCGTTTTATGACCAATTTCTTTGATGAAATTATGAATAATCGTTTCATGTTATTCTATACATGTGTTTACTCTGTGATTAATCGAATAAGCTTGATAACCTTATAAAGTGCATATATTCTTGTCGCTTGAAATGCGTAAAAGCGTGTATTACATGGCTACAATCCGCGTTTAAACTTCTTTTAATGGAAACGAATTAGTAGAGTTTTTATTAATACTAAAACATTATTGACCATATACACTACCGCTCAAAAGTGTTTAGGCACTCTCACTGACAGCAAAAATGTATAAAAACTCAGCAAAAATGTTAATAATATTTATTTTTTGTACAGATACACGTACATGAATAAAAATATATTAAATAAATGTGAAAATTAAAACGTTTAATTTAAATTTTGCTTTCATCTATATGACCTCCTCTTGATTTAATAATTGCAGCACACAATCGAGGCATTCTCGCAATAAGTTTTGCCAGAGTTTCTTGTGTTATTAAGGTCCAACTCGATTGCAATTTGTTCCACACGTCAGTAGCTGATGTCCGAGCCGATTTCCGTACTTCCCGATCTAGTTCTTCCCATAGTAACTCGATTGGATTCAAGTCGGGGCTCTGGGGAGGCCATTCCATAATTTTGAATTTTCACAATGTCCCCTACACTAGTGCCAGCAAAACAGCCCCAAATGATGATAGAACCTCCACCATGCTTCACGGTAGCAGCAATACATTCTTCTCTGGCACGTTCACCCACAGATCTTCTTACGAATATGCGTCTTCGGGTTCCGAACAGCTCAAATTTGGACCCATCCGTCCATAGGACTCTTCTATGGTCCAGTGTTGGTGTTCACGAGCCCATTTAAGTCGCTTTTGCTTGTTCTGTTTGCGTAGTAATGGCTTTTCATCGCAATACGTCCATGGAGCCCGGCTTTCTGTAGGCGACGTTTGACTGTAGAAACACTGACTAGTTTTTGGCGGCCAACATTTAATTCTGCGGTGATTTTCGGGGCTGTTTTGCGTCTATTTAACTTGCTGGTAACCACTATTCTGCGATCATCTGCAGATGTCGCTTTTGGCCTTCCACTCCGTCTTTTATTAAGAAAAGTGCCAGTTTCCCAATATTTTTTTACGTTATAGTCAACCGTAGCGTGGTGTATTTTAATTTTTTAGGCAATTTGTCGATTACTTAATGCACTTTTATGGTAAGCTATTATAAGCGCACGTGTTTCCGTACTAATTTCTCTTCGCGAAGATATTTTAAAAAGTGTCACATGATATTTCGCTCACGACGTAAATACAGTAAATACCACACTGCAACTGACAGGTTACAGATTTCACTATAATCTTCTAGGAAAGTAATTTAAACATTATTACCTACAATCTAACAGATGACTAAATTTACCCAGTAAATTCAGAGGGATTGTTATTGGTATTGCACCGTAATAAACATTTTATGGTAATCCGACCAAGTGCAGGCAAATGATAGTAAACCTTATGCGATACAATGGGTGTTTATCTTACTGAACTACATTTTAAATACGTATTTCATTTTATTATAATGTTTTTTTGGTAAACATAATACTATATGAATAATCCATGAAAACAGGTGTGCGTAAACACTTTTAAGCGGTAGTGTACTTTATTTCTTATTTATTAATTGAGTTTGCATTATGCCCGCAGATAACAGCATTAAAACCTTCCCACATTAATTCATGAAATAAAGGCATTGACGTAAAAAAAACTTCTGTGGAAGTTTATTCAAGATCGTTTAGAAGAATTTCGAAATGACTTTCCTTCAACCTTGTTTTTAATTATAATATTTTTCAAAATACACTCAACAGAATTGTTCCAATTTTTCAACAAACTGATAGTATAAGATGACAAGAAGGTAGTAGGTGACCAAAATTCCGGACAAAATAAGCGATTGATAATGTTAGACAAATAATGACGCACCAAAATATCAATACGAACCCTCGTATAACTTGTTTGGAAGAAATTTGGAATGAGTAATATTTTGGCTTTCAAATAATTTTAATGATGCCCTTTTAGACAAAGCCTTCGGACGAAGCATGGTCACACATCAAAAGGATACGTTAACTCACAAATCAGAATGGGATTACCACAAAACTTAAACACTGTGGCACTGGTATACTGAAACCACAACACTTCACTAAAAACTAAACGCACTTTTCAACAGTTAAGCTTCAGTTCTTGAGTACAGTATTACTGCTGAACATGATAGCTTAGCTGTCGAAACATGTGTCCAGTTTTCGACAAAGTGTTACGGGGAGATGTTGACATGTTCCAGTAATATAAACCTCAATAAATTTATCGGTCCAATTTTTATAATGGTACTTTAATGTAGAAAGATTTCGTCAAGAAATTCTCTTGATTTTCTTTGATAACCTTTATGATAATTAACTACCTTTGGGTTACTTTCAGCAAGATGGTAATCGTTTACTTCGTTTAGAATAACAAAAGTTACCATCTTGCGGAGAAATCTCTTGAGCTAAACTCACATTTGCGTGTACAACATAACGTGAATAATATAAAGTTGTATTGGGTATGCAAAAGTTCTGTTTTTTTTTCTTATTCTCCCATTCTGGTCGATTTTCTAGAATAACTCCCTTTAAACGTATTAGTTGTCGTCGGTAGACATCGCCAGTAACAGTTCCAGAAAGTTTCAGTACCACATGATATATAACGCCTTTTGTATTCCGCCAAATATAGAACATAACCCTATCAGAATGAATATTTCGGTTTGGCTGTGATGGACCAACTTCACCAGCTTTTTTACTGTTAAGATTTTCATAGTAAATCCATTTTTCATCTCCAGTCGAAAGTTTCGCAGAGAACCTTTCCTTTCTTGTCTTTTGAAAAGCATTTCATAAGTGAATTTTCAACATTCCATCAGTCTTTCTGTTGATTCATGTGGTATCTAATTTCTAAATTTTTGGACCATTCCCATTCCATGTAGGCGTCTACTGATAACGAATTGATCAACATTTAATGCGGCTGCCAATTGTTGCGTTTGTCTGTTATCTTCATCCAATAATCGTTGCAATTTTTTCGGTCTACCTTCACGTTCTGCATTCCAAACATCGAATAAACCTTTTTCTAACTGCTTGAACCATCTTCTGTACGCACTATCAGAAAAAGCATGATCACCGCAAGCTTGTACAAGTAAACGATGACTTTCAGCAGCGGTTTTCTTTAAGTTATAAAATATAACAAAACTTTCCAAAAATGATAATTGATACACTTTAATCAAATGATATATACTACGTTTTGAAGGTTATGAAGAGATTTTTCAAAAGCATGTATTACCAGACTCACACAATATTTATTAGAAAAACGAAATTTCCTTTTGCATATACCCAATATTAAGGCAAGACTTCAATTTTCCATAGATATAAGTGCATTGACTTTTACACCCGTTAATTTAAAGAAAATGTCTATCATTCCTAATAATCTACGACAAAAAAAGATATTCTGATGTTGTTGGATATTGATTATGCAGTAATGAATAGTCTTATCCAAAGTTGTAAAGGTCACTATAAACCTTGTGTTGGTGATCCGTATGCTTAATTAAATATAGCAAAAAAGTAAGATATTTTCGGAAACTAATCGTACTAATACGCAGTAATGATGATATTAGTAATTAATAAGAAATAGAGAGATAATGTTGTAGAGCGCTTGAAAGTCTTGTTTTCTAAGGTCATATGTCAAAATAAACCACGTATTATGGCAAGCTTGCATTAATTAATTTACTGATTATCTAACTTGTAATTTTTTTTATGTGAGTTAGTCTGCTGTATACATTACATGCACGTAATCTAGATCAAACCAATTTTTAATAAGGCTTTTTTTGTCCTGCGTCAGATCCAACACATTTTAAAAACATCAGCTTCCTTTATCTACGCGGTGTTAATTTCTTCAGCGTAGCTGTGGGGCGGAGGTACTGTAATATGCTAATTCCTCCGGAAATTTCATAATCCAACATTAAATAAAGCAGACGTGGAACCGTTTAATCTCTTTAAGCATTAGAAAATTTCTCACTGTTGAATACATATTACGTTGTTCTTCCTGTGCAGGTTTAAACTTCCAGTTTTAAGCGCCTAAAATCCTTCGGAAAGATGCTTAAATCTTGACAGATTTATTACCGTATTAACCACGGGAAAATTGATGATTATAACACTTGAAAACTGCAGGTTTTCTACGATATTTTGATATCCAGAGAGACTTGAACGAAACATTGCGAGTTAGGTACCCGATATATATCTGCCTATTTCCAATTAGATTATTATTACCTGTCAATTAATATAGCGTAACCAGGTTATTTAATTACAGTTTCCATTATTTATGCATAAATAAAATGATGGTGATTTGGTTACTATGTTAATTTCCTACCGGGAAGCCAATTATTGCATTTTTAAGTTATCACAAAAACGTAATTTTAATTTACTGCTATATGTTAAAAAGTCAAGTTTAATCTGTACTTCAATCAGCTTACTCATGTACGTAAGTAAACAATTCTTTAATCTATTATGAATAATTATAAACGTGGTTTCTTAGTAAAGAGATGTCGTACTTCCCATTGAATCCAGTTACAAGATACGATATTTTTTGTAGACTGTTCGTACACAATTAAGAGAATAATAAGAGTCTAGATATACTAGGGTACGAGGTTTTATTCACTACGTAACGGTTTTCAAAGGTAAACACCTGGTGTTCGATACAATCGCCATAATATATGTACATAAAAGTCCCCTTAAATTCTGTAAATGTTACTGTAACTGTAACGTAGCTTTGGCCACTAATTCCTGTAATTTCAAGTTCTTCTAAGAACAGTAACAAAATTGATTGCAACTATTGTGAAGTATATATTTATGAAATTTTAAGAAACCTGACGAGTTGATAGAACTATGTATCTTTACCCGTAATTGTACTCTACTGAAAATAAATATAAGTACAATATACCGTATCAGGGACTAAAATGAAATATCATGAGGGACTAAAGTTTAAATACACAAACATCGCTTAAACTGAAGATAAAGCATTCTAACACAAATGCAGTATATTTAAATATATATATTTAAATATATATATATAAATATATATATATATAAAAATTGCTACATAAATAATTCGCCAGAATAAAAATATTCTTGCAAAAAGTTTAAATGCAATGCAAAAAGTATCTGCTTTCGCTAATTTTGATTAAATTGAAAAACGTTAATTTAAATTAATTAATTTGATTGGTCCGCCCTGAGCTTCAATGAGTTAAATTTATGTTTCGGATATCGTAATTTCTGACCAGGCCTTCGTTAGAGACTTAAGAGGTGCTTTGCTTTTTGAAGTTGTATGATCAATTATTCGAGCCAATAAATCCTAAACGTGCACCATCGGATGTAAGTCCGATGATTGGGGAGAACCACAGAGCTGAGCTGGATCATAATACAGTAACCAATCCTTCACCAAACACGCGGTATGCTTGGGGCCGTTGTCCTATTGGAATATTCAATCTCTTCCCAGACCCAATCCACAGAAGGTTGCAAATGTTCCTCCGGTATACTTTTATATAGGTGCCTGTTGTTGTTATAATAAAAGCTAGATATCCTACTCCAGCTGCTCCAATCATTCTCCAAAGCATCACATTTCCGCCACCATGCTTAACGGTAGGTATTAAATTTTTGGTTTGAAATGCTATGCCGGACTTGCTCCAAATTTTTGCCTACCATCGCTGTCAAAAATATAAAATTTAGATTCATCCGCAAATAGGACTTTTCTCCAAAAGTCCTCACCCTTGTCCATCCTTGTACTTGTTTGCAAATTGTGGACGAAGCCGCTGATTTTTGTCAAAAATAAGATATTTCTTACGTAGCACTTATGCTGTAAAGCTCTTTGTACAGTTTTTGGATGAACATGTTTGTTTGATACTGCAGCAATACTATCGGCCTAACTTTGGCATATTTATTTTTGGGATTTTTGCTCACTTCCGTTACAATGATACTAATATCTCTGCGAGAAAGTTTCTTGGGTCGTCCAATGTTGGGTCTACTTTCCACTGTTTTGTAAGTTTTATATTTTCTTATAATATTTTGCACACTTGCCAATGACAAATTCAAAACTTTGCCTATATTTCGATAACATTTGTCGTCTTCAAAGTGTATAACAATTAAATTTTTTACGTTAGCCCTATTTGCTTTCCTATGCCTATTATTTTGTTTACAAGTCTACCGACAATAATGAAATCCGGAATAATATTGAACAAAAATGAGTAAGTGACTAAATCGGCAAATAGAACGATACTTCATTCGGAAAAACTAAGAAAAATTGCTGCACATTTTTTGGATTGTATTTAAACTTTTGCCGAGCGTATTTTTACTATTTCTAGCGAATTTACAGTTATTTATGCGATAAAATAAGCTTTTTAAGCTTTCATTAGTGCTTATTGTTCAATTATAAATAAACTGCATACTTACATTTGCGTTAAAATGCTTTATTCTTATTTTAAGTAATGTTTGTGTATTTTAATTTTAGTGTATTTAGTCCCTCAATGTAGTTGCAACTTTGTATGAAATCTGACTGAAAAACAATGAGCGGATCCAATGGTAGTGAATTATTTGAAATAATTGCCTTGTTTTTCTGGAACTATATGAAAAATATATTGGTAGTTAAAGGCAGAACTATGTGTGCAGGCACACGATATTTTAAAATATGTATTTGTTTTGTTCAAGAATAGATTGTTTTGTACAAACATTATTTGTCCGTCAATCAGCTCTTATTTGCAACAGCCTTGAACTTAAACGTAATCATAAATAATACGTTTAATGACGTCAGCAATAAGCGCAATCTGGGGTGACCTAATTTATTATGATGCGAAAATTACAGTCGAAATTGCACGAGGGAGCTAACTTAAAATTTAAATGTCCTTGGTGATATAAATTTCGACGGTGAACTTTCCTTTAAAAGAATTTTCCGGACAAAGTAAATTGGTATTTTCTGCATAATTCATCCGACATTACGAAATTGACTTTCATTTTTAATTTTTTTGTATTCCATTATTAAAACATCTGATGTTCCTAGTAGGCGCAATGCAGTTCTTAGCTAAGCTTAGATATTATTTAGTAGAGGCCATATTCATTAAGGACAATTTATAAGCTAACCATTATCAAACTGAACTATATTTAAACCAAATAAAAAATCCGTGACGCATTTAAAGTGGCGTTTCCTCAATTTTTTAATAAAATATTTTCTTGTACTTACATAATTTCAATCGCATGCATGTATTTAGTTTATTTACGGTTTCAATATGTATTTACATGCGTATTTTACTTCGACGGAAATGCAGAATATGGATGTATACATTTAATTTTGAAAATTGAATGGGCTTGTCATTCATTCGGACTTACATATTGAAATTTAGATTTATGGTTTCAATTCCAGTATTTGCAGATAGATTAAAATAGGTCAAAAATGAATTTCAATTTGCGGCACCTCAAGAATTTTTTGAAATACCTATTTATTCAGTATATTTAACCAAATTAACTATTAGCTAAGTATTAGCTAAGAAACTTTAAACTTAAATATTACATATTGTATTTATCACTTGTAAGTTAAACTATAAATATTAGATATCTGTTTATTTGTTTTTAAACAAAGTTTAATCGATAAATCCATGTCACAAATCAGCTGTAATGATGCCAACCATAATATTCAAAATTTCAACTTAATTGAGAAACCGAAATTGAAAAAAATATTTAAAAGAAATTTTTTAGCGATTACAATATACATAAGTATGTCCATACGCTTGGGAACAGATATATTGTTACTATATCGTAGAAGAGCTTAAAAGTACAAAAATATCTACATACGAAGATGAAGAACTTAACTCTCTGATCACGAAGAGCAAATACCTTTGCATAGTTTTCTGCTATAAAGCTTTTGCACCATATTACAACTCTTGTAATATAAAGCCATGACGAAAGGTTTAGAATTTAAACAAAGCTTATTTCTTGGAATATTCATCATAACATGAAAAATTACTACAATCGGTCTTACAGGGTTTACTAAAAGACCAAAGCATCGCCAACTGGAAACATTCTAAATTGAATGAAATTTAGAAGGATTCCAAAACTAATTTAATGGAATCTTTTGAGTTAAAGTGAATCTGGAATTTCGTTAAACGTGCTCTGAACACGTCTTATTTTTAACAAGCCCTAGCGAATATTATTTAAAATAAATTATGTAAGATAAGTAAATGGGTGTAATTATAATTCATTTATCCTAATAATCAAGCAGAATTTGGTAAACAACTCGTTAAATCACAATCCGTCTAAATTAAATCTGCCTAAGTAATAACTTTCATAATTAAACGCAAAATTTAATCTAATATCCCAAATTAAGTTTGAACCTGATTTGATTATCAAAATTTTAGGCAATGGTGTTGAATTATACGGCACTTTAATGATTTTTAAGCAGTTACGTAACAGCGTAATTTATACGATCCATTCTTAAATTCAATTTCGAAACTTCTTATGAATTAAAATCTCATTGAATCATTTTCCATATCCACGCAAATTCGACGCAGAAATGCTTTAGTATGTTTTCTTTTCAAGTTCAATGTCAATAACGTTCACGTAGTCATTCATCCATTATTCAAAATTAGCGAAAAACAGTATATTTTGAAAGTTCTACGCGTCTTCTAAATTTGGAAATAATCGTTAAGCAAAAGTATTGAAATTTAACCGAAAAGCAAAAATTTGGTGGTTATTCGTTTTGTTTCAATTATTATCAAGTTTTAAAAGAACCACCTGTTTATTTATTGTAACTTACGAACAAAACGCCGGCTGTTATTTTCCGTTGGATTGTTTTTAATTTGTAATTTGTATTGCTAATCGAAAAGGCAAACATGTTTTTTATTGGCTGATAAGTGTTAATACAACATTTTATTGTAGTGTTGTCTTAGAGGTTGTTATTTATTTGAATATTATGGACATAAATTTGAATTTTAGAAGGTCTTCTGTAATTTAATTGATACTCACGGGGAAATTGTTTTTGTTATTTTTTTTATTGTTTCATCCAAAAGAATTCCAGAAAATCTCCAAAAACCATCATTCGAAAAAAAAACATTTTTTTTAAGTTGACTGTTTTAAGAACATAATACCTATTTTAATTTTAATGCTTAAAAATAAAACTGGTGTATAAATACGTTTTTAAACTCCGCTATATTAGGAAAAATAGTAAAAATCAATAAAAACACTACTTACTGATTTATATTCTAATCATGTTACGAATATTATACAAGGGTTATACTCCTACACGGTTTTCTCTCGTAATTCGCACCTAGAAAGCACTTTTTTCTTTTCCCCAAGCTTTCAAAGTAATGCACAAAATACACAGGAACAATTAATAGGCATACAATAGGTGTTTGTGCGAAAAAAATACAGCGCACTTGTAAATAAAAGTAATCAAGTAATGAAATGATGCACTTTAGAAACAACGCACACAATTTTGTAAAAGAACGTGGAATAAAAATTAACAATTAATTAATTAACGAACACTGTTATAGGGGAATTAATACTTTGATACGTAATTACTAGATCACTTTTCCGATTTTTGATATTCTCTTGTATGATTGATGAAGATTGTATACGATTATTAAATGGATCGCTCTTAGAATCTCTTGATAACTTACTTCACTTTTCCGAATGTTTTTTAGACGTATTATATTCCTTCAATATCGACACGAGCTATCGCCGCTATAAACTGACGTAGAAAACACGGTCGGTTGCTTGCTTGCTGCTGGTACTAACGTAGAACGTTGCGGCTCCAACTGTAGCTCTGGTGGGGATGAATATACTGTCCCCCCGGTTACCCTTATCACACCGGAGAGGGTGCTTCCAACCGACCGCCCGGTGTCGTCATACGTTCAAATTGCAATAACGACGCTGCATCTGTCTGCAGTTTTAGGACAGCTTGGTACTTCTATCCAACGGTGACGCCAACAAAATCGAATTTGTAGCCTGCGTACTTTACGGGTTTTTTTCACTCTTTCAAAGCTTTATATTAAACTATATAATATGTATGGTATTAATTAAAAATGCATGAAGACATGTAGAAGAAAATACAGTGCACAAGATGTTCGAATAATAAATGAAAAAGATGTTAGAAAACCTAAAATTTAAATCGCAAGATCGTATATCAGTTGCATACTGCATTTCAACGTACAGTATAGAAGTTAAGTCTAGAGTAATATGTTTTATGTAAACTTATTTTGACCATTTGACATAATTGATCGTTTACTATTTCTTCCTATTATTTATATTTGTTTACTATTATCGTTTACCAAGTTCTTTTTTAACTATACACCGTTTTAATTATATGTACGCCGCTTTAAAAATAACTATTGTATTTGTAAAAAAATCTACCGACAGAAGGATTAAATTTAACGAATGGAACGTAACTCCTGTAAATCAGTAACAAAATTAGTGAATCAGACAGGTCTTCTAATTGGTTTTGGCAAACCACTATTTTTTTTAAACTCTCTATGGGAACTTCTAATAAACCACTTACGAGATAGGCGCCAAAATTCTCGGCCTGATATAGAAAAAAGGAACTTGGAACAATGCAATGAATTTTATTTTGCAATGTAATCTCTCCTATCTTTAAACATTTATTACAATGATTAATTAATAAATCTTGTAAAAATAGTCTGAAGTTTTTCCGTCAAAATGTTCTATAACAGCTGTTTGCAATTTACTGTCGTCCTTAAAATGACGCCCCTAAAGTCTTTTTTTAAATTAGAAAACAAATAAAAATCACAAGGAGCCATATCCAGACTATGCGGTGGATGTTTCAATTATTGAAATAATCGCACACCTTTTATCAGTTTTCCACGGCGTTTTGCACACATACTGTCCCATAATTTATGCAATAAAGACGCGTAATCACCTTTTTTGTTGATTGAACGATTTTCACCTTTCTGGGACGCGGTTCATCATTTCGCTGCCATTCCATGAACTCCCTCTTCGATACAGGATCGTAAAACAACCATTGTTTCATCCCCTGTGGCAATGGACTCCAAAATCAGTTTTAGATCGTCTCCACACATCTTGAAAACGACCGCGCACATTCGACTCGATGTTCACGTTAGAGAGCAGAAAGAAGTTGCCGTTGAAACATGATTCTATTCATCGAGATATGTTATCTCGCAAGATTATAGAACTTGAGCTATGGAAAATCCTCGTGAATTTGTAGAAACAGATTTACATTCCATAAAGGTGGGAATTTGGTTAGCAATATCAATCAGAAGAATTGTGGGACCAATATTTGTGCGCGAAGCCAATCGCTTGCGGAAGATACCGTGCCATATTAAATGAATTTATTCCACAATTATATGATCATGGAATATAAAACGGTTTCTTACACCAAAATAATTCACCTGCACATGTAGCAATAGACATTTAGCAACATCCGTGGAAATTCTTTAATAATAGGCTGATTAATTATGACTTGTGGCATCTTCGACCTCCAGATCTTACATTAGGTTTTTACTTATTAGATAGTCTAGAAAACAAGATCTCCGAAATAGATTACGTAACTCGGAAGAGTTACAACTAACAATTCAACGGGAAGTTATTAGTATTATTACAGATGAGTTGTAGCGTATCTTTGACCACTTAAATAGAGAACGTTTGTCTAGAACTGACTGTACTTTAAAATTTCTTTGTTTTCCTTGTAAATAATAAAATATTTACGATCGCTCGCATTTAAAATGCCTTAATAAATTTGTTATAGAGGATTAAAAAAGTTTTACATTCCCATTACGAATCATTGAAAATTATAAAAGAAGTAATATCCTTTCACAAAAAGTATAGCCATTTGCACACATATTGTTTCTGCATTACGGTTAATTTGTTGATTAAATAAACATAAAAATAAGGAAGAAATATAGAGAATGTTGCGGTTTATGAAAAGATTATTAGGATAAATTCACAGTAAGTGTGTTAATGGCTTCGAAGTATAAATTGAAACGAACTGTACCAACTTTTGCGTATATACTTTATTTATGTTCATCATTGCTGTTGCCAATGTTTTCTTCAAGCTATCTGAAGTATGAATACTGATGCTTGATAAAAGTAAAAGTTGCCTAATAATTCCAGATTTTGCATGCCAAGATTCTTTACAAAATATACAAATTATCCCTCATTTTAACTTTGTGATTATTTGTTATACATGTTACCGTTCAAGAAAAAAAAAGAAACAAACAAAACTTGCTCTAAGTACAACTATTTCAAACTTCAAATCTTTATTCATGTATAGTTTTTTTCTGCCAAATAATCTTTTGTTAGAAAACATCGATTTCTATTTGTAAAAACAAAGATCACTATAAACGTAAATGTAGTCAATTATAAGTATTATATACCATCTAGTCTCCCTCTTGATACTATAGTATTTTTATTTCGTAGATTTTTCTAAAATATATTGTGCTCAAAACAGATGTTCCAAGTTAAATGGTTCACCAGGTATGTACCTGTTTTTAGTTAAACGACAAAAAATGTTCGGATAAACGCTGAATTATAGGACAGGTACAAAAAGTATTCTTGAACATCAAAATTACCGGCTCCAATCTTTAGACCGTTGGGTCACTTACTATTATTAAAGCAGTAGACCCGTGTGATAAATGATAGAAAAGAACGAAGAAGGGTTTATAAAGAAGATCGAAACGAAGCAGACTTTTCTAAGAAATAAAAAGGGACCGAGCAAATCTTTCTATTTTAAATTTCGTTCGTAATATACAGGATGTAACTGTAATCCATTAAAAGTTTTACTGAAAGCATAACGTTATAAACAGGAATATGTTTGCACATTTTGCTTACATGAATGATAAGATCATTTAATCTACAGTTTACTTTTTGTTGTTTAATTTGTAAGTAGTAAAACAATTTTAGCATTTTAATGATTTGCTATTTCGATTGTACCTAGTCTATTCATTAATACTGTTTTAATTAGAAATACCGGTTGGTCCTAATAACTTTTGTTTGGAAACTCAAATTCACAGTTTATATTTTGTGGTTCTTTTAAGTCACTAAGAATTCTTTGGTGAAACTAGCAGATTAGTTTCCTTTAGACATTACGTGCAGTTATTGATGATTGTTCAAAGTAAATGAAAATGTGAAATCATTTTGAGCATATGCTGTTGTAGGCTTCCACTGTTGTTTTATTTTAAAGAATTTAGGTTTCCGGTTTGAAACCCCTTCGTAATTGCATGAGCTTGCCGACATTTCGCTCCCAGTTGCATGGACCTCTTTTCGGTTGCTGCATGGCGTATCGCTGCTGTGAGAAGAATGCAACAGCAGTTCTGCAGAAGCTCCATGCAACTGAGAGCGAAACGTCGGCAGAGTCATGCATCAACCCAAAAACCTAAATTCTTTAAAATAATTTTGAGGACTTTGGTTTTTAAAATTTCTTATGTTTTTACGAGAACATAAATAAAATATTGTTGAATGAACTAAATTTATTTCTATATTATGATATAACAGTATTTATAGTTAAACTAGATATAACATCTGTTAATAATTGAAAACATGTTTTATAATTAAACCAAATAATCAGCACCGTGATAAAGAAAAATTTATCTTGTATTGTAAAATTATCCGATCAATATATTTTTTACTTTCCTTGCCTTCCTACAAATTTGCATATTATTTATTTCGCTTTAAAATATGTTGGGCCCTATAATCACACGTCAAAAATGCCGTTCTTCACTTTTTGAAAATTGATTAATCGATTGCTGTTGGAGAAGAAGTTTTTCATTCTTCTTTCCTTTTTTGTTCTATATGCATCTTAAGTAAAAAATGTTCCAATATCAAGAAGGAAATAAGGCAGAAGCTATTTAGAATACAATAGTTTTCAATTTTATTTGCAGTATTCTGACTAACATGTGGCGACTTTGCTTTATGTGGGAGTGTATTAGATGAACCCAATATGACGTAGGCCCAATTTCATGAATATTGAATCATCAATTTTAATGCATCTAGTGTATTATTTACTTGTATATGTCAAATAATATAAAAGTGATCCAAAGGGGTTTCATGCAATATTTATCCTAAACACAACATCAATTGATATCGCACAGACGTTTTCAGAAATACATGTTCGATCATTTCACTATGTCGTATGTAATCGCATTTTCGGAATGTAAGCTGGGGTTCTCGTGAATCTCCTCTAAATTCTTTTCACGACAGAAAGCATAATTTTGTTTGACAACAAACTTATTTAATCCAAAACTAGTTTTATCCGAAAAGATGATGTGCTGCTACAATTATTATCAATATTAAATTGCTATAAAGCCTAATCAATAAATTCGTAATGTTTACGATGGTTTACTAACTTTGGTTCTTAGGTCACCAAAGCTTGTTAGGATGTAAATCTAAGCAGAGTCGATAAGTTTAGAAGTAAATTAGATTTTTAACAATTCATCGAATAGCAAGTAGTAGATGGATTCTAAGGATCATAGTTTTCGTGAAGTGCACGTTAAATATTTACAATAGACCATCTATTTTATATATTCTTTGGATCAGTGCTAACTAGTTTTGAGGTATATACTTCGCCACGACGAATTGTCTTCCTGTTAAACAGAAAGGAAAATTTGTCTTATAACATTTTAAAACCAAGATTTTGAATTTTAAGTTTTTTATTCGAAGGTTTCCTATTTTTAAATAAACTCCCTACATATACTGGATCTACATTCCAGTCAACGTTAATTTTTTCGTATTTGTATTACTGTTATCGATGATCTAGTTGCCTTTTTTCATTCTTTAAGGAGGTACATTTTTATGGAATGCGATCAAAACGTCGTCACGGTTCATTGGTACGCTATAAATTAACTACTGATCAATAAATTTTCAAGTCCAAACCGAAATGCCAGTTATTCGATGCCAACGAGATGCAATTAATTTCTTCTATTTGTTGCGATGGCCAGCATAGCTGACGACATCGGGATACGCGGTCAGAAAGGAATGCTCGCAATAATAAGAGTGAAAAATGCCGTAAAGAATTCGGTGCATTAGTACTATTGGATGTCGAACGATAATTCCGGCATCTTATAAACGCACTTGGACAAATATTTTTGATGTTTAATCGGAGTAAAAACGTATTGCGGTAGCACTTTTATGTTCTCGAAAACGTCTCTCTTAATACAAAGTAAGTACTGATCGTTTTCTCTTGGTACATGACTTTTATATCTACGAAAACGTCCTTAATATAACTAGCGACCTTTTTCTGTCGTGCATGCCATCGAAAATTAAAACGAAAAGTAAGTTTATTATGGTTGTAATTTTATCGTGAATATACCCGTATACTCTCTGAATTTCATGGACAACAGTTAAACCCTATTATAATTGACTGTTTTATTTTGATGTCAAGGTACCAAAAGAATGTTTTATCATTTTAATTGATAGACGTCTAGATTTTTTTCGTCTATCGTTGTATCCATTTAATATTGAATATAGGTTGAGCTTTTTTCGCTTGGTTCTTGATTTAGTTAAATGCACATATTTCCGTTATTGTTATTTTTAAAGAAAAAAGAATAATAAGCAAAAAGATGGATGATTATAGTGCTAACAAGGTAATCATGTCAAGTTTTTAATATGACTTGCCTTGATGGAGTTACGATATAAACTCTTACTTTTTAAAATGGGTAGCTCAATAGACCATGCTCTCATAAAAGACATCTCTTTGTCAAATTTTCAATACTATAACACTTAATACGGTTACTTTAAAAATTATAAAAAATTGGGGTATTTTTCTACTCCATCATGGAATTTAACTTACTGTATACTATAGAAGTAACTCTTTTTGTGAGTAAACTTAAATGAAAAAAAAAAGAGAGCAAAATAAAATACTAAAATATTAAAGATGTTTGTTCTCGATGATGATTGATACATAAATTAGATCTGTTCAGAAAATCTGAACAGAATTCGTCTATCAGTTCTCTCAAAAACTTCTAGTCGAAGCGCCTCTACTGCTTGATACCATCTGTACATTCTGTTTCTTAGTATATCTTATACATAACAATCTAAAACGGACATTCCCAATACAATTGATATTTTTGCATTTCTCTGGGATTTTTCTTTGTGTTGTATATAATTTTACAGCTCTTCGATTTCTTCAATTTCCAATAAAATAATAAGGAGTAATAGTGCAGGTAAAGAATTAATTAAATTAATTAACACTGAAACTTTCTAGCAAATTGGCATAGAAGTTATCAAGACTGTTATGTTAAAAACAGAATGGAAAATTGTATCAAAATGTAAAGCTGCTTAGGCTGAGAATATAAAGATGGCTCCTCGTATCGAGCAAAATGTAAACTGCAAATATACATTATCATTCATGAAAGTTTGCGCAAGCGGTAAAATTTTGAAAACATAATTATGTATGACAGAAAATAGAATAAAATAATAAAAAGTAAGGACTCAAAAAAATGGATATGTTTTCACCTTCAATTTTCATAAACCACCTCTGGTGATTAAAATAACTTGAACCACACGTGGCATTTTATTAATTAATCTTCTAAGCGCTTGTATGTATGTTAAGGTTACTCCAATCTTTCTGTAAAATTCGCTGTTGTTTTCAGTTAGACAGAGGCTGAATAGTTTTTTCTTATTTTCTTGTCCACTTCGTCTCATAAATCTCGTATATCCTGAAGAAATACCGTACTCCTCGAAGAGTCTCTCTAACCTTCTTTACATAGTGTTCCCAATTTTTTACTTTCCCGTTCTAGCCATACAAAAGTAACCCCAAAGCTTAATCTATCCATTTTCACGTTTTATTGCAGCTGCAGTGCATTTGCGTACCATTTTTTCATATTAATATACAAAGATTCTTCCCCTTTGTCCAAAGACCTTCAACTAGAACCCTTTGTCGAGAAGACTTTTACTCAGTTGTCTGTCGGCTAGTTGCGGTATCTTTGTGCCCATTATAACTGTATCTAACGGTTGCTACACTACAACAGTAATTTTCGCCAGCCAATTTCAATCGACGTTTATTGAAATTGGCTTCTTTTGAGCAGCATTTTGTTCGGGAAAAACTTGGTTGATTACGATCTTCTACAGATACTGGTACAGTGTAGAAAGTTTTTGTAGTTGCACATAGCCTTCTGCACAAAGAGTAATACTAACTGCACACTTTAGCAAAATTCTTTCACTCACCCAACCAAATTTAGAGCACACAATAACTGCAAGAATAATAAACAGCAACTTTGATAATATTTAAGCTGTGTATAGCTGTCAGCTAGTGAAGTGTTATTATCCCATACACACTCTTATCACCGTGTAATAAAACCCGTAAACTTGTATTGTTTTTCTAAATTTGTTGCATAATAGTATATATCAATACCCAAACTTTCATGAGTGGCAAGATATATGTGTAATTTTATACTTAAAGGATAATTAAATACTTATTTCATGTAACAGACATTCTGTTCGGTTGATTGAAGTTTAACAGTGGTTAAAGTGGTAATAGTAGCTCATTAAGTAGAAATGGGTCGTTTCTAGAGCTTGCTGTTCTTTTTTTATATATTATGAAACTCGTCCCATTTTCATGTTTAAGACGATGTTTAAAATGCGATTTGAACTAATGGGATGATTTAACTTTTACGTATTCCAGCAAGACATTGTAAATTTTAACATCAGTCCGGATGTGCGAGGCGTGAAATTCGTCTGACCTGGAGAACTCGTATCTAATGCAATTATAATGTCTCCTAGTATATGAATGTGGCTTTTAGTTAGTTAAACACTTGTTATTATCAAAGTAATACACTACCGTTTGAATGCATAGAACACGAATAAGCTGTTGCTTGGTCCAGTTCAATGAAACAATTTGTGTTTGTAAGTGCAAATTAATGTCGGGTATCACTACAAAGTTAATTGTAATTACATAGATGAATTTTGTTAAGACATGTCTTTTAATTACATGATTAGATTTGAATATCCGTAGGTTTTCTTTTAATTCTATGAAGTAAGTATAAAGCAAAAAGTTTCAATCTTAACTAATAAAATTCTGTTGTTTATCACCTACCTCATATTCTCAATGTTATCAAGTCTTGTATATTATGAAGTTTCTTTTCTTTTTTACTTAATTTACAAAGCAAAAACCGAGCTGTTAACGTTGTATTAGTTATTGCTCTTTAGGTTATGGTACTTGTAAAGCTCGCTATGTGTTATGTAAAATCGAATGTGTTGGAAGCTTTTGCATTCGGTTAATATTTGGTCCTGATAAGCTTGGACGCTCGATTCATAGGAAATAACCTGAAGTGGTTAAATTTGAAGATTTTTTTGAACTTATGTTCATTATTTGCATGTGACGATGTTATTCTTATAAGTTTTATTTTCAGAGTAAGTAGTATTGAGTTAAAATTCGGAGTGTTTCTAGTAGCATTCCAAAATTTGGACGTGCGAAGGACAAAGAACGTTTTATTCAAGGACAATCAAACTACTTTTCAACGTAATCTGACCAATATCTAGGCACTTATTTCACTTTGTGAGCTTTCCGTGGTAAAAAATCCTTAACCATCGCGAACAAGATAATTTACGTGATAGCGTGTTAGTCGAGGCTTCAATTGGTCGTTCAGAACTATTCGATCCATCCCTACAGGTTTTTGCAGCTTAACCGTACTGTTCGAAGATTCTCGAGAAAATTTCGGCTGATTCCACTCCTTCGAGTAACAGAAATCTTATTACTGGGCCATGTTTGCTTCTACCTCTTTCAACCAGTTGATTGCATTTGCCACCCAAGTTTCCAGTTTGACCTTCATAAAGTTACATCTAACACTATTCAGTGCTTTTCCCGCTATTGCGGTTTGTCTCGTTAATTAGTAACTCTACATTTACGATATGTTTATCCTAAAGATCTTTTATTTTCAGAGAGTAATTTACGAGGGCGGATCCTCATGCTCCATCCCTAACCTGTTTTTGACATTTAGTTAAGTGACATTTGTAGACCATATCTACATGATATTAAGTTTGTATCTCAAAGTGTTGTGCTGTAGCTAATTCTTGAATTGTGTGTCGTGATTGTTAAAAATGGGCCCTATAGAACAAAGAGCCGTAATAAAGTACCTCCAGAAAGAGGGCATGACGTCAACTCAAATTCATAAAGACATGATGGCAACTATTCGTAACTCTACAATTTCTCATGATATAGTCAAACGTTTGTGTCGAGATTTTAAATGCGGAAGAATATCCTGTGAAAACCCACATGTGGTTTTCCCATAGCAGTAACAACAGACAAAAAAATTAGAAAGGTACATGGTATCGTACTGCAAAACTGACGAGTGCGCATCAGGGACATTGTGGAAGATACTGGCTTATCGTATCATGTGGTACGCAATATACTGGCTAAGTGCAAGATGTGTGCCCCGAATGTTAGCCATTGATCAAAAAAGAAATTGGATGTTGATTTGTAAGCGTCTTCTGGAAAGGTATCAAGCAACCAAAGAGAACTTTCTTAGTCGGTATGTGACCAAGGATGAGTCATGAGTGCACCACTATGATCCTGAGACCAAAGTGCAAAGTAGAGGGTGTTCTCCTCCTCTACGCAAATTTAAGCTCGTGCCGCCTGCTGAAAAGGTTTTGCTATCTCTGTTCTGGGATGCTCAAAGAATCATCCTGGCTGACTATTTGCAAAAGGGACAGAGCATTACAGGGGCCTACTACGCACAATTGATTTCTAAATTGCGAGATGCTATTAAAGAGAAACTCCGAGGAAAGTTAAGGCACGTTATGCTATTGCACCGGGATAATGTTCCCAGCCTATCTCCCAGCAATCTAGCATTGCTATGGCTTCTATACATCAAGCAGGCTTTGAATTAGTGGAGCACCCGCCATTGAGGCTGTTGAGATGTTGAAGCACAGATGAACCAAGTGCATTGGTGTAGAGAGAGACTGTGTCGAAAAATAAAAAGTTTAATGCCACTGTAGTTTTACTGTAAGGGAGTCAGCGGTACAACACAGAGACCCATCCTCGTGTTTGTAATAAAATGGGTTGATAGTACATGTTCTAGTCTAGGTTATTAATAGATTATAATCTTAGAAAAAGTGAAAAGTAATATTTTCGATGCTTTCAACTAATACATACTTATAAATTAAATTAATATGAAACTTCTGTTGGTTTTTTATATAATAATAATAATAAATTACAATTTACGTGCAATTACCAACGTTTCGACAGTTTTTTTAGATAATCAATGAATATCTCGGTAAGATTTGTATCTGCGCCCTCTCCCTTACTGAGAGAATGTCATACCACTAGACCACGGTACCATGCAAGTTCAAATCATTAGTTGTGTGACGTGTCCCCGGTAAGGTGACGGCGTAGATTTACATTCTACCGAGATTGGACATTTTTTCAGAAAAATTTCAAAACGTTAATTGCAAGAAAATTGTAATTTATTAATACAAATTTTTTTGAACTTTTTCGTCTCAGCATTATTTAGTAATACACAAACTAGATCGCTAAACATGTACATGTACGAAGTCAACATCAAGAATATATCTTTTCATATTTCATGTGTTATAACATCATGGAATCATTACCAGATTGACCTACAGAATTATATATTGGTATAGTAACGTAATTTATATAAATAATTGGTACTAATCCTCTACAAAACGTACATAGTTTTGAATATCAAGGTGTCTCAGCGACTTCATTCAAAAAAAAAAACATACTTGGATTACATTCAAAGAATTTCGTACCGCTCGTATTCGAACGCTTCCATTCCAAGGAGTTCTACTGATTACACGTTTTAAAAGTCATTCGACCTCAAGTATTTTACATTATACATAACGCAACCCATTCGTAAAACGAATACTAAATGCGGCTGATATGCATATACAAGAAAACGTTATTTTTAGTTGATTTACGCGGTATGATGTCATCCGAAACCTGTTTCGAGTTGCAAAGCGTTTAAGTTTTGATATCCGAGACGTGTTTTCTCTCTAGTCTTGAATTACAAAGCGTTGTACACGAATAACACAGCGCGCCGAAGGGCTTGGTGTTAGTTGGCTGTGCCAAACAAACAATGCATAAAACAGGAGGTCTGGAATCAGGAGTAGTTAAGCGCTTCGCACGTTTTTGTTCATCGTGTTCGTTACGTTTTTCCGCCTACTGAATGATATATTATCTCGAATGTTCTGAGAATTTTGCTGTTTACTGCTGCACGTGCTGTAAATTCTTTTAGGGTATTGGACGTTCTTCGCGAAAATCAGCTATTTTACGATTAATGTTTTTGGTTCAAGGTTCGAGTGCAGAAAAGAGAGGACGTGCTTATTAGAGCAAGGGAGCAAAATTGGTATACATAGTAGTATACTGATTATATATCGTGAAAGAATTAATTCATATTTTCTACCTCTTAATAGAGACAGTCTTTAATCACTATACAGTGCGATCTCGTTAATTCAAACTAATTGAGGAAAGGAAATATTCAAATTAGGATACAGCTATTTTTTCAGTTAAACTACTCATAATGCGTCTTTCAGGAGTACCCCCATGTGGATTAGAAAATTTAAAAAATATAGAATAACATCTTACTTCAAACAAAAACTTTAACTTGGTGCCTAACACGCTATGGGAGTAACAGCTGATGATCTATTACTTTCTGTACTTCATTTGATGTATAAGTGAAATCACGTCAAGGCTTCTTTAGGCGATACACCTCTCCCATGTGAAACTTATCCTGTCTCCTCTTCTTTCTTATTGCTTCTTTGGTCCATTGCTAATGGTGAAATTATCTCTTCATCGCCTACCACAAGCTATTGTGCAGTTTTATTGTTAGTTATATTGGTTTGAAAAACGTCGTTGTAAATATCAGTGATCTCGTGTAGTTCTTTATCATCATAGACTTTATGGGATCTACCAGTCACCAAATTTCCTTTTTGTTGTAGCGTAAAATACTCTATAAGTCTGTAACCACAGACCAGGATATAGTATGAGATGATATTTTTGGTAACTTCGTGATTTGCTATAATTTGTCTAAAATGAAGAAAATGCAATGAGTTTGATGTTGTGCCTCGTAGAAGGGTACTTCCCATTGACATTCCTCAATGAATTTTACTACACTACATTAGATGATAGAATTTTTTGTCAGATATCTTAGTATTAATTGTGTAGTATACGTCGGCCACTATGTTCGAAACGGGAGTAATAGGCAGCTTCTTCACAAATCGATTGGGATGATCGGCTCTCATACTTTTCACTTTTTTCCACGTTTTCATGTTTATTTTGTAAAATGTAATTGGAAGTATACCACGAGACACAGTAGACAACCCAAAGCGTTTTTGACAGAAAATTAATCTCAATTATTGAATATCTGGAGAATTCCGCGTTGGTTTAAGCACTGATTAAAGAAAAACGATCCTTGAATAGAAATTAATTTCTCGCGTTTAGACTACTGTTGGACTTCTAGGACGTAATATTTGACGATTTTTTACTTTAGATGCATTTCAAGTATAATACAACCGATATATTTACAGAGAGGTTATATTATTTGGCAAAGGAACTGGAAAATTGAAAAATTTTAGAAACGGATTGCATTCAAAAATTGTGCTCTCTGCATCCTGCATGAGGTGTTTGAAGGTGACCAAGTGATGTTGTTGTTGCTCAGGTTTTGAGAATTCTGCCGTGTAACATTGTTTTAAGACTATCTCTACCTGTATAAATAGAGTAATAGAAATGATATGAAATTACGAGCAATAATGAAGAATTTATTGTTTACCATAAAAGCTTTCTTTAGCGGAAAGAAAAAAGTCAAGATTAGTATCGAACTCAACTACGTTAATAAATCAAAATAAAGTAACTTTAAACAAAAGAATAAAAACAAACATTTAAGATGTAGGTATTGTATACCGTGAAATACTGATAATATCTCCTAAGTTTTATTTCTGTAACCACTCTGAGATATGTATTGTATTAAATTTTTAAAATGTTTACAATGTAGTTAGTATAGTAGTAAGATTTAAAAATACATACTTACGATAAGAGATCTTGCGAGTTTAGCAGACAATTAATTCTAAGAAGAATTACGATTTAATAACTACTAAGAAAGTCACGTATTTCAATTTTATTGTTTCATACTTACGCTACAAATTTAGAAAAAAATGCGCAGTTTTAGTAATAACGATTTCTCTTCTTGCGGGCTTAGTCCGTAGAAAAGCGTTTAAACCAAACGTAAAACACGAACTCTTCACTGGTATTTTTCTTAGATATTTACCCATTTTTCTCTTAAAATATTTCCATTACAAATTTCACTCACAATATGGCATACGTTATATAAAATTCACACAATTTTTGAACATATTATTGAATTAATAAATGAATTTCATATGTCAATTTCTAATCACGTCTCCAGCGTAGCAGAGCATATGGTAAAATCCGGACATAAGATTGATTTAAAAAATCTGACACTACTTAAAAACGTGAACTCGTATAGAGAATTAGACGCGTACGAAACGGTATATATGAAAAAGAACGGAAACTTATTGAACAGAGAACCACCCCCAATTGCACACTCGAGTTTGATGGATTTATTACCATAGTAGATTGTAAATAGTCATATGGTTTAGAAATTTTGGAGCCTGCGTAGAAAATAATTTGCATGTGTGATACAGTTTTTACTTTCAGTCGGTAACACGGTTGACAATGAGAGCCCACGTGCTCTCGAAACGCTACGTTCCGCATAATTAATTAATTTGTGTGAGTGGAGTTTACTGCTGTACCTGTGAACGTCCCTTGATTTTTTTCATAATAATATCAGAACAATTTCCTTGTTTGTATTATTATATTAGCATGAGGGCTGTGTTTATAAGTGTGTTTCTTTTTAAGGAATTATTTATGCAAATGAAATCGCAATGCTCTTCCTTTGCAATAGGCTGCTATCACAGTCTTTTGAAATTATTTATGGTATTTCATAATCCTTATGATTACAAAAGAAAAAAATGATTGTCATCTGAGTTATAATCTATAATATATTATCATTTTGTACGCATGCATGTGCAAACAAAGTTGTTTTTCCTATATACACATACCAATGTTTTTTGATAGCGCTGAATAAGGTATTATGTGAATATGTGTAGGAGAAAAAGTAAGAACCTTTTTTGAAATATGCGTTGTATATCTTCTCCGCTTAGCGTTACATGAACAAAAGATGTGAAGTCGGCATGGAATATGACATCACCAAGTATTGCATTTAACATTTAAATAGAGGGAGAATTTAAGTACACTCCCGCTCACAAAAGTTTGGGCACACATTTATGACATTATTATGCAAATAAATTAAGAATTATATTATCCTATAATATACTAGGAGGTATTTATGGCCTAACAAAGGGGAATTTGTATTTATTATTACGGACTTAGTATCATAAATAGAGACGATTTCTCTTTTCTAGCAGAGTCGATTTGTGGACGGCAAATGCTGAATTAATTTCCTCTCATAGTAATTGTTAGAAATACACTGTGCTGTTAAATATTAATGTTTGAGCGTCGCTAATTAATTATATTAAACATACGAAGGATTAAAAAGGACTACTTGTAGATCAAATAAATAAGTTCATCCGATAATTTGCAGTACCACAAAAGTGCCTTCGATAGCTCATAAAAACAAAGTGTACATAACAAAATGAATTTATTGCCAAATGTTATGTGCAAACAAGGTTACGTTTCTACATAATCACCGTGAGGATTGATGCCTTTGTGATATCTATGGGTGAGCCTTCCTATACCCTCTGCTTAAAATGTTGCCGCCAATGAGTTGAGATGGTCTACGATGTTTTAAGTTCCTTTGTACTGTGGAAACCCTGCGCCCCTAGCCACTTTTCAGTCTCGAAAGAGATGGAAGTCGCTTGGCATTAAGTCGGGGCTATACGACTTTCCATTGAAATTATTCAAAAAGTCGTTGGGTTACAGCAGCAGTGTAAGGGCGAGCATTGTCATGAATGAGAAGAACTCCAGAAGTCAACATGAACTTTTTCGATTTGTTTGGCGAGTTTGAGTGCATCCATTGTTGTGACTGTTATTTTGTTTCGGGGGTGCAGTATTGAATGCAGATCTCATGTGTAGTCACAATTGACTTTAAAAAATCTTCATCTTCAACATTATTACGGGTGAGAAACGTCAGCGCCGATTCCATTCGACGAATTTTGTGGTCATCAGACAACATCTTTTGTATTGTAGGCTTTCCGTTAAAATGGTGTACACAGCTGATCTTCAAACTTCAGGAAACTCCACACTCAACTCACTCATAATAAACCTCACTTTCTATCGAACCAGTTTGTCAACTCGTTGGATGCGGCGGACTTGTTTCCATAATCGAAGCTTAATAGGGCCATAAAAAGCTAATGAATTCAGTCGCTGGCGTGCGAATCAGATACTGTAAAACAGCGACTGCAAAAAGCAGGATTACACAGCCGAGTTGCGGTAAGAAATCCGCTTCTACGACGAGATCGAGGCGAGGTAAGAGAACAAAAAGTTTACAGTTCAAGTTCGAAGTGCTCATACAAAAGCGAGGAATTTTCACGAGGAGCTTCGAGCATGAAGACAAGGTGCGCAATTTTGATGTACCAATAGTTAAAACACATATGACTTTATTCGGGATTAGGGTTATTTTCTATACGAAAGATTTATTCAAAATTAATAGGATTTTAAAGAAAGGGCAGAGATATTCTAGGATAATATACAATTCTGTCAGGGAAAAATTTATTAGGAGAAAATTTCATATTTATGCACAATAACAAACCGAAGCACGCGTTAGACAATATTTAGAAGCGCAACAAAGTAATGATCTGAGGCCCGTGGAGCTTTTCTAAAACCAATTCGACAAGTGAATGAGAAAAGAAGTTCTTACGTCCAAACAATATCTTGTTATCGTTTTAAAAATAGTATATACCTCCGTAAGAAGCAGTGTAAGTCTATGTTGCGTTGGAAATAATCTTAAACGTTTAAACAACGGATATACTTAGAATGTAAAGCTGTTGGCAAATTAATATATTTCACTACACAGGTATTTAATTGACCTTTACATAATCTACTTATTGTTGATTTTGAATTTGATAGTGTTAAAGCTTAGTTTTAAACCTGTTTCTCTAGTCAATTAGAGTCGCTAAAATGATATATCTGCGTATATCTATCGGCTAGGTAATTGATGTTATATGTTAGCAATACATCATTTCTTTAATTTGATTTTGTAGTAGATCGTTCTATACAGATAATTATATCTTATTTTTTTAATGAACTTTTTTCCAATTAACTAGCAAGCGTCTTTGCATATAAAGTAGTTCAACGAAATCTTTACCCCATTTATCTTGAATAATAATGAAAACAAGTTAAGAAAGGTTAATTTTTATTCAGAACGGGATAAATAGTGACGATAATATAACGTAATTTTAATAGGTGTTCCGTTAAAAAAATAAGTAGGAAGTATTTCCTCTCAAACGGGAAGCGAGAAATATGTGAAAGTGCTAAAAGTTCGTTACTAACGTTCGTTAAATTATATCCATACCAAATTTCAGAAAAATATTTCTTAAGTAACAAAATTATTCTATCGTTCCGGGACTTTGCCCTAACGGCGTGTACATATTTATATATGAAATTCGAAAGAGCTCTCTCCGTATTACAATGGGATTTTGGCTTGATAAATGCATTCCATAATTTTTTTTTACTTTTTTTCATTCAACACTTAATATACAGATGAAATCGCCAAAGTTTGTAGCTACATCATTGTTTCATCGATAAAGTGAGGACAAGCGCTATATATAAAAGTCAGAAGCATACGTATACGCAAGAGAGATAGAAGTATATAGCATAAGTTGTAGCTACTTAAGCTTACATCGTAACCAACTATGACGTAACGTTCAGTGTATGTTGTATATTCAACTGCGTCTAGGGGTTGTCGATCAACCTAATATTAGTTGACCGACTACCTTCACAAGAAGAAGATTAGAGGCCAAATAATCATAATTTTTAAAAAGGTCCTCTTAAACAAGAAGAGACGAGTCATAAACTTCTCTGCTACAAAGACTATTCTCCAAAAATTATATTCAAAAGAAAACTCGCGATAGTTATTTAGTAACCAGGCAGAAAGAGAAGTTGGCTTTGATTGCTCACTATTAGACGATTTTTTTTGATAGCTTGCAAGTAAAACTTAATTTGCAACAATTTTAAATTTAATTTTGAAAACTTATTTATAAAATAATTTATAAAATCCCATCTTTGTTGTTTGTAATCCGTACATCATCTTGGGGGATTAAAGAGCATTTCTATAAGTTCTTTTAAGTAGCGCTTGAGGTAGTGTTTGAATTATCAAGAACAGTTGCGGACCTATAATATTGTAAAATTACGTATGTACGTAAAATAAACGTATAACAATGTTGTAAATGTGTTCAAAATTCAGGCCATTTTAACTTGATTAGCGGTTGATGTAAATCATCGCCTACATTTTCCGTTGCAGATCTTCTTCTTTTTTATAATATACAGCGACAGGTAATTTTCTCTCATTTTAATTTAAGAACAAAAAAATAAATTCAAGATCCTAACTTTATTCTAAAAACCCTTGAGGAATTTAATTGCAATATACGTATCGTAATAAGTGCACGTCTTCCTCCATTTGCGCCAATATAGTTGGGGTTAAATTATAAATAAATAAAATTTTCTTCCAATTAACCAACCTTTTATAAATTCCTGAAAAGAGTATCAGTTCCAGTAGGATTTGAACTCATGACCTTTGCGTTACCGGGACTGATATTTTTTTGAAGAATTTAACAAACACGTTGGTTAATTGCAAGGAAACTGTAATTTTATCATTACTATTACCGGCGGTGGTTTAATATTAATATTAATTTAATAAATAAAATTTATGAATAATTTTAATAGAAGTAAACCTATGGGTATATGGAATTTCAATCTGAAATGAATCTACTGCTATTCCAGGTACAACTAACCATACGCTAATCACGTATTGCAAAAATGATTGTGATTTATACATACATCGGTTATTTTAGAATATAAAGTTATTCCTTGTATAATTGGTCCTCTGCTTGTACCACTAAAACCCGTTCTGTAAGGAAACGGAAGCGACAGATTAAGACCTTCGTTAAGTAACGGATAATATCCTTTACTTGACTCTTAGAAGTTCCTGAACATTATTGTAGTTAAAAGTCCATGACCAATTGTAGGTATATATTATATTGAATAATAGAAAATTATGAAGTTCAGTTTCGTTAAATATCTAAAAGTTAATAGGAAGAGGACATCCTGTAGATGCGATTCCTAGTAGCTGGTGAATAAACGGTTAATGATACTGAAAAACAAAATTCTCAAGGAAATTGATGATTTATAATTTCACAAGCTCGTATAAACAAAGATGCACGGTACGAGCGATCTTTGTTTCTAGACAAAAGTCGTGCAAATTACAAATTTTTACAGACGGTAGCTTTATTTTAGTACTATAATGATAGACATTATAGTACTAAACTACTTGTTTTTAGTATTGAAATACGTTTTTTCTCTAGTAAACTAATGTAATAAATCGTGTGTATGTATCGACGACATTTCCTGGAGCTATTCGTTCAGGATAGTGACTCACTAATTAATACGAACTAATAGTCGTTCAAGAGGAATTCTTACGACAAGAATCCATTAATAAAGGGTAATCAAATCGGATCAATTAAGAGTCGTATATATATATATATATAGGAACTATGTAATTGCTGTGATTAGTTTAGCAGCCTCGTTTTCAATCCAGCAAAGAGACATCGTTAATGCTGCATCGAAATATGCCGAGTGCATTTGATGTTGACTAATAACGATAATAGTAATAATAACCATCATCAACAGTACCATACTTGCACCATGATATCCAGCACTGTTACTTCATTCTTTAAACTTGTTTACGACCTGTCTTACGCAGTATGTGGCATCTTTTTGCTGGTACACTCGGTTACCATTACGTGTACAGTGATGTTACATAAAATAGGGTAATAGTGTAGTTGTTATATTCAGACAGGTCTATGCGATTCTTCTGACATCTTTCCGGTGCTGTTAAGTTATTATATGTCTTATAATGATGAAATAACTAGTGCGCTACATTTACTTTTCTTTGCTTTCTTACAGCATCTGCTTCCTCATATACGTTTAACTTTACCGTTTCTAGCGTTCGAGGCTACAAATTACTTTGGATGCTTTTTCTTAGTTTACAGTATTTTCTAACGTTATAATTATGTTTCTTGGCCACATTATATGTTATAAAATATAACATTATTACGGTAACAAAAGAAAGAAAAAGATATTACAGTATTTTCCTCAACAAATATAGTAATCGTGCACATATCGATATTCTTAAACAGCAAATTAACCGTAAGAGCGTGTGACCAATTTTTGGTAGTGGACCGATATTGCAATAATTTATTTATGTATATCTTAGATGTACTTCTTTACCATTAACATGTACTTACCCAGTAAGGTGTCTAATCGCCTTCATTATTATAGTAACTTTCTTTTGGGTTCCCTGTTTTGTCAAATGTATTTCGCTATTTCTCAAAACTATTTCACATCTTAATTAAAGATGGTGCTCTCTATGTCAAATTAGTTTCCCTTTTGTCAAAACTATTTCCTTAATTTTCAAAACTATGACATCGTTATTACATGTATTATATGAGAAAGAAGGCAAAACAATAAAATCTCGGACGAGGTACGTACTTTAATGAGGGGAATGAACAATGGTAGTTCGCTAGCCCTGATAAGACGACAATTTAATGCTTTCCCGAACAATGTTGAAAAATTGACAAGACTTACAAAATAACGAACAAGAAAGAATGACTTCATGTAGACTCCGCGTTCTCGATTAGGTTAGCACCTGACGACTGTAATGATCATTCTAGCACATTAATGCCATTTGTTGACTTCGGTGTTTAGGATCATCATCTTCTTGTAGTATCCAAACCAATGTTTGACAGACAGATAAAGATTTTCTATAAATTTCCATAATTTTTTACGCATTTAGGTTTTTGGTGAACAAGTATAACGTTCCAAAGTCCCGAATATTGAAACAATCGCAAACATAAATTATTTGATAATGTTTACTAGTCTTTTTCAGAACTGCAGACCCACGAAATGAGTATGGTTTCTCTCCAGAATGAAGCTCCATCTACAAACATTATAATGCTGTAATTTGTATTATTGTTACACGCTCATACCATCGGTTAATGCGATATTCTGAGAATAGAGATTTTAGTTTTGTACTTCATTGCTTTACTTTAAAGTTTCTTAGTCGTCGTCTAATTGTAATTATAGAAACTTGTATTTTTCTATTCAATGATCTTTTCTTGTCTTCTCTTAGTGCTTCGCGAAATGCCTCGTTCTGGTAAATCATGAACTGTTTTTGTGTTACGGTACCATTGCACTTTTTTTAAGAAAGGATTGTGACCTTTGTATGTATTTAACTGCAGATGCTATATTTATTTTTCTCTGGTTTAGGTGCATACATAAAAACACAGCTTTGACACGAGAGGAGTACTCAACTATGATATTAGAAAACGTTAACACTTCAAGCGATGCTAGTAAGTTCTTTATAACTAATGAATTCGCAGGTTCAAATTCTACCAGGAACCTTGAAATTTTTATTAATTAAAAATGTCACAAAAAACTAATCAAATTAAGTTTAACGTTGGTAATAATAAGGAAACTGAATTATCAAGTAACGATTTTAAACGAAGTTAATCAAAATGACATTGAATAATTTCAAAATTATATCTTACATTCAAAATATGAATATGGAATAACATAGTTTCTTGTATTTTTTGACAAAATTTGTACTACAGATTACCCAAGTAATTAATTTTTGTATTGAAACATCTATTGTTGTTCCATTAGTGTGGAGAAGTGCACTTATTGCACCAATATCTTGAGTCGATAACCCTAAGAATTGGGACCTATAAATATTTTATTCAGGCTTTTAAAAATAGTTGAACATATAATTGAGGGTGCAGTTGTACAATTTCATTGCCATTGTCCGATCCAGAAAACGATCTATTCTTAGAACTGTCGTGTTTAAAATTATTAATGATGCCTCTGTTTGGGATAAAAAAAAATAGAACCTAAAATTTATTAGAAATATACCCTAAGACTCTATTGTGAGGCCATTTATTCTTTGTTTAACGTTCATATTTAATGAAGGATTTACATAACTGTAATCATCACTTATCAGACAGTTTTGTTACACAAGCTTATGGAAGTGGTTCTTTTTGAGTTTAGGTAGATATTTGATTTTGCTGTAGTAGATTAGTTAAACAGACAGTTAAATTGCTGTCTCTTCGATCTTTTTATAGCATATCTGTATTATTAAATATTTAGCCTATTTGGTGCAATAAAAAATTGTTATGACTATTGGACGTTAAAAAAGGTGCTTTCCATTTTAGAGCGACCAATGTTATATAAGAAATATTTAAAAGTTATAGCAAAATAAGGACGATTTTCTATTTAAAATCTAATCATGTTTCCAAGAATTTTCACGATTGTCTCTGGAAGTCATTTAAATATGTAATGTGAATATACGATGAATTTATATTGATATTTATGTAATCCTTAGATGAATTTAAAAATATACGTATAAATTTTATCACAAACAACTATAGATCATAATCACATACGTAACATACCAAAATGGATATTATATGCAGTTTACTGTTCGCAATTCCACGAGGATTGATTTTTTATTGATTCGTTTGCCTATTGAATCCTTATTCATTTACACCTGCATTGAATAAAGTAAATTATCATATTATTACCCTTCATGCATTCTAATTTTGTGCAAGTGTAGACTGGATAATTGCGTAATTAGACGGTTTTTGCTTCTCAGCGCCGTTGCCTAATTAAAATTCCGACGTTGATTGAAGACCGTCGCTAAATTCCGTTCATCCGACCGCAGATAGCGCATTCATATTGTTGTGTACGTAATGATCCGATTAGGGATTTATTGTAATTGGTGGCGGATTGTGGTGCCCTATAAACGGTATAAACATGTGTACAATTCACGGTTCATCTCATAGTTCCATGTTATATCACATAAACAATTGCATTGCACTGTTTCTATCAAAAACAATTGAGAAAGCTTTATGTGAAAAGTTTAAATTCCATTATTCCTATATGCAACTTCGAAATATTCATCTTTGATTAGATAACATTCCTGAAATGTTTCTGGTTTAATGATAATGAGTTCGTTTGTTCAAAACGCATAACATTATTGGCTTAATCAATTGATTAAGTGAAATATGAAACTATAAGAGCAGATAATTTAATTGCAATATCTTGTTTTACTTTTCAACATAATTTCATTAAATTTACTTATTTCTTCCAACTTTGTTAAAGTTTCAGTGTATCTTTCTGTAAGCTCTCCTTTCCAGCTGCTTTTAGTTCTTTTTTTGCTTTTTATCAGCAAGGAAATTAGTTTCCATAGTAGATGAAAATCAAATGGTGTCAAATTTAGCGAGTAGTAATAATTTAAATCTTATTGCATTCGATTTTCGCATAACACTAACACTGGAATGGACAAGTGTATTATTCTGAAAAAGGAATTATTTTTTCTGACCATTCCGGTTAGTCTCTCGCTAAGTTCTGTTTTTTAACTATCCAAAGATATTCATATCTTTTTTGTATGAAAGCATATCAAATCTTAGGCTGCTTAAGAGACAACGTATGGAAGACAAAATATCTTAAAATGGAAAGCAAAGTGAGAGCTTACAAGTCAGCAGTAAGGCCCGTAATGACATACGCTGCTGAAATTACTGAACTGCTGACGTGGGAAAATAGATAAGAGGATGAAGAAAATGCTGAAACAAGCACGTAACCAGAATGAGCGGTGAGAGGCTGGTAAAAAGTGCCAAAATGAATAACCCTGTCGAAAAAAGTAATCAGGGCAAGCCATCAAAATGGTGGAAAGAATGCTGGACATCTACATTCGAAGCGGCATAGAAAGAAAACAGGCAATAGCCCACTTATCACGTATAGAAAGGAAGACGAAGAAGAAGATATTCATAGTTCTATGTTCTTCTACATCTCTTAGCAGAGTATCTCTTGCATCACTTTCCCCGCTAGCAAAACAAGTTAGAGTCTCACTTAAAAAAATAAAATTATCTTAATAAGCTTTATTATATTTAATAATTTTATAGTGTCCTTTAGATTATTTTATGTGCACGTTTTCATAATTTTATAGTTTCTTTTATTACAATTATAATTATTTCATCAATCATATTTCCCATTTTTGCTTAGTATATGGGTTCATGTTTTACCGCAAATAATAAATTGTTACAAAATTCAGGTTTGCTATGCTTAAACTTGTGTAAATCGTAATTTTGTGTTAAAGGTGGCACCTAGCTTGTCGATTGGTTGAGGTTCGAATTATTCAGTAAACCAGTATTGTAGCAGTTTTTGAATGTATATTGTGACGGTCGTATAACTCGCTTGAATGCATTCCCCCACTTTCGGCTGGTTGTATACAAAGAACAAAATTGACCCAATGTATTTCTAATATCGTTGTGAATTTCAGTAAATAGCGTCAATTTCTTTAAAAAGTATTTGAAAACATATTGCACGGACGTTCCAAAAAATTACTAGTGTAAACTTTTGTTAAAGCTTGTAAATTACGCACTCTCATACGGTTCTGGTAACAGTTATTGGCACTTTAATAATAATAAGTATTATCTGTGCCATATGATAGATGGTATATCTATATGAAGTTGTTGCATATAACCTGTAAATATTAGGTGCGCTTGGTGATAGTAATTTATTGGGTAAGCGCCAAAATTTCCCGGTCTGACGTTGATCCAGGCTGCGCAGCTAATGGAAATTTTGTAAACACGTTGATTCATGTCTTATTAGCTTTGAAAAGAAAAATAAAAATAGGTTTTATGCTAATTAGTTTACTTATAACTGCCACTCGTCCATCACGATGTCAGAAGTCACGTGAATTGGGCTGTTATCAAGTTCTTTTACTCGAGAAGGGCTTTTTCCACAAAACATTAAAGATTAACTAAATAGGGCGAACGAAGAAAGTTCGCGGTCTTATTTTGTAGTAAAAATCGGTCGAACGGTTTTGAATGCAACAGGAATTATTCGAAGTTACCGAATGAGTAAGGACGCTGGAAGTGGTAACGAACATTCCCTTTCAGATACAAGTGTTCGCTGAATCCTGTACGATCATTCAGTTATGAATAAAGCTAGTGCAAAGTGGATGTCTAAACATCTCTCAGAAGCTTAACACCAGCGTTGTTTTTTGGAGCTCTGTGGAAAAAAACTCTGTGAGCATGTTGAAGACAATTATCGCAGTGCATGAAACTATCGTTCTTTGCTATGATCTTTTATTCAAAAGGCAATCTATGGAATAATGACGCAAATAATCACGGCCAAGAATGCTCAGGATTTATCAGTGGATGGGTAATTGCTACGATTGTAAGAGCGTTCTTCTTATAAACTTCAAAGAAAGTAATACTATAGTCAACGGGATATATTATCCATTACTCTTGCGCAAATTACGACAAAATACTCGGAAGAAAAGACGTGCACTTGCTGAGTGCGGCTTCAAAGACATCGACCACCTTCTGTATAGTTCAGATACGATTCCCACTGAGTATTACTTTTTTGGGGAAGTTTGAAAAAGGTCCTTCATGAGTGTCGTTTTGGCGGCGATGAAGGAGTGAAGGCTGCAGTTTCGGCACACTTTTGAAGACAAAATGAAGGCATACTTTTTGTGTTATTGAATTGTTGTTGAAATATAGCAATAAGTACATTACGTAATATCAAGGAGGACTTCACTGAAAAATAAAATTTAATTGTGCCTACGCTGTTTGTTTCATAATTTTTGACGCTATCGTGTATTATTGCGACTGTATACTTATAGTTGTAGTACCCGCCGTATATAAACATGATTAGATGTTCATATTTTTGAATTTAAGAATGTATTGCAATAGATAATAAATGATACCAACCTAATTAAGCTCTATAAATTGCTGTTTATTATTTCCTTTATACCTTCACCATTATGATTCAATATACTCCCAACTAAGTGTCTATAGCCTTACTTCATAAAAGAAGCATTTATCGCTTTTACCTTTATTAGCCCGTGACCTGAGTGTATTTAGTAATACTTACGTTACTTAATTATTTCGTTATAAACCCAATTAGATCGTACTTATATGGAACATCAGTATTTTAAGTACATAAACCTCAATCTAATTAACGTCGAGACAATGGTTTTTACTTTATGAGCAATAAACCTGACTCCGAAATAGACTATTCCATTTTAACTGGAAGCCTAATAAGATTGAATCCGAAATTTAATCATCAATTTGGCAAAGGTGTCGAAATAAGCCATTTCGTCTGAGAATTGTATACTTATAATTTATTATAGATCAGTCAATAACCTCTTTGGGCGAAGATAAAGATCATACAGTCGTTTGTTTTTACTCAGGAGATTTAATTGTGATATATTATAGATCTTTGAAAGTACTTGGAAAGGAAATGGAAGATTATATGTATTTGCTATTAGTCGTTTTTTTTTATTATTACTGTGCTGTCTTTCCAGTACTCAAATTCAAAAACGTTCGAATCGCTCCGAAGAGCTTGTTTAAACAACAAGAGACCACTCCCATTGTAAAGCAATGTGCCATAGTAATTTATAATCTACTTTTCGTAGCAAAAAATAGCTTCATAGCAGTTTTAGAAAATTGCTAAGTTCAATCAATACTTTTGTAACAGGAGACGTACATGCGTGTTATAACCGTTGACTTTGCTCAGATTATATCTGTATTGTTGCTATAAATTTATCCGCTCCAGAAGTCACCAGTGGCCGTCCATTTCGTCTTCTATTAAGATTTTGTCCTGTTCCTCTTCTCCAGATCAATGTGTAATGCACACATTTTGGTGAAATTCCTAACCGTAGAGCAAATTCTCATTCGATATATCCTTCATCGCGAATAGTACAAATATTATCACGTTCTTCTACTGTCAGCTGCCTTCGTTTTGGGATTTTTACGCTCAGCACTAAATTGTTACAATTGCGAACTGATTTCAAAAAACTAATTCCTCACAAGAAAGCGTTAAGACACTAAGGATTACTACCTTTACCACATCCACTAAACGATTACCAAAGTAATACTAAACCGTTTGACCTAAAGTAATTACTGGTATTCTACCCCATCTCCGTCAAACAACATATTCTTGGAAAAAAGCAATAAAATGTAGTTGGGTGAAGTCTGTACCAAAATGTTTGGACTTTTCAGTTGTATTATTTTAAAGAAATTTCACCTTGCTTCCAAACTTATAGATGGTAGTGTATTTAAGTAGCTTTCTGGAAGTGCTAGATGATTGTTTATATTAACAATGTTGTGTGTTGGTAACTTTAAAGCACCTCTACTTTCAAGCTACAAAATTTTAATTGAAATCGGTAAGTGAGAATGGAAAACATCCTTATTCTAGTAGAGTAATAATTTGCCAAATGACTTCTGACGATTTCAAAAATTGCATAAATTGTAGAGGTCTAGTGTATGCAATCGTAAATTATTGTCATGTGGTGTTATAAGACTTACTTTGGTGATCAAATTTAACTGTAGATAATTAGATGCCTATTCGCGAAGATAATTGCAAATGAATGCGCGAAATTATCTATACAAGTATATTGTGCTACGTAAACATTAAATACACTTGATGTTACGCGTGACGGATCATCATCGGCAATGGACCGTTGAGAACCAGTCCGATCATCAATACCCGCTACACATGTAGGCAATATCCCTACCAGCCCGTGCGATCCAGGAAAAAACTCCGGCAAACCGCAATTAATGCAATACGACTTCCTCGTCTACATTCTAACTTTCAATTATATTCTTTACCAAAGCGAACGCCCATGTTTATTTACAGTTTTAAACATTTTTCCGCGGAAGAATACCAAACGCTATTTATAACATGAGCCTCTTTACTTCTATCTGAGTCGACCATTGAAGAGAAAAGAAATGGTATCGCAAGATCTGCTGTTCTTGCTAATACGGTTAAATCTATTTGAAGCCTTGAATAGTGACAATCCGTTTTTAAGAGGTCAATGTCTCGTACTGCCTTGAAATATCTATTAGAATATATTAGCATCTAAGAATAAGTATTTGTCGAATAAAAACATGGAAATTAACAAGATTAGAATATAGGTGGGAACGCTAGGTTCATTGTCAAACAAGGTAGAATACCTTCTTCATCTTTTCTATGATCCATGTTTTCTATTTCGCAATTATGCCATACATGGTTCTTTTATTATCCTATAGGAAGTAAGCTGCTAAATGTCATAAATAAAAAAGAACTTGTTTTAAAGAAATAGTTTCAAAACGTGCCATATATGTATACATACAATCATATGCACGAAAATAGTAGTCCCGAATAAAACGTATAAATCACAATTCTGATGCAGATATGTATATTAAAATTATTTAAAACACCTGTGGTTTCGGTAAAGTACCGAATGTGAGGGGGAAATTACTGAGTTTTCTGATTTTTGCGCTGCTATTTGCCTATACATTGATATAGGCCCTAGAGAGGTACCATTATTAAATAAAAGGCAAATACATTTGTAGAAAGACCACCATCGACAGCATTTCATCCCCCATACACCAAAAAGACGGTAAAATTCGGAGGCTCAAGCATCATGACCCCCACTAGTCTTTTTCATGGTATGGCGTAGGCCCTTTACATAAGATAGAAGCCATACTAAAATATGCAGGGCAACGACCCAAAGCATATTTCTCGTAAAGCGAACACAAGGTTTCGAGATCATAACGTTTACGCTTCGGTTTGGCCGTCGCAATCACCGGACTTTATCTACTGCTAAGCCGCAAGATACACCAGGGTGTATAAAATAGACACCAGGTAAAGCGGAATAATAATATGTACAGCTAAATTCTAAGAACGAATTAAGAACTTTCTCTTGTCATTAGGGTAGGGGTAGATGTATCGGAAGGAATTCGTCATGGTTTAGTATCGTTACAACTATGCCTCGCTTACAAGGTTCGATTGATATTAGCGACTTCACCCGGGGTCGCATCGTTGGCCAGAGTGAACGCGGCGCTTCGCAACGTGAAATAAGTAAATTTTTAAATATTCCGTTGTCGACAGTTAACCGTGTGACTACACAATTTAAACGCAAGGAAAAAAATAACATTGGAGCCGAGACCGGGTCGTGCCGGACGTTCTGAAAGAAGTAAAAGGGTGCTTGTGCGCGAAGTGTTAAGAGAACCGCGAAAAAGTACAGCTGAGCTTGCGGCAACTTCACAGAAAAGTCAGCACACCGTTCTGCGATACCTCCACAGTGTGGGGATGTATAAAAGGGTGGCAAAGAAAAAACCTCTCCTTACGGCGTTTCAAAAACGGCGCCGAATGGCTTGGGCAATCGAAATGCGAACGAAGCCCGAAGGGTTTTGGCGACCTGTCATTTTTTCAGACGAAAGCAGATACTGCCAATTCAGTGATAGTGGTGGTATCTGGGTATGGAAACGTTCGTCACAGCAACTGGATGACAAATTTTTGCATCAGACGCTGAAATACGGCGGTGTGAACATCATGGTGTGGGGTGCGATATGGTATGGTGGAAGATCGCAATTAGTAATCTGCGACGGAAATATAAATGCGGCAAAATATATCCAAATATTAACAGAAGGACTACTACCGACATTGGACAACGCCATTTTATCTAAAGAAGACGCCACTTTTATGGAAGATGGAACACCCTACCACAAAGCAGGAACAACAACCACATGGAAAGAGGAACAGGGGATTGGGATTTTACCATGGCCAGGCCAATCACCAGACATGAATCGGATAGAGAATGTTTGGCACATAATCCAGACATAAATATGGCGAAACGACCCCGAAAACCCAGCAATAAGGAAGAACTCGTGGCAGCTGTTACAGAAGAGTAGTTAAATATTCCAGAAGACACCATTAATCATTTAATAGATTCTATACCACGACGACTGGCAGCACTTCACGCAAGTAAAGGTGGATCGACAAAATATTAGTCTAATTTAAAAATTTTAAAATATTTTGTGTATGTAACGAGAATAGAATCTTTTTTTTAATTAGTAGGTGTCTATTTTATTCTGTCACCCTAGTGTATTGATGATCTGCGAAGAATATGTCAAGCTGAATGGAAAAAAATTTCAGTAGAGACATGTATGTAACTGGTAAACTGGCCACCCTGCAGGTGTCAATAGGTGATAAGAAATAAAGGTCAAGCAATAAAATATTAAGTTTTCCAGTCCAATTATCTAAGTAAAAATTACTTTGGATAGTATTTCCGAATGACCGCTATTTTAATGCTTAATTTCTATCCTATAATATAAACAGTTTTATTTTCTCTTTGGAATCTATTTATTATTGTAGTTTCATAACATGTAGGAATAAAGAGTTCAATAAACTCGAATTTCTTTTATTTAACGCATAAATTGATATTTCAGCCAAATTAAAACCACTCCTAGTTTCGTGCACATAACCATATGTATGTAGTTTCGATAACATCTCAGTTATCTTCCTCTTTACGATAGGGAATCTAGTACTCATAACGAGAAGCTCCAGAGGAAGATAACCGAAATGTTATCGAAACGTCGAATCAACGCTCTTTATTAAGACACACCATCAATGCCAAATCACATTATACCCGCGAGAATATCAAACTAGCTATATAGATATACATATATATATATTGCTTTAGATACTTAGGCGTTGTCCTGGGTTTGATGCATCAGACGCGCAACAACACTTCAGTGTAAATTTGTTTCAATTTCACCGGTAATTTTACACAAAATTCTTTCTAGCTTTTGGAGTCATTCTCTAAAAGCTCTTGTACCTTCTGCATTTTGTATGTGTGTTATTTTTTTGCAAAACAGTATGTTTCCGAAATATTTAAATCGTTAGTATCGAACAGATTTTTTTTAGGTTTCTTTAAACACTCAGTAATCGCTCCAAAGTCAGAGCCATTGTTGCAATCTGTGGTTGTTCATATTTGGGACCGTTCTTTACATTGCCAGTTTCAGAAACTTTTTTAAATGTTCTGCCAACCGTAGATTTACTAACTAAAAGTGCGAGTCGTTAAATAAATTACAAAATTTAGTTTTGCACACAGAAATTAAAGGTTCAGCAGTAACTGACATGAATGACGAATGTCATTTATTATAATCAGACCTATTGTTCCGATGTTTTCTCTGATTTTTAATAAACTCAAACAGATTTACTATTATCGTAAATAGAGTATTTATCAAAGCAAATATTTAATTACTTCAAAGTAATCGAGACATATTCTAATTGTCCTGTACGAAATTTTAAGGCCATGAATTGAGGGTGGTACACGCTATAACATCCTGTACAGATTTTCAGCTAAGGCTGTATGTTAAAATTGATAATTTTTCAAAAATCGATTTTGATGTTTTATTTTGAAATAAAGTAAAATTATTAACAAATATATACGTAAATATCTGTATAGCTTTTTAGATAAAGTAATTATTAAATGACTAGTAAAGGCACTACCAATACAGCAACATAATCTTGATAAATGCGGTAGAGAATTAGATAAATTGAAACCGAGGTAGTTTTCGTCGTGATTGATTGACTTCGACTTCCGTGGAAGTAATGAAATTTGTCATTGTGTCACCCTTTTTATTGTACAATAAAAGGCTGTGATTGATTTGATCAGAAACGGGAATCAATAATGAAGTCGCAACGTTGCGATAAAATTTTCAAGCAAATTCTGGAAAAATATTAAATTCCATTGGCGTATATTAGCATAATATTGCCTTTATTTTGAAGCTATTCGTTTAAAGTCACGGTTTATTCTATTTCATAATTATGAATGTTATAGGCACAATAATGTATCGTATTTATTAGATTATTTTGCAAAATGTGCGCTATGTGATAAATCTATGAACAAATAGAGATAAAAATAGTGTTCAAAATGGGATTATAAATCAAACATAGCGCAAAATAATTCATGGACAGTAAACATCTGGTGTACGTAGCTTGCAGCTATGTTTATGATAATACATACTTATGTAGCTTCGGTTGCCTGTAGGCGATTGTGGAGGCTTTTAACGAAGCTACTGCAATCAGAATTCTTCTTTATATTATTTAGTTCTTATGCTGGGACTTCCTTTAAAGAATGGTCATTTATCATAATTTACTATGTTTATTTTATAACACTTTAATCAGAAACGACAGCTAATCACGTCGTAAATTTGATATGCAAATTCAATTCTGTTTCTATACAGATAATATTTGTCTTTAGTAAGATACGTTTTGGTGAATTTCAGCAATTGCTATTCAACATGTAGTATCAGTTAATATAGCGTTAATGGCATCATAAAAAGAAAATAATAATAAATCTAATCTCATAAACTGTATACTATAATGTACGAGAGCGACCTGAAATGTTTGCGGAATCCGCCAGGGATGGCACACGAAGGTTGAAGTGGATTCATTGGTCGGCAAGGGTAACCATTTTTATGACAACTGTCAAAATTTCAGACGTCTACTGTCAATAATTGTTGCTTAAGAGTGTATTTTGTCTAGCAAGTCGGCCGGTTTCGCAAAAATGGATGAAATCGAATTTCATGCAGTGGTAAAATACTTCTGGATGGCTCGGAAAAGGGCCGCCGAAATTCTAAATATTTTGCTAGAGGTTCATGGCGGATGTACTCCATCATTTTCGACCATTAGCTTCTACGTGAACGAGTTCAAACGTGGCCGCACAAGCACAAGTGACAAACCACGCAGTGGACGCCCAAAAACCGCTACCAACGAGGAAATGCTCGACAAGATTCATGATGTCGTGTTAGCCGATCGCCAATTGAAGCTGAAAGAGATAGCAGAGATAACAGGCATCTCGGAAGAACGCGTTGGCTATATCCTACACGAAATTTTGAGTACGAAAAAGCTTTCGGCGCGATGGGTACCGCGTTTGCTCACACCAGAGCAAAAACGAAATCGGGTGACTGTTTCGGAGGAGTGTCTGGCCAGGATCCAACGCAATCCAAGGGATTTCTTCATGCGTTTCGTTTTGTGGGAAAATTGGCTCCTAAGAAAGCGAAGACCGTTCCATCGGCCGGAAAGGTCATGGCGATCATTTTTTGCAAAAGAGAAGAACGACCACCGGACAATACTACAGCAATTTATTAACCCGATGCTATGCAGTATTGAAGGAGATACGGCCTCGTCTGCAGTGGGGATATATATATATATATATATATATATATATATATATATATATATATATATATATATCAGGCTTATAACAAGTACCGCAATACATACTTAAAATTAGTAATAAGCAATATAGTTGTAACGGTTGTCGGGTTCCGCCGTGTAACTAGGTTTTGTCTCTAACGTTTCGCGAACAACTGCGGTTCGGTCAACCGCACTACTAGTATTAGCAATCTAAATTAGCTTGATTACATATCTACAACTCCAAATAAACCTCACATTCTTTTCTGAAAGTGATTTTTATTGTAAAAATGTTCTTGTAGAAAGAAGTATCTAGTAATATAATATTTGAAAGTTCTGTAAGAAAAACTATTACTGTAAATCTATCTTACTCTGGCAAAATTTGAGTGTTTTTCTTAATACACTACAAACAATACTTTTCTAATACACGAATCCTTTTTTGCATAACAGTATTTTCATTTTAGCCAATATTTTTAATTGCTCCACTACGCAAATTAAGGATTTCATTACTTTTCTATGGCGGTTTCTGCTACTATGCAAATGTTTCTCCTTGGACACATTGAAATTTCATCTGTCAACTGTCTTTGGTGATTGCTAATTCTTTAGGATGTAGTACTAAAAACTTTATTTTGTGATAATTTTTAGAATATTAAAAAGCACCTTGTAAGCGTGTGCCTCAAGAATTGGTTGGGGTGGTAAAGTTCCTGCATCCATTTAGAAGATTTGAGAAAAACTTTTAAGCATTTGTTAGTAAATTATTACGTCCAAGCAATTTTTGCGAACAGTTTCTACGACCAGATATAATACACGCTGCATGCAGTAAATTGAAACACTCATTTTTAAAATAATATACCGCATACAGTATTGACAGTATTAGTAGTTCTATTTGGGTTGGTGTCAATGAAAACTTTTTAGTATACTTCGCCAGTACGGGTTAACTAGCTAGTAGTATCTAACAAAAAAGGACCTGAGTAATGCAGAAGTTCCCATGCTTATATATACTACAGTACTGAAAATAGAATCTTCTCTTACAATCTATAGTCTCATCACTGCTTAAGCACATTTTTTTAACGTTTGTTTCTCCCTCACTTTTTTTAATGGCATATTAATTCCATACAAATTCATGTTCTCCTCTTTTTAAGCTATAGGTAAACGCTACTCAAGATTTTCATATTTTTGGAATTTTGTTAATATAAAGCACATCCAAACGTGGGACATAAACAATTTCGCAATAGCTGAAGTACGAAAAAACTAACGAGTCATACAAAAGTTGGTATCCATGACTTTGAAAGCAAGAGATGTTTACGTACATTTATTTATACGAGGTTTAAATCTGGTATTGTCAATACAGAGATTTAAATTCTTTGCACTTTCACCCACTTAAAACATCATTAATCATTATAGAAATGTCATCCGTCGCGACACGGTTTTAGACAATATGAGAACAGATGATTTAGAACTTTATTTGTAAACAATATGTTCTCGATATTTTTGCTTGCTTAAATCTGCGTCAATGTAATTAGGAGACAAAAGAAACAAAGGCAACAACGGAAACAATAAAAAACAAGAGAAACAATAAAAACAAGAGAAACAAAAGAGACAAAAGAAACATCCAAACTGCAATGCACCTGACTGTCACGAATGAAGAAATAAGGGAGTCCAGAAATTCAGGGCGCTCGAGAAATATACTGTATATAGCGGGAATAAACGAATAGAAATTGCAGAGCTTTGTAGTGTTCATTGCGTCAACACAATATCGTCAGGGTACACACCCCCAACGTAAACTGATTGCGTGCTATTTGTAAAAAGAGAATTGAACAAATCACATTGACCAATGTTCCTTATTATTCAAGAAGCTGTAGAATACATTTATATATTAAGTTTTCTTTTACAAAAATCAACCGGAAGCTTACCAAACACGTCATGGACAGAAATATTACCTATGGCAATTCTAACTAAGCTGTTACTCAATTATTTGGTGAGCATTAAATACGTTTCCAAATAGCGAATAACGACAACAGATGTTTATATTCTTATTTATATTCTCAGCCAATGTTTTTTATTTATATGGTTAATCCATCTCAGTTGTCTAGAGAATAAATCGATTTTCTAATAAATGTACATGATTTCAATGACGATAGATGCAAAAAAATATGAAGAAATCACCTGCTGCTATTAGCATAACCAGATCCTTATACGATAGATTTGAATAATATAAAGCCTAATCTGCTTAGTATTACGTATGAAATTGTTGAATGTTACGCCTTATAGTATCAAAGAATGAAAATGTCTCTAAACTTACCTTGTAACTATATTTCCAAATTATTTTTCTGTTTGTTATTCTTCTTTCTCATATATTCATATCCTGCTAAGTATCTGTAAACCAGAAATAATGATGATAATAATACCAGTTAATTATAATATTATTTATTGCCGTACGTACATCTAGATACATAATAATAACAAATAAAAGGAAGAAACAGATTAATAATGTTAAAAACTCCGCTCTAAATAAATTGAATACCAGAATAATACAATAATACATAGGAGAAAAAGAAAGCAATTTACAAATTCATAATTGGGGTGTGTAGTGGTACATAGATTATGTGACAGATTACTGTTTAAGTTCACTTTTTTTTACCATGGTGGAGATATTGGCACTCATAATAAGAAGCACATAATTATTTAGCGTATAAATTACGTTGAACATATGAATAACCGTATCTAACTATCTCACGCAGTATAGAGGTTTTTTTATACTTAATGACTTTCATTAAGAAGAGCGCACATTGTAAACACCTTGTACGATACATATTCAAAGTATCGATATAGTATTGATATAATCTCTCATCATCCGAGTAATACCCCGTCTTCCCCGCATTCCATAGATAAAATGCATCCAGCTATTTTAACTGCGCTGGCATTCTTAGGATGTCGTGCTTTGTCAAATAATTAGAATAGACAGTGTCTGCATATTTGAAATGAGATAAGTGCTTAGTATTGCATAGTTCTAGTAGGTGTATTTAACAAAGATCTGTGGGTGAAAATAGATTTGAAAGCTAGTATCATCTCAACTAAATGGCACGTATTTTACTGAAAGCGTCAAGACGTAGTTTTTAGCACAATGTATGAGCAATATTCTATTTAATTTAATACGTGTGTCAAGACTGGATTGAATTTTTTCACGAGGTGTTTCGTATCCAAATATTATTATTTGTGTTTTTGAAGGGTTAATTTGCAGTTGGTATCCTTCGCAATAAACAGATTATTATTTGAATTATTACAAAATCCATCGACAGCTACGGACATTTGTATATTTGCAGGGGGTTTCAATAATCATATCGACATCGAGAACAGCTTAGTTTTAGTTTTTAGACCGATACTTATACTTAAGCATCTAGCGATGGCACAAGTTTTCATACAAATTTTCCGTTTTGTACACGATAAAGTGAGATAAAATCTTACCACTAGTGGATATGCAGAACATTCAGGACATTGCAACTTTCGAATCATTTGCGACTCACTCCGTTTGTTTTATTCCGCAAAACTTTCTTGCAACCGGTATCGTCTGTTAGATTAGTGAGATTAGAAATAGAAAATTTCATTGGGTGGTACAGTCTTTAGCTTCTCTCGAAAGTTATTGGGAAAAATCATTCTCAACCTATCGTGCCACAGAAACTCGTGAACGTTTTATGTTTCTTTAAGAGGTTATAACGAACCATAGAGAAATTTATAAAATGTTTTTTGCCCAAATTTTCTTTAAATGCGCTTACCTTGCCTCGTTTAATAATAATATTTTATTGGAAAATAAAATAGTAAATACAGAAATATAAAGAAAAAAGACAACAAGCATATGTTATTCTTGCCAATCTATCATATCATCTACAGTAGACCAATATTTGCTGTTATTAACGATGACCCAAGATCAAAGAAGAAATAAAATAATTTGTTCATGAAATCAAACATGCTGCAATTCTGCAAATATGTATCTGCCCGAAAGTTGCTCATTCAAATTATAATAAATAGCATGTCTAAAGGCATTAAATGGTAATTCCTTGACATCTATAGAAAGCGGAAAAAAATTCTTAATGATAAGGCGCACCTTATCTTGGGCTATAGATAAGACCATGTTGCTAGTTGGTTTAGTGCATACGCACTTACGTGCTCCTCAGCAGTATTAAAGATGGTTAGGTGACTAAAGGCGTTAACATGCCTTGTACTGGAGGATGCTACATAGTACCTCATACCTTTGACTTGCATCTACAATCGGAACACCGTTTGCAATATCTAATATAAAGACAAAAGAATTTTATCAGCACGCCGCTTTCATATTTTCAATAAACCATTACAGTGCAGTATGTATCTTTCATCGTTACCTAATGCGATTTGTCTAAAAAAATCTCTACAAAAGGAAACATGTGTGCAGATACTCTTTTGCAAAAAAAATTTGTAGGAAGTAACTAATCTAATATCTGATGAATTCGAATTGTTACATTGCATTTCAGATGTCAAAAAATTCCAATTTTGTTTGTTACGTTCTCCTGGTTTGAAGAACAACGCCGCTGTAGCCTGCTCGTAATTTCCTAAATTACTTGACCAATACTTACTTGTAGAGTATGTTCGCTTATTTACTAAAGGAGAGGTTGTACAGTGAAACTCAATGCGCATGCGCAAAAAAAATATATTTAAAAATGAAATGGTTACACGGTTTCCACTCTTGCCTATGTACATGTACGATGTACGTAAGATATATAGATTTGCAATAATTGCAGTTATTCGAGCTCTCTTATACATGTAATGTACATTAGCATTTGTATATGTATTTTCATTGGTAGCAACATAAAGTAATGCTTCAGCATGTACGTTGCAACGCTATGTCTTAATTCTGTTTAAAAGGTTAAACTTTATATGCTTCCGCTGAAGCTTTGTTAGAGGCATGTACTAATGCCTCTATCTGTTTGCATGCACCACTACGTTTTTATAGGGGAGCCAACCCTATTTATTTCTTAAATTTATAAGCGCACCTCGGTGCTATGCTTATTTATATGTCCTTTCCGGGAGCCTAATATACTTTCCTTTGTTTTAAATTTGCCTAAGGGACTTGGCCCTGTATTATTGGCATGTATTTGTACTTTCTGACCAAATACGTTTGTTATATTCACATTTATAGGGAACCTACCCTATCTCTTAGAGCTTGAACGCCTGGTCGAGGGCGACAGTAGCGATAATAGCCGATCTCAATACAAAAGTAATGTCACAGCTACCCAGGCGTTCTCGTTTGAAATATTACGCTATGTGCAATCTTTAGCTCTATACTACTGCGCCCCAAAGAAGGGAAAAATCCAGTAACCAGCAAATGTGCGAACTGTGCACCGACAAGTAAAACGGAGCGATGATGCCGACATTACATAAGAAAACTGGTCTCGTGATACTCGTCCGCCATGACGAGCAACTAAATGAAAAATTTCTAAGTCCCGATACGACAAGGACCGAACAAACGTACAAAAGACAACGGGCGCTGCGGCCGCAACGACCGTCAGCAAGAAGCGGAGTGATCGTACTTGTAGAGGAGGTCCATACATGCGCGCCGACAATCTCACCAAAATAATTTCCGACACAAACTTAACTGAAGACTAAAAATATGTATAGACGACAATGGACACAGTAGCCTCGACGTACGATGATAGAAAATCGAGAATTTATACTTATTAAAAAAATCTATACGTGTGGTCCGACGACGTACCAAATGACTCTGCCAGAAATAAATGTATAGACAACGTCCTCGACGATTCCCGCCAAAACTAGAAAACTTAGAAATCTCTAATAATCTTACGACGACGTTACTGCACACGTTACGACGAGGCACGAAAGGTGACCGAGAGTGCACGATCGTTAATACCTCGACTGTCGCGCGGAGACGACTGCCTATGCTTGTGTACCTTAAATTTCAAGAAAACTCCCATTACATATCCGACGACGTTGCAGTGAATGATTTCTAATTAGGCAGTTTTAGCTAGCGTAATGCGAATGGTTGACTTGCATACATATACAATGCGTAATGTACATACATATTAAAATAAAATTGGATATAAGAGAGCAAAATAAATAAATATAAGAATGAAAATAAATAAATATAAAAATGAAAATAAAATAATATTCTAAAATGAAAATAATAATGCAAAGAAGATAAAATACATAATAGTAAAAACTTACAAACACAAAAACAATGTTAAGTCCTTAACATACCGGCTCCCCTTGAAGGGACCATCTTCAACATGCACTACGAAAAGTGTTTTTAATGTCTTTAGTCTATTTTGGAGGGAAATTGGTGCACTGGGTGAGAACAACAATCGCGCACTCAGCACAACACTGCACATTTCAGTCTCTTCTTCGGTGTGGTGATTTGGAGAAGGGCTTCTTTCGCTGCTGGAGAGAGGCAGCACACAGCTTGCAGCGGGTCGCTGCATTATCCAACGGGTAGTTTGCACGCTGGCAGCGCGTACAATACCATCTTTGCCTGAAACACTTCCAGTACTTCGTCCTATTAACCAACTACACGGGATGCCAGAGTCCTCACGTACAAGGACTAAGTTGCCGCGAGCGATACCCAATCCCTGATTTAATTGCCATTTATTTCTTCGTTGAAATTGGCTTAAATGTAACAAACTTGGTTCGGGGATAGTAGCAATAGGATCTCCAGTTAGGAAATGCAAAGGAGTTAAAAATGATAAATTGTTGGGATCGTTAGAGATTTGTGCAATAGGTCGAGAGTTCAAAATACCTTCCGTTTGTACGGGAAGGGTATTTATTTTTTCATAATTTAATGATGCATTTCCGGTTATTTTAGTCGGATGATTGTTAACAGATTTTAAGGCTTGATTAATTGTTTGAGCTCCAGTTAAGAAAATCATCGACATAAAATCTCTTTGTGGTGTGGCCTGAATGTGTCGTTTAGAGCTGTTCTCTTTGCGGAGAATATATGTTGCTCTGGTATCATTTCTATTGCACAAGACTTGTTGATATTATTATTCAGCTTCGACATGGTACTGATATGGCACGTTGTTAAATTTGACGATCGTATGGCGTCGGTATTTTACCAGAAACAATCCAGCCTAATAAAGTTTTCTGCAAACAAGGCCCATTTGAAGTAGGATTTATTTGGCCAACACAAAGTAGTTTGTAGAATAATTCTACACCAATTAGCATGTCTATATCGGCGGAAGTATTAAACTGCGGGTCCGCAAGCTTAATATTATTCGGTATCTTAACGTTTCTTCGTGATACTGAAACAAGAGGCAAACGATCGGTAATCTTATTTAATACGAGGCAATTTAACTTTTGTTTGGAATCCAGTACATCTTGATTTAATGGATACGTCTACTGCTCGTGTAATCTGTGTTTTCGTAGGTGTGATGCCTGCTAATGCTACATTAGCGGGTGTTTGCCTAAAGCCAAGACTATCAGCCATTCGTTTAGTTATTAGATTGGATTGGGATCCGCAATCCAATAATACTCGACATCTTCGAGAGTGTCCTTCTGCGATCCAGAATATTCACAACGGCTGTTGATAGCAATACGTGGCACTTAGTATTACAGCTATGACTTGTAACAGAAGTGGAGCATTCCGGCTGTGGAGAGCCAGGTCGGCTGCGTTGAGCTTCATCGTTTCTTCCGCCAATGTAAGACGGAATGATGCCTCCTGCCACATATTCTACAGCTATAGTTTGACGGACACTTGTTATCTTTGTGCCTGGCTTTCAAGCAATTAAAACATAGCTGTTTCTGATTTGGCCTCTTCGAAACGTTTCCTTGGTACTAGTGCGAGGAATTTCTCGCATTGGTGTATCATGTGTTTGCTTTTGCAAAATAAGCATGTAGCGACATATGTTTTATGTGTATTCGACGGTGGCTTTTTCGTTGCCACATTGATGGTTGCTTTCGAGAATGCGTGCCGGCTGATTTAGCGATAGCCTTCTAGTGTTTGACATTTCTGCGTTAGAAAACTGACCATCTCCTTAAATGTCGGTATTTCTGTTGTTCGTATCCTTGTCTCCCAGTCTTTTAGCGTTTGTGCATCTAGTTTTTTGGCGACGATAACGATAAGTAGATCATCCCAATGTTCTGTGGGTCGTTTCAAAGCAGTTAAAGCCCTAGTATGCTTTAAAATGCCATCCAAGATCTGGACGTAGCATGCTCACATTCTCTTTGTCGCAGAAGGGAGATCAAGGATAGCGGTTATGTGCTTCTGCATAATAACTCGTTTATTGCAATATCTGTTCTTGTAACATTTGCCAAGCGTTTTCGTAGTTATCTGCAGACGTTCTAGCGAATGCAGGATATTCAAGCTGCTTCTCCTTTTAAACATGCTTTTAAATAGTGCAGCTTCTGTACCGCTGGTACATTACTGTTGCTGTGTATAAGAGAGCTGAATATATCGTAAAACGGTAGCCAATCTTCGTAATTACCCGAAAATTTTGGCAAGTCTATTCTCGGCAGCTTTATTATATCGGGAGTGGAAACCTCAGTTTTCTGTTGATTCAAATTGCCGCTTACAGTTAGAGCTTTTCTAAAGCGAGTTTCAAAGTCGAAGTATTTCTCTTTAAATTCTTCGCGTTCGTCTGCGTCTATCTCATTTTCATCTAGTATTTATTCTGCCTTGAATTCTGTCGAATTCATCGTACAAGTAAGTAAACTTTTCATAGCGAACTTGTAATTGGTCAAGCTGTGTAGTAGCATCGTGTTTGTCTAAAACTTGCCTGCTCTTGTAAGCGAGCTCTTAATTTGCCTTCTGTGCACTTTCAACGAAGATAGATCTTCCTCCATTTTATTAGACGGGAAATTTAATTTCTATCGAGACAAGACTAATATCCGGCTCGAAGGACCAATGTTACGTCTCCTGGTTTGAAGAACAACGCTGCTGTAGCCTGCTCGTAATTTCCTAAATTACTTGACCAATACTTACTTGTAGAGTATGTTCGCTTATTTACTAAAGGAGAGGTTGTACAGTGAAACTCAATGCGCATGCGCAAAAAAATATATTTAAAAATGAAATGGTTACACGGTTTCCACTTGTTTATGTACATGTAATGATGTAATGTAAGATATATAGATTTGCAATAATTGCAGTTATTCGAGCTCTCTTATACATGTAATGTACATTAGCATTTGTATATGTATTTTCATTGGTAGCAACATAAAGTAATGCCTCAGCATGTACGTTGCAACGCTATGTCTTAATTCTGTTTAAAAGGTTAAACTTTATATGCTTCCGCTGAAGCTTTGTTAGAGGCATGTACTAATGCCTCTATCTGTTTGCATGCACCACTACGTTTTTATAGGGGAGCCAACCCTATTTATTTCTTAAATTTATAAGCGCACCTCGGTGCTATGCTTATTTATATGTCCCTTTCCGGGAGCCTAATATACTTTCCTTGTTTTAAATTTGCCTAAGGCGGACTTGGCCCTGTATTATTGGCATGTATTTGTACTTGACCAAATACGTTTGTTATATTCACATTTATAGGGGAACCTAACCCTATCTCTTAGAGCTTGAACGCCTGGTCGAGGGCGACAGTAGCGGTAATAGCCGATCTCAATACAAAAGTAATGTTACAGCTACCCAGGCGTTCTCGTTTGAAATATTACGCTATGTGCAATCTTTAGCTCTATACTACTGCGCCCCAAAGAAGGGAAAATCCAGTAACCAGCAAATGTGCGAACTGTGCACCGACAAGTAAAACGGAGCGATGATGCCGACATTACATAAGAAAACTGGTCCGTGACACTCGTCCGCCATGACGAGCAACTAAATGAAAATTTCTAAGTCCCGATACGACAAGGACCGAACAAACGTACAAAAGACAACGGGCGCTGCGGCCGCAACGACCGTCAGCAAGAAGCGGAGTGATCGTACTTGTAGAGGAGGTCTATACATGCGCGCCGACAATCTCACCAAAATAATTTCCGACACAAACTTAACTGAAGACTAAAATATGTATAGACGACAATGGACACAGTAGCCCTGACGTACGATGATAGAAAATCGAGAATTTATACTTATTAAAAAATCTATACGTGTGGTCCGACGACGTACCAAATGACTCCCGCCAGAAATAAATGTATAGACAACGTCCTCGACGATTCCCGCCAAAACTAGAAAACTTAGAAATCTCTAATAATCTTACGACGACGTTACTGTACACGTTACGACGAGGCACGAAAGGTGACCGAGAGTGCACGATCGTTAATACCTCGACTGTCGCGCGGGAGACGACTGCCTATGCTTGTGTACCTTAAATTTCAAGAAAACTCCCATTACATATCCGACGACGTTGCAGTGAATGATTTCTAATTAGGCAGTTTTAGCTAGCGTAATGCGAATGGCTGACTTGCATACATATACAATGCGTAATGTACATACATATTAAAATAAAATTGGATATAAGAGAGCAAAATAAATAAATATAAGAATGAAAATAAATAAATATAAAATGAAAATAAAATAATATTCTAAATGAAAATAATAATGCAAAGAAGATAAAATACATAATAGTAAAAACTTACAAACACAAAACAATGTTAAGTCCTTAACATTGTTCATGCATAAACATATACGCTTTAATTAACCATAGATTTTTTTGGGTGAAACTTGTGCAAATATCTAATTTACGTAAATAAATATATTTTCTTACTGTCGTATTTATCCATAATGTACATGAGTATTCTATCTAAAGTCTGTAATGCAGTATTCTCATTGAATTGAGAAATGTAACCGAAGGTAAATAAGCACTGAATGCTTTGTGTATAAATTCAACCGCATGGCGTCTGTATGACGATTGCAACTAATGTGTTTACGGCGAAAGTATACAATTAAGTGAAAAAATAAACGACTGTAATGAATGACCATCAATTCTGTCTTTATTTTGCAATGATCTCCCGCCGGTCTATATCATCTTAAACTGTTTATAACATTGATACAATCGTTAATAGCGCATTTAATATCGCGCAGAGAATATTTATTATCGTTTACTAAAACCTTTCTGCAATCTAAACACATGGAAATTAATTATAAACACTCTACAAGAACACAAACTAAGTTGATGCAGATATATGGATGTGTGGATTTTCTCTTTATTTTTCTAGACATTGCTACAATCCTCGCACATTTGCTTTCATGTATCTCCTATACGTTGAAGAAGCTCAAATACAAAATAGACAGACACGACCTATGTCGAAACAATGCATTATTTATACATTCCCGAAGGGTCGCATTACTGGCATAAATATTTTATAGCTTAATAGGATATATCGCACGGTTCCATTTGTGTATTTTGTGAGGAGATAGGTTCGTTTAGCGGCAACCCTAACAGCTCCAGAACTAAAACCCTCAGGTGTAGCGTAATAGTGTTGCGCCCTAATAGAATTGTATAACTTGGAAATTGTGTAATTTGACTCGAAATATGTATACACACGAGTACTAGTACATTTTATAGTCTCCACCGCATTGTGCTATTATTTTTGTCTCTGTACACGCTGTACCTAGTATATAACACATGGGCTGAAAAGTCGCGGGCCTATCAAAGAAAACACGTTTTTTTTTGGTTCAAAATTATCTTTATTCATCAACGTAATCTCCATCAAGAGCAACGCAATCATTCCAGCGCCGCTTTAACATTTCAATACCACTTTTGTAGAACGATTTATCTTCTGCCTCAAAATAGGCCTTAGTTTCAGCGATAACCTCTTCATTCGTGCGAAATTTCTTACCGGCGAGCATTTTTTGAGGTCTGCGAACAGCCAGTAGTCGCTGGGAGCCAAATCTGGCGAATACGGTGGATGTGGGAGCAATTCGAAGTTCAATTCATGTAGTTTTGCCATTGTTTTGATTGACTTGTGACACGGTGCGTTGTCTTGATGAAACAACATTTTTTTCTTTGCCATATGCGGTCGTTTCTTTGCAATTTCGGCCTTCAAATGCTCCAATAACGCTATATAATATTCACTGTTGATGGTATTTCCTTTCTCAAGATAGTCGATGAATATTACACCACGCACATCCCAAAATACCGAGGCCATAACCTTCCCAGCCGATTGTTGTGCTTTCGGGCGCTTTGGACGAGGTTCACCAGTTGCTGTCCACTCAGATGACGATCGTTTTGATTTCGTAGTGAAGTGATGGATCCATGTTTCATCCATTGTCACGTATCGACGCAAAAATTCCGGTTTATTACGTTTAAACATGGCCAAACACTGCTCAGAATCATCAACACGTTCTTGTTTTTGGTCAACAGTGAGCAAACGCGGCACCCACTTTGAACAGAGCTTTCTCATAGTCAAATGCTCATGAAATATAAAGCCAATACGTTCTTTTGATACCTTTACAATGTCAGCTAACTCACGCAACTTCACTTTTCGATCATTCAAAACGATTTTGTGGATTTTTTTGATGTTTTCTGGTGTTACCGCCTCATTTGGACGTCCATTGCGTTCTGCATCATCGGTGTCTCTACGACCACGTTTGAAGTCAGCAAACCAACGTTTTATTGTTGTTTTTGATGGAGCGGAATCCCCATAATACTTTTCAAGCCATTGCTTTGCTTGAACGGTATTTTTTCCCATCAAGAAGCAGTGTAAAATTAAAACACGAAATTGTTTTTGATCCATTGTTTTGAAAATAACAAAAGTAGCGTGACTCTTAGCACAATAACTCACAAACTAATGAATAGAATATCATGAAAGTTTAAGAGCTGTCTTTTGAAGGTTAGTACTAACTGAGACTAAGATGACTGCAATAAAACTAGCGTCATCTATGTGTTAGGCCCGGGACTTTTCGGCCCATGTGTTATATATATATGTTCGACCAATGTAGCTAGTAGGCAGCGGTGGTTGTCACGTTCATTTTATAATAATAATGACAATGTAATAGTAATGTCAATGTAATAATAATATCAATGTAATTGTAATTGTACATAAAATACTAGTATTTACGAACTCAACGATTGTAAAGACCGTATGATTGTATAATGCACAGGTATCGTAATAAACTCCACACCACGATACTTTGAAAGTACATGCTCCTTGTAAATTAGTTTAACCAAAATACCTGTTACACAATTCATTAACTGTATTAATTTAACCAGAAAATTACATGTAAGGCTGCAGAAAGGAGTGTTTTTACAGTAGAATTTAATTACTTACTATTTTAGTTTGACTGTGTTGTTGATTTAGAGTGATGCAAAAATTCGCTGTAGTATTGTGTCATTAGCATGCCTTCCAGCGCTGACTCAGTCATATTCCTACGACGAAATTAAAATATGTTGGTGTATTTGGAAAAGGAGCTTTCTGCGTCTAATAATGTGGTGTTGGCTAATTTAAAAAGACCGTTTGCATCATGTTCGCATTCTTAGTTTTCAGTTAAACTCTTGTCTATACGCACTATAGTTTGAAAATCGGGGTTCTTATTTATAACCACACACAATTTATCGGTTGTTAATCTTCCTATACTATCTGTGAGATTTCCTAACGAGGTTTTGAGATAATCTACTATATTTAGCTCTTCATGTAATGACAACTTAGTGTTCCCTAATTTGGAAATAGTATCTAAAAGAATTGAATAATTTTCGGAAATTTGCTCTGTTAGCGAGTGGCTTTCGGTACCTGAAACCAGACGCTGGCTTACTGAAATTGCTTTGTCTTCTTGCGGATTTAAATTTAAGATACAAGGTTTAATAATATGTAAAAAATTCCTATAACATAAAACAGCTTTAAGCCACGTTCTCCATATCACCAATACCGGTTGTGGTGGCTGAGGTATGCCCGGGCAAGCCTGTGTGAACACGAATGCGTTTTGGAGATTTATTAAAAACTTGTTTAGTAGAAACTATAAATTACTTTTGTATAACTGTTTCTAATAAATTCAGCCACAAGATAACATGCATGGAACAAACAGGTTACAGAAAGCAATTAAGGATAAAGTTGTTATGGTAACTTTCCATCTTTAAACATGTTGAACTTCTCAAAGGTATCTTCTATAGTTTCTACTATCCTTTCCCCGTTTGTCTTCTGTAATATTCTACTACGTGAAAGAAGAGGCAAGGATGCCTCACCGCTTTCTAAAATGTGCACTAGCACATTTAAAATTCAATTCTTTCTTGCATCTATTGTTTCATCTACCATCAGCCATATTTTTGATTTTTTGACTCTGCCTTTATTTGATCCGTAATCTTGTTTTTCACCCGATGAATTGTAATTGGCCTTTTTTTTGACAATCTCCAATCCTCAAACCTGTCGAAATTCTTCATTGTCAAAAATATGTTGTGGAATGTCGCATACACTTAACATACAAATAAAGTAGTGTAGGAGTTTATAATATGGTATATCACGTTGTGCAAATGGTGTTGCTATTAACATGTCGTTTACACACAAAAATGTTGTATGGTAAAATGTTGATATTGCAAACAATTTATTTAATAGTAGTGTCACTGTATTCTAATGTCGAAAATTGATTAAGAAAGCTATTAACACTCGTCGGATATGAAAATCTAGTCCGGCATTCATACATATACTAACTATACGCGTATGAATCCCGACTTTTGGTATGTCCGACCGCTTTCGAAATATACCATCGCCACCAATGAGTGCGCCCTCCTTTCTGCAGGCTTAATGTGGTGACAAGTTGTTATCATCCTGTAGTAAGTTGTTGCTGAGGCAATGAAAGCTACAACTGCACATTGAAAACTAAAAAGAAGAAGATTGATTGTCTTTAAACGATTTTGAAGATGAAAGCGTACCTCCTGTTTGTTTACAAAGATTTTGTCGTTCGGAAAGTGTATATTAGATTCAGGACATCAATTATATAAGAGATAGGTACACACACGTATATTATAAAGAAAGTAATAAGATTGTTGAAAATTAGCAACCAGATAATTAAATGACATAACAATCTTTTTAATAAAAAAGCTGCTTTCCACAGGTATAGCAGTAAACTCCACTCACAGAAATTTATTAATTACACGGAACGCAGCTTTTCGAGAGCACGTGGGCTCTCATTGTCAATCTTGTTACCGTCTGAATATAAAAAAGGCTGCTTTGTTAGGAAGTAGGCCGATAAGTTCTTCACGTAGTTATTTAATACTTATGTATATACATATATATATATATATATATATATATATATATATATATATCTAGCAACATAAATTGCGTCAGTATTGCATAAATGTCTGAATAGCCAAATTTAAAAATCATATTCTTGCATATATTCACTTTATTTTAACAAAATAGAATTTTCTGCTATTCGCTCATCATCCGATGCTTTACTGTCTAAAGGTAGCCATCTGAAACCATTTTCATTGTACGAATATTTCCAAAATCCATTAACGTGCACTCTTTTATAGTCCTTTTTAACTATCGCTTTGGTATTTTGCTATTACGGGTATCTACGTAATAAAATCTCAGTTTAACAGTGTGCTTTCACGTTATCCTAAAAGGTCATCGCCTCATCTTTGTCTATAAACACGAAATACCTACATACATACGACAACTAAGGATGGCGCACCGTCAATTGACCACGTTTATTGAAACAATAGATCCTGGAGGCTGTTGATGAACAGTCTGTCCCGAATATCCTTTTCCATATTGTCTTTCTGGCAATTACCGGCCCGGAATGGAGTGGAACTAAATAAAATTGACGTCGGATAAAGCCCGGTTATTGGCATACAGTGTATTCAATTTATCAGGATAATAATCTAAAAAGCACTTCAGATAAAATTTTATATACGTTTATATCTGAAGTAAATTGTTTTCCCTAAGCAGAAACATCTATATATCGGCGGTGACTGAGCTAGAAATTCAATTTATTTAAGGTCATTAAATTTGTACTTGATATTAAATACGTCTTTAGGTTAGGCGGATTTCATTTAGCTTTAATAGGATTGCTGGTTGTGTAATCGTATTTCACCAAAGCAATTTCGTTGCAAAGTTCAGAAGTTACATAATTCTCTAAAGGAACGATACGGAAAGTTGGACGGTTTTTGTAGTGCAGGATCTAAGGCAGTTAACTCTTACTCTAACTTAACCTCTTCGATGCAAAATAAAGGAAAGTATTTAATTGAGCTAAAGAATATCTCTATCTCTGCTAATATTATACGATGCTTTATTTTTTATAATTTAAAATTTACCAGGTGATCAGATCATTTTTTGGAAATTGTAAAAAAAAATAGAAAGAGAATATCGATTAAGTCACGATTACGATTGGTCAAAATATGGAGTTCAGCTGTCGATTTGCTCACTGCTGCCTTTTTTATGTTTAGTAATGATATGGGGACTCTTCAAAATGAGTGTTACTTTTTGATCTTGAATATTCACATACATACATACAGATATATTGTAATGGGATCTTTGTGTGATTTACTTTCGCTATATAGATATCTCAATTTCTCACAGCGAAGTTATTTCTACTTACGCTTTTGATTTTACTCAATTCTCAATTGCATTTTTCTCTTAATTCATTTATTGTTGAAGAAGTTCCGTTAGACTCCTTCTTGTTCTGTTAACTTTTAGCTAAGATTTTGTATAGTTTCCTTTATTTGCCGTGCAGACTACAGTTTTCTTCCAACAACTTCAGTGTTTTGTTATGCTTCTCAAATCCATTATACTTATGCAATATTTTCAGAATTCAGTAAAAAGAGCCTCTTAATAAAGAGAAGAGGAGTCATAAGCTTAACTGGCGCAAAGACTGTATTACTAATGCACACCCACTACAATTTGAAAATATCTTCCATTTGAAGCAACAACATTCGCCCATTTTTTGGTCAATAAATGGATTCCGCGAGTGAAGAATTCTATTTCTTTCGAGGCGATCCAGAGATCGACACATTTTTGTATGTTGTCACATGAGGTGAAGCGCTTTCCAGTAAGTGCCGAGCATTGGCCGGAACAAATAATAGTCTGAAGGGGCAATGTCTGGTGAATACGGCGGTTGGGGTAGGACCTCCCATTTCACCCCTTATTAGTGTCTTCATCCAGAAGTCAGTTTCTCGTGTTTATCGCACCATTCCGGCCGTTTTTTCTTGAGTAGCTTGTTTCAAACGCATTAGTTGAAGTCGATAACGTTCGGAATTGATAATCTCGGACGGTTTCAGCAGGTCATTGTAGACTGCACCCCGCATGCCCCCCTAGATACACAGTATGACTTAACCCGTAAATATTGTGCTTTGGCGTTGATGGATGTGGTTCACCTGGCTCCACCCATGCTACTTTGCATTTAGGATTGTCGTAGTGAATCCATTTTTCATCGCCAGTGATGACCCGATGGAAAAACATTTCTTTCTTGTCGTTCAAACAACATTTTGCACGCGACCAAACGCTTTTCAATGTCCCGTTCCTTCAACTCGTGTGGTATCCAATTTCCTGCCTTCTGAACCCTTCCCATCAACATCCAATGCTGCAGACAATTATTGCAATGTTGGGCATTGATTAATATCAAGCAATTCCTCAAGTTCCTCATTTTGCAACTTTTTGTGGCACCGTCGCGTTGTTTGTCGTTGACATCGAAATCAGTGGAGAAGAGCTTTTCGCAAATGATTTTTCTGAACAAATTCGGACATCTTCGATGCAATGTGAATACTTGCTGTTTGCACTTCAAACAAAAGTTTTATGCTGCGTTTAGTAGCTTATATATACACCTTTTAAATCCATGTATCGAAAGGCTACGAAAAATGCAAGCAATACTAGTAATACCATTAATACCATCTATGGCAAAAGAATTAATTATATTCCCATACCCAATACAATTACATATTTTCGTTGCCATAATGATGATACCACGAAGGCAATTATTGGCACGAACAAAATAGAGATTTGGTTTTACTTGTTTACCATGAGACAAAATCTTGGATATATATATATATAAATATTTTGGAGAAGTAATTATTTTCCGAAATTTTAAATATACTTTTTTCATTTCTCCATTAGACAATTCTGAAAAGTTGGATTTTCTTTATCTGTTATTCAGACTGTAACAAAGGGTATAATTGACCATGTTAATAGTTGGGAAATTACCTCTTTATTTATTTACTACGTCTGCCATAGCCCCCTTGAATTTTCATCGATCCCGCTTGAATGATATTATTAATCACGCCGTAGTCGTTGATGTGTTTGGGGTGCCCAAATTGTCGGTCATCTTTCACTTTCCTCCCCTACACTGAAATGTTTTATAGTATGAAAATTAGAAAATTAGAGTAGGTAATGTTGAAGTACGAGAGTCGGGTAATCAAACATTGAGATTATCTTTTGATATTGTGGACTAGATTACACTCTATTCTAAGAAAGAAAGCAGTAAAGAAATGTCAGTAATAGCACCATATGCATTTTAGAGGGTAACTAACCAAATTATCTCAATCAACCAGATTCTCAAAAATAAACTTGTGTCAGCCCTTCGACAAAAGTTTGACGTAAATTACACTGGCCAACAAATAATTTTCTTTTCTTCTGACTAAGATCTGTTTTGAACTAATATAGGTACACTAATGCCAAATATGAAACCCATTTTTCCTTACCACGTCACATTTTTTTCTCTATGGCATTTCTTATATGCCGAAATTGGGTCTTATGAAGCTCTAGATTCGCAATTTCGAGTATATATGTCTAAGTTTCCACGATTAAATTACGAAAAATTGTTGTTTGTGTTTTTTCAAGGAAATTGCTAATAATATTACTATACTCGTGGCTAGTATTGTACTTAAATAAATAAATGAATTATTAAAATTTTATATTTTGTTTATATCTTATCAGTTAAGTAACAACTTCAACGTATTAGTGATTCTTCGAAGAGTATAGTATGTCATAGAGTTAAATTTTGACGTGATACACAAAAACTAATACGGATTCAGCATACCAAAATTAGTAAAAGACAAGTCTCACATGGAAGTCAATAGAAATTATTGTTATTTTCTCTTGGCGGGATTATACTTGTAAGTATGTATGTAAATAAGTATGTCGTATGTAAATTTAATAAAGATTATCTCCACTATGTAGCTTAAACTTATTCATAGAAGATTATAGAAACATTAGTTCCGTTACGTACACAGAGAGTTGACATCTTTAACACGTTTTCTACAGGATTTTGGACGTTCGTCAAGAAATTGCATAAATTTCTTAAACAATAAATTTTCATTTTCATAGTTATTAAACTAATTACACTTGACTAAAAATTAAAGTTAATTCTCGTTACAATATAGAACAGTTTATCATCAAACTTTAGTAAAGAGATGAATAAATCAATAACTCGTTGGTATTAAACCTGTTATTAAAAATGATTTTCGCAATATAAATTAATCCCGTGAACAAAGGAAAAATAAACCTTCGCATAATAGGTTTGTTTGTTACAATTTGCAAGTTCTGAGTATAAGTTAAGCGTAGAACCCTCACTGCAGAATATTTATTTCGTCATGTTTTTTGCGACTTTATTACAAAACCACTTATCTCATATATTTACACCCGCTTTCTGTTCATACTAGAATTAACATCAAAAAGTTTCCTTGTTAAATACCAATCATGCGAGGAATTTCAGAAAGTAAGTGCAAAAGAATTATAGAAAGAAGCAGTAATTTATAAAATATTTTTGCGTATACACTGAACTACTTTTTATATCGTGGATCGTACCACCTATCTTATTGCACTTTATTGTCGTTCTGAAACCGTTACCCAACCAGGAAGAATTTAGGATGCTAAACCAAACGAAAATTACTAAATGCGAATTCTGAGATATAAGTGGAGTGCTCTTAGAAGTGGATCATACTGGTATGTATTACATGGGTACCGCTATACTATCAGATGATACATACACACGTTCCTTTGTTCGTTTAGCAACGTTGTCTTGGAACATCTATTCTTGCAATGGTATTTATTTACCAATGCTTATCGGAAGTGTTTGCGAAAGTTTCATTTTCTCGAGTAGAAATAGAATAATAATACTACTACCAACATTTGGATTGACCTTTTGTGCTCTTCTCTTTAAAAATTATGGGGTTCTTCCATTGGTAATCCGCAGATTTCAATCTTGCTTGTTTGTATTTCTCCATCAAAAATGATGGTTTTGAAACCTTTTTTACTCGTATACTGCTGGGTAAAATGGGTAAAATTTGTTGTATATATGTGTATCTTACTATATAATATAAATCAGATTTTATGTGCTATGCGAATACATTATCAATATCGATCATCACTGGCCTTTGCGTCGTTCCTGTTTCAAATGTGCTGCTTGCCTTTTTCTACCTTTTCTTACTGATGTGTAGTCATCAGTGCTATTATCTTTGTTATACCGTGGAACATCACTGTATGCGTATGAAGTAGCTTGAATAAGAAGTAGATATATTATAGTAGATTATTGATCATTGAGATTTGTGGTTCACGGCCTGTTTAATATGTATATGTTCCTTCATATCTTTATATATGCGCCTAACTATGAAAGCTATATGACATCATGTTCTTAATATCATCCACTCTTATCGTAAACAACTCTCTAATACAACAACAACAGAGGAACATAATATATATTGTATACATACATATAGAATTATTATATTCGGAAGATTAAGAATCAAAATTTACACTTTTTAGTTGGTTTGAAGGTGACCCTAAGTCGAAATCGGTAGCAAGCAAATAAAATAAAAACATATTTGTATCAACTTCCCGCAGTTTTACTAACTTCTGACGTAATTAGAGATTTATTATATTTTCTTGTACATACATACATATGTAGACATATACGTATATAACAGTTAAGGGAAGATAACTGCCAACGACTTATTCATAATTGAAATTTAGCAGATAATGGACTAGATTTAACAATAAAGTTTACTCTCTATTTGTTTACTAAAGTTTAGCTTTATACGTGCAGTTATTGCCCGTTAAATCAAAATCACTTCAAATAAATAAAAAAAATTGATTCAAGTTTTCAGAATTTCAAAATCTTCGTTTGTATCGATATCAAGCAATCCCATTCTTCGCTGAAAGCGTAGTATAGTATATATAGTAGCTTCATTTCAAAACTTCCCACACTAAATTTCTGGAAATCTGAAAATTTATGAAAACTTTCCTGAAACACGTAAGACGGGGACAGCTTTTTATACCAAGGTTGAGTCACCTACTTTAGCCCTCTGTCCACGGAAGCAATTCCTCTGAAAATCTTATCCAATAATACCTCATTTTAATGGTCTTTTGAAACAATCCACTTAGTTTTTTAAAATTGGTCGATGCGTTTTCGAGATTTTTAAGAACATTTTTTAGTTTGGTTTGTTTTGTATTTCTAACTGGTCAATTATTTTAGCAGCATCGGAACAAAAACAATGGTTAGACAATGTATTTCCGAATAATGAATAGGACGACGAGCACCTATGGAATGGGCAGCCAGATCGTCTGATTTGGCGCGACTAAACTTTTCTCTATGGGGTTATTTAAAGTCTGTTATATTTACCGCTCAACAGCAAAATTTAAAAGAACTTTGTCGGAGGATTACTGCAACCTGTCACAAAATTCAAAGAGGTGTTTTTTGAGAATGTAGGCAGTTTTGAAGAACGGGTATGCCACTATGTAACTAACAATGAACAACATTTTGAACAATTGTTAGATTGATTCTTTCTGCAAAGAATTATTTGAATTCTTAAATAACTTTGAAAACAAAAAAAACATTTTAAGTAGTTCAAGTGTGGTTGAGTAATGAATATTTAAGTCTAGAAAAATAAGAATAAAAAAACTTCTAAACGAATCGATCAATTTCAAAAAATTAGACGTCAAAATGTACTGTAAAGATTTTTAGGAGGATAGCTCTAGGGGGTAGAGGGTTAATGTAGATGCCTCTGTTAATACTTCCTAACTGTTTCGGGAAATTTTTCATAAATTTTCAGAAATTTTCCTGGGAAGTTTTGAAATGAACACACTATGTGGTGTACCTAGCTTCAGCATAATGAAAAAAACGCTTAAATAATGTGTTTTCGAAGATAGATTTGTTTTGAAATGTATTTGTGGAAAAGGTGCTGCTCTTCTAGATAAACAGGGTACTGTTTGTGTATGTTATTATATATTGGCAACTAATTTATGAAGATACTGAACATTTTATATTCTTCAGTCGATTACAGTAACCAAATACAAAACATTAAAATGTTCATATTTTTTTAGACAACCGCGATCGACTTACAATCAAATTGTATATACTTCCTTTTGCTAGAGCTCCCTGTTTTGCTTTCAATGCGATTGAATAACGATATAGCGACCAAACGGCGTTTAATTGACAAATCGTGATTTCGCGTGGGGGGGAAACCGTTTGGAAGCGACGATCAGAACGCCGCTCTTTAAAGGGACGGATTAGCTACGGTCCTGATACAACGCGGTGATTCATTATTCTAACGTTCACCAATAATGGTGTCGTAATGTTGATTTTTATTGTCTGGAATAACTGTATAATCCTTACGAGTGTGGGTGTTCCGCAATTGTACACCTCCTATACCAGTTCGTGGATGTCGTAGCGAAGACTGAAATTACAGGGTAGGAAGGCTTCGAGATCGAATCAGTATTATATCGTCTTGAAGACTATGCACATACCATTAAGGTTTCTGTACATATAAAATGGAGCCTGTTGCCTTTCAACGCGCTTATAACGTGGTTATTAGTATAACTGTAAATGCTAAACACGTGTCCTTTCTAATTCAGCCATCGTTATAGAACGGTGGAAATTGATATTCTTTATTATCACTCAGCTGATTGTAAGATAAGCGGTGCATACATTAAAGAAGATATCGCAAATTAACATTGGCATACAAAGCTTTGTTATTCTACATTCATAGATGTCTAAATGTTGTCCTGGCGCCGTACTTCCCATCATCAGAGAATTACAATCATGATTAACGCTTGTCATCCAACTACGGCGAAAGATGCAGAACAACTGCGACTGGCTCTGTTTTTAAAGCTGTATGCACACTAATAATCGAATTGCCTCTTCCGGTATCCTTGCGTTATCTTTTTATTGTGGTGTAAGTGATCGTTAGTATTGATGATGATGACTAATGCATGCTTGTGGGTGATATTTCATTTTAATTGCTATATAGGTGAATAAGACTTTCCGGTATGCCTTTGTTGTATATATCTTTGAAGCTGTTGTTCTTGTGCTCGTTAAATTATGTTCTTACCATATTACAGAAGGCGTTAAATCTTAAGCAGTATGACTAATAGATACTATTTATTGATCAATTTTGTCGAAACAGCGTTAGTATTAATGATAATTCAAATAATTACACTGACAAAAATAGTTTGGTTAAATTTACCAAAATTTAGTTAGTTGAACATTTCTTTACGGTCAATTATAGTCAAACAATTTGCAGAGTTTAAAATAACAAAATACTACTGTCAAACAGTTTTCAGTCATTCTTATTAAAGGTAAGACGTCCTTTTATATATATTAAATCGGGAAAAGTGCGTAAATCAAACTGAAAGGTATGTTAAAATAAATTACCGAACGGATTATTTTACCCTTTAAACAAATTCGATGATTAGTTCAAAAACGTAGGTTTCTTTAACCAACGCTATTTAGAATATTAAATAATAAAATATGTTGAGATAACCACATATCATTGTTGAAATAACCAAACTACTTATATTGCAAACTTACTTAAAATCCTGCGGATAAGCAAAGGCTTTTTGCTTACTTTACTGAAGCTGTAAATTTAGACCTTTATAATCGAATAAGAATACCTAAAGTACATCAACTTTGTACAATATTCTGCCACAAGTGATCTGCAAGCAACATACCGAGAGAAGAAATTATTACATTGATCATTAAGCCGTTGGTTTAACACAGTTTACTTTTGAATACGGGCAATGTGCTTTCAGTGTATGTTCAATGCATAGGAAATTGTTGAACTAATATTGTTGATCGAGTTCAAATATTTACGTAATCAACAACAAAGATTAATGTTAAAATTCGCTTTCTTCTAAAAGAAAAACAACAGGTATATGTATAATCATTTATTATAATAATTCTAGGCGCAGCTAAAAAGGATAATGCAATACAACCACCAACATAATGGAATGATTTTATTTTATTTCCATTCCTAACCCAGTCCTCTCAACATATAGCTATAGTAGGTTGAGTAAGGTTGAAATTGAAAAAAGAACATTCCTGTAATCTTGAGGAGGCGATATACATATGTCGTCAAAATTATTGAAGAGATTCTAGCGTTCTTTTGTTGCATCAACTTTAAGCGAACAACAATATAGATGTGTTTTTTGATAGCACCGTTTCATCATGAGTTAGTTCAATTAATTAGTAGCGGCCGGTGCTGTGGATACCAGGCATACTTATATAAAAAGTTTTTCGCACTCCTTGCCCAAAAAGTTTCTCGCTAAAAAACTATGCTTTTGAATGTATCCTTTTATAAGAATCAGTTTTATTTTAGCTCACTATAAGGACACATGATTATGGTTGGTAATTTGAGTGTTATAATGGCACATTTTATCAGCTAGGAACTATAATGAAATGTCCTAGGACTACAATGGTGAAACATCTATTCGTTGCTGTATAAATATGGGAATAGCTAGCTTGAAGTATGGAACTTTAAAACGTCCTTATTTCACTTTTATAGAATTTTTGCAAAGTTCATTTCAATGTTAATAATAAAATAATTTATTTTCGGAAATACGAAAATATGCTATTGGGGAAGAATGAATGCGAAATATTGATATGGGAAACCACCAATGAAATGGAATAGGTAATACAAAACTCAGTACAGAAAGCATATTCAAAGACCTAACTGCTATTATTAACTCAAAAGCAGATCATACTGAATGCTGAGAAGTTTAGACGCATATTCTTATTTTACATACGGAAGTACCGTGGTCCTAATTTAATAGCCAACGACTATTTCATTTCAATTACATCAATTCATATTGCTTACACTCAAACTAGGTTTCGTTTTATCTCGCGATTGGTCTTTGCCTGCTGCGAAGAAATACGTCTCAGAGAAAGAATTAAAACCTTTACAATAGGCTTATTAATCTTATCCTTGCACGGAAATGGAGCTCATTGCGCCACACTACCGGCTGATTGAGTCGCGATTTGGCGGCAGTTGGACATGGTCACCATGGAAACACCCCTGGATGCAACCATAAACACACGCGCCCCGTGCTACCACTGCAGCAGCAGCGACCCCTTCGAACGAATCCAACGTGTTTGTGCGGGCACGCTGCTGGCTGTGCGGACTTACTATATGCGAAAGTAGCCGGGTATATACATAATGCGGAGACATGAGTTTTCAAACATACCTCGGGCAACGAGCTTTAATTATTACCGCCTCTTTCCTGTATAAAGCGCGCTAAAATATTGGGTAGGATTTGTACGAGGAACTGTGCCGCTTTGGTACAAGCCAATGGTGGTTATTGTATCGTATTTTAGAATTTTAGGCTCTCCCAGGTTCACTAGTATTCTGTTGCATGCATGCATACATTTATAAGCTTGAAAGCAATCGCTTGTTTAGAAAAGAAGATGTGTTTCAAAAAGCTTTTCGGAACATGCAAGAGCGCTGCGGTTAATGGAAGAAAGTACTTAATATGCTTTGTATGTTTCTCCAAATTTACGTCCCGAACAAAGCAGAATAAACTATCATCTAATATGTAATTTAAGATCATTTTCTAAAACTTTTAACCTTAAAGAAAATTTTGTAGCTCTTTAAAACTTAAAATCTTTGCAATTAATTTTTGCTTTCAAGTTTCCACGAAATTGAAACCGTTGATTTCAATTAAAGATTTAAATTTAAAAAAGACACCTGATTTGAATCAAACTCACCTTACCAGCCACCTTCAATTTTTTTAAAAATTATTATTTACATATGTATGCTGGACACAATATCAGAATTGAAATTAGTCAAAGTGATTTCCTATATAATATATACTATTAATGTTAGGACTTTGATAACAAACTGTCGAATATAACCTGGAAATAGCCGTATTTTTGATTTTTATGCAGTTTAAACCAATCAAGAAGAAAGAGTGGCCACTTCGAGTTTAATAGAATGTGGATTCTTTATTGAATTATACGGGTGTCCCAAAAGTCAAGATAAAAAGAATATAATAAAATAATGGTCAGATTTAATGAATAAATGTTTGCTTTTTATTAAAGTACAGGTTATAGAGAATTTATTTTAATAATATAAAATAATCTTTTAAATATGTTTCCTTATTTTGCTGGCACTCTTCTAAACGTGAGGAAAAATTTTCGAGAATTGCTCGGAACATATTCTCCGTGATGGCCACCATTTCTATTCAAATACTCTCTTTTAATTCACGCAAGGAATGAGGAGCGTTGCTGTATACCTTTAATTTAAAGTAGCTCCATAGGAAAAAAAATCATTTGTGTCAAGCCGGGACTACATGTCAACCAGTTTATGTCATCGCGTCCGGATGTCAATTTTCCAGCGAAAATTTCACGAACAACTAGTAAGAACACGTTAAACGTTTCGCTCCATCTTACTGGAACTAAGTGTTCTGATTAAGACCATTAAAATGTTGGAAGGCTAGCGTAAAGAAGTTGTTAGCCATCTCCATATATGGCTAGGAATTTACGGTTACTGTACGACCTCTCTCATCTTCAAAAATATACGGGCAAATAATTCCTTGCGCTGATACTGTAGTCCAAACAGAAACTTTTGGCGAGTAAGGTGGCCTCTCATGCTTCTGTTTTGGATTTATATAAAAAGGTTTTAATACTACCTTTTAACATAAACGCAAAAGTCAAGTTTGTTATAAAAGCAACATTATTTAAATAAAAGAAAGCTTTTGATACTTTAGTTTTAATATAATTCACAAAGGTTATTCAATAGAAACCCAGACTGAATGCAGCTCCTTACGTTGAAGTAACAGCGGCGAATTTGTCAAAATATTTAGTGTTTAATTCTTTCTATGCTTCATGTCTAAGCTAGAGAATGGCAATTATAATGAAAATATCTGTTGGGTCGTTGAAACGCGTGAACCGGAAATTCACTCAAGGCGTTCGCGCAATGAACAAAACAAATGGAGAAAAATTTTTGGAACACTTAGTACTACTCTTAAGGTCGCTGAAAATTGATAATAATATCTATTTCTATGAACATCGGAGGGAATTATTTCAAAGTTTATTTAGAATAAGTGTTCAGTTACAAACTTTTTCTGAAAGATCTTTTCCAGAACCGCAAACCTTAAGAATGAAAATTTTAATTTCAAAAACTAATAAGAAAAAATACTACATACTAAAACTTTGTTTTCAAACTTCGAAAGCCAGTTTTAATGCTATCACTTTTTTAATTTGTTTAATTGTTTCAATTTTAGTGTTCGTTAGCCTTCTAATTAAAATTAATGTAACGTAACCGCGATAACAAACGTGCTGCATTTGCGGTTGCAATGTCACTAAATTAAATTTTAAGTCAGGAATGTATAATCTCGGAAAGTATTACACTGCAATACAACATGAAAATGTGGTAACTATGCATTTTTAATCGCTTTTAATTACTAGAACATCAATTTTTATGTAAATTTACGTCATGTGTTTTCAAAAAATATACCAAAAACATGCTTGTTATCTACAATTTATGCCTTCTATGCACTTGTGTCCAATTTATTTAATCCTCTGGAAGTCAAGAAAAAACAATAAGGCAGCTGTAAATAAGATAATCATATATTTTCAAATAAAAATAATAACTACGTAATAAATAATAAAAATATATAAATAAAACGAAATTCTAAGTTACGTAAAAACTATTCATTTTCACAATTAGGTATATTTAATGTATTATAGCAATTAACAAATGTCTTTCTAGATTTTCAATCATAAATTTTTATTTTCTGTCGTGTTGGTGCGTATTTGAATGCAGCAATTGATTAGGATTTAAATCTAAAGCATTGTTAATAGGATTTAGTGATAAAGTTTTTGCTGTGACAGTTAATATTTGAAATCCATCGTTTTTATCATTGTATTGTTAAATTTATCTAACACAGTTTTACCTGATACATTTTTTAAATAAATTGACTCTAATAAAGGTATTAGAGCAGTCTCTTTTTTTGAATTGAACTTCTTAAGAAACTTCTACAGTATTCTCACGGTTTTCGAATAAATATTTAGATTTGTTTGCCGATCAACCGAATCTATAAAATTTTATACAATATTTTTTATATGAGAATATTTATTTGCATAGAATATGGTTGCATCTAACTACGTATCCCGTTTGTGATTACTGGTTTAGGAGGAGAAGAATTCTTCGGCAATTTTTTTATACACTTTTACGTTCGTAATTAAAGAACTAACTTAATTGAAACTGGCGTCTAATTTCCCCACGCACTCTATTACATACGCTAAACAAATAGTGTGAAAAAGTCTTTTATAAAAAAAAATCATTTTAATTTGTACCTGCTTTGATCATGTGTGCTGCTGCGTCGGTGATCAAGAGAAGTTTGCTAGTTCACTAACAAAACGACCAATTACTAAATTATTAGTTATGCCCAACTGTTTTATACTAATCAAAAAAAAATTACTGGAATATTTTCATTTACAACACCAACTAATCCATGTATAATACATCAGCCACCAAAATCAGTTGCTTCATCAACAATAATATGGGGAAACTCATCAACAACAATGTGGGGAAACTGATCTTTTATTTGGCTTTGTATACCCGCAATCACATTTATCTGTTATTATTATTTTTTCTACATTCACATTATTGTGAATTGAACATACATAACTTTTTTCTTGATATACTTTTATGGGCTATATACTTTTTACAAAGTTTTTAAAAACGGTCTAAAATTATGGAAAATTAAATATACACTACCGTCCATAAGTTCGGAAACAAGTTGAAATTCCTTTAAAATAATACAACTGATAGCCATATCGTGACATCTTTGATCCCTATTATAAATTATTGTATGCAAATATTAAATTGTTACACATAATCCGTAAAGTCATAACATTTAGGTACCAATTTCACCTGAATACATTTTATTGCTCTTTTTCAAGAATGCCTCTAATATTTGACGGGGATGGCTTAGGATATCCGCAGTAATTACTTTCGGTCAAAAGGTTTAGTACCCCTTTACTAATCGCTTAGTGCATGTGGTAAGGGTATTAATCCTTAGTGTTTATCCTTTTCCTGTGCGGCATTAGCTTTTTGAAATTAGTGAGCAATTGTAGCAATTTGAGAATAAAAATGTGGGAACGCAGACAGTTCACTATGGAACAACGTAGTAATGTTTGTACTCTTCGCGACGAAGGACATACCGAGACAGAGATTGCTCTACGGTTAGGGATTTTGGTACAAGACGAAGTGAGTGGCTTATGGAGCTTAAGATGGATTTATAGTAACGACTTCAAAACGAGATCGATATCTAACGGCACCAGTTATCGCAACGCATGTTAATATACAACAACGAACAAATGTTTCTGTTACCACCGTAAGGAGCGATTATTGGCAGCAGATGGGCAGGAGAAAATGCAAAACTAGTCACTGAATGATTGGAACCCAGTTTTATGAACCAACGAGTCTAAATTTCAGTTATTTGGTACATAATAGAGAGTTTCTGTTCATCGACGACAAGGGGAAAGATTTAATGTGAGGTCTGCTTGGTCTCCTCCGTCAAACACGGAGGTGGTAGCGTAATGGTTTGGGGTTGTTTTATTGGAACAACTACGGGCAATTTCGTGAAAATTAGTGGTACAATCCGGATAGAACAGTATTTTAACATTTTGCAAAAATACGCTATTCCGTGTGCAAGCCGTCTTGTTGGTGAGGCATTTATCTTCCAGTGAGACAATCTGTAAAAGCGTTTTAGAGGAGAAAGTAGCAAGAAATGAACTAAAATTAATGGTTGACATCCTCAATGTCCGGATTTATCCTCTATAGAGCTCTTATGGGATGAGCTTGATCAAAGGGCTACACTGCGACAACCTTAGAACACGAAACATCTGTGGGAATATTTACAGAAAGCATGGCTATAAATTGACGCAGCTATCTCGAGGAATTGCTTCGAAGAATGCCTAAAATTTGTGCAGTGGTTATCAAAGCCAAAGGAGTTCATATCAATGCATAAACATTATTATGTTTGAATTAATTTTCTTTTGTTTGACGACACTTATGTTCTATAAATTCATTAATAATTACACTAAAATTTTACTCTATCCGTGACCTTTTTGTAAAATCCGTTGCTGCTTCCAAACTTTTCGATGATAGTCTATGTACTGCACCTTAATTTTGGGTAAAGTATGCATTTTTTTTTATACTGTTAATTTGGTTATTTTATTTCCTCCTGCAATCGACGAAAATGTGTTTAGTATTGCACATTTATAACAATAATAATTATTCAAGCCAATTTTCATCTAATACTGAAGATTTTTAAATATGATTGTTCGTTTTTAAGACAGGAAATACTAGAAAAAGAATAACTATGTCAAGGCCCCAGCGTAGTGAAATTACGCGTTTAGCAATCTTATCTTCTACAATTTGGAGTCCTCGTTCTACATTATTATTATGAATTCGCCTAATAAATATATAAGGTCGCTAAATATAAAAGGACGTTATCGCGTTCAATCATTTCCTCAAATTTATCACTTTCATTCAGCCCCCACTGTCGGCACTGCTAATTCTACCCCGACGACGAAGCCGTTAATAGCGGACTCAATTTTAATAAGGCAAATTTATTTCGCGGGGCTCTCAGATGTTAACGATAAGCTGATGACCGACTGACAAAAAACTGACTCGCATTTGGCTTTCGTCAAGGAAAAATGGAGGTTGAACTAACTATCTTATCCAATCAATTTTCAGCTAAATATATTGGCGTTTTATTTTTGCTGAATATCAAACAGGTTTCGAAATAATTGCGTTTAAAAGTTTTTAAGGAAAGTGATGTATGCACGTCATTTAAATTGTGCCTTTTAAAACGGGTATGTGCGGTTCGTCCACCGCCTATTCATTATGCGGCATCGCAAGAATGAATGGACGTAATTTCACCAAGCACGCTTTGTCATCATCTGATTTATGATAAGATAATAGAGTAGACGTGAATGCATATTACAGTTTCAGTAGCGCTCGGCTTCGTTGGCTATATTTGCGACTTCCGGTGATTAATTTCATTGTACTATCAAACTCGAGATTTTTTCGTATGACGTAATTAACCATCATTAATCTTACCAAAATTAAGATACCTTCCTTCTACAGTTAAGAAGCAAAATATATTAAATACAATGCACAGTACTTGCCATAAATATGGAATCGACTGCGTTAAATATGGTAGCGTTACTATAAAAATAATAAAACACTGAGTCTTCGAACTACATTTGATTGGCTTTGCTTATTAACTGTTCTCTACCTAAATTATTTGTTTATTCATTTATTTGTGCTTTTTCAGTCATTCATTCGGCTTTTGCTTTAATAACCGCGGCACTGATCTTCAGCATTCTTTCAATATATGAATTTTGCAATTTGGGGATAATCATTTGCCGCTTTACACTTTTTCCCGCATGTCGCTAGTATCCTTAGGATTCATTGCTTCCAAATTACAGTCCAGTTCGTTCCAAATGAATTCGATGAGAGACAGGTCAATCGATTGAGGTGACCAGACCATTTTTACCAATGTTATTCCCTCTTGGTTTTCTGTTAAGAAGCCTCTATATAAACTTGAAGCGTATTTTGGATCGTTATATTCCTGGAAAGCAAACCGATTTCCGCAGAATTGAACTACATGCGGTACCATATTTCCTAAATCAATTTTCTCACACAAACATATGATGTTTGATACTTGGCATTCTATATTTTTTTACGCTTTTTTACTTTTACGTCCCCATTGCGACAAAACGTTCAAATTTGGACCTTTCTGTCCAGAGAGCACCTTCCAAATCGTTAACCTTCTAGTTTTGTGATTATTTTTTCAATCTTTTCATCTTGTTCTCTTTTCCGTACCAAAGATTTTTTAATAGCTACACAACCAATAGACCTAGCTGCTTTTAGACCTTACTGAAACTGGTGCATACCTATTTGCACTGAAAGTATTCACAATTTGAGGTATAGTTAACAGGTTGTTTCTTTTACTAATCTTACTAATAACTTCATTGTCTCGGATAGACTTAACACGTTTTCGACCATTGAATATGAAATATTACAAATAGGAGGGCGACCTGAAATGTTTCTAGACAAGAAAAATACGGTATTGGAGTGGTTTTTTATTTTTATTTTTCGATGTAGTCTCCACGAAGATCAATATACTTTTCCGAACGGTGCTCCAGTCTTTTCAAGCCGTCGGAAAAGTAGGATGTTTCGAGGTCTGCAAAATATCCATCTGTAGTGGCGATGACCTCCTCACTTGAGGCAGATCCCTTTTCTCCCAGTATTTTTTCAGGTTTGAGAATAGAAAAAAGTCGCTTGGGGCTAGGTCCGGTGAATATGGAGGATGAGGGACTAATTCGTAGCGCAACTCACTCAATTTGGACACGACGATGCGGGATGAATGAGTCTGTGCATTGTCGTGGTGGAAAACCACTTTCTTCCGCCGCAAACGAGGCCGTTTCTCCTTCAATACTGCATCGAATCGGGGCAAGAGATCGCTGTAGTGTTGTTCATGATCGCCCTTCCCTTCGGCAGGTAGTTGATGAGGATTACACCTTGGGACTCCCAGAAAATGGTCGCCATGATCTTTCCGGTCGATGGAAAGGTCTTTACTTTCTTCGGAGCCGATTCGCATGGAAGGATCCACTGCTTCAACTGTTCCTTGTCCAGTATGTAGTGGTGGATCCAAGTCTCATCCACGGATACGAAACGCATGAAGAAATCGCTTGGATTGCGTTGGATCCTAGCCAGATACTCCGCCGAAACGGTCACCCGATTTCGTTTTTGCTCCGGTGTGAGCGAACGCGCTACCCATTGCGCCAAAAGCTCTTTCATACCCAAAATTTTGTGTAAGATATGGCCAACGCGTTCTTCTGAGATGTCTGTTTTCTCTGCGATCGACTAACACGACGTCATGAATCTTGTCGACCATTTCCATCGTTGATAACGGTGTTTGGGCGTCCGCTGCGTGGTTCGACACTTGTGCCTGTGCGGCCACGTTTCAACTCGCTCATCCAGAAGCTGATGGTCGAAAATGATGGAGTGCGTCCGCCATGTACCTTTAGCAAAATGTATTGGATTTCCGTGGCCGTTTTTCCAGCCATCCAAAAGTGTTTTATCACTGCACGAAATTTGATTTTATCCATTTTTACGAAACCATCTGACTTGCTACACAAAACACATTCTTAAACAACAACTATTGACAGTAGACGTTCAAAATTTTGAGAGTTGCCATAAAAAGGGTTGCCTTTGCCGACCAATGAATCCATTTCAGCCCTCGTGTGCCATCTCTTGCCGATTCCGGAAACATTTCAGTTCGCCCTTGTACTGTTTCTACTTTGGGTATTGGTGTAGTGGTTTTTGAAGTATTAAACTACACATACAAACGGTAATTTGCCCAATTAGATGCTATTTTTTAGATAAAATACATACCGCTCCACGTGGTAGTGATAGAAATTTTATTGCTTGGTTTAAATTAGAAATGTTTTACTTTAAAAAATCGTAATTTTCCATTATTAGCAATTATGGTAATGGTGCAAAACATAAACAAACACGTTGAATAATAAATTATTACCTGCATTATAACATTTGTTGTATATATTTTATTCTTTTATAAAGAGTGTTTGCTTATTTTATATATTTATGGTTGGTACTGTATATATCTCGTACAATTCAGCAGACGACTTGCGTCATTAATTGTCGTGACGTTATAGCCTCGGGCTGATATTAACCTGCATTGTTAATGTTATGCATTCAGATTTAACAGATACCAGATTGTTAATATATTTACATGTCAATGTCAGATCTACCATTGCATAAGAATGGCGTTATAAGGAAATTTTTCCTTACCACAACCTATATTTCTTATCATTCAGTAATGTATTTCACACACATACAGTTGCAGCAAAATATTATAAAATAACTAACAATGTCATTATAAATCTCTAGTAAAAACTGAAGAAAGTTTTATATTTTAAGTATTTGAAAAGTTTAAATTTAATTAAAAAGTTCATACATAGGCCTCCCCGTTCTGCATCTTATTTTTTCCTATAAAAACAATTTCAATCTACCACAAATTGGTCTTATACCTACTTTGTAGAAATTGTGAACAGTCTTTCTTACACAATTTAAGCTCACTATTACATCGTCTACGGTGCCCGATCAGTAGAGTATGTTATAATACTCAAATTTGCATTTTATTACTTGTGCATTTCTAGATGCAATGACTGTACATATGTACGTAGGTCTATAAACAATGCTTAGTAATGTTTTGAAATCATTTTACTGCTAAAGAAATTAGAATTCTAGAACCAGCGCAGTTATTGTTTCCATTCATAGTTGTGTTTAATAGTTACCATGTTTTTTTCGTGGTGTAAAGGAATGTGGCATGTATTGTTAGCATTGTTACATATCCGGGTAACGGAGATTTCGCCTCAACAATGGGAACCACATGCACTGCATTTTGTGTACCATATGTAATGAAAGTATCTTAATAAATCTTCTTTTTGCCTCATGTTATGGTTTCAAATAATATATGGCATATCAAATGCTGTGTTTTAGTCGTGATGACTGTTATCGTAATAGCCTTAAATATAATTTGGTATTTTTTAAGAATAAAATTTAAAAGAGGTTTCTAACGACATCTGAAGCACACACCTGTAAGCCAGAAGATCCCCAAAGAAATTATACAGGTCGGGTGCTTAAATGAACTTGTTTTGTGTTATAATTTAGTCTTCTGGTTGTATTTTGAACAATTTACTAATGATAAAAATATGAACGGTGTTGGTCGCCTGTCCTGTTTCTCTCTTTTGTTCAGCAACAATTTTAGCAATTTATTTCCTGGGGATATATATAATAATAAACATAGGCCTTGGTAACTCTCGCCTATTATCGGCTATGTACATGCTAGCTATGGCATTTAAAAAACACATAGGAAGATTTTAATCAGTTATTAGCATTTAGCTACAAAAATTCAGTTATCAAATCTGTAAATAGTTTCTCTTATTTACCGTTATAATGCGGTGTACTAAGGGTCATAAATTTCTACGCAACTCATGCTGCGAAATAATAAAGCACAAGATTTATGAGCGAATATTACGTTTGGTGACACACAAAAAGCTCGTGAGATATACATCATGATGACGATTTATGTGTCGTCATAAACTGGAAAGGCTAAGTATATTAGAGTATATTATTCCATTCAACGGAGGTCTAACACATTCCGCATGCATTGTCATGAATCATGAATGGTAAGAGAATTGATCACAATATAATGATAAACTTTTGAAATTCGGGAAAAGGATATACAGGTTACATGGAAAATAACACACCAAAAAGCTAGGTTAACACTGCAGGAAGATCTTGTACCTACTTTTTTAAGAATATTTGAAGATACTACCATATGTTTCTAGTACTGGCAATCGTGTTCTCTTTTACAAATTGAGTGTGGACAACATAAAGAACTGCAATATATGTAGCTGTAAAATTAACAGCGCAAAATCATTCATACTTAATTTGCAGGGTTGTCAATGGCTTAGCTTCTTATTTATTGACAAACTACATTTTTTAATTAACTTAATAAATGTAAAATTAATACGTGCGCTCTTCCAAATAGTAGTTATTGCTATATTGTGAACGCTTAAGATTGCAATGTAATTGTCACAAATTTATGATGTGAAGTAAAACATTTTACTTAAAGTTAGCATGAAGTGAAGCATAGGTGTGATAACAATCCTTATGTAGAGCAAGCAGGAAGCTTTTTTTTGATAAAAAAAATCACTAACGATGGAATCAGGATTAGATATTTCGGTCAACATAAAGCAAGTTATTTGCGTCTTACACTGGTTATCACAATGCATAAGGTGCAGCACACATGCAAATTTCTAGGTATTAGAATGGGTGGATAGGTTTCGCTTTGTCAAATTACTTAAAAAAGGGACGAAATATATATTTTAAATACTAAAGAAAAAAGAAACATATCATAACTATATTTACAAGGACCTTTAATATGTAAAAGAAGTGAAAACAAATGAGACAAAGTCTGTATGCTGTTCCGCATTTAAGCACTTTGTGGAGCTGTTCAAAATAAAAATACCTTTGATAACACTTTTTATAAATTTTTTAACTATTCAACGACCGTTTTCTAGCGTTCTAACGTTTTCTAAAGAAAAAGGTTTCTGTTTCTTGCTTGGAAGCACTGGTACTTATCTAAAACCAGTCACGCAAAAAAAATATTATCTTCAAACTATCATATGAAATAAATGACACGATGAAACCGCATAAACAATAATATATAAGTATTAGATGATCAAATATGTGAGCTAATCTGTAGCCCCAACCTCGACAAACAAACAAGTCACACCGAGACCAAAACCACGAACCAACTCCTATTAGGTAGTTTTGCGATGTGAAACAGGCAATATACATTGATTTTCTCATAATTTCTGGATGCTTGTTTTTATTTTATGTATCCCTACTATCGCCATTGCACTCTTTTTTACCAAGATATTAATCTGAGTTCCCAATTTGAAATGACTGTATATTGTTAATCCAAGATAAAGTATCTTGGATTCTTTTATTTGCCTCACAGTTTGGTCCGTTACTTTTATGTCACGTACAGATGTGTGCATTGTATTGCAAAGTACCATGTATTCTGTTTTCCACCCATTGACCCTTAGTATATTATTATACCGTTCCTCTATTATAGCTAGATCTCTTTTAATGATTTCTTTCGATATCTTTATTTTCTCCTAAAAATTATATATGATTTATTTGTTTTCTATAAAATTAGTATGCTTTCAACAAATTTGTTTTCCTTTACTTGTATTTCACCACATTCCAGCTATTCAAATTTGGTTTAAATATTGTGTCAAATGCATTCTTCATATTTGCAAATGCCATAACTACTGCCATAAGATCAATTGTAGCAAAGATGGATCCAGGAAATTTTTTAAAAGTATATTGCCATTGGTGCATTATACTGTTCTGTGCTGAATGTGCTCTTATTTGACTCTGGATATATTTTTTCCAATATTTCATTTAAGGTTGTAGATAATTTTTTCGCATTCAGTTTGTCACCTTTTTTTTATATATTGTGGGTTATCGTATGTATAAATTATTTTTTCATTAAATTCCTTTAACGACTAAAATTAAATAGGATTCAAATACTATGTACTATGCATCCCACACAACTGCTTGACAGAGTACTATTTTATCAGCGAATGCTGTTAAGAATTTCTAAATTATTTACAATTATTTACCTGCCGTATTAATTCGATCTTTCAACTATTTTAATGCTTGAGACTTAGTTTTACAAACAACTGGCTTTAAATGATTCTAAAGAATATGATTTAATGAAATTAAATTTCATGGCCAAGTCCCTGTAGTCCCCCAAGTATCCACCTTTATGAAAAAGTTTCACAATTTCATAATCATGTTTAACTGTTCTCTACTCATACCAAATTTATTTTGGAAGCCACTTTAAATTTTCTTTATTAGCATGTATACCTATTAATTCTGTAATATTTTCCCATAAGAGTTGCAGACAAAGTTTACCATCCAAACCTTCTTCTATGAAGAATGATTCAATAGCCCACAACTATACCAGCACACTTTTTTTGGATATTGGGTGTAATCCTATTCCTTCCAACAAGGATTCTCATTACACCAACACCAATATCAAAGCCGAGTTTATACTAATATCCCAATCAATAGTGAACCATTAATTGAAAAGTGCATTCGGAAAACATGAATTACATTTGTGGACAACTCCTGGCGCAAACTCGACTTTATGTCAATTTACGAAGCTATTAAAACAAAACGTTGATCTGTCGGAAAATAAAGTATTTATACGGCTGTTACTTTTTTCGATAAAATTCATTGTTTCCTGACAAAATTACTAATGTTTTTGTTAGATTTGAATAGTAGAGCCTATTCTTATAATTCACGCCTTTTACTTCGTAGTAAGTATTTGAACATTCACAGGTTTTTCATGACGCCACATCATACAAGTAGACATGTATTTCACTTAACCAATGTTTTTACATCCTGCTTTAGAATATCGCATAGATATTGCGTGGATGTGACGAGTTCATATCATAAGAACTGTATAGGGTTCAGATCGATATTTTGAGGGGTAACGTCATTATTGTTAGCGTGTGTTTCGAATCGTTAATACGGAAAGCATGAAATTTTCTCCTAATCTCCCATTCATTTTCAGTAAATGACCCGTACGCTCATACCGAAAACAACCGCAAAACTGAGTAAAACCCCTGTGCTTCATTCTTATTACAATATTCTCATGCACCAATTTTTTATCCATAGACCTCCTAAAGAAAATTCTCCGTTTTTGTCCGAGCACTTTATAATTGGACTTATTTGCCTTAGGCGCTTTTTTCCGTTCCCTTATTATCCACCCACATTGCATTTGTACAAATTACAAACACCATGTAATCCTCATTCCAGTCGGAATTTTTAGATCATCCACTTAAATCCGATTCCCACTCCCGTAATTAAATTCATTGACCACTTTTGGTGTCCCTAATGTTTGATGGCGTTTTCTAATGAGTTTGAGTCTTAAAACGTCTGCACGAAATATCCTCCTACACAGTTGCGCAATTGCGATCTTTTAAATTTCCTTGTTGATGAAATCGGCGTAGAATATTAATAGGTAGGTTTTGAAATACCAATCTTTTTGACGAAATTGCCAAATAGAATAACCTGCTGCATGTAGAGCAGTGATGGAGAATCGTTTCTTAAAATATATCGGCTTTCCATGCGGCATTTTTCTGAATAATCTCATTCACTGCACAAGATCAATTGGTTTGATTGACACTTTGGAATGCAATTGGAAAGAAAAAATGTGGAATAATATTGGATTTGTATCTCACTTTCTCACTTATTCAATAAACCTGCTTAACAACTGAAATTGTTGCAATTTTAACCAAAGAAAATGTAACTATTTTATGAAATTAAGTAGATAATGCAAATTTGCTTTTGCCATCATAAATACATATCTTGTCTTATATTGTAGGCTAATATAACTATCAATTATTTTATCAGGTGTCCAGTCTTCTATGTGCGGGAGTGTATATGAAACGCATAATTTCTTCTATTCTTAATATAGAAAACAAAGCATGCTATAAGCACTTTAACGTAAATCTAATGTTTCGATTTATTAACATTTATCTCAAAAAAATTATGTTCCGTAAATAAAGCATTTTAAATCCATTTATACATTTATCTCTTAAGATTTACCTCCCACATCCTTTCATAAAAATTCTACAACCGTATAGATACGTGATATACTATAACATTCTCACAATTATACCGAGAGTATATGTCCACATATCTTCCTTATATAGCTTTAATCTTAGCTGGCATTCACACGTCGCCCACAAGAATACATTTGAATTCTAGCCGGTATACCTTCATGTCGCTTATTTATTCTACTAATACATCCGTCTATCAGCCTCACGTATGGTAATTATTCATATATGTACATATAGACATGCACAAATAGATATACATTATGTCACTTAGTGCGTAGGTATACACGAATAAATGAATAGGGCATTGTCGATTATATATCGCCATTCAAATTCAATTAATATTCCATTAGCCCGCTGGTAATTTATATAGTTATGATTTGTATGATGAGGCGTTCTTTTACTATATCTAGATAAGTTATTATGGCTGCGTGCTTGATTTTTCTTTTAATTGAACACTTGAGAACAAACGGTAAATAAATTACGATGAAAGGGCAACCGTTATGTTTAGGAACAATGATTCACGCGCTATCTGGATCAATCTCAATTTATCCTCCAGCCTTGCTAATCGAAATTCTAATTTTATATTTTATTTATATTTTACCTCTTTTTCTCTTAATAATACTGATAATAATTAGGATAACATTATTTTACTATAAGACGTGGATACTGTTACACTTTAGATTGTTTGATTAACCAGTAAACTTGTGGCATTTTCTGTCTGAAAATAACTAAAGTTGTTGTTTGGGCTATTTCCATCGTTCGTTGAACTTGTATAGTCCTTCAACTAACGATGCAAATAGCCAAAACAACAACTCTAGTTATTATGAGAGTACATCGTCAACAATATCACGTCAAGGGATTTTCTGTTTGCTTGAATCAAGCAAACACATCGAATTTTAATGTTTCCAATAGCATTGCATGGATTTTACTTATTATATAAAACAAGTTCTCAAATGATACAAATAACTCTAACAAAATGGTGAGCTATTCGACTTCGTGGAGCTGTCGTGATTCATCTGATCATGTCCGTACATCAAAATTTGAAAGTGCAGCATCTTACTGTAATAGGACACATGACCATTTTTAAATAATTTTTACTCAAAGATATGATTTTAAACGATATTTTAAATAGTCATAAGTAGAGACCGGATTATATGCAAAGTGCAAAAATTTAATGTAATTTGTTTATTATGTTTTACGCTTATATGTAGATGTATTACAGTGATTAAAGTTAATTAGCGTTAATTAACTTTAATCAGTCTAAGACATCTGCAAATAGACGTAAAATATAATAAATACATTCAATTAAATGTTTGCACCCTGCATATAATCCAGTCTCTAGTCATAAGACAGTATTAAATTATACCTGGTAGACTACAAAAATGCACAATATGAATCTTCACTTTTTGTCCTCTCTTCTGAATAATTAATAAGATTTAAAACAGAACTGTGTATATACGTGTTTCATATACACTGTAATGCTGAAATATAAAATAAAATTTAAGGTGAAAGATTAGTGTCACTAATCTTTCACTTTTGTTCTTAAACAAAAATAAAAAATAAATTAAATATTAAAAAAACCTGTTACGTTATTTCTTTAAAAAGAACAGATTTTGTAAAGTAAATTTGCAAAAATAATATATAACAGCTGTCATAGAACGGAAGAATATGAAGATATTTCCGAAAAGGTCCATACTGCCACTACAGCGTATACAACATCGTCTATCCTTGTTCCAATCATTCGGTTTTTCGAAATAATAAGTCTAAGCAATGGCCTTGATTAAAATTACTTATTAATAACAGAATTGCCAAATTAAAACGTGCGAAATGTAATATTCAACCCTTTACTTGAATCCTTTGATGGAAATATGAAGATAGACTGAAGTAATCATTCTTTGAAACGTTCTGAAATAAGTAATCAAAATAAAACTAAGGGAAAGTAGCATTAGAATTATGCCTACATAAATGATATCTACAGTAAATAGAATACTACAACAGAGATATCAGTATTGGATTGATGCGTTTTTTTCTCTCTGTGCTTTGATGCAGACTTCTTTAAAATTAAACATAAAACTGAAAATTTCACAGCAAATATTGTGCTTATTTCAATTTCAAATATACCATTTATCCTCTATCCCTTAATTCGTAGATTTTTTTAGTAAATAGTTTTATTGCTTTCTAAACTTGTAGCAGTGAATGAATGCATGTCGTCAAAGCATGGAAGGCATATGTTCAGACCTAAAAAGGATACGAGTAGAGGAAAAGATTTTGCAATGCATAATGTTCACTTAGCACAATATCCTTGATACGACACAACTATTTAAGATAAAGATAAACTAAAGATTGCCACAGCATTAATATACAGTTGCCTTTACAAATGCCTTTTAATTTAACATCTTCAATGCTAATAGTATATTTCCAATAAAATTTCTCGACATCTGTGATTGACAAGTAAAGGCTTGCGTTTGTAATATATAAGTAAATAATAGACAGTATTTTTCTTCTGCTCTATCCAATAAGGTCAGCATCGATAGTGAACCTCAAATCATTCCGGAATATGCAACAGGCGTTCAAATTACAATCTGCGACAAAAGTACAGTCGCACTTTGTTCAAAATACATTTTACATATGATTCAAATAATAATAATGATAAAATAATTCACTGCTCTATATATAGTAAAAGCGAAAGAAATTAGATTACAACAGACTGGTGTGTCACGAATGCTTTTGGAAAAAATTGCTTATCTCCTTTAATATTAATGCCACAAAGCAGTTTAGAGTACTAAATTTTTCCCCAATTTCAAATTGGTTTACGTTATCTGGATTATTGGGTGGATTTAATGATTAATTGGTAAAATTAAGTATTTTCCGAATTTAATGTGTTTATATATATAAAAAAAAAATTAAATAGTTTTTATAAACAGACCAAACAATATAAACGTTATTGACTATTGTTTATTGTACACGACTTCATTGCTTCTACTTTCAACATTAACTATTCAAACGGTAAAAACTACGAAAGGATTTTTTCTATAAATTAGAATGGTTTTATGAAACCTATATATGACTATGAAGATGATTTAGTAGTTAGGAGTAAAACCTTTTATGGAAGGGAACAGTAATAAGAAATTGTGGTTTTCAATCACAGATAGTGCTATTACTATTTTGAAATCTTAACTGGTATAATAATGTAACGGACAAGATCTAAAAGATGAAATATGTATGTACAAAAAAATTCATCTCCAAAAACGTAAGCTTATTTTTGGAATCGATATAGTAATGAAAAAGACCAAGAAAGATATAAGTTGCGATTCATAGAGCATTCTCAAGTTCTGTTAGGTGTAGTAGTTAGGTAGTTCTGTTAGGAAACTCAAAGAAAAAGATAGAAAGTAAAACAGATTTATTTTACATGCAAATTTTTATGCAGCCCTATCATTGTATAACAAAGATGTCTTCATACATAAGTACACTTTTTATAATCATCATAGTTTAAGTGGCCCACCAAACTATAGCTTGAACTGAAAGTTAAATAACACTGTTTAAGTTTATTTAATTTATTAATTTTTTTAACCACAAAATATGTTCACTTCCATTAATTCTGTACGTCGTTTCACAATTGGTTAGGCTGTTATCTTTTAGAACAACGACTTGCCGTCATATTCACTCAACACTTTTCCTTTTGGCATCTTTATTCAATATTGCTGTTATACTTCCTCGAGTAGTAGTTTATTTAATGACGTGCTTGGAAAACTCCCACAACGAAAGTTTTTGGCAGGGTAATCTCCTGCCACTGAACTTATATCTCAGATTTAAACCAACCAGACATTTTAAAAATATTTACTGTTAATTGATATACGTTACTGTTAATTGAAAGAAGAAAATTTGTTATGCGTAATGTAGGCTGATTTAGTCAATATTTACTCTTAACTCTGTCACTTGCTCTTAAATAAACCAAAACGTTAATTCTTGACAGAGATTCTATAAATATGCGACTACTTTTACTTTTGTCGCGGACTGTATCTCGTAAAGTTGGAGCCTTTATTATACCCTCGGCACACTCGTGAAAGTTGGAATTTCTTGAAGATGCAGAAGTGAGTAACGTGCCTCCAAGTCTACAATTTAAGTGCTTACATCATCACAATACTTCCGCACGGATACGTTACAATAGTGTAATGAATAACTCTACTAAATATAGAAACGTTATCGTAGAACACCGTTTTCAGATCGTGCCAGAAACGTGTCATTTCGCAAATAAACGTGCCTCGGTAGACCTAACAATGTTTATGAGGGATTAATCTACGATTCGCGTTTACACAGCTGTCACATGCAAAACCGATCGGCTTTCTTAAATAAAATTTAGGATAGTTGCTGCCATTTACATCAAAAGTTCATAAGAGACGGCCCGTAAAAGTAAGGAAAAATGTAAACAATGGTATTTGATATTTTTATACAGCTTTACCTTTGTTTTGTTCGATAGCGATGACGTATAGAGCACGCGGAATTTCTAGACATGTACATTATTCTCATATATATGCGCATAGCTATGGTCGGAGTTTAACGAGGTTAAATCTCAGTTCCGTTTTCCATAAAAGTGATGATCTTGAAACATATGTATACTTACAATCAAATATACGTATGCATATCGGTCTTACTAAATGATATTGGGATTATTAGAACGTAAAAGAGGAAATCATAACGTCAGCTTTAGTGTGACATAGTGCTGCATGCGCCTCTGGTGATTCATTAATTGACAATAAATAGTCAGTTTTCATTAAACTTAGTTCTGTATTAAGGTTAATTCCATTCACGTCAAGTGTATGTAATTTGTTCCGCAGTAGTACTTAACCATCAATCTTTGGTTTTACTACCAAGGAATTTATCGTTTACACAAACGTATAGTTTGTTTTGTAATTGCACTAAAATTGTTATAGCAAAACAATAAAATTCTGCCACGAGCTAAATGATACTTTAGCTGTTACGGAAGTTAAAGATTAGACTTTTTGTAGTACTATACTGTACTATGGCATATTATCCTCAAGATGTTTGTCTTGTATCTAGCATATTCAGTTAAAATAATCTATTTTCTAGTGCTGTAATATAAACGATCTTTCTTCCACGCATTAACATTTTCGTTATAGACGTAAATGCTTTTTACCTTATTATTTAGAAAAAATTTAAGCTCACATTACTACAATAGAGACTAAAAGCAGATTATAATTTTTTTAAAACACATCTAAAAGAATGCCTAGAAAATAACACCAAAGATAAGAACGCTGTAAATACAGCTTTTCTTATTGTATTGGTGAAATCATTGACGACAAAGACAATGTGAAGATAGCGCCCTTTCGGGTCTAGCAATCCATGTATTAGTCGAGAGAAGGGTGGGAAGCTGTATCCGCTTCTTTTCGCTGTGTCTGACTTTTGCAGACACAGCATTCTTTTAGGACTAGTTAGCGCCAAGAATAATTACTTGAATTGTAGGGTTAGATATGGTGATAGTAGCAGAGAGCGAATTGCATTGTGTCGAGCAAAAACCGGCTCGAAACCGCGCTGATGACACTGGGTAGGCAGAAACATGCCCGTGTGTTAGCGTTTTTTGTCTCTTCACATTGACTTTCTCGTCAGCGTTCTTATCTTTGGTGTTATAAATTACTAGATGTAATTTGATGAAACTGCTATAAAGCTACTATATCATTATCAATTAAATACTCTTTATCTAGATATAACTTTCATTATCAAGAAAGCAAAACTTGAGTGAATAATATCATTTAGAAAAATTTTTTGGAAATTATTCTTTGTGCTGTATTACATCCATGATATACGGCTGTCTTTGAAATAAAATTAAAAAGTACGAAAAACGAAAATGTATAATTATATAATATATAAATCCAATAAATTTTGACTCAACTACTACGCGAACGTCAGTCAAAAAAGAACATAGAAATTTGTAATTTGTGCCGCTTATGGATCCAGAATGTGTATACATGATTCATCCATCCAACCAAACTCGCATACTGCATACATTGCAATAACACAGCTGTTTTTGTTATAAAAACTACAAGATAAAACTGTCTACTTTTCAAGCAGCATGCTAAGAGTTCCATAACACGCTTATAATAATGTTTCTGTTGTGAATAATAAAAAAAATATATTTTAAATACTTTTATCACTTTTTTCTTGCGTCTGCGACGGAATTTTTGCAAAATATTTTGGATTTAGATCTAAGAAATTTAGATCTTTTCATTTCTTATACTTTTTTATTTTATTTCATAGACACCCTCTACGTACATATGACTAAGCTATTACACAAATACCTCTGTAATATTTCAGACCACACAAATTAATTATCTATTTGGAACACAGTGTTTCGAGAACACACTAGATCTCATCATACACGGAGTTACTGAATGAATAATTAAAACATGAATGTTGCACCGAAAGATTTCGTAAAAAGAGCGTGTAAAATGAAACTCTAGAAATTTGCAAAACATCAAAGGTTATAGCAAAGATAGGAGGAATTTAGAAGTTTCCAAGGGTCTCACAAGCAAAAATTCTTTTTTTCTAGAAACCGAAGTCCTTGTGAACAAATCGGATTATTATAACCGCACCAATACAATGCAAACCTAAAGATCGTACAGATAATTAAGGATACATTACTTTTGGCACTAAAGGCACTACTTTGGTACTTAAAGTTCAAACACCAGTATCCAAAAGTTTAATGAAACCAATAGTTTCCAGTATTGATTCCCCAACGTACAAATTATCCAAATGGCTAGTGGACGAATACAAAAATTGCACATAAAATCATTAGCTCGGATAGAACATTTTGAAAGAGGAAGTTATTTTTATTAGTTCTACATCTAACGGTATATGAGACTCGTGGATTAAAACAAAACCTTCAATTATAACTGTGATTCAAAAATATAATAACATGTAGGATGTTCCATTAAAAATAAGCAAATTTGCGCCAACTTGCATTATAACTGCAAGTAACAGCCATGTCCACATATTTTAGCTGAGTTCAGTTTTACCCTATTTATCCTGCTGCTTTGACCATTTTTTACTAATTTAGTGCAAATGTGTCATATTGAAATTAAACTTGAGAGATAATTTACTTAAAGAGGATTTATATAGACATATGTTGACACGAACATGGATAACTGACAAGTTTGTTCGTAAAGGCTTTGTCTTTAGCCGTATTCTAGGACAGTGCTACGAATTTGAATAAAATCAATTTCGCTGGAAGTCATCCATTTTCAATAATACGTACACTCAGAGAAGTGTTTTCTTGCATCAAGAAAATAGATTTTCTCGCAAAAATCTGTCTATTCAAGTAAATAGTTTTTCTTCAAGACTAAAAAAATATTCTTGAAACTATATTTGCATCAAATAAATATTTTCTTGGGGTTAGAAAATCTAATAAATGCCAAAGACAGAAAAATGCTTTTTCGAAGTAAATCATGTAGTCTTAAGTTAAAAAAATGTTAATGAAATTGTAGTTTAAATATAGGTTTAACACAGTAGTTATTGTTACCCCTATTGGCTTAGTGGTTAAGTCAAGTGGAATACGAAAAACGAGAACGTATGGATCAATCTTTTAAATATACTCAGCCCTTTTCGAGCTATATACCCCGAAGGCTGCTGAAATGTCGGACATCATAAGTAGATTGATTCATAAACGATGAAGGAAAATAGTCCAAATAAGAACAACGTCTAATTAATAAATATTTTCAAATTTTCTGAAAGATTTTCTTTGTTCATTACAAATATAGCGGTGAAAAAAATGCTGAGAAAATATTTCTATTGATTTGAAACAGTAATTCTACGGATAACTGAAAAACTATTTTCTTGAATGAAGGAGGACAGTCTTAATACAAGCAAACCTTTCTCTGCGTGTATATGTAGTATAACTTTATCGCAGTGAAACTGTTAATCCAAATCAAATGTACGTAGTATGCGGCAAGCTATATGCTATGTGCCTGTAATGTTGAAACATAAATATTGTACGTCTAAATGTCGTAATACTTTTATTACGGAAGTAAAATTTATATACTATATATATATATATATACATATATATATATACATAAATACCTGCAGAATTATATACTAACGGAGCAAACCCAAACAACGCTGATTAACGCCTTATCTAAGTGAAATACATTGATTTTCTCTTTTCTCATTTTATGTAATACCCTGCGGAAACAAGGGGTCGATAACTTCGGAAAATACCTTGGCCGTACTTAGTAATCACTCAAATAGGCTTTTTTACGTAACTGAAATTGAAAGCGTTCTCACACAGTAGAAAACTAATTAAAAAATAAAAACGCTCACACGATTATTAGACTAATTTAAGCGCATTCTAGCCAATAGATTGTTACATTTTGACAAATAGATATCATCATGTTATTTATAATTACGTTTAATTAATTCCGTTATAAATTTTAAAAGGAATTACCCATACACGAGGGAGGTTCGGAAAGTAAAGATCGTTAGTATTCAAATATTCCCGATTCCGCCAAGTTTCTCCCATACAGTACCGTCTACTGACTACTCTAAATGCTTATGAAGACACTGGTGTCATTGTTTTAATTTGATAGTCATCTGACAGTTGATGGATTGAATGGATGCGGAAACCATTGCTTCCGCCAATTGCTCAGTGCATACTGTAATACGATTTTTGTGTACAAAGCTGCTTAAATTCATGGGAAGTTGTGGCTATTTTATGAATCCATAGTAATGAGTGAAGAAGAGGTTAGACAGTGTTGACAAGACTTTAAAAATGATCGCACAAATATGCGTGATGAACAACTCAGTAGCAGACTTAGTATCAAGATCGATGCAATCGTGCAACTGCAAAAAACTGCGATCTGACGACAGTCTGCGACAATTACTGTTGTGACTGATGAATTTGCTTATGTTAGGCGCACCGTTATTTACGAAAGTATCACGGACTAAGCTCGGACATCATAAGGTAAGTACCGAGCATGCTTTTTAGACAACACCAAGAGCAAAGAACGGCAAGCGAACAAACGTTTTTGGAGCACTGTCAACAAGATGGAGATGATTTGTTTCCCCGCATTGTTATGAGCCACGCGACGTGAATATCCTACAGCAATGCAGAATAAAAACTGTAGTCAATGCAGTTGCGCTATTCGCCTTCACTCGATACTCGAGTAAGTAAGAAAAACATTTCTACTACGAAAAAGGCGTTCTTTTGGTAAGTGTTATGGAACATGGGATAGCAGCTAACGTGTGCTGCTAAAACTTCACCAAAACTTCACCATATTGATACGTGCGCCATTCAAAATCAACAGCGTGGAAAAACTATTGTTCATGATAATACTCGTCAAAACAACGCGCGTCCTCACACTGGTGACCGTAGCAAAAAAAAGATCCAAGGTTTCAATTGGGAACTTTTTTAACCACCGGCCCTACAGTCCCGACCTCGTACCCTGCAACTATGACCATTTTGACTTGTACATGGTGAAAATGGTGACAAAGCGACGAGAAACCTAAAACCTTTGTGTTCTCTCACCCATGCTAACGGTTTAACTTTGTTTCCTTTGTGTAAAACGGTTTCCGCACAGCAATTCTTCCATACAAACCATCTTGGCGTAAACGCCTTTTTACCTTAGTGACGCTAACTGGTTTTGGGCGCGAAATATTTACTTTGGCAGCCAACCAATTCTGGCACTGATTTTCGTTTTTTTCGGTTGCTCGTGATTACAATTGCACGATCTTCTGCTGGTATCATTATTTTTGACTATCCGGGTCGCTATTCAGTGTTTACAATGTGAAAGCTAAATGCAAACTAATTTTTTACATTTTCATTATATTAAAATGCTTGTGTTCTTGACATATGTAAATAAAATTCAGTAGGTATACATATTTATTATTTTCGTGTAAATATATCCGCAGAAACATGTTTATTTTGGACCAAGGAAACAGTTTTATGGGTACCTATATCCGCTAGGAAATATCGTAATACTCACTACATTGCATTTGACCTACGAAATATTTTTTATGTAGCTACGCGATTTCATTTAAATGTGACCTCTGCATCAATTTTGGCCCTTTCTGTCGCATTTCATCTTAGTAATGAGTTTTATACATTTTCACGTATTCTATATTTCCACCATTCTTTCCCACTGTTTGCTATTATGTTTCGCATTAACCTTGTATGCATGGCTTTGCCTTATTCAGATTTTCCTTTTTAAGGTAGCACAAGTACTTTCCTACAAAATATTCTTTTTTGGAATCATTTAAGATAAAAAGAGTTTGAATTTTAAAACTATATGAATTGAAACTAGTGACATGATAAATAGATTTAACGAAATGTGATAAATAAGAATTATATACGAGGGTTGCTATTTACGCAACAACGCTGTTGCTAGGCGCCATCTGACAAGTACATTGTAAAGTTTGACGTTAGAATATATGCGTACTGATTTACTACTACTTTCGGCGTGGATTATCTCAATAACAGTGCGTCGACCAACTCACTTCAGCTTTTGGTGATGAAGCACCATCTAAAACCACTATATATCACTGGTTTATCGAATTAAATCGTGGCCGTTGCTCACTCAGGGACGAATTGAAAGAAGGTAGTCCAAAATCGATTCTTGTGCCAGAAAACAACGATGCTGTGCGTGTGTAAGTGATAATGCAAGATCGTCATGTAACATATCGTGAGATTGAGGCATCTCTGGGCATTAGCATGACAAGCATACACAAGATTTTATACCCATATTTAGCCGTGAAAAAAAATTTGACAATCACTCAGAAAAAGGCTCATGTCGATTTGTGCAAGGAAATGCTAAAAAAATACAATCGTGTGTAACATTTACACATGTGACGAATGTTGGATCTATGCGTATTAGCCCGAAAGTAAATAGCAATCGACTGTATGGGTCTTGCAAGATGATCCAAACCCAACAACAGTTGCTTGCATCAGAAGCAAATGGTCGCCTGTTTTTCGGGATAAACGGGGATGTGGCTACAGCGTCACTAGAGAATCGTAGAACGGTTCTTAATGATACACAACCATTTGTTTGTCAGAAGTTTTTGAAGAAGTAAGAAAAAACAACCAGCGGCGTAGGATCATTCTTCACCATGATAACACGAGGTTTCACACGTCGACTCACACAACTCAATATTTAACCGGTCAAAACATCGAATTAATAGGTCATTCACTATACAGTCCTGATTTCCCACCCAATGACTTCTTTTTATTTCCATCCGTGAAGAATAATCTACGTGATCGACGATTTTCGACGGCAGAAGAAGCGATTGATGCGTTCAAAATGCATGTTTTGAAGATACCTCTATCGGAATGGAAAAAATGCTACGAAAATTGGTTCAAACGTATGCAGAAGTGTATCGATCATCTTTTTATTTATTATTCCTAATACATAAATAGTGGCTATATATAATAAAGAAACTTATAATATAATTTTTCCATCAATCCACCTTAATTCTTTTTCTAAATCTTACATAGTAAATATACACTTATCTGTTGCTTAACACAGAAGACATCATTGCTATTTCCTATTCATCCAATTCGTATCTTCCTGGTTCGTGATCGTCAAAGCACTCAAGTGAATTGTCTTGTGAAATTGAATAGTTCCAGGACTGGAGCTTGCCACCACTTTAATCACTCTAACATGAAGTTATTCCTGTGATTCTTTGCGCTTTTATTTTACCGAACCGTACTTGTGTGTCTTCCTACACGTTTTCGTGTCTCAAGTTGACGTTGTTCAACCAGTTCACTAATTAAGGGACGAATAAATTTCACCCTTGTCGTACGCATGTAAGCGACAAGGTTCACACTTCGTCAGTCATAACACCTTCCACGATCGATTTGGCGCGAAACCCGGTTACATATCAATTTATTTAGCGGAAGGGATCTAATATTAGACAATTTCCCAGACTTAGGGGTTGATAATGAGAGAAATGTAAATAAATTCGTTTGAAATCAGTAAGTGGTAATATCAAGGTGATGTTATAATCTATTCAGTAGAGATTTTTAGGGGAAACACGAATAAAAATTTAGGAAATATATAAAGTGATAATTGTAAAAAAATTTGTATCAATTTTACGCAGCAGCTACTCATGCTTACTTTTCTAAGCTTTATTTTCTGGAATTTACAACTTTTCCAAATATGTACATAATTTTATCAATTTATATGATTGTGACCACTTGATTCACAAAACTCTGGATGAATAAATTCAACTTCTGCGTTTAAAGTACAATCAATCATATATTATCCCTAGATCATTAAGTAATTAATGGATTTATGTATAAAGATGCATATTATATTCTTAAATTCGATTTAGCAAGATAGAACTTGGTCTCAATTAATGAAAGTTCAATCTTTATTAAATATAGAATTTATTTATTTATTATGTGGAAAATAATATATCTGGAAGTTAGAGCAGGCGGTAGTAATGCTTGCAAAAGTGATTGAAGAGATCGACACGCACCACTGGTTTCCAAACCTGGTGATATTGCCTCTTATAAAACGCTGGGACGTTCCAGAGGGGCAATTGTAGTCTAGGATGCAAGTGAAGATATTCATCATTAATATGCAAATCAGTTCGCTCAGGTAGATATTTCGTACCGATATTGGATTTCATCAGTTCATCACAGTGAACATTAGGCCACGTTAGATGTTGGTTACTGCATCATTCCCTCAGTCGCGTTAATTGTATGCAACTCTAATTTTTAACGATCCGAGTGTTATTGTTAAAATGAAGTGGATTTCTATGAAACAGCAGGAAAAGTGCAAATTCTTAAATGGTTTTTAACACGTTGTATGTAAACAAACATTCAAAATTTATTTCATAATACCACATACCATCTCGCTGTATTTAAATCCGAGTAATAGCTCACATTAAAATAAATTTTGAAATACATGACTTTCTATTCCTGCGTGAGCATAAGAAAAAGCCATAATCCTAGATCCTAGTTAATCTAATTATTCTATTACCGAAAAGCGTAAATATTGTGGAGACAAGTTCTTAAAGTTTCGAAAAAGCACCAGTATTGCTCATTCAAGTTAAACAAAACTAATAAGATGTTTCCACAAAACAAGAATTCGAACGCAGTCCTTTTCTGTGAACAGTTACTGAACTTGTGGAACGAAAATACTAATTTTATTAAAAGTATTGATGAATCAATTTTCTGTATATGAACATACGATCCGCGAACTCATTACCCCCAAAAACTAGTGTGTTTTAGCTTTATGTATTTATCTAGTCAGGCGTACTGATGTGTATAATCGTTAAAAATATGAGAGAAACGAATCACGTGATGTAGGAATGGCATGGCTATCAAAAGACTCTGATCTACATTCTCTTTGACTCAGTGCTAGAATTCTTAAGAAACAAAGGTGGTACTTTCTAAACGAACTTGATTAATTCCAAAAATGCCAAAGCTTATTTGAGAGACTTAACCAATATCATCAAACAAATTTATAACTCCAAGGCGATGATCAGAATCAATCTTATCAATGAAATTTTTGACGAATATTTAGCTGGCCGGCGTTTGCAGGATTTCAGTCAACGATTTCAAAATATACTTAAAAGACATATAATCAATTGGCTTGTGGTTCTTTTTCAAGAACAAACGCGGGTAAATCTAGGAGATGGGGGAATAGATAACTCTGAGGGAAGTAGTAAAAAATGAAAAATTCAAACTTAAATTCAGAATCGGTTACCAATGGTTCTGCCTGTAAATGTCAATACATAAATAGGTGGGTACACTCACACACATCCTAATTTATGAATTATAGTGCTAAAGTATAGTAGTGCATTTATCTCCTGATATTTACTGAAACATAGACTTATTGTTATTGCAAATCTGCCAACAAAAGAAACCTACTGTAAATAATTTGATATCAGCACAACGACTCCATTTTGCTGATGTCTTTGTGATGTTTTACCTAATTTTTACTTTCACGATGTTATTGTCTCACCGGTTTCCGCATAATCGGTAATGCTAATGTTACAATGGCTAGCGTTAATAAGTAGTTTTATTATTCTATCATCAAATTCTCTTATTTACTTCACTCTTTATTATATTGTAGAATGTAGGCAAGATTACAGTTTAGACAAAGTCATAAAGAGAATATATTTGAAAAAGAGCATGATGTGTTCGTTCTGAAAAGAAAGTATTAGGCCAAATAACTTTAGGGTCCTTTAGAAATTCCATCAAATTATTTACATAACTGCGGCCAAATTAAGTAATTAAATTTAATTAAGTAATTTAGTATTGAAGCTATTATTTCGAGCTTATCTAAATTTAATTAGTGTAATTTCGACGAAGCTCTACATAAATAATGCGGCATAATTCGCTAAATTTGAATATATTAATGGTAATACTGTTTCCGATAAATTAACAAAATTCTAATGGTGACGAAGTAAGCAATTTAGATAATTGATGTATGAATTCCACTTTACGTTGTAAGCTGATATAACTGGTAAGGTGCATGTAGGATGCTTTTACGGTCACTATCAGATATTTTGTAATCAACAGCCTACTGTTTTTTTAGATGCGAAATGCATTGGCCAAAGCAATATTTTATTAACAACTATTACTACTCCAAGTACAGATTGTAGCATTTCCGTGTATAGGATAGGATGTTTAGCTTTTAAATGTCTGTTTTAATTGAATATTGCTGATTCTTTGCAGAAAAAAGTGCAGTCTTGATACAATGAATCACAATATAATTTTTCTCTGGTGATTTTTTCCAAAAATATGTTTTACGAAAACAATCCAATATAAAGTAGAGTAAGGATACCTTCTGAAATATACTTAAGAGGTTATCATCCCTATGTTAATCACTAGGCATATTTGTAAAAAATATACTCAAAATTGCAAATTTGATTATTTCTATTAACATAATAGCCCTATTTAAAAAGTAGTTGCCTCTGTACTTGACGGACATTGGTTTCGAACACACGACACCTAAGTTAACTGTATACTTATGTAAGTTACAATTAAATTTGTATATAGTTTGAATATGTGGTGAGTAAATTTACTTTTTTCAGACAATGCATGAGTTTCAGCCTTTCTTTCGTTTGACAATGGATTGTAACAATGGATGTCAATTCTATGAAATTAAGTTTCACAGTGTCACAGGAATTCCTTAATACTGAATAATATATGGTGTACATGTATGTATGGACCGTACGATAGAAGTGCTAACGAAATTATCACCGTCACATTTCTAACCTAAGAATTCCTGTTTGGAAAGTATTCACTCACATTTTCAATCAATTTACGAAAAACGTTTTTCATTTGTTGTAACATTCATTTCTATTGTACTTTCAACAATCCTACATACCTGAAACTGTAAATAAAAGCAATGTTTATAAAGAAGTTTTGTTGTTTACATTGGCCCACGTCATCATTTTCTAAAATAGTCTTCCCTCCACCAGACTCACCTTATATTTCGAGACCTATGATCAACAATTGAATAGCACGCCAACGTCACACATGTCTATTCCAACCATAAGTCTCCAAGACTCGTTTGAACTGAATTTAAGAATGTGCCAATATATTACCACTATATATTGGTACGCCTACTGCCCTAATCACTACATGTTCGTTCATCACATCTATTGAATCTTCGGACCGTAATTTAGAAAAAAAAAAAGATATCTCTGATACTCAATACATTTGAAAAATACTACCCCAAGGGTTCCCTAACTGTCTAATAAATAGTATAGTAGTTAGTCCGCTACGGACTGATAAAGTTTGGGAACCCCTTTGCTACCCGATACTTTTAATTTAGCCAATTCCCAAATGCTTTCTATCTGACATCTTTTCAACATAACTGATGTTTACACTATTGCAAATTCCCTTTTTTGTGCAATTTGAAGTATTTTTGAAAAATTTCTCGAAAACAACTTCTGTTAATAATAATAATAATTAAGTATTCGCATCACAATAACCTAATTTGGTTGGATGAATGTTGAGCTTATTCATGCTTCTGTTACTTATCTGTAACATTACGAAGATTGTGTTGGGAAATAACTTAGATTTGAACTTCCGATCCAGAAGTACCGTTTTACGCTTTCCCCTTCGTTATTAATCGCCTTCGAAATCATAAATTCTTCAATAAACTCAGAGTTTTAGCATAGCAGTATACTAACGCAACTCTAGAAAGTCCTTGGAGACGGTAAATCAAAATACAAGCTGTTGTCAGTCGAGCATTCCTCGACGAAATACAAAGTGCGAAGACAATGGCGCAACTGACAAGCAAACCTCTTATTTTACATTTCCCTCTCGCTGTAACTTGAAAACGATTCCCATTAATTATTGCGGGACTGCTGCATTTACGATGTATATCTAAAAAGCCAGTGCGGATACTGGAATGAAAAGGGTTCGTTCGTCTATAATTCCGGGCGAGTATTTATTTTGAATTTATAACCGTGACATTTCCTTGGCCGAACTTATGCCAGCAAGTGGCAAAATTTAATGTCATTAGAATTTTACGATTTCGAGGTGACGACCCGTGATGTAGAACTGAAATATTCTACAGCCATAACGTCGTATTTTTTTACTGGAAGGCACGTATAGTTTCCACATTGATTTATAAATCGCATTTTCTACAAATCTGAATTTTTATTTAGAACAGTAGTAAATATCTCAACTACGTGATGCGTTGTACTATCCGTCAAGTTTGCGAGTGATATTTTCATACTACCAACGTTGCTAAGTGATTCCGATGAAGATAATGCATTATTTTGTAATTGTTTAAATGATTCTCTAACAAATGGGTGCTTTGCGAAACCCTCGGATATAACTACTTCAACTTGATGGCACAAAAACAATTCTTGGCCTATTTGAATAGCTTTAGAATCCTATAGTTTCAACATGGAAATAAAATGTGTATTCGATACTAGATACTAGGTTAATATAAGTTCAGGTGACCGCTGAAATCCTGAAAGTTTTTAAATTGTCAAATCCGTTTAGGGGAAAAACCTTCTCTGTGCTAGCTATGAGTTGGCCCATTTTTGAATAGCTGACATGTGCTGCATAGCTATCTGTAAAAATATTGTTACATCTCGATGATCTTTTAGCGTGTAGGGGCAAAGCATAATCTCATAAATAAATGTTTTATTTTGGAGTCCCATGGCCATTTGTAGGTGGAAATTAGCGCCATCGGTGCATCTCTTTCTAAGTGCGAACTTTTCTTTTACGGTTAATTGAGTTGTATTGCATTAAGATTGCATCCCTAACAACATACGTTAGGTAGTTTACGTCAGGTTCTCTAAAGATATCTTCTAAGATCTCCTGACTTCAGACTATTTATCTTTCCCATCTATAGAGGCTGGTATTAAGAAAGTGTAGATTTTGCCTTTTGATAGGGATGTTGATTGGAATGACGTAGTTTACTAAGGCATGATTTAATACTGTCTTTATTCTTTTAGCTTGAACCAATGGCATTGGAAGAATGCAATCCGTCAAGTAATTTGTACCATTCAAAAGTAGATAGTGCTCATTTGTAAGTCTAAGTGCTTTCATTTAACGATTGTTTTTCCATGTTATGGTAGTCTTTTTTGCCTGTAGAAACTGTGGGAACTAGAAAATGAGTATCTAATATTAAAGTACCTTTGCAACTTTCGATGAAGCTACTTTCTGAAGATGACCGACCTCATTCTTGTGTTCTGTGACGAGCTGTTGTAGGCGCGTAGTCTACGCCTGCACAGAAATTCCGCAAAATTCTCCCCTTAGCTTTTCATATTTCGAAGTTATATATATCAGAACCTGTCTATTTAGTGTCCATAGTTTTCCAGGTTTGAATTTTTGGCTTCACTAAATTGCCCACCAATTTTAGTTGGAGAAATAACCCTTTATTCATAAGTCCATCTTCTATTTACTTTTTAAAGAAACAGCATTTTAGATTTTGAAAACAAGCTGAATGTTGTGAGCGATTCTTCGATATAAAGCTAAGTGAATCAATTTGAAAATTGGTTTTGAATTTACTTCCTGCTTCCACTGTGAGCAATTTCTGAAAACGCTATTCAAACACAAGATGTTCTTGCTTTAAAAAATATCAACATGAATATCACCGTGACGATTGTTAAACTGTTTATATACGTGCACTTTGCTGCCACATAGTATCTTTTAATTTGCAATATGTAACAATTGTATACGATACTATGTTGGGAAATGAGATCGGTAACATTGTAGAAAATAAGCAAATAATAGCCATTCTATATATTATTTTCCAATTTATGCCTACTTGAAAGTGTTTCATGCTTGCCACTGTAGACGAAGCTTAAAGGTCAACGAGCAAATTCAACGAGCCAAATGCACCTTTCAAACCACGTTCACTGTAAAATTCCACAGAGAAAAACAGAAAAACAACTTTGAATAGCGAATGGCTCTCAATTTGGTATCGAGATATCTATGTGCACATCGTAGAACATTCGCTGGAAGTTTATATCATCCTCACGTATTCTATTCCTTATCAAACTGTATATATCTTATACAGTACGATACACGATGTGTATTTTATGAATTTGTAAAGTATTGGATATGGAATATTATATTTTTGTGTCTAATAAAGTATTACTCTTATTGACTTGTTTTATAAGAGAAAATACGTGCGTATGTAACGAAAAATACATAACTTGTTCGTTATTTGTATTCTAGAAATTTTATCAACACCATCGCATTTTTACTATATCAGCATTTTTCTACTTTCTCCCCTCAACGGTAAAAATTAAGGACTGTGTTTAAAATATTCAACGTACGAGTTTCAATACACTTTCAATACGCATTTGTTGCTGCATGGCAAGATAATATAGAAAGTACAGATTCCCAGTTGCACTCATCATTGGGATTTCGTAAACTGTGAGAAATGGTTGGAAAACAAAATGATGACATATTGTGTAGTCTAAATCAGTTCGCCCAAGGAATACCGAAATAATATCAAGCGGCACTAAAATGTTTGCGTTGTTGTAGACTTCCACAGTATTTGGGTTTCCGCGTCCGAGTCTGCCGATGCTTCGCTCTCAGTTGCATGGAGCTTGTTCTGGGCTGCTGCATGCAGCTGAGAGCGAAATGTCGACAGATTCATGCAACTACAGCGCGTTTCCAATCCAGAAACCTAAATTCTTTAAATGGGGCATAAGTATAGCGATAAATAAAATTTTGAAGTACCGGGATTTCATTCGCCCTCGTCTCTTTTTCAAGGTAGCTCCCCTAAAAGTGCAATTACCGATCTCAGCATCTCTGCTCCGAAAATAATACATTTTGGAAATCTTGTTCTATCAATGCATTTACCACCGCACGGGATTATGCTTCAATCTTCTCTATCGTGTCGAATTCTCTTCTGTTCAACTTAATTTTCATCTTTGGTAAGAGAAAAAAAATGTAAGGAGCCAAGTTGGACGAATACGATGGATGACTAACAACACTCATGTTGTTTTTTCCCAACAACTGCTGTGTGCTTGGCCTCGCGTTTTAATGGTTGAGAATCGACAATAATCCCAGAGCCAGTTCTCTGCACATTTTTTTCTCACATCTTTCTTGAACTGCCTATAACTAGTCTTGGGTTGTCTGTCTATGATCGGCCACAGCTACTTTTCGTAGTGGTTTTCGGTTGTTGGTTTTCCGTAACGTTCATCGTCAGTTAGCATTCGGCCTTTTTTGTGCTCAAATCGGCGTTAGCAAAATCACAAACACAAGCAGATACAGCAATGGAAGTCTATTCACTAACAAAGAATGTTTCTACTTACAATGCTGCTTAGTGTATTAACTCGCATAGGGTAACATAATTCTGCATAGTGGCGTTTGATTATTGGGTACCACCCCGTATTTCGATCATAAAATTCCCAAGATATATTTTTTCGCAAAAGTAACGTACACTGTATCAAAAAGAGGATAATTTATAGATTTAATTCTCATTTAATTAATTCTGTATTTTCCTATTTTTTGAGATTTCAATGGTGAGTGTACTAGTGGAACAATTCCGAAATTTACTTAGCTTTTTGAAAACACAACCGTTGGTGTTATTGAAAATATAACGTAATAAAGTTCTTGTGTAACTTGCAAAGATGAAAATTAGTAACTATTCTAAGGATTCAATTTTAGATAAAAATTTTAATAGAAAAGTAAAAGAACATATTAGCTACTAAATATTTACAATTTTTCTGTGAAGACTTCTTTTAAAGCACTTAGGTCTTTTGATTAAAGCATGGATATAGCCATTGTGAACGAAGGGGTACATTGTAAATATTCACTAAATCCTTGAATTTCATTTTATTTGCTTCCTTTCAGTTTTGTAATTTTTAAACCCTTCTTTCCTTTTTGCAATTGCTACTTCCACCATATCTACCTCATCTTTTTCTTTTTTTTTAATATCTGTTTAGTTTATGGCTTTCAGTAATTGCTAGGTATATCAGCAGGCCATGAGTTATTACGCTTAAGCCCATGGTGTGCTTTGAACATTTGTCATTTAGTAAAGAAAACCACGGAAATCCTTTACTATGGGGAAGGCAGGTCCGAGATTCGAATCTGGAAAAGTGAGGGTCTCATGGTGTAGTATCCATCAGACCCGTTTAGTCGGAAAAATCGCTTTCCCATATTACTTGTTTTATTCTTAGTCTTTTTATTGGAAGACCAAGACTCGTATATGTAGTGATGCAGGTTTATCATATTTGAGATAACTTTAATCTTTATTTCTTTTGCCATTGGCACTTAATTAACTAATTTGTTAATTAATTTGTTGTGGTTCTTTTCTTTTTCAATATCTGCATATCTTTAAATTATGGTGTGAATTGGATCAAGCTGCACTTCTTCAGTTTCTCCTAGCACTAGCATATTATCTTCATGACATATTATGCGATCTGCATTTTCTCAAATTAGTATACAAGAAGGGCAAATTTTATTAATCTATTACGGTACAAAATGCATTTGCACCAATTGAAATATATGATGCAATTTTGCACTAACTGTTAATCTTGCCCCATTTATATGCAGTTAGTTATTATTACTGCACTAACTATGAACTCGAATGGATGTACTAACGAAAACCATTTGTAGCAATTATCATTTCGGCATGTTATTTTACGGAAATAGAGAAACGATAATTTATTACGTAGTAAATTGAATTCTACGGCATTGCTAATTAGAATAAATCAAATATATTAAGCCGTCGCTCGCCTATTGGGAGCATACGAATTTTCAATAAAGTCGACGGCAAATTAGATTAACGGAAATTCGAAGTGCATTAATCATATCTTTGCTTCTAATAAGTAATGATTGGCAAGAAAATTACAAAATTAACACTATTTAGAATATCCTCTGTGTGAATAGATTTTACAAATAAGAAGCTTAATAGTAAGCTTCTTTTTGTATTAACTCACGTTATTGCTGTCGAAGAAATTGAAGGAAGTGTTTCAGCGCTACGCTCGTAGCGTTTTATACGATTATTGCAACGACTGACAGAAATAATTACTTTATAACTTCATCGTCGCTGGAAAAATGGCTCTTTAATTTCACCGAGTAAAACCTTATTATATGGCTGTAATATAAAAAATCTTGTTTATTTTCCTTTTGCATTTTTATGCTATAGAGCAGCGATTCTCAACTTTTGTAGCTCCATGATCCATGGACGAGCAAATGTTAAGTATAAATAAAACTATGGATATGTATAAAATTAGTGCATGATGCATACCGCGAGTTCTTTCTGCTCTCCAACGTGAACGTTGAGTCGAATGTGTACGGTCGTTTTTAAACATGTGTGGAGGCGACCCAAAACCGATTTTGGAGTCCATGGCATGGGGGCAACGTGATGAACCTCTCCCCAGAAAGGCGGAAGTCATTCAATCAACGAAAAAGGTGATGGCCACAATATTATGGAATTCTGAAGACATTCTGCTAATTGATTTTAAAAAGCGCAATACAACTGTGAACATATTATGTGTCGTTATTGCATAAATCGAGGGACAGTATTCGTGCAAAACGTCGCGGAAGATCGACAAAAGGTGTACGATTATTGAACGACAATGCTCCTGTCCATACTGCCGCCGTTTCACAAGCTGCCATCCGCGAATGTGGCTTTCAAGAATTGGAACATCCACCGCATAGTCCAGATATGGCTCCTTGTGATTTTTATTTGTTTTCTGATTTGAAAAAGACCGTAGGGAATGTCGGTTCATGGACGACAGTGACTTGCAATCAGCTATTGTAGAACATTTTGACGGAAAAACTCGTTGTAATAAATGTACACAAGTTAGGGGAGATTTAATTGAAAAATAAAATTTCTCATATTGTTCCAAGTTTCCTTTTTCTGTATCACGCTGAGAATTTATGGCGCCTACCTCGTACATGTATGACGTGTGCATACATTACCAATTTACAAGTTCCAACTTGTTGCGTACGCGTTCGTTGTAATTTGGTTTCCTTCTATAATACTCGCTGTGAGGGAATGTTGCAACATGCACATGGATGCATTTGAACAATTCGTGCTGTCACTAGTATTAAATAGGCGCTTGTATAACTTCTAGAAAGCGAAGCGAATAGAGGTACTAGAAACTATACTAACATAGATTGGACAAAATATATTGCAGTATATAGTGATGGAGCAAAGGAGATAACGGAAGAGAACAGTAAATTAATGAAATATTAAAAGCTCGTCTTATACCAAGAGCAGAATGGACGCACTGCTTCCTTCACAGACACATTCTTGTCACAAGACATATCCCAGGAAATCTCAATCAAACTCCTTGTGAAGCTGCAAAGATGGGTAATTTTATTAAAAACCAAACTATGCGATTAAATGGGCGAAAATAAAGATCTCTTCTTTTCTATATAGAAGATAGGTGGTTATTGCGAGTGTTAATTCTAATACCCTGGTATATATATTCCGTAATAATACGGAGCTTGTTTTAACTTGTTTAAGTTTAGAATAAATTCTACTAATTGTAATAATTAATTTCTGTGAAAATTTGTATTATACTTCCTAGATCATATTTTAAATATCGTCAAATCTTCTCTGAAGGCCCTAGCATTCATTATAAGAAAGAGCCGGTTTTGGAACTAGTAATTATGTCCTATTTTGCATTTGCACTAATATGGTCACCCATTTATGTAACGCATAGTAATATGTTGGAAGCTGTTCAAACAATACTTGCATTTCAGTCCTCCTCCAGTCTTGTGGTATTGTTGCAAATATTTAACCTCATGTTACTAGATAGTCGGCGAAATGAAGCTGATATTCAGTTTCTCTACGATTTACTTCATACTAATGCATCTCAATTCTTAGGTAGGTTTCAGTTTACAGTTCCCCAATATGCAAACCATTTCTGTAATACGTTCTATTATCCGCGAATAAAAACCAACACTGTTTTAAAATCTCCAATTCACCGAATATGTACCATGTTTAACACTATACTCTTAACCGACATAAACCTGGATATTAATTTTTTTTTATTGATTATATTATTACAGCATTATATTTTACTAGCAGCAATAAATAGGATGGATAAATACGTCTTCCTATGTAAAAAGCTGAAGGAATTATCTTCCGTTGAAGGTACAGGAGAAATGCTGTTAAATATATAATTATTCGATCAAGAAAGTAAAACTTTACATTATCCAAGTTGATTAGTTAGAAGTTTCAATGAAACTGTTTTAGACTTTCTACTAGTTTTGTACTCTTTATTTATTGATATAGGTACTTTTATTATTGCATAATATAGCATTAGGTATAGTTATTTCTGTTTTCAATTTATATTTAAGAATATCCTCACTTTCATTATTGATTATCGCCATTACGTACTACTTATTCAGTGACGATTCAATTGGCAATTTAAATTTGCAGAATTATTAACCAACCAAACTCACCAATACATTGCTGGGAATTACAGTCGACATATCAAAAGTTTAATTAACTGTAACGGTCTGGCGCCCATATCAAACACCAAACATTTACATAATGCCATTGTACTCCCAGAAAATTTTATCAGGCAAAATACACTCTGGTATCCATGTTGTTTTCATTACCATCGGTCAGTAGGAATGCCATACAAAAAAAACACATTCAAAACAGCCGCAATATAAAGGCAAAAATTAAATAATCCAATCCATTTTACGAGAACGGATTTTTAATCTATGCGCCGGTATACATTGAACCGTATGATAACGATGCATTCAATTCATCCTGTTTTGATATTCATGTCGCGTTCTACATCGCTCAAAAAATTGCATTACCGTTTATCGAAAGCATTTAAGATTCTCGGTCCAGCCATTGTCCACTCGTTGCACGTCTCCTGTCCGAATAAGTTTGTAAATATTTAAAGTGGAATACAATGCCCGGATAAGAAAAAAATCAAGTTTAAACGTTGTACGGTATACACGGATCGCGACTAAATATTGATTTTGCCGTGCCCTCCAATCCGCAAAAAGACATCGAATAGGTAGTATGTGAACAGGTTTTTCTTTGCTATGCTGCGTACGTACTTCGGTGTTTTTAAGTAGGCTCGTATTTGGGATGAAGATGTCGGAAATTTTCCAATATTGTTTTCCTGATGCGTGGGTAAAATTCGGGGATTGGCATTTATGGAATCTATTGTATGTTGCGATCCCTTTTATTTCACAAGCTTTGGTACACAGAATCAATTTTTCAAACTAAAGGAAGAACATAGACAGCACTTTTATGTACACTACTCCCCCGGTATACGCGAAGTATACTTTCTGAGATTTGCTTGACGTGTATTTTGACGTCAACTTACAATATGAAGGTAAAAAATGTACACATTTTTATGTATTTTTTAGTTTAAAAAAATTGCAAGTCATTGGTTGTGTAATTTCCTTCCGTTTTTGTTTAGTAAAATCTTATATGGAACAAGCGAACATTTTAAGGCGCGTCGAAACTTGGAATTTGGTTGCCAGTCGTCCATTTTACATACCTCTTCTGTTAAGTGGTCCGCCATTACGATAATCATTGAAAGACTTGCTATTGTTAGTTTGTCTTTGCAGCTGACCTCAATTATTTCTGACTTCTCCTGTGTTATCACTGAAGTGTCCTCATATTGCGGACACAATTCTTCAATAGACAGCTCAGCATTGTGCGCATTAATCACTTTGTCTATATCTTGTACATCCAAGTCTGCAAAACCTTCTCCGTCCAATGACCTTCCCAGTTGGAATAGTTTTTCCTTAATATCAGTCTGGGCTTCAGACGTTGGGGACAGTATTGATGTTAAAGAACTGATACCATTCTGGCCAAATATGTTTCCATGCAGCGTTTAAAGTTGTGTTCCTCACTTCAGTCCATGCAAATTTCGTGTTTTGTATTGGATTCATGATGTAGGATTTCCAGAAAGCACCTCCAATTATTTGAGTTTTATGCAGCATTTATTTCAACGTTAGGCGACGGTAGTAGAATACAGCTAGCAGTAGCAAATGAGGTGTACGGGTCTTGATCCTATACCCCAAAGATACAGTTTACGATTTTATTCTCTATCCAATACAAATTTTACCACGTTTTGGGTAAAAGGTAGGCTCGTTTATCATTCAACAATGAATTCATTATGATAAAATTACAATTTCTTTGCAATTAACCAACGTATTAATGAATTGATTGTTTGCTGAATTTTGCCGTAAAGTTTGTAGAGCTACTATAAACTACATTGAATTTAACTAATAAACAAAAGCAGTGAGGTTTCAAGAATCTTCATGTGATATACCACAACAAGAAAACTAGTGAGGGGTTTTGAGAAAAGTGACACATTAAGAGTTAGAAGTTGCTCAATATAGAGTGAGCTTCTTATAGACCCCCCAATTAGCCTAGAGTTATTGCCTTTAATTTCAAAGCGTGTTAGGTGCGGAAGAATTGGTATGATTTTGGGCTAACAGGAACTTATTCACATTGTGTGTATATAGTATAAGTTTCCTTGGCAAAGGAGGCAAAATTGATCATTTTCAGCGATAAATTAATGACATTGAAGATAGTATGTTCTGTCAATTGCATAGATCGTCCTTACTATTATTCCTGCCAACATGGCATAGATCTACCCATAATTTTCCGGTAGCGGTTGTGTCTTTTATCTATTTTCGACATATTGTTCTAAGTGACAATTTTATAAAATTTAATTGTTTCAATCCAATGAAAAGCATAACATGTGCGTTCTTGACCATAGATAGTTTTTCTTTTGTGCCCTTAAAGCTTGGAATTAAATGTTGTTCGTATTAATATACTAAGCCAGATGAATGCCGATGAACTTCTATTATGAACTTACTAAATACCCAAAAGCATATACGAAATCTATTTGCTACAATTACCTACACCGAAACATTCTCTAAGAGCATGTACTTTAGAAAAAGAGTGTCCACACCGTATTGTCTGGAACCCTAATTCAGAGTCTTTCCAGGGGAAAGCATTTAGGAGATAAGGCCATATAATAGTTTCATACTACTTCGTATTCTGCAGAGCAGACGCCTATGTATATATGTATACATGTTTTACGCAAAAGGGATGAGCTGGTACGTCAATGGTCGCGTCTGCGTATGTCTTTTACCGCTTCCATTAAATCGGCTGCCATATGAGATTGCAGATGACGAGCTTCGACCCTCCCGAACATCATTTATAAACAGAAAGAGAGGGCTACAGACCGGAGTGGATAGGTTTCATTTTAGGTATGGATCATCAAGTAGGCTTCGGACGGCGGATATATGGGACGACCGGCATGTCTTTCGTTCTTTGCCTTTGACGACCGTTTAATTATTTACCGTTTTATAAAACGACCATTGACCGCGATACAAAAAGGTCCCATTTCAGAATTGATGACGGTACTCTTAGTCCGGATAATCTACAATGTTCACTTGTTGGAAAAGTGTTTTTGTTAGTTGTGAAATAATCATATTAGGGTGGTTATTTGGTGTCAGATGTATGTTTTGTGCCCATATTTTACTAAAACAATTGCCACCTATTATGTTAGTATGTCACACAACAACTAGTGCAATTATCTCTCCGCTAATATTAACTTTAGTTTTGATAAGTGTACACAACCGTGATGTAATGTTCGAATTATAAGTATTTCTATTTCAATAAACGAATGCAGTACACTAATACTAAATTAGTTTAAGCAGATATTAGTATGAGTATTATTTATAACCAATATAAATACAATGTAGTATTACAATCGCTACTCAATAATATTCATTTATTGATCACTTTTCTTGGGTTAAGCAGCTTTTCCATTTATGGTTGTCTTGTATTTTATCTTTATCTTTTTCCAACTGCACCCTTGCCGTATTAATCCTTAAGACACTACCTCTACCTTTTGATTTTCAAATTGTATCACTTTTCCTAGCAGTAAATTTTGCACTTCATTGTGAATACAGTAGTGTAGCATGTTTAATAATTTAAAAATGTTTGATCCCAAGGGTACACTAACCTAGTTCCGTTCGCATATATTACAGTTGTATCGTTCCGGTCAATATAACCTCAAACATATTTCATTAAAAGGCGCTTCACAAGTTACTACTCCTTATGCATTTAATGCAAAAGCAAGAAATAATGCTTAAAAATGTAGAAGTTGCAAACAATAGTTATTGTTATTATTATTATATTGTTATATAAAGTATTTTTATGGTTTACAATTTGAACAAAAGCATGTATAGTGAGTTTTAAAAATATATTTATGACAGGAGTACATAGTAGCGATAAAACAAACATATGCTTGTTTTATTGTCTTTAGTTGAAGAACAAAATTCACAACGTCTATGTTTCATAGTAATTGCTTGTCACGCAAGATCCAGAATAAGATATGCTTCCAATGCTCTGAAGCCTTCGTACAATATTTCGCGATCCTGCTGTTCTCGGTGTATGTGTCCTGGGAGAGATTTTCCCAATTCTTTTATAAATAATCATTTAGCGTACTTTTTACGTTTATTTCAATTTGGATCTACACTCTTCCAGAGAAATAAAGTGCAATAAATTAAAATATGTGCTTAGAAATTGATCTAGAGTATCTATAGCTCCTTTTGTAGCGTTGTAATCTAATACCATTTGCGATTTTTGTCATCCTTTGGTACTAACTTGTTCTAGTGTAGAACAAGTAAGACATCTATACTAAGTCCTTCTTTTTTTTTTTGAAATAAGATTGATTATAGTAGCAGCATTCGTAAAATAAGAGGAAGAACTTTATATTGCCTTATTTACCACGAACTTTCGAAGTTCCGATTTAATTTTTCTCGCAGTAGCCGGTATTACAACTTTTTTTAGAAGTAACTACTCTAAATTGCAAGAAATAAAGGCATTACCGCAAGCTAGATTGTGTATATGTTTATAATTTCAACTAATAAAGTTTTTGATGAAAAATAAGTTAGATTGGCAGAGGAGGAATTTCCATTGTCTACGTATGTCCTACTTTTCACCGATACCAATTCTTTGGGTATATATTTCAATATTATTGCCTTTTGTTTCGCTCTGATATCCAGAATCAGTTGAAGTGCTTTACCCGCCATTATTTTTTTATTCATTAGTACGTGAACTATTATAATAGGGAATGTAACAATGTATTATGCTTCGAACCGCAATGTTTGCAGCTATTTGAAATACAAGTCTTGTAGTCATGATAAGAGCATATACAATTTAAACGTAATTTATATTTCTTTGTTTGAACATGTAACTCACCTTTTTCCATGCTACGAATTTTTTCGCAATGGAAACTTAAATGATTTTTCTTACAGAACGCGCATGTGGTCTTATAACAGATGACACTTGTTAAACTCTTCTCATTTCATATTTCTTTAATACTTTTATTCAGCTTTGGGACTATAATGTATAGTAAGAGAATATTATGTGTCTATCGGTTGTTTTAGTGTCTTTAAAGTCTCCAGATTTTTATTGAGAGTATTTGATAAGGACTTTAATCGCATATATGTATATATTTTTTATACAATTAATGTCAAAAATTGTTTTTATATGTACACGAACTACAGGTCTTTTGATTTCATATCTACCTGTATGTAGTAGCATGTCAAACGCGATTTGTAATTATCACCAGAAATTTCGATAGACTGTATTAGAGTTACAACATCTCCCTTTTGAGAATATTTCAAATACCAAAATGTAATTAGCTTGTACTAAATAATTGGAAACATCGTAGAATGCTAGTTATTGATTGTAATTTACATGAAACTCAAGTAAATTTGTTGGAGATAACCCAACCTTCCTCTGTAACTCAATATTTTCAATTACATTTGTTTCAGATCTGTTAATAAAATCATTTCATTTTTCCTTAAAACTTTTGTTTGAGTTCGCTATAGCTTGGAGCAAATATTCTACTTGGATTTGTTTTTCATTATAAAATTCTAAATTAAATAGTATTCCTTCCAGATGAGCAGTAATTTCTTCAAAACCTGCTTTTTCAAGATTACTCAAAAATGTTGAAAACCGTATTAATTGTGATTTTAACAATGTAGATTTTTGCTTTAGTTTTATGGTTAACTGATTTTGCGCAACGCCATCTTGTATATAATATGAGTTACAGTGTACCATACATACAGTAATGCAGCAGACAATAACAATATCGGTACCAGTATACTTGGTTCTAGTGATTTCATCTTTGTTATTTAAATGTGTTTTTCTTTCGGTGATTTCTGTTTCAGTTTCTTTATTTTACTTTTAATTATCCGATGAATTGAAGGACCAATTTTTGTACGTTTTTTCTTTTTCTAGACTTGATGATAGTGATAATATTAATATTTCCGTTTTTATCCCATCTTTATTTTAAAAAATTATATCAGTTATTTATTATAACTTTACACGTTCTTTTCCAAAAAATCTAAATTATATTACTTTTGCTTTCTCTTTTCTAATGATACTTTTTGCAGTCAACCAACGAGGTTAGCTAGCTTTACATACATATATTGCTTGAACATGGTAGAGGTTTTCTAAGTTCCGTTGCACGTCATTATTGACATTATAAGTATTTAAATCTGTTGGCATTTAATTCATTAAAATTCATATAATTTGCCAATAATAAGCTATTGTATATATCATTTATTTTTTAAATTACATTTAAGGTGTATTTACATCAAAACTAAAGAAAAATTCTTTTTACAATAAAATTTTACAATAAAATAAAAAAAAAGTTTAGTATTTCGCCCTTTAATAGTTCCTAGGACGACAAAATATCAGCCATTGCTGGACGTTGCCACGCTTCGATTTTAGTTTTAGTTTATTTGCATTGTAGGTTAGTATTACTTGTCAATAATTATAAGCGTATTTACAACGCCAAATAAGCAGACGTCTAATGCCAAAACCATAATGCTTAAAGATAAAATTGTATCTACAAATATCTACAAAGTTTTTTAAATATAATCATATATATAATTTAAAAAGAAACAATTATGAGACAAAACAGACCCTAGTATTGGTAAATAAAGTTGTCAATGTCCAATAAAGCAAAATTTAAAACCTAGGCACAATTTCAATTTAAATTTTCTTTCAGGTTAAAAAAGACTCGGACAAAACAACAGGATTTAAAAATCTCCCCATCATTATTTAATTAACACCCTTTTAAAAAAGGTGACCGACACCGAATTTGTGTTCGTTTAATTCCCCGAGAGAAATGTGCAAACAGACAAAACCGGATAGATGTCACGTCTGTCAACACGAGAGGTACTGCGTTTTGTTGATTTAGAGTTGAGATTTATGGCAAAAAACATGAATATTTCGTACTTTAGCTGTATCAGTAAACTGCGTGTTAATGGTAGGAATGAAATTATGCATACAATATTACGTATTTCTGGTTTTTCTTTTTTTTTAACTCTTTTGTATATTGCTCTTAATCTGCATAAATCCTACTTCTTACAATAGAACTAGTCCCTGCAAACTACTGAAGTTTCTGCTACTTATTGAAAAATTGATTGTGTGACGAATATTGTATTTGAATTCTTTGGAATTTGCTAAATCAAGGTAATATTGATTTTTGGTGCCTTGGTGTGCTTCTATAATCAAATACTTTTTGAAATAAAATTATATTCTCACTTAAATTTTTTCTCGAACAAAATGTTTCCTTGTCCCAAAGCAGTATTCTATGTACTGCAGATTGCTTTGTATGAACATATTTAATCTTTCTTTATTTGTTTAGTATACCTGTACTGCTATTTTCTTTAGGATTCTACTTTATAAAAATTTCAGAAATCCGATTTCCTCATTTTGGATTACAAAAAACCTGAAGTCGTTAGTCTACATTAAATTGTAAATCTCTACATCTTGATTTGGAAGCCAAACCATTATTTTTATGGTTACACAGTATATTACGACCTAATATATCACATATTCCAAAAACTTTTACAAGAAAAAATAAAAATGGAAAAAACAAAATGCCAAAACCAGTTTATTGTAATCGTCTCGCTATAATACTACTTACCACCTTCTCTATACGAGTTAAACTAAAACCTGTCACACCATATGTGTCTTCACCTATGTATTTTTATAGACATTGCTTTTTTATCCTATTTTCTACCGTTCCCTTCGTAAAGCAGCTACCTTTTATGCAAAGTATATGCCGCGTTACCGAAACGAAATCAGCTCCAAGCTTTTCCTTTCTCGCATTTGCGTTTGACAAAAAATGTATAAAAATATGAAAATAGTTGCCGGCTGTCGCTGTCTCTTGTTCAGAATGTCCCTAGATTTTCAGCGGAGAATATAAAACACAATATCAAAGCGCTGTCGTCTTCGAATACTTGCTCCAAGCCAAAGGGATACTAGCAACACACATTCAAGCAGCTGAAATGAAATTTGTCCATTCAAATCGAATTATTAGATAAACCAATTTGAATGCAGCGGCGCAAATGCGAACGCTGTATACTAGAGAGACTTCCTTTCATCTGGAACATAGACTTAATTTCACTCTTCAATCTGTTCTCAGTAGGAATAAACGGAACCAACATTGTTACGAAGTACAGAAAATAATATGATTTACAACAAGCAGTTACACTACCGCTCATAATTTAAGGCCACCTATCGGAAGTGACCAAAGTGTTAGAAAATCAATATCATGGCAACATAACTATGGTTGTAACATACAATGTAATAACATTTTCAAGATTACAAAAACTGTGAATGCACGTGCACATCTGCTTGTTATGGTTCTAACAAATATTTTCATATCACCTTTATAAAATCGTTTCCGTAGTCTTTAGGTGATAAATTAATTCAATTGTATTTCAACAGTTATCGGTAGAAGCTGTGCTGAATACAATGGTGATATGGTAAAAATAGGGTTGAACATTGAATAACGCGTTGCAATAATTACTCTTCATTCGACTTTTAAAAAATGTCGGAAAACAGGAATAAACTTTGATTGCCCGCGTTCGAGGAGGCCTCGACAAATAACAATTGCCGAATGAAAGCGTAGGCTTCCACGGCCAGAGTTAGTAATAAACGAACTACTTCCGGAATTGGACCGTGTGATGATGAGATATAAGAGTAAGAGGAGAAAGAAAAATAAGAAGAAAAAGAGATAAAAAGAAAAAGAAAAAATGATAAAGGGTGGGGAGACGTGAAATAGAAAGAAAGGTGAAAAGAATAAGAGAAAGAAATAGAGACAGGGGGGGTGCGGGAGAAAAAAAGAAGAAAAGAGGAAAAAGAAAGAGACCAAAAGAGAAAGGTGGGATCACGACGTTTCGCCTCCGTCGGAGGAGGCTTCTTTAAGAGAATAGGGGAAACCAAAGTGGCACGGTAACTCGACGTGTAAACCACGCTAGAGGCGAAACCACTTTGGCAGAAGGTTACGGTGACTCGGCGTGTTGACCGCGCTAGAGGCAGAAGGTCCTCCCCTCTAGCGAAAACCTACTTCATCCATATCACCTTGCAATATGTATTATTTTTACATTTCAATAGCAAATCATATTTCATGTAATGTGTAGAATTTGAAATGTAAAATTCACACATCTGATTGCTACTGTTTATGAGCAAAGTCTTTTCAAAGATTGAACTCCAGAAAATATAATGATGCCTACTATAACAGTAGCATGCGGGTACAGTGCTGCGAAATGTATGTTTCCTGAAAACATACAAATTCAAACTCTAACAAAGAATATCGCCGCATTAAGCTTTTACGACAATTTATACACACATGGTATTGGTATATTTCTAAATACTACGGAATCATAGATATAGCGTTAAAATCTCCTCAATACTGTAATACCGATTGTCATATCTTTTAAATGATGTTGATTTATCGTACATCAACCATAAAAGTCAAAATTAATCCAAATTTGATAAAACAGATATTGAGAAACGCACTATTCGGAAATATTAAACTCTGACGCTAAAAAATATTTTGGATGAAAATGAGAAATCACTTTCTACTGAGAATGTAATTGTATAAAGTCTTGTTAGTAGCTTATCACATAATAAATAAATAATGCAACAAATAATAAAAATGGATTCTTAAATACCAAAAGTAATTACTGAATTTAAACAAATTTTGAAGAAACTGGAAAACGCGACTGTTTCTGAAAAACGTTTCTTTAAACAACTTTATTTTTAGTGAAGATGTCATCTATACTTTAAAAAAACCATTGGCCCACCAGATTTGTTTTGGCGTAATTTAAATTTCAGATAAGAACATGGTAGCAGCATAATTACATACGTAAAAGACAGATCATTTCCTTGCAGACGATTAACTATTAATGGTTCAAACTTTACAAAATTACACTTATGAAGGGAATTATACGCAACCACGATGTGGTATAGGATACAACGAATTAGTTCAACGTTTTTCTCGATATTTTCAGATTGTTTCTTTTCAGAAGAAAAAAGCAGCGCATGAATGTACTCAAATCACTAATTAACATATTGTATGTATGTATATATTTGAAAAAGTAAAGGTAAAGACGTAACTTTTGTTATCAATTGCAAAACAATGTTCTGGACAGGCTGGTTACAGGGTAATGTCCAAGATGTTAAAAGAGTTATATTTGACGATGGCAAAAGCTTCTGTTTAAAAATCTACAATCTATAAGTACAATATCGGTAATTACAATTATGCGAAGGTTATTTGAATTTTCATAACGAATCCTTGAGCTAAAATAGATTTTAAGAAAAACGTGATTCTTAATGTTCTTGGAATGTTATTCATGTTTAAATAATTCGAAAAATCTATTAAATATTTCATTCATTTTTGATAGAATACGTCTGTGCATTTCTTGTGAAACGTAATTCACCGCAAATATATTGCCAAATTCTAGAAATACTGTTACAATAATTTTCTTAAAGTAGTACATTCATTAACGTGAATCACATAATCTTTTTCATACACAAAATGATTATCGTACGCGACAAGCTAACTGGACCGCAAAGTGTACGAGTGCGTAATACAGCAGCGGAATAACAGGTGACATCATTCATAAAAAGATAAACGCGACTGTAAAACAGGAAGCTACTAAATTATTGTTCATTGAATTTAGTTCATGTGAAATATTAGTAATATAAAAGTGGATTTATGTTAGACCGACTACATGAGTTTAAGACCACCTTCAAAAATTTGTATATAGAGCGTCAAAGAGTATTTAAGATAGAATCATAAAATATTTTTCTACTGTTCTTTTTTCAATACTCTTTCAATCTTGACCAAATTTCCTAGTACGTTTGCAATAAAAAAATTCCCATACCATCATCGAACCTAATGCATATTTTATAAGTGAGACGATAGCTTGTGGCTTTTTTCTTCGAACAAAAATTTCTTCGTTATTATAAACACTTGAAATTTGGATTCGTCGTGTGTTTCCGTAAGCATCAAAAATATATTCAGTCGTCATGGTAAGCAATTACCAAAATCTTACTCACAAGATATTTTCCCCACAATAGGCAATTTCTACTAGTGCGAGTATAACTTTTCTTGCTAGCAATATATTTTAAAAAATTACACAAACACTATGAAGTAGTACTTATTTCTTCATCATTTGTTGTAACTCTTACAAAGAAGTATTTTTACTATACAGATGTCACAACTTGAAATAGCTTTTACATGTAATATGGTTTTATTTATTTTACTTCAGTCTATTTATATACATATATTTTTACATTACATTGTCTTTATATACATATAAGCAATATCTCTATATATACGAGGGTCGATCTCTATGCTGTAACCCTGACCCACTTACAGTAAAATTACAGTGGTATTATATTTTTTATATACTCTACACTAATGCACTTGGTCCATCTGTGCTGCAACATCTCAACAACGTCCTGGAAAAAAATGGACCGACCTCTGCAAACCACCTTTCTATAGCTTACACCACCATAATTCTGGAAAATTTTGCCCCAGGTAAGATTTCTTTTAATTTTGGAAACAACCTGTAATCACAAGAGGCCAGATGTATGGCTGGGAGCATTATCCTTATAGAACAGCACACCGTACTTCAACTTTCCTTCAACATTTTAATAGCGGCTCGCAATTTAGAAGTCAATTGTGCGTAGTACGCCCCTGTAATGCTCTGTCCCTTTTGCAAATAATCAGTCAGGATGATTCCTTGGCCATTTCAGAACACAGATATTAAAGCCTTTCCAGCAGAAATTTGCGAGGAGGAGGAGAACACTCTCACTTTGCACTGTGGTCTCGGTATCATAGTGGTGCACCCATGACTCATACCGACTAAGAACATTTTCTTTGTTTGCCTGGTACCTTCCAAAAGACGGTTACAAATCAACACCGGATTTCTTTTTTTATCAATGGTTAACGTTTGGGGCACCTATCTTGCATCCATCCTTTTGATATCTAATTCTTTAGTCAGTATATTGTGCACCACATGATAACACATGGGCTGAAAAGTCGCGGGCCTAACAAAGAAAACACGTTTTTTTTGGTTCAAAACTATCTTTATTCATCAACGTAATCTCCATCAAGAGCAACGCAATCATTCCAGCGCCGCTCTAACATTTCAATACCACTTTTGTAGAACGATTTATCTTCTGCCTCAAAATAGGCCTTAGTTTCAGCGATAACCTCTTCATTCGCGCGAAATTTCTTACCGGCGAGCATTTTTTTGAGGTCTGCGAACAGCCAGTAGTCGCTGGGAGCCAAATCTGGCGAATACGGTGGATGTGGGAGCAATTCGAAGTTCAATTCATGTAGTTTTGTCATTGTTTTGATTGACTTGTGACACGGTGCGTTGTCTTGATGAAACAACATTTTTTTCTTTGCCATATGCGGTCGTTTCTTTGCAATTTCGGCCTTCAAACGCTCCAATAACGCTATATAATATTCACTGTTGATGATATTTCCTTTCTCAAGATAGTCGTTGAATATTACACCACGCACATCCCAAAATGCCGGGGCCATAACCTTTCCAGCCGATTGTTGTGCTTTAAGGCACTTTGGACGAGGTTCACCAGTTGCTGTCCACTCAGATGACGATCGTTTTGATTCCGGAGTGAAGTGATGGATCCATGTTCCATCCATTGTCACATATCGACGCAAAGATTCCGGCTTGTTATGTTTAAACATGGCCAAATACTGCTCAGAATCATCAACACGTTCTTGTTTTTGGTCAATAGTGAGCAAACGCGGCACCCACTTTGAACAGAACTTTCTCGTAGTCAAATGCTCATACAATATAAAGTCAATACGTTCTTTTGATATCTTTACGATGTCAGCTCACGCAACTTCACTTTTCGATCATTCAAAACGATTTTGTGGATTTTTTTGATGTTTTCTGGCGTTACCGCCTCATTTGGAGGTCCACTGCGTTCTGCATCATCGGTGTCTCTACGACCACGTTTGAAGTCAGCAAACCAACGTTTTATTGTTGTTTCTGATGGAGTGGAGTCCCCATAACACTTTTCAAACCATTACTTCGCTTGAACGGTATTTTTTCCCATCAAGAAGCAGTGTAAAATTAAAACACGAAATTGTTTTTGATCCATTGTTTTGAAAATAACAAAAGTAGCGTGACTCTTAGTACAATAACTCACAAACTAATGAATAGAATATCATGAAAGTTTAACAGCTGTCTTTTGAAGGTTAGTACTAACTGAGAGAAAGGTGACTGCAATAAAACTAGCGTCATCTATGTGTTAGGCCCGGAACTTTTCAGCCCATGTGTTATGATAAGCCAGTATCTTCCGCAATGTCCCTGATGCGTAATCGTTGGTCTTGCAGTACGATATCATGCACCTTTTTAATGTGTTTCTTTGTTGCTACCGTTATGGGAGTACCACCGATATGTTGGTTTTCACAGGATGCTCTTCCGCATTTAAAATCTCAACACCAGGGTTTGACTATATCATAAGAAACTGCAGAGTCACCAATAGTTACCATAATATCTTTATGAATTTTAGTTGGCGTCATGCCCTTTTTCTGGAGGTATTTTATTACGGCTCTTTGTTCTACAGAATCCATTTTTATGAACAATCAGGACACACAATTCAAGAATTAGCCGCACCACAACGGCAACACAACAACACTTTGAGATACAACCTTGATATTATGTAGATATGATCCACAAATGTCCAGTTAACTAAAATTAGAAGTGAGGGGTGGGGCATGAGGATAGGATCAGGTACATTAACATTGTAATATTTTGATTACGAAATAAAGCATTATCATTATTATGGAATAAGAACCGGGTCGTTTGGACCATTAAAAAATATTTTTGCAAATTTCTTTTATCTCTTTGAATAACGGATATTTTCTATTAGCGAATTTTTAAGACATCCAGTATTGCAGATAGCTGCCACAGAAATATGCACGCGCTCCACATTCACGTCAGCGTTGAAAGTTGAGAATCGCCCCAGTGACTCACCGCGTTTTGAAAAGCGAATGCCATTCAAGTATGTTTGAGTTTAACAACCATTTCAAACAAATTTCGTAACTGTCTGTGTGCTAAATATCGTAACAAGCATCGTGAAACGAATGCATTTGAAGTTAATATATGAGGCGTTTTTATATAAAGAAAACAAAGACAGTTTTCTGGGTTTATGTTCACTTCGTACTGAGACTACTTATGTGTACTGCGTTTCAAAAACATATCTTCATAGTTCCCCATTTTGTACCGCGAAAAGGCGACTACTGATAATCTCTTATCTTAAAGCAGAAGTAGAAGTGTTGTTTAACAAAAATCTATGTTAAGATTTATAAATTTAGTATAGATATAATTGCATCAAGGAAATTGACAAAAATCGAAGGATATGGAACATAATATAGTAATAGTAAATACGATTCAGTCAAATTTATAAACATTCTGTAATTTTTCTAAACATTATTCGATTCCCTTGCGTTCTTCTACAGTTTCGCTTATCGCAATATCTATGTCCAAATATGCACTTCTAATATTGTGATCAATATATAGGAAATTTTGTAAATTCAGTTTTACTTCTCCGACCATTGTTGAATATGAAGATGTCTCACCTGTTTAACGTAGCTGAAATGGTTAGAACTCTTTTTGAACAATCTTTTTAATAATAAAGTTCAAGAACATTTAGTTTATGGTTTGCTTATTGTACGATATAATCTACTATGCCTAGCTTCCAAAGTGTTGTTTGTTCTGGTTTTCTCACAACAAATCTAGCTCTCTGCTATTGTATAATTTCTAGCTACTGATCTGCAAAGTAATCGTTAATAGATTGCAGTCTTGGATCAGTTCGATAAACTTACGTAACTTCCAGCGAACTCTCTTCAGTAGCGTAAAATAGCAGAAGTAACAAGACCGCAGACTCCCATTGTTGCTGGCTGCTCTTCGGTTCTCGGGTTCTTAGCAGTGTAGAAATTTTGTAGTACTTGACGAGAATCCTAGAACCAAGGACCAACCAAGGCCGTATACATTCACACATGCCTGCGAACTTCTTCGTTTTGCCTCTTTTGTGTCATCATGCCATAGCTCCTATATTTAGCGCCATAAACTTTGGTTGAAATAGAAATTAAAACCTTTTATTATTGCAACTAGAAAATCTGGAAAGCAGTTTTTAATTTCTTAGGCTCTTAGGGGAATTGTGGGTGTAATCAGCGGAGATAATCGGACAAGTGCATGAATTGTGTACAACTGATCAAACAAACGACTTTTGAAGATTCGATCCACAAATAAGTCTTCTGGTTTTTGAATAACTTCTGTTCCCAATTTGCTGCAGAGTGCCAATATTCTATCTAATTCGTTAAGAAGTACTATATCTCTTCCTTTTAGAAAACTTTATATATAATCCGGACGCTTTCCTTACATTTCTATACAAGGACGACTTTTTGCTTATAAATAAAGGCACTTTCTTGTGGATGATTCTTCATTAAATATATTAGGTACAGAAGTAAGGTCTTTATGGAACCCATGCTTTAAATTACTGCAAGGACTTTAGCACTTCTGGTTCAGCTACGTATGCCGAGTAATCTACTGTAGTCACACTGCCACAACACTTGCGCTTACACAAAACCATCTTTTGGAACCGTTTTTATTCACTCATGTGAGGTAACCGTAATGTTCCAGATAGAGTGTAATTTCGCGCTTCTTCATAGATTTCACAACTTAGATATATTCAACCATACTTTTATAAATTATTTGCAATGAGTTTTTAATACAAGAACTATACATCGACTAATACAATACTATTTGTGTTTCTATAAAAGTTTTATCAGTTCCGATATTTTTTCAATGTATATTACACATTTCTATTTTAAGTGTAAAATGCAAACCTATGTTCTGAATACAGTAGATTACACGAAAGGCAAGATCTATTATATGAATATACGTTAGTCAGATCCTTGTTCTCGTTCTTTCGCAATCAAAGCCGGTCGCTGACGCAAGCGTTCAGGGGCGCGGGGATGAAAACTGACGTCAGAGCAACGGGATGAAAAGGTTTGTTGTCTTGTTTATCGAGCGAGTTTCACGCGTACATATGTACCTACATGAGTCACCTTTTGAACTTGCGAAATTGGTTGGAATACATCTCCAGAGCTTTGCCGGCAACCGTACCGCTAAATGTCGAGACCTTGACATATGAACCGCGAGAACACGGTAGCAAGCGCATCATTAAAATTAATATTCAGAGAAGGTCACAGATTTACATTTTAAATGTAACTTTTTCAGCAAATTAATGAATGCAAATGGAAATCTTATCTTAATCTATGCATCGTCTGGTGTTCTTATGTGCAAACTTTAAACCAAAAATGTAGATTGTGCTAATTTTCAAGAAAATGGAAATTAAATTTACATTTTAATAATGCGCCGGCATGTCAAAGTGAATAGAAATCATTACCATTCATAATAATGAAAATGAAAAGATGTACACCGTGGAAAGTGAATGGATGAAACGCTTTTGGTAGAATAATTTTGTTTTATTCTGAATAAGAAAATCGTTCAAACTGAACCATCAAATTTGTAAAAATGTGTATCTAGGAATGTGTTTGTTTTATTGAAAGCTTTTACTATTTAAAGTTAAATGTAATTATAGATTACGATATAAGTAGATTAATGCCAATATTTCCCATTTTTAATCCCACTAGAAACCGTGAAGCTTCTTGATTCACGGTTTTGAATTAATTTAGACGTTGGTAAAACCAAGGAAATTAGAATTTATCGTAGAAATATAGCAAAAGCAATATATAAGGAAAAAAGAAAAATAGACGATGTAGAATAAAATATTTAATAATACTAACGAAATTAAAAAATGTGACACTACTATAAAATAACAACTAAAGTAATAGAACATAATAATACAAAAATATGAAGGATATGGACATACTGCATAAGGAGATAAAAGAAACAAGAAATCAGAAGCTATTGGAACAAGTCCCAGTGAAGAGAAAGTATTAAAAGAAATAGAAAAGTTCAGAAATGGTAAAACAGCAGGAAAGGAAAAAATCGAAGCATAACTATTCAAATATGGTGAACAGCAATTGCAAAGACAAATATACCATACGTTCAAACTAATATAGACGAAAAGTAAGATGCCCAACGACTGATACAATGGTATAACAACACTCATATGTAACCTTACTGAATATTGCCTACGAGATCTTGACAAATTTACTAAATAAACGATTAAAAGAATTCGAAAAAGAAAACACTGGAGATTGCCAGAATAACTTCATGCCGGGCAGATATACTGTTGATGACGCACGGAAATACAGCAAAGACATACATGTAATCTTCATTGATTTTAGAAGTGCGCTTGATACAATCAACAGCAAAAAAATATTCTCAGGGTTGGGAATGTCAGCTTTAAGTATTACAGTGAGATTCCAAGGAATAATTATCGACTTGTTTGAAAGAAATAAAGGTGTTAAACAAGGAGAGCACACGTCTCCAATACTATTTAATTATGTATTAGATGCAGTTTAAGGCAAACTAAGATAAAAAATATCATGTTAAATCAGATACAGATAATAGTGTATGCCTTAATAGGCAACACAAGGTAAAAAACTAGAAGAGAAGGGACCAAAACTTGGTAAATGAAGCAAAAATGAAAAATAAAATAAAGAAGGAGAAATAGAAAAACACAATTATTTCAAAGATGCCAGATACAATTTTGAAGCTGTTACTTCTTTCAACCGTTTTGGAGTTCTAACGGAAGGACAGGAACATATAGAGAACTAGACGTACGACAAGGATGACTGTTGAAGAGCAGAGATAGATACATAAAACTTTGATTCGACCGTTCAACTTATGCCTTTGAGACAATGGCAAAAAATAAAAGGGAGCAAAAGAATGCGAACATACTGGGAGTAAATATTAAAGACGATAGAGTGGCAAGAAGGAAAATAAATAGACAGACGAGAAGAAAACATCATCAGATATATTAAAGCGCAAATATTACAGTGGGCAGGACATGTATATATATATAAAAAAGAAACCAAGAGTGGATCCCAATAGGAAGTAGCAGAGGAAAGAAAGAACGAGAAATGCGTTGCAAGTTCAGGATATTCTATTTATTAATTTTTCTAAGTAATTGATTTAAATTTAATGTCATGCATCGTGTGAACAACCCCAAAGCTATTGAACATTTTGTTACCGTCGCTGTTTAACTTTTCTGTCCAGTTCATTCCGCGAAAAATCAAACAGCAACGCGTTGTTTTTCAGGATGTCTAAATACTTTCAGTTACTTTTACCAAATCAACCATTCTTATGTCAGGACAACCCTAAAGCTATTGCATGTTTTGTGGCTATTGTTATTTAACTTTTCTGTTCATTCTTTTCCGCAAAGGCTCATTCTTGGAAAATGAATGGTTGACCTATAACGCAACCTCCTGACAGCAATGCATTGTTTTTTAGGATGTCTAAGTACCTCCAGTTACCAAAGCAACTGCTCTCATGCAAGCAAAACTACTCCAAACCATCACATGTCCACACCCGTGTGTCATCGAAGATACTGAACACGTTTTATTAAGACCGCCGCTCAACTGAGGGCGAAGGAAAGATTTACGTTTAGAGCTTAAAATTTCAATTTTTAACTCATAGAGCCATAAGACCATAAGACACTTATTTAACGTCTAGTTTATTCTCTTACCTTTAGCAATCTTATTTCTTTATGAACACGTTTTAATAATAGTTTTCTTTTTACCAGAATGGTTCTCGCTGAATGCCTTTTCTTTTAAAATGTACAAACTGTGGAACCTTGTGTTTGGGTTTGTATAATAACAATCAACTCTCAAAAAGGTTTAAAATTTCCTCGCTGATCTATAGAAAAAATATTAACGCAAGCCCAAAATTACGGATAAAATTGCTCTATTCCGTAATGTAACAACTTGCGTGTTTTGTACTGTAACTAGTATTTACTATAACAGATTCCTCCATCGAAATACCCTTATTAGCATAATATAACAATAAAATGGTTTAAGCTCCAATTTTTCTAATATTTATGCTTTATTGGTGGATTATGTGTTTAGATAGTTTAGTTTAAAATAAAGCTTTACGATACCTTTACTAATATTTATGTTTGGAAGAAATTTATATTTGCTTCCAAACTTAATCACGGTAGGGTACATATGTATGTATGTGAAGGCAAGACTAAAGACAGTTAACATTCTAAAAGGAACTATTTTATTATTAATTAGAAAGCTGCTGTGGGTAAATATAAACAAAAAATATTTTAATTCAGATAGGAATGTTATATTATAATTTCATCTAAATTCGAATGCAATGTATACATATGTATATATTCAACATACTATTAGTATTGATTTTACTAGTAACATACATACGTCAACAACGTAGGTAGCCAATCAATGCGTAGCATTTGTTATTTCTACTATTACTGCATCTTTCATGAACGTTCGTCAAATTTTATTTGATTCCTAGATTTTTTAAACATTACACTACAACTTCTATTTTTTTCATTGAAATACATATTTCCCTAAATTAATGGTAATGTTCACGTAATATTTGTGTCAGTGAAGAACATTACATACAGAGTATCGTAAGCTTAAATTAAAAGATTTTGAAGTGACACATCCTAATACAAAGTAAGACATATACTAATTGTCTTCACACTGCTTATCTCTGCTAATTAAAATAATTAAAGCTTCCTGTGACATACTTATTGCCTCTAAACAGCACAGAGGCGCACTGACTAGAAGTCTTTGCAGCAAAGAATTAAAATAAATAACGCAAAAAGTTATTTCGCTTGATGGGATATGGATTTTGAAGATATCTACGTAAAAAATATTTTATTAGATTAAGAAATATTAAGCATAGAAAGAAAACTTTACTGATTGATACATACGATAGTCGATTGTATCAAATGTAAACAATATTGTACACCAAGGTCTATAAATACATATTTTAAGCCTCTTAGGGTAGATCACATTATTAACATTAAAGTTAAAGCTATGATAAAATCAAATTACTTTGTTACTAATTAGAACTATTGAGGCTTGGTAATATTAAATGCAACGTACAAAAATCATCAGAGAAAAACTGAATGAATATTATGAAAAAATATTTGTTATAATGTTAGTAGTGCGAAATAAAGTTATAAGATTGGTGAGAACAACGTATACAGAGATAACAAATAAGACAAAATGGAACGGATAAACATCGATGGATATTACGGCACAGAACGGTTTAAGACACTATAATGCTTTCCATTTATCCTTGGAAGCCATAATCAGAAGGTGCAATATGAAGAGAGAAAGAACGATATCTAATAACGCGCACCTTGGGTATATAGATGATATCACCATTATAGCAGTAGGAAAGGGCAATTAAAGAGGCAGAAATTCTAGATCTACAATTAAATGAGTGAAAACGAAATATATGACAGTGATGAAGTACACGGAAATGGTTAAGAGTAGCAAGAAATTGAAGGTAAGGGAAACAAAAAATACAGGATGCATACATTAATAGAATAAAAGCATTATCAGATCCGCAGTTGCGTATACAAGTGAAAAATTAATGATATAAGAGAAACTAATGCTTATGATGGCATATGGAAGAGTAGAAGACCAAATGCAGAAGAATTTACGAAGAGATGAAAGTTCATTATTCAAAAATCATTCATCCTGGATATACAGAAAATATGGCGCAATATTAAATGTCAACATTTGTAGTGCAAAGGTAGTTAATCGGAAAAAAAAGAGACTGGACATAGCGAGAAGAAGGCAATTTTCCGAGACCTGGAGCAGCTGAAGATAAGGGATTTGAGAAACAGGGAAGATAATCTAAGAAAATGGAGAAAAATATCTGCTCAAGGCCTGTATGTAAAAAGCCTTTGATTAGCGACGACGCACTTGCAAATTGAGATTTCTTTGTGCTTCTCTGCGCCTGCCATTTCATCATGGAAGAATACATGCTTCAATAATGTATAGCACTAGATGGTTTATCAAAATTCACGCGCAATTTCGGCTACTTTACTTGCGTTTGTCGTTTAATACAACAAACAGAGCAATATTGCAGCTATACTTTAGAGTGTTCGTAAAGATCCAATGTGTTAATCTCTCGTTGATTGGGCATTTCGAACGTCAGTTTGCGGCGATCTTTGCGAAAAGGTCTTAGCTTACGTGCTTACAAGATTATTTTAACTCAAGAATCTCAAACTTTATTTTAAGCGACTGGCTTAGTAGGTCTGTAAGTAAGAGTAACGTGAATCCGTCAAAAGTAGTGCATGGACAAGCACTGCATCCATTTAAACTGACTGCCTGGTGTGTATTTATACTGGCGGCGTAGTTAGACTTTACTTTTTTTCAACGATGCAGGTATCCTCATTACTAACTTTTAGCGTGACGTTGTTGACGATGAATTATAATTAGAGTTGCTGAAGACAACAGTAGCACTGCTGAAACATCGTACAAATTTCAACAACAGTCTTAACATCATTATCATTTCTAAATTTTGTCCCCTTAAATGTTTTTGTTTTTAGACTTGGAAACAAAAATTGTTACAGGGCGCTAAAAGTTTATCTCTATGTAAGGTTGATGTTTAATTTCTTCGAAGCCACAATTCCCAACAGCAACTTTGCCAAGACCGGATCTCCTGCGCTTATGTATTGCTACGGAGCCACAAAACACCTTGTTTCAATTTTCAATTATGTTTGAAGCTTTTTTTTTTCTTTTTTCTGTTAGCGCACTACTCTTGTGCACATAATCACTTAGCAAGATTTTCTGCAGTTTTCAAAATGGTTACCAGTATTTTACTTGCAGAATAGATTACCAGAAACTTTGTCCTTCGAGATTTAAAATTTTCAAAGTATCTAGAGCTAGAACATAATAACTGATGTAATGATGACTACAAAGCCATTTTAAATGTTTAAGTTTCACCTAAAGCGCAAGTTTGACAACCACTTACGAATGAATTATTTCTTAGAACACGTACTGTAGGAAGATACGCTTGCAGTAATAGAACGTTTTTCTCCTTACATCACTTTCGTAGTGACGCTCGTGACAACTTAAACGTAAATTATGTAATTTAAATTTATTATATTTGCTATCCATATTGGCTATGTAGTCGTATGTAAATTGCAAAATTACTAGGAAGTAGGCAATTGAATCATTCAAATGTTACAAGCAAAACTACTTCTCTGCCGTTAATGACACATCGGAGTTTTTACCCTGTTAGAATGAAGTAAGGTCATGGAACTTAATATGTCTCAGTTTATACGCTTAATATATCTAATGATTCATTCCGTTGAAATCTTAAATAAATATGAAAACATATCATTTAAAAGATAAACGTTTGTAAACATGACAATGCGTTTTTTATGGAACATTACAACGTACAACCGGTCTTTCGATATTCTGGGTACTTAGAAAAGCTTATTGTTCTAGTCTTTTGTGATATTTAAAGGATCCACAATGGAATAAAGAACGCTCGAACATTCAATTGAATATTTAAAAGCTCTTTAATAAATACCTTTTGCTTTTTTATTTTTCTTTCTAGCAGTTTTAGATTCCACCTTATTTCTTCTTAATTGAAATGCCAGTTATTCACAAGTATGTGTTCTTATATTTTTAATGTAAAGGAGTGGGCACAGGCTAATGTTGATAAGAAACTTCGCGAAAATTTGAATAGGTATCTAATCGAAAATGTTATATTCAGTCTTATTAATTTGTTGTAAAATGATACAATTAACAAATTAATTGTTGTTTTAAAACTTTGTACATACATCAAAAGAGTATAGCAGTCTCATTTTAGTGCGTTCAAGATAACCAAGGGAAGGTAAATTTAATTTAAAACGTTGTTATACGAAGTATACGTTCTTCTCGAATTTTATCTTTTATGTACCGCCCGTAAATGTCAACGGCAACATTCTGTTAGTAAACATCCTCCAGACGTCGCTACTTTCATTTTCACGACAAATGCATTTCCAACCTCCGTCTGGAACGCTAGCATCCGCCAATTTCGGTTGACAGCGTAAAAGGAAAACGTTAACTTTATCTAGCGTTCGAACCGCGGTCAGCATCTCAAGCTATTCATTCTGAATATAAAAGCCAGGCTTTGATTACAATTCATAAGCCGCCTAACATCTGAAGACTACCAACCGGACCGACTAATGTGCATACATGCTACATGTATGGTTCATCGACAGGACGGCGTCTCGCAAAAATAATCTCTTTAGATCTACGTTATCCTTCCAACGTCGTGACTACAAACATCGATTAGTCTTACTCATACTTCGCAACGACTTGGCAGATGTGCTACATACAGTGTCGCCGCCCCAACTAATATCTGGCATCGACAGTTATCGAGTCAAATACTCTCAGGAGAAGATAAAAATCGCCAACTTATCGACCTGTTTACTTTTGAACCCTTTCTAAATAGTAACGTTCCAAACGGTATATGTGATACTGAAATTCCTTAATGTTTCGGCATCAACTCGGGATACTATTAATTGCGATTTGTAATTAGGTGTCACGTGACACGCATATATATAATGACTACTTGTGTTCGGCCAAGCAAGTGTAATAATATATACTTTGCTTCTTGGTGTGTGAATGTCATTCTAGATTTTGAACAATAGACGCCTTTTAGTCGATCGAACGTTATTCTCGACTGTTTTAAATATGCTGTACTTTCTCAATTTTTAATATGAAAAAAAAACGTAGAATATATACTAAATATACATCTATTTCATTTACTATTTTAGTAATCTATCTATCCGTTATACATATGTATTTACATTGTGGATATTGAATGGAAGTTAACTGCCATCACTTTGTTAGCAGTTAAGACCCAAGGGATAATCGACTAGATTTAATAGTCTAGTTTGCTCTACTCGATTAAGGTTTCGACGTTCATTAAATTATTTACCGTCTTCATCAGGACACTGCAATGGAGAATTATTAGTTTAATTCAAATACAATGTTAGGCTTACAGTTACTCAGTTTAAATAACGCAGTGATATATAATTTGGTAAGGAGCTGAAAATGTTAGGAAAAGTAACTACTTGGAAAAAGTAAATTAAATATATCTACTATTCTTGTATTACAAAAATAAAACAAATCTAATTCGAACAGGTATTATGAATGCTAACCAGATAACATTACAGCGGTTACATATGTAACATCACAGTGAAAATTATGCAACCCAGTACACAATTCTTATATGAATAGAGAAAGTCCGTAGATGCACATGCACTTTACCTCTCAATCTGTTACAACTGTGAAGTCCTATTTTATCACAAGCAGCTAGTTTATTCAGTATTGGTCGACAAACAACGTTGGAAGAACGAGAATTAGTAATTTTTCGCCATAAGAAAAATAAAAGTCAATGGGAAATTGCAAAAATGTTAAATAGAAGTGCATCCACGATACAGAATATTATTGAACGATATAATTGCGAAAACAGAGAGAAGAACAAATGTAAAATAAGTTAAAAAGAATATTTAACGAACATAGCGATCGGTGGATTATTAGACAACCTAGAAATAATCCACTGTTAATTGCTCCAATGTTAACCCTAGAGATGAAACGTGTTCTGGGAAATACCGTAAATGCAGAAACAGTTCGAGGAACTCTGGGGTGTTCCAATTTGCACGGACGAATAGCCAGGAAGACACCCTTATTATAAACCAGAAGGATAAAAAAAGTCGCTTATATTTTGCATTACAGAATCAAAATAAAGACTTTGACCTCTGGAAAACTGTTTTATTCTCCCATGAGAGTAAATTTAATCTTTTGGGCTCAGATGGGAAGCGTAATGTGTGGAGGAAAAATAATAAAAAATTAAAACCGCAACATTTAAAACCAACAGTTAACCATGGAGGTGGGGATGTAACGGTCTTAGAGGTGTCTTTTTGCTGTTGGTATTGGAAACCTTCATTTTATTGGAGATACTGTTGATAGGTTTATGTACTTAAACATCCTTAAACAGAATTTAGTATCTAGTGCCAGGAAATCTGATACAGAAGATGAGTTTAGATTTTATCACGACAACGACCCGAAATATTCTTCGCGTGTGGTCCAGGAATGGTTGTTATATAACTGCCGCAGTCCGGTAAATACTCTAGCTCAATGACCTGACATAAACATTATCGAAAATTTGTGGCTTATTCCTGATACAAAAGTCCGTAGTCATCGAATATCCGATAGGAATGATTTAAAAAATGCTTTGTTACAAGAATGCAACAGTATTTCGCCAGATTATACGTATAAGTTAGTAGAATCTGTTCCAAATAGATTATAATTAATTATAAAATCGAAGAGAAACCCAATTAAATATTAATTGTTTCTTTTTTAACTTTCAAAAATAATTAATTCATTATTATTTTAGGTACATCATTTTCATTGTGATGTTAAATATGTAACCGCTATAACGTTATCTGATTAGAATTTGTAATACCTCTTCAAATTAGTTTTGTTTTATTTTTGTAATGTATTTCAAGAATAGTAGATATAATATATTTAATTTACTTTTCCCAAATAATTATTTTACCTAACATTGTCAGCTTCTTACCAAATTATATTACCACTGCATCAGTTTCACTGTCAAGTTAGTCACAACTGCAGTAGTAGTTAAAATATCGCAGAAATTGTTGAAAATTTAAATTGTACTATAATTTCATTGTTGATTTTAAACTGTTGATATACATGATGATATACACTGCTATATAAAAGTATTTGTCTACCTGGCTTTTTTTTAATTTCGAGATGAAATCGCATGTGAGTCGTGGATATTATGATTTAATAGTATTTACATATTTCATATTAAATCTACATAAAGCCATACAAACACATACAAATATATATATATATATATAATTAGATCAAATTTTGGATTTGTCAATATAGCCTCTTCTATTTCTTATAACTGCCGCGCGTGATCGAGGTATTCCATCAATAAATTTTGTTAGAATTTCTTCTGATATCGTGTTCCATTTCTCCTGGAGAACGGTCCACAGGTAGCTGATGTTAGAGTGACTTGTTTTACCTTTCGATCCAATTCATTCCATAATAATTCAATGGGATTAAGATCGCGAGATTGAGAGAGCCATTTCGAAACTATAAGACTGCCTTCGTCTTTTTTTAAGCTGTATAATTCGGGTCATTGTCACGCTGAAATGTGAAGATATCAGCGACTAGTCGTAAGCCAGATGACACCACATTATTTTCTAAAATATTTCTTCTCTTGATAGAATTCGTCACCGTCCCCCCTCCGTGTTTGACGGTCGGTACAATTCACTGGTCGGACACTGAGCCGCGTGAGACGTAAACTTCGAACTTCGACGCATCAATCCACAGCACGTTTTTCCAATATTCAATAGTCCAATTCTTGTAAAGGTGTACTCACTCATACAGCTTCCGCTTGTTTTGTTTCTTTCGTAAGGGTTTCTTACCACTGCTCCTCTGCGAAGTCCAGCTTTGCCTAAGCACCGTTCCACTGTAATCACACTAATCGGTTCCCTGCATCCCTCATTCACTTCAGCTCCGATTTCTGGCGGGTTTCTTATAATTACACAATTTTCTGCTGGCATTGTTTTTGCGGCCGTCCGCTTTTCTTTTTATTGGAAAAATTACCACTGCTTGCAAATTTATGCACTACTGTTTGCCGTGCAATTCGCATGCAAGTTGTTGATTGCTTCTACCGGTTCTATGGTAACTAACAATTAAAACACGCATCTGTATGGACAACTCTTTAGTTTTTGCCATTATGTAATAAGTTACTAAGGAGTATCAAAAGATGCAGGTAACAATTCACTTGTGTGTGTTATCAAGAGTAAATTTTAAACTAACAAGAACTACAATGATATGGTACAAAGAGATCCGGGATCATAAAATGCAATAAAGTAATTAAATATGTATATTGCATGAAAGTTCCAAGAAACACTCGTTAAGAGTGTCAGTACAATACCCTTACAGCGTAGGTATAATTTTTATTTTTGAGAATTTACTATTGGAGCGTAAACTAATGAAACTTACTAAATAATATGTATGCATATGAGGGTTGTTTGTATCTACCCTCGTTATTTGTAGTAGATAATTCATAACGAAAAATTAAGAAAAACATTGGTGGTTAATAAAAGTTATAAAATAGTTTTCCGACAAGGACATGTTCTTTACTGTATTATTAGTATTACTGTATTATTATAAATTATTATTACTGTATTAGTCGAAATGATTTCCTTCTTTTTCTTTTTAAGGCCCACATATTTTTATATTCTTTTGCTCAGAAACTTTTTTACTTTACAAGTAATATTCAACTTTGTGATCTTATAATTCAGTATAAAAACGTTGTTGTAAATTCACAGCATATTACATGTACAACATGTTGGTATGTCTTATTGAGTAAATATAAAGCAACAAACTGTAAATTTAGATATATCCTATATAGTTACAGTCGCAATTTTTATGTATATTTGCATGTACTTTCGTCAACTCATTTAGTGGAATACATTTTATGTATATATGTAAGTAATTGTTAAATAACTTTTCTTTTAATTAACTGGAATTTATCACTTTAACGGAACAGATTGCATATCTTCTGATAGATATTGCTCAAAACATTTTGTTTGCTTTGTAACATTGTGTGCTTTTTATTGAAATAAATTGTTTTCCTAGTGCAAACTCTGTTATAAAGATAACCAAGGAAGACATTTTAAAATTGCTATTGCTAAATAAGTCTTTATTCGGTTGTCGCTATAATAAATTTTACTCCCAATTCTATAAGCCTACAAACCCCGTGTAGTATGGCAGGTGGTTAAATTCACGTAAAGGCTAATTAAAACTCTTTAAATTAGTGAAATTTTGTTCACATTAAGGGCTAAAAATGTCTTGCTGCAAGGAATCTTTCCTTCTGTGTTGTTTATACAAACTATAATTATTATTTTCTTTCCGGTAGGACATAGTCCTGTTTATTCTGCTGTCTTTAGGCCTCATGTGACGTGGAGCTCAAATATTCTTCCCATCTCTTCGATGGTCTATCGAGTCTTCTCGACAGAGGTATTGTCATTTTTGCCAATTTCTCTAATCACTTAGGTCCCATACAGTCTACATGATCTCCCCATTCACTTCTGCGTGTCCTGACAAATCGTATGTTATCCTGGATGTTACATTATTCGCTTATTTGTCACTAGTTCCATAATGACTTCTTGATCTCCATTTGCCCATGATGTAATGTTCCAAGTTCCAAGTCATAAAATATTCTTTTTCCATACTCTTTTCTTTCTTTTTCGAGCTGTGTCATTTGTTCGTAAAATCAATTCATGTTTCGAGGCAATGTTAACAGTTATTATTATTATAATTATTATGACAAGCGGAGTTACAACATGTCCAACAAATGTCATTCTCCAATAATCACTAAGGTTATTAGAGTTGTTATTAGTATATGGAGCAAAAATTGCAAAATACTCACTAATATTAAACATCTTAAACTGCATTCGAACCAATACTTAACATTAAAAGATTTAAGCGCAGATCAGTTTCTAAGAGTAGGTTTGTTAGGTTTTAATAAAATCAAGTACATACACATTTTTGAGATAAGATTTTGTACATTTTAATAAAGACAAAATTGTTTCTAGAAAAGCGTTGTTGTACGAAACAATGTATTCAATTCAATAGATCAATTAAAATTTGAATATTGTATGCAATTTAAATTACTTCAATCGCTCTTGTAACCGCAGACGTGCTGCATTCACTCTAAATGCAGATTAATGATCCGCTCGGAGTAACACAACAATATTGCATTTATAAATCAAGATAAAGTTCATTGTCTTGATATTAGAATCTTAATATAACTCACAAATCCTCTATCTACGTCAACTGGGTCATATATCCGGGAAGTGGAGCGTTGTCCTTTAATTATTCCCCATATTAAAAAAAAACCAGGGGTACATGAGGAGATAATTTAAAACTGCTATGAACATGTACGTGCGTTGAATATATATTCGTACGAACTTCTAGTGTCACATTATTCTCAAACTATCGCTTAATCATCAATAATTAAATTAAAGAAAGGCAGAAATAGTTTCGTCATAGATTTTGTTGTGAACGCATGTAACGACATTCACGTATCACACACAGTTTCGAAGCAACCTTTTGCAGATCCATTCAGCTTGTAAATTGACCTTAATATCACAAATTATGGAACTGAATGAGATTTATTGATACCCCTGAAGCAATGCTAATAATGTCCATCGGTGTTAGTCACAAACAGCTTTTAAATATGACATATTACGATACGTCTCATACCTGTACACGATATAATATATGTACGTTGTACATTCAAACAATGCAATATATGTTCATACGAGTGCGCATAAATATAGCCTTTGTTCGTTGGTATTCGAATTAAATTATTTTATTAAGATGTGTTGTGACCCACAGGGCGGGGCATCAGTGTGAAATTCTTCAACGAGATTACTGCTCACTTTGGACTTTGTACGTGATTGCTTACGTATGTATTTAATTTATTTCGAAATAATTGATTGTTAATACTTGGGCAATTTTCTAAATAAGATACTTAATAGCAATCATTTGTGCACTATTTCACGAGTTTATGGCGGTTAAACACAACTGAAAGTTCACTAATGTTAATTGATATTAAGTTTGCAAGGTAGAAGTTGCACAAAATTTGTTATTATGTACAATAATTATAATACTAAAACGGAAGTGCATTGTTGAATGAATAAGTCCCAAACGTAGGATACCGTTACTAATTTATCAGTTTCCAAACGCGTATTCTTAGTTTTCTTATCGTCAAATCTAACGAATCTTTGAATTTCTTGTAAGAGAAATATGAACATCATGGCTCTATATAGGATTAGCAAATTCACCATAAAATAGTTCTTTCATAGGAACATTCCAAGCACTGTCAACTCTTGCATGAATAAGTAAACCACAAAATACTAGAAATTCATCAACGGTTACAACTTCCCACAGTTTTCTCTTTGCTCCATAAACGAGTTTCGCCTCTAAATTTCTTGTATTATAACTGAAGTTACAAATAACTGGAACGCTTCTTTTGGCCCTCTAGTCATATGCTTTCTTGGCAATCCTGTCGTACAATCTTATTCTTTGCTGGAAGTTCCAAACTTGGAGCTACATCACCACTGGTTGGAGCAATGATTGGATTAGTAATATTGTCAGGACCATCCACTAAATTGTCGTCACTGTCATCATTGTGGGAATCAGAATACTCGACAGAAACTAATACGAAATTTGGATCTTCTATGTCATCGTATTCTGCGTCTGTCATATTACTTTCTCCAGAAGGCAGGTCATCACATTCGGCTGCCCATTGCTAAACAGTGGGTTTAGTTAAAGAAAACCTCTTCTGTTCTATTATAGTTTAGCTCAATTTTGCCATTCTTTTTAGTTTTAAAGTTTCTACATTAATTCTAATCCACTCAGAATAGAGGCATTTCCAGAAATTCTTTGCTGAATTTGGGATCCCTTGACGTACCTTTCTGTCTAGTTCGGCTAACAACTTTTCTCTAAGATTGAGGCACGGTGATTGTAGTTGCAATATCATGCTTCTGATGACTGCATTAAGTTTTTGCATAGCTTTGAAGGAAATTATAATGATAAATTATAATTTTCTTGTAATAAACTAATGAAAGCCTCATGAGGCCGACGTTTTTTCGGAAAAATTTTAATGTTGGTAATTAGAAGGGAATTATAATTTATCGTAATTTCTTTCCCGGCATCTTTCAATTGCTGAATGAACAGCATGTTTTGAAAATTTTAGTCTATTTGAAGTGTAATATTCACTTCTGCTATCATTATGAAGAGTAATTACTGTACCGCGTTCATCAATATTCAACTCTGTTTTTGCCAATATTAGGTGGTCTTAAACTTATGAGCGATAGTGTACATCGGTAAATAGAATGACATTGTTTAGAAGGCCGTCACTAAATTTATTACCAGACGTTTTTTATATTTTATAATCTAAATGCATTATATTTCCAACGTGGATATATGCGAATTACATCATTACCATCAAATCAAAAGTGTGTCAGTTTTGTAATGTGTATGTGTACATAATCTTTTTATAATTGCTGTTCAAAGCTGTAATTACATAGATTTTATTTTATCAGATTGAAATAATATAAATAACTCTATTGACCTTTGCAGAATCGCTTAACTTTCCAAACACGGCATATTTTTCTGTCTAGGTATCTATGAGTAAAGTTTTTCCTGAAGACTATTGTTATTGCTCATATTGGTAGGGACTTCTAAGTAAGATTAAGAAGAATTAAGAATTAAGATAGGCAGTGTGTGTTGCTACAGTATCATTATTTACAATTAATTTCTTAGGTTAGCAAGATTTCTATTGTTTTTTAATAAACGTTTCTAACGTGATTTATCATAATGATTGAAAATTTGTTATTTTTTTATATTTCTTTTATATTCGACTACTGCCTGACATATTACTTTCAAATTGCGATTTAAAAAATAAGCAAGTGACGTACCAGGTAATGTTTTTTGTCTCACAGTTTTTTGTTCAATATTCATTTTGAAAAATGCCATGTGCAATCTACATTTTATAACAAAAACTAATAGAAATCAATAATACCGACTGAAAAAGAGCAAAGGAATCAAATTACCTTGAATTAAAAAATAAATAAGTAACGCATACTAGACGTAGACATGAGATTGGTAAAACATCTTGCGGAGTGAGAGTGATCATACAAAGTGTGATATTTGCCACTAGTGGCACTTGTGAGACAAAAATGAAGCAATAATAACGATTGTACATGTATTTTCGATGCGTATTTGCGGTTTGCGTATACTAAGCTGTGTTTTTGAGAAGTAGGGATTGTACAGCTGCAGAATAAAATTCCCGGACGGTAAAGTAAGAGGACCAATGCAGAGGGTATATATCCTTTCTTGCTTATTTACCTTCTAACCGTTCATACGTGTACATTATTCCCTATCAGAAATGCATTAAATTCATGTCCGGTTGTTTCCTTTTTAGTGGAAGGTGTTCCTGTGTAATCTATATAATGTATCTCATCCACTGGAAAAAAAGTGAAAATACCTCTCTGAGATTGGTGCAGGATATTATGAATAATGATGAATATTATAAAATATTTTGAACTACATGGCACTCTTGATTAAACTGGAAATGGATATCAACTTTGTTATTTCAAATGAAATACCCTGCATATTATAGATTTCTAATTTTCTGTTGCCAATATAATTCCTTGTTTGCGATGTTGATAGACATAATTAAATCGATATTTCTCTTTTACATGTCTTTCCTTTTTTGCATACAGATTACCTACTCAAAGTTCTGACTTATCTCCTATAGAGCTTTTAGGGAATGAATTGAACAGAAATGAACGACAACCATAAAATTCTGTGAAGCTTTAGAATGATTCATAAAAAAAAACATTGCCATCAAATTGATGCCTATTAATGCAAAAATTATAGTACGGTCTAAAGAAAAAAAATGAAAAAAATTGTGAATTAAATAACACACCAAATGTAATTATTTTAGAAGTATTATTTGCCTTTATTGTTATTTTTATATATACTTTATATCCATAAATAAAACCTTAGATAAAAACCACTGTATTTTAAAGTTTCAAACTTTGTGACGCTAGTGTATGTACATATTTTTATGAATCTAACGTTTGGAATTCGAATATTGTAGCATTATAGCTATCTGTTTGTGAGAATATAATTCCTTTCTCCTATATGACCTAATGCGCAAAAAACATATGACTGTTTCACTCGTAGTATATGTATACAAGGTAATGAAATGTTTCCTATTGTTTTCTTTTTTCACTCTTTTTATTGTTTCGCGTAAGTTACCGTCACATACTGCGTGCTCAACCTGTCGGAACATCCGCGTACTCGGTTACTGAGTGTCCCCGACATACGGACTGGCACAAGTTTTGTTTCCTGCGCAACGTGAATGGCGTTAACTGATGCTGCCATGCATCGCGAACCAAATTGCATAATTTTGCATTTAAAACGAATTTATGTAAATAAGCTGGGTTGTCTAAATGTTGTTGACTTTTCAAGAAGAGTAATTTTACTGGTTTTATTTGTTGGACAGTACAAAGCATTTAGCAAGTGCGCGACTACTCGTTGACGGTTTACATCTAATTAAAACTTCTCGTTTTTGTCAACATGTTTCGGCATTTGACTCTCATTATCTCTTTTTCCCCTTTTCGCTCTCCTGTTTTATGGAAAACAAAAGCTGAGATTGTGATGTGAAGTAAAATTGTACTTGAAGGAATAAGACAAGAGCGTCTAATTTAGATATAGCAATTTCGAAGCTAATGTACAAAATTGTAACTAACGTTTTTCACGGCAGATAATTTAAGAGCAGAACTCTGAAGAACAAAACAAAACTGATGGGTATCATAGAAAGTTATCGATTTGCATTAGAAAGAATATATTTGTGAAGAGATAGATGCAATGGATATGATAAACTATTGAAACCATCTACCTCTATTAACTCCATAAATATTAGGACCGATAGTTTTCATCGACTGTACGGTTGCTTTCCTCTGAAGCAATATTTTCCGGTTTTTGCCCATGGGTGTTCATCGGACAAATATATATGTCGGGTTGCTGAAGAGTCTTCGTGAAGAAGCTAACAGTAGCTTTAGCGAAATGTCAAGTAAATTAGTAGAACGAACACTGCTTGGCAACTACTACCTTGACTGTAATGATACTCTTGTATTTCTATTGCGTTATCCTGTTATTGGACCAATTTGGGTCTATTGGACAATAAAGACTGATATTATATCTATAACAAAATCACTACAACAAATTGAATATAGAAATTTGGATTAGTCCCAAACCACAACTTTGCTATGTTATGATAAGGAATTAAGAGCAACTAGAAAAGATTTCTTCAACCTAGACACTCAAAGCTGAAACGTGGATTGTGTTATAACATTCATTAAAGTAGGACAAATATTGCAAAGAAATCAAGTACCAAAGTGAAGATTAACATACTCTTGGTTATGTAAAGAGAAATCTGCATCTTATCCACATGTAACCAGCCATAGTCTATTAAGTTCAGGGGTATATGCCGATTATATTCTTACGTTTGCTGCCAATTTGGTACAAATGTCGTGTCTTTCGTCTTTGAATTGCGATAACCATGGAATGCAAAACCATGTATAAAATTATTTGCTTCTATGGCTCCTAACTAATGCTATTAGATTTTAGGTTATGATTAGTATAAGCGTTTCATGTATTATTGCTTAGAAGTTGTCACATAAATGTCAAAAATAACTGAAATAAATAATGTCGTAGATAGTATGTTAATTCCATGGCTATCGACATCTAAAGTCTTTTTAATCATATTGTATCTACAAAGCTCAATAGCAACATTTTGAGTAATCCAGATCTTAATATATAAGAAAAGATGGAAACATTCTTTTAGGATTTTCAATGGCTAAGGGATATCTAAAATTTAGTACAAGTTAAAAGTGGGAGGTCTCAGTATCATTATGCCGAAAGGATGGCATGTCCCTCGCGTTGTTTAAATGACGGTGTCCAAGTCGAGCCTACTGCGTATATAGCTTCAAGAGAATTAACTTTAGAACTGAAAAAATATATATCTTGCACTATTCAGAAGTCTACAGAAGAAGACCAATGTGTAAAAGATTGTAGGAGACCTGGCGAGAAGATGTAGTCAATGATAGATCTAGTACAATCTTGCATATCTTACTCTTAAAAAACGACTACTGTCTTAAATATAAAATGGGAGAGCTGATGAAAAAAGCAAATTGTCGTATATATTTAGAGTTTAATGAAATTTTGTTGTGATTGTATATAATTAGGCAATGATTTTATATTTAAATAAAATTCGTGATACGGAACTCAGTGGAAAGTATGCTTTCATTAAATCAAAAGGAGCTCATGCTAACCAATCTACGTGTATATTTACTTATTATGATGTACAGTAGTGCAGAAAACAAATGTGTTCTGCTTGATTTATGCATGGAATTTTCATAATTTCCTAGTAGTCCTAAATTAATGGCTAGCGACTGTAACTGTGTATTTTCAATTGAAAATAACAAAATTGGTGAATAAAGAATTTATTTAAAACGTCGTAAAAGTATTCTAATGCATATAATTTACGACGTAATGAAAAGATAATCAGAAATAAGCAAATAATAAAAAAAAACGTCTTTAGTTACAACGCAAAGAAGCGATGGTCATAGTGCAATCCATAAGCGGTTATGCAAGAAAGTGTTTATTGCCATTCGTAGATGCAAAGTTGTATTTATGGATAGCTCATGGAATATTAACGTTTCTATTTTTAATCTCTTCAATTTTCTCGAGCACGAACAACATTCATAATATTTATTCAAGTACATATTATAGCAAATATATTCTCGCATTTTAAAAGGTTATTTAGATTTTCTGTACACATTTTAAATATATAAATATTTAAATTAATAAACGTATTACTTGTAAATAACACGATGACTGGTTGTAATTATGACGTTTTTCGTAATGTTTGTTCTACAATACTATATACAAAACAAGTAGAAGTAAAATAAATACTATTTCTAGTTTTGTGAAAATATATTTTGAAATGCATTAGATATAACCCTCACTAACTATTGTGTTGACATTGAAATATCAGGTCCACATTAATAGTCTCCTTCAACACATATTACAATACTCCAAGTCTATATTGGACAAAATATGGACCGTTATATTAATCGGGGGTTGAACTTCGTTAACTATTGGGTTAAATAAGATAGTAATTCATTAAGCGTATTATTTCGACAACGCAACTAAATAGAAGTAACTTAGGTACTTCCAAATGTTAACAATAGCAATCTAATCCGTTTTTAAAATCTGCCAATCAGCGATGCGTTCTTCCTTTTTTACTTCGCCTACTCTCTCTAGAAATACGTTACTTAATTGCTATGTAACCAACGTAACGGCATGTAACTGCTATGCCAGACGGAACAGAATGCACCTAGGTGATTGATGGATGCTATGCATCAAAGATTGGAAAATCGCACGATAGGCGTGTATTTTTCCATGATTCCCCAAACCATACGTTAATTAAACATGCGACCTCCTTTGCATATTGTTGAATTTGCATTTTCTGAGAGATCGAATGGAAAACTTTTCTGATTTAAAATTCATTTCGTTTCGCGAAATCCTTTATCAACGTGATCGTGATGCCCAGTGAAGTTATTACGCAATCTTGCAAACGCTGTTTGAAATAGACGAAAAACCATAATATGCTAATGTTATTTTATTAGATACATATTTTTTATAATTAAATAAAGAATAGTGCAATTCTAGTTCAATATTTAATATAGTTTGAAATGTAACGTGTATTTTATGGTGTCAGCAAATTTTTAATATTTTAACTTTTTTGAACTTTCTTTGGACTGAGGTTGATAGAACAAGTAAAAAAGGGAATAACATATAAATACATTAATAAGCTGAAGCTTTTGTTAGTTTTATATTGATAGTGTTCAAGCCCTCTTTCCATATATTCGAATAAGAATAGAATGTTACCTTGCTTGTTTAATTTGTTAATATTCAGTTTTGTTGTTATCGGTCAGTTCTTTATTTTTTCGAAAATACTAACAGTATAAAAGGATACTGATCTAAGTGAATGAGGCCTCAGATTCAACACGTGCTTGCTAACACATTGGCTGAAAAGTACCGGGCCTAACACATAGATGACGCTAGTTTTATTGCAGTCACCTTTCTCTCAGTTAGTACTAACCTTCAAAAGACAGCTGTTAAACTTTCATGATATTCTATTCATTAGTTTGTGAGTTATTGTGCTAAGAGTCACGCTACTTTTGTTATTTTCAAAACAATGGATCAAAAACAATTTCGTGTTTTAATTTTACACTGCTTCTTGATGGGAAAAAATACCGTTCAAGCAAAGCAATGGCTTGAAAAGTGTTATGGGGATTCCGCTCCATCAAACAACAATAAAACGTTGGTTTGCTGACTTCAAACATGGTCGTAGAGACACCGATGATGCAGAACGCAGCGGACGTCCAAATGAGGCGATAACACCAGAAAACATCAAAAAAATCCACAAAAACCGTTTTGAATAATCGAAAAGTGAAGTTGCGTGAGTTAGCTGACATCGTAAAGATATCAAAAGAACGTATTGGCTTTATATTGCATGAGCATTTGACTATGAGAAAGCTCTGTTCAAAGTGGGTGCCGCGTTTGCTCACTGTTTACCAAAAACAAGAACGTGTTGATGATTCTGAGCAGTGTTTGGCCATGTTTAAACGTAACAAACCGAAATTTTTGCGTCGATATGTGACAATGGATGAAACATGGATCCATCACTTCACTCCGGAATCAAAACGATCGTCATCTGAGTGGACAGCAACTGGTGAACCTCGTCCAAAGCGTCCGAAAGCACAACAATCGGCTGGAAAGGTTATGGCCTCGGTATTTTGGGATGTGCGTGGTGTAATATTCATCGACTATCTTGAGAAAGGAAATACCATTAACAGTGAATATTATATAGCGTTATTGGAGCGTTTGAAGGCCGAAATTGCAAAGAAACGACCGCATATGGCAAAGAAAAAAATGTTGTTTCAAAACTACATGAATTGAATTTCGAATTGCTCCCACATCCACCGTATTCGCCAGATTTGGCTCCCAGCGACTACTGGCTGCTCGCGGACCTGAAAAAAAATGCTCGCCGGTAAGAAATTTCGCACGAATGAAGAGGTTATCGCTGAAGCTGAGGCTTATTTAGAGGCAAAAGATAAATCGTTCTGCAAAAGTGGTATTGAAATGTTAGAGCGGCGCTGGAATGATTGCATTGCTCTTGATGGAGATTACGTTGATGAATAAAGCTAATTTTGAACCAAAAAAACCGTGTTTTCTTTGTTAGGCCCGGGACTTTTCAGCCCATGTGTTATTGTTACCTCAACTTAACTTGATAAAAATTAACGTAATATTTCTGTGTTATTTCTGTTCCTATACAGTATTTTCAAATTTAAATCAATACTATTTTTATTATTGAAGCTACAAAGTTGGTCAAAGTAACAAAGTAATAAGATTTCTCCTGCTGTTAATGATGGTAGAATCAGAAAAACAATGCAGTACGTTCTGTTTGACCGATATTTATAAGGCACATATTTGTAAATTTGTAATTTAAAATGATTAGAGCTGCTTATTGTAATCTCAAGGTCCTGTATGGATATAGAGAATGTATTGAGTAAAAGCTTTGCAGTCTTCTGTGCAACAGTCTCGTCTTGTCCCACTTCAACTACTGTGGTTCTTCCATTAACGCTTTGAATGGGCAGACAGCACATTGGGTATAAAACTTGTATCCTAATTTGGTGCTTAGAATCAGCAAATACAACAGAATGGCCCACACATTGGAAAAGGTTGAATGGTTTAATATGCACTATAGAAGAACTTTGCATGCACTTTGAAACAACCTGCCCATTTGTACAACAAAACGGAATTCCGTACAGATGCTCACAATTTATGTTTACGGTTTGGACAACTTTTGTCTCGACTTCGTCACCACTTTGAACTTATTAAACGCTCTCTCACATACCAAATATTTTCTTTATACAATTATCTGCCGGAATGTAAAACAGAAATCTATTAAGTTTTCTTTGTTTGTGTGCATGTGCGTCCATACTATATATAGTATGTGAGTTGAACATGTGTCATCTATGTATAGGTGTCCCATTTGAAGTAAGAGAGTTCACATCAGTTTTTGCATTGCAATACTATCTATAGTACGCCTTAAATCAATAAATTCATTACTTTTGATACGTTTAACAGGTGATACTCGTGAATGGCTCTGTATATAGCCTACCATGTATAAAATTTATGGTGTTCCTATTATATGAAATAAAGTAGATTCCCAGTTTTACTCAAAAGATATTTGCGGAACAATAACTACATACTAATAAAACATTTATGTATTATATGTTACATTTTGCTTTTATGAAAATAACTACTTTTTACGTTAAGGCGTTGCAAATGTGCGGTATACAATTCACCGCAGTCCTGAAGTAATGTCATTAAACTTTTTATTATTTTTTTTTGCTTGTGGTGTTGTCTTCTTGCCAATTTTCTAATGCGACCACCCTTAAAACACCCCTAAACCATAACATTATCCACACTCTCAAACATAGACTCGTTTGCCAAGGAAACTTATTTACTTGTTTAATTTTTATGGATATGTGCCCAAGGAAGTCTGCTTCACTTATGTTATACAGAAAGATGTATTTTTTGCACCTACAGGATCTTCCAGTCCAACTGATGTTAAATATCGTTTAACTGTTATTAGACCAATTATTTTGTGATGCTAAGCATTAAATTCTGCGAAGAAATCTGGAGCTGTAACTTGGTGATTTTTCAAAGATAATATCTAAATACACCAAATACTTAAATCATATAGATGCTGGATTATATCTAATGTACAGGAAATAATATTCATAAAACCTGTATCATTTTCAAGTAAAATTGTTATATAACACTTTTAGCAACTTCTTTTTATAGTATATTCGCGGTTTTGAGTAATACGATTAAAGTAAAGGCGGTATTATAATTATATAATGGAATTTCTTCTTGATTTCCAATAAATTGTATCTATAATTTATTAACAATTTTACTATCGTGATAACTGTATCATCGGTGACACATGCTCCAGTGTTAGATCTAAGTTATTGAAACTCTTCGATACCGCAACTGTGATTATTATTTTAAAATATGTTACTATTAAGATGTTTTAGCTTCAGACGATCATTATTGTTATATATTATTCTTATTATTATTGCTATTGCTTTATTTTTATACTACAATTTTAAAAAAGCAAATATGCATATTAATCCTTTTTTTTCTAATCTAGTAGCATCTTACTTATTTCGTACCCATTTTCTCAATCTGTTTCTACAAAATTGATTTCAATGTTCCGCACTAATTTCACTTTAATAGCTTGGTACTTCTACATAGAAATAAATTCCGGCACGCACAACGATATTGTAATAAATATTAAGCTAATAGATTTTATTTCAGCCTGACTAGTAATCTTGTAAAATCTAGTTTACGGAATAAATATTTCTATCCCATACTATGTGTTGCTTAGATTTATGATCTTATTAGTGACTTGACGTTTTAGTCATTTCATAAGATCATGAACTAAATACCCACACAGATAGATGGTTATTTCTATTATTGCATCGTTAACGATAATAAGCATAAGTGAAAAATGTTGACTTAATGGAAGAAGAAAATCCCGGAAAAAGAAACTCCCAGTAGAGTAATTTGAATGGGCAACGTAGCGTGAATATTATCGCGATTTAATACATCATTAACCCGATCAGTATTTATTACAGTGCGGTCAGTATGCGGCAAAACAGCTCAATGCGAACACGTACATACCTGTTGAATTAATGGTTATCATTGTGTTTAATAATTATTTATGGCCGATATTGGCAAGAAGCAGTAGTTACACATGTAGTACGCGATCTTATATATGTGAGTGCATGCTAAATAGGGAAATTATCGTACACCTGCACACTGAGAGAAGATTCCATATTGGTGCATAGGTGATTGTTCATCACAAAGTAAACGGCAGCTTGTAAAACATAACATAAATAGAAATAAGTACTGTAACACTAAAAAAGCAATAATTAATAATAATTACAAATATTTATTTCGAAACTATGTGGAGGAAGCAGATCAAAATGTATTTGTACGAGAATTTAACAATAACTAAAATATTTGGTAATAAACGGAATCAGCAAGCACTCCCCCATCATAGATTGTCAAATGAAGTACTCCCCCTTCAATGGAAGTTACTTAAAAAGAACGAGATAATGTAACGACAGCAATATATGACTAGAACTTGTTATAATTAACAATAATTTCGTTGTAGACTTATGATTATTTTCTTGAGCTGTTAGTACAACATTCACACTAGGATCTACATCGGTTGCTTGGATGTCGACTTCCTAGTAAATCTTTTGGTTGGCGTAATACTTTATACAGTTTAATTACCCAATGCACCGTACCTTACTGCTTTAGCGATCCGAGTAAATGATATTAGACAAAATATGATCTTCTTTAAAAGACAGTTAACGGTTACCACATCAACGCATCATAAGGATGTCAATTAATCACCAAAATTAAATGATAACGAGATCAATAACTTGCCACAATAATCTGACAAGTTACAATTGTTTTCGGAACTACCTTGATTTTATGTTATTAGATAGTTTTCTTATTTTTTCCTATAGGATTTTGTCAATAAAAATAAACACAGATATTTCTGAAAGTAATCTTTTAAGCCTGTATCCGAAAATTCAACAATATATTGGGTATCCCGTTAAAAATATGTATGAAGCATTTCCTCTTAAACCGAAAACGAAAACCGTTCCGGAACTTTATATAATCCTGTATATCTGTAGAAAAAGTTTGTTTTGCAATAGATAAAGTTGTTATGATTATCAAAGTGGAAAGTGTCGTAATAATTATTTTTTCTGCATGACGTATGTAACTATATAAAATTCATATTTGTTCAGATACAGATCTGCAGATTACCTACCTTGTCGCACATATTTCACAACTTCCTTCACAGCGAAAAGTTAAACACAGATGAAGGAACGCTTTAAATTCTTCCATTAACAGATCCATAACAATGATGCTACAAAATAAACAGTTCATTCTCCTATGTGAATTCTTTAGCCAGTTGAATTCTATTGAATTATCTTGGGTCAAATGTTGTATGTACATATGCAGACATATGTCGAGGTTCACTATCTTTGCAAATAAACCATTTTTCTAGACTTTTAATTGTGCGCATGGTTACGCTCGGAGCAGCTGTATGTATACAGCAGCTGTACCCGCAACAAAGTTATCAAAAATCTACGGTTAACGAAACGAAAGAATACTACCATTATTCTGGCTGATTTATGCGAGTGTAATGTCGATATGTACTGGAGAGAAAACATCCCAAGCTAACAATATGTTTGCATTTATACCTGCCTGAGGGCCGCGTATCGATAAGAGCTTCAGATGGAAGTGAGCTGGAAAATGTTTTATATTGGAAAAGCTCTTTTGTTAAAAAGAGGAGAACGTTTCGGTAATTTCAAATAAATTTGATTTGATTTTTTTTCACCAGAAATTTATTCCTTAAATCATATCAGAGTTCTTGTTATTTTTGCGGTTTTATTATTGAGGTGTAATATCATTCTAACGGATCTTTACGCATTGACGACATCGATTTTTATGTATTAAACAAATCGGAACTTTTTAACCAAACTTCTATAACGTATGCGGAAATGAAACTCACAAGTGCCAAAATAGAATAACATTGCCTATTTCTTTTATTCATTCCTGCCAACCCTAACGACAACACACTACAAAACTAAAATTTTTGAATGTTAGATGAACTTACTAAATCCGAATCTGTTTTCAAATTTTCCCAGAACGCTTGGGTAAGACATTTGAAATTTCAGATTTTTTTTTCAGGGAATGATGTAATTGTAATAGAAAAGCGTAGTAAGAAAACCACAATTCCGCGATTATTAGATAAAAAAAATTCCTTATCATATACACGAAACGCTTCGAGCCAATAAAGCAACTTCTGTATTTTTCAAACAATGTTGAATTTGTAATAAACGAACTACTTCCGAAATTGGACCGTGTCTTAGAAGGTCTTCACCTCTAGTGCGGTCAACACGCCGAATCACCATAACCTTCTGCCAAAGTGGTTTCGCCTCTAGCGTGGTTTACACGTCGAGTTACCGTGCCACTTTGGTTTCCCCTATTTCTCCTGAAGAAGCCTCCTACGACGAAGGCGAAATGTCGAGATCCCACCTTTCTCTTTTGTTCTCTTTCTTTTTTCTTTCTCTCGTTCTCCCCCTGTTTTTCGGTCTACCTTTCCTTCCCTTACTCTTTTTACCTAACTCTGGCCGTGGAAGCCTACGTATTCATTTCAATGTTGAATTTGATTCACAAAATCATCCTTCCCCAAAATTCAACAAAAGCTGGCCAATTTATGAAGATTTGAATAGGAAATATGGAAATGCAATTACACCAGGAAAAATTGCGACTATTTGCCAAATTCGACGTAAATGCGTTCTTATTCATGTAGTTCCAAAAATGGATGTGCCTGTAGTTTTATAATCTATATTGGCAAGAATATTCTTCTGGTCAGAAATTTTGACGATATTCTGATGTCTTGTGATGTGGTGATGATTGATGGAATCTTTGTTGAATAAGGAATATCGCTTGAAAATAGGTAGTTCTTACGGGTTCCCTAGACTAGCAGATATATTGATAGAAAGGAGACTGATGTTTATGCAACATTGCACGTATCGCGAAAAGGAAAATAAAAAATTAAAGTTGGAAAAATAGAGGGAAAGTGTATATAATGAACGATAGGTATAGAGACGCGCAAAGGAACAATGTCTTACTACAATTTGTGTTGGATTACAACCACGCCATTCTCTTCCTACGTTGTACCTAAAAAAGAGGCAAAAAACATTTTAAAAGGATTCTCTTTCATCTTTTAATCTGAGAATATGGAACACTTCTGCCGCTTCATCAAAAATCTGGCGAAGATATCGATTCACTTCATTTTCGTCCCAAAGTAAGCTACAAGCATTTCAAGATGGTGTGGACAACCATCAAATGTCGCAATGCCTTTGAGAATATCTGCAAGACTTTTACCATCTTTTGTGCCACCAACAGCAAAGAAAGAAAATCCCACTCTCTCTTTCCTCTGCTCGAGCGAGAAGAATGAAAACAATAAAAGGGTTCGTAGAGAAAAAGGATGTGTGCTAGATTTGACATTCCTCTTTGTGTCATTCTGTGTTTTAGCATTTACCATAACATCCTAAATTTTGACTAAAGATTTATTTTCGAAAAATGTCTTTTGGTGTTCCTCAGTTTTTTTTGTTGCTGCTTAAGCGAGTTAACTCGATTAACGAAATAGGAGTAGTTACATTAAACCTTTTGCTTAAAGTAACTTGTTTGGTTATTTTTCCAAAGGTTTTAAAGTTCTTTTGTATTTTAAGAAAATCGAGAATAATGGTGGGAAGGAGTCCCCTTTCGAATTTGAAATTACTGCGTTAAAGGGTTTAATAAACTTCCTTCAATATAAAACTACTATAGAACAGGATATTGCCCTTCTCACTATAACCTGCGGGTTAAAAAATAGATTTGCATGTGTTTACTAACACGTCCTACAATTTATGCTAATTTTCACTATTTTGTACTTCTCTGTCGCCCACTTACAACCGTCATTTTAATTTATGTATCTTAGCGTTTTACGCTAGGTGATCGAACTGCGTAGGTTTGTCTAGACGGAAACACGTATACTTCCGTTTTTCGTAAAAGCTTAATGTACGTACTTTCACATTTACCAAAACTGACATCATTCTCCATAAAAAGAATTTTAATATTTGAAATAGTATATATTAATTTTATACTAGTCGCTATCTTTATTAAGCAATTGTACTCTAAATCAATACGTTGTAGCTACTGGAAAACAAACTTTTACGCTATTGTATAGCTTGATTTTTCAATGACATACGTGCTAAACTTCAGGCCGACCTGTCAAGTAATTTGTTGTATACACTCGTTCAAAACAGACTACTTTTGACGCTTTTCAGAATTGGACAATATTAAAATTTGCGCAGTGATTAAACACCTGTGAAAAAAGTATTTTTCGCCCAAAGAAATTCATATTGATGTGGCAAATGTGCTAGGCGAGAATGTTGCTTCTTTTAAGACTGTTTGCAAGTAGGTGAATGAATTTAAAAAAAGGTCGTACGAGCCTAAATAAAGATCCTCGTTCTGGCCGCCCAAAAAACAGCCACTTCTGCAGAAAGTGTGCAAAAATCGAAAAGTAAACAGCAATCAAAACAGTGGACTAAACGTAGTGAACCTGTTCCAAAGAAGCCCAAAGTCATTCTATCGGCAAGAAAGGTGATGGCTTCCGTTTCCTGGAATGCGAAGGGAATCTTGCTTATCGATTACCTTCCAAGGGGACAAACGATTACCGGACAATACTATTCTAAACTTTTCAATCGATTGAAGACAGCTATCGTTGAAAAAAGACCGGAAAGAAAGTAAAAGAAAAGTCCTTTTCCATTAAGACAATGCGCCAGTTCAGAAGAGCGGAATTGTCGAAGCAAAATTGGCCAAATTAAAGCTGGAATCGCTTGAGCATCTTCCTTATTCACCGGATTTAGTTCCGTCAGACTATCATCTCTTCCCCAAGCTTAAGAAACACCTCGGCGGTATAAGATTTGCTTCGAATGAGGAACTGATAGCTGCCGTATACCACTACGAGGAACTCGAGGAAAATGAGTACTATGAAGGCATAAAAACTTGGGCATCGACTAAATAATTTATTGATCTTGAGAGAGATTATGTTGAAAAATAAAACACATTTCATTGAAATATTGCTATTTGCTATGCTTTAGTTGCCGAATTTTTCAGCTTGCCTTCGTATATATATATATATCTGAAATTGTACGCCAGCGACTATTACCTTCAAAATACTCCCCCTGTACACCGAATTAAACGGCATTTCCATTTCCAGAGGCAGATCTAGAATTTATTTTAAGTTTTTAATCTTGAAAATAGTCAAAAATCCCAAGGAGTCAAAAAGAAGAATAACAAAGATGATTGAGTAATAGTTTTTTTGGATAAATATGTTCTTATAGAGAGTGCACTGCGAGTTGACGCATTGCCAGGATTAATTAATTTGGCCACAGTTCGAGTCCTTTTCTTCGAACAGAATCGCGTAATCGTAAGTACTTCTAAATGTCATTGTTGATTTATCATTTCCCGTTTGAAGAAATTCCTGGTGAACCCTTATAATCGAAAGTCGTAAAATGAAGGCGTGACTTGCATACGTTCTTAGGTCATGTTGAACGCGGGGATTTCCACCAAGTTTCATCAATGGTAATAACTCTCAGGAACAGGTACGAATTTGACGAAAGATCAATCGCAATATCAAGTCTATGCTGTTTTCTGTTCTATCAAGATCCAAAGTATAGACATCGCAGAAATACTTTTTATATTCAATTCTTCAGTTAAGGTCAGTTTTTTACCGTATTGCATTTTGCACTTTGGTAACATTACCGTCCGTCATTGTTGTTTTTGGCTGCCCGCTTCTGAGATTTTCTGTGGACAGAACCGAAAATTTCGTGAGAATTGAAGGAATTCTGAGAAAAGAGATTTTAGAGCAGAACATGATTTCATATGGTTTATCGTTGGTCGAAGACGATCGTATTTTTCATCATGGTAATAAGGTCGTTACCATACGAGAACTTCAATCCTATAGCAAAATTATGAGGTGAATTAGACAAAAAAAGTATGTCAGTGGAGTGTAAGCTTAGTAAAACATTTATGGGAGTGCTTTTAATCTAAGTCGATTAAAAGTATCACAGTGGCGAAAATAATGCCAAGAAATAAATAAAATTTCTTGACAAAGCACCATTTACCTGTGTATCTGTGAGCTACATATTTTTGTATAATCTTTTTATGGCCTTCTCAGGTTTAGTATTACAATTTCTAAGAAATATACATGTTTTTGTCGTTAAGAATACTAACTTTTTTAAGTAAATCCTAGTATAGATTTCTGAAACTGATTTTAAACATACCTACTTATAACACGATCAGTAGTATAATCCACGTTGACATTATGTGAAATTTTTGTGAAACACTCTGTATATTTGGTTTAAGTACTTTATTTCATTCGTATGATAGAAATTCATTAAGAATGGTTATCAATTTTTATATTTCCTTGTCCTTACTTAGTAATTTTAGTAATTTTAAATTTGTAGTGTACATAAGTATTTTATTCCATAATATGACTTTGAAATTGTTCCTTGCTTTGACATTGTTCATTAACACATAACATACTAACATTTTTGATGCGTAATATATTTTAAATGAAATTCGCTAATTAATGTATGCATATGCCAAAGTTATTCTAGCCTGACACTGAATTTAGTGTTAGAAACCTTTATAGAAAATCATAATATGAGCTAGTGGAATAATAGTTGAAGTAAAAATATTTGAAATGCTACATTTTACTTGAACTACAGTAAAGTAAAAAAATATTGTTAATAACTTCAGTTTTTAGAAACATTCTATAAAATTCTTTTAAATCGGGAAAAAATAAAATGATATAAACAGCAAAATCCTCTACAATTTTACCCAACCATGCAATCCTTTAATAATGTAAAATTGGATCCGCGCATTTCCTTGCGCTTCTAGTAAAAAGATGTTTTCCTGTGACCTTCAGATATCCGCTCCATTTTCCAAGCAGAGTTTCCTTATGGATCGATAAGTGCTAAACCATAAATATCCACACCAAATGCATAGGTAGGAGCCATGTAATATTTTTAAGAAGCGGGCAAAATACATTAAAAATAGTAAAATATCCCTCATCTTCTTTGCTGTACTATTACGATGATTACGAGATAAATCCATTTATTTTCTTCAAATGTAATTCTAACTGTGTTGAAAAAAAAATACATTCCTTTCTCATGCAAATAAGGACGCTTCCATTTAATTAATATGTAATTACTGCTATTTAAATATTCCATGTCGCATTTTTAATTGTTGCGGATAAGCACGTATGTATGTACTTTAATTAACATTTATACGATGTAAAATAAAAATGAGTTTATGTATAGTAAGCAAAACAATTGCTTATGTTTTAGCAATTAAAAATCGTGTTACAGTAAATAACTTGACGCGTAGATCGTTTACGAGGATAATCCAGAAAATAAAGAACGTCTCTTTTTCAGATATTTATTACTTGAGAGAATGAAACAAAATTTTCTGTACACTTACTGTTTCAAATTTCCAGGACAATATCTACATACATCCTCGTCTAGTGGACAACTAAAAGCTCCCAAACTTTTTTGTAATTTTACCTTTTTACGAAATACTTAGGAATACCCGTATCTCTGCCCTTATAGTAAGCTGCCGTTTTAGGTACATAATTGTGATATCAGAATTTCCGAATTGTAAGTATATTTCTGGGACCTCGGATATATAAGCCGTAAGAACAGTTAAAAAGAATGCGGCAAAAAACGTATATGGAAACACTTAGCAGTGGTAGAACTGTAGAGTGTTAGTTTCGTAATAAAAAATAAGCTTATTAAATTTGGAATATGTTATAGGTATTCATTGCGAAAAAAAATGCAGCCACAAAATCGCACACTTTCTATGATTCTTCTTCATGTGATCTCTGTTCATTTTAAGAATTTTTCTCCGTATTCAGTACGGTTATTGAAATAATCAGTAACAGCCTCTCTCAGTCCGTGTTTGTGAAGGGATTGATGCTCAAAAATCTTTCAATTTAGAGGAAAGGTAATAACCAATAAGCGCTAACTCAAATCTATATTAAAATACTTTTCACTACTTTACTCTAAACTGTTGAACTAAGCCATGTGTGAATGGAGCTCAATATGGACAAATAGCGATGACTTTATATCTAGCAATTATCACGTCTTCCCCAGGTTAGAAGATTCTTCTGGGTAGTAATCACTTCGCAGCCGAAAAAGAACATTAGTTAGTTCAATCTCTTCAAAATAGGCACAAACTAACTTGTAAGTTGGAACATGGTAAGTGTTTGAAGTTAAACGAAAACTACTTGGAGAAGTAGTGTAGGAATTATGAAGTGTATAAATGAGCAATGAGAGGTAGCGGAGTGTTCAATCTGTTGATCCATCTCCCATTTGACGAGAGTGCAGACCAATATTTGATGCATTTTCGATACAGTTTGAAATTCCTAGAGTTACTCAGTGATTGGTATCAATTGTTTTCGTGGAACGGCATTCTTCTAATGCGTTCTGAAATCAGATAAAACTTTTGCAAAACTTCAACAGGTTTATGAAGACAGTGTTTTTTCAAGGACCCAGGCTTTCAGGTAGTTTAAAGCTAGGATTCAATTGAGGATGGATCTCGCAATGAAGGGCTTTCACTCGTAAAAAGTGGTGAAAATATAATAAATTCCGAGATCTTGTGCGTTTGAACTATTGATTGACAGTCAAAATGATCTGGAAAAAATTGAATTTGACTTACATAAGTAATCACTGCATTTTGACCATTGAATTGTGGATAAGCAATATCTGCGGTTTTGAAAATAATTCACAGGTATCCCAGTAAACTTTTACACCACACAAATTAATAATTTAAAGGGAACGAAGCGTTTCAAGAATACATGGACTTTCAATGCTAGACTGTCAGTTAGGAATTGGGTTGACAATGATAGCTAATGTGCTATTGAGACCCTGCGTTCTGAATAAATTATTAATTTGTGTGGTGTAATGTAGTACTGCGATATCTGTGAAGAAGGAAATATGTTTTCAACATTCGCGGCAAATTCAAAATGTTCCTCACATTCTGAGATGTGTAACTACTGTTGATGTGTTCCCAATTTTCGTATAGGAACCAGAAACGAAAAAAAGCAGAACGAGTTTAGAAATCAACAGCATGCTAATTTGCTTTTTTTGAGAGGTATAAAATCGGCCAAAAGGAATTTGTGTATTTAAGTCAAAGTATAAGCCAATTTTATCGAGAAATTCCTGCAAGATTTTGAAAAAGTATCTTTTGCGTGGGACTGTAGATCAAGAACGCCTGGCACCCGCATCATGACTGTGCGCCTTGCGCGATTTCAAACAACAGTTCGAGTTATTAACAAGCAAAAAGATCTCCGTGGCTCCGCAGCCCCCATATTCACCAGACATGAATCTTTGTGATTTTTTCCAAGATTAAAAATTCACCTCTAGACCATTTTGAAGTATTCAAAAACATGCCGGCAGCGAAGGCCCCAATGTATCAATTCCATAAAAAAAATACGAAAACAATCTCGCCACTTTATTTACATACTTCAACAAATTTTAGCTATTTGTCTCAGCTAATAAATGTCTAAGAAAGAAGCGTTCGTTACTTTTTGGAAAACTCTCGTATTTACTCATTATGTCGCCTAATCTTGTGATATTCCACTGAAATATTCCGACAAAATATATATCTACGATAAAAAGATATTATAGGCAAAATACCATATTAAAAATCGAATCAAACGTCTTTATAGTTGGGGAGGTCAACGAGTTCAATACAAAAATAACAGTTTGCAATCAAAAGATTGTAAGCATACATACGTGTAGTATGGTAGTTTAAAAAATATTTTAAACTATATGTGGCAAGTTACTAATGCACTTAAGTTTGTGTGATAAAATAGTGAATCTGCATATCCTAATTTTAAAGGATGAGAAGGTAACAACAAATTGCAATTATTGTAATATAACAGCAACATACCGCGACTCTATTTCTGTAATCGTATAATTCTGTTATCACAGTCAGAAATAGAGTAACTTGCCTCAAGTTGTAAGTAATGTAATGAACTTGTTATATACATATGTGTAAAGTACGGGCGGAAATAATGCTTATACTGGTATTTTGTAATTCAAATCTATGCAAAATGTTTTTAAGGTTTTAAACCACGATATTTAAATGGGAAGAGAAACAGACCCTAAATAATCTTAATCACAGTCACTACAAATATCAAAGCAACAAACATCTTCTTGAAACTTCTTTAATTTTGCTATTAAATAAACCTCATATATTACTTTTCGAAATCTTAATACGAAAGTAAATACATTGAATAAATGAGCTCATATTTAAATAACACAATTTGATGTTTATCATATAATGCAATGTGCATTGAATTGAGAGATTTTAAAGTTGGTACGGGTTGCCTATAACTTTCGTAATATCTCCAAGGGAAACTTCTCATACCATATTCGGTGACCATTGTTAAATTCTCGATTACGTAATCATCCATCGTCATTTGTGAATCTAGCCATAACATCTCCTCCGCCTATTTTGGATTACATTCGTACCGAGAACGTTCAATGGAAGGTTATATACAATTGTCGTCTTACTTAACTTCATATGATTGAATTTTAAGATTTTCCTACACCAATTTGCTCAATCTTCGAGATGACAAGTTTTTAAATTTTCTTAATAGATTGACAAAAAAAAATCAATTACCTTGTCTCCAGAAAAAAGACGCGCAAGTAATTAACGGAATTTCTCGTATGTGACCTTGCAAATAAGAAAAGGTCAAATCTTAAAGTCGAATGAAGTTTGAATTATACAGGGTCTTGAGAATAGGTACTAATAAATGAAATACAATTTTGATGTTGTACTAAAGCAATCGTTAGTAAATAGTAACGTCATCTGGTGTACGGCAGACATCGATAGCGTTATTAAAATGCATGTATACATTGGATCTCATTAAAGTGTACACTATTGTATTTCTACGATTCAAAGCATAGTAAGTAGGATAGCGATAATTACGTCTATTTGTTAATTTCTTGCAGTCGGAGTACTGCTGCTTAACAATAGAAATTGCAAACATATGATTAACCACTTCCTCTATCATTTGATTTAATCTCTAAAGCAATTTAAGTCATTAACATTTTCGGTTATAGTTTAAATTTTACATAAATGCTTAAAATTTGTCTTAAAAAGTAAATAAGCTATTTCATGTAAGCAAAATTCCAAATTTTACATCTGCTGGTATTACTTATTACAATTTCCGAAATACCCATTTAGACGTACTTTGTAATAACTTAGTGATGTGAACTGGATATTCCTCTTAGATTACACAGACTTATATGAAACCGTTGACTGTTTTTAGTCAGATCTTAACCAAATTTTCAATATTTGTGTTTCAAGAAAGCCAATGCATCCTCGGCGTGGTAGATTTCCAATTTGGAAATCCATTTTTGAAACCAAAAAACATATGCAAATTAAAAAGTGGTTGACTGATCACGGAATAAGATATGCCATAAATAGTTTTAAAGTTTTCATAATTTGATAAAGAGAAGTATATCTACTACTGCTAGACCAAAAACGTCGTACAAGTGGGATTCTATTCCAGTTGATTTACGTCATGGAGATGCAACATTCGATCATCCCCAAGAAATTGTTCTTTTGCAAACATATTTTTTAGCATTTATGTTACGCATAGATATGTAGCATCAACTAATTCCTTCGCAACAGATGTTTCTTCTATAACATGTCCTAATTTCGTCATGGCAAACGGGTTGCTTACTCCCATGTCTTCTCTTATTAATTAGTGTACCCCGGGTAATGACTGCATACTGACTTGAGTATCAGACATTCTTGCACTGCATTTGCTATATCACTGGCTGTTATATTCAACCTTAGTCAGAAGACTAGTACATTCTCAACTAAATGAAAGAGAGCCCGCATTGTACTCAGTCTCTTTTTTTAGTAAGATGTATTTGATAACATGCTCATACATTAGCATTGATATACATCTATTGACACTGCAAAATGAGTGTCGAGTAGGTCCACAATAGCTAACTTAACAAGCATAACTGAGTCTCTAGATACGAGTAGTCAATTTGACGTTACTGACATTGATTTATCCTGCGCGTTTGATACAATTAACCATAATATACTTCCTGACAAGACTATTATTAGTGTTATTGCCGGCCTTAGTATTTCACTATTAGCCCTTTATAAATCCTAGCAACCAGACGACGCAAAGGGAAAAGTAAGACATTCTTCACACCCGGGATCTTTCGGGAAAAACCATAGGCAAACAAGAAGTAAGCCTTGACAAACCAAACTCGTTTGGATTTTGTCCTTCAGTTTTCGTATTGCTTCACAAATGGGATTAATTGTAATGGACTTATTTCAACTAGTATTGAATAACATCAGGGGTGCCTCAAAAATCCAATTTAGGATCGCGATTACTTTTACTTTCTACAAATAATTCAACCTTATTATAGTGCAACTTGGATATGGTTGTTAAATTATATAAATACAAAGAATGGAAACTAAATCTTACTAAATGTTGCAAAGTTACTTTTACAAAAAATTAGAACCTTTAATGCATATTTACCTTCTATGTAACACGCCATTATCCAACAGTAATAGAATTATTTATGATCGTTGACTCCTTTTCGATACTATCTACACTATTGCCCCACAGATTAATGTACTTCGCAAGTCAGGGTCCAAAATTATAAGTTAGATTTCTAAGAAATTGCAGGGAATTCACAGACATCGCGACCATTGACGTACTGTATGATGCTCTTGTTGTCAATAAGCTTGAATATACTTTAACACATTCCTACATGCTCCAATAGAATCAACGAAGAGTTTTGATAAATTTAGCTATCAAAATTATTGGAAATTATCCTTTGCTAAGGTCCAAATTGAATGAAGTTGGAGACGAATTATATATACAGCTGCTTATAAATAAAAAAGGGATCCAAAGCTTACGATTTATTCATGGATTACTTAGTAATAGCATTGACTACTCATATTTGCTCTGGAAAAAATTGTTTTAACGTACCAGTATCACTACTCGACATTCTACGTGTCTACCGCCCGGATTAACATCTTGATTATGAATTATCATTACATTTTCTATAAGTTGCGCTTCTTGTCTACTTCTTAAGTTTTGTTGTCCATTAATTGGAATAATTTATTGTATAATAAAATATACATATCCTATTTTATTCTCCTTTCATCTCAGCGTCTTTTTTTTTTGGTAGAGTAGTATTATAAAACAAATGATTATACAATAATTGTCGTATAGGTGAATAGTGAACGTTTTAAGCAAAATTTAATTGTGGCAAACGTTAATGCTTAAAAATATAATACAGATGAAATAAACAGGGCTTCCTTGTATCTATTAAATTTAATTCTTTTTTTTAAAGCGCGACCCGAAAACTTTACACAAGTCTTATTTAAAAATGTAATTTAAGAGCAAAGCATAATGAAGTACCAGATTTATTCAAAAATTCAAATTAAAAACAAATAAATTTCTTTGATTTTATAAGAAAAAAATTAGTCTCATAAAGTTCTTTTAGCTGCTCTGCTATAAACTGCACTGTTTTATACTATTTATTAAACAAAAGCTTTCGGATTTTCAATAATATTCTCCATTACTTAATAAGGAAATATGAATACAAAATTTGTTAAACTTGCTAATAAATACATTACTATATCACCTGCACTTTTCATTTTTTTACAATATTTTCTTAACCGTAGAAATGTGTTTGATGTTGATTAAAGGAAGAGAAAAGAAACGGAATCTTCAGTACGCATGTCGCTGTAAGCAGCTTAGTTTTATCGACAATGACGCCTTGTAGTCCTTTTGACGCACCATTTTTAAATGATAATAACTTCTACTTGTCTTATTTATCCGTGTTATGCCGGGACAGCGCAAGTATGCGAGTGAAATTAAGGTTAAATATTGAATCAATATTTCTTCTCTGATCTGACACAAAAACCTTATTAATAATAAATACCACGCCCTATGTTTCTGCGATTAATGAGGACCATTTGTGTCCACAATGACGATTACTACACTCTGCAGCACAAATTAAATCCATTCGTCGTATGGTGATGCTTAAGAAAGCTTAGCTCGAATGCATTAGGAGTTAATTCGTTTCGGTCATATGCGTATACGCGCCAAATTATGAGAAATATACAAACAAGCAAAGTGAAGGATACGTATGCGCCCATGGCTTACATTTACATCTCTTCTACTCTACTTTATATCGTTTATTCAAGTTTTATATGAAACCTTTATTTCTTATTTTGTCTGGAATATCTCTTTAAATTATTTTATCTAGTTATCTAGTAGTATATAAACCGGTTTATCATTCGAAAAGATTTTAATGTCAGTTTTTTTAGATGTTTTTTTTAGAAATTTTCCATTTATTACGTACGCAAATACCTAGACGCAACAGTAACATCTAAGTGTTATTCTTTCCACGAAGTTGCTTGTGATGCTATCTTAACATGTAGCGTGCTTCTGCAATGTTCAGGTCTAGTAACTGTACAGGAAACCGTTAATTTATTTATTTCTGTTTACTCTATTAGGAAAAAGAATAATCTGGAAACGCCTATTAAGCTCTCAATATTAATTAAATCCGCTTGAAATAATTAAACAAAAAGATCAAAATTCAAAAAATATTTGCATTACTAGAAGTGTATATCTTGCAATTACCCTTCTAGCTTTGATTCACAGATAAATCAATAAACGTCTTCACTTGACAAAAGAAAAGAAGAAGAGTTTTAACTGGATATTCATCTTAATTAACGATACACCATCATTTTACAAATACGTTTTGTGTTGTAAACCAAGCACATGCAAATTAAAATATAAAGAAATAATAATCGAAAAACTTCATTTGACTTGTTAATTTTCAGCGTCATTAATAGTCGGAGATATTCCTCGTAAATATTAGCAATCCTCTCTGAATATTAGACCATGTGACTTATAAGAAAATATTACTCTATGTTACATTTATCTACTCTTCTCTACACTGCCGTTCACGAAAATTTATACACTTGGACTATTTTCAAGTCAAATTAATTTAAAGATAAAAAACAAAAAATAAAATGTTTGTTCACTTAATAAAATACAAAAACAAAAAAAGTTGGGTCAGTATTGAAGTAAAATAAAAAAAAAGCAATTTTCTTCTTGTCGAAATAATGACCAACTAAGTACGGCCAACTCGCCATAAAAACAACTAGCCGTAGAAAGAAGCAGCTACGTTTTCGTATTAATTACATTCATAATCCAGCCGTTTTAACCTTGCAGCAAATAACATATGCCGGGATGTAAGAAGATCGGGAACGTCCGTTAAGAATTTTAAAATATACATTTGGTTAGTGGCATACAGTAAATTATAATTTGTTTTCAACTAATATAAAATTAATATGTATAATTATTATTGCAAATTAAAAATTAGTACATACAGTCATAAATTATAGATGTAGTAACAAATATTCAAATTAATAACAAGGTAATTCTACTAATTGCATTTGTAAATGTTTTTTTTATTAGTTTATAAATCTATAATTGTTCATTGACTAAATAACTATTTGTAGTCCAAATTACTTTTGCACAACAGTTTTTCCAAAGATGTCCACTTATATTTTCAAGTCCTAACAATACACCCTGTCCTCTATTTTAAAAATTGTGTTTTTGGCCGCCACATTTCTTCTTCACTTAATATATCACTAAATATGTATATGCTCTAGGGCTAAAGTTTGGATGATATGGTGGAAAGCGTAGCACTTTGTGTGAACAACATCTTCTAGTAACTCGTCAAATTTACACTAGGGTGACAGAATAAAATAGACACCAGGTAAAGCGGTATAAATATGCAAACAGCTAAATTCTAAGAACGAATTAAGAACTCTCTCTTGTCATTAGGGTAGGGGTAGATGTATCGGAAGGAATTCGTCATAGTTTAATATCGTTACAACTATGCCTCGCTTACAAGGTTCGAGTAATATTAGCGACTTCACCCGGGCTCGCATCGTTGGCTAGAGTGAACGCGGCGTTTCGCAACGTGAAATAAGTAAATTTTTAAATATTCCGTTATCCACAGTTGATCACGTGTGATTACACAATCTAAACGCAAGGAAAAAACAACAGTGGAGCCGAGACCAGGTCGTACCGGACCTTCTGAAAGAAGTAAAAGGGTGCTTGTGCGCGAAGTATTAAGAGAACCGCGAAAAAGTACAGCTGAGCTTGCGACAACTTCACAGCGCACCGTTCTGCGATACCTCCACCGTGTGGGGATGTATAAAAGGGTGGCAAAGAAAAAACCTCTCTTTACGGCGTTTCAAAAACGGCGCCGAATGGCTTGGGCAATCGAAATGCGAACGAAGCCCGAAGACTTTTGGCGGTCTGTCATTTTTTCAGATGAAAGCAGATACTGCCAATTTAGTGATAGTGGTCGTACGTGGGTATGGAGACGTTCGTCACAGCAACTGAACGACAAATTTTTGCATCAGACGGTGAAATACGGCGGTGTGAACATCATGGTGTGGGGCGCGATATGGGATGGTGGAAGATCGCAATTAGTAATCTGCGACGGGAATATAAATGCGGCAAAATATATCCAAATATTAACAGAAGGACTACTACCGATATTCGACAACGCCATTTTATCTAAAGAAGACGCCACCTTTATGGAGGATGGAGCACCCTGCCACAAAGCAAGAACAACAACCACATGGGAAGAGGAACAGGGGATTCGGATTTTACCATGGCCAGGCCAATCACCAGACATGAATCCGATAGAGAATGTTTGGTACATAATCCAGACAAATATGGCGAAACGACCCCGAAAACCCAGCAATAAGGAAGAACTCGTGGCAGCTGTTATAGAAGAGTGGTTAAATATTCTAGAAGACACCATTAATCATTTAATAGATTCTATACCACGACGACTCGCAGCACTTCACGCAAGTAAAGGTGGATCGACAAAATATTAGTCTAATTTAAAAATTTTAAAGTATTTTGTATATATGACCAGAATAGAATCTTTTTTTAATTGGTAGGTGTCTATTTTATTCTGTCACCCTAGTGAACATACTGTAATGGAATTTTTATTGGATTTCTTTTCTCTTCAAGAATACGTTCCAAATTGTTTTATTTTACAAATACCATGAGAAAACCTGTATTTACAGCGATTTTGTCTTTGGTGTTATTTTCTAGGCATTCTTTTAGATGTGTTCTTCATTTAAGACTAGATAGATTTTTTTATTTATTGTCGATTATAGTTCTTTCAATTGAACTAGACATTACTTCCAAAAATTCATTTTTGCTCTTATATTATCCCAAAATTCTCTTTTTTGAAAAAAGACTCTTAACAGGAAAAGAGGAGTAATAAACTTCTTTGCTGTAAAATTTATATCACAAAAATATTAATGGTTAATGTAAAACTAAAACATTTCGCTCGCACGTACAGACACCCAGCAAATAGCACACATCAAATCCAAAATCAGCATCTTTATCTTTGGAAATATTTTCGTTCCCGTGATGACAGAACGAAGGCAATTGCTACCTAATATTAAATCTACTCGCTGCCATGCGTGCGTTTGTTTGGGTAACGGCGAAGTGAGCAAAAGAGAGTTGCAAGTAAAGGTGGATCGACAAAATATTAGTCTAATTTAAAAATTTTAAAATATTTTGTATATATAACGAGAATAGAATCTTTTTTTGAATTAGTAGGTGTCTATTTTATTCTGTCACCCTAGTGTATATGTAGTAGATCTACTTTATGGTTTTCCAAAGAATACGGCAGATGATGCTGTTCTAACCATATTGATATATCCGTTTTCGAGCTGGAAGATGTTAGTGCGCGATTTACTTTTATGTTATGGTGTGATGCACTGCCTATAACTAACACCATTCAAGGAGGTAGATTTGGTATTAATTTCTTTAACCACTTTTTGTAAATCTTTACCGTTAATCTCAATATGATAATCGCCAGACTTTGTACCAAATTTAAACACCAAATCTGTATCTGTTATAAAACCCATGTCTCCTGCAGAATGCATAATAATCGATCTCCTTTTGATATAAGACACACCAAACCTTGTACATTGTTATCACTGCATTAATTCTTTGAAGTTGCAGAGAAATGTACTTAAACTTCGTTCTACAGGTGCTTTTGTAAGATTTTATTTCACGTAAATAATCTATACGTTCTAGCCCTTTAGCAACTTTTTCAATTAAAAGTTTTTTATTATTTTGAGATTTTTTCCATGTAAAGCGTATGAAGTTTAGTAACGCTAGTCGACCATGTGAGTTGCTCTTTTATACATAATTAATACGCTTGTGTATACAACCACACATACTGGATGTCCCAAAAGTCTTTTTCAATTTGTCACTACGCAAACCCAATCATTCAGTGGAGAGTGGAGATATGCCAATCGCTAGTTCAGTCTTTCGGAATTTAGTCGGTATGGCGCAAGCGTGCTCTGTACGCGAATTTTACAAAAACTTCTCAGATGAGACGCATTTTCACTTTAATGGCCATGTAAACAGGTAGAACTGTCGTTATTGGAGTTCAGCAAATACAAAATGGAAACATGAGAAGCCACTTCACCCGCCAAAAGTTACTATTTGTGCTGCAATGTCGGTGCAAGGAATTATCGGCTTGTACTTTTTTGAAGATGACAGAGGTCGTACAGTAACAGTAAATTCCGAGCAATATGTGGAGATAATGAACAACTTTTTACACCAGCCTTGCCAAATTTTAATCCTGCTAATCAGAACACTGGTTTCCAACAGAATGGAACAACGTCTCACACGTTTAACAAGTCCCTACCAGTTCGCGATATTTTATTTGGAAAATTAATATACAGACGTGGCGATATAAACTAACCTATATTTTCCACCAGTGAATTTTTCCTACGGGGCTACCTTAACTCAAATGTATACAGCAACATTCGTCAGTCCTTGAATGAATTAAAAGAAAATATTGAAGGAGATATGGCTGGCTATCACAGTGAATATGTACCAAGCAGTTCTCAAAAATTTTGCCTCACATTTAGAAGAATGTCGAATAACAGAATATATAATTTTTAAGAAATAAAGGATAAACATTTATTCATTCAACCTGGCCATTATTTTATTGTACTGTTTTTATTTTGAAAAGGACTTTTGGGACACCTTAACTATACCTAATTATCTACACGGCGAGTTGTCCGCAAGAAAGCTGTTTAGATTGCAATAATTAAAATTCCAACACTCGAAGGAAATGCAGAATTTTGTATTTCATCTCTTCAGTAGTAGTGCTAAACTTAATAATTGGCATTAATAAATTAAGTGATGACTGTCTTAATCAACGAAGCAGATACTGTGATACTAAGCGGTAATTATAAATGTAAATTCACTCTTCTTGAACCATAATTATGTCATAATATATTATAGATATAATAACTCTGAGTTTATTTGCATAATAGTACTATAAAAGTGTGTTTTTGAAAATTTTATCAAATGTCCAATCTTCCATGAACGGGTGTGTATATATGAAGGGAAAAATGATAGAAATAAAATAAATAATAACAAGTGTACAAAATTGCATTATCATGTTATTATGAAATCGTTATTTGCGTGTGGTAAATAATAGAAAATTTTGTTGACAATATCGAGCAAGTAACTGTTTTTGAAAAAAATCTTAGCGAAGTAGCGATATTTAATTATAATGGTTTCTTCAATTTTGCATGATCGAGAGGTATAATTACTGTTTACAATATAGTATATGGTATCCACTACCCGCCCGAGGATATGAATGTATTTGTTTTTTTTATGCTATGGTATTTACATTAGATAACGTAAGGGAAAACAACAAAGCAGCACTAAATTTAGAAAGTTTACATTGCAAAAATAAATTATAGCTAATCAATATCCGAAGGCTACTATGAAAATGGATTCATGCTCGCTTATTTTTTTCATTTATTTAAAGCACATTAAATTCCAGGAAAAAAAAACTAATTTATTTCTAATTTTCAGGTGGAATTTTTATTTGTTTTCGGTTTGTCAATAATGGTTTTATTACTTTAACAATAAATGCAAAGAAATAATATTTGAATATGTCTATCAAATTTGATATGCACCTTTCTGTTAATAACTTTTTCACAACTAATTTCGTATCAGCGATTAATATGAGCAACTAAATACATTTCATAGAACTAAACATAATCTTAAAACTCAGTAAATATGCTATGAGTATATTCTATTAACGTTGGTCACCATAAGGAATGCCAAGATATTTTATGCCTACACGTTATGAGAAAATCAACCGATCGTATCGTGTAACGTGGTGGTACTCGGAAATCCACATTAGTCAGAAATGATGGTGAATTCGCTTTATTAGATAATATTTGAAATAAAAATTTTGCACTATTTTTGTTGTGACGACCTTCGAATGAGTATCGCTAACCTTATAGCTCAGATATTTGAGGAATCTCTTTTAGAAAGACATATAACAAATATATGATCATAGAAGTTTAGTTTTGGGTCAAAAAGTATTCCCAAATCCCTTACTTTTTCTGTTCTTGTAATAAATGGACATTAAATAGTATAATTGAAAATGATTGGATTAGAGCTTTTGATATAAGAGATTACTAAGTGTACAATTACAGCCTATTTGTTGATATTTAAGTTTACCTTGTTTTGCATATGAGTATATTATTTCTGAATTAAAATAGATTAACATGCTTTTGCAGGAATTTACAATCATCTATTTATAACATCTTGATACAGTTTTCAAACCATCATCATTTTAATGTATAGGCCATTTACTTACCAAAAGAGGAAAGATACTTTACGTACTGTAATGTTTACGTCTTCTACTAGCTGCATTTCAACAATTCAACATTACAAGAGGTTTCTTTCTCTAACAACTGGAACTATAAAATATATATCCCAGATGTATGCATAAGTTTTTTCCGGTTTTTTGCTAAAAAGATACACCTAATTTTTAAGGGAAATTAATTCTTTTTTTATTCAAAATATTGGCCATCGGCTTCTATACATTTCACCTATCTTTCAGGTCATTTATAGATGCCATGCCAGAAGAACTGCTTGCCTTTTGCGGCAAATTATGCGCGTTGCTCATTGATGCGAAGAGGTGATAATCGGATGGCGCCAGGTCTGGAAAGTACAGTGGATGCGGAAGGGTGTACCATTCAAGCGATTTCAAGGTGTCTTTCACGGTTTTGTTGTATGTGACGCGGCGTTGTCGTGTAACAAATCACTTTACCATGTCTTCTATGGTTTAAATTATTCATTTGTTGGCGATTGTTGTTGTGTTAACGGTTTAGCCAGGCTTCAAGAGTTCATTATACACAATACTGCTCTGGTCACACCAGACACAAAGCATGGTCTTCTCACGGAAGCAATTTGGCCTTGGTGTTGAAGCACCGGCTTCGCCAGGTGAAAGCCACGATTTTTTTCGCTTTGGGTTTTCAAAATAAATCAATTTTTCGGCACCCGTCACAATTCGATACAGAAATAATTTCCTTTCGTGGCGTTGCAGCAGCATTGCACAGGTGACTGCGATTTTCTATTTGACGTTCATTCAAATCGTGTGGGACCCATTTACCGAGTTTATTGATCTTCCCCATTGCTCGTAAACCTGCGCTGATTATTTCTAGCGACACATGTAATGCTCCTGCTAATTGCCCTTCAGTTTGAGGGTCATCATCCAATAACTCCTACAATTGCTCGTCATTTTTATGGTCTACCAAAACGCTCACTGTGTTGTACATTGAAATCACCACTTTTAAATTGTCGAAACCATGTCTCACATGTTCTAATCGATGGAGCGTGTTCACCATGTGTTTCTACCAGCAAACGATGACTTTTAACAGCTTTTTTTTGATTAAATAAGTAACGCATATCGCAAATGATCTTTGTCATGCACAAAACTCGACATGATCGCTGAACAACAAAGCAGACGCTAGTTTTTGGCGGACTCAACTTGTGTCCGGTTGTCACCATCTCTGAGTTAAACCGGAAAGAACTTATGCACACACCTGGTATATATATATATATATAGTAATATATATATATAAGTATATATATATATATAAGTATATATATATATATATATATGTACTTTGTCTATAGAATAGATAAATAAGAAGAGAATATCATGATTTAGATACAATTACAAATACTTTACTTGAAATGAAATCAAACCAACAGATATCATCTATTAACGCTATTATATTTGCTTGACTTCATTCACTTCTAACCGAAGACAATCGCACGTAATCCATCTATCGAAAATTACATCTCCGATGTAGGAAGTATAGTAGAAGCGTTCGGAACCTTTGAAAATGTACCCAATAAAACTCTGCTTCAAGCTTTCATGGCAATATTCATCCGCTTCGAAACAAATTTCAGTTTTACAAAGTGATTCAAGCGACCGAAACTACTATTTATAAAGCGGGCATGTTTAATCTCATTTCTCGTCTCGCATCATCCCATCTATTCAATAAATCTCGCGAGTAAACAAAATCATGTTCAGATACTGCTTTTCTAAAGTTGGTTATTGTATTGCACGGTTTTAAAGTTGTCTAGCGTTCGTAGAGCTCCTTTTTCGATGCAGCCGAACGGAAAATTCCCGTTATGAACGTGCGCTTGTGTAGCACGGGGAGTATAATGCGAAAATTCGCGTAAAAGTCCTAAGAGAAATGGGGTTGGTGATGGAAGCGCTTTACACAAGGAGGAAGTACGCGTAGTCCGGGTATTCAAGGAAGCTCTTTCATGCAGCAGAGCAATTTAAGATTACGCGCTAAAGATAATCTAAAAGTACGAACTAATTTATTGTTGCCGACTATGTAGATAATATCGTTATATAGATGTGTAGCAATGATGTGCAGTAATAATAAGCATCTGTTAGAAGATTGTGTAGAGTCAGGTTGATGCTTCAGAAGTATACATGGCCGTAAATGTATGTTTGTAACTTCATCATGCATCTGAGAATATTTTATACGAAGTGGCACTTAGAAGTACCTAGGATTTGAGTCATGTCCGTGAATAGAAGTAGTTGCTCTTTGTAGCTTCATATACCAAACGGCGTTATTGTGAAAATGTTTGCTACTGAATAGTCTTTTGTTATTGTGTCTGCTTTTGTTTACGATTTTGCAATGGTCGCTTTAATGGGACCATGAACGTTTAGGACGACCATCAACCGATATTACAGTAGAACATGTCGTTGCTGTTCATACTGCAGTTGTAAATGAATGTAGGCAAAACAGCTGTTATATTGTGAAATTATCGTATGGCATATGCTAAAAGATTTTATTGTAAGAATTGAACATGAGAATTATAGCAGTAAAGTTTGTGGTACAGCTATTAAACGACCAACAGGAACCACGGCTCGTAGATGTTTGCAGAGAATTAACAGAACAACTTCATACTGAACTAAATTATCTTTGTAAAGTCATTACAGGTACAAATCCTGGACATTTCAAAAACGTTTGGGTACCACCTCGACCAGCTACCGACTCTGTTAAATGTTACACTCACAATCTGTATCAATTCATTTTACAAAATGTTTACAAAATACTTGAGAGTGATACATAGGAGGATGAATGTCACCAACTCCTAGCGATGAAGTGCAGCCCCAAACCTGGATATTGCCACCTCATGTGTGATAGTAGCTTCTAAACATGGTTCTGCAAGAGCTTCTCCAATACGTCGTCGAACATGCTGTCGCCTCTTCGATCTAAGTAATTGAAATTTAGGCTCGTCGGTCTGTAATACTTGTCTCCACTCATCATCTGTCAAATTTTGATTATCTTTAGCATATTTGTGCTTTCTTACTTTATTGACTTATCGCAAAAGAGGTTTCTTGACAGCTACACACCCACGTATTGCGATTTCCTAAAGACCGCCTTGCAGTCGAAGCATTTACTGACGTGTCTGTAGCTTTTTCTAACTCTAGTACCAGTTTCGCGCTTACTTTTTTCTGTTTCTTAGAGCTGTTACTTTCAACAAGTATGCATCAGTTTCTTTATGTTGTTTCGATCGTCCAGCTTTCAGTTTATCGACTGCGTCGCCTGTTTCGTTATATTTTTTAAGAATTTTTTTATGCATTGCACCGGAAACACTTCACACGCCTTGCGATATCTGCTTGGCTATAACGTTCTCGATGTAAAACAATAACTTTATTTCTGTTTAATAATATTTTCGGCATTTTTTTCCAAATGTAACAACTGTATTACAACTTACAGCACCAGCTTTCACAGTATGTATACTCGCTTCTATACTATTATTTTTTCTTAACAGAATATAACATAAAACTCGTTATAATTTACACGTAAACTCTTGGAACTCGGGAACTACAATGAACAATGAACACAGACAAACAGACCTAGCCATAAATTTTATTGCCTCTCAATAGAAATACCGAAAATTACCCTGCTTGCGGCATACCTGCTTATATATTTATTTATCGCATTGTTGAGTACTACAGAAGGATTACGATTTTTCTATTTATGTGTTGTTATAACATTTACCAGATTAAAGTGAATCGTAAATATCATTACAATTAAAAATATATTAAGAAATATTTCTGGAACCCTGGCTATTACATAGATTTTTAAAAATATATCTATGTGCCTCTTTCTTTTGCACAGTAGTGTATATTCACACATACATACTTTTAATGAAAGAAAAAGTAGGTCTACGTCCATGTTGTATTCAACTTACACAGTATGAAACCGATAATACAATAACTATTTTTCACTAAAACCGTACTATCCAACAAAGGTAAAAGTGTCTCAAAATATGTTTGTTCTGATTTTCATATATGTTTAAAACAAGTTTTACTTCCTAATGGTGTCCTATATCTTCCTGGAAAGTTGATGCATGACACATACGAGCTCTACATAACACATAAGAGACTTGTAATACAACGCGGAGTATCAGGAGGAATGAGGAACTCGCTGACGTTATGGCTTTGCAATGTAAACACAGAAGAAAACCTATATAGTGTGTAAAATAAATCATAAATGAATATTTTAAACTCATGCATTTTATTGACCGCATTATTCAACTTTTTGATTTTTGCATTTTAGTGTATAAAAATTAATCTGACGAGGTGTAAATAAATAAGCCATACACCTAGCATCTCTATGTAATTGCGATTAATTAATGCTTCATACTGCTGCGGGTGAGACCATTTGTGGCCCACATGCTCCACATAACGACCGATACAGTTTGCGGTACAAGGACGTCGAAACCGTTGAAGTGAAACTGCAGTAGGTTTCTGTACTTGGCCATTGAACTTGAACTCTGTTGGGCGGACACCACCGTTTATATTTTACTACAATGTCTCTGTATCGTCCGACCGCAGGCTAGTTCTACCTTTTATGTGCATACCTACACAGCCGCCATGTATTCTTTCTTTGATGTAAAGGTTTTTGCTCGATATTTACCTGTCATGTTACATGCAACATCGCCAAGTTGAATGGAATAATGTGGAAATACATTTTTAACAAAATCTAAGAATATATCGGCGTTTGATTTGGGTTTAAGATTATATTGGACGACGCTATGAATAGAAACCATTCTTTAAAAGACAAAGGTTAAAAAAGCGGTAGAATGTGATAACTTACAATGTAGGTATTTACCTATTTTGAATTAAAAGATCAAAAGACAGCGACACAGAGAAACAGACCATTATTTGGTAATAGCAACAATAAGAAGCTTAGAAGTGGAAGAAACTAGGGAAAGATGGGAAGAATTGAACACAGAAATCATACAGAATCAAACGAAAATTATTATGAAGTGTATATAGAAAAAGTATGGCAGGAAATGAAAAACAGTATAACAAAAACGACCGAGAAAATACTATAAAAGAGTACGAAAACATGTAAAAATAAAGATTGGTATATTCAACAGTGTTAAGAAGTCAGAAAACAGAAGAATTTAGGGAGAATTGAATAGCTTAAAACAAAGGAACAACGGAAGAAAAAAAAATTATAAATTAAGAAGAAATATGAAACTACACCTTAACAATTTTACAAAAACAACACAATTGCAGAACAACAACTAAAAGAGGGATACGAGATAAAAATGGAAAGATAGAATACGATCTCCAAAGAAATAGGAATGATATGCATAGAACATCAAATATATTATATTCAAAGGAAGATAAACACGGGGCGAAGATCAGCAACTAATGGAAGAAGAAGAAAAGGGTCTCAGTGAAGAGGAAGTATTAAAAGAAATAAGAAAGCTCAAAGATGCTAAAGCAGCAGGAGAGGACAAAATCGTGGTAGAACTGTTCAGACATGGTAGCTATCAATTTCAAGTACAAATATGCCGTCTGATTAAGTTAATGTGGACAAGAAATACCATGCCCAAAGATTAATACACAAGTATAGTGACACGCATGTATAAAACGGAAGACATGTGCAAGCTACAGGCCAATAACGTTAGTGAGTGATGTACAAGGACAAATTTGATAAATAAATGATTAATAGATTATGCAGGGAAAATAGACTACTAGAGTAGTTTTAGGTCAGGCAGATCTACTGGTGATGCTGTATATACTCTGGAGCAAATATTCCAGAAGACATGGGAGTACAACAAAACATGTAGTTTTGATTGATTTCCAAAATGCCTTTCAGGCAGTCAAGCATTCAGAATTTTAATAACAACAAAAAGGAAAGTGCTTGGGATGATTCTAAAACGCACAAGGACAAAGCGAAGCCCAAGGATTAACTATAGTCTCGTGTGTCGAGTCCCCTCGATATCCCCAACACTATTTAATCTAGCACAAGAAATTATAAGAAAGGCAAAATTGGGAAAAAGAATATCATGTTAGATCAGATACAGATAGTATATGCAAACGATAAAGCATTAATAGGAAACTCAAACGAAGGTTATGTTAAAACGATAGAACATTTAGCATACAAATAAATGAAGTAAAGACAAAATATGTGAAGGTGGGGAAAGAAGAAGTGCGAACACAAAGTACGAGGTTCAGTTTTGAAGCTATTTTCGTTTAATCACTTGGGAGTTCTAATGGGAAGAACCGTAGCATGCATATTATAGTAAGAAAAGTAGTTCAAGTAGAAACCAGGTATACGGCAGGAATAAATAATTATTGAATAGCAAAACTTTGAGCATGAGAACTAAAACTAAGATATAAAATACCTTCGGGCTGGATTGCAGATTGTAATAGATGAGGCATATAGAAAGAAGGAAACAGAAATGACCAGGAAGGTAAAACGAATTCCAATAGAATCCAGACCCAGCAGAGAAAATCTAGAAAAGACGGAAGGATGCTCTGGAGAAGGACACAAAAGCGGTATAAGTAACGGGTTGGAAGTCAAAATATAAGAATAGGAGAAAATGGAGGGAAATAATGCAGGCGGTCAAGACTCATAGCAAACTATGAAGAGGAAAACAGACACTTAAAAGTAGGGATCTGAAAATATTTTTGTGTTAGCCATAATCCATAGCATTGAACGACTTGATGATTAGGATGATCTCATTCCAAGTAATACTGGCAGGACAGTATCCGTGCACACTGATGTTTTCGCTTTGCATATCAATAGCATATCTTTAATATAATAAAGAAAGTTCTATAAAGTGTTATATATTATGAATATTATATGAGATTGTGGCTGCTAAAATCCCAATCCTTATTGCTAATTATTCTAATTGAAGATGTTATAAAATTGGAGTGAGATGTAAAATCAGAGACAATATGTTTCTTGTTTTTTACTAACGCTTCAAACAGCAGTATGGTCCTACGCTTTCCGAACAAAAAGAACATTGTCTCGCTTAAGATGTTTCTTTAAAACTTATTTATATAGGAAACGTATTTTAATGTCAGAAGCAAGTGTATTATCAACTATTAGCTGTGCACAAAATGTTCTTCGCCTACTGCATTGCATTTAATGGTTTGTACAATTATCGTCTATTTTATATTACTTTTCATTTGCTTATCAACAATTTATGATACTTATTCTATAAAAATTCTATTCATTTAGTGTATTTAACAAGCGTTAAATACACTAAATTTTTAATTACTCGCATAGTAAGGAATGAACTTCTGACACCCCGGTACACTAGTTCGCCATGACCTATCCATCTTTGTAAGTAACAATATACCATGAGTTCAAAGTGTGAAAGATAATGCGTATTCATCTGGAATTTGAATAGAAGTATTGGCAATTATTCTTACAAATAAAAGAGGCATTTTCGTTCTTTGCAAAAGTTTGGAGTTTTTCATATGCCTATATAGCGCCGTGATGGACCATGCATATAAACAGTTTTGAAAACGTTGCTTCATCCATCCGCAACAACTTATTTGTGAAACTTAAATTAGCTTTATTGGTTTCTCTGTACTCTTGTTTTATGAAACGCATGTTGTCCAACATCCTCCAAGGCTCTATATAGAAAACGACGATGTTCCAAAATTTATTAAGCAAACACTTACTCGGACCCCCGAGACAATTTTGTCTAAAGGGGAACCTTAACTATTCAGGGTTGATCTGACTACAATGACTTGGAAGAACCATATTGTAGTATGGGTTGATTGTTCTCGAGCAAGAAGATGGTTCAAGTGCATCATCGCTGCATTTAAGTTACCATGACATTCGCAAAAGACCGGAATCATGTCTGCATGTGCAATTATAGTAATGCAACACATAGTAAAATAAAATAAATTAAACAATCTGAATCCAACACGTTTAGCTTAAAGTATAGTACACTTTAGAACACTTAATGCAAAGTCGCTCAAGTGTGCTAGCATAATCAATAACACTTCATTGATAATTACAAAAACAAATTTTGGAAATGTCAAACACTTGCATTACAACTTCTCGATTGGTTGAATTAACACAGCATTATGATTTTACGGTGGCTGCAGGTAGAAAGAAGACCACGGTCAAGTTCTATGCACAAACGGGAAAGACTGGATTTGGCAAAAGCTCGCACATGCGGGAATGTAAATGATTGGAAAAATGTGTTTATTCGGAAATAAACGTCGCACATTTGTTTGTCGCCGCCGTGGAGAAAGAGTGTATTTCAAAAACTGAAACATGGAGGAGGAAACATCATGGTATAGGGTTGCTTTGAGGATGAAAGATTTGAAAAATTAGTTAAAATAGATGAATGAATGACAAAGGATGAATCCTTGAAAACGATGCTGTACCTACTAGTCATTAAGCAAGATAACGACCCCAAGCACACTCCGCAAAGGCGATTAAAGCTTATTTTGAAGACAAATCTTCTGAAGGATTCCTATCCTTAGATGGAGTCGTCATGGAGCCTTGGTTGTAACTCCATTGAGCTCTTGTGGGATCACTTGGATCGTGAGGTCCGGAAAAAATCTCCGACTGGCAAAGCAGCATTCTGAAATGCTCTGCAGGGAGTGTGAAATGCTATAGGCGAATCGTATTTGGAGCGATTAGTTTTAAGGATGCCGCGTTTCTGTCAGGCAATTATTAAAGCAAAAGAGGGTTACTTTGAGGAAACATTATAACAGTACGTATTTTATTAGAATGTACTATTTTGTCAATAAAACATTTTAAATTAATGAGTAAAGTTTGTTTCTTTAATAAATTTCTTGCAAACATTTATTTTGTTATTTCATATAGTGCAATCAAAGTTATGAACGGTAGTGTATGTATATAATATCTACTTATCTTTTTAATAGCAGAGAGAAGGAATTAATATTGATATTTCTTTCCGATATTGCGTTCTACATACATTAGAAGGAAAGTAGGTATCTAATGAAATCACTGATTTAATATTGAATAACTTATTCCGTGACGTTTTCAATTATAAATTGAGAATTTCCCGGTTTCATCAGGTGCCTAATAGCGTTCAAATCGTAGCGTGTACACGCATCCTCTCATTCGTCGTTTTTCACCGTCAGTACTTTGCAGATCGCGTTCACTTCCTACCAATTACTCTAATTAAAGCAAACCTGCGTCGTTCGTTACTTTCATTGTATAGTCGGTAATAGAAGCTAATGCATTCATGTTACAATGCCGAGTACGTCATCAATCAAATTAAGTCTGCCCGCGGTAGATCAAAGTTCAGAAGTGCAAAAAATTTCTAACATGGTGGGTGGGTGCCGTACGCATTCCATAGTATTTACCGCATACTTTGCGATAGGGAATTGATTAGATCGATAAATAGTACATTATAATAAGAAATAGCGGGTTAATTAATGAGACTGAATCACCTATATTGTGATTAAAACGTAGAATTTCTCATTCGATCTTTTGTTAATTCTCTTGATATCTCGCAAATATACAATAATTCGCAATTATGCTAGAATCTCTAAGAAATTATGGTAATACAAGAGATGTCTTTTAAGTTTTTCATACTGAGACATAGAGGGCACCACTAACCAAATGTCACTACTACAAACTATCCTCTATTTTTTAGTTATCCAAGATCCAAAATTTCAGCACGATCCGTGTAGTGTTGTAACTACAACGTTTTCAAAGTTGGCAAGTTGGTTGAAAAATTGAATTAAACCGATAACATTTTCGCGCAATAATTTTTAATAATCGAATACACTTATCTCAACAAGAATGCCTTGCCGAGTTGGTTTTTGTTTTCGAAAATGAAACACCACATCAGTCAACAATTTTTCGTTGATATGGAAAACTCAAACGTGGACGGATTAGTCTTAGCGACGATTCAAGAGCAGATGCACTAAAAACGGCTGTCACTCAGGAAAACGTCTTTGCTGTGCGCAAGCTTATCAACGAAAATCGACATATGACATACCGCGAGATTGAGGCATCATTGGGGATTTCAAAGACCTCAATTCAAAAAATTTTGCATCAAGAATTGTGTGTAGGAAAACTAGTTTCCTGTTGGATAACCGCATCTGTTAACTGAAAAGCAGAAAACATCTGGGGTGAATTGATGTAAAACAACTGTAGACCGCTTCGACGCCGGAAACTTTAAAACTGTGTACAATATCGTCAGTGGTAATGAATTCTGGAGTTACTCATCTAAGCCAGAAAATAAAAGCCAGTCATCTCTTTGGGTGTTCCGAGGTGAAGAAAAGCCCACAAAAGTCATCCGTTCTCGAAGATTGTTAAGGACTTAACATTGTTTTTTATATTTTATATTTTTTTTACTACTATGTATTTTATCTTCTTTGCATTATTATTTTCATTTAGAATATTATTTTATTTTCATTTTTATATTTATTTATTTTGCTCTCTTATATCCAATTTTATTTTAATATGTATCTACATTACGCATTGTATATGTATGCAAGTCAGCCATTCGCATTACGCTAGCTAAAACTGCCTAATTAGAAATCATTCACTGCAACGTCGTCGGATATGTAATAGGCAGTCGTCTCCCGCGCGACAGTCGAGGTATTAGCGATCGTGCACTCTCGGTCACCTTTCGTGCCTCGTCGTAACGTGTACAGTAACGTCGTCGTAAGATTATTAGAGATTTCTAAGTTTTTCTAGTTTTGGCGGGAATCGTCGAGGACGTTGTCTATACATTTATTTCTGGCGGGAGTCATTTGGTAACGTCGTCGGACCACATGTATAGATTTTTTTAATAAGTATAAATTCTCGATTTTCTATCATCGTACGTCGAGGCTACTGTGTCCATTGTCGTCTATACATATTTTTAGTCTTCAGTTAAGTTTGTGTCGGAAATTATTTTGGTGAGATTGTCGGCGCGCATGTATAGACCTCCTCTACAAGTACGATCACTCCGCTTCTTGCTGACGGTCGTTGCGGCCGCAGCGCCCGTTGTCTTTTGTACGTTTGTTCGGTCCTTGTCGTATCGGGAATTTTTCATTTAGTTGCTCGTCGTAGCGGACGAGTGTCACGGGCCAGTTTTCTTATGTAATGTCGGCATCATCGCTCCGTTTTACTTGTCGGTGCGCAGTTCGCACATTTACTGGTTACTGTCTTTTTCCCTTCTTTGGGGCGCAGTAGTAAAGAGCTAAAGATTGCACATAGCGTAATATTTCAAACGAGAACGCCTGGGTAGCTGTGACATTACTTTTGTATTGAGATCGGCTATTATCGCTACTGTCGCCCTCGACCAGGCGTTCAAGCTCTAAGAGATAGGGTGGGTTCCCCTATAAATGTGAATATAACAAACGTATTTGGTCAAGTACAAATACATGCCAATAATACAGGGCCAAGTCCCTTAGGCAAATTTAAAACAAGGAAAGTATATTAGGCTCCCGGAAAGGGACATATAAATAAGCATCGCACCGAGGTGCGCTTATAAATGTAAGCAATAAATAGGGTTGGCTCTATAAAAAGGTAGTGGTGCATGCAAAACAGATAGAGTCATTAGTACATGCCTCTGACAAAGCTTCAGCGGAAGCATATAAGAGTTTAACCTTTTAAACAGAATTAAGACATAGCGTTGCAACGTACATGCTGAGGCATTACTTTATGTTGCTACCAATGAAAATACATATACAAATGCTAATGTACATTACATGTATAAGAGAGCTCGAATAACTGCAATTATTGCAAATCTATATATCTTACGTACATCGTACATTTACATAGGCAAGAGTGGAAACCGTGTACACATTTTATTTTTAAATATATTTTTTTTTTGCGCATGCGCATTGAGTTTCACTGTACAACCTCTCCTTTAGTAAATAAGCGAACATACTCTACAAGTAAGTATTGGTCAAGTAATTTAAGAAATTACGAGCAGGCTACAGCGGCGTTGTTCTTCAAACCAGGAGAACGTAACAAAGATGGTCGCGATATTTGTCTCGAAAGTAGGTCACGTAGCAAAAATTTCTCTACAATATCGAAGAACTATTACTGCCGATTTGTATATAATCGGCAAGATTGTATACCAATTGTATACCTCGAAAGACCAACTCAGAACAACGAATCATCCTCCACCGAGACAGTGCAAGTTCGCACATAGCACACAAGACAATTCAATTTTTAACGCAACAAAACGTAGTATTGTGAGACCATCCTCCGTACAGTCCAGACCCAACTCCCAATGATTTTTTTACTTTTCCGAAAATCAAAATTAGACTGCATGGTCAAAGGTACTAGTCGTTAGAGGGAGCAGTCGATGCCTTCAAAAATGCAATTTTGTCTGCACCAATAAACGAGTGGAATAATTGCTCCCAGAATTGGTTAGAGCGCATGCAAAAGTGCATTAATCTTCGTGGAGAATATTTCGAAAAGCAATAAAGTTTTTAAAAGCTATTTACTGTTTTATTCTATATCTATATGCAAAACTTTCAGCTACTAGTTTTCAGAGTAAATAAATTAAACCTGTATGATCCCTAGTGACAATTATGCAAAAAATTAATGAGCCCCAGTTTCAGGAATAAGAGAGTATCTTATTTTTGTAATATTTTGTAATATCCTTTGGTAACGTTAAAGACATTCTCTCATAAATTTTACCTATTTTATAGATGCTAAAGGACAACAATGTCAAGATAGATGCTTCCTGTCGAAATGCGCTATGTTTACGTATGTAAATAACGACGTTAACGTAATTTAAGGTCGAAATAAAAGGATCACCCACAAAGAGTTCTTACAGTATCATTTACCATCGTTAAAAAATGATGCCTCTAAACGCAGACACTCTAGTAACTTGATTGAACCACAAAACCCGTTTCGTAATATCGGTTTCGCATGTATCGCCTACTTAAAATTTATTTTTCTTCTTTACATTCTTTTAAAAATGCGCGTTTCTCTTTGCTTTCTACCATGCCTTGCGCTTTGACGGGAGAAAATCCGAACTTCAAAGTCGCGTGTAGATACAGAATGCACGTTTTTGTTTGTGTTTGTATATCTCCCCTATACCGATTTCTTCTCTGCCAATTCATTTAAGACGATACTAGAGGTAGCAACCCTAGTCTGCTTCGAGACTTTTACGAAGACGAGGGTGTAAGGTTATGGTTTTGTTTAGATCACTTCACCTGCTGTCGCTAAGCAACACCACTGTATGTAGGGATCGACTTCGTTATTAATTCATAAGTTGGAATCTATACATACATATTTTGTGTGCGTATTGGGATTGATTTAAAAAATTTATCATGTACTTGGTAGACTTTTGGTGGCGGATTTGAATTTGCTTAGCCATATTGAAGATTAACTTCTACTTTAGATTCAGTAAATGAGAAAGATCTTTTATCTCTTATTATACCGGTGAAAATTGTATATTGTTATCAAATCGTATTTATTCCGTTTTTGTCAGTTTTGAAAAGAGATTCTACGCTTTTGTCAGCTTTTCGTTTAATTATCGAATTACACATTTCTTTTGCGCTGTAAAGAGTCGTTTGAATATTACACATAATAGTATCATATTTTTAAAATAATTTTACATTAACCGGTAAATATGTGAATATTTCAATATTCAAAATAAGATATCACATTATAAGTGTGATTTTAGATCATAGGTTGCGGATCTTAAAGTTTCTCGTGATATCTGGTGTAATTTAACAAAATTCTGTTTATGGTGTAGCTTTAAGTAGATTCTTATATTTGGTTTGAATGTTTGTCAATGTCTACCACGATTACCAAATACCATAAATAAGCGAAAGGCATGTAAAACGTGCTTTATATTGACTAGACATATAAATACAGACTTGGAATTTTTATAGTCTTTAAGTCATGGAAAGTAGATCAACGGTACAGTAAGGCAAAAAATAACATAGGTGATTTATTACACAACACATGCTACATAATTGGACAGAAGTACTCTTAGAAGGTCGATCAATTTTGAAAGTCTACGCGACCTTTTAAATCGAAAATAAAAACATTAATTGCATTTTCAACACTTATAACTTTGAACAATAAATACAACATTTTGCTGTAATAATTCGCTTTAGCAAATTGCAGTTGTAAAAATTCATAAACTACGAAGACTATTCGGAAAATAAATCATCGTTATTGTCATCACAGAATTACCGAATGGGGTGTAAAATTACCAATATGTACAAGGTTTCGATGTATCGATTCTGATAGTCATTAAACACAGAAAGAAACTTGACATTTTCTTAGTGTAACTGGACGTAGAAGCAATTTTATAAATTTAAGAACCGCTAATAACCCATCTAACGCCAAACAATAATTTATCTGATTTAATTAACCCTATAGTACGAGGGCGACCTAAAATGTTTTCGGAATTGGCAACAGATGGCGCACAAAGGATGAAGTGGATTCATAGGTTGGCCAAGACAAGTTTCTTATGGCAACTGTCGAAATTTCAGACGTCTACTGTTAATAGTTGTTTAAGAGTGTTTTGTGTAGCAAGTCGGGCGGTTTCGCAAAAATGGATAAAACTGAATTTCGTGCAGTGATAAAATACTACTGGATGTCTGGGAAAACGGCAATGGAAATTCGAAATATTTTGCTAGAGGTTCATGGCGGATGTACTCCATCATTTTCGACGATCAGCTTCTGGGTGAGCGAGTTCGAACGTGGCCGCACAAGCAAAAATGATGAACTACGCAGCGGACGCCCAAAAAGCGCTACCAATGATGAAATAGTCGACAAGATTCATGATGTCGTGTTAGCCGATCGCCGATTGAAGCTGAAAGAGATAGTAGAAACAACAGACATCTAAAAAGAACGTGTTGGTCATATCTCACACGAAATTTTGGGTATGAAAAAGCTTTCGGCGTGATGGGTACCGCGTTTGCTCACACGCAATACAAGAGATTTCTTCATGCGTTTCGTAACCGTGGATGAGACCTGGATCCACCACTACATATCAGAGACCAAGGAGCACTCGAAGCAATAGAATTTTTCGGGCGAATCGGCTCCGAAGAAAGCAAAGACTGTTTCATTGGCCTAGCAACCATTTTTTCGGATTCCCAAGGTGAGATTTATTGATCTGATTCGATGCAGTATTAAAGGAAAAACGACCTCGTTTGCAGCAGAAAAAAGTGCTTCTCCACCACGACATTGCACCGGCTCATTCATCTCAATCCTCGTCGTGTCCAAATTGAATGAGTTGCTACGAATGCTACGAATTGATCCTTCATACTCCATATTCATCGTACCTAGTAGCCCCCAGCGACTTTTTCCTATTCCCAAACCTGAAAAAATCACTGGGAGGAAGGAGATTTGCCTCAAGTGAGGAGGTCATCACCGTTATGGATAGCTGTTTTGCATACCTCGAAGCATCCTACTTTTCCGATGGCTTGAAGAGACTGGAGCACCGTTTGAAAAAGTATGTTGATCTTCGAGGAGAGTACATAAAATAAAAATAAAAAACCACACCAATACCGTGTCTTTCTTGTCGATTCCGGAAACATTTCAGGTCGCCCTCGTAAGTGGCTCTGCTGGACATCTTATGTGGGGCACCTCGTATATTTTATTTTTGCAATGTCATTAAGAGCCATTCCTAAATCTAAGAAGTTTCATAATGTGTAAATGAGTAATCCTGCATACAGGTATTACACCATACTTTCACTTGTAAATTGTGCAATAAATTTAAATACACGGTTAAGCATTATTTCAATCCAACCGTCTTTGGAATGTTAACTGCATTTCTAGCATCAAGTCATTGTAGCAATTACAAGATTAATTGCAATGCCGTTCCGCTGTGATATATGCGGTAATATTAGGCAAGTGGAAAAATTGGAAATGTTACCAGTATTGAACTAAAGCTGCTGTAACTACAACAAGACGCTCTGTTATTATTGCTATGTGTCATTTAGAGCACGTCGTGAAGTTCAGTTCCTTATTGCAATTGGCAACAAGAATGTAGGAATTCCTAAAACGCGTGTTATAAATTACTACTAGTGCCTTACACTGTAGATCATATAAATACATTTTCTTTTTCTTATAGGAATGGAAGCATTAGAAATTAGCATCAATTACTGGGAAGATGCGTTAGCTATGTACAGATCCGCGGAAGGTGGCGGCCCGCTGGCAGTCTTGGGACCAGAGGAAGCAGCGTTCTGTAGAGATCTTCAACAACTTTTAGACGCCGCCTTGGATCTACAAGATCGTTCGGAAATGTTGTTCCTCGACGAACGATCGGTCCTATTCAGACCTGGCAGTGGAACACGGCAGCACGACGACCCCGGCCTCGAGACGGACCTCTCTGGCGCCGAAAGCTTCGCCTCCGCACAAGACCAAGTAATTCACTCTTGGTGTAATACTTGTCGTTTCGTAATATGCCCGTTTAAAATATTGATTCTTGCGATCCGGTAGACATAAATTTAGTTTAACGAGCACGCAAAGCTCCAGCGCTTGTATTTATACCGTTCTTTGTTAATTTTTTTTTTAAATCAGGATTGCTCGGTATACTGGTGAATACGTTCCTACCATTTGGTGTACACTACCGTCCATATTAGTTCGGACACCCAGTAAATTGTTGTATACTCTACTAAAAGATAATATAATTGCTGTTATATATAAATAACATTTATATTAGGCCCTTTATGAAGTTTATTGTTTATTAATTGTACAGGCAAACTTCCAAGAATTTCCATTAGAAAATGATTAAAACATATTATATTTTATGACTTAATATAGTAATTTTCAAAACAATACTCATCGCTACAAACAGGATTATTTTTGGGACAGTATTGCAGGTAATAAATTTACAATACTCTTTGGGATGAGAGCAGGCCACCCCAAATGTATTGTGTATTGATAAATGCTTTAGTTCCTAAATAAACTTGCCTGTGGGTGTGTTAGTGTTAAGAGCTTTTTGTGTGAACCTGATTAAAGTTATTAAAATGCCGAGAGAAAAACCCACAAAAAAAGCGCTCTGTAATTGCTACTTTTCATGAAGAAGGATCAGTGCGTCTAATTTCCGAAGAAATACATGTTAATAAATCGACTGTTAGTGATACCATTGGGAGACAATGCACGGGCAGTTTGAGAGATCGAGCACGTTCAGGTCGTAAGAGAGTAACAACTCACGCCGACAATGAGCGTTTAAAATTGCTGAGCAAGCGCAATAGGAGACTGACAGCACCAGAAATCTCCGCTGAAATGAATCGCGACCGTGCAAGAAAAATTTCTGTTACTACAGTGAAAAGAAGAGGAAAAGCTGTAAATCTTCACGGCCGCATTGCAACAAAGAAACTTATGGGGAAATAGGCAAAAACGGCAACAGTGGGCAGAAGCACATAGAAATTGAACAGTTGATGATTGGAAGAAGGATGCTATGGATTGTCAAAGTTTGAGGTGTTGAAGGCGCGTTTTTGTAAGAAGAGCGAAAGGCCAAAGAATGTTGCAGGATTGTGTAGTGCCAACTGTCACCCAAGGAAGAAGCTCTATGCTTGTTTGGGGTTGTTTTTCCTACGCTAGTACAGGAGACTTGAAGCGAACCGAAGGTATTTTGCGAAAAGAGGGTTATTAGAAATATTTCAAGAAAATGCAATACCATCGGGGCAACGTCTAATCAGCGAAGATTTTGTATTCATGCAGGACAACGACCCCAAACACTCAGCAGTGATATGTAAAAATTTCATAAATGAAGAACAAGATAATGAAACTTTACAAATAATGACACGGCCACTGCAAAGCCCCGTTCTAAACCCCATCGAACTGTTATGGAATGAATTAGACAGAAGGATCCGAAAAGTATGCCCTACCTTGGTAGGCCTCTGCAACATTTTACAAGAGGAATGGAGTAGAGTCATTAAAAAACTGATCGAGCGGATACCTCGGATTGTGAAAGCTATTCTTTGCGTAAGAGGGAGTTTTCTTGAACGGAATGTTTAAGTTTTTATTTACTTTTCGTTAGAATTACTTTTGTTACTGTTATACTTTAATTTTATCGCTATTTATAAAATGCAATAAAAATTTTAAGTTTTGTAAAAATGAGTGAATATTTTCTCGTTGTTTTTAAATTTATTTGAGTGTCCGAACTAATATGGACGGTAGTGTACAATGTTCGTAAAACTGGATTGCAATCACGCCAAAATGTTATTGAAAATTTTTGATAAGAAACTGGAAGCCTACTGTATAGCAACAGGAGGTCCTTTTGCGAGATGTTATTTTTTAATTACAAAGCCGCAATTTTGTGCAAGTGTTTGAAATAAAAACATTGTTACATTTTAAATAATGTCAATGTTCTATTGTACATTTAATCATTTATAATAATAATATTCCTTTTTATCAAAATAAGTATCGGATTTGAGAAAATAACTTTTACCCGTAACTTCTTTACTAACAACTGGACTCTTTTTATTCAGTGCCTCTTTACTGCATTTATTGTTTCACTACCACTAGTGCTCATTGAAATGTGAGTGGCGACTTTTATTCATATAATTATTTATAATTTAATTTATATCTATAATCACTTCTACTTCACATTAAAACTAGGAATTCTAGTTTTTACATACCATTCTTGCAATTACAGGAGAATTTTACGATAATATCCAGGATCCTATAGTCGTATTATTCTTCCAGCATATTAAAACGCTTTAAAAGAAATTCGTTGTATATACAAATAAAACGACAGAATTTAGTAATCGCTTAATAAGAGGTCATACAAATCGTCAAGGTCCTGTCACTTTGGCATTTTGATGTTTATGAAAACGTACTTACAAAATTCTTGTATCTAGAAATGTAATTACCTTCAAAATTGCTGTTAAACATAATGCAATATCCATATTCCAATCTTATCCATCAGGAATCTCCTTTGGAGCGTAGCCAAGTTGAAGAACTACATTTGGAAGTTTCGGTAGAAAGTCTAAAACATTTCTTTCGAGAAGGATTATTAGAAAATCCTAAACGTTTATTAAAATTTCGGCTGATGGATGGCTATGGAACATGTTAGCTACCGTTTAACTCACACCTCGGTATAATCACAAGTGCTTTTTTAATCATAAATTTATATTGCTAGTCTTTATGTTAGCATTAGAAAACTACTAAATCAACGATTCTCTATTTAGGTTGCTGATCTACGAGAATTCGAAGAATTTACCGAAATCTTTCCTGATCTTGAAACACTACCTCTTTATCAAGCTGCTTTACGTCAATTGGAAAACGGAGGCATTCCTTGCAGAACGTTACGTACAGAAATCGTACGTTGTGGTTCAGATTGTGAATATCTAGCCAAATTGCACTGCTTAAGATTAGCTTTCCAACACTTGCTCAGAGAACCAATAAATTACGCATTTTTTGTTGATGCTGGAAGGCAAATCCTTGCAGATTTACTATTGTATGCGGATAAAGATCCTAAAGATTTTCTTATTGGATATGAAGCTATGCTAAATTACATTCAAGATGGAAAAAACTGGCGAGAAATCGAAGAGGAACTTTGTTCTAAAGGCGTTAAAGCTTTAACATTTTATGATGTCGTTATGGACTACATATTAATGGATGCTTTTGAAGATTTAGAACAACCCCCATCGTCAGTGACCGCTGTTGTTCAGAACCGCTGGTTATCAAACGGTTTTAAAGAAGGTGCACTGACAACAGCGGTTTGGTCAGTGTTAAAAGCTAAGCGAAGGATGTTGAAGTTTCCTAATGGGTTTATGGCACATTTCTATACAATTTCAGAACAACTTTCGCCTTTATTGGCTTGGGGATTTCTTGGACCAGATGAAACATTAAAAGATACTTGCATGTATTTTAAAGATCAGGTCATGAGTTTCCTCGCTGACATTTTTAATTTTCAAAAGTGCAAGTACGTGAGTGTTGAAGAACTTGCTCGCGATGTGATGATTAACTTAAAAACTAGGGTTGATAGTATATGTCAGCGATTTTCACCACAAGGATAACAATAAAATGTTCATTGTTTTATATCGTTTATTTATTTATTAGTTCTGTCTTTGTGTCAAAGTAAAATAGTTCTTTCAGCATTTATTAAATAAAGGAATCAAATGGTACACAGATCTGTAAACGACTGGAAGTCTTACATTCCTTGTGACATTTTTATGTACGATTTTATGAAAAAAGAAATGGAATAAAGACTATCACGTTTAAAGGATATTTCATTTATAATCTCCTGGACAGAGTGACCTTTTTTGTTTTCATTTTAATATCTTTTTATTAATTTAACATAAATACAAAAGTTACGAAGAATTAATCATAGTAGCGACATCTATTTAAGACTAGAGAAACTATAAATAGTTGGTCGTTATTAGTGCTGTTAATATTTATAAGAATTTTTAATTTCAAATACTGCATAAATATAAAGAAGTATTGGATGAGACAATTCAAAATAATTCCTTTTATTCTCTTAATTTACTATTGCAATTTAATGTTATTAGATTATTTTGCAATTAGAACAACTACGCCGCCTAGTATCGCCAATAGTTTAGCATAAAAACCCAACGAAACTCTAATATCCAGCTAAATTCATAAATGACGTAATTATGTCAACTTGAGAAAATAAAACAAACAAGATAAGAAAAGCGTTTGTAATGGCAAGTTCATCGAGGTAAATCACTTTATTTTTTTTGCTATAGCGATAACTTTATTTATGAAGATACAAAATTGTTTTAATTAATATTTAAATATAAATAGCTTGTATCTCTGTTTAAATGCAGATATGATGCAAACAAAGTATGCTGTAGTTCACATCCAGATGCCCCCCTGATTGAAGATTACAGGGCTGGTGACCAGATTTGTTCCGAATGTGGATTAGTAGTAGGCGACAGGTATATTATCGAAAATTCAATGAATTACTACTTTAAATTATTGATCTTAGGGTCATCGATGTAGGCTCAGAATGGCGTACATTCAGCAACGAAAAATCTGGTGTGGATCCATCGCGTGTTGGTGGCCCCGAAAATCCATTATTAGGTAGTTCAGATTTGACTACCATGATTGGACCAGGCAGAGGTGATGCATCGTTTGACTCATTTGGGGTCGCAAGATATCAAAACAGACGTACAATGAGCAGCTCTGATAGAGCATTGATCAATGCTTTTAAAGAAATTGCCTCAATGGCTGACCGTATTAATTTACCAAGAACCATTGTTGATAGAGCAAATAATTTATTCAAACAAGTTCATGATGGTAGAAATCTCAAAGGTATTTGCATATATGCCTAGATTTTTTGCCGTATTAAGTTCAATTTATTTTTTTAGGTCGCTCAAATGATGCAATAGCATCTGCCTGTTTGTATATTGCTTGTCGTCAAGAAGGTGTACCCAGAACTTTTAAAGAAATTTGTGCTGTTAGTAAAATAAGTAAAAAAGAAATTGGTAGATGCTTCAAGCTCATACTGAAGGCATTAGAAACATCAGTAGATCTTATTACAACTGGTGATTTTATGTCTAGGTTCTGTTCAAATCTTGGATTACCTAATATGGTACAGAAAGCTTCGACACATATTGCTAAAAAAGCTGTAGATTTAGATATTGTTCCTGGAAGATCTCCAATTTCAGTTGCTGCTGCTGCTATCTATATGGCCTCACAGGTAAATAAAATAGAAAATACATTGAATATAAATTTTAAAGATTTCTAATCCAAATCATTCCATTAGGCTTCTGAAGATAAGAAAAGTCAAAAAGAAATTGGAGATATTGCTGGTGTGGCAGACGTTACAATTCGACAGTCATACAAGCTCATGTATCCTCATGCATCACAGTTGTTCCCTCCAGACTTCAAATTTGCAATACCTATAGAACAATTACCTCAAATGTAAGAACAAGTATGATATTGATATTTATTCTATAAATACACGGGATTTATTAATACAATATGTTATAATACTAAACACTAGGCTTAGGACGCAATTAAAACATCTGTATACTCACGTGGTGTTATCTTGTAAGTATTTTTATATTTTATGTATTTAATATAGATTCATAATATACGTACAAAGTTACAATCTCACGAATTTGTATTAAAATAAAATCTAGTATTCAATATGTGTATGTTTACCAACTTGTGAGTGTTAAGGTATAAGGCGCATTTATACATTCTTAACCTGGGAGTATCACGCGGATGATGTTTTAGCAATATCCGTTTGGATTTTTTTTTTTTCATTGATGGAATAGATAACGGATCTAGGAAATAAAATGGGTGCTCCCTATATCGCGACTTGAATTCATGGCGATGTCTTCGGCTTTAGAAGACGATGATGCTTTCATTCCATCGATTGGTGCTTCGTACCTCGGTTGCAAAATTTGGCTCATGGGCACAATACAGCACAAAAAGAATCAGCATCTTTGAAGTAAGCTTAGATTAAGCAATAGTCAAACATTTGAGGTTCTATTTTGCAAAAAGTTTTTCATATCTAAATCGACGTTTCCAAAAAGTCGCTAGTCCGTATTCACGAATACTTGCCGCGGCGACATTCCAATCATTAAGAGTATATTATCGGATGGTACCATAATTTAAAAAAAAAACAAAAAGTGTGGAGTAAGGTAACAAGATTAAATGTGACAAAAAGAGATAAATATATATTTCAGAAACAGGAAATGATATTCTAGTAGTAATAAAGATATGAATATGATACGCATGTTTTCAATAAGAGCCCTTCGTACCGCATATCCAGCATTGTTAATTCGATCTACTATGTGATGTTCAATAACATTTGGGCCAATTGCGTTATCATTTGCGAGGGTGGATTTCTATGCTAAGCCCCTGACCCCTTTACAGTAAAATTACAGTGGCATTATATTCTTTATTTTTTAACATAGTCTCCACATTCTCTTCACTAATGCACTTGGTTCAATGGTGCCCCTGCATCTCAACAGCCTCTTGGAAAAACTTTTGTCCGACTTCTGCAAACCACCTTTCTACAGCTTGCATCACTTCATAATTACTGGAACATTTTGCTCCAGCTAAGATTTTTTTAATTTGAGGAACAGCCTGTGATCACTACGGACCAGATCCGGCGAATGTGGCGGGTGCTCTACTGAGACATGAGGATCCGCTCTCGTACGTTTTCTACAACACTACCCTCGCGGATACCAATATTATGTAATACTGCACAAGCAACAATTATTGCTGGTACCGATTCTAATTTACTATGTAATCCGCGATTTAAGCGCGAAAATCTTTCCCACGATTTGAAAAACGTTCCATTGTATTCCGGGTTTTAGTATGACATCTATTGTATCGTTCTTTTACTTCTGTTTCCGGATTATAAAGCGGTGTCATTATGTACGATAACCGCTACCTACGAGGAGATAACGTAAATTACCGTTTTTGAATCTTACCCTTGCTTCACTATTATTAAAAATCATCGAATCATGCTTCCTTCTAGGTTACCGTGTAACTATATCCAGTATAGTAGTATACCTACTACTTGCACACTAATCGGGACAATTTGTTTTAAATTTCTGTATATCTCTGGACCGTTCTATTTGTATGTGTGTACAATTAATGTACCCGGAAAACTTTCAATCCTGTGAAACCGTCTATAATAGTTAATCTTCTCCTTTTGGCATATCGGAAATTTTATATAAACTATTAATAGTTGTATAAGTAATGTGAATATCCTTTTGACACACCCTGATCGAGAGAGCTGAGAAAATTCTCTTTAGGTCAGCCCTCACCATCTTAAAAAATATATGATACTACAGATCATTGTTTACCATTGGTATAATTACATTTTTACGGTGTCTTTCAGAAAACGATATCGTCGTTTAAATTCAATATCGATGTAAGATTCTATAGGATTTTCCGTATTCCTAACATATCATCTTGCTATACGGACATCGTTTCATTCATTTAACTATTTAAGTTAATAATATCTCCAAATCCTTCCTATTTCAAATCCTCGGCGTTACGCTGGAGTACGTTAGTATATTCAGGAGATATACTCAGATGCAATTGTGCAAAAACACTTTGGTGAGAGAAGTATTAAGAAAGTTGAGCGTTGCGAACGTCGGAGGATCGCTTAGAACACGCCGAAATGTTACGTATGCGCATACGTCGAGGGATTGGCTATTCTCTATAAAATGTATACTGAGCGATGCAATACTGGCGAAACGCTAGCGTGTATATATTTGAATGCAATTTGATGGACTGCTAATATTATATATATATGTTATACCAAAATAGCTCGGCTTCAGCTTCAAAGGACTTTTTTTCGCAATTCAATTTTTAATAGTCGCATATGAAGGGTATTGACTGTGAAATAGTCCCGGCAAACTGGGGCAAGTTACAGTGCAATGCGAAGAACAACGCGGAGGAACCGAGCGGCCGTATCCAGGCCAGTGTTCAATAACATTTATGTACCCGCATCATTTATGATCGTGACCTTTATGAATGAGCATAGGCGATGCGTACTGTTTTAAGAAGTTTCCAGGAAATCACAAACTAGGTTGTATCTATTAAATATTAGAATCATTAACTATGTTTTCACACTTGCTTCAGTCAAATGATTACGGCGTGCGGAATAAATATTTTTTTCATAATGAAAACGACCGTTCCATATCAAGTGATTTTTCACTTTTTTTGCCTTCCGCCGTACATGTGAGGTGTGAGTCCACAATTTGAACGCAATTCACAAACGACATCGAATCATTTTGTAACTTTTCAATTCCCTCCGCTAGTCCATAGTAGTTCTTGCGAATACTCTCTAAATCACATTTTGCCTGACTATCTTGAAAGATTTCTTGGCTTTTCTTGATAGCTTTGGCGTGTCTCGGATCGAATTATAAAATTACTTCCTTTATATCGGCAAAATGTTCGGAGTAGCAAAACGCAGCCTTTGACCATGTTCCACAACGCGTAGAAATTGGCTGTGATGGTTCAGGCACTTTGGAACGCAGTTCGTGAAATCTTGTAGGTTTTGGGGACTTTAGAAATATTACCTTCGTATGAGCTATTAAAGCATTTTTTCGCGGATACCATTTAGGGTTCAATTGCGCCACAAGGTTTAAACCATGAACTTTACATGTTGCATGTAACAGATTGCCACTATCTTTAAGAGACCGGCCGAAGGAAAGCATGTTAGCGCCACCGTCACTCAAACATTAAAAGTTGGGTTGTTGAAACTTGAAATTTGTTCAATGCCCTCAACACCACCAGAGGATAGCGGTTCAAAATTTTCCATTGCACGTAGCATCTTCACCACAGAATGTTTTCGCCGATCGGTTGTTTCGTCCACACATTTTATTATCTTTTAATTCTGCTTTAATTCTTCTTTCAACATAGTCATGAATAGATGGCATTAAGTTTCTGAACGATGTCCGACTTGGTAATGTATAATCAGAATACTTGCTCCAGTAGGAGGCAAATGCTTGTTGGTCTAGTAAAGTGAACGGTACATTACATAGAATAAAACAAACATTTATATCAAATATTAATTGTTCGCTGTATCGTTTGCCACGGATTGCAGAACACTGTTTTATACTTTTTGATGGCGTTCACACTTCCACCTGTTGGTATACGTCGAATAGTTGTCGCACTTTACATATTTACTTCTATCGCCTTCGTATTCTAAATCCAGCATACTCGCTATTACGTTTTCTAGTTTATTCGAAATATGCTGTTTCCGAAACATACCTAAATGTGACATTTCCTGAGTATGTGTGTACTGACAGTACACACAACGATCAGTCATATAATACTGAACTAGCTTGCTTTGATATGGGTACTCAATTCTCCGTGTCGCGCGCTTCACCCCTCCACATTGTAATTTGCATGGCACTGAAAGTTGCCCCTCTTTGCCGAGACTACTGTGAAGTATACTAAATATATCTTCATAAGTTTCTCACTCTAAATATAGCTACAAAATGACGGCGCAATCGTTCAATTTATTAACCTTCACAATTGCGAACTTTCTCTCAAATTTCATGGCGTAGCAATACTTTAACTTTTTGAAGTTAAATTTCACAATGACATTTGTAATATGTCATTATGATGCAAGATCAAGGTTATTTGCATGAGTCCGGCTAATCAAACCTGCGGGTCCGATGACTGTGAATTGTACTTATTTTTTATCATAATTTCTATGTATTTGCCGCATGCGTTGGAGAAAGCAAATGTTACATTTAAAGAAATATGTTTCATGTGATTTCGTGGGGTGTAGCGATAAATAATGTAAAATTCAAAACAAAAATATGTCCATCTCGATTAAGATTTACTTTACTTGGCCCCAACTTTGATATTTAGCTTATTTTGACTGTATAACTTTAAGTGTGTAGCGGCGTACCACTAGCTTATCTCAAAGTAATGAAAAATTATCGATTATAAAAGGATACTTTAAGATGAAAACAAGTTATTAAGTAAAAACATGTGATTCATAACCAATTTATTGTGCAAAATTTTTACTTTTATATTATATTTAATCTGAATCATAAACAAGACGATCGAATTCCTTTAAAGCCACATAATTATCTTGTAGTAACTTATTAACATCTTCGACCGCTTCCAAATCAATTTCATCGTCGTCTTCTTCTGCATCATTTTCACCACTCCCCCCTGCTTTCTTTTTAAATTGCTTTTTACTAGCGCTGTGACGTGGTACTTCATCATAATCATCTTCATTATCGGATAAATCTGAGGGCAGATAATCGCTATCACTGGAATTATCGCTGTCTGATATTTCTAACAAGTCTTGATCTTTTTCTTCATCAGCATTTGATGCTAGAGCTGAAACAGAATCATTTTCTCCTTGTTCTTCCATTAAGCGTTTATTTTCTTGATTAATTTTTTTAATGTGTTCGATCATGTATTTGTTAACAATCTCTCGACACTGCTCCGTAAATTTATTGGGTAACCATCCATTTTTGTAATCACATACTGTCCCTGGCATTACGGGGGGCAATCTATTTAACATTATTTGAATTTCAGGTAAGTGCACGTCACAATACTAAAAAAGGACAAAATTACCATTATCACACAACTTTCCATAGAAAAACTAGTACCTGGTAACATGTCTGTCTAGCAGGCGGCATTATCCCTGGCTTCAACATAAATGCTGATTCACTAACAATATTATTATCATTTATAGCATTTTCGACAACCTCGTTTAAAGATACTTTGGGAATATTGGCTGAAACTTTTGATTGGTATCTTTGTAGATGATATTGCCGCTTAGTTCTCACTTTGGCCTTAAGCCCAGCTAAAATTTAAGAACAGAGAACGCAACGTAACGTATTAATAATTATTAAAAGTAACGTACGTAATTATTCCTTTGACTGTCAAGAATGGTCAATGTCAAGAAACTTAAGCATTTATATCAGGGGTCTCCAAACTACGGCTTGTCGGTCAACAAACATCACCAATTCGGCTCAAGGTAACAAGCCGGAAGCTTATTTTAATTACATTGTAAAATTTATAATGTAAGTAAATTACAGAAAATAATCAGTGCTTTTTATTTATGAACCAATAGAAACATAATTATGATTAATGAGATTTATGTAACTGCAACTTTTCACCGACAGTTGTTTGCAGTTGTAAATCGAGTTTACTAGTAGAAGTTTTTTGTATATTTAATTTTGGAGAATGCTTCTTCACCCAGATATGTAGTTCCAAAACAATGAGCAAAAGTATGCAACTAATTAGATTATGTAAGTGCAAGGCCTTTACAGAATTCCAGCATGATGAGTTTAAATATTCATGTTAAAAAATATCGCTGCACTGCAACCCAAATGAAAATATCATTTGAAATTTTGATGTTTATGAAAGACAGTAGTAACTTGTCCTGTTCCTTTTTCTTTTTTCTTCCTTTTGAATTTTCTCTTAATTGCTTATGCCATGGCACAAGTGTAACCTTAGGTTCGGGCATACAAATAAGTAGGCGCGGTGGCGCTTGTACTACTGTACCCTTTATCGATTAAGGACATTAAGTATATAGACTAAAAGCAGAGAATGGCATTATGCCACCCATTTGAATTGCTCCTTAAGGTTTAACGCTGACTCTTCAGCTTTTACCTTTTTTTGTTTATATCTACTTTTATTTAAGAAAATACCGGAGCCCAGAAAATCGCATTAGAACTTTTCCGCGGCTAAGCCAGCACATAGCAGTCTAATATGGTAACGCATTTTCTCCAATCTCTTCAATAAACTCGCAAAATTGAAGATAGTGCATTAAGCATTAACGATAGAGCAATGTGATTGATATCATTTACAGCTAACATGACTGGTTTTAAACTTTTAATATATCCAAGCATTTTTCGCACAGACTGTTGAAGTATGACGCAATGTATGATTAATGGTTTTGAACCATTCTACGGCCTTTGATTTGAGAGGAATGTTTTTGGCATCAGCAGTAGGGATACACCAAGTTTTTCATTGAAGATTAATTTTTTGAACAGCACCTTCAACTACTTTAGAAATATTTTCCGCAGTGGTCGTGCCATGAATGTTAAGAACGTCAGTTCACTTCATAATTTTTATCTATCCCTGGCATAAAAAGTAATACATAAGCAGTATCTGAAACATCAATTGACTCATTCAGCGTTAAAGACAACAGCTCTAAGTATCTGCTTTTATTCGCTGACAAACTGATGTGTTTGAATTGATATTTAGCTTTTCCTAGATACATTTTTGCTGCTGCTACAATGATGCAATTCTTGATTAATTGGCCACTCGTAAATGGTTTCACGTTTCGCTATTAAATGAGCCTCCTGGAAACAACGCGAGTTATAGCTGCTTGTTCGGCATTTACCTTTTTAAACAACTACTGAGATTTTAACTCGCGCTTCAAAGATTCCTATTTTTCTAACCATAGGTTTTCTGTAAATTGTATTGTATTCTTTGAGCACTAATATTATTTGATTGCAAATAAATACACAATGCCTTATTACTTGACTGCATCACAAAATATTGATAACCCCATTGTTCTTTAAATGTTCTGCGGTCACTATCTACCTGTTGCTTCCTTTCCATATTTATACAAACCCACACAAAAGGCACGTAACTTCAAATAAAAATACTACTAAGGAAAGCTTTCGTTTTACTTTTAAGATCTAAGACAATGTTAATTACATTCAAGCAACGAAACATCTATATTTTCATTAAACTGTAGTCACAAGACACAGTAGTCGTACTATATTTAATTTTTTATATCGTACTTGCCCCTCCAAACGAACATTTGGAACTGTTCAGCTTTCGATTTTATTTATACTACGCATTCTGTACACAGAGATCATATCCGAAAACATTCGAACTTTAATGAATCTATCAAATCTTGATTTGAAATTTGCACGTAATTCAAAATTACAGCATGTTGGTATAAACTAGCTAGGTCTTGGCTCTTAGAACTTAGTAAATGATTCAGTGTAGTTCTTACATTAAAAAGTTTGGAGACCCCTACTTTAGACTATTAACTCTATATTATATGTGTTTTGCCTACCAACTGCTCTGATGCGGAAATCAAATGTTTGATAAATTCTAGACAATGGGTCTTTCCTAGGATCATAACCATATTTGCACCACATTATCCTCCAAGGACCGTTATGAAAATGGAATGCAACTGCTGGCAAAATGAATTTCAGTTGTTCTTTAGGTACCTCAGAAAAATAAAGAATTGCCGCTCTGGACCATATTGGTCGCTTATCAAACAACTAAAAAATGTTCATTTACATTATAGCTAAGGAGAGTGCAGAGAATTCTGTGTATAATACGCATAATAAATTATCCAGTAACATATTACTTACAGCTTTAATTTTATCACATGCTCCTGCACTAGTATATCTTAAGTTTAAAAACTGTAAAGCGAGCTTTGGTGGTGCACTAGGGACATTAGCATCGTAAAAAGAGCAAAATAGACCACCATGGCCACTTTTCTTAGATATTATTTTTTGATCTATAGAATATGAATTCTTCCGTTCTAACTCTTGTTGTCGCAACATTTCCGCATATTCAGGCTTAAATCTACCCTCATAAAACTTACTTCGATTAAAGTATAAATGATTTGAAGGGTTATCAAAACGTGAAAATATTGCTGGCAATAAAAAGAAGGGCATATCATCTAATTCTGTGCCACTGAAATTTCAAAGTAAATATAGAAATTATGTGAATAGACATATCTAGATTCAAACTTTTAATATTAATAACAAGAGCTATTAATATTGTACATATTTTATATATCCTGTGAAGAATGATGTTCTAGTTATATTCTTAATTTTGAACAAACGACACTAAATAGAGAACCATTTTGAAGAAAAAAATACACACGTTTCAGAGTAGCTAACAAATAATGTGTATTCAGTTTATCGCAAAGGTTTGGGAGCACTAGTTAGCCAACATTAAAATCAGGGAGTTGATAAAATAGTACAAGGTCATATCCACACTCTTGCAAAAAATAGAGACCAATTGCTGAAGAGCATTTGTCAACTCATCAATGTAATGCTAGTGTCAAAATACTTACTGGTTCCACTTATCTTTCACTGTCTAATGCATTTCTCTAACTACAGTAGAATTGGTAGTACAGCTTAAGGCAAAAGTGTTAAATTATAGTAATATAGGAAGCAATAAGGTGCAGTGTTTGTTACAGATTGCATTTTAGTTAGTGGTAGTCTATTAATCACCTCTGGGTTGCATTCACCTTTGAGGTGAGTTGTTAACCGATTACCTGAACAAAAATTGCTCAAGGGTCTGGTTAAAATTTACGAACGAGTAATATTACTAAGTCATATAACCCTAATTATTTGTTTTGGTGCTATGTCAAAAAATGACAAGTATGTTTGATGTAAACTCAAGTTCGAGTGATGATGGGGAGAATATAGAGTTCCTGTTTGCAACAAATGACAAATTTAACAACTTCATTTGGAGCTGGATAGACTGTCAGAAAACGTTTGCACGAAAATTTGAATAATGCCGTTCTCATGCTTGATATATTGCCCCACAAATATGAACGACTTGGTGTAAGAGCTTGTGACCCAAACGTTGAATCTGAGTGTAGCTCTGCATTGTTTCATTCTATTTCCTTATTTGCAAGTTTCACCAGCATAGGTAGATTAAATCAGTTACAATAATTATTTAGGATAAATAACTAAAGTAGTAAAATCCAAAATAGTAAAGATTAAAAAAGGATATGTGGTGCCTGTGACCTACTTAATGTATAATTGATAATATGGCACTCGAACCTGCAATAATTGGTAAAGTAGCAGTAAATAACAATGATGATATGATACAATTATATTGCTAATTCTTACAAGGTAAATTTTGTAAGAGAAATTTTTATAAAAATTATGCAAATACTTTTCTTAAAATAGTTCTTGTTTAGTAAGTAATATCTATTCAAAATTATGAATATAACTTGGAGACATCTGATATCAAGTACTCACAAAAGCCATTCTTTTCCTTCTGGAACCTTTTTTGGAATAATTTGATCATATATATATGTTAGAGAAGACTCGGCATTTTCTTCTTCTTTTGTAGTCAATGGTAGATATTGAAAATCACATAATTCTAAAACACTAATATTCATTTACTTTGCCTTTAGTTTTATGTTACTATTACTATTAAAAGAATAAGTTAATGCTGTAATTCCAACAACTTCATAATCGTATTCTTGTTCTCCAGCTACATTTGATTCTTTTGGTATCAATTTAACTAAAATGCCAGGCTTTTTATCCAAATCTGAACAAGCAGGTTTGGAATACTTATCTTCTGGTCGGAATTTTAAATTCAACATTTTTCTTTTGATGCTGATGTTCTAAGATAGGAATATCTTTTATCACTTTTATGCCTATTTAACATTTGGGAATTAACTCACTTTCTCAATTTCAGTCATTCCGCCAAGCGTTTCAACCATTTTCTCTACACTATTTACTATGCCTGGATAGTCAATACATACTAATTTAGTACTGAAATCATGTTTTCCTGAAAGCGGGTAGGTATTTTTCTCCGAAGTATCCATATTTGTGCAAATTCTCTATTCCTTTCCTATTCTTTCTAAAGGTTCTCAGTAATTAAGAGTTTCAAAATTTGTGTTGAGTAACTCACATTTTTATTATTTCAATTTGAAAATTATTGATGGAGGTTTATATAAAGCACACAACATAACCTGCAAAAACATTAACAATTTATTATTTATACTACAAACTGATGCAGGATTGCCAATGCTTCCAAGGTTAATATTAAATCGGCCAAGGGCGAATACGACCGAAGACGCAACGTACTACTTCGTATAGGCGCGATGTTGACAGAAATTTAAAAGACCTTAAAAAATTAACAGAGAAATCTCATTATTCATACATAATTTTAGAGCAAAATGATAATGGTTAATTCTGTCCATCGAAATGAACAACAAAAATTTGTGTAAATAAACCACACGATCGCCAAAACTAGAAGATGGAAAAAAATATAGGAAAAGTTGTAGCAAATAGTCCCAATGGCACGCGCAGAAAATCTAGTTTTTCTCTATTCGGTAGCTCGGTTAATGATAAGAATCATACCTTCGAAACACTATGTCCCGAATAGATACTTAATTTGTATGGTGTAAAATAAAATACTTGTGCTGTGATTGCTCACTATTGTTTAGTAATGTAATATTGGTTGTCTATACAACTAATACTCTAATTTTTTTAAATACATGTTTTTGATTATTAATTGAACTACATATTAATTTAATCATTTTATTTTGTCAAATATGCTAGATGAACATTTTATAAAGAACATTTTAAGATAATGGAACAGTTTAAGGCAAGAAAATATGTCTAATTCGTATTATATTATTTTTATATAAATCAATAATGCCTCAGCTTATTTGCGACCTCATTTGGTGTTGCTAATGCACAACTTAATATAGAACATAGCGGATTGGTGCCTGGTGCGGATAAAACCATTATTCTGATAGCACAACGTTCCATTAGGTACTTCCATTTCAAATGGCATTTCTCGGCATCTGTCATACGAGAAAATTGCTCAACCTTAAAATGATATTTTGATAACCATAAAAGAACAAATCTGCATTAGTAAACCGTTACCGTACAATCCAAAACGTTTTCTGCTATCGTTCCAGTTAATCGACAGTTTACAAGTGAACCTGTATGGTCAGATATGTTTATTTTTAAATCAAATTTAGAATCCAATTCGCTCAAGTCCCCTTCTAAGTTGCATTCGAAATTTTCACAAAATTTTTCATTATTTGGTACGAGTACTTTGCACTTCGAACTAAAAGCATTTTACCTTCATTAAAAAAAAAAAAACTCGGCTTTTTAATCACCATCTGGTAGTAACTATTTTTGATAAGCCATCAAGATCCAAATGTGTTACTAAAACGTATAGCAATGCAGTGAAATGGCGATCAGACGCATTAGTTTCTGTAGCAGGATTAGATAACATTTCCATTTTGTCCAAAACTTGTCTCACGCTCATGACATTCTGGATGGAATTTGCTGAATTTAACAAGTAAAAATTGTGTAAAAATAATAAATTTAGACTTACTACTTCCAATAGCCTCGGAAAGACGCTCTAATATTTCAGTAGGTTGAACTGGAGCTGTTATTGCATAGCTTCTTAAATTATTTGCTTCAGCACCCACTGGATTTTCTGTTATTATAGTTTTAGGTGATATATTTGGTAGAAAGGTTTTATAAAAATTATTATATTCAATTTTCATGTCCGTCATAAAAAGTATGGTGGACTTAGGTGTCCAAAACCCTGCCCTAAAATTAAAATGATCTACTCTTTCTGTTTCGCGAAATATCTTTTACGTACTACCCCTGGACAGTGTTAGAATTAAATTTAATGCGTAGAAAAATTGGCAAAATAAAAGCTCAATTATTTAATGTATCTAGTAACTAAATGCATAGCATGGGCTACGTAATCTACATTCTTGGTATTTAAACCCCCTATAGATATTCTTCCTGTGGTACTGAGAAAAATGCTATGTTCGTCAATGAGTCTTTTAACTTGGGTTTTTGATAAGCCAGTTAAGCAGAACATTCCACATTGTTTAACAATATGATCCCAACTTCGTATTGATCCTTCCTTTTGCAGTTTCGTTTTTAACGTTCTTCTAATGGAAATTAGTCTGTCGGACATCATTTTAAACTCTAACTTCCACTCTGATTTAAGGCCAGTATCGCCCAATATCTTTTCAACAATTCTAGCCCCATGTATAGGTGGGTAATGATACATACTTTTAATGATCGCTTCAAATTGAGATAGAATTATGTCCCTTTCTTCGGCAGAATCCGCAGTAAGAATTAAACAACCGGGTCTTTCGCCATATAGACCCATATTTTTTGCAAAGCTTTGAATTATCATACACTTGTTCCCGTCTTCGATGAATTTACGTACAGAATAAGCATCCACTTCTATATGGCCAGAAGCGAATCCGTGATATGCCATGTCGAATATTACTAGAAGATTTTTTTTCTTGACAATATCGGAAAGTTCTTCCCATTGGCTTCTGTTTGGGTCGACACCGGATGGGTTATGGGCGCAGGCATGGAATAAAACTATAGCCCCATCAGGAATTTTGTGGGAAACATCATCTACTATTCCCTTGTAGTCCATATCAACAGCTTTGTAATCATAATACCTGTACTGATCATACGCCAATCCGGTCTCTCTCGCTAAATGTTTATGATTTCCCCAGGTTGGATAAGGCAGAAAAACAACCTTCTTCCCGGCATAAAAGGCTTTAATAAAATCCAAAGCTAACCTCAGAGAACCTGTTCTAGATATGCATTGCACAGAAGCTAATAAACCGCTCTTTATTAACTTCGAATCTTTACCTAGCGCCAATTCCTCACACAATTTCCTGTAGCTCTCGTATCCAATAGGAGATGTATATTCTTTATTCAACCTCATAGCATCCAAAAGTTTTTCAGCTTTCTTTACGCATTTCAGTACATACGGTTTGCCTTTATCATCTTGATAGGTACCAATCGCTAAATTCACTCTCTTCGGATTTTTGCAAATTTTATAAGCCTCGGTTAAACCATATATGGGGTCTGGAGGTCCTAATGGAATTTTTGACCAAAAAGATTGTCGCCGTAGTGGTACGTAAATAGGTATAGAGAGTTTGCATAATCTGTAGCGCATGTTTCTACTTTATACTTTAGATTTTAACAACTTTTGGTCGTAGTATTTTTGACATATCTAATTGTCATTATTTTATTTCCCAATATAAACATGTATGTCATACATATTGTCCCATTTTAATATCAGCTATATAACCACATCGAAGTGGTCTATGGGAAAAACGTAAAGCAGTATACTTGCGTATGCCATTTGAAATTTTCTGAGAATATATCATGTAGGGCTTTCGTGTGGCTGTTTTGGAATCTAGGTGGCGGTGTTTATAACTGTGTTAGCGAATGATATTTGTACCAAAATGTTTTTTGTGCTCATAATGCGTTCTGTATTAAATTAGTGTATCAGTTGTTGGAGAAGAATACAAGTTAAGTTCTATAGTCTTTTATAATCAATAAAGATGGAAGATGGTATCTTAGTAGTGAACCTTATTTGGTACGGCACATCGACATGTAGCAGAGGCTGTAAATTTTAACAGTACATGTGAAGTAAAAGAAAGACATTCCGGTTCCATTAAAAAAACGACTGCTATATACAATTAATTTCTTCTCATGTAAGTAACATCAAAAAGACATCCATCAGGTAAACATGATCAAATTGTAAGAAATAAAAGCATGAAAATGAACTCATTACCCTTTAAGGTTGCTGTGCTGTTACAGAATACCTCAACTAGTAAGAAAAATACTGGACCCACGATGTGCTTTTGCTGATGCATCCAGGTGTGGTTTGAGGCTATATCTAGAAAATTAAAGGTGTGGAGAAGCTCGAAAATCATTTGACAACGGTTCAGAAAGTTGATTGGTACTAAGGAAGGATTGCAATGGCTTGGACTGGAATTGGGATTGATGGCAGAGCTGACATATTTTGTCATTTGACATTCTAGCAGCCAATACATATTGGGTCACGATTCTACAGCCACTTATTCTTCCACAGCTGGAACATACAGGGGGTTCTCACTTATGCGTAACAATGCTCGACTACATGTTGCGAGGACATTCGAAATTTTTTGGAAGAAAACAGTATCACGCCATTACAGTGGCCAGCACAACTCCTCAACTTGAATCCTATAGAACTCGTGTGGGATATGCCACAAAGTTGTGTCCTAAATCAGAGCATGGTATTTCTAACAAAAGAGGAGCTTTTAAATTACTTGCAAGACCAGTGGAAACAAATCGAGCAAAATTCAATAAACAATTTAGTGAGGAGTATGACCAAGAAGTTCCTTGATGTGATTAACACGAGAAGTGGTCATACACTGTATTAAATGTGTAAACCTTTCATTTCCATTCAGATTACGTTGTAATTTTGAAATTTAATTTGGTGCATATTTTCTGAGCATCCTATTATCGAAAGTATCATTTTGGTCTACGTTATACAAATAAAAGTTTCTTGTTAAACGTACTATTTTATCTAATTATTGTGTTATAATATTCCCACTACGTGTAGTTCGTTAAACTTGCCCTTTAAGCCATTTTGATGTGCGATGAATAATATGTTTATTTATTTGAAACCCTAGTTTAAGAGGAACGAAAGAAAATACCTCGTTATTAAATCTGGATCCCATAAAGCAACTCTAACGCCAACAGGGCATGTATGATCGAAAACCATAACATCTCGCACTTGTTGTTCAATTCCTTCCCTTGTCTTAACACTCCTTACAGTACCGATAGTTTTAACAGCTACTAATATGTCAACAAAATAGCCCACTACAAATTAATATCTTCAAATTTTGTGATAGCGAAACACTGGTGCGTTCCATATTACAGTTTTACATAGTTGTGGAAATGGTACGAGCATAGGTGAAGTGGTAAGAGCAAGGCATGTGTTGTATAATTCACAAGTATCACAGTAAATTCCACACCACACAAATTAATAATTTGTTTGGAACGCAGCGTTTCAAGAGCACAAGGACTCTCATTGTCAACCAAGTTACCCAGTTCATGTGCTCTTGAAATGCTGCATTCTCAATAAATTATTAATTAGGGTGGTATGGAGTTTACTGCGATACTTGTCAATAAGTATTTTAATAGCTAGCACTATGTAAAATTGCACACTTGAACAGCGTTCACTTTGATAATATAAAGGAACATTACCTCTTCCAGAACCGCTAGTTTGAATATCAGAAAGAGTAACAAATCCAGCTAAAGGTTTTGTAGGCAGAGAAAGTAATCTGTGATAATTTAGATTGCCAGAATGCATTACAATGTTCGACTGGGTTTCATAAAGTACTAAATAATAGGGGGATGTTACCATAGGACGATATTGCTCACCATGTGCTTCCATATCTCTAATTAATATTCTTGGCTTAGTTATTTCAACTAAAAAATGTACATTTATGAAGTTAAATTATTATCTTAGTTAGTCCATAATTGTGCACGTTTTAAAGATATAGACGTATTTATGTCTTGATGATAAATAAAATTTAGATTAGTAGGTACAGCACTCTGTAGGTACTATTGTAATTGCTAAAATTCAGTACTAAAACTAAAAACAATGCAAAAAATATTTCATAGAATTAGATTTATTTTTGCATGCCATTGTTTTACTAAAACTTTGTAATTAGTAATTTAATAAGTAGTTTTACTATGGAAATAATTGCTGTAAGTGTTTCTAAGGAAGTTATTATTAAATTATTACTTTTTTACTATCATTAGTTTTCTGATTCATATGAAACCAAACTATAGGCATATACATTAAAAAATTACCAATGTCTCCTACTTGAAAATTACTGCAAAATTTTAAGATCAGATCACCATTTCCCCAGAATGTTACATTAATATAATCCCATGGAGAATCCCTGATTGTAAAATTCCAAACCGCTCTGCTTTCGTTATTTTTTGAATTGTTAAATCTTCGTGGTCGTTGTTTAGAAATTATTATCGCAATAATAAGGGCGTTGTTAAGGTTTGGATCTAATTGTTGCAAGGTTACGCGTTTTACGCCAATACTATTCGTGTTGGTTTCCATATTAACCATCTAAATCTATGCAAAGCCTAAAAATGTAGTGGAATATAGAGTTGTACAGTCATCTACTAATAGGTTTACTGAGAAATCGCTAACTTGCTTTACAATTGTCAAATATTTAAATGTAAAACTGCAAAAATGGCGGCTGAGAATCTAACTAATAGAAAACTCCAAATACTTGAGAAATAATATGAATATAGCTTATTATATCGAACATTTTCATCATCATCAGTTTCCTAGATACGTTTGCTTTATATGTAAATATGATTGTTTTTCTCTATTTTCAGTTTTTTCGCAAGACTACTTTTATAGATACCAGATTCCCGTACTTATTTTTCTAGTAAATTCTGTTTATCGGTCTATTACTAATATATTCCAAGATAATAGGGCACCCTATATATTTTTATCCTATCATCATCTATTAAGCCCATTTTATGTTAATTTATTGATAATTATTGAGACCATATTACTATAGTTTATGCCAAAAAGAGAGAGAGACAAAATTCTGAACAGACCCGCAGCCCAAATTACAATCTATAAATTTGGGAAATCAATTTTAGGCGGTAAACGTAAATCTGTCCGAAAATAATCTGTACCAAATAAAATTGTATATGGATTCTTCAGAGATAATTCTACAATTAAGACAACATCTCTTTTAGCAATGTTATAGGTTAGATGCACACATAATACCTTAAACATAAACTCATAATATATTAGATACAAAATTGCAAGTTATTTTTGAACATGAATATCTATATTGTCGCAATTATTAAATGGAAAGAATATGCCGTTCGTGTGTGCGACTGCTAAATCTTCAGTTTCTCTACCATTTGCATATAGTGAACAATCCATTAATTGTTTAGTATTTGCCACATTGCTTATTGAAACGTGACATTTGTTGACACGCTGTCTTGTTTTCGTCATCTAAGATACGGTGTAAATGTAGGAGTTACATTGATTTTTTAGTAAATCTGAAAATTTGTTCTTACATTTTTCGCTATCTCAAAAACCAATAATAATCGTAATAAAAGTATTGATTTATTTTCGTCTTTGATGATACTGTGATTATGTCCTTACTGGTTATACTGTGGTTATGTCCTTAATGGTTATACTACTGCTAAAATCATTAGAACGCTTGCATCCATTCCGTATTTTAATATTATTGAACTTTCGAAAAATTTAAGAACCCAGTTACAGAGTATATACCATATCAAAAAAATGCTGAATTATGTAAACAAGCGCCAGAAATGGTCAATTCTTTGATCAAGTACTATGATACTTATCAGTTGTTGGAGAAATAACTATATTTAATTTTAAGTAAATGAATTTAATTGCGTTATATTTATTGAAAAATACATTGTCTTTACAATTTGCAATGTTAGCTTCGAGTATTTGCCTTTGTTTTATTTAATGGAAAGTTTAAAATTGATATTACAATTAAAAAATAATGTTTTTAAAATTTTATTTCCGAAAATAAAAACGCGACATAGGAAAAAATGTGTTTTTATAAAACATTTCACATAATTCACAATATTAATAATAAATAATTTTATTTATTTGAATCAAGTACATGTCTTCAATTATATAAAAGGAATAAAAAATAGAATTATTTTGTACAATATTATTCAAAAATGCGTACAATTGAATCAGTAGAACAGATCAATTTGATGCCAAAAATAAATTAAATTTAACTTAATATTAAACAGATAAAAAAATAATGCTGCTCAAAACTAAACGAAATAAAAAGTTCTGAAATAATATTTTAATTATAAAATAACGGAATGGCCATCTGACAAGTTACTGGAATAGTTATGCCAAAAATCGGTACCGATGAAAATAAATATAATACATTTATACATATTGATATAAAATTTATACAATTTGTTTTCAATAAAATGAAAGACATATACATCCTTATGATTTACTGAATACAGGAGATAATTTCCCCTCTCCACACAACCACAAGCACATTCGATCCACTAGGAATGAAAAGAAGAAATCAGCGAATAATACTTGAATGAGTATCATTCGAAACTGGAAAGGAAGAAATGTTAATTTTTGCATGGTATGTGGATTAATTATAGTCTTACATCTGAAGGAAAGTCAATTATTTCGAATTGTTGAGCCAGTTCAGGTACTAAACCCAATGTTAAAGCTAATACTGTTCCTGATGATCCAATAATGCTGTATAGGAGAGCTTTGTTTTGTAATAGACTTTCCATATAAGGATGTCCCTAGAAAAAGTATAATGAGAAGAAAGAAATTTAAAGAGTGTGTAGTTACTCTATAATTAATAGCAAAAGTAGCTATCTGTAGAGCCATTGATATTATATACACAGTGCTGTTAATTATATTAGGTTCAAATAATTCATCTTCTTCCTCCTCAGTCATTAATTTCACTGGAGCAGTCAGATTTTTTGTTTCGTCGCTAAAAAGATACGTTAAATGTGTACGCTATTAATGGACAAAGAACTTACATTGGACTATGTAATTTAGCTTGTTGAACTAAGAATACCAAGCATACAAAATGTACTGCAAACTGAAGTAACACCGTAAGTATTGTATAAGAATTAAATATATTCGGCAAAGGACGTTGCTTTGACAATGTCTTCAGCGGCTAAAAATAAAATTTTGTAAACAAGTGAGCATTTGAAGATATTCTATTTTACCTTTGAACGAGAAATGAAGAGGAAGCAGGCCGCTAATAGTAATCCCTGTAATGTTGCTTGCATGTCCCTTAATTTAATACCATCCAAGTATAATACCGATTGCGTATATGCTAATATAAGAGCGTTTAACGCCAGTATTTTGAACATTTGCAGTGTGGTAACTAAGGTGCATCTTCCTTGTTTGATGATATGACAAACTAGAAAGGAAAAATATTAGTTGCACTCTTGAATATGGGTCATTTCACGTTAAGGGAACCAATTTTAAAGATGGCCCCAGCTCGACCACTTCAAAATTTAATGAAATTTGGTGGAAACGTTTTCTAAAGTCCTTTATGGTTATATGCTAAATTTCAGTTCAATATTTTCAACAGTTCCATTTTTATAATCTCTTATCTTAGCTTCACGCACATTGGTGCAAAAATGCCAACTTTGCGCACACTTTCCGAAAGTTATATAATATATAGGCCAGTACTTTGTAACGTTTAAGCAACTTTTTCAGCTAAATTAGAATATATTGCCGTTTAAACACATTTATATTATATATATATAGTATAACCTTTGTTGAATGTAAATTCAATCTTGACAGTTATGTAATGTCCACAAATGTTGCCCTATGTGGATTAAATTCAATTGTCACTGTCCATGTACATCAAAAGATATGGACTTACAAATTTGGTCAAAATTTTTTGCACCAATTTTGTGAATTTCAAGCAAGGTTAGGCAAAATACGAACAATACAGATCCATTTTTGCAAATTATTTCCACGTTAGATGCTGCCGCAGGTGATTATTTCCCAAACCTTAGCCAACGAAGGCACTAGCGGGTATTTTAATTCTTTAAATGAGATATTCGTTGTTTCTACATTAGACGGCACTGAAAGTTATCCGAAACTGCTAACTCGTACCCATAGCTTTTTAACAAGAAATGTTCTGTAAGTTTACCGTACTTTATCTCTTTTTAAGCGAAAAATTACTTTGTAAAAATGTATGGGTCGTATATACTATCTATTTTCTAAATATTAAAAAATTAGAGTTACTTCGATAGTTATTGTGAAGTAAAAATTTAGATTTATACTGTGATCGCCACAAAGTTCGTAAAGAAATTTATGCGTTATTAAAGTAAAAATCATAAGAGAAGAGTTCCAAATTGCTGCGACTAGTAAAGTCACACATTTGTAAAGTTATTAGACAAGATACTTTGCAAGATAAAGATAGAAATATAAACGTATATGTCATTCGTTCATAACATATCAATAAGACAGACTTTCTACTAATCCCGTGTGTTCAATAATATACAAAACAAAAAACAGAGATATAAGAAAAATGAGATTTCAGTGCCAACAACATGCAGCCCGTAAGCAGTCCTACTGAGAAACGTAATTTTACAGGTTGTCGAATGTAACACACTTGTGATGTTTGGATTTTTGATTGTTTATTTATAATACTTCACAAGTAATTTATAAATCGGACTTTTTTTTAACTAGTACCAATATACTGCCAAAAGAACGATATCTAGTATGACGCTGAAATTCATACATTTATTTCTCGATAGCGTAGGGTTCTTTTCTGATGCTTACAAGTATATCTAGGTTCCATTAAAATTTTATACACAAGAATAGAAAATGTCTGAAATCCTCCATACTTTTCGAAAAACGCATTTTGATTTTGAGTGTTCTCAAAAATTGCAATTTATTCCAAAACAAATAGTAGCTTGTCAAACAGCATCATTACATTTTCTAAAAAAGTGTAAATAAACAAATTTCCATTTAGTGTGAACATTATGATGGTCACTGTATACCTGCATAGTTACATAATAATAATTTACTACTTATTTCAACGAACATTACATCAGAATTAGTATAAAAATCATATTTGCACAAATATACTTACTACACATAATCGAAGACAATTTGCTAGTAAATGGTGATGCGATAGAGGCATCTCCTAATTTCACAATTTTAATTTCCTGTTCCTCCATCTCTTTTTTCAGACGCTGTAAACTGTCTTGAACATTTTGTATGTTTTGTTCGGTATTTCTAATGACGTGATTTTGTCGTCCTCTAGGAGCCGGTAACTCACGCAGCCGTTTTTCCTTCTCCTTTTCCTTTTCTATTTTTTCCTTAATGTCTTTGTCCCTTTTCTCTGATAGCCTTTCCGGAGCTTTCGATAAAATAGCAACACCAACGTTAGCATGTTTTAAAGCACCTACATCGTTAGTTCCGTCACCACACATTAACGTAGTGTAACCTAGGTTTTTAAGATGCACAACCACGTATTCCTTTTGTTTGGGAGCGAATCTTGCGAATATGGAAATATGAGGTAATAGTTGCGAAAGTAGCTTTTGATCGGTGTCCCTTAAGTAATTCAAGCCGTCTCCCGTTATACATAAGTTATATTTTGAAATTAGACTTAAGATATCTTTACTATGTTTGAAAGATTCATTCTGATCAACGGATTCCCATTCCAAGTTTTCTTTGGTACCACTAAGAATGAGCGTTACTTTTTTTTGTGAGAAATTCAATTCTTTAGCGACATGACATGCGGTCAACGGATTGTCTCCAGTAATCATTACAACCTTGTGGGTCGCATTAAGTACTTCTTTTATGACGTTTTTAGAATCTGATTTCAATGGACAAGAAATAATAACGAAGCCTGCGAATTTCAAATCATTTTCTACGTCTTCTCTCACTAATTCGCGAAGCTCGATACTGTTCAATTTTCCTAATTCTTTCCACGCTAAGGCTAATACCCTAGCGCCTCTCCTTGATAATTCTAAATATACTTTATCATAGTTTTCCGGCGGATTCGATATCATACCCTTCAGGACTTCTGGAGCACCCTTAACTGTTGCCAAATAAATGGTTTCCATGGTTCCTTGTTGATTATATCCTGTAATAACTGACATTCTTTTTAAAGCAGATGAGAAGTGGAAGCGATGAAATATTTTCAAAGCTGAAGCTTTCCCTCTTTTTGGTATAACAGCGTCGGCCTTTGTCAAATTCCAGTCTACGGCAGTTAGGGTGGCCTTTTCTAATGGATCACCCACTAAACCGTCCTCCAAATGCACTAAGGAATGACATGTTGCTAAAACCTGTATCGATTCTATTGGTACGTCCGAAAGAGGCGTCACAGTTGCATTTTTTTTTGCTAACGCAATGCCTTCCACAACAAGATTGTCACTGGTTAATGTACCGGTTTTGTCAAAACAACATATCTCTACTTTACCTGCAAAGGGTATTCTGAAAGGTTCTGTACAATAAACACCTAGTTTGGTTAATGCTAATAACGACGTGTTAACGGCTAACGACAATTCGATCGGTAACTCAGGAGGAATTACAGATGTTAATATGAGGGTGCATTCGAGAAAGAGCTTGTACCTATTGCGATCAGGATCTTCGCAGCCTTTGATCCACACATAGGCAGCAGCTGCAATTGCGAATATGAGCAAAAATAAAATAAATCCAAACGTTTCCAAATTATTCGCGGTAACACGTTTAACACCAAACAGAATCGTACGAAGTAACTTCCCTTGGGATGTGTTAAAACCTGTTCTTAGAACATAAGCAACACAGCCATTATCTTGAGCCCTTAACCCTGTTACAGCTTTAGATGGAGAAGTATGCTGCACAACTTTGGTGCCGCCAAAAAGAACGTGCAATTTTCCATCCAAGTCCAAGTCTAAAGTCTTTTTCATATCAAAACTTTCAATAGCTTCTTTCATTTGTGGCACAGATTCACCTGTCAGCATACTTTCATCAACAATGCAAGGCCCTCTTAACAATAATACATCACATGGTACTAAATTATCATGCTGAGATCTTGTTATTGATATAATATCTCCAGGTACTAATCTATCTGTTGAGATAGTTCTCCATTTTCTATTTCGATAAACGAGGATATTGTAGGGTTTGTTACCCATTTTTCTAATCTCAGCCATGTTTCTTAATTGTTGCTGAACAAGTGTACATTCAAATAATATTAACATCATCAACGTAAATATTGAATAATACCAGTATTTGTCTAGACACCATAAGCCAACGCAAAACACTTGAAAAACGAAAAATGGGGCAGCTGCTCGCTCTTTAAAAAGCTCCATGAACTCTGGTACAACCATGTTCAAGTGATTTCTTCCATATAATGATTCTGCTTCTGTGATGTCAACATCTTCCTGGTATCCTTTCCATGACATGTATTCACCAAACCCTTTATCAATCGGAAATTCTAATCCCTTAAAGCACTTTTTTTCTTCAAACCATATATATTTCGTTTGTTGAAACATGAACCATATATCTTTGCCATTCTATAAAAAAAAGTGAAATATACTGCTGTGTAAATATTTATTATAAAAAAAAAGATAGGCAAGGTTTCTTATTGATTTCTGCTTGATTTTCTATTTCTCTCATTTTGTGTAGTTTTGAAAATATATTTTACAGTGAAACTAGTATACTCCCTCTCAAAATTTTTAACGAAAGAAAAAATTACCTGTGCTTTATGTAAGCGTACTAATTCTGTTGATCCATTGTTAGCTGTTGGTACCACCTTTGCTACTGTTGCTTTAATCGCATCTTTTTCCTATGAAATGTTATTCGTTAATTTTTTTATTATGTAAATTGTTTATCTATTTACCGCTTTACATGATAGAAGACAATTGATATGAACTGACCAGTAGCAACATAAGGAACATAATATTTGCAAACAAGCAATAATACCTAACCCAACCCAGCCCCCTTCATAGAATTCAAAAAAACCATATACCCCACACCATCCATATAACCAACTTGCATATAATATAATAAAAGGTAAGATATATCCATGGAATAACGGGTTATTGAAGGTGTACAAATTCACAGATTGTACCAATTCATCTAATTTTGTTGCGGCAGTCATTCTTTAAATTTTAGAACCTTATCTTCTACAAACCATAACATATGCAACACTTCCGACTTGACAAGCCGACTGTCAATTTGGCATCAGTATGGCCAATCTAAAAAAGTAATTTGGCCGTTTTTATGATAGTCCTTTAAAAAAAAATCAAATTTTATTTCAAAATTTTCTGTTATGTTAACTAAATTATGTGCACTTTGAATATAAATTTATAAATTGCTGTGGATAATTTATCGTCGAATGCTAATGATATTTCATGATATATAAATATATTTTGTGTGTAGGAGATATATGAAAGTAAGGGCCAAAAATATTCGAACTTTGGAAATTTATAAAAATAAATTTGGTAAAGGTGCAACTGGTAGGGGTCACTCTCGTATCGTCATGCAACGCGTATAAAAATGGTTTATTTTCAATAACAAACAGATGTATTTCCAGTTTGACGTGCAGTTTGACCTATTGATTGAAATGTGAAACATAAATAACTTTTACAATTATGAGCGACAATAATAAATGGTATTACTTGCCTACAACAATTTTACTTAAAATTTTCGGTTATTTAAACTATAATGAGATCCTCAGAACTGCACTAGTTTGTAAGAGGTGGCATGAAATTGGTAGAGATGAATTATTATGGAAAGAATTGTTTTACTCACATTTCAGGGTAGATAGGACAATCACACTTCAAGGTAAGTGCTATTGTAATAGCAATTAATTTGTGTCAGATGCACTCCTCTTTTACATTTAATTTAGGCAGTTCCTGGTATAATGAATTTAAAAGACTGTGTTATCGTATACCTATTGTTCTAACTGAAACGATAACAGAACATGCAAATCAGGTGTTGCACGTTAGTTTTTCGCACAATGGCAAATATTTTGCAACATGTTCAAAAGATGGATATATTTATGTAAGTCTTTATCAATGTCCAAAAGTAAACATGTAATACTTGAATTATTTTGTATAGGTATGGGATTCTACTTATCCAGCAGCTATCAAGTATTATAGAGATATGAAATCGTTTTCTTGGAAATACACTCAGTATTCACAATTTAACGAATCTGATACGCTGCTATTGGTGTCTGGGGTACATTTCGGGTCACCTTATAGCACTTCAGGAGAAATTGCGGTATTTAGCTTGCAAGGTAATTTAATTTAAAAGTGTTTTATATGTATATTACTTTTTTTGCTTATAGATGGATTTGAGTTACAGTGCAGAGTCGTTAATAAACCTTATGACATTTTTGGTACGTGGTACAGTGATAGGCACCTCTTATCAGGTGATTTACATTGGTTAGCCCATTTGGTAAGCACCTCTGTTTTATGGATTAATAAGGCATCACAAGAAGTAGATTCAGAACATGTGCCAATTACTCAAAATTTATACAAGTTCTACAACAGGAATGCTAGCTCGATAAGGGCAATAATGGTAGCTAACTGTTTACCAAATTCAGAAAATGCACAGGAATCTTCACAGGCTAAGGATGTCAATATTAAAGAAGAAGACGGTGAAGTCTTGGAACACGGAAATCCTGTCAGCCATTGTGATATTAATTTACCAAGTGTTAGCAATCCAAGTTAGTAAAAATTTTTAAGTTTTGCAATAGTACACTTGCCATTTATTGCTAAAATTGTTGATTTGTGAGAATGCGATATGGATGGAGTAGATAGGCTTAAATAATATTTTTATCTGTATTGGAAAAACTAAAGTAATGGGGCCCCCGAACCAGAAAATGGCAGTGATTGTAATAATTTTAAAAAAGCATTATGTAAATTTAACAAGAAGCAAGATGTTTGTAACTGCTGTGAAGCATGAATCTTGGAAAGATGTGCACAGTAGATTTCACATCATCAATAATAATAATTTTTAATAAACTCATTACAGTTTCGTCAAAACAAATCCACATACAATAGAAGTAAATTCTAAAATTACAATTGAAAATATTTATTGATAGAGTAATACTTGTTATTTAGTAGAATTTTCTTTGTTGCTAAATGAAATTGTTATGGGAGCATCTCTTTTACTTCCGGAGGTAACATGTTGTAAAGCTGGATGCTAACGGATGTACTGTTGGTATGTAATCTTGTAAATGGTATATTTAAGTTTTTCACGTGCCTTGTTTGCATAATTTAGTATATATATACGTTGAAGGGTTGTGACCGTTGAAGGTATGTCTGATTTGTAAAGACTCTTACTGAATGCGAAGAATATTCCCATGCTGCAATTCCATACATCACTGTCGAATGAAAGAGTGAAAAGTTTTGCTCTAGTCTCCTCGACTCCCAACAGCCACTTTATTTGTTTATGGCGTAAATTGATTTACTGAGTTTGATGAACAGTGCGTCAATGTGTGGAGCCTAAGTTTGCAAGCTATCTAATGTTATACACAAGTACTTTACTTGCTCTCCATGCAATGGAAAGTGCACATGCATATTTTCTCAGAAATATCAATCAATCAACAACTTTATAATGTTAATATTCATTTTTAAAGGAATCGCTATTCAGCGCTATTTGAGCATGCAATCGATTACATGTATATCTTCATTATAAAGCCCAGTATTGCTTCCAAGTCTTAGTATGGTTTTCTTTTTTAAAGACTGAATATGTTGAAAGTGCCCTTCCTCAGTTTACTGAATCTGTTTTAATTGTGACTTCGTAAATCACTCAAAGGTATTTGACAGTGTAAACCATCAAAGATTAATTATTAAAGTAATGTGGGCAAAACAAAAAGGAATTAAATCATTGTAATAACTGTAGAGGAGTTCGTTATGGAAGCATTCTTGGCCCCTTACTTTTCTTAACGTACTTGTATCTATGTGCAGCTGATACACACTCTATTCTTGTAGTGGATAAGACAATTCATGAAATAATTGTTAGTTATTTTCCATTTAAAAATGAAAATTTGTCTGAGCAAAATAGATTTACATGCGATTACTCTATCCGAAATGATCAATTAAACTTCTTTTATTCGAAACACCGACTTACGCTTACGTAGAATATTTTATTAATACTTAAGATGTTTTTAATTTACCAATGAAAGTAAAAACGATTAATTTACTGCTTTTCTTTAAGAAATATTGTAGATATGGCGCAATTCTGAACCACATGCGGTGACTACATATCTGTATATGGCCCTTGCTTACTTACAAAAGAATTACAATTTTTTTTCAGCACTAAATTATTTGTTACGTCTGTACTCTCATATATCACTTGATTACTGTTGGTAGCAGAATGTTGGATCATAGTTGTGACTATCTTAATTATTCTGTTCAATCGTCTTTTAATTATTTTATATTTTGTTGATGACTGTTAAACATAGTCAAACATTATTTATTTGACTTGTAATGCTAAATATGTTCATTAATTACTCATCACTTTAATAAGCAATAAGACTACTTCTAGTAGAATAGCGACAATAACACTAGTTCGTAACAATAAGTTTCTAGGAAGCCTTTTTACTTGAAAAAGTGTTCCGGGCATTTCTTTTGTTAGGATAGTAATATACCCATATCTGAAAACACAAATCCACAAAAGGGATTACTTAAACACATTAAGAATGTTTTTACGTTTTTCTGATGCACGCATAGCTGAGATAGTAAGTATATTACTACATTGTATTGCACTTGGATTATACGCGTTTAGTGATTCATTCAATTGGTATGTCTATTGTACTCTGACATTGATTTACAAAAGAATTAGTTTAAGTTTCAAAGCAGACAATTTACTGTATAAAAATCATTTATCTTTTAACGAGATCTATTTCTTTATTTAACTTATCTCTTTAGTAAGAAACTATTCAACTATTTTTAATTCTACAGGATGTCTTTGAAATAAAATAAAAAAGTACGGAAAATGAATAGGTGTAATTATATAGAACACAAATACAAAAAATGAGTCAATTATAACGCGACCGTCAGAATTAAAACAATTTAGGAAATTGTAATATCTGCTGCATAAGGATGCAGAATCTGTATACATAAGACATCCATTCAACCAAACTCGCATACACACACGCAGATTACATACTCTACAATAACACAGCTGTCGATGTTGTAAAAACTACAAGATAACACTGTCTACCTTTCAAACGGCATGGTAAGAATTTAATAATATGCTTACGTACGAATATTTTGGGCATGAATAATAGACATTTTTATTTGAAATATCTTTTTTTCCTCACGTCTGGGAAGGCTTTTTCGTAAAATATTTTGGATTTAAGTCTAATAAAGCTAGATCTGTTATAATTTTCACATTTTCTTTTATGGACAGCCTGTATACTATTAAGTTTTTGACTTTTCTTACGATCGCGTTTTTATGTTTTATTAGGCACTTTTAAAATTTCTCAGCAAGGTAAAAATTGTATAATTGATTGTAACAGCAGATATTAATATAAATAAATTATCTTCTTTCGCTTATATAAAAGCTCACACATTTAGCCGACTATGGGACCCAAAGCATTAAAACAACGGAAATAATTTCAACAAGTAAAATAACTATTACGAAGGAGGTTGATGTAATTTGTTATTGGACAAAGAAACTTGTTTGTTTGTCTACACAGCACCTGTTTATATTTTATGTTTTTATTATGACGTTTCTAAGTAAGAACATAATAATAAAACTGGTTTTCTGTTGATTACATATAAGTTAAAAACAAATACGATAATACGAGGAGTGATAACGGAAAGAATAAGTCAGGAAGAATAAAGTAAGAATGAAGGAGAGAGAAAGAATACTTTTTGGCATAAGCAGTATGAAAATAATAAGCTTGAAAAAGTTGGTAACCTGCCAACGAAACGTAGCGCTAATGAAGTATATGACGCAAGATAAATAAATTTTTCTTTCGAAGAGTAATCTGTTACCCCAATTAAAAAAAAATGAGATTAAAGGAAAATAAAGCTCGAGGTCAATACTAACAGCTGTTTTTTTTTTTTTTAATTACGCATCCATTATATTTAAGAGAATTTATTGGTAAAGGAACTACGGTTTATCTTAGATTTGTGTATATATGTATCAATTAAATACAACTTTTAGTACTTAAGTTAATACTTATTACTTAAGTTAATCGCTTTAACGCTATATTACTTCTTTTTTTGTTTTAATTTCATTTTAGTACACATCCCTACACGTAGCTCGCAAGTGTGGCGGAAACAAAGCGACAGTTTCGATTATGCGACCCCTATAAGATATAACGCGGATTACCGGAAGGTAGAATCTCAGAATCACGACGCTTATTGCTACGATAGTGATAGCGTGGACAGTGATATCGAGATAGATGATGATAACAGTAGTGTTACCACCGATGAAGACGATGATGATGATTCAGATGAGCATTCGCTAGGCATAGAAAGCAATGAAGATGCAGATCAAGTCGTACTTAACGATAAGTATCTAATATTTACTACGGGATTTAAAACATATACACCACATCAAATTGGTAAGATTGTATGTACGGTTCTGTTATTATTTTTATTAATTTCGCGTGAAATTTTTAGGGATCAAGAGAATAAAACCGTTCATGTTCCCGAAACGATTGGATCCCGGTCCATCTTTAAAGGAACGCTTAATTTTACAAGAAAAGAAGAAGGAGTTGCTTAGGTCCAATTCTCCACCACCAGAACCAAATTGGACGGATTTTGACGCTGTTGCAGATAAATTCGATAAAATTGATCATTTGATTGACTTACACGGGCACATCATTGGCATGGGTTTAAGTCCAGATCATAGGTGGGCAATATTTCATTGTGTTTTAAGTTTAAAAAGTTGATGGTATTTGTTTTCCTATTAGGTACCTATATGTAAATAGTAGACCATGGCCTCAGGGTTACATTATAAGAAATCCTCTAGATCCACCTCCTATTGCTCAAGAAATTGATATACATGTTATAGATTTGGTTACCTTAAAACAAGTTGGTACAATGTTGAGAGCCCATAAAGCGTATACGCCGAATAACGAATGCTTTTTCATATTCTTGGACGTTTGCGAAGAATATGTAGCAAGGTAAGCCTGAAATTAATGTACATAGTGTCTTAGTTTCTTTGGAAACATAGTAATGTGCAAGAAAGGCATATTATGAGATAAATGAGGAATTTAAAGAGAAAGAATACATACACGTTTTTCCTACATGTAACTTAAAAAAGAAAATTGTCAATGCATTAACAACAAGCAGCCAACCAGTTATACACCAGTAAAGGATTTAGAGTACATCCAACATGAGAACGTGACATTACGCAGAAGGTAAAATTCACTGGGAGAAAATGTAATTAGAATATCAAATGCGTAAGCATCATTAGTTTTACGTGGTCGTTACAAATAATGAAAACAACTTGAAAGTATAAATTGTTTTCATTATTGTTGTTTTGTAAGTAGTATAAAAAGCTTTAGGATATAAAAAAAAAAGAATGGTTATTAAAAGTTTTGTGTAGTTAGCACACGTCAATGGTAAAATTTGCCGCGCAGAATTCGATGTAGTAGTGTTATGTTGCCATTAGGGATACACTCTACCTATACTTATTTTTTAAATGATAAGTAGCTTAAATCATCTTTTTGTTAAACCTTTTTTTATTAATTTTTATGTGATTAACGATTATATGCATATATTGCATTAGCTTTAACTGTTTCCGTTATTACACGTACGATGAATTTCGAAGTCGTAGTATAATTATAAAAAAAATAGTTAAATTTATGTATAAAGGAACTAAACAACGAGCATATAGCGCGATATATTATCGAAATCATAATCAATTCAAGCTTAAGTGCGAAAGTATTAATGATCCTTTCTTGAATAGTGTGTTCTTATCTAGTATTGTTAGTTCGGTCGATCTTTATCGGTCCATTGGAAATATGGATATTTGTCGGTTGATATTGATTTGTATGCATTGTCTCCACTTAATAAATTATTTATTTTTATACCGGTGGTCAGATGTGAGCGAGTTCTTTCTCAGAGATACGTACTTGCGCTAGATCAGATACAATCACCGACTTCGTTGTTTTCTGTTGCCGTTTTCAGACTGAATCGTCCAATCAGGAGTTTTTCTGTCCAATAACGGGTTACGTGGATTGCTTTGTCGTTTGCAATCCACATTTTATCGATGGAGCACGTCGCAGGGCAAAGCGTGTATCCCAGGAGGTGATCCATCTCTTTTATTTCCTCACATTAACAAAGACATGTTTGTTGGTTTATACGAGTGCCACATCGGTTCGTGTTTAGTGTTCTGTATGTCTTCCAGTCAAGCTCGAGCCTGCACAAGAAGTTTCGTTATTTAATAGGGCAGTTGTCAAGCGGTTCCAAGTTGTCGGACTGAAGAAAGTTTTTCCTTGATTTAAGTCTTTTTCGTTCTGTTCTTGACCGTAGAGGACATGACGCTTGTCAAAGGTTTACTTAAATTTTTCGATATATTCTATGGCCTTTTTTTCGCTCGGTTCGGCGAAGTCTGCTGCTTTGTACAGCTTGTTGCCAATGATAATTCTACATATTTGGTTTAGAACGGTAATTATTTGTTTTACATGGTTTGATCTGCACCAAACTGAACACGCATATTCTGCGGTGAAAAAACAGAGTGTTTGTGCGAATGTGACTTAGGGTTTTGCTCCTCATTTACTTCCGACTGGTTTTTGTATAATATATTCCTGGCTACCACTGTCTGGTTTTGTGACAATGTTGTTTGTACGTGAGTGTTCTATCTAAGGTAACACCCAAGTATTTTGGTCCTTAAATATGTTCTAACTCATTGCCTTCCCAAGAGACTGTAAGTTTATTATAGGCCTTGTGTGTATTAAGGAGGAATACGCTCACTTATGTTTTAGCGAATTTTTTCCGATAGTAGTTGACCATGATATTTACTGCATCCTCAAGTTTGGCTTCTATTTCTTTAAATGTTTAACCTTGGACTGTAGCAACAAGGTCGTCAGCGCATACGTAGTGTTTGGCGTGTTCGGTTATGGGCTGGTCATTGGTGTATATGTTAAAGTAGGAGCTAGAATACATCCTTGTGGTAAACCGTTTCTACGGATTCTCCAGTGGTAATAAAATACATGACAATTATTACAATACTACTTGTTTTGCATAAATTGGGGTAACCTATATTTTAATATTTATAATATTTACCAATTGAAATACATAATATTGTTTTTTTTTTAAATTCAAGTGGTGCCGAGGATAAACACGGATACTTATGGGACAGACACTATGGAATCTGTTTGGCGAAATTTCCTCATGCAGATGTAGTGAATTCCGTTGCTTTTAATCCAAAGGATCCAGAAATGTTAGTAACAACTTCTGATGATTATACTATTAAAGTATGGCGATCTAAAGGAAAAGTTAGGCAATTAGGTTTGAATGAAGCCCAGTTTCAACATGGAGTTGAAGTTAGGAAAGGGCAACAGAAAATGAACTATAGAAGAAAGTGGTAATAACAGACGGCATCATTAGTTTTTTAGCTTTAATTGCACATTTGTACTTATTTACATTTTTAATCCGTGTAGAATGTAAATTATTCTTGCATTGAGTATGGACATTTATTTATATACGGTTTAGCTGTATGTCATTTGCGTGTGGTATCGACACTTTTCTACAGGAAAAGGAATTATCTTCCATGCTCTTATATGCTTATTATTTTGGTAAGTTCTTATTCAAACCGCGGCGTGCATGACTAATCATTGTTAATTCGATTTGAAGATTTTATCGTGAACATTTGAATCTTGATTCGTTTTGAATGCGTTTTTATTATATAGAATTTATTAATATTGATGATTGTCTAATGTGGTTAATTGGTGTTTTTTTTATTTTTTATTCATTATGTACATGACACTATTTATTTTTGTCACGGATGTAAATTCGCATGGTTTTAATACCGTCCGCATGGAATGTTTGTTAATTGTGTAGAGTAGAAGAAAATTATATATATATACATATATATTAATATATTCATGTATTTATTTTAAATTTGGAATTTTATATTTGTTGTAATTATTTATTCTAATTATAAATAAAATATTTATTTAAAATAGAGAGTTCGGATTTCAGCACGATTTGGATGTGGTATAAGTTATGCATTCTTTGTCTTGTTAGTGGAGGTAACATTAAATCATAAAGCTAGCCAATAATAGAGGTAACTCATCCAGCAGATTTTTTCAATTTTGCAAATAATTTAAGTTAGTAATTCTGGCAGTATATATGGGGAACTATCTGAGTATGGCGCAGAGAAGTAAACAGTGATCTACGAATGCGTCGAGGACTAACAAAGTTTGGGAACCCCTGGGTACATAATGTATTTTCATACGTTGCCATATCATAAAAATTAGCTAATATGATCTTCATTGCCGGAACTACTTAAATCTTCAGGAAGATCTTAAAAAAATGTCGGTGCGTGTTCCAAAGAAATGATTAGTTTGTGTGGTATGGAGTATACGGAGATACATATCTATCTACTACATGCGTAACTCCACATAATATAATAACTATAAATAGCAAATGTGGAAAGTATAAGTTTGTCTTAAGGGCAAGCTTTAACGAAAGTTAATGGACTGCAGATACTGAAAATTTCTTCCTTTTACATTCACTGCAATATTACTACAGGTACAAGTTACAGTGTATTGTATCTTTCGGAGGTAGAGGTGAAATGACGTGTACATTACGTCATATGTGTATATCGTTTAGTTTCGTTTGGCGAGTCCACATATGCGATTCGAGCGGTGTATCAATATCAGTTTCAAGCTTCGAGTAGATTACAAGTAACTTGTATGGCGTGTATTTCCTGTTGTCGCAGCTATCGATTGCGTAATACACTTCTCTAATCATTCCAACTGTAATTATGAAGATCTCCCCATTCCAAAATTAATCACACTGTATTCCGTTAGGTACAGATCTCGTGTGATGATATGTGAAACAGTCATATTCAACACCAAACAGTAATTGCCACAAAAGATCTTGGAAATTCCACAGATTAGGCTTAGTGCAACCGTGTATACGCCGCGAAATTTCTATAGTTCCATATGAATTTTTGAGCAGAATATTTAGTTTTCTTAATATCTCGGTAAATTATATATCGAAGTTAATGCGTAACTACAAAGAAACAAATGCAAGAGAAAATAACATTAAAGAATTTATTACATTTTATACAGAGAATACTTATAATAATGGTAATTAAAAATAGCGAAATTTCTTATAGGCCCAAATAAAATTAATAAATAAAATAAATACATAAAAAATTATAATTCTTTCTAAACTTAGCAGTGAGTGTTAGATCATCTGTTCAAAATAACTTCAAACATCCGGATATTCATATTGTCTATCACTTTGGTCAATGTTGTAATAGGAATATTATTTCAACACCTCATTATCGCAGATTTTAGTTCTTTGACGTTATCCTATTGTTTATTATTAGCATACATCTTTCTTGCCAATATTCCCAAAGATTTTCGATGGGGTACAGATGAAGTGGGCGAGCAGGCAATAAATTAATTTCATTTTAATGAAACTATTGGAATTATGAGCTACATTGTCTTACTGAAATACTCAGTCTTGCGTCGGAAATTGTTCGCCAAAGTCATTAAAACCATTTGCAGAAGTTGTTATGAGTAGAAACCGCCTAAACTATTACACTATCGCCACCAAACTGTTGTCTCATCGCAACTTCAGTGTTCTTGCGCAAATCTCTTTTAAGGGTGGTTTTGAAAACATTTTTAGCTACCGAAAACGTTTACTGCCGGAAAAAAAATTGTTGTACACGTTTGTTAGTGATAAATTTAAATTAAGTTTTATTTGTTGCGTGGTTACATTACCAGAACAGACTGGCCGAAATATCGATGAGCGCTGGCTTCAAATTAGTTTTTGATTACTCCCCTTAATGCGAATTCCACAACTTTATAAAATTATTGATAAGATGATGGGATCATTCTATTTTTCAGCTATGGCTCGGTTTGAAAACCCTGCCTCTTTGTAACAATTTATTGTTGTCTTTTCCTTCTCGGATAGTAATTTACCTGTCGGCATTTTTGTTAACTGACGTGTATTTCTATAATATACGTTTAACAATAAGTAAAGTTTAAGTAGGTAATTCCAATTCATACTGTTACTAAATGTTTATAGGGGAACTACAAAGTTATATTTAGCTTAGAAATTTCGCCGAGTATGCATTTGCAACTCGTTAATCTAATACTGGAAAATTCTTTGACGGAATACTAGTACGCATTTCTGTTGCAACGTTATAATCTGAGGTCTATGTAATTTATGATAAAATTATTAGCATTTACTTATAATAAAACGTTTAAGATTTTCTAAATTTATTATGTAATTTCAGTATCGCATACATTGTTTTTATAATTTATTACACTACTGCTTTATATGAAATACATATTTTGTGCTATGGCTAAGGAGACAATTATTTAAACAACTGTTGTTACGTTGGTAAAAATATTTACTTAAACAACTGCCATATACTCGTATGGAAAATTTTAATAATGATAGTAAATTAATTTTAATTTTATCACAAATTAATATCTATACACACAGTCTTCACCAACTAAATATCTTGTGCATTTTAAATAGTAAATAGTTTAAGTGTTATTTCATTTAAAGTAATGACATGTAACATTTAGGGAAGATTTTGCATAGGATAAGTTACTTATACCTATAGCTGATCTCTACACTTTAACAACGAATTACAAAAATCCTATATGGAACGTATGTTATATTTATACATAATCAACAACAATAATCCAATTTGATTTGACTTGATTTGAGGAATACAGACTTATTTAGTATTGGAAACACGATTAGAGATACAACTTTTTTTCGTCAAATAATGGAAAGTAGATGAGTCTTAGGCAATGGAAAACGAAGTTCGTACCGAATTTTACTTTTGCCTAGGATTTTATTGTGAAAATTACATCTACGACTGAAGCGATTACCGTCAGATATGAACCAATTCCACCAGTCTGTAAGTACATTAGTAAAATTACCTATAATGAGGGAATTGATTATGATGGAGGAGGATCGGGTGGAGGATTTTGGTAATTTTCGTTCGAAGGTGCCTCCATAATTATTGTGGTTCCACCATTTTCCGTTGGTGTGCAGGCTGTAGCATTAGGATGTTTTCCCTTTTTCTTATCAACATGTCCTTTACAATGATCACAGTCATCGTCGCTATCGTCTTCACTAGAACTGCTTTCGCCAAAATCTTTTGGTTTCTTGTATATACAGCAACCTATTAAAAATAAAGTAGCTGTTAAACACCGTAAGGTAAAGTAGAAATGGATTTACAGTTCAAAATTTTAAGAAGTAACAGCTTTTTAATATTTATTTTTAAATAAAACTTACATTTTGATTTCTTTCTGTTCATACATTCGTTATCCACCGTCTCCGTTGTCCATTGTACTTTCCTACTGTTCCTGGGTTTCCGCAGCTTTAAATGTAAAGTGGGAACATCACCATCCTGAAGAAAGAATGGTAGATATCAAGAAGATGGTAACAAGTAATCAAAAGATTACTTTCTAGTAACAAACTTTAGACAATGAGAATATAACTGCAAAAGTATAGGAATTTTATTTTAATTTAGAAAGTTTCAATTGTTTATCTTTAAGCAACCTTTTTTCGTATATTACGTTTTTAATCTTTATAACAGAATATTAATCGTCATTGTTTATTCAATTTAGAAAATACGATAGCATTGATGTAATATTCAATATCAGATGGTCCGATTCGCTAAATAAAAAGTCTAAAGGAAATCTTTACAGAAGTAAACATAGTAACAGAGAAAACATGTGTTTATTCTCTTGGAGTTTTAGGGATTCACCCAGATTAACCCTTTCGTTACTTCAGACTTGCATTTTTGCTGTTTGTTAAACTTACATTAACCTGGCGTAAGTAAGGCTGCTACTAATAAAGCTCGAAGAAAACTACTACTAGAAGAGTAGCTGCTGCATGGTACGCTGCTGTAAGTATAATTTCCATACTAACTATGTGTAGCGCAATTAGAACCTGTGAATTGGCGTCTTACCAACTGCATTGTACTCATGCAATTGGGATTAACAATAAAATGTTCTCCTTTGATGACGAATCTTTTATTTAGATGCACATGATGGATAGCAAAGTATCAGGCAGTGTATGGTAAACAGAGATTGATAATGTTTTGTTACGCGTTATGTTTCATTGGAAGAGGATCATTTGTTGGTTTTATATCTATATAGTGCAATGATAGCCGTCTATGACATAAATAACAGGATTATACGTTTGTATATCAATGTATATCTAGCATTTTTTCCAACAGGGTAACGCTTATCCACATACTGTTCTTTAAGGTTTTTAGAAGCGTCCGGTGTGTGATTATTTCCATGGCCTTCGCAATTTCTGAACCTATCACTGATGACAATATATCTACGTCGTACTCTCCATAGACATCAGCTGTCTTATGCGATGAAATACAAGTCACCTAGAATGCAATATCATAAGAGGAGATGGATGCTATCACAAGTATGCCAAGAGTTGTCCAGGAATATATTCGTTAGGGAAGTAATTATACACTAATTTACTAATCTAACTGTAATCGAAAAAATAAACCATATTTTTGCTTGAAAATTTTATCGTTTATTACTCATATTAATCTCCATATATGTATCAATTTTCTTTGAATTCTTGTTACTTTTAGAATGCGATTTAATAATGAGCAGTACACAAAAGAAAAAAAGTGCAAAAATAGGTATCAGAACAAAAAAATACAGAATATTGAAAGAATAACAATTAAGTAGCATAAGTAACGAAAACTTACTAAAGTAAAATCTAGAACAGTAGAAATGGGAATATTACAGTGATTGTGATTTATTTATGACAAGATTAGTAACTAATTCCTAGCATTCGTTAAGAAATAAGTCAATAATAACAATGATATGTGTTATCTGCTACTTTTTATCAATAACGAAAACACCTTGTATTTATAAATATATGTAGGTATTAGTAAGTAGGTGTTTCATCGTCCTTTTTTATTGTGTCGAATAATTGTCACTGGATATATGTTCTTATTAATTTTCATCTTGTACAACAACGCTTATCAATACAAGGCAAATTTGTTTGAAATTGTTATGTATGTATCGTTTTCAAGTTTTAATACATCTTGACATTATGCCAGGATGTAACGTTTAGTTTGTAAAATTTTCGAACATAATTCATTATTTTGAGCATTTTACAACAGTTTTTTGTCTTTCAAATGCCTAATATATTAATACTTTTCGCCTAAAATATTAATAATTTTCAAGGCAAAGTTGTGGAAAATAAAATGAAATATACGAAAATAAAATATATGTATTTACAAAAAATAATAACAAAATGGTATAAAATCTTTGACTTAGGTCTTTTAAATATTTCACCTGAATTACAGCTACAAACACCCTAAATTATGCTAAATTATTATTATTATTATTATTTGTTATTGCTAAATGATGTTATTACCAACACTATAATGTAGGTCAGCAAAGTAGTAGTATGTTTAATATTAAGCCAAAAGCAATTAACAAAAAGAAAAGAATTGAATAATGCATTACATTGAAAACTAAATTTTACTTTTTTTTAATTAACACGCTTGATTAAAAAAAACCTATGAAAACTTGTGATAAAAAATTATTGTGAAAAAAATCATAGTAGGTCTGCTGTATCCTGCGCAAAAATAGAGACCAACCTTTTGGGAGTGTCGCAAACACATACAGCTACGATTTTCTTTGCATTTAGTTGCTACAAATTCTTTTTATTAGAAAATAGCTGTAATAAACGAATTGTTTCCGGAATTGGACCGTGTCATGATAAAGTAAAGCACCAAAAATATTTACTATTCAACCTGAAACATCCTGTATACGTTGGGGTGTTCCATTTGAAATACAAAAGTTGTTTTTTGGTTTGTTTCTGGTTTAATCAAGAGTGCCCTAAAGTCGACGATATGAAAAAAAATATGATAAAATTACAATTTTCTTGCAATTTCCAACGTATTAATTTTTGAAAAAATATCGGTCCTGGAGGGGACTTGAACCCAACATCTCTATATCTCCGGTATAGCATGCTACCAATCGCATCACGAGGCCATTGAATCCAAGTCGCCTTAAATCCCCTAGATGTCACGATACCAGTAGATATCTTGTAATATCTCACGGACACTATTACTAAACGGTAAGTGCGTAATAGTTAAACTAACATCCCTATTAATACTAATATTAATATGAATATAAATACTAAACCACCGTTGGCATTAGTAATGATAAAAAAATAGTTCACCGAAATTACAGGCGCTATTTTTGTTATTTTTAGATATTTATGTCATTATCCAATAAAAAGTAAATTGAATTAAACGAATGGAAAATATTTACTTGATACGTTGGAAGAATATAGTATTTGTTTTGGTTTAGAATATGGAAGACATACTATCATTTTTGCACGAGGAAAGCGTATTCATATAAACTTAAATGCGTAATATTTTTATTACTCATTTTCGAACTATATATGACAATGGAAATTATTGCGTAAACTTTTAAAAATACATAGGCTTCCTATTACAAAAATGCTGAAACTTTTTCTTAAGTGCATCATGCAACCCTTTTACTGTTTATAAATGCTATGAAAATTGGACAAGAACGTTATTTTTTTTTAAACGCAAGTGTGCCATTTTAATTTGGCATATCTAAGCAGTTGATAACTATTAACTGATACGATATCAATTTAGATGCTAACAATATTTCTAGAAACCGCAACGTGTTTTTCAAACGTGTTGTAAACAAACTAAACACTTATTTAATAATTACGAAGCATTGTATAGGATTAAATATTTATCTACGCAACTGAATTCCCTCTGATTATGGTTTAATTATTTATTAGTCGTAGATATTTAATACGAAATACGATCAATACTTTAATCGAATCTTCCTGATAAGTGTGTAGTAAATGATTGTAATTGAAAATATACATGTTAAAATAACGTGTATATTTTCAAAATAACGTGTATAGTACATCTGTACTTTGTAAAAAACATGCAAGGCTGTAGCTAATTATTTATAATATGCGAACTATTTATAAAGAAAGCATAACAAACATACTGTTCTATTTAAAGTAGAGTTCATTCAATGCGTCAAACGTGCAATACGTTGCGAGTTAGGAATAGTAAGAATGTGTGGCTATATTTAAAATGTCAATGTCGATTATGGTCAATCATCTACGTTGTCGTTTCCTTATAGGAAGCGACTTCTTAATTTCCATAGTCATCAAGGTTACTTTGATATCACTACATGTTTCGTAGCATGTGTTAATGCCATTATCACTATCTTGGTAATGAAAGTAGAAATGCGTGTAAATAATTGCGGGTTTACATGGTATTAAATTGTACATGATATGTAGTATACCTTAAAAAAATAAATATCCGAATTTGAGCACTTATTATTAAGTTATTTTTGAATTGGATCAGATAAGGATACTGTTCATTAAAATGTATAATACCCTTGATGAAAAGGAAAGTTATCGGTATTTATATTAAACACATGTATAGCTTACTTAAGAAGAAAACAAAATTACAAACGTAGAAATTTTCTACTAGAAGGTTAAATGCAAATCTCAAATTTAAATTGTATATATCAATATTAATATTAAGAATATCTTTGAAAACTTCACAAGTTCAAAGAAACACTTTAAAGTCAGAAAGAGCAAGCAATTTTGATGACCCAAAGATACAACTTCATTGGTATCTGTGGAATGTTGACCTGTTTTTATATTAAAGTTTACTTAAAATGCAAAATAAAGAACAAACCCTGCTAATTTGCAGTAAACAAACCCGTAATAAAATTTAATTAGGTAAATGAGAACAACCTTGGTCAATCATACTTCATGAAAAATATTTTACACTTATAGAAAACCTCTTCCCTATTTTTTGTAGAAACTTGTTTAAAGTTTTGATGTAAAATATTTGCTGTTAGGCAAAATGGAGTTTGTATATCTTTAATTTATTTTTTTATTGAATTATTTTATCGACTTTTAATTTTGAAATTCTTTCTGCAGTATAACCTAAAACATTTTTAAGAATTTCACTCGTGTGTTGACCAAGTGTAGGTGGTGGGGACCTTATTTTGTTACCACCAGAACTAAATGTAATAGCAGGTCCAACAAGTTTCACTTTTCCTGCTGTAGGATGGTCGGCTTCTTCAATTAAACCAATGCTTTTAACGTGAGGATCATTAAATGCAGCTTCTAATGAGTTCACTGCACCACAAGGGAATATAGCTCCTTCGAATTTGTTTGTCCACTCAGCATTTGTTTTGGTAATTAAGATGGATCGCAATAAAGATATTAATTCAATTCTATGCTTCACTCTTAGTACATTAGTTAAATATTTGTTGTTTTTTGCAATCTCTGGCATATCAATTCTTTTACACAAATCTTCAAATTGCTTATCAGAACCTGTGCCAATGGTAAAATAACCATCTTTTGTTGGAAACGCTTCGTAAGGCACAATACTTTCATGAGCAGTTCCCCACCGTTTGGCTTCCCTACCTGCATTTAAATAATTAGAACCTATGTTAATTAAAGATGCAAGTTGCGTAGATAGTAAATTTGCGTCAATCTTCTGACCCACTCCAGTCTTGTTCCTTTGAATTAGAGCAGCTAAAATTGCACCATGAGCATATAAACCTGTAGTTATATCTGTCACAGCAACGCCTGCTTTTACTGGACCACCATCTTCAGGACCAGTTATGTGTAAAAATCCTCCAAGCGAGGCAGCAATTACGTCATAACCAGGCCTTTGATTGTATGGTCCTTGTGGTCCGTAACCAGTAATTGAACAATATATTAAATGCGGTGCTATCTTTTTTATATTGTGATATCCAAGATTCAATTCATCTAGTTTTCCAGGTACATAATTTTCGATTAATACATCTGATTTCTTAGCTAGGTCGTATATAATTTCTTGTCCCCTAACTGATTTTAGGTCTACACAAACACTTTTCTTATTACGGTTTAGACAAATAAAATAGCATGCCTCATTTGAGTTGCCAATAAATGGTGGACCCCATTTCCTTGCTTCGTCGCCGCTACCAGGCTTTTCTATTTTGATTATATCTGCCCCCATGTCACCAAGAATCATAGTACAGTAAGGTCCAGCTACTATTCTAGTCAAGTCTATAATCCTAACATCACTTAGTGGCGAATGCTCTTCGTTAACGCTTGTGTTTATCGATCTAAATTTCAATGCACTAGCTATTTTTAATCGTTTAAAATTAGAACATAAGTTTTTTCGTAGCGCGAACATTTTGGTTATATTCACTTGTACGAAATAACGGCTTAAACTTTCAATTGCATGTATTAAACTTTAATAGTAATTGCGCAACGAGAATATTATGTTACCTGTGTATCAGTCGACACTACCGTAGTAATAGTGGTTGAGGTGCTCATTGTAACCTCTTGGTTCTGAGATGAAGTGATAGAATCGGCCATTCTCGAATATTTTCACTAGCACTGACGTAAGTATTTATATTTGTTTAACAAAATTAACTCATTATATTATTTACATTCACTTAATGGCACATAGAAAACGCGATAAGATAAATGTTTTTATTCAGCTGCAGGGAAATCGCAAATGTCAATTTAAATCATGTGTTTGCTTTGCCGGTAACAAGGCTGTCACATGAGCTACCTTACCAACCGGCTCAATTTTCCACTCACGCGCACAATTTTAAACAACGAATTTATGTGCGATTACTTCACTTCAATCTTGCACGAATCCTTTATTAATTGATATTTCTACTTGTAACGTATAAAATGGACTTTGATCTTTATCACATTACTAATTATGTATAAAAATTTAGTCGCTGTTGTTAAAACAATACGTTTATTGGCGGCAATCGGTTTTCATTTTCTTAAAGTGGAATACTTAACGTGCTTAATTCTGCTGATCGGAGACAGTTAATGATAGAGAAGTAACAAGCGCGTACGGAAATATAATTTATTGGTAGATACATAAAGCAACCTCGTTTTTACGTAGCAAGTATAGGTGAACAGACTACGTAAGAATGTCAATGGAAATTTTTGCGCGAACACTTTTTTAAACTGCAGCATCTGCTTAATATTCGTCATTCGCTGGTTATATTCTTTATATTAGTTCCTTCGATAAGCCGCATAAGAAATCAATGCAATAATTCGGCAATATTCTAGGCAGCTTTCAAAATTGTTAAGAATTTTAGGTACTTTTCTTTTGAACAGAATCAATCGGAGGAAAATATGTCTAGTGAAGTGATTATCGATGGCGATTTAAAAAACCCAAATTTTAAATTCGATATAGTCGATTATGCGGTTTTTGGAGCGATGTTACTACTATCTGCACTTACTGGATTGTATTACGGTTGCCGGAATAAATACTGCAAAACTGGCGAGGCCCCGACATTGAGAGAATACTTAACAGGAAGCGGAAATATGAAGCCATTTCCGGTTGCTATGTCTTTGGTAGCTAGGTAAGCTATTTTTTGTAATTTTCAGCTATTACATTAATGAAAGGGAAATTGGGAACAGTGGAACGTTCCTATTTTGGGTTTAAAAAGATTTTATGTTAAACACGTATAGTTGAACTCGCCTTTACGATAGAATGCCATTTTCTTAATTAATAATTTAAGTCGTTCATTTTAAACTAAAGCATCGATTGAATTTAATTAGTTACTTTTAGAGCATTTGGTTTCGTAATTCTTTTTTAGATTGATGTCTGTATACATGTATACGTTTATTTGAAATCTAAATATGCATTTGTTTTTATTAGTTATTCTTTTAATAGGTTTTTCAAATAGCTATTATCGATCATTATGTACAAGGTTTGGTTATAAACACAAAGTTTGTACCCAAATATCGCAGTACAAAAACATTTATTTTATATCAAAAATAAAATATTTATTATACAATGATTAACAATACATATTTTCTGTGTAGAATTTCACATCCTGCATACATGTTTGTCAGGCACTTCGGTCGACAATTGAGGAAACATGTCAGCATATTCCAAAAAATATATTTATTTAAATACCAATGAGCAATTCTTCCGAATATGATTAACCGTTCACATAAGGACCCAATTAAAGAATCAACATATACTCCGAAAAGATTAGCTCTTATGTAAGTGGATATATCTAAATACAATAAACGTCTTTCCGAAGTAAATTTTAATTAAGAAAATATCATTTTTTTGAACACCGTAAGTAAAATATTTAAATAATATTTGTATATTATAAATTTAATATTATAATGTTTTTTAATTATTATATATAACAAATGATGATCATATTCTATTTTAAGGATATTTATGGTTTATTAAATCTTGTTGATTGGTTTTATTTTCCGGTTATGTAATTAGGAAATATTTATTTATTATTATGGTTATTATGGTCACTGAAAATCATGAGGACTGGGTTTAATATAGCGTTAAGGCAGATAAAGAAGTAATATTGTTACAAATTTCATTGATAATGTACTTCCATCGGTCACTAACTATTCTATGAGTAAACCCTTTAACTTGCATTTAAAGCTAGTGGTATTATTTTACATATAAAACACGTTATTAGGTATGTTATTCATACTTTTATACAAATGACAGACTATACATACCTCTTCGTCTTTAGTTGAGTTTTAATCTTTTTCATTGTCTATTATGCAGTTCTGACGTCATTTTATTTAATTATGTTAAATTGTATTCAAGAAACTGATATTTTATAGACTATAGATCTCAGAAAGATACCTTTTGTACTTATAATCCTACTTGAATTTTAATTCGGTATTTCCAAAAGTTGAAGAAATCGTACTATTTATTGATATTTAGATAAATAAATAATTTTTCATTGTACGTTGAAGTAAGTACTTCCTTTATTGTCAACGGAAATATCCAACTAAAACTATATAGGTTGTGAGATTCTATACATGAAATATATGTATATTAATAGTTAAAATTATGCCAAATTTCTCGTCGTAGTGAACATTGGATATAAAATATATGTCTGAGATTATTACTTATGTTCTCTCATTATTTTTTGGTTAGCTTACTTAAATGTCAAATCATAATATTGTCATCAAATGAAATATTAAATAATAAACTATTCAAAGTAACCACCGCCATGTTCAGGACATTCCTCATATCTTTTTCTTACACTAGAAAACACATTTTGCAACATATCATCTTGAATTTCATTAATATACTCTACGCTTGTGTTTTGAAAATGTGCGATATCAGCTATTTGAACTCTATAAATAGATTTTTTAAAGGTGGTCATAAGAAGAAATAGCAAGGTGTAATATACATCATCTTGATGGAGATTTCTCTTCCGTGTTTAAACTTGTTATAGCATATTAATCGTTTCATCTGCTGTGTGACCTAGCTCCGTCTTGTTAAAAGTAACCATGAGTAGTTTCTTCTTCATTCAGTTGATTAATAAAAAGAAATAAAATTTCTTCTAGATACCGGTTCGCTGTTAAGGTACCATTAAAAAACGGACCAATGACTCTCCTATGACTTATAGCATATCAAACACCATTTTTTGTGGATGAAGAGATGTTTTAACATAAGAATTATCAGGTTTTTCTGTAGACCACATTCTCATATTCTGAGAATTGTCGTAACCATTCGTCGGAAAAAAATGTTTTGTAAGTTGGTTACTGTCGAAATTGTTTAAGAACCATTGACAAAATCTTATTCTTCGAAGATGATCAACTTGCAAAATTTCTTGAAACCAGGTCATGCGAAAAGGAAATAAATGCAAATTCTTTTTCAAAACCGTATGAGAAGTGACAAATGATACGCTAGTTAGTTGAGATAAAACTCATACGGAGGTTATTGGTGCATTATCCATAATTTCTTTGACACAATATTTAACGGTATGCTGAAAACTATCATAATTAAATTCTTAGTTTGAAAATTCATCTTGAAATTCTTCCAAACAGTCTCCAAGAGAGTACATCCACTGTTCATCAACCTTTCGTCCATTACGAAAATATGATTCTAATATCTTCTAATTTATATTACATAAATATTATTTAAGTATTTTGCGCTGCTTGTAGTTTTGTTATAGATAACATTTAAAAGATATGTGCCAATGAAGGGGTAACGCGTATTTCGAATGTTTATGGTTTTTATAAAATACAGTACAAAGCAAACAATGCCTACTGTTTATTGTAAAATAACAAACAATATGCATCGGTAATCGTATTCATTAATTCCATAATTTAATTAATCATAAGCATAATATGAATTGCGTACTTCATGATATTTCTTTTTGTAAAATTCGGCTAAACAGTAGTATAATAATGATAATGACTATAACATCTTTTGGCATTATATATATATATATATATATATATATATATGCAGATTTTTACTGTTGTATATTCGTATCTATGAGATCTTTTGCAATTGTGGTAATATCATCTAATTGCTTCACTAGTATTTCAAATGCATCAGTTCAATGTATCGACTAATGATAAAAGAATAGTACAATTTTGTTTAAAAGCGATTATACCTGCATAAAAGTATGATGTAGTATTAGTACCTATTACTGTGATAGTATACTTGTGTCTGCTAACATCATTTATGTATAATATAATAATCACTTATTGTTTATATAATATATAATAATTATTATAAATTAATGTAAAATGTATATATTTTGAATTAAAATAATAATTGGTTTTCTTATCAGATTCAAATTTACTTGTTGCTAAGTTGCAAATAACTAATTAGTAGTAATATAATGTAAAGCATGACATATATTTACAAAAAAAATAATTTGTACATAACTACTTACAGTTTAATAATATCTCCCCTATGTAGATTTATGTAAATCCTTTATTTTGTTCTTTGATGTTTTTTCTTTCATTCGTTGAACTTGATAACTTTTATGATATTAGAACTATTAATGATTGAAACTTCGTATTGCAGAAATATATCGAATGTACAAATTTACTTTATGTTATCTATTTTATCTTCAACTAATCGATGTGCTACCAACTCATTGCCATCCATGTCTGTATACCATGTATCCTTAGCGTTGTTTATTTCTGATGCAGATTTCCACATGTTATAAGATTTTTAATATATACTGTACATAACACTACAACGAGTAATTTTGAAAATTTCGTATATATCTGGTAGGTTCCATTAATACAATCGTACTATACTTATTGAATTCTTTTACTTACGTACTTAATCTAGTTATAAATGCTGTTGCATAAATATTTTATCATAACACAAAAATAAGTTTGTATTTTTTTTTATTATATTCTTACAAAAACATAATAGATTTAATAAGTCAAAACTTTGCTCAAAATGGCTTACCAAATACTTCTTTAGAAAGGCAATGATTGGGTGCATTTTAAAGTAAACTATTTCCTTTAAAACTGACCACATTTTATAGTTCAACAGCTTCAGGAAGGTCAAGTTTACTTCCTGCTGGAAAGTCCAGTGCTGATTTTGAAATATAGTGTAGTAGTCTCATTTACTTATCAAGCTTGTATCCTATTACATAAAAAATAGACTTTGATCAAAAGATTGTAGAGACTGTTGAATATAAATATCCTAACTGATGCAAACTATACTGAAAATTTAGTAAATTTCACAATTAATAAGTCATCATCCGACTGTAACAACCTACTCTTGGTACAAAGACACATACAATTTTGTTTTGGGTTGTGATATTACCATTGTTTTTAAACCAGTTTCATGGTACACTAATGGAGGTTCTAATGTCTTCTTGACAAAACCACCACCATTATGCTAGCTGCGTGATGGCCTCTTTGAATCCTTTCAATGAGTTTTTTTTGCTTCTTTGGAAATTGAAGTGAAAAATTACTCATTTTCTTTATCGAACTTCTCTTCTACCGTAATAATTTTCTTGTAAGTATAGAATATCTTTCTATGGTTGCCACATCGCTGAAGTAAGCGTTTTACTTTCACTGTTCTACTTTTCTTTAATTTATTATTTAGAAAATCTTCCAATGATCTTTTGGAAGCTTCTAGTCCCAAATTATTTTTAATTATACGAGAAATAAATCCTTCAGAAATTGTCATTTCTTGTGATAATTTTGTTTTGTGTTCTTAGGAAATTTCATGTAATTCTCTGCTTAATAGCCTTAATAGCATTTTCGATACGGACAACTCGTGGACGACCAGATCTCTGGCGATCACAAATATTTAATGTTTCAGTAAATCGAAACGATAAGCAAGTATTCACGTGATACCAAGTGGTTGTAACGTTTTGGACTATTTCATTAGTCTGCACTCTCATTTTATAAAGTTCAATAGGAGGAATTAGATTCTCTTTTTCGCTCGACTACATTAGAATGTTGAGTTTGATTACTAAATTCTAAAAATACAAAACGAAAGTAGTCATGGCCAACCGATATTTTAGGTTAAGTTTTGCTAAGAATTTTTAAGGCTAGCTCAGGAATAAAAGAATAACTTATATCATTTACTATAAGTAATATGCATTATATAGATATTTTTCTTTAAATTTTTTAATAAATAATAAGCAACCTATTTTTTTTATTAGATTTCGGTTTCCTTTTCAATTTTCTTTTTATTTAAGTATATAGTTGGAAATGGGTCTAAAATGACATTAACGAAGTACATATGTACGTAGTACTGGTTAGTATGGATTTGTGGTGACACATTCTGTAAAGGGAATGTCTATTGTAATGGTAAGCTGATGGGGTTTAAGCAGCGACGTGTTTATTTTAATGGTAGTAAAAGCGAAACAGAGGAAAGGTGTTACGTTAAGAAATTATTAATATGCAAGGTATTATAATTACTTTGTTTATTCCCACAATAATTTAACACGAATCTTATAGTAAACTAATGGATAAAGAATTAATAATAATGAAAATATCACGTGCACGTATGGTTTAGTATCTATAAAAAATTGCAAATAAATTAAATAGATGAAAATATTTGTGGTAAATCTTCGCAAAGGTTGTATGCATCTGGTTAAAGTGTTTATTGTTAGTAATCCCCTTGTTGTTTACTATGTCATTATCAGGCGGTTTTATTCATAAACAAACACAAAAATGCATACATTCATTTGAAAATTAAAACCGTTGTATACATTTACGTATGTATATATGGTTTGCATTGCGTTGTATGTTCTATGTACTATATATTAGGCGGTTCTTCTATCTATTTTTAAGGTCAAGGAAGTTTATGTTCTTTACTGTTTAACGGTAGATGCTTTATTGAGTCTATTACAAGGCATTAGCATACGTCGTAGTTGTATGAAAGAAAGGAGACATTCTGATTATGGAAAGTTACAGTGATGTAACCGTTTAACGTCATGTTCCGTTTTGCACAATTCTTGCTATAGTTTGCCTTTTTTTTCATTTTATATTTTACATGCGTATTGCGTATAAAATGAGCATGAATTGAATGAAACTATACGAAAGTTATGATGTCTTTTATTGGCGGACATAAATATTGTCACTTTGAGGAAATTCGCCATGTGTCCGTAATATATCGCGGGGCTTTTTAATCAAAGCACTACCTCGGTTGTTCCAAAAGATAAGCATAAATCACAAATTTTTGAATGATATTGGAAGGTTCTTCTGATTGCATCCTAGAGAACTTCGTCAACCTTTACCAAATGCTTTTTTTTAGTACAAGATAGTTTACTTCATTTTTAATAGGGTAGCAAGCTTTGTTATCGACAAAACTGTGAGTTATTAGAATTACGTAGAATGTAGTGATTTTTTTTCTGTCTAACAATGCAACATTTAACAAAATTGGAAAGGTTCACATCCAATTTAATGAATTTGGCGTATATACATCGTTTTAGTTTTTATCTTTTTAGGGGTTTATAACAGTTGTCGCTGATGTTTTCTGTGCGAAATATTTCTTACAATTAGTGCTGTTGAAATCCAATAAAATTGAGATTTAGATATCTAGATCAAAAACTATCCAGATAACCATCCATTATCCGGTACTACTATCTGATTCTTAGATCCAAATATTGTATCCAGATACGTTGTCAAACACTTCAATTCCAGATTTACTATCCGTTATCTTTTAATCTATTTATGTGGTGCAGAGTTTATTGAGATACAGTTCGGCAAAAATTTCAAGAAAGTTGCGCATAGGCAAAAGGGGATGGGCTACAGCGGTTACTCTTATAATGTTCACAGAATGACTCACTATTGCTACGAGATATTTGTCGGTTTACATTTGTCTATTATGCAAACATCACATTTGCTTATTAAAAATATCATGGTAAGGTATTATTTTCTAATATATCGCATTTTTCCAAAATATTTTATATATTTAAAATTACAATTGGATCAAATCTTTTAATATACACATACATTTTCCAGGTATAGATACTGTCAAGTATCGAGAAAACACAACAAACTAAGGTTCTAAATCTCCCACATCTATAATCTAATACATGGAAAAGGAACTGAGTTAAAGGAATTCAGAATTCCTGAAATTCTTTTCTCGTTAACTTATTCTCTACAGACATACAATCAGAGAACAACCTCATTCATTTTAAAAGAAAGCAACTTTTCCTTTTGAGCATCTTTGAATTTTTGCACTGAATACAGCACTATCTTATTCTAATATGTGCATTTGAGAAAGGATTATGGATGCGCTTCGTAACAACATCAACAGAACCGCGCAAAGCTAGCTAAAATCCCAATCATGTGAGTCACTTTACTTGGATTGCGAAAATTCCGTTTTAGACAGTATAAAAGATTATCTAATTGATTACAGTTTAAGACCAGCTTTTAGCTATTATTTGGCGAGTAAGTAAATAAAACAATTTGTCACAGATTAGCTAAAACTAAACTAACTTGAAAATATTGTAATAGTAGTTATTTAAATTAAATTAAAATTGTATTGTTTATAACTGATACCAAAGTACCTATTATTATTTTCTTTAAATTCCGATAAGTTCAAATTAATACCCTACAATTCAAATACGCTGTAGTATCTTTAGCGTATACAATACAATATATTAAAAAAAATATATATGTACATTCATGCCCCGTATATACATTACCGTCCAAAAGTTTGAAAGCAGCAACGGATTTTACAAGAAGTCACAGATACAGTAAAATTTTATTGTGATTATTAATGAATTTATACAAGTGACAATAAAAAAACAACAAATATAATAATATTTGTGCATTATTTAGCTCGTACGTTTATTTTCGTCGATATGACCTCCTTTAGCTTTGATAACCGCTGCACAAATTTGCAAAAGAAGCATAGTAAAGGTTGCAAGTATGTAATCGGTACGATACAACCGAAGCAAATTACTTAAAGTGCGTTAATGTTTAAAACGTTTATCAATCCTAGCCTTACGCATAATTGAATTGGTCAATCCGGGTAGAACTTTCAAATCTCTATTTAATGAACAACTCAGGGCTCTTTATTCTACCAAACAGCGAAAATGATACAACGCTGAATTCAGAATTACGTGACGATTAAATTTTAGTAAAAAAAACCTGTATAGTTCAATTAAAAAAGTGGGAACGGTTTCCTAAGAGCTGTGCAAACTAGCAAGACTTTTAAGATGCATTCGAAAGGATAAACTCTATGTTCTCGTATAATAATGCTGCAAAATGCAGCTACTCATGATATTGGTGAAATCATTCACAAGTAATGTAAGGAGACAAATACGCTAACACACGGACATGTTTCTGCCTACCCGGCGTCATCAGCGTGGTTTGAAGCTATTTTTTGCTCCACATATTGCAATTCCCTCTTTGCTACTATCATCATATCTAACCTTACAGCTCAAGTGATTATTGCTTCTTGCTGGGATATCGCAGTAATATTGATGTAAGAGCAATAAAATACATCGTTGAAGAAAGCAAGATTTGTTTATGGTTTACTAATGTTTGCTACCGCATAGACAGTGCACAGAAATTTAGCGACGTTTTTATAACATACTAATGAATTTGTCTTCCGTATTTTTTCTGAATTCATTAGAATTAGATATTTAATATAGAGATGGCACTGTGTACCCTTGGTCAGTAGCACATGTGTCAAAAAACTGGGGTCGATTTGACAACAACTTATTTGAAAACAGACCTGATGCTGCACATTGTACATCTCCATATTAAAAATGCGAGCAAAAAGCCAAGTATTTATTTATATTTATTACCTGCTAAATTCTTTGCATATTTTCTAAGCACGCGTGCTACTGACCAAACGTTCGCTGTGTCAACATTACTAATTAATAATGGGAAACAATCCGTTAATGGAAATATTTAATCACAATTATTAGTAGAATAATAGTCTTCAAAGCGGTTACAATTTCATTCGTATATTATGTTTGCATTTATTATAATTACGTGTAATTAATTCGGTTAGAAGCTTTAAAAATAATTATTAATTTAACACATATTCACCATACAATTGCCATAATTTTATTCACATTATGCTGTTAGAATTACACGGACATTACATATAATTACACATGGAAAATCTGGGAATTTATAGCGAATTTATATATTGAAAATATGAAAATAAACTTTAAGCCTATAAAATAGATATAACACATGGGCTGAAAAGTCCCGGGCCTAACACATAGATTACGCTAGTTTTATTGCAGTCACCTTTCTCTCAGTTAGTACTAATAATGTTAAAATTTCATGATATTCTATTCATTAGTTTGTGAGTTATTGCGCTAAGAGTCACGCTACTTTTGTTATTTTCAAAACAATGGATCAAAAACAATTTCGTGTTTTAATTTTACACTGCATCTTGATGGGAAAAAATACCGTTCAAGCGAAGCAATGGCTTGAAAAGTGTTATGGGGACTCCGCTCCATCAGAAACAACAATAAAACGTTGGTTTGCTGACTTCAAACGTGGTCGTAGAGACACCGATGATGCAGAACACAGTGGACGTCCAAATGAGGCGGTAACACCAGAAAACAACAAAAATCCACAAAATCGTTTTAAATGATCGAAAAGTGAAGTTGCGTGAGTTAGCTGACATCGTAAAGATATCAAAAGAACGTATTGGCTTTATATTGCACGAGCATTTGACTATGAGAAAGCTCTGTTCAAAGTGGGTGCCGCGTTTGCTCACTGTTGACCAGAAACAAGAACGTGTTGATGATTGTGAGCAGTGTTTGGCTATGTTTAAACGTAACAAACCGGAAGTTTTGCGTCGATATGTGACGATGGATGAAACATGGATCCATCACTTCACTCCGGAATCAAAACGATCGTCATCTGAGTGGACAGCAACTGGTGAACCTCGTCCAAAGCGCCCGAAAGCACAAGAATCGGCTGGAAAGGTTATGGCCTCGGTATTTTGGGATGTGCGTGGTGCAATATTCATCGACTATCTTGAGAAAAGAAATACCATCAACAGTGAATATTATATAGCGTTATTGGAGCGTTTGAAGGCCGAAATTGCAAAGAAACGACCGCATATGGCAAAGAAAAAAAATTGTTTCATCAAGACAACGCACCGTGTCACAAGTCAATCAAAACAATGACAAAACTACATGAATTGAACTTCGAATTGCTCCCACATCCACCGTATTCGCCAGATTTGGCTCCCAGCGACTACTGGCTGTTCGCGGACCTCAAAAAAATGCTCGCCGGTAAGAAATTTCGCACGAATGAAGAGGTTATCGCTGAAACTGAGGCCTATTTTGAGGCAAAAGATAAATCGTTCTACAAAAGTGGTATTGAAATGTTAGAGCGGCGCTTGAATGATTGCGTTGCTCTTGATGGAGATTACGTTGATGAATAAAGCTAATTTTGAACAAAAAAAACGTGTTTTCTTTGTTAGGCCCGGGACTTTTCAGCCCATGTGTTATTGAAGGCAATGGTGGTGGTAATCTTGTCGATATGTTGAAAATAAAATGGATATCATCTTTCCTCGATGCCAAGTATCAATTCTAAATAAGTCTTATTTTAAGAGCATTTAAGATTAACATTTTAGTAACCACACAGAAGAAAAATAATTCATTTACGAAGAATATTTTCACAATTAGGAATAATGGAGAAGAAATTAGCAGTGATAGAAGATTGAAAATTTATACATGCACATATACATATGCAACGGAGATATTAAATCACTTTTTTATTTTTCTTCTGAGTTGGTGCTTGAAAATTATAATCTCGTTGATTAGATGTTTGTAATCGAACACCAATTATTAGTTATAAGTGAATATTGTTTTAAAATACACCTTCAAAGCAGAGGATTATAAAACTTATTTTTTCATAATGGAGCTTTAACCATTGCATATATGAATACTAATTATTATATATAAGAGGCTTTTATCGCAATTAAATATGCACATACATATGTGTAGTCGGTTCTACACTTTCATTTACTTCTCGATCTATCACTTCTCCCCACTGATTCTATTATTCTGACCTACTTCTAGTTTAATGTCCTATACAACATTAATATTTATTAGCCATAACCATTGTTATTGTCTATATTGCTACGTTCTTTTAAAGTAAAATATAGTTTAAACTTCTTTTGCTTGTCGCTATGTGAAAGTGTAAAGTTGTATCGCTGTTCGATGGAGATCAAAATAATTTCATTTCCATATTCTTACAAATAATAATATAGGAAACAGGAACATTTCGACATTAGATATATAAAGTAAATATTCATAAAAACAATTTAATTCGTACTGTTGAATTATTACTCAAACATAAATACAAAAACTTCAATAATTTTTCATTGACTAACAACTTCTCCAGGATTGATGATTCATATTCGAAATCTTTGGCTTTCGTATTTTTTGATTGGCAGTAAATAATTTTTGTGGTATCTTTATTAAGATTCAACACGGTAGCGAAACTTTTGCTGGCTGTCTTAAACTAGGCGTCCCTATTGTAATTTTTCAAAACAATCAGGGCGATTGCTATCTGCAAAATTAATATTAAAAAATATTTATTTTCTTTGATTTTTTATTGAAACAAACTCGTATTTTTCTTCTTTTTTTTGCAGTTAAGAGCTGTTTAAGTCAGAGTTTGTATATCGGATTAAGAATAGGTATGATGATTCAATGTTTGTTTACCTTTTCGAAGTATATACATAACTGTTATATGGCAATGTAACGTATGACTCTCAAATTATCTTAAGCTACTCTTCTAACGGTCGGAAAAAGAAAGTAAAATTTCCTTTAGTTTAGAAAGCTAGCGAAGGTTAAGATTTTGATTGCGATTTTAGTAATAATGCGATAAATAATTATAACTTCTATTACTGCAAATTTGATAAATAAAATATTTTAATCCAATATAACTTTTGGTAAGTGTATCTCCATTAGGATGCTTAAAGGACTGAATAAATGTGATCTACGTTTATAAAGGGTTAAACGATAAATAAATCCAAAGATGTTTCCTTATGTATTTAATCTTACTATTTATTTCTGAAAAGATTTACTCTTAGGAATATTGGAAAATCTACTTATTTGTAAAATTAGTACTAATAAATAATGAAAAATTGGGTTACGTACAGAAATATGTGAAACATTAAAATATGCGTAGGTGAAATTTCAGAAAGATGAATTATAAAATAAACGTAGTACGGTGAAGCGTATGGATTACATTTTGAAAATTATAAAGTGATTTACGAAAAGGTTTAAGGACAAAAATGAAATTGAAACGAATTATTGATATATCTTAGTAAAACGAAAAATTTAAAATGAAATTAAAAATTTAATAAAGGAATCCACCAGTTTCTTCAAAATTGTCCCTAGAAAATAGATATCCAGACGCGGAAATATAAACTCCTACGGGGCTGCCTCAAATCAAAAGTATACAGCAAAATTATGCCTCACGTTTGGAAGAGTGCCAGAAAAATAGCGGAACATATTTGGAAAACATTGTTTTTAAGAAATAAATTCCCAAAGCCAATATGTTGATTAAAATAAACATTTATTCATCAAACCTGTACATTATTTTATTATACTCTTTTCATTTTGGAAAGGATTTTTGGGACACTTTGCATAAGCTGCTAAAAATGAAAAGTAACTACACTGAAAACCACGAAACTTGGTAGTTACGCCATAGTTGGTTATAATTATCTCGCTTTTATATAGAGCTTGTCTTCACTTTATCGATGAAACAATGTAACTTCAAACTTTCGTAATTTCATCTGTGCTGCCAACAACAAAACTCAAAACTTAGTATTAGGTTTTAAACTATTAATGTAGAGAAGTGAAATATATTAATGTTTAAAGATACACTACCGTTCATGGGAGTTTGGACAATCTGTAACAGTTTACAAAGATAACAGTGGAATTCAGAAAAAGCAATATTTTTGGTGATTTGGCGATTAGGGTTGCTTGAATCAGATTCAGATGTAGCACATCTATTTAGTCATTTTTGAAATGTTTGTATTGTATATTTTATTTATAAAATTATTTGAATCTGTTAGTAAAACTCCCTAGAGTTCTTTCGCGGTTGTCTTTTATTATTTTTCAGTGCACTTCAAATGATTAAAATCTGAACTCTGAAGGGGTTGTGGCATTATCTGCAGGACTTAGGCGTTTAAATAGTTTCTACGAATTACTGCGATATGTATCACATCGTCATCATACACAAAGTTTTCTTCGATCAAAGTAGATAGCGCTTTATTCGAAAATTTTTCTATAACCTTATGTATATTTTTTATCATATCTTCATCATAAACCATAAACCATAAACCATAAACCAAACCTTATGGCTCCTATGTTTTATTGTGGATACAGTATATTCACGTAGCAATTCCTCGTGTGTCGCTTTTCACACAAAGCTTTTTCGTCCAAAGACTTTATTTCTCTAAAGGACTTTTCCTCAGTAATCTGCCGTCCAGTTACGATATGTGTGTGTCTATTGAAATTTCTGATGGTTGCCACCCCGTAACAGCAGTTTCTGCAGCGCAGCATCTCCGTGAAGATTGGCTTCTTTTAAATAGTTTTGTCATACTTGCTGAAATCTGATTTTCGTAATCGTAATTAATTTCAGTTCGATTTCATTTGTAAGTGTTGTCAGTCAGGAAGGACCTGATTGATTACGATCTTCCACAGAACTTGTCACACCATCTCTTTGCAGCGTGTAATCTTCCATTCATTGTTTTTATGTACAATCTTTCTGTAAGTGCATATTCCGAATAGTCTTCTTCACAGATAATTATGATAGTTGATCGCATCTGCACACCTATTGGCTCCCCGTTTGGCATATTAAAATATGTTTTTGTCAAAATTTAGGAAAATTCTTTCACTGCCACTAGAATTACGATTTACGATTTGCACCAATTAAGTGCAAGAATAGTAAAAGACCGATTGACTCCATTTAAATTACACCTTAGTAAAGTTTTCCAATTCCATACCCTCCTTTCTTCTTTACTGTACACAACTCTGTGTGCAAATATAATTCGATATTTCTGATTATTAAAATTAGTCTGCAATAAAACGAACGGTACGATTTACGTACTACTATTCTAAATTTGTTGCATAATGGTATATGTTAATATAGCTAATATTCTGATACATCTGCAGGTTACAATTCTATGAGATCTCGGTAAACAAACTTTCATGGGCGGTAGCATACAAATACGTAGCATCAGCCCATATGAAATGTGTCTACAACAGCTAATTTTTTTGATCAATTGATGAATACGTAAATTCCAAGTTCTACTCCCAAGTTTATCATAGTTTATTGGAAAAAGGAATGTCATATAAAAACTTTATATAAACACAGATAAACGAAAAGAACAAAAGTATGATCGCTTTTGGACTTTCTAACAAGAGCAGATGATGTCTGGTACCACATATCACGTGTTCTTGTTGAAAGATATGTGGTAGATCATGTGTTTTTTTGATAAAGATAATCGCTTAAAATAACACACATACATGCGGATGTATAAGTAATTAAAACTTGTTTGATTTATTTGTCATTTACAATTGTGGTTCATGTGTTTAAGAACAAAAACTGACTTCTTTTAATAACCATAAAAGGTTATTTCAAAATGTCTATAATATTCAAATTATATATTCTATATACAAAAAATAACTTGTGCTTTAACTTGCTTAATCTTAAACGTGTTTAGCTACGTAATTTTCTCGTAATCACTGTATTGCCAACTGATTTATGTCTATAATTTGCCTATGGAAGGCAATAGGAAAGGCACCTAAGGTGCACTAAGGTAAATTAGTCTTTTTAACTGTGCACCTTCTATTACTGTTTATGTTTTCGATCTAATTGTTCTAATACTTACTTGAGTTTTGGTTAACGTATTTTGTTTCATTTACTTTTTAGTTGTTTATTGTTGACGGGTACAGTAAATTCTTCTATTATTATAACTATTATATTATTATTACCATGATAAACAAACAATAAAATACAGAGGGCCATGGATTACATAACAAAAATAAAGTAATTAACAATATTTGTTAACGTAATGGAATATTTTGCCTGATGTAAATGGAAAGGTCAAAACCTGTTGTTTTTTTGCCATTGGAGAATGTTGTTTTTTTACCAAAAGAAAGTAACTTACTGTGTTATTCGTACATTGTAATATATAGTAAATTTGTTATATTTGTTTTTTCATATCATTTCAGTACTGTTCATTATAATGTCTATATTCTTAAAAATTAGAAGTACGATCTATAACATAGGAACGTGTGGGCATTTACTTCAAAATACGTTTAATAAAAAAAGAGCATCTGTAATGAATAGATAATTCATTACAGATTCAAGTGATCTCTTTTATGTGTTATAAAGATAAAAAAGCAATTCTGCGGCTGCTGCTAAAAGTAGTTAATGATTTACCACATATGTGGGCAACCAGCGACCGGCCAGGATCCGGCCCACTGTTAAATTTGATCCGGCCCACTGTAAGATTTGATCCGGCCCGCGACACATTTTAAAAAACCCAATTAAAAAAAATATTACACTACTTACTCATACTCACTCCAAATGAGGAAGATCAAGTGATATGGGGTTTGTCGGGGCCCGCTAACGTATTTGCATACTAAAGTTTGGCCCACAACATGTCAAAGGTTCAAATAATATCTCAGACTTTCATGGCCGTTTGACATAGTTGTAACGGTTGTCGGGTTACGCCGTGTCACTTGGTTTTTGTCCCTGACGTTTCGCGAACAACTGTGGTTCGCATTTTCAAAGGTACCTTGTACTATGTCAAAGGTTGCCCATACTTGATTTACCAGAACGAGGCATTACGAAAAAGCAAGAAAAGATCACTTAACAGTTATTTACTGAATATCTGAACTTCACATTCCGTCAAGCTCAGGCGCAATATAACAAACATAAATGAATTCAAACCACGACTATCTCAAGAAGAAGATGTATGCGATTACATCGAAACGTCGGGGCGGATCCAGTACTTCTGGGAACCAACACCGAACGCGGGATGAAACCCGAGAGAACAACAGAACATCCTTTACCCGCGAAAACATCCGCTACAATTTATATATATGTTGAGACGATGTTTTCGCGGTCACCGTATGTCAGATAATATTCTCGGATTTCTGACCGCGTTGGTACCGTTCGGCTAGCTATCAGTTAGTTCACCTCCGACTAATATTATCTTCATGAAGAATAGGAAAGCTATTCCTAATGAAACGTCGAAAGTCATGGAATGAAAAGCAAAAATTGTATTGGACCCAAGACTGAACCCCGTGGCACAGCAATATCAGTTGTCAAACTAGTTGAGATGTGATTATTTCTAGAATGTATATTGTATATCCCAAATTTGTTTAGCAAAATTACATGTTTTACCCAATTAAAGGCTTTACTTAGGAGTAGAATAAATTATTGCATTTTACGTGTATTAAATACCGGTCACACGGTCTTTTGCTACAGACTAAACGATGTTATCGTTGTATTCATTGGTTGTGAATCTATGACATTAACGAAGATTAGTTTTTGTTCTTAAATTGCGACGGTTCCATATATTAATAAATGTTCACAAGTACCTATGATGATTTTCATTCATCCTTCAAACAAGAACAATAATTTCTTTATACTTCATGACGATTAAACATTTTGTTTACAGTTTTTCCAGAAATTTAACTTGTTTAACTTCTGTTTAAATTTTTGCGCAAAAATAACTGCAATTCTTTGTTTCTTAAAGAACGATTTTGAGTTTTAAAGAATGTAATGAAACCCTAAAAAGTTTAGGAAGGCTTTCTTAATCAAAGGAAATCAATAATAAAGTTCTAACATTCTGACTGATGTAAATAATTCCTAAGGTTCTTATAGGTACTTATTATGTAAAGTTACAAAATTATCAATACATCATTTTGACTAGTATTACGTATGGAAAAAAATAGGTGAGGGAAACATATTCACATACTCTTTTTGTATTTGTAATAGATATAATGATAGTTTAACTACAATAATTTACATGGATGTTACATTTCTCTTTATTAAAAGTAATGACAGTAATTATTTGCAGTTATATTTCTGGCGTAACGATTTTGGGAACCCCCGCTGAAATATACAATTTTGGCACGCAGTATTGGTTAATTGTAGTGTCTATATGGGTTAGCGGTATCATAGTAGCCGTCGTTTATGTACCAGTATTTTGTAAACTTCAAGTACATTCATCTTACGAGGTAACTAATTAGTGCTTTCTTAGCCATTTGATTTACAAACTACAGAGATTGTATTCTTTTTTCAGTATTTGGAGTTGAGATTCAATCGATATGTTCGCACATTGGCGTCTGTTTTATTCGTGTTGGATGAGGTAAATGACTTTTTTATATTAACGTTAATCGTTAAAATTATTATAAGATATTTTATAGATAATGTTTTTGCCAATTCTGATATACGTGCCATCTTTAGCATTCAATCAAGGTAAATAGTTATGCAATATATACACTGCCGTTCATGAAAGTTTGGACACTTGGATTATTTTCAAAAAGAAAGAAATACAAAAGGAAATCTAATAATTTATTTGCGTAACAAAATATAAAAAAATAAACAAAAAAAAAGCATAGTATTATAGAATCATAAGAATTAAGCTCTTTTCTCGTCGAAACAACCACTTGATAGCTAAACGTACAATGCGTAAGATTCTGGCAATTAGTTTCGTAATTGCTTCTTAATTTTTTTTGTTGAATGCTGAATGTCCAATAGATGTTGTTTGGATGTATTAACTTCATCTTGTGCAACTATCACGTTCATCTCACAGTCAAGTTTAAGAGGTCCACATCGGCGATTAGAGTGGGTGATGTCATTATTGCGAGTTATTACCTCCACAACATTACCGTGTGCTTCATATTTTATCACGTTGTTAGGCATAAATATGAAGTTTTCTCCAAATAATCTTATACTTGACGGAATGTTGTTCTATAATACGAGGGGAGGTTCAGAAGTTCGTGGAATGGAAGGGATGGAGTGGGGATAGAGGCGCTCGCTAGGTGTCATTCTGATTGGCGACTCATTATTAGTATATAAATTAAGTTGCAGCCCTATAGCGTCAGTCGTTTACGAATAGTTGCCTGCTAAACAAATCAATTCGGAAGAAAACTGAAACTATGGAGAAAATTAAACACCGTGCTGTGATAAAGTTCCTTACAAAGCAAGGAAAGAACGCTCAAACCATATTGAATGAAATGGAAACCGTTTATGGGGAACAGTGCCCATCAATGATTTAAGTGGCATGGTCTGAGACGACCCCCGCTCTGGACGGCCAGTTGAGGCCACCACATCAGACATTGTCGAAGAAGTGCAAAAATTTGTACTGCAAGATACCCGTTTGAGGAAAAAACAATTATCTGCTTTAGTTGGAGTATCAGATACTACCATTTTGCGTATCCTACATGACCACTTGGGTATGACAAAAGTCAGTGCAAGATGGGTACCGAAAATGCTCACGCCGCTGCATAAACAGCAGCGCGTCTGTGCGTCCAAACAATTTTTGGAGCTGTGTGGAGACAAACCTGCACAGATATTGGAGCGGATTGTTACCGAATATGAAACATGGGTTCATCACTTTGAGCCTGAGTCCAAATAGGAGTCCATGCAATGGCATAAAAAGAGGACATCACCGCCAAAGAAATTCAAAGTGTCAGAATCGGTTGGAAAGTTGATGTCTACTGTTTTTTGGGATTGTGAGGGGATATTATTGATTGATTACAAAGAAAAAGGTAGGAGCATAACCGGAGAATATTACGCAGCGGTATTCGAAAAATTAAAGGAGGCCATCAAGGAAAAACGTCGAGGAAAATTGACCAAGGGTGTGTTGCTCTTGCAAGACAATGCACCGGTTCACAAAAGCAAAGTTGCAATGGCTGCTCTGCACAAGCATGGCTTTCAATCAATAGTCCATCCACCCTTCAGTCCAGACCTGGTACCTAGTGATTTTTATTTGTTCCCCAATTTAAAAAAAAGGCCTAAGGGGAAGAAAGTTTTCCGACGACAATGAGGTAAAGGAGGCAATTTTGGCCCATTTTGAGGCGAAAGATAAAAAATATGTTTATGATGGTTTAGAAAAATTAATTCATGGATCTAATAAATGTATTGTGTTTAAGGATGAAAAGGAAAAATAGAATTATTGTTTTATTTTATTTAAAAACATACTATTCTTTTCTTAACATCTCATTAATTGTCAGCAAATCTCCCGCATTTTCGTATGCAAATAATCTCAGTTTCGAATAGAATCAGCTTTGTGTTTGACACTGTTACAGAATATGCTTTTAGATCTTCACAAAAATTCTTCATTTTGATTCCAGCATATCGAATTTAGACATATGTATATCTAAAGCATTTTTTTCACTCCCCTATTGTCCACCCGCGATGCATCTGTGCTTTGTGTAAACGTTGTGCTTTATTACCTTACCGTAAAAGCGTGACGTTAAGGTCCGATTATGTTCGCTAAGGAGTTTAAGTCTTAAATCATTTATGCTCCCTAATGCTCCTAGACTTTTGAGATCTGTTAAGTTCCCTGTTTGGTAAAATTTGCACGTGGTATTACTGATGGTGGATTCTGTAATTCCAACTCTTTCACTAATTTGTGGAATAGAATAACCTTCTCCATGTAGTCTAATGATTAAAGATCGTTTCCCAATATCTATCGATTTTTCTCAAACAATTTAATATTATAAGGTAAATTCACAAGAAGCTTGCAATGATTAGAATTGTAACATTCTTGAGCGCAATTGAGAAGGTAAATTGTGAAGAAATACAGAAATTTGATGCACTCTGATGCAATTATCGCAAAAGATCATGATTACCTTAACCAAAGGAAACGTAGATGTTTTGTAATATTAAGTAAGCAATAATAAACACAAATTTGCTTTTGTTAAATCATAAATACTTTATATTGGGTTCGTAGAAAAAGTAGTCTAATTCTTAGTTTATGTGTATAATATTTTCATAAATATTATCAAGTGTTCAATTTTCCATGAGCGAAAGTGTAGATAACGTACGATGAGAGGCAAAACATTTATTTTTCAATTTTAGTTACCGGTATTGACATTCATCTGATTGGAACTATAGTATGCGTTGTATGCATATTTTATACAGTTTTGGTAAGTGTTGATGTACATAAGTAAGTTTAATCGCATCTTAAAAGATTTAGAGATAATACTTGTGAACAAGCCAAATTCATTCTCAACACTCCTTGATTATTTGGACATCAATTTTATTCGTGATTAAATGTCGTGGATTTAAATAAATGTAGCACGTGTACCTTTGCAGTCAGTATTTAATTTTAATCGAATATCTCTATGGGCAAGGATATTCTAAATTATACAGATTACTCATCATAATATAAAATTTTATCCTAAATGAGGGAGCTTCATCTAAATATATTAAATGGTACGGACCTTTTTTATGATGTTCTCAAGACGCATTAGATATATGCATGTATAGTCTATTTTTATCGTTATTTACTTAAAATATCTTTGTTATTGACTTGCTAACAAATTGGTGACTTTGACGTAGTATGTTAAGCATAATAAAATTAGCGTATAGATTGTGGGTTTGTTTTTTAAAACTACTAGTTAATTAATTGTGAATTAATGAAGTGTACAGAGAAACTTGAAAATACATATGCAATTGCTGCTTTCCAAGCAAAGAAATATAATATAGATATAAAAAATTGGCGGTGATACAACTTAAAATTGCACTCATGTATACATATCATTCTTGACGATCATTTATTTATAGAAAAGATGCATTAAGTTTTTTCTGCGAATTAACCATTTTATAAAAAAATATCTAGAGTAAATGAAATTACAGTTTCGGACAAAAAACTGTTTCCATCATCTGCTGTCAAAATTATGTATTCATTTATTATAAACTTATTATAAATTGACTAACTACCAAGACACAGAAAAACCTATCAGAGAACGCAGTTTGTATGTCTCTTGTTACTGGGTCAAATGTTTATAACGAACCAATAAATTGTGTAATTTTGACAACAAAAGATGGATACAGTTTCTTGTCTCTACGAAAAGTTTCGAAATGTCCTAATACGTTCGCGAAACAATTGTTGACTTGTAAAAACAAATATCTTATCAGTTTTTTTGATCTATTACGAACATTTGATCATCCATCAAGAAACATGCAAATTTATCCTCATCAAATATTTGATTTAAAAGAACCGATGGTAAGCGAATCTCCGAAAGCACAACATATCCTTGCCTTAGTATTTCAATTTCTTGTCGAACTTCTTTATGTTCAATTTAACTTAAATGCAAGGATAGACCTAATCTAATTCTTGATTCTTCTCCTGACCTATTCTAATAACAAAGGAGCTTAGAATGTTACTACTGCTATGACTGTAAAACCAATATGGAAATCAAAACTACTGCTGCTATTTAAATTTCTACCTTAATTAATTTTTTGTATTTTATTTGTTGCATAGTTAGAGTTTTTGCACCTACTATTTCTTATCTTGACGGTTAAAATCCATTTATATTTTCACTTTTGCTGAAGTGTTCTTGACTTGTACAAGGAAATATCTTTTTGTTTTTTTTATAAATTTTATATTCTTGCGCGACATTTCATTGGTTTTATGAAGAATGAAATAACTTCTATAAAGCATCAATGTTTAAAATAATCAAAAAGTGACTTTTTTTATAGAAATCGATGATTTTTGTTCTTTCTTAAAAGATCATGATTTTTATCAACTCTGGTTCAAAGCAGTTAACTAGTACTGACAAAATACGCTGACATACAAGTGTTCTATTTAAAAACATAAAATGTATCATGCTGCGCAGATAAGATGAAACCCTTTGTATATTTGAGCATAATTTGAGGTTTTTTCTGAATTGCTTAGGAAGAGTTTTTAAATTTGTTTATTACATGTTCACAATTAATGTTGATATATCTGAATTCTTTTGTATTTTATCATAGATACATTCCTGAGAATTCATTGGCCAGATAATTTTCGACTTCACTCTGTTCTTTTAAAAGTTTGCTTAACATCTATTCCTTTATGATTTCAATCGAAACTGCTTGATATTTGGTAGAAATCCCTTTATTACTATTTAATACAGATATTTCAGTTATTCTGAATGAAATATTTAAAAATACTGGAAAAGTTCTTAAGCATGTCAAAAGACGTGGAATCAACTGATTATTAATATCATTGTCCAGAAAACTAGTTAGCATCCATAAAATTTAGATGATCCGTTAATTTTCAGGGTGGTTTAAAAGCAGTCGTTTGGACGGATACTTGGCAGATTATTGTAATGTTCCTATCGGTAGTAGTTGTTGTGATATTAGGCACATCTACAGTTGGAGATTTTAATCACGTATGGGAAAGGAGCTCTAGTCGATTCATCATATCAAAGTATGTATATTTAAGTTGCTTTTTTTATTCTATTATGTAAAATATTCATGTGTGTAATTAATATAAAATTAAATTGATCTTAAACATAGTACAAGCTGTCTATAATTCAAGATATTTTATTTTTACATTCCAAGCACTTAATTTTGTCTGAAATTCTAGTTTCAGTCCAAGTTTGTACGAAAGACATACCGTATTCGGTGTAATCATAGGAGGCTTAGTCTACTGGACCTCTTTCAATGCCGTAAATCAGACGATGGTTCAAAGGTACCTATCCCTGCCTTCCGAGAAGAAGGCCAAGACGTAAGTATAGTTTAATGCTGTTTTACATTTGACAATTCTCTCTCTTTGAGGATTTCGCCCTTTATTTGTCCTTATTTGTTTGTTTCTGTTTAGGTCGGTAGCAATTTTTACTGTAGGTGTATCGCTGTTCGTATCGATGTGCTGCTTTACCGGCCTCATTATTTATGCCACTTATTTCGACTGCGATCCTCTAACGGCGGGTCGTATCAAGGCAAATGACCAACTTCTTCCCCTATTCGTCATGGAAACGGTCGGTCACTTGAGAGGAGTACCCGGACTTTTCATTGCTGGAGTTTTCGGGGCAGCTTTAAGGTAGCTGGACATTATTTCTTTAACTATCGTTAGTCTACAATAAAAGAATCTATTGATATCGGATGTGCTATGATAAAGTATTTTTTTCTGTGAAAAAAGCATTTTTAACCCCTAGTGTTTACTTATACCTTAGTAACAATATCATTGTTGTATCCTTGTATCCATGAACAAATATTGAATTAGAATTTTATTATAATATGATTGGGCGAACCTTACCATATTGACTCTTTCAAACTTTGGATAAATAATTGCTATTCAAATCAGCTTGATATGTATACAATCGGAAGTTTATTGTTCTGTTACTTTTATGAAAACGATAGCATAACCATTATTTATAAGAATTATTCCCATTTTCTAGACACACTATTGTACTTCATGATCTTTATAGTTTATACTGGTATTCAATCATATTCTCTGGAGATCTAGATCATTTTCTGAAGATCTAGTTTTGGACTCGCAAGTATCTCAGTAAACCTTACACTACTCAAATTAACTGTTTGTTCGGGACAAAGTGATTCCAGAACCCGCGGGTTTCCCTCGTCAAATGAGTCACCGAATGAATTACAATAGCAGGTAATATTTTCTGCAAATTGGATGTAATAATGATAGTGATAATGTTTATTTACACTGGACAAGCAAGGAGGAGGAGTATCAACATGATTTAAAGAATGTATATGGTATTATTGTTTATATAAACTACAGTTGTCTAGTGTAGTACGAAGTTTTGCATACTCCGCTAATTAAATGTCCTAAATCCAAAGTTTGAATATTTTGGTTCAATAATTTCTTATAGTTTTCGAAGACAAGAATGCCTCGCCGCGTTGGTTTCTGTTTTCGAAAATGAAACAACGCATTAGTCAACAATTTGTCGTTATTTTGGAAAATATCAAGGCGGACGGATTAATCTTAGCGACGATCCAAGAGCAAGTGAAAACGTCGATATTGAGGCATCATTGGGCATTTCAGAGACCTCCATTTAAAAAATGTTGCATGTGTAAAAATTAGTTTTCCGTTGGATACCGCATCTTCAAAGCAGTAACAATTCCTCTACAAGGTTAAAGAACTGTTGCTGCTGATTGGTATACAGTCATTTGTTTGCTGCAAGGCAACGCCAAGCTTCAAAAGACTAACCCCAAACGACGAATCATCCTCCACCAAGACAATGCAAGTTCGCACATAGCACGCAAGCCAATTCAATTTTTAACGCAACAAAAGGTGTGTTGCTAGATCATCATCCTCAGTATAGTCCAGACCTAAGTCCCAACGATTTTTTTACCTTTCTGAAAATCAAGATTGGACTGTGGTCAAAGGTTCCAGTCGTCAGAAGGAGCAATAGATGCCTTCAAACACGCAATTTTGACTATATCAATAAGCGAGTGGAATAACTACTTCCAGAGTTGGTTCGAGTGCATGCAAAAGTGCGAAAAACAATAAAGTCTTTAAAAGCTATCTATTGTTTTATTCCAGCTTTATATACAAAACTTAGATGTAGAAGAGCACATGGTAAAATCATACATATTTGTAGGTTGTAAAAAGTACATTCGTCGGTAACTTTGGTATAATAGAAACTTACGGATTCTGGAAATAATATACAATCTGAAAGTTCTTCCAATCATTGTTAGTTTTAGATATTTAAATAAAATTTCACTATTTACTCAATGGAAAAGAAACTAATGATGTGTTTATATTTTCAAGTTCGTTGTCCGTAATCTTAAACTCTACATCCATGGTCATCTTAGAAGATTTCGTGAAAGGTTGCATGCGCATGAATCTCCGCGAAAAGACAGCCACCGTCTTCGTTAAAGTGGTCGCTTTGATTTTAGGCATCATGGCGTTAGGCTTTGTTTACATTGTGGAACGTACGGGTGGAGTTTTAGCTGTAAGTAGCCTTGCTTTATGATAATTGTGACTACATGTTTTCTTTAGGGTGATTAACCCTCCCTTTAAGCGCTAGATACAGCGGTGATCACCATGCCAGAAACGATAGCTTTGCTGAAGAACGTTGTTCTTTCTGAATGACTATCGTGTCAAAGTGATGGCGTGCTGTAAGATCGTTCAGTAAGGTAATTCCAATCTTTTAGGAATACTTAATTGGAAATTAAAAAAGAACTTTGAACTGAAAACGAAACTTGCTGTATGTAATTTAAATTATTTCAATGAAAAAATTAAATAATCGTTTGTTATTTTGATAAATAAAAAAGAGTTAAGTATGCTTAGGCAACGTTCGTTTAGTGTATGCATGTTCGTTGCGTATTTTGAATTTGAATATAGAAATAAATGTCCAGAAATGTTTCATTAAGTTTAAGTGGTATTGCATCTTCATGGTTTCTATTTCTGTAACTCGTAAAAATTACAACGTTGGGCAGTTGGGAATGTCTCTGGAAACGATTATAAAAAAGAAACACAGAAAATTTAGTAAACGACTTTTTTTTTGATTCTTATGGAATTGTCCACAAAAAATAGTATCGAAAGACCAGACGGTGAATCAAATCCTTTATCGCGGCGTCCTTGAACATTTGCCGAAAGGTTCGTAGATCCTGCATCACGATAATATCCTCAGTCACAACTCATTGTCGGTTAACATTCCAGTACTCCCACACTCTCCCTAGAGTGGGAACAAGACTATAAACTGTTGGTGTGCGCCCTCTCTGGTTTAGCAGTCCATGTGCGAGGAGAAGGATTGAGAAACTGTACCCGCTTGTTTCGCTGTGTTTCAACTGGCAGACGAATGCGTTATTCTTGTGACAATTGATAGAGGGCGAATAATGCTCACTTAGGCTGTTAGTTTAGATACAGTGATAGTAGCAGAAAGCACGTTGATGACGCCGATTAGACAGAAACATGTCCATGTTAGCATTTGTTCTCTCCTCATATTGCCTTTCCTGTAAATGACCAATACTCTTGAGTAGCTGTATTTAGCAGCATTATTATGTTATGTTTTCTAATATTAATAATAGCTGAAGTCAAATTATTCACATATTCTTGTTAAATTGACGAAAGAAAATGCATGATTTTACAAAGTACTGTTGTCAAAATAATTTATGTGATATTGCTATACGTAACGAAATAACTTTTACAAAATGTAGTTGTGGATCTGCATGAACTAAAAGTTGTAGTCAGAGTAGTATCAGCAAAAATGAGTAAAGAAAAGAAGAAATGTGAACTTTATCTCCTTGCAATGACCTAGGGTCGACTTCACATTTCTTTTCCGCGATTAGGAGTTCCCAAATTGTCCTCAAGCTGTAGGGAACCTAAGTTATTAAGTAAATTACACATAAGATTTATAATTTAATATTTTGTACTTAAACTCTTAATATTATAACGAGATATATTTACGTTATTGTTGCAATCGTCTAGAAAGTAAAGTATACAATGGTTTTTCTATTTTAACTATTCCAATCCGGAAACAATAGTGTTTAAATCGATTTTTTAGCTTCAATGATAACAAAGTAACTTTATACAGCATAGGTAAAATCCATCGTTTCGTTAGTTTCTTATACCACATTTAAATTTATTACCACATTAGTTCGTATTGCAAATCTATTATTTCTGATTCTGAGAATAGCGATGCAAACTGCTTCAGCATATGTGTGTATGTACTACGAGTATGGCAATTTGCCGCCCCAAACTTTCTACCGAATCTTCTGCTCATCACTGCTGTTTAGTTGTGGTATGTTTGTTTGGCATGACTATTCATGAGAGAAACTCAACATGTAAGGAGAACGTTGCCTTATTGGAAAGTTAGAAGTTAATCAAAGCTGTTACAATATTTTTAAACTGGTACCACATTTTTGTTTCAAGACTGTTTTCTTTTTGATTTTCAGACGGCCACTTCCTTATCGGCAATAGCTGCTGGTACCAGTTTTGGCGTTTTTACTTTGGGAATGTTGGTACCCTGGTCAAATTCAACCGGTGCTATAGTCGGTGCTATATCAGGTTTTCTTATGTCGGGTTGGGTGTCATTCGGAGGACAATACGTTGATGCCGCGGGGTTAGTTGTGCCACGTAAGCTGCCGACATCAGTAGAGCAATGCGAAGTAAAGTACGGCCTATTTGTAAATGCAACTCAACCAGTACGTATTTAATCATCGTTAAGCTCTTTCTATGATTTACTATTTGATTCTAACATTTCAGGTCTACCCAGATGAATCCGATATCTTTCCTTTGTTTAGATTATCTTATCATTGGATTACCCCAATTGGCGTGTTTACAGTGTTAGCGGTAGGCTCAATTGTAAGCTTAATTTCTGGAAAAACCGATGTTCGGTACATGGATCCTGATCTCATAAGTCCAGTTCTGCATAGATATCTACCACGAGAATCTTTCAGATATGAAGGTTATGCAATAAGGACTGCTAGACATGCGGAACAGCGTAATTGTGATGATGGTTTTAAAATTAAAATTACTAATTTCGACTTAAAGGTAAGGAAGATGTTGGAACATCATATTTGTGACGATAACTATAGATTTTATTTGCTTATCTATTATAGGAGGACTCACATAGATCTCTAGCGTGCTCAGAAGAAAGGTGAAAGGAACCTTTTGGTTATGGTTTTTGTTGTTAAAAATGTCTACTTAATCTCGAACGCGCCCTTTTTATTTCTCTTTACAAATTAGTATTATTTTTGTGAACGTTTATCAAGTATTTTATATTCATATGATTGATATTTTTAATAAACGGAAGCGTTGTTTGTACATTGTTATTCTTGTTCCTTATCTAAAATTAATTTATAACAATTTTCCACTCTTTCATAAATTATAATTTTAATTGCACTAAGCACAATTATATTATATTTCCATGAGCTCCATAGCGCTGTAAAAGCTTTAGTTTATGTGGAAAATCTTCATTAAAATTAATGGCAGAGTAGAATTAAAAGACATATTAATTGTTGGGGAATTACATCATATTCCTCCCTAATAGCAATTTCCAACAGATCACTGTAGATTTCTGTATCAATATTCCTTAATAGCTTCCTCTTTAAAAAGATTGGGGTTTGTATCTAATAATTTGCATTATACTCACAAATTATGTAAAAAATATAATTTTGGAGATATCTTGAAAGCAACGTGAATTTTTATATATTTTTCTACCTTAAAACGTATATATCTATTACTTTTATTATAATCTATAAGCTTTCAGAAGATAATTAGATAAGAAAACATAGGCAACCACATATACTTACTTAAGTATTGTGCACTCCAAGTAATAGCTCTTTTGGGTTTTGCATTGTTTATTGTACTCGACATTACATTTGTCATGTTGTTAGTGTTTTCAAATATTTGGCAAAAATCTTAGAATGTCTCCAAAATTTAGGAAGTTTTTTTAAAGAACCTCTTGGTGTGTATTAAATCGTAATTCTCCAGAACTTCAATAGCGTTCATATGTTTATGGCACCCCAAAACCTTCTCAATAATACAAAACAACCAAAATGAAAATGCTCAATTTTATTATAATTTATTGTTATAACACATATTAATATATTGTAGGTTCTCTTTCCGGTTTTACAAATATTGAGTATTGAAGTCACTAATTTGATAGATGCAATTGGGGGAATTTTATATCATGCACCAGCAGTAGTGCGTTTTAATTCTCGACGTGGCTTGCATTAATGTTTCTGAACGTTTTTCTTTAAAATAGGCCATACGTATTCAATTTGCAGATATGTCAAGGGATTGTGGGAGCAAGTCCAACAATCTAATGCATTTGCTTGCGAACCATTTACTACTTAATTGTGATGGATGGTATGGCATGTTATCCTGTTGGAAATAAGTATAACACTCATTTCCATTTGATAGTGTGTTCGATTATTTTTTCATTAAGGATCAAAGCCTATCTCCCACATTGCAATGATGGGTATAAAACTTGTTCTAGTAAGCCTGCGTATGCCATATTATTTATCCATTGTCTTCAAGAAATATTTCCCCAATTACAGATACCTCTACAGGGGTCACATCAGAACACATGCCCCTTCGTCTTCTACTATAATTTATTGTGGTAATGCAAACTATATTCTATTTTAATTTGGTGATGAATTAAAGCTCGAAGCTTGTTAAACTTACTTTTACAATACATTTATTCGATCTTTGCCCAGTTAGCATGCTTCCAGTCTTTATACAGGATGTCTTTGAAATAAAATAAAAAGTACGGAAAATGGAAACGTGTCATTATGTAGAAAATACATCCAAAAAAAATTGAGTCAATTACGACGCGAATGTCAGAATTAGAAAAACACCTATGAATGCAGAATGTGTATACATAATACCGAGAGATCAAAAACTATATATTTTTAAAAATATGTCATGGAATTTGAAAATGAATGTTGCAGCTTATTCAATTTCTTTGATATAATTCTAACAGGTTAAGAGTCGCACTGTAATTAATATTTGATATATATTTTCTCACTACAAATATTAATATCAGTGTGACACTTAACCTGTCAGAATTATATAAAAAAATGAAATAAGCTACGATATATATTTGCAGATTCCATGGCATACTTATATCAATATAATTTTTGCTCTCGGTACATCCATTCAACCAAATTCGGATACACGTACGCACACTGCATCCACTGCAATAATGCAGCTGTCGATGTTATAAAAATTACAAGATAACCCTATGTACCTTTCAAACAACATGCTCAAATACGGCATACGCTGGCTGCGTATGAATATTTCGGAATAATAAAGAAATTATTATTTTAAACATCTTTATCACTTTTTCTCTGCGAATGAATTTTCGCAAAATATTTTGGATTTAGGCCTAATAAAATTAGATCTTTTCATTTGTCATACTTTTTTTATTTTATTTCATGGACCCCCTATGTATTATCGCTCACTGCAAATGCTTTTGCTTATTCACGTCGGAGAGGCATGGTTTCCTGCGGCCTTCATTAACCTCCAATTGAATTTCATTTAATCTCCTTCGTGCAGTTATGGAGCTCCTAAAGGTTGGTATAACTGATCGGTGAACTGTTTTGATCCTTTACTTCTATCTCACAAACACTTTTTTTGCTATAAACGATCATGTTTCGCTATAATTATCCATTTTCTACTGCTTTATAGCTTGTGTTTGCAATCGCCAGTTTTCTCGTAATGTCCACCTGAGATAAAAATAAAATAATTTGCGCTCTTTTATTTATCTTTTCTTTCGCACAATAATACGCACAGACAAAACGCATATATGTGCCTTCACGTTAGAATCTTAAGGTGGCAATATTTGCATATTGGTAAACCGTAAATCTTATAAAACAACCCAGCGAATGGGTATTTGTTTATGATTTTATCTAATACATTTTGTAGATGCTCCGTTTTTATGGGGTGCCTAAGAGATATATGCATACTACTGCGATTAGTTTCAGTCAAAACTCAAACCAATTTGTACATACAGAAGTGAAATCATGTGCGTAAGAACAGACATTCAACTAATTAAGTAATTTTTTGAACAAAAAGGCAGTTTTATAATATAAAAATTAGATCCTATAATTTTCAATAAGAAGTACTTTTTGGTTATAGGTCTAAAAATAATATTCAAATAAGAAAAATGAAAGGTCATTATTGCAATTATCTATACAAATTTTAAATTTTGATTTACCACATTCTGTACCTCGTTTATCCTACAGTTATTTAGTGATAAAACATCCCACACTCGAAAAACGCTCTAAATTCGAGAAACATCCTACATACATGTATTTCAGTAACAAACATAATTCCTCCTTTATTCCCTTTCCCGAATATTCCGTGTGAGCGCCCCCGTACGCTGCCGGAATGAATAGGTTAACAAGAAAGCTTAAAGAGAACCGAAAGAGTGAGGAACAAGTGATTGAATAGTCGTCAGGTATTGAATAATGAGTTAACGAGGCTTTCACGGCAACTAATTGGTCGGGCTTCGCGAACAAAAGCCAGGAAACTCGCTAAACAGTTTATTCTTCCTCGTGGGATGGCTAAACTCCATTGTATCCATTTAAACCGCCCAACTTCGGCTTCCCCCTTTTCCGCCGACTTCCATATTTCAATCTTCGCCTATTGAAATTCCACGTTTGTTGAATTCATATTGAAAGCATCTGTTTCAAGTATAATTGTGATTACGGTAATACGGCACAGGTATTACGCAGGTGCTCAGTGAAGGTATGTACTATATGGATGACAAACTAACTTTTTCCATTCAAAAGCGGATTCCCAAATATCAATTTACTTGATTTTTTAGGGAACAATCTGCGACTCAAAAGAATTAGTAATGAAATGCGATTGCGTTTTCTGCATTTTTCTACTAGTTTTGAAATTTTCACTTTATTAACCTCGTTTGTTTGAAATCGATTTAGAATTTTTAATTATGTTGATGGTAAGGGATGATAATATTAAATTTTTCGACTGAGTGCTTATTCTCTCAGTCTTATGCGTTTAATATAATACCATTTCATCTTTTAATTGATAGCAATTAGCACTGCAACATTTCTACTATTTCTTTTGTACGTCACATGCGGGCTGTTTCATCTGTAATTCATAGGCTAAATATCATTATTATTAATATTATTAAATATATTTTTTTATAAGATCAATTATAAGAGGATATGACTTAATTTTTTAATTAGCATTATACTGTTTTATATAAACTAAATTTTAATAGCTTTTTGACCTTCAGTCTCAGTACATCAAAATAAGGTACATTTAAAAAGGTACTACAGGCCACGTAATGATAATTATTATGTTTATACTATAGTCTCGACACAATTTTGGAGATATTTAAACTTGAGAGAATTTATTAGATTAAGAAGATTAAGAAATTTTAATAAAAGAAAAAAAATTGTTATAAAAATCTCCTGCGTATATATGTATGTTTAATTTCACTTTACTTATATATGGGATTCCTGTAAGCGTTGGCTCTTTTGTCTCTTGTGAATTAAAGTAGTGTGTGGCTAAAATCACGCCAGAACTAATATGGCATCCACGTCCAATAAAAGAACTTTTTTAAAATTAAGTGACAAAGTGAAAATCATCAAGATTAAAAGAATATGAAGTATCTAAAGCCATAATCTGTAAAATTAAGCGATTCAAGTAACAAATTTTACAACGTGTATCAGATACATGCGGAGGCCCGGGAAATTGCAGAACTTTAGAAAATGCCGAAGCACCTAGATTGGAAAATCGTCAGTATAAATGGTTTTTAAAACAAAGGGATAATCATGTTCCAATTAGCGGTGAATTAATTAAAGAGATAGCAAAATTATTGAATGAAGACCTAAAAGAGATCAAAAATTTTGTAGCCAGTGATGGCAGTGATGGCAGGAGGTATGGAATTGGATTGCTGTCGATATCTATAAAATTATCGGCACCATAACAACTAGTGCAACCGTTTAAGGAAAAGTTAATGAACAAAATCAAAGAGCTACATTTAAATGAGGAGCAAATATACCATGCAGATGAAACCAGTCTTTATTGGAAATTATTACGTACGAAAACCTATGTTGAATCACATGAAAAATCTGCTGCGGGTAGAAAGGCGGAAAGAGAACGCATAACATTTCTAGCGTGTACTAATGCTAGTGGTACACACAAAATAAGGCCACTAGTAATAGAAAGGCAAAAAATCCACGTCCATTTAGAAATTTGAAGTCCCGTTGATTATAACTGTTCAAAATCCGCTTGGATGAACAAAGGCATATTTTTGGAATGGTTCCACAAGCACTTTGTCCCTCAGGTATAGCAATAAAACTGTAATAATAAGTAATGTAATTTAATGGTACATATTCAATTTGTAGGTGAAAGATTTCTTAAGAAAGCAAAATCTTCTAATAAAGGCGGTGTTAATCTTGGATAATGCACCAGGTCAATCTCCAGACGATCAATTAAGAAGCAACGATGGCGCAATTTTTATTATATTCATGCCGCTCAACGTAACTCCACTTACCCAACCGATGGATCAAAACGTTATAAAAATTACTAAATTGTATTATCAAAAATTTCTACTTTCGTCTGCGTTATTAAAAAATCCTAAAAATATTTCTGAATTCTCAAAGCAAGTAACTTTGCGTGAGCAATTTTAAATTTAGATATGGCGTGAAATGCCCTTAACCAGCAAACAATCAGAAAGTGTTGGAAAAATTTGCTTTACTCCAGTGATGATTATGACGATGAAAACAATGTACCGTAAACCATCATTAGAAAACAGTTACTATCTGATGCTGAACTTATTGACAGCGCATCATTCTCATATTATTAAAAGCAATAGATCCCAATATTGTTTGCACAATTACCGATGTTAGTTTATGGAATGACGATAAAGAGACGGATGATGCGCATGAAGAGGAAGATAGGGTGAGTGAAGATGACGACCCTCCGATTGAAATAAAAAATACAGTGAGTGATGTGCAAGCTTTAGAAATTTTTAATCAAGCGTTAGATTGGGCTGAAGAAATAGACATATTATATTCCGATATTTTAGAGCTCCGTAAACTACCGGCAATGGCATTAGAAAATGCCAAGCGTAAATTTACGCAAACAAAAATAGGACATTATTTTTCAAAATAATGTAAAATTTATTTTTGATTTTTTAATATTATATGTATTATGTTATTCATTGTTGATAATTTATTTTTTAATAAACATACATATTTTTTATGCTATTTCTTTATAAAGAAAATTAGGCTCCCTAATGTAAACTTTCAGTAATGTGAACAGTGCCTGGCTGATATCATTCGCATAATCGAGCGTCTACTGTATTTGTAAATATTCAGCATGGATATCGCAAATCACAATCAACTGCTACAGCTGTAGTGAAGTTGCTTGAGAAAGCAACTAGTGCTGCCGATAGAAAAGAAGCAGCAGTACTAGTCTGTTTCAATTTAATAAAAGTCTTTGATTTTTTGAACAATAATATTTTCCTTGAAAATGCTTATAGCAACAGCATAAGGAGAAATACTCGGGTATTGCTTGCATCTTATCAAACTAGAAACGTGAGAATAGGTTATTGCATGGTATATTATCAGAACACATTAAACCTCTTAAAATTAGCGTTCAAAAAGAATCGACATTAAGGCAGTTTCTGTTTCTTTTATAGATCTGTGATCTGCCAAGCAAATCTCTTTGTGGCAAAGCTCACCTCCATCCTTTGTCGAATTATCAGCAGAGGAATGCTTTTGAAATCGATGGACGAGGTAGTACGTGAGGCAGTGCAGTGGTTTCGAAGCAGCAGCTTATTCTTAAATGCTAATAAAAAACAAACAAACTGTTGTACAAAGTTTTTCCTGAGAAAGCAAGTACGTCTGTCATCGGTATGACGTTGCCCAGGCCCTTAACATATTATGAGCACATCGTCCAATTAGCGAAAAGTTAGCAGCGGCAGTAAGACGTTTGTAAGTGTGCTAAGCGCTATAAGTGCAAGTTTGTAACGTTTGAACCTTCTAAAGCTGCATAACTTATTATTTTATGTAAGGACTGTACATGAAGTTCTATTGTGTGGATACAAATCTTAGATATCAACTGCGTTCCTAAAATAGAAAAATAGTGTTGCTTAAAATACTTAGCATTTCTTGTGCCAAAATTCTAATCATTACGTAATTGTGTGCACACTATATCTGTTGTTGACGTCCTACAATGCGCTAAATACTTGCACCAATATCGAATCAAATATTAAAAGCCGAAATCTTGAAACGCAGTTTTACTTTTTGGGCGATACATTTTAACAAAAGAAAATGAAGTTTTTCGCAATTGTTCTTTATCTGCGCCATGTCGGAAATCTTAGATGAAAAAAGAAATTGAGTAGGCTTATCAAGTGATAGATCTTACAAGGAGTTAAGTTGTTACTTGCTTTTTATTGGAAAATTAAACTAAACTTTTTGAAGAATGACCAGTTGCGAAGGATCGCGTAACATTACAGAGATTTTTTTTCACAATGTTGGCCCAATGCTTCTATTCCGTCTAGGACTGAAATTACATGTAACTTATAATCTGGTTAGAAATTTCCCTCAAATTTTGGATTGAGTGTTGTATTTTTAAAAAGTATTAGAAAATCTTTCATATAAATAACTGTTAAGTGCTTCTAAGTTAACGCTGGAGGTCAAACGTGCTCTGGGAAAAATCGCAAATGCAGAAACTATTCGAAGAACTCTGAGGCGTGCCAGTTTGCACGGACAAATAGCCGGGAAGAAACTATTTATATGTCAGAAGAATAAGGGAAGTCGCCTATAGTTTGCATTACTTCACCCAAATAAAGATTTCGTCTTCTGGAAAACTGTTTTATTCTCTAATGAGAATAAATTTAATCTTTTTCGATACAGATAGGAAGGATAATGTGTGGAGGAAAAAGAATGAAGAATTAAAACCGCAATATTTAAAAAGCAACTGTTAAGAATGGAAGCGAGCATGTAATGGTCTGGGGCTGCGTTTCTGTTGCTAGCGTTGGAAATCTTCATTTTATTGAAGGTTCTATGGATAGGTTTATGTAGAAACCTCCTTCAATAGAACTTAGTGTCTAATGCCAGAAAACTTGCCATAGAAGATAATTTTCGATTTTACCAGGACAACGATTCCAAACATACTTCGCGTGTGGTTGTTACATAACTGCTGCAGTACGGTGGAAACCCCAACTCAGTTACCTAACATAAACATTATCGAAAGTATGCGACAAATTTACTTCAGATTATACGCATAAGTGATAAGAACCTGTTCCAAATAGATTACAATTAATTATAAAATCTAAAGGAAACCCAACTAAATATTAATTGTTTCTCTTTTAACTTTCAAAAACAATTAATTCATTATGATTTTCCATGTTAAATATGCAACCTCTGTAATGTTATCTGATTAGAATTCGTAATACAACAGGTATTATGTTTTAGTTTTGTTTTATTTTTGTAATATATTTGGAGAATAGTAAATAAAACATATTTAATTTACTTTTCCCAGATAATTATTTTTCCTAACATGTTCAGCTTCTTACCAAATTATATGCGACTGCGATATTTTCACTGTGAGCCACTGTATAAATGTAGAATTTAATTTCGAAACTGTAGATTTTCTAATGTATAAATTAGGTAATGTAACACACTCATTCTAAATGTTAGAACTTGGAAATAAACGTTTATCGGACACAGAAATATTGTGGACGTATAGATATATGAAGTATTTGCAATAGCAAATCATTTACCAGGGGCACATTCATTACAAAAATAAACATCGCGATGATCAAAGGCAGATGAAAGGAGCCCGTCAGGATTGTTTGCCTAGAGACTGGAGAGTTTGCAGATACGTCAAGCTCGGCAAACATAAACAGTTACTCTTGACCAGGGCGGATTATCCTTCAGTCAAGTCAAGAATGTGTGCTCTGCTGATAGTCCTCACGATATCTTGTTGTTTTAGTTCGATACCATAATTAAACTCATCTAATAGGCCCGTAATGAGTTTCCTACCGCCAGCCGTTTCAGGCTTATCCTATGGCTACACGTCGTTATTGATAAGAAATCAAATTAAAGCGTTAGGTATAGCTGTGTGCGTGTGTATAGGTAGGGGTATTACGTTTAATGGAACTTGTAATGTAATGATTTAATTAAAATTATTGATTTTGTCGCATATGGCTATTACAATAAAACGATATTCGGCAAGTTTTTCTCAAGTAAAAAGGTGAAGCTTAGATTTTATGCGGAAACAGTATTTTTAAGTAACACTATATTCCTTTACGATTGCTTTCAAATGAATTGTATAATAGTTAAAATTAACCAAAATTACTAGCTACTACTTTAGACACTCGGAAAAAAATTAAGTTATAATTTTAACATATGAATTTCAAGAACTCTAGATCGTATTATTAAACATTAGCTTATAGAGTTGATTGAGCGATGAGGCGGATGGAAAAAGGATGAATAATAGAATTGTATTGGTTTAATGTAGTCTGAAAAGGAAAACATAGAAAATCTAGTAGCCACTGTGGATATCTTATAAAATATATAAAAGTTTGTGGAGGTATATTTTATCATTTATACTGGGAAAATGCTTAGTTAGCGAGTCATTTTGAAAATTGGGGGAAATATTTGGGAGATGATAATTGAATTTTCTTGTTATTAGTAACGTTGAGTTTGATTAAACTTTGAATTAATTAAAAATTTCAAGGCTCTGGTGAGTTAAACTATTACACCACGGAACTGTCTGAACAAATCGCTATTTGAATCACCAATTATATCGCTAAATTTCAATTGGCAAATTTAATACTTGGATGTAATAATTGCTGCAGATATATCCCTGATATCTAGGCAGGCACGATGTTTTGATACCAATAACAAGTTGCATTATCAATTTGGAATATTGTTTTATAATAATTTTATAATTGTGAAAAGAATTCATAAAGGACCCATGTGATTCGATACACTTTTCTATTCACTACTGAATGTTTTCCGAAATAGAAAATACTGTCTGAAATAATCTCGAAAACCGGGGCCAATTCTTGCTGTTTATAACATTTATATGCTTAAGCAATAAAAAAATTTTAAATGCTGGATTGTGGTTAGTGAAGTATGTAAGTACAAATAGTGAACAAAGTAGATATATTATTCATTGTTGCACAATATAGTCGACGCTAAAATTGGTCGCCTAACAGAAAATTTCCATAGTGGACTCCGTTTTTCCAAAGTTACGACAATTTGTAGTTGCCTAATTTGCAAGATTATTTTAATTAAGCTCGCGTTACATTCATGGTCTTTCTCAAAAAATAAGAACATTTTCTCAACATGGCGAACGTCGTTTCACCGAGACAAATGTAGAAACCTAGGTTATGCTGCACACTTTTCGCTAATCTTGCAATTTGTGCTACGTCATAACACATGTAGATAAGGTAAGTGGTTTTATATGTATATATCATAACGCTCTTCGCCTAGTCGGTTTCTATCCTGCCGCGCTGAGGAAAATTAACCGGTATATTCATGTTGAGGTCCCTTATCTTTAGTCCCTTTATTTTGAACACTTGCCTCTACTCAACAGCACATACGACGGGAGATATCTCTACTGTACCCCTGACCCCCTACAGTAAAACTACAGTGGCATTATATTTTCTATTTTTCGACAGAGTCTACATTTACACTGCACTTGGCTCATCAGTGCTCCAACATTTCAACAGCCTCCTGGAAAAATTTTTGTCCGACCTCTGCAAACCACCTCTCTACAGCTTGCATCACTTCATAATTACTGGAAAATTCTGCCCCACGTAAGATTTCTTTTAATTTGGGGAACAGTCTGTAATCACTAGCGGCCAGATCCGGCGAATATGGCGGGTGCTCCACTATTTCAAAGCCTGCTTGGTGTATAGCAATACCAGATGTATAGCTGGGAGCATTATGCTGATGGAACAGCACACCGTGCGCTAACTTTCCTCGGCGTTTCTCTTTAATAGCATCTCCCAATTTACAAATCAATTGTGCGCAGTAGGTGTCTGTAACGCTCTGCCTTTTGCAAATAGTCAGTCAGGACGATTCCTTGACCATTCCAGAACACAGATATTAAAACGTTTCCAGCAGGCGGCACCACCTTAAATTTACGTGTATGAGAACACTCTCTACTATGCAATTTGATCTCGGGAGCATAGTGTAGCATAGTACCCATGACTCATCCATGGTCACATACCGATTGGGAAAGTTCTCTTTGTTTGCTTGGTAAAAGACGCTTACAAATCAACACCAGATTTTTTTGATCAATGATAAAAACATTCGGGGTACCCACCTTGCACTAAAATTTTTCATATCTAATTCTTTAGTCAGCGTGTTGTGCACCACATGATATCATAAGCCAGTATTTTTCACAATGTCTCTGCGTACTCGGTCTCGGTCTTTCAGTACGATATTGTGTACCTTTTTAATGTTTTTGTCCGTTGTTACCATTATGGGAGGATCACTGGCATGTTGGTTTTTACGGGATGTTCCTCCGCATTTAAAATCTCAACGCCAGCATTTGACTATATAATAAGAAACTGCAGATTCATCCATAGTTGTAATGGCTTTATGAATTTGAGTTGGCGTCATCCTCTTTTTCGGGAAGTGCTTTATTACGGCTCGTTGTTCTATAGGATTCATTTTTATGACAATCACTCCACACAATTCAAGAATTAGCCACAGCACAACAACACTTTGAGATACAAACTCGATATTATGTAGATGTAGTCTACAAATGTCAGTTAACTAAATGTCCAAAACATTAACCAAGCAACCAATTAGATGTAGGTGAGTGGGGCACGAGGATCCGTCCTCGTCGTTTTTTTCACCTCATCTTTGTCAAGACACACTTTTATACTGCCTACCAGTCTAATTTTCTGATTTTACTGAAACCTTGAGATATCTATCCTTTCCAGTATACATCTCGAACGGCTTCAAATACCCGAGAAACTATAGATCCATTACATGTCCGATAAAACATCTAATAAATCTATCAATATAGAATAAATGAGAGAGCTTCCTTAAAGTTACAAGTTACAGTTCTTAATTAGTTCGAGTTTTGGAATTAATGTAGCAATGATATTTTCTTTGGACCAAGCCCCAATTTACCAGTTATTTTTTCAAATATGGATTTTGTCACCACCTCCGCATGTAATTCTATACCATTTTGCTGTGTTCGGTTTGCTTTTCGGTTTGCTGAACAGGTTCCTTAGTGTATCTTTCGAGGTGACATGTCTTCTTTCTTAAATAGGTTAATACATTTTTTATCGTTGGTTTTTACTGCTGCGAGGTTGACGTTAAGCTTGCAATAAACTTTCAGCTTACATTAAACTTTCTTGAGAGTGTGATCAACGAGATACTGTAAACCGTTATATTTTCTATTATTACTTCTTATTATTATCTAAAAATGGATGTTGATTGTCCATATCTTTCTCTAAATGTAATAGCCTTGATTTTCTTAGAAAAGTCCAGGAGGTTTCTCAAATTTGTTTCAAAGTTACCCATGAAAAAAACGTGAGTGGAAACTTCTGTGGTACGAAGTGTATCGATGCGTTCAGAGTTTGTTAGACTAATGCTCTCAGTGATGAGAATTTCCAATTGAAGAAATATACTTGTCTATTTGAAGTTAACTTAGGTGTTATACATCGCTAAAATAGAGAGCAGCATATTGATTTAATTGCCAATTACTTAAAGCATTGGGTTACATCAACAAATTTCCAAGATGCAGCATGATCGCAATGCTAATCAAATAAAAATAAGCTTCATATATCACTTTGCTCTGAATGTAGGGTATTGCCATTGCATTTCAGATTGAATATAAGAGATAAATGTAAGACATGACGTATTGAAACTAAAATGATGATGAATATACGTAATAGTTAACGACTGAAGAGTTTCGTTGTGGTAATGTACGGGAAACATCTAAGATCGGTACCTTTCTCTCGGACGCGTACCTTCAATTCACCCATTTTCTCTACACATCTTACACAAATTCACTGAATACAATTTCATTCCACGTCTGCTGCGAATCTTAAATTATTCCTCATTCTGCAAAACCAAATCCGAACAAATATCGATAATAGCGTTTTAGCTTTATTACTTATTCAAAGGACAAATTCACGTCGAAATTCTCCAGACGGAGCGCTTCGCATACAAAATTCGTCTTTTTCAGACGTTCGTTCCGTTTTGCGAATTCGTCAGCGTACATCAGCAACAATCCCTAAAGAAATGAGCACTTCATCCGCGGGAAAGCTGTACAAGAACATTTATTAAACACGCGTTCAATTCCGAGGTGATTTAATGATAATTAAACCACATGCAATTAAACCTTCTATTCGAAAAGCGAAGAGTGGGCGAAGTCGCTGCTGGCGGCGGTGGCGACAGCGGATGTCGTAGAAAGAGAACGCTGCGGAATGATAATAGACCGCGAGTATCTTATGTTAATTTCGTCAAATACATACTAGTAGTTCAGCTCGAGATTCAAACATCATTCTTATTATTTCTTCCGTTTTCAATGCGTTCTGTGATATGGAATTAGATTAGAACTTAGTTATGTAGACGTTTTCTTTTTAGTACTTGAAGGTATAGAAATGTTCTGAATTTGAATAAAATTTGTTTGACAATAATATTATATTTACCATTACTTATAGGAACAAGAAAACAGCGTGGTGGACAAAGGAGATAAGAATATATACCAAGATGAAGAAAAAAACATGGAAACGAAAAAAAAACGAAAGAAAAAAGCAAAACTATTTGTAATAGAGAGTAAAAATAAAATATGGAGGAAATTTGTGGGTTCTTAAAATCAATACTAGAGAAAAAAATACAAGATACGCAGAATTATATCCAGGGTAAAGACGGAGATACCCCATCTGAAAGTAAGGCAATAATGGACAGATGGAAGCAGCACTTTCAGGAAATATTAAATGAGGAAATGGAAGGAGAAAATACGAACGAACAGCAAGCGGCGGATGAGAGGGAAGAACAAGAAAGCAGCATGGAAGAATTGGAAGAAGGAATAAATAAATTGAAAACTGGGAAGGCTCCAGAAAGTGATAAAATAACAACAGAAATGATCAAACATTGAGGAGTGGGAGAGAAATGATGTTAGTAAGTACCACACGTCTGGAAAAAGGCACTAATTCTGCCAATATTTAAGAATATTATAGAGATATATTCCTATTAAGTTCAGCTATGAAAATTCTAAAACAGTCAATAGACAAAAGAATGAGATCACTATTAGAAGACACATACGACGAATCTCAGAGCGGGTTCATGAAGGGAGAAAGCACGTAAGACCACGTTTCCTACATAAAGTAAACAATACAAAATGCTTTGCAAGAAAAGCAGAAAATATTCCTGGGATTTATAGATTTAGAGAAAGCTTTCGGTTATATCCCATGAAAGAAAAATGTTATGGCATACCCTAAAGATAAGAGGAGTTAGTAATAAAGTAATAACGCTGATACAAATGATATATAATAGTCATATAGTCGCTATGATCGCAAATAACTCCAAATCAGAAACGTTTACAACAACAAGGATTGAAGCAAGGAGGAAGCCTAAGCCCAATATTGTTCATTACGTATATGGACGAAAGAATCAGAAAATGTACAACGTAAAAGAGGAGCCTTAGCATGGTACACAGATGCACGAAAAATAGGAGTCGGGATTGGTGTAAGCACCGGTGGCTCCAATTTTCACCTAGAAATACCTACTGGACCTCCAACGTACGTCTTACAGGCAGAAGTCTATTCCTTCGCTAGGTGTAACAATAATTTTTTTTACGGATAGTCAGGCAGCATCGAAAACTCTATAAGCTTTATAGTTTAATCTGATGTTATTTGCGAACAACACTTAAGGTAAGGTCAAAAGAGTGAAAAAAACCATTATTGTTGTCTATAAAAAAGCCACCTAAAAGATGATGTCAAGAAATAGAAGGAACAAGAGAAAGTCTCGTATTAGGAAGGTATTGTTGGAGAAAGTCATCGAATGACATTTATTTCACTTTCTCCAAGGAGTTAGACATAGTTATCTTTCTTAGATGTCGCAATGAGTACAGGCACTGATGCCTAGGTCTTATCCAATAATAATAATAATGAGTAGGAAAGAAATAATAATAATAATTCATGACTTCGCATCCCCCAACAGCTTTTGGCAATTACAGTGGCCTGTCATGAGTTATTACTACGTCTGCGTCTCTGATGCGTTTCAAGATGTTTGTTCTCACTATTCGCCAAGAAATGAGGAAAACCACAGAAAACCTCAAACCTGAGAAACAGTCCCGGGGTTCGAACCCGATACTAATAGCTAAGCGCGCAAGGCACTGAGCCACCAGCTCCCGCGTTAACAAAATTTCCTCGCTAGCTCGATTTGAGCTTTCAGTTAGTCCATTCGATTTTGCAGGTCGCACCACTTAACATAAGAGTTGTAAGAGAATTTTGGGATTAGGGATATTTGAAAATATCTCTGAAGGTTAATATAAATTTGAATATCGATGATGTTGAATAAAAAATCGATTGTTTTTAGAAAGTATCCTTTGTATAAAAGCTTTACTATCTTATGCTTTACTTTAGTTTCCATTCAGAATTTTTATGTACACATTATTTATTGTATATGTAAATTGTGCGAATACGTTAACGTTTTCAAAGGGTACATTTGTAAAAGTTTGAGATGAAACGAAAAATACGCGACTAATTGTATACATAATTGGCCAAAATAGCGCGAAAGAAAATTGTTTGCTAGGCTACGAGACTAACGTAAATCCATAAATAACTCTTTTCAAAGCACTAACACGGATATCCGTTTAATGCCATTCTCCCCTGTTTCAAAACACAAAAAACCGAACCGCACAATTTAATTAAAAATTAGCGAAGTGAATGGGAAAAATTATGCAGAATATTTGTGGATCGGGGAGCGTAGTCGACAAGAAACACTCTTCCAATAATTAAATGTTTGTTATTTTAGGTTTTCCGAAATTTATAAGACGATGTAATTACTGCATTATTGAATACCAATGTACTGAGAAGTATTAATTAGAAGTTTAGTAAATATTAAAACTTCGCTAATGAACTGTAATTGAGTTTGTTCTCTTAATGAATATATTGATTGCATAACCCTTTAAATTTACACAGCACGAACGAAAACGGCGGCAGTGACGGTACAAGGGGATAGGGAGGCGGCGGTGGAGTGAAGCTCGAGTCGCAAAACGCTCGCAATACGAGCAGAAGGAAATATACAACCGGCAGTCGGCGGAGAAGCAATAGCTGAGAGCAGCCGAGCAGCACTTCTTCACTTAAACAGCCACCGACCATTTATCAACCTCTCGATTTTACTTTAGTGTTTTACTGAATAATAAAGTGCTCATTAAAAATAATATTTCCGTTTTATTAAAAACCTGGCGAGCTTAATGTGCTTAATTAAAAATGAATAATTCAATTTGTACGAGATTTTTGGCTAATACTTCCCCTTTCGTTGTTGTTTGCTTCGTAAGGATAATAGAAAACTTGCATAAGTTGTACAAAGCAAGAAATAAGAAAATCTAAGGATACTTGGCAAATGTCAAGAAGTATATTATCATAGCACGCTATCAGCGATGACAAATCATTGGTGTCTATACTGTCATTGCTGAAGCGTTTGATCGCACTAATTACAAAGTTAAGTTCGAAGTTATGTGGATCTTGACCTTTACTAGTGAAATTAATTCCTTTTTTTCTTATTGACAAGAGACATTATGTATTCTATAGTGATTCAGTAATACTCACTTTCCTACTTTAAAATATTATCTGGTGTACCATATGGTTCCAATTTTGGAGTATTGCTAAAGAATGCATTCCCTAATGAATTGATGAACTTTTAGCATATACAGATGATCTTTATTAATACGATGCGGATGCATTAAATTGCAGATATACCCTATATTTCGTGGAGAATGACGAATAAAGCGTTTAGTAGTTTCTTAAACTATATGAGAAACAAAACTAATTTCTACTGACCATATGTTTGCCTCAGCTAACTAGTTGTTAACTTGTTAACTAGTCCAACAATCTCTTCAAAGAATTTTCAAATTTGATATCAAAGGATTGTTAACGGTACACTCACATGTCTTAACCAAGGTTTTTAAGAGAAAGGACATTGGATACACTAAACACTTTTCAATATTCTACAAATAACATTTGAATTTTTATCTAACAGTTAAGGTCATACCGTTCGTGGCCTATTCTTCGGAAAACTATGTTTGTTCTGTTTTTATTTGATTTATAACCACTTTTGAATAGACCACTTGATTCTAATGATGTATAGAGGAAAAGAAATAATTCTCTCTCTCTTCTAGTTTCATCAACTCAAATGTTTCGCAACTACCAAAGAATAAATGGTCTTATGCTACGTAAACCAATTTAAATACTACTGTGCACAATCAACAATATAATGCCTAAAATATTTTTCCAAAGACAGTGACTATACCGACTATATTCTATTTTTTAATTCGGCGGAATGTTTTTAAATTGAAGCGCAAAAAATTCGACAAGCTGTTGGTCAGTTTTCGGCAAAAATTACACTAACAATGTTTGAGTGCGGGTGTATTTAATTTTCCTCCCTAAATTTGCATTCTAATAATAATTGCGTAAATAAAACTTATATTAAATCCTAGCTAGATTTAAAACTGCCGCCAAAAAGTAGCTTTGAAAAATTCCATTATGTAAGCGCTTCTTTTCATTTTACTCCTCCGAATTAAAAAATAGAGTATAGTACTAACAAAATGGATGAGGAAAGAGAAGTAAATACGCACAAATATGAAAATACGGATTTGTGGAAGCAATTTTTCAGTGAATTCGTAGTAAAAAGTAATGGCGCTACAGCATTAGTAGAGCAAAGAACCAAAATCACGCAAGAAGCTGACGTGGTTAGACGAAGAGAAACACAACAGCGCACAAGAAAAATTAAATTAGGTAAAGCACCGGGAAGAGATAGCACAATACTAGAAGTGTTAAAGTATAAAATGGGATCAGGAACGCAGGAATTGCTTGCAATAATGAAAGATAAAACAAGAAAGAATGAAATAAAAAGAGATTGGAATAAAGGACTCAAACTATTAAAATATGAGGTCGGAGAAGAAGGAACTTGTAGCAATTATAAGTAAATACAAGTAAATAACCTAACCCCATTTTTATAATAAGATAAACTTGTGAGAATCTTAAAAGAAAACATATAGTTAGCGACATTTCTATAAAGAAATGCAAATGAAAAACATAACATTTATTGCATTTTGTACATAAAATACAATAACAGTAATTTAAAATCATGAAATTGCTGTATATTCACAAACACAAAATGGATAAATAAACATGGAATTTACAATTCTACCTAAATTTAATAATGGGTGTTGGATCCTTTATTTAAACTAATTTCAAAGATCTGTTTCTTCATACAGTCTATCAACTTGGTCAGTGTTCAAATAGGAATCTCATATCAGCATCCTTTTTATCGCAGATTTCAGTTGACTGACGCTATTTTATTGATTAGTATTGGTATATACCTTTGTTGTCAATAATCCTGGAAGATTTTCAATGGGATTTAAATTCGGTGAACGAGCTTATCATTGTAATAACTTTATCTCTTTCTCAAAAAACCAAGTCTGAATGTATGGGAGGCAAGGTTATCCTCCTGAAGATATCCAGTCTTGCGATAACACTAAAGAGTTAGAAATAAATCATATAGGAGATCATTGTTACGCGTATTTGCACCAAAATTTCGACTCATTGTAACTCATGTTTGTTACAAGGTGCGCCAACAATAGCTAAAGCCATTTAAATTAAATTAAAGGCTAACCACAATATCAATGATCATCGTTTTCAGGTTAGTTTTTGATTTTTCTTTAAAGCGATTTTTACTGAATACTCAAATTTTATAAAATTGCTGATTAAGTTATGAGGTCGCCTTATTTCCTTAGCGTCTTAGCTGAGTTTGAATATTTCTTATGTTACATGGCAATGCCTGTCTTCGCGTAATAGTAATAATCGAAATAAAAGTTAGCACAAACATAAAAACAGCAGAAAGTATTATATCAATGAGTAACAAAACTCACAATGTTATCATGAACACAAATCATATGCAGATAAAATAGATTGAACAACATAAATAATTAGGGTAGATATTTAATAGATGAAGCAATGGTAAAATGGAGGTAGAAATTTGGTAAGATCAACATTCAAAGGTAAAAGAACAGTACTAAAAATATGAGTCCTGAGGTAGTCAAAAATATATCAGCAGCAATTTCTGTTAATGAATATTGAATTCTAACAGAGAGTTATAAAAGTAGAGTCGTTGGTATGGAGATAAAATTATTAATGGGAAAAGGAGGTAAAATCAGGAAGGACTGAATCAAAAATAGTAGGCTTAAAGATAGAAGGAGTAGAAGAAAAAATATAGAATGACAGACAAGGAACTAACAAAAGTTACGTATAAAACGATAGAAAGGCTTAAAAGAATTTGGTATTGGCTAATTATGCCTTAAGAAGAAAGAGAAATGTACAACCAGGAGGAATTAATGAGCTGGCAGCAATGTGCCTTTGGTTAACATGAATTTATGCACCTTTGAAGTTAAAACAATTTGCAATCAATTTACTGAAGAATTTGGTGTGGATTTAGTTTGAAGTTTTAAGTTGACTAGTCTTGATTTTGCTTCTTTTCTTAACCGAATAAAAATATTAAGAACATAGAATACTGTCAAGCAAGGTAATTTATTTCAAATTTTATTTGTTATAAAAAATCTTTGATGTCTTTGATATTTTCGCTCTCACTTAATCAGAAGCTTCCGCGAAGTACATATTTCCGCTTGTAATAGCCGAACGTAACGTTTAATCTTCAATACAACTGTGAGAATGTATGTGCGCTATGATGTAATTTTATTTTAAATATACCCGGGAATGTACCATTTGATGTGCATGGAGGCCCGTAGGAGAGCAAACAGCGCAGCGGTCAGAGATGATACTGTTTACCCAGAATTCATAGGACATTGTAAATAGACTGAGTTACACACAGAGAGTGTATAGGTAAAGATATAACGTAATGGAATGTAAACAATTATTGTTGAACCGAAGTTACAATTTATAAGCGGATAGAGTTCAGCGAACAGCGCTTTGAAATCGACGAAGAAATTCTTCCCCCAGTGCTCCTCAAATATTGAAATCAATCAGGATTTACGCCGTTAATTTTAATAGATACGTTATAGATACATACGTGTGGTACAATTGCGTTCGTATGCATGTGGGATGTTTGCGCATATCCGGAAATGCATTTCCGTCTATGTAAATTCAGATTAATTTCGATTTTCTGACGACTTCTTTTGGTCGTTAGCAAATACAGGAACATTCTGTGAAGTTATTTCGTTTTAATAGAAAATTGCAACCTTTACCCTGGTTAAAACACGCAGACAAAAGCAACTCTGCATGATTAGACATAAACAAGGGGCATGAGGCAGCATTTGAGATGAGTTTTTCATGTGATTGTCTCTGAAATTTTATGGATTATATACCGGGTGATTTATTTAACCTGAAGTTTATAATATCTCGAAAAATACGCATCCTACAGAAAAATGTGCCTTTCGGTATGCTTAATTTCTCCTTGCCTCCACTGTTCAAGTAAATACTCGAAATGAACACCTTTCAAATGAGACTGTACCCAACTGAGAAGTGCGTTTCTAGTAATATAGGAATATGTATTCCTGATCCATTCAATCATATTCTCATGAGTTGTTGGTACTTCTTGGTATACTTTGTTTTTCAGATATCCCCACAAAAAAAAATTGGCGAAGTCAGATCTGGTGATCTGGCAGGCCAATTTATCGAACCAGCTCTACCGATCCAGCGACCATGGAAATCACGATCAAGTATTTCGCGTGCTATTACCGAATAGTGCGCCGGACAATCGTCATGTTGAAACCATATGTTTTGTCGCACCTCTAATCTTACATCTTCGAGTAACTGTGGCAGTTCTTTATCCAGGAAGTATTGGTACACTTCATCGTTTAAATTGCATACAAAGATGTGGGAACCGATGAATTGGTCGCGAATTACCTTTCACTACACATTGGCAGACGAGGCTCCGTGGTTTGTAAAAGTTGCCTTGCCAGAAAATAATACGCAACGAAAGAAATTACAATTCATTTGTATTTGTTTCCGTGCCTACTGACACTGTGAAATCAACATCATGAAGATCTTGATGCAAAGATATGTGGTAAGGATGATATTATGGTGCCTTAAAATTCCTCAAATACTGCTTTGAGATAATTCGGAATTGCGAGGTATTTCTCGTTTACTAACGTAGGAATTACAAGCCACTGTGGCTAATACAGCAATTGTACTATCTTCTTCAGTTACTGTTTTACACTTCAATTTTCTCTGTGAATAACAAACTAAATTATTCCTTGTTATTGTATCATTATTAATTATATATATTATTAATCACATAATTGTATAACTTTATTAAGTGTTATGGTACTACTGTCTACAACTAAACTATAATATAATTCTCACAAAATTCCGAATGTAAAGAGACTGTTTGTCAGGGGTAATGCGATGACGCGTAAGTAGTAGTAGGAACACATCTAAAGGAATGCCTAGAAAATAAAACAGCTTTTTCATAGTATAGGTGAATCATTCACGAGAAAGCCATGTGAGAGACATAAAAACGCTAACACACGAACATGTTTCTGCCTACCCGGCGTCATCAGCGTAGTTCCGAGCGGTTTTATGCTCAACACATGTAATTCCCTCTCTGCTTTTATCGCCATATTTAATCCTACAATACAAGTGAATATTCCTGGTGCTAACTAGTGGCAAAAGAAAGAAACACTTGTCGGCAAAGTGCATTCCATTAGATGTGTTTAATTACGTCATCGTAACCCTGAGAAATCATTCACATGTACAGTTTCCCTTGCACTGCCCTCTCGTGGTAGCAACCCATGTATTGCTCGAGAGAAGGGTGGGAAACTGTGCCCGCTTCTTTTCGCTGTCTGACTTTGCAGACAAATGTCTTTTGGCACTAGTTAGCACCAGGAACATTCACTTGTATTGCAGGGTTAGATATGGCGATAGAAACAGAGAGAGAATTACATATGTTGAGGATAAAACCGCTGGAAACCACGCTGATGACGCCGGGTAGGCAGAAACATGTCTGTGTGTTAACGTTTTATGTCTCTTCACACGTCTTTTTCGTGAATGATTTCGCCATGAGAAAATCTGTATTTACAGCGATTTTGTCGTTGGTAGTAGTAGGAAGTTTGATAAAGAATCTAAAATCTTATATAACAATCAGTAAACCAACGTTAAACAATTTTTTGTAATTACAGCGTCATCTGTCGCAAAGCCAAATATTTTTTTTGAACAAATCATATATAAATTCCAGGTTAAATGAATCACCCGGTATTCATATAATTAATTATTACACGAAGGAGATATCAAAAAACAGATTAAATTTTACATTTGTTTATTAACAGATGACATATTACTTAAAATATTTTCTAAATACAAAAGTAAACAAACAAGAAAACTACATGCCTTATTAGTATGAAATAGTGTTATTATAATGTTAAAAAAAATACTAATCTAGATATTTTTCATTAGCCAATATATTTCTTAATTTTGAAAAAGGCTTTTGAAATCTGCAGAAGTTTTTTGCACACAAAATTGGAACGATGATATCATATTATAGAATATTCTTATAAGACCCCCACTATTGTACGGTATTTGCATTTTTTGATACGTCTTGCGAAAACATTGCTTCGTCGAATGAATATGATTTAACTTTCAACTTATTAATGACTAATGATAATAATTTGGTACCAGAATATTCGAAAATTATTTCTAAAGCTTAATTTCTTAATTTTTTCTTGACTTGACAATGGATATTCAGTTTTATTTGTAATATGATCAATTAAATAAGCTAAAAAATGGAAGGGTGTCGTAGATTACTCATATCTTCCTATAAATTTCTCTTTTATGTTTCAGCTGCACTCCATCAAGTGTCACGTAGATTGGGTTCAATCATTTTAAAAAAAATTTGATCATTCTTTAATTTGAATATACCAAATCTTTCTAAAAATTAATGGATTATGTTCTTCACAAATTTGTAATAATTTGAATCATTCAGAAAATGTACTCCATCAAATATTTTGAGGTAATATTAGTTTCTTTCTTTCTTTCTCTTTGTACCAAATATTAAGCAAATAGGTGTAAAAATTTCAGATGCAAATGCTCTTATACTACTCATACTAGCCGTGATGTCTGTAACAAAGCTTTGTACCATGTAATTACACTCAACGTTACACTTATTTATTAGGCCAGTATGTCTATAAGATAATCAGGTGTATGTAAATGCTCTGATGTACCTACACTTTTGAAGAAACTGTTTCCATCTTCTGTTGTCAAAACTGCATAAATTATTGGTTTAAAATAATTGACCAACTATCAAGGGTCAGAAAGGCAGCTCAGTTTATATGTTTCTTGATAGTTGCAAGAAGATGGAAGCAGCTCCTTGTTTTCTGCAAAAGATTCGAAATGTTTCAATACACAGTGTGTCGGAAAAATAAAAGAACTTTTTAAATTTACAGAAAGTTACCAACACCATCCGTTGAAACAATATATAATCTGAAAGCTATATTTAATTCTCGTGGTCTTGTTTTGTAGAGGGAATAGAAAACCAGACCACGAGAATTAAAATCGATCAAGTGGTAGTTATGTTATAGTGCTTAAAGTGACAGTACTTTTTATTGGTTCGTTATAAACATGATGGAACAACGACCTAATATTAAATTTTGTTTCAAGCTCGGTAAAAGTTTTATAGAAACATTTGAATTAATGAAAAAGTTTATGGTGATGGAACTGTTTATGTCATACGCGTGTGTTCGAGTGGTATAAGCAATTTCAGGATGGTCGTGATGCTTTGGAAGACGACTCAATTATTGCACACGATGCGAATTCGACTGTGAAATGGATAGCGGAAGAATTAAATACGGCCAAAGACATGCTGCACGAACTTTTGAGGAATGATTTGAACAAACGGAAAGTCTGTGCTCTATTTGTTCCTCATGCCTTAACTGAGGACCAAAAAATCGCTTGTGTTGAATATTACAAGGATCTTTTTAAAACAGCCAGACGAAATCGCACATTTCTAGAAACAATTGTAACTCATGATACTTGGTGCTTCAAGTACGATCCTCAAACAAAATCTCCAAAATGCTACGTGGAAGTCTCTAGGCTCTCTAGAATCAGCAAAATTGCATTCCAGCAGTCATGAGAGAAGACAATGTTGATTTGTTTTTACGACTTTAAAGGTATTTTACATTGGGAATTCGTTCCACATGGTCAAAATGTCATTGGCGAATATTATCTGGGAGTTATGGGGCGTTTATGGAAGAGACCTGTTTGAGTGAGGGCTTGACATCGAGCGCTGGGAAGCAAATCTGCGTGTTACCCTCCGTATTCGCCAGACTTATCACCATGTGACCATTTCGTCTTCCCAAAACTGAAACTGGCTATGAAAGGAACACTTTACTTTGGATAAGTCTAAGAAGCCGTGACGAGAATCTGTGAGGCAATTCCTCGAAATAACAAGAAAAATCTGTGTTATCATTGGTTGAACGTCCCAAGAGCTGTGTTGACCCAAAGGGGATACATTTTGAATAAAAGCAAATAATGTTGGCGAAATAACTAGTTGTTTCATTTTTATTTGAAAAGTTATTTTTCCAATATACTGTGTATATATATTTTGAGATTATTACAATTTGAAGAATTAAGCAACTGCAGAGTGTCTTTGAAATAAAATAAAAAAATGCTGAAAATGAAAGGGTATAATTATATAAAACATAAAAAAAAATAAGTCAATTACGAGGCGAACTCCAGAATTAATAAAACCCTAGGTAATTGTAATATGTGTCGCTTATGGATGCAAAATGTATATACATAATACATCCATTCAACCAAACTCGCACACATACACGTAGATTGCATACACTATAATAACATAGCTGTCTGGCAGAAACTACAAGGTAATACTGCTTACCTTTTAAATGGCATGCAAAGAGTTTAATAACGTGCTTACGTATAAATATTTCGACTGTAAGTAAAGATATTTTTATTTGAAGTATCTTCATCATTCTTTTTCTTGCGTCTGCGAAGCAATTTTTGTAAAATATTTTGGATTCAAGTATAATAAAATTAGACCTTTCCATTTTTTACGCATTCTATTTTATTTCGTGGACACCCTGTATGCGTAAATATCTAATAATATGTGAAGGTGGCATGTTTATGAACCGATCATTTGCATTTATATTATCCTATTTCGCTCGTAATAATAAATGCGGAGAGTGCGTCGAATACACCTTGTCGTTGACATCTTTACAAATTAGATTTAACCATCTTGGGCATATTGCAGAAAAGGTAGGTATGCAAACACGCAATACTGAACATTAATCTCTTGATGTTATTATGTGACGTCCGAAATCTGTTTAAACGTAATTCGGTTTCTTTTCCGCTTTAGATGTAGTAAACACGCACGTATGCGGACAACAAATTACTAAAATATGTATAACGAATGACACAGTATGCATGTTAAATGGATATTGATGGGGATGGAGTTTGCAGATGTTTGCATTTTTAGAAAATTAATCGCGGGCGATTAAGTTTTATTATTGAGTTATAAATTTAATGGGGAGCCTTCTGTTTCGTAATGATTTTTTTGCAAACGTGGGTATATCAGGGTTCGCTTAAAGAAGTGTTATCGATTTGCGATCTTGAATCTAATTGTTTCTCACCAGATGGCGGTGATAATTTATAATAATGGTCGATGATTTCAATAACCTACTTAAGTATGTTTCCTTATCCCAACAGCGTTTAATTGTATAGCTCGTTCAATTTAACAGCCAACTTGGGTCATTAATAATCATGATGTTATATTCTAGCGGTGTTGCCAGTTATACACTGACTGATTCATGTTTGAATACACAACCAGGTTAATACCATTCACTTTTATTAACAATATTGTTTGCATCTTGATATACCAACATCTGCTATAAGGATACAAAAAAGTGTAAGGTATATTTTTCCCTTTTATCTATTTTTTTTATCTATCCGGAATAATAAACAAAAATAAATATTTGTCATTGAAAATGGTTTTATTGTTTTCAGCGATGATCCATGCACTTTTGCATACGTTTGGACCAATTTTCATGGCACTTTTTCCATTCCGATCCAAAACATGCATTTTGTACACATCAATCGCCTTTGGCATTGAAAATTGTTGAACACGTACTTTATTCTTCAAAAATCAAAAGTAATCATTTGGTGCCAAATCAGGATTGTATGGCGGTTGCCCCATCAAAACGATGTTTTGACCGGTTACATATTGAGTTTGGTTCGATGTGTGAAAGCACGCGTTGTCATGGTGAAGAATGATTCTACATAGTTTTACGATGTATGTGTCAGATGGCGCCTAGTAATACCAATTCCGAATACATAAATAGCAACCTTCGTATTTGAATCAAATGTTTAGTGTGAATAAATATTTTCTTTAAATTTTTTGTTTATGGCGTCTACGGGATCACAGCCCATACACCTCAGTGGAAATAATAATAATAATAATAAAAAAAACAAATTAAATCTTAAATTAGGAATAAGTAATGTTATTGACCTCCAGTGAAAGCAAGCAAGGTGATGTAAAACAGGGACACCCATTTCATACCTCGGGGCCTATCGGGATGACTGACACAGTATGCACTCACAAGAAAACGGCCATCGGAAAACAGGTTAACTCACACAGGTGACAAAGGGATGGCTGTTACTTCCATTGGAGCTCAGATCCTAATTTTCATCTGCTTCAGCATTTCTGGGGAACTTTAGTGAGACTAAAAAGATTAATAAATGAGTCAATAGTGCTTCTATGCGAACCGCAACCAAGAAAAATGTAATTCAGATCAGCCGTTTCATAGTCACAGTAACATGCAGCCGATTCCACCAATCCTAATCTAAACAAATGGGCTGGATAAAGACCATGTCCAAATTTAATACGGGCAATTGTTGTACGATAATACCGAGATATGTTATCATTTGTATAGTACCACGGTTTAATGTTGATACATGGATGAATATAAACGTACTGAGTCATTCTACGGGTACATATTGTTTGCCATAAATCTTCTCGCTCTCTGTTCAACACCTCCTGTTTGCAAATTGCAAAACACTCTCCACAAGAAAGGATAGGATTGTAAGTGAATAAGTATTATAAAGTAGTTTGAACAAATTGGAAATGTTAGCATTGCTAGGTAAAGCTTTGTCTGTGAACAAATATTACTAATAATATATAGTTCTTTTTGTATATACTTTTCGTTAAAATGGCGGAATCCTATAGCTTATTATATTACGGTTAACAGCTCTTAGGCGTAGATTTTGATCTTTCGTAGCGGTACAAAGCGAAATAGTGTTCTCCGCAATACAGATATAAATACTAAGAGCAGAAAAATTCCCCGTAATCAAAAGTCCAAGAATTTTGGCAAACATCGTGACTGTAAACTTCGTTTTAGAACATATACTTTTTTTTAGTGAAAGAGGCGTTTTATAATCTTAAAATCCTGGAAAAATACCAGACAGTTGTCTTAATCCTATACCTGTTGATCATTTGCAATTTTGAAAACTGCCATTTAACATGTTTATTGCGTAATCTTGTCTTGGGGTCAGTTAAGTTGTATTGTTATTTAATATTCGTTCGTGTGAAATTATAATTTTAAAGCATCGAATATAACAACATTTTTCATATCGAAATTGTGGTAACATTTTTATTGCAGAGGGGAGCAGTTAAATAATAGGAGAACTGATGCTAAGTTAAAAGCAACAATCTAAATAAAGAATGAAGCCAACTTGTAGCTATGCGATGTCTGTCAGAAAGGGCAAAACCTTCACGTGTCCCGTTACCCGTCTTGATGACTGAAGCTAAAGGAACGTTGTCTGAGACGGTTCGAGGTCCTTAGAGAACTGTAGTCTCGCATGTAATGTGTACGTGTTTTATATCAGTTGTCTACCTGCTGTCTCGTAAAATTCTTCCGACTACTTCGTCCACCGTTAATATTTAACTTTGAATTTGTTTGGATAATATTGCTTCGCTAAATGTAACTCTATACCTATGTGATCCGCATGCGAAATTTTGAATATTGCTATCGCTGTAAACGTATGTATTGTACTTAATTTTAGTGATGGTGACTATATTCAATTGCGCAATGTAATTCAAGAAGAATTATAATTTAAAATGAATTATAAGGCGGTATTACAGGCTGTAAATGTCTTGTAACACAATTGCATTACACGACTAGAAAAAATTATAACAAAAGTCTATTAAAATTAGGTTAATTTAGAAATCAAAAAATATTATTTTGACTTAGCTGCAAAGAGGGAAAAATTTCTGATTATTGATTTCTATTCTAGGTAAAAACATTCTGCTTTTTGAAAAACTAATAATAATACAACACCTAAATTTACGTTTCGATATTCAGCACATTTCTCTTTCTTTGACGATGAAGATTTCATTGAATTTTTCAGAATGATTCTTTTTGACGATAAAGTAACATTTTTACGTTAATGTATAGACTTGTGGTTGCTGAGCTTCCTAATATCCTAATAATATAATCTGCAAAAGAAGACAATCTTTAAGAATAAAAAGATATTCCTAGATGTGGTTTGCCATTGACTTCAACACTACAAAAATAGTATTTAGAAGTAGAGAGAATATTTAGAAGCATCTAAAAGCATCTACTAATTAGTTAAGAAACATTTAAAGTACCTCTAAAACATCTACAAAAATTTAAATACCGCTCGTTAATAAGGTTCTAGAGCTTTCAAAATATGCTTTTAACAGAAAAATCAAGTTTTGTGAGAGAATTATTCATGAAATTGGGGAACACCAATTTCTCAAGTACAATGGTATCTTCAGCATACACAACTGTTAACATTAGAGTACTCAGAATTTGCGCAGAGCGAAGAAACTCGTTTAGAAATATATTTAAATCTACATCAACAAAAGAATATCCACACTATTGTACTGAACATATGTGAAGCATATTAAATACGTTCTTTCCCTAAAAGTCGATTAGAAGACGACATTTTATTGAGCAGCTGGTTGAATCTCTTGACTTGTGTGCAATGGATTTTTTTTAATTAATTATATGAAATACAATATTTGTAGATTACCTGAATAACACTTTCAAGAATTTTCAGGAAATGACAACGGACAAAAGACAACGCGGTTTTTCTTGGAGCTACTGTGTTGCAAATCATGAATATTTATTGCGTTAAATACACTGTAAGAAAAAATGATAAAACTATATATAATAGTGATATAAAACTATATCACGAATGTATTTCCTAATTCTTCTCTCTGTTAAAAAATGTTAAATGTAAATTTTTGCTACATAATGTTTTCTTTATGTTTATTTATAATATATCTACGTTGTATGTCCAGTATAATAGTTGTCAGTATCAAAACACATCTGCAAATGCAGAATGTTCTCCACCAAGTGGAGTGTTGCACAACAGTATTCTTCTATAATTCGCTTAAGTGGATGGTTTCTGTTCTCAACCTTCACAGAATAAGCTTTAGACTCCAGGTATCCCCAAACAGCAAGATCTGTTGGATTTAAAGATCATGGAGCATATCCCATCTATGCCATCATCCCTCTATGGCTAATCTGCTGTGAGAAATTCTAGTTTAGCCAATCATTTATTTGTGTGTGGTTCTGAGCATGAATCCGCCTCGTTCAAATCATGCATTAATGTGTTCCCTAACATTGCCAAATAATCTTTCTTGGTGATATTTTCGTCAAAGAACTAGGAGCCACTAATCTCGTTTGCTTCTGTCTTCCGTCGGTTTACCTCACCGTTGAAATTAACTTCGACAGTGAACAACTTTTGACAAAAATTGTATATTCTCTTCCAGAAAATCATCGTCTGATGGGTGGTGGCAAGTTGTATGGGTGAAACCGCTTCTTAAATATGTTCCGAATAGTTGATCGAGAAGTGTCCAGTTCCAGATATATTCGTGGAGTTGATTCCTTTGGACTTGCTGTTACCTTCGACAAATTACTTCCATCATCTCTGTCTATGTATTTGGACGATCAGGTCGTGCAGTGTCTGTCACACTACGTGTAGCCTTGATTTTTCAAGCAATCTGCAAACTGTGGTGTATACCGCTGGCTGTTGTTCAAGATGTCTCTGATTAAATTGAAGGAATCGTTCTCCATCACAGAGGAGGCTAAGTTCTACACGCTCTTCAGTATCCATCAGTGTTGCTACAATGATGTAGGCCAATATTTAGTAATGATTACTACAATTGTTATATGACATGTTTGCTCTTTCCATATTACACCATTTAGTAATTTGAAATATTAGACGACAAATGACGTACATTAACCGTTAGTTGCGTATATCATATATACGTATATATGGTCATTTTCGACCAAAGAAGGCACAAATTGCACACATTAAAACCTACATGAACGAAATGCTAAAAGTTCATAACCTGAATTTATTTATTTCCTTTGCTCACACCGAGGCAGCCTCTAAATTACAAATTAGAGAGCTGTATGAATCTATATTAGTATAAGTTAGTTATCAGATATCATCAGGTAATGAGAGTGTGACCTATGAAAATTGCCTAGAAACTTAATGCTTGTGTGTCTAAGGACTATCACTGTGGTTGTAGACTTTAGCTTAAAATTTAATAAAAACAGAATGCCGACATATATCAGTTAAAGTGTAAAAGTAGTGGTGGAGCCCAAAGAATAATTGATCATGTAAAATCAAAAGGATTGTAATTCGATTACTACAATCGATTATTTAATATATTTTATCGGTTTTGGTCATCTACATATCTTATTTCCAATGATATTGATTTAGTATCCTTGAAAATGGTGTTGATAAAAATTTAGTTTAGTAATCGCAGTACTGCATATACATTCTTTAAAGCGAAGATGTGGACTTTAGAGATTTTCCTGCTCTCAGAGCATTGTTATTTATATGAGAATTGCTTAGGTACTTGTTACGTTACGTAAATATTTTGAGGTTTGCTTTAATATCTAAATATGCTGTAATCAATTTATAGATGGAGAGTAGTTGGGAAACTTTGAAATAGTAAATGCACCAAATGTTTTAATTCAGTCATAGAGCATAGGTATGTACGACACACACGCTGATAGTTTTCACGAATAGGTAAAAAGAGGGAAATGGAAAACGAACGATAATATTTATAATTAAAAGTGAATACGGAACTAAATTCGTTGTTTGTAACACAAGGGAAGCAAACAGCGTCAGGTCGAACGGTTGCAGCAGACATTTTTTTAATTAGAGATCGGAGAGTGCAACATGCAAAAACAGATATTTTGCAAAATGGTTAGCATTAAACAATGGCTTGAATTTAATTCCGTTTTAATTCCCCGAAGGCATCGATAGCCAATAATTAAAAATTTACGTTTATTTAGTCAAGCCGGTAGTGTACAAAACATGTACAAAAATTGAAATTAGTCCGTTGTTTTGTTGCCCGTTGCCCTCTCATCAATAATTGCTGGAACTTTATTATTCATTTTACCGAACAGCAAACATATTTTTGCGAAATTTTATTGTTATTCCGTTGACCGTCAGCGCCCGTTTCAAAATAGATCGTGCGAAAATTTCAGCGGAAAATACATTACGATAATAATTATAAAGTTTTGTAATAACGCTGTTAGCAAACTATTACTAAATTACATTGTTTTAGGTCGTTAATTAATGTTGAAAAGCAGTAACCTCGTAATGATAGCTTAATACTTAGAGTTCATGGTATTCATGGAATAAAATTTGAAATATTAGGCAAGCGCTTTATTATTAAACCTCTGCGAATTTCTCCATCTATTATTGTCGGAGAGGAAGCGCGAGTTGAGATCGGCAAGCTTCCAAATCACCAATAGCAAATATAAAGTGAGACATTCATATCTCTTTCATAAAAAATAATTGTTCAAGTATTAAAAGGCAACCCAAAACGTTCAGCGGTTCGGACTCCAAAGACAGATTATTTCCTTTTTTAGTATAATCTAAATAATCATTTTATAGTCAACGACAAATTTATGAGACGTACGTTTATTTATAATTTAAAATTAATTGCCTCCCCGCAACACGAGCGGCATAAATAATGATTTCATGCCTAGACATTCGTTCCGACACACACACAACAAAGGAAGAAGGGGTGTCGTAGGTACGCTCGTTGACTTTAAGTTTCAAACGAATTCAGTAACGTGTGAACGTAATAATTACAGATCTCGACATTTATTCAGCCGCGATAACATGGCAAATAATAAAATATTGTAGCTAACATACGTGATATTCGAAAGTTCAGGAATTTGCCTTGATGAAATCCACAATTATAGTTAATTGGAACTTTTGATGGTGTCACATTATCAAATTATCAAACAATGATGCCAAATATTTCTTGTATGATGTGTGTATATTGTATGATTGTATTAAAGATAAATAAACATTTTCGCTGTAATTTTATTTACTTATTAATACCAAGAGCATGTCAAAAACAGAGAAGAAAACTAAATGTTGTAACAATTTGAAAGTAAGCCTTAACAAGATTTTCCATCGAAGAGAAAAACAAGAGGAAAAATGATTTACTTACAGTACACAGTTAGATAATTTATTCGCTTAATTATAACCATTAATGAGGGAGTGTGATAGATATGTATTGATATGTTGTTATTGCTTCATTGACCGTGGGTGCAGTAAATTTTCGATTTAGTATCTTTTTCTTTTGGTTCTAAGATTTTTCAATCAAATAAATAATCTACTCCGATTAGTTCATATATTATTTCATTCTTCGTTTCGCTCAGGGCAATAATATTGTTAGTAATATCAAAACGTCTTGTACAAATGTATAGGAAACAATTTAGTCTCCTTACGAAATTAAATAACGATTATTTCTTGCAAAATTCACATGGTGTACTTCAAAACTTATTTAAAAATGTACATAACAGTTCCAACACGTTAAAATGACATCAAAACTATTTTACAAACCGCTTAAGAAGTGAATATAGGTGTCTTTTTCAGTTTTTTACATGCGTTACTTTTAATAAGTTTAGTAATTTTCCGGTATGATACAGGTAAGATATATATCACTTATATTTTGAATACGTTTTTTCTTATTAATGCTATTTGTGTCAGATGTTATGTGGATTATTGCTATTGTAACTTGTTTGTTAGAATTTATTTCTTTCTATAATATTTTTACACTATGGAAATCAAATTCATTTCCCATAGTAATAGCATGTTTGGCTTCATTCCTATTTTGATTTATACTATATTTATGTGTGTGCATTCTCTTATTGAGATATTGTTGTGTATGTCCGATGTACATACAGCATGGCAATCAACGCAATTGTTGTTGTATGTTTGTCTGTGGAAATCAACTGTTAGTGTTTGAAAAGTGTTTATTTGTATTGAATTTTTTATGTGCTACTTGAATCTCATGTTGTTTATGTATTTTCAATTCTTTTCTAAGCGAACACGACGATTGCAAGGACTGTGTGGATGTACAATTCACAGGTATAGCATTAAACTCCACTCACACAAATTAATTAATTATGCGGAACGCAGCGTTTCGAGAGCACGTGGGCTCCCATTGTCAGTCGGTAACACGGTTGACAGCTCCCGAAACGCTGCGTTCCGCATAATTAATTAATTTGTGTGAGTGGAGTTTACTGCTATATCTGTGAAGTAAGCGAACATGAGTGCAAGGAAGTGTGATATATCTTCTTGTTTCATGTTAGTCTAGTTATTAGCGTACTTATTATTATGTTATGTAATATTTTTGTAATTATGATAGCGAATTTCTTCTTTCACGACTTTATTTATATATTTCTGTAGGTCACTGTTTTTGGATAATGTTTCTTCCATAGCTTCGGTTAGTTTGTAACAAGTAAGAAATGCAAACGTCGGTCTACCAGGTGAATAGTTGTACCTCTCTTGCAATACAATTCGATAGGAAGTTTTGGAAATCGATTTGTGCTTTCTGGTTTTCTGTACCAATTTATATATATATTTTTCTATCTTGGTGATTTATTGATATATATATATATAAGAAATTTATGCATTTCTAAAGAAAGTTTTGGTTAGAATTTTTTGGATCAGCGGGGATGCAATCATTAGCATATCGTTTAGAAAAAAGTATACGATCGTCAAGACTGTATATAATAACACCACGTCAAGGCTTATAAGTTGATAATTGTTGGAGTTTTTGTGGCAAATTCCCATGAATTTTTAGTATTATGTTTAGTTTTCTCAAAAATGTTACTGATGGAGTTAGACAACGAAGTAACTAAAGCATACACTGATTTTTTTTTAATGGGACGCTGTAGTAGCTATTCAAATAAAAACAGAATAATAGCATTATTCTTACGCTTATAATGAGTAAATAATACATAGTACGAATTATTGTGATTATGGTTACGGTTTGCTTTACGAATGGTCTATAATTACGCAGAGGTTTAATTGAAGTTGTTGAATTACTAGTTTCCTGTGGAAATTGTGATAGTATGATCACATTTTTGGTAATCAGCAATATATTCAACGGTGATAATAAATTTCTATACCTTTTATTTTGCCAGATTCATAATCTTTTTTGTTAACCTCAGAGATGCTTTTGCGTTCACATTTGATTGTCCATTAGAACACCGTTAATATATAAGAGGTGGATAATAAAAATACTGACAATTGGCGCATAAAACGGAAAGGTAATTATAACTAAACAATAACAGATGTCACACCTACAACTACAACCTGTTACGCTGTTACTTCCGGTATTAATATGTAAATTGTCGTAGGTATGGGATACATCTGCTGTTGCCAGATTGTATACCATATACTGATGTTTGCTGCGCGTTTGAATTTGGTGCGGTTTCTTAGGTACTACACCAGCTAATTAATACGGGACTTGTATTATATATTATAGCCGTTTTATAGTACTACTCTCGTGATAACAAATCGAGTATTACTTTGGATGGTTTCATAATGTTTTGATATCGTGAAAATGGAACTCAAAACTATAATCGTGTTCATAGTTATTAAATATCTGTAATTATACTCCTTTCCTTTTAACTTAACCACCTGCAGATGCTTTCAGTAAAGTGCAATTTAATAATTGAATAATAAAATGCACATTAAGTGCAGGTGGACAATATAAAATGGGTACCAGCTTGCATAAGTGAAGGATTTATTATGTCTTAATAGTTTTCATCGTAATTGCTTCAAGTATCTACATCAGAATCTGATGTGAACTCTTAACCTTTTTATGATGCCATTTATTGTTGATAATTTTACGAAATATTTTCGGTTTATAAATGCATTATTTTGAAGTTTTCTAATTGAGATCACAAAAGTTCAAGCAGATGTTTTATTTTATAACGCGTGATTATATAAACTTCATTTAATATGCGCGTGCTTCTTCAAACCATCTCTCATTGTTAATAAAAGCATTCTTAATGGAATTTTACACGCTAACAAAAACTTTTATTAAATTGTTTGATAATTAAGGTTTCAATTAGCTATTATAACAAAACTTGCTTCCGAAGCCTATTTTTTTCATATGAATTCCTGAAAACAATATTCATAATGCACTTTATTTACAAAATTTAAATCATGTTAGATGATAGTCACACCACAACTCTAGCAGTAAGATACTCTAAAATGCAAGACTCATAATCATGAAAGTGTTTAGGCTTCTTTATACCATCAACCTTTGAAATCTCAAAATATCTAGACTTTGTTTAGACTGAGTATAAACTCGGCTTAAATTTTTATTTTCCTACGGGGTTCTAACTTTTATATTTAAAGGATTTATTTTCGTTTTGTACGTCTTGCCCCAAAATTACTTTTATAAATACTGTTCTTCATAGAAGTTATTGCAATTTAATTCCATCTAGTTTAAAAAGTCTCTAAAATTCGGGTTTCAAAATAGATGTTAAAGGTCTTTTGCTTGGTGAGCAGGCTGGAGGTTGATAGGATATTGTTGCATGGGCAAGCAAATAGAGAATGATGGCATAATAATAAATTACATTATGCATTTTTGTAGTTTGATGCTTTGCCCTCCTTTATCATGCTTTTTATTCCCCGTATTTTCTTATAAATCATACTTGAGTTTCAATTTTTTTGGATTTGGATATTAACATAGTTTAGATTGCAGCTAGTTAACAGGAATAGCTTCTGCGACAATAGTTTTCTTTGGTTTACTGGTTTATCACTTAATATGACTTGAGATATGCTGCAAGCATTTGTACATCTACATTGCAATTATCGGATTACAACATTTACTCTCGGAAGAACACGTGCGGAAGAGTTGACTATTATTATTTTCAGGGAATGAACCAAACCGACGTAATGTGATATAACATCGTTTAAGATAATCTTCAGAAATGTATTTATAATGTTTCAAGGAAGTGTTCATACAATTTACGGGTGCTGCAATTAAAATAATAATAATGACATCGCCCCTTCAAGGCATCGATCTGAAGTGGTAGAACGCCATGTACAGTACGAACGATATTAGTTGCCAAAGGTTGTTATTTTGATGAGAAGAAAGTTTAAATCTTTATTTTGTTGTAATATTTTTATACTTGTATCTGTTGTGTTAAGAGAATAAATACGAAGGCCATTTGGAAAGTAAAAAACGTTTTGTTTTCACATGGACCGTGTCCCCCACCACCATCGCCGATCCACCACTGACCTTGGTCCTTATCCGTTTCAGTTTGGCGGGAGCAACGATCCAGTACGGTTCATTACTGCTTAGATGTGCGCCTTTAAAATGTGTGATAAAATTGAGGATTCCGCCAAGTGTGTGGTGGGCAAAATTATCCGCTTTTTAAACGCCCAAAAAGTCAGACCCATCGAAATTTATAGACAGATAACTGAAACTTACGGTAATGCGATGAACGAGGCGTCAGTTAGAAAGTGGTGTATAATGCTTAAAGGCGGACGGAAGAATGTTCACAACGAAGATCGCTCGGGCCCGCCCTCAGTGGTGACTGACGAACTCAAAGCTAGGATTGAAACAAATATCCACGAAAATAGGCGTTTCACAATTAGTGAACTACACTTGTTCTTACCAAAAATTTCAAGAACTGTGTTGTAAGAAATTGCAGATATGGCCTATATTGAAGTGTGTGTCAGGTGATTTCGTCAGACGAACACAAAACCAAGCGAATGGCAGCTGCACTGACATTTCTCAGGCAAGGGTAGTGGTATAGTTTTGAATAGCATTGCCTTGGACTCGGATATCACATTTCACACAAGAAACAAAGCGCCAATCAATACAATAACATCTTTCGCAATCCCGAACGAAACCGAAAAAAGTAAAATAAATTTTGAACATCAGAAGGATTGGTTTTTTGTAGTCGTAAGGGTGTCCTGCTCATCGACTATATGCCTAGAGGTGAGACCATAAGTGCAGCGGGCCTACTGTCAGACGCTTCAACGATTTTGCTGCGCTACTCAAAACAAGCGGCGCAGAATGCTAAGCAACGGAGTTATCCTCGTTCACGATAATGTAGTGGGAGTGTTCCAGGACTTGCTCCAGCAGTTTCGATGGGAGATTTTTCAACATCCGCCATACAGGTCGGATTTAATCCCAAGTAATTTTTACTTATGCCCCAAATTGAAAGATTTTTTGAATGATGAAGTTAATCAAGCCGTTAATCAGTGGTTCAACAACTTAGTGGCAAGTGAGTATGAAGAAGGTATAGAAAAGCTGATAAAATTGTAGTGCCTAAATTTGAACGGTGACTACGTACAAAAGTACCTTGGGTATCTAATTTTATGTAAAATACAGTTTCGTTTAATTATATCTAATAACAATTTTTACTTTCTGCATGGCCCTCGTATTATGTTACATTTTCGTTTCTCTTCGGATTTTTTATCATGTATTTTTTTAAATAAGCCAAACTTCCTTAAATAGCGGTGTATATTATTTGTGAATTATTTATTTTTCTAAAAATTTTGCTTTTTTAAGAAGAGTTGAAAGTGCGGAATCTTTTGAGAATTTTATTTTATTTATCACGAAGTGTTAAATTAAAACAGTTTCGTTTTGATTTTCTAGAAATGTTTCACTTTCTTCAATTTTCTATTCCAACTGCGCAAATCATTATTAAGGGAGATAAATAAGAATAAATATTAATTAAACTGCAATAGTATCGTCTAAATTTAGGTGTTAGAGGTAAATTTCAGCGAACACAGCAAGTCCCGGAAGACGTCTCAATAGAAAACAGCCGCTGAAGTAGTTCATGGTCTGTTTAATGGCAATTTAATGCATGGAAATTCGCTGAAACTGACTTTCCGGTTAAATATTTTTGATATCACTAAAGAGATCTGTTGGCAAAATAAAATTGTGAATTATAATGCTATTAAATAATGAACCACCGCTAACATTGCACCGCTACAACTAACCGGAACAAAACCAGAAACCGGAGACGGACGCAATCATATCAACAGCGTAATAATCCGGAGAATCAGCCGTAATTTGTAACGGAATACACGTGTATCATGCGCTCCCTATTAAAGCATAAATGAAATGACAGAATCAAAGATATGTTGCAAACAGGATTACGTTTAGGAAACGGAAACTGTGTATACCTAGTCCTTCCTACAAGAATCCCCGTCCGGGAAACGCCAGGTGTCCTTAAGCTTAATATAAAGGACTCATAAATACGTGTAGCTAACTGTTGAAATACACACCAGAGCGCAACGTTTCTGGTTTTCCCCACTCCACTCTTTCTGCTGCTTCCTTCTGTGCGTACTTGGCGAATTATTTGAAGCTATTATGCGGACGATTTCGTAGGATGTTTTTGAGGAGAAATATATGGAGGATGTAATTTTTGACAATACGATAACTTAGTTTTTCAATATATTTTCCGAATACACTTGTTCCAATCTTCAAGTATTTTTTTCAGAGTCTATGTAATCCATTCATTTACAGTACATTTCACTACATTTAAGCTCTGAAATCAAGCATCCCAAAGTGATTTTTTCAGATTTAGAAATAGGTGAAAATGCGACGAATAAACTGGATGTAGAAGAAATTCCTAGCGTAAGCCATTCTTTGCTTTTGTCGCTATGTGCAGTCTTGCGTTATCCTGCTGTAATAACAGGATCTTGCAGACTAGTTTGCGAATAGCACTGTCAATTGCAGACGCACATTAAAAAATGTTTTCAATCAATTTTATAACACCTTGTCAGTTATATGGCGTTTAGGTGGCAATTTAATATTGTATTGAATTTATTTCCATAATATTGGCGAAAATAAAGAAAATTATAACAAAACGTGCTTCAATAATGTTTCATACTGAAGGTGGAGTTGAAAGCTGTATTTAAAGTAACTAAGAGTGGCAGACATTTTGATCGCCCTGGCTTAGACTAACAACAATTGCCAAAGACTAACGAGGTCGAACACTTACAATACCTGACATCTCTGTTGATACTGATAGAAACCGTAAAAATATTGCATCAGCATCTACAGTCAAACGATGACTAAATGTAGTAGGCCTCAAAGATCGCATTCTTACTAAAAAATTACTACTTCGTAAACTTTTCATAATAGGTTAAGTTAGAGTGGAATAAGAGCCGGAGCAGCCGTTACAATTCCTCGTCTTACTAAGGAACATGTCAACTGGGAAATGAACGACTGGCTAACATACTCTTCTCAGATGAGTCAAGATTTACTCTTTACACCACAGATAGACGTATACCAGTGTATAGAAGATACAGTAAGCACTATTCCCAGTGCAACATCAGATCTACGCCTAACATTGGTGGTGGCACTATCATAGTTTAGGGAGCCATATATTTAGTAGGCCGTACAGATTTAATATCAGTAAACATAGTTACAATGGTTGGCCACAGGTATATAATAGATATTTTACAAGATCATGTCATACCATACGCACCAGTAATAGGCAACGAATTCTTGTTAATGCACGATTCCAGGCAGCAATATTCGTCTAGGAATACCATGATGAGATTGGCATTCCAGTTTCAGATTGCCCTGCGGTGAGTTCAGACATGAATCCTATCGAGAATGCGTAAGGCTATACTCACAGTATATACGTATATATATACGGATCCAACATGTTGCTCCACTAGAACTACAGCAAGTAGAAGATGCCCTCCTTGGGGAGTGCGAGAATTTAGATCAAGCTTATATACGAAAGTTAATTGAATTCATGCCAAACCGAATGCGAGTGGTCACGAAAACCAGTAGTGGCAATATCGAGCATTAAACTCCAATCCTATAATTTTAAAAGTATAATTTCTTTTACCATATTTTGTAAATAAAAAATTCTTATACGAATTTCTGTTTTCATTTGGTCCCTACATTATTCAAGTAATCATAATAATTGTTTCTTGGAGTATATTAGGATATATTTAAAAGTTCCTCTAGCTATAAAATCATTTTTGTGCTACAAAAATGAATTATGCGATACTTTGCGGAGTGTAGATCAGTTGTATTTCTTCCGTGTTTTCTCATGGCAAACTTAATATACATGTATAAGTTTAAAGTGATTTATTTAGCAAATAAAAATTTTTATATTTGAAACAGCTGACGGTCGATGTTTTCCCCAAAAACTGTTAGTAACTGGAGGAAAAGTACAGACACTATTATTGAATACTAGTGTAATAGTTAAAACGTTGTGTAAGATATTTCTAATACTTCCCATAGTTTCAGAGATATTAGCGTAAATGGCAAGGGATTTTGTTGCGTTTAGGATGTTCTACATTCCGAAAACGGACGAAAGAACGACTAAACGAATTACCATTTTTATTATGTTTATTTATAAATCCACAAAGTTCTATCTAAATCGGTAAATAATACTTGCCCTTATTAATAAAAAATCAAAAACGGAAACTTCATGCCATGATGGGCATATCTCTCATTTTAGATATATGAGTAAAAGCTCATGATATATTTTTTTTACATAATTGAAATAATATTTTAATTTTTAGTTGGCAACAATAAAACCTACGTGGATAGGATATTACACTTAAAAACCATATAATTTTATAGTACATGGGTAGAGTATGTTTAAACCATAACAGGAAGCCGTACTAGCTATTATAAATCGTACCAGTTGTTTACCGGTTGATATTTTATTATGCAGTATTTTCGGTACTGGTCGCGGAAATGAGTGTCATGCGTGTAAACAAAAGAATTAATTTCCTAGATTTTTATTTTATATTATCTACGTGTTGTATTACGGTATTACAGAATTTATGAGTTAGTGCAGTGCTTGCGTACTTTTTATTCACACAGGCTAGTTAACGATAAGCAAATATCTGGTCTCTCAAGTATGTTATTTCCCACGATACTTGATCGTATAAAATCCTCAAATTATGGATACACAGCTTTCCTCTTTAAGTTTTTCATACTACATTATATGTACAAGCTTGAATAAGACAACAAGGCGTTTTTTTAGTGTCATCTTTTGGTGCAATCATTCCATTTTGAAATTCAGAAATAATGAAATGCAAGTTAGAATATTATTCCTAGATACTACTATTCCCTCCTACTATTCTTATGTTCGGGGGCCGTAGGGGCGCCTATGTAATAATATGCTTAAATTGTGTTAAGAGAGAGACTATTTAAAATTTCTATAAATTCCATACAAAGACAAAGATCTGGTTTTGTACAGATTGAAATCGTCTACTTACATATACGAAAAAATAAGAAATAAGATGTAAAACGAAGCCCTAAATATGAAATATATGTATATATGTCTATGTCCCTAGAGTTTATTATGCAGTTACAATGGATAAGTAGAGTAATCCAAATATTTATGACACTAGTATTTAAAGTATATACGAGGGCGAATCAAATATGAACTGGACTTCCTTTTAACGTCCTCTAGGTGAAGTGAGTGGCGTGACGTTTCGATATGTGTTGGGGCGAATGTAAGGTGGAGGGGAGTAAACCGGTTCGGTTCACCAGAGCAGATAGGCTGTTAGCAGCATCATGTCTGAGCAAGAGACACACACGTGTGTTGAGCAATGTATTATTGTTAAATTTTTGGCGCGGGAGGGCACAAAACCTGTCGAGATTTTGCGCTGACTAACTGCATAGATCGCTAATAAAAACGTTTTCAAGGAGCTAAGTCTACGACTGCCATAACAAATTTTCCAATGGCTGAGAGTCAGTGGAAAACGAGAGCCAGTCACACTGACCGAGGACGAGCATCAGTAAGGCGAATATTCTTGCGATTTGGGCTCATTAATTATCTTCACGAACGGCGGACAGTTAATACTGTATACCACGGACCACTGCCGTACAAAAAGGGCGAGACATACCAATCCGAAGTGCGATTCTGTTCCATGACAATGCTCGGCCACACACAGCTGCATTGACCCAAAATAATTTGTACAAAATTCATTGGGAAACACTGGAACATCCGCCCTACAGTCCCGATCTGTCACTGTGTGACTACTATATGTTTGGACCACTCAAGGGAGAACTGGGAGGTTACCACTTTGACGACAATCAAGGTATGGAAATGTGTGTGTGCAATTGGTTACAGACGCGGCCACGTTCATTCTTCCATGACGGAATTAGAACACTTTCAATACGGTGGGAAAAGTATGTAAATAAAAGAGGAGTCTATATAGAAAAACAAGATGTATTAATGTTTAATTAAAATTAATGTTCGGTTCATATTAGATTCGCCCTCGTAGTTTTTCTATGGTTATTATTAGAACGTTCTCTAAAATATTTATGTAAAACGGGAGGGCGATATCTACGTCGGTTCTACTGGTCCATCCTTAGAAATTCATTCCCAAACCTAATGCTCATTCTTCCGCTTTTTCTGTCAGGATTAATATGTTTAAAGCTACCATATTCCAATCACTATTTAGATTTGCTTGGGAAAAGCGCAATTGCCCAGCTGTATATTGTTCCGTTAGCAATGGTTTTGTAGCCGGAATTTGGAAATGTAAACCAGATTCATGTGAATGATTTCTGGTTTCATGGCAGTTTCGCAACATTTTGCCCGCAAGTTATCTTGTATCTTTTCAGAGGACGCGAAAGGGTGTTGCTTTACATATAATATTAAATCAACAATATTATTGTCGTTTTCTACCGTCGATATTCTGGATTTTGGTGAATATGTTGCAATGAATGATCCCTTTTGTAATCTTTGTCATTTTTGTATCCACCTTACACCTTGATTGATCTATAGAATTTCTATTACTCTACTTCTTATTTCTCTTTACGAGCTTTGTTTGCCAATTTATAAATTATAGTAATTAAATTTTAAATATAAATTATCTATTTTGTTAATAAATTGAAATTAAAAGTATGTAAAACAAGAAAAAATCTCAAATAAAAAAGATTCCTAATTCATACGAACATGCAGTACTACAATACAGGTCTTATTTACTTGGAAGTTTAATGTTCACTAACGCACTATAAACACCCTCAGTGAAAATAATTTATTTGTTTGTTAGTTATTTTGCCCATTCAATTCGTTTTATTGTAATACATAATCTACATAACATTATTAATATAAGATAACATTTTGTTGCATCTCATATGACATGAGATGTTGTTTAACTTTATTTAGAACAACGTCACTAGGACTATATTAATATCAAAGTAGGTATAACTGACAGAGAGGAAATGGCTGGAAGATATGTAAGGTGTTCTATTTAGAAAAGTTATGTTGTAGTTTCGTACTTTACCGGCTTGGTAGTTTAGTGGTAAGAGAATCCGCTTCTGATTGTAGTAGCTTTAGATAACGTAAGTTCAAGACCTGCCGATTACACTGTAGCACTAATGACTCTCTTGCCGTTCGAAATTTTATATTTCATGGTGAGGAACAGAAACTGAAACACTTTACATACGTTACTTATCCTTGAGCTCCTGTGTCTCATCTCCTTAAGTAGTTTATAATCCTGTTAGGCCGTCTAAAAGAAATCAAAAAAATTAATCACGGAAATTAAATTCACAGATAAAACTACATACGTATTTAGTTATTTTAAAGATTTTCAGAGATGTTATAACAACTGAGGTAACGCAAATTTTAAATATTGGCAAAATTTTAATATTATCCTATTGCTTTATATCGATCGCACCAATCACCAAACAATAGGCTTATTAAGATACATATTTTCGAGCAATGTTACCTTCTATCTTACAATACCATTTACAAACAACCCTGGTATGCAATGTTTAAACCTCCTGGCAACCACAATAAGCTATTATAAAATCTACGTGACAATAAAGTACATTTGCATGAATAAAATTTACCTGCACGTACACCATAGGTAGTTCAGATGGTAAAATTATATAATTTTATCTAACGGCCATCACACTCACATACACGTTTAATTTTCGCCTTCGGTAGCGAATGTCGTTTTAAATAAAAAGAGACGAGATAAAGAATGAAAACGTAGTACTAATGTATAAGCAGTGGATACATTCACGTATAGCTAACTTAATTTGAACGTTTCATGCAAACTGGTTATTACTTTTTTTAACATTTCATTGACGAAAGAGTCTAATTAGTAATCTTTCGTTCTCTTAGCTATCATATCCGCGCACATTACCTCTTTAATCTAAATGTTAATGAGCATTGGCGTAAGCACAAGTACTTTATAATTTAATATCTCTAATTGAGGTAGTCTTGTAGTCACGTTGTGGTTTTAGGAGAAACAACAGGGAAGTTATCAGCGAAAGGGGTTAAACGTGTCGCTTTGTATGAAATTAGTATTTACAAAAGCTTATAGCTTTTTGTGTTAATTAGGATGGGTTGTAGGCGCATTTCTTTTAATGTTTCTTTGTCAGGTAATGACGAGTTTATATACTCATATAAAGTTATGAAAAATATCAATATTTGACATGTATTCACACCTCTCAAGTTATATGTTTGTTGACTACGAAATTTACTGCTAGTGTTTACCACCTTTATATGACATTGCAGAATATTTAAAAATTAATATTTTGATGGTCTTGAATGGCATGAAGTAAACAATTTGAAGATTAAACTTAAATCATAAAATAAATAATTAAGTTCAAGGACAGTTGCAGAAATAGAAACGGATAACTGGTTCGCATCTTCCTTTATTTGATATTGCTACACTAATTGAAACACTAATGTGTTGTTATCTAACTAGCCAAAAAGAAAAACAGGTAGATATGAAATATAATCACGTAGGTGTAAGCTTAAATTGTTTAAAATTACACTGGTCAACACATATTTGTTTTACTGCTGACTAAGATTTGACCCTTGTTTTTAACTAATATAGGAACGCTAATGCCAAATATGAAACTCATATTTCCCTATCACGTCACGTTTATTTCTACGGCATTTCCTCTTTACCGAAATTGGGTTTTATGAAGCAACATGTTAAAGCTCTAGATTTGCGAAGGAACTGTTTTAAATACGCATGTCAAGTATATATTATGAAAAAAATAAAGCTGGGCTATTTGATGGACCTGAAATTAGAACTTTAATGACAGATCCAAATTTCATTAACACTATAAATGAAGCGCTATGGTCGCGAACAATTTTCTTGGAAGCAAAAAAGTACAAATATCTAGCGAAATAAATACTTCAAAAATTCCACCGTCTAGGTTGTAACGTTAGCATAAAACTCCTTCATAGTTATCTTGATAGGTTTCCCGCAAATTTAGGTGTTGTAAGTGATGAACAAGATTTAAAAACTCGGTACCAAGGAAGATTGGATCCTCATGTGATGGATTACTATTGGAGTGTTTAAAGGAAGTACCAAACCAAAATATACAGCACAAAGTGCAGCAAATGAAAATTTATTCTCTGATTGTTGTTTGTGTTTTTACGTATACTCGAATGTACTGTAATTTTTTAATGATTATTAAAATAAATACTTGTGCTATACTTGTGACTAATGTTGTATTTAAATAAATAATTGCATTGTTAAAATTTTATACTTTGTTTATATCTTATCGGTTCTTAGGTAACCACTTAGCCTAATTAGTAATTTTCGGATTCAGCACACACAAACTAGTAAAAAACTAGTTTCACGTAAAAGTCAGCATAAATTGCGTTGGACAATGTTATATATAATGAAAATTCTGAAGGTTTGAAATAGGTATGAGCTTATTTATAGTGAAAATGAAATAAAACTAGGACTTTAATGTTTGAATATTTATCAAAATATAATATTGCTTTAATCTACATTCAAATAAATATTGATTTTCAGGATACAACTAGATTTTCATGCGCAAAGAATATTAGGTAAGGACCATTTGTTTACATAATTAGGGTTTTCATCTGTAAACGTTCGTCTTCTATCAGTTAGTATATTTTGTACGTGGAAGATCTACTTTCAACATTAACTGACGTGACTGGTGCACATTTTAATGCAGCAACATGATCGGGATTTAAATCTAAAGAATTACTACCCAGACTTAATGACAATTCTTTTACTATGACAGTTAATGTTTGAAATCCATCATTTTTATCGTTGCACTATTGAGTGTATCTAATACAGTTTTACATGGAAAAATGTTTATACTTCTTATATGGGAATAGTTATTTGTACGGAAATGGCTGCATTTAATCACGTACCCCATCCAGTAATTACTGGTTCAGGAGGAGTTTTACCTGAAAATCTTTCAATTTGTATTTCTCTCAAATTCTTTTACGAACATTTAACAGAAATGCGTAATTGAGCACTCCGAGCGTATCCAATATGCATTTCCCCTAATTTCATCTGAGAAAACAGTCTATTCCGCTTAATCTAGAAAAAACATAAGATATATTTATATATATATAGATATATATGTTGTGACGGATGTTTTCGCAGTCGCCGTATGTGAAATAATATTCCCAAGTTTTTGGCCGTGAGTGCTGTTGGTCTCGGAAGGGACTGTTTCGACTAGGTCGACGTTTCAACGAGATCTCACTCATCTTCTTCTAATCCTAATCCCCTATATCCTTAACAATAACAAAATATTTTTTTTACATAAAATATGAATTCTATTTATAACACTATGCTGTGTAGTAACATTGCAGAACATCACTAGATTTCCACAGTCACTTGTAAAGTGCAAGGGACGTAAGTATCCCAAACTACGCTCTGTACCATAGGAACTGATCAATGTGATCATTTAATTGAGACAGAGTGTTCCAAGGGCACGCGAACTTTCATCGTCAACCGAATTACCAAATCTGTATATCATATTAGCTCTTGCCTTATTTGGTTTGCCACTACAGCATTAATTGCACCTACATATGCACATACATCCAAAGACATGATATTCATTAATATAATCTCTATACAAATAATTATAAATACATGTAATTAAATTCGAAACAAACAAATTAATTTCATTAACTTCCCGTGAATAATGGAAGCGTATCTCGTAATTCAGGGAACTGTTATTAATACATGAATTAATTACGATTTCCAATTAATAATAATTACCGATTATCTAGTAATTAGTGGTGTGATGTAGAAATTTGAAACAAACGTACATTTATCCGAATGATCATCGTCAACAATGTTTATTTTTGGCATATACTTTTGCAGTGTATTTGTATACGAAAAGAAATAAGTCTGAGCAATAATCGATATCTGAAGAATAGATTGCTTATATGTGAAGAGTAGCTAATAACCTTTACAGCTAATCTTTTATTGATGAAATAAATGCTTAGACAACTGGGATTGCTTTGGTAGATTGTTTTTCCTTTGTATAAAACATTTTCATTTCTTTATTTAAGCTATATTATTATATTGATTTGGAAGCACAAACTTCGAAATGCGAGTTCTCAATAAATACAAACTGTAACCACAAGTGGGTTATATCATTTTGTTTACCTTGACAGGAAGAAAGTTGAAAGGTCCTTCTCTTTTCAGTAGTATTAATACAAAGAAATTAACTTGTTCCGTTTTTATCAAGTGTTCATGCACTTAAACTGAGTTAGCTTTAACCAAAAATCTATTTACAAAATAAAAGCTCTCTACTCGAATAATACATAAGTAAGGTAAAATTATTGATAGGTGAAGAATAAAAGAATTATAAAAATAATGTTAAGGCTTCCATATAACAACTCGCTCTCAAAAAATGTCAAAATTAGCATGGTAAGTTCAAGTAAACCAACTTTTGCTTGCTTACTTAACGTTTCCTTAAAAATCAAAACACGAAAGTTATTGTAGGTATACAACGAAATAGCTTCGTAAAAAATGCAGTTTGGAACAATTTTAACATACTTTTTACCATCTCATTCAAGGTTTCTACGTTAATTTTAATCTATTCAGAATGATAGTACTTCCATAAATGGTTTGCTGGACTTGTACTCCGCTGATGTACTTTCTGTCTAGTTTGTCCAACAACTTCTCTACAGTACTGAGGTTGGGAAATTGTTGTGATCATATCATATTTTTGATTACTCTCTCTTCTTTTTCCTGTGGTAAAAGGTTTACTCAATCAATTCCAAGCAAATTTTCTACTCCCCACACAGAAAAACTTTTTCGTATTATCAATCAAACCTACAGCTTGCAGCACTTTTTCTCTAGTTGTCGTTGGAACAAAAATTTGCCAGTTGTTAACAAATTTTTAATACCCCTAATAATAATAACTTTAATGCTTACTACTTTATTGTATAATTGAAATAAAAACATAATTGCAAGTGACAATGGTTAAAATACAGTTGAACTAAACTACCATTTAAGATCCACGCAAACGAAGAGGTTATATAAAATTTTATAATTTTGCAAATTACGTTATATATGGAAAGCACAGTTATGTATATTGCGTTGGTACTGGTATTTTAACATTTTGATATTTTTCGTTAGATGATCTTAAGCTCACGAGCGATAGCGTAAGTTATGAGAAAAAAGCAGTAAATTAACCAATCAGGAAACGATATTCGATTAAAAAACGCCTTTGCAAAAATACACAAAATTATATCGGTAAAATGTTGAAAACATATTCAATGGAAAGTCTATGTATATATCAACAAAAATATTTCCTGTAATTAAGCACCGAGTAAGGTGGTGGAAATATAAGTCAGTGATTATTTAATAATTCATTAGCTAGGGCATTATCTGCGAACAAAGAAAAAAAACGAAGAAAAGGAGGAAAACTAACGGAAAACCACACGCAGGTAAGCATATTTGCATGCCCTGAAACTAATTAAGGAATTGCTTAATTGTACGTAATAAATTTCATGTTTACAGGTGAGAGGGACAGCATGGAAGTCCATGCAAATTGGGCTAGGTAAAGTACCAAACGGATGAATAAAAAATTGTAAAAAAATATTATTACAGGCGTTAGCAAAAGATTGCTTAAAGCTTTAAAGATAAAGTCAATGTATGCAAACTCACACAGAGAAATGTATTTCTAATTAAATATATTTTTTGGTAAATATTTACTAAATATATTTAATATTTGAAACAAGTAAATATTTAGTGTTTGTAGCAAAATAACAATTGATAAAATGCAGTAACCTTATTTTTTTTCCTAGTACTTTTGACGATGCCAATTTTGTGAGAGAAATCGTAGTTTACCTTATCAAAATTACTGTAGTACAGGTTAATGTTTTATGCACTTTATGGCTTGAGAAGTTCTTGAAAGCGTTATTGGAAACTATTTAAAATAAAGTATGGTTAAATAGTATCTCAGACTTTCACGGCCGTTTGACATAGTCGTAACGGTTATTGGGTTCCGCCGTGTCACTAAGGTTTTAGTCCCTGACGTTTCGCGAACAACTGCGGTTCGCATTTTCAAAGGTACTGCGAACCGCAGTTCGCGAAACGTCAGGGACTAAAACTTTAGTGACACGGCGGAACCCAATAACCGTTACGATTATAGAATATGGTTATTAAATATAAACCGTTCCGACTGTGACTAACGGCCGTAAAAGTCTGAGATACTATTTAAATATAAATCGTTTTGCAAAAATTTGGGGGCTTTTGAATTTTCTACTATACGTCATTATCACACTAAATTTTATTTGAAATGTAATGATATGTAAAGAAAAATAAAATCGCGGACCCTGAAAAGTGTGTTTATTTAAAGAGCTTCAATTGCTCACCAGTCCTTTATCCTTCTTCAGATAGAAAGAAGAGTATTCAAAACTTTATCCAGATTGTGCAGCTATTAGATATTCATAAAAATATTAATATGTATATATAAATGTTTAATATCTTTAGAGGGATGTAGAAATTCACTAAACTTGATGCAAATAACGCTTAACGCCCTACCACTATGCACAAAGGGATGTATATCTGTTTTTGTCGTAATTATATTTATTTTGGCATATATTAGAAGTAAATTTTTATATTTTTTACTTTATAACCTCGATTGACATTATAAAATGACCGCATTCAGTATTCGTTTATATCACTTGAGGCTTGCTGTTTCAACATCATAAATGTTTGAGGTCGTTGCCCTGCATAAATACAAAATTTTCGTCGATTAGACGTTGTTTCAATGGTATTGCATTTTATTGTAGTATTTCTAAATAACCCCTTTTTCCCAAAGTACCTTCAATTCGCTTTAAGTCTCCTGTACCAGCGTAGAAAATACAACCCCAAACAAGCGTAGAACTTCTTCCTTGCTTGACAGTTGGTGCTATACAATCGTGCAGCATTCTCTGGCTTCTCGCTATTCTTATAAAAACGCGCCTTGATTGTCCGAACACCTAAAATTTCGACTCAACAGGCCATAGCACCCTTTTCCAATCATCTGCTGTCCAATTTCTATGTGTTTCTGCCCGTTTTTGCCTGTTTCCCCGTCGAAGTAGGGATTTTTTCTTGCAAAGCGGCCGTGAAGATTTGCAGCTTTTAGTTTTCTTTGCGCTGTAGTAACAGAAATTTTTCTTGCACGGTCGCGATTCATTTCGGCGGCGATTTATGGTGCTCTATTCTGCTCCTCTATTTCGCTTGCTCAGCAATTTTATATGCTCATCGTCGGCGTGAGTTATTATTCTCTTACGACCTGAACGTGGCTGATCTCTTTAACTGCCCGTGCGTTGATGTCTTCGAATGGTATCACTAATAGTCGATTTATTAACATGTATTTTTTCGGAAGTTTGACGCACTGAATAATATTTTCGATGAAAACCAACATTTACAATTACAGGGCGCTTTTCTAAACTTATCGGTTTTCGTCTCGGCATTTTAATAACTTTAATCTGGTTCGCTCAAAAAGATACGCTCTTAATACAGATGCATGCACAAGTAGGTTTATGAAGAAATTAAAGCATTTAGCAATACACAATACACTTTCGGCTGGCCTGCTCCCACCCCAGACAATATTGTAAATTTGTTACCTGTAATATTGTCCCAAAAATAATGCTACTTGGGGTGATGAGGATTATCCTGAAAACTACTATATTAGGTCATAAAATATAATAGGTTTTTAATCATTCTCTAATCGATATTCTTGGAAATTTGCATGTACAATTAATAAACAATAAATTTCATAAAGGACCTAACATAAATGTTATGTATATATATAAGAGCAATTACTTTTAGTAGAGTTTACTGGGCGTCTGAACTAATATGGACGGTAGTGTACATATGTGTACGTTAATTTGCAAAGCGATATTTTGAAGTGCATTTCATTCATATTTTTTTTGTTGCATGTCAAATATTTGAAGGTGCGGATATCACCGTGTTATAAGTTTATTCACTATGGTAGCAATAATTTATATAAAAGTGTTAAAAACAGAAATTTATTGTATCTTGAACATTTAATAAAAGCTGGCATACCATAAATAGAATAATGAAAGAAAAATCGTCGGCGATGTTATTAAAAGTATGATTTTAGTGGTTTTGTTAATGTTTACTATTAAGAGCTAAGGTAACTATTTTTCGTTTTCTCCCCCCAGAACATCCCAATTATTCTTACATTGGAAATATTTTATTTACAATCAAATATATTCAAACATAAGTAAATCATATTCACATTTGAAAAAGTGACCCTATGTTAAAATGGAAACTACACCCAAGTATACACAAAAAATGCTTATAGTCTATGTAAAGATTAATGTAGGAGAAAATGAAAATTACTACATTAAGCATATGCATCTAATTTAGCAATTTGGCTTTATCACTTATTTAAGAATAAATGCTTTACGTTCAGCTTGTGATATCTATACAGACGCATATCATTATCGAGTATTAAGTATTAATGGAACTAGTACAATATGAAATGAAAGTGGCGTAAAATGGGAAGACAGCATAAGAAAACGCATAGTGCACACGTTCACACACATATAAACGTAAAAATGAAACAAGAAATCGACGAAAATGTAAGTTACACTTATCCACCATAAATATGCAAGTAAATTACCAATGCATCACGCACCGAGCTGAAGAAAAGCGAAGATACGTAGCGAACGACCTCGAGGCACGAGCGGCTTAGCCCTGTATTTAAGCGCTATGAATCAGATACAGCAGGTGCTTATTATCGGTCCCTTCGCGCCCCTCCGGTGTCCCTCACGGTACGAAGAGCGGATCACGGACGAGATTAAGGCCGCATCTATCACCGCTATCGGTCGCGGCATCGCGAGATCCCGCGGGCTCGTCTTACATACCTACCCCTCGTACATATACGTTCTCGCTATCTACTTTACCGATATGCGAGTCTATACTTAGGCTTGGCGCCCACTGAATGAAATCAGGACGATTCATATTACGAAGAATTGCCGTTCGGTTAGCATTTTCTTTCCAAAATTTTGTCATATAGATATTAGCAGCAACAGATTTTTGAGTAAAATGATAGCAACATTTATATTTACTTTAGTACATACAGGTGTTTGACAGCATTCTCACTACCGCTTTAGGTCGCCGTCTAAGTCGTTGTTTACCATGACTTTTGTTTTTAGTATATTCTTGGATTTTGGGTTAAAACCGTGTAGTCTTTTTCCTCTGACTGCTGATACTTCAGTCATCATCGTATCTTCGTTCAGTATAACAATGACAAGTAGCCATACAAGTGTCAGTTCTGTTAATGTCTTTAATTTAGTGAGTACGACATTGCCAGTGAAAAGTGAGAAGACAACATGTGCTCAAGAGTTAAGAAGGCATTTTAGCTAAGCTTTTAAACAAATTTTGTCTTAAATTTTTCTGTTGTATGTTGTTTGTGTCAAGCTTTTCATATAAGCGTTTTGCTGACTGTAGTATATTTAGACCAATAATTTCGGCAATGGTGTAGTTTTGACGTATGGTGTAAATAACTACGAAAGACCTATTTTCTTAACCTCAGGAATGTTGAGCAAAACTAACAGAAAGTATTCTTAGCCGATGAAGGAAGCTTTGGCAATTATATTCACTATAGAGAATTTTCATGGGCGCAAATTTCTGCTTTAACTCAGATCACAAGCACTTGCAGGTCATATTCCACCAGAAAAAATGTAGACCGTCCTTGGCGTCAGCACGTATTCAAAAGTGGGTATTGATACTCTTCAGTTACGATTATAAAATCAAGTACAAAAAGAGGTGCACACTTAATGGATGGAAAGTCCATATAAATTATAGAAATATAAAACCATACTTTCCCAAAAGATCAGGAAAGAGCAGTTGACAAAAGCTGTTTGTTGTGGGGAAGCAGAGTGATTATTACGAGTCAGAATTACGTTCAAAAATTTTATAAATGCTACGCAAATAAAATTTAGGCCTTACCCGAAGTAAATTATTGGCGAAAACTCTTGTGTGGTGATCTCATATAAATGTTGAGTTGCAAACTACGGCGGGAGCATGTAGTGTTAAGAAATTCAAAATTCAAATTTTATAGTAAAGGTGAATTAGTTGGGCATGACCAGAATGCGTTCTGACCTTGCAACTAACGCATTCAATGTAAATTGAAGTCAAATTAATGAAGTCGACAACATCTGAATTGATTATTAGGATACTTTCTTCAATTATTACAACTCATGGATTTCCAGAAAATTGGCCTCTAATAATGGGTTTCAGTTGGTTTCTAGAGAATTCCAAAGTTGTTGTTTGAGAAACGGAATAAACCATGTACCGTATCATGCTAAATTAAATGATGTCCTAATTTGTTAAAAAAGATTTACAGAAACTTAATGCATAACGTTTTAATAGTGTGTGTACAAGTTAGCAAATTGGCATTATATTGTTTACTTATAGGAATATTCTATAAACATACACAAGAAAAAACACCAGTAAAACTATTTTTAACCAGAAAACTACGAACCCTGTAATTAAGAAAAATATTCAACAAAAACTTCGAAACTGTATGATGAGAGCGATTTAATATACATATGTGTGTTGATACTAAATAAAAGTAAGCCCCCCATGACATGCCTTTGTGATGCCAGTGGAATCAACTAGTATAAGAAGAAAATTTACATCTATAACGAGTAGGACGAAAGTCCTACTCGTTATAGCATAGCATCATCACTTAAAACTAATGATACTCTGTTATTTCTGCGAGTTAATGCTGATTATCATAATGAGCATCCCTATCCAATTGCTGTTGATGTTAACAATAGACCAATGGAGTCTGTTATATTCCTGTTACCAACAATATACCTGTTACTGTTAATATGAAGAAAACTAGATTTATAAGGCATTTTAGGTAGCAAGTAGGAGAATAGTATATTCAAGGAAGTAAATGTTAGCGGTTAACTTCAGACACAAGATGGCTGACGCATTTACGAAGTATTTATGTGTTCAATAAAATAATAAAGGTCGATATACGTAGTGTTATCTAAAGCGAAGTAACGTCGAAATAAGAAACAAAAATTATATTTTTAATGTTGTAGTTCGTATAATAGCCAACAATAACAAATCTATTGATAAATGAATTATTTATTAAAATAATTAAATCAGAATTTGAACTCTTAACAAGCTCACAGTAAACTTCACATCGCACAAAGTAATAATTTATTTGGAACACAGCGTTTCAAAAACACCTGAACTCTTAACGTCAACCTAGTTATCGATAGTTGGTAACTTGGTTGGTCCTAAAGAAAGGTAATAAAAATGTAGAACGGAATAAAATTCGAGGAACATTAAAGTTTAGTCAAGAAAGGAGATGAACGGACTCAATCCATCCATTGCAAAATTTTCATACGAATCGCGCATCATTAAGGAATGGTCTCCATGTGTCTCCAGCAGCATGTAATTGACACCGCATTCGGAATAAATTCCTCTTTCTTTGAAGGATAACTATTTTAAAAATCGTCTCTGTATCTTCTCAGATTCATCTCCCAGTATAAGTAACGTGGTACCTTTGAAGCATATTCCTATTTGTTGACGACAAGGCCAAGGTACAACTGTTTTAAAAATAATGTGTTGCGGAAGAATTTGCAGCAACGCCTAATGAAGTCCAATGCTTTTGACGCTGAAGTACAAATGGATTTATATGACCATAAAAGTTTGACAGAAGTCAAACAGCACGCCAAGATTATTAACGATGTTAACCCTCTTCAGGACTTCACTGTTTATTACATAGGAGGTATCTATGTGCTTAACTTTACCCGCACAAAACATAAAACAGTATTTCCGAACATTTACTTTTAAACGGAAGCTAGAACACCATTCATTGAGAATATTTACAGTATTTCGCAGGTGCAAAACATCTTTCTAGGTTATGATGGAAGAGTAAATTTGACGATATATGCAGGCACAGGACATCCCAGGTAGGCAAGTAGATCATTAATTCTGGTCCCAAATTCGAATCGCATGACACACCAAATACAGAACAAAATTTCGACGATTTATTACCATTATAAATTACATCAGTGCTTTTGTTTGTCATGTCAGAGTATAGAAGTTGAAGCAGGAGCAAAGCAAATCTAAAAGTGGGAAGTTTTTTGAGCAATATTCCGTAGAGAGTAATGCGATGGTTATCCAAAACGTTCAACACCATTGGCTATTTTTGATACGCTTAAACCTGCCACAAATTTATGTTTGAATCAACGTGTTATACTCTAGTGCTTCCGTTAACATTTTCTGTTCTATCAAATCGACCATTGGAAAATCGCAAACACAATAAATGAAAAACTTTTCAAAGGTGTCTTTGAAAATGCGAACCCCAGTTGTTCGCGAAACGTCAGGGACAAAAACCTAGTGACACGGCGGAACCCGACAACCGTTACGACTATGTCAAACGGCCGTGAAAGTCTGAGATAGTACTTCGCTTTTTGGTACGACATTGTAATAATCGAAAACTAAATTAAGCATATTATATACCTTCACCTTTTCTTTACCTATTGTATATGTAGTTTTGGATGTAGGCATTTTGCATATGACAAGATTTCCAAAGCAATTTGATGTTTATTTGTTCCAGTAAAATAGTCTGTTGGTAGGTTTCTAACCTTGCTTTATTTTACTGATAGTAGTTATTATAATTCGTTTAAATATACTTTTATTTTGAATTTTTTGACGACCTATTATCGATCCTTCGATTTAATGCACTACTGTACCAGCAATAGCCAAAGAAATCATTTAAAAGATCATTAAAAGACAATAAAGGAAGTAGGTCAGTACGATAATAGACTGCTCTACTTATTTAAAGAATGACAGTTATAGCAATATAACACCCGTTCGAATGGGAAAATATGAGCTACCTTCTTCTGTTTAGTCTTGTCAAGCTTGAGTACCGATGCGATAGGTACTGATGACGATGCTATGATATGCCGCACAGTGAAGTTTACGGAATTCTTCAATCGTAGGTGATAAATGATGATTGTGAATGCGTCAACTCTGTCGGAACGAATGATGATGGGTTTCTGTCAACGGTCATACTTATTTTAGAGAGATAAATCTTGATTAACAGATATATCAGAAATGACTGTAAAGGGATATTAAAAATTAAACTAGAAAATAACATTTGTATTTCCTCTTTCTTGGTTTATGAATATTACCTTTTGGTTCATTTTAAAGGTTTGTATGCTTCCAGTTAAAGTGATTACTTTTCCTGTCAACTTAACCAGCCAGACACTCGTATAACTATATGTAGATGTCTACCTTTATTACAGGGATTATGAAAATCGTTCCAGTTGTGAGTTTGGCAGTAATGATCTAATATTGCGTGCAATAAGTTTGTACTCATAGTAAACATACGAGGTAAGCTCCAAATTTTTTTAGCCTGACATTGGTTCAACTCATTATTTTGCTAACACTTTGGTTTAAGTCTTAACCTTAGTGTAAAGTTAGCGCGTTTAAATATCTGTCAGCAGTTCAGCGCCAGTGTCGTGTTAAATATGCTCCGTCCTTTTTGTGGCTCTGTGGAGAAGACCCTGTGGATCTGTCGAAGACAGAGGATAAAATTATTGTTCTTTATTATGATCCTTTGTCCACTGCCAATGGAATGGAGGTGAAAACGAGAAGCACCGCCGAGAAAGTTCAAAATCTGTCCGTCTACAAAAAAAGCAATGGAGTTTTTGCCATTATGAGCGCGTTTTCCTATAAACTTAACGAAAAGTAACACAGCAGTCAACAGGACGGGTTATGCAGCACTCCTGCGTAAAATTACGGCAAAATGTTGGGAAGAAAGGACATAGGAAATTGGATGGAGGTGTGCTTACTATGTAAAAATTCACCTGTTGGAATTGCGCAAGCGCCGCTTTGAGTAAATTGACCACTTCCTCTATAATCCATAGTGACTATTTCCTGTTTGTAAATTGGAAAAGGGATATTTGCAGGCACCGTTTCAGAGGTGACGAAGAGATGAAGGCTGCAGTTTGGACACATTTTCAAGACAAATAAAAGAAATATTTTTTAGAGGTACTGAATTGCTGCTGAAACTTACTTGTTGTTCTAAATGTATTAATGTTCACATAAAAATTGCACAGAAAGCGATTTTGCAGATTGGAAAGCGTAAATAATATAAAACGATAGAGATACCCATAGGCGACGTTATATGCCTAAAAGTATCAGTTTAGATACAAGCAGCGGTCAGTTGTTGTATGGGTGCCACTACGGTATGGCATCAGTACTTTTAATACGAATAATACGAAGTTTAGATCATGCTAAGCATATTTTGGGTGCCATCCAAAATGAACCGGACGCTATGTAGAGTTAAACTTCACGAAAGCGAAAGATCTAGTGTCTTATAAAAAGTAATAATTTGATAGAATGAAAAAGAAACTTCTTGGATGAAACTTTTTATGTAGGATCTAGTGGACTTCCTGCATTGCTTTATTACAGTAGACGAATCCTGATTCTATTCCCATGCTCAAGACCAAAATGTGACCATTTTCAGGGAAAAGTGGGTATCATAGACTCTTGGTACTCGAAAGAGCTGTCTTTAACAAATTATAAGCATCAGTTGATGCAAATAGTCTACAAATGTTGGGATTCTTCAAACTAACGTTCGTGCTATTTTATTAGACAGTTCATAAGCCTTATTATTCTGTGTTGTTATGAAATAATTTTAGATCTTGAACTTATATGTTGTGAGAGTGTAATATTGTTATAACGTTTTTTTATGTTTTTATGATCGTTTAGACACTCTACGATATACTGGCAAAGACCAAGTGATATTAATTTTCCGTACGTTAAATTGCGCACAGTGAGCTGATAAAGGATACTTAGAAAGGCTTATTCAAGGCAGGAAAAGAGAAGCTGTAACTAACTTGTTACCACAATTAAATTAACATGAAATCGTTTGCAAATTGTTAGTTACTTCCGCACCACAAGTTATAATTGGTTTCTTCACTAAATTCAAATTTTTAATGTTATTGTTGACATCAATTTGATATTTGACAGGTTATTCATTCTTGACCTGATCACGCAGGACCCAGTTTTACAGTTACTTAACTGTTACTTCCATGGATTGTAATATTGCTTTTAAAGATCCATAGACATTATACCTATTATAATACTGGTGATACTAGGCATATCTCACAATTAATGAAGTGTTGAATAAAATGTATATACAATTTACTATTATCCCCTTCAAAGCATGCTCCTTTGGAATGCACACAGCTTCTTCATTCCTGATAAAATTCTGGAAATCTTGTTCCGCTAGGCTGTTTAGAACCTGCATTGCGACTATTTGGATGTTGTTTATTTTTCCATAATGGGAACTTCTCACTTTCAGCTCAAGCGTCGAAGAAAGAAAATAATTACACGGAACCATGTCTGGACTGTAGGGCGGGTGTGGAAGTAATGGAATGCTTTCCTCTGCCAAAAATTCTCTCACCAATAGTGAGCTGTAACTGGGGACACTATTGTAATGCAACATCCATGAACTGGCAATATCAAGTCACACACGGAAAATTCTTTTCCGCAAATGTTCAAGGACCTCGCGATAAAAGGTTTGATTCACTGTCTGGCGTTGCGGTGCGAGGTTTCGACTATGAAACAATAAACATGTAAAGAGCCAGACGCAGGTTCTAAACAGTTTAACGGAATAGGACTTCCAGAATTGTTATCAGCTGGGGACGCTGTGTGCATTTAAAAAGAGCATACTTCGAAGGGTACAATATTAAATTATATATACTTTCAATTAAACACTTAAAATTTATCGCTCTCATTAATTCTGGGACAACCTCATACAACAACTATTGACTTCTGTCTTTTCAACATATTAGTTTTATTTCTATATATATATCTGGCTCATTCTTAATTAAAAAGCTTTACAAATTGTTGTGTCTTCTTTAGTAATCCTAATAAAGCACCTAATTAGGTGCGATATATTGAGTAAATGGATTCTCTTTGTTTTTCGTAACCCAAGATTTACGCTTATCGTCTGTTCCAACGCCCAAGACAAGCGGTCTGTTCCTATGGGTTTATTTTCTATGATTTTATTAAAATTTTATCTGTGATGCTCTATAGCATATTACAAATATTTTAAACATTATTTACATTTATGTAATTTCCGTATCAGATGTTGTATTGTGTGTGTACTTATGAAACAATCCAGACAGAACTGTAATCCAGCCAATAACAACTACACACCAACGTATGGCCTAGGTATGCAGGTAATATGAATATACAGAGGATAAAGCCACTTTAAGAGCTGTTCTAAAACACTCGAAAATATTCGGAAATCCGATGCATTGTTCGTTCATTCGTACAATAGTACGCTTAATATATTTAAAGCCAAAGTTTGTACGATTCACTATTGTTTCATGGGTAATCTCTTTAAGTGGTCAGAACACTCCATACGGATATTTAAATAAAATAATGCTGGATGAATCACGAACATTTTCAACAAGAAGCTCATTTATATATCCGTAAAAGATAAATAAAAAATATAAATTCCGATATTTTCCAAGCTAAATATGTATATCACATGTCATGCTACATTGAGACATCCCAAACAATATGTTAGCTTTAGGAAACTATATACAAGCAGAATGAATACATGGTAGGGGTGAGTAAGATAGAGGATGTACAACATGTACGTAATAGCAATTTAATTTCGTTCGTATCAGGAAGATTACACTGGCTAACACACATTTTGGTGTCTCGGATTTTTAAGTGTAATTAACCAATTTTGGGGTGCCTAATCCAAAAATGCAGTCAGATCTGTTCTATCAGATCTAGTTTTCGAAATTTACTCTTTCTGTCCTATTTAGGTAAAATTCGTCAAAATAAGATATAATGTTTAGTTATGTACGTAACCTTTTAAATATTACTATTTGATAACTGTTAACTAAAACATACAAAAATGGGCAGGAGGTATTTATTTAACAGAAAAATATGCATATACAACTTTCAATGATTAGTTAAAAGAATCCTTTTATAAGATTTTTTTGCTTGAGATTTACCGGAACAGTTTCACTGAAGATTCCAGCAGTAATCGGCCATCATACGGGTATCCTATCTTCCTTGGTACCTTTCCTCCATAATGCTAATATCTGCTCATGTCTCAATATCACCTAAGTTTTCTGGAAAACGATCTAAGTGGCTGTGTTACATTCAAGCGTGTGAAAGTTAGAAGGCATCTGTCCTACTACTAAATAACGGTGAAATTTATGGTGGTGTATCTCAATAACTACAGCTGTTAGGAAGAAATTCCAGTTATTTTTGGAATCAGCATATCAGAAATATCCTAAATCAGTTCTTATTTTACAGGCATCATAACAAAAAATATTTTGTTGGGCGTTATTATCGTTTCCTATTTAAAGGAATGCGACTTTGCTGGGATTGCTAATGTCGGGTTATAAAAAAAGTATGCCATGCCATTTATAAAAAAAATTCGATGACGTCATAAATTCAACAAATATAGCCCAACAAAGTAACACCTACTACTAAAATATGGCCAATGCGAAAAATTACTACACCAGCATTTTTACGAAAAAGTTGTCTTTGATTTTATGAATTTTGCTTCATACTTAATGATGTCACTGTATCGTGTTATTGGGCATTTGGTCTGGATAATAAATGGACACTTCCCGTTTTAAGCGAAATTAGACGCTTGTTTGAACACTTTGAACAAAACAGTTATTATTACTATTATTAATTATAAGAAAAATATTTATTCATCTACGACTTATTGCACATGTGTATACAAAAGAAAAGGTAATAATAAACATTAGAAAACATCAAGTTATACTTCCTTCTCATCGAAAAATCGACCTCTTGATTTAGTAACTGCTAACAGAATTCGTGGTATTTTTTCCACTAATTTACTCGGTGTATCATGAGGGAGATTGTTCCAGGCCCTCAGCAACGCCGCTCAGAGTTTTCAACGTTGGAGATACTCTTCTGATTCGTTGGGATCAATTTGTCTGAGGCTCTTTCGGATTCTGGGGAGGCCAAGTCATTATTTTTAATATTCCTTCATTCTCTGCTGACGTGTGCTTTGAATCGTTATCACGCATCAACTCCAAATTGTTACCTATTAAGCGCAATCCGTATGGTAGATCATTTTCTTCTAATATCTCACGATAATTCTCCTTTTTCATTATTCCATCAGTTTTCACAAGGTTCCCTGATCTACTTAATGAAAAACAACCCCATACAAGAATGGAACCACCACCTTTCTTTATTGTTGGTGTAAGAAAGCAGGAAGCATTTCTTCGTCTTTTGGGCGCCCGATAAATGTTCTGCGGTTTTGACCAAAACTTCATATTTGGACTCATCAGTACGTTTCCCCGTTATTCTATTGTCCAGTCTTTGTAAGTGTTAGCCTATTGGAGACGTTTTCGTTTATACCCGCGACGTAGCAACGGTTTTCGTGTAGCAACACGGTCGTGGAAGTTTGCATCTTTTAAACGACCGTCTCACAATGCTAACGGATATCTTCCTGTTTCTAGTCCGATTCATTTCCGCTGTAATTTCAGGAGCCGTTAATCGTCTATTTCTCTTACTAATCAGTTTTATGCGTTCATGGGCGTCCCTGGATGTTACTCGGGGACATCCTGGACGATTTTTGCTAGCAAGTGTCAGTTTGTTTGAAGCGGCGAACAATTAAATTTACTGTGGATTTTTTACCTTAAGTCGTCCGGAAATATTCGGTGCAAAATATTCTTCTTGAAGTAGTGTTAATATTGCTGATCGTGTTTCAATACTAAGCTATCTTCCGCAAGGCATTTTTACAAAGGAATCAAATTGTTTACTTGAGAAAAGAAATAACCATATCGAGCTGCACGTATCGATATCTAATAAATACACTAAACTCACTCTTAATGTAATTTATGTATACTTTGTGGGATAAACATAAATTTTTGCTGAAACTCATCCAATTCTTAGAATTCCGGTCTCATTTACAGTAAATTTCAAGCTGTTATCTATACCTGGTATCGTTTGTACTGTACCTAATTATTTCACCAATTAGGAAAGTAGTATTCCAGTTTCGTCATTTATCAACTTAGTTCTTTAGTTAGTAATTTGTGTGCATACTACTAAAATTTAAACTATCCAATCTATTATGAGCGGTGGTGTACATTATTATTATTATTATTATTATTATTATTTATATATTAATATTCTACCTTTTTGTACTCATTTGTTTATTCACTTGTGAGCCTTATCTTCAGTGTTTTTAATATTGATGAGCTTTTTCATTAAATCAATTTTCTGAATTGATGCTTTACTGTATGGAAATAAATAAAGAGAGCTGCGCCAAGGAATGTGAGATCAAGTATTAAATAATTGTAGCAATTTCATATTATTACACGAATTTTCCCTGTACATCATAAGTGTCTAGCCGCAAGAGTTTTGCAAACTTTTTCTTTTGGCTAATGGATGAACGCGAGCGCTACAAGGGAGAATTTAATATTTCATAATATACACACACATATTTCCTTCGCGTAGTTATTATAGTTATTCAGCTCATAATCATCCATTACGTCCATTAATGTAAAGAGTATTTCGATTCGCCAAATTGAAAGTTACACGCGTTAAAAGTTATACACCGGACGCTCTGATATTTCGAAATGGTGACCGGGTCATTTAATAATAGAGCTTTAGCTTTCGACTGCGCTGAGAGCATAGCCATATAGCTCGAGGCACGTATTACGCGTGCTCTTCTTATTTCGTACCCGCATAATTGCATTATTATTACGTCTACATGTGTATGTATTTAATGCAAAAGTAACTCGTAATTTAAAATTTAACAGTTAATTTCGGCAGACGTAGATAGTCGGATATGCTAACGCTACGCTAATTGTTAAAATGTCTTATTAAGTCGAGTTCAGCACGAGCAGTCAATGCAGTTGAGGGATAATTATAGCGGCTTCGCCATATTCTACTATACACTAACTTGAATAATAACATATACATACATTTTATACCTATATATGAGCTCGCTGGGTTCGGTTCTGTTTCAGTATGCAAAATTTGAAAATAGGTTATATCATAAGTGCTTCTTCGTGTTGGATCCTTTATAATAGTCACTCTATTGCAGGCTTTAACAAAAGCTTCGGGCGATATGAATTTTGATGAATATTAACGATTTCCGTATTTTTCAAGTTTAAATTTTTGTTATATGGACAGAACTTACTAACGACAATATTAAAAACTACATTTGCAACAACACACACTTTATTTCAGGGGAACTGGAAACGGTGTAAGCACAGTAAAAATCTTTAGATCATAGCAGTAGTTAAATATTCGGACGATTATTAATTACAAAATTTAATACGAAGTCACATCACCTTAGGTCTTAACGTCTCGTTAACATGGTTTTCAATAATAACCTATAGTAATCTGACCTAAACGTTATCTAGTTTTGTCTGCAAAGTATTTACTGTTCTTTATTCAACAACTTTTCACCCGTCACAATGTTTCAATAATATTGGGGTCTGAGCTATTATGATAAGCAAGTCAGTATTTAGCTGATTTGGCTGCGAGGCAAGATTTTATTGAAATGTAAAATTTCGATCTGGATGGAGCTTTTCTACATTAGGAAAAAGGCTATAATTTAAAATTTGTTGATGTTTGACAGCACTGGCAGTTCCATGTATTACTTCCATTGTAGCCTGTACCACATTGTAGCCACAGAGCCTTTTCAAATATATATCCTCATATCAATGTATCCTTTGCAATTTTATAGTCTTTTTTACACAGTCAGATTCATCGCTAGCACTATTTTGAACCTATTTTCTACTCATCGAAAAATTAATTAACTACCTCAATCAATTGTCTTTATCCATAAAATTAACGGATTATCAGGTTAATTACTTAAAATTAACTAACTTTTGTCCTGTTGTTGACTCTCAATTCAGTGTTCTCGTTTTCTATTTATTGGGGCCAAATAAAATCAGAGTCACGCAGAGGCACTAGCAGTCTAAATATCAAGCCAATAGAAATAACCATACAGGAAACAACTGGGATGGCTTGGACATATACATAGAATGGTAGATCCAATAACAAAAACGATTTTTGAAGCCAAAACAGAGGGCAAAACAAAATAGGTAGACCCAGGAGCACCTGGAAAGGACAAATGTATAGAACATTACAAGAAAAAAGTGTGGGATGGATTGAAGCCAAACAACTAGCTCAGAATAGGAAGCTGTGGAAGACAAAAATAAAAGAATGGTAGTCCGATACCGCAAGATACAAAGGACGTAGGATAAAAAAAAATTGTGCGTGTATACACTGGTGTTAAACGAGCCCTAGTGTTATTGAAAATACCTCCAGCATTGATGGATAAAAGAACTTACAGAAACCATGGATAATGTATAGATGATATTTTATAGAAGACCGCTTTTAAGCTTTTGGGAAATAAATGGTAAAATGAATAAAGACCATACAAAAATTATTACTTCCTGAAAGTAATTAGTAAGATAGTACGTTGGTGTTATAACAGAGACCATATTTTGTCAAATAGTCAAGTGCCGCGATGTGTAATACTTAGTTGAGGAAGGCAAGCAATGTTAGGATATGTTTCTTTACATAACGGTACTCGGGATTATCTCGGCTAAATTGGAAAAACAGTTAAATGCAGGAGATGAGCGCCAAATATTAGGAAAGTGCTGTTTTAATAATGTTCCTATCATTAATAATACACTAGTTACCTTCCGAATAAATAGAAATAATTTTGGAGCATCTAAACTATTTTTCATCTATTTCCACTTTTCTCAGCATTCACAATTTTGTGAAACGTAATAAAATTTAATCCAAATTAATTTATTTAATACCCCGACAATAATAACATTCTTCTATGTCAATAACTTCATCCAATATAGTTTTTAGAAATGGCAATGTTTTTGTTCTTGAATACTGCTTAAACTTTGTATATTTCTTCAAGTACTGTTTAAGTCTGGATTTTAAGTTAAGTTTTTTAGGTGAACTGTTGGCGACTGTTAACGCTGTATAAGTATTCAAAAAATCTGTTAGTTGGTCGTTCATTTATGTTTTGAATATACTTTCTATCTTTAAGCGGGCTATGTTTACCTTTATAAACCAGAATTAGGGCACAATATTGTATGATAGACTTATTCATTGTTCATAAAAAAACAAATTCTCCCACAAAATCGCCATGTTCATTGAAAACGGAATAAATTAGAAATATTGGCAGAAACGCTGGATAAATATAAAAAAGGCAATAGAAGTCCGAAGGTTGAAAATAGTCACTACTGATCAAAAGTAAGTCACGTACAGTTGAGTGTCGACACATAATCCAAACGTTTGTTTTCCAGCGGTGGGACTTCTGGTGACACCAACTGGGGAGGCGAAACCTAGTCTGTTATGACGTAAAACTAAGATTTAGAGATTATATCAATAAAATAATAAAAGCAGCTTACTGTAATCTTATGGTCCTATATGGATGCAAAGAATGTATTGGACAAAAACTTCGTGATCTTTGCAACAATCTCATCCTCTCTCGCTTCAGTTACTGTAACACTGTTTATGGTTCTTCGTCATTTTGGATGGGCAGAGAATACAGCGCGTGCAGAATTCGTGTCCTAGGCTGGTGTTTGGTATCAGCAAACACAGCAGAATTATCTACACACTGAAAAGAGTTAGAAGGCGAAGAAGAACTTTATACGTAATGTGTTTATACTATCAAATTTTGTCTCTGAAACAACCTTTCTGTTTGTACCACAAAATAGAATTCCGAACAGACGTTCACAATTTAAATTTATGGTTTAGACACCTTTTGTCATCATCTCTTTATCACTCTGAACTTTTTAAACGTTCCTTCACATACTAAATATTTTCTCTATACAATTCTCTGCCGGAATATTTAATCAATATCAACTGGAGAACAATGGATGGTTGTAGTTGATACTAGTTAGGATATTTATATCTAACTGCTTCTACAAACTTTTCATCAAGTTCTATTTTTCATGTAATGTGATGTAAACTTGACCAATAAATGATATTATATATATGTATTATATAAAACTAAAATGAAGTTTTCCTAACTGATATGAGATTTCAGGACTTGGCAAATATTTAAATACATACATGCTGTGTTGGATTAGAATATACTGAACCAACTTTAATCCCATAATTAAAGGAATATAATATTTGCAACATTCAAATTGTGTTAATTGATATCTACTAGATTTATTTTTGCCCTACAATTTTCTCGAATGGAGGCTTGTAAAGACGGGTTTAACAGCGATATCGTTCAATTAAGCAATTCAAAATAAGTTACTCACTACAACAGGTTGTAATTCTTCTAAATTAACATTTAAACGCAATTTAAAACCACACCGAGCAACAAGCCGCGATACAAGCCGTTAATTGATAGGTTATCTTCGTTAAACGTGAGTCTAGTTAAGTCGCCTGCCACTAGGTTATTTATGTTCACATGTGCATTTATACCTGCCGATATAATCGTATGCAATTGTGAATGGTTAAAAGAAACGAACAGGCGATCTAAAAAAATACGAAAACGCGATCAAAGTGCTGCAGCACGCAAATGAGATTCCCCTGTGGCGATCGATTTTGACGGATATTCTTTCACGGAGAGCCACACGCCATATGTCATCCGTAGAACGTACTTAAATGACAATTACCGAGTACCAATACACCGAATAAATATACATTACGATTTACGATTGGTATATACTGAGAGGCGGGTTGTATAAACAGTGACAATTGTTCATTTCGTTTTGGGAATCAAACTGTTTGGAGAATAGAGAAAGAGCAAATATTGTGTGGGCCGGCGCGGTGTAAAAGAGAACTAAATGCATATAATTAAAAAAGCGATCCCCCTTACTTAATGAAAGACTAACCGATGTGTTTGCATAGTTTTCTTCGACTGTTTATCGGACATTAGTGCCGATGTTTGTCCACCGGCGGTCCTTTTACCGAGCTCTGCACTAAAATTGTATTTGTCTGAAGCGGCTCCCACATGTTCAAGTCAAATATTAGCACGACATTGTAAAGTGAGCTTATAGTGTTTTGGTTTCTTCCTTTACTATCTGTTGATCAAATTAATTTTAAAATATAAATGAGTTTTAATTTGTTTTCAATTCCATTATAATTTTAAGAGCTTTTTCATTTTTGTTGGACATTGATGTGTGTAGAAAAGTACAAACTTAATGTCTGACATTCGTTTAAATTATTTTATAAACTTCACTACCTAATAATTACTTTTTTCATTCTGTGACTTCTTCGGATGTGTGAAATTGATTATTTGTAATTTATTCTGTAAACTTACCTTAGACTATATCCCCCGGACATTATTTTAAAAACATAGAGTCGGGGACACGGTAATAGGGACAATGAGAAGTAAATATAAAATATGTTTTTTATAGAAAAACTAAAATATATCTTACATTATTTCTATAAAATATGAAATAACATAGTTTTACAGCTACAGTACAAGCTCCTGCTGTAAATCTTGCAATGTATGGTTTACATTATAGATAAAAAAAAATTATAAATACATGCGGACCTATAAATAAGGACACTACAATTCTTGATACGTTTGGATAAAAATAAAATAAAATTGATTAATATTTCGTAGGATATCCCTTTGCTTTGATTACCGCAGCACATCCTTTAGACATGGACTTAATGCTTGACAACATGCTAGAGAAATGCTTTTCCATATGTTCTGCGCCAGAGTAGAAAGTTCATTCAAATTAGAAACCTTTTAATCACGCTAGCCAAGTCTCACGTCATTTCAGAAATTCTCTATCGGGTTTGAGTCGCCTACTTGATGGCCATTCAATGATATCGACTGTAAACCACTTTTTTACTTGGAAGTATGCTTAAGGTCATTGTCTTGAAGAAACTTCCAAATTACCGGTTAATGTTCTTCCGCGTAATGAAGCATGATATTCTGTATAATATTTTTGTAAACACGCTGGTTTATTACACCGTTAATGAGATGAAGAGGAACAATACTTCGCCACAACATACACCCCGAAACCTTCACATTGCCACCAGCTCTTTTTACGACGGTTGTGCAATATTTGGGATTAAATTGTTCATTTTTCAATCTCCGCACATATCGTCGACCATCCGATCCTATTCTATTAAATTTGCTTTCATCACTGAAAAGTTGCTGAATTTCCATTGCTGTTCAATCCAAAGTAAATGCTGTTGCGTAAACTTTATTCTGTATAATCGATTACGCTTGGAAGCTAGCAGTTTTTGCATTATTATTCGTCCATGCATACCAGCCTCAACTAAACGTCTTCGAACTATTTGTGGAGGTTATGCTAATTGAACTGGTTGCAAGCTCTTTATTAATATCGGCAGCTGTCATTAATCGATTAGATTTTGCCCATCTCACTATTCTTCTATACCCCTGCTCAGACGTTTTCTTGGGATATGTCGGTAAAGAAACAGTTTCACTTGTACTGTATCGTTAAAAATACATAATTTCGTTATGCACTAAAGTTTTGGAAACATTCACTTCATTTGCAATACCACGAACACTTCGATTCTGCTGATGTAAATTAATTATCATTTTGCGTTGCACAAATACAATAAATATAAGTAGATTCGTATTATTGGTGGTTACTTGTAATAATAGTATGAATTTCTGGAGAAAACAAATGTTACTGCATAACTCACTACTGTCCTTACTAATGTCGCCGCATGCATTGGTACGTCGAGCAGCACTATTTATATACACACGGGATTCCCTTGATAATCAGTAAAGTGCAACTGCAAAGCATATAAACGCACCTTATCCCCTTCCTGTTTATCAAGTATTCTTAATAAAGTTAATAAAAGTTTAGCGTTCTTGTTATTGTCCCTATTATCGTGTCCGCGACTGTATATGTTTATATTAACGTAATAACAATAATATTAATAATAATATTTAATACAGTAATAAGTCCACTAGTTAGAAAGGTACAATAGATTTTGAGAAAAAGATTGTCAAAGCACAATCTTAAAATAGATAAATAAATACGTAACTCGTCATCTACCAACCGTAATCATCTTCATTTTCGTAAGTATCGAGAAACCTAATTCACAGAGGTACGATGATCCAAGGTGCAACAAAGATGGCTGTAATAACTAATCTAGGAGATTACCATCAATGTGAAATCTGGAATGCTGAGAATTTTACCACAAAAAATTAACCCCTGTGCACAGGATCATTTTTTAAGTGTATTAATTTTTTTTCTTGTGTGTATTAAGGATAGGCGTCGTATCCTGCAAAGGGATTGAAGGTACACTCGTACATTTGATAATTGAGTGATGGAAAATGTTAAAAATATAATATAGAGATATTTTCTACTGTCCCTTTGAATTAAAAAAAAAATAAATAAATTTGTTTGGAAAGGTCCACCTGAAAGCCTTTGATTTGTTTCTAATTGTAATTATGCCTTCGTTTGCTCCTAGTAGACCCAAACATAAAGCGTTCAACTTCTTAAAAAGATGTGCTACTTCCACTGACTAATTGTCATCGTTAGGAAACCCAAATCCAGAATCTTCAGTATCATTTCAGTTCGCAAAGGAGATAAATAGATCGATAGATAACTTTTCCTTTCAAGAGTCGTCGCACTTCTGTATGAAGCAGTAAACGTTTACAATTAGAATCCATAGTTTCTCATAGGGATGCAAAAGATCTGCCACTCAGTGGATGTGATTTTATGTAATTCACCACGTCATTCGTTGCCTTAGAGGGGCCATCAAGTAGAAATTTTGATACCATAACTTTGCGGTAAATCATGCAATGTATTTTCTTTTTGTAATGGATGAGTTATTTTATTGACTCTGTGTGGATAGAGAACCATCTGTCACTCTATCCCTATCAAAACAATATTTTGGTTTACTAGGTTAAAGATAGCTTATCGTATCGTTTCTTTCTTTAATTCACAGCAAAAGAATTAAAATTAAAATTTTACCACCTGGTCATCAATGCTTCAATGCCCGAAATGTCTTGAATTCTGCAAGATAAAGGAATGGGTTTAATTTACTTCACTATAAAGTCGTCAAACTATTGTACCAGCGGCTGGTAAAATAATGTTTTCTGCGGTAGAATTTTTTCCTTGTTTTCAAAGCTGCGATTTGGGTTTTCCCATGAATTGAGTAAGCTTTTTTCAATTCTTTGCTATGTCAAGGTATTCTTCTAGTTCGACCTTATGCTACGGATAATTCGTTATTAAAATAACGTTGAAGTTTACTGGGAACCGTCGCTACTCTCCGACTTCATCCCTCTTTACATACGTTCTTCCATTGAGATGGAGAAACTCTTTCATTTCCTTCAAAATGACTGACGAATGTAGATGGTTCGTGACTAGTACTAGATTACTTCTGGTCTATCGGTATTGCCTTTATCTTTTGATTGTGTTTTTCCTTTCTTTTGCGGGGTTTAGCTTCTTTACTGCTAGTAATATTTTGCTTCCATTTCTGGATTAAATCTTTTTTGATATTATATAAGTTTTTTTTGCTATTCGAATTGGTCTTTTGTCTGTTATTATCTCATCTTCGTCTATACTTCTACCTTTATAAGGCTCTCAATTCAAGCTGTTTGTCTTTTTAAAAATTCTTCAAACTCCCTTTTCACTTTTTTCTACGGGATTGCATAATTTACTGAAAACTTCAATCTGTGCTGGAGTGATTCCACTCATACATCCCTTATACAGCTGATGCTTTACAAAATTATAAATAAACTAACATAAAATTAATTTTATTGCCATGATACTAGAGAGCTGTTACAACACCTTAATTCAAAGGTCATAGAAGAGTTTGAAGTATTGGTAGAGGCACTGAGATGTACAGGTGTAAAGCAATTGGATTCGAATATCATCTCTTATTTGTTACACGGAATAAGCCATATTTAGCCAATAGTCGACGTTGATATGTTTCATGAGCGGTTTATGTTTATTAAAGTAATTATAAATATTGAATTAACCTAATTCAGCTAGAGTAGCAGCCTCAGATTTACATTATTATAGATACGATTACAAAATTGACACATATTTATAGATTATGGAAAAGGAAACGCCGACATGAAGTCTATAGAGTATTGATTAGCTTCTAAATTTATGCTTGCGGTAAGATTCTGGATGCTGTCCAAATTACTGATATGTTTATATAACACACATATGATATATTTAGATGACTAAACGACCACTGCAGTGCATAGTTGTAATTAATTCCAGATATGATGATCTCTATAACATTAAATTGAAACAAAATGTATGCGCTTAATTTTTAAACATATTTATATATGCCTATTTAATAAATACTTTCTGAATATCTCGTTTTGGAGGAAATTGTTCTTATGTTCGTATTTGTGACGTATTTATTTGGAATAACAAAATCGGAATGAAGTGAAATAATTTGTTGTGTATAGGTAGTTTTACTTTTCTGTTCCATTTATCTCCTCTTTTTCGACGAACGACAATTCCAATAGATACACTGCTTAAAGTTACATCGACTATTGGGACTTTGCTGACTTTTTTAGGATAGTCCTTTTCTGTCAGAGTAAACGCGCAGGCATTTGTATTGTTATATTATATAGAGTGTGTCAGTAGAAAGTATTTTAAGTTACATTTTGTACATAGCCGATATTGACGTTTGAGGTAAAGTAATCATGGAAACCTATACAGTACAAAAATAAATGGCAATTATGAAAACCTATTACAGAAATCGTGGTTCGTATCTAACAGCGTAGTGAAAAGGATGTGTAATCGACAGCATTAAGGAGATAATGAAGAAGCTTGAAGAAAGTGGTATGACAAAGTGTGACTGAACATATAACATCTCGACATCTTCTTTGCTCTTAAGTGCATACAACGTGCAGTAGACGAAGGAATTGAAGCCTAGGGACTATGGACAACGCCACACCCTTGACAACCTTTTTTAAAATAATCATATGTAATGAAGCTCACTTTCAGCTCGATGATTTTGTTAATATACAAAACTACTGGATTTGGGGAGCTGAGAATCATCACCAGGGCATCCAGTAGAGGTTATGGGGTTTACAACTTGTTGCTTCTTTTAGGTAGATGATGTTAGCATTATTGTATTTTAAACATATTTCAATAAGCTTTGATGTGATCTTGTTGAGAAAATATAAAATTTTGTTTTTCTAAGGTAGGAAAAATACAAGGATATTCAATTTTACAGATACTCTATTGCTAACTTTTATAAAGAAATGGTAAGACATATGATCCCCAAGAACAGGTAAAAATGGTTGGCTTCTGGGTAGGAAGCACTGGCTTGGAGTGTTAAACAATTCCTGGGAGATGATATACCGTTCTTCCCTGACAGCAATTTATAATTTTTAAAACGTTCTAGGTGGCATTTTTCGTTCAGCAATACATCTTCCCAAAGTATCTCAGGTGTGTTTAGTTTGATTGCCATTTGGAGAGTGGTTGGTTACTCTGACCTTTCTATATCTACTTTGTGATGCCATCTATTCGCGATATTTGGTCGATTATAGACAACAAAAATAAATGCTGTATATTGGTCGCAGATTCTCATCCAGATACCTTTAGCCAGCGAACCTCATTTTCTATTAAATAAAGGTGGGTGTGCCTTTTGAAGCTTCCACCACCACCCTCACATCGCTACCTTTCCCGAACAAGTTGTAGGTTATATTTTCTTATTAATTATATCATTAAGAAAAGATTTCTTATAGTTGGGGTTAGTACCAGCTTTTCAGTGGCAGCAGCAAACTCATTTCTAAACCAAGTTGCGTTAACAGTGCAATTTTTACGTGTTAGTTACAATCGCGTCTTATTTTTGTTGGCAATGGCCCATCTTCGTCAAAAACTTGCAGTTTCCAAAGTCTGAAAATTATGTGTCGCACTACTTTAATGTCTTTAGCAATAGTTCGTTGCGTTCTTCCACTTTCCAATTGGGCTATAATTTTAAAAGTCTCTATATCGAATAGAGAGTGGTGTGTTTCCATTGTAAACGATACTTGCAAATTTCCACTGTTAATTGCAGCCGTAAACTGTTTGATATTGAACAAAGAGCGTGTTGAAGTGTGCAGGTTCGTACATATCTGTGTATTTGGTCTTTTGTTTGGAAAGACTCGTACCAGTTTATAAAACTTTGTTAAACTAACTATTTTTTATTAGCAATTACGAGGAATCTAACTTTATTTTAAGCAATCTATTGTTTTCATTTTTTACATTCATCTATAAACATGTAGAATTCCCGGAGGTTAGTAATAGATTAGTCTATAGGTATGCATTATTAGTAGAATAGCAGTTTACAAACTCTAATTTCTGTGAATTCTGCGAAATCTTTTTATTACTCACTGTTCCACACAAATCCAGAATAATAATAGTAGAAAGTTATATTCAATTGAAATGTATCACGGATAATCGACATGGAAATAGCGAAAAACAAGTGATAGATTCGTGACGTGATTATTTCTAAAAGACTGGCGGAAAACGAGACAACATTTATTTTATCCACCAGCCACCGTAAATATATCAGGAGCTATTTTATCGAACATCATCTAAATTTCATCTGGGCGGAACATCTCCGATTCGCAACTTTTCGTTGGTACGATAATAGATCGTGACGGATCATAAATGATGAATACGTCTCTCGTCCAACGAAATACATCATTTAGTTGGTGTGGCAAAGTAACTCCATCAGAATATCTCCGTCACGCAGACCACTACAAATTAGGGTTTGATTATACATACTGTTGATGTACTTATGAGTTACAAAATAAACAAGTAACACTGGTTCTTATACTTATTTATACACGTGTATATGGCTGTATCATAACTAGTTTGAACTTTGATCTCATTTTCTTTGTTAGCACTTGTTAGAAAAGAAAATTAGTCTGGGGTGTTTCCTTTTCTGTTGTAAAATTTGAAATTTTTTGGCTAATATGAACACCATTTCATCTATAATCAATTTTTTGTGGCATTGAGAAAATTTGTGAATGTTAAAAAATCATTTCATTACTATAGATATTTTTGAGGAAACTGCGCAAGCAACTCAATTTTTATTAGTAGCTAAGTGCAGGCAATTTCAGAAAGAAAGAGTGCCATATTTAATGACTGTAGGAAAAATGAATAGCAAGGGAAATAAGTGAAGAAGTCGGTCGTGCTTTCGTATTTCTTAGTTATTGAAGAAAAGTATGCAGAGAAATGTAGATATATGACTAACTCCCATTTGTTTTGACAATATTAGGATGTATTGGGATAAGAGGATGTATCCTTTATACGTAATGAATTCCTTAAATAGCTATTTCAAATACAAGTTCAGCGATATTATATACCATAAGTGTACCAACTTAGATGCTATTTTTTCTGAAAATTTTAACAGGTGTATAGCCTGCTTTAAATATTTGTATTTCTTTTCTTTTTTTTGTCACCAGCCACTTACATCAGTTTTCAGATATTTATCTATCACATGAGAGGTCCTATTTGTTGTCATAAATACATTAAAAAAATATACTGAGTGTTCTACAAGTCTAGTTCAAACATGGATGTGTTAAAAGCATATTCTATTTGGAAAAATAGAAATAAGATATATATTCTTTTATATTGAAATTTACTAGTTTTTGAGTTACGTGAACATAATCATGACACCAATCATTTACACTGAAGTGAATTATTTTTTAATTATAAATTTACAGTCATAACACGAAATCTTATTAGATTTTCAGAATTTCAGCAATGAGGAAAGCTTAGTCCTTGGGAGTACTTTGAAAGCGCAGTGTTGTTATTCCTGAATATTCTTATATCCGCGGAATTTTTCAAACAGTTACTTTTCACAACTACACCTTGTTCAACCCAAAGGTGTACACCATTTATTACGTTTTTTCCGTTATTTTTGTGGAGGCAATCCATCTTTTAGAAGATACACTGCTGGCATTGTCTGAGGAGAACATACTATGGATGTTAAAGAGTTCTTCTTCGTCAACATCTGGTTCGAAGTTATCTTCTAAGCCAAAAGCGAGTATTTTTGGAGAAAAAACTATTCGTAGATTCTCAAGTTCAACATAATGGATAACTTGATGTCAACAACTAAATCTGTATATAATTAAATAAAGGGCGAGGAATTAATCAGTTGTATGAAAATGATGTCTTTTAGAATATGGTTGCATAAAGTAGAATTTAGACAATTTTACTAAATTCCTAATATTATAGACAATGTATTTTTACATTTTATGCATGTAATGTTTACATCAGGCCAAGAAATTAGTGGTTATCATGACAACATAAATATTGTAAATTATAAAATGTGGCTTGAGAAACAGTTAATATAAAATCTTCCACTACAATCAGTCATTCTTCTTGCATACAACTTTATTTATCTCATGTTCTATTTTTAGCTGCCAAAATATAAGATGGGGTGGGTTCATGTATACAAACTAAAAGACATAAACTAAATTATTCAATATATTGTGTATTGCCTCTTTTATTGAATTAGGTTCAATTCTTACAGAAAGATCATATTATTGTCCTCCTTTATCAAATTACATTTGGTTGTACTTCTCAATTTATGCTATACACTCCTTTTCCTAGAATTTGCGATTTCCTGGATAGATTTTTGACATTTGAATAATACACTATAATAAGCTTTATTAAGATTGTGCATATCTCTACATAATGGTTTAAGCATCCACAGCTAGGTACACACAGATTTAATAGACAATATTCTGACCATGTCGGTGGTAAGAAGTTAAGTTTATTAAAGAAAAAAATATTAATGGAAATGCTTAATAACAGCCAATAAAAAATGTAAACCATGGAAACGCAAAGGTTTTAGAACACAAAAGAGCATTTATTAACTATATGTATGACGCACAAAGGTAACATTGGCCTCCCTGGTGAAAGAAGCGCTTACAAATATCAAAACTTTTGAATACTTTTCGTATACTCAGCAAACTTTCTGTAATTTCATGTGATTTTATACTTCCACCATAAATATTTAACAGGATTAAAAGTTAGGAATTACACACAATTGCATTTCTGAACATAACAAACATAAGATAATAAAGCAGAGCTTACAAAGAAATCATGATTCTTCTGATCTTGTTAAGAAAACTGTATTTGGCAAACTTGGTCTAACTTGTAAAAACATAAGAAATATAATTTATATAAAGCTGAGAGTATTTATTTACAGAAAATTTAAATAAAATTGAGAAGCAGCTTTGATTTTGGTGTTAGCTGCGGTAGCACTCGTAACAGTGGGGGCGCCTCAGACTCTTATGTTGTTAGAATAGGTCAGAACAACATATAGTAATTAAACAAACAGATAGCTATAACAATTTTTTGCAACGAATTGTAGCTTTATGTCACTTGGCCACAAACAAGTTCGAAAACTAATTGGAATGCTAAAGCCAGAATATGTTCCATATTCTAGGTTTCAGTTATCATCGGTTCTTTTAAATTAAGTGTTTTACGAAGAGACATGAAAATATTATAATTATCATAAGGAACATAATTTGTGTAATTTTAACAAAAGAGGATGGAAGCAGTTTCTTCTTCGGAAGCGTAGATATATTAGCGCATTCACATCCTCCAGAGTATCTTACAGATGTGACCACAGATATAATAAACAAGTGTAACATTGGCTATAATGACAAGGTAACTGGCATTTTGTTAGATAACGCAGCTAATATAGGTAGTAGGAGGAAAAAGTCATAATTTTATACAAATGCTCAACTTAGTAGAGGTATTATTTTGTTAATATTGCTACTAATAATAAAAGACGTACCTTGAATACAAACGGATTTAAAACCACTCTAAATGGAGAAGCACGAACAAGCAATACTGAAATTTGGATAAAATGAGATCAATACAACTTTTAGAGACAAGAAACTTAATGTAGATGTTCCTATTGGTTTCAGATTTTTTGTGACGATACTGTTATGGTTTGGGTGGTTCTTGTGCACATTGATAAGACTATGTTTTATTTCTGTTTGAATGTATTTTAATGTTTCTATATAGAACTGCTAGAAACGATTCTAATAGATTTTGATGGAAAAGATTGGATGTACCAGCAAGATAACGTGACTGTCCATAGTTATAGAAGAAAAAAAGGAGCGGTGTCTTAAAAAGAACATTAAGTTATTGTATTGGTCAGCTCGTTTACTCGACTTGAATTCCATTAAAAATTTTCGGAGAATATTGGCAACAACAGTGTATGCTAATAATGGGCAATACAATAGCGTCAATGAAGTGAAATCTGTGATAAAGCGATGCTGGAATGGGACTCCTATATGAATATTGGCCGAATTAATGGACAATATGAAGAAACCGATTTTTGAAGTTATTTTAAAGGAATCAACACTAATTATTGAGTTTAGGTAGAATTATGAAATCTTGTTTATTTATCCATTTTGTATTAATGAATATCCGAAAATTTCACTTCATTAAATTATAAATATTTTCTATGAAAGGTGCAACAAATTTGTCCAATGTCACCTTCTTTTCCATTTAATTTTGAATTGGTACCTACCTATTACAAAAAATTTCATCAAGATTATATTACAAGCCGAAAGACATAATTTTTCCTTAACAAGGTAGTCCATGCTATTAAGAACTTCGCATACGAACAGACACGGAAATGATAACAATGCATTTACTTGCGTTTAATCAGGTTGCTGTAAAGTTAAAGCAACCAAACGGCCTAAGTATAACTTGGACTATGAGATGACCGGTGGCAATGCGAATGGTCGAAATTTTGGTATAGGTAATCGTCACCCCTTTAATATAATTAGTGGGAAAAGTAAACATCAAAAGCAACTGCTACAAATAAAAGTCAATACTCAATTTTGTTGCATCTTCCCAAGGAATTTTTACTGCTGTTGTATTATATTGTAATCACACGTGATTTAATAGAGAGTGCTTGTAAAAAAATCATAGCGATTTCAGTACAATTAGAAACTGTAGTAGTTTTTTTGCACATCGTTGTTGTAGATAAAAATGTTTCTTAGTGCACAGATAAAACATTGCTTTTTCCTATGCATGTGTGAATCAAGGTTAGAGTAACTTCTGAAGTATCATCATCATTTGATATTTAATATACGTTTGTTTACCCAATCCTGTTTTCAGAATCGTGTATACTAATACATGATTCGAACAGATTGATGTCTTTCCTGGTAGGATATAATAGACTTACCTTCTTGACTTTGCGCTAGTAAAATACTATGAAGGGATTTTAAAAGGAACAGAACGGATCAAAGCTAGGTAGCTTATTTTGTAATTTGCATTAGATTGGGAAATGCCATATATTTTTTAGGATTACGTGGCGGTGTTTCAGGTGGATGTTTATAAATTATAATCAAGACTGCCGACGTACACCAACCCCGGAACGTATATGCAAAAAACGATACTCCAGTTGGACTCTGGGCGCGTAGATTCTTCTTCAGGTGGTGACCACAGCACGGCGAAGGTGTCCGCAGTCAGACACGCCGACACCTGAATGTTCTAGCGTCGATCGGGCGCCCAATCAGCGCCTACGGAGTTGTCACCTGTCCTTTCCGCGGCCCGACAAGTCCGGCCTACCGCGTGGAAGCCTTCTTCCGCGGCATCCTACTGGCGCCGGATTCGCGCAATCGCTATTCGCGAGACCGCCTCCGCTATGACCCGATAAATTCGGCGGCATTCCGAGCGCAACGTTGCCTGCTCGCGAATGCACGCACTATAGATCGTCCCAACCTCCGTATTCAGTATGGGATAGAATAGCAACTTTTATCTCTTACTATCCTTGGTTGCTGTCATTAGCGCTATCTCTACAACCGGTTGCTATGTTGCAACTTATTTACATATGCTGTCGGCGTCGACAACAGTTGTATACTATCTGTCTATTAGCATCAACTGTCAATCGTCATCGTCCTAAATATTATTGTATTATACATATACGTATTTCTATGACTCCAGTTCTTTTTGTTACAAAAGTGGAAACTATTATTTGTATATATATAAGGATCATCTTCTTTTTTAATTTAATAAATTGCATAGCACCCCAATATCGAAGCAAATATTCACTGTACATTGCATAGATATCGTTCATATGTATATTTGTTTATAGATGTGTGTATAGTATTGTTAATAAATATTGAGATATAACTATTTTATCTGTAGTATTTTTTCCTATAATTTTACGTGCAGCGAAGTCGCTATGCACTCTGTTAAAAGTTAGTTACTTTAATAAAATAATAAGCAAAATGTCATATGAATGTCAATAATTTTGCACCTTCAACGTCAATAAACGTTAATAAAGGTTATGAATTGATCGGGTGAAATTGCAAATAATTAACCGGAAATAGTAATGTACAGCCGATCGGATGATTTGGCAACCATGAAACAAATTCCCATAAGACGTATACTGAATACGGAGGTTGGGACGGACTATAGTCGAGTCGGAGAAAGCTTCCACGGATGAACACCAGGTGCTCCGGCTCGAGCACCGATCCGATTGCGACGAGTCGAACCGAAATCTGCCGACGCTAGCGTCGCACCGACTGGTTCTGCAACCCGCACTTCAGTTTTATTCAGCTCTTGCTCGGTAGTAATTGTGCTCATTTTTTTTCATTGTATACAAACCCGCCAAATCCGGAAACATCACAAACATTGCGCGTCTTTCCAAATAAAGAAAAAGTAAACGCACGTAGAAATTTTAAGGACTTTTAATTTAAAATAATAATAAAAGATTAGTGATATTAAAACGTTAATACCCCTATTTAGAAGTAAAACGTCCCTTTCGAATCTAGTATTAGACTGTTTTGGTGTATTTTTTCTTCTTTTCTGTGTTATATGCATTTCGTAGATTTAAAATAATAAGAACAGAACGAACCATCCTCGGAATTGTGCAATATATTTTATGAAAAAGAAACTGTCGATCAGAAATTTTTCATATTCAGTCATTTATGTATTGCAATAATTGCTAAGGTGAAAGAAAACAATTCAAGAAAACGACGTCCTATTCAGAAGGACAAAAAAGCTACCAACGTCAGCTTCGGAGCTTCGGGTTTTGGGATTTCTCCTCGACGATTGATAAAAGTGAGTAATATTGTAGTACCTTACAAAAAGCACTCTCATACTTTACCATTACGCACGTACTCGCAAATGTTCTTTCCGATTTAAATCGCGTGTCAATTTGAACTTCGAATCCTATATAATACCTACGTACAAGAGTTCGGAGGAATCGATATGTGTAGGTTCGTGATTGAATGGGACGGAGGCCACATGGGACCCTTATCTGGTGCCAGTTGATTGCACGCCGGTTTGTTTACACTTCTCATTCGCGCCACTTCCTTTTTCTGCCCGCCTTATCGGACCGCGATAACTCCACTGTTTGTTTTGGCTCTCTCTCCTTTAAAATTTTCGCACAATTCTCATGATCGTATGGTAGCACTTACGTGATTTTTTCGCATTTTTTTCAATGGAATAATTTTAATCATTTTTCTGTCGATCTTGTTATTCCTTTCTATTTTTCCGTGTAATTGATTCGTATCATTTTCTAAAACAAAATCGTAAAAGAAAAAAAGGAGAAAGGTCCTAAATATTTTCTTTATTTTAAAATTGGTTTTTGATCACAAACTCCATCTTCACGAACAGATTAAAATATCATAAAACTATTTTGTTTTGCATTTCCTGTTTTTTAACACGTATTTATTAATCATCTTTGTGAATGGCAGCTAGAACTACTATTAACACGTAGAAAATGTTTATAGTTCATATTTCTACACGCATGAAGTTTTCGTGATAGAGCAGATTTTAAATAAATTCTATTACCTATAAATACTATAAATCCGAAGCATAATGGAAGAGGCACAACTTTATAGCTGTGTTTGTGAACAACCCTGAATTTGCAAAATTATCTATTTTAATATTTCATTTTGTTAGTGTTAAATTACGATTTAATGTCTATTCAGAAAATTTATGTACTATCCTTAACTATTTTGGCTGCAAAAGTTTTAGTAATGCTGCTCTTTAAGTACATGGATTCTAGTATTCTGCATCCTTTGAAGCGCAAATTTAGTTTTCTAAGCAGTAGGAAATTAATAGATATTGACCACAAAATTTCAATAAGAAAGCAAACTAACATTTTATAACTGCTACAATTGCAGAAGAATGAACATACATATCTCTGAAATACTTAAAAGCAGAACGAATTGTATGGACATAATACACTAAAATATAAATGTGATAAACAATAAAAATCGTATACAATCATTTTTTAATCCATTTTTTAAATGTATTTTAGCGGTGCCTTAATTAACTTCTCATTAGAATTTGCGATTAAGGAAATTTATTTTATATTCAAGTTGACGATATATATGTGTTACATTTGATGTTTTCGTGGGCTCATGATGAAGGTATGGTTTCTCGAGTTTTTGGCTGCGAGAGACTTGTGTTCTCTCTGTTTCAAAGAGATCGCGTCCGTCATCTTCTGGAGCTGGTCTGTCGCTGGTTAGAGCTGGAGACATCCACCAGCCGATCGAACCCCGAGAAACCATACTGTACAACAAACAATGCGGTCAGAAATCCGACGGCGACCGTTGAAACTAATACATATATATAGGTATATATACACGACGTTGACGTTTCGGTGGCATCGCAGCTACCTTCTTCTTGAACGTGTTACGGTCGATGATCGAGTGCTGACTATAGTATGCGTTGTTTCTTTTTTCTAGGATTATACGTGTTTGTTGACTTTTGACCTGTATAGAACCTTGTTAATGTTTCGGTGGCATCACATCTACCTTCTTCTTAAATGTGTTATAATTGATACTGACGAGTCAGTACTTGTCAACAACGTCGAATCCAAGACAGTCAACAAACACGAAGAATCCGAGAAAAAGGAAACAACACATACTATATCCGCGAAAACCTCAAATACACCATATATATAATTATAAACGAACTACTTCCGGAATTAGACCGTGTCATGATGAGTATTATATAAAAAGGAAACAAGAGTAAGAGGAGAAAGAAAAATAAGAAGAAAAAGAGATAAAAGAAAAAAATGATAAAGGGTGGGGGGATGTGAAAATAGAAAGAAAGGTGGAAAGAATAAGAGAAGATATAGAGGGGGGAGGGGACGTACGAGAGAAAAAAAGAAAGGAAAAAGAAGGAGACCAAAAGAGAAAGGTGGGATCTCGACGTTTCGTCTCCGTCGTAGGAAGATATAATATAGATAATTATATATATATATATATATATATATATATATATTCAAACCACGACTACCTTAAGAAGATATATGCGATTACATCGAAACGTCCGGACATATTTGGTTCTTCTAAGAACCAATGCCGGACGCGAGATGAAACCCGAGAGAACAACAGAATTATATAAGTAATTAATTAGGTATCTAAGTCGATGTGGAAGGGATTTATTCCAAGTCTGTGGCTAGATATTTACGGCAATTATCGATGTAGACACCGGTTCTTCGGAGTATACATTATTTTATAATTTTTAATTGCTGAAATTTCGTAAGCTAAGCTAAACTATTACGAATTACATGTGTTTCATGTGAAAACGAAAAACATATGATCAATAATATAATAAGATGTACGCTAGTTTAGTATTGTCAATTTATATTTAACGATTTATATTTAGCACATTTTTCATCTTTTCCAATGTAATTATCACAATAACTTGCTTATTTAGTTCTAATATTACACATATTTTATTTTCAGTGTAGTAGATGTACAATCACCATATTTAGAAATGCACAAGTATTAAAATGAAAATTATTTCGACATAGTAACATTCTAATGGTTGACTACCGACTTGGTAAACCGATAAATAACAGGCATACATTATGTTATGACGATTTATATAATTTTTATAAATTGCATGAAAAGTAAATATAAGACCTGGCTTTGTGTAGATTGAAACCACCTTTTCATATGGAAAAATAAGATATAAAACTAAGGCTTATATATAAATTATATGTACTGAATATGAAATACATAGAAAATATCTTTGTAATATGTTATTGTGATTCAGGTTAATTAAAAGTTTTACGTTGTAAATGATAGAAAATGTGAATTTACAATTTGGTCCTGATTTCACGTACTTTACAACCTTTCAATTGTTAATGTTATACTCTTCCAATGCATTGTAATGATACCAGCAATCACCTTCTGAACAGTCATTTGGACGAAAAAAGAAAGTGTTAGTTGGTAAAACCCGTCCTATATTTTTAGTATATGCGCATAGGCAACACCGTGAATTTATATTCTGGATGTAGATGTCTTTAATTACAACTAATTATTATAACTTCTATAGCAAAGTTGAATAAGCTATTTCTAAAGTATTTTTAAGCAATTGATTCACTTACAGCAATGTGTACTTCAGGCTACTACATTTACGTGATAGTAAAACTTTTACGCAACATCTTTGTAGTTTTACATTTTTTGGCTTCAGTATTGTCCTTGAAATTAAATATTTTTGTTTTACTAGATGTTGAAAAGCTTAGACGGATTGGAATATTTCCTCAAGTATTTTCCACTCTGTTTCTATTTTATTTTTGAATGTAACTTCAACGATTATGCTGGTCAAACGTAATGCAATAACATGTATGCTTTTCCCCAGAATCCAATATTTCACCATCATGATTATGCTAAAACAAAGGGAAGCATTGCAATACCTAATATATATCTCGCTAAATATTTTTGGTCGTACTATCCTTGATCTAAATCAATAAGACCAGCACAAGAGCTTAAAACAAGCTAAGATAACAATATTTCTTGATTGGATTAGATGGAGAAACATGGGATGCCTTTCAAATAAAGCAAATAACCCTGGATATGTAAAAAAGTAGTTAAATATTGGGGAGGTTCGATAATGATCTAGTGATGCTTTTGCAAACAATGTAATTTCATTCATAATACACTAGTTTCAGCAAGATGGCAATAGTATCTGAAAGATTGAATCATAGGATGTATCTGTAGTTCGTTCATTATACTGTATTATTTTATTCACTTAAAAATTAGTATTTTTATTTTTTATTTTCGTTAATTTGATAGAGATATATTGTTTTACAACATACATATGTATATTTTACTTACAGCAGAATAGTAATAATCACTCGGAATCATTGTTATTTAATTGAAATAAATTAAATATTATTTCTGGGTTGTGATTATGTACACATATTTTATCCACTAATACTACATTGTCTTTCGTATTTTGTTGTCCTTATACACTTCTGCGTGGTTATATTTCAATACTTAAATTTTAAAACTTTGATCGTCCTGGAACATTGGCAATTCTATTATCTGCAAATATAATCACAAGTTATTTATTATTCGTTTCATTAGGAAATACAGAATCAAGATTGTCTTTAATTACACTCAATTAAACAGAGATCAAAAATTATATAATAAGGCAGTTTCAATCTAGTTATAATTTCTTGGTGATGATAATCACCACTGTAGTTGGTCTAATCTCTTGCAGCATGTTTAATTTTGCAAAAATGATCATTTGCATCTTAGATTCCGACTAAATGTATTTTTTTATCCCCACTTTTGCCTTTTCTTAGTAATAACTTCAGAACTACCTTAATAATAAGACACGCAAATACAATGTTATCCTAATCAATTTAATATTTTAATTTTAGTTTATAAATTTTTAATATTTTAAAATTTTAGTAAAAATAATCATAGAAAATATCGATATGAACAACATTTCTTATCTAACAGTGATTGCCACATTTACGCTTTATTAATATCAAATTAAATGTGTTTAATTGCTTAGTTAATCTCTTCATTTCTATGAACTCGACATTAAAACAAAGTCATCAATCAAATCATTACAGAATAGTGATAGGTAATTTGTCAATTACTGGTGCACATCAATTGTAAGATCAATATACTAATACGACACCCAAAACGACGTAAAGTAGCTTTTCTCCTTGTGTGTAGTCTGTTTCAGTAGAGAAGAACGTGTCACACCAATAAAATCTTTTAATGTATCATCATACTTATGTGTTCAAATGTGGGTCACACGAGTCACCACTGAATTTTTGAAGATACGTTGTTGTTAGCAAAAGTTTTTTTTTTGATTAGGATTATCAAAAATTCTATGAGTTGTATTCATATGCATCTTCATTAGATCTTTAAAAAACGGTAAATGATAATTAATTTTGTATCATAATAAAATCATGTAAAAAGAAAAGTTGTTACAGCATTGGATATGATATCATACACATGGAATTTGATATTGCGTTATGATTCTTATAGCACAATAAGTAACTTTCGTCACACTAGTTCTATTTATAGCAAAATCACCAATGGGTGTGATTTCTTTCGTGCGACTGTGTGACTAATCACAAATTTGACATTCGTATATTGATATGTGCATAAACAATATATTTGGGATTGTGTCATTTATTTACCGTTCTTTATTTGCTCTTTGTCGGTACTACAATTCTTTCAATTTGGCAGTTGACGTCTGTCACTGATAGTTATAGCGTTACTCTGGAACGACGTAACCAAGTCACACACTAAAAAAGGTCTTTGCATTCATTTAAAACATTATTACATAACATAATATATTTAATTATTGTATTGTTACAAAATTTAGGTTAGATACATTCAATGTATTTGCATTTACTAAAGCAGTTTCTTGAGCAAAAGCATTTAGTAAATGTTTGCACACTATCGTCTTTAATCTATAAACTACTAAATAATAAAATTGCAAATGTAGATTATTTCACTCACGCTTCGAACTTTCAATACCAGGGTTCTTCCAAATAATAGGTTGATACTACTCCGTATGATTATCGTGTCATTGTTACAGATTTTATTAGAAAACAATCGTGTAGGTAATTGATATTTATAATGAACAGCTTATGAAAAAAATACATTTAAATAAAATGTACAATAAACAAATACAAAGAACAATAATATATCATTTTAATTTTTCTCTTTATTTTTATAGATACATAATTTGAAAGATAATTTTATTTTGTTAATTATAAGAAAATTAAATGTATTTGTAGGTTATTAATAGTCTCAAAGTATCAAAACAAATGTATTTACGATGAATAGTTGTTTTCACATGTCAATTTTAAATGGAAAACAATAGCTTATATGGTGTAAGATGATTAAGCTGATCCAGATAAATGAGCAATAAATTCTTCTGGATCATCTTGTAGTTCATCTAGTTTCGACATGTTTTCTTCGACTAAAATAAAGAAATTATAAGAAGAAGTGGTAAAATAAAACATAATATGTTATACCTTTGAAGATATGGTTAACATAATTTTGCTAGTTCTTAGCAGAAACATATATATTTCATTTACTTTAAGTGCCATGCTTAATACAATTCTTAATGTGTGCTCATACCGTCGTTTCGATTGGGTTCAGAACATAGTGGAAAGGTAACAATCCCAACTCAGGAGCTGCTTCTTCAAGTACATGTTCGTTATACTTTTATTATAGACAGAATGTGGGATAAAGCACATTTTAATAATTTTCCCCAAAATCAATGTTTTTCTCAAGTTTATGTTTTTTAGTGGTTATAGTATCTGTGTTATGACTAGAGACCGGATTATATGCAAAAATTAATTTAATTTACTTATTATATTTTACGTCTATTTGTAGATGTCTGATTAAAGTTAATTAACGCTAATTAATGTAATTAGTGTACATCTACATATAGACGTAAAATATAATAAATAAATTAAATTAAAGTTTTGCACTTTGCATATAATCCGGCCTCTAGTTATGACTGTAGTTTTCACATTGATACTTCTTTACAAGCCTATTTTGCAAGCCCATAATTTAACAAGTGTTCATTCGCTGCAGATCACACTATTGATAAAAGTAACACTGAAATGAGTGACGTCGACCGGACTTTTCTTTTTGAATTAAAAAGAAAAGTCCGTTTCATATTTGATTCGTCCTCGTATTACTCTAGATGTAAAGCATGTCAAATAACTTGGAAACGTAGAGTAATAAACGAGGGTTATACTTCATAAGAGTTAATATTTTGAAGCTTGTGTGACAGAGTCTATAAATATTTAAAATGCAAGTACATGTTTCCTAATCTACATTTCATCGTATTTATGCCGTATACGTTACCACGAATTAACATACGACAAATCAATTGAAGGACTCGAAGACTATACATTTGTGTGAAAATTTTACTATAAAATAATTGTGGTAAAATTAAGTATACATGATTGCAAGTAAATACACATTTAGTTTTAGCAGTTTTATCTAAGATTACAATAGAATTAGTAGTAATAATTTGTAACTAAGGAACTTTATATCGGGGATGCATATCTACGATATTGTATATTAAGAAATGTATACTATCTGTTTCAAGATATAGTGTGAAATGCAAGCTCTTACAGTAGCACGAGCATAGTAGATAGTATGCAATAACACGTAAGCTTCAGGATATTTTTAAACTGGCACAGAAACTTTAGGTTTGTGTGTACCATCAAGGATTAAGAAAATTATTGCAGTAAATCAGTAATGAGATTGTTTATAATTTTGCACTATAAATTGAACCGGACAGTACCTGGCTTTATTAACTGATGTGATTTTAGCCTTAAAATGCTTAAAATTTATCTTGAGCCCATCGTTAGATCGTTGATGGTAATTGTCATGCAGTACGTAAAATGTGCAATGCTTTTGAAAACTTCTACAAATAGCCAATCAAAATAAAAATTACACAATATAATAATTGAGGTGTTCCTAGCAACAAATTTAATTGTTAGGCATTTCATAGAATTTCATAGAACCTTGCGAGACTTGATGTTTAGGCGGAACATGTGTCAGTGAATATAAAAGGCGCTGCTGTTAGTTACCTAATAATAAGTAATCGATTTCTAACTATTTAGAGATAAGAATGTAATTGAAATGTTACACTTGCTCAGTTGTATATTGCTATAACTCAAACTACGTTCATAGTTCACAGTAAGTCGTTTATTTACTTGTAGAATTACAATGATTTTATTTTCCCTATATAGAATCAGTTAATTTTGTTTCCTCATTACAGAGTTTAAATCCTTCACCTATACCTTTCTGTTATATAAAGAAGTATACAATTTTGGGATATCTACTAATTTATCTATTGTAAAATGTCCTTGTTCTTTTTGTTTTGATGATGAATTTAGATATGTTATTGTAATATGATAGTTTTACAATTTTTTTACAGGAATCATCTTTTCTCGATTTGAAACTCATTGCTTTAAGAATGTAAAGACCCTTGAACTACTAAGGAATGACTTGTCTCTTTACGGCTCCAGCGCAGTATCTAAAATATAACTGCACTTACGATTTTCTTACATTTGGAACATCGTATTTTTCTTAGTAATCGCTGAAAGCAACCTCTACTGGGTCCTCGATCTTTCTAGTTTTGAAGTTTTGTTTGAACTAAGTACTTTGTTACTATTCGTTATTTGCTGTACGTTCTATATGGTAGATTAATTCTCACATTTGTTATCGCTGCTGTTGTATAGATTATTATATATCGGTTTTAATGCTGTAATACCACGATAGTTTTGCGTCTCGTATTACACAACTGTTCAAAACATAATCAGAGTTCTTGCTACGTGCACAATTTAATTTCATATTATTCTTCAAGTTCAATTCTTCTCACAAATTTGGGAATTTAACCACAAACTTTTATGTGAAATTGATTTTCTTTTTGATTGACTGTTGTTATATTAACCAACTTTAAATTGTATCAACTGGTAATATACAGCGTTGTCGAAAAGAATAATACGAAATTAAATTGTACATGTGACATCCTATGCTTGTGATCTGCTTCGCAGAAAGGCGTGGTATTTAGTTGCTTTTGCATAGGCATGGAAAGGAATAGCTTCGATGCGCTAATAACAAAGGAAGTAACAATATGTAGTAGGAATTTGTTGATATCATGTGCCATTAACTTTATTGTCTTCTAGTTATTGAAATTTTAGTGAGAAAATAGTCGGTATGATTTTATATCAATGACTAAGGAAATGAGCTTCTAAAATAAAAGAGTATAGACAGTAATTTTATAAAACTATTAGTACTGCCCTATGGTAAAAATATGAGTTTGCGTTAGCATGAGAAAACAAGAAATATTCTATTAAACACTTAAAGGGAAGGCCAATACCTGCGATCCATTTGACTTACACCATCAATTTGCTTCTAAAAGTACGCGGATATAATTAAGTTGGGTCTAATACCCTTCTAATTCTCGCGACCGTCCATCTAAACAACTAAATATTGCCTTTAACCGGGTAGTAAGCGGGGTTAAATTCATAAGTATTGATGTAATATTTCTCCTCATAAGGAAGAAATTATGTTGTTAACTCAAGTAAGTCTTTTCTTTGGGGAGTAAATTTGTCTGTTGTGGATGAAGCTTCTATTCCATCACAGAGACAGTCTTATCCGTGTGATATAATTTATTCCGTTTTTAAGCTCATCATATCCATCCTCGGATTCGAATCCCGAGGCCTGTTACTTTTCAGTCTTCAGGTTTTTTTGTGGATTTCCTCATTACATGGTGTATATTAAGAGGGAATATCGAATATAGACGCACCATGGGCGCAGCAGCAATAGCTCATGGCCGACGGATGCACCCGGGAATTGGCGAAAGCAGTTGAGAGATGAGAATGCATGAATTATTATTATTGTCATATTTTAAATTAAATACATTTTAATGAGATTATGCTATATTTTGAACACAATTGTCTTTGCTTTAAGTGCTTAAGCTTAAAGTGTTTCCGTTTGCGGAAGGATTTTAATTCCACGGAGTTCGATCTTTCTGATAGTCACAAATCTCTTAATTGTGGAAGACATCTAATTTCATTTCGAAATCAATAGGTATAGGTATCTTGTAAAAGATGAAGAAGGACTCTAATTTCAAGTTAAGTCAATACGCACCTCACTGCAGCACCATTATTTACAGTAACAGCTTTTCTCAAGATATCACTAAAAAAACGCTTTTACAGTACAAATTTCCTTGAAAGCAAGTCATTTTGAATGATATATTTCCCTTTCTTTTAGTGCGAAATCGACATAAATGAACATATAATATTAAGTAAAAATATATCCTCAGTGGAAGAGAATTTTACAAAAATAGACGGTATTTATGTACTTTTCGAAAGTAAAGATGCGATGAAATCACGCGGATAAGAGAGAGGAGACTAGTTCTTCTTTGGCTTCTCGATTTTGATGGCAAATTTGCCTGAAGGAAATGAGTAATTCTTCCTTTTATAGGAAATTTGACTTTTCTTGTTCCAATGCTTCAAAAAAGTCTCATGTGGGGGATACTATTTCTTTTTTTACTGAGTATATAGCTGCAATGTTTATCTTCGCCCTGTCGACCTCCTAGCTTCATAGCTTTTAAGCGTCCAAGAGGAAAAAATATAAGGTGAAGATATGGTAAATGAGCCCACCAGCAGATAATTTTTAGGTTGCAATAATAGAGATGTCATCATTTTTTGTGCGTTTGATGTATGTATGTATCTCCTGCATCTGGATTAGTTTCGGGATGATTTCGAATTCAAGAAATTATATTGAGTCTTGAATAACTCACCTCTTTCGGATGTACATATATAAAGCGAAGAAACTAAAGAGGAATCTCTGTGTCTAATATTATAAATTTTTTTATGAACATAATTCAAACAAATATTTTTAGATTTACTCAGCGACAAAATGTGCGCTTACTATTCATTGTAGTAACAAAGATTTTCATCAACCGAATTATTTATTAATGAAGCCACGATCAGTAAGTTTACGACACAGTAAAAGGAGCCCAGTAGCGCAAATAAGCGCAAACAAGCACAAATAAATACATACAGCCTGCTAACATGGAATATAAATCGTATCTAAAGATTCCCGAAAATCTCAAAATACGAACGTGCAAGAGTGTCGGTGACTTCTGCTTTCGTACGTATACATAAAAGACACGAAATGGTGTCTATATCAGAGTCAAAACTTTCGATCCAACCTGTAGCATGACGACGCGTCTGTGCCGTGGAATACCCGACTCGGCCACGGTCTCACTTTTTATACAGCCAGGTTATTTATAATCTTGTCTTACGCCATTCGACTTGGTGGTCACGACTGCTAGACACCGTTCGTGACGTCACAGCTTTACCAAATCACTCTGGCTCACTCTTTCTTTAGCCGACGCCTTTCTCTGTTCAACTTGCGACCGTATTCTTCGCGACGCGGCTGCTCCGTAATTTGTGAATATTAAATCTGGCGTGTTAAATTATGGTCTTCACTATTTCATTTCGGTTTTCTTCTCTTCTCGAATTGTTATTTTTGACATGTCGGGAGGGTTCTCTTTGTCGCAATCCAGCGGCGGATTTGAGTTTAAACGATGAGTTCGTATATTTCGATTATTTTGCCTTTTAGTGGGGCATGAGTTTGTTATTGATTAGGGCAGATTGTTTGATTATAAATTAAATAAAATCTATTTCCAACGTCTCTTGTAAAAAAATATATATGTATATATTAATATTATTATATGCTTATACGAGGGTCATCCAGAAAGTAAAGAACGTTTCTTTCTTAGGTAAAATATATTTTTAGAGTCATGCTTGAAGGTTTTGCAGCATATTCATCCTTGTATGGAGAAATGACGCGGATCAGATATGAAACATTCACATACTCACTAGGATTCTCACAATGTGACTTACAGCACCGTCTTGCTGAAAAGCTCATTATCTACTTCGAACGTTCTACGACTTTTTCTTACGGGGAAAACAAAAGTGTTTGGGGACGATCCACCCAAACAACGTGTTTAGAACAAGATCGTAGCAATGCCTGTCAATATGTTGTGAGAGGTTATGCAAAACTTCGAAGGCCGACTCCAAGAATGCATGAATTTCAGAGAAGGATATTTGGCGAACATAATATTTACTATTTTTGTGCTTTCTTTTTATATCTTATAAATTAGTAGTTATTTATTTCATTAAATTTTAATTAATTTTTGTTCCCGTTTCGGTGGTGGACTCTGTCCACTAAGCTAGTTAGTAATTACTTAATTGCAAATACTTTAATTTGGTGTATCATTTGAACTTTCTATGGGAAGACTATGTAAGAACTGTTTCCAAATTGAATCTATTCGTTTCTTATAGTCGTAACGGTTGTCGGTTCCGCTGTGTCACTAGGGTTTTTTGTCCTTGACGTTTCGCTAACAACTGCAGTTTGCATTTTCAACTGGCTTAGTGCACGTTGTTGCTGCTTTAAGTATGCTCCTCAGCTTTATTTATTATTTTAGATGTACTAATGCGAAAACATGTGAAATATAGTGTCTAATATTAACAGGTGATGCTTGACAGTCACCGTAAGGAATGAAAGAATTGACTTTTACTATATACACCCGTTAATAAACTTGAATATAAATATTTTAGGGTGCTAGTGGTTCAATCAGAACTAACCCGTTCCTGTGATATTGTTGGTACTATATTAAAAAATTTGAAATATAATTTTTATTTCCTGGGAGACTGTTTTTTATGTAAAATTGAATGTTTCTCGGAGCCTCCTATCCTTATCAACCCCATGCCACAAAATGTAGAATGAAAGGGGTCGAGGAACAATAATTCCCTATACTGCTACATCAATTAACATATCTTTAAGAGTTACAAATTGTCAAATAAGAGAAATCTCTTCTTCTTCTTCTTTTCATATTCTTATACCTTTTCAGTCTTGCCATTGCTATCGTTTCTTCCCTTTCTTCTACCCATTTCTTACTTTCCCTCTTTATACCCTTCTACGTGGTTCATCCATTTCCTCCTAGGTCTTCCTCTTCTTTTCTTTTTTAAGTGCCTTGTCTCCTTTATTTTTCTTGTAATTCTATCTGCCTTCATCGTTACTATATGTCTGTGACAATGTCATTGCTTCTCTCTTATTTTTATTTATTATTGGTTCTTGCTTTGTTATTTTTCTAGTATCTTCATTTTCGATTCTATCCCATTTTGTTTTCCCCTCTATTCTTCTGCGATGATTCATTTCCACTGCATTTATCTTTACTTCATCTTTTTTTTGCAATGTCCAGTTTTCATATGCATTGTTATGGTATTGTATATTTTTATTTTTGTCTCCATATCAACGTCCCTGTTTCCTAGAATTGTCTGATTTAAAGAGAAACCTTATTTATTGAACCTTACTTATTAGAAAAATTTTGGATAATTCAAAATTTGAACTATTTCTAACTGTACAGAAAGTAAAATATGTTTTTAATCTTATACAGAGATTTTTTGAGTTTCAACCTTAGACTCTATTCTGCATAATAGTTTTAGCTTTGAAATGTGATAACACTAAGCATTTACTTAATCAAATGCCCACAATTGTTTTTTGCTTTATTGTGTTAGCCCACACTTTGAATAATTTAGTAAGGTAACACAAGATTAGTTTGTCAAATAAATATACACAAGGTGTGGTACTCAGACACATACATATTACGAAGAACGTAGATGGTTTGGACTTGTGAGCATTACATTTCGGAATATTGGTTGCTAATACCATGTAGTGAACTTTCTAAATATTTTGTCAATTGCTTCACTTTTACTTTAAAGCAGAAGATATTTTTTATTCTTCTTTATAATATGTTCGGTGCATTTACTTGAGTGAAGGATATTATTATTTAAGGCATCTAAACTATAAATTAATTTGAATTAATGAAATATAAAATTTGGTAGGTACTTATGAATTCGTACTGAGGAATAAGGAATTACATACATACGAAATTTCTATGGATCGACTTAAACTGTTAAATACATTTTTGGCAACTTATATACTAAAGTTAATACTAAATTGCAAAGATAGGCAAGTGAAAGAGAAAATAACATTGAAAAACTTTATTGCATTTTTACACAAAATGCTTGCAATAATGATAGTTAAAGAATGAAGTAAATTTCTATAGGCCCAAAACGGATAATAAATAAACCAGACATTCTACCTAATCTTAATAATGTCTGTTTCATCTTTTACTCAAAACAACTTACAAAATTCATTTTTTCATTCTGTCTTGGTCAACGTTGAAATAGGAATTGCATTACAGCATCCCTTTATTCCAAATTTTACTTCGGTGATGCTATTGACACGTTTTTTGTTAATATTGCCTAAATATTATCAATGAAATGTAGGTCGGGGGAGCAAGCTGATTATTGTATTGTATTGACTTAATTTCCCTTTCAAGAAACCAATTCTTTGTGCGTTTGGAAATATGAACAGCATGGAAAATCCAGTGCTGTGGCGGTATTTACGGTGTAATGTTTAGAAATAAATATAGATAATTCCCAACTTTTACCGTTAGTAAATGTGTAATAGGGAAATTACAACATTATAAGAGACGGTAGAAATTTTGCTGAGTATATTCTAAGCTTTAAAATTACCAAGTGTTACGTTCTCCTGGTTTGAAGAACAACGCCGCTGTAGCCTGCTCGTAATTTCCTAAATTACTTGACCAATACTTACTTGTAGAGTATGTTCGCTTATTTACTAGAGGAAAGGTTGGTTGTACAGTGAAACTCAATGCGCATGCGCAAAAAAATATATTTAAAAATGAAATGGTTACACGGTTTCCACTCTTGCCTATGTACATGTACGATGTACGTAAGATATATATATTTGCAATAATTGCAGTTATTCGAGCTCTCTTATACATGTAATGTACATTAGCATTTGTATATGTATTTTCATTGGTAGCAACATAAAGTAATGCCTCAGCATGTACGTTGCAACGCTATGCCTTAATTCTGTTTAAAAGGTTAAACTCTTATATGCTTCCGCTGAAGCTTTGTTAGAGGCATGTACTAATGCCTCTATCTGTTTGCATGCACCACTACCTTTTTATAGGGGAGCCAACCCTATTTATTTCTTAAATTTATAAGCGCACCTCGGTGCTATGCTTATTTATATGTCCCTTTCCGGGAGCCTAATATACTTTCCTTGTTTTAAATTTGCCTAAGGGACTTGGCCCTGTATTATTGGCATGTATTTGTACTTGACCAAATACGTTCGTTATATTCACATTTATAGGGAACCCACCCTATCTCTTAGAGCTTGAACGCCTGGTCGAGGGCGACAGTAGCGATAATAGCCGATCTCAATACAAAAGTAATGTCACAGCTACCCAGGCGTTCTCGTTTGAAATATTACGCTATGTGCAATCTTTAGCTCTCTACTCTACTGCGCCCCAAAGAAGGGAAAAATCCAGTAACCAGTAAATGTGCGAACTGCGCACCGACAAGTAAAACGGAGCGATGATGCCGACATTACATAAGAAAACTGGTCCGTGACACTCGTCCGCCATGACGAGCAACTAAAAGAAAAATTTCTAAGTCCCGAGACGACAAGTACCGAACAAACGTACAAATGTCAACGGGAGCTGCGGCCGCAACGCCCGTCAGCAAGAATCTGAGTGATCGTACTTGTAGAGGAGGTATTTACATGCGCGCCGACAATCTCACCAAAATAATTTCCGACACAAACTTAACTGAAGACTAAAAATATGTATAGACGACAATGGACACAGTAGCCTCGACGTACGATGATACAAAATCGAGAATTTATACTTATTAAAAAATCTATACATGTGGTCCGACGACGTTACCAAATGACTCCCGCCAGAAATAAATGTATAGACAACGTCCTCGACGATTCCCGCCAAAACTAGAAAAACTTAGAAATCTCTAATAATCTTACGACGACGTTACTGTACACGTTACGACGAGGCACGAAAGGTGACCGAGAGTGCACGATCGCTAATACCTCGACTGTCGCGCGGGAGACGACTGCCTATGCTTGTGTACCTTAAATTTCAAGAAAACTCCCATTACATATCCGACGACGTTGCAGTGAATGATTTCTAATTAGGCAGTTTTAGCTAGCGTAATGCGAATGGCTGACTTGCATACATATACAATGCGTAATGTACATACATATTAAAATAAAATTGGATATAAGAGAGCAAAATAAATAAATATAAGAATGAAAATAAATAAATATAAAAATGAAAATAAAATAATATTCTAAATGAAAATAATAATGCAAAGAAGATAAAATACATAATAGTAAAAACTTACAAAACACAAAAAACAATGTTAAGTCCTTAACACCAAGGAAAACAATTGAATATGATTATTTACAAGAGTTTTTCTAACAGACTATCATAGCTCTTTGAAAGAATAATGTTACTTTAGCTATTTCATGTAGATCGATTAGTAACTTTATATATATGTATAAAGTTGAATTTGTTTTTAATACCCTGCATTTTGAAATGAGAAATACTCATAAAGATGATATTTATAATTGACGAAGCGCACATTGCTGGTTAATAAAATTCAAACTTTTATTAGTCCTACTAAATGTCATCTAGTTGGTGGACAAACTACGCATATAATCCTCTATTAATAGAGGCAGCTGCATCCAGTCCAAAATTACAATATTTCGACACGGGCATTTACAAATTTCATTCGATCTGCTTTATATACACTTCGCAACAACTGATTGACCTCAATCACTATTTTGAATATTTTTAAACAATACTGGCTTTTTAAAAAGTATGGTAATTACTGCATTTATTTGTAAAAGTAAAGTTATGAACTATGAAAGTTAGTCGATTATACGAGAAAAATAATTCGCTTCAGCATGACAAAGCTATATTTCATACCGTATGACTCGTAACCATTACTTTGAAGGAGAAAATGGTGGGATTTTCTCTTGAACTAGTATAATTGAAAATTTATGAAATGGGTTAACTTATGCAAAATTTAGAAATTCCAAACTATATAGAGTCTTATTGCTGTAATATCAAGTGAATGGGAATGTATTGCCTGGACATTTACTAAAGTCCCCAAACAATTCATCACTGACGTTATAAATTAGTATTAGTACATCGGAACCTGGGACATATGAGGGTTGGGAAAGCGTTGTGTAGATGAAACATATATGATTATAAAAGGTGTAGAGATATATAGAGAGGAAATCCAAAATAATATGAGTGGGAAGCATGACAGATGGGGTATGTCTGTGATATAGAATTAATGTCATTAGTGTTTTTTCACCAAAGACCATTTGTTGTATGTTTAAAAAGTGAGTAAACAAATCATCAAAGTTGTGATAGATTATGCATACTCTTTTCATGAATTGCTTTGACAACAAGATTGCTGCAAAAATAGTTCGGATAGTTCGGAAATGTTCGGATTTTTAATAACCGATGACTTTTATATATGTAGGTCGTAGATTAGGTAGTATAGATAACCGTTGAGGAAAAATTCTCTGACATTAATAAGTAAGCTGTTCTCATCTGTGAATAATTTTCATCCATACGTGGGTTTCCACGGCCACAGTCAGTAATAAAGGAACTACTTCCGGAATTGGACCTTGTCATTATGAGATATATAGAAATGAAGTATATGTAAGAGGGGAAAGCAATAAAAAGAAAAAGAGATAAAAAGAAGAGAAATGAAAAAAGAGGGGAGTGAAAAGAGAGGAGGTGAAAATAGTAAGAGAAGGAAAGAGAGATAGAAAAAAGGGAGGGAAAGAAAGAAAGAAAAAGAAGAAAGAGAATAAAAAGAGATCCCACCTTTCTCTTTTTCAGCACCGTTTGAAAAAGTGTATTGAACTTCGAGGAGACTACATCGAAAAATAAAAATAAAAAATCCTGCCAAAACCATATTTTTCTTGTCGACTCCGAAAATATTTCAGGTCGCCCTCGTATGCCATTTCGTTGTAATTACATCATTATAGTATTTCTAAACGAAATTTTGAATATATACAAAAAATATATATATATTTAAGGGATTCATCCTGCAATTGTAACAACCTTGTAAAAGGACCAAACAGTAACCAACTGGTAGGTTGGAATACAAACAGAAATTAATCTTGTGCAGAATATTTGAGGTTGTTGTATCATTAAGATATATGTAGTAGGTTCTACGCAATAAGAGCGACCTCGCACTTAATGAAGTACTGTAAGTCACACCCTAGATTTTATATTTAACTGTATTAAAGAAAAGTACACAGGTTTATTAGGATAAAATTGGGTATTTAAGCTAATAGTGCAAGTAAAAAATATTGATTATTCTGAAGATAAATTTGAAAACGTATACCGCAATAGGTATTATTCTGTTACGATTGAAATTTTATAGCATTAACTAATTTGTACTGTTTTAAAAATTACAAATACTATACCGTCGTGACCATGAAAATGAAAACTAAATCTTTTTCAAAATTCGACTGTTGCTGTGTCTACCTACTATAAAATTATTTAACATTACAAATTTGAAATACTAATGATCATATTTTTATTGTTGTGAGATCGGACATAAATTTTTACAAGACACCGTTTGTTATTTTGCTGTTTTTTAGGAAAATAATTATTTTGCTGTGTTAGTTGTATTGTTTGGTGTAGTAAATGGCTCAACGGAGTTATTATCTATTTTGTATGTAACTGCGAAAGCTTAAAGGTGTAAGAACGAATAATATGTGTGTAAAATACTTCCTGGCTTTGTTATTTCGCGCCCTTTCCGTAAAGAATGACGCGCTGTTAATAATATTTTGCAACTGTGAATGGTGGCTCGGGAGTATACTGGAACCCACCCGCAAATACATTGTTAATATATGGACCAGACTCGAATTTTGAGCTCAGGGCTCCTATTACCAATTCAGATTCAGGTCCTTCAACCACCGGATCACTCAGGCTTCTTTTAACTTAATTAACGTTGTTATAGCTTAATATATTTGAAGATTTGGTAAGTTACAGTGAATATTAGTAAAAACAATATGATCTTCATGATGAACATTTCGCATATAAACTTTAATATTAATAAAATTGGTCTGGTGATCGAATGACAGTCTTAGCTCTATTTGTCATCAAATGTATTACAAAGTAAAGTTTATTTCATTTAATAGGATTTGTTTTTATTGCTGACTTTTAATGCAGATGTTAGTCAATTATCGTACTATTTCATATATCCAATTTCTACAGGAGTAATTTTCAGATTTTTCCACTTGCAGATAATTAATAATTAACTACGCTTTCTAAAAATATAATCTGGTTTAAAATAATAAAATTGTGATTGAGCTCAAGTAGTTGTTATGGAATGTACATATGTGCTCTTGAATAAGGTACAGACATGCATGTATGTATGTAGAAATAGGCTAACCGCATTCAAAAACTAAAAACCTAAAACTAAATACGGTATATCAGGAACTCTACCGCTTGCCCTTGGATTGAACTGATATCGTATTCGAGATAATCTGATTTGAAATTAACTATCGGTAATATTTTCTAGGCCAGATCGTACTGCGTAAGTAAACGTTTCCTTCTTTCGAATCAACAACTAAATCCGAAGATAAATTTTATTGCGCCGAGTTTATTACTGTAGCTCTTTTTTATCAATCATTACTTTTCCTCCATTGAAACGGTGTTCTTCGTTTTATTGGAATCAAGAAAGGAACTACTTTATGGTGTAATTGATTCTTTTCCTTATTAGGTTTTATACCAATTAATCGAGAAGGAATAACAATAAAAAAAATACGATTCACTCTGGGACAAACACAACTATAAACTTCTTTATCCGGATTTATATGTCTATGCAAATTAGATGATTTGTTTAATCAAAAAATTGATTTAGTTTCCCGTTGTCCGTTTTATTGTCGGTTCGGAATCTATTTTTAAAGTTGTCGGAATAAAATTTTCCATTTTTCCATTTACATTATGTTAATATATGACCTACATTTGTAGTACTATAAAAGTGTTTTGTGGTTTTAAAATAACCTCGTGGGTTTAATACAAAGTAAACATATTTTATTGAAAATGATGTAGGGAACTTCGAAACAAGGAGGAATGTTGGTAATATAAATCTTTTAGGAAAGTTTCTGTTACACTTTTTCCAGTTACAAAGTTTAATTATAATTAATAAATCTGTTTTTTTTCTGTTTTTATACAACCTTTTTGTAAACATTGTGTTTGTCAAAATTTTAATATCTTTGAAAAACTAATTTTGATAATTTAACTCGTCTAACGTGTATCTTGAGATGATTAAATTTATATTAGCATAGCCTGTGTGTTTAGCAACATAGATAATCATAACATAGAGTATAGGTTTCAGCGACGGGTGTAAACCGGGCACCAAAATTTATATTTATGGATTTATCTGCCCTACAAAATGGATTGCTTATTGCTACAGATAATCTAGGCCCCTTCGTATAGTAGTCATAAGGTAATTAAATACGAATATCGGTCATGCTAGGAATTTACATATTTTCCAAAATATTTTTATTGCTACCTCTAGTGTTGTATTATTTTATATATAAGGAAAGGTTTAGTTTGTAATATTACATCTGAAAAAGCCGCTATGTCGGGTGTTTCTATATTATTTGCTTAAAGAAAGAAATTGGATCTGTTTCTCAGTATTGAGTTTTGTTGGACACAGTGAAGAATTATGGAGATGTATTTCGTGGTCAGTAACAACGGAAAACGTTTCTTAGTGTTTAACAAGTATACCTTTTCAAAACAGAAGGTGTTGAAGAGTTGGCGTAGTATTTTGACATTGTATAAAAATATCCTTAAATTGTTCCGTAAAAGTGTCTACGCTTAGTGTAGCAAATTTAGTGGGCAGAAGCTAACTAGAACATAATCATGAACAGAATGAGAGGAAGTTAAACCGAAAAGCGATTTCAAATGAATTTAAATGTAAAATCATTTATATTTCCAAAAAACTAGCAAAAATTATTCGTCCTGAGCTTGCTAAGGAACTACCAGAAAAGATGACAACAGATTTCACTTATATCCGAAGAAATTTGTACAACGCAAGGAGAAAATTTCTTCCTGGGTCATTACCAAAAAATAAGGTCCATAATATTGTGAAAGCTGCTAATCTTAAAATATGCAAGGATGAAATTTTCGTCTTTATAAAGCAATATTATAGTGTTTTTTTCTGAAACTAATTATAATAAATAAAGGTCTATTATCAAAGCGAATAATATGCCATATATACTCACCATTTTGCTAAAGGAGATATAACACTATGTTTTAAAAACTAAGTTGGTGTAAATTTCGAAAGGAGCGAATAATTATCGTTCTCAATTTCGGAATTGTAGCAGATGGATTATTATGAAAAAGTATATCGGGGTGAATGGGTTCCGGGTTATGTGGAAGATAATTGAAGTCTGTTTTACGGGAAATAACTCTAGCACCAACATTATCTCTAGTAATTTTCATCGATTAATTCTTAGCACTGTCTTGAATCCACTGCCTACGTGCTTAATGCTAGAGGAGTGCACAGGATTACAAAAGATGTTATAACTTGATACTGGTATCTTTCACTGCTACCAGTGACAGTATGACTTGTAATGTTAGTAATGAAATAAGGGCCTATAGAAACATCAAACATGCAGACATATGTGTTTCAATCAGTTCTTCGGAAGGCGCAAACCCAATAAATCTAAAAGATTACCTATTAATGCTGCCATTGCAGAGATTCAATAGAAAATCAGATATTAGGCATTTGAGCACAATAGAATACACATTGGTGTATATTGCCATCTTCACACATTTGAGTTTCAATATCTTTGACCGTTAAGTGCATAGATTCTGATTTTATAGTAGTCTTCAGGCTTTCACAGCCATTGTTGATGATTGATTTTCGTGATCTTTAGAAGTGAAGATCACAACAAGATGGTCGAAACGTCCAGTACTCCAAACTTTCTATACGGCAGAGAATCTGAGAACCAAAGAGCAGCCTGTTCTTGTTTTATATTAATTTTTATATCAGTCTTTCACATGCTTCCTGTAAGTGATTGCAAAACTTGCAACATTACTCGTTCGTGATTTTCGTTTACTCAAATACGTTTTCTTCTTTCTGATTGACATTTTTTGTATGACAATAGCCTTAAATTTTCTAACATCATACAAGATAACATTGTTTGTCGGTCCAGCGTTTTGAAACTTCTGCTTAAATTGAAAATAAATCTACTTAATACTGGATCCATTATTTCTGCCAAACTCGTATGAAAATTATATGGTCTACATATAAATACCCTTACTTCAATTGTAAGCATCTCGTACACTAAGAGTCTTGTATACTCTGAAAGATGACACGTTAATGTTTATTTAAAGCAAATTTGGCGTCAACTTTTATGACAAGTTAGTTTTGAGTTACAATTTTGGTACTGTATGTTTACGGCAGTATTGTATTTATTTGGTTTGGAATGTAAGAAGCTTATTATGATTTTTAGGCAATAAAATTGAACTTTTTACACTCTTTGAGATACGTTTTATTTTTATGATTCATGTCAGGCCTATACTTCGTTAAAAATTCTATATCAGGAATGACCTTTTAAAACTTTGAAACAATACAGAGTGTTTCATCGAGTTTTCTCTCATTTTTTATAATTCGTGTTAGGTCTATACTTCGTTAAAGATTCTATATCAGAAATAGCCTTTTAAAACTTTGAAACAATACAGAGTGCTTCATCAAATTTTCTCTACAGTACGTTACGCAGTTGGTAGTGAAGAGTTTGCTAATTTAACCCACTTTGTGGCACTGATAATGACCGAGTTTCAATCAGTTTGTATAACAAAAGAAATTAAATTATACGATAATAAATATGATTAATTTCAAGCATGCAACAGAATTTGCTTTAAAGACATATTTTCTAAGTCTAGACATTACTTCCTGCAACATACTTTCGTGATTTTTTTCTTTTAAAAATGACTCGCAAATGAATGTACATTTACAGCTATATTCAAAATACGTAACGATGTAGGCTTCAAAACCATAACGTACTAGAATACAAGGTCGTATTGCGGCATGCTCCAAACGCAACTAGTCGATTCGAACGTACATATACGCGGGTATGATTCATCAAAATGTGAAACGTTCGGGGAATTGCAAAAATTTACAATAAATCATGTCGCGACATTAGCGGTTGTGCAGCGTACACGAGATAAGAGATATCCTGGAGGCAGTTTTACGAGTTGATTGATTCGTTCAGTGAAAGAAATCACTCGTCTTAACCATTCTGATTATTTATGTTCAGACGGTACGAGAAAGCTGTGCTCGTAAGTTGTAATTTTCTGCGTACATGAACATATGTAGTTATGGGACTGTTAATGTCTTAAAAACGCAAAATACTACAATATGCTTGGTAATTTTCATTGATGCTTATATTGTAGCGGGGATTTAATTACATATTCTATAAGTGTATATGCAATTCGTCAGGGTAGAATAATTGTTATTCACAGTATGCATTGCGCGATTATAGCTTTCTTCTCATTTAAAATTTCTAAGTGGAATGAAACCAGTTTAAGTTGTTTAAAAGTAGTCATTATTTTGATGAACGATGATAATATTGTACGTGTTTTTGTTTATAGTTTTTACAATTGGCGAAACTCATAAACAAAATACATGCTATTGCAATTTCCTCGCATAGTATGTCTATCACCTTTTCTACTGGATTTCTTACTTTTTTCATTGGAACACATATCTATGTTGAAGACTTGATTAGAGGAGGTATTTATTTTTGAAAAGGGTACACATTTCTTGTTCCGAAACGTCGGCAGACTCATGTAATTACGACGTGGTTTAAACCTGGAAAATTAAATTTTTAAAAAAGAAACGACCGCGGAAGCCTACAACAACATATACTAAATAAAGTAAGTACTATAATTGAGCGAATTACAAAGTAGTAGGAAGAACTATAATAAAAAATAAAAAAGGCAAAAATAATTCCTAAATTCCGCAATTCGTATGCGTTAGTATAAATATACGTAAGGTATAACATAACCGTTACTTAATTCCAAGTCGTCTATCTAGATTTCAATTGAACAATAATCAAACAATTCACTAACCTGCTCTTGTTCTGTTTCTCTACTGTTAATAGGTAATTTTGAACACATTTCCGTGCTTTGAAGTAAAATATATAAGAAGAAATAGAAGAATCTGCGTCCGTTTTCTAGGAGATCCGTTATTAAGAGGTGCTAATATAAAAAAAAATTCCGTCAGAGCAAAATTGTGCTTTCTTTACGGGTGTTTGCTTTTCAGAGGTCTCCCTAGAGGTTTTAGTGAATCTCAATTGGGTGAGACCGAAAAGTAACGACTTTTTGTTGAAATAGAATAAATAGAATAAATACTTCTCTGTGCCAATTCAAAGTATTGCATATTATTTCACTCCTAAGGCTAGTACCTATTGAAAGCTTACGAAGAAACAAATGGAAGATCCTATTTGAAAAATTAAAGTAGAAGCGGTATAACGTTATAGAACTTTATGCAGGATGTTGTCTCATTTAGCATCTGACACTCTATATTTTTGACATCCTTTTACTAAGTTGCCTTCGTAAAATTTAAATCTTTTCTTTCATTGTTTTTCGGATCAAATATTTTATACCGTTAATCTTTTTTTATTTTTTTTTTATTCGAAAGCTTGTTTAAATTAATGCAGTTAATGAGATATGTAAATTAATTTCTTCTGAATATTATCTACGCAAGTTTATTACTCCTTTATGAGTCTAATATTTAGAGTATTTAGTGACGTATTAATGAACTACGGTAGAAAATACTGTCCTATTTACGGTGGAAATATATTGCACCACAGTTGTTTGCGTTCTAAATAACTTAGTGAACAAACTGAATAAATAAAAGGGTTTTCTTTATTTGTCCGGGCCGATGTTAAATTGGATTGAGTAATGCTCTTCACCGACCCTATATAATATACCATAAAATGTCAAAGTGACCCGTTCCGTTAGGGAAAATTATAAATTATTTCGATTCTTTTTATACCTACGCATGGTATTTATACTGCGTCGGGAGAGTTTTGTGGAACATGCACGGATGGTTAATTTTAGCACGTGAAGGAATTCAATTTCGTTTAGTCCTAATTAAAATGATATACGCGGTAATTAGTAATGCTGTATATAATCTGAATTTTAATGGTTTTAAGTCGCCTAATTTTATATTCCTTCACACATTTTTGTCCGGCGCAATAATTTACACATAGAGAATTTAACGATTTTCAAACACGGTGTATGAATTTTTATCTCTTCTACATTTCCTGTAATAAAACCGTTCACACACTAGAGACAACGCATACCTTTACTCGGCTGTTGTGTAGTGGTTTCCTCTATGAATATGCAAACGTTCGTTAATTCTATTTATAAAAATATGCACATTGAAAAGAGAACATTTTTATTGTAAAATTTCGCTTAACTTCAATACCGGGCGAAATCACATTTTTCGAATTACATTTTAAATCAGATTTGTATATGATGTAAGATGATTTCTTATCTGAGAAAGTTCTGACATTCAGATACCTATAATTGATGATTTTATATTGCTTGTTTACTTATATTATTCAATTAATCATTGATTATGAAATAACATGTCACCTTTTATCTATTTGTTTTGATTATGTGCAATTCTGTGCTTGCTAAATTTATTCTAACCCTTAAGGAAATGGCTTTTGGAGTTAATATGTATATATTTACATACATAATATGTATGTATAGCTGGTATCTAAACATTATATCATTTAGCGCCGCAAATTTTAGAGCCCTCATCCCCGTTTAGATAATACCATCACCACCGGATTCTAAATAATTGCGAAAGGTCAATGGAAATAAATGTTGGTCATAAGAAGTAAGTAAAGTATTTTCTGCGGATAGTATGTATTTTCTTTTCATGGTATGTTGTACCCTAATGAAATATATGAGTATATGTTTAACCCACCATATTGCACACACACACTGAATAATTTTATAGTAAAACTATAACAAAATATGTAAATGAAAATAACGTGCAGGAGTAGAAAGAAAGTAATGCTGAATCATCAAAATTAGAAAAGTAACTGAATTCAATTCTGGAGTAACAAAAATGTCGTTTCTGTGTATATTAAGTTTATACCATTCTGATTCATACCATAAGTTATTTGACCGACGATAAATAAGAATACTGCGATTAATGTAAATAGAAAGTTAACGATTGAATAACGCATGTTTATTATTGAAACTTTTTAAAATTTGATGAAAGTTCATAGGTATCGCAGTAAACTCCACGCCACACAACTTAACACTTTATTCGAAACGCAGCGTTTCAAGAGGATGTGGGCTCTCATTGTCAATCGTGTTACCGACTGTGTGGGCAGTGAGGTAGATACCTGTGAATTATGCAATCATGCAGTCCTTGTAATCATCGTGATTGATGAAAGTTATATAGAAGTAGCAAGAAAATTCTGTACAAACTATAGAAAAGAAAACTGGAAAACGAAGTTCGTTTTCACAAAATTTCCGAATCTGGGGCGAAGAAAATGGACCAAAAATACTAGAAAAGCCGTTCTATCCACAAAAAATAAGAGTCTAGCATTTTTTCTGGAGAGGTCGATTGCTAGGGTCGTTTTTTTTTTTTTCGAAAACGAAGCTTAATATTGAAACATGATTACAAACTTTTTGTTTAACGGATTGTAAAGAATGGATGTTGAGAACATGTAGTTTCAGCAAGATGGTACAGACATAGAAAGAATAGACGTTTTAGGCCAACGATTTGGGATTTGGATAATTTTTCAAAGAGGAAATATTAATTGGATAGTTAGATTATGCAATTCAATGTCTCTCGATCTTTTCCTTAAGGGTTATTTAAGGCAAAAACTTTACGCTAACAATCCGGAAGCAATTGAATATTTTCAGTCGAACATTACCGATGGTGTCTGTGAAATTAAATCGCAGTTAGGGCGAAGTATTATTGAAAATTTCGGTAAAAGAATGGAGTTCTGCTCTACAAGATCACAAGATGTATTTCAATACCAAATCGCAACTTTTATGCTAGTACTTAAAAAAAATTGTTATATTTTGAATAATTTGTGGGTTTTATTATAAATTTAAAAAATAAACTCAAATTGAAACAGCTTTTTATAGAAAGAGAAAGATAAAACAACGGTGTTAGATTATGATAACTGTAAAGCAGTATTTAATACAGGGTGTATATGAATGATTAAAAGGAATTTGAATTTCCCGTTTTCTAGTTTTTAACTTTCAAGTTGGTGCTAGTCAACTCTTCTGAAGCTGTAAACACTACATGTCATAAGCGTAACAAAAATATGGAAACGTTGAGTATATTCGTATGGATGTATTGACTGTTTTGTGGCAATAAGCATTTGTAGTAGTAAGTAAGTAAAATAATATAGCAAGTAATGAAAACGAAAATACAGGAAATTAAAACAATAGAATAGACGCTACCAAACGACGCTACTGATGACGATTGCAAGGATTGTGTGGATGTACAATTCACAGGTATAGCAGTAAACTCCACTCACACAAATTAATTAATTATGCGGAACGCAGCGTTTCGAGAGCACGTGGGCTCCCATTGTCAACCGTGTTACCGTGTCGGTAACACTGCTATACCTGTGAATAGGACGCTACTGATTATTATCGTTATTCCTTATAGAAGCGCCAATTTTTCGGCCCAAAAAAGCGCGAGTGATTCAAACACCTTTCAATCATTCTTGAACATAGTGTAGTAAATTAACTAATGACAATAATATTAATGGAGATTGAACTACATTGACACTGTAAACATTTTAATACAATGGTGGTACGTTTTCAAGAATGTTAGTTCAAGAGGAAATTGTCTGCTTCACTTTTTAATTTAAAATTCAGAATAGTTTAATTATTAATTAATTATTCATCTTGCTATTTTACATGTAAATGATACTGCAACAAGTATGTATTGAGTTTAAACCTTTGTATGTTAAATGTGGTAATAATATCTTTGTTTTGAGTTTCATTCAGAGTAGGGTTTCCAACATTTTTGTTCGTTTCACTATTTGCATACTGTTTTGTGTAAAAACAGCGGTAGATGAAAGTTTAATTATAGTAACGATTCAGTTTACTTACAGGAAGCTTTTAATTGGTATAACGAAAAATTTATTTATGTAGAAATGCGTGTTGCGGCGTACAACAAGATCCAATTTACTTTCTGAAGTCTTTTTTATTCTATCTTTTACCAATATTTCGCACTTAATTGTGAGCTTCATCAGGGTTTAGAAGTAAATCAGTAATGAACACTGAAACGGGTAAATTTCAGCAGCAAAAAAATTAATTTTTACATAGGGACGAAAGTTCCCTAGTAGAAGATTTTTATACCATAATGGTGAAATTCCATCATTCAGAAGAAGAATTCTTTAAGTTTTGATGCTTTGTAATTTTGCTTTTGGCTAACATAGTTTTTGTAGAGCTTCGAAAACTGTTTTGGATTATTATTTTGCTGAAAATAAACTAATTCCCCACCAGCGACAAACTAGATGGAATCATATGTTCCTCTAGCATTTCTTTATACCGTTATTTTCTTATTATTCCTTCAATCCCCGTTAAATTTTTCATTCTATTCACAGAAAAACATCTGCATATCGTTACGACTGCTTGTGGCAACATTTTTTCTTTAGATGCCCTGTTAATAAAAATTAGTGGTTAATCATCAAAGATTTCGAATTTAGATTCACATCTAAGATCATTTGCTAAAGTCGGCACTTCTAAGCTTGTCGTGCAGGGAACATACGGCGGCCTTAAACTCATGTGGGTTAGTGTATCTATGTATATGTGGTTATTTAAATGCCAATGATTTACTAGCAACCATTTTGACAAACAAATTGTTAAAGTTGTTAGTGAGAACCCTTTTCTTTCTTCATTCCAAATGTCGGCTGTTTTGAAGCAATACGGTGAAGATCCTGTTAGTACTGCACGATAACGCTGATTTCATGAGTCGTCATCCCGTAAAAAAAAACGCTACTATCTAAGAAGGACATCAAAGCCCGATTAGATTTTGCGAAACTGCATATTACATGAATTCTTAATCACTAGCGCAGAGTAATTTTTAATGACGAATCTAAATTGAATTTAATAAAGAGTGATGGTATTTATCACGTAAGAAGTGTAGAAGAAAGTATGGTGGCAGCTCTGGGATGGTCTGAGGTTGCTTTTCTTGGTTCAAAATGGGTCCATTACATAGAATTTATGACATTATGGATAAGTATGTATACAATGCTATTTTGTGGACTAAAATGGAGCCTTGTGACTGACTGGCTTAGAACCAATAAAATTGATGTTATGGGGTAGCCATAAATCCCCAGACTTAAATACTATAAAAATCTTGTGGAAAATTCTGGATAGGAAAATTCGTGATAAAACATAAAAATTCGAATGAACTCTTCGAAGCGTTAATCACTTTTTGGAATAAAATTGGCCGTAGAATAATAGAAAGACATATAGAATCTATACCACAGAGATGTAGAGCCGTTATAACCGCTAAGGGTTACTGCGTAAAGTATCAACTTTCCTATAAAAAATAAGGAGCGCTTCATTTGTTGTTATTATAAGGAATAACAAACTTTTCATCTGTTGTTAAAATTTTCTCCATCCGTATTTTGCAGATAACTTACCTTCTATTGCTTAAATTTACCTGCTCTAGTTGCTCTATTTTTGGCCAATTATGTATTTCTCAATTTTATTATAAAATTGGACACACAAGATTATTACAAAAATGTAGATTCATGTATCCGAGGAATCGACAAGTTATTTATCAATATGTAAATAAATTGCAGCAAACCAACTAGGCATCCTAATTTTGAATCGAGAAAGGATGAATGCACTTCGTTACAGCATATTGACAATATGAAGTCATCCTTTCGTGATAAATGTCTACAATCCGTAATCGTAAACCTTATATTGATTCTGATGCATCTCGCACGACAAATATAACCTTAAGTAAAAACTCTTGTAATGTTATTTTTTTTAGCAGTAATAGATCTACTTAGTATTACAAACATATCTCTCGTGAGATCAATAATCATTATTTAAATAGAGATTACAACTTAATGCATAAGAAGAAGCGATTGCTGTATCAAGAATGAAAAAGGTTACAGAACATGGAATACCTTTTAAATCAATCAAATATACACGCATGTTATATCTAGAAGGTTTTCTTTATACAATCTTCTCGAGTAAACACGTGAGATAGATATTTCTGTTTGCGTTGCGTAGATGTTGTGCATATGCGGTCACAAAATTGCGCAGTTATCATTAGTAAATCCAATAAATCGCAAAATTTCATGTTAAATTTAAGGTTGCAAGCTGACGCTTGCGGAATAGTTTAGATTCTTCTTCCCCGCTGCTAAAGAAACGCTTTATGCAAATATATAATATTGGATGCGCGGTATGTTTGCGTTCACAATTAAGTGCCGAACGTCATTCTGTCTATTTACTAATTTTGTGAAGATACTTATGTTTGATATTATAAGATATGTACTTCTAAATTATAAGTGGTCATCACTTAAGAGCTCTTAAAGCCGCCTTGTCAAATAGTAAATTTGGTGTTTTTCGATCCTTAAGTGGGATCGGTTCTATATGCTTACGTAGCATTCTATTTTAATATTCAATTTTTTTTTGGCACGCATATACGTTTGATCGTTTCATTTGATATATTTGCAATTTTGACTACAATAGCTATAATTAGATTATAAAAATATATGCGTATGTATATGGAGCTTTGTAGATATATCAATCTATGTGTCTATCTAAATATCTGATCATTAGAAAATACTTGCTTTCAATTGGGATACTACAGAGTTCAATTGGACTTATCTTGAAGGAGAGGCTAATTAGATGTACATCCAAATGCACTTTTGAGTTACATTTCATTGACGTACAACGTCCTCAAAAGGCAGTAGTTTCGTGCAGATTTAAGTTTAAGTAGATACAGGACATTTTCTAAGCTAACGCGTATGTTATCATTCATCATTCAAATTGTAAGATTCTGGTGTGTAGATCCACAAGATAACCTTCATTGTATTCTTCACTTTAATGGTTAAATACTTTACATGTTTTGTCAACAATAAACGCTTCTTCCGTACTACTTTATTCACTATTAAAACATATAACTACATCCGTAGGTTAGTAAGTATTTCCTATAACTCTTTTTTGATTTAATACCAGCAGCTATTTTTTTGGGCATGCTTTCTACTGAGTTCTGTATTACCAATTTCATTTCGTCGATGTTTTTTCTACACTTCATCAATATTTTTTAAGTCTTCCGTATTGGTACATTTCCACAAAGGTATTATCTTTTTTGAATGATGTCATGACTTTTCTATTAGATTTAGGTCCAAAAGCTGGGTTAATCCAAGAATGCTGAATTTTTTTGGGTTTAGATTATTTTTAGTGCATTCCACTATTTAGTACACGGAGTATGGTCATGTATAAATATGTGCGAGCTGTCAATTTCATTTAAATTGTATCTGGCACATTGACTTTGCAAAATATAATAGGCATCTATTGTTGTAAAGTGTGATCAAATTATTACAAAAAGTGTTACTGTTTTTATTTTACCATCTACTTTATAGCGCTTACTTGAATGTCTTCTGTATACCATGTTCTTTACATAGTTTTACTATGTGCAACTTTAAAAAGAAAATTGGCAATCCGTTAGCGGCATGATAGGCAACCACTTATACTTTTACGATTTAACATGCGTGGAATTACTAGCTTCTAGCAAAATCCAGTGCTGTTCCAGTACTACTACGTTCATAACAGGTTTACTTTATTGTGAACAAAATAATTACTCTGCAAATTCGCCCCTTTAGTTCCGGGGGTCTAGCATAATTGCTTTTTGTAACATAACCTCTAAAATCTATTATAAAAGTAAATAATAGTTGTATCGGCAACAAAGGCATGAATAATTTGGTTTTGTTTTTAATAAAATGCACAATTTCAGCTTTGAATGAAGAAATTATTTTATTCTAGTGATTAACAGACAAAACAATGTAACTAAGGTGGAGTCTAATTTTAGTCTAATTTTTTAAAGTGCGTTCTTAGAAGATGTATGGTATGTGTTTATTTTACATTTGTGAGGAAAATGCCAATGCCGGTTATAAGATGTATTATTGAAGTATAAGACCTCGACATGCTTCTTTTATCTTCTATTTGTTATTCATTTTTCTATTCAGTTTTCTTTTTAACTCTCCTTTGGTACGTCTTTTTCCATCTTGATTGTGTTCCTTCGTTACCCTTTGTCTTATACTTTGTAGATCATTTTCTTGTAATGCCATTGACCTTTATTTATATAGGAAGCGTAGGTACTAGTTGGAAGTTGCATCAGTCATCAGCAATAAAACATGATGAGAAACTTCATCAATAACGACAAAGTGAAAAGACCACCATGGTTAAAATTGCTATTGATAAAGAGAACTGCATACTGCCAGAAAAGGAGAAACTATGATTAGAACATATGAAGTGAGATTTCTCCGAGGGATTTTGGGAATCACAAGTATGGATGAAGCCAGGAAATTATAAACTAGATTGTTGGTACTGAATCTGTAAAGAAACAAAAAAAAATAGTTTGAACTCAGAGGAGCGTAAATAATATAAGAATATCAGAAACTATTTTGGTAAGCGCAGTATGTTAGATCTTGGGACAATGCCATAGTAAAATTATTATAGGATATACATATGTGCTGATGTGCCCTATGATGAGGACTTAGCTCAAAGTCTTTCATGCTGACATGTAGAGGAAGGAAAGGATGACTAATTAGATAACATACAGCACAAGTTGTCAAGATCCTCAATTCATTTTATACTATTATTCGCCATAGCCTTCAATTTTTATCATGACTTTCAATGCATCTTTTTTGAAAGACTACTTATCAAATCTTCTCGTCAGCTTGACTCTAGGCCCATTCCTTTGCAGTACTGCATTCTTTTAAGCTAGTTCAATTTTCTGTTGTGCATTTCAGCTCGTTAAGAGGAATATTGGCAAGAGAGGTGTATGCCAATATTCCTAAAAAACAATACGATAGTGTCAAAGAACTAAAATGAATTTGAAGATATTTTGAATAGAGTATCGAACGCACTACTAAGTTTAAAAATAGTTATAAATTTTTATGTATTTGTTTTATTTATTAATTTGATATTAATATAATTATAGAAGCTTCACTGTTTTGGGTTACTATTATTAAAAATATTCTCCGAATAAAATGTTATTTTCTCTTGTATTTGTGTTTCTTCGAAGTTATTAAGAAAACCAAATATTCTATTCAAAAGTTCATATGAAATTATAGAAATTTCGCTAATTGCATACATGCTGGTCGCGCTACTGAGCGCCTGCAATACGATCCATTTTATACTTATAAAGGTAAAGAAAGGAACAAATAGAATTATTATTATTATTAATTTCAATTAGTATTTAATTAATTGTAAATGATAACAATAGAGTTTCACTTTTTAGTGGATACTTGCGTTAGGATAGATAAAAGTTCTTACTTTTAACGGTGTTGTAAATATGAGTATTTTATATGCCGGATACATGTAATTGATTGGTTTTTATCAAGTTTTTCTGAGTTAAAAGCGTAATCATCTTCCATTGATCAATCCGCTTTTTTTTGCATCTTTCTACGTTTTTACGGCGTTGTTATAAACTTATTGAAGTGGACGATAATTGTATGAATAAATACTTTGCATTTTTTTTTAGCAAATAGCCACAAATAGATAAAAATACACTTACTTAGACTCATTTTAAGGTGTATTTTTGGACCTAACTGCTAAATATTAAACAACATTAACAGCTTATGAAATTGGTGTCATCGGGAATGACAGGTATAGATTACTTTTTTCTTCTTTCGTTATCTTTTAACATCATTGAGGTGATCTCCAACTGCGGTCCGTTACGGACGTCTTTAAATTACCGGCGAAGGAATGTAGGGCCGACTCTCTTCTTTCGGAATATATGACGACTTGCTCACCAGCCAAAAGATGTGTATCTTTAACTTCTCGGAATTGTAAATTTTCGGGTTTTACATTTACATTTTATAGAATAAATGAACACAACTTTACATTTGTATTCCTTTTCGGACGAGAATATAAAATTATGCGGTACAATTTCGAATGTATTCTTAAATTTAAATTCACTCGCTATATACATTATGTTGTACCTATACATAGGTGCATATATACATGCATACATATATACATTGATCCTGCTTGCATCCAGGTAGATATTGACCTATATATCTTCTAGTTACTATTAGGTATATTTTTGCTTTTCTGTTTGTTTTTAAGTCCTCTTCTGGAACGTTCGTTTTATTATTGACTTTTTACAGGGTTATCATAATTTCTTCGTAGTAGTATAGATTAATGTGGTTTTTCTAGCTGTAAGCAACCTATTTAAATTAAATAGGTATTATTGGTTATATTATTTGCTGCACTACAAGTTTTTGACGATATATATAAGTAAAGGTATGTAAAGGTGCGTAAAAAATTAGACGAAGCTCAAGGGCTAAAGTCTTCATAAAAAGCATAAGAAACGAGGGTTTCACTTATGTAAAATTTCCTTTATTTTCTGTTTCATGCGTGATATTTAACAATTTCTTTATAATTTGCTTCTCGCAAAAATAGAATATAATATATTGTCTTTGAAATAAAATAAAAAGGTACGGAAAATGAAAGCATATAGAACATACATCCGAAAAAATTTGAGTCAGTTACGAGCCGAATGTTAGAATTAAAAAGATCCTAGGAGATTGAGATGCAGAATGTATATACGAGTACATAATACATCCATCCAACTAAACTCGAATAGTTTAATTATCGCAGATGTTAAATCTAGATATCAAGTGTTTTATCCGTAAATAGACTGAAGGGAAGGAAATACAGTATTGAATATACTGAAGATGGAAGTATAGTTGCCGAAAAACATTGTTTTTATACACAATTTTAATCACAGCGACCCATTATTCTGTACCGCATCGTATATTTTCCAATACATTTATCGCTTAGTTCTTATCTTATGTAATGTCAATTTCATATTTTTCGCAGTGTAATATCGGTGGTATAAATTATTCAAAGTATTTTTATGTCAAATATTGGAAATTAAACAAATGTGCTTTACAATTTTACGCAAGCAGAAGATTAGATACAATAGATTTCCTGCGCGTCTTTAAAAATCAGTTTTTAGCAGACGATACATGTGAGCCTTACAACGAAAGAGGCGGTTTGAACTATGTTATCTTAGGCTGTTTTAAAAAGTGAAAAGTGAATGCATCTTTTAAGATTAATCAAGTCCTATTGATGGAGGTGGTTGTTGTATTTACGCATTTGTACAATTACCTACTAAAAATAAAGTAAAAGATTTAGTTGCTATTTCTTTTTTTTCTAGAGATTTGTCTGTGTGTTCATTTGTGTTAGTGTGAACTTTAAGTAATCATAATATTTTCATGTATACCTACATATCTAAATTGCAAAAACGTAAATTCAACTAATGTTAATCAGTTAAATATTATCAAAAAATAGTTTTTTTGCATACCTACTAATAGTACTGGTAATGATCATAACATATTTTTGAAGAATGAAAAATAAACTAATGATTGCTAGTTTGTGTTTAAGGTGTCACAAATCGGGACTCGTGGTTCAGAGACTTGCGCGCTTAGCTATTAGTCTTGGGGTTCCGGGTTCGAACCCCGTGCCTATTTCTTAGAGTTGAGGTTTTCTGTGGTTTTCCTCACTCCAAGGCGAATGCTGAAAATGAATAGTTTAAGACGTACCACAGACGTAGGCATAATAATAACTCGATACCCCTGGCAATTGGCGAAAGCTGTTGGGGGATGCGAAGGCATGAATTAGTATTAAGTATTCACTAGAAATATAGATTTCTAACTACCTGCGCTACTTGAAAGCGTAGGTAATATATTCGAGCAGTCAAAAACGAATATTTTGAAAACTTTCACATAAAGATTTAGTGCTTAATATGTGATTGGATTACTTTTTATTGCAACCAAGTAAAAGTATACAGTATATTATGTTGAAATGAGGAAGTATGCTAAAGTTCCTTATTTTGTAGACATCCTGTATTGTTATAAGGATTAGCTTTATATACACTCCTTGAAAGCATATACAGCAATCACGACCGTTTTCTGAAATTCGATTAAACAAGCATAACACGTTGTTCCGTTTTTATTGTAACATCCTATATATCAATACTTACACCAGCTTAAGTGGCTCAAGTTTATCATTCAAACTTGTTTTCTGTGTTTACTCCCCTTAAAAGCTATTTTGGAAAAAAGAAATTTCGACAAATACACCTCCTAGAGAACCGATGCGATTTCTAAACTGACAAAGGTTCGTCACAATTAATAACTTACACTTCCGGCACCTTCCTTATTAGTTTGATGACATTTTATTATATAGCTTATGGAATAAGAAAATTTCCGTTTGTTTAACGATTATTACAATTAAGGTGTAATATATAGATATTCAAGCAAGACGAACCTTATTTAAAATTTTATAACTTAATAACCGGTGGATGTGTAAATATATTCATGCTATTAAGCGTCACTGAGGTTTGAAATATGGAGAAACGAATCGGAATTAGGAATAATGTGCATTCAGAAAAAATAATTCGGAGATTATAGGCATATCCTAAAAATTTAAATTAAATATACGAATCAGGTATTCGTTAAGCATACTTGACGATAATAAGGCGTAGGTAGGATAGTCTATTTAACGTAGTTTTATATTGCATATGAATGCATAAAATAAGGCCTTAGCACCTTACTTATTATAATAACATCGCATCCGTAATAAAGACCGCCAACTTAATTAACTTAATTCTTGTATATACGTTTGTTAATTTTTAATTGCTGGCGGGCATTCCGAATGTCTGGATCAGGTTGTAAAACAAATAATGGCTAATTGTTAATTAGGGGCTCGTTTGTAAACAACGCATAAATACGTGCATAAAATTACGGTTTTACACCTCGATAAAACGCAAACTCGCACTAAACGAATATCACTCCTATGGAAAGAAGCGGATGGTTTCATGGTTGCATTCAGTGTAAGTTGTACTGCATAGATGAACAAGAATGTGTTTTTATATGTAAAGTAATATACGGATGACGATGATGATATCTTGTTAAAATTATTTTCATGGCAAAAGTATGAGCTGGATATTTATCTGTGAAAAATGCTAATGAACAAGGCGGTTCTTTAACGTAGTAAGTTAAGAGTAGTATTTGTACCATCGTTTTAATTGCACTTGCTAAAGTGGAATATGGTCAAATGTATGATGTGTGAAATATTCGAAAAATACGCGTAAAATTGAAAAATAAATTCTAAGATGGTGGTAATAACCCAACGGCCCAAATAGCAAGACAAAATTGAACATTTTATGTACATATATATACGCATTATACGAGGGTGGATTTCTATGCTGTGCCCCTGATCCACGTGCAGTAAAAGTAAAGTGGTAATATTTTTTTTTATTTTTTTCATCGGTGCTGCAACATCTCAAGAGCCTCCTGGAAAAATTCTCTACAGCGTGCATCACTTCATAATTACAAGAAAATTTTGTCCCACGTAAGATTTCTTTTAGTTTGGGGAATAGCCTGTAATCACTAGGGACTATATCCGGCAAATATGGCGACTGCTCCACTAGTTCAAAGCCTTCCTGGTGTATAGCAACCATAGCAATATCAGATGTATGGCTGGGAGCATTATTCTGATGGAACAGCACGCCGGGCCTTAACTTTTCTCGGTGTTTCTCTTTAATAGCGGCTCGCAATTTAGAAATCAATTGTGCATAGTAGGCCCCTTCACTGCTCTGTTCCTTTTCCAAATAGTCAGTCAGATTGATTCTCTCAGCATCCCAGAACACAGATAGCAAAACGTTTTCAGCAGAAGGCACGACCTTAAATTCGCGTGGTTGAGGAGAAAACAAAGAAAAAAGGATTTACATGTTTCAACCCTATAAGCTAATCACAATAAGCATAAATTATTGTGAATAAGTTTTCCCCTCAATAAAAATATTGCTGTATATATTATTGGCATTAGTTGACAGGTGGATTAATGATCTAAACCAAAGATTTCTTCTGGATATTATATATGTTGAAACATAGATTATACGGAAATATAAGGAAATCTATATCATTTAAGGCGAAAAAATGAGGGCAACTTATTTAGATATTGCTTAACTTTTACCAATATGTCTGTAGAGTCTTGTAGAGATTGAGAATTCTAAACATCTAGTAACGTTTGGTAGTGGACATTTCGCTAAAGATATACACTGACCAATTTTTGAAGAAGGATGCTTCAATAAACGCTGTGGTATACTCCCGACTACATTGTTTTGATTGTCACAGAGAGGATACTAAAGAATAGATGCATATTAAAGTTTACTGACTATATTCGAATAATGAAACCTAACTTTTTGAATGCAGCTACCCGAATATAAAAAAAATGTTAAATGTAAGTCAAAAGTAATTCCTAGATCGGTAATTTCAGACGTGATTTTTTTTATTTGCCAATTTATAGCGTATCCACCAGTAACTCGAATTAATAGTGTCTCTTTTGTTAGATGCACTGGTGAATATTTTGTTACTATAAAAAGCAAAGTCCGTAGGTTTGAACCATGCGGTATGCCAGAGCTACAAACTAATTGTCTAGACCTAAATCCGTTAGAAAAAGCGTTATGTTTTACGAAGAATGGTGCAAAACCAAACCAGTATAGTTTGCTTATCAACATTTGCTGTTCTACCTTATTATGACAGATTCGTATAAATAACGTTTACTTGGTCTTGCTTTTTAGATACTTGATTAACAAACGGTAGGAAGTTTACTAAATTAGTAGTTGTAGATTGTCCAGTTACAAGTAGTTGTTGGCCGAGCTAGGCTGGGCCAAAGATTGCTTTAGCTGCAGTTATAAATGCGCTGCTGGGGATTGATAACTTTTTGCAAAGGTACAGAAAATATCCAGAGAGTACCCTTCACACTATAGCTCGACACCTGATTATTATCAGATGTTCTCGTAAAAAGGGTGGACGTAATATTTATGAGCATGGCCTCAGTCATAGGTTGCGTTTGGAAAGACGGTAGATCCAAAGAAAATTGTTGAGTAACAGTGCCTGTCTCAACACACTATGCGTTTGGGTAAAAATACATGTGAAAGCTCTTACGATTTCCAATGGTTTATGTAGTCTTTTATTCCTAGGTATTCTATTAACACCATATTTCTTGCGGATTTGATTTAACTATTTCTTCCACATTTTTCATTTTGGTGGAATGCAAATTAGCTATTGAGCTCTTCGTAATACAACGGAATCTCTTAAATTCATTGTGGTAAGCACTACTTCTTGTCCACACCAATTTTCTTTGTCAGTATCCTTTTGCATTCAAATTTCCTTTCTAAGCCTTTGAGAATGTGGTGGTATTCTAGATCTATACGTTTTAAGAATCGAACGACCGAAGACATTCAAAAGAGTGACATACAACCGTTACATCGTTAATTTTTTTAAAAAAGCTCAGTCAACTTATAGGTCTCGATAAAGTTATATCCAGTCTGCTTTGTAAAAATTGTAACTTGCTATTCTTTATCTCTTCATTAATTTTAGCATAACCTAAACGTACATCCACTGGTAAAAAATATAATATTGGTAATGTCATTGTAGAAGAGAAATGAACCATAATTCATAGGAGATACAATTTTAACTTTTATATCCAGAACAGGCTGATAATTATCCTCACGGACAACCGAAGAACTACTACTATTTCTGTATTTTTCCTACATTAAAAATGTAACAATCTTCCAACAAGATCGTATTATGTTCAAGCATGCTTAAAACATAGTAATGTGTTCTAGTACTTGATTATAAATATTGAATCTAAAATGCTGAACCGCAAGGTATGTGAAATCATTTTTTTAAAATTTATTATCATTTGGTGGTTCAGCATCTAGGGACCGAACTTGGTATTAGACTAAATAAAAGACGGTAAAGTAACGTGCGTATAGTCTACCGAGGTTAGAAGCATTGCTCATAACGATGGAGTACTTATACAAGACAACCAAATAGAATAAGGTGCATAACATATTATAGGCATATGACAGTGTTTGGCTTCTAGGTTTTCTGGAAAATATAACTATAATAACATTATGAACATAAGTTTTAAAAGAATCAGTTAACGTAATCATTTTAGTTTTTAAACCTGGCATCATTGTCGTTGTTTAACAGCATATTTTGTTTCTTTTTATATTTATATAATGCTACGACATTATAAACGCTACAACCAACGTTCTGCATCGTAAAGTCTTCGGATCTTACTATCATAGGCGTATTACCAATTGCATTTGCAGCATATTTTAAGTCCTAATGAGCAAAAGAGTAAATAAAGAACGAACTAGCACCGCCATCTTTCCATCTAAAACTTGCATCTTCTTCAGTGACAATGAATAGGAATATATGTGTATATACTGCATGCACCGAGAGAGAAGTTTCCAAACTGGTTTTAGTCTGCGTTAGCGGCCAAATCATACCCTTAAGTATAAATATACACACAAACGTTGTCCTGCACAGACCGTTTAGACAATGGTCGCCATAAAACGCGGTATTTAGTAACAATTAACCGTAGGTTACGTTGCATATTTTCGTGGCATTGTGGCTTCCCAGTGAAAGAAACTGCTGTAAGTCACAATGACGGACGGTTTATAGACGACCGATGCTTAATTTAATTGACGCTGGGACCAAATTAAGGATGCTTACTGTGGTAAATTCATACACGTATGTATGTGTGCATTGCATGGTTAAGCATTCCATGCATATACAAAACTATATACAATAATTTTAACCGACAAATCATCTAATAGCTGTTTTATGTATCTGTAAAGCGGTTATTTGTGCATGACTTGGTAGTAGTTATAGAATACATAATATCTAACGAATATAAAATGTGTATAGATGCAATTGGCTAAAATTCTCATCAAGTAAATTTATTGCACCATTGTAGTTTAAATTCAATTTATTTGCCCTGTGACATAAATCTCGAATTGAAACTGACGATAAAGTAAAACATTTTCGACTATTTTCGGCATTTTCGCCTTAATTAAAGAATTAATGATGTCATATATGATTTCATCAGGTTGCTTTTATGTATTTTTCGTTTTCATTAATGCGACAATCTTATAAGTGAATTGACGACAGTGGTATTTGCAAGAAGGTTCCCTTAAATGCTGAAGTAGTCTTCCTGGACGTAAAGAGGCCGTTTTATACTGTAAGCTGTGACGGTATAAATTATAAAATGCCTGAAGTTAACCATCAATACAAATTTGGTTTCTCTTACTTATTCATATCTAGAGGATAAGTCCTCTTCCGTCAATGTTATCGCGAAGAAACGTCAACAAGGTGTTGATTAGGCCAAGAGTTCCTCAGAAATCCTGAGAAACCATAGATTAATTTTGACTTGTGCATGAGGTGAATAAACATCTAGGAGCGCCGTTCATGGTCTTCACTGGTCTATTGTCCACTCTAGGTATGGGGTCCTCATATTAACGAGCCAAAGTGCGCGACAGTTCGTTTTAATCAGGTGAAGACATAATCTAGTGCAAGAAATCTCTGCTAATGAGCAACGATTAAGCTGGAAACCTTTAGTAAAGTACTTGGAATTGGTCTTAGAGGGATATATCATCTGGTATTTACATGTAAAAGTAAAGCTAAATATATAAAAAACGACTGTAATTTCCTTACTCTCCAGGAAGAACTCACTCGATATCGAAATAAATTACTATTCCATACAATGTACCTACTTGTAAGGTTTGTAAAGTCAAGTGCTTACTTGTACATAACTCTGAGATTAGTGCCGATTCGATGTTAACATAGAGAGTCTGATTAAATATCTATAGCATTTCGCAAAAACGTGTGTGGAAATGAGCAAGCATCTGCCACAATTTCTCATTAGTCATCAGAACCAATTGCCGATAGAGTTTCGATCTAAAACGTTCTAGATGGTTTTAAGAGCACGAGATCTTAAGAACCTGAACATCTTAATACTTCACCGCACAAAGCCCAAAGGTCTAGTTCTATTAATATATAAAGAAATCATTTGGTTTACTTCCAAAATTGTAATCCGGCAGAAACTGCTTTTTAGTTTACCATCGAGTTGAGATATGGAGACGAAAAATTCTTTTTCAGAAGGAGAACTAAGGAAATGAGATAGCGAATCACGAATGAAGAACTATACGAGGTTTCCAGCAAATTAATCATTGTAGAATCGAGATAGCTGCAGTGGTTAGGGTGCTTGGAAGTAAATGTTGAATTAAAACAGAATGGTCAAATCAATAGTATAAAAAACACCTAACGGAAAAAGAAAAAGTTAACATACCATAGAACAGAATATTAAGCAAAAGAAGTAGTAGTAAGAAAAGCAAGAAGAAAGTGAAAGGAATTAATAAAACCTTGGATTTCGTTGTAGGGCGGGTTACGTGCTTGCATTCCCTATATTACAACATTAAGTTTCTAGAATTTGGGGCAGTTTCTCTAGTGTCAGGTGTCTACAATTGAATCGTTAGAATTTGTACCAATCACAACTACCAATAAATGGTTGGTTTTAGAAAAGATTTTTGTATAATGAGGAGTTGATAATACTTTATATTTTGTAAGTATCTGGCTATATGCAATAGCTAAATTATCCTTTTCTTATTCGCTACAAAAGATGCTATACTATTTTTTCAATATAAATAGTATCTAAATGCAAATTAATCAGATATTTGAGGAATATTAATGAAGGGTACCTTTAACTTGTAAGATGAATTTCGTAAACGAAACGGTAGCAATATCGGTGTCACAGAGTTGCAAACAGAAGTCGAATGTGAACCATTAACAACTGGATAATCTTTTATAGAAATGATTGCTGCTTCCACTGTCACTATTAGCCTTAGTTACTGTCGTGAGGTAAAAATTCCAATAATAGGTGCCGTATGAATTCGTCGACGCTGATACCTAGAACGCACAAATGATGAATATATCACAGGCGTATAAGTACTGCAATAAATAATTAATAATTAGTAATAAATAATAGGTTTTATATTATAAACACCCGCATGAGACAAGTATTACCAACCTGAACTTAGACCAAACAACTCCAATACTGTATCAGCCTCCACATTCTTTTCAGAAAGTGATGTCCATTTCCGTGTCAACATATTCTTGCATAAAGAAAATGTGCAATACTTGTGGAGTGTTTGAACTGAGTTGGTAGATCTGTAGAAGAACTATTACTCTAAATTTGCTTGGCAATACGTAGTCAGGATTATATTTCGGTATATTGCCAGCAATAAACACTAAATCTAACACAAATTCATCTTTAAATTCTAGACTCTTTTTATTTATGCGCTCTATTCGGATTCCTAGCAACAACGACAGGCATCTAAACAATTTACGAAGAGACCACTCTATCCAATGACGACTGCGGTGTTTGTATAGTGGACTAATAAGGGCATAGTTCACTATCAAGGTTCGTAAAGTCGGTGTCAGATCACGAGCGATAGATAGCTGGATGATATTCTGATAATACTATGCACCGCATTTATTACGCACATACTTGAGAGGGGAGAGACTTAACAATCGCGCAAAGAGTATCAGTTTACAAGTACTACTTTAATTCGATGTTACCGTGTTTTAGTAGTAAATATTAGTGAAAAAATAATTTGTAAAAATTATTGCCAATGCCAATGACCAATCCCCGAAAGTTCATTTTAAAATATCCAGGCATCAAATGCATCATATCTCATTTGAAGTGTTCGGTGTGTAATAGGCAGTCTGTGCTAGAGTGAAATTTAACAGCGTGTTACAAAAAAATACAGATTTGGATAGATTGAGATAGATTTATGACAACAGTACACCTGTTAAATCTGTAGCAGAATATTCTTATTACTGTTTTTTTTTCTTTTTAGTAGTAAGCCACCTTGCCTTCACACTTCCATTATGGACATATGTATTAATGTTCAACGAATTAGCTTAAGAAGTTATATCATCAAGGAAATTGTATACATAATGACTTTTGTATGACTTTGAGGTAATGTAAATTGAGGTGATGCTAAATAGATTGGTGATCAGAGAGTGTGCTTCACTTCATAAAAATATCAGGTATTTCCTGTTTTTATTTTGTTTCGAAATGTTTTCCAGCTAATATTTCATACAAACGCTGAGTATAGGACACAATACAATAAAATTATTGATCTTAGACCGGAGCATAAGCGCCAATCATATGAGATTCGATACTAACATTACGTTCCAATATAATCATTGTTCAAACATAATACGCTCTCATTTCGCACTTCGTTACTGATTCTCGTTCCTTCGCGTATCTTAATAAAAATCTTAATTCCGACGTTTCTGTCTTATATTACGAACGCGAACCTTATCGACGGTCACTATCACGTACTTACAACTTCCCTTATAAATTTAATAAGTCGTCATCTTCGATAATTAATTACGGAATTAATCTGCTCGTTTCTTTCGCCTCTTCTCCTCTATTAGCTGACAATAGTGATTTTCGTTCGTTCTTTCCGATGGTCTCGCGTTGATGTGCGCTTAGAACTGAGGCACGATACCTACGATTTGCGCTCGGAATACCAAGTATTTAATTGCCTGTAGGTAATATCTAAATGTTTATTGCAGTGTAAACGCGAACGGTTCGGATTTCAATGGTGGCTTTATTAATTTATATCGTATCCAATATTAGTCGATAATTGCTGTTCCAATTGTGTGTTGTAGTGCTGCAAGTTATTCAAGGTAATGATTATAGTAAATTGTGCCATATAAGAAACTTATATTGGTAACGTATCTAACGGATTTTCTTAAGCGAAGTGTTTATTAGAACAGATATAAATTTTAAAACGATTTAAGTTGTATATTTATAAATACTTCGATGCTTCGTACTAAAGTACTAAAGAATCGTTGATTGCTATACACGGCAACTACATATTTCGTAAGATAATCATTGTAAAACGATCAAGATATTTGTTTAATAGTGTGTTGTATAGAACTGTATTCGCTTTAATCTACTACCAAGCTTGTCCAGTGCTTTAGATGTCCAAGTTCGTTTTTAATAGTAATTAACCGGTTTCTTGTGTTTAGCTGGTAATGGCACTTATTGTTGATTATTTCGTTTAATAATATATCTTTACCAATAAATACCTAAAGATTTATAACTCATTACCAAACCATATAAAAGATTATGCAGCTTAAAGATTTTATTTATGGCATATAATCTTATTTTGTGTGTGTTTACTCTTTATTCATTTTTGTCAGGATCCTTTACTGTAAATGTACCGTTAATAAATTATAAGCATATCAGATTTATGCCTGCTATTCATTAGCTTCATCCTTAATAGAATTCACAGAAAATTCCTGAAATTACAGATGATAGAAGGGTACTTAGGAGTTGTATTAAATCACTAAGAAATCGATGAAATCATTAAGGATTCCAATTTTTGTTAAACTTACTGTATGACTTTATGTACTACCCAGTTTCTTGATGCACTCCGCACCACACAAATTAAAGACACTCTTTCGTGCAGAGGCTGTAAACATCTTTAAAAGTTTATATTGTTAAATAAATATATTATGGAAGTATATATATATATCAGTTAATAAAATGTCAAGATGTAATTCGTTATCCGAGGAGGAAAAAACAAAAATAAATAGTTATAAAGACGTAGCTAAGAAAATAGGACGATTGCATCATCTCATTAACAATTGGGCAATTCCTAATGTAAAAATGGGGTTAACAAGGCAACTGAAATTTTTACAAGATCATATGAGATAGGATCATGAGTGGGACGTCATATTTTCTGATGAGAACAAATTGAACTTTGACGGTTTCAAGTATTATTGATACGATTTGCACAAGAACACTGAAGTTGCGATGAGCTGAAATTTTGGTGGCGGTAGTGTAATAGTTCGGGCGACCCAGAATAATAAAATTCCTAGTTTTTTTTTCTACGCGAATGAATTCTAATTCTTATATACAACTTCTGGAAATGATTCTTATAAACTTTGGTGAACAACTATGTTACATAAAAATACAGAAACATAAAAGTTTTTGTTCGTATAATATACAAGAAGAAGATCCATTGGAAATAAATACAATATTGATGGTTACAGTTAAAAATCGTCCACTTTCCTTTCTTATATACTCTCCTCTTGTTGTTGCTGATATACGGCTTTCAATTCATTACAATACATTTTTCTGCAACACTCGTTCAATATTTTCGGGATGAACTTTCTTCACCATGTGTTGTTCTACAACGTTTGCTAGTTTTAGTGCGGTTTTTTTTCGGATTCTTGATCATTTATTTTAAAATTCATCCTTTCATCCCCTTCGGTAAGAATCTTTTTTGAATAAGTTCTACGTTTTATATTCTTTTATCATCGGTCCATCGTTTTAATATACACTCAATGTTGTATGGCTTTTGCTTATAATTTTTGTGATTTCCCATCTTTCTACAGTTTTACCGTCAAACGTCACAATTGGTTGTGTAACGAAAAATAGCAGAAAATGCGTGTCTGCTACTAGGTGGACGATTTTCACTATTTATTTTAATATTTTAAATAAAAACTTAAAATGATGAGGTCAGCATGAATATTAAATAATACTTAACGTCTAATCTTTAAGTTGTCTATTTTAATTATATAACACATGGGCTGAAAAGTTCCGGGCCTAACAAAGAAAACACGTTTTTTTTTTGGTTCAAAATTAGCTTTATTCATCAACGTAATCTCCATCAAGAGCAACCCAATCATTCCAGCGCCGCTCTAACATGTCAATACCACTTTTGTAGAACGATTTATCTTTTGTCTCAAAATAGGCCTCAGTTTCAGCGATAACCTCTTCATTTGTGCGAAATTTCTTACCGGCGAGCATTTTTTTGAGGTCTGCGAACAGCCAGTAGTCGCTGGGAGCCAAATCTGGCGAATACGGTGGATGTGGGAGCAATTCGAAGTTCAATTCATGTAGTTTTGCCATTGTTTTAATTGACTTGTGACACGGTGCGTTGTCTTGATGAAACAAAATTCTTTTCTTTGCCATATGCGGTCGTTTCTTTGCAAATTCGGCCTTCAAACGCTCCAATAACGCTATATAATATTCACTGTTGATGGTATTTTCCTTTCTCAAGATAGTCGATGAATATTACACCACGCACATCCCAAAATACCGAGGCCATAACCTTTCCAGCCGATTGTTGAGCTTTCGGGCGTTTTGGACGAGGTTCACCAGTTGCTGTCCACTCAGATGACGATCGTTTTGATTCCGGAGTGAAGTGATGGATCCATGTTTCATCCATTGCCACATATCGACGCAAAAATTCTGGTTTGTTACGTTTAAACATGGCCAAACACTGCTCAGAATCATCAACACGTTCTTGTTTTTGGTCAACAGTGAGCAAACGTGGCACCCACTTTGAACAGAGCTTTCTCATAGTCAAATGCTCATGCAATATAAAGCCAATACGATCTTTTGATATCTTTATGATGTCAGCTAACTCACGCAACTTCACTTTTCGATCATTCAAAACGATTTTGTGGATTTTCTTGATGTTTTCTGGTGTTACCGCCTCATTTGGACGTCCACTGTGTTCTGCATCATCGGTGTCTCTACGACCACGTTCGAAGTCAGCAAACCAACGTTTTATTGTTGTTTCTGATGGAGCGGACTCCCCATAACACTTTTCAAGCCATTGCTTCGCTTAAACGGTATTTTTTTCCCATCAAGAAGCAGTGTAAAATTAAAACACGAAATTGTTTCTGATCCATTGTTTTGAAAATGACAAAAGTAGCGTGACTCTTAGCACAATAACTCACAAACTAATGAATAGAATATCATGAAATTTTAACAGCTGTCTTTTGAAGGTTAATACTAACTGAGAGAAAGGTGACTGCAATAAAACTAGCGTCATCTATGTGTTAGGCCCGGGACTTTTCAGCCCATGTGTTATAATAGGCGGAGAGTTCTTAGTTCTCAGACCCTTCGTATTGATGTCGTCACTAATGGTCATTGCGAACATTGGGGCAAAACTGAGAAATACTATAACTGGAAAATACACCTAAGGCAGCTAAGGTATGACAATTTACAATGTTAAGCAACCAATAAATTCTAAGTTTACACTCCAAACTCTAATTACACTGATTCAAAATGTTCTAGAATAGAATCACATATTTCAAATCCTGCTACTACAAAAATATATTGTCTACCCAAAATATACAAACCTGGTAATTCCACGAGACCAATAAATTGTCCAAATGGCCAAAGGAAGCCAAAATAAATGGCTTAATACCAAAAATTCCTTAAAATCCAGGAATAAAAATAATAATATTGAACTAATAGAGGAATCCTAGTATCATTCGACATTTGTTAATTTTTTGTAACATGCCAATTGTAGAAATTACGGAATAGCTGGTTCATTTTTTAAAACTTTAAACCTAAATAACGTAGATGTTGAAAAGGTGGCAGAATGTAAACGATTAACCAACAAGAGGAGGAAGGCGCGGCATGAGGAATGTATTACCTTCTCTTATTGCGAAGCTATTTATGAGTAAATTCGAAACCGATATAAGAAGTAAGAAGCAAAACTAAGAAATCAAATATTTGAAGAGAATCTGACTGCGGTACACGAATCCTATTACCGTGGTATTTGATATGAGGAAAGGAAACATCTAAGATTTTCTGGTAGAACTCAATTCCAAATTTGCTACTATCAAATTTACAGCAGCAGAAGAAGTAAAAACCGACTTTCTTTCCTGATACTTGAGTTATACGTAATAACAGCGCAAGAGGAATTCCAATAAATTCTTTGTGGCTGATGCATAAATTGTGATTAATAAAGGTGCCTGCGATTAACTTATCAGTTAATGAACTTATTAGACTTCTGTTAAGTAAGAGTAGGCACAAGAAAGAACTGGTGTGAATGGTATTTTAAAGAAAGTTTAATAAAGCAATATATTAGAAATTCCATGAAATGGACTTAAACAGATATCGGTAAAAAGAAATTTCCAAGACTAGGTTTCCATTGAGCAGCAAAGGAGTTAATGGAATGTAACAATTTATACAAACCTAGGTATAAACCGGATGTGAAGCAAAGGTCTGAAATTTACAAAATTGCACGTAATGATCGTGTTTATATTGGACAAACAAAGAGGACTATCGAAAGGAAGTTTAAAGAACATATAAGGCACTTTTGTCTGAATCAACCAGAGTTATCTAGTATAGTAGAACATGTGGTGAAATTTCGGCATAACTCTTAATCCGCTTAGAGCCAGCCAATGCCTTGTAAAGAATTTATTCAAGAAATTGAGGACATGTATAATATTTGTAATTTTACATCTCATGCGTATAGATAAATAATTTGTATGGTGCTTATTATACGTCCGCACAGTCCTTGTAATAGTAATATCTGGGATATGCTTAAGAGTGAGTTACTTCTTATAGTTGTTTGAAAATGGATAACATTGTTTATAGATCTAGAGTTTTTTTTCATATAGCAGTTGAGTCGGAAATTTTAGTGCGAATTTATGAATTAGGTTCTTAGAATCTCATGGCACTGGTACTGGGCATTTTTAGACAATATATGAATGAAAATATAAAAATGTATGTTGAACTTTATAAAAAATAAAACTATAGCCTTAATAAAACAAAATAAACGAAGTAGATAAATATAATTTAGGGTTTATTTCCTAAGAAAAAAAGAAAAACTTACACTTTATGTTGGATTCAGTTTGTTTTTATTACAATGCATTAATAAACAGATTAGCGTTAGTTAGAAGAGAAATTACATTCATACATCATATTTTAGAATTAAAACAGTAAGGTCCCCGGAGGAAACCAAAAGGGACCGAACGTGTCCAAACGCTTAAAAATGAAATCGAGCACGTAAATTTGAAATTGCCCTATTCACAATAGAACAAAAAAAAAAAATCGCGCCATTCAAACAACTACTGTATTTACTTTGTTCTATAATTGCATATGGACAAATATGTATCTATGTATGTATTATTATTATTTAGTTTTGTTCAAATTTTTTATGTTTCTGCAGAAGCAGCTCAAAAACGGAAAATAATTTTTAAACACGATTTATGGTAATTAGGTGGCTGTACAAATCCGTTTATTTTTTGTATGAAGTATCTAGTGAGGCTAAATTTAGCTCATTTATATTCACAAAGGAGCAGACTCGATTCTAGTAGATTAATATTATTGTTTGACTGACAGTATATTTATTTGTTCTGCTAAGATTCAGTGAAATTAGATCGCGGAAGAAAGAAAATAAAAATGTATTTATTTATATTCTTGCTTTCGTAAGACACGGCAAGGACTTTATAGTCTTGTATAAAGGCAATTTTCTATAAAATCGTGTTCGTTAATAGCGTTTCACATAAAACCCTATTGTGTAAAAGTCTACGTCGTTCTGACAACTTTAAAAATAATCCATCGATTTGTTAAGTGCAATAAATAACTTTTCTATCTATTTGTACTTTCACGTAATAAATAAAAGACTAGAAACGTTTGCTTTCTAATTAGCGTCAGTTCTATGCACCGCGTATTTTCTATATTCGACGGAAATAAATCGGGCTGCATTTAACATTTAGGTCATTTATATTTAGATGCGAGCACTAAATCATGCACCTAAGAAAGAAATCCTATTTTATAAATTGACTGTTAAAAGAGTATATATCAAACGGTTGGATTTATGCGCGCAATTAATTCAGCTTCTCAATGGTGTATAATGCAAAATTTTAACACTCAATTTGTACGGTACTAATAATAATAAATTTTAATGTCAAAATTAAAAAAACTCCATTTCTCGATCAACCTTAATGAACTGACAATGAAATATGAATAGACGTGAACAAGCTAAAAAAAAAACGTCGTTCCTAGCGATGGTATTTCACTAAACGTCTTGTAGATATGTATGTACGTACTACTACACATGACCAATGCGGGCAGTTATAGTGAAGTAATGTCGTGCATTCGTTAGATACTCCTTGTGTTATAAACAGTTGAGGAGTTATTGTTGAAAATTGCTGCAATATATTATAATCTTTAACGAAGGTAATTGAGCATGTTTGTTGCTTTTGAGTTATGTATTCTATGAACGTTCTCCTTTTGATGTTTGGCGTGCTGAATCGTCTTTCTTTCGAAAATTGATGTGTTTAAGACTGCTTGCTATAAATTTTGAAGGCGTTCCACAATAGCTAGGAGTAGTTAATGTATGTACCTTGTTGTTTTCACTTATAGGAAATATATCTCATTTCTGTAAAAAGGATAACTGAATATTATGTTTCTGGTCCCCTAAGGTATAAGGAATTTATCGTTAAGAATTATTAAAATTACAAAGTGGTAGTATTTATCGTTTCTGTAGTATCATCTATCCTTGGAGGATGTCTCCGCTACTTGCTTTGAGTAAAAGTTTACTGCTCCGTTATTCCGTTTGAATTTCAGTAAGGTAATATTTAATAATAATAATAACATTAATGATAGTAATAAACGAACTACTTCCGGAATTGGACCGCGTCATGATGAGATATATAGAAATCAAATAAGAGTAAGAGGAGAAAGAACTAAAAAGAAGAAAAATGAAAACGGGGGTGGTGAAAACAGAAAGGAAAGGTGAAAAGAGTAAGAGAAGGAAAGAGAGACAGAAAAAAAAATAAAAGGGAGGGGAAAGCAAAAAAGAAAAAAAAGAGAAGAAAAGAGAAAGGTGGGATCTTTTTCTTTTCCCCCTTTTTGTCTGTCTCTCTCCCCTTCTCTTACTCTCTTCACCTTTTCTTTCTTTTTTCACCCCTCTCCCCTTTTATTGATTTTTCTTCTTTTTATCTCCTTTTCTTTTTATTTCTTTCTTGTCTTACTGTTATTTCATTTCTATATATCTCGTCATGACACGGTCCAATTTCGGAAGTAGTTTATAACTCACTCTGGCGGTGGAAGCCTACGTATTCAACATTAGTGATAATAATTCCTTTTGTATTCAGGAAAAAGAATCGCAAACTACAGGAGAAATGGATTGTAACATGTGTGTTAAATTATGATTTAAATTAAAATGATTATTTATCCTAAGAAGTTAAGTCTTGTTGTGATAGTATTCTATGCCTCTTGTATTATATAATTAGGTGTTTTTTTCGAAGGAAACACAAAGGAAATTACATTTTACATGTGTTTATTATTACTAATACACGGTATATTACTTAAAACATTTTTTAAATATGAAGCAAAAAGTTAAAATGAAACATTAATTTAGATGCTTTTTTATCACAAAATCTACTTCTTAATTCGGAATTGCTAAGCCTGTATGATGAAAGAGATCATTCGCCATCCATAGAGAAACATTTGTACACAAAACTCGAATGATAATATTAAATATTTGATTAGTTTCTGAAATGTTTTTCTGAAATCTCTACCATTGTGCCCCCTATTTACATTTCGTAATATTCATACGATAATACTACTTCGTGGAATTAATGTGATTTAGTTTCCAGCTTAACACTACTTATAATAATTCTGTACCAGAATAATATTTGGAAATTATTTATAGATTTTTCATTCATGAGTTGAAGACGGTTATTCATTTTTATTTCTAATAAAAGAGGATCCAACCTTCGTTACGAAGTTGCTGGATGCAGCAGCCATTAGATTCTTGCGCAATGCCCGTAAATTTGTGAATTCATTTAAACCTACAGCAGGGATTCCCTAAATGTGAGCTGCGGTGCCCTTGAGTGCCGTGGAGTATAAACAGTGTAGTAGTAAGTATACAGATCGATAATATTTAGGAATTCTTAGTGTACAACAGTACGTTTCTGTCTCCTATGGTAGTCAGCATACAACATTAGTTTAGCTCCTTTGCCATAGACAGAGGAAAGGATACATAATGTAAACAAGTGGATAAAGTAAAGAAATTACCAAAACATCTGATAGATGGCGTATACAAATTGATTCATATATACATTACATTTTTCCTTTATTATGCTGGTGTTGTAGAAGCAAAAGGGTGTTTTAGTGACTGTTAGCTAAGTTTTGCGCTTTTTACATACTGCACTTTTCTAAAGCTTGTAATTGTGAAATCTTCACCTTTTAACAATACATATCTGTGAGGTAATCCACCAATTTTAACTTTTTAGAGACACCTCGCAACATCTTTTTTTGAAAGGTGAAGCTCCCACAATTTTACGGCACTGCAGCGCACAGCTGGAAAACCTCTGCTCTAGACTGCGATGAAATTCACAAATTTACGGGCCTTGCGCAAGAATCTAGTGGCTGCTGCTTACAGCAACGTTGTAGCTAATGCTGACTCTGGTATAAAAACGAATCTTACTTAACTGTGGTGGTAAGTTCATCTCTGTCAAGGTACTACCAGAATACCTCAGACATTGTGGTCTGGAGACTTTGGATGGGATAGCCCTCAGGGAGTCATGAGTGATTTCGCAAAGGAGTTCTATGTTGATTATATGGCTACAATTGCTATTATTGTAATTCCCTCGGCTGCCTGGTTGGATCTACCGTCTTCTCGCTTTAGGTTAACTTGCTGTTTCCCTCGAAATAGGTTTAAACAAATAAGGTAAAAATCATAAATTTCTGATAAACAGCTGTGTTTCTACTAAATAAATATCAAATATCATGGAGATTGGATTCACTAATTTTAAAATCCTTTTTGAAAAATCAGTGGATCAATGTCGTCTTCAAGTTCTTTACAAATTTATAGTAATTTCAACTATTCACTGATATATATTTCAAAACAGTTAGAAATAGTATTCCATCGAAGTAGTGTTCTCATTTTACCAAGGGGCAAATAGGCAATCAGTATTGCGAAAATATTCAACAATTTGAACTGTGTATTCTTTTATTTGGTTAATCTCCAAATCTTGGGAAACCAAATTCAGTATATAGATGAAACACCCATAGATTATAATAGAATATTTTTTATGCAATTTTCTTTCCAAAACGATTCAATATTATACTCAGTGTAACACTTACCATTTCAGTGAATGCATCTATAAGACAATCACATGCGTAATGGATGTCCCGATCTACACTTTCTCATTATATTCTGTACGTCTATACGTTCAAACAAGGAGTTGTTTCCATCTACTGTTGTCAAAGCTACACAATTTATTGGTTGATTACGAACATTTCATTATCCACCAAGAGACATGAAAACTATCTTGTTTCATATATTTTTGCATTCTGATTTCTCCTCTTCAATTATGTAATTTAAGAGAACCGATGGTTACTGAAACCTAGAAGGTCGAACATATCCTGGCCTTGGTATATTAATTGCTTTTCGAGCTTGTTTATATTCAACTGACCGGAAGGTACAATTTTTGGGAAAATGACCTTCCTTATCTGCTTATCTAATGTTGGTCTTTGTTTTAATCTGCTTTAACAATGGAGGTTAAAGTGTCACCGTTGCTACAGTAACTAGTACCAAAATCACCATTGCTTCTGCAATTCAAACCCCCACCTTTATTAAGGTCTTGTTTCTTACGTGCTGTATAATTAACTTGGTGTTCCTTTTGTTGATGGTTGGGATTCATTTATACTTTTACTTTTACCATCACCTTTATTTGCATGACTTTTTTTACACTTTTTCCCAACGGTTTTAAGTCTCTCGACCAGTCCTTGCATTTTTTATTTACAATTACAGTAATACCTGGACAATTCGAAGTAATTAAAATCGATGATTTTTAATTTTGTCAAGGACACGATGATTTTTATTGTTGTTTCTGTTTCCATGATTCTACTTTTCAGAAATTAAGAAATATATTAAACTTCTTTATTTACAACAATGATTAACGTAAAGTATAATTTAGCAGTTTTATTAGTTCTAATAGTTATTTGATTCTGCAGGTTAACTAGCGAGTTTTATTCTTAGTAAGGCAGAACAATTTTGGTACCAATAAATAAAAAAAAGGAAAACGAGTAGAAAGAAGAAACGTGATAAAAGTCATTGTATCACACGCGCTCAATTAATTTCTGGACGAGAAACTAAGTTATTACAACGGGTCCCAATATAAAACAGACATACAGGCAATTTAATAAAACTCATCCCAATTTAATCTATTTTGATGACTGTCATTGTCTAGGGCGGAATTAGAAGTTTAATTAACAACTGTGAAGAATTTTAGTCTCGCTTCGAACACATATACATGCGCACGGCCACACGTACACACCGGCACGTTCATTCGAATAGATTGCCGGAGCTATCTAGCGCATTTCCATACGAACCACGTATACAGCGCTATTTCATGAAAATTGTACAGAATTCATAAGCATATTTCTAGTGGATGCAGTTTTGGAATGGTGCTTTTACGGCAGCAATTGTATGGGAGGTCGAGGCAGTACTTATAATGGTAATAAGATTAGCTGTCTATTTTTTCTTCCTCGTTTAAGACAACATTATCTTTTGTTAGTGGATCTAACAGCTATTGTAGCTAGTTGTTGAGATAATAGAAACATGAAGTAAAAGAATATAAGGAAAATAATTAAAAAAATGTCTCGAGATTTAATATTTAATGTTTTTTGCAGAAAATTGTCAGCTGCAAGGTTTGAATATTCTTTTCAGACAAACATCTTGATTTTGTAGACATCTCGTTAGAAGCTTGTTGTTTTAAACAAAGTTGATGTCTTAGCATTGATTAACTTTCTTTTATTGTACGTATTACTAACGATAGCTTTGTTCAATCAACGTCTTTGAATAATTTTATTGTTCTTATTTCATCAACTGTAGTAATTCTTCAATTCTTTCTTTTTTATCGGGAATTTTCAGCCAGGTAAAACATTTAAATTTGATTACTCTGCACATCTTTATTTGTTTTGCGATGCATTTCGGGGTTGTGTTGCTCCTTCTTCGAGTTAATAATTGGTATTTCGCATTAAAGCTTTTTTATATTCATTTCCTATTCTCCTGTAGAAGGCTTTATCTTCTTGATTTTCATATGCTATATTTCACCCACGTTTGTATTTTATTATTGTTATTATTTCATCGACTGCAGTCATTCTTCAATTTTTTCTTTTTTTATCGGGAAATTCGAGTTAGATTTGAATAATCGCGATAATAATTTCTTTGGACTAGGGATTTAAAGGGTTTTAGATTTCAACATCACATTTAGGGTTTAAGGTACATTTGATGGCGGAGTAAAATAAAGAATTGACATCGGTAATTTGTTTAATCTTAACGCTGATCAGTTCTTTTAAAAACGCTTTGCATTATTTGAAAAACATCTTGTAGATTAGATGTTTTTGAATTTTTGTAGTTTAATTTTTTATTTAAATGAGACATATTTTTTATGATATTTTGATAAAATCACGTAAATATACTTGAAAGTTATGTAAAACATAGCTTCTACAGAGACTACGTCCTGGAAGGTCTAGGGTCGTTCTTCTTTTACTTTGAAAGTTAAACCTAGAAAAGATTTTAGATCATTTAAGTATAAAGTTCGAGGGTATTTACTAGAACTAAATTGTTATTCCTTAGATGATTATGTTTTTGTTTCTGACGTTATTTTTACACACTTTCTTGAATAATTAAGATATTATTATTGTAATTATTACATTTAGAATGATTATTTAATTTGGTTTCAATTATTGACATATTTTTGTGAGGAATTTTTGATATTTTCTTAAACGATTTTTTTCTGTTGGAAACAATAAAGGGAATATTTTTAAATTAGTGATATTTTTTACTTTAAACCATTGGTTTATAACAATAATTGCAACTATCACAGATCAAGGGATGATGTGCTAATCTCCTTGTTATTTTTGTTATTAATTAATCATCTATTTTCAATAATTGGTCAAGTTTAATAAAGCAATTAAAAGGTACTAAAAATTTCAATCGCTAATCATACCAAACGACACTTATTTATCATTAAAAGAGCTTAAAATTCATTTACCTTCTGGCAGCATTTACCAATAGAACCAGTTTATTTTAGCACTTTTTGTAGTTATTGAAACAACCTTTAATACCCGTTTAATACCTCATTTTCAATTTGTGTTTGTTATAGTTAATTTTGTATATATATTGGCATTTCCAGATTTTTCAACTTATGGCTTGGTAATATTTCCTTTTGTCATTAACCACAGTTCTCGAGTCCTTACGTCCTTTTCATAACAAATCCTTTCATTGCAGATTCAAAGTATTTTCTACTCGATCAACACCTCCTATAGTTTCCTATTAGATTCTTCGGACCAATATCTATATTACGTAATTATTTGTCATTTTTCAGTCTTTCTAGATGTCAGCTATTGCAATAGAGAATCTTGGCAAACTATTATGGATAGGTCGCTATACAAATCGTAGATTTTGATCACCATTTCGTTCTCTTGCGTATTCTTTATTGTGCCATTGAATACCTTTCCACCTGCCACACTTCTTGAATAACCCAAATTTTGTACGTTCAGAATCGCCTTATAAATACTTAATCCTGTTTTTCTTGAAATTTCTATAGATTTTGTTATTCTATTTGTTCTCCAGCAGTTATATTACCTTTCTGTGTTCCTAGTTCAATTGGATTTTCCTCGTTACATTTATTCTTGATTAAAAATTCTAAAACCGCGTACTTGTCAACATTAATTTTTCTGAAGTTTCTTTAATTACCATCACTTTTTATTTGGCGATTATGACATTCGGTAGCTCCTCCGTGGTTGTTAGTAAGTGACATCAACAGAATTCGTTTGTGACATATTTCTTCTCTGCTACTGTTTTTTCTAAAATTATGTTAAAAGAGATTGTGAATAAATGAATAGCAGTGTAGTGCGTTTTTTATTTTAAATTATTCAGACGTTTTTGGGAGTTCACGCTTATAGGAGCTTCTCACAGTATCCCAAACAATTTAATTAAACAATAGCTACCGGCTTCGTGCACATTTGCATACCATCAGGCTAAGACACTCCAGAAAAAGACTATAGAATCAAAATAATTGTAAAAAACACCATCAATTTAAAATTGTATAAGGACGTAAGGCATTTTAGTTATTGTGTACGTCTTTACACAATTTTACAATTTTAAATTTGTATTTTTTAGAGTTTTACTCCCGTGATGTAGCTGATGATGTTTTTTGCATCTGTTTTGATTCCTTAGCCCTTTTCTGGAGTGTCTTGGCCTGATGATGGCAAATGTGCACGAAACCGGTAGTCATTTGTTTAATTAAATTATTTGAGATACTATGAGATTGCTCACGTTTTTCCCTTTTTTCCTATATTTAGAAATATTGTTAAAAGCTGCACTGATATTTATCAAACAGACCTGATTGCATCTTTAATTTTTCCTTTATTGAATCAAATAAAAGTAATAGCTTTGGTTTTAATTTACAGAAATCACGGATAACAATTTCAAATAAACGATGATGGAAATGAATTATTAAATTAAAGGGTTATGAATAATTAATTGAACGAATTAAATGAGTTACGACTAATCCTTTTTATAACGAATTTAGTTAACAAAAAATATTTTTATCTTCCTTTTTTACACTTCAGAATTTAGTTTCTCAGCTCTTGTATTGAACGTTTTGAAAGACTAAGCGGGAATGTTTGTTCTTACTTACGTTACTCTACCACGTATATTCTTTGTCAATACAAGTTATATTTTAAGCCTCAGCAGTTCTACGGCATGTAACTTTATTAGTAAAAACCACTGTATATGCAATCACACATTCGTAGATTCACTAACACACATTACGTTATAATTCAATTAAAATTTCTAATCCGTTCGACTGGCAATATCTTTGCGCCGGTGACTGTAATTACACGTTCGAAAGAGTGAAGTTGGCAGCATCCGATTTTGCGTGTGTTCGTACGCTAACCGTACACGTATTAGTTCTTGCATACGTCGCGCAGCCGGGTAATACAATTTACGGCCCAATTGTGTTCATAAATTCGTTTTACTAAATGCGGCTTATCTACCCAATTTATTTATTTAACGACGTTTTATCAGAGGAAGCAGCAGATCCGTGCGGCACGGCACACATGTGTCTCTTGCGCTCCCCGGAGCCAAAGCGACGCCTCTCTCTACGGTTGTTACCGCTTCCGTTCGCAATCCCGGCGCGCCAATAATAAGATGAATGCTATAGTCTGCTTTGCATTTTTAATCCTTTAGGATAATTGGTACGCTGGTGGTTTTAACATAACACTATTGTTGTGCTAATTTAATTTTAATAGATTTGGAAGTGATATGTAGGAAAAATAACGAATACTCCATCTCTTATAAAATTCCTATATTTATACTAAATGCACATTTCTTGTACAACTTATACTCTACTAAATTATGTTCAGTAGTTAGGTTGAACATTATATTATTTATTTTTCGTACATACTAACTGTTCTTATAAGTGCTCAACATCCCAAGTGAACTGGAATTGATATTTTTAAAGAACCATCCTTTATTGGACTAACTGTGACGAAAAGAGTATTAAAATGTATTGCAGAATCTGGCTTTCTACGAAGATTATTCGTTTAATTTTTAATAAAATACTAAGTCTGTAAAGCAATAACCTTTTGTTTATAACCCCCGTATTATTTAAGTATAAGTATGTATGCGCATATATACGTAATTGTACTTATGTGGTGTGTTTCTTTGGTTAACTGCAAGAAATACCAGGTGTATGTACAAGTCTTTTCCGGTTTAACTAAGAGGTGGCGCCAGCGAAAAGTACGGAGCGTATTAATTTGACATATACGTCATTTTGTTCGTCTGACATTTAAACTACAAGCACACACAAACAAGTTGAGTCCGCCAAAAACTAGCGTCCTTGTTTTATCGTTCACCGATCATGTTGAGTTTTGTGCGTGAAAAAGAACATTTGTGGCACGCACACTTAAAAGTGGTGATTTTAATGTGAAAGACAGCAAGCGCTTTGGTAGACCACAAAAATGCGAAGACAAGCAATTGCAGGAGTTGTTGGATGATGACCTAACCCTCCTGTGAAATGCTGCTTCAACGCCGCGAAAAGAAATCATGTTTGCATCGAATTGTGACGGGTTTAAAAATCCAAAGAGGAAAAAATCGTGACTTTCACCTGGTGAAGCCGGTCTTCCAATACCAAGAGCAAATCGCTTCGGCAAGAAGACCACGCTCTGTGTCTGGTGGGACCAGAGCGGTATTGTGTATTATGAGCTCTTGAAGCCCGGCGAAACCGTTAATACACAACGCTCTCGTTAGCAATGATTAATTTAAACCACGCATGAATCGAAACACGACCGGAATGGGCCAGAAGATGACAGTGATTTTGTTACACGACAATGCTTCATATCAGAGGGGCACGCGCTCGCGTAGCAGTACTTCAGGAATCTCAAGGAAGTTGAAAAATGGCTCGACGAATGGTTTGCCGCAAAAGGCAAGCAGTTTTTCTGACATGCTATCCATAAATTACCTGAAAGATGGGTGAAACGTGTAGAAGCGGATGGCCAATATTTTGAATAAAGAAAAAATAATTTATCTTGAAAATTGCGCGTTTCTTTTTAGCAAAAGACCGGAAAAAACCTACACCTCGTATTTTTGGTCATTACTCCCTGTAATTCTTATATCTGACTTTCTTTTTGAACAATCTAATACAAGGTAAATTAAGAACTTGATCCTGGAGTTGAATTGTTGAAGGAAAGTGTGGGAGCTTTGCACATTGGAGGTATTTTTTTTTATACCTCTCGTAAATCAAACTCATTAAATCATATTTTAAAACCCAAAGGCGAACACATGTGTCTCTCCAGTTTCAGGTTTTACTGCACCCGAGGTTCTCCATCGCTGTTCTCAATCTGTGGCAACAACAATAAGAAGATGTACGTTCATCGTTTCAATCCACCGTTTTCCACTCGATACACTATATACGCCCTGCGACCGTGGTCGCTTAATTCCTCTATGAATATGTATAGCGCATTATCTTTTATTAAATTGTATTTGGTTTTTTCCGTCCTTTGTTTTATTCTTTATTTCGACGGTTAGTGTCGGATGTAACGACCGGGATATATATTTTTTCTCCGACTCCGAGTATTAAAATATTGAAATTACGCGGACGACGACTCAATTCGTGGATTACGGACGGGAAAATGCCTTATTTATACTTGAGTTTCTTCCGCTTCGCGAATCCGTATAGTTTTTCCAGACGCTCGGATATTAGGGCGGCAAGCTGCTTTTACTTTACTGCTTTTTTGTCTTTTTTATATCCGCTTGTTTTGTTTACTATTGCAGATGGTAGTTTTTTAATTGCATTGTAATACCACAGTTTTGTGAGGTTTTTATGGTTTGCTGTACTGAAGATTAAGAGATTATTATAAAGCTACTTAAATGCATCAATTAAACCATTTAGCTATATGTATGTGTATGCATTGGTACAGTACAGAGTTACATACTTTTTTTGTATAAGTAACGTTACAAATATGCTTAGACGAAATTTTGGTGAGTATTTTCGAAAGTATGTAGTACGAGGGATGTCTTCTACATACTGGAACGCAGAGGACGCCATTAATCAAATGTCAGTACTAAAAATTAAACTCCATCTTCAGTTAACCTAAATCCAAAGTTTCACCGCGATACATGTAGTGTTGTAGCTACAACGAACTGTCAAAGTTGACAAGTTACCGAGTTGGTTTCAGTTTTCGTCAATGAAGTACCACATTAGTCAACAATTTCTCGCTGGTATAGTGAATTCAAAAGTGGATGAATTAGTTTTAGCGACGATCCAAGAGCAGATGCACCAACAACGGCAGTCACTCAAGAAAACGTTGATGCTCTGCACAAGATCATAAACGAAGATCGACTTGTGACATCTCGAGATTGAGACATCATTGGGGATAGAGGCAGAGGTGGTAGAAAATCTCGTTTACGCCAGTTTGAAAACTTAGTAAGATTTAGATTTAGTTTAAATATGTATATATATGGCTTTATCTTTTTCTTATTCGTGTAAATTGCAAAAATCCGGAAATCGCCAAAATCTTCTACAAATGGATTCTACAAATCTATTGAGAATCAATCCGATCGCTGATTTAGACCTTAGGCTCTTGCTTGTAAGGATTGTTTTAAATCCTGCACGATGTTACGCTTGGTATTTTATCGTTTACACTACATGAAAATTACCGGACTATGTATGTTTATATTTCTTTTATTATCTTTGTGGAACATAAGTAAATTTTAAAAGAAATACAGCAGATCTAAAACCCCTCTGCCAGTTGCACTAGAGATCGAGAATTACCAGTAGTTATTGTTATCGTCAATGACTATCCTTTTAACCATAAGGAACTATCGGTAGTATTCGACAGAAGACCTCGTCATTACATGCTATTTACTATTCAAATTCATTTCCAAATATTTTAGTTTCTGTATGGTCTTTGTTCATGACACAACATATAGCACTAACACTTCTTTAATTTTCTTAAACTGCAGTGTTACCTACCTAATATGTAACATATTACAGTTTCGAGGGCACTTAAGGCTAATTTTATACCAGAGCAAAATAAACTTACCACGAGCGTTAGTCAAATTTTCGGCGCGCTAGGACCGGACTCGCCTGCACGCACGACTGATACGAAAATTGACCGAGTTCGTTGAACCAATCTGTCTCTCTTGCCCTGCTGTCTACGCACTTATGTTTAGTTCATTATATGGAAGAACATTTAGACAGTTTATCTGTATATATACTTCATCAAGAATAGTAGTATATAATTGTAAAGTAGAGGTAGCCAAATGTTTCGGCTCAATAAAATCTAATTAAGATAGAAAATGCGAGATCCTTTGTTTATATGCAAAGATGTTCAATCATTTTTCTTTTTCTTAAAAACTTAACTGAGGAAGATGTTATACATAAAATGGAAATTTGTCTCTTTTATTTTTCAAATCAATTTGCTTATTGATTTTAACGGAATATTGATGTCATGTCCTCTGTGTTTTAGCACATATGTCGAAAACATAAAGACTTATCTTCTTTACAGTTGTTCGTGGGTTCAGCAAACCGAATTAGAGGGTCGGCCGATGTAACACAGACATGGTTCAATTAGTCTTTGAAATTAGCTAACGGATTTGCAGATACACCACCACAAATTTGTCTTAATGTTACAAAATCGGAATCTTTATTCAAAACACTTTTGAACTTTTCTATAGCGGCCTTGTTTTTATTGTCTGTTGTAGGGTGCACTAATGTACTCACTTAGTTCACTATTTTCATTGATTCCACTAACGACAAGCCTGTATTTTGCAATTTCTCAATTACATCCACTAATCCTATATAATTATCCTAAATAGTTTTTAAATCTCTTTCAACAGAAGGACCTTGAAATAATTTCTGGCTCTCCTTAATAGCAATAGCTTCGTCAGCTTTGAAGTTTAGAATCAGACATTAAACTTGTTTATTTGGGCAGCCAGTGGTCGCTTCTTCCCCTTACGTGTGTCCAACGTGTATAATTAATTATTATCACGAATTTTATCGTTATCGAACAGAGACTGCAAAACGTTCGTGTCACGCGGGAAACACTGTAGATTTTCCGCGACAGTCTGGGTGAAGATCTGGCGCGCCGAAGGCTTGACGAACTTTACATATTACTATTCTTCATGAAATATATACAGATAAACTGTTAAGATGTTCTTCCACGTAATGAAGTGTTAATACATTCAAATGCGTAATACGATGTACCATACATGTATACACAGCAGGAAACGGACACAGATTGGTTCAGTGAACTCGGTCAATTTTCGTATTGGTCGTGTGTATGGGCGAGTCTGGACCTGGCGTACCGAAGATTTGGCAAACCCTACTTAGAACAAATAAAGTACATCTGAAGATAACAGGTTACCACAATCGCGCTTTCGCATGCAGAGTGTTTAATTATTGATGTTACCTGAAAACTATTGATAATACATAATAATACGTAGATTCGACAATTAGCGATAGTGTCATCCACAGCTTAACAATAGCGTTATTGATATCTAATTTTTACTGGCGAACTCTATATCATTTACGTTTCCCATTTTGTGGTAATATATTACTTAACTTCAATAATCCTTTTGTGCTGAATGTATTCTTTCTCATTTCATTAAGAAGTTACAATACATTACATGTAATTATGCTCATTCTTTACATTTCCACTGCCAACTTACAGGGATTGTGTAAACAGAATGATATTGTGAAATAAGGTTTTGTAACCAAAGTTCGATTTAAATAGTTTAACGAAGGAGGTAGATTATTTAATTACTTGTTTCCGAATAATGCCACAGTATTGAGAAATGGATTTCTCCTTACCTATGTAATTCAACTCATGTAGATTAACTAACATAAGACTCTTTACAATTAACATTATATACCACATAATTGATACGAGCCTGCAAATGGCTGCCTGTTTAATTAAGTCTTGTATTGGATGCTGATAAAAAATTACTTTAATGTTATTTAAATCCACACATACATATCTGTCTTATGATTTGAAAGTATAAAACCAATGAATTTATTTCTGTTTATAACACTCATTACGTTGGATGTAGAATGTAACTGTCAGTAATTACGAGAAACTTAATTGATTCTTTTTACATTAATTAAAATTCGAAACACATTTACATATTATACACGTCTAGCTTGAGTACACGGGATGGTGTGACCGCGAACGCCAGTAAAAAAATGTAAACTCATTTCAATAATTCTTTCTCAGAAAGTTAATCAAGACTATTTTAATGCATATGTACATCTGGATTAGCTACGATATATTAATAGAACAGAGATTTAGTTATGTAAGAAATAATCGCATTTGCTGTTGAGGATTAGTAGAAATAACTGGATAATTAATAATTATAATCGCATAAAGGTAAGCAAAAACATTTTCATTTCTTATGATTAATGTACATTAAAGATGTGTAAAACGAAAATAGATATACAGGGTGTCTATTTCCTTTCTCAAGATAGTCGATGAATATTACACCACGCACATCCCAAAATACCGAGGCCATAACCTTTCCAGCCGATTGTTGTGCTATCGGGCGTTTTGGACGAGGTTCACCAGTTGCTGCCCACTCAGATGACGATCATTTTGATTCAGGAGTGAAGTGATGGATCCATGTTTCATCCATTGTCACATATCGACGCAAAAATTCCGGTTTGTTACGATTAAACATGGCCAAACACTGCTCAGAATCATCAACACGTTCTTGTTTTTGGTCAACAGTGAGCAAACGCGGCACCCACTTTGAACAGAGCTTTCTCATAGTCAAATGCTCATGCAATATAAAGCCAATCCGTTCTTTTGATATCTTTACGATGTCAGCTAACTTACGCAACTTCACTTTTCGATCATTCTAAACGATTTTGTGGATTTTTTTGATGTTTTCTAGTGTTACCGCCTCATTTGGACGTCAACTGCGTTCTGCATCATCGGTGTCTCTACGACCACGTTTGAGGTCAGCAAACCAACGTTTTATTGTTGTTTCTTATGGAGCGGAGTCCCCATAACTCTTTTCAAGCCATTGCTTTGCGTGAACGGTATTTTGTCCCATCAAGAAGCAGTGTAAAATTAAAACACGAAATTGTTTTTGATTCATTGTTTTGAAAATAACAAAAGTAGCGTGACTCTTATCACAATAACTCACAAACTAATGAATAGAATATCATGAAATTTTAACAGCTGTCTTTCGAAGGTTAGTACTAATTGAGAGAAAGGTGACTGCAATAAAACTAGCATCATCTATGTGTTAGGCCCGGGACTTTTCAGCCCATGTGTTACAGCTGTCGATGTTATAAAAATTAACAAGATATCACCCTATCTTTCAAACTCTACGCTAAGAGTTTAATGACATATTTACGTACGAATATTTTCGCTGTAAACGATAGAGAAATTATTTTAACTATCTTTAGCATTTGTTTCTCGCCTCTGCGAATGAATTTTCGCAAAATATTTTGGGTTTAAGTTTAATAAAATTATATCTTTCCATTTATATATATATTTTTATTTTATTTCATGGAAATCCTGTATACTCGTTCTGATGAATGGTTTCAAACTGATTAGGTATCGCAAGCATTAATGCATTTAAAATAATAAATTGGTAAACAAAAATAGTTGCCAGACGATGATTTAACTATCCCATGTCGAACGTCAGTGCAAGGCAAATACAAGTGGGTAACTACACTCATTGCTTATAGCTCCATCACTAGTAACTTAATGAAGTTTGCCTTAATTTTGCAGGGAAATAAACGAGTTTGGAGGTGGTTATTTTCAATAAAATTTTCTACTACCGTCTTTTGATTGTTTCAATAGAATGTTATTTTTATCGATATCTCTGTATTAATTACACTTTATTCATATCAAACATCAACACAAATAACGACGAAATACTGCGTATTTGTAATTAATTAATTTCTGTCTTCGTAATTACATTTAATAGAAAAATTAACTGCACCTGACTGTTCTATATTAATTAGTTTTATTTAATTACTTGTATGCTATTATAACTCGGTAACAGCAATACCTTAGTAATTACGATATTACATAATCCAATTTATTTTTTCTATGCTTGCAAATGGAATATATACACCACAATTTATTTGAAATATACAGTCTTTGTTTAGTTTTTAATGTTAAGGAGATAGCTTATTAGGCATGCTTTAAATAACTATCAACCTACTGCCAAATTTGTTGCTTTATAAGACGTAATAAAATTTTGTATCGTCCCCCAGGGTAATATTCTGGGCCCACCGTTTTACGTCATATATATTCAATTTCTTTCAATATCTGCAATATTGTTTTATCTTTATGTGGGTAATATGCAGCTCTAGCACACTTTTCTTGCCGAGGAGCTTTATCTCATGTAAATGATAATCTCCAATCTTTGAGGTATCTACAATGTTTCTCACAGTTTTCCACTAAAGAAATCCAGAGGCGTTACATCATATGATTTACCCAGTCAATTGATGATTAATGAGAAATTATTCGATTGAACTGCCGAAACCACATGCCCTCGACATCCGTACTTTTCAATTTGTGAAATGAAAAGTTTGTAATCATGTTTCGATATCGAGCTAAGACAAAACCGCTCTTTTAGTTATGTAATATATTCTTTCGTTATTCTCTAATTCGTTCTCTAAGTATAAGTTGAATCGACAAATCTGAGCTGAAATTCATATGGCGTAGTATATAACGTTTACCTTTTTATCATACATGCCTGTTTTTCTTAGAAGGACCGATTACCGTGTAGTTATGAACTGCACGCTCTTGTGCTGTGAGTCTCTAGAGTGATAGATGTAATTCTTCTTTTTGAATAAACCTATTAACCCATCCTATTTTTGAGATTAGGCGAAGCGTTAAAGTAGAAACTATAATTGGTAACAGATACAGTAGTAATAAAGAATAGAAATTGTGTTTGTTAATTTTTTTAATAATGAATAATACGAACCTTCTGAAATCTTGAAGATTATATGAATAGCGCATTTACACTACGTGTAGTGGCACAAATATTTTATTAAATCGTAAACTTAGCTGTTCCCGACGTACACGAAAACTTTCTAAATTGATTCTAATAGCTTGGGTAGAACGTAAGTCGAACGTGGCCCGCCCGAATAGCTGCAATTAGGACGGGGAAGATACACGTCCCTCTAATTCTTACAATTACCGGGGCATTAATCAGTTCAGGGTTCGGTGATCAATCGGGAACGCTACATCTAGACAGATTAAGTCATTGTAATGTGACAATAGTGCACCTCGCGTACAGATAACTCGATTTGGATTGAGGATTTATGGGCACGTATAAATTGATTACGACGTTCATTAACTCCCCGTCAAACGCTTCCTTTATTTACACTCGAACGAGACGCACTCACACAAACACGTAATACCAGCGCCGCCTATCTCTAAATTGTTCATTAGGAACGCTACCATATACATATATACGCATCGCAGAGACATCTTCTAAATTCTAACGAATTGATTTTAATTTTAATTAGTGTCGGTTTTAATTAGCTATAGTTTATATCGGCTTCCTTCAGATCTTGAGCATCTAAATTTAATTTTAAAACGTCAAACATATAAACTCTTTATATCGGATGGTACAATTACGCAAATATAAATAATGTTAAAATGCAGCAGCGATTACCGATACAGTAGCACTCACTAAGGCCTATAAGTCTAAGAACAACAATAGTAATTTTAGACCCAATTGTATTATCCTTGATTTAAACCTAACTATCAGTTAAATAGAAATCTCTGCTATACTTTGAGTTTAAATGTGGTTTAAGAGCGTAAGAGCGCTTAAATGTTAAACGAAAATTCAACTACCGTTTAAGATAATTTGCACTCTTACGATTTTAAACCAAGCTTAAATTCAGAAATTTCAACTTAACTAGCAGTTAGCCTTTAACAGAAGATGGTGTAATTAGGCTCTAAGAGAGGAGACATTAATTAAAACTGAACATAGTTCAAATTCGAAAATTCAAGCAGGTTCAAACGTTTTTGAATTTGCCTTTTAACATCTGTAAACTGTAAACGAAAATAAACACATAGTTTCTGTGGCAAAAATAAGGCCCACTAGATACGTAAATAAACATGTCATTAAATGAAACGGGAAATTAAACAATTTAAAACTATAATGAATTTAAAAGAAATTATTTTTTTCACATCCTAACGGTTCATGATATAATGTACGTTGGTATATGTGCAATATCAAAAGAAAGGTGAAAAATGAAGTTTTATGTGGTAAGTTTGAGAAATTACAAGTGGAATGTGGGACGTTATGTTGATACGTGAAGCAGAACGAACAGAAATTGCTTAGAAAAATTATTTCGAACCACCAAATAAAAAACGATGCAAAACACTAAATCAACGATTGTGACCAAGGTGTACGAGGGGAAGTCATTAAATAAGTCACAAACTGCTGCGGGAAAGCTGAAAATAGCAGTGAGCTATTTTCCCTATCTGTGACAAGGTGTCAGCACAATCGAGCTTTATGAGATTCAAGTAACAGTGGCAGGGTGTTCTCGTGGCTTAACCTACGAACTGATGCATGATTGCATTGAATTTTGAAAGTTTGTTTATGGTGAGTACCTAGACAACTGATCGAGGAACACAGAAGAATTTCAATGGGCTTATCCTTGCAACACTCCTCTCGGTACACAGAGGAAGGGGAAGACATACTCAACCGGATTGTTACTGGTGATGAATCATGGGTGCACCATTGCCAACCCGAAATAAAGCGTGCTTCAATGTAATTGAAACATTCTTCTTCCCGTCAACAAAGCAATTCAAGGTTGTGTCTTCAGCTAGTAAGGTCATGCTTTGCTTCTGGTGTGAAATGTGATATTCAAGTCTCATCACCAGTGACAGTGTGATTCAAAACTTTATCACCATCCTTGTCATATTGACTGAGAAATATCAGTGCAGCTACCATTCGTTTAGTTTCGTGTTCTACTGTCAAAATTCGAGAAACCCACCTAGTACATACTTTATTATACCCCAGATCTGCACTAACAATTTCATACAACACAGTTTTTGAATTTTTTTGGAAAGAATAAACTAATTGTATGTAGATTTTTTGTTTCAATCCCTTCATATATAGTCAGGGAAGAGCCATTAAACATGATAGACCACTTCCGAACTGATGCTTCGTTCATCACATTACCGTAAACCTCAATTATCTGTTTATAAATTTCGGTGAGTCGAACCTTTTGGGCGTTGAAAAGCGGATAATACTGCACTCCGCATACTTGGCGGTAGCGTCAATTTTGTTGCACATTTTAAGGTCGCACGGCTAAGCAGTAATTAATGCATTGGATCGTAGCTGCTGCCAAACTGAAGCGGTTAGGTACCAAGGTCAGTGGTAGGTCGGCGGTGGTGATAAGGGGACGCGTTCACGTGAGAAACTAAACGTTCTTTATTTTCCAAATGGACCTCGTATATTTGCTTATTATTGAACTTTTTTTAAATCTATTGGACCAAGGTTAATTATAATTGGGGTGGTAGATGTAATCATTTCTTTTTCAAAATTCTACGATATAAATTGCTTTTGGGCTCCATTGCTGTTCGCTGCTTTTTATCAAATTATATCATCTTAATCTTATGTGATTGTTACTGTTTTTTCATATCTCGTAAGCTTATACGTTATATACATAAATAGATGCTTTGAGAAAACGAATTAGACCAAATTTATGTGAAATAAATTCTCAAACGTAAGCTTAAATTCACTTCAAAAGAACAGAACGCAATGCATACATACATAGATTATAGTTTTGAGTATTGGGATACGTTCTGTTGTATATCTTTAAATATTTAAGACGTAAATAAACACATACATATGTGGGATAAAAAACTGTAACCGACGCTTGGCTGGCGTATTGTTGTATATATTGAAACATCAACGAAACTATGTATGTATATATTCAACGTGCTATGCGAATGGAAACAATTTACAGATATTTATGACACCCCAAATATGCTCATAATTCAACCCTTCGACTAACTAAAGGCATCCCGCCGGTAAAGGGCGAAAGGGTTGGATGGGTTCCGATAGTTGGGTGAAGGGGTGCTCCATTTAATCAATTGTGTATGTATGCGTTTATATGTACAGCTGTACCAAGATTTAAACTGTTTTAATTATTAATATTAGATACTACTGCAGTACCTATGGTAGATAACATCAGATGAAATTTAGCAGAAATGATAATTTGATGTATATGCAAGCCTTTAATTTTGCTCTTTTTGTTGATAAAAGGTTTTGCTTATTTGGACATTTCTTTACATTTTGCCTAAGATAGTCTCAGTTTACGGCTACACATACAAAGTGTTTGGAATTGTATTCCAAAAGTACCCCTGTAATCATTATATCAGTATAGTTTTATAATATTTTGCTATGTCGATGAAGATTTCTTCCAATTTTAAATCGCGATCCAAATTGTACAAGTTATATTTGTTTCTTAACTTAAGATTAGTAAGTAACATAGGCTTGGCTATTTTCTAAAATTATTTTCAACCAGAAATACGATCTTGGATACTATAAACAGAAACAAAAAGTATTAGATATAAACTAACAAAAATATATGAAATTCAAGTCGATTAAATACGCGTGAAAACATCGAACTTGATCTTGACGTCAATACTAAAATAACATAAATATTGGTATATGTTACATGTGCATACAACTATATTCTTGTCTGTTAAAAATGAATACTAAGATGTTATGTTCTTGTGCAGATAGTGGCAATAATATTTGAAACCGCCAGGATCGTCAAAATTAAATTTCTTCTTCTCAGAAAATATGGAGTTCTGTTGGTCATCACATTGTATTTGACCTTGTGTAAATTTTAATCTTACTTGTTGGTGTTTCTCCAGAAATAGTGGCTTAGAAATCCTTTATACCCATCGAAAATGTTTACTGCTAAATAAAATTTGTTGTACATATCTTTTGATTGGTTTTGATACGCTCACCTATTTATATTATGTGCCAATGTGGAAATAAGTACCTCGAGTTGGAGTGATTCTGTTCTTGTGTAGTGATTTTTTATGTTATTGTGCTTTTATCTATTTACATATATTAACCTTTTTATATAAGTTGGTAGTAGATTAATTGCAATTCCCTTTTTGTCTTATAATTGGGTCCTTTTCTGTTGGACAATAAAGTGATACTACTATTATTATTTAGCAATAAGTTATAAGCATTGTCTACCTATCTCTGCGAAACTACAAAGATTATCCTCGTATTTATATGAATGACGATTGCAAGGACTGTGTGAATGTACAATTCACAGGTATAGCAGTAAACTCCACTCACACAAATTAATTAATTATGCGGAACGCAGCGTTTCGAGAGCACGTGGGCTCCCATTGTCAACCGTGTTACCGACTGAAAGTAAAAACTGTATCACACATGCAAATTATTTTCTACGCAGGCTCTAAAATTTTAAACCATATGATTATTTACATAAAGTAGATAATCTATGTGTAGAAAACTCCGTAGATTTTGTAAATAAAATTGAAAAGACTGAATTAAAAGATGGGGAAGTCCTTGTATCATTCGACGTTTGTTCATTTTTCCCAAGCGTACCAATTCCAGAAACGCTGGAGTATTTGGTTGAATTTTTGAAATTAAATAACGTAGATGATGTAAAAACCGCGGAATATATAAGGTTAACTAAATTATGCATGTCACAAAATTGTTTTCAAATAGGCGGAAAATGGTTCGTATAGGTGGAAGGCACGGCAATGGGTAATCCTTTATCTCCTTTTATTGCGAACCTTTTCATGAGCAAATTTGAAACAAACCTGAAAAAAGAAACCAAATATTTCCTGAGAATTTGGCTTAGGTACGTAGATGATATTTTCGCTGTGTTTGATACCAACAAAGGAAACATACAAGATTTTCTAGCAGAACTGAACTCAAAATTTACCACGATCAAGTTTACTATTGAAGAAGTGAACAATCGCCTTCCGTTTCTAGATACTCTAGTCATACGCAATAACAATAAATTAGAAATAGACATCTACAGAAAAGAAACTAATTCCAACAGATTCATCACGTTTGATTCGCACCATTGCGAACAACAAAAAATGTCCGCGATTAGTTTTCTGGTCAATAGACTCGTCAGATTTCCGCTAAACAAGAGCAGGTATGACTAAGAATTAAAGTATATCAAAGATGTAGCGAGGTACAATGGTTTCGCTTCTATGGATGTCGACCGTATTTTAAGGAAGGTCCAATACAAACAACACATCAGAAATTCCACGACTTTGACATCAACAAACACCGGTAATAAGAAATTTGTAACTCTTTCTTTTCACCCAACAGTAAAAGGATTAAGTAAAATTTTCCGACAACTAAATATGAACGTGTCTTTTGTGTCAAAAATCAACTTAAAGAATCTCTTAGGGAATCCCAAAGATAAACCGGAGATGATAAAAAGGTCTGGAATATACCAAATCGCATGCAATGATTGTGAGAAAGTTTATATTGGACAAACAAAAAGGAGTATCGAAATGAGGTTCAAAGAACATATCAGACACTATTGTTTCGACAAACCTGAACTATCAAGCGTAGCAGAGCATATGGTAAAATCCGGACATAAGATTGATTTAAAAAATCTGACACTACTTAAAAAACGTGAACTCGTATAGAGAATTAGACGCGTACGAAACGGTATATATGAAAAAGAACGGAAACTTATTGAACAGAGAACCACCCCCAATTGCACACTCGAGTTTGATGGATTTATTACCATAGGCCCTGTTAAAGATACGGTTCGCTTTCGGTCCATCCTTTCCCGGAAAAGGCATGAGGCCACCTAGTAGATTGTAAATAGTCATATGGTTTAAAATTTTAGAGCCTGCGTAGAAAATAATTTGCATGTGTGATACAGTTTTTACTATACAGTTTTTACTTTCAGTCGGTAACACGGTTGACAATGGGAGCCCACGTGCTCTCGAAACGCTGCGTTCCGCATAATTAATTAATTTGTGTGAGTGGAGTTTACTGCTATACCTGTGAATCGTATTTATATGTTTATATTAAGGCAATTCCTCTATTTATCAATAATAGTATTGACAAAGTGATATTTTTACTGTTTCATAATGTTCAGACGTATAATTCTAGATAACTCTCGATCTTTACCGTTGATAATTATTTGTAGGGGAACTACAAAATTATGTAGAGCTACAGAAATTTGCACTATGATACGAACATCATAATTATGCCACCAATAAGAGCGTTTGTGGTTTTGCTTTGTATATATGAATACATAACTTAGCATTTAATTATTAAGTGTAGTTACTAATTAAGAAGTAAATAGGAATATCCTTTATGATTTCGTAATTATGGAATATTGCTTGATAAGGTTATATCATGTTCCTAGACTAAAGTGCGTGCGGATTTCGTCCGTAATTTAATCGCAATTGTATGCATAAAATTTTACACATTCTGAATTTATTTATTATGTTTGCTTGTGCACCATGTTTATGCCGATTTAAATATCGAAACTCTAACAGGTGTCCTCAATCATATCCGATCGTTTTGTTTGACATTTTTATACACGCCGGGAATCCAACCATCGCTTCACCGTGCTAGTCGTCGCCGTCCTTATTCAGATTATCATCTTTTCGCGCCGACCATCAAACGCGAACAAAGGTAGCACTGATACCGACGATCAGCAAGAAAGACAGAGAGAAAGCAACTAGACTATTTCGGGCTCGTCTGTTGCTGCTGCTGCTGCTGCTGCTCCTACAGCCGCTTTCACTTGTTTGGCGTGCGGATTTTTTCTTCGGCAATTCGAAATTAACACAGCTCTTAGGAGAATCAATTTCCTCTGTTGGAGGGTTCTTTTATTGGGCGAAATAAATTGCCATACGGATGAATTAACACGGTCATATTGATTTTTCGCGCGCGCTTGTGAGGTGAATCGGTGACGGCTTGATGTGGCGGGAAGGAGATAGCGATAGGAGACAAGCGCCTAATTGGAGTTCCGTTATGTCAGATTTATATGACGATATAGAAACGCGACGATGCCGGTGGAAGAGTGGTTGAGGAAGAAGGATATTCGGCTTTTCTCGTAGGATGGAGAGGCGTCAGGTCGGGGAAGGGATGCGCGTTGTTTGAATACGCGATGGAGGTTGTTGTGTTAATATCATTGGCGGTCGATTTTTAGCTTCTATAATTTTAAATATTAAGACAATCTCTGCATTTTTTCCGCATGTATATGTTGTATTCTTTACTAAAATGTTATCTTGATAAGAGTAAATAAGAATAGTAGTTTGCTAACATACAAACTTAGCAATTTGTAGGTACGCGAAGAAGGAAACGTATAATGCTTTTCAACTGTTTCACTGTTTTATCCCATTGGTTTATCGTTTACGTATGGAGATGCGCATCTTTATCCGTATCGCAGTGTAGGCTCATGATGAGTCCTATTGTTTAACTGATGAATCATTCTTACTCCAGTTTTACGATTGAGGTCAAACATAGCACTGTGTACTTTTCATACGCGTTGTTGCTGCAAAGCGCTTCTTAGATAAATAATGTTGAACGTACCAGGTGTATGGATAAGTTTTTTTCCGGATTAACCAGGAGATGGCGCCAGTCAGAAGTACGCGGCGTATTAATTTGACACATACGTCAAACGAGCGTCTTTGCTTCATCGTTCAGCTCAAGAAGGTTGTTGAAAGTCAGCGTTTGCTGGTAGAAACATATGGTGAACACGCTCCACCGATTAGAACATGTGAGACATGGTTTTGACAATTTAAAAGTGGTGATTTCAATGTGAGAGACAGTGAGCGCTTTGGTAGACTACAAAAATGTGAAGACGAGGCATTGCAGGAGGCAATTACCAGAAGTGTTATATGTGTCGCAAGAAGCAATCAGCAGACAATTACGAGCAGTGGGGAAGATCAATAAACTCGGTAAATAGGTCCCACACGATTTGAATGAAGGTCAAATAATCGCAGAGTCACCTTTGTTTGCATACATTTTGATTGAATAATCCAATAATAATGTCCGCCTTGGATTTGTCACTTTATGCTTTCTATTAAACGTAGAGAACTTCTAAGAAGCACTGATATTCTTATATTACCCCACTGCTTATACCCAAACGTGCCTAAAATGTTCATCGCGTGATTGATTGAGTTTAGTGATCCCTGACTTTCTTGATTTACTCTAACATCTAAACTGCGTCAGTTATAACACTAGTTAAGCGTTGAAATAATATATTGATAAAAGGGGAAACAACATCTGGAAGGTTTTTATTTGTATTATAATATACTTTCAGAGCAAAGCAATATTTTATTGACAACGGTCGAATCTCAGATACATGTGCAGTGCAGTAATTAAGTAATTCATGTAATGTGAAGTGATGACTGATAGCCCTTTTGTCTGTTCTATTACCCCATGGTCCTTTCATTAATGCAGTTCATTTGACTTGTGTCTATGAGATTGTGCCCAAAACTTTCCGAAATTTGAATCACATGCGTACAATCAAACGTTACTATACACCTTTATATGTTAGTATTCTAAGCAGAGTAAAAATATGCATGTGTATGAGTTTCTGTTACAAGTTCGGCAGGACTGTCACCGAAATATACAAAATGTTAAAGGTAGCCTTTGGGGACGGTACTTTCGGTTAAACATGAACTTATGGCTGGTATAAAAGTTTCAAAAATGACTGAACATAAGTTAACGGTGACTGTCAACCACCATTTTACCAAAACATGTTGCTGTTCGGAGTGTAGTTGCAAATGATCGTAGGCAGATCATCGTAGATATTTGTAACACTGTCAGATTATCGTATGGTACATGCATAGCGGATCTTATCAGGAGAATTGAGCGCGAGAAGAATAGCAGCAAAAGTATATGTTCCCAATGGACGAATAGAAATAATGTTACATGGATATCTATACACAATTGAAAGTGACGAAAGATGGGTTATGGGTATTACGTAAAATCAAACAATGACAGTCACAATGGGAGAGGTAATCTTCACCTCGGCTTAAAAAAGCTTAGGAAGCAAAATCAACATCAAGCTGATCTATTGTTTCAATGTTGATGACGTCATCTACAACGTGTTCGCATCTTTTGACCAGAACGTTAAAACAGAATTCTATTGTGATGTGGTAATGTCGTTAAGGGATGATATGAAAATGAAACGTCCATAGAAATGGCACAGGAATAGCGCGAGATCGCGTACCGATTTTTCATCTAGCAACTTTACGCGAAAAACGGCATGGTCGTTGTTCGTCATCCAGTGTACTTTCCTGACTTTGTTCCTTGGGATGTTTTTCTTTTTCCAAAGATGAAAATCATGTTGAAAGAGCAAAGCTTCTATACGATAAAAGAGATTAAAGCTAAATAGAAAACGAGGCTGAACTTATTAACAAAAGAGGAAATCCAGAAGGTAACGGAGCTGAATGAACTCTGGTGTTTTATAATTTTATTGATCGCCGGATTTCTAGAACTTTTGGCTACTACCTCCTGTTGTACTTTTCATATAAACGGAAAATTGTCTTCCCAAAATCTGAGCTCTCAACGTTCATATGTGCAAGGTGTCGGTTCTTGATTTCGCAAGTGCATAAAGACATTAATCGCATTGAATTTTTCTATTTTCAAAAATTATCTATAAGTTAATAGAAGACTCTTGATACTATATTCTATTTCATGTTCTTATACTATGCAATTTACTTCTAGCATCCATTGTATGGTGTATTTTATACGAGATTAATTGCAACAGTAATTGGTTTCTTGATAATGAAAGTGCTGATATCCAAATATACTCTATATATGTATATGTAACTCCATTTTCCGGTTTCGGATAGCCGTCATTTTAAAATAAACATAATACGTCTTTAAGGAATAAAGAAGATTCTATTTTCGTATTTTAGTGAACGAACTTTTATTCCAGCATTATCATTTTTTTGAAAATGAAAAATATTCATTTTCCGTTAATTTACGCACAATATCTGTCGTTTGTAATTTTCAGGTGTTAAATATATAAATTATATGTTATTAAAGAATTAATTCATGTATTAAATTGTACCAAATGTACCTCAAATTAAGCGATAATATTACAGAATATAAATGAAAGCTTGCAAATTTCTTTTATCGATTTTGATTTTAATTTTGGTTGATTTTATCTTTGTTATATCACGCATTAGCATTTTAATAACCAACATATAACTACATTCACGTGACTAAGCAGACATGAACAACAATTTACAGGTTATATCAACGCACATATTGATGCTATATTTATGCAACTAATGATACGTATGACGTTATCCAAACATTAGAATTGCGTGCAAACATTTGTCAATTCCATTGCAAATCCACATTTTACACGCTACATCGCCAAACGTCAATTTGCTAACATAATAAACAGATAATTAATTAAATATTTAATACCACTAAAAGGCTATCCAAAGCGTGCATGATTTTTTACTCACATCAGCATCCTGTTCCGTAGTGAAGTAAGAGCTATTCGTTTATTTTAACATTAATTACGATCTTAATTAGTTAATTACAATATTACCAACATATCTCAATGTGCGCGCCTAAGTGTAGTGTACCTAATTGAAGTTAGCTAAAGCAATACCTTTCGAAATACCATTTCGTTGATTGTTAGATAAATGAAAAGCTATCAGTCTGAATGACTCGGGATGTTAAAGGTTTCAACTTCGAAAGAGTTACACTCCGAATGTAATTAAATTGAAATGTTTAGAGATTCGAGTTCACATATAATATATTAATTATACTAATAGGCGCTGGACGTTCAATTTAAAAAGATTGACAGCCATTTTACTAAGTTGAGGGTGAGATATGACAAGCGTAGAATAAGATTAATATCGATTTTATATTAGAGTAAGCATGATTTTTACGATGAAGGAAAGACGATCTGAAGTATACATACATATGTATGCATATCGGTTATGGATTGAACATTGGTCGCTTCATGTAGAATCTTAATTACCATAGATTTTGCATTTGGATTTAGATTAAGTGTCTATATAAACCCATTGCTTGCTTTACTAATGTTCATCCAATTAATAGCACTCTTTCTGCATTTGTTTCTGATTTCTAACACTATTAGATAAATTGTTTTAACTCTAGAATTTCTATGTATATGTAGTACAAGTTGTGACGTACAAGATTCTTTGAATATTTTAAATTTCTTATAGAAAAGCCTCCTACTTTTTCAATAACTCCGTTATCGATCCTGCGTTCTTATTTTAAGATAACATGGAGCTCATATATGTACTTTGTTCTCATTGTAGAATTTCACGGAATACGAGAGCGACCTGAAATGTTTCTGCAATCGACAAGAGAAACACGGTATTGGTGTGGTTCTTTATTTTTATTTTTCGGTATAGTCTCCTCGAAGCCATCTGTAGCGGCGATGAGTTCCTCATTGAAGACAAGTCTCTTTCCTCCCAGTGATGTTTTCATGTTTGGAAATAGAGAAAAGTCGCTGGGGGCTAGGTCCGATGAATATGGAGAATGCGGGTGAGATGCGGGATGTATGAGCCGGTGCATTATCATGGTGTAAAAGCACATTTTCCACTGCGAACGAGGCCGTTTCTTCATCAATACTGCGTCGAGTCGGGTCAATAGATCGCTGTAGTATTGCTCTTATCGTCCTTCCCTTATACAGACAGTCGATGAGGATCACACTTTGGGAATCCCAAAAAATGGTCGCCATAACCTTTCCGGCCGATGGAACGGTCTTTGCTTTCTTCGGAGGCGATTCGCCCGGAAAAGTCCACTGTTTCGACTGTTCCTTGGTCTCCGGTATGCAATGGTGGATCCTTAAACAACAACTTGATTGACTTGATTGACAGTAGACGTTTGAAATTTTGACAGTTGCCATAAAAAAGATTGCCCTTGCCGACCAATAAATCCACTTCACCCTTTTTACGCCATTTCTTGCAGATTCCGGAAACGTTTCAGGTCGCCCTTATAGCTGCACAAAAATACCAGCAGAAACTGCTTCGCTAAGGTGTCATCAACACTAGTGTTAATAAGGAAAGCGCAATATTTCGTCAGCATACCTAACACATTTTTTGACACTAGCAATTGCTCAACCACTTAATTTTTGTAATAGTTATATTCAAAATTTGCCTTTATTAAATTTACCATTTTTTTTTGATAGCAAGAGAATTGTCATGGCTTCATTCATATCCAACACCTATTAACTTTGCTTTTGTGACCGGCAAAATCGCCAAATCTCTCGTGCGAAGTCTGGTTCCCGCTACCAACAGAGATGGATTGTGGCACTAAGTCAATGTAATGTGGCAACATATGAAACAATATACCATTCAATTAATTCAATGCCTAGCCACGTTGTGGAATGCATTCAAAACAGGTAATTGTTTTCCTGAATTGTGTTTCATTTGGATTTCTGCATGCAATATGGGGATTATTGGTACCAAGAAACATTATTTTACAAAAATTATATAGTGGCGCGTTTTTAATTGCAGATAGTGTACAAAAGCCAGTGATGCATGTAAATATATATAATAGAATGTAAATATATATAATAGAATTAAAAGAGAAATTACCGTTATTATAATTGAAATGCATAGTGTTTACAAATCTTTCCTTTAGAAAATGACGATGCTCACTCCTAAATAAATTATTTCAGTTTAGCGAAGTAACAACACAAATTGAAACAATACTTTCAAAAATTTTGATAAAAACAAGAAAGTATACTAATTAGTCTATAATTTTGAATTATAGATGTCATCACTATCCTTGTAATTTCAAGTCATTAGGGAAAGCTCCAATGGTAAGTGAATTATTTAGAAAGGAATTAAAAAATGCAAACATAATTGGCAATTTAAACAGACAAATTCACAAAATGGCACTACCATTACTTAATACATGATCCCGATATTTTAAATTAATGTTTGCACTTTGGGAGTGCCACGCAGAGTTGAGATAATTTAACATAAAAACATTTGAATAAAATCAGAATTTAAACCAATGACACTTTATTAAAAAAAAGATTTTTTCTTGAAATAAGCAAACAGCAAAAAAATATCAGATGGCACACTACTTGATATATTTTCTAAGGAGAAAGAAAAAGTAAATAAACGTAGGAACACAATGGTATCTTATTAATACAAAATACATGTTTTATTCTATAAAACTAAAATTTAAAAAATTCTTCAGAGGACTAACTAATTTAATATAAATCTGGAGGAATATAGTATATGTAACTTAAATCTTATGATGCGTTGTTATGCTTAAACAAAATCGCTAATTTAGACGCTTTTTCATTACCTAATCTATTTCTTAATTTTAAATGGACAACCCTCTATGGCGATTAAGTTCTTTCGCTACCTATAGAAACAGCATTTGGAGGGATGATTAATTTGTGGAACAGTCTTCACCATTGTACTGCTTATACATTTTGTAATGCCCCTATGAAAACATTGTTCAAGTTCTTCTAACTTAGTAACTGATGGTAACAATGTAATACGCGAGTAATATTTGAAAATTATTTCTACAGTTGATTTTTTTTTGAGTTGACAAAGGGTATTCATTGGCTTTTGTTTCTCTTTCGCTTTTAGTTTTGTAATTTAGCTTCGTCTCTTTTGTTTACCCTTCCTTTTGTCGGTTTCTTTTCTCTTCCGCGGCGGTTCTGTATGTATTATTTTGAATCAAGTCGTGACCAACGCCTCCGTGTCGTGAAGTGTATCCTTGTGGTGCTCCTTTCGTATTTTTCTTTCTTCGATTCTTCTCTTTTTTATTTTGTGATTAGTGTAGGACGGTTGAACCATGACGTTTTTATTCTGGAGTTCTCACGTAGCAAAATGACTATTTATCAAGGCCAAAAAATGTTAAAAAATCGGATGTTCATTTTTATCTCTAAAGAGATTAAGAAGGTAACCTAAAAAGTGAATTTAAATTATGAATTGCCATCATATGCTCTCCACAGAAAAATTGCGATTAAATTTTTTTTCTTTGGCTGCATAATCTAAATAATCACGTTTCTGGTAAATTCTGCTATGTATCACTGTATTGGTTCAAATAATTTGAAAGTCTTCGATCACTTTTTTGGTTTGAATATTCCAATTCTTTTTAAAAATCATTGGATCAATCTCATCTTCATGTTCTTTCCAAATTCGTAATTGTGGGAGAATTGTCTATTTACATATAAACAAAGATATTTGCGTAATATTTTATCAGTATTCTTCTTTCAAAAGCAAAATACGACACATACAGAGTATCAATCTTGAATAAATCAAAAAGAAACTTGATTTTTATTCGTCTTGACATTATATTTCCACCGAAATTTTCTGAAAAAACATTCATCTATACAGGGTGCTGCAACATCTCTATAATTAAGCATACGTGTTGGAAATCTATGGTGGAACTAGTAAACGCAAATGTTAAACTAAGCTATAAGTATTCTAACGTTCTAAATTTTTAGAAGGTTCTTGGAACGTAATTAATTAGTTTCCATCTTCGTATCCGCAGTTTTGCGCGAACGAGTAATTAATTTTTATTAGTCAAATCCGCGTCTTGCTAGATTATTCTTCGTCCCTTGATTGTAATTACATATTCATAGACAAAACTAATTAAACTCTAATAATTTATGTGAAGTTAATTTTCTAACGAGTAGAAGCGACGTTGAATTTTACGTGGCAGTCTAGAATCTCTTGCCCTAATTACAAATTGTGCAGAGGTAAGTGTAAATTCCATTTCTAGTTTTAATTAATAATAAATTGGAATGTTTTTATCCTAGCAGCTTTCCTATTGGTACAATCAAGGCAGTAGAAGGTAATCTAGTTCCCCATATTCATCTCTTAGCTTAATGAAAGAAATAATTAAATTGCTGTTTTTTTCTTCGCGGCTACCATACAAATTAGACAGGACATAATTTTTTGTGAAGAACTAGTTATTATCTTTACCACTTTTAGAACATTGAATACTTTGCATAAAATAACATCGCACTATACTTTTCCAATTAGTTTTCTCTTCAACGTGAAATATGTTGTCCGTACATGCTGTACAAGCTGGTTAATTTAAGTGAATTTTTATTTTTTTGATTGATGGCACTTTAATGCGCCTTTATAAATCAATAACTTCTTATCTTGACAGTCATAAAATTTAACGGGAGCAGTTGTCGGTGACTTCGTATCAATTTCGCTCAGACGAGACCCTACTTGCACTGAATTTAAAGCGATCGTTATCGTGTTATCGCGCTTGAGGATCGTTTTATTAACAAATTAGGTTATTTTGTGGATTTTTGCGTTTTATAATTCAGCAGTTTGTAAATAAGGCGCGGTATGTTGGTCCATTTGCAGTATTGAATGATTTAAAAATTATTGAAATTATTGTATATTTCATATCATTATCGTTATTGCGCAGCTGCTTACGGTAGCGCCTGTTTTTAATGAATGAAGAAGAATAATAGCGTTTTTACTAATTTGATGATTTTTATTCGCTATCACTTCGATCAAGTTACTTCCTATGATTATAAATTGTGCAGCAATAATCATATTTTTACTTTTTAGTGAACGTCCGTATAAAATGACTTTATTTAGTAGGCAGCTGTAAGCTTTAAAATTGGTATCCTTTGACATTCCTTCTCATTTTCATTGACAAGACATAGACATCATTTAAGCAACATACTTCGAAATATTTAGGTTTCGAATTTCCATTTGATGGTTTCTACTAATACATATGTGTATTATATGAGGCCTATATTGAACTTATACAATTGGTCGTGGTTTGCCTTGAATAAAACTTTTTGGTTCTGATATTTATGATCCATGCAATTTCTTAATTTGGGCTGCAAATTAAGCGATTATTAAGTTGCAACGTATCGCTTCTTGTTTAAAATTATATTATATCTAGTTTACTAAGAGAAATAAGAAAATAAAAACATTTGCGTAAAAATGATTCAAAGTAATTATCTTGGTATCCTTTTCCTTTTAAGAAACAAAGTCTCTATTAATATATATATAAAAAAAAGAAAACTCTTAGCCTTATAAATAGAATTTTGGAAAGTGTTCATAAGGGCAATCATACAGCACCTTTTCCATAATGTTCTTCAACCTTAACCCCAACAATACTTGTGTGGCAATGTATTTACAAAAATGGTTTCCAATGAAGTAATATACCTTTTAAAATCATCCGGAAGCATTACCAGACTTTCATTACCTCGTTAGAATTCTCATATTTCATACAAGATTGATGTTCATCTGGGTTATCTCCTTTTAATTGTTTATATTTCCCACATGTATGTTTTATTAAACTTACAATGTACAATGACAGTAATATATAATATAAATAATCTATTGTTTTAGAATTTAAAATTTGTGGAACCTTGTGGAACCCCAGTATTAATTACATGAATATTAGACTTCATGTCATTGTATACAAATCTTCCTGCCTATCAAGCACGTGCGACTCAAACTTGATTGATGCATTTTTTAAAGTACCATTAGCCGCCTAACAGGATTGTACACTATTCAGCTTATCATAACCGTCAGAGCTTCGAGTTGTTGTGTTATTGTTGGTGTGTAAAGTGTGTCATGACTTTGTTATTTCACCTCCCTGTCCATGAAATTCCATTACGACGAATGGTGATTTGGGAGCTTACAGGACTTGCCTGAAAATACATACTATTGTAGCATTACACTGCCCAACACAATTTTTGCTGATTTTCATATGAGACCAGTTTTTTGCTAATTTGTGTGTGCTGAATCCGAAAATGATATTAGTTTTTTGCGTATTACGTCAAATTTTAACTCTAAGTATTACTATGCTCTTAATTTTAATAATTTATTTATGTAAATACAATGTTAGTGGCGAGTGTAGTGCAATTATTTATTTTAATAAGCATTCAGAAATTACAAGAGTATTTGTAAAAACACAATCAGGTATTAAATTTTCATGTGCCGGACTTTCTGCTGTGTATTTTGATTTAGCAGTCCCTTTTGAACCCTTCAACGGTAGTCTGTCTTTATATGAGGATCCCATCTTCCTTGGTATCGAGTTTCCATGGTTTTTAAATCTTTATGAAATCTTTCATCGCTTACAGCAGTTAAATTTTCGAAAAACCTAACAAGACTATAAAGGAAATTAAGCTTTATGTTCATGTTATAATCTAGGTAGTGTCATTTTTGAAGCAATAACTTCACTAGGTCTTTGTAATTAAGGGCTTTTGTGTTTCCAGGAAAATTCTTCGCGACCAACATGAATGAAGCTCAGGATTCTTTCTCAGTTTCATTAATAGAGTTCATGAAATTTGGATCTGCCATTAAAGTTCTAATTTGGGGTCCATCAAATATCCCAGCTTTAATTTTGTATATATGTACTTGAAACAATTCTCTTGAAAATTTTGAGTTTTAACATATTACTTCATATGACAATTTCAATTTCGGCAAGAAATGTCATAGAAAAAAAAAACGTGACGTGATAGGGGAAATTGGTTTTATATTTGGCATTAGCGTATTTACATTAGTCAAAAACGAGTGTCAGATTTTAGCCAGCAGAAAGAAAATATGTTCGATGTTGCGACAGAAAAATACAGACGCTCTTATCACTCAACCAACAATCAACCGTCTGTACTTGTAATGTGAGTGATTTCACGAGATCATTCAACTAGTTTAATAAAGAATGTTTGGCAAACACTGGATCTTGCGTCAAAAAGTATGAATGTGGTCCATTGGTTAATTTTACCCTGCAGAACATATAAAGAATAAACATTGGAAGATATCAGTAGATTCAGTGGTCTACAGAAACGCTCGCTAACAATATGTACATACTTTAATGCCTCTTGGTATCTTTCATTTAATTTGATGCTTATGTGCCGGTAGAATTATTGTCAAAACTGCGAACTATTTATTCATTACTAAGGATGAAAATAACTTCGATATGAAATGAAAGCAATCCTCTCAAATTCACGTTATCTCCCAAACGATTGCAAGAACTTATTGGCATTAAGTTAAGCCATCGGTAATGCAGAACTATCTGAATTCCTTTAATTCTCGATATAATGAAGTAGTAAACTCATTCATTGGTAAGATAAGGTAATAAATATTTCGCAATTTTGGAAAAAAAAACAATTACATTTAAATTACTCCTGGTGTGCGAGTTCATATCGCCTTGAAATTAATTGCCTTATAAGTGATTTATTTACGAATTTGTTACTGTTACCGTTAAATTTGTTATTATTCGTAAATTGCGAAACCAGCAGCATTGGCTGCTGAGGTTCAATACTATAATTAATCACGTAATTATTTATTGCATCAGTAATTGTGAAATGCAAAAGTTTAGTTAGTCGGTATGTACTTTAATTAAAACTGCATTCATTTCCTGCCCTACATGTGATTTACTATCAAATAAAGAGGCCACATATATATTTTCGACCAATGAACGTTCTTTCCGCCATTTAAGGGTTCTACTTACTAAGGTATTGTGAATTTTAAAGCGGTGATTAGACCTGCAGCAAAAGTAGTGTGTCTTACAAATACGGATGATTAAGAATACTACATATACTTCCTACACGAAATTATAACCTGTAAGTTGTGAAATAACCTCTCAAGAGTTCACCTGAGATCACTAGTCGAACGAGAGCTTCTAGAAAAATATGAGTGAGATCTCGTCAAAACGTCGACCTAGTCGAAACAACATATGCGGTTACAAACTTGGAAATGCGTGAGTCACGCTATATATTTTGAAATACAGGAAAACTACAAGTCTCTACGAAAATGATTTTATTTATGTTCAAATAATCACCTCCTACATCAATGCACTTTTGTAACCGAAGCTTCCACAACGCAAAAGTTTGAAGCCATCTTTTGGGAATGCTCTCAAAAAATTTAAAATTTTATACCCTGTCGTGAAACGTCACTATACCTTGTCCACCATTATTTAACATTCCTAATGTTTCCCGAGCGATTCTTACTCGCCTTGTTTTTTGGAGATCGTTAAGCGTGTGTGGTATCCAACGAGTAACAATTGTTTTCATCCGAAGATGATCATGCAAAATTGAATTGACTGTTGTGGATCCAACACCTCAATCGCTTGATAGGTGCATCTTGGGTCATCGTCGATCATACGTCTTATTTTCTCAATGTTTCCAGGGGTAACTGAAGAATAGGGCGTACCAGCACTAAGCGATATCCGTCCTCTTTTGAATTCGCTATGCCAGCGAAACGCACTTGCGCGTGAAGGACTTTCATCACCAAATGCGAATTGCAATCGTTCAGAACTTTGTTGTTCACTTAAACTGACTTCAAAATCGCAGTAGATCACTGCGTGCACATGTTCTATTAGCAAGTCCATGTTTCGATGAAAAATCGTATGTATCACATTAAGGTTGGTGGTATTTAGCAGTGTTGGCAGCTCTAACTTCTCTAGTTTCGTGACATCTCAAAATATATATACTCCCGCATTATTTCATATGTATGCTTGTGTAAATAAATATATGTCTCTAAATTATCTTAACCCTTAAGTTTTTATGTCCAACAATATTCAGTGTGCCAAATAGTTTCAAATATTAAGAAATTAAAAATGAATTCGATTTTAACCATTATATCAGTATAATGTTGTATTAGTAGATTTAATCACGTAACCCTCCACTCTACAGCTAGTAATATTATGTCATTTTGTGCATACTAAGGCTTTCTTCTTGAAGTGTGTTTGGAGATGTTAAACATTCATATGACAGATCAAGTTTTTAAACTTTTAAAGTATTGTGCTTATAAATATATCGTGTACTCGTTCTCATTTGAAGGGATTTGTAGTTTCTTTATGGCACATTCTTCAAACTGCATATTTAGATCTACTTCGTTCTGATTAAACATTTCTCTACTCCCAAGTTTTCTGAACTATATTATTACTGCGTTTGCCTATGCTTGGAAACATTGAACATGAATTGAACTCCCTTAATGCAAAAAATTGATTACTAACGTGGTGTACCACTTTTAATTGAATAATAACACTTCCATATAGGTGCTGTAATTTTCATTACACGTTCTTCTCTTACTCCTTTGCATATATATTATAAACGAATGTAACGAACACAGGCGCAGATATCTACATTTCCTACCTACAGAGCATAAGTGTGCGAGAAGTAATTTCAAATTTTATACACTCCTTCTCACCCTCCTTGAAGCGTTTCATTTATAAAACAATGTCGAATTTAATAAACTAATGCGAAACCATAGTGAATGGGTTGAGATGAAATCAAACGGGAACGGTGTACACCCTCCGGACGTAAGGGGTGAACACGGGATGCTTAGCTATCGCTTTCTCGCTTACAACTGCGTCGTCCTTTAGCAGTGGCGGCTCGTGGTCTGAGAAATAACATCTTCTAGGGTTGTACAGTTGGTAAAAATACCGGCACAAGCTGATAATTTATTTTTATTAAACTACAAATTATGTCATATAATTATCTTATTGCAAGCTCTAATTACCTTTAATATAGCACGAAAGTAATGTGGTAGGATATTTTCCGCCTTGAAAATGGGGAAAACGATGACATCATGTAAGATGCTTATTATTTCTGCACATTGTTTGAGCCACATTGGATTAATTTTTTTGTAACGCTGAAAACGATTTCTTTATTTCAATATATTTAGTATATAATGACAAAAAAAGGGAAACGCAACGTATTATCTATAAAAAAATGCAAATGGCATATATTATATTAAACTATTTAACAAAGAAAATGGAGAATAGCACGAGAAACTATAAATGGTAGATAGTAAACGAACTACTTCCGGAATTGGACCGTGGCATGATGAGATATATATAGAAATGAAATAAGAGTAAGAGGAGAAAGAAATAAAAAGAAGAAGAATGAAAAAAGGAGGGCGTGAGAAAGAAAGAAAAAAAGGTGAAAAGAGCAAGAGAAGGAACGAGAAACAGAAGGGGAGAGGGAGAAAGAAAGAAAAAGAAAAAAGAACAAAACAAAAAGGTGGGATCTCGACGTTTCGTCTCCGTCGTAGGAGGCTTCTGCAGGAGAAACAGGGGAAACCAAAGTGGCACGGTAACTCGACGTGTAAACCACGCTAGAGGCGAATCCACTTTGGGAGAAGGTTACGGTGACTCGACGTGTTAACCGCGCTAGAGGCGAATACCTTCTGCAGAACTGTGCCACTTTGGTCTCTCCTGTTTCTCCTGAAGAAACCTCCTACGACGGAGGCAAAACGTCGAGATCCCACCTTTTCCTTTTGTTCTTGTTTTCTTTCTTTCTCGTCCCCCCTCCCCCCTTCTGTCTCTCTTTCCAGCTCTTACTCTTTTCACCTATCTTTCTTTTTTTTCATGCCCCCCCTTTTTTTTCATTCTTCTTCTTTTTATTTCTTTCTCCTCTTACTCTTATCTCATTTCTACATTATCTCATCATGACACGGTCCAATTCCGGAAGTAGTTCGTTTATTACTAATTCTGGCCGTGGAAGCCTACGTATTCATATAAATGGTAGATGTATATACACTGTTGCCTATTGTTAAAGACATTTTATGGTATAATGTAAAATAATCCGTGCATGTACTAGAAATCAATAACTGTCTGCTAGACATTCGAAGAAATCGATTAATTGAGTGCAATTCACAATGATCGAGTATATACCTGCGGATTACCAAATGTCAACTTACATTATCGATGAATCTGATAATTTTATAACATCTGGTAGCAATAGTAGTAAGGATTAAAATTAAAATCTAAACAGTACGGATACGTATGTTATTTATTTCTCATTTTCATAATATCTCACGTGGAATTATGGATATGCAAGGAAGATAGCACCAAGGTTACAAGTTTCTGGACATTGACTGTTCAGGACATACTTATTAGCTTACCAATATTTGCTATGGTTGGCGATTTTGTATTTCCTTCGTTGCATTTTTAATTTTAATTTTCGAGAGGAAACAGCAACTGAACAAAACCTTGCATATTATTTAGTTCATTTCTTTCTAAGTATTCTTGGCGCTATTTATTACCGAAAAAAATATACGCTCGCCTGCCGTTCGAAACACAGCAAAGTAAGCTGGTACAGCTTCCCAACCCTCCTCCCGAGCAGCTCATGGACTGCTAAACAAGAAAGGGCGCGTACTGAACCGCGTAAGGTAGCTGCACATACCAATGATCGCTCAGGCTACCGTGATGTATTGAAATACATCGAAAAAATGCCGAGAAAACAATACCTATATAATAATGTTGCCAAATATGTAAATACTCATGGTATTGACTATCAGGTGGGTTTTAAAGATTTTAAGTAATTTTAATGAAACGAGTAAGAACTAGCTTTTTTTGACTTAATTATATTCTATTATTAGTTCTGCATAATTAGTTCTTTTCTAGTTTTTTTTTGTTTTGTATCCTGTTTTTGGTTCTTTTCGACTTATCTTACATTCCTTATATTGATCCAAGAGACAATCAATATTACCATTATTACTGTTATTTATATTTAAAACGTCATTACTATAAACTAGTTCATATAAACATTTAAATAGCTTTTGAAAAATCTGAGGTATTACTTAGTATCGCATTATATTTTAATTCTTTTAAGAAGTTTAGATCAAATAGGGGCTCAATGGCGTAACCTGATAACCCGCCACTGTCTTTCAGTAATATTACCTCCAGTTATCGCCACCTAATAGAGTTTTTACACTGTTAATAATAATTTCGACGTACACAATGAAAATCCTCGCACTTTTACTTCTGAAGCAGTAGTATTTCAATTGAAATAAGAAAAAAGTATATAAAAAGAAATGCTTCTTTAGCAATAAACATTCTTTTTGTTTAACGATGAAATTACATTTGAAGGAGCCTGTTTTTCATTCGACAAATAACTTATATCGAGCCTGTTATTGTATTTATAATTTACAAATGTTTAAAAATATTTTTGGCTTCCCACATTTTTGAAAATTATTTTAGAAAAAAATATTTTTAGAATGAGTTGAACATTGAACATGGATTCGATTACTATTGTATTGTTCTTAACATAATTTCGCTCCGACATTTTTGTGCTATACTACCGCATGCACTAATGGCTGTTCCTACACTGATAACGACACATGGAATAATTTTTATGTGCTTAGTTAATTCCAAGAACTGACGTCTTGTTTGTTTGTTCTCATACGCATATCAACTCACGCATATGAGAGCTACTTACATGCTACGCATATAGCACATAAGACCTACAGGAAGACATGTTAACGTTCGTTATCATTATGCTTTAGTAACAGATTTATGGCTACGCAATTTTGTACTGTACATAACAGTCTTTTAACAGCAAGAAGTTGTCGAGCGATATATTTCAAAATTTATTGCCTCTTGTTTCACGAGTTAACTTGATGCATATTTATGGTCTGTATGTGCTACCTGAATTTCTCAAAATCCACTAATCGTATACATATAGATGCATAAATTACTTTAAGGTACTGCATATTTTCAGTAAATAGAATGAAAAGCTGAATTGTTTATAGTTTACGCTGTTTTTATTGGTCCCCATTATTTTAAAAATAAAATTTTTTGCAAGATTACGTATAATCAAGAGATATTAACTTCTTTTCAAAATTTAGGCACATGTACATCACAACTGTATAAAAAATTGGATATTAGGCAGGAGAATTTAAATAACTAAAACGGAAATCCTATGTTCAATTCATTGTGTTATTGTATACGAACATAGTCCTGTGGTGTAGTTGGTTACGACGTTCCGCCGGTAACGGAGAAGACGTGGGTTCAAATGAAGGGCGACTTTCCACGGCTCCTCAGTCTCTGAAGGCAATCTCACACATTCACAAAGAATCGTGGAGAGCTGCACTTTCTATACATATGTAGCGGCTCTCTATGTTTCCCTCCCAGCGCAGTATAACGTTAGCCAAAGCAATTTCGACAGTAAAAATGGAGGTGACGTATTAGATAAAATTGTCGGTGAAGCTTAATGTAATTTAATCTTTCCATTTTTTTGTGCTTAAGTTGTTGGCAATTTAAAAGTCGCAAGATATTGTCGAACTTCTATTTTATATAATTACATTAAGCTTACGATTTCAACGTAGACGTTTAAACCATACTCACTGAGTATGCATAGAGTTACGGTCTGATGGAAAAGGCATTAGAAAGTACAGAAGTCATGAAATCCAAACGATTAAAGAAGATGGTTTGAAGGGTCAAACGAGATAGTGTTGTCTAACGACACATTTGTAAAGTTATTAGTCAAGATACTTTAAAAGGTAGAAATATAAACATATGTTATACCGGCAAGACAGACATTCTACTAGCCCTGTGTCTTCAATAATACACAGAAGAAAGACAGAGATACAACAAAAATGATATTTCCCTGCCAACAACATGCAGCCCGTAAGCAGTCGTAGTGAGAGACATAATTTAATTAACGTTGTTTTACAGATTGTGGAATGTCATATAAATAGGTTATTTGTACCTTAATATGCTTTTTTTTTACTTAATAGACCAATATTTAATGTTACACACTGTCCACTTTTATTTTTGCTAGCAGAAATTAGGTGCCTACATATATTATAATCTCCTTCTTCTTCAGCATTTAGTTATACACTCCTGAACATATTGTAATGGTATGAAATATTGTCTATTAAATTTTTGATAATATTAATGATTTTTCTAAATTTTACTAGTTTATCTATTTTGAATATTTTCTCGTTACTGTTTGGTTCACGCTCTTATTTTTATTGTTGTTGATGTTATTGTTGAAGGCAAAGTTCGGTTAGTACTCCCTTTTTATTGAATTTTATTTCAGATATTTAGTCTGTATAGTTTTCTTTCTAAATTTTACATATCTACTTTGGGGGTTCTTTATTAATATATAATTTACAATTTTCAAGTTTAAAAAAAGACAGTTCCTTCAACAACATGTGCAGAGGAGATGTAAGCTCTACTATCGTTCATTACACATATATATCGCTTTTCGTAAACATATTTTTGTATGTATTAATAACTTCTTCCAAATTCATTCTAAAAAGACGTTTAATGTACTGTACATTTTTATCATATTATTAAAATATGTATCGTTCCGAAATTATATCACACTATCTTCGAAATTTCTCGTACAACCGAAGGATGGCACGCCTGGCAACATTACCTCTAAATAATTTCATTCCCATCAGGAGTGTGTTTACTGTTGGCCTAGCATATAGGCAAACAAATGTGTAACCCCGATAACGATGGATGTAAACAAAAACCGTGTCAGTCACACACATCGAAATCGTCTCTCCTGAGAATAATTTATTATTTTCTCAAATTAATCTTAATATATGAAAATCTTCGAATATATTTAAAGTCAAAAAGTGTATCAGCTGATATTATTATAAAAATTTGGGAGTTCCGGACACATCTGTGGAAGCCGAAGACCAGGATACCTAAAATATGATAAATTACGTGTGAGTGAGTACGATTACCAAAATTAAAGACTTCAAATCATAATCAATTTTCAAAATTAATTCTATTTTTTGTTCTCATTTCATTTCGTATCTTATTTGGAAAATATGAAACTAGCTAGACAGCAATTATAAAACACTATTGAATTTAAAACGAAAAGACCAAAATTTAAATTAAAGAACTCATTTAGAAAATGAAAAGCCTGGGATTTTCCACCACAGTATGCTGCTTCCTGTTCCTACCACCTAATTCTATCTTGTGCTATCTATAACCAGTTTTTGTCAGCCTTCTCCCTTATGTCGTCTACTTATCTCCTAGATGGTCTTCTGATATTTCGTTTGTGTAGCTTGGGCCTTTACTTGAGAATATGATTTGCCCATTTTATTCCTTTCTGTCTCGCCAGGTCTTCTGCCCATCTTCATTTGTTCTTCCCCATTCTTTCCATGACATCTTCCACTCCACTTCGTTTTCTTATCTCGTGGTTACTTATTTTGTCTCTTAAGCTTACACATATCTTAATACTGTATAGAAATTAAAGGAATTTGAAAACGACATTAAGTTTGTAGATTAACACTTCGCTATGTACCTGTTATAATATTTAGGAAATACTGCCGCAAGTGTGACATCTAATATGACGCTAAAGTATATACTGATTTAATTCATACATTGATTTGTTGATGACGTAGGGTTCTTCTCTTATGATTTTGACTGTACAAGAGATTGATCTCAAAATGTGGATCATCAAATGCAAATTTTGAGTGATTGTATAATATTGACTGTATAATATTCTCTTCCATGAACAAAATAACCGAAGCACGAATAAAAATAAATTTTCATCAAAAATTGTGCGAATATGCAATAAAACAACGATAAGTGCCTAATTAGTTCATTAACATCATTGATAGCATTATCAACAATACTGTGTGCAACTGCAAACGCTGTACGACAGATAAACATAGTTATCTGGTTCCGCTGATATTAAATAGTGTGCTGCTGGTAATGAAGCGATTACCGTAAAGATATTGCAATATGGAATTGATTAATAAATTTGCATAATTGGCGTGCACCACGAGTATTGGGATCTATTGATAAAAACGGCGCTACGTGGAAGCTAAACTGAAGTAATGTCTTCATTAAGCGTTATATAGACTTGATGTCGCCGAAGAGCGGGTACTAGATATTAAAATAATACACCGCTATATTTGCATTCGCATGAAACTGATGCACATCCGTAATTATGTCATACTTAAATGGTGTAATCACGTTATCTAAATGCGTTCGGTGCATGTAGGCATTTAGTTCAAAATTTAATTTGCCTCGCAATTACATTTAGATTGACGAAAGTATAATGGTCAACCGCTTTTGTACTGAAGATATGTTAAATGTGTTTATCTGCGGTAGCCTATTGTGTTACCCTGGAATAATTTAAATGAAATAATACTTTTTGTTGATTATAGTGGGAAAGTAGCAGATCTGATGTGAAGATTTGGCTTTCCCGGAAGATTCTCGATAAGTGCTTCCTGGACATATTTCTAAAAGTAATGAAAATATTAAACTGAACACCTTGTATATTATGGATTTCTGTTTTCCAGATAACTAGACAAATACGAAATTCCGTACAACCGTCAGCACCTTCATTTAATATTAACTTCGCAAATCAGTTTTGAGACTTTTATTCTCTCCTAAAATCTTACAACTGTCACTTCTGCGTTACCTATATTTTTAAGAATTTCTGTATATTCTCAAAAACAAAGTTAAACTCATACAAACACTTAAATTTATTCTTTTTCGAGTCATTTTAAATTCATGACATGGGTCCTTCTCCCAACACAAAGCAAATGAATCAACAATGTAGATTTTGTCTTGTTTACGTTAATTATCACTATGACGAATAATGGCGAAGTGTAGGAGCGCATGTATTTTCAACTTACTTTACAAATATGTTGAAAGTTTACTGACAAATATTTGTGGTATGATTACTTTTTGGACATATTTCTCTTTAATCATGTAGAATAAATTATTCTCATTCTTATTCTAATTATTATATTTAATTATAAGTAACGGTGTTCTGTATCTAGTTACATATATATTCACTTAAATTTTCATTTAGAGAAACCTATGATTTTCATTTAAATTTGAGGACGCTATGGAACAGTAATGTTTTTCAAAAGTTAAACTTTGAAAACTCTCATAAAGTCAATTTATTGAAAACTTGTCTTATCAGATGATTGTTGTCAAAGTTTGATTTTATAAAAGCATTACTGTTTCACAGTGTTCCAAAATTTAAATAAAAATCAAAGGCTACTCTGAATGAAAATTTAATTGAAGGCATGATGTGTAGAGTTTCTGACCGTGTGAGTAGACGTTCGGACGAAATCTCTTCCGGGAGCTCTCGTTCGGCTGGCGGTCGGAGATCAACGCTAGCCCAACGGGAGCGTCCGGAAGAGGATGAATGAGATCTAGTCGAAACGTGTACCTACGCGGTCAGATACCCGGGAATATTATTTCATATATGTATGCTAAAATTTAATTCTTCTTGTGGTTTCCAATGTTAGAATTTCTTAATGAAAATGTTGGTCCGGGTAAGATTTGAATCTACATATCTCGTTCTTTAGGCGAGTGCCTTAACTACTAGGCTACGAAGGCCCGTAGGAACATATCGCTTATATTTGTGTTGCTTTTGATATTTTCACGGTTGTAATCTGTTGTGTTAGATTCATGGCTGTTGTCCCCGCGTCTGATATTGGTCCGCAGTGTAATGCAGTGTTGTTTCTAGACGTTTTGATGAAAACTTCTTCATCTTTTAGAGGTTGTCGATCAATCTCTAGAATCGTGAAGAAGATGAAGTTTTCATCGAGACGTCGAGAAACAACGCTGCATTACAATATCAATCAGGATCAGACGCGGGACAACATGCAAGAATCTAAAACAGTATGTGCTAAGAAGGTAACAACTACGTAGTGCATAAGGAGCCGAAACGAAACATAATATCAATCGACCTTTAAGCTATCCATAGTATACAATATACGCCATGTTCCACTTGAAATAGGAAAGTAACCTTGTTGAAAACGATTTTGAACTACATTATTCTTACTTAAAAGATTATAGGAACTTCTATTATGGATGTGTTGTACATCTAATTGCCGTCGTTAAATATATGTAGCTGTGCTATTCATATACGTTTGATTTGTTCAGAGAACTTCCATCTATAGACAATACATACTTTGTTTAGGTCCTTTACACTTCAAGGTCTACATCAATGATATTTAACAGCTCCTTGATTGTAAATTAGCATATGTTGACGACCTAAAAAGATTAAGTAATACCATATCTACAGCTGATTACTTCATTTTGAAAAGAAATCTTGGTATGATTAATTGTTGGTGTAGCAATCATCGTCTTCACTTAAATCTAGATAAACCTACGGTACCTTCTTTCTCCAAACGCCTTGATCCTATCACTTTTCAATACCCAGTTTCTAATGACGCCATTCCAAGAGTAACGCAATTTAGAGATATTAGTGTGCTTTTTGATCCTTATTTATCATTTAATTCGCACATTTCGGATATACGGTCTTCCGTTAGATCTAGATCTCTAGGTTTCCTTATACGATTTTCCAGAGCCTATTGGGTGCGTTGTCCGTACCTCTTATTCGATCTAAGTGGGAATTTGCGTCTTGGGTCTGGTATCCACACTATATCCACCAACAGTTGCTTCTTGAGCGTGTTTAAAAGCAATCTTTTAAGTTTTTATCCTATAATTGGACGGTGTTTATCCATGGCATTGATTACAATGTATTGCTTTATATGCACACCTTTATCTCGTTGAGTTAAAGAAGAGAAGACGCTAGCTAATAAGTTTCATTTATTTAGTTTAGTTAATATTCGTATTGTTTCATCCTCACAACTTGGTCAGATGAACTATATTGTGCCGAAATATAATGTTAGATCTTCCGACACGTTCTGTGTGCATAGAGTACGTTCTAATATATTGTAAAAGGCACTTTTGTCACATGTATGTGTGCCAATGCGAATAGATTACACTCTGATCCATTCTGGAAATGATGCATGCTTGTTTGCAATATGTTCTAGTTTGCTTACTTTATTTGCGCTTTTATTTGTATGTTTGCTTGCATGTTTACTGATTTCGTTGACTGTACTGTACTGTACATATGTTATTTTTACCCTGTAATTGCATCCGATTTGTTGAGTAATAACGATTATTATTATTTATTCTTTTTTCTGTATTTTTTTACAGAAAATCGATACGCCATCATCTCTTGACGAAAATTTTAACCTGTCAAGTGTCAGTGTGTAACGTCCGTTATATCCCCCCTCCCCTCTCTCCCTCCACAACAATCTTAGTTTCGAAAAATTACTTTGGCGTCGATATCCTCGCATTCGCTACTTCATTAAACAAACCCGAAATTCAATTTAAATTTTTACGCCTTTTCATTTAGAATATACCGCATTCTAGTCGTCGTTCTTCGTCTACGGACCGTCGAGACGCGTTACGCCCGGCGTCCATAATGAATGATAACATAAAACAAACTAGATGTACTTCGAATTAAATTCGAACCAAACAAGAAATTTAAAACCGAACTCAATTTAAACTGTTATTGGGTTTGCCGTTCCTATCCCACTAAAATCAATCCAAACACTTGTGATTAACTAGGAAATGGATCGTGGCAATAACAGTTCAACAGAAAGCCGGGGCTCTCTACTTTGGCTATCTTGCTCTTGTTTCGCCATTTCGGATCGTGAGTGTAGTGGTATGTACTCCAGCGGACTTTATAATGTAAACAAATTATTGTAGAGCGGAGAAAAGACGATTTAGTTCGGTGTACTAGGTGTTATATTCTTCCAAGTAAAATGGTATCGTAATAGTACCGAAAATGAAGCGAGCTTTCTCAACATTTTTGGGATTTTTACATTTTCGTGCATTCTGGGTCACTGGAAAATGAATTCAACACTGGCTTCAGTTGAAACGGATAATGCATCTCTAGGATATACCCCCGCCCCCTCTCACTTCGCAGTAATACGGAATGAGGGCTTCACTGAATCGATTCAAATTGAAAAGATCGATGCGAAGATAGGATTTTATAGTAGTAGTTGAAGAGGGGTAGAGAATACAGTTAGACAGAGCTAACATACTGATACACAATCGCCCTGCGGAATAGCATCGTATCTCTTAACTTTGTTAACTTATAGAAATCTTATTTCATCCTCTTCTTACTCACAGTTACGGCCATCGGCACGTCGAAAATGCGCTCATAGTATAACGAGATTCCTTGATTAATTCCTTGATATTTTGTTTATTAATGGATGTTCCAATTCTCCAGTTCTTAAAGCATATAGTTTAGCTATTTAGAGATACTTTTTCGTAGGTTATGGAAATTTTGTAAATAGAAAAGCTTCCAATAATCAGTACAATGGTTCTCCATATTATCTTCGAAATTCTTTGTTGATATATATAAAGAAAAAGAAAAACGAACAAAAGAAAGGTGGGATCTCGACGTTTCGCCTCCATCGTAGGCTTCTTCAGTAACTTCGTAACTTTTTATAGTGGTAGGTTTACTTTGTCTCTTTCTTCATAAACGTCTTTCCAATAATTCGGTAGCACTACTAGAATTGATACTGATTCCAGAAGGTGTATAAGATATTCATTCACGATCGCAATGACTTTGACATTTGATGTAAAATATTTTTCAACCAGGATTTTTTATAGGAACGGAAGTAGATAACAGCTAAGGTTGAGCCAAATCAGGTGCACACGCTGGATGTTCAGGCATCTGTTGATTGAATTTTGGCATTGTCAAAACGTGAAAACAAATTTATATAATTGATTGGATTAAAGGTTTAGGAAAGTAGTTTATTGGGCAGCTTGTCGTATTTTAGCAGCAACATTTTCAGTAGAGTAGTTTTCGAGGAATATTATGATTGAACCAAAACCATACGAATTGACGTTTGATTCAAATGATAAAAAAAGAGTATCATTATCGATAAGGCATGTATTACTTGCAAGATTCGTTGGCATTTAGTTGTCCATCGTCGTAGTAGTGATTAGTAATAGTACTTCATCCGTGGCAGTGGCGGGGTTGTACTTCTACCTTTGGTTTTGCTACCGTTGCCGTTGTCGTGTTGGCTAAAGGTGGTGGAACGGGGGAAGGGAAATGCGAGAAACGCGCATCGCCGCGAATGATTCATTAATACCTTTATGTGTTCTGTTTTTATTTTATCTTGTTTATGAGAGATCCTTTGTTCGCGGTGTTTAATTGATTCAGTATTTTTCCAGTTAGTTTGTTGTTTCCGTTTTGTTTCTCTGTTTGGTTTCATTTCGCAGAAGCAGATATTTTGCCTAGCAATTGTTCGATTGTTTCGTAACGTACTCACGCAATGTTTAATTGCACTCAGCTGAATTGTTTTATTCATTTAAGATTCAGCGAAGATGGTATGACCGTTAGTGTAGGTTATAGCCGAGGTTGAAATTTTTTTCTTAATATTGCAGAGCTTAAATGTTTAAATAGTTTTTAAATTTTTGAAAAAATATCGGTCACGGTAGGATTTGAACTCACGACCCCTGCGTTTGCGGCTTATTGTGCTACCAAGTGCGCCACGAGGCTGATTGTGAGTTCAAATCGCTTTTAGTACCTAGATAGTACAATGACTGTAGATATATCGTAATACCGCAGCGGACACAATATTATTATTCTTATCAATTGATAAGAACTTATATTATTTATTTTTTCAGGAATTTAAAAACTTTGGCTAAATGCAAGGAAATCGTAATTTTATCATTACCTTGGTATTGGGTAGTTTCTTATTGATATTAATTTAATTGGTAAGAACTTGCCTTTAATAATATTATGTCTGCTGAGATATTACAATATATCAACAGATATTGTGATATCTAGGTATTAAAAGCGATATAAACTCACATTCAGCCTCGTGGTGCAGTTGGTACCATAATGCGCCGGTAACGTAGAGGTCGTGGGTTCAAATCCTACCGTAACCGATATTTTTTCGGAAATTTAGAAACGTTGGTTAAATGCAAGGAAATCACAATTTTATTGGTAGCCAAATTTAATGGGTCTAGGGCGATGCTCACTAAACGTGGAAAACGGTCAACAATAACAAATTTGTTAGTATATAACAATTTTTTGTTTGCGACTGATCTAGGAAAAGTCGATGTTTTGTTTATGGATTTTCAAAATATTACATTTATGGATTTTCAAAAAGTAAAATCGACTTACTGATGAATGTATTCAAATATCTTGGCTTCCATGACGACTTGCTCAGCTAGATTGACTCGTATATAAGGAATAGAAGGCAGGCTGTTCTGGTGGATGATATAAGACCTTTAACAAGGCTGGTGTCTTGAGCGCTTGATTATCGGGATTACTCGGGGTTAAGGTTTTCTGTGATTTTCCTCACTCCAGAGCGAATGGCGCAGACGTAATAATAACTTGTAATCGGCCGATGCCTCCTCTAATTGACGAAAAGCTGTTGGGGAGTGCGAAGGCATGGATTATTATTTGTTGACCATATTAATACTATTTTCGAATGTTTTTGCTTGTTATATATGCTCGACTATAAGTTGTATTCTGCAATTGGTCTTGGTGCGAGCTGCTGCGTGCTGCAGCTTGAATTAAACTCTTCTAAGGATCATTGCCACAAAGATCTAGATTAATCAAGTTCATTGGAAAGCAAAATATATTTTAGCATAACTATACCCACTTGCTGAAAGGTTTATGTACCATTTATACCAGTTATTAATATGCAGTGAACCAGAGCATGACAGAGTTCTCGAAATTCTCCGTATTAGCATATATGTAGAAGTAAGTAGAACGAAATTTTTTTAACTATGTGTACTTTTCAGTTCTCAAGCATTACTGATTTGAACTATATATATAGCTTTCAGGTACATAACATTTTATCCCTAAAAAGAGAAGGAATGTAGATGATTTACTCATATTATACAAAATTGTGAACAACTAAATTGTTTGTCCAATATTTCTTGAAAAAGTATAGTTTGAAGTATCGCCCATGAGCTTCAGAATTTAGGATATGTTATATTGTAATTACCAAAGCACTAATATTGAGATAAATTCTTCATTCTACAGAGCCGCCTCTTCCTACAATAATGGTCTCAGTGATATTGATATATTTCATCCATTCACCAATAGAAGTCGTAACAACGTTTCGAATTAATTAATGTTGTATATTAGCTATTTCGTATTAATACGTTTTGTGTGGAGGCTTTATTAGGACATTCTTAGAACTTCTCACTTGTGAAAAATAAAACACATGGTTAATTGTTGGTTTAGATAGAAGAGTAGATAGCTTATAGCTGCTGAGAAAAAGTTAACTATTCTAATCCCTAGTGTATTTTATTACGCATCTTTGTATTTGGACTTGCGTGGTGGTAATTGGACTTCCAAATTAAAATCAGATCTGAGTTCGTAGGTTCGCATTGGCTGATGAAGTTTTCTTAGCACTAGCAGAAATAGAGCTAAAACTAAGTTAAGAAACGCATGTTGATCATTTTTTAATAACCATAAAATGCTAACTTTGAATCTTTTAGCGTTTTCATTTTTCGAAATTGAAGTAACCTCATTAAAAGTTTTGTGGTTAGATGTTGAACTTTTTAGATAACTTCAATATAATTATAAACTCTAGTCGAATTACAGTACAGTATTGAACTGTGAATGGAAATGTTTAATGTTACTAAAATCGACACTATTAAATTATTGTGAAGTTACACAATATATCAAGCAACACGATATACACACTGAAATAATTATAAGGAGTCGAGAAGATATCGTCTTTGATGTAGAAGCTGATTCAACTTTGATGTTACTTCAATCGCATAAACCATATTCTGCCTAATTTTCCGATACTGAAAGCCCAATTTCGCAAGAAGATCTGTAAGAGTATCTGGAAGTTGAGTCGCAGCCTGCACATCGGTAAAACTTATTTTAAGTATCGTGTAGAAGAAACATGCTGTTAATTATTGGAAAAGTGGAAAAAATAAGACGGCTCTCATTTGAATCCGTACAGAAAAATTTAAGAGAATTAAATCTCTACGACAACTCTATCGCTAGGAACACAACTTGGAGAAAGGAATGGAAGGAGAGAAACTGATAGCTATTTGTCTATACATCCTAGAAAAAAATTGTGGCCACTACTGATTCTCACGTTGTATCGATAGAGCTGTGAGTGAGTGCAAAAATTAAGCTAAAAACTTCAAGTCTTCAAGAAAACGTTTGCTCTATATTTTTTAAAAAGTAGAAATTTATCAGGTACTCGATCGATGGATTGCAATTGGCAGACACTTCAATTGATTTTATTGCGAAAGTTAGTTTAAAGCAATAGCTCTGACCACGTACATATATATCGATGATGAAAGTGGCTTTAACCTTGAAGTACACGCTGGTATGTACAAAAAAAATTGTGAATGTGGTTCAGTTATTGCACGCAAGTACCAATAATTAAGTTCTGGAAAGTTTATTTTTATCAGCAAACGTTGTTATTGAGGCACTGACTTATCTGTCAACCGATTTGTCTAAGAATTGTTCATTTTTATTGATTAAAAAGTTGTATACTATCAAATGCTTGGATAGGTCATTGACCAGTATCTTTTATAGTGATAAAGGCATTGAAATACTTACTATACCTAAGAAAACGTCACGTATTGTTCAATGGCTTGTCGTTTACAGATTTTGCACATGGAAGTGATTTATTAAACGATTTTCTGGTTCTTATTGACAACTATTAAGTTAATTTACATTGATACATAATTGAACATCCCACTATTTTTTTTATGTTTTAATCACGTTCTGAAGAGTTCCATTACTATCAACAAACATGTACACTACATTGGAAGAACTTCGACGGATATCTTTTTGAATTTGATTACATTTGTAGTCTGTGTATTGATACTTATCGCTATCAGAGTTTACTATATCTAAACACGTATGTATTTACTTTTGCAAAGGTATCGTAAATAAATATTATAAAGGCAGGCAGTGTTGTATTTTGTATTGCTCTCATGTTTCCACATTCACAAACACACATTTACTTGTAACTCATTTGAAGAAAAATGTAATATTTGTATAGAATTGCTTTCGTATTTGTTAATGATTAGAATTAAATGGTTTCTCATAGAATATTTTGCTTTTGTAAGAGATGTCTGCTAGTATCTCAACTTTATTTATTGATCAAGCTTAGATCATATTACATCAAAAATAGATCTTGATCAAAATTATTAATTGTGTTAGTAGCTTGAAGAATCATCAAGAGATATAAGTGTTAGTATTATTTAGGTAAGAGACATTATTACTTACAACATTTGATGATAATAAAACTTATATATCTACTAGGTATAACTGTGTATATTGGCAAATATGGTTATAAACAGAATGAAAGGGTTAATAGCTGCTACTGAAAACACTTTTCCAAAACAACCTGAAATATAGTATAACTTTTGAATACCTCTCTTGTATAGAAAATCGACCTGTCTCGCTTCCAGTCTCCTCTTTGGGCAAATAGACAACAACATGTACATACTTTAGTATGCTGTACATTTGTCCCAAGTTTCATTAAAATCTGAATTTGACATCCGAGACGTTTTCCTCATTGGCGTATATGTTCAAATGTGTTGTTTGCACCATTTAAAATATGTTTTTAGCTCCAGAAGGCTAGAATCCAATAAGTAGAACATCCTTCTAGGAAAAGATTCGAAATTTATACAGTAATACTTGGTATAGAAAGTGCAGTTATATCGAGAACATTTTACTTGCGTTACTCATCATTGTTTATTTGCACGTATTGTACGTCGTGTCTATTGTTTACACGTATTTGGTTCAAAGATAAATAGAACGAATGCACGATTTTACTTAACAAAGGTATATTTTCCTCTCAAGGCCGTCGTTACTAATGCGTTACTGAGAAAGTTTTACGCGGCGCATTCGTTCAAGGTTCGAGAAAATATGGATTTTTCCTTGACTGTACACTTATGGGAGAACACGTTCCACTTGACAATTTTATTTTATTATTCAACGTAGACATAACAAAAAGGAGAGTACTTGCCCGCGTAGTTTATCCACGTTCTGTTAGTTTTCTTAAAACTTAATAACCCCATTAGGAAAATGTATTAACTCTGCGAAGGTAATGCGGGTTTCAATAAATGATCATTGCTTGCTTAATATTTAAAGAAGGCAAGTGCTATTTGCCGTACGTTTAACGGGAATAGATCTTTAAGCAATGGTAAATGCGATAACAATAATTTTAAGGGTAGTGTTGATTATGGTTACGTGATCTGGAATGTATTGAAACGGCTGTTAGTGCTAACCTTAATGTATAAGACAAAAGTAGCGATGGATACAATGAGTTATTGTTGCATTCGAGATAACACAAATACCAATGCAATTTTTAATTGCTTTTAATCTTACTAAGACTTTCAACGTAGGATTTTCCAGTCATTCTTGTAAATCTTTCTGTAGAAAGGTGACCAAAATTCATCTGATGGATTGTTTACTTTGGAATGAAATTAATGTAATGTAGATGCTCTATGTGAGGATTGAATGAATATATGAGGACCATTCGGAAAGCAAAGAACGTTTTTTCTACAGAAATCTTTATTAGATAACACATGGGCTGAAAAGTTCCGGGCCTAACAAAGAAAACTCGTTTTTTTTGGTTCAAAATTAGCTTTATTCATCAACTTAATCTCCATCAAGAGCAACGCAATCATTCCAGCGCCGCTCTAACATTTCAATACCACTTTTGTAGAACGCTTTATCTTTTGCCTCAAAATAGACCTCAGTTTCAGCGATAACCTCTTCATTCGTGCGAAATTTCTTACCGGCGAGCATTTTTTTGAGATCTGCGAACAGCCAGTAGTAGCTGGGAGCCAAATCTGGCGAATACGGTGGATGTGGGAGCAATTCGAAGTTCAATTCATGTAGTTTCGCCATTGTTTTGATTGACTTATGACACGGTGCGTTGTCTTGATGAAACAAATTTTTTTCTTTGCCATATGCGGTCGTTTCTTTGCAATTTCGGCCTTCAAACGCTCCAATAACGCTATATAATATTCACTGTTGATGATATTCCTTTCTCAAGATAGTCGATGAATATTACACCACGCACATCCCAAAATACCGAGGCCATAACCTTTCCAGCCGATTGTTGTGCTATCGGGCGTTTTGGACGAGGTTCACCAGTTGCTGTCCACTCGGATGACGATCGTTTTGATTCCGGAGTGAAGTGATGGATCCATGTTTCATCCATTGTCACATATCGACGCAAAAATTCCGATTTGTTACGTTTAAACATGGCCAAACACTGCTCACAAGCATCAACACGTTCTTGTTTTTGGTCAACAGTGAGCAAACGCGGCACCCACTTTGAACAGAGATTTCTCATAGTCAAATGCTCATGCAATATGAAGCCAATATGTTCTTTTGATATCTTTACGATGTCAGCTAACTCACGCAACTTCACTTTTCGATCATTCAAAACGATTTTGTGGATTTCCTTGATGTTTTCTGGTGTTACCGCCTCATTTGGACATCCACTGCGTTCTGCATCATCGGTGTCTCTACGACCACGTTTGAAGTCAGCAAACCAACGTTTTAGTGTTGTTTCTGATGGAGCGGAGTCCCCATAACACTTTTCAAGCCATTGCTTCGCTTGAACGGTATTTTTTTCCCATCAAGAAGCGGTGTAAAATTAAAACACGAAATTGTTTTTGATCCATTGTTTTGAAAATAACAAAAGTAGCGTGACTCTTAGCACAATAACTCACAAACTAATGAATAGAATATCATGAAATTTTAACAGCTGTCTTTTGAAGGTTAGTACTAACTGAGAGAAAGGTGACTGCAATAAAACTAGCGTCATCTATGTGTTAGGCCCGGGACTTTTCAGCCCATGTGTTATATGTAATTAAACGAAACTGTATTTTACATAAAAATAGATACCAAAGTTACTCTTGTACGTAGTCACCGTTCAAGTTTAGGCACTTGTGGTACCAATTTATCAGCTTTTCTATGTCTTCTGCATACTCAGTTGCTGCGGTGCTAGGTGGTTACGCATGAAAACAAAACGTTCTTTCCTTTCCGAATAGACCTCGTAAAATGAGTTATTAAAAAGCTTATTTCCTTCTATTTTTTACTGGACACTCTAGATGTTGTTTCAGCCAAGGATCATCTTAAGTGTCAACTGAACATGGCCAACAGATAGTCGACACAATACTACGTCGCTGTCGAGCTGTTATAGCAAGTAAAGGACATGCAGCGAAGTACTAACTAGACTGTTAGTCAAATATGTTACGTTAATATTGTTAGTTACTATATTTACTTTTCTATATTACTGTTATTTTATTGAAAAACTTAAAGGTGCAATAGTTACTGAGTCTTAATTTTACTAAGCTATTGAGATATTAATATTATATATTTCAGTTATATGCAAGGTGTATATTGTACTTACATACAATAAAATCAAATCTTTAATGCTTTCTATTGATTGTATTTCTAAGTATTTTGAGTTTGGTATTTACTTAAACACAGCTGTACCTCTAAATAAAAGAAATTTCTCGTTGGTGTCGATTATCTGGAGGTTATACTGTATTTCGTTATTCATTTTTAATGAAAATTGTTTAAAATATGATAAATAGTACTACTACTGCATAACATTTTTCAAATAGTTCACATCACACTAGTATTTTTATTTCAGTAAAGCTTTGATAGATCCTACTCTATTAATAAAACAAATCCTTCTGGAGTGTCTCTTATTATAAACGTCCGTGTATATGTATATATATATATATATATATATATATATATATAGATATGATACTGTGTTGTAATTTTTGTCTTATTTTTCATTTTATTTATATACTATTTATATTTTCTTTGCCATTAACATTTTTCGTGTTGCTTATTTACATTTATTAATACTTTGCTTTTTCTGTTGTATGAATATATGTAGTTTTCTGTATTGACAGATTATGTAGGACTATAGGCACAATAAACTATCAGTGCTAACAGTATTATAGCAATAAAGTATTAAAGTAAAAGAAAGGCCTTTTTCAGACTTTTCTGTAAAATATCTGTCTATTAACTTAACGTGGTTTTGCCTTAAGGTACGGATTTATAATAATAATAATACACTGCTGCTAAGCTAAGAAGTACCAACTGTCAATTGTTTCTGTTACCGCCGTATTCATTAAACCGTTTTTCATCTCTCCGAATCCAAAGTACGAACATAATATGTCAATAAATCAATACCTCAAACTGTTACTTGATACATCAACATGACTTGAACCGATTGTTGTTACAACAGACGGCCTGCTATAATGAGCCTGTGTCAATATTTAGTTAGAAGTTTAAGGTGTTTGTTTTTGCCACGGCAAACACAACTGTAAGAGCGTTTTTACAGCGAATATCTGCTTTGTCGAGGCTGTCTTGCCGTCGTCGATGCCATCCTCTGCGTACCGAGCCGATTGCAATCTCTTTTAAACAGGCCGAAATTCGAATTTTGACGTTTTAACGATCCCCCGATAACATGAGTTTTTAATTAACAACGCTCACGTCAAAGCAAATCATCGACGCGTATACTCGACGAATTTATTAGCCGTTTAATGCAGTTTTATTACGATTTATGAACGGAAAGAGTTTAAATATGTTGAATTTTTTTCGCTTTGAGCTTATTTTATGAGCTTTTATTAGATGTACAAGCAAGTGTCGAACAACGATTTAGTTGATTGTAAATATAGAAAGATATATTTTGCTTCGATCGTCAAATAAAACGAAAAGTTTAGCTTCGAGTTAGTTGATATTTATTTATTGTTGTTTATTTTTGTTTCAGGTGAGTCACTTGTTTAACCAATATCCTCGAAACGGTGAGTGCTTTTTTGGTATGATCTACGGAACTATGGGCTCGATCTTTTTTCTAATAATAATTCCAACAAATTTAAGTCTTATTTCACGATTTAAGTAGAAAGGAGCACTTGACGGGTTTCTACTTAGTTAGTTCGGAGTCTTTTCTTATAATTTATTGCTCTCGTACGTTTTACGATGCTAAGTATTTTGATATTAGCAAATTAATTATATGCTAAAGGTTAAGCAATGTTGCGGTATAGTTTGTTAATTTTAATAGTATATAATATCTAGTTTCCTAGAATTTTGAAAAATTTTAGTATATATATATTAAATGATAAAATTGATTATTTAAAAAAAATTATGATTTATGAACTAAACTTATTCTCTGGCAAATTGTTGCCCATGCCTTCGCATCTATTGTTGTTAATATTTCACTAAGAGTCTAGACGGAAGACTTCTTTATTTATTATTGATTACAGTTTCTCAATTTAAGTTAAGCGTTTGATAATATTTCCTAACATTCATTTTCACTCTTCTTATTATTTGAAAATTCTCTTATTTGAAAAGAGTTTTTATATCAAAAGGAAAAGAGGACACACACGCGCGCACACACACACACACACACTTTTTTGAAATAGAAAAACTAACAGAAGCTCATTTATAATTTTAGAAAAAATTACGTGTGTGAGTAGAAGAGAGAGATTCTGTTAAAATCATATTTATTTACAAATTTCGAAATTAGCCAGAGTAAGGATTGTGTTGTTTTTGTCAAAACGTGAGCTTCGATTATAGGTGATATAAGCTGTACGAAGTCAAATCCATAGGAGTTCTGTCAATTGTCCTATGTTACATCAGAAGTTATAAGCTGTTGTTTACTTAAAAATCATTTCCCATTAGCAGAAGAGACTGTCACGTTTAGTAGTGGTAACGTTTTGCATGCCCTTGTTTAACTAAAAAGTTGCCTATTTTTTTGCAATATTCTTACATGTCATATATATATATATATATATCCTTAGTTAATACGAGGTGTTCTAAAAGTCCTTTCTAAAATAAAAAAATATAATAAAATAATGGCCAGGTTTAATGAATAAATGTTTATTTCTTTATTAAAATATAGGCTTTACCAATCTATTTCTTAAAAAATGTATTCCATTATTTTGCTGGCATTCTTTAGTACGTGAAGTAAACTTATAGCGGCCATTTATCTCTATATATTCTCTTTTAGTTGATTCAGAGAGTGAGGAGCGTTGCTTTGATTTAAGATAATCCCATAGAAAATTTGTGTCAAGCCGAGGCTATGTGTCAGCTACCTCTCTGGATACCAATTGTCCAGGGAAAACTTCATGAACAATTGGTAAGGAAACATTAGACGTGTGAGATGTTGCTCCATCTTGTTAGATCCAAGTGTTGCGAAACTAAAACCACTACAAATACATATCCACATATACGGAATTTACGGTTACTATACGACTTCTGTTATCTTCTGAAAAGTACGAGCCGATCATTCCTTGTGCCATCATTATAGCTTAATCAGAAACTTTTGGCGAGTGAAATAGCCGCCCATGCTTCTGTTTTGAATTTATTGAACTCCAATAACATCAGCTCTGCCTGTTTACCTGACCATTAAGGTGAATATGCACCTGATGTGAGAAGTTTTTTTAAAGCTCGCACACATAGCACGCATGCTCTTCCGTTCCTGTAAAACGCTTCATAGCGACTAAATTCCCAAGGACAGAGCTACCGGCATACCCCCCATTCCCTACCCAACGATTGTGTCCGGGCAGTGAACAAAACACATTTAATAATTAGGACACCCAGTATTTGACTAAAACGAATTTAGTAAGGGTAACATCCATTTGGTAATAGGATATGCTATGTTGCTGTAGTTATTTTGTAGTGTCTTTTGCGGAACAGAAGTGGGAATTGATTGATCAGTACGAGTTGACGAAACGTATATACATGCGCATATCTTATCTTGGTACTTCTTAATTATTAAATATTTTACGATCCATTATATTTTGTGGTGGATGCGTTTATTGTATGCCTTAAGAATCTGCTGATTCATTAATTGTTCGTTAAAGAAAGGCGTTAAGCTTGTAATGGAATAATTTTCTACTTAATAGAGTTAATTATTGTAAATTATTTATCATCTCTCATTATTGCTACGTGACTTTCGACCGTGTGCACACGTGCATGTATTCGTAATGAAGATATGCCGGTTGATACTTGGTCCGCGTATAACGTATCGTACCGATGCTAGTCATAACATCATGAGGAGTTAAAACTAAAAGTGGTTATCGATCAGATACACGTACACGCCGTAAGTACACGTATTTATTATACACGGAAACATCTCGTAAGGTGTTTCTTCATGCGCATTCTATGTTCCTCTATTTAGATAGACGTCTCGATTGGTTACTTTAGCCCATGCCCTACGAAAGTGATTAAATTAATAGAAATAAATTCCTACTATAATATTAAGAATCCTCATACCGGAATAAAAAATTCTCTTGTATACGTGGCATTTAACATTTTTTTTGGATGCATTAGATAATGCATCTACGAAAAAAAAATACTTGAGTACATCCTTAAGATTTTCTGTTTCCTCTGATGTATGCCAAAGGTTCAATTTGGGACCTCTTTTGTTCAATTATTTGGATGGTCTCATGCAGGAGCTGGATTGTAATGTACTTGCATACGCAGACGATCTTAAGATCTACAATACCAAAACTTCCCCGGCTGATTATCTGTTAACCCCATCACAGTCTGGATACTATTTTCAAATGGTATACGCAGAATGAAGTTCATTTGCATCTGAGTAAGTGTGCTGTCGTAAGCTACTCTAGATGTCATAAACTCCACAATTATCAGTATGCTCTGAGTCAAACTATTATTCCTAGGCACTCATCTATGATCGATCTGAGCATGCTGTTTGATGCAAATTTGTCGTTAGCAGACCAAATAGTATTCGTGCGAAATTTTGCTATGAAATCCCTAGGAATTCTCATACGATCCTGCGGGTTATTCAAGAATCATGCATCGCTAATAGCGTTATATTATTCGCTTGTCCGTACTAAATTCGAATATGCCTCCTTAATCTGGCATCCTCACTATCTTCGTCTGCATATATTACTTGAAGGAATGCAAACACGATTTTTAAAATACCTCTCCTTCAAAATTGATGGCACACTATACGCGATGTTGATTACGCGGGTCGGCGGAGGAGACACGGCTTTGTATCATTATTGTATTGAAGGAAGGAATTTAACAGCCATTTTCTATTTAAACTGATTAACGACACCATTGATGCTCCATCCCTTCTCTCCAGAATTAATGTTGTGGTACCTTACGGCACCTTATGGCACGATACGAGGTCCTTCTTTACATTTAAGGTCCAGCCATATAAAATAAATGTTCTGCTTAAAGCACCCATTACGCACATTACTAGAAATGCTATTGAATTAATTGAGGATCCTTTTTGTTGAAGTATCTATATATTGTCGTCCCATTTTGTTCTTGGTTTTTGGAGTCAATGAGCTGTTATTCTGTTCATGATTCAATTGTATCATTTTTCAATTATTTTAATTAACTGCGCTGTATAAACTATATCATTACTATATTATGCTATATTATGTTATGTTATATTATTGTCACATTGTCCTGTAAATTAAATTGTTTCCTGTTGGGCAATAAAGGATATTATTATTGAGGTGGATGTTATATTACAATAGAAAGAGGTTGATATTGTGCTACAATTTACATTGGCCTTTTATTGTTTGTAATCGAGAGGGTCATTGTAAACTCCACATTTCATATGAACAAACGTACAGTTAGCCAAAAATGTTTTGTCTCCTCTCTTGAACGTGCGAATTTCAATTTTACTTCCCATACAGTGGACTTTGTATTTCGGGTATTCTAGGACGCATCCTACCTATGCAAATACTCCTATGCAGGTACTACGAGTTCTATAGAATAAACACCAATTTAAATTCTGTGTTCTTTTCTTATCATTTCAATTGTGTTCACTTGTGTTTACCTAGTAATAAACTCGTCAACTTATTTTATTTGTAATAATGAATATGGCGAGGTTAATTTAATATTATTACCTAAAGTTGTTTTTTGTTAGCATTGCTATCACTATAATATGCAACTTTTGATAATACCTACATATGTACATACCATACCAAGAGAAAATTGTATTTGTTTTAATTTTGTACAGATATCATAAGGTGCTTGTGATCTGCAAGAAAGATCTGTTTCGGTACAACAAAAAAATCACATATTAGGTATTCTATGGGAGAAAATCCACACAAACCGAAGGGCAAAAAACTGAGCAGAAGAGAGGAGAAACGAATAACAAAGTCGACCATGGCAAAGAATAGGGCTACGAGTGATATAAGGAAAGGTACAGAGCTAAATAACAGAAACAGATTAGAGAACAGACGCGAGTTAGAACCAAGAAATAGATACAAAAAGAAGAAGAGAAGTTATAAAAATGGGCACAATGGGTCCTTTATATTGGACAGGTAGGATTCGATTCATTGGAGAAAGCTTCTACACTTCAATTTTCTCAGCAATAGGTTATAATTACATTAAAAGCTTAAGCAAAATCTGTGTATATTGTACGCAGTCGCACTCTTTATCTATTACTTCCTGTACAACCTTAGTGGACAGCTTAAGGTTTATGATAACTGAACCCTGTAGGAAGAAATGATAGTGTTTTTTTAAATTCAGCACTAAATTATCATATTCTACCAATTCAATGAGCTTTCTGAAGTTGGATAGTAATTTGTTGTAAGATTGTTGTCGTCTGATCTACATAGATATGGTTGTATTTGAGCAACCCTCAAAAAATGATTGGGTGGTTCATTAAATATTATTGTCGGAACCGTAACAATAGCAGACTTTAATGCGTCATCTATTTTTAGTTTTCTATTACTTATAATATACCATATGCTTGATGTGTATTTAATGTCACCTTTTATCGTAATGAAAAAGCGCGTGGTTTCACAATAAGTGCCAATAAAGTCTAGTACTGCTATCTTTGAACTACTAGTGTATCAGAACTCTTGTTTTGGTCTGAAGTTTAACATAGTCCCATACGATTACTCCGTGGGGTTGATCAAAGGTATATTGCATCGAAATTGTAACATTTCCGATATACTGTCTTTAATGACCAATAATAATTTTGTGTGCATTCTTGCCATACTGTTAGTATCAATGGAAATTATTCATACTGATCGCGATTAATTCTGAGTATATATTTTAGGTATGAGTAGAAGATTCCAACAATAATAGGATATAAAACTTTTAATTAGAGAAAAACTAAGCGAAAATAGGTATAACTTGTATTTATAGTACACACTAAATGAAAATTTATATCCCTCGGCTAGTGAACATGGTTATCTACAAGAAATTGTAGAATATTTTTTGCTACCAGATATTTATAACTTAAAGTACTTGAACTGTGGCTTGCAATTAGATGTGTTGCAAAATTAATTGGTCGCGGCGTTTGAAAAAGTGAGCACGATACTGTCATTTCAGGAGCTTTTATCTGGTATCTTCAACAAGTTCGCTGCAAGTGTATTTCCTCCCAAGCCACGGCAATGCATATTGTAGATCCGCAGATAGTGTCAGCTAGACGGCGCGGTGCATGGTCCCTCGCTAATGTAGAATGTGTGTTTATGGATACATTTTATTAAAAGACTTGCTAATCATTCGGAGATAAAATAAAACTTCGCTTAATTACAGCGCAGATATCATCTTCACAGCGCTTTCTCTCGATAATTTACAAACGGTTCGTTCTCTTCGCGATATGATTGCGATAAATTCCACTTCTTTTCATGCATTTGAAATTACTTAAGTACGTCCAATTGTGTTCTGCGTTAAGTTTACGGTGTGCTAATTAATATCACATTATTTGATATTGTTATATTAACTATATTGTACTTTAGCTTACATTATATGCACGTTGCTACAGCAATATCCTATACTCATTAGCAGTTTTATACAATTGAGTATACTTTTATTGTGTGAGATTTTGAGATACTGTATAAGAATATGGTTTTAATAATTGCTGCTTAAATCAATAAATTTAATCCGGCACCTCCGCCAAATCCCTGTACAACAGTTCGTCTTGCAATTTATATTGCAAAAAGCACGTACTTATTACGTTTTGGGAGAAAATTTCTGTATGATGTGCTGCTCAGCATTTTGATTCTATTTTATCTAAGTTGCTTACGTTATATGTAGTTCATGCTAAGTTTCTTCCATGCGATTTAAGTTTATTACTTGCTTAGTACATGGATAATAATTACGCTTTCCTATATCCAGTGAAAGCGTTTTGTTGGATTGCAAATGTGGATTTATTAGTAGATAGAGGAAACATTTAGGGATGAAGTAACTTACAAGAAATAGTATCCAACCCAGAAGTTCAGAATTTAATGAAACTTGGATTCTTGGTAGACCTTGTAGGGCAATGTAAGATACTGGTTTCCGCTTTCACCAAGAATGATTTTGAAGGTGTAAAATTGGTGTTTGTAAATTGGGATCTTCTGAGTTCTTCGTCAATTATCATCATTCATACTTGTAATAAACGATCAAGGTATGTTTATCTGTTTTTATGGTGACTATATTCACTTTGGCATAGCATTTAGAGCAAATGTATGCAATTTTGTATTTCATAAATCTAAACTGGAATCACTTTCGTAAATGTTAAGTACATTTTACAATCCACATTTAGCCAATTTTGATTTTATGTCTTCTACAAACTTGATAATTATTATTATTATTTAGTGTCATTGATTCCATACAAAAAACTTGCAATCTTGGCTATTTTTGTCGAAACTATTCTACGAGAAGTTTTAATATGTTAACTGCCCCTCTTCTGTGCTTTACATAATTCTATGAAGCCTACAAGTTCAATAAATTTTGAATATCTGGAATAGGTATTCCTTCTTTGTCACTTACAAATTTCTCATGATGTTATTGCAATATTTTTTGTTTGCGTTTCAGTTTGTGTTTCTATTAATTATTATATTGGTCTTAAAAGAACGTCTCCTGAATCCCAAGTTATGGATTGTTGCGCAGTCAGTTGTTGCACAATATATGAGTTAGAGAATAACTAGCTTAATAGCTCACATAAAAAAAACAGAGGGAAATAACTTCAGTGTCAGTGAATAATCTATAACATGAATTATATTTGTTATTGAGTAGTATTATTCAGTAAGAAATTCTCTTTCTGTAGCTTCTACGAAATCTTGTGGATTTTACAGTCGATAGTATAAAATTTAACTTTCCTTAATTCGAACAATTCCTTTTGTAATTGCTGCTTTCATTCTTGATTTGTTTTTTCTATCGTATCATATTCGTTACGCCAATATTGCCAGATGACATTGTATGCATTGTCACATGTGTAAATCTACTTAATGAACTTGTAGTACGACTTCCACATTTCACGTTTTTGAGGTTCTACTGCACGCATATATTAAAATTTATTTGACATATATTGATATCAACAAATTTGAATTAGCGTTAATATTTAGAAACCTTAATCGCGTAAACGTGCTTAACTGCGGTATTGGAAACCAAACTCGCCGATATTGGTTATAGAAATACATGCAGTAAACGAAAATAGCTAATCTGTACCTCATAGTTGTTTTAGAAATCCAAGTCGAAGGAAATATATGAGATAATTGATATACAGGAAGAAAATGAACAGAGTGTTTTCGATTTCTTGAACAGGAAGCTGCATTGGAAACAAGTATTAGGCGTATGTTAAAATTATTTTAATGTTTAAGCTTTTAAGTAGTAAATTTGCGCAGAAATTATATAAATTATTGGTAAAAGAAGATAAGGTAGCAAATAGAAAAAAAAACGAACGTTTCCGACATATCCCTTTGTTTGAGCCCAACATAGGACTAAAGTCTTCAGAAGTAGCTAGAATGATTTCTTCCGTTTATGTAAAAAACGCCACTTGGGAAAGTACAGCATAAGAATGGTTTCCCGGTTTAAAGATAATCCTTCTTGACATGAGATATTTCCTATGTCCCACCGTCGGACTTTGGTAACTATTGCCTTAATGATTTAAATCACAGGGATCCACGTTAATCGATCTTGGAATTTCTCATTTTGATGGTCCAAATGGACCAATGGACCAAAGCACAACATCTGTATTCTTTGGATAAAGTTCAAGAACTAGATGTAAGAATGCCGTACGTTTTGAGCGAAAAGCGCAAAAACTAGCGTGTCAATATTTGTGTTCCTTTACTAGCTTGTTATCATTTCGTTTGTTAACAACACCGACAGTTCTCGTTTCATATTGTTATAGAACAAAATGATTAGCATTAACAAAAAGGCAATTTCCCGAGCAAAAACTTATACCCTTTCCCGGAAGTTGATGTTGTGCATTTAATAAAACCAAGAAACTGGGCCGCAGTTTAAGGGAAAAGAACGCTCGATCTTATTTTGCTTAGTCCACAAAAGGTCATTTTCTTCTATTTTTTTCGCTCTTTATCGAACAACCTTTAAGAAATCTCCATTAATAACGGCGGAAATTTAGGTTTTTATTTTAAATGCACTCGATCGTTTGTATACAAGGTTCGATGAGAGTTAGAAGCATCTGATGGCGATGTGGAAATTGTTGCCAAGAGTAGAAGATAGAATAGCGTTCGGACATACCAGAATATCACAGTTTGAACAGCAAGTTCAGGACATGAGCAAGGTCTCCGAAAGTTTATAAGAGTCATCGCGAAAGATTATAATATTTCCGAACGTGTAATCCGTCATTATGTTAACAAAAATTTCTGATGGCGTACTCGGTACTAGACGACAAGTATTCTACAAGCACTCTGTTCTTGTACTCAAGGTCGTAAGGTTGGGAGTCCGAGAATCTAGATGATCACATCACCCCAAAGCTGTGGACAACTAGCTCGCCAGAGCTCATATAAGACACACTTCTGACCTAGAATGGAAGTCATTATTGCCGTCGATGTTTAGCCTGAAGGTCAATTAGCTTGCTGTATAAATTTTATCAAATTATAATAAGTTTTTTAAAAAAATATGAAAAATTTAATTTTAATATCAATATATCCCTTAATACTCTAGACACCCCGTGTTTTTATTTTAATTTTGATATATTTCCTCGTGACGTGATCTAATATTGTATATTTGTGCTTTTCCGTGAGTACTTCCTTCTATTTCTTTTGTTTAATACTTTGTAATCATAACTTCAAATATGCACTGGTTTTATTATCAGTATTTTCTATATCTACGTTGAAGTTTTCCGTTTTTTTGTTAATATATTATGTTTTCCCAAGAGCATGGAAATTTACCTTTTGTAACCTGTATGTTAAACTACTGGATATGTTTTCTGGTCTCATTTAAATTTGTAACTTAGACGAAATAGGTTCTTGTAGTCCAACTTATTATTTAAAATACTCCTGCTATAAATCCAGCAATGTCTAATGCCGTTTGACCGATAGCTTACGCTGTTAACAATACAAGAATCTAACGAACCTATTCGTGTTTAAGTGAAGCTACATTTATTTAAAGAAGGAAGACCTGAGTCCTTGCTATTTTTTCAAATTCTAGTTCAACAGAGAACAATGCACTGGAGCCATTTACACCTAGCTTGACTATGTTCCATTCTTTTATTCTTCGCATACACAGAAATGATTATTTTATTTTATCTACTTCCGGCCCTCCATTGTTTGGGTCGGCGAGCATATTAGTATTTGTAAATAATAAAGTTCTCCGGGTTTTATGCATTCGCTTTGGACCGTTCTCCATTTGTCTATCTACGGTATACACGCGTACATATATTCATAACATACACATACAATACTATTCGGCTTAATGATGATGAGATTTTAATGTGTTAGTTAGTTTGTTTCCTCTTTTTGCTTTCATTTATATCATTACGGTGCATAATTATAAACGGGAATAAATTTAATATTCCCTTTTAAAGTGCAAATGGATGTACTTTAATATTAATATTGTCGGGGGTTTTAAGTATGTGATTACGGCCGTAACCGATGTACATATAGATTCGTTAATGGATTGTGGTTTTGCTTGTTGTTGAATTCGATGTTACCGTGGACTGCTTGACGGAAAACTTGCTATTTGCATACTTATATACTAAGCTAAAATGTAAGGATGCTTATCTTACAAGTTTATTAAACATTTACGTAACTATATTAAATTACGTAGACCAAGTGATTTTTCGCGTAATTGTAGCCTTTCGCTCATATATAATTCGATGATTTTAAGTAGAAAGCAGGCAAATTTTCGAGAAATTACCACTTTAATCTCATGAAACATTAATGCTGTTCTTTCCAGACGTATTAGTCTTTAGTGAATAATGACTAAGGTTCGAAAAGCCGGTACTAGTTCACGGGCATGTGGAGAAGAGAGTAAAATACTGTACACTATACGAAATAAAAACACGTATTATGTCCATACCTAAGAAGGGAGATATTCGACAATTGGGTAAAGAACGTCAGTCTGCAGATATCATTTCAGCTCGTTCGACGTTACTATGTTCACCAACTTCTTTACTTTCGAGTACCGGCTTTGTGAAGCTTAACTTATAAAAAACAAAGTGCATGTTAAGTTGTAAGTTCTTGATGTATTTTTGTTATGATCACGTGCGGAGGATGCCGAAACTACATAGAAATGTGTTTCTTTACTTCAAGAAAACAATTTATTCATAGGAGAAAAATATTTATTTAAATTAAAATTTAAAACACCAAGGAAAGTGTATTGTACAAATTGTATTGTACGATTCCATTGTTGTTTGTATAATGTAACTTTTTCTAAGAAACTGCAGTCTTATGTGTACAAAGTCAGTGTTAGACTGATAAATTCCCTTTAGTACCATAGAAGATCGTAATTCGTACAATATAACATTAAAGAGACTACATATATTTTAAGAAGTACAACATTTGTAGTAACTCAACGCTTGGGTCATGGAATGAGATTCATAGGTTATACACAACATAGGGAATGTTATCTAAGAAGTGTTTTATCCACTAAATCGATTGGATATACAATGTCGGAAAATATTTTAATACCTATAAGTATAAATAGGAAGCACACCGACCAACATTTTTTCAATGTATCTATTACATCCCTTGTTTGATTGATACAGTTTATAACAGGTATTAGTCACCTGTACCTTATTTCTTATTCGGGGCATATAAACCATTGCAACTATAAAGTGTTTCGGGGCCTTATTACTTAATCTGTTAGCAAAGAAGGATGACCTACTGTTAATTACGACGGCTGTTTTTTAATCTCCGGTAGCCCCAAAAAACAAGACAAGTGTAAATAACAAAATGAATTTATTACCAAAAGTTATATACAAACATGGTTACTTGTCTACATAATCATCGTGTAGATTGATGCATTTGTCATATCTATGGACGAGCCTTCCAATCCGCTCTGCATAAAATGTTCCCGTAAGCGAGTTGAGATTGTCCGTGACGTTGTTTTGAAATTCCTCTGTACTCTGGAAGTTCTGCTCTCCTAGCCACTTTTTCAGTTCATGAAAGAGATGGAAGTGAATTTGCGCTAAATCGGGGCTATACGCCGGGTATACAAAAATTCTCATCGAAATTGTTCAAGAAGTCGTTGGGTTACAGCAGCAGTGTGAAGGCGGGCATTGTCATGAATGAGACGAACTGCGGAAGTCAGTACGCCTCTTCTTTTGCTGCAAATTCTGCCAACAAACAGCTGCATTGGTCATAGTCTTCGAATTACACTACGTAGTTCGCACTTGGCGGGGGAACCAATTGTAGCAGCCATGTTTACGCGTCCGCAATTCAGATGAAAATGGCATAATAACCTTGCCAGTGGCATATATTATAATGGGGGAAATACGCAGTCACCTTCTGGGCATCCTCGTCTGCCACTGCTCGCGTGAGAACGCGATACTCCCAGACGACACTGTCACCATGTTGCCGGCCGGGTTCGAACCCACGTTATCTGACACTGCAGGACTACCGAGTTATTAATTGAATTATGTTATTTTGAAATTATGTTTTGTGTTAGTGTAAGTAGCTTATAGCACTTATATTGCCAAAATTGGAATAATAGGGAATGATTTAAGAAATAGATAACTACACTACATATCTGTACTGTACTTGTTGGACAGTATGAAGTTAAAAATTACGTAATATAATACAATATGCTTTACAATTTTTCTTTATTATCTCAATACACGCAAAATGCGTTTTGTATATTCGTGTACATCCAAGCGGTTAACATATCCTTTTTCAAATAATACAAATAATAACCTGAAGTTGAGGGAGTGTTACTGGTGAAAGTGGAAGGTCACGTATGGTTAATTTTTCTACGATTAGTTCAAAAGGCTTACAGAGTTACGCAAGGGTTCAAAACGATAACTATACAGATTTTTTTCCTCAGGATATATTTGATGTATTCGACGATTTGGTTTCTTCAATACATATTGCCTTTACAGATTTCTCTGTCACTATTGATTATTCTATTTTTATTCCAAATACCATATTTTTCATCGCAGAGAACGTAATAATTACTATTACGGCAAAATTTCCGCAAAACAATATTGTAACTATAAGTCCTAAAAACAGATCATTGTTTAAAATTATGTTGCAGTTACAATTACATTTTCAAACTAATCCAAATAAAAAAGAAATCAAAGATTAAAATAGACACAAAGTTTCTATTTTAGTTTTAAAAATTATCAAAAAGTAATTAAAATATAAACGAGGTATATAATTTTGCAAATACAAAAGCATACTTGTTTTTTAGCAAAAATGATTAAATTGTTCACACTATCATCGAATTTTCTCCACGCTTTGCTGATGCTTTTGGCCAAAAACTTCGAACTTTGATTCGTTGTTTTAAAGGACATCTATCTACTATTGTTCGGTCTAGTTTCTTCCAAAGCCCAATTATACTGTTTTCTTTCATTTTTCTTGCGAAGTAGTACTTTTCTCGTACCGATGCGTGTCTTTAAGCTCACTATACTCAGCCTTCGTTTGACCATGAATATTGCATCAATTTTGGCTACTGAAAGTAGCCAATTTCGTTTACTGGTTAGCAAGTTGGATTTCGACAATGGTTGTTATTTTAGACCTTCCCGAGCGTCGGGAATCAACATTTCTTCATATTTCCCGATATTTTGTAGCATGAATAGCAGGTTTTGAAACTTTTAATTTATCAGAAACATAAGGTTCACTTCTATAATTTTTGAGTTATTGTGGCACATTTGTGTGCATAATGTTCAACTCTCTAGTTTAATCCTCATTACGCGTAAGTTCAACAAAACTCTAAATGTTGATTGTTAAAATATAGTTGAAACTGCCACCGAAAGCCAGCGCAACTGCAAAAAATTGATAAAAGTGAGTGAAAGCATTTCCTTGCATCATACACAAGCACATGTGCACGTGCAATCTACAGAAATACCATAGTTAAATTAAGCTTAAATAAGTAGACTCTTTCAGTATCGGTTGTAACAATTTTTAGAAATATTATTACACTATACAGTGAAATCTCCCTTGAACGGACACCAACGGGACCAACTGAAAATGTCCGTTCAGGAGGGGTGTCCGCAAATATGTAGTAGATACAACAAAAGTCATGTTTTAACGAAAAATGCATATATTAAAGAAACTGGGACATTTAAATCGTATATGTATATAAATGTTTTTAAAATAAATAAAAAACTTTAAACTTAAGAAAAAAGTTTATTTCTTTAGATATATACATACAAAGTATAATATATGTATGTACATAGATATATAGATGTAGTATATAATACAAAACAATGAAATGAATAGTCACCCTAAGGACGCAAAAATTCATATATTGTTGTTTGTCTTCTCTTTTTCTTTAAAATGGTGTCTTGAAATCGTATTTCTAATTTAGAAAGAAGCTCCAAAGACTTTGTATTTCCGTGATTTTCGACGAAACTTTTGAGCTGCTTGGTCAGGGTAATAGCTTTACCATAATTTAGGATAGCTTCTATCGGCACTGGAACCTCATCGATATCAAAATCTTCTGAAAGTTCTTGTATTTCAACTGGATTTGCAATTTCTTGTTCTGAATCTGGATCTTCAACATACAAATCATTAAGGTTTTCATTATCCGTCAATTTCAATAAATACTTATTTTTGAGGATATCTGAAAGTACACTAAGAGGCAAATCATCTTCTAGGTCAGATGTATCAGCCTCAGTTAACTGGTCTTCACTTTGCATATTTACATGATTAAATCCTGCTTTGCGGAAGCCATTTTGAACTGTCTCTTTGGTTACTTGGTCCCAAGCGGTTTTCGACAAATAAACTGCATCCAGGAGTGTAATTGTCTTTATTAACTCAAAAGCTCTACCAGCAGTTTCAATGTTTACTAGTAGATGTTTGAATATTAGACTTCGGTAATATGTTTTAAAATTCTTTATAATCCCCTGGTCAAGTGGTTGACAAGCTGATGTACAATTAGGGGGTAAAAATAATATTTTTATATTATTTAAGCGAGCGTCTTTCGGATGAGATCCCGCATTGTCTAAAAATAACAAAATGTTTCTTTTTTCTTTAGCCATTTTCCAATCTAGGTCTTGCAACCACTCTGTCAAAATTTGTCCTGTCATCCAAGCTTTCTTATTGTATTTCCAGGTTACAGGCAGGTTATTTATATTAATGTTTTTAAAAGCTCTGGGTTTAGCTGCCCTACCAATGAGTAGGAGTTTTTCTTTTTTACCCGCCATATTTGCACAATGCAAAATTGTAAACCTCTCTTTGGGATACTTACCCCCAACACATTTTTCCTTCTTTAATGTGAGCGTTTTGTCGGGTAGAGCCCTAAAATACGGGCCTATCTCATCGGCATTATAGATGTCTCTCGGTGAATATCCCTTAATTAAAGTAGGACATTTTTTTAAAAACGATGAAACATCTTCAGCATTTGCCGAAGCTCCTTCTTCCGAAATCGCTTTAAAACTTATATTGTGGCGGATTCTAAATTTATTGAGAAGTACTGAATGTAGAATGTTCCAAAGAAGTGGCTATTTCTCTCGCTTTACATCGTATTAGCGGATCTAAAAAAAAAGTTTTTTGCGTTTTTGTCACGACAAACCTATTGGTAATCTCAATTTTTTTTATCTATTTTGGAATTTAATATGAAAAGAAAATCAACGCATTAATACAAGAAAACCTTATCTAAAAAAATCATATGCATACCTGTTAATGGAATCCCCTTATGCCGAGGTGCTGTAAATCAGTCGTAACACAATTTGTCAATTTTAGTACCATCACCCGTCAAAAGGCTTCTTTTTTCATTCAAATTGCTGTTCGACATCCGTTTCTTTAGAAGGATTTTTTTTATGTTTAATTATATCTGCAGCTTGTGCTTTTCCAATATTAAAACGCTTGGATAAGTTCCTTACACTTAATTTCTCTTTATTGTAAACTTTAACAATCTCATTTTTTGTTTAAGCGTGAGAATTTTTCTATTTGTAGCCATTTCTACAATGAATGTGTCGCCCACTGTGTCTTCTCCGCGTAGGCATCAGACTAATATTGAAAGCAGATTCAATCGAAAGCGTACACCCAAAGAATAAGAACGGTAAATTCCCGACCAACTTGGAGAAGTCCCTAATTCACGCCAGGCAGAAATGCACGACATAGGCTGCGTTTATACCGAAAGATTAAGGTCGGCAAATCTCCGGTTTGCTCGGGGAAGTCCCAGCGAAATTGGCGTGCGGCGCGATTGAGAAATGCAATAGCAATATTCTCGATATAAAAATAAGATAAGGCGTTTCTTTTTATTTTATTTTTTGTCCGGTTAAGAGAACATTTTCTCGTGTCCGCGTCCGTTCAAGAGAATGTCCGTTCAAGAGAATGTCCGTTCAAGAAAGAGTTAATACAATGGAAATTATATGAGAGCCGGTCGGGGCCATGAGGAACTGTTCGTTTAAGGGAGGTGTCCGCGAAGGGGAATTTCACTATATATCAAAGTCATTGTAGTGATATTTTTTGATGTTCTTCGTATCTTTCGATACCAAAGTTATGAGGCATAATGTGTATCCGAAAGAGGATTTTTTCGGTTTTTTTGATATGGTCACTATTTATCGATATTTAATTCAATTCGATGTAAAACCTTTTCGGCTTTATTGTAAATTTAGAAAGTCTGTAGCCTCATAATTTATTAGTAGTAATTCAATAACTGTAATGATTCATTTAATACCCTGCTCATACAACACAATAGTAAACTTCATATCTCCAATTTATTAGCTTTAACGGTTAATTGTGCCACACAAATCTAGTATATTCGCCTACGTTCTCCAAATCAAAAAACTCTTCTCTGTTACAACGGTAATCGCATACCTATGCCTACTTTAATTCATTACTATAGCAGCTCATATGTCCGCGTGATAAATGACATTAAATAGTCACGAAATACTCATATGTATATACAAATTTCAAATATGCAACAAATGTCCATTAAATTAATACCGAGCGGCAATATATTTCTGAAGACGTTACAACACCTATTATACAGAACACCTACATCATTTTTGACAGAGTCTCAGAGGGGATACTAGACCCCATATGGCGGAGACTATTAGGGAGGAATCATAGTGCACTCGACTATTCCGGCGAGAGGTGAAATAAAAATAAACATAAGGTTAACTAAAATAGACAAACGTAATTAATAACACAATTAATGATATTACCTTTCACGTCTTTATCTTAAGTCGATTATTGATGATCGATTTATTTAAATCTATCTACATAAATCGCTTCTCAATTGTCTTTTAGAACAAATGACAGAAGAACGAGTTAGTAGCCAAATTTGGCATGCAAAACGAAAATCATTTATTACAATTGTGTTAAAAGAGCAAAATATTAAAAGTATATCGTTCTAAAGTATGTCTAGAACTGGGATTCATTATTTTATTGAAAATGATTGAAATTCAAATCAGAACAGCAAGATATTGAATTTCAGTGTTCAATTTTAATTTTAGTGCAATTCTTGAATGTCATGGAATGAATACGGACCCTACCAACCAGTTCTTTACAAACTTAAAACATGTCATTTTTATGTTAATTCCACTTGAATTAAATAAAATTTATCAAAAATTGCATTGGAAATTTACGTTACTTTACCTAAAGTATTTATATTTATAAGATTTTACATACATACATAAATTACTTTTAAAATATTAACCCATTAGCGCCCAAAGGAATTTTTCACTTTATACTTCCATACTTTATATAATTGTTACTGTAGTCCTATCAGATAGGGAAAATTTTTCCATATTGTACAGAACGACTGTGAGTTCCATTTATAAACTATGGTGTGGTCAATATTTTCAAAGTCTACATCGTGAATGTTTATTTCGTTCTTGCTGGGGTGTACGTCATTTTGTTCGTTTGACATTTAAACCACAACCACACACAGGTTCCGTCAAAAACTAGCGTCTTTGCGTTGTCGTTCAGTGATCATATCGAGTTTTGTTCCTGAAAAAGGACATTTACGGCACGCATTACTTTTCTTATATAATCAAAAGAGAAACGGTGTTGAAAGTAATCGTTTGGTGGTAGACACATATGGTGAACACCCTCCATCGATTAGAACATGTGAGACATGGTTTCGACAATTTGAAACTGGTGATTTCAATGTGAAAGACAGTGAGCGCTTTCGTAGACCACAAAAATGCGAAGACGAGCAATTACAAGAGTTATTGGATGATAACCCAAGTCAAACTCAACGGCAACTAGCAGCAACAATACACACACAAACTCGGTAGATGTGTCCCATACAATTTGAATGAACGTCTAATAGAAAATCGGCAAATGGTCTGTGAGATACTGCTTCAACACCGCGAAGGGAAATCATTTTTCTATCGAATTGTGACGGGTGACCAAAAATGGATTTATTTTGAAAATTCCAAGCGCAAAAAATCGTGGCTTTCACCCGGGAAAGCCGGTCCTACAACAACAACAGCAAGTCGTTTAAGCAGGAAAGACCGTGCTCTGTATCTAGTGGGACCAGGCCGGTATTGTGTTTATGAACTCTTGGGGCCCGGTGAAACCACTAATACACAACGCTATCGCCAACAAATGATTAATTTAAACCACGCATTAATCGAAAGACGACTGAAACGGGCCAGAAGACATGGCAAAGTGATTTTGTTACATGACAATGCACTGTCTCCCACAGCAAAACTAGTGAAAGACCCTTGAAATTGCCTGGATGGGACATCCTTCCGCACCCGCTGTACTTCCTAGACTTAGCACCATCTGACTATCACCTCTTCGAATCAATGGGGCACACTGCTCACACTTCAGCAATTTCGGGTTGGAAAATGTCTTGACGAATGGTTTGCCGCAAAAGGCAAGTAGTTCTTCTGGTATAGTATCCATAAATTACCTGAAAGATGGGTGAAATGTGTAGAAGCCGATGGTTAATAGTTTGAATAAAAGGAGATTAATTTCCCTTGAAAAATACGTGTTTCTCTTTAACAAAAAAAATGGAAAAACTTTGCACGCGCCTGGTAAAATATTATCACACGCGATGTGTAAACAAACATTGCTAAACATCTACTAACTCGTTGTTTTTCATAGTGTATGGATACTTTTTTTTGCACAGAATTTAGGGGTCAGTCTAGATTTTGTTTCTTTTTTTCTGCAAAGATATTAATGTTGGTGTTAAGTTATACATTATTCTGTAGCTTATTAAATTTGCTAGGTTGTACTACATTATAAACCCACAAATTAATGCTTAATAAAAAGTACTTGGCTATTAGGTATAAATTCGCTACTGTATGAATACTATTTTTCTAACAGAATATTTACTGTATTAGTAATGGACAAAACTTTCTGCTTATATGATCTCGTAGTTCTTGTTTTTTTTTTCTGAAGGAGTATATCATGTTCTAATGAAGAACACTGCCTGCGGTACCTATTTATTCTGCGCATTTGTTCTAAATGCTTTTATTGTTGTCGCAATAAACGCTTCAGTAGATGCATTGCATTGCTTCAGCCACAAGCGTTATTTAGAAAGAATCGCAGTCATTAGCGATAACCATGTCCTCGCTGATTAAATTATTTATGCCGATAGCTTTATCTAAATTGCCGTTCACACGAATGCTGAGCTAAATTTCTTATTCATCACTTCGCACACTGCACGAAGCAGGTCAGTGTTTACCATTTTAACGATTGTAGGAACAAAGGAGTAGAAAAGATAAATACTTACGTTCACGCACAGAAATTAGTTTAAAATCGGAACGATTTGCAGCAGTTTATTCCAACCGAAAATAACTTTCTGTTTATTCGTTCGTAATTCGTCAACCACGTCATATATTCTAAATAGAAAAAGTAAATAGACGTGCTGTCACGTTTATTAATATCCCTCTTACTCGAATGGACATTAACGCACGCTCACAAATTGTCATTGTTGGCTAGATTATTTGAGCAACTTCAATGTTTACATATTGCCCACAAAGTTTCCAAACAATCTTATTCATCGGCTTCGAGCTTGTTTGCTCGCCACTTAGATCTTCAGGTTTCCCTTCCTTTGTCGAGTATGGACTGTTTCGTTTATCGTATGGCGTTCATAAATCAGCTCGACATGCTCGGAATAAATTTGGTGGAAACCTTGTGGGAAGAGTTGTACCACTAATAGGCGGAGTGATTATGTATAATATAAATTTAGAATTTGAGAATCTCTTATATGGTATTAGAGGAATCATTGTAACATTATGAACGTGATGCAGAATTGACGATAGGGAACCAACAGTAGATAACCGGGATCAAGAGTTTTCGCAATTTCAGATATAAAATCTATAGTGTCTGATTACCTAACCTGGGGGTAAACTATGTTAGGTAGTGATTGCTAGGGCACACAAATTATGACGTACAGCATAGACGTATACATTGTAAATACCGCAATAAATAATTAGTAATAACTAGAGACCGGAATTATATGCAAAGAAAACTGAAATATATGCGCATATATGTATATGCGACAATATACAAAATTTTTACAAGAGCTGATTTTTAAACATTAACTTTATTGCAGAAAATTCTTTTACAACATATTTCTAAACCAACTTATAATTAAATGTTTTTCAAAATTGTGTAAAAGAAAGTTTTGTCTTCTATCAGAATACATATGTTTCGAAATAGAAAAGCTTTTTTTAACATTCATAGATGTAATTGTTGCATTTTTTAACTTTGCGATACATTTTAAACTAAAATTAAAGTCGAAATCGTTTACTGTTTCATCTTCCAAAATTTTCTTAACTTTCTTCAATTTCAAATACCCCGCATTTCTATCTATCACTTTTTTAAATTTATGGTATATAGAATTACCTATTGTACCCTTAACCTTCTTACGTAGCATGTCAAATTCGTCTACTATTTCGACTGATTCCGAGAGCGACATCCCTTGCGTTTCTAGTTTACGAATGGAACTTGGAACAAAATTATAATTTGACTTAATATACAAAAGGTTTTGTAGCAATTCTTCAATTGATGTTACTATCTTTTTACAGTTTTTTAGAGCAATGCAGTCAGCAGTGATTTCAAGAATTACATTTTTATTCCTTCAAAATTATCGTAATAATCGGTTAAGGAGGCAACTTGACACCGGGAAGTCGCTCCTTATAAAATTGGATTCGTAAAGGGGCTTTTAAAAATACTTTTTTGGCATTGTTAATTAAATTATTAATCAAAAGAAATTGATTCCTAATGTCTTCGGCTACACGATTAAACCCATGAGCTAAACAAGTGGTATGAATAATGTTACTATAAAAAAATTTTAAATTTTGCGCGGCTTTTATCATGTATGGAGCAGCGTCGGACCTCATTAGTAAAATTTTTTCACAAGGTATACTTCCAGGTAAAAAGAAATTTGATAAACCTTCTTGAACGAATTGGGCAATTGTCACACTATTTGTTTTTTGAAGTTCTTTACAATAAATTAAATATGATTTACCTACAATATCGTCATGAAGAATTCCTATTAACTAATGGGCAATATAATGGCCACACTTATCCGTACTTTCGTCTACCATGATGTAAATAAAATTATTCCCTACCAATTGTTGAAGTTCTGCCACTGTTTGCTGGTAACAAGATGTAACATAATTGTTTCGTAAGGTACTTTCGTCAGGTATATTATGTTTGCAATATTTTTGCAGAAATGATTTCAAATTAACATTGTTTAATCTTGTTAAGGGTATGTTAGACGAAATTAATGCGGTATACAGATCTATTTTATATTCTTGTTGTTCTGAGTTTCGTGAAGTTGATGCTACACATTGATATATAGATTGCTGCAAACATGTGGATCTCTTTAGTTTTTCACATTTTCCAATATGTGGTGGAGTTTTAGCATGTTGATCAATCAGGTATTTTCTCCCACAAGACACCTACAACAACAATTGTCATTTTATGTCAAAAGTTAAAGACTTTAAAAACAATTGTAAAGCTTTTAGTGAAATTAAACGTACCAGTTTATTACAGGCTCGACAAAATATTTTCTCGCCATCCTTTACCAGTTCAGGGCACGACTTAATCTATACAGAAATTTTATTCGCTACACTAATTGTATGTACGCACAGTATTTGAAAACGTAACACAATTACATGCTATTTCGCTCAAAGATGTACAATGAATGAATAGTTTATTTGGGAATTAATAATAATAAAACGTATTTACCACATCCCTTCTGCAAGGCGAAATTAAACACGTGCAGTTCTTGGAAAAAGGTATAAGAGAAACCAATGTAAAAGATTTATCATTCGGAGAACTTTCCGTTGTCGATCTACATTAGGAATTACTAGGAATTTTTACTAATAGAAAGGATAAGAGAAAGCCTAAATATGCAATATATGCAACTTTTGTAAAAATATGCATATAAATGCCTAAATATGTAATATATGCAACCACTAATTAGCGATAATTAACTTCAATTAGTGTAATACGTCAAAAAATAAAATATATGCACTTTGCATATAATCCGGTCTTTAATAAGTAATATACACTACCTGCCATAATTGTTCACCCACCCTTAAAATATTACAAACACAAGTCAAAATCTAATTATAAAATAAACGTATAAGAGCAGTGTACTTATTAATTTGCTAACAAGGATAGTCATAAATTAACTCAAATTTGCAATTCGTTAATGTGTTCGCTTTTCAGTTTTATTACTGCTGCACATAGTCTTGGCATTCTCCTTAGCAGCTTTGCCAGTGTTAACGTCTGTATTTTCCTCCACATATCGTTGCGCTCAAAGTACTGTTGTCGAACTTGGGCCAGACCTGTTGGTCGAGTTCCTTCGCCAAAAACTCAATCAGATAGAGACCTGGACTTTGGGGTGGCCACTTCATAACAACAATTTTCTCTCTGTGCTTCATTTGTTCCAGACACTCACGGCGTATCTCTGCAGTCTGTTTTGGACCATTATCGTCCTGGAACACAAAGATTTCTTCGATCGTATTCCAGATGAGATGTTATTCCTCGCTAAAATCTGCCTATAAGCTTCTTTTCTAAGGATGTCTGATATATAACTGATCCTCCTCCACATTTAGTTGTTGGTGTAATACAGTACTTGTTCCCCTTTCTATCTGTGGACAAATGTTCTTCTGTTTGAACCAAAGATGAGATATTTAGATTCGTTGATCCACAGCACTTTTGATCTTTCAATGTCAAGTCTTCCTTTCTGTACAAACCAGCTCTTTCAATTTTACCATGGTAATGCTAACTGATTTTGGGCGCGAAATATTTACTTTGGCAGCAATTTCTGGTGCTGTTTTTCGTCTATTTTGTTTGCTCATGATTACAATTTCCCGATCTTCTGTCGGCGTTGTTATTTTTGGCCGCCTGTGTCGCTGTTTATTGGACACGCTGCCACTTTTTTGATATTTTTAAAAATTATAGTCCACGGTTCTACGGTTTAGTTTCACTAACTTAGTAATGTATCGATTGCTTTTACCCGAGTTGTGATATGCTATTATTTGGGCAACCATTTCTGTAGATAATTCTTCTCTTGCCGACATTACCTTAACGTTACTTCCTGTTTTAAAACACTTTGTGCATATTCTTCGCTGATTTTATTGACACAAATTGTAAGTAACATTTCTCTTCTTCATTTTTGTTGTCTCAGAGATATCCGTTGTTCTCGGTTTAACGCGACTTCTCATTGTCTCAGGAGATGACAAAATAGTTTCGCAATTTATTCATTTTGATAGAATGCACACCTTTTAGATATAATTATGAGTGTATAACAATATCTACCTAGCAAATAGCATCAAGGTAGTGAAGAGCCAGGTATTATCTATAACAAGAATATTAACTTCTATTTAAAATAAGTTACTGAAGACTGCAGTTATACTCTCAGCAGCTATAGATTATCTTTACTCAAACTATAAAATAATGGCGTACACCAAAAGGTAAAATAGATAAAATGTACTTTTAATCAAACTTCAGTTAAAGTGTGTCAACTAGTTTCATTATCAAATCTGCTGACTGAGTTACTGCGCATAGTCTCACGCTGCTTTTACTTCCTCGTCTTGAGCTATCAATGTCTGCAAATGTTATATATTGGTCTTTGAATAACTAGTGAGTAAATTTCAAGACCATCGCTACCTCGTAAAATCGTCAGAGATATCATGCAACTTACGTTCGAACTCATTAGGAGTCACCTGCAGCATATCAGGACTTAAAAAAATTAAATCTGCCTCCTTTTTATCTGAAAGCATTTTGCATCTTTACAATCCACTCTATATTATAATAACGTAATTACCTGGGCGGTGGGGAAAAAATTATTAAGCTCTCGTACATGTTGAGAGAAATCATTATATGGACTGGAAGCACATTAAACCGAGTACGTACATAGCCTATCTATCAACGAGGCTGTCTTTTTTCCGCGGTGGCCGCGTTATTTAAGGGCGATTAATTGATTCTGACGGGCCCATGTAGTCTTCGCGAATGCTAACATGAAATTAATTTTATTTTTGCGGACGCTTGCGCACACACACGCTGAAACACAGGCTCCGGTGTAAATTCCCCAATTAAGTCATGGGCGCCGTTGTTTTGGTAAACAGGATTTTAGTAAGTAGCGGTTAATTTAGAATACCCCCATTATAATACGAACGGAATATAAATCTAAATTTATTTTCACAGCATTTTCGTGTCGTGTGTATCAAGCAAGAGGATTTTGTCTGCATGTAGGTGCCGCATTTTGTAAATGCATTTCTCGCCATCATTTTGTCGGCCCTTATATTTATAGGAGACGTTCTTTATTGGTAAAAGTTACTTGGTTTAAGAAATATATGGATTCTTCTAAACCATGTTTTTGGAAACAAGTGCATGGTAGCGAACTACAGAACTTTAAGCTGAGAACTACCATGTAATTCGCCAACCAATGTAATCTAATAGTGCTTAAAGCGAAATGGTATCGTTAATCAATAGTTACAATCCAATAGATTTTATATGGACTAATACATGTTAAAATTGTATCCTCATACCTAGGTCTATTCTGCAACTGTAGGCAAATTTGTTGAAATTAATCCGCTAGAGTGTTCACTCAGCAATATGCGAAGAAGTATTGCTTATGTTGTTAGTTTGAATATTGACTTCACGAACTATACCAGAGATTTATATATATTTATTTAAATCAACTACTAATTGCAATTTCTGAAGTATCGACTTGAATGAGTAAGATGTTTTCGTGAATTTTGCCTTCGTCTTATTTTTTAAAAACAATAATAAGATATGTTGGGCAAATTTACTTTATCTAATCATATGTAATCAATCAGACTTTCAGATTTAGTATGGAATAACAGATCCAAATTACGTAGACATGCTTCATACATGTAATCATTACATTTACTTATTACTATCTTCGATATGCGAAACATTTCCCTCAAGTGTATAATTGAAATTTTACTTCAACCCAAAGAATTTATATCTGCCCATATGATAAGAATGAATAATTAAATAAACATTCTAATTTCCTTAGATTCCTAGGTAGATTTGGCCTTTACAGAACCATCTTACTTTAAATGTGCGAAGAAGTAAAACACAATTTTACAAATATCTCCAATATATTCTACATTGTGCTAAATATGTTGGTATTGATATATGTTCAATATGGATTTTCAACAAGTATCAGCCAATGCAATCGAAGTTACTTTACTTAGTTGAAAGGAAGAAATCGATTTTTTCTGGATTTGAAATTCTGTAGAATACTCTGCAAAATACAATAGTTTCAAATATTAATTAATATACATATTGAACAAATACCATATTATAGTAAAATGCTGAAATTCAGGATAATTAAATATTTTAAACTTCTTTGGTATTAGTTATGATGACCGAAAAATACTATTAATCTGTATAACTTGTGAGTCATCCAGAAAATTTGGCATAATATTGAGATGCTTTTTAATAATTCATTTGAAGTTTCTGCGTTAATTTTAATTATTAATTCGTTCCACAACTTCCTTATAGTGCTGCAGTCCGGTAATTTGTGATAGCGAGACTATTCTTTCATTTCTCAGAGCTTCAAGGAATGTTTGCATTCATTAGGGTGACCTTCAGCTAATGTTGAACCAGATGGAATTATATACTGCTCTAATTTTTATCAAATTATCCATTTCATTCAAATATCATTACCGAACCTCCTTGGAATTTGTGGCAATTCTTCATTGGATATTTTTGAAACCAAAATTCGCCTTTTATTATCATAAACCTCAAATTTGGATTCGTTGCTCACAAGAACACTTACCCAATCCTCTTCAGTTTAGTTTCTATCTTCCTTTACAAGGTGGTGATCTTCTAGTAGCGATGCTGTTTGTGGTATTTTTTGCATTTGTTTTAGTTTTATGTAAGTTCGCTGTTTCTAATAGTCGCTTGACCGTAAATGCTGATACAATATTTTACGGCTTTCAATAATAACAGGCTGTGGTTGCTATAAGTCACCGCTTTGGTTTACTGTTTAAGACAGTGGATTGGTCTTTGGCAATGGCTGTTTTTATAGGCTTGTTGAACGCGTGCAATCAAAATTTCTTCTTCTTTTCGACATCTTTCAATTGTCGAATCATACAGCAGTTTGTTTTAACTTTTAGTTTATTTTTGAAATGTAGCGTTCACTTTTACTCTTATTGGGAAGAGTAAAGTGTTGCGGAATATGTCTCCATGTTCATCTCGTTATTTTAATTAGATTACGCAGATAAACTTAACACAACTTCAATGAATAGCGGTTAAGATATAATTGAACTAAATTTAAGCAAACACAATACGCGAGTGAGATATTTCCATAAAACCAAATGGACACGAGGAAAACATAGCAAGGCGGTTGCTAAATTAAAAGTAAACAAGTAGACGCTTTCACTAAAATTTCTAAGAATTTATATATCTATGCTAGCAAATATTGCACCATATGTTAAAACCATGGTTGTATTGCTATGATTGATTCTTTAACATTTTTTCGACAGGTGGTCTTAGTTCACGAGCAATAGTATACCTTTTTGGAGGCAATTTTGTTCCGGGAAGCTAGCAGTTACATCAAATTTAGACAAGAGAACTAATACTGTTTGGTGGTAAACTTCCATCCACATTGTAATATCGATTCAAAAAATAATAATATATCCCAGAAATTTTCTGTCTATGACAATCTACTGTTGCCGCTATGGATTTGGATATATGTGGGTTACTGTGGTTACATCTTATCCTCGCTATACGTTTGAGATCATTAAGCTGCGTGTTTCGATTAATTTTGTAAAATTACACCGCGCCTTCATTAAAACTGATTAATAGAAGAATGGTGTTCTAGCAGCATTGATGACATGTTATCCCAAAGAAGAAGTGAAGTAAATTAAGTTAATTTAAAACTTAAATCAAGGCGATTCTTATGCAGCTTATACAATTACCTACCACCTTGATTGTACTTAATATTATACATCAGTCACATCTTCTCGCTTTATGGCCGTACCGAAATTGAAAACGTTATAGTTTAATTGGCTTTAATAAAACTCAAAACTTTATGTACGCTCCGGAGTATAATCTGCGCGCTTCCCTTCCATCCCGCCCTCGCCAAATTCTCTTCCTCTCTCACTCTTCATTCGCCGGCTTTAATTAAGTTGTAAGTGTGTGAGTGATGTTATCTGTTCACATTTATTGATTTTTCGAATCTCATTTAAATTGAATTTCATTTCATTATCTGATGTTAGAAAATATAATTACGTATTTTAATGACTACAATTTAAATATTTATGAAGCGAATTGAATAAAGAAAACGCTGTCAGAGCGATTGCACGGCGGCCGAGTCAGATGGGGTCCGTTTTTGCTCCGATGTTTTTGTTGTGGTATCACTATGGTCGGTGCCTGACTTATCGGCGGTTCGCTCGGTCGGTATATCTGCGGTTATAATGTTACCGCGACGCGTAAAAATAGAACGTCGACCGCGATTAGTTTGATAATTATTATGCATAGCTGGAAGTGAAATAATCACGCATCAGGTACAAATTTTTAACGAGCTGTTCTCGCAAATTAGAGTGCATATATGCTGACCTATCTGGATTATCGAACTCGTAAACAACATGGCGGATTTTCGACTGAAGAATTAGAAAGAACCACAATAATGAAAAATGATTTCACTACGTTACTAGACCAAACTTTAAAAGTTATAAATAGAATACCATTCAAGAGTGCTCCTTTTAAATTAATTTTCGTTATATTACAAAGTAGTGGTTTATGTAGTTCTTTAAACAATAATTGTGTGAGATGTGGCATCGTCCTGCTGAAGCCACATGTTCTCGATATATGTATCTGCATTCCAAATTCGTCAAGTTATTATGCTTTGATATCGACTTCTGGTAACAGGAACAACACAGCCGTCTATATTTGCAGAGATACTCCACCAGCCCAGAAAACTCACCAGACGTAGTTACTTTTCCAATATACGAATTTACGATAAAATTAAAATTTATGCAAAATTCCGAATAAGCCGGTTTCTGGAATATTTAATTGGTGACAACGGCGATGGATGGATGTTTTTGGATCCTGGACCTGCAAACAACAAACAAAATAGTGGGAGCCAATAACTTATACTTCTCGTATACAGCTACTGACTTGAAGTTTTTAAGAAAAATAACTGAAATAAATAAACGGAAAGGAAAACGAAATAAATAATTAAACAAATGGCAGATCAAAAGCAAAACATAATCACTAAAGTAAAAACAAAATAATTGAATTGGTTTGTGCATACAGTAATGACGGGGAGGAAAACATTTGTAGTTACGAGAGTAATAAATTCGAAGCGAACATGGAAGAGATGTCAGGGAAGGCCGAGAAAGATTCGATATGGTAGAGTAGAGAAAATCGGAAAGAATAGAGGCAAAATGGTGGTGGAAAAGAAAAAAATAGCTAGAAATTCCATGGAGTGGAAGAGATCATTTACTATTGCATTAACAATAAAGATATCCGACATCCGATTTGGGTGTAATGGATACTAGTGGAAGATGAAGAATAGTGCTAGACATATGCAATATCGCATTCGGAACCATCACTACGACGGGTTTTTGCTTTCTTCATCCCTAACCGCAGCACTTTCCTGAAATTTTGTAAAAATTTTTTTAAATGGTCACATGTGATGGACAATTCTTTTCCATATTCTGTACGAACTTCTTCATAACTTTTATCAAATTTAGCATAATTTTCAGGAACAAAGTCTTGAGCGATTACAAATCGCATTTAATTATGAATGTCCTTCACATGTAATTGTGTTTCGTTGGTATAACGAATTTAAAAGAAGACGGATATCGCTTGGTGATGAGGTACGTGCTGATAGGCTCCGTTCTTCAGTTACCGCTGGAAACATTGGCAGAATGAGACGTATGATCTACGAAGATCCAAGATGCACGTATCAAGCGATTGAGGCAGCTCTTGGTGTTGAATTTTCAACAGTAAATTCAATTTTACATAATAATAATCTTCGGATGAAAAAAATTGTTACTTTTTGGGTATCACACACGCTTAAGAATTTACAAAAGGCAGAGTGAGTAAGAAAACGCGAACACCCACCCTATTCGCCTGATTTTTCTGGTTGTTCTTTAACTTAAAGAAATATGTATGTGGTCGACGTTTCACGACTGAAGATCAGATAGATGAAGTAATTCATTAGTTTTTTGGGAACATTCCAAAGGATGACTGGCTTCAAGCATTTATGTTGTGGATGCTTTGGTTACAAAAGTGCATTAATGCAGAAGGTGATAATTTTGAATATAAATAAAATTAATAGTTTTCTTGTATTTCAAAATATATAGCGTGACCCTTGTATACAAACATGTCAGATGGGAACTTCTTGTTGTCTAATGCTATTCAGAACTTTTCAGAACTGCGATACATTTCAATTACAATGTTTCAAAGCACGAGTGTTTTCAACCTATAAGTGGCTGACAAATTTTATTGAATTGTTCATTTTATTGAATATATCGACATTTTATTGGAACTATTAGTTAATAAATAAAATTTTGATTGCTAGCAAATCGGTGCCATCTAGCTACAACTGCGCATAGTATGAAACAAGCTCGGGCTCGGTACATACGTCAATTTCACCGTTTCTCTTATTAAACCGCATATACGACGTGCATGCATGTGCGGAAAGATATTTTACGTTCGACTCGGAAAACATAATGCGAATATAAAAGTCCCGTGTAATGCCGTCCATAAAATCCCTGGTTCTGACAGTGTGAGACTGAATTGTGTTAATTAATTCCTCGAAACGTTTAAGGTGAATTATATGGGAACGGTTTCTCGTTCGAGCGTTCAAGACAAAATATGTATATACATGCATAAATATATGTAGTTATATCTGTGTAGTACATATACATATGTATGTATACGCTGCACAAATACAAAATGCGGCGTCTGAAAAACGCAAAAGGAAATAAAAACTTTGATTGTGTAAGGGATCTTTACGACCTCGTCCTTGTTTCGGTACCTAGATGCGACTCCCTATATCGTATATGTATATTTAAACATTCGAATATACCAGTTACTCTTTTTCTTTAACATTCTCCTTCAATAACGGCTACAGCACCGAAACAGGACCTCTCGTAGAAAATAGTCAAATGATGGGTGGCGTTGCTGAGCGGCTGAGGTTTGTGTGACGCCATGATGGTCGCAAAACGAGGTGGAAGGATGTGCGAAACAATTAATTGCTTACAACCCCAGTTCCCCATGAATTATGATCATGGGGTTTAACTCGCCTAAAAAGTATAAAAAGCGTCATTAGTCATCTTGTTCATTAATGCTCTTCTTTATTGTGAACCTTGATTTTTAATTTAGAAAGCGATCTTTCTTTTATTTCTTACGGCGCTGAGCATTTTTGGGCTGATAAACTTAATAAAGTTTCACCATAATTACAAATACTACAAATTATGGCTCTCATTACAGCAGTAATACTGAAGAATTTCATAGAGTACAGAATATAGTGAGTGTGATTTAATGAAAAGCTCCATGTTCTATTTGTATTGTAAATGTGAGCCAAAAATTAATAAAGCTTTGAATAATTGACACAAATATTTTTCATTCTGTTGTTTGGCCAACGATTTCGACTTACAGTCATATTGTTACCAACGCTTCAAAAAGAACAATCAAAAGAAAGCTATTCGTTTCATTTTTAAATAGGAACGAAAGTTTTGAGAACTAAAAGTGCCGTTTTTTTTCTTTATACTGTCAATGGAGTGTCAGCATCCCGAAAATTCAGATTTCAGTAAAACTACAGGAATTGAAAGAGTAGATTGGTACAAGAAAAACATATTTTTTTAGCATCAGAATCATTTAATTTTGGAGTACAGTCCCCTTCAAAAATTTGCACAATTTTTACATTTTTGTAAATATTACGGAAACTGTAACCAGACTACGTAATGAAGTATGTATACATAATCAAGGATTATATCCAAAAAAAAAACGGCAATGCTCCCAAGTTTGTTTTAATTTCATTATTTTTATTTACCAAAAATAAAGCCCATTTTATGTGGAAAACATTGCTGTATAACAAATTTAGATAATCAACAACATTAAAGATATTAAAAAATAATAATAATAAGTTTGATTAATGTACATATATGTATAATTGCCGTTCTAAATAAATATCATAAAACAATGGACCGCATGAAATAATAGAAACTGTTCACTATTGCTTTTCAAAGAAATAATTATAATTACACCATAATCTGGTATATATATTCAATCAGTTTCAATTAATACCATATTGTCTTCCTGGGGCAGAGCAAATAAAATTAAGAAAGCGTCTAAGAAAAAATAAAAAATATATAGGACACAAATCTTGTATCCACTGAATTCTGTAAAGTGAACATTGAAACTAACGAATATTGCTACCACTTCTAGAGGGAATATTGCAAAACTAGCAGGTTCCTTAAGAATAGTGCATAGGATTAATATTCAAAATTTCAAAAAGTGAGGTAGCGCGATATTTACAAATATTTTTATAAACCAGAGGGTCAACGAAATGATAAACAGTATATTCAGGAATCAACGAACAACCTTACCAATTTGAAGCAAAAGCGCGTATGAATTCTGTGCGATATTAAGATATAGCAGATAAAATCACTAAAATGGTGATAAGGGTGTCACATATCAAGTAAATTGGAAAGCCCTTTTAAAAGAGAAGCCGTTGAAAGAAGGTGAAACAAGAATACATACTGTCGGTCTTTGATGATTTTGGCGAAAAGCATAAGGAACAAGAGTGGCAGTCTATGAAATCGTTCAGTAATGTGAAAAATATGGAACTGATGATAAGAAAGCTGGAAAAAGAAGGAAGCTAGTGTAATTATAATTAATGCAGATAAAATAATCAAAAATGAGGGAGAGCAAGTGGAATTTTTTGCTACTTAACATGCATACTAGACGTGAAAGACGATGTGGAAATAGATATACAAAATAGAAAAAAGGCGCACAAAGTATGTAATGTGAAAACAATTACGATGTTGGAGAAGACTTTAAAGAATAAAGGCTTGAGAAGAATACTTTGACCCAAGTAAAACATTTCAGAAAAAGAACTAACAGAAGCCACATAGAAATAGAAATATTCAGCAAATGTAATAACAAGGTAAGCGTTAACATGGTCAACAGTAGGCAAAAAAGCTGAGTATGACGCCAAAATACATGGAGGTGAGATATAAATAAAGATCTAAGATAAATAAGGTATGTGGGGAAAAGTTTGAGGTACTGTAGCTAAATGCAAGTGTTATGCAAATCCTTTTCGCTCTACCATGAAGTAGAACTAATTTTATGTACGTATATAATCTTCTGAGTAAGGTGGTTTATCAAAACTCCGCTAATCGTCTTTTTCTAAAATTTTGTTCAAAGACCAGTGTTGTCTTCTCCTGCGTATTGGTATTATATGCCCCATTTCGTCCGGGATTCTTCATTATCTTCGCAACCATTATTATTTCATATTATTGAGCAGATGTTTTGCAATACAGTATCTTGCAGGACACAATTATAATATGATATTTATCATTCAACACCAAAGATAATAGTATCTACATTTAGTTCTATAACATAGAGTCACATATTTGGTTTCAAGATCTGATTTCTTGAAACAGATTGTACACTCTCTTTTGCTATTGAAGTGAAGCTTAAAATTGTTGGTAATGACAACCAATATACCTTCTGCTTTGAATTATATGCTGGTTGAAGGAACAATTATGGTACTTTTTAAAAATTACATATGCAATTACGTACAATAATTTATTGGCTAAAAGTACACCGAAATGTTTAACACGTATGATAGCACATATTGGAGGCCTCATTAACTACCCTTCCTTTCATTTAATATGCAGTTCTAATAATTTAAGTTTAACCATTTAGTGTTTTGTTGCTCACTATTCATTTATATAACAGTAGATGCAATGTTAGTATTTACAACATTAACTAGAGTGTCATGTGATTTACCAACTTATTAAAATGTAAGTAAAGTAAGCAAAAATTGATCCAATATCAAATTTTGGAAAGTCCCAGATGAACTTTGATTTCGAGAGTTTATTTACGAATTCAATTGTTTGTAATTTTTGAGTCAAGTAAGCATTTAGTTTTCTTAACAACAGTTAATAGGTTCTTGTTAAATGCTTTAAAACCTCAGACAAGGTAAAAAAAATTGATATAATTAATAATACTATCTATTTTACTTTTTCAATCTCCAAGTTTGGATAAGATATTTATTAGTGGAAACTATACCACTAAGGTATGTATATATGTTCCTTTAAAAGTGTCAGAATTGTCTGGCTAATAGCTTCTTGACTTTATTCGATAAAAGGAGTAACTAACTTTGAAAGGAGTGACTAATATGGTATTGTATGTAAAACAAATGTTTTTTTCTATGTACATGTCTTTTGATAATAGTGGCGTAACATTATTTTTTAAATGATTGTTATGATTTTTGGAAGACGTTAGATTAAGCAGAAAATTATGACTATGCTTTGTATTTCCCGTGGTTTTAACGAAGTAAAGGGACTTGTGATTGAATGAGGTAGTAATATTTCCTTTGGGATTCTTTTAGTTCAGTTATCTCCTAAATTATAATACACAAAACGATAAGAGATAGATGAATTTTGTTTTATTCTCATAATTTTTATTTCAATGTATACCTTACAATACTTATTGTATTTCTTAAACGAAACTGTTTCAAAAGAAACATTTTATTCAAGCATTCAATAATAGAATGCTTACAGCAAATACTTATCTGTATTGTACGTGTACATCCACATAATTTCGAACGTGGTCTGAATTTATTGGCGGGGTATACGTGATACAATATTGATTGGGCTAATGAGAGCAGGTGGATGCCCTTTACGTCTAATAGACACAAGACTACTTGATCAAAATAAACTATTCAGCGCACGAGTTAATTATTTTAGTGATCCGGTTAATCAACAGACGAGCCAGATTGTATAATAATGTGTAATGTATTAATTAATTTCAGTATTATGTCAAATTAAGCGGCCAGGGCTCTGTGTAAACACATTACGGTCTGAACACACGCTATGAAACTTTGATGCTCCTGCTAGTGACGGGGCAGAGCTATTTTTGGCCGTTAAGCATCTATACCGTCGTCCTTTTGGTCCTTTGATACTGAATTTATTCAAGGAGTGTAGGTGTAGGTCTCAGCGTTAGTATAGATCTTTTGAGAGAGAACATTACTGATTGGCGGTAAGAATTCTTTTCATATTTCTCAACTCAAACCCCTAAAAATAATTGTATAATTATCGGATAACACCTCGTTCTATTATTTTTATCATATTCTTTAATATTTGTCTTAAAATAGATTAATAGAAAGTGTTAAATTAGATGGTTTGACAAAAACCAAATTTTCGAAATTTCTTGGGAAAGCTAAATTTACTGTCCTTTAATTTCTTTGATGTTGATTAAGAAACACATATCGAACATTGTGGAATAGCCTTTTGTTTCTATTTTCATTGAAAATAATCCATGCTATATTTTAGTATGTAATTTTTGCATCAATTTGCATCAACAACACAATCTAATTAAATTAGTAAGTAATTACATTCATTATTTTTAATATTGATAGTAACCGAACCGCACGGTACTCCGAAAGCATTCGTGTTTGGAGCCTGAATATGTATGTACGTATGCATATATAATTCTTCGTTTAATTTACTAAGAAGGAGCACTCATATCCAAGCAGTGATACAACACAAAAATGTAGAATAAAGATTGCAAACAGTAACCTATATTATACAAACTAATAGATTATTGTCTTGAAAGCGTGGTGGATAAAAGTTATCAGCAAAATTATTGTATATTATTTGAATAAAATAAATACTGCAGTGATGCGCAAGCACCCAAAAATATCAGGTGGGCATTCACTGACCAATATTTTTCAAGTTATCATGTGATCCACGGATTTACTTGCTTTGCTTGCCTAAATGTCTTGACTGTTTTCATCCTGTCGACTGTACATACTGTGATATCCATGCACAGGAAAATAGTTTCAACTACTTTTTCTACTAATAAAAATGTTATGGGGAGATGCAATGGGAAGTATATATGATTGTACTTGTAATGAATTTTAGATTTCTGGGTGTACCCACATCAGTTAGTAACCCATTTTTATTTACTTCAAGGCTTGCAGATAACAATACCTCATACAAATACCGATGGACAACATGCATCCCTAACTGGATCTTTACGGGTCATACTTATTGATTATGTTAGAATGGGGTTTACACCATTCAAATTTAATTCTTTTGTAAATTATACAAGATATAACTTTTTGTTGACAATGTCACGATTTTTAATAGAATGGCAATAATTTTGTAGTGCAGAATAGTAAAATTTTCATTACTGCGTGAAGAGCAGCAATGAAAGGGTAGTGCCCGTTGGTTAAGTTTGAAAGATTCAAAACATATTTGTAGGAATGTAAAAGGCAAAACCAATTGAAAATACAAAATGACCCGAGCATCCGAAGCAATTAATAACGCCAGAAACGCAGAAACTAGAGGAAAAGAATGTTTAATTTCGTATCTTTTTTTTGTTGTGAACGGCCCAACGCAACATAAGCTTTTCAACTTGTTATAACCGCAGGAGCTTTAAGGTGTAAGAAAATGTGTGTAAGGTATGGCCTTGTTACTGCATTCCCTGGTCGTAAAGGATGAACCACCGTTAATTATTTTCCCAACAGCGAATAGTGAAACATGTCAAACCAGTCCGAGAAAGTAGCGCTACTATACCTGCCGGACGTTGGTTTAGAATGCACAACACCTGAGTTGTAAAATTCAAGTGCTGGCCTTCTTACCACTGGACCACCGAGCCGATAAATTTAAATCAGATATTGCGATGTTATACGAAAGTGTAGGATTTGCTTTAGCTTTCAGTTCTTATCTTTCAGAATATATCCTCTAGCTAGACATTGTCATCGAATGTAATGTGGGAATTCAAAACATTTGGCTAAAACAATAGGACATGAGGTAGACTGTATAGCTTCTATCCATTGTCATAGGGTTTTGTATTCTATTATTTTAATCAGATAACAGTTACTCGCAGAACCATACAAGATAGACCGTAATATAAGGTAGAACAAATATAGCCTCTTGTGAAATGACAGACAGATTGCTGGATTAGCACCTCGTTATTTCTTAGCAGTGTACTTTAGAAGATTTAACTCCTTTTCATACGACTTTTGTTAAATTTAATGATACTCCTTCTGAATAACATACTTTCTTATACGCAAAATATGTTCTCAATGAAAGTTTGAAATAAAAGTTCATAGTTAGGAAAAAGAATGACGCAGTTTTAAAATGTCGACAACTATACAAATCCGGATCTGCTTATCCATTAAAATTCTATTAGCTGTATATCTCATGGCCTTAATCACGGCGATTGCAATCACATCTCTTTCCGACATGCGATTACGTGACGCGTTGCACTTTGTTTGTTCTTATTTGGCGAGTTTTCTCATTTAGAAAAAAAAAATAATAAAAGAAATTCGCAATCAGGAGTAACATTAAACGAGCTCACGATTTGCGGTTAGCTGGTTATAACTTTAGTTGTATTGGTAATTGGAGATAATTTTGTCAATCACCCTATGAGGATAGTTGTTATGTGTGTTTCGAAGTTTGCTCTACTTTAATACAATGTCATTATTTTCACATTAGGGGGAGGTGAAATTTAGACGGGCTGAACGTAATACAGGAAAGTCTGAAGTTGTAAAAAAATGTTTGTACAATATGAATGCGTGAGTGAAAATATCCTAAGAACGCTAAGAATATTAGTAATTAGTAATTAGATCTTTTGTGAATGCTATTTGGAATAGAAACAGTAACGATCTACGTTGTGACAAGTTTTTTTATATCATCATTAAGTAATTGAACGTAAATACTACGTAAATACAATATAACAATTCCAGGAAGGAGAATATTAGTGTTAAAATCGCAAGCGAATTTTGTTGGAAATTATAATGCTTGATTGTAATGAAATTGTAGCGAGTACTGTATTTGGAGAAGATTCAGATATCTTAAAGCAAACAACAAGAGATTTAATGAAAAACACATCTAAAACTAGATGTTAAGATCAAAAAAACGAACATGGATAGAGAAGGAATTGGAAAACGGGGAAGAGGAAGAAGCAAATGTAAGCTGAAAGCTGTTACATCCAAAATGATTTATATCTATGATTTGACAAAGTGTAAAAAAGAAAGCAAGCAAATAAGAGAAAAGACAAATGAGGAAATGAAAAAAGTAAACAAAGTTAAAATTGGACGTAGCAATATTACAGTGAAGATGGGACAAAAGAGAAGGAAAAATCATGATAAAACTAAATCAAAAAACAAGCAATTATGAAACAAACAACGTCAATGGACAAAAAGGAACACAATAAGACAGCAGGAACTAAACATTAGAATATGAAATGTGAGTTGGAGAAGAAATTTCAAGCCAAAATGCTGGGCATCTTGGAAACAAAAGTAAAGATTTCGAGGCAAAAGTTAAATTCACTATATCATATGTCCAATCTGGGGTAAACGTATTTTATAGAGCGAAGGAAAAGGTACCTGTAGTTCTAAAAGGGGTAGCAAACAGAAGAGCAATTAGTTTTACACAGATAAATTCAAGAATTATATTGAATTTAGAATTAGAATTAGAAAGCAAAATATCTATAATACAGACCTATGCACTGTTCGAGGGTACAACGGAGAAGGAGAGGGAGAAATTTTACGAGTAGTTACCAGAAACTGTAGAAAAATAAAAGAACGTCACAAGGCCTTAATAAAAATTAGAACGCTGGGTAGGGAATGATAAAGACAAAGGACCTGATTACACAAGGGATGTATAGATGTCGGTTTAACCAATTATACCTTCTTAATAGTTAGGCCGTTACTTTAAGATCTATTCTAGTCAAATGAAAAGTTACGAAAATTATATATTAAATATGTATATGTATCACTTTTTAACACAAACTTTAAACATTCACCTATTCAATGTTTAGTCAATTATATACCCAATTGCAGATATATTTTTCGTCACTGTTTGGTTCACGCCGTTATTTTTTATTTTGGTTGATGTTAGAAGTTGGAGGCGAAGTACCGTCAGTACTCCCTCTTTATGAAATTTTAAACACAGATATTCAATCTGTACAGGTTTCTTTCAAAACTTTTACAGATATCTACTTTGGGTATCCTTTAATAACAAATTATTCACAATTTTTCTTGTTTAAAAAAAAGAGTCCCTTCAACAAAACTTGCAGAGGAGACGTAAACTTTACTATCGTTTATTATATATATATCGCTTTTCGTAAACATATTTCTTACATAAATAAATATTTCAAAATTTCATCTTTAAAAGACGTTTAATATATGTACAGTACTCACACATTTCAATTCCATTGCATGATTATGCATTATTCCGAAATTGTACTCATAATCTTCGAAATTTCTCGTACGACGAAAGGATGGCACGACTGGCAGCAATTTCCTTTATAATGTGACACATATCGAGTATGTGTGTGTGTACTGAGTGGCCTACCATACAGACGAACAAATGCGTTGCCATGGATATAAAACAAAAGTAGAACAGAGAGATGAAGATCGGGTCCAAAGTGAGACACGTTGGCATCTTTTCTCCTGAGGAAGAATAAGTCGTTATTTTTCTCATATATCTCCGTAAGTTTATAAATATCTTCGTATTATATCCAATAATAAAGTATATCAGCTGATGCTACATACAAAATTTGGAAGTTTCGGACACTTACGTTGGAAGCTGAAGGCCAGTCCATCCTAAAGCCGAGCCTGTGAGTACGATTTCAAAGGTTATAGACGTCGAATCTTCTTACGTTCTTCAAAATTATTTCTACCTATATTCTTTCGATCCCATATTTCGTTTCGTAAATTAATTAGAATATTTCTACTTTAGCTAGTCAGGGATTGCCTTAGGTTTTCTGTAAAAACATTTTCTTTAGTAAAAAAGCGGTATATATAATTTTTTTTTATTTGTCAATATATTTGTTTTTTTCAACTTTACATTTGGTATTTTAATTTAGAAAACATTTTCACTTAATTCAAAACAAATAAGTCAAAATTTTAATTCAAGAAACCAAGTTAAAAAAATATAACGAGCCTGAGATTTTCTACCACAATATGCAGAAACGAAATATGAATTAGAATAGGAAAACAATGAATTTTGACGAATTTTAAAATTCTAAGTCATAATAGTGCTCATACATTCGTACTGTATTTTAGGTATCCTGGACAGCAACTCCACAATTGTATCCCATACCGTTTCAATTTATTTTGAAGATTTAGAAAATTTCTACTTATTGGGAGATAAATTGAATTTTTCTTTGAAGAGACAACTTCAACATCGGTCAGATTGACGCTATTATTTTATTACTCGCTCTTCCCGGGGGCAATGTTACATTCGCGGTTTACTAAATTTGTTTATCTGGTCGATAGACTGCACAACATACATTCTTGATGGAATGAAATTAATCACTAATAAAACTCGCAAGCGTGCTATTCCTTCCACGTACGAGAATTATGAAAACAGTGTGTATGTTAATTCGAGATGATAAATTATAGACAAACGCGTGTGAGTGCAGTAAGTTTCGCATCATTGGAGATAATTTCGCGGAAATTAAATTTAATCGAGAAATATATTCTTAAGAATAATTATATATATATAGATTACGATGGTGGATTTTACGTCTCCACTGTACACGTTGTCTAAAAAAACTTTTTTTAAGTTGAATTATAAACCAAATGTCCGTAAATAGTAACTAAAGTAGATAATTGAAACATCCAATACACAGAAAGAAAACTGCATGAAATAAATATAAAAAAAATAAATTGAACATTAAAGAAGACGGAGCCCTAACGGTACTTTGTCTCCAACAGCAACAAAATATAATAATGGCGTGAACCACCCAATATCAAGAAAAATATTTAAAAATTAATAAAATTTTAGAAAAAAAAACATTGAATTAATGTTAGTTCTAAGTTCTTGGAATAGCTTTTCTGTCCTTCATTTACTGAGAATCTGTCTAATCATTCAAGCCATTCTAATTCCATCACTCACTGCAGTTTTTCCTATATTCGGTTTTGGTTTAGTAAAGATAATTTTAGAACCTACCCTTTCTAGACTATTTGCTGTTTTGTTGCTTGCTATGTACCTGTGCCCCAGCCACATCAGTGCAACTACATTATGCATATACAAGTTCTTTAGGTTCTGCAAACATTACACTGGAAGATAGTGTCTCAAACTTTCACTGCCATTTGTCATACTCCTAACGGTTGTGGGGTTCCGCCGTGTTACTAGGTTTTTGTCCCTGACGTTTCGCCAACAACTGCGGTTCGCATTTTCAAAGGTACTGACCTGTTCGCGAAACGTCAGGGACAAAAAACCTTGTAACACGGCGGAATCCGACAACTGTTACGACTTTTACACTGGAAGGTTTAATAAGTTCCATTCTATTCCAGTCTGGAAGTGGTTTAACGGTAAATATCATAGCAAACCAATTCGGTTTATATGATTCCTGAATATCTATTTTGGAAAGGTAGTCGAGACATCCTGTTGTATTGGTAATTTTGAAGCCCTTAATGTATGTACAGATAGAATTGGAGTCCACCCGTACACTCGGGAGAGTCGGGGAGCCCCAATTCTGTATCCCGTAGAGAAAATTACGTTTACTATTATAAAAACAATGAAGTTATCACCGTAAAGAAATTACAAATTTAACTTGCAGAAGCTTTAATTAGTTTTCTCATATGAAGTTTTAATTAAATTAGCAAAAAATATATAGCTTCAATATATATCTATGTATATGTGTATGCGTATATTGTAAAAACTTTATTTATACAAACTCTCATGAATAATAAATTAACAGCTTTCTACTCTCCGTCTTCTTCCAACGCGTACGAAAGCGTGCATAATATACAAAGCTGGTTGGGATATTGAACCTTAATGTAAAAACTTTGTCAATTTCACGGCCCAATTATGTTTCAAATAAAGCATTTACCCGACTTTGACTGACGTACAGGTTTCATAATGGGTGCCATTATGCGTATACTTATATTAAAATCTAACTTGCTTAATTATATTATGAGTCAGCTGTATATTGACAACATCGCGCTAAGTGTTATATATAGGTATATGTTGTACATACGTATTTTGGTATCTGCGACGATGGCTCCCTCTAGGTCTTCACTCTCCGCGCGAACGAAGATTTGTCTATCCGCTTCTATGCGTGTGTATGAAATTCTTCGCGAAACTATCCTGTCTGCCCGTAATTAAGCTCATTTAATTAAAATGACAGCGAACTAACACCGTGTGTCTTCGCATAAATTGAAATTTCATGTACCTTCATTTTGCAGACGCGTTGTAATAATAATGACGATGCAGATATTGACCTATTTTACTATACGTTGCATTTATCTTATATTACTTCAGACACGTGACCGTTTAAGACGATTAGGAATCTTTGATCTGGAATGTTAAGCTATTGTTTATGTAAACTAGTTTGCAATGGAAAAACTTATTTAGCTTGTAGGTTGAGATTATTGAATAAGGAGCAAGCAAAATGTGCTCCTGCAAACTAATTTTATAAAGGTTTTGGATGGGTGTTTGTACCCACAAGGGAATTATTTGGAAGATAATGGAGGTGAATAAAACGTTGGTGTTTTGCAATTTTATATATGGTTATCTATCGGTAAGGTTTGGGTACCGCTTCGTATGCAAATTTATGTTCAAATTCAAATTTGAATCTTTTTAATTTCTGTTCAGAGAATTTAGATAGTCAAATTCAAAGAGAGAGAATGCAGCATGAATCTCGTCTCTTTATTTATATACATAACCCTCTTGCTGCCACTTACAAGAAAATGTCACAACGCTTTGATGCTTTATCTCAAGGTATGCTCAGAACCAGTTTTTATTACCAGAAAAATGCGCATAGTACACCTTCCTATATTGTAATTAAAAATATGAAATGGGGGAAAGAATTTGAAATTCCCTAAATATGAGAATTTCTTTTAAAACTATTTGGTGGTAGGTATACTTTATAGCGAACCGTTTACCCATAGCTTTATATTCTTTTGAATTTCAGGGTTGGAAGCTCTTGTATACAATAGAAAGACATAATCAAGAGGACCATGCTTCTTTTCGAATTATTGATGTTAGTTATAAATAAATTTGGCTGTTAAATGCCAGTTTGAAACTTCAAATTCAACAAGTTTGACAACTCAAATTATGCTTGATGTTTATTAATGATTAAATATAATAATAATTTATTTAAAGCATTATTATTATTATTGATTTAGATTACTACATTAGCCATTTATGTTTGTAATCGAAACGTATCTTCCTCCTTAATGCCAACTATACCAAACGTTTTCCAATCAATCAAGTTTCAGTCATTAAAAGATTTAACTGTCAATTTTAGTTATAACCAATACAAAAATAATTCAAAAGCGTTCGTATTATATATATATAAATTTAAAAGAAAACACATAGAGGTCGGAAAACTAGGCAATATGCCCATGCATTTAAGATAACAGACTAATAGTGATTTGACTTTGTAATATAATTTGCCATAATCTAATACTAAAAGCACTTAAAATATTGGTAGCTAGTGTATACTGTATCTAGTGTATCTTTCTTTCGCGAATTCGTTTCTATTCCCTTGCTTTATAGAGCTATACATGCTTGCTGAAAAAGGGTGATGATTGTGGGTTAATAACTAGTGCTTATAATGCTTAGCATCAACTACGTTGGTTGGTTTTAAGAGTATTGACTAACTAATAGCGTATATTTCGCATAATACAATGACACTAGTCGACAAAGAAATGGTTTCTTAGATGAAAATGTGTAATGCTAAATGAATTTTACGTAATGAACACGAACATGGCCTTAAAAAAAGTTATTGGCTCTTGTTGCAGAGATAAGAACAGAATTTTGCGTCATATTACATCATCGTTTTATTCAAAGAGTGTCTATTAAGGGCATCGCGAAAGTGATTGTGCAAGGAGAAGCCATTTCGTCCATATGCTTCGAAGTGGGGCTTCAGAGATTGTAAGTTTCGGGAACTAGAGATGAAAAGAAAGTAGAAGAAAACAGGTTAGGACACCTCTTGTCAAATGACGGCAAATTTCCTGGGGAATGATAGAGCTAAAACTGGTTGAAGATATGTTTTATTTTATGTATTCGGTTGTAATATGTTCTTAAGGATTCACTTGACTTCGCACGATTGTGTAACTTGGACATCACACAAATTGTGTGGTGCTACTGCGATACAATTAAAGCTTTCCGATTTATTGATAATTTACGAGACCGCTGTTTGAATTAAAGGCTTTTCATCTCTAAATTATGCATGTATATTTTACGATGAGTATCACATAAAGTGCGCATATTTATAAGGTAATGCAGTGGTAACAAAGCATGTCTATGTGGATTAAGCATTATTATGCTATGAAGCTACACAATGGAAAGCAAGCTAAGTTAATATTGTATAACTATTTATGAAGTATTACACTGCCAACGTATACATAGCAAAAATTGCAAATTTAAAAAGGGCGCAAACTAATAAATCCTTCAAAACATTATGCATCACTTTTATTGTTCGATTAATTTTGTTTGTGGTGTTTTAATAATTTATGAAATTGAAGTGACCACTCTCAATATCGCTATAACTTTATAATAACGCCTCCTATGATGTTGCTAACTAATTTCTTATTGTTAGACGGACGAATGAAGATGTTATTCAACGTTGTGTCTCCATTGTTGACGAAAGAGCAGTGAAAAAGTGGAAAAAGGAGCGAGCGGTACTCGAAGTGATCTCGACGTGATATGCAAACATCAAGTGTCGTCGACGTCCACGTCGTTGTCGCTTTTAGACTTCGCGGAGCGATGTTGACGATCGGCTTACCAGGATTCTCTTATTTCTTCATTAGGTCTCATTTTCATTCTGGATATCTTCGCCTGTTGCTTGTTGCTGCTGATTTGTTTCAATAACGCGCTTGGCTAGACTCCCGGAATGGGTATTCGTAAGCTTCCAAGCCGTCGAACGATTAGAAGCGGTAAGCGCGCCCTCTGTCGGGGAAGCGATTTCCGAACGATTGTCGCTTAGTTCAGAGGAAATTGATTGATTACTTGTTACTTGAACTTTTATCATCGCTGTTATAAATTAAAGTTTATTCCGTAAGTTCACACTTCTTTCTCTTCTACACTATTTTGCGTTAGATAAGGCTACACATTTATCGATGTGTACTCGTTAATATTTGTTTGCATTGTTGTTATTTAGTAGATATTTCATAATATTGCTTTGTTCATGTAGAATAACATTAAGAAATTATATTGTTTTTAGTCCTCAAGGCTTCTGTCAGTTCTGTTCAAGTAAATATACCTTGAAAACTTCTTTATTTGAATTCGTTGTATTTTTGATTTTTTCCTACTTTTTATACGTTTCTATCAGGTCCTCTATATACCCCTGTGTCTTTTACTTGTTCAGCTAATTTGTTATTTATAATTATATAGTCTATTATCATTCTCAGTCCTCTTGCCGTCCAAATATATTTGTGAATGAAACTGTTGGCAGCAAGTCTTAAAATATTATTCCATTTGTCTCCCTTGTCGATATTTTTAATAAATATTTTTATCATATATTTTTTCCTGTAGGACATGTACAAATATTTACGGGCCTACATTATAACGTTCTAATCACTTCCTAAAACAAATTAAAGTCCAAAAACGAAGAAACTTCGTGTGTAAATGTGCTTACGTTTTCGGAGAACACCACTAATTTACATATTCATTGCTAAACGGTACGGTTTAGGTTCTGCCTGTCGGAACCGTTTGATGCGCGGTTTCTTAATTGCTTTTTGCAACGGAAGACAGATGTACGTATGTACTCTATATATATATATAGCAAGAAACTCGAAGCTCGAGCAAGTTATGAAGTCATTTAGGTGTTTCATTGTGCGACCCCATTTGTCCGCTTTATACGGAAAAACACATCAATAGCTGACACTTTTGCAATTACGGACGTGAAAGTGGTTTAAACCGTGCTATGTTCGATTGGGTTTTTGCGTACCGCTACGTGCGTGTATGTGTGACGGGTTGGTATTAGGTCTCGGGATAATAAAGCGATTTGTTTAGTCTGCTCTCGATATCGTTCTAACCGGCCACTGCTGATGTTTAAATTATTATGATTACATATGTCGTCGTCTATACAATTTAATGATGGTTATTGAGATCATTAATGTAGTGTAATTTTACCATTCGCTAATGATATTGGTTATAAATCGTAATTTGTGGGTATTATGTTAATCTATGATTAATATCGATCAATATACTAGTTTTCTTGAAAGAAGTATACGATAGCTTAAATCTCCTAGTGGATTTACAGTGACCCACAGTGAAAACGATGCAATGGTGTATAATTTGGTAAGAGACTGAACATGTTAGGAAAAGTAAATTAAATATAGTGGCGGCTACACAAATAGCACAGGTATCAATTTTCATATGAATTAACCGCTCAAGTTGTTCCCGTTTAAATTTTTATTAAACTAGTGTGAGAGTCCCCGAGGAGGTTGCGTGCACTTCCCTTAGCTTGCAGGAACAATAATACACCATTCAATGAAAAAGAAATATTAGTTTCATTTTTCTAGCAGGCACATAAATAGCATAGTTGTCAGTTCTGTAGCGGAAGCTTATCATAGTGTTATGGTTCGAGCTATTTTGTACCAAAAAGTGATATACTTACCATTTTTAAAATTAACGTGTTATTAATAACAAAAATTTAAGTGTTAGTAAAGTAAACGTTGCACACCAGAGAAAAGAGAGTTCACGTAAATTAATACAAAATGCGATAAAGCATATTCAGACGGAATAAAAACTTTAGAAACCAAGAAACGGAAGATTAGGCCTCGTAAAACAACCTTATGACATGACAACCTTATTCGCCGATTAACTCAAGAAGATCCTTTTCTTTCAGCTACACAAATAAAAACTGATTTTTATAAAAAAATTGATATTAATATATCGAGAAGAACAAAACGACGTCGTCTGAAGGAATTTAACTTACGTGGTCCTATTGCAGTAGGGAAGCCACTTGCGTCAAATAAAACCCGTCAAAGAAGATTGCAGTTTGCGAAAATCCACAAAGAAAAGCCGCTTTTTTCTGGAAATCTGTACTTCGGGTAGATGAGAGCAAATACAACCGACTTGGGTCTGACAAGAAAATGTATGTACGACGTTCCATCAATCAGAGGTTCAACCCTTGGTACACTATAAAAACACTGAAACACGGTGAAGGAAGTGTTATGGTATGGGCTTCTATGATATGGTGTCGTGTAGGGCCTATACTCAGAAATACAGGAAAAATGGATCAGTATGTATATTGCAAACATTTTAGAAAACGTGGTGCAACCATATGCTGATGAATTTCTTCCAGTGACCTGAAGTTTAATGCAGGACAATGATCCCAAACATACGGCGAGGACCGAGCGAAACAGATGCGAGTGTTAGAATGGGTTGTGCAAAACCCTTATGTAAACCGCAGAAAATCTATCGGGGGATGTTGAGGTTATTATAAAGATAAAGTCTAAATCTCCAGACATTAGACGGATTATGGAATACTATTGAACAAGCCTAACATAACGTTTCTATGGAAGGATGTCAAAAATTAGTTGAAAATGTGCCGAGAGGATGTGCAGCAGTGTTGGCTTCTAAAGGGTTTCCAACAAAATGTTAAATGTAAAAGCATAGAACAATTTAAAAAAGGAAATAATACAGTATTTCGTTATTGTTATTAAGTATGCCATTCCTATGCCCACTTAAAAAATAAGGCAGTCATTTTTTAATTTGTTTATGTTGAAGTTTATAAAATACATTTTAGGTAAGCTAAGTTAAAAGCACTTGTTAACTTGTATATCAATTCACCCATATAAGTTTACCTGTGCTATTTATATGGCCGCCCCTATATATTATATCTACTATTCCTGAAATACATTACAAAATTAAGTCGAACATGTAGGAATTCTAATCAGTTAACATTACAGCGGTTACATATCCAACATCACAGTGAAAATGATACAGCCCAGTACACAATTTCTATATGATAGATATTAGATGGACGTATACTTTACCTCTATCTGTTACAACTGTGAAGTGCGATTTTATCACAAGCAGCTTATAATTTAGAATAGTACAACATGGAAGAGTGAAAATTAGAAATTTTTCAAGTCAACCAGAAATTGCAAAAATTTTACATAGAACTGCATCCACGATACAGCATTGAACGATACAATTGCGAAAACAGAGTGAAGAACAAATGTAAAATAAGCCTAAAATATATTTAAGGAGCATGACAAGCGCTGGATTATTAAGATATAATCTATTGTTGAGTGCACTTAAGTTAACCCTGGAGGTGAAACGTGTTCTGGGAAATACTGTAGATGCAGAAACAGCTCGAAGAACTCTGGGCCGCGCCAATAGCCAGGAAAAAACGTTTATAAGCGAGAAGGATAAAAGAAGTCGCTTACAGTTTGCATTATAGGATCAAAATAAAGACTGAAGAAAACTGTTTTATTCTTCTATGAGAGTAAATTTGGTCTTTTCGTCTCAGATGGGAAATGTTATGTGCGGAGGAAAACGAATAAAAGATTATAACCGCAACATTTAAAACCAACAGTTAAACATGGAGGTGAGCATCCAATGATCTAGGGATGTGTTGCTGCTGCTGGTGTTGGAAATCTTCATTTTATTGATAGGTTTATGTACTTAAACATCTATAAACAGAATTTAGTGTCTCGTGTCAGGAAACTTGACACAGAAGATGATTTTAGATTTTACTAGGTCAACGACCCAAAACATTCTTCGCGTGTGGTCCAGGAATGGTTGGTATATAACTGCCTCAGTACGGTGAAAGCTCCATCTCAGTCACCTGACAAACATTATTGAAAATTTGTGCCTTATTCTTGAAGCAAAAGTGCGTAGTCATCACATATCCAATAGGAATGATCTAAAAAATGCTTTGTTGCAAGAATGGAACAGTATTTCGCCAGATATGCATTCTATTAGCTTTAATAGAATCTGTTCCAAATAGATTATAATTAATTATGAAATCTAAAGGAAACGCAACTAAATATTAATTGTTTCTTTTTTACTTTCAAAAATACTTAATTGATTATTATTGTAGGTGCACCATTTTCATTGTAATGTTAAATATGTAACCGCTGTGACGTTATCTGAAAATTCATACATCTTCGAATTAGTTTGTTTTATTTTTGTAGCGTATTTCAAAAACAATAGATATAATATATTTGATTTACTTTTCCCAAATAATTACTTTACCCAATATTTTCAGTTTCTAACCAAATTATATACCACTGCATCATTTTCACTGTGAGTCACTGTACATGTAGAACGTAACTGTTTTTATCTGTCTACGGCCTGTACGACACATTATTTATTACGCTGCCTAGCATTTTTGGAAATATTTTATAAATTTGCTATATCAACAAATGATTGATCTTATAGATATTTTTGTAAAAGAAATAGAGGCGTATTTGGCTATATTTCCATTTAAATACTTTCAATAAGGCCTTCATTTGGATTATTTTTGAGATGTTAATCAACATTGTTCCTAGAGACATTGGAATATGGGACCGTACACACAACATTTTTTATGAAGACTACCGCGTAACCATTTACAAATTTTCCGGGTATCGAAAAATAAAAGAACGAGCGTATATTGCGACGGTAGTAGCGTGTTGCTGTCATATAATTAGCACACGCGACTTCTTCAACGTCATTCCGGGTATGATGTATCATCATCGATTCGACAACTGATAAACGAGTCATATACATTTTACGTTGTTAAAACAATAATATGAGTGGATTATAAATGGTCTACGTCAAATGATTTTGTAATTGATGGATTTGGGTATGAACTGTGACTGAACGGGTAAACGTATGTGTATGTGGAACTGTACGTGTGTTAAATATTGCTGGACGTAATTTACGGTTCTTACGTCTGAATGGCTTCGCACCTAGTTTGTACGTGTACATATAATACACTGTGAGTGCATTTATGCTGGATTGTACGTATTAAATTTGCACCTGGTGGGTTGCAGCTTCTTTCTGTCTCATTATGAATGTTAATATGTTTGACATTACAGTGACAAGTTTATGTTTTTAACTAATAATAGGAATTGTTGTATTCAGACTACACAGCGAGATCCTAAAGTATCTCCTCTCGCTTTAAGTTTTCAACAACAGCTGCTGTTATTAAAAAAAACCTTGACCTTTATTTCTGATAAATTAATTTCTAGTGATATCGGTAGTTTAATACTGTTTCTATTGAAGCGATGTCCAGACTGTTGTGTTAAACAGAACATCTTGTATATATTCACATTTCTTTTGTTTAAATAAGAGAAAAACAAAGCAAAGTATGTTATACTTTAAATCAAACTACGCCCCATGGACCAACACGAACCGGCGAGCACCACCAATGAGCACCTGTGGCACTCCATAAGATGGCGGTGTACTACATGATTGAAATTTGCGCTTAATTCAAAGCTACAGTGTGTAGGTATAATGAGCTAGCTCCGTCCTGGTCCTTAGAGCTTATTGGGAGACTCATTGTGGTCCTTAGGCTAAAAAGCCTGGACATCCCTGGTTCGAATTAATGCTTTGGTGATACAGTGGTAAGAGACATGGTGGCAGTGTTGGCTGGCGGTATCAGTGCTTGCTCGAGTTACTATCTGCTATTGAAATAGTTGACAGCATTTCACCTTTCACGGCGAGTGGTTAAGATTCTGGAATATTTTACGCACATTAGTTACGTCAAAGAGTCCCGCAATCTGAAATGGCTTGGGACTCCGTTTGGCTGCTCACCACACAACTAAAATATAGTCACACATGTACATCGAAATATGCAGGTACAGCGGTATTGGCAATATGATCTTGTTTTGTACACAGTTGATTAGAGAAGAGCACCAAATTGTCTTCTGTAATATCAAGTGCCTATGTAAGACCTAAGAAAGTGTAACATTCTAGCGTAGTGTGAATAATTCGAGACCTTTGTAAACATTTGTACTTAGTCTAGTATCTTTGTACTTTTAGTTCTAAAGGTGTTAAATATTCCTTTTTGAAAAACTTGTGTTTTGAGCGACTAATTACAACCGGTGTACATAATATATATACTCTACCCTTTCTAGATATTCGTAGCACAGATGGTAGTGTAGATCCTTGGATTTTCCAAGTTTGTATAAATAATATTTCTGGACTGAATCTTCCGTCAGAGTCCGTACCAATAGTCTGAAAGATAACAGTCCTTGCTGCACTTTGGCGAGCACAAAATAAATTGTGTTTACCAGTCTTTTGGTACTTCTTGATTGGTCATTTTGTAAATCATCGTATGGTTCTGGATCTCCAATGAATTTGCGGTTGCATTTAAACTTCGGCATGTAATATCTTTTGATTAGTTCTTTATATTCTAGCAAAATCTCTTGTTTGTTATCTTGAGCCGCTGGTTAAGAGATGATACCATATTTCTGTTTATTAATATTTGAATATCAAGATTTGTTGTGGATTTATTGTTCCTACTCTTTAGATAGCAAATGGACATTTGGATCCTATTTACGTTTGAATTTGAAGATAGTTTTGGTCGTTAGTAGCCGCTAAATTATAACTATGTAATTCCAAAAATAACTGTTGCCGTTTCCTATGTTTAGTAGCTAATTGCATTTATACATCTTGTATGTGTACTGATGGACACTATTAAGTAGCATGTATTTCACTATTCATCGTTAATACACTCTCCTTTGAATTATTTAATAATAGCAAAAATTTAGTTTAGTTATGTACTATTGCCATACAGTTGGATGGTATTTCGCCTTACATTGTCATATAGACATGATGGAAATCATTATACCTTGATATCAGTGAGAAACAAGATCTTATGCTTTAAAGCAATTCAATTTACATTTCCGACTAGTTATCTGCTTCAATCAATTGTCTCTCCAGTTAGGTTCTGAGCACTTGGATTTGATTTGTAATTAAATTATGCTCTGCGTGGGAAGTAGCAATCGTAATTTTATGAAAGGAATTATCATTAATTGCAAGTTTTCTGTAAGATTCAATCTAACCAAATGGCGAACAATTTTCTAATTAAGAAAACGGATATCGTTTGCAGTTTTGTGTTATTTTTTGTCTTAACAGTAAAGATTGAGAGCAAATATAAATTTTGCATAATAAATTGTTTTCTAATTTTAACGTTTTTAATTATATTTTTAATTACATTTTCATATTCCATTTTTTTTCACTTTTTTCATAACCTCTCCTTTGCAATCATTGAGCTTTGCGCTTTTGTTTTATTTTAATTATTTCGTCTCCGAAAAAGTTTTTTAATTATTTCACTCGACAAACAATATTTTCAAAAAGTAATTACATTCAGCGTTAATATTTCGTAAACGGTACCATCAAATGTGGAGTTTTCATTTATTTCACCTTTGTCGCCGTCCATTCCGTACTAAAACTAATTTATTTTATTCGTTGCAGGAATTAACTCTTGGATTGTAGTCGGATGTACAGCAGAGTCATTCCGGCGGATCGTAAAAAAACAGGTAAATTGCGTTTGCTTATTAAAACTAAACAAAAGGCGAATGTTATTGTTAATTAAAGGCGTACAGGTGACATCTAATCTACGGTAAACAGACGACGAACGGAGGGTCGTTAAGGAACACTTTAGGGGGTTAAACGCTTATTTGAAATGCCTAAATTACCTATTTAGTTTGAGAGATGTAAAATGGTTTTGTCGATGGTTCATTAATCTGCCGGTGCTGAACGAATTATTTGTTTTTGTTGACGTCCAAGTTCGTGACAAAGAACACGTTTGGTGTATTTAATTCCGTGGTAAAGGAAGTTTAATTAAGAACTTTTATATTATTGACGTTGTTATAGTTCTTTTATAGGAAAGCTATTTCCGTTTTCTTCGCAGTAAAGTTCATTAGATATGGCTGCATTTATTATTTTTGGTAGTAAGTTTTCACGTAATTTGATAATAATGGAACTATGCTTAAGAAGAAGTTTTCAAATAACAGTAATATACGTATACGGGGGTAGTTCTTAGTGAACTGTTGTCCCTAGCGCAGAAGCAAATATCTGAGAAGGATGAGATAATATTATTTTTCTACGGAGTTTTCCGAAATATTAATATACTTTCCACAGAGTATTTAGATCTTCTTTAAAAGAAAAATCGCTACTGTGTACTGCCAACCAAAAGAATGGTTTTTTAGTCATTTACTGCCGTCATTAGTTTGTCGTCATCAAAACAATAAGTTCCTGGCAGATGTTCTTTCAGATTTGAAACTGAAAAGTAAATTCTGAGGATCATTTCTAGACAATAGGAGAGCCTTCGAAAAATTCGAAAGCGTATATTGTTAGTGGCGGTTATCGCAACGCAACTTTTTTGGGCCATTGTTTTAATGGAAGAGCACTTGTCGTAATTTTCCTCTCCGTTTTTCTTTTCTTGCAGTATGTATTTTGGTGTTGATTTCACCTAATATTCACCTATTATGGTATGCCCACACGGCAAAAAATTTATAAAACTAATCCCTTGCAAATCCCAAAGAAGTTATGGCATGATTTTGCTTGTCGAGGGCAATTGTATAGGGAGCGAGGAACCTTTATGCTGCCATTCCATGTTCTGACGTTTTGGAATTCATTAGGATCTCTGTTAATAATGGTTAAATTGCTGTCCGTGGAAATTTGACCCGCAGCTAACAGTTTTGGTGCCCAACATGCAGAAACTCTTTTGCGCCATAATTCGTGGCATAAATTTTTTTCTACGCTTTCGACCGAAGTCATATATGTGCTCTAAATCCAACGATGACTTATCATGGACTAAATTAATGTTTATTTTGGTGGCCAGCGATTTTGATCGTTCGGTGCGTGGTGCTTTTCGACAAGATTCCCTGCCCAATTTAAATCACCATGACCAGTTTTTAATCATCTGATACGAAGATACAGCATGGCTAAAAACCTCTGTTACTTTTTATCATGCCCTCTGCTTTAATTTTATCTATCTCAACAAAGTTATACAAAAGTGTACTGAATTTTTATCTCGTGCATAAGATTAAACACAGCCAACCTATTTTGGACAGGTTAACATCACTAAATGACATTTGAACGAAAATATGTCTTTATTTGTTAGTTATTGCCCACTGTATCAGGGACAATAAATGTTGAAACTTTTCTGGTATCTTAAACATTTTGGACTCTTAATTATCACAAAATATTTTACACTTTTGATCACGACTTATCACAAACTTATTCGGACATATAGAAATATTTGGGTTTTATTTATTTATTTTGTTTTCTTTTTGATATAATTGCTGTAATTGAAATGCGGTCTTTATTTTTTTGAATTAGTATGTAATATTTTATAAAGCTTCGGCTAGAACCTAAGTTAGATTTATCAGTTCGTCGGAACTATTTTCCGTTATCTTCGTGTTATTTTTTAAGTTGTTAATGGTATTAACTAGATACGCTTGCCTAACAAACTTCAGTTTCCAATACTCATTTCGTAATGGAATTCTAAACTAAACGGTTCACTGCCCTTAGTTGATATCCTGGTGAAACGTCAATCTAATGACAAATTGATAAATTCCTTATACCTTTAATTTGCTTACATTGTCTGAATGCTTAGTTGCACCATTGTCCAGCACGGAAATAAGTTTCAATCCACTTTTTAACACGTAAAACCGTTTTCTCCTTTAAATCTAATGTAAAACGTAACGAACGTTTCTATATCACTATAACTTTAACTCAGAATTACCACTCTTGAGAGATCCTAGATAAGACCATCAACTGATGCCCAAAATTGAGAGCAGTCTCAATCAGTACGGCGCTTGATTTTGTTGTATAATATGTATATAATATGAGAAATTGCTGCACACGTCGGAAAATTATATGGGAGTGCCCAATCAACCATTTCAGATGATTTAGCTTACCAAAAACTGCTGACAAGGTGGGTCAACTCTTGACGGAAGGTCAGAAAGCAAACCGTCCTGCTGTGTGTGAAAAGTAAAGACTTTTGGCACGATATCGAACATAGGAGAATGATTTATTGAGACATGGGTGCACCATTACACCCAGGAGTCCAAGCAGGGAAGCACGGAGTGGCGAACACCTAGAGAACTAGCATAGCGGAAACCAAGACCTGTCTTTCTGCTGGAAAACTTCTTGCAATCGATTTTGAGATTCTAGAGGTATACTGCTCATTGATTTTCACTGAACGGCCTACAGTTAATGCTGCGTAGTACCACTAACTGTTTGATGAAGTGAAACTGGTTTATCGACGAAAAAAGGCGAGACATGCCTATTCGAAGTGCGATTCTGTTCCAAGACAACGTTCGGCCACACACAGCTGCATTGACCCAAAATAAGTTAGACAAAATTCGTTGAGAAACACTGGAGACAGTACGGGACTGTACAGCGGATGGTGTGGAAATGTTCGTGCACGATTGGTTTAGACGCGACCACATTCATTCTTTGATGATGGAATTAAAAAACTTCCAATACGGTGATAAAAATGTGTGAATAAAAGAGGAGATTATATAGAAAAATAAGGTGTATTCATTTTTTTTTTGCTGTAGTAATAAATGTTTTAAAACCAAAGTCCGGTTCATATTTGATTCGCCCTCGTATTTACTGTATAAATGTCAGACTAAAACTTCTGTCATAATTTAAGATAAGTCATTTTAAATACCGGGGCTTTTTTCTATAAGAACTGTTGATTTAGCATATATGCTTTCTTTTTAATTTAATCCACCTAACGTAAAGAAAATTGTTAGTTAAACAGTTTACAGGTTGTATGCCATATTGGTAATGGCGGATTCATCTTCCAAATACAAAAAAAAAAGTACGGCGGTGCCTTTATTCGTATTTATTCGCAAAATCCTAACGAATATTCATTCGATTCGGGCATAGTGGTCGACATACTCAAACAAAATCCAAATCCATCCGAAACTCGAACGGAGGAAAAGAAGGATGCGCGAAGCGTGAAGCGAAAATAGATTTATGAATCCATTCTGTGCAGTCGATTAACTTGCCGGCGTCCGTCGATTTATCTGGAACGAGCGCTGTTAATTGTGGTTGATTTAGATAAACACGATATCCATGTAGACGAGGTTCGCTTTTCCCAGCAGATATCGGCGGCGGATCTGAATGACGAAAATCGATTGATCGCGAGTCGGTCGGAGGAGGTAGAGAGAATTTTCCGAACGCGACTCGGACCCGCCGGTCGTGAGGCGCTCGTAGCGGTGATTACTATCGTCCCGGCATATTCGACCATTCCATTTATCTATCTATATCTATTGGAACGCGTTCGTGTTGACGTCCCTTTCTCTTACTGTGGTATATAGATGGTGTAAATTTGCATCCGGACACGAGCTAAATTTTGACGATTCAGCTTTTATTAATAAAAGGTCCAGAAAAGGAATTTAGTATACCGGATGGAGCATTTAAATTACGGTGGTTGCATATTTCGAAAACGATACATTTTATAAAAAAAATAAAGATTATTCTGTATCCGAGAAAATATGTTTTTTTTGTGCAAAATATGAAAGTTTATTTTATGCATTAAATCGTTTGGAATAAGGAAATAACATTAAGTAATCTGAATGAATGATTAGCTAAAATGGAAGAAACCTTTCATAAAAGTTTTGATAACATCTCTCGGCTAATATATTCCGATTTTTGACAGACGTCATATTTTTATAATTATGATGCCAAACGTTTTTTTACCTTCTACTGGTGATTTGGTGCCTTCTGAACCCCAAGTGAGCTTAGCTGTCATATAATAAATTTTGTTGTTAAGCTGCTGCCGCTCCGTCTAACTTTAAGTTATAATAATAATGTATAATATAATGTGATATTGAAAGCGAACATGATACGGTATCGAAATTTTACGCCACCGAAGATGCTGAAAGTGATAATGAAGCAGCAATTGTGAAAAAACTATTATGGTAGAAATCGATTTAATTAATTTCTATTAGTAGTAGGTGTTACATTGGCAGCATGTTAACAGTTAGTAAGAAAACAAGGGCATATTAATATAATTAATATAAAACGAAACCGACTGTAAAAGAGTGTCAACCAAGACAATACAATGTTTCTGTCAATAAAACAACAATAAAAAATGCAATGTATTATGTTGTAACAATCAGTGGAAATGATTAACATTTTATGGTATTTATATACTACAAGTAGTTTGCTTTGTTCACAGATATTATAGCAGTTTTGATCAAATATAATTTTTTAAAACTGGAATACAAAGCTACTTGTTACCCTTATTGTCTAATAATAACCTTTGTCGCATCAATCTCCATTATGGGAGTGACGTTTTCTTTAATAATTTAACTGCGTACATAAAGTCTAGAATTAAACATTTAAAAACGAAGTACAGAAGTATTTAATGTAAATTCATTATTAGAGAGCGGATTATATACAAATTCCATATATTTTACTTTATTTATTTAGTATATTTTATGTCTATTTGTAGATATCTTACACTGATTAATGTTAATTAACGCTAATTAACTTTAATCAGTGTAATGCATCTACATATAGACGTAAAATATAATAAATAAATAAAATAAAATATATGCACTTTCCATATAATCCGGTCTCTATTCATTATTATAATATCGACGAAGATTTGGTAGAACTCGTTTCTAGGTGTCACTGTGTACGTTATGACTTTCTGATGGTCGTGGTGCATCTCACGTCCTTTCCGTGATTGCTCCTACTGCTTAAAATTACTTTCGATATATTTGTTTATTTTTATATATAACCCTTTTTTTATTTGCCTCTGACAAACACAATCCGGCTGTGATGGGGGCAGCGCAGAATTTAGAGACCAGAGAGATACGTGTGCATGCGCGGAACTACAGAAATAGGGCTGCGTTGGTGGTAGAATAAAGCGTTAGTTTCCGGACAAGCCTCGTACATTTATGTATATTCTATTGTGTATACTGTTACTGAAACAAATGTTACCATTATTATTGTTATCCAGAAAACAAGAAGCATTAACTAGACGTAAATGTGTATAACATAATTGTATATTTAACACAGTTTTATCTTACAATGTCAAAGACAAAGACGGACTTGATGCATCCATTAAATGAGGGTGATTTTGACCACAATTACTTTAATTCTCCTTGTTTAATTGTGGTAGGTTGTTTAATACTTTAGGCTTATAACAAAGTATAATGTAAAGTATCTTACTGCGGTGTGACTGCTAACAACATGTTGCGTGTCAAATGATGGACATACCTTTTATAAAAAAAACTTGTCTCTAAATGAAATGCTAAATGACAGCGGAATGATAAGGGTGCTGCTAATGCAAACAACTATTTCTCAGAAACAATATTCGGTGAAGATGAAGGTTTCTATAAACTTTGGGAACTGTAACTTTAATACCAGATTTTGTTAAATTAATTAATGCAATTTGCAATTTAAATATGGGAACGTATTTTACCATGCAGATATATACTATTGGACATTAACCAAAGAGGATATTCCACGGGTTACAAAAGATTGTAGTTTTGTAACAGATATTTTGGTAGTAAAGGATTCATACTTAACAGTTTTCATATGATTTTCAAATTAGCCAATACTTCTCGAAGGAGCAGTGTAAGTACTAATAATTTTATAAAAAAATGTTTCACCAGTATTTTTTGGATTAATTAACTTTTTGCTTATTTAATGGATAGTAATCACGTGCGGGAATTGTATGTGTGCTTCATGCTTTTGTTTACGTTCAAGTAATTTTAAATATAATCTTAAGTGAAGCTAGTATTAGTGGGGTTACCCTAAGGTCAGGTAATTTAAAAGCAAATTAAATCTCCCTTCTATTATGTAATAAATGTAATTTAATATCGTTATAATTTACGACCGTCATAAATGTGTGTAGAATAGTTAAGAATGTGTGTAGGTACAAGGTCTTTTTCATCGAACAAAACTATGTCTTCAAACTAAATATATTACTTGCGATATAGGATGTTTACATCTGACTGGCAGCGTCGAATACCGCCATTGCTGGTGTAATATGATAATTAAGGACGCTTCATTTTACACTCATTATCTACTAAGGTCTCTATGGTGATGATAAGTTATGCAATTTATAACCTTGTTGGGTCACTCACTACACAGACACAAAGGACGAATAGGCAAATAATGTTCTTTGAATCTGTTCTACGCATCGTTTTTAGTTAAGTGAAGATGGGTAAAAAACATTTCGACTTTGTTTAAATGACCTCCTTGTGTTGCATGCCTTATACGTTTTCCTAGTAGTCATTGATGATACAAAACTGAAGTTGCTAGTCTCTTGTTGTGGGTAAGGCGATATCCTGTTCTATTGCCGACAAATTTTGTTGCGTTTTTGTCTGTTACTTCTCTTCTGTCTCTTTCATTACTAATAAGTTCTTTTCTCACATTTTCCCCTTTCTAGTGAGCTTTTATTGTAAAGGGTTCCATTGAATTTCCATTTTTACCTGAATTTTGAACTATACCATCTACTTGGTGTATACTTCAGATTCAGATGTGTTTTTGTCTTTATTTTCTTTACCGCTTGTCTTTACGGCTGTTATGCTTATGACTATCTGTGATTTTTTTTGTTAGTGTTAGGTTGGCTGTTTCCGTTGCACAACTCGGTGTTGATTTAATTGTTGCTTTATACATTTTCAATTTTGTTTTTACTCAACAGCGTATCTTTTGTATATTTCTGTACTCAATGTTGGAAATATTTTTTTTCTTTGTTACCAAAATTCTTCAACCTATTCGGGAACACCCAACCTGTTACAATATTTCTAAACATCTCCTTTTTACTTCTACTACATGTATTTCTTTCTTCGTGCTAATTTATATATAATTTCTTGACAATCCAAAAGATACGCTAAATAATAAATACCATTTTCGAAAATTACCTCGCCCTATGTTTTTCGTTAACATTGAGAAAATTGCTAACAACAGCGAAACAAAACCTTTAGGAGAGTTTTTCCATATCACTTCCCACATGCTTCCGTTTATATGTATATGCCAAGCAGAGGAACACATTAGTGTAGTGCACAACCAACTGCAGTGGAAGTTTGCATGCGTCGGCTTTCAATTACCCTCCAAACGTCTGATTTAATAAAACATTTGCATATGACGGCACGTTCGATGACACGAGGGGGTCACGAGGGGTCGCCACCGGCGAACAAGGAAAGACTATACTTGCCGGAGCGTAGCGGGACGTAAGGGACAAGGAGAGGGAACGCGTCAGTGGCGTACGAGCGGCGGATAGAGTGGACTGGGGCGATCGCAATCAAGCGCGGCTCTAATTTAACGCGTGTCGAATCGCTTAAAATAAATCATCCAAGGATAATGATGGTGGTCAATTTAGTCCCCTAACTAATTGCCAATATGTGATTATAACGAACGCAGCGTTGCTGTTGGCACATATATCATCGAAGTCGGCGGTGGTGCTATACGGTAGATGTATTAGTATGAGTATGCCGCAGCATTCCGCTTTCATTATTATGTAGAAACGGGTCGATTGATTTATATGCCGCACCGCTAATTAGGGTATTAAAAAAATAACTAGTTACGGATCGACTGAAGATCTTTACTGTACGAAATCCATACACTTTGGTAGCCACGGACAGCGAAACGGAAGATATTACTTGGATCAATGGATTGCGGTGATTGAAATGTCCCTTGATATTTAATAGACGGACTATCGGACCGTCAAATAATAATATACGGATATGGAAACTAATTAGAAGCTCCATCAGCAACACGATTCAATATTGACAAATTACTTCTCTGTCTTAAATCTAAACATTAAGGGAATTACGTGTGCATCTTTGAAGATTTAGATTTAAGTATTAAGTTCAATATATTATCGTCGATAATTCTCTGTTAAAGAATACTGGTACCCTTTCCTAAATTTGAAGTAGTTTTATAATAGTAATTGCTACCTTTTATAATCCGTGTTTGAAGATATTTCAACGACATACCTCTACTGAAATCACTATATTTTGCTTTCGTGATAAGGTATAAGATAGGCGCCAACAATTCTCGGCCTGATATACAAAAGAGAAACTTGGAACAGTATAAGAAATTTTGTTTCCAATGTAATCTCCCCTAATTTCTATACATTTATTATATATTATTATAACGATTAATTAATAATTCGATACCCCTGTAAAAGCTGCTTGCAACTCACGGTCATCCTTAAAACGACGTCTCCTAATGTCTCTTTTTAAATAAAAAAACAAATAAAAATCACAAGGAGCCATATCCAGACTATACGGTGGATATTCCAGTTCTTGAAAGCCACATTCGCGGATGGTGGCTTGTAAAACGGCGACAGCATGGACGGAACATTGCCGTGCAATAATGGTACACCTTCAGTCAATTTTACACGACGTTTTGTACGAATGCTGTTCCTTAATTTTTGAAATAAAGACGCATAATATGTACCGTTCACAGATGCTCTTTAAAGTCAATTAGCAAAATGTCCTCACGATCCTAGAATATTGCGGCTTTTTTCGTTGATTGAATGACTTTCGCGTTTCTGGGACGAGGTTCATCAGATCGCCGCCATTCCATGGACCCCCTTTTTGATAAAGGATTGAAAAACAGAACCATTGTTTCATCTCCTGTGACTCCAAAATCGGTTTTGGATCGTCTCCATATCTGTTTAAAAACGATCGTGCACATTCAACTCGACGCTCACGTTGGAGAAAGAAGTCGTGGTACCCATCTCGCACTAATTTTGTTCATACCTACTGGACCAACGACTATAGAAGGAATTAATCCGAATCAAATATTAAAAGTAAATCGAATTTGTGCATCATGTAGACGCACTATTAATGTGTTCTTGCGGCCTGTAGTGATGATTCTTCTTATTAAACGGACCTCTATTGGAGAAGATTATGTCATCACTCCATAAAATACACTGTGGTGCTCCATTTATATTTTCATCACAAAAATTAACGAACCATGGACGGAAAGTCAACCTCCTGCCTGAATCTTCTGGTTATAATATTTGTGAGGTTCGGTACTTAAATGGGATAATTTTATGCTTCTTTAAAATTCCCTGAACTGATGCGTAACTTAAACTCAGTTCCTTACTAGCATTTCTAATGGAAAATTCGCGATGAGCTTGAAACACTTCTTCATTGACAATGCTATTTTGCTTTGTTCTTTTCTTTTTAAGTAAGCAATCATGTTGTCTAAACTATTTGTAAAGTTTTCGAAATAACGTCGATTTGCCTGCTGTCGTAAAAGATAATGTTCAGCATAACATTCGCTAGTCCTTCTTGAATTTTTGCCGCATACAATGTATTCTTCCAACATATCGCATTTCTCCAAATAAGAAAACATCGTAGTGAGATATTGTTTAACAATGAACAATGAAAGATAACGAAAAATGTTTAATAATAGAGAGCCAAAGAACAATACAAAATCAAATAACCAACTGTTTTTAATAATCAAACGTGCAAAAGATTTAAACTCAGTGCGTTTTTTGACAATTTCAAAGGGCATACTATTTGTTTTGGTTTAAGGTGAAAGAAGCCTGCTAATATTTTACAGAATGAAAGTGTATTTTTGCCATCCTTCTTTATTATTCGTTTTAAGACAATAATGTATTAGAACTTTTACATCATAACTTATATAAGTATACATTTTCTTTAATATACAGGCTGTTCCATTTAAAAAATTATATATCTCAAAATTTCTCCGACATGGATCACGCAATTATTTTCTCGCATACTCCATATTAATCAGGGTTAGAAACACGATTCCTTTGGTGATTTAACCTATTTTATAGAAACAATAATAACAGAGATAGCTATGATACGCGCTTATTTTAAATCAGCCTGTATATAATTTACACCTTACAGTTATTACCAGTGTCATTATCTTATAAGTAAGTCTGTTAGATAGCTCAAAGCGCGCGCACACACACAAACAAATTAAGTATTGCGTTATGGTAGAGAATCGAACTTTAATATAATATTGGTCTACTTTTTCTTTTAATCTCTAAATACATCCTTTTGAAATGACCTGCATATAATTTAGAATAGTTTTAGTATAATTATTAATTATTTGTTTTCAAAAACAATACTGATGGAATTTGCCAAAGAAGTTGTCTTTATTCATCCGTACCACGAGCTTATTTTCTTTTTATGCCTTTGTTGGCCGTTACTAGACAAACATATAAATTTTTATGAAAAACGGAATGAAATTTCATTGTTTCAGGAATATGTGCCTGCAGCATAACAAATCGGATTGGAAATTACCACTACCATGCCTTTCCATGTATATTTCAATTTACCAGTCAATAATCATCGACGGAGTTTGTTAGTCAAACATTTAACCGTACGTCAGTGGCCTGCAAGCTGGAGAGCTCAATCTAAGTCACGTGCTTGCATGTTCGCATGTTGATTGTGACGACCGCAATTTCTAATTAAAACGCTATTACAGTCTCACCTCTTGGCTCAGCGGACCATACTTGTTCATTCATTACCCTCGGCAAAAACTTTAATTCGAACTCAACGATCAATTTGTCCAAGACAACGAAACGTAATCATCGTATAACTTGCAATGTCGTCCTAGCTCGTATATGCCGTGATGTTGAATAGAATTTCATTAATATTATTGATTTTACTTTGGTAATGGTGCGGCTATTATTAATGCAAAACTAGCCTCGGTTGGTCGATATTCCAAAGTGTACTAATGAAAATGCCGGCATATGTTCGGTACAGATAGGTTTCCTGTGTATTCCTCACATATTACTTTTGCGAGAACTATTTTATGTTATCATTTCTACATAACTAACTAATGCGAGGTAACAGTAAAAAAAACAGAAGTTGGGATAAAAGCACCATTTCAGTAATTGTACGTACAATATTTTAGAGAAATACGTAATTTTGCTTCTTCAGAATTTATGTGTATAGATGTATTTACCAGGTATATACATAAGCTTTTTCCGGTTTAAATAAGACATGGTGCCAGCGAAAAGTACGCAGTGCATTGATTTGATATGTATATCAGTTTGTTCATCTAACATTTAAACTACGAACACACTCATGTTGAGTCCGCCAAAAACTAGCATCTTTGCTTTACCGTTCAGTGATCATGTCGAGCTTTGTGCCTGAAAAAGAACATTGGCGGTATGCATTACTTTTCTTATTTAATCAAAAGAAGGAGGCTGTTGGAAGTCATTATTTGTTGACAGAAACATACGCGTCATCGATTAAAATATGTGAAGCATGGTTTCGACAATTTAAAAGTGGTGACTTCGATGTGAAACAGTGTGCGGTTTGGTAGACCACAAAAATGCGAAGATGAGCTATTGCGGGAGTTATTAGATGATTACCCAACTCAAACTCAACGGCAATTAGCAGAAGCATTGCACGTGTCACAGAAAACAATCAGCAGACGTTTATGTGGAATGGGGAAGATCAATGTACTCGGTATATGGGTCCCACATGATTTGGCTGAATGTCAAATCGCAAAATCACCTGTGGAGTGCTGTGTCAACGCCACAAAAGGAAATTACTTTTGTATCGAATTGTGACGGAAATGGCATGTCGCAAAAGACCTGAAAAATTGCATTGCCTCTACGACAATTCTAAACTATATTATCTAAAAAACGGATTTAATAACTTAAAGAACAAATTGAGGAAATCTCGAATTTAATTTCAAACAGATTGTACATGGTAAATTTGTTGTGGCACTCAGAAGTCATATATGTATAAGCAACAAATTCATTTTTAAAAAGGGAAGAAAGTTGTCGCGTTGGAAGTGTGCCAGAGTAAACCGTCAAAATACTACTGGTGCTCGTTGGTTATCTACACAATTCTAACCTCCAAATACATTTATTTATGATCACCAAATTGTACGAACCAAAGGATCTTTTCATAACATTCTATCTAAATGTTTGATGTACTACAAAGTAATCCAGTTTTACACAAAATTTACATACAAATATTGTTTTGTATATGGTATATATGTATATATATATATAGAGAGAGAGAATTATGAAGATTTGGACATTAGCAGTGCTACCCTTGTACCACAACGTGAATTCAGTAAAAACTTTGTTCTCCTCAAGGAAGCACGCCGGCGTATTTACGGTGTTATTGTCACTAGAGGGGTACATGAATGCGCTGAAATCCACAGAAAACCTACCTTTGGAATATTTTGTGATTGTATCGGCCTCCAGAACTTCAACTACAGATCACCTGTACTCATTGGAAAATGTTACTTTAAGATTTCAGTTTAAAACAGTAAAAGAAGCTATCTAATTATACCAGGGTTAAAGGAAGTTTGTTCCTTGGACGTTCCTATGACATTTTATTATGCTATTTCTTTGTCTCTTGTTCGCTATGGCGTAAATGGCCTACGGGTTTATGTCGCATGCAAGTACAATATTTTTGCACTGTTTCTAAGAAACGGGAGTATGGTGAAATAAGTTCGGGCATCATATGTTTCCCAAATATTAATGTAAGATTTGCTAATATAGCATGTATATTTGTGGAATTTTTGAGTATATATTTCTTATTTTTTTAAGTAAAAGGGTAGTCTGGTGGTTTTGTAGTATTGTGGCATATTGCCTATATATGTGGTCCATGCTTATGCCCGATATTTATCTACCTAGGCTATCGGATTATATCAAATAATCTGTTGTTGGTTAATCATGTATACATGTGCAGTTGCATACAGCACTTGCGATGATTTTGGTTAGATTTCTTTTACTTCACATTAAAAAAGTTAGTCAATATTAAGTGAGAGCCAGTGAAGATATGCATACATACAGATAAACTTACGCATGCATGAATATTGTATACACGTATGTATATACATATATCTCATTAAGTGTAATAAGATCCTTTAGTAATAACCCCAATCGCCCGCCCATAATTTCCGCAGGTATTTACGTTTAACGACAGTTTAGTGTTTTAGTGTGTCATCCTATGAGCGGCGGAGTAACAAACTTCGCATCAGAACCCCACCTTTAATGACACGCAACCACAATGTGTAATCACCTGCTGCTTCTAATCTACACCGAACGCACCTGCGTTACGTCGTCGCCGAGTTACGAACGTTTTACCCATTTAATCATCATAAACCATCGATAATTGACGGAGAAATTGAAAATCGCCTTCGACGAGGTATATACTCGTGTATTGGTATAGAATCTGTCGCCAGCGAAGAAAAAACTCCGATCGTAAAAGAGTAAGTATGCACCTCGGCGCGGTTTTCAAGTAATGCGGTGAGGAACTGGTTGCGGTAATGATAAAGTTTTTGGTTGACTTAATATCATCTATTAAAATCCTCGTACGATATTATTTTTTAATTATAACGCGTAAAACGGAAATAAGTTTCTTATACTTGGTTGGGAATTAATTTACCATCTTTCATACCAGAAAAAGTGAAAAAAATGAATTGTTTTTGGAATTCCTAAGTTGAGTTTCTTTTTTGTTTTCTTACATTAGAATCAAGAATCTGTTATTCGAGTGCATACTGACAGTACTTTTTACTATTAGATAATACTATTATTATACCGAGAGGGCACTTTTGGCCTGACGATGAGCGGAATTGTGAATAAAAAGAAATAAGATTTCTATAAGTTAACAAAGTCGAGAAATACTCATGCTATTATTCAGGACGAATGCTATCTTCACGTAGACCTTTCAATTTGAAAATCGATACAATGAAGCCCTCGTTCCGCGGATGAAAGGGACGAATCGCTAGACATGCGTAACTCATTGCAAGTGAAGCCGGTGTTCGATTCATTTCATTCATTTTTTAATCAAGCGTAGCTGGGTATTAGGGTGTGCTTCTTCTTCTGACTTTTGATCGCGGTCAGTAATTTTATAAAGAATTGAGTATTATACGCCCGAGGAAAAAATATTTATAGTAAACCAATGTCATGGTGGCAATTCAGTAGAAGTTACACACAATTTATTTGCAGTAAATTATCCAGAAAGATCAATTTCTACTGCGACTACTATTAGTAACACGGTTCAATGCTTTGAAAGAACGTTTACGTTAATAAATAGCAAAAATGGAAATGTTACCAAAGATAAACACGCTGTTAAATACAGCTTTTCTCATGGTATTGCTGAAATCATTCACGAGAAAGACAATGTGAAGAGACATAAAACGCAACGCTAACATGGATAACGCGGACATGTTTCTGCCTGAAATGAATACGTAGGCTTCCACGGCCAGAGTTTGTAATAAACGAACTACATACTTCCGGAATTGGACCGTGTCATGATGAGATATACATAGAAATGAAATAAGAGTAAGAGAAAGAAATAAAAGAGAAAGAGATAAAAAGAAGAACAATGAACGGAGGGGGGGGGGGCGTACGTAGTTCGTTTGTTATGTTTCTGCCTACCTGTCATCAGCGTTGTTTCGACACATTCGACGCATCGTTCCCTCTCTGCTACTACCGCCATATCTAACCCTAACCCCAATTCAAGCGATTATTCTTTCAGATTTTCATCCTTCTCTCGAGCAATACATGGATTGCTAGTCCAGAAAGGGCGCTCGCACCAAGGGCAGTGCATAGGATAAACTGCACATGTGAATAATTTCTCGGGTTTACCATGACATATTTAAAACACATCTAAAGGAATGCTTGGAAAATAACACCAAAGATAAAGACGCTGTTAAATATAGCTCTGTTCTCGTGAATGATTTCATCAATACCATGAGAAAAGTTGTATTTAACAGCGTCTTTATCTTTGGTGCTATATTTTAGGCATTCCTTTAGATGTGTAATAAAAATGTTCTTGCGAAAAATGTCAGTGATATCGTAGTTCAAGTTTGTGCATTAGTAGCATGGGTTCTATACAAATTCCCTGCGAATGTAATAGTAGTGCAACAACTGTTTTAAACCTGTTACATAAGAACATCGGTCGTACAAAGTTAGCACGTCCCAAGAACTTTTATCCGACGATTTTTACCGTTGCATGGAATTTTGCGAAATAATGATGAATAAATATCACGATAACGAATTATTTTTCAATAATACATTATCATAATCACGCAAATGTTCGTTGTTGGTCGCGTAAAGACCTACTCATTTAATACACCAATGCGAACACAGTTTCCACAAAAAATGAACGTATGGGCTGCTCTTGTTGAGCATGAAATAATCGGACCTTTTTTTATTGAAGGAAATTTAAATGGCAATAAGTATTTACAATTATTGCAAACTAATATTGTTCCTACTGTACGGGACCGACTTGATATTAATGAGATTTGGTTTCAACAGTACGGTTGCAGGGCATATAGTATGCGTAATGTCAGTTATTTTTTAAATAGCATTTTTGAAGATAGATGGATTGGTAATTCGAGTCCTATTAAATGGCCACTATGCTCCCGGATTTATCCCCAAACGACTTCTTTTTATGGTCCTTTTTAAGTAATTCAGTATAATGGGTATCATGAACAACGTCCATCGAATCGCTAACAATTACTCGCTTAAATCATTGAAGTTAGCAACGATGTTACTCCGTATCTTTTAAGAAATGTTCGTCGCAATTTTTATAACCGATAGTTGTTCACACCATTGGGGACAGTTATCCGAATATTTAATTAATAGTTAATTTTCTTCTACAATTTGTTGTTTTATTTAGGTTTACATTTGTTTGCAATTATTGTTTTTAAGTTTTATTTATCGTAATAAGAATTTGTTAAGTTTCAGAATTTTATTTATATTTATCGCTTTTATTTGATAAGAACTTTTATTCAGTTTAGAACGTTTAATATTATTTTATTTTTCATGAAGCTATGATGAATTCTTTCACTAAAATCCGTTGTCAGTTATATTATCTGATACTTCGATATACATACCTAGAAATAAGTGTGATTAAAAACAAATCAGTGCTACGCATCGCAGGTTATTGCGTTTTTTTGGTTATCAAATGGGTATTGTCTTATTATTTCTCTTTTCACTACTACAAAGGTTACGTTGGATTTAATATTAGTTTTACAAGCTTCGTAAATTGCGTTTACAATAGTTCGCTTAGACAATTGGTTATTAATCTATTATTTACAATCAATAGTGATATAGGCTTTAGGAAATATCACGCTGATTTTATTTCCGCTGAGCTATGACGAGTCGCCGAATGGTACGAAATCTGCGCTGCGGCCTCATGCTCATGTACGCCTGCAGCTGGAATCCTTCCCATTTCCTGTCGCTCAAAATGCAACCCACAGCTTGCAGCTTTTCACTCGATATTGCAATAAAGTTATTGTTTTATTTCAAACGGTTTACCTAAGTTACACCAGCTAAACATTAACTTGAATTTTGAAAATCGAAATAAAATATCGTTTAATGTGTGGATAGTAAAATAAACAGCTACAGTTAAAGAAAACTTGTTCAAATTAAATTTTCAAACTGTTGTATATTGATTTCGTCAAATACCTCGTTTATATGTTAGTCGTATTAATTGCGCATTTTTAAACTGATTAGCCGCTACAATTACACCTATTTATAAGTTGGCATTTTTTCAATCCTTGCTGTTTATTTAATTGGGAAATATCTTAGTGGCAGTTACTCTAGTTATAATATCATTCTTTTTTAATATAGCTCTTTCGCGTTATAAGTTAATTGTTAGACATCTTTGTTCCTTTGTAAAATATTATAAGCCACTTTCGGTTTTGCTATGAAATAGTACCCAAAAATGTTAAAGAGAGACTTTATCCAGAAGTATGGTATAAGAGCAACAAGTTGTCAAAAGCCTCGAAACAAAAATAACGCATTCGCAGACTGTCTACTTACATAACGTAGGCAGACAGTTACGTAAGTTGTATCTTGATCAAATCTCGTAACGTCCACTTTCGGTATATGGATTTGTAATTTATATAAAAAAATGTAAGAGTGAAGCCGCAATAGAGAGTAGCTAAGTCGAAGAAAGAGAAAGAAGCAACAGGAGAAAAAAGGTAATTGTGACGGCCGCGTGGGTCCACCCGCGCAATGGACCCGAACAGATGGGGAAAAGAATTCGCCGCGTCACTCTGTGCGATAAATTATATTGAAATTGATTCAACAAAATTGGATGTTGGGCTATAGACGTAGTAGTAGTGGCAGTACAGGCAATATGGTTCGCTGCTACATTCAATGTTATGCATGCCTGATGGCGAGTATCAATCTAGTGTTTGACATTCACGTCACGTTACATTGGAAATAACTATTCGATATTTTACACAGGCACACGCTCGCACAAGCTCACATCGGGACGGTACACTGGTAGTATGTTCGCTTATGTGCGCGGGAACCTATACCCTCGACACACGCAGAAATATTGCCGTCCGTGGAACGGTAGTAGGAACGGTAACGACGGCATAGCGCTATCAGGATCATCGGGTTCGGTTTACAATATGTAAGGTGAAAAGCGCATTGATTATTGCGGGTTGGAATGATGGGTCAAACCGAAGCTGATATTCGAAGTAATTACGGAGATTGTTCGAGTAGTAATCAGATGTAACTAAAAATCGCATGCATACATGTATTTACATAAGGTTGCTGAAAGATCATTTCATCTTTGTACACTCCTTTAGAAAAGTAATGCTCTGTGCAACAGTCCATCTTTTGAATTATAAATTTATTCGACATCTCACGAGATTTGCTAAGGATTGGTTCAGGAAATTACAATTACTAATATTACTGTCTTTATATATTTCGAACGTAAGACGTTATTACCATTATAACTGTAATATGCATTCGAGAAATATGACCTTTCGTAACTATGACATCCGACAAAATGGTGATCTACATAATAAGCTGAATTTAATATCTAAGTAATAAGAGATAATAAGTTTAGAACAAGAATATATAACGTAATGCACAATTCGCCGCAGAGCATAAAACTATCGAGTAATTTTAAGCAGCAGTCTTGTCAAAATTTTCTCAGTGCAGAAATGTTATTATAGCATCAAAGGAATTTTATTAACATAAATACTGTTTTCAAAAGTTGCTTGTAATATGTTGTCTTATTGTTTAAAAGCTCTGATGTTTCTTTATTTATATGTATTTATAAGTATACATATCCCAGAAACATCTACTTAAATTCCGAATGATCTCCTCTAAGTCCCGCCCATATCCAAAACCAAAGGTCATTGTTCTCTTTTGACCTCTATCCGACAGCGAAGGACTAGTTCTTGCCAAAGGACTAGATTTCACTATATCACCTAAAAGTATTCCCAAGGAGGATATTATTGTTGGAGGTCGAGTCTTCTATACGAGTGTCATTGCCGACCAAGTCCGTTTCGAAACAGCCAACTGCCTCATTTCGGCCAAACCTCTTCCCGAGTTTAACGCATGAAGAAACCAATGCCCTGAGAAATCTACGATCCGATCCTGAGTCTATAATCCGTCCGGCTGATAAGGGAAATGTCACAGTCACCTTAGATAAAGCTCAATATACGTAAAAAATAATGGAACTATAAAGGGATGGCATCTATATTCCTTTAAAACGATATCCGACTGGTACCTGAAAAGAAAACTTCTTCTCTAATTAAAGCTTCCAACATTCCATTGGCAATTCAACGACCTCTCGATCTCCGAACCTCCAAACCGCCTCGGTTGTACGGTTTATTAGAAAACAAACAAAAATCACAAGAAGCTATATCCGCACTATACGGTGGATGTTCCAATTCTTGAAACCCACAAGATCTTTATTTGGCAACATTCAATTTTTACTTTACTGTATGTTAAAACGGCTGTAAAGGTAAAATGGTCCTGTAGAATTTTCCTATCGCTTATTCTCATTTACTATTTTAGAATCTATGTAAATTCTCTCAAAGATATAGCATCCATAAATACAAAATCATCACGTTCCGAGAGAATCAGCTGCTAAAAACGCGCCGTGTTAAGAAAGTGGGAAGAGAGAAAGTGAACTACAAATCCCAACAAGGTCACAACATTCTCGAGTTAAATATACGCGATAATAGCGTAGTTATTTATACGTTGGTGTACGCTACGGCGTTGGCGGGACCGCCGATTCGCAAAGACATCCCGCGGAACTTACCAGAAATAAGAAGAACAAGCCGAAGAAATATCCGAAGCGTTCACGTGACCCGTTTTAGTCAACGCGAAACGTTGGAATCGCCCGATACGAGTAAGAGAAGAAGCGGGAACAACAAAAGAAGACGAAGAACAATGAGCATTAGAGCGGTATGCTGGTGTAGTACGGTCGGGCCGGATGTTCGCTCGGCTGATCGGCCCGGTACTGGATTCCCTCCCGCTTTATAAACTGCCATCAAACTCATTGCCGCTAAAATATATCGGTCTCCCCTATTCTTAGCTGTAGAACGCTGTACAATGCTCCACGTCCCGCGTTATTCCCTCTTTCGTTTTGGGTCGGACGCTTGTATTTGTGTGTTGGTGTGCGCGGTGCAGTCGGTAGGATACATGCACATACACACAAATCTCTGTTATAGATGGGATTCCGGCAATTGCTTAATGTTTGGTCAACGATATAGAAATTATTATTTAATTCGTCGTCAAGAGGGGATGGTGGCGGTTCTTTCTTTGACGGCGGGACGTTACGCGACGGCTTTATGTCTGGATTATGATGTGTGAAGTAGCTGGGAGGACTCTGATCGTTATCGGTCATTTTTCCTGAATAATATGGAAGTGGGTGATCGCTTCATTGAGCAGACCAATATTTGCGAGGGAGTTGTAGTTATATCGGAAACATATTCTAGTTGCCTATTGAACTTATGGCTATTCGCTTAAGTTATCCATGTATTTTTACTATGTATTATATGTATTTATATTTTTATGACTACAGCGGTTTATAATTTTGTCATCTATCGCATCCCAATCTCCAAGCGGGTCCATCCCTAAAACCATCTTGCCCCAGTTCTCTCTTCTATATAGCTTCTTTAATTTCTTTTTCCAACTCCTTCTTGGTCTTCCTTTTTTCCTTCTATTAACAGGCTTCTATTACCAAACTCCTCATGTGGCCATACCGCATTCTCCTACGATCCTTACCAGCCATATCCTTCCTTCTTTCTCAACCGGGCTTGGAACCGACTACGACGACGGCGGAATTTGTATTTATATTGTATATCAAAATAGTCCAGTATCGTGCATATCCAGGTAATTTTGATATATTCATGCACTGGCGCGAAACCAGGCTATATTTTCGAATTCAATTTGAAACAAAATCTGTAACCTCCGATACATGGAAACACAATACCGTTACATATATATTTCTCCTTCTTCTAAATCTAAAGCTTGTCCAAATAGCTTTGCACATTCCAAGTGTTCCTGTAGGTACTGAAGTTTTTGTTTATTTAAAATATTCTTTTAATTTAGAACTTATATATAATAATTTGAAATTTTTAGATCTCATATTAACGATTGGCGTAAAGGAATTAGGAACGAGAATTTCGTATTAATATTAAGATTAATTTAATTAGTTGGACTTGGCTTTAATAATATAGTGTCTACTGAGATATTACGATATATCTACAGACATTGTGACATCTAAGTATCCGAAACGATTTGAAACTCACATTGTGTCTCGTGGTACAGTTGGTTAGCACGTTGCGCCGGTAAAGTAGAGGTCATGGGTTCTAATCCTACCTTGATTGATATTTTTTCAGGAATTTAAAACGTTGGTGCAATGCAAGGAAATCGTATTTTTATCGTTACTAATATCAACGAGAGTTTCATATTAATATAATACATGGGCTGAAAAGTCCCGGGCCTAACAAAGAAAACACGGTTTTTTTGGTTCAAAATTAGCTTTATTCATCAACGTAATCTCTATGAAGAGCAACGCAATCATTCCAGCGCTGCTCTAACATTTCAACACCACTTTTGTAGAACGATTTATCTTTTGCCTCAAAATGTGGCCTCAGTTTCAGCGATAACCTCTTCATTCCTGCGAAATTTCTTACCGGCGAGGATTTTTTTGAGGTCTGCGAACAGCCAGTAGTTGCTGGGAGCCAAATCTGGCGAATACGGAGGATGTGGGGGCAATTCGAAGTACAATTCATGTGGTTTTGCCATTGTTTTGATTGACTTGTGACACGGTGCGTTGTCTTGAAACAACATTTTTTTCTTTGCCATATGCGCTCGTTTCTTAGCAATTTCGGCCTTCAAATGCTCCAATAACGTTATATAATATTCACTGTTGATGGTATTTCCTTTCTCAAGATAGTCGATGAATATTACACCACGCACATCCCAAAATACCGAGGCCATAACCGTTCCAGCCGATTGTTGTGCTTTCGGGCGCTTTGGACGAGGTTCACCAGTTGCTGCCCACTCAGACGACGATCGTTTTGATTCCGGAGTGAAGTGATGGATCCATGTTTCATCCATTGTCACATATCGCAAAAAATCCGGTTTGTTACGTTTAAACATGGCCAAACACTGCTCAGAATCATCAACACGTTCTTGTTTTTGGTCAACAGTGAGCAAACGCGGCACGCACTTTGAACAGAGCTTTCTCATAGTCAAATGCTCATGCAATATAAAGCCAATACGTTCTTTTGATATCTTTACCATGTCAGCTAACTCACCCAACTTCACTTTTCGATCATTCAAAACGATTTTGTGGATTTTTTTGATGTTTTCTGGTGTTACCGCCTCATTTGGACGTCCACTGCGTTCTGCATCATCGGTGTCTCTACGACCACGTTTGAAGTCAGCAAACCAATGTTTTATTGTTGTTTCTGATGGAGCGGAGTCGCCATAACACTATTCAAGCCATTGCTTCGCTTGAACGGTATTTTTTCCCATCAAGAAGCAGTGTAAAATTAAAACACGAAATTATTTTTGATCCATTGTTTTGAAAATAACAAAAGTAGCGTGACTCTTAGCACAATAACTCACAAACTAATGAATAGAATATCATGAAATTTTAACAGCTAGTACTAACTGAGAGAAAGGTGACTGCAATAAAACTAGCGTCATCTATGTGTTAGGCCCGGGACTTTTCAGCCCATGTGTTATATATATGTCGAGTACTGGTAGTAGCAGTAGTAACACATTCGAGAAGAAGGTAGCAGCGATGCAACCGCAACGTTAATAAGGTTCTGTCTAGGACAGTCAAGAAACGCGGAGAGTCCGAGAAACAAAAACAATGCGTACTATGCCCGCGAGAACCTCAAGTACACCATATATATACAGGATGCGGCTAAATAAACAGTATTGACATTATGAAACATATATTACTTATTATTCATGTATTTACTTACAACACAGGCTGCTGCATGGTACGAAAAAACCTTGAATTCTAATCGGAATGTCAAACGGTGGATCGGTACGAAAAGCCTCCTTCAGCATTCCCCATATGTACGTATCAGGTGGTGTTAGGTCTGGTGAGAGCGATGGGTATGGGAAATGAATGCCACGCGAAATAAGGCGATCCCCAAAATGATTGCACAGCATTCGAAGAGACTCATTAGCCGTGTGACAGGATACCCCGTCCTGCTGAAACCATTGTTGATTACGTGGTAGGTTCCTGGCACGACAAAATCGCTTAAAATCATGCAGAAATGGTATGGTAACGTGTTCTCTGTAGCGCTCCTGATTCACGGCTAACGGCGTTCCATCGTCTGCTTCAATGAAATACGGGCCCAATATGCCATGTGCGGATACAGCACACCAACTTGTAACACAGTCACTATGAAGGGGTTGGTCGGCGATTATGTTGGGGCTTTTGAATCCAAGAAACCGTGTTGTCTGCTTGTTAATGTATCCGTTTAAATGAATATGGCTTTTATCAGAAAACCAAACATTCGACAAGATCGACACGTCCTCATAGTCCGTAGTCAACACGCGTGCGCAGTATTCGGCTCTTACACGCTTATCAGCTGCAGTCAGACGCTGTCCGGTCTGCATTTTGTATGCATGACCACCAATATTCTTGAACATTCGACGGAGCGATTGATGACCTTTGGAGACTTCGTTTTGGTGATTGCAGCACATGATTCAAAACACGCCCGTGATTCGTATTGGTTGTGACTGTCGCTGGGCGACCCGCGTGAACCTTACATTGGCACACTTTCCGTACGACGAAACTTGTCAACAACTGCTAACATAACGGCGTTGCTCGGAGCCTGTTTCATAATCTTAGGCCTAAATGCGTCAGCAATTTCTTTTAAGCTTGGACCGTTTTCGCACCCTTTTGCGTATGACCGAAAATAGTGCTCTACGATAAAAACTTTTCTGCAACAGTGAGAACCATCCTGAAGTAACTAACATTAAGAATACATTCACATACGTTGTAAGCACGTTCGCAAACCACTCGGCACCTTTCAGCATATGACACATGCGCATTTCAGTAACTTTAATGAGTATAAGTCATCTACAAATAGACGTAAAATATAATAAATAAATAAAATCAAATATATGCACTTTGCATATAATTGAATATTTATTCGAAGTGATAAATTACTACATTTAAATGTATCTAGTAGACAGTAACTTATTATAGGATCTTGTAAGTTATTATCTCATTTAAGGAAACATTCAAGAATTGAAATAATTGCGAAGATATGAAATATGCAAACAGTTATTTGATATTTTGGCACAGAACGAGAAATGGAAATGTAAAATTATGAGTTAGAAAATTTATGAACATATTATGTGCGAAATGGAAATTTATTCTACATGTACGGACCGCATAGATTGTGAAAATTAATTTAACCCGAAGGATAATAAGCTCATAATGGAGCAGGTGCGCATAACGTGACTTTAAATAACGCACGTTAAACGTAGGAGATTCTCTTTTCGAACTCGAAAATAGCATCACAGATTCAATTTGTTAAAACTGTGTAGAAAGTCAATTTGCGAAATAATTGCTTTTGGAAAATAAATTAACGCCAACTTTAATAGTACATACAATTATATCCGTACTACAACGTCATTATTCGACAATGTGGCGCTAATGAGAATCAGTTGGTGTCGCTGAATTCAATGACAACGTGTTCTTAATTTGACGAATTAGAATTAACGATCATTTTCGCGATGAATGCAATTGGAACCGACAAGAGGAGGTCACGCTTCGCTCTAGCGCTGAAGATGAAATGCTTAGTTAAAATAGTTTTAAGCAATATGAAATTAAATGCAGAATATTGTCGGATTCTTCACTTGATAGGAAGAACTCTATGGTATATACAATACTTTGAATCATGAATTGAAGGGAATCGGAATGTAAGGGAATGGATTTTGAGTTTTAAAGAAGCGTCAACGTAAAAAATAGAGCAGCAAAAAATCGGAATGTTTAATAAAAATTACATCGCTTATCACACCTTAAACTATTTGTTACGGTCTTTTGGTATGCTTTCTTCATAGAAGGAGGCTGCCTGGAATGTCAATCACGTTCCATAATCGCTTTTTTTATTTCGTTGCCATAATAGAGGTGCTGATCAGAAAAAAACAGATTTAAGGAATAAAAAAAATCGCTCGGTGCAAGGTTAAGGACTATGGTCACCTCAGGCAACCCTCAGGAGTTCTTCTGTCACGTGAGCGTTGTCATGACTGGGAATACTATTGCCTTACCGCTTGGTCTGTATAGCACAACGCTGTTTTTTAAGCGGTTCGCAATAAACATGGACGAAATGTTTTGTCTGACACAGACAACGTTTCGCACAACTTTATGACTAACGAATCTGTTGCTTTGTCTTTGCTGGTGAAGAAATGTCTCTTCACAAAGAAAAATGTATGGGTGATTCAGGCTTAAACTTCGCCCTAGTCAAGTTGTTGTGTTGTTTAGAAACTAACAGGTCTACCAAAAAGTAACGTGCGGTAGATGTTCATTACGATTGAGCAGAATAAATCTATATCAATGAGAGCTATTCTGAGAATACCTACTGGCTGATATTTTGTTACGCTGGCTTCTACTTTAATAATAAACCTGCAAGGTCATCAAAACATTCACGTGGTCTAGCAATAAGATGATAAATAGTATAAAAACTATAAATTGGTTACTATACCAATTATATACTTCCTTTTTTCCTATCTAGATAACAAACAAAGCCATATACAAATTTATATAAGTATATACTCAATATGGAAAGGAATTTATCTTTTGTAATTAGGAAGTGTTATAATTGGACTAGACAGTACACTTCAACTATTTAATTTGACGCCGATTTTAAGATTTAATGAGATAGTTAGTGGCACCATCTATATCATTCCGATGTCGATAAACATCAAATATCTCGAATTGTTTGAACTATTGACTCTACATGCAGAAGCTAGACTTAATGAAAGCAATACTGACTCAATTATAACTTCGTCAATGACGCTACCAATAACGTCGTAAATCACCTTATAAATTTTTATAGGTCCATAAACAGAAACAAAGATGTAATTCAAGCGATTAGATCGCCAACTGAAGACGTTTTAATTCATTTTACGATCGCCAACGTAATGTTTGTTCGAAAATAGAAATTTTTCCCGTTAATTATACGCATTTTTTGGGAACTTTCTTGTCCAGACGTGGTCCGTGTTGCAATCATTTGATTGAGTTTTACGATTATTTGCAATCGGACGGGTCATATGGCTAACTTTATTTCCACTACATAGCATCGTCCCACTATAAACTCGACATTTTTAAACAGAAGATACTGCATACATAAAACAGTAATAAAATAGTCTAAATAAAGTAGCAATATTTATATTGGTGTATACATACTCAAGACAATTTCCGTTTTTTTTTTCTTTTCTTCATCTATTAGTGAAGATTCTCATTAAATGTAAATGAAAGATAGCATTTTATTATGATTAATATACAGAAAAAAATTCTAAAATAACCATCACGTTTTATATACTAATCTTACTACTTTTCTTTTCCTGGATACGTGTTTATAAAGCTTGCCGTACAATTTCTACTTATGAATAAGTTTATTTAGATAGATAAGAAATAATTAGTCCTTAAAACACTATTATTTACCTAACTGTAACTTTTTTATTTCAGGTGAGTCATCCAGATAATTATTTCATTAAAAGCGGTGAGTTGCATATTCTTTTCTGCCACTTATTCTCTACCCAATAAAGCGAAACCATTTTTTACAATTTCTGTTTGTTATACATTTATAGAGATTGACATTTCCTGATATCGTAATTTTTTCTGCATAGTAAGGTAATAAGTACAACTTTCTTTCGTGCTATTTTAATAAATATATTATAGTTTGTTTTATGAAGGTTGACGAACATAATTTATTTATAGATCCTGAAGTAATGAATTTGTCGGGTGACAAAAAATCCTTAACAAGAAACACTTGCAATAAGTAAGATCGGCACTTAGGGGTACATAACGTAAATTCCAGGGACAGATCGAGGAGTAAATTGTAAATCGGTTCGCTGCACGGAGCACTTATGATTTAACTAAAATACTATTGGTGCAAAAGCCCACACAGTTGTGTTACGTTGTCTCCAAATTGTACAGATTAGAATAATATGTACATCATGTTTAGCTTGTTACGTATTATTGTCTCCAATTTCGATCCTGGAATGTACCCTTGTATGCTGGTTCCTGAATTCCCTATTCTAAACCTAATCACCTATTGAACTAACATCCATATTAATACTAATATTAATATGAATATAAATACTAAACCACCGTTGGCATTAGTAATGATAAAATTACAATTTTCTTGTAATTTCCAACGTATTAAATTTCCGAAAAAAACATCGGTCTCGGAGGGGATTTGAACCCAACATCTCTATATCTCCGGTATAGCGTGCTAAACAAATTGCACCACGAAGCCGTTGAATCCAAGTCGCCTTAAATCTCCCTACATGTCACGATGCCAGTAGATATCTTGTAATATCTCACGGACACTATATTATTAAACGGCGAGTGCTTAATAGTTAAACTAGCATCCATATTAATACTAATATTAATATGAATATAAATACTAAACCACCGTTGGCATTAGTAATGATAAAATTACAATTACATTTCTTGCAATAGAGATATATAGATATTGGGTTCAAGTCCCGTCCGAGACCGATATTTTTTCGGAAATTTAATACGTTGGAAATTGCAAGAAAATTGTAATTTTATAATCACTTTATAGTTTAGCAATATTGCTTTAAGACTCAGTCAATCACATTTTTACTTTTTAAAGTTGATTTTATGTGTTTTTTGTTTTAGCTTAAAGTCAGCGGTTACATTTATTTGAGATTTCCTGGGGCTCCTCCGGTTAGCTTTGCTTCTGAAATTATAGATCGACGAATGTGCAAAAAAACTTGTTGATAATAATAATAATAACAATACGTCTAAGTTCGGCCCTGGAATGTACTGGAGTGCTGATCCCTAGTAACAAATAAAAGCATTTCTTATAGAAAAATTAAGATTACGAAAAACAATCTTTTGGTGCAATCAAAGCAATAAAGTTTAATATGGCAGGGGCTGTCGGGACTAGTTATAGAAATGATTTAAAACCGGTGATTTTGTCTCTCAAAATATACATCTTTAATAATAACAATAATGATGGAGATTTGTTGGTCCAACGAATACCATCCACATGATTCGTTACATTAAATAAAATCGAAATAATGTACATAAAAAGAAGAGGTTTGTTTAGGCAGTTGATCCCACTTTATTTTTAATTTTTATTATTAACCTTAATACTATTGGTGCTTACCCCTTCAAAATGCTTCGCTCCTTTGTTCACACACTTTTGCAGCGGCGTTTCCACTTCGCAAGATAGTCCTGGAAAGCTTTATTTAAAATGTCATCCAATTTTTGTCACAAATTTATTCTAATGGTCTTGAAATGACGTCACTTCAGCATTGATTTCAATATCGGGGATTAAGAAAAAATCACAGCCAACTAGGTCTGGTGGATAAGGAGAATCAAGGACAGCCTTTTTTCAAAGTGAGCAAAGAAAGTGAACATCGCTATGGGATGTCATCGAAGCTTACGTATTTCTTTTGGGCGTGGAAATTCTTTGCCGTTTCACTGTGTTGGTTGAATGTTTCTCTCAATGTAGTTGCTGCAAACTTCATTAATCGCTACGAACACTGATGCACCTTGAATTTTAATAGTAAAATATGTGATAATGCGAGAGGTCATGTCGGACATACTGTTGGTAACCGTACATCTTAAGCCTCTCTATTGGTGCATGTGGTTTATCCTGGTTTGGCAGGGAATGTTTGAAGTTTGGTAACGATTTAATGAGTTTTAACCTTCTACGGATTACATGGTGTCTTCTTGACCCCAAGTGATTTTAAACTTAGTAGTATTTTAAAAATGTTGCTGCTAAGCTGCTGTTACTCCATCTATCTTTAAGTTAACAGTATTTATTTATATTTATAGCAGATTAACACATACATTTTTGCAACACATTAAGGCGTAGTATTTGTTCAACTATAAATTAAAATTCGGAAGGGTCATGTTTGCGCGACGCCACCGTAAGTGTAACTGCGGTCAGTTCTTTGAAAAGGGTACGGTTTAGTGATTCCAACTTCGAGGAGAGACTAATGAGATGGTAGCAAGACGTAGAAAGTAAGGTTAGTGATATCGATGAGGTTAGTGAATGTGATATTGAAAGCTAACATGATACAGAATCGGAATTTGGCGCTTCCGAAAACGCTGAAAGTGATGATGAAGAAGTAATCGTGAAAAACTAGTATGATAGAAATTGAGTTAAGTGGGCGCCAGAGCCGTTAATACAAAGATCTAGAACACAAAGGCCTCCGTCAATTCCTTCTTTTTTGCGAGCAGAATTTATCAAGCAACTTTCTAAACAATTAACTTAAACAGGAGGAAAAGATGTGGGCTTTGTCCACGAAAAAATGATAAAAAAACAAAAAAAATCTTGTCAGCTTTGTAATATTCTCCTCTTTCATTAATTACATAATTAGGCTAATTCCAAAGTCAGTAACAATTATTCTGGGTAGATGCGGTATTTGTCGGTACAAAATTTCTAATTTGTCCATAAACAGACCGTCTCTCTTCATCTCCAAAATCAAGTATATGCAGTAATTTTATCTGGAAAGGGTGAAGTTTGATCTCGTTAAACATCTCTTTCAATAAACTTTTGCTTTCTGTTCGATTGGCGTTCCATAGGTAATTTAGGTGCAAATTAGGGCCACTAATATCTACATTAGCTCCGATTCCTTGCATTCATGATCCCTCTCTGTACCATGCTGCGACTGTTTTTGGTGGTGAGGTCCACTAGGTACCCATTCATTAGGGGTGTGGTGTAAGAGCATTTTCTTTTTCGTAAATTTTTGATATCTAAATAAGCATTTAGTTCTAGAGCATTGTAAGCTCATTAAATTTGCTTTATATTGCATCGAGTAATATAAAATTGGCATAATATGCAGGATATTTTGTTTAAATTAACGAAGTTACATAGTGTACTAGCAAAGCCAAACACTTTGGTATATGCCAAGATATTTTTATACCGTGGAGTGGCTGTTTCTGAATAACTTTTACATCAAATACTTTTCAAAAAAGTAAAAGAAGCCGATGGTTCCTCTATAATTATCACACCTATTACAGACAACACTTTTCGGAAAGGCTTCTTAAACATATATAACGAATTGGTTATATATACGACATGAGAAACGTCAATATATCACCTTTGCTAGAAACGACTTACAACAGAAAGATTGGCGACGAATCGTAGACTCATGTAAATGCGCAACCACAGGGATATTTTTGTTAAGAATTCTGTTGGATTTTTCACACTTTAAATCCCACATATGAGGAAATTATTATTAATATGATTTAATAGTCAAACACCTTCACTTATTTGTATATATTTTGAGCTGTCTACCGTATTAGTTTTTGCTGTTCTGAATGGAATTCTAAAATCTCCTTTCTATCAACGTTATTGTTTTGCCTGTAGCGTTCATCTAAACCCTCTGTCTTTCAGAAACTTAGTAGGAACTTTACTTACTGTCTACCGTACTTCTCGCCACGGTCGGTGCCAGTTGAAGTTTGCAACATCAATTAGACAACTAATGAGCTAATTAAATGGGTATTCACTGTAATGAATACCATGGAGATTATTATCAACTTTGAATTGAATGCGTTACTAATTACTGTTACTCTCGGGGTAAAAGAGTTATTAATTAATATAAGACGGGACGCTTCTGCCGTATGACGGTGGGGCAACGCACAATTGACACCGCGAAGATTGTTGAAGAAGTAGACCGGGAAGGAAGGCTCGGTAGACGGATGGTGTCGTGCGAAGGAACGAACCAAGAAATGAGGGAATTCGCAGGGTGAGGGTAGGCTATTCTACAAAACCCTCTAATCCAATTACCAGTTTTGAGGATTCCTTTCAATTATCTTCTGTTTGTTGACGATCAAACGAGCTTGCGCTTAACTAAAACGAAACTGCTCTCATTTAGTATATAAAATAAATGGTTTCATTACTACCAGATAAATTTGGATTATATAGCATTAACGAATACATGTATCGTAAGTCTGATTTACTTCACTCGAGTTCGTTCTGCGGAATATTAATTCTAGATTACGCAAAATATCCTTCGATAATTAAATTCAAATTATTATTAAAGGAATGTTGTATATCATACTAATATACTTTGCAAAAAAAGTAACGCTAAAGGTATAACTATATATTGTTTAGCAAAAGAGGATACTTGATATATTTTTCAAATAGCATTTATACTACCGTCCATAGAAGTTTGGCAAATATTTAAAAAGTTAAAGACAATTTGTACTAAAGAAATAAATGTATTATTCTTAAAAACAACAACTATCAAAATCTAACGAAACGTTTTATTTCCTATTCATTGCTAACAACATTCTTTTCGTCAAAAAATCTACTTTTGCACCGATTACCGCTCGAGCAACTCGTGATATCCTTTCGATCAATTTTTTACGGTTTTCGCCTGGGATGTTGTTCCATTCTTGTTGAAGGATATTCCAAGGTTGTTTCCTGGAAGCAGGACCTATACCTTGAACTCTTCTAACAAGTTCATCCTACAGTAATTCAATAGGGTTGAGATTTGATGTGTGCAGCGCCCATGTCATAACTTGTAAAGTATCTGTTTGATTTTGCTCATTTAGACACTGTTTACATATTGTGTCTGTGTGTATCGGTTCGTTACCTTGCATGAAATAAAAATTCTCGCCGATTAGTGGCAGGCCACAAGGAAAAACATGAGTTTCGAATACATCACAGCACCGCTCTTTCCGCATTATTTCTTCGATTCGATGTAACGTTCCTTTCCCTGAGTAAGAAGAGCAACCCCAAACTGAACCGCCACCGTGTTTTATTGTCGATGCAATGCATTCATGCATCAATTGCATATGAGTATCCCTACGTTTTGCGATTCTTAAAGCGCTATTAAATCAAGTTGTCATGATACAAAATACATACATCGATGGAAAATGCGATGATCCAATCAAAATACGTGAAACCAAATGTATTAAATACAGTTCGGTTCAGTCAGCGCTAAAAGTTTTGCAAAAACATATTCGTCAGTGAAAGGAAATAAATGTGTTAGTAAAACAGTCCCCTCATTTCAACTTAATAATTTGAGTAGTTTAGTTGAGACAAACTTATTCATCCATTACTACTTAATATATCCCGCAACGTAGTTGGATCAACAAAGTCATTATTTCAACAATGCACCAAAAAAGAATGATGAATAGGTGTTGTGATTAACTGAAGGCCTATTGTGACGTCTACTATACTTCCCTCTGCAATGCACCCGTATAGTTTGATGTTCGTGGTACGATTGCAGTTAAATGTGACGATATCGTCCCATTGTGTCCCATAAAAACTATTCCACTGAATACTTTGATAATACTGAATTCTTGAATAAAAACTTTAATTTATTGATCAAGTTAAACTATTCTATAAATTGTTGGTGAGATGGTGAAATCAATTACAAAATTTCTTATGTTAGTTGCGTAGCTTACGTTCATGCGTACGTCTTATTACACAATAAACACTTGAAGATTTCTACGATTTTTATTAATTAAAACCCCAAACTTAACAAGTACTTAAAACGTGGTACAGCTTTAGTGAAAATGTTAATGTTTGGATAAATGTTCAGAATCTTAAACGAACTGTTTCCGGTATTGGAAAACTGTAAAGTATAAAAGGAATAACATGAAGGCTGTTTTAGCTTAGTTAACACGTCGAGTTACCATGACGTTTTTCCAAAGTGTTTCGCCTCTAGCGTGGTGTACACGAGTTATCATGCCACTCTAGTTCCCCTGTTTTTCTCTTGAAGAAGTCTCCCCTCTCCTATTGCTCTTTTTATATGACTTTTCCTCTTCGCTTTTTTCCGTTTTTACTTTTATTACTTTCTCCCCTTTCCCTGTCCTCTTCATCACCAGTCTGTTTCCTTCGTTTCCTGCCTCTTACTTTTATTTCATTTCTTTTATACTTTATCATTACATGGTCCAGTCCCGGAAACAATTCTTTCACTACTGACTCCGGACGTAAAAGCCTACGTATCCAGTTCAGAACCTTGTGCGTTAATTGCCAAATTATAGAAAACAAGTGTATTAGTAGACAAGTTCTATTCGTAAATTAATAACAATTTTCAACAGCAATTTATTTTGAGAGAGCAAAGCTTAATACAAAAATCTGTTTTATGTAAGCACAGCAAATTAAAAAAAAGACTATTCCAGCATTTAAATTCTGTCCGTTCTTATATAATTGATAACATTTGTTCACAGTTTTGCGGCAATAGTTTGCTTATTGGTAGTGATAAATTGATTATGACCCAATCACAAGTTAAATAAACCTAATTTGCACCTTTGCTGGTAACTACTATCTTTCTGATAGGAATGATGGAGGGTCGCAAAAGCATCTGCACCTACTCCTCTCACGAATATATCCGAAAATGTATTCTCGATTACAGATCTAAGGTTTATATATCTGTGGAGTATGTTTAAAGAAACAGTTGCCGATCTTTTGCTATTATTATTGTGTAAGACATCATGAAACCAGAAGAAACTATTTTTTTTTTATAAATCTACATGATATATTAACATCTGTCAAATTCCTTTCATTTTGTCTGCCTCTGCTTTATAGGAATCCATTCCCCTTTTATAGGAATTCATTTCCCTTACTAACTCTCTCATTTTTCGTATCAATTTTAAATGTAAACAATTTCAGGCTTTGTTCATATTGGGGAACTAAAGCCTTCAGAAACAAGAAACAAAGTGGAAAGAAAATTATTTCATATCTAATGAAAATAAGTTGGAAGCGTGCGAAAAATAATTAAAAATACAGTCTCAGATTTTACGGAGCCGAGCTTTATTAAACCCCGCGCGGCGCGAAGAAAAATGAGGAAAACTTTTATCATATCTACAGCTCCTTTGTATGTGTGTGCGTACGCGTGAGAGAAATTACGTTTGCAGAACGTGAATCTAAAAATTCGGACCACTATGGGAAACGTATAGAAATGAAGCAGCCCCGAAAAGAAGGGAGTTAATAAGTAGCGAAACGTGTAAGAGAGACGGAGAAAAGGTCCCATTACTGAATTAAATATTTGTTTCAGCGATTCTAAATTGAATTTGCAGCACGACCTCATTGTTTTCTATCAGGGCTGTTCCATGGGAGTTTTTCGGGTCGCCCATCTCAAAATAGAATATAACAATCGACCTATGCCCTCTCCGCGACATAAATACGTAACTTATTGGTATCGATATGAGCGCCGTTCTATACTAAAAGAAATACGGCCATAAATTGCTTCTCTGAAATTGTCCAATATGTGTACATTATTAAAGATTCAACTTAGTTTATTGTAAAGTTGTGCAAGGAACAAATTCCCTGCGGACGTTTATAAGATTTTTCTTAAACGAGTTATGTTATATGTATACGAGGTGAGGTTCATAAATTTATCGGGATTTCTTATTGCGTTGGTTACCGTATAGGCCACAGTTCATTTTAAGTTATTCTTATATTCGGTTGGAAGATGGGGCATAATATGTAATATTGTAAATATGAAGCTTTCTTCTACATATAGCTGCTCATAATCGCTTATGTTACATTATTACGTAGGGGAAACGAAAATAATCAAACGAAATGCTGTTTGTAGGGTACAGGAAATTTAGAATGTGATTTATAACGGTTGCATGATATAAAATATTATAAATGGATATTTTTTTAAATTGCAGGGATATCATAGTCTCAAATATGATATTATTTATATCTGAAAAATAGTAAGGATAAGTTGTACAGATTACGATATAGGTATATCTCTATTCTTTTTTTTGTATTTAGCACAATAATTAAAGGGAATAAAAGCATATACCTCTACTCTTAGCAAACCTAGTGAAATAGCTCTGGTATCTCTTCAATGCGAATAAATCTTTCGCCTTTTACTAAAGATTTCCATGAAGAGGGGCAACTCAAATGAATCTTACATATCTCGGTATTATCGTACAACAACTGCCCGTAAATTTGGACATGGTTTCTACCCAGCCCATTTGTTTAGAATGGGATTGGTGGAATAAGCTGCATGTCACTGTGGTTATGAAACGGCTCATTTGAATGTCATTTTCCTTGGTTGCATATCGCATAGAAGCACTATTGAATCACTTACTAACCTTTTAGTCTCACTAAAGTTTCCACTGGCTACATCTAACATAGTACAGGACAGAAACAGCAATAGTACACACTCAGTTTCGATCAGCCTGTTAAAGAAATAATTGATCGAAATAATTGGAGATTATTTATTATTAATTTAATACTTCCCGAAAAAAAAACAGACAAAACTATGGTAAATTTCGATACATACAAAAACTACCAACATTCCTATGGGCAAGGTACAGGCTACATATATTAGCTTCTATGATCGTTTATCGCATACGCATAAGGACTAAGCTTAGTTAAAAATTTATAAGAATTATTACAGGAAATCATTTTCTAGTTCATTTTAATAAAAAGGAAGCGAACCTTCGTAAATAATCCTAGTTGAATATCCTGTTACCTCTTAGATTGTTGGGTAATTTTAATATTTTGATGAAGTTGATATATCCGTATTATTATCTGTTACCTATAAATCAACGCTTTAGGCTTTGTAACATCCTGTATCGTGACCGACGTAGCGAGCGGTACAAGGTGTACCTTTATCGTGAAAGTAGCGCTAAAGAAAACATATGTCCGCATTATATCACCGTCATAGTCACCGCATAGAGAAGAGAGAGAATATCGTTAATTATGGTATAAAAAGAGCACCGAATGCGCGTCGCAGATGTGTGTATTACACGAGATTATCCCCTAAATAATTAATGATAATTTCGTTTAATCTGCAGGCGCCGGTATATACAAATAATTTGTATAAAATGTTTCCCCTGCAGTAAATAAATGATTGCTAATTACTCATTGCACACATGGGAGAAGATGACCGGTTTTGCGAATTTGTTTATCCATATACACGGCCATATGGATACATGTACATACGTAGTTTTGAACAGTTATTGAGAGAACAGAAACTGCTGCCCATTGCTTTTCTGTTTGTGTTATCGTTAATTTTTGTTGACAATATGCAAAATTTTAACATTTTGCGACCGGCTATTTGCTATTTCCTACCGCGTTCCCTCTTTTTTTCCCTAACAGAAATGCGCTTTTTAGTGTGCTGTCTATTTAATTTTCCATGAGTGGTTGTTTACGGAGGTCAATTTTATTTCTATTAAAACGGTGTATTGGTTAATATCCGGCAACTGTACTTTTTTTCATAATTGTTAACAAATTGAACATTCTAGGTTGGCTCTGAGGTATCCAAAAGTGTAAAACGATGTGAATCTAACGAAATGAATGAAGTAAGTCCTATATTTCTAGCGGATTATAAGAGATAGAAATGCTGTGGCGATTACTAGTACGTTTTCCAATTTTTAAAATTTGCTGCGTGACAAGACGAAGTAAATATGATGTAGCATGATTTGACATAGACGTGTATTTATTCTAGCACTACTCAGTGGCTCTTTGAAACCATTTTATTTAATCTATACCACGAAAATTACAGAGTGCGCATCTTTTGACTATATTGAATAAGGTTTAAAATTAATAAAAAATTGCTGCTACAGAAAATAGTTTGTGCACTTTTTGTATGTGTAAAGTAAATGCAAGATGCATGAAGACGAGAAAGAAACCAAAAAATTTCTGGATATCTGAAAAGATGGTGTCCAGTTTATTGTTTTTTAATAATTTTGAAAATGTTTGAACAGGTATAAGTTAAGATATAATATGCATAGGGAAAATAGGTCGACTTGAAAAACGAAGCAGAATATGACATAAAAGATATATTTTACCCACGTGTTTACCCTTAAGAAATTAACTAACTTTTGATGTGGTGATGTTAACTACTGTCCTTTTGAAGTCTGCACGAGGTTAAATTAGATATAAAAAATGAAACACATGTTTTTCTTGTGTAAGCAGTATGCCTGAAAAATAATGGAGCTTTCGGAACTTTTCAAAATAAATAGAAGCAACTAGTTATTTCGCCAAAATTATTTACTACTATTCAAGATGCATCCTTTCTGCGTGAATACAGCTCTGGGCACGTTCAATTATAGCATAGATTTTTTTGTTATTTCTCGAAATAGTCTCACCGATTCTCGTCACGGCTTTTTGGACTTGTCCAACGTTGTCGCAAAACGTTCCTTGCATAGCCAGTCTTAGTTTCGGGAAGAGGAAATAGTCACATGGTGATAACTCTAGCGAATACGGAGGGTGTTGTAACACACAAACTTGTTTTCTCGCCAAAAATTCGCGAAGAGCGACAGTCCTGTGGTGGTGCATTATTGTGCAACGAAAACCAACTTCCCAGCGCTCGATATTCGGGCCTCACTCGAACGATTTTTTTCGACAACCGCTCCATAATCCCCACATAATATTCAGTAGTAATATTCTGACCCTGTGGAACGATTTCTCGATGTAGAATATCTGTAGAGTCGTAAAAACAAATCAACATTTTCTTTCGTTAGTTCTGGAAATACAATTTTGTCAAATTTGGAGAGTCTGGAGGCTTCCGCGTAACACTTTGGCGTTTTGTTTGAGGATCGTACTTCAAGCACCAAGTCTCATCACCAGTTATAATCGATTCTAGAACTGTGAGATTTTATCTGGCGGTTTTGACAAGGTCCTTGCAACGTTCAACGCGAGAAATTTTTTGGTTCTCGGTTAAAGCATGAGGAACAAATCGAGCACAGACTTTCCGTTTGTTTCTTCGTCTTTCGTTAAAATTTCGTAAATCATATAATTGGTCGTATTTAATTCCTCCGCTATCCATCTCACAGTTGAATTCACATCGTATGCGCGAATTTCATGCACTCTTTCGATCAGTTCCTCGCGATTTTTGTTTCTTGGACGGCTTGCCCTTGGGTCGTCTTCCAAAGTATCACGACCATCCTGAAATCATCACCATAAAAGGTTCCGTTATTTTTCGTACATACTGTATAGGTTTCTATATATAAGCTTGTGCTATGGTGGCAATATAACAGATTTTAAATAAAATGCACAGTTCGTAGTCGACCATCAACTTTATCGGTTAGTTAGCCTAGCCCGCTCCTATAATCTATGTAGATATAACGCAAATACATAACGAACCGAAAACGACAAAATAAACTATGTGTTATGCTCCAAGTACAGCTTAAACATGGTAAAATATGTTCAAATGAAGTAAACTTCAGGCTACTTAATGTCTACCATGTATACTTAGGCGACAATGTTGGCGATATTAAACAACATACTAACATATATTAAACGTTATTATCGAAACTTATGCCAAACTGTCCACCTGTACGTAATTCTAATGATTTATTAGTTAATTACGGCAGGAACGTATAGCGAATTTTGAATTAGTGCTCTTAAAAACCACTCTAATGGAGTGCTTTAATTCATTCAGACGTTTAAAGCGCACGCATTTAGGTACCTTTAAATATAGTTCTAGCGATGGTTGTTTGGCACAAATCGATATAAAAATTAATTTCGAAAATAGCCGCCGTAAAACGTCCATTTAGGAGAAGCGTTCATAAATTTCCCCATGAATTCGTTTAATTAGATTGGCTTTTCTTTGCCAACAACTTAAAAGCAATGTCAATTAGAGTTGTTATTTCCGGATGAGAGTGCACTGGTACTTTAAATTCAAAGCCAATAATTCTTAATTTTCTGGATGCGCGTCATAAATTCACTGACTGTCGCCGTTGAAATACTTAATGCATTTAATTTAATTAGCTGCACAGTAATACGCTTGATGCGTATGTTGTTTAAGGTCAGTTGCTTAATAAGAGATCCTTAATAATACAGAGCTCTGCTATGTGATGTCGAAATTGTGCTGATTGTTCTTTATTAAACTCCGAAAAATTTGTGTAAAAGAATTTGTTTTGCATTTCAGAGTTTGTAACGAAATTTTTGAATGTTCACAAGAGGACTGAAGCAGAAATTATCATTACACAGCTCCCTAAAATTTTTTAATATTTTTTTTTAATACGACTTTATTTGTAACATACAAATACAGTTTTGTAAGTACTTGGTTAATAACGGAGAAATGCAGTAACGATAGGTAGATTTTAATCAAAAGATTTCTGAACTCTTCGATTTAATATTATAGAGGCGATATTTGAAAATAATTGCGTATATCGCCGGGATTGATTAAAATACTTCGTTACTTCCTTTACAAGGACATTTCAGTAGCACTGAATACACGTTTCGACAGCTATGCTGTATTAAAGTTCCCTTGAATTATAATTCAGTTTTATTGTTGAAGATGGCAGAAGTGTTTTTAGTTGATTTATTTATTTATTTAGTTGATCTTACAGGTTCCCTTATACTAATTTGAAGGTTTTGTGAAAAGATGCTAGTATCTTCAAGGTCTATTGTTGCCTAAGACACTAGCAAAAGAGGATTTGCGTAGTAAATCCTTGTGTGTGAAACACCGTGGCATAGCCCGTGATATGTCCTTAAATTTCTCCATAGACATATGTTACCATCGGGATCAATACCTGTTTTTGAATTATATTTGGGTCTTCGGATCCCTTGGCTCCTTTCTACCACTTTTTTCTTTCCATCTAATTTAGGGAGGAATGTTGGGAATCACATCACTGGTGCATTCATACGTCTCCATTCTTGCCTCTTCTTTGATGTAAATGTGAGGACAAGAGAGATTTAACCTGCTTCCTCAAGAAGCTGTTGAGTTTTGTGAAGTTAAAGTACATCATTGCATGAATGCCTAGATGTATTTTGAATAGGACACTTCGAAATCAAACAGGAAATCAGCACCTTATCGAGAGATGCAATGTCGCGCCATTGGTCGGAAGTCTTTCTGGGAAGTAAAACGAATGACAGCGTAAAAATGTTTATGCATAAGCCACAAATAAATAAAATTAAAGCGAAATATTTTAGTCGTTATGTAATTGCACGCTACCAACTAGAATTTTAGAAGGAAATTGAAATAAGCGTCAAGCTAGTCAAAAGTAATACACGTGCAAGGTTATACTATGAAGTCCTTAGATCAAATGAATTGGAAAATTGCGAGCCAATTGATCATGATTCATAAGCTAGACTAATAATTATATTCATAAAGAATGGAGAGCAATAACAATAACGATGAGATAATATCGGCCGCATTTGAAGACGAAGAAGATACCACTCTTTCGAGATAAAACACCGTTGTATTTTGGCCATGGCTATGGTAAAAGTTTCTCTAGGTCTGACGTCCTTCGAGACCTTTCGGTCTTAGTTATTGAAAAAAGGGGCATATTTACAAAAGAGTATGACGTTGGTAAAAATCTGTTAAACTCTAACAAGAATATATGGAAGGAAAAATCAGACAAGAACGCGAAAAACAAGCGAGGAGATTTGTAACTTATTTACAAAAGCAACAATAACGGAAGTACTTAATGAAATATTCTAATTTTTGGCATAATTTTTTTCTGCTTAGTTGAATTCTGTCGGCAATCTCTCATATATATTTAACTGCTGACGTTTAGACGTATAACAAGGTTGAAAGATTTTTACTTTTCAATTGTTAGTTCTTTGTAATGTCTCTAGTGAAAGCATAGTTAATTATAAGTAACGCGTAAATGAGATATACGATTACTTTCTAAAATTACTTTTAGTTAATACGATCTTAAACAATACTATAAATAATCAAAACAGGTTGGAAATATTGCATATAAATCAATGTATAATATACCATGTCTTCAATTAGATTTTCATTTAGAATAGTCCATGATTTTTATTTAAATTTGGCAACGCTGTAATGTTTTTTGAAAGTCATACTTTGGCAACTGTCATAGTAAAGTCAATTTATTGAAAATTTGTCTTATCAATTAGACTATTTGTTATCATGTTAGCAGAACAACACAAACTTTTTCTTGTGAAAGTTATTTTAGATACAGGATTTTCGTCAACGGTTCTCTGATTCTATACTTACGTATGAACAACTGGTTACACAGATTCATAGTTGTGTGTCAGTACTTAGTAAATCTCGGAGCGGAGAACTTAGAAAAGACTGCAGATTATATTGGAAATGTTCGACATCGAATGGAAAACTCGCCAAACAAATCCATTGCGAAACTGTCACAGAGAGTTCAGTTATCAATTGGAACATGCCACACTATCTTTAAAAAATTTAAAATTATACCCATATAAAATCCAAGCTGTCTATGAGCTCTGTCCCGTTGATTATAATAGAAAAACCGAGTTCTGCAAATGCTTCTTGAATAACTTGAATAATAGTGATGTTCTTAATAAATGTTTGTTCACTGACGAGGCCTGGTTTCTTCTTTCGGAATATTTAAACAAGCAAAATATGAGAATATGGTTATCAGAAAATCCTCATGAGTTTATGGAATAACCATTACATTCGCAAAAAATTGTGTTTGGTTGGCTGTGTTAAGACAACGAATATTGGCCCCATATTTTTTAAATGAATAATAAATGCCGAAAGATACCGAAATGAGACATTGAAAGCCCTTATTGATCAATGAAATGATGATGAAATTACAGAAGGATATTTCCAAGAAGACATTGCTTCAGTACATACGGCTGAACAAATACTTGTTCATTTCGAAGAGTTGTTTGATAATCGAAGAGTAAATTTCCCCATTTCAGTATTAGTCAATTGCTGTCCACATGGCATCTTGATATGTAGAAAGCAGATTAATGCACTAATATTTAATATATATTTTATAAAATATTTTTCTTATTTGCACTGTACCCGTTGAGAACAAAATTGAAACTGATGACATGGCCTATACTTTTGTCGCACTTGGATGTCTGGTTTTCCCCGAATATTTTTCCTCACCACTTTCGCAATGCCAGTACCAGTGACCTCTACAATCTACCGTGTTCGTTTGCAACATGGGTTGCCTATTCGAATTTTTCAATACAATTCTTATTTCCCCTAAAGTTTATGACTGGCCTATACTATTGTTGCGGGGCTATATTACATAAAATTTTTCGAAGGCATACTTATATACCTTGTAACTAGCGTAGGGTTGATACCCGGAAAATTAAAGGAAGACTGTTGTACGTAACAATTACATGAACTAGAGACTTTAGTAAATGTCAGTCAAACAATAAATATAACGCTTTAACGCTGTACTCAATAAACTTTCTAACATGTTAGTGTAAGTTGCGCAAATTTTTCAAATATAGTTCTTTGAGATCTATCACGTTTCCTTGAGAGATATTAAAAGCCTATAATTCATTGTTAGATAATAAATTACCTATTTTATTTTCGGCTGAATTAAGTGCACACACACAGGATTCCACTTAACTTGAAAGATCCATTAGAGTTGCGTAAAAATCTTACCGCCCGAAAAATTCGCAAACGCTAAAATAAATTTAAGTGCACTTTAACTTAACATGAAGACCTTTTCAACAAATTTATAAATATGTCTCGGGCAAATTATTTTACTGTGTTAAATCGGGGACTTTCAGCGAAGTCGCACGGTTTACTATGTGCACTCATACTTGCGCGTACGTACACACCTACAATATACCCGGAGACGAACAACCATTACGATGATTAACTGCAACGTTGTAAATCATGACGTTATTGCAGCTTAAGTTGAATGTTGATGTACTAGCGTAACGTGTAACATTAAAACATTAAAACTTCTTGAAACTCTGCCAGCTTTTTTATCAAACGTAGGTATGTACGTGTAGTTGTATCAGAGCACTTACTTGAGATTAGCATAGTATACACAGGATCAACCACTTAGTCAGTTATACGGTGAGGCTTGGATTTTATAAGAGTTAAATTCTATTGCAATCAGTTACTGTGACAATAGATTGCCATTTGCAATGTATTAAAGAAAAAAGAAGCCATTCCTTTTCTATTTGCAGTAGTATTTCGAGAGATAGAGAACTTGAAACCTTTATGTAAGTACGCTACAAAATTCTATATCAGTTTGTGGTGTGACTAAACAAATAGATGCAATATATAAATGGAAATAATATATCTTTCAAAGGCGCTAATTTTTGCAAGCTGTTCATAATTTCTACTTCGTAATGTGTGACGGCGTATAGTGCCCCAACTAGCAAAAGTAGAAAAAGGTTTAGAGAAATAATCAACTAATTTGCGCGTTCCTTAACTCGGTATCATATGTAACTCGATCATTCAGGGTACCAGTCTGCCCCTCGGCGGGGTAGTGGGTTAAGATTCTACTACTTACCTAGAACTTGGCTAAAAGTTTTTAAGTGCCACCTGTTTAATGGACTGAAAGGTGAAAGTTTTTAAAAATAAGTAAATTTGTAAACAGGTAAGAAATAACTGCTATAAGAAAGTTAATATTGAATACTAAACTAATTAATCCTTCAACAACACAAGATTAACTTGGACGAGCTGGCAGACGATTCCGCTTCAATATGCATTATCAAAATATAAAGTCTGGCCTTAAATACGAAGAATAAAAATTAGAAGTGTTTGACCTAATACTGCATCGATTAATGTACCTCAACTACGGAGTTTTTGTTTAAACTATACACAAATTTTAAGACAGTAAGCTATCTAACTATTGTTCGTAAATTAACAAAATTACATATTTATAGTGCATCTAAGTCAGCAAGTTTTGATGCTCTCATACAAACAAAAGGAAAGCCATACCATTAATTTGATTATTAACTTCTAAAGTCAGGAAAAATGTCGGATAAAAATGCATTAATATGTACAGTGAAATCTCCCTTGAACGGACACCAACGGGACCAACTGAAGATGTCCGTTCAGGAGGGGTGTCCGCATTAAAGAAATATGTAGTAGATACAACAATAATCGTGTCTTAACGAAAAATGAATATATTAAAGAAGCTGAGACATTTAAATCGTATATGTATATAAATGTTTTTAAAATAAATAAGACACTTTAAACTTAAGAAAAAAGTTTATTTCCTTTAGATATATACATACAAAGTATAATATATGTACATAGATGTAGTATGTAATACAAAGCAATGAAATGAATAGTCACTTTAAGGACGCAAAAATTCACATATTGTTGTTCGTCATCTCTTTTTCTTTAAAATGGCGTCTTGGAATGGTATTTCTAATTTAGAAAGAAGCTCCAGAGACTCTGTATTTCCGTGATTTTCGACAAAACTTTAGAGCTGCTTGGTCAGGGTAATAGCTTTACCATAATTTTGGATAGCTTCTGTTGGCATTGGAACTTCATCGACATCAGAATCTTCCGAAAGTTCTTGTATTTCAACTGGATTTGCAATTTCTTGTTCTGAATCTGGATCTTCAACATACAAATCTTCATCTACGTTCAAAAAATCATTAAGGTTTTCATTATCCGTCAATTTCAATAAATTCTTATTTTTGAGGATATCTGAAAGTACACTAAGAAGCAAATCATCTTCTAGGTCAGATGTATCAGCCTCAGTTAACTGGTCTTCACTTTGCATATTTACATGATTAAATCCTACTCTGCGGAAGCAATTTTGAACTGTCTCTTTGGCTACTTGGTCCCAAGCGGTTTTTGCCAAATAAACTGCATCCAGTGGTGTAATTTTCTTTATTAACTCAAAAGCTGTACCAGCAGTTTCAATGTTTAGTAGTAGATGTTTGAATATTAGACTTCGGTAATAAGTTTTAAAATTCTTTATAATCTCCTGGTCAAGTGGTTGACAAGCTGATGTACAATTAGGGGGTAAAAATAATATTTTATATATTATTTAAGCGAACGTCTTTCGGATGAGATCCCGCATTGTCTAAAAATAACAAAATGTTTCTTTTTTCTTTAGCTATTTTCCAATCTAGGTCTTGCAACCACTCTGTCAAAATTTGTCCTGTCATCCAAGCTTTCTTATTGTATTTCCAAGTTACAGGCAGGTTATTTATATTCATGCTCTGGGTTTAGCTGCCCTACCAATGAGTAGGAGTTTTTCTTTTTCACCCGCCATATTTGCACAATGCAAAATTGTAAACCTCTCTTTGGGATACTTACCTCCAACACATTTTTCCTTCTTTAATGTGAGCGTTTTGTCGGGTAGAGAGAGTACTAAAATACAGGCCTGTCTTATCGGCATTATAGATGTCTCTCGGTGAATATCCTTTAATCAAAGAAGGACATTTTTAAAAACAATGAAACATCTTCAGCATTAACCGAAGCTCCTTCCCGAAATCGATTTAAAGCTTATATTGTGGCTGATTCTAAATTTAGCCAACCAGAAGAAGCACTGAATGTAGAATGTCCCTAAGAAGCGGCTATTTCTCTTGCTTTACATCGTATTAGCGAACGTAAAAAAAATAAGTTTTTTGCGTTTTTGTCACGACAAACCTATTGGTAATCTAACTTTTTTTATCTATTTTAGAATTTAATATGAAAAGAAAATCAACGAATTAATACAAGAAAACCTTATCTAAAAGAATCATATGCATACCCGTTAAAGGGATCCCCTTGTGCCGAGCTGCTGTAAATCAGTCATAACACAATTTGTCAATTTTAGTACCATCACCCGTCAAAAAGCTTCTTTTTTCATTCAAACTACTGTTCGACATCTATTTGTTTAGAAGGATTTCTTTATATTTAATTATATCTGCAGCTTGTGTTTTTCCAATGTTAAAACGCTCGGATAAGTTCCTTACACTTAGTTTCTCTTTATTGTAAACTTCAACAGTTTCAATTTTTTGTTTAAGCGTGAGAATTTCTATCAGGAGCCATTTCTACAATGAATGTGTCGCCCACTGTGTCTTTTCCGCATAGACATCAGACTAATATTGAAAGCAGATTCAATCGAAGGCGTTCACCCAAAGAATAAGAACGGTAAATCCCCGACCAACTTGGGGAAGTCCCTAATTCACGCCAGGCAGAAATGCACGATATAGGCTGCGTTTGTACCGAAAGATTAAAGTCGGTAAATCTCCGGTTCACTCGGAGAGTCCCATCGAAATTGGCACGCGGTGCGATTGAGAAATGCAATAGCAATACTCTCGATATAAAAATAAGATAAGGCGTTTCTTTTTATTTTATTTTTTTGTCCGGTTAAGAGAACACTTTCTCGTGTCCGCGTCCGTTCAAGAGAATGTCCGTCCAAGAAAGAGTTAATACAATGGAAATTATATTAGAGCCGGTCGGGACCACGAGAAACTGTCCGTTTAAGGGAGGTGTCTGTGTAACAGGGGTGTCCGCAAAGGGGAATTTCACCCGTATATACTAGCAATAATTTCTAGCGTTAGTTCACTTATTTGATTTGAGTTCTTGAATCAACGTGAAATCTTCCTCCCGTAGTAACGTCCAACAAACATTACGTAATCAAATGATTACTGAATGTCGAGGTGGTTTGGCGTCTAATGTTTTTTTTTTTTTTTGGAAATTTACTATTTACTTTTTAGTTATGTTCATAACGTTCTTGTCATTTATTATCGCGGTCACTTCCTAATCCCAATCTTTCGGCAAACTTTCTGTCGCTCAATCCAGTTTTTTCACTTTCAATGACAATGTTAATTTTTCATTTGATAAACGATTTCTTTTCCCCAACATCTTTCTCTATTTACCGCAACAGTAACAAACATGAATTAAATAAGGATTAACATTTCACTCAGTACATATCTCCTGGCGCATATATATACTTAGTACGCGACCACTATACAAAAATTACATATAATCAAGATTCGAGGATTACAGTAATTAAAGTACTGCTACTTCATGGAAGTAATTTATTGTTCTTTCTGTGTGGAAATTGATTGCAAGATCTTATTGTAGTAACCGTGACTGTTACATGATAGGCATACGTTTAATAGGTTTGAATATATGAATAGCTTTATGTAGACAGTCTGAGATTTGAAACTGATAGTTGTAGGAAGATAACTGCTGTTGAATGGTGGTTACCACTAGAGTTTATACTGTATATCCTTCAATATACACTTGCTCGCCAAAGGAGCATAAAACAACAAAGGTCTCTAAATCTGTTTGGGAAAAACTTAAAAGATTTTATTAAGGAACTGTAATGTGTAACAAATAAGCAATTGTTAACAGTAGGTATTTAGTATACAAAAAGTTCACCAACCCTATTCCACAAGTTGAAAAGTTAAAATAGCCGCAAAAAGAGGCATCATTGTGCGAACTATTTAATGTTAAAATGGTTGGAAGGAATAGGTGCAGTATTAAGTCAATGGGATTACGTATTATGCCTAGTAGTCATTATATTCCTTATGGGTATACTTTTTACTGCTGTACATTATATTTGTTATCGCTTTAGTATAACTTGTAAATAAGCTGTCTTACACACTGAAAGTATCATAAAATAAGGATGCTGTGAAAATCAGCGCAGTTGGTAGTAAGAAGTGCAGCAACTTTTTTCGTAAAACACTATTGTAATATTTTCCAAGAGACTTTTTTTTGTAATTTCTTGTGCCATTTAGCAGTTGACTGCATAGTTTAGAGATATTTTTTTAAACACTTACCAAGTGATTAAAAATTTGTAGTGAAGCTGCAGTAATAATAATAATAATAATAATAATAATAATAATAATAATAATAATAATAATAATAATAATAATAATAATAATAATAATAATAATAATAATAATAATAATAATGTTTTGTTGCTTCTTAGTAGTCAAGTACAAAAACACTAAACATGGTCAAAAACTTGTTAGCTCAAAAATGCCCTCTACAAGATTGATTGTAGTTAAGGCTCAACATTAAAGGCAGGACTTTTTTTGACTAACAAAAATACGATCGAGTTCTCTGTTGCTTGTCCAAAAGACGAGCCTAAACTTTAAACGCGGATAGCAGAAGAATAAACCAGTCGTAGTACATCAGTAAGAATAACAATAATTGCTTAAAGAAGCTTTTTTATTGTTAGAATGAAATAGATTTATAATAGTTAGATGAAAGGATTACCTTCATTCTAAGAACGAAAGCGTATTTGAGCTCATTAAACTGTAATGCTTTTCAACAGAAGGATGATGTTAAGTGACGCCTTTTTGAGATCAAGATCAATATAGCTTCTACTATAATTTCTTTGCATGTTTTCGATGTAATTACTAAACAAGAATGTAGAATGTGCACCTAGGATTTCCGATAATATAAACATCACAAATGCAAATTTTCTGATTTCAAACTGATGCAAACATTATTCACTGTACTTCTCCACAAGTTTGGCGTAGTCGCCTACGAACTTTTACGAGTATAAGGCCATTAAGGTTTTGTGGGAAACTTATGCCGTATAATATATGTAGGTTGAAATGTGAGTTAATGTGAATACGTGCATACATGCGCCTGTATAAACGTATCTTAACTAAAACTAGAGTTGAAATTAGTTGCAAGTGTAAATATTGAAATAAATAAATTAGCGCCCAGTTAAATGTTACCCAGGAGATATTTTGTTCAGATAAGATAATTACATTTTCCTTTATTTGTAGAGACCGTAAATGAACGGATTCAATTTTATTTCTCCGCGATAAAATAGATAAAATTTAATTAAAAGTAAATAAATTTCTCAGGCTAATGAACCAGTTAATTTAAATCATTTTGCTCGCCGGCACTCCCTACGCCATCTCCATTTTCTTTTATCAACGAAACGAACGAGAAGAACTTAAAAATTCTGCTTAATTTAGACTTTGTGTACTCTAAAGCGCCGCGAATTAACTTGGTAAACAGACGGCTTTTTGCTCAAGTATTTACACGGAAATGTTGTCGAGTACTGTGAAAAAATATTTATCTTACGTTGCTTGAGCTAATAAATAGGTACTTCTGTGTTGGAATAGGAAAAGATTGCCATTGATTTTGCAACACTCGCTTGCAAGTAATTATACGCACTCACTTATTTTAATTTCCAATGTCTCATTTGCAATCTTAAAGAATTGTACGTGCGGTACTATTCAAAGGAATTTGAAAAGGATCTCTTGATAACTCGCGGTTCTATAAAGAAAATGGAGCATTTTTGGTCAAAGAAACATTCCATTTTTTAATATATGTACCTTCCTGCTCGTTCACTACACTTATTTTAGGGATATTCCAAATTAGCAATATTTTCGTAGATCAATGGATCCAAGTCTTTGAAGTAACTATTTAAAGCAAGAATATCTTCCCAATGAAAAATTTTACGTTGCAAGTGAAATTTCTTATTCTTGGTTAACAAACCACTTCGCGCCCAGGAGACCAGAGGGGCTTACATTTATCATACTTAGTTCCATTATGATAACGTAAAAATGCTGGAGAATCGCTATTTTATTATATTCGCCATCACATATAACACCTTACCTATAACCGTAGGGCGTTTCTTAAGTCACTAAATACCTTTTACTGTAATGCATGTATTAATTTAAAAAAAATGAACCCAGTAAGAAGTGTACACAGGCTAGACAGGAATTATACCATTCTGTTCAGAAAAGAATCCTGAACGTACATTTTTGAAGTCAGAGACCCACAAAACGTCAGAAAAATTATCTCATCATGGTCATAATCCTGATAGTTACTTACCACTACTAGCACTTACAGAAAAAAATTCTGCTATGAGATGCTGAATGAAGTATCTCTGGTACCATTAACTGAGTGTGTGTGAAGTACTAAAGAGGATTTCAATTCTATACAGATCTTGAACTCTCCACAATTATTAAACTATTCACAGAAAAACTTTCCAAAAAGTAGAAAACTAACTTACAAGAGAAGAAAATTAGTCAGAAAATAGTTAAAAAGAGAAAAATGTCAGAAAATACTTTATCTGAAAGCGATGACTAAGAAGAGATTGAAGCTAGAGATGAGAATATGTGTATGTCCTGATTGTAGTAGCAATACTGAGAAGAACATGGACTGAATACAGTATATGCAGTGTCGTTGTTGGTTCTGTGAAAACGGTACCAAATTCCGAAATGTCTGCGACCCTAAGAAACGAGTTTTGTAATATATTTTGTTTAAAGACTATCTTACTTACACCATTTCGCGATGATGGTGTGTTTTCCTAAAAATTATTTTTAGTATGTTTTCTGATATGAAGAGTCAATGTATTTTTCTACCATACAGGTTAAGTTTGTGTTTTTAAATATAATAATAAGCGATATAGAGTTAAAATTTTTGCCGCCACATCACCCGATCTTATTGTGGTGGCCATCACTTCTCTTGCTGCGTGTCCAGCCTGTATCTACAGTTATGAGGTGATGCAGAAAGTCTTCCGAATTGGAACGAATACGTGCCAAAAAGTCATGACAACCACTTAAATAATTCAGTTTTTACATGTTCATCATTGTTTCGTTTCCAATTCTTCAATTAAAATTCTTTGCAAACTGTCGTCTGCTATCTCGCGCAATTTTTCTAGACGGTCATCTAATACGATACGGTGGAGTTTTGTAGTCATATCCGAGGCGGTAACTTCGATGTCCATTGCGGTCTTAATCTTTTATGCTTACACATCCCTGGACAACTGCAAAGAAGGAGCAAACTCAAATAGTGTTGAATCTATTTCATTTGATCCCAAGTTTTTCAAATAAAAGTACTTTATCACTGTTTCCGACTCTACTTTTCCAGTATTTACAAAAGCACGCGAGACGTTCACTTTGGCTCACTGTTAAGCGCAGACTGTCCTATTAACTTAATAAAGGATGATTCTATAGAATGGTAAATTCTGTAAAGATTCAATTAAATTCGCGTCATTTTTACGTACATACTTAATTTAATCCTCATAATGTACAGTTTTAAATATTTAGGAATTTCCATGCATGCAGATACTCGACTAAAACTTTTTTCAGTCTTATGTTTTCTTGAAATAAACGAAATATGTTCTCCAGTGTAAAAATTCTCAATTAATATGTTCGTGAATGCTGAATTGAAAATTTGCAGTCTGGACAATGTAAAATTAATTTTCAATATAAACACCTAAATCTACAATTGTTGAAAAATAAGTGTGTATTGAAATGACCATATACTGCGGTCACTACGTTTTAAACAACTACTACCGCAAAAATTGAGACAATATGCGTTTTTCAGAGCTATAGAAGTAAATGTAACATTTTCAAATGATAAGACATCCAAAGAAAATGTTCTTTTAACCAAATCCTTGTGCAAACATACTCCAACCTATACAATCGCCTATATATGTATATATGAAAATATTCACCATACATACTGCACAGATGGCGAAATGCGTCTATCTAAACCATATGTGGGCAACAACCGGCCCGCTGTAAGATTTGATCCGGCCCGCGAGACATTTTGAAAAACCCAATTAAAAAAAATATTACACTACCTACTCATACTCACTCTAAATGAGAAAGATTTAGTTATAATGTTGTACCTATCCTTTCCATTTTATTTTCTTATTTTAATAAATTGCATTACAATAACATTGTCGTATTATTTCATGTCTGGTATCTATCGCTAAAAATTATGAACATTACTTTGAAATGCACTACTTTTAAACGTAGCCCGCGAATGTATTTGCAGTATTTAAAGTTTAGCCCACAACATGTCAAAGGTTGCCCATACTTGATCTAAATGTTCCAACCAGATCTCTAGTATGTTACGCATTTATTTTATTTAGTATACTATAGATAGCTTTTGTGTAGATTTAGTACGATTGACAAGAAAATAATAGTGGAAACTTACAGAGAAGATGTACATTTACATATAGAATGTAAATTTTACTTATTTTTATGTCAACCACTTACATGTGTGTATTAATATACATCAAATGGGTAGTACACTTATCGTTAATTTGTAAATAACTGACATCTCGTTAGTAAATTACAGTAATGCCCACAAATAATGAATGTGAATATAATAATTATGTGATCTAAAGGTTTATAATTTAGGAAACCATTGACAATCGGTCTCGTGCTAGCGATAAATTTTATGCAGATTAAATGCAAGAATTAAACATCAGTTTAATAGATATTACATTTAAATTTGTTTCTGTTGGTACTTCACGAGTGAAATTAACATCTGCCACACTATTTTGCTCATCAGCTGTGTATAAAATATTATCAAAAGCAAATCGGCTTTCAGCTTGCCCCTAAATTGCAAACGTTTGCGATCACAGAATAAATGAACTTGTATTTATACGATTCACAAATATAATACAATCGATTAATTAGCTCAATGAATTCATTCATTTAGCAATAATATTCTTATTAATCGGTAATGTAAACTAATAATCTATATCTACGCCTAATTATAGCAATAATTGAATTTCATTTATCTAGCCTTCTAGCGCACCGTGTAAAATATACATTTATAAACACAAGTTTCATATATTTCTCCATTCCTATGATGCCTGTCTCCTAACTTAAAGTAAATTTTAAAGGATTTCCGATATAAATGCTATTGGTCAAATGGATGTTTATTTAGATGCACGTCATCATTCTTTATCAAATCGGCATTTCCACCTGAAGTTAAGTACCATATACATAACTCATTAAAATAATCTTACAGTTCTCATAATATGTTATAAGTTAGGATTTTGCCAATTTAACGTGAATAACATAACGCACCCTTTGTTTGTTTCATTACAGCAACTTTTGCACAATATTTATCATATTGGAAACACATCAAATTAAATTCTGTATGTAGTTTGTTTATACGGTGCCTGTACGATCAACTGAGCTATTGCATTTTAACAAGAGAAATTTTTTATTATCGAAATTCAATGATGATTCCAGAGTTCTAGCAATTGAGCCTTAATTCACTTAACACAGGATTTGTAGGTAGCGGTAACGATTAAAAGCAAGTTTTGATACGTTTACGAAGGTATCATAAATTGAATAACATCTACAAGAGGTATTTGGAGGTCAACAAAATCTAAAATTGTGGTGGGCAGATGTGGATGTCCAAGCACCTCTGTATATAGAAGAAACATTGCTGTTGTGGAACATGGTCCACAACAGCAAACCTACTCTACAGCTACAACCATAGACGAGTTCATGAAATTAGTGTCACTCTTAGAATAAGCACAGTCAGGTTCATAAATTCTTAGATGAACGTTTGTGAGCAAGGTTTTAGTGTGCTGGGTAGCAAGAGTGTTGGACTCTGAATAGAAACTTAATAAAAGAAACACCTGCCGCCAACTTTAGAAGCTTTTAACTCGTTACGGTGACCGATTTTGGCAACATATAACTACTGGTGAAACGTAAATACTTTACTAATCCTAAGACTAAAAATTAGTTCAAAGGGGGGCGTAAACCCGAAATGATACGAAACGCTTGCTCTATTCTAGGATTGCGAGCATATGTTCTTTGTAAATTATCTACCGAGATGATCTACAAATAGCACATAGTATTATTTTGTTTGCAAAGAATAGTGTGGAAAGTTGCATAAGTGACCGTTATTGTAACACGACAACGTGGACCTCAACCGCGCGGAAAACGAAGGTTCTTTTGAACTACTTTCGTTGGCAGTTGCTTCTACATTCACCTTTTTCGCTAGGTTTAGTGTCCAGTGACTCGTAACTGCCTTTAAATTTGAAAAAAAAAACACTTTAAGGTGTTGGATATCAAAGTTTAAATGAAGTTAAATGTGCTGTAGATACATATGTAGATTAAGGAGATTCCGAAAAAGTCTTTTAAGAACTGTTTAAAAAATTGTTGAACGTTGGAGTAAATGTTTTCACTTACGCCGAATTACATTGAAAAACTAAACAAAAAAATTCTGGCGGAATTTTTAGAACTTTATGAAAATCCTTCGTATATTATTTATATGATAGATTTTATACAATATATTGCTGTAACAATTGCTTTATCGTTTTGATATGGAATAACTTGCTATATACTATAGTGATAATTTGGTCCTAATTTCCTAATATGCTATTAATTTGGAAAAAATAGCGCCTTATCGAAGTTCTAAGTTTAAGGTTTAGGAAAGATAATATTTTAGTATAATATGATTCTTACTTGTGAGTCTGAGTTGACACATTTTTTATAGAACCAACATGATTTCTTGAAACAAATTATGGAACGTATACAACTTTTTAAAGCAATTACTTATATATTCAAATGTATGCATGTAAAGAATAAATAAAATATTACTGCCAAATGTTAAAGAATTCAATACTTTTCACGCATTTTCTTTTCAATGGTTAAGAAAAGATGATATAGTTACATATTAACATTTTGTCAGACGTTACTAAATTAGTTAAGACCATTAGGATGTAATAGTAAAGAAAATTATCTTGAAGACTTCGTTATTACTGTCGTAATAAAGATAAATGACGTAGTTATATGCGATTTTGTATAAATAAGCATCTATATATGAAATTAAGAACATATTACATTGTTTTCGGTTTACACTGTTGCAAGCACTACGCATGGTTCGATAACTTAAAAAGGAGTTTTTACTTATTTCATCTTTTCTTCTTTCCTGTCCTCTTCACCTCTTTTCTATTTTCTTGCCATTATTATCTATTTTTCCTTTTATATACTTTATCAAGACACGGTCCAAATTCGGGAACAGTTCATTTATTACTGACTCTGGACATGAAAGCTTACGTATTCATTTTATATGTACACTAACTTATGATTATGGATGATCAGTTTTAACAGAATCTTTTAACAAATGGCAAAAAATAAATGATTTTATATAAATATAACTTTTACGACTAGAAGAAAAAAAGTAGAGGATATTTGAAGCTTTAGCGAACATTCATACGGTTTAATTCTGTATGTCTGCAAGAGATACAAAACAGTTTTAAAAAGATACACAAAAATCGAAAATAAACGATCTTACACCGAGAATCAGACAAAGCACTAAATAACTCCGTAACCAAACGCCTGCATCTTCGCGCGAGCGCGTACGTTTATAAATCTATACACTTATGTATTTTGACAAGTAATTTGTAATTTAATTAGAGGAAATCTATTTTTAGAGTTTGCGCGAAGTCTCCGTTATCCAAGAATAACAAAACTATCCGCAGCATCTAACTTATTTCGGATCGTTAACGGTCAACTTTAATTTGGCTCTAATTGTGCATAGTGTTGCGAGTTTTAACAATAATAACCGCATCGTTCCTTCCTCTTTTTGTGAGTCAGCGTAAAAGAAACCACACAATTAAATGCAGCGAAACCATAATTAATCATTAAATCCCGTTTTTAGAGTTACGTTCCTGCCCTCGCGGACTAATCAAGAGTAGCTTGTTAGTGGAAAGGATGTGTGGTCGACTTGCTTTTTGCCCGATAATTGGCATTTTACTAGAAAAAGAATGCGAAGGCTCTAAACTCAAATTATTTTAAGACTCATTATTTATATCACAGAATGGAGGGGACGTCATAAATTTTCCGTTTTAATTAATTTAGTTCGCGCAACGATTTTCGCTTTTCGGCGCTATTGCTTGTCGGACGCTTTCTTAAGTTACATGTTTATTGCAATATGAGGTCGAAGTACGGAAAAAACGAAAACGTAATTTAAGAGTTTGATTTATTCTTTTCCTAAATGCTATTATTATTTCGCTAGTTGAACTCTAACCGCTGTCCGTTTTACATGCCTAATGGGCATTTTCAAAATCGCGCGTTAAAAATACAAGTTCTAATTGGTTAAGATCGCGCACCGTTTTATAACGTCGCTTCTTACATTTTACAGTTGTCTATGATAAAATTTTGAAAATGTAAGATCCATTTACGTATTCCCTGAATATTTGTGATCTTTCTCTTGCATTTACAAGCTATTAGCTTAGACATCGGTTACTTTGTTAAAGAAACAAATTTGTTTGTTGCTTGAACATTAATCAGAGCAATATACAGTTAAACATAAAACTGCGAGTTCACAGTACTCCCTTGAGTGCGAGAACACTCTCATTGTGCAATAAGAGGGTTTGTCCTCTTTTATAGAAATTACTTTATGAGTGAAAATGCTTATTAGTGCATTTACACTGAGGATGCCGAGAAAATTTGGAACACAGCGTACGTTGCATGCCGTTCAGTTCAGAAAAAGCTTCATGTAACAGAGAGCGAAACATCGGAAACACATGCTATTATCGAAATTCTAATATATCTCTAAATTCCTCTGTTACCATTATCGCACTTTCGAAGTATCGGTGACCGTAATTGTGAGTAAGGGAAGGATGGAATAAGATTTCGATAAGTTAACAAATTCAAGAAATACGCGTGCTATTCTGTAGGGCAATTGTGTGTCGGTATACTAGCTCTGTCTGACGATATTCTCTACCCCTGTTTAATTGCTAGTATAAAATCCTATCCTCACATCGATCTCTTCAACTTGAATCAATTCAATGAAGTCCTCATTGCATATTACTGCAAGGTGACGAGGATATATCGCAAGACGTGCGTTATTTGTTTCAAATCAAGCCGGTGTTGGACTTTTCAGCCGCCCAAAGTGCAATCAACTGCTCGTAGCTTTTCATCCGGTATATATTATTTCGATGTTATTAAGAAATATCAATGTCGTGTTACTTTATTGTTTATACATATGCTGAAAGGAATACATAGACTTCCACGATCAGAGAGAAAATGAAATAAGAGTAAGAGGAAAAACAATGAAATAAAGAGGAAAGAAAAAAGTGAATAAAGAAAAAAGAAAAGGCGTAAAAGAGTAAGAGAAGAAAAGAAAGGGGGACAGAAAAAAAAGAAAACAAGGAGAAAGATGGGATCTCGATGTTTCATCTCTGACGTAGAAGGCTTCTTCAGGAGAAAAAAAAGACAGCAGAGTCAAAGTGGCACGGTAACTCGACGTATAAACCACGCTAGAAGCGAAACCATTTCAGAAGGTCACGGTAACTAGACGTTTTCTTTTTCTGTCCAGCTTCTCTCTTTTCTTCACCTTTTTTTTCCTTTTTTGACCTTTTGTTTTCCCCTTTATTTCTTTGATTTTCCTCTTCCTCTTATTTCATTTTCTCTCATACCTGATCATGACACGGTCAATTCCGGAAACAGTTTTTACTTTAATGTTCCGCAAATTAATAAAACACAAAAATATATTCATTATGTCTTTATATTTAAATAAAGTTATATCTATGCCCCGGTAATTAGTGAAAGCTGTTGGGGGATACGAAGGAACAAGTTATTATATTTATTGTTGGCGTTATTTTTCATTGCTATTATTAGTATTCATTTTTTTTTCTTTTTATCGGGAATTTTCAGTCAAGTAAAATAATCAAATTGATTACACCTATATATACGTATCTTTATTTGGTTTGCAACACATATCGGGGTTGTGTTCCCTTTCTTCAAGGCAATAATCGGTATTCTATTTTACATTAAAGTATTGCACTTTTACGACATCTCCATAATTTCCTTAAAACATATTTAAAATGTCATATAACAACACGTTTTTGAATACAATCCCAAAATGCGTTACAAACAAATAAGGATATGTAGAGAAATCATGTGTGATTATTTTACCTGACCGAAAATCCCCGATAAAAAAAGAAAAACATCGAAGAATTACTGCAATCAGTGAAAAAATAAGAATTGAAAGAAGTGTTATAATTACTACTATTTCCTACGTGAGAATATATATATTTATGTATACAGTTACAAATTTTGGTACCATTTTTGAATAACAAACACCATGGATCGCACAAGTATTATACACATATAACACGCAAGGTGGCGAAATTAGTGTAACGCTATATACTAATTTGCGTTAATCATATTGTAATTGCTAACCAATTATACACACAGCTGAGTAAAGTGATGATTAATGAGTGACAGAGTACGTACTGGAACGTAAAGAATGTGTAAAATTATACATTAACTTTTTTGAGTCAGGATATGCAGCAATTGAAATAAAAGGACTAAAACTTTTCGTCTTTGTTGATTCTCATTTTTGAAAGTATTAATAAATAAATATTAGTATTAGTTTTATTTGGAATAAAATTGATCAAAAATAATTTTAACTTATAAAACTGCAATTATCTATTTTCTTCTATTAAATAAATGATAGAGACATATGCATTTTAGTGAAATCGTGTAAAATCTATTCTTGTGAAATATGTAGCTATAACTGATTTTTGAAAAACAAATACTGTTTTAGATTGTTTTTATAAAACTATATATCTTTTCTTATTTAACAGACCCTGCCTCTCTGTGTTAGTTTTCAGGTTTCCTATACTAAACATCCAAAAAATTCAGTCTGTATAAATTACTCTTGGTATTAAATTCTATACGTTTTTTTTTGCTGTGCCATATTTGTTTGTATTTTAAGCAAATGATTATTTATGCAGCTTGTAGTTTATTTAAATTCATGTCAGATAGAAGTCTAATTCTTATTACTAGTTGATTAAGTATTCTTCTGGAAGTTTCAATATTGAAAGAACGAAGTTACGAGTTATGTGTCAAAGACTCTAGTTTATTTCATCCTAACTTATATTGTTATTGTTGATGCATATAATTAGTAAATTTAACATACAGAAGACCTGGACCTAAGCTAGGGTACGACGTGAATTCGCAAATTTAACCGCAGATCCTAGATACGGTTTTAAAAGTAGAACGTGCAGTACAAAGGAGCGTTTAACTTATTTACAATACAGAGAATTTGGTGTAAAAAATAAATTATGATACTATGGTTAAATATTGTAGCAGTAATTTAAAGAAATAATATTACTTATGCCACAGGATATATCTATACGAGGGATGTTTCCAAAATTCTGGAAATTGTGCTCTAATTACTACTTATAGGCAATGTTATTGGTTGTAGATAAGTCTTGACATGCCTATGCAGCTATCCATTGCAGTCTAATTTGGATGTTCGACCGATATGGACGTGTTTTCGTAGCATTGTTTGTGTGACCATCGTTGACGCGCTTAATCTCAAATAGCAACAACTTTCTCTTTGTGGAAAGCGGGTGTGGGAACTAGAAATCTTCCACGTCTATAAGGAATGTTTGGTGGGTCTACAGAATCTAGAAGCGCTGCATATCGGTGGATCGATCGTTTTAAACGGGGTAGAACATCATTAGAAAACGATCCATATAATGGTCGCTCAAGCACGTCGGTTAGTGAAAGAAACATTATTGCCATAGAGAACCTGCTGAAGGAGGATAGGCTAATGACTATTTCTCAAATTAGTGTACGTCTAGGGATAGGTACACAACAAGCTCATGGCATCTTACATGATTATTTGGGCGCAAGCAAGGTTTCAGCTCGCTGGGTGCTGCTGAGATAGAAGCAGAAACTGAATAGGTCTAACACTTGTCGTCAATTTCAGTAGGTGTTAGCCCGTTAGGGTGATGAATTTTGGCACTGACGAACATAGATTCCTTATTTCAGTCATGAGACCAAAAGTCAATCCAAAGAATGGCGTAAACCCGAAGAAGGGCCTCCACTTAAGGCGTGGGCACTTCCGTCTGTGAGAAAGGTAATGCTTATTGTATTCTGAGATTGCGAAGGGATTATTTCTGTAAATTATCTGTGGATAGGCCCCACAATTAATGCAGAATATTATTCGAATTTGTTATTCGAACCACTGCGACAGGAACTTATTAGAAAACGAACTGGTAAGTTTCTTAAGCTTTCGTTATTGCAACAACATAATGCAAAACCGCACATGACAAGAAAAGCGAAGGTTGATTTGAACGATTTACGGCGAGAACTGCTTTCCCTTCCACCTAACTTACCAGATCTCGCACCTGGTAACTATCATCTGTTCTCAGAATTGAAAAAACCTATACGGGGTGTTCGATTTGAGAAAAGGTGCTATAAATAGGTGGATTGAGGAGATATCGAAAAAGTTCTTTGAGAATGGCTTAAAAAAATAGTTTATCGTTGGGATAAATGTATTCACTTAAACGGCAATTATGCTGAAAAACTATATTGTAATATTAATGAAAATAGACAAAATAAAAGAATTACAATTGAATTCCCAGAACTTTGGAAACATCCATCGTATATATTTACACCCATAACATACATGCACTAACTGTATGTTTCATAACCAGAGTAGTTTGAACTAAAATCATTTGTTAGAATTGTGTTTCTCACAAATAACTGGTCTTGTTTCTGTTACATTAGAATTCATTCCGAATGTTACAAAATACATCGAATATGACAGGACTCTCTATTTAAAGATTTCCGTCTTCCACAATAAGGTTTCGCGTATTACAATTTGCTGACTGATTTATATATACTAAAAAATAATCCTTTAAATTTTGAAATACTTGATCACACCATTTCAAAGTAGATCGTAAATATCTACTAAGAAGACTGCAAATCCGGTAACAATTTAAATCTGTTACAAGGTGCTGGTTGCCAACTATGTGTTTCAACAATTTCGAAATCCTATTATATTTAGTTGACGATTGTTCCGAAATAAATAAAAAAAAGAATGATAAGATCAAAACATCGTAAATCACTGCTCTTTAGCTTTTTAATTCTAAATTATATGTTTTTCGGCTTCTTTGAAAGTGGCTAATTACGGGCGTGTATATTCTTCAGCACTCTTGGTTATAATTCATATGCATTCATGAAAAGTTGTTGCTTAATACCTGCGTACGTTAGATTTATATTAGTTTAAGACGGCATAAACTGACGAGACTTTCTTTTAGTGGATTTTAAGTTGCCGCAAACAAATTACAAGTATAAATCCACCGAAGCTCTATCAGCTTTATATCTTAATGGATGTGCCACCATAAAAAGTTAAGTGCCGGCTTAGATAATAGCCCCAAAAGTACACAAACACACCAGCGAAACATGCATACATACACATATGTAGCGGTGATGCATCAGTGCCCTTACATCCACACGCGCTTTCATGTACACACAGATGGCTACTTATTCTAAATTGAATACCTAAATAATACACGAGGAAGCCTTCAGTGGCTTAGCTTAATTGCTGCAGTTCCAATTATGAACGTCAATCTTAGAACGTTTGACGAGAATTTGTCATAGGAGCTTGATATACAATACAAAGGCATGCACGTGACTTGGACTAACGTCCCTGATGATATCGAGTAATTTATTATCCATAATTACGCTAAAAAAATATGTTAATTTAACAGGGCTTCCGGACGCAAATTTATAAATAAAATACTAACAGAGCGTATACCTTTCGTGCATATGCTTTAAAATTTCCGCATCAGATGCTTTTTTCGTCATTAAATTACTTAAAAAATTTTAAAATGTTAATACGGCATACAAGACCACCTACAATCTTCGCCGACAGACAATAAAAAAATATGCAAATAACCAGTTATCACACATCTTGGTGCTGCACACACCGGCAGCGGATCACTTAATAAATTACTGTTTACTTATCGTTTAACTTTTAGCTTTTTACGTGATGCCGCTGCCTTCTATAAAACTTGCAACAACAGATGACGGGAATGGTCTTACAACACATAGCGATATCTCAATTAGAGTAAAATTATTTCTTCAAAAGTTATCGTATGTGCATGCTAATATCTTTTACGTTTCCCCGTAGCTTTGTTCTACGCTGTAAAAATATGTTACAGATATATTGCAGATAGCTTTTACATCTGGAATATGCTTATTCACATGCAAATTTGCAAAACTACTCCTCGACTGTAAAATTACAGTTGCCATGTTACACGTTTTTGACACCAATTTACATATACATGTGTACGTATACTGGAATGTACGCCACTATGCTCATATATACTTTATTGTTGTAAGTCTTGACGTGATATTGTTGACGATGGTTTCTGATAATAACTAGAGTTGTTGTTTGAGCTATTTTCATCGTTGGGGGGCATTGAAGCATGATTGCTCTGGCAAGCAACAGCCCTTCTCAAAGCGCCCCTGAAGACGGCAGTAGACAGACTGCCGAAACGTCGTACTATACAAGTTCAAAAAACGATGAAAATAGCCCAAACAACAACTCTAGTTTTTATTATTCTATGACCGTAACAATATGTGTTACGTTTAGAGCTGAAATTTACTGGATTGGTTTTGTATTTTAGTGCGCTTTAATTACGTTCCTTATGCGTTGTAATGTGGCAGCTCTAAAATGATTAAATTGAAAAATACTGGGAAAATACAAATTACTAAACTATATAACAAAAGGATACCTGAAAACAAATGTGTATGAAAATATAAATTTCGGACTTATGCTGTTATATTTTCTGCTGATGCGTAATTGCAGTTACTTACCTGCACATTTAACTCAAGGACCAGTAACATTTATGGCGTAACTACAAAAATGCGTGGCATGCCCTTACGTTTATAATCGTCTTTACAAAACTTATACAAATCTATAAATGCACAAGTTCAAAATTGTAGAATATTATAGAATTTTACGCGAACATTTTTGTTTTACAATTGTTTTATTATCGGTTGTTACTCTTAAAATACTCACAGACAAAATTTTAGCGAAATACAATGAGTTGTGTCTTTATGCATTTATTACAATTAAGAAACCATTCCTAGAAATTAAGAAACACGTATTTCAAATCGGGATCCATTCCAAAGAAAGCCGATTGTAGAATTTAGGGCCAACCTAGACGAAGCTCACGGTGATTTAATTATTATTAATCTATCACTTATTAGCTTTATTGACTCTATAATTAATATTCGGTACGGGAACAAGTTTTAATTGTTTTCCTCTAGATAGCTTAATAGTGTCGCTTGCATCTTTTATAACTTTTCGATACATGGATTTAAAAGCTTGTTATGTATATTTTTAAAAGATATTTTGTTGGGAGCGTAAACAGCAAGTATTCATATCAAATTGAAAATATCGGAATTGGTTTCAAAAAAGCAGCATTGCTTGTGGATGTTTATGGTGACTATGCTCCATCGGGGGCAATTTCAAAATGTTGGTTCAAATGCTTCAAAAGTGGCGATTTCGGTGTCAACAACAAAGAACGCGATGGTGCCCCAAATAAGTTCCAAAATGAGAAACTTGAAGAATTGCTTAATATTGATTTATGTTAGACACTTTAATAACCGTCTGCAGCATTGGGTGTTAATCGATCCACTGTTGGCAATTGCCTACATGCGCTAGGAATGGTTTAGAAGACAGGAAATTGGGTACCACACGAGTTGAAGGAAACGGACATTGAAATGCGTTTGGTCACGTGGGAAATATTGCTTCAACGACAAGAAAGAAAGAGTTTTTTCAACGGATCATCAGTGGCAATGAAAAATGAATTCACTACGACAATCCAAAACGTAAATTTGCATGAGTGAAGCTAGGTGAAGCAGGTCCACCAACGCCAAACCACAATATTCACTAGTTAAAGATCATGCTCTGTATCTTGTGGAAATCGCTTCACCTCATATGACAGCATACAAAAATGGGTCGATGACTGGATTGCCTCGAAAGAAATAGAATTCTTGACTCGAGGTACCTGATTGTTCGAAAGATGAGCGAAGGTTGCCGTTTCAGATAGAAATTATTTTAAATAATACCTTCATATTCAAACTATGTTTTTTTTTGTCTACATAAAAACGATTAAAACTTATTCCCACACCCAGTGGTTAGTTAAATATGAGTATTGCTCAGAAACTAAGGAACATTTAGGTGTTATTTTATGAGAAAGGAACCCTATTCAGATTAGCATTGGACCCAATCTTACTTTGGACATATTCGCCTACGGTAGTAAGAAACTTTTTATAATAGGACACAAGTTTCCCAACGCTGTTGTTGTACTCATCTGCCGGCAATGACTGCAACTAAGAAGTAACTACTTGTTTAAGTTTCATCATTTTGAAAGTGTTTCCCTCGCGAAATACCTTTATTTTTGGAAAAAAAATGAAGGTTATTGGGCACCAAATCGGGACTGTAGGAAGCATGTCTAGGAATGTCCCATTTGAAGCGTTGTACTTCTTATTTATTATTTCTCTTTTGTAGCCTACTACCCTATATCAAATTTTCTCATTTTCTTCTTCATAATCGAGGTGCAATATGTAATAAGTGTATTTTATATAGCTTACCTTGTACACAAATAAGCACCTTCATATAAAATACTTTAAACTCTTATGTTGCATATAATCTTAAAAACTCATTTAAAAATATAATAATAGAAATAAATAACACAAAAACGTCTATTACTATAAGAAGTAACAAGCGACTACGTCAAAAGTTGTAATTTTAGATCCCCCGCACAAAAAATTTGAACTCTTGTTTTTAAGAATTGTTCTTTACTTTTTGCTAGCCAACTTTTCGCACTAAAGCAACATTACGATTCGCCTGAAAAATTCCAATCTACCAGTTTATAAACATCAGATAAATTTAATTAAAAATTAAGAATTCAGATTTATGTACCTGTGGGTGTATTCAACGGACTATATCGTTCCACTATAGTTATAAATAATATATTAGCATAAGTGTTTCAGAAATATGCACTTCCATTAAGCCTATAAATATTCTAATACTATTTGCATTAATTATAAAGCATTAATCACCGTTCCGTTTTATTACATTTCAACAACGTTATAATGCCATCCGTCAATTTTTTTCTTACAAACTGGGCTGGGTGTTGATTAATAATAATAAAAATAATTACGGGTTCGTTAGAACCGAGAAAGAAGCAACAAAGAATACGGATAAAGAAGCGTAACCGAGTCGAACGATTTTTCAACCTCTGACTATTGAGGCTTTGTCTTGTGTCGGTTTTTATTTCTTCCTTCTTTTTATTACGTTTGTTGCGTCGTAGTATATGTGAGCTTACCATGAATCACGGGAAAAAGTCGGTAAAATAATTTCGATAATTATGTCTTTGTCTTTGAATATTACTGGGTTATTAAGTGAATTAACAACACGTAAATACAATGAACTGAAAACGATAAGGCGTCCTTCTGCGAAGTACAAGGACAAAAATAATAACATAATTGAGTACGTGTTTGTCTTTTAAACCTTGAATTGAGTTGAGAATTTTATTGCTTTAGTTACTGAATATAATAAATATTCTGGCGACTACGACAGTAAATTTAAAATATGTCGAGGATTATATTTGGATAAAAGTTCTGTAAATTTGAGATACATGTATTCTAAGTTCTAAACTGGATGGCAAATAGAAGAAGTGGTTGGGAAGTATAGTATAATAAAAAAAAAGTCTTTGGATCTCGATAGCCATGGAATTAAGAGGCTATCTATGACACTATCTATTTCAATTATTTTTGACATTTATTTGACAACTCTTAAGTCGACAGAGTATAATCTAAAATCTTTTAAAAATAACATACAATCTTTAAACCATACTACAGTAATGGAAATCGTGGTGAAAATGGTAATTGAGTTTATTCGCCTCGTTTATGTTTAAATGAATTTCTTGAGAGATTTCCAAACTTCGCTATAATCGAACGAGATTTTTTCCGGCAACCTCATCGAGCTGTGACCACTTTTGAAGAAACTGGCGATATAAGTGACAGAATGCGATCTGGAAGAAGACCGGCTAGAAATGAAGGTGTGATTGATTAGGTTAGGCAACGCATACAGGAAGAGCCTACCTCACACCTACGTAGATTGGCACAGGAAACTAATTTAAGTTATGGGATGTGTCATACCATAGTTAAACATGCCCTGAACACATTTCCATGCGAAATGCAGATCCAGATCCAGTATCCAGAATTACTGCCACCAGATCATCTGAGAAGGGTATCTTACTGTACCTGATTTGGCGATTTTTTTACAGACGAATTTTATTTTTACCTCCAGGGATATATTAATATATAGGTTATTATATAGTATGTGGAGCAAGAATAATCCTAATTTTCATCGCGGAGGTCTTTTACATAGTTCTAAGATAGGTGTTTGGATTGCCATGTCTCGCAGACTAATAACTGGGTAATTCTTTTTCGAGAAAACACAACTTCTGAAAGATATCGCAATTGAATATTGGAGCCCTTCATCTATCAATTGCATGATGGTGAGCTTCGTAATGGATACCTTCAGCAAGATAATGCTAGACTCCATGCTGCTGGACCAACCCTAGAATATTAAAGGCAATTTTACGATGAAAGATTAATGCCAGACGGTTGTTACCCACCTAGATCCTGCGATTTAAGTCTATTAGATATTTTCTTATTCCTATTGCTTAAGAATACCATATTTAAAACTCCGGTGTATACCTTACAATAACTACAAGAGCGTTTTGCTGAAATGTGTCGCTAGGTGTCACTTAACCTTTTACGTAAACTTTTAAATAATATGAGCTGACTTGTTAATATGAACAGGGAAGACATTTTTAACATCTTTTATAATTTTCTGTATCTGAATTGTATTTTGTATTTTCTTTATAATGTTATTAAGTAATGCATAAAAAAGTTACAATTGTCATAACCTAAAACCGCTTTTATTCTTGTTTGCGTTTTCGTTAGTTAGGATCCATAGAAGTAAATAATTTTATAGATGGTTTTGCGTTCTATGGTTTACATTTTAATCATACGATAGTAACACGTACTATTGTTTTATGAAATGTATGTATGTACGGCCGTAAGCAGATATAATGAAATATTTGTTTTTATGTCTTTTAAGCACAAAGAAAATTAAAAGTAATTTTCAAATGATCCAAATATAAATTTGACATTTACGAATCAGGTTGTACGCGTTTAACATGAGACTAAAACAAATACTAACAATAAGTGTTCTGGGTAAGTGTGATGGCAAGTTAGTGGAAAGACAATCTAATATTGGCTGAAGATAATTTCTTAGATTGATTTAACTAATAATTATCATCGTCTTAGTCTCAGCTAAATGATTTCGGTAGGAGAATAATTCAGACCACGAAATGCATTTGAGTGGTGGGACTGAGATACAGTGCTTCTTTAAAAACTCTTGTTTTTCGCACAAGTAATCTTTAATGTGTGACAAAACATTATTATTGGCACCTCTACGAATGTACCAGGCGATTAAAACTTCTGGTTTTATAATAATAAATAAAGATACCGTCAAATATTATGCACAATGGATGCCAATTTTGTTATATTTTTTCAAGCTTAGTTACTAATAAGCGCCCTTACGTAAAAACTCTCATTTCCTGAACTGGAACCAATGCCTATTCTTACCAGCTTACCTTCGTGAATAATTAGCGGAGAATATGGTACATAATTTTTACAAGGCATGAATGTAAGCAGATCACCGCCGGCCATCCATATTTAAACTTTTATCGTTAATAAGCAGATGCGTAAACAAAAATAGTCCGCCGGGGTATCTGTAAAAACTCCTCGCAGTTTCCGCTTCACGTAATTGCTAATCCCGAGGCCTGAATAGTTAATGGCAATTATTGCCGTGCGCACGCAGAAAATATACGAGAATTATTATGTTGTGCAAGACGACTATAAAGCGGGATTGGGTCTTAAAAGTGATTTTTTTAACATCCTTATAAGGACGTTATCCACTAATAACAATAACGTGTTGTCAATGGACACGTTAGATCTTAGTCAGCAGTATGTCCTTTATTATCCTTGCTTCAAATTGCAATACGCAAATCAATAGGTATGGTATGGGAAATGCGAGGCATATTCGGACATTTTCTAAACCAGTGTGTGTTTTTAGAAGTATGCAAATCGTTTTTCGCAAGTGATACTTTCGTATAACACATATAATTAACAGAAATAAGTGAAGTACTGAGATCTCCATGCATTCAAATTTAAAAGAAAATGTTTCATTGCAATGCAACCGTAAAGCATCATTTGTTATATTTGACGTACTCTACTAAATATACTTTAGATTTAACGCGTGGAGTGGATTAATCGTCTTTTAAAGTTCTGGGCTCTGTTTTCAACTGCGGTTTGTTCATGTTTTGATGCGATCGTAACTGCAGAATATAAAATCACTCTCCAATACGTTTCTTGGTCAGTATGCAAAAGTTTACCGCTGTGATTGGTAGTGCACATTTGGAAATTTGAGTATCGTCTAAAATGGAAACAAATCACCAGCTATCAGAGAAGATGGTGGTGGTGAAAAATACTGCAACGCTGTAGTAACAAAAAACTTATTTAAAAGCTAGCTGTGCGATTTTTTTGTATACTTGTCGTCGGCGCACGTATGACAAATTGTGGGCGTATAAAAAATATCTCAGTCTATAAACGCATTTTTGTAGTCCAATCAATACTCTTTTAGTGGAGTGTAGAACATAATTGTCATAATTCGTTTGGAATAGTAATACCATATGAACCGCTACCTTCATTTACATTTTATTGAGCTAAGGGAGTTCCATAACAACAACCAGTACAGTCTCTGTAAAAAAGGAAAAAACCTGTAGTCCAAAGATATAGTAATATTTGCATCATTTTTTTTTTTTATTTAAGCTTAATGAATAGTTGAAAATTAAAAGTGTGCATTTTCATGAGCGTGAGAAATTTTACTTTGGATTACAGGAATGTGCTTAAAAATATATTTATTTGTCTCAAGAGATTCTTTCTATTAGTAAAGAACGTTTTAATAGGAACCTGCTCATTCTCAAATAATTTGGAAATTCCCTAGATTGTATACAAGACGGAATTAGAACGAAAAATATTATTTACACATTTGACGACGGGTTCTCGTATATTGCTGAATTAAGTAAATATTTTTATACATTTCATTTTACGTTTTTTAAAGTCTAGTGTTCGTGTACAATTAAAACGTTCTGAAGTTGCGAAGTTAAAAATTTAGAATAGAAGGTGATTATAGACTAAATTGTTGTTTATGTAACTGCGCACGGTATTTCTCACTTGATTCATTTCAACTTTATTAGAAGCCATGAACTAGATTATTTCACCAACCAATGCTAATGTGATAATTTATAACGTCCACTGTACGTAGCATCTAATAAAAAATAGCTAACATTAATTCGAACCTGTCATTTACTGTCGTCGATGTACGTCAGGTTTCACTTTTATATCGCGCAACAACCGCCATACATAAGCGGAATTTATAAATTTCAAGCGAACGATCCATTTACTTTTACAGCGTTTCAAACCCGTTCGTTTGCTCCCTTTTTCATTTCATTTTCATTATGTCCAATTTGCCTCGATCGCCGTTCGAATCACTTAGGAACGTCCGAATAATGAAAGAAACGCCGTTTTTCGTATTTGTACTTCGTCGCGGCTGGCCTTGTTTTGTAATTCGTAGCGATTTTATTTATAGGATCTTTATTAATGTTTGAACGGCGGCTGGATCGAACGACCCGAAGAAATGCGTGCCTTCCAGATTTATTAAAATTAAAACTTTCAACTGACAGCTGTCGTTAATTAAGCGCAATAATTACCTAGTCCGGCTTCTAGCCTTATTGTAGAAAATTAATGGCAGTTGATAATTTGTGATTTCTTGTGAAATTAAGACATCAGATTTATCATTTATTTTACGAACGGAGCGTAATTTAAATTGCTTGAAAAACTAGGCTAATAGCGGCTGTAATTTCAAAAGATGGGATATGTTTTCATTTCTTTTTAGATATTATTTCCTGTAATTTAAATAGTATTTCTAGGGATTAAGCACATTTTCTTTTGTGTAATAAATTTGTATTAGAATTCCATAGATGCAAAAACAATGGAATTTGATGTAGACGCACTCATTTGCAAAATTAAATAGTACATTTGCATAGATTAGAGTTATAAAAGGAAACAATTACTTGGAACTGCATATACCAACAGAAACTCCCAAGGAATATTAAAAATGTTGAATTGTTGTTCACATGAATAGTACTTGGCATATGCTCGTTGTTACTATTGCTAAACACTTTTTTGACGTTAAATAAAGAACTGAAACTCAAGAATGATGAAATAGTAAAGTAAGCTAATCTTCCAAATACTTTCTATGTCCTTCGGAAAGACTTGGCTTAGCTTTCTGATTAATTGCAAAAAGGCCGCTTTATAACAAATAACGTACACTTGCTCTTCTGAAATTTGGCATTGAAACTGTGGTAACCTCGTGCACTTCGCCGAAGTATTATGAACGTATTTCCATTGTATTGTATTGGCAGAACGTACTGCTTTTCCACGTTTTTTTATGATAACTCCTCTGTTGTAGTCAAGACTTCATTTTTAATAATACTTTCCATTACTAAATTCGAATAAGTATTAAATTAGATACTAGTTATAACAATTAACAACATGTACTGATTTTAATTCCGATTAATTTAACTGTAACAGTAAGTGTGTTCATATAAGGTAATTTTGCATTGTCAAGAGAGTCGTCATAGTCATTGCTATTACATAGTAAAAAGCAATTTTGAAGACAGTGCTAAATACATTCACAAAATTATAGCGTTCGTCAGGCTATAGCACATCGACTGATGGTGCCGCAACCACGTTTTGTATGCGTCAGTCATGTAGCGCGCAAACTTGATGCTTTACAAGTTGTATAATAAGAAACACAGGCTAAAATCTTTTCTAGGAAAAGAGATAGGAGGGTAATGATGATATAGTAGAATACAATGACCTTTCCCTTAGTACGCGCTGTAAGTTGCTAGTTAGTTCTTGTTCGCTTTTGGAAGAGACGGTGGTATAGGCAAATATGAGCGCAGTGTATGCAAAGCATTTTGAAGCAGTGTTTTTGTGTAATCACGCAAGGGGCCCAAGAATGAGTATTGCAGCGGCTATACCAGCTACTTACATAAAACACCAGATTATATACGACGCTGCATAAGGCGCTACCAACAGACGGGAGCAGTAGATGATCTTACAGGACGCGGGCAATCTCGTACGACGACAACTAGGAAAGATAAGGCAATAATTCATTTATTCAGTAGAAAACCGCATTTAACTTTGCGTCAAAGGCAATCTATGTTGACAGGGAGAAATATAAATATTTGTTTAATGACTCTTATAAGCCAATTACTCGAGCATGCTACAGAAACCATTGCTCTCAGACAAATACCGACAGGCGCATGGGCACGGGAAAATATGGTTACAGACTGGACGAATGTGGTGTTTATGGACGAATCTTCTTTTTGTCCCCAGGTACCAAAAAGCAAAGCGTGGTCTAGCCGCTATACAAATCGCATTGTCGAACGAACTGTAAAACATGCAGTGGAGTGTTTGGGGATGTTTTAATGTTCGTAGTTTTGGGACGTTATGCGTCTTTACTGGTAATTTAATCGTTCAGCGGATGGTGCAATTGTACAAAAACGGACTACTAACATCCGCAAAGGTCTGGTTTGATACTGGTACTGAGACTGGATTTTACGAGAGGATAACGATTCAAAACACCGAAGCCGACTGTACGGGCTACTAGTTGGAAAATTATATTACAATATTGGATTGGCCCTCCCAGTCCCGGATACCACTCCGATCGAGAATACGTAGGCTATCATGAAGCACAATCCCCAAAGTAAGCGTACATATAAAATGAAAGAGCTATCTCGTAGCATAAAAAAGATATGGCGTTTACTACCTACGTCTTACAGTGAAAATTTTGTAGAAAGCTGGATAATAATGGAGATTAGAGGGTATTAACTTTGAAGATGTTCATTTAAAAAATATAAACGCATATTTTTTTCATGACTGAATTTGGGGCCTGCATGTTTTGTTGGACAGACTGTATATCTTATAGCACAAAGTGCTATCCAATTAATTGCTTAAACAAAATCCACGTTTCTCAAGTCCCCTCGACAATTACACAGTGCGTACCGGCATCCTCTAACTACCATGGAGAATTTTCACGCGTTGGAGGACATGATTACAGAGAGCGTTTTATTTTCAACAAATAAAAAACTGTAATTTTACAACTTAACCCTAAAGAAGCAACAATTATTAAAACGTCAAGGTACGCAGGTTTTACGGATTCGTGAACTATTCTTAATTAAAAAGGAATAGTTGAGGCGATAGAAAAATGACAAAATCCTTCATTATCGTTAGCGGAGTCACTGTAAATAGTAGACAATGTACGGGTATCTTGTGAAGTATTTGGTGTGCAATAAGAATTTACTTATTTCAAAACGGAAAACATGTCAATAGCGGAGGCCAGAAATCGAAAAAGTGCGATCTACAGTCCTATATCGAATTTGTAGTTGATTTAATATATATTATGGGTGTGTGTAACATTTCATTTAATACCATCCAAGTAAAGCAGTTTAATAAGTTTTAGGATAAATATGGATTATTTTGTCAAGTGATGTGACTGATACCGGATGAGGTATATTTCGTGCTGGCTACTTACTTAAACTTACTTGCACGTAACGTGTATGTTACGTGTATTTGTTACATCTCGTACCCAAAACTATTCGCCGCTGTTATCTAGTTCTAAATGAAGTAATAGCATTGACTAAATTTGTCAAATTTAACAAGCATCCCAATATCGCAGAATCCCCACAGTCAATTTTGGCCAGGTGGGAAACGTCGGTAGAAACTGCAAGCATTATGTCGTTGCCTATACATGTCTAACTGTCATTGATGTTATATGAATTTTTTTTTTATCATTCAAGAAAATCACAATGGAAATGTGCTCCATAATTCGAATGTTTAGTTGAACATGTTCAGAATTTTAATATTTACTAAGTAATTGTTTCTTGATATGTATTATGTTAATTACAGATTATAGCATAAATTGCAACTACTCTTCCCCTTGTTATAACTTAAATTCGTACTTAAATAAAGTTATGTCCTTTGCAGTCAGGCGCCTATGGTCAGTAAGTGAGATTTCCGGAGCACAGGTATTATGCACAATTTGTATTTATTGAGTATTTATTACGATACGGGCGGTAACTCGATGTACTTGGCAGTTGGAATTAGTCATCTAATTTTAGCTTTATTTTCAATTTTATTACCATATTCCATAACATCTTTGGCATCTTGTACTTTATGGAAATCGATTAAAATATATACGATGTTTCATTTCAAAGCTTACTCTACCTCACACTTATAAAACGTGACGTTCAATTGTTCTTTTTCCCATAAAGTTATTGGATAGGATATCAGCAATACACACATGCTAGCAGCTTGTTAAAGTAAGTAACTTCGTATCTCGAGCAATGACGAAACCACCAGTAGTATTAATTTAGAACATTCGATATGTGTAATTTAATAAATTAAGATCAATGCCGCATTCAGAAAAAGATTTGATGAGATTATTTACATTTACATATAACATGTAATAGGCAATTGTCACTCGCATGACCATATTGAAAACATAAATGTCTCTGTACTGTAATTACCGGTATACAAACCACAAAAATTCTTGTAGCACGGCAAGACAGAACTCAGAACTTCGTATTTTCAATGCAGAGCAGTGACGCGCGGTGTAATTGCTCAGTTAAAATTAATTATGGCGGTTGTCAAGTTCTTAAGCCCCATACATATGTCAACTTCATTGCGAGAATAACACGACGTACCTCGTAAATAATATAATAATAATATATGCGCGAAATTATCGAACTGTTGAGGAACTGGTATCTACCTAGCTAGGTGAGATGTGCGACGAAGATAGCCGATTGGGGCGAGAGAGAGAGGGCAAGATGAACGGGACAGCGACTTTCCTGTAATTAATCTATAAATTACGGCTATATTGTTCTGGTTCTCACACCACGGTCGCAATACATCAATGACAATTAGCTGCAGTACGGCCACTTTCTTCCTGCTGCTCGCTTGAATCCGCAAATGCCAATTGTGAAAGAAGTAATTAGCGATATTTCTAATAGTTACGCTCCTCTCGTTCAATCGGCCAATTAAAGTTCGAGCATCAGCGAAGTGCATTTTTACGTCGTTCACAAATGCCTATGCCCTACACATGCTTCCTGTGTTATTGGAAATTCGGATGGTTTTAGAACGTTGCAGATTCCTTGGATTTGACACACGAAGCCTTCGTGGACGAACAGGAATTATTACGAGCACTTGGTGATTTTGTAATTAATTGAAGAATTCCAGCAAACTTCTGCATTGAATCTCTTTTACGAGGGAAGTTCATCCTTTTTTGTGCCTAACATAGTTAACATTGACTGATAAAAGGAAATCTGTTTTCTTTCATCACCTATTGACGCTGGATTGTAAAAAGTAGCTTTCTATTCTTATATACGAAATAAGAATTCAATAGATTTGAGTTATATATTTGTGCGAGAAAGGCTTACCACCGTGAGATATTTATAACGATGTGATGAAAGTTTTCTGTGATTTTGTATTTTCGTACCAAGTGACTAAACGCTGATTATAGCATTTTAATTTGGATAGGAAGCCCTCTAGAAGCACAACCATCGAAATCGGTATTGACTAAGGAAACATTAATTTGATCCATGTCATTGTACAAAATAATAATTACCTCGGGGCCCAAATTGAGATCCCAATGAATCTCTGGAAAAGATTTCTTAGAGTGGATTAACCTTGGTTTCATCATTTTCACCTAGAGTCGAAACATCAAAGCATGGAAAAATCAGCGAGGTTTGTGACTTTTAAGGGCGAGTCCAGTTTTTTGATAACGAAGAAGCGATGACGGTAATAAATGAACGGTAGGCAGAATAAAATGAAAGGGAATCCAAGCGCTTTCACTCTCGTTGTACAACGTGATAACTTTTCAGAAGACGATGTTGGAAAGTAAAATCGTATTAATTTTTTCAGGGTTCATCAGGATTCTATTCTAGTGACAATAATTAACGAACTACCTTCGTATATATAAAATGTGGACAATTTATTATCACAATGCTTTACTTATATTTCTCCTGACGGTTTGAGAAAAAGCTGTTAGAAAACCAACTACAATATATTGTATGTTTGAGAAATAGTAATATTTGCATTATATTTAGCAATAATTCGAAGCCCCTTAAAAAAAATAGAAGTTCGAAATCTTCTACTGTGAAATGGATTAAAAGAAGAACAATTATAAAAAAACATCTGTTTTGTAACTCTTTGGAAATTAATCTGTCTAAGCTGAATATAAAATCAAAGTATAAGAAATGGAAATCAGTCTGTCTAAGCTGAATATAAAAACAAAGTATAAGAAAAGAATTAAACTACATTACTATGCAATAAAACATTTACTGTAACACCTCAAAAGAATTTTAAAAAAATGTAGTATTGAATAGAAATTGCAGCTTGCCATCTATACTGTACATGTCAAGATTCTCAAAATTCAGAAATGTAAGCATACACCACGTTCCATTTGGAGTAAGCAAATTGGTATCAATTTTAGATGGACAGAAGCTATAGATTGATTTAAAATATGTTGACTCAATGGGCTTTTGTATTTATTAACATCACTAAACCACAAACACTTCAGATTTATACAATTCATGGCTTTTTCTCAAGATCTAATTAAATACTTGTAATTACAGTTCTCAAATCAACATCAGTATAATAAAATGCAGTCTTTAAAATTTAATAAATTTTATGAGCTTTGTTCTTTATGAAAATACTCTAATGAATCGGCAAGCATTTTTGTACATCTGATTCGATTTATATCGTAACCACACTCTCTTTATGTCTCATTTTCTTCTATCACTCCTTATGCAGGTTGACACCCGAGCGAGAACATCAAGAGATGCTTTCGTCTGCGGGTCACAACGTCAAGCAGCCGCTACAAAATTATGTTATTCTTTAATTGCATATTTTTTGCTTTGCTGGTTTCAACAATTCTTATATATAGAACTTTACAAAAAGAAACATAACTTGCAATTGTAATAATCATGTATAAGCAAAACATGGGACTTATAATAAACGGAAAAAGAAAACATACACTTAACACAAGTGGAGTATTTTTTTTTAGTATTAATACCGTCACTGCAAAATTACTTACCAATGACATAAAAACGTTACCTGTGAATCGTTAGTACTGTTAAACTACTGATTTTGTCGCAAGATTTACGGGCAAACATAACTGTTAAAGCCGCTAATTGAATACAGAAAGAGAACTCTTGCTCGCGTTTCATTCTTAGAATCGGAATATATAATCACATTCCTTATAAATTGACGGAAATGGAATGGTTAAACGGAAATATCTTTGGATGGTATGTTCTTTTTTTATAGAATTTTTAAATATAGGTAACGTAGTTAAGTGTGCAATCGTATCACTTTTGTAAAGATGCGCAACTTGACATTTAAGGAGATATTAGCACTAGTAATTCACCAAACGGCAGTACTTTTTCGTCCGAAATTTGTAAAATTTTGGGTATTTACTATTTAATTATGATGCGTTATTCGGGGATATCTTTTATAAAGCTTATACTTCACACAGCGCAGTTGATTACGGCGATCTACATCAATTGATGTATCTAGTATTTGTTATATTATTCTTTAGTATTACGCAATTTATATTAATATTTTTATTAGATTCTTCTTCCGCAAAATCATTATTTTCTGTTTTATTCTTAATATATTTACCAGTTTTATTTTTTTAAAGAATGACTACCCAACACAACTTTTGCTGATATATATGAAACTTACTTTTTACTAATTTGGGTGTGCTGTATCCGAAAATCATATCAATTTTCGCTTATCACGTCAAAATTTAATTCTAAGCCATGCTCTTTGAAGAATTACTAATGCGGTTTACTTGTTACTTAAGAACTGCTAACATATACACAAAGTATAAAATTTTAATAATTCGTTTATTTATTTAAATAATATTTTTTAGTCACGAGTACAGTATAAGTATTTATTTTATTAATCATTAAAAAATTACAAGCGTTGTGCTGAAACTGAAAATCATATTAGTTTTTGGTACGCTATTAATTTTAATAATTTATTTATTTACTTAAATGCAATATTAGTGACGAGTATACTACAGCTATTTATTTTAGTAATCATTAAGAAATTACAAGAATACTTGTAAAAACACAAACAACAGTCAGGCAATGCATTTTTGTTTACTGCACCTTTTGCTGTGTATTTTGGTTTGGCAGTACTTTTGAACACTCCAACAATAGTCGGCCACTATAAGAAGATACCATCATCCTTGATGCCGAGTTTCTATGGTTTTTAAATCGTGATGAAATCTCTCACCTTGTTCATCGTTAATAGCACCCAAATTTTCGGAAAGTCTATCAAGATAACTATGAAATGACTATGACTACAAGACCATGAAATGTTTGAAGCATTTCACTAGAGCTTTGTAATTAGAGGGCCTTTTATTACCAAGAAAATTGTTGGCGACCTTTCTCATCTTCGTTCATAGAGTTGATAAAATTTCGATCTGTCATTAAAGTTCTAACTTGAAGTCTATCAAATCCACAGCTTTAATTTTTTCGTAACATAGTCGTAGAAACTTTTGACATATGCACTTGAAACAGTCCTCTTGCAAATCTAGAGCTTTAATATATTGTTTCATATAAGCCAAATTTAGGCACACAAGAAATGCTGCAGAAGAGGAAACGTGAAGTGATAGGGAAAAATGGGTTTCATATTTGGCATTAGCGTGTCTATAGTAGTTAAAAACCGATCTTACTCAGCAGAAAAAAGAATTTGTTGTTACTTATTCGAGATGTGTATGTTTGATTCACACTCTGTGTTTCTTACTTGAACCCCACTTTGTTCCTTACATTACCGAACTCTTTACATGTTTGTTATCTAACTAACTGAAAAACTTCATTATTATAACTAGAGACCGGATTATATGCAAAGTGCAGATATTTTATTTTATTTATTTATTATATTTTACGTTTATATGTAAATGTATTACACTGATTAAGATTAATTAGCGTTAATTAACTTTAATCAGTGTAAGACATCTACAAATAGACGAAAAATATAATAAATAAATAAAATAAAATATATGCACTTTGCATATAATCCGGCCTCTAATTATAACCATTATCACCTGATTTTTATTTATAGAAATTTATGTCTACTTGTTTACGGCGATGAAATGAAGTTGCAAGATTGGTATGTAACTCTATTGAAATAGCGGTCACATCGGAATAAAGTACCATTTTTTAAATATTTAAACTGCTAAAATACAATCTTTTCCTAATTTATGATGTTTGGCACACATCAGTATGGCTATGTAAATCTTTTGATTGTTTTATGATTATGGCCTGGCCACTACTTTCCAATTTTGCTGTAGCAGGTTTCACTGTTTTAATATTTTTTCGTTATTAATTATTACCCTTTTAGCATTCTAGTGTTTCAGTGTTATATTGCATATTTGCAGTTACTGTTTATTGTACACATCAACATCTTTTCTAAATCTACAGCCGTTAGCTTTGATGACATTAATATTCATATGATCCGATTATGATACATGTATTCCAGAGGACACTTTTCCAACAATTGGCAACGAGCTTTTGTCACCTCATTTCCTTAAAAAGAAACTGATATAAAAAGCGTTCAAATAAATTTTACCTCTAGTAGTCCGTTCCAATAAAGACTTCTGTCTTAACTTGAACTATTTTCAGTTACATTGGTTGCCAATTCGATAGAGCATGATAGAGCACCAAACAACATTTGTATTAAGAGTTTCGTTTACAAGCACAGATATAATTATATTATATTCATTTTGCCATTAGAGAACTTGATCTGAGTTTTTCCGTTATATCCTATACCTGCCCATATCATTACACTACCACCACCCATCTGCCTACGACTCAGAACTACTTCCTCCTTTCTTAGATCATGGTAATAACACTGATAGCCATCGGGACCATCTAAATTAAACTTTTTTCTCATCAGTAAAAATGACTTTTCGCCATTGTAAATACGTTGCAAGTTCTAATCTGGCTTCCTTATGGTAACGCATTAACGGAGCTTTCTTTGTAGTCGTTTTCGTTTTGAGTGAGGTATTGTTTTCAGCAGACGTTGAACATTTCGTAGAGTGGAGTTTGCACTTACTGCTTGTACTATTTGTCCAGAAGTCATTGTGGAGTTTGATGCAAACCTTAAAATTGTGCGACATTCACGTTCTGTTATCCCTTTGGATCTTTTAGATTTGCGTGCTTTCGCGTAATTTTCGCCTTTATTTAAGAAACTGTGAATTAAAAGACGGATTCTGGTCAAAATTACTGCTAGCTTTGCAACTGATCAATTTTTTGCCGCGCCAAGTGCGAATTAATCCCATTTCAGTATTAGTCAGATTAATACACATTTAATACACCATGTAAAGCTTTTATTATAAAATATTCTCCTTATTTCCACGGTACCCATTGAGGAGTAAACTAGAACTGATGGCATCGCTTATACCTTTGTTGCACTTAGATGTGTGGTTTTCCCTGAATATTTTTGATCATTACCACTTTCGCAATGCCAGTACCAGAAACTACTACAATCAACTTTGTACGTTTGCAACACGGGTTACCTACTCGAATTTTTCAATGTAATTCTTATCTTGCTTAATTTTTTTTTAATTTTTCCGAAAATATGTTAGACCGGTAGGATTTGAACCTATACCCTCTCGCTATCCCGGCAAGTGGCATACCATTAGACCACGAGACTTTGTGAGTTAATATCAAAAGGTGTTGGTAATTGCAAGAAAATTGTAACTTGTCATCATAAAAACCAACAGAAACTTCATATTAATTTAGTTATCAAAGTAATTTAAATATTTCAAAGTCGAAATCTTCCAATTTCAATCTATCTTTGCATTTAAATGTAGTTATTAAAAAGCTAAATAATAAATACTAAGTTATTCGTTAGTTGCAAAATACATTAGAGGTGATAGTAATTAGAATTTTCGCATGAGTGCACGGAATGCGAGAGGAGTAGAGAAGGTATAGAGAAAAGCCGGATGTAGCGGTAGTAGGTAGGTAGGTAGGTACCTGGTAGGTGCGGTGGAGAAATTTTGAAAATATCTCCGGGTCTCCGGCAATCGCAATGGGCCGCCATTAATTAAACATAGACCATAATAGTTGCAATATTGGATCGCGCGCGGGCCCCGGAGTCGTAGTTTCGCAATTAGTTATTAACGTTTCTGTGTCTCTCCTCACATAAGTTGAGAGACAAACGCTTTGTTGCGGTCGTTAATTATGTATTAATTAAAATTTTGATGAATCACCCCCAATTGTGTCATACTTCAACGTGCCCGGTTTCGTTATTAGAAATTTATCCTTTGTCTCGATTTTACAATATTCATCAATGTCTTCCTCGTAAATTATAATCCCCGGCAAATTGCGCCGTCGTGCCGTTAGTTAAATGGCGGCTCTTGTGGCCGGTTATTTTATGAAGCGAAATATTTGCAGAAATCGATGGCTTTACTAATTACAAACGCCGTCTAATTAACGATATATAGGAAATTGTTCTGCAATACTTTGAAGTACTACGACGAGAGCACAGCGGACGAGAGGAGTGTACAGGAGAGCGAGAGAAGCTTTGAATTACTACCGATGATGGATTTAATTAATTAACAGCTTTGCTAATTAACTTTATTCCGTGAAAAATTTTAAACGTAAATTCCATAACTCGATATTTACAACGTTGTACCCACGACGTTCTCTCTCTCGTTCGCCAATTTCGATTTTCCGCCCCGACCATTGTATAAGATAGATATCTAAGAGGGATCTATAGGGGCGTAGGGTATAGCAAACGGGTGGAGGTGCCGGTGGCGGAAATGTCGGTAAAATTAAATACCTAAATTTCATTTCCGAAATTTAATCTCGAACACTGTTGATATTGCTATATCGTAAATCGCAGTGTATAGATTTATAACCCCCTACCACGATGGTAATGACTTGATGTGAAGAAAATGATTATAAGCAATAGGTGGAATGATCAATATAAGTTTTTAAATTTTGAGGTCATGCTGAAAATGTTTCTACTGACAGATAGAATGTCAACAAACCTTCATTTCAATAATGAGTTTGCTATTGTCCTCAGGAAAATCATAAAGAGCAAAGAAGCAGTTGTCTCAATTCCTGAATATCATAGACAAGCTTTTGGATTAAATTAAATCAATAACATTACTATTACCGCAAATTTCGCATACTTGACCTTATATTTACATATTTTCTAAGTAAAAGTTTTAGTTACATGTAGGCTTTCACTGCCGTTGTCCATTAGGAAATAATTTTCCGGATATTGCCATCTTGTTGAGTTTACTCTTGGCGTTTCGTTGATCATTCCAATATTATAGATGCTAAAGTTTCTAGAATCTCCCTGAAGGAGACAACACTATGATCTGCGAAAAGTCAAGAATAAACCTAACTACACCAGAACACCCAGAAGATTACTGTTGAGTACGTAGTTAGAGTGGAAAGTTAGATATCTAACCACAATTCTTTGGCAAAAGATTTAGGCCTTTTTCACACTTTGCAATAATATGATTAATGTGTTTACCCTATAAATTAGCAACCGCTATCTTGTTAGAAATAGGAATTCTTTGTCTAGTGAAAGACGCTATCTTGCTTTTATCAGCAGCTACGTCTAGTCCGGATTGATTAAGCCACAATTTAGTTCGTTGCAAAGAATTTTTCCCTTCATCAATGCAATACTGATAAATAAGTTCTTCACTGTATATACATATATCATCAGCATAATAGATGCACGTCAGTGAACTATCAAAAACGTTATGTAGTTCCAAAGTGTATATGTTGAAAAGCAGCGGACTAAGAACGGAATCTTGGGCAAGACCAACGGATGTGAAACGAGGACCATGTAGGGACCCACTCCCTTTGACATAAACTGTTTTATTCCGATATAATGCAATTAGAGTCGTAATTGTTGTCGGGTTGCGCTGTGTCACTAAGGTATCTTTGAAAATACGAACCGCAGTTATTCGCGAAACGTCAGGGACAAAAACCTAGTGACACGGCTGAACCCGGTAACCGTTACGACTATGACAAACGGCCGTGTCTGAGGTAATATATAATGCAATTATATTGGAATAGAGTCGTAAATGGAATATATTGGTAGCTATAGTTTGAGACGTGCTAATTTTAATTAGTCTCCTTTTTAAAAAGTTAAATTAACATTGTTGTAATCATTCTTAATATCAACAAACAATGCTTGTATATAGCTATTCGCACTGAAGGGTATCACATACTATGTGAGTCACAGGATGCATCCTCTCAAGAGCAAACGTTAATGTTGTTATTTTATGTGTGGGAGAAATTTATCCTTTTACAACAAACTAGGTTTAATTCATTCCTTTATAAGTTTTAAAAGGAAGTATTATCCGTATAACACACAATGTCGCCGTAAATTTGGCACGGTAATTTGGCAAGAAGGATTCAATAATTATACTATGATTATAAAATAATTACGGAAGAATATTTTACTTGCATATTCTATGTTGTCCAAATTACACGTAACATATAACATATACATATGTATATGTATGTATATTTTCTAGCTTGTATCATACTTTATCTTTTCAAATGTAGACACATATCATATGGAGGTAATAAAAGAATAGGGATGCCATGTTTTTAAGAGACGTGTAATTTCTTATTCTGATATACTTTCACTAACAGGTTATGGGTTCATTATTAAAGTACTTGTTTATCCTCTATTTACGTTATTATATACATATTTACAGTAAACTAATGTATTAATTGGCGTATAACATACAAGTGTAAAAACCAGTTGCGTGTTTATTGCACATCAAGTGCAATAAGTGTTGTTTTATCAACAATCGTGCATCTGTTGCATAGTTGTAGAATCTACTAATCACAAAAAGTTGAGAATATCAGAAAAAACATTGGAAGATAATGCTTAAACTCGAAGTTTCTTTTTACCACAGGTAACTTTTTGCACCATTCTGAACTAATAATAATAATAACTTGCTTTTATATCATGCAATGAAGAATATACACAAGAACGTCACATTAGTAGCCTTACATGTTTTAATAATCATTAACACTACAACGTTCTAGGTTTACTGACCATGAACAAATACTAATTTTAACAAAGACTATGAGTCAGCTGATTTTATAAATAAATATAATTTATTAAACATACTTAAGCAAAACTAGTAAAGGCCTCTATCAGGCTGTATCTGTGCATAAGATATTAGATCTTTTAATCTGATATTATAATGAAGGTTATTTTTAAGAAATTAAATTAAGAAATAGTTTTTATCTTTACAGAAAAATGTTTTCTTATGGATGTTTTTGCGGTTATCGTATGTGGAATAACATTTCCGGGTTTCTGGCTCCGTGTGCCGTTGGTCCCGAAAGGGACCCTTTCGACTAGATCGACGTTTCGACGAGATCTCACTCATCTTCTTCTGGACGCTCTCGTTCGGCTCGCGATGAGAGATTTACATAAATTTTTGTGCACGATGACGAATCGATATCTCTGAACTTTCTGCCACATTTTCGCGAATTGCCGTGATATTTTGTTATGAACGATCTCTACGAGCTTGTGTCGTGTGTTTCACATCACTAATCAAACCGGTACCTTCGAATTTTTCGATTATTCTTTTCACAGTAGAGGAATTAGGAACATTCTGTTGACCAAATATTGCACGCACTTTACGATTGGTGGCAATCAAACTTTCACCATTTTGATAATAATGTTTAACAATCATGAAGCGTTGTTCTGTCGTGGAATACTCCATGTTTACTAAAACCTTTCTGTCTACTTTGGATCTGTGCGTCATAATCACGTGCCGTTATGACTCTCAAACATGGCGGCCAATTCAAATCTTGCGCTCTTATTGAAATCCCGTGTATAAAGTGGTTATGGCATTAAAAGTTTTCTGAAACTCAAACTAATCCTCTAGTATCAATTAAAGGCCCTCCTTTAGACAGAAAATGGGAAGTTTCAATAGATTTTCTTCTAACAACACTATCTTGAAATTTATTCAAGATATTACGAGTTTTAAAGAAATTCATCAATCTATTAAAAATTAAATATTCAAAAATCAAGGATGATTTGGTGCTCAATATCGTTACTACACTTATTCGTTACAGGAAACCAACAACAATAACTAAAAAATGATCAACTTGTCCATACCATAAAAGAAGTTTGTAATTTGAAGAAGAACCTCTGACCGCTAATGCTGAGGGTGAAATATTTTAAGAATACTATGTTCAGAACTCAAATGAATGTTTTTGAAATTATTTTAATTTTTGTCCAAGAAATGGAAAAGTAGTGATCCGTATTAGTTGCAGTGACTAATGAAGTCAAAAATAACGACCGATGATTAATATACGTAAGTATTTCGGAAATTACACTTGTTTTAATTTTCTCTTAACCGTTCGTTTACTACTTTTGATAAAAATTGAAAAATATTGATCAATTAAGTTGATAAACAAAGAAATGAAGGAGTTGGGTAATAAAAGCTTTAAAAATTAATTTGCCGCACTAATAAAAGAATTTTACAAATTGAATTGACCAAATACCATATTTTCTACGTATATACTTGCGTATACTAACAACAGTCTCATGAACATAGTACATAAGTACGTAAGCTACGTAATTCATGAGACAGCTTCGGAGGAAATGTTTTCGAAATCGCTTAAGACGCTCTCATAAGCATAAGTGACAGAAATAACGAGTTATTTATTCCATTCGCCGCAATCCACTTCAAAACTATTTCTTAGCTGGCGAATAAATCCGCACTGGAGAGTCCCGGTCGTGTTTTGCTGCGCTTGTTTCCTTTAAGTTCGATCTCGATATCGGGGACTGGTTTACAGGAAACGCCAATTTTCTGTTTGCCTCGTTTAAATATTCGAAGAGACTTCGAAACGGCGACGTATATTGAAGGGAAATCATGGTGAATGGAGGGACTAGACTAGATAAATGTTACCTAAGTGCATTAGCTTCATTTTAATACGTGTTTAAAGTCTACTAGAACATCGATGCTCTGCTTTCCCGCTTGCATTATAACTGGCTATCTATAGCACTGGATCGTAAGATGTCTGATATTTTTTTGTATCTATACAAATATTTGTATTGGCCTAATAAGAAATCAGATGAATCCCTCATAACTTATCCTTAAATCCTACCAACATTTTTAATTACTAAAACAATACATTACAATCGCTGTAAGGATTTTATACTTCCGTAAAGACAGAGTTATTCAATGATATCCTAATAATTGATTTGGAGGGTGTTTATACTAAGAAGGAAATGGCAGGTATGGTCTTAGTGATGTTTAATGTCATCATTAATTCACTGGTACTCTAATTCGTAGCTTCTGAACGAAATTTTGAAAATGAAATTTTCAAACAGTTTTAACCTTTGGTATACAGTAAAACTTTTCGGTACTTTCAGGTTCTTTTGGATCATTGACATACAGAGAGGTTCATTATTAGCCCAGTAGGGACACGATTGCTTGACACAAGTAATGAGACTCCAATAGGTATCATGATTTCGTGACAATCAGTGGGAAGTCTTGTTTTCTTGGTGCTTTTTTTTTTCCAAATGCAAATTTTCTCCAAGGTGTTTTGGGAAAAAAATCAAAAATAATTCCACCTTGGTCTAGGCGCAGACAGATGGCAAAACATCCATCATCGCTGGACCATAGTTCTTGTAGAGTTCCTTCTTCCGGCTTAATCTGTATTTGGTGCGGGTCTTCTAATTCAGTAACCTTTGTTGCATTTCCATTTAAATTCAAATTTTTGTGATTAGAAACTAAGAATGTTATTTCTTCATTTTCTTCAGTATCTATAACACAGCTTTCGCCAATTATAAGAGCAATGGGCGGTCATGAGTTATTATTACACCTGCGGCTGTGGTGCGTCTTAAAATATTCATTCTCAGCATGCGCTATGGACTGAGCAAAACCTCAAATATTCTGAAAAACAGCCTCGGGGTTCGAACCCGGGAGTACGATACCGACAGCCAAGCGCGCTGAGCACAATTATGAAGAGAATCATTCTCCTCATTTTCTTTATTAAAACTTTTACTGGAATACCTACAACCCAATTGAAAAAACTGGTGAGACAGTACACCAAACATGCTATTCATTTTTTATTCTTCAAGCACCTCAATATACTCTAAACAATAATAATGCATTGCCTTCCCTGCTAACCATCTTTCACATATAAACAAGCAAATACATACTTACAAATACATAATAAATAAAGCCTTTCTAAAATCAGCACATACACGTGTTTATGATTGGAAAACATCATGTAAAAAGTGAGGTTAGGAAAACTACAATATCGTTTTATCAAGAAGTTCTTGAATTTCTTAATACATGTCAAAATAGGATTAGTGGGCAACTGCAGAAACTTAGTGAGTTATATGTCTATGCTCCGATAGGTATGAGTGGGATAATGCAGCGAACCATGTGTTATAATTTTATTTAATATCTACTATTTTAATTGATAAAAGGCGTTATATTAATATATTAAGATATGAGAAGGATGCTGAAAACAGATTCTAGGCGGTTATATAAGAATTTTATTCAGAGCGCTGAATTCTCCATTTCAACCGATCCTAGACATTTTTGGCAGTTTGTGCGATCTCGGAGGGATGGGGGAGGTATTCCTAGAACTATGAAGGACGACTACGGCAATACGTATAACGACCCACCTTCCATAGTGAGCGCCTTGCGGGAGTTTTTCCAATCGGTGTACCTTCCTTCATTTGCTCCAACGCCTGTTGCTCCGATTGCTTCGTGCGCTACTATGGTTGACCTAGGTTCTGTAACTGAGATGGATGTGGTGTGTTCTATGAAATCCTTAAAGGATAATTGCACGGCGGGTAGTGATGACATTCCGGCCTTTTTGTTAGGGATTGTGCAAATATATTTGCTTCTCCTCTTTGCTACTTGTTCAGTCTTGCTCTCAAAACATCCACCTTCCCGTCTGTGTGGAAGATTGCCAAATTGGTGCCTGTTTTTTAAAAATGGTGAGAAGTGTGTTATTTCCAACTATCGTCCCATATCGTTATTAAATAATTTTGCTAAGGTTTTTTGAGAAATGTTTGTACAAGTATATTTATGCTCCAGGTTAGACCCCGGATTTCAAATGACCAACACGGTTTCGTTGCTCAACGATCTACGGTAACTAATCTTGTTACAATTACACAATACCTATCTGATAGTATTGATGCCGGTGGACAGGTAGATGTTGTGTATACTGACCTAACAAAAGCTTTTGATCAGATCGACCACACCGTGCTTATTAATAAATTGGACAATATTGGATTTTCGTCTTCTCTTTTGTCTTTATTCCAATCGTATCTTCTTGATAGAAAGCAATTTGTGACATACATGGGATTTGAGTCTGATTACTTCGCGCCGAGCTCTGGAGTTCCTCAGGGGAGTAACTTGGGCCCACTTCTGTTCCTCATATATATAAATGATTTGTGCTATCAACTGAACTGTCCAAAGTTGTTATACGCAGATGACTTGAAGTTGTACTCAACAATTAATAATTCTCAGGATTGCAATCATTTGCAAAGCCAACTCGATATATTCCACACGTGGTGTGTCAACAACAGACTAACAGTTAATGTAAACAAATGCAAAATTGTCACCTACACTCGTAAGACGACTCCAATTATATATACCTACCACTTGGCTGGATCTTCTTTACCTAGGGAGACCTCTATGAGAGACTTGGGCGTCGTCTTCGACTCAAGACTGACCTTTATGGAGCACATATCCAGTATTTGTACATCAGCGTTGAGTATGTTAGGATTCATTATACGTGTTACACGACCATTTGCTTCTATAACAGCCATTCTTCCTCTTTATTTCGCTTTTGTTCGGTCTCGACTGGAGTATGCGTCCTTGGTCTGGTCACCTATGTACATCTATCAGAGCAGATTCAGAGAAGGTGTTTGAAGTTCTTGTACTTTAAAAAATTTAATACTTACCCGATACAAGGATTTAGCCACAGTGCTCTGCTAGAGGCATTTAATATTGATTCATTAGAACTTCTGTCGAAAACAGGCTGAGTGTAAATTCCTATTTACTTTACTTCATAATGGTCTTGATGTCCCTGAGTTGTTGAGTAAAATCAACTTCATTGTACCACGTTCAGGATCTAGGCAAACAAATACATTTTACTGTTTCGCACCTAGAACAAACATCGCCATCAGGTCCCCAATACACAGATTGTGTAGCAATTTCAACTCTATGGAGTTTGCCGAGTTGGATATACATACCTGCACTTTACCGTCCCTTTTGACGGTATGTAGACCATGGAGTGCGTTACACTTAGTTGAATACTTTTTCCGTTCTCTCTTTTTGCTAACCACTGGTAAACTACTTTTTTTTAATTTAAATTAAAGCAACTAGTTACTAAGTTTTCTAATTTGACATACTTTAATTTTATGTTATTTATATTTGCATGTGTACATTATTTAACATTGCCTTGTAATTGGATATTTGTATCTGTTGGGCATTAAATATTATTATTATTATATTACTAGATTATAGTATAAGTAGTACAATGAATCCGAGTATCATACACCCTACAAGGTAAAATACTATATTCTGTGGTATACAAAAAAGATAGTGAAACTACATATATTAAGCGGCATTATTAAAAACTGATTTGTTAATGGCTATGGTGTGTGCTCCCACTCATAAACCGGTGATAGTATGCTCCCTAGAACCAGATAATAAGAAATTAGCAGTTTAATACATAGTTATTATTAGAGACCGGATTATATGCAAAGTGCAAAAATTTTATTCAATTTATTTATTATATTTTAGGTCTATTTGTAGGTGTCTTACACTGATTAAAGTTAATTAACGCTAATTAACTTTAATCAGTGTAATAAATTAATCTTAATACAAATAGATAAATGCCTTCAGTTTCAAAATGGTCTACATTATCAATACACTTTGATTTGTTTGAATGGTATATTTTGTTAATTTGGTTGATAAAATAGCCTTTCTAAGTATATTGTGGAAAGCACTCTTATAGAGATTTAAATCTGTCTATTATTAAATACCAAGTATTATTGGAACACCAGAAATAGAAACCGTATTGCTATTCATAGTTCACATACTTTTCACACTAATAAGTATCTTTCGTCGAAGTCGGCTGTAGAAATACCACCAACATAGGGTCGACAACATTAAGCCGAATCTACATATGCGCGATAAAAGGTCTTATATACGCGTACGTACATATATATGCCCAACGTATACACGAGAACGTATGTATGAGGCGCTTTTATATAAAAGCAAAAGCTCTCTGTCGAAACATTAGCCCAAACTAATGCGTCATTCCATTAGCAGAAACTAAAGTATTTCTTTGTTTCGCACTCGACGACTATTAGAGAAAATCCATATTTAACGTGTTGTTTTTGTTTGCCCCTATTCAGTTGCGCTAATGGCAAAGAGCACCAGAATAGGTTCGTATTGGTCAGCTAAGAGCTGAATCGTATGTATTATGTTAAAATGCGGCTGTGGCGGAGCAATATTGCAATTTGAATAATGATGAAGGCTGGATATCAAAAAGTTATGAAAGTATCCCTTTGAAATTTTGGCGGACATCACGGATAAGGATTTGCTTCCTGAAAGTATTGTTAATTTCATGGAGCACTTGGTAAACAAGAGCTAGACATGTCAAATGTCTATTATGGATTAGTGGGATAGCTCTTTTAGTCGTAAGTACAATGATAGGGTTCAATGCAAGATTGAATTTACGTATCCCTAGGTCGGTGTTAAGCTATATAAATTAGTTTTTCAATTTCGATTAATATTGCTGGTTATCTATGATTTTAAGTATCAGTTTGAGACATAAATTCGTGATCAAGTTATGTATATAAATTATTGTTTTATTTTTTAAAGGTTCCTCGTCGTAAGCTATTTTCGATTATATGAGAAGTAGATTCTTAAGAAATCTTCATTTCTCGTTGTAGTAATTTTTTGTTTTCTGAGAAAATTTCATGAAACCCTCAGCTTAATTACTTTGATTGCACTTTTGTTACGAACAAATCGTAGGCGACCAACTTTTGTAAATAAATAAAAAAAGTTTATGGCACGACAAACATGCGATTGTAAGGTGCTGAGTATTTAGCGGATGATATCTTTAGTTGCCAAATTAATTAAAATGAAATTCGAAGGAATAGAATCTACGGGATATGTCTCAGAATTAACGAGAATGATTAGCTTTAAAGCGTGTGACTGAATATATGCACAATTCAATATTGTCCTCTTCAGAGCATGCTGCTTTGAAATGTACACAGCGTCTCCACCGAGTTTTCTATTCCTGGTAACAATTCTGGAAGTCTTGTTCCGTTAGGCTGCTTAGAACCACGTTGTGACTCTTTAGATCTTGTTTATTGTTCCATGATGGGAACCTCTCAATTTCAGCTAATCGCTGAGAAAAAGGAGCCATGTCTCGACTGTAGAGCGGATGCGGGAGTACTATAATGTTTTTCAATGCCAACATTGCGAGGTTCTTGAACGTTTGCGGAAAAAAGTTTAGGTGTGCGACCTGACATTGCTAGTTTCATGATAGTCACTACTCATTATCGATTAGTGAATTTTTATCAGAGAAAAATATTCCAATACTCCTATACCCACCCTTGAGTCTAGACATGGCTCCATGTGATTATTTTCATTTTCCAATGTTTAAGCGGTAATTGTTACCAGGAATGAAAAGCTTACTGGAGACGCGGTGTTCACTCCAAAGGAGCATATTTTAATGGGACAATATTCAATTGCAGACATATTTAATTAGACACTCTGAAACTAATCTTTCTCATTAATTCTGAGACAAATTCTTTTAGAATTTGAAAAAGTTGATACTTCTTTGATGTATTCTGAGCACTGCTTTATCAGTAGTTGGATATATTCATTAATATATCTATTTGTATATTGTCATCACTTTTGAAACCGCTCTTACATAAGTGCTTATTTAACTAGAAAATTTCAATTTGTATTATTTCGAAGCTTATGAATATGCTAGCGTAAATCATTGGGATGGAATATAAACAAAAACCCCTCTAAAGGCAGTAAGTGATGTCGTCGGATTAAGAATCAATCAGCAAACCGAAGGTGCGAATTTTAATGAATGACATTGTCGACAGTTGTCAAATTACTACCACAAACAATTCGTTAGTATTAAATAAATATAATATAATATTATGCATAATTTTGGCCATCCGAAAAACATTATATCATTTGTTGGAACTGTTTATTTCCATGCTCTCCAGAAATTCGTTTGTTATTAGGAAAACATCAAAATTGAAAGTAATATAGCATTTGTAATAACATAAAACCTAAATTTCCCCAACTTCTTATCAGCAAATATTGTTGTGTGGCCTAATATTGCAAAATTACGTAAGATTCGTTGTTGGCGTAGGCAAAAGTTAGTTCAGATAGCTTGTTGCTGTTTGAAACTGAATTCAGAATTCTTTTAAATATATCTGCATTTGAACGATATTTTCGTAACACACTATAAAATATTTTCATGAGAAATAACACCGTTGCACTTAGATATAAAAGGGGTATTCAAAAAATCCATAACATATACGATGCTCCATTTGAAATTAGAAATATCATACTCTCTTTCGGCCTGATCAAGTGTATTGTCAGTTTGAAAATTCCTTTGTAAGATAAATCGAAAATATCGCCGGCATAATATTTTTGGTCATATTTAAATATATATTTAGCAACGCTGTCACGATGAAATTACGTAAGTTACTGCAACTACTAAACGAATGCCTTCAGCTCTTCGTATAACTTTCTATTTTCATGTAGGACATAAATTATTTATTCCGTTGAAATTACATTCAATAAATACCAAGCAGGATTTAAGTACAGTAAGATTGTTTCTTGATCAGGCTGTATTAATATTAATCCTCGTGTTAACGACAAGAGAAATTCGTGTCAGCAGAGAGGAAGGGAAAACGAGATAAAGTCGACAGAAATTATTTTGTTACAGGTTGTACTTACAGCATTTCTCTTTATAAACAGAACAAACACGATCGCGCATCACCTTATTAAAAGCAATAATTTTAAGGAATTTTGTTTCGCCGCGGCAGCATGCAAAGCATTTAATAATTACTCGTTAATTAAAACACGTTGGTCATCGGGCCGCAGGCGACGGTGGCAGCGGGGCCTCCATAATTCATAAATGAGTTCCCCGTATAAAATCCAAATTAATGCCACAAAGCGGATTCAATTAGAGCGCATACCTTTTCCTGGAAGGCGGGAGAGAAGTATCTGAATGCAATTTCTAAGGTTCGCACCGGTGGTGCTTCAGAGTCCGGACAACGTCCGGTTCCGTCAGATCAAAAGGCGGTCCCAGTAATTAAATACACTATAGAGCATTAAATTATCCGCGACGGGGACATTGTGCAGACTGTACACAATCAGCGTGGACATCACATATGCACAAAGCATTCCTGCCTTAATGAAAGGCCATTAGGTAAAACGTTTCACTGTCGCACTCTCTCTCTCTTTCTAACTCGATTTCTCTCTCTCCTCTCTTGTCTCCTCTATTTCTCCTATCTCTGTTCTATACGTATGCTTAGTTGTATATTTCTCTTTTTTCTTAAAGCCCTTGACAATAGTTGTTAAAATACGTAGCCAGCGTTTAGCATGCAGTGATTGCATGAAGATCGGTCGGGGTGCAAGATGCATTTAGATATGTACAGATTCTGACAATTTCCAGAAATATTTATCACTTTATTAAATATAAGGAACCTTTCATTTGTAGTTTGTCCAATAAAAGATGCATCAAAATATTTTAAATACACTAAGGTATAATTTATCCTAAGCGTTTCATTTAAGGCAGATCTTCGCAGTTTTTTCTCTTTTAATCAATTATTTTCAATCAATGTTGGACAGTTCTAACGTAGCTGTAATTTTACGGGCAATAAGAGAAGAATTCAAGGCTACTTATAAATTCGTCTGCTCCTGATTTGCTATCAGGGCTTGAGGGGTGGGGCGGTTGTTTATTATTTTATCGGAATTTTTTAAATTTTTAAGTTAAAAGTTATATGTTTACTTCTATTAATTCTGAAATCGGTGTTAATACACATACATATTTACCGACGTTCAAGGACTACCTACTTAATGTAATTTTAGGCAAGCCAGGTAAACTCTTCGAAGTATGTTGCACTCATGTTGCGAATTTAGAGGCTTGTTAGAAAATTACCTGTTGGTTGCGTATTATTTTTATGGTTAAGGAAATGTTCTTGGCTAAATTTTGGTAAATGTGATTTTAAAAATGTGCGACTGTACATTTGTCATAAACTATATGTTCGGTACAACCGAAAGAATTTTTCTCTTAAATACGTATTAATCTCTTAATTGTACCTTGTTATTTATTCTTATCTTTCTTCGTCAGACATGTATCTAGAATTTCATGTATTGTCGTCAGACATGCACCTAGAACTTTCATTTAGCTGAATAATCAGATAATTTTAGGGTTGTTTAATAACGCAAACAGAGACTATTTATAGTCAGTTCTTACATTGTTACAGTAGTTCTACCACAGCTCAAGTCATGTACAGTTCGTAGTCTAGATTCGTATCACATAGTAATTGTTACTTGTTCTACTACAGCTCAATTTATGTACAGTTCGTAGTCTAGACTCGTATCACATAGTATTAGTTACATTCTTCAATGTATAAAAATTACAAAACCATACAGTCTTATTATTCGAAACAGCATTAGCGGCGTTTCCACATAAAGAAACATTATACACAACGTAATGAGATGAATTATTGTCTTTTAAAACTTTTATATCAATGATTTTCTAATTTTTTCTTGTTTATCTACTTTGGATGTTTTCTTGTCACTGTATGGTTAACGCCCTTATGTCTGTATTGTTGTTGTTGTCTTACGTGTATTGACCATTAACACAAAATAGAAAAATAAATAAAAATAAATACATATTTTAATAATATGATAAAAATGTGTGAGTACAGTATATTAAATATCTTTTAGAAATAAATTTGGCGGAGTTACTATTACATACATACAAAAATATATTTACGTCTCCACTGTACATGTAGAACAAACTCTATATTTTTACATTAAACATTGTAGATTATATGTTAGTAATGAACAACTAAAGTAGATATCTGTAAAATCTGATATCCGGAAAGCAAACTATACAGAATAAATATTAAATAGTAGATGAATAAGAAAAATTTATTACATTACAATAAAAACAATCATAACGATTGCAAGAACTGTGTGGTTGCATAATTCATAGGTATTGCAGTAAACTTCACTTTACACCAGGTAATTCCATGAAACCAATGGTCCCCGGAATTGATTTCCCAACATATAAATTGTCCAAATGGTTAGTGAATGAATACAAGAATTTGCTCAAAAAAAAGTAGCTAGCCAAGTCCTAGTATCGTTCGATGTTTGTTCACGTTTTACAAGTATACAAATTCCAAAAACTATGGAATATTTGAAATTAAACAACTCAGCTGATGTGAAAACCGCGGAATATAAAGGAAAAACAAAATTGTGCATATCTCAAAATTATTTTTAAGTAGGTGAAAAACCGTTCGAACAGATGGAAGGCACGGCGATGGGTAATCCATTATCTCCATTCTCTGCGAACCTTTTCATGGGCAAGTTTGAAACGAACTTAAAAAAGAAACCAAATATTTGCCGAGAATTTGGCTGAGGTACGTAGATTATATTTTCGCGGTACTTGATACCAATAAGGGGAATATATAAGATTTCCTAGCGAAACTAAACTCAAAATTCACTAGGATCAGGTTTACTATAGAGCAAGAAGTGAAGAGCCGGCTTTCGTTTCTAGATAGCTTAGTCGCACGTAGTAAAAATAAATTAGAAACAGACATCTATAGAAAAGAAACTGATTCGAATAGATTCATTACGGCTGAAATATATAGACTAAAATGCATTAAAGATGGGTGCGAGGAACAATCAGAGCCGTCTTTAGCAAAAGCGAGGCCTGGTGCAAAATAGTTTTGCGGGGCCTTTATGTAAATGTTTAGAGGCAAGCAAATCCAATATAAACTATTGAAAAAAGGAAGGTTTCAACTAATTCATTTTTAGTCCGTATTATCTTATTCTAAGAACATTTTATTGTAAAAAGGCCCCTCACCGGGGAGCCTTCGTAGGCGCGCGGCCTGGAGCAGCCGCTCCACTCGCTGCACCCTAAGGACGGCCCTGGGTACCATGGTTTCTCTTCTACGGATGTTGATTTTAAGGAAAGTCCCATGCAAACAAAATGCCAGAAATTCCACGACCACGACATCAACAAACACTGGTAATAAGAAATTTATACCACTATCTTTCCACCTAACACTAAAAGGCTTAAGTAAAATTTTCCGCTAACGAAATATGAACGTGTCTTGTGTATCAAAGCACAGCTTAAAGGATCTCTTAGACAATTCCAAAGCTAAACCGGATATATTTATATCGGAATTTACCAAATGACATGCGATGATTGTGATAAAGTTTACATTGGACAAACAAAATGGAATACCGAAATCAGGTTTAAAGAATATATTGGGCACTATTGTTTCGATAAACCAGAATTATCTAGCATGGCGGAGTATATGGTAGAATCTGGATATAATACTTAATTAAAAAATCTTAACCCACTTAAAAATGTAAATTATTGTAGAGAATTAGATTAGCGTAGGAAACGATATTTATGAAAAAGAACAAAAGTTTGCTGAATAGAGAACTACCCTCAATTGCACACTCGGGTCTGCTTGATTTATTACCATAATGCCCTGTTAAAGATACGGTTCGTTTTCGTTTCTTTCTTTCCGGAAAAGATGCAAGATATCCGGTACCACCCAATAGGCTGTAAAAAGTTATGTATTTTAAGAATTTTTATAGCCTGTGTAGGTGTTTGCATGTGCGATACATTTTTAGATTCCCTCGGTAACACGATTGCAAATGGGAATCCATGTGCTGTTGAAACACTGCGTTCCGAATAATTATATTAATTTGTCTAGAGTGAAGTTTACTGCGATACATGCGAAACTCTTTAAATACATTATTTTAGGCGTTTTAGGGGAAACAGAACTTTCGTCTTGATGTGTTCGAGAGCTTTCACAACTGATAAGAAAATAAAGGGCATTTTTATATGGATTCGTCGTTTTAATAATCGCAACGCCCAGACGTTTATATTTCATTTATTATTATTCAGCTTATAAAATGAATTTATCACTACTGTCGATCATGTAACTGTCATCATTTCTCAGAAAGAAAAAGGTGTATTAAGTTAGTGGAATGATATGCCTTTGTTGCTTTCCCATTTTCCCGTCACTTAGTTCGGAATCCAATTATAAATATTAATTTTTCGTTATTAAAGAAATAACTAATTGCTTGAACCCATTGTGAGTGTAATTTACGTGTAAGGTGCTCAGTGAAAAGATTTATGACCCCTTATTCTCTTCGTATTAAAATTACAAATTTCATTTGAATTGTTGTACCGGCAAATTTAAGTTATTTATGAACGTAAGTTATTTGTTACAGCCAAGAGAATTTAAAATAGGTTTACTGGTATCTCAAATATTATTTATTCTTGTATGTATTATCGTTGACTCATAAGATAACCGATGTGAAAGGACAATTTCTTTCCGCCTTTGTAAAAATGTCTCGGTCGACTTTTTTTACTCTTTTACGATTGCTAAAGTCAATTTAACGTATTGTTCGCTACGTAGCCTTCAAACACGTACAATTAGAACGATTGCAACATTACGACTAGCAGAGACCTACATAATATACAATAAAGGTGGTTTTTGTACACAATGCTAAAAATTAATTGTTTAGAATTGGAGCAGTGTTTTGCTTCTGCGCTAAAGTATATTTATGTTTAGTTAAATAACGAAACATTAGCGTATGTACTGAAAATATTTGTACGTTAGCTAATTAAAGAGATACCAGGAATACATTGTATGTAAAATGTCAATATTTACATCTTTTCGGAGGTATCTTCATATTGTTTATTTATATGGCGAGAAACTATGTGTTCGTGGAAATTATTTTCTTATTTTCTTTCATGGAAAATGTAATATAAGCAACTATATCATTTACGAAATAGAAATCGAGTTCTCTATCATTGTAATTTGCACTTTATGCAAACTGAGAACTTTATACACTATGTTGTTGTAACAAGTTTCTTAACAGTATTCCTAATATTAACATTTATTAAGTAATCCGAAGAAAATTTATTTAAAAAAATAAGTGATGCCAAATTCTTGTTCTTAAAAGTTTATTTCGGATGACACTGAAGACTTACAAAGTGTAACTTGTATACCTAAACTTACCCAATCCCTTAGAGAAGCATCGTACCTAAATTTTACGATCCCGTTTATAGTAGCGATGTAAATAAAGTAAGGAGCTTGTTTTTTCAATTGAAATTACAGTTCCATAGCGTCTTTTACGAAATAATCGCAACACAGTGCAGGCTGCCACTTTTCATAACAGCGATGGAATTTCGATACTGAAATCGTGTTTAGCTGGTCGGTTACGGCCCTTTCAATATTCTCCAGTATTGCAAAATGGTGTCCTTTGAGGCGAAATTTTAATTTTGGAAAAAGGAAAAACTTACAAGGATTCCAGCCTAGTGAATAAAGGGGCTGTAAAACTACAGAGACGTTTTTAAAAATCCGTTGTCTGGTTGGCGCACAGTCGTGATGCAGTGCCTAGGTGCTCATGTTTAATCTTATGCGAAAGCTCCTTTTGCCGATTTAATCTTGAGGTACAATTTCCATATGGACGACCACTTGACTATGAAAAGAGCAGGTGAGCATGTTTTCGATTTGCTCCGTCTGGTTTTTTCTGGCTGTGGTAGAGTAGGACGATTGGCACCCTGGAACTGGCGTTCCATATCTGGGTCGGATTGAAAATTCAAGAATCTTCACCAATAAAGACATGGTCCAGAAAATGAGGATTTTCAATTTGCCGTGGAAAGTCAAGACATTCCATTATCCTCTTGATTCCGTGAGGGGTTTTTCTGAACCATTTTCATGCGGTTTTTTTCATCTACAATTTATTGGTAAAAATTTGATGAACGATTGTGTTAATCAAATTCCACTCAAGATTATTCTGACCGTCAATCTATCAAGACGAGACGCACCAGATTCCAGATTTTGTGTATATTTTTATTGCTTTCTGCAGTTGAAGACCTTCCGTTGCGACGTTTATCTTGAACTCGTATGTAGGCTTTTTAGAATGCCTAGAACCGCTTGAAAACCTACGTTTTTAATAAAGTTCCGTCTCTATACTTTTATTAATATTTTGCGAAAGTTTCCAGCGTACCATGTCCAAGTCTAAAACACAGCCCTAGAGTTGTCCGAAGTTATTGTCACTTATTGAACGAAAAGAATTACTACGGACTATCAAGTGACTCAAGGGGGGTGAAATTCGTGCCGAGGACGCATCAGATGTTGATCTCATTACTTTATTTACTCGTCCTGTGGTTACTTGTGGTTCATTGTCTACTGCTGCTCCTCTTTAATCCGTAAAATTATCTTCTGAAAAAGTGCCATGGATCGGATTGTATAGTGTATGACTTATAAAATGGATTAAGCGACAACTGCTTTTTATATCAAATTAGTAAAGAGCGAATTAATTTTGCGAGTGATGGACCCTATTTTTGTTAAAAGAAACATTTGTTTCGTTAGCATTTAGAATATGAGATATTACCAACGAGAAATATCGTTTCCTAGTAGGTGAATCAGGAAAATTTAATCATTTAAGTCTGAAACAAATTTATTAATGCTTGTCGTTTGTTTAATATTTCAATCTTCTAGCACATATGAACGCAATAATCTCCTGTCAGTTCCCTTTCAAGATTTAATGATATAAGTTCGCCAACGAGTAACAATCGCCTGAAGATGGTAGATGATACTCTACCGAAACATAGCATTGGTCTTTTCACCAACACGCGGAGAGAAAACCGAAACAACGCTATCATATATAAACACATATAATGAAATTTATCTTGTTGTCATAGCAGCATCCGCTCTTCCATTCTACCGTTTTTAATACTAACCTGTACACTAAAATACTAACCTTAAAGAGGGCGAATAATATAATTATTCCCTATGGAAAAAACATATCATAGAAGGTTACCGACAGAAAGAGAGGAAAGAAGAAAGTGCAGAAAAAAGAAAAGGTCCTGGAAATGGCCACTTCCAAAGCAATTCTAATGTATATACCAAAATTATTGCTGAAGAGTTAAACACCTGCAACAACCTGTAACAATAAATTCACTCCATGAAGGTCCATGTCTATGGCATTATATGCCATCCCCAAACTGAGCCAGTGTGTTGCCAAATCTATTGCCTTAGCAACCATAAGCGGTAATATTTTTGTTTTGAACGCGTAAATAGATATAATACCTAGAACCTTAAGACCCTGTCGAAAATGAATATTGTACTTTCAAGTACCTTCGTTCTTAACTAGGCAATAACCGAGAAGTGAACTAATTTTGTGGATTCTTTAATTGCGAATTTTTTATATTCTCAATAAACAAATAAATTAGAAACTTCTTAATGCTACTAAAGTTGGTATTTTCAGGATTTTTTCAAATTTGAGTTTTTAGGGAACGATTAATGGATTTGTAAAAGTTTCATCTAAATCGAAAACTACCCGGTTGAGGTGTTATCAGACTTGGAATTGTATTTTTTTTGTAATGTATGATAACTTGTATGACAATTTACGAAAGAATTATATTAGTATTATTTGTATCTCTTGTCAGTTTGGACGAATTTAGTGCATTTCTTGCAACATTTCTTGCAAGAGAAGCAAAACTTTCGAAAATTGTTCCTGAGGAATGAATAATGACGACTTCAAATGTTATAGTCATAATTAGAGACCGGATTATATGCAAAGTGCATATATTTTATTTTATTTATTTATTATATTTTACGTCTATATGTAGATGTATTACACTGATTAAAGTTAATTAGCGTTAATTAACTTTACAAACTTGACAAGCGGCCGGGATACTATTTGACTTCAAATGTTGTTATGTTAGTACTAAGGGTTGGTAATGGATAATATAATAGCTTTACTGTGAGTTTTGGAAATGATGGAACATGATGTTCATGATTCTTCATGAGTACTTTGAAATGATGAAGTCTGTTGCAGGATGAGTTCTGTGATTGCTTTAACAGTTTCAAATACGCATTAAATAGATGTATCGATTAATTTTGGCTCTTGGTGGAAACGAACCAGGTTTAATCAACATCGTATTTCTATAGAATTAGAGATATTCAAACGGAACCATATTGAAGAACAATTTTTCTTTGCCGCTCCAGTCTTTTGATTTCAAGCCAAATTTGGGAACATAAAATCAATCCCCTTCAGTTGAAGATAAAAACAATAAGCAAAATTTTACTGCGTGGATTATACTTTGAATCTGAAAACTAAATGGTTTGGGTACCCTCGAAAAATATTTATTTTCAACCTATAATTTGTTAAAGAATCAATTTCAGTTAAGCAAACATCAATTTTAATTAGGCATGCAGGTACTTTAGTGCCCTTTTGGTCGGATTAATTAAAAGGTGGAAATTAAAAATCGATTTTTTCTATAATTTAAGAACAGAATGGAATTCTTCTGGAACCACAGCTAATCAGGAATGCACCGTTCGCATGAATGCAATATTAAACTCGCGAACGTTCGATGAGCAGTATTATTTTATAGTATCCAGACGCGTACGTGCCGATGAAATTAAATTTTTCCTTTGAAAACGAAAACAGATGTCGATATTGCAATTAACTTGTTTTCGAAGTCTCTAAACGTTTTGTTAATTCACCCAGCCCAAATTCGCCGAAGTCTTTCTCCCGGCGATCCGGAGCGACAAAGAGCGTCCGTAGGCATTAATGAAATTTCTCACTCTGTCTCGCTTCTTTTAATTAGCTGCAGTGATGTAGGTGGTAGGCGGATGGAAGGGTAAAAGGAGCGGGGAGCGAAACGCGGGAGACGTAGTAGGAGCGGTGGAGACGGAGGCGAAGAGGGCATCACACGAACCTCCAACACTATTAATTTAAGGGAATGTGTTTAAATCTGCAATTTAATATATTAAACTGGCGCTTGCTGTCTCTGTCGCGCATTCGTGTTTACATCAAGAGAATTTAGTCGGTATATGCGATAGTAATGTAAAAGTTTAATTTGTAAATGTAATTTGCGCATCGTCCTTGTAAAAAGCATTTTGAAGCAAGTTGCTAGTTTTTTCAGGAGATTAAAAAACAAAAACTTAATAATATGGGGGGTTCTGCCCACGAGCTCAGAAAATTATACCCTTGAGAATGGAGATTTTTGATTTTTTTCTGTATTGAGATTCGATATTCATATTTCAGAACTGTATTGTACCCATATTTTTGCACAAACAGCCGTTATTTTAACGGAACATCATGTATATCACCGTATCATTATATGTCTGGCATTCTTGCCAAATTTTGAGGCTAAAAGTACTAACATAATATTACCCTAAAATTACGAGTTTCAGAGTTATTAAGGTTACTATCATTGAAACGGTTATTTCTTGAGAAGTATGTATTAGATAGTAACGAAGTTTGATATTTGGATTAGACATACAAAAACCTACTGCACTTGTGTACTTTCTAACTGACCGATTGTATCAGTGTAATATTACATGGAGTTCGTGTGACATCTTTTTGTTAGACTATTTCTAAGCATTGATTCCACTGCAGATTGTGTTTTGCTTCAGAGAAGTATCGATTGTGTTTCTAATTGGTGTAGTTAATAGATTTTCCTTAAATGTATATAAATGTACTACCATGACATTTACTAAGTGGCAGCAAGGTATTATCTACAATTATAACGTTGAAGGAACACCACTATAGGTATCAACATCTGTCACAGATTTGGGGGTGCTTTTTGATACCAGTCTGTCTTTTTCTGATCACATAACTCGGTTAATATCGCGATGCTATAAAATATATGGATATATTTATCGTAATTGTAGAGACTTCCGCAATTTACAAGCTGTATCTGCGTTATCCTTTGCGCTCATTCGATTTCGGTTGGAGTACGCCGCGTTGGTCTGTTTTTATTTATGAAACACACATAAACTCTGTTGAAGCGGTGCAGAAGAGATTCCTGATGTTCCTCTATTTTCTGTCGGAGGGATCCTATCCATATGGAGGCTTTGAACATGTTGTGTAACATACATTGCTGCAGAAATTTGATTTTGTTTCTCTTTCTACGAGGAGAACTACTTCTTTATTATTATTTATATATATATATATTTATTTTACTATAACAAGATTGATTGTTCCTGGCTTTTGAATAAGTTTAATTTTCTTATTCCTAGAATCAGCTCCAGGTCGTCATTTGCGTTCTATTGCGGCCGCACTCGAATGTCCTTATAAGGTCCCCATCGACAATTAAACTTAATTATTAGTTAATTTAGTTATTTTGTTTTGTTAGCAAGTGAGCAATTTTACCTAATATTTTGGCTATTCCAAATCCTCTCTGAACAGCGTATTAGGATAATTAACTGCCAAACACAACATCTACTTGATTTAATTGGTAACATTAAACTTGTTTGCGGAATACATATACGTAATTTCGACTAATAATGGCAGAAGGTATTAGCGCTAATGTACCTAAATGGTGGCTGACGTGTAAATCTATTCCGAAAGGTATCAAAATACAACGACCGCGTAGAGAGCTACATCATCAGAAGCATATCATCTGTACCAATTAATTCCATTACTTGAGGTGGATTTTATTTCAAATATCCTATTATAATTGCGTTCCTAAGACCGCTTCGAGCAGTATCTGTAGGAATGTTTTTTTAATAGGTTCTTCTCCGCTGTGCCGGTTAATTTATATAAAATTAATCAGCACGCCAAACATATCTACCCTATTATCGTTATTAAAGAGAGCTTTAATTAAACTGTATATGAGCTAACGTGAAAAAAGTATGAAAGATATACTTCTGAAACGAAACTAATGCGCTAATAAAGAAATAGAATTACTTCAAGGCAAGTAATATTATAATATTTTGAAACGTTTAGTAATTACAAACATATAGATGCTAGTTAATTTTAACTTAGGTACCTCTTCTTTTGCGAGAATTCCTTTCGCGGGCTCCATGAAATCTAAGAAATCACACAAACGTTTAGCTTTCTTTTACTTAAGGCTGTGCTATCAAATTTTATACTAAGCATCATCATAAAACGTGACCAAACGACCTAAAAATATCTTTTAGGGATGGAAACTCTTTGATCGATGTGCTCAAGGAAGTTGTTAGTAGTTCGCTTAGATGATTGGACACCGAATACAGTATTTAGTCAATCTTACTAACGTTTTAAAATAGCAGAATGATGTTATTACACAATAAATTGTGCCGAAATACATTACAAATACAAAAAGCAATTTGGAGTGATTTAAATTCCACTTCTAAATTAACATGGAATCATGAAGTTCTCATATTAAATTTGAAATAAAATGAATGTTAATTCATTACTGCGACCACTTCTTACACGTTTACTTCAATGCACAGTCGTAGAAGTTACTTTCGTAATCAACTCATTTTTGCTGTAATTTGTTTAAGGGCAGGTTAACAGACTGCATGTAAACTGTACTTCTGGGATGACTTCTTACATGCTCCATATGTTAGTTCACAGACATGTACATGGATATGTTGCGGTTAATAAAAATGAAAAGGTACACGATTTCGTATTCAATATTAAACATTATTTTAAATTTGGTGGAAGCTATTCAGAAACTGCAAGAAGTTTCCGTATAGCGTATTCAAAAGGACGGTAGTATTTGAGAAGTGTTTCACAACTTAACGAAACTGTTTCCGTAATGAACGAGAACGATAAAATGCACCATCATTTAGAAGAAAATATTGCAGTTGCGAGCACTAGTCTTATTGAGATATATCGTCGCCACCAGCATTTACAGAATATTGTAGATAGAAGGCTTACAAGATTCAGATAACTCAAAAAAAGTTTTTAATTCGTAAATTCGGTCAAACAACACCTACAATTAATACTGTAGAAACCACGGCAACCACGTAAACCGTCTGGTGTCGTTTCTAGGTTGGTGGAGTGATCGGGCTTTATTTCTTTGAAAATGAAGAATTAGCTGTTGCTGGAGCTCGATATCAAAACAAGATTACGAACATTTTGTTTTGACAAATTAAAAAGTACGAATAATGAGAACAGTCGCAGGAAGAATGGAATTAGATAATGCGATTTAGAGCTTTTACGTTTTCCTTCCTGTGGAGTTAATTAAAGCAAAAACTTAACAATTCAAGAACAAATGGTAATCTTGAGGAGGATAGTACTTGTGAAATTGAGCCACTGTTATGTTATTGATAATTTTGGTAACAGAACGGAGACCTTTAGGGCAAAGAAGAGCAGAACCTCCATTTGAAGAAAAAATATTGTTACGTTTGATTTTTTTTACCTTAACAAATTGTCATTTAGCCACGTAAAAAAATGCATGCTGAATTACAGAACTAAAAACGAAATAAAACCAAAAACCAGTCTCATAAACGTATTTTATTACGAATTAAAAATTCTATAATAATATTATAAACGTCTATATTATTTTGTGTCAGAATGAAAGACGTATGAACAGGGAGGTAAAAAAGAATATGGTAAATATCAGCCAATGTCTCATTATCACATGAACGCCAATCCTATTGAGATATGCAGGAGAGCATATGTGATTGAATTTTAAATTGGATATCGTACAACTAAAGTATCTGGTAACACTACACTTATGAATGTAATCAATGTGAGAGAGTAATTCAGGATGGAGTAACGCATAATGCGTTTTAGATTTCTGGGTAAAATCATGCCAGTCAGTAGCGCAACGTTCCTTACTCCGAGCCTTGAAATAGCTAATAATATCCGAAACAGGAACTGGTGAAGAACGTATATCCATAACCGGATTTTTAGAATGTATATCAGCTATGTCGTTTTTAATAATGTTAGAATTGAATTTACATCATATGAATTTCACGTGCACATTTGAATGTTCTATTACAAATTTGAAAAGTAATTTCAAATTTGAACAATTTTTACAATGTTTCTTGTCGTAAGATACCTGTATAATAGGGAATTTTAAACCTATAATCTCAACCTGAAAATTAATTATTTCAGAAGAGAAGTGATTCCGATTCCCTTGTTTTTATTAGCTTTTGAAGTAACAGAGATTAGACAACTGGCCATATATTTACTCATAGTACTAACAATTAAGCACATAAATTAACAACTATTCACTATAAATACTTTCGTTGATATGGCTAATAACGTTTAGGGTTACGTAAATATTACCAAAATGGAAATAATTATCACATAAAGGAGGAAAACTTGACTCACTATATCAAATGAAATGTGGCATTTGAAGTCAACTTTATCTTTGATGATGTTGTTTCCATCTCATTTAATACAATTACATACCTAAGTTCTCTTCTCTTCCCTTATTACCCCGTTCGATCTTAACCTTAAAAGAAAAAATGGGTTAAGGTAAAACAAATACGTAAAAGATGTGAAGAGCAATCACATTGTCACATACTGTGAGCCGAGGAACGGATTTTCCTCTTAATGCTTAAACTTAAAATCCAAGTTTTGACACTCAAATTCTTCCAATATTTGTATTAAAGGAAAAAGGCTTCAAATATTGTAACCCTCAAATTTAATGCTGTAAATATCGTTAATATTTCGTCATACCTTTTTTCTTGTTATATGATTATTCCTGGTGATAATGACATTTGAACTAGTGTTAAAATAAATTTTTAAAAGTACGTAAGGAATTTAGAGGAAGCAAATGCTTTAGTTTTTTATTCTTTTAAGTGAAAATGTTATCAGAACGTTGGCCAATGGATATGACGACTTTAAGTAAATCCTTATTATACATGAATAATTTTCTAATAGTTCTCTCTAATAATTTGTACTGTAAAATATGGTCAGCGTTTGTTTTATGACGCCAAGTAGTACTAAATATTATTCATAAATTTACATTTAAGTAGTTAAGACATATTAAACGTAATGTATTATTAGAAAATAATAGAAACACCGCCAGAAAAATTCTTTAGTACACATAGTCTCCTTCCTGTTTCTTTCTTTTGCAAGTTTGAATGCGGAACAAAGTCCCAAATACTTTGGCAATAGCAAGGTTCTTATTCTGAAATGTTATTTTATTATGCTTTTCGACGATGCTAGAAAGAATGGAAATAGAAACTAATTTTTTTTCATCTTGATGTGTCTACTTTTCTTTACCTTTTTTGTTTCCGTATAGATAATTTTTTTGCACTAAACGATCAAAAGTCATTACCATATTATTGCCATAAAGTAAAAAACAAAAATTAGGAAAACCGTATCATATTTTAATATTACAATCAACAAGAAATTTTACGAGAACACTATAAATGTCTACATTGTTGCTCCTTAATAGTAAGATCACAGAAGTGACTAATGCTGTTTAAGTACCATTAGACTTTCGAACAAATTCCGCCTACTTTGTTCATATATGCAGGTGGTCCAAAATCATTCACTTCATGACCACTTGCACAGGCTGGAAAATCCAAAATTTTTAATTTATGTAAATGAGAAAAGAAACAACCATGCCCGAATTTCAACCTAGCGATAATCGAATAGACCATATGTGGGCAACAACCGGCCCGCCGTAAGATTTGATCCGGCCCGTGAGACATTATGGAAAACCCAATTAAAAAAAAATATTACACTACTTACTCAAATTTCATGATTTAATTATAATGTACCTATTTTTTTTCATTTCATTTTCTTATTTTAATAAATTACATTATAATAACATTGTCGTATTATTTCATGTCTGATATCTATCGCTAAAAATTATTACTACCTCAAAACACTACTTTAAAATGCATTACCTTTAAACGCAGCCCGCGAACGTATTTGCACACTAAAGTTTGTCCCCCAACAAGTCAAAGGTTGAAAGCGGATGAAATATTGTGGGGTAAATTTTGCTCTTATTATGTTGGCCGACTATTTTTCCTATTTCTCTGCTGAAAAGAATCGTTTGAATTTAGATAAAAACTTCTAAGTTGTAGGCGCTATGACTTCGCCATTATACGGTTACGTCTTGGCTAATGGATCTACTTTCTCATTGGGGGACATTCCCACATAATCTTCAACCCAAAAAATCTTATGTTAACACATAGTAATTTGAATTTAGCATATTCTGAAATAATATTAAGTACAAGAGGATGAATTTTAGAAAACAATTTTCTATGTTTCAGAGCATTAAAACGCTTTGAGAATCTGAGATAGCCACACCTTGATAAGGTCTATTTTGCTAATATATTTAAGAATCTCTAAGATTTTCCCGACAAAATATTCAACATGCTGTTCAGTCTAAACGATTTTCTAACGTTATTATTATGATCAGAAACCCCATAGCCACAATTAGTTTTTAATTTAGCGGCATCCGTGTAGATAATGGTATGGCTACCATCTCTAGGTGGGGTGGCTTGTACTTCACCAGAGACCACGGTGTAATTAGAAACAAAGATTGGAATGGGTGTAACATATTGATCGAAACAAATTGCTGGAATAATTAGCTGACCAATTACGTAGATTAAATTGGAAATATATCGCTAAGTGGGGTTTTTCCTTTACCTAATATGCAAAGGTAAAACTTTGAGTGGATAAACGATGAATATTATTGAAAAACGCATGGTTCTGTGTTACTCTTAGTCTGTCCTAGTTCTTATTGCTTACATTTCCGTAAAGAATACACTCGCAATCCAGATGGAGTCTGATAGAAGTATTATAAACTAACCGGACCATTAGGATATCTATTCCCCATTCGACTTTAATGAAAAATCTAAAATCATTAATATAGGTAGCTTTCATATTTAGGTATTATATGAATAATGTGATTTGTCCACTTGATTTTACTGTTAATTGTTGTGCCAATATACTTGACGACTACTTTAAAAGCCACTCCATCATTGTCTAGAATCGACAAATGGAAAACATTTGAAAAATGATATTTATCTGACAGTGCCCTAGATATTCTGTGATAATTTGCAGTGTATACATATGTCAAAAAGTGCTGAGGTCAAAATAGAGCCTTCTGCTAACCCAACATTAATTAATTTTGACACAGCAAAGGAGTTATTGTAAATCCTAACATACACCGCACGTCTGCTAAAGATATTTACTATGTTATTAGCCATAAATATTATTGTGAAATAAACTATCCAAGTCCATCATGTTCTAAGGTCATGTTGTTTTTGAGGCCGAGGAAAACTGTACCTACATCCAGATTTACATTCAGAATAAGCCTAATTGTATTTCAGCAACTAAACCTGTTACCGCAGAAACAGTTCATGCGATTGAAACCTATCATTTTGTCTGGTATAATTTCTCACATCATCTTTGTTACTTTCTAATCTGTTTAGGAGGTAATCCGTTATGAATTTTCGTTCTAATACCAATTAATAAATAATAAAAAGTGGTTCGGGGAAACAAAATTTCAATAATTATTCGTGTCGATGTCATCGCAGATCGGTTTACGTTTTGCAATCTACCTCATTCTCTCTGTTTCTATTTCTTTTACTACCGTCGGGGCGTAAAGTGTATGTTTCCGTTTCGGACGCGCTATAATTGACAATGGTCTGCACGTCCTTGCCTCCATTATATTTAGCTAATTAGTTCATAAATTGTTATAATTGCGTACGTACTGGGTTGAGATAATTGACTTTAGTCTTTACCCAATTAAAATTAATGACTCTGATTCGATTACTACCAAATAAGAAAGCTTAATTGTTGCATGTTATCAGAAATTTTAATCTGCCTTTTTAAGGAGTGAACGTGACACATCAAATATATCCACATACTGAAATCCCTTTTATTTTCATATTAGCGGACCATTATGTTCCAGTCTGATAACTAGTTGATTTTATGATTGCGGGTCTATTATGTTGTTTTTCGGTGGCGATAATAATAAATATTAGCAGTGCAAATTCCACAGATTAACTGGGTTAGCTAAATCCTACCTGTATATACCAAATTATATATATATATAAATATATCCTAGCTAAGTATATATACACTACCGTCTATATTAGTTCGGACACGCAAATAAACTTAAGAACAGCGACAAAATATTGAAACTCATTTTTTGAAAACTTAAAATTTTTATTACATGTTATTAATAGCGATTAAGCGTATAAAAGTAATTAAAAAATGTAGCCCTTGTTGCCTATTTCCCCGTCGAAGTAGGGTTTCTTTTGTTGCAATGCGGTCGTGAAGATCAGCAGCTTTTAATCTTCTTTTCACTGTAGTAGCACGGCTGCGATTTCTGGTGCTGTGTCTTCTAATTCGCTTGCTCAGCTATTTTATATCAAATATAATAGGTTTTTAATCATTTTCTAATCGGGAGTTTGCCTGTACAATTAATAAACAATGAACTCCATAAAGGACCCAATATAAATGTTATCTATATATAAAAGCAATTATATTTTCTTTTAGTAAAGTTTACAACATTTTACTGGGTGTCCCAACTAATATGGACGGTAGTGTGCGCGTGATCAGAACTTTCTTAAATGGTAACTCTCCAATAATTTAATTCTAAGGATGCAAGATGCTAACCAAACTACTTAGTTATTTAAGACTTAATGTATTAGTGAAGCGTAGCTTCATACAAAGGATAATCCAAATAAAGTGTCGCAAAAAACAGATTTATTGTTTTATTTATAATCAGCTTGAATCCGTCTATACTTGATGAAGTTTTGGCGAAATACCTGTGATGGTAATATATTCAATTTAATGTCAATTATTGTATTTTCTTCAAAAGCACATTTAAAGTACTATGATTTTTGGCAATTGTTGCACTAAGTCTAAAAGCAAGCCGGGATAAATAAATACCAACACAAGTGAAGGTTTGGTCTTGCTTTGTTTATGGCCGCACAAACTGCAAAATCACCGAGTTGCTGGTGCCTTTAAAAAGAAGGTAGGAATTATACCGAAAAGTTTCCGAAACGATAATTAGAATTGAAAAATACTAGGATATCATTCAGTTCCTCTATCTTCAAGATAGTCTTCTCGAGAGTGGAATTATCGAATCCAGCAGCTTTATCCCGAAAGAAGGGCATCGTAGAGGCTGCTTAATCGTGATACATATCCACTCCTTCAACTTAATTTTTATCTTTGGAAAAAGAAAGTTCGCAGAGAACCAACTTGGCTGAGCACGCTGGATGGGGAACAACGGACATGTTGTTTTTCACAAAAAACCGCTTATATATCATCTATAGCGTTATCTTTTTAATGTTCAATTCTTCTAACAAAATCTGCTGGTATATGCTTTCCTACTATGTTATAGACCATTCACTACATCAGAATGATCTTGTTACAATTATTCCCAAGTGCATTTCAAATAGTAAATGCATGATTTGGTATTATGCCGCTTAGTGGTCATCGTTATCAACTGATGTTCGGCCGTATACTAAACGTTTAAACCAGATGTAAGTTTTTAACCAAGAGTGTGTTCCTCTAATGCTCTCTTCAACGTCTTGCGTATTTCTGCGGCAGTCTTTCCGAAGTTACCACAAAATTTGTTACAAATACTTTGTTACATCGAGTTGATCATTGCAAAATCGCGGACACAAGCATATACAACCGTGAAAACCTGTATCCGTTCACGTGAGTGATTAAATTTCCTTGATTTTTGGGCATGATCTTGTGTACTTTTTTCAGGATTTTCAGGTGTGGTAAATTTTTCGCAGTGCTTGTTTTTGTGGCCAAGAATCACAAATTTAAAATAATTTGGAACATCATTTGGCGATACAAATTCTTTCCATAGAATTCGATAACGCCATTATTTATTAGTAACAGTAACAGTTTGGAGAAAGATAATCGTAGTTATCGATTCAAAGGATGCTATCGGCAAATACTTGCTCATAGGATACTGCTCACATTTAGGTAATTTAAATGCCTTAAATATTGGCCATAGAAGGTAAAATTCGATACAATTATAAATTATTGCTGGTCTTGACGCATGCCATAGTATTGGCAAGACTTTTGTCTAAAGTTGTGTCCAAGGGCTATCATCTTTCTGTAAGAAATATTATTGCCTATAAGATCACAGAATAATCTATTAGTGCACATTAATGGATGGATATTTATCATGTCCGTCGCTCTTGCTAACTTGATACCATTTGCCTCTTCCTGCCAATTTTAGCGATGAGAGAGATCCTTACATATTCAGAAGTAGCTTGAATACATTTATATGTTTACTAAATTATTTTCGTAAGGAAATCATAATCAGTAATAAATTATATATTATATTATATTATATTGTATACGTAACTAAAATATTTTATTGAAGGGACGTTTTAGCAACAATTTGGACTCTCTTTTGAGAGTTGGATTTTCATGTTGAAGCGTCTATGTTACATTTTAGTCTTATTGCGATGCGGCAGGTTAATAATAGCTTGTAGTAGTAACAGTAGTAGTAAGAATAATAATACAGATAGTAACGATAATAATAATAATAGTAATAAAAGTAAAATAAATACAATAACAAATTTGCAGACGGTAGCCTAACTGTGCGTGAAGGTTTTGCCAAAAAGGCAAAATCCTCTGCGTTTGTAACTACAGTAGATATTCTTCTTTTAGCCCATCGTGGATTTAAATTAAATTTCAAAAATAACAATAACGATGACAGCACGTATACGTATATCTGTGGTTGGATAGTTGAGTATTCTTGGCTATAACATATGGCAATCTACGGTAAGAAGAAAATTCTGTATTTAGGAAGATAGTAATCCAGAATGGATTCGAAAAATGCTACAACTTAAAGGATAGGAAGTAGCAGTTGACGTAATTTTCCTCTTACATTTCTGGGAGGAAGATCAATGGAAGCAATAGGTAGCATGTAGTACTTAAGCACATCTGTGACATATTAAGTAGTTGCTTTATATGTTTCTGAATTGATAGCCGATTAGTTGCTTTGAAAAGACAGTTTCGGCACTTTATATTTAGCTATTCCACACATACTTCATCTCTAAATACAATCATGAACTTTAAATTATCCCTCAAGCTATGATGCGTTAGGTCTTTAAAAGAGACTTGACGTAAACAAATTATTGGCATTTTCTCATTCATATTGTATGATTGATGTACTAAATACCGCGGAAGCGATTGCAAATTATTCAGGAACGAGTTAGGTTTGTAGCTGCGGGAAGTCGTGGTTATGTATAGATGGGGAATGAATTAAAGAATGTAAAAATTAATGTGGTCATGGATTAAGCAGTGTTAAAAAAACATTGAACGTAATTTGAGATACAAACATATTTAGCATTGGCATTGGAAAAAGGAATGTGAAATAGTTAAGCGGGGATGTTCTAGTTGTTTCCCTGGGGAAGCTGTTAATAATTTAGTGACTTTCTTTACTGCCAAACAAATGCACATGCCAGATTAGGACAGATGATACAGATTAGACGAATAAAGACACCCTGTGTTTTAAGACCAATCTTTTTGGCTATTTACTAGTACACAATTTTATATTTTTTTATATTTTCATAAACAACATGCGTTTCAAATGTGATCAAAATAATTTCTCATTGGATTACGTCCAGAAATCATTTTCTTTTAACTAAAACACACACTTAAGTAATGAAATGATTGTGGGGTATTTTTACAATTAGTCAATTTAGAAATAAGGAAGAACTATCCAGCATGTACATACATTGAAATTTGAATAACATGAAGGAAGTATTGTACATTGTACTAGTTACTAACATTTAATTAATTGCCAAACAGGTGAATAGAACGATAAAGAAATTGTACCTTAAGGCGTGCTATTAAATATACCTACATTAGAAAGTCTTAATAAAATAACCTTCAAAGTTCATTAAAATTGCCATATTAATTTTTGCACGACAAAGGTGCTATACAACGGTGAAAGCACTACTAATACTGTGCATCAAAACTCATAGCGTAGAAAAAAACCTTAAATGTGTATTTATAGTCAAACGGCTAATTAAATTCAGCTCGAAATAATCCAGAAATCTTTTATAATTAATTCTAATTAGCTGAAAAAAGTTGCTCTTAATCTTGATATAATTAGAAGTAATATCTTAGACTCGGCCTTGTCTACATTACGCTTTTGAAGGTAGGTTCTTAAATGGTCAGCATTTCATACGTCGTTACAGTCTACTAATAAGGAAATAGAATGCTTGATGCAAAAAACAATTTCTAACAATTAACATTTACAGCATTCTTTGTTACTAACCTGCCTTTAATATTTTCTTTGACTTTTTAATTTAAAATTAACTTTCAGTGTTTTATTACAAAATGGAGCGAAAAATAATATAGTAGATATTCGACTTGCAATTTCTAACAATTAACATTTACAGCATTCTTTGTTACTAACCTGCTTTTAATATTTTCTTTTACTTTTTAATTTAAAATTAACTTTCAGTGTTTTATAACAAAATGGAGCGAAAAATAATATAGTAGATATTCGACTTGCCATAAGACACTGGAATAAAATGAGGTAAAATATAGAAGGTCCGTAAAATTAAAATTATTATATTATTTAAAATGACGTCTTCATTTCAAATTCTAATCAGAATCAATGATAAACGAACTGCTTCCGGGATTGGACCGTGTCATAGTGAACAGCCACAAAGTAAAAAGAAGGGAGAAAAAGGATTCCTTCTTATATTTTATTCTTAATTTTTTTCCTTTTTTAATTTGTGTTTATTCATTATGACATGGTGCAATCCAGGAAACATTTCATAGTTCTGTTATTTCTTCGTCATTTTTGAATCACATAAAAAAGTATTATGATTTCTAGAGGATCTTAGTCTTGATCTTTGTCCAATTAGTATATTGCCCGTTCTCTCGAATATTATTAACAGACAATTGCACCATCATCTGTCAAAATTTCATTTGTTACCTACTTTCCAATCTGCTTCTCGACCAGGATTTAGTTGTTTGTCTGCTTTTGCTTGCATTGTCGATGACATCTTATCAGCGAGCGGCATTGGTGATTTGACAGTATTGGTACTGACAGAATAGTTTTTGTTCGCTATTCTTCATTCCATTAACCTTGGTGAAGTTGCTCTTTGCTTCTTTAGGACATACTATCTTGACAGAAAACAGGGAGTGGTTGCTAGCGGCTAAGCGTCTGATTGGCCGATTACAGGAGTTCCACAAGGAACGATATTAGGTCCGTTGCTATTCTCTATTCACTCGGCACATATGTTTTTTTTTCCATAATTCCACATGCAATCGCCATCTATACGTTGATGATTGACAGTTGTACAGATTCTTCTCCATTGATCTTTAACAATCTGTGTTCTATTGCAAGAAAGAATTGCCTACTTTTAAATGAAGTGTTTGGTAGTTCCAAAGTAAGGTCCAACATACTTCCAAACATCAGACTTGAAAATAATAACAATTTCAAAGTAATGTGGAAAATTTAGGTTTCTTTGTAGATAGTGATTTTAAGTTTAAACGTCATGTCAATACTAGTATTAGACGCGGTTGCTGCAATTTAAAATTAATTTATTCCAGTGGTATTCCTTTGATGCTTATATTAAGAAGCGGCTTTGTGATTCCTTGGTGTTTTTACATTTTAATTTTTGTGACGTTTATGGAAATTGTGTAGAGCAAATCCACTCACGCAGAATTCAAGAATTCAGAACACATGCCTCAGACTAATTTATGGAATAAGGCAGTGTCAAAGAATTTCTCAAAAACTTAGAGATGCTAGATGCTTAAGCATAATACAACGAAGACACTTACATATTTCGTGTTTTATGTATAAAATTTTGAGTACTAGGGATCCGCCTTATTTATTAAATAGAGTGGGGTATCGTACAGCTGTACACAATATCAATAGTCCGCAAAAGGGACCTTATTGATAAATCTGCACATCATACTCAGCAGTTTTGTAAACAGTTTTGGGTACACTTCTGCATTACTATATAACTCGCTTCCCTTAGATATCAAGGAGTTAGCATTTAACGCTTTAGACGTGCTGTTTATAATAATTTAATGAATAAGTAACTCTCTGGCAGGTAAATACTTTAATTATCGTTCATTATGATTTCAGCTTAAAAATTGAAGTTTTTTTTAACATGTCTACTATTGCTCCTCATAAATGCGATCTACAAAGCTGAAGGTTGACAATGGCAATATAATTATTCGTTAATTACATTTTCGCGTGATATTCGTAAAAAGCAGCTCTCCTAATTATTTTTACAATTTCACGTTTATTGATATAAAATGGATTTCACGACTTCTCAGTAAGGTATTTCTCATCAACACCGTTTTAGAAGTTTTATATTTTGATGATTAAAAATAGCATTCGGTTTTGTGTCGCGTTCACAACGACGACAAATTTCTACGGAACTCAAGTAAATCTGTGTATGTGCGACAAAGAAAGATCGAGACAAAGATAATTATAGTAGTTGTATAACTTTACGGTCAATTACTCGAAAACTTGGTGAAATGAAAATTATACCATAACGCATTAGTGGCTCACCGATCATTGGAACTGTAACATTTTTTTCTTGAATTTCCTGATTTTTTTTAAACAGTAGGGATTTATTAACGTCATTTAAAAGTACATTTCTGTGCGTAAATAACGAGAATATATGAGGCATTATCGGGTGTGGTAGTAAAATGTTACCAATACCTTGTAAATAAGTACTTATAAATTACATTGTTGCTCAATGGAATCGTACCGTTAAAGAGAAGCGAAGAAAAAGTGTAAATATTGGCTCGCGTTATTTATTTCGCGTAAACGGAATCCAGTAAAAAAAGTAAAACCGCAGAATACCGATATTGTGTAGCATCTTCTTTTCTCTCTTAACATATATCCCAGGCAACTTGGCGCAGATCCAATTCAAGTCCGTAATGCTTTGAAAACAGATTCTAGATTTATATCTATTTGATGTTGTTTTATTTTTGTTTACGTCAACCAAACATTTAAACTAATTTAAAATAAATTATTGCGGAAGACGTAGACTTTTTCTGATTTTATGAATTTGGGCGAGTATTTATTACCTAATTAATGAAAGGTGTGTAGGTGGTTAGACGATACAACGAATGAGACAAGTATGAGCCAATACTTAGTCAGTATATATTGCAGATGCTGCAATAGTTTCAACAAGAATGGTACTAGAAACAGTTTTAATTTTGAAATCACTCTATTTTTTTTATTATATCATTAACTATGTGCAATTTTGTTTTACAGGTTTTAATAACAATAAAACAAATTTCTTCTAACATGTCAAGCTTAAGGAAAATAAAATAATAAATATTATTAACATAACTGTAGCTCGTTCAGTTTAGTAGGATCATTTACTGTATTAGTAGTCATGGCGTTATATTTTGGCGGTGTTATCAGTTTGCATTATTTATGCTGCATGTGGAAATACATTTAACAAATAACGAGGATGTTACATAGTACATTTTTAATAGTACATCTTAATATATTAGTATTGGATTCTATTAGTGTGCGTATAAGTTTTAGAAAATATTCGATTAAAAATACTACAAGAAAACGAGAAAAATGGTATGTGTTTCTGCGAGATATTTACATTTGCAGATAATAGTACAAATATTTTTAACAAATTGAAGATTTTAATATTTTCTAATGAGATTTTATTTATCAAGAAGTATTATAAATAACATTTACAATTCTAGGTAGACAAATTGTTAAGGCGAAATGTAATGTTTGATTTTTGCATTGTGTGTTGTACAGTTGCAATAAATATCAAACAGAAACATGACAAGGCACTTGGAAGTTTTGAAGAGGTATAGTTAGTACATATAATGAAAGGTAAATTACCTTGATTGCTAAAATATAACTCCCTATTCCATCTTATCTCTGCATTCTTTTCTACATGTTCACTTAATTTTTTCCACTGCTATGTACAAATTTTAGAACTTTGTCTCATATGCTCGGAGAAATTTCAAACAGATTTTTCATCCCTGTCGATGTGTTGATGTGATGATTGTCGTTTTTCGATTTTATTAAAAATATAGGAGAAAACTACAAAATAACACTGTATACCTTTCAAAAGACATGCTAAGAGTTAGTGACATCCTTAAGTACGAATATTTCGGCTGCGAAAAATAAAGAAATGTTTATCTTAAATATCTCTATCATTTTGCTCTGGCTTCTGCGAAGGAATTTTCGCAAAATATTTTAAATTTAAGTCTAATAAAGTTAGATTTTTCCATTTTTCATGCTCTTTTATTTCGCTTCTATTTCGCTGTTCTACTTGATAATGTTTTCGATTGTGAGCTTATCCTAACGGAATATTTCCCCATACTTATCACCAACATCATCTAGATTTAGAGGATGGTTATGCAAAAATTCATTTTAAGGTTCATATTACAGGTGAATGCTTGACAACCTCTAATAAGTTGAGTAACAATTTCTTTAAAATCTGTGGATTTTCTGTTACTTACAAAGTGTAGTGTCACATCTTGAAGGGTATTCGAAGCAGATAACACCTCTTCCTCTATTTTACTGTAACAAATTAATTTGGTGTCCCAGAAAAGTTTACTTTTCAAACTTCTCATTGCTTCAATTAGGAAGTTCTGATTTAGGATACTGAAACATGTACCCTTTCTTCCACAGGTATCACAGTAAACACACCTCCACACAAATTAATAATTATCCGGACGAACGTGGACATTGGTTTTCACATGCTCTTGAAACGCAGCATTTCCAATAATTATTAATTTGTGTGGAGTGGAGTTTACCGCGATACCTGTGAATTATACAACCACATAGTTCTTACAATCGTTCTGTTTAGCCTTTCTTGTTCACTGCTTTTGCAAAGTGCTTTATTTATCTTGCTTTAACGTGTATTAAAAGCAGCAATATTTTCCATAATCAAATCATATAACAAGTAGTATTGACACTCTGTGTGAGTTCGTATGAAAGTATAGGAGAAAGGAAAGAAAACGGGCCCAACCTCACACTATCTCAAATAATTAATCAATGGTTACCGGTTTCGGGTACATTTGCACACCATCAGATATTCCAGAGAAGGACTACAGAATCAAAACAGATGCAAGAAACATGCAGCATCACGGCAGTAAAATTAACTTTTTGTATAAGGATGTATATAACAAATTAAAATGTCAAAAAGGGGCAAGTCAACAAGAATTAGTAAGTTTCTTCAAATAAAATAAAAAAACCGCATAAAACGTGTGTATGTGTTGCCTTTATGTTTTCATTGGAATAGGCTATGTGATGAACTGCAGAAAAGATATTCAATAAAATTTGCGTAAGGTTGCAAATGTGTTACCATTATGTAATGCCAGCGCAGCGTTGTCAAAGATATTAAAGCTGAATACCTTAATTAACTATCTATCGTAAAAGCAACTGCGAATCTGTATCATCACGAATTTGATTCTCGGCGAGTAACTGTACGCCAATTATCTTCGATATAAATTGCCGTAACCTCTATCAAATCCTTCAACCCGTCGTTAATTAGTATACAGAGCATTGCGGACCTCTCTGTTCGGGAAATGTAAGTCTACCTTCGCCATACACCTACAAATATACGCAGACTACACGTTGCTACTGTATATACATATATATACATACATGTATCATGAATATCTTACCTGATGATTGCCTCTACTCCGACTCCCGTCGTCTTCTTTTTCCACTCTCATAATAATGCACATGTTCATTAGTGCTTGCAAATATTTTTGGTACATGCGTAGTTCCTTTAACTAAGGAATTAACTAACGAACAAGGAATGTACTAACGAAGACGAGGGAAAGGAGAACCCTAGACCTGTCTGGCAGCCTCCGTCGGTAGGGGAGCGCCACCGTTAATAAGCAAGATGCTAATTAGACGAAGTGCGCGCGATAGGAATCAGCTGCTCCTGGTTCTGTCTCTTCTGCATTGTTGCTGTTGCTGTGTTCTACCGATGTTCTGCCTATATAGATTGTTTGAAATTCTCCCGGTACCTGTGAAATAAAAACTGTCTATTTGTTTGCTATAGCCACTAAATTTAAGTTGACCGAAAGGATAAATATCAAACACGGGGCTTTCGACATACTCCGCTCTACATAAATTTAGTGGTTAATTCTGAACATATGCTTCGGAAATTGGTAGATTTGTTTTGTCAAGTCACTGGTGTTCTGCCTATATAAGTTGGCTGAAATTCTCCCACTACGTGCAAAATGAAACCTGAGTATTTGCTTACTAAAACTGCTAAAGTTCTCACATCACTCAAATTGGTTGCTATCCCTGTGACCACGGACAGCATAGCCTAAGAGACGTTTTGATATGTTGATTCTCTAACTGAAAAAGGGTAGAAGTACCTCTTAAGACTTTGTGCTGTCATCTAAGGTGCGAACAGATTATAATAATTCGTTTGAATCTGAATACGCCTTTAGGTGTATTTTTTAGTAACTTTGACCGATTCTATTAATTGTGTGTATCAAGGTACATATCTTACAGCAATTCTTAAGAAAATGTGCATACGGTTGACAATATACTAAGCAAAAGGTTACCAAAGTGTTACTGATACAGCAACATATTTCGTTTGAATTGTAGAACTTCACATCTTAAAATAAAGTATATATAACCGAATAAGCTTTAGAGAATTTTTGTCAGAATAATAATAATTTGTTAAATATCCAACAAATAAAGATAAAGAAAATTGACAAAATATTAAATGAAAGATATGTATGACATGTAATGCGTTAAAAACATACCATATATATATATATATATATATATATACATTAACTATATAATAATAGTAAATACCAGAAAGAAAAATGAAATAGCAATAATAAATACCAATAATATGAAACATCAAAATTAAAAATATGAAAATATGACAAATTAAGGCAAATTTAAGTTTAAACTATTAAGGTTTCTTCTCGTTCGCTACAGTACGTTCGTCCTTGCTGTAAAGACGCGTAACAGGTGATATGATCTTGATTTAAGGCGTGGCACAATGATACCAACCCCAGACAACAAACCAGGTGAATCAATTCTTCCGGTGACAATGTTTTGCATAAATGAAGGACTGATACAGTTCCTTCTTTCAACAAGCGTATCAAAATCATGCCTCTAAATTAGCTCGTCGGAGGGCATATCTCGTATAGGATATCGCCCATCGCTCTTGTATGACAGATATTTCAAGAATTTGCACTGAATCCGCTCAAAAAGATTGATTTGGACGTTGTAGAGAGGGTACCAAGCCACGGATGCGTATTCGAGTTTGGAAACCACGTAAGCGAAGAAAAGGGTTTTTATTGCATCAAGGCTACTAAAATCTTTGCAAGTGCAAATAATAAATTCTAATAATTTAGAAGCGGCTGTCGCGACATGGCTAGAGAAGGTACGCTTTTCATCATATATCACACCTAGATGTTTAATAGAAGATTGACGTGCAATATTAATATTGTTAATACACTACAGAGAATCGATTCTACACACCCTTTTTGTAAAAGATACGCGGGAACACTTATCTACATTTAATTTTAAATTATTACGCAGATACCAGGTATGAACCTTGTTCAAATTACGCTGCAGAATGTTGACTTTCTGCAGCGTAATTAAGGAGTTAACGACGTGGTCGATTTTAATATATATATATATATATATATATATATATATATATTAAAGAAGAGTGGGCCAAGGTTAGATCCTTGAGGTACTCCAGAGGTGTAAAAAGTTGTAGATTTAAATCCATTAAAATAAACGTAATTAAATCTGTTTAGACGATATGATAGAATTAATCTTAGGAAATTCTTGATGACACCAAAAAGACTCAGCTTCTCCAACAACTTATGATGATCTATCACGTCAAAAGCACGGGAGAAATCAGAATAAATAACATCCAGTTGAGCACCCCCATCTACGATCTCAGCTATTGTTTGAGAAGTTTGTGCCAAGTTAGTTACAATAGTATGTAGTCTATTTGACATAAAGCCATGCTAAGATAGGGAGAGATATGATTTTGCACCATAAGAAATACGCATATAAAGCAAGCGTTCAAAAGCCTTTGCAAAAGCGAAAATTTCCGCAACAGGTCTCTAATTGCTAATATTAAAACTATCCCCTCTTTAATTGGCCAGTTTCTGGATATTTTCCATGTATCAGGAAACGTGCACGTGTGTAAAGCTAGATTAAAAGTCATACACAGTGGAGTAGTAAATACAGCAGCAGAGTTCTTCACAAAAAAGCAGGGAATGTCATCATTAACAGCTGTAAATGTATTCTTTAAAGCAAGTTATGCTTAAACCAAGCATTTGTTTTCCTAAAAAGCATTCAACCACTTTTGTATTGGAAACTGAGCAAAATGTTATCAGTTTTTAATTCTTACAATTGTAACTTCGGCGTTCTAAATACGAGTTAAAAAGTAGACATCAATTATTCGCACTTCAAAGATATTTCTGCGGAACGCTCGCTTTATAGGAATAATTAAAAGAACCACAATAACGAATGACTTCAACTTTGGATGCAACGTCGGCATCATTCATACTGCGGGTAGCAGAAAGTATAACCGTTAGAGGTGGTGAACGCAAACGACCCGCAATTCTTCAGTGACATAATAAAACGGCTGTTCATCAAAAGTTCTAATTAAGGCAGTATCTAATTATCCTGTAGCTAATTAAATATCTAACCGCAACCGAGATTCGCTGAATAAAGCCGAAGCATCCTTATAAAACTGAACTACAACGAGACAGCAATTTTGACTTTCTGTTTATACAACTTTCCTGACAGTTCAAACCCAATAAATGCTATAATGAGACGCTTTATGTATATTTACGGGCTCGGTAAACGAGGCAGATACTCCATTTATAATCTATTACGTAGACTCATAATTAGTTTCTTGTTTTAATTATTAATTAAGGAAGGGCTCGGTTTATAAACTGTCTTCCTTCTTCAACGTCCCGTGATTTATGGCAACAATTTTATTGAAGCAACTTTTTCTGTTTCCAACTATTCAACGAAACGAAACGTTTTAAGAGTCCTACCTAACAAGACCGTCTTTACAGCAAACCTGGAAATTTAACAAGAATTTGTAATTACCAAGCACCACACAATGAGTTTCCTATTACATTTAGGGCACTACTTTTATATGAATTGATGCTATTTGGGTAATTTCAATAATCAATGGTCGGCTTCAATTTAACATTGTTTGTGTAAATTTATTGTTTATTTTATTTAACAAAAGAAATTGCTTTATTCGATGCAGTCATTTACTTATCGCTAGCATATTTTCTGGAGCAAATATGCATAAGTTAGTTTCTTAAATTAAATTACGCTTTCATATTGTAATTTATGTTATACCTAAACGAATTCAGTTCACTTAAGTTGTTGTTTAGTTTAGTGTTACTTGGCACAAAATAATAGTAGCTACTACGCCTTAGGTCAGCGACGCTTATCTAGGTGTCTATAACAAATCCATTCAACCGCGTACTGATTTAACTCGTTTATTGAAAATATTAATTCAGCTGTATAAGAACGTCATAATAAACTTATCAGTCATATTCGCCTGACGAATCAGTAATTAAAACATTTCTAAATTTTCTTCAACGAGATAAGTTCTGTTTGGGGTTGAAGTACTTTTTAAGCTCAAAGGGAGCAGTTACACGTGACATTTTATTATTTAATAATAATTATTAATGTAAGAGGCAAGGATGAGAAGTTGTAAAATAGTGTAGTAATGTTAAACCTATATTTCGATATTTGCTTTATATCTGAATTTCTTGGGTTTTTTTTAAGTTATCTTGAAATTGCCAATTTATTGCTTTCAAATCTACTAATGGGAACTGTTTTCAAATCACAAGTTTCTAACATTTTGATTGTATCCGATATTTGTCTAAAGTTCGGTTTAACCTAATTAATTTTTTCCAATTAACTTAGTAATTTATTTTTTTCAAAAATTAGATTACTGCGTTGAAGGCTATTGCATTATTCTGTAATTTAGAAATATATGTCAGCAATACTTGTCAGTGGTGGGTTAAAAAGGAATTTATTTTGTAGCCATGTACCTTAACGTATAGCGTCTGGTGGAGGAGGTATTGGGATATCTTGTTTCATGTAATGATACCCGAGTTAGAACTTTTTGCACTCTTTAAAGTTAATTTTAATCAACTGGTTAATTTCGGTATTTCACTTGTAAATTCGAAATTTTAATATTCTGTGATGTGCAGCATATGGGCAAAATGTTTTAATAATTGCCTTATCTTCAATACTATTCCAACTGGGCCCAAAGTAAATTGCAGCAATTACGAAGCATCACCATTACAAAACTTAGTTTAATCCATTGCCCGTCAATTCACAATTTCATTTCAGGATCTCTTAACTTTAGAAATATGGCAGAATCCTGTTAGTGCAATGAACATTCCTTAATTAGGTAACATGAATATTCAAGCAATTATCGTATCTGAGACAGGTTTTGTAGTAATACTGACGAGTTAATTGTTTTGTCATTTTGTCCCTTGTCACGTTTGCAGATGTATTTCATCTTACAGTATTATAATTTATATTTACATAAAATAAACGTATTAAAAAATGTAAAGTTATGGGATCAGATATTCTGTCTAATTGCACGTGTAAGAAATCTTTTATAAAAGTGATGTTCTTAAGTACTTTGGTTATAGTTAGTTTAAATTAGTTGGCATAGATAACTTTATTGTGTTTGCTATGGAAGTACTACTAGAACGTGAAGATTTATTTAGTTGCAAGGACACATGGCAAGCAATATTCAAAGCTTGTTCAAAAATAATTTGCTCTGTAGGCCCTGTAAATATATTTAAATATTGGCTCTGATACTTACGTGGTAGTAATCTGTTGTTTTAGACTCCTGGGTGTTGTCCCGCGTTGATGCTGGTCGGTTCTATAATGCGGCGTTATTTCTCGACGTTTCGATGAAGACTTCTTCTGAAGGCTTCGGTCAACTATGTATGCAGTAGTATAAGCAATTAAGAAGACTTGACAAAAATTAAAGGCTGCGTTTTATGACTGAGTTAACAAGAAAAGTAGATTTAATTAAGAACATTAGTAATCACAAAATTAGAGAAGAGAGGCTCAGTGGATGGGTAGAAAAATAAACGTATTTCAACCACACACAAGTTGAATGGTTTTGAGTCCATGGTAAATGGTGAGTGGGCTGTTGATGAAAGTGGAGTGCCAGGGGTACTTGAAAACTTTAAAAGCTTAATAGAAAATCAAACTGAGAGAAAAGTTAAAGTGCTACGAGCGGACAGTTGTAAGGAGTATGTATATCACAAGTTAAGAAACGTCCTTGATGGCAGTGATATTAGACATTAGTTAATCGTTCTCTGTATATTGTATGTAGTCGCAGGGTAACAAACTGGCAGAACGTATGAATCGTATAATTGTGAAAAAAGCAATGAGTATGTTAGCTGACATAAATTTGATTATCAACTACGAAGCAGAGGTAGTAGCAACCAGACGAAATTTAGTATGAAGAGAAACCAGACTTAAGTCATCTCAGAATGTTTGGATGCAAAATAATTACATATTCCAGATGAAAGAAGGAAAAACCGGGGTTAAAAATTTAACGAATACATTCGTAGGGTATTCAAATTACATCAAAGGTTACTGGTTAATGGATGAAGGTAGAAACATCACAGTTACTACAGACGTGATATTTCTTAAACCAACAGTGAAGGTCAACAGAAGCAAGAAGATCAAAAAAGGAACAAATCGACAACATGAATAATGATTTCTTATATATAATAGAGGGAAGAAGATAATAGAGAATCAATGAATGAGAAATACTGTCTAAGCCAAAAGTAAACTTGCAATATAGATCAGTCATTTAATATTGAAAGTATGACATCGAACAGTGACACAAGTTTAGAGAGAATATAAAGATAAGAAGGTCTACTTGACATTCTAAATCGAAAGTAATAGATGATTTTATAACACAATGAAAAGATAAAAGGAAGTGGCATGAGGCACTAAAAGATGAGTACAACTCATTGATAAAAACTGAAATTTTAACGTCAGTGTATCAGGCCATCCAAAAATAGAAAAATCCTTCATACAGAGTGGATATTCAAGACTAAAAGAAACGACTACGGCGAGATAGAAAGACATAAAATCAGGTTAGTTCTGAAAGGTTGTTCACAAGGCTACGGCATCGATTACGAAGAAGCGTCTACACCTATAATTAGATATACCTCGTTAAGATATAAATACAAATACTGTTCCTAAGATTGGTGTGTATTGAGTATCTCAACAGTTTCATCGGCACTAACCCATATATGTTACAATCTTCAGACATTTATGATTTAATGACCGTTATTGCCTTTTTCATAGATCTTATGAATACAATACAATACAGCTGAACTACGCTACATACCTGGAAATACCTAATCATTATATCCTGTTCTTCATATTTGGAACGCCCATATTAATATTTATTCAATTTTAATGTATACGTTTCATACTTAATATCATACTTCAATTATTTACTGCGAAATCCATTAGAATCTTTCTCTCTATCATAATCAATTACCATTCATATATCCAATTCCATCTCAGCCTACGACGATAGTCTCTAAATTCTGTACCGACTTATTTGGAAATCCACGTTTTGTATGGATATTAAGAGTCTTGAGCAATGGGAGGTACAATGAGCGCGTGTTCGAAGGAAGGAAGAGAAAAAAAGGTGCGGAATGTTTTGAATAGCTCAATAAATTTTTGACTCATTCGTTCTCCTTACTTTTTCCACCTTTTAATTTAATCCTGGGTGTAGCGTTTCGACGTAAATCCACAATATAGGCACTGCGTATACCGTAAATAGAAAGCACATAGGTATACAAATCCGGATTGTTCACACCTATGTTCTTAAACAACGATCCAGCAATGTAGCAGTTTAGTCTACTTACACAACGTGAAATGTGTTATTTTATACGATATAGTGCATTCTATTTTAACTTTCATTATAATGAAATACTTAATACTGGCAAATTTGACGGAGTTTTAAAGCACTTGCAGACAATTATCTATGTACTGCGTTCGTATAAGACACTGTTTTTCTCTTTGATGGTATGGCAATATGCACATTAGAATTTACAACTTTTGCGATTTGGATTTTGGTCTTCTTGGTTTGTATTAAAATTAAAAAACACAATTTCTTTTCTTACGGGAGAATCTGAATTAGTGCCCGCCTAAATACTAGAAGATAATATAACATTTTAATGAAAAGCACTCGAACTATTTTTGACGAACACATCTCTAGTTTTTGTCGTACTTGCTTCAGAGAAAAACATTAAATTCTTTATTGGTCTTACGCACAAAACTTCAGGATTATTACGTGCAAAAGTATGGGGAGAAAGGTGCTAAATACTAGCACTACTACTATTGTGTTAATATGCAGGACGCATTAATACTATTACCAATAGGCAGACGGTTATATAATTTCGCATTCCAGTATTTGTACAATACACAGGCTGCGATTTAATCGGTTTTCGTTTGGTCATTCACCCAAACCGGTTCTTAATTCTAGCGTATACAAGGTTGCCTAGAGGTTAATTCTTCTACGGATCCTTAAAATATTTGATCAAATTTGGAATTATTAAGATCGAAGATGAGTAGATACCTAACAAGACCGTAGTGTGGTCGAAACTTCAAGACATTTATAATGCGCAAAATGTGTTTGGTTGGGATCTTCTTGTACATATAAAGTTTAAATGCGAAATATCGATTTTTACTCGATAAATTAATGGAAGTGTATTAAACTATTTGCAGTGTGGGTTCATTTCTTGACGAGACAGGCGTAATTGTAAAAAAATAAGATAAATTTTTACTTTCTAGCTCATAATGGTCCTTGAAGAATTTCTTCACTGTTATGGTTATACAAGGACATATACATACACGATTAATGTTTAATTCTTATAATTAAATTTTATTTTACGGTCTTGCAAGAAAACGAAGTACTTCATCACTTTCTCATAAGAATTATCTCCAACATTTTTATCAATAGATATCATTGCTGAAGTATTTGGACCATTGTCGTGCGTGATATTGGATAAAAACGTTTTAATTGCTCCAACATTGTGGCATGCTGCGGAATAAGTTATTAGGTTTAAATAAAAGCGTTGAGATTGAGCAATAAGTTATAGTTCTTTTTTTAGAATCAATTGAAAATTCGTTGAATAGAACAAACTTCTCAAAAGCAACTTTGGCTTTATGGTACAAAAGTACAGGTACATAAATTTCTGCAATACATTTCACTTGAGTTATGCATATCATGAGCGCCTGTATTTATACGTGCAACTCACAAGTTACTATCAAATTTGAATAACGCTGTTATGTTATATGAAGCTCTGTTTAAAGTAAAATAAAATACCAGAATATCCGAGTACTAATCTAAAATTCCTTTATTTTAACTTTTCTTCCAGAGAAAGGCTGTTAAATTGATCATTCTTTAGGTTGTGGTACGCACGCATCGCTATATAGAAACGCTGAAAAAATCCATGTCAAATAACAATACATTATATTGTTGCTAGAAGGAGGTTAGTCGCCAAAACTGTGCGGGTAATACGTATATATATCAGCTAGATTGTCACTGATTCTTTGGTCCACCACGTTACCGTTACAGTTACGCGATTTTATAGCGGCCAAAATATTTCATTTCAACTTACTACATGAGGTTTAATTCATTGCAAAGTATTGATCACAGAATAAATATGAAGCTGCAAGGTTATTAAAATGGTGTTCAATGTAAATTTGAATAATTTTGTTTATGAACTGAACTGACATTTTGAACAATATAGCAGGAGCGCCCTTGGATAAATACATAAACGATTTAAGCCATATGTTTCTACTTAATTACAGAAAGTAAATGTGACGAATTGCGATTTAATTATGAAAACTATATTGGGCCTACATCTTCTCCTTGTGCCTTGCAATCAATTTCATAATCTTATCGATGAAATTTATGGTAACAGATTTTCAGGTTAGTGATCGCTAAGCCGAACGAAAGCGTCTAGAAGAAGACTCGCTTACCTAATCGAAGGGGTCCCTTTTGGAACCAACAATATACGCGGTAAGAAACCTGGGAATATTAATTCACTTAGGGCTACCGTACAGAATTACCGTATAGATTGCTCATCGAATATAAAAAAAATATTGTTCAACTGCCGTTAACAAGGCTAAGAGACCAAACGAGGAGAGACTGCATCGATAATAAATTTAAATGGATCACCAGCGTTGATGTCACAAAGATCAGAGATCCTGTTGAAGTTACTACACATAAAGTATACTAGAGCGCCTATGGGGAGATTCATCCGAGTGCGATTGCAATATGTAGAAGAAAAGTGACGACATGGAGTTAATTCTGGGAATAAGAAGAATAGTAGAAAAATTTTAACAAAGAAAATTCCTAGACACTAGAAAAAGAAACAAAGTTACATTTCTTCAGCAGAACACATATTCACTTATTTATGAAACACATGTAAACGCTATTAAGGCAATGCAGAGAAGACTTCTGGAATGTGTCTATTTTCTGTCAGGCTATCAACATATTCTTCAGCAGAACACTATGTTGATAGCCTCTATATGGATAAGATTCTTCTGACAGAAAATAGACACATTTCAGAAGTCTTCTCTGCATTGCCTCAATAGCGTTTATTTGTGTTTCATAAATAAGGAACCAGACCAACACCACCGGGATCGAATGAGAAAAAAGCACTCTCAATTCCTTGGCTGAAGTTGATACTTATTGGTGTTCCTTCAACGTTATAGTTATAGATAATAGCTTGCTGCCGATTAGTAAATGCCATAGTAGAGCATTTAAATATGTGTATTTAGATACAATTTCTTAACCTTACAGCAACTAGAAAGACAATCGATATCGAAGCAATGCACAGTTTGAAGTGGAATCAATGCTCAAGGATACCTTAATACCACAAGCACACATTAGCATGTCCCATTTTACAGCAGTACTAAAATCGTTTATGAAAGGTAGGAAAATTAGGTCCATGCGGTATACCGAGAGATATCAATGTGCTTGGATAACACGTAATTTCTATAGCATACTTGGAATTATTTGTTGATTAGGTATTATTTCTAAGAGAAAGGAGATGTCTGTGGTAATATGAAATCGCTATACCGGAATTGATATGGCTGGCATAGTCATGAAACTTTTCAATATGTAGAAGAGGATAGGGCTAATCCTGAATGTATATTCTAGCCATTTGATCACTATAGTTACTACTTCTTTAAACCAATTGGAATTTTACATTCCTTTTATACAATGTTGAAGTATTTTTATACCAAGCGTAAGTTCACAGAAAATTGTATTTATAATCTTGAATTAATTACAACTGTTTCTTATTAAAGATGCATTGCCTACGATGAAATGTTGAAATGTTATCAATTTCCCAGCGGTATTAATAATTACGTTTTCATGATTCGCAATTGAGAAAACACATGTTCTTCATTTAATATCGTATGAAACAGCTTCCTATCATTACATATCCCGGCGGATATCATGACAGGTTGCGCGTTCTTCATTAAAGCATGACACAGTGAGAAAAAAAGAGAGATGGAATCCGATATCTAAATTCGATGCATGCACCAGCATCTCGAGTACGTTTGTAATATGCAAATAGGAGATATTTTTATAATTACGTCCAAATGAATGCTTGCCGTCTATCTTCCTCGCTATATTTCCATTATCGACCGTTCTTTTTCTTCTTTTTCTCCATCGCCGTCGCCACTGTTCGATGCGTTCGGATTCTCACCCGGTACCTAAGAGAATCTCTGTTCCGCTCAATTACCGGCGACGGATATTGAAATGCAGGTCGCTAATTGGTTATCACTTATAAACGCGTTAATTGGTAATAAAAGTGCGGTTGTAGTGATTACATCTTTAAAATTTATTGAGTCCTCATAGAATAGATGACTTAAGATGTATTAGCTGTAATGGAACGTAATGCTGGAACCTACGAACCAAATACTACTCTCTGAGTTACGTTTGCAACACTAAATAGGGTAAATTACATAGGTTTGAGTTGTTTTGCATTATATAAAATTCTTTGATCATATCCACTAGTTACTATGGATATGTCATAATTGGCGACCGACGGAATTTATATAGAAACTTTTTAAACGCCACCAAACACATTCGTCTTATTACTGTGCGCAAAATGAGGGTAAAATAAGTAAGTAATCCATACAATTGAACGCTCGAACGTATGTGAAAATGTGATGGGGGTCAAAGGTCTAAAACCGCTGGAATTGTTTTCAAAAGTAATAATCTTGTTCTTATTTAATTATAATATTATTTAAAGAAGAAGGTACAATAAAAGTATTTTGAGTTGATATTTTTAAATGGTTAATATGTCTATTTGTTACTCTTATTATTATTATTATTACTATTATATTACGTTTAGACAATTACATCATAATTTTAAGTCATACTTTAGAAATAGGAAATGCGATGATCATTCCTTAAAAATCGCTAGTGCCGTAAAACACGTTAAAGGTAGGTATAGAAAGTACTACCGAGGATGGATGTAGATTTTGTTACTACATCGGATAGTGTAAAAACATAAAGATGTTCTGACACATAACACTTTGTGAATAACGTAAGAGAGATTGTAATACAGGAAACGAAACAGCCTGAGATTTGATAATAAATAATATATATTTTGATTTGAAAAAATGTATAAAAGCTACTATATCTTTTAAGGGGATAGATACCATTAAGTTACCATCCTCTCTAATATTTCATTTAGATTTTAAATGTGTAACAAAAATTTTATATTGAATTTAAAGTAACAAGGTAATGGCAATAAGATTCAGACGAATAATTTCCACTAAGTGGGCTAAATTTTTAATGAATGTTTTACATGCAACACCTTAGCTATATTTTTAGAACAATTCGAACAACTATCGATAACGTGAAATTTATTCATATGTAGTTCGTATTCTTTTTAAAAGATTTATCGCATAACTAGGTGAAAATTATGTTCAGAAGAAATAGTTCAAAAAATGACCATCATTGGATTTGCCTGTTGAAATCTGAGTGTGATGAAAATATAATTTCGAAATATTGATTAGCGATACTATTGATAAAGATTTGTAGTTTTGAAAAGTTTTCTATAAAAAAAAAATTGACATTAAAGGAGCTATACAAGGAGGTAATAATATATAGCATTCGAAATTCAGTTCACATTCGTGTCCGTTTTAATGAACAGTGTTCTGAAGTAGCATATCTTGAAAGATATTTTTAGGAAGTGGAGTTCTGCCAGAACTATTGCCTTCCAAAACTTCGAATTTTTATTTTCATATCTTTCCGAAATAGGCTTAGTAGATCATGGATGACACTGTATAGTATTGCTAATTTTGTTAATGCAGTGTAAAATAACATGATGCATAAAAAGCTAAAAAATCCCGTGCTTTATCTTAAATATATGACAAATAATTTGTTTAATAGATGTCTGTATGTACGTGATTTGAAATCATTAATGATATCAGTTTCTCTGGGTTATCCCAGATAAAGCCACTGACCTTTAAAAAATCTAGAAAACGTTTCCTATTTATTATCTCTTCAATAATTTCAAAAAAGATATAACATAAAATATATTTTCATTTTGATTAAAGTGGCAAAACAATTGAACATCTTACATACAAAAAGTTAAAAGAGAATTAAAGTACACATTAAGGACTAAGTGAAGCTGATCACTGTTATAATGACTTCGAAACCCAGATATTAAACAAATACGCGCAACAGACACAAATAAGATGGGACAGGATAATAAGATGAAGATCAGTAGAAAGAAGTAAAACGGGGGATGGACATATAAGGAAAGCAAATGAAGAGATTTAGTACATTTATAAAGAAGGAAAAGCTGATATTAATATAAGATCAAGAAGCTACAATATGCAACTATAGACGATAAAGAAAATACGTTAGAGATCCGAGAGGAAAGAATAAACAGACCAACGATTATGAAGGTGTTAATGGCTATAAATCATAAATTTAAGATCAACTTGAGAAATTTGTACTAAAATATAATTTAACAAAAAACAATGCATTTGTGGTAAGGAAAACATGTGTATTTGTTAGAAACTGTAATACTACATACTGTAAGTTATTATACGGGTATAATTAAATAATTCTTTTTATTACGTTGTTTGAAGTTTCTGAGTTAATTTAAATCAACTCAGAAAGGAGCCATTCCCATAAATGCTTAGTTGAACCTGGACCACACGTTTCTGTTCTCGATTACCACCAAAAGTTTTCCTTTTTGATCAACTTTCTTCGTTCTAATTTCTGTTTTAAAGCTCAATTAAGTCGTTTTCTTTTATATTATTTATAAGGGGTTATCTGGTAACGACATGTCCTTACATTTGCTCGTCGCTTGATTGTGGATACTAATACAATATTATTAAAATTCTTCTATTAAAATCTGTACAGATTGTTTACTGATTAGCATAATATATTGGTTTTCGACAATAGTTGTTAGCATGTACCTCCTCCAGTTCGACCAGTCAAATTTCTTCCCGTCTCCTGATACCTTTCAATTGTCGAATGAGCAGCAGTTTTAAATCATTTAGTTTATTGAAAATGTAACGTTTACCCCTACCTGCATTATGAAGAATAATTATTGCAACGTGTTCTTCAATGTTCTTGTTTTTATTTTTATCCATACTTTGCAAATAAACTTAGCAGAACTGCAAGCGGTAACGATTAAAATGCGATAGAACTAAACTACCACCTTAAGCACTGCGTACTGGAAAGATTATTTTTAAATTTACTGAAAACATATCTTGGAACCACATACAGGCAGTGTACGTGTAATTCAGATATGCAGTTATTAAATTAAACTTAAACAAATGGACGCTTTTATTACTATAAAGGGTACGTTAAAACAAAAAATGTTTTGTAAAGTAGAAATATTATTGATATTGTTTTTTAACATGCTGTCAGGTGATCTTAAGCCTGTGAGAGATGGTGTATATACGTATAATATAAGTTATTTATAATAATTCATTATATATTACTAATATAATAAGTTTCGCAGCTGCAATAACAACAAAGTTAGTGTTTGCAGTATTCGCTTTTAGATTGAAGTAACAAATTGGAGTTCCTAAAAAGGTTGCGTTATTAAAACTGACATGTTTATACGGCAGTGATGGGTTCGGTATCAAAATATTGCAACTGTAGATTACATCTTCTTTCTGAAAAGATCTGACTTTCCTGGTCCACTCTATATATCGCATTTCTATGAAACAGGTATTATTTCGATTTTGTAAGGATTATCTACTACTGCATGAGTTAATCGTGATGGCTTCCTACACCTTCTTGCTGCATGAGTCGTATGAACTAACATATTGCGTTTTAATGACATAGGTAATCATACATCGGCTCCCGTCCAGCAATGGAATTGCTAAATTGTATAAATTAAAATATTTAAGTTCGCGATAGGATGCCGCTTATTAACTTGCTCTGCCTTTTAAATAGAATACGAGTAATGGGCCCAATGTAAATACAGTAATAAATGCCTCACCTTAGCCGGATAGTAATACTTTATTCCAACGAAAATTCATATTAATTCATAATCGTGAGATGGGCGCGCAAGTTTAGTTCACCAACGTCTTGTGTAAATAATATGTACACGTGATGTCACAATATTTTCATTCGGGCAGTAGCCACTAGCCGCTCGCTGAGAAACCTAATAACTTCCCGCTTTAATCTTTTATTCGATTAATTCCACGTTATTCCATAATACAAATTACTTCGTAGATATATATCGTGTGCACTTGTTCACTTTCCGTATATCTATAGCTAAATTTTAATGGGTTCTCGTTGCTACTAGATTTAAGTATTAAGTCATGAATAACTAGTTTCAGATATGCTGCGCGATGAGGAAAAAATGATTTTAATATCGTGGACATTAATGATATTGTTCGGGTCGTAAATCAGTGAGCTGGTTAATCTTCTAGCATGAAATTTGTTTATTTTGTAAACATTTTAATTTGTTAACAGCATTCTAACAGCGGATGACTTGCAAAATAGACACTACATAGGTACCGAAAAGTTATTTTTAGATTTCAATTTTCGGTTGAATTACTGTGTGGTCATCCCGGGAAATGAGATCTATATGAAGTTATAAATACGAATCCAGTCAAACCGAAACTGTTTTATTGTTGTTTATGTTTTTGAAACACATTGCATATTGTAGATGAAATGTACTCCCGTAGTTTCAATCTATTGTTGCTATTGTTTATAGTGGCAGAATATTTGGTTTTCTTCACATCTTCGGCAAATTATGCATCGACGTTTATGCTGAACTACAAAGAAACGCAAACGCAAGAGAAAATAACATTAGAAAAATTTATTACATTTTATACAGAAAATATTTACAATAATGGTCACTCAAAACAGCGAAATTTCTATAGGTCCAAAGAGTTAAACAGACATTCTGAGAAATCAGGCATTACCTTTCTAACCTTAACAGTTGATGACCCAAGACTGGATATTTCGGCAAGACAATGCAGTTTTCATGGTCTGCTCGCTCACCCAGTCTGGACTCCTACGAAAATCTTTGGGGAGTATTGGTAAGAGAGGTGTATGCCAATAATAAACAATACAATAGGGTCAAAAAACTAAAATCTGCAATAATGAGGTGTTGGATTGATATTCCTATTTCAACATTGACCAATTAATAGACAGTTTGAAGTCGCGGGTGTTTGAAGCTATTTTGATTCGAGAATTTAACACTCACTGCTAAGTTTACAAAGGATTATAAATGCATTATGTATTTACTTTATTTTGTCGTAGATTTGAAATTTTGAATTTGCCGCTTCCCAATAGTTGATACACCTGAATGTAGAGTGTTAGGAGGTGAGGAGAGAGAAGTTAGGTTACGGCTTATGTATTATGGTTATGTATTATTTACGGGAAATTAAAGTGTTAAATTGTTTACGGTAATTTAATTGAACCTGACAAAGATTACGACAGTTAACAATTTAATACTTTAATTTTGCTTAAATAATACATAACCATAATCAATAAGCACACACTACATTCAGGTGTACCAACTATCGGGAAGCGGAAAATTCAAAATTTCAAATCTACTACAATTTATTAACTTTGTGTTAATGGACCTATAGAAATTTCGCTGTTTTGAATTACCATGTTGTAAATATTCTCTATATAATATGTAATATTTTTTTAATCTTATTTCCTATTGCATTTGTGTTTTCTTATAGTTCAGCACTAACTTCGACGCAAATTTTGCAGAGGATTTTAAGATTTGAACCAAATGTTCTGTTCATGAGAGGGAATTGAGAACAATAAACAAGAAAGTTACAACTCTACCCGCACTTATAGCGGATGCTGATTCTTTTATTCAAAATAATTTCAAAAATCTATTTCTTCATACTGTTAATCAATGTTGAATCTGGATACCTCATTCAGCATCTCTGATGCAGATGTGATTTCACTAGGGCGTTGTATACTACTGCAAACTTTTGTTGCTAATATTCCCTAGAGATTTTCAATGAAGGTTAGGTCGGATGAGCGAGTTAGTCATTGTAATAACTTGATTTCTTTTTTACGAAATCAACTTCACTGTTTGTCTGGAAGAATGGGTATCAGCGTTGTCTTGCTGAACTATTCAGCGATGCGTTTCATATTAGAAGTAAAATTCTTTCGAGTGGAAATAAAATATATAAATATCATATCCCCATATTTCAAATCTATCTAAACCATAACAGTGTACCACCAAAATTGTGAACGCAATTTCAATGTTCTCATGCCTACTGTTCTAACAGTTTTTCAACGACTAGGATTGTTTAAATTATATTTTTTTCCCTTAATGACGCCATTCCAGATGACGTTACGTAAATTTTAGTCTTGCATGTCTGTGCTTATCCATTTGGTTTCTTTTACCTGTCGAAAACGTTTACTATTGCAGTTAGTTACACGTGTGTTTAGTAAACGGTAGCTTTGAACACAGAGAAAGTAGATGAAATTATCTGGGAATGGATGGACTTACTTCTATAGGATGGTACCAAAAGTTCTCGAAACGTAGTGTTGCTGCAAAAAATGGTAAAGTTACTTTTAAAGTTGTCACCTTATGACTCCAAACACTGATCTTCTCATGTTCAATTCCTTCGCTAAAATCCACTGGCGTATGCCAAATGATAATCCCACAACATTATAAATCTCTTGGATGGTCCGTTTATGATTATTCACAACTGCTTGTTCGCGTGTAATGCCGGTTGTATAACCTTATCTCGTCTCCAAATGCTTCCTTTAACATTTCGTGTATTCTTGCGGCATCCTTACAAAGTTTAAAATAGTGTGTGCTGCACGGTGTTGGTTCAAATAACAAATGCAAGCAGACAGCAATGAAAGAGTCCTCACTAACAAATGGTGTAGATAACTTGCAGAGTGGCGTTTATATAACGGTATCCCACACTTTTGGGTACTATCCCCGATTTTGGGAATTTTGAGGAAGTATGTGCTTGGTGTAGTATATTTTCAGTGCATTTTTGGATTGACTTGCAAAAAACCGTATCAAATTTATTTCAATTAAGATGATTTTGTGAGAGTGCAGTGGCGGCTCTGCTGCAAAACGTTTAGGATTTCGCACTGCTTGAGCTTCTATGATGATAAAAATTCAACATTGACTCTATAGTCTCAAGACTGCAGCTGTATATTGTACAATTATAGGAAGAATAATAATAGTTTGACACTTAAACTAGACAAAATCCGTTAAAGGAAGACCTCTCGTATCCTAGAACTGCCTCTGGTTATTTCAATTGCAATTCCCACTATTTTAATTGTAATTCTAGTAAGTATTGTGTAACAGTTATGGAAACCACTATTTGGCTGACGTGGCTGAAGCGCATTTCTGCTCATTTTTTACGTTTTTCTATACTAGTAGCTTTTTCATGGCGGCTTTTTTCTATCATCAGCGGTCTTTAATATAATATTTATTAGATGCAACCACTTCTATATTATGTAAAAATGTTATTGTGAAATATGTTCGTATGCTATGCATATGTACTTGCGGTGGACAACAGTGAAGGTTATGTGCAGTTGGAGTCGGTTTCTCCTTTTTTTCTCTACTTTGGTATTTTAATTTTTTTAATATTAATCTTCGATTGCAGCTGTTTTGAATACTACGGAGATGTTAGATTGCTTGAGTCTTACCGAAGGAAGTAAAAATTTGAAAACGCTAAAATTGTTGAATAATTAACTCTACTAATTTCATTCAAACCTATTTTGGTAGTTTTCCCCATTTAAAATAATCACTCTTCACGTTTAAATACTCAAGATTTATATAACATTTCTTCTTGTCCTAGAAAACCGAATCGCTGAAGGTTATTAAACTTATTCGAGCCATGCATTATGTATACCATGACGTTCTAATGTAGGATGCGAAGGTATTATGAATATGAGAGAAAATGTTTTAATAAAGAATATCGTCTTGTGCAGGAGTGCGAGGTTTTTTATATGTATAAAGTGTATGTGTTGGTACGTGTGTGTGCTTTTAAAGTCAAGGCCGACTAGTTTCGTGTCCGCCGTGGCACCTGGTTTATCAACCTGCTATTTACCTTATACTTAATCGCTTATTAGGCATAATTTGGATAAATCAAAACGTCTGGAACAAGCAGCATTCGTTCGAACAGTTCGTCGGGAATTGTTTTTGTTTCGAATTTGGGTAGGTAGGAATTCGTTCTTTTTCTCTCTGCTCTAACTATATACATATGCGCATCTACGTACATGTTCGTATATTGTGTGCGTGATGGTACTACGTGTGTGTCTGTCTGTGTTATTCACTCACGAACAGCACGAGGTATTTTAAATTCACGGTGAGATTGGTTAATTGTTACGTTTTGGACGTTGGTGCGGGTTCATCCGTTTGCAGCCATACGTAATCCATGGTAACGAACTCCTGATGAATGATATTCTTCGAATTCACACCGAGATGTGATTAACAGACGGTTAACTCCCAACGCGAGTGCATTATCTCATAATTACGTGTTTTCTGGAACGATGAAATACATAACTGGGATATGGTGAATTTAAAAGCGCCGGTACTAAACGAGAAGTATTATCAAATCAATAGAAATATTACACTTTATGAGTTCAATTTACCTAGTCAAACACAATAATGTCTAATATATAAAATGAGAATTTTGATTTTCGAATTAACTCCCAATGTAGTTAATGTTTCATGTCAAAGATCGGAAAATTAAACATATCTGTAGTTGGATCCAACTCCTTAGGCAAAACTTTAATAACCTATTGTTTCTAGTAACTTTTGTCACTATCACTGTGGTTTGATGAGTATATGAGGGATGATTAAAATTTTTAGATAGAAAATTAGACGGTCAGTGCATAATACTTTTCTATAGTATAATCCCAAAAGTAGCCGATATTTTTACCTTTTATGCTAACAGTGTGTTATGTATCTACAAATACTCAAAGTATATAAATAAAGTTCCCTGGTGGACAAACACCAGATTTCGAGTAAACCCACTTTATTGAAAAAAAGAAAATTGTGCAATTATAATTTTATATCTATTTGGCAACGTCAAAGGGATTCTAAAGTAAATTGCCAATTATTACAGCAACGTAATTCTGCATAAATGCTGAATATGCAGGAGACATCTAGAAAGTAAAAAATGTTTCTTTTTCAAACATTTATTAGTTGGGGGAATAAGACAAAAGTTGTTACTATGATTCCTATATTGCTCCCGTGTATAGTCTCAATTCAAATTTAGCCATTTACCATAACGTGTCTTGATGCTCGCTGCTACGTTTGTTTATCATTAGGTTTTTGAATTAATTAAAAGCGATTTCTTTTAGCCTTTTATGATTTGCAAAGTGAGTGTCGTTCAAACGATTCAATGTTTTTCAGTTTGGGAAAATATACGAGAGTAACCTGAAAAAGTCGGTAACTAAAGCATAGCAAATAGCAATATTTCAATGAAATTGAATTTTATTTTTCGACATAATCTCACTCAAAATCAATACATTTATTTAGTCGATGCTCAAGTTTCTTTATGCTTTCACAGTACTCATTTTCCTCGGGCTCCTCAAAATAGTGGTCCGCGACAGCTATCAGCTCCTCATCCAAAGCAAATCTCATACCGCCGAGATGTTTCTTAAGCCTTGGGGAAGAGATTATAGTCTGACGGAGCTAAATCTGGTGAACAAAGGGGATGCTAAAGTGCTTCGAACTTTGATTTGGCCAATTTGTTTCGCCAATTCCGCTCTTATGAACTGATGCATTGTCTTTATGGAAAAGGACTTCTTTCTGCTTTCTTCCGGGTTCTTCTTCAACGATAGCTGCCTTCCATTTTTCATAAATCATTTGTCCATTTGGAAAGTAATCGATAAGCAAGATTCCCTTCGCATCCCAGAAAACGGGAGTCATCACCTTTCCTGGCGATAGAATAACTTCTTTGGAGCCGGTTCACCACATTTAGTCTACTGTGTTTATTGTTGTTTACTTTCTGGTGTGCAGTGGCGGATCCACGTTTCATCGGAAGTCACAGATAGGTGCAAAAGATCCGTTGGATTTTGCCGACACTGCGCCAAACCGGCTGTAGAACATTCTATGCGCTTGAGTTTTTGCGATGGTGCGAGCAAACGCCGCACCCATCCTGTACAGCGCTTAGACATGTCTAATTTAATATTTAAAATGTACGTCACCCATTCTTTGTAGATGCTTGTAGCCTTAGCAATATCTTTCAATGTTGATCGGCGATCAGCTTCCACAAATTTTAAAGCTTCTTGCACACTTTCCACAGATGTGGCTGTTTTTGAGCGTCCAGAGTAGAGATCGTCATTTACGCTCATACAATTTTTTTAAAATTTATTCATCCATTTGCAAACAGTCGTAAAAGAAGAAGCATCCTCGCCTAACACATCTGCCATAACAGCATGAATTTCTTTGGACGAAAACTACCTTTTTTACAGTTACTTAAGCACTGCGCGAATTTCAATATTCTCCATTTTTAAATAGCGCCAAGAGTGCTTTGCTTTGAACGAGTGTACGCCACAAACTACTTGACAGATCGACATGAAGTTTAATACGTATGTTATTGAAGCATCAGCTATACAATAGTGTCAAAGATTGCTTTCACACAACGTCGTCTCATAGTAAGCTACCGAATTTTGCAGCTTACCCTAGTAGCAACGACTGAGCGCTACGTTAGACTTATATAGTAAATCTTGAAAAACTTTCCACTTAAACTATCCCAGAAAATCACGAGTGAATGCAACTGAGTATGAAGGTATATCCATAATAGCGTGCAATGACTACCACCTGGTTATCTCGCAACTGAAAAAGGCCATTAATAATTAGTTCAGTCATATGGTGGCAAACAAATATAAAACATGTATAAGCTTGCAAAACATTGTGAGACATAAAAGGTTTTAATGTCCCAAAGCATTGCAAAGGTTTCTAATATAGTAAGTACTCTTTTCTGGACGTCACTCTAGTTATTCATTTAGTAGACTATCAGTGTCTTATTATTGTAATTAAAAAATAAACTATTTAATGGGAAAAAAATTATTAAAAAGAGCTTGATGTTGGATTTTCAGAATATTAGAATAACAGCAAACGTTTCCTACATACTGCGTGGGCAAAGTTAATACGCAATTTATTAATATATCCATTACCGGGTAAAATATTTCTTTGATTACTATTTGTCAAACCTACATGTATTACTCCTACAACGGTGATGAGCAAGTCTGCGACAATGTGCACGTAAGCCTATAGCGTTATAGTCACAAAAAAGGCAAAATTCAAACCTCTCAAAGTTATCACTTTATTAGTGATAATATAAATTAAACATCTGCATTTTGTAGCTAGTTCGTGGCAATTTATAATTGGCAATTTTCGTCTATTTGGGTTTTCCATTGATATTAGCGAATTTATTCTCGTAATTAGATTTTTCTGATCGGCAGAGTATAACTATTATAACACTGTTATTCCAGTGATTCACAAACTATGTCCATTTTTGTATTAATTTTGGAATTTCCTCTAATTTGAATTCAATTATGTAAGCTTAAGTCTGCTAAAGGTAACTTATTCACTGTCGTAAATGTTTGAATGTGCCTTGCTAGGGGACAAAAAATGCCACTAGTCTGAAATATAAATAATGTTTTAAATTAAATAGTAGATACCAAATTATTTAAGACTTTCATATAATACTTATAAAAATGTTTTTATACTGTATACCTATATCTTAATTGTAATACATACATATATACGTCATTGTCATAAAACAAAAGCAAAGAATGACATAAAGAACCAATGATATAGCAACATTGAACAACAAAAAATAAAATTAGCAATGCTAAATAAAAGGTAGCATTTAAAATATTAACTAATAAAATAAAAGTAATCATAAATAATAAAATTTTGCAGCACTAACAGTTGTAAGAACTAATTACAGGTGTCATGACCAGATACACCTTCAAACTTTGTAATTTGTACGGTGACCATAGTTCATTCATGTTAATCAAAAAGTTCTAACTAATTTTAATCTATGGGACTCCTGAAAATCAACGTCTGTATAGGAAAAGCATTTAGAGATAATTGGCAAAATTGCATGCTGTCCTTTTCATTCAAGTGAGATTTGTCACAAGAAAGAACTGATTAATTTATTTAAAGACAATTTTCTAAAAATAACAATTCGAAGAATACGTGACGTTAGCAAAGTGCGGGGAATTCGTTAAAAATATATTCGTCATACGAATATGCAAAGTACTTAACAAAATTTTATTTACGTACATATGTACATATTCTGTATGCAAGTTATTTGTACTGTTTCGTGTATAATTCTAATTATAGCTTAGATAATAGAAGAATTTATGGTGATTGTAGGAAGTTATGGCACCATTTTCTTTGCATAGTTCCAATATAGGCACGAATACAAAAGTAGAAACTAGAGATTAAGTAGGATAAATACTCAATATAGATAAAATATAACGAGAACTAAATATTTGATGATTTATAATAACCCTTTACAGCGTAGATGAAAATAAATGAGTTCAACTAATGCTATACTTTACCTACCATCTAGGACCAGTACTGGTAAGTATATGAAGATATAACATGCGAGCTGGTTTACTGTTATTTCAGTTGATTGTATTGTATTCATATGTACATTACTGTTCATAAGTTTAAAGTTGCCTGTTGAAAATAACAAAAAATATTAAGGAATCAATATTTTGAATATACACGTAACTATGGTTTTATAATATAGTATAATAGTACTGCAGCAGCTCACTACTAGTTCATATAAACTTTTTTGGTTTTTTCATTTAAATATAAAAATTCCCAGAAATTTTAATGAAGGAGTCTATTTGTGAAGGATTAATTTAACAATTGCGTTTTTGCATATTGCTTGCATGTGGTTACCTGGACTTTACTTGCCTAGAGTAACAACAAAGAGTCCAGAAATTTGTGCGGACAGCAATATAAATCGTAAAAATACAGTATCAGGACCAACGGTCAAGTGACCACTAAATACAGTGGACAAACTCGAAGTTTTTCATAACAAACTGCGAATTTTTGTCCAAACAACATCTAAAAAAAGAAGAGAAAAGAATAGTACAAAGTAATTCTAGAGTAACGTCTATGTCAATCTGATTTGCCGTTGACCAGAGGCCAGTTTATTTGCAATGAACGAACTGGAATAAATTTGTAATCTCATTTAATGCTAACGGGTAATTGCTAATAAATGTTTCTGCATTCATCTACAAATGTTATTCTCCTTATTGAAACTATAATTACCATTCCAATACTACATTTATATTTTATATGCATAAACTTTGCAAACTTGTTTATTTCTTCAATATAGAAAACGTGTTCAACTGGTTAAATTAACAAGAAATTAAATTGAAAACTATAATGCTTCTTCAAATTTTCATTAAAGTACCAACTTTAATTAATTACTCACTTATTATTGACGGTGCTAAGAAATAACTTTTGCAACTCAACCACTACTTTATTCTAGTCATGGTGGACACAGTTTCAACAAGTGCTCCAAATTTTATTCTACTTTATTGTAAAATGTAAAAACTAAACAGAAATCCAGGTTAATGTGTATTATAACAAGACATCAAATAAATTTCGCGTCAAGAAGTTTCTGGCTATAAAAACATATCTCTTTTTGAATTTGTATGTCACTTTTCATGAATTCAATTATAAGTTGTCAAAATATAACAAGAGTTCAAATAAATTTTGGCTTTAGTAGGCCATTCCAATAAAAACTTTTGTCGTAATTTCTACTATTTTCAGTCACATTCCTTGTCAATTTGACCGGGTATTTGTCGTAATTCAAATAGCCTCACCTTTCAGTAAGACACTAAGACGTAATTATAATTTCAAAGGCTGCGTTATTTGAACGCATTTTATTTAGATTTGAGCTTTATCAATTTTAAAATGTTTTTGTTGAACGGTTATGATTGAATCATATTTTCGTAAATGGACAGTGGCTATATTCTGTTGCGGTTGGAAGAATTTCAAAACTAATTTACAACTCGGAATTTGATTATGATGGTTTTCAGAATACCGTTAAACATTGTGTCAAAGTCCTTAGAGAAACAGAGAGCATAAGGCGAAAAGAGGGAGGTGGTAGACCGAAACAGCATACTGTACAGCTGGTTAATAATATAGAGGAAATTGTGTATAAGATAATGTAATTGTTTCGAAAAAGGATTTGCATTTATTTCCTTATCGCATGTCCCGTTTTCAAGAAATTTTGCAAGCTCATCATATTCGAAAAATAACATTTTGTCAATGGTTCTTAAACAATTTCGACAATAACCTACTTGACAAAACATTCTTTTCCGATGAGGCAATGGTTATGTCAGCTCATAGAATATGAGAATGTGTTCTACAGGAAAACACGATAATTTTTATGTTCAAACATCCCTCTATCCACAGAAAATTGCAGTTTAGTGTAATATAAGCCGTAGGAGAATCCTTGGCCCGTGTTTTTATAATAGTACTTTAACAGCGAACAGGTATCGAGAAGAAATTCTATTTCCTTTTATTAATTAACTCAGTAAAGAAAAAAGTTATGATTATTTTCAATAAGACGGGACAAGGGCACACAGAGTGGGTGAAATAAAGAATATGCTACAAGTTTTTTATAACCGCTTAAACTCCGAAAATGAATTTCTACCATGTCATATTACGTCTTGCGACTTCTTCTTATGGTTATTTTTTAAAAAATCCATTCATAAGGTTCAAATAGCTGATACCGCACATCCTCAAAACAGAATTGTAGAGCGTACTATTGAAATTGTTTCCTAGTATAAGAAAAAAATGTGAGAAACGTCTTGAATATAGCGGTGGTCACTTTTAACATTTTTGATAAAAAAATTGTAAATATATTTTATTTGATACCAGTATTATGATTTGACGACATTTACGTAAAATAACCAAAAAATAATGACAAAGCATAATAAGTAATAATCTCAGGCATATCTTTTCTATTCAAGGTCCACTTTCACGCGAAATTTATTTGATTGTTTTTTATATTTAAACATATTTTTTATTCGCGTGCTGTCTGGATTTGTTTTATTAGCGTGTTGAAAAAGCGGAATTTTAAATATTAATAATTAGAGTTTCATTTGAATTGCAATTGTGTTTTATTAGTTATAAATAGCAGTATGCCTAAGGAACAGTTTAGAGACTACAAAAATCGTCTGTCATAATTTCTCTGATCAGAGCAAAAATGTTATGGAGTTATTTCGATGAAGTTTTTTTCAATATGTGATTCTCTAGTGAATTTTTGTTCTTATATTCCCATAATAGTTCAAATAGAAAGATATTTGGGGTTTTAGGATTCACAAAGTAGAGTCTGCTTGCGAAGCGACAAAAACACTCGTACGAGTTAGTATCCACGGAACAATAACTGGATGCATATTATAAAACGTTTTCAAATGTCTGCCTTTAATTAAAGCATCAACAATATATAAGCTTCAAAGTTAATATATGTGTATGATATTATGTATTGAAGTATGCACTTATTTGAGCAGCTGCACGGTTAAATATAAAACTTTGATAATTTATAATATTCCGTATCGCCCACTTACAATTGAGCCACTTAATTCTACTTTTAAACTTAATTAATATGGCTTTGTACGGCCCATTGATCACTTATTAAACATTCTTCATAAAAGCATTAATCACAATTGCGTATATCTATATATATATATATATAGTAAAATTCGAAGTTCCGTCAGGAACAGCGTACGCTTGAGAGCATCTACTACTGGCAGTATTATACTTACATTATAGTCTCTTCGGTTGGCCTTGGTTGAATGTCCATTCGTCCGTGACAATCTCCGCGATTAACTTTAATTAAATTTAATTATCTACATCATTAAAGCTGGAAACAACGAAATTGTTAATTTTTTCACGTCGCGTTGATCGCCGGCGACGACACGGACAGACAGAGCGATTGGTATCAAAATTCAATGCTTCGTTTTGTGTCTTTAGGGAGGAGATCTCCGAAATAAAAATTACCGAAGGTTCTTTATTGGTCCGGACCATTACTGAATTATATTCTTTGAGTATAGGTTTGAATTTTGATTTCCTTAGAAGAACAAAAAGTTATAGGATATATGTAGCTTAGTTTATTAGATACCGTACTTCCATTAAAACTAATAATTGAAATATTTGATGAGAAGAATTTGTAAAAGTTATATTAAAATATATGTGTTTAATTTGAATGCTTTTTAGAAATCTCTTCAGTTCACGTTTTTATATAAGTGCCAAAACGCAAAGCGTTTTTACCTCTCCTAATCAAACAAGAGACCACAAGCAAATTCTTAATACTATGGAAATACAAAAGTAGTTACAAAATGATTTTGTAAATTTGTTTTCAGCCAAAGGAATCATCCAGGCAACCACAATTATTACATATCTAACGCCTAAATAAATATTTCTCTTGATGAGTGAACATACCTTTTCAACATATAAAAAGCATTCTCTTGGGGAAAAATTAGTTTTTAATTTAAGAAAACAGTAAAAATTTGTTAGAAAAATTGTCTTGTGAAAAGCTTTTATCTGAAGTCAAAGTATTAAACCAAGAAGTTAATTTTGCAGAAATGTATTTTTAAAATTGTAACCTTCGTGAAATTAGGAAAAAATATATGAACCAATCAATATAAATTCATTGCGAATCACAAATTGCTTATTATTTTTACACAATCTTGTAATCACAATGAATTACGTCTCTTGTAGCATTAAAGAGAATTTTTATCATTTAAATAAATTTGTTTGCAAATTTAAAGAGAGGGACACTAAGTACCATTATTCATTTACTGCTCTCTTAGTTGTATATAAAAATCTTGAATACTAGCAAAGTAATTATTTTTGTGCAAAATAAATCCCAGGAAGATTAATTTATTATGGAAAGAAGTTTAAATATACTGGGTGGAAATAGGTTTTCCAAATTTCTTCTTTGGTATTGCAAACTATTTTAACCATCTATAAATAAAATTGCAAAATATCACGATTTCATTACCTTCATAGCAGTGCGTCCTGGAAGTTTTCTTTTGTTGCTGCATTCAACACAGTTTGCGAGCGACTTCCATTCCTATATACCAAATTTTTTCCCCTTCAATTTAGTTAACATATTTGGAAATGGGAAAAAAATGCAAAAACTCAAGTACCTATGGTGCCCTTTGTCAAAAACTGTGTATGATGAAAGAGGTATATAGTCTCATATTGTTATGGTGGAGAACTTACTCGCTTCTGCGCTACCTTTATGAATGCTTCCTTTTCACAGTTTCCCTTGCAGAAGGGTACCAAGATAGAATTCTGCATTAATTGTCTGATCCGAAGGTGTGGTCTCTTTGTAGATAGCACCATTAATATATAATACAGATTAGTAAGAACTTGTTGCTTTTGACTTAGTAGGCTTTTCTTAACCATAATGAAGGTGGGTTACCCATAAAACTTTTGTTACCTATGACGAGTTTACAAAGAAAATCTGCTTCAGTTTGAGGCTGTTTCTTTAATTCCCTATAAACATCTGCGCGGCGTTCTTTCTGTTTGCCTTCTAGCAGCCACGCCGCGAAATTTGGCGCTATCCTTATAATATTCATTTTTTAAGATAAAATCCGCTGTTTTAAAGGGTTTGCTTATGATCAATCACAACTGCATTCCAAACAGCAACATATTTTACTGTAATGTCGGTTGATTGCTTTTGGGAACTTTTCCGAATATTTGCATTAACATTTTGTGTCTCAATGTCAGTTCTACCTAGTTGCGATGGACCATTGCAAAATGACGAACACAAGTAGACATGACCATAAGGAATTGTGCAAGAGAGAACGTTTACATCTTCAATTACGCTTGGCATAGCGACTAACAAAGAATGTACACAACTTCCTATAGCGAGATTGTCGCCCTCATGATTACTGATAATTTTTGGATATAATTTAGTAATTATAGGCAGAGGTATGGTGGTAGCAAAATGTAGTCAACGCTTTTATTTAAGAACCGCCATGCGTAAAATATAAAAGAAAAGGATTTCAGAAATTATATTCAAGAAAACGATATAAGTCATTTAAAATAAGAAAAGGGAGTGATTCTTTAACAGGTTGCAAGTAAGAGAAGATTTCAATAAATTGACATACAATTTGCTAAATCTAATTAGGTATCCTGGCAGTAGGATAACTCTAGCTTAACCTGATGACTCTACAAGAGGATCATAATAATTGATTGATCGTATTATACGCGAAATTACCTGATTAACACAGGTGGCTTGTTTAATTGCTGCTTTTAACTGACTTCGATAGCATAAAAGAATAATAGCAATTTGTTTATTACTCACACATCTGTTGTATTGTAATATCAACCAAACGATAGTATCATGTTATTATATGTACCAGGAATTGATTAATTAACGTTATCTAATTTAGTTGTGATTAAATGTTTGTAGAATGTAGTAAATTTACGATTAATCTCATTTGGTACTATTTTTTCTTTGTTAGAAGTACTGTTTAAATTTTAAAGTTCTTACACGATTAAAAGAATACGAGGCAATTTTATCACCTGCCATTGCTAATCGTAATTACAAAACTTTATTAAACAACTAAAAATTAATGATTTCTATGGTTAATCGTAGACATATAATAGCTATGCTCAAGTTGTTTTCAACTTTAAGGTTCATCATGAAGTTAATAGTAATTATTTTGTTTGTTCCAGGTGTGCCATCTTTTGTACAATTAGACTACAAGGAGAGCGGTACGTAATTGTATAGTAATAATTCCAGCTTAACCTTATGTCTACTTTAACTTCTTATAGAAAACGAAACAAGTTAAGAATACACTCTGCCAACGAAAGCAACCTTTCATAAGTTCAAAACCACCTTGAAAGATCTGTATCGACAACACATTTTTTATGAAAAACAGGCGCGCATATTTGTTAGAAATTATAATACTAAAACAGAGATTATATTAGAGAGAATACGTAAGTAAAAGGTAACAAACCTTTATCGTTGGTACAATTCTTTTACAATTAGCACTCTTTTTATTACGTTATTTGAAGTTTCTACGTTAATGTTAATCCAACCAGCATGAATGCACTGTCATAAATACTTGGATTCCGTTGACGTACTTCTGTATTTAGTTCGTTACATAATTTCGTTATAGGATTGTGGTAGCAGGACCCTGCTTTTGATGATTCCTTCTTTTAGTGTCTGTTGTAAAGAGCTTTTGCAGAACTTCAAAGAGTTATCGTGCTCAAAACTAAACTAACTTCCGACCAACAATAAACTAAATGGAACCACATTCTGTTCTAGAATTTTCTATACTGTTCATTTCTTAATATTCTTTCAATTTCTTCCAATTTGGATTCATTCTAGAGATATTTTAGTGCAATAAATGTGTTCATGTAGATAGTTGCGCTGAGTAATGAGAAACACAGTAAAAAATGTTTTGGTAATTCTAGTACAGTTTCATAAAGTAGGTATTAGAAAAATTTCAAGGAAGATTTCGAAGCGTTTTTTTTGTAAGCTTTTGAAATTGTGTTTTATTTCTAGTCAAGTACAAGTTACAGTTTAAGTTGTTCATATAGAAAATTCGTGGAAAAAGTAATAATTGTTGTACAAGGACAATGTAAGTCACGTACTTATGTATCTTTTAGTAAACAGAAGTAAGTATATGTAGTATTTACATTATTATTGATTTAGTATTTCCATATATCTATATATATGTTATATATATATATATAATATTAAAGTAGTATGTATATCAAATTGTTCGCCAGATCTATCGCTTACGTGCGTACATCTTTTGCCATTCTATTTTCTAACTCCCACAGCGCAGAAGGTATGCTAGCGTGGTTTATATTCTGTCAACCAAACTATGAACCTATAATATATATATATATATAATATAGTATTTGGTTAAAATAATGCCGTTGAGCTGTTACCTAAGATATTTTTTTGAGAAACGAAAACGTATGTTTACAAGTTACCTGCGTAATCACTTAAACTTTTTTTGATATTATAAATGGCACCACAGTTTATGGATTTCTTATGTTTATTTATTTTTCTACTAATATACACTTAATTTATATTTTACGATAGCTAGAACTATATTAATCCTTATTGTGATCAAATTGAGATAAATTCTAGTAAACAATTGTTTGTAATGTAAGACGAAACGGTTCGAAGAAAGAAATTATAAAAATACCCAAAAATCTATCCATGTCTTAATGTATAAAACGTGTGTGTAAGATCATAGCAAAAAAATGCCGAAACGACAAGATAATTTGATAATAATAATTCAATTGAAAAACGTTCAGCCGTTACAACATTACATGTTGGAGGGTATCCAATACCACAAATCGCTAAAAGAGCAATGGTATCAAAAACGGAATATTTATAACTCCTAAGAAAATGCAGTACATACCCATGTACTGCATTTTCTTAGGAGTAGATAACAGCCAGGGCGATAGAGGGCAACGACAGCAGCTGAAGATCAGTTTATTATAGTATCTTGGAAACGAAATAGGTTCCTCACCATCCCAGAAATCACTCAACAGCTCAATATTGCAAGAGCAGAGATATCTCATGCAACAGTTAACCGCAGAATTCTTGTAGTAGAACTACGGGAAAGAATAACCGCGAAAAAGATATTGCTGTAACAACAATATAAGAAAAATAGATTGAAATGGACTATTCAACAGAAAGATTGGACATTTGAGCAATGGTATAAAGTATTATAGACACATGAATCCAAACTGTGAAACGGTATAAGCAGTGTGTTGGTTTGGAGTAACTTTGGTGGTACAGTTGTAAACGATTGGATAAAAATAGACGGGATCCTATGTAAGAAAGATTATCTTATGATCCAATAGGAAAATTCTGTGGGGAAGATTATGTGACCAAAACTTTATCGTTTATGAAAATTACGATTCCAAATATTCATCTCGTTTATGTAGAATACATTTGATATCACACGATGAAGAAAACATGTTGATACAGGAGATTTGGCCAGCCCAGTCAAATCTGTCGCGAATAGAGATAGTGTAGGACGATTCGAAAAAGAGGTTTTAGCAGCGCACGAGATCTGTGGTAAAAGCTCCAGGTAGCATTGACTGATATTGTAAACGATCACTTGAAATCTTTGATTAGAAGAGTGCCAAGAATATGTGCCTCCGTGATTTAACATCGATGGGAGCATATTAGTGAGAAGTCACTTTGCATTAAAATTTTTATATTAATTAATTTAATATTATCCATTTCTCTTACAAGTAAAAATAAATATTACTACAAACCAACTCTATATTCTCTCAATACAAATTAAAGAAAATTTTATAGTTGTCCCCATATATGTGGACGGCAGTGTATATAGTATTGGTATATTCAATGATAACCACAATGCAAGTTTTACAAAATATAATGGTGTATATGTGGAATCTAAAAATTGTAGTTAGATCAGTAATTGTTTTTTTTACTGTGTAAATCGGCCTTTAAGAATCAAAAGAGTCCTTGGTTTGTACCAAATTAGGTTTTCAGATGTGGTTGCGATAGAGAAATTACACATGTATAATAATAATGTAATAATGAATTAAAATACGATGATCATAGGAAATACGGTTAGTAATAATTCAGTGCGAACTATCAGCAACAACTACTACACTGGCTACCTTTCTGGACATTGAGGGCGCCTTTGACAGGGCGTTCTTCTTGGCAATGAAGCGGGCTCTGTAAAGACGTGGAGTCGAGCCAATGCTCACCGGGAGGATCGCCTCCATCCTAAATAACAGAACAGAACAACAGAACAGTTCATGTATCTATGAACCTCTGCAATATAAGGGCGACGGTGGTAGCCGGCTGCCGGGGTATTATCACCTCTGCTCTGTTACCTACTGGTGGGGGATCTGCTCTCCGATCTTCGGGAGGTGGGTTTCTACACGCACGGCTACGCCGATGATATTACCATCATGGTCGGAGGGAGGTTTGAGGGCGTGGTATCCGAAAGGATGCAAGTAGCCGAAAAAAGGGGTTAAATGTTAACTCTAGTAAAACGACTATCGTACCGTTCACCTGGAGGAGAAAACTCCGGTGTCCGTCCATTTTCGGCTCCAAAGTACTTGTATCAACAGAGGCTAAATATATACGTGTGATTTTGGACTCCAAACTGCAGAGGAATGTTTGATAGAACGTGAGGCCCAAAACCAGCAATGGTTCACTGGCTGTACACAAGAGTTGTAGTACCTACTACAACTTATTCGTCGCTAGTCTGGTGGCACAAAGCCAATCAAGGCTACGCGGGAAAGTTCGAAGGATTGCCTGCTTGGGCATTACGGAGGCCATGGCCTCGAAGCCAACGGCTGCGATGGAGACCAATCTTGGGCCTCCACCACTGCTGCTAGTGTTGAGATCAGAAGCAACCCTAGGAGCCTATAGAGTAAAATATAGTAGGTGCAAGGTATTCTCAGGCAAATTCGGAAACTATACCACCTTCTTCAGCTGCATCAAGCAGACAGCACTGCTGTCAATGAGGACCGACAAAATGCGGCCCATGTGAGCTTTGCTGGGGGATACAATGTAATAATTCCCACCAACGAGGTAATGAAAGCATATGCATGCAAATCGAGACGGGGCATTTCCCGCTGGTCGAAAACCTCGAAGGGCACAGGTATTGGAAAGATGGAGAACCGGATGGCACTCTACGGGTCTCCCCCTCAAACTTTCAAGCAAAAGTAATTGCCATCCAGATATGTGCGGAGAACTCTATGGACGACGCACATTACTTGAAAGGGGTAGAAATCGTAACGGACAGCCAAGCCACTCTTAGGACGCTTCAAGCTGTTAGGATTAATTCCGAAGTGGTGTTGAGGTGCCATAGGACGCTGCAACAACTGGCGGAATATGGCAGCGTTACGATGAGATGGGTGCCAAGCCACTCGGGGATCCAAAGGTACGAAGCAGCTGACTTGTTAGCAAGAGATTCCAGTGGACAACCATTCTCAGGCCCTGAACCGACGTGTGGAAGTAGCTATGGCAGTATTAAAACCTATGTTAAGTCCGAGCTGGCCGCCAATCACCGGTCCTACTGGAACGGCGTAGACGGTTTGACACACTGCAAATCTCTCGGGATTTATCCAGGTGAGGAAAGACTGTGTAAGACAGTCCTTGTGAGTAGGATCAAACTGAGAGCACTCGCAGCGATCTTAACTGGACACCGCGTACTGAACAAACACATGCATCGCGTGGGTCTAGTAGACTCTCCTTCATGTACAAGGTGTGGGAGAGCAGAGGAAACTCCTGTGCACCTTCTTGGTGACTGCCCGGCAGTCTGCAGGGAAGGACAGGTTCACCTTGAGGATGCTCAGCTTGGCGAACCCAAGTTAGGAAAATTACCGCTCGAGCGGATTATGGACTTTGTTGCTGAAGTACAACCCGGTCGAGTGAACTAAAATCACATGGGTGTGCAGTAGGCGAGGTACTGGCCGAGTTGCTCTTCCGGATTAAAGGCTCCCGCCCATGGTTACACAAAAAGAAGATCAGCAATAACTATATAACCTTACTAGTATAACGTGCTGTTTAGAATTACTAATAAAGATGGCGACTATAATAATCTGAGGCAAGCAGGTGCTATTCTATTCTGCAAATTTAATACCTTCGTTTAAAGTGTTACACTTGTTAATGTTTTTGTGAGTTCACTTAATTTGGAAATTGGTGGACGTCCATTAGAAACACTAACTATATATAATTATTAACGATATAACATAATTTAAATATTGTATGGAAATTCTGGAAATGTTTATGTATACACCTTTCGTAGTGCATATTAAATGCAATCGTCCGAATTTATACAGACATATTTAATAGGAAGTTCAAAATGTATTAAAACTCTACTAGTAGATTGTTCTATAAATCAGTAGAGATAACACGCGAAAAGAGAACGAAGTACGACGAGTATACCTATGTCTGATCTCTCTTTTTTCCTTTTCCTTATCTATCTACTCCGTTTCCGTTGAGGTAAGACAATAAATCGAAAACAAATGCGATGCATTGCGAACCGGGCAATATAAGCGGTTTGATGGTTTAGCTTAGACATTCCGGAATCTGAACAATTTCGATTAAAGTCTCGTTGAACACGTTATCTACAACAAATTGCCGAGGTCACCTACATTATCAAACGGAACTGCTCAGGCGGCAAATCCCGGCCAATTACTCGGCCCGTCATCGAAGCCACTTCTCTGCACTCCATACCATCGCCCGTAGGACCATTATAACTGCCGTCGGTTATTGGAACCGACCGAAGGGCGTCCCTGATTTGACACCGGACTTTTCTAAATGATGACGCGACTGATTCATGTCGCCGACTAGTCGAGATACCGTTTCGCGTCGCTTCTAACAATGGTTTGTGTTTTAAGAAGGTACGTTTGTGATGGCACAAAACATCTTTTTGGATTGATAAGTTGGTTTGAGAGAATGTGTTGATTTTATATATATTTTTCTTCTTGGAAGGGAATGAAGTAAAATGAATGGGAGGAAATGGAATATGGTGAATAGATTCTTCCAAGTATTTAATAGCAAATATTTAAATATTCGCATCAGTAAGTCTAATGCCAAACCAGTAGTGTTGTTCATAACCAACATTGAAAACAGGTGATGTATATAAACTAACATTAATATTAATGTAATGATAAAATTACAATTTCCTTGCAATTAACCAACGTAATTAGATTACTGAAAAAATGTCAGTCTCCGAGAGATTTGGGTCGCCGACGTCTACGTTACCGGTGTATTGTGCTACAATTACACCACGAGACCACGTGTGTGTTCAAATCATTTTTAATCGCTAGATGTCACGATGCCAATAGATATGCCATAATATCTCACAGACGGTTATTCTCTCTTATTATTGAAGACAAGTTCTTAACAATTAATAATATTAATATTAGTTTAAGCCAGCAATGGTATTAGTAAGATAAAATTACAATTTCCGTGCAATTAACCAACGTAATTGTAACATAGATTCTCGATTTTAACATAACACAAGTCGAGAGGTATACGGTCTTGGGGGCTACTGTATTAGTCGGTGGAAGATATTTTGAACATTTGATTTAAAGAAAACAATCATTTTTTTTCTTGAATAACAACATTTACCTTTGCTTTTTGTTATCAATAAAATTTGTATTGTCTAGTCATCAAACGACTTTTATTCGAAAATGTTGTTATATGAGGTATTAAAATTTTAATAGTACCATTTACATAATTAAATAATCTATCCAAATAAAAAAATCGGTTGATACAAAAACGCTTTTCTAAAATATGAAAAATAAAATTAACTTGTCCAAACATTTCTTCGGAAAGCTAATTACTTTAAATTTGATAAATGTATTCCATAATTTCGCCGCACACAGCACATATGATGGTGATTAGTTTTCGGTACTGTAAATGTGTTCTCGGGAAAGAATAATTCTTAAAATTACTTGTTGCAGGAAAGCGAAGTAAGAACAGAAATGTTTTCATGATCTAAATAAGAAATTGTTAGCCAAATTGCTTTTAAAAAACGAAAAATAAAAAGAAAATATTCAAAGGAACTACGTTGGTAGCAATTCGTAATTTAGGAAATGGTATTTTTAAGAACCGAAGAAGAGTCTTTCTCGATCCTTCCAATGCAACTTCGCATCGACACCATAGAGATAAATGCTTCAATTTGCGCAAAGCATACGAACGATATTGAGTGCACGCCCTATTAATTTCATGCATAAATGCATGTAATTTGTAAACATTACTAGAGACCTGAAATTTGTCTTTTCGCGCATCATACATTCGCACGTTTGTCGCCGTTATATATGTACGTATGTACGTGCACACATGCAGATAAATATTGTTGAATGTATGATGCGCCGGCGAATTTTGTATAATTGCAAGAGCTTCCGAACTACTGCCAAGCTGTTCTTGCGCAATTGACGTTAATTGGAACGTTTTACCAACTAATGAGCGCGTTTTAGTTTTGTGTATGTATGGAAAACACAAACAACTGAATTGGATGTTTTATAAGGTAGAGTATATGAGGAAATGGATTGTCAAATTGTAGTGTTCTAGTTGTGGCAATTTTAAAGCATGTAAAGGTTGTTTAGAATGAAATGCTCATTCTCATCTAGAGGTAGTTGCCCGCATTTTAAATTAATTAAGGAAATGGTAACTCGTGTTCTTTTTTCGTATGTAAATTGATAAAATAATAACCAGCCATATGCATTTTATTCATCTTTTACAGCAGAAAAACATGAGGGCTAGGAATTATCATTTGATATATTCATAAATTTGGGTGTGTCAGCTAAATTACCGGCAGTTTTCAAGAAGTTTTTGTTACAAGAAAAAGAATTGCGGTTTTAGTTCTTCTGAACAAAGCGTTTTGCATATATCTGGAAAAAACGCGTTCTCTTTGACGTAAGTGGATTTTATGGGAACATTACAGCTGTTGCCAATGTATTCTTCTTCGAAGTAAATAGATTTGTTTGGCCTTCACTAAACAATACAATTCAACCTGTGATTGGAGTATGGATGCTAAAATAGTTACCTAAAGAATCCATTACATACATATGTATAATACGTTCTATTTGAGATAAGAAATTCTATTCATTCACCAAAATTTTATAACGATAGTGTGCATGTCTAACAGGTGACTATCACGAATGATTCTATTACTGTCCCCGTTTCCCTGCTGTGTTTGCAGGTATGGTACATCACATTACGTGTTATAATGTATTTATACCTCATTATATGGAAGAACATTCACACAATTTATCTGTATATATTTCATGAAGAATAGTAATGTGTTTGTACTGGCAGTACATATTTCTGGGTCTGTACTCCGAGTTCTTGAGTAGGCGTATGTTGACGTTTCGCCAAACACTGCGTTTGACATCTTCATTAGTCAGACGACCAGCACACAATCAAGATCCTTCTGAAGATGCCAGCCCTAAAAGTCTGGAAATACTTACTGCCAGTACAAGCTCAAAGTCCGGCCGTGAAAGCCTAATTATAAAATAGGAATAGCCTAATGTTTCGGCTAGACAAAATCTAATTAATCTGGAGAATGCGGGATTTTTTTCTTGTATGTAAAGGTGTTCAATTGTTTTTCTTTTGTTAAAAACTTAACTGCGGAATATGTACATAAAACAGTTTCTCCCTTTTATTTTGCATATTATTTTGTCTATTGATATTAAGGGAATATTAATGCCTGTCCTCTGTGTTTTAGCACGTATCTCTTAAAATACTAAAAACTTACCTTTTTTATAGTTGTTGGTGAGATTAGCAAACCGAATTAGAGAGGATCATGAAAAGTTTGCGACATCAGTTATCTTTTGACATTTGTCTCGGTGAAGTTATTTCGTAGGTGGGAAGAAATGCTCTTGTATCTTGAGAAAGATCGTTCAACATCGATCGATTTAACACACGCAGGATTAAAATAACCCTTGAAATTAGATAACGGACCTTCAGATACACCACCACAAATTTGTCTTAATATTACATAATCGGGATCTTTATTCAAAATATTTTCAAACTTTTTTATAACGCGTTTGTTTTTGTCGTCTGTCATAGCGTGCAGTAACCCAGTAATTTGCAATTTCTCAATTGCATCCACTGATCTTATGTAATTATTGTAAATAGTTTTTAAATCTCTTTCAGGGGAAGGATCTTGAAATATTTTCTGACTCTTTAATAGCTGCACCTTCATCGGCATCGAATTTTATAATCAGAAATTTTATTTGATAGAGATGCTTACTACAATAATAAGCCACTTTTAATCATGTTTCCCATCATGTAAGAATCGGTTGTAGTGGTTCAGACGTACCAGAACATTCAGAAATACTTTTTATTATGCGTACTACGACGTATGACTTTTACCGTTGTCAAACAAAGACTGCGAGACGATAGTATCGCGCAAGGAACGTGGCAAATTTCCACATCGGCTTGAGTGGGGATTTGGCGTGCCGAAGATTTGGCTACTTTACATATTACTATTCTTCATGAAATATATGCAGATAAACTCTTCCATATAATGAAGTATAAATACACTATAACACGTAATACGATGTACCACGCTTGCATACACAGCAGCGAAACGGAGACAAATTGGTTCAACGAACTCGGTCAATTTTCGTATAGGCCGAGTGAGTCCGAACCTGGTTCGCAGAAGATTTGGCCAACCCTACTAATCAGTGTTTCGCTTTTAAATACTTCAGATATGGTTGAGTAACACATAAAACGAATTGTGTGTCTACTACGGCTATTGTTATTACACTTTGAAATATAACATTATTATTTGGGGTGGTAGTAATGAAATCTACAGAGTTCTATCGTCAGAGAAAGAAGTATTAGGATTTGTTTTGGACTCACATTCAATCATTCCTGAAAAGGAGTTGTCAAAGTGCGCAACCTATTTACAATTTATGCAATCTACATTTGTGTGTTATTAATCTTTCACTTTAAAAATAATTTTATTCAAAGAAAACTGCTGTTACATACTTACACAACTCGAAATGGAAGTAATTAATGCTATTCTAAACACTATTTAACTGTAAGTAAGATAGTTCGGCCTACAAAATCCTTAAGTGCTCCGGCAGTTTACCTACAACTTTGAATTGAATTGTTACAGATTTAACATTTTCAATTTAATATACCGTGTGATGTGTAGTTGTATTGCTAATATTGTAAATACAGTGTTTCGATAAGTCATTCGTTTTATCTTGTCAACGATCAGCTGCATTTTGTAGAATATACAAGTTGCACTACACGTTAGTATTATTATTTATTATTATTACTACAATTATTCGGAATAACTCCATATTAACCTTGTCTCTGCAGTCGATTTTGTTCAAAATGTTATATTATAATTAATAATCTGAATAGGATGACAAAATGTGTTGCGGAAAATGCTCATCCGTAAGTTTCATCCTATCCAAGTCGTAGCATTTGGGACTGTGAAGTTAGGAAAGCTGCACATTGTAAATAAGAAGAAAGTAAGGAGTGAATCTTTGACTAGTGTCGATATTTTGTTCTCTTCTATTACCAAAACGTAGATACAAATCTTCTAAAATTTAATTTACTGCATTAAGAACTTTTACATGGACATTTAGACACACGATGGAAGGGACAGAACTAAAGTAATAAATAAAATAGAAAAAGAAAATAGAAAACTGAAAAGAACCAGTAAACTACTAAAAGCACTGGTTTGTAGAATAGTAGACGTACCAAGTACCAAGTTGTTGAAAAATGATTGTAAAACTAGTAATTTAAGATGTGCTTAACAGCTAGAAACAAATATTAGAATATTTGAGAAAAGAAGCTTAATCAGATCAATAGCTGTTAACAAAATAACCTACCTTAAAGACACGGATGGTGAAGGCTTGGAAACGTCTAAATCTCCTCGATGATGCAAGAAGTTTTCGTAGTTTCCAACATAATTAACAGTCAATGAAAAAGGAAGCGGTTTATCATAACAACTTTTAGTACCTATGGGAAAATGTTTATACATACTAAGCATGTATGTAAATACACAGATTTGTGTATGTGCAACCTGATTACCATTAGTATCATCATCATCGTCATCAACTAGAATAACTGACTGGTGGGATAATTTCGAAACAAAAATCTTAATGAATCAAGCTCACATCGCATCAGACAAAAAAAGAAGTAAAAGAATGTACACTGCTCGATAAAGGCAAAGAGAAGAGACAAAGGTCTTACGCGCCTAATTACCAAAAAATCCAACAGTCCGATTCTAATTAAGTCCGTAAAGACGAAGAACGCATCCAGTTCGAACAGGTGTCCGACGATTTCGCTTGATTAGTCAACAAGGTAGCCGTATGAAGGTGAGGCGAAGCTGAATACGAAGATCCAATGCGACGGAGGAAAGAGCACAGTGAAAAGTACACAGTCGCGATGGAGAAAGATAAAGAGGATTCGGTTAAAGTAAGAATAAATTCATTCGTTTACTTCGCTTGCTCTTCCTCTTCCATCTTGTTTTCTCTTTCGTTTTGCGTGAACAAACTGTGAAAAGTTCGGATGAAAAATGCAATATCATCGCCTGCGTCAAGTTGGCCGTGGATGCGCGCCTCCGTCTGCTCAAGATTAACACGTACCGTACGCCGGACAACAAGACGCGGAGGCGAAGCAGACAGAGAGGAAAGAAGAAAAAGCAGGGCAAGAGGTAGTATCGGAGGAGATGTAGAAGTCGCGAAAGAAGTCCTTACGCGAAATATTGTCACGCATGTGTTGACGTCTTGATTGTTGTCGTTGGAATTTCATGTAAAAAGATTGTAGCGGGCACGCAATTATGCTGTACGAGATGCTCGATTAATATTGCGTTAAAATATATTTCCTCCGATGTGCGCATAGCCGCTTACATTGCGAAGAACGTCATGGTTTTCGAAATTGGCGGAATTTAAATAACACTGTATCTCGTGTAAGGCTGATCAATGGAAAATATATTTGTGTATGTTTAATGCAAAATAAAAACTAAGCTATGCTAGCCTTACGGTTGCTGAAGTATTACGTTATTTACAGTGGAATTTCAAGAAATTGGGAAGTGATTGTAGTTTATTTCACTTAACGAAATATGACGAATTTCAACCAGCTGACATTCAGTTCGGTACTTTATACTGTCCTATGATTGTACTTGTTTACTTTTGCCAAGATATTGCCATTGATATCATAAAAATGACTTGATATCTAAGTAAATTCCAATCTGATTCCGATGTTTTACATTTTATATAAATTTGTAGTGTTTTAGGTAACAAAACCTCTACACGTCATCGGCTTAGAGAGTCGGCTAATAACATTGCCAGTATAAGATGCCAGTGTCGCAGAACATACGAGGTAGGCGCCATAAATTCTCGGCCTGATACAGAAAAAAGAAACCTGGAACAATATAATAAATTTCATTTTTCAATGCAATCTTCCTAACCCTTACACATTTATTACAGCGATTCACTAATAATTCGATACCTTTCTAAAAGCAATTTGAAGTTTTTCCGTCAAAATATTCTATAACAGCTGCTTGCAACTCACTGTCGTCCTTAAAACAACGTCGCCTAAGGTCTTTTTTTGAAATAGAAAACAAATAAAAATTACAAGGAGCCATATCCGGACTATACGTTGGATGCTCCAATTCTTGAAAGTCATTCACGGATGGCAGCTTGTGAGACGATTGCAGTATATCAATTTTCCACGCTTTGCACGAATACTGTCCCTTAATTTATGCAGTAAAGACGTATAATATGTACCGTTCACAGTTGTATTGCGCTTTTTAAAGACAATTAGCAAAATGCCCTCACAATCCCAGAATATTGTGGCCATCACCTTTTTCGTTGATTGAACGACTTTCGCCTTTCTGGCACGAAGATCTGGGAAACAGAAATCCACATGTCATTTAGGAACTTCTTGTGCATCCTCAAAAGGTGGCAGTTGACGTGCTATGTGGACAGAAAAGATCATTGGATCGTAGTTTTTGGAAAATAATATTGTGATATGTTTATAAACTTTTTATAGTAAAATCTAAATGGAATGCAAGTAATTATCAGGTAATCAGATTCAAATGCCTTGATCTATCGCACTGCACGCGGACCAATTACATTGATGGAAATAAAATTCTTCGGTTTGGAAATCAAAAACTGGCCGCCGAGACACTGCGATTTAACTCTTTCAGACTTCTTCCTCTAGGACTCTGAAAGGTAGAGTAAATGCGAATCACTCTGATACGACACAAAGAAAAAATCTAACGTAACATTCATGAGACCCAGACACCTTCATTCCAAAACATCTTCCGAAATTTCGTCCAAAGTGTATATATTGCGTGTACTAAAAGTCTTTTTAAATTTGTTTTGTCCAGCACATGAAGACAATTGTTGAGCGGGGAATAGAGGATATGTCAATCGTTAGCCTCGTCCTTGAGAATTGCGTGTTGTGTGGGCAAGTTTTACGAAGATGAGGCGCATTTTCACCTTATTGGCCATGCAAGCAGGCAAAATTATCGTTATTGAAGTTCAACAAATCCAAAACAGAAGCATAGAGGTCACTTCGTTCGTGAAAAGTTACAGTTTGGGCTGCAATGTCGACGCAAGGAATTAAGGACCTATACTTTCTAGAAGATGACAGAGATCGTACGGTAACCGTAAATTTCAAGCTACATGTAGGGATAATTAACAACCTTTGCAAGGTTTTAATGATTTTAATCGGAACATTGGACCTAACAAGATGCAGCGAGATCTCACACGTCTAAGGGTTCCTCAGACTTGTTTGTGAAATTCTCCCTGGAAAATTGACATTCAGATGCACGTAGCCCCAGCTTGACACCACTGGATCTTTTCCTATGGGGCTACTTTACATTAAAGGTATAAAACAACATTGCTCACTCTCTGAATGAATTAAAAGAGAATAGTCGAAGAGTCACTATTTATTATAATTTCATCAATGAGCAACTTTTCGGCAGATAAATATTTGCAGTATTGCAACATGTCTGATTTGGTGGTAAACAAATTATTTTCTTTATTTCTTCTTTGATATTGCGTCATCGTTAACAAAAGAAAACCTATTGGTCTACTGAAGATGATCAAATTGGTAAAAATAGCTTATGCTTGTTTTCTTTATTGTTTTTGTGTGTACTATTTTATTTGTTAATAAAATATTATTATTATAATATATTATATACGTTCTTTTTATTTTAAAAACGGATTTTTGGGACACCTTGTGCATATGTACCTGCTAACAAAGCTGCAGTGGCCATTTGACTGATATTTTTTCTCATGTCTTCAGTCCAAGTTCTTATTGGAGCACAATGTACGAGGGTGACTTGAAATGCTTCCGAAATCGGCAAGAGATGTCGCACGAAGGTTGAGGTGGATTCATTGGTCGGCAAGGGCAACCTTTTTTATGGCAATTGTCCAAATTTCAGACGTCTACTGTCAATAGCCAGGTGTGATCCTCATCGACTATCTGCAGAAGGGAAGGACGTTCACGGGGCAATACGATGGCGATTTATTGACCCGATTCGATGCAGTATTGAAGCAGAAACGACCTCGTTTGTAGCGGAAAAAAGTGCTTTTGCACCACGACAATGCACCGGTTCATTCATTGCCGCCTGGTCGTGTCCAAATTGAATGAGCTGTGCTACGAAATAGTCTCTCATCCTTCATATTTACTAGACCTAGTCCCCAGCGACTTCTTCCTATTCCCAAACCTGAAAAATCACTGGGAGGAAAGAGATTTGCCTCGAATGAGGGGGTCATCGTCGCCACAAGTGGCTATTTTGTAGACCTCGAAATATCCTACCTTTCTTTGAGGAGACTACATCGAAAAATAAAAATAAAAGCCATACCAATACCGTGTTTTTCTTGTCGATTTCGGAAACATTTCATGGCGCCCTCGTATGATCAAATTTTTAAATACATGTAAGCATTGGCGACAACGCAAATTATTATGTAATTGTGTACCAAAAAACTGAGGACCACCACATTTAAGGTCTATTATGCGTTAATTAGAATATTAGTATATGTTATTTTATAGTAAATGCACAACAGGCACCTACAGGTTATTATACATTAAGACTCTTATCGTCAAAGAAAGTAAAGAAACGTTAAAGTAATTTAGATAAATTAATCTCTTCTTCTGTGCCTCTTCCGTTATCATTAGCGTTTTACTTGAAATAACGTCGATTTAATAACAATGCCAGTTGGTTATGTACGACCAATTCCACGTAATTAAGCAACAAATATAATTTCAGGAGATAAATAGATACTAATTGCGTACCGAAAAGCAAACTATTTCTACGATGTCTTACTAGTGCTAATGTTAATGCGATAAATTAATTAATCACTCGAAACTTTCTTAAAAATGTCTGCTCCTTACATCAAGCTAATTGCATAACAGTAAATCGCCGCCTGGTTTAATGTTTAAAGAAACGTGTAGATTGTTTTATTTAAATCATTAATACGCATAATTTAACGTCAAATTGCTTTGCTTATTGTAAAATTCCTAGAACTCAATTAATTATAATTGCCTGGAATAAATATTACATCTTTTTAATAACCCATATACATAGCCAACTGCCTCTTATAATATAAGCAATTTGCATTTGATTTATATTGCTCTCTGTGTATTTTAATGAGCATAAAGTACACGGCTTATACATTAATGACATTTCTTGGTAAAACTTATTTCTTTTAATTTAAAATAATAGGCGGCTTTCTAGTAATAGCTATCGCATAGCCGTATAGCAACTTTATAGTGTATTTGTTTCAAAATGTAAAATTAACGTAATGTAGAATAAGGTTAATGCAGGTACAAAGTTGTAAATGTTGAAATTCAGGGTACTAGAATCATTTACACTGTTTTATATTCATTATGGTTCATTATTAAATATTAACGTTCTCTGAATATTGTGTATGTATATTAGCCAACGTTAAGGCAAATATCGTTTAAACAAAATAATCGAATCTATCAGTTCATTTTAATAACCACTTTAGTAGTAAAATAGCTTTTTAGAACTTATACATGGCATAGTAGGTAAATGAATATTTATTTGGATGATCTAAGAAGTAATATTAAAATTCGCATAAAAACTAAAATAATTAGTAACACTTTGTATCACAACTATTAATTTTACACTTCGATTTAAAATATCAAATTGCAGTAATTTAGATTACGCATGCAATCTGCGATTGGTGTAGATTTTTATGTATCCCTAAATATACATTGAATATAGCCGCATATTGAACGCAAACTTGCACTCGATTAATACTTTCTTTATCCTAAAAATACCTTTGCGCTACTTTTAGAATTAGATGCAACTTCAGCTTCAATTTTATTTTCAACGAAAACAATTTTTCATAATTTCTATAATTTTTTCCAGAATATTTATGTTAGTTTTAAAATTGCTACTTCCCGTACTCAGAGTGGTATTTCTCAATTTATCTCTGATCGGGCAACTAAGTGACTAGCTACACAAGTCCTTTACCAGAACGTTTACCACTGCCGACTTCAACAAATTATTTTGAGTTGAGCTGTAGGCTATTTAACATAGCCGGGATCAATTATGGCATTGTGTGAAAATGGTGCAGGAAATTTAAGGATGACCGAAGTGACGTTCAAGATGAAGGTGGAGAAGGACAACATATCTCTCCCAAGTAAAGATCTTGTTCAGCAAGTTGACTGACTAAAAAGCTTGGAGAATGGAGGTTTTCCCTTATTGAATTGTGAGCGAATCTTTCGGAAATTATAAGATCAGCACTGCATACGATCGTAACGAAACACCTAGATTATTGAAAACTTGGTGCACATTGGATTTACCAAATGTTGCTTAGAGATCACAAAATATGGTGGATGACATCAATTTGCCTCATGCTCTACGCTGATGAGTGGCAATAGTTTTTGAAAATAACCATGACAGGAGATGAAACTAAGATTACTTATGAAAATTCAGCATCGAAAGAACAGTCTAAATGGTGAATATAGGCGAATTCTTCGAACAAACGCTCCGCAACGGAAAAAGCAAGGCTTCTACTTTCTGAGACCAGAAAGGTGTGTTTATGGAACCGGGGACTACGATAGCTACAAATGTGTATTGCCGTCTAATGAGAGTCAGTTAGAACAAAAAAGGAAGCCTGCTGTACTTTGGACCCGTTTTGGTTCTTGACAATCCACGGGCGGACACTGCTACGATGAGAATTATTATTACGTCTTGACATTATTGTAATATAATTAGAAAATATAGAAAAATCAGCAAATCGATGTTACAATTTGAGATAACCTTTTAAATTTACTGTCATTTACCATTTGTAGTAGACTGCCATATGCCGATGGCATCATCTGCAATCCCCAACGAAACCGAAAAAAGCAAACCAAATTTTAAGCACCAGAAAGATTATGGATTATACGATGTTTTGGTATCGTAGGGGTGTCCTGATCATCCACTACATGCCTAGAGGTGAGACCACTCACTGTCAGACGCTTAAACGATTTCGCCACGCTAAGCAGTGGAATCATCCTTCTCCACGATAATGCACGCCCACACACAGGACTTACTTCAACAGTTTCGGTGGGAAATCTTTCAACATCCGCCATAGAGTGCGGACCTACAAGGGCGATCTGAAATGTTTCCGGAATCGACAAGGGATTGAGCACGAAGGTTAAAGTGGATTCATTGGTTGATAAGGTCAACCCTTTTTATGGCATTTGTCAAAATTTCAGACGTCTACTGTCAATAGTTGTTTAAGAGTGTGTTTTCTGTAGCAAGTCAGGCGGTTTCACAAAGATGGATAAAATCGAATTTCGTGCAGGGATAAACGCCTTTGGATGTCTGGGAAAACGGGAAGGGGCAAAAACGAAATCGGTTGACCATTTCGGAAGAGTGACTAGCCAGGATCCAACTCAATCCAAGGGATTTCTTCATGCGTTTCGTAACCCTAGATGAGACTTGGATCCACCACTACATACCAGAGACCACGGAACAATAGCAGTGGACTTTTCCGGGCGAATCAGCTCCGAAGAAAGAAAAGAACGTTCCATCCCGTGGAAAGGTCATGGCGACCATTTTTTAGGATGCCCAAGGCGTGATCCTCATCAACTATCTGCAGAAGGGGAGGGCGATCACGGGGCAATACTACAATGATTTATTGATTGTTGGTCAATAGCCCGATTGGATGCAGTATTGAAAAAGAAACAGGCTCGTTTGCAGCGAAGAAAGCACTTTTCCACTACGACAATTCACTGGCTCATTCATCCCGCATCGTCGTGTCCAAATTGAATGAGTTGCGCTAGGAATTCTCTCATCTTCCATATTCGCCGGACCTAGTCCCTAGCGACAAATGCCTATTTTGCATTTGATCTTCGAGGAGACTACATCGAAAAATAAAAATAAAAAATCACACCAATACCGTGTTTTTCTTGTCGATTCAGGAAACATTTCAGGTTGTCCTTGTAGCCCAGAGTGATTTTCACTTATTCCCCAAAGTGAAAGATATTTTGAGTGGACAACGCCACGGAAGTGATGATGAACTTAAAGAAACCGTTAATCAGTGGTTCAATAACTTTGCGGCAACTGAGTATGCAGAAGGAAGAGAAAAGCTAATAAAACGGTACAATAACTGCCTAAATTGGAATGGTGATTACGTAGAAAAGTGGCTTGGCTCTCTAATTTTATGTAAAATACAGATTCGTTTAATTATATCCAATCAAAATTTCAATAGGAGAAAATCTTATATACTTTCCGTATGGCCCTCGTATATTATGTCCTGATACCATTACTTTACAGAATGCAATGCTTTCCGATAACAAAATTCTGTATGTATATATAAACAACAGAATTATTATAACTAACATGTATTCGATGGTTTGCCGAGATTATCATTGATATGTTAAATCACGTAAAGAAGGCATTAAGATCGTCGTAGGTTTGTAAAATATTCATACAATGTTCGGTGATAATATAGGGTTAATTCAGATAAAATTACCCTTTTCGATCAAATATTCAGCGTACGTTCCTGACTGGCAGAACGATTAAATTAAACCAGCAGATATATCCGAAAAAGGAAGCAAAATAAACAAATTAACATGGTCGGGTAGATATCTAAATTACAAATCGACGGTAGAGCCGGCTTTAAAAGTATATAATTATTGGAATTGTCGATCGATCTATTAATTTAGATAGTTCAGCAATTCGATTGTAATCTATGTGAGAAAAACGCTTTCAGCGCGCGCGCAATCTCTTTACTAAAACGTATTGAGATGTAAGAGCTGTTGAGCGAAATGATTTCACGAATTGCCCATTCTGCTAATAGTGTTTTGCGAAAAATCCAATGGGCATTATAGATTAGTGGTGGTGATAAGGTAAATTACTAATAGTGCAATTTAATGCAGCCAGATGTAGTTGTTGGCGCGCAAAACTTTTAGCTTAATGGACTATTTAAGAGAAAATATAGACGAAAGAGTTTGACGAACCGTTACCTTTCGAATGGAGTTTTTAACCTTTTTAAAAGTCAATAATCCGAAACTGACATACAAAACATTTAATTTCTATGTTAATTTCAGAACGCAATTTAGTTAAAAGCTAATGGATTCTCGAACACTCAAACGCCAATATACACTGGCGAAATTAATTAATAAATAATGATATTCTCTTTTGGGTATTACATAATTTAGAATTGTGCAAAAGTAATTTAAATAAAGTATAATCCCAGCCGAAATGTTTACCTGTGTTACATTGCATTAAGCAAGATTTTAATGTTAATTAAGAGTAAATCACGGTATTTAGGGAATCCCGAAAAAGATCGAAAGATGTGTTTACTGAGATGTGAACACCAATTATATGTACATATGTAGATGATATTTTTTTAATTGCTTAGATAATGTTGTTAAGTTAAGAAGCAAATTCGTATTTCTTAGCAGATATGCACTTTTATTATTGTAATTTGAATAAAGCGTATGATAAAAATAACAAACACCAACACAATTTTTGCTGACTTGTATATGAGACTAATTGTATATGAGACTAACTATTACAAGGACTGTGTGAGAGATTAGACCACCTAGTAGATTGTAAATAGTCATATGTTTTAGGAATTTTAGAGCCTGCGTAGAAAATAATTTGGATGTGTGATACAGTTATTTACATTCAGTCGGTAACACGGTTGACAATGAGAGTCCGCGTGCTCTCGAAACGCTGCCTTCCGCCTAATTAATAAATTTGTGTGAGTGGAACTTACTGCTATACCTGTGAATTGTATATGAGACGTTTCATCTCTGTGCAAACTATGCTCTTTGAAGAACACTAATGGGGCTAAGTTATTACTTAAGAACTAATAAGATATAAACGAAGTATAAAAATATTAATAATTCATTTATTTATTTAATTACAATAATTAGTTACCTATAACAGTAGTGTAGTACAAATATTTATTTTAGCAATCATTAAACAATTACAAGAGTACTTGTGAAAACATAAACAACAACTAGGGAATGAATTTTCATTTGCTGCACTTTCTGCTGTGTATTTTGGTTTGGCAGTTCCAAACACTCCAACAGTAGTCGGCCACCATATGAGGATCCCATTTTCCATGGTACCGAGTTTCTATGGTTTTTAAATCTTGATGAAATCTCTCACTTTGTTCATCGCTTACCGGAGCCTAAATTTTCGGGGAACCTATCAAGATGACTATGAAGGAAGTGAAGTTTTATGCTCAAGTTACAACCTAGACGGTGAAGTTTCTGGAGCATTGATTTCACTAAATCTTTATAATTGGAAGCTTCTTGTTTCCAAGAAAATTGTTCGCGACCATAATGAATGAAGTCCAGGTTTCGTTCTCCGCTTCGCTCATAGACATGATGAAATTTGGATCTATCATTAAAGCTTTAATTTGAGGTCCGTTGTATTTAGAATGTCTTTCAGTGTTTTTAACAATTAAAAATTTGCTGAATCTTCGTAATTTTCGTAGGGATTGAGTTTCTTCAATGTCAACATAATTTTGCTCAGCCTATTCTAAAGCTTTGTTAAATATACGAATTGCTTTTACGTGGCTGATTATATTAGTTCATCTCCGATTGCTAGCCGAACGAAAGCGTCCAGAACAAGATCAGTGACATCTGGACGAAACATCGACCTAGTCCAACCGGTCCCTTTTGAGACTAACAGCACACGCGGCCAGAAACCTGGGAATATTATTCGATATACATAGAGTGACTCAGTGAAAATGATGCAGTGGTATATAATTTGGTAAGAAGCTAAAAATGTTAGATAAAATAATTATTTTGGAAAAGGAAACTAAATATATCTACTATTCTTGAAATACATTACAAAAATAAAACAAAACTAATTCGAATAGGTATTACGAATGCTAATCAGATAACATTACAACGTCACAGTAAAAATGATGCAACCCATTACACAATTTTTATACGAATACGAAAAGTCCCGAGATGCACGTGTAGTTTACCTCTCCATCTGTTACAACTGCGAAGTGCGATTTTGTCACAAGCAACTTATAATTTAGAGTAGTTCAACATGAGTCGACAGACAACGTTGGAGGAGCGAGAATTAGTCATTTTTCACAATAAGAAAAATAGAAGTCAAAGGGAAATTACAAAAATATTAAATAGAAGTGTATCTGCGATACAGCATATTATTGGATAAATATATATATCCTTTGACAATCCTTCGTTTTGATCTGTAATACTTTTGATTTCAGAATCTCATCAGAATGATCTATTATAGTACAATCTTCATCATCTTCGTCGAAGTTATTTTTACTCTATTCTATAAACGTAGGCTAACGCTGAATATTTCTTCCGAATAATTGACGGCCTAATACAATGTTACTAAATTTATCGACAAAAGGAAAGTTTCATTTACCTTCACGTTATAGAGACAAAATATTCTTCACGTTCTCGGTTTGGAATACACGCATATTAATTTAACTGTTCCTGTTTAGGTTATGGGACTTTACATTATCGAGACTCTACTGTATTTTTTGTTCTAAGTTTTCTTATATATTTAATACGATTTCTTGATATACACACTTCGCAGTTCGGCGCTTCTGTTAAAAAAACAAGCAAGTTGACAATGTTATTCATTTAAGTAGAACACTGTTTTGGTACATACCTGCACCAGAATATTTTTGGGTTTTCAAGTCTAGTTCTATGACGTGTGTTGCTTACTTATGTCTCTAGAAATTTCGGGGAACTTTCATCAGAGAAGTCCCAAACCAACAAAATAATTAAATATTACTAAATCAATTTCGATTTATTTTCTCAAAATTAGTCATCGTGATTATTAGCGCGCTGTTAGAAAATAAAGAGACGTATTTAAAATACAAAATTTCACCTTGAATGTTATTGTTCAAAAATCTGTGTGAAATTAGAAGGTTTACAGTTTTACTACAGCTTTTAGCAACCTCATTGGATTCTATTTTTAGAAAGCAGATTGTGTACGTCTTTAAAAGGATTTATAATGGACCATAGTATACACTCCACTGATTTTCACCAAAACCTAAGCCAAGCGTTCAATTTAATAATTAAAATTTAAATGGACGAATAATATTATGCAGAGCGAGAACTCCACATTGGAAGTTGTATGGAACGTATTAAAAATATTCCTTTCTTTTTTAAAAGAAAACATTCCAAGCTAAACCGCAAAGGAACTTTTTTGTCCCTCTTCTGCTCCGCCTGTCTTCTATACTATCTACAGATAGACGAACCAATAGCGTTGAATGTGAAAACATTTGCGTGAGCCGAGCATTTAACGTCTATTAATTTATTTTCACACAGAAAACAAAATTACAAATACACGTCGCATTCCATTCAACAGCGGCTCTTTTCACCAGGGCTAGAGGTTAATGACTTAATGGTAGACAATATCTGTGAGATTTCACGCTGAATGATCCATAATGATACGCTGTCCAACGGTGAAGAACCAGAGACTAACTTTTATTTTACTCTTTTTGTGCCTGACCGGCAACCATAACGTCATACCACCAGTCGGTGTCTTCACACAGACGATTAAAAAAAAAAGCACGGAGAAAAACAAGGAAGATTTGAACCGACAAGCGCTAACCAGTCCTTTGTGCGTATAAATAAGGGACAGTTATTTACATTCTATAAAACTTATGTAATTATAAATGATTTGAATCGAATTCTTTCTTCTTTCCTGTGTTACCGCTTGGTTTAACCAACGATATCTCTATGGGAAGCCATTCATTAAATGCAGTCAAAACAAATCCGCTAACAAGCTAAGCGATATTTAATACTGAATATTATCTTTCAGAGGCAGCAACGTTCTTTCACTTCCAAAAAGAATCTGCCGATTCTCTGAAAAGGATTTGATATTTTAGTTGAATTTCCAGTCAGTGTTAAAATTATATTAAATAAAATGATTTGTTTTTTAATGTTTTTAGTGTTTCTAAATAGTAAAAACTAAAAAGTACAAGGATGAAGCCACAGGTTCTGGCCAATAGTACAAGTATCAACATCAAAATTTCATAGCAAACGATTTGGTTTTTTGTTTAGTAATAAGGATGTACACCTAATTATGGTGATTGATGCTATTTTTCTAATCAATATTGTGACGTAGTTGGGGCCTAGATAGATTTTGCATAAACGTAGTTCACATTCTTGCAGCCAACCAGTAAGCTTTGCATTAATCAAGTACCGCATTCACACATAGTCAACACCTATTTAGTTGAAACTAGTTCTTGTTAAACCAATTAAGATCTAGTGTAAGTATTTTTATTTAATTTTCCCAGTTCTTACACTGATTGTTCCAATATAAATATTGGATACTCAAATTGTTTAAAGGCTTAATGCAAAAGCTGTGCCTATATACAATGTGTTTGATTTTCATTACATTTGTGGTATATTGGATTAAATTTTGTGATTTGCGTATTGCTATGAAATGAAGATCGGTATAAATAAAATTTCATAACTCCTATAATTTTTGAGCTACAGGATGAAGTCAAAGAATTTAAATTTCTGAAGGTATTTTACATGTCGGCTTGTAGTTATAATAATTCTATCTTGTTCTATGCTAGCTATTTTTTCCAAAAGATCTATTATCAATCAAGGATGAATTTTATGTAATTCTAAATTATGTTAGTTTGCCACATCTTTGAAATATTCTCATCAAGGAGAAGAATGAAGCATAAACAGCTCCGTATTACAAAGAGGATCAGCGTCAGGCGCAGGGCAATGCCCAAAAATCTAAAACAATAGACTACAACCGCGAAAATATCGGAACTAACATATGCAGACAAATAACACTACTATATTCCAAAACGGGCCTATTACCAACTTTACAAAATATAGTGATGGATCTATAGGAACTAAACACACATACAATTGGGCCATTAATATGAAGCTGCCGTTGGTTTTTTATGATGATAAATTAACATTTTCTTGCAGTATCTTTTATGAGTGTCATACCATCTATGGGGTTATTTAAAGTCTCTTGTATTTACTTCTCAACCGCAAAATTTAGCAGAACTTTGTCAAAGGATTACGGCAACCTGTCGTGGAACTCAAGGAGATATTTTTGAAAATATACGCTGCAGTTTTAAACAACAACCGTACCATTGTTTAGCGAACAATGGATAACATTTTGAACAATTCTTGGGTTGATTTTTTCTTAAGAAAATATATGAATTCTTAAATACTTTGAAAATAAAATGAAAATGTTTTAAGTAGTTAAAGTGTGTTTGAATAATAGATATTTAAGTCTACAACAAGAAAAGCGCAAAACAAAAATAAATATTCCGAAACGAATCGATCAATTTCAAAAAACTAAATGTCAAAATGTACTGTTTCAAGAGATCTACAAAATGAGGTATTACTTGTATTGGTATTACTTATCACTTTAAGATTTTCAAAGGAGTTGCTTCCGAGGACAAGGGATTAAAGTGAGCAAGTCAACTTCTGCATGAAAAATTGTCCTCCTTGATAATATTTCTTACATGTTTCAGGAAATTTTTCATAAATGTCCAGACTTCCAAAAACTTAGTGCGGGAAGTGTTGAAATGAACACACTGTATATAAAACACAAGAAGAAAGTTATCGCTACTGTAAGAAGCGCGTTTCTGACTATTCGGTCCTCATCACCTTAGCCAATGAGCAAAAAGGGAAGCAATTTGGAGTTGATCACAAATTGACCTTCGAACAAGGAGACAAACTTCCATTTTGTGCCTTCGTTTGGAAAGAAGTCTGGGGACACCGACGCAAGATAGAAATAACGAACTCATTGAGCCATCAAAGCGATCAGAATAATAAAGAATTTATATGAACCTCAAATGCAATGGATGTATGCATTCTCCCAATAAGCTAAAACTTACTGGAAAAAGTTGTCAGGTTTTGCAGTTCTCTCGTATTCGAAAATACTGTTTACTCTTGATAAAAGGGCAAAACAATCAAGACAAGGAAAATTGTTATTGAAGGCAGTAAATTGCACATGAAATATCTTGCGATGCAGTTTAATCGCGTCATGGAAATTTAACCATGATCGTATGAATAAAACACACAATAACAGTAATTAGTAACCTTGTTTGCTATACTTTAAACTAATTTTTCCCTGATATTTTGGAATATTTAAAAGGAATTTTCTCAAGAAGTTTGGAAATATGTAAAATATTATTTTCGGAACATGATAGCTTAATTAGAAACTTTTAGTCAAATTAGAATACTATCTACATGTATCTATGAAAACGGGTTATTTTATTGTTACATCTAAAAATGCGCATTTGCAAAAAGGTGTAAGTTCGGTAAAATAATATCTCAGAGAATGCTCCAAATAATTATCGAAAGTATATTTCTGAATATCAACAGGATTTTCATATAAAATTTAGCAAGATACATCACATATTCAACTTAAGAAGTTGAAGTTTACATTTTAACATACTATCTCAATTCTAAATGTTCTAAGTATAAAGCATGTTTTGGATAATCTCCCCGTATCGATTTGAAAATTTGTTTGAGATCACTCTCTCGATGCATTACGTTGAATAATCCAACAAGGTTATAGAAAAGTTTTAGGAATAGCTTTTCTGCGAGTTAGAAAGAGAAGGAATATTTTTACACATTTTGAAACCAAGATAACTCTTTGCTTTCAAGTTTCCTTTCATGCCAATCGGTCCAATTAGTGACGATAGTATATTTGCGTCCGCACGTACTAATTACGGTCGCGCTAACGAGCATTGTTTTTCATAGTACGAAAACAAAGGAAGAAAAAGGCGTAGTATGATGTCCAGCGATGAAACAAAACATTGCGAGTATCGAACATTAACATATATGGACGTTACCTCCTCTTCAAACAATACCAATTTAATTTAAATGTTAAATATAAATTAAGGAGAATGACTTGTATTATTCGGGATATTTCTCCTCCTGGCATCAGACGACCACGTACACCAATCAAATGCTTTATCCCTCCGGCGTCTTTTGCTCCATCTCCCCCGTGTCCCTCTCATTGTTCGTTTAACTGGTTATTATTTAGCGGCATGAGGTAACATGAGAAAAAAGTAAAAGGGAAAAAATTGTAACGTATGAAAAAATAAGTGTAACGATAACAACGGTGTAAATTGGTCGTGAGATGGTGAAAAAAAGTAATGCGAAGCTTATTGCCAAATTAATGATCTAAAAGAGATTAGGAGGAACAAATGGGCTTTATAAAAGGCAGATCAACCACAGATGGAATATTCACTCTACAATAAATTATAGAGAAGTACAGGGAGTACAACAGAGAAACACATATAGGATTTACGGACTTCGAGAAGGCTTTCGATAATGTAAACGTATGTGAATTGTAGGATACTGTGAAAGAACAGGGATATCCACATCATTTAGTAAGAGCTATACAGGGTTTATACACTGACACCAGAATTATGGTAGATACAGACGGTAGATGAACTAGGGAAACACCAACAAACAAAGAAGTTAGACGAGGCTGCTATGTGTCGTCAACATTATTTACCATATATATTGATGCTATTATAAAGGAATGGAAAAAGAAGTGCCTTAAAGAAATACGTTTAGACCAGAACACCATCTCAAAGTCTATCTTATACGCTGATGACTTAGTTCTTCCAACAGCAACAGAAGATAATCTACAGAAAGGGATATATACATTATGAAAAATCTGCCAAAACTATGAATTGAATATATTGGCAAATAAAACCAAAACCATGGCTTGCCTGCGTGTAATATCCAATTAGATCTAATTAGAACATGCTGTTCCTCTTCGTAGGTTTGCCAAACATCTTTAACGTTCTGGGGTTATCGCATGGCACATGCTAACGGATTTTGTCGAGAAGAATTGAACATTACGAGAGTAGTAACAAAGTTTCCATTAAGACTATTAAATGACAAATAGGCACGACATCGCGTAAATCTCGGTAAAATGAAGGATCTTTTTCTATTAACATAGGCGTCAGGCTAAAACGTCAGGGAGCGTTCCCACTTGGCTCTTTAATTGGAGTAAGTTAAAATAAGTTCGGTTTACGACAAATAGCCATCAGTATAAATACTCACAGGACAAGTGAAGAAATCTTCTGTTACAACAACAGAACGTAACATATAACTCTGATTATGCTATAATAATAGTCATTACATGTTGCAGGTCCAAAATGACACAAAAAATTCTCCACTTCCTCCTTGCGGTCCCGAAAGACTCGACACGATTCTCTGATTTTAAATAAGATATTCATGTTTTTTTTTAAGATCTGGTCAAGCAGAAGGTAAGCAATTTTGAACTAAAGAAGTTTAGGATTGTTTGTTTTCACATGAAGATGATGGTAGTTTAATTATTTACCTCACCTAAGGTTACAACTTGGCCACATAATATATTGTTTTATTTTTAAATTTCAAGATCGACTAATATCCGGGTCTCTATTTTTTGAGGCATAGTTAACTGCTTTAAAGTGTTACCTTCTTGATTTTGTAAATCTGCAAGAGCACCAAGTTTGTTGCTGCTGCTACTCTGCTAATAGACTTCAGAATCACAGTGGAATTTGAACTGAATTAGATTCTTTTTGTAAGGTGATGAAAGTTGGTTTCATGGGTATAATCCCGAAATCCGAAGAGGCCCATCAAGTCAAATATAATATCAAGTTGCTACTGATCTGTATTTTCCATATTGACAGCATTATCTACACACAGTTTCTACCTTAGTTACTTGCGCCTTTTCTTCTCCCTCAAAAGATGAAAGTGAAGATGAAGCAGCGAAGATTTGACACGATAGAGAAGATTGAAACTGAATCGCAGATGGAGCTCAACACCAGAAGTTCTGATAGAACTCTGGGATCGGTACTTACATTTCCAAGGAGACTATTTTGAAGGTAATGGGTTTTGGGTACCACCGCGTATTAGAACTTCAGTTCTTTTGTGTGATAGTAAGAATTAGGATGACAGCAGAGATATATAAATTTATAGCAATCAGTAACGTCACGAATATAAACAGTAGAAAGGAAGGATAAACTAGAGGAAAACAAATGAGAAAGGCCATATTATTTTTTTTAAATAACATTAAATAAATTGGAGAAAATTCAAAACATCAGCTAACATGTAAGAATGTATTTAAAGAAGGGTCAATACGGATAACTAGCGACAGTTTTAATAATGCAAACTAATAGGTTTATTAGAGATAAACTTGCTGAAATATTTCCGGTAGGGATTTGCTACAGACCAAATACTGCGTTAACAACATAAATCTGCGATAGCCTATAAGCAATGACAGCTGCTTCGCTAAAGTAAATGACAAACGGTTTGCAGGTCATATTAACTGACATGTAAGTCCAATTTTAAGTATGAATCAAATTATTTTTTTAAAACGTACTATTTACCTAAAATCCATAAACCAGGAGGGAGTGTGACACCCATTTCTTCAACATCAATGGTCCGCCTTACTTGCTTTCCAGGTGGTTGCCCGACAAATTCAAGAGCTTGCTAGTACAAATACTTTATTTGGCGGTTAAAAATTCATACGCGTTCATTCAGGAAATTAGGAACATTGAGCTTACCGACGATGTAGCTTTAGTTTCGTTTGATGTAAGTTCGGTGTTTCCTAGCGTCCCGGTAGATGTAACATTGCAATATTTAGTTTTGTTGGATAGCAAGGAGGCTTTTTGTTTCATTTTTTGGCTATATTTTGCATGAAACAAAACCTTTTCCAAATGAATAACACTTTGTACCAACAAACTGAAGAAGCCGCAATTGGTAATAGCGTATCCGCTTTCATAGTTAACTTTTTATGAGTAAATTTGAATTTAAGAATACTTTGGCTTGTTTTCCACGGATTTGGATTAGATACGTTGACGACATTTTTTAGGTCTTTGACACGAGCAAATACTCAATAACAGGATTTTTAGAACAGGTAAATTCAAAATTTCTGTCTATTAAATATGCCCATGAAATGGAAACCGATGACAGGATCGCATTCCTAGATATGTTAGTTATAGAAAGTATAAATGAACTAGAAATACACATATATAGAAAACCTACCAATAACTGTAGATTCATCTAGGGAGATTCTTCTCACTCATGGGAACATGAACTTTTGGCAATTAAGTTTTTAAAACACATCTAAAAGAATGCCTAGAAAATAACACCACGTTATCAGTACCATGAGAAAGCTTCGAATTAAGTTTTTGGTTCATCGCTTGCTTAATATCCCTTTAACTAAAGACAGGTATATAAATGAGCGCAATAAAATCATCAAAATTGCACATTTTAACGGATTCTCCATAGATGTAATCGATAATACCATTAGGAAGCGTAAGAATAGAATAAGAATCGGAAATGTAAACACACTAGAATGTACTAGCAGTAGTAATAACAAGTATGTAAAGTTACCTTTTATCCATGCTATCCGAAAGATCTTCAATAAATCTTTTGATCGCGAAAACGCGACAACAATAACCTCAGAAACCTTTTAGGAAGCTCTAAAGACCAAGTAGATAAATTAGGAATTTACAAAGTATCATGCAAAGATTGTGATCACAAGTATACATTGGGGAGACAAAAAGATCTATTACAATCATATACAAAGAGTATTTAATTTATATAAATTCAGAAGGTTTGACAAATCTACTGTCACCCTGCATATCTTAAAAAGAAATCATAATGTTGACAATGTAAAGCTAATTCGAAATATAAACAACGGCGTTTATTTAAATTTATATAAAGGCATGGAAATTTATAAAAACAAACATATTTTGATGAATACAGATTTAGACCTTCTAAATTCCAGTCTTTAGCCTTTATTAAATCATGAATTACCATAGTCAGTCGACCGCAACTTTAAGAGGGTATAAATAGTGTAGTTTTAGTATGGTTTGTTTGTACAATATTACATTTGAAGATGACAGCCTAGCTGACGAAACCTGCATTCAGATATTAGTGAAGTGTTGTCATTAGGGAGATATTGAAGTGTTCACTTTTATGCTTATTATCAATTAAGTTGATAAATGCGTAGTAGTTTCCAATGTACTTCTACTTTGTTTACAACTAATTTCGTTGAATTTCCATAAATTTAGTTTATGGATTAAATTGAATTCACACTGTCACTTTAAATAGAGTTGTCTTGAAGAATTACGCGCGTTTATCAAAGCATAACCAATGAACTTTTTGTAGCGTAACTAGATCGCTATAGATAATATATAATTTAAAGACAATTGCCATTACGTAATATAAGGATATAATCTAAAAATTGCAATAATTCCAAACCGCATTATTATGTGGTAAATGTATCACAGTTTTAGTAATGCAATAACGTTTCGCAAACTAATTTCTATGTCGCAATCATTCCGATCGCATAACATAAAATTATTAGATAGCGAGGATATTGATATTTTCTAAGTATAAACTAATCATAGAATGATTTAAGGTTATTTCAGCTAACGCTCTTTAATATACAACTTGCACGACGTATGTACATACGTATATCGCATATGCCCTAAGATATACATATAATAACCATGATGACGAATTTATCTCATAAAAATGTCTTAGCCGTTGCTTATTGATAAAATTTATGTCTTTTAATAAGTACGCTCCAAACACCTCTTTTAAATTTAATCACAAAGTTAATGTTCCCTAACTTCCCTCGCAATTTATTGCGGAAGTTTGATATATAGTTATTAATATAATACGTTCCAACAAAAATGTTTGATCTATGCGTATACTTCCGGGGAATGAACTGCGTACATTAAAATTGTATGATAGAGGTAAGCGTTTTGTGTGTGTCAAGAATTCTTTATATAATTGTTAATCACTAATGTATTTGGAAAGAATTGCGGATGTATTACGAAGATTGTGTTAAAATAGAACTTTTTATTGAGTAAACTCTACTGTATCTTTTATTTCAGTGTTTACTTAGTCTTTTAATGTGGTAAGTAGTGGAAAATTGAAAGGACTTCCTCAATGAAGATTTGAATATCTCCCTTTAACTTTATTATTAATTGCTTCACAACTAGTAAGAGACTGGAGGAAAGGATTCGTAATTATTTATTATTACAGCAACAAAATCTAAAGAAACGGGTATCATCCTAGTATTAAATAAAAGCTTATTTTCAGTAATGTAAACACTACTACAAACACATACAGTATTTATTGGCACTATGAGGAAGCTTCTTATTCAGTTAAACGGTGCTTAAGGGAATCTGAACGGAAATTGAGAGAAAATTACCAAACATAATTTTTTTGCATTATTTCTACTTAACAGATTGAATAACTTTAAAAACAAAAAAAAAACACCTAAGCTAAGCAGCAGCTATGACGCTTGCCTCACATATCCAAACTGTACCAATACCTAAAAAAGAAGATAGTGAGTTACTTCAGTGTAGTTTTGTACTTGTATGTATGGCCGTTCCTCAAATGCAGACTATTCCACCGTTATGAAAGAATTGAAATATAATTCGAAAATTTATATGTCTTTAAAAGGGAGTGTCACTATATCGACTCTTTCCATTTCATTTTAAGTGCAAACCTCACAAAACTCAAAGTCCCGTCTTAACATTCTATAGACAGCAGTTTTGCTTAGATTAAATAACAAGACATTTGAAACAAAAATGCAATAAACACACTGAATAACACCAAAGACAAAATCGCTGTAAATACAACTTTTGTCAGGGTATTGTTGAAATCATTCACGAGAAAGACATGTGAAGAGACATAAAACGCTAACACACGGACATATTTCTGCCTACCCGGCGTAATCAGCGTGGTTTTGAGCGGTTTTATGCTCAACACATATAATTCCCTCTTTGCTACTATCGCCATATCTAACCCTACAATACAGGTTATTCTTGGCGCTAACTAGTGCCAAAAGAATGAAACATTTGTCTGTAAAGTCAGACACAGCGAAAGAAGCGGGTGCAGTTTCCCATCCTTTTCTCGAGCAGTACATGGATTGCTATCCCGAGAGGGCGCCCGCAGAAAGGGCAGTGCAAGGGAACCTGTACATATGAACGATTTCTCAACGTTAGCATGACGAATTTAAAACACATCCAAAGGAATGCCTAGAAAATAATACCAAAGACAAAATCGCTGTAAATACAACTTTTCTCATGGTATTGGTGAAATCATTCACGAGAAAGACATGTGGAGAGCTTCTTTTCGCTGTGTCTGACTTTGCAGACAAGTGTTTCATTCTTTTGGCACTAGTTAGCGCCAAGAATAATCACTTGTATTGTAGGGTTACATATGTCGATAGTAGCAGAGAGGTAATTACATGTGTTGAGTATAAAACCACTCGAAACCACACTGATGACGTTGGGTGTGTATTTACAGCGATTTTGTCTGTGGTGTTATTTTCTAGGCATTCCTTTAGATGTGTTTTAACATACTGAATATATCAAATCAATCCATTGTTCTTGCTAATTAGTTGTAGGTCATGAAATATTTGAAAATTGGCACTTTCAACATTTAATTGAGTATTCGTATAGAAACACGGAATAATAGATAGTCCATGCGTACCAAAATGCACAAACATGTACGAGGTATGTTTCAGAATTAATGCGAATGATTAGTTTTAAAGTGTTTAATTGAACAACTTAATATTATCTCGTATTGTTCGTTTCAAAGTATGCTCCTTTGGAATACACGCAGCGTCTCCAGCGAGTTTTCTGTTCCTGATAACAACTCTGAAAGTCTTGGAAAGCTCCTTGGATGTAGTTTATTGCTCCGTAATGGGAACCATTCAATTTCCGCTTAAGTATTGGAAAAACAAAATAATCACATTGAGCCATGTCTGGACTGTAAGGCGGAATGTTTTTCTCTGCCAAAAATTCTCTAGCCGATAATAAGTTGTGATTGAGGGCATTATCGTGATGCAAGATCCACGACCTAGTAATGTTAGATCGCACACGCAAAGCTCTTTACCGCAAACGTTCAAGAACCTTGCGATCAAAGGTTTGATTCGCTGTCTGGCCTTACGGTACGAATTCTTTGTGGACAATTCCATGAGAATGCATCACGTATACTAATTTTCCACAATGGGCATGTTTTAGTAGTAGATGTTACTTTGTTGTTGATCAATATTTGTTATATATACGGCGTCATTGACATTTCTTTTAAATGACAACCTATACCTTTTCTTTTATTTGATGAAGTCTTCCAAGCACTATCCGATAGCTACGAAAAATTTTCAAGAAACACGAGAAAAATTATTTTACAGTTAGTTGGTGATTACCAAAAAGCAGAGTAGGCATCAGAAATCAAACAGTTTGTAAAGTATCAATCATACAACGTTTAGCTTACGTAAACATCTGATTCAGGAAGGTTATACTGAACACTGTGTTCCATTTTAAGAAATTAGTCTTACATTTATATGAAAGAATTTGCAATTTTTGAAACATAATGAAATACATCTAAACGAAAGACAGACAATTGAGATATTAATGATAGTTGGTGTCAGCGATAAAAGAAGGAGTATGTTAGTTATTCAATGAGCATGAATCATCGTAATTTCATCAACTGTAAATAAGATTATGTAAAAATTTGAAGAGTTGCGCCATGTTAAGTAGTGTTCGGAGTGACTCCCCCTCAATTGGAGACGACGAATAGCTTAATCTTTTATTAACTGCCGAAGAAAATCCAAGTTTCTCAAGTTGATAAATCAGATTAGATTGCAACAGGAAAGACAACAGCGTTGGAACTTTTTATATGGCAAAATAACATCATTTCAAAATAAAATTAGTACATCACCTAGAAAAGAACGATTTTGATGGTAGAATATGATTGCGCGAAGAAATAGCGAATATGTGCCATGATAATTCTATATTTGTCCAACAAACCCTTTTCTCAGATGAAGCTATTTTTTGTGTGTATTGAGCTGTTAGTCGATCAAATTGTCGTTATTGGTTGGTCAAAGATCCACATTGAATACAATAGTTACATACTCAGAATCCGCAAAAGTTCAATGCATGGGCAGGAATCATCGATAGTAAAGTTTTCGGACGCGTTGTCTTTAACGAGACGCCAAATGAGAATTTTTTTCTTCAATTTTATTTAAATACATCATTAGTACTTCCTAATGAGAATAACCTCAAAATACTTAATAATACTATTTATTTTAGGTATTTGGATATATGTACATCATGTCCAACTTACTATAAGGTACTGTTTTGTAGCTACAGGATAGCGACTGGAAGCCTGAATTAAATTATTTCGATATTAACTGATCTGTTTGGCCTTCAGAAAGATCTCCAGAAAGCGGGATAATGAAACGTTAATCGCAAGTAATAAATTACAATATCTGTAGGATTTGTGCTTACACGACATGACCGTGAACATTTATGCCAAAATGATGATCTAAATTTTTAGACCAACAGAGATTTTGAGATTGTTATCCTGTCTAATCAATAATCTATGCAAATTGAATTTTACATGCTGCAGATTAAGTAACTATCCAATAGAGCTTTTCTATGAAATTGTGAATCTTCTCTGCATTATTTCATTGCAAACAATATTTAACCTAGCGTGTGCAGTGGTTCATTCCTAATTACAAACAAAATTATATCCATTTCTTTTTATTAAAGGTTCGAATGACATGTCATGAGTTCTTCAACTATTCCGAAGTACATTAAACTTACGACGGTGAAAAGGTTTCGTTTCCACTTCCACTTTAATATCGTAATGGTATCTAAAAAAAGGCGTAGAGCCAAATGTTATTAAACCCGTTTCGATTTCGTTCCACAATCATAAAATTAAAACGACCCACCATAATGCGACAAGTTTCGACCGCGTTTCTGGTTTTGATATTGCCCAGCGCCGGAGAAGTCGACTGGCCATTATTGCCATAAGTATATTGCTTAGCTGCAAGTTAAACGTAATCGCTAGTGGTGTTTGTCTTTTGTGTACGTCCGTTATACACAAAGAAAACAAGCCACCATTATCCGAATCAAATCGCGATGTCTTATTTCCATACCAGTTCATCTTCCCACACGCTGCGATATCTTTTGTATCTCCGCACACATCTCTATTCACCTATAATTGAGGATAATTCAGTATTGTGCGAGCGTTATCTCGATCTCAATATTGAAGATCTGATGTAGCGTGCCGAAAACTAAGTGCCTCGAGATGACGTATTAGATACGTGGACTGTACTTATGTGCATGCTTTTCTGTGTGTGTATATATACATCTATATTCCATGGAGTGTACTTTCCGCCATTTCTCTTTCGTTTTTCTAGAAATTATAGATTATATCGCAGAACACTTGGTGTGGTCTATAGTTATTATGGCAATTCAAACTGCCCGCGGAAAGTATGACTCTTTTATATGCATTGGAAAGCAGAATACTGAAATAGATTCATGGGCGTATGTAGTCAATTAATCTTGTCGTAAAAGGTGAATACGAATTATAGTATATTGGAGTATAACCTTATTTCACCTTAAAAACAAGAAAAAAGGGGAAAAAAAACAAAGATTATAAGACTGTAGAGTTGAAGGTATTAAATATATTTATATATAGCATTTCCTTCATAAGTGCTAGAAAAATTAATATATCGAAATTCACACGATTGTAGCGTAACACAAAAATATAACAGATACATTGTTCAAGATGAGTAAAAGGATATTGAAATTAATTTATTTATGAATAAGTCTTTGCAATTTATTCATTACTTCGCTAGAATACGTAGTGTATGAGTATAGTCGGAAAGTTATAATAGAAAATTTAGATTAGTACATATAAGTTACATCTCAAAGAAATTTAAAAAAAACAGACAGACCTTGCAGAGGTTACTGGACAACTAGTGATCACTAAGGTCATGCACATCGTTTCGTACACATGAAAAACTTTGTCCATGTCGATCAATCTTCGTGGTAGACTCCTTAGCTGTTATGAATTTTAATATGTTTATGTTGTTGTCTAGTAAACATTTAAAAGTTTTTTGTCATTTACAATTAAGTATGACCTTCAAAATTAGAACAGATTTTACAAAAAGAATGTATTAACAGTTGAAATAGACTTGGAATACTTAAAAGCGTGTAGAACCAAACTCATCAGCTAATCTACGTTTTACCAATCTGATAGTTATGTCATCTAATAAATAGAGAGAATCAATTTAGGTTACATACTTCGTTTAATATGAATGTATGTATACTACTTCCACAACATGACGAGTTCGAAGACAAGCCTGAAGATAACCTTTAAGGTATCGAATGAAGCTTCTACAGCGAGAAGAAAGAAGCAATAATCATGCAAATCTACGACTCAGATTTCACTTTACTTAATATTGAAACGGCAAAATATGGTAAAATTAAGGATTAGTGTATCGCTAATGTTGGAGGTATTCTTGCAAACGATATACATTTGTGCTACAATATAGTACATGAGTGCATGAGTTCTGTGCGAAAGCTATTGCACCCTGCATTATAATTTTTCATATAAGCATTTCGCAGTCGAAAAGGTGTTTTCATTATATAGACAAGACGTACATGACTACCTATTCCTCATAACATAGTGAAGGAGTTTTTCGAGCAGAAACTGTACAATGTTGAATCCCTAATCTAAATCTAGTGCACATCATATTATAGAGTAGCCAAGAAAAAGTATAAGTTTTGACAACAGAAGAGAATTCGCGTTAATTTTCGTCAAATACTTCACATTTTTATTCGAAAACCATTCCCATTACGTTAAATATAAGGTGGCAATCTAATAAGTGATACAGAAACTAAAAATTGACTTACGCGATTTGGGGTAGCACATTAGTTGAGATTGGTTCTCGCTCTGGCAGCCTAGCAATAAGAAAATTTTGTAGAATTTTCATTAATCAAGATCTTACGATGTGAAACCACAAAAACCAAACGATTATCTAATGGCAGTAATCCAGAGAAATTTGGAATAAATCAAAAACAACCTGAAAATATTTTAGCAGTTATTGCCAGATTTTTGTTATGGAGTTTTGGTTGAGTTCACCGCAGCTTTTAGCTGTTATGACTTCTATTTTCAAGTAAACGTGTTCATTAACCAAAACTGATTGTTGTATCTACGACACCTGTATTTTGAGGGTAGATTTATAATTTGAACGTGCAAGGTATTACAACCAATGGAAGATGCTTTAGCATAAAGTAGAAAGCTATATTTTATTTTTCTGATCTATAGTACGCATCGTCATATTATGTACGTGCCGATTTAAGATTAAACATACCATTACTACTTCCGTCATTTCTTTAACATCCTGCATCTGATTCTTGTCAGAATAGGTATAACTAACTGTTTGCGTGGTTCATGAAAACCTCATAACTAATTTACATCGTTAATACGTAAAATTTTTCAGAAAAAAAACAAATTTTTCAAATTTGGTACATCGTAGATGCGTGATATGCGATACCAAGAAGATTATACGTACTTGTGGTTTAATCAAGTTGAAAATATTTTCCAAAAAATGAATATCCTTTTTCAAAAGTCCATGGTAGTGTTTTGATTGTCTTTTAAGGACATGTCTAACAAAAGAATTTATGAAATCGCCTACTTGCCAATAAAGGGTATTCTTAATAGCACTTTCAAAAAGCATTTATTTTGCTTTAGATATATAGCGGGACAACAATTTTTAAACAATAAGTATTTCTCCTTAAACCAAAATACACTCGGTGTTGTTAGCATTTTTATAGTTTTAAAGTATCTCTTATGTCTTAATTAGTATTAAAAATTGCAGGGAGGTTGTGAAATCAATAATTAATATTACCACAATTTTGTGAATATTCTTTGAATTTTAGGTCCCACTTAATAAGCTATTAGTACAATCTATAGCCGTGAGCTTCTTGAATATGTTGTAAATTCAATGACGTAATTCTTTAAGTGAAAGTTTAAAGTGTCCTTGTTTTCTGTAATTAACGTATTTCGCTTACAAATCCTAGGACGAATCAATTCGAGATGCCGGTTTGTATTGTGTTCCACTATCATTCTCTTGTTTAGAATAATAGCAATAACATCTAGAGGGACGTACTCGCTAATTGTAAAAATAGATAATAATATGATAGCCAAATGGGATTATATTTCAGGCTGTCAAAGAAAGCTTAAATATTGTAACACCCAAAAATGTCTAAGTCTACAAATGTATATATATGTACAAGTGTTCTGTTAATAATAATTAGTAACTTAAACCTGAAAGCTGCATAGGACACCTATTCGTCATAACCAAGATAATACGACGAAGTAACAAAATTGTTACACAACATACACTTTTACAATATAACCAGGTAATGAATTTTTTCCCAAAAAAACTATTCATAGCCGCAAAGTATCCACTATAAATATCCCGAATTCTCCATTTGCTCTAGTAAAATTTTAATTTACTGATGTAGATATGTGGGTAGACACATTGTGTAACGTCGGAAATAAATATTAACCGCATACGCGAAAAATGGATACCAAAAAGTAATGATGCCCGAGCCCGCAGTAGGCAAAAGAAAAGACATTATCAGCCGGCACATGTTCCAATGATAAATATGTATGTAAGAAGAGAATGAGAGATCTTCGCTGCCACCGCCGCCATACCGGCCTGCGCCATCTTTTACCTCGACGCCCCGGAAAACGTTTTGTATTCCGGCGTCCGGCAACTACGAAACGGAAAATATCGACGAACCCGAACTGAATTAAATTGAGGAGATCTGAACACCTCTGTCCGGCTCAATTTCCAATTTCTTTTTCCTCCGGCACCCTTTTGGACCAGTGCATATATGAGCGTTAGGGCGTATGTGTGCGTGTGTATTGGGGAACGTACATGTGTTGTATATGCACGGTATTTCTTACCAAAGTCGCATAAACAGGACAGAAAGCCATCTATCTCTAGTCCGCCGTTTCAGGACCGGATTATATACATACATAGGTGTTATTGTAAACAGCATTGCATTTGGTCTTGTTAGGTGAACTTTTCGTTCAGTGTTTCCTCTACATGAGGTATATTGCACCATTCTTTATCACGTGAGAACTTCCCTAGGATCATTAAATAAAATCTTTCCAAAAACTTTTAACATCACAGTAAAACATCAATCGTGCTTCTCAGCTCTCCACTTTTATATTTGATTGCTTTTTATACCACTCTTTACTGTGTACAGATTGGAGAGAGTAAAAACATTTATCATTACCATGATAAGTTTTCTTTGAAGGATATCATAAAATAACAAATTTTGGTAACATTTAAAAGGAAAAACCGTCTTTAGCCTCTACTATAACGTCCTGTAACTCCTTTTATAAATAATAATAACATATAAAGGAGAGGTTCACCTGGGCAACCCAAGATATTTTTTTTTCTTATGCCCAATCCTCAATTATAGAAGAAAGTACCATAGAAACATGAAAAACATGCATATATAACCAAACGCTCAAATATTCTGTGAAAAGATTTGTAATTTAAGAGACACGCAAAATAACATATAATGATGTAGGCAGAAAGAAAGAAGTCCATTAAAAAGTATATAGAAACTACTATTTGTGTTAAAGATATTGCTTACTTGCATACCTGAACGATGTTGGTGAGAAATATTTCAAGCTCTTGGGGACGAAAAAATATTATGAAGGACTTTTCAGAAACAGCAGTACTGTGAGTAGGAGGCGCGATAAAATTTTTGTTCCTGAGATTAAACTTTTGGACACCTGCATGAAGTTTGATCTTGTTCCATAAGAAAAGAGGCTTCGTATAAAACAAGATCTTGCTACACATATTGAAACAGAAAACCTAACCTCCAAATGCACGCCGATATTTTGCATCTTCTGTAATTTAGTAATTGAGTTTTGATCTAAACGAGAACCAAATATAGGGAGACAGTAAGAAAAATAAGCCAACACACGATCTTCATAAGGCACAGCTTTGGTTCAAATACTAGCAATGTCTTCAAGTTATTGCAAGCAAGTAATACTAATGGTTTTCGCTACATGCTGCCTATATTTAAATGAGTTGTCTATAATCAATCCTGAATTTTTTACCTTGGTAGGTAATGGAACTGAAGAATCGTTAGTAAAAATAGTCACATAGAGTTAGTCTATCTATATCACCCGAAAAAGCACAGCCACGGTTTTAGTTGGGTTTAAGGAGGTGACTCCCTGCAAAATTGTATATAGAACATAGGTCAATAATACCTTGGCTACCGATTTAATAGTACTATTTAATAGCACCACATTAGGTGTATTGCTGGCTGTCATGTGTGCACATCTCTAGTTTTGTATTTTTAGTATTTTTATGTAATAAGAATAATGAATGAAGGATGATTGCGGATATATATATATGTCAATCCTTGTGTATCACTGTTAGTAAGAGGTAATAATTGAGATACACTCACAAATCCACTGTGTCAAATGTTCTACTAATGTTAAAGAGTGACAGTAAATTAAGCTCATTCCGATCTCTCTAGCAAAGATGGTATTGTCTGTGACTTTCAGCAAAGTTGTGGCGTAGTCGATCTTAAAAGTGCAATATCTTTAACTTTTTAAGTCTAAGTCGTGATTTCACAAAACTACGCAAACTAGATTTATTTGATGAGTACATGCATATTAAAAAGGTATCCATATGCTATCAAGGAAAAAGAACTGCTAGTTCAAAATTAGAGCTGCTAAACATTGGTAAGTATAAAGGTAAAGACCTAAAACATGCAAAGACAAAATTTAAATTTTGCCTGTAATATGCTGCTAATAAATACGCAAAGGCACAATACATTTGCCATTGATGCAATAGGAAGCACTAGTAAACTCAATCGCCATAGAAAAAAATCCATATCACACCTAGTGGAAAAGCAAACGATTCTAAAAAATACTGTAGCAGAACCATTCAAACCGATGAAAATAAATAGGAATTAAGTAAACTCAACATAGTAATAGACAAGGACCACAGTAAATATATATATATATATTCAGTAAAGTAAAGGAGATCTGAAAATATCAAAGGTAGCAATCGTCTACTAATAACAATACATAATCAATAACCTATTCCGTAAATCTCTCCGAAGTCACTTAGCAGAATTAAAAATTAACAAACAATTTGCAATCTCAACGAAACTGCTCTGTTAGGCACTTAAGTTAAAAGTTTTCTTCCTTCTTAAATAAACATTTGATGAATTTATGCGAAATCCGTTCAATTATTGATAATGGAAAAGCAAGAAAACAGAATTACAAGTAATAATAATTTTATTACCACAATAGCATCAAGAAACTGAAATTGAATTTACATTGTGTATGGAAAATGTTATACTTACCTGAGGTGAATGAATTTCTTTTCATTGATGTTTTCCTTTTCGTTTGGTTGTAGAAGCTAATTTAGTCTTTAATATTTCCTCATTTTCACCACAGATATATTCCCGAAATATTTTCATATCATGTTTAAAGATTATAAAACGTCTTGGATTAGTTCGAGACTCGCCTTCAGCCATCGGTGTCCACTTCATACTTGACCCTTCGCGGATAATCCGGTCCTGTGACTCCTCGTTTCCAATAACAGCAAGCGGCGGAGGGGTGGGACGAACTTGCAATATAGTGGCCTATATTATACGATGCCCACCTTATACCCCGATCCTGATGAAAAAATAATATTCTCAGTGAAAGCACATATAACGTATACATGCATACAAACGGGTGGAGTAAAGACAGCAAAGCGTATAACGCTTTTCGTTTATAAAATATCTTCTTTGCCGCATTGAATTTTTAAAATTTTGCAAACAAAATCTGTAAATCGTTGTGTGATTTACAGGTTCAGAATCAAAGCAGTACACTTGTGTATATAGCTATCATAGTACTGTTTTTATTAGCACTCTTATAGAGTGTATGACGCAAATGTTTCGAAATGGTTAGAAGTTAAATTTATTTCTCGCACTAAGTGCTTACGTACTGATTTGAAGGTGCCTTTGCATTTTATAGCATGCCGTATTTGTGATCAGGACCATTTACATAGTTTGAAAGTATTTTCATTTCAGTTTGAGTAACATTGAGCCTTATAAGTGACCTTCTGCTACACGGCTAGGCCACATTTCTGAGACAACAACTGATGTACAAATGTTTTTGGATTGTTAGCGTAAACTTCTTGTTTTAAATAGCCTCAAAAGAGAAAATGCCATGATCTACCCGGTCAATTCATATTTCCTCTTCAAGGAATCATTTAATTACCAAATCGTTGACGTAAAATTTCCGTTATTTCTGTGGCTGTATAAAATATGGCACAATTCTATTGAAGTTACATCCTTTCGACATTTGTACTTTCCAATTCGTCAAACAAAAAGTTTGTGACTATTTTTCTCTAGTAATATTAACTGCATTACCATCTTCATTTGCGATTCAGTGGTTTTTCAGTTTTTCTTAACGATTTTCTTCGTCTTAGATTCGACAGTTTCATTCTATTTTTGTTGTATGGCCTAACTTACGAATTCACGACGTATCCCAAGGTCTGCTGGTTTTATTTGTTAGGTTATTTGAATCTTGTAAGCCTTTAGATGAATATCTTTGTCAAAAATTCTGTATGGGCGGTTTTCAGAATATCTTCTAAACAACGGCCCCGATGACGTCTTTTGCTTTTTCATCCTCTGTCGTTACAGCTTCCCCAAGTTTTGTAACAATTTTTCGAATGATAACAAGTTTCTTTTCCATATTCTGTATGAAATTTTCTTGCAACTACATAACTTTTGCTAGATATAAAATAATTCTTGGTTAGACACGCATTGCTCAATCGTATGCGTTTGTATTTTTATTGGATCCAATCTTTCTACTTATCGTTTGTCAAATTACGTACGGCGTAAGTATTCTACAAAAAATATAAATGGCGGTAAATTAAAAAGTAACCTCAAATTGGAACATCGTTTGAAAGAAATTAATAGGAACACAAGCATAGGATAGGACATACGTTAGACTTTTATAGGAAATTATATACTTTGCCTTTGAGTGGAGTCTTTAGAGTTCCTCAGACAAGCTAGTGAAACACCAAACGTCAAACATACCACGAAAAGCACATGTGTACGTACATTGTTAAATAATAAAGAGTGCTTTCAATAAATTAATAAATGTGAAGGAAACTGTACATTAGTATTTTTAAATGACGATTGCAAGGACTGTGTGGATGTACAATTCACAGGTATATCAGTAAACTCCACTCACACAAATTAATTAATTATGGGAAACGCTGCGTTCCGCATACCGTGTTACCGACTGAAAGCTTTCAGTCGGTAACACGGTTGACAATGAGAGCCCACGTGCTCTTGAAACGCTGCGTTCCGCATAATTAATTAATTTGTGTGAGTGAAGTTTACTGATATACCTGTGGATTAGTATTTTTCTCTGTGATACCGCGGATAAATTGTTGCAGTGGTTTTAGTTCTTTATATTCGAATGGTATTTTGTGTATATGTGTATACTTTTTGTTTATATCTGTAAACAACATTCTTTTAGCCACAGTACTTCTAATAATTCAATCATACTAATGATATCTTTCATGCAGGTAGCCATCGAGATTCAAGATTTGTACTAATATAGCTTTTTATGTAGAGTTCTGGAACTCTCCGATATCAATATTAAAGTTTTCTCCATATCGAATTTGGTATGTTATTGTTGAAATCTTGGTGCTAGTTATTATGTTATCAGTGGGGGAAATTTTTACAGTTATAGATTCTTTATAGTAGTTCCCCGTTGAAAAGTCATTTAAAATACAAAAAAAAAAATGAATCGCAAAAACTACTTCACAAGATGTATACATCTGTGTAACCAACGGTAAAAGAGTATGCACCTACATATACTCCTTTTTTTCGTTTCTTCTTTTAATTTTTGGTTTTAATGAAAAGCACAAATCTAGGATTTGGATAAACTGGCAAAGAGAAAGATAAAATAGAGATGAAAGATTAAGAAAAGGAAATAAGAATAAGCATAAAAATGCAAATTATGAAACATCGTTAAGAAATTAGAAGGGCAGACAGTTTGTTGAGTGAGAGTCGTCATAATTCTAAAACGAGGGAGTTTTGAAATCAATGCATTACGAATAATAGATGGGTATTAGTAAAATGTACTAATGGAAACCCATTTTTACCGTTATCATGATTGAATAGTTTCTAGGCTCCAGTACCTCTAGCAACTAGGATCCTTGTCTCTTGGTTCAGAAGGTCTTAAATATTCCCTTTTGGAAAGTTTATATCGTGAGCTGTTGATACCAATACATGCACAATATATGTTGTTTTAGGCCGTGGCATTTATTTTCTTTTAAAAAGTTCCCGGGGTTGAAACCGCGTCGTAGTTGAATGAGTCTGCCGCGGTTTCACTCTCTGTTGCAAAGAACAAACTAAGAGCGAACCGTTGGCAGACTCGCGCAACTATGACGCGGTTTCAACCTGGAAACCTAAATTCTTTAAAAGAAAACATTTGCACAATGTATGTTCCACCGTTTCTAAATGTTCGTGATACAGACGATAGAGTTGATCGTTAGCTTTTCTATGATATTTTCCTGTTATTATGCCCGCTATCAGTCTGAGTTCTCTTCTGCTAGAAGATAGTAATCTCTTTGTTGCATTTGGCGAGGACGAAATTAATGCAATTGCATGACATTGTCCAGAAATACCAGTACCTTTGTGTTTATTTGGTTTCTTGGTTTTGTGTTCTTCAAGGTTCTGTCATAATGAGAGACATGCTCACTTATCAACCTTCTCAATTCTCCAGTAGCTGTGGATGCACTACAGCGTGGTGTAATTTTCGTGTTCCACTTGCTCCAAGTTTTGTATATAAATGGATACTAGATCAGATTCAAATGTTTAGGTTTATAGATGCTTCAATGCTGCTTGACTATCTATAAAAATATTGATTGTTGTATCTCAAGCACTTTTGGCGCATAGGTGCAGGGTATCGATCTCTGCCTGAAATATGTTCGTTGGAAGGCCATAGTTTGTATGCTTAATTTATGATTTTGGGCGATAGAGTGTAGTTAGGTTAACATCGAAGAACACTTTACTTCTATATTCAATCCTTAGGTTTTTATAGTTACATTGCACTGGAAGTTATAGGTAACAATTGCATAAAATAAAAGGTTCGATTTCTCGACGTGGACTTATTTTGGGGCAAATTGAAACTAAAATGTTGTTACGCTTTTGTAAATACGGTTTCATTCATTCTACCTGATTCGTTAGAGTTCTTCTTCGTTTTCGAACGAAAAGAAAAAAAAACAACTGTGTATGTACGTGCTGGTTTGTTTTATCAACGCATCTTACGCGAAAATATTTACGGACACGATTCCATCGCGTTAAAATCAGTTGACCGATCCACTCAGCGCTCGCCTTAAATCTCTTAAGACACATTTCGAAAAGTAAACGGGACGGGACAGCGTCGGCACTCTGACAACGACGGGACGGCTAGCGTTTGTGTGACTGCGAAAGGCGGCTGGGACAGCACAGCCACTGCGTTTCAAGTTTGCAGCCACGACCGTGAGGGAGACGACGAGAAACTCGAGGAAGTCAGTCAGTTCGAAGTAGACGAGTGCGGACAAACGGTGTGTTGCTCTCCGCACGGTTCGATCTAACAGAAACACTGCGTGAACGCGTTGTTTATACGGTCGATTCATCGCCTATTGGATAGAATGTACGTGCGACGTAAATTTTCGCGGATTTTAAACGCGTAAAATTAGACCTGTAACCGCTGAAAATCCGTCCAAATACGACACGACGACTTTCGAGGTTATGTAGCGCACGTAAAAATATATTTTACACGGCTATCGAAAGATTTAATTTCGTTTTACGCATGCTGCAGATTGTAATATTATGTGCTGGCATACGCTTCTCATAACTAGGACCGCCGTATGTTTGGGTTATTGCGTGTGTCACCGATAGAGACGTGATGACACCCTTAATGAAATCAAAATGACGCGGGACGCAATCAAAATAAATTGGTTCGCTCAAACATTTCGTTCGAATTGGCGCTTTGTACAGCGCTCTGCTCATCGCCGTCCTGCCGTCGTTCCTGCTGATGCTGTTGCTACGACTGCTGATGCTCCTGTTGTATTACTATTGGATGTTGTTGTGAGGTCGTTAGGTTGTTCCCTTAATGTTTCAAGTGTATGAAGGGCATAAGTTATGGATATTGTGCTGTGACGTTCAGTTTTTTTACTTTATTAATTTTTGTTTTTTCTTTACCAATCCATTTTGTTTTAAATAATTTTGGTATGTGCGCGTGACATTTTCTGTTACTTCACTTCAATAAGTTCTCCTATACAACGAGAAAAGGTAGGTTTTAATTATAGCACAAGATGAATGCCTCTACCTACAATCTTGAGCATGTCACTAGTAAAAACAAGTAAAATGATATTAGTATTAGTAAGGTGCTCATTTCTGTAGCAAATAATAGGTTTCCTGATGATATATCTTATAACAATGAGTTGCATGAAATGTTGTGTCATACTTACTTGTTTTTGCGTAATTATTAAGTGCTTTTCATTATGGCCAAAAAAGCAAAACATGAGGAAAATCTCTACATATTACATTGCTTAAAGGTTCCTTTAACTTTCGCACAGGCTCAGTGCCAAAACCTTTGCAATTCATGGTATCCTGTTATCGCCCATATATCTTTAGTAAATGTTCAAATTATCAATTTACAACTTAAAGTAGTAGAATATTTTTTCTCTCTTAGCATAATCTCTTGAATCTCCAAAATTTAATTTGCCCTTTTCTTTTCGTGCAGTCAACTGTTTCCATTAGTTTCTATGGTTACGACGATTCTTAAATCACTGGAATTATTAGCATAGACTTATTCATGGGAAGTCAACCTTTACAGCAATTGATTGATTCAATTCACCTATTCAATTTTGGCACAAAAATAATGAAATATTGTTAATGTGATCGTAGTAGTTGTCGTCTTATTGCGTTAATATAATAAGCACCTTTCAGTTGATTTTGAGGAATTCTATCAATTCAATAAATTCGTCAGGTTTGATGAATAAATTTGGTGTCCCAGCAGATTCTTTTATGGGGCCATTATGATTTTGACAAATTCTCCTAAAAAATGTCCGCATAAGTTATTGATGCTTATGATGTACTGATTTTGAATAAGTTACGTTTAAATAAAATGTATGAGAAATATTCTTGGTATTTTTATTGATAAACAATTTGAAACATGATTTTTTTCTCTGCTTGTTATGGGAAAAGCAAATATATTTACATGTTGTTTATAGTCTAAAACTGTTTGTAAAATTATTTTCGCATGTCAACTTTAAATACAAAACGATGTAACCTAAATGACGTGCTATGGTCAACTAGAAGAAGACTATTCAGATGGCAAGCGAATAATAAATCCTTTCGGATCATCTTGTAGTTCACCTAGCTTCCATATGTCTTCTTCCATTAAAATAAACAAATTATAAGGGAAAGTAGTAAAATAAAACACAAAACGTCATATCTCTCGTTACATGACCAACATAATTTTGACAGTTATCAGCAAAACATGGCTGTACCTTTGCGTGAAAGGCTAGGTATTTCATTTATTTTAAATGAAGAGTTATTATGCTTCGTAGATGTAGTCCTTAATACTATAATAATAATACTCCGTACTATTTACACCAATTGCGTTCAAATGCAGTGGTAAGATGGCAATCGCAATACAATATATTCCGTCTCAGCAGCTGCTCATGTACATATGTATGCATTTGTTATATTTTCTCCAGGCACAAGTTGTAACAAATGATGTTTTAATAATCCTTCCTCAAAATCAATTGCCTTTAAGTATAACTAACGTGCAATTTCATATTTTTTAGTGGCCACAGTACCTGTCCGATGACTATTACTGAATTGGTAGGCACACGAGGTAATAAGCAATTTAAGAAATAGTCTTTATGTAATTAATTATATACAAATTTCATCAAAAACATCTAAGGAGTTCTTCTTCGGAGTAGATGATATTTCTTACCTCTAGCCAGTGTATTCTTATTTTCAGCATAAATAAGGGCATGTCGTTGTCCTGCGCCCGTAGGTTATTTTATATCTGCACAATATTCCTCACTTTGTTACTATATTTCTTAATAGTTCATAAATGACTGTAATAAATATTCTTGGCAACATCACATTATATACTTTCTTTTCAATCTTTTCGGAAAAGGAAATAATGTTTCAACAATCTGTACAGTGTATTCTTTGAGAAATTAGCTGCTTCCTTTTCGTTATTTAGCTCTCAATATCGTATCTAATATGGATGAAATATTTCGCAAAAAATATGTACCTTACGTTTAATAAGCATTACCGTATATATGTAAATCGTACAGCTGCCAGCGATTGTTTCTGCTCTTGCCATATATACAGGTGTGTGATTCTCCGTATATTTTTCTTTACGAATAGAATCCACAATTCTTTTGCCGCACTCTACTGCTTCGCTAGTTTTTTCAACTAACTTAGCAACACTAATACTTTTTGGAAAATATGTAAAAACAGTGAAAATCGTCTACTTTTCTTTTTAATAGTGTTCACTTCCACGTCTTCTTTTATGTGTTTTCATTTTGGAAAATTTAAATTTTGTAAGTGTTCAATAAGCAAAAATAATTATTCTTGTATTATATACAATAGGCGAGTATGTTAAAAGGTATAGTAATCTTCAAGAAACTGATTCACCCAAAAGTAGATGCAAAAGATGGTAAAAACCCAGAAAAATGAGTAGAAACAATGAACCGAGTTTGACAAATGACAGAATTGACAGAGAAAGTAAATGTGTTGCTCTAGATACAAAGTGCGCCAAATAAGGAGAACGAAACTTAAAGAAAATGGTTTCATGCGAATTCATATAGGCTCATGAAGGAGGGCTATACTCCGTAAGACCTAATACTTCGAAGTCTGGGTGATACATTGTTATATCTAATAACACATTAAAAAATAAACATAGCTTGGAATTCAAATATAACATTATTGTTGGTAGTATTCAACAATGGCTAAATAATCAGTTTTTATTTAAATACAGGTAAAGCGCAGTAAAATTCAATATTCCATATTCATTATTGACATATGTTTAAGTGAAATTTATATATTAATAATAACAAAACAGGTCAAGCGAGTAATATTACATGTTTACATTCAAGTATAAATCAAAGTTTAACGTGGATGAATTATTAAAATGGAATAAGTTAATACTAAATATTAGGCCCCCTCCACGTTTTCCTGACACCTCCTGACTTCGTGAATATATAAATTAGCGCAAAGTTGCATCCTACCTAAACTGTTTAATAAGTTGTCTTTAAATTTGATAATTTCACAAGTTTAAATCATTTCAAGAGAGAGTTAACACTAAATTTAATGATAAAACGTTATAACTTAACTGGATTTGTTAAGGATGAATTCATAGCTATTATTTGTCTTTTTCTGACTAAATACACATGTAGATCTATACCATCAAGACTTCACTTCTTATACTATGCATATTATAATTGATTACGTGTGTAAGCTGAATTTTCTAACATTTAACATTTCTTGTTTTCTCTTTTTCTGGAACGGTACCTACCTCTTTACATCCAAGTGAAAGACAATATTTTTTTTGCCTTCGGAAACTTCTGTTCCCACTTCAGGGTATAAACTTATCACAAACTCACTCAAAGAGGAGAGCTATTGATAGAATACAAAACCCATTAAATTGTATCCCATAAAGAATCTTCCAACAATGAAAAGATTCGAACAAAAAATTGTTTCTAATATTTGAAGTCTTTAAATCGTCACTCCTCTATAGATTAAAAAGTTGTGTGGATATCAGTAAGTACATATTATAGCTTCACACAGGAATATTTTGCATTCTTGTTCACGCTATAAGTCGCTTATTTTACTTTGATAAGTATATTAGAATCATAGGTTTCAACGTTAGTATGTGTATTATTTTGTTTAATGAGAATGAACTCTTCACTTGCAGAGTTAAAAATTTAACTAGAACTTTATGTGCCAAGAGTAATTTAATATTGTACTTAAATAGCGTGCCATTGGTTGCTTAATAATTATTTTAACTATTTATCCAGGCAGACTTTTTACTTTTCGACCTTACCGCAAGTCTATTTTTTTATTCGAGGAATCTACTGCATATGAACAATCTTAATGAAATGAATATATGTAGCGACATTTAAGTTTAGTACGGACTAATAGATCATTACAGCGACCACATAAATCTGAAGCTTAATTACGACGAAGTAAAGCAGCAATTAAATCTTGATATCTGGAAAGCAATTGTGGTTTGCCAAGATGGTAGTTGTATTTATAGTTTCGTGTCTGTTGAATTTTAATTAGGTTTGCGTAAAACTTCGTTTTACTTTTCATTTTCAAATGAAGTACGTGTGAAGTTTTATGCTTGGCAATTGTTAGTAGCGACGCGTTTTACAGTTTAGGCATATTATTGCTTAAAAGGCGCTGCTATTAGTACGGATTTCTTGTTTGTTTATAATTAGAGTTACATTCAGTAATATTTTTCTGGTAAATGAATTGTGTTCGCGCTTTGGAATAGTAATATCGATACGGAAGGCTCAAGCTTCTTTAATTAGTAATCATAGAGCTAAATCAATGTCGTGTAGTAGACGGGCTCTTATGTCGAAAGTCACCAAACTGAATACAGGAATCTACTGAACCAAAGTTATATTCTCTACTACCAAAATTACTGTTACAATTTAAAAATATGTGTTGGTTATATTCTTATTCGTGCGTGAAAAATATTGCTTTTGACTTTTCAACTAAGATTGTGGAATGAGTTCACAACAATGTCTGAAATAGGTAACCGAGTACAAAAATGTAATATACATATGGTTGTGTTATACATAGCTAATTCAGGAAATTATCGTTTTCACACGCCAAGTATGTTTTCAAAGAATAATTTGAACAAAATATAATATCAACCTTGTGTGCATGTATAGGTTTTTGATCCGTTGCTGCTAATTACACCTTTGCTACTCCAAAGTTGTAAAAATCTGCATCATAGCTATATTTTTTCTTCGATGTTTTTCCTTGTTGTTATAGGATTGTTAACTTTAAATACAGAATTAATCCTAATAACTAATTTATATAAAACTAATGCTAAATATTGTAGAAAATGTTTAATGTCAAAGTATTTTACAACATGCGTATGCAGAATTATGGCACCAATATATATATATATATATATATATTTATATATTATATATGTATATATATATGTATATGTGATGTTATTATATATATATATATAATCATATCAATAAACACAACCACATAAATTTAAGATTTGTGTATCCGAAGCTACGTATTTCTTTGATTACAAGTTCATTCACCTTATATTACTGCAATGATCATGCAAATTAGTAAGTGCAAATTGAAAAGGTGCATCGTCATTTAACTCCATAATTTTTTGAACTTTTAACTTGGTTTTCAGCTATCTTCTACCACTGCTAACAAATACCAAATACAAAATCCCAAATGCTCGTATGAATAAATTCAGTAATAATATAGAATATTAAGTTGTAAATCATGCATTGCTTTCCTTTGGTCTAATAAGCCTATTTTCTGGTATTTATTAATTCTGGATACATCAGCTGCAATTCAATAAATTATCTCATAATCTATATCCCACAGTCTTCGGTTCAAAAATTTTGATCTAGGTTTTTCTGATCACTTTTGTCAAGCTATTACGAATATATTCAATAATACGGTTAACGAAATTCATAAATTTACTTGCAGAAGAATAAGTAATCAATCAACAAATGAATTTTAAAACTTCTTAAATTACTTTGATACGGATCAGTCTGGAGAGTATAGAGTAGCTTTTCTGTTTGATAGCTTTTTAAATTGTTTTATGTGGTGCTTTGGCTAAATATAAGAAGAAGATTAATTTTTCGCTAGAATTACACTTGCGCTTATATACAAATGTTAAAAGATCTAAATTGCTTACGAACCAAAAATATGTAGCTTGTGTTGAAACAAAAAGTATAAAGATGGTAGAAACATTATAGATTCCAAAATAAGAACTGAATAAATATTGTGAAGGTTTGATTCCTCAAATTGCTAATAAATTGCTTGCTCTATGGGATCTAGTAAATCAGGTAAATGGTTAGAACAAAAAACAAATAGAAATTATTTCTTAATTCTTATGAAAATCATTATACTGTATAGTAGTGGCATAGTAGGTATTTTTTGGAATTTTTCAATTGTTCTTGCTGTGGCAAGAGCTACAAACATGGAACGTAGTACGGGAAAATATTCTGCAAACGATCCTTATTTTTGATAATAATAATTCATGCCTTAACATCTTTCCGAACCATTAGACGAATATAACGTACAAAATGTATGATAAAGTTCGTGTTAGTTTATTAAGAATATATAGTTATGAAATATCAAGACAGCTCATATTATGAGTTCATTTACTGAAACTGGCCACTTTTTCTGATATCTTAGAGTGTTTTGGAAAAATATCCTGGCTTCATTAAAAATTATAGACCAAATTCGATATTACTACTTTTTCAAAAATTTTTGGAAGAGTAACTACCAATAAAATAGATTCTTTTGTAAATAAACATAATTTAATTAAAAACTAAACAACATAGATTTAGGCAAGGATTTGCAAGAGACACCATTCAATTTTTTTCTGATTGACGTTCTAGAAGTACGCAATTAATTATAAACAATAAGAAAAAGCAGCTATCACCGAATTCTACAGTAAATTTAAAAAATATTCTTACTGATTCTTTTAACTATTCATTGTCTGGTTTTTCCCACTTTTATAATTATTTTAACGTGTTGTTTTTAATTCAATTTTACTTGTTTTACGGCCGTAATGCTCTTTGTAAGTACTGTGGACATCTGTTTTGTTCCATAGCCCTTTTCTGAAATATCTGGTCCTGAGGATGTGCGGAACAGCTATACGAAATCAGTTTGCTGTAGTTTTAAACAAATTCAGACATTGTCCGTTATTTATTTCACCCACACATTAAAAAATAGTCTAGAAATAATTTTCTTTTTAATAACCAAACAATTTACATTTCTAAACAATGTAAACAATTGGACACTTTTCCTAAGCGCTATGTTGGTTGGAAGAATCATATTGATTATGTGTGCACAAAATTTTGAAAAGCGTGAATAGATACTCTCAAAGGCATGTTATCAATTGAATTATTATTGAATTTGTACTACGCAGATGTATACAGTACGTTTCCCTTTAATATTATTGTCTGAGGGCAAGCAAGAGATGTTTTTTTATTCAAGTAAAGCGTAATGAGATTAAGATTTGGCTTTAGCTATCATGAATCTTGCAGAAAATTACGGTTTCATTGCTAGTTACCAACTTTTTTAAATTTCTGAAAGTAGTAACCAACTGGACCACCGGATTAAATCACTTTTAATATCTTGATGTCGTAATGTCTGTAGATATTTCTCAATATCCCAGTAGACATAATATTATTGAAGCCAAATTCTGATTAATTTAATTAGGCACTCGTGTTGGTGTGAAAACTATGATTTTCTTGCTAACTTATCATTACTAAACACAATTTTAGAATTCAACAATTCAACAGTAATAGAATAAGTTGTATAATTAAATCCCCAAATAATAACACATAAATTATATTTGGGTTTATTTAGTTTTGAGATATGTACAAACTAATTGCATATTTACATTTTAAGGAGAACAATGGAAATGAAAGATTTTCCCATTGTTATTTAGGGCAGATTATTTTCGAATCTTTCGAACACATCTAGCATTAAAAAATTGCCATTAAGATAGGAAAAACTTCCAGCAGCAACCAAAGAAACATTCACACCTCACACTTACACCTACTATTGATAACCACTGATTATTGCAAGTTTCAGAATTTTTTATGGATTCCATTGTCTATTGAATTACACATCCGACGTACTTGTTTTTTATTTAATAGCTAAGGATCATTAAACTATCTACATTGTAATATACCTATCTCTCTATCTATATCGTTAAAAATGATATTCCTATATTATCTTCGGAATATTCATTCTCTTTTCTGTTCCATGCGGATTTGGGTGATGACCTTTCTTTGTACGCAAAGAAATCTTATAAACAGGGCAGTTGTGTCTAATACTATCATTTTACGTATAACACATTTGGTTGAAAGAGAGCACTACTTCATATACTTTATTGGAAAAGCTCAATTACAATTTCAATTTTTGCACAGTAACACCATTTCCATACTGAAAAATATAATTACGTTGCAGTAGAAAAGATATGCAAAATCACAATCCTGATAAAAACTTCAATCTCAACAGGATGTTACCTAATTACTGTTTTTATCCTTTAGTACAGTTCATAATTCAGTTTAAGCAGAATGTATACGTAGATGGAATATCTTTTGCATAGTTACAATCGCAATATTTACTAATGCTAATTCCTTCTATGTAAGTCTATGTAGGAATTACACATATTTGCACTTCAATTATAACTCTTGCGCATGTAAATCGCGTTGAAAGATAATTAAACGCAATGTGTAAAATACTTGGTGCTTATTAATTGTGTACAATAGTTTAGAAGTCAGAAACAAAGCAACTGAATTGATAATGCGATGCTTAATAAGCAGTTTCATTGTGCAGCATATTTTCTCTCGTCGTTACAAAGATAACCTGCTGGTAGGCATATATTTACACTTTATAAATATACGGTGCAGAATCATGAAGCAGAATTTGCAAGGGTGCAACAGGCATTGAAATATAAAAGTGTGGAAGATTCCTACTGAGATTATTCACATATTAACTGTTGGTAATAGCCAAATACAATGCTTTAACGGTCTGCTTATATTTTGAAATCTGATAACGTTATGAATGCAATACTTATCTTTAAACTTTTTATGTTAGTAACATAACTATTATCTAGTATGGATCGGTGGTAAATACGTGAAAACACTTATAGGGCTGTCTACTTCCCACATATCAGAACTAGTTATACATATGTGTGCTCTTTTTGCATAACACTCGCAACGTTAATGAGTACTCTTTACGAAGTGTAAGAATAGATTAACAAAGATTATAAGAGTTCAAATTTGATCGCATGTCGCGATATTATGTGATGTATCCAAGAATAGATGCTGAGCAAAGGTAGAAGGAATAAGATGGTTCTATTAAAAATCAAAATACTACAAACTTCTAAAGATAGGATATGTTTAAATAACACTTCTTTCTTTTGCAATATGTTTGAGGTGTTGCTATTATCTTCCAAACAATGAACGAATCTCTTCGTTGGAGTTCATACTCAAAATCTCTGGTAGCCAGCCATTATTTCTATCAAAATTGTACGCGCATATATTTTGAAGTCTAGTATAATAAACAAGCGACAGGAAAGGAAGGAAAATTAAATAATATATCGGTTGTTATTACAAACCTACTACAGTATTCCTAAACGTACTAAAATTAGTAGATTTCTGTTGTTTTATCTCTTACATCTAGCACTTTCAAGCATTGATTACTATGATCATTAGCTAAATCTTACTGGAATTTTTTAGAATTCAGGAGCGTTTTAACCTCCAGTAGATATTTTCCTACTGCCATGGAGTCCATTTTATTTCCTTATCCAAGACGAAGGCAACTTTTTATTCGTAATTAGAAACCAATCGTTGCGGTCGGGGTTTGGAGCTGCATCGTTCGGATTGAAAAGCAAGCATGTAGCTCTAGGTGATTACATGGACATTTCTATAAAGCAGAGTATTCTGAGAAAATACTTTCCTCTAAATATTCTCCAGATTTCATTTATGTTTCATTAATTTATTTATATGTATGTATATTACAAACCTGTATCTGGATATCGCCGATAACTAGTCTATTGCAGGTTCATAAGGTTATCATGACAAAATGCTGAAAACTTGAGTTTAAGCATAGTTGTCTAGAGTGTATTCAAGTGTTACCAACTTTGTTATTTTAAATGAAACCATTCATACATACATATTAATAAAACGCGTATGAATCCCGACTTTGGGTACGTCCGACTGCTTTCGAAATATATGTTCGCCACCTTATATTTGACATTTGTGCACAGTGGGCTATTGTATAAAGGTACCTGTTGGAAGCATTAAGGATAAACTGTTAAAGTTGGTTACCTCATTCGCCAGTCCAATACACATCTATCTGCATGTCGGGCTATTGTAAATGTCAAAAGAAACCTATCGGAAAAGTTTCAAAATGTAGATATTTTTGCAACCGTTTCTATGAACAATTAACATTAGGTTTCTTATTCGCTAGCACAACAGAAAAAGGAACATTTATTTATGCAGTGTTCTCTACTTTTTATTTGCGATTTCGGTACATATCGGGGAGAACGTGAGAGAAAGGTTTTAAAGGGTGGATACTTCCGTAACAATTTTTATAAAGAAAGGCGGTTACTTTAATCGCATGTAAGAGGTGGCGAGTACTCCAGAATTAAATGATCCTTTTATTCAGTATGCCAGCAAACGTAATATTCAACCTTAATTCTTGATTATATATATATATATATATAATAAATACATTTTATCCTATAACATATATATATATATAATATAGGATAAAATTATCCTTTTGATGAGTTTATTTATTTATAGATTTTGTTTCTATATATATATACTCATATAGTTTTGTATTTTAATCAGGATAATTAAATAAACGACTGTCTGAGAGCTTCGAAATATTTATCATTTTCGTGTGGATAAATTATTAAATATTTATTGTTGTTACCATATGTTTCATATACACTACCGCTCAAAAGTGTTTGGGCACCCATATTTTCATGGATTATTCATATAGTATTATGTTTACCAAAAAAGCATTATAATAAAATGAAATACGTATTTAAAATGTAGTTCAGTAAGATAAACACCCATTATATCGCATATTACAATCATTTACCTGCACTTGGTCGGATTACCATAAACTGTTTATTGCGGTGCAATTACAATAACAATTCCTCTAAATTTATTGGGTAAATTTAGTCATCTGTTAGATTGTAGGTAATAATGTTTAAATTACCTTCCTAGAAGATTATAGTGAAATCTGTAACCTATGGTCAGTTGCAGTCTATTCACGTCGTGAGCGAAATATCGTGTGACAATTTTTTAAAATGTCTTCCCGAAGAGAAATTAGTACGGAAACGCGTGCGCTTATAATAGCTTACAATAAAAGTGGCATAGGTAATCGACAAATTACCAAATACACCACGCTACGGTTGACTATAATGTTAAAAATTATCGAAACTGGCAGTTTTCTTAATAAAAGACGGAGTGGAAGGCCAAAAGCGACAACATCTGCAGATGATCGCAGAATAGTGGTTACCAAGTAAGTTAAATAGACGCAAAACAGCCCCGGAAATCACCGCAGAATTAAATATTGGTCGCCAAAAACCAGTCAGTGTTTCTACAGTCAAACGTCGCCTACAGAAAGCCGGGCTCCATGGACGTATTGCGATGAAAAACGAGCAAGCAAAACAAGCAAAAGCGACTTAAATGGGCTCGCGAACACCAACACTGGACCATATAAGAGCGGAACAACGTCCTATGGACGGACGAGTCCAAATTTGAGCTGTTCGGAACCCGAAGACGCATATTCGTAAGAAGATCTGTGGGTGAACGTGCCAGAGAAGAGTGTATTGCTGCTACCATGAAGCATGGTGGAGGTTCTATCATCATTTGGGGCTGGTTTGCTGGCACTAGTGTAGGGGACATTGTTAAAATTGACGACTTGAATCCAATCGAGTTACTATAGAAGAACTAGATCGGGAAGTACGGAAATCAGCTCCGACATCAGCTACTGACGTGTGGAACAAATTGCAATTGAGTTAGATCTCAATAACACAAGAGGCTGTGACAAAACTTATTGCGAGAATGCCTCGATTGTGTGCTGCAATTATTAAATCAAGAGGAGGTCACATAGATGAAAGCAAAATTTAAATTAAACGTTTTAATTTTCACATTTATTTAATATATTTTTATTTATGCACGTGTATCTGTACATAAAAAATAAATATTATTAACATTTTTGCTGAGTTTTTATACATGTTTGCTGTCAGTGAGAGTGCCTAAACACTTTTGAGCGGTAGTGTACATACATTTTTTTCTTATTCCCAAACCGTACGTATATCTTGTGAATTGCTTTATATTCAGCGTTGAAGCTTTTAAAAATGTACATACTTTCCAAATTTTTAATTCTTACATAGTACATAGCCTATATATAATAACTCAGTTGCTACCAATATATTAATTTTGCTCATATAACTGTGAATTGAAGAGGTGAACTAAAAATTCCTGGAACGAATAGCGGTAAAAATAAAAAACTAAACGTATCGGTCGTCAGGTTCTAGCCATTTGGGGAGTTTGAAGACATATTTGGTTAGTCTCACCAATCAACAGAATTATATTCTGAGCCATATGTTTCGCAAACTACATCTAGTCACTTTTTTATTATTTAATCATGTTATACGCCAATTAGATGACATTGCTGATGATTAAATTGTAAGCTTTCCTTTCCCAGGTCAATCGTTTTTTTTCTGAACATATATGTTACGTATGTACGTATATATGTCTCCTTATATAAAAAGAGTTATCCGGTAGGTCCCAGCAGGCGGGTCAGCCACACTTTCTCTCCGTTTTATAATGCTATTAATCATTTCGAAACTTTCTTCTATACGCCAATCTAAAAAGAAAAAAACCCTGGTGGCCATTGAATTCCATGGCGCAGCGTTAAGAGGAGCTAAAGTTATTATGAATAAAACATGACGAAATTAATTATTCGTTTTAATAAACACGTGTCCGTTTTCTTTTGCCAGCGAAATAATACTTTAATGGTCGTGCATTTGTCCTCGGGCAGTAATATACACAAACAAAATTAGTGGCACACAAAAGTTATTTTCTGGTCGCTGTGTACATACGTGCATTCTTTAAAAGATTTTGTAAAGAGCTTTCCGTTGTGAGTTTCTATTATTAATGAACAATACAATAAAATTGAAAATAATTTTATATATATAACAGCGTATTACTTAATATGATTTGTAATTAACTAATTCGAATGTTGTTTTACGATACTGAATCGTGGCACTTCAATGCACAGTGTTATACAGTATGCAACAATTTCAACAATAATTATCTTTAGATATAGGTGACACCAAAATTCAGTTGCCATCTTCCCCTTACAGTTTTTATTTAATGATATGAAGAATATACATGAAAATGTCGTATTAGTAGCCTTGCGTATTTAGGTAATCATTAATGGTATAAGGTTCTAGGTTTATTAGTCCTGAAGGAAGCTGATTTTATAAATACACATATCAACTAGACTTAAGCAAGAGTAGTAGAAATGTCCGGAAAGTAAGTAAAACAAACAAAGAAAGCCTATGAAAACTTTTTATCGAAAACATTTGACATGAGAGAGCACTTCTTAAACTACTTTTCTATATAGTTGCCACCATTGCTCAGACATTAGATACCGCGGAAAACCAAGTTTTCTATACCCTCTTCATTGAGGGATGCCGCCAATGATGATTTGTGACAACCACATGCAAAATAGTTTTTGAAATTTGTGGACATTTATTACTAAGCATTTTTATTGAGAAAAATCTGTTTTCAAGAATTTTCTCATTAATTTTTTCAATCAAAACATCATTGACAACATAAGACAGCCCACTCCATTGGTTCGCCCATAATTGAATTAAAATCTATTCCGAGCACATGTCGTTCAAAGGATCTTTCGTTAATCGCGCGATGTGCAGCTCTCCAGGGTATTATTTGCAAAGTGTCTGTCGAAATGGGCGAGGTATTCAGGAATATTCTGCGTTAATTGTAGTACATATAAGTAGATAATCCATAAAAATAATACTTCCACAATTCCAGAATATAGTAGGCATTACTTTGCAGCCGAAGATTCCGCACGTTCTTTAAGTGGAGACCTTCTTCGGGTTTACCTCTTTCGTCTAGTTTATGATCTTAGGATTGAAGTAAGGTATCCATGCTTCATCAGTAGTTATTATTCCTTGCAAAAATTTGTTGTCGTAACAAGTTTTAGCCTTCTGAACTTGACGGCAAGTGTTAATCCTGTTTGCACAAACATTCGTGTTACAACTTGTCCTGTTCCTATTCTGAAAGTGACAGTCGTCCCAGTGAGTTCGTCTTCTAGTTATGTTCTCCCATCTTCCAGTCTATGCACTTGCCAGTAAACAGTTCTTTTAGACTTTGCGCGCTATCCAAATACCTCTACAATTTCTAATATTTTCAAACCTTCTCCCCATAAAAAGTGCATGATTACTCTGTGTGGTTTAGCCGCTTCTTCCATAGTTGTAAAGCTACAAAAGTGCGTCCGTATCGGCCAAGCTACTGAATTAGACTACCAATATTAAACGGGATATACGAAGCTATCCCGTTTAATTAACGTGTCAAGATTTGTCTTTGCCCGTTAAATTTTGTCAAATTGAATTAGAAGCCAATTTCTAAAATTTTGGAACCATCTCTTTCAAACGACTTACTATTTCCTCCAGAATCTAGATACTTACAATTTACTCCAGTAAAACTTTAACTCTTAAAATCAATTCTGAATTGTTTTTGAATTGAGACTATCAAAACTACAAATACTTAAACAGGTATTGTTATCGATGGTACTATTGTGCATGTAAATAGCGTAGATACATACCTAGTATCTTAATTTGAGAAATAGAATAATTAATTTAAAAGTAGGAATGCAATCTCCTATAAATATTCCTCCCCGTTTCGTAATCTCAACATCAACATTTGCTGAAAACCTAATTAAAAACGGTTTTGACAGTTTACCCTTCGCGCTCAATGAAAATCGCAATGAAAGGTCAAAATTAGCAACTATAATCAATTGAACTCGTTTCATGTGCATTCGAATTGCCGAACTCCGCGTATAATTTCGCAACGTTGTCGAAACTCCTCCGACAAACTATCCTAATTGTGTCGTTACTCAAAATGAAACTAATTAGGTGTTTTGTAAAGTTTTAATTGATTTCGAGGCCCGGCAGTTTTAAAAGTGCGTCTAAACGTTACATGAGGGAACCGGAACAGCTGTTCCTATTCTCCCTCTAAGAACCGGGGCTCCCGAACCGATAGAGTAGATGGTAGGCGAAAAGGAGGAGGACGAGGTAGGGTGAACTAACGGTGGAACGCGGGGGCGGGTTCCATATGTATGACCCGATACCGGCGATGGCCGTCCGAGCCTTGATTAGGCTTCTGGTTAATTAATAACCCCTCTACTCCCGCATTCTCATTTCCTTCGTTAAACTCGCGTGTCGGCAGATTGGTTAACTAATTTACATGCACCCATTGCCTCTCTGCCGACGCCGCCGAAGCCGTTGCCACAACGAACATACGGCCGTCGATTCTATCTACTTCCACACTTGTCTCTAATCTACAAAAAAATTCGTTGGAAAGTTTAAGTGAAAGAGAAAAAACGAGGAAACGCTTTAATAGTACGTAAAGGTTATGTTAATATATTGCCTTTTAAATTGCAATCTAGAATGCCTCTTATCCAATACGTTACGACAATTTGGAGCGGAACTGGTTTATGTTTATAAAGTTAAAGCGACGTCGCATTTTGTACTAAAGTAGAAACCTATTCAAAAACAAATTTATTATTGTAACATATGCTTTTAGACCATCAAGATTTGGTTTAGTGGCTGATGTCAGTACGAGGCTCACGCTATATATTTTCGGATCCCACGAAACTAGAGAAGTTAGAATAGGCAACATTGCATTTCTAAATGTCACCATCCTTAAGTAATAAGCTCTGACTATCAGTTGAGTCGCTACTGTCATAGAACAAAGGTACTACATACAATTTGTCATCGAAGCATTTACTTGTCAAGAGAACATGTGCGCGCAATGATCTACTATGATGTTAAAGTCGGTTTAAGTGAACAACTAAGTCTTGAACGATTGCAATTCGCATTTGGTGATGAAAGTCCTTCACGGGCAAGTGGGTTTCGCTGGCATAGCGAATTCAAAAGAAGACAGATATAGGCCCTGTTCTGCAGTTACCGCTGGAAACATTGAGAGAGTGACACGTGTGATCGACAAAGATCCAAAATGTGCCTATCACGTGATTGAAGCAACTCTTGGTATTGGATCGGCAATAGTAAGTTCAATTTTACATGATCATCTTCGTATGAAGAAAATCGTTACTCGTTGGGTGCCACATACGCTTACCGATTTCCAAAAGGCAGAGCTTGTAAGGATCGCTTGGGAAACGTTAGAAATATTAAATAGTGGTGGACATCGTATTCTATCTAAAATAGTAACAGGTGATAAAACTTACATCCCGTTTTACGATATTCCTACCCGTGTGTGGATACACGAAGATGAACCAACACCAACAATTGCCAAAAACCAAAGAGCTATCAAAAAGGTTATGTACGCAGTTTTCTTTCGTAGTACAGGATTAGTAAAAGCAATCAAGCTGGAAAATCAACGTACAGTTACAGCAAACTGATATACCACAAAATGTTTACCTGCAGTTCTTGAATCAGTCAACCTTCGTAGGTCAATGTTGCATCATGACAATGCGTCATCACATAGTGCACAGCAGATAGTTGGATTTTTACGTAAAAATAATGTAAGTCATTGAACATACACCCTATTTGCCTGACTTGGCCATATTTGATTTCTGGTTGTTCTGTAACCTAAAGAAACATTTACTTGGTCGACGTTTCTCGATAGAGGATGAAATAAATATAGCAATTCATCAATTTTTGCAGACCTTTCCAAAAAATGACCGGGTTCATGCTTTTTCATTGTGGAAGCTTCGGCCATAAAAGTGCATTGATGCGAGAGGTGATTATTTTTAACATAAATAAAATCATTTTCGTAAAAAGGCTTGTAGTTTTCTTGTATCTCAAAATATATAGCATATATATTACATATAAAATGCTACGGATAACTACTTGTTACTTTATCACAACTACAGCAGGTTAGACATTAACTCTTAGTGGCTTTAGCTTAGGAGTCGGCTGATTATGATTCAATCGAATATATTTCACGTTGCTAATTGTCTGTAACGTAATCACATTAGCAGTTGACAAATTAAAGAAAATTTGAAATATATTTTTCCATCCATCTTTTTGCAAATTACACATTATTTCGAAGTTTTTCTTTTATCGAAATAACAAACAATACCTAATATAACGCTGCTAAATATAGATCCTCAGTGACATTGGTGCGATCATTTACGGGAAGGACAATATGAGGTGAGAAAAGGCGCTAACAGGCGGACATGTTTCCGTCCACCTGGCGCCATCAGCGTGATTTCGAGCAGTTTTTCAATGCAATTTTACATTGCAAATTCTCCCTCTACCAATATTACTCTGAATAAACGAACAGTCAAGAGTGAACATTTCTTAGCGCTATCTAGTGTCAAGAAAAGACACTTCCATATGGCTTCGAGACAGCGGCACAAGCGGATACAGTTTCCCAACCTTTCCTCGAGCAGCTCATGGACTGCTAAACCAGAGAGGGGGAGCGCACTGAATGTGCATTGGGTAAAACAGCACATGTAAAAGATCCCTCAGGCTTACCATGATGTATTAAAAACATGATTTAGCAACATTATATTAGGTATGGTGTTCTACACACTTTTCGATGTGTTTTTAAGTTAAATCAAGTTATAAATATAGAGTACTGAAAAAGTTACTAGTAGCTGATATGTAGAATCGTTGAGATCTCTAGCAGTCAACATGCAAATCAATTAGTGACATAAGATATATATGCAAACAAACTAAAGCTTCTGACAGCGAACTTTTAACAATTGAAACGCTATTTATGCACAAGCGTGGCGATATTTAGTTATAACCATCAGACGGGTATATCAATCTAACCATCTTAAAGACGCCCGTAGCTTTCCCATAAATATTAACAATATTAGCCGTCCATAATAATACTACATCTTGCTACCACATTCTGATAGTCGTAACCTCTCATTGGTATAGGAGACACTTATGGTAAAAGATGTAGATAAAAATTAAAGAGGATGAGATCTCACAAAGTTTGTATTCTCTCAATCGCTAGCTTCTTGTCATCTTCTTGCCTCGTAATTACCAGTTGAGCATTAGGTATAATGAAGTTGTAGATTCGGTGTAGTTCATGATAAAGAATGTAGATAAAAATTAGAAAGCACTAAATCTCACATCGTATTTGTGCTTTTTATTTCTTATCTCCATTTTTAATACACCCTTTTTCTGTTAGCAGTGGTAGTGTCCTGGCTACTGTAGGGAGATGTCCAAAGTATTGATTTTCACATTTAACAAATAACCTCATATTGCAATATCTGTTCCGAGGAAACAAAAACAATTGATTTATTTTTCTGTAATAAAAGTTTCTAGAATAACGGACTGCTAAAATAATCAGAAACAAATGCAAAATCCACACTAACTAAAAGTATACACAATAATAATAAACAAATTCAAGCAACGACAAGAAATTGTCGAATCTTAAGTGCATATTGGCAGGTAATTTGAGATTTTCCTGGAATCTGCTAACTTGAACTAGCTGAGTTTAGAAGGAATAAAGAGTCTAAAGATAATGAGCCTCGTCCTGGCAAAAGATAGGGGTTCATCATCAGTCTACACGTTTACCAAACTTTTTTTCAGTAGGCCACACTTAGGATTAGATTTAGCACCCATAAACTTTCTATAATTGCTCTTATTGATGGTGGTATTATGTTTAGTTGCAATTATTGAAATATATGTTAGCGAGTAACGTTCTGGATCTCGTCCTCAATCTGCTAGTTACATATTATTACTAGCAGAATTGCGTCGCATGTTACTTGTTTCTATAGTAATCATTTATTTATATTTTATAGCTTTCTACCTTAACAGAATCTGCTTATCTTCCCCATCATTTACAAAGGCACAATTAGATACGTACATAAAACTGAAGGAAAAGAAAATAGTACCAATTAGCCTTCCGTGTAAGACATACTATACCTGTAGGTAAAAGCGTTTGTAAGCGTGTGTGTTAACATCGGGCAAAAAAGAGCAGGTGGGCGACAACATCCCAAGTAATTAATCCGAGCGAATCTAGAAATCGATGCGGATTCCATCATGGTGAAACTCAATAAATTTCATAGAAACGATCGCCTCGTTTACTGACGTGCGACGGTGTGGGTCGCAACTTAAATTGGCGCCGTGGTTCGTACGCTGACAACACGACCGGCCGTTCAGTCCGTCGTCCGTCGTAATTACACAAGTCCGTATCGATTTTATTAATTTCCAACACAATCATCGTCCGTTTTTACGTTTATTATTATTGAATATGCAGATGTCGCCGAAACAAGTTTTACACTTGGCATTAACGTTTCGCGTATAAAGATGTGTTGCATATTGCGCCATTATAGAAGTTCGATTTTCGCTTTTGAAGTACCTTACTCGAATCAGTTTCGATATCAGCATCTAATGGGCAATGCCATTTCGCTAAAAAGTGCACTAATAAACTTGTAATTTAAGGAGATCCATTAACATTCAGGCTTTACAATTTACTTGTACCTTATTTAATTGGCAAGCCTGATAGCATTACGACCATCTGATTAACTTTGGCGTAATGTGATAAGTAAGATTATTGAAGAGAAAATTATTCCTGAAATTCTTATAAACTTTCAATAAATGAAAGGATAAGCAGAAGAAATATACATTTATATTTGTCTGATATAATTGTTAAAAATATCGAAATTGCAATTTTTATTTCATTAAAAGGAGTCAAATTATTAAAGAAAACTCATCCCTTTGTTATAGCTCAATCCACTGAATTGATATTAGGGGAACGCACTATTTAGATGTCAGGAAAATGGGCGCTGTCGACGTTAATTAGCGGTTGCTTAAGCAGATTGTAAATACGAGAAGGTACATCGTCCTGCATGAAGATTATGATCAATATCATAATGTTATAGAGTTGTTATAAAAAATTTCTGTACGATCGAAATAATGTTGACCTATAATTGTTCTTTTCGGAAAACTATGGTCCTGTAATTAAATGAGATTAACATTACATGGTAACTTTCAAATCATGTAGTACACGTTGCATGCAATATGTTTCGCAAGCAAATGTTAGTATCAACACCATCACTAAATTTAATAAGTCCATAAAATAATAATAAGCTTCGTTGCCCAAAAGATTTACATCCAATTATAAGACAAATATGTGAATAGAAAATAATCCATACAAAACGAGTACAGAAAATAACAAAAAAAAAGGGGTTATAAAAATTCATTATATTGAAGAGCAATTACCTTTTTTATTATGTCTATGGTGTCGTGAAAGATCACACTGTGAGGAAAGGAGATTGAAGTAACTGCAAACCACGTTAATAGGTGACCTTACCAAAACATTCGTTCGGGGAAAGGGTAGATAAAACGTATTGACATTACGAACGCCAAAGTGCGCGTAGTTGTCGAACTATTGCTGTGTTCTCAATGTGACCGTTACACAACTTCCAGAAGACAAGTATGCCAGTAAATATGCCTTGAAGGTTAAGACAGGGTAAATTAAGATTAACCGTTTAGCCGAAACTGAAGAAATTTTGCAAATCTGCACTCCACCGTCTCTAATAGACGTGAGACATAGAGTAACGGGACTAAACCAGAGATGCATGGTTCAAACGGGATTTGATGCGAGCATAGGCGAGAGTACAGGCATTGTTCAAAGACTTTGGCAAAGTGTGACAGAACAAGGCGATAGTTGGATATATCGGGAGGGTCATCAGCTTTGAATATAGGCATAGTGCGAGCAATTTTCCATTTTTCTGGAAACAGCGAGGTTTTAAAGCTAAAGAAAAGGTTCTGAACAAAGGATTCACCAATACATATTTGCAATTTTTAATGAAAAATTACGAAATTTGATCCTGGCCAGAACTGCGACTTCTGAGCAAAACTCAGTAATGCTAGTGCAGAACTTATCGTTACACGCGTCTTGTAGATTGCTGGCAGATAATAGATCGATGAAAGCACTACTAAAATGTTCAGGACATTCATTAACAATTTGTTCAGGGCTACTGTAGCTGACGATGTTGAGCACCATATTTCCCGGAATGCGACTTTAATGGATTGACAGTGTTGTTATGCTGCACGTTATCGAGATAGGTGGGAAAAGCTCCAGTTGATTGATTTTTAATAAGACGGCGAAGTTCTCTAAACTTCTGTAGAGAATTTGTACCGTCGTAGGAAGTAATATTTTAGTTTAATGGTACTGATTATTTCAGATGTGTACCATTTAGGATAAGTTCGCTTTCGAGGTAAAATGTTATACAGACCAAATATTGAAGATTATGTATGAAACGTATGGTGAAGCTGAAGACAAAGAAAATCGACTAATTGTGTAGTTAGGATCATGTTGCACTATGCTTCGTACTACATATGACGCAAGACAAAGAAGGTTATGTCTGTTTCTGCACCTTCCTCATAATTCTCTTTAAATGAAGCAGTTTAATATAACGATTGTAAGGACTGTGTGGTTGTATAGTTCACAGGTGTCTTACCAACCGTCAGTAACACGGTTGAGAATGGGAGTCCATGTGCCCTTGAAACGCTGCATTCCGAATAAATTATTAATTTGTGTGGAATAGAGTTTGTATAAACTTAAGGTCATGTAGTGAGAGAAAAGAAAAGATTTTTCGACAACTATCTGTTCAACTTCTTAGAAATCGGTGTCGGAAAAATTACGAAGAGAAGGTTATACACAATCACTAGTACCGTAATAATTCTCATAGGAGAGGAGCAGCAAAAAGGCAAATTTAAGCGTCCTCGATTGCATCATCTGGCTAGGCGATTTATTTAAAATATTCTTATTTAGAGAACAACTTCAACTTAATACAAGAGAAATAGTAACTATTGAAAATATTTGTTCCTTTACTACTGTATTGTTGAAGCATACATTTGTTCTGCAAATACGGCTTGGACACCAATACATGATCCGGGATTAAAAAAAAAACGAAATTTATGAGAAAGACAATCATCAAATAGCTGATAAGGCATAGAAACAGATTTTAACAGAATTTATTAAATCGATACTTATCCAGGCAAACCATATTTTTACAGAAATATTGCATAAGATCAAGATGAAAAATCAGGTAGTAAAATACAAAAAAGAAAAATATCGTCCTTCGAAGACCTTGACTGATTTATAAGTAAAGATTTTCCGAAAGGCCAATCAGAAATTTATTTTTAAGATACAATATTTCCAGGGATTTTTTTGTGTCTTGAATATTGAATATTTAGTTATATATTTAGAAAGTGGGACTTAATAATTCAGATTGCTAATATGCTAATTAATAAGAATTGATCTGCTAGGGTACTGTTAGCATTTTTTTGAGCAAACATCTTTCTTGTTGCAAAAGCTCCCAAACAATTTATTGCCAGCTCCGTATAGCGGCCTCCATTTCGGTTAGCGCGGATCAATTGAATCCGCGCAATTATTTAGCAATACCGAACGATACCTACTCCAACAATTCACTCGTAGCTTTTATGGCACCATAAATTAAGCGATGAGTTTCACCGTAGCGGCGGCCGTAGATACGTGATCAACGGCAGGCCTCCCTTCATTCGACCATGTTCTTTCGCAAAACGTGCAACGCGCCCTGACCACGGCCGGATTGCTCTGAACGTTGCTTGGTGTTTCTGCCCTCGTTACTGCTGCTGTTGCAATTTCGAATGCAGTTGGTAAAAAATGCGCACCACTTCATTTGCATCCGTTTAATATATCTGATCGCTTCATTACGCCCGGCAATAAATTGAGGCTAGATACCGTAGAGTGTGGAGTATTTACGCCGTGCTGCAGGACCGCGAATGATGGGCTCATTTGTAGTGAAAAGAGACTCTGCAGTGACTCGCCAAATTACTGACCGGGTATATATATATATGTATTTTCGGGAAAATATAGCTTCGACCTCGTCCGAATTCGCCTATCTATCGTACAATAGCGGAATCATTTGTTTAGTTGAATTGTCAATGCGAATTCTATCTTAGAAAGATGAATAGTGACGCAAGAAGTGATTAACAAAGATACCAGCTCAATTTCGTCGTGTTTTCAGCCTATTATATACAATGACCTAACACAAATTTCGTTACCTTAAACCGTTCCATCAATTTACTTAAATATGTGAAATTACGCGTCATCATGCGCTTTAATAATCGTAAAAAAGTGAAAGCTGCATTATATATATTGCCTTGTCTTTTTGCACCATTAACTAGAGCTAAAATTTAATCTTCGAAAGTTTTCCACGTTAAATGCGCTTTCATATAACCAAGTGTCTCTTTCAATTAAAATTTTGATATTGAAGAGAAGCCAGAGGGAGAGAAAATTGTTTCCTTAAAAGTGTAGCTACAAAAGTGCCCAATACTTCTTTATACTGTTCCAACGTTACTCACGCCAATAACAATAAGTATTAGCACCACGGGGAAACTAACAAGAACACAAACGAAAACCATGTTGCACCTAGCGTATTATGTACTCCAATTATGACAATGATAATGTGACGCTTAACCCTCAACTTGATTTTAGAAACTTTAATGAGATTTAACAACATTGTTCAATGTTATTACGTACTTGATGTTTACATCCTTCGTTAACATAACCGGATTGGAACCAATAGTGCAGTGACACGCATTAAATGTTCTAATGAAATAACACGTCGAGTGCTTTCGATTGGCTGCAGGTGGAGAATGAAGTACAGGTTCAGTGAGGATTTTAGAGGGGAGTTATTAGACCTTGTTTAACGGCTACAGTATCGCAATGCCTTCTTTGATTCCAGTTGTCATTTCATAGTGACCTTTTGATTTAAAAGACTCTAACCTACCATTTTCGTTCTGCATATATAGCACAATAATAGCATAATGGAATTCTATTCATTGCGTTAAGGTTATTGGAGTAATTAGTTGGACTGCAGTGATTTTATCATGCGCTCGAGATGTCTATACACCCCCTCTAATAATAGAAAGGAGACTTTACGTTTTAACAAACTATTTTAAAGAGAATTACTTTTATTCACGTAATAATTCTATAAGCATGTACAAAATTTACTAATTAAAGAAGTACATGAGTTGATAAATAACGAAACTGGAATATTACTTTTCAAAATCTTGAAATAATTAGGTACAGTACAAACAATACCAGGTATAGACATTTTAAGTAATATACGGGAAGAAATTTTATGACATTATAAATGTGTTGTGTACCTACTTATAATTTTAAATGAAGTCCAATTATTTCTTCGTTTCATTTTCGAATAGTAACTTGTACGTATACGTGCATTTGATATTCTTCCTAGTAATCAGGCTTTTACGTCAAATCTGTTTGCAAACGTCTGATCATATATTTGTCTGTACTTTCATCTTAGCTATTCATTGTTCGCACTTGTATTTATTTTATCTAAAATTGTATACAATTGCGCTTCCTTCCTAATACCCAGTTTAGTTACTTTCTGATAATTAGATTGACAGTTCTCACATGACATATTAATTTAAGATTTTCATTGTTATACAATTAATATAAATATTAATGTATCATTGCCTCATTAATTCAAAGCAGTTCAGTTCAGTAGTTGAGTTCAGCCTGAACCGAGTAGAGGATCTCAAACGACCCACTTTAGACCATATATTATTTATACCATATTGTAACCCATTGTTAAACTAGACTTAAGTTTTAATAAACGTAATTGCACTACAATTACGTACATCTTTGAAGACCCACAACAAATGGAACCCGAATTCTAAGAATTAACTTAGTCCCCGCAGAGACGGTATTTACCCCATAAAGCATGCATAAATTACAGTAACATTGAATTTAGTTTATCATTAGATACCGTTACATACAGCTCTATATTGTTATTTCTTTGTCCGAGTAACTAATTTAATTCCTGTGTAAAAATTCGTCGCAGAAAACCGCTTCGTGTAGAAACATGATCAGCAATATTAGCGCTATATCAAGAAGAATATTCTGTGCGGAATATTTCCGGGCGACTTAATGTAAAAAGTGCACTTGCCAGCAATAATCGGCCAGGATATCCTCGAGCAACATCTAGGGGCGACGATGAACGCATAAAATATCGAGAAATAGACGATTAACTGCTCCTGAAATTATGTAGGAAACAAATCGGGCTAGAAGTAGGAAGATATCCGTTAGCACAGTTATACGTCGTATTTCTACACGAAAACCGTTGCGACGTTGTGTGAGTAAACAAAAACGCCTCCAGTGGGCTAACAGTCGCAAGGACTAGTCAATAGAGCAATAGAAAAACGTACTATGGACTGACGAGTCCTAATATAAAGTGTTTGGTCAAAACCGTAGAACATTTGTCGCTCAAAAGACGAGAAAATGCTTCCTGAGTGCATTACAGTAACAATAAAGAAAGGTGGTGGTTCTATTCGTGTATGGGGTTGTTTTTCATTAAGTGGAACAGGCGACTTTGTGAAAACTGGTGGAATAATGAGAAAGGAGAATTATCGCGAGATATTGGAAGAAAATGCTCTATAATCCGGATTGCGCTTAATAGGCAACAATTTTGAGTTGATGCACGATAACGACCCGAAGCAGACGTCGTTATTATGTAAAGACTACCTTTCTGATGCAGAAGATGAAGGAATATTAAAAATGATGACTTGGCTTCCTCCGAGTCTGGATTCTAATCCGATAGAGCTTCTGTGGGTCGAATTGGACAGACGAATTATCAGAGAATGTCTAGCGTCCAAAACCCGTCTCTGGACGGTATTGCAACGAGACTGAAACAGTGTTCCTCAAGGCACACTGAGGAATTTGGTAGGTAAAATGCCATAAATTGTGCGAGCAGCAATCAAGAGGTGGATTCTTCGGTTAGAAGAAAGTATAACTTACATTACGTTTGCTAATGTTTGTTATTACTTTTTCTTTTGTGTACACATGCGCAATAAGTCGTAGATGAATAAATATTCTTATAATTGATTTGTTTAAAGTTTTGAAGAGGCGTCAAATTTTGCATCAGATAGAAAGTGTCCATACTGTTATGAGCGGTAGTGTAGACTAGTAAAATGTTCAGTAAACTCTTCTATTATCCTAGGAGGATTACTTAATTCCACGGAATAAAATTTCATCACATCAGGTATTCTAGTCTTTTCTTCAGTTTCGAATGAACGTACGACTAAAATTACTTGGAAACATATATCAAAGATTTTTGAGCGTCAGAGATATAATAAAATATGTCGTATCAATTAGTGTTTTACATAAAGCTCTGAGATGTTTAAAGCGCTCGTAGTAATAAGTAGAATTATATATACTATTTTATTTAAAAACCGTGCTTTAATACAAGATATTAAATTATGGTCGTTAAACTAAGAGAGAGATTCTTAAATAGTATCTCAGACTTTCGCGGCCGTGCGACATAGTCGTAACGGTTGTCAGGTTCCGCCGTGTCACTAGGTTTTTGTCGCTGACGTTTCGCGAACAACTGCGGTTCGCATTTTCAAAGGTTTCTTCTTAAATCGTTTTGTTTTTGGTTTGTTTAATCAATTTTTGGTCGTTTATGCTGTATACTTCCTGCAAATGGTCTCATTCTTAATTGTTTGTAACTTCTTAATTTTTAGATGGTATCTAAATTTAAAAATATCTCACAAGGAATCCAGTCTTTTATAATTTATAACATATGTATAAGGCACTTCAACCAGTTTGTCAGTACTCATCCAAGATTCATACCCATGCATAAGTTTTGGTAATGCTTCCTTATTGTTACTTATTTACTTCTACTTGTAATTTGTTTCGAATCCTTAGGTCTTGAATATAGCTTCTACTATGTTTATTTTAATTTAATTGCAGTACTTTCTGCTGCTGTAATAATTTTTACATTGATTTTTGATTTTGTGTTGAGAGTTTTGCTTAGTGTTAGCTCTTGTTGCCGTACCATTTGCAAATACTAACAAGCAATTCCAACATCAGAAATTGTTTCTAAAATGATTATCCATATAGTATGAGTATCCATTTAGTGTTGAGAATCAAATGAGTACTAACAAATCTTTACGGTAAAAACGTATAGGCAACAAATCCGCGAAGCACTTTGCAATCCCAAAATATATCTTCTTTCGAAACTTTCACGGTGGTTCTTTTATCACTTTGAAACGCAGTCTGATACTAAAGGCGATTGAAATTAATTTTACAGTTTAGTAGGTTTAAGTATACACGTATATACAGTTGCAGCCATAAAATTGACAACTCACTTTGGTAGACGTACTGTTATCTGCAGTAGTAAATTAGGTACAACTTGCAAGTAAAATTTAACATGGGTGAGAAAAGAAGTTGTACTCCCGAACTGCATCGCATTATCTTAAATTTAATAGACAGACACTTGTCTTATAGATAAATAACAGAACACATGAATTGTTCGAAAAGAATGGTGTATAACGCAGTACAATATTTCAAAAAAAATAAGACGATAGAAAATATTATAAGAAAAAAGAAACCAAAGAAATCGTCAGCGTATAAGGAATTATTTGAAAATTCAAACAACTAACTTTCAGTCCGTACAACCCGAAGGTGATTGAATTAAGCTAAATTATTTCACGGAATGGTTCGCAAGAAACCCATGGTTTACAAACGAAGTCGTAAGCGTCGAGTGGATTTCACCAAAGAACATATTAACTGGGCAATGAATCAATGGAGACATGTTTTATTTACGGACGAAACAAACATAAATCGTTGTGGTTCTGACGGAAAATTGTTTGTTCGTAAACCTCCAAACAGCGAATGAAATCTTAAGTACACCACAATGACCATCAAACACGGAGAAGGAAATGTGATGATATGGGGGATGTATGTCTTGGAAAGGTGTTGGATCTATTTACCGCATGATGGACCAACATAAGTGCATCCATATATTGGAAAATGTCCTTGCCCATTACTTGGAAACTGGACAATGACTCAAAACATACTGCAAAGATTGCAAAAATATTGTAATAGCTAATTCTATTTCAGTTATTAGCTGGCTGGCATGTAGTCTGATCTCAATCCAATTGAGAACCTATGATATGCCGTGAAAAAGAAAGTCGGTAAACACTATTATTCAAGTTTGGATAAGCTTTATGAAGCAATTGAGTTAGCATGGTATTCGACTCCACCAGAGTTTTGACGAATGCTTGTAGAATCCATAAATAAGAAATTCCGAGCGGTAATTGATAGTAAGAGATTTTCATCAAAATATTAGGCTCGTCACAAAAATATGTAGTCATTTAAATTAAAAATAAAGACCGTTTTGATTCCTCAAATATATGTTGTAAATTATTTGTCTCCTTAAATAAAATCGAAAACATATTATATGACTAAGAATGCGTGAATATGTAGTAATCATAAGTGTAGTTAATGGTGTTGAAATGGAAAATGTATAAACAAATACTTATATTTACCGTTAAACATTCTCTATTACTGAGGTGAAATAATTCCAAAAAAAAATATTTTATTCTCGTTACTAATTATATGGCTGCCACTGTATATCTTCTCTACGTGTTACCAGCGCAATTATAATAAAATAGTGCCTTAGCAGTATCATACAACTAATAAATGAGCAGCATTAAGTGCCATTATTATGTTTAATTTAATTTGCTTCTCTTTTATAGATCGTGATCGTTCAATACCAATGAGAAGTATCATTTATAATTTCTGTTCCCGCAACAAGGAAATTCGATCCTTAACTCTCGTATACATAGCATATACGTATGTACATATGTGTAATTTATTACAGGCACAGCCATGTAATGTATATACATTAAAACGCATTTTAAACATATTACCATTTCAGGTAAATATTATTTATAGTCGTTGTATACGCACGACTCTAAGTATTTAAGTACGTGTATTTATCTAGATTGCCGCGTCATTAAATAACGTCCGCATGTCATTAAGCCGTACGTCGGATCTTTCAGCATTATCGATAGTCGATAAGTTAGCACTTAATTACCACCGTCGTACCATCGGCAACCTCTCTGATGTCAAAATAGGGATAAATATGGTATCCGAAGAGATATGATCTTTCCTTTCTTCCTCGATCGCCTCGGTCGTTCGCCGTCTTTCTTGGACTACTTACGAGCGCGTACCACTCCGACGAAGAAGCAGCTTTTCGAGGAGAGTAGCGTGGCGTATATTTCCGTGGAAATAAGTTGCAGTAACAATTCTAATAAAAACGAACATCTTCGTCATCTATGCATTACGTAATCTACAATATATGTATATGTACTTTAATAAGGAACGAAGGAGCTAACAAAAAACCTTTTTTCCTAAAGAGATTATGTTGATAAGCAACTAGTGGAGGCACTTTGAGCCTCCTATTCGTCGGAGGATGCATCATATTCTGCTTTAAGTTAATAGATAAGTATTAACCCTTATTTCACATCGCTAAAACTTCGCTTCGGTTGCTTATTTAAACTTGCCAAAAGAAATTGGGTTCTTGTAAGAAAAATATTCGTCACATCGTCCACCACCATTCCATATTTAATCGCACACACAATCTTTATCGATTACAAATTAGCTAGGGTTGGTTCTTCGAATTCCGAAAGGGGCGTCGGTGCCATGTTACACTTTGATGTTATGCTGAAGTATTAATAGTTTTCTGGTTGATTTCAGCATATTTGCTGGATCAACAGTAGGTGCAATAGAATTTCTAAGGTTTTAAGCTATATTTCGTTTATTGTTTACTCGAAAATTTAAAAGCGCACTAACTGTCTATGTGCTTTCTATAAACAACCCAAGCTAAGTCTCTTTTGTTCACCTCATCGGTGTACGATGAAGAGCGCATATCTCGACTATGCTGGTATTAGGTAACAATTGACTTCACTCAGTCATCACTGCAACAAAAACATGTCCCATACATTTCAGGAGATGGAGATGCTAATTTTAGATTTGAATCTAATCTAAAACTTCTCCTCAAAGTCATAGATCGGTGAATTTACATAACCAGTGAAGAACAAATAGCATCTGCGCAATTCGGATTGAAGAACGCAGTGGATACGAGGGAGGCTACCACACACCATAAGGGTACTATTTTATCGGTGCAGAGACATAAACTGTGAGATGTATGCATGTTTTGTTGACTATCGGAAGGCATTTGATAGAGTAAAACACCAAAAAATGGTAAAAATTCTGAGAAGGGTGGGTCCAGATGGGAACGACATCAGGATAATTGCTGACCTATATTGGAATCAGTCTGCTTTTGTCAGAGTCGGGAACGGTACACCAACAGAAGAGACAAATCTAGTACGAGGTTAAATAATATCTCAGACTTTCACGGCCGTTTGTCATAGTCGTAACGGTTGTCGAGTTCTGCCGTCTCACTAGGTTTTTTGTTCCCGACGTTTCGCGAACAACTACGATTAAAGGTACTGACAGTACCTTTGAAAATGCGAACAGCATTTATTCGTGAAACATCAGGAACAAAAAGCCTAGTGGCACGGCAGAACCTGACAACCGTTACGTTCTCTCTCAATACCGTTTAATATATATTCAGAGTAGGCATTCAGGGAAACTTTAGAACACACAGAATCTGAAATTCTTTTGAATGGAGAGAGATTATTGTACGGCTATTTTCTTTGACAACGTGGAAGGGTTATAGCAACTTATGGAACATATCACAGAAAATTGTATTATCTGGACACCAAAAAGACTAATTTAATTAATATTAATTTAAATAAATCAAAAAAGGATAGAACGAGTGAGAAGTTTTACGTATCCCGGAACTACTTTAAATTAACAATGGGACCACTCAAAAGAAATACGTAGCAGAATCGAAAAGGCCAGGTCTACTTATAATAAAATGAAAAATCTATTCGTAAGCGCTGACATAGTATTAAACACCAAGATTACACTCCCACGCTGCTATGTGTTCTCCGTTTTATTGTACGGGGTAGAAACATGGACGCTTCCTTAAGCCACCACAAGGAAATTGGAAGCATTTGAGATGTGGTTATATCACAGGATACTGAAAATACCGCCTACGTAACAAACGTCGAAGTTATGAAGAAAATCGGAAAAGAAATGGAAGTGGTTTATACCGTGAAAATTCGGAAACTACAATACTTAGAACACATGATGAGAAATGAAAACTGATTTCGCCTATTGCAGACTATTCTAAGGGACAAGTAATGGGGAAGGGTGGTATTGGTAGAAGACCAATTTCTTGGTTGAAAAATCTCAGAACCGGGTTCAGTATGAATACGACTGAATTATTCCGCAAAGCAGCAGCTGCAAAGTTAAAACGGCATGCATGGTAGCCAATATACGAAATGAGTATGAACTATTAGAAAAATATTTCCAACAATTGTCAATATTTGAGTTGATCTAAACTTTACGTCAAAGACGTTTATTACTTCTACTTTTCTGTTAATTAAGGCAACCCCTTTTTCCTGAATCTTCAACGACTTTTTTAAAATCTAAACAACTTCCAATAATATACTAATTTATTTCTGCATCCGTACTTACTCAATGCAAATATATAAATTTAATAGTACTATGTAATAAAGCAAATTCTGCTATAAGAGACCGTGTTATTACATCCGAGATAATCAAAGCAATCCTTATGCTATTGAACATAAGCTAAGAATAACTTCGTTAAAAATGGTACTTCACGACCTTCTCGTCGCGCGGGTTGTTATGGTACACGATTTTTGCAAAGGAAAAATTACTAATTGGATTACAGTCTCCACTCCATCATATAATTTTGGCCTCGGTTTTTTTTCGATTTCCTTATTGGCCGAGCACAATACTTAATTCTGGTTTTGTATCGCGATTACACGTTGTACAACTCTCATTAAAAGACCACCGTATCATTCTTCTTCGATTGTCGGTTCCGAAACTCTTTATTATACGGCCATAATCCAGTTAATTAAACGCGATCGACATCTAATTGGATTTGGAACGAGCTTGACTGGATCCCATTCGAGGTCTCCCCGATAATTTGTAAATATTAGCTGTGTAGAGAACAACGGTCTGGTATGCATGTTCGACGCATCGGCTAAAAACGTCTACAAATACCTTAAATAAGCAAGTGGTACTTCTCCACTTCATCCAGTATTTAGCATCAATATTTATTGTCAATATGCAATGTCAACATGTTTAAGACGTCAATGATTAATCCAACGTTAGGTATATAACGGCGGAATAGGGACGTTCGTACGAGCATTGTGTTGAACCGCGACGAAGTTGTTTGGCCATCGTTTAAGCTACTCTTAACAAAAGGAAATAACGGCAGAAGAAAGTGGGCGAAGTCGAGGTTGACACATGAAAAGCCGTGTGCACTACAAGAAGGTGACGTGTTGTATCGGTGTTAATTGAAACAGAATAAAAGCTGTTTAGGTAAATAATTTTCAGTTTCATTATACAAATTATGGTTTTCATTAAGTAATCCTGCTTGCATCTAATACCAAACATATTTGCCAGTACTTGCATGTATGTAATTCATAATATTGGTGAAGCAATCAGAGTGACTTTCTCAATTAGTAAGACATCTGGATGCTCATTCTAATCCATTAGTACTGTAGGAGCACCAAAAGATCTCGCAAACTCCAAACTTACATAAAATATCGAATAACTTCAGCTACATAAAAGATCCAATTGTCAATCCAAGGAAAGACACTGGAAGGTGTTTTGCCAGACCAGAACTCGTTTTAGCAAGGCAACCGTGGCTGATTGGCGAGATTATAAAATACATACTAAAAATAGGCGCGCGTAAATGAACAGAAATAAAATAATCAACCTAATTGGGAGTATTGACTAGATTACTAAGAAGGAAATGTTTCCGGGTGTCAAATTCACATTTTAATGAAACTTGGTTGGTAAGTAGAGTATACTGAAGCTTGAAAATAATTCTTTTTTGTTTGTGCCGAAATTCAGTCTGAGGGTGTGAAACACCCCTTCGAAAATCCACAGATTTTTAGTTTTCTTGGTTTAATTCTTGAGTAAAAGTATATAGAACAATAATTTAAATGCAAATATTGTACCTCATCGAAATATCTTTCAGGACACATGAATATGGTATAGACACAGTTTTGCATTTAAGCGCCACGAAAAGAATTATCAAACATGGGCTTTTTCCAGATGGTGTACGATAACAACAAAAATTAGATACTTTGGTTCTATGGAATACCAGAAGAAAGACAAATTTTACTTGGGAGTCTAACCAGGTTATGGCGATTTATCTTTATTATGGATTACAACTAAAATACTAAGGTGTATGAAATAGGCCAAATTTCAAACTCTAGTGCGTCTGGGGATAAGGCCGTATTAATTAGAGAATATAAAGGAAACAAAGCAAATGCTTCAGCCATCGAAAAAAATACAAAAGCTTGGAGTTCTGTAAAAGTTACAGGATGGTACAATTTGGCAAATTACTGTTGGTAGAACTAACTAAAATAATGTGCGAAAAAATGATTAAAATTAGTAATGATGTAATTAGTAGAATATGGAAAACAGAAGCAAGGAGATATGACAAATTTGTACAAACATAAGAACTACTTATTGGTAATTTGTGGAACTAATGTTTTGTTACATACAAAATAGATATGTTTAGAGATTTGATATTGCATTTATCCTATTGATTGATGTAAGACCAGTACGAAGTAAGACCAATGAAATGGACGCATGCGTTGATTTAATTATTATTTTGCACAAATCTTTAGTGAAATGGAATACAGTTCCTGTCCATTTTACTAGGGCCACCCTATAATTTTAAGCTTTTGTGTTTCCAACGCGATAATTTACAAATACAAGTATAAAATTCATAAATAGCATTTACAATACCTGCTGTGCTACTTGACCTTTGCCTATTATTATCCCCCTCATGAATCATTCCGTACTGTATAGAGGATGGGTAGAAACAAGACTGAAAGGCAGAGTAATTCGTAGAATATTATTTGCATCGGTTACTATTGTAGAAAGACTATTTATCAGTTTATGTAACAACATTTTTTCCGTGTTTACGTGTTAGTGTTGCACTTTAAGTTATTACTTGTATGCGCTTTATATTTCTTCGTTATGGCTAAAAAAGGACATACCAAATGAGAAAAACTGCGTATTGAGGCATCGTTGGGTACAGGAGTGTATTCTCAACGCACAATTGCAAAAAAAGAAGAAGTATCCCGACGAGCAATGCGGCCAATCGTCTTTTTAATGAAGGAAAAGATACCCATTACAAGTTCCCGAAGAGCGTTTTGCGGCAAGAGAAAGATCTCTACTAATCGAGATGATCGACGTATCCTGCAACTAGTAACAGAAAACTGAGGCCTATCCGCCAACGAAATAGGAAATGTAACGTCTGAACAAGTAGTGCAAATATCCCCGCGTACAGTGCCTAGACGATTGTCCGAACCTGAGTTAAAATGCAGACGGCCCCTGACAAAGCCAAGATTAACACCGATGATGAAGCGAGCACTTATGAATGGGCAAAACGTCATCAACACCACACAATTGAAGATTGGCGAAACGTAAAACAAAACAACTGAATACGTAAATCAAGCGCTTTTTTTTGTTTGAACAATGTCTTGTAATGTATGTATTCAACGGTAAGTCAATTCTAGAAGCCATGACCGAAAGAGCTCACTCCGTTAAACAATGTCCGTCTGTATGATTTGGTGAAGCTAGTGTACTAAAAACAGTGAAACATCCTCCGTCAGTTATGGTATGGTCCTGTATATCAGTCGAAGCTCCTGAACCGCTATATTTTTGCCAAGGCATCATGAATAAACACCAATACAAGCGTGTATTGGAGGATGTTTTGATGCCATTTAGCAATCTTCTAGATCCGAATGAAGACCTTTACACATTCATGCACTATAAGGCACCATATCATATGGCCAAATCCATCCAAAGTTTTTTGGAAACGCACGTTCTGCCGGTGTTACCTTGGTCGGGAAATTCTGTCGACCTTAATGCAATTAAGAACGCGCGGAGTGTTCTAAAATCGCAGGTGTATTTGAGAAGAAACACTGCAAAATAGCAATTAGTAAGAAATATTGAGAATGTGTGGCAAAATGGCACTACAGTTAGACCATTAACGCTTGCATAGACAGTATGCCAAAAAGAATAAGAGCAATTATAAAAGCAGAAGGAGGCAATATAAAATATTAGTTACACAGTTGTGGTGATGTCTGTAAACAGTTCTGAATAAACTTATGCTTGTACAATATGTTTTTCATCATATATTTTAACAAAATCGGTGTTTTAGCAAGTGGCCCTAATAAATTGGACGGGGCTGTATTACACCAACTATGTGTTTTGTGGGCAAAAGGAAATGTGCGAAAAATATTGCTTATGCTATGCTTTATACAGGATTGTTGTAAAGCGTAGAAAACAAAATGTGTAAACTTTAACACAATGATTTTTGACATACAGTATTTTAGTTAATGCATAAAACTTGCCACTGTGTATATTTCTACATGTTACAGCACTATTTTATTATTTAACTAATAATAATCCAGCTTTATCATAAAGAACGTGTACTTGCAGTCGCAATTATGACATATATTATTATTTTTCAAATTCTTGGTTGCTAATTTATGGTATTTTTCGAAATAATACTAATTCACTTTAATAATTTCTTCAGGTTATTATTAAAAGTTGATATACAAGACTATAACCACAAACAATGCCGCTAAACTTAATCCGAAAGCAAATATTTATATTTGCTAGAAGCTTACGTTAGCGATTGGAAAGTGCCATCACCTATTCGCCCATGGTTTTTATTAAATCGTATATAATGAACCGGTTAAAGCATATTAGATTGTGATTTGCCCGGTTTTTGCGTTATTGAGTCGAGTCACATTCTAACACGAGATGGGCTGGTTTCACGGGACAAGTTCGTGAGAAGACCGTGTTCTCGGCAGATTGGCTTATCTTGTTTCTGCTGTGTTATTGCGACCAGCTTACTTATGCGATGTTCTTTGTACTCTTTACGGCAGACACGTTTACACTAATACCTGAAGATTGAAAAAAACAAGAGAGCAAAGATACCGCGTGGTTTGTTTCAAGATAACTTTCGTTAAAATTGCTACGTATCTAGTTTATATTTGGCTAAGTAAAAGAAGGTAAACCTATATTAATTGTTGCATACGACATTAAATGTAGTAAACTCGCCATTAACAGATAATATCATCGTTATAATGTTACTATTTACTACCATACAGAATGATAGCGCTGTATCGGTAGATTGAGCTGCTTAAATTATTTCTAGCCGCAAACATACGTCTATTTATTTCAACTTGATTTGTAACCGTTACCTGTTACATCTGCTAGCTGTTAAACAAAAGTCCCCTGTGGATTTCAGTGTAGGTGCTGCAGGTGCAACTCATCGAAGTACTGTTATGAAAGTTAAAATGGTTTTATATAGGCGCGAGGTAATTGAAAATAATTGACTCTCTGTCCAGGTTTTAAATCGTTTCGTTTTAGATTGTAACTACAAAAGATAATTAGAAGTAGTTGGGTTTAATTGGTATAATGTAACATAACTATTATTTTTTTATATCTTTTGCACCTGATATAATTGCTTGCATCAATTTAATTTGAGAAAACGCAAAAGCACGAATTATTATGATATTTTTTATGATGGTCTGTTAATTTTTGTGTTAGATGCAGTATTTCCATCGCCTATAATTTCGGTTAATTTTGAAATTTTAGGGAATAATCTCCTGTCGTTTTCAGGATACTTTCAATTTGTATAAGGTGGGCTAATGGATCTTTTAGAGGATTATTACGGACAAATAAAACGATCCAGGTCAAAAAAAATCATCTTTGTTGCATATACAATGCAGTTTAACAACAAAAATTATTTTTTGAAAATAATATCTGTTAAATGGCCACCACGCTTTTTCAAAAATTTATGAAGTCGTGGCTGAATGCTCGCTGCAACTCGTTCTGGCATTTCCTGATTTAGCGCTGTAATTTCTTGAGTAATGTTGGATTTTAAAGCCTGTCACGTTTAAGGAATATTTCGGAAAACCCTAGTTATTAAATAATCAGGGTTTATCAAAGCCGATCATTTTGGCGGGCAATTTAAAGCATCACGTCCGGATTTAAGCCGTTCATGAAATATGTTTCTTAGAGTAGCCATACAAACTCGCGCAGTACGACTAGTTTCTCCACCTTGTTAACACAGTTAACACAAGTCATTCTGTTCTACTCCAAAATATTACAATTCAGCAGGTAGCAAATTTTAGAGCATCTCCAAGTACCATTGAGTAGCTGTACCGAATGCAGCCATGTCGCACCACACGGTAATTCTCTCGGAATGCAAAGATTCGTTAACTTGTTGCGATTGTTCAGCATCTCAGTGCCGAAAATTGTTTCTATATATGGATTACGATATGTTAAAATGCGCCTCGGCACACATTATTAAATTAAAGATAAATAAATTAATAAAAGTTCTAGTTTCGATGGCTACTAGATGCATTATGTAGGGATTGATTTAGGCCCTGGATTATACCCTCGCCTTTATTCATATTCATTTACAGTGGCGTTTCAAGAAGCGTTACTACACATTGCGCCACCCTTTATATAAAGATAATTTTTGTATTGTAAAGATAACGTCCCAATTTTGATACATGAAGATAAGCAAAGCCTACGTCAGTACCTTAAGATAAAACCATTCAGAATATAAATGGGCCATCAAATTATGAGCTTCTTGAAGGAATGTCAAACATTTGCGACCGACAATATTTCACTTAAAATTGGAACAAGTAAACGATTTATGGTCACAATGAAGCCGATTTTAAATTAAGATGTTGGAAGCACGTAGATTGGAAGGGCAAAATGGTAAATTTCCGGAAAAGATTAATAAGGTCTGGACTGTAGGGTGGATGGACTATTGATTGAAAGCCATGCTTGTGCAGAGCAGCCATTGCAACTTTGCTGTTGTGAACTGGCGCATTGTCTTGCAAGAGCAACACACCCTTGATCAATTTTCCTCGACGTTTTTCCTTGGTGACCTCCTTTATTTTTTCTAATATCGCTGCGTAATATTCTCCGATTATGCTCCTACCTTTTTCTTTGTAATCAATCAATAATATCCTCTCACAATCCCAAAAAACGGTAGCCATCAACTTTCCGATTCTGACACTTTGAATTTCTTTGGCGGTGGTGTCCCCTTTTATGCCATTGCATGGATTCCTGTTTGGACTCAGGCTCAAAGTGATGAACCCATGTTTTATCTCCGGTAACAATCCGCTTCACAATCTGTGCAGGTTTGTCTCCACACAGCAAAAATTGTTTGGAGGCACAGACGCGCTGCTCTTTCTGCAGCAGCGTGAGCATTCTCGGTACCCATCTTGCACTGACTTTTGTCATACTCAGGTGGTCATGTAGGATACGTAAAATGATGGTATCTGATACTCCAACTAATGCAGATAATTGTCTTTTCTTCAAACGGGCACCTTGCAGTACAAATTTTTGCACTTTTTCGACAATATCTGATGTGGTGACCTAAACTGCCCGTCATGAGCGGGGAGCGTCTTCAATCGACTCCCGACCATGTTTAAAAAGACCATGCCACTTATAAATCATTTATTTAGTAGAGCACTGTTTCCCATAAACGGTTTCCATTTCATTCGATATGGTTTGAGCGTTCTTTCCTTGCTTTGTAAGGAACTTTATCACAGCACGGTGTTCAATTTCCTCCATAGTTTCAGTTTTCGTCCGGATTGACTTGTTTAGCAGGCAACTATTCGTAAACGACTGACGCTATAAGGCTGCAACTTAACTTATATACTAATGATGCGTCGTCAATCAGAATGACACATAGCGAGCGCCCCTATCCCCACCACATCCCCTCCATTCCACGAACTTCTAGACCTCCCCTCGTAGTCTTAAATAATGTTTTCCAATTAGAATTCCGCATTCATGGACCGCAAACGAACAGGGACTTATTGATTCTCTGTGCTGACCACTACTGAATGCAAGTTCAAATCACTTTTAACACTTAGATTTTACAATGTCTGTAAGTATACCATAATATTATTAAGGGCAAGTTCTTATTAATAAATTAGTGTTAATATTAATATGAAACCTTCGTTGGTGTTAGTACTGATAAAATTACGATATTCTTGCATTTTACCAACGCTTTTTAAACTATTAATATTAACTTAAATAATATAGTCCTTAGTATTACAATTCAATCTCAAAAATCAGCACCCATTAAAGAATTGCATTAAATTGCAAAGTGCTATTAGTAGTAGCAAGTACCATAGAAAGGTTACTATATACTTATTAGTTAGCATTAGTGGAACAATCGAAAATAGTGAATGAATTACATGCAACGGTCCTACTTTAAATGATGAAGGAAGTGTTCATATGTTATGTAAGTGAAAAGTATATATTTATGAAAAGTACCGTAGTGTATTCCGAAAGATCTGAAATTTTGCAAGATTATGACAAATTTAACAACAATTATAATATAGAATATATTGCTTATTGCTAACCATTCATTATTTATTGTTGCAGTTTATGTACGGCTATGATATACGTGACAGTTTGTATGCTCTACTCATAAATACGCGTCCTTTCTTTTAGTATTCCCAGTTTTTTTAGTCGCCGGGCAAATTTCTAGAAAATGACAAAATTTATGTTATCACATACGAGGGATGTTTCTTCAGTTTTGCGTACTGGGATGTAGAGGGCGTCACTAATCAACTTAGTTGAAAAAAGGAATTAAACAGAGAAGATTTTCTCGCAATAACTTTTTAGTTTTCGAAGACAATTATATCAATAAAATTGCCTCGCCGAGTTTGTCTCTATTTTCGGCAATGAAACACCACATCAGTCAACAATTTCTCGGCGGTCTGGAGAATTTAAACGTGAACGGATTAGTCTTAGTGACGATCAAAGAGCAGGCGCACCAAAAACGGCAGTCACTAAGGAAAATGTTGATGCTGTACGCAAGATCAATGAAGATGATCAACATATGACATAATTGGGGATTTCAAGGACGAACTAAGAAAAAAAAAATTAGTTTCCCATTGGATACCGCATCTGATGACCGAAAAAGAGAAAGCAGCTAGGGTAAATTGATGTTAAAAAGCCGCGTCAACGCCGGAAACTCTAACAACGTGTACAACATTGTTAGTGGTGGTGAATCTTGGATTTACTCAGAAAAGAAACGCCAGTTGTCTGCTTGAGTTCCAAGATGAAGAAAAGCCGACATAATCTTTTCTCGAAGTACATATCTCCAAAATGATGATCGCGACATTTGTACTTTTGTATTACTTCAAAAAACAATAAAGTCTTTAGAAGGTATCTATTGTTTTATTCCAGCTCTATACGTAAAACTTAAAAGACAACTCCCGTAATAAGGTTTATAGTAAAGGACTTATATAAAATCACTTTGTCAAGTAATAATATTTGTGTGTATAGTTCTACTCGATCCGTTTAGAAATTACATTGGAATTATAGAGGTATCAACTGCAGGCTCTTACTTTCGCATTATATGAATGATAGAAGGATGTTACATATTGCGTAATGGGATATCCTCTATAAATGAATGGATGTTATTGACAGCAACAATATTGGCGAATGTTAATAATGTTTACCGGAACACAGACGCAGCAATTCATTATATTTTCGGAGGAGATGTCGATCACAAAATGTACGGCATCATTACTAATATTAACTGCGCGCCGAATTAGTGGTAGTTGGGTAATATTTGCGACTGTATATCGGTAATAGTATCTGTGGTAACAGGATGATCATCGGCACAGATCCGTAGAATAATGAAAGCGACACATGTCTGCCGATAGAAGCGGCAGCAGGCAAACAAATGATCGACTACTATATACATACATACATACATACATACATACATACATAACAATATTAAATTAACGAAACCGGTCGCTATTAATTTCGCGGCTCATGTTTGAGTTACACAAAACGGCCAGAATTTAATGATTACCGACCCGACAATACGCGCCAGTTCTAATATTTCAATTATCTGTTCCGTGTGTCCGTCGCTACCGTGACTCTTTTGTCCGTTCGATGAGTAATGATCCTCCATATACCATTTGTTTATTTATCGTTACGTTACTTACGGCGGTGAGTCGCTGCCGTTCATACGAACCATGAACCAATACCGCATAGTACCTATAAGCTTATTTCAATAACGTTATAATTGTATTGGTGTTAAAGCTCCTGCTATAGGCAGAGAGTTCGTTTTGTCTCTATAGAATTGCTTCTAAAGTAAAGATACGAGAAAACTAATTGTAATATGAATAAAATAATTGCTCAAGGTTACACGTATAAACATCGCTTGACTAATATTCTGACGTGAATCCAGCTTATTAATTGAAGCATAAAACCTTGAAGTTAAGTCAACTTTTGTGTAGAGAAAGAGATAGATTGCTACAGGATAAAGCGTGCAGGGATATGAAAAGTCTGATTATAAGAGACAAGTTTAATTTGAACTTTGTTTCCATCCTATCGTAATCGCTAAGTTTCTGCAGTAAATTAGAATCTTTTGGTGTCAAGAAATTTATAACCTTTCAAATAAAAATTTAACGAACTGTTTGACTAGGTTATCCTAAGTATCTAGAGATCTGAAGCCATGAGAGTGTTTACTATTATTAGCTTCCTGCTATTGGCAGAGGCTATTGCAATAATAGGCGCTAATTTTTAACATATTAATGGACAGTGGTAGATTTGAAATATTGTAGGGAAATGTTTACACCGAAGTGGCTTATAAGGTTTCAAGTAAAAATTCCATCCAAATTTGCAGCTTCATGTGAATGTATATACCACCCACCAATCTGTCAAAATCACTGTCAGATATCCAACACATCGTCTCTCTTGAAGCTAAGGTATTAAAAACGTACAAAATTCAATGATTAAGAAATTATATTTTCGCGTGAATAATGAAAAAAGTTGACTAAATGTGAACTTGTATTACAATTTTAAATAATTCTATGCCCAAATCCAAACGATACATTAGATTCTTTTTCATTAATATATCATAATAGATGAAGCCTGGATACAACACCATACCTTGGAAACAAGAATACAGTTAAAACAATGGATTTCTGTTGTCTTGTTGGCCCAAAATGTTTTGAATTTGATTTCTTGGGGTTGCAAACGACAATCACCAACAGATACACTGACACGGGTCGATGCCGAATTAAAGAAAAAAGGAACCGTACTTATTCGGAAAAAACTTTTCCATTCTCCACCTATTTATCCATTATTGCAACCCCTAAATTTGTTGGGATTATGCAGCATCCATCATATTTGCCAGATCTGGCATCGACTCATTTTGATCCAAACTTGAAAAGAGAGTCTGGTCGGGCTAAATGAGGAGTCGATAATCGAAGCAAGTGACTATTTTGACGAATTTTGGAGGGATTACTTTTTATATGGATTTAAAAATTTGAACGTCGTAAAGATTAATGTATAGAAGTATTTTTTGGAAAGTCAATCTGCTGTTAAACCGTCTTCATGTGCCGTTTTTTGTGGAGTGAACATTTGGATTGGTTTGAATCAAATGTACGCAAGGACCATTACCTTTTCTTCATCATTTACGTCTGCATTTGGATTGCAATCTCCACCTTTAATTCTTTTTCCAATCGCGTGAAATGATTTTCACTAGGGAGTCTCCAATGGAGATATCTTGTATAACAGAGGTTTTTTACTTACGTCGCATTTTTACGACACTTGTGATAAATTAGGAACACGTTCATTTGGAAGCAAAAATTGCGTACTTATAATAAAATGTATTCATATGTTTGTTATAAATACCTTTTCATCACACGAATACGCATCAGTCATGAGTGCTCTATTTTCTATGCCGACAATGCTATGCTACTCCATTACATGGGTAATATTCATGCACGTGTGATGTTTTTTATGAATTTACTTAAAAAGAATCAATGTGAATATAAAATGTTTGGTATCACTGAAGTCGTTGAAAAATGTACTTTTTACCTATATGACGATCCATTAAAGAAAAAGAATTTCTAAAATTATCAAATAGAGCTTTTTGGAATCATGCTGTAAAGGCAAAAAGCACTGCAATCGTATTTTTCTACCACTACTTAGTACAACTAGATTTTTTTTAGCATGGTCACAGTACCGTGAAAGGAAAAATTAGAAATTCATATTTTCGATAACCGTAGTGATGAAGGTGATGAAAATTAATAGAAAACATATTTTCTAAGATAAAACAATTAAGTAAAATTCATAGATCATATTTGAAGTATTAAATTTGATTATATTTCCTGCAAACCTACAAGCTGTAGAAAGTTGCTAAATAGGCGAAGACAAATTACAAATATGGTCTAAAATATGCGTAGAAAAATTCACTGAAATAGAACTGTAAATGGAAAATAAGAGGGCATAATTAGAGCGTAGGACACTCGGTATATATATATATATATATATATATATATATATGTATATGATGAAGCAGTTTACTGTTATTGCCACATATTAACCGTTAAAGTGTTGTTAATTATATCTTAAATTTAAGTCTAGCTCTACTATAGTATGGTTTGTTTGGATGACAACCACAACACACATATGTATGTATGTATATAAATTTCTTTTTGTAAATTTATTTCCTTGTATGGTTTTAGTATTGCAATACGCTTTTGATAAATCAATACCTAAAAGCTAATCTCTTTTGTCTTACCGATGTATTTTAAAATATTGCATACGTTATCCACGTAACCCGTATAAAGAACACGATGATAATATGCATACCAAACCCTTGTATGAAACGCACAACATTGTAAGTTGGCAACACCGCCCGAACATCCACCGCTTCTTGCTTCAGGTAGATGAAATAGAATGGCAAGAGGAGAATAAGTCGATACGAAGCAACAGGCTGTTTTATAAACAGGACCGTACGCATATTTTTTTTTAAAAACCTGGTACATTTTAATAATGTAAGGTGAAAGGATACATGAACTCGCAACAGATTATTATTCGGGCTAGTTAATAAATAAAATTCAAATAGAGATTTCAAAATACCTATATCAGTTATATTCTTTCTTAATCTCATTGTCAATTTTATGTTACCATAATAAATCCAGAAGTAAGCTGCGTATAAATAAGTAATCATTATGAATTGTTATAAGATTAACTTTATTGTAGCATTACCTGAAAAGCTAATAATTCGCTTAGTTATTTAACGCGTAACAATACAAATTTTTACAGTAGTTATAAAATTACTTCTTATTTTCTATAATCCTTTGCTCGGATTACGTTGACTCTCTAAGTATACTGCTTGTTAATTCTTTTATGGCTTCAAGCGGAATTTTGCTCCACTTTCCTTGCAGATCCTCGATTTGGTCGTTTGCGGATGTTGGAGATTTCTACACTTTGCTCTATCCAAATGATCCCATACATATTTGATCACATTCACATCTGAACTTTGAAGTAGCCAAACCAACGTTTTGCAGATACCTTGTTCTTCCAGTTCAACAAGGTACCACTTTTCGACTCGATCAGTGTGTGTTGCATCGTTATCTTGTCGAGAGCAGAACTTTCTCGCCAATGAGACGCTGTATTGTAGGTAGTATATGTTCTTATGGGGTCTGTAAAGATCATTGTGTATAAAATCGGCTATATATTTTTAAGCATGGCCCATCTCAGCAGTTGTTATGCAACCCTAAATTTGTACGCGACTCCACCATGTTTTACAGTTGTTTATATGTACGCCAGATTGTAGTGTTCACCGATTCGTTTTTAATGTATTGCTGCTTCTTATAACTGAAACGTAAATCTCGATTCATTGGTTTACGTGATTCTAGTCTTCACTAATTCATTCTGAATAGTTTATGGTGTAAGCTACGACGAAGCTTTGCGAAATCAAATGCAGTTGTACTATGGCTTGATGCAGTGCAATAGTTATTGCCTTCTGTTTTACGTTAAGTGGCACGATCTTCGTGTTGAGTGTTCTTGGGAACAGATCCGCAAATATTTCTTTATTTATTTTTGGATGTCCTTGTCTTGGTTTATTTATGCACATGTACAGCTCTTCAACAATTTTTCGTTAACTTTCATCCTGTTCATGTAAAATGACAACTTTTTGTCTACTTTTTATAGATATTTCGGGTATATCGCAGTAATATTCAACTTTAATTTTAAATTAAGTTGTTTTAACTTGTTTATAATATTCACAATTACTTTCATTTTAGAAAGCAGTCCAACTAAATAAAGCTATCTATTACTCACAAAATTGTAATGATCGTACTATAAATAATGGTCTAATCTCTGAACTTCACTTTTATAAACATTCACAAATTCTTCAACAGTATGATGAAATAATTCTTAGTAAACTGAGGAAACCTATCTGTGTATAAATAAACATTTACGGTCCATTCACCGACAAATGTCATACCATTATAAAATGCAAATTATTCTTTAATTTTGACGGATTATATTCCGACAATATTCCCTGTGAGGTTAGAAAAATACACAGATGACCTAAAATAACAGGTTATATACAATAAAATTATAATTAGGGAATAACATTATGCCAAGGAACAATAAATGAATCAAGTATTTAAAATTTAAAATTATTTTAAATTAAACATTGATGTTTTTAAATACAATATAGCACGTTTTTAAATCCTTTATGCACTCTGGCAAATGCTTCTTGGGAAATATTATGCTATGTTTGGTTGATGTAAAATAACATGATAAATGGTACAATTGGGCAGTCTTGTGTTAGCAGCGATGTATTACAAAAACGGAGTTCACACCACACAGTTTCCGCCAGCCCGTCTTCAGTTTTTTTAAGCTGCCACCCGGAAAACATTTTAATATTTTTCAAGGTAAGAAACAAAGAAGCGTGATCTTTTCAGTTGAAATTGTTACTCTAATCATGGAAGTACTCTTTGTAAAAATGCTTTCTGCATTTTAAGCTTTTAGGATGTCAAGTTCTAAATTGGTTTATTTATTTATTTATTTTTAATTGATGCTTTGAACATTGAAAAGATTCAATCTAAATAAAGCATTTGATTTCTTCGCTTAGCTGTGACACCCGATCTGACACGTGAAAGCAACTGATAGTTTTAAACTAATAGATTTTATTATTTCATTTTTAAACACATGCTTTATTAAAGCCATAGCCAACTTAACAGAAGTTGGTATCCAGATTTTATTTGCTATAAATTAATGAAAAAAGAAAAAACTTTAAGACAACTTGAAAAAGCATGAAATTTACTTTTGGTGTTAATCCGGTACTGTCCACTGAATTCAATGCAGGTCGATTTTCGAGGGGGTGTCTCTATTTAAGAATCTGTGTACAATCCAGTCCGGTAGACAGAGTGACTGGTTCACTGTCACAGAATCTATTTATTCAAGATGAGTTCCTCAGATGAAAATCTATACAGACATTCCTTCGGGGACACAGTGCTTGATATCCAGTATTACAAGGTTGACGAACGATAAACGAACCTTCTCGACACAGCCGTTTTGCACGTTTTTCATATTTGTCGCGATCTTACAGTACGCTCACACTACAAATAATCTTGGAATCATTCCGCCTGTAAATGTAATAAAATTCTTGATACGTATTTACTGTAACAATCTTAAAGTGGACTGTTTTATTCGTACAGATGAAACTGGGTACTGAAATGGTAGCATGAGGTTTTGGCAGAGGCCCAAACTGAAAGCTAAACCCTTTCCCCGCTCTAAGTATTCAATAGATTATTAATTCCATGAACGTGGACCTAAATATCGTAAATACCTGCAGATAACATCAATAGTGACGGTTATAGTATAGATGCATATATATATATATATATATATATATATACACCTTTAATAATGAATGGTCTCATTATACGTTCTATTGTTATGAGATATTCCTTCTTACAAAGGCGTAATTAGAACGGAGAACATGGTTATTGGAAAATTATTAGGCATATAACTGGTCCGTTTGTGGGTACTATTCAATCTGGTGATGGATTATAACTTGTTGTATTGCTAAAAGATAAGTACTGAAATAGTACTCTATTTAATTGGACTTTTTCGAACCCATATCATGCAAAATAGTATTATGATACACGTATAATTAGTTCTCATTGTTTTATTCTTTGGAAATATTGTTTCACACCTTTAAACCATTGTAACTTTTTTTATAATTCCTTCATTGGTTCTTTCATACGCCATTATAGTTAGGTCTATTTTTCGTTTTAAAAATTTTCATATACAGTCATTGGCCATTAAATTAAGAATTTACAAAAGCCAATTTAAGAAATATTATTCTACATAAATATTTATTTTTGTTACTTTTGTATGGATTAGCACTTAGTATTCTGTATCATAATTATGCTGATTTATTGCTGTAGGTATGTTACAGTGTATGTACCTCTAAGAAATCTATTAATTTATCTCGGACTATAATACTGTGAAAACAAAGTATTTAGTGTATTCGGAAATTAGAAATCTCTTTGCTGCGCATCTCCTCGCATCCCCCAAGAGCTTTCACCAATTATAGGGGACATCGGACGACCAATTACCAACGTCTTCCTTTTTTTCCAAAAAAAGACGTTAGTAATTACAAGGAAAATGTTAATTTATCATTATAAAAAACCAACGAAAACCAGAACTACTATGTTTCTATTTATTATTGGGATTGTATATTATTGCTTCTTGCGGTATATGTAGTTCTAGTTTTCTGCTTCACTTTTGTATTTTTTGTGTGTTCGATTTTATTTTATGACATTTTGTTTCAATGCGTTTTGGGTCGTCTTATTAAATTAAATTTCTTTTAACATTTTACAATGACCTTAATGTATTCTCCTTCCTTAACGATTGACAAAGGAATGTTAAGATTTTGAATTACTTGCTTTATATTTTTGTAGGTAACTTTTGTTTGTTTTTGGAGATGTATTATCTTGAACTATTTCTTCAATTGACTTCTTAATGAAAGCTTCGTTGAAAGCCGAAAATTTGCGTTGAAGAAATGGAAAATTAAAGTTGGGGGCAGCGTTTTATTTTCCTGCCTGTCAAGTTTTCTTGTAGTTGGGGTTCAATTTGATGCACCATTAAATAGATTAAGAGTTAACGAAGCACTACAGCAACTGCATTCATGGTTTCGTTTAATTTGAAATGAAGTGTAGTTAGAAAGTGTTGCAAGTACATCATATTTACACACTTTGATGAATTCATATATTATTAAGCTTATAATGTAAATTAGGTTAGGCCCATCTTTGTTTGTGACACATCCTGTTTGGAATAAAATTATTGTAAGCATCCTTCTTCATACTTACAGACTTGTAAAAAGTAATTCCTGAAAAGGTGCTCAATGTAGTATGCATAAATTGAAGTAAGTATATTAAAATCAGCCGACAAATTCTTTGTCCTTTTCACATTTCTACTGCTAATTAATTATTCCAGCTGCGTAACAACCGCGTGTGTTCAATCTAGTTGGAATTTATTCAATTTACTTTCACTTAACTTGGATGGAAGAAATATTAACTTAATTGCTGTGTTTCCTACAAAAGTAGTTTTATCATAATAGCATTACGACACACATCTAATTAAAATACTTTTATGGAGATTTATGTAACGTAAACCGAAGAAATATCTATTGATTAACGCAGATATAATTGTAGATAGAATACTTCCAATACAATTATTCGAATGATATAAGAAAATCGGTAGAACATAAGTTAGAATTTTTATGAAACCTAATGCAATGCATTACGTAACACACATGTTACCCGTACCTTTATACCTTTAAAATGGAAACCAAACATAAACGGAGAAGCAGGAGTGTATGTGTATATGATAGCGGTCAGGTATACAGTACAGATACAACATCTACCAGCAGCGACTTTGTCGTAAGGAGGACAGCATCTATACTTACCAGTTATTTATTTTAACATACCAATTCATGTGTTTCATTTTTCTTATTCGAATTTCTTCAGATGCTACGGATTATTATCATTATTATTTAGTTATAACTCCGCAACGAATTACTTTATTAATAGGATGTGCTAGGAAAATTTGAACTTCAAGAAAATCTCAGAATCTGCGTAGTACAGCAACATCACGTTAAAAGTTTTACATGATTTCAAATTGGGCTTCTATTTGGTCGGATATACAAACATTGTTCTCAATAAAAATGAGTTGACTATTTCTATAAAGAAAAACTTTCTCTTAGCTTTTTCTAAAAGATGACTGACTCCATACGTTACTATGTTAAGTGTAATATTTGTAAATGGAAATTTATTTATTGCGTTGTTAGCGAAATGATAAGAATTGTAGATTTTACGAACAAAGTCGTAAATCAAGAACGTGAAACGCGTTTTGAAGGATGGACAAGCCTTCGTCGTCAAGACTATCTGCTGTCATCTTACGTTGTATGAAATTCGGTCTTTTCTGTTTAGATGCAGCTGATATGAAACGAATTCTGGCGTCTTCGTAAATGAATTTAAAGTATATTTAAGATATGGGTGCGCACCAGATACAAATCTTCAAATTTTTTTCTGGGTTAGGTCAGAAATACTTTTCTTGTGGATTGTATAATACAGTACCATGTAAGACGAATCAGTTATTCTAGTTTGTGGACGCGTCCAAGTGTTTGCGGTTTGTTTATATCTCTTACATACAATACAATAAATTTTATGAAGAAATCGGAAATATGTCACATGAAGTTACGTGGTTACCTAAAACTTGAAATTTGAATCACGTGTGTGAACGGATGCTGCTATAAGAAAACGCTGTAAATACAGCTTTCTCGTAGTATTAGTGAAATCAATTCACGAGAAAGACATGTGAAGAGGTATAAAACGCTAACAGACGGACATGTTTTTGCCTACCCGGCGTCGTCAGCGTGGTTTCGAGCAGTTTTATGCTAAACACATGTAATTCTATCGCCATGCTTAACCCTACGATACAAGTGAATATTCCTGGCGCTAACTAATGCCAAAGGAAAGAAACACTTGTCCGCAAAGTCAGACAGCGAGAAGAGGCGGGTACAGTTTCCCACCCTTCTCTCGTGCGACACTTAAGATTGCTAGTCCTGAGAGGGCGTTTTCGCACCAAAGGGCAGTGCATAGAGAAACTGCACATGTGAATGATTTCTTAGACTAATCATGACGTATTTAAAAACACATCTAAAAGAATGCCTAAAAAATAATACCAGGATAAGAAAACGCTGTAAATACAGCTTTTTCATGGTATTACTGAAAGCATTCACGGCAAAGACAGTGTGAGGAGAGAAAGAACGCTTACAGACGAACATGTGTCTGTCTGCCCGGCGCCATCAGCGTGGTTTCGAGCATCTTTCTCTACATCAGTTTCTCTCCTTACACTGTCTTTCCTGTGAATGAATCAAGCTAATATCGTGAGTAGTTGTATTTAGCAGTATTATTACATTAGGTATTGTTTTCCATATATTTTTTCGATGTGTCTTTTAATATATCATGGTAAGTCCGAGAGATCATACACATATGAAGCTAGCCAATGCACTGTCGGTACGCGCCCTCTCTACTTCAACAGTCCTTGAGCTACGTGATAGAACGTTGGAAAAGTGTACTCGCTTGTGTCACTGTGTTCTGAACGGTAAGCAGATATGTACTCCAGTGGCATTAGATAGTGCCAAGAAATACTCACTTTAACTGTTGGTGTACTTATTGTGGTGATGATATTAGCAGAGAGGGAATCTCAACAATTTGGTTGGTATTCTTTCTCTGCTCATATTGTCTTTCCCGTGAATGATTCCAGCAATACCATGAGTAGCTGTATTTAGGAGGATTATCAGGTTGGATATCATGGGCTCATATTTAGCGTTTGTAACTTACGTACTAACACGTTCATGCCAAAATAAACCATTGCTTATGTAATCAAGTGAAGTAAAGTAAAGCCTAATATTTAGCATTCAAGTTAAAGGCTAGTACCCAACATTTCCTTTAAATGTTCCTCCTATTTTAGAGAACGATTTTGTTGCAGACCCAATAATGTTGTTTCAGCAATCGTTACGTAATTTATTAATAAATATTTTACAAATGCATAAAAATATCTATCATACTGTTACTACAGCTATTACATATTTTGCGTCATATTTTTGATTAACTCTGTACACAAGAATACCGTACGTTTTTAATTAGTGGGAAACTTTTATAAGCTAACATACAAAAAGGACCGAGTACGTGAAATTGTACATTCTGGGAATTTTCATTAAACGCGTACATCTGAAATTCAATTTTAAAATCCCATTTTAAGAAACTGCCCATTGAAAACACTCACCCAAATTAAAAACCGTTCTGTAATTTACCTCCAGGTCGGTTTTATATTGTACGAGTAGGTGATAAATTTTCGAGAGAGTATCAAAATTTTTAATTAGCTGTCAAATGTGGCAAATTACATTTGGCATTTAATTATGAAATCGATACGCCTAAGCTCGTAATGTGATGCGAGAAGGACGGGCGTACAGAAAGGAGAGAAAGCGAGACACTACACCGACCATCACAGCATCACCGAGAATTGCTGCTTGAGTATTATCTGCTCGCCCACGACTTATCCCCGAAAACATAATTAATAATTAAATTTAACACAAAAATAAATAAGGTTCGCGAAATTATGTTGGTAGAAACTCATTTAGTTTTTAATTAAGATTATAGCTATTTGCTCTCGGACCGAGGAGCCACAATTTAATCTTTTTTATTCAAGAAGTGTCCATTAACTTAAATTGGGTTTGTTTTAATTTTTTTTCTCTACGTTCGTTGCCTGTCCCCCAAACCATCGACGTTGTCTTCGCTGTATCCGAGCCTTCTCGGTGGACTTTTGTGCGCCGCGATTATCGGTGCGAAAACCTAAATTAATATAGAAAGTTGTTGCCCGTATTAATTCTTTTAACGGCTAATGTTCAGACGGAAGACAAGAGGTCGCGGTAGATCGAGGTGAGCGTGCTATCTCCGGTAGATACGCCCACATTCTGTTGCTACTACTAGTCCCGCTGCGATTCTTATCGTCTAAATGGCTCATTCCAACAAAATCATTAGTGTTAGGGCTAATTTTTTATTATATTTTTTTCCTAGTAAGATTTAATAGTGCCAGTACTTAAATTTCTTTCAAACGCTTATATTTACGCAAATAAAAAAGCATACAGATAAAAGTATTGGCAATCCTTCAAACTGTAATGAAAATCATGCATTATATAGTGAAAGTTAGTTACGTAAGTTGTCTAAAGAATACTATTATGGAGGTATTGCACAAAAATTAAACAATAATTACAATGACAGATCATTCTTGGAGCTAGTGGCAACTCGAACTTTTGAAATCAGTGACAAAGTAGGAACTTATTCAGAATATCTTGCACAATGTTGTATAGAACGTTTTATAACGATGATAATTGGTTACGAATTCTTAGCATTAAACGATGGAAATAATATAAGCAGAAGATCTATGGTTGGAATAAATGTTTGAATATTTTCCAAACAATGCTTTAGTTGAATGTGTATATTCCTTTTACTTTCATAGCCGAACAGTTAAATTAACTTTCATATTCAGCTTCTAAGTAAGTCATCATCAATTTATGGATTCCACGAAAGATCAAATATTTTTCGAAAGTTTACCTCCTATCTAGATTAACTACGATGTCTGCTACTTTGATTTCTGCGGGCGCTGGTATGGTTGACTTCATTTCTGTGACTAAGATGGACGTGCTATACTGCGCAGCAGGTAGGGATAATATACCGGCCTCTGTGGCATATTTTTGCGTTTCGTCTCTGCTACATGTCTTACAGTCTTACTCTCAAGAGATCAACCTTTCCATCTGTATAGAATATTACTAAATTGGTATCTGCTGGTGAAAGTGGCGAAAAGTGTGTTGTTTTCAATTACCGTCCTGTAGCGTTACTGAATAATTCTGGTGAGGTTTTTCTGAAATGTTTGTACAAGTATATTTATGCTCAAGTTAGACTCTGGATTTCAGGTAGCCAGCACGGTTTCGTTGCTTAGCGATCTACTGTAAATGATCTTGTTACAATTACTCAATAAGATGGATATGGAATATTGGATTTTCCTCTTTGGTTTTATTCCAATCGATAAAAAAAAACAATTTGTGACGTCTGTGGGCTTTGAATCTAATTACTTGACGTCAACCTCTGGAGTTCCTCAATGAAATAACTTGGATGCACTTTTGTTTTTGATATTTATAAATGATTTATGCTATCAATGGAGCTGTCCAAGGTTGTTACACGCAAAGGACTTAAAATTATACACAATAATTAATTATTCTCAGGATTGCGGTTATTTGCAAAACCAATTTAACAATTTCCACTTGTGTTGTTCTAGCAACAAGCTAACAGTTAATGTGAACCAATACAAAATTGTCACCTACTCTCGTAAGACAATTCTATGCATCTATCATCACTTGGCTGGATCTCCTTTATCTATAGACAACTCTATGAGAGGCTTCGCCGTCATCTTCGATTCAAAGCTCTCCTTTACGGAACATATATGTCTCTAGTATTTCTGCATCGCTGAGTATCTTGGATTTCATCATACACGACCTTTTTCTTCTATAACAGCCATTGTTCATCATTGGTTTTGTCACCTATATACATCTATCAGATACATATTTTGTAACAGCTGGTGTTTAAAGTTCTTGTAGTTTAACAAATTTAATACCCATTCGATACCAAGACAACATCCTACTAGAAATATTTAATATTAATTTCTTCGAACTACGTAGAAAACAAGCTGAGTGTAAATTCTTATTTAGTTTACTTAAAAACGGCCTTACTGTCTCTGAATTGTTGAGTTAATCATTGTTATTCTTCCATGTCTGAGATCCAGGCAAACAAATGTATCTTATTTTTCTATTATATTGTGTATTATTCTTTATTTTTATTTTTAGTAATAATAGCCGGTAATGTAAATTTTCACACAAAGCACCATCTGTCTCCACACACGGGTACTTCTCATATCGTCCTCGTAGATTAGAGTCCCGAATTAAATAAAATCCGGTTTCCACGCTCTGTCGCGCGTCAATAAATTTTGTATATCCAGTCTCCTGGAATTATTGGCATTATATGAGTAATGCAACTTATTTTCGTTAAACTTCACAATTCCTCTGATTTTCAAATTAATTCGTTACTGTTAAAATGATAACGATGACTAGACAAGATCTAAATAACCTGTTATTTTACAGTATGACGTTTGTTAACGCTTTAGCTATGTTAACGACTATTATACAATGTTGTGAAAAAGAAAAAAACGAATGTAATATAATCTTCGAAATATTATTATCTCATTATTTTTGATAGTATGTCTTAAACTTATGAACGATAGTGTATATCTCTATCTTTAGTAAGTAACATAGCATTTGTTTTACATAAAGACGCCTAAAATTTTGTTAAAAGTTTTTTTATATCAAACTTGCAAGAATGCTTTTGTATACATTTTTGTAAGGTAACATGTATTGCAGTAAGACGTACGTAATATTACCTATGTTGGAATTTGAAATTACGTTTATCATGGTATTTATAAAAGGAAAACAAAAAATGTTATGTAATTTGTTAACTACAAGTAAGAAGTATGAATAGGAAATCGAACATCAATTAGTCTCTCGTTGGCACGTCACTTTTTTATTTGTGTGCCTTATACGTACTATTTAGATGCTTTCTATAGTCGCTTTCGTCCTAGCACATCAACGGTTTATTACAAACTTACACTTAATTTTACCACTATTATAAAATAAATCGAAAAATTTACCGATATACTTTTTCACTGTGTTAACTACTTGTCGTTTTCTATTCTTCCATACGTTTGATGTATTTAATTACATGTTCACAAACTACAACAGAATACAATGGTAAGACAATCAACTACCTTCCGTCAAAAGCAGAAAGGAACTAATGCAAATCCAGTCATCCATCAACAGTCACCGCAAACAATCTTCAATCCTACTTTTTACATTGCGAATAGCGAGACGTACTTAATTCGAACCTGGCATGCTGACAAGTTTGACTGGTCTATACGTATATAGATGGTAAGTCCAGAATACGTGGGGCTATTGAAGTTTGACCTTAATTATTTTGAACGTTTCACATATATAACGAAAGGCACACCTCTAATGTGTCTAGCTTATAATAGGTGTTCACAAAAAAAGGAAAACGAAGTGTAATTATTAGTTTTCAGATAGGTACCAGCTAATAATTTGTTGGAACTAGCATTTTGGAACAAACAACTAGAAGTTTTCTCACCTTGTGCGAACTTTTTGACGATTATTGTATATAAATGATAATCGTTACATAACTACTGAGCAAGCAATTACTTACCGTAAAAAATTAAATGGAAATGGTTATTAGTTGGTTGTTCATACGACATTCGACGAATAATTATCCTAAAAGCAACGTCATCGCTGTGCGAGCTGTTTAATCAACACTAGTTACGCGATGAGCGCGCCACAATACGGATAAAGATCGAACTCAAGGGTGTTTGCAAAAAGAAAGCGAAGTAAATCGAGCGCCAATAATAACAATAATACGGCCATCAATTTCATATCAGATGATGGAGATAGATGATACGATTGGTTACAAGCGCCTTTTTAATACGGCGGCGTATGTTTGCTTGTGCGTGTATAGATGCAAGTGACGTTGTTTTATTATTCATTACAAATAGGAGAATGTGCGCAACCATTACCAATACTCTATCAATGACAAGTACACAGTTAAGATTGATATGTAGGCATGTGATTATTAACTCATTTTTACTATTGTGCATAGTTCACAGTGTAGATGATCTCCCACAAAAATTCCCGGTTAACCGCACCTTAGTATTTAGCTAAGATATTAATACAATAGTAAATTCTTGAGTAAAGTTTTTGATTAAATAAAATTGCTTGCTGATATGAAAAATAAATTTGGCAAAGCAAATTTATGGGTATAGTAATATGTTATTTAGTGTGAACATGTTGACATTCACGTTATGTTTGCTTATGCAATTTAGCCACATACTTTTATCCTTATAGGAAAGAACGAGAAACGTTTATTCGCTAAAAATGTTCAATTATTACTATTGGTATAGCAATTTAAATTTATTTCCTATTTTGTATTTGAAATATATATAATATTTATGGTTAAAATAAATATGTAAATTAGTTATCTATGTTCATGAGTCACAGCCAAAGCGTAGGACGTGTATACATGACTACAATGTATACGTATTTCCGAAGAATTGATGTATTTACAATATTTACGGGCAAAAAGTAACTAATATCTATAAAAACATAAAATAACGTGCAAGTTTTCAAATAATTTTTTGGACTATTTAGTTTCTGCTCTATAAATCGGTAAAATTTTACAGCTTGAAGTATGGCAAAATAACAGTACCAAAACTACCAGGACGGAACCGTCTTAGGTAGAAGTCCATGATAAACATTTTGATGCAAAATAAAATTCAATTTCCTGTACTTACATTATTTGAGACTAGACCTTGTAATTGAATACGTTCCTCTACTGGATTGATAATTCTTTAAGTGTTCGCCAAACATTTCAGCTAAACCTAATCTAACTGGACTTGATAAACTAGTTTTCTCCATAGTTATTTCCAAATCTGAACTACATTTAATACAATGTCGCCATGCTGCTTAATAAGTGACTTCATCAATATTTTCAAAACTTGAATAATTGAGAAATATAAAATAATAATATACAGCAATGGTAAAAAGAATATTTAATACCCAGTAGTTTTCAAAAAGAAACGAAATCTTCTAAGAAGAAGGTACACAGAGAGACATATCAAAATAAAATATTGGCAGTATAAAATTTACCTAGATTGTGACCGTAGCTGCAAACACACCGACAAATATAGATCGTAGTCGTCCAGCATTGTAATTAATTTCACAGTAAATTTCTAACTAGTCACGTCTTTGCTGTGTGACGATTCAAGATTGTGCCCTTGAAAGAGACTGTCATAATTAATGCAAAAAGTGGGATAGATATCATCAGATTTCCTCAAGAAATCTTTTTTGAGCTCGTTCAAGTAGTAACTGCTGACGATGGCTGGTAGCGTATTGGGCAGCAACTGTATCACCTGTCTCACAACGATCAAGAAAGTGGTAACCAGCTTTCAACAACCAGCGTTAGAAACAAGCTTAGAAAGCCAAAATAAAAAATCGAAGGATTCCAAGGCTGAAGCAAAAAGAGCCTTAATACATAGAGAAAATGACAGCAGTACGTTAAAGAAAGAGCAGACCAAATTTCTCAACTGACATAGAAAAGCAAAAGGTCGCTTAACATGAACGATCCCAGAGATGCCATTGTATTAAAACTTTTAAGGGAGCTTAGGTATCAACATCGTATGATTAATTGCCTCATTTCGCTTAATATAGTGGAAAAGAACAGCCAAATTGAACGCCCACTCATAAATCCATGTTAGTGAATAGCTGTAGACTTTCCCAAAGAAGTTTTAAATCCTTAACATAATTAAACAATATATTAAATTACTCTCTCTGAAAACTGAAGGAGAGTACACGTATTAACAATAATAAAGGGTTCGTATAGAAATTAGATGGATCATGTCTGCAAGCTGTGGTCGCTTTTTTTAAGAAATAAAGAACTAGATCACATGAAGCAGTTGAGGATAAAATTGTTTGGTAACTTTCCAGCTTTAATGTTCGAACCCCCACTTGTAACCAACATTACAAGTTGGGTTGCCGATATATTGAATATCCTAAAGGTATTTTCTGTAGTTTCTACTATCCTTTCTGCGTTTGTCTTCTGTAAAATTCTACTAACGTACTGCGCATTAACACGTTTAAAATACAATTCTTTCTTGCATCCGTTGTTTCATCTATCGTCAGCCATATTTTTTGATCTTTTAACTCTGCCTTTATTTCATCCGTAATCTTGTTTTTACCCAATGAATATTATACTATCTCGTTGGTACACCATGTTCCGCATTTAACCGGTGTTGTTTGTCGTTAACATGTCCTTTACATACAAATATACTGTACGATAAAATGTTGACATTGTAAACAATACATTTAATAATAGCGTCAGTGTATTCTAATGTCGGAAATTAGTTAAGAAATCTATTAACACTCGTCGAACATAACAAAGAACGCCGCCGTATGAATCCTGACTTCGGATATGTCCGACCGCTTTCGAAATATATCATCGCCACCAATAAGTGCGCACTCACTTGTGCAGGCTTGGTAACAAATATAGAAGAAACAAAGGCTACCATGAACACATTTGTTAAACCATAGCGAAAGAAATAAACTACATATAGTTGCAAGTAACAGCGACGTGTAAACTATTTACTATTTATTATTATTTAACTATTCTTAATTGACGTCTAAATATTGCAACAATACGCCTCGTTATGCGTGTCTTTCGTATTATGTATTAGACACTATTCTATGCAACCAAAAAAAAGAAGCCTTCAGTATTCCGGTGAGAAGATAATGCCAATTCAGGTGTGCACAATAATAAGCCTGAAAAACATGTACCATTACAAATATCAAAGGCAAATTAATGATACAAATCGAACGAACACAGGTCTGACTGCCTGTCAAGTTAACTTCTCTCTGACAGGCATGAGAACATTCCTCGAGTTTTGTGCGGGAGGACAGTATGAATGGGAACTAAACTAACTTCGGATAATACCTTGTATACCTGACCATATACTTTTACTTCTTTTGTACAGTTCAAATGCACGAACAGTTCGGACATTCTTCTCCTCTGTGATGTACGGTGGGACCCATTTGTCCAGAATAAAACCTAAGGTACTTACGACATACATACAAGAAATAGTTTCGTTTAACGAGCGATTAAAATTTTGAATGCAAGCCTCACATTTATCACGTGGAGTAATTCAAACGAAAGGAACAAAGGGACGGAACGTTTTCCATCAGTTTTTCAACCATTCAACGTTCGGCGATGTATGGAAAATGGATAATGATGTTGTTATCGTATTTATACGTTAATTACTTATGCTTGTGCTTCGAGCGATCGTCTTGATTTACAGAAAACAGTTAATGAAAACAGTCTATGAACGTGACAAATCGAAAATTACGTCCTTTTCACTCTGTTTCTAATACACATACATACTACCTCCATCATCGTCTTTCTCTTACAGAATGCTAACTTCACTGCAATTAAAATAGTCAAAGTGAATAGAAGAAACAGAAAGGCAGGTATTTATTCCATACAACAAGCGTTGCTTGTAATGTGCGGGAATAATTTCTCGATACCGTTAGTTATTGGTCAATACACTCCATGTTCTATGGAAATTGTTAATTGTATTATTGTATTTAAATTTCTAATCGATTAGCTGTTGCTTTCAGGATTTATAGAACATTCCTATTCAAACTATTTCGATGTTATGCTAATAAAAGATACTTTGAAGTTCTCCTTTCAATATTTCTACGGTTCTAAGAAACAGACACCATCGCATATTATTGTCTCGTTATTCTTATTTTACATTCGAGATGAATGACTTGAGGAAGGATCACAGTATTATTGTCGCTTAGTCCAGGGTAGGCGATCGAATTGTGTACATATGTTTAGCAGTAATTGACGATTTTCATTACCGAGCCCCTGTAAAGTTTGTTTCTCGTACTAGATATACATCCAAAAAGTACAATATAAAGCCATGTTATTTATAGTTAAAAAAAACAAATAGAAATGACGATGTACAGAACAGTATTCAGACTAACTCTCACATTTGGATGTGAAACTTGGCCACTCAACTGTCAAGAAAAAAATAAAACTTAAGCCGTAAAGACGAAATATTTAAGAAGAGTAAAGAACGTAACCAGAAGGAACTGGATAAGAAATGAACAAATCAGAAAAGAGCCACAAATTGAATGAATAGAAAGGTATCTCGAATAAAGACAATTAGCATGGTGGAGACATCCACAAGGGATGGACAGTACAATTCAGGCCAAGTAGCTTTAGAAAGCAAAGATACAGAAGAACAAGTGGGAGGCCGAATGAAGCTGGGATAAAGAAATCCAAAATTTTAGATAGGGAAGGAAACACTTTTGATGAAGCTGAGAAAACTGCAAATAACAGAGAGGATTAGCAAAAGTTTGTGAAACGCTAGGAAATAAATTTATTTTATCCCGACACCTAACACATAAAAGGGTCTTATTGATTATGTATAAAGAAAAATTCACTAATATTATAAATATCTATGCAAAATTTGAGTATAAATGCCACATTTCATATGAAAACAGATTATTATTATTCATTTGTATATTCTTTATTAGCTAAAGAGCCTGTTTTAAATCTAAGAAGTTATTGTCGATTGATCTCAGTTACTTGATAAGTAGAAGATTGGCAATAATAGTTGTGTCGTTGCTGCTACCATCAATTTTCAATCCTAGAGAATGTTATGATTCATAGATAGTGAGTGATTTAAAGGCAGCGAGATTTCTTCGTGGTGAGGTGGAAAGTGTTTACCTCATTTCAGTATAGTCCTGGACAAAAACGTTTCACTAAAACTTGGAGTATCTCACTTTTTAAACAGTGTGACCGGGTAGGCACCTTCTTAGGTGTGTAAAAATTCTTCAATTCTCAGTTTTCTCCCAGCGAGTCAGGTGTTTTATTTTCTTTCCAATGTTAAGAAACATTTTTATGAATGTTAAAAGAAGCTATGATATACTATTTCTTATAAAATAAAAAAACTTCTACTGCCCTCCCTGCTTATTCTCCACTATCCCTTATTTTATTTTCCTCCACCACAAAACTAATACTGATACTTGGTCCTTAGTTGCAATGTACAGGTTTTCCACGTAGCATGTGCATTAACAATTTTAGCATATAGCATCTTAGCCTAGTTTTGAAAATTTGTAACAGGAAATAAGCATGTCTGCTCCACAACGGTTATATTAGAAGTCATAACCACCTTCGATATTTTTGATGAAATAATATACTTTTTATTGCCTCTTTAAATTTCTATAGATTTTTGTGTAATGATTTGTGTTTAGACTTGCAACCACTAAATTAACTGGTTTTCAGTTATTTTGGATTTTGGGTTTACTGTTGTTTTCTCTTTTACAATATACTCTTTAAAATAACGTTAGAAATACAGTTGAATGAATTTATATCATATTTATACCGAAGACAGTCGAAACCTAGTACTTTCCAATAATAACGCAACATTTAGTTCATCGCATACAGAATTTTAAGATCGAATTAATGGTTAGTCAGTTCAATGAAAACGATTTTTCTTAATTGAACGGACTGTATATGGGTATACCATTCATGCATTTTGCTGCAAACTTCTTAAACTAGGCAAAGGTGTAAATTACTAAAGCTTTTGATGAGCATATTGCGTGGAAAACCTTGTATATATTACTATTAATGATAAGAAATGCCATTAAAAGTCATCTTGCTTGAAAATACTAATCATTTGATTTGACAGGTTGCTGCACCAGAACTTGTACACCAGACTATAAGCGTGACTAATAGTCTCAAATGCATCGATGCATTCGTGACTTTTAGCAAACCACTAGATGGAATAAATTATTCATTGGCTCATTGCTGCAGCTGCTTAGTGTGTGGTGGTTGAGGGATGTCTGAGCATAGTCTGCGAAATTTTGGAAACACGGCTTTTGTTTGGGAAACTAGTCCATTTAGTTTTAGTTTTTATAAAGGGTAAAGTTTACAAGTTCTATTAAGTCACGATACGTATTTTTAAGAGAACCCCCGTTTGGCCTAGCAATAGCTGAATTGTTGCAATTGTATTTAGGACTACCCTCAAAAGTGCTTCGTTAATACGTTTTTCTAATCGTTTGCTGGCTAGTAACAATGAGAATGGCTGTTGAAAAGGTACAAGTATTCAGGTATAGGCAAAAGGTTCGTTTTAGAAGCTGCAATCGCGTCCATATATAACCTGAGCTTCTTATTACCTAAATCGCATTTAATATAGTTTTCAATTTTATCGTGTACAGAGCCTACATGATTTTGTAATTTTGATGGAGATGGAAATTTCTCTTTGGAATTGTGTGTATCCCAGGAATTGCGAAATTATTTTTAAATATGCAAAACAAAAAAATTAAATAATAAATTATCAGGTTTTTCGTGACGTTTTCTATCGGTGTTGTTCACCTTTGGTGTGTTCTCCACGTCAAGTTTGTCCCGACGTAATTAATATTTATCGCACATTGAACACATTAGATTTACGCCATGGTGCATCAGGTCGGCAACATTCTTTTATAAACTTGTGTACAGTCTCATGTTCCCTAAATACGTTTCTAAGAAATGCCTATTGTTATCCCCCTCATGAATCATTCTGTGCTGTATAGAAGATGGGTAGAAACAAGATTGAAAGACACAGTAATTCGTTGAATATTATTTGAATCGGTTATTATTGTAGAAAGAATATGTATCTGTTTATGTTCACTTTAAGTTATTGCTTGTATACGCCTTATATTTCTTCGTTATGGCTAAAAAGGACATACCAAATGAGAAAAACTGCGTATTGAGGCATCGTTGGGTATAGGAGTGCATTCTCAACGCACAATTACAAAGAAAGAAGAAGTATTCCGACAAACAATGCGGCGAATCGTCTTTTTAATGAAATAAAAGATACTTACTACAAGAACCAGAAGAACGTTTTGCGTCAAGAAGATGATCGACGTATTCTGCAACTAGCAATTGAAAACCGAGGTTTATCTGTCAAAGAAATAGGGAATGTAACGTCTCAACAAGGAGAGCAAATATCAACGCGTACAGTACGTAGACGATTGTACGGAGCCTCCTGAAAAAGCCAAGATTAACTGATGATAAAGTGAGCACGTTATGAATGGGCAAAACGTCATCAATATTACACAATTGAAGATTAGCGCAAGGTAAGACAAAATAATAAATGAATATCTAAATCAAGCAAAATTTTTTGTTTGAACAATGTCTTTTCGTTAATGATCGTATTCAGCGATGACTCAAAACTAGAAGCCATGACCGAAAGAACTCAGTTTGTTAGTTGGACGTCTGAACAAATGGTAAAGCTAGTGCACTAAAAACGTCAAAACACCCTCCGTCAGTTATGGTATAGTCCTGTATATCAATCGAAGGTCCTGAACCTCTGTATTTTTGCCAAGACACCATGAATCAATACTAATATAAGCGTGTATCGGAGGACGTCTTGATGCCATATATCAATGATTTAGATCCAAATGAAGGCTCTTACACATTCATGCACGATAAGGCACCATGCCACATGGCCGATTCCACACAAAGTTTTTTGGAAACACACCCGCTGCCAGTGTTACTTTATGTATTTGAGAACGTGTGGAGTGTTCTAAAATCACGTGTGTATTTGAGAAGAAATACTACAAAAGAGCAATTAGTAAGAAATATTGAGGATGTGTGACACAATGACCCTACAATTAGACATACCATTAACGCTTGCATAGACAATACGCTAAAAAGAATAAGAGCAATTGCAAAAGCCAAAAGAAGCATTACAAAATATTAGTTATATTAGTTGTATAGTACGTCTATAAACAGTTCTGAATAAGCTTATGCGTGTACAATACGTTTTTCAATATATATTTAAAAAGAAAGTTATTTTGGCTAGTGGCCCTTATAAATTGGCCATAGACTGCATATTCTATACAAACCAACATTTTATTAATATTAATTTTATTGCGCACAGGAGCTACAGGATCTTGCAATTTTGATGGAGGTGGTAATTTTTATTTGTAGTTGTATGTATCCCACGAGTGGGGAAATTATTTCTTAAAGAGCAAAGGAGATAGTATATCGATGTTGTGCACCTTTAATTTCTTCTCTATGCTAAACCCATACAATGAAGGTTTATCGCACACTGAATATATTAGAATACGCGTCATGTGAGTCGGGAAACTCTGTTATAAATATATATATCCACACCAAACCCGCGTTTTTTAGTAAGTTTAGTAGTGTTTGTATAGTGAAACCAAATTATCTGTAAGTAGATATTTCTTCCGCGTTTATTATCGAAGCCATGGCAGCTATCTTTGATCACCCGTAGAATTTGACCTAGTGTGTGGTATACGTTTATCTCTTTTCTCAATCTGAATTATTTTTTGTGCAATAATTTCTCTTTGAGAGCACTTGAAAAGAATGTAGTGGGTGTATTACTTTGCGCGATGAATACTGCAAGTTTCTAGCGGTCTAGCAGAGTAAATAAGCGGAAAAAGTTGTTTGATATTTTGCAAATTCTGCTAATATATAGAATAAAGTATATAATTGTTTGTATAACAAATTAGCGTTAAATTATCTAAAAAGATTTACGTCATACATGTACTGTTAGTACATTCGCCTACCTACCTCCGCCATACCCCGTATTTTCTCCATTCGTAGTAATCATTGCAGGTATGCACCTTTTTTCCAATTCTTCGCAAGCCCGCGTCTAATACTCCTAATGATGTATTTTTAAAAACTCTTCCCCTTTCTCCCCTCCTTGCCAACCGTTTTTTCCGTCCAATCCAGCTGTAAGGGCCGTACGGTTTTCGAATTACGGTGCGGCCTGATGGCTACCGTCCGACAATACCTCACAAATGACAAATGAAATACGCAAATGAAGAATTGTCGAACGTGTGAATGGAGATCATAATGATCCTCGACCGCATCATCGTCGATGTCCTTCACGTTCTTCGTCGTCTCTATCTCTCTTTCGTCGAGGGAATTCTCGCCTCCGTCCGCGATTGTCACCGTCTAGGACCAACCGCCGGTAACGAGATATTGTCCGGCGTCGGGACGCCGCTCGCGATACGGGACCTACGCTTGCGTCCCGTTGACTTGAAGCGAGCGAACGACGGAAGAGTTTTATATATCATTATAAACGACGGGCGGAAAAAAGTTCAAACAAAATTATAACTTTACCCTCCTCGGCTTATCTATACTTGCCTAACGAGAACGGAGAGTGTGTGGTTGGAAATTGATTCTAAGGTCAATTGACTTCTTTTATGCAATGTTTATATTTGAATTTAAAGTATCCTCATGCCTCATGCTTTTAGACTGCTACAGATTGATATAGTTTATGAAACGATCAGCATTAAGGGAAAAGCTAATAATCTAAAAGTTGATTGTAATTAATCCCCAACTCCAATAAATATATTACTTAATACTTGCTTCTATTAAAGTTATAAACTTAATTTCAAGTAGTGCGGTAGTAAATCAGGATCCATAACTCACAATTAAATTCTTGGGATATCGATGTAAAAATATTGAAGCTACGCGATCTTATTGTTTTTTGTGCAAAGTACTTTTAGTGTCTCTGTAAGAAATTCTTGGCCAACAGTGAAAAGGTTTGCTTAGGAGAAATATGTTTTATTTTTCAATACAAATTCCTTAAACTTGAGTACATTTATTCCAACGATTTTCCGATAATTCAATGTCATTATTAAAGTGTGATGCCGGAAAGTGTGCAGGAAGGAGTTGGAAAGCTTGTCCATCGATATGGCAGATGTATCAATCTTCATTGTGATTACGTAGAAAAGTAATTAAGTTTGCACATAACTTTTGGTAATAAATCCACTTTGTTATTTACACTTGTTTTCTTTGTGTGAGCTATCGGAAGTTGAAAAGAAACAGCCCTCGTACATAAATTTAGGAGTTCGAGTTCTGTAAAAAAATGAATGCAAAAGGTCGTTCTGAAGACAATCACAACCTTATATTACAAGTCGTTTTTAAAACTCCGATAAATCAAAGTTTGTACATACTTTAAAAATTTGATATTTTGAAAAGTGCCTAGATTTCAGTCTTTAGTTTTAGGGATAGCTAGGAGACGATAGATGGTTTGCTTAAGTTATTTCGTTTAGCGGTGAATCAGCATTTACATTGAATGAAATATGAAGTTCTCAAAATGGTAGGTAGTGGGCGCTGATGAAAATCCGTACTTCGTCGTTGAAGCTCATAACCACTATTACTTTAAAACTACTGTCTGGTGTGGAATGTTTAACAATAAAATTCTAGGCCGTTATTTTTTTAAAGGGAGCTTAAATTCCGAAAATATTTTTTTACGAAATAGTTACTTGGTTATGAAGAGAAATATAGCTCATGGTGCTGTAGCCCATAGCGTAAGAGATGTTGGTAAATTTTAGATGAACTTTTTCTAAAGAAGAGTGTTGATCAATATTTTAAGTATACATAGCCGCACCGCTGGTTGCATCTCACACCGTGCCACCATTCTCTAACAGGATACCCTAAAAATCTGAAAAAATACCAATTAATATAATGTGCAGTATTGGGTATCATTTTAGTATCCTAAAATTGGTATTACTTTTATAATTTAAATTTTAAGGTACAAATGTAATGTCTCTTGTATTAGCAATAGAACAGGTGTAAAAATAGCCTTTATTTGTCAGCGTAAATTTATTGTTTCACCTCCTAAGAAAGCTATTGGTTATAACAAAATAGTAAGAATGAACGAAGAAGTTCCCTTTAAGAAACATAAACTGGCAAGCCTAAAAGTGGCTAGTTTTTTTTCAATCCTATAAATGTACATAAATCAACGAGCGTTACGATCATCTAACCACTTTTCTCCATTTTAGTTTATCCAAGGGTCTTTTTTCCAGTCATTTACTGACATTTTCGATAAATCACTCTTAAATGTCTCTAGTCGCTTCCTTTTTGGATGGTCCAATCCTTCCTTTATTCTCCGATCTATAAACTCCGTTTTGGGGCTCTATCCTCCTTCATTCCTAGAAGATACCCTGGTCATCTTATTCGTAGGCTTGTAACTTTTTGGCTAACTGTCGATCGGTTTTTCCTCTAGTTGTTCATTTGTTTTTCTTCTTCATATTCTCTCCTCATCATGTTCGTATAACATTTCACTTTTTTGTTCGTAAGGGCAACACAGATATATCCAAACATATTTTTGTAGCTTCTAAACTTTGGTACGAATACAAATAGTGGTGGATCAATACGTATAAACGATAATGTATCTTATGTGAAATCTGTAGGCTGATTTTTTGCCAATGGTTTGTTGTGAGGAAAGAAGGTAGGCTATCATATGATTCTGTGAAGTAGATGAGAGGCAACAGTCGTTTCTCATATCTTATGATTATCTAATGATACAGGGGCATGATTGAAGAGGCTATCGGTCTGTCTGTGATATTAGGCTAGGGTGCAAATTTCGCATTTGCTTTCAACGGTCTAAAATATTCGCCTCTGTATAGACAAAAATAATTATTTCTGGTTGTTCCATAAAGAACAAGAATTTTCAATTAAGTTAATATGATGTGTAGCATGCCCACTGCAATTACACTTTTCAAGTTTTGCTGAATGATTTTCTTATATATACCTTTCTTTCTACAATCTAAAATAGCTCTTTCAAACCAAAATAAGAAACTGTGCAATGTATATAGTTGAAACCAACACAATCCTTAGTATTGATAAAAACGTGGGTGATACCGTATTTAATCCTGAAAACAATGAATTAACACATCAACTTACATCAAGTATGAAAAATTCCCGAACTAAACCCGAGCATTGACATTAAATTTGTTCTGAAAAGTAGGCGTCGCAATTTTGGTTTTGCGTGGCTATGAATACCTATAAAGCTAAATGGTAATACATAATTTCCTATTTAAAATAGAATTAATTCGTTGGAGAAATTAGGATTACTTCTACCACAAAATTTCCTTAATTCAATAACAGAACATGCAGAGACACCTCGACCATGTCTAAATGAATACTGCTTAATTTCTTTTTACAAATTTTATACGTTGTTTGTAATATCTTGATACAATATACCTGCTTCTCCTGGAAATCTAAAACGGGATCAGAAGGCGAAATAAATCTAGAAACCGGATATGTTTAATGGTATCTGTAATGATTTTCCTGCAAATTTCAAACATTGTCGTCAAAAACGCAATACTCAAATATACGCGATCTTTAAACGAAAAAGAACGGGATAAACATTCATATGATGCAACGAACGAAAAAAGAAGGCTTATATACATACATAAAACCGACCGAAGACATTCTTTCCTGGTTTTGATTGATTTATAGGATGTAAATATTGGATGTATGCGCGAGCGAACACGAAACCAAAAAGGAAAGAGAAACGAGACGGGGAACGATTCGAAAGAGAGAAAATGAAGAAGGAATAAAAATAAATGAAGAAGGGAAGTGAATAACAGAAGAAAAAGAAGCGAATTGCGTTATGTGACAAGAGACGGCGGTGTGGGAGGCTTCCAGCGCAGCGTGAAGCTGGGGTCCGTCGGACTAGCCGGCGTTCGGACCGCGCCGGTAAGGCAGATTCTCGTTCTACCGCAACGGCATGGCACACCAAGATGATTGATAATCACCTGGTGTAACCATCGTACTGACGTCACTTCATTAACTTAACGTAATGAAATACCGTAGTTTTACTAATTGAATGTCCATGTAGAGCATAATAGGATTCTCATACCGCCGGTGCAATGTACAGAACTTGATTAAATTAATATTATAGACGAACGCTGGCGCTCCGGCTGGTTCGCGGCTGGATAACTGGATGGAAACCTGCTTGGTTTCGGGCGGGGAAAACAACGCACATGGCGCGTACATCGCATGGGCAGAACTAGCTCCGTCAACGTCAGGTTTAATATCTATACTTGATAGTATTTTGAGACGTTATTCTAAAATTGGAGATAGCTTTGCTATGGGATCTTTTTAACAAATTCAACAAGTTTTGGTTTGTTTAAGATTCAAAGCTGACATCTAAAAAATCGCAATTGTTCTTTAGCAGATGCATTTACTCACAAATCAAATAAAATATGAGACAAAAAATTGCTCGTTGATAATAAACACTAAACACTCTCAAAGAAAGGGTAATCCATTATGGTTGCCATGCGTTGGATAATTGCAATAGACTAAGGGCAGAGCATTTTTCTATTCATCTGATGTTTTAATGCTTTTGTTCCTTTTTAGTTAAACAATCTAGCTTATTGGATATTTTTATTTATGTTAAAAAATAAATACTTCCATTGAGTCGAGCAGTTTATAATTAAAATATAACACGAAGTTGAAGTGCTGTACGTAGTAGATCCAAAGTTCAGAAATTAGTTTAACAGGATGTACTGCCAGTACGACCTGTAGTCTAGTAACTATTCCTAAGCGGTTACGTATACAAGCAACCACACGTGTAAACATTTGGCTTTTCAAAACTATCCTAGACATGGTCTATCGGATTAATGTATGGATTTTCACCAGATAGGTGATGTTTTTGTAAATTAACGTTATTTTGTTTACAATATAAATCCATGCGGCTATTACATCCTTTTCTAAGGTCTGGCAAGAGAGGACCTTCCTTTACTTCGATAGCGCGCTTGGTTTGTGTTTTTTGTATGTTTTTTGAAAGTAGCTATCTTAGTGGTGTCGTGCAAAGGGGTGACTCACATGCAACGTGTTGTGATCGAATTTTTAGTGAAATCTGACGAAAACCCTCAGAAATCATTCGAAAATTGAAGATGGTGTACCGAAACGAGTGCATGTCGAAGGCAAGCGTGTATGATTGAGCGAAGTGGTTCAAGAAGTGGTGTGAATCTTTGGATGACGATTCGCGTGAAGAAGCTCCCATCACCTCTCGTACCAAACCAGAGCCTAAGCATTCATGCGTTGTCTAACGAGTTAAACATCAACAAAGAAACCGTTTGCAAGGAGGTTAAGGAAGCTGCAACTGCGGTACTGAAAGCGTTAACTTCGGAAGATTACCAAGGATGCTTCCAATCGTGGGAATAACGTTCGAATCGTTGTGTTGAGTTAGGAGAACTACTGTGAAGGTCAATAATAAAATTTTGCTTGTGTTTTTTTAACAAATTCCCCAGACTTAATTGCCACAGCTCGTATATGCTTACGGAGTTGTCTTCATATTTCTGTCCTTGCTTAACACGATGGTACGCCAGAACGTGTGGTCCCCTTTTGGGGTGTATGCTTTTCTCTCGAAGTTTTCTTCTTGCGAAAGTTTTTTAAATTCCTTCCGGAATATTACGCCAAAAAATCTATATGAAACTAAAATTTTACAATAAAATCTTCATAATAAGGTGCTTGGATGGTGTCCAAGTATTCCTTTTTCTGCCTAATTTTGGTCTCCTGATCAAATGACCAGCGTTATGATGCTGCTGTACCAAGAAAAAGATGATTAGCTTGTATTAAGAATTTCAGCAAAGTAATATAACAAAAAAGATGTTTTCACATTATTCATCTGCTAACTAAAATGTACCAATAGGTTAAGACAACAGCGTTTGCCGTTTGCAACTTAAAAGCATTTGGAACATTAATCACGCGTTCTATTCGGAAGTTGAGAGCAGTATTAGCATTGAGTAGATCAGACTAGTCAGAGTTGCACCAGGATCGACTTTATTTGCTTATGTTAGAGGAACAAGAGTCTGGTTTAGAATAGTATGACTGAAAACAACTGGCGTTGGAAAATGTAACTAGAAGGAGGTGTAAAATTAGGTCTATACCTCAGTTCGCTAATGCCGACTTTATTATAACCAATGCAAAAAAATTGAGAAAATTTAACTTAGCAGCTGATATTCCATAGTCAATAGGCTTCACCTAGAGAAAAAAATTCATGAACACGCTCCGGCCAACTCATCGGCTATTGAGACAATAAAACTAATCCACATAAGGTACGAATTGGTACTTCATCCACCATATTTACCAGATTTCAGCTCCGTGACTTTTTCTGTGTACCAACTTGTAAAAATTCACGTTAAATGAAGATCTCATTACTGAAACAGTGGCTTCAATAAATCCTGTTTTTAGATGGCCTATTTGGATTGGAACATCTCCGAATTTAGGGTATATGGTTATAACTGGGTCATGTCGAGAAATAAACTACTAAATGCATAGCAATTGCGTTGCTTTCCTTAGCACATCACGTCATTATCCTCTTGTAACTTTTGCTTCTACCTTCATTATGAAGAGTAATTATTGCAACATGTTTAACTGTATTTTACCCACATTACGTAAATAAACTCAATACAATTGCAAATAATACTTGTTATAATGCAATGCAATTAAACTACCACCTAAAGGCCATGCAACTTAGATTTATAATATTTATAAATATCTTATAAAATTTACTGAAAATATTTCTTAAACATCTTCATTAGAATATCTAGAAATTTATATGTTTACGCTAAAACAAAAAAAGAAAGATTTATATTGGCTAGTGATGCATGATCTTTTTAAAGTTTTGCTATTTTTGATGCTGTGGGTCGTCTTAAACTTATGGGCGATAGCATATATACGAAATAAGATATAAAGCTTCAACCGTTTCGTTTCAGTAAATATCAATTAATCGGACCAATTCGGCCATTATTAACATTCCTTTACTTTGATGGTAAGTACTTAAGTAGTTAAAACTGAAACAATCTGAAACTATCTTAGAAATTTGAACTAGGTTCTGAACTTGGCGCTTAGAACCTCTGTTGAGCTATAAAAAATGAACCATATTTGAACTTGCTTGTGATGAGGATTGTGCCTTATAACAGGTTCTCGCTGACTGTCAAGTTTTTATAATAACAGAGATTGAAGTAGGAATTGTCAGATTTTTTATGAAAATTAACAGTATTCTAGAAATTAATATGTTGCTAAAACGGAAATGCGGATTGTGTCGGTGGCTATTTTAAATTAGATTCTATATAAGCTTTAGTAATTGACAGTATATTTTTCAAAAGCGTTTGTAGAATTGGAATTACACTTCTCATCGCACTTTTGCTTGAATTTGACGTACACTTGAATATGATTTTAATTTTATTCTCTTATATTGAAAAAGGACATATAATTTCAATTATAGTCATTCTGTACATACTAATGTCAGTAGTGGAGCCATGTCTGCATATGCAATCACTGTTCGTAGAAACATGATGCAATTAACTATTAAACTTGTATTACTTTGTAGTACTTGTATGAATATCAGTAGGATTTGTATTATTAGATGCACATTTGACTAGATAAAGATATAATCCTCTCTAATATTACAAAATCATTCTCGCTTATATACAAGGTACCAAATGGACCGTAACAGAAAATAAAACATGTGAGTAATTTGAATATCAGTTTCAGCCATTTACGTTCAGTTACATAATGTATAATTTAGTCAATTAGCATTGATGTGTTAAAAAATTACCACCGCTACTCTTTCGACGTGGAGGTTGTTTTGTTTCGTGTACCTTTCGTCCCGTAATCTCTTTCTTTTCCGTGCAGCGTACCACTACTTATAAAGTAAAATTTATTTAAATGTATGTAATTCAAAAGATGTATAATTTAATGAAATGGAATTGCTGGAAGCAGTAATTAGGTACTTTAAGTAACGCTTCTCTCTTTTTTGTTGCAGGTAACTTTGATGTTTGTAGCAGTTTTTTGGTGGAATGGAATGCTTTTTGTAAGTAGCTGCTAATGCTCCAGTTGGCCGCGTAACACGATGGAACGAACATATAGGTAGCTGGAATTAAAAGCTTTTCTTTTAGTGTAGCAGGTAATAAAGAAATATGAATTGCCCGGGCGTTTTGTAGCTATCCATTACGTTACTTTTAAGTGTTTATCTCGAAAAAGTTGAAAGATTACATTACGTAAATGTTACACTCGCTTAGTTTTGTTTAGGTTTTGTATCATTTTCAATTAGGTTATGAAATTTGCTTTCATTGTCGTTATTATCCGCGAACCATAGAAATTTCTTGTAATAGTCAAAAACGTCACCGTCTTCTTTAGTAATAGATATGCTATTTCGTATATACATACCTTGCAGGTTTACATTTTATAATTTCGTGAATTATTAGAGATCTTTAAAAATAACTTCTTAATTCAAAATATTCAAAGCAATAATATACCAATTTTATATTATACATATATTGTCCGGTATATTAAATAAAAATTGATGAAAAGTACAATATTCGTTATTGTCGCTTTCTGACTGATACCAAGTTTTTTTCTTAATCTTTTCCACTTAAATTTTCCAAATTTATGGTATCATAAGTCTACATTTGTTAAAAAAGATATACAGAACAAAACCATGTTTGTTTTCTGATTGGCTTAACTCTTCTTTGAAGGTTTACTATGCTTGCTTGGTGTAAGTTGATGAAGAAGACACATTTTTCAGGTGTTATAATGAATTTTCTTTAAACATCATTGCGATCAACATTGGAATGTACATATTCTAGACTTTCGCGGTATTTGTTTTCTTTTAAAGAATTTAAGTTTCCGGACTGAAACCTGTCGCAATTGCATCAGTCTGCCAACGCTTTGCCCTCAGTTGCATGAAGCTTCTTCTGCGCTGCTGCATGTCGTATTGCTGCTGTGCACAGTACGAACGATACGAAAAAGCTCCATGCAACTGAGAGCACAATGACGGTAGACTCATGCAATTACGACAGGTTCCAACACGGAAACTTAAATTCTTTAAAAGAAAACAAATACCGCGAAAGTCCACAATAATACGTTCGTGTATTCGTTTTTATATGTGACGGTCTATACAATGTTAACTAAACCATGTAGGCTCTGCTACTTTATGTCTGAAATAAATCGTATATGCTTAATAGAATGTTAGAAAGTTTATATTGCAGATGGAAATATCATACCCAAAGTATCATTAAAAGCTCTTATTTGATTGAGGAAGCAACAAATTTTCATCACAAAGTAGGCTAAAATCTATAATGTGTGCGTGAAATATGGATCATCTTTCGGTTCGATTAACCAATAAAAAACAAGAATAAGAGGACATACTATCCAGATGGGATTCTTAATACCCTGCTGTATGATTGCAGTGTCGCTTTGCTTTAGCCATTAATAACTATCTTCAATTGTGCGTTAGCGACTGCTGTAGTATGGTTCTGCTTCGAATATTGCTAACTCTAAGCCTGCATAAATTCTTAACAATTTTGCAAAAACATTTGAAATAATTTTATTCTCACGCATAAGTACACATTGTGCATCGCGTGTGTTGGAGAACCGAGGTCAAATAGATGCGGTTTACATTCATATCTCTACAGCATTCGACAAGATTAACCACACAATTTTAGTTGCGAAGTTGGATCTTTTCGCTTTTAGTAATTTACTTAAACAATTTATCTCGTTTTATCCCAAAATAAAGGTTGCAGTATGTTTACTATGGTGGATTTTCTTTTTGGTAAATATAGTGCAACGTCGGAAGTTCCACAGTGATCAAATTTTGGTCCTTTCATTTTCAATTTCCTTATCAACGACATACTTGTTTGCATTGACTGTAATGAGTGCTTTTTTGCTGATTACCTAAAAGTATTTAGTGAAATTAATATAATGGATGACTTTTACTACTTATAAGTAGTGGTGCAATTACAACAAATTTCAGATGAATGCCTCTAAGCCCAGTGTTAACTACAACATTGATACCACTCCACTTAATCGTTGCATTCTGATGAAAGATTGGGGAGTCTATTTTAATCATTTCAAGTTATACTGATAAATTACTGTTCTGTACTTATGTGAGAAGCAAACTAGTGTCGTTTGATGTCCTTTTTGTTCATAACATATAACCCTGATTGAAAAGGTTCTTTGGAAATTTCTCAAATATTTTGTTTTATAAAACCATGAATATACAATGCGCGGTTTTGATCGTGGAATCATTACATCCGCGACGTCAACTCAACAGCTTGAAATTCTTGTACAACCTTATGCATAATTTTTTTATTCATGATTGTGCTCCAGTACTTTGTGATCCCCTCTCAGTTAAATTCAACTTGGCAGTTTGTACGACAACTTTTCCATCTTATTGGAAAGTAAGTAGAATTACACCAGTCTTCAAGAAAGGACATCAACGTGATATTATAACTATCGACCTATAAATATTTTATCTAGCTGTTGTAAGGTTTTCGAACAGCTTCTCGTTACATTATATAGTTGTGTTAAACCATATCTTCCTTTTTACCAGCATGGCTTTATCAATAGTCGTTCAATTACCACCAATTTAGTTGAAATCACCCAACATATTACCGAAAACCTTGATAAATGACTACAAGTGGATGTGTTATACACCGATTTTAGCAAAGCCTTTGATACAATTGATAATATATTGCCATCGAAGCTATCTGCCATTGGTTTCTGTCCTGCGGTTGTTTCTCGAATTCGATCATATGTTAGCAATGGTTCATACTGTGTCCACTACACCAGATTTCAATCTCAATCTGTTATTGCATCTACAGGTGTACCTCAGGGCTCCATCTTGGGCCCACTTCTATTTAACATATACGGAAACGATCTTTTACTTTCCCTAGACTGCAATATTCCTGCTTACGCGGACGATTAAAAAATTTATACTACTAAAAAATCGGAAGTTGATTGTTTAAGTTTACAGGAAAATTTAGCAATAATTAATGACTGGTGTTCTATGAAAACATTAAATTAAACATTCCCTAATGCGCCGTACTTACCTTTACTCGTTCCTCACAACCGTTTATATTCGATTACAACATCTCCAATACCTCCATACCTAGAGCGAGTGTTTGCAAGGATCTCGGGGTGCTGTTTGATGCACAGCTATTTTTTTCTCGGCACATCGATGCTATCTCCTCTTCGGCTTCCATGTCGTTTAGTTTTTTGTTTAGAAGTTGTAAACATTTTTTCGATGAAGATGCGTTAAAGGTTGTGTATTTCTCGCTTGTGCGCACTAAATTAGAATATACATCGTCCGTTTGGTACCCATATTATCATTATTAGCAATTGTTGTCAGAGAGGGTTTCTGAAATATTTATCTTTTAAGTCTGATGGTGCTTATCCTACACGTGGAACGGATTACAGAAGTTTACTTGATAGGCACAAGATGGAATTGTTATCTTGTCATAGAGATATAGCCAGTGGAAAATTTCTATTCAAAGTTATACACCATTTTGTTGATTCTCCCGCTCTACTTTCTCGTATTCCGTTTTCCGTCCCTCAGTATCACCATAGATCTTGTCCCACGTTCAATTTGCCTACTGCACATACCAACACTACTACACACTAAAACTAGCCCATATGTGTAGGAATGCAAATACTATGTACCCGGATCCATTTCTTAAATTTTGAATATACCTATGAAGTTGCTAACAAGTGTATGTTACTCTGTTTTTTGTAAGGACTTTATTCTTTTCGTTGTTGTTTCTTTTTTATATATGCTGTAATTACTGATTGCACTGCATATTATTTATTTACTTCATATATTGTCGTATAATTGGATGTACAAATATCTGTTGGGCAATAAAGGTTAAAGGTATCATAGCAACATTGATTGTGCTTATCTATTAGCTGCACTAATTTCGTTAGTATCTCGATTTTCTATTCGAGGGGTAGTAACTTTACACACCAATATATTCTATAAATTTTATTACTGACCGGTTGTATGTGAAACTCACCTCATGTTCTTTAGCTAAATTAAACAATCCGAGTGTAACAATATAAAATTATGGATTAGTAAGACATTTTATGGAAGGAGCATTCTAACTTTAGCCGTTTCCAAAGGATTAGTGTATGCGTAATGCTGCAATGCTTTTGACTTTTAAATAATAGCCTGCATCTTCATCAATTATAAAAAATCTTCTAGACCACTTTTCTGAACAGCATGGTATACAGAAAATATTCTGTTACAATTACAAGAAGAATTTCCTCAAAAGTATATCTTATTCGGAAAGAATATGGACGAAGATATTTTATAATTGACCTCACGGTAACTTTCAGTATTTCGACAATACATGTACTATTTTGCATTTAGAATTAAATGTACGTATATTGTACAAAGAAATATTTTTTGTATCAAAAATATGCTTAGCATACGTCGAAAAGCACATCCCAAATTCAATCAGAAAAAAAAGGAGTGCCTACTGAAATTTTAAAATACGTCCTTTGTCTGGTGACTGCCCCCTGCACAACGGAGCAAATCGAAAATAATAAAATAGGTCGGTAGAAATTGAATTCGGCCAGTCCATTTCGGAGAACAATGAAGATCATTTATTAATTCCAAACATAACTCATCAGCATTCACGATTTTTCGACGGCCGACGAGAGAGAGGACGGCAAAAATTCAGGAACGAAAAAAGTACATTATCCGTGACACATTATTTCTGCAATTTATATTCGTGTCAGAATTTCACATTCTTGAATACGCGCATATAAAATATATATATGTGGAACAATTGAATTGTCCTTTTTTTCGAAACGACGCGGCATAGAGACAATACGTTTTGGTCGGGATCGTTCAAACAAAACTGCTATACAACGTCAACGGCATGCTAGAAAAAAAGACAAAGGGGTTAAATGGGGGCTTATCTATATACTCAGTTAGAGAGCGTAATTTCAATGCCTACTTTTTCAAATTTTGGTAAGAAGTTGCTTAGAACTGAGAAGCCAAGCTTTAACAGCTATCAAATACTGCTCTATTTACAGTAGATATTAAATTAATACTATGAAAAATGACCTTACGATGTAGGTATCTAAATAAAATTAGCAACCAAAATTGTAACAATTAATACCAAATACTCTCTTCGATGTCTGATTTAATCTGCCTTAAGTCGACTTCTATTCATAAGTTTAATGGTTTACCCCAAAACTTCTTCATCGGCATAGCCAGATTATAGACCCTGAGAAACTATTAGAGGGTGAGATGCATTCAATTCCTTATATCCTCAACAATTGCCCAAGGCAGTAACATATTTGCTGCTATGCATTTTACTTTCCTTTTTCTGGATCAACACGACTTTTAGTGTGGGAGGATAAAATAATAAAATTTATGTAATTGTAGTAAACTTGTTTCCAAACTATTATCGTTTTTTACGACGCATTCTTTTTTGTTGGCGCTCTACATGCAAAGGCAACTGAGGTGGTCTCGTATCGTGGTTGATCTAAGCCTTGTCTTCATGCACCTTTTGTTCAGGACCTGAGAATGGTCGTCCCCTGACGTCTCTTGCTAGCAAGTCAGCTATTTCGTTCACTTTGATCCCAGAGTGACTTGGCAGCCATCTCAATGTAACGCTGCGATGTTCCGCGAGTTGTTTTAGCCTTCTATGGCACCCCAACACCACTTCGGAGTCAAATCTGTCAGTTTGTAGCGCCCTAAGGGTGGCTTGGCGGTCCGATACGATTTGCACCGCTTTAATGTCAGGTGCGTAGTCCATAGAATTCCCCGCACATGTCTGGATAGCAATTGCTTCTCCTTGAAAGATGGATGGGGGAGACCCTTAGACTGATGGCCTCACCATCCGGTTCTTCCTCTTTTCAAATTCCAGTATCTGTGCCACTCGAGGTTTTCGAGGCGTCCGCAAATCAGCGGAAGATGTCCCGTCTCGATTTGCGTGCACATCCCTCGTTGCTGGGAATTATTACATTGTATCCTCCAGCAAAGCTATATACGCGCCGAAATTTGCCGGTGCTTACTGAGAGCGGTGCTATCCATTCGGTGTAGTGAAAGCTGCTGGTATGCTCTCCGAAATTGCCAGAGGATCGCTTGCACCCACTACATTTGGCATTGTAGGCTCCTAGGATTGCTTCTGGCCTCAGCACTAGGTGCGCTGGCGCGGCTCAGCGATGGTTTTTCTGTTTGAGTGCAACCGTTTCTTTGCAGGAAATTAGAAGAGTAGATCTTAACGTTTTCAGCATAAGTCAAAGCCGGACAGGAAAGGCTAACCAACAGACCATTAATAAAAAATAAAAACAATAGTGGTCCTAAGGTGGAACTCTGCGACACCCCAGAAGTAGATATAAATTCTTATGACCGGTAACCATTGTATGTAGTTAATACACTCCGTCGAATAGGAGCTCATAAGCTTGAGAAGCTTATTGAGTACAATTCCAGGGTCGATTGTATAGAATGCACCCTTAATCAGTCAGCTCCTCTATACGTTCGTCAAAGAATTAGGAGAACAGAAAGCGGGTACCCACACCTGCCATTTTCTTCATATATTACCTGGTTACGTCCTCGAACTTCTTTGATGATTTTTGATAAAGTTATCTTATGAGAAAGAGAGCGAGCTTTTGGCATTTGGTTTTATTCCCCCCTTAGTTAGTAAGTATATGACTGCTCCTTAACATTAAAAATATAACTTTCCCCCAATATCTTTTTCATAATTAATTTGAAATTTCAATTCTCTCAAATTTAGTTTTGGCTAGTTAATTTTAAACTATATATTGCTAACAAAACAATAACTTAAAAATATATGTTTAAGATTCCATTAATTTGCTAATTGCTATTAATTAACTAAGGTATAAATTTTTGTAAATATTTTCATGTAATAAAATGTAAATTTTGTACATTTTCTCCTTGAAAGTGGCGGTAATTCTTTGAAACTTCTTCTAAAGTAAATTAAAAAAATTGTAAGGAATCGTAAGGAAATAAACATTTCATCATCTAAGTTGACCTGCACTTCGTATCATAATGTTCAGGATTTGAATAATAGCAGGAATTAATGTCTGAATTAACTTTCATTATTTTCTCCTACAATTTGAATAATGTCTAGTCCACAGGATTAATATGCTACTATTTAATGTCTACCTCACCCTACAGAAATGATTACTATTTAGGTGGGGGTAATCCTGTTGCAAAATTTACGCATTGTTCATTGTTATGTATTGTGCGCTATAAGTTAATGTTTAAAAGATTCAAACGCAACTGAAACTCGAATTAACTATTTGCGTTTATATGACTGCTGTAGGCATCAATCAAGCAAATAATTATTATAATTTTCCATACCACAATATAGAAAGTATGCCAACGTGCAAAGAATAAGAATTTCCAAAACGCATTTATCTTAAACACGCAAACGAGGCACTTAATTAATATCTTAAACTTTCGATTCGTAATCGGCCCAGAAATTAATGCCCGAAACGAAAGTTTCTAACGTTGGGTGGCGACGAAGAAAAAAGCATTCGTTAATTATGTATTATATCTGGAGGCTTTTCAACGCATATTGCGCAATCCGATGCGGAATATTTGTTGCGTGATGTGTTTTTTCGACACGAAAATTTATAGGCAAGCCGCGCTATTGGCGTGGGGTCAAATATAGCCTGACTGCATTCTCTACCTTGATGGCCAACTTTGTGTAGTTTATTGTGTCCACTGTGTATGTGCCGGTTCTACGTTTGTGCGTGTGTGTGTGTGTGTGTAAACGTACTGTACCTGAGTGCGTTTCGGAACAAGTTTCGTTCTTGACCCTTAGCTCTTACGATACGCTGCATAAACATAATTGAGTTCCGTAACTAACTACTGCCCAAAATATTCGAGATTCTTTGTTCTTGCTGTTGCAAGTCGAGTGCACTCCGGATGAACTTAGTGGTGAGTAACGTACTCCTCGAAACGCCGTAAATATGCATTTGAGGTTATTTACCAAGGACATTAACTTTGTGTTATATTACTCCAGATTAGATGGATAAATGGATAACATCTACACCTTGTTCTTTTAACAAATGTAGTCAAGGTACTAAATTCTTTTAATTGATCTTGGTTTGATAGAGAGGGTCTGACAAAATTTACATAATTCATTACCTCTTTGTTAAGGCTTTAGAAGTAGGTGTGATAGATACAGTGGCGGACAGATAAATTGCACAGGTAAATGAATTGATGAAAGTATAAATATTGTTATCCAGTACACTTTATTTAATTTTAAGAGCATATACTACAATAGATTAATTTATAGAATAAATACAAAGCTAATAAATAAAAATAAAGAAATTCTATCAAATCCATTTTTTTTAGATAGCTATAAAAGTAGCACGCATGACAGCGAAATAAGATTTGTTGGTATAAAAGTGTTTTTCTATTTTGAAAGTTAAAATTTTGTGGAATTGCCTTTAGATGAAGCACATCTTCTCGGTAAACTTTCCACTAACTTTTAGCATCTCTCTACTGAAATGCTATGCCATGCTGCATAAATCATATTGTCGGAGAATTGGACTTCACGGCAGTCTCAACATTCTCCCATAGATTCTCTATGGGGTTCACATTTGAGGTTTGCGCAACTCAGAGTAATATAGTAATGTGCTTCTCTTCTAGCCACTGCTTTACAGTCCTCGCCGTATGTTTAGGGTCGTTGTCGTGCATTAGTTTCCATGTTATTGGAAGTGATTCATTTGCATATGGTTTCACTAAAACATTACGATGTACAAACTGATCCATTCTTCCGTAGATTCTAAATACAGGGCCTACACTATGCCATGTCATTGAACCCCGTACCATAATATTTCTTCCGCTGTTTTTAATGTTTTAATGGTATAAGTAAGATTAAATCTGGAGTTGTCAGATGCATGTATATTATACTTGCTTCTGTCTGTCCACAAAGCAGACTTTTAGAAGGAAAGCGGCTTATTTTTGTGCATTCTAGCAAATCACAATCTTTTGAGGTGGTACTGTTTTGAAACAAGTGGCTTCATTGAGGCGACGACGGATTGTTCTTGTTGATAAGTTAGCATAAAATTGTTTGTTAAATTCGCTTTTTATCTGACTAGCTGTAAGAACGGATCCTTAATCGTCAAATAATTTTATTTCGCCGTCTGGTCGTTTTACGAGGTTTTCTTTTTTCTCTTATTTTCTAAGATGTTTTGTGTTCTAATATGTTTAGTATATTTAGTACTAATTTCTGGAACAGTTTAATGCCTGCGGAATCTCTGAAAGGAAGGCCCCCTTTTTCTTTCATTGTAAAAATTATTTCTCTTTTACCATTACACCTTAAATACATTGTATTACTTCGGCACTAAATCAGTAACTGTGCTATTTACGTGTCCACAAAAAATTAGAACAATACTCTTCTGTTAGTGATCGTAAGGTTTTTCACTCTATATATTAAAACTGGGAAGGAACAGATACTATGCTAGCAATTCTTATATAAACTTAAACAAGCAAAATAGAAACACGTAATTCTAAGAATATATTTTGCATGTGTTGGAGACTTGTGTACATAATATATATATATATATGAAAAAGGTCTCAAAATTAAATGTATACCAATTTTAGATAAGTTCAAAGAATCCAAGTGTAATATTTCAGCGCGTTTTATAATTATTTCTTAATTAGATAATTCCGTAATCCGTCTTAAATTTGACGTATGTTGTATTGACCGCTTAAATTTGCCATACTTATGCGATAGTAACTACTAGCGATTGTTTTATTGGGAGGGTACGACTGGCAGTTTTGTTTATAATCTCTCAAGAGTATTTGCTATGTAGCCTAACTACCAGGCAAACAAGTCTAGTACACGTTGGATAAGAATATTACTACGTAATTCATGGTCAGGGTTGCCTTTTTCTGTTTGCCTGGCACATAAATTATTAGTGTTTGACAATTGGTACTCCCTTCTACATCACGGAATACACTTTTTACCTATTGTTACTTGCATGATTGATTTTATGTTTGTTGTGTCCACTCTATATCGTTACTGACTGTTATAGCGAAAACTTAATACAGTGGAACCTCTATTATCCAGGAGATTGATGAGAGCAACATTGCCAGATAATTGAAAAGTACGAAAAATCGAAAATGCTCAAAAAATAGACATGCATGCGTACACATACTGGGTTGTAATTAAGTACAAAGTTCAGTTACATATACTTTATTGATTTTTACAAATTTTCGTATGTGTATATATTTAATCATTAAAAATTCATTTAAAAAGTGTGTAATTTGTGTTTGCGTATTAGTATTGTGCATTTTAAAACATGCACGTCGGAATTTTTCTCAGATTAAGTCTACTAACGTTGTCAACATCTCTTTGTTAGTTCAGATAATTTGTCAACAGACTTGCAGCTGCCAATATATTTTGTGATCTTCAGGAATCTAATCGACTTCAGGTTTTGTATCTGATTGGTCATGAATATGTGCCATATAGAATTTGATACTACATTTTTATGACGTTCAGCAAGATAGAGAAGAATTTCTTTATTCAGACTATAGATTTAATTCTAATTTTTGCAAAGCAGTTATTTGAATAGTAGTTCAACTTTCAATTGCAGCGTCTTTACTGATCCAGTAGCTCTCTCAGGATGCAATCTTGCCCTAGAAGACACTGCAACATCGATTTCCATAAATACCGTCTAGATGCTTCCGTAACGGCTGCACTAGTGAGGTAATGTTGGGTGGTAGGTACTACACGAAAATTCAACCGTCAGCAGTTTGCAATCAAGTTCTGTTCGGGTGCGAAGATACTGTGTCTGACTTCATAGAAGGTACAAAATTCACAGAAAACTACTGTTGAAAAATTCTTTGATTCGATCATATGTAAGTCTGATTAAAGCAACAAACAGGGGAGTGTTGCACTAACTACAGTTCCTTTTAAATGGTCTTGGATTTTCAGATTTTCCAACGCACAAATCTTAATTTGCGGTTCTCACTGACATCTACATTGTTTGGCATTAGTGTCGCTCTTTCGTTTCAGATTTGTAACCTGCCATTAATTTTCCTGTATGCATTACAAGTGCCATGGATGGTAACGATTTCTAGTATTTCGTATTCCACCTGACTTAACCACTAAGCTAATAGTCAGATGGAATACGAAATTCGGGGAAAAACAGATCGAATCGACAAATTTCACTAATAAAAAACACGGAAGACAAATACGTCAGACAAAAAATCATCGAACGTATGACGATGAATCTGGCAAGTGACAGGCTTTCTCAGAGTTACCCTGAAGAGCAACAGTAGACAAACTGCCGAAACGTCTGTCAACATAAGTTCAACAAATGATGGGAACAGCCCAAACAACAACTCTAATTACTATGATAATCCATCGTTAACAATATCACGTCAAAAGTTACATTAATACAATTATCCTATCGCTTTATCAGTGCCCCAAAGCCTGCTGCATAAAAGTGTTTGGGTTGCCATCTGAGCTACGAGTGTATCTCTGTTAAGCATCGTTATCACCTTCGAAATGTTTGCCGCCAAGATGCTTTTTGAGTGGACCAAACAGTCGCTTGGGGCAAGGTAAGCCAGACCGTAAGCCGAATGTTCAAGAAATTACCACCCATTCGAATCTTTCTGGATTTCTCGGTCTAGGTGCTCACCGTGAGCAAACTTTTCGAAAATTCAAACGATCCTGCCTCAAATTGTAGGTTAAACCATGAGAAAAGCCTACTACAGTTGCTGTACTGTCTGTCGTTACCCGCCTGTCAGTTCGACTCATCTCTTCCACTCATCAAAGTGTTGCATTTATCGCTATCTGAACGGAGCCGCCACTTCACTGGTGGTCAACAACTTTCGAGCTCCCTTGAGAGAATTTCTCGACCCAGTTATTCACGGCTTTACGCGACAAACACTCTTCATCGTAAATAGGAGACATTTCCTTATAGCTATCTTTTGCAGGAAGTCCTTTTTCCCAGAAAAAAAATGCACAACACAACGCTACTCTTCCACAGTACCCTTGGAGTCGCCATTTTAACACTACCTGCTTAAGCGTACGACAAACATCACTTGGGTATCATTAAGCTAGATTGCGTTAACACCTAGTGATAGATAGGGAAACAGCCCACTGCTGTTTTCAGCTTTCCTACAGTAGTTTGTGACTTATTTAGTGACTTTCCCTCGTATGTGAGATGGACAGATTAGCGAGTAACGTGGATAATAGGGACACGGATAACCGGCGTTATTTTACTGTACGTGATATATATAAGGGATATATTTACATTTTTTCGTATAGAGCAGCACACAATTAGTGTTAGACCTATTCAGTGGTACCATTTGTGGCTTTCTATACAAGCCTTTACAGACTGATATTATTATATTGTTTCTAGTTAGATTTAAATTGCATATGATTTATTGTTAAAGTTATTAAAATTTATGATTTTTCAACTTGATTCCTACGTAGTGCGAATTTTAATTGAACTTATTTACGTCACCGAAACCAGCATAAATTCAAATAAAGTCATTATTTTACGCACGTACATCTATTACCCTGAAATATTGCCAGTCGCTCGTATAATTTTATATTATAAAAATATATTTTATTTTATCTTTATATTCGCATATGTGCTGCACGCACACGATCGTATCAATCGGTATGATTTATGCCCTTTTAATTAATTTATATCTATCTCGTGTGTATATTTCAAATTTACTAATTAAAAGTGAATTAAGCTCGTCGAAATTACGAAAAATCACTGCCGGTAAAAATTTTTATGAATAAACAGTACGCAGTCGAGCTTAGTTTTGCCTGTATTGGTTCGCATTTTTAATTATTACCGGCCAGTTTTCGCTATTATGTTATCTATATGAGAATTTTTAATTCAACTACTAGAAATTTTCGATTTACTGCTAGTAAAAATGAAATAGTTTTAATGTAAATGCGAAGAGTGGTTTGCACGGTAAATTCTGTTAATTCAAAGGTGTAATATATAGATAAAGATGGTCTGTGTGACTATAAGCAGAACTAATAAACCATAATTGTAAAATAATTGTCGCAATGAATCAATTAATAATGAGTAAGAAGCAATATATTTTTTTTAAATATTTTGGTTTCCGGGTTGAAACCGCGTCGTAATTACATGAGTCTGCCGACGTTTCGCTATCAGCTATATGGAGCTTCTTCTGTGCTACTGCATATCGCTATTAACGCAACAAAAACCCATACGTATCTAATCCTAGACACTTTCTGATGTCATTATATCGAACGAAATACTTATGTGATGATAACAGACTGGCGGGTATATTTCTATCGTTTCTGTTGCTGTTTAACCGTCTGATTCGTGCCTATAGAAATTGTCTTAAATTCATGTCATGCGGCTATAATCGCGTATAATTAAGGATCGTTTCGACTATAAAGTAGTATAATGGTAATCAATAAGCGTTTAAGCAGACATTGGTTTTTTAATACAAATTTGACTAGCATCTCCTTGATGATAAAAGTCTAATGTCATAGACATAATTAACACATTTGACTCCCTTTTAATCTCCCTTGTTTAGTTCATTCCTTTTTAATTTTTGTTCATGTTAAGGGTAACATGGCTAGTTTATGGGTATCTGATTTGTAAAATTTATACTTTAATACACTTTTGTACAATGTGCTATATATTTACTTTATACGAAACAAACAAATGTATGCGATGTTGCCGCAATCTCTACCACAATCCATATACTTCTGGCTTCTTACAATATTAATAACAAATATGTGAAACAAAATTGAGGATACATTTGTTTCTTACATAAACGAAATGTTGAGTTCCGTAATAAAAATGTGCATTGTATTCACAAATATTGGTACCACTAAATAATACAGTTTATAAAATACATTCTTATATACCAAAGCAAATTCAGCGAAGGTTGTTGGAGTGTATAGCGTACAAAATCATTGGAAACCGTCTTTTGCAATGTTCCAATTTAAACGAAATTCTGAAGCAGTTTGATAAGTAATTTCTTGCAACTGGAAGAGAGTCCTTTAGCATGCAATTTCTATAACGATAATGATAGTAATACTGATTGTCCATGTCATATTCTTGAAGATTTTTTTCAACGTATGTATATCTGTTTGCCACGCGATAATTTTATTTGCTTTTCGGTCAGACGAACACTTTGGGAAAGTCAGTAGGTAGGTCACAAAAAGCTATTATAACTATAATTAGAGAAATAGTTAGCCAAAAACAAGTTTTATTTTTTAACAAAGCCTCCATATACATTAATACACATATCTCACCGCTTTATCAATGCTCCAATACATGTGTTTGGGTTGCCGTCTGAGCCACGTGCGGACTTCTTGCTGAACATCGTTATCACCCTCGAAATGGTTTCCGCCAAGATGCTTTTTAAGTGGACCAAACAGATGATAGTCGCTTAGGGCTAGGTTGGGACTGTTAGCCGAATGTTCAAGAAAGTCCCACCTTAATTCTGCAATTCTCGTCTGCGTCAAGTGGGCCGAATGCGACCTAGCATTATCGTGATACAGCAATATTCCTCTCGTCAGTAGGCCTAGATGTTTTCTTTTGGTGACTCTCATTTGAATATCATAAAGTTGGATTGTGCTGACTCATATAGCGAAATAACTCACTGCTATTTTCAGCTTTCCCACAGCAGTTTATGACTTAGTTAATGACTATCCCTCGTAATAATGATGTATCCCCAACAGTAAACACCCATTAGCAATCACACTTATAATGGAAATTAAATTTTAAGTCAGCTACTACCAAATTAGTATAACAATTAAAAAAGGTATATAGATATGTATAATAATAGAACAAAAAGAAAAAAAGAAATACTAGTAGAAATATCAAACAATCAGAAATTTTGTGAGCACTTCTACACAGCAAAAGCTAAGGATCAGAGGATCATAATGATGTATGGCAATGAATTTGACGATGATCGATAGAATTATTATTTGATACACTACATACGAATCACTTTTACTCTCTTTGTGATCTGAAACATTTTAAGTTCAATATCGTACATCAGTTCTTATTAGTGCACATTAAATCTACGTACATATGAATGCTCGTTTTCGACTAAAAAAGGCACAAATTGCTCACAGTAAAGCCTACCATCCATCCATTTCCAATTTATAGTAATTTAGGATCGAATGTAAGCGTTTATTTATGACGAAACATAATATCAGTACGAGTATAAAGTTAAAGCGGCACCGTCATAAAAACTGACTATTAATTACACAAGCGACCCTTATACACACCAGCCACCATTAACTAACGCGGACCCGATGCTTCGCGCTGGCGCGTAAAGAAACGTTATTCAGTACAAATCAAGTCAATTAGAAGCGGGTGATTTACCTTCCATCGGCACGACACTTTCCACCACCTCGCCGCCATAAATCAGCGAAAAAATAAAAGCAGTGGGCGTAGGAGTCACGTCCGCGTTAAGTAACCATTGATTCGTTGGATTCCTTCGTGAATCCGTTCGTTAATAAACGGGCGCGCCTTGCGAATCCAAAATTAAACCTACGAGAAGCTTTCGAGATTTTTAAAAGTTTCGTGGATTTCGATTTTCGAGCTTAGAAGGGAAGTAACGTTAATTGCACTCGAAGAAGTAATGGAAATTAAGCATTGCATAAATTATGTATTTTTACAGTCTTTAATAGTTTTACGGATATGTTGCTTGTGTTATTTATTAACTGAACTGTACATAACACTAAGATGTGTTTTAAATTCTGCGCTGTTACACCGCTTTAATGCTTATCGATATGTAACTATTGCATGAACTCGTTCCCGATAGTAAAACTAACAATTATGGAGATAAGGACAAGGGAAGGACGGCGAAGATAATATGAGGTGTGCCTTCATTATCCAAAAGCACCATTAATGAATTCACCCACATATCGTTGCCGCAAAATGTGCAACTGTTGGTTACATTATTTAATCACCGCACCTAACTGTAAAATCGTTTTATCCGTGTTCGCGCAGAATATCGAACATGAACTGAGCATTCCTTCAACAACTTTTTCCGATTGCGACACATCTTCATGAGCATTCCGTTCTCTTGGATCGCGTACATGAGTTAATCGTGTTATGCTGTCCAATTGATCCACTTTTTCGTTTGTTTTTTGCTTCTCTCCTATGTAGCAATCAACGTCAGTAAGAGAAACAGGAATATATATAAATTGCGCCTGAACAACATGAAAAATAATGGTTTCGAATACTCTCTAAGGATCCGTAAATGTATATCTAATATTGCAAGGTAGAAGGTGAAATATTAAGATTTCTCTTTATCGTAATTATCTGATCTTGTATCGTTAGATCTTTGTCGCTAGCGGGAAATAGTCATTGATGTTTTAATTGGTTTTGTGTTACTAATAAAGATAATGCACACTAAAAATATTAGTTTCTTTGCATTTATCAGTTCATCGTAAACTTCATAGCAGACACCCTCATCTAACGGTTAATTAGGAGAAAACAAACAATATGTTCGAAAGTAATTAAATGAAAAGGGTTGATATAATTGGTAAGAGTGGCAAAATATCCTTATTAAGGAGTTTTCAAGTAAATACATGCTTTAAAGTGAATACGCAAATTTTCGTTTGCAATGAATAACACGGTACAATTCAATTTGGATTTTTACCTACATTTTCTGGACAAACTTCATTTCTCCTCTTCTTTAATCCTCTTCCTTCAGGAGTTCCTTTCAGACAACTTCAGCAATATGCGCCAATGGAGTTTTGTCCTTTGACATACTTTGATATACCTTCCATGATAGGTCACACGTGGTAGACCTTTTCTCCACGCTCATTTGAAACTTCGCATGATATGAACACGTGCTCATTTCCTGAAAACAAGTCGTCTTCGATTGCGAGTTTAATACATTACTAGGCTCGGACTCCCTTTTCGGTAAATTTACTCTCAAACGTATTGTGCATTAAGACCCTTACGCTATTTTACCGAGACCTAAAATGGCCAACCAGATATTTTGTTGTATATGTCGTGTTTTGGGAAAGACCTTCCAATTTTTGATCGCTTATTAACTACATAGATAATTGTTTGCAATTGTTACAAGTTCTGTAAAAAAAAGTCAAGGGAAATATTTAAATTTTAGATTGAGTGCTTTCCTCGTTGGCGCTAGATGGCGCTTATGCGTACCCATTTATTCTTTTGACATGGTATTCTATTTAACAGGTGTTCTATGGACTGCATGGTGCGACGAAGATTTGGCCAACCTTACTTATCAACAGTTTGCAGATGTAGGAATCCTTCACTACTTTTATTTATTGCTTTTTCCAATGCCTACTTACATAAGAGGTGGTAGTAGAACTACCTTCCCTACTGAAATTAGCGCATTGGCAAAGGTGCTTTTTGGTTCAGGAACGTGTTGTTCTCAAGCCGATCAGTCGAAACACAATATTTATAATGACTTTGAAGATGCAAACTGCTCTATTCGCTTAAGCAATAATTACATTTAGTGTAATCCAATTATAGATCCAGTAATAAGATAATTAGTTTAAAATTGCCACAAACACTCCTGTTATGTCATGAACATTTGATGATTTTTTCAAGTCCTGTTTTCATTACACCGTGGATACCGCACGATTTTACTGAGTAAATTCTACCACAATGGTAGGGGGTCGTCTTCCTGTATGAATTAAAGCGACTTATAGCCTATATTTAGATGAATGTAAGAACATTATCCTTACAACGAGTTTATATTCAATTTTAAAAACATTAGCTGAGTAATATTATTACAGAACACTATACAGGGTGCCTTGAAATAAAATCAAAATGTACAGAAAATGAAAAGGTTTAATTATATAGACCATAAGTCCAAAAAATGTTGAGTAAATTACGACTCGAATATCAGAATTAAAAGAAGCCATAGGAAATTATAATATGTGCTGCTCATGGATGCAGAATATGTATACATAATACATCCATCCAACTAAATAACACACAATAACACAGCTGTTTATGTTATAAAAACTGATAATACTGTCTACCTTTCAAACGGTAGGTTAAGAGTTCAATAACATGGATACATACGAACATTTCGATTGTGAATAATAAAGAAATCTTTATTTTAATTATCTTTACCATTTTTTTCTCACGTTTACGAGTTTTGGCAAAATATTTTGGACTTAAGTCTAATAAAATTTGATCTTTCCATTTTTCATATTTTCTTGTTTTATTTCATGGACATCCTGTATTATCACTGAGAGAAAATAAATTTGCTAATTTATGGGATCTATCGCGAGCATCAGCTATAATCTAAATTTCTTTTCTACTAAATTTAAGTGCTTCGAGATTAATATTTCTGATAGTGTTTTACTCAGTACTAAGAAGGTGGATCGAATCATTTAATCTCGCGCTATTAACCAGTATATGATTGCAGTTATGTTTCAGAAACTTCATGTGTTGAATAGTATTTACTGATAAGATACTACACTGAAACGTAGGCGTGATGCTTCCGCTGTCTTCTTTTTCGGGTACTGGTAAGGGCTCGCTGTATGGCACAGGTTTCATGGCTGTTACCAACGATGGGTAGCCGTTTTAAAAGTATGTTCTTTATCTATCTGCTAAGCTAAAATAATGCCTTCTTCGTCGCGATAGATTATGGTCTACGCCATTAAACTAATACAATAGGTAGTTTTACGCAAAGGATGTTAGGAGGGAAGCAGTTATTTCAAAACCACACTATATTGTTTATAGTTTGACTATATTTTCTGCTGCAGAGTAGTAAACTCCCCAGAATATAACAGAAATTATTTGGGTCATTAATTAATAAATTATTAATAATTATTTGTTGCACAGTAAAGCCGGGTTAATTTTTTCAAATATGCGATAGACTGACAACCAATTTCCATTCCAGCGTTATTGATAATGCCAATTAAAATAAGTGAGGAAGTGCACCTGTATGTATGGATGTGTTAAATATGCAATAACGAATTGCTGGAATGGAGGATCTTCAACAAAGAAAAGTTGATCAATAATTGATGATCATCATCAATACAACAACACTATTTTCGTATTTATATTTATAGCATAACGTGAACTAGACATATGACGCCTCAATTCGGTACATATACGTTAATTAAAATTGCTATTGCTATTTATGCAAACTCAAAATTAAGAAAAAACAGGAAGAATTAATTAAAAAGTATGTATTTACATATGCTACATATATTACTTGTCCCTTACAATGAAAAAGGAAACAGTAAGGTAAGATATGTTTAATGAAAACTGATGCAAATAAACGACAACAAAAGAAGTAATCAAACCTTATTTAAATTTTAAATGTTCATTAAAGTAACACAATATACATTTCCATGTTAATTGGATGTTCCACCTGCCGCCGTAATAATCTTTAACTCAATCAATATAAAATGTTTAACGTCCTAACGTTTATGTGATTGCATCTCTTTCTATGCAATTAACGCAAACATATCGTTCGTCTATTTTCCTATTCGCAGGTTTTGTCTTTCATCGATCGATTTAGATGCATAACAGCTAAAATTTCATTTGCATATAGATACACACATATATTCTTCTATGTATGCATGTATGCCATAAATAAATCTTATTGTTAGAAAGGGAATCAAACGAATCTCCATCTCTCCGTTGGTTACGTTCGTATATGGACATGAAATCGTAATTGGGTCTAAATAGTGAATATATTAATAAATAAATTGAAGGGTAGCTCGTACAATAGGAGTGCCCTTCTGGCGAAATTAGGGGTTAACGTTTTATCACCTGCCTCCCTTGCCTCATTGTAACTTTTCTACACAATTCTCGACCATATTGATCTAATATTCAATTTGCGCTCATTGTGCATTGTATACTGCCGCTGCTACTACCTTCGTTCGTTCGTTCCTCTTTTTATTTGTCCCCGTTCGTAACGTACGTATGTTATGTGTACCTTATATGCATTACGTTATAATTAAGACCTCCGTCCTGAAAGCACCGCTCGCTGTAATATTTATGGAGTTAGTGTTCTCTACGGATAGAAGAAAATGTATGCGAGAGGGAGATTCTAATATCGGCATGCGAGTATAATGACAGGAGATTATGTCGAGCTTGAGATACAAAAACGCGAGATGACTTTAGCATGCGTAGATAGAAACTTATTAAAAAAAGGGATAACGATAATAAATAAAACAAAAGTATGTGTCCGTTGCAGTTATATGTTGAATCTTTAATCAAAGCACTGATGCTATCAAGCTATATTTCATTCCAAAAAATAAGAATACGAATTTCTGAACATATCACTTTTACATAGAATTCCTGTTAAATGTTATTTATGGTTGAGTGTCGTTGTTGTGTTTGTTATAATACAGAGTGGCCAAGATGAAAGAGGCCTGGTATGAACGCAGTTACTTTATACGCCCGCATATACAACTGCTTCAAGATGTTCTGGCATTATATTCGCTTGAGGTTAAGTTGGGAGGATAGACGTCTAGTTGGTTTCTATATCTTTTTAGCATATTCTCTTGAATACGTTGAATATTTTCCGGTCAATAAACCGTCTTTACACAGTTAAGTTTGGTGTTAGCGACTGAACCTGCAGCTTCAAATTTAGTAATCATCTTCTGCACAATACTTTTCGAAGGCACAGACGTTAACAGATACTTTATCGTGAAGCTTTCATTTAACATTACAAACGATTTACATTCCAAATAATTTTCAAGAACAAACACTCTTTGTTCGATTGCAAATGGCATTATGAAGAACCCTATGCATAAGCACAATTAACAACAGACAACGCAACACTGGTAAACATAATATAACAGTTAACACGAAATGGCCCCTGGATATCACGTGACCTCTCCCGAGCGCTCGATTCAAATATCACGTATAGAATAATTCCGGGCCTCTTTTATTTTGGCTACTCTGTATTTTTCCTTTTCTATTATCTACAGGACCGGTTCTTTCCAAAGCTCCTCCGTTATAGATAAACTTGCAATTTGAAAACAATATATTGAAGCAAATATAATTAAAATAGTTTCATAACTAAGGGCTGGTGGCTCAGTATCTAGCGCGCTTGGCTATCAGTCCGGAGATCGAACCCCGGGACTATTTCTCAGGGTTGAGGCCTTTCTGTGGTTTTCGTCATTCCACGGCGAATGCTGAGAACGAATGTCATCTTAAGACGCCACACAGGTGCAGGCGTAATAGTAACTCATGGCCGGTCGATGCCCCCTGTAATTGGCGAAAGCTGTTGGAGGATACAAAGGCATGTATTATTATTATAAATACAATTAATTTGCGCAGTACTGCAAAGCAAACGATTATTAGGTCTTACAAGAAAATTCTAACTCGAAGTAATAAAACGAATATCTGAGGTGATGGATAGGTGAATTCTCTTTATTGTATATTATTTTTACATTTTATTTATAAGTGGTATAACAACCTATATCTTATTCCATACATTATTGTTCGCTAATGATTTGAAATTGTCGCGCGAAGTGTCTGGTCTTAAGGATTGTAACGTGCCGATTGTTGAACGTGCCGAACTGGTAAAGAACTTGGGAATTTTGTTTGACATATTTTTAATATATCACGCAACGTTAGAAGATTTCTTGGCTTGCTTGTGCATAACTCCAGACAATTTTCCAATGGAAGAGCACTGAAAGCTTTCATCAGATTCCGTTTGTAATATGCGTTTCTTGTCTGGCCTCCTAGCTATGGGACTCACACGATATTAGAGTTGGTAGTTGGTGCAGCACATTCACAAAATCTCTCTGGTTTCAGCTAGACGGAATTTACCCACCTCGAAGTATCGATCAAGTTTTATTATTATCTCGGCTTGATTTACCGTCAACTTTCGACGCATATCTAGTGGAATACTTTTTTCCTGGAAGTTGTGTAATGGTCACATCGACAGTGCGGCAATATTTTGACAAGTACAGCTTTCAATTCCATAGTTTGACCTCTATAATGTTAATACTAATATCTACCCCTTCCTCGAATGAATATTTGCTAAAGGCACCTATTTATGTTACTGGCAGCAACTTGAACCTCCTTCCCTCGTAGTATGATGTCTTTCTCGCACACTTAAAATAGTATCTGCTCTTTACTTTAATAAATTTTTGTAACCAACTTTTTTATTATTATTTTATTCGTATTGATTGTTTTGTATTTATATATTTGTCTTATAATTAGATGTAAGCTTATTGGGCAACAACGCTTATTATTATCTATATTTTACAAAGTATACTTAGAGGAATTTCAAGAGCAACCGTGTGTTAAAAACACCACCGGCAGGCCTTCTTTTTGGAACCACTCGACGAAACTCTGAAAGTTGCTGTGCGTCAAATAGTCTACAATATATTTAAGAAAACGACATTGGATAAGTCACTGATACAAGCAAGAAATAATTATGGTTTCCCACGCATGGGTCGAAAGATATTGTATCGGTTAATGAAATACTTGAATTTTCAGTAAGAATTAGGTATTACATGGAGTTGCTTTGGCTATATTCAGCAGATATATAAAAAGAAGCATAAGGGTAACTATAACACGTATATTACTGATGTATAGGGGAAATCGCAAAATAAAGCTGTCTTACGATTACCTCACCACTGTGAACTCAATCCTATCAAGCTAGCCTCGGCGGAAATTAAAAATGAAGTAACTGCAAAAAATTAAACTTTCAAATTGTCTTGGGTTAGGCAACCCTTACTTGATACATAAATCATGTTATTAGAGAGAAATCTCGTATGAAAGGTCTTATGCAGTGGATAACACTTATAAATACGTCACAAGTGTTTCCACTATAAGTGACTATTTGTAATCAATAGATGTCGCATTGCTACTTTTTATTGTATGAGTTACACTGTTATTGTGACATATTTTTTTTTTTCAATTCTGACAAATAGCCTAACAATTTAAGGTCAGGAAATATATTTCAATCTAGGTGTAGGTTATATGTACATATCACAAAAATAATGTGAATTTTCCCCCGTAAAATTTGTTTTCATGGTTAATGCTAATTAAATAGGTAAATAGTTATAATAATCTTTTGAAAAATAAGAAACTGAGGCCAATCAGTGGATATAGTCTATTACATATATACATAGTTAGTTTTAAAACATTCATGACTGACAGCGTACCGAATATTTGAAGAGAGTTAAGCATCTGCTTTCAAGTTCAGCTTAAAATGCTTGTGAAATTAAACCGCTATTACTAATACACGTGTGAGCCATGGTATTACATATTTGTGTTTGTTTCGGTAACCTGAAGCCATGAAAAGCTTCGTTTATAGTCAATAGAAAAATATAAATATACAAAAAGTATATATCTATAGTTTCATAACCTTTATACAATAAGGTCTTAAAGCATAAACTGTTTGTGTTATCGTGTTATTTGAAATGAATTTAGGTCTGTGGCAATTTATATTGTTTGTACTAGAATACCATGTTATAGAACAGGTGTAGTGTGAAATTGGAACATCTTTTACATTTATATTTAATTATCCCTAAAACATCCAATTAATTAAGCATAATTCTAGATAATTGGGCGATATTTTGAAAATAATAATTTACCACTAGTAACAGTAACCGTAATCATTTAAAATTTTGAGTGTTCATTACTGAAGGGGAAAATATATTTATGTATAACCATATATATAAAATATGCGCGATAACCTTTCAGCGAGTTGGCTTTGTATAGTGCTATTCTTACTTTAATGACCAAATGCTTTCACATTGACTTTTTTAACATTGTTAACGTTTCTCCACTATGCGAAAACACTGAAAATTATCCCACAAAACTATGTATATTAACAATGAACGTATAGACAAAAAAAAGTAGCTTCCATTAAAATTAGTGCGCAGATTTATTTCAACGTTAATCTGTTATCAAAACAAATTTCGTAATCCAATATGTAAACTTGGCACTGCAAAAAATATAGTCGCATCACGATAAATTATTTATTAAATTTTTTATTGCCAATTTGTAAAATTGGAATAATAAAAGGACGACAAACGATAAATTTTAATTAGTAACGTTTGTTTTGCTAGTTTTTTTTAAATTAACTAAAAATTTATATTTGTGTTTGGATATTTTATTTCCCAGTGGTAATTTTTATATTGTTTTCAAAATGACATGTTTTATGTTCTCTTGCTGAAAATTTTATAAAACCATTTTTCTTTGCGTTTGCTATACTTTTTTCAAAATATTGTAATGGGTATGTAACTGAAAAAAGGAGGAGATTTCGAAGTATTTTCGCTGAATTGTGTTTTTGTATTGGCATTTTTATGCCTTCTTAAAGCTTTAACGTCTTTAAGCAATTAATCTGTTCGACCCTAATTTATTAGACTGAGGTTTAATGTTGGGCTTGGTTCAAGTGAAATAGTCAATAAGTTATTTGAAAGAAATAAACAAGGTTACTTGAAGAAACCGTTTGAATTTGATTAACAAGATTTCTTCTATATATACCATTCGCTTGTATTCTTCTTTAACACAATTTATACCCAAACATTAATGAGAACCTTGCTGGAAATCTGGATAATTAAATTAGTATCGAAGGCCAAGGCAAGTAAAAATACGAGGTAGGGGCCATATATTCTCGGCCTGATGGGCCGATACAGGCTCAAGCGTGTTCAAATTTCGTGACGGCATGCATACGTATACGCGAGGTCTAGGCTATAAATATGACGGTTCGAAAAGGAGTAGTTTTTTGTAGCCAACCAACCAGCGTAACTAGCTCATGAGAATGCCTGAAGTAATGAAAATTGAGTACCGCGCGGTCATCAAATTTTTAACAAAAGAAGGGCGTACGCCTAGTTACATAAAACAAAGTTTAGACGGCGTGCTTCATTTCCTTCGTATTCTGCTGTACAAAAGTGGGCAAAATGTTTCCGTTCGGGGCAAGAATTCCTGGAAGATGTTGTACGGTCGGGTCGACCTATTGAAGTGATAACGCCTCAACCAATTTCAATTATTGAAGATTTAGTGCTAGAAAATCGCTGTTTGAAAGCGAAGAAATTAGCAATGATAACAAACATATCTGAAACAATATTCGCCGAATTTCCTATGACCTTTTGGGTATGTATAAAATTAGTGCAAAAGGGATACCGCGACTTCTCTCTGCTCTCCAACGTAAACGTCGAGTCGAATGTTCACGGTCGTTTTTAAAAATGCGTGGAAACGACCCAAAACCCATTTGGGAGTCCATTGCCACAGAGGATGAAACAATGGTTTTGTTTTACGATCCTCTATCGAAGAGGTAGTCCATGGAATGGTGGCGATCTGATGAACCTCGTCCCAGAAAGGTGAAAGTCGTTGAATCAATGAAAAAGGTGATGGCCACAATATTCTGGGATTGTGAGGGCATTTTGCTAATTGACTTTAAAGAGCGCAATACAACTGTGAACGGCACATATTATGCTTCTTTATTGCATAAATTAAAGGACAGTATTCGTGCAAACCGTTGTAGAAAATTGGCAAAAACTGTGCGATTACTGCGCAACAATGCTCCCGTTCGTACTGCCCCCGTTTCACAAGCAGCCATCTGTGAGTGTGGCTTTCAAGAATTGGAATATCCATTGTATAGTGCGGATATGGCTCCTTGTGATTTTTATTTGTTTTCTAATTTAAAAAAGATCTTAGGAGGGAGGGGCGTCGTCTTAAGGACGACAGTGAGTTGCAAACAGCTGTTATAGAACATTTTGAGGAAAAACTTCAGATTAGTTTTAGAATGGTATCGAATTATCAATTAATTGTTGTAATAAATGTATAGGAGTTAGGAGCGATTACATTGAAAAATAAAATTTCTTATACTGTGCCAAGTTTCTTTTTTCTATATCAAGCCGAGAATTTATTGCGCCTACCTCGTATATATTGTAATATGGCAGTACCTTACTCACTGTTTTCTAATCCAAGACAGTCTTAGCATTCAGGGATCCCACATCGTAAATATTTTCTTACTGGCGTCCCAACTAGTTATAAAAACATTTGTATCTATAAATTTCATGAAATTCCTAACGGAAAGATCCTATAACTTTTGACATTATTAGGCCCCCACTCGTAGTATATTTCCTAAGATATCCTCTTATTGCTTAATACTGACCTTCAGTTAAATCAATACTTTCAATAATCCATTCTTTCTTTTTCAATAAAAAGACAATATTTAAGGAATCTCCCGTCTATGATAATAACTCGCATTCCGTCCGTATTCCTACACATGTCACGTCCCTATGCCCGGCCACGCGGTTATAATAATGATATCCTTGTCAAGTTGTCCCCGGTGTTCGTCTTTTCGCGAGCGGCAAGAATGGATTTGTCCCTGTTCACATGCTCCCACGTCGCGCGCGTTATATTTTGGGACTACCTTTAATTTCTTCAATTTCTAGGATACGAATTGATGTTTCCAGGTAGGTGAGCAGCCGAAAAAATCTCATTTCCTTTCGTTAATTAATTTTTCAAACCCTTGTTTTGTTTGCAGACGTAGGGTGAATATTAAAATCTCGTCCCAAAAACAATAAGAGGGAGAGAGCCCTTTTTTTTTGAAAAGTGGCCTACCGCGACGCAATAACTAAATTAAACATCTCCAAAAAATCTGATCCGATATGGGGTGTTACATTCCGGGTTACTCGTAGTTATTTGTATTGATTTAAACTGCTTAGATTAAATTGAATTTACTTGGTATATCATCTTCTGCAGTGTCTTATAAATCATAAAAATGTCATTCATGAAGTACAAGTGAAGCGCAATACATTGCATTACATAGTTTGGCACCTTTTTTGTTTTTTGGGCAGATTAAGAAGTACATATGCATCAGCATATTGATCTAGTGAATCCACAGAAATATTGTCGTCTTCGAGTAATACGTGCCATGCCATAATTGTGAACTTTTGAGTCAAAAGTGTCATCAGTATCACACTTCATATCGTTATAGAAATTGATCTCTGGTTTCTTAATTATTACACTTAGTGCTTCATTCGAGTGCAGAGTGAATAACAGCTTTTGACTGCTTTTAAGTAAACGACACGATTATTTTATTGTTTGCAAAAGCGAACTGGAAGGATAAAACATCTTTTTTGTATGGCAAGAATTTCTCTTCGTGATTTCTTGACGTACCATCCACTAAAGCGATTGATATAAAATAATTATCCATGATCAAATTACGATTTGTACTGACTATCAGAATTGCTAATGGTTTTTTACTAGCTTATTGTTCCTCACCAAATACAAGGTATTGCACTGAACATATAAAATGTTCTACTGTCGTAAATTGTATTAATTTTAATGCAGTATTCATCCGACTTGGCGGCAATGTATTCGTGAAATGGACAATGATTTTTTAATTATTTCTAAATATTTCCTAAATCTCCCGTATTGGAGTAAGCTTGCTTTGCAAATTTCTAGTAACTTTGTTATAAAAATTTAGAACGATTTTGGCTCATAATGCCCTCTGCAGAAAAATGACAATCCTTTTCTATATTCTCCGGCATTATATAGGAGCGCCGTTACTTCTACTCTATGACGCTGTTACTTCTACTCTATCAGTAAAATTCAAATATTGTGTTATATTAAAATAATTTTGTTTCTGCTCTTCTACGTTATCCATAATTGGTAACAATAGTGTTCGAAGGGGCCATCTGACATATGTGCATCGTAAAGTTTCAATATCACATGTTTTATGTTTTCTCGCTGAAAACGTTTACAAAGCCATTTTTCCTTGCGTTTGGTATACCTTTTTCTAAATATTGTAATGTGTATATAACAGTGAAAAAACGGAAATTTCAAAGTATTTTCGCTAAATTATGTTTGCAGATGTTTTAATGCCTTCTTTTAGCTTTCAACCAATGTATCTCTTCGATCTTAATTTATTATATTCAGATCTAATTGGGCTTGGTTCAAATGAAGTAGTCATTTGACATATACATTGTAAAGTTTGGCATTATTTGACTGTGCACGTATTCAGAACATTTTGTCATACAGATGATATATGCGTTGTTTAGTGACCTGAAAATTTCATCTCAGTCAAAAAATGGAATGAACTGGTGTTAATTTTCGTGCGACGATTTATTACGACCTTTGACGTGGATTATCTCAACAGCAGTGCATCGATCAACTCACTTCAGTTTTTAGGGATGAAGCACCATCTAGAACCACTGTATATTACTGGTATAGTAAATTTAACCGTGGTCGTTGTTCTCTCAGGGACGAATTTAAAGAACATCGTCCAAAATTGATTGTTGTGCCAGAAAACATCGATGCTATGCGAGAAGTGATAAAGCAAGATAGTAATGTGACGTACCGTGAGATTGGAGCATCCCTGAGCATGGCAACCATACACGAGATTTTACACGAACATTTAGCTACGAAAAAAAAATGTGCGCTTTGAATTCCGTATAATTTGTCAAAAAAAGGCTCGTGTCGATTAGTACAAAGAAATGCTCAAAAAATACAATCGTGGTGCGCTAAAAGCCGTATATAATATTTACACAGGTGACGAATACACAACTATTTGTTTGTCAGAAGTCTTTGAAGGAATAAGAAAAAAACAACTAACGACGTGAGATCATTCCTCATCATAACAACGCGAGCTCGCATCCATCGACCCAAACAGCTCAATATTTAACCAGCCATAACATGGAACTGGCACCCAATGATCTTTGTTATTTCTGTCCGTTACGAATAAACTACGTGGTGAACGATTTTCGACGTCAGAAGGAGCGGTTAATGTCTGGGTCAGTAGCTGTGGTGGTTTCTCTTGCAGCTATCTCTATAATACGCCAAGTTTCCCAATTATTAACACACACAGTGGTGTTTTGTACCTGATTTGGAAAATAACTTATTTTGATTACAAATTACAAGTGCGGTCATACTCTGATCAAATATATCTGAAATATATAAATGATATGAAAGATATTAGAGAGTGCCAAGCCTTTGTAGGATAAATCTTATTTATTTAGAAAGTAGGCATCTACATAATTATTGTTTATATTTTGTAATCATGAACTCCCGGAGTGCTTTAATCGAACTTATTAAATTGCAAAACATGAAAATTAGAGAATCGCTGAAGGATAATTAAGACCTTGAAGGAAATTCATGAAAATTTATGGATAATCTACCTGCCAATAGGGTAAAAATTCGTAAAGTTTAAATCTTCGAAATTTATTTGTTTTTTACTTAATTAAGATTTCCAGGACAACAATATGGTCGCATCCTGCATAATCATCCTAATTGAAGGCAGGACGCTCAATTAATTAAATTTGAAGTTGCCAAAGTCAGGACACGCTCTCGCGAAAACTTAACCCACGCAATAAATTTTCAACTCGGGGAGCGTTGCTTGCGGAATGGAGGGCAAGAGAGAGGGGTTGAAGGGAAGTACAGAGCGGGTAGTGACTCGATAGACGAGGCGAAGACCGAACGGAGAATGTACTCGAATTTATAGAAAATTAATCAAAACCCTAATCGATATTTAATTAAAAGAGACCGACATTAGTTAAGCAAAGCCCAGATTAATATTAATTACTAAGATAACGCAAAAATTACGTAAGTATACAATTGAAATTAGCCCCTAGGTACATTGGTACATAGAAGAGAGATAAAAAACTGAGATTGAATAGGAAGGAGTTAGAAAGGAGCGAGGGAAACTTGATTAATTGATTTTCAGAACAAAGAATGTAATCCAATTTTATAAAACCTGATAGTTTCGATGTCAGTAAGTTCAGAAAATGCGAAAATGCACAGTCTTTAGGTAAGTGGTAAGAATTTTTGGAAACTATAACACATGCATATGATTAATATGTATGTCGTGAACAAAATAAAATCAGCCATTTGAAGGTTAGTTAGCAGCTATTAGTATATATAAATAAGTACATGCACAAGAGGTGCGTATATGATGACACCCGATTTTAGGACCAAAAGAGGCGCTATTGTGATGAATTTAGTTACAGCACATTTTACACCTTAATATTACCCTTGGCAGTTATAAATTAACAATAGAAAAATATGAATTGCGTTAGTTATTAGACGGATGCAGAATGCGCTAATACTAAGATAAAGAGATAAGAAATTGGTACCCCAGAATTCTACATTTAATCGCTATATTTAGCTACTTTAGGAACTTACAAACTAAAGGAGGATGATTTTGAGATTTACTGCACTTATAATAATATTTGCTTGTAATGTAGTCTAGCCTAGCATCACCACTAAACTTTGAATTGTATTAAATAATGCCTGATGGGCGGCAACTAACTGTAACACACAAACTAACTTGTAAAACTTATTTTATTTATTTATACATTTTACTTCAGAAGGTGTTACTTATTGCGCCCCCCCCCCTCCCTCTCCTTGCTGACAGAAATTCTTTTTTGGCATTCATTAAGATCTTCTTGATTCCATATTTTAGGTGGTTTTTTGGTAAACCATGAGTATTTGGCTGAATGAAAAGCATGCCCGATGCTCCATTGGCCAGTTTATCAGCTTTCTTATTTCCCTTTCTCCCCTGGTGGTCTGGAATCCACAACAGTGACAGAACACAAGCAAGTAATTTTTCTCATCTTCAATTCAATGATTTTGCATTAATTGTACCAATTCTTTTTAATTCATGAATTACGCGCAAATTTTAATCACGTTACAGTAGTGTAGCGTCATCTTGTGTGGATTGGCGGTTCTCGCACGCTGGTGTTGGAGATCCCTGGTCTAGGTGGTCGAGCGGTTGGCACACCACAATAATTCGGGGGCGATTTCCAGTTCAGACATTTGATCTTTAATTCCGAATAAAAATCCTTTTCTCATATAGGAATTGAATAACCAAACAAGTTGTAGGGATACAACTTTTAGGCTATCCCTTTTAAAACAAGTTCTGCTAGAAATAATTTGTGCTAGAAGTTCCAGTGATGACCAATATGAACCATAAACTGTTAAGATATACAAGTTCTGTGTTAATACACTCAAATATTCTAAAGTTGGAATTGAGCCTAATTCATTTCTTTCCCTTATTTATTACCATTTTCCTTTCAGTTACCAGAAAAATATATTGTTAGGAAAACTAGCCTTACTAGCTATTTATTTTCTGCCTTATTTAGAATAAAATATTTGATAATTATTTCTTTTTTCTGGAAGGCATAAATTTAGGGCGCATACTATTATATTACATTTACTATCGCGAAATACTAATGCTGGTAGTGACTTGAGAACTTTCCCGGAGCTTTGTTATATCAAGCTGAAATTGAATCATCAATCGCAATCCTCTGCGTTTGGGAATCCACTTCTACTCAAAATTGTCAAATCCGATTGTACTGAAAAAAGTGCTTGTTTGGATCAATTTTTGCTGCGGTATTCATAGAATTCAGTCCCTTTTTGTGGTTCTAATTTCAAAAGTTCGACTTTTTGGAGAACAAGCTTCAATTACAGTTTAAGGAAAAATATATGTCTGAAAATAACCAAGATTTTGCTGCAAAGGCTCTAACTTTAGATGACGATTCGCTTGTTTATCTAGTTCTTTGGCACCAGTTTCAACAAAGAAGCAACATCGTCAAATCTTTATGCTCTGCTTTTTTAGGTCTTTCAATTTTAGGAAATTTCAGTAAAGGCAACTGAAGAACTTATCCGTGTCATTATGGGAATCTCTAAAAATGTTGCCGCCAATAGTAAAATATGAGGAAACTTGCTTTTGCAGAATGTTTCTTTGGAAGCCCCGCAGCCTCAGTCGCGCTTATGCTTCCCTTTTACTTATTCGTTTCCTAATTGTAAGTGCTCCAAATAATTAGAAATCAATCAGAATGCTATTCGATATTTAATTTAAAGAAGAATCGCCGTTCGGCGAATAAACCCTTCGGTGGTATTAATTGTGGAGATAGCAGAAAAATCGCTTAAGTATATAATTGAAATTACCAGTACAGAATGGGCAGTGACTATCCGTATGGTAAAGGACGCTAACGGCGGCGAAAAAGAGACGCACACACAAGGAGAGTGATTAATTGATTTCGCTACAATAAAAGTACGCCGAGAAGTCGTAATTGCTCCCGTGGAAGCGGCTCCTTTGACTCCTTTTTAAATAAGCTTTCGCGCTCGCGTATGCGTACACTTGTACGCTATAAAATACCGCTCATTAATCGGGCTAGAGATTAAATCGAACGCTCATCTATTTCTTCGATAACGGCACACCGCGAAAGAAATCGAAAGATCAGGCAAACAATTAAAGCTTTCCAGTTCCTCCATGTCGTTTCCTAATAAAATCAACATAATTTCTGTACTAATACCGAAAGCTTTGTAATTTCCCTAACAATATTTTAAAGATTTAAACGCAAATAGGTAATTTGTAAAAGGACAAGCGGTAGTAACTTTAAGAAGTAGAAAAGGCAGCAATTAGTTCCTCTCAAAATTTAGTCGTGACTGGCAGCAATAGTTCGTTTATTATCGACTCTGGTTGTAGAAGCGTACGTATTATATTATTTAAACAAGTTATTTTTAAATTGTATATATTCTTATTAAATTTTGTTCCACTCCAAACACAGAATATGCGATATCGTATCTGCACCTGTGTAACATAAAACAATAGTTCCGTTTGATTAAATTTAATTTTTTTTAATCCATACCGATGTGTATGTATTCCTACTCTCACTAGAATCTCAAACAAGAAATTATAATTGCAATTAAGTCATACAATTCACACATTCTTTCTTCTTTCTTAAGGAGTAGTTCAACACATTTTTTCTAATTGGTAGCAGTACATTTTGAATTCTTGGCTTCTTCCAAGTTTAGCGTTGCATTTTTAGCTGCTACTTCTTTTTTTATTTACAGTTTTACCGCTATTTTTGTTAGTTACATAGAAACTGTATCCATCTTTATTGATGCAAATCAAATAAAGAACCCCAAATCGAACCATACCTGTACCATATCTAATGAATACTCTTATATTTTTACCAAGATTACATATCTTACATTTTCGATTAGGATTCCGCTGCCTGAACTCAACCCTTTATCAAGCCTAACATCGATTGTGAATATTATTATCTATCCTAGCTCTTTCCTTTGCATACCCCTCTTTAAATACCTAATCATGTCTTCACGTTCTGTAAGAACATTGTTTGATCTCTTGTCATGTGTAACAATCATTTTTCATAATGCCTCAGACTCTATTATAATGGTAACAGATACGAAAAGTGCTACTCATATTTTATTGACATTAACTTATTCAAATTTAATCCGTTCTCTAAATTAGAAAACAAATGTATTACGCCCATACTGACAGAAAGATTACATTTCACAACTCCCCTATCCATTAAAGAATTAACTCAAAACTAATAAATTTATTTCTGTATTCAAATGTTAAATTTCCGTTACAGAAAAATGTTTAAATCAAACATGACGCATCAGATCCACATAGGACAGATATCACGTACCTCCCATGTAAGAATTACTTCATATATAAGTGAAAACAAGAACAACAATAAATCAACTGGTGCTAGGATTTTGGACGTTGAATCTGTGAACAGTGAACGCCTATTTTTAGGAAAGTATATATTATACCATAAAAATCGGATATAGGAGGTCTTAACATCATTTACGCCTATTTGATTAAATAGATAGGTTGAACTTCCTGCTACTCATTTCTCGCGCGTTTTTTGCTTCCCAAGGTTGGTGCTGTTCCCCTCTTTTCCTTGGTCGATCGACTGTGCTCCACACGTTGCGTTAAGGATCTCGTAATAGTTACTTTCTCACAATGTAAACATGTAGTGCGTTGTTTACAATTTTCATCTAGTTTCATTAATTCTTACCTGCGGTTCCTATCTTTTTGCCTAATGTTCCCTTTTTGTTTTATTAATAACTTAATTCAACTTAACTGTGTGTTTTTACTTTACAATTCCCAAATTTACGGTAATCTTACCAGAATTAATCCAATGCTTAGCACATGTCACACTTAAATTTCAAACCATATTTCTATTTTTAATAGTTTCAAGTCGCGACTATCCTCCATTACTCAACTCTGTGTACATTATTTTATTCAAAGGTACGAGATTTATTACACGCAAATATTATTTTCTAATAACTTTTCTGTTCAACTTTACGAATATACAGGTGAAAAACTAAACAATGTAAATAGTAATCCATCCCTTTCAGTTCTTGCTATCTATAGAACTTTAAAGCGTCTTACATCACATTATCAAATTCACTTGCATATATCGGCAAGTGCGATAATCTGCTTTCCATTCATCCATGCATAATACTTAACATTCACCGCACTTACTCGTACTGCACTTCGTTTGACCGCACTTATTCAACTCATGACTTCGACGACGTTATTTATGTGATCACACGTTCGATTCAAGCGCACTGATACGCATCTGAAATCGTTTGGCTATAAGTTAAGGATATATTAGTTTGTATACGCGATTAAGATATCGCGCGGTAATTTATTCCGGTAAAAAGAAGATAAAGAAACGTGCAAAGAACACACATGCATATCGACTAGCAACGGAAAAGGAAAGTAACGTTTGCATATGGTGAGTTGCATTCGTATTTGTTCCGGCGAAAAAATGCAGTAGCGTTTGAAAAATGACTGTTTAGTGATGCATAGACTTCACTATACAACAAAATCAAAACCTACTTCTTTTCTTAGAGTTAAATTATGTGTCTGCGGAGGTCATTGTCCAACTAAATCAGGGTTTATACATAAAAAAGTGCCTAGCAAATATAGTCTTCAAAAAGTAGTTTTATTCTGTTATTTTGTTTATAGCCCGAGAAGCAACGAGTATGCCTTTAGATGTTCCACAGAACAGATGCATATGTATGGGCTTCGTTAAGGCGTGAGAAGATAATACCAAAGTTGGAAATTAACTCTTCCGTCTACTTCAACAAGATTAGGAAGTGGCACAACATGTAATATTTTTCAACAAAATGTTTTTAACATATTAAAGACGAAGAATTTGGATTAGAACTACACGTTTTCAAAAGCCTCCAAATACTCTAATACGAACGAAGCACATATGCACTAGTATAAAGGGTTGTAATGCTAATAAGTAACAAGTCTTACTTTATATCTTTGTTACTTGAAGTTTTGGATATTCAGTATTTAAATAGATATAAGAATGTAACTGGTTCTTTTTTCAAAAGGTAGTAGTCACCTTCATTAAACTGACTTTCACGTGTTACCAGTTGCTTGTAAGAGATTTCTTTTAAAAGATGAGCTTAAAAACGCCTCCTAGTTTTTTCTGCTTTTAATTATCAAGAAATGACTAATTTCGTATCCATTATCAGTACTCCAATAAACGAAATTGTACATATACACTCATATCAATTTGAGAGTCGCCTCATAGGACCACAATACGGGTCTCCAAAAAATTTGAATCGGTTTTCGTCCGAAAAAGTACAATTCTTAGAACTTCAGTCTTCGGTCAAAATCATCGTCGCATGGTGTGTTACGGCGTTATTTTATTTAAACATTATTTAAAGACCATCTACTGGCACATTGTCGCACTAGCATGCTACCTAACGACGATAATAATACAAGCGCCGGCAACACGTAGCCGACCGACATTGTAACAAGCACAGTGCATTTGTTTTTGTTAAATATACATAGTTGTTAATAAATACGATGTGACTTTGTTATCCATCACCAACATACAGTAGAGTCTCTCGGAACACAATGCTTGTATCGGTTTTGGTCGGTAGGGCTTTAATTTCAGCTCATGTAACAGTCGTTGTAAGCTTGCACGAGATACATTTACTTAAAGGGCACGTTCTCTAGTTGATAAACGTGGATTTTCAACTACGCTTTCGGCTATAGTGTGTAAATTTGTCCGTGTTCTTGCCGATCTTTGTCCCCCTGCTCTTTATAGATATCCAACACTTTCGATCAACTCAAATCGATAATTTAGCATATAAATTATTTTATGATGGGCTGATTGAATAACTGGAAACTTATTTAGAAATTCTTAACGATCATTTTGTTTTTCCACTAACATTGAAATATGAATGCACATTGTTCATGAATGAACTTCACTTTTACTACCTGGAATGTACCTGGAAAAAAAAAAAGATAGAGTTAAACTCAATGATATTATTTATTTTATTGTTCCGTGGCGTAACTTTCGGGCCATCCTATATTACAAAATTAACTCGCAATAACGTGAGTTGCCTTTCTGCATTAATAACGGCACAAAATAAATAATTGCAGTTAAATAATTTTGTAGAAATTTTAATATGAACGTATATTTTCGTTGACGTATTAAGATGATTGCATGTTTCAAATTTCTTCCTTAAAATTAATTAACTCTGTGTAAGAATTGTTTCTCCTCTTACAGGATTTAAGGTTTATTATCCTCATACGTATGCACATTTCGTATTTCATGGAAAATTTGACGCATGCTTCAAAGCTTGAAACAAAATATTTATTCATCTACGACTTATTGCACATGTATACACAAAAGACAAAGTAGTAATAAACACTAGAAAATATAAAGCAAGTTATACTTTCTTGTCATCGAAAAATTTTCCTTTCGATTTAATAACTGCTCGCATAATTCGCGGTATTCCTTCTACCAATTTCCTCAGTGTATCTTGATGAGTATTGTTCCACTCCCTCTAGAATACCTTCTAGAGATGGGTTTTGGACGTTCGACATTCTCTTCTATTTCGTCGGTCCAGTTCGTCCCACAGAACCTCTATCGGATTAAGATCCAGACTCTGGGGAGGCCAAGTCACTATTTGTAATATTCCTTCATTATCTGTACCAGAGAGGCAGTTTTTGCATAATAATGGCTTCGAATCGTTATCGTGCATCAACCCAAAACGGTTGCCTAGTAACCGTAATGCGGATGGTAGAGCATTTTGTTCTATCTCGCCATAATTCTCCTTTCTCATTATTCCATCAATTTTCACAAGGTTCCATGTTCCACTTAATGAATAACAACCGCATACAAGAATGGAACTACCACCTTTCTTCATTGTTGGTGTAATGCCCTCAGGAAACATTTTCTCATCTTTTAAACACCTGACAAACGTTCTGCGGTTTTGACCAAACAGTTCATATTTGGACTCATAAGTCTATAGTACGTTTTCCTATTATTCTATTGTCCAGTTTTGTGAGTGTTAGCCCACTGGAGACGTTTTTGTTAATTCCCACGACGTAGCAACAATCTTCGTGTAGCAATATGGCCGTGGATGTTTCCTTCTTTTAAACGACGTTTCACTGTGCTAACGGATATCTTCCTACTTGTAGCCCGATTCATTTCCTCTATAATTTCAGGAACCATTAATCCTCTATTTCTCTTGCTAAGCAATTTTATGCGTTCATCGTCAACCTTGAATAGTGCTCGTGGACGTCCTGGACGATTTTTGCCAGCAAGTGTACCAGTTTGTTCAACGCGGCGAACAGTTAAATTTGCTGTGGATTTTCTTAGATTAAGTCGCCCGGAAATATTCCGTACAGAATATCCCTCTTGATGTAGCGTTCATATTGTTGATCGTATTTGAACACTAAGCGATTTTCCGCGAGGCATTTTTTCACAGAAATTAAATAATTTACTCGCACAAAGAAATTACCATATGGAGCTGCACGTAACTGTATTTATTGTTAACGTAAACTCACTATTAGTGTAATTTATACATATTTTATGCGGTAAATACCATCTCTGCTGAAACTCAGTCAATTCTTAGAATTGGGGTTTCAGTCAGTGTCATAAAATCTCTTCCTATATATTATTTGAAAATCTATCGTATTTACCAACTTAGTTCTTTAATTAGTAAATTGTGTACAGGCTTATAGAATTATTACATGAATATAAATACTTCTTTCTTAAAAATGCTAAAAAGTGCCCATTCTATTATGGGCGGTGGTATATGTACAGAGATATAACTACAACGCAAATTCTTATTCGATCGTCTATATTTAACCCGAAACAATTATTTCGTGACAAATTTACACAAAACCTATAGATTAATTAATTTTTATTAAATTATTGTTTCATCGAAAATGTAAAGCATACAGCTGATTTGCTAATATTCCATATGTCATTTGACATATTCGGAATAAAATATTTTTCAATTGAGACATATAAATAATTGCACAAAGACATTACTAAACGATGAATAAACTATTAGATAATGAGAGCTGGTGTGGGTGGGTCAGTATCTTGCGCACTTGGTTATCAATCCTGGGGTTCCGGGTTCGAATATCGCTGCTGTTATTTGGGATTGGGTTTCTTTCTGGTTTTCTGCACACCATGGAGAATAATTATCATTTTAAGATGCACCACAGGGGCAGATGCAATAATAAGTAACTCAAGGCCGGCCGAAGTCCCGTGCAATTGGCGAAAGCTGTTGGGAATGAGAAGACATGGTTTATTACTATAAAGAGATAACTCAATTAGAGAAAGTAAGTAAGTAAAATTTAATTTGTTGGAGGTCAACTGAAAAATAAAATATGAATTTTTGTCCAATAAGAAAAAGAAAAATTTTCTGAAAATCTAGTACTCAAATTAGCCCAACAGTTACTGTAAAATAGTACAAAAACAGTTTTAAACTTTAAAATTATGAATTTTGTTCCAAATATGAATGCATACATTGAGTTTCCAACACGAGCTTTTTTAACGGTTGTACAAGTGACTTAGAAGTCATAGTGAGCAATATTTAGTAATTATTTAACATACTTTACACACATTGCGACACTTTCCGTAAAAGCTATAAATAAAATGATTTATCGGGCAATAATTTTAAGAATTTTAATTGATCAACCTATTGATATTCGAAAAATGAAAAAGTGTCCTACGCTAAATAATTCGCACCGAATGTTTCCGATATCGGCTTGTCGAAAGCGTGCTAAACGGAATTTATAATGGCCACTGCACTAAATGAAATATTTTCGTGTACTGATTGCGCCGTAGCGAAGAGAAGGTTTCTTATCTGAAAAATTCCGTGTAAACCGAGTAGCCGTTCAGTCGTTGGCGTTGTTACAACACAGGCTCCGTGAGATAATAGTGGAGGATCAAAGGTTGTATCTACGGGTTATTACAAATTTTCCGTGTCATTCTCGTTATCCCTCTCGTGTTCGATTCGCAACTTTAGGTAAACCAACCGCATTCCACAGTAAATGTTCGATAGAACTGTCCCACTCCCACACGCGTATATATTATGCATTGTGTGTGCATCGGCCGACAACAACAACACAACAACAGACTCAACCGGTTTTCTTTCTGTAGACGACTTCTTCTTCGGCCGATCACCCCCCGTACGTCCCTACGTTGAACCCCCTTTCGCGTCTTGCGTCCCTTATTGTCCGACGAATACCTCTCGTGAAACACAACACCTTCTCACTTTCCGAAAAGTTCCAATATTGGATTTATTTAATATCGACACTTTTATTTCAGTAATGTTAGCGAGGTTTAGACTGACGTTTTCTTTCACCTGTAAAGTTGATTTTCAATCTCTTTCGTACTAATCACATGAATGCTGAAACTAATTTCTAGATATGACCATAGTTTCTTCAATGGTTAAAAAGTCACCTACAATTTCCAAAAATATTTATTACTCACTTAAAGGTATAACGAAAGTAATACAATACAGAATGATCAATTTTAAGATAAAGAAATGAAATATACCTAATAAAAATTTCCAGAAATAATGCCTAAAGAAATATTAATTGTCTTCTAAGTTTCTTTAATCTATGGGCAAGTTTTCCACACTTCTGGCAGAAGTTGCTGTAAGACGTACAACTTTCATGCAACCAGAACATTCATTTAATACACTGGGTCTAACCAACAGCTTTTTGAATATGCCTACACTCCTTTCCACATTCTACACAAAAGTTTCTATTAAAATTACCTCCATTTTCGACACTTTCTAGATTTTCTTCTTCGTCTTCCTCGCTACTTGAAGATTCCAATTCTCTTTTCTTGTTGTTCTTGACCGTCTTTTTTGTGTTTATCATAACTTTTTTGTTTTGAACCTTATGTTGTTTTTCGTGGGTTTTTGGTCGTTTTCTTTACGGATTTCTAAATGTGCAGCTAATGTTAAAATAGCTGCAACTTATTTGACCCGTTTTTTTACAGCAGTTATTTTTTTCTGGAATATGAGACGACAAATCAGACGGTATTTTTGACAGTAATTTTTGTGTGACATGTTTGTTTAGACGTTGATGGGTGCTTCTAAACTATTAGTTGGTTTTTTGCAGTCTCTGTCTGTTTTTCAAGTAAAAAGTATCCTGTTGTAGGCCAGGTAGCTTCTTGAATAGAAAAGACGATACCGTAAAAAGAGCTTTGCAGCCTTTTTTTGCAAGTACCTCGCTTGACTAAGCATTAAACAGTAGACTTACTGTTTAATTGAAGATCAGTTTCGTCATAATTAATAATTTGTCAGTTTGTCAAACAGAAAGCTTTCTTCCGTCGTTGTTTCTAACAAAGTAAAATAGTTTTCTACTTCTTTTCGGTTCATTGCTTTTGCGCTAGCACCTTCCGATTTCCGAATAATGTTCAGATGTCGGTTTAGAAAGAAGCTAAGCCAGTTGTGGCCAGCTTTTCCTTTTGTTGTTAAGTTTGTATTTGATTGTTAACTATTGAGCGAAATGATAAACAATACTAATATCTAAGCCTTCTTCGATTGGCTTTTGTCTTAATATTGTCGCTCTAATACAACCATGTCTTCATAATCATTCATGTTACATTTATTATAACGGATTTTTATCGTGCCATTAAAGTTTTTAACTGTATGCCTAGAATATCAAACCCTCTCAAAAGTTCTTTCATATGAGAAAATATCTTAAACGGTCGTGCATGATCCAAAAGATCAAACGTTTTCATGTAAAATATGCTGTCAACTATAACGTCAAAATTTAAGTTTTTCGCAAAATGCGTTTAACAATCTTATCTTTATCATTCTTTTTTGTGAACTACGTATACCATATCAATGTAATTTGAAGACTGACGTGATTAGGATAATATTTTAAAACTTTAATCATAATATTGTAGTTAAAATAAATCAAAGTTTGTAGCTTGTGGTGAAAACAAGAAATTGAGCCAGTAGGTATTGACAACATTAAAACATCAACAACCTCTTTATGTAGATCCTATAAAGTATCGCAACTCTTAAGAAACCATGTGTTCTTTTTATCTACTTTTCCAACGATTATTTTTTTCTTAAATACCATAATATGATTCACGCTGATGGTACAGGTCCGTACCACACTAACTAACTAACTGACCAATCTCTTTCATTATCAATGTATAATCCAATAATCTAGGTAAGAGATTGTTAATGCTAATATAGATTGTAATATAAAAGAAAACGGTTTAATTGGTTTTTGGAAACTGGACCGAAGAAGATTGTATAAACACTCTTTGAAGCGACGAATCCAAATTCGAAGTTTGATAATAGACGACGAATTTTTGTTCAAAAGACGTTTAAAGAAAAACTGCTACCAGAAGCTGTAGTACCATCTGTAGAATACAGCGTAGATTTGATAATGGTATACGGATGTTCCTTTTTGTGATTGCAGTAGAAGAAGGAATATTGAGAAAAGTTGGCTACGAGCCTTTTGCGCTAAATTGCAATAAAATACAAAGTTGGATTTATTTGGGAAACCACCATTTAACTGTGTTTATATAAAAACTTCTGTACTTTTATAATACAGTTCTATCCATTGTACTATTATAGTTTCTAATAAATGTATCTGTTTTTCTTAATAAAAATGCATCGCTTTCTTTTAGTAAGTTTTAACACAGATTTCTTAAGCTGGTTTTAAACTTCTGAGTAGCAGTATATATTTAACAGATTTTTTGTTGTTTTTATGTGAATGGCAAAAATCACATGTCCAATTCTCGCATTCTTGCATTCTTAATTAGTTATATTTTCTGATTTAGCATTATGCCTGTTTCACTTATGTGGTATGCCACACAAGGATTCAAGTCCCCCATAGCGATAATGTGCTCTACGCTGTTTGAATCTGGTTCCTCTCTTCTATAGATTGCGTATGCAATTTTATAAATTCCCGACCTCTTTTGCATGTCCGGTTTATCTCTCGGATTTCTTAAGAGATTTCTTAGACTCTTTCGCGAGTGGAGGCATACTTTCATATTCTGCTTGTCAAAAATATTATTTATATAGATTTCCTGAAAATGTAATCAGCACCCGTAGGGAAGTAACCATTATGAATCACTACGTTTATAATGTATTTCAGTTTTTTGTTAAATCCATTTTTATTCAAAAATAATAGTGCAAATTAAGATGATATTCTATAGAGAAAAAAAATGCGCTGGAGGCACTTATCTAGCAATTTGAATTTAGGGTTAAAGAAAATTTTGGTTATAATTCTAAAGGAAAGTGTTGGCAAACAAAATACAGACGCGTGAAAGTTGAAACCATTCTAGGAAAGTTGATTTGTGATTAAACACCTTTGTGCGAATAAGCAGATTTATTGTGGTGATTGTGGCAATAGCGGTTGTGTTGTTTCGGATGCAACTACAGTTGCGCTATTGCTTCCATAAATCGAAATAATTCGTGCAAAAAGGTCCTGTAATCGCTACGTTGAGTGAGGCGAATACAAACTGGTAGTCTTGTGAATGTTTACCAATAAATGCTTCAGTATACATTACCTACCCTAGCCTAATAAAAAGATGAATGATGAATATACTGCTATTGTTATGTATATAAATCTAAACTAATGAGATGTGGTATGATAGGCAAACAGCTTACTGGACCCCTTTCATCCATTATTATTGAAGGAGATTCTTTTGGGTCTAAGGTCTAAATATGCGCATGTTCTTCCAGAAAAGTGAAACTATTACAGATTCTAGCCGTAAGATGATACACCATCTAAATCTAACATAGAAAATGGATCGGCCAAAATGGTCGCATTTATTGACTACCAAGTTCTCTAGACCTTGCCCTTTAGATTTTACTTGCTGGCCACCAAACTAAACCTTGCCTCTTTAGATTATTATCTATGCGAATGGATGAAAGACGACGTCTGTCAAAAAGAGGGCAACCACACGAAACGTTCGCATTATGAATAGTGCTGTTCGCATAAAAGAACGTCAAGATAATCTCAAAAGAGGTGGTATTCCCAAGAAAGTTCGGAAGGGTATTGTAATAGATTGTGGGATCTATGTGATTTAAGCAATTAATAAATACAATCAATAAATCATTTGCTTTTGCTTAACTCATATATACTATAAGCGTTTTTATGGGGAATAGTTACCCAGCTGTGTCTCTATAACTATTAAGAATTGGACACATACTTATATGAATTCTTTTCTTTCCGTTCTCTCTAAAATGTCTGGTATAGTACTAGACGTTATACTTGGTACCAGTGTAAAGTGGGAAATCGTAATCCAGCAAAAAATAGCTTTTTTAATAATTGCAATTATCTTAGTAAGAAGTACAAATTGTTGTAGGTACAACTAGTATTACATTACTGATATTTTTATTACAGCTATTTGATGAATACTTTTGCAGGTTAACATTACAATTTGTAATCCTTTATTACACCTGTTATATCGTACTAGCATGCTGAGCTGTTCACAAGTTGTTATTGTCTCTATTTATACAACAATTTTCAAGAGAAATCGCTACAATTGTAGTAATTTTCTTACAGTCTGTTAACACTAGGAACGGAAGAATACTATTCAGAATTTTTGTTCTGGTGTAAACTGAAGGGTTTCGAATTTGAGTTGTGTTTTATAAGAAACTCTGAGTTTCATACTTTAAAAATCATGAAAACATTTAATATAAATACATTCTATGTTTAAGCCAAATTCCAAGAAAATATTCGACGCTTTTTTTATGTTAAATATGTAAAAAGTTTCCTATTTCATTCAGTAACACGCATGACGCCGCAAACCCTTAATTTTCGGAGACATATTTTTCGCATAGAATAATCATTTGTGGAGTGTAGTGTACCGATGCCTTCCGTGCAGTTATAAGTAGGAAACCGGTAAGAAAGTGTTAAGGTTGCATATTAATTGTATATCAGTTCCCAACCTTCAAAATGTTAATTAGACTTACATTTCCGGAAGTTTAAAGTAAAAAATGAATTACCGACTTATTGTTTGGAATAATACACATTTATACAACAATTGCTTCGAAATTTACGCGTGTGTATGCTTAATAAACGTATTCGATTTGCTTTCTCTTTTGTTTACCGTTGAATTTCTTTCAACTCCATTTTCCCGTTTTATCGCCTGTACAATTTCAAATATTTCAACTGATATACGTACTATATAGGTCCATTTCCACCTCCTATGTAGTAGATGGTCTTAAATGTGTAATATTTACGTCTAAAGGGAGTGAATTAGTGTTTCTTACAGGAAGTGAGATAAAATGAGGAAGGCAAATTAACGACCGCGAGTTAAACGTGAGTTGTTCGTTCTTTTCTTTTTTCTTATTCGTCTCGTTTTGCTTTTTTTGTTCGTTCTCCTTCCCTTCTTGTTTATTTTTTGCCTCTATTCGCCTTGCTCCGATGTAGCAAATGAATTCAAAGTGGAACATGGTGTATATAAAACGCGAAACACGGCAACCTGTATTTCTGAACGTCGTCCATAAATTTGGCGATGTTGGAAATAGATTTCGGGTATTAAACAACTGACAGACAAGAGAAGCTCATTCTCACGATGTTGCGCCAATCGGTAACTGTATTTAGGAATTATTTTCTCCGCGCTGAATTCATGAAGGAATTTTATAATGATTGTAACGTTAAATGACCTGTGTTTATGGTTATTGTGGTCTGTAAATAACAGTTTCGAACTTTTTAATTAGAAAAGCGATCCAACACGATTTTGGAAATATTAGTGTTATACATATACCATCATTTTTCCTAAATAAAATATACGTACACGTAATACACTTTGAATGTGGATGATTGATTAGAATCCTTCTGTTTTGTTAATCTTTGCTAATATTAGATTTTGATTTTGATTCTTCAATATAGTCACCATGTATTTTTTTTTAATCCTACCTCCTTTGAACATTGCGGTGTCGAACTATTATTCTCTTATTTTAATTTTCTACAGTTTCCTGTTCTGAGCCAGTTGTTTGACTGTTCTATACATTTGTTCTTTCCAGGTGTTTTGAGGTCTGCCTATTCTGTTTTGTCCCTCTGCTTTGGCTTCAAAAATCTTCTTTGTTATGCGATCTTCTTCCATTCTGTGTATATGCAGGGCATCCCAGTTGTCCCTCCTCTATGATTATTTTTATTGGTTTGATATTTATATTATTAGTGATTGTCGTGTTGCTGATTTCTCTCCTCTCTGATCTCTTCTTGTTACTCTATCTATTCTTGTTAGGAATCTCATTCCCATGGCCGTAGCTATGCTTTTAATTCTATTCGTGGTTGTCCATGATTCACTGCCGTATGTTAGCGTTGGTCTAATCACCCTTTTATACACCTCTGTCTTTATTTGTTTTGGTATTTCCTTTTTATCTCCTTAATGTATTATATATTTTTGCGGATGTCCCTCTTCTCTCATTTATTTTCTTCTCTATTCTCTCGTTGTCTTCAATGGTTGTTCCTAAATAATTGTAACTTTCAACTTGTTCCAAAGCTTTGCCTTCGATTTTGATGTTATGCTTTTATTCTTCTGCCGCTGTTATCATTGCGTTTGTTTCAGCCGTGTTTATATCCATGTTTATCTTTGTTAATTCTTCTTGGTATATCTTCAAGTTTAGTTGTAATGTCTTTTCTGAGTATGCTATCAATACCATATCATCTATTAATATAGAGAATAACAATGGACTCAATACGCAACCATGTCTTAATCCAATTTTTGATTCGAATTCAACAGATTCTGCGTTGAATGTTCTGACTTTATTCCTGTTGATTTTATACAATGCCTTAATCATCTTTATCATTCCTTTTTCTAACCCTCTCTTTTCTAGGCTCTGCTATACATCTTCTCTTCTTAGCTATCAAGGGCTTTTCTAAGATCTATAAAACATATATGTATTTCCTTTCCCTGTTAGTTTTTCTCCTAATTGGCTGATTACAAATATTAAGTCCTGGATGCTTCTTCCTTTTCTGAATCCATGTTGTGTATCTTCTAATGTTGTTTCCAATTTTTGTGTCGTTTCGGAGTCTTTTTTCTAGTACTCCTGTTGTTTTAGTTTGCTAACTGCTTTTCTGACTTCCTCGTCGCTGATTGGTGTGATACGTTCTTCGTGGTTTTTTGTTATTTGCTCTCTACCGTGTAAACAAACACACTTATTCTAACGTTCAACTACTTTTTAAGATCATTCTCAAAGTACATTCTTTGACTTTATTCAATCTGCCTGCTGTTGCAATTGTACTACGCAAAAATCTATAACATGCTTTCGTATAATATTATTACCTGAGGACAAGCCTAAGACACAGACTATGTATGTTTGCTTATTGTATAATCACATACTAAAATTAAAATTTGACTTATGCTATCCTGAATTTTACAGAGGTTTCTAAAGGCAATGATTTATTAAGTTTTAACTTTCATTTTTCAAACCAGAACCAAACTTTTAACACATACAAATGTACATAATTATAAAATGAGAATAAAAACAAGAACCTAGAAAATAGAACTATCACGCTTACTAGCAAAACTGATCAATTATTTCAGATTCTAGAATTTTTTATAGACTTTCATCAGCTGGTGCTCGACCGGTGTTGCAAATTTTAAACGTAAATTAAATAGATATCTAATTAAGCACAACTGTTACAGTTTGTATTGGGTGGATTGTTGAATTTACAAGTAGTGCTGGATGTGCAGGTGCAGGGTGGTTCAGGTTAGTTTTCCTTTCGTTTCGTTTCTTTCCCAATTGCCATATTTTGTTGCTGTTAGTATACATCTGATGTACGTCACTTGTTTCGTTAAGAATCAATAAATTATCCTCTATCTATTTAGCAATTTTAGAAGTTAGCGTTTTGGTTATCATAACATAGGGCTTCATAATGTACTTATTGAATTGTCGATATCTTCTCAAGCGGCTGCGATGCCTGTTAGATACGTTTAGCATCTAATAAACAATTACAGGCGGTAAGGGAGCCAACCGGCGAGTGAGAACGACCGACCCGAAACACCGAAACAGTTTCCGCTGTTCCTTCGGGTGACATTAGGTTTATCAGTAATGTGACAGAAACTTGCGGTTAAACGCCTCCTCCGACCGGTGGTTATCCGCTATTACAACATAATCTCGTTACGGCCACCGAGTTCCGGTAAACACACAGAAAACGGTCCGGTTGCGGAACCGGCCACTTCGGAAGTCTCCACGATTTCTTACACGCAGACACATAGACGCTGTACGTCGCTTCACTTAGGCGCGACAAAGAAGGAAGAGGAATGCCACCAGACAGCGTAACGTTCGCCAAGATCGACGCCTCCAACCCTTTTAGCTTGGGCGCCGTCCTAGTCAGAAATTACCGCTCACAAATTTGACAAAAGGTCCATTTTTTTATACATTGGAAACAGCTATTAAGATATTTTTAGCTCGTTTAATGGAATGTATTATGGTTCATAAAAATTACGGAGAAAATATTTCCAAAAGAGAAAAATTGCTATAATAACAGGTACATGAAGATTACGTAGGAAGTACTTTCAGAAGAAACAAAATAACATTGCTACTACTGAATAAATTGTTTTTTTTATTAGTAGAGTAGTTAGTTCTTTCTGGGCATACAAAACTCCACTTACTTTAGGGATTAAAAAATTTGTAATGGGTACACTATTTTGTATTACTTTTTTGTCACTCTTTCCATGCTTAAATTCCTTAAAACCTATATATTTAAAATGAAAGGTTTCACCAATTCCAGCTCGTGAATATTGAATATGATAAAATTGTTTTATCCTTTTCAAGCATATCTTTTGTTTTTTTAATTTTCCATTAACCAATGTTCCAACATTCACGAGAAACACTGTTTAATTGAAAATTATGGTGCAAAATACCAAAAAAGTTCACTATTATGCAAATAACACTTTATAACTTGTTATACTGTCGAATACCTTGCAGGAAACTTCCTAAATTTCTCGCAAAACTTGTCTTTTTTGTTTGCCTGCATTAGTTATCCAACGATTTATGCGATTATATCTAATTACGATTGGTATTCTACTCCCCACTGATTTTGAAGTGTTGCTCGGTATCATTATAGGTAGTGGTATCTATGTAATATGCGAATAGTGCTTACAACCACGTTTGAGATCTTATAACTATTTAGAGCGTAAGGCGGTAAAGTAGTGCATTGGGTTGATCCAACTCCGGCGTACTATGATCCTTCATCATTCCCTCTTGTTAATTGTCTAAGTGTGATATTACGTTTCTCACTTTTTCATCGCATACATTGATTGTTTGTTCTTAAAAAAAAAAATGATACCGCAACTTTGGTTTGCAATTGGAAGATGTTAAAGTTATTGGTGCCTTCTACTTAATTTTCATCACTATTGTCACCTTTACGTATATTTTCTTCTTTAGGGAAGTTATATATCTTCTGCATATTGCAGGTTATATGGTGTACTATAGGAGAAAACCAAAAACAATAGAATTGATCGTCATCTAAAGGGAAACGGAAATTTCAAATAGTGCAAGAGATTTTAATGCATCAGTATAAAAAATGAACAACAAAGTATTTGGAAAACTGGCAGTAGTTCCTCTATCGAAAGTATCCAATAAGCATTTACAGTGCCTTGTCCTAGATCATGTACAAGCTTGGCGAATGGTTCTGAGATGTGCTCTGAATTCTGTCCAATTAATATGCTACCAACAAAGGAAACCTTATTGAATAAATGGTCAAAGAAGAATTAGAGCAATTCATTAAAAGTCACCCTATCGATCAGATTTTAGAAGGGGTAAAATATCCATGAATTTATTGCTTAAATTTGAAAGATGAAAGGACGGTAATAAAATCGTATCGATTTTCGTTAACATGAAAGAAAACCTCCTTCAATGGATAAAAAATTCCTTGACTGAAACGTTTCAAGTGGTTTCGTCGTGTAGCAGCTTGGTTTTTATTTATAAAGTAGTAAACAACTGGTTACTTATACATGGAATAATATTTCCGGGTTTCTTCGACTAGGTCGACGTTTCGACGAGATCTTACTCATCTTCTTCTTCTTCGCCCGAACGAGAGTGCCCAGATATTAACAATTTTAGATTACTTGAAATAGGAAGACTTCTTCTAAGAACATCTTTGTTACGAAGGATTAAAATTATATGTCATCAATCCGCATTCAATGTTTGTGTCGAACTGTACGTGAATACTGATTTTAAAAAGTGTGATCAAGATTAAGAACCAATATTCACGAAATTTTACTCAAAAAGAAGGAATATAAAAAAAAATATTGAATTTAACCAAATTTCTTCCAGCAAAAATATTTATAAAAATCTATTACTATTATTATTGCTCCTACTACATTACTATTAGCCATTTACAACACGGGTACCTTGTGTTCACACCCCCGAACTAGAAAACAATACCCACATAGATTATGTTCAAAGGAACTCAATTATATAATCTGTAATGAATGTCCGGTTAGCCTAAATTATTACGAAGTTAATATTCAATGGAAGCTGTACATTCATCCTAACAAGATCTTATATCACCTGCCCGCCTATTCTTACAGATTTTCAAATATCATCATTTTGTATCTTAATTTTGCAGAGGTGAATAGGAAATCTTCCATGATTGAAGGTAATTCTTAAAATCCGTGACAATATTTTTCGTTAATATTGGTTTTATTATACCACCAACTTTTGATATTTTTGAAAATAGTATAAAAGTTGCTAGGAGCATGCGCATAGACTTCTGTGCAGTCTTCTTTTCTCAAACATCCTAACAACACCGTATACGATATTATTTTTTAGCTAGACTGTCTACTGTCTTATTGATCTCTATTGAAATTATATTGATCTGTATGTGGTTTAATCCAGATGTAACTGACAAGTTTAAAGTTTTCTTTAAATTTAAATCTAAAAGTAATATTTCTGAGATCTGTAATTCTGCAGACTCTTTTTTAAGAACATTTTGCAGTGAAAATTTTTAAACTAGTATAGCTATGGACCTGAATATATTTAAGTGCCTTTTTAGTGGCACTAGCTTTCGCTGTAGATGCACTAACTTTCTCGAGGAGTAACTTTTGATTAAATCCATCGCAACAATACTGGAATGTAAGTTTTATCTAGAACTCGGAATTGAAAAACCATTAGTTCTTCTTCGACGGAAGGTTAGATATGATTTATGTAACCTATAAATACAAATAAGAGCCTGAAGATTTAGTCTGGCGAATGTAGAAACAAATTTTCCCTCTTTAGTTTAAAGAACGAATTTGTTTCATATATATCTACGTGTTCGTACTATAGGAGGTTCTCCAATCTCTAAGGAAGCCTTTGCAGGTGTAGAATTCATAACTCCTGAACAAAGTCTTATTGCATTATTGTTAACCACATCCACTCGTTCAAGTAACATTTCATAGAGAAAACCGCAGAGCAAGCCACCAGCATAACTATTGTTCTGTAAATCAGTGTTAATGCATATAAATCTGTTTCAAATGACACCGTACTGATAACTTGCAGAATCTTATTCATTTTTTTCGAATATTTTTTAACGGATGAAAGAGTTATTCTCATTGAAGAGGAATCAGAGTTGAAACGATTACTCTTAATCTGAGAAATTGCATTCTTACCCAGCAAAATATTTGGGCATAACATAGCCACTGAAGACGCCTTTGAGAGAACCGGACATTTTTTCACATTAAACCATTTCTTGAATGCAATTAAATTTCTTAAATCCTGACCGTGTCTATTCCACTGCGGTCTTCTTGTTAGGAAGTTCCGCGGGACCCTTCTCCTCTATTGTATCCGGCGCGTCGTTACCGCCAAACTTTCCACTTGTTATCTAATTAGTAGTTCTTGTTCTACAATACAATGTCTTTATAACTAGTCGATTCAATTGGAATTCCGATAAGCTCCCCGGAATTCCTCCGTCCATGCTCTCTATACTACTCGCATAGATACTAGCAGTTGCTACGATAACTACGGCAACTACACCCACTCCCAGCGCTCTTACTCGCTCTCTGTCCTGCACTCCTCTTTCGTGCGGAATCATCGGTGTGGTAAGCGTAAGACGCCAGGGGTGCTATCTCTTCCAAGCTTGCTTCCCCCAAGACCACCCACCCATCCATGCCACTACCACCAACCGAATATTTCGACTAAGTGTCCCGCGCTATCTTCAACCCCAGTTGTTTCGGCTATGAATTGTGTAGACATTGGATTTATCTAAATTGTTTCGAGCCTGCTTACGAATAGTATCGCCCCGTGTTTCGTTTGATAATGTGGAAGCGATTTAATTCCGTACATTTGCTCCTCTTCAAACCACCTCCTCGTTCTCCTCGATTTCATCATATACTGGTAATTCCTGGCGGTATATACATACATATACACGATGACAACTAGTGATACTTTGCGTATCTGCTTTGTTTGGTTTTAATTTGGTCACCGCGTGTTGTACATTATGTAAATGTGTGTGCTTCTAAATACTCATAAATGAGTGAAGTACAAATCAGGTTACATAATGTTTTAGTGATTCGTGTTCTTTAGACGATAATAATCATTTTTAAATAAAGACCACGGCGATGCACGCTTAATATTAATTACTGAAGATAGAAATACAATGTATTGGACTGCATAACAGATAATTAATTGTATTGCAATGGAAAATGAACACCAAAGTAAATGGTAAAACAAAGTTTGGAAATAGTAGTGGAATCACTGATGACAATTTTGGAAATTAAAAGAGTAACAGGAGCCTAAAGATACTGCTGACTTGGTTCCTTAATATTGTGGCTAGATAAAAATTGTAACTATTTCATGTACTTATTATATAATCTGAACAAATACGCATATGCGTTTCCCGTTATTCTTTCTCACTGCAGTATGCCTCTACAAACAGTCTGTCAATCATTCGCAGTAAGCAGTACTTCGTTGTAGCTCTACTACATCATGGTTATAGCTATAGTAAGGGAACGTAGGATTGTAGATACCTCCCCGTCGTTGACTTTGCTGAGATTATGTCTGTCTTTCCTAGAGTGTCTTGGTCTGACGCTGTGCAAATCTACATGAAACCGATAGCCATTACTTAATAAAAATTGTTTAAGATACTATGAGATTGGTACCGTTTTATTTTTTTCCTACATTCTCAAATTTTACATTCTGATTGAAAAAATATTTTTTAGTTAACATAAAACTGTGCGGTATTGGGTGAAAGTAGTGCGAACACATTCAGTTGCATTTTGATCTCTTATTTAAGGTACTTGACTGCTTTACCATTTAAACTTTGACAAATAATAAACAAAATAGCATGTTAAGAGCCACAAATTAGTTGAGAAAGGGGAAGTCAATTGCGCGATGCTATGTCAAACTACAACGAACACTCTCAGTTGCATAGTAAAATCCAATGTTTCACTATTTCCTTGTCGTAGGATGTCATAATTGAAAATCTATTTACTCAATGAAATGTGAAGAATGTAGTGGTGACTAGAATAAAAATGTAAGCAGAATGCTGAAATGACTAGCGACTAATATTAGTTAATTTAGATTGAAGCTTAAGAATTTGTTGTTTTAAAACAAGTTTTGGTTACTTACTTCACTTTGAATCGTTATTATACTTTATCATTATACCTAGTTTTCTTTGTTACCAATTAGCTTTCAATAATAGCTTGCTATAAAGAATATAATAGGCGTATTACAACAGAATTTCATCCCAACCTGAATTATATACGTTTATCTTTCTTTCTCTTAAACTTGCGTAGGTATAATAAGTATTTTGAATCGCACGTAATAATTACGTACTTCTCCATTTACTGGAACAAAAAAAAGAAGGCACGATAACTGATGCGAAGAAAATGACAAAATCCGTTAGCCAACTAGTGACGGCTTGAATTGCCTCGCAAAACCGGATGGAATTATTAGCTCATAAAATCAGATAAAATCGTTTTATGTCCTTCAAGCTTCTTGTCGCGGCCATTGCTGTTGTTATAATTATTATTTCGAATTCCGTTCTTAATTCTTTCTCCTCCGTTAATTTAGCGGAGACACAGAATCGATCGCTTTTCCCTCTTTTCGGCGTGCATATGTATCGTGCTGTCTCGCTTCCGATGCGAAATTGCCTTCAGTTTATCCTCAGACGTTCTCGATCTTGAACTGTAGTAATTTAATTAAGCAGTAGGACGATTTGCATATCTGTTTTATATTCAAACTCGATGTCAACGTGTTATCGTTCCTAGATTTTGTAGTCAATTGCGCGAATACTCTGGTTTCTCTTGTTTTCTTTTTGGATTATGGGAATAGCGATAGCCTTAAACCATAGATCTTTGAGCACGTGTGGAAGCAAATTAGGAAAGTTGTTTGAAAAGTAGACTGTACATAGCATATCATACCGTTGTGAAGCTCCCAATAAGCATATCGAGTTCAATGATGTGCGAGGGGTGGTATAAAGAAAATATTCCACCTGTTGGTCTCTTGGAATTTAGATAATTATTAACTACATCTTCCTTTACAAATTTTATTAGTTTGTCCATATTGAAGCCCTAGCTACTTAAATTCAGGTTTTTTGACTCGTTGAGAATCTTTGTTTTCTTATAGCTTGGTATTTTGGGGAGATACTACCTACGAAGAGGTAAATTAATGTTTTGCTGATAGATCAAGACTTAAGTGCAGGTAACTCCCGTATAAGGTGCAAGTTACATTCTAAAAGCATCACAGGTTATAGAAGTCATATAAAATTATATTTTGTTTCTTGTTTATAGAGTTGTATAGACTGCCTCCTTAAATTTTAGCCAAATTTGGTGTTTGGTATTAATAACTAGTGGAGTATTGCAAATATGAAAAATTGTGTTCTTTTGTTGCAAAATGATTTGTTGTTGCATGTGATTTATTCTTATTTTAATCATAGCCATTACTTTAGATGCTTCTCTAGATATGGTTCTAAATGATTGTTATTGAGATATAGCAGGCTACCCAAGGTCTATTAATCTCTATTAGGGTTTATATATAATGTAGTTTGTAAAATTTGACGTCATCTTATGTTGTAACGGGCAACCTTAGCTCAACGATTTCTACATGTGTCACTTCAACTCTCTAGTGGAGTTAACTTTCATTCGAATAAATTCAAGAAAAGCAAGTAAAGTGCTACCCTTCTTTTAAAGTTTGTAACTTTATTGTTGAATAGCTTTTAAGATTCCAAATTTAGATCTGTAGTTGTCTTGGTATTAGATACTTAAAAATAGCTTCCCCGAAAGTTCGTAAAAAAAATTAGGTTGAAATAATTATGAGTGATATTATGTCAATCGTCTGAATCTGGAGTCACGTCATTAGCACAATTTTATTCCTGTATATGTTTAATGCTTGTTGATAATGAAATTCTTTCATTGCCATCAAGAATTGAGCTTTTTTTAAGGGTATTCTGAGTGGTATTAGGTCATAATGTTACAAATGCAGGAATTATGCAGCTCCTATGCAGTTATTTTAGTACTGTTTATGCGAATATATGTAATAAATGATGCTGAGAACCATACAAACAATATATAAAAATAGGTTCAGTATGAAGACTGCCCTTTTTGCTTTAGCTTTAATAATTTAAACAAATGTGTGGGGATTTAATCCTTGACTATATTAAATAAGAAATTTTTGGATTTTGGTCCACGCGACTGTTCACAGCGTCAATGAAGCAACGGTACCATACTTTGGTAGGCATACCTGCAAGCAATTTTTTAGAAGCTTACCCATAACATTGGATTATACACCATACGTACCTGTTCTTTGTTTGGGTTATGTAATATAGTTTTCCCAGTATCAGATGGCTTCGAAATCGATATTAAATACATATAGAACCCTATAAGCAACAAGTGTCACTTGGGAAGTACATTTCAGTCGGAGAAAAATAGATCAGCTAGAGCTTACAAGTCTGAAATATCTCAAAAATAGTCTAGTACAATATAAAAGAAGATATCAAGATGACATTTACTTGAAAACGTTTATTCTAGATTCAATAGAATGAGTCACGTGATACTGTATCAAGCGAGAATTAAATCAATAACTCAAAGATGTGATGAATGTTGTAAGAGTTTCAGTTTTGCGGCGAACGGATTCTTTTGCACCTAAAAACAATTATACTTGTAGTAAGACATTTCCTCCTATTTAGATGAATATTGTAGCTTTAGTAAATTTTGCATTTTTATGTATTCTTGTACCAAAATTACACCAAATTCCAACATAAATAAAAATTGTTACAATGAAGTTTCAATAGTATCTGGGTTAACTGAAGCTTTTTCCTCTACGATGTAAAATAAAGCAGCTCTCCAATAAGTCGCCTCATTTGGTAGATTTGGTACACGATCATATACGTGTGCCCTTTGAAACATTGAAATATGTCTTACAATAAATTTTTACCATGTTAGCACCGAAGTTAAATAATAAACTAATATTGTACATCCTATACAAATTTTTGAACTTCCTGTAGCAGTTTGTTGACGTTATATTACTTGCTTAATACTTTAATGATTTGTTACTTCGTCCGATTTCTTCATGATAAAACTGTTATTTCTGATTATATTACGATGTGTATGAATAGCAAGCTTTAGGAATGTTTAAACGAATTCGACAACTTCGACGTTAATTTTGTCAACAACAAAAACAAATTCAACGGCGTCTAATTATGCCGTCTTCCGATGAAAAACTACATAATTAACGTTAACTAGTTGGATAAATTGTAAACATGCCTTAAAAATTAACACGCCCAAAGTTAGAGCAAACAAGTAGAAAAAACTTGGTTACTCTACAAATAAATTACAGACACACAAGGATTTACTAATTCAACCCCGCTAATTAGGAACACGTGATGAATTGAGAAGGAGCTTGTCAACTTAATATAACGTAACTCAATATTATATTTCTCGTAGATAATCAGTTTTCCTTAAGATTACTAATTAGACTGTCTGTCCTAATGTTCGACTCTAACACCTAAAATCAACAACGTTAATTCCGAGTTTATTTTCGATGTAATTTATTGATAAATACATATTTCCATGCAAGAGAAGTTGAGAGTTGCTTCACCTTCCAAGCATGGAAGTACAACAAACAAAAAGTGTTTACGAAATAACTGTATGGCTACTCACGTACTAACTTGTCTAATTAAAGAGGGAGCCACTAACAAGCTTTGAAACAGTTAATTTGACAAGTTGATGATAAATGTATCGATAAAGATAAGATTTTGTTTAGAGCCATATTTAATATCTTTTATATAAAAACCATTTAAAGTAGATAACATAACTTTAACACATACAGATATGCTTTTGTGATATGAGTAGAAATTTATTGCTTAATACTCGTTACATAGGCTAAGTATATGCTTTTTGCGCAATATTATGAGGAAGTGGACACCTTTTGTTTTGTTTCAATTATACACTATGACATCAAGCGATCGAAGTATTATAATAATATATATGCATATACAGAACGAGCTTTTTCTGACGTTTAGTAACGGGATCTCGGAAATTATCGGCGATAAAGAAAGTATAAAATGGAGGAAGAATCATAGTTTTACGAACTCATTTAAATAAGTACTTCGTTTTTTGGAAAATTGCACCGCTATCTAGATATCTCGAAAACTGTTCAGTACCTACAGCTTCATTATTACTGACTTTAGAAAAAGGGTGTGAAGGAGAAAGTTGCTTTTTTATTTAAGCTATAGTTTTTTAAGTATGACTGAGCATTTGTGCTTTTTCATAGAAACCATAGTCAGTCATGATTTCATAAGAAGGTCAATAGGTACTAGTTTAGTTGTATTCTAATTTTCTTTATTGTTTCTTAATTTATATTTTTCTCAATTTATCTCTGAAATTATCTTTTAGCAGAAAACAATTGACACCAGACTAATTGTGGATATAATTACCAAATTAAAAGAGACATTTCTATCGTTAAGTATGGGTTCATTATCAATCAAACAACCAAAATCCTGAAGTATTCTGGTCCTTCGTACGAGCTGTAGACAGATCAAGCTGTTTACCCAGTTCTGTTCGGAAAATCTGTGAAATATTTAGTCATCGTTAAAGCGATTCATAGTCTCTTCAACTCTGTATATAGTTCCTTATAAATTACATCTGCGCAACCGTTTGATTAATATTAAGTGTATTACAGAGTCTGATGTTGTGTATGCTTTGAAAAAAGTTAAGATTCGTATACTACGGGTGATGATAATACACTTGGTTTCATAGTGAAGGATTGCTTTATGTTTTAACTCAGCCGGAAAGTATTCTTTTTAATTTATCTTTGGTTCCTGGTAGGTTTTCCGATGTGTGTAAAGTCGTGCAAGTCGATCCTTTTCACAAAAAGAAAACTTTTTTTGGTGGACAACTATCGGCCTATTTCTATTATTAACAACTTTCGTAAAGTCTTCGAGATTTGTTTGTATAACAACATTTACTCTTTATTTCAACCTTTCTTAGCCGAACATCGGCATTCTTTTCTGTGAGAAAACATTACACAGTATCTAACTTTGCCACTATTATGCAGTTCTGATCAGAGTGTCTGGATGATGGCGGGCAGTTCGACGTTATATACACAGACCTTTCAAAAGCTTTTGATCGCTTAAATTACACTAGGTTTTTGAAGAAACTTGATGCTGTTAAATCCTCTCCGGCATTGTAATCAATTTTTTAAACCGTATCTTCCTAATAGAACACAACTTGTTAGCTATAAATCCCATCTTTTGCCATTTCTCGCCTACATTTAGAGTATCGCAGGGTACCAATTTGGGTCCACTACTCACTCTAATTTTTATAAATGATTTTTCTCCACTATTAAATTGCGGCAAATTAGTAGGGAGCAAGTAGTGCCATAGATTTTCAACATCTACAGAACCAGCTAAATCTTCTTTACCTGTGGTGTATTGACAACGGTTTCAGTGTTAATATAGCGACATCTAGCATTATTTAATTTTCTTGCAAATCATCGTTAATAAACCATAAATATTGAATTAATAACATCACATTCAGTCGTTGTAATATAATAAAGGATTTAGGGGCGACTTTCGATTACAAACACAACTTCAACGAGCACATTAGGAATATTATCCCGTCATTCCTAAGATCATTAACTTTCATTGAGCGCTATACAAAACATTTCTCGTTGACACATTTCACTACGAGGTTTCGATCGTACTACTTTATTAAATTTCTTTAAGCTTCCAATCTTTTGAACAGGGATGTATAGTAATTGCCATGAAATTTCTGTATAATGCAGTGGATGACGGTATTGATGTTTATTTTTATTTTTCGATGTAGTCTCCTCGAAGATCAATACACTTTTCCAAACGGTACTCCAGTCTCTTCAAGCTGTCAGAAAGCAGGATGTTTCTAGGTCTACAAAATACCCATCTGTAGCGGCGATGACCTTCTAATTTGAGGCAAATCTCTTTTCTTCCAGTGATTTTTCCGTGTCTGGTAATAGGAAAAGGTCGCAGGGACGCCAGTGAATATGGAGGATGAGACACTAATTCGTAGCGCAACTCAATTTGAACACGATAATGCGGGATGAATGAGGCAGTGCATTGTCGTAGTGGGAAAGCACTTCTTTCCACTACAAACGAGGCCGTTTCTCCTTCAATACTGCATCGAATCGGGTCAATAGATCGGTGTAGCATTGCCTCGTGATCGTCCTTCCCTTCTGTAGATAGTCGATGAGGATCACACCTTGGGAATCCCAAGAAAGTATCGCCACAACCTTTCCGGCCGATGGAACGGACTTTGCTTTCTTCGGAGTCGATTAGCCCAGAAAAGTCCACTGCTTCGACTCTTTCCTGGTCTCCGGTATGTAATGATGGATCTAAGTCTCATCAGCGGATGCGAAACGCATGAAGAAATCCTTTGGGTTGCGTGGTATCCTGGTCAGACACACCTCCAAAACGGTCACCCGATTTCGTTTTTGCTCGGGTGTGAACAAACACGGTACCCATCGCGCCGAAAGTTTTTTCATTCCCAAAACTTCGTGTAGGATATAGCGTCCTTCTGAGATACCTGTTGTCCCAACTATCTCTTTCAGCTTTAATCGGCGATCGTCTAACACGACATCATGAATCTTGTCGACGATTTCACCGTTGGTAGCGGTTTTTGGGCGTCCACGGCGTGGTTCGTCATTTGTGCTTGTGCGGCCACGTTTGAACTCGCTCACTCAGAAGCTGATGGTTGAAAATGATGGAGTACATCCGCCATGAACCTCCAGCAAAATATTTCGAATTTGTGTGACCGTTTTCCCAGCCATCTAGAAGTGTTTTATCACTGCACGAAATTCGATTTTATCCTTCTTTGCGAAACCACCTGACTTGCTACACAAAACACACTATTAAACAACAACTATTGACAGTAGACGTCTGAAATTTGCAAGAAATTATATTTAATCATAGATACATTTTAAAGAGAAACGATATGTATATACATAGTTAACGATAGTGGAGTTTACGTCTCCACTGTACAGGTTGTTTAAGAGACTCATCTTCTTTTTAGTAAAAATTTAATTTATCAATAAAATGTTGGTAATGATTAGCTAAAGTAGATATCTGTAATATCCAATACACAGAAACAAAATTGCATAGATTAAATATTTAAAATATCAAATTGAGGATTAAAGAAGAGGCAATATACCGTAAGGTATTTTTCTTCTCCAACAACAACAACAAAATAAAACGTGTTAGAAAATTTAGAAAAAAGTCAGTACCTTTTAAATTCAAGTAAAACATTACAATATGTAAATTTCTAATCAGTTATATGAACCTAAACTCATATAAATAACAGACTAATTTTGTTAATACTTCTATCTCCAATAAGGTCACAACTTTTGCTTCACATTGTGCTGATTATTTGTAAAATATGCCGTCAGAGAAGTGGCAACCGTACGAGAAAAATAAAAAGAAAAAAAAAACAGTTAGATATTCACCGTTACTACCAAGAACACACGCATTTCGAAACCAGTTATATTACACATACATGCATAGCATCTCAAAGATCAACAATAACAGGCGTGTATATCACGGACAAACAAAAAAAAGAGAATTTACAGAAATAATCATTTAAGTGTAGATATTCCGTAGTTAACAATAATAATAGTAATGATAGTATCGCACACACTCAACACCGCAGATAGGATCATTTTCAGCATACAACAAATAGCGGTTTCGCGGTGCGTCGGGTCATGAATAAACAAACGAGAAACGCGAGAGAAAGGCGAATATAAGAAAGACACACCGAAGGAACGATGAAAGAAGACGCGGAAAAAACTGCCTAACACGTTAATGGGATCAAAGGTGAGACGGTGTGTGACTGTGGTAGATAAGGAAGGAATTAGGATCTCGCAAGAAGAGTGTATATACGTAAGTAAGTACATAGCTCGCAAGTGTATAAAGCGAACTGATCGAGTTCGATCTAAATACTCTGATGCCGTGTGCGCCCGTCAATAAACTAGTAAACTCGCCGAGTAGGAAATGTCAAACTGCACGCTTGACCGGTTCTCAACGCCTCCTCCACTTTTTGAATAGTACGTTCTGTTTTCTATGCACGTAGGATCGTACTTGTTAGTCTGCGGTTCATCTGTAAGTGGAACAGGTGGTGGTAATTAGATACTGTCTTGCTTGTCTTTTTTTTAGTATACAGAGGAAAAAGTTCTTGAATCAGACAAATACGCATTGAATCGAACAAACTATAATTTTAAATGTTTCTTTACTTTAAAGATATACGTCCTCTCGCATAATTCAAATATATAACCCCTTCTTGAAACAAATAATTCCATTAGTTCCATTCTAAAATACATATGATTGATTTAATATACATAATATATTTGATTCATTAACATACATTGGGTTAATACAATATTGCATTAGTTCGGTGTATGGGGCGCTTTGCATTAAATATATTGTCGTGTTGTTATTCTACTCAAATAGTTACTAGGAAGGATGTTTCCTTCTTTTTGTAACTAATTGCAGCTACCATAATTTAATGTTCGCTCTCTTACGCTGTGTTTTTTGGTATTGCCCTTGTTTTTAGAGATTTGGAATACAATATAGGTTTTACCCAGTTTTGAAATTTCTATAAAATCGAATATTTCCCATTTCAATTCATTGGCTCAGCTTTTCCGTTAATAAGTTTCGTGCGATTCTATTAAAATAGCAAACCACGCATAAGTTCTTTTGCAAACGTTTCATTAGTACTATGATGTTGGTTAAATTACCAAAGCAAATGTTCTTTTTCTATTAGTTATAATAATGCAACCAAGAAAACATTGCGTTCCGAATATCAATTCAGTATTTTATCCACTATCTTAAAGTGGATATCTTTATCTTCTTCTATTAGTTATTTGCAATTATATGGTAGAGTGGAAGTGTGGTCACACTCTTCGACCCATTAGCACACCTAATCGTTCACTGTTTGCATTATTACAATCAACGGAAAGAGAAGTACAGTTCTACAGTTCTGGTGATTGTATTAATATACATATAGCAGAGTTAGGCTCAATTCTTTCACAGAATGTCTCAATAAGAACGCAAGATTTTAAGGTTCAATGAAACATGGTTTTCTGTAGCAAAGTAGTGAAATATTTATTGATTTATAAGGCATACATTTTGCATGTATGAAACAAAATATCCTCTAAGTTATATCCATGGCTTTGCTGGCACATGCGTACCCTTTTGACGAAATTTGCAGTATCGCTATACGGTATTTCATTGATAGAGCGTTTAAATTCGGTCTTCGTTGGTTCGATGGTCGCGGGCTTGCTGGCATAAACCTGTGTCTTCAGATAATTCCACAGCCAGAAGTCCAGAGGTGATAAATTGGAAGAAAATGGCAGCCAATTCTTGTCACCAAACCAGAAAATGACACGACCAAGAGCAAATTCGTGCAAGACAGTCAATGTTTCGGGGGCAGTATGACATGTGGCATCATCCTGCTGAAACCACCTATCGTCAAGAGCAACATCTTTCAATTGAGGCATAAAAACTGCGTCACCACAGCACGATAACATTCGCCATTTACTATTATTGCATTACCTTCCTCATCTTCAAAGAAATCCGGTCCAATTATTCCTGCAGACCACAATGCTTACCAGACAATGACACGCTGGATGCATTGCTTTCTGATGAATTATTCGTGGATTTTCTTAGTCCCAACTGCGGCGGATTTGTCAATTAACGGAGCCATAAAGGTAAAAACGGGCCTCATCACTGGACATGATTTCGTCCGCAAAATCGGCAGTCACTTCTATTTGCTCAAGGTGAATTGGTGAACCCTCTTCGTTACCGATGGTCTGTTGGCAGAAGTTGTTGAGTCAATTGGACTTTGTATTCATGGAGATGCAAATCATTAGTTATACTGCAGCGAAGAATAACTGTTGTAATGTCCAATTCTTGTGCACGATGACGAATCAACATCTCCGTACTTTCGGCCACACTCTTGCGAACTGACGTGATATTTTGTTCCGAACGACCTCTACGAGCTCGTTTCGTGTGTTTTACATTACTAACCGAACCAGTACTTTCGAATTTTTCGGTTATTCTTTTCACGGTAGATGAATTAGGAACATTCTGTCGACCGTATATTGGGCACAGTTTACGAATGGTCGCAATCAAACTTTCACCATTTTGAGAATAATGTTTAACAATCAGCACACGTTGTTCTATCGTGTAATACTCCATGTTTACTAACTCCCATCTGTTAATTTTCGATCTGTGACGTCATAATCACGTGTCATTATAACTGTTAAACATGGCGATTAATTCAAATCTTGCGCTCTTATTGAAACCTTCTGTATTACTTTGGTTTAAAAATACTATAAAACGTAGTACCTTAGTAATCGTAGAGAATCTTAGGAAATTGAATCTTACTGGAAACCATCAACAAAATTTCATTAAATCTTAACATTGAAAATTACAAGGAAAACTATAATAGATTACAAGTAACATTACCGGCTAAGAAGTGCAAAATTTCGTTGCATATTTGTGGTGTCATTCGTACAGTTCGTCTCAAAGAATAGTTGATTGTAATAGTTTATTCCCGACCTAACCATCAGTAATTGATACATTCACATGTTTTTAATATACTGACAAATAAATTACCCCCAGGCATCATGCAGAACTCCAAATCATTTACGCATTTGCATTAATACAGTTTGAACTTCTCCTGTTCTGTTCCAGATATTAAAAAAAAAATTAGAAGTGCATTCAAAAACTGTTAGGACATCGAGCATTTTCTTGATGTGTAATGTTATATCGAAATAAAGTATTACGCTTTAACAACATCAAAACAGTAGAAAATACTAATTCACCAGTTCATTTCAAACGATACTTCATATTTTCAATGTTCTCTGCAGCATTTTATCTATCGGGTTTAGATAGAAATATCTTTTCACGGCAAAACAACAGTTATGTTTGGAGAGCATCTATTACTTCAACTGTAGAGCACGCTCCGAACGCTGAGAAATCGAAGAGACACTCTAACCGACCACTTCAAAGCGATCGCCATCGACTATTATTTCGAGATTCTTCACGCGATATCTTCAAATCGTTGACGCTAAATTGTTACTATCACAACAGCGTTGTTTCGTTCTCCCTTCGATACTCACTCCTTTACGGGATTAGGGAGAAGAACAAGAAAGAAATCGTTCCTTAAATAACTGGAAGAGACGAAATTAAATCAATTACGGACAGGAAATTCAATTCACGATGAATAATTTTTATTGTCGGAGAGGACACGGAACGTTTAATTATGTTTTCTGGCTAGAGATGAAATTACTTTTTACCAAGGACATTTACCGGGAATTAATTGCAATCTTAATCGATTTCCCTCTTGTTTAATTCGTCCTCGGAGATTATCTCGGTGATAATTTGGACTTTTCCTCTGCGACCGCAATCGTAAAGGGACATTTACTGCCGTTCCGCTAACTATTTCGCTGACATAATATGTGCTCTTCTTCAGAACCGTAAATGGATTTTTGTGTTGTAATGACATAATATATATTGCTTAAAGTAACGCAACCGTTAAGTACTAAACTTATTTATCATACCTTGATAAAAAAAAAGCTCATGCTTAAACATTGTTATCTGGTTTCTATTCCGTGCAAAAGTTCGCTGCAAAATATAGTGTAATTAACGAGAAGATAGTATCATCAATTTTATGCCTTTGCTGGTCTTGTAGTCGCTTATTTTTAAAGATATTTTAATTAAGTTGAATTAGCTTCAAGATTAAGGAAAGTCCAGGATTAATTCTCAAAAACCAATTTATAGTACAAGTTTATCGCAATAATGGTTATTAATTAAAATTAGTTAAAATTCTGTACTAAATTAAACTTTAAACCCACTACTTACTTATAATGTTTTTCTTTTGTTTCAGGTAATTAAGAGCACCACCCCGCGTACTACATACTGAAAGGTATAGATTTGCTTGCATATTAATTGCTAGCGTTGTTGTTATAAAACTGTACTTCTGAGTTAATATACTTTAAGGCTCGTGCAGTTTATAACAAGCTCAAGGAGCTTATAAATGCTGTTGACCCGCTCGCCACACCAAAAACAAAAAAAAATAAAAAATGGAAGTGCGATCCTTGATATAGGATTTCTCAAAAATTATTAACTGCACACTGAGCTCACGTATCATATCATTTTGTTCTAACAGTTTATGCATAAGAAGCTAACTTTCCATATACCATATTTTTCAACACCCCAAATTTATGGCAGAATTTTTTGAAAAAAATATTTTATTATACAGTTGTTTTCAAATTCTTACTTTATTTATTTTCAAAACAATTCGCTCCCGCAATATTTAGTTTATCTTCACCATTCGTACTATCACTCGTCTTGTTAATATCATTATTGATACTACTTTTATCTGAACTATTGTTGTCAACCTTTCGCAATCTCCGTCATGTTTAGCAACACCACTTTCAAAGTTTTCCACAAATTTTGAATCCACGTACAAACTTGTGAAATTATTGGCCGTTTTAATTTGCTGCAGTATCGTGATTTAGCTTCGCCATTTATTTATTCCATCTCTCCTGCATAAAACTTTTGAATGGATTATTGGTGGGGACATTCAAAGGATGTAGATGACTTGTGGGGCCACCAGTAGTGGTAGCTTTTAGAAAGTTGTTTGTTAATTCTGTTCTTCACTAACATCCCGAGCTTTTTAAGGAATGCACCTGAATATTTTACCTATAACCTTTGTATTAACAATTTGGTTCCTGTTTCGTCCATACCACGATTCCCTTAAATGTTGATAAAACTGTACCTGACAATTTAATCTTTCAGTAACATCTCCACGCAACACACTAGAGCTCAGTGCAGCGAGATTTTTTTCGTGATCTGTTCCTTTGATCACTTTTGATTTAGCATCCTTTCAATCTACAGTCCGAACATCAAAAGTTAGACACCTCATCTATATTCGCAATTTTATTAAAGGTAAAGTTAAATTATACAATCCTATAGTTTAAGCTTCATAGTTAATCTGCATTTTCTAGGTTAAGGTGAAACAGTGATAAAATCTAAATTTCCATTAGGCCTTCTTTTAGCCTCAGAGATTATCATTTTCATATGGAAACAGGTATTCCCATGTTTTGATAATTTACTACCCAATTTTTCATTTGTACTTCAAATTCTGATCATCATTCTAGCTGTCACCTTTTAATTCTTCTTCTTGTTTTCTGGCAAACCGTGCAAGTCGGTAATTCTTCGGGATAACTTGGGTACAACTTTAGTGACGTGCGGCACTAACTTTATTTACATATTTTGCCAGTAATTAAGCTAATAGCTTCGATACAGTATAAATATTTATATGCTAATGTTAAAAGTGCATCTTATCGTCCCAGAAATACGATACATAACGCATCGGTCATACATATATACCTATATTCTCGCCATAAACTGCTCAAAACCAACCAAATTACGCATGTAGGCTGTGGATGACAAACAGTAATATAATGTGGGTATTCACCAGCGTTGTATCTATTGTTTCATAAACTGTCAAATACAATATTTGCGTTTGTTAATACTCTCGGCGATTTACATATCAAAGTTATAACTAACCCAAAAAGAATGAAGGAGGAAATTACATTGGAAAAACTTCTACAGAAAATATTTACATTAATTATAATTTAAAACTACTCTATAGGCCTATTAACATAAAACATAAATAAATAAGAAATATCTTGGTAACATATATATATGTGACAGATTCGGGCAATAGCGACGCAATTTGAACCCGGAAACTTATTTTTTTTTAAACGGGTATATATGTTATTTATATGTCTATATTAATATATTGAATACATTGAACCACTTTCTTTACTTTGGAACATAGAGTATGTTCTTAATCGGTCCTTAGGTATTCTTAATGAACAATAGTTTTCTTTAATCACAAGAAATACTCTTAAATCAGAAGATACCCGAGAAATATTTATACAATTCTTATCATAAAAGTAAATATGCGCTTCCGCACAAGCGCAAAATGTAGAGCTGCGATGTATAAATTTACGAACATTTCTCGTCTACACGAAATATTCTGAAGTCTAACACATGGCGACCGGCGTGTGGAACATCAGCTTCGCAAATGTCAGTTTAAAGACTATGCGAATAGTGTATAGGAGCCCGGCGTCACGTAGAGAACGGGGCGAAGAAGACTTTTCCACGTTTAAAATTCTATCGCCTAAAAGCGACTGGGAAGAGGAGAGAAAAAAACGACTTAACGGCGGCGAGTGAGGAGCATTTGCATGAAATTTATTCAAACACAAGACGATACAAATGTAATTTCCAATCCTCAGACTGTCTTTTGATGTTGCGCTCTGGCTTTTGTGAGGAGGACCCTCGACTCGTAACCGGCGCGTGGGTGCCTGTTCTTCGTAGTCGGCGTCGAAGGAAACGGGAAATATCGCGGGAATGGGGTGTTTTCAGGTGTTACTTGATGGGCAGCCGCGCTCCGAAACGAGGAAATAAGTGAGGATGAACAACTTCTGATACTATTAGCATATTTTCCTCGGTTGGCCACAGGTGGCGCGACAGTATTTCGGGATTTAGATGGCTCATCTCTCCCTCGTGAAGGACATTACCGAACACTGCTTCTCTTTTACTTCATTAGAGCACGTTAGGGTTGGCTAATCCTGGCCAAAATTATGCCGCTTTGGAAAATCTGGTTGCATAAATGTATGGTTAATTCGAAAAAACGCCGTTGCGCTGACATCTGTAAAAAACAAACAATTTTTTATTTCATGAATAACGACATTTGCATCCTATTTCAAAGGAAATAGATTTTACTGTATATCTTTATATCTGCGTTGTAGATAACAGAACAGATTTCAGAAATTTCACAGTGTTTTACCGTATGTGAATTGACATATCGTTCAGCTAATATAACAAGAATCAAAGCATTCCATTTCCGGACTTACTAAAAGTAATAACACGAAATGACCGAAGACTTAGTTTTATGTTTTTAAACATGTGGGCTAATATCAAATAATATTTCCGTTGTGGGGTCTCGTTTATTACAGAAAATATATTTTCGGTTGAACTGGATCAATTGCTCTCTAGTATTAACAAGGTTGTTAGCTTTTGTCGAATCTACAAAATTCTATATACTATGGAAGTTATATAAATAAAGGAAACGAGAAACTTTTTCGTAATAATTCTTTTATCGTAATCAATATATTATTTTTAATTCCTTGGTGCTCTATATCTTACAGAATTGGAATGTCTTTTCGTTCTTCTTTCGTTTCCTTTTTTTAAGTTTTAGTCCCTTGTACTATCTTTTTCCCTTTAAAATATCCATTAGGTTTTGAAATAGCTTCGATGCCTATGTAATATATCAGTAGTAGTATTTACTTTGAAAGGTAAATTAGAAGGCTACAAAATACTATATGAAGTCATTCATCAAAATCTTCAACATATTCAAATATTTGCACATAAATTTAACAATAAGAATTGCGTATAGATATGTGTTCAAACGAGATAATCCATTAAAATATATCCATACTTACGGTTGCAAGTACATTACTTTTTAAAAGTATTTTTGCAATATTTTATTCGATTGAGGAAATTTACATTCAGAATGCGAATTTTCTGTTTTTACCTTTAAATGTGCGCGATTTTACACCCCGATATGGATCAGATTTATGCTGGGACTATCGTTAGAACGTTGGGGGTAATTTCGGAGGTTAGTGCAGTATGTAGAGACTGTACAAACTGTAAATTTAGATTTCTCTAATTTTCACAATATAAAGCTACTTACTATTAAACAGGGTCACAGTAATCTGTTTACTTAATTGCAAAATTGTAAAGTGTTTGCTTTAGTTATAGGTCTATTTCTATTTAAACATGATATCACGCCAGGATATATGCACATTGTCCTACACATAGACAAGGTGTATTTGCCTGATAACGTTTTCACTAGAAAATTGAGAAACTTTATACTATAGCTGTGATGTAAACTGTTCTCAATTTCAGTTAAAATGCACCTTTAGATCTAAAGTATTCAATGGTTAATACTAGGAGAGTCATTGCGAAATGGTTTGTTACCTTCTATACATACTAAAAGATGAGCGCAACAAAATCGAGTAAAACGCAGTGACTGGAGATATACTTTTACAGAGTTGGTGCACAGTTTCCTTACCGATTGCAAAGAAAGCCATTTTTTAGTATCCAGAATCTATATATTAGCAATATAAATTGGTAGCACAAATTAATTGTAAATTTAGAACAAAACAAAATCAGATGCGAATAAAAGAGAAAGAGCAAAAATGAAGCGAAACAAAAAAGCAAATGTATGTATAGTTGAATCGAACATGAAATGATAAATGAATAAAGTCTACTAAAAACAGAGAATTTTGAAATTAAGTCAGAATAAATGTTGTTGTCCTGAAGAACTACATATAGACATTAATTTTCCTTAGTCTAATTACCTCAGTATGTACATACGAAAGCAACTTTTTCCTGTTATAAAATCGCATCACATCTGTGATGTTGAGATATACGCGGTATTTGTTGAAGCTGCTATTTTACTGTTTTTAAGTAATTTTTGGCAACCAACTCCATGAGGTGTAGATGATTATGGATTTAATTGTTGCCATATATTGCCAAAATATCACTTTCTACGAACGAGTCTGCGGCCACGACGTCTTTTTCCGTAAAATTGATAATTTTTGTCAAGTATCAACTCCCAGATGTTCGCTAAACTATTCCAAGAAGTCATCGATAATAGACTGATTAATTACTTGCATAACTACAATATCATTTCACCCATTTAATTCGGCCGGAAAATCTACAATCGATGTAATATACTCAGTTCTTGGCCGAACTTAGTGCGAACTTGATGCCAAACAAAACTCAAACTATTTGTTCTTCGAAATGTCTAAGGCATTCGGTGTCATCTCTCATTACGTTTTGTTACATAAGTCGGAATTGGGGCCGTAGCATACAATCTTCTCAAGCAGTATATGTCAGATCGCAGAACAACGACGAGGTGACTGGTACCATTAGATCTTTTTGATCAGGATCATCAATGTCACCAGCAGGGTTCCTCAAGGTTCAGTAGTGGGTCTAACAATGTTTTTGATTTATGCTAACGACTTGAGAATTAGTATATGACCAGATATTTTGTTCCAATTCGCGGATGACACGAGTTGCGTGGTCAATAGTGCCTTTGTGTCGGGACTCTCTCTTTCATTAAATGTAATAGTCTCCGATATGACAAGGTGTTGTCATCGTACTTACCTAATTTTGAACAGTAATAAAACCGGAATGACACAGTTTAGAACTTTCACTACGGATGGTCGTCGTGTCTATGTCCGTATCGAAGATCAATTTCAGAACTATCAAGTTACAAATTTCTCGGCTTGATTGTCAATCTGTTTCTTACAAAGCATTGTCGTAGAAAATAAGCTCTCTTCCGCAGATACATGGTGTCAGTATTCTGTGCAATTGCGTCGGTCTATCTTCCTTGAAGACATTTTATTTTACGTACTTCGAATGGTGTTTGCGCCATGGTCCAAGTTTTTAGCGTTCGTCTTCTTACGTTATCCATCTATTTCTACAACGAACAACAAACGAAAGTTATCCGGTTTATGGTTTGCGCAAACGCTAGAACTCGGTATACTACTTTTCGCAGCCCTTTATGTGTATGAGGTGTTAATATTCTATCGAAAGATATTCTATTCATCAATAATTGCGACATTTTTGACAGTATGCAGACAATCTTATATTTCCATTCCCAAGTATCGTACCCATTTGCATGAAACGGGTCCCAGATGCAAAACTATAACATTTTATAATAAAATACCAAAAAATATTAATCACTGTGGATCTTCCCCATATTTTAACACTGAGCTATCAGGCTATCTTAAGGTTCAATTATTTTTTTCATCGGTGAGTGAGTTTATGGGTAGCTAGGCTTATGATTTTATTTGCATGCACAATTTTCATGTGTTTTCCTTTGTGATTTAGTGTTTATTTTTTATAGATTGCAGTTAATATGCTGTACGTACTTTATTTATAATAATGTCATTACGTGACTATGTTAATGTCCTCCAGTATTAGTCACAATATATTATTATTTATTATTAGTATTATTATTATTATTTATTAAAGGTACCCCTTACGAAATACACATATTTAAGCTTCTTTGTTTATATCATTAAAGAATGCATATATTTTCAAGAGGATGTTACCGCAGCTGACATTAGGATTAGTGTGAAAGTTGTAATCCCGCAAACTATTAGAAAATTGTAGGTATTTTAAAGCTACTCCTTCTAGCAATTCTTGTTTTCATCGTCGATTCCCTTGGACTATAATTATCTATCTGTGTAGTTGAACGAATAGATAATTATATTGCACCTGGGTAGAATAATATTCTTTGAGATCATATTATGTGTAATATTTTGTAAACAAGTAGTTTAAACCATTTACCTTATGAAAGTACCGATCAATTTTACAAAACCCCAACTATGTTAGACTAGTTTTTCATTCTCATTAATACAATGAAAATGTAAAGAATTTACTAAATCGAGACACAGTAGGCCTACTAAGTATCCAGCAAGCATTTTTTACTTCTTCATCGAGAATCGCTCCATAAATGTCAGCCTGCTGAATCCATGTAAGACTGACCATTCTAAAAGGCAATAGAATACTACATAGAGATGTTAAATTCTTAACTGCGGTCTAGCGGCGCGAAAAAAACACAATACCAAACGTGCTTCTTAATTGAATACGTGTCAGGCTTGTAAGTACCATAATGGGATTACACTTAGTTATATAGCGGTATAACTGCTAATTACGGACTTCAAATTAAGTATTTAATTTTATTGTTGCCTGGTTTTCCCATCGCGTTAGCGTGCCACGGGCTAACGTGCCGCCGCTTGCACTAAATTTAATAGGTTTGTGGCGTTAAGTGGTGATTGTTTTGCGATGATGGCGTACACCATACACGGCATTGTCTGCACATAATACATCAAAGGAATACGATCAGTTTAAAGCTGTATTGGACGATATTGATTGATGTATCAATAATTCAAGAAAGACATTGACAAAATAATTTGCTGTATATAATTATAGGGTATAGAATTCAGGATTGATAATTTCAAATTCGATTTGTTAGTTACTTCTGTAATGGAGATGCCATAATGCCAATTAATACTTTCCAAATATAACAATTAGTGAATAATAGCAATAAACTAGTCTCCTATCGTGTAATCTAGTTTGAGGGCGTTTTTTGACTTCGATCGTCATAGACAAAAACATATTATGTGTATGTGTAAACAATGTCTATATTGCCTTCAAATACAATTGATAAAACGCATCTTTAGTTATTTCTTATCCTTGCTTCTTTAGTGGGCGAAGCAATTTGTCAAAAGGTCACTACTTATGAAAATAAACGATACGAAACTTAATTACACATCATGGAACAGTCTCCATATATTGCAAGTCAGAAAAAAAATACCACACACTCTTGAATCCGTAAATCGACAGGCTGTGCAGATTTAATTCGTTATCACTTAAAAATTTGAAAACATATAGTAAATACCATCATATTCTCTTGTACAAAACCGATTACATATTTTCGATGTTCAGAAAGATCCAGGAGCTTTATTTCATCAGAAATTACACTAATCAAATACGATTTCATTGGTTAAAAGGAATCCGAAAGTGTTTTCTGACCGATTTCCTTACATTTGATTGGCTCTGACTTATTTGTAATTTCTATTTGAACAAACCCTATGTTTTCTATTGAATTTTAAATGTCGAATGTAGTCTCTCAATAATTGTCAAAATTTGATACCAAAAATAGTATTGTGTACTTTTAAAATGGCGTTTAATAACGTACACAAAGGATTCATGAATGAATCATATTTTCGAAATAGTGAGGGAAAACACTTCATGTAAGGTTGTTTAGAGAGACATCAAGATGAATATCACAACTAAGGCTGCAGAAATGAGTGTTTTCGCAGTAGCGTACGGTTCGATTACTATCGATATAAAAATAATTAATGTAATTGGTTAATATTTAGTTTGATTGTGTTGTTGATGTAGAGTGACACAAAATTCGCTGTTGTATTGCGTCATTAGTACAGTCATAGTTTGAAAAAATTATCCCTTACTTACACTAGACAATTGCCATTCTATTTAAAAACCAAACAGTTTTATGCTGAAGGAATCATATTTTAGCTATCATTCTGGTATTATTGGTAATTGTTATTTTATTAGATTTGTGCTTGGGATTGCTTGAGATTCTTTTATATTTTAACCGGGAGTTTTGGAATTGTTTGTGCACTGCTCCTTTACTTGGCTCCATAATTATCAAATGTGGCTCATACAAGTGGTAATGGAACTTTAAATGTATAAATACGACACTGTTAATATTTTTAGATTTTTAAATAAATCTGTGGAAAGGTTCCTTGGAAAATACACCTACAATTTTTTGCAATTTACAATCTTGCACTTCTCAAGAAAATGTTCTTTTTGAAAGCTGTTAACTATTCAGTACGTTATTTATCTCATTTCTATCTTGATGAATGTGGATGTGATTTTATATCTTATAACGTCCCTTCAAAGCAATCTAGTTTTTATATTTCATTCTCGGGTAATACATCTTGTAAAGCTTATTCGTTACCAACGTATTTATTTCTCGTACATAATAGACAAACAAGCAACGCCATTACACGATAGATCCTAAAGACAACGCCTAAACTGTGCATGGGTTTTCTCGCTGCCATAAATTACATTAGAAAAGATTAACGATGTCGAGTCTCGAGTGGTGAGCACTTTTCAGCAAGTATATGCGCACGAAGTGCATTCATTTTTCGAGACGGTAGAGGAAAAAAGATTATTATGCAAATCGGGCCATTATGCAAAAGTAGACGTTTAAAACAATTTACATGGGAACGAGCTGAACGCTGCGCCGCATCCAGCTAACTTCTTGCTCTCAAGGCAACAGTTACACTAATTTCCACTGTACGAAATGCCGTATCGTTCTCGAAAAGGAAATAAAAATATGCGCATACCAAAAAAGAGATAATCCCGCACATCTGATAGTTCATGTTATACAATGCGTATGACATAAAAGGTATCACATATTCTTGATTCTGTAAATCAGTAGAGTCTGCAGATTAAATTCGTTTTCACTCATCGTATATGGAAACATATATGCAGGAAAATAACGAACACTCTATTTCTTACAAAATTTCTAAATGTACATTTCGTGTGCAACTTATATACATCTTCAGTAGTTCGTAAAGTTGGTACTAACTATTCTTACAAGTGCTCAACATCCCAGGTGAATGGAAGCGTATATATTAAATATCAAAATATATATGTGTATTGTAATCGAATTTTAAAAATACGTCTGAACATTTTTATTTTGTTTCATTTCTATACTTACTTTTAATTTGCCTTTTTGGGATCAGTTTTAACTAATACTGAAGCTGAACTACACACAATTATACACCAATAATATATACAAAAAGGATATAGATGTCTTTTTTCCGTATTCGTTTTACCGTTTTTAATACAATTTTTGTGTCTTTATTATCTTTTTGGCAAAAGGATGTCAAAAGAGCTTTCATTGCACAAGAAGCTAAATGGTATAAATTGTAGTCAAATAGGTTGCAAGAGCATATTGACTAAAACAAAATACTTAATAATGAAACAAGGAGCCAAAAATAGAGAACGGTATAGGACCTACAAACAAAGAGAAGTATAACGATTTTAGCTCAGATGCAAGAATTTGTAAAATCTTTGCAAGTACTGTGTGATTGTACAATTCACACCTCATAAATAAATTATTTATTGTAATGCAGTGTTGAAGAACTCGTTGGTCTTCATTGTCAACCGATTACCGACAGTTAGTAATTAATTTATGTGGTATGGAGTATACTGTGACATCCGTGAAAAAACTACAACTTCGAAAAAAGGAACATATAGACGAAGAGCAAATAAGGAGGTAGAAGATCTATACTTAACGGCAATATTTTAAATGGTTAGGACATGGTATTAGAATGCTAGGACATAGACATGTGAAGAGAGTATTACTTGAATGCGAACGGTGGAAAAAGAGAGACGAATACTGAAGGAGAAGTGGCTAGAGACTGTTACGGCGGACAGGAGAGATCTAGTAGTAACTGATTGGAAGAGCGCGGCGCTGAATAGACCTGAATGGAAGAAAGTTGTCGAAAAAAAATGTAATATTGTAGAATCAAAATGAATAGAATTAAGTCAGTTGCCTTAAAGATTTCTGGAACTAATTGATAGATACGTGGGTGAATCTCTATGGTGTAGCCCTGACCCCCTTACAGTAAAACTAGGTCCATCATCTATCGTCATTTTTGTCCGACCTCTGCAAACCATCCCTCTACAGTTTGCATCACTTCATAATTACTGGGAAATTTTGCCCCATATAAGCCTGTAACCACTAAGGACCGAATTCGGCGAATATGGCATTCGAGGCACCCATCTTTTACTCATCTTTTTGATATTTAATTCTTTAATCAGTATCTTGTGCACCACATGATGTGATAAGCCAGTATCTTCCATAATGTCCCTGATCCGTGCTCGTCGGTCTTACAGTACGATATCGTGTACTTCATTAATGTTTTTGGCTGTTGTTACCGTTATCGGAGGACTACCTGCATGTTGGTTTTCACAGGGTGTTCTTCCGCATTTAAAATCTCAACACCAACGTTTGACTATATCATCGGAAAAGGCGGACTCACCAATAGTTGCTGTTATGTTGTTGTTATGAATTTGGGTTGGCGTCATGCTCTTTTTCTTGAGGTATTTTATTTATTACCGCTCTTTGTTCTACAGAATCCATTATTATAAACAATCACGACACGCAATTCAAGAATTAACCATGGCACAACAACACTTTAAGATACAAACTTGATATTATGTAGATACGATCTACTGACATCAGTTAATTGATTGTCAAAAACATTAATCAAACATCTAACGTACGTTGGGTCTGAGGATCCGCCCTCGTATATATAGATATATTGTGGTATTTGAGGTTCTCGCGAGTTTGGTGTGCGTTATTTTTCTCTAAAGTTCTCCGCGTTTCTTGAGTGCATTGGGCAGGAACTTGTCGATCACCACACACGTTCTAGAAGAAGATGCGATGCCATGGCAACCTCAACAAGATTCTGTCCAGGACATACGTATACATAAAGTTTATAAGGTGATGTGTCCCTTTATGTATTACGTACCATATGTGAAAAGTACCAAGGACCTTCCGGTGAGCTTTGTCAGCTTCAATTTAATTTATTCAAAATCAATTCCTGTTCTTTGCATCCTCAACACGTCTCTGGCATGTTTCGCTGCAATTTTTCCTGATATCAATTGCCGTTTTTATCCAATATCGCCCGCCGACCCAACTCATCGTAATCACTTTGTATTCCTGTGGCTTGCCCTGGAATTATGGTCAATAAACAATCGACCACCGCATCTACGTGCCTAATTATCGTCGCATTGATGGGGTGATGTCTTATTCGACGTGCGTGATACGCGTGCATTGCGTGTCCAAGACCGACGCTGGGCCACGTACTTACCGCTGCCAACGCGCGAGAGAGCAATATGTGTGTGTGGCATTTTATGTATGCGCTGCATCGCGAACGCGGCCGGTATTAGCTCCCTTACATATCGCAGGTCCCGATGGGAGACCACGGCCATGCACCATTCGTCACGGCTGCCACTCCGCGTTGAATGGATTGCCGTGAAATTGTCTTTCTCTCGGAATGATGTAATTATTATTAGCTTTGACAGGTAGTTTACAGGAAGAGGGTAATAAATGAAGAAAAAAGTACGGCTTTGTCAAGTAGTATACCGACAAAGTGTAATTATATTCACTATGAAAATTGAGTTTAATAAACTACATATGTATGGTATTCAGAGATAGAAGTATTGTTCTTGTGGAGATAGCGGCAAAAGTTTCCTGATTTCTGATAAAGAAAAGCTATTTCCGGTAGTAAGTTGGTTCCAACATTTGCGTCTTTGAGACTGCTCAGACGCAACCGAACGATTTTTTATGTCATATTGTAGTTTTATCTTATAAGTTATAGATCATTTATCTTAATTCACAGATAGCTAATTATATTTTAGTGAATCTATTATTATTACTATCAAATGTTCATACCGTTATTATGAACATTTGGCAGGTAGACATTTTGAGCTTAGTGGAAAGCGCAGCAGTTTCCCGACCTGCTTAACTAACGTTTTGTTAATTTGCTGTTGGGTATTACTGCTGTGCTTTTCAACTATGACCAATACGTCATCAGTAAATATCTAGAATGTTCCTTATTGCAAGGGCATCAAGGTAATTCTACAATTCCTAATAACACAAACCGAGATTTCCTTCGGCTAAATAATATAGCTCGAACCATATAACATTATAGGTGCTACACAGTTTCAAGTTTTCCGGAGCAAATTAATTTGTATTCACGTATTATTAACTCGTAAGAGTTCCAATTCGTTAAAAGAGTGGGTTAACACGATATTCAGTGTATTTTGTAATTACTTGTAAGTATGGTGTAAATACTATATCTATTATATTTTATTATATATGGAGGACTTATACTACACCTACGATTTCTGCATGTATTCAATACATGTTGGCAAAATAGTATTATCTCTGATGATTGAAAAAGAGCGAAAGTAGTCCCGTTGTTCAAAAAAAGCGATAAGAATAACCCTCAAAATTACTCAGCTTATTACATACCGCTTATAAAATTTATTCCAATATACTGAAGAACAGCTTGAAAATACTAGTAGAAGAACAAATAGAAGAGAAACAATTGAGCCTTAGAGAAGGCAGATCAACCACAGATGGAATATTCACTATACAACAAATTATATAAAAGCACAGGAAATACAACAGCGAAACACACGTAGGGTTTATAAACTTCGAGAACGCTTTCGATAATGTAAACAGATATAAATTGTGGGATACTGTGAAAGAAAGGGGACACCCATATCATTTAATAAGAACTATGCAGAATTTATCACAGAGAGCAGAATTGCGGTAGATATAGACGGAAAATTAACTAGAGAAATACCAATAAACCAATGAGTTATACAGGGCTACTGTGCGTGGCCAATATTATTTAACATATATATCGATGCCATTATAAAGAAATAGAAAAAGAAATACCCTAAAGGAATTCGCTTAGACCAGAACAACACCATAACCTCTATTTTATATGTTGGTACCTAGTACTCCTGGCAGAAATAGAGGATGATCTACAGAAAGGAATTACAAAAACTCTGCCAAAACTATCAAATGAAAATATCGGCAAATAAAACCAGAACCATAGCTTTCTTGGATAAATATCCAGTTAGAACAAAAATAGTCGTAAACGATACTGTACTGGAATAAATGAAACATTTTATGTACTTAGGCGACAGCGAAGAAAAACTGAATAGATTCACATGTAACAATCAGCAGAACGTTAGAAAAGAAAGTAAGAAAGGATACACAAGTAAAATTGTACAAGACAATAGAGATGCCACCCCTCCTATACTGTCGTGAAACATGGATAACAGTGAAGAAACAAGATAGCAGGATACAGATACAAGAGATTAAATTTTTAAGAAGAGTGAAAGATTTTCGACATAAATAAGAGAATAAAGGAAAACAAAAATATGTGGAAGGAACACGTAGAACGGATCCAAGTGACGAAGTTGTCAACCAGACCGAGATTTTATAGATGTTCAGGGAAGAAGAAGTGTAGGCAAACCAAATAGAATCTTGGTATCTTAGCAGACAAAGTGCCTAAAACCTGAAGATAGAAAATGTTTTACTGACCGTCAAATTATCCTTACAAATTCATAAATTTTGTTTCAATACCAAATACGATCAAAGCCGTGTTTGAGTGGAATAAAAAATTTTTAATTCTAACATCTATCAAAGCGATTCTAATACAGAGACAAAGAATAGGAATAGTAGCAGACATTTATAGACTAATGTAAGCAATTATAAAATTAATTCGAGCAGTATGTGTTAAAACTGGTTTCTTAGAAGAAGCTCTCTTGTATTTTAAGTATGTACATCTAAAATAATTTTATGTGTAACGGACCAGGGCTTAGCTTAAACGACCTACCATGCAGAACAGCACTGTATTTGTTATTGCACAACTTTGGCATGGTATTGAGTAATTGATACAGACAAACAAATTCCGTCTTATTTTATGAAGATGCATAAAATTTTATGGTATCTCATGTCCCGAATTCGTTATTTAAGCAAATATGTATACATGTATGTATCTGATAACGAATGGAAATAAAATAAACTTTTATCTTATTGGATTTTTATTAAAGTAAAAATACATGTTACCGAATACTAAATTTGTCTGATTGAGAATTTCAATAAAGTATTTTTCTGTAAACTAGTAACGATAAAAGATTGTCGTTGTGGATATCACGAAGGAAGATTAACTTGTTCGCGGACATGTACATACGTGTTTATTGCGTGTTGCTTTGTGAATCTCGCGAAATTGAAAGTGATTTAAAAAGAAATCAATTAATATACAAATTGATTATTGATGTTGTGGGTCGTGAGTCAACAAAGTTCTCTGTAAGTATGGTTCGATAAACAAGCAGCTTTTCACATTTTTTCCTAAAAGTCATTTGGGAATTTTAAAGGTGAAGTAATTATTAGTGGTTTCTCTAGTTAAATATGTATACAATGTATAGTTTAATTGTTTGTTTTTGCATTGTTGCTTGTGATATTATAACTGCCCACTACAAAATGAACGCGAAAGAATTTTAGGGCCTAATTCTTTGTTTCTTGATTTAGAAAACACTTTTAGTGTGTGTGTTATACGCTGTAGTTTAACTGAATTTTAATTTAAGCATAAGGGATAGATAGCACGCGTAACAAATAAAATATAAATTGCTCCAATTTAAGGTTAAAAACTAAAGCTGCAATTTAGTAATAAAATATAGCATCTTTTAAACGATCTCTGGATATTGCTATACAGCTCTTCATTTTGGCATAGCTTCGGTTCAGTTACTCAAATACCATCGATAACACTTTACTTAAGATCGCCAATTTTATCATGTTCTGTCTCTGTCTCTCTGTTAGGGTAAGCCTTTTCCTTTAAGTAACCCCAAAGGAAAAGTCCAAAGGCCTTAAATCGTATTAATCTAGCGGCCCAATTTGTGTTTCCTCTTTGAATAATTACTTGTTTATCTTTCCAGTCTATCAAAGAAAAACTTTATAATCTTGTTGAGGTATTAAACACCAGTTAATAGTAGTACCATTATATATAAAGAAAACAGCAAACTGTTGTTGTTGTGGATGCATTGTTTTTCCATTGTTTCTAGTGGATTTTCTTCACCTCAGATTCAGAAATATGGATTGTTCACAAATCTACATTTCCTTGAAAAAATTAGCATGCAACTTACGAATTTTCGAAGAATCTCCTAGCTTTATGCATTTAACTAGGTATCTGAATCCTGTAAGCCATTAAATGAAGACCTTTGTACAAAATTCCGAATAAGGTGGTTTTTGGAACGTTTAATTCTTAAGCATGGCGACGAATTAATATTTTAGACTCTAAATAATACTAGCGCTTACACTGCAATAATTTCTTCTAAACGGCCATTATATTGGTGTGGTTGCGTTTCTTCATCCAATGTAGTTTGTTTTTCACAGTTTTTCACATGTCACGGACAATTTTCTTTTCCATTTTCTCTACAAAATTTTCTTATAACTTTTGCATAATTCCACCAAATCTAAAATGAGCTGTAATAGTAAACATATCAATCACACACCTTTCCATTTTTATTAATCACAGTATTTCACTTGTCGTCTATCCAATAGCGTATAATATTCTAGTAGAAAGAAATATAAATGGCGGCAAATTTAAATAGTAGTCTCAAATAAATTCTTTGTAAATATTACGGATGGATATTTCTGGTAGCAATTAAGGTGGAGTTAACTTAGTGGACCCTATGCTTCCCTACAACAGTACCACTATTACCTAGTGGCATAATCTTGCCACAAATTTGCCGTTAAATTATGCATAGTGTACCAAAATTGAAAATGAAACAGTTGAAAGAAATATTACGACAGATAGTATTGTCATATTTCTACTATTGTTTCCGTATATTGCTAGTGAATATTTTATTCTAGCAAGAACAAACTATAATTAGCCGTAGCCTCCGCATTCACACTCAAGATTAACGTGAAGATTCAATAAGCGATTCACTTTTTCTTAAAATACTTAGAGAAGAACAATTTATGTTGTCAAAATGGTGAAAAATTCTACACTGAGATAGTTATTTAATCCGGGCAAAGGAATTCATTGATTTCATGGAATAATGGTCAATTTTCCGAAATTAGGTGATGGCGATTCAAAGGGAATACGCAAAGCAGAATATTCAAAAATTTCTAGAGGGCATAAAAACAACGAGTTTCATGATCTGCATCATCTGCGCAAGATACTGAATTAGTTAGAGGCAAATTTGACCTTACAATAATAATAAAACAAAAAAATGCAGTTAAAGGTGTTAAATTAAATTTCGTTAGAACATCATATCACAAGTGCAGAAGAGAAGAAGTAACTTTCTAGATGAAAAAGATTGTTATATTTATTGAGAACCTTTGTGGAGATCTTATACACAAAGTCTATAGGAATGGAAGAGACTAACAAAGTCTACGAAATGAAGAGCAAACAATAAATAGGTAATAATTTTTATAATTCTGTGATATTGTGTCTTTGCGTATGCTAAATATTTGTACTTCGTAAAGATTTTTTACGAAATAAGAGTCATTTACTTATTTCTATTTTAATTTTTGTGATGTAAACAGGAACTAGTTTAGTTGTACTTTGAGAAATACGGTGTTGGTTATTTTATTAGATAAATTTGTTGCATTTTTGCTAAAGTTAATAAGAAAGGCGAACGAAAGGGAGAAATACTTAAGTGATTCGGAAAGATGTTGGAGGAAGCTCAAATAACCAAAAAGTTTTGAAAATACATCCAGCATTTGAAAATGATGGAAAAGTCTGTATTGCTAGGACAAATGTCAAAGTGCAAAATATTAAAAGGAAAAACCCCATACAATTTCGGTTGTATTACTCGAGTACTTCCATCATTAAATTACATTTCAAATTTCCTGCCTATGGATTTTCTGCCAAAGCATATTAATTTTATTTAATGATTTAGTTGCTGGCTTTGTTATATACAACTACGAATAATAGAAAAAACGAAATAGAAAACAAATTTCTACGTGTACAACGTTCAAATCAATGTGTTATTAATTTATTTGAGACACATATATTATCCTTATTATATTCCGTTCACCTAGTTTCGTAAAGAATAAAATGTTTTGATAAGTACGAGAAACAATCTTGATATAAGAATAAAACAAACGTTAAAATCAACTTCAGGGAGATGCCACTGCTCTTGTAAAAGATTAATACTCGTATCTTTAACCTTCATAAGTATAACTGTATTTAGTACGTCTTCCCAGTTCAAGAGAGCGCAGAGCTTACTAGAGCACTAAAAGAAAACCGATTTCAATAATACCCCTGAGACTACAAATAAAACGTTCGAAAATAATGCCTTTCCTCGAATACAGACCCATAGGCGACCGGACAAAAGCCAATACCGTTTAGAACGTTTGAGGGCAATAAAATACTATAAAGTTTACCCTATAAATTACCGATTTTAGTGCCGAAACACTTGTTCCATTCCGAACTAATCTGTTTTATGACATTATATTTAAATCGGGCATGGAGAGACACGGTTATATTGCAACCGACACACCAGCCTCCGTAGTTACGGCAGAGAACGCTGGTTATTATATCTGGAAAAACCCGCTCTTTTAATTGCGAAGGCAAAAGTTACGTCGTCTCTTCCTAGAAGAAAAGAGACCGAGATGGCTGCAGGTGGTGCAACAAAGAACCCCGTACGTATACATCCCCACCCCTAAAACCTCTCACCATCGTAATAGGGGTAGAAGCATCCTCCCCTAAGCCTACAAGTTCCACAATTCACAAATTGCTTTCCAATATTGGTCTCCCTTTCCGCCGTGGCAGTTAGTATTGTTGTGATCATCGTGTATAGTAGAGTTTGCCAATAAATGTCCGTGATTAGATCTGAATCTATTAGACGTATTGTCGGAACGACTCGGTGTAAATCTATACACTTAAGTAAAAGTGTTTGTTTAAGGTTTTACAAGTGCGTTAGGTCTGCGCCTATGTATATCTCGTGACTGGTTTTGTTATTAATTCTTCCCGTGCAGTCGGTTGCGTGTGTGTATAGTATTGTGCTATATATTGTTATTGTTCTGTTAGTTTATCTTCAATTATGGTGATTATTACCATTTGGATATATTCAACGATCAAATAATAGGTACTGATTTTAATATTATTACTTTATTTCACGTTTATGAAGGGATTATAAAAGTTTCCAGCTTTAATAATGCTAACTCAAATATATTTTTATCTTTGAAAATAAAATAGTAACAGATTTGTCGACATTAAAGTTCGCCGGCAGTAAATTTTCTCAAGACGTCTGGATTACATATGCATCCTATTCTGTTGGCATTAAATGAACCGAAGACAAATTTTCCGTAGGAACATTAAAAGGAATTTATAACAGGTAGAAAGTGGTTCTATAAGGCATAGATCAAGAAATTATGATCTCAGTTCCAAATTTAGGTTTGTTAATATTTTATTAATTTCTTAAGCGTCCGTCCTCCGCAATTATCTCTCAACATTTCACAATGTAGTTTACGGAATTGAATAAGGTAATAATTATTTAATGCTGATGATTTAGAAATGAGAGTGTAAAGCCAATTAACTTCTATGTAGATTAGAACAATATAATTTATTAACTCTCTTTTCTGACTTACCATTGAATTTAGCGCTTGAATAATATACCATAACAGTGAATAATTAATGACATAGATATCATTTCTACCACTTATTATCATTTGGTAAGATTAAATATTCTATTCTATCTCCGTTAGCTATTTTGAATTATTTTTCTTTTTTTCAGTTATCAAATAATGTAAGAGTATACAAGGGTCTGATTCACGTCATTCATAACTAGAACGAAAGTCACAGCGTCTAACTAGTCGCTACCAAGCTTTGTCAACAATAATAACAAGATAAGTTCGATGTTTATAGTTGTTTACACGTGTGGGTTAAACTCATGGGTTAGGCTTAGTTCATATTTTACGTTATCCTCATAAATTGCCTTGTTTTATGGTTGACCTGTACAATTAGGTAAAACAACATCTCAGTTTTAAGACCATAGAATAGAAACATATTTACACATATCGTGGAACAGCAATTAGAATTGACATACTTGCGTGGGATTTTAATTTATTATAAAGTAATTCAAGAAAAATATACAACTCTCTCAAGAATGTTATTTAATATATATTTTAATTAACTTCTACACCTAACTTCGAGCTGTTTGTTTGAGTCATTGCATTTACAAACAAGTCTATAGAGATTTCTAAACTTAAGGAGGTTTTAATTTGTATTTGGGCTAGTTTTACATTAACTGTATTTACTGTTCTTTTCATTTCCTGACCAAAAGTAATAATTCGTTCTTATTTCCTCCTTTCTTTTTTGTTGGTCATTTAGTTTTACACTTATTTATTTGGTTCTAATTTATTATTAAAAATTATTACAGAAAATCTGTCAAATTTATGCTAAAAGATATCACAACTTTACAAGATCCGTGCAAAATGGTTAATAGCAAATAAGTGTAAGTAAGACGAACGAACAGAAATTAAAGAGCTTCTAATTTCCATTCCTTCGTCTAACTTTACACTTGTTTATTATTTACTAGTTTACATGTTTCTTAATCAAGTTGCCATATTTTTGAGCGTAGATTTGACAAACAGATTTTTTTCTGTATTACTTTAGCTTCCTCCTACTTACCTGCAAAACTTCGTTCCCATTCAAATCTATTATTGCTTTTATACTAATCATCTAGTTTTAGACAGATCTAGTCATCTTGTGATCTTAAACGGCGGTTCATATTAAGCTACGTATGCCCTCAAATATGTGGTGGCTTTTAAATGTTTGGCTTATAATTCATATTATTTCATTCAATTCTATTATTATGTCAGTGTTTACCTTGCTGTTGTTTATAATTTTCGTTTTCGTTTCCACTTATTTTGTTTCCTCATCGCTTATAATGTTAATACTAAATTCATTGTATTTGACAAGTAACTTGATATCATTTAAATATGCTAGAACTTTTGATAGCCCTTAGCTGACAATATGTCTATTCTGTGTAACAGCTTCTACGATTAACTTTTCTCCTTGCGATAGTTCTCATTACCTTCATCTTAAGGGAGCAAATGAACCTTCGAATATTATCTTGACCGTTCTTATTATAGTTTGTCAGCAATTGTCAGTTCTGCTATTCGCTTGTACATTTCTCCTTAACCAAATTATAGCTCTTTTAGATATAAGAAGTTTTCACAATATAGGCATAATGCCTTCTCATTATCTTCATATTCCTGCTTGCACCAATTTCAAAATGGATATTTAACTAATCAGCTATTGAATGTGCATTTTGAAATTTATGCTAATACCCTCGTAGTTTGCTTTTTGTATAGAGCGTGGATTCTGCTTCTTATAACCGTTTCTCATATTTTATTCTCTGCAGTTTCCGCAACCTCTTTCGCCTCCATTCTCTAACTTTGAATTGTTGTTCGGACTATACATGCCAAGACTCGTTACTAAATAATTAATAACTAATACACTATATAAACTATTCTGAAACATCTACCTTTTTGCGAAACGTGATCAAACTGAATAACATTGGTGACGCACCTACAGCATTTTAATATGTTACCTATAACGCTTCAGGAAACAACGTTCGCCGCGATGAAATAATGTTCTTAGCAAGGAAGGGCACCGCTGCCCTGATAGTGATGTACTATTTGCATACTTAAAGTGGTCTCTAAAGTCCTAGAAGTGACTTGTGACCGTTATCATTACCAATTTTGCTTAATCTGATGAAATTTGAAATCTGATCTAAAATACTATTAAACTTTTTTATGACAAAATGGTTTTTTGTTGTTGTTTAAAGTGTTCAAGTGTGAGTGTACGTCATCCATTATTTGCAGACTTCACTAACGACAATGAACGATTGTGTAATTTCTCTAGCGCCTCAACAATTCCTTTGTAAAGCACTACTCTCAAAATGGTGTCACTAGTACATATTTCCAACCTTTTATTGGCAAAAGTAATGATGAACACTAACTTTCTATCACTTGCCTATAAAGTAATTTTCAGTTGTCTCTTGTCATCTGATAATACAATACGAGCATGACCTAAGCAGGGCAAATCTTTTGTAGATTCTCTTCCTTATACACGTTTGTAACACCACTGAACCACACCATTTTGAGAATAAGTATAGTTATCCTCGTATAAATTTCCATTGGTTGACGTTCTTTAATGGTCAAAAGTTGGTAAATTAAGTAATGTATGGAGCCAGTTGAACGCGAATTTTAACAGTATAATATATACATACTCTACCGTTCATATTACACTATATAGAATAACTAATAAACTAAATAAATAATTATATAATCTTCCTCCTCACTCTTTTTGAAATGCACTCGTTTAACATTTTTCTCCGGGGTCGCGACGAACAAGCGTGCGACCTTTACTTTCGAATAACTCAAATTGCGATTCGTCCGTCCATAAGATACTTTTCCAACCATTTATACTCCAATTTGCGTGGGCTTCTATCCAATTTAGCCTTTTCCGTTGGTATGTAGAATTTGACAGTTGTTTTCTTACTGCAATACGAAGCCTCAGACCGGCTTTTATTAAACTCCGCTCTACTGTCGACATATTTATTGGCCTATGGCAATGTAGATTGAACTCTGCCGTAATTTGCGATGCGATAGGGCAGCGACTTCTTAGGGAAATTATTCTAATATATTGGTCCTCTCTTTCCGTTGTTGATCTGGACTTACCATTTCGCTTTCTACTCTGGAGCCTACCTGCCTCTTCCCTTTTCTTAATTGTCCTATGGACACAACACTAAGGGTACTTAATTATCGAGCAATTTCTCTATTTGCAATATTTGTTTCGTGTAAAACGCAGATTCTGGTGCGCGTTTCAGTATCCAATTCCCTTCTTTTTGGCATATCTTTGATCAAATAAACTAACAATATAAAATAGGACTTTCCTAATGCAATCACGTATGTACGTCTCCAGTATCTCGGTAATATACTGGATGGATAGAGAATGTGCAGGTGGGTGATTCTAGTTCATAACGCATTCGTCCCTAATTTCTTACTATTAACGCATTATTGCTTTATTGCAATCATAATGGCTTAATACATTGTTTTGCGAGTTTGAATATATATACCCTAAACATTAGATTGTAAATTCCATTCTGAAAAGATTAGTGTGAATTTCTCTAAATATTTTGAAAATAGTTCTAAGTGTGATTAAGAGGCAAAGGTTTGCACAGCTTCTTTGAACTATCTCAGCTGAATCTCATACACATGCCACTTCTTATCAACATAGAAAACCTAATGTAGCTTCAGTTTCCCTCTACTAAATTACAACGCGGAAAAATATGATTTCACTCGCAGTACACATGCTTTTTTTTTATTGTAGTAGTAGGTAGTATCATGTTGCGACGTGAAATGATATTTTTACGTTTAGTACGCGATTCGAATTCGAACGTACAACGCGGATAAATAAAAAATAATCACCAGTAAATGAACAAATTGAAAATTAGTACTCTGTGTCTGTACGCGAATTCGAAAACAAAAACCTCAGTTGATTTAACGCGAATGCGTTCGCGAAGTGCAACGAAAATATACCCGGCGTAAATTAAAAATAATGCCGCTGTCGACGAAGTGTATATATTTCAATCGGCAAGATGTAAAAACGCCCGAGTAATTCAATAATAACACCTGTACCGGTTCATATAGGAATTTCGCGCTATAATTGATATTAACTTGGCGTTTCTTTTCTTCTGATCGTGATTTATATCTAAAACCGACCATAGACGGTTGCGTTTTTAGGAAAGAAACTAAAATCAAAGATAAAATAAAGGATATCTAATTGGCTTAGGGAGAACGCAACTATTTCCCATCGATGACTAAAAGTATCCGGGTCATCTTGTAGGTTAGATAATTTTTAATTTTTATCGAAACTGGTTTTTCTTTTTTCATTTTCAAACGAAAAGTCTTGTTAGGAAAATTTAACACAAGCTAGAATACCCATCTGTTCGAGTAATTTACTAATTCCTCCTTTTAATATAAGGTAATAAATTGTAATAAATATGTATATATTCAAAGTAATTGGCACATCGTCCTATAATTTTGTGCTGGATAATTTTAATATGTTACGTAACAATGAAAACTAATTCAACGACTTTATTTAATAATTCCTTGTCAATTCTGAACAATTTCAAGGATTATTTACAGTCTGTCTATATACCTTCCCTGGCACATTACTGCAAATGAACGCTTTAGAGCTATAAACTCATTAAGAGATATCAGTACAATGGAATACTTTAATTATTGATCCTTCCACTGTGCAATTCAATTAATTGATAGAAGCAGTTACTTTTCCTGATTTCTGGAGGTCGCCAACAATTACTTGAATACTATAGACAAATTATTATCATAAACAACTTTGCAAATGAGTTTCTAAATAGTGTTTATGCTCCTCTATTTATCCTTAAGACAAACTAATTATCTCTCTTTGTCAATATTAATGTTTTAATAAGTAGTCAGTAATAACAAATTTACGTGTCTGTGATCAAATACATTAGAATAAATAAGTAGACATGATTTGCACGGACTTAACTCTTGATCGCATTAATCATTCTGTACTATTCCAGAACTTAAATACAATTGGATTCCCCACATTTCTGATTACTCTGTTCTCGTTGTATCTCACACAAAGAAAGCTTACCATGGTTGTGTATCGTACCATTTTTATCTCACTTCAGATGTTTCCCAAGGAACGAATTTAAAATCTTCTCTATTTACTATCTGCATTACTAATTGTTAGAAACTGCTTGTTGATAACGATTTAATCCTTTTCAACGTTATTAACGCTATTGTTGATTATGTTTCTCTGTAATGTCAGTTAAACATATTGCAAATATGGTGTATCAATAATAGGGTAACTTAGATGTGAGTAAACGCATTGCTGCATGCCATATACAGAGGGTTTGCCCTATGTACCACAACAATGTACACCTAGCAATTTGGTTTACCTAGTTGCAGTCAGCAGTTAATGATCTTGGAGTCGTTCTTCATTCAAAACTGTTCTTTGACGAAGATATTTTCATAATAATCTAATCTAGTGGTAAAAACAATAGGATTTAGTGGTCATATTACAACGACCCTTTCCACTATGGAGCCTATACTGTTATACTTACTTTAGCTACTACGTCCAAGAGTACATATGCGTCTGCAACTTTAAATATTATCTATATTTATTGAATAAAATACAAAGAAAAGTCTTGAACTACTTATGTTATAAACAGCATGACGAGTGTCCAGTACAAGGTTATAGTCACGTAACTTTATTTCTCTTATATAAAGTCAATTCATTAACTATGTTCGCAGCGATAAGCCTGATATCAAGTTTTTGTTTGATCTTGTAAATAACAATGTAGATTCCCCTGCGTTGTTAAGCTATTTGGGTTCTACTAGATGTCGCTGCACATTTTATACCCCAAAATTTGAAACCAATATTGCTTTCAAAACTCCAATAAATGAAATATGCAATACCTACAAATCATCGTAGGAAGAGCACCTCGTCTTTGCACTTTTTATAAGTAAACTCTAAGCTAAAGTTCAAAATATGTTTTTTTTTGTATTTAGCGTGTTGTTAAGATACATTTAAGTTTATACATCTATACAGTTTAAACAATTAAGTTGCCTGGCAATTGAATTGGTATTTTACTTTCACCATAGCAGTATCGCTTATAATTTAAAAAAATTTAATGATTTAAAAAATTATGTAGGTTTGTCAATCAGAAGTTATTTTTTATTAGCTGCAAACGTTTATCAAACACAATATCTTAATGACCTCTTATATTCCAAAAACTTGCTGGACGTTATTTTTTAGAAACAAAAATTAGCGTGGGAATATCTCTACCTCTAATAATCTAATATTTTGGACATTCAGCCAGTTCTTCATAGATAACTATTTCTTTGATTATTGCTACGGAAACAACAGCTGCATAGCTATGAATCAGGTTTCGTAAGTGCTAAGTCACTTTGGATTCTCACCCATCGTGCTGAAGCTTGTGTATTCCTATTTTGGATGGAAGATCCAATTATGTATTCTGTGATGGATATCCTTCCAATGATTTCCTTTCAACAAGTGTCGAAATTGGGCCCATTGGTGTTTAGTATCTTTATGAATGATTTATTTGAAATTACCTTTTCAGTATTGGCCTACGTTGATGCCAAGATAGGGCCATAAATTGCTGGCGGACTGGTGCAAAGCATATAATTTAAGTCCTAAGCTAAGTATACTATAACATTTCCTAGAAGCACGTAGCCTATTCAGGGGGCCTGTCATGTTAAATATTTTAATTTTTTGTTTTCTTGGTATGACACTCGACGTGGTGGGTACGTGTTTGAGGGCACTACCTTTGTTGCAAATCCACTCCTTTGAGCAAGCACTCCTTGTAACATCAATATCTTCTAAGAAATCAATGTACTTAGATGACGTACTATTACAAATTTAATTTCTACATTCGACATGCTTGTTACACAATACTTCATTCTTTTTGCCTGATTTTTTATTCTTGTTTTCTTTTATTTTTTTTTTATTGTTGTTACCTGCATTGCCGATAGGATAGCAATAATAATAACTTCTGTTACATTCGTGTATACTGATTTCATATTCTTCTATTGTTTTTACCACATTTTCAATATTCTTTCGTTACTTCATATCAAATACTTTGCCTGTATTTTTTTTTCGAGCATCTCTTTCGAAATGTATATGTATATCGCTTCATTATTACCGTTATAACTCTGTAGATATGTATATATGTATATATGTATAGAATTAATGAAGTTATTGGTTGTTCTCCGGATTTATACAACGTCCGTTATTTCACGAACATGAACACCTTTTCACATGGAACAAAGCCGTCTGGCATGTACTGCAGATGTAATTTCTCAACACTTCTTTTTTTTTATAAATTGATGCTTGGCGTAATATAAACGAGTTTTATTATGTTGCGCCGGTTTTCTTTCTTTTTTCCTTCATCTTTTAACATCATCAGTCGATGGATTTTAAATTTAGAGTTCGCAATACTGTTATTAATTGCGGCGACGGCAGTCTTTTGTACAATGAGTTTCGGTGACGAAAGGCTTTTTCTCCTTTACAAGCCTGATGGCACTGCCCATTGTGGAGCATCTATAATTATCGAAAATAAATCCGTTAGGTTTTTATAGCCGCTTAAATATATCGCCTGTCGCGCGTTTATTTTATTCACCGCGTTGTAGGTTTTGCGCGAGCAAAGTGGGGTATCTCTGATAATAAAAATAAATTGATGCGCGCTTTTTGTATACGCTTCAAAATCAATTTGGTGATTTTGGCGGCAGTTCACACTTTAAGATCTTATCTCGAATTATGGTTCTGCTTTCTTTTCTGAAGGCGTTTGAGTTATTCGTTGTAATATATGTCGGGATAATTGTATTATGTGTGGTGAATTTTGTGTCGTAAGAATAATGACTAATATATTTGAACAAATAATTGATGAACATTCGCTATTCGTCCAGTATTAATGGATTAGTTGATTTCATGATGTGTGTACTATTTCCTTGGACACTCCGGCTGGTGGGTCTATTTCATAATTCCTGAACTTTGCTGCTTTACTTTACTTGAATGGATTAGTTTTCTTAACCAACGCTGATAACCTGGGCAATAACTATCGCTCGGCAGATCTAATGCCCAGTCTACTGCTCTATATTACATTGTCTACATAAAGGTTCGTGCTTAAACATACACTTCACGCAATAATTGTTTCTTAGTAGACAGGTCACTCCTTTGAGCTGCAATTTATTATTCTTGGGTTATTGCTGGATTCGTATAGTTTTAAGATTATTTATTTCATTCAAAAGTTAAGTTTGGCTGGTTTGGATGGTTCCAACGTTTATCTCAATAACTCGTCTTGCTTTATTATTCGAAGGACCAGTATACTATCGGGTATACACCGGTAGAAATACAAATTAAGTAGACACATTTAATCACTTAAACAATTTAATGGACAATTTGCTTTACAAATTCGCGATTGTCTTAGAGTTGCTTCTAAATTCCTTCTAAGAATTACTCGTGAGCTTTGTGCCCAACGGTACAAAATTGTGACTTAAGACTGTTCTAAATGTTTCAGAACTTGAAATTTTATTTCATTGAAGTTAAGTTGTGCTCTGTTGAACTTATGTTGTGATCTGAATGAAGTTATGCTGTGTACTATTGACGTTATGTTGTGTACTGATTGAGATTAAGTTCTGGCTGCAATAGTAACCCAATAGTTCCGCAGTTTTTTAGTGTGTTGAATACTATAGTTAGGTATATTTTAATATAAGTTTTGGCAATTTAATTTTTACATGTCTGCATTTGCCTTAATTTTACTACTTGCTTTTTATTGTGCATATGTCCAGCCAGAAGCTAATTCTTTCTACATCTGAATCTTCATTTCATAGGGAAATTTTTCCCATAAAATATAGTTTTTGCTTAGGAGTAGTTGACTTCTGCATGTCTAAGTTTAAGCAGAAAACAATTAATAATTTACATTTCCGGCCAATGCATGAACTGTTTAAATTTCCCGCTCATTCGGTCATGGTACATAGCACTATCTGAGAGTGACCATGTGAGAGAGGTAAAACATATAGCTATCTACACTACAACTTCTTTCTATTGGGTCTGCCATCTGAAGTGATCTTTAATCTGAATGTAGAATTGTTGACCAAAAAAAACTCGGTTTTGTATTATTGAGCAATTATAAAACTACCTGATTGTTATTGTAAATGAAAGTTCTAGGAATCTGGCGATGATGTCATAGTAATAGTTGGAAAACGCACTAATACTACCCAATACTACCCCGAGATAAAGAGAATAATTACCATAAGGAATTGGTATCGAAGAGAAACATAATTGTAGATCGGCGTAATTGCCAGGGTTTGCACTACGTTAACGTTTTCTACATGAACTTAGGCAATACTGATTATATAAAGATTTGCTTACAATAGCAATCGATATACTAAATATACCTGTACAAAATTGTATCTGAACATTACTTTAACAATTTTCGCATCTTATGCAAAACTGTTCTGAATATGCCTGTCGAACCTGACCAGTTACCCTTTCACCTATTTTCGTTTAAAATTTAGCGATTTGTTTGTCACATTTTAAGCCAGTATCAGTCCTTTTCTGTTATCTTCATAGTTTGATTGTTATATTATAATTTAGGAATTTTGAGCCCTTTAGGTTTTTAAAAAGTAAATTATGTTAAATACTTTGTACCCTAGGAGAATATAAAAGTACCTACCTATATTGTAGAATAAATGAGACAACGCATTACTTTGCAAGGCTCAGACGTAATAACAATTCATGCCGGGCCGATGTTCCCTGTAATTTGCAGAAGCTGTTTGCATAAATTATTATCACCTTTATAAAAATTAATTATTTTTGTTTCACTTACAATAGACAATGCTATTACATGTTACAGCAGTCACAGTGATTGCGATTGTGCGGTCGTATAATTTACAGATATCGCAGTAAACTCAACTCTACGCAAATTAATAATTACTCGGAACGCAGCGTTTCGAGAGCACGACGGTGGGAGTTCACGTGCTCTCAAAACTCTGCGTTCTGAATAATTTCACATTTATTTCCAGAAAAGAAAAGTACTATACATTTAGCCAGATTTAATTGTAATTTGTTTGATATGTACCACCAAAACATTGATTTTAAATTATACTGAAGATATCACAATCAATCAGATCCGAAATGTTGTTGACAAATAACAGAAACAATAGGGTACCCAGATTCGAATCTTGTGATACTCCCGATGTAATAACTTTAGTAGCATCACGGAAGCCGTTGTAAGACACATAAAATATTTGGTGGGTAAGATAAGAGTCAAATAAACTAACAAGCGACTCAGAAAAACCAAAACTGTGTAACTTCTGTAATAGAATATCATTGTCGATACTGTCAAATGCTTTCGAGACGTCGGTGTAGGTGACATCGACCTGTTCCAGAGCATCTAATATTTCTGTAGCGAACTCCGTATTACTAGACAGAATGAAAATTGGACGATAATTGCCGATGTTAGCTGCAAAGTGCAAGTTTTCAGGACCAAATTAAATATTGTACATAACAGTAACTTTTAATTTTAGTATACCCGAAAACGATTGATCATCGAATTTTGTTTCATTTTAGTACTGGAAAAGCGTTGAAATTAACTCAATTTGAATTATTCTTTCAGTCCCTTTCAAATATCCACTTCCAACCCGACGCAAATGCAAAGGTATAAAATGAAATTATTTTAACATATAATCCCATGCCTGGCGCTAATGCACAACAAATCCATTTGCCAATGCTACCAATATCTCCGTAAAAATAAAGGTTTTTCGGTGACCAAAAATTTCCATCTGTTAATTTAATTACAAAATAATCCGCCGGCATTAAAATAATATCAAATTTTACAATTTACCTTTTTTACGATTTGAGGCGCGTTTTAAAAGCAATTACCTTCCCCTATGGGTAACATAATTACAGTTCCCTAACCTTTCTAATTCTCTTCCCCCAGCGGCGGAAAAAAGAGAGTATCGGACTAACCTCCCTCTCTCCACTCGATAAAATAGCCATTCCCTCCCTAGGACTGTAATAATTCGTACGGCCCCGACCCTTAGCAGTTTCTGTTGTTTGTAATGTAATATTGCTTATGTTTTAACTTGGCCGGGTGGTGCGCGGAAGTGAAACGCACAATTTATGTTATTTAATTATGTGTGTATATTGAATGCATATATCTTATTTATGATCGGGTAAATCGGAATTTCTAATTTTTTTTATTTACCGTTCGCGTTCTACGCCTTGCCCGCGCGCCTTTCTGGTTATACGAGTGACGGTAATTTTTGCGAGGGTAGAAATTACGTACTTCACAGTTCTGCTGGACGGACTCGGAAAAGCAAAACAAACTTGCAGATTAACGATCTCCTATGTTTCGCCCCGAAAAGAGAGAAAGCATTCAAATTAAGTCAGGTGATAAATTGAAAATTGCTAAATTGAATTTTTTACTTTTTTCTTTCTTCTTCGGTGTATTTTTAAATGCTTATCGCAAAATAGGCAATTTTGTCTAGTCTACTTTAAATACTTACACATGCTCCAAGCAAGAAGGTGAAAACCAAGCTAATTGTGTGTAGTAGTAAATGGAAAGTATATAAGGTAAAAATATTACAAAGAAAAACATAAAAGTAAAGGATATTACCCTCGATTCGATCTGCATGCTCTTTCCTTACAAACGCCATAAACCATAAGCCATAATTTCTTTAGTTATTATTGTATTTTGATAAGCTAACAAGCAAGGCAAATCACGATATTATAAAAATTTCTTTCTTCAATAACAAACTCGCATTTCTTTATAACATTCTTAAGACACGTATTTGTTTTTAGTTCAATGATCTTTAGAATGTTTAATGTTCAATGTTGTTTGTTTAACATTTATTAAAAAAATTAGAAAAAAAACAATGTTGGCGCAATAAAAATATCATGAAACATATCTGGCGAAACCGTTAAATTGTTGAATGACTGACATTTCTTAATTATTCCACATTTGCTATAGAACTAATACTTCGTTAATTTTTGTTTCATCACAGGCCCCACAATTTCCTCGTTTTCTGAACTTGTTTCTCGTCATCATATAATTGTCAACTTAAAGGCTTAAAAGTTCTAAATCGATTACTGGTAAGCACCTGAGTCTCATAAATGCAGAAGTAGGTATGTTTCAGAAATTCGCAATACAAATGTGTGAGCGGGCGATGTCTTATCTAGTGTTAGTATGAAGTGTTGAATAATACAAATTCTTATAATAACGTGTGTGATTGCGTTAGGAAGACCTTATTTCATATCGTCAGTTTATTTGATCGAAGATATACCAAAAAAAAAGCATTAGATATTAGAATGCTTGCCAGAAGATGCGTTTTACACGAAACAGATGTTCCAAACAGCGAAATTGCTCCACGGTTAAATATTTATGAGTATCGTGTGCGTAAGGCAATTAAAAGAAAGAAAGAAACCGATAGGCCTCCGGGCAGAAAGCGTAGGCCCAGATCAACGACGAAACAAGGCAGAAAATATATCCGAGTGACTTTCCTAAGAAATCGCCACCTTATCGCACCGCAAATTACGGCGGAGTTTAAATTATTCAGTAAGTGTGTCGACAGTAGAACGAAGACTAGTAGAAGCCGGTCTAAGCGGTCGTATAGCAATAAGAAAGTCACGGTTGTTCTATGCACAAACGGAAAAGACTAAACTGGGCAAGAGCTCACGCAAACTGGAAAGTAAATCATTGGAAAAATGTGTCGGAGGTCGCACGTTTGTTCGTCGCTATCCTAGGGAAAAAATGGTAAATGATGAAACAGTGAAACATGGAGGAAAAATATCATGGTATGTGGTTGCTTGGGAAGCGGAAGGAATGGAAATTTGGTTCAAATAGATGAAAAAATGACAGATATTTGAAAATCCTAGAGAACCACGCGATACTAAGTGCATGTGAATTAATTTGGGAGGGTTTCATTTATCAGCAGAATAACGACCCAAAACACAGCGTAAATGTGGTTAAAGCTTATTGTCAAAACAAATTTTCTGAAGGTGTCCTATCCTTAATGGGGAGTCTCCATAGAGCGCTGATTGCAAACTCATTGAGCTATTGTGGGATCAATTGGATCATGATGTCCGAAAAGAATCTTCGACTGGCAAAGCAGCATTCTGGAATGCCCTGCAGGAAGAGTGGAATGTTATAGACGAATCATATTTGGAGCGATTAGTTTTCAGCATACCGCGTACCTGTCAAGCAATTACTAAAGCAAAAGGCGGTTATCTTGAAGAAGCATTACACTTATGAGCGGTAGTGCATATGTATATATCGAAATATGTACATACATGTATCCGCTAGTTGTCCAAATATTGATACGTATTAACTTTTAATCATACGGACATAGGTTATATTTGGTATATCTTTAGCTAAGGGGTCGTAGCTTCCGTCTAAGATTGATTTATAATTTGCTTGGTTAATAATGAGACAACAGGTGTGTTTTTACTTATTTTATTAACAAAATTACATTTAAATCTGCGCACACAATACAGAGGTGACGAACTCAAACTAACTACTTAAACTATGAATCTATGATTTACATCTCACTCATGAAACATGATTTCCTAAAATTGATTCAGCTTTTAAATTACATTGTTAACTACTGGCTTCCCTGTCTGAGGTATGCCTTTTACATATTTGAATTATTACATTAGGTAGATAATTGATGGAAAATATCAGATCCTAATTCGGTTTATGCATTTAAAGTATACAATGAATAAGAAATTCCAGAGGGATTTGTCTGTAATTCTCAGAACTATGAAGTTGTGGTGACTAAAATATACTAATGTACCTGATATACATGTATTAACGATCGCAAGCTGTTTCTTAAAGTGATAAATAATAATAATAAAAGCTAAGATAAACAATACCAATACCATGTAGTATAATAATAGTTTTTAATGAATAAATACAATTAAGGGTATTTACGAACAATTATGTTATAATATTTTATAGTGAAATATATTAAAATGAGTATATATACATACCTGTACATCCACATTTGTATTGAAAAATACTGTGATATTGTCAAATTATGGAGACATTTTAGGATACTTATGCGTGAGATTTTAGGGGTTCTGTATTACTGTACGAACACATTCTGAGTGAGCGTTATCATTAGAAGTTAATTATTGAATTTAAACAAAGTGAGGGCAAATTATGCAATATATTTCATTTCTTACACTATTTTCCAATTTTAAGAAAGGATTTCAAAAATATATTTTAGATTTTGAAATATTTATTTTGTTGTTCATTTGCCGAAACTTACTTCGGCTAATAGTATGTGTTTTCAACAAAATATATTTCAATCAAACCATATAATTTAATTCTATGCCATTATAATTTACCAGATTCAAATTTATGTTATCTAAACTTTGTTATATTTAAATATATATAATACTAGCCCCTTTATTCAATATTTTAGAGCGATCGTATTCAACTAAATAATTTAAATCCGAAATTTTTGTTATTTAAAATTATTGGTCTCCCTGTATTTCCTAGCAATATGGATAAATCTGCATTACTAGTATTTATTTAGTCCTTAGCTTTATTCGTATTTCTAGAATTTCGAATCACCTATAATCCGCAATTACTTATCTCATTGTAATTAGCATCATTTCCTACCTTCTCCTAGTGTATAAAAGAGGCAGCCGAAATTTAGAGAAGCAGTTAAGTTCTAAGTGTACCACAAATCACTTCGTATAATCTACGCTGATATCTTAGTTAAGGAATATATTACGTAAGTGTTTGCAATTTAGTACTTGAGAAATAGTAGTAGAAATAGTCTTCATCATTAAAAAAATCTAAATTCAGCGCTTCACGCATAACACAGGTGTCCAGTTACCAAGTTTGTTTATTGATTCATTAGGCAGTTATTGTTTAAATCTCAAAGTAGGAGGACGCATTTCAAATATTTTTTATTTTGTTAGAGAACTACAAGAGAAAATATGTGTTAATTGGTGTCATTCTTCAAGTAGATTTCAAATCTAATCACCACAATTATGTTTAGTACAGATTCTTTAGTACATTAATACCTTACTCTATTCAATTTCCGATCCTGAACCAAGGCGTTATCTGTATCCATCTATTTTTATGTGTCCTCAATTTCTAAGTTATCAGGTATTTGCACTACTGTTTATATGCTTGACCGTCTATACAAAATAACAAAGCAAAGTGCGAGAAATATATTCAAGAAATAAAATTTACTCATTATGTTAGAATGTTTTATTGATTTTATTACAATCTAATAAAATGCATTCTGTTATAATGTTTCTTCAAAATAACCCAAGGTAAGAGACTTTTTTGGATCTCACGACCTAAGTGATTCCACAAGAGCTCAATGGGATTCCAGTCAGAGCTCTGAGGTGGCCACTTCATTAAGGATGGGACTCCTTCAGAAGATTTGTCTTGAAAATAAGCTTTAACCACTTTTACGGTGTGTTTGGAGTCGTTATCTTGCTGATAAATGAACTCCTTCTCAATTAAAGTCATGTAGTTGGTACCGCATCATTTTCTAGGATTCTGAAATACACATCTTTTATCATTCCTTCATCTATTTTAATTAATTTTCCAAATATTCTGCCTCCAAAAAGCAATCCCGTAACTGATGTTTCTCCATGTATCACTACTTTTGAAAAACATTCTTCTTTTGACATTTGTAAATCTTACCACAAGCCTATGTAAATTGAATCCGGGAATGTTCAGAAAATAGTAGTCAAAAATAGAAAACAAGATTTGTGATTTCTTTAGTTTTAATTGTTACCTTTTCTTAGTAGGAATTTAAGCCTTGAGAGTATACAATAGAACCTAAAAGAAAAAAAATTAATTAGTCACATCTAACTACAAAAGGCTGAGCTAATGACATAAATTATAAATCATACTTTCATAACATTCATTAATTACTTTGTATAACAATATTATTCAGTATACGTAAACCATCACAATAAATTATGTATGATCCCGCTGTCACCCTTTAACTGAAAACTAGCAGCATACGAAAATGAAAAGGCGTCTATTTTGCCCTGCCATAATGAGCCAGTTTTACTTCTGTTAATAAATTGATAAAAAATTGATTAATTTCTTGATCCAAATATTAACCAATTTTGGGTTAGATTTCCCTAGTAATACTTGTCAAAAAATTGATCGATTTCCAAAACTAGCTTTACTTGCGATTTATAACATATTCTATACTTAATCCAGCTTTTTTGCAAAATCTAAAGTATTCAATGGTTATTATTTGATGCGATGAGCGTTTAGTTCGAGGCATTAATACTTCGGTGGTATGTAGTTGTGCAAGCTAGTTATTTTGCAACAATTAATAACATTTACGCAAACTACGAGCAACAATATCGGTCATATTATTGCGCATCCTCATCCAGAAAAGACAACACAGGAAATGGCGGTCTGATGATGAATGAAGTAATTTAAACCACCTGCAACGACGAAAACTAGCAATAAACATGCATTAACCAAATTAACACTAAACCACAACCCAACTCAAAACAAAATTAGTCAGGTGAAGCTTGCGTACCATTGTTTTCACCATTTTTATAATTAATAATTATTATCAGCACAAGGTTAATATACGTTATATTAACACTTCCAAATTGATCACTTTCTGAAAATAATCGTTTGGCTTGATGAGTTAAAGGCATCTAGTAAGCACATAGGCCGACATTTCTTCGCCAAATTCGCCAAAAAGCTGGTGTTAGAGGTGCCCAATGCCAGAAATTGGCGAGAAATTGAATATCTTCATTAGAGTTGTTAGAAGATGTTTTAATTGCTCTTTGACGTGAAAAATTATAATGATCGATAGTTGGAGTTAATGCATGTAAAGTAATCGCCACAATCGTTAATTTTAATAAGACATCTGTATAACTTCTAAACATTAGCGAAACTTTCCGCGGTAAAATGGTGGATATGGAGAAAAACAATTGTCAAAAAAATCAGATCGGACTGCCACCTGAGAGAAATCTCAATTTATAAATGCGTCACCCCCAATGGAAAAGCCCTTATTCAAAAAATAAAAAAATTTGTGTGACACGTTTCGAATACCATCCAGAAACTATAATTTCAATATCAATTCAAAAAAAAGTTATTGACAGTATGTTCAACTAAGTGCTTTAAAATTAAAAATTTCAATTTGCTAGTGTTTGCCATCTTTAGATGAAAAGAGAGATTAATAGCGAAGAAAATGCCAATGAATGATCGTACATTTAGGTGAACAGATTCAGCAAATTCAGTTAGATTTATTTGGTGCAGTAACTATTTCGGAAGTATTACCATGTGATACAGGAACATGCAACATCTGCACGAATAATCTCAATTATTATTAGAAATAACAATTCATCGATTCGAAATTTGATCAGTTTATCTTAATCGCACTGAACTTACATTTTAATGGAGCTATTGATAAAATAATATTTCAATTTGTTATATGCACCAAGCAATAAATATAATTTCATCGGCTAGTTCACAGACATTTGTTTCGCTTCGTGGGAATATAAACATATAAACCAAACACACTCTTCAAAATGACCTAGTTAAATAAAACACGAGTAACTACTTCCACTTTAACGTTGAAATTTCTATATTTACTCTGGAAGTTACATTAATTTACAATATTATGACGTATTGCCATTTCCGCTGTAAAAGAATCTCATACGAGACTATTTTCCTTGCCTCCATTTTCGTTACTGCCCCTATTATATCTCATAACGTTTCGTTTTCGCCTAAGATAACGCGGTCGAGGTTCTGCAAAAGAACGGATAATTACAGAAAGGAGAATACCGTATTCTGAGTAGAAGACCCGCCCGAGCGGACCGGGCCTGGGTTATTTACGACAAATACACGTCCAGTACTTACTAATTTGTAGTTCCACTTACCGACATAATAACAGTCGTACAAAGGTTTACCTACAAACTTATATTTTAGCGAGCGGTGCATCTAGAAGGTTCTTTGCTTTTTCTTCTTGGTGGCTCTGTTCAGATGACGCCAGTTTTGGGATCGGCTTAAGACACATATCGACTAGTTTTATACCTGCTACATGAGAAGCGTAACTTACAAGTTTTGAGTAAATTACGTTGTTATTACAGGAGATAATTGCCGGGTTTAAAATTTTAAAGACGTAAGTTACAAAGGAAAGAGTAATGCGTATGAAATACAAACAATGAAGCTAAGTTTTACAGTTCATTCTCCCTCATTCTCAAGTTATTATCTTTTGGAAGACAATATACATACACCAAAACCAAGTGATCTTTGTTAATTTAAAATTTTGGGTTAATTTTTATATACATCAGAAAAATTATCCAAAATAGTAGAATAAAGGAAAGTAACAAGAAATAATTCTATACATTTTTAATATATTGAGAAAATTTTACCGTTCACGAAAGCACTAATGAATTCTGGTTGTCGAGTTTTAAAAAATATATCTTTTCAGTTCCTAAAATACAAGTTCACCTCTAATACACTTAACAATGCCCCAAGCTTTAATTTCGTTGCAACCTACCTAATCCCTTTCATAGAAATGATCAATAGTGGACGATGCTTTCTTCAAAACATATTTTCTGTAGAATCGTTATTTTAGGGTACATAGTAAACTGAGTACGTATAAAAAGAAGTTTCGCGTTAAAATAAAAGTATTAGTGGTGTAGACAAACTAATTGATATCCTTATTTAAGCGCGTTTTAATTAAGATAAGTCCAGGTTCAAAAAGAACATGGACTTGGTATAGAAAAGCTTCAGTTTAGAAATCGCAATTTTGAATAAAAAGGTCGAAGGCATTAGATATTAAAATGAGATTTTATTACATGACGTAGCAGAATAAAAAAAAAAAGATGACCGAATCTTAAATTTTAACACCACAATATACGTGTCTTATCAATTTCTGGTATATTTTATGATTGTTTCTCTTGTCGATTCTATCCAAAATCTAATACGTAAAAGATTGCAATATATTACTATCAGAAGAATAAATTTTCTTCTTACATTCCTCATTATATTTTCTAATAGAATTTTTATATATTTTTTTTATTTACATTTTTCTGTGATCATTTATTACTATTTCTTTCTTTGTACCGTAGTCAAACGACAATTTAAGAAAATAGATCGATTACGAGAAAAAATTGTTAAATTAGGATTTAGTTGTACCAAACCACAACTACGATATCGAAGTCTGTATAATAAATAAAACTTGAAAGTAAATTGCAGTTTGACATTTACACAAATTCTAATAAAGAACAATACAAAACATGTAGCAAAACTTTATCTATTGACAAATATTTTGCTGAAACATTCACATCTACTTAATGATCCAGCAAATTTAATGGTCTTGAAAGCTTGTTCCATGCCATACTCTTTAGTCTCAGAGTCACCATAGTCTCCCATATTCATTTTGATGTTTGGTAGAAACACTTTCTCCAATTGCAACTTCTAAAAAATCTTGTCAACGATTGCTTCGCTCGCCGTAGCTCGTATAGTTGTGTATCTTCTTCATCTCAGATAAGTTTGTTGGAAAAATCAGTTTCTCAAAAGCAACTTTGATTATTTTATTTCTGGTTTTTGTCGTTTATACTTAGTGTGCTATTATTATTACATCCCGTAAATTGATGTTGGTAAATGAAGTAATAGTTTCAAATGATTGAACATTAGTATTTTAACAGCCATTATTACTGTTGTGTCCATTGACTATAGCTTCGATGTGTTATTTAGGAGCGAAAGCATAAATTCTGTAAGCAAATAAAAGTAAAATAATTTTTCTACGTTATTTGTTAAACAGCTTATCCAACTACTAAGCAGCCATTTTGGTATTTTAACAGTTCCATTTCCTTGCGCACTTCAAACAGTTACGCTTACTAAATTAAATTAATAAAGTTTAAGATACCTCCTGAGGTAAGAGATATTTTTCGAGATTTTGTTTTTGCGGTAGCAGAGTGCGGGGCATAGCTGATATAACTAAGGACGCAATATATAAGTTGCAGCTTTTCTCTTCTCTTTCCTTTTCTTTCCTTAGGTTTGACTATGAGTGAAGGAGCAGACGTTGTAGATTGCAGCAACCTGAACTCTGCCTAGTTTCCTGTATTTGCTATGTTAATTGTTTGTGAAACGAAAGAAACAAAGACATCAATCCTTAATATTTCTAAGAAGCTTGGCTCATTGCCCAGGCATTTTCTTTAAAGTTGTATACTGCTTCTAGTGACTTAATGTTTTCAGAACATTGGGATGTTGCATTCTTCAATAATTACTAAATCCATTCTTTCTGTTCACTTTTTTCTTTGGTAAACGCTTAAACAAAAACAACAGAAAAAGAAAAATACCTTTGGGTTAATACTTCTGTAAAATTCCGTTTCTCTCTATCGATTGTAACTAATTTTACTAACATTTGCATTTTATCGAAGAAACCTTCTGCGATATATCGTTATGTTTCTTTTTAAATTGTCCAACCATCCGTCAGTCGCTTGAAAATTTGAATGGCTTGGAAATGTACCTTATTGCCTAGGTTTTTCTATAACTATTGGAATCGATATCAGGATGAATTCCTTTTATCCATCATAGAAATAATTGATCTGTCTTCAAAAGAAGAAAATTTCTTTCTATCAGAACCCATCTCTTCATTTTATACTAAATTGTTTTCGCTATGTTTTTCTAAATTATTGAGAATGCACTAGCAAGTATACTGCACAAACTTCCACATCCCCTTAGCCCTGTTCAAGATTTTTACTTTTTCGGAAAAAGTTAAAACATTCTCTTTCTGTAATCGTGCCAAACTGTTTCCCTTTACTCTAAATAACAAATTGATTGTATAATTGAAACACTTGCCTGTTTACAATTTACATTTGTAAAATCTCTTTATGATTGGAATTCCCCAATTCTACTTAATCCTCTAATATATGCCAGATGTTCATCAATAAGTCGTACGTAAATTCAAAAAAGTACAGATATTGTAATAAAAACGATATTAGATTATATCGGACATCTATTTTACTACTTTAGAACTTTCTTTTTAATACTTGAAAAATGTTCGTTGTATCAAAATTTAAAAGTACATGCCAATGTTTTATGAAAAAGTTTGTAGTGTGAAGAATATCGTTAGTTCGATGTTCGTTATATAAGGGTTTCACAGTAAATGTCGGAATAAGGTAGTAAACGAACGATGAACATGACCACAATCTGATAAGGATTTGCATTTAGACTGAAAATACGTTTTTAATCAATGACGAGCTTAAATTTTGATTTGCTATAAAGAGACGTCATCATTAATTAAATAGCATTTTTTTTACAAAAATTGCGTTTTCAAAGAAGACTCCTCAGTATTACCAAACGCAGTTGTATGCAAAATGGCCTTTTAGCAACATTAAAATTGTCCGATCTGCCATTAAAACTATTTCATCTTTTTTAGGAAATGCGGTTTTCAAAATGAAAGATGTACTATTCGTCGAATAGATCTTTAGACGCTCGTCATCAAACATGTGTCTTCCGCGCGTGAATACTCGATATCGATATTAAATAAGAATAGTTAGATTAAACAGCGATCTTTGCTTACGCCACCAAACAATGATGTGCGTCTAAAAATGCATGTAATGTAGTATACATACAATTATAATTTATATATACTTATTAACGCCGAACTGATTTAAAACACGGTCATTGAAACAATGATATTTAGCTAGCAGTCTCAGCTATCTGCTTATGTAATAGATTTTTCCCTTAAACCTTTAACTCAAGTTCCCGCGGAAGCATAAGTTACCTGAACAATCACACATGCAAATAATTTATGACTTGTTTAAATGCTCATACTCATATCTAAAATAACCCTAAAGTCCTATTCATCGCAAATATTTATTTACATAGGAGTCTACCTGAAGTCTTCTTGTAAATTTCTCATCACTTTAATGACATTCTTTAGAATTTTTGATTTATTGCGTCATTCTTCACTGCACATACTCAATCAAACGCGCTCAAAAGCCAAGGACAGCTGGCACTCTTAGCGGACCTTTCAGGAGAATAATGAGGTAATGGTCGACTATTGAATTACGACGAGGGGTCGCTGTATAGAAACGTTACAATTATTGGAAAGCAAACCTAAATATAACGACAGATTTTGTTCAGTTAAGTAGTTATTTTTAAATTCTTTAGAAGTCTTTAATGATGTGTCGTGTTATTAAAGATTTATAGCGTCGAATCTATTTAATTTATCTAGCTTTACGAATGACGTATTTAGTAAATTAACCGCAAAATAGATCTCATAAATTTATTGAACCATTAAATCTTTCTTCGTTTTTTTTCATATCATACTATGATGATTATAACTGTATTAATGTAACCGTTTTATTGTAATAAAAATTTTCCTCATTTTGATTAAATATAAATTATATTCAAGATCATTTGTACATAAGTTAAATTTAACGTCATAGTAACAAAGATATGCTTTCCAATAGACTTTAAAGTATTGAAAATTCAACACAATTGATTTACGTTTCTTACTTCTAATCGCCACTAGTGTATTACCACGATTTTTCGTCCATGTCTAAAGGTAACAATTCTTAGTATTACGGCCCATTACAGACACAGACTTTAAGAACGGATAGTTTATAAATTCTTACACATTTATCAGATTAGGTAAGGTAACCTGAATTAGTAGAAACTCTGCGCTACCAGGTAGCAAAACACACAGCTAGTAAGTTTTGCAAGATATCATGCACGCAGAGTCTTTACCAAAGGTACACAGCTTAAAGACAAGCTACAGGATTTGTCAGTATTGTAAATCCGTGATAGTGAGATGAACAAAGCATCTTCTAAAATGTAAAAAGAAATAAGAAATTAAATGTTCATTTAATAAGATAAGTTGGTTGTCACTTCTTTTTGAATTCGGCACATAAATTTTTTACCTTGAATATTTGCAAATTTTGCACTTTTACTAATTATTAATTATTTATGGCGATATTTATTGTACGCATATGGTATATGTCTCAATTTGTACGTAAGTGGCGAACATAGTAGCGTCCAGTGCTTATGAACGGTTGAAGGTTGTTCATGTGGAAAAATATCTTGAATGAAGTTGTTTCACAATTATCATTTTCAAGGATAAAAAGAATATCTTTTCTTTAATTATCTGGTTATTATGGCAACTGATTTCTTTGTGGAAATGCCTCAATTGCTTTTTTTATATCTTAGCAGGTTATTTTATTTCACAATCATACCTCTTTAGTTCCGTTCATTTATAAAGTTTTCAAGAAAAATATCAATTTAAGGTATAAATAGGTAATATTATAAGAGCTAAATGGATCTTAGTAAGTTGTTAGACAAAATGTATGTAGCAAGGCATATTTCTAAAAAATAATTGCCAGTAAAGTATTATTTAGTTTCTAGTTATTTTTCTGGGATAATTTATGATCCAGTTGGCTCCTCTGTTTGTTTGCAATGACGCGCTGTAAACGATCCTAATGTTGGGAATGAACTATGTCAAAATATTCCTGTTTGTGGAGGGTGACTGTCATTTGAAAGTAAAAAAGAAGTCGGTTTCCCTAGTAAATTACAACAGTATCTAAATATTTTTTGCCACAAAGCACGTTAAATCAACATTTTATACTACTGCCTTTAAAACAATTTTTTTTTCTCTTCTGCGACAATCTGCATATCTAGTTGGTCTGTTTTACAATTTTATAGCATTTCTTGTAATTTCCAAATGTTGGTGCCCGGTAGTTCTTCTTAATTAAATTAATATGAGGCTTTCGTTGGCTTTTTAATGATTAGATATAATTTTTCTTGTAATTTCCAACATTAAATATTATTTAAGACTAAGGTATTTATATCTAGGTATTGGAAGCGATTTGTTCCTACGGTATCCATAGCCAGTGAGTATATATATTTGTGTATTTGATAAAATTACGATTTTATTGCTAATTATCGACGTTTTAAAATTCAAGAAAATGTCAGTCTTGATAGGATTTTAACTTACGATCTCTCCGTTAGCCGTTAGGTCAGCTAGACCAGGCTACTGAATGTAAGTTAGCATGAAAATCGTGGCTTTATCATTACTAACACCAACAAAAGTGTCGTATTAATTTAATTAACAAGAACTTGCCTTTAATAATATTGTGTCTGCTGAGATAGTGCGATATACTTACATTTATTACTACATCTAAGTGTTAAAAGTTATTTGAAATTCAGTCCGGTGCACTAGTTGGTCAGGACGTTCTCCGGGAGCGGATAGGTTGTGGGTTCAAATCCTACAGGGATTGATATTTTTTTATAAATTTAGAAATGTTGGTAATTAGCGAGAAAATCGTAATTTTACCATTACTAACACCAACAAGAGCGTCTTGTTAATTTAATTTATATATATATTAGAATATGCAAGATTTCAAAAAAAAAGCAATACCCAGATATTTTGGAACAACACACAGTTCTGCCAAGGGCACAGTTACTAGTAGGAAATCTCATATTTGTGCAAATTTCAGTGTTGTGCCAAGAGTATTTGAAACCACAACAATAAGGTAAAAGGTGGCAAAAGTGTGCGGCAATTAATTAGGCATGCATCGAGGACATCAAAGTTGTCTCTCACTGACAGCATTAGCTCGTATTTCGAAACATGCTTTGCTCGCATGTTGACTATTGTGTCAGAGATTTGTGCGCTGTGTGTACATATTTTCTGAAAAAGTAAATAAGTTTATTAATGAACTTATGGATCAAATTTGCGATAGCGCAAAAATGAAATTCTTACTTTGCGATGGATATCTACTGTACTGGAACATATATGAGTGTAAGAGATATGCACATAAGAAAAATTAGCTTACAAGTGAATCGCCAATTTTTATTCGATTAAGTTCAAACATGATTACGGGTAATTATTGGTTCATTTATTAGATAATGAAACATTTAGAACGGTCATATAAGAGCATGTTTTCTTAATGGAACAACTGTAAAAACATATCTAATGTTGCAAATATTTAACCGATCTTATCCAGTGATAATACTGAAAACGATCATTTATAATTTACTATTTATTTTATCTTATTTGTTCTCTCTAATAATGACGGCTCACTTAAAATCTAAATCCTATACCGCTCTTACAGGACGAACCCTTTACGAACAGTATTAACTGATAAAGGTTTCCATAAGGAGCGAATAAGTAGTAGGTTACATTGTGGTTTTTTCATATTTTTTCTTCAAGTTTATTTGACTTTCTTTTTGAAAATAATCCAGGTGCTCAAATCTCCATGAACGGAAATGTATATCCCTAGGGCATCAAAACCATCTCAAAATTTTCAACTTTTGGTTTTACTTACCTCGAAGTCTCGCATACCATTTCAAGCATGTGTCATATTTCTAAACCAGTTATAAAATTTATGTTTATATACTAAAAATAATTTGTTTCATGTCAATTATATCGTCTCCATTGAATACCTTGTTTTGTTTTGCTTAACGGTTTCTATAAGCCACCAATGAATCTGTAACAGTTCGACACTACATTTCCAGATGCTACCTAATTTACTTTAACGTTACTGTTGTAACATTGTAATAAATTACGTAACAACTGGTACAATTAAAAGACAAACAAAAACTTGTTACGTTCCTCATTAGAGAACTAAACATCTTATTACATTTTAATTGATTTAAAATATGTTTAATAGACAAGATTTAGGCGATTTTTTGTGATCTATAACGAACTCTTATTTGCCTGCTATTTTAGAAACTGCATCGTCTTCAAATACCTAAATTCACCTGTAACTTCGTACAATTTGTCCTATTCTCAGGTATTCGAGATTCATTGCAGGTGTCTAATATTTCCTTTCCTCGAATACGTCGTCCAATTTTTAAAACAATGACCTCAAATCCCTATTTCCCAGAACCGGCAGCACACGGAGAACCAGACACCTGGATTATTAATTGTCGTGAGGACACCGTTCAGGTAGAGTGAGCCAAAGGTAAAGCGACCAACGACAATTTATCGAAGCGTAAAATTAAAAAATGAGATACTCATCTACTCCGGATCGCCTTCAACGCCGATCTCCGGCATTATAATAAATCCGCGAGTAATGAAATTAAACGCACTTCTGCATGGGAATTCTTTCGCCGGAGCTGTGCGACGTTGTTTGGTGTTGTTGCTCGGATAAGGTCGGCTGGACAATTACGGCGTTGTTGTATATTTCTTCTTGTGGCTGTTCGCGTATAGTAAAGGTTGCGGAAATACGCTGCAATGTTAAATACATTGTACGAATGTAATACGTAGGGAATCTTTTGTAAATAATATAACAATGATAGTCATAAGTTTGAATTGAAATTGTATTTGAAAAAATGTTCTATTTCAATCTGCTTCACAATTAAAAACTATTAACTTAGTTTGAAACTTTGTTGTTTGACAAAGATAGAATAGATTACTACCTTACATCGAAACGGAAGTATCAAACTACGAAGATATACGTTATATGGAATAAATGTAATAGCATTTAGTATACTTTGTTGCTTCTAAATTCAGTTTAAAAGCATTTTCGCAATATTTTGTTTATCAAAAGAGTTTGTAAATATAAAAGTCATTAAAGAAATCTACCTTCAGAATGTTAATGTGCATATTAAATGGTTTTTCTAACGAGTTGATGCGTCTTTTACCCTTAAATACGAACTTCTAATACGCGAGTGTAGCCTGTCCATATGCTTTGCTTACTGTTGGAACCGTGAGAGTGGTTGAAGTAGCTACAGTACGTTGGAAGTGCATAATATTTTAGAATTTTAGATAAGCAGCCAATTAACCTAAAATTATACACCGATATATAGTAATTCAACTGTCCCCAGTAGATAGCAAACATTGTTTTTCAATAATCTTTTCAATATATCTTTATGCATGTAATTTACTGATGTAACAGTCTTTTCATCCCTTCCGAAATGTGCCTTGGTTTCAGTAACTACCTCCTTATTTGATCCAAATACCTTGTCCGTGAGGCAACTTTTTAGGTTGGAAAAAGGAAATGTCTGAGGAAGCTAAATCTGGCGAATGAATTTGAAGACGGAAATGGTTCGGTTTTTTCCATTAATATAGTATAAACATTTTTCTACAAAAATAGCACTCGTTTCTTGTTTCAGTAGGGCTTTTTTTGAATGAATATGTAGGCTTCCGTGGCCAGAGTGAGTAACAAGCGAACTACTTCTGGAATTGGACCGTGCCATGATGATATATAGAAACGAAATAAGAGCAAGAGAAAAAAGAAAATGAAAAAAAGGAAAAAGAGCGGTGAAAGAAGAAGAAAAGATTAAGTAAAGAATAAGAGAAGGAAAGAGAGAAGGGAGACAGAAAAAAGGGAAAGAAAGAAAGAAAGAAAAGGGGCAAGGTGGGATCTCGTCGTTTCGCCTATGTCGTAGGAGGCTTCTTCAGGAGAAAACAGGGAAAACAGGGAAAACCTTCACAAGGTTTTAGCCTCTAGCGTGGCTTATACGTCGAGTTATCGTGCCACTTTGATTTCCCAGTTTTCTCCTCAACAAGCCTCTTACAACGGAGGCGAAACGTCGGGATCCCACCTTTCTCTTTACTTTCTTTGGTTCGTTTATGCCGATTTCAGTTTATTGCTTCAAATCGAACTGTAATTATTTGGTGTCAGAGGCTCTCCAAATTATATCTTAACTTCACTGAGTTGAGTTCCAGTTTGCGTTGACGATGCACAGTCAACACTTGCAGCATCCATCTTGCACACAATTTTTTCAAACTCACTTCATTATGCAAAACGGAAACCATTGATCTATATGACATATGTAGAGTCTGCTATTTAGCGTGCTTTTACTCGGCGGTCAGCTAGCATCAGATCATCATCTTTTCTGATAATTTCTGGATTACAGACGTCTTTTAATACTCGATGACGACCGGTGCCCATAAGCAACCTCCAGCTCAGCTTTGATTTCACCGTCGGGTTTGCGCTTTAAAAGTAAAAACTTAATCACTAATTAATACTTAACTTTTCCATGTCTCAAAACAGCTAGGAACATTTCATCTATTTCTGCTATTACAATAACAAACGTCCTTACGACTAAAATAACGCAAATTTTGAATGTTATGTTTTAAAAGAAAAACAAATAACATTTTTCTATCAGTTGCACTCTCTTCATCAGATTCACTAATTAGTGATTCATTTCCGGTGACATCAAAAATGGAATTAAGCCGCTGGAAGCACCAGAAAGCATCCTATTGTTCAAATTTAGCCGGCAAGGGTTTCGTAATAGAGTATCTAGATTATGAGCGAAAAGTGCTTAAGAATTAGCTTCTAGGAGATAATAAATTTGTTTTACATTAATTATTTTCTGCATCAAAAGAGAAAGATCGGCTTTTGCCACTTTCAAATCATGTGAAAATCAATAGATACTAGTGGCTATAGTTGAGGATTATTTTTAAACGACTTGTAGAGTAATGTGAGGAAAACATGCTGTAAATTGTATTAGAGCATTTGTTGTTAAGGTGGTTCAAGTAACGATCGCAATCTTTCTACCAAATCTGCCCAAATCTCCATCGTAAAGTATTAGAATCGGTGTGAGTGTGGCGCAGCGGCAACATTCGACGGGCGAAAGTAGTCAGCCGCTTTTATGAATCCTTCGCTTCGCGGCAAGCTATTTAACGAGTGGAAAGTTGGAGAAGCGTTTGACTAGGAGATGCTTTTAATCAGATACTTTATTAATCTTCATTAAAAGTAACTTGGGCACCATATAATGAACAATTAAACGGATCTTCCTCCTCCTTCCAGCGGCGAAAGTTGAGCGAAGACGGAAATGTGGAGAACAAGCGAAGTCTCGGCTTCGCAATTCCGGTTTTATAAATATCGGGCGTTCGTCTACCACCACGTTTAACAGAAATAAAGACAAGATTTTTCCCCGTTTTAGTGTCTTTTGTTTTTGTCAATTCGATTTCAACAGGTTGCTCCTTTATTTTGCATGTTAATTGCGTTTTATTATTAAAACGATGTGATATTTTTCATATTACTTATTGATAAATTACTGTAAATCATAAGCGAGTTGTTTATTTTGTCTGAACTAGTTTTAATAGTAGTGAGATTACGGTAATTCATAGTTAATTGAAGCGCATTTCGATCGCTTACTGAAACTTAATTTAGATGCGAATAAAGTCAAGCTTTAAAAACAATTCATTGAATCATTTCCTTGCAATCGTATAAAGTAATTATTTGTTCTACTAATATTTTGTTGTTCAAATTAATATATAACAAGTTGAAAGTCGCTCAGCTGTTGCCTTTCTCAAAGCGTATGTTTATAAAATTAGGATAACCAAAATTTGATAGTTCAATGCAATCCTTTCTTCTTATATATCGTATAGTGAGAAGAATAACAATTATTAGTGTTTCTTCTATTGTTTCAGAATAAGCCTATCTCTACTTTCTCTTCTCGTGCATCAAATCCGCCAGAAGGATTATTTTCGAGTGTCCTGTAAGCGCTCTGGACGGCGCTCCTACCGGCAAGCTGGCAGCCAGCGCCCTCGCAGCTATGAATACCCACTTTCACTCCTATGGAGGTCCGGAGCTCACATCTCCACATCCCCCTTCACCGGACAATAATAATTATCACGGGCACCCAGGTCCCGGAGGACCGCACATGCATCCAAGCAACGGCCATAGTATGGGACCACTTGGTGAGTTTTTCTCTTTCTGTACCTTTCTCTTGATACATTTCATTAAAATATTTTGCCTGTCCTTGCAGTACTCTTGTAGTTTTTAGTATCATCCTTTATTAATCCTGTTAAATGCATTTTTACCTACTATTATCGTTGCTTCTTCCTTACATTTCTTTTAAATTTCTTACCTTATTGGTTTTCATTTTGAGTTTGATTTGTTCTGTCAGTAGTTTCTCCCCTACTTTTTTCTTTCGACTATTATTTTCCAGGTTTCTCTACTTAATCATATCTTCTTCTACTGTCCTTGTATTCTCATAGCTTAAAATGCTGTTTATTTGAATGTACTTCTTGCGTTGCCCCACATTGATCCAATGCCTTTACTATTAAAACGCCGGTGGTGGGATTATGCATTTCCTTTATTTTGACATTCTTTTTCGCTTTAGTTCAGATAGTGGGTATTGCATTTTGCTCGATTTTCTTGCGAAGCCTTGACCACGTACACTAGAATGATTTTGAAGATTGTTGGATCATATATCGGGTGTTCTCGTTGCTATTATATATACTAAAGAATGTCGCCATTTCTAGTGTATCTGTAGGTATTTCATGTGTTTTCTCATCAGAAAGTACATTACCGCCAGTTTAGGTACCTACAAATATACAGAAGTCTAAAACCTAGTTTCACTTTTCCACGCTCTTTCCATAAAATCCTTCTTAAACGAAGCTGTAAAATTTAGTGCCAGTTATTAATTAGTGTTAATTAACTTTAATCAGTGTAAGACACCTACAAATAGACGTAAAATATAATAAATAAATAAAATAAAATATATGCACTTTGTGTATAATCCAGTCTCTACTTATTATAAATTGTAAATTCCCAGTTAATCGCTGGTTGGATTTTACAGTGAATTTACATTGTCTAAAGTTGCGTCTAAAGCTTTTGCTTCTTTTTAAAGGTTGCATTATTTGTTATAGAAAATTAAAGAAAATATGAAGTAAAAATATTAATGTTTAAAGTAAATGCCATCAACCTGAATGACTGTATCAGCTTCATCTTTGACCTTTTAACGATTTGTCGGATTTGGTCACCGTCATTCTCTTGGTTTAAACTCAACCAACGCCGGGCATTTTCTATTGATTCCTTTAAACTTGCAAAGTCGCTGTCGTCGCGAGTTATTATTGCATTAAGCAGAGTAACTGCTCTTTCGCCTGCGTCTTGGATTTCTTCTTAGATCAAATACGAACTGTGAGTCGGCTAATTGTTGAAGCAGATACTACATAGTTGCTAGGTGTATAGCTCTGCCACCTGGAACCAATGCAAAGTTATACCAGATGCCCAATATAACGCTAATAAAGACGTTGTTAAATCAGATCTCTTCCCAATAGAGATTCATTACTTTTTCTTCTGCTTCTAAAAAACGATTACCAAAAAGTCTTCGTAGTTTTCTGCAAATGTCTCCTCACCGGAGGTTTTTGGTTAGTTTGTGTAGATAACTTTGAAGATGTTTATTGCCTAAAACCCAGGAAACTAATAAAGAAGCATCGCTGGTATAAAAATAAAATACAAGAAAATGATCAGAGCCGAGGTTCGCTGGAGAGATAACCGCTGCTTGGCCTTCATCAGTGCGATATAATCAAGGAGAGCAAGTTAGGAAGCAACTGATGAGGGCCAAGTAACTCAAAACATGTGTCCGCTGTTACTTCCCCGGCAGGCTTCGGCTCTAATTTCTTTTTCATATTTCATTTTCACACTCGCGATACTTCCTTATTAGTATTCTTCTAGTTGCCTTGGTGACTCAATCAGTTGGCTATGTCTACCACATGCCGACGTTGGACTTTTGTCCCTTGACAGAAGGCGTAAATTGATCATCGATGTTAATGCTGGAGTATCATTTTGTATTTTCATCTCCAATATGGTTCCCATCTTGCGGCTACATCGTACTGGTGAGGGTTAAGCAGCCAGAAACTCGTGTCTGTTGTTGCTTCTACGGCAGGTTTCGATGCTAATCTCGGTTCCTTTTTGTAAAACTTAGGAAGGTACAAACCAAGAGCGATAGTATCCTTAACAGGTCCTAACATCCTTAAGAATTTGCGGCTATTAACATGGAGTTGTTTTTCCATTTTCATTCAAGATGGCTATTCAACCGGATGGATATGTTACTGATCTTCCAAGTAAATTCCTCCATCAGAAAAGTGCTTGAGCCAATCTGATACTGTTTATCGATTTTCGCATTGTAATTTTTGTACATTTTAATGCAGTGTTGAAGTACGATTTGTAGATTCTTCACTATAGGCAATAGACTAATGTATTTTATACTACTCTTCAAAACAGTATATGACAAATGACGCTACGCATTGGCGAGACGCAATACTTTTGTATTTAATTTTATTTCCTTTCTTTTAAAGAACAACTGCCTTTCGTAAACATACAATCCAGTAAGTATTCTCTAGCATACAAACCTTTTACTTTCGCTTTTATTGCTACTAAAGTGTCGATTTGCTAATTAATTTAAAATAAAATATAAAAAAGGAAGTTCACTGAAGCAGCTATTGCATTATACATATCATTATTAGAAAAATATCGAAGAAAAAACGATAGGTATAGGGGGTGATATTACTTTTTCTATTATCATTCTCACCTTGACGTCATGCACGCAGAACTCTACTGTTACATTGCAAAGCCGCTAATAACCCACAGTGCACAACGTGCCGTATGAATTAACTATATTTGCAGTGAAGTGTTAATACATTTATACTATGTAAACAATATTCAAACGCTAATATATAATAATAATAATGTTAATGTTACACAGCTTATATAAATACAAAAAAAAGTGAAACAAGCCAATGACTATAACAACATTAAACTAAAACTCTCGCCTACATATTAAAGTAGTAAATTTTTCCAATATACACAGATTTTGGGATAGCTCATTTTAAAAAGTTTTTACTTACTTGTTTTTTCTTCATTTTCTTATAACTTATATTCCAGTATATGTTTCTTTTATGCTGAGAGTTACTAATATAGTAGGGAGACAATATTACATTAATTACAGAAATTGTAACCATCTTTTGGTTCAATTACGTTCTTCATGAAAAATTTCTTTTCTAGGACACCCCGGAGGACCACATGACCCGATGCCCCATAGTCACCACCATCCCGCGTTCAGTAGTGGTGGACCGCCACCGGGCGCGCCTCATCATCCCCACCACTCAGTCAACAACAATAACAACAATAATACTGTGAAAGTGTGCGCGGGTTGCGGCGGCAAAATAATGGAAAGATTTCTTTTACACGCGCTGGACCGCTACTGGCACAATGGCTGTCTGAAGTGTACATGTTGTTCGGCGATGCTGGCGGACATCGGATCGTCCTGCTTCACAAAGGGCGGAATGATACTTTGCAAGCAGGATTACATGAGGTAAATACGCTAACGATAACTTCGACGTTGTATTATGTACGGAGACTCGCGTGTATTCGACGGCAAAGCGTTTCATTGTAAAAATTAATTCGCGCTAAGTTTCTGAAATAATACAGTTCAAAGTCGAGTCCAAATTTTTTTGCATCACCTCTAAGAATTTTAATAGAAATATTCCCCTTGACTTTACGATCTAATTTTGGAGACCAAAAAGTAATAAATTCGTTTGAAGAGAAAGAGAACTGATGGCATTGATACTTTTGTCTCTCTTTACATCTCACAACAAAAATGGTATATTCAACTTTCAGCATAAGTATGTTGATGGCAAGAACAGTATCTTCTTCTACAGAAATCCGAACGACTAACTTATTAAAATATTTTGCTATATTACAGAGAAATATATATATACCTATATGTCTAAAAAGAGATTAAAAGAAATTCGCTTTAATTTTACAGAAACTGAAATTTCTCCATTACTGCTTTATTATTTAGCTGTTAAATTAAATTTTTTAATGTTGCTCGCGATAAAGGTATTATTAAGATGTAAATCTTTTAATTTCGAACGTTTTTCTCAAATACATTTGCACTTAATTACATTTTTAAGCATTGATACGTAAAAATCGTCCCCTTTCAAACGCCTTTATTAAAATTACAAGGTCATACCTTAACCTTAAGTAACATATTTTTTATTATCGTCTAAGAATTGTAATATGAAACAGCATTCACTAATGAACGTCTAAATAAAGACTAAAACAAAAAAAAATGAAGTGCTATATATCGAAAAGGAAACGGTTTTACTAAGATTATATAATTTTATCTACACAATGCTCTAATAGAATTTCCTTCCAGTCCAACTTCCTTTGTTGAGAATTTCTACCGATGGTTGAGTATGTAATATAATAAAATATCTTTATATTTTGCGGATAGTGTTAGCAACAATTATTTAATTATTTGTGATTTTAACGATTTTTGCAAAATGTTTGAAAATGCTGGTGTAGTAGCTAAGGGACAATATCGCTAACACAACTCTTCCTAAAAATAGGCGCAATTACTGACATTTTGAAAGTAATAATCATTGAGTCAAAGTCAAAGCAGCAATAGTACATCTAATCTTCGAGAAAAATATTTTACGAAAAGAAAATGAACTAAAACCCAGAATAAAGGGGTGCTAAAATGATATGAAGAAATAGATTTTTGAAGTTATTTGGTAGAATTGTAAATTTCTCGCTTATTTACCAGAAATTTCGTTAAATTATTATTCTGAATATTTCTTTATAAAAAGTGCAAGAGAAATTTCGGATCAATTGGTAACAGAAACATGTAACATGATAATTGTAATGTTACACCTACAGATACTTTTGCATGTAGATGAGCGGTTATAAAGCCTTTCTGCATTTATTTCTCTTAATCCCTCATTTTTTCTAGAATAATATGCAAATACTTAAAGAGAAATGCACACGTTCTACTGCTAGATACTTCTGCAGTGTGGCTGTAACTGAATTGTAAATCCAATATACGCGTGTCTTAGCTTAAGAATTTTTGGTTTTTAGAATTATTTTTATTTTTATTTTCTTCGGAAGTTTTTTGGGTAGTTTACAGAAAATTGTTTCGTTGTTTCCTGAAGTTTGAGTAGATTGTAGTATCGATAAACTTACGAGAGTCCTCAGAATACTTCATTTTAATTGGCAAACCTGTGTACAGAAACAGATCCTAAACTGTACTTGTACATGTTGCATAAAGTATTAGCCGTAACACACGTCATAATGTGTTACTAGAAAAACTATAAAAGCAGATCCTCTTTGATCCTATTTAAAGGCTTTAGATTGAAATATGGATGTAGCGATTTTAGCTCGTATCTTTGACAGGCGGAAATACCCAACGAATACTAATCATCGCGATCTTCAAGTCGCTTGTAAATATCTTCAAACACAATAATCGTTCTGCCTACCCTTGCTTGACAGGGTAAATAAAATGAGAATTCTTGGCGTGGCAGTTCGCCAATAACGTTTTGTACCGCTGCGTCGCGGTCTCAACAACAACAGCGGTAAGCAGCGGTGAATTGAAAATTGAATGTCTTTCGTGTCGTTCTTTTGGCACGGTTTCTCGCTTTTATGGATTGCTATGGTTTTCAGATTAAAATCGATCAACATAGTCACGGATTTTTCTTTAGTTACGAAAGATTACCAGCTTCGTGCATTTTTAATTATCTGACATTTTCGAAGATGAAATACAGAAGTAACTATGATGCGGTTTTTTTATTCATGAAAAATTATTGGAGCTCTCTTGTTTTGTACAATTTCGTAAAAACCTATAACCGACATACCCTTAAAAATTCTTATTTCATTTTTTTCCAGGATAATATTTCGCGGTTTACCGAAGAACATATAAACATCAACTTAAAGTCACTGTCACTAAAATCACAAAAAAAATATAGCTTTGTGGATTTCAATAAATATAAGGAGCTGCATAGATCTGTAAAGTCGGAGTCGTCTATACTATATAAAAATTACTTGCTTAATATACAAAATAGTATTGAAAACGATCCTATGCAACTTTTGGCATTTATTAATTCCACAAAAAGGTCTTCTGGTTTCCCTGACGTTGTCAAGACTAAAATGGAGACTCGTTTACAACACCGACCTCGATTATGAACGCATTTCAACATATATCGATTGAGTCGGCCGATACTTGTTGGAGATCCATATTGAACAATGGTCGGAGAAGTAAAACTCAATATTTTACAAAAATTTTTCCAATGTACTTATCACAGTCTTATTATAACATATCAATATCTGATGAAGCTACAGTGATAGCGAACATGTTATAATAACATTATGATAAATATATTGGAAAAAAATTGTAAAATATTGAGCTTTACTTCACCGTTTTTCAACATTTCTTTCTATCAGTTTATATGCATTCTTCCAACTCTGATCAGAAAGATTTTCTAACATTATACAGTAATCAATTGATCAGTGCTAAGTCAATTCAGCAATTAGATGTGTATCGTGCATTGAAACAGTTAAAAAATAAACACATAACTGGACATAACAACTTGCCCAACTTCATAGTTAGAGATTCTGCATATGTTCTTGCTAACCCTTTATTTAACCTTTCTTGAGAACTTGTGTTTATCCAAATTTTTGAAAGACAACTACAATTGCTTCTATTCATAAAAAGGGAAGCGTCAGTTTTATTGAAACTTATCGCCCAATAGCTATCATTAATAACTTTGCCAAACCATTTGAAATATGTCTTTATCATTGTGTATACCCACAAATCCGACTATCCCTTTTGGAGTATATTGTCCCAGGCCTTTGATCGCATGGATCATGCGCTATTGTTGGTTAGACTTGAGGCCGCTGGATTTGCTCCACGTTTAACATCGCTGTTCCAGACCTACCTGCTAGATAAAAAACAGTATGTGTGTTGTAATCGCTATCAACCAGGTTTCTTTGTACCTATCTTAGGAGTCTCATGGGAGTAAGCTAGGCCCATTGCTCTTCCTATTTTGTACTAATGAACTGTGTGATATCTTAAAGTGTGAGAAGTTGTTATTCGCAGATAATCTGAAATTATATTATCGAATTCAAACAAATGGAGACTACATGTTTTTGCAACAATAAATCACTGCTCCTTCCTCGTAGTGTTCCTCAAACAAATTAGACCTGAATGTATCCAAGTGCAACTTCCTCATGCACACTCGTAAAACTAACCTGATTATAACAAATTATAGTTTTAACAACATCCATATAAATCGTTGCACGACTGGTGAGGACTTGGTATCATAGTCGATGCTAGGTTGCCTTCTCTAGATCCATATTTTAAATATCGTCAAATTCTCTCTAAAGGCATTATGATTCATTATAAGGAACAGCCAAAATCTCCGTATCCTTCCTTTCCTAAGGATACCATCTATTTTGACTAAATTGCCTACATAGATATCGCCAAAACAACCCCAAATCATTATTCTCCTCCATGTTTTATTGTTGGTGTAATACAGGATTCAAGTGCTCGTTCCCCTTTCGACCTACGGATGAATGTCTGTTTGAACCCAAGGTAAGATATTTAGATTCATCAGTCCAGAGCACTTTCTTCCAATCCTCCAATCTCCAGTCTTTGTGTTCTCTCGCATCTTAACCCTGTTTGCTTTATGCAATAACGGTTTCCGCGTAGCAATTGTTCCATATAAACCAGCATGGTGCAAACGACTTTTTACCGTGGTAACGCCCGCTAACTGGTTTTGCGCGCAGCAAATGCCGGCGCTGTTTTTCATTCTGTTTCATTCATTCAACTCTTTGGAGCCAGTGATTATGCTCTATTTTGCATTTGTACGCTTTAAGTTGTAGCACGGATTGGTCGCCCACTTATGTAACGGATATTAGTATGTTGGAAGCTGTTCCAAGAATATTTTTAAAATGCTTGCATTGTAGACAATCTGGTTTACATCTTCCGCAAGGATATCATGATGCGGTACTGTTGAGAACATTTGATTTCAAGTCACCACTCAGTCAGTGAAATCAAGCTGACATTCAATTTCTATATAATTTACTCCATTCTAGCATCGTTGCATCTCAGTTCTTAGAAAAGGTCCAGTTTACAGTTCCCCAATATGTAAGCCGTTTTTGTAACACGTTCCATTGTCCGCAAGCAAAAACCAACATTCTTTTAAGATCTCCAATTAATTCAATATTCAATACTATTCTTTTAACCGATATGAAATTTGACATCAATTTTAGTTCCCTTCCTAGTTATAGCACAGAATGTAGTCATTAAGTTATCTCTAGAATTATTTTTTTTATGTATATCCATAGTTTAGTTTTGATTCTTTTTTTGACCGTAAGTATCTCAATAAATTTGTTCTTTTTCCTGTTTTGTCCTATAATTAAATATGTATCCTTCGAGCACGTAAATAAATTTTCAATCCGGGTTTTGGTGTTGGGTTTCTTTATTACTAAAACTCTCTATAAAGCTATATCTAAAACTTCACATTATAACTTATGCTGCTCAATTTTCAAATCAAAAAGAATACCTACGTTTTATAATGTCTGGACTTTGAAGTTTCGTTTTTAAACACAATACATAGCTTTCCATTGATATTACACATACTTACGTGATTCAAATTATTTATTGCCTTTAGCAACAAGTTGTGCATTGCCGACAAGTTCAAAACGATGCAGCACATATAAGAAATGTAAGCAAATTAATAAGTTTCTGTTAAATATTAGCTGTTATACCTTAGATGATTATTCATCAGTACAAGTCTATTACTCCACATTTCACACTCCTAAATAAGGTGTATCATAATTATTTTATAGTATCGCGCCTAGCGTTGGTTATTTTGTTATTCGGTCTTATTCAGTTTATTTTCACATAGCAAACTAAATATTATATTCCCAGTTGTAAATTATACATTGCTGGAAGACACTAGATCTCAATCGTACTTGGTTACATGTAAAACCTTAAAGAGAATGGGTACATACGTATACATACGTACATACGTATCTGTATCTATGCGGTATCTACGTATTGTGTAGTGGGCCTGATTGGATGCATCTCCGTGAAAGAAGTCTGATTGTGCCTGGAGCTCGTCATTGCTGCCTTTACTCCTCTCTCACTTCGTCTGGAGTTGTGCCTTAAATCGAGTTTGGCGGTCCGCAACACATCTTTCCCGATACATAATGCACAAAGCGCTGATTATGGATTACGTTAGCAGAAACGCTCACAAATTGACTCCCTAAACACTTGCTATACGTCCTCTTCTTCATCTTCATCCACACGCCTCTCTCTATCGCCTTCCTTTACGTCCCATCGCCGAAGCCGATCCCAGGTTGCTTCGATTGCCGTCGCTTCTTCTCCGTCGCACGGGCTAGATCGGGAACTCTCTTTCTCATCTTCCTCGTCTCTCCCTCGTACAACGGCGTTCAACCAGCCAACAAAATCTCCGAGAGCAAATTTAGATAACATTATCATTCCGACACTTAACTTCTCATGCAAACTCGGTTAACTCGTTACATCGACGGAGGAATTTACAGGCGGAGAAGAAAAAGAACTCCAGGATCCACATTTAAAAAATTCATATTGCTCTTTTAAAGGCGCGCATTTCCTCTCAGAGGCGGGATTTAATTTTCGTCGAGTGGTAGTGAGTGAACTAACTTTTCTCCTTTCCGGGGATCTCCGCTGCTCTTAGATTTCGGGGTATGGTTTTCAAAAGGTTAACAGTTCATGAATACAATCTGTTTTCCTTACTTTTTGTCGCATCTTTCTTCGCATTATCGATTCCTTTAAGAGGTTTTCCGTTGTTTCTTTATTTATATTTACGCTACTTTACAAATGTATCTTTACTGTAATTTCAGTGCTTCAAGTTGCACAACAGCTAAAATTATATATAATAATATACGTATTCTATATCTAGGCTTATGTTTTATATAAAATCAGAGGCGTAAACTTTGTGAGTATAAACTACACCTAGAGGTGTGTTATATCGTTTTATTCATCTTTGTTAGAAGGTACTATGTTTTCAAAATCATTCTTTCGAAGAAAAACGAAAGCTTATTTAACTAACATTTTATGAATTAGTCGTAATTCATGAACGAGTCGCGTTCTACAATATGTGATCTGATGCTGCGAATTTTCACTTTTATATTATAAGACAAAGCACTAAATTAATATATTGTTTTCATATTTTCTGGTAGAGTGTATTAGTGATTTAATAAACTTACCAGAAGGAAAATAATCCGCCTATTTTACGTGAAGAAATGTGCAAATTGCCACTAGCTGAATTGTTACAATCTTGACGGTAGTTAAATATATCAGGTAGCCAAATGAATTTCTGCGGTTTTTGTACATAGCAGAGTGCCATGAATATTTTTCTAAGTTCTTGATATGAAAAATGAATGTATAAATATTTATTTTTTATAAAGCGCAAGCTTTGGCAGTTTATTTCCTAAAGATTGCGTCTTCTAAATATCTTTTGTTATTTTGCAAAATTGGCAAAATTTTCGACAACTACTCAGTAAAGATTCTCCGCCACTTCTCTTTGAATATTACCTTTTAACTCATTCAGAGATTGAACAGTATTGTTGTCTACCTTTGACCTAAGGTAGCCATAGGAAAAAATCGATTGTTGTTAGGTTGAAGCCACGTCCCGATCAGTTTATGTCATCGCGACTGGATATCTATTCATTTTATTTATTCAGACATTTTGTCCATCCGTATCGAAAGCTTTTTAATTCGGTTATCAAAGAATTAATATGGTGGCGTCTGTAATCAACTGCGTACAAACATTTCCACACCTTCGTCATCGTCAAAGTGGTGATCTCCCAGTTCTTCCTGTAACATGTAGTTACACGGTGACAAATCGGAACTGTACGACAGATGTGTTTCCCAATGAATTTTGTCCAACTTATTGTGGGTCAATGCGGCTGTATGTGGCCGAGCATTGTCATGGAGCAAAATTACACTTCGAAGAGACATGTCTCTTCTTTATCGATAGGCCAGTTTTGCTTCATCAAGCAGTTGGCGGTAGTACGCAGCATTAACTATACGCCGTTCGTGGAGAAAATCAATGAGTAGTATGCTTCTAGAATCCCAAAAAGCTATTGCAAGAACTTCTCCAGAAGAAAGACGGGTCTTGGCTTTCCGCGTTGCTGCTTCTCCATGTTATCGCCACTCCATGCTTGCCTGCTTAGATTTCGTGGTGTAATGGTACACTCATGTCTCACCACAGGTAACAATATGGCTCAATAAATCATCGTCCTCTGTTCAATATCGTGCCAAAAGTTTCTCGCACACGGTAAGACGACTTGCTATGTGATCTTCCATCAGAGTGGAGGAACCCATTTTACCGACAAATGGTAACACAAATCATCTGAAATGGTTGATTGGGCACTTTATACCGACTTTATCCGACGTGTTTCCCATATTGTATTGTGACGATCTCCTTCAATCAGCTTATGTATTGCATGAATATTGCCTCACTGGTGCTCGTCCGCGGTCGGCGTGCATGGCTCCCGTGTTCCACGAACTCTCGGGCATCAGAAAGTTTTTTGTGCCAATCGTAGACTTAGGTCCCTGAAAGCGTATTTTCAGTTACTTGATGCACAAGTTTTATGCCTTCCTGCGCCAAGAATTTAATAACAATACGTTGCTCAACAAACGTGCACACCTCTTGCACAAATGATGCTACTAACAGCCCATCTACTCTGGCGAACCGCTGTTTACTTCCCTCTGCCTTACATCCCTCTACCCCCAAAACATAACAAAATGTCACGCCATTCACATATTTGATTCGCCATCATATAGTAGCACATTCATTTACAATCTACAGAAACACACTGATTTCATTGATCATGATCTATCAATGAAATCAGTTTATATGCCAATTTATAGTAAGCGCTGTACCTTACCCTAAGTAAACACGGCACATAACTTTTGTGAATATCGTTAACTTTTTTGGAACATACTGTACATTGTTTCAAGTTTTCAACACATATACAAAATCTTTATAGGCTGTGGAAGTACGTACGATTTTCGGGACAATGTTCTTGACCTGATTTATTTTGGTTATTTGAAAATCTATTCGAAAAGCAACCAGTGCCATACGCTCTTATTCACAATTACGTGAAAAAGCACCCTGCAATATAGATTTTTATCAAATACCAAATGTATATATTGATCCGACATTTATCACGACCCAAATTGCTGTTTCGTGTACGTATACATGTACACGAATGTAAGCGTAAGTATGTGTAGGGCATAGTCGTCGGTGTGTGCGTTAATGCAAAAGCGCTTAAGCTGTTGTTATTCGGGAAGAAGAAACTGTTTGCGAGTAATAAGTTTGAGTGAAATTTGAACCCCATCCGTGGCGCACTCGGCAAAGGGAATAGGCGAGGGGGCGTCCATGGGCGGATCGATACAAGTCGCGGCGCTTATTCAAGTTATGCTAATAAATTAGACGGCTCTAAACAAACCGCAGTGCAGATCGATGCAATAAAACCCCATCCTCCCGGCGTTCGTAGACACAATAGAAACATACATAAAATAAAAAATAAAACTAGAACGTAATGAAACTAAACGGTTTTCAACATGAAACGAATTAATCGTTGACTTGTAAACGGTTAGGAAGAACGAACCTATAAAAATAGTAAGATTTTTATCTCGATTGGCGAGTTTAAAGCAGAATAAAGCATTGAAATAATCACTGAAAACCAAATGATGTTACGGTGTCCTGATCCCATTTGGGGCTGATAAGTTAATATGAAAAATATATGAAAATTAGTTATAGTTTTCACTGAAGAATTTGGGGGCTCAATGGGTATTGACCGTTTTCGAAACGCCACTGTTCGAATAAGGTGGAGGGTATAATCAATGACGCAAATGAATCCCTATGTAATGCAGTTTAATAGCCGTCGAAATCGGAACTTTTATTAATTTACATAACCCAAATGTGTGACGAGGCGCATTTTCACATACCGAGTTCTGTAAATAGGAACAATTTTCGGTACTGGGCTGTCGAACAACCTCACCAAGTTCACGAACAACCCCTGCATCCCGAAAAGGTTACTATAAGGTGCGGTATGACTGCATTCGGAATACTGGACCCGTACTTTTTCAAAGAAGATTATCGTCCAATGACTGTAATTTCTCAATGGTATTTGGAAATACACCAAAATTTTCTACTAGCTGAATTGTAACGATTTGAGGTAGAACATAACGACTTACGGTTCCAGCAAGATGGAACAACAAGAAAACATGTTTCTTGGATGACTTGTAACCCCACCTGGTAATTTAAATCGGCTGCGAAAGCCACCGGATTTAACCATTCCTGATTTTTTATGGGGTTATTTAAAAGTTAACGTTTTTCAAAATATTCCTCGAACCCGACAAGCTTTAAAAGCCAATATTACTCAAGAAATTAGAGCAGTAAACGAACGAGTTACAGCGGGTTTTCAGTCACGACCTTGAGAATGTTTAGATAAGCGTACTGGCTATTTAACAGATGTTATTTCCAAAAAATATTTTTTTGTAATTAAACTGCATTATATGTGCAATAAATATATATTTTCTTGAGCAGGGGCGTTTCGTTTATATGTCCGTAATAACCCGTCAGTATTCATTGCGCCACTCCATTGCGTAATTTATCGATCGAGTCTTAACGTAGCCTTAATTGTTGCATCTAGGTATAATAGATGTTAACTTTGTCATAATTTTAAGCTATTTTTGGTTACTGTTGACATCCACCTTTACGTAAAAATATTGTACTGAAAAAGGAGCTGCTGATCGGTACGAACGTCTATGCTGTATAAATTTAAAGGACGTTCTAGTTTTGCAATTAATAAACATCTTACTGTGATTCTACCTGTAAGCGGTAATTTTACATTATAAAACATTTTTTAATGTAAATTTCCAGTTTGGCCGTAATTTCATGTATTTCAATTTACCACTGAACAAATACAACTTTTCAATTATATTCATGTTTCTAGCTAGATATAAATCAGATATTTTAAATCAGAATTTATTAGCCACCTAATTTCGATTAATCATTTAATAGCGATTATGAGTATTACCTCTCATAAGCTCATACGAAGCATAGAGGTAATTCGTAATCATTCAGCTTATCGCTAGGAACACGTCAATCAATACATCACCGCGTAATTTTAGCTTTAATTAGCCACTTACTTAAAATTTCAAAATACTTTACACTCTCAATACACTGCATTCACATCAATAATGCCTCTGTACGTTCGAACGGCAGAGTCCAACCTGAATCCTATGTATGTCGGCGTGTTATGAAATTTCATATATTGAATGGTAAAAACACATCAATCACCTAGGCGCATGTACGTATATTAATATCGATGCTTTTATGTAAATTTCATTAATTGCAGCTTATTATCACAAATGTTATTATAAAATTAAATAAAATATTGCCGAAGTATTCAATAAAATGTGAATTTACTCGTAACAGCATGCATTTAATAGCATTGCGTCTATTTGGTAGTAAAATTTTTATACAAAATCTATGTGTGTTCATAATTCTTTTCTTGTAATAAAAGGATGGTTGACACAACTAATTTTCTTTTTGTGTTTATCTATGTCCTTGTGGTACATGTCAGCATTGTACCTTTAGCCTAGGGGGAAGAGTAAATCTGTATCGGTCGAATCACCGTAAGCATAGTAAATCAACGGCGCATATATGTGAGAAAAGAAACAATTACGTATCGCATTTTTGAGCTAACGTAGATAATATCTAGGACAGATACACTACATATTTAAGCATTAATAACATATTTCTTAACATAGTTTTATTGCAGTACGCTTCTCTATGGTACAAGTGATGCCGTTTTCCCGTCAATATCAGACAATTTAGTAATTATGGCGGTTATAAAACATAAACTTATGGATTAGGTTAAGTATGTTATTGCTTATTATGTGGTCAACACTTGAAGGAATTACAACTATTGAAAGTCACGTATATTAAAGCTGCATAGAAAATTGCAAAAAAGCTATCTGGTTACTAATTTCCTTTTAATAAACACAATTTTTGCGTGCTTTCGCTGTGTCTCGTCTTCACGTCGCGTTCTAGACCTGAAGTCGAAGAGAATGACGTGGTTCTTAAATGAAATGTTGCGATTAGCACGGCGTGTGCGCCTCCACCAAAAATTCCGCGTTTCCGCGAACAATCGAACAAATGCAATTTGCGTAGTTACCTAAGATGTGAATGCGCGAATCCGAAATACACGTAGCAGTCAATCAAGCGCAATCAAGTATTTTAGCGCACAGTTCTCTCACACTAACAGTAGCAGCCGCCACCGCATTGTCGCCGCCGGCAACCTTCCCGCTCTTTTCCCGTGACGTGGCGTTCTCTATTAGATTATCTAATCGTTTCTTCCCCTTTCGTAGCAGCGGCAATCATTTTCATCCTCTCCTTCAAATGTGTACGTTCTTGGTCGCCCGCCACCGCCTTCTCCCTTCTTCTTCGCTCCCTACCCTATCCTTATTTGCTGTCAAATTATGTTCACGTCTGTCATTCCGACACGGGCTGATTGCGCACGTGACTTACACGAGAAGTCGCATATCTGTGCTTTTTTTCTTTTGAATGGATTTCCTAAAAAGTATCTACCTACTTACACCACGCATACGAATTTCATAATAGGTTTTTGGTGCACATGTACGTACAGCTGTCGTAACTAGATGCATTGTGAGTTTCCCTAGGTGAATTTATCTGTATGTCTGTTAGTTGCAAGTTGACAAGGACGACTTAATGATGTGCTATTGAAGTTCGATGTGAAATACTATACGGGTTAATATAACGTTAAGAAAATCTTTCATCAGTTTCTAATTATTCCAATACATCGACTGGACTTATCGAAAATACACCTAAAAATAATTCAATTTCCTTCTTATTCTCAACGTTGAATTTAATTGGATTAGATTTTTGCGAAGTTTTTGACGAACAAAAATTTCACGGTTTCCGGTAGGATTTCAATCTACAACTCGAGTTCGCTAGACCAGTGTATATCCATTTATACCACGCAGACCGTCTGAACAAATACTTATTCAAATCGCCATGCAAGTTGTTTAATTTCAATTGGAAAATTGTATATTAGCTGGATGTAGTCGTGGCTGCAGATATACCCCTGATACACGATATATTAGTATTAATGCAATGTTGCATTAACATTTAAATTATCAGAATTGTTAGAATATAAATTAATTTAAATATCCTATCTGCTTAGATATCAGGGGTATATATCTGCAGTCACTATTACATCTTGGTACTAAAATCGGACAATTGAAATTTAATAACTTATATGGCGATTTAAATAAGGATTTGTTCATACGGTCTCCTTACACCACGGAGACACATCTGCCTAGCGAACCGGACCTATATGTTCGACTCCTACTGGGAAAAAAATCTAATCCAAATGAATACGTAAGCTCCACGGCCAAAGTCAATAGTAAACGAACTGTGTCCGGAATTGGAACGTGTCACAATACGGTATAAGAGAAAATGAAATAGGAGTAAGAAGAAAAAAGTGAAAAAAGGGGAAAAGGAAAAGGTGAAAAAAGAGTAAGAGAGGGAAAGAGAGAAGGGAGACAGAAAAAAGGAAAGAAAAAAGAAGAAAGAAAAGAAAAGGGGAAGGTGGGATCTCGACGTTTCGCCTCCGTTGTAGGAGGCTTTTTCAGGAGAGAAAATAGTGAACCAGAGTTGCACGGTAACTCGACGTGTAAATCATGCTAGAGGCGAAACTACTTTAGATAAGGTCACAGTAACTCAACCTTCTGAGGGTTTTCAGAAGGTTTTCGCTTCTAGCATGGTTAACACGTCGAGTGATATCCACTGATCTTGCGTTTATAGGAGCTCTGGGCCATAGACACATTTCCTAGAACAGCAGGCTTGCAAATGTATAAATTGTATGTGTAAATGTTTTTCACACTGCCGTCGATTTAACCTTAACTTACCTTGAATCAGCTAGAATAGAGATTACGCCAGTGTTTTGTTCAAAATTTAGTAGAAACGCAATAAACAATACATTACCGTTTAAAATCCCTGGTTAATTTTGCAGAATTCTTTGCGACTAATGCTAAAATTTTTGCATGTAATTATATTTATCTACATACATATGTGATCATAGTATTAAGAAAAATATTATATTACTTCACACAAATGTCAACTTTTCTTTTGAAAACTGTTAAAAGGTATGGTACTCGGCAAATTACTATAATGTACGATTGGGAGGAACGTCGTCAAAATTAGGATATTAAAATGTGCCTCTTAAATCTGTAATAAATCATATCTGAACGAACATAGGCCGTTATCCTAACCATAGTTTATCTCCAAACTTCGAAAGGTGTCTGTAGCAGTTACAGTTTTGGAATTTTTTACTTTCCGCGGCAAGGTGGTGGTCGTGGATTACTGAAAGAAAACCAGTGTATATGCCCTATGATGTTCTAGCGGTTGTACAATATTTAATTGGTGCTAATTAGGAATTGAATTAGATACTTCTTTTCGTATTTAAGATATAAAATTGTAAAAAGCGACATATTGTGCGCTGAGAAGTAATCTTCTCTTCAAAATTACGTTTTTGAAACCTTAAATTAAGGAACTTAGACGATAAAAAACATCATCTGACAGTTTTCGCTACACTATAGTGAATCACATAAATAGTTTGTGGATACATTAATAAAAGCCCTGCTTTATAATTGTGTAAAATTCGGCAATAATATGCGGTATGTCTCAGAATTAATTATATTGATTACTTTTAAAGTATTTAATTAAATATGTCTATAATTTTATACTGTCCCTTTCAAATTATGCTCCTTTGGAATGCATACAGCGTCTCCAACCAGTTTTCCACTCCTGATAACAATTCTGTTATTGTATTGCGTTGTTTAAAACCAGCGTCATGAGTTTTTAGATATTGTTTATTGTTACGTAATCTGAACTTTTTAATTTCTGCTTAAGCGTTGGAAAAAAGAAAGGATTTGCATGGAACCTTGTCTAAAATGTATAGCAAGTGTGGAATTACTGGAATGTTTTTCTCTGCCAAAAATTCTATTCCAATACTCTCACACCATGTGATTATTGTCTTGCTGCTTCATGTTTTTTTCACTCAGCAATAGTTTTCCTTTTATTTCAATATATCAATAATGAATTGGTGGTGGGTTGCAGTAGATAAGAGTAAATCATAATAAGATTATTCTGTCATTGTGGTCGGGATCTAATCAATTTATTATGAAATACATAACGTATTTTATCTGTCAAGGTACATATAATACTACATCCCCAATGCAAGGGATAGTTGATCAATTTTATTGTTGTTTTGCTTCCGATCTAGTAAAGAAGATCTAATTTAATGAATCTTCAATACAATTCTAACATCACAAATTCATAGAAAGCCCTCCAATTCCTAACCTACACTAGTAGAAGATGTAAAATTGTTGCTAATTTAGATTTAAATTAAAAGATATTTTTTAAGGTGCTTAACAAGCTTTCAGTTTAATCCTAATCGATTCTTCCGCGCTTTGCTTTTTATCACTTTTTTCTTGAGTGCTTGTTTTATCAGATCCATTAAACATTGCATCGAACTAATGACAAAATACGACACTTACATAGAGCAGCACATGCACATCTGAGCGTGTATTCCCCTATACGTACGAGATCGTATGTGCATGTGTATGCGTGTAAGCGAGCTGAAGCACAAGAGGGAAAACGGAAAACGGGTGGCTCTGGGGAACAACTGCCTAACTCGATTTCAGCCCGCGCCAGGGGCCTCAATCAATAGACGCGTCGCGGCAGGGACCAATTACATGCCCACTTTCCTCGTAACACCGTTTGCATACATTTGCCGAGTGTGACAGAGAGAGGTAGGCGAGAAGTTTCTTTATTTCGCTCTCGGGCTCCCTCAACGTATTTTGCACCTCGGCCGCAGCTCGCTTTTGCGGATTTTTGTCGCGTGCCGTCCACCATGGTCGCCGATCTCGGTATCGCTACAATTGCTCCTGTCCCGCAGATAATACTTTCGAATTTTTTATATCACTCATCTGGTCGACTTATGACTGCGAATGTTGTCACGTACTATTCGTAACTGAAAAAAACGTGCTATTTCCAAATATTAGCGATCTTTGTTAAAGTTTGATTTTCCATAAGATTGTAGCAAGAATGTTCTTGACATAGAAAATGCAGGTCTTAGAGTCACTCTCTAGTATGATAGTTGTCTTAATTCATGCAGCTTAAATGGGTGTATAAGCATATCATATAATTTTTTTATGTATCTAGTCTATGCATAGACAAATAAAGATTTTATCGTAACACAAGAATATAAATTTAGTTCATTCAGCAATTCCTTTATGTATACTTTTGCAAGAACGCAATAAAATTAGAAATTTCACAACAATGACTCACATTGACTTTAATGCATGCATTCAATTTCGTTGGCCGGTCATTAATGGCTGCACATATGTCGCCTAATGTGAAATTGGTGCTGCTTCTACCAAAGACTTCTTTACACTCAATGTTAGGGTGTAGGTTTAAAGCAATATAGTCATGAACGCTTTCTTTCAACCATTTCTGAAGAGACTGTGGTTTACAGTTTCGTGTCAAATCCTCCTGCACCGAAAAGTACCCGATATTGAAGGAACAGGTGTTGATTTCCGAATTGGATGTAGTAGTGTTATTGGAGAAGTTAGTGGTATATCCATTTGAAAACACACTGGCAAAGGCTTGCAGAATATCAGAAGGCTGGTCAAGAACGGTATTGTTATACTTCATAGACCCGGGAATTCTGGAGGAGTTTCGTTTATAAATGAACTGAAAATGAATTATTTCAAAATGCAGAATTACTTCGCAGCGTTCTGAGATATATACTTTCTATTTTGTATTATACTAGAAAACAGAATAATCTGGTTTAACCAGTCTCACTCACAGATCGAATTATTACTCTTATAGAGACAACACTAAATGTTACCGCGTTTGTAATAAAAGGCACGTTTACAGCAATAGGTTGGCCATTCTTATGGTTTTGGCCTTTCTGTGTAGAGAAAGAAGTAATATTATGAGAAACAAATATATAAAATGGATATATCTGAGTCACCTAAATTAAGCTTTCCTGTTATTTTGTATTCGTAGTAAGCTAACTTAATCTATAATAATTCATAAAATTTATCCGGTATTTAATAATCAAGTCGACTAAATCGAACCATATGAGAGTAAAAGGATGCAATTTCATTATTATAGTTTGTAAGAATTTAGAATAATTCTTCAAAAAGATTACAACGATTCCTGATATGTTTATAACTAATTTTAGAGTTTACTAATTTCAAGTATGGACAGGATAAAAATGTTGACATGATGTCGATAAGTTAGCGCAACATTCAAAGGAACCTATAACTAACAAGTTCTGAGGTAGAATAAAAATAACTTGTATTTCATGATGCAGATTATTGTTTGATGATTTGATTTATATATTAGATAATGGAAATCTGAGTGGTGTACACGGAAAGGATATAATGCAATCCAAATGAAAAATGTAATCTATGTAGTAACAGATAATACAGCAAATCGATTGTGTTAAATATGTTATGTAAACCATACGTAGAAGTAAGGTCCAAATAATATTTGATTTGAATCTAAATATAAATATGAAGTCATTTTCTATTTACATTCTCCACTGAAATAAAATTGAAAAATATTAATACAGTGTTGATGATTGGTAGCATTTTCTGTATACTCAACGAAATTTCTATAGTTCGATATAAACTTTTGAACAGAATATTTAGTTTTCTTAATATGTTCGGCAAATTATGCATCGAAGTTAATGCTGAACGAGAACAAAGAAATACAAATGCAAGAGAAAATAACATTAGAAAAATTTATGACGTTTTATGCCGAGAATATTTGCAATAATGATAACTCGAAATAGCGAAATTTCGATAGATGCCTTAACAAAAAATTAATAAATACATAAAAAAATTTATAATTCTTCCTAAACTTAGTAGTGAGCATTAGATCCTCTATTCAAAATAACTTCAAACATCCGGGTCTTCATGCTGCCTATCAATTTGATCAACGCTAAAATAGGAATATCATTTCAACACTTCATTGTCGCAGATTCTAGTTTTTTGACGCTGTCGTATTGTTTATTATTGGCGTACACCTCTCTTGCCAATATTCCTCTAGGATTTTCGACGGGCTTTAGATCGGACAGGTGAGTAGGCCATTCTAATAATTTAATTTCCTTGATAATGAAACCACTGGAATTATCGATAGCTGCGTTGTCATCCTTCCAGTCTTGAGTCGGCAATTATTCACCGAAGTCTATCGGAACCATATCCAGAAATTGTATATAAGAATTAGAATTCATTCGCGTAGAAATAAAACATATAGGTGTTCTATTGTTGCTGGTAAAAGCCGCACAAACTATTATACTAGCGTCACTAAAATTTCGGCTCATCGCAACTTCAGTGTTCTTGCGCAAATCGTGCCAATAATATTTGGAACCGTCATGATCCCATCTCATCTGATCTTGCACAAATTTTAGTCTTGCCTGTTTATGTGTCTCTTTTATAGGTGGGTTTGGAAGCTCGTTTAGCCACCGAAAACATTTACTGCTGTATAAAATTTGTTATGCACGTCTATTTGTGACTGATAAATTTAATTAGATTTTATTTGTTGCGGGGTTACATTACCAGAAGACGCTAACCAAAATATCGATGAGCGCTGCCTTTGAGTTAGTTTTGGATTACTCCTCTTAGCGCAATTTTTGCCGTAGGAATTGCCTAATTTCATAAAATTGTTGATGAGATAATGGGATCTTCCTTTTTCCTTGGCTATACCTCAGTTTGAAAATCCTACCTCTTTAAAAAATTTATTTTTGTTTTCTTCTTCCTCGGAGAAGCAAATTACCTCTGATAGGTATACCTCGATAATATATATATTTAACAATAAATAAACTTTTGAAGTTGTTTAGAGGCTTTTCTTACACTGACAGGTAATGTCTGATTTTGTAGGGTGTGTCGAACTCTGTTGATCTATAGAAATATCGCTGTTTGTTTTTGAGTCACCATTACTGTAAATATTCTCGGTATAAAATCTAATATTGTATTTGCCTTCCTTTGTAGTTCAGAATTAATTTCCATACATTTTCATTAAAACAACGACGAAGTTATCGAAATAAATACAAATAATATGACGATATGCTTAAACTTCTATTGCGCTCTGACAAGAAGGTGAAGTCAACCAATATAATATTTTGGTAAACCTACTGCACTGGATACTTAGTTCTCCTTTTAAATCGTCGCTCAGTATAAAATCTGAGACACACAGAAAACTTCTGCAATGTTTAAGTTTTAGATTTGGCATAGCGGTAAACGATAGTGAGTTTACGAACTAGTACTGAAATTTATTTTTTCTTCTTCCCACCTATCCATTTATTTATTGCCGTCTATCTCTTGATAGTATTTACGTGTCATAGTATAGGCTATTTTGTACTGGACACAAGTAGTTGGTATTGCCCGTAAGATTTGCAATACTCCCGACATCACACTTGGACGCTACTGTATATTTGCTTGTACATGCATTGCGTTATCAGCTGTAAACACAGCTTATTCCGATAACACTTAGTAATGCCAATGGCAATCAAAGGTAGGAGGAGCAGGCGGAGCAAAAATATTTGCGAAAAAGTGGGGATAGCAATTATTTGATTTACAAATGGAGGATTTGCAAATCGCCTTAACGTCTTTTTCTTATATCGATTCGAAATATTTGCAAATGGAATAACTTGCGCATGTCATAAGAATAGAACAGATAAGAAGAGTGACTCCATACAAAACTAGAAAAAGCTGGTGATATAGCAAATCCGAATATAAATTCCGTTTGACTTGAAACATAATTAAAAGCGGTTTTAACCGTCAAGAATCTTAATTATCTGTATTTATCAATAAATACAGAAATAAAAAGACCTGACGTCTAATGTCTAGTTAATGAACTAGAACATACACATCTGACGATTAAATAACGAAACTTTTTAATTATAGAATTAAATACACATTATGTTACTGTTAAACATTTCTTTTCATTGGAAATATGTTTCTGCAGGCTCAATACTGCGTGTAGCACGGGCGACTAATGCATGCATCGATTTTTTGAAGTTGGGTTGTGGGATGCTCTTCGGCACTTGTGTTACGGCTGCTTGAATGGCTGGAACATTATCATAAAAGTGTCCTTTCACTGCAGTTTTTAGTTTTGGAAATAGAACATAATCGCGCGGTGGATGATGAGACAAATTTGTTTTTAATCAGAAACTCACGAACTTTAAAGGTTTTGTGAGTTGGCGCATTCTCTTCACTCTTGACTTCTGAAAGCGCAATTTTTGTGGCTTTGACTCACCTTTGGACTTCCATTGTGCAGATTGGCGATTAGTTTTAGAGTCATACCTAAAGCACGATGTGTCACCGCCAGTTATGATAGTTTGAAGTTTGAATGATGTTTCTACAATGAGCTACACGAGCGATTTGTTGGTCTTAATTCAACTGATGTACAACAAAACGTGGACATACCTTCCTTTTACCCAAATCTATCGTCACAATTTGTCACTAATTAATTCTTCACCCCACATTCTCACAATGCAATTCTCATCGATAGCAATGATCTCTCGATTTCTTTTGCACCAATTAAGCGCAATTTTTACCTTGTGGTCGTCCAGGTCTTGCATCATCATTTAAATATTTAGACCGTTTTCAAATCACGTAAACTACTCATAAACCCTTGTACGAGACATATATTCATCACCATACACTGTTTCAACAGTTCTTACGTCTCAGCTGCTTTTTTTTCTTAAAGCACAATTTAATATTTGCTCTTTGTTCCATTGTGATGTCACGACATGAGCACTTAACCCACAGTCGCTAAGATGCTTGTAACTTTATAAGCTATTACCCGATTTGCTCGAACTTCAGTGCATTTAAAAGAGGAAACCTATGTATTTCTCATGCTGCTACCGTTTAATACACTGCACTAAGTATTCTATGATTGAAATTAAATTCCGTTATTTAATTGTCAGGCTATGATGGAGCATTATCCAAACAATTTTTCAATCTGATACAAGTGGTGTTTCTCTTTTCAAACTACCGAAGGCGAGATGGTGCCACTAAAGATTTGCATTGATATATTAAATAATATTAAAATAATAAAATTCAAGTGTGTATGTATTGTGTTATTTAATATATCGGTAGAAAACACAAGTTTACACAGTTAGGGAAAGCAAGAAAAAGTAAGAGTATTTGAGAAAAACTTTTATCATACGTATCAACGGGTCTGCAGTTGTCTATTCACAAATACACTATTCTACTTCACGTGTTTAATACAAGGGAATATAAGATAATAGACTTTCCTATATGAATTGTCTCAGTTCTTTAGGAAGCATGGCAAACATTTGTGTAAAGCAAGGACACAACATAAGAGATAAATATGTAACATAACGTTCAGGAAATAATGCAGTAACTGTAGTATAGCTGATACACTTGTTACATATTATAACCTGTATTTAAATGAATTAATGTCGAGAATTCATCTCAATTACTCATAAACTCAGTTAGAAGTCGCTCTATTGTATCTTCCGCTATTGTTTCGAAGTGAAACATTTTGATGAAAGGTAATGTGGAGTGAAGAAAACATCATACAAACGGTATCATACACACAAATACTGAAAAGGAAGAATAGTGTACGATGATGTTTTGCCTATAAACCTTGTAGATACATTGCTGATGAAATAGGTACTAGCAAGAACACCGTCCACACAACTAAAAATATTTTTTCTTAAACAACTTATTTTATAGTTGATCTTTATTTCCTTTAGTTGGCAACCATCTACGGCTAAGCTCTAGTCCCCTGAAAATTCACATATTCAAATGAATTACGATGCGGTTGTTGAGCAGAAGCTGAATGTCTGGATTGGGATGTCTTTCATTTGAAGTAAATTTGACTGGAACTAAGTACCTGAATAAGTTCCAAAATAAAATAACACCTGCATTACTCGTTACCAGAACTTGTTGTCTACTTCCAATAAATTTGGTATGGAAATTCTGAAATTGTTTAATTAGCATACAAAGAAGATTCTTTTATCCACCGCTGATCTAACAGTGTTATTAAATTTTTCCTGTCCGAAGCAAACAAAAAGAAATGTGAACACTAACAATTTAGGTGAATTGTGCTGAAAGAACATTAATGTTTTTGCAGTCATTATTTATGAAATCTTAAGTAAAATAGCTTAATGTTCTACAACCAGCTGACACATTTCAGAGTGGCGAGGAATACATTTGTATATTTGATGTACTTTTTATTCTTTCCTTGATACATTTAATCAATTACTTGTCTTAGTAACATCAATTCATTATCGTATTGCACGGATTAACACGTACAGTGCCAAATGAAGTTAAATTTTGAAGTAATTAGTGATATTGAAATTTTCTGTTTTTCCTTAAACCTTTCTCCATCTTATTGACATTTGCATGGTTCCAAAAAGAAAAACACTTAGACAATCTGTGTATGTGTTGGTAAAATTAGTCTTCTAAACCCTCTAAATCCGATTTATAAAATGCATTTTGCTCTCCGTCGTAGATTCAAATATATTTTTAGTAAATGTTCAATCAATTTATACTTTTCGTCTAAGCAACAGATGCTCTATCTGTTGAACTCTCTACTTCTATTACTATGCACAGAAATGCACCACAACTGCCTATTTAATAGACTATTACTCCTTTGATTTTACCAGCATTCCAATAGAGACTTGTTTTCTACGATTCACCAAAGAGATACTCTAAATCTTGTCCATTCAAGCTGCAAATTTTATTTCGTCGCGATCCACCTATTTTTCGTGCCGCAAACACGAACGTAATGAGGACAAAGATGCGGATAATTCAGCATAAAGATAGATAACTAACTGCTGGAAGGTGAACGCGCCAGCCAAAGCAGTGCGGAGCACATATAGAGAGAAGCTTGTCTGTCGGTCGATCGGCTCGGAGAAGAGATATCCCAAGCACACACAGCCTCTGTCAAACATCCATCCAATTAGCAGAGTTCTAGATTTATTATCCGTGCATGTTAAAATAGACTCAGCTGTTTACTTTATTAGCGGTGTTTATTATATAAGTTGTGCGCTCTCTCACAGATAATTGCGAACTGCTGGGCCAATTAAGAGACTGGGCCAGGAATTCGTTAGAGAGAATATAAATACGCGCATCAAAGAGGAAAGAGACGGAGAAGACGGAAAAAAGGGTCTGGCGACCTCGCAATTATAATTAAATACAGGGTGATTCACGACTGCAATACATGTTAAATTTATGAGCCACCAATGTTAAAGTTTGTAAGTTGGACAAATAGTATGATCGATAATTAAACTTTGTAATTTAGGTGAGTTTTATTTAATCATAATAATACTTATTACCTTTTGGACCAATATAATAGAGATGAGACAAGTCGAACACAAACGAAAATTAATTATGAATCACAAAGAAAGAACTAATCATACAACACTAATAATAGAACAGAACAGAATCAACGGAACTAATTCTTATTCTTCTTACAATGCGCACCCTTATTATTTTCTTCTGTAGAGTAGAAAGTATCTAATGAGTACTTTTTTTAGGGTTTGCTTTAAAGAATTTTAATTAGTCAGGTTTTTAATATGGCGTAGTAGCTCATAATATAATTTTATGTCGATAGATTATTGCAGGGATATTTCGTACGGATCAACTAAAGCAACTCGAGGTAAATTTCTATACCTGGTTTCGTAACTATAAAAGTCGCTATTCATTTTAAAATTGCTATCATTATCTTTCGCGTGCGATATCATTTGAAGTATGTAGAGTGTTGGGTAAAATTAGTACACCTAACCGCTTAAAAGAGGGGCTGCAGAAAGTGATCCAACCCCACAAACATTCTTTTTTGTTGAGGCAGCTTGGGCATGGGATGAGGAATCCTAGAAAATTATACCTCAAGACAATTTAGATTGAAAGAGAATGCAATAGCACATTCGTAATAGATCATTCGAGATCAACCGATGTAATCTGTAAGCTGAGTATGTGATATGTGACAGCCTGGAGTACAAACATCGTATGTTCTTTATTCAAGCGGTACTTAATGTAGACGCCCAGAAATTTGATAGACTGACACTGACGAATAAATTGATGATTGACACTGACGAGATAGCACTTATTTTATTGGTATCGAGTAAGGTATATAACGTTCGTTTTCTGTAGATTTAAAAGTGTTCTTACTATTAAACAAATTGTTAAACCGATTCAATAATAGTTGAGTATGTTGAATGACACTATTTACACTGTCGCCAATGTATATAAAACTAGTGTCATCAGCATACACAACGACATTGTCGTTAGTATAATAAACAAAGGTGGTTTGGTTATCAGACATAACACAACTGCCTGCCGCAATGATAGCTCTAATCACTTTGAAATCTACTACCTGCTGTCTTTAAGATCACAACCATGAGAAGGAAAACCACGTATACCGTATTTTTACGACTTTTACATTATAAGTAATGAGTGATCTATAATAGAATACTTTACCGAGGTCCCTGTGCAATTAATTTAAATAAATTTTAAGGTTTTCGTATAGTTTATTCAGAAAATACAGAATTGTTGCTCTAGTTAAACGTTTTGAGCAGAAATCATTCCGAAAAAGTTAAAAGTATTGCTTGTTGAGAACAAATCTGTTCTCCAGAGCTTTGGAAATTGCCGATTGTACCGATACTAATCTATAATTATTTCACACTTAAATTTAAAATTTTTTGACTGGGGCAACACTCCCGTTTTTTTTAATTTTTGCGAAGGGAATAGTTTATAAAACACTTTAATATTTGAACGAGAGATTACATGCCTATGAAACGATTTTAGGGTATTGCAGGATTAGAACCTACATATATGTCTTATCAAGAAACATCTTAGGCTTTTCCTTTGAAAGAAATTCCCTTTTCGTTATATTCTTCTTAAGTTTCTATTAAGTGATTTGAGATGAGCTAAGTTAATTATGTTCCAAAAGCTTTAGAACTTTTTAATGTGTACGTACCTTTAAAAAGAGACGAAAATATGAAACTACTAATATGCCTCTTATGTAATATGACAACAATTTTATGTCTACTAAGAGATATAACGTTAATTTGAGTTTTGATCGTTCTGCAACAGTGTACAAAGCGCTCTTGACAACAGAATGCGTTATGCTTATTAATATATTCCCTAAAAGATGTAGGATTGAAATATATTGGCATTTTGGCTTAAATTTGCTCATTTTAATGCAGTTGAATTGCTTCCTAATCTTTAAAACTTGAAATCTTAATGATACTGGGAATAGTAGACTTTTGCTGAAATGAAATCAATTGATTGAACTAGAAAAAAATAAGGGTCAAAACGAATCATTAAAGAATATCATTAAAATTTCGGCAATTTTACTTTATCTGAAAATATATTGATGCCAATAAACTGTCATAGATCACTACGAGATGATAAGTAAACTTTAGTAAAAAATATTGATATATATATACATACTTCCATATGAACAAAATAAACCTTTGCGAAAAATGTAATCAAAAATAGGAATGGTTCTCACAATTTACTTGAATCACAAACATTCCGAACAATTAGATTTAGATTCTACTTTTCGTCATTAATTTGGCTTTGTTATAAACATAAACACAGCAAAGAAAACGACCACAATGACTGCAAGGACGGTGTGGTTGTATAATTTACAGATACCACACTACACAAATTAATAATTTATTCAAAACGCACGTAAACTCTCATTGTCAACCGAGTTTAACGGTATCTCAGTTGATAATGAGAGTCCACGGGTTCTTGAAACACTGTGTTCCAAAAAAAATATTAATTTGTTTGATTTGGAATTTAACTGCGATACCTATGAGCAGCAAAGAAACCATTAAGTATAGAGACATTGGTGGTAGTAAAGGAGACAGGTTACATATAACTAAAGAAATTCAACTGAAGTAGAACCAATTCAAATATTTGTGGATCAGTAATAAATAGGAATGAGGAAAATACAGGAATGGAGAAGAAATTAGGCTTACCTTCGGAACCTTAATGAAAACGATATGATCGAAACTAATATTCACAAAAATGAAGGAAAGGCCCGAATATATAATAAGATGAAAACAGAACAACGCCGAAATCTAGAAGAAAAGATCGCTGTTTAATATGTATGGTACCAAAAGATGTTCTGACATACAGCCAAAGCGAAGGACGGATGAAGCAAAAAGTGATGGGTGTAGAGAAACATCTGAGTGTAATCTAAAAACTAAAATGCACGGAGGAGGGCGGTTAGATCACATTTGTAGAATTCTAGCATGTGAATATGCGAAAATGTATCGCTAGTAGGTAAAAGAAGGTAATCTGAAAAGGTTAAAGGATAATGAGAGTACTTGAAAGTGATATGAAGATTAATAAGGAAAAATACTTAGACTGTAGAAAATGGTTGGGAAATGCTTGAAATGTTGTTAAATATGCAGATTTGTCATGTATCAAATTATTGGTGGCAAGTATGAGATCCTCTAATAAATATATGGCACTTAATATAGAATTTACTTATATCTTAGTTAAACATAATTCATCACATGTTAATGTAATAGGATTTGTGGTATGTATAACATGTATGTAAAAAGCAGCAGAAATCGAAGATTACAGCACCAGTGCCCAAATATAATTGTATCCGATAATAATATCTCTCTTGATGATAATACTCCAGGCAAAGTTATTTATCATCAGTAGTCACTCGCCAATATAAAATTTTCTCTGCGACGAGGTTCTTCAGCTAATTGGCGTACCTATTAAGAAATGTACGTTGGTATATGCATATTCAAAAGGGGCAACGACTGATGCTTATTAAACCGAAGAGGACATTCAATATATATGTATATATCATTTGTCGTCCTCTCCAATTATACGTCATTATAAATTATATTGCAGACGTTTTTTCGCTTATATACTGTATGTGCAAGTAGTCAAATAGGTGGAAAAAGTTATATATACGCGTGCATACCTGTATAGATACTCGTTACATATTTTTATAACGAGCTGTTCAGGGGGAAAGGATATCGCTTTCTAACTGAGGTCTAACATCGATGTTCTCGTAACACTAACACGCGGCTCCTTTGCTCATATGTATTGCTGAGAATTCCTTTTTCTGCTACTACATGCTGCTAATATGTCACGTCGAAATTGGAAGTGCTTTAGATGGTGTATGCATAAATTGGTAGCACGAAATCTAACAATAGGAACATTTAATGTTCGGTATTCCCACGAAAGCAGTAGAGTTGCTAACTGGTGGTCCTACCACTATCAAATGGGAACGAATCTTTCGACAACTACCTGGGAAAGAGAAATTTAGTCGGTGTGGAAGAAATATCTGAAAACCTATTAATTAGGTTTTCAGATGTTGCTTCTTTATTATTCGGGGTAAGTGCCTTAGTATTGAACCATCCTGTACTTTTTTATAAAAATGCTCACTTTCAGCTCTCTTATAAGATTTAAGGGAACGGACTTTTGAGCAGCACTACGTGTTTTAGGTTATAAGGTACAACGCCGAGGTTCTTTAAGTGATAAACATACATTACCACAAAAATTCTGATGGAAATTTACCTTAAAGTTAGTGTAAAAATACTTGCGGCGATATTTTGCACTTTATACAGTTATATTGGACTTATGGAGAGTAAAATTATATCGGCAGATAAAAATACTTAGGGTTACTTTTACTTAGTAAGTAATCTAAAATGTAAAATTACACTCGCACTCAAAATTTTACTACCTATATTTACCATGGTAGTGTAAAGTCTGTAAGTTCCTAAAAATATGTACGAGGGCCATTCGGAAAGTGCAGAACGTTTTTTTTTCTATAGAAATTTTTATTAGATATAATTAAACGAAACTGTATTTTACATAAAATTAGATACCTAAGTTATTTCTCCACGCAATCACTGTTTGCACATAAGCACTTGTACAGTTTTATCAGCCCTTCTGTGCCTTCTGCATACTCAGTTGCCGCCAAGTTGTTGAACCACTTCGTCAAGTTTACCACCACTTCCGCAGCTTTATCCACTCTAAAAATCTTCTAATTTGGGGAAAAGTGAAAATCATTGGGGCTCACTCCGAGTTGAATAGCGGATGTTGAAAAATTTCTCATCGAATCTCCTGAAGCAAGTCGTGTGTCACTCCCGCTGCTCCACCGCTTAGCATTCGGTGCCGCTTGCTTAGAATAGGGCAGCAAAGTCCTTGAAGTGTCTGACAGTGGCCCCCTGCATTTATGGTCTCACCTCTAGGCATGTACTCGATGAGCAGGACACCCCTAGGATTTCAAAACACGGTGACCATTTTCTTTCTGGTGCTCAAAATTTGTTTTGCATTTTTCGGTTTCATTGGTGATTGCGAATGAAGCCATTGCATTGATTGGCGTTTTATTTCTGGTGTGAAATGTGATATTCAAGTCTCATCACCAGTGACAATGTAATTCAAAACTTCAGCCTCAAAACAAAAACAATTACTGAGCGCTGCTATCATGAAAAAAGATATCTTTGAATTAAAAAAGTATGCTAGCTGGACTTTCGTAGATTGAAGGGAAGTTCTTAGATGAAAGCAATTTTTAGTACAACAAAAGTGACTTCGTTTTGTTAAAAAACGTGACAATGAACAACTTTTGTCGGCTCATATTGATTAAATGGTCAAATACCTGCTAACGATGATGTTTTGGATCTGTTTCCCTTATGCAGGTACTGAAGCTCTTGCGGCATGATGAACTCCCAAAAACACAGAGATTTATTAGAGCAAAAACTGGAAGCGAAACTAAGAAAAGCTGATGCTAATGATCAAGGAGTTCTTCAAACAGATTCTCCAGGTCACGTGTCTAAGGCGATGACACATTTTAAGGGTAAAAAGATATCTCATCGGATTTAAATCCTATTGAATATTTGTGGGCTGTTGTAAAGCTATTGCGGTATTACGGTGCTGCTATTTATTAATCCTTTAAATTTTTTCCACACCTTCTTCAGATCTTTCGTAGTATCAATTTGCTGCTTGCAATTGTAACTAATTGTATTTTTGAAAATGGTATGAAAAAAACAACGACAAATGTAGCAAAGTATCTCTGGCATGGTAATTTGTTCATTATCCATGACATAATCGTTCGAATTATATAGCATAAAACCATATTGAGAGTAGTAAAGTAGGAATACGTGTAAATGGAACACCGCCTTTAATATTCAGAATGTATCTCATAAGTTACACGTGCTCTTTCAACGTCTAAATTGGAGAGATAAAACAATTTAAATGAGGAATGCCGTTCGCAACGCATGCTAAACTATTTTACGCGGGCATCGACTAGACGTATGTATGTACGAGTATTGGTACGAAGTCTAAGAACGTGGTACCAGGACGCGTATGGCGAGCAACATACGTCTGAAACTGGTACACGTTAGACGTAGAAGAAATATTAGTCGACGATGGTGTACCTACCGCCACCTTGCATCTATAAGCTCATCCATTCCATTGTCAGAGGCGTATCCGATATGTGTATGTACTGTTGGGAAAATTTCGTTAGAGAGCGGCCGAGATCTCCGCACCAAACCTAATAACTCTGTTAATGTTGAGCGCTTGCTGTCCGAAGAGCCGTAATTACGCGATGCCATTTATGGGGTTGCGTTGCGAGATGTAAGAGAAATTAATGCAGATGTGTCTCTACTAACACGCCGTACATGCGTGCCCTGTTGTATTGGAAATGCGCAAAAAATGCATTATTAATTATATGTGATGCACGTGCAAAATTGCGGAATGTACTATGTAGACATAGTTGTTAAGATTATAGATTCGTTTATAGAGTTAAAGGAATAGTTAGCGAATAGAGCTGAAATGCCCAAAGCGTTTCATATTACATTCTATTTGCATAATCCCATTACATCTATTTAATTTGATGTGTCTGAAGAAATTTACAAATCCCAGGAAATGGTAAATTCACGGTGTGGTACAAAGAAATAAGCCACTTTTAAATATCTTCTGAACATCTTCTCAAATTCTTGATTTAATCAGCAATCTGTGTATATTGGAAAGACTTCTTTATTATGATGCAGAATGCTTAGAAGAGAAAAAGAAGGAGCAATAATTGAGACTGATAATCGTGTTATTCTCAACACACTAAGAAGTCGTACATAGACAGTAGTTAAACTTAAAAATTGCTTGCAGGCGGTGCATAAGATTGAAATAAAGATTCATTCAAACAATGCCATTAATACTTTTAGCGCTATTCTATTAAATAGTACGGTCGTGTAAATGAACTAGTATTTTGTCGCCGCGTTGCTGCGAGACATCTGTCGTGGATTAAAAGATTTAAGTATTCGACTTTTATGTCCAGCATTACCATAGCATCTAGCGCCATACCATCGGTGTTCACCGTGTGAACTAATCTTAAGGCAGAGAATAATGCCGGAGAATTAATGGGGCCGATTTTAATTTGCGAAAATCTGCCACTTGATTACAATTACAACAGCTTTGTAGGGATGCACGTTTGTATGGGAATCCGACTATTCAGCAATGGAATCAAGCGATCTTTACAGACAAGTCACACTTTTGTTTACAGTTATTTGACGGCGGAAAAACCGTGTACAAATGACGAAATGAACGATATACGGATTAGACCATCTCTACCCAGGTGGCTTTTCATTGTGGTTCTGTTATGGTGTAGGCACGTATTTCTATGGAAAGATGAACCAACCTCAAATTGTGGACAATGGTGCTCTGAATTCATATAGATATGCAGAATATATTCTTCAAGAAGCTGTCGTTCTACTTTCCCATTCTGTTGAAGAGGGTTTCATTTTAAATCATGATATTACTAGATCGCACACAGCTCGTGTTGCATTTGAATGCTAGTGCCAGAAGAAGTCTACATTTGAACAATGAATGGGCAATCATACAGTTCGGGCCTTAATTCGCTTTAACAACTCCAGATGCGCATTCGTTGTTGTCTAACCTCGCTACACACGCTCCGAACATTATGATTGGCTATATGTCATTGTAGGCTTCTGTGGTGTTTGTTTTATTTTAAAGGATTTAGGTTTCTGGGTTGAAACTGCGTAGTAGTTACATCAGTCCGCCGGCGTTTCACTCTTAGCTGCATGGAGGGTCTTCTGGATTGCTGCATGTGCAGACACTGTATTCTCACATTAGCGTTACGACATACAGCAGCATATTTAAATTCAATTTTACTATGTATTAAGGTGACCGGCTTTTAGTAGCTTAAATGGGGGTAGTACAAAGGAAATTTATTTTCCCATGAATATAGTTATTCGTTCACATTCAACAGATTTTAATTTATAGAAAGTAGTTTTTGCTATCTAATATATAGGTAGTGATACGGTAGCGATTTCCAAACTTTTGTGGTCATTGAATCCTGAGAATGAGCTTTTGTTTCCCCGAAAGCTAATTCTAGGTTAGTACCATAAATTACTATAAACCTACACGATGTATTTATTGAAAATCTAATAGTTGTACATATATACTTTGTACAAAATTATTGCAAATTTTAGTTTTAAACGCTTAAAAAATCGTATATGTTATGCAGATAATTATAACAAATATGCAAACTAGGTCAAATGTTTATTAAAGTTTCCAATATCGATAGCGGTACAATATGCAGCGGGTGATATAGGTAATGTTAAAATAAACAAGTACACTCCGGAGTGTGTTTTAGAAAAGTTAATGTTTGAAGAAAACCCATTTAAAATCATTGCGTTAGAATCCGTCTGTTTTTTTGCGAAATATACAGGAAAATGAAAAACTTGCACGACAACAATTCTGTTGGTTCTTCACAAAAATCTCTTCTGCAGCTGTAAATTAAGCTCATTAGCCTGTAAGCCTGTAAAGTGAATACTTAACTTTCCATAGTCATTATACCTTTGCAAAATACATTTTATCACTTTTCGTTTCAAATTTCGTGCCTCTAACCTGCCATTGCATCAAGTCTTGTTTCGATCCCTGCATTCCATCCCCAGTGCCCAAGCGCCATGTGGTCAAGTGGCAATATTGCTCCACACATCTTTATCTGAACGTATATTGGAGCAAGCATTTATTGAAAACAATTTGGATTTTAACGACCCGGTAATCCAGTGATAAGTCGCCTTACGCTTTAATGTGGCAATTCATGTGTCACGCGTTTGAAACCAACGTCCATTTTGGTTTGGTGTAATAAAAATAATTAACGACGCTCCACCCTTTATGGCGAGAGCGTGCAATAACACCGTGGAACACTTCACACACTCTTTCCTACATGTTAAGGCTTCTGAGGTTGTGGCAAGGTAAAGAAGCGTACAATTCCGTTGGACCGCTCACTACCAAAAAGAAAATGAATTGTAGTTTCTGAAACTATTGTTAATTCTTACTTTTTCAATCTTGCATTTTGCATTACTTGCTTTCCTCTATGAAATCCACCTTAACAATACAACTTAAACGCGGATCAAGTGTTTTTGATGATGATGAGTACTGCAAGATAAGCTTCTACAATTGTTTAGTGCAGAATTCTATGATTCCAATGCCTCAAACTGTCTTATACTAAAGAATCTGTTAAAGACATCTACGATAACGAGGTGCCGGATCGAAACTCCTGTTTCAACACTAAGCAACTGGTAGACAGTACGAAGGAACTTGATTTTTGAAAATATTTTAAATAGGGGATCTAATACCCATTACTAAGTTTAGAAATGATGTTCTAACTTATTGGTACTGCAGATATTTTCTGAAATAAGAGCAATAAATTTTTCTTATGTTACTGCCACTTTCATTGGCATTTCTTTGTAGTTCAGCATTGCCTTTACTCCAAAAATTATTGGAGATATTGAAAAGGAAAGAAATATTCTATTCAACAGTCTATGTGGAGCTATAGAAATTGTGTATACTAACATCAAAGGCAAGAAAGATGTAGAAAATCCGAATAGTATTTTCCAAATAAAATCATCTATATAGGGACGTCATTATACCAGTTGTCACTGATCAAAGAAAGTCATCTAGAAATACTTCCAATTTATTTCATAACAAATTTTAGAAATTCATTAGTTTCTAAGGTACCTATAAGCTTAACAATAGCGAATTCTTCTTCCTTCACCTTAATTTCACATTTCCGCCCTCTTTTTTTTAAAAGCACTTCAGTAAATTCCAGCCACCAGCCATCGGTTTCCTTGGATCATTACTACGGACGAAAAGGCGCTCTTCTTCCCGCCTTCGTTCCTATTCCGTCTGTATGTTCCCTGCCGCCACGCTTACCAACACGTGAAATTCGCCTCATTAAAAGTTGAACTCCGGGCCGTACGCACCGATGATGACGCTGGCTTTTCTAAATTGCCACTTGCATCTAATAAAGCCAGTGTCAGAGGAGAAAAGGATTCTGTCCTATAGTTAGAGCGAGATTGTGGTCAACAAGAGAATTTCTTTTTCTATAAACTTTAGTTGGCACGGACGATATCCGATAACACCAAATCACTGTCAGTTGCCATCGCCTTATTAGGAAGTGTATTATATTTTTTGCACACAAAAAATCATTATTTAAACAAATCTATTGGCAATACTAACCTTAATATGCTTTATTCTAATGAAAACGTAAAAGCTCGCTATATCGGAACTTTGAAAATACTACAGCAGGCAGTTCATAAATTGCTGCACAGTAATAACTAGACACCAGATTATATGCAAGGTTCATATATTTTATTTATTTATTATATTTTACGTCTATTTGTAGATGTCTTACACTGATTAAAGTTAATTAACGCTAACTAACTTTAATCAGTGTAATACTTTTATATATAGACGTAAAATATAATAAATAAATAAAATAAAAAAATATGGGCTTGGCATATAATCCGGCCTCTAGTAATATCTTTATACGTATCCTTTTCAGTATGCACAATAGAATTCTCTTATAAAATTAATTGCTTCGCTATGCTACAACAATCTGTTTTCTAAAACATGAAGGAAATTTTTGTGACTTCTTGCTAGTTACTATTATCAAATGAATGATTCACATTTATAATTATCTGTTACATTTAAGAGACTTTTATATGATTAAAGCTAACAATAAATACCATGTTGCTTAGGAAAATGACTTTGTAACCGTTTCCTTTGAAATTTACTTCTGTTTAGTATTTACAAATATAGACATAATCTAACTTCCACTGTGCTACTTTAATCGTGGAAACTGAGTAGATCTAATTTTTTCGATACAATTAGCTGAACGGAAAATGGCAAAAATTTGTTCATAATTTGTCAAACAGTGGAATATATTTTACCCAGGAAACTTAAGATGACCGTTTTCTACGTTAATTGATCATCTAAATTAAAATACTGTCACGGCAGTATCAGATTTTAGCAAATATATCCTTAAAACGAGTTATAACTTGCGTATTACCTTATAGAGAATAAGCAGACAAAAGTTTAGTGTACGAAAGTAGTCGGATTTATTTCGTGTAATCCTTGAGGTACGTCCCAAACTTCGTTCTATTCATACTAAAAGTGTTGACGTGAATAAGTTGACGTAAAATACCACAGAGCAATATTCACGCAATAACTGATCATTATACGAAGTGGTACCCGAAAGCCCCTAAAATGTAGCGATAAATAAAATTGTGAAATACCACTATTTCGTTCATCTCTATTACCTCCAAAGTAATTCCTTTGGGATTGCAAGCACCGATCCCAGCGCCTCCACTACGAAAGGAATTCATGTTGGAAGTCTTGTTCTGTTAAGCACTGTCTACGATGCAAATTTAACCGTCTGCATGGCGTCAAGTCTTCGCCCCTTCAATTAGATTTTCATCTTCTGAAAGTCAGTCAAGTCCAGCGAGTATGCTGGGTGAAGGACAACGGTCAGGTTGTTTTTCGCCCAAAACTGCTGTATGATGAAAGCGGTATTTGGCACGGGTTCATCAGTTCATAAAATATTGCATTCATTCTACGTCAATCTCTTAATCTGCGTAGTACATTTAAGCGACAAAATAACTTCTTAGTACGCAAGCAAACAACTTTTCTTCCAGTAGATGCCTGCTTATTATTGAAGCGGTGAACATACTGATTGGTGTACCATTTATAGTATTAGAAGCAGTGACCGGATTTAATTATGCTCCGTTACTGCTTTGTTTCTATGTTCAGGAGCTTCTGTTAGCTTTTCCTTCTTTACGGCGTTGGATTTGAGTGTACTTGTGTTTTACTTCTCTTTCTTAATTATAACATAAGCTTCCTTTGAACCACTGTACATTAGATCATTATGCTGTAGACGACCTACCCATTTTTGTGCAAAATATTTTATATGTTAACAACATTTTTATTTATCATGTAATTTTATGGTAATTATAAAAGAAACGAATGAGCTTCAGTAAATATAGTCCTACTCTTATTTTATTGTATATTTGTTGTCTATCACTGACTAATAAAGCATGAGTTTTTCCTGAAGTTATAGATCCAACCTAACTGATGTTACTTATTTCCGAAAATATGGATTATTATTATCCTTGATAGGAGACGTCGCAAGTCATTCGTGCTATATATGATCCAGGACAAAAAAATCATTTGTTTGCTTTTGTAACTTCTTTTATAATTTCTTTTAACTTTTATTTTTGTAAGAGTATGCTTATTAATTTTAATTGCTTATATTTCAAATGAATCACTGGAATTAGATCATCAAGATTATATGTTAACATATTCATATAATATAGAAAACGTCGCATTTAGGTACATTTCGGAAACAGCGTATTTCGAATAAAGTAGAAAACGTAATAACCAGCATACCGGATTTAGAATACGAATGCGATAGCACTAAATGTGTAAAGCGCAACAACTATTTGACGTGTACTAGCAGGTGAAAGAGTAAACGCCACCTAAAAAGTATCAACCACTGTTCTGCAATCAGTGGCAAACGATACAGCGACCAATTAATATTTGATGTAGGTGTTTGTTTTATTCTATGCAATGTACCGAATTAGAATTATTACTTTCCTAGACCAACAAGCATTTGTCTCCCTCTGGAGCAAGCATTCGGATTATATATTACCAAGTCGGGCATCGTTAAGGAATTTATGCCATCTATTTGTGTCTATGTTGAAAGAAGAATTAATGCGGAATTGAAAGATAGAAAATTATGGTTATGTGTCCACGAAACAACCGATCGGCAAAAACATTCTTTGCTGAATGTGATGGTACGTACAATGGAAGAGTTTGAACTGTCATCCCCTACCTTACTTGCTTCCAAAAGAGTAGCAGAATGTACTAGCGATGAAATTTTACAAGTGGTGTTGAGGGCATTGAATAAATCTCAAGTTTCAACATCCCAACTTTTAATGTTTGTGAATGACGGTGCCGCTAATATGCTTTACCTAGGCCGGTCTCTTAAAGAAGAGAGTGGCAATCTGTTACATGTAACATGTAAAATTTGTGCTATCTCCCTTGTGGCGTAACTGATCCCTAAATGTTATCCACGAGTAAATGCTTTAATAACTCATACGAAGGCAGTATTATATAATATAAATTGTGAAGGTGCGTTGAAAGATCCATTAAGTTGTCACAGGAATTACTTTAAATTTGCAAATATAACATGACTTGATGTGGAACGGTCGTTTTATTATTAAAAAAATATTTATTCCACACTCCGTACTCATTTAACTGAAACAAGTGTGCGCCTATGCTCACTCATGAATATCACGAACATAAATGACGCGAGTACGTAAACGTTACTGAACACTCACTTTAATATGGCCGCTCGGCCCCTTCACGTCGTTCTTCGCACTACACTGTAACTTGCTCCACTTTGCCGAGACTACTAATATGCATATTTTTAATCGTCTACAGACAAATCACTGTAGGATGGCGAGAACCGACGCATTCCTATTGTGTATTCGAGCGCTTAATTACAGTGATCATAGGCGTAACACAAGACCTGCGATATGCAAACAATCGTCAATGAATTAATATTTTACAAAATAAATAGTTTAGTTATTCGCAATTACTAAACTTAAACTAAATATTCAATCATTTAGTAAAAGACACAATTCAAATCTTTCTAGAATTTATTTTAGAACACTTTTAACATTTACTTATAAATCTATGTAGAGTGACAATATACGCCACTGCCACTGTTTAAATTTGGCGCCACTTTTGAACCATTGCGCATTCCCTGCTTTTACCACGTTGCGACGATCAACCTGTATCTGTATTTACTTTTCCAAAATGTTATATCTTTCGGAATCTGTAAAGCTCACCAACCAACAACCATTGCCTTTCAGCAAGATTGCAAGAACATCATTTCTTCGCCTCGAGTTAATTGTTCTTCACCCACCCACGTAATCAACTCAAAGATTGTACCGTATATCTTACATTGTTTCACAACTTCTAAGCACGAACTGCAATTAATATCTTGATTAGTTTCGACGGTTCTCGATCTCCGTTTCGCTTGCGGAGAATTCGCAAACGAAGCTTCGAAGCTCTCTCCGCCTCGGCGCAAAATCGCCGCCGAAAACGGAAGGGAGGGTTATCCGCCGGACTCACGTACCTAAAAATTATACACTGTTAACATCGACGTTTAGCAGTAAACAACTAAAGGAGACGCCGCGTGGGGAATTCTAAGCAGACAAATAAATAAGTAATCGAGAGTCACGTTCGCCGACACCTACAGGTTGATTATTTATTTATTATGTGGCGTGAACGGAATCGCTTACTTGCAGATTGTTATACGTCGGTTTCACGATTGAATTATTTTATTAATGAAATTTTTCTGTGGATATCGCAAGTTGTAATCTATATTCTTCTCTCGCTTCATCTCTTGTACAATCGAAAGGAAGGTGTACAATGTGTATAAATAAATGTTTTGAGAATTCCGAACTTGTTGAAGTTTGAGAATGTCTTCATTATTTTCCCTCAACGTTACAAAAATAACATATTACAAGCTACATTGTTCGCTTTAGAGACAATACCTTGCACTTGTAGTGACCTTTACTGCGATGTTATCCTCACTGAATTGTCAATTACTTTTATGTCTTTAGATTCCATTATTCTCAGTTTACTTCATTTTATATCTTTTTTCTAAAATTTACAGCTTATATTTTATCAAGCGTTAATTGCTTAATGAAAAATTAAACATATTTTAAATAGACAAATAATATGTCGGAGGCGCTAGTACTAAGTAAAGTTTAATAGAATTTTGAATAGCTTCTGCATACCTACAAGACAATAGAGACATCTGCCAATTTTACTTCTGATTCATCAAAATATGTGAAAAAGTATTAAACGTTTTTTCGGTATTGACGGCTTTAAATTCAGATGTCTTCAAAAAAAAAACCTCTAAACTCCAACGCATTTTAATTTACTACTTCTTGAAAAAATCAATTTATAATATATTGACAGTTTTTTGCAACCTATCAAATTATAGTCAACCGATAAATTTACCTAAACACTAGCGCATATATGAGGTAGGCGCTATAAATTCTCGGCGTAACAGGCTTACACAGGTTCAAGTATGCATACACATACTTGATATCTACGGTATAAATATGACAGTTTTAAGAGTACTACCTTTTTGAAGCCAGCCAACCAACGTGACTAGCGGAGAAAATTTTCTGAAGTAATGAAAATTGAGTACCGCGCGATCATCAAATTTTTAACACAAGAGTGATTCATCTCTTTCGTATTCCACTGTGAAGGTCAGCAAAATGTTTTCGTTTGAGGAAAGAATCCCTGGAAGATGCTAAACGATAGCGTCAGCCAATTGAAATAATAGTGCCACAACAAATTTCAATTATTGAATATTTAGTGCTATAAGACCGTCGTTTGAAAGTTAAGGAATTAGCAGTGATAACACACATATCCGAAGCAACTATTCACCGAATTCTCTATGACCATTTAGGTACGAATAAAATTAGTGCAAAATGGGTACCGCAACTTTTTCTGCTCTCCAACGTGAATGTCGAGTAGAATGTGCGCGGTTGTTTCTAAACATGTGTCGAGACGACTCAAAACCGATTTTGGAGTCCATTGTCACGGAGGATGAAACAATAGTTCTGTTTTACGATCCTCTATCGAAAAGGGAGTCCATGGAATGGCGGCGAATTGATGAACCTCGTCCCAGAAAGGCCAAAGTCGTACAATCAAAGGAATACGTGATGACCACAATATCTTGGGATTGTGAGAGTATTTTGCTAATTGACTTTAAAGAGCGCAATACAACTGTGAACGATACATATTATGCGTCTTTATTGCGTACATTAAGGGACAGTATTCGTGCAAAACGTCGTAAAAGATTGAGAAAAACTTTTGCGATTATTGCACGACACTGTTCCCGGCAATACTGCCGCCATACAGTTCGGATATGACATTAGGGGACGTTTTAAGGACGGCAGTGAGTTTCAAGCAGCTGTTACAGAACATGTTGACGAAAAAACTTCTGATTATTTTGACAGAGGTATCGAATTATTAATTAATCGTTGTAATAAATGTTTAGAAGTTAAGAGAGATTACATTGAAAAATAAAATTTCTTATATTGCTCTAAGTTTCTATTTTCTATATCAGGCCGAGATTTTATGGCGCTTACCTCGTATATATGTACATATTAGCTATCTGGAACCTTAATGCATACAGATTAATGTACCATATATAAAGAACGTATTTCTTACGTATATGAAGTTTACTGAGTCCATGTATACTTCGCGTTGAACGATTTCGTACGACAAACCATCCAATTGGAATACTTGAGCTTCCGAATAAAACAGAATACCTACCTGCATTCACAGTTCAACCTAATCTAATGCATTCAATCACAAGCAAGTCATTCACTGCGAATTTATTGATCAAATCAACCAACAATACCATCAAGCCGTTCTGAAAAGAATGTAAGATTTTATCCGGAGAAAGGGTTCTGAATTGTATTTTGACAAATGAAACCTAGGTATAAGCGTGCTCATTGCAAGAGGATTTCTAATCTAGAGGATTTATTGCTTTCGTACTTAGATATTATTCATTCTAATTTACGCTCGTATGGTTTCTAATCTTATTTCAAATTGGACGCTGACCTAAAACACTGAACATTTATTTTATTAGAAACCATATATATGTAAATAGATACACATATGATAAAGAAAGTGTTGTGGGAAACTGAATCTATAGTTTTTTTCTTGTAAGGAAGGAAATAAAAAAACACGTTTTAGGCAATTTATGTAATTGCATGTAAATACTGATTTTTATAAGACGCTAGAAGCTTCAAGAGATACGGTACATTAATACTTTTCAAAGAAGTCTTCTAATTGTGGGAAATTGTCACATAATTTACAAGAAAGTAATGAACTATAGTACGCATAAGATTGACTATTTTCTAAAAATGTATTAAAAATATTTATGGCATCTCATACAACTCACTGAGGAAGCAAACAAACCTAGCTGCAATTAGAGACAATGTTTCACAATATGCAAACGATAATAGAAAATATAATTTTGAAATTAAATTTCCATCCATAGATCAGGAGAGCGGGCGGACCATTTAGTGAAATCATCGATGTAATATCGATAAAAAATTCTTTGAAAAACAAAAAAATATATTTTCTTTGTGATATTAGAAAATAATGTAGCACATAAGATATTGATGGATGCCTCAAAAGAAGGCCAAAGTATGCAAAAATATACACGCCGTTCTATTTATAACAAATAGCTGAGACATCTGTGGCTTAGTAGGACTTCAGTGAAAACAAAAATATGTTCGTCGTATGCGCATATATACTTTTAAACCTATGCAAGGAATTTGACTAAAACTATTATTTTCGTCTCAGAGATATTTCCATTTTTCCATACTTTATTGCAATGTTTATATTAGGACAACAATATGACATAAATATACTTTAAAGATTGTAACAAACAGCGATCTTAACTGGACACTGCACACTGAATAAACACATACATCGCATGGGTCTAGTAAACTCTGCTTCATGTAGAAAGTGCGGGAGAGCAGAGGAAACTCCTGTGCACCTTCTTGTCGACTGTCCAGCAGGGAAAGACAGGTTCACCTTGGGGATGCTCAGCTTGACGGACCCAAGTTAGGAAAATTACCACTCGAGCGGATTATGGACTTTGTTGCTGAAGTACAACCCGGTCGATTGAGCTAAAATCACATGGGTGCACAATAGGCGAGGTACTGGCCGAGTTGCTCTTCGAGGTTAAAGCCCCGCCAATGAAAAAAAAAAACAAGAGCAATGTACAAATATTGATTAATTATCAACAAATGAACGAAATAGTGCAAGGTCATGCATAAACACGCTAGTTATAGGAGTTGGATAGTGGCTCTATAAGATTCGTGAAATCTTAAATTCCGTATTTTCCAGTGGATCATTTCGGTACTATTAATGATTGCCTTTAAAATACTAATAAACTAATAGAATTCATCTAACTGCTTTGAATGTTAAAATACTCTGCTGATGCACGGAATAGGTCATGATTCCGTGATCCGTGAAAAGCAAGCTGACAACATTTTTTTCTACTGACAGAAATACAGAATGAACAACACAGATAATACTTTGCTTTTTATTGTATTACTTTCATGTTTGAAATAAATAAATATTCCTAAAATGTTTAAAAAATGTATCAAATAGTAAAGCCTTAAGATGTAAATTTGTAAAGTGCTATTATCCAACTTGCTCTAACTGCTGTTAAGTTTGATTATACTTTTGGGAACAATTAGTTAGGTAGCGGTAAAGTTTTAAAGTGTTTAATTGAAAGTATCTACAATTTAATAGTATTCCCTTCAAAGTATGCTCATTTTGAATGCATATACCGTCTCCAGCGAGTTTTCCATTCTTAGTAACAATTTTGGAAGTCTTGTTCCGTTACGATGTTTAGAGTCTGCGTCGTAACTTTTTGGATGTTTCGCTTCAGTTTCGACTTAAGCGTTGAAACATGATCACATGAGGCCGTGTCTGGACTGCAGGGCGGGTGTGGCAAATTCTGTAACCGACAATGAACTGTGACTGGGAGCACTATCATGACGCATTTTCGTGGAATTGTCCACAAAGGATTCGTACTGCAAGGCCAAACTTTGAATCAAACCTTTTATCGCGAGATCCTTGAACTTTTGCGAAAAAGAGTTTTACGTATGCGAACTAGCATTGCCAGCTCGTGGATCTTCATTACGATAATTCCGCCAGTTATAAATCATTCTCTGAGAATTTTTAGCCGAGAAAAACATTCCAGTACACCAACACCCAAACTACAGTCCAAACATGGCATCGCTGATTATTTTCTTTTTCCAATGCTTAAGCGAAAATTGAGAGATTACCTTTCCGAAACAGTAAACAAGATCTGAAAAGTCATGGCGCAGGTTTTAAACAACCTAACAGAAGAAGACTTCCAGAATTATTACCAGGAATGGGAAACTCACTAGACACTGTGAATTCATAATACTTTACTTCCAAGTAATATCGAAAACAGTTCATGATACTCATGCTTACAACACTAGAAACTACAATGATTTTTATATTACTCCCTTCCATAGAACCCAGACTTCCAAAAACATATTTCTAAGTCTCATGTTATATAATACGTTACCATATGAAATTAAAAGTAACAATAATAATGTTGGTATAATCAAGAAAGATTTGTATATGCATATTGTTGAGCACTATAATTGATTGTGTATTGAATTCCTTTTTTTCTGTCTAGCTTTCCTGTCTTATTAGCTAAATAAACTACCTATGTATCTAGCATTCCAGAGGAGAATACTTTGAAGAGGCGATATTAGATTGTAGATATATTTAATTAAACACTCATTCTCGTTGATTTTGAGACACACCTCGTAGAGAAAATCATATATTTTTTCTTTAAGATTAGGCAATGCAGGAGCTAATAAATTTAGTATGGAGTTTTTACGTGAGCAAACAAACTTACTTAAGCAAGATGATTCACAGTTTTTTACCGACAAAACTTATTTGTTTAACAACAATCCCTCTTCTGCATAGGTGCTAGACGATAATCAATCCACAACCCATCCTATTTCCTTCCATCGCATAATCTAATTAACGGGCACAACCAATAATTTCCGGAGCACAATGTGACTATAATTGGGTTCGTTAATCACAAACTGCCCGCGGGTAATCGCGGCATTTTCCCCCAATATTAAGATAGTTTTAATTAGAGCGATCGCGTTCTCGAAGCAGCGCCGCAGCCATGTGCATTTCGCGTCGTCTCGTACGCCTAGGGTGCGGGAACGCGAACCGGCCTATCCGAACACCTCAAACAGCTCTCTCGATTACAACCGGCGCTGATTTAAATGCAAATTTAAAATGTCTTTCAATTTATAATCTTATTTCTGTTAAAATTACTCCATTATGGGGGAAGTTTATAAAGTTTACGGAGGATAGAATGAGGTCGGAGATATTTGACGGATATGCTACGGATGATGTGACGATGCAACGAAGGGCTGTTTGTTCGCTTGCAGTGTATATTGTTTCGATGAACCCAAAACGGGAACTCTAACATTTCGTTGCGACGAAATAATTGGGTGTTAGTAAATGGATTATGATAATCGAAATGAAAATTGGTAAGTATAGCAGGATATGTAAACTACCACTGCATTATATCGATTTCGTTTGCATTTTAAGGCTATATTTTGAATGAGATTGTCGTATACACGATTAGTGAAATAAATAATGCAAATAGTATTAATAGCAAAGAAAGATAACTATTCACGATTCTATAAACTTCCTTAACCTGTTCCTAGATCTTATAATCACTACAAAACTTATCTCTTAACTCTGTATATCCCAGACACGTTTATTTTCAAGTTCGAAAATTGAACTACGGCACCTTAAAGGAGAATAAATTTGACGTAAGTTTTTCAGCATCGCGTAACCTCTGAATTAGAAATATGCACTTGACAATACCGCCCAAATTGGTAAAGACAATATTTTAATAAATATTTTCACATAAATTATCAGACTACAGTATTGAAGAAGTCATTTTTTGGTATTCAACATCGGAATGTCATAACTGGCAATACAGATGGATGCATCATTGACAGTTTTGCTGTAAACTAGCAATGTTATTGATCGAAACATTGATTTGTCTTTTCTTGCACGCGAAAGGCAACCCAGCGTCTGCCGATCAAATGGAGAGCTGAAGATTCCTATTCAACTTGTTGGAATAACGTTTCGGGAAAGAAATATAAATTTTGACAACAATATCATTAAAGGAAGAGTATACAATGCAACATGAAAGGGAACAGAAAAAGTGAAAAAATATATGACTTAATGTATTACACATACAAAAACTTTTCAGTCACATTCTTATTTTGACATATTACTTTGCATTTTTATGATGTACTGTACAGTGCATTTACTGTTCCAAACACTTCATTGCCTTTATAGAACAAATACTGTAAAATAGGGTTTTCTATATGGAATTGTGAAAGTGACCAGCTTTGTGCATTTAAGCAATAAAGTGCTCTCAATAGAACGTAGTAGTTGTTACCAAAGTTGAAGAGTGAAGGATTCCGAATAAATTCCTGAGTTTGTGCGATGTTCCGGATTGGACACCTATCATTTGTGATTTAATCTTATTAATTCATTCAGTTATTAAGTGAATTTCATTCTTGTATAATGGCATATAAAAAACTGATCTGACGAGAAAATCGACGTCCAACCAACACAGTGAAAAGAAAGTACTTAGAACTAGTACCAAGTGAAACAAAATGGAATGGTGAATCTTATGACGTTAGTATTTTTACTATAACAACAGGATGCAACTAGATCTTTTATATATAAAATTATTTCAAAATTGTTGGAATATTTTCTCAAGAACGTCTAGTTTGGTTATTTGCTCCTTTGATCCGCAAGTAATTTTCAAAAATATGCAGTACTAAATTTGAAAGCTTCCATTTCTTATAATCTTTTTGTTTAGTCTTACGTCTACTTTCGTTTAAATAGTAAATCCACATACTTCATACTGAGTGTACCAAACATATTTTAAACTGTACCATCAAACTGTTTCCCAACTATTCAACTAGCACATGCAAGTATATGAAATCGCAATAATTATGAACTTTAATATAGCTTATGCTTCAAGGTACCTCTTCACGTAGACATCGCTCGGAGATCATTCAGTCTTACGCGAGGATTACAACATTTCACTTCGATACACCACCGCCTTCGTGCGTTCCTCCTCTCCTCTCGCCGTCCCCCTCGCCCGTCAAACGGGAATTTGCATTTACCGGATTGTTAATGTAAAGTGGCTGCATTAATCACAAGTGCAGGCCGCAGTGACAGTACGCGGTGCTCAATGTTATTAAAACGCTAGTACACGGCAGCTAATTAATTTTATGCAACGCCACACTTGAACAGGCCTCATAATGAATGCGCTTGCGATGGCTCTACCTTTTTTTATCAACCATCGAACTTTCCCCTTATTCGACACTGCAATGTATCCTCTGTCTGGTTTTCGTTATGAGTGTTACCTGGTTATGTATGAAGAGTAGTTTGTACGATCTGTTTTGGTAATATATACCGTTTTTTAGAAAATTATAGATTAAATTTGGATATACCGCATGACCGTAAAGATATAGCATGGTATGTAAGAAAAATAAGAAAATCAAGTTTATTATTAATAAATTTAACACAATTGACAAAGTTAAGGTCTGCTGTAAAAGCGAATAGTATGATCTATATACCCACCATTCCGCTGAATGAAGTCGATCTCGGAGATTTCATACCATGTTTTGAAAAATAGGATGTTGTAAATTTGGGAAATAGCGAATAAATGTCATTCTCAATTTCAGAAATGTAGTGAGTGAATCGTTATGAAAAGCTACCGCTTTCATCATGCAATGCCTTATTGTGTTTAATGTTCGGAGTATATGAAGGATTGAAGCTTGTTCTCCGGGAAATGACTCCAAATAAAAATGCCACCAAAATTATCCCTAGTCATTCTCAACGGTTGACCAGCGGTGCGAATTCTAGCACAATTTTACTGAAACCACTGTCTACGTAACAACAAATTTCCTGCTCTGCAAAAGCACTTGAAAGATATCAGAACTTCCGTCTGCAACATCAGTAATTAAATAATAGCCTATAATCCTGTATCCAGAAACAGCACTCCAGATAGTCACATGTTCCTCGTAAAGAGGTGTTTCACTTCACGGGAAAGTGCAAATCCAATAAGTTTAGAAGACTACCTATTAGTGTGGCCAGAATATGACGTAAAGGATTCATCTGCAAAACCAGATATTAGTCAAGAACTCGTCTTATTAATAAATGTCAGTTTATTGAAGCACTTTTTCATTTTGTTGGTTTGCTTTTCTGTTATATACCATCGTTGCCCGCAACCTTAAATTTTCTAATAACGCACAAAATAAGCCGATGGTTTGATTGTCTAGCCTTTCGAAGCTTCTGCTCAAATTGAGATCCATCTACTCGACTCATTATTTCAGACAACCTTTTTGCTTTACGTATGAAACCCTATTCTTCGATTGTTAACATCTCGTACACTAACAGTGATGTATAATTTGTTTTAAAGAAACATTGACGTGGTCAATGTTTGTTTAAAACAAATTTGACGTCAATGGCGCTTCAGTGGCAACTCAGATTTTGTTACAATTTCTGTGATTTTACGGAAATTTCAGATTTCATGTACATATCTTGGAGTATTGGATTGCAAATTGTGTGACGGACGACATTTGGTTAGTGCTTTTATGGAAATTAATTTTCAAATATCTAGTATTCCTAATTGTAAATTTGAATTTCCCGCCGCGTAGTTGTAAGTGGCGCAGGCCATGGCGGGAAAGTAGGAGGGTGTTAACAATTTATGTATTACGGATTATGTATTATGTGAGACACGAAAGAATAAAGACGTGTGCGAATCGAGTTGTGTTTCTGTTTTTAAATCTACTACAAATAGTTTAATTTAATTATTTATTTCATCCTTTAAGTCCTTTTAATCTGCTGTGAGATTGATCTCTCAATCCCCTTTGGTGTTAAAATCATTACCTCTAAATTCTAGAAATCTTGTTTAGATCATTATTCCGTAATCTTCCAGTTCTCCTATTCTCATTAAACACTACTGCTTTTTTTTCTTTTATCAATCTTCTATTCTGCCACTATGTATTTATCCTCCTCCTGTTGTTGCTACTGATGCAACTATTAAATTTTCTCTTGAATTTGATATTCTGGTATTTTCCCTTATCTTTTGATTGTAAAATGTTATATTTATCACTGTAACTCTAAGTTCCACCGATTTGCGGTCTATTCTATTATTCCCAATTGAAAGGCAAAGTCCTACCAGAACCCGTGATACAACTGCTGCAAATATTGCACACTTAGTATTTGTCTTCCTTAAAAACAATTTATTTATTTTATTTTGTATATGGCCCTCTACAGCAGTAGCAGAGTTCAATTATAAAACATTCAATTAACATCGAGAAACTACATTCAAAATATAAACGCAGAAATAACTTACATTAAATGTTGGATACAGGCTAACAAATTATTTTTAAAAAATATATAAGAATATAAAAAATAAAGTATTTAAAAATATTTACAAGTAACGCAGCGGTAGGCCAGTACCCAGAAACTACAGATCCAGATCTAGAAAGATAGCCATGCGATAGCGCCAAGGCTGGCCTCAACAAAACCTTTCTGTTTGCAAAGTATATTTTCTTAGTGGGTAATCCCGAACTATATGTGGTAGGGTTGGGTCAGAAGATCCGCAGTCACATGCTGGGTTGTTCACAATACCCCATTTGTACAACGCTGATTTCATTTTTGCATGTCGGGTCCTAACTCGGTTCAGCAGATACTATGTTCTATGGGGAAATTACATGCCAGGAAGTTGTTTATTTTTTATTGTCTCTGTTGTCACGATTGACATTGCTATTATTCCATTTCGCTTTCCAGGAATCACGAATGTCATAAATTTTTCCTGGTGCTCTTGATTTTAACCGATTTACACAGGGTTCGTCAATCACCCTATGAATAGGCAGCATTCTTGGTTGATCAGGTTGGGCATAATCTCCATTTCTTGTAGTATCTCTTCAGCATTTCTAGATCCGCTGTTAGGATGCTTTCTCCATCATTGTTGTGGGAGACCGCTCTTAATAATTTTTCGATCTGGTGCGTGCTGTGCCTGGAGAGACTTTGAAGTACCGGTTTTTCAGCATGTTCTCCAACAAGGTACATAATTTCAGACAGGGAATTATTTTCGTAAATTTCAGCATAACTATATCCAGACCGTGTAGAAAGCTGCACTGAGATCGACGAAGGCCAGAGATGTTTTTAGGCTTCTCTGGAATCCTGATTCTGTATAGTAAGTATTACCCAGTACCTGCTCACAACAACTTTGGTTTGGTTTGAACCCCGCCTGTTCATAGGGTAGATGGTCACTAATGGTTGAGTATATTCTATTGTAAATAATCCTTTCCAATAATTTATAACAGATACTCAGCAGAGCTATGGGGCGTAGTTGGGGGTAGTTTGCTGAGTCGTCCGGTATTTTTTAATTTATAATTTATTCATTGTCAACCATGCATTCAAAACCTTTAGCATTCAGTTGGTTTTACCTTGTTTTTGTTTTTTCTTTACTACTACTCACAATAATTATGGTACCATCGACGTGGATGGTGAGGTGTTAAACATTCAGAAAGGTTGTTATATTGTTAGTGAACAACGTGAGTAAAACAGGCGACAGAATTACTCTGCGGAAGACCAATGGTTTTACCAAAACTTTTATTTACAAATTCTTGAAATCTTTTCTGTATACTTTTCGTACTTGAATTATTCATCGTCGTTGTACATAAAATTAAACGTGATATAAATGATTAATTGCTTGCCCTGGTGTGGCCATGTTTACTAATCACTAGTTTGACGATAGTACTTTCCATCGTGATGTTATATTAATTAGTACTGCGACAGTGGAAAAGGAAGCGAAAAGTCCAAAATTGAAGTTACGAGGGAAGAAAAAAAGCTCAAAGGCGAACAAAAATAACTACAGCGTAGAATTCCGAAAATAATCGAAGTTATATAATTAGTGGGTAATGGATTGTTGGCGATATCGACGAATTGATATCCTGAAATCTTATACGAGATGCGCCGGCGAAACGCTGTTTTAATTAAATTTGTAGCGCAAAAGCTGATCGCTATTGGCCGAAGGCGGTTTATGAACATCGATACCGTAATTTGGCTTCACCATCGTTGTTAATCGGGGATAGTACGGAGATGCTAATTAAGGAAATTTGTTTCGAAGTTTGCTGTATGTGATAATTGATTTTTAGGAAATTATAAATTAAGCTGGCGGCTTGATGTTGCGCAAAGTAATCATTAGAAATCTTTCGTTGACAAAGAACTGGTTACGTCGGTTTTTATGTTATAATTTAAAGCACGCTCGAAAAGATTAAATTTGCGAGAAACTGCTGGATTACTACTGGTAGCCAAATAGAACGCAAAACAAATTATCGCCACTGTTTTCTTAATAAGAACTAAATGTAGAAACATTATCCTTCTTAAAACCTTGTACAATATTCTAACTAAGGCTTCAAAAACGTATATTGTTACAGATGCGTGCGGCTCGGTTACTATCAGTATAAAAAGTAATGAATGTAATTACTCACTATTTTAGTTTGATTGTAGTGTTGTTGCAGGCTCGGTTGTTGGAGTATGTATCAACAACACAATCAAACTAAAATAGCAATTTTAGTTTGATAGTCATTATTTTTAATATTTATAGTAACCGAGCCGTTTCTGCAACCTCAATCCTAACTAGTATATAATTACGAGTTAGTGTACGAAAATTTTATACTCTATTTATTTATATTATTTATGTTTAGACTTGGATTTGCACCTTCGATACTTGATCTGATATGAGCCCTTACCTAGTATTTATCAAGAGAGAGTTGTTGTTTTAGTTTATTTGTTCATTAATTACGAGGGCGTCCTCTGATGTTTCCGAGATCGGCAAGAGATGGCGCACGAAGGTTGAAGTGGATTCATTGGTCGACAAGGGCAATCTTTTTTATGGCAACTGTCAACATTTTAGACGTCTACTCTCAATGTTTGTCATCTAAGAGTGTGTTTTGTGTAGCAAGTTAGGCCGTCGCAAACAATGGATAACGTCGAATTTCGCGCAGTGATAAAACACTTGTGGATGGCTGGGGAAACGGCCACGGAAATTCGAAATATTTTGCTAGGGGTTCATGGCGGATGTAGTCCATCACACTCGATTATCAACTTCTGTGTGAGCGAATTCAAACGTGGCCGCACAAGCACAAGTGACGAACCACGCAGTGGACACCCAAAAACCGCTACCAGCAATGAAATGGTCGACAAGATTTATGATGTCGTGTTAGCCGATTGCCGATTTAAACTGAAAGAGACAGTAGAGACAACAGGCATCTTAGAAGAACGCGCTAACCGTATCCTGCATGAAATTTTGGGCGTGAAAAAGCTTTCGGCGCGTTAGGTACCTCTTTTGTTCACACCGGAACAAAAACGAAATCGGGTAACCGTTTCGGAGGAGTGTCTCGCCAAGATCCAATGGATTTCTTCATGCATTTCGTAACCGTGGATGAACCCTGGATCCACCACTACATACCGAAAACCAAGTTACAGTCGAAGCAGTGGACTTTTTCGGGTCGGGCTATCGGCCGGAAAGGTCGCGGCGACCATTTTTTGGGATTCCTACGATGTGATCCTCAGCGACTATCTGCAGAAGAGAAAGATGATCACGGGGCAATACTACAGCGATTTCGATGCAGTATTGGAGGAGAAACGACCTCGTTTGCAGCGAAAAAAAGTGCTTTTCCACCACGACAATGCACCGACTCATTCAACCCGCATTGTCGTGTTCAAATTGAATCAGTTGCGCTACGAATTAGTCTCCTCATATTCACCGGAGCCGCCAGCGACCTTTTTCCATTTACAAACCTGAAAAAATCATCTGGAAGAAAGAGATTTGCCTCAAATGCCATTTCTCTATGAATATTCTCTTTTAATTCATCGAGAGAGTGAGGAGTGTTGTTATATACCTTTTGATTTAAGGTAACCTGCAAGGCTGGCATAAAAAAAATGTTCCCCACGTTCGAATTTACTGTTGCCGTACAATCTCTATCGTCTTCAAAAGACATTACATCCTAAATAGTAATTTTTGACGACTGAAATAGGTTCTCAAACTTGTGGTTGGGACATGAACTTCAATAACGGTAGTTTTGCCTATTTACATGGCCATTAAGGTGAGAATGCGCCTCATCTCTTGCAAAACTCGCGTAGACAGCTCGCACGTTCTGCTCCTGTAAACGCTTCATAGCGACTAAATTCCTAAGGACGGGGCTAGCTCTTGGCGTATCCTCCACTCCCCGGTAGACGATTGTGTTCGCGCAGTAACCAAACAAATTGAAAAGAACTTTTGGTGCACATAGTACCAAAGTAGTACTATACACATGCACGTAATTATGAAGGAGGGCATTACATATCGACATCAAGGATTGCCAAAGAACGTAACGTTATTATTTGTTTGCCCAGGCTTGGGAAGATTTTAAGTTGGTCGCCTCTGATCTATATAATTACACAAATGCCATCAGCAAAATTGTAATTAGATAAGTTACAAAGTTCCATTGTTTTGACATAGCAATATAGCGTACTTTCAAATTCCTTAGGAACTTGGCGATTTTTTCTTGATAAATATTACAGCATGGTGGAGTAAGTCTTTGAGAAAACTCCTCTAGTTTTTCGGATAGTAAGGACTTTTCAGTGAAATGGTTAAAGTTTAGAGCATGTAAAGAATAGGTCTCAATGTATAAACTTACATATTCTTTGGTTGTCGAAGTATGGGTATTTGAAGTTTCTAATAGCATAATAGTTATACTGTATTGAAGGAACATGAAAACAGAATTAATTAAACGAATATATATCTTTCTTAACATTTTCCACAAGCAGGATTTATGATTAACTAACGTTGGTTTTAGTGAAAATCACTTCCTCTGCTAGAGCAAAGCCATTCTTTATCACATGTTAAACCTGAGGTGTGCTACAATATATTATACAAAATAAATTGAAAATATAGACTTGTTTCGTTACCGCGCAGTTTTAAAGAGTTAAGAAACAATGTAAGCTGACATTATGCTTCTATATTTCTTCAAATACTTAAATTATTAGAAATTAATTCACTCGAAACGTTTTGCCGTACAAATATTGACAAATATATCTAAATCGTACTATCTTACCCTTCTTTTAATTCATTAGACGCCGTTTTGTTTTGTCTTAAAGATGCTAATCTAGACAATGTAATAATTGTTCCCGCAGGTTGTTCGGGAACTCGGGAGCGTGCTCGGCGTGTGGGCAGACGATCCCGGCGAGCGAGTTCGTCATGAGGTCAGGTGGACCTTCACCCCAACAGCCCGGCGCGCCGCTTCACGTGTTCCATCTCAAATGTTTCGCGTGCAGTAAGTGCGGGGCCCATCTGGTGCCCGGGGACCGCTACTACATGCTCGCAGGGAGTTTGGTTTGCGAACAGGATTGGCACAAATTGCTCAAGAGCTCTGCTACGCCTACGGTGCGCAAGGGCAAAGTCGGAAGGCCACGTCGTAGTCGCGATTGAGACATCTACGACACATACGGCACAGGTTAGTATACACGTATTAGGTCATAGTTTTCAGATAAGTTCAATGATACTATCGTATATAAATTCTTCTATATGCTAGAGGACGTGGATAGAATAATACTGTATGGTATAATGAAGTTTTAGATATTAGGTTAATTATGAAAAAAGTGAACAGAGTTCTTATATGCTCCTTCGAGTATCCACTGATTTCAATGCTCCTACATGAGCGTTAGAATTTTCCACGCTGAAACTTTATCAACGTACAATAACGGAGTCAATCTTAAAAGAAAACCTAATTACATGCGTCTAGCCGTGTAACACAGCTCTTCTCAGTATAATAGAGGGTGGTATTGTTGCAAGCTTTTATCTATTCATTTTTGAATTAATATTTTTTCATATAGATCTTTTCTCAATATTTGCCAAGCCAGGCTTTTCTGCATACATCTTACTAAAACTGTATTTTAACTGTTTTAGCTTTTGTTTGTAGAAAGAAACATTCCACAAAAAACTCTCAGGTTTATTAATTATTTCAATGCAATATCTTTGTGGCCGGAATCGTAGGTGTTAACAGTCTAAAGTTTCTTATTTTTTGTTAACATGCCTTGTCTATATTTTTCTTCGACATGCCTAATGTTTCTTTCCCCTTACGAACTGCTATGGAATGAGATAAGCAGTTTTGTATATTAGAAGACCATCTAATCTAGTTTCTTTATCGCTTGAACTAGTTTTGTGGTTAGAAGAAGCTTGGTACAGTTTTCCTTGAATAGGTTTCGAGTCTATGGCTCCTTCGCTTTATACTTGATAAATTCTTTACTTGCGATTGGGCTTTGGACATGTACTTAAATCTACCGGAAAATCTCCATTTTAATTTTGGGAATATGTGGCATAGCACTCTCACTTTCCAAATCTGTAACCAGTGTTCCCCCTTTGAAAATACGTACAAATACGTTCCACTGACTAATATTTGACGGTTACCTCATAATATTTTTGCTAGTTCCTTATAACACCTCATAACTATAACTATACGTGGTAATTTTTCAAGCAATTTTCCAAAATAAGCGTAATGAGCTCTTATTCATATTTTATACTATATGCGTCAGATAAAGTTTCTATTGGCAAAGGTTACTGCTTGAGATTCGATGGTCATAAGATCTGAGGCATCCCACTGCTCAGAACTGGTCCTACCGCTTGTGGTCTTATCATGAACTGCGCCTCCATTGTGGACGAATTTATTAAAAACAATGAACTGTGCAGAGCTTAGAATATCCCAGATTATTCAGAATTATTCAATCTTCTCATCGCTCGTTATATTTTTTAAGAAAAACGTTTCTTTGTGACTTGAAATTTTAGTAGGGGCAGCTTGATTTCGAGCTTCTAAATAATTTTCGACACAGTATATGCACATTATGTTATGTTGGTTATCAATTTCTTCCTTCGAACTAAATTCCTTATCTCACGTTTTTATTTTTAACGTTAACATGGGTATCTACAGACGTTGCACAAATTAAGTAAATCCTTTATCGGAGAATTCATAGTTGGAAATGAGGATATGAGGTAGAATCTCATACTTCGGACCTCTCATGATGTGGTCGAAATATTGCAATTTCTCCCTTTTCACTTTCTGTAAGATCTCCACGTCCTTCTCCATTTTTTTTAGAACCTCCACGTTGGTCACATGTCCATGGTATTTTCAGCATCCTACGGTCGGCCCAAATCTCGAAGGCTTCTAATTTCCGCTCATAATACACGTTCTGGGTTCAAGCTTTTACACGTTTGAGCATCCGTGTTCTCAGGTCCAGGCTTGTATAATATAGACACAGACTACGTATATCTTAGCACCAATATATAATTGCTTACTTTTAACTTGATTCAGATTACTACCGTTTCTTAAGTTTTCACTCTTATCTTCTGAAATAGATTTTGATACTTCCGAAGTAAGGACCATTTTTCTCAGCCCCACTATTTTATCTTTCACTGCCTGTGTATATCGATGTATAGATATTAGTTCTTTTGACATTAACTACACATTTAGCGTATCCAAAAAATTAAGTATTGTGAAAGAGAGAATGTAAAATATCGCCTATACTTATATGTATGTGTAATATATGTGAAAGGGAATCTATATTTGTGACCTATATGATATACACAAGAAGACATTTTGAAACTAAAACCTATAGGTAATAGCAAGTGCCTCTTGAGCGACATAATTTTTAAAACCAATTCAAATGAAATTCCATCCCACAGCCTTTTAGAAATAAAAGAATTTCTGCTTATATTGTTTATTTTATGAATTAATCTTTAACATGTGAAAATTTATTCTGTTATGCCTGGTACAATTTAAGTTGCAGTCCCTATGTGTATAATGCGATTTTTCCTATTTATACAACAGACAGCTTTTAAAAACACATCGAAAATATGTATGTCTAGAAAACAATACCCAAAAATAGTGCTGCTAATATAACTACTCATGGTATTGATGGGTTCATTCACAGGAAAGACAATATGAAAAGAAAAAATCGCCAATACGCGGGCATGTTTCTGGCTACCCTGCGTAATCAGCGCGGTCTCAAGCATCTTTCTCTACTTCAAATTGACTCATGTCACCGATATTTTAAACGAACAGCCAGTGAACATTTCCTAGCGCTACCCAGCGCTAAGATTATGCACCTGCTAACCGTCCAGCTGCAACTTTCAGTGTCTGTTTCCATATTGTTCGTAGAAATGATATAGGGAAGTTCACGTTATTAATCCTTTATATTCAGACAGCGTAAACAGAAATACTTATTTCCACGAAATATTTCATGAAATTGACAATAAAAACAACAATTTCGGACACACTTTACATTCAGTATTTCAATTCCAATGTATGTAAGCAAGGATCTAAATACATTATTCTATTTTAAACTTGCCGTTGTTGATTTATAAATTTCTCTATTTTATTAACTTCATTCACTGTTCTATTCTGTTTTTGTAATTTACCTATGACAAATAGCTTGTCAAATAAATGAATTTTATATTACCGTTGCATATAGTGTGCAACTTTTGTCAATTATTCCTTTTCTGTGCAATTAAACCACAGCAAATGATATATCAAAATAATCAAAAGAAAAAGCATTGATTACGAAAATGCAATAAAAAGTATAAACTTTCTTGAGAGCTAAGCGAATTTATTATATTTATCTTAAAACCTGTTGCTACCAATAAATTCAAATTGCTCTTGAAAGAAAGCGTTTAAAAATTAGTCCAGGAATGTTACAGTAGCTTCCAAATCCGATCATTAGTAAAAATGTTATAAAACCTATTTGAAATCGGTTTTTTGATTATTCAGTCACGAAAGAAAAGCAAAGCGAATTTCAATTATATTCTTGGCGGCATCTTGCCAGGGGAATTATTTCGCATTGTATTGCTTTCTAGCTTTAATAATAAAAAAGTAACCTATGATGCAACACGTTCCGTGGAACACATACAGTGACTCACGGTGAAAATAGTGCAGTGGTATACAATTTGGTAAGAAGCTGAGAATGTTAGCTGAAATAATTATTTGGGAAAAGTAAACTAACTATATTATATTTACTATTCTTGAAATACATTACAAAAATAAAACAAGACTAATTCGAACAGGTTTACGAATTCTAAGCAGATAATATTACAGCGGGTTACATATTCGACATCACAGTGAAAATGATGCACTTACAATAATAACGAGTTAATTATTTTTGAAAGTTGAAACAATATTTAGTTTGGTTTTCTTTAGATTTCATAATTATTTCTAATCTCTTTGGAACAGATTCTACTAACTTATGCGTATAAACTGGCAACATACTGTTCCATTCTTGTAACAAAGCATATCTTAGGTCATTGCTATTGGATATTCAATAACTATGCACTTTCGTCTGAAGAATAAGCCACAATTTTTCGATAATGTTTATGTCAGGTACCAGAGTTGGAGTTTTCACCGTACTGCGACAGTTATATAACAACCATTCTTGAACCACGCGCGTAGAATATTTCGGGTTGTTGTCCTGATAAAATCTACAATCATCTTCTGTGTCAAATTTCTTGGCACTCTACACTAAATTCTGGCTAAGGATTTAGATAGGTTTAAGTACATAAACCTATACCTTCAATAAAATGGTTTGCAACGCCAGCAGTACAAACACAGCTCTAGACCACCACATCATCACATCCATGTTTAACAGTTAGTTTTATGTGTTGCGGTTTTAATTCTTCATTCTTTTTCCTCCACGCATTACCCTTTCCATCTCAGTCAAAAAGATTAAATTTACTCTCACAGAAGAATAAAACAGTTTTCCAGAAGTCGAAATCTTTATTTTGATCCTGTAATGCAAACTGTAAGCGACTTGTTTTATCCTTCTGGTTTTCTCCTGACTATTCGTCCGCGCAAATTGGCACACGTCAGAGTTCCTCGAACTGTTTCTCCATTTACGGTATTTCCCGAAACACGTTTCACCTCCAGGGTTGACTTACGAGCACTTAACAGTAGACTACTTCTGGATTGTCTAATAATCCACTACTCCTCATGTTCGTTAAATATTTCTTTTTGGACGTACATTCGTTCTTCACTCTGATTTTGCGATTATAACGTTGAATAATATGCTGTACCGCAGATGCACTTCTATTTAACATTTTTGCAATTTCCCGTTCACTTTTATTTTTCTTATGGTGAAAAATTACTAATTCGCGCTCTTCCAAAGTTGTCTGTCGACCCATGTTGAACTTCATAGTTGTAAAAGATAAAGAGGTAAAGTACACGTGTATCTACGGACTTTCCCTATTGGAATGAAAATTGTGTACTGGGCTGCATCATTTTCACTGTGATGTTGAATATGTAACCGCTGTAGTGTTATCTGGTTAGAATTTGTAATACCTATTCGAATTAGTCTTGGTTAATTTTTGTAATGTATTTCAAGAACAGTAGATATAATATATTCAACTTAATTTTCCCAAACAATTACTTTTCCAAACATTTTCACTGTGAGTTACTATATTTGTGCATGATATCAAATATTTAGAAATAAGATTTCGTATGTGAAACACCATTAATAGAGTATGACAACACTCTTTCCTCCTATATATGCTCGTTCAACTTGGAATTAACATTGATATCTTATTCTTCTACATCTGGAGGCAAAAGCTTATAAATATTAGTCTCTAACGATAAATTGCACCAACATTAATTAATCTAAAATCTATCACGTATTGAGATAAATTAACATTAAACAATGACGAAGTGTAATACAACGAGAAATTATCGTCACTATACGTAATGGCTCGAAGAGTTATGAACAAATACTGAGAATAGCTTCAGAAATGTAGCGATAATAGTAACCGTTAGCTCTTGGGCGATTCAGTTTTTAAAATCGCTCAAATTAAATTATACCTCACGCCATTTAGAATTAAAAATAATGTTTGTTCATTTTTAGTACTGATCTTCAAAATGTGAGAAATATATTCTATTATTTTCTGCAGAATTTAAGAAGCAGTTCTTTGTGCACAGTGTAACCTTTCCTATTAATCAAACAGTGGGTGTCTCTTCATTTCTATATTGTGCCTAGAAATAATTTAAGAATATTCAAGTTATTAACCGCGAAAGCATATATTTTTTTAATTTTAGATTATACAAAGAAGCTGACACCAGAAGAATTGCATCCTTACTGAAGCACTTACCAGCGATTTTCAAATTAAATAGTTGTTTTGTGATATGTATTGTTATCGGTACTCGAAGTGTAGGTTTTCTTCCCTAGCATGTTGTAGTCAGCAGCAGGTTTTTTTCTTTGGAGGGGAGGGGGGGGGGCGAGTAGGAAAAATTACCTGGTCTTTAACGAACGTTCCCCGCGTTCGTTCCGAGTTTTGAAAAGTTAGCGAATTAGTTGCCTCGAGCGGGCCACGCACCGCTAATCGACGTAAACGAAGGCGGCCACGTTTATACTGAATTAATTCGAAAACCGGTGAAGCGAGAATTAAGTAAAAAAAAACATGCCGGAACATATACGTCCATATATCGTACAGGTATTGGTCGAATTACTAATTACGCGCCCTTTCTCTTTCCCCCTTGCGTTCTCTCAGAAACAGATAAATTAAAAACACCTCAGGTAAAACAACGCATTTGGCGCGTCGGTCAAAGTGTATTCCTGATTAGGGTAAAAGAGTTTCCAGTAGGCGGGGGCGAAGTAGAAGGTCCGGCTTTTTTGCACGAGTATGAAGCGGAAAAAGTAGGTTGTTTGACAGCCGGTTGGTTGAATAGAGGGAAAAGGTAACGTTTTTCCGTATTTTTTGTTTAATTTGAGAACTGGTGAGCGCTAATATTTGTATTTTGTTTTACTTGCACAATCAAAGCATTCAAAATTAATTAATTTTCGGTAGGCGGCTGTTTGCACAAGACAAAGAGTAAAAGTATTTGGAAAGGGATTGATATATACCTGTAGTAGGTAGGTCTACCTGTTTAAATCTTTTTTGATTTAGAAACGGCTTAAAATTGATAAGGTAATTAATTGATCCAATGGAAAATAAATTGACGTCTCCTAATTATTTTCTTCTTAATATTATCATATTAAATGAAAATGGGGATTATACAGGATGAACGACCGTAAGTGGCCAAATAATACTTATCGACTCAAATATGTCAGTTTTTGTTGTAAATACAATTATTTCTGTTCGGGCCAGTTTAACCATTCATCGCACTAATTGCAAGGGAAAATTGAAATTAAAATTTTTAGACGCTATAGTTTTACTGTTACATTACTTTAAATCGTATTTTTTTACGAGTACCAGTATTTCTATACAATTCTTTTATATTGTTAATTGCTTCCACCTTTTCCGATTTGGCTGCTATGTTTTCAGTCCTTCTTCTTTTATTACAACTAGCACTATTCTTCCCTTTTTGTTTAATCTATTCATATTCCATTGTTATAATTGTTTTGTTATTGCATTTACTTAGTTTCATTGTTTTTCTATTCCTTTCCTTCTTCTTATTAAATCGCATATATATTCATACTTCTTTTTTATAGTTCACTTCTACTTCTTCAACTGTTTTATGTATTATTCGTTTGGTGCTTTCCTAGTTGTTATTTATACTGAAATTAATTTTTCTTGACCCTTTTAAGCCTCTGTTCATACTCAACTTTTGCATATTTCTTGCTTTGCAATTTCTGTATCTTACATTTTCTATTTTCTTGTGTTGAGCGCTACCTTTCTTGCTACTTATTTTCATCTCTATTTCTCCCATTAATAAGTGATTGTCAGTGTGTACATCTGGGGTGGGCTTATTTTGTACGTCTAAAACTCTTTCTTTATTTTTTATTAATAATTATGTGGACAATCTGCTTATTCCTCTTTTGGTTTGGTGATAACCAGGTTACCTTGTAACACTTTTTAGGTGTCTTCACAGTGTTCCTCCTATTACCAGTTTATTTTCTAGACATAGCAAGGCTAGTGCTTCCCTATTCTCATTCCTTTTCCTCCTTGCGTGCTTCTTTAGTGTTCTGATTCTTACAACCAATCTTAACAGTCTCTCGCGAGTATAATCACGTCTTCTTAATATTTTTAATATTCCACGGTATTTCTGCTAATTATTCATAGAATTTTCGTTTTTTTCCTTTTCATCCAGTTTAGTTGGCACATAGCTTTGTATAACGGTTATCTTTGTAACAATTGTCTTCATTCTTGGAGTATTCTCTAATATTCGGGACGGGCTTCCATTATATCAAGTGCTTTTCGGTTTCGTTGTTCAAATTTATGCCTACCTCTTTCCTCCTTTTCTCCTCTTCCACAATAAAATACCTTTCACTGATGTTGATCTTTTCTCCAAATCTTGGCCATCTGATTTCGCAACGTCCTAGCATTTCGATATTTAGGATCTCCATTTTTTGAATGCTGTAATGTGTTTATCATTGTTCTAATTTTGCATGTTCCGATTCTTCTCCTCTTTACATGACAATATCGGTTTTGCTTCAGTTGCATTGACGGTTAGGTGTAAACCTATCAGGTTATCAGCCTGTTGCACCCTGGAATCCGCCCTTGTCTCACACTTTTTCCATATTTCCCTGTTCTTTGTTAGTATTGCTGTTGGCTACTCTGTAGTCATAGGTTCTTCTTTCTCTGTTGCTGATTGTTAATATGACTTTTTTTCCGTTTTAAGCAGTTTCTCTTGATTTGGTAGTTATTTCGTTCTCTGCTGCTTTTATTTGCACATTTCAAAGTTATAATCCTTTTAATTGCCTGTTTATTCTTTTGTGTAACTTCCTCAGCATTGTTTATCTGCTTCTGTTTTTCTATTTATTGTCGTATTATATAATCGTTAATGTGCGTTGTTTCAGTTTTCAGGTTTTAATTTAGTCGCTATAGCCTTTCTCTTGCCAATTTCATAATTGAGTTCTATTAAACAAGTTTTTTTTTCTGTTGCTTTTTGGCTAACAGTGTTTAGATATTGCTTCATGAAGTTATTTATTGCTTTTTTCAAGGTGTTCAGTTTAGTTTCACCCCACTTATTATCATATTATTACGTTTGCTTCCGTTTTCTATTAGATCCAAAGAATTTCCAATGATCTTCGCTTTCTCCTTGTTCACTACGCTTCTTTTCTTATTCCAGTTTTCTCGCTTTAATATGCTTATTTCCGTTCTGGTCTGATGTTATTTGTTTCATTATATCATTTTAAGCATTTTATCTTCTTTTGTTTATGGCTTTGTTAGAGTTTTACGTTTTTATAATTCTTTCAAACATATTTCCTGTTTCCTCAATAGCTCTCCTGTTTTTCATCCTTCCTCCGAGCAGAAGTCATCACTATCCATTTCACAGTTTTCTAGATCATGTATCCTCTGCATAATTTACTGGGACTGGTGGTACAGTGCCTTGCACGTTTGGTTATCGGCCTCGGAATGCAGGCTTCGACCCTTCAGAGCTGACTCGGGGTCTTCTGTAGTTTTTCTCACTCCTTGGCGATTGTTGAGAACGAAATAATAACTCAACATTCAACAGTTTTAGAAATTATTGCCTAAATTCTGTGGCAAGACGAAGATGCTGGACTACTAAAGCAAAAAAAGAAAAAATGTGTGAATAGTCAATTGATATAAATTTATAAAATAAAATCTGTAAATTTTCTATAATATATTTTAATAACTAATCAGGAATTGAGTTAGATATACGTTTTCATAGTAAAAAGGTATATATTCTTGGTGTTATAATTTGTCCACTTCATGTGTTTTCTTAAAAAGAAATTCTTTATACTGTTCTGAAAATTTAAAATAAAGAATCTTCACGATATAGTAAATATTGCCTGAGATTTTTCACCATAATACGTGCAATAACGTAACAAACCAATAAGACATTTCTATTAGATTACCTCTGACGTGGCAATACAATTTCTACCCAACACGAGAACAGCTCATTAACTTCATTGGTGGTCAAAACGCAAGTATATTAACAGTCAATCTAATGACCTTGAAATGAGGAAAAAGAGGGAAAGAAACGATAATAAATTTAGCAAAGCTTACGCGATTTGTTAATATCGCGAGTGACGCACACGAATACGATGGCAGGCACGCAATCTACCATTTGTTTCGCCGCTTTACGCTACTCCCTAATTGTTTTTCCTTTCTCTTTTTTCACGTATGTATGTGTGTATACCTTCGTTAATTCGTTAAATAATCACTAGTCGTCATACGTGACAGTTGTAATCAACAGTTGATAATAAAAGAAAATTTGAGGGTTCCAGCATGTAGCAAGAGTGACATCAAATCTACCTCTACATTTTTCTTTTAATTTCTATGCACATGTTATCTTTTGTAATCTCTACAAAATTATTTTTCTTTTATTTTTCAGAATTCTCGAATATTTAAATACCGAAAATCGTTGATGAAGCGCTAAGAATCGAACAGATAATCAAAAATCAAAACGCAAATTTATCGAAGATGTCCGGAAGGTGTAACCATATTGTGATTGACATGACTTATATAGGATTTTCTTCGTATTAAAAGAAAAAAGTTTCTCTAAATAGGAATAAAATTCTTTACATTTAATGATAATTAATAAAGAAAAGGAAACAATCAAGTTTGTTCTTACTTACCTGTAAATATGTGAAAAAGAAATACGAGAAGTGATTAAGGATATTGTATTATTGAGTTTTTGTAATTGTTATTGACCCTGAATCGTTGTTTTGTGAATGAAAAGGTCCTTGCAAGGCCATATACAGCTACCATCACGTTTTATCCCTTATCAAGTAAAAACTGCAATCAATTCCTCATGTCCTTGACGGAATAAAACGAAGATTCTGTACGTGTATATATTTGTTGTATATATTTTTATGTATAATATATTTTTAAGTTTTTATTGTAAATGAAATACGAAAATAAATTTCTGCAAGGCGATTAACTTCTTGTTTTTTTTCAACCTACACTTTCGTATCAGTTTACTTACTTTTTACTAAAGAACCAGAAGTTGTCCTTCTTTCTGCTGCCTACAAATGCAAAATCATACAGTATAAAAATAGATCCAAAAAAGACAAACGAGAGGGATTTACAGTTTTACAGTGTAGCAGAGAATAAAAAGGATTACTTTTGATAACAATTAATACCTATAAAAATGTCAATTAATTACCAGAAACCAAGGAACCGTACGGGGCCACATCACCACAGCTTACTTAGTACAGTGCGAGACGTAGGTATTGGCAATATTAGGACCACATTAAGCGCGTGAATATCGGATAATGTTGAAATAGAATTTACCTTTATGTTATAAAGTGAAACATAAAGTATGTAAAGTATAAATGGGATGTAATAAGATATAGATTAAAAAAAATCAGAAATTAAAAGAATTAGCTAATCTTACTGTCAACCCATTTGTAATGAACTGATTTTTTTTAGTAATTTTCGGTGCAAAAGGTGTTAACTTGTCGATTAAAATCAATATCGCAAAATCTTCCTTCTTGCCGTTCAAAATCACTAATTCCTTCCTTGCACTTTAAGTGCCCTTTTTTTAATTTCTAGTGTATTTTATTTCTTTTTGCGTTGTTGAATTAATAACTTATCGTATTGAAATGCATCGATTATTAAAAACCTATCTACATTCTTAAATTCTTGTGAACGAATCAATAGGAGTACTAGTGTTATATATAGCATATGCCTGACTGGGCAAGGAGAATATCATGGGAGTTGGTTAATATAAATATAAATATGAAACACTTAACTTATTTTCAGCTGTTTTCACGTAATGCAAGTTGGGTAAGATTGGTGAAAAGATTGCAACATTGCGTAGGTTTCCACGTTTGTCTCGATGAGTGATGTTTGCCATTATAATAAAATGTTATATTTTGAGATAGACTATGAAATTAATTAACAGATCTGCAAATGCACCAACACAAATTTGTAAAATCACAGTTTTTTTTGTAACAGCATTACACTTTCTTGATACAAGACCGTTTTTTGCATCCATTATATTATGCAGCAATGTATTTACATTGTCCATCTTTTGTACTGTACAAAGATCCCAGGTTACGTTATGGGGGCAATTAACCATCCACAATATGAAATAGATAGAAAACATTTCCACTGTCCACACTGTTTCTCACCAGGAACTGTTTCTGACAACCAAAGTTGGAAACGTAACTATAGCTAACATATACAAACCCCCATTTGTAAGATAGCCTCAGCCTTCTGTATGATAGAAAATAGATGCCATGTTTCCAATCGGAAAGATGAAATAGGGGCCTTGCCGAACATTTGTATCCACTGATTTTTTCAACATCGTTTATTTACTTATGTTTTTTGTTTATTATTGATGACATGTACTTATTTTCTTTCCTAAAAGCTATATCAATGTGTAAATTCATACAGTATCTTAGCATTTTCCAATTTTCTTATTGCGTCAGATAATCCTTTATAATTGTTGTAATAGTTCTTAGACTTGTTTCATTGGAAATACCTTGAGACCTTGCCTGGTTTTCCTCAATAGCTGCAGCTTGATTATAATTGTATAATCACGGATTTGATTTGCAAATACTGAGAATAATAAAAAGCCTCATTCGACCGTATTCCTCAACGCGTAAGAATTGGCTCTGGTGAATTGGTAATATCGGGATACCGTCTGTGAAATTGTCGGGTTCGTTTGGGAGATTTGGGAAACACCTTTTTAATACTTGCTATTAATGCATCTACCTCTGAAAAACATTGTGGATCAGGCTGCGCTACAAAATGTAAAGCATGAACATTACACGTCATATATAACTCCCCGACAGTCGTCTTTAAGAGAACGACCTGCACGCCGCATTGTGACGGCACTATCACTCACAAACATCGTCAGCGTAGTTAAAAGTTGAAATATTTTCAACGTATCCAAGACTGCCATCGTAATTGCTTTGCCAATACACTTTTATAATCTTTTCCTGGCTAATATCGGTTTAGGAGGTTCTAGTACATAACATGTAAAATGGAATTTTTTTCAGTCTGTCGTTTCGTCAACGTATAACCACAGCTATTTATCTTTTCCTTCAACTTTGTTCTTTTTTTCGATTTCCTCACGCATAGATATTAGACAGTTTCGTAACGTTGTACGAGGTGGATGATCAAATATTCGTAATACACCAATAACTTGTAAAGCTTAACAAACAGAAGATGCAAGGAATTTTTTGCTAGAAGCTTTATCACAGACAAAGCGGTTAATATGAATAGTATGAGGCTGCGGCTGAAATATCTCATCATAACCTATGGGGATGCTCTGCCCCTACACTGAATTTGATTTGTAAATATTTAGAAATTGAGCAATTAAAATAACACGCAACTTAACTTGTAAAATATTACTCATTGGCCTAACACTACCTTAAAATGTTCAATTGAATACAGTTTTTTATTGTTTTGAAATATACATGTGTCAGTGAATGGTCGAAATTATTAAAAATTTATGAAGAACATGACTTTGACAATGATTCAGTGATTTCTAAAAAAGTTTCTAATTTTAAAATTAAAAGAACGACCGAAAAACGTTTAAAGTTGTTGTAATCAATCTGTGTGACCCTTGAAGGTGTTCAGTAATAACTTTTCTATTTATTTTATATAGTTGGAGAATGGAAAAATTCAAAAGCACTTTTTAAAAGTCCTGAAGAGATTATAAAGCTGAGATTTATGAAAAAGTATGAACAAGTTAGGACTCCTTTTCACTTTTTAGCTTACTCGCTTGATTCTGTTATAAATAATTTCTAAATATTATTCTGGAACAGGATTATTACCATTACCTATCAATTTGGAATCCTATCTATTCCACGATGTAATATTACAAAATCTAAATGTACAATGAAGGAAAATCAGAAGAGTGACTGCTCCTGGGGTTCTCTCTCTAATTTTGTAATACTTGCATTTCGATCGTCTTGTTGTAGTCTTCAAAAGTGAAGATCACGACAAGATGATCGAAACGTCGTGTATTACAAAATTTCTACACGGTAGAAAATTCGAGAACCGAAGAGCAGCCAATAACAATGGTCGTGACGATTGAAGACTACTGTAATATCAAAAGAATGCTACAGAAGTATTGGATCAACGTTCCAATTTTGTAGGCAAGTGCTTCTTCTGCGGATGTCCAAAGAATCTTTTTTTTATATATTTTTTAAACATTATCATACAATAGAGGTTTCATAACATTAAAGAAATATTTTTAAGCTTTTGTTAAACTAGTTAATCTTCTGAAGCATTGTTTTGAAAGAAGCGCGTATTTTGTACTAATTTTTCATTTTTTCTTAGCGAAACAAGTAGTTATATGAAAACACGTTACAAAAACTATAAAATATATTACATACATATGATTTCTTGAGATAAAGAAGTTACTTAAATCCCGATTCTATTCAAATGATTTAAATCATCTCAACTGTACTCCCAAATCTCGTAGTTCCGCAAATTGCTTACTTTAGGTCCTAGTCCTTATGAAAATATTCGTCAAGGTATTATGCGGATAATTAAACCCTTTCTCTGCCAAGTCTGGGTGAATCCACATTCGTAGTCGTATTAAGGTGGGTATGTGAAATAAAACATGTACAACGAAATGTAACGAGTTATTAACTTGACATTCCTACGCTGCTAAACTTAATTAATTTCAACTAATCAACTCTCGCTTTGCAAACGTAGGTACGTGTAGACCATATACATATACAGCAACGAATGAACTATACACGGCACAACCAATATTCAAAATAATTAACACCAACGCCTAATTAAGGAGCAATTCGCGTAAGACACACTGGTCAATAACCCCATTTGATTTTAAACCAAATATCTCAACGGAATCAAGTACTGGTATTAATTACTATTTTCTAAGAGATCGTTTGAAGTAAGTAATAAATATATGCAGAATAGAAATTTATAATTAATGAATGTTGGCTTTCGCTTAAAATACAGTTTTGCGATTTTCTAAGTATTTCTTGGCAAGTCAAGAACTCAAGGACCTTAGTTATCTGTCACAATTGCTAATGTTTTTGAATGACCTACAAACAAATACACAAAATCAAGGTTCTATTAACTAGTTCTTCGTAAGTTATTGAGTTGATGGTTTCTAAGATGTCACGTATTGCCTAACTGAATAGTCTTTAAACTTGTTCAAAGATTATATAAATTAGTAGCAAAAAAATGAAATATTAAGAAAAAAGTAAGTATATTCGATATATTTCTTTGCTCGAATTCGATAGAGGAGTTAAGGCGGTGGAAACCGCTATAATCATTTGTGGTATTTACGAACTGAAAAAAGTACAGAACGAAAGCTTCTTTTCTCGTTTCAAAGAGGGCTATTTAGATACAGTTCCCGAACCTAGGAAGACAATCACTCGAGAATTGACCACTGTGATGGATTGTGTCCAATCGACCACAGTACGACATTTGTATTCCATGAGCTCGCTACCATTTTACCCATCAACAATATTGACCGTTTTTATCACGGATTGTTACTGAAGATGAAAAATGGCGCCTTTACGTAAACGTCAAGAGCGGAAAAGAACGGCTTTACCTTAAGAGAAAGACAATCCCCTCAGTCAAGTCGTGTCTTGTAAGCTAATATTTTGCGTCTGGGGGGACAAACAAGGTGTCTGCCATGAATTGCTTCAGGATCATTCTGGCCTATGTCGTTTTGCTTTAATACGAGGAAAAGTCAGTAAGTAGGTTATAAAAAGCTATTATAAAAATACGTTTCAATAAAGTCTCCATTTACATTAATACACTTATGCCATCACTTTATCAATGCCCTAATGCCTGCTGCATAAAAGTGTTTGGGTTGCCGTCTAAATCACGTGCGGACCTCTTGTTGAACATCGTTATTACCCTCGAAATATTTACCGCTTTTTAAGTGGACCAAACAGATGATAGTCGTTTGGGGCTATGTCGGGTCTGTAATCCGGATATTCAACAAGTTCCTACCCTAATCCTGTAATTCTCGCCTGGATCAAGTAACAAGCAACAACAAATCTCTATAGTATAATTCAGCGGTTACGTTCTCTTTTATATTCTGAAAATCAGCTAGAAGCTGGGGATCCCAGAACACGGTAAGCATAACCATACCACCTGACGGTGAAGGAGGATGTTTCCATTGCATCAAAACACGCTTTGCTTCTGGTTGGTACTGGTGCACCCATGACTCATCACACAGCAACAATCTTGTTAAGCATGTCCTTCCCTTCCTCTGCGTACCCATGGAGGTTTTGCAAGGACAAGTCCATTCGAATCCTTCTGTGTTCCTTGGTCAGTTGTCTAGGTATCTACCGTGAGCAAACTTTTAAAAAATTTAAACGATCATGCATCAGTTCGTAGACTAAACCATAATAACACCTTATTACAGTTACTGTACTATCTACTGTTACCTGGCTGTTAGTTCGAATAATCCATTCCATCCATTGAAGTGTTGCATCTGTCGCTATCTGGGCGGCGTAGCCACTTCTCTGATTGTCAACAACTTTCGAGCTTCCTTGGGAGAATTTCTTGACAAAGTCATACACGGATTTACACAACAAAGAGTTTTCACTGTAAATAGGAGACATTTCCATACGGATATCCTTTGCGGGAAGTCCTTTTGCCCAGAAAAAAAAGGCACACCAGCACGCTGTTCTTCCACATCTCTGCCCTTTGAGCATGGTAGCCATTTTAACACTGTGTACGCGCACAGCAACTGTCACTTGAGTATCATAAAGCTGGATTATGGTGACACCTAGTGACAGTTGGGAAATAGCTCACTGCTATTTTCAGCTTGCGGTTGCAAATATCCTGAAAATTTCACCAGACGGATTGAACCAGCAAAACGCGCAGGGCCAGCACAAATAATACACAATCATAATAGGACATTATCCCTAATGTAACGTCAAAATATAATTTCTTTGATTTCCTTGCCTCTCTGCGCTGAACATCACACGATTCCACCTATCCTATCCTGTTCCATTTTTCCTTGCGTACACTATTGCTCATAAGTTTAAAACCATCATGGGAAATCTGTATTAAGGTGTAGTTAAATATAACACAACATATTTTTAATGGAAAGGCATTTGCGAAAGAAATGGAAGTCTTCAAATGTATCGCTTTATCTCAATCCTATACAGGAATTGTGGGACAAACTAGATAGAAAAGTACGCAAGTGAAGTCTAAGTTCAGTAAAGCAATTATGCATGTGCCTTCATTTTAAGTAGATTTTGTCGAAAATATTAAATAGATTAGTACGAAGGATGAAGTTGTGCCAAGCTGTAATAGAACACAGACGTGGATACTTTGCCGAAACAATCTGGTTCTATCCGTAAACATAATTTCGTTTTAGTACTATAATTTGAAACAAATGTTTCTTTTTGCTTTAATGCTCAGTATAAATTTATCAATTTTTAATTTTCTGGAATACGTACTATAAAACAATGTTTGCCCTTCATATTGATAGCCATTTTGGGGGTAGTAGTAAACTGAAGTTTTCTAAACTCAAAGTTATGACACTACTCGGAGTCTAAATCTCATATTTATTTGAATGTATTTCTTTACCATTTTAAAAGTATCTAACGATGTTTACAGGAAGCGGGAAAATAAGTTTACTACGAAATAAATGCAAATTAGTAATCGTCTGCTGTACATTTCCTCTTTCAAAGCTGTACCTGCTTAGTATTTTATTTCGTTTCCTATTTCAGATTACCGTCTTAGAAGTTATGTAATAATTACAGCATCTTCGCATTAAAGTAAACTTTTTCGCGGAAAGTAAACGATTCCCGGACTTGTTTTACTGACAGCTAACTAAGAGAAAGAGTAGGCAACAACGATCGAACTCTATATAAATACGCCATTAATAAAGTTAGATAATTAGCTCGCGTAGTTTTCAATTTAATTATTAATTAAAACCTTGAATAGATAGTTAACAATTTCCTTGCGTGAACGATGGGCGACTGGGAGAGGGAGAGAGAAGGAGAGATAGGGCTTAAAACGAGAGGAGAAAAGCGATAGGAAGAGCGAGAGATAGAGAGCCCCTTTGTGTACCTTAATTAGGCAGAGAGTCGTTTTAAATCCGAACAAGGCTAAAAATTGCGAAAAACCTATAAAATATACACACGCTAGTTCATTATGTCAGATGCTGGTATTTTAACAATGAGAAATGTTACATTGATATCCTGTTCAGCCAACGTAATTAATTCCCCTGAAAAAATTTCGCCGTATTTTTTTATTACAATGGAACGTCGTCCACATTCTCAGCTATATACTTTCCATGTATGTAGTAGCGGATTAATGTTTGTCGCGAGCGTTTGTGTATAGACCACGTCCTATTAGAGAGCGTACAATGCAGTTGCATTCGGGTGCGACTTAAAATTGCATCAAACGCAATTTGTAGTAAAACTGTAACGAATATAATCTTTGTTTTGAAATGTTTTGCATGTGTCAATGTAGTTTATTGTTAACAGCTACAGATGCCTAAAACTGGTATTAATATCTATATTTGTTGCAAAAGGAAACAAACCACAGGCGTACTAATTGTTTTATGTGGTAAATACGATATTAACTAAAGATTGATCTATCTTAAGCGAGGACGACGTTACCAAAAACTTTAACTTAGTATCATTAACTAAATAGTGCTACTAGGGATACAAATTAAGTTGGATTAAGTTTGTTCCTATTGCCTATTAATCGTGTACACGTGTTGTATTCCCATTAATAAAAGAAGAACTGTTTATGGTTTATTATAACAGAGATGTTTTATATAGCAGTATTACAAAGTCTAAGTGGTTGATATGCAGCAAAAGTAATTCTTTAAAACCAGTAAAATAACTGCGGGGAAGGACAAATTCGCAGCATCTGTTCAAATTCTAAACATGAATTACTTCCTCTATTTTTAAAAACATTTTGTTTAGGTGCAACACCAACATCGTCAACTTTCTATTTTATAATGTTATAGTTTTGTAATTCTTCTAAATTATGAGTACGTCTTACTATTACTATTACAAGAAGTCCAAATAAGAAAAATTTCGATAATACGGAATGCCCCTAGTCATGGGTCTATTCTCAAAAATTTTTCTAAGGTCATATATGATTTATATACCATGCCTTCAATTTTCATTTATGTTTGGGAACACTATGGAACAGGAATGCTTTTCGAAAGTCAAACTTTGACTACTGTTATAGTAAAGTCAACATGATACTAAATAATCTAACTGATAAGACAAGTTTTCAATAAATTGACTTTACTATGACAGTTGCCAAGGTTTGACTTTCGAAAAACATTACTATTCCACAGTGTTTTAAATGAAAATCGTCGATTATTCTAAATGAAAATTTAATTGAAGGAATATATACCATGCCTTCAATTAAATTGAACATTCTTCCCAACACATAATTATTTTTCTGCTGATCTGTCGCTTGTTTTTAACCAATGTTAATATTAAAAACCAATGCTAATATTAAGTATGACACCCAATTTTTACTATCACGTCACTTTTCTTTTCGATTTCAAAATACCTGAAAATCGTTAACTAAATGTAGAAAATTCTTAGTTGTTTCAATAATTGTAAGTGAACCTTTAGTCGACAGAGAAAAAGTAATTTTTCTAGCTCTTCACACCAAATTGAGTCTTATGAAGCAATATGTCAAAGCTAGGTTTGCAAGGGGACTGTTTCAAGAACATATGTCAAAAGTTTTGACGACTAAGTTACGAAAACATTGAAGCTAAAATTAGAAATTTAATGATAGATCCAAATTTCATCACCTCTATGAACGAAGATGAGAATGAATCCTGGATATCATTCACTATAGTCGCTAACAATTTTCTTGGAAACAGGCAAGCCCCCAATTACAAAGATCTAGTGAAATCAATTATTAACTTATTACTCGTTATTAACTTCATACTCATCTTGATAGGTTTCCCGAAAATTTAGGTGCTGCAAGCGACGTACAAGAGGAAAAATTTTATCAAGATTTAAAAACCATGAATATTCGGTACCAAGGAAGATAGGACCCTCATATGAACGCCGACTACTATTAGGGTGTTCAAAGAAACTGCCAAACCAAAATATACAATAGAAAGTAGAGCAAACGAAAATGTATTCTCTTATTGTTATTTGTATTCTTACAGGTTCTCTTGTAATATCTTTCATTATTAAAATAGATACTTTTACTATACTCCTGACTCCTACTTAAAAAAATAAATGGAGTATTAAAATTTTATACTTTATTTAAATCTTATCAGTTCTTCAGTAAGAACTTAACCACATTAGTGATTCTTCAAAGAGCATAGTATGGTACAGAGCTACATTTTGACGTGACACGCAAAAACTAATATGATTTTCCGATACCACACATCCAAATTAGTTAAAAAATAAGTCTCATATGGAAGTCAGCAAATATGGTGTTGGACAGTCTTATCAATACATTACAAAGAGTTCAAATAGACCAAACCAAATTCCAGACGTAAAAGGAAAATAGTAATTTAATTCTTAACACAGCCTTATCTCCAATTCAGTGCCATCCCAATTTGAAGCCCAACTGTTATGCTGGTTTCCTAGTTATGAATTCAGATTTCAATGAAACTATGCATCCTAAAATATTATATTACAATTCCTTTTGCATAAACTAGCTATGTATAGGGAACACCTCGACGAAAGTTAACAGATTTTCCAATATAATTGTAGAACGAAGGAAGGGAGAATGAAGGTGGAAGTGCAAAAATTGTGCCATAATTAAGGGCCCTTTAGGATGCGTTATTAACGTATGTATGAAAGTTGTTTGCCTTTCCACTCTATGTAGGGCATCCACATGGGACTTTGCAATATGCAGGTATTCCTAAGGCAAATATCACCACATTCTTAGTTGTATCTAATAAATAATGGGCTTTTGTATGGAGCTTTAATCTAGTAATAATGGTTTTTCCTTCAATAAGTTTATATCGCGTATTTATGTCCAAATATGTTTGTAAAGCTAGTCCTGTTTGTACCGCAGGATGCAATAAGTATTTTCAATAACGTTTCTGTAAATAGCACTTCTCCTTACTTGAAGATCTTTTACCAAATCATTTACAACCTAAGCTGGAAATGCATTTGTTTTTTTCCTTACCAAAGAATATAATTGCACCAAACACCATTATACTAGCTAGTTGGGTACGGGCGGCTCTGTAGACGATCCAGTTACCGTAGCTGCTCCCATGCATGTTTTTACCACCTGATCGGCAAACTCTAATTACCTCCTGAAGTACATCAAAGTGGTTTCGGAGCGGCTGTCGGTTTCACAGAGCCCTACGGCTACCTGGATGGTCAGTGCGCGCACATTGACGTGGAAATATCAAGGGAATCGTACTTATACACGCTCGCAAACGCACACATGAACGATGGACTATGGATATGCGATAGCGGGTAGGGTATCGTCGATTTAATTTACTTCCCTTAATTAATTACTAATAACGTGGGGTTGTCTTAAGCGTCTGTTCTCTAAATTAATATTAAAATTCTAACACGTTTCACCACCAGTCCGTCTCGGCTCTAGTTTTAATGCTAAAATGCAAAACAGAGGGGCGGTTTAAAAGCCATTTTTGTTAGCTAGGTTTAAAATTCATCTTTCCCCTAGCAAAAGATACCATCGCCATTTGCAATTAAATTTCGATGGATATTAACAATAGGAGAACACATGTATTGATAGCAGAGCAACTGTTATTCATTATTAAGCAGTGACTAAGCAACTAGATCAATTCACTTATTAATATTTAACAATTAAAACAGTTAGTGTGATCTTTCCTCTGCATATTAACTTAATGGGCAAGAGAAATTATAATTATCTCGAAGCCGGCGACTTCACACGTCTTTTGCTTATTACTGTACTCATATAATTTGACAAATAATTCAGTCTTGTATAAATATACAACTGAAAAGATAAATTTAACAACCAAATACATGAAAACCTTAAAATGCTTCTGCACACATCTCAGCGTTGTTGATCCTCATCAGTATGGTGAAACCAAAGTCATAACAACATAATGAATTGCGCTCTGATAAACCACCTGTTATGAAGAACAAGTTATTGCCGGGAGTTTATAGCGAAGTTTACGAACGCAGCAGAGGACAATTTCACAATTTGACTCATATCGCTGCAGGAAATAGGACATAGGTGCCCCACGTGGTTTCTGAGACGAAACTACCCTCAGTGGAGTGGCGAAAAAATCATTTCCAGTCAGAATGAAAGCAAAGCGGATACACCATACGACCACTATATTCTGGGACAGTTAGGCTGTATTGTCAATGGACTTCATACCGCAAGCAATAGCAATTAACTCAGTTTCATGCTGCGAAATCCTAAGAATACTACGTCGAGCCTTCAAGAACGAACGGTGTGGAATGTCATATTGCTTCGTGAAAATATAGGAGCATATACCACGGCCCAAACTAGAGATGGTCACCTCTTTTAGTTGGGAAAAATTTGATTATTCGCCAGAACCCGGACCACTCCTTTCGACATCTGGAGATTTCGTGGCAGCTAAATGCTTCGACATGACCAAAGTGAAAATGACCGGGAATAATTGACTATCATTACAGGAGACAGAATTCTATGAGGTGGGTACCTAAAAATTCGTCATTCGTTACGATAGATATTTAAAATGGGTAAGGAAGTTATGTTTAAGAAAATTGATAATTGTATGTATGTTCACAAAATGAATGTTTCTGGAAACTTTCTGTGTGTTTCATTTCTACATACAGTGCCCTTTCGTGCAATAGATTGAATTTGGTTGGAAAACTGCACAGAAAAACTGCTTAAATCAGAATCTGCAGCATATATGATTTTGGAACCAGTGTAAGTAGTATTGCTAACTTGCTCTTCAAATTTTAATTTAATTGTGTTAAAATTACATTAGCTATTCTACTTACATAGTTCGAAATTTCAGATATCGATAATTATACAGTCAAACGGTATTAGAATTTTGGCATAATATCGGCGCACTTATGCAGGCACGCCTCGTCCCAATAAAACCGTGGCATAACAGTGAGAGACAGTTTCGGTAAGTTTGCGTTGTCACCTTATCTCTTGGGCATTTACAGTTAAGTTTAGCATAAATCGAGGTCACGCTGGGGGTTTTCCCGATTGCGGAGATCCGTACCGGGGTATTATTGTCTGTCGCTATCTTTATAGCGGTTCATAACAGCCGGGAAACCACCTACACCGCGATAAGCTTCCAGATAAACGCCGCTAATAGCTACTTGCCCACGAGACAATAAACTATATCGTTTTAAATCGAGTGCGACTGCGACGACAATAGGACTAGAATAATACGACAGTCTTGTTGTGATCCTTCTTGTTTCACATCGAGAATACGAGCAGTGTTCTTTGTCCTTATTAATTCTCATTTTGCCGCGTGCGCTCAAGGATACTGCGAATGCGTGCCGATTTAAAACATATATTTTGGTGGAATAAGTGCATTTTGAAAACCAAAAATTTACAGACAGAATTTTCCAAATATAAATTTATGAATTAGATATTGGAAACACATTTTTCATGTTGTTGGAAAGGAGATGTCAATGTCACGGTAGCTTTTGTTCTAGAGTTATAAAACTTTTGTTATTAAAGTTAAAATGATTCAAATCATTTGACTAAAATCAAAATTTAAATCATGATTTTAATCAAAGTGGTTTTCATCTTAAAATAATCATGATTTCTTCTTGTCACCCAAGAATATATATATATATATATATATATTCATATATATATGATTAATTATTTTACCAAGCAAAATAAAAAAGAATTACATTTTATATTAATTTATTGGCATACGATATATTACCTAAAATATTATCTAAATACAAAGAAGGAGTTCAATAAACATAGAAACCGATAGATTAATGCCCCCATAACCCAGCCTTAATTCAGAATGGACTGGCTCTGATAAAAAAGTCCTTTCGATGTCCGCAGAAGAAGCATTCGCACATCAAACTGAAAGGCTCCTCGAACATACTTCCGAGGTATTCGCCATAGTACCGCATTTACATTTTGGAAACTTTCTTGAGAAAATTGGATGCGATTTATATTATAATATTTAGAAATTATTTCTAAAGCTGAGTTGACAACGAATAAAAGCGAATAAGCGAAAAAGTCTTGTAGCTTGTTCATACCGTTTCACAAGTTTTGTCTTTTATATCCCCTTTAGAATTGTTCCATGCTTCAACTGCATAAAGTAAGCAGACACGTTTTTAATAGATTATGATTTTGATTGTAATTTCCAACGTTACAATTTATTGAAAAGCTGTACATGATTTCCGACGGGATTCGATCATACGACTCCTGTCTTCCAGACAAATGCGTTTCCTGAGACGTCGTAGAGACCGTAGGAACAAATCATTTCTAACTTTCTTACTTCTTAGACATATTTCTGCTGAATTCTAAATATGATTGCTGTATAAAGAAACATGCGGAATTGTTTGCGTTAAAATTATAGTCAGAGGTGCACGTGAAATACATTTAATGACCAGATTTATCTGGACATGTAAAAACTGTTTCGGTTTAAGTAATGATTTCAGCAATCTGAAGTCAATTATTGGATCTGTCCAGGATGAAACCAAGAATTTGAAACAATCCTTGCAACAAATATCTGCACATTCATGCCTTTGGTTCTTAGACACAGAGATTTATTCAAGAAATAGTTGATCACGATTGTACAAAGAATAGCAGTTATTTTTGGATTTATAGAGACTAAATATAACTGTAATGTGCAACACATTGTGACTTGAATTTTATACACCAAATATATTCTGACTTGCAAGGATTTTAAGGTATCTAGACAGAAAATTCGATATAACTGCAGTCGGTCGTGAGCGTCCGATCAAAGTGTCATTCTTAAAGCTCAAATCCAATAGTAAGTGCCATATTCTTCTGGTGTTTGATACCTATTTTCGTATTTGAACACCGGTGCAACTTCAAATTTATGGGGACGCGAAAACAGAGTTGCACAACCGTCAGCAAAATAGTGAAATCAACTTAAAAGTTAAGTACAGGAAATATCAAAAATTGTACTTCCTTTATAAGAAATCTGTTCAACCCTTTTCCAAATGCAGTAGGTATCTAATATCAGAACAATGCACGGTTTGATATCGAAGACTCACATCTTCCTTTCTATCATTTATGAATCATTGCATGAAATATTAATTGCTGAGACTTGCCTGGATAACTCAATCCCCAGTACAGACTTATTTATTTTGTCGTATTAAGTTATTTAACCGGCTAGAGAATTTTCGTTAGTCAACCGGTCTGCCAGTGAGGAATTACTCAGTGCGTCTTCTGAATTTTCCACGACATTTATTTAAGTGATGTAGAATTACATTGTAAGTCCTTGGAGATTTCTCTTCTTGATAAACCAGTCTGTTTATTAAGTGACTTTAGCTTTAATATAATACTATCTTTTGTCAGAGATCTTCTCCGCCTGGATTGATGCGCAGTTCCCTTTGGTTAGTGTAGTCTTCTCTAATATAGAATGTGGTATATCCTTTGAACTTGGTGTTTCCGAAGAACTCTATCATCCTTTACCACACATTAGTCTTTGTTTTGTCTTATTCTTCACATTCTTAATTTTCCTTTCAACAATTCGAACCATTTCAAGGTACAATTCCCGAAAACTAACTACAACAAATTATACACTGACATTTTACGGACAGACTGGCTTTTAATAATACCAATGACGCTATCGACAATCTCTGTAGAACTTCGTACGAGATACTTAATTTTCTTGTGCAGTAATTTTCGATCTACACAAAACTACGATATCCTTGCTAGTTTAACGAATTTTAAAAACATAAAATAGATCTCGATGGAAAGTGAATTTCTTCATAATGAATTTCAATCTGTAAAGCTTCATGGAATTCTGAATATGTCCGTTGCAGTTGTTGCCTTGTAAGTTTAATGTGTTGGTAAAAGGAGCCCTTTATGCTCGTACCTATATCCTAGCCATTCAACTAATTTGCAGGTCTATATTTCACCTTTCAATATTTATAAACGTCTGGATAATAGAAAAAAAAATCACAAGATCCATGAAAGAAGCACATTCCTTAAAACTGCACCATAATAGAAATTCTTTTCCTTTTTAACTTAATCTTTGCGGCCTACAAAAACTGATATACTTTAAATTACACGATGTCAGTTATTTGTAAGCAGGTTATATATAAATATATATATATATATATATATATATATACACATATTGAGACCCGAATAACAAGTATATAATAAGTAATCATTACATATGAGTTAAACCATATATGAGAACATCGAATTGTAAACTACATTACATCCAAACTCGAAAATATGTATTAATGCGAATGCGGATCGCATATGGTCCTCTTTAGTAGAAAACGTTTTCGGCCATCGCCGTAACGCAATTATTGTTTTCGAAAGTCGTTCCCGGGATAAATTTCAACTCATTATATTCTTGTACGCGAAGATAAGTAAATTACACGAAAAACCCCATACCATCGCTTTCGCATACGTTCGCGGTCCACATTCATCTCCACAACGTATAGTTCATAGAATGAAGGCGGTATATGCGACATTCCGTGCCGCCGACGTCGTCGTCAGAAAATGACTAATAAAAGTTTCATCCATTAGCAAACCCGTGATCGCGAGTGATATTTTAATTCGGCTTTTACTTTTAGCTGCTCCAGTTTGAGTAGGTGGTCAATGTTTAATGGATGCCATTATAGGCTTTGAATGTACTACAACCCGTATAAGAAATAAGCGCCAGGGAAAGAGAACGCTATACGTACGCCCAAACCGTCGAGTGAGACGCTGTGCTGCTCGGGGGTTATCACTACAAGTGCTGCTTAGTGCCTGCTAAGTGGTAGAACGCGCGAAGAAAGAAATCCGAGTACCCAAAGAAGAAAAAAAGTACGGATATAGAACGCACTTCGGGTATTATGCAACGAGTTTTATGAGAGTGTTTGGGTGAAACTGATGAGCAAATTTCCTTGAATTTATTGGCGTTGCTCCCAACTTACGTTAAGCAAGAAGAACTAAATTAATCTCTTAGTTTAAATTCTTTCTTGTAGTATGCTTTTAGATAACAACTACTTTTAAAAATTGGATATTTGGCAATCGTTGTTCTCAAACTTTTGTTACGTTACTTTTTTATAGTATTAAAAGGTATTTTTAGTTTTGGTCGGCGTAATTCTCTTTTTTTAATTTAACTCTCCAGAGTTTAGCATTTTTGAGGATATTAACAAAATAAAACTATTTCCTCCGTTCCTTCATATGTTTTTTCTTAGCAATTTTAATGTTTTTAAAGACAGTTGCAGTAGAACCATATAATAAATCTATAACTTAGTTTACTTATTTGTATTAAGCAGATCTTGAATTAGCGGAATGTTCTTCCCGCTAATCATATATCACATCTGTAGAAAGATGAGCTGGTCTTGTCCTTAGATAATACAAATTTTCTTCAAATTTCCGACTAAGTCTCAAAAATCTCCAATCGCGTAATAGGAGAACAGAATTAAAAAAACTTTAAGCGAAAGACCACAAAGAAAAATCCATTAACCATAAAACAAAAACCATAAAGCTATAACCCCTAAAAAGGAAATAATCACCATAACAGAGTTAATGACTGGTATTAATTATAATTTATTGCTTACTGTAAGGGCGGGGATTAAATGAAATAAGATAATTGGCGAAAAAAACTAAAAATACTGTTTAATACGATAGAAAGGGACGTAACACCCTTTCTTATTTTCATACCCTTAGCTATCAAAGCTGCATACACTACTATGTGTTGATTCTTGATGGTCCAGAGAAAGTAACATCAGGCGAGGAAAAAATGACCGTTAAAATGATTTATTATCTAGTAAATGAAATAATAATGATAATCCTTTATTGCCCAACAGCTCAAGAGCCAATTACGGGACAAATTAACAATTCTTAAAAATTATTATTTAAAATTCAAAAAAAAAAAAATCAAATTAAGTTGCCTGCAATAATATTTGCAATAAAAAAAGAAATATCCTGAAATATACAGTATAATAGTACAAGGAAACAAGGAAAAAGGGGTGAGTCACAAAAATGGTTCCAGATCCCGTTTATTTGTGTTTTTCATCATGTCGCTAACGGGTACCTTAACCAACATGTTGGCATTAGCTTTAGGTACTTGAAATTGGTTACAGAAGTGAATATGATGAGTAGGTACTGTAAAGATTTGAAGAGTCGATATTATTTCTTAGGATCTTGCAAAGAAACACTACACTGTTACGCTCACGGCGGTCAGCAATGGATAGAAAATTATACTTCACAAGCTATAATATTCGATACCTCTTTCGGGGTACAGATTGTCTATTCGAAGCTTAGAACGGACGTAGGCATTACACCTAAATCTGAGGATTGCTTGCAGGAGCTCGTGACAAAATCAAGAGTTTTGGAAATAGATTAACACATTGACGAAATATGTTCTGTGAATTAAACAGTTTCTTATCAAATAAAGCACCAAGATCCAAAGTTTTGATATTGCGTGGTATGTCTGCATCAGTGAGTGTTATTGTAGGACTTGTTGTTCAGAGAGAGATAATTGTGTTTGCTCCAAGTATTAATAAGTAGAAGATTCTCTTGTAAATGTTTGCAGTCATAAATGCTACCAACAGTATGAAATATCTTTACATCATCTGCGTATGCTAAGGCGTGAAACGCAAACAGGAATAGTAAATCATTTATACACAAATTGGAGCGAAGCGGTCCAAGATTTGAACCTTGAGAAACACCCGATGTTGGAGAGAGTGGCCTGGAGAGATTACCGTTGTAGTAGACATAACACTTTCTTCCTCTAAGGTAAGGCTCAACCAACGAGAGTATACTCACACCGAAACCAAATCTATCCATTTTTTGTAGCAGATGATAGATTACACGCAATCATTGTTATACTCGAATAAAAATTGGCTAGTCGGTCGTACTCTGGCGTTTTTAATATTTATACTGTATACTGTTCACGTGACTCTTTAGTCAGAATAGTTTCATGTTTCTATGTGTATCTATATGTAATCATTTAATTTTCGCACCATCGTAAATTAAATCTGGAAATTCTCTAATAAAGTTATTGCCTTCATTAGACAATAGTCGCTCTTCCGATCTACGTAATTGTGACATCATTGTACACGACGCCCAAAATTCCGTAACACAATAGTCAACAAATTGTACGAACAATGTAGCTATGAAATATACATATACATATATACATTGTCAGTGAAAGATATTTATTGTCGAACACTGTTCAGCATGCGCCGGAAGCACACCTAATGAATTTCCGCGAGTTTTTGTTATCACTGTGTATAACACTCCCTTGTCTGTAGAGTTCAGCCTTTTGGATTATTTCTTCTAGATCCAAATCAAGTAGTAGTGTACGCCCTACACTATTAGAGCTTCGCAATGCTCTAACATTTGTTCTCTTATTGACATGGTATGTATTACATTTTTATGAAAATGGTAACAATGAAGGAAACGAAGTGAACAAAAAGTAAAGGATAATGGAAACACAAGAATCAGTCAATACAACAACCATAAAAATAGAAATTCAAAAATCAGCAAAACCTTAAATGATAAGTCTTTCTGTTTTTTCTTTCATTTTGTCGTATCGCACGCTATATTATTGTGTAGGACGAGCGTACATGAATACCTAGAGAAGTTTTGTTCCTATCAATGTTAAGGTATTTTGTAGATATTGCAGTGCACCACCGCTTAATAAAAAGTAGTTAAACTTTATAAAAGGGTCAAGACAATTTTAGAAATGATTTGGGCAGCTTTCTTTTCCAGCAGTAGGAGTGTTGTGTGTGCGTTTCCATTGCTCATCTTTTTTCTTTAGCTTCGCAATGAAACTGAATTTGAGCAGCCCTGCTTAAATTACAGTTAAGTAAATACAAGTGTTGTTACATATAATCATTCGGTAACGTGAGTTATTTCTTTTTCTTCTTGTTAATATACTTTTATGCTTATTTCTTTTTAATGTATAACTGGGTTGGGCATAGGCAGAAGTGGACAGGTTTGTCTCGAGCAAGCCTTACCAGACGATTTATTCCCATTTTATGTGCCTTTTGTAGTTGCTTATCATAGGTTTACTAAAGTGTTATATGTGATTCGATAGTCATTTACATGTATTATTTTTAATCTCTTAACTTCGCAATATTACATATAATTAGTAATTATAAAATTCACGTTAAAAGTGAATTTTTATGAAATTCTTGTTCATTAAAAGTTTCACAAATACAACGTTGGTAACACCAAAGAATTGAATTGTCATTGAATAACCAACAGAAATTATTCTAATAAGTAACATTGCTAACATACACCATGCAATTACATTCATTTGATAGTAAGCTTTTCGTAGCAACGTCTCCGTAGAATCTTAAGATAACTAGCTGCTTACCTTCTGTGGCATTTCAAGCTCATCAATATCACTTAGCTCTACAGCGTTTAAAAAAAGTTAAATGGCGCTAAGGAAAGCCAAACAGTACGTCGCGTTCAAATGGTGTATCTGGCTTCCTAGAAGGGTTGCGCTTATATATTAGTGAGACCGCTCTGTAGTATATTCAATTTAATTCGAAGGCGCTCTATGTTTCTGCCGATCTGAAAAGTAGCACACATTTCTCCTCTATTGAAGAAAGGTAATACATCACAAGCCAGTGATTATCGATCCATTTCAGTTCTCTGCAACTTCTTAAATGCATTTGCACATTCCATATGACCTTGTACAAATTTTGTTTGTTGTCATTAAGAGTGGTTTTGAAACCTTTTTACACATTGTGACTGTTTATTATCTATTATAAAATTTAGTTGTTGTATTGTAGGTTCGCGTCTTCTAGTTAGTGGTAAATTTAAATCGGTTTTTATGTACCGAGTTTTTGCATACTGGGACATAGAGGGTGTCACTTAACAAATGTTAGTACTAGAAATTAACCCCTATCTCTAGTTAACCTAAACTCAAGGTTTCAGTGCTAAACGTGTAGTGTTGTAGCTGCAACTAACTGTCGAAGTTGACAAGGTAGTTGAAAAATGGAATTAATCCGAGAACCTTCTATAGTTTTCGAAGGTGATTATTATTATTATATTGATCTCAACAAAGAATGTCCCGCGGAGTTGATTTCTGTTTTTGGAAATGAAGCACCACATCAGTTAACAACTTCTCGTTGGTATGGAGAATTCAAACGTGGACAGAGTAGTCTTACCGACGATCCTAGAGCAGGTACACCAAAAACGGTAGCCATTCGGGGAAACGTCTATGCTGTACACAAGATCATCAACGAAAATCGATATGTGACACATTGCGACATTGAGGTATCATTGAGGATTTCAAGGACCTCAGTACAAAAAAGTGTTGTATGAAGAATTGTGTTTCCCGCTGGATACCTTATATGTTGACCGAAAAACATAAAGCAACAAGTGTAAATTGGTGTCAAAAAGCTCTAGACCGCTCTAAAAACGTCCAGTCGATGCATCGAAAGACACAACTTCACTGTAACAAACGAGTCGAATAACTACTTCCAGAGTTGGTTCAAAGGCATGCAAAAGTGCATTAATTTTCGTGGAGAATACTTCGAAAAATAATAAAGTCTTTGAAAGCTGTGTAGTGCTATATACCAGCTCTATATGCAAAACTTGAAAGACAACCCTCGTACGATGACAGTCAAGTAGCCATGTGATGATTACCTCGAATATTTTCAAAGAAAATTTGACCGAAAAGTATACGCTTTTACAGTTTCAAGTTTCGTTCTTAGCAGATAAAGCCATTTTAGCTTGTATCTATTTCCTTAGGAAGTTACAGCATATACAGTGCATCGTTTCTTTATTATTCGATGAAAGGATTAATAACTATTTAAAAATAATCCTGATGTGTCTACTAAAGTTAAAAAAATGTGAAGGGAGAAATTGAAGAAGGCGCAAGAAACAGGCTGCAACTGAAGCTTGTGGATTTTGCAACTTCTATATTTCTATAGTAGGAAATATAACTTTTTGCTTCTAAAATATGTTTATTTTTAAGTATGGAACATTTTCCTCTACACAAACTGCAAAAAGTATGTTCAAAACTAACGAAACGCTAGTAAATCGATTTTCTATTATCAACAGTGACTCAATACGTTACATCAAGAATTAATTCGGAAAAACATTGTCCCAATAATAAATATTTATTTTGTTCATGCATGTACATATATATATTGTAAATATTTTACACGAAATTCAGCCTTTAGCAGTTTGTTGTAGGTTTTTATTTGAATATTTGATAAACCAAACATTCGCTCTATTCATTCCGAAACTTATTAATAATTGAAAGAGCTTTTTCGAACCACAATCATATTTGACAAAGCATTAAATGAATGCAATTAATATAGTAACACAATAGCGCGCGCCGTTTGTATACGTAGTCGTATGCCAAAAAATCGACCTCTATACGCTCCTTTATGTCATTTAACTCCCTCCAGCCAACCACTCTTCTAATACCAAACATAATACGTAAGCAGCGAATTAAATTAATGAAAGCTCGTGTTGATATTTATGAACATAAATTATGTCTGATGTAAAATTGGACGTGAAAGCCAAATTTTCTAATTCAGAAGGTGGAGAATTTAGCAGCGAGACGAACACGAGAATATCGAAGGTGAAATGGTGAGAAGGAGAGAGGGAATCCGGTCGGAATGGAGGGAAAGGGGCAAAGGAGCCGGGGTAAAGGAAGGAAGGTTTCAGTAGGAGGTTTATGGAGGGTGTGAAGTTTGATATAGGAAAGCGATATCTGGATTACTTTCCTTGATGAGAAATGAAAATCTAAAACGCATTAAGGAAATTGCCATTGCTTTTAAATTAATGTTAATTGCAGCCTGCATCCACTCCGAATCGGAATTGTTATTGAAATTAATGTGTACAGCGACTCCGGAATTTTGGAAGCTTCATTTCGTTTTCTTTTTTCTTCGAAAAATAGAAATAGAAAGACAAACGCAATTAAATGAATAAATAAACGACCGTTTCCTGGAAAATGAATCGAGCTACTGCTCCCTGTCTTAATTTGAAGTAGTAAGTATAACTATTCAGATTATACAGCAATGCGAAGAAAAGACAGAGAATTTCAGTGTAGATAATTTTAATGCAGATATTTTTTAAAAGATGTATTGGACGTTAGTGCCTGACAAAATTAGTGAATGAGAATCTTATGCAGTCATTGTGCCTTAAATTAGGATCACCTCCAATAATCTACAAAATTTGATGTATTGTTTATTATATGAAATTTTATTTTAAGTAATCGCAAGGGGCAGTAACTGTCGTTTGTAGCTCTCAATCTCCTTTATGATACTCGAAAGTATACCATAGCAATAATACAATAAAACTAGTTTATGCGTTACAATAAAAAAATTGAATAAAATTTATATATTTTAATGTACTCCTTTTCTTTAACGACTGTCAATGAAGTGTTAAGATTTTGTATTATTTAATTAACAAGATAAAGGCGCCATTCGAAGCTGACAATTTGACATTAAAAAAATATAGAAACAAAGTTAAACAGCGTTTTATCTTCTTACTTGTCTTTTTTAGTTGGTGGGGTCAAAGTTTATTAAGGAAATCCAAGTAAATATATGCATAAAATTTTTATTTATTTGTATAGGTTATAACTTGGTATTGTGTATTATAATTGCCGGATTATTATGATATACATGTTCGGGAGTTATTTGATTGCTTGCATTTATTTGCTGGCAATAGTTAAATAAGCATTGTCCCTCATAAACCTGAAAGTTAGTTTATCTCCGACCATCGTGCAGTAAAGATAACGTATTCACCGTGTTCAGAAATTAAGATAAACTTCTTATGCTTAAGTAGAAGGACATAACAACGGGAAAGAAAACAAGAATTTTTGTTCTTTTAGAAATAAAAATACACTCTAAGCATGAAATAGTACGAAAAAAGGTGTTTTCCATCAAACAGCGAGAACTATCGAATTAATAAAGGAACATAAATAAATGATAAAATATAAATAAGAAAATATTTCTTGAAGGCACACCTCGCGACAAAGAAATCATATTTCATTTTTAAAGAAAGAAGTGGCAATAAGTTTAATCCTGAAAATAAGAAGGCGGTATCAACCATTTTTAGCGTAAATTGACCAATTTCGTTGTTGCAGCGGCGTAAGAGCAGGCGGGTACACTGTTGTGATGGAAGAACATTTTTTTCTTCATCAAATGACGACGTCAATTCTTCGTGAAATCTAAAAACAACACATTGCGGGTCCCAGAAGACAATAATGTCCTCGTGATTTTTTTGGGGCACGTTCGCTAGGTAAAACCTTCTATTTTAGCAGGCAAGCATTTATACTTTACTTCCTTTACCTTGTCCATGGATTTAGAATCAAGTACAAAGGAATAATGAAATTGTACACTACTTTTGTATTTCCTAATTGCTTTGCGTTATGTATATACTCTGTGTTCAAATTGGGATGCTAACGTTGTTGTTATTAAAACTACAACAAAGCAATAGCCTTTTTCCATATAGTTAATAATGGTGGAACAAAAAGTTCTTGAGATATTCAAAAATTAATACATAAATTTTCTTAACGGAACACCCAGTACATATTTTCACGTTTTAGTAATAACAATGATAACGTTTATTATACAATAGACTTACGAAAACAACTCCAATTATAAAACTGTAGTCGCAAATTTATAAGGCAATAATACGTAATAGGAGTTAAGCCCGTATAACAACAACGACATATATCTGTATACATACATATACATATAATCGGCATTTCTACGCATATGACTTACTAGCGCTTTAATTAAAATATTAGTACGTAATGGAGGGATATAAAAAGGTGTCAACACACTTATGACTATGTTGGGGCACGATAAAACACTTGGCAAAGCAAAGAGGACTAAGGTGATTAATCAATTTGATAAGAAATCTTCTACTAGCTATGATTCTGAAGCAAAGAATGAATATTGTGCCATAATCAATACCAGGAGAAGGATAGAGTTCGATAGACTTATGTAAGACCTACTTAAGAAATCTTTTTTGAACTCTCTCAAGCCATAACAGATGATAGTGAGAATAGCAAATACATACATAGTATCCATTTTGTTCGAAACAGAAATCCAAGCAACTAAGGAATAGATCGCTTCTGTGAGTAAACAAAATGACAATTGCATCTCAAATGTTTTAGAATTAGAGGTACTAGTGTAGACAACTACTGCATGTTTATCAACATTTAATTGTATACTATCAGAAGAACACCAATTGTTGCCATGTTTCTCTGTAGATTTAGAGCAGGGATCTCCAAACTACGCCTCGCGGACCAAAACCAGTGTGCAAGAACCGCTGATTCGGTCCGTGGTTTCCCACAAAATGGCGCTACAGTACTGTAACGTGATTGATATTTGCACGTAGTTCGTAATTACATGCTGTTGTGGTGAGGTTGGGCCTTGGAACTTAGTGGAGGAGTCAGTGCGGCTCTTAGGATAACAAGGTTTCAGACTCCTGCTTTAGAGTATCTGAACTCGAAGTAGTACCACTTTAAGTTTTAAGATTGTCAGCATAATCAAGAACGTTCAGTCAAGGGAATTCGACAGATAGTTGATACATATGTTAAAAAGAACAAGGGAAAATAGATGGAATTCTAAACGAAAGTGTTTAAACCATAATTATCATAAACTAAAAAATAAAAGAACTACAGGCATTTAAGTGTACATTAACACACGACATAAGTAGCCTGTGGCTGAATCTCCTTGTCCTTCCAGTCTACCTATGTGTCCACAATATCTACATGTGTATCAGGTAAAATTCTCGATACGTAGATCTTGCTTATCATAGGAGATACAGTTTCGCTAAAATTAGATGAATTGTTCTGTAGCACAAGAAAAAATAGATAAGTTATAACCCAAATACTCTTTGCAGATCTTCACTAATTCAGTTACGCGAATACGTATTTAAAAAGCAAGTATTCGATTTGCAGAAGGTTCCGTATTTTACGACTTATTACTGAAATTAAAATAGTTTGATAAAATGTATCCATCAAAATTATTTAGCGAAAATCATTATTGTGTAATGACTGCAAGCTCTTTCATATGATTGTTCTTTGCATTCTACACATTTATCACTTCAAGTTTATCTATTAACGTAATTAGTTAATCGAATAAAATGTACGCAACTCTCATTTGCTGCTTAAAAGCGACTAGTCTTCAAAACTTCTCTGCTGTAGCACGTTTTAAGTGCTGCTTCTTAACAGTAATTTCATGCACACCCTTTATTTTCCTAATTAAAACCGAAGTCTATTTACTCCGAGATCTTTAGATTCGCGGAATCGTATTAGTGTCCTCCATTCATGCGTGAGCGTACACGTTTTGTCTTCTAAATTAGCGTTCAGTTGGGCCGCGAAATGAAATGATTTATACACAACCGGTGCTGAATATCTCGACTAATATCGAGTTTTCATGGGGTACGCGCAATTACCTCTAAGCCGGGTATTGTGTGCCCCCCATAACTTCGAATTAATTGACGTTGGTTTCCTCGCAGAAAAAGTAGCCGTTTTAACTAGAGACAGATAGAATCTGATGCGGCACACATGTAAAACACATACACTGGTATTGGAGGCACAAACGAGAGACGATCTTGGCAATGCGGTAATGGTGATAGAGTGAGTAAACCTGTAAGCGGTTAGGAGAGGGCGTACGCGAGAGAGTGAAAGAGATAAGAACACACAGAGGTGCGTAAAGGACGGAGACAGGTCGTGAGGGCGAAAGCGTGAGGAGAAGAAATGAGGTGGAGAGGCGCGGAGGCCGACGCCAAGCAATTAGGTAAAGTAAACGGGAAGACAAAGACCGAATTGGATCGGAGATGCAAATACACATTAGGATAATTGAATATTAGGTGAAGTGAACGTTTTGGACCCCGCCGAGTGTGTAGAACAGACGTGATTAATTAGCTAAATTTGGTTGATTTCTTTTAATTTACCGATTTTTCAAGCAGTTTACTTTTCTTTAGGGGCTATAGATTCGTAATTCCCGTAAATTATATTACTAATTATAGTATACATCTTACATACTTTGCTTTTATCTATAATGATTTTTCAATATAAAACCTTTCTGCATTAGATTTCCGTTTAACATAATAGTAGATGGTAAAGCACACAGCAATTATAAAGGTGTCCATGTCAATTTCCCATGACCAGCATATATCTTATACAGCGCACTCATTGGCGGAGATGATATATTTCGCGGTTGGACATACCCGAAGTCGGGATTCATACGCGTATGGTTAGTATGTACGTGAATGTCGGATTAGATTGATGATGGTAAATCGACGGTATTCTTTGTTATGTTTGACGAGTGTTAAGAGATTTCTTAGGCGATTTCCGACATTAGAATACACTGGTACTATTATGTGAAGTACTAGAATATTATAGAAAATAAACGCGGAGAGGATGGTAGAAGCTGTATAAAATACCTTTGGGAAATTTAATATATCGGCAACCCAACTTGTAATGTTGGTTACAGATGGGGATTCGAACATGATTAAAGCTGAAAAGTTACCAAAACAATCTTATCCTCAATTGCTTCATGTAACCTGTAAGGTGTTTCCTCCATGCATGTCGTCTTGTAGTGTCAAAAGTAGATCAATTTATAGTTTCTACAAAAAAGTGGCTTAAAGTTGTTTTATATTATGAGAAACTTTTACACATTATTAAACCTTGTATCTTAAATTTAAATCTGCAAGAAACCCAAACAATTTCAGTAAGCCAGCGGCTAGTTTCAGATATCGAATTCCATACTTAAATAGAGCAAATTTTCGAAAATTATTCAATTCCTTGAGATACTATTTCCAAATTATAAAACACCAAGCTACCATTACATGAAACATTAAATACACTAGATTATTCTAAAGACCCGTTAGAAGATCTATTGGAACATTAACAACCGATAAATTGTGAGCGGTTATAAGTAAGAACTCACAAACTGTAGTGCGTATAGGCAAAAGTTTAACTGAGAATCAAGAGTACGAATATGATGCGAACGATCTTTTTTAAATTCGTGAACACCACATCATTAGACGCATAACACTCCTTTCCCAAATACACCAACATGTTTTCACCTCGCCATAGGGATATAGCTGGGTCAGCACTGGAACGCGTTCTAATGACACAATATTAGAGCGAATTTTTGTGTCACTCTACATCAACAACACAATCACACTGAAATAGTAAGTAATTACATTCATTATATTAAATATTGATAGTAACCGAGCCGTAAGCTACTGCGAAAATACTCATTTCTGCAGCTCTACTAGTGAGTGGTGTATCACATTTATTAGAAAAAAAAATGATAAAACATCTAATTTTAAAATTTACCACTTTGCTAACAAAAGTTTACGTTTCAATGACGTAGATTGTAAACTTTTAACAGTTCTAAATCTTTCAACACATAAATAACCCTTGATTCTACTACTACTTTCGAGGTATTGTTCGGTCATTGGCCTATTCACATTTAATTTTGTACTATTTCACTTACCGTATTCTATTTCTTATCTGCTAGATTTTATTTTAGTTTATTCTTTTGACACATTAATTTAAATTTTTATTTAATATTCAATTTTTACATTTAGTGATATAATAAAAACCTTATCCAGAGTACCTATAAGTAAAAAAAATTGTGCTTGTCCTCACTGACTTGTTTGTATTGGCATTGATAACTTTTAATTGTTTTGTTCTGTCCAATTTTGCAATTATTTTAATAGTTTTGTTTAATTTTATTATTACTATTTCCTCATTGCTGTGATGTTTCTTGTGATTACGTTGGAAATCTGGTTTACTTTATAGTCTTTCTTTAATATCGTTTTTACTATATTTTTTATTAATTTTGCCGTCACTTAACTATCCATGTCTGGACGTGAAGATCTCTAAACTCGCTATACGAAAGCAGCCGCTCTAGTATTAGTTAAAGAACTTCAGATTTTAGTCCTCTTTATTTCACCTACTTCTTATATTGAACTCACACCAAGTCAACAACATTCCATCAAAAAATAGTTTTCTGCAGACGAGCTAAGCATCATTCTAGAAAAAAGACAAATACAATTATTCACATGAGGCCGTTTGGAAAATGATTCACCTCTGTTAAATTTTTAAGCGTTCATCTGTATGAAACTCCCAATTGGAAAAAAACTGTCATCAATAATTCACCACGTCCTCTACGATTTGTATACTATAGTCTGCTTCAATCAAATATATCATATGCCATATTGAATTAGCGTCGCATTAACAAAACATTCTCTCTATAACTTAATGTACAAGACTGATAGTCAGAGTTGGAATGACTGCAAGGACTCGTTTAGATCATTGGAACTTCTTATAATTCCATGCTTGTGCATTTTTAAATGTAAGTGGTGTAAGACCAAGTGTAAATAAATACACACTTAGTTCTATGATTCATGATTATTACAGTACCCCATCTAACCTTCATGGTTTAGCAAAAACAGAGCAAACTATTATATTATTACGTATAGTAACATCATCCCTGTTAGAAATTTACCGATGTTATTGTTTAAAATACTAAAAGATGTCTAATATTCAGAGCTTTCTATCCTCTTGGTGAATATTCACATAGTAATAGTTGTGGTCTGTCTTTATTCATTTAAATTTATAACACTATTTTTCTCTTCTCTTGACTTGTAGTAAACAGTAATACAATGTACTAACACCAAATTATTATTAATATTATTATTGATTAAGCTTGATCATTAGCATTTCTATAAAATGCTAGATGAACTGCAGCGAAAATTTTTCAGAGATTTCCAAAGAGTGTGGTAATGATTAAATCCTAATTCTTTAATGAAAAGAACAATGTTATATGCTGTTGTAGGCTGCCGGGGTATTCGTTTTCTTCAAAAGAATTTAGGTTTCCGGAGTGAAATGGCGTCATTGAGTCTGTCGACGTTTCGCTGTCAGTTGCGTGGAGCTTTTCCTCGGCTGCTGCGTGTCGTAACACTGCTTTCAAAAGAATGACCTATGTAACTACAAAACTGTTCAGAAGAGAACAATGTTCTTTTCTAATCGACAACATCTTCAACTATCCTGAAAAAAAAATCCAGAAGTTAAAAAAGCAACCTTAATCTTCTGAAAAGAAGTACGTTACTTAAAAGGTTTGGCTTCTTACGGTAATATTAGAAGCTGCGAAAATTTAATCACGAACATATTGTGAATAGTTTTCAATTGCAATGTATTCTTACTATACGAAATAAGAAAAAAGGTCATATATCAATTTCTTAATGAACTCCTCCATGTATTTCTTGTTCATCTTAGCATTTTTTAACGCCCGAAGTAATATATCCTTCAAACTCGTGTTTAAAGCGCGCAAAAACTACGTTGATTAAGTTGATCGATTCGACGGTGTTAGTAAACTAACAAATCGGACGATCGAACTATCGGTAGATTAGCAGCAAGCCAAATTCAAAGGAGTTTTGACGTAAGTACACGAAGACGTCTCCACGTTCACGTGAAATGGGGTGTAGCAGTTACAACATTGGCTTGTAGACCCGGAAAGAACTGTTCCATATCAGAGAGAGGCACTCAACTTAATGAAACGAGTAATCCTGGAGCAGCCCTCCGCCTAATCCATCTCGATGCATTCCTTTACGTTTTAATATTCATCTGAAACACTTGAAACTTATCCGGACTGTGACAATTGCGGGGAATAGCACTCACGCTAACTACGTAGGTGTCGCTGGAGATGCGAGGATTCTTCTCGTTTCTTATGTTCTTGATCTCGTACATTGTGTCTTCGCTTATATACCATCCATACATACACACGTACAGCGAAAGTATATCTGCAGTATATCCGGAAAATTATGACGAACAGCAGAACTGTATTTATTTCGCATGGTTTTCACGAAACAAACCAGAACGTTTCGTTTTTGCACTATTTTTAATTGGAAGTAATTGTAAGTGCAACTCACACTCTGTATGCGTATTGGATGGCCGTCCAGAACGTTTGTGAAGATGAAAGCATATCATCGATGGTAGTATGGTTTACTTCTAATTTAAAAAATATTTGAAATTTCCAGGCTTTATAAAATTTCTGTTATGGTGTGGTGATTTTTTTTTGAAGAAATAAATAAATAAAAAAATAGGCAAGACAAATACGTTAGAAAAAAAATCATCGAACATATGATGAATCTGACAATTAACAGCTCTTCTCAGGACTACCCTGAAGACGAAGTAGACAATTAGCTAAAACGTTGGACTATATAAGTTCAACAAACGACGGAAATAGCCCAAACAACAGTTCTATTTATTGTGATAATTAGTCCCGGCAGAGAGGGGCAAGTTACAGTGCCGTGCGGAGAACAACCTGGAGGGGTAAAGCGCGCGGCCCGAAGTATTATTCGACTGGTCGTTGTGCGTGCTTGTCAGTACATACATATGTAGTTAGGAAATGTCACATTGAGATACGTTTTGGAAACAGCGTATTTCGAATAAGCTAGAAAATGTAATAGCGAGTATGCCGAATTTAGAATATGAACGCAATAAAATTAAATGTGTAAAGTGCGACAAATATTTGACGTGTACCAGCAAGTGGAAGTGCGAACGCCACCTAAAAAGTATAAAACACTGTTGTGCAATCTGTGGCAAACGCTACAGCGTACACTTGATATTTGATGTAGGTATTTGTTACATTCTAAGTAATGTACGGTTCACTTTACTAGACCAACAAGCATTTGTATCGTTCTGGAGCAAGTATTTGTATTATACATAACCAAGTCGGACGTCGTTAAGAAAGCTATGCGATTTGTTCATGACAATGTTGAAAGAAGAATTAAAGCAGAATTGAACGATAAAGAATTGTAGTTATGTGTGAACGAAACAACAGATCGAAAAAAACATTCTGTGGTGAATGTCATACGCATGTACGTACAAAGGAAGTGCTTGAACCACCATCCCCTATCTCACTTACTTCCAAAAGAGTTGCAAAATATACTAGTGATGAAATTTTAAAAGTAGAGACATTGAACAAATTTGAAGTTTCAACAACCCAGGCTTTAATGTTTGTGAGTGACGGGTGCTGCAAACATGCATTCATTAGGCCAATCTCTTAAAGAAGAGAGAGAGTGAGAATCTGTTACATGTAACATGTAAAATCCATGATTTAAACCTTGTGGCACAATTGATCCCTAATGTTATCCAGGAGTAAATGCTTTACTAGCACTACATGGTTAAAGGCTGCGAACATTTTGATGATGAAAAGAAGGTAGTTATACAATTCGATCCCAGACACGCCAAAACTATCAAGAAAATGTTTCAAGATAGTCAGCCAAGATGTGATTTAGAAAATATTCGCAAGAACTACTCTGGACTAGCGGAGGGAATTGAAAAAGTACATGATGATTCGATGTCGGTCGTGGATTCTGTTCAAACAGTAGATGATATTCATTATGTGCGATGGAAGACGAAAAAAATGTGTAATACGAAAATTTGTAAGTGTTATTGATAAGGATTCAGATTTTCTCACACTGTGAACTGAAACAAGTGTGAAAACATATTTAATGATTCTAATATTTAAGAGATGCCACCCATTTAGTGATTTAGTGGAGACTTCTTAAAACAGCAAGAACAGAAGTCCTGCGCCCGCATCGCCTATGCTCACTGATGAAGGTCACGATCATAAATGAAGCGAGTACGTAAACGTTACTGAATACTCGCCTTGATACGGCCGTTCAACCCCTTCACGTTGTTCTCGGCACTGCACTGTAACTTGCCCCACTTTCCTGAGACTAGTGAAAATCCATCGTTAACAATATCACGTCAAGAGTTGTTGAGAGTTACAAACAAAAAAGAGAATGCTTAAAAATATTACAGTATGGCTGATTTCCTTGTCTTTCAGCGTAGCTATTTGCAAATAAATCGAGCTTAATCATCTTAGAATTTGTAGGTGAATATCGTTCTAGTAGTATGAAAATAAACCGAATAACAATAAATTCAAATGACATTAATGTCTTTAAAAAGGTTTTTTTTTCTAAATTGATGTCGTTCTCCTCATATAACGTAGTAAACTGATCAAGAAAACTATTGTGTACGGTACAACAATTCTCATTCATCGCACGCTCAATAAACTTAATTGGACGTCGTCATTATCGGACCACAATACCGTACCATATAAATAAATATTGCAGATAGACAACGGTAACCAGTTAAGGACAGAGCAGAGGAAGGGGGCATCGTTCATCGCTGCAGCAGCGGCGCGAACCGAAAACGGAACGGTGTAGGAAACGGGCGATATGTCAGTGGGCGCGGCGGCGCTACTTCGCGTGAATTTAGTCAAATTGCGAGTGCCCGTGGTGAGGGACGACTTCCCTAATTAACTGGTAAACTTTCATGGCTCCCTTGCATCGAGGGCTAATTAATGTAGGGGCTCTTTCGTGGCGGTGGCGGCGATGGTGGTGGTGGTTGTGACGCCGCTTAACCTAGCCCGTCGCGGAATAAGTAACGCTCAGTGTAAAACGGGCGACTTCGGGCTCCGGGTCCCAGAGAATATATACAAGTAAATTAATACGGGAGCCCGGAGTGCGGGAATTCATAAATCTTCGGGACTTAGCGTGCGCAAGGACACGCTTGATGAATTAAATGGACCGAACTGAGGTTAACTTAGACTTATTCGAAAGCTAATTTCAGATGAAAGTCCCGAATGTTTCTCTGGTAATTAATTGCATGTTTCGACTTGTTCCTTTCTCTCGTGCGTTTTCTTTCCTTTTCTAATTACCTTTTAGGCGAGCTGCTTTTCATTTTTTTTTTCGTAATTATTAGAAATTTAAGTGAAAAAATTTCAGTCTTCCACGTTATATTCCTCCCGTTTAATTACGAATTTTCACTCTACTGGAAAAGATCAACAAAACAACAGATGATAAAGAATATGCAATGCTACATCAGTTACAGGATTTTTTTAATTCGAAATTGTAATTAGGTCCTTTGTAATAAACTATAGCTTACTGTTAGTCAAGAAGCTTGTCGATATTGCAAATCAATATGCAGCGCCTTCGAACAAGAAATAGCTTTGATCATTTAAATAACGGGTGTGGTTATAAATATTATCATTTATTTAATTTTCGATACAATGGATAAAGCAAATAAAATATATGATGTTTTTCAAGATCTGTTGAGTCTGAAACATTTCTAACATCTAATATAAAAGTATGGAAATATTATGAGAAGAAGAACTCAGCAGGCACTTGTACACCAACCTATTTATTTGACAGTTAATATTGACCAACAAAATACATAGTTAGTTTCGTAAATCGAGGAAGGTATCTGTAATGTTTTGTAAGGGTAATTGCAAACATTTATGTTTGGTACAGCTCGCATTCTATGGTTAATTTATATTTTTTTCTTACCTATCTAAGGATATCATCTTATAAATATTAAGATGAAATAATAAATATTACAATTATAAAATAAAAATAAATGAAAGATTTACTTTATCATTTATAGCAGACATTTAAGGATTTTACTTCTTAGCGTCTAACAGCAATCTAACGTAGTAGGATTTCATTTTTCTTGATACCATTGCGTAAGTTTGTGCAGATTTAGAATGTTTCTCTTAAATTAACATTTTACGCAAGCGTTTTATCAAGAAAATTGTATAATCTATGGAAATGCAAGGATTTTTATTATTATTATTATTATGTAACCATAGTAACTTTACAGAAATATCTACATAATTTCCTTGTTGGGGCTGTATTTGACAGCCAGAGATAAGTATGTCTGCGGTAGAATATTTTGGAAAACGATTCATTACATTTACGTCTCCAATTAAGAGATTTCTTTGCCAAAGAAATAAACCAAGAGGTTCTGCTAGTATTTTAGCTAGGTGCAGGGCTCTAAGCAACTGATTTTACATTCAGTAATTTCCAGAATTAGGATTAATTTTCGAGCTTTATCAATGCAAGAATAACAATATCTGCCACATTGTTTTTTTCACAGTATCATTATTGCAAAGCATAAACTTGAATTCGACAATATTACGTACATTCCTCTTAATTTTTCACTTGCACACAAATGCGCTCAAACTATGGAATATACCTTTTTTATTTTTTTCCTTGTTATAAAATTACCACATCTACAACAAAAAGATGTCTGGATTTCTTTTAGAACATCACAACACCAACAAACAATTACGTATAAATGAAAAGTGTGGAATATAAAACTGTTAAAAAGTCAATCAATATTCAAACTGATTGTCCATTACATTTGGTGATCTACATGTTTTAGAATACTTGTTCTAGCATCCATGAACTACCAAAACCGCAATATTCTTACTCACTAGGAAACTTGATTAAGGATAACACTTTATTATTTTGAACATTTTCACGAAAAAAATCTGTAGTGTTAAACGTAGATTCTAAGGAGACGATTGCTCTCAAGGAAAGCAATACTTCAAGATCCTGAAATTGGCAAACTGTTTTTATAAATTGTTCAAAACAATTACAAGACATTAGTGCTATTAGTGAAGACACTGAAGATACTGAACATTGTACATACACAGATATATGACCATTAAGAGACCCAAAGAATTATAGTATTCTGACAAAGTTTAACAGTGTTTCAAAAAAAGGTGAGAGTTTACCAGATTGGAACGCACGTATGTGTATTGTCTCTGCATTGACGGATTACTTTAATTATGGCAATGTTATATCGCACTTTCTCATCATAGTGAGCATCGCTCGTCATAACAACTATGGAAATATCTCGTACAGGTTGCAGATGTGCAACCGAGATTACTCTCTTGATAGCGTTCAGAAGAGTACCTGTTTCAAAAATTAAGACCTACAACCAGGTGCTTATTATTATTTGGTACTGCACATTGCTTCAGTTACAACTAACGAAAACAAACCTAATGTAGAGCATATTATGAAGAACGCGTACTTCATAATTATTGTATAATAATTAAGACAATATTTGATGAGATGGTGCAACAATGTAATATTACACAGGAACTAAAACTAATCCGAGAAAACAAGCTGCATATTACATATTAAGATTAAATAAGTTAAAGAAATCTGACCAACCAAAGAAGTGTAATACTATTCCCTAATATTACTGTGAATTTTAGTCTAAGCCAGGACTTCTTCAGCTGTGACAATACCTGCTATTGATAGAATTTTATATTCTAGGTTACTGAGGGTCCGTAACAATCAGATTGAAGAAAGGAACTATGATGGACAAAGGACTAAAAACTGCTGACCTAAACCATTGACCGCTTATTAATTATCACTATTCAAATAGAAATAAGATAAAACTTAACATGGATAGGTAGTACGGAAAATACGTAAATTTCCAAAAGATCAAATGTGTGCAAATGTAGCTGTTGGCTTAGTTACAGATTTTACATTTCACCTACATTTATCTTGATGTAGATGTAGTCGGTATTGGGTGGGAACTCAACCCACTTTTACAATTGCAAACTGTAGTGTAACATATTACTAATAGCTAGCTTTTCAGGAGTCAAGATCGATTAATAACAATGATCATCAAAAATTTTTGTGTGCCAATATATATTAAGATAACTTTTTCTTTTTTAAAATATCTATATACGTACATATATATATTGCATTATTATTTAATTCAATGAATCAATTAGGTTTCACGAAGGTAATTGTCAAATCCATTACGCCTTTACACCGGTTGTTTCAAACACACCTAAAGCATAAACTAAAAGGTCATGACCACTTGACATTGTTTACGCCGTCCAATAAAAGTTTAAACAGTCAGGTACTCAAAATAGGTATGCCGCATTTGACGCATTCGAATGTGGCTGAGTAGGAAGTGAGAAGCATAAAATTACGTAATCTTAATGGATATTTTATTGAACGGAGTGACATTAACATAGAGCTTATCCAAAATAGGAGATAGTATCGAACCCAACTAATGGCAACAATATCATCCGAGGATTACAGTTAATGAATCCTTTTTGTGTTCTACTTCCTTTATATTAATTATTTGCTGAAAAGCTAATATATCTAAAGTATTAATTGAATATTATACGAACTACATCCAGGTACGTATTTTTATTGCCTTCAGTAATCAAGTACTATAGTGAAAGGTTGTATTTGGTTGATTATGTACATTTTGCACTAAAAGTGTATATATTTTTTTTCTAATCGTTTACTTGAGATTGTCGCAGCGAAACGTCGTCATCCTATCGATTGTTTGAGGGAAAGGTTTAGCCATTTTTATTGTATTACCTTCGGCATGCCATTGTTGGCACGCTAGGTACTGTTACACCCACATCTATTTGTATTATTAAAAATAAGCTGACGGTTTTATTATGACTATAAAATTTGTTAATTTATTGCCATTGCCGTCGTTAAATAGAATTGCTGCTTTCGAATATACAAAAGAAAGATGCAATATTTGCATTTATTTTTAATGCGGTTTAAAAGTTATGTGATTGAAATCAGCGGTAAGGTTAAATATATTCAGCACTTCTTTAGCTATCTTAACCGCTACTTGTTTCTTGCAAATATGTAGTATTTCAAAGCTGATTATTGGCTACTGTATTCAACTTGAGTTTTCCGTTAGGAACAACGCATACGTAAATTAGCAGTTTTTTTCAAACGGCAACCCTGTTCAGTTTGTTCTCTTGATATTGATGCTTGTCTATGCTTACCATTTCACTATGGAACGACACAAGCTTTAACAACGTTTATAAATCGTTCGGATGTGTCATTAAATCTCACAATCAATAGAGGTTACCTTACATATATTAGATTTAATTGTCGAAAAATAATTGAATATCTTCCAAGATTGTTTTAACGAGCGTCGCAGATTCATGAGGACCTTGGAAGTAATCCGGAATTTTATAAGAAAATCATCTACAGCGCCGAAATTCACTTTTAACTCAGCTACCATATCCGACACGAAAATTAGCCAGAAATTCACTTGATCTAATTACATGGTGTGCACTTCATGCTGGAATAGTCGTTGGATGCTGGTAATTGCGTTACTGTGAGTGTAAATCATTATCACTCAATCGTATAGTTTTAATAAGATGGGGCTACTTTCTACACTACCAATAAAATAATTCGCTTATTTCAAGAGAAGTTTGGTCAACTGATTATTTCCAGAAATGGGTCAGTCAATTTTCCTTCTTGTTGTTCCGACTTAGCACTCCCAGATTTCTCTCTGTGGGATTAAGTTATTGGTTTACGCCAACAAATCAGCAACGTTACATGACTGGGAAACCAACGTGAACGCGTCATTGCTGGTATTTGCCTTACTTTATGTAAGAAAATCGTGAGAAATTACTTTCAGCGAGTTCCTTCCTGTTAGCACTTCAATGGAAAACACTTCAACGATGTGTTTTATCAATAACGCAAAATGAAAATAATTTTAAATTTTTCGCAATACCTCCGTTTTATTTCACAAATAAAATGGGTTGCTTTTAATAAAGATCCATTTGTGTACAACGTGTATGTCCAAAGTCAATGATCGTCTGTTCATTTATCTTGTTATTTGTAAACTAATGTAGGTCAAAATTAAGTATGTACAAATTTTGTTTTGCCTAATGAAGTAATTTGACGTGCTACGCACTTGCATTCAATCAAAAGCAGAGATGACTTTCTAGCTGCTTATATTCCGAAACTGTATGTATATATGTACATATGTTCACTACCGTTCATAAGTTTAGTCGCAGCTAATATATTGTATTTCACTACTTTACAAATATTTATGGAAATTGTATTCATAACGATAAGACTTATTTACAAAATCCATTCATACACGAAAACAATGTATCCTGTATTAAGTTCTATGATGGCAATAAAGCAATAATGCATTAATAGTAGGAAATTGGGAATGAATGTGTTATGAAATAGAATTTGGGAGAGGTACTAAATCATCCATCTGGCTTATAATAAACTGCATATTCAGTATGCATCCAGTATATTGCCGAGATACTGGAGACGTGTGTGATTGCGTTAGAAAGATCCTATTTCATATTGTTACTTTATTTATTTAATCAAAAATAACTTTCAATGGCGTTTGGAAAACGAAGAATAACAAAAGGCTGGTAGTAAAGCGGCTAATACTTTATTATAATTATTTGATAGGATTCATACGCCAGTGCCTGCAGTCACTGCGACCTGCAAAATCTATTGCAATAATGCCTTAAATATGACTAGAATATTTCTTTTAATGAACCTTAGTTACTCTAGGACAAGTATGGGGAGCCCTTGACATGTTGCGGGCCAAACTTCAGTGTGCAAATACGCTAGCGAGCCGCGTTTTAACCCCATCGATCTTCCTCATTTGGAGTGAGTATGAGTAAGTGGTGTAATATTTTTTAATTGGGCTTTTCAAAATATCCACATATGCTCTAGGATATAGGTACATTAGCTCTTGACGTGATATTGTTGACGATGGGTGATAATAAGAGTTGTTGTTTGGACAATTTTCATCACTTTTGGATTATCTAAGTTCCACAAACGATGGAGATATCCCAAACAACAACTCTAATTACTTTTAATTTAGTTCAGAAAGTGAGAAGAATTTGTGTCCTAGGCATATGTATGTACATAATATGTATTCTGTAGCTTCTAGTTGTTCCTGCGGTAGTTCAAGTCTCAACTGCAATACGAGCTCAACGAAAGGGTGAAACTATTAGTTAATAATTTGTTAATAGTCCACCGATTGTAACCTGTAAAAGAATCCTTTTGCGTGACACGTATGGATATTAGACTTTCTCGTTATTGACTGCTTCGGGTATCAAACTAACATCGCTGAAATCCACACAACCTTCAAAATTTATCAAAGGGTTACAGCAGGTCGCGTAAAATTATTTTTTACTTTTATACAAGATTCACATAGAAACTAGCAAAATAATTACTATAGAAAAGGGTTACTGTTAATTATAGTGACACTCTTATCAGCATGTAGGAACATTCTCTTACCTTTAGTAAGTACGATTTGTTTTGCCTACACAAGATTTGTATGGATATGGCTTTAATTACTGTTAAAGTTAAAAGTGCGTTGTTGAAATCTTAAGTGAGACTTTAGAGCTTGTTTTTAGTGTCAGAGAAAATTATTACAATTTATTTTTGTTTCATACGTTGGCTATAGTTTTAAAAAGCCAATATAAAAGATTATAAAAAGCAAATAAATTTGTTTTAGAAATCAGATGTGACTGCAGTGTTGCTGCTGACTTGTCATAAATTCCACGAATTGTAGCCAATACCTAAAACGTGCAAACCAAAAAAAGAAAATTAAAGACTATAGCTTTTTTATAGATTTTCTTTTTAGTTTAGTTTTTATTTTTTACATAAAATAGAAAATCTTTTAAGATCCATGGGATTTACAGAGATGTAACAATAAACTCTGATTTTCTCTACAGTGGCCCGCTGTACATCACGTATCAGTTGACTAAATGGTTAGACTTGTTGATACTGTATTAACAGTGGATCCGTTTTAGAATGAAATATACGATACAGAAATACAGGTAAATTAATGTTTACTTTGGAGGTTATTAATCTGTTCCCAAAATTAATTTTCCCAGCATCATATTAACTTCTTCATGTCGATGGCTTAAAACTTTCGCATCTTTTTCATGTTCCTTTACAATCTGTTGTTTCCCTTTTATAAAAATTGGCGAAACAAGTAGCCGGAACGATTTACGACCTAACTTGTAATATTTTCTCATGTCATGATCGTAAATAAGAAAACGTAGTATAGAGGAACAGCGACACACACATACACACGAAAAGGAGATCAATATTGGCGTGTTGTCCTCATTCCAGCTGGATGACAGGACAAATTGAGACGTGGACGTAAATATAGTTCCGTAATGGGTGCTGCTGGTGAAATTAGATTTTTTTATCACTGTTATAAAAAGGTAACACATCTCCTAGCAGCCTAGTTTTCATCTTTAATCATTACGGAATCGTGGCGGAAGTAAAGCCCGCGTATATTTGAAGGAGACAATGTGCGCTGCGTCGTATATGGTTGATTATATGTCAATATTAAGCTTGCTGAGATATTCTTCTGGTAGTTTCTCCGTATCACCTAATTTATGTTATCATAAAGTTTTGTGTTCCGGTTGATTGAATGGCATTTATTTGTTCAAAATAGAAATAGTAGTCTTGTAAGGAAACATAAGTAGGTGCTAATTATCAATTTAAATTTGAGATTTGCTTTTCCAGATGGATGGTCCAGTTCTTACTTATGCTGATGACATAAAAATATATTTTCAACTATCCATTGTTGGTAATGTATTTCAATACAATTTGGATATAATGGTGAAGTGGTTTAAGAAAGAAACACTTATTCTTAATCTTGATAATGCACTCGTTCTCAGTTACCTTTTATCTTACCTTACCATATACGTAGATGATGTTTCCATTACACACAGGACTGAATTTACGGAACTGTAACTCCTGTTCGATGTTAATTTCACTTCTAAAGCTAACATTCAGAGGATGTGTACTGTCGCTTAGAAAGCACTTGCTTTTGTAAGACAAATATCGAAACAATTCATAGACTACTTAAAAGTAAAGTACTTTGCCTACATGGTGAATAAAGTAGGATTGTTTTAGTATCTCTTATACATCTGTAAAGTAAGAGCATAAATGCCATTTCGCTTCAAATATCGTCCTAGTTCTTTCGCAAACCGATAGATGAAATCTTTGTCGTAAATGCTTTCTCACAAAAAAAAATTCCATTGGCGTCGAACTCTAACCTGAAAAACACGTTAACCGCCATGAATGTCGCATATGCAGTGGCTGCTAAATACACAGCAATGTAAGAAGATCAAACATACCGATAATTTGCCAAAATGTGGCTCGATAGGTCAAGTGACGCCGAATATGGAAATAAAAAATTGTAAGGTTGCTTGAGCAAAACGCGACCTTAACATCGCGTCAAAGAGCAGCAAAATTAAAACAGATGGATACAGAAGTATTACATAAAACTATTTCAACGCATTCACTTGCGCATAACCTCAAATATCGAAGTACAATGAACGAACTACTGCAGGACGAAAAACATGTAACGAAAAGCCTCGCTTGGACAAAGGAGGATTTAGATGGAGATTGGAGCAACGTGATCTTTAGGGACGAAGCTTCTGTTCGGAAATATACTGCCATCCGACGTTCCTGGTCAACCTATAGCAATAGATTAATACAATGGATTGTTGAAAACCTCGTAAAAGTTCATCTTTGGGTCTGCTTTTCGAAACAGGGTTTTGAAGCATGACATCTGCTTACATCCAATTTAAATGCCCCAAAAATGCTTAAAATTTAGGAGAAGTGTGGGGATTGCTGATCGATTCTTCATAAAAAGAAAAACGAGGACGAGATTTTACAAGCAGACAACGACCCATAACACCGGAGCAAGCTTTGCACCGAGTGGAGAGCAGTCTGTCACACTTGACTCTGGTAATCACCAGATTCAAATCTAGTCGAAAATGTGTGGGCATATTTCAAGTACAAGCTTCGAGTTTCAAACGTCTCATTTGGAGGTCTTTACCGAACGAATACGCAGTCAACAGAGTGAAAAGTATTTTTCGGAGATGCCAGAAAATTATCAAAGCCGATGGTGACTGGACTCATATATTGGTATAATGGCTCATTAGCTATACCATTGTATAGCATATTTCTTCACATGGAATACAACAAATCCATGTACTTAAAAATCACTAAAAATAAATTTGTCTATACATTAACCTGTACAAGTTCTTACTTTACACATTGTATTTATAATATGCTGTTATGATTTAGTATTTTATCTCGAAGAAAATGTAAGGACACTGTTTATGAAGAATACTTGTATAATCTTTTGAGAAATTCTATTTATTGTTCCTAGCTATTTGAGCGGTTACCATTTTTCTACGTGTAAATGCAAAATACACAGCAACAATCTTGATTCCATTTGCAAAGGCCAATATAATGAGGAGGTCTCTGATCTGTTTACTGTACAGGATAATGACAGATTGGATAGCTTTCACGGATAATACCACACTATCCAAATGTCTTGGAAATGTTACTTCCAGCACTAGATAATATTTACATATACGAACAGTAAATGTACAGTAAAAGGTATCTACACATATGAACAATTGCATGTATGTATATGCAGTAGGTCTGTTGAAAGCTATCTTTTTCTCTTCAGTCTCACGACTCGGTCGAGAAGAATATAATATGTATAATATATAAACGGAATACATGCATATACATATATTAGCTTTACGTGGAGAAATTACATTAGATAACTAATAAAGATAAAAATAAAAATCCCATTTCTTTTAATCAGAACGTTTTTGGTATGTTATTTGAGAAATATATACCTTTTACAAAATGTTCAAATGTATAGCATTGATAACAAATAAGCCGTTGTCAATCATATGTACATACTTACGATACAAGACGTCACCGAGCCTCATCCAACTAGCTGAAAGGTAATTTATCTTTACAAACTTGTCCGTAATTAAAACTACAGTATTATATCACCCTTTTTACATCTGACTAATGAACTAGTGGATTGATTAGTAGAATGACCGTAAAATAGCAATTAATACTATAGGTAGGAAATCCACATTATTACATTTTTACATAGAGTACAGTAATATTGTTGCATTTTATCACAACCACACATGAATTAATACTACAAAAACGCTGTAAAAATTAAGGTGATTATAATATATAGCGGAATAGTTTCTTTACGCAAAGTTATTGTCACATTTCGCAAGCAATTTTGTTTATACGTAACATGAGACAGAAAACGTGATGATGTTATACATACCTTACCTGCACAATTTCAGTTGGTTCTTGTTAAACCTTCCATTAAATCTTTTGACGAAGACTTTAACGGCCTTAATGCGCGCAATATGTGCATGCAATATTGGAAACGAATTCACCCTATGTACCAGAGACGACTATCGATCTCCGTAATAACTCTTAATTCTGAATGTCACTGTTTTGTCCATATATCATCAATCAATTTTCGCGGAAAATGACCACGGCGTCCAGAAAATAATAACTTGCACAAGACGGATAGGAAATTAACTTCTTGACTTTGATGTAATACGCTTCTGTTGCAAATGGTATATGACAATTTATTATTATCCTGATACGTCTGGAAATTATGTGAGAATCAAAAAGGAGAACGTTGGAAATGTTCTATATAAATCTACAGTGTATTGTAAATCGTTTAAAGTTTATTAACTTGGAAATGAAATATACTAAATGCTCATAAACCATATTTAAATATCATCAGATACACAAATATAGAAATATAGTATATCCCATGTAAAATTTCATATATTTCTCGTATTCTTTTGACACTGAATTTTCGATTTATCGTACAGCTTAATGCAATTGTCTTCATCTGCAGTAGAAGCATCCTCAATATAATTAAATTATGTAATTAATTACAACAACAAAGAAACCATTACGTTTTTAACAACGCACCTCCCCCACGCGAAACATTAACATTAGGAGTAATCAATAATGTATGCGCATAATACATTAATTCATTTCCCAGCTTACAGGAAACAATTTCTTTCGTTGGGAGCACGAAGGGAAAGCCGGAAGTGGGGGAATGGGGCGCAGGAGGGTTCAATCTCACTAATGGGCAATGAGGGCAACTGACATCCTCACATGGGTTCGTCGGGATTATATCAATAAAAAGTTTCAATATCTCTTAAGTTGGTCTATCGCTTTAATGGTCCAGACCACTTTGTGTTTAAAAAGATTTCGTAAATTAATCTACCGCAAATAAAGAGGAGTGCTTTTTTCTTTCGTAACTTTTCGTAATTCATAAATTAGAGTGCGGTGCACTTTAGTATAATGTAGTTCGAAAGTTCCTTGTACTCATACCTGTTTATGTCGGATTGGATGAAATGAAGTTGTTTAAAATGTTAATAGCTGGAATGTGTAAAACTATTGCAGAAGTTTTACACATTCCAGCTATTAACGTTTTAAACATCTTGTAATCAACTCAAACAAAGGCAGAAAAAATTACGCCAATTTAAATAATTGTTTGAAAATATTACACGACAACATGTATACCGCGTGACAGTAAATTATGAAACCAATTACGTAATTGTTGTACAACGTGTTCCATAAATAAGTTTGGTTTTTGTTGGCTTGCTATGTGAAGGTTACGATCGGTAGTTAGAGATACAAAGTGCAAGACAAATCCTTGGAAATTTAGTTGTCATGGAGAGTTTTACCGGCGTGAAACACATGTTTTGTGTGCGAGAATATTATCAAAGCAATGTTTCTGCGACTATCTTGCGCAGAAAATTTCGCGCACATCACGAGGACGACTTGAAATGCTTCCAGAATTGGCAAGAGATGGCGCACGAAGGTTGAAGTGCATTCATTGGTCGGCAAGGGCAACTTCTTTTATGTCAATTGCCAAAATTTCAGATGTCTACTGTAAATAGCTGTTTAAGAGTGTGTTCTGTGTAGCAAGTCAGGTGGTTTCGCAATTGACAAAATCGAATTTCGTGCAGTGATAAAACACTTCTGGATGGCTGTGCAAACGGCCACCAAAATTCAAAATATTTGATGCAGGTTCGTGGCGGATCATTTTCGACCATCAGTGAGCGTGATATTGATATTTCTTCATGGGTTTCGTAACCTTGGATGAGACTTGGATCCACCAGTACATACCGGAGACCAAGAGACCAAGAAACAGTCGAAGCAGTGGACTTTTCCTGGCAAATCGGCTCCGAAGAAAGTAAAAAACCGTTCCATCGGCTGAAATGGTCATGGCGACCATTTTTTGGGATTTCCAAGGTGTGATCCTCTGCAGAACGGAAATCACTGGGAAATACTACGGCGATATATTGACCCGATTCGAAGCAATACTGAAGGACGCCCTCGTCTGCAGCGGAAAAAAGGTGCTTTTCCACCACGACATTGGACCAGTTCATTCATCCCGCATCGTCGCGTCCAAATTGAATCAGTTGCGGTACGAATTAGTCTCTTCATATTCACCGAAACTAGCCTCCAGCGACTATTTCCTATTCCCAAACCTAAAAAAGTCACTGGGAGGAAAGAGATTTGCCTCAAATGACGAGGCCATCAGAGCTACAGATGGCTATTTTGCTGACCTCGAAACATCCTACTTTTCCGACAGCTTGAAGAGAGTGGAGCACTGTTTGAAAAAGTTTATTGATCTTCGAGGAGACTACGTCGAAAAATAAAAGTAAAACCACACCAATACCATGTTTATCTTGTCGATTCCGAAAACATTTCAGGTTACCCTCGTATCATGTGGATAACGTAAATGAAGCTCCAAGTCTTCAACTCATTAAAAAATGGGTGGAACTGGTTAGATATTTGAGCAAATCGCGAGCAGGCTGATCGCGGACGTGATGTGGAGCGAGTCACAATATCTGGTCGTGAAAATCCTGACATCGTAAACGATCAAGTATCCTAAATTCGGTGATTATTACTAGGAAACGTGGTTTCAACAAGACAGAAAGACATCACACATTTCTAACACATCGTTACCAGTTGTTCGAGCTCTTTTTTGTACGGGTAGATTGATTTTGAGAAGACGGAACATTAATTGGTCTCCGTACATGGAGATTTCTAAGCAGCAGAGTGTATAGCAATAATGTCAGGTCTATCGAAGTGTTACAGCCAAATATCCGCCAAGAAATTGCAGTAATCCCAGAAAGGACATGACGTGCAGTTATCAATAATTTCAGGAATTTTTTTAATGAGTGCCGGCAACGTTATGGTTTACATTTAGATCCCATTACTTTTAAGACATTATTTTTCAAGATCTGTAGTTTGATTTACAATAAATATTTGTTTCTTAAAGCAGTTTGTTATTTCCTTATTCTAATCTCGAAACTGAACTTATTTATGAGACATCTTGCATTTATTCTCTTATAGGAAACTGCTTGAACACGTCAATTTTTGCATTCTTTATCATAAAAATAAAACTAATAACATTATTGTTTGCGCAGTGATGTCATTATCATTTCTTTTGAACAGTAAATCCCATCTTTTTCTTCTAGTTTTCGATAGACCTTGTTACTTCTTGTATTACTTACCATCGGTAATAATTTTTTTCAGGAAAATTGCACATTTACTAGTACAAAATAAAATTCAATCTTTGACCATATAATTCTCTTCGAACAGAAACAGGAAAGCAAATCTTTATTCTCCACTATCTAACTGACATTGAACTACACGTTTGCAGACGGTTTTTATACTACATTTAATACATTCTTAAGTTCAAGTTAATGTTTCAAGTCTATTAATTTGGAATTTAGTTTTAAGTAATTCTATACAAAAAAATTGAAGGATCTGAATCTGGATCATTCAATTGGTCACTTAGATACTATCCACTGCCTATGACAAAAATTGAGAACGAGCCCGATGTTCATAAAATCAAATTCTATGATGATGTTTATCGATATTTTCATTTATTAGGACAAGGAAATGCGAGATTCTGCGCCAGCTCAAGGTAATTTTATTCACACTGCAACGTGAATTACTTATAGCGCTAGCCTTAGTTATCTCCATTTAGTTCTTTTACAACAGACACATTTTTTACGTGCAGTACTATTTTTTTATATAATTTGGCAACGGATAATTGGGTCACGTTCTTATTTCATGCAATTCGTCTTGCAGAAACATTGACTTTCTTGACTTAAAGTAATATATTCAATTTGGCTTCTTTATTTACTGTAGATTAATCTGGTAGGGACAAACCTTTTACGCTTCCAGACACTGCGAATTTGACTAATTTGAAACTAGTTTACTTGCAGAAAATTTTGATGTATGTGTTCTTAATTACATTACTAACCTTAATATAATTTAGCTTTGAATTAGTATGTTGATAGTGGCAATTACAATTTAAAATATATAATTCTCGTATTTGCAAATTTAACACATACAAAACGAAACAAACAGGATAATGGGAAAACAGAAAATAATTTTGGATTCACCTAATTTTAGTTTATCAAAATGTTTACGATGTGCAAATATAATACCTTTTGCTAAAACCTTGTAATTTATTGAAAAATTATTTCATTGTTTGAATGAAAAGATGTCCTACCAAAACCTAGACAAGAAGTCAGAGTCCTAAATTAAAAAAGTTACTTTTACCTTAATATAAGACATTTTAGAACTATCGTTAACGTACCTTAGCAACCTTTAAAAGAATAAATGATTATGAATTTTGTTCAAACAGCTTGATGTAATGGAAGTACCTGTTCACATCTAGCTAAAACGTTTATATAAATTCTACAAAAATAGAGGAAGGATTGGTTTTGATTTCGTTACTTCTAGTGTAATACGGTGTAGTAAGTGTAAAAAGTATTGTAAGTATCCTGTCCATATATAACTTCGTAAAGTATATGGCTTCCAGAAAAAAATGCCTTAGAAAAAGATATTAGGGATATGTCAAAGTTGACAACTCTTTGAATATGCAAATTTATGGAAAGGTTGCACAAGTTATTTGCGAATGAAAATGGAAAGTCTAGTAGAAAAAACCAACCATTTCCTTTTGTCTGAGTTCAACATAGTAATTGATGCATCTGAAGCCATTACAACTATCTGTGGTGTTTAATTAATTTATAGTATATTATTAAAATGGCTCTCTCGTTTCAAATCATTTTGACGTGAACTATTCTTCACGTCCAATAAAACCATGGAACTTTGCTCTCATCTCGAGAATTAATCATTGTGACGGATTGTGATTAATTGACCGTAATAACATTCCATAAGCAAAATTTGAAAACTAAGTGTATGGGTGTTGCACGTTTTGAGGGAAAAGTGCAAAAATTAGCGTGTCAGTATTTACTAGCTGGTCATCGTTTACCTCAGCATCAATCATTTCTATTCGACGATTATAATCATCACTGCGGGAATTTACTGGTAACAATCCCTTCACATTGAGATTCTGTTACACAATAACACTTGCCCTCATACTGCGAAGATTGCGAAAGTAGGTATTTCGAAGCTCAATTGGCAGGTTATTCTACATCCGTTTCATTCTTCTGACCTTGTTTCATAAGGTTTTCTTCTCATTTGCTTGCCAAATCTTCAGCAATAAACAACATTGCCTCACCACGACTTCTGACGTAAAGATTTCATATAGTGCTCCTATATTTCATGTGATGGAATTTTCATGCTCAGATATATCCGTGTTTTAACATCATCTGTATTTTTATTTACTTAAAATTTATTATATTTAACGTAATTTTTTATTTTGAGTTACCATCTATATTTATGCTTTGTTTACATCGATCTAGATAGAGGTTATGCTTAGGAGGTAGACTTAAATTTAAATTGTATGTACATATAATTTTCGCAGTAATGTGTACATATGTCTTATTTTTCTCCCCAATATTGCGACAGCGAACTTTGTGCATATTGTCATGTAACTGGATGTGTGGTGAACAATTAAAAATTATCATTGTGTTGTCTTGTTGCTGATCTTATTTATCCATTAAGTTACAACCAATTTTAATTAAAAATCCTGTGCGTATGACGTCTTTATTGTAATACATCTCCATATCTACTGCAACACTACATCCAAATTTCAGCAAAAGGATGAAATTCCAGAGATCTTTGTGAAACACAATAATAAGTCCCTTTTTCTGTCTGAAGAAAGGCAATAATAAATCAGGCTTTCGCTTTGAAGTCTGCAATAGCTAAGTTCAAACGGAAACGTGAGTATCGCTACCTACTTATATCGTACGTTTAACTCTTCTCCGTAAATACGACTTCCTCTTGTTGTAATATTAATTTTCTCTAAGGTGTTCATTCGCGAACCTTTCCCAATTTGCGGAAACTATGGATTCGAGTATAAAACGACCAGAACCATCAGCGTTAGACAACGTTAGGAGAGAGGAGTTTTGTCGGCGATCCTTCGCCTTTTGTGCATTGCATAGCTTAACGCTTCACCTGCGTGCTCGGAGATGTACATTTGTCTACGGAAGAGAGAAAGACAACCGTATAGGTGGACGACGGCGTTCAGTTATGTGCGTTGTTGCGCAGCAATGTATATTCACAAAGAGGGCACATAAAGGCGTAGGTAATTGGGTCTCGTAATGAATAAGTGAGTGGGCACTGACATGCGCGTGTGTGTGTATATGTCTGAGTTGTTATTGCACGCGGGGCCAAGTGACCAGAGAAATACAGTAAGAGAGGAAAGAGGTAGGGCAGTGGGTAGGGAGACGAAGTGAATACGTACCATTGCCTCGGGTCCTCACTAATGGCCGCCCTCGTTGCCCAAAGGGTGCTCCATAATTAAAAGACCGACGTCGACGGGATTACAACTACTTTATTTATAGTCACGATCTATATTGCTAATTAACGTTTTCTCATTTTCAGGCTATCAAGTCTTGGCGCGTTCTGTTCGTTTGAGCGGTTCGGTAATTACCGCTGGAATCGGTATCGCATAATAGCAATATGCACACAATAATATATGTACACTAGTATAACCGCGACAATTTATAAATTGACAATCGTGCGATTTCGCGAAAAGGAAAATTACATTGAAGAGGCAGTAAATGGTGAAATTCCCATTTGGATATGACACCACGTACATATAGTTCTCGGCAGCTCTAAGAATTTCTTAAATCTCTGAACCCATCATTATGTAATGTTTGTATTGGATCATACACAGGCGCTATCTAAGACAACACATGCACTAATACAAAAAGTAAAACGTAGATGTAAAACTAATATAAAAATGGAGTATGGTATTCTATGAAATGCGGCACACGTATAACATATCATAACAGAATGGACACTTTAAATTTCAACAAATTATTTTAAAAAGAAGCACTTTCATTCATGTAATAGTTCTATAAGCATTTACACAATTTACGAATTAGAAGAAAGAATAGTTGATAAATAACGAAACTAGAATATTACTTTTCAAAATCGTGATATAATTAGGTATAATACAAACAATACCAGGTATATATATTTTGAGTAATATACGGGAGAGATTTTATGACACTATAAATAAAACTCAAATTCTAAGAATTGATTAAGTTCCTATAGAGATGATATTTACTCCATAAGGTATGCGTAAATTACATTAGTAGGGAGTTTAGTTGATCACTAGATACCGATACGCGCAGTTCGACATCGTTACTCTTTGTGCGAGTAAATAATTTAATTCCTCTGTAAAAAGGCCTCGCGGAAAACCGCTTAGTGTTGAAACACGATCAACAATATGGACGCTACATTAAAAAGGATAATATTCTGTACGGAATATTTCCGGGCGACTTAATCCAAAAAATCCACAGTAAATTTAACTGTTGGCCACCTCGAATAAACCGGAATAGTTTCTAGCAAAAATCGTGCAGGACATCTTTGACTAGCATCCAGGGGAGACGATGAACGCATAAAATGGCTTACAATTAGTAAGAAAAATAGACAATTAACGGCCGCTAAAATTACGGTGAAAATTGATCGGGTTATAAACAGTAAGATATCAGCTAGCACAATGAAATGTCATTTCAAAGAAGCAACGAAAACCGTTGCTACGACATGGGAATAAACAAAAACGTCTCCAGTGAGCTAATACTCACGAAGGCTGGACAATAGAACAATGTGGAAACGCACTATGGATTAATGATTCTAAATATGAAGTGTTTGGTCAAAACCGCAAAACGTTTGTTAGGCGTTCAAGAGACGAGAAAATGTTTCCTAGATGTATTACACCAGCAATAAAGAAAGGTAGCGGTTCCATTCTTGTATGGGGTTGTTTTTCAATGGAACAGCGGATCTTGTGAAAATTGATGGAATGATGGGGAAAGAGAATTATCGTGAGATATTAGAAGAAAATGCTCTACCATCCGCATTACGCTTAATAGGCAACAATTTTGAGTTGATGCACGATAATAATCCGACGCACACCTCGCTATTATGCAAAAACTATCTCGCTAATTCAAAGAATGAAGGAATTTTAAAAATAATGACCAGGCCTCCCCAGTGTCCAGCTCTTAATTCGATAGAGGTTCTGTCGGACGGACTGAACAGACGAATTAGAAGAGAATGTCCATAAGTGTCTATACTATTATGAACGGTAACGTAAATCAATATTGCAAATGATTCAAATATGGGCTGGCATAATAGGTATTGAAGCTTTTTAGAGGATTATTACGGACACATAAACGAAATAACCCAGGTCAAAAAATATAATGCAAAAAATTATTTTTGGGAAATGACATCTATTAAATAGCCACCACGCTTTCCTAAACATTCATGAAGTCGTGACTAAAAACTTGCTGTAACTCTTTGCAGCATTTCCTAGTAATGTTGTCTTTTAGAGCTTGTCTCAAGGAATATTTTGGAAAACCCTAGTCTTTAAATAATGCCATTCAAAAAAAATAGGGATGGTCAAATCCGGTGACCTTGGCGGTCAATTTAAATCACTATGTCAGGATATAAGTAGTCCAGGATACATGTTTTTTAGAGTAGCCATACAAATTCGCGCAGTAGGCGTTGTTGCTTAATTTTGTTGGAACTATAAGTTGTGTTCTGTTCTATCCCAGATAGTTGCAATTCAGCTGGTACAAAATTTTAGAGCGTCTCCAAATACCGCTGAGAAGTTATAAAAGGTACGGGCCTAGTATTCCGAATGCAGCGACGTCGTACCACACGACAACCATTTCGGAATGCAAGGTCGGTTCGCGAACTTCTTGAGGTTGTTCGGCACCCCAATATTAAATTACTTAAAATATTTGGTTAAGTGAATTAATAAAAGTTCTACAAAATTGCATTTGTGCTGGTAAATGTTGCGGTAGAATTTGACGAACAACGTGAATTTTATATGAATGTAATCCTAGGTCTTTGTGTAAAATTCGACCCAAATTTCTTCATGTTGTAATGTTCAGTGCAACTGCTTGATGCCTTGCTGAACGGGTTGGACTTCTTATTACAACCTGGCGTACTCGTTCTATGTTCTCTGGTATACGCACAGTTTTTACTGAACCGACATTTTCATTAATACGCGAGTTGTTTCACAACAAGGAAAGAGAAAAGAGATGAAGATAACAGCAAAGATGAAAAAGAGAAATAAGAAGGAGAAAAACGGCGAAATGAAGCGATTGAAAAAGAAAAGGAGAAAAGAGAAGGGGGACAGAAACAAGGGAAAGAAAAAGAATGGTAACTCGACATGTTAATCCACGTTAGAGACAGATGGTTTTCGCTTCTAATCTGGTTAATACATCGAGTTACCGTCACCTTCTTCCATAGTGGTTTCACCTCTAGTTTAGTTTACACGTCGAGTTATCTTATCACTTTTCTATTTCCTTGTTTACTCTTACTATTATTATTTATGTTTCCTTTAATAGACTTTATCATGACACGGTCCAAATCCGGAAACAGTTCGTTTATTACTGACTCTGGCCGTATTCCTCTTAACATTCTCATTTCGTACTTTACCATTATTACAAAACCCTGGAACTCTCAATAAAATTGTAGGTATTCTAACATGCCTGGGAACGTTATATTCATTCCGAAATAGTCGTTGCACTTAAATTACCAATTTCGATCGGTAATACGCTACAACGCAAAGCTGCGTTGATTCAACGGCCACATTTCGATGGCTGACTCATTTGGGCCATTGATTAAACCCACCACTTTATTCGTATTCGAATGGTGGTGAGAAGAAATGCCCTAAAGGAATATGTTTAGACCAGAGTGCAACAATAAATTCTATCTTATATGCTGACGACGTAGTACTCCTAACCGAAACAGGATGATTTAGAGAAAGGGATATATACATTACAAAAAGTTTCCAAAACTATGATATGAAAATATCAGCAAATAAGAACAAAATCATGGCTTTCCTGGGTAAATATTCAATTAGGACAGAAATAGTCATAAACGATACTGTACTAGAACAGGTGAAACACAAGTATTTAAGCTGCGTCGTGTCTTATGATCGAAACAAAGACAGAAGAAAAACTGAATAAATTCACACATATCTGTGGAACAATCAGCAGAACGTTAAAAACAAAACAAGAAAGTATACACAAATAAGATTTTACAGGACGATAGATGTGCTAACCGTTCATACGGTAGCGAAATATGGACAACAATAAAAAAATAAGAATGCAGGATACAAACACAAGAGATGAAATTTTTAGAAAGAGTAAAAGGTTGCACAAGATCTGATAGAATAAGAAATGTGGGTATAAGAACAGAACTAAACATCTTCGACATAAATGACACGTTGAACGGATGCAAGTGACGAGGTTGCCAGCTAGAGCAAGATTTCATAGATGTTTAGGACGAAGAAGTGTAGGCAGACCAAATAAAAGATGGGCAACATAACAGGAAAAGTACCTAAAACTTGAAGTGAAGAAGAAGAACATGTTTCGTTTCTAGGACATTGTTATATTCCTTCAGTATAGAAAAGCAGTATACTATTCAGCGGTATATTATTCGTGTATGAAAAGTTATTTATAAGATAAATAGAAGTAGCAGTCTTAAATTAAATATCAGGATAAGCCAAAAACGATGGTTGACGTAGCGGCTAACTCCACGGGAATTGTATGCATAAAATAAATACACATGTATCTAATATATCTTTGTCTCTCCGAGCTTTCATTAGCAATTTCGTAGCGTTGTTAATGTCAAGTAGACACAATTACAAGGATAATATAAGTGTGACGATGGCGGCGTTGGCGGTGGTTTGGGATGATGGCGACGGCAGAACGACGAAGATCGGGAGCAAGGCGGAAACGAGAGAACAAAACAATTCCAATTCGAGATTCTGAACGATGTTTACTTTCCATTAGGTACTAAAAGTGTCGATATCGCACACTGACTAGAATCAGTACACATTAATTTAGATTACTTTGTACTAAATAAACCCCGACTACAACGGGGAATGTTTTCAATTCATTCGCGTGCATATTTTATTAATTTCGATATCGTTTTCATGACAAATCAATATTTCCTCTTCAAATATTGATACTGTTTAACGATTTTCGACTCAACTCGTCCCGTCTCTTTGCATGCATGAGAACGCGCTTCGTGCATTGTCTTTGTTTTCAATTCCAAAATTATATATATGTATGTACAAATACGTACATGTATTTATTGACTCTTTAACTTAACGAAGTCTTGAATATTCTACGAATAATTTGAAATTATATCATTTGAATTACTAGAGGATAACGATACGCCTATATAGAATCAGTACAAAAACTTCTCCGTTCTCTTTAGTTTTCACCATTAGCTACTTACATAAATTAAACATTTGCATGCATTTACCGCTACTTATTATATTCGCTTTCGGACCTTTTGGGTGTGTACAAAGAAACATAGTTTCACATTAAAAGACGTTTGCATTTACTGCAGTTTCAAGCGATACTGATAAAAGTTCTATATAACTCATGTTTTCTGCTTATTCCATATTTTCGTTCATTTTCGTTATATATTCTTCTGTAGTAAACACTCACACGCTCTTATGCTACAGATCATAAATAAAATAAGACTTGAGTCAACTTGAATGTCTAAACAAAGATTATCTTAAGAATCTTAAAACTTGAAAAAGAAGTAACTATAGGTTTAAGTATAATGAAAGCTGTTTTTTCCCTATATTCCTTCCAATAAGCTAGAAAGAAGCGAAAATTACAAAACTCTCATTTTACATTCTACAAATATTTCTAAAATAAACAAACATAGTCGATAATTGTGGATATCGTAACTAACATACCTTACTGTAAAACTTGTGTTTTTAATCGAGTTGCTAACTTTTCCCGTTTCCTAAGTTTCCATGCAGAGTATCCTTATCTTGAGTACTGTGATCTTCATAAATTTATCTAGATACTGGACACTTCTGTTTTATATAAACATTTTTCAATTACGCTGTTAACATTTATTTTCATTCTCTTCTATTATCGTTCTAACCTGGACTAGGTCAAGAAAACAAAGAATATATGCACGAGGTGCATCTTGTATACTTTATATTTGTTTTATGTTTATACATATCGCAATGTGTAGATTGGACTATTTCTCTCGGCATGGCAAGTTTCATTTGTTAACAAATTCTCCATCTACATTAGTACACTTATTACTCCCTTTATCTATGCCCCAGTGTCTGTTTCATAAAAGGATTTAGTTTGCCGTCTGAACCACGTGCATACATATTGTTGAACATCGCCATTACCTTCGAAATGTTTGCCGCGAAGATGCTTTCTGGGTGGACCAAACGCTGGGGGCTAGGTCGGAACTCTAAGACGGGTGTTCAAGAAGTTCCCATGCCAATTCTGCAATTCTCGTCTGGATCAAGTGGTCCGAATGCAGCCTGGTATTAACGTGATGCAGCAATATTCCTTGAATTGCATGCTGAAGCAACAACAAAACTTTACAGTGTGATTCAGCAATTACGTTATCATTTCTATTCTGGAAATAAATTAGGAGCACTTCTTGAGAATCCCAGAACACGGTGAACATAACCTTACCAGCTGAGGGTACAACCTAGAATTTCACGGTGTTGACGGTGAACGATATTTCCATTGCACTGATGCACGCTTTGTTTCGGGTTGGTAGTGGTTGCAAGAAGAAGCTCATTCGAATCCTTCTGTATTCCTCGATCAGTTGTCTAGGTACCTACCGTGAGCAAACTTTTCGAAAATTCTAACGATCGTGCATCAGATCGTAGATTAAATCATGGGAACACACTGTTACAGTTGCTTTGCTGTCTATTGTTATCCGTTTGTTACTTCGCATCATCTCTCTGTCGCAATCTGAACGGGGCGGTCACTTTGCTGATCGTCAACAACTTTCGAGCAGCATTGATAGAATATCTAGACCCAGTTATACAGGGGGTTTACGTGACAAACTTTTGCACAGAAAAACGCTCAATAGCACACTCTTTGGGCACGCTCGTCATTTTAACAATGCCTGCGTACACGCACGGTAACTGTCACTTGAGTATCATAAAACTAGACTATGTTGACACCTTGTGATAGATAGGGAAATCGCTCACTGCTAAGCTAAGCCGGTGCGGCGAAAGATACATTGAGAAGCTGGAGTAAAGATATGGTGACGAATTTTGAGAAAATTAGGAATTATTTACTTGTCTCGAGAGCGACAGAGAAAGTTCAGGATGGAAAGGAGTTTAGAAAGCTTATGGCCTAGTTTAGAAGAGAATAACGCTTTAAGAGTAATTTTCTCTTCGTACAGGTTGTTGAAATGAATACGTAGGCTTCCACGGCCAGAGTCAGTAATAAGTGAACTATTTTCGAAATTGGACCGTCATGACACAGTCTAATTCCGGAAATAGTTCGCTTATTATTGAAGATAATAACACTACAATATTTCTGTCGTAATCATTTCTTGAATAATAACTTGAATAAAGCGGTTAAATATAATGCAACTATGTGGCAAATAAGTTAAAGATTTCTCCAGTTCTAGTAAAGGTTAATCAACGATGATCATAAAAACAATCGTTGCACACATTATTCTCTTGGAAAACTATATAAAAGAGTACAGATTACAATAATCGTAGGGTTTTACTTCAACAAGGTTCAATTGGTATGTAACATTTTTGTAAACTTTTTTAGAAGAACGTCAAGGATATCAGGCATAATGCAAATTTAGCTTGTGACATTAAATGATTTGTCATATCGTATCGAACAAAGTGTAAAACGAATAACACAACAAACCTAGAAATATTCCTTATGAAATCCACCCTTTCTATAGGAAAGCCATTGTGTATTTTGATGCTATTGCTATATTCTACAATGCAGCAGCAGTACTTGCCAATATTTATAATTTATTACATTTAATTTTTATTATTTCTTACATAATATTCATATATTTATAGTATAATAATAATGTTTCCCTTCTTTGTTTCAGATATATACGCCCATCTGGAAAAGAGAACTGATGTAAGAATGACTGACTTCCCTCGATTCTGTGACTACTGGGCGGCAAATCTTCGCTACTAACCTAAGAGAGATCATGAAACTGAATATATAAGGTATATTCTGTGTCTGAAAAAATTGACATGTATATAGTGAAATTTGTAAAATAATGAAGTTAGTGACAGACTTGAAGTGATACCCAGTTATAGTTTCTGATGTATATAATATAATACAATAACATAAGGACGCAACAGAAGTAGGGAGCGTTACTTATTGGAAGACCATTCAATGAGGTAGCGTTCGTAATGTATTATAAGGAAGAAAATGTGGTTCTAATGTAAATATTTTATAAAACTTACATTATGTTTTATGTATTTAAGAAATCTGTAAATAAGATATGATGTCGATCATTTTACTCTATTCTTTGTTATTTATCATTGTTAAAATCGGCTTTGCTGCCCTGAAATTAATTTTGCGTACTCTTATCGGGGAAACATATTGCGAAAATAACTTCCTTCATCGCGTAAACCAGTATCACAGTTGCTAAATTGCTGTAAGGGGATAAAAGGAAAAGGTTATACATTTAAATAAAAGATGGTCTCGAACAAAATGAAAAAGAAATAAAGTTGATTGAGAGGGCAGCAAAGTCTACTTCGTTAAAACTTAAAAATTGCCCGCAATAAACCGACCCAGCCCCGGCCTTTCCGTTTTGACACAATCATACAAACCATAAACTTCATTGTCTCACCTTATTTCACATCTAATAAAGATCATACACTGAAAATGATTTGCTCAAATATATTTCTATATAAAAGTTTGTTTCATTCTGTGTGCATTCCGCAATAAAACGAATTTAATTCAAGTTGTATTCGTGTTTCATTTTGTCAGCAATCTCTTTACTACCTTTTTATTCATTTTTCTGTTTTAAATATGTACAATTATTATTTACAAAACAAAATGTATAATTTACATCTCTAAATAACAATATAAATTTTGCCAATAAATGCGTCTGAGGTAACGATCTAACACTATGAAATTAATTAATGAAAACGGCTTAATTAAATTAAAGCTAAGTAATGAAGCAAAAGCAAATGAGTGAAATCTGTTTAGCACTTCGGAAACTATTTAGTATATCGGAATTAAAATTGATATGTATACTAGGAACAATGTACTTTACAGCAATAAACTTCAACATTTTAGCCTTTACCTTTTTTTTTTGTTGAAGAACAACATTATGATTTCTTTTTAGTATATGTAGAGTGACATCAGATTTGTCAAATCCTCTGAATTTACGATAAGCCGAATGCTTTTTATATCTAATTTTACTAGATCTTTAGATACAGTGGGCACACAAAAGGAAAATGTTCTAATAAATACAGATATGCTCATATGGTACTAAATGCCTTGTGCCTAGTGGAATTAGGCCGATATTCAACATAAAATTCCATATGAATAAAATTTTAACCCCACCTTCTTCCACCATCATCGTTTCTAAAGGTCCTCTCGCAAGTTTCCGATAGCTATTAGTTTAGTTAAGCAGGTATTTATATAATCAGCAAATGCATGCACAACGTTAATTCCATACGTTAAAGCCCCTTTATGTAAATGAGAAAGATAGGGAACCACTACAAGGCTAGAATGACCATCAAAACAGATCCAAGATAAGATCAAAACTAGACAAGGTGAATTGAAGAACCAGACACTGTATAGAGAAGGAACCAAGTAAGTATGGAAGAGTGTACATAGAAAAAAATAGATTCCTGCATATATGAACGTAAGTGCATCAAAAGCTAGTTCGACTGGGGGAAATAGATAAGTCTCACGTGGCTCAACACGTTTGGGAAGACGACCAGAGGATTTCATGGAACAAGGCAAAATCCTTGATGAAGAGAATCACAACACAAAAAGAAAATTGTTAGAAACAGCGCTTATGCATGCCCATAACGCCATATGTTATATAATAATAAGGGGAGATTAATAATGTGTAGTTTTCGATGATCAAAAGAAAATGAAAGAAGAAGAGAACAATATCGTCTTCTGCGCGTAAATATGTTGTCCCTGTGGTTAGTCTAGTTATCTAATCTGTTGGGTCAAAGAAATTCGGAAATGTCAGACCCGCACTTTCTCCAAAAAAGAAGTGCATCGAAAAACCACTTGTATAAATGATAGTTTTGGCAAGAAGATCGGAATACTAAAATTACACGAGGAATGGAAGCTACCCAAAGAACAACTCTAAATCATGTGAAATTAGGTGGCCTTTAAAAACTGTCAATCTCACACCATTCAGATTTCTATATCTATTAGTCTTCGAGTAAATACATGGTGAAATAAATATATAATATTTTGTATAGGGCCGAAATTCTTCATTTCCCATGAATATCCATTTCTTTATACACCTTGCTTAAAAAGAAGTAAGAAATAGAATGTCTGGATTATCTTAAAATAAAACCATTTTAAAAAGAATTTTTTCCTGCAGCGCTCGATTTTTGTGTAACATCAATTCTCACGATTCCATAAATAATACAATAAAGGAGACAAAGTCCGACGTTAACACGCCATCAGGATTTATCAGTCCGTTCATTGGACTTGCTTGGAGTCAATATGAGTAATAGCGGCATCTGAATTATGAAACACTCGGGGACGTAGCCTGGGAAATGTCACGTGTTATCTGGGCGCTTGAGTTTACACGCAACCCGCTTTATCATCGTTCCACGCTTAATTCGTCTTTATTTCGCTGCTTTTGCCGTTATTAACATATATTTAAGTCGCTGTATACCTCTGCAGTTGTCGAGAAAATGTGATAATATAAACGTCTAGACTGTAGAAAATTATTTTAATATTTCATATTAATGTAAAGCGAAACTATAGGTGACAATAACGAATGCATGAATACATAAAATAAATATAAATGTAATAGTGGTTCATATCTTCGATTCTTGTAGACAATTACAAATATATCGTTTATTTCAATGGAAATTCTAAGAATTACGCGGTTTGTTGTTCACAGTTTCTTTGCTTTCCCTCAAATTGATAACTCAAGTACTATAAATATGCAATGATAATGTGAATGTACTGATAAAATCACTTGAAATATAATCTATAGGTAATAGGTAGTGTGACCATAAGAAAAAATCAAAGGAGTTTGGATTATTATCCAAATAGATAGAGATGAATAGATAAGAACCGTATCAACAAAGACTATGAGCTGGCCACAGTAGAAACCTTACAATAATAAATGAAAATATGCGCGAATTACAATTTTACGCTAGATCAGGGGTTCCTTAAGTATACGCCGTGGTGCTCGTACGCGGCGTAGAAGGCACAGAAGGTAAGCAACCGAGAGGCACTCCTGCGAAAGCAAGCGGACGTGGCGGTTTAAAATATTCTAGTGTGAACATTACAAAACTGCTTCGAAGCTAATGGAACCTTCTAGAAACTCTAGTCTAGATCGTTCTCGTAGCTTGTAGAACTTTGTAAAAGAATAGGGAAGATTCTCGAAGCACAGAATATTTCAGAAACATATGAAGCTTTCGTGAAGCTTATAGAACTTTCTAGTAGACATTGTCAAAGGTTCGCAAATGTTCGAAGTAATTGAGACAGTTCAGTGCTTAAATAATAATCGAAGAGTAAAGATCTTCTGGAATCCATTTAAAGATTTCCATCAAATAAGCAAATCGACAGTTCAAGTTAGAGTGATTAAGCATCCATGAATGATGGAGTAACAAAGCAGGGGATATATCGTATACCGTTGAATTTTTGCTTTACTGCAATGGAAGTAAACAATGAAGAAAAACTGCAGTCTCTGGTCTGTTTAAAAGTTCTGGCGCCTGAGTGTATGCTTCCTAGTAAGCAAAAGCGACATCTAGAGACCAATCACTTTAACTTGATTGAAAAGTCTCGCGAGTTCTTTACTAGGAAGTTGCAAGATTTACAAAAGCAAGAAAAGTGAGTTTACTGAACAAGCCTCAGTACCAAGCAATGCGCTGCTATCCTCTTTTAAGGTCGCATACGGAGTGACAAAGTAGAAAATCTATCACCATCGCGATAGAATTTATACTATTGGCTACTCTTGACATGACTAATATACTGGAAGAATCGGCGGGACTGTCTATGTCAAAGATATCTTCGCCCAAAAACACCATTTGTCTAAGAATCTATCATATACATTAAGATATCAATGATCAATTAATAAAGAAAATAAAAGGCACTGAATTTGATCTGCAACTTTATTAGGTTACTGACAGTAACGAAGGAGTACGCCTTATTCCTTATGACAATATTATCGCGGAATACTTTTTGTTCTGCAAAAGCATCATTGGATGCACAAAGGCCCTAAGTTTTTATCCGAGGATTGGAAAACTGCATCGGCATGTGCTCAGCGCACCATCCACAGGGAAGCAGGTGCATCAAAGTTAATAAGCTCGCACTTGGGTTTAGTTCTACAAGGTATCGTAGAAATAGCAAAGACTAGGCCAGTGAAGGCAGAATTTTTCAAAAAGTTATCCATGTATGTACATGAGACCTGACCAACGTCTCGTTCATTCAAGCTACGTCAAGAAATTCACACTACAAGAGAAAGGTCATGAAAACTCCAGGTACTTTGTCAAACCCGACTTATTGCTATTAGTACGATATATTTGACAAGCTGAATACCGTGAGTCTGATTTTACAAGGTAATAACATACACATTTTGAATCTTTTGGAGAAGTTCACGGCGTTTAAGAATCCCGTTGCAACTACATCCTGTAAACAAATTGTGCTCCTTCCGATTTGGTGAAATTTTAGATATCAATCTAGAACGAATATTCAACTATATGTTCAAAATCTGTAAGGAACCTCATTCTCCTTGCAACATATCTATGCGAAACCGAATTTTCATTTGTAACTATAATAAAAAGCAAATATCGTACAAAAATCGATGTGGAGTAAGAAATGAGGGTGGTAGAGTCAAACCTTATTTCGCGTTTTCGAATAATGTATGGAAATCAGGAAGTTCACCTGCCACATTAACTTGCTTGCTGTTGAATTTTTTTGCCATTTACTTCACTTTTTTGTATTTCTATATTTTAGGCTGATGATTCTTATGATTCAATTTTAATAGATGTGAGGTTTATCTTAAGAGTTGCTTTCTGTGCCTGATTTATGTCATTGCATGCATATTTTGATAAGGATAACAGGACCGAATACTAAGCCTGTAAATTTGTCGAGGACCTTAAGTTTGGGAACCCCTGTCATATACAATACAGTATTCAACCACAGACTACTTTCTGTTGCGGTGCCCCAAATTCACGAACCACCATGGGAATCTTGCTTCTTATAAGAGGTAAAGGCAACTTTACAACTAAGTGACTAAGTGTGCATTTCACAATATAATTAACGGATATTTCCTAAAAATGATCACAAATTTAAAAATAATTGTTTGGAATACGTTTTAGCTTCAATATTTATAAACAAGTATAGCATATTATGTTTTAAGATGCATGCACAGGCTTTAATAGTATAGAATGTATTTTTAATCTATATAGAATAGAGAAACATTAAAATTTACAGGAGTATTGTTGCAATAATTTATACGAAAAATATATATTAATTAGGCGTTGATGCCCACGAACAGATAGAAGTGCTCGGCATCTTTACTGTATGAACTGCATTAGAGTGTTAAGCAATTCTCGGGGCACCAATAAAAACCATTTTCCCATTGCTGCTGTATATGGACGCACAGTAGGTTGCGGAAACACACCCACTCACCAGATATATTTAGCCAGTGAGAGTTTTTACTTTTAAATAAAGGTTCTCTCCAGTGCTTATCCCGACCAATACCTACACCACCATCCCCCCATATTAAATCCTCTCGCGCATGAATTGGGGTATATTGCGTGTGCTTCACTCACACAAAGTCAGAACATGTGTATCATCCAACAGATATAACTTAAATCTGGATTCGACTAATATACTCATTAGTTCACATTCTGTGGGCTCTTTTATCTTCTGCAGTGAGAGGAATGCAAACGAATGGTTTTCGAGCATATAAACTACAGTTTGAAAAACGATTTCTTATTGTTTGCGTTGATACTAGTTTGCTACGGGCCAGTTGCGACAGGTATCGATAGTCTCTTGGTGTTGTTGATGTTGGCTGACTTTGCTGTTGCCCCATAGAGTATTTTTGACTTCCAAAAAGTGATTCCAAGCTCTATAAATTATGTTTTTTTCCACTTTTCAATTAATCTATGACCCTCTACCATTACTTCTACCATTTCTTAGGGTATTTCCGTTTCAGATGACACTCAAACTTCCAAATCTCCATTAGCAAACACTGCAATAAGTTAGTGGATATTGAGGAGTGATGATCACTTCAAAACATGTTAAAATTGTGCGTTCTATTTCTTGTCTAAAAAGGCTGGCACTAGTTCACAGAAATACTTTTATGTATAAAGCAAAAGACTTTGATTATTTTTAAAGGCCATGGAGACGTATCGAAGAACTACATATTGGTCAGAGTTTTTGTATCTTTTAAAACCTTGAAAAAGTTTCTAAAATAAATTGCGTATACTATAACAGCCTTTTGTTATATAAATTACGTCAAAGTTATTCATTTCCATTTTCGTTTTTATTTCAACGTTTCGGAGGTGCCATAGCACTACGTAAAATTCATTCTTAGATAGCTATAGTTATGTTCCTTTATTAAATAGTTTCGTGGGAGTAATTATTTCCAGCAAGATTAAATAGAGTTCGTCATACTAAAACAGCATTCAAGTAACCAGCTTGTGCAAAGCATAATATACTGTGTTGAGTGAAAGTTTATGGGAGATACACATACGTATATATAATAATGCAAAAGAAGATGAAAGCAAAGGAAAGATAGAACGAGAGAGAAAGACAAAAGACAATAAATTGACCACTTCGCTCGAATGATACAAGAGCGCAATTAACCAAAATAAATTGGATATCTTTTTTAAGTAGGTTACACCAACGAAATTTGAAAATATAATTGAATATGTGCTTTTATTAAGTCAACTTGAATTGAAATTACTAAATCGACTAAGGGGATTAAATTACAAATTATTTTTCGGGTCGACGGCATAGTAAAAAAATGCAGCAAATTGCTTTTATTACTCCGATAAATTAATGCAAAAATATGTGCATCGACCTCTACGCTCTAGGCCCAAAAGGAATAGCACAAATTCGACTACATAAAATGTTAATTAAGGCAATAGCACAGCATTTTTGAATAAAGAAGGAATCTGAAAGCGCTGGATTGAGTTCATACTTTTTTCTGGTATTTTATAATTGCGCGATGCTTTCAATTTAAAAAAAATGCATATGTTTCATCTATTGTTTAAACAGGATTCAGTTATTTAGTGCTAGATGTGCTATAGGTGTGTCGTTTTAAATCACTAAACTATATAGTGGAGAATAAATGATGAAAAGTAACATACCGAAACCTTTCACACCATATCGCAAACTATAACGAAATACCATTAACTCACCTTTAATATTTTTTAAATAATTTTAAAGGAGTTTTACCAACTTCATATGTATATAAATAAAATGAAATTTTAAACATTTAAACTATGACTGTACTACGATTACAGGAATCTAATTAGCTTCCAATAAATCAAACTCAGAGTATAATAAAGAAATATTTACCAATATGCCCTATAATGACCTGCGAAATTGAGATAGTTTGTGCATACAGTGACAAGTCCAGATAATATATCACAAATCTACGATTAAAGATTGTATTTGTTTTGCATAATACTACCTTTTTAAATCAAATTACCTATAATTCAAAAAGTATTAACTTTGGATATCAGAAACTGTTGAATCTGTATCAGGTGGCATTAAATGTGTAAGTATTTATATTCCTTTTCATCTGAAAGGCGCTCTGCTCTATATAGTGCAACAAAAATATTTAACATAAATCTGTGGTACTAATTTTCTAAACGAATAACAGCCATAAGTGCTACTCTTTCTTTGTATCACCTCGAGAAATTTAGAAATACAATAACATACAGTGCTAGCGTAAAGAAGTATTTACCAAAATATATTTAAAGTATGGATTGCTTGACCTTGAATAACTTTTTATTTATATTCTTGAACAAAGCAAATAGGAAGGTACATCGGGAGAACCTCGGCTAAATGCTACATCCGGTATACAAGGGCCCATGAAATAAAATAAAAAAGTATGAAAAATCGAAAGATCTAATTTTATTAGACTTAAATCCAAAATATTTTGCGAAAACGGGAGAAACACAAGTGTACATCTGTACCAGCACAGTGAGTCAGTCTGTTTCTAGCATTACGTGTGGATATTTCAAGTATAGCTTACGCAACGCAGGAACTGTTTGATATGATTTACATTTATGGTGAGACAGGCGGAAATGCTCTTCAAATTTCTCGTACATATACACGCACCGTTTTCCAAATCATGGGGTCCCATTTTACACGTGCATAATGATGTTGTGTTAAGATTAAGGGAAATAGGCAGATTCTTACCAATTTATGAAGGTCGTGTACGTGAAAAGACCCGTAGAGCTTTACTTGCTGAAGAAGAGGTGTTCAACATTTTTGGACGAAATCCAGGTGTAAGTAGACCAGATGCAACAAGACAAACGGTGTCACGCTAAGATACACTGCATATTGAGAGGAAATTTATTATACCCTTAGCGTGTACAAGAATTGACTGAAAATAATCGTCCACTGCGTCTTACATTCTGCACCTAGTTCTGTCAAGATGTCACGGAAGATATTATGGCTTATTACAATGCACATCATTTTGCCGATACCAATTCCCATATGGAAAGACATCAGTTTCAGTATCAGTTTGGTGAATGTATAGGCAAGTATCTTAGGATATACGCTTTTAGGACTAAATGGGGCAACTTGTTTGCAATTTTCGTAAAACGTTTTACCCGACTATCTGGACAATGTACCGCTGCACATATGAAGACAAATGCAGTTTATGCACGACGGAGTACCCTCACATTTTTCACGAACAGTACACGACCTTTTAAATATATATATATAATACCTTAGATGGATTGGACGTGGATGTCCTAGAACGTAGTCTCCATGCAGCCCGTGTTTAAATCCTCGCGATTTCTTTGTATGGGGCTATATGAAAACCCTCGTCTACAGCGGTGGAGAAATTGAGAACGTAGAAGACCTATGGGAACGAATTTTTAACGCGGCAAAGTGTACTAGACATTAGGCACCCTTTTAACGAGTTCGTGACAATTTTTCAGACAATTTGCCTCAATAATGAAGGTGCGCACTTCCAACATTTTCTCTGAGCATTTCACCTGTTTCACTTCTTTGCACATCGGTTCTCTTCAGGACCATCAAGTTTTCTATAAGAGAATGAAAAATATGAACGCACAAACTGTAAGAAATATATCTTTTTTTACATCTTAAATCTATCTTTATTGCACTGAAACCATTTAAGATGTTAGTTTTGAATAATTTGTTTGCGTATGTTTAAAATAAAAACTTCTTTATTATTCGCAGGCGAAATATTCATACGTAAGCATGTTGTTGAACACTTAGCATGCCGTTGGAAAGGTAGACAGTGTTACCTTGTGGTTTTTGTAGCATAGGCAGCTGTTATATTATAATGTACGCAGTTTGCGTGTATGTATGCGGCTATGGTTGGATGGATGTATTATGTATACATATTCTGCAACCATGGGCGGCACATATTAAAATTTCCTAGGGTTTTTTTAATTCCGGCGTTCGCGTTGTAATTGCGTCAATTTCTTTTGGATTCATGTTCTATATAATTACACCTTTTCATTTTTCGTACTTTTTTATTTTATTTCAAAGACACCCTCTACAAAATTCCTCAACTTATCTACAAATTTGCAAAGAAAAAGGAATTCAGGAGCGTTTTAGGCGAAAATTGTAGACTAGTTAACGCTTACTTTGGTTCAATTCTTTTGTTATATTTGTTTTTATTTTTTGTCTTTTCTTTAGTTTTTATTACATACATGTGTTATTATTTTCATGTTTTGTTTTACTCTTCAGTGACAATTTAATTTTAAGGTTGAGAACATTCAATTTGATTGGCATGTTACAGTTTTATTATAATTTTGTTGGAATTTCTTTGTCTCGGCCTGAAATTATCGCTTTTGTTATTTTTATTCATAAGTATTTATGATTATTATTTATATTATTATATTTTTTTCATTCTATTTGCTTGCTAAGCAAAACATGAAAGTAAGTATTGCAAGAGATGCAAATCCGTTCTGTTGTTTGTTTAGAAGTGAGCTGATTACGTTACATATATGGTTAATATACATATACATATACATATACATATATATATATATACATATACATATACATATACATATACATATATATATATATATACATATACATATACATATACATATACATATACATATACATATACATATACATATACATATACATATACATATACATATACATATACATATACATATACATATACATATACATATACATATACATATACATATACATATACATATACATATACATATACATATATATACATATACATATACATATACATATACATATACATATACATATACATATACATATACATATACATATACATATACATATACATATACATATACATATACATATATATATATATATACTGAAATTCCCCTTCGCGGACACCCCTCTTACACGGACACCTCCCTTAAATGGACAGTCTCTTATGGTCCCGACCGGTTCTCATATTTCCATTGTATTAAGTCTTTCTTGGACGAACATTCTTTTGAACGGACGCGGACACGAGAAAATGTTCTCTTAACCGGACAAAAAATAAAATAAAAAGGAACGCCTTATCTTATTTTTATATCGAGAGTATTGCTATTGCATTTCTCAATCGCGCCGCGCGCTAATTTCGCTGGGATTTCCCCGAGTAAACCGAAGATTTACCGACTTTAATCTTTCGGTACAAACGCAGCCTATGTCGTGCATTTCTGCCCGGTGTGAATTAGGGAATTCCCCCAGTTGGTCGGGGATTTACCGTTCTTATTCTTTGGGTGTACGCTTTCGATTGAATCTGCTTTCAATATTAGTCTGATGTCTATGCGGAAAAGACACAGTGGGCAACACATTCATTGTAGAAATAGCTCCAAATAGAAAAATTCTCACTCTTAAACAAAAAATTGAGATTGTTGAAGTTTACAATAAAGAACAATTAAGTGTAAGGAACTTATCCAAGCGTTTTAATATTGGAAAAACACAAGCTGCAGATATAATTAAACATAAAGAAATCATTCTAAACAAATGGATTTCGAACAGCAATTTGAATGAAAAAAGAAGCTTTTTGACGGGTGACGGTACTAAAATTGACAAATTGTGTTATGACTGGTTTACAGTGGACAGCACGGCATAAGGGGATTCCTTTAACAGGTATACCTATGATTTTTTTAGATAAGGTTTTCTTGTATTAATGCGTTGATTTTCTTTTCATATTAAATTCTAAAATAGATAAAAAAAGTGAGATTACCAATAGGTTTGTCGTGACAAAAACGCAAAAAACTTATTTTTTTTAGGTCCACTAATACGATGTAAAGCAAGAGAAATAGCCGCTTCTTTGGGACATTCTACATCCAGTGCTTCTTCTGGTTGGCTCAATAAATTTAGAATCCGCCACAATATAAGTTTTAAAGCGATTTCGGGAGAAGGAGCTTCGGCTAAAGCTGAAGATGTTTCATCGTGTTTAAAAAAATATTCATCTTTGATTCACCGAAAGACATCTATAATGCCGATGAGACAGGCCTGTATTTTAGGGCTCTACCCGACAAAACGCTCACATTGAAGAAGGAAAAATATGTTGGAGGTAAGTATCCCAAAGAGAGGTTTACAATTTTGCATTGTGCAAGTATGGCGAGTGAAAAAGAAAAACATTTAGTAATTGGTAGGGCAGCTAAACCCAGAGCTTTTAAAAACATTAATATAAATAACCTGCCTGAAACTTGGAAATGCAATAGGAAATCTTGCATGACAGGACAAATTATGACAAAGTGGTTACAAGACCTAGATTGGAAATGGCTAAAGAAAAAATAAACATTTTGTTATTTTTAGACAATGCGGGATCTCATTCGAAAGACGTTCGCTTAAATAATATAAAAATATTATTTCTACCCCCTAATTGTACATCAGCTTGTCAACCACTTGACCAGGGGATTATAAAGAATTTTAAAACTTATTACCGAAGTCTAATACTCAAATATCTGCTAGTAAACATTGAAACTGTTGGTACAGCTTTTGAGTTAATAAAGAGAATTACACCACTGATGCAGTTTATTTGGCAAAAACCGCTTGGGACCAAGTAACCAAAGAGACAGTTCAAAATTGCTTCCGAAAAGCAGCATTTAATCATGTAAATATGCAAAGTGAAGACCAGTTAACTGAGGCTGATACATCTGACCTAGAAGATGATTTGCCTTTTAGTGTACTTTCAGATATCCTCAAAAATAAGAATTTATTGAAATTGACGGATAATGAAAACCTTAATGATTTTTTGAACGTAGATGAAGATTTGTATGTTGAAGGTCCAGATTCAGAACAAGAAATTGCAAATCCTGTTGAAATACAAGAACTTTCGGAAGATTCTGATGTCGATGAGGTTCCAGTGCCAACAGAAGCTATTCCAAATTATGGTAAAGCTATTATCCTGACCAAGCAGCCCAAAAGTTTTGTCGAAAATCACGGAGATACAGAATCTTTGGAGCATCTTTCTAAATTAGAAATACGAATTGAAGACGCCATTTTAAAGAAAAAGAGAAGACAAACAACAATATATGATTTTTTTCGTCCTTAAAGTGAATAGTCACTTTTCATTGTTTTCTATTACATACTACATCTATGTATCTATGTACATATATTATACTTTGTATGTATATATCTAAAGGAAATAAACTTTTTTTTCTTAAGATTAAAGTTTCTTATTTATTTTAAAAACATGTATACGCATATACGATTTAAATGTCCTAGTTTCTTTGATATGTTCATTTTCTTGTTAAAATACGATTTTTGTTGTATCTACTACATATTTCTTTTATGCGGACACCCCTCCTGAACGGACATCTTCAGTTGGTCCCGTTGGTGTCCGTTCAAGTGAGATTTCACTGTATATATGTATATACATGGTATAATATATGGTGGCTAATATATATATTTAGGGAATATTTGGTTTTTCAAAACTGTCCGTGAAAGGTATTAACCCTGATAGTTAGAATATGAATTCGTTCTATCTTTATTTATCTTACATATATATCTTCTTTTTGCTTTCATAGATAGCGGTGTGTACTTTACAGTCTGCCATCGCAATATATCTGTAAATATTATATCGGGCACTATTGCGAGCTACAGTTCTGTTAATTATAATATTATGTGATTCAATGTTTTATGGGTTCGTTCTGTATTCCTTATTTCTGATGTGGGTACTATGTAATGGTTGTATTTATATGCTATGCCTCAACCTCCGTTTGTGTACGTAAACACTCACGCGAGTGGTGGCAGACGGGGATGCCCAGAATGTGACTGCGCATCTCCCTCACTATAATATCTGCCACTTGCAACGTCATTACGCCATTTTCAGCTAAGCAGGCATGTAAACATGGTTGCTGCAATAGATCCTCTCGCCGAATGCGTCTCGCGTAGTGTATTTCGATTTCTTCAAACAGAAAAGAATAATGCAGCTGAAATTCATTGAAGAATAAGCCGAATATACGGTGAAACCTTTATGGAGGATGGTGTTGTTTGTAAATGGTATAGGAAATTTAAAGATGTTTACGATGAAGGGGGACAAGGACGCAAGTCTATCGCATCAGAAGACATTGTTCAATGCGTTGACAAAATGTGTTGAACTTACATACCATGTTTGTACATAATGTTTGGTAATAAATTCACTTTGTTGTTTTTACGAGATATCGAAAATTGAAAAAAAACACGGCTCTCGTGTATGCCCACTACATATGCTTAATTATGTCACTCAATCAGTAGAATTCCCTATTTGCCATTTCCATTGTTGATTTTAGCACATACTTCTTAGTTTGCGATGCCAATGGCAAGATATTGGATGGTACTTGGATACTCTATAATTTCTGCGAATAATATGTTTTTGGTTAGACATTTGCAGATAAGGTCAATATTTCGCAGGTTTCGAGTGTTGAACATGTAACCTCAAATTGTCTAAAATTATATAAAAATCTAACTTAATCACAATAAAAACATAATTAGATTTAAAAAACTCCCTTTCAAAATTTATTCCTTATGAACTTGAAAGGAAAGGAAGAAAAGAAAAGTACATTAGACCAACCATTTCATTTATACAGAATGGTCAATAATAAATATATAATGAAATGTAAACGAATCCCTTAAAGGTTAAAGATTTTACCCGAAACGCTCTGAATACTAAGAGAGTGTTTTAAAAACAATAAAACTCGATGACAGAAAATGGAATAAAACATGTCAAGCCGCCACAACTTGGACGGTCGTCCTCTAAACGTCCTAAAACTGAACGTGAATCTCGTGCTGGATTCCGCCTTTCCTCCTTCTCTTTCCGCCGTTACGATCCTGCCGGATCGGTAGAAGGCAGTAAATTCACCTTCTCATGCATCAGCGTCATTCAATATTAAAATGTAATCACATTTGTAAAGGACTTTTAAATAAATATATTATGGGTAATCATTATTTTATGATAGGGGCATATTTCAGTATTACTTCTAAACCTATGAATATTATATCGTGCATCTTTGTATAATCATTATTTCGATTTTTCTTTTTATACATATTTTAAAAGTTATGAGAATGTAAATTGAATTGAGGAAAATGTTTATTAGGTTCTTATACGTTGTTGAAAATATTTTCCCTGTCTAGATATTAATCGTTTAGCTAAAATGACATGAATTCTAGTATTTCGATTCCTTTTGGGTTTAAATTACCATTATCAAAATTTTATTCCCTATGTTCATTTTACCTTTCATTTTATATGAAGCTGTTATCTAGAAAAATGTTATATCTATCTTAAGATTTATTTCGGACAAATAATTATCACCATTTCCTTTTTAAATGACATACATATTTATACTTGTGATAGAACATTTACTTTCCACAATTCAGTAAGTAAATGAACTTTGACTATTACACTCGAGAAAATAAACACAATTTCTGAGCCGTCAAAAGATAAGGAAGGTAAACATTTAAAGTGGAATTTTGGACTTTGCCTTTCAATGGCGCAACAGCAACAGCGATATATAAGGTGGTACTCAGAGGTTCTCCAAGTGCAGTGAAGTTTATTTTTGGAGAGACAAAAGTCAAGTTCGGTGAGTACACGCGATAAGGGACAGGCATGCTGTTCGTCATCAAAAACCGCTGTATAATTAAACAGGTATGCAGCTTCATGTTATCTTGGTAGAGAACTCAGTCGTTTCTATACTACATACTTCTATGCATGTTTCCTTCCCATATTCTCCCGTTTTAGATCGTTGCGATAGAATTCTGCATTAATTATCTCACCTGGAAGTTTGAGCTTCACCTTACCTTTGTGATAATACCATCTTCTAACTTGACCGTCTTTCTTTAACGGAGGTGAGAATGGGGCGATCGTCGTTTGGTCTTAGAATCGTACCCATGAATCCAACTTTCGCCGCCTGTAACGATCTTACGAAGCCGTTCTTTCAATTCTTTACAGACATCCATGCGACATTCTTTCTGCTTGACATTTATCAGCCGTGACGTGAACGTTGCTGTTATTCTTCTCATGTTCAATTCTGCCGATAAATTCCGCTGGTATGCGCCATACGACAGTCCCACAATCTTTGAGGTATTTTGGATAGTTTGCCTAGAAGCATTCACAACTGTATTCCGGAGAACAAAGACATGTTTCGATATAATGCCGGTTGATGGTAGTCATCAACTCAGATTCGATCATTTTTGAAACGTTAAATTTATTTTTGATCCAAGATGTCGTCTCCAAATATTTTCTTCACATTTATGTGCTGTTGTAGCAACGAGTTTAAGACAGAACTTGATACATATACGCTGCTTAATCTAACTGGACATTACAAAATCGCCAATATAAGCAGACACAGAAATGAAAAACTCATGAACGGTGTAAATAGTTCCACGTAGTTACATTCGATTCTAACTACGTCCGTTCACCTGCGTGATTCAAATTTAGGGAAATTTTGGGTACAATCTCGTTTATCCCTGGTATATCAGAAGAAATACTTCTTGTTATTACTATTATCTATTAAGGCTTTATTTATACACAACATTCCTAGAGGGAGGTTGAAACGACGGGCTTTATGGCAATATTTATTTCAGGCAACGCACAACTCGTGTATTTCGGGATATTGCCGAAACACTAGCAAGAAAGTAGAATAAGTGTATTTGTAAGTAAGAGAATGGTGGTCACTTTGGATATGCCGTTGTGTAAAATAAAGTAATGTTTTTGCTTACAATTTTGAAACGAAGAACTTACCTTTGTAACTTAAGAAAGACTCACTTTAGATATAGAGAACTGTATACAAAAATGTCTAGTTAAGCTTCCGTTTAAAAATATTAAAATTATAAAAGCTATAGTATCTCAAAAAAAGCATTAGGTAGGGTATAAATGTACATTTATGTGGTGGAGAGTTCAGCCGCAGGTAAAGAATACAAGTTTTTAGAATTAACGTTTTTGACTGGTTTCTCCATGTATTTCCTTTAAAATCCGGTATCTTTCCCAAATAATGACAAAGTATTCTTTCAGGTTATAACCATCTTCATTGGCAAATAAAACCGACAACTTTCTTCAATAGTATATGAGGAATCAATGTTTACAAATTAATTCCGTACAAAGTAATCTTGTTTCTGAAAAACATAAGCAAATGGGGACATACAAGATAGCGTGGATAGATCAGGCGAGAGAAGAATAATAACTAATTTAATTACAGACTCGTGGATAGACGCGATAACGCATTCATCTTCTAAGTGTTTATGTGTAAAATAATAGTCTGAAACTCATATTAAGGTAATGTTTTGTAAACTAACATCAGCGCTTTTGTTTCGCCATTATTACCGTCATCTTATGTGCTAACTTTAATAGGACGAGAATTGCAAATTAGAATTTCTACATTCTTGGCGCGCCAAATGAAGTGACATTTATGTAATTAAATTAATTTAGGGTCGAACGCGTTAATTTAAAACGGCTTTAATTAATTCCGCATAACATCACGGCACACTTGTATTCTGTTATTTTAGGTAGGATGCTTATTAAAATTAAGCATACATTCGCGAGACTAATAATTAAATACGTACTGTTGCGTATGTTGGTGATATGTTGAAGTAAGAGTAAGTTCTTGTTTAGTAATATATAATTAAGCTATAATACGTAATTTAAATTACATAGGTATTTAACGGTACGAAAAGATTAAGAGGTGGAGCAGTATATGTATTTAACGTTTCAGTAAGATGTGGAATCATACTTAAACTGTTATTGCATCAGGGCTGAATCGAATCGAAAGAAAATCGAATGTTCCAACACAAGAAAGTTCATACTGCACCATATTATTTCCTGACCTTGAATTGAATTAAATAGATTAGCCACTGCTTCAGGCATATTTAATAGTAAAAGTCGCAGTTTAATTAAATTAATGAACAACCTTTTGCTTGCAAATAATAAATTATGGAATTAAGAAGTTCACGGTAACTACCTAAAATAAGTCTGATAACTGGCTTAGCTCAATTTATTGATACAGCTGCACGTTTTGTCGTGGTACCCCAGGGGCGACACCTTCGCTACCTTGTAAATTAAAATACGTAATGCAAAGTAAGGAAACAATATTCAAAGTTTATAGTTTATAAAACACTGTAATATACTCACTTTCATAAACAACACTAACATCTAATTTAGTTCGACCAAACACATGTAGCATTACATATGTATCTGCAGTATTTTGGCGAGTGATGCTCTCTGTAGTGAGAGAAGGATGTCGTATGTAGGAAACAACTGCCCGACATCTAATGACGTAATATTGATATAATAAAAATAATCGTTGCAACTGTGTAACGAATCTATAAATGCAAAAACATTACACATTTGTTTTAATCTGGAAAACTTCATCCATTCTTAAAATACTTACACCGAGTGGTAAGGAATATACATCGTCCACTGCTTACAGAGATTCCACCAACGACAATTTTTTTTTAATTTTGTCTATTGCTCCAATTATTTCTTTACAATTACTGACAATAGTTTGTAAATCTTGAAATATTGAGCTTATTGATAGCGGTTACCTTCTTAGTATCAAATCGTAGTTTTGGGAAACACCGTTTTTGTTTGTAGTTTACGTGTAACATGCAAAAAGGCATCCTTTCTTAAAACAACGGCCTACAAAATGTATGATTAGGGGAGCATTAGTTACAAATATTAACACTTGATTTCTTGAAAGTGAAATTTTTTCAGCGCATTTAACAACATTCCTAAAACTGCTTCCCCAGTATACGTTGTTAATCTTTTACTAACTATTAAAACGAACGCAACGGTTTAAGATATTCCAGAATAATTTACTTTTCTTTATAATCCATAGCCTCGTCTACCCATTACCATATTATTTATTGTGTATTTGGAGCTAATTGTCAAAGTACATGTCATCAATATAAAAATTAAGTCAAACAGAAATTCAGTTCTCGGTTTTAGCCCAATTTTCTCTATATTCGTGTTGCACACTGTTTATATGTTTTCTAGGTTATGTTTTGTCCCAACACAACAACAGTTCGCCGTAAATTAAACGTATTACTTCTACACCAGTGTATTCTAAGTACCTTAATTCCCCCATAAACTTATGTATTTAGTCAGCAAGTAATTGTTTCTCAGTCTACATACATTAGACATAATTAGTTAGCACTGTGCAAAGAAAAATCATTGATACTAATCGATACAGTGCTCCACTAACATAATCTACTGCGATCGATAGATCAAAGTCGCAGACTCGCAGACTAGTGAACCGCACGTGTAAGAACATATCGCTGGATTTCTGACAAAATCGAAGATCTGGGCAGCGATTGCAGTGACCGAAACCTAAGAAAGTCCATTATACTAGCGCTCTTAATACTTGGCTGTCAGGGTATGCGCCAGTTGCGTCAGCAAAGAAACAAAATTTTAGGGACTAACCGAACGATTCGTGAAGACAGGCAAAGAACAATTTGGCTTTATCCTTGGCTAATAAAAGTCAAGCTATGTAGGCTGTCATAAACAGAGACACTAATAAATGTTGAAATTCTTATTACTTCAAACTGTAGGAAATTGTATCGGAACAACTAATCCACAATTTTTGGAACACTTGTTTTCTAAGTACTTCAGTAATATTGAGTATAGTATAGTAGGTGTTTGTCAAGCTGGATGCAGTATATCTCCATCACCTCGACTTTCCATCTGCATCTCAGTCTGAGTTATGTCATATAATCGAAAAATGTCTTAATAAATTGTCGTTTGCTCTTGATGGCCATCGATGCACATAGTGAAGCTAAGTGAATCATTTGTTTTATCACCGCTGACAAATATTATAAACGCGTTGTTTCAAAAGGATGTATTAAAGAAAAGACAAGAGACATTTTAAAAATATCACAATAAATTATATAGAAATTTATTTTATTCCATAGCGATATGATATGCAGCAGAAGTTTTCATGCAACCGAGAGAGAAATATCGGTAGACTCGTGCAATTACGATGGTGTTTGAGATACATGAACTTATACCACACTAAACCGCAACACAGCTTGTTAGACGTAAAAAGTAATGTGCGTAATTTATCAATTCTGATCTATAATAACACACTATTTATAAGAAAGCAAGTTTGTAGCACAACAAATCTATAAAACTACAAAATTAGACATCAGAAATCAAAATTTGAATGCAATCTCCTCATTTCGAGCGAACCAAAGTCCTAGTTGATTACAAAGGCTGTCGATGGCATTGCTGTGTATAGCATGTATTCTACACAGGTATCTTCTGCACTGCAGCACTTAATCTATTTTTCAACTGCTCTTCAGCTCTTAGAGCGCCATTAAATGCGTTTGACATTACGCAATACGAAAGAAAGTAGGCGTTAGGTACTTTATGAGAGTATTTTCATATTATGGCGTAGACACGGTCTTCAAAGAAGTTCTGATGTCTTGGGCACTATGATTCAGTGCGCCATCCAACTGGTACCAGCCTAAGTCAGGATTGATGTTCATTTCATTTAATTTGGTGTTATTCTTTCTTGACACATTGTTAAAGAGTGGGCCCACAAATCGACTATTAATCAGCTCAAGCCAAACATTCAATTCCTCAGGCCTCTGCTACTGATGCTATGCAAAGGGTGAAAATTCTGTTTACTCCAGTATCAATCATTTTTGGAACTAACTTTCCTATGGATGAAAAAATACTTCTCGTCTGAATAATACTTTTTTGTGTAAAAATCTTGGTGAATGTTCTCTATCGCAAGGAGTGCTTCATCGTGTATCTTCACTAGTTCTTGGCGTAAGAAGAATGGGTTTCCTTTCTATCAAGTTACCATTTACTGGCTTCTTAGCTTGTATAAGTACATATTGTTATTTCTATTTCGTGTACGTTCATTATGTTGTGTTATGTAACGCATCCTATTCTTGATATTGCTGTAGGATTTACGGTTGGGATTTAGCTTTTTCTTGGAATGTATATATTAAAACGACTACGCTTTCTAAGCAGTTATAAAGAATTAATATGACGTGTAATGTTGCTTCTTAAAATAACTATTTTGATACATTACTGTCTTAAATTATTGTAATCATACTAAGTAACCAGAGCGATTGTTTTCTTTTCTCAAATTCCATGTGAAGTTGTATTTCTATTTGATCTAAAGATATCATACTTTTTTTAACTTTTGAATATATTTATCTGACGCTACGTAGGAGTTTATCTCTAAACATGGTGTATAAAGAAAACTAAACGTGCTGAATTGCTTCAAATTAAGTTAACAGTTTTAGTTGAAGTATTAGCTTTTATGCCACCGGTTAAGTTGATGAACGGAAACTGCGTAGAATTAATATGATAATAACATAAGAGAGAAACTAAGATTACCAATTTCTTGGAGGAAGATTTATTGATTTCACTTAAAATAGAGAATTAGTAATAATTTACATGACACATCAAAGTTTCTTCTTTCGCCATAATTTGAGTTGGCGTATACGATTCAAATTATGCTGATACACTGAACGAAATTGGCAATTGGGAGTGAAAAGATTAACTGATCATTAACAATCAGATCGTTAAATACCAAACAATGATAATGAAGAGGTGACAAATAAAATTTTAATGATTGCAGGAATAACAATTTTTAGTAATATAATGATAATAATAATTAACATAATCTGTTATTATGTTCTAACCGGGACAACTAAGTAGAAAGGAACAACAATAACTCTAGGAGAACGAAAACTACGTTTGTAATTAGTTTTGGAATCTAGAAATACGTAGTGAGTATGAGAAACTATCCAATTCGGCTTGTAAAGATAAGAGAAATGGGACGTCAGGTGATGTTATCGAAATATTACTCCCATATAAATATTTTATGTAGACATTTAGGCTGTATATTAACACATTTCGTTCTGTAACAGTAACCAGGCCGAAATCTTGGCATCAGTTAATAATTTAAGCTTATTTGATTTATTTTTAATTTGAGATTTTTAATTAGACTTTGATTAATATCTCAATGAAATAACTTGCCAGAGTCTACACGAACGTTATTAGTAAATTAATTAAAAGTATAATTACTATGAAGCAGCAGTATTACGTTCGAATACCTATACTCTCCGCAACTTTCGCAGGTGCTATAGGGCATATGTAAATCAATCAACTTAAGATCTTGATACAGTGATTATTAATTTATATAAGGATATATGTATATCTCTTCTAGACACATTAGAAGATCTCAAATTACTTAGTGGAGTTTATGAAATTATTAATTCGAATTGGTTCTTTGTAATACACAAAATATCGCAAGTGCATTTCAATAATGATTTGCATTCACACAACGAATACACTTACTACTTCCATTGTATTGTTTTTCTTGGTGCATTATCACAGGTGCAAGCAAATTTTGGAAGAACTGCAGATATCTTCGTCAAAACGAACAATAATGTGTAACAATTGGAATATTAAAAAAATAATTGTTTGGGGAATTAACTGATGATAAGTGAAAGTGACGTTTTATAATTTGTAGTTACTATAATTTCATGTATTGGTAGGAATTAGTCAAAAATACAGGGTACATATAAAACTAAGATAAGAAAACGGTAGAGAAAGAATACAGCTTTCTCAAGGTATTAGTGAAATCGGTTCACGAGAAAGACATGTGAGACAAAAAACGCTAACACACGGACATGTTTCTGCCTCCCCGGCGTCATCAGTGCGGTTTCGAGGCAGTGCAAGGGGAACTGCACATGTGAATGATGTCTGAAGGCTTACCATTTAATACACAAAGAATGCCTAGAAAATAACACCAAGATAAGAAACCGCTGTAAATACAGCTTTCTCATGGTATTATTGAAATCAATTCACGAGAAAGACATGTAAGACATAAAGCGCTAACACACGGACATGTTTCTACCTCCCCGGCGTCATCATCGTCGTAGAGTTAGGTATGGTGATAGAAACAGCGAGAGAATTACATGTGTTAGCATAAAACTGCCTGAAACCATACTGATGACGCAGGGGAGGCAGAAACATGTCCGTGTGTTAGCGTTTTACGTCTCACATGTCTTTCTCGTGAATTGATTTCGCTAATACCATGAGAAAGCTGTATTTACAGCGTCTTCTTATCTTGGTGTTATTTTCTACGTATTCTTTTAGATGTGTTTTACATATAAAGCTCTTAAGACAGTGGAAATGGATATCTAATTATATCCAGAACACCTAAAGCTTATCTCTAGATCGGTTACAGTTGTCGGCTCGCCAGGTTCGTGGTAAGTACGTACCATCATCCACAATGCAGAAAACGGAAATTCATGCACGATAAGGCACCATGCCACATGGCCAAATCCATCCAAAGTTCTTTTTGAAAAAGCACGCTTTACCAGTGTTACCTTGGGCGGGAAATGCTCCCGACTTCAATGCAATTGAGGACGTGTGGAGTATTCTAAAATCACGCATGTATTCGAGAAGAAACACTACAAAAGAGCAATTATCAAGAAATATTGAGGATGTGTGGCAAAAAGACGGTACGATTAGACATACCATTAACGCTTACATAGACAGTATGCCAAAAACAATAAGAGTTATTATAAAAGCCAAAGCAGATATTACAAAATATTGGTTATATAGTTGTGACGATGTCTATAAACAGTTTTGAATAAACTTATGTTTGTACAATACGTTTTTCCTTGTATACTTTAACAAAATTTCTATTTGAGCAAGTGGCCCTGATAAATTGGCCAGGGACTGTATGTAGGTATCGACAAAATTTAGTATCCACTTATCTTTATTAAAAGCAGTACATCATGAGTAGAGTGTGGAGGATATTAGAATCAAACAATTTTAACCATGTTATTGCTATACATATATAGCCTCATCTAGTTTATTGATTGAATAAAGTGATTAACCTACAAAGCTTCCATATACAAAAGTAGGAATGTTACATCCCGTCGTTGGAATTCCTACATTTTTCTATTTTGCAACAAAAACCAAACAATACTAATTAAATGACAATAATTAAATTACACATTTAACAATATTACTTCGATTACCGAATTTATGGTAATAGAAGTTTACCAGTAAAGAGTGGGAGCTATTTTTATTCATTAATATATCTAGTTCGCTATAAAAAAATCCATACCGCTTTTAATTTTCCGTCGCTTAATTAATGCAGTCGGCAGGAAGTAAAAAGAGTGAAAGATATGTTATTGTTAGAGAATACGGTGCGCGAGTACACTTTATACTTGATGGGACAATTTAGAATTCAAATCCCTTTTATTGTTTTTAATTTAAGTTCTCTCCGTTCTCCCCGTTTCTCCAGTACGACCGAAGTTCATATTCGAAAGTAAACCGTTTCAGAGCGGACAGCTGTAACCGAGCAGTTCTGCCAATTACCGCTTAACAAAAATCCCTAAATAGCATCGGATATAAGCCGGTTTAATTTAGCAACGACGAACATAGTCAATGGCTGCCGTTGCCGCGGACGTCGCCCTTAACGAAATAATTAAATTTTAATCCAACACACTACAAGAGGATGTCGAATAAAATTTGATAATATAAAACTCTCAAACGATACCCTCAAAAATAATTCTGAGAACAGTGGCGAACCGAAGAGGGCAGAAAAATGGGTGTACATCTGCAGATGTTGAAGTTTTTTGTTTTCAAAATATTACGTACAGTCCGTGTAATCATACTAACATAGTAGACGTGTATTTTGAATCTTTGCTTGAAATACAAAAAGTGTATTTTCATAGTGATCCAAGCTTAAACATTTCATCTTATTTGCTGTAGTAACTGCAAAAGCTAAATCGAAAAATTACTAAGAGTGTTAAGTAGAATCATGCTGGAACTGCGCAAGCACGACTTCATCATGGCAATGGAGCTCATCTGGTTATATGCATATATTTTAAATTGTTTAAACACTATTGACACGCTTGTTAAAATATTCGCTATTTATTTCTTTCCAAGTGTTGTGACTTATTTGAAAAGTAATACCCATGATAAAAACCTGCCTAAAATGAATTGCGTGCTGTGATTGATTTTTGAAAATGGAAAACACTTGGGAAATTTTTAACGGGCACATTAAAGTTAAAGAGCCTCTTTAAATGTTGAATGTGAAAACAAGGGAACTGTTCATTCATCTTGTTCTTAGTCATCACCTTGATGCAGGCACTAGAACTTCGAAGAAGAACTTAGAAGAAAAAACGTCGTTACTACAATATCTAATATCCTGCCAGCAGCAGTTTTGTGCCTCTTTCCGTCAAATTCTCATTAGTAATGTATCATGTTGTTATTAAATACTAATCATAATCTTCGCAAGTGAAACTACACCGATCTTAAACTTCGGCAGAAAAATTGATGGTGGCCATACAATTCGGTTACCACGTTGTACTGCTCATGAATTTTAAAACCGTTGTTGTATGTATAGATATCTTAAACTGTTTACGCGCTGTTATCAAAAACAGATATTCTGGGAATTTGTATATATATATATACGTATACTTTATATTCGTATACGTTGGTAGGTCCTAAAACACCAATTGGACTAATTATTAAATGATATGTTGTTTAATTAATGTTATGCTTATTTGCTGTATTGTTTTATGTACTTTAAACAAAAAGTAACAGTGGGACTCCAGATAAACATTTTAGGAACGAAAGGTCTATATGACCAAAAGATATAATTCACTAAGTAGCTACTGAAAATTTACGAAACATATGGTCCTCATCCAACATAAACTCGAGGACAAATCAGAATATTTGATTCTAACATAAAATCTGTTCTTCTCTATGCATGTGGAAAACATTTCGACCTCTAATACATAAGCTTTAAGTCTTTGTAAATAAATACCTTAAAGTAATCTGCAAAGATACCCAATCATAAGCTATGAAGGAAAGTAAAACAGCTGAAAAAAATGGAAATAGATTGAGCACATTTACAAAACTCTTTGCTAATATTACAAGGGAAAGAAGAATAAAATAAACTGAAATATAGCTAAACAGAAGCTAGATGAAACAATGGAAGTTTTATGCTCCAACTGGGAGTAACAGAAACTCTAGATTGTATATAAATATATACAGGTATGTATCTATATGTACATTATAAAAGTTTATTTTTAGTGTCAGAAAACTTTATAGAAAGAAATGCAGACTTTCTTCGAAAGTGTGATAGTATAGTAATATATAACTTCAGAGTTAAAGAAATATAACTGCCGTCAGTTTATTGATAATTAAACAGCAAAGACTGTTGTTTATCTATTGGCCAAGCTATCAACATTTTTTAAATACTACTGACTGCATCAGGGCAATAATGTAATGGGTAGCCACACATGTTGGCTACCCATTACAAGTAATAGTATAAAACGAAGAGGTCAGTGAAATAGTTAAAACTTCAGGTTGAACTATAATTTTTGTATTGAATTTGTGCTGTTAATACACGTGTTAATGTAATTTTATAGACTTCTAAACGGGCAACTAAACAAACTTTATTGTTAAATCTAGTCGGGTATTTCGTGAATCCTCTTAATTAGATAAAAAAAATTATTTAAGCGGCTAATAAATCCTGAAAACAGTGACGTAATAAGATTGAGCAAAATAATATATCAAAAAATCTAATTTAATAAACGTTTTTTCCTTAATCCTTTTCAACATGTAGATTATCACTATTTTGGCTTTTACATTGTCACATAGGAGACGCCTAGATGAATTATAGCTAGATAATATGCCGGATTTAGAAGCTTATTAATTATTTATTTGATAGATGATATAACCTAAAACGTTTCCAATTGTTTTATACTTACAACCTCAGCAATTCGAGATTCTATGCATATTTTGTACGCCACTGGTTGAGAAGGAAGAACCTACCGCATTGACTCGACCGTATTGTTCGGGCCGTTGTAGAACACCGCGACGGTAGCGCGCTCTGGCGGCGCGGTACAACACGACAGTTTCGAGTTTAAGTTGGGTCGCGGCGCTCTCTTTTTCACGATCCACGGTTTTCTGCCAACTTTCATCTAGTTGGCAGTGTCTCGGGCGCTCCCTTTAATTAACAGAAAGTGGTTCATTAGAGCTTATTCATTAAAGCAAGGAGTAATTAGCAAACTCTAATGAATGCTATAATAATCTAACAGTGACTATACTCTACTTATATACTATATTTTGTCTGCAACTTGTTTCATAATGCATTAATAAGGCCGGGAATAACCGTCCCCCCACTCACATAGTACTCTTCTATGCCTTTAAATTTTACGACGTATACTTTTAGAAGTAACTAACGTTTTAACAATTACCGGCATTGATTTTAACGTTTCTTGTGAAGAAGATTTAGGGAGATAAGGTAACATAAACTCGTACAAAAGTACTTAAATATTATATTTAATTAGAAAAAGTGCCTATATACGATTTAAAAAGAACATTTCGAAGTACAGTCTTTTAGAATCGATTCCTAAGTCTACATCAAGTCTCAAGCCCTCAAATCATTGACTTGAAAGTAGCGCAAAGCAAATCATCTTTTGTCACTTGAGACAACGCTTTTGATCAGTGGCTGGCATTTATGTATGTAATTATTACTTCTATTGGGAACACTCTTATTTCCGTAGCATTATATATTTGTAAACTTCTTGTATTACGATCAAAGCATCTTCGTCTTTGCATATGTATCTTTAGTTTTCTTCTGGATAAGAGCAATGCTATTTTATGTTGTTATATGTTCAAATCTGATGTTAATATCATCAATTTTATAATATTGGACAGTTCTCAAATTTAGTTTACGACTCGTTTGTGTCTATTATATAAGAACGTTTCAAAACAAAATAAACTTTTATATATTGGGTAGGTCCTGTATAGGATCGGATACCCAAGAAACAAGAAGGATAAGAACTTAGGTGGGGAGCAACAAGTCGGATACAAGGATAGCATTATATACCCGACATTAACATGAAGTAAAAGAAAGATAAAATCACTCAATATTTGATTTAATCTTAGGAGATCTCGATGAAATTTTGAGATTAATTCACCAAATTAGGTTGATAATTTCAATCCCAAAACTAGTGATATAGAAATGTAATTGAAAATAGAAAATTTTATACAATAAAACATTTTAAAGATCCTTTTATTTTGTCTTTGTTCAATTACTATCTATGTTTCTTTTGTAATAATTCGTGACCAAGTTAACTTTATTTTTCGAAAAATCAGTAACCATTTCACTTATAGTCTAGTTGCTATAAGTTTCTCAACTTTTGCACGTCTATTAGTTTCTATTTCGTATTTTCCTTAAGATTTTTGGTTGTTCGCTTTCAAATCAAACTAGGAGTTCGTAGAACAATGCAAACAGTCGCAAGTCGGATTGACTTATAAATACCAATTTTCAATTATCACCAATTCTATGAACAAAACTATAGAATAAAGATGGGATAACGTGTTACATTATTCACAATTTAAGAGATCTATTGATTCCAGTGGAGATGTTAAGAATTAAACTCATTCTTTGGTATCAGTCTTGTATTTAAATGTAAGGCTAATACAATAGTAACACATGGACCAAAGTATTTCATACACTTAAGTTTAGGGTTTTGGTTCACTTTTGGATTGCATTGTATCCAATAATAATACTAATAATAGTAGAATAGAAGTAATCAATTCTTAATGCTCGCATATCTAATCGCCCTAACAATACTTTCCTATTATTTTGTGTACATAAAAACTTGAACCCAAAATCCTTCTATTCCAATTCATCGTTTCATTCTCTTTTGGCGTAGAGCTGAAACGGTAACCCGTCGCTCGTCTGTTCTATCAAAATCAGAGATAGTATCTCGCGCTAGTAGTATTTGACACTCCGGCACACTTGTGATGCTTTTTGTTCTTTAGTAGTTCTAGCCAGGACTTATAATTTTTTTTTCATCGCTATTTGATACTGCATTTCCCTTTTCAATGCTTTCGCACCGACACATCCGTTGCTTCATGAACACATTCTTTTATTTCACTTAGTGGTACTGATGTACTTTTATGTTTATGGCTTTTGTGTGTATAACTTTATAATCCGTTAGCAAACACATTATAATCCTCCACTGATAAGTTACTCCAGCAAGTGGACGTGCGGGTTTTTAAAAACGACTACAGCACGTCTCCACCACTCATCTAATCACCTAATTTAGCATTTACAGTACATGTTAAACATATTTAAAATCTTGTATTTGTCATCATGCGACAGATGGCGTAATGATTGGTGTCTTCTAAGTGGTGAGATTAATAGTTTGCTCAAATCTGCTGGATCATCTTGAAAGAACAGATTTCACTCACTAATGCAACAATATGTAATAAAAATAAAATGAAATTACGGTAAAACTTTGATAGAACACAGTACAGGTTATGAATAAATATTTACGTCTCTTTGCTTCAATATAAACCTTCCTCGCTTTGGGGACCTTTATGTGATATTTAAATCGCTCCTTTTTAATTTGAGATAACAAATAACCGACACCACAAACGTAAAGCATAACCCTCAAAATGAAAATTACTTTCGACGACAATAGGATTAATAATGGTAAATTCTATATGGTAAAAATGGATATCTTAATATTCTAAATAAATTAGATAACACATTATAAATGGTTTGATATAATGCATCAGAAATACTACAAGCAATTATTAGTTAAATATTTCCTCTTGTACGAGGGCGACCCGAAATGTTTTTGGAATCGGCAAGAAATGGCGCACGAAGATTGCAATGGATTCATTGGATGGGAAGGGCAACTTTTTTTACGGCAACTGTCAAAATTTCAGACGTCTACCGTCAATAGTTGTTGTTTAAGAGTGTGTTTTGTGTAGTAAGCCAGGCGGTTTCGCAAAAATGTATAAAATCGAATTTCGTGCAATGAAAAAACACTTCTGGATGGCTGGAAAAACGGCCACCGAAATTCGACATATTTTGCTAGAGGTTTATGGCGGATGTGCTCCATCATTTTCAATCATCAGCTTCTGGGTGAGGTAGTTCAAACGTAGCCGCACAAGTACAAGTGACGAACCACGCAGGGGACGCCCAAAAACCGCTACCAACGACGAAATAGGGAACAAGATTCATGATATCGTGTTGGCCGATTGCCAATTTAAGCGGAAAGAGACTGTAGAGACAAGTGGCATCTCAGCAGAACGCGCTGGCCATATCCTACACGAAATTTTGGGTATGAAAAAGCTGTCGGCGCGGGTACCGCGTTTACTCACACCGGAGTAAAAACGAAATCGGATGACCGTTTCGGAGGAGTGTCTGGCCAGGATCCAACGCAATCCAACGAATTTCTTCAAGTGTTTCGTAACTGTGGATGAGACTTGGATCCACCATTGCATACCGGAGGCCGGCGAAACGGCTCCGAAGAAAGCAAAGACCGTTCCATCGGCGACCATTTTTTGGGATTCCCAAGATGTGATGGTCATCGACTGTCTGCAGAAGGGAAGGACCATTACGGGGCAATACTACAGCGATTTATTGACCCAATTCGATGCAGTATTGAAGGAGAAACAGCCTAGTTTGCAGCGGAAAAAGTGCTTTTCCACCACGACAATGCATCTGCCCCTTCATGCCGCATTGTCGTGTCCAAATTGAATAAGTTGCGTTACGAATTTGTCTCCCATCTTTCATACTCCTAAACCTGAGTCAAATGAGGAGGTCATCGCCGCTACAGATGACTATTTTGCAGACCTCGAAACATCCTACTGTTCCGACGGCTTGAAGTGACCATTCGAAAAAATGTATTTATCTTCGAGTAGACTACAACGAAAAATTAATATAAAAAACCACACCAATACCGTGTTTTTCTTGTTGATTCCGGAAACATTGCAGGTGACCCTCGTACATATGCCAAAAGGAAACAATTTACGGCTTACGTATTTTTCCCGTTTACATTTAAAAACTATAACTTTTTCTAATATATTGAAGTTGGAACATTGTTAAATAATGAAATATTCAATTCTTTAGACTATCTAGTGAATTCTGAAAGGTATTATATTGTTAAAGCCTGCTCAATCTTGGAACATTGAAATGTACGTACTGTACAACATGCTAACTATGTGAAAATATAGTAGAATCTTACCTTTTTTCTTCGTTGGTCTTACAAATTAATTAAATGCTGTACATCTCGAGTTCTCTATACATACTTCACATTGTGACTCATTGTCAGTGCGCCAGCGTAGATATTATAAATAAAATCCTAATTATAATCCACGTAATTGAAACAGAATAAAACGAAGAGCCACTCCTCACAACGGCATTGTTACGAGCCAAAAAATAATTTTAATTAAATTTATTTGAAATCTAGTTAAAAGCGCACATAATAAAAAGTACCTTGTCAAGATTCATTATGGGACGTCGGTGTGACAAGCCCCTAATGAGGGCTCTTGGCGGGTTTTACAGCCTTAATTAAGAGAATATGATACTCGCGCAGGTTTTTCGGACAACGACAGTTTTTAATATAAACCGAAACCACATGTGATGTTCGTTCTACGGTGTCTTTTCATTTTAATAATCGCGATAATGATGAAGGATGGTTCTGTTTAACCGTTTTTTTCCTTGTCTACTTTTATAAATACGTGCATTCTCCGTTGGACGGCAATGCATGGGTCTGAGTTACATACAACCTCGTATAGTATACTTTTGTCACGTTACCATTCTCTCTTGTTCTCTGTTTACAACTTCTAATACTATTATGCAACGAGTACAATACGTTATTAGGTTATCTGTCGTTCTTTTGTAATACGGTCAGAAACTAAAATTACGTCCATGACAAAAAATTGTTATACCCAAACAATGCAGCAGAATTTGCATGCAACTCGAATTATTTAACCTACATACAGGAGACAAAAATGGGAATCCTAAAATTGCATTAAAATGTCTGAAATTTTTATAACTATGAGGGTATTTAAGTTGGAAAACTGGAATTCTGCAGGATTAGTGACCATATAGAGCAGGAATAGAAACTGAAGTATCAGATTATTGAAAATAATGTAGAACAATAGGATGTGGGGGCCTTGGTATATTTCCGTTTTCAGAACTTTCCTCTTTTATATATCGATGATGCAATTTACCGTAAGACAGCCTGTATATCAACAACGTTATGTACGTGTAACTACAACATTTCATGTACAGCGCACAATACGTAACGTGCGAGTTTCGTTCGATGTGCTAGCGGCTGGGGGATGAGGGTTTTACTTACGTTAATTGATTTACAGGCTATCTGTCATTTGACTAATGCGTGTTCCATTTACTAGATGCACTTTCGAATATTTTTTTAATCTAATAATGAAGTCGTCAATTAACTGTAGCCTGTATTTCCCGCTTTAGCTATGCTTATGACAAATAGCGTCATCCCTAGTGGTAGTGATTTCAATTACGGAAACCCGAAACAATAATCGAAATGGTCCTCATTGATTAAACATTGTAAGTAGTTTTCTTTTTGTTTCGTTTGTTAGATAAGATTATCAATTCTAAAAAGCATTTGCAGTTATAGAACTAAATGGTATAATGCAATATAGTCACACAATAATATAATAATTATATTGACACAAATGTATTTGAATTCAACGGATAAATAAATATTAACATATGCTCGTAATTATTTCATTTGCTGGGAGTATTGTAGTTTGCTTATACATATGAAGTTCTTAACTATATGCATTCGCTAGCTGATAGCTTACATATGTATGTATATTGAAAATAGTGCGATAAGAAGTCATATAACTAGAACATAACCTAATTCGTTTAGAGATAAATGTCTGCGTTTGTACCCAACTTCTATAGACAAATATCTGTTCTTTCTTCCAAGACTGAAACTGTAGAAGGATCCATATCTAACTCAAAGTGCGAAAAGCTGGCTGGTGTCTGCTCTTACATTTAGACGCTTCATATAAAAGTATATGTTTTGAAATAATATAGTAACATATTTCTGCTTCTATTTACAGCCTCAATTTGATGGACCTGTATATCGCGCTTACATGCCACATGATACTGCCAAAAATTACTGTTGACGAATAATTAGCTATATTAGGCGTTGACCTTTCAAGCAGTATACATCCTCAGCAATTAACTACGCCAATAAAGTTAATTATATTCCTGAAGAAACAAGAATATAGCTTTCATGTCTACCTTATATCACCAAAGCACATTACTATTAAGAATCACAAAATATTGCAAATGATTAAACTGCATCGTTACAAAAGATGCTGTAGATACTTCAGAACAACTTTTAACCACAAACTTTTAAATGTAAAACAAATCGCTAACCCAATGTATTATACACTGAAAAATATGCTTGATATTTCAGCGTATATGACATTTAATAAAAGCACAGTAAGAAAAGATAATTTTTAGAAGTATAAGAAACATCTCTTACGTAGTAGGCTATTTAGAACTTTGGAAGAACATCTTGTTCCATAATAAATTTTCCACAATAGTGGCGAAAGATCATCGGCAGCAAAATTTCTGGCAAGAATTAAACATATAGACGCTGACGTGTAAGAAAAATGGTATATTTCTCTAATTTTCACGCCTTCCTAAGTTACGATATATTGTTTTGAGAGATGATAGCGGAAGAGCAAAGGATTTTCGTATTGCAGAAAAAGGCTGTTTGATATTTGTGTAACCTAAAAAAAAAATATCTGTAGAACGTACGAAGTAATTCTCGACTTGATATAGAAAAAAGAAACTTGGAACAATATAAGAAATTTTATTCTTAAATAAAATCTCTCTTAACTTCTATATATTTATTGCAACGATTCATTAATAGTTCGATACCATTGTAAATATAATCTCAAGTTTTTCCATCAAAATGTTCAGTAACAGCTGCTTCCAAGTCACTTGAACGACTGTCGCCTTTCTGGGACGAGGTTTATCAGGTCGCCGCCATTCGATTGAGGATCGTAAAGCAGAATCATTGTTTCATCTCTGTGACAATGGACTCCAAAATCGGTTTTGGGTCGTCTCTACACATGTTTAAAAACTACCGCGCATATTTGACTCGACGTTCACGTTAGAGAGCAGAAAGAAGTCGCGGTACCCACCTTACACTAATTTTATTCATACCCAAATTGTCATAGAGAATTCGAAAACATATTGCCCACATCTTTACAGCAGAATATGAAGGTAAGTGTCGTCCAAACTTTTTTTATGCGAGTAAACGTATGCTCTTCTTTTGTTAAAAATTTGATGATCGCGCGGTACTCAATTTTCATCACTTCAGATATTTTCATGCGTTAGTCGCGTTGATTGGCTGGCTACTAAAAACTACTGCTCTTTGAACCGCTATATTTATAGCGTAGACCTCGCGTGTGTGCATGCATCCCGTGATGGAGTTTGAACACGCTTGAACCTGTATAAGTCTGTCGCCTACTTCGTACTTTAGAATAGAGAGATTGCTTACGTTGCCATCGGTATTCATTCTCTCTGTGGTTACACATTCACAACAAAGACAAGTTTCTCTTAAACAGAACGCATCGCAAATATTTTACACGCACACAAAGTAAAATGAGAATATCGCACCACAAGTTAGCAGTCATCCAAAATTCTATTGGATATTGGGCATGTAAATTATAAAAGCAATTATCCAAAGTGCCTCAAATCTTGCCGTATGATCGTTTTAAGAGAAATGTGATGGCATGGCATTCAGGAGTTCTAGTCAACCTGGCCGTTTATGATTTAATATTATTTAAGAACTTATTGTATTTTCGACTAGGAATAATTTTAGCAAATTGTCATGTACACACGAATTTTGGGAAATTAAGGATGTAAACTAGTGCCTTTTACTACACGGTCACTTCTTTGCTCAGTGTTAATACTTGTACAGAGCGAAGTGCCATAATAGCTGGTAGCTACACCGTTATATTTTACCCATCCTTCCAACATCATCCCCCGAATAATATTTTTTAATTCGTTTAATGCACACGTAAGCGTGTGAATTATTATCGCGTAGTGGCTTTACGCACCATGTCCATGATATAGCTTATGTGTAATTATGACGACTGCTTTGACGTCCTACCGACATGGTGATGAAAAATACGTGAGCGCAACTCATTACTTCATAGGTCTTATTTACCGTTGGTGACAGGAGGAAAGGGCGCAGGAAATTAACTAATGAAAAATTAGAAAGTTTTCATTGCACTCTTATCGCGCGAACATGGTATATCCGTAATTAATTACTACTCTGTTGCGTCGCAAATTTGAATATTAAAAGCCTTCGACGTTTACTATCTGATAATGGCACGACATCAAAGAACCGGACTGATTGTATGATTACTCCTATCACAATCGACGATACATTTGCAAGGCTTTATAGTACATGCTCATTTAATCAACCCTCTTGTGCGTGCTTTTGTTTTATTATCCAATGAAATTTAATTTTTCATGAATGATATCTGGCCACTCCTTGGTACGGGTTAATATTCATTGGAACAATACTAACAACGTTAGTTATCAACTTGCTTCATTAACCAATATCTTATAAATGGTGTACATCTGTGGTAGAACTAATTATACTCCATCGTATAAACATAAACATCTTAAAATACTTGCATCTTGAACGTGATTGTGATTTAGCCAGTATTGCCAGTTTCTAATGAGGGTACATTTCTAATCTATATTTGCTTTGGAAACAAACAAAAAGTATTTCGAGAAAATATATTTACAATATGTGTTTAGTTTTTTACATATGTTTAGCACAAAGAAGCTACAGATAAAGAATACTGGAAAAGCGACTAAAAGTTTGTGTGAAACAAAGGCTAGAGGAAGAACAGACAGCTTTAGACCAGAGAGGCAACGAACGATAATATCTACATCATAAAGAAGAAAAATTGAAGAGGGAGAAGCAATATTTCTAGTGTTGGTCGATCTGAAAGCAGGCCTTGATACGATAGATAGGAGAGAGATATGGGAAAGTTTAAGGGAAATGGAAATCCCTAAAACCCCGCTAGATGGTATCAGAAGTACACGCGAGACAACATTTCGGGATACAAATTGCAGCGCAAAAATTTCAAATGACAAAAAGGAATAAAACAACGTGACAGTCCACTCTTATTTATACTAATGATTGACAGAGTAGTCAAACGAATAAAACACAAACCACACAGCTCAGCGCAATAACAGGGTACAGAAATCTATAGTCTACAAGAGTGAGTAGCTATAGTACTATAGCACTATATGCAGATGATGTGGTCCTGATTGCAAACTCTAAAGATAAAATGCAAAAGCATGGACGAAGGAAATAGAAAACGTGTAGATTGAAGTAAACTTGAATAAACCACATCCCAATCTCCAAGAGGCTCTATATATATATATATATGCTGGTCATCGAGAAGCGCCCCCATGGGCGTACATTTCTTTCTCCAATCCCTTAGTACCGTTTTCACATATACCTTAAATAACGTTGGTGACATGCAGGATCACTACCGCAATCCTTTATTTACGATGAATTTGTCCCAGTAGCTGTTTCCGACTTTCACTCTGCTCTTGTTATTTTTATATAGTTGCTTAATCACGTTTGCATAGTTTGTTTATACTCCGTTGTCTCTCATTGCCTGTCATAAGCCTGTTTCAAATCTATAAATATAAGATATAGTTCACGTCCGTGTGCTATACCTTTTTCAGTCAGTAGTTTCAGACAGAAAATATTATTAATACAAGATCTTTCAGCTCTAAAACCACTCTGTTTTTCTGAGTTTTTTACCTGTTCCTCTATTCTGGATTTTACTATTCGTCCATACAGTCTGCACATAGAAGATGTAACACTAATTCCCCTATAGTTTTCGCACTACCTTTTGCTGCCTTTCTTGGGTATAGAACTTACATATGCGATTTTCAATTCTTCCGGGACATCACTACCCTGTAAACAACCCGGCAATTGCTTCTATTGGCGGATTCTTAATAAGTTCCATGGGCATACCTCCTGGAACCGCTGCTTTCTTATTTATCATAGTTTTCATTGCGTCTGCACTGTTACTTTTCTTACGACTTGGTTGAGCGGTCCATTTGTGTAATCTGCTTCCTTAAAATTATTTCTGTCTTCAATTAATAAAGATTCATAGTACTTCTTCCAGCTGTCCATTCCTGCTGGATTTATAAATTTCACTTCCCGTGCATTTTTCTTTAGTGTTCTCAAGGTTTTACATGCTTGGCTTCATTTTGATCTTCCTGTAAGTCTGTCCACCTCATCACATTGCCTTTCCCAACAATTATTCATGGCTTCTTTTTTCCTCTTTTTACTTCATAATTGCATATATTACATATATCATATAGATTTTTCTGTCCTCCGGATCTGGTGTTGGCAGCCATTTCTGATTCTATAATACTCTTTAAGTAAGGCAACTCTAGGACAAAGAGATGTTGATATGGAGACAAAAATAAAAATATTTAATACTATAGCAATCCCAGGAATGACGTATGCGTGTGGAAACTCAACGCTGCGGTAAAAAGATGAAGTAAAGATAAATGCAATAGGAATGAAACATCTAAGCAGAATAGGAGAAAAACAAAATGGGATAGCATCAAGAATGAAGATATTAGAAAAAGCAAGAACCAATAATAAGGAAAATTAAGGAGGAAGCAATTAAATTGGTACGGACATACACTAAGGATGAAGACTGATAGAATTACAAAAGGAATAATGGAGACAGGACACCTAAAATAGAAAAGAAGAGGGAGACCTACGAGGAAATTGATGCACCAGAGAAGAGAAATGGGTGGAAGAAAGGGACAAAACTTGGAATAAATGAAAATTGGGTACAGAAGAACCGGAATCTTCATCCGTCACCTGAAGAAATATAAGAATATGAGAGAAAAAGAAGAAGAAGAAGCTTTTCACTATTATTTTGTCGTATATTTATTATTCTATTGGACAACATTGGTATTATAACTTACAAGGCATTAGAAATCGTGTTGAAATGCAATTTTTTAAACTAATAGGGGAGTTAAAACTGTAGTATTATGTATACATACGCTAGGTTGATACAAATAGCTATTCAGACGTACACGTTAATTATAAATCAGTACTAGCAGTTCTTTAATCAAGTTAACAAACGATTTATCATTTCTTCTACTTACGTTATTCGAAATTGATACATGTTCCGCAGTTTTCATTATTAGCAATCTATAAATAAACGTTTTTAAATCACTTTAAAGCGAGAAAACGATAGAGCTTAAGGAATGAATCGAATGAAGAAGGCAGAACAATAATTAATAACCGCAAATTGTTTTTTACGGTTTTCTTAATTACGAACATCGCTGTACAGATGTTTTTACATCGAAAAATAGGGGATCATAAAACTGTAAGCCGATACCATCCAAAGGGAAGGAAAAATATTTAAAAGAACACTTTTTTAATTAAAAAAGTCTCGTCCAAATTAAAATGTAAATTCGGCCAAGTTCTGGTCTCCCGTAATGAAATTAGCACTCTTTTTTAATAAAACAAAAAGAGGAAAGAATCACGGAAGGGTTGTAACTAAAGAATAAATACCTTGAGGAACTCAAGTGTTAGTCAATCTTCTCCGATTTTTCTTTAAATTGCGCCTCCACGTACTTCAATTAAACGAGAAACGGAACGGCCGGATCCCGTTTTTGTATTTAATTATAACAGAAATTAACGCAAACCCCGGAAATGCTAAATAAAATAACGGCGTAATGAGGGAATAGGAGTGACGGGAAGTAAGAGGATGGGTGGGACAGCACTGGCAGATTCGTGTAGCTGGACAAGAGCCATTAAGTCAATAAATATAATTAAAATTGCTCCGTTTTGTTTTAAATAGGTGGCTTAGCTTTAATTGATTCTTAAATTTTTGCCAGATTACTTTAATTAACTAATAGTTTTTATTTCCTCGTTTGAATTTCATTTGGTGGAATTGCATCAGCATTTTAGGTAATTATCTATCTACTTGGAAGTTTTGCTGTAACATTCTTCTAGTGCTGCATACTTTCTTTTATGGGTACTCTAAAGATAGCAAAAAGATTAGGAAACCGTCCTGAAAGAAATTAAGCTAAAAAGATTTCATCTTCCCAGCAATGAAACAAACATTATCTTTTTAGGTAAGAAACCCACCTTTACTCTCAGCAAACATGAAAAGAACAATCTTTTCGTTATAAGGTGGAATTCACATCTTTATCTAACTTGTGACAAAGTTACGATTAATATTACAATTTATAAACCTGTTTCTGTCTTAATAAAATGTTACTTAGGTTTGACTGTTTTAAGGTAAAGACTTTATATCAACTTAGAATGTAATTCCTTAAAAGCTTTAAGCTAGCCTCAATGATTAAGATTCTTTGGAATAACGCATTCTATTCAGGTTTTTCAGTTATTCCCAACTAAAAGAACGCTATTTAGTATAAGCGCATAGCTTCAACTTTCATATTCCGACGTTTCGCCAGTGTGCCTACTGTTGTTTTGAGGATAGTCCTGATCAGCTTGCCAGATTCATCATTGATTCAATGATTTTTCTGTCTGCTTGTTTTTCTACTCTTTTGGTGAAATTCATCTGGGGATTGAACTCGATTTGATACTTTCGAATTTTTGTAATACAAAGCACTTGACCACTAAGCTAATAAGGAGACCTGAAATTACTTAAAACTGCTATTTAAGCTACAATCTTCTGCAAAGAAGAGATTGCATAGTAGGCTAATATCGGTATTATATATCGGTATAATAAGGTTTCGTATACTGTTAATCTTCCTCTATTCTGCGGGGTTCGTCTATGTATGCCTGTTTTCCATTCTGCTTTCAGTATCGTAGTTGTTGTAGATGCTTTAATCATAGGGAGTAAAACATGTTTGAGTTCCAGGGTTAGCTAAGGTGTTATGACCATATTGCTGTTTCTAATAATTACCTTCTTGTGGTCTTACTTTGTTTACCTAATTGCTGCGTTGTTCCACGCAGTCCTATGGCCTTGTTCTCAAGTGTGTTACTTATTAGCTTCCCCCATCTGTTCCTTTGCACTGGCTTGTAGGAGTTAGCTAATTTCTCCTCTTTACAAAACGTCCACACTCACATGGTACTTTGTACGTACAGTTCTTGGTTCTTTGATTTTTGTCAACCGTTGTTTCAATTAGTTTCGACCTGTGTGTATTCAAAATTCTGATAAAAAAAAAATAAAAAAATTCAAAATTGCAACCTCCTCATATATCTTTCTTAAATTGACTTGAAAGTTTTCATGATGTTCTTTCCAATTACTTGGACTTGATTAGATGTTTAAAACGACCAATCAGAAGTAGCATCCAATATTTTTTGAAAAATTGTTCTTTTCATTAATACTCATGGTAGGTAAAATTTTGCACCACCTGAAAATTTTAAGGTCAACAAGCACATAAAGATCCATTATTTGGTTATTACCAGCTTCCACGCCCTTTTTCTATAAAATATACGGAAAGATATTTATATGGGTTGTTTATAATTAGCGGTTAATTGTCTTTTTGATGTCTTTGTCACCATATTTGTGGTATTTCTTTTACTAGTCTGTTTTCCCAAGATCTCTCAAAATGCGATATCAAATATATACATACATATATATTTCATATTAATACATATATATATATATATATATATATATATTAATAATAACAAAGCTGGTGCTATACAGCGAACTAATTACCACAATACTTGCTATAGTTATTATGTTGGTAGGATCTACAGAAACCTTTAAATTAGCTTGGAGGAACAGAGTGAATACCATAAATCCAATTGGGCTGGCTTCTACTAATTTGCTAAACATCTTTTAGAGTTTAGTCGTATTTTTTAACTCGCGTCGAAAGCTTAAAGCTTCTCGTATATGAAATAAATGCTTGCTCTTTAATATTTCAAAATCAATTAATTATAAACCCGCCTACCTCTCCAATTTTATTTAATTAATTTCACAATTAACTAGTGTTCTTATTATCCTTATTATCGTTACTCCTTTCTCAAACCTCAATTTCCCAAATTTGATTGTAACAGAATGTTTTTCCTAACCGATGCGACATATTTTCCAAATCATTCTACTTTTTGTGTAAATGCACTTTACGTACAAATATATGATTTCAAACGTTAAATACATATGAACTTCAAAATTTAAGGCATTTATCCATCCTATCTGCCTTTGATTTGAATTATTTATATGGTTTTGCTAGTTTATTTTTGCGAATTAACGCATGCAGCGTGGCATCTTTTTTATATATCACAACATTGAACTAGCGCAGTAAATGGCAAAAATGAAGACCGTATATGATAGCTTTCTAAACTGTGAAGTATCCCCGAAAATATAGTAATTGTCAATGCTCCAATTCGAAAACTCTACCCATCTACGCTACTTCATAGTTGCACAGAAATTGAATAAACTGATTGAATAATTTTTATGAAATTGAGTGATTCAAAGGTATTAGATTGACCAATACGCTCCCCTCTTCAATCATCGAATGTCCTCTCATCCTTTCTACCAGTTATAATTCATCTCCGGCAGACACGTTCAGTACCATGGGACGAAATGAACGAAGGATGGCCAATCAAATTAAACATCAATTATATAATAGAAAACGCATCAAATTAGGGAAAGATACACGGGGGTTAATGTTGAACGGATGAACGAGACCGGGACTAATCACACAGTTTAATCTAAAACCGACCGCTATTATTCTTTAATCAGATTAATAATAAATTGGAATAGATAAACTAATTTATGGACAGTAATTCATTAGGGAGACATCAGTAACAAGTAGATTTACAATCCAGGTAATGGAATTACAGTTGTACAAATGTCATTACATAAGTGTAACCGCGCTGACTATTAGCTAATAAAATCGATCCGGACTGTAATCTTCCTAAAACCCGGCCGAGTAATGGAATAGAGGTACGACGTAGAAACGCTCCCCATTGCATGTGTGCGGGAATGAAGCTATGTATGTGTGTTTGTATAAATTTGTATCTGTCTTTACGTGTGTGCATAGACGAAGATATATATAGAGAGAGAGAGTTGAACAGATTCAGATGTATGTATTAGCTTTAGAAGTGCAGTAGTATGTTTCCATAAAATCTTCATTAATGTATTTATTTTGAAGGATCTGATAGGTTTAAGTAACCATCCAATGTTATTATTTCGCGGTTTAGTTAAGTACTAATCGTACAGGACGTTTCAGCAGAATCTAAAGCTATCGATGTGCCAAAAAAAGAAATTAATTTGAAAATTCTTCAGTATTCTTCATTCTATTAATTGGTAGAATAGAAACATGCATTCAAATAAATTTCACCTCAAAGTAGCCTTTGAAATTATAATTACGTCCTAGCTTATTAGGGAAACTCTTAATGCGAATTTTGTTTGGTATAAGAAAAATACTCTGTCAAACTGACAACTGAAAATGGTACAAGTTACGACGAAAGTTTTTATTGGGATGGATTAGGTAAGTGGTAACATTTATTTGAACGCTCTTTATAATTGTAGCTCCGGCGATGTACATTATATTATTGTATCATTTTGTATGACGAAACTTTACCACTGGTCACATCTCTACGGCAAGACAACGATTCCAATTTGTGCGTATTAAGTAACTCGTATAATCAGTTCCACGTGCAGGATAAGTACTATCTGACTTAGAAGGTAAATATTTAAGAAACTTTTTCTGAACCAGTTCCATTAACATTTGTTAATAATGATAATATAGGTACCAAAGGGATGCATATTCTAATTTAATGCGTACAAGCGAGAAATACACAACCTTTAACACATCTTCACAAAAAAATGCTTACAAGTTCGAAATAAAAAATATAGCTATGCGTCAAATAATACCCCAAGATCCTTGTACACACGCGCTCTAGGTATGGAAGTATTGGACATGTAATGGAATATTAGCCGTTATGAAGTACGAGTAAACGACAGTATGGCGCATTTGACAATGTTTGATTGAATTTCGTTCATAGAACACTAGTCGTTAATGATTAATAGATTTTCCTGTAAACTTAAAGAATCTAATTTCGCATAAGCGACTCTATTGTAGTCCAGGAAAGGTAAAAGACCGTTTACGTAGATAGTGAATAGAAGTGAGCCCAAGTTTGAGCCCTGAGGTACACCTGTAGATGCGATAAGAGTTTGAGACTAAAATCCGTTGTAGCGAACATAGCATGAACGACTGCAAAGATACGACGGGATTAGAGAAACAACAGCGGGACGGAATTCAATGGTAGAGCTTCGGTATCAATATTACATAATCAATTGTATCAAAAGTTTTGCCACAATCAGTGTATACTACATCAGACTTTACTTACAGACGTTTATCAAGGCTTTCGCTAATGTATTGTGCAATTTCAATTATTGGTGGTGGTTGAACGACCATTGATAAAGCCATGCTGCTAAACAGAGAGACACGGTTTAACAAAACTATAAAATTCATCATAGCTGTCTAAACACTGTTGACCTCCTTTCTCGAAGACCGGTGTAATTCTATTTACTTTTCAGTAAGATGGAAAAGTTTGCGTATGAACTGCCATTTGAAAATAACAGAGTGGGGATGACAAGGTACTGGACCACAATAAGAAAGATTGGCAAACCATCATGACCACATTATGTTATTGTGTTAAGTTTATTTAGTGCCCGTAGAATACTATTAGGAGCTACCAATATTGAAAGGACAGCTGTTGAAATCGGGACATGGATAATTAAAACTGGTAGAGATGTTACGTGTGAAAACATCTGAAAAAACATTAGCAAAGGCTTGCATAATATCAACATGTCTGTCAAGAGAAATATCGCCAACACTTAAGCAGCCAAGAATCCTTGAAGTCGAGCTTTTACAGTTTACGAATCGCCAGAATAACTATGAATCATTGACGATACCATTCTCAATGTTTTTATGGTATTAACTATATGCTTTCCTAATATGTAGTTTAGTGAGAGCCCTCAAACGTCAAAATTCTCTTTGATATGAATTTGATTTTTTGAACCCATGGCCTCTGCGCTACCGGCGCTAATACCAACGGCAGTTTAATATTAATATTAGTTTATTTGTTAAGAACTTGCCTGTACTAATAATATAGTGTCTGTGAAATATTAGGATATACCTACCAGACATCGTGACATTTAGGTATTAAAAGCGATTTGAATTCACAAGTGGTCTCGTGGTGTAATGGCAGCACAGTGTGCTAATAACGCAGAGGTTGTGGGTTCAAATCCTTTCGAGACTGATAGTTTTTCAGTAATTTAATTACACTGGTTAATTGTAAGGAAATTGTAATTTTATCATTACTAATGCCAACGGTGGTTTCATATTCATTTTAATATTAGCTTACCCTCCACTTTATTTATATTCGGCGTTTCAGAAACCGTCAATACCCATTGCGCCAGCCTTTATAATAATTTCGTATTTGTGGGTGCTTTAGTTTTGAATGTGTACATATCGAGATAAATATAATAATTTAATAAATATATTTCTATAGTTTCTGTAAGTCAGATGTTGCTTCCTTAATGAAAGTATGTAATTTGATCTTAACAGTATCCATTTTCTTATGGTTACGTGCTGATAGAAACTAATAGTAAACTATATTCCTTTAAAGTGTACTATTATTTTTATCTCCTTTCGGATAACTAGTTTGTTTTCGAACCAAACTTTTTTACGGGGTATCAACTTTCCTCGTAATGCTTACACGTACTCCTATTATATTTTAATACTGATGTAACGATCTCCATAAAACTACATTCATTTAAGTAATTTGTTTTCGGCTCCCGAGGACTCTAGTGGAACTCGGAAAACGGGCGCGGTAATAAAGATAAGAGTATAAAATATTCGCGAATCGAACTCTGGATAAAGTTGTCGTTCGCCCACCCACCGATCCGGACTAGCAGCCAATAAGTCGGAAAGTGTTTGTGTCGGATTTTTACCGAATTAAGGCGCGCATATAATTTAAGAGCGGCTTAAGCCGAGCCGGTTCCCGTTGAAAATGATGATATCTCGCGTCATCGTGTCGAACGGGCGGTGGAATCCGAGAAGTTTCGCACGACGTGGGTGGCAGTAAGACAGCGATGTATCATTACATTACTGCGATTGACCTAGAACCGTTTCAGACAAGTCCGAGCGGCGTAGACTCCGGGACGCGGGCCTACTACATATAATTTCGCGAAGTGCCTCTTCGCAATGGTATATGAATGATGAGATGAGTGACACTCTGATTCGGAATACATAATTCTTCTACCATGCAGATTTAGCAATGAAATGTATTTCTACGTAATAAAATAGATGGTTTTAAAAAATATGTAGTGGTACAGAGACGCTCTTACGTCAAGTAGTCTCCTCAATTTAGAGAAATAAATTCCAGAGACGGTACTTTAATTTATCACCAAAGTTTTGTACAGTTACTGTAAATGTGCACAATTCTTCAAAGCCCTAAGTGAATTTTTCAAGGAGAAACAAAATATAAGGTTCTATTAGAACATAGCAAAAATAGCAATACTTTACATGGTAAAGGATCAGTTTAACAGGTGGAAAGTATTAATTACGCCTTTGAAAATATACAAAGATTTTCAGGACAACTGCCTGTTAGACGTATCTTTAAATTCATTAATACTGCTGATTAAAAACACATCTAAAATGCCTAGAAAACAATACCTAATATAATAATGGTGTTAAATACAGCTATTCATGGTATTGGTGAAATCATTCACGAGAAAGACAATGTGAGGAGACAAAAAACGATAAGACACGGATGTGTTTCTGCCTAACCGGCGTCATTAGCGTGGTTTCGATTCTTTGCTGGACACATTCCAATTCGCTTTCTGCTACTATCACCATATCTAATCTCACAGCTCAAGTGATTATTCTTGGCGCTAATTAGTGCCAAAAGAAAAAAATACTCGTCTATTGATTTAAACGCAGCGATAACAAGCGAGTACAGTTTCCCAAACTTTCTCCTGAGCAACAGGGATTGCTAAACCAGAGAGGGCGGGCACAAACACTGCAGACAGTAACTGCGCATGTGAATGATTTTTCAGGCTCACCGTAACGTATTAAAAACAGATCTAGAAAAAAATACCTAACATAATAATGCTGCTAAATACGACTACTCATGATATTGGTGAAATAATTCACGAGAAAGACAATGTGAGGAGACAAAAATCGATAACACACGTCCATGCTTCTGCCTACCCGGCGTCATCAGCGTGGTTTAAAGCGATTTTTTGCTCGACAAATTGCAAATCGTTAACGATTATTCTTGGCGCTAACCAGTGCCAAAAAGATAGAACACTCGTCTGCTGGTTCAAACCCAGCGAAAACAAGCGGGTGCAGTTTCACAACTCTTCAGGAGAAGGGTGTGTTGCTCAGTAGAGGGATTGCTAAACCAAAGAGGACGCGCACGAGCAGTACATAGGGTAACTGCACATGTGAGTAATTTCTCAGACATACCGTGATGTAAGAGTAGTAGAGAGAGAATTGCAATGTGTCGAGCAAAAAATCGCTCGAAACCTGATAACAACAAGTAGGCAGTTATGTGATAGCGTTTTTTACGCCCTCACATCGTCTTTCTAGCCAATGGTTTCACCAATACCATTAGTAGCTGTATTTAACAGCATTATTATATTACGTAATAAGGTGCTGTTTTTGAAATTTTGGCGACATATAATATTAACTACTACTATTAAATTAATAATTAAAGATACAAGTATTACCTGAAATTCGCTCTACTTGAAGACCGTAACATCACCTGATTTCCTTTAAAACTATAAGTAGCGGAGACGTTAGCCGATTTTCTGTTGGATATCCATGGAAGAAGGGTATAATTATGTGTTCTAGCTGAAACTAACCGCGCAGTACAATCAACCTTTTTCACCTACTACCGTTATAACCTGAATGTAACTCTAAATTACAGACACTTTCGTCGGTTTTAAATGTATTTTATATTTCATATTAACTTAATACTAATTTTACGTCTTTTACAAAAGCAAACGCTGTTGTCTTTAATTGGTTAACCTAATTAACAATACATTATATTATAGGTATCTTAAACTGAGTCGGAAATGCCGATTTCAAAAATTAAATTTGCTTCCTTCCACCCAGTAAAGTTACCTTGTGAGACGTTACTCTGCTTTATCAAGATTCCTTGAAAACGCTGAATATTGTTTCTTCTGCAGCAGCTGAGTTAGGTGTTCACGAGATATGTATATAATTGCTAAAAAGTTTATTGGAATATATACATGGAATTATTATTATACATGTTGTTAATGACATCGTCGTGACAACATTGACGGGGAGTCATATCCGAACGCGTAGCATCGTCGATTGCAAAAATCATACCGTGAGAACTATTCTCAGTTGTAATGCAGACATGTTGTAACGATATAATTTACCTCATTTGGAATTCAATTACTTTTTCTAAAATTGTACTAAATTTTTAAATATTCTCCCTGATATTATTTGGTTCACGTTCTTATTATATTGTTGCTTTTGGAGGCGAAGTACCGTTAGGGCTCCCTCTTCTTTAATGTTCAATTTAAAGTTTTAAATATTTATTCCATGCAGTTTTCTGTTTGTTTATTGGATATAATAGTTATCTACTTATTCTATTCTGTTATTTACTGACATTTGGTTTATAATTATAATATTTTATAACATTTTAATAATACATTATCAGATTTCTAAAATATCCACCTTTGCTCATTATTTAAACAGTTTTTGATAACAGGCCATTTACAGTAGACCATATGAAGTGTAATACTTTTCTATTCCAAGTTGAATGGTTTTACACAATTAGTTAAGAAGAATCGTGTTTTCTATTAAAAAGTAATTCCCGAAAACGATGACGAATCGTTGATACTTTCGTTAAGTTATTATCGCTTAATCTAGTCTAGGGCATTGAGTTTAAGTAAAGATAATAATGCCAATGACATGTAATAGCAGTATTGTGCATGGACATTATACGGCTCTCATATTGCCTTATTCATTGGTGTAGCTTGTATGCGATGTAAGAAATTAATTTGCAACCAATTTTGATGACACCTACAAATAGGTGCTACAAAAAATTACAATTTAGAGGGCAAGTTCCCCAAATATTTTGATTTCTGAGATTACAAAGAAATTTTTTTACGAATCTACAATTCCAGAACAATAAGCGTTTTCAATGCAAAATGAGGTTAGTTATCCTTCTGTTGTACGTATTCTTTATGAAAAAGTAAAAATATTAATATCTTTCACTGTTAAGTCTTGAAATAATACATTACTAGAATATTGTGAAACTTCATTTCCTGAAATAGAACTAAAAGTTGTATATCTTATACGACATTTAACAAAACAACCCACTCAATAATATATAGATTTCTCCCCAGCAAATGTATTTTACTTTTATCTATTTTTAAAACACCTACTTAGGATTGGCATTTGTAAATATGAGCCATACATAATTCGATTACTCGTTATATGAAATGCATAGATTCAGATAAGTTGTCTTTCAAAGAAAAGTCGTCTTTGTAGACCTCTATAATAGGCTATTAAATCCATGAAAGCCTATTATCATTTTTTTGTGATTTTTCTACTATCTCCTTTACCTTCTCTCTTTTCTCTTGTTTTCCAATATAACGTGTATAAATTAGAACGTAGCAATAAATATACGTTTGCGAATCTTGTTATATAGAGCTTTGTTTAATTTATAATCCTGGATGCTTGCATAATCTACTCTGAACTCCACCTTGTATTTTTCCTTTTATTTATATAATTGAGAGTACCGCAACTTTAGTGCTATATGATTCTGTAAAATACCTTACTTGTATATGTGCCGTATGTACGTGTACGTGTATATTTCTTCCTAGAGGTGCTCAGAATGGTTGTGTTGTCTCTAACCATGTACCAGAGGTTTATTGGTGGTAGAGTCTCGAAATAAGTAAATACAAAATAGTTGAGCGTTTAAATAGAGTTAACAAGCATCACACATTCTATGTTATGCACAAAAGGCAGAGTAGCTGTCCATTAAACCTTACGACCTCATGATTTTCATAGCCATTAAATAACAATCGAATCATGGTCAATACCACCTACTGGACAAATAGATAAAAGAGCTACTGGCAGAAATAAATAAATAGACCATAGATACTACTAGTGTAAAACTTAATCCGTGATACTGAAACAAGTCATTCATTGTACTTATATTAATTTTATAGCGACAACTACGCTAAGCTCCACAGGTCTTTCTTGGCATACCGCGGCACTAGCTAACACCAACGGTTTCCACTTTATGTAGAAATTCTTGGAAGATATATCATAGACGATTAAAGAAAGAGGTTCCTACACAGTATATTTACTTTGTGCGTTTTAAGTACTTAATATTTAATGTACTTATACGTACAAAGTTAAGCTTATAAGTACTTTTATTATGTACCTCAGTACACCAAAGTAATATAAAAAATTACGAAATAATTTATGCGCTTGACGCAGAACATTAAAAAATCATTTGGTATGTTTTACAATTTTCCCTCCTACAAATTTAAATGGGAAAGGGCCCGTAATGGTCCGCGTTTAATTTGGTTAATACAGAAATTATTTACATCTTTGTTTGTTGCTCCCTCGAAACTGGCGAATGTATTAAAGCGCGCCCCTTTTCAACCGAAGAAACTTTTTAATTAGGAAGTTCCACTTAAAAACCGAGTATTCATTAAGTCGGGATATGAAATTAAAATAAAGCTTCTTCCTTTTAGGATTGATGAAAACATATCCGCCTGTTTTAACTCGTCAATTTTCTAGTGATGTGGTTAACAAACGCGTATATAGATATAGATACACATATAAATAATATAACTTTTTTGTAATTTGCGAAGCATACACAAAATTGCTTTATTCGTTTGATTGTTTTCTGGGTAACGCCTACACAAGTTACTGTTAAATATTTCCTTTTTATATAAAATGAACTTAAAACATCTTTCAAGCATTTACTCATAACAAATAAGAAGTAGAACAGCAACGCATGCAAGCAAAGGAGACGACCTGAATTCAGCGCTACATTTGCTAGATGCATTTATGGGACAAGTGGGATGACATCCATATTATACGTTATATTGGCTCAGTTGTATGATTCTGCAAAAGTGGTCCTCAAAATCAACAGTAGGTTCTCTAATACCTTTGGTGGAGGTAGATATTAGTATAGTAATAATAACTGAGAATTTGTTGTGCTATTACAATTAAGCAAAGCAACTATCTGAAAAGAAGGCAAAATAAATTTATACATAAATAAAATAGTACAATTAATAATAAACATTTTCTTGAGATTGTTTTCTTTTCTATACTTCTTAGTATTAGGTTTACTATCCAGGAGGCTTTACGACTATCTATCCAGTCAAGGAAAGCACTGGGAATAATGGAATGTTGTTCGCTTCACAAACTCATCCGAACATATACTCCTGACCTCTGTTTTATATTCAAATTCATATTATATGCTCCTTCCATGTGGATAAAAGTAAGGTTTCATTGAAGGCTATAAAGAGAAACCTTAATTCAGGTTCCAAAACTAAAATATGTTATTGCCTTTAAACCAATAAACCTGACTAATACTTTCCTTACGTCGGTCCAAATTCTTTTCATAAACTAGCCAAACTTGGCTTAATGTAATGCTTACATCCTCTGTGAGCGATCTTTGTTTCATATTTAGAGATACCCTGTGGCACTGCATTGACACATCTTCTCATAAAATATGTAATAACCTTATTACAAATAAGCACAAGTCTTGCGTTATTATCTCTTCTAAGAACTTAAAAATATTTGTTGAAAAGTAGTCACCAAAGACGTGTGGAATTCAAATAAGACTTAGATGCTGTATTACCCTTCTAAAGCGCCCCTTCTATAAACTTTTACCACTCACAAAGCGCCATAACAATGGTATAATTTTTCCAATTATTTTCTTCCAACTAGCAAAACTGGAAAGCGCTAATGGTATAAAAAATCATTTTCTGCCACATAAATCGGTTACGTGCGACAAATTCTTTACTAATATTTGACTTTTTCATGTAAAAACCTTGATTAATTCTCTGCAAATTCGACTGTTAATGGGTAAACGTAGTAAAATGTACGGTAGAGTACACCATCTAAAACAACTTGTATTGTGAAATGCACTTTAGCGCGGAAGAGTCAGTCAAAATGAAAGCAAAAAGTTGTAACTGTTTAAAGTTGTTGTTTGTAATAAATACAAATATGCGCATTGAAAAAGTGTTTTGGGTTCGTTCCTTGTATACGGCTGTTTAACGCGGTAAACTTCTGTAAATTTATAACTATAAATATTTGCTCTCTGGTTTTGCGAAAAATCTAATTAAATTTACTCCGGAAACGTCAAGGATGCCGTCTCTCTACGCCATGCACTGCGCAATTATTTCACGTACTCCGAACTGTAGGGTTATGCCGACACAAAAGGTAATAAAACTTGACGTTAATTAACCAAATGTAACAAAGACCCGATCTTAATGCGGTAATTTCAATTAACAATGTACAATTTGCATAGCAGCTGCCATTGTTCATTACAATAAACAACCCTTGGCTCAAATCTCTGACGTTGTAGGTATACTCCGTTGTTTATTGGAGAAGGGTCTAAGAATAGAGGTCCTACTTTCCACTCTTAGTTCCTCTCTCTTTAATTTCGCCCATTGTCATCGTCATGGTAAGCTCCTTTGTACGGAACGTTGAATTCCTTGAATCCTTGTTTATGCTATTATACTTGTAATGTTTTAACTTGCAGAAGCCTTATTTGGCATCGAAGTTTAGAAAACGCAATTTTGAACGAAAGTTTCAAGGTAATAACTAGAGATCGGATTATATGCAAAGAAAATCTGGAATATATGCGCATATATATGCATCGATTTTTGAGAAAATATGCATAAACCTGGGGCATATATGCAAAAAAGTTGCGACAATGTGCAAAATTTTTACATAAAATAAATAAGAGCAGAAATTTAAATATTAACTTTATTGCACAAAATTTGTTTACAACATATATCTAAACCAATTTATAATTAAATGTTTTTTAAAATTGTGCAAAAGAAAGTTTTGTCTTCTATCAGAATACATATGTTTCGAAATAGAAAAGCTTCTTTCAACATCCACAGATGTAATTGGTGCACTTTTTCACTTTGCAATACATTCTAAACTAAAATTAAAGTCGAAATCGTTTACTGTTTCACCTTCCAAAGTTTTCTTAACTTTCTTCAATTTTAAATACCCCCTCATTTTTATTTATCACTTTTTAAAATTTGCCGTATATAGAATTGCCTATTGTACCCTTAACCTTCTTACATATCAAATTCGTCTACTATTTCGACTGATTCCGAGAGCAACATCCCTTGCGTTTCTAGTTTACGAATGGAACTTGAAACAAAGCTATAATTTGACTTAATATACAAAAGGTTTTGTAGCAATTCTGTTGATGTTACTATCTCTTTACAATTTTCTAGAGCAATGCAGTCAGTAGTGATTCCAAGAATTATATTTTTTATTCCTTCAAAATTATCAGCGTAAAAAATTCCAGCGTCTAACCATGTACCCCATCTCGTAATAATCGGTTCAGGAGGCAACTTAACACCGGGAAGTCGCTTCTTATAAAATTCGATTCGTAAAGGTGGTTTTAAAAATACTTTTTTGACATTGCTAATTAAATCATTAATCAAGGGAAATTGATGTTTTCGGCTACACGATTGAACCCATGAGCTAAACAAGTGGTATGAATAATGTTAGTATAAAAAATTTTTAAATTTTGCGCGGCTTTTATCATGTAGTAGATTTTTTTAACAAGGTATACTTGCAGGTAAAAAGAAATTTGATAAACCTTCTTGAACGAATTGGGCAATTGTCACGTTATTTGTTTTTTGAAGTTCTTTACAATGAATTAAATATGATTTACCTATAATATCTTCATGAAGAATTCCTATTAACAAATGGGCAATATAACGGCCACACTTATCCGTACTTTCATCTACCATGATATAAATAAAATTATTCCCTACCAATCGTTGAAGTTCAGCCATTGTTGGCTGATAAGAAGAGGTGACATAATTTTTTTCGTAAGGCACTTTCGTCAGATATATTATGTTTGCAGAAATGATTTCAAATTAACATTGTTTAATCTTGCTAATGGCATGTTACACGAAATTAATGCGTTACACAGATCCGTATTATATTCTTCTTGTTCTGAGTTTCGTGAAGTTGATGCTACACATTGATATATAGATTGCTGCACGCATGCGGATCGCTTTAGTTTTTTACATTTTCCAATATGTGATGGAGTTTTAGCGTGTTGATCAATCAGGTACTTTCTCTCACGAGACATCTACAATAGCAATTGTCATTCTATATCAAAAGTTAAAGAATTTAAAAACAATTGTAAAGCTTTTAGTAAAATTAAACTTACTGAACAGTTTACTGCAGGCTCGACAAAATATTTTTTCGCCATCCTTTACCAGTTAAGGATACGGCTTAATCCATAAACAAATTTTGTTCGCTATACTTATTGTATGTACGCACAATATTTAAAAATGTAACACAATTACACGCTGTTTTGTTTAAAGATATTCAATGAATGAATAGTTTATTTGGGAATTAATAATAATAAAACGTATTTACCACATCTCTTCTGCTAGGCGAAATTAAACACATGCAGTTCTTGGAAAAAACTATAAGAGAAACCAATGTAAATGATTTATCGTTCTGAGAATTGTCCGTTGTCGATCTACATTAGAAATTACTAGGAATTTTTACTAATAGAAAGGATAAGAAAAAGCCAACTTTTGTAAAAATATGCATAGAAATGCCTAAATATGCAATATATGCAACCACAAAGCGCTAATTAACCTCAATTAGTGTAATACGTCTACATATAGACTATGATTAAAGATATGCAAAAAATAAAATATATGCACTTGGCATATAATCCGGTCTCTAGTAATAACTAATCTTAGGAAAGGAAAGCAAGAGAAGAATAACGACAAAAAAATAACATCCTGATTAAATGTAAGTTTATTCGTCTTCATTAAAAAGTTATACTAACTACATTATTCGGAAATAGAATAGATCAATATGGTTGGTCTAAAGTTCTACGTTAGGCTTAGCCAAAATTATTATTAAAGCCTCCTCTAGTCTATTGAGAATTATCGATCATCACTAAATGTTAAATTTATATATTTACAAATAAACCTTGATTTGTTCAATTTGGATATATAATATAGAGCATATAACTATTTTTGTATATCCGATTTACTAGGCTTTTTTCACTCTTGGAAATATTTTCCATGTTATTTGTGGTCGCATCTAGAATGATCTAAAACTTCTTTCCTATATATATATATATCGTCGATGGCCAAAAGAATGTAATTTATATACAAACAACAAAGGTAAGATGTCAAGTTGAAGGCGACTCCCCTCTATTTCATGACAGTTACGACATCTCTGATTCAAGATCTTTAAACTCTTTCCAAAACCACTTCCACACTCGCACATATTCAGTGATATCCTGTATATCAAGTTGTTCCAGTTCTTCAAGAAACATACACTCAAATTTTCGAATATCTCAAAATGAAAGAAGTCAAGGAGGTTAAAACGACCTTGTATGCCATGATAGAGCTCCACCAGTTCTGATTCATTTTCGTCTAAAAGTTCCATTTAAATGCTTCCTAACGGAAATCAAAAAGTACGCCGGACTATCTTCGTACTGGAACCACATTTGTAGCTTCTAGCAATGTCGTAAAAGAAATGTCCATTACCAGATTTGGTACAACAACCGGGCCTAGTAATCCAGTACCCAAAACACCCATCCAAATGTTCAATGAAAGACATACCCGATGTTAGCCAGCGCATGAATATTGTGGAATTAAAAACTCCATTTCGCATGAAGTTTCGCTTCATCGGTAAAACGAATATTGGGAACAAAATCGCGGTCCTCAACATCATTGTGTAGAAGCCAATGACAAAAAACCAAGCGTGCTTAATGATCGGTTACATGGTTGAGATAAGGCTGCTGCTCGTGAAGGATTCTCCAAACAAAAGGAGCACTAACTCCGGTTTTGGCTGCTATTCTTTGCAAACTCTCCTTTACTCTACTCGTGCTGAAATTGCATGTTTCGTCTCAAATGTGGATACCGATCCTGGTCTCCTGAAAACATGCGAATATTTCCCAAAATGAACCAGTATCACGCAATCTTTGGTGCAGTCTTACAAAAACGCGAACTGAAGCGATCTCGCTATTGGGATCAGCGTCAATATTAGGACGTACTGCTTTTCTGGTATTCCCATGAGCATGACCATATACTGAATGCACGCCGGCTAGCTCAATGTTAGAGACGCAACATAACGAAGATTTGTAAAATTATGCACTTACAACTAAGTGTCAACTAGATACTTTGTGTTTGACAGAATATCTGCAAATATCCTCTGTATATACGATTAGAAAATATAGGTTTCTGCAAATAAAAAATGGCATAAGCAAGAAAATGTAAATATAAAAAAAAAAACAGTAATCCGTACCTCCTAATTGACTTTTACTCGTCAAAGTTTGTGACACATCTACCTCTAGTTGTGAAAAATTAGTATCTTCATTTAGAATTCGATACATAAATTTACTATCCTACAAACAATAAAGGAAGTACCTGCAAATGTTTCATTGATAACTAAAAACAAGCCTTGCGGTTAATACTTGTCGTTTAGGATGGATATTACAAATAACAATGCAATATACTTAAGCTACTAGCCAATATGCAGATAACACATCTGGTTCATTAGAAACCAGATTGTTCTTATCACAGACACAGTTACAAACTTAACAATACTCTAAATGTAGAGAGCGGTTGCAAACTACCGGTCTTGTAATTCTATTTATAGTTTTAAAAATGTTCAAAGAGGCCTGTTCTAAAATGCTTAAAAAGGCTTCCAGTTACAAATTCTGACCCTGGGTTTGAATTAAAATTTCTTCATGACAACCGAAAGTTAAAAACAACACATAACCTTTTTCTCTATTGTGGCCTACGTTGAACGAAGGTAAGTAATCATAGCGAGTTCTTCCAGCGTCTCTCTGCGGGTTGTATTTGTTTAAGCCGGGCGGCAGAAGCTGGAATTCAACGGGGAGTCTACTTAATTGACCGTCGCTCCGCGGCAAAACTAAACAATTTTTGGAGGGAACGCTTTTGTTTTTACGGTCATCCACAATGAACATTAGCATGTTTTCTAATCTCCACGCGCATACGGAACCACGTCTAACGTATAGGTATACGAACTCCTACTCGTTGCGTATTTTCTGAACCCCATCTGCACCGACAGTCCGGGTATTATTTATCTTATTCGTTAATCTGTTAAGTACTTTCTGTTTTCCGTACGCTTTATTTTAAATTTATAGCGGTTAAATTGGATTAAAATTTCCAGATGTTTTGACAAACTTTGTTCAAACAGTTTTAGACAAATAATATGGAGCGGCTTAAAGACCGCTCGATTCCGTCTAAAACGAGTATAGAAGCGGCATGTGGTGCCATATATATCCATTTAAGTGAGAATAATGGCTGAAAGCTGGCTTATAAGGTATTTCAGATAACCAAAAAGTTAAGAAAATTTATAAAAATGTAAGCCTGTATAATTTATAATTGTTTCCAACCTCTATTAAATGATAAAATGTAACAGTTATCTTATTTTATAAAGTAGTACGTTTTATTTAAAAAGATTGTTACATCCTATACTATTATGGGACACAGAAATGAGTTCGCATTCAAACAGATATTGATATATGTATAGGGAGTGATCAGTTTGGGGTTATTATGAAATAGTCGAAATAAAACATATTTCGTATGTATGTACATAATAATGAATTCCATTATACCTTGTATAACCTAAAATATATTCCTTCACTAACACAGTGCAGTTCTAATCCTGAAGGTCGAAAGTACTACATAAGTTAATACTTTGTAGTTATCCGCTCTTTTTATATTTGGTTAAATTTTTTCAACAGCTTTTTTCTAATTGTTTTTCTTTATCGTTTGATCTACCAATTTGGCATTATATCCATTATTTACTGCTATTCGTTAGTTAAAAAGAACGTAGGCAAAGTACTAACTAAATCCAATTTAAAGAGAGCCCACAAAAACAATAAACCAAAAATAAACAAGGGAAAAATCAGGAATTTATAAATTAACTATACATATATCGTCCAAATGAATAGGAGTTTTGATAAAAGAATACATGAGCACTTCATGAGTTATGTACATAAGAATAAAGATTCCAAATATGCACTTCATTTACTGGAGAATAACCACTTAAATACTTCGAAATTTTACATTCCTAAACTAAAGATATAAATTTAAACTACTCGAATCTCTAGAAATAATAACTCAAATATTCAAATGTGTTACTAAACAATCAATTAGGCCTGAATAATTCACCATTGTTGAAGTTATTTTAGAAAGCTAGTACCAAAATTTAGGGGCCAATGAAACCATTATGTAATTACAATATGTACACACATTATCGTTAATTATTGTAAGAGTGGACTTTAGGGTTTTAGTATAAATAACATGTTGTTTAGTAGTAAGAAAACATCTGGTAAAGCTACACTGATAGCAAAACATGTCGTACATACCGTTGTGTGAAAGGTATTGGAAACATTTGTGAAATTGTGTTTTACTTCTTCGCCCATGTTCAATAATAACTTACTGAATTTCCACGTCAAATTCGGAAAAATTGAACTTTGTGCTACATCCACGTCTTATGTAAAATAGTAAGAAGCACATGATTCTAAGAACGTTAGTACAGTTTGTTCCGTCTGTTATATTCCCTGAAACAAATATTTTGACATCTTTGAGCTTAACCTTATAGTTTCTGTCTTTACTGCTTCATGCAACAATGAAAGCTTTGATTTTCTGTTCAAAAAATTCTATCGCGAAAGGTGCAATAATATTCGGCTCTCAATCTAATCTAAAGTCTGTACAAAACTATTAGCATTCTAATAAATATCATATCATCATCAACAAAGTTTCTAAGTTTGTTTGATACAACGCCCATTCTAACATAACACTGCCCAACGTGGTGCCTGTAAACTCATTTAGGATATTTCTGATGTGCTGGTTTCAAAAATAACTGACATCTCTTCCTAGCAGCTCTAGTTTTGAGATATTACCCATACGCATAAATTTCACCGTTAAATAATTAGTAGAACAGATACTTTCACACGCTCGAATTTAACATGAGCATCATGAGGCATTACTTTCACAGCCAATTAGATCGTTTCCCAGAAAACTTGGATTTTCAGCATTATGGAGAAAAGATACCACGGAAGATGAGATACCCACATGATGGCCGATTACTGCTGGAATCTTCAGTGAGACAGTTCTAGTAAACCGCGCGCAAGCAAATCTTATAAAAGGAAATCTTTAACTGATGATTGGAAGTTGCATATGCATATTTCTCAGTTAAATAAATACTTCTTCATTTTTGTATTTCAGTTAACAGTTATCAAATAGTAATGACGATTGCAAGGACTGTGTGGATGTACAATTCACAGGTATAGCAACTCCACTCACAAAAATTAATTAATTATGCGGAACGCAGCGTTGTTACCGACAGTCGGTAACACGATTGACAATGAGAGCCCACGTGCTCTCGAAATGCTGCAAATAGTAATATTTAAAAAGTTAGGTATATACCAAAACATTATATCTATTTTGGCAAATTTTCCTAAATATAATAGAAAGAGTGAATTTCGAAAATTATATCTGATAGAACAAATCTGACGACATTTTTGGATTAGACAGCCCACGGCTGCTTAATTACACTTAAAGAATCACCAAAATGTGTGTTGGCTATGTAATCAATAAGCACATAGGTGGAAAACATTATAATAATACGATGAGGAATATACACGGTTCACCGGTACCTATCCGATATTATTAGAAATATTAGGGCTCAGAGCAAGGAAAATGAACTACTGATTGTTATGAGTTTACCCAGAAATCTAAAACGCATTATACGTTATGTCATCCTTATTTAGCCTCCCACATTGACTGCATTTATAAGTGTAATATCAGATATTTTATTTCTACGGCACCTCCTTTAAAGTTCAATTGTGTGTGCTCCCTAAGATTGGCGTTCTCGATAGCCTTTGCTGTTTGTGTCTCAAGATTTTAGATAACGTTAACCTTATTTTATTTGAATGTCCTATTTTTTCTAGGTATCGACATGATTTTTTTCAGAATTTATGAATTTTTTTACCTTCAGTTAGTACCTCTTTCCTTTTAACACAAAACAATGAGGCGTATGTAGGTATATACGATTTTCAATTCGCATGAAACTGCATTCCTCCTTTTGCTTTTAGTTTTTCTTTCCCTTTTGGTTTTGTAGCTCAACTTCATCTACCATGTTTGACATTGTTTTCTATTCCACGGCCCTGTATGTGTTGTTTTTACTTTAGTCGGCACGATCAGCCCCATGCCTTGAAGTGTGTATCCTTATATTGTTCTGTTCGTCTGTCTTTCGATTCTTCTTTTTTTTTATTTTGTGGTTAGTATAGGTTGTTTGAATTTTGGTATTACTTAAGTTTATACGTGGTTAAATGACTTTTAGTCAAGGCCAAAGGTTAAAAAAAATCGCAACCTTAAAAAACTTCACATTCTAAAATAAGGAATTATGGAGAGTTTTGGTTTCTGGCAAAGATGTGATATTTTCAAATATCGCATGTCACAATATATTAATCCTGTTAACTATTCCACTAATATAAATGAAATATACAATAATCCTCCATCTCTTGTTGAACTTTTTCAGATTGAACAAGTTAGCGAAAAGCAAAATTCCAGCTCGAAAATTCATTTTCGTTGGAATCCATTGCGTACATTCGTATGTGTGGAGGTATTTGCATATTATACACACATATTTACCTCGTTCAAACGAATAGGTCAATTGCTTTAGGTAATGTTTTGTTGTTATTCGATACGCCTCCGTCGCGCAACGTTTGCGAATACGAAACCCTTTCTCCTGATATACTCCGTCAGATTTTTCCGCCCGTCTAATGAAGCATTTATTCGACAAGAGCACTCGGTATTTGTACTAGAAGATTAGTTAAATATTGCGCGATGTTTGTTGTACCGAAATTCACATTTCCTCTTCACTTCTCCCACCCGTTTCAACGCCGCGCCATCACGCCACTCCGCGTCAAGACCGAGAATCCTGTTCCAGGCGTATAAATATTATTTCAGTAACAAGTTAATTGGATACATTTTAATTAGTTCAAATAATCAGCGCGAAACAAGTTTAAATAAGAACGCAGCTACAGAACGAGAAAAGAAACGGAAACAAAGGTAAAAGAAGGACCTTACCTATATTTAATATTGCACGATGTACTATTTCTTCGAAGAGGGGAAGCTTTTATTAAATTAGCAAGTTTATTATGTTATTTTCAGAACTGTTTATTTTAATCAACTTAAATTACGAGGGAGTAGTAAATATTAAATACTGCATTAAATGTTATGTCCTTTATATTAAATGTTATATATGTACTACATGTACTAATGCGATATACAGTAGTGTCTTCCTGCTTGTACTCCTATAAATATCTAGTCGGACCCAAAAAGACTAAAATAAATGATAGCACTTTCGTAGTGCGCTTTGAGGTTTATGCAGATTAGAAGCACTTCACATTGACAATTAATTATTTGTTAGTTAGTTAACGGTAATGTACCAGCAACTTTTGTCTTCGATGTTAAAGGCTCTTTCTGGTTTACTACTGTTTTCATTTTACTTGTTCTTGTTTCATTTTCTCGTTTATGATCAAATTTGGTTTTGCATATTACAAATGCCCTTCACAATGGCGGAAAGCACATTTATTGCGATGGTATATTTTACCGTGTTGTACAAAATATTGGTTATTCTTGGAGCTACTCAACAGGAGCATGTTCCAGTCAATTTATTATCATCTGTCCCGAACATCAAGTTACAATGCATGTGTCCGCTCAACAAGATTGCATCATAAATCGCTTTCTTCAAAATGAAAGCGTATACAAAGGCAAATCTTCAAGAAGGCCAAAGTTTAAAGCACCAAAAGCTATTGCAAATATTCAAAAATGCATCAATCAAGGTCCTCAAAAACAGCTTCGTCCTTTATCTCAACAACCTAATAGGTTATAAGGTTACACGTAATTTGATGTTGACTACAAACCATAATTTTATACAGATGTACAGTACTTGCCGCACTGTCTTAAAATTGGATCTTTATATGCATCCGTACTAAATCCCGTCTCTGTAGTTTAAGACTTATTACCACGAGACTTTAACGCTAAACTACAGTAATGTAACTGGTTTCTAGGGTATTTAAATGGTAATGCTATATTAGATGAAACTTTTTTTATGGATGATGGTGGATGTTATCTGAACCGTTATATGAACAGCCAAAATTATGATACTGGGAATAGCAATAATTCTCTTGAATTACGGTAAACTGGATTTGATACAGTGAAAGCTGAAGTTTGGACTGCAATATTCATAACTAAAATAATTGGATCAATATTCTTCCAACAAATAATATTCTACTAAAGAAACTGTATCGAAAATATAGGTACTTCTTTTTAACATAGTTATACGAAGATTAGAAAAAGTGTCAGTAACGGTGAGATAAACGCAAAAGTTTTATATTATGTTAATGAATCTATCTGGAGAACATCAGCCCTGGAAAGCCTGTATCATGTTTGCGTATCTTTGCTACAAAGTATATTTAGTTACTGTTTCCTTTAATTTGAGATTTGCTGTATAACAACATCAGAATATTCTGAAAGTTTAGGACATCGCTTTAGAAATTCTATTGAAATAAAATAAATTGTTACTTTATGATAAGAACTAGTTAACGATTGTGTCTTTGAAGAAATTAGGCGCTAACCTTATAGTCCTCCAGAAACAGCACCTTGTTAGAACTTCTTTTCTCACATATCGTAAAAAGACAATTAAGTAGACAAAAATTTGGGATAACTGCTGAGGGTCATTAATAATAGTCTATTGCTATTCTAGTCTTTAGTTCCATGCCTAGTTAGGGCATATACAAGCAACTCTTGGAAACGTTAAGCCACAAGCATTGGAATATATTTTTTCTTTTCTACGTTGTTTCTCATTCTTCAGCTTTCTAGGCTGCGTTAATAATGTTAATATTTTGAATTACGTGCCAATGGAAAAACTTTGCTGTTGTCATCAGTGTGCTTGGTTTAATCTCATACACAATCACGTTTTCGTACTTTTTGACGTTTCCCAAATACCTGTATAATATGCAATGTAAAATTTTGCGAAACATTCACGGAAACACGGAAAAGATCGTACATAATATTTTAAATGATTCACATGATTCAGAAATGCTCGTCAATCCATTGAAAATTACCCTCGACTAGGAAGGTTCTCCGATTCAGATGATGATGCCTATGTTCAGAAAATCAAGGATCTGATGCATTCAAACCATTGTTTCATTGCTAGAGAATTTCTAGATGAAGTTAGTACCTCCATGGTGTTGTGTTGCTGAGCATGCACGAAATTGCAGCAAAACTTATTCCTTGTTTAACCGAACAACATAAACAAAAGCGAATGTACAATAGGTGTCAATTTCTTGAACAAGCCATTTAGGAGATCATAACAGGAGACGAAATCTGGTTTAAGATATGAGTTTACTCATCACACTGGATTGGTGAGGAATATTTACACAAGGGAAGTCACTCTTGATATCACATCGATGTGATGCTCACAATTTTCTTCGATTATAATGCAGTTGTGTATTTTGAATTCTTACTTCAAGATCAAATAGTCAATCGTAAGTACTATAAAGGAGTTTCAGAATAGTTACAGGAGAAAATGCACAAAAGGTAACCACAGCTGTGGTAAAACAACTCACGATTTTTTACCATGATAATGCATCCACTCACATTGCTTTGTTAATTCCCCAGTTTTGTGTCAAAAATCAAATGTGTGTTCCCTTTCGGCCAGATCAGGTTCCTTATGATTTTTTCTTATTTCTAAAGTTGAAGCCAGCGCTAAAGAGACACCATTTTAAGACTATGATATTTAAAAAAAATCTTCACAAGCATAGAAGGATATCTCAAAAGAAGCTTTCCAGAACAGGTTTGCGAAGTGAAGATACGACTGATAATAAGCGTAGAAGTTACTTTGAAGAAAACATGGTCGAACAATTTAAAAGATTAATAATACAAGTAAAAAGAAAAAAAAGCTTGATTACGTTCTGGTCGTATTTGTCTATCTACCTCGAATATTCATTCATTTATGATGTAAGTGAAGAAAAAAAAAGACTATTGCCAGTAGTTCCACACTATTTCTCGTAGAGGTAGCATATACTTATCAATAAAAAATAGCGAACGTAAATTCACTTTTTCAATCTCCAATCACATTTTTTTTCTTTAGAATTTCCACTTCAAAGTTCCTCCACTGAACAAATTTACGTCTATCCTCCGCCATGGCGTCCGAATTGATTCGCATGTGTAAAGTTTTCGGTGCGCGATAAAAGTAAAAAATTGAAATCAATTTATATTTAGTGGCTTCAGCCGGGCACCGCCACCAAATCTTATTTGGTCTGCGAGAAGGGACCTTGGCTTCCTCCTTTCAGTCCGGGCACGTTCGCCAATCAATCAACTCGCATTTTCATATCCTCTAACTCGCTTTTCTTCTCCCCGGTCCATGTTCGTTTTATACTGATTGAAAAATAATAACACCGTTTATACGCGATCTTTATGAATTATTCCCCTCAACAATATCAATAACTTTATTGCATTTGCACGTGTATAGATGTCTGTGTATATAAGCTGAAGCGTGTATGTTTAACTTTCCAGAACATGTATTCGTACGTTCCGTTTTATTGATTGTATTATACCGAAAGAAAATGTGCTGTATAGCTAATATCCACGGAACACGAAATCGCGATGTTTGTTGAAGAAACAAAAACCCATATTAATAAAACATTAATATGATGATGATTACGTTTGGCAAACAATGAAAACGTATATTCACTCTAGATGGATACGCGTACGTGTGTTGTACATAAGCACGCTAAATTTAAGATCAGTTGCAGATATATCGCGCGCTTTAGTTAACCTTATTGTTCCGTTCGAATCTATTTGGGGAGAAACAAAATTGAAATTGTTCCTTTGTTTTAAATTTTGTTTTATTGGACATTTCTGATTTCACTTATTTATCTTGAAGCTCCTTCATTTCATAATTATTTTTTTTAAATATATATATATATATATCATTATATTGTTAGATTATAGTAAGGCTTTTGACCTACTAAACCATAGGAAGTTAGCAATTCTACATTTTATAGGATTGGATCATATAGCTGTAAAACTTGTTAGGAATTATCTTTGCGACCGTGTGCAATGTGTCAAAATTGGCAATAATATATCTAACACAATGTTAATATCTAGTGGAGTCCCTCAAGGATCTCTTCTAGGTCCAATTCTTTTTACTGTACATACATAAACTCTTTATAATAATTTAAAATACTGTAAGTCCTATTTATATGAAGGTGATACCCCACTTCTTTATTCTTTTTCTCCTGATAAATTCAATGAAGCCATGGAAAATATTCAAATGGACGTGGACATCTTAGTAAAACGCAGTCAATCTCACTCATTAAAACTCAATCCTTCTAAATCATCCATAACAATCTTCTAATTGAGAGAAATGTTCATATTACTATTAGTGATATTCTAGTGCCTGTGGTTCAATGTGTTAGGAGCCTCGAATTGTATATTGATACATATTTAAATTTTAAAAACATATATCTCACTTACTACAAAAATCTTATAGTGTATTAAAAATATTCTTTACCTGCAAACATGTATTAAACCAAAGTATTAAGTTACTGCTATGTGATGCTCTAGTTCTTTCTAATTTTAATTATTGCGATTTTGTTTACCATCAATGTTTATTTGCTGTGGTTGTTAGGAGAATACAGAGAGTTCAGAATTTGTTTACGTTTCATTTACGGTATGAGAAAGTTCCAACATATCACTCATACGTTGAAGTGAGCGAACTGGTTGGATATGTTATCGCGTCGAAGACTTCATAGCTTATGCTTATATCATAAAGTAAGGCTGCATCATATGCCCCGTTACACAAAATTAGGTACCGTACCGACATCCATAATATCAATGTTAGATATCCGCATACCATTAGTATTCCTTCACATAGAACTGAGTATTTTAATATCTGTTTCACTTATCAAGTTCCGCAATTAAATTCTTTCACTCTCACACTGCTAGACTTACATCCAGTTGCTCTTAAGGCTTATGTGCGTCACTTACTTAGGGAACATAAAATTTGAAATTAGTTTTGAAAAATGTTAATTTTATGATTGCTTTGTGTTGGAGTGTGGAGTGGTTTTGCGAGGTCGAAAGTGGGCTGGATGTACCGCCTAATTGGATTCTTTTTAGCTTGAGTTTAGTAAGATAACGATATGGCAACAACACGCTAAATGAAAATACTATTATGTAAATTGACTGTATGATTAAGTGTTGCTTATGTTCTGTACACTGTACATATGTTTATGAAAAACAATGGGTTCTGTGTGGAGTTGGGTTTCGCTTGTTCCCGATCGGTAGGCATCGCCCTGTAATATAATATAATATATTATATTTATGTTATCTGCTTTGTAATCACATTAGTTTTATCTAGATGCGGCTAACATTAACAACAGGTGGTCCTATTTTATATGCCCAATCTGACGCTACCCTTTTTGGACACTCCACTAGAAAAATGGATAAATTTGGTTTTGGTGTGGGTTTCCTGACGTCGATTGAGTCTTACCTTACTGGAAGGGAGTGTTATATCTGCTACAACGGTTATTCCTCTACGCCGTTTTCTCCAACATCAGGTATTCCTCAAGGTTCAAATCTTGGACCACTTCTCTTCAATTTTTATATAAATGATTTACTATCTCTGTTTACGTGTCACGTCTTAGCATACGCAGATGACGTAAAGATATTTAATACTGTTGGTAGCATTTTCGATTGTAAACATTTACAAGACAATCTTCTTCGCATTAATACTTGGAGCAAGGTCAATTATCTCCCTCTGAACATCAACAAGTGTATTGTGGTTTCCTACAATAACACTCACACTACTTTACACTATAACTACCAGATTAATGATGCAGCCATACCACGCAATATCAAAACTTTGGATCTTGGTGTTTTGTTTGATAATAGACTGTCATTTACGGAACATATTTCGTCCATCTGCTTCCAAAAATCTCGGGTTTGTCATGCGTTCTTGCAGGCATTTCTCAGACTTAGGTGTAATGAAACGTTTATATTATGCCTACGTTCGTTCTAAGCTTAAATACGCCTCCATTGTTTGGTATCCCCGTTATTTACACCAAGAGCTTATGATCGAACGCGTTCAAAAGAAATTTCTAAAGTATCTCTCCTTTCGAATGGACAACGTGTATCCTGCAAGAGGTATTGAGTATTATAGCTTACTTGTTGAGCGTGGTTTTTTATCTCTTGCTGACCGCCGCGAGCGCAACAGTGTGGAGTGTCTTTGCAGGATCCTGAAAAATACTATCGACTCGCCAGCCCTTCTAGCGCAAATAAGCTTTACCGTACCTACTCTTCATACTCGCTACTATAATATATTTCAAGTACCTAGAGCTAATACCAACATTTAGCTTAAGGCACCTCTCAGTCACATGGTGAGGAACGCAAACAAACGGGATCTGGAGCCATTTTGTGAGTCTTTCTTTTTTTTTGTTTCATTATTATATACATTTTCAGCATGTTATTATTGTAAGCAACACGATTTTAATTATTTTATTTTAAATAAGAATTGTATTGTAATTTGTCCTGTAATTGGCCCTTGGGCTGTTGGGCAATAAAGGAGTATTAGTATTAAATGTAAGACATACATAGATTTTTTCTCTCTTTATTGCTGTTAGATTATCTAATAAATATTATTATAGATGATATTTCGAATTGCAACTCGTGTAAAGTCTGGCTAAATACAACCAAAACCTCATTGTATTAGATTTAAATTAGATAAATTATATTGTTTTAAATATAGATATAGTAACAACTTTATATATATTGCAACGAAAAATCTTAGACGATTATTCTTCCCTAATAAGTTCTTTTTCCAAAATCTACGATTATTTAAATAGTTTTGTTAACATTATTCATATTGAATTAAATAATTAATGTAGCCAAATAAATGATATATAAAGAATATATTAATAAAAAATATGTATCGCTTTTTTACAAAATTTATTACAACCACCTAAATCAATCCCTGTCTAGCTAATAATTTTCCTTTTTTAAAACTAAATACAAATAAATAGAAAGGAATAGATAATTTTGATGTGTTCTCAGTTTATATGAAATAGTAGTCAAAAACGCTCTAGCTTCCAGTGGTTCTCGTCTGGATTTCCGAAAGAATATCGCAAACTTTCAATCAAACCGATATTGCATAGTTGGAACACTATTTCCTGATGCACACTTTGGAGTTCAACAAACTTTGTTTACTTTCTTTGAAGATGAAATAGAATTATTTTGGATAAGTAAATTATGAATAAGCCACATTGACCTTGTTCTCCTGTTGAGTGCTCATTGTTTCCGAAACGATGCATCATCCGTGGTATCCTAGACTTGTTTGCCTGGTTGATAGGCTATACAGCAAACACTCTTGGTGTAATGAACAAAACTGCCGGTCGTCCTTCTACGAACAAGAATTTAAAAGATTATGTGTGTGTTTTCCCAAGATACAGATTTCATATAATTCAATAACGTATTCAGCAGATTCAGAAATTAAATATAAGCAAATAGATTTTGAGAAACGATATATGTATATTATTACGTCTCCACTATGCACGTAGCATAAGGCTCTGTTCTTATTTCTTTTAAATTTAAATAAATAACTTTTTAATTGTAAAGTGAACGCCGATAAATGGTATAACTCTGATATTCAATACGTTAGGAGAAAACTGCAAAAAGATCGAATTTTTGAAAAATTTAGATTGAAAATTAGACGGGGTCCTAATGGAGTTTTGCTTTTCTCAACAAAACAAAGGATATAAGGGAGAAAATTAAAAAAAGTAGAAGAATTTAGAAAATAATAAATGAGTACCAAATTGAAGTAGAATATATACATATATATAGATATATGTATAATATATATATATATACAGTATACACAAAATGTTAAAATGTATTGCAAATTTTAAGGAAGAATAGCATGATGCAAAAAATGGGGAAAAATTGCTTCGAAGATGTGAAACACTTTGGATTTACAATGCTTTTTTATTATGTAATTCAGGCAAAAAGTGAAATAAGATATACGAAGTATTTCCTTCCAATTTTATACAAGCTGCAACATCTCTGTTGGAAGGACCTTCGAACCCATTCGAAATTCCCCCACATTAGCTCGGGTTCGAAACCATCCGTGATCCACTCGTTGCTGCAGTTCCTCGAGGTCACTTATAGCATAGCATACACTAAAATTTTCAAATATCTCCTAATAGAGAAAGCAAGAAGATTGAAATTGAAGAATCCTGCAGGCCACAATAGAGATCTATACCTTCTAAGCCAGCTTCGCCCAAAAATTTCATCTAAATGATCTCTAACGGTAATCGAAAAATGTACCGGAGTACCATCGAACTGGAACTACGTTCGTTTATTTAAATAAGCAGCGGCTGTTAATCGGCTTCCTAAAACAACCGGAAATAGTAAGCTGTCGCTTAAAATATCCATCCTAATATTCTGTGGTTTTATAATAGCATGGGAATTTTCGTTAACCTACACGTTAGTAGTATACGTATTGCGGAAATTAAGAGCTCCATTTGGTGTGAACCTGGTCACGTCAGCAGAAAGAGTATTAGCAGCAAAATCGGGGTTCTCAACATTATTGCGTAGAAGCCAGCGGAAGAAAAACAAACGTGCTTGATGATCAGGTGAATATAAAATCTGCGTTCGTTGTACATGATATTGGCAAAGCTGTTTGCCATGAAGGATTCTATAAAAGAGGAAAGCACTAATTTCTACCAAAGTTTATATTCTCCGCAAGATCATCGCTACTCTGATCCACCCGAGCGTACTAACCACTGAATGTTAGCTATACGTTTGATAGAATATCTGTCGACTACACTAAGAAAACGTTAGAAAACCTTTTGCGAATGAAAAAGAAGATGAGTGAGAAGGTACTCAAATATTATAAAAAGGGATAATATTATTCCAAATAAGGACTTATACGACAAGGAATTCTTATTTAGTGTACCTATAATAAAAATTGTATTAGTTCTTACTCACTTATGTATTTGACTTTTTTAACTGTTAATTTTCTTGTTTTGTCCACCTTTACCATTATTGTGTTGCTTTTAATTTAATTTTACCGTTTCAGGGCGATTCTGTTTGCACAATAGTATGCACATCTGTCTTGTTCTACAGTCCATTTCTTGGATAACTGAGTATGAAGACGTGATATTGTGAAATATACTCCATTAGTTATTTCACCCACATATTAACTTCTTTTTAGTTTAATAATAACTTATATATTACATAAGCTGCCGAGAACATTTAAAAGGAAAACAAGTATTCAATTCAGCAGTGTATATGGAATTATAGGAATTTCGCTAATTGTATTTGTATTTCACGTTTGAATAAACAAATATTCGACATCTACTAGACTCACTTCTTCTTCTAATAAATGCTATCAATTTCGGATGATCGCCACTATCCATACTATTTTAACTTTAACTATTTGTTACTACTTGGAATAATTTAGTGATATTCATACCAAACTAGGTTCTGAGATTTTTCAACCAAGAAATTCTTCTTCTACCTAAACCCCTCTTTCCCATTAATTTTCCCTGTAGAATATTCTGCAATAGATGAAATCTATTCTCATTCCTCATTAAGTGTTCTAAGTATTGTAGCTTTCGAATTTCCACGTTATTAACCGCCTTCTTTTCTTTTCCGATCCTTCTCATAACTTCGATGTTCATTATGTGACCCGTCCACGGTATTTCTAGTATCCCGCGATATAACCACATCTCAAATGATTTCAATTTGTCGTTGTGATGAGAGATTTTTCGTTTTATTATAAGTAGACCTGACCTTTTCGACTCTACTACGTATTTCGTATGAGTGGTCCCATTGTTCATTTACAGTAGTTCCTAGATAAGTGAAACTGCGCACTCGTTCGATGGGTGTTTGATGTACTGTGAGATGACAGTTGTTTTCTTCCCTAATGACCATTAATTTTATCCTTTTAGTGTTCAGACCATATAATTGGCGGTGATATGTTATTCCATCCCTAAATTGTTGTAATCCTTCCAAGCTGTCACTTACTACCCAGACTTAACTATAGTTTCATTGGGGCAAATTAAAATAGTATAACTCGACTTCGATTGCGTACGCCGAGAATACTCAATGAGCTGCAAGTTACTTTAGAAGGTGCAAACGGTGCTTCACTTTATTGGAAAATCTTACTAACTGAAAATATATTCTTTTTCGTCATTTGACTTTGAATCCAATACAAATTCATATATGTATATCGTATGAACGTATACATATATGAATCCCTCAGGGTTGTAGCTTGTCTGTCTAAAGTCGATATGACAAGAGTCACTATAGTTATTAATCATAAAGGCAATCACTAGTAGATCGACATTCCAAATATTTAAACTACGTTATCCTTAACGAATCTTACGACAAACCCAACACAAATATTGGCTAACGTTTTGCTGCCAATCCGAGAAGATTCAGTCATCTCAAGCGGAACGTCCTGTATAGTAAAACGTACGCATACTCGAACAATAGTCTGTAGGGTATAAATGGTTCCCTGTTATTCATAACATATACGCTCGTGTACTTATTATATATATATATATATACATATATATATATTGTTGAGTTAAATATAGCAGAATGAACAGTACATTTGTTATATTCCCACCGGCTATTTCCTATTTTCCTTGACCAGCCTGTCGTCATGTGCTTGGATGGTCAAGCTTTCCTCGTTATGCACACAATAAATACGGACTAATAGAGCCGTGTGCCGTTCGTAAACATCGTTATTTCTGCCACATCTCCTACAGGTATTGTTAAATTTGTTTTTCTTTCTTTTTCGCTTATGTGACTTATTTTGCTTATATTATTTGCTTTTTAGAATCTTTAGAAGAATTGGAATTTACATGCATATAATAATTTATCAGCATCAGATACACAATAGCACAGGAAAGAAGGTATCTAATAATTCAGCATATACTACTGACTTACTTTTAATTCTTTGTTGTCCGTATAAAACGTATTCTAATTCAAAATTCATATAGAACAACTCACGACAATCTGGTTGCATAAGAAACAGAAAAAAGTTGCAAATCAAATCGAGTACACTGCGACTAGCGTTGCTTACAAATAGCTGGAGAAGAAATAATGTAATGCTATATCCTTGGTAATAAATACCAATTGATTCCTCTCAGAAACTTTTCTGAAAAGAGTATCTATTTAGATAGCAATACAACAAGAGTTTGAGACAACAGAAAAAATTGAAGATGGCTGTTTTTTACTGAGTGGCCTTCTTCACAAATTGAAAGTGTGAAAGGGTTTAATCTAAATATGCAGTGAAATCCGCAATTTCGAAAATTAAAATTTTCTTCATACACATATCATATTTATTAAAGCTAAGAAAGCAAGAATTTTCAACAAAACAAAATCTATTAAAATATTAAGTTCTGAATACGAAATCTGATAACTACACAATTTAAAATGCGGAAATTTCTCTTAGTCTTGTGCAAATTAAGAATTTTTTTAGTTTTTTTGTTGGGTTCGGAACATTTAGAGGGTAACAGAAATTCAGCATGGATGCTATAGTTGATAGAACTGCTTTCTTGGTCCAAGCAGATATATTTCTTAAAAGTATTTATTTAAGTAAGGCTGCCGAAAATAATAAATATACTAAATGGAAGTAAAGATATTCCCTTGAATCGCTTGCGTTGACAATTGCTTCAACTGAACAATAAATATATAAGTCAGATAACAGTAACTCCCTCTTTATTTCATTCTTCTTAGTTGCAGTTGTGATATAATAATTTGGTAGACATTTCACAAGATAATGCTGCTAAATAAAACTACTCATGGCATTGGTGGGATCATTCACTGGAAAGACAATGTGAGAAGAGAAAACGCTAACACGTGGACATACGTACTCGGCGTTATCAGCGCATTTCTCTCTACCCCAAATTGAAATTCCCTCTCAGCTAATATCAATATAAATAAACTAAGAGTTAAAGTTAAAGTATTTCTTAGTGCTATCTAGTAGAAAGAGTAACAATACATACCTGCCTACCGTCTAGAACACAGCGACACAAGCAGGCACAGTTTTTCCCAGCAGTTCATGGACTGCTAAACTAGAGAGGGCGCGCACCGAAAGTGTGTTGGGTAGCTACACATATGAATGATATATTAAAAAAATAGCATTATATTAGGAATTGTTTTGTAGGCAATTATTTCGATGTGCTTTTTGGTAAGCAATTCTAACACAAAGCCCCTGCAAGAGGATGTTATATTTACGAGATGGATATAACATTGCTAGTGGAAGAACTAGCGCATGTATAATATCAACAACGAGTGTATTCTTAGATGTCATTTTAATAGCTATGGAGTAGTGCAGGTGTTGGGTTTAACAACTCGAAATCAAGGAAATCTGTGGAACTCAGAACAGCGCAAGAAGGAATAATACTGGAATACATCGAAAGAGTTGAAGGGGCTATGGACATCAACCTCAGCAGTACGACACGTTCGCACTCAATTCACTAAGTCTTACACTTGCACCTATACTTTCATGCCTACAAGATCAAAAAGGTTCAACAATTGACCATGTTGACTATGAACAACGGTTTATTTCTAGAAACGATGCTGGAAATCTTAGAAAATGGCAGTGGTCTAATAACAAATGACATTTTCACCTTTCCGGTGCTGCAAGACTTCCGATACTGAGCGAAAAGTAATCCACGTGAATTCCATTAATGACTCTTACGTAGTGGGGGAGTAACCATATGGTGCAAAATAACCAGATTTGCCATAATTTGGTCTCATCTTTTCCCAGAAAACGTACCCACTATGATGGTCAATTCTCAGAGTACCTTAAGGAAGTTGCGGGATTTTTTTATGCTTAATTCCAGAAGAAATTAGATTGTTCTCAATAGAGTTTGGTTTCAAGAGAATCGTGCTACTTACCACTCTGCAAGGAACTGTCATTTCTAAGAGAACATTTTCCTGGGCGCCCGATTTAATTACGCAGAAATATGGAGTGGCCATCATATGGGTATCCCATCTTGAAATCTTTCCTCCTGTTCTTCACTAACATCACCTAAGTTTTCTGGAAAACGATCTAAGTGGCTGTGAAGGCAATGAATCTTGATACTTGTGTTACATCCGAGCGCGTGAAACTTAGAAAGCATCTGTTCTACTAATTATTTAACGGTGAAATTTATACGTAGGAGTAATAAATTTCACTCGGGTGTATCTCAAAAACTAGAGCTTCTAGGAAGAAATGCCAATTATTTTTGGAACCAGCACATCAGAAATGCCCTAAATTGGTTCGTATTTTACAGGCACCATGTCAAAAGAAATTATTTTGTTGGGCGATGTTATCTAAATCTAGTGTAAATGAGTCATTGCCGACGCGAAATATTTAGCAGCGTTTTATACTTTATAACGTTTTATTGCAATAATGCCATAAATCTCTATTAATCCACATTTATGTTAAACAACGTGATAAAACATGTTAAGTATTCATTGACCGTGTGGTTGTCTCGTACACCAGAAAACTAATACAGAAAGTTGCAGTTTCTTTTGATATTGATTAGCTACTATAAATTACTAACGGTAGTTTGCAGTTGCAAAATAGCAAGTTTCAAAACATAGAAATAATTGATGACTAGAATCTAATTAAAATGCTTAATACTTATACTTAATATTTAGAAAGTTAAGTAACGTTTCAGTTTTAGAGCCTGTATTTTTCTGTTTTCTCCCTTATTTGGTAAGAGAATCGATTATCTTAGTTGGAGAAAAAATACAAATTTTATGCATTTATACTCTCTTGGCCTTCATCTGTTCCAATCACCTTTTCTTATTAATAATAAGCCATTAAAATGAAAGCGTATTCAGTCATATTAGTTATTTGCTTAATATATTTTCTAGCTGACATAAGAGCTACCACTAGAATCAGTTAAATTCTCGGAAACATAATTCGGGTTGTTTTCCTCGGGGTTTTAGTGCGCAGAACGAGTCCGTAATTAAAAGCCCAAAATTCCGGCCTGTGTACACACATTCAAAAGGAATCGCTTACACACAGAAGGAGGAAACGAAAAATATAACCTCATTAACGAGAAAGACATTTAGTTTCGGTGCGGTGTTTCCATGCGCGTGTGTGTAGTTATTCGTGTGTGTATATATGCGGACGCGATCCACTGCAAACAGTAGCGGCCGAAGAACCCACAGAGATAGTGTGCGATAATGGTGTCCATTAATTGACAGAAACGCAAGTTATTAAATCGCGAAAAGGTCCGCCAATACCGGGTAACCGATACATCTGTAGACCGCGATAAAAGCCTGATAATGAGATGGGACCGGAGACAAAAAGCAAACCGAACCGCGCCACTGTCCAATTAGAATTTCCTAGTGGCGGACGCTGTTGTTTCGGCGAAGAGCAGAGAATAAAGCAGGCAAACCGAGAGCCGGAGTTTTTTCTGCCTAACGCTTCGGCGCATCTAAAATGTTTTATAAAAATTATTCTCCGCTTTATTTCTTTTTGTGGCAGAGGATCGTACGGAAACCAACTGTTATTGCATTAGACAGGACAAATTGTACTCGTTACAAAGTATTCCTCAAATTTAAATTTAATTTTAATATCTTCAATGTAGTAGAAATTAGATAAATAAGCCTTAAAAACAGATGAAATTGTGTTACTTTGGACTAACTGAGTGTTCCATGTTAGGAATCTGTACACTTGTACAACGTAGCTGTAATAATAATAATATGCAAAAATTATTAAGACACCTTCTTTTTTGATAACTCCCATGACAAGCCATCATACGATAGAAATTGAAATCATGAAGATATATATTTCTCTGTGTCATTATACTGGATGTTACATTAATAATTCTTAGTATAGTGACTGAAGGATTGACCCAAAATGTGACGATTTTACCTAAATCACTTAGATAAAATATTCTTCCTAACCGAGATACACGGTGTTTAACTAGAATAAAGCGCTTACGGATAAACATATTTGGGTTTCGAGGAAAAAGTATTTGCAACTAATTGCAACAAAATAAAAATAATCAGCAATTTAATAAATTTAATAAATAAATCTTTTGACCGAAATTTCCATAAATAAGAATCTAGTTGGTTAAAAGCAGGACTCCAATGGAAATTTACTTCCTCGCCCTATCCAACTGCGAATAAACGCCAGGTCTATGCATAAGTTTTTTCCGGTTTAACTAGGAGATTGCGCCAGCGAAAAGTACGCAGCGTATTAATTTGACACCTACGTCATTTTGTTTTGTTCGTCTGACATTTAAACTACAAACACATACAAGTTGACTCCGCCTAAAACTAGCGTCTTTGCTTTAACGTTCAGTGATCAAGTCGAGTTTTGTGCCTGAAAACGAACATTTGCGGCATTACTTCCTACTTAATCAAAAGAAAAAGGCTGTTGAAAGTGATCGTTTGCTGGTAGAAACAAATGGTGCTCCATCGATTAGAACATTTGATACATGGTTTGGATAATTAAAAGTAGTGATTTCAATGTGGGAGACAGTGAGGACTTTGATAGACCACACAAATGCGAAGATGAGCAATTGCAGGAGTTATTGGATGATGACCCAACTCAAACTCAACGGCAATTAGCAGATCATTACATGTGTCACAAGAAACAATCAGCAAATGTTTACGAGCAATGGGGAAGATCAATAAACCCGGTAAATGGGTGAACGTCAAATAAGAAATCGCAAAGCCACCTGTGAAACACTGCCTCAACGCCACGAAAGGAAATCGCTTTTGTATCGAATTGTGACGGGTGACGAATAGTGGAATTATTTTGAAAACCCGAAGCGGAAAAAGACGCGGCTTTTACCTGGCGAAGCCGGTTCTTGAACGTCAAGGTCAAATCGCTTCGGTAAGAAGACCATGTTTTGTCTCTGGTGGGACCAGAGCGGTATTGTGTATTATGAACTCTTGAAACCGAGACAAACCGTTAATCGCCAACAAATGATTAATTTAAACCACGCATTATTCGAAAGACAACCGGAATGGGCTAGAAGACATGGCAAAGTGATTTTGTTACACGAAAATGCGCCGTCTAACACTGTAAAACCAGTGAAAGGCACGTTAACATCACTTGGATGGAACATCCTTCCCCACCCGCCGTACTCCCCAGAGCTGCCCCAAAAGGCAAGCAGTATTTCTGGCATGGTATCCATAAATTACCTGGATGAGTGAAATGTGTAGTCGACGGCCAATATTTTGAATAAAAAAGAATGAATTTCCCTTGAAAATTACGTTTCTTTTTAGCAAAAAAAAAACGGAAAAGACTTATGCATACACAATAAAAAAATTAAATAGTTTCACATCACTGCCGGAAAATGTGGCGAGGAGCCATCTCAACTGATAAAAAGCGTAACTTGGAGAAATTGTAAAAATGAATTACCATTCAAATTTGGAAAAGGATCTTTTACAGTATCTCTAAAAAATTCACATTTATCCTAAATATGTGTTAAAAGTGTATTTCTCTGACGAGATATGGATTTCCAATATCCCGATAATAGGAATTTCTCCAATTAAAAATGCCTCTACGTGTGAAAGTAACTTTATCATTAAAATCTTCTGGATAAATGATAAGGTCTTTTTTTAGTATTCTGAAAACTGAAGTATGGCTCATTCCAGTTACTAGGAATCATCAATAACTCTTACTAAAACTTACTAAAATACCTCCCTGATCTGCTGTAGTTCTTTCTGAATCTCCTACATCTTCTTTTGGATGAGGTTGATCAGTGTCCGTTAATCAGTCGTAAATATTTTTAAATATCCTGTAATGAGGTTGTCGTTTGTTCGGATATAATTCCAGGCACCTTTGAGCAGCAGCGCGTCCTCGATAATTTTCTTTGAACTCCATTGTGGTACTCTCAATAGGTGAGGCTTTACCTATTTGTATAGTATATACTTGGAATTCAGGTATTTATTATCTATTATTCACAGTGCAGCTTTAATTAATCTCTTAATCTTGTTGAACGTTTAAAGTGTAACTGTAAGTTAAGAACCCTACCGATAATAGTCAAAAGCTTTCCTTTGACGTCTGACAGTTTGAATTGCCAATATTTATGAAATTCGTCTAAATTATCAGTGAAAATTGCGCATACACAAACAATGTGGAATTGCTGCTGCCAACCACCCGATAATGCCTACGAAGACGATTGCTGTCCGGATTGGTGTTCACACAATAAAGTAAAAGGGCGATTTGGTGTAGCTTTTATAGCGGAAACTCCATGCTGTTGTCCTGAGCCTATTGGGTGGCAAATCGAATTCTGCGATACCCCATCTAAGGTAGAAATGCTATGTAAGGAAATGGTGCAATGGGCTAATTGTCCTCCTTTGCCTCGATGTCAACCATGTCCACCAATGGAGGTTCGTTCGCCATGCTTCCCTCCTAAGCGCAATCCTTGCTGCCCAGTATCAAATCCATGTCCACCAACGCCCTCCTGCGCATGCTGTCAACAGAACAGACCTAGGGGAAGCAGAACGGGATGTTGCACTAGTAATAGGCTTATGGAAGAGAGAAGTCAACGCAAATGCAAATGCGGAAGACACGACACAAGAGGTTTCATGGGTCGAGAGTAGGTCAACTGTACAGCGTATGTATGTATACAAAGGCAGTTTAGAATCATGTCTGTTCTCAAACTGAAGAAATTAGAATTATATTATTAGGTTTATAAGTAAATGACAATAAAGACTTTTCTTAGTGTTCCAACACTTTAAATTAGAATTTGAGAATGAGGTAGGCGGAAGGCTTGAAGGAATTTTGATTCGTTTAATCTGAAAATTGCATGCAAGGAAACAGTATCAGTGAAAAAGACCTATAAACTTTTACAGTACAGTATTAGTATTTAAAGTGATGTGGTATTTGCGTGATGTTTTTTTTTTGTAATCATATCTTTATCCAAACCCCTTTCCACAAAATATTCAAATAACAAAAATATTGATAACTGCAATGTGTACTGTGACATTGAAAATAAAAGTATTTAAACAGTAATAAGCGTAAATAACGTAAGTGTTTAAGGTATTCAAAAAAAGAAGATGTATTGGTTTAATATACATGTTCGAGGGACATGCCATGTATGTATATTTTGAGATACAAGAAAACTATTACTAAAAGTGTTATTGTGAAAATAATTTCATTTATATTCAAAATAATCACCTCCACAACATAAAAGCTTGCAGCCCGACTTTTTTTGGAATGATCTCAAAAAATTGATAAATTGCTTTATTTATCTCATCCTCCGTTGTCAAACGTCGACTACGTAAATGTTTCTTTAGGTTAAAGAACAGCCAGAAATCAGACATGGCCAAATCAGATCAACACGGTCGATGTTCAATAATTTCTACATTACTTTCATGTGAAAATTCAACTATCTGCTGTATACTGTGTGACGATGCATTAACCCACATTAACCCACGAATGTTGATCGACTCAAGAACTGCAGGTAAACATTTTGTGGTGTACCAGTTTGCTGTGACTGTACGTTGATTTTCAGGTTGATTGCTTTTGCCAATCTTGTACTACGACAGAAATCTGCCTTCATAACTTTCTTGACAGCCCTTTGGTTTTTGGCCATTGTTGGAGTTGGCGCACGTCTGTGGATCCATACACGGCTTTCCTGCTGGGTACGAATATCGTAAAATAGGATGTAAGCTTTATCGCCTCTTATTATTTTAGATACAATACAATGCCCATCATATTTTAACATTCCTAACGTTTCCCGAACGAGTGACATTTTTTTTCATCCGAAGATAATATTGAATTTACTGTTTCTGATCCAGCACTAAGAGTTGGCCCAATCACTTGATATAAGCATCTTGGAACTTTATAGATCATATGTTTCACCAGTACGTGCCTCATCAGCAACCGAAAGAACGGATACTTTCTTAAATTCCCCGTACCAGCGAAACACATTTGCGCGTGAAGGATTTTCATTACCAAATACGCGTTACAATCGTTCAGAACTTTGTTGCTTACTTATACCGACCTTAAAATCGTAGTAGATCATTGCGCGCATACGTTCTCTTGACAAGTCCATGTTTCGATGACAAATCGTATGTACCATGTTTGCTCTATGACAGCAGCGACTCAGCTAACAATCAGAGCTTTTACTTCTTCTACAGAATAAGCCATTTGCTCTATTTGAGTCTACTCTACTTATCGTCAGAATTTACTCATATTGAGAGAAGCTAATTTACATCTCAAAGCGAATTAATTCTTAAGAGTGTAATGGTTAGCTATGCAAAGGACCTTTAGGAATAATCCCATACTCGTACTTACGGTAAATTATTCACCCCGCTTCTATTCTATCCTGCTTTATAACTATAGTTCCAACAGAAAATATAGAGCAATACATAAAGTTATGGCATCGAACATATTATGTATTAGTCGAAATAATGTATATATTTTCTCCTAAAATCCGTGGCTTATGCAAGGTATGTAAAAAGTATTACACGAAATGTAATTACATTCAAACCGTTTGACATTTAAATTTGGCATTTCATACAGTTAAGCTGTCGATAAATACACTGCTTTCAACATGAGCTTCATATGTGTTACATAAAAGGTTGAGCGTAGGCTTTCACTAGCGTCGTCCATAGTAGAAAAAAAAAGAACCTCCCCGGCGGGGAATCGAACCCCGGTCTCCCGCGTGACAGGCGGGGATACTTACCACTATACTACCGAGGACCACAATTATAAGAATATGATTCTAAAGAAAATTTAAGAAGTTTCTCGCAACTCCTATGAAAACAATTTTAATTTTTATAGTGGTTCACTTGCAACTCTCACGCTTGCTTTTCGAATTCCATATAAAAATAAAATTCATACTACCACATTACTGTTACTATCGATTTCTTATCTCCTCTGTATTAAAGAATTCATATATGTCTCACAATAAACTGGATCTGAAATACAGACATAAAATGTAAAGATATGTACTATAAATCTCAAGGATTATATTCTATAACAATTTGTGAAAATATTATTTCACACAACACTTTTGTACTTGATAGTTCAGAAAATTAACACATATCAATACAAATTCTTTATGATCTATATTTACCATTCAGCAATAAATCTGCAGTTTGAGTATCAACTTCCAAGAAGGTATCTGGGATTAGACTAAATTGATTATTCTATAATGGTGACAGTGAGAAAAAAGGTGCAGTATCTTTGCACTAAGAATTTGTACTTATTATAACTTGATTTGCTATTTTATAAAACTTTTAGTACTTAACGTACATTTTATAAATGAAGTAACACCTGCAGTACTGACAATGAGTGACTTGTAGAGACAAAGTGTAATTTTTTTTATATCGTTCTAATTGATTCTATTGGGAGATTATGATCGGTAGTATCTAATTTCTTTGTTTTATTTGTAACATCCGTTATATCGTCTATTGTAGTGCTTGCTGTTTTAGAATAAATAATAATTTTGAAGTGGCGCCATTCTGCAAACACCTTCTTCGTAATAGAAATGTTCTTCGGGTTTTGTCGTGTATTCACTGTTTTAGCGAAACGTGAAGTAAAACAGTGAATACACGACAAAACCCGAAGAACATTTCTATTACGAAGAAGGTGTTTGCAGAATGGCGCCACTTCAAAATTATTATTTATTCTAAAACAGCAAGCACTACAATAGACGATATAACGGATGTTACAAATAAAACAAAGAAATTAGATACTACCGATCATAATCTCCCAATAGAATCAATTAGAACGATATAAAAAAAATTACACTTTGTCTCTACAAGTCACTCATTGTCAGTAGTGCAGGTGTTACTTCATTTATAAAATGTACGTTAAGTACTAAAAGTTTTATAAAATAGCAAATCAAGTTATAATAATTACAAATTCTTAGTGCAAAGATACTGCACCTTTTTTCTCACTGTCACCATTATAGAATAATCAATTTAGTCTAATCCCAGATACCTTCTTGAAAGTTGATACTCAAACTGCAGATTTATTGCTGAATGGTAAATATAGATCATAGAGAATTTGTATTGATATGTGTTAATTTTCTGAACTATCAAGTACAAAAGTGTTGTGTGAAATAATATTTTCACAAATTGTTATAGAATATAATCCTTGAGATTTATAGTACATATCTTTACATTTTATGTCTGTATTTCAGATCCAGTTTATTGTGAAACATATATGAATTCTTTAATACAGAGGAGATAAGAAATCGATAGTAACAGTAATGTGGTAGTATGAATTTTATTTTTATATGGAATTCGAAAAGCAAGCGTGAGAGTTGCAAGTGAACCACTATAAAAATTAAAATTGTTTTCATAGGAGTTGCGAGAAACTTCTTAAATTTTCTTTAGAATCATATTCTTATAATTGTGGTCCTCGGTAGTATAGTGGTAAGTATCCCCGCCTGTCACGCGGGAGACCGGGGTTCGATTCCCCGCCGGGGAGGTTCTTTTTTTTCTTTATTAAATGCGTGGAGGCATTCAAAGTAAATACATATTTTGAGCAACGTATGTAGAATGTGGAATGTGAATTAATTTGTTCTTTTTTAATTGTTACCAAAGTATGAAAGAAGATTGGGCAACCAAATAGTATAGTGTAACAGAATAGCTATTAGAAATACTGTTCAGGAGCGGTTGATTTTACATATATATATACAAAAGCTAGTAGTCTAAACAACAATTCACTGTTCATTAAAATAGCAATAAAATAAAGAATTACAACACAGTGACAAAAGCAAACTTAATATTTTATTGCTTAGCCTTTATCTTGTAAAACTGCATCGCATCGGCCAGGCATTGATTCCACTAATTGTTGACATTTACTGACAGGAATGCATCACCACGCTGTTTGGCACACGTCTCACAATGCATGAATATTTCTTAGTTTCTTCTCAGCAGCAACCTTTTTTAAATCCAGCCATGTATAGGATTTAAGTCTAGCGGTTGTGTTGGCCAGACTAAAAGGTTAACTTTATTGCGTTGGGTCATTCTTACATAAACATCCTCCACAAAGGCATTTCTTCTTCAGCATAAGGTAATAAAGTATTTTCTTGTATATTTACATATACGTTGGCATTCATTATCCTTCCAATTTTATGAAGTGGACCAACACCAAACATGAAAAACAGATCCATACCATTAAACAGCAACCACCATGTTTGATTGTTTTTTTGGTACCCTATGGGTAATATTTGGTTGACGGAAGTCGTCGTACATGCTGTTGGTAACTGGTAATATCAAACAAAACGATTTTTGACTCGTCTGACCCAAGAATATTAAGCTACCTGTTTTTAACCCAAGAAATATGCTCTCGAGCTAAAATTACTATGTTCCTCAGCCGCCTACTATTTAGAAGAGATACTTTTCTTGGACGTCTTGCATTTAATTTTGCTTCAATAAGCCATCTTCTGATTGTAGAACTGCTTATTTACAAATATAATTCTCGTTTTATTGTTGTAGACGTGGTAAAAGGTGTTCCTTTGGCACAGCTAATGATACATCTATCTTCACACAGGGTTGTTTTTGTTTTCCTCCTCTTTTCTTCTGGTTTATTTTTCCACTCCTTTGCGTTTGAAATCACCTTGGTTGAACGCACAAATTTTTCTTGGATATAGTTATAACTTTTTCACTTTCTATAAGATTAAGAATCGAAAAGGGCTTCTCAGGGAGCAGTGGTTTGATCGGCTCATTATTATTTAATGTAAATTTCTGTATATTTAATTAAGTTTTAAAAAGTTTAAGACAAATCTGTAGTGACAAATTCTAAAAAAATAGGAAGTATTTTTCTATGATAGCTGCACTTTGTCTTTGCATCACTACTACTACTATTTTAATGCACACTAAACTCAAGGGTTTTTGTTAGATATCAGGTGACTTTCCCTCCTGCACCCGTTGGTACATATTTGGCATATAATACATTTTGAAGTGATTCCCACAGATTACAACAGATAGTTCTCCAAAGTAGGTAGAATTTCAGTAATTTAAAATAACACTGCTATTTTCATCCACACCACTGTATAATGTAATGGTTTTAAAATTAATATTTAGTATTAATATCGAAATATTTTAAACAGTTTGTAGGAACCCGATATTTGTGGTCCTCGGTAGTATAGTGGTAAGTATCCCCGCCTGTCACGCGGGAGACCGGGGTTCGATTCCCCGCCGGGGAGATACTTTTTTATTAAACAAACATGAAACAATATTAATATAATCTAAGTAAGCAACATACAATGCACGTAATTATAATTTCCACTAAAATTAGCGGTTATATTTTTAATTCCTTTGAATAGCGACAAAAGCACGGGAAGGATTCGCTGAAATAATTTATCAACATGACTAAATTGTGAGCCCTTGATTTTGGAGGATATATACAAAATATTATCTTTAGAACGTACATACATGCCAATTTAATTTTTTAAAATTATTATTATTACAACCTGCGTTTCTGGGTAGTATATTATTATTGGAGACCAGATTATATGCAAAGTGCATATATTTTATTTTATTTATTTATTATATTGTACATATATTTGTAGGTCTTGCACTGATTAAATTTAATTAACGCTAATTAACTTTGATCAGTGCAATACATCTACATATAGGCGTAAAATATAATAAATATATAAAATAAAATATATAGACTACATATAATCCGGCCTCTAATTATTAATTAGTATTAATATTCCCTGATTTTAAATATTTTTATAGAAAAGTGGTATTTATGGTCCTCGGTAGTATAGTGGTCAGTATCCCCGCCTGTCACGCGGGAGACCGGGGTTCGATTCCCCGCCGGGGAGATACAGTTTTTTTATTAAACAAAACAATATTTTAATTTTCTCTAAAATTAGGGTGCATATTTTTATTTTTTTTTTCCATTGCAATAAAAGTACAGAAAGGACTCGCTGAAATAACCTTATCAGTATGTCTAAATTGTGAGCCCTCGATTTTCAAGGATATATACAAAATATTATTTTAAGGAGATACATGCCAATTTAATATTTTAAAATTATCATTATTATTACATTAATATATAATGATTTATTCAACTCTGTTATATGCGTCTGTATCTGCTACTTAAGTCTGTTTTAATCACCATTGGCAACGTATATTCCTCGGTAGTATAGTGGTCAGTATCCCCGCCTGTCACGCGGGAGACCGGGGTTCGATTCCCCGCCGGGGAGGCTTTTTTATTTAAAAAGAATTTGACAAAAATATCAACTCGATGAAATTAATAAGACTGGTAAGGTATTTCTGTACAACAATTTGTTTTTTGATGATTATTTATTTATTGCCTACCCGATTTGTTTCTAATGTAGTGAAGTGTAACGTTACAATTGGCGAATATGGTCAACTTACATTTTATTTGTCTGCTGTAAAATTTAGGTATAATTACTTTTGGTTTACCTATTGGTTTTTAATCGTATGATGTGCCCATTCAAAACTACTAAGAGGATTGGATAATGAACAAAATATCTAAATTAATGTTTGTTTCTAAACATTATAATAATACTTCAAAAGAGGCAAAAAGGATCTTTACACTTCTGTTAAATTAGCTAATCTAAAGGGTCTTTTCAAATTTTGGTTTTGTAGAAAATATCCATTACAAGAAAAATCATAACTTTTTAAAAGAAAAACTCACTTTGATTTAAATCATTCTAATATGCAATTTGGTTAGAATTTCTCTTTTTAAAAATGAAACTTACTCCAATTTAGAAATTGAGAGATATTCCTTCTTTTTAAAATTAAATATCATTCTTCTAATGCTGTTAAAAATTAATTTTATTTCTGTGTTGTCTTACAACAACAAAATCCACACATTTTTCGACTATCTTTGTAATAAAATGCGAATTCTCTACGCTTGCCTGTTTGATCCGTATGCATGTATAAGATGGCGGCATTACGTAGACGTTCCCTAATCCTAGCCTTAATGAGGCCCTCACGTGCGAGAAGTATAATGACATACTGTCAGTCCCTGCCAAGTGTGTTCCTTATTAAACTTACTGCTCTCGTCAGACAAGGGTCCGTTGCTTAAATTTCTTAATTAGGAAATAACTAATACGCGTTGTTAATATGCTGGCCATAGTTGGGGCTAAGGAGTGTAAGAAGAAACTAACGAATCTAATGAATAAGATGTATGTGACAATAATCGGGGGATTAACAATAGTGGAAAAGTTATTTGGGCACAAAAGAACCATATTCGTCAGATTGTCAGATGTTCGCGTGGATTTGTATTGAGGGGTATAAAGGATAGACACATATTAAACAAATTTATTGCAACGTGGCAAACTACAAAGTTGCGGCTTAACACATGGTAAAACTTTTACTAGTGTGTGACTTTTTTGAAATTGAAGAAATATTAATTATATATATAAAATAAATTGTTCACTTTTTACATTCTATTGTCTATAGCATAGACAGTAGAAGTGAAGGAGACAGTACCAACAGAGAAGTTTTAATTTACTCATATTATTATTATTATTACTTATTCGTAGACCGATATGTACACACTACAATAGCATACGTTATTTGCATGATTTCAGAAGGTACAAAAATGGCTTAGTCCCTAATGCTGGAGAGATTAATGGTCAATGTCATGGCTTTTCATTATTTTATTGAGAACAATGTATTGTTTCTAATAGTTATGGCGAAAATTGATGTTTTTTTGCAGATTTAAAGGTACAGATTATTGTTAATCTGTTATGTAAAGTGTCGAATTTAATGTAACACCTTGTACATCACAGTCCTCGGTAGTATAGTGGTCAGTATCCCCGCCTGTCACGCGGGAGACCGGGGTTCGATTCCCCGCCGGGGAGGTTCCTTTTTAATTTTGTTTTTTTTTTATTGAAATTTTGGAAATTCAGTAAATACAAAATTGAAAAACGCTATAATATTATTTTCATCGATTTCTAATCTAGGAATACACATTAAACCTCATACGAAAAAACTAAACCTTTCTTACCAGGGGGAATACAGTTTCCGTGTTATATATGATTCTTTCCAACGTCATTCTTAAAGGCAAAGGGCTCTGCCATAAGTTTATATCGAAAATAATTAATTTTCAAGACAAGGTTGTCTGTTTAGTAGTGTACATATTTTTCTGAGGAGCCTAAAATATTGCGCTGCTATTAGCTGATAGCATGAAAATTTAAAAGAAAGTATAATGCTTTTGGAATTGCAGTATACACTACCGCCCATAAGTTTGGAATCAAGGAGAAATTCCTTTAAAATAATACAAATGGTAGGCATATCCTGAAATCATCAGTCCCTATTATAAATTATTGTATGCAAATTGTTACACATTATCCGTAAAGTCCAAACATTTAGGTACAAGAGTACCTGATTAGGTACAGACAAGGGGCAGTTATTTATCATTTGTACAGAAGATAAGGTGTGTACGTTACGTTTCTACGTTAATTAATAATTTAATATTTCATATACTTTGTGAAACCCGGATGTGAGCCAGGAAATAGTGAAATATCTAGACTGATATACTCTGTGAGGATGTGTACGGTACTTAGTCAATATCAGTGCGAAGAAGGTAGTTAAACGAGGAGTAAGGAGTAATTATTATATATATATTTATAACATCTGGACTCTCATTGTTAACCAAGTTATTGCCTGAATTGCAAATATTTCATCAACATGTATTTCGTATGGAGGTTCTAAATGTTCTTTCCTACCTTTTCCAACCGACCGGGTCCTCCCAAGATAATAAAAATAAATAATAATCGAAACACATACATTAAGATGTTAATTTGTTTTATTCAATCAGATAAATGTTTAAGATTCATTCTTGTAGCATATAGAAAGTGTGGCAAATTGTAAAATATAGAATTTAATTTGATAAGCTTCCAATATGATAAATATTGTGCAAAACTTGAGGTAATCAAACAAACAAAGTATATGTTAGGTTATTCATGTTCAATTGGCAAAATCCTAAAATATAATTTTGTGTATATTATGAGAACCGCTAGATTATTTTAGTGAATTATGTATATGGTACTTAACTTGAACTAGAAGTATCGATTTGATTCATGCAGATTGATGACATGCGTCTAAAAATCCATTTGATGAATATCTTAAAACTCACTCATTTTATATATAAGTTTTTGGATAGTTAGACTTATAATTACGCACACATTTGTTACTTCAATCCCATTTTCTGGTGATTTAATGTTTATCTTTTATATGTATTCAACTTTCTATACTGCATGTAATCCACAAATCAACGACAATGACCTGAATTTGATCGAAACAAACGTTTTTATTTTCCCGTTTTAGCAAAATTTCTGTACAAATAAACTTTAAAGCGAGCACAGTTCAAACAATAATTTATGGATAAAAAAATATGATCAAGATTTGTTTACCTGTTGGAGTAGTTCTGATTTCAATCGATGATTTGAAGATATTCCGAACGCATCCGACAGGGACGCGCAAAAGATAACTAATGGAAAAAGTACAAATCAGGAATCAAAATTAACATTCTTTAGAACGACGAATTCAAATTTGAAGCCTTTTGTAAAAAACCGGATTTTTGCACATAGAACATTTAAGAAAAAAGTCGCCCCAAGCTGTTTGTATACCAACGAAGAAGGTTCTGCGATGGTATGAAGATGTTCGTCAACGAGTAAAAGGGAATTTTGTAAGAATTGAAGGAATATTGAGATAGAAACTGTATGAAGAAAGTTTACAGCAATATATGATTCCATCTGTATTGTAGTTGGTCGCGGTTCATCAAGATATCGATTTCCCAAAACTATTTAAACACTTTTTACCACAGAAAAAATAAGAAGGAACCACTAGGAATATCGACCGGCTACTACAATCATCAAACGTCAATATTATACAGAAGTTGTAGGATGAACTACACTGAACCGTATGTCACCAAAATCCAAGTCTACCAAAGAATATATGGGAATACCTTCATTCTGAGTGGATTTAAATTAACACAGACATTATAAATAAATTATTAAGAGGTATGCCAAAGTTGTGTCAGATTTCTCAAAATAGTATTAAACTTATGAACAGTGGTGCAAGTTTAGCAATCCCTGTAATAGGATCATTACATGTAAGTCAATTTGTTTCTGTGCCTTTTCTTACACCATTCCACAAAAATAACAATTTCTATGGTACTTTGATGACGAATGTGAATCATAAAAAGTACATAAAACTTGTTTTAGGATTAGCCATATATACCCATTAAAAACATACTTCTACTAATAATATGTTAAAAAGGTAACTTTCAAATTATAAAGGTAAGATATGCCATTTAGCTTTAAATTCTTTATTTGATTGGTGTATTGCAATACGAAGCACACATCTTGAGTAATTATGGAAGCTGTAGAAGAAGATAATTGGTACACTTACATAGTTAGTATACGCTCAAGCACAAAATTTCTAAAGTCAGAATTTTAACGAACACACGGGGAAAGATCACCAACTTTCTCGGAATAATGACGACGAAATCGTTAATTTTTTCTTGTAATCATTACAAGTTTATTCTCCCGGCACAAGTTGGAGTATATTTTAGCGTGCGCTTGGAGTTCAACATTAATGAGCCGATCCGGTTAATGAATAGAGGGGGATCATTATAAGAAAACCACCGACGAGGACGTCGTCGTTTATAATAAAAATAAAACGGGCGTATTTTGTAAGTCATATAAATCAGGTAAAGCATGAGCTGTCAGTTGTTTATTAATGAATCTGGACGATGGCTATCTCTTTGCACATATTTGTTGTTTAATGCTGCTTTAATCGCATCTGCTTGTGGATCACTGTTCGTTACTATTATTAAAAGATTTAACTTCAAAAATAATTAAACAGGTAACAGTAAATATATGTTTGGTTCGCCATCGATGTTTGGACAAGTTTCAGATATACGAGGGCTGTTTTCTTTTCAAGCTGCGTTCATGCCTGTAAACAGTTACGCGTCTGCCACTTGCAATGTCACAACGCCATTTTCAGCTGTATTGCAGGCATATAAACATGGCTGCTACAATTGGTTCTTCCGCTAAGTGTGAGTTGCGCAGTGTCATCGAAAAATGAGCCGAGTATACACCGAAAACTATGGTGTTCTGCGTGAATGGTGTAGGAGCTTGAAGCAGGTCAAGCCGATCTTCATAATGAAGGGGGACAAGGACGTAAGTCTGTCGCGTCAGAAGACATTGTTCAACCAGTTGAGAAAATGGCTCGAGAAAAACGGGGGTTCTCCATTAGTGAGGTGAGTGTGAACTGTAAAAGTGGCTAGGAAGACAGAGCTTCCAAAGTGCAGAGCAACTTCAGCAACGTCACGGACTATCTCAACTCACTGACGGCAGCATGCTATGCAAAGCGAATTGGAAAGGTCGTCCATAGATATGACAAATGCATCAATCTTCACTGATTATCTAGAATAATAACAATGTTCGTACATAACTTTTGGCAATAAATTAATTTTGTTATTTGTGCTTGTCTTGTCTTTATGAACTATCAAAGGTTGAGAAAAACAGTCCTCGTATTTTATATCCATTGAGTTTCGATAGAATGGATTTTGCTACGAAAATCTCATTCTCCAAGCGGCGAGTAACACTATTGAAATCCTCTATAAAGATATGAAAAATGTGTCGAACTGATACTAGACGGTCGAGTTTCTCCTTTCGTCACGAGTATCTTTGTCGTCAAATGTAAGTGCCTCAATAGAAATCTGAGATGTTCAGCGTTCGTTGCTAATGCCGCTTGTACTCCGCATTTCTTCCAATTTCGGGTTATTGGCACGGAAGATATCAGCGAGATACAGTAAACCAATGTACGTGTTGATTTCACTCTTATCAGTAAAGCGAGCACCTTTCTTACGTTCTTCTGAATCCTTTGGGTATATTGATTTGTGTATGTAATTGTAAATGTAAGGCATTTAAATATACATATATTAAAAGCAAAGACCCCAGATTAGATCCTTGCGGCATACCAGAAAAGATTGCAAATGTATTTGAGGAATATCAATTTCAAAAAACGTATGCTGTCCTGTTTGCCAAATACGATTTTATTAACTCGAAAGGTGTTGGGCAAACACATCCCAATTTAGCTAACAACAACCCATGATCTGTGGAATCGAATGCCTTGGAGAAGTTTGTGTGTAAAACATCAGCTTGTTTCTGTTGATCTATAGTTGATGAAAATACTGTATTATATGTACCAAGTTACAGTAAATCGACTAGTAATGTACTCTGCTGAAGTATAGACTAAATGGTTGTACGGCATAAATTTTGCTGTATAACATATGTTCTAGCCCTTTATCAAAATTACTCAATATAACAATCATATCTATTTCCACAAATATTTGTATTATCATTAGTAGAGACCGGATTATATGCAAAGTGCATATATTTTATATTATTTATTTATTATATTTTACGTCTATATGTAGATGTATTACACTGATTAAAGTTAATTACCGTTAATTAATTTTAATCGGAAAATTACTATACGTGTTCTTCGATTTTATGAATTATATTCAATAGTTTACCAGCACACTGTATACAGTTATTAATAATTTAGTAATAAGTAATGTAGTACATGTATGCGTTTCGAATTTTGTTTATTCGTTTATTTAACTTGCCTCGCCTTAACTAGGCACACGTAAAATATATCAAAGCAATTCTTATAAGAAATCGTTTTTTTTTTAATTTACGTATTGTTTAGGTTATAATTGTACAACTTATGTAGACATGTATATATATAATAATAATTACCATTTACTTATGAATTACAATCGATACCCATTTTTCAAAACGACTTTTCCTGTGTCATTCAAGATGTGACCAAGTGTACGTGTGTATATTGTGTAGGCGATAAGGACTGAGATGTGTAGACTGCAGGAAAGCTCAAGCAGAGTACTGGCGGTTCGCTAACCACCGCTAAATTAGTTCAATAAGAAGTAGTCCACGCGTCGAAATCATTATTATCGGCAGATTGGAATTTGCATATGCAGAGGATACGTGTCTTCATTTGTCGTTCACCCCTAAAAGGTACTTTACGTTTATTCCTGCAACGTAATGATGCTAATTAGAGCGCGGATTTTAAATCATTACGCGAAAAACATTTTCGAAACGAAGAGATTACCGGGTTTATACTCAATGCTTCCGCTAGTTATTCGCATAGATATTCTAGCTGTACCTTCCTTTTATTATATATACAGTATGTTTCGTACTGAAAGTCTTTTGCTAACTTAGATGGGTAGTTTAGCTTATCTAGTTTCTGAATAAAATATTAATTAGGAAAAGATAACTATATAGATACATTGAATGTCCTAATGACAGCCAGTAAGACAGTAGTTGTGATCAATTGGTGATCGTCTCAATGTTTGAAACATTATTTCGTATTTAATTTTAAAAAATTTCAATAAAATATGCAAACATGAAAACCTAAAGACCGTCTATTAAAATTACATTTTGCGAGGTATTGCTTTTCATACATTCAATAGATTGCTCAGATCGTTTTGTTATCATTACCAAACATTATGTATTTTGTAGTTTAGTTTCGTCATTGTTTTATTTTTTCTATATTACTTATTTTGAAATTAAAGCGAATGTAGTCAAAAAAGTAGAAATTATTTTAATTGTTGGTAGAAATCACGATATAAAATGGATATTTCGTAAGCGCATACACCACCACTGATAACAGAATGAACACTTTAAATTTTAACAATATATTCTAAAAAGAAGTACTTTTATTCATGTAATAACTCTACAAACATGCACACAATTTAGTAATTAAAGAACTAAGTTGATAAATAAGGAAACTGGAATATTACTTTTCAAAATTGTAAAATAATTAGGTACAGTGCAAACAATTCCATATATAGATATTTTAAGTAGTATACGGATAGAAATTTTGTGACACTTTAAATGAAACCCGAATTCTTAGAATTCACTAAGTTCATTCAGAGATGATATTTACCCGATAAAGTATGCATAAATTACATTAACAGTGAATTTAGTTTATCATTAGATACCGTTATGTGCAGCTCGATATTGTTATTTCTTTGTGGTAGTAAATAATTTAATTCCTGTATAAAAATGCTTCGCGGAAACCGCTTAGTTTTGAAACACGATCAGCAATATTAACGCTACATCAAGCAAGATATTCTGTACGAAATATATCCTAGTGACTTAATGTAAAAAATCCACAATAAATTTAACTGTTTGCCGGTTCGCATAAACAGGTACACACACATACTAGCAAAAACCGCCCAGGACGTCCTCGAGCAACATCCAGAGGTGACGATGAACGCATAAAATTGCTTAGTGAGAGAAATAGATGGTTAACGGCTCCTGGAGTTACGACGAAAATGAACTGTGAGTTGATGCACTCAATAACGATCCAAAGCACACGTCGTTGTTATGCAAAAACTACTTCTCTAATGCAGAGAGGAATATTAAAAATAATGACTGGGCCTCCTCAGAGTCCGGATCTTAATCGGGTAAAGCTTCTGGAGGACGGACTGAACAGACAAATTAGAAGAGAATGTCCAACGTCCAAAACCCTCTCTGGTTTAAAGTTTTGAAGCAAGCGTCAAATTTTGCAGGAAGTAGGGAATGTCCATACTGTTATGAGCGATCGTGTACGTCCTATTACACACATTTGCCAGACTATGTTCATTATGCAGAATATAAAAGTTAAAAGTTCAGGCAAATAAATGTTACAATTCCTGAACTAATTCTGTTCAGAACGTAGACCACAAATCTCAACTTAAAAAATAGCTAAATAGTCAAAGTTTGCCAAGATATTGCAAAATCCTAAATTAAACAATTGATTGCATTTTAATTCCAAATGCAGATTTAGGAAGGTCGTCGATCATTCACAAAATACGTACTCTTACGTGCCTGTCATTTTGCGATATAAGATCACAAAGAAGGACTCTTTTCAGATAAATATTTGATGTTGTATTTCCAACGATAAAATGAATTTTTTCTTGTAAAGATAAGAATGCCCAAACTAGGGATAAACATATAACAGGTATAATTATTTGGTATATATCACTATTAAACATTTTTATTTTGAGCTGCTGGTTAATTAGCGTCTGTGTTTTGTTGTCATATTTATCATTAGTATGAGATTTGTATGACAATTAATAAATAATTGCAGTCATTTACCTATTATTTATTAAATTTCCTTAAAAAGAATGCATGGCAATATAATGAATTTACTATAGCTAAGAAATTTACTTTTTATCTATCGTGGATTACCCATGACGTTTAACTTAAAAAAGAAGAAAAGTAAAGGTTGTTGTAGTGAACTTTCAGTATTTACAAATTTGAAAGAGTTCAAGTCCTGTGCCCATTTTGTACCGCAGAATTTGTATTTTGTACCCATTATATTTTCGAGATATTTGAGCTTGAGAGGTGAGATCCAACCCTCGCATTTTCGTTTTCTTTTATTTGATTATTTTATTGTTTTGTGCTAATTTGTGTCGTACAAACCTAACTTTGTCCCCATTCCATTCGTGAGAAGTCTAGTAAAGTGGGAGCTAAGCTTTTACCGAGAACACAGCGACGGACTTTTTTTTAGAAAAAGAAGAATGAAAAATAATGTCAATGGATGGATGGTAATGTGCTTTTCTTTTTGGAAAGGATTTAAAATATTTATTGTACTACAGTTTTTTTTTAGCTATGTATCATTTTATATTTTAGCATATCGAAAAGCAATACGTTGAAATATAATGCGCACACGCTGCTATATTGCTGCGGCTTTAGTATCATACAAAAAGAAAACATTTTCCTAAGGGTGATATTCGATAGAATACTACGGAGAGGGAAAATATTCAAAGTGATTTTTCGGACGCTGAAAATATCGAGGTAGTACGGAGTAACAATAAATTGAAAATAAATACCTGGATCAAATAGCCGATACAATATAACGAGGTCCATAAGATGTGTTTCGTCAAGTGGAAGTTTACATCATTTTAAAAAGGCTATTTAGACGAACGGCCGCTGTAACTGGCCCTCGACCGGATCACGCTTGTTGTTATTCCGTCTAGTCGGGCACTACCTAATGGTCAAGTACGTATACGGGCTGCTGCCCGGATGCATATTCGCAAACCCTTGCTCACGCTTTTGCTTATATACATCCTATTGGTAAGTGATTTTTATTCAGACATTATGTATGTAGACAAAATAGTTGTTTTTGCAAATATGTTTTATAAGAATAGTTTGAAACATATACATTATTTTTTCAAAAACATTGTTTGGGGAAAATTCATCATTTTTTAAAGCAAATTGCTACTTTATTCTATATCTACTCGAATATGCCATCTCTTGTAGATTGGTTTAGTTATTCTAAAAATGAAACGCTGATGCATCACTCAATAACTAAGTTGTAATATGGAAATATACACTACCGCTCATAATAGTATGGACACTTCCTGTTTCACGCAAAATTTTACGCTTCTTTCAAAACTTTAAACAAAACAATTTTTTGTAAAAAATATTATTCATCTACGACTTATTGCACATGTGTATACAGAAGAAAAAAAAATTAATAATAGACATCGAGAAATCCACCTCTTGATTTAATAACTGCTCGCACAATTCGTGGCATTCTTTCTACCAATTTCTTCAGGGTATCTTGAGGAATATTGTTACACTCTCTCTGCAATACCGTCCAGAGATAGGTTTTGGACGTTGTACATTTTCTTCTGTTCAGTTCGTCCGATAGAAGCTCTATCGGATTAAGATCTGAACTCTGAGGAGCCCATGTCATTACTTTTAGTACTCCTTCATTCTCTAGATTAGAAAGGTAGTTTTTGCGTAATAACAACGTGTGTTTCGTGTCGCTATCGTGCATTAACTCAAAATTGTTGCCTATTAAGCGCAGTCCGTATGGTAGAGCATTTTGTGCTATATCTCGCGTTAATTTTCCTTCCTCGTGACTTCATCAATTTTACAAGGTCCCCTGTTCGATCTACTGAAAGACAATCCCCAATACAATAATTAAACCACCACCTTCTTTTATTGAGGATGTAATGCACTCAGGAAGCATTTTCTTGTCTTTTGAACGCCTGACAAATGTCTCACGGTTTTCACCAAACACTTCATATTTGGACTCATCAGCTTTCAGTCCATAGTGTATTTGTTCTATTGCCCAGTCTTTGTGAGTTAGCCTATTGCAGACGTTTTTGTTTATATCCATGACGTATCAACGGTTTTCGAGTAGCAATACGGCCGTGGAGGTTTACATCCTTTAAGCGACGTTTCACCGTGCTAACGGATTTCAGCCGTAACTTCAGGAGCTGTTAATCATCTATTTCTCTTATTAAGCAATTTTATTCATTCATCGCCACTCCTGGATGTTACTGGAGGACCTCGTAGATGATTTTTGCTAGCAAGTGTACCAGTTTGTTTGAGGCGAATAGTTAAATTTACTATAAATTTTTTAACATTTAATCACCCGGAAATATTCCGTACAGAATATCCTTCTTGATGTAGCGTTAATATTGCTGATCGTGTTTCAACACTAATCGGTTTTGCGCGAGGTATTTTTACACAGGAATTAAATTATTTACGCTCACAGAAAGAAATAACTATCTAATGATAAACTACACTCACTGTTAATCTAATTTGTGCATACTTTATGGGGTAAATACCATCTCTGCAGAAACTCAGTCAATTCTTGGGATTGGGGTTTCTTTTATGGTGCCATAAAGTTTCTAGCCGTATATTACTTCAAATATCTATACCTTGTATTGTTTGTACTGTAGCTAATTATTCTATGATTTTGAGAAGTAACTAGTAATCTGTGTAGTACGTATATTTTTTTGTATCCAATCATCCATTTCGCTGCGATATTTTGTCTTTAACCGTGTTCAATAATGATACTGAAGCTAAATTTTATTAAATTCCACTACCTTATAATACACATCTTTTCTTTTTCTGCTTTACTGTTATCCTGGTACTGAAACTGCGCCCACTGATTCTTCTCTATATACGATTTTAATAAACAATATGCATGTATAAGATTTTTACATAAAAGTTCCAAGTATCGCCAGGAGCAATATTGTTTCGTTATGACCATGCGAAAATATTAAATTGGCCCTTGTTATTGGATGCATCTCGGATGGACAACGAAATATCCGCGGTTCCGGTGGGAGTGGAGAGCAAAATTAAGTTGATTCTCGTCGATTTCCTTTTTTTTTTAATTTCGAATTCTTAGTCTGAACAACTTGGTGTAGTTTGCAAGTGTAAGAGGTCTGTCTAATTGAACCGTTGAAATATTCTGTAAAATGATTCTCTGGTTTTTAGTATTTTCGATCATTCAATTAAAACTTCAGCAGTAGTAATTTCGACAACTGTTATTTTAAAGTGTGGATGACAATATTTGATGGCGTTATTCAACATATTTATTAGTAAGAAAATGTATGAAGATATATCAATCAATAATTTAATTATTTCTTAAGAGGTAGGTCGAATATTGTTTCTAATAGCCCAGTCTTAATTCTAACTTTAATCTTGCATTTCACATAATTTTATCATGATAACAGTAATTCTTCCGTGATTGCTAGATCAATATTATTAATTGTGTTATAGTAGAGATTCCAATTACATTAAATCCTTTAAGTGGCTTTAGCACTACAATATGCATCATCGTATATTTTTTCTTTAAAATCCAAATTATACCATAATTTACTGGTTTCTCAAAATCTATTGAAAAATTGTTATTCCGTTTTTTGGATCGCAGCTTAACATATATAGATTTTCTGAGACGTTCTATATACCTGCAAGTCGTACTAGTATCTAATAAAGGCTTCCTTAATGTTACGAACACAGCCCCTATGAATTATAGATACATTTATGGAGGTGAATGTTTCTATCTTTATGAGAGGAATTTTGTATTATTTTTTGATTTCCTTTGTATATATAACTCATATTGTTAATTGCATAGAAAATTATTACATTTTATTGGCTTGTATACAGATATAAATAAATCCAATTGGATTTATTTATATCTGTTGGGCAATGAAAACATTACTATTATTGTCATAATTTCTATATTAAGCAGACATAGGCATAGGAATCATTTTCCATGTATTTACAAAAGCAGCTGGCAGGACATTTATTCCATTATGTAACCTTATTAAGATGTAAAGATATTTAAGGGTCTAATTTAAGGAGGGATGAAAAACCTTGACAGGATATAATTTTAAGAAGTCAAATCTTTGTGGAAAAGATACGAAGAATAGACTAGTTTATAATTTTCTATCATTCCTCAAAATTAATGAATAATTTTGAAATGAAGAAAACTAGAAAATATTTGATGTGCATATCTAATGTTCTCCGCTGACAACTTTTCAAAAATATCAGCTTGCATTACCTAAAAATATTGGAACATGTATTTAGATGACATAAATTAACTGATTTTACATTTAGTTTGTGTTCGCTTGTTCAACAATCTGTAAAACTTAAATTTGCCGAAAAATGTTAGGGAGTGCTTTCTTTTAATAAAATTTAGGCGATAATTTGATATTATTTTCCATAAATGACATTAAAAATTCTACTCTCTTCTGCTTCCCATTAATGTTGAAATAACAACGGAAAACGAATGTGTATACGTATTATTCTTTCACACATAGATCAAATTAGAACTTCGCACTTCACTGATGATTACCGTAGAAACATTATATTGGCTTTCCCTGTATATTCACGTAGAACTAACGTCAATGCATTGATAAGAACGGTTACCGGTTGTCCTTAGCGAAGGTCAATGTCTCAGCTTGTGTAAACCATATATCCACCCCAATGCTGTTCAACTTAAACCAATTCAAATCCAATCCAATCTACCTCGTTAGGTAGGGCCGCCCATGTCTGTTTAAACTCATCCCCCAACTTAAGCGTTCACTGATGAAACCCTAATTTGCTTCTTCTTCCTTCTCGTCTTTAAATAAAGCTGATTGCTTGCTGCATATATCCGATTGACCTGCGGGAACTATTTTATTTCCTTTAAATTTTTCAGAAATCGAACGTCGCGTTTAGATGAAATGTCGACATCGTTAAATTCTTATAATAAAATCACATGTGCCGCGGTAGATGGAATGCTTCGAAATTATTTTTAAAATATTCAGAGGTAAAATATTAACCTTGGACATTGAACATTGCGAATAAGGTAAAGTATATGTGCGGTATAACTGACAAGTGTTCAGGCGATACATTACGAACTAAATTAGAAGTGTAATAATTTTTCGTGGGAAATGTAAAAAATACGCAACAGAATATACATTACCGTCCATTTATGTGGATACGCCATAAAATTTACGTTTTCTTTGATGTAAATTGAAATATTGAGTTGGTTTATAATATCTCATACTCTATTTTTTAATTCGAATGAGTAAAATGAAAAGACGCATTTACACAATGAAATTTTGCAAACCTACTTTTTGGCGGCAGTTTTAAAACTAGCTAGGATTTTATATAAGTTGTAGTTACGTAATTACTTACGTATTCATTACAACAATAATTAACTAATTAAACATAGAAAACACTGTAGAATCATATTTATTGATCAAATACGCATCATACTAGATTTCATATTTACACATTATACTTTCTTTAATGGAAATTTCTGAATGTTACCCTATTCTGCTATAATTATTATTTTTATATGATTATTTACAAGCGAACAACAATTTAGACTAATATTGAATATAGCATATGCATATTAAGTACTTGACCTTAAATACATGGTAATACATTACATTATCTTCTAGAATAATTATTCACTATCATCTTCCATTTCACTTGAAATAATATCTTTGCCCACTGGTATAATAAATGATTGGCTTATATCGTCGATTAATTCATTTAACTCCCACATTTTTCTTCTTTAATCACATGTTCTACACATTTTTTCCCAATTGTCCGTAGCGATATTCTGCATTGCCTGCAGTGAAAGTACCTTTACACCTGCTAATTAGAATAAGGTATTCTTAGTTCACTTCATTTCTATTTGAGCCCACATTAACTCAATTGGGTTGAGTTCGCAGTAATAAGGTGGTAACCTAAAAACAGTTTTGTTCCAACTTCTGGCCATCTTATCAGTTACATGCATACTATGTTGGTCTATATTAAGGGGAATTAAATGAAAAACTTCAGATCGAACTATCTCTTTATCGTATAGATATATTTTTATTTCAAATAAGCCTGTGTGTCGAGTTTTTTAGATGTGGTGAGAATTTTTTCAATATTACGACTATGATACGTAGCGTTATCCATAACAATAACAGCATTGTCTAGCGCCAATGTCACTATTTTACTGTCAATATCATCTTTCAAACACCTCGGCACTCACTTGTTCATGATAATCGATTGTTTTTCCGTAATAAGCCATTCTCCACAAAACCAGTCTCAGATTCTACGTCCAAAATAATGAGAAGCCTTTCTTTCCCTGCAGGATTGCGTACGCCTGTAGTCAGTCCTTCACTAAGAGCTCACGGACAACTTTTTAAATTATCATCTACCCATTTTTTTGATTTGATATGACCTTCGTTTAGCAATATTTCGTTTAAATAATAAATTGGTCGATTTTGACGACGATAGTCTTTTATTGTTATGAAATACCTTCTTCCCCGCCTGATTGGACCATCAAGTTCTATCAAAACACTTTTCGCACATTTTCGCCTTCTCGACGGGGATATTACAGTTCCAGAAGTAGTTGCTACTTCCCCCATATCCACGAAAAACGCTATGAAGTTGTTTTACACGGAAAATATATCAGAAGAATTCAGAAGAACTTTTTTATTGTACCAACGCAAATTCGGAAAGAAAAATTAATATAAACGCTCTCAGCAAAATACGCGATCAATCAACTGTTCTAACAATATTGCGCCCGGCAATATATCAATATCAAATATGTAATTTTAGCTGAAAACTGACCAACACTTAGCCTACTTTTTAAAAATTTCAATTTAAAACCACTCCTCCGAATTAAGAAAAGAGAATATTAGATATTTGACATCGCGAAAAGAACGTTTAATAACGAAAATGAAACAGAAAATCTTAATTCAATGTGATTTCTCGGCAATAAGTCCACCTCGGGGTTAAATTACGGTGGCACGTACGAGGGGAGGTCAAGAAGTTCGTGGAATGGAGGAGATGGAGTGGGGTAGGGGCGCTCGCTGGGTGTCATTCTGATTGGCGATTCATGATTAATACATAAGTTAAGTTGCAGCCCTTTAGCGTCAGTGGTTTACGAATAGTTGCCTGCTAAACAAGTCAATCCGGAAGAAAACTGAGACTATGGAGGAAATTGAACACCGTGCTGTGATAAAGTTCCTTACAAAGCAAAGGAAAGAACGCTCAAACCATATTGAATGAAATGGAAACCGTTTATGGGGAACAGTGCCCTAGTAAATCAATGATTTATAAGTGGCATGGTCTTTTTAAATATGGTCGGGAGTCGATTGAAGACGACCCCCGCTCAGGACGGCCAGTTGAGGCCACCACATCAGACATCGTCGAAAAAGTGCAAAAATTTCTACTGAAAGATGCCCGTTTGAAGAAAAAACAATTATCTGCATTAGTTGGAGTATCAGATACCACCATTTTGCGTATCCTACATGACCACATGGGTATGACAAAAGTCAGTGCAAGATGGGTACCTAGAATGCTCACGCCGCTGCAGAAACAGCAGCGCGTCTGTGCGTCCAAACAATTTTTGGAGCTGTGTGGAGACAAACCTGCACAGATTTTGGAGCAGATTGTTACCGGAGATGAAACATGGGTTCATCACTTTGAGCCTGAGTCCAAACAGGAGTCCATACATTGGCATAAAAAGGGGACACCACCGAAAAAGAAATTCAAAGTGTCAGAATCGGCTGGAAAGTTGATGGTTACTGTTTTTTGGGATTGTGATTTATTGTTTTATTTTATTTAAAACCCTTTCATTCCACGAACTTCTGGACCTCCCCTCGTATTATTGGCATTCTTCTAGTTAGAGATTCTAGATAATCGCCTGTAATTTCAATCCATGCTATCTGGATCTTCTACCAGAGATCTGGTGTGTTGTTAATTCCTTTTTTTCGAATTCTTCTGTCCAATTCATCTCGCATTAGTTCCATTGGCAACAGATTGGGAGATTGGATTGTCGAATCATCCGTATCAACTTGCCTTCTTCCTTCTAGTGACAATGACAAATGCCAATGACAACAAGATGAGTGTTTGGGATCGTTATCTTCTTGGAAGGTAAAGTTTCGTTCACATAATCTTTCCCCACTTGTCACATCATTTTCCTGTAAGATTCTCTGACAATATTTTCCACACAGGATTCCATCTGTTTTTATCAAATTGCCTGCAGCAGTGCGATTAAAGTAATCCAAAACCATCACATTACTTTCACCATACTTCACAGTAGTTTATAATTCTTTAATTTCTTAATATATTACGTTTGATGTTTCGACTTTTTGTGATGTTCAACTATTACTCAATAAAAGGTTCATATCACTAACACATATTTAGCTTTTCATTTCTTTTTTTTTACAAACTGGTAACTTCGAAAAAGAAATCAGTGCATAAAAGGATATGGTCAATGTGTATATACGACCACAATACTTCGATCTCCGACTAACACAGATTATAGATTTCCAACCAACGCAGTTCATACTTACCTGATTTAGAAAATAATTCAATGATAAAATAGAAGATTTCTGACACGCGAAGTTTTAGTTCTTGTCCAACTTACGATGTATTTAAAGTTATATTTAGTTGCCAAGACTACGCATGCAATGCGAGCAAGTTAGTGATTAGCGAGTAAGCTGTAATTGATAATTACACAGTTTTAATTTTCTATGCGTGTATAGTGGACACGTATCGGTGACATGAAAAATGTAATTGATTGCTGATAGGGCAAAGGGAACAGCGTTCATCTGATACCGAGCGGCGGTCTATTTTTATACCGCATTTAAATATTCTTTTATTGTGTTCGGTATAACTCCTACTGTTCCATATTTCTCTTGCCTCTCACGTAATTTATGCCGCGCGTAAACGGTAAGGTATTTACACCTTTATGTTAATACAGAACGTGTTTTAAATTTATTATATCCGCGTGGTTGTTTATATCTTTCTTTAGAGTTTGACTGTATGTTGGTGGATAGTTTCACCTTGTTACATATTAAATAATATTCAAGTGAAATAATTATACGTAATTTTATCTTAAATAGTAGCTGCAAGGAGTAGATAGTATACAATAGTTTCAGAAGGATATTATTTACGTACACTCAACTTGTGTATACACAATAGACAAGATTAGTTGAGAATATGAGGCAAACTAAGAATATATGATAGCTATAATGACATACGATCCCAAACTCACTGAATTCTTATAATGAAAAACAATATCACTTATGTATGTCAAATATTCAATGATACTAATGATACTAATCCATGAAAATTTCCAAACAAATGAATAACCTAATAAAAGTTAATGCTTTAAGACGTAAGTAATGTATTCCTATTATCATAACTAGTTTGTGGTTCGGCTTATTTTATCTGACGTTTTGATTATAACTATTTTTCTCTTTGAGATTTTTCAGCCCAAAATTATTGTATTAATACAAATAACAAAAAGGTTGTATCACATTAATCACATAATGAAAATTTGACATTTTGCTATCACAATACGTACGAGGTAGGGGCCATAAACCTGACAGGCTTATACAGGTTCAAGCGTATTCAAACTCCGCCGAATTCTGCATGACGATTTGGGTATAAAATTAATAGAAGATGGGAACCGCAATTTCTTTTTGCTCTCCAACGTGAACGTCGAGTCGAGTGTGCGCGGTCGTTTTTAAACAAGTGAGGAAACGACCGATTTTGGAGTCCATTGTCACAGAGGATGAAATAATGGTTCTGTTTACGATCCTCTATCAGAAAGGGAGTCCATGGAATAGCGGCGGCCTGATGAACCTCGCCCCAGACAGGCGAAAGTCGTTCAATCAACAAAAAAGGTGAATGCCACAATATTCTGGGATTGTGAGGGTATTTTGCTAATTGATTTTAAAGAGCGCAATAAAACTGTCAACGGCACATATTATGCGCCTTTAGTGCATAAATTAAGGGACATCATTCGTGCAAAACATCGTGGTAAATTGACAAAATACATGCGATTATTGCACGATAATGCTCCCGTCCATACTGAAGCCGTTTCACAGGCTGCCATCCGCGAATATGGCTTTCAGGAACTGAAATGTCCGGATATGGCTCCTTGCGATTTTTGTTTGTTTTCTAATTTAAGAAAGACCTTAGGGGACGTCGTTAGTTAGAGATTACATTGAAAAATAAAATTTCTTATATTGTTCCAAGCTTCTTTTTTCTCTATCAGACCGAGAATTTATGTTGCTTACCTCATAACGATATTTTGAATTTATAAACAAAAATGATATCTATATTTACTATGCACAACCCAAGTAGTGTTCTTCAAATTTGCAAAGGACACCGCTAGTACCTTTCAGACTAGAGTTGAATATTGTGTCGAAATATGAGTTATATTATTCCCAATCCTCAAATATTGGTTGGATTAACAGTAGAAACGATAGTTTTTGTAAAATTTCTAGACATATTTCGTCTATTTAACTTATAAATACGCAAAATTAGAAGCTTTTATACCCTCTATGGGTTTTCTAGTCAACAACCAACAGCAACTGTCTTTTGTTCGTCTGGCCGTTAGGAAACCTACATATGCATACAGATGCTTGATCCTCTGACATTATATAACAATGGCCTCCGACCTGTTATCATGGTAATGAAAATCTTTCCTGTGTGTTGCCACAGATGCAGATGTCGATTTTGGATTTGATTTTTGGTAATTGGACTATAATCTACTATACTATGTTATATCCTACTGAAATTCTAACAAAGTCAAAAGTGTTCGAATAATACTTATTTTAGAAGAAATCTAATGTTTGTAAGAAATGTAACTAAATAAATAAATAAAATTAAATAAGTGAAATAGAATAACTTGGGAGCCGTTATAAAATATGAAAATACTTTTTAATACAATGAAAAATTTTGCTTGCATTTAGCTTTCATATTGCAAGCAGTGAATAATGAGGAATTTGGGTGTTTTAAAACAGCGAGTAATGTCGACAAGAAAAGAATTGTCTACGGAAATCCGTGCTGAAAGAGTGGTATACAACAACATGAATAAAAGCAACCGAAAAACTGCTAAATTACTGATATTAAACCGTACAGCTGCGGATCATATTGTCCAAAAGTATCAAAGTTAAAAATAAATAAAACAAACAGCGACCCGGACGGCCAAAAATAGCAACAACAAAAACAGCGTCCGAAATTGCTGCTGAGGTGAATATTTCGGGCCCAATATCCGTTAGCGTCACCACGGTAAAAATATGTTTGCGCCAACTTGGTTTGTATGGAAGAATTGCTAATCGGAAGGCGTTATTATACAAAGTAAACAAAGCTAAACGGTTAGCTCATGGGCGAGAGAACACAAACACTGGTGCTCTAAACTGATAAGACTAAGTATCTCACCTTTGAGTCAAACAGAAGAACAATTGTCCGTAGATCGAGCGAGCACTTAAACCGTGTACTACACTAACAGTAAAACGTAGAGGAGTATCAGTCATGATTTGGAGTTTTTTGAACGATAAATCTGAGGGCGGTTTGGTCGAAATAGATGGTATCCTTCGAAAAGAAGGTTATAGGAAGATTTTGGAGAGGAATGCCATCTCATCTCGAACATGATTAATCAGTGACAATTTCATGTTTTCCGGGTACTATGTGTCACAGCATTATTTCGGGTTTCTTTCCGCATGCTAGTGTTTCTGTCCTGAAGAGGAGCGGTGCATCTTCAGGCGTTAGTTACTCGTTGGCGAACCTTGTCAAACAAGTTTTATGATTGCTTCCATTAACTATATTAACATTTCTATTGAACAACAGCGCGTTGATGTAGGAAAAAAGTATTAGGCATCATACTTAGTATAAACTCGAACTACATGTGGTTCTAATGTATCCTAATTAAATATTGTAACAAGGAGGCATTGAAACGCAATAGGAAATTTTCTAAGCGTCTAAATCAAATCTATCATTTTTATTCCTTGAAATAATTTCTTATCTACTTCTTATATACAAAGGTAAGCAATATAAAAGGACATTGCATAAGGACGGAACTAAGTTAATAGTATATTTAATTAAATTTATACTTAAATACCGAACAATGCAAATTCAATATACCATAAGGAACCTGCATACGTATATACGGCCTTAGTATAGGATTAATTGGAAACCTTAGTCAAGTAAGAGGTAAATTAAATCTGCTAATTTGGTATGCCGTACTGGGCGATTAAAATTTCATCGCACTAAACTTCGTCGAATGTTGACCAACGTCGGGTAAGTAAATAATCACATATAAGGTTCGCACAGAATAAACTCACTAAATAAGAGATAGACTGGGATTACATTCGGATTTACCCTAACAGCCGTAGTCTACGCATGCATAATTACATTTTAAATATTGAAATCGATTAACAGTATTTACCTGGACTTGATCAACTTGCGCCTTCTCCAACCATTAAGGGATATGCTTGCGAAATATACAAATGCTAAGTAGCGAGGGCTACAAATACAAGAAATATGGAATAAGTTGTTAAACTAATGAATAATTTCTGGATGTACACTTTATAATTAAAATGTCATTGGTAAAAGACGGTGTGAATTTCCATTATAACCTGTCTTGAAAGCAGTGACTTTATGAGTTTGTACTGGCAGTACGTATTTCCGGGCTTGTAGGCTTGGCCTTGAGTCGGTATATGTCGACGTTTCGCCAAATACTATGGCTGGCATTTTCAGAAGCGTCCCCGTAGAGGCGGATAGTAAATAACATTGGGCTTACTGATCTTAAATGTTTTATAAAGATGAACATAGCTTAGTTAACGATAGCATTTTCAAAAAGCTGAATTAAAATCTAATTGAAGCGTTTGAACTTTAGAGAATCAATATGAACACGTCTATATTCATCAACTATTTTGATATTTCAATTATTTAATTTACATATAGTACAATAGTATAGTACTATAAAGGTAACTTCTGAAAATATTTGTTTCATAGTTATTTGTAGCAGGTGGTATTAATAAACAATAGGAGCATACATATGAAAATTGAAATTCTTACAGGGACCCTGCTCCATCTTTTGCAACCGTAAGAATATGACAGCTGATAAAATCACACCTGCTTGGATAACGATGGATACTCAAGATAGTCAGCAACCGCAATCCCTACTAATAATATTGAAAATATTCACCGGTTGATGTGGGATGGTTATGGACAGACGGCTAAAGAGATAGCAGAAGCAGTCGGCACATTGAAGGAACGTCTTTGTACCATGTCCATGAATAACTGTGCATTTTAGGCGATGTTATGCTTGTTCTCCTTCGATCAGAAATGCAGTCAAATTAATGACATAACATTTGATTACTATATTTCTCAGAGAAATAAAGAGCTGAAACAGTGGGCTACTAAGAATGGACCTTCTTTAAGGAAGATATTATCTCATACGCCACTAAGCTGATGACCGTTCCTTTCTGGGTTTGGTAATTTTTTAAAGTAAGACATTTTTTGGGATCTATTTTTTAAATAGACAAGTATTTGCGATTTTAGCATTAAGATGGTTAAGGAGCAAAAATAGATACAATGAAATCCAAAGAGGGGAAGATAAATGGAAGATGTTTAGTGAAGTCGAGCCGAAGTTAACAAAAGCATTTGTAATTGTAGTACAAGCTCAAAACAACTAAGAGGAGGACGCAAAGCATGTGAAACATTTACTAAATTCATTGAACAATTACTTACATACAGATAGTCTTAAATTAAGTACGTATCATTACTATGTTGCTATTATTACAATTCCATAAGCTGGGTTTAGTTAGTAAAAAGCTGATTAAGATGAGATTAACAAAAAAAAAACAATTGCATAACCCATTGCAGAGAAAATACCAATGTATCTTAAACTTTCGAAACTTAATTTACTTTGAGAAAATTTCAATCGAATGTGATGCATTTTGGCGAGAAAAAGGCAGCAAAAGACACAGAGTGGCCAAGATAAAAGAGGCTCGGCGTTATACTGTACGTGATATTTGAATCGAACGCTCGAGAAGGGCCATATTGTGTTTGACAGTGTTGCGTTGTCAGTTGTTAATAGTGGTTGTGAGTAGGGTTCTCCATAATGTCATTTTCAACCGAACAAAGAGTATTCATTCAGTGAATCTAAATCATTTGTAACATTAAATAAAGGGCTCAGGATAAAATATGAACAACCAACTACTCCTTCTAAAAGTGTTGTACAGAAAATAGTTACTAAATTTAGAGCTAGAGGGTAAATTGCTAACGCCAAACTTAACCGTGTAAAGACGGTTTGTTCACCGGAAAATATTCAACGTCTTCAAGAGGTTATGCTCCAGTCCAGGGAAATCAACTAGACGCCTATCTTCCTAACTAAATATCAAGCAAACGCCACGCCAGAATGTGACGCAGTTACATATGCAAGAGTACAAACTAAGAGTGATGCAAACATTAAAATCTACGGATTATGTCGAAAAAATAGTTCACACGGATATTTACATACTTTATAACAATAGATCCATATTGGTGTGTGTACATAGAACTTCCACAAGTGACTTCAACGATTTCTGTTTTCAATTTGAAAACTTGCTTAGTGTAATCACAGCGACCAAATTTGCTGCTATAATCGCCGGTGATTTGAACATTGACTTTTTGAGTGAGGATAGTAAGTGCAGAGATACCGTTTGTTATTGTACACGAATACTACGTGATGTGGTTAGCGCTGATGTACTACGACTGGTTTATTGTTCTGTCTGCTATCCGCAAATAAACTTTGGGGTCGTCTTTTGGGGAACCAGTAGAGAACTCGACCGTGTTTTTGTTAGTCAGAAAAAAGTTCTGCATTTAATGTTGCGCATCGATTACAATCAATCTTATAGAGGGCATTTTAGAGCTAACAGGTTTTTGACCATCTTTGCAATTTATATTTTCGAATGTTTAGTGTTTCTATTCAAACATAAAAAATTGTTTGAACATAATACTTTCCATCACACCCACCATACTAGACACAAAATAAATTACTGCTACCCCAATCACGGGCTACAGTTGACTGCGGAAATAGAAATATAAAGACAATATTGATGGATATTTCCAATACAATTTTGGTTACTAAGTAGTTAATTAGCCTTTTCTTAGTGAATGAAAATTCAATGTACGTTTAGTATGCAACCATAGAACGTTGCGAAGTTGTTACATTAATGTCTCACGGTTATTGAAAAATGCATTGTACCCGCACTTGACCGATACCTGGTAGTATATACCCAATCCCGATCAGTATTACGAGAATGCGATCCAATGCAGGATTCTGAGTCAAAGTATATTTTAATGTTTTCGGGTTCTTTTTTTCTACACTGACCCTAGCTACCCCAGCAAGCATTATTTTTAACACTAATTCTCCTGCATAAAACCTTAATCAATTTCTAGCTAAATATAATATTTAAACATTCGTCGTCCAAAATTATATGCATTAATTTAATTAACTTATTAGCTTTAAACTGAACCAGCATTTCATATTGTAACGATAAATTAATAATATACGAACAAATGGTGCTACTACAGGATTGGCATATGCTTTTGCACTATCCTGTATCTCAACTCGAGCAGTTGGATTATCACGCCATTACCAATGGGCCCGTAATAATATACGAATACGTCGAACCTGCCAGTTAGGCCTAATTGCATCGACGGTCGAGGGTAAAGTTGGAATAAAATCAGCAACCCTTAGCACGTACGACACTAATCCATCACTAACGAGGCTTCATTTGAACAAGAATTGGGGAACATCATTTCTTGTTATTAGAGACCTACACGCGTACTCACATGTGCACCCATGGTCGTATTTGTGTATCTTATTGATAGTACACGAAGAGATGTTCCTATAAAATGTGGCTACCATGAAAATAGAATTTCAACAATACGTAAACGAAGTTGTAAATTTTACGTAATATATGATATTCATTTTTATCAATAATTTTTGTTAATAACTATTGAACACAAACATCTAGTTGTACAAATTGACACTATCATAACTTCCTAGATGCGCTGGCGAGAGTAGTTGGTGGTAGTTTTAGTTTGGAGTAGATTTTACTCTGAATAAATAATATTCTACGTAATCAGTACTAACTCTTTACTTCTGCATTTTTGAAGCTTTGCTAAATTTGAGATGTAATCATTTCGTGTTGCATATCATCAATTGAAATAATGCCTTAATTTTGTTTTTGACTCGTTGTGCGTGTAGCTGCTTATTCATACGCTATCATTGGCTGCTCTGCGTTTGTTATAGTCACTAATTATCAGTAAAGGGATGCAAATAAGAGCACGCTTTCTGCAATAATAGGTTAGGCAACTACCTTCTGTGCTGACATTATCGTCTGTACTGTTTAAACCAATTACATTTATTTTTTGTGAAGCAATCGTTGTCAAAGTTAAATAAACTGTTTTTTCTCATATGACTCAGTATCAGGCAGTGAAATAGCTGAAATCTTATTTGTTTATCAAATTTATACTGTACCTCCTACCATGAAAGTGAGACAAAGTGAGATTTCATATGGAGATCTAAGAAACTAGAAAAGCTGCACATAACTCTGTTTTCTCCTGGATTGATTAAGCTGGGCACATTGACTAACCCTTATATATACATATACAGACTTATATACACGTATATATATTTTGTTTCCTTTTTATTTGTCCAATATAACGTTTATCATAATCATTGCATGCTATTTGATAAATTCCATACCTTTTCATCCTATCCGGTTTGTCTTTGGGATTACCTAAGAGGTTCTTTAAGCTGTTTTCTAATGCAAAACCACGTTCATACTTTATTGGTGGTGGAAAATTTTACTTAACCGTTTTACTGTTGGGTGGAAAGGTAGTGTTATAAATTTCTTACTAGCGGTGTTTGTTGATGTCAATGTCGTGAAAATTCTGTGCTCTTTACATTGGACTTTCCTTAAAATACGGTCAACATCCGTAGAAGAGCCATTGCACCTCGCTACATATTTGATAGACTTTAGTTGGTTTTCGTACCTAGTCTTACTTAATAAAAATCTAACAAGCCTATCAGCAAAATTAATCGCGGACATTTTTTGGAATTGGTTTCATTTCTGTGGACGCCCATTTCTAATTTGGTGTTATTACCTATGACTAAGGTATCTAGGAACGAAAGCCTTCACTTCATGTTGTATAGTAAACTTGATTACAGTGAATTTTGAGTTTCGCTTCGAAATCTTATATGTTCCCTTTTTTCATCAAACACCGCGAAAATGACATCTACGTGCTTGAATCAAATTCTCGGGAAATATTTGGTTTCCTTTTTCAAGTTCGTCTCAAATTTACTAATGAAAAATTCGCAATAAAAAGAGATAATGGATTACCCCTCGCCGTGCCTTCCACCTATTCGAACCATTTTTCGCCTATGTGAAAATAATTTTCAGATAATGTTAATCTTTTATATTCCGCGGTTTTCACGTCAGCCACGTTGTTTAATTTCAAAAACTCAACCAAATATTCTTTAGTTTCTGAAATTGATTCGCTTGGAAAAAGTGAACAAACGTCGAACGATGCTACTATTTCCCCATTTGTTAGTTCAATCTTTTTACTCTTATTTACAAATTCTAAAGAATTTTCTACACTTAGGCTATCTACTTTGTGGGGCAAATTCGTGTATTTGGAAAATTAGGGAATCAATGCTGGAGACTATTGGTCTTGGTTGCTAGGGTTGCTAGGGTTAGAACTTGTTACTTTAAATTTCAGGTTATTATTAATTAAGTTTGAACAGTTATTAATAGTGATTTTAGTAATTCTCATCATAGACGGTAGAGGTTTTTTCTTAATTCTTTGTACGGTTCTGATGTTAGCATAGTGTTGACGTGATTTTAATAATCCGGTTTGTGCAGAATGACCATTTTGTCACCTTATCTGCTGTAAGGTAAAAGAAATTTTTATTTCCGAGACTCCTCTGATGCCTAGTGGAACAACTTTAGGAAGAAATGTGTAGTGATATCCAATGTGGGAAGCGAAATATCACATAATTTACAAACTATGTTACCTTAATGCTGGAGTAATAAAAAAAATTAAGCGCCAAGCCCTAATATTACTCCATTTTGAGTCACCACGTGTAAGGCTGAGAGTCTCCAATCACAAGAAATTCGGTTTCTTTTTAAATTAGGAGGGACGCGGACCATTGTAAAATAACAAAGAAAAAAATTTAATCCTTAGATAAAATAGATCGATAAAAGAAACTAAGTAAATTGAAACTAATTAAATAAAAATCAAATATCTAGAACGTAAAGCTTCGGCAGAATACTACGCACACTGCAAGAAACATTGTAAGTATTTCTAAAACGGTTGAGTTTAGATATAGAAAATCTTGTACAAAGTTGTTAAGATGTTTTTCCATTAAAACATTTTTGAAATGTAATATACTTCTTTATTCATTAGCAATATGTGTACATATGTTCCTTGTTCAATGTAATCCTACTTACTATGTACGCTAATTTGCTACTAACATAACACATATGTACTGTTCTTTGATGCACCGTGTTTGTATGAAAACACTTTTGAAGCTTAACATTTCACTTTTATACAAGGAGTGCTTTTTTTTATTATCGATAACAAGTACGCTACAGAAAAATCTCACACCATTCCCTAACTTGTACGTACAGTCTTCTTGTGTATTTTAAAAACGCTCTTACATAGTACAAGTCATTTTATTACATGGTAGATGTGAAAATACAAGTACTAAATCGTCAATAATATCCTAATACACTAAAGAATGGAAAATACAGATTAACGCAAATAAAAAGGAGAACTATGACTCAACCAGCATATCGGATTACTAAATGGTGCACCACGTATTTGAAGCAGTTTTTTTATCGTGTTAAATTAAATTTACCTGAGCACCCTACACGTCATTCTCCAATAACCCGTATGCTCGACTTAATGTTATTTAAATGACGTTTAGATTAAATTCCTTTAAACCGAGCTCGAAAAAACCTCGACCGTAATTAAAAAGGCCCTTCTCTTACCTATTTTGCCACCCCTATATCTACAGTGTGCAAATGTCTGCTATGCAAAACTAGCCCCATCGTGCAGCGGCATATATGTAGGTACGTAAATCTATCATATCAAATCGTCTATTAATTACGGGCATTTCGAAAACCATTTGAAGGCATGTTGATTACATAAAAACGAACAAGACACACACGCACACACAAAATACATAGTGTGTTTCAGTTCGTTTCAATACAGCCATTGCTTCATATAACTGCTTGGTATATTGTTGTATAACAATAATAATAAAAATAAGAAGAATAATATTTGTCAAGAATCCAACAGTAGAAAACTAAATAATATTGCACAACATCGCATACATTTAGAGGTATGTACAGAGTAAAACGGAAAAAAGTAATGATTTTTTGTTTTATGATCATTACTTTCTTCCGTTTATAAAAATTAATGCTTACCAATAGTAAGTGACAAATCTCTACGTAACACTAATAATGTCACTATGATGCACATTGGTATCATTGTACGTCTAACAAACTGGACTCTCCATAAAGATATTTGTGCGTCACATAAAAAAAGAAAACGTAACGCCGTACCTTCATGACAATCGAACAATATAAAAATGTGTGCATTAGACGAGACATGAACAGTCTGCATTGGCATCGAGCAGCCCTTTAAGGAATCTAGAGGCGGCGTATTCTCTTGTCCTTCAAAGAAACTATACTTAATCAAAAGTGCACCGTGATCATAATTTCCCTCAGGACATTCACCATCTCTCTTAAAATACAGATAATTGAGGGTTTCACTTTGAAGTCGTCCCAAATTCACCATAAGACGATTACAGATAGAACTCCATACCAATGAAGTTCCAGCCGATTTTTAACTATTGCACAATATAAGCAATATTGGCGAAATGCTGCGATGTTAGCATAAAAGAACTCAACGATCTCAAGGCAGATTTGATAATTTCTAAGGTGTAATTGGTGAACACCAATTGGCCGTCAAATAACACCGTCAACAGATCCCCCACTGTTGACTCACATATGTATATATAGTGATTTTTTCCCTCGGGGTTCGAAAATGTTACGTAGTGAGTTCTTTGATCAGGGATTTTGCTTTTTGCAATAGAATTTAGAAGACATTAATGAAATTAAATGAACTGAATGAAAAGTAGATTAGATTGAAATAATGAAACTCACAATGTATTGACAAATTTAGAATATATTACTTACATTGGGAATGTGTTCAACAAAACACCTATCGCAATCTCTAGCTAGCTAATAAAATCTGTATTTTGAAGTTTCAAATAATAAGTGACGTTAAACTAATATCCATATTAATACTAATATTGACATGAATATCAATACTAAACCACCGTTGGCATTAGTAATGATAAAATTACAATTTTCTTGCAATTAGACAACGTAATTAAATTCCGAAAAAATATCGGTCTCGGAGGGGACTCGAACATAAAGATATTGGGTTCGACTCCCCTCCGAGACCGATATTTTTTCGGAATTTAATTACGTTGTGTCATTGCAAGAAAATTGTAATTTTATCAATAAATGACGTTAATTAAGGATGAGGTCCTTTACTTTCTTTACTCATACACGCACTTTGCTATTGTTGGACGGTGTAACTCCATATTCTCGCTCTGACGACGGAACGCTCAAAATTACGCAGGAGTTGCTCTGCTGGATCAGCGGTGTTTAACCCGATATTCGGGTATTTTAAATGTGGTGACAAGTCCTCTACAACTCTATATAACTTTTTGAGGTAATTTCCTCACAATAATATGCGAAATTCGCTGAATACGGAGCTCACACACTCTGTTGATGCTCATATTTCTAATACCGATGCTATTAGTGAATTGTCCCGCGCGTCGATTGCCGATCACACTCGTAAACCGCTACTAGATCCGGATGTTAGGCTACAAATGGCTGCACTAAGGTCATCATGGCAACGAAAATATCTCCTATGTGTTTTCAGAGATGGAGATGTAGGCCTTGGATGTGATCTACGCTAAGTGTAGTGTGGATATGCGTGTCTCTTAAATATATTTGTAGAAAATTTTACACTAATTATATTGCCGTTTATAATATAGACTTTTGATAGGATAATTTCATTATTCTCGTCTCCTGTTGTTTAAGGGACTTTTTTTTGGCAAGAAAGAAAATGTTTTACACAATAAAGACGAAAGGGAATTTTGAGAAATTGTAAAAAAAATCCAAATACATAGCATGAAAACAGTAAATTGCCATACGTTAAGATATTTAGTGATTAAATATAATGTTAAAGTTGTATCCGATGTTAGAGGGAATCCAACCTTGCATTCTCCCTAACGATACCAACTAAATTAAAGAAAACTACAATCACGGTAAATGAGGAAAATTTAAAGGTGGGGACATGTTCTTATGAGGAGAACAGGGGTCTCAAAAATCCCATTACAATATATATGTATACGTGGGGAATTTTTACTTGTGACCCCACGATGCAACATTTTTGAAAATCGAAGGCTTGTTACCTGTGGATATTAGAATAAGGTATTTACCACGATTAGTGGAAAAACTGAACAATCCAAAAACTACCGTTTTATCAAAACTACCCCAGATGGGTACTGTCAAACGGATTCAATTTTTAAAATGCTGCTGATATTTTCTTAATTTTTTACATATTGGATTGAAATTTTTGATCGGAATGGCAGAATAAAAACACTATTACACAATATTATTAACCCATGTTTAGGATGAACCGTTACATCTTCTCTTCTATCTATCTCTTATGGATGTCCTGATTGACCTCGGGTTGAGGAGATTAAGGATCTTGGTATATTTTAACCGGAAACTCAGCTAAAATTAATAATTAGAAAATATATATAAGTTTGCGGGAAAATTAAAGCAAAAAGAGGGTCAAACATATGTTTCGGTGTAATTGATTATTGCTTCAGCAAAAACGAAATAATTACTGATGGTTCCATGAGAAACAATCGCCTCACATTTTCTTTGGATTTTTCAGTTAATCGATCTTTGTCTAAAAATGTTGACATTAACCTGGTCCTAGTAGATTCTCTTTGACTTTTCTGAACGTAATATTGTTTTTAAATAAATAGCCTAGATTAGAATAAATTGATGCGCTAATATCAAATGGTAGTAGACGTAAATATTGCGAACCTTAAGACATAATAGGTTGGTCTGGATACATTTTCTGCGGATAACTACAAAGTGTTCAGCACATACATCAGTTCGGCAACATGGGCAGTATGTGATGGTGTTATTTTGTCCATGTTATCCACACCTTTTTTCGTTTAATTGAAGCCGAGAATTGTCTCGGGTTCCTTTTTTCGACCGCCATCAACCTTCTTCTCATTATGCAAACCACTAAATAACGTTGCAACCTTGCATTTCTTTAGGCAATAAGAATTGTTTCGTCCATAAAATCAAACCATGTGGAATGCACCTCACGATTTTTATACTCTCTGAAGGAAATTGGTAATTCAAGCTTATTTTTGCGAACCGTACCATCTGGTATTAGATTTTTTGATAGCAAGTACTTTCCTAGGCTCTAGTAAGTAAAAAATTATCGCATGTGATATTCCTTTTAGAATGTTGAATTTCTTGAACTGAACGCTTCATAACCTTCTACCCTTGATTCCTGTTTCTTCCATCACCCTGCTTCCCAGCAGAAATTTCAGCCTTCCACGCATAACTTGCTACACTATCGCAAATAGGTCAAAATTTAGTCCATAGATAAAATATACTTTCTAAAAGGACATCTTTCTTTGAAGTTACGACTGTATTAATCGTCGTGGACTAATTTGGTACACAAGTATCTTATAAATAAACATTCAATAATTCGAAACATCCTCTTATTGGTGCCATTTTGTCACTGCTCTTTCCTCTTCACCTTTCCCTTCCATTATGAAGCTTTAGTACACGAAGTATGTCTTGACATCTGCTTAGGCTGATTACAACGCAAAATATTTTCCTCTCATTATTTTTGCTCCAAATTTGCATTCCCTCCTCATTATGGTATCTGTATTAATATTAAAATTCATTTCTTTCCAATTTTTCCATAAATAATCTTTTATTCAGCGAACGTCTACTATAAAACCTAATCTCTTTCTGTGTGTTCATACAGTAAAAACCGTATGCAAGAACTATTTGCGAGAAAATTTCCATTTTCCAAAAATTATAAAGCTTTACCTTTTACTTAAAAAGTATGTGAATACGGGTGAATTAGTTCTACCTTATGTTAAAAGACAAAACTTAAAAATCGTTTTGGGTTTACTGGATCAAGCTGGCGGATGTAGAGTTAATAGAGGACTTATGTGTAATCCTTTAACAAGTTTATTATTGAAGACCCTTAGCATTTTCGCCCCCACCCTGCGTGAGTGAAGACGTTTAAGTTTATTTTTTTTTGTTCCATATCTGAAGATTTTGCAAGAGCCTGATAGAAAATGTTTCTTACTTTACTAGATTTGAAAAGATAAACTCAAATACCGTACTCAGGCATTTGCGTATGCAATAAACATTTCTATACATTTTAATAGCACGCAATTGCAATTAATGCATAATAACAAATGTGTAGTGCGGTTTATTTGTATAAACAACTATGTTAATAAATGTGCGGCATATTGATCACTAAATTGTCAAAACAATTTACTGTGAATGTTATGCAAATAGAAAGCCATAATCGCGTTACTGATACCATTGAATTTATACCTACAGGTAGCCAACGTATACGCCTGTGGTATACTCAATGGCACATAATTTATTAAATACCGTTGTCGAATTGAAGTTTACGTTTAATGCTGCTATTCGTTTTGTGATTTATCGAAATTTGTAACTTCACTTCCCGAACGTTATTGGTAGCGATTGATATATTTTACCCTTTAAAATATAGCATGCAGTACTTTAAGCAGAGCAAATATTGATTGAATTTATTGCACTTACGAAGCCATTGGTGGCATGCCACTTAGATTAGTTTTATTAATTCCGCTGTTAAAAGACAAGATCTGAGGCTTTAATTTATATCTACAAGCCTTTTTGACTGTGTATTAAGACATCAGCAAACGAGATGTAATATTCTAGTACAATCTATAGGGCGAAATTAAATATTACAGCCCTCTAGTCCCTTAGTAATGGACATATTTGTAAATCGTACTCAAAGCGATGCTTATGTTTAAGGTCCCATTATGGTTCACGTGTATTTTGTAAGCAAGCTTTAAGCATAGATTTTTATCTAAGACAGCAAAAACGAGAAGTTGGTCTTAAGGTTGTGACAGGGTAGCCTTCAGTAGTAACTAGTTGATACAAACGAATGTGTTTAGACGTGAATTAAATATAGTACCAAAAGCTCATGGAAATTTGCCAAATTTATAAAAGATCCTCGACTGTTGGAGTTCATTTCTATTTTGACTTTCACCATCACCATTATTTGACTGATTTCTATTTCACAGGTATTCCAGTCTGTTGACCAACCCTTTGCATACATGTCTTTCGCGCATTTTTACAAATAACATGATATCTAAGCTTACCAACAACAATTTTTCTAAGAATATATTGCCATATATTATCTTCTCTTATACTTCTACTTGTCATTTTATATAGTCCAGTATGGTTTACAAGTTTCGACATCTGCAGCATGTTCGAGAAACAATTGTTGACTTGAAACAAATATCGTGTCAGATTTTTACCAATGTCAAATTCTTGCACATTATATTATCAATACTTTTATGAAACATAAAATGATATACGAGGTTCGTTCGGTAACTAAGTGCCGTTTCATTCTACGCCACCGGAGGATTATAGTCCTAGTTCCACACATGCACAGGTATCTTTCTGGTTTACAGTCTTTCTGCTGACATCATTATAACCGAATTGTGTTGTGTTTACATTTCTGAGCCCGCCGACTATGTAGTGCATTCTGTAATACGGTTTTTGAACGTAAGGAATATTAAGCCAGCCGAAATGCATGCATGCCCAATTTGTAAAGATTTATGGTGAAAATGTAGTGACAAATGGAATGATGAGAAAGTAGGTTAGACAATTCAATGGTAGACGAATCAATGTTCATGACGAAGCGCGGATTGTGGTGTTCTGTGGAAGCAGATGCTTCATGATAAGGATGCTCAGAGAAGTTTTCGTAAATTTCAAAAACTTTGTTGCATGAGATCGTCACTAATCGCGCACTGGCGGCATCTTTCTATGAAGAGAGTATACAAAACCTGGTTTTCTGCTGTGACAAATGTCTGAGCAATGGCGGCACCAATATAGAAAAATAATCTAAGAAATGCTCTTTCATATAGAAAACGAAAACGGTACTTTCTGGAGAAGTCTTGTACATGTACCATATGATGATAAAATTTACCCTCTAGCAAGCCATGAAATTTTTCTTCTTTAAACTTAAGTTGGTAGAATAATTTGAAAAACGTGTAAATTGACTTATTGTGTGGCGTTAGTGACAGCCAATAGACCAATACAGTACACATAACAAATGCATTTTATTTGTCACTATCAAATCACTACTGACTACTAACAAGATATTTTGAAGAAATAAAGAAAAGACCAAAGTCCTATTTCGCCGTTGAAATATTGTTCTCTCGCACTATCATAGCATGTTCTAGCCACTGCAGCCATAAACATAACAACCGTTTGCTTTTACAGTGCCTTCCTGGTTCTGTTTCGTCCAGCGTGATGCAGTATGACCTTTTAACTTGCGATAAGTAAAACCACTTTTCGCCTATATGTACGTAGTCGTATCCTCGGAACATCAATTTGATTTAAGCTTCGACAAACATAACTCTAGTCTCGTTCTTTTATTACAGTCCGTTAGTAGTGGCTTCACTGTTGAGGATGTTCTTTTAAAGTGTCGTTCTTCTTTGAAAATGCGAGAAACGGTCGAGTTTGGAATATTAATTGCAAACGGCAAACTCTGAATTGTGCCACGGCGATTAAATTGTGTTTCTTTGATTTTATACAAATTCTCCGAGTATTCTTGCGCTTTTGACCACAGTTTCTTTTTCTGAAAGCCACATTAGCACAAATATTTCCTTCGCTGTACTGTTCCTTCGCCCTATTCCAAATACGCGTAACAGTTAGTCTGGAAACATCAAACTTTCTTGCAGCTTGACCAATCACACCGCGTTTCAATTTACTGTCGGTTTTGTGTTTTAACAAGAACTGTAAAATTCCAGGACGCTGTTCATACGTTAGCTGCTTCGTCATTACGTCTCTTTTGTATATTTCGTGACAAATATCTCCCATAGTTTTGGCACAACGGGTATCTTGTGATTATCGGATAAATTGACATTTCCTAACTGATGCGTAACAACTGAACTGTTTTTAAGCATAGCTGCCTAATACTTTATTAGAAGCACCGCATGTAGATTATGTTAAATGGATAAAAACTCGTTAATTCCCAAACTCTTTTAATCCATAAATTTCCTAGAAATATATATACCATAATTTGGGAGAGAGGAAGTATGTAGTAATATGTGCACATATGTATAAATCGATGACTATTGATTTAAAAAAAACGATTTTGGTCAACCTTGATTGTCTGCAACCGGTGGTTCTATTTGTTCAAATTAATAATCAATTATGAATACGTTCGCTTTACATATATACGTTTCTATTGAGTGTACCACAGAATTGAAGCGTCGAGGAAGATTTCTTTTGGATAGAAATCAACATGTCGGCGGCAAAAGAACAGAAGACAAGTTTCAATCCAAAAGCCGCTAAAAAGTTCGGAACGCCAACCGGGGAAGCTTGCGTCTTAGATTTTTCGTACATAATTTTGAAATACGGTGTTCATAGCTACACTTCTAATGTAACAAATTTATCAACGAATTAAATCTACAATAAAAAGGTAATGAAACAATCCTACATATTTATTATCGAATACGATGTGACTCCGTAAGCGACACGACGTAATGTAGCGTTCATTTTAAATGAAGTCTAACGAAAGAAATGAAGTCACAATTTCGGAATTGGATTAAAATTTATAGGTAATGCATATATATATGTACATAAACTATCTTTTCTTTTTATACATTTCGCACATACTCTACCCTATTAGAGTTTAAAAATGTATGTACATACGCTTAAAAGTTTATGGAAGCGTTTACGTCCCTTATATCTACTCCCAAAGGTAATATTTCGAAGAATAACCTCGATGAAATGACGAAATAGGTACCGACACATGACCGACACGATAAAATATTTACACGGTGTTGACCACCAGTTCTAGTTTAACGCTATACACACGGGTCGCATTTAACATTAAAGAGACTATACATACATTTATTCACATAGACAATCATCGACGATGTCCATCGGCAAATATTCCAAGTCCTTCGACAGGGAAAACAAACGTGTCGCCAGGAGATGTTAGAACGCATCACCGACAGCACGTTCCCATCTATCGGGAACTAAACGCGCTAAAACATTTATGAGAAACGATGGCCACGGGGTGTCTGGCTTTCGGAATAGATGATGTTTGTCCAGAAACTTTACCGGTGCCGAATGAAAAATTAAGATACATAGCATACACTGGATACTAACAATTTTATGCGCTGAAATGTATCCGTAGAGGACGTTTCAGTATAAAAGCGATGAATAATAGAAAATGTGTTACTTTGAAGGGACAGGTATAAATTTCTTTTGATGTATTAAATACATAACTGTTTGTATGAACTCCGTTATATGTGGAAATGGTGATCGCGAATGAATTAAGAATTATGAAATGAATAAATATTGAAAATTATTTGGAGTGTTGATGGATACGAAGAGTAACTGCTGTTCGAGTTGATGTTAAAACTAGTGAAAGATACGGACAATCTTCTCATCTGCCTTTAGAACTTACAATTGTCATTCAACAAATAACAATTGATATATTCTATATCCTATTTTTTAAATTTTAATACACAATCTTAAGCTTCTCCATTTTTGTTTCTAAGGGTTGGCATATCTGGCAAAGCATTCACTTTTCTTCCAAAGTAGATTAAATGAAAAGTGAAGTGAGTAATTTTATCCAAAGCACATGTTTACTTATATGCTGCGCTGTATCCTGCTACATCTTCTGCTATCTTAGATTTAGAACTGTATTGAAAAGTTGTATTTACTCCCAGTTAAGGTGTACCACTGAAAAAATCCGGAAATTATGAAATTTTAGAATTCGCCTGTAAATCGTAATATACATCAAGGTTTGAAAAATCCTGGTAATCATAGCAGTATCAATAATAGGACGATCTATGAAACACTATATGTAGCAAAAAAAGTGCTAGCACATAAGTTCATTAATCTATTCGAATTGTATTTTTCACAAATTCCTGAATTCTTATTATTACTGTAATTTCCAAATAAATAGTTGAGTCAACCTACCTATTTACTAGGGAGAACGCAGTACGTCGCATATCTTGGTCATACAAACCTATCGTCTTCTCCTTTCTCTGGAGTTGCGCAGGGAAGTAACGTTGGTCCCCTCCTTATTCTGATATTTGTTAATGATTTATGTAGTCTGTTTTTGTTTGCCGATTACATCAAGTTTTATACCAGAATAAACACTATTTCGCATTGCCATTTGATGCAGCAGAATTTGAATAAACATCGGAAAGTGTAATGTTTTAACTTACTCACGGAAGTTATGTCCACTTATATATTATTATCGATATAACGGTGTTCTTTTGCATCGTTGTTCGTTTTTAAAGGACCTAGGTGTTTTATTTGACACCAAATTAACTTTTAACGACCACATCAGTAGTGTTTCATCCTCTGCACAGAGGGCTCTTGGATTTACACGAAGAGTATCGAGGCAGTTTAGTCCACTTGATGCAATAGTGGCACTGTATTTCGCGTTTATGCACTCTAAACTTGAGTATGAATCCATAGTCTGGTCGCCTTTATATGCACCATCTGCATCTCTCCTTGAAAATATACAGAGAAGGTTTCTAAATATGACCATTTTAAACGATATGGGGTATATCCAATACAGTACTATAATCATAATATTCTGATGAACAGTTTTCAGATGCAGTCCTTACAATCGCGACGTCATCAAGTTGATGGGAGATTTCTTCACAATCTGGTGAACAATAAGGTAGACAGTCCCTCACTGCTTGAACAACAACGGTATGTTGTGCCATCACACAGTACTCGACTGTCTCAGGTCTTCTTCTGTCCCAATGCTAATACAAATGTCTTCATTAAATCACCGATATACAGAATGAGTAGCACTGTCAATGAAATTAATGCTGATGTTGATATTCGCTTTTCCCGTTTGGTTAAATTAATAAATTCTTGTCTATAATTTTAAGTTTAGTTTAAACTTTTGATATATGTTGTATTATTGTATTTTTAGTTTATAATTGTCCTGTACTTAGACTCGTCTGTTGGGCAATAAAGATATTATTATTACTTGATGTCGCTATTTCTCGTGTCAACGTAACACCAATTTAAAAGCCTGAAGTAAGTGACGGAATTCAAATTCTAATTCATGAGGTGAAGCTAGAAAATGTCAGATTAATGCTATAAAATCTTTCATTGGTTTTCTTCCATAATTTGAGCGTTATCACCTTCAATATACACGCTTCGACGATCCTTACACCGTTCCATGTGAATTTTGGATTGGCTAAAGTAGTGTTGGAAAGAATACGTAGGCTTCCACGGCCAGAGTCAGTAATAAAGTGACTGTTTTCGGAATTTAACCATGTTATAATAATGCTATAAGAGAAAATGAAATGAAAGTAAGGGGAAAAACAAAGAAATAAAAAGGAAAGAAAAAAGTGGAAATGTTTGTGCGCAATTGCTTACAGACGCGACCACATTCATTTTTTGATGGCGAAAAAAAAACGATGAGGAAATGTGTTAACAAAAGAGGAGATTATATAGAAAAATGAGGTGTATTATTTTTTTTTACTGTACCACTAAATGTTTTAAAACCAAAGTCCGATTCATATTTGATTCGTCCTCGAAATAGTGCTGAAAGTAGTAATATATATCATTGGCAGCATACTGCAACAAATGACAATAAGGGTTTACAGTGTTTACTGAGATTTCGGAAACATCCAAAAACGTCCATCACCAGCTAACGACTTAAATGTTTAGGGAACATCTGTACATACTAGGTACCATAAGACCATTGGGAGAGGGCTTGAATTTTATGAAGAACTTACCTATGAAAATGAATAGAATCTCGTTTCTCTACGTTCAATTATATTCTTTGATGAAGCTACTACTTTCCATCTAAATGGTAACATCAGTAGACATAACTGTGGACCCACGAACGATGAACGAACGATGCGTTGGAGAATGTTGCCTCATCACCTTTTCCATCTGGGTGGAAGTTTCCAGCTATTCAATCCACCTTCGCCTTGGGCAAATTTTCTTTGACGGAGTAGGATTGTCGTTCAATGCTTCATCACGATGGTAGTCACTCGAGCATCCAGCTACTCGATCCACCTTCGCCTGGTGTGAGTTTTATCGTCGACGAAGACATTGGGTGTTGGATGACGAGTCGTGGTTGTGTTCCGCTATCGTCGACTTGGTCAGTCCTGGTTGTTCACTATCAGTGACCTAGGGCGGGGGCATTGCCAGGGAATCCTGGGGTCTTACTTCTGGGACGTCGAAACAAGCTGGTTTTGTTGGTTTATGGTTCTGTTGAAGACTCGGATTGCGATGGTCCGGATAAAGTCCATTAGGGGTACTACTCCGGCGTCTTGGTGTATGGGAGTGCTCCTGACGCACCGGGATCCGTTGAAGGCCCATCATAGCATCCGGTTCTAGAATGTTTGGAGTTTGAATCGGTGGCTCTTTGCAGCGATCGCCCACACTGCCGCTGCGTAGGTCAGCATTGGTCTCAGCACGGCCTTGTACAGCAAGGTTGTTTCGACCGTTCATTAGCGGAGTGAAGAACCCGGAGCGAGAACATCTGTCGTCCGCTATCGATGACTCAGAAGATGTGCGCACCCCAATTCAGTCAGGAGAACATGGTGACCCCGAGATGTTTGATTTGGGGTCGCCAGGGCACCACACCTCCTAGGATGGTAAGTTCGGCTAAGTCGTTGTGTTTTCTTCGACACTCAAAAAATAATGAATGGGCTGGCATTGCTTATAGTCGTTTAAATGGTCTCTCCTTCATTAAAAGCATACCCTCTGACCAGAAACATTTAGATTTGCTTTAACAGGATACTATTCCCGGAATTCAGGATTTATTTTCGAGTATAGGTTATTTTCAACACGAAAAATATTTTTTATTCCTTTCTGTCGCTGCTAGATTTCTTCCTTATCGTGTTACTTAAAAAATCGTGTTTATATAAATTCAATAAGTCCACAAGTGTCGATTATTAAAATAAGTACTTTGGAAGTTTCAAGCAAAGAATTTATTACTATAAGGGATTTAATGGGCAACAGGTTGATAATTTCATTTAAATAGTTTCGGTTTTCTTATTGTAGATGTTTTTCTTTCTTAACGGTGTATTGAAAAATATTCTAGCATTTCTTTATATATTTCCGAAATTATATACTTATATTTAACGTACGTACAAATTATAATCTTTTAGAGGTGAATGCTTTTTCATTGACTATTCTTGACATCTATTGACTAATTTACAAAAAAATAGTTTCATAACCTTGGTACCAAATCGCAGAGGTGATTTTCTTTTTCACTTAGTTTTGTTGTAACTCAGCACACGGCCTCTTATTAAAATAATTTCTGATTTAATGCTAAGTGAATCAAAGCACGGTCATTACGCAAAGTGCCTGACTGCTGAGGTGGTTGCAATAAAGTTCATCGAAGAACCTCATTAAATCTTTTCGAGTTTGAAAGCAGACAGTAACTCTGCATAGTTCTTCGTAATTTCAAAATTTATTATTACACCACCTACACGTTTAGTACCCATAATATCTGTCATAGTTTAGTAATACGCTGTTCCTCGTTCGTATAGTCTCAACTCTAACTATTCAGTATCAAGTTAGTCGCGAAAGCGTTCATCAACTAAACGGATATTTAAGATAATTGTGCGTGATGACCGCATTGAACCTCATAATGATCGACAAGAATGTGCTTTAGCCAAGTGTAGGTACCTCTTTTCTCCTTGTTTGTCTATCCCGGGTCCTTTCGCGTAGTCCGCCCGACAATAACAACATACTCATAACAAGCTATACTTAGGTGTGTAATATGTACCATGACCGGCGGTTACCGTAGATGTCTATTATGATACCGCGCTGTAAACTTTATTCAAACGACCCAGTCTCGTACGCATACAATGCGCCATTAAAGTTGTAAATAGTTTGCTATACTTCGGTGTGTGGAGCGGCTACCATTTCCTACTCCTTCTCTTTTATTCCTATCAATTACTCACCTCAAAATGTACGAGGGTAGATTGAAAAATCGGCGAAATAGCAAGATGGAGAAAAAGTAGTTGACTACTGAAACGACACCTTATTTTTCACCATAATTTCCCCTTCGGTGAATGTAATTCTTCCTATTTTGTCCAAATTTTAGTATGCCTTCATAGAGATCTGCTTCTTAAAAACTTTTCCTCCACAGCTGATGTGCGGTGTTTTTTGATTTCTTTGTACCATGATATAATTTTAATTTGGCTAATAGATAAAAATCAGACGGTGCTTTAGGGAATGGGAAGGGAGTGGCAACAATAAAAATTTTACGACGACAGTAGCAAAACTGCTTTTGCAAGCGACGTCTATTTTTAAGGAAAGCAAATAATCCAATAATAAACGTAACACGATATACTAGTGAATCTCTAGATAATCGTAGTCAAGTTGACGTTGTATACACAGACGTGTCAGTGCCTTTGACGCAATTAATCATTATATTGGCAAACTTATTTCGTCTGGATGTTCTCCATCATTTTTGGTGTTGATGAGATACGTAAAGAATGGAATTGGTAACGTAAGCCCTAATGAATTTATTTCAAAGGAGTATTGTATATAATCAAGTGTGCCCTATAATCTTCATCACTGTGTTAATCAATGGTCTTTTGTTACCCTTTCATACATTCGACATATTTTTAATTATATATTTACAAAATGCAAAGGAGCACAAGGATAAAACGATCGGCAACCTTAGGTCAGGAGCAGAAAGGAAGTAATATAAACGCATTGTGGATGACGGCATGCACTTACTGGGAACCTGGTTAGCTGACAACTGTGACTGATTTTTAATTACTACACTGGCTAACACATATTTTGGTGCCTCGAATTTTTTAAGTGTAATTAAGCAATTTTGAGGCGTCTAATCCAAAAATACCGTCAGATTTGTTCTATCAGATCTAGTTTTCGAAATTCACTCTTTCTGCTATATTTAGAAAAAATTCGCCAAAATTAGATATAATGTTTTGTTATGTCCGTAACTTTTTAAATATTACTATTTAATAACTGTTAACTGAAATACAGAAAAATGGGCTGGAGGTATTTATTTATCAGAAATATATGCATATACAACTTTCAATCATCAATTAAAAGTTTCGCCTTATAAGATTTCCTTGCGTGAGGTTTACCGGAACAGTCTCGTTCCAGCAGTAATCGGCATCATATGGATATCCTATCTTCTTTGGTACACCTATCCTACGTGGAAAACAGTCTAAGTGACTGTGAAGGTAATGAATCTTAATGTTCATGTTAGATCCAAGCATGTGAGAGTTAGAAGGCATCTGTTCTACTAATTATTTAACGGTAAAATTGATACGTATGGGTAATAAATTTCACCGTGATGTATCTCAAAAACTAGAGCCGCTAGGAAGAAAGGCCAGTTATTTTGGAACCAGCACATGAGAAACACTTTAAATCAGTTCCTATTTTACAGGCACCACGACAAACAAATTATTTTGTTGGGCGGTATTATACTTCTACTGCAAATAATAAGCGGATATCCATCATTTTTATTGTTTATGAAGTAAACTTTCTGCTGTTATAAGTTAACTATTACTTAATCTAGTTAAAGTACCAAACGTCACAATACTCACTAGTCTAAGATTTCTCTAAACTACAACTGGATTACGCTAGAAGAATCTTTAGTGGGGATAGTATGACATTGTTGTAGTAAAAATAAAATCATATAGATTTAATTATGCAAAACAGTATTACATCTGCTACATATTTGACAATACGATTGTACATAATCGCGGTAAATTTACACCAGACTTTACATTATATGGTATTTAATAATAATGATAACAAGCATTATTACCAACCATATTTACATCCAACTATAGAACAAATAGTAAGTATATAGAGAAAAAATAATCAATACAACGCGAGTGCAGAAAACAACAGAGAAAAAAAGGTAGTTACAAAAATGTATCATAGCGAAGATCAGTTACCATTTTTAGTGTGTCTATAGAATCGTGAACTGTGAAGGAAAGAGGTTCAAGTTAGTGCAAACAACATACATGTATAGGTGACAGCAAAACATTCGTTCGAGGAAATGATTTTGCGTATTATGGACCACAAAATATGGAATGAAGAACTATAGTTTGTCGAAGTATTGCCGCGCTGTCTATGTGACCATTTCACAACTATTCTTTTAAGAATCTTTTTCAGTGTGGCTATTATTATGCTTCTTTCAATTTACGGAACGTTTTACTATTCAGTTAGGTAAACTAAAGTAATTGATTAATTTACAATTCTATGAAGTGACGTACATATGTATATAAATCCAGAACTGCACGTGTTAGCATTCCGCTCTGCGAATCTGTGCGTAATTCTACTTTGGTCGTATAGGCAAATATACTACCTACGTTATAAAACATAAACATAAAGTGGCAGAGCAAACCATGTGCCGAGTATATCCTTCAGGTATGTTTGTGGCTGTCGACACACATGCAAAACTAACTAGTTTCAGTATTCTTGTGTACATAAAATGGGCGGAGAGATTGCCGGCTTATAGTTATTTACTTAACGTTTTGAGCGAGTGGACGTCGTGTTTGCTTATAAATTTTGAACAACATAATCCTTTAAATTCTTGCACGCGCTAGTTTAATAATTTAATAAGCCGCGGACCACGTGTAAACGGTTTATTTATTATTTTACGACGTAACAACTAGTTATTATTGCGTAAAAGGCAACCACCCTTAACACTGGAAATAGCGAATTGATTTATATGTTCCGTATATGATACAATGAAACGGATATCATTCTAGTGCTATTGCTTTATCATATCTTCTAATAAAGTTCATTTGGTTTTTATCCATTATGATTAAGTCACCATTCGTAATGTATTAAGAAACGCCGTATTGAATCTGTGTCCTAACCTCTCTATCTTATCTTTTAACAACATAATCTTTTGATTCCAATAAAAACCTTGTACATAGAAGAAATGTTGGCAAAATTCAAACAACCTACGATAACAATAAATCGGATAATGCTGAAATTTCGCCTTTACTTTTGTCTCTGATTAAAAGTACCCTATCCATAGAAAAATACTCTATAACATACATACACTTTGATACTAATTGCTTCACACCAGTATTGTGAATTCCTTAAAGAGGTAGTCTTTTCTTTTTAATATTTGTGGTCGATCTATTTTTATATTTAAGTTCCTCAAAGTTATTTTTCACTGACAACTTAATTTAGTATATCGGCATGAAAATCTTTTATGGTGAGAATTTTCAAAAGTTTAACATTTTCCACTTATAACACCTTAATAATAAATGTGCGCAAGAAATACAATGTCGTCACTTGCCTCCGCAGCACAATACCAATAATTCACCCTCATTTACTTAAGGCGAATATATGTAGAAAACAAAACCTGGGTGTCCTCTTCAAAAATGATCTTTAGTGTGTATATAATAAATATGATACAAGACTGGGTATTGAATGTAACGACGGAAACAGATTACATCAATAGATATAACGTAAAACACCAATTCCAGGTTTGAAGTATCAATTTATCTCTAATTAACATCAGTAAACATTCAGAAGGAGAAATACTCGAGAGCAATGCATAAGAGATGTTGGGGTAGTGCGTTATTCACAAGAAATTCTATAGAACAACTAAAAAAGAAGAAAATATGATACACTTAACAAAAAAATAGTATGAGCGGAACGAAAAATAGAAAGATATAATCTCACAGTACCTCAAACCATCTAATTAATCAATGGCTACCGGTTTCGGGCACATTTGCACATCATCAAGACAAGATTGAAATAGTAAGTGAAAGCGGCAATCAAAAATTGTAATAAAAAACTCAAAAGATCGCACACTTTCCACTCCAGAAAAAAATTGCAGAATCAAAAGAATTTTCTGCTCATGTTCTCCTTTTAGCATCTGTTTTGATTCCGTAGTCTTCTTCTGGATTGGTAAGTGCGATTCGTTGAGATTTTTATTATAATTTTTGATAGTTCGTCATTTGTATGAAGACGGTTTGAAAATATTCTACTTCCCAGGTGTGGATAATAAGAAATAGTCCATAATTATCAAATTGAGAGATCGCGGTGGAAAGTCTGCTATCTGATAATCCAGGAATGCATGCAATAATTCAACCGTTCGTCTTATCGTCCGGGGTTTGCATTATATTGCTGGAAATATACCTCGCGGAGTTCGCCGTCATATAATTGCTTTTAAAATGGTTGTGATAAATTACTACGATATCGTTTCTCATTTATGGTATCGTTAAAGAATATTGGACCAATAATCCGTCGACGAGATACAGTAAGCCATACCCAAAGAATGTAAGGGTCTCTCAAGAATTTCATGTGGATGTTAACTAAATCAAATGTGCATAGTTTGTTTATTTATGTATCTTGATAAATGACACCATACTTCATTCGAGAAGAAGGTTTCTTTGTCAAGAACATCATACTTATTTCTAAAAACCATCGACAATAATTAGGCCGGAATTAGGAATTACAATGAAACTTGTATGGAAATGTTTGTAGATCTTTTTTAAGGATTGCGTGGCATGACCCCCTTGCCGTGAAAGCTTGCGACTAGATTTCTTAGGTGATTGAGTTATTCATTCCCCAACGTTTGCTACACTTTCAGCTGTCGGTTTTGCTGGTCTGGTTTTCTGGACAGGCTCTGTCCCTGTTTCACAAAATGTTGCCACCATTTATTAAATAAATATGATTCAGTAATGAAAACTTTGTGATTTATTGTAAACATTTTTGTGTCAATAAACCAATACAATCCACATGACGAATTTATTTTATTTGTCACTGTTACTTTGTTACTCATTATAAACAAGATATTGAAGAAATAATTTCATGGCTTGCCAGAGGGTAAATTTATATGATCATATAGTATAATAATAATCTTTTTACTGGCACATTATAAGAGTAGCTGGGTACAATGAGTGTAATAGTAAACTATATGACAGCCTAAGGCGAGGTTCAGCGTTAAGTTAATTAGACTAACTCAAAAGAAATTTCAAACTATGAGATATAAGATAGGATAAAGATAGGATTGGCGACCATCTAGTGCTGAGAATTAGCAAATTAAAAGCCTTAAGCCTAAAACAATATAACATAAACCCAAACAAAGCAACATAAGCCTAAACATAGATAATTAACCATCCTGTATGTGTAAACAAGGAAGAGCTATGAAATGAAGAGTTAACGTAAATACGATTACTCAATTTGGATTAGATTGGTCAGAAAAAAGGTGGTGAAATATATATCGCCTAAACTGAATAGAGTTTAAAGTAAATAAATGAGTAGGTAGATCATTGAACAATATATATATATGTATAACAAATATATATATTACATATTACAAACTTCATTCGCTGCTTCCTATCCTTTGCTCCAAAATTTTCGCTATGACATTGTACTAAGTCTACCCTAGCCTTCCTCTTCCCCTATTTTTCGCAATATTTGCTTTCCATATTCTTTTAAGTTGTATTATCCATTCTTTGGCAATGCCCACACCATTCCAGTTGTCTCTGCTCATTAAATTCCAATGCTGAATTAATTTATAAATCTTCCCTTATGTCGATGTTTTTCATTCTATAGCATCTAATATCATTCCTAGGTATTGGAACGTTTCTACTTGTCCAATTTCCATCCCTTCGATTGGAATTCTCATTTGCACTGGCTCCTCCCTTATTGCCGTTACTTTAGTTTTATTTTTGTTCATCTTCATTTCACTCGCTCTTAATGTTGAATTCCATATTTCTAATTTTTTCTGTAAATCTTTTTCACTTTTTGGCACAACCACTGCATCGTCTGCAAACTCTTCTTCAGACACTTCGACTCATTGTAAGTTAATATCTCCTTATTAAATTAATTAATATCCTTTGTACATTTTTTGATTATTTCGTCCTTATACGAATGAACAATACTGGTCTTAGGCTACCTTCTTGCCTCAATTCTTCTGTTATTCTAAATGTTTCTAATTCCAAGTTATTTGCGATTACAGCGTCTGTATTACTATTATATATCATCTGTATCAGCCTTATTACTTTATTACTCACTCCTCATCTTCAGAATATCCCATAACTTTTTCTTTGGATAGTATCGAAAGCTTTCTTTAAATCTATACATCCCAGGAACAATCTATATATGATAGCTAAAACTTCTCTCAAATAAGGTTAAACGGCCTTACTAATTAAATAACCCTGTTTCCGAGATGTAAAATTCTCATGATAGAGTACTAGAGATTGCAACTTTCTACGTTGGCACATTGACAGCCATCGAGAATCAATCAATTTATGAGTAATCCTATCATACTTTCTAATACCATCCACCAACCTCAAACAGGAATTCTGTAAATTTTACGTCGTTATTATTCTTAAACATAATTTTCAGTAAATGGTGACGACCATCATAATTGAAGAGACTAATTCGAAATATATGTATACCTGCTACAAATAGAGGGTGTATGAAAAAAATAGATATTATTTTGGAAGAATGTGTTTATTAAAATATACGAGCATTCTTTATATTTTTATTGGAGCCATCACTGTTAATAAAAGTTTAAAACCAGAGATACGAGGAAAAGTAAAGCTTGGACGTAATTTCCCTCGTAAAGATGGAATAGACGCTACAAGCAAGCGATCGCCCGGAAATATAAAATATTCGTCTAATAAATTCCGACTGCGCATCAGCCGAAAAAAATATCAATAGCATATTTGCAAAATTTCAAATAAGCAGGAAAGAAATTATGTGCGGCGGTCTTTCGGTTGAGTGCTGGTAGAGCAGGATATTGGACAGGTTATATATGACTCTGGAAACTCAATACAGCGTCCTCTGTCATGTCCGGTCCTCCATAATACTTGTTTGATTGTTGTTTTACTCCGTTATATTCCATATTTGACATATACGAGATCTTTATCAAACAGATACCGGATTTGTAATACGCAATAGTGATTGATGTATGTACGTATACCTATATATTATTATTAGATTTTACCCACTTCTCTAACTCTATCTCCCTCCCCAGTGCGCTTCCGGTTCTGTATACGGATGGCTATTGCTTCTGTTATTAAATATATACGTGAATATTTCATGACTGCGAGTCTGGGAGCCCTTTCCATTTAAGTAAATATATTGCGGGCTCGTGCATTCAATTTCTTAAAAGGATCTCATACCGCGTCGTTGTGTCGATTTCTTTTCTTTTGGTTTTATTGTTTTTATCTATTATTTTCAATAAATTTATTGGTTTCATTCTTTTTTACTTCTTCATAAAATTATATATTCTACAAAAAATAAACCACCTATTGGTGACTTACATCTACAACAACGACTCACAAAATTACTGTTAATATATCTTAACACATGAGTGTCGTTACTTGCTTAATCACAAATATCCAAAATTTGACAGCAGACGCAAAAGAAACGTTTTCTTTAAATGTAAGCTTTTAGAAACTATTTTTTAATTACTTTGCGTCACTTGCTGCATAAAAATGTTACATTCCCTATTGAAGTAACGAATGAGACTACAAGATGAAATGCGTACAATTGCGAAGCTTGTGAAGGTGCAATTGAAGTTTTATTGGTGAAAAAAATTGAAGTGCTGCTATTTTATAGAACATACATTTACCATAAGCATGACTAATTTAAAAAGAAATTGATATAACACATGGGCTGAAAAGTCCCGGGCCTAACAAAGAAAACACGTTCTTTTTGGTTCAAAATTAGCTTTATTCATCAACGTAATCTCCATCAAGAGCAACGCAATCATTTCAGCGCCGCTCTAACATTTCAATACCACTTTTATAGAACGATTTATCTTTTGCCTCAAAATAGGCCTCAGTTTCAGCGATAACCTCCTCATTCGTGCGAAATTTCTTACCGGCGAGCATTTTTTTGAGGTCTGCGAACAGCCAGTAGTCGCTGGGAGCCAAATCTGGCGAATACGGTAGATGTGGGAGCAATTCGAAGTTCAATTCATGTAGTTTTGCCATTGTTTCGATTGACTTGTGACACGGTGCGTTGTCTTGATGAAACAACATTTTTTTCTTTGTCATATGCGGTCGTTTCTTTGCAATTTCGGTCTTCAAATGCTCCAATAACGCTATATAATATTCACTGTTGATGGTATTTCCTTTCTCAAAATAGTCGATGAATATTATTACACCACGCACATCTCAAAATACCGAGGCCATAACCTTTCCAGCCGATTGTCGTGCTTTCGGGCGCTTTGGACGAGGTTCACCAGTTGCTGTCCACTCAGATGACGATCGTTTTGATTCCGGAGGGAAGCGATGGATCCATGTTTCATCCATTGTCACATACCGATGCAAAAATTCCGGTTTGTTACGTTTAAACATGGCCAAACACTGCACAGAATCATCAACACGTTCTTGTTTTTGGTCAACAGTGAGCAAACGCGGCACCCACTTTGAACAGAGCTTTCTCATAGTCAAATGCTCATGCAATATAAAGCCAATACGTTCTTTTGATATCTTTACGTCAGCTAACTCACGCAACTTCACTTTTCGATCATTCAAAACGATTTTGTGGATTTTTTTCATGTTTTCTGGTGTTACTGCCTCATTTGGACGTCCACTGCGTTCTGCATCATCGGTGTCTCTACGACCACGTTTGAAGTCAGCAAACCAACGTTTTATTGTTGCCTCTGATGGAGCGGAGTCCCCATAACACTTTTCAAACCATTGCTTCGCTTGAACGGTATTTTTTCCCATCAAGAAGCAGTGTAAAATTAAAACACGAAATTGTTTTTAATTCATTGTTTGAAAATTGAAAATAACAAAAGTAGCGTGACTCTTAACATAATAACTCACAAACTAATGACTAGAATATCATGAAGTTTTAACAGCTGTCTTTTGAAGGTTAATACTAACTGAGAGAAAGGTGACTGCAATAAAACTAGCGTCATCTATGTGTTAGGCCCGGGACTTTTCAGCCCATGTGTTAATATACTCAGCATACAATATGAAATAAAAACTTAGACCCACAAATCTCCAATTGTAAATGAACATTTATTTCTCTGCAACAAACTTCAACTTTATACACATTCTTATTCGATTACTGTTTCGGTAATGACCGTTTAATGGAATGAATTAATTCTTTCTATGGCCTAGTATAGAGCTGTCCGATTTTGTCAGGAGGGTAGTGGCCTCGAATGTGTGCGAACACGTACGGATAGCGAGTTGATAAGTCTGAGCCTCCATGCTGTCGATAGAGTTTGGTAATGGTTGTGGCATCGTTAGTGATGCACTGTGTATTTCAACACAAGTGTTTTTTGCGTTGCAAGGTGCTAATTAATTATGCCGAAAGTACACCACCGCTCATAATAGAATAGACACATTACATTTTAACAAAATATTTCAACATTACTTTTGTAACTATATACATATAACAAATAAGTGTCGCTTTGTGCAAATATGTAGTTTCTTAATTGCATATATACACCGCCGCCCATAATAGAATAGACACTTTGAATTTTAACAAAATATTTTAAAGAGAAGTAGTTTTATTCATGTAATAATTCTATAAACATATGTTATATACAATTTAGTAATTAAAGAACTAACTTGATAAATAACGAAACTGGAATATTACTTTTCAGAATTGTCAGATAATTGGGTACAGGACGAACAATACCCGGTACAGATATTTTAAGTAATGTACTGGTAGAAACTTTATGACACTATAAATGAAATCCGAATTTTAAGAATTGATTGAGTTCCTAGTTCCTGCGGAGATGCTATTTACCCATAAAGTATGCATAAATTACATTAACAGTGAGTTTAGTTTATCAGTAGTTACCGTTACGTCCAGCTTGATATGGTTATTTCTTTGTGCGAGTAAATAATTTAACTTCTATGTAAAAATACCTCACGGAAAGCCGCTTAGTGCTGAAACATGATCAGCAATATTAACGCTACATCAAGAAGGATATTCTATATGGAATATTTGTGGGTGATGTAATGCAAAGAAAATTACAGTAAATTTAGCTGTGAGCCGCTTCGAATAAATTGATACACTTTCTAGCCACAATCGTCCAGGACGTCCTCACACAGTGATACGTTGTTTCAAATAAGCAATCTTCCATGGCCACATTGTTACACAAAAACCGTTACTATGTAGTGGTAATAAATAAAAACGTCTCCGGTGGGCTAACACTCACAAAAACTTGACAATAGAACAATGGGGAAACGTACTATGGAGTCCAAATATGAAGTGTTTGGTCAAAACTGCAGAACACTTGTCAAGCGCTCAAAAGAGTGCATTATACCAACAATAAGGAAATGCGGTGGTTCCATTCTTGTATAGGATTATTTTTCATTATGTGGAACAGAGGACCCTGGGAAAATTGATGGAATAATGAGGAAAGAGAGTAATCGCGAGATAGAAGAAAATTCTCTACCATCCGGATTGCGCTTAATAGGCAATAATTTTGAGTTGTTGCACGATAACGATCCGAAGCATTATTGTGCAAAAACTACCTCGTTGTTGCAGAGAATGAAGGAATATCAAAAACAATGGCTTGGCTTCCCCAGAATCCGTATCTTAATCTGATAGCGCTTATATGGGACGAACTGGAAAGACGAATTAGACCAAAATGTCCAACATCCAAGACCCCATTCTGGACGGTATTGCAGAGGAAGTGGAGCAATATTCCTCAAGATACACTGAGGAAAGTGATAGAAAGAATACGACGATCTGACTTTTTCTTTTATGTACACGTGTGCAGTAAGTTGCAGATGAATAAATATTTTTCTTATAATTGTTTTGTTTAAAGTTTTGAAGCAAGCATCAAATTTTGCATGAAATAGGAACTGTTCATATTATTATGAGAGGTATTGTATGTGGAAATAAAAAACGACCATTTGCTGATCAACTAAATAAGTTAATGAGGAAACTTAAGATACAACGATGTAAAAATGACATGTTTAGACTGTAGGAAACATATAAACAATGCACAGCGCAAATGTAAAACGTGGCTTAAGATCAAGAACTAAATTTCTGTTTGAGTTAAGTTTTGTAGATAGCGTGTGTTGCTGTCATTGGCTCACTCAATTTACCCCCATTTTGACGTTATTGGTGGAAGTATAATCTCACCATGGCGTTACCAGATCTGAAAATGGTGCAGCATTTGGCATCTATACAACAAAAATCGAAAACTATATAATATCTGAATTACACAATAAAGGTTGTTGTTATGTATACTGCTGAAGCACATTTATCTTCTTCTAATAGTTCCTATCCGTTTCTGATGTTGACTATCATGTTGTCTTAAACAAGCGGCAACTTCTTGCATGTAAACGATATGTGTTAAATCTTGAGGTTGAAGAAATTTGAAGATGTTATCCAAGCATAAGCTGATTATCATCTATAAAAGCGGTGTTTCTTAAGTTTAATCATATTCCAGAATTTCACGGGCAGTGATCCGAAATTTCTGAACTACCACTCTTACTAGCCCCGGAAACATAGCTTTAGGCAATATTTTATTACTTCGTGCATTCCTACAAGGTAAGGCCTGTGCTGTTACAATTTGGTCCTAAAGGAGCAGCTGTTATCAAAGAAAGCCAAGCGATATTTGACGGTCCTCAAGTTGAGACTGATTTACAAACCATTCATAATAATTACAACGGAGTAGTTAAGGCAATAAAAAAATTGGAAAATCCTTCACCGTTAATATAGTTGCTGCAAGTAGTGGACGGTGTACAGCCATTGTTACGTGACATAAGTGATGTAGAAGTAGTAGTATTAACCAAAATTTAACAGTGTTCTAAAAAATGATATTCAGAAACATTGAAACAAATGTGTAGTGCTTCGACGTCTACACTTTTGCTGCATAATGGCAACGATTATCTTATTATTAAGATTATCGCTAAGTGTCAAATGATCGTTTTCTTCATGTAGGATCCTTTCTTTACCGGGGAGCACATCGATTGCAGAAATGATTGCAAAAACAAACCTAACGCTGATGGTGTTTAACTGAGCCATTAGCTCCTAATCACGAAGGTTATGGTTGGAAGATTTAATCTGTTGGAAGGTAGGCCGATGTAGTATATTTCCCTATTTATCAATAGCAATATTAATACAACAGATGTTCAGAAGTGGAATTCCAGGTGTAATTCTTAACGTTTACCGTCAACAAATATTTATAAGGAAACTAGAAAACTGTATCGAACGAAAAAAATTTCGTTCGTGGATATTTTTGTAACAACTTCCAGTAAGTTCCTTATCAGTGACATAGGAGCAAGAATGAAATTGGTTTGGATATTTTTGTTTAATATTTAATATTTTTTTAACATAATGATTTTTTGTAATGCTCCAAAAAGGATTCCATAATTTTGTGTGTGGTTATTACGGTTCAGTGCTTGTTGGTGAATATATTATAGATTAGTTGCTGGCGTAATCTGAGCACTTTTCCTTGAAAAGCACTAGATATTTCTAACATTACAAAAATAAGGAAAACGTAAAATTCGTATTCATTTCTGTACCATGAATATTTTTTAGTACATCCATTCACAGAGGGTAACTATAAGGCCTGTAGGGATGACTAAAATATGACCAGATAAATTCACTAATCCATATTTTCCGAAACGAATTTACGTTCGCCGACAGCCACTAGCATGCCGATGCATGGCATAATGAAGATTCGACAACAAATTACTCGAAATTAATATCCGGTAGAAACGTATCGCACACAAAATAGGTACATCGATTGAACGAGTTACTCATTCAGCAAGTTAGCAGTTTTCCCCTCCTAATTATGTCCACCGCAGATGATAACCCGATGATAAAATTATAGATCTGCTATTATTGCGTATATACAACACACTCCCATCGCTATTACATTACGCGCTGAGCGTATAAGAGAAACGTTACTAGAGTAGACAGCTCGTGTCACTAACAGAGTGCTAATTTAATAACTAAAGCCGAAAGCTTTATTCTCTTGTCCTATCATCGTAGAAACATGTCGATTACAATAACGATTCGTTGTTTTCTGCTTTTGTTGTAAATACTTCCTCATGACTCTTCTTATTTAAATCTTTGTTGTTATTTACCAATTCGTAATATTTCTTTAGCTTGTTTTCTGAATAGTTTTGGTGAGGTGTGCGTCAGAAACCGTTATGTACCGGAATTTTCATTTAGCTAGTATTAACTGACAACCTTTTCTAATACATAACCGAAGAAAATTTTGAAGATTCGCCAACTAAGTTGGGAATCACACCGACAGGGTGCTTGAAGTATTACTATTAAAGTATTGCAATACAAAGAGTATTACTTGTAGTAAGCACCCATTGGTTTCCGAAACTTCACATCACAACAGCCTTAAATTTTCGTGTAAATACTGTACTGTTACCATTTTTAACTTTAATTACAGTCGTTTGATTCTTACGGTACTAACTGCAGTGACACTAATACCCATTTTCTCAAATTAATTACTACCTATAAAGTTTGCAGTAAATATATTGTATAACATCATTCCAAAGGCGTTATCAACATTCACCCAAGTAAAACGTCTTTGAAGTAAACTATTTCCGCCCTGGTTTTTCTCTGCCACCATACAACTGATTAAAAGAAAAATCTCTAATCGATAAGAGATGAGAATCTTTCCATCATTTTTTAAAATTCCTAAAGCTTCCTCCAAATTACTTAAAAAAAAGATAAAAATAAAATAAAAAAGAGAGCGATAATGTAGCTAATGGTTTAATGGTATGTCAGAGGAGAAGATATTCGCTATCGGATAGACCCCTACTTGTCACAACCAAGGAACATCAGAGGCTGGTTCGAGTCGGTGAAACAGATAAATCAAGTTTGGTTCAATGCTTGGGAAGAAGATCATAGGATGGCCTTGTACAACACAACAAACCTAGACAAAGAAGACAACGTTACAAAAAGAAAAGTGTCAGAAACAGCATATATGGCTATAACACCAACCGTGCCTGAAGATCAAAAATGTCTTGCCCGCTATGATTCCCCATGAGAAAGTATCAGCCGAAGATCGGTAACCACAGTACAGAAGAAAGATGAATAACAAGCATAGGCAGGCCAACCCCGTTGAATGGAAACAGATTAACAGAGTACATAACCTCTTCTACGCAAAAAATTAGCTTATTACGCAACCTACTCTGCGCAGAAAATTGTAGTTTAAATACAAGTTCAACATATATAAATATAAATTCGTGAATATCAACTCGAGTTTAATCCCGACATGAGGCAATTTCCACTAAAGAAATAGGGAAGACAAGCAGCCGGACAAATCATTGAACTAATGACGATCTTGGAATTCAAAGCTACTCTGAAGATGGATGTAGGCATACTACTGAAACGTTGAAATATGAAAATTCCAAACAACAATTCTGATTTATCATTCATCATCAACAATATCACGTCAATAGATAGGGATTGGGGATGATGTTTAAAGGATGAAATACACAACTTCTTATTTGGTAGGGTGTGGTTTTCTTTTATTAAAACAAAAGTTTAGTTTATCATTTGATTATTTATTTATCAAATCTCTTTCTAGCTTTACGTTTCCCTTTGGATGGAAAACTTCTCAAACGTTTTCAATGTTGAAGGATGGTAATAGATCTGATGCCCTTACCAACCAGTGTCTTTGCTATCTATAGTACCTAAAATTTTGACTCAATTGTTTATGATTATGCTTACAATATTATTGGAGACATCATTATTACACAATAGCACGGTTTTGTTCGCTTTTGATTAACACGAACTACTTTAGTTGAACATATCGACTTAACAGTGAAAAGTATGAATCTTGAGGTGACGTTTAAGCTTATTGACTTCAACAAGACGTTCGATAGAATCAATCTAACTATTTTGTTGGGTAGACGACTACACATTCTTTCATGTGTGACCCATGGTTTGCACATTGATACATTCTTATTCTTAACTCAGTATTGACACTTATTTTGAAATAGTTAAAAAAAATGTGATGTTATTCTTGACACAAAAATTGTTGTTTAGCAAACACGTTACCAACGTTGTAAAGAAAATATTAGGATTTATACTGCGATAGGGGAAAACTTTTACAAACGCTGAAGCCCTCAGAGTACGTTTTCGTTTATTTCCATGTTTAGAACTTTCAGAATGATTTTTACGAGAATAATTTACTTCTGCAAATATTGTCAAACTCTTTGGATAAATAGACCAATATAGCGAAGACATTTTCTTCTTCGCTGGCAGCTGTTACTATTCTACATGCGGCTCAGAATATGGCTCTAGTAATATTTCTTCCTTTAACCATGTTGGAAGTGTGAATAATGCTATGTTACAGTTGGTACTGAAGAGATGATAACTAAGTATAAATATCCAAATTGTATTTAATTGATTCATACTTTTACCATAATTTACATATTGAGCTACCGTTCCGCTAAAGAAGTCCTTTATGATAACAAGCTAAAGAACTTACAATTCAATGAGCACATTCCATTCTTCTAATGACTGTGATATTCTAAAAGCCAACTCTATTTGAATGTTCAGCGTAATATTTTGGCCCAGAGATTACTATTGCTAGATAAGTAGGACTTCTATAGCGCTCTTGCGTACTTCTCAAAATTCTGACCACATCGGCCTACTGTTTACATTGGTTTAAGTCCTCAAACAAATTAAATCTGTTAATCAAGTTTAGGAGCAGAATACCTTGAGTGACTTAATATTGCTCAGTGGAAAACACACTGAGAATCTATTTGTTACTCTTTATTGCCTAATTTGCCTATGCACCGTCTTAAAGTGCTCACATACTCAAGCAGGTTCCCCTCGTTAGCAATTTTTTTTATTGTATATAATATAAGTAGCTGTGGAAATTATTTTTTCATCGTTCATTCACTGCTTTTTCTATCAACCGAAACAATTCCAAATGAAGTTACAATCTTCCTTTACAATACTTATCAGTTGCAGTATGCGCAGCACCTCTTGTAATGCTGAAACGAGCCAGATTATTACTGAAATATTTTATATATTTTAACTCGAACAGATACATCTCTGTTACTATAATTAGCTAATTCTTTAACAATCCTACAAATAGAAACACATTTCTCATAAAACATGAATTTTATATCATCAATTTTTGAATTTTTGACACCGAATGTACAAGACCATTTCTTCGATGCTCGAAATGTTTACGTCATGTGTTACTGGATCGTCTTCTTCGAGTTCGCACTCCCAAGAAGAAGGAGTGTGACAGTTTCATTATCAAGTGAAGAACCCCCCGAACTGAACCAATTACTGGATTAATGTCTCAAATGGTATCCCATTAAAGATGCAATTAATATGTGAGTTTTCCTTTATCTCCAGTCGGGGGATGTGTAATCAGGCGAAATATGGAATTTTCGAAGTTGTTGTGAGTAGAGTTGAAAAGCGGGTTGGGAAGAAAAGTGGGAGACACGCTGCGGAACGCAGAGAATGAGGAGCGCATCGCGGAGGCAAGGGAGGCTTGATGGAGACGCGAACGTGAAAGGAAAGAGGAGTGAAGAGGGTCTTTCATTAGCGCGAGATATCTGTTGTTGTTTTAAGCATGCCTTTATCTAATCAGACAAAGCGCCGTGAAACTCTCGTTAGACGAGGCCCTCTAGTATTTTATTCAGGATGATTTGGTTGAGCAATTGTTTTTAGTTCCTCGTCAATTGTATTTGATTACTTCGCGGATAATAGGAGGCGCTGAAATTTTTCGTTGATTTAATTATTATCACGTATATGCATTTGTTTTGGCAATCTGTCTGTCGCTTTACGAAAATTGGGAGAGGCGTATATAGATAAAAACAAAAAACAATGAACAAAAGAATTAATGTTGAAGATTAAGAATAAGAATTGTCTTATTCTTCTCCGAATTGTATTAGAATATCGTATTCTAGTTATACGCTGAATTTGCGTTAGTAAGATCAAACATTTTGTGGATGCAACTAATTCAATTGGAGGATTCGACTAAGATATCTGATGGCATTTTATGTTTGTCATTTCAATGTATTTATCGCTCATTATGTAAGATAAGAATAAAAAATAAGAAATATTGGATAACCTCTGTGGTTTCAGATATATTTGAAAATCCCTGACCTTTTACATAGGTTATTTGGAGATAAATTTTGCACAATGAAACAATATAGGGTTCTTTTTTTTATCATTGCACACAAATTTTACAATGTATAACTTAAAAAAGATAATTGCCAATGAGTTAGCAGGATGATAGGCAACCACTACACATACACATTAATCCTGAGTTTCTAACAAAACCAGTCATCAGTACTACCACAAACCTCTCTTAATGCAAATAAAATAACTATTTTGTAAATTTGAGGAAGACACTATTTTATTTTAACGATTAATTAAAACAAATAAAACAACATTACAAATATGAAATTTAATTTTATAGTAAGTTTACTAAGTATTCTTCTTGTCTTTCAAGGCAACTAGCAAGGTGATCTTGAACGCAACGCAAGGTATTCCGAATAAATTCTGGGTTTATTCCATCACAAGCAGTACATATACGGCTTTTCAATTCGTCCAAGTTACGTATTTACATGTTATAAGTTTTACTTTTCAGGTAACTCCAAAGAAAGAAATCATTTAGAAATAAATGGGCTGATCTGAGGGGCAGGGGAGGGGGTCACGATGTGAGACCAAACCTGCTAATCCAGCGTCTTTGAAATGCCTTATTCACAAATTACTGCCGGCGTTTGGAGAAGATATAATAACCCCATCCATTTGGAACCAAGATTCAGCAATTTTCAATATCTGAATTGATGGAATGATGTAGTCTCCTAACAGATTCAAATATATTATTGCAGTGAGGTTGGCGTCAATAAGAAATGGGCCAATAAGTCTGTCGCTTATTATTCCAATCCCGTCATTTACTTTTTGGGGGTACTGCGTTCGTATCAGGTTTTGAGCATGATTGGATCTATACGGGACCAACATCTAATTGATTAATGGAAAGGAAATTTTACATTTGTCAATGAATAAATATAAAATACAAACCGGGAGTTCTAAAAGTTGACTTCACCATTTACAGTAAATGTAGCTGCATCAACAAAAATTACTTTAGTTAAAATTTCTTCATTTTCCTTTAACATATTAAACATTATTTCGCAAAAAATCAGTTTGCTTTACTTTATCTTCTTCGAAAAGCTCTTGATGGCTTGACATCTTGCTTGGCTTATATTACAATTCTTTCACGGTTATGTACACCGAACTCTACGGTACTAAAAAATGCCTAGTTATCCTTACAATTCAAGTAAGTATTCTTGGTGCTAACTACCGCCAAAATAATAAAATACTCGTCTGCTGATTCAAACATAGCGAAAACCAGCGGGTACAGTTTCCCAATCCTTCTCCTGAACAACACGTGGATTGCTAAACTAGAAAGGGCGCGCACAAACAGTGCATAGGGGAAGTGAACATGTGAATGATTTCTCAGTCTTATCGTAACGTATTCAAAGCACATCTAAAATGCCTAGAAAATCAATACCTAAGATAATAATGCTGCTAAATACAGCTACTCATGGTATTGCTGAGATCATTACTAAATGCGCTAAAAGAACACTCACTTAAACTGTAAGGTTAGATATGGTGATGGTAGCAGAGAGGGAATTGCAATAAATCGCTTGAAACCACGCTGATGACGCCGGGTAAGCAGAAACATGTCCGTGTGTTAGCATTTATTGTCTTTTCACATTGTTTTTCTCGTGAATAATTTCACCAATATCATCAGTAACTGTGTTCATCAGCATTATTATGTTAGTTATTGCTTTTCTAGGCACTTCACATTTGTTTTTAATTGAAGTTATGAATTCCTTATTGAAACGAAAAAGGAGATATAAAAGAAAACTAAAACTACAAAGAGCAACCCAGGAACAATAAACTCAACAACACACTCCAACCCCTAAAAAGAAAATTTGATAAGAAATATAGTGTTCTTTATTTTTCTAGATAATAACTATTCTTACAAGTACTCAACTTTTCGAGTGAGTTCAAAATCATAGTGGATTTATTTATTATTTACTTCGATTTTAGTGCGAAAATTCAATTCATGCCTGCTGTATCGAATGCATAGGAAAATAGGAAGGAAGCTGCATTGCCGATTTGGACCATTTGACCTTGTGACTGATGGCCGTCGGTTGCGGAAGCAACGGCAAGGGGCGAAGCGAACAACCTACAACTGCAATCGTTATAACTCAGCTCGGTCCCGGGTTTCATCGAACAGAACGAGGTTGGCTTAATTATCGCGAGTCAATTAATTGGTAAAATGGGATGAGTGTTCTCTCGGACCTGTCGCAATTAGTACCTATTACTGCCGCAATGGCGCTGGAATTGCTAAACCATTGATAGTACAGGAAATGGACGGCTAGAAAGTTGAAACGCCTGGATCGGTTCGTTAATAAATTGCGTTTGTCTTGAACTATTAATTAATGCACTACCGGTCGAGTACTCTCCTTGCGAGTATACTACAAGCTGCATGCCGAGTATCGAACATAATTGAAAAAAAAATGTAGATTTGAAAGGGAAAAGGTGCGGCTTGTAGAGAGCTGAGATTATTAAACAACATACTTATATTTACGTTTTCTAACTAACGTAGTTAAAACTCTTTCCATTTCTTTAATTCAATTGAAAAGAAGTGATAAAGCATATCATATTAAATGGAGAAAACTAAAATTTCTGAATTTACTACTTTGGCTTTTTAAGTTGTACCATCAAGACACAGGGCACAATTTACGTAATTGGTTTCTTCTTGATGTAATCGTCTGCTGACTTTCTAATGTAATGGTATTTTACCAGTGTAATGATTCTTTATATTGATGTTGAATATTTATTCAAAGAAAATGATTCCATCAAAGATTTTAATACATACAACCATCAAAGTTTAACACTGTGTTATCAATACATCGAATTCTGATAAAATATTTATTATTTAATTTAGATGACACCAGTTTATCAATTCTTTCTGCATACTGAATTCTTCTTGTCGAACCACTTCTAAATTTCTTTTATAAGGATATAGTTTACAAGTCTGCAGAATAGGAGTGGTAAAGGATTAATTTGCAAATTTCTTCCACTCAGAATTTCCATTAATTTTAATAGAAAACAATAATTTACCAGTGTGCTCTTCTCTAAATTGTTGATTGTAAATACTGTGAGATGGTCACGACCCTATTTACAAATTAGTTTTGAGTTTTTTTTTATTTTAACCAAGAGCGGGATTTTTTACCCTGAGGAGCAACTAGGTCATTAGCTCGCCTATTGCGCACCCAAGTGATTTTAGTTCATTCCACCGGGTTGTACCTGACCAACAAAGTCAGTAATCCGCTCGAGAGATAATTTTCTTAATTTGGGTTCGTTAAGCTGAGCATCACCAAGGGGAACCACAGGAGTTACCTCATCTCTCCCACACTTTCTACATGAAGGAGAGTTTACTAGAGCCATGCGATGCATGTGTTTTTCCAGTGCACAGTGTCCAGTTAAGACCGCTGTGAGTGCTTTCAGTTTGGTCCTGCGCATAAGGACTGCATTACGCAGTCTTCCCTCACCTAGATAAATCACGAGAGATTTGCAGTGTCTCAAACCGTCTACACCGTTTCAGTAGGAGCGGTGGCTGGCGGGGAGCTCAGATTTAACATAATACTGCCATAGGTACTCCCACATGTCGGTTCAGGACCTGGGAATGGTCGTCTACTGGCATCTCTTGCTAGCAAGTCAGCTATTTCGTTCCCTTTGATTCTGGAGTAGCTTGGCACCCAACTCAGCGTAAAGCTGCTATGTTCCGGCAGTTGTTGCAGCCTTTTATAGCGCCCCAATACTACTTTGGAGTAAAACCTGTCAGGTTGTAGTGGCCTAAAGGCGGTTTGGGTTCTCGATACCATTTCCACCGCTTCAAAGTCGTGTGTGTAGTCTATACAGTTCTGTGCACACGTCTGGATGGCAATTACTTCTGCTTGAAAGATGGAGGGGGAGATCCCTAGACTGATGGCCTCGCCTGTGCCATTCCAGATTTTCGATGAGTCCGCATATCACCGGGTGACGATCCGTCTCGATTTGTGTACACATGCCTTTATTGCCTCGTTGCTGGGCATAATTACGTTGCAGCAAAGCTATATAGGGGCCGAATTTTGTCGGTTCTCATCGACAGCGGTACTGTAGTTAAAAATTCTGATATGGTCTCCGAACTTGCCGGAGAATCTCTTGCACCCACAACATTTGAGTCCGCAGACTTCTAAGGTTGCGTCTGAACTCAGAACCAGCTGCAGTTTTAAGTTACTACTTTACTATTTATTAGCGTCCACTATACTTGCATTATCTAACAATTCTTGTAAGAGAACTTCAGATGCTATTTCATTGTCCGCAATCTTCGATGACAAAAGCTGCTTCTTAGTCTCTTTTAACGCATCCAAAGTAGGAAAATAACATTTACAAAGAGTTCATAACGGATCATGAAACATTGTACTTTCCTTCGAAAAGGTCCAACTCAAGATAGATTATTAGAGCTTGTTATGCTAGTAGAGATGTTGAAGCCACAGACATACTGATTGTGGGTTCTTGGTGAGCTTCTGTTTAAAAATAAATTGATGGTTTTCCGCAATTCATTCCACGGTCTGAGCAGATTTAAGTTAATCTTCGTCCAAACTCTAGTGCAAAAACGTAACACGCATGAGATTCCTTATGTTAAAGACGTAACTGGCTGTCTGCAGAACTAATAGTTAAATAATCGGCAACTTTAGATCAGGACAATTTTTCAGAGAATGGGCAGCGCATTGTTCACACAAAATATTTATTCATAAACGGGTGAACAAATAGACATTAACTGAACTCGATCGACGGTAAAGCGACTCCAACATGTATTCTATATTTATAGCCAATCCATCCATGTGCTTCACGATATACGTTCATATATGTATATATATGCTGACGCTGACAATTCGAGTTCCCTGCGCGTCCAGCTGATCGGTGGTCCTGCGGCCGCAATAACGGACCTGCTTGACGTATGCAAAGGTCAACATTTGAAATTGGTGGGCATTCGAACGAAATCAATTGTACTCGGTGGATTTCATAAATCTATTCTAAATTTTTAATGGGCGATTTGCTGTTCACATATAAATGGAAAATATTATATTGACTATTTTTTGTAAGATAATGATGTAAAGGTTTTCGTTTTAATCCAATAGTGAATTTTAGATGATAATAATACATGTGTCTGTAGTGCGTCTTAAGACATTCGTTCTCAAAATTCACCATAAAGAAAATGTCAAAAACCCTAACTTAAGCAAACAGCTGCAGGAATCGAGTATGGGACGTCGAAGGATGCAAGGCACTGAGCTACCAGCCCAGTATGATATAGTCATTAACTGATCTTAAATTGGTTCTAAATTTGACAAATCTAGAGTTCTAGGAATGAGAACGCGATGGTGTTAATGAAAAATCAAAAATATGTAAGTAGTATTACTTACTTTATAGTATATAGTTTTCAGTTTCTAAATTTTTAATTGAGAATTTGTTATCAAGGTTTTAGAATTTGTGCGGCGGTTATCAAAGCCAAAGGAGGTCATATCGGCGAAAGTAAACTGACGAGCTAAATAAATACGGTTGAATTAATTTACTTTTATTTAACGACAATTACTTGTATTGTATAGGCTCATTAACAATCGCCATAAAATTTTACTGTATCTGTAACTTTTTGTAAAATCCGTTGCTGCTTTCAAACTTTTAAACGGTAGTGTATGTTGACATCCAAACGGAAAAATTTCACTGAGGAAATCATAGAAAGTTTTAATTGTTAACACAAAATGTACATTATGCTCTTAAATTTAAGTATTAATATAACGTTTAAATCATAAGTACTTATACGTATTTTATTTCTATACGTGTGGAGAAACTTATATGTACGTTAATAGGTAAACGATCTAGGTACTTTTCGCATATCTGTGGAATATCAATTACTGTGACGCAGCATCTGAGCCATATTTGAATCCGATACCTTTGATAATGTTCGATATCTCAGAATTTTAATTTCCATATCGATGATGTTACCTAAGCAGCGGAGAAGCCTGTAATTTTACAAAGGTAATTGATATTATTACCACCTTCCAAGGGTCGGAGTGTATACCACTTTGGAATAATGCTTTATTATTTGAAATCTTCATTCATCTTGCCAGATAAATAAGATCGGGAAAGTTTAGCGCAAGCTTATCAATTATGTGTTCTTTAAATTTCATGTTTAACTTTGCTGATCTGTGAACTGCTGAAGCAATCTCAGCCAACACGTCCTAATAAGTTGTTCCTATCAAATACCGACGAACTTATTATCTTTTCGGCAGGGAAAATATCTTTTATAGACGACGGCGCACTCGCTTCTATGGTGCAGCAGTGTGAGATTCTCCGATGTTCTAACGTGGCGTATCCACTAAGAAAACCCTTGGAGGCTGAGCCTATTGCTTCCGAAACTGTTTACGACATTACTTCAAAGGGAATGGTATATGTCTTATAACTATACCATACGCAATTTGCTTTTCATGTTAGCCCTACGCCTCGATCTTCCATGGCTCTCTTTCTTTTCCATGATCTTTCGCGTCGTTTCCAATTTTCTTAATTTTAGAGCATACTTGTCACGATGGTAGTTGGTGTTTATATGTCCTATAATCCTCTCTGCTTGCTGTTTCTCTGGCGCTCACGTTGGATACCTAAAAAAGCCACGTTCTACCGTATCAATCCAATTGCAATAGTTACTTTCGCCCGTTTCGCTTATCCTGAGAAGGTATGCCCGGTAGGAACCATACCCTGTCAGGAACTGCGTGAGAAAATAGCTCACGTGATCATGCCTTCTGTCTACCTACGATCTCAGGTCGCCTATTAGTGTTTTACGTCCATGCGGCATGCCTAGTATCGCTGTACCAGAGAACTTATTATGTTAGTTATTTCTTAAATCTAGTTGCGAAGGAATTAGGTTTATTCCTCACCGCCGTCAACATTGTCAACATATCTTTTGGTAAACTTACTATTTGGGTCAAAACTTTGTTTCGGTACCTTTATTATACATTGCAGTAAGCTAGCTAAAATTATTTACAGTTGCATTCTTTCTTCATTAATTTTATTCACAAATGTATTTAATTACTGCGAACCTGGGACTCTTCTACGAAATTCTGTCATTATAAATAAATAATATGTCGGTAATGATAAGACACACCAAGGGTACAGGAAAAAGTAGTTTTGCTTACATTATATTATCAAAGTTACACGTAACATCATATACGATTCGGATTGAAAATCTGATAACATGTAAATACCTATAACAACTTATTCCATCCAAGTAAAACACACTTTAATGTACATTTTCCGTTGTTATTACATGGAAGTCCGGTCCTGAAAATGATATCGACAAAGTCAAGGTTCCTGTTCCCGGCAACAAACGACGGCGACCACGTGCGTTAATATTTCACGTCGCGTGTGTATCAAAAACGGACCCTTCTGTTATCGACACTTGCACTCGAAGAGCCTATATTGATAAAGATAACACGCTCTTTGAGTTATTATATTATAAATCTCTTACTTATATTGTAATTACGTTCGCATAAAGTGTAGAACGCCTCCACAGCTACCGGCTAGCACTGGCGTTCATTCGTTCGTTCCTCATCGTCTTTTATATTTCTCGACACGCAGGTTATAAATATTCCCGGACCGTTGGACAACTGAATATATGACCCAGAAAGGAGGAAATAGTTCTATGATGTAATCCAGCAACTATTACAAGTGGTACGGGAGTGCGCGAACATGTGTTTTCAAAGTCGAAGGAAAGCTGTTGGAGGTGTTGGGCGAAAAATTTATGTGTCTACAAGTTAACTTGGAAGCACTGGAAAAACGTTTACGAAGTTTTAGTTTCGACGTCTTATTTCTACCGATTCCTTGGAATCTAATAAAGTTAATATTCGGAATTTATACTTGTACAGACGTGTATATTTGAAAGATACGTTATTTAAGGACAGGTTTCCATTGAAATTGTCTCACAGATTTTGCTGTTTTTACAAACATGGATAGATAGAAATGGATAATAGATATTGTTACATAAAATATATTCAAATACTTTTGCAAAGTTCACTAAAATGTTTTTTAGGCCTGTATTCACAATATTAGTCCGATCATCTCTCTTAAACACTGGCACTATTTTACTAGTTTTCCAAATTGTCGGAAATGTATAACTTTTAATACTTAAATTGCATAGTATAAACAGTGGATATGCAAAGACAGAGACACATTGACGAACAAAATTATATATTATATTATCATCACCAGATATCATATCAATCTTAAGCATTCTTCTTGAAGCACTCTTTAACACTTCATCCTCAGTAACAAAGAAAACACCAACAGAAATAAATATGTAGGCTTCCACAATCAGAGTCTGCAATAAGTTGCTTTCGGAAATGGATAGTGTCATAGTGAACAATATAAAAGAAAGAAAAAATGCGGAAATAAAAAGAGAAAAGGGAAAGAAATAAATGATCAAAGCAACAAGTAAATTGTTTGTTTACGTTTCTTCTTTTAATTTTCCCTTTTAGTTTTCTTTTTCTTGTTCATTTTATCTTTCTTCTCTCTTTATTTATTTGCTTTACACTACTCACTATGTTACAACCCAATCCCAGAAACAGTTCATTTACTGCTACACAGTTGTTAAAAGTGCACACTACCGCTCATAATTTTAAGGACACTTGGAGAAATCTGTATTAGGATTTAATAAAAAGACACGTATATTTGTTAGAAATTACAACACTGAACGAAGAAAATTACTTTATGAAAATTACATAAATTATTATACATTCACAGCTAAAGGGTCTTGTCAAAAACTTGAGCACTCTTTTCATTACTTTCTTCAAAGTTTCTACGTTAATTGTAATCTACTCGGAATGAGGGCACTTCAATAAATGTCTTCCTGAGTATGGACTCCGCTAGCTATGTCAAGGTTATAGATACACTGCCATGACATTAATAGTTTACGTATTCCTTGTAAGTTACCTTAACTAGTTTTTATTACAAATTTTATACTCGATTATTCACCAGAGCTAATAATATAAATAGTTAGAGGTAGTGTAGATCTTGATGAAATCAAAAAAAGGAAAATACTCGGTATTATATGCATTTACAAGCTTTTGTCCTATACGAGCTGAAAATAAGATACAGCATGTCAACTGCAAGAAATGGACACATGTAGGTTGTGGAAGAAGTGGTGTTGTATAAGTTTCGGCTGTTTAAATTTGACACCACTTAAAGTATCTTTGTTTCTTATAATTTATCACATTTTCAGTATAAATAAAGACCAATAATAATTTACACTACAACCTACATATAGCTTCCTTGATAAAATTAATACATACAATCTATCCTAAGTAATAAATAGTCGCAGGTCAAGGAATATTTACATTTTCGATTAAATGTATATAATCCCGTAAAAAAGGTAAAAATCGTAAAAGCAACTACATTCAGATTGAAATTCTTTTAATCATTTTTCTTTTAAGGACACTTCACTTTATGGTCTTCAAAAAACGAAAGGTTTTTAAAGAAAGTCAATAAAATGTTGGAAGAGAGCTCCGGTTTGAAAAGCCAATCTTGTCTGTCAATCGCCTGTTAGATATAAGGATGATCCTAGAATAAACAAACTTGGATAACATAATTGCCAGGAGGATTCAAAGTCAAGTCATTTCTTTTAGTAAAAGCAGTAACAGAAATGATACGTTGGTGTTTATTTATGGTTTCATCAGCAATTGGAGATTGTGGGAAACACAAGGTGTAATGATCTGTAAAAAATACAGTAGAAATAGGTCCCAGTGGATCAATATTTGGAGAAGTTGAGTAATAATTGTACGAATTTAAGCAATAAATCAAGTACTCAAATTTCTGTAGGACAAGTTTTTTAAGTTACCTTTGCAGCCGTGAATTAACTATCTAGTTGAATAGGTCTAATTTTCAAAAACGTTTTAACTTTACAACATCCGCATCACTTTCTGTTCTTGCGATATATGTGAATATCAACAATATAGAATAATGAAGTAGCAGTTGTCTTACGTTGATATGTCTACTCATGTGTTATGAACGACCTCCTGTAATACTACCAATCTAAATTTCAGACTAGATAGTAACGAGCGCTAGCGAAAGGGGATAACACTTCCCAATTAAAATGTTTCAGATGGAAGACGCGAGCTTAATTAAATTCCATTGTTTCTTCCAAAGACGATTTTACGTGAGGTGTTTAGGTGAACTGATCGACACTCTATTTAGCAAACAATTGCTGTGGGGAATAAACCATAGGATGTCCTATTTAATACAAAATATATTACGTATTTCTTTTCTCTAGTGAAAAACAATACAGGGATCTTAATATGTACAGGCTATTCTGGCCACCACGAGTCTCACCAACTATAAGAAATGTTTGGTTAAACTAAATTAGATGAATTATTGTTTAGTACTAGAAGATTTGTTAATTGTTCCTGAATCTACAAAATTCTATGTACTTGAAGAGAAAAGGAAAATGTTTTCTCGTAATAGCTTCTTTGTGAAGACGCGTCTTGAGGCATTCTTTCATATAGAATTAGATACCCCTTTTGATTTTTTCCATTTGTTTGCTTTTAAGTTTCCTTACCATAATTATTTTTTTTTCCTGAACGCCAGGAAGTTTTTAAAACAGCTGATTGTTCTTTTCCTCTTTAAGATAGCTACAGTTAAGATTCAATGCAAAATGCTCTTCTTATTAATAACATAAATCCCATGGATAAAATAGCAAGATTATCAATATAAGTTACATACACTTGCAAAAGTATGCAATAAATACAATTGTCGAAGAAATTAGGTATCAGCTTGATTTGGTTAATTCTTTAACTACGATCGTCAAAAATATTTGTCGCGCATCCATTGTAGAAAGAAAACATGTCTGACGTTTCTCTTCCTCCTGAACCGGTAATTATCCGATTGGGTACGTAATTAGATGCACCCATATTCTGTGCGAATAACTACTTCCATGGAAAAATATTGTATTGGATTTTGTAGATTTAGCATAAGAAAATCCAAAAGTTTATTCGAAAAGAGGTGAGAAAGTTCACTACAGCTTCTGCCTACCCGGCCCACGTGATGTTCGCATATTAGCGTTTTCTCTTTCCTCATACTGTCTTTCCCGTGATTGATTCCACCAATACCATGAGTAGCTGCATTTAGCAACATTATTATTATGTTAGGTATTGTTTATTTGTTTTTTAGACTTAATCTAGAATTAGTTTCGTAAAGTGTAGTCTTTCCTTTCCAAAAACAGCAAGGAAAAGTATTTTTGAATATTGAAGTTTGTGTAAATCGATCTGTGACACATTCAACAAACACTTAACTGCTACCAGGTGGCTGTGAAATTTTAAATATTTTACTAAACTGCATTCTCACTTTATGAAGTGCAATAACAGCTACCGATTTTTTTTCATCCTACACTACCACATTGATGGATTTCTTAATGAAATTCTAAAGACACAAAAACCACAAACAATGAACTGTTAATTTGACAGTTGGTGTTGAAACAAAAGTCATAAGAAGCCGATATTTCAGATTAAACTGCTGCATATGACAGTATTTGTGGATAGACTAGGCATGTTGTATCATCACAGTGAGGGCAGATACGGTACTGATTCTACCTGCTGTTATTGTGATTTCTTTGTAATATGCAGATTTTCTTACGCGTGCAAGGTTCTTGCTATATTAATAAACAAAGGAAATATTCCACACGAACACGATCCCTGATTGTCTGAACGACTACTTGGGTTCCACAATACGCTCGTAATCAAATTCAATTAAATAAGAGAGCACAAATACTTCATCGATGTATGTACGCTAGAGTGCTCCATATGCAACTCATTATATTATGACGAATTTAAAAATATATTGTAGTGATCTTGAACATTTGGCATACAAGCATGTCATAAATCAATCGACGTAGTTCACAAAATACAAAACTGGTAAGAAGTGAAAGTAGGATATGTACTTAACGTAGAATCACAGAATAATGAAACTTTGGAAATTTTAAGGGTTACTTCTACTTGTTGACCTGTGGCATATAGATACGTGTATTGCAATACTTCTTTCATGTGCTAAACTATAAAATATACATTTACATTTAAAATAAACGTTGCTCCTAATGAGACATCGGTTTAGCTCCACCACATTAATTTCTTTTAATCAATTCATAAGAAGTAGCTACAGAAGTAGTAATTATAACTACATACATATTTATTCAGCGTTTCTCTACAAACCACTTCAAGCACCCCTTATTAAAGATCTTAACATGTGTACACAATATGATACACGCTTGTATATTTTACGTATGATGTGCAACATCGGCGTAAATACCAGATAACTTGGCAGCCAAATGTAAATTTATACAGCGAAAGCAAACATCACACCGTGCAATTACTGGCAGTTATGTTTATAATTAGGCAGTGACAATATTTCCCCAAACGGAGTTCGCTAATTTTAAGTAAACAGAAGCTATCGAAGGCGCTGGTAAATAAGTCTGACGTTTGTTCTGATACATTCCGTATAGATCTACAGTGAGAGCGGACGATCGTATTCAGTGTTAATTAATTAACTGAATGTCGAATGCATGCCGCTGGTGTAGTTTTGTTTTGCATTGTAATTCTAGTTGTAACGGCAAATGAAATAAAAGGAAGGCATTTGCCGTATTTTGTGACATTTATATCTATTTCTCGAGGCTGAATCTCTCTGGATACGGGAACTGTTATAGAGATAGCATACTCAATACGATGTGATTAAATATTCCCTGCACCAAATTTTTCGAATGGGTATTTTCTAAACGTAAGCTTTTTGGTATGTCTCATTTAAAACATAGAAGTAATTGGTAATGGAATTGCAAATACGGTTGCGATGTAGTTACTTACATGCACAAACAAGAGAACCTTTAAAAGTTCATAAGAACATATGCAGGTCAATGTAAAGCATAATGTAAAAAGTATAAATAAACAAGTTAATACACTCAAAACCACGAAACTTTGTAGTTACATCATAGTTGGTTATGGCGTGTGCTTAAGTAACTACGTCTTCTGTTATATACCTCTATCTCACTTGTATATAAGTACGCGTCTGACTTTTATATAAAGCGCTTGTCTTCACTTTATCGATGAAACAATGATGTAACTACACATTTTCGTGATTTCATCTATATGGTGCCAGTTATCAATAGTCTTGGCAAAGAGAGACAAGTGTCACTGTCGTGCGGAGAACAACGTGGAGGGGTGAAGCGCGCGGCATGGAGAATCGAGTACGGTATCAAACTACGTTGGTTCAATATTATTCGATTGGTCGTTGTGAGTATTTGTCAATACGCACATACTACGAAAAGGTTGCACTTAGGTACGTTTCGGAAGCGGCGTATTTCGAATGGACTGGAAAAAGTAATAGCGAGTATGTCGGATTTAGAATATGAAGGCGATAAATTTAAATATGTAAAGTGCGACGACTACTTGACGTATACCAGCGGGTGGAAGTGTAAACGCCCCTAAAATATAATAATAATAGTATGCAATATGTATAGAATACTGTTTTGCGATCCGTGGCAAACGATACAGCGAACAATTAATACTTGATATAGGTGTTTGTTTTGTTCTATATAACATACCGTCCACTTTGCTAGACCCACAAGAATTTTTCTCCTTGTAGAGCATATCTGGGCAACAACCGGTCCACGGACGGGATACGGCCCGCTGTAAGATTTGATTCGGCTCGCGAGACACTTTGAAAACCCAATTAAAAAAAATATTACACTACTTAACTTACACTCACTTCAAATGAGAAAGATCGAGTGATATGGGGTTTATCGCTTACTCCTGCGGAATCAAGTGAGCGAGCAAGCCGAGTGGCGACGATCATCAAAGTGGCGGCGCAACAAAAGATTATTGCTTCTCAATTGTTCTACACTAGACGATTCTAGATCATTCCTTCATTTTGCCTATATAAGCGGGTGGATGGCCCGAACTTTAGTTCACTTCTATTTGAGCTACTTCGACAAGCGATATCCTAGCGAACTGCTAGTGCCGTCAATTTGCTTTGTGACTTTGGGTGCATCTTGAGTGCTTATTAATTATATTTTGTTATTTAGTTTATCGAACGAAAAGTAAACGAAAATGATGCCTGGAAAGAAACGAAAAGTAGATGCAGAGGGTCGTCAGTTTCAAGAAAAATGGATTGAAGAATTCTTTTTTATCTTGCACAATGGTAAGCCTATTTGTTTTCTGTGTAATGAATCCATTACAGTGATGAAAGAATTCAATATAAAGAGGCATTACTCAACTAAACATCCTATGCTGCACTCAGTGACAGGACAAATAAGAAGAGACAATATCCAGAAGCTCACCGCAAATTTGGAAAAACAGCAGCAAGTGTTTCATAAACAAAGAACACAACTTCATAATGTTGTGAAAGCTAGTTTTATAGTTCGTTCAAAATTGGTAAATTCATTAAAACCATTAGCCGAAGGAGAATTTATGAAGGAGTGTATGTTAGAAGTGAATTGAGTGACCTAAAATGGATATGTTACTTAGCATTTCTGGTCGACCTTACCTTCAAAGCGTTTCGGAACAAAATCCGCTTATGGGAGGCACAGATGCTGTCTGGTAACAGTTACCATTTCACCACACTCTCTGCGTATGAAAATACTGCTTATGCTCAAAATGCTGAACAACTCAAGTTACTGTCGGAGAAATTTTCGAACAGATTTAGCGATTTTAAAAAACATGGAAGACAGTTTCAATTTATTTGCTACTCCAACAAAAAGTAATGTACAAAATGATCCAATACACTTGCAAACGGAGTTGATCGAGCTTCAAGAAAACTCACTTCTTGTTAAATGAAATGTATTTTACTTCTAAGCGGACTGTATTTTATGTTATGGTGTTGTTTAACAACGGCTACTTAATCACTAATCTTCTACAACTAACCACCGCGTGTTCGTACGACTGTGCTACTGTTCATTATTAATGTTAATGGCTACGCTACCGGTCAGGTACCGAGCCCAATGCTATCTACAAGGCGCGCAATTCAAATATCCAATACATACAACTACATATAAAAAAGCCTTAACACTCCTAAAATATAAATTTGAAGACGCGGAGTTGTGCGATTTCTACAAAAAATACCTCGAAGAAGACCATTTTCTGGAGCTTAGAAAATTCGCAAGATTGTTTTGTGCGTTTGGCAGTGCTTATAGATTGGAACAGTTCTTTTCAATAATGAAAGTTAATAAATCAAAACATCATACAAGGCTGACTGACAATAATAATCAGTGGAATTAATCCAAACATCGATGGATTAGTTTCCCAAATCAAGCTCAAGTGTCTCATTGATTTCGTTGTCGCTATTTAATTTTCGTAATAACGTTGTAATAATTCCAAATTTCATGATTTAATTATATTGTTGTACCTATTTTTTACATTTAATTTTCTTATTTTAATAAATTGCATTATAATAACACTGTCATATTAGTGTTCTAAAAATTATGAACACTACTTTAAAATGTACTACTTTTAGACGCGGCCCGCGAACGTATTTGCTCACTAAAGTTTGGCCCACAACATGTCAAAGGTTGCCTATACTTATTGTAGAGCAAGTATTCGGATTATACAATACCAAGTCGGACATAATTAACAATCTTTATGTCGTCTGTTCGTGTCTATGTTGAAAGAAGAATTAAAGCAGAATTGAAAGATAGAAAATTGTGGTTATGTGTAGACGAAACAACCGATCGGCAAAAACATGATGTGGTGAATGAACCGTCATCCCCCGTTGTACTTGCTTCCAAAAGAGTTGCAAAATGTACTAACGATGAAATTTTAAAAGTTTAAACAAATTTCAAGTTTCAACAACCCAACTTTTAATGTTTGTGAGTGGCGGTCCTGCATGCTTGCTTTAGACCGATTTCTTAAAGAAGACAGTGACAATCTGTTACACGTAACATGTAAAATCCATGTTTTAAACCTTGTGGCGCAATTGATACCTAACTATTATCCACTAACAAATACTTTAATAGTTCATACGAAGGCAGCGGCAGTATTTCAAAAGTCTCCAAAACGTACAAAAAGATTTAACTGTGTCCCAAAGTGCCTGAACCACCGCAGTCGATACTACACGTTGGAGAATATGGGACATGGTTAAAGGCTGTGTTTTACTATTGCGAATATGTTGCAAAATGTTTTGTAGGCATCATCAATCAGACTTGAACTTGTGAAATAATATTCCAGGGTTTGTGTCCACGTACATATGTTGTTGGTGCCGTTTCAACTAGCTCGACATTTCTTTGAGTTCTCGAAAGATGACTTCCTTATGGTTTGAAGAAAATGTAAGATCGCTGTGCTAAATTTGCGTTACATCATCTCTAATAGACGTTTAAGTGTCATCTACTAAGTGGACCAGACACCAGATGCATATTGCAAAAGGGGTCTTGACGAAAGCGTAATATACAGCTTCCAATGCTCCTTCATTGGAAAATTGTTTGCAGTTACACAGAAAACCAAGAGGTCTTTTTGCTGTGAGTGATATATTAAAAATGTGTTACGCAGAGGTAAGTAGTGCGTCAAACAAAATTCCTAAGTCCTTCACAATTTCAGCACGTGAAACAACCACTTGATCAAGCTCGTAGTCAAAGCTAATGGTCGTATATCGGCGAGTTAAGGAAATCACTTTACACATGTTGATATTGATAGAGTTAGATTACTCAATATGCACCAAATAGATATGTTCACAAGATCAACCTGGAGTAGGTTGTAATCTCCAAGACTAGACGTTTCACGGAGCAATTTCCAATCATCAGCGAACAATAATGTATGAGATGAAGTATAGGTTAGTGTTAATTAATTAACTGAATGTCGAATACATGTCGCTGGTGTAGTTTTGTTTATAAATAAAATGAATATATAAAGGCCCAAGATTAAACCCCTGACGAACTCCTGAGGAAGGAATAATTCCGCGAGAGATAAATCCATTAAACATGGATTAGTACGCAGACAGATAAATCTTAACGTGCAATTGTTGTAGAAATTGGTAATACCGCATAAATAAACAATATTCACTTGTATATGTCGGCACAAATAAGACATAAGATTACTTTAGTACTGGTCAAATTTCCATTAAATATGGTCGTTTTTTTCTTAAATTTCACAATAACTTCGTTACACTGGAGTAAATAATCATAATGGTGTGCGTAACTGTAAGAAAAGCTATCATAGCAATAGTATTTTGAGAGCGTTGCTACCAACACGTTCAAAATATACATACAATGCATGTTACACATGGAAGTAACTAGCCTCTGCAGATGACAGAACAGTGAGTACTAGATTTTCAAATCACGCAATCCATCTGCCAAAGAGTATTAGGTTGACAATCACATCGTTAGTACTTCAAAAGCTGATGTATTTTCTATTTTTCATTCGATCCCAGGCACGGACTTGACTTTATTTCAATATCATCGCCCGTTAAATATAAAACTAACGTGGTTGTATATTAGAGATCTTTGATAATGATTTCATATACTTCAAAATATTTGCTAAATTTAATTTATTTGTATTTAGCGTTTTTCCAGTATACGAATAAAGTAATTTTACTCACATTGAGGACACTTTTACACACTTCTGAGATCTTCTCTTCTGTACTTGATAATGTCTACTCGTTGAGCAATTAAATTCAGTAAATATTCATATTTATAGGTTTGCTGTAGATGTAAAGTTCTGGCGATATTAATACTCTGCGAAGAATATACATTCTTTTTGACGCAATTTGTTATCCTTTTGACACGTGCACGTTTTGTCATTCACTTCGCTTTAATGCCGCACTAAATTTCTTCCTAATTTCATTTCTTCCTGCATAGTTATGGTGAACTTGAAGAATCTCGTTCATGTGTGTTTTTCATTCTATTTCTGTAAACGTCAGGAATAGCATGATTACTCTTGTTTGTATTCCATGTAAAGCGTATATAGGGTTCGTATAAAAATCACTAACACACTTTAGGGAATGTTTAGAGCGTAGAGAGAAATCTGAAGATGCAGGAGATGTAGTTCACATTTTTCTATACTGAAGTATCAATAGTAATAACTCACACGACCATCTTACAGAAGTACACGCACTAACAGCTGATCGCTATACAGACTAATGTCTTTTGACATTATTCTAGACAAGACTATAGATTTTCTTCTGTTTTATACTTCTCACTGTTTTTAATCCGCCTAAGAAGGTACGTTCATTTTCAACTGCATAGTTCAACACGCTTGAATAAAATATATTTAATAATAGTAAATTTATTTTATAATAATTAGGCCCATTCTATATACACGCAACGCTTCCAAATGTTAGTTAAAATTTCAGTCAAAAATTTTATAATAAAGTTTAAACAATTTCCGTAGATACACGATATCTTAGTCGTTCGAGTTATTTCCATCATTTGTGGAACGTCCGTAGTCCTACTTTTCGCTTGTGTGTCTATTGTTGTCTTCCGACTGGCCCTGATGAGGGCTATTATTTGTTAGATTCATCATTAGCTCAATGATGAATCTAACATCCCTATACATTCTCCTTATTTATTTTTTAGTGAAAATCGTCTCGTGTGGGTATCGTACTAGCCAATTTCATACGTAAAAAGCCTGTCGGATAAAACATCAGAGGAATAGGCAACAACTACAGAATCAGAATGGCCATTAGAACCAATACTATGCAAATAGATCTAAGCTAACTATAACAAAGTCAGACAACGAAAATCAAAGAACCAAAAACTGTTTATAGCATATACCACATGATTGTGACGGTCGTGCATAGGACAAATGGGCAGACCCCTACTCGCCAGAACCAAGGAAAATCAGAGGCTGGTTCGGATGGTGGAAAAGTCCTAGACAAAGGAAACGCCACAGGAAAGTGCTAGAAATAGCATATATAACCATAACACCAACCGCCATTAGCACCCCAAGCCTAGAGATCAAAAATGTCTGGCCTCCTATGATTAAAGAAAGTATCAACCGAAGATCGGCAACCACAATACGAAAGACAGATGAATAACAAGCATATGCAGACCCACCCCGCAAAATGGAGAAAGATTAACAAGAGTGCACGTTTCCAATAAATTAGTCTATTGCTTAACCTCCTCTGTGCAGAAAATTGTGGCTTAAATACAAATTTAACGTAGTAACTTCTGTCCGCCGGATTAGCTTAGTGGCCGAGCGTGTTAGAGTACAAAATTCGAGAATATCAAACCGAATTAAATCATTCAGCCAATGGTGTGGCAAGCAACAGCCCTCCATGATTACCCTTAAGATAGTAGTTGTCACACTGCCGAAGTGCCGGGCATGAAAGTTCCACAAACGATGGAAATAGTCCAAACTCTATTATCATTTTCAATAATATTACATAAGAGATATGATATTTTGTGAAGGTAATTCAGGAACAAACTTGATACCGTTTAGCCCGCAATTTTGATCTATCAGAGGAAATTACTTTACTTCACTGTTCAGAAGCATGTTGAAGAAGTAGGCGCCTTATTGGTTTGGTCAACATGACTCTTTTACGTGCCCACCTTATCTGTAATTTCATAGAGGCACTGATACTGATGCTTCCCTTAGGTTTCTAGCTGATTCTGCTGATTTTGAGACACTATGTTTCAATCATAGTCGTTGTGAGACCTGATCATCGCGTTCTGCAACTAAATTGATATTTTTAATACTTAGATATCGTTACCGCATTTTAAGGAAATGAGATCATAAATTATCTGAACCCAAGTAATAGTGATTTTATGGATTTCTGAGAAATACTGTGATTCATTCCGTATATACTGTATATCAAATATATACATATAGTTTGGATAATATCCCATTTACTGCTAAGTCTAAAGGCCTTTTAAATTCCTTTTAATATAATATATATACTAATGAATTCGTAAATCGTATCCTTATGTTAGAGCATGTAGAAAATATATATTTTGCGTTTTAATTTTGTAAAATAATTTCCGGACATGCAAACCTCTTCGAACATTATTCAATTGAAAGTACATACGTAGTCGAGGAATAATTTAAATGCGACGTTTTCCGCCCTTATTAGATTTGAAAGATGACGGCGGTTGAGTTTAAAAAGCAGTTATTGGAAATTTGTTCCCCATCAAAAGGCCATCTGAATATAAAGAGTCAGGATCTGGTTTCTGTGGCAAGCAGCAAGTTCATTAGAGACGGCAGTGATTTAACACTAGCACTGTCACAGCAGTCGTCATAATGCCGAGATCTCGACTCGGATTCCAGAACTCCACCATTAATACTAACAAGCCTCGTTATTTTAAAACGAAACCAGAATGTCGTCTTTCCTTCTGCTCTAAAAAAGATGCCAATTTGATAATGAAGTGCATGGAAAAAATGCAAACTTCACTGTGTAACGTATAACGATGTGACCTGCGACTGCAAAAACCGCAGACACTGGAATGATTATGTTGGAAGTGTAACACTTTCAAAGGGTTACGCTTGCGTTTATTTCGACCTCAAGATCTTTTCCTTCGTAGAAATTTCAATATTTATAATTAAGTAGACGTTTCCAGCTTTTAAATACGTAAGTTACTTTGATAATAAATCGAGACGGAAAATATTAATATTTATCGTATTTCTTCTTAGAAATTCGCATAACCTGTACGCGGATCAAACATTAATTGAAAATAATTGGAACTAGAAAGCAACTTAGTAGTTAAATAAATGTTAAAGTAGAAAGTTTACTACGCTTTTATTTGAAGGTTTTATATTTAAACATCATAAATCTAGTAGCCGACATGCTGAAGGAAAAAATATAATACATTATGAAAGCTAAGAAGATAGCGTACTTAATCGAAATGTAAAAATAAAAACAGTAAATTCAACTTTGCCCAATTATTCCATTGGCCAAATGAAGAAAGCAGAATATTCTTGAGCAGAACATTTTAACAAAAAAAAATAACAAAAAGAACTTGCTTATTGGAAAATGAAACGCGAATACATTCAGAATTTAAGTTAATCAAAAAAAGAAATACTAATAAAGTCACGCTATAATTTTGATCTAACTTAACCTAGATTAATTTTATAGATTCCTGAGAAGGAGAACTGACAGGAAACCTTTCAGGTGCGTATGAGCATGTTCATTATGTCATTTATATGAAAGACATGGCATAATAATTTACATGACAGAAATGTTTTTATATGAATATTGCCCAATTAAAAAGGAGATTCTTTATTCCGTTTAAAAGAATAGAAGGACCGTATTATTACAAAATGGAAATCAATTTTCGACATTATATTTATGTTTTATATACCTTTATTAGATTGTTCGAAATGATAATACAATTATTTTTCAAAAGAATATGTATTTTTAACTTTGTTATTCCACATGCTCACAAGTAAATGCTTTCTTGATCTCTCGTGGTGAATTAATGCTACCGATATATTGCTGTTTTTATTGATATTCTATAAAAATTTGGATGAGAAGATATCGGATATTAGTATGAAACAAAGACAACACCAAAAGCACAGCATACGAGAATGAATATTATATTGTGATACCAATAATTATTAACATAAATACAAAAACGTCTATCCTAGCAAACATATAATACCAACAAGACAATATATTTGAAACAAAGTAGCCCATATAAATGAACTACTTCCGGAATTGGACCTTGCCATGATGAGATATATATAAAAATAAGAGTAAGGGGAGAAAGAAAAATAAGAAGAAAAAGAGATAAAAAAAGAGAAATGATAAAGGATGGGGGGACGTGAAATAGAAAGAAAAGTGAACAAAATAAGAGAAAGAAATAGAGACAGAGGGGGAGGGGATACGAGAGAAAAAGAAAAGGGCAAAAGAAAGAGACCAAAAGAGAAAGGTGGCATCTCGACGTTTCGCCTCCGTCGTAGGAGGCTTCTTCAGCAGAATAGGGGAAACCAAAGTGGCGAGAACCTTCTGAAGGTTCTCGCCTCTAGCTCGGTTAACATGCAGAGTCACCGTAACCTTCTGTCAAAGTGGTTTCGCCTCTAGCGTGGTTTACACGTCGAGTTACCGCGCCACTTTGGTTTCCCCTATTCTCCTACGACGGAGACCCTACGTATTCATTTCAAAGTAGCCCATACTTTGAACCACACACGAATATTTCATTAAGCCAATGTATACAGCTTAGAATTAAGTACATACTTGTTAAAGTCACACAGCAATACAAATTTGCCTCAAACTGGCGATGGTCTTTAAAACAAAGAACTATATTGGTGTGTCAAAGATATTGCGTACACTAAAATCAAACAGATACTTTAAAATGGAGCTAATTAAGTTATATATTGGAAGAGGCCATATATTTAAATCAAACAAATTATATCAAAAAAATACATCTCTAAAATAAGAGAAATCTTTGCCGCCATTTAAAATTATGATTTGGTTGATTCAGTGCATATTTGTGTGATTCAAGAACTTTTTCTATGTGCAACTAGTAAACACTAAGAGCAAATATCTCAATTAATTAACAAGAAAGTGTGACTGTACATCACAGGCTTAATTTTTGTGATTGTCTGTGGAAGCCTTTGACAGAGTATATATAAATAAAATATAATGCGATCTGAAAGTACTCTGGAATACCCAAGAAGTTGGTGAATTTCATAAATATGACCATGATTGGTTCAAAGGCAGAGTAGGCAACCAATATACGGCAGCCCTCCATATTAATACGGATGTCAGACAAGGTGATGCATTATCCACCATACTATTTCACCTGGTACTAGAAACGTCATACGAAAAGGGCAACAATGCTGGATACTTAGGCACCAGAAGCACACAAGAACTTGCGGACGATGATAAAAGAAACCCCAGCAAACATTGAAAGTGAATTCATTACTTATCGAAGAACAAAGAACAAATTACATGCAGGTGGACGGAAATTCAAACATCGAGGACAACCTAACCAACGAAAACATACATTTCGAACAAATAGAAGAATTCTCGTATCTCTAGCTCTAAAATAAACCGTTCTAATACTACCAGCAATGACTGAAGGTATATAAGAGCATTGAAAGACCAGTACCAATCTATGACTGCAAAACATGGATACTAACACGATATATTTTCGTATATTGCATTTTTAACAACTCATTATGAAAGCATTCCTCGTAATTCAAAGACAAAATATAGTAAATAATTGAAGTTTTTTGGCGAGTACTAATGCATTACTGGTGCACATGTTGCTTGCCGATGCTCGTTCCATCCTCAATGTTGATGCTTCTTCGCTCTCGCACATCTAAACATATCACGCAGTAAGCTAGTCTCACTCAAGGGAGAAACCAGAAGGATCTCCTTTCTAAATCGATTTCTCAGAACTGCTAAGTAGTAGTTATGATGACATCTGACATATACATCGTAAAGTTTGACATTATTTGACTCTATACGTACTCATAACCTTTGATCTAAAAAGAAAACTTGAGCTCGGTCAAAAAATGGAATTAACTCTTGAGAATTTTCGTGAGATGACGTTCAACGCGGGTTATCTTAACAACGATGTATCGATCAGGTCACTTCGCTTTGGCGATGAAGCACCATCTAAAACTAAATCTATCATTGGTTCAGTTAATTCAATCGCAGCCTTTGTTTACTCAGGGACGAGTTTAAAAAAGGTCGTCCAAAACTGATTGTTGTGCCAGAAAACATCGATGCTGTGCGCGAAGTGATAAAGCAGGATCGTCATGTGACATACGGTTAGATTAAGGCATCCCTGGGCAGACATGACAGCATGACAAGCGCACTTAGCCATGAAAGACATTTGTGCGCGTTAGATTCCGCATAATTTGACAATTGCTCAAAAAAAGGCTCGTGCTGATTGGTCCAAAGAAATCCTCAAAAAATACAATCGTGGTGCATCAAAAACCGTGCATAACATTTATATAAGTGACGAGTCTTGTATCTATGCGTATGAGCCTGAAAGTAAACAGCAATCGATTGCATGGATTTTTCAAGATGAGCTAAACCCAACAAAAGTTGTTCGCGCCTGAAGTACCTCGAAACAAATGGTCGTCTGTTCTTCTTTTTGGCATAAATAGGCATGTGGCTACAATGCCACTAGGGAATCGTAGAACAGTCATTCCTGTATGGTACACAACAACCTGTCTGCCAGAGGTCTTAAGAAGGAATAACCAGCGACGTAGGATCATTCTTCACCATGACAACGCGAGCTCTCACACATCGACCCAACGAATTGATCAGTCATCCGCCATACAGTCCTTATTTGATACCCAATGTTTTCCCTATATTTCCGTCCGTGAAGAATAACCTACGTGGTCAAAGATATTCAACTCCAGAAGAAACGGTCGTTGCGTTCGAAATGTATGTTTTAGAGATATCTTACTCGGAATGGAAAAGGTGCTATGAAAATTGGTTCAAACGTATGCAAAAGTGTATCGATCATCGCGGAGAATACTTTGAAAAATAATTAAACCATTTTCAATGACAAATATTTATTCTATTTAATATTCCGGATACTTAAATAGCATCCCTCGTATCTTTCTGTGTCAAAGAAAAGCCTATACTTCCCACTTAAACTGGTTCCTACAAAATATAGCCGTTATATGTTCATAGTTAAGCATTTCTGTTTTACTTGCTTTGCACGCAATGTCATAAGGTATTTCTGTTAATAACTGCATACACTCGAAAATATTCTAAAACTATAGCTACTTCTGAAAATTAAACTGTAAAAAACTAAAAGAAAGGAATTATTTCCGTCATAAAAAGTTGAAATCCAAATTACCAGCGTGCCCATTGTCAAAAATAAAACGCAAAATATTACAAAACAAAGTTAAAACCGGCGACAACGGCTTTCCTCTTGGTCGTAACAATCTCCTTCGCTCCATAGCGAAATTTAATTCAAAGAAAATGTTTTATGCGGTAATAAAAAGTTCTAATTAATTTTAATTAACGCTGGAACTCTTTACGTATTTAAATTTAATTAAATACAAAGATAGAATGGAAACATTTACTGTAATACTCAATTAATTTAATACAATAGTTTCGAGTTTAGGAAGGCGGAGAAGGCTGAAGTAGCGCCCTCACATGGGCTACAAGCTGAAGTGGTTTCTCCGTCTTCGTCTACATAGGCATACGGTGCTGCTGCCATCTAGAGCTTTGATCTGGAGCCCGTTAAACAGTTTAATACGTTAAGTAGCTCTCTAGAAACGTTTGCATAGACATGTACGAACGTTATAATTCCTGTAGATCCATTAACAACTTCATATGTTACTTCGAGAGTGTTCTTGCGTAACAAAATAGCCAAATGTGTTGTTTCGAACGTAGAAACTCGTGCTTTGTGCAAGTTTTAAATCGCTCTTGCAAGTTTGAAATTGCAATATTAAAACCAGTGTTTATTGTTACTGCTACGCTTGCGTTTTTCCAAAATCAATGCCAAAACATAGTGTTCTGAAAAGTTCGATATTAGAGGAATTAAAAAGTGACCTACCTTTGTAAGGCCGCTTTAGTGAAACCTTGTTAATAAACTGAATAAGCACGTACATAGACTTTTAGAGTAATGTGAAAAATATGAAAACCAGATTTTCTGTTTTTGAAATTTGGAAACAGGAAATGGTAATTTAGGTTAATTATGCGCATTGGACATGATAACCCGATATTATACATAAAAATGCATTTGATGAAAAAAGCTAATTATTTAAATAATAACAATGATAATAATAGTAGTTTGTTCATGAATATATGCAAAATGTATCAATAAATAATTATGCAGACTGCAAAATCATTTGAACTCAGCTAATGCCGATAAATTAAATATTATTACCAAAAGTTCCCTTATATCCTGTTATTAGTTTGTGTTTATTGCTTGCGTAATATCTAAGTGTCAAAAACATTCATTATAACTATATATTTCCAATTTGAGAGCGTAATATATTCCAGAATCCAAAAAGGAATATTTCGAAAACTTTATTGGAGATTATATCAATTAATTAACAAACACATTATAATTATTATATTATATCTTGTATAATTCTCAGAATTACCTTTGCATACACTACTTAATCACAAATACAGCAATCACATCCGGTGTTCTGTCTCTACTACAATATTCTATATAGTCTAACTTAAAAAATATCAGTCATTTTTCAAAAATAAAAGTCAGTTCTTCTCTAGCTTTAGCTACTTTGAAGCTATTGTGGCAACAAAAAAAATAGGGTAAATTCTAAAGCTAGATTTCACCCCCTAGACATGAATTTCCGGTGAAATATAGAATGTCGTTGAGCAACACCCGATAGAGTATACATAATTGACAAAGTTTCATCACAATCGATGATTTTTACTTTGAGCACCTTCCTTGTATACTTCTGACCAATGAGTGTGTCCTCAAAGAGCACTGCCCTACAGTCCGTGGTAAATGATACAGCGAACAATTAATATTTGATGCAGGTGTTTGTTTTATTGTATGTAATGCATCCTTCACTTTACTAGACCAGCAAGCATTTGTCTCCATCTGGAGCAAGTATTCGGACTATACATTACCAAATCGGATATCGTTAAGAAACTTTATGCCGTCTGTTCCTGCAAAGGAGAATTAAAACAGAAAAATAAAAAATTGTTATTATGTGGGTTGTATGTGGATGAACCAACCGATCGGCAACTACATTCTGTGGTGAATCTGATGGTACGTACAATGGAAGAATTTGAACCGTCATCCCCTATCTCACTTGCTTCCAAAAGAGTTGCATATTGTACTAGCGATAAAATTTTAAAACACCACGTTGAGGGCATTGAACAAATTTCAAGTTTGAACAAGCCAGTTTTTGATCTTCGGTACCGCTACATGCTTTCCTTAGGCCGATCTCATAAAATCATGCTTTAAACCTTGTGGTGCAATTGATTCCTAAATGTTATCCACGAGTAAACGCTATAATAGCTCATACGAAAGCAGTACAGTAGAACCCGGTTATAACAACTTCGCTTGTAACGACACTCCTTTTTTAGCATCAAATTGTAAGCGGTCCCGTACTTTACTATTCATATGTACAGGGAAACCCGGTTTCAGCGTCAATAATCCCTGATATAACGACAAATATTTACGACTTGAGGTATGTATTTATATTATCATTTATGGCTCAATTCCCGGTATTTGCCTAGCCTGCAACCGACCGTTCGGAGATTCCAAGAATATTACCGTTCGTTGAATTAAGATTTCTTGCAATTTGCCTAGCCTGCAACGTTCGACCGTTCGGGGATTCCAAAGATATTACCGTTTCTTGCAATGCGCCAGGCAAAATTCGTAAGAAATTTCCGCAGTCGGCATTTGAATCGTGTGAGTGAAACATCGAGATTTCTTTATCGAAAATGTCAGGTTTAAAGCGAAAAAGTCCAAGCGTGAACGACAAAGTCGCGATAATCAAAGCAGTCGAAAGTGGAAGGAAGAAAGCGGACGTTTGTCGCGAATTTGGGTTTGTTCATTCTACGATTTGTACAATTGTAATAATAAAATCATGAATACCTTTGTAAAAGGGAAAAAAATTCGATCGTGCGAAAAGGTTGAAATCGACGAAGCGCTTATTACGTGGATTAAGTAATGTAGAAGTGCAAATTTACCCGTTAATGGACCACTGCTTATGCAAAAAGCCGAAGAATTTGGAAGTTTATTTGAAGACGCAAATTTTAAGTGCAGCAATGGGTGGCTGGAGCGTTTCAAACGGAGACATTCAATAACGTTCGGAAAAGTGAGCGGTGAAGCGAAAAGTGTTAATATGACAGAAGCAGAGACGTGGCTAAATGAAGTGAAGCCTAGATTAAGACAAGATTATGAAGACAATGAAATTTACAATGGCGATGAAAGGGGAATTTTTTATAAACTTTTTCCAGATAAGACTCTGAGGTTTAAAGGCGAAAAATGTGTAGGCGGTAAACTAGCCAAAGAACAGTTAACTGCATTTCTGCGTGCTAATATGACCGGTACGAAGAAACGTAAAAGTCTTGTCATAGGAAAGACAAAAAAGCCACGCTACTTCAAAAACATAAAAACACTTCCAACAAATTACTGCGCAAACAAAAGAGAATGGATAACTTCAGAAATCTTTGAAAATGAAATTCGGACAATGAATTTGCGGTTAAAGGTAAAAAATCTTGCTTTTAGTCGATAACTGCCCAGCACATCCATCATTAGCCCACTTAAAAAATATTAATTTGGTGTTTCTGCCCCCAAATTGCGCTAGCATCCTTCAACCAATGGACCAGAGCGTAATAAGAAGCTTAAAATGTTTTTACAGAAAATTTCTTCTGCAGAAAATTATTACGGGTATGGACAAGAACGCACCATGTGCAGTTTCACTTCTCGACGCATTGGACTTTTTAGAGAAAGCTTGGCGTAGTATAACCTCTTAGACTATAGCAAACTGTTTTAGTCATTCAAGATTAAGGAATAATCCACTTTGTAACAACTTAAATGAAGATGACGTTCCGTTATGTGAAAAAGTGGCAGCAAAATCAGAGTGACGAAAACCAGTTTTGTTTCGACGACTTTGCATCCGTGGACAGTTGCCTTATTACGTCGGAGATGCGTTCAGATTCTGATATCGTGGAGGACATAAAACAGCGGGATAACGAAAACGATAATGAAATCGAAGAGGAAGAAGGTTCATGCGACGAAGCAGAACACGTACCGAAAAACGAAGAAGCCCTCAGTGCCATAACACTTTTAAGAACTTATTATAGACAGCGAGAAACGTCACCTCAAATTATTGATAAAATGAGAGAATTAGAAATGGATATAGAAAAACAGTTTTGGCGTGCGAAAATTGTGCAACGGAAAATTACAGATTTCTTTCATTAGGCAAACAAGTTAGTATGTACCTACATGTGTAAGGTTATATGGTTAAGTACATTTAATTAATTAAATTCACATATGTATCTGTTTACCACCTGTAATATTGTTTCCCACCAATTCTTGTATGCAAATATGGAACTTGTAAAAAATTCCGCCTATAGCGTCACCTCGTTATAGCGTCAAAAAACTCGCAGTCCCGTGACTGTCGTTATAACCGGGTTCTACTGTATTTCTAAAGTTCCCAAAACGTACAAAAAGATTTCACGATCTGTGTACCAAAATGCCTGAACTACCTCAGCCGATTACTATGCGTTGAGGAACATGATTAAAGGCCGCGTTTTACTACTGTGAACATTTTGATAAAGAAGGTAGTTTTGCAATTTGTTCCGAGACACGCCAAAGCTACTAAGAAAATCTTTCAAGATAGTCAAATAGCAAAATGAGATATAAGTATTCGCAAGAACTACTGTGGACTAGCGGAGGGAATTGAAAAATTACAAAATGATTCGGTGTCGTTTGTGGATTCTGTTCAAATTGTGGATGTTGTTCAATGTTCACTCACACCTATGTATAGCGGAAGGGGAAGACAATTAAAGAGTAATACAAAAATTTGAAAGTATTATTGATAAGGATTCATATTTTCTCATAAGGCAAATGTGTGAAGGTGCTTCGAAAGATCGATTAAGTTGTCACAAGGATTACTTTGAATTTGCAAATATCTCACACGATGTGGAACAATTGCTTTCACCATTAGAAAATATTCATTCTGCACACCAAACTCACTTGACTGAAACAAGAGTGGAAACATATTTAATAGATGCCACCCAGTTTGCAATTTCGTGAAAACTTCTTAAAACAATAAGAGCTTCAGCACGTTATATAATATATTTTTTATCATTATCTTATGTGTAAACATTTCTGCATCCGCATAGCCTATGCTCACTCATGAAGGTCACGATCATAAACGATGCAAGTACATTAACATTGCTGAACGCTCGTCTTGATACGGCCGATCGACCCCTCCAGGTTGTGCACCGCACTCCAGTGTAACTTGCTTCGCTTTGCCGAGATTATAATCAGTAGCAATTGATCTTTTGTGGATAGTGAGGGTGAGTTTTTTCACTCCAACGTGAAGTATGACCAGCCCAGTGTCTACAGCGGCTTCTGCTAACGGTACTAGAACTTTAGAAAATGTAATTGAACTTAGAAAATCGTATATAAGTTGTAAACATAAGTTTATCATATAAGAATTGCACGCTGCTTATAGTTTCCAGTAATATTTGCATTATAGAGACTGTAAGATTTAATCAGTATGTAAAGCAACATACATAAAGCAAGAGTTTGGGCATTCGTGACCGCATATTTCTTCGCATAATCAATCAAATGCACTGTTGATCATTTCAGTGTATTTCGTATTTCTTTGTTTTTATTAAGTCTTCCAAAAATAGCGTTTCGTTTTAGTGAGGTGACCAGAAGAAAATCATTTCCCACATCCAGCTAGAATCTTTTCGTAACACATACCCACATAGATGTACTACCTTGGTAGTTCGAAGTTATATGAATACGGGCGTTAGGTAATATACTATCGTACTTGGCATTAATCCTTACGGGTTAGTAACTGAAGGCAAAGCGATAGGATTCCGAAACTGCTTTGTGACGACTTAGTTCTAATACTAATTACGAGTGGCAATTAGCACTAATTAAATACCAGACTGACCTATTATCAGCTACCCTTATTCCTGTACCGTTCGTCCTTCTTCTCATTTCGTCTAGTCGCACCAATCGTCTATCTTCCTCTCTCCGCCTCCTGCGTCCTCTCTATTTCATTTGGCGAAACGTCTCTGCGTTTCTCGTTTTCCTCGTGCATAATTAATGCAATTTGTTTATTTTCTTCGTACTAATTAAATAGACAGGCAGGTAGTTTTATAAACAAACGTAAATGGACTTAAATATTACAGAATATTCGCGCCTTTTATGTTTATTTGAAACGTCTGGAGCTTCAATTATCACCCGCTTGCTATAATGCAAATATAAATCATAGAAATATCACATCAGCAATTAATAAGTGATGTACTACTAGTTATACTGTATACTGTCTATTGAAACAAGAAGTAAGCAGAAAATGTTTTTAGTAAACCATAAAGAATTACAACTACGACAATGTTAAAGGTAATATAAAATACCTATTGTGGTTGTTTGTCCAGGCTTTTTGTTAATGTACTTTTGAAAATCATCTATCTTCATAAAAAAGCCAAATATGCTAAGGCTTCCAGGATCTTAGTACTTTTGGGGACAGGATATTCTCTATCTTTTAATATACCTCTAGAATGGTTGCTCCTCTACCTATGTAACAAAAATTTGTAATACAGAGAGATAACATATTGCAAATAATAATTGCTTTGCTCATCTTAAACTTGTAACTACAGTAGTGTTAAAATACGTGAAGCTTACATTTCATCATAATATGCAACTTGATAATTCCTAAAACTAATTTATTTTACCTCTGGCTTTGTCCATTCGTAACACACTATAAGATGTTTTAGTATCAAGCAAAATGTGAGACATTTAAAAGTAATACACAACAAGCTGTCTTTGTTCTGTTGTTCCCAAGGATAGGTACCATCGGCCCTTAACTCTATCTTTTAGCATTTCTTCCAAAGTTGAAACACGCTTTTCTTCCAAACGTGAATGCTTTCAGATATAACTTCAAGAAAGTAACCTATTTTACTCTATACAGTGGCATTTTTAACATTGATTGGTCTTTCGTTGAAGATAGTGGTAATGTTTTGCTGTGACTTCTTTCTACGATTTCATTTTTAGTATTTTGGATGCTTCAATTCCTAAACATATTCCCAGAAAATCCGCATTACCTCCATGGCTTTCTTCATAAATTAACTATAACTTAAAGACCAAGGAATAGATTAGGTCTAGGTGGTGCAACGGCAAAGATATATACTATTTCAATAAGCTTAAGCCTCTACGAATGCTCATCAAGTCCCAAATATGCACTTCTTACCACTTATACTTGTGTTGTTCACTCCAAACGTAGCAGGACTAGAATAGCTGGTATACTTTCTGATGGTATTAATGAATATACCGGTCTTCAAGATATCGTAAATACTTTTGGTGAATTATTCTCTAACATTTTTCTACCTGATACAAAGCCAGACATACCCGACATTTACAGTGAGGAATCTATTGGTGATAATTTAATTCCAAATTATGTTACGAAGGATTGCAAATATGTGTTGGTCAATCCATTAGCCACCATCTTCGACATTTTAAAGCCTCTTTAAGTTGTAACTTAACAACTTTTTTATAACCTGTATTCCAAAAGCTTTCAATTTCAATAGTGGAACAAAGTTTGGATGATATGTAACGGTTTCCTGGCACGGCTTCTTTGCTCTCATTAACGTCCCTCTCTGAAAGAGAATTGAAAGCTTGGTGTACTTTAAAAGAGAATTCTATTAACTCTCTCTATCTTCAATTTTGATTGCAATTTGCAATAAAATCTTTAATCTAGTCGTAACAAAATTGTATTGGAGAATAATCGATTATATCAAAAAATACAATACAAATGATTACTCATTTATACACAATACTGTATTTGAGTTAGCAAATAAAGACCTCTTAAACCATCCTCTACATTGTTACTAGCTACTAACAGAGTACAATAATGTACCGACAAGGAAGTTGAGACATTAAAACAACTTTATCTTGCAGTAAATCAGTTATTAATGTTTGTTACTGATGGAGGTAGTACTACGCTACCTGCGACGTGTAGCATTTATGTCTTACGTTTGGTGGCAGAAGCTATTCGGTAATGTCGTTTAGAGGTAAATACATTAACAGCAAATGCAAAGGCAGTATTCCGCAAACGAGAGCTTCAAACTGCATCCCGATATCCTTGAACCACTATAGTCAATTTTCATATGTTGAGGAACCTGGTTGCAAACAAACCTTCATTATCGTAAGTATTGCAATTAAACAGTTTATTTCTACAATTCAATTTGAAAGAAACAGTAGCTATCAAAATTTCAAAAGAGACAAATTAGAGGAAATTTCCAAATTACTTCAGAACTGGGGACTAGTTGAAGCAAGAGCATTAGAGAGTGTTTCAGGCAAAAACTTTTGCCACTTTAAAACGAATTAATGATGGTCCGTATACAGGTTTGTTAAATAATTTCAAAGATTATTTAAACTATCCCAATACTACATCACTAAAGAATTTAAGTTTCCGGGTTGAAACCGCATTGTAATTGCACGAATCTGCATGCGTTTCGCTCTCGGCATGGAGCTTCTTCTGTTCTGAAACATGCATCTCTTTAAAAAAACAACGATCGCGGAAGTTTACAGCAACATATACTATATTTCAAAATGTCGCTCGGTCGTTCTCTACATATGAGGGCATTTTTTAATCGCGACAAATACGGCCACTACCTTATAGTTATATGTACATATATGACGGGTAGCCCAATGGGTGTTGACGGTGTTTGAAACGCCACTGTTCGAATATGAATAATGGGGGTATAATCAATGACCTAAATGAATCCATATGTAATGCAATTTAGTACTCATAGAACCCAAAACTTTTATTAATTTACTTAACCCAAATGTTTTAAATAATTTAATAATGTGTAACGAGACGCATTTCCACATATCGGGATCTGTAATTAGGAATAACGTTTGGTTCTGGACTGCCGAACCACCTCAATAAGTTCACAAACAAGTCCGTGTGTTGCGGTGTAGTTGCATGCGGAATACTAGGCTAGTAGTTTCTCGAAGAAGATGACCACATAGTGACTGTAACTTCTCAACGGTATTTGGATACACTCGAAAATTTATTACCTGCTGAATTGCAACTATTTGGGGTATATCATAACGACCCATGGTTCGAGTAAAATGGAACAACAAGCCATATTGTGGGAATTTGTATGGCTGCTCTAAGAAACATGTTTTCTGAACAACCTACATATATCCCAACATGGTGATTTAGATTGGCTAGTGTTTTCTAAATTATTCCTTCAACGCGGCAAGTTTAAAAGTCAACATTACTGAAGAAATTAGAGCGATAAACCAAGATATGCTGCAACGAGTTACAGCGAGTTATCAGTCAAGACTTCATGAATGTGTGGTGGTCATTTAACAGATGTTATTTTCAAAAAATAATTTTTGATGCTAAACTGTATTATATGTGCAATAAAGATAGTCGTTTCGCTTGTATGTCCGTAATAGCAGGCAAAATGGACGACTGTATTTGTAACAGATTCGAAAGATACTAAGGCAGGACGATTACCTTGATTTGAAGTGCCCCTCAACATTGAATTCGTTTTAGTTTTACCATGTCTGGAAATTAGGTCTGTATACAATTCTTAAACAGACGAACATGATGCTTTGTGACATTATTATATTTTTAAGAAAATTTATATTCTTCTTTTATAAATAAAATCTGTCAATTTGTGTTGATTTGGTTGAAAAGAAATTGTAGCGATATTTGCCCCATTCCGTTTATTACAATTTTATTAGTACATTATATAATTTATAAAACTTGGCAATAGAAATGGTAGTCAAATAAAATAATAGCTATTCATGAGACAAATATTGTAGTTGGAACAATAAGTTATTTTGCTAAGATATACAATATTGATGCACCAACTTATAACTGCGTACGAATGAAATATATGCACGACTAAATTAAATAAAACAACGCAAAGCTTCGCCCCCACTACTTTCATTTTGCTGTTGTTTACCGCAATCGGTACAATATATTTTTATCGACACCATCGCCTCTGCAGTCACATAGAGCAAGTGAATTTACTTCGTTTAAAATTCCTTGTTAGTTTCTATCGTCCTCTATACAATCAGGAGTGATAATTCCACAATTCAAAGCTCATCAGCGACACATTTCATCCTTATTACGGCTGACTTGTTCCCTCGCCACGTTTACCATTCACAACAGCGAATGCGACTGTATGTGTGTATGTCCGCCTATATTCAACTTTTTTTCGGTAGCCAACTTCAAAATTGTTTCACTAAAAATATCGGATTTTTTAGAATTGGAAAGTTTTACAGAATTTTCAACGACACAGTTGTAAAATCAAAGGCCACTATTGAAATCCTCAATGCTTTTTCTAATCAATGTATGTGCCTGAACTACGACAAGTATACCAAAACAAATAAAAGTAGTATAAAAACGTAATTTTAAATAACGCTAATGGCGTTCACATGCGTTCATTTCAGGCCTCATTAACTTGGCTAGGTGGGAAGAAACAAGCTCGCAAGGTGAGCAAATTGATAAACGGAACATGCAAGAAGTGTACGCGAATGTAGCGTGTTCTAAAATAAGAAGATATTTAAATGCGACTCCATTAATCAATGCACTCCTAATTCCATACGCGCTGTTAATTAAGTCAGTTAAGCATTCTCAATTAATTTATTGTGTTTGGTTGGCAAAAACGTAATTTATGGGTTCAGTGATGAGAGAAACTCAAGTGGTGGCGATTGCATGCATTATGACTGTATGCATATTAAAAGTATACGAGGGCGACCTGAACTATTGCCGGAATAGACAAGGTAAATACGATATTGGTGTGGTGTTTTATTTTTATTTTTCGACGTAGTCTCCTCGAAGATCAATACACTTTTTCAAACTGTGCTCCAGTGTCTTCAAGCCGCCGGAAGACTAGGATGTTTCGAAGTATGCAACATAGGTATTTGTGGTGGCTATGACCTCATTTGAGGTAAATCTGTTTCCTCCCAGTGATTTTTTCAGGTTTGGGAATAGAAAAAGGTCGGTAGGGGTAAGATCCGGTGAATGTGGAGGATCAGAAACTAATTCGTAGCACAAATCATTCAATTTGGAGACGATGATGCGGGCTGAATGAGCTGGTGCATTGTCGTGGTGGAAAACCACTTTTTTCGCTGCAAATGAGGCCGTTTCTCCTTCACAACAGCTTTATATATTTTTATCTTTGTTTCCAGTCTTAATCCTCGAGGTCACAACAAGGAATTTAAGACCTGGGTTGCTTTTTTCCCTTATTATATTTTATTTCGTATGTCAATTTTAAAATGTACCTTCCTCAGTAAGTATGTTTCCTAAGTATTTGTACTGGTTTGTTCTTCTTATTTCTCTAATTTGCAAGTCCTGGTGGTCATCTTCGCCTTTACACCCCACTTACATATACTTTCTTTGTCATATTTATTTAGCCCCCAATGTTCGTATTTTTATCCCAGTCTTCTAAACATGTAGTTTATATCCTTTCCATCAAGCTATAATCACTTGATCATCTGCGAAATAAAGACTTGTCAGACAATGACCTTTCATTGTAATACCCACTCTTTCTGCTTCTTTTCTCCAATTATTTAAAGCTTCCTGAATATAAACTTTAAATAATGTAGCGGAAAGAGTGAATCCGTTATTTATGGACAATGGTTTTGACCAGCTTACGCCTATCTGATTATGTTCTGTGCATCTTTACATAAAGTCTATACTACATTGATGTATCTGATATTGAGGCCTACTTTGTTTAAAACTTTAAATATTTCTTTTAAGAGTACCGTGTCAAAAGCCTTTTCCAGGTCTATAAATACTAGGTGGGTGGCTAAATTTCTAGCTGCGCGTTTTCTTCTGCATGCTAAATATCGCTAAATACTTTCTCAGCATTGTTGATATTATATTCTCCTATTTTAAGGCCATTTAATCTTCATTAAATTTAAACCCACTGCAGGTTAGAAACTTAATTAACTAAATGTATAATCGTACCGTTATGATCTATGTTAGAATCGTCTACTTTTGCATAATTATATCGTAGTCTTATAATCAGTAAATTAACTGTTAGTATAGGGTACATGTCCTCGCTTTTTACATCGTATTTGTATTAAGATACACCAATTACTCCGAACATTTATTCCCTCCGACGGCAGCGTAGTCGCCGTGTTAATCCCAGCAACTCATCTACCTATCAGGCAGACTATGCATGCAATGTAAATTTGCACTAATGCATATTCAGCAGCATTACCCGCGGACTTGTACGTCATTAAAGGAAAATTTCGAGATATTAACACAAATACCATTTAATTAAATTCATATTAATAAACATCCATTATAGGCGGCAATTACAAGATACATGATGCGATCTTGGCATAATATCAAAGAAGGCGTAAATTAGATTAGCTCAGGAACGGTAGCAATAATATCACTTAATATATCATGAAGATGGAGATGGTTTTGGAATAATATGAATTTAAAAAATTCAAACTAGACGTGATATCTTTAGTTGGTGGTTTTCTCTTACATTCATTATGGGTACACCTAATTCTTGTGGCAACCTAATACTGCCAGTAGCTACAATCTGGAAATAGTAGAACTATATGTGGATGTCCAACCTTTAACAACTTCTAGGCTCCCCCAAGGTCTAAGAAACCCTATAATCCAGCATCTATCTAGTTGTCTCAAATTGTATCACAAGGGGATTGACTTTGTTGAAAGATCAATCCAAAGGTGTTCCAATTTCATACCTGATTTAGCTGCTCTTGCGTATTATACACTCGATGTATTTGATGCTTCCGGAAAGGTTAATACCATACACAAAGGTATTCCATCGAATTTGATTATTGATGGAAAAATTAAGAAATTTTATAATTATATTATTTATTGTACTTAATGAAGTGTTTAGATTATCGTAGGATATGTGTCATTTATTGCTTTTAGTTTGTACTTCAATTTGATAGTTCGTCTGTGTTGTCGTTTAAATGTTTTGTTTTGTTGAAGAATAAATATTTACCATTGTTACCATTATTATTGTGCTTTAATAAATTTAACACATTTACACCTAAACGGTATGTATTTCATACGAAGGATTAAGCTATTTCGAATGTGAAACTCACAACTTACGTCTGTTGGCACATCAACCTTCATAACAAAATGAATTTTTTTCACATGGAAAGGAAAGTCATAGACATACTAAGTTTGTGCAAGTGGGCAGAAAATTAGCCATAATTAAATGTAAGCCTCGTTGTAGTGAAACCTATAAGAAACGCAAAATATTCTATAATTGTCGTGCCACCACTATTTAGAATTCAGAATTTTGTTCTTAAAAACATACAGTATATCGTTATTTATTAGCATTGTACGTTATCCTGTATACGGAAACATCTTATTACCTTATTACTGCGACTGTTCAAGTCATTGCCTTGATATAATTTTTGAACATTATTCATTTCGTTTATGAAAATTATAAATAGTAAACCTTACAATTACGAGTTTTCAGATTTAAGCAAAGTACATTGTAATCAGTAATGTATCAGCATCAACTGTGATGTATGATCCAACATGTCTGAAACACCAAAGACTTGGTCGCCGGGAAGAATGGTTAAAGGTACAATTCCTCTGTTTTGTGAAATTAAAGTTAATTAAAGTTAAAACAAAGTTTGTAATTTTACATGATCCTCAAATGGAGGCGGATTTTCAAAAAATTCGTAACAATTACAAAGGAATACTTGAGACAATAGAAACAGAACAATATCCTTCATTTCTGTTACTGAAGTCACGCCAAATAGTGAACGATATTAATATATTCACTATTATGCGCTGTAAGTGACGCAAAAATGCGAAGATTTTGCGAAACTAAAACAAATGTCCAGTGTTCTGCGTCTACAGATTCTTATTGAAACAACTGCAGAAACATACTACAGATGCAGATAATCGAGGTAAACCAATTGCTGGATCTCTTTAGGAGGTTGCTTTGCAGTGTTTCCGTAAAGGCAGGGGTATAAGTAGATACCTAATATTATTTTCATACTTAGCACGATTTTATTTTGTTAGTTACTTGGTTTAGTTATAATGCTTATGTGCTAGTTTTTACCACATATTATGCACTAAGATTGGTAACATCCACTTTTGTCATTTCGTTTATATTTGACAATTTATTCTAACTATCCAAAAAGCCAGAAATGAACGTATGCATATATGTAAAAGGATATCAATAAATTGAGTAACGATATGCAACGTAATCATTTCGGAATACTGCCAATTAATTACGATGCTTTCGGCAATTAAAATTTTTCAAATTGTGAACTAATAGGAGGTATTCATAAATTGAGTCTGCTGTAATTGCTTTTCTGGTGTGCATGTTATATAATATTTGAATATTACATGTATCCTATTTCCGAAATTACTGCATACATTTAAGGTGAGATATACAATACATGTATGTACATTATCGCTTTTAAGTTTAAGACTGCCTTGAGATATCTATGTATTGCAGTGATTTTTCTCAAGGTTCGTAACGTATTATAGCTAGTGGATTCTCTTATCACAAATTTTGATGATTCGTAATGAGGAAAATAGAATAGATTAACAAATTATTTTGACAAGAATATAGTACCTTTCATTCTGTGTTCACACACACACTTTGGTGTTCTAGATCGGCGAATTTTCTCTCTGCGCAACAGGAACGCTTACGACGGAATGTCCAAGGATATATCGGCGTTTAACTTGTGGATCAGCGGTGGTTCTTCGGTTATCCAGGTAATATACTGTGGCGACACTATCCACTATAACTTCTATATAAATTCTGAAGTATGAACGCAATCTCCCTAACGATACAATTATATTAAAGAAAAATACAACTAAGAAAAATAAGCTCAGTGAAAGGTAAGTTTTACAAATATGGTCAAAATTGGAGCTGTTCTTGAGGAGGACAGAGGCCCCGACAATCCCATTATAGTATATTTCGATATAAATAAAAAAACAACATATTTTTAATGAGGAAAAGCATTTGTTAGAAATTATTTAAACAGGGGAGATTATATTATATAAGAGTTGTTATTAAAAAAGATAAAAAAACTGTGAAACCCTTTTAATCAAAGTTTTTTAGTGTAATCACACCATATATGTTTCGGCAGTTGTTCCAGCAACTCGAGTTCGCCGTGAGGGAAAAGTGTTCTTATATAAAGGGAACAACCATTCTAAATAATTCATTATGTAGTAGGTCTAACGGTAAATTGCATGAAATCTATGAGCTATTCGATTGTACATCAGCTCATTTATACTTATGGTATGCACTATCCACAGTCATATTTGTCCCAGCATAACTCCTAAAGAACATGGAATGTTATAAATTTATGAACAGTTAGAAAGCCTTCTAATGTTAAAGAATAGTTTATCTGATTTAGTCGATTTCTTATAATAAACGAGATCTGTATTCTGGAGGTGCTATCTGGGACAACCTGTATACTTTGCATGAGTGTAAACAATAAAAAGTCGTACTTCAAGATGTTATTTTAGTAATAGTAACGTTCACATATGTAGAGTATAAGAAAAATACAGAAAATATGGATCTAACGTAGTTTAGGTTAAGGCTTTCACTAATACTGTACAACGTCACGTTTCAACGTTTTTGCCATACTGACGCGAAAAATGACAGATTTGTTAATAATTCCCATAGGAATATTCAATTTATACGTACACAAAACCTGGCGGCATATTTAAATATATAACAAGTAAATTCTTCAGGGAGATTTACAGAGCCATTGTCCGCTAACTAGACGGCAATTTCGCCGTTGGATATGTAGATTCGGACGGTTTTGTGTTTGGCTTGAATTAAAACTAAAATGAGAGAAATGCAATTTTGACGTCTACCGGGGTCGGGCGGCGTACGTGTACACGTAGGGGACAAGCGATGGGGGAAAAGCTGCATTCCTCGCACAGAGAGAGAAACGGTCAGGCGGAAATTAGAGTAATGAGCCGTGTTCATTGCAACCGGAGTACGCCTTGCATCCCCAATTAACTGCAACCAGTCACGTGCATTTCAAACAGACCAAATTCTGACTAATCTCGCAAACCGATAATTAATTTGGGCTCACAATGATTCTCATTTGCAGTAAGTAAATTATATCCTAGGGTGGATTTCAGATATATTATAAACAATTCTTTATCGATGTATGGCACAGAATTAATGCTCAATTTACAATTTTTAGTTTTCTTCGCGAAAATATTCTTCTTATTAAAAGATGGATTCAGTAATAACCTACACATAATTCACAACTGTGGTAAAAGAGGGTGTCAATCTCTTTTTCTTCGCAAAAATCATTTCAAATTCAGGGATTCGTATTTCAACCAATTTTCGACTTTTAGTAGCGTTTTAATATCTTATCCAAACAGCATCCTTCTAGGTGACACAATGACAACTGCAAGCAATATGAAGACAGACCCAAGAGTTTTCCATAAACGTTTTGAAAAAGTTAACGCATGGCAAACAACTGTGATATTTATCCAAGAGATTACACTGCCCAACAAAATAATTTTTCTTGTGTTGTGCCTGTAAAATTCGAACTGATTTGGGGTATTTCTGATGTGCTAGTTCCAAAAATAACAGGCATTTCTTCCCAGTAGCTCCAGTTTTTGAGATACACGGTAAAATTTATTACTCATGCGTAATAAATGTCACTCTTATTTATTAGTAGAACAGATGCTTTCTAACATTCACACTCTCGGATGTAACATGAGCATCAAGCTTCATCACCTTCACATCCACTTACATCGTTTTCCAGAAAACTTAGGCGATGTTTGTGAGAAACAGTGGGAAAAATTTTACCAAGACATGAGCATTATGGAGGGAAGGTACAAAGGAAGATGGGATACCCATATGAGGGTCGATTACTGCTGGAATCTTCAGCGAGACTGTTCCAGTAAGCCTCAGATTATGCAATTTGTTGTACATTTTCAGTTAAATTATTACAATTTCTGTGAATTTTCAAATATATTGTCTATGCTTATATGGCGAAGAAATTGTTGGGTAGATTTTTTCAATTATTTAAGATTGTCAAACTTTTATTTCTGTGTACGTTAATGCCTGGGAATTAAGATATGATTCCCAATAGACGTGAAAGAATGAAATATAGAGGTTAATATCCTGGTTGAGATAAAACTTAAAAAAATATGCCTTTCACTAGTTGATAACATATTTAACTAAATCAACTTTGAAATTTAACAACAAAATGGCAATTTAAACAGCGATTTGTTCAGACTGTTCCGTGGTGTAAAGACTTAACACACTGGTCTGGCAAGCTGAAGTTGTAGGTTCAAATCCTACCGGGGAAGAACTGATTAATTAAGTTCAACGTTGGAGGAACAAGAAATATAACGGAAAAATTATTCTGAATGATTTAATTTGTTTTCCTTATTTATTATATTGAAATTAATATTCACAAATAAAAATACAGTTACAGTTAGTATTCTTCTTACACTTAGTCTTTTTCAATATGAATTACTAGTTTGAGAAAATTTTTCAGTATAGAGTACTTACAAGGAAATAGCAATATGTAGTTGTGCTATACTCATATTAAAGACATTGGAAATTGCGTACATTTTATTAGCATAAACATTAGAGAAAAGTAAATTGAGCACTGTTATTATAACATACAAGGACGATTTGACGATAGAATGACTTTTTAAAAAAATACTTAACTTCAGATAAAACATGCATTTTACTTTTCAACATAATGACTTTGTAAATTTGTACAGCAATGTTCTATGCTTACGCTTACAGTGTTGGCTATGCCACTTACTTTACTCATTTTTGGAGAAGTTACTAGAAATAAAGACCCCAGACGTTCTGTACCACTTGTGCTCACATGACCACTTTGAAAGCAGTGAACTATTTACATATCATGTCATCTAAAGAAAAAGATTTAGCGTAATTTTTAAGTGACTTTTCTTCCGCTGCTTTAATGGTTTTCCACGTAAAAAATAATAATCGACGAAATTTTTTCCACCATGTTAATACTTTAATCGAACGTAGAAATGTATTTATCCGTCAGATTTGTGCGAAATTTCAACAGTACACTTTTAAAATTTTTAAACTTGCCTGATGTCAGCGTCATAGCAAAATTGTTGTCAACTTTTAAGAAATAAAATTGTAACTGTAAGTAGTCCATAAATTTTCATTACACCTTAAATTTAGAAATTAATGCTTGATCATTAAATGCAGCTCTGAAAACTTTAACGGAAAATTCTTATTATATTCGTTGTCTACTGTTACCTGACTGATAATATATAGACCTTTTTATGAACTTACTTTCATTTCTTCACTTCAGTTAAAACTACATTATTGTTTACGATTAAAGACGATCTCTGAGAAGCCAACATTTGCAAAAAGAATCTCAACATATCACGTATTACATTTTTTATATATATATATATATATATATATATTTAATTTACCAGCAAACAAATTTTGCTTCTTCTTTTTAATAACATTTTTCAGAACTTACTTACGATAATGAAATTTCAAATTTTGCATGTTTGTATTTGGGGAAAATCACAAAATTGTATACTTTTTAATTTTGAATAAAGTATATCAATGTAACTAAAATAGTGTGAATTTTGCTACCATGCAATAAACTTCACTTAATGGTATGGAAATATATCTACAGTGAAAGACATTTTTAACACATAACACATGCGTTAAATTTAATAAACTTTCAATATTCGTCGCAAATTTATTTGCTATCGCAATTAGCATGGCACTCGTTTTTTTCTGTCCGATACCTATCCAATTGATGTTCAAACGTATCAATTTCTAATTAATGATGTCGATGCATTAGCCAACGCTTCGATTGTTTTTTATCAATTTTTCATTACATGTTTTTGTCTCTCTCTGGCTCGACGTTCCGGTTAATACCTGTATAATTGAGTGAGATTTGTAACGTACTGTTTTTAGCTGCAACTGCGATTGCCACGTAAATTTTATCGTTTGCAAAATGAATTGGTTGTCAGCCGAAAATATTACATCTAGAAAAAAAAAATGGGCAGCGGTAGATAAATTTGGTTTAGAGCGGTGAAATACTTTGTTAACGATTTTTGTATCTTTAGAGACAGCATTGAACTATATTGTACAATGTAAACGTAACGCAATAACATACAGATCGTAATAATGGAAGTTCTCTTCCCTTCAAGAATATGTCCAAATTTCTTCTATCTTACTGGTACTTACTATTTAAATTGACTTAGTTTTTTACCAGCAGTTTTCTCTTAAAATTACTTTTATTAGGAGAATATATTGTTGGACTCCTGATTTTTGATAACATTTCCTTAAGAACGAGATTAGATTTCTTTATTTATTCTCGATTACAGTTTTCCAATTTAAACTCAGCACGGACATTACTTCCAATAATTCATTTCGACCCTTACATTATTTCAAAACAAAAAGAAATTCGTAATTAACAGGAAAAGATGAATGCTAAGCCACTCTGACGTAAAGTTTATATCGCGAAAACATTAACAATTAATGTAAACCTTATTATAAAGATATTTGACACATACCTACACACACGTCAATTAACAAATATTAAATCCAAAATCAGCATCTTCATATTGTAAAATGAATGATAAATGGTTTCGTTATCACGGTGGCAGACCGATGGCAATTGTGCATTAGCATCTACATCGTTCTGATATGCGCGTTTTATTGTACAGAGGCGAACAAAAGAAAGTTAGCTTAGGTTGCTGATAGAAAGCGCATACACAGTTTGTAAGCTGCTAAATTCTCGTAATTCCAAATAAAAAATAAAAATAAATTAAATTCATTTTAGAATTTTAAAAAACCAAGTATGTCTGCTTGGAATAACATCAGCTGTAGTCTGGAGCTTACTACAGCTCTCTATTTTGGAATTTAAGCAACCAATCGTAGCTGATCTACAATTTATAAAGGTTGTGTGTGTGTGAGTAAAAAGAGACTTTGTGAAAATTACATTTATTTGTAAATTTCAATATTTACCTGGCGTAGGGATGACGTTAGGTTCCAAGGATATTAAATTACATAATATATGTAATTTAATTTCCTTGGTGTTACCAACGTTAAATTTTTGATTTAAGTTTGTTCCCTGCAAGATTGAAACCTACACTTCAACAATAAAAAGAAGGGAACAATTATTCTAACAATGCAATGCGGTAATGTTTTAAAGAAGGCAGCGCAATGAGTAAGCACCGTAATAGCATAAGCAAACCGTATATTAATATTATCCATGTTGATGCGAAATCTAATTTTTAAATGAAGATACTTTTTAATTAAATATTATTAGCGTCCATGTAAATTGTTGTATTTACATGTATTAAAAGTCATTCAAATATCAAAAACAATGATATAGTAAAAATGCAGCCCTACAAGCTAAGGATACTCCAGCAGTAATGAATAGGTTAGTACCTGGTAGTGACGTTTTGGCTATATATAGGACAGTAACAAATCAGTATTTGTGAAAAGCGCTTTCAAACGACGTATAGAGAATACCCAACGGATTATTTCTTCATGCAGCTGAAAATTGAAAAGGAATGGAGAGAAAAGTGTATATTCAGTGTGTATCAATAACATGAGTCGATTTTTAGCCCATCTTTTCAAGATCAAAATACAAGATAACGACATACGTGAAAACTGTAACGAGGTAGGTTATCTCAATCGCTTAATTTAAGGTTGTGGCACTTATTAGGCCGATCTCTTAAAGAAGAGAGTGACAATCTGTTACATGTAACATGTAAAATCCATACTTTAAATCTTGTGTCGCAATTGGTCGCTAAATGTTATCCACGAGTAAATGCTTTAATAGCTCAGACGAAGGCAGTATTTTCCCCCAAAATGTACAAAAAGATCTCATGAACTCTGTGCCAAAGTACCTGAACCACCGCAGCCGATTACTACGCGTTGGGAAACATGATTAAAGGCTACGTTCTGTACTATACTACTGCGAACATTTTGATGATGTAAAGAAGGTAGTTTTACAATCCGATCCGAGACCCGCCGAAAAAAATGAAAGTGTAATACGAAAATTTCAGTGTTATTGACAAGGAGTCTCATAGTAAGACAAATTTGTGAAGGTACGTCAAGAGATCCATTTAGTTGTCACAACGATTACTTTAAATTTCCAAATATAACATGACTCGATGAGGAATGGTAGTTTTCGTTATTAAAAAATATTTATTCCGCACGCTGTACTCATTTGACTGAAACAAGTGTGGAAACATATTTAATGCTTCTAATATTTAACAGATGCCACTCAGTTTGTGATTTCGTGGAAACTTCTTGACAGTAAGTGCTTCAGTACGTTATATAATATATTTTTATCATTATTTTAACATTCCTGCGTCCACATCGCCTGTGCTCACTCATGAAAGTTACTATCATAAATGATGCGAATACGTAACTGTTACTGAACACCCGCCTTGATAGGGCCCCTCGGCTCCTCCACGTTGTTCTCCGCACTGCACTGTAACTTTGCACATTGCTGAGACTAATTATAATAGTTGTAATAAATAATGAGTTAGTATAAGCAGTACCATACAAGAATTATTGAAAGATGAATAGAATGTACAAAATGAACAGATATAATATGGCGCAATAAGTTTTCCACGCTCCACATTGTCAGAACTTTTTTAAATTGCATATCTGAAAAGAATGAAGGGCGAAAGCAGACCGGCGAGAAATAGATTGGCCAACACTGTTTCCGTCAAACGAATTCAATCAGCTAATTTCCATCGCACACGCCATAAACACCGCCGTTAGTTTTATTGAAATTTTCAATTACTGCGCCGGAGTCGCGTTTCAATATCGGAAAAATACGTTTTGATTAATTTACCGTATATATGACGATAACAAAGCGCGCACGGCCCAAGCACTACACACATGTGTTGTTATACCGGGGAGACTAATCGTGATTAAATATTGATTTTACAGTTACTTTGCATATCATTGCACGACGGCTAGGATGTGAATGTATATGTAGACGTGCGCCTAAATGTATATTCGCACGTTCGATTCATTTACACCGAGACATCGGATCGGACGGCAAAAATTATTGGGGATTTATGAGCCGCGGCCGGCGCAATTCGTTACCTTTACACTTTGCCGAAGAAGGTAGCGTATTGTAGTCAGCGATCAGGTGTTTCAATCTGATGTGTTCTCTCCGTAGATCACTCCGATTAGATTACAACATTTAATTATGTATGTAATTTACATTGACAGTTTGGATGATTCGCTAATCGAAATAAAATTTATATAACGACTACCCAGTGTTTAAACGAGCTAACATACAGGTAGATTCTAACGATTTCTATGACAGTAAAAAGCGAAAGATGCTAGAAAGGAGAATTCGTACATTTAACGTAGATCAACGTGCAAGCGACACATACATTTATCCTGCGAAATAGAAGAATAAACCGCTTAATTTCAGCTAAAAATACAACATCTAGCTCAAGAGCGTATGGCCGATTTTTAATTAAAAATGTGCACCGCAATAATTTATATACACATTTATCACAAGTACATATATCTTCTTCATTGTGACCCAATCGCTTTCGATACCAGGTATAAAATTTGTAAATTAAAACTTGTTTAAAACCTTTGCAGAACAAAAGTTGTCTCTTGTCTTGCTCTACATTTACGAGCGTTTTATGATATTCTACTCTGTGTTAAACTTTGACTTTTTGAATGATCCTTGTGTAAATATTCGCTACCTAAGATTGTGGATCGCGTTTTAAGTGTTTAGTTTATTCATTCATTCTCCAAACTAATAGAAAATATGTGTGTGTGTACATACACGAAAGGTTTCATTTTTCTAAGTAAAACAGCAATACGATGAACATTGATGAGCTGCCTTTGATTCACGGATTTATTGTTGTTAAATAAAGAAAGAGACATTATGACGGCTACCAGATCATAAAGTAAGGTGATTAGTACGACTTCAAATGTAGGAGTACTGAGTCACACATTAAGTAATAACCGATTGTAAGAAAACGGGAAATCGCGAGAATTAGACGTTATTTATAATCTAGGCAATAGCCTTTCCAAGTCAGAGCTTGAAATAATTGAATTGGTTAATGAGAAGATTAAATTGACAGATGAATAGCGACGTGCTCTATATAATATTTGTAATAAAGAAGATGTTAACAAAAATATAACATTCATTTTGAAACTACAGAGCAAAGTGATATCAAACTCGAACTCGACAGCAGAAAGATGTATCTTAACTCATGCAAAATGTTAGACTGAAGTAAATAGACCAAGATCGCGTTTTAGTACAAGACGAATGCAGTTCTAATAATCAGAGATGAGAAAGTGGTATTGAAGAGTGAATTAGTAATGACTAGAGACCGGATTATATGCTAAGTGGATATGTTTTATTTTATTTATTTATTATATTTTACGTCTATTTGTAGATGTCCTACACTGATTAAACTTAGTTAACGCTAATTAACTTTAATTAGTGTAATACATCTACATATAGACGTAAATTATAACAAATAAATAAAATAAAATATATGCACTTTGCATATAATCCGGTCTCTGATAATGACAATTGATAGCAATAGAGAATTATCAGCAAGAAAGGGTACGATATTTTATTTTAACTGTATAGCAAAAGGAAGAGTATGTAATAAAGATGGAAAACTTAAAATATTTGTGCTGAGCGATGGTTACGTCAGAAATCTAGAACATTATTAAAGTTACACATAGGAAGGAATTTATGTGTATACATGTAAAACAATATTTTTTAGTGACACCATTTCGCCAAGAAAACTTCGCACAATAATACAAAAATACACAATACTGCAAAAAGAATATTTTTTGCAAGTATAAAGCTATGACTGTAGTTACACATATCCTTGTTATAAGAGCAAATCAAGTACATGTACTTTCACTATGCCGCTGCAATATCATTAGTCGTAAACTGTTATTTTATTCATATAAGTACCACAATAAATTACTTTAATAGACCTGGTAATCTATCTGTTTTGATAATCAAATACATACGGATCACGCAATTATCGCGGTATTAGTGACTATTCCCTACTTCTTTTTTTACTCCGACTTCCAGTTAATAGCGTTCCGAACCGGGTGATTTAACTTCTCTCTTTTCGTTCCCGTTTTTTTTCAGTTTGATCATTTATCGGCCACGCCTCCTATTGGATACGATTTTCATTTGTTATCTGGAGACAGTCGAAGGGACTCGGAATCGTAGTCGTCGTCGAAGAAAGCCCATATTACAAGAGATTTCGGCAACTATTGGATCTAAGTTGGTTTTCTTGCTGAACAAAGCGTTTAATAATGACCAGTGAGAAAGAATTAGGGTATTTTGGTTTTTGCGGATTTTTGCCAGAGATCTTTTGCTATTGGACGGGGTCCGTAATCACATACGGTCTTTTACCGTATTTTATTGACTGAAGAGAAATCTACGGACGAGTGCTGTGCGCTTTTTGTTTGATTTTCGAGATGTGACAATCGTATGGAGGGGATTAGAATGGATTTTTCGCGTGCGTTCTTTTTCCCGTTTCTGGTGATTCAGCGGGCGATATGCGATGCTTGTGCAAATGGTAAAGAATTTAGTATAATTTGTTCATATACAACTGGAGTGTTTCTGCGGAATGAAATCCATTCCGTTCTCTGAGACTAACTCAATAATAATTTGAAAACTATGTGTCCTTTGATTAAATGTTTTGCATTTACATAAAAAGTATATTTCAATGAAATCACATATATTCCTTGCTGTTTTCACTATCTTCATCAAATATTGATAATTTTTAAATTAATAAATTTATAATTTACACTCTTGCGAGTAACTAAGTCTTGAATAATTTACTCAGTTTTGGTATTAGTCTGTGGAATTCTCTTATATGTCATATATTGCTGGAATAAACCATTGCTAGTAACATTGGTATTAATAACTTCTTGGATGCATACGAGGGGTACTATTTATGCATCAAGAATTGGCAACAACGGTGTTTCAAGGCGCCATCTTATATATACATCGTCATATTTGATATTATTTGATTGTATACGTACTCAGAACGTTTTGCCATACGGAAGCTATTTGTATTGTTTAGTGACTTGAAAATTTTATCTCGGTCAAAAAATAGAATTAACTCGTAAGAATTTTTGTGCGATGATTTACTACGACCTTCGACGTGGATTTTCTCAAACATAGTGCATCGATCAACTTACTTCAGCCTTTGGCGATAAAGCACCATCTATAACCACTGTATATCACTGCCGAATTTAATCGTGGTCGTTGTTCACTCAGGGACGAATTTAAAGAAGGTCGTTCAAAATCGATTGTTGTGCCAAAAAACGTCGACACTGAGCGCGAAGTGGTAAAGCAAGATCGTCATGTGACGTACTGTGCGATTGGGGCATCTTTGATCATTAGCATGACAAGCATAAACAAGATTTTACACGAACATTTAGCCGTGGAAAAGAATTGTATACACTGGATTCTGTATAATTTAACAATCGTTCAAAAAAAATTGGTGTCGACTGGTGCAAAGATATGCTCAAAAAATACAATCGTGGTGCGTCGAAAGTAGTGCATAATATTTACACTGGTGACGAATTTTGGATCTATGCATATGAGCTCGAAAGTAAACAACAATCTACTGTATGGCTCTTCCAAGATGAGGCAAACTCAACAAAAGTTGTTCGCGCCAGAAAGACCTCGAAGCAAATGGACGCATGTTTTTTCTTGTTTTTGGAGATAAACGAACATGTGGCTACAGTGCCACTGGAGGATCGTAGAGCAGTCAATTCCGAATGGTACACAACCATTTGTTTGCCAAGTCTTTGTAGAAATAAGGAAAAGCAACCAGCGACGAAAGATTATTCTTCACCATAACAACGCAGCTCTCACACATCGAGCCACACAACTTAATATTTAATCGGTCAAAACATCGTATTGGTAAGCCATCCGCCAGATAGTCCTGATTTGGTACCCAATGTTTTTTTTCTATTTCCGTCCGTCAAGAATAAGCTACATGGTCAACGATTTTCGACACCAGAAGAAGCGGTTGATGCGTTCGAAATGCATGTTTTGGAGATACCTGAACCGGAATAGAAAAAGTGCTGAGGATTGGTTCAAACATATGCAAAAGTGTATTGACCATCGCGGAGAATATTTTGAGAAATAATAAGACCATTTTCAATGACAAATATTTATTTTCATTTATTATTTCTGATACATAAATAGCAAACCTCGTATAACAGATCGCATACGTACAACAATTTTCAACTGCTTGAACTTAAAAACAGGTTTCTCCATAAAACATGCATAAATTGCTAGAATTACTGTGTAATAAAATCTTACATGGAATGTCCAACGTTCTTTCGGTTTTTAAAAGTAAAACAATAACGAAATCTGGCAAAACGTTAACACTCAATAAATAGGACTATCTCTGTTTTCATTTGGCCTAATGTTCTAGACACATTTGAAAGTATAATTGTGGAAACCATTGCCCAGACTGCATTGCAATCAAACAATAGATGTATTCTGTTTTGGCGTAAACACCAATTTTTTCGGGAAGGGTCCCAATATGGATGATGATAAGTATTGGAGAGAGCACCTGCCTTTACTTCATAGGGTATAGAGCTCTCACTAGTTGGAGATACATATTTGAGTGAAGTCCTACGACTTATTATTTTTCCGTACGTAGCAAATATTATGAACAACTGATTTAATGAAATAAATATTGAAAGTGTCTAACCAATTTCCTAGACGGTAATTTAATGGAATGCGCTTAGTAGCCTTTAGAAAGATGTGCAGAAAACGCGGAGAACGTTTCAAGAATTATAAATTTCTCCCAAGGTAGAAGTGGTTCCTCAAGAAATTTTGAACATTAACCCTATTTATGCTATGAAGATACTGAGTGTTTCTAGCGGTTCGTGGGAATCATATGCCTTGCTAATCTCTATCTTTTCCGAGAACCATCGGAATAAAACTTTTGCATTTTCTGTACATTAAAAATGCGTCATTTTCCAAGAAATTAAAATACTGAAACAACATACTATAGAACTATTTCTTTAAGATTTATCATTTCATGAAATATTTATTAATTATTTTGAACAATGGAAAAAAAGAGCTCCTTTGGCCTTATTTCAAAATGCAAATGAAGACTCCATACAGAACTTCTTTCCTATGTGGTGATACTGATAGAAACTGAAGCAGTCATAGCAACTTATTCCTGTAACAACCGCTAACCACAATTTATAGAATTTAAGAAGGAAAATAAGAAAAGAAAAAAAACTATTAGAAGGAGAAAAATAGGCAAATTCATCATAACCAAATAAAGCAACACGAAATGAAATATTATATATATAACTAATTGTCAGAGAAATGTAACTGAGATAAATAAAAAAATAATTGAGATATCAAAAACCACATTTTCTATACTTTCAACAATTTACATTTTATTTGTTATTCGAACTTGATACAATCATTTTACCGAAACAAATCGACAATAATCCGTAGCCAATCAAACTCTTACATACATAGAGATAGATATACTTCTCAGAAAAAATACAAGGGGGAAGGAACGACAATAATTTCCTATCGTTCTCCCTTTTTTTTAGCGCCGATATAAAGAAGTTACGTGGCATGAAGATTGGTATCAGATTGAGGTCGTGTCCGCTGACATCGGAAGGGGCCCGAATTAGCATAGGCTGAACCACTCTAGGAAATCAGATAAAGTAACCAGTATATCCAATCGAGCGCAGTCGATATGTCACAATTGATTGCCTCACTCTGTCACCGTGGGCGCGCGGATGAGGTAATGACAGTTTAAAAACCTCATTTTAAAGGAACACCGTCAGTTTTTCCGGAAGCGTCGATATATTTTCGAGCGTATATAAAGGTAACTGCCCGGTGTTTTTCCCTACGACTTTTCATAAAATAGCCGGGAAATGGAGATGTAGTTAAATTTGAGGGCGGCTATATGTATATAAAGCAAATACTAGTTACTGCTAGCCACACATACATATATTACAAAAACAAACGTTAATATCGCAGACATGGTTATTTTCAAGCTGTTACAAGTAAAAAAGCATAATCCGTCTTTTATTTCTTTTCTTCTTTCGTCTCCCAAATAATAGAGGTATTAGCGTTAGACACGATTTTTCAGAGGAAGGATTATTTTTGCGTTGGGTAAATTATCCCTGGATCTTTTCTAACTTTCAACATACGCTTTCTTAAGTGAACAGATGAAAAATACTTGTGGATTATAGAATACATTTCTCCCTCTTCTGAGTTCAGATATGTCTCCCTCGAAATGTGCTTTCTTCGTAATTTGTAGATTTATTACATGCAATAGCCAAAGAGAAAGAAATGGCTTTAATAATACTTCACCCAAAAACTACAGCATATGCCAATCGTCGAGTAAGTTCTATTAGATTTATTACCACTAGAGATATTAAAAAAAAACTTTTGCATAAACGTGGTGCTGCGTAACATAATCCATTGTGAAAATTTATTTCCACATATACAAGACTTCAAAATTTATATATCGTATTTTTATTAAGACAAATACGAGTTATTCTACAATTTGTTTGAATCTTACTTTTTGTGAACTTACTTTTGATAGTTACAGTTTGAAACTAATTGCAGCTAACGGGTTTAATGCTGGAAGAGTAAATTCTGGACGCGATACAAAAAGATTCCTCCGTTAATATCCGACAATTAATTTCAACAATAAACACTTCCAGCTTTAAGATCGTTAAGTTGGTTCTATGGGAAAATTTTTTCTATCCATATCATCTACCTTCAGTTGAACTACGACAACGATAATATATTTGGATTAAATCTTTGCAACACAATCTTAAATTGGATTCCCGAAGACAGCTACTTTTGAAAAAGTATTCTTTGAACTGGTAAGTCTGTGTTTACTAGAGATACCATATTTAGTATTCATAATTTTCACAAACTTTACTACAAATCAGACCAGAGAGGCTCCAGTGAATAGTGTGAACAATAACTTACAACTATGTTTACTTGTTTGTTTATTGTTTACTTAAAATAGCTTACAACTATGGTTAGAAAGAGATGAATTTAGTTAGAATAATTGCTTGGATACCAGTGTCCTTGATTTACAATTAGATAAGTGTCCAAAAATAAATCAATTCTATTACAAAATATACTTTTACCTTCCACTTTCTAACAAAATGTGCTCCAGCATTTTGATCTTTATTAAGAGAAAAGATATACTCCCAAAGTTTCACTATTAACTAACCTAATCAACTTTATCTAAATATTAATATGCTACTCACAAATGAGTAAATACAATTATATCATGAAAATATAAGTTGCTAAAAAAATTTCAAATTAAAATTAACAGAAAACTGTAATGAAAAAGCACTGGAACTATTTCTCTTACAAACATTCTCCGATAGAAAATCTATCAGTACAATTCAACTGAATTTTGAAGTGGGTTCGTGCTATTCAGATCCCCCTTACACGGTTCTGGCGTTAGAGAGCCAGCAAAAATTCTTTTAGTGTTAGTATAACTTGATGAAATGTATCGCTTGTCTTCAGTACTCGGTTTAGACGTTTGTGAGTCAGTAGACATTCTTCTACAATTGCTATTACTTGATCAAATGCGTCGCTCATCGTCGTTCTAACCGATTTAAATAAAGTTTCTGGATTACGAACGCGTCTCAATCTCAAATTCACCTCAATTCTGCTCAATTTAGAGCGTGTTTCTGAGTCTGCAATACCTATTCTCATGCTACTCAAGGCAACATGATTCATCTGGCATAAGATTATGCTATTCATTTCCAGTCTATTCGGTTCAGATGAAGTTCCTCAGACTCTTCGTTTTTCTTGTGGAATTCCTAATTTCGAAAACTGGCGGCTCCACCATTTGTCACCTCTAAGATTATAACAAGGGTACCTTCTCTGAAGGGTATATCACAATCCTGATATATATGCTTTATACTAGTCCTTATTTTCCATTACTGACTTATTCTATGTATCTGTAAAAACTATCAAGTACTATCTGGCCAGATCATTAATGTCCACCTTAAATGTATGTATAGTGTTAGTTTATGATTGAGCAGATGTACTAAGAAGAAATGTATGTATCTATCTGGTTGGTTTAGTACACCAACCAGTAGCTATCACACTACTCTCTGCCCTCACTTTGCGGTTTGAATGAAAATCTATCGAGTCCTTGGACATACGTGGGATGATGCTAACATTTTTTTGTAAATAAATATAATTTCAAAAACTAAAATAAATATTAGACAAGGTAATTTTAAATTTAATGGTAATGACTTTAAGCAGCAACCTATAATTAGGAGGAACCTTGAAGTCATCAATCTGCTCGACAACATCAAAAGTACTCGTGACGAACTCAATTCTTTTGCTTAAGGGGACTGTTGAAATATCACCGAGAAATTTAAAAATTGTAAGTGGCTTAATCACATTCTGGAATAGAACCACTATTCCAGAATGTGATTAATTTCCGGAAATTCTTCACCATAATAAAAGTATGTTATGGGATGGAACACATTCTCTTTGGTCGACGTTGAAATGTAACGCAAGAATCAGTACATTTAAAAAAATTTGCCGCTCCCTATACATTACACTCGAGAAACATCCTCATTATGGTGTCCATATCTACATATTGTACATAAATCACATTAGTGATTAGCAAGCGACTTCATGAAGACTATGTACCAATCTGTCGCAATACCTACCGTTGTGTAACGTTCCTTTGGCACTTTCCAAGAGCTGTAGTTTGTTCTCACTGCATTGAAAACAAAATAATATGTCCTGAAATAACTAATGCCTTATCTACCGTATATCTTTCTACAACAACCATCCATTATTAGCATTTATAAATAATTCTAACCACTTACTACACTACCTTTATTTTAAGCGTCCAGGTTCATATTGCAAAGTGCTGCAATAATTGGTAAAGCTCTTTACGAATCCTACTGTAAATTGAAACAGAAATATTGGTACGACTATACAAAAATGCCAAAATGACATAAATCGAAGTTATAATACACGATGGTATTCGACTTGTCAGTGTTGACGTAAGGAATATTGCGAAAGATTCCCAAATTCTTCGTCAAGTATTTTTGGTCGTGAAATTATTGTGAGGACTTTCATCTTCGATGCCACGATGCCAGAAAATTCAAATTCTGCACGCACTTCTCAAATAGATACCGAAGATCTCGTGAAAGCTATTCGTCAAAGAAAGTACGAAAGTAATTCCTGGTCACTCAGAGAACAAGCGTATCGCCATAGATCACGACGTAGAGATCCAGTTTTAGAAGATCGTGAAGTTTCATTTACAACGGGGTTGTTAGTTTTACTTCGTCGGTCTATGTTCGGGGGATTTCTAAAGCGACTCAATCAACAACAACTTCAGAATAAATCCCTGAACGAAACTAAGTTGGCTATATTGAATTGGGATATGAAATCATTTTCATATATTGATCAACAGCAGTTTATGCAGGAAAATTCGTTTACGGAACACCTTTATCAACTACTACTACAAGCCGTGAGAGATCGTGACGTTATAGATTACGATTTTTTATATAAAAGAATGAAAACTCTACGAGCTACAAGTCTTTATGTAAGTAAACTTAGTGTATTCCTCTTAATTTCTGTAGTATTTCGTATTTAGTGTGTCTTGTATTTTAGATAAACGTATTAGACGATATGCCTAGAAACTTTACAAACCTTGAAGTGCTGGTTTTATCTGCTAATTGGCTGAAAGAGGTTCCTGGTGAAAATTTGCCAAGAAAATTGAAGTTTCTGGAGCTTTATGGAAACCAAATCGAAGACTTGAAGAGTATATCTCGAAAGGCTCCTCCTCAGCTACAATATCTTGGATTGGGACGAAATAAGCTAAGTGATAGTAAGTGGTAGAGTAGATTTACGAGGTGGTACCTAAGTGTTATCGCAATATAGCGATAAATAAAAATGCAAAATACCAAAGCTTAATTGACCTCTATTCCCTTTGAAATAGTTTTCCTTGGGAGTGCAAATATCAATTCCATCCCCTCTACTAGGAAAAGCAGTCCCTCGATAATGGTCAAAAACTGTTATACGATGTCTTATGCATTAATTATCTGATTTGCAACTACAAACTCTTTATGTATAATGTCAGTAATATCGAAAAAACATGTCATTGTTGCTTTTGATTCGACGGATTTTCTTTGGCTGGGGTAAAGATAAGCTCTTCCATTGGAAAGATTGTTGTTTGGTTTCTGCACCATACTCACAAATGCAACTTTCGTTACATGTGGGGACCTTGTAATGAGTTCTATTAGAAGCTATTTTTAACTCTCCGCAGGCATTCATGCTTAACAACTGCGATTCGAACTCAGCTGCTATTGTTCTCATGTTATATTCTTTCCATAAAATCCGTTGGCATGTACGAGGCGATAATAGACTATCTTTACAATTTTTGGATATCATCTCGAGTAAGTAAGCTCTATAGCGAAAAATTATTGTTATAAAGCACACAGAGAATTTGGAATACTTTTGTCTATAATACATAGCTCCTGTCTTACAAAATTTTGATTGTAAGTTACGTAACATTGTTATACTCAACCTTCGCCCGTGAATTTAAGGGGGTAAATTAATAGAACTCGGAAAACTATTGTTTCTAGCTGCAGTTGCTAAGCTTCATGCTAACTTTTGTGCGCGCAGTTTTTATTAACACGTCAAAAAATAGTCGTAACGGCCGTGAAAATCTGAGATACCATTTACATCAAAAAATGCCTACAAAACAATAAAATGTGAATTGTCAGGGATTATTCACATGTGCAGTTGCTCTATACACTGCTAGTTCACATCCTCTATTGTTCGTGGCAGTCCAGGAGCTGTTCGGGAGAAGATTTGAAAAATTGTTTTTATTATTTCGCTGTGTTTGAACGGGCAGACGAGTGTGTTATTCTTGTAGCACTCGATAGCCTCAAGAATACTCACTTATGTAGTTATTTTAGATACGAATATATTAGCCAAGAGGAAATTGCAATGTGTTGGGCATAAAAATCGCTCGAAACCGCGCTGATAACACAGAGTAGGCAAAAATATGTCCGTCTGTTAACGTGTTTCTCTCTTTTGACACTGTCTTTCAAGTGAATGATTCCACCAACACCATGAGTAACTGTATGTAGCAGTATTATTATGTTAGGTGATTTTTATTGTTTATTGACTCCTAATTATTATCAATTTAATGAGTTGTAGTTCAGTTAATGATATGTGAAGAACACGATGCTCCTTCTATCCTATTGATTTTATTTAACTAAAACTGTAAAAGTAGCGTAGAGTATTTATAAATTGTTAAATATGATACGTATTGGAAAATGTTCTAAGTCAAATTTGCTCTTTAGTTTATTTCCTGAATTAAAAACCTCACCTTTACGCTTTTTCAAGTGATTATTTACATTCTTATTTCACATTTTGATAGGTGATTTAAGTCTTTATTTAAAGCATAAATACAAAGAAATATAAAAACATTCAAAATCTTAATAAATAAAAAGAAAATAAAAAGAAATTAATAAATTAATTGATAATGTAAAATAATGCTAGATGCGTACCTAGTGTAGTCATATATGAGCATAATAAATAATGAAAGCATTTGATCGAAAACAATGAGTTTATTCAAAAGAACAATATAGCATGTCTTTGAAATAGAATGAAAAAGTACAAAAAATGAAAAGGTGTAGTTATATAGAATATAAATCCAAAAAATTAAAAAAAAACCCTAAGAAATTGTTACATGTGCCGCCTATGGATGCAGAATGCGTATACACACTACATTCATCTAATCAAATTTACATACATACACGCAGACTGTATACACTGCAATAACACAGCTGCCGATGTTATAAATACTATAAGATAACACGGTCAACCTTTCAAACAGCATGCTAAGAGTTCAATAACACGCTTACGTACGAATATTTCACCTGTGAATAATATAAAGAAATGTTTATTTCAAATATTTTTATATATTCTTCTCGCATCTGCGGAAGAATTTTCGCAAAATATTAGTCTAATAAAAATTAGATCTTTCAATTTTTCATACTTTTCTATTCTACTCGTATTTCATGGACAGCTTGTATAACAGGTATATACTTCCGTATTTACTTGAATATTTTTGCATACCAAAATAATAGTAATACAGTGAAGACGAAATTAACTTTTGCATCATCTTGAGCGGAGCCAAGTCGAATACCCTTCCTTCGACAGGCCATAAAAATGTAACAAATGAAGAGATTAAACTGGGTTTTAGCACATAATCACAAAAGATCTTGCAAAATGTTCCTACTAAATTTAATAAATGAGAAATGACCACGCTGATACTTCTGCTTCACTTGAGGTGGAATAATTCCTGTTTAACCATAAAACTTGAAGCAGTGAGAACTAAATAGGGCTTAGAAATTTATTATAATTCTTTATTTCAACCTGTTAGAAAGTTATCTTATTACAAATCCATTTCAAATAATCTTGCGGAGTAGTGGGGTGTAGATTTTATATTATAAATAACGAACGTATAGTGAGGACAGATAGAATTACTGGAAAAATAATGGAGACAGGAGACTTCTTGAAGACGAAGACTTATGAGAAAATGGATGGACCAAATAAGAGGAATAGGTAGAAGAAAGGGAAAAACTTAGAAGAAATGAAAGCAGTGGCAAGAAATAGAAGACAGTCGAGAAAAATGGGTACAAAAGGAACCGGAATCCTCATCCGACACCTGAAAAGGTATAAGGATATGAGAAGAAGAAAAAGATAAATAAAATTATCTCACAGAATCTTAAAAGATACATAGGGTATTCCATCAAAAAGAAAGCTGTACTTGTATGCAATATAATAATACCTTACTAATTCAACTAACTTCGTAATATAATAATAATAGAAATAATAATAGAAATAATAATAGGTGTATGTAGCACACATTAAGGTATACAGAAAGAATGACTATTAAACATGGATGATTCTCTATACTGTAAAATAAAGTAATAGATATTAGCTGATTATTTAAACTCACGCAATGTTCGAACAGAATATGCAGTAAGGTTACTCGCTTTACATAAGTAAGACAATGCTCTCGGTAAAACAGATTAAGGTGTACGACCGCTACAGGATTTGTTATATTATATTTATTATACATTATATTTTTACATGTATTTTGCTAATATACAACAAGAATGAATAACAAAACAATTTCATAACGCATCCACATCGTCAAGCATGAACCACATTTCCATTTAATGGACTTTAATAAACATATATGCTTGAACTCCGGTGTATATGGTACGTAATGTACGTTACCTACATACGTAAGTCCATGCTCATTTACTTCTCCTCCTATCTCACCACCCTATTACAGCGTTTTCGTTTCAAAACACCGATGATTCATCTCTCCGTCATTAGTCATCATTTCTCAATTAAGCAAATTAGCGAGATAATGATCTCTCAGCAGGTCGGGCCGGACATTACGCGTACACGATGCCTCGCTTTAATATCATTCCGGCGTATATTTCGCGATGGATTCCTGGTCGTTGTGTTGTTGGTGTTGTCCGGCATTGGAAATACATTGAGACGGTGTTGCTGTACGTGCCACTGCAACTCGCATCAAATATCACCGCGAACTTGTAAAATTATCGACATAAATAAAGCGACCAGAAGGCAGGATGTCTCTGTACACGTTAGCAATAGCCTTGCATTACAGCGCTTGTATAACGTACATACGTCGTTATTTGATATCCACCTAATGAACGGTCTTACGATGACTATATAGAGTTTGAATTTTATGCACAAAAATTGTTACAAACGCACGGTTAAGTATGTCATATGTCTTTCAAAAAATATGCCGAAGGTATCCTTTCTATCTAGAACGTATGCTTTTTATGCATATTGTTTTTAATCAATTTACTTTGCATCCACAAAAGTGATAGTATAATTATAAATAAGTAATATTTTCAAATATAATTAATCGCTGCATAATAATAATAGTAATAATATATAATGAAGCGTTTTTGACCCGGTGTCAGTTCATATCAAGATATAGGAAGAGAAAAAAAAAACGGATCCAATCTCACAGCATCTCAGACAATTTAATCAATCATTGGCTACCGGTTTCGTGCACATCTGCACATCTTCAGGCCATAGCTGAAATAGCAATTGAAAGCGACAACCAAAAATTAAAATAAAAAATCAAAAAAATCGCACAATTGCCATTCCAGAAAAGGACCACATAATTAAAATAGAAGCAAAAAACAACATGAGAAGCATCACGGCAGCAAAACAAACTTCTAAAAAGCACAAATTAAACTTGCAAAACATCGTACACAATAAATTAAAATGCCAAAAGGTAAGTCAACAAAAAGGTTTTTCAAATAACTACTGTAAATAGAGAGATCCCTATATCTCAAAACGCTAGGTGGAATCAAAACGGAAAGTTTAAGATATTAAGGTATGTGGAGTCAAAGAGGTAGGGAATAATATCTGAAATATAGGAGGAGAATGAAAGGTGATCTGAGTATTTAGCGATTAAAATCTGTCAAATATCTCCAGTCTAAATATTTCCATTCTCACCAAGATATTCAAACGGAAACTCTTGTTAGCGAAGTGGAGAATTTTAAAGTTAGATGTTTCATCGATAGAGTGCTTTGTTTGTAATAAGTATGATGCGAAATGAGAGAAACTGGTATGTGTCCTTTGGGCCTAACCTCAAAAAATCTAAACGTCCTACCGACGTATTTTGCATCGCAATCACCACAGCTAACCATGTAAACACCGCTTCTGTCCATTGTATCCAGTTGATCTTTGTTACCTAGTAGAAAGTTCTTTAAAGGGTGAAGAGTTCTAAAACTCAATTCAACGTGGTCTTTAAGTACATTACCTATTTTATAGAATGGGGCGCAGCTATGGGATAGAATAAAACCTTACAGATCTATCCCATGTGTGGGGTCTGAGAAATCATTCACTCTCTGGTTTAGCATGTGTTGCTCGGGGAATGGTTCGGAAACTGTACACGCCTGTTTTCGCTGTGTTTGAATCGACAGACGAGTGTTTTATTCTTTTGGCGCTAGATAGCGCTAAGAATACTCACTTGAATCGTAGGTTTAGATAGGGTGACACCGGTAGAGAGGGAGTTGCAATGTATTAAGCAAAAAATCAAACAAAATCACGCTGATGATGCCGGGTAGGCAGAAATATGCCCATGTGTTGGTGTGTTTTGTCTCCTCACGTTTTTCCTGTGAATGATTTCACCAATACCATGAGTAGCTTTATTTAGCAAGACTATTACGTTCGATATTGTTTTCTAGTCATTTTAAATATATTCACTCTATGTTATAAAATAGAATACCCTTTAATCCAACTAGCACATTAAGGTGTATAGAAATCAGGTAAAATTTAAACATCAATTTAACAAGAAGATTCCAATACAAAATACATAAATAAAGGCAACAAAGAAAGTGTTATTACATAAAAGCAATCATATTTCACAGAAAATAACTAATTAGTAACGTAAAATGCATAGTGGAGCTATGTAGATATTTTTAAATTACTTATTTGTTATTCGTCACCGATATGATGTCACTAGACAAAATACTAAATACTAATTCCTAGATTGTACACTCCCGCGCCCAAAATACGAGTGGGCGCTAGACGTAATTGTAATGATTGTGTTTAAACAGACGCTTAAACATTTTTGTAAGACTGGAGTGTTCTAGTAAATTTTGTTCTCTAAACTGTCAAATATCGTAAGTTACAAATTCCTTAGTCAATTCTATTCGGATCGTCAAAAACCGATTTATTTGTATTCTTTATAATACCTTTTGGGAACGGGAAGAACAAAATCTGCATTAAATTTACAAATTTCTTTCTAAACTTACTTGAAGAGGTTTGCCACCACACCAACGAAGAACAATCAAAGTAAATAAGAAAAATTTTATCGTTTTTCTTCAATACAATAACCAAATTTGCCCAAACAGAAATGTATAATAACAATAAAAGCAAAAATATGGTCACACGAACGTGGATCTATTTCATTAAGGTAACATTTTGCAACATAATTCACATCCCATTCTATGCATTTACTACAACCACCATACAATTTTGTTTGAACTATATAAAAAACATTCGAAAACATCATTCCTTCGGATATCACGTCCTTATTTGTTCCGTGTGTCTTGCCATAAAGCAATTTTTCCAAGTTTAGGCAAGAAATAATCATTAGACATCAGATCCTGTGAATAATGAAGAAGTAGAGTTTGTATTTGAACAAAATTCTTTTTTTTTAATACTGTGCTTTTTTTCCTCAATTCGGAACCAAGACTTGTCAGTGCATTAGTATTATATTGAGCAGTTATTATCCTTCCCCTCTGCAAATAATCAACAACCATTCTACAATATACTAACAAAGACTACACCTCTCAAAATCCAAAAATGGTGGCCATAATCTTGTTGGCCGAAGAAATTGAGTTTGGTTACTTTGAAGGACGTTCAGCAGGAGAAATTCGTTGGTTTTAAGTGTGCTTTTGTCTCTCAAGTACAGTGATATATCCAGATTTCATCTACGACGATATATTAACTTTCTTTGGAGTTCATCTGAACTTGGCCACAGACAGTCATTTGAAACTATAACATAACTTCGTCTTTGTTCAACAATGCAACAAATGTAGCACCCATTTCTCGGTTAGCTTCTCGGCATTTAAATGTCAATGTAAAATACTGTGTACCCGTCTGGTTGATACATTTACAGCATTAGCTATATCGTGCATTTTTATTCGACGATCGTTCGTTTTGATCACGTTTATCTTATTAATCAATTCTAAAGAAGTTACTGCAGGTGAACACCTCGGACGTTAGCATTATCTGTGTTCATGGTGCTTATATGAACACTTTTGAGAGCAGTAAATCACCTACAAATCATTTTGTGTGAAAGAGCAGATTCACCATAATACTTATGTAACTTTTCCCCGGTGTTTTTAATACCTTTTTTATGTAAAAAATAATACTTAAACAAAACCTTTTTCTCCATATTAACGCAAACACGGGAAATAGTTCGCTTTAAACGATTGTAAAAGTTTATCTATGTGACAGCGAAATTTTAACGGTGCGAAAATGTTGGGAAATTTTGAAAAACCATCCTGGCATCAAATCCCCCTCGTACGCACGAAATTTTGTAAATATTATTTTCACTTACTGTATGGTATTCATAAACTATTAATCTACATTATTTTCTTATCTATGCATATAACGTTTTTTAAAAGAGTAGAAAGCTTTCAAAATCAAAAATTCCACGAACTAAAAGCCATTTCGTCGATTTGTACGATGTATGATGTATTTGTACGATGTATGACGCCCTTTCCAGTTTAAAATACGTTACTTCACTTGGATTATGGCGAATTTTTTGTCGTCCCTTTTTCATTTTTCGTTTTTTTTCCTCTTTTTAGAATCAGATTTTTTCATCCGGTAGACTAATGGTACACATTGAACATACAATAATAAATTTACGGGCGCATTACTAACGCCATTCTACCTGTACGAAGCGGACAGTAACCGTTAGGCGACAACGGTGGCGGCGGCCGTGGCGGTGGCGATGGCGGCACCGGACTAATACTTATTAACGCCGTGCATATAAACATATTATGATTTAATGCCCGTATACGAATGTATGTATATACCATCCGACAGATTCTATGTATGAACGCGGCGTGTGTGGGCTTATACGAACAGGAAAGTACGCGCTATATTAATTATCGCGGGCTCGTAAAGGGAACGTAACGTGAACTTTTATCTCATTTCGGCCATACGCCATTTACTGTGACTATATGACACGTCTACGTATTTAGGTGTCAGACGCTGATAAACAGACATGCAAGCGAGCCGCTATCAGGACGTAGTAGAAATGGGGAGGTTTCGTTATCTTTGCGTAAAGGTTAAGTCGCCAAGCTACACTATACTGTTAGTACGACAAAGATAAATCACACTTAGTATTAACTTTGGAACTGATTCTAATTCGCAGCAAAACATTCCAGATACCATTATTTATTTTTGTTATTTTTGGTTTCCTAACTATTTTAAACAGCGCAATGAAATTTCTTCGATGCATCTTCGTGAATTAGACAGATTTCTCTATACAAGACACGATCTTGAAACACTGATTCCGTAGTTAGTCAGTGAGTAGGGGCATAAAAAAAATATCTGAAATATATGAAACCGAAAAAACGATTAAACCGATTAAAAAGAACTACGCTTTGAAATTATCAAACATGTAACATTAGTACTTTTAGTTGCTTGTAAAATGGCGTAGTAATTTTCCTGTTCAGTACGGAATGCAATGATATCGCCAGTTTTATGATTTATTCAGCATTCTAAGAGCCCGTGGACTCTCATTGTTAATCGTGTCACCATCACACCGTGTTAAGTATACAGTCCTTGTAATCGCTGTGATTATAATTTTTGAATTACATCAAAATTTGCTTTATCATGTTTAGCTAGCTTATTCAATTCTAAATACTGTACATCTTCTATTTATTTTATTAGACAATGAATAACGCCATAAATAAAAAACATAAGTACAATACTATATGTATTGGTAAGAGCACAGACAAAGAACAATAATACGTGTTGTGAGTCTTCAAAGATGCACGTAATTGCACTAACGTTTATTAAAACTTAAGTCTAGTTTAACAATGGATTACAATATGGTATAAATAATATATGGTCTAAAGTGGGTCGTTTGAGATCCTCTACTCGGTTCAGGCTGAACTGAACTCAAACTACTGAACTGATCTACTTAACTGTTGAGAGAATGATACATTAGTATTTACATCAATTGCATATCAATGAAAATCTTAAATAAATATATCATATGAAAAATTTCGTTAGTTCATGTTTTGTTTTTCAAATGACAGCATTCTGTTTCATAAGATTAGAAGGAGAGCAAAAAAATGCATCAGATACATTTTGCATTTTTAAAAACATGTTACTGTCAACGAAAATATTAAATGTATAATGAGAAGCCAACCATTCTGCATATATAAGTGGTCAAGAAATACTGAAATTTGAATTTTCTGTAAAATACGTTATACCATGGCTTCTTTTCCTAAATGCATCTTAATTAACACTAAAAAAAGTAATTTCACCTAGATTTTCTAGAATCACTCAAGAGACTTCTAGTAGAATAGTCTAGAACAATGTAGAAAGAAACTATAGAAAATTGAGTAACGGTCGAAAATAGTACAGACAACCTTAGAATAGTATAATAAATTCATTCCATTACTTTCAATTGGTGCCGCCTAAAATTTCAAAACAAATCGGCATAAAAAATACATATGAAGGATTTTCAAAATTTAGAGTAATAAAGAGGAACTTAGCAATAATGCAACAGAAGAACACGTATTGACATAAAAGGCTGGTATTACTAGCTGTAAGTAGATATATCTTCGTCTTTTTTTGTAAATATAGTTCTTGTGCTAAAATTGCAATTAATTATTCGTAAAACTGTACAACTCGCTGCATGTTTATCTCTAAATTGAAAAAATATCGAATTTCCGGCAAGAAAGAGTAATGGTTTAACAGTTTATTTACTATTTGAAACTTCTTATAAATGCTACTCTCATAGAAGAATATATAAAGAATGATTGATCAAATTGGCTCAATCAGTTTTTGTAAACACCAAAACAAAAGCGTTTTCGCAGAACGAACGAAGTTATACTGATTTTAATTTAAAACATATCTTCAAAGTTTCCTTCTATAGTAGATTAATGAAAAATAAACATTTCTTACAGTAACTATAATAAAGGAGTACATATCTAAAGAAAATTGTTTTTGAAATATTAGTAAATTAATTTGGCACGTGTCAAATCGTCTATTTCCCACATATGAAGAGAAATCGAATCTAAAAACCAAGATAAGCATCGAATGGTTCTTATGAAATTTATTGTTTTTTTTTAAACTTATCAATTGTTTTGCTTCTTACTTCTTCGAATTTAAGAATGCTTTGTTTTACGTTCTTAAAGAAAACAATTCTTGACGTCAGGTAACCTCAAATTTTAACTAATAGCACTTCATCCTCTTAATAGTCGGTCCCGAAAAATATTTGCCAAATATTCTTTCAGAAGTCTGTTACTATAAAAACCATTTTGCTGGTAGCAAGTGTTACTGTATTTTATCATAGCTCTGTCATTGAAAATGATCGTCGGGAGAGAAAAGAGGAGCACTTATATAGTTGCTCAGCAATTCAGTCTACGTATTTACATATATAACAAGAAAAGAATTATCACAAGAACCCGCTTGGCTTCGATCAATGCGGTGTAACCAAGTACAAGATGGAAAACTGCTTGGCGATGACACCACAAATTAATACCCTAACAAAGAGACTGTCAAATTGCGCTTCTGTTGAGAAAGATACCTCGACCAGAGAACAACCATCCCAAGTCGGCACAACGTGGATAAGTTATCAAGGTGACTAAGATAATAGTAATATTTTAGTCACCTTGATGACTCAATTAACAAGATAATACCAAGAATTTAATTCAGTTAAAAATTTAGATGGTAAAAAATAACGACAAGCAAAAGAAAAGTTCAGCTAATGTATTATCTTCAACTAAACAATGAGCTGATACTTTTCCAATTGAAAAAGGACATAGAACAAACATCATGTTATAAAACTATAAACACAAACCGAAGGTAATATTTTGTGTGATAACGTGGCCAAAAGCATCTAAAATTCCCACAAAGGATGTGTTGGTTAATATATACAGCAAAACAAATGTCCTTTATTAACTATTAGGTCATTATTGATGGACCATATGAGTCAAGAAAAAGAAAATGTTTTCTAGCATAGAAACGAGTAATTATTACTGGAGTCATTCTAGCATTCAAATTTCAGCAAATATTTGAGCAAATAGAATCAAATTTAAACCAATCTATAATCAGTATTGATTAGTAACATCAATCGTAGGGGTTCTGCCTGATATACTATATTACTACATTTCGTCTGCTAGTACTATGACATTACTTAAACACTTTCTTTTAGAGCCACTATTGGAAAAGTACTTCATAAATCCATATACTGAGCACATTGCAGCAGAAGTAGATTAGCATGCTTTATAATTCCGCCGAAATTCATCCGCTGCGACATTTAAAATTCTCATCTATCAGAAATAATGCACGATGAGATATGAACGATACAATTCTGCGCATTTACGCAACGAAAAACCACCGAGCAACGGATGTAGCGGTGAAGGTACCGAAAGAAAAAAATTAAACAATACACGGAAAAAATTGAGGAACAGTAAACCAAGTGGCTTTTACGACTTAAAAAATTAATGAAATTCCTGGGGAGTAATAAAAACCTCATTTGCGTTTTTGCAAAATGCAAGAGAGCACATATACATAATTGCAGCATAATTATTTTAAAATACAATGTTTCCCCGTTTCTTCTAATTAGTTTTGTAGATCCGTCTGTCGAGAGTCCAATTTTAAAAGAGCCACCACACATTTCCTCTTGTAATTTTCATACATTTCGCCGGCACCTTTTTTAAAAACCCCGCTGCTTCCACTCGCGGCGTACCCGCTTGTATGTTTCTGTGTGCGTTGTGTGTATGCGTGTACGAGTATGTCGGTGTATACAACACGGCTTTAAAAATTAATTTGCATCTCCGCTAATTAGCCTACCTTTTATATTGTTCCGTGTTTACTCTGGCATACTTTAAATAAAAACGTAATGGTTTTATGTGACTCGAGTATTCCCTACACGTTTAAACTATCTAATTGCCTGCAAGATGCGGACGTACGAATTACCTCCTTTCTTTTACCGCAGAAATTACCACCCAAATTAAAAGGGTTCGCAATTCAAATGCGCCATCAAATGATTCATTTTTTGAGGTAGCCTTAGCAACTTTACTACTTGAGTGTAAAGACAAACATGGCGCTATTTAGTGCGAGATTCAACAATCCAACAAAGATTCTTTGTAAAAAGTTATGTAATATGTTCCACTAATTGCACTAGTGCTTCTCATCCAGGTTAAATTGCGAAAATACAAATAACTGCAGTAGATCTGAAAAGTATAATGCGGAAACATTCACATAAACTTAGTAAAGCGAAAAATAACTGATACAAGAGAATAGGGGTTTACCGGAGTAAAATGTAGATGTAAAAACAAAATTTGCAGATTGAGATAGTAACAGCGGAAGTTGTATTAAGAAGAAGAAAATAGATAAGAATTAAAGACTAGGTATAGGATGGAAAAATGTAAGATATAAACAAATCGAAGCAATGATTATATGGAATTGAGCAGTGAAAATGTCTGCTGTAGTACAATATGTAAAACTACGTCGCTGTGATTAGCAATTAAGATGTACAATCTTAAGATTCACCTGGTATGAAAGCACACGGTAATCTACGAGACATAAAGGCTTGAAAGGACAATAACAATAAAATGTTAAAGGTCTTGGAGTGAGTCAAAGCGTATTTTCTAGATTTTGGAATTGCTTTTTAGAAACTGGAAATGTTCAACTATGACAAGATTGTGCGCATTACAGGTTTAATTCTTCTATGTATATAACGTTGAGATATTCGGTAAGATTCAGCTTCAGCTCATTGTTCTTATATTACTCAGTTTCATGGTAACAAAGCTGAATCATTTGCTCCAGATATCAGATCGGTTAAGCACCAACGCAGGGCAAATAAATGATTTCAGTAGATTTTCCCTCCGAAAAGAAGCAGGCACAGGAATATTCATTTGTATCGTAGAGTTAAGTATGGTGATCGAAGCGGCGAGAGAATTATACATGTTAGCATAAAACTGCTCGAAACCACGCTGATGACGCCGGGAAGGCAGAAACATGTCCGTGTGTTAGCGTTTTATGTCTCACATGTCTTTCTCGTGAATTGATTTCACTAATACCATGAGAAAGCAGTATTTACAGCGTTTTCTTATGTTGGTGTTATTTTTTAGCCATTCTTTTAGATGTGTTTTAAATACTCCAACTTGATGTGCTTTAGATGGTATTTATAGCAATAGATGTTGACTACTACTTCCTGTTTGTTTCTGCAGCTCTTGTCGGAGTGATATAATTTACTTTTGAAGATAATACTATATACGCGGTATTCCGAGAGATGTGTATCTACCCAGAACTGTATAAAACAAATAGAAAATCTCCAATATGTCCAGAAAGTAATTTCCGTTTCAGATCTTCCTCCTGTCACCGCTAGCATCGCAGCTTCATACAAACACGCCAGCTACCTTGCCCCTCTAACAATAGATCGACACCATTTTAATTGGCCATTGTGTTTGCTTCGTAGTATTTATAATATTCAATAAAATTCAAAATGCTCTGAGGTTCAATTTGTTTTTCATTTCCTAAATGCCAGCAGTTTAAGACCTATTGAAATTCACCGTAAAATTTATGAAATTTATGGGCCCATCATTTGGTTCGTGGTTCTGAAGGAAAGAAAAATTTTACGATGAAGAACGGTATGGATACACATTATTACTTACAAATGATTTGATTCGTGATTTTGAAGGAAAGAAAAAATGAGATTTACCATACCATAGCTCTCAATGGACTTTCCTCAAATGTCGCGTCAAGATCCTGAAGAAGAAGATCCTGTCTGAAAAATTGAACTACCCAAAACTGTTCCCTATTGCGCAATATTAAAAAACTAAAACACACAAGACAAATTCACAAACGACGTTCAGCCACGATATTGTTCTCGTTCACGACAATGACTACTCACAGATTCGAAACGTAGCAAAACAGCTATTGTAGGGCTTTGTCTGGAATGAAATTGTTTACCCGTCTTATAGTCCAGTATCTAGTCGTTGTCATGTCTTTAGACCTTAAGTCCTTCCTTTCTCGGCAGCAGTTGACGAGGTAAAAGAAACTGTCACAATATGGTTAACACCGTTGATAGAATCCTTCTATGCGGTAGGGATGCAGAGATTTCTTGTATTAGAGCAAGTAATTTTGTTAGTAACAAAACAACCATGCTTGGGAATGAAGATCCTGACGTAATTAGTAAGACGCCTCTATAATCCATTTTAAAGCATCATTTTCACGTTTTGGAGTACAATAATTAACTCTCTGTAGCCAATGTGGTTTTGAGTAATCTTAACTATGAAAGGGTCTTCAATTATTCTATGCATTCCAGTGAATTCCTATCACCTTTCTGACATGGAAATACGCCATAGAAAGCTTCGTACATCTCTTACAAAAAGTTAAGCACTTTGGAATTTTATTATCCATCATGAACTATGCAGCCTAATATTTATATCTCTTCAGTAATTTCTCTTCGAATTGTTTATTTACCAGAGAATCAGCGAGTTATTTTTCAGTTTCCTTCGTTAAAAATAAATTGATATTAGATATGCTACAGCAAAAAAGAACCTTTCAAATATTCCGAAGTTTACTTGGGCTTCCATAAGAAACGTTGAATTGCGGTAATTGGATCTCTCCAAAAAAGTTGCAAAAAAAAATAGAAATATTCAAATTTTATATTAGAATGGATCTGAAATGATGTTGCTTTTTTAGTATAATTGTTATCAATAGAGACCGGATTATATGCAAAGTGCATATATTCGAGTTTATTTATATATTATATTTTACGTCTATGTGTAGATGTCTTACACTGATTGAAGTTAATTAATGCTAATTAACTTTAATAAGTGTAATACACATATAGACGTTAAATATAATAAATAAATAAAATCAAATATATTCACTTTGCATATAATCCGGTCTCTAGTTATTAACATTAGTAGCTAGTCTCTTTCTCTTGCACTTTGTGTACGGTCAATATCTCATATCTCAATAATCCTAACAAACCTTTAAGCAGATTAATTGTCTCTGGAAGAGGAAAACTTTTAGTAACAGAAATTAGGTTTGGATAGAATTTTACTCCGTGTTTGGTAACATGTTCAAAGTGCGGTATTTCTTTTCTGAAATACTCTAATTTGTTAGGTTGAATGTTAAAATTAGTTTGTTCTAATCTTCGAAAACAAAAGATCTAAAGGTTCTTATAAAAATAAAAAACTAATTACACCGAACAAATATACCAAACTATTCTCATTTTGAATAACACGGAGTATGTTATCCATAACACGCTAAGAGGCTGTGGGGGCGTTTTTCGAAGCAAAAATTCGTAGTGGGCATTTTCGATATAGGATTCAATTTTCGATATATCAGTTTTATCAGGTACATAACTTGATGATAGTCAATTGCTAGATTTAATATCGAATTAATATATTTCTTCTAGGCGTGACTGATCATAAGAAGTGCAAAGGAAGATTCTGTGAATCATTTATTTACAACTTCGACTTAAGGAATACCATCTAGTACTAAAAAACAATTTGTATGATTTAACCGGACCTGTAATTTCAATTTTGAACCATTACTTTACACTCTTATTGTTACTAAATAGTCTTAGCAGAATGCCCAGTACAGAAACAAAGATTTTACAAAGTCTCTTAATGGAAACAATGGTGTTTTCCTTCAAAATAAATGGCGGATTAGGGAACCATATTGTTCGCCTTATATTTTCTTTTTTAATTCTATTGAGATAGGGTTGACTCAAAATTATTATCAATCTCTGATCTTATAAATTATTAATTTCCTGAGCAATATTTCAGCAAACCGACAATTATTATGCTTGAAAAGTATCCAAAACTATTCAGCTTGTCACGATTGTTAAGCCATTCATTTATCCTCTTCAATACATTTGGTAGTTCAATCCTGCATTATGCCTTTTCGGCCGTATAGTAGGTATGTCCTCGCGTAATATCGACATTTCTGTCCCTTTTTTTGTACGAATTTTCTATTGAAAGCAATCGGGCGTCCCTAATGCACACTCCGCAATTACGTCCTAATTACGCGTAACGTGAAGAAAGGAGCACACACACACATACGCATACACATGCCGATACACAGTCAAATGGCAATTAGTGAATCGATGCCTCGCACCGGTGTATAAGAGTGGATAAATGGGTATCTGGTCGACTGAGATCATACGTGAACGTCACATGTCTCATCTCTCATAGAGCCAGGATAGCGCTCTTCGTCGTATAATTGGCTTGTCACCTAATGATTTCTGATTTATTACGTTGCTCAGCGTTGCGTTAATCAAACGAACCACACCTGGCTCGCCGATCCTAATAGGAGAACTTCTACGTCGCCTTCGTTTGTCAAAGGCCATGGAAACGGTGGAAAAATGCTTTGTTTATTATCTGTCGAGGTCACGCATTCCTTTTGGCGCGACGGGCCGAGATGCAGTCAAAGTCGTTTGTCACCTATAAATAATCTCGGTGGAAATAATAATTGTAAATGTATAGTTAAACATTTCCCTTTTGCACTAGCAACATTAAGTTCGCTGATTATACGACTAAAACGAATAACTTTAACCGCACTCTTGCAACTTGACAAAATAGGGTAATGAGCTTTAATCAATTAGCCAAATACTAACTTTCGAAAATTTAAATCTTGCCGGAGAAACAATTTTTTTCATTAAGAGGCACAGCAGGAACTAAAATTTATTGGCATTTGTTAAGTACATTTTTTGCAATTAGTTGATATTCCTACAGCCTATTTGTAGTGACAGTTCATTGCTATCACTCTAAGAAACCCAGTATTACTGTTAACTGTAAAATAACTGTAAAAAGGTGCATAGTATTATAATAATTATTATTATTTATTACCAAACAACATATATACAGGATAATCGTACATCATATAAGAATAAGTGTACAGTACTAAAAGAAAACAATAGCAAACGAAAATGCAAAAATTCCTTAAACAACAGAAAATTTCTCAACCAGAAGTTGCCTCAAAGCGTTGATGGTAATTTTAACCAAACCAAATCTAGATACATATACATTAACAGTGTTGCATATTGACATAATTGGTGACTGAGAATGGTAACGCACGTTAGCGACGAGAAGATAAAAAGTTAATCTATTCTTACTGTTAAGTTATCGTTACTGTTTTTGTTTGTCCATATTCTCTTTTCTTTTCACAGGTATCGCAGTAAACTCAAGACCACACAAATTAATAATTTATTCGGAATACTGCGTTCCGAATTATACAACCTTGCAGTCGTTATCTCTTCTTGTCATTGAGACAAAGTTCTTTCAAATTTGTCGTAAAGTTGCAATAAACAGTACATATTATTGCTGAACAATCATGTTTGGATTATTTTTTGTTCATATCTTGCAGTTGTGTGTGTTGATAACCCTTTTCAAATTAAAATGTGCTTCATCTGTCCAAAACGTTTTTCTAGTAATTGAGCGTCGCGATGTATTTCCTTTCCAATATTCTCTAAAACGAAAGTCATGCGAATCTGCTTATACTATTCTGTACATTCAGAGCACATTTGCATTCTATACACGCAAAGTTACCTTCTCAAAATTCACCACAATGAATAACTCGTCTCCAAACGTCTTGAAACTTTATTATGCAAAGTTTTCATAAGTTCTGAATTTTTGCAAAACTAGAGCTGAGCTGACTTCGTTTTCTATTAACTTTGGATTGCCCAATCAATTCTTACCGCTAACTCTACCAGTTTCTCTCTACCTTTTTGCGAGAGTTGATCAGTTTACGAGGGCAAGGTCATTTAATTCATGTTTTTGATGCATCAATATGCTGTATGTTGAATTCGTAGTAGCACTGAAGAAGGCGCCAATACGAACTTCGGGCGGCAAAATCATTTCAACAAGTATCAATTGAAAATTGCTTCCAGTACTTAAAACTGCAGAGTGATACTTATTTTAAAATTAGAACGAAAAGTCACCATAACAACATACATTAAACTAATATGTATATGGAAAAAAATCCCAAATCCTCTAGACTCTAATGATATCTATATGGAAACAAACAGTTAATATGTACAAAAGATAGAGCCCCTTAATAACCTTACATTTAAATTAAAATATTTTAGTATTTGTAAAAGATATTTGTGCCTCACATTAAAAATGACAGCAGCGGAGTATACTATATAAGATATTATAACCCATCATTTATAATGCCTTGAATATTTTACTAGGACCACAGTTTCCTCTAATGACATCACATAGTATTCTTAGTAAACTGGTTAGAAAATTATCGCATTCATCCGAATTCATTATCATTATCGCCACTTTGTTGTGAATTTACAGAAGAATGAAAATAGTTTTATGATTTGCGGAATTACCAGAGAAACCTATTGCAGCATCTTGGTAAAAGATGCTGAGATCTTGCTACTTAGACCTAAAGCTCGTTTTATAGTTAATTGTAAGTAACAACTATTTCGAATTTACAAATTTCATCTACTCGTTTTAAATTATTTAATAAATTAAAATATGTAAAATACGAAACCTACTTAACATCGTTATAACCGCTAATACAATGAATAAGCATACACCAAGATGTCGTTTTCTGAAAATTAAATGTGCTAATGCTTAAATTTAAATCATAAAAATCGGAAACTTCAAGGGTAGTTTGGTTGTTTGTGTATTAGCAATAATCACACACTAGTGTTCTTGAGATGATACTATACGATAACTGATTTTGCTGTACAATTTGCTGTAGTAACTTTTTAATATTTCCGTCCACCATGCTTTGAATAAAGTTGGTAGGTTTAACGGTAACTACGAGGGATGTTCGATTACTAAGATATATTTGTGAGCTAAAGACAGACTACTTTATTTATAGAAATCAAACATATACTAAGTAAAAGCGCATACTATTAGCTAGTTTTCAGCATAATCACCGCCAATGTTAAGGCACTTATCTCATCGATGCTCAAGCTTCTGTACATCCTTTTCGTTAGAGATGCGAATCAAATTTTTAAAATCCTGCCAAATGAGCTTTCAACGGCCCAAACAAATAAAAAATCAGAAGAAGCCTGAGCTATGGGGCGGATGGACAATAACTTCCCAATTATATTGAGGCTTTCGTCTGATTTGATACATGCGGCCTTGCATTGTCATGCAACAGCCTGAATCCATTCGTTAACCTTCCTCTTCGCTTCTATCGGATGGTAATAGTCACCTATGCAGCACACATGCGTATCTAAAATGCATGCAAGTCTCAAACTAATCGAAGCGACGTACGGTGTGCGCCGTTCAAACGTAGCTTTGGAACCGGACATCCCTCGTATATATCATTACTGGCTATAAAAAAGTGATAACGTGCTGCATCTGCTCAGACTCTACAAGAGTTTCAAATATCCGCTCCTAGTCCTAATATATAAAATTCACGGAGTGCATTACAGTTACGTATCATTGTGAGTTCGAATAAACCTTAGGACCATTGTAGATGAAGATTAGTGGCAATTTATATATCAAAATGAGAATTTACCTTTAGCCTAAATCATCTCGCCACGAAAACCAGTCTCATCCGACAAGGTTGGTAGAGACAACAAATAATTAAGGCCACAAGGCCCTTATTCCTAAATAATTGTATGCAGGCATAGCCACATATAATCTTGTAAGAATAACTTAACCCTTATTATTTACACATTTTTAGATATTCAAATAAATTTCACTGTAAACACAAATTTGTCTTATCTAAAATTAATTCAGCGATGACATCTGGTTTATATCATATACATATTTTAATAGTGCGGGAGTGGCACACTAGATGTAGGAAATCTAAACAAAATTCAAAATGTCGAATTGATTTTCATACATTCATCCAATTTATTAGATTAAATACCCGAATGGTGACTTTAATAATAGTAAATTTTATTACTACGTTCTATTATTGAATGTAAATATGGTTACGCCCATCCTTTTCTATTCTGCAAATCACATTCCATATGCACCGTCCGTAATTACTGAAAATACTTTGGTATGGTAAATTTAAAATTCATATACTGAGGAATTTAATTTCGGAATATAATAGTAGGAACAGAATGAAAAATATATGTGGGATATATTGTAACAAGGTTTCTCTAATAATGAAATGAATGTGATCATTCAATTAAAACTCGAAAAAATATCTGTGTTATAATTAGGTAGTCCCGACTACGGTATAATAAAACATAACTTTTCTGTTGGCTATGGATATTTTACAATGTATCCAAATTCATCAATTCAACTTTACCTTCTTGCAATATCTGGTTAAGTTAAATTGAAAAATACTTACAATAAATTTTAATACCAATAATCTACTCGTTTGTAATTATCTCTAACGCTTAACAATTGTTGGCTTTAAATAGTAAAAACAAACGTATTGCAATGATATAAATTGTTGCCTTTTATTTACCAATGAATTTCTTCTAAAATTTTACTAGATCACCTATTGCAGATATTTTTTTCGTCACTGTTTGGTGCACGCCGTTATTTTTTATTTTGGTTGATGTTAGAAGTTGGAGGCGAAGTACCGTCAGTACTCTCTCTTTATGAAATTTTAAACACAGATATTCAATTTGTGCAGGTTTCTTTCAAAACTTTTACAGATATCTACTTTGGGTATCCTTTAATAACCAATTACTCACAATTTGTCTTGTTTAAAAAAAAAGTCCCTTCAACAACACTTGCAGAAGAGACGTAAACTTTTATCATTTATCATTCAGCTTTTCGTAACCATATTTTTTTATATAAATAAATATTTCAGAACTTCATCCTTAAAATACGTTTAATATATTGTACTCACATATTTCAATTACATTGTATAAATATGCATTATTCCGAAATTATACTTATAATCTTCAAAATTTCTCGTATGATGAAAGGATGGCACAACTGGCAACATTTTCCTTTATAATCTCACACAGATCAAGTATGTGTGTACTGTGCGGCCTACCATATAGACGAAGAAATTCGTTGCTATGGATATAAAACAAAACCAACCGATCAAGATCGTGTCAAAAGTCAGACATGTTGACATCGTGGGAAAGAATAATTAATTATTTTCTCATATAACTCCTTAATTTTATAGATATCTCCGTTTATATCCAATAATAAAGTATATCAGTTGATACTAAGTATAATATCCGGAAGTTCCGGAGACATACTTTGGAAGCCGAAGACCAGTCCATCTTAAAGGCGAGAAATCACGTGTGATTTCAAAGATTACAGACGTCGAATCTTCTTAGGTTCTTCATCATTTTTGTTTCGTAAGTTAATTAGAATATTTAAAGTTCAGCTAGTCGGGGATTGCCTTAGGTTTTCCGTAAAAAAACATATTTTTTTTGTAAAAAAGCGGTATATATTTATTATTTTATCAATTTATTTATTTTCTCAACTTTACATTTGGTATTTTAATCTAGGAAACATTATCACTTAATTTTAAAACAAATAAATCAAAGTTTTAAATCAAAGAACACAGTTAAAAAAAAATTAACCAGCCTGAAATTTTCCACCACAATATATATATGGCTGGACAGGGATTTTGATAGTATTAGTGCTGCTTCGATAGCACAAAATCCTTTCTTAAAAATTTAAAACAATTACGTGATTCCAAACACTTTCTTTATTAATGTTGTTGTCTACATTCGGTTTTAAATTAATAGAATAATGTATTTGATTTACATTTGAAGAGCATTATGTTATTATTACAACAAACTTGTCATTTTTACTAAACACATTCAAACATTAAAAATAAGAATGGTGTTATTTTCTGAGCATTCTTTTAGATGTGTTTTACATTCAAACATTCACCTTCCAAAATATATTTTATCAAGGGCTCCTTTTTACGTTTAGTGGACACATGAAAAATTGCATTTAATGAAATGTTTTCCGGACACGATAAATAAGTCAAATTCGGTAGATCGTTATAAAAGATTGGTGTAAAAATAATTTAATACAAATCAAACAAAAATGTCCCGTTGTCACGAACGCGCCCGTCGTTGGATGCATATTTTATAAGCGCGTGTTCCGCTAGGGCTACGGATAATAATACGCCCGTAAAATAAATACACCGTGCGCAATTCACAGGTGATTTTCCATGGGAAATCGTGGTCTGTTCCTAGCACTAATAGCTGGGATCCGTCGATAAATATTTTATCTCCGCCCCATAAGTTATATCTTGTCTTTCGAAACCTTTTCTACGAATTGAAACCGCCATAGATCGTGTTTATAACTGAAGATTGTTTTAAAAGCGGAAGTACGGTTCACTGACTGCTATTGAATGAGGTGTCTTATACGATGACTTTGTTCTAAGATTGACAACTTCGTCTATAACTTGTATATTTAAAATGGCAAAGAATCTCTTCGAATATAATTTCTTTCTTTTGTTTTCTTCAGAAGTTCTTTTCTATTCCGTATTAAATAAATTATTTATTAGAATTAACAAAAATAACCACTGTCTGTTACTCCATATACAGAACGATTGCTGGGATGGTTAATATCGTGGTACAAGCCGAAAATTTGTTCCACTTTCTTAAATTAGAATACCACACAGAAGATACATTTAAGAAATCTTGTACAGCGTTTAAATGAAAACAATATAATACTGATAAGTTGCTTTTATTTACACAGTAGCAATAAAAATAGAGCCCGGCTAAGTTTAGTGTACGCTACAGTACTCAACCAGACCCCACAAAATATACAGAACAAAATCTTTAGAAAACCAACGAACAGCAATTACAAACGCAAACAATATCACTATAACATAGAATAAAATTTGTTAAATAGTAGGTAAAGTAACAAATATGTATGTCCATCGAGAAGAAAAAAGAGAAATGAAGACGCAAGCTGCCACATCTCATTGCAAAGAAAGCAGAAGAGTTATAATAGTTAAACTATACCATCTGTCTACATTACACAATTTAATTATTAAAAGTTGCACTTTTCCAGCAATTTGGAAAACTAGTAAAGTAGTGCTACTGTTTGAAGGAGGTGATAGGGCTAATATTGTCAACTACATATCTATAAACATTTTTGCGAACTTTGGAAAAGTACTTGAACATATTTTAGATAACAATATTTACTTTAATATTAAACCATTTTTGTCAATCCATCAGCACGGACTTATGCAGGGCAGATTCACTGTAACGAACTTGGCAAATATCACCGAATATATATCTGTAGCATTGGACTAGCAAGGACAGGTCGATGTGGTCTATACTGACTTTGCTAAAACATTTGATCGCATTAACCACAATTTACTTAGTGTTATTTAATGAATCTTTTTAGATAAAGCCGCTAAATGTTGAATTATGTCAAAAACAACCAAAACATAAAACTCTGATAAAAAAATTACTTACATACGTTCTATTACAACCACTTCATCAAATCACAGTAACCATTTCAGATCATTTTTGGTTTTGCTTAAACAAACAGTGCACTTTTGTTTCTCACTTATATTCAAAATATTAAACCAGTACCTACTGAATTTAGTAGTCAGGATTTAAATAAAACAGAAATAGGGTAACTACTTATGCTTACCATAGTGTGGTCTTTAAGATTTTGCTAATAAGTATGTGTGAATGTATAGTTCTAATATGACAGCACAATTGCTGATGCTAATTGATTCTCATGAACATTCTTATATACATTCGCTTTATCGTTTTTCATCAGTTAGTCCGAGAAAACTCTAGACAAAATTGTTCTCTTACCACGTTTTTTAGAAATTAAAGCGAGCACCTTTTAATTTACCAGACGAATATCTATAGTTAACTTCATTTCTAACTTGCAACCTTTAATTTGCAACATGACTTATTACAAATACTCGTAATTGTAACTTATAAAATTTCGTGAAACGTTCCTCAGATAACAAGCGTACATAAAAAATTGTAACTCTTTATTTCTTTCGAAATAACATCACGCTTGGCGTTTTGTTTTCAAATTAAAAGCGTTTGTTGTATCATTGTGTTTGAATTAATCAGTTGTTTGACGACTTGTAATGACTTTTGGGTGGAATTTTCTGTGTCCTACTAGAATAGAAAGACGTTTAGTGCTAAACAAGAAAGAAGTACAAAATTTCTAAGTAATGCAAAGAAAATTAACAGTTTCAAAGGATATTTGGCTGGAATGGTTCACAACTAACTCTAGTATATGAGATTAATACTTACTTTCCGCATTCAACGTCATTTTTCCCTTATCTAGACATATGTGCACGATATAAAGAACACAGGCAATCCAGAGACAAACACAAGCTTCTTTTAGAAATAGTACGCCTGCTTACCATTAAAAAATGCAAAGTTGGTTACCTTAGCAGTTAAAGCAAAACATATCTTAAAAGAAAAGATGGAAGTACGAGAGGAAATCAATAAATAGGTCACAAAAGCTATTATAAAAATAATTGGTTCCTCTTGTTGAACATCGTTATTACCCTTGAAATGCTTACCGCCAAGATGCTTTTAAGTGGACCAAATAGATGATAGTTGCTTGGAGCTAGGTCGGGATTGTAACCCAGATGTTCAAGAAGTTCCCACCCTAATTCTGCAATTCTCGCCTGAATCAAGTGGGCCCAAACTCTACGATATGGTTCAGCAGTCACGGTCGCACTTCTATTCTAGAAACAGGGTAGACGCACTCCTTCAGAATTCCAGGGCGCGGTAAGCATAACCTTACCAGCTAAGGCCACAACCTTGAATTTCTTTGTTGACGGTGAAGTAGGATATTTCCACTGCATTGAAGCATGCTTTGTTCCAGGCTGGTGCTGGTGCACCCATGACTCATCATCAGTAGCAATCCTGTTGAGCATGTCCTATCTTTTCTCTGTCCACCGAGAGAGGTGTTGGAAAGACAAGCCCATTGGAATCGTTCTGTGATCCTCAGTCCGTTGTCTAGGTACCCACCGTGGGCAAACTTTTCGAAAATTCGAAACGATCGTGCATCAGTTCGTACGCTAAACCATGGCAGCACGCTATCATGGTTGTTATGCTGTCCATTGTTTCCCGCTTGTCAATTCGAATCATCTTTTCCAGCCATCGAAGTGTTGTATTTGTCGCAATCTGAACAGGGCAACCACTTGACCGCTAATCGCCAATAACTTTCGAACACCCTTAAGAGAATTTCTCGACCCAGTTATACAGGGATTTACGCGACAAACACTACTTGTCGTAAACATGAGATATTTTCTTATGACTATCTTTTGCAGGAAGCCCTTTTGACCAGAAAAAAAGCACAACAGCACGCTGCTCTTCCTTAGTACACTCTTCAAGCACTGTCGCCATTTTAATACTGCTTACGTACGTGAGCGGCAACTGTCACTTGAATATCATAAAGCTGAATTGTGCTGACACCTAGTGATATATAGTTCACTGCTACTTTCAGCTTTTGTAACATATTTAATGCCTTTCCCTCGTATATATGTAGTACAATAAACTAAAACAGTTTTTTTAGAAATTGTTTAGGTAAAACCACTAAATTTTATAATGTGGACAATTTGCATTTATTGGATTCTCGCAATTTCTCCACTAATATTTTTATCGTTGTTTTCTTAACACAGTTTAATCCGAAGAATCAAATATTTTCCGGAACACATTTGTCTTTAATCATGCAGAATTACGCCTGAGAAATACAGAAATTTCTGTATTTAAAGACATTTATCTACACATAAAAAATAATTTAAAGAAAAAATAATTTCATCAATAACGTACATAGTCCACTATCGATATTGTAATATGTCACACTTATATGTGGATAGTAGATAGAGGAGAGTGAATAAAACAAGTGCCAACTTGAAAACATTATATCAAGTCATCAAGTTTGTATATAGTATTGTCTAGCAGACGAAAATAAATTTAATACGGAGACATCTTGGAAATAACTTGAACTAAATAATCTCGTAAAAATTACCATATTAAAATTTGTCTCAAATTTTAAAATTGAATTAAATCATCTGATGAAGAAATCGAGCTGATGGCGAACTGTTGGTAATCTTCAAATGTCAAAGGATGCATTTGAAAGTGCTATTCAATAGTTTTATGGAACTTTCAGCATCAAAATTCTGCAACATAACGATGATCCCGGATCACTAACAAAGAAATCAGCGTGCTTGTGTCGATGCAAATATTTATAAAACAAAACCCCAAAATTCTTTCTAATACATTAGATAGGAATTGGCTTATGCGTATACGTTTTTGTAGACTTCCGCGGTCGTTATTTTCCTTTAAAGAAATTAGGATTTCGGGTTTAATCCGCATCGTAATTGGACGAGTTTGCCGATTTCTCGCTCTCAGTTGCATGGAGCCTCATCTGGACTGCTGCATGTCGTATCGCTTCTTACAGCAGCAACTACGACGCTGTTGCGATCCAGTAACTAAATTTCTTTAAAAGAATGATTTAGTTGTAGGTTTGTACATTAAAAAATAAAATTATAAAAGGCGATATATTATAGGGGTTCTCAAATTTTATCAATCCACGGTGCACTTGTAGGTTACTTCCTACTTTATACGGCCACACAAGGCACACTTATGGAACCTCTGTTATAAACAATATTCATTGTGCATTCCAAAAATATTCTTTTCTTTATAATTTATCTCACACGTTTCAAAATTCTTGTCAATAGAAAATTTTCCACCACATTTTGTTAGAACATTATTGTAGTAAAAGAGTATATGCGAAAAAAAATTAAGGCAATTCGATACATTTTTACAGTCAGAATAAAATGTTGTTTTTTCTAATATTTTGTTCAATCTTTTCTGAAGAAATAGGTGTTTCTCTGGCACATGTAAGCTTAAAAGAATACCTAACCATTAAAGTCACAGATTATTGTGTATTTTAAATTACAAAAAAACTGAATTTATTACTTGTACATACTTTTCGCGCCGGTTAATGAAAACATTTCGAAAATATGCGACATTTTATCGGGAATGAGTGATTCTTTCGGGACGGGGAAGTGATTTATGAAATCGCCATAAATCCCCGCCTAAATGGCGGTGTCACACCGCACGATATTAACGTTAATTTGAACGGGGCGCCGCAAATTGTTCAAACCGAACTATAAACAAGCATATGTCCACTTGACAGTGACATATTCACAATGAGTAGCACTTGAAGTGGGCCGATATTGTTCAGCGCAAATGACACCCGGCCCTTGATTAATGATATAGGATGCATTATTCTTGAACGCGCCTTTCATGCGGGCGCGTGAGGTACCGTTTTTGATTGAAATTGGTCCTCGTGCGCTGCACGTCAACGGACACCAACAACAATCGCGGAACAAACAACTATTAAACATATACGAGAGAATGTACATCTAAACGCGTATTGTTCTTTTAAGTAAGCCATTGTACCGAACTTTAAAAAGCGTTTATTCGAATTGCTGGACAAAGTAAAACAAACTTATGGATAGTTGTAGCTTAATATCGCAGTTTAAACGTTAATATACGTTATGTTATTACAAAGATCCGACATTTGAAGTACGTTTATTAATCTGTGAATGAAGCAATATATTTTTCAAGTGACAATCTATACTTAGCACAAAAGTTTAGGAACGAATTGTACACCAACCCTTCAACTACTATTTAAATAACTTGAATCGAACAAACGAGTTTTATGGATGTTACACAATATCTGATAATTTCCGAAAAACTTCTTCTAAAGAACGTCGAAAAACTCAGTTACCATAAACCCAGTGTGATATCCAAATTCTACTCCCTGATATATTGAACATATACATATAATACATGGGCTGTAAAGTCCCGGACCTAACACATAGATGACGCTAGTTTTATTGCAGTCACCTTTCTCTCAGTTAGTACTAACCTTCAAAAGACAGCTATTAAAATTTCATGATATTCTATTCATTAGTTTGTGAGTTATTGTGCTAAGAGTCACGCTACTTTTGTTATTTTCAAAACAATGGATCAAAGACAATTTCGTGTTTTAATTTTACACTGCTTCTTGATGGGAAAAAATACCGTTCAAGCGAAGCAATGGCTTGAAAAGTGTTATGGGGACTCCGCTCCATTAGAAACAACAATAAAACGTTGGTTTGCTGACTTTAAACGTGGTCGTAGAGACACCGATGATGCAGAACGCAGTGGACGTCCAAATGAGGCGGTAACACCAGAAAATATCAAAAAAATCCACAAAATCGTTTTGAATGATCGAAAAGTGAAGTTGCGTGAGTTAGCTGACATCGTAAAGATATCAAAAGAACGTATTGGCTTTATATTGCATGAGAATTGTACTATGAGAAAGCTCTGTTCAAAGTGGGTGCCGCGTTTGCTCACTGTTGACCAAAAACAAGAACGTGTTGATGATTCTGAGCAGTGTTTGGCCATGTTTAAACGTAACAAACCGGAATTTTTTGCGTCGATATGTGACAATGGATGAAACATGGATCCATCACTTCACTCCGGAATCAAAACGATCGTCATCTGAGTAGACAGCAACTGGTGAACCTCGTCCAAAGCGCCCAAGAGCACAACAATCGGCTGGAAAGGTTATGGCCTCGGTATTTTGGGATGTGCGTGGTGTAATATTCATCGACTATCTTGAGAAAGGAAATACCATCAACAGTGAATATTATATAGCGTTATTGGAGCGTTTGAAGGCCGAAATTGCAAAGAAACGACCGCATATAGCAAAGAAAAAATTTTGTTTCATCAGGACAATACACCGTGTCACAAATCAATCAAAACAATGGCAAAACTACATGAATTGAACTTCGAATTGCTCCCACGTCCACCGTATTCGCCAGATTTGGCTCCCAGCGACTGCTGGCTAGCTCGCCGGTAAGAAATTTCGCACGAATGAAGACGTTATCGCTGAAGCTGAGGCCTATTTTGAGGCAAAAGATAAATCGTTCTACAAAAGTGGTATCGAAATGTTAGAGCGGCACTGGAATGATTGCGTTGCTCTTGATGGAGATTATGTTGATGAATAAAGCTAATTTTGAACCAAAGAAAACGTGTTTTCTTTGTTAGGCCCGGGACTTTTCAGCGCATGTGTTATATATAATATTTCATATAGGTGTTTGTTTTATTCTATGTAATGTAATGTAATTCTATGTAATGTACCGTTCACTTTACTAGACCAACAAGCATTTGTCTCATTCTGGAGCAAGTATTCGGATTATAGATTACCAAGTCCGATATCGTTAAGAAACTTTATGCCAACTGTTCGTGACCATGCTGTAAGAAAAATTAAAGCAGAATTGAAAGATAAAAATTGTGGTTATGTGTGGACGACACAACCGATTGGAAGAGTTTTAACCGTCATTCTATACCTTACTTGCTTCCAAAAGAGTTGTAAAATATATTAGCGACGAAAGTGGTGTTGAGGGCATTAAACAAATTTCAAGTTTCAACAACCCAACTTTTATTGTTAGTGAGTGACGGTGCGGCTGCAGTAGATCTCTTAACGAAGAGTGGCAATCTATTAATGTAACATGTAGAATCCATGCGTTAAACCTAGTGGCGCAATCGATTCCTAAATATTATTCACTACTAAATGCTTTAATAGCTCATGCGGAGGCAGTATTTGTAAAGTCCTCAAAACGTATAAAAAGATTTCAGGAACTATGTCTCAAAGTGCCTGAACCACCACAGCCGATTACTACGCATTGGGGAACATGATGAAAGGCTGCGTTTTGCTACTGCTAACGTTGTGATGATAGAAATAAGGTAGTTTTAGAATTCGACACATCAAGAAAAGCTAGAAAAACATCATTAATATTTTGTTAATGATGTTTACTCACACCTATGTCTGGCGGAAGGCGAAAAGAATGAAAGTGTAATACGAAAATTTGAAAGTCGTATTGACAAGGATTTACATTTTCTCATACTAAGACAAATTTGTGAACACTCGCCTTGATACTTGAAACTAGTTAACAATTTGTATATTGATAGGGGCTCCTCCAATATGTATTTTGTTTTCATATTGAAAGGGGCAATATTCGTCGCTCTACAATGATTGCACTGGTATTAAATATATCAAGATGTGTTATCCTCGTGTTCTAAAAGAAAAAAGTATTAGGTAAAGAAACTCTGGATAAATCATGAAGTATACCATTCTTCCTCTTATTTAACGAATTACACTACTGTAGTTAACTTTATTCCTAAGAACAATTCTGTTACATAATGCTATGTAGAAATGGCCACATTTTCTCGAATCGGACCACGTACTTACTTAAATAAGATATTGAAGGAATGAATAGATACTATTTTATAATTTTCCCCGTTTGGATAATAATATAAACAAACTTCCTTTCTTGTTTCTTTCAGTGGCAATGCATTCTGGTTCCTACTACATACTTTACTTACTAATAAGGTTGAAACTACTTTCAGTATTAAAGTCACGTTTGTCTTGCTGTATGTGCACCCACAGTGGGATCCCACACATTTAATTTAAATTATCGTTTCAATAAATCACTTCCCAATATTGTCGAGATATCATTAACCAATAAATTACGAATTAATGAAGCCGTAGCGTATAGTATTGCATTCGTGAATTCTTGACATATATCATTTTTATTTCCGAGAAATATCGTCCGCACTGTGCAATTATTTTTTAATGGGAACATGACTCAATTAAAAATTAATTAACTTACAGATATGCATTTTATTAATTTGCTCATTTTGCCCGTACGGGTGCAGGTTGGTATGCGAGTAGTTGGTACGTGCAGATACTATGCATGCGTATTGATTCCATCCAGGTCTGTTTGACTTTTTTACGGTTTGTTAAATAATATTACAGCTTCATTTTCTGTTCTGTTTAAATAAAAAAAAATGCCGAGTATAGTTAAATTAAAAAATACATACATCACAGTTACTTCTCCGATCATTACAGTCAAAAATACAAAATTCACTTAAAGGTATAAATCTGTAGAAATGCATCTACAGGGTGAAATGTACAGATTTAAAATATTAAAGATCATAGTGGACAGGGCGACGATCATCCACTATTTGCCAATCTTAATCAACTGAAACGCACATGCTTTTGATTTACTGCAATAGTACTAAAGGAAAAGAAAATTTTGAACAAAATCTTTTGAAAATACTTTTGAATTCAAATCAAACTCTTAACTAAGGTAGTCCATGAATCTGCCAAACTGTATTCAAGATTCTGTTTTAATTGCTATAATAATAAAAGATTAACAGCCTCGAGATTAAGTATTTGATGCGAAGATAATTTCAACGTGAGAATTGGATAGAATATAAATTAGTTTTAAAATTGCATAATCTTGATTACAGTGTTTTGTATGGCAGTTTAGATTTTCAAGCGGCAGACATTGAAGTGGAATTACATTCAAGGAATAGTTGATCTGCAGTAAATACCAAGATATCTAGAATAATTGGTACTACAAATCTCAGTAAATCTTTGAATATGACAGAGCAGTGGTTCATTATACTGCAGACCATTTATACTTTTGAAAAAAATGAGAATTAAACAGCGGAAGCAGCTAATCTCTATAGCAATGATAATTGAAGCTAATGCCCGAATAACTAAATCTGGTACTGAAACTACAAAATAAGGCCAACTTAATACTATTTTCATATTTAATTAAGTAAATACAGAAATAGCATATTTAATGAATATAATTCTTGAAATGGATGCATATCCGAATTACTTTCTGGAATAGTGAAAAAAAGAAGAATAGGGAAAAAGAAAAGGCGGGATCTGAAGAGGAGGCAACTTCAGGAGAAAGAAAAGAGGAACCAAGGCAGCACGACAACGCGACGTATAAACCACACTAGACAGAACACCATTTTGGAAGAAAGTCGCCATAACTCGTCGTGCCAACCCCCAGAGGCAAATACCTTCTCAATACTAACTCTTGTTTTAAATATATTTTCTGGAAATATATTCTGTTAGAAACTTTCACAACGTCGACACTACCCCATATTTTCTTTGCGACATTTCCTGTTGTCTTTATTACTGATTTTTTTATAAAATTATGCCATGCTTTATCAGTGAAATTGTCTAAACAGTTTGGTTTAATGCTTTAATAGTAATATTAACTCTAAAATATACTGTACTTACTCAGTAAAATTGTAGTAATTTCACGTAATAAGTACTTAAAATTTTACCATCTTTGGAGAAATTTACTTTCCACTTCTTAAGGTTGTACTATAAAAAGAAAACACAGTAAATTTACTTAATGAAAATCTCCGGAGAAAGCTAAATTATTTTAAGAAATTTTGGTTTCTGCGGCTGAAGCCTCGTCGTAGTTGCATGAGTCTACCGACTTTTCGCTCTCAGTTGCATGGAGCTTCGTTTGGACTGCTGCATGCCGTAACGCTTCTGTCAGAAAAAGTACAAGCGACCGAGAACGAAACATTGGTAGACTCGTGCAGAAAGAAAGAAGCCTATAACAGCAAAACTAAATTCTATTCATGACTATACGAAATTACAATAATTTAACCCATTCAACAATTAACTTTCAGTGCTGTCATCCTACATTTTATCATTTCGTAAATTTTCTGATGGTTTTTACCAAATTCTGTATGGCAAAAGCAATAATTTGCTGCCAAACGCCTTTGTTAGCAAACTTCACTAAATATTTACCATTTATGTATAGTTGAAGTTTACAGTGCAAGAGAAATAGCCTATATTACAGCAAACTGGTAACTCATATCTCTTCTCACTTCGTTTTAGCATTTCTTGCTTCTCTTTCTTACCTCCTTCCCACCTTCTAGAACCAAGACACTACAGGCTTCACCGCTTGCAGTAGTGTTTTTCCTTTAAGAAACTTTTGGACATAAGGGGGTAAACGTATCTAATATAAAAAATTTAAAACAATAATTCGCCTAATCCTTCAACTTTGAAAGCTTTCCCCACCATTATGTAGATGCTACCTTAATTATGTATATCACATAAGGAGGAACTAAAGACTATTGCTAGCCAATAAATCACCTAAATTCCTTTTTGCTGTAGCCGCTCTTTTACCAACCTAGTTTTTATCGCATTCTCTTGGTAAAAGGCCTAGTATCATCTGGCATTTGTTTTCCAATTGCTACCAGAACTTCCAATGTAGCGATTCAGTATATTGGGAATTTATGTAATAACTAAAATCTGCCCACATTTTAACACTTCCTTCATCATAATTACTGATCGTGACAATTTACTTTTCCTTGCAAAAGTCTTTGCCAACGTTGTTTAAGTTCATCAGACACGCCAAAATTTAAATTTTTCTCGTCTGAAAAATTGCATTTGTCCATTTTATTTCCCAGTTCATGTGAGTTCTGACAAAGTCTAGCCTATGGGTAATTCTAAACAGTTTTGTCTATTTCTATCGCCCATTTGCTATAAAGATCTATAAAGTGCACATTTTTGCTGTTATGGTACCAAGTTTATTTCTAATTTGTTTGGATGTGAATTTTCAGGATACTACAAGTAATGTAGCCACTTCTGGAAAATCTTGGATTTACTCTTTTGTGCTTTTCATTTGTTGCTTAACTACAAAATTGAACACCTTTCGATGAGATCTATGATCTCTACCGGAGTAAATTATTCCAGTATTTATAAATGTTTGGTTAGACTTTCTCTACAGTTGTAAGTATAGTTCCTCCCACCAGATTAACAAGGCTATTTTGCTAACAACGCAAAGCTCAATTTGGTAACCTTTGTGAAAATCAACAGTTTCACATAAGAAAACTTTGCGTGCTTGTGACAGTCTGAACTAACTATTCTGTAAAATAATGAGGAGTGCAAGACATGCACTTAACTTAGAATTTCTTGTTTGTTTAGCTGCATTAAATGATTTATTTGACACAGTGATGTACATATTCGAAAAAACTATAGAATTACAACAATTTCGGTGTCTGTACAATCTAGTAGTAAATATAATTTAAATGTACGTGTTACAAAGGTATCTTGCTAACTTTGTATCTTTTTAGTACAGTTCAATGTGCCACATTGAAATATTCAATACACTGATTCATGCTCCATTGTGCTCAAATATTTTCTGTTACCAACACAACAAAATATATGAACTAGTCGATAGTAACTTAGTTTTAATTAAAATAATTAAACGTCACCCCTCGTATCCGCTATCACGCGCCGAAAACATCTGAGAAATTTTTAATTTCGGTAATTGATCTTGTCACAATTTAATTTACACTTTATTACTTTACCGTAACATCTGAATGAGTCGGGAGAACGCAATTTTTGCCCTTATGTGTAATAGTGACGTTAATATTTAATATTAAATGTAATCAACGGATGGCTGCTCTACGGCACTCTCGCAAATTAAATGTCCCGCCATTCGCCCATTCCTGAATTACGAATTTAAACGGACGCCTTTCATAGATATTAATTAATCTGTAATTACGCGCATTAATAGAAATCGTATTTTTGCTTCATATTCGCATTGCGAAGGCAACACACACAAGTAAATATGTGAAAGATTGTATGTTGCGTTGAAATAATGAAACCATTACCGAAATTAGTAACTTGAGGAAAATTGTTATTAAAAAGTACCTACGATAATATGGTCCACCTTACACAAACATATGTATTTTGTACTGCTACAGTATACGAAGCATAGAACTGATTGACGTATTTAATGATTTCCGTTATTGTTATTGAAAGAAGTCCAGTAAACTCAATCTAGAGACAATAAACGAAAATATTAGAAGTTTCCAACGAATTAATTTACTTCAAATATGTACAAATTACAGAATACAATATAGAGTGCTTAGAAATTAATATAACATAACAAAATTTATATCGACATGGGAGTAGTGATGCGAATATTCAGAACGGAAGAGGAGGTATAGATTTTTGATAAACAACACAGTTGAACACCATTAATTAAAATTACATGCTAAAAACAAAATCAACATTAAATTGTATGCACATTATGTACATACATACTATAATTATAAATAACATTAGGCTTTCACGGCCGTAGTCTGAATTTGTAGTGGTAGTACGTTCTTCCCGTCTGACTAATGGTTATCGCGATTAGTCAGATGGCGAATTCTCAACTCCGTCCTCAAGATGCCAGCCACAGTGTCTAGCGAAACGTCGGAATATACAGCTGCGAGCAAATGTTATAGGCACCCTAATCAAACATGTGTTTCGCGCAGCAAGTAGCGCTTCGTAGAACAAGGGTACTGCGAACCTATACCTGGTCGTTATCTAAAGTAGAAATTCCTAGAAAATATAAATTACGAAGCTATATAAGACACAAATTAAAATTTTTAGGTTGAGTAATATATTATAGAGAAAGAAACGTCGTTTGTCGGTTTCAAAAGTTCATTTAGAGTGCGGACCTTCTATTCTAAGTTTGTGTATACACAATATGCCAAAAGAGCCCCAAATATCTGAGGCTTTACGAGGCCAGATAATTTTATTGCACAAACAAGGATTGTCACAAATAAAAATTGCTAAGACAATAAAATGTTCGCGTTGTGCAGTACAAAACACAATTAGTCGGTACCAAAGGACTGGAGAGTATCATAATCTACCGAAGAGCGGTAGAAAACGTGTAACGACTGTACGAGAAGAACGATTGATAGAGCGTATCGCGCTCCGGGATAGGCACAAATCCGCGATAGCGATTTCTGCAGAGCTCCGCGCTCAACGAGACGCACCAATCTCCGTGCATACGGTAAGAAGAAGGTTAACTGCGGCGGATTTACGTGCCCGGAAACCGCGACACAAGCCTTTGCTGACCGAGCTACACCGCAAGCAACGCTTTACGTGGGCAAAGAAGTACCGATATTGGACTGTAGATGACTGGGTCAAAGTACTTTGGTCCGATAAATCTAATATAGACGTAAGTGCTTAAAAATATTTCATAATGCTTGCAATATACATAATTGAACTCAGCGCCCCTACTTTTCTCACCAAAATAGAAATATTCAAAAAGTTAACGTCCTTCGTTTATTCTGTGCAGGTGCACAGCGTTTCCGGAGCAAGTTATGTTCGGAGGAGGTCCCGTGAAGCATTTTCCCCAGAGTGTATTTTACATACTGTTAAACACGGCGGTAGAAGCATTATGATTTGGGGGTGTATGTCTGCACAAGGTGTAGGGGAAGTCCATGTATGCGAGGGCCGCATGAATGGGGCACGCTACTTCGGAATGTTGGAAGAGGTTCTCGAACCATCAATGGTCAGATTTTATGATATGGACTCGGGGGAGTATTACTTTCAGCAGGACAATGCCCCTTGCCACAAGGCTCGACCTGTAACGAAATGGTTTACTGATAACCAAGTGAAAAATTTGTACTGGCCCCCAAAATCACCTGACCTCTCGCCTATTGAAAATCTATGGCATATATTGAAGGACAGGATTCGTAAATACAACCATGCCTCTAAAGAAGCCCTAAAGCAAAGAGTGTTTATGGAATGGGCGTCTATTTCCTCAGAAACATGTTACAAACTGGTAGCTACTATGCCTAAAAGAGTTAAAGCTGTAATAAAGGCTAGAGGAGGCAGCATTAAATACTGATTTATTTAATAAAAGAACCTTATAAACTGAATTATGTGTTTTTTTTTAGTTTTGAGATTCTCGTCTTATCGTAACGCTAAAACAGTTACCCTGCCTATAACATTTGCTCGCAGCTGTATGTACCTACTCAAAACCACGGCCTATAAGCCCGGAAATACATACTGCCAGTAGCGGTTGCAGTTGGTAAGAAAAAAGGTAGTGGGCGATTCCTAGTAATTTATTCTACTACAAGAAATTAATACCTTTCAAGAATTTAGAACTAAATTCAAACTAGAAGATCTCTGTTCTTGGTATTGAAATTAAAGGAGAGCGTGTTATTCCAGTTGAAGCCAGAGGAATACTCCTCTCTATTTGAAATTTTACCGCAAACGAAAAAAACAGGTTCCATCTCAATGGCCCAAAAATAAGTAATGAGGGATAATCGCCTTTAAAATAGCAAAACTACTTTAATCTGGTTGTTACCTTTGATTCAAAGCTGACTTTTGCTGAGCTTATATCTAGTATTTCTTTATCGGCGTTGAGTATGTTGGGTTTCGTCATATGTATTACACGACCTTTTTCGACTATAACAGCCATTCTTCGTCTATATTTTGCTTTTGTTCGATCTCGTTTGGAATATGCATTCTTGCTCTGGTCACCTAGGTACATCTGCCGGATACATCGCAGATTCATAGAAGGTGTTTAATATTTTTATACTTTAAAATATTTAATAGCCTACCTGATACAAGGATTTAGCCATAGTACTCTACGCGAAACACTTAATATTAATTCTTTAGAGCTACGTAGAAGGCAGGCTGAGTGCAAATTCCTATTTAATTTACACAATAATGGACTTGATGTCCCTGTATTATTGAATTAAATCAATTCTATTGTTTCACATTTAAGATCCACGCAAACAAATATATTTTACTGTCCCGCACCTAGAACAAACATTGCCATCAGATTCCCAATATACAGAACGTGTAACGGCTTCAACTTTATGGATACCGATGAGTTGGATATACACACCTGCTTCTTGCACTTTTGACAAAATGTAGAGCGCAGATACATTATGCAACGCAGAGTGCTTATTTGTTCTCCTCTCCCTTCTTTTTAACCACAGGTGAAAAGACTTTTGAAATAACTGAAGCAATTTGGGATTGGGTATGAATGATCATAGTGTGCTGCAAATTAGTTAGTGTACTGTAATTTGGTTTAGCTTCTTTTGTTAGTTTTGCATTTACTTGTAAATAACTAGTCTCGCAGGTGTACATTAATTATGTTTATGTTTGCATTGTAATTGGATATTTATTTTATCTGTTTGGCGTTAAAGTATTACTATTATAAATTATTAATTTGTGTGATGTGGAATTTACGTGATACCTGAGTGCTACTCATCAGTTTTGAAACATCTAGCATCTAAATTCTACGGCATTATAAGGGACCAAGGTTACCAAAAGAAGAATAGTGCATATGAGCATAAGATAAATCTTCAAAATTCTCTAATTAGCTGATTAAAGATTGATCTGTTGAGGTTTCTATTTTCATGTTAAAAGGTAAATTGTAGAAAACGATATACTTTGAGAACTATATTTTCTGCATCCTTAATATATTTTTTCTTTAAAATTTGTTTTACACGTTGGAAAATCTTAATCCAAAAATCCATTATGACACAATACACCTTGTTTGAGATTTCTCAACATAGTAGTATCAAGAATAACTTATGTAATACGTCTAAATAATGACATTTCGCCGAATATCTACATTATTAACCAAGCGTATTTCAAAAGGAACATAGCAGTTGTTCGACTAATTTCATCATTTGATACAAAAATTTAATAACGAGATAATAGTACAATTGTTTTTACTTTTAATTCTATTTAGTTAACCTAAATTTTGTGCATAATTGATTTTTTAAACAATACATAATTTTAGAAATAAATTAACTACTTCCGGATTAAACGAAGTAATTCATAAGTTTCTCAGTTTCGGAATAATATTTCTTTCATTTAACTTACAGTTAATAAAAGGTTTAAGTACCTATCAGTTATTTATCTTAAATAACTACTTGGCGTATCGACAAAGTTTCCTTCCTGATTTCATGAATTTATATATTCGAATGAATAATCTATGAACGAAATTTCATGGATGTCATTTGATTTTTTGGTTGACCTTTTGTCTTCGCGTTTCGTTTCGGTAAACTTCTATTTTGTTAAGTAATGCTCCCGAACGAAAAGTCGACGTTATGGATATTTTATGGGTTACAAATTGAGAACTTCATTTCCCTGAAACCATCTACTTCAGTACTGGCTGGACATGTGCATTATTTAACACCCATCCGGGGGATACTCCGTGCTCGCCAAGGGAAAAAAATTACCCCGTATGAAATTTTTACTCGCCTGACTCTATTCTCCGTGACAGACCCGTATGTCTTTTTGATGAACACTGTTTATAGGTATAATTTGCTATTTTTCGATACTCTTAGACCTACAAATACGTACGTGGACTGCTAAAATATCCATACGTGTATGCTTTGAAAAGCTATCGATTCCCTTGCGTTAATACAACCCAGGGAAATACACAAACAGGAAACATTTTTTTTGTGGAAATAAGCAATAAAGGTGGCTTACATATCTCCATATTGTTTTCGGTAAGCCACTAGAAATTTTAACATGTTCTTCACTTACTTTAATTTATATGTTTTTACGCCTATTAGTGAAAATGATCTTGACTCAGAAGTCTATATGTTTTTTTTGAATAAAACGTTGAACTGTAGCTTTTAAGACTCTTCAAATGCTTCAAAGTTTTTTTTATGGAGGTGGTACGAAACGTTGTCAGGTTTCTAATACAAGAATTATTTCAAACAATAGGTTGGTATTTCGTATAACCATTGTGTTATTTTGATATACCTTCACATATGTATGTCATGAGAAACGTTTCTGTGTAATTTATTGACACTTACGGTGAACTGATTTTGTATATATTACATTTGAATAAAATGTAATGGTGTTAGCTATGTAAGTCATCTCATATAAATTTGACAGTATCTGTAGATAGATGTTGCGTATATAGAAGCTAGCGAAAAGAAGAGATATAGGGAGTAGAGTAGAGTAGAGAGAGACCGGTGTGTGAGACGTTGTGACGGATTAGTTATAGTAATAAACACGTTATATATTTTATTGTGGGAACTTTTTATTACCATCCCGACTACATGGATAACAATGGGAACAAAAATACGTCAGTTTAAGTCTTCTTTTAAATTACACTGGCCAACACACATTTTGGTGCCTCCGATTTTTTAAGTTAGATTTGTTCTGTCAGATATAGTTGTCCAAATTCACTCTTTCTGCCCTATTTAGGGAAAATTCGCCAAAATTATAAATGTTACGTACGTAGCTTTTTAAGTATTACTATTTGATATCTGTTAACTGAAACGCAAAAAAATGGTCAGGAGGTATTTATTTAACAGAAAAGTATGCATATACAACATTCAATCATCAATTAAAAATGGTCTTTTATAAGATTTCCTTGAATGAGGCTTGTCGATCCAGTTTCGCTGAAGATTCCAGCAGTGTTCGGCCGTCATATGAGTATCCCATCTTCCTCGATACCTTTCCTTTAAAATGCCGATGTCTTTGTGAAATCTTTCCCCCTGTTCCTCACTAACATCAGGTAAATTTCTAGAAAACAATCTAAGTGACTGCGAAGGTCATGAATGTTGATGCTCATGTTACATCCGAGCGTGTGAAAGTTAGAAAGCATCTGTTTTGCTAATAAACATGTGGTGTATCTCACAAAACTACAGCTAATAGGAAGAAATGCCTGTTATACTTGGAAGCAGCACATCAGAAATACCCTAAATCAATATTTTACAGGCACCCGGACAAAGCCTTAATTTTCTTGAGCGGTGTTATCGATAAATAATTTGAAACATAGTTTTATTCTGTTTACTGTAAGAGAAATACATGTATTTGTAGATTAATTATATTCTAAAATTTAACATGTGACAGACACGATAAACAACATCAGGATACAAAGCGTGGCAAGTAACTGAACAGCACCCCTAGTTCCAAAAAGAATAGTTAAGTATAGTTCGTTCGCACTTTAAAATACAGTATGGCTCTCAGTATGGCTTATTCGGGAAATATGAAGGCGGTTGCCACATTGTGTCAAAATTATATTCTTGGGCTGTTTTAAATTCTACAGTTATAGGTTATATGGAGGCTATATGATGAAATGACAAATGAAATATAACCAATATTTTTCACATATGTTTATTATAGTATTATGTTGCATGATAGTATTTAATATAGATATTACGTTATTTGTATATTTTCTGAATTATACGAAACGGCTTTTATTGAAATATGATTTACGAATGTGAAATTTCTTTTTCTTTATAATTATTTCTACAAATGACTATAATGAGATTAGTAACGTAACCTATTTATTGGGAATACTGCTGCAGTGATATAATATAAATAATGGTCTTCTATATACATACATTAGCAAAAATTAAAAATATTAGACACAAAGCTATTGATAGTAAGGACAGACATAACGTTTTTCAAGTTAAAGCAGAACAGCTGACACCAATAAATAAAACTTAAATACCAGTTTATTTGTTGGTCTGTCGATAGAAAGAGACGATGACGTTCCATAAGAACTATTCTAAATTTTACGGTTAGGACAGACTATCCGTCCGAATCCCTATAAGACAGTAAAAGGCTGCAAAAAATATAAAATCTCGGTAAATTAAAAAATCATCTAAAATTGGAACATATAGCAAAATAAAAGAATTGATATTTATATTCATTCTATGAATATTTAAAAATTTCTCCTGCATAATCCTTCTCTAGGCTTAATAATAATAATAACAATAGAAAAAGCCAAAACTCTTTTTTTTAATATCTATAAACCATTTAATTTTTCTCTCAAATAAAGAAATTTCAACTTAAAGTAATGAAACTGTACATTTTTTATTGTTCAATTACTTTTTAGTTAATTTTATATATATGTTTAAAATAGCTATCCTAAAATTTCGAAAAATTCATTCAGTATAGAATCTTCTTAAAATTTTATACTATGTACAGCTTGCCATTTTCATCTTGACAATGTTATCTGTGGCTATTTAGCTTTGTTCAATCATTCTTTGATATTCAATTGATTATTTTCCAGAACCAACCAAAAATCAAAATTTATTTTGAATAGATGAAATATTTGTACTCATTTTACTGCTTTTAATTTCATAGTAAACGATACTTACATCACATTAAATAGTAGTAAGGAAAGTGTTTTCCGTTTAGTGCAAAATAATGATGTGGACAATATATTATTTTGACTTGTTCCATTAAATACACATGCAATTAGCCTACAAAATAAGAATATGATTTATTCTACTTTATAGAAAGCCAGATCCATCTGCTGGGCAATTGTAAGAAGTTTGGAGCACTATGCTGTTTGGATTTGTCAGAGAACGACATCTATGACTTGCTGACAGTAGTTAACGCACTGTCCCGCTTAAAGCAGTTACAGTCCCTACAATTGGAGGGTAATCCTTGCTATGTGAGTAATTCTACATTATTACGGCATCCTGTAAAAGTAACAACAGTTTTAACGGTTACCTTCCTGAAAATATACTTTCATTCTTACTGATTTAAAGTAGATGGCTAATTTTATCGAAATATGTCTATGATCCTGTATTGAGATTCGTTTCTATAAGCTTTTGCCTGCCGTAATTTGTATTTTATGAAATTTTATATCAAATTTTGTTTAGAAATTAGCATAATTTAATTGAATTTTGTTTAATGTACGTATATTTTGATTTCTATGCAATATTGGGTGTGCCTCATTGCAATTTTTTACGTTTTTGACGGAATATACAGAAAAGAGACATTTAGATACTAGAAGCAGCTGTATTGCCTAATAAAAATAACGATTTTAATGTAACCCTAACACCACTATTTCTATTATAAAATTACTGAGCATTTTACTAAAGACGTAAACTATCTTCAATTACTTTCGTATCGATAAGTTATTTTAGCTTAAATTACCAATGATTGCGATTAAATGTTGTTTATTACGATTATGTTATATATTCAAGAAAGAAAAATAAGCGGCGATATGAAATTAGGCACACGCAATTATAAAAATTTGTAGTATGTTTCCTCCAAGATAACAAAAATAGGTGTCACATCCAGTGATATCAGAAATGAAAGTAAACTGTCTGTAACACCAAAAGTTATTTTACGAAAAGAGAAATCGGCGTATTTTTTCTAATGGCACTTAAAAGTTGATTGGGAACGACATTATCAAGTATGAAATGCGTTTCTTTTTTTAAGGGAAACGTTAAATTCGGATGAGTGACAAAAGGTATTTTATTCAAAGTATGCTCCATCGCTTCTATACTTTTTTCATCTTTCGGGCAATTTGTGAATGCCAGTAAAAATGTTCCCCTTTTGATTCATCGAGCTATTTTTTCACATCGTCGTACGCACCAATGCGCTGCTCAGAAGTTCATGACCCGTTGATCCAAACAAGTGATAATCGGAGGGAGCCTAGTCTGGTGAGTAAGCCGCATGGCGCAGAACATCCCAGCTGAGTGCTTCCAATATGTCTTGAACCGGTTTTGCCGTATGTGATGGACAATTGTCATGAAGAAATATGACTATGTATTGCCTCTTGCGGTATTCTGTACTTTTTTCGAACAGCGAACGGTTTAAATCGATCAGTTGTGGTTGCTAACTGTCTCCTCAGGTTTTAATAGCTTATAATAGACCATAACAGACGCTCTGGATCCACCAAACACAGAGCATTGTTTTTCTACCAAAGGGATTCAGCCTGGATCCACCTATGATTTTTTGAGTTCGGCATTTTCAAAATAAATTCACTTTTCATCCCCTCTAACTACACAATGCAAAAACGATTTCCTTTGTGGCGAGCGAGCAAAGTGTCATATGTGTTTTTGCGCTTTTCCCTTTGCCTGTCATTCAACTCATGTAGTATCTATCTACAAGTGTTCTGAATTTTTCCCATCTCTCATAGTCGATTGAAAACAGCTTGTTGACTAACGCACAATTGCTTGGCGAGTTGTTCTTGTGTTTGCGTATTATCTTCCATCCAATGATCCTCGCAATTCCACATCTTCGTATTTTTTGGCGGTTTTCTTCGTTGCTTGTCTTCAGCATCGAAGTCACCACTTTTGAAACGCCGCAACCATCGTTCACACCTATCCTGCGATGGAGCATGTTTACCGTACGCTTCTAGAAGAAATCGATATGATTCAGCGGCAGTTTTCGTCAAATGAAAACAGAAAAATGATTACTGTCCGCGAATGCTCTTTATTCGGTATAAATTTCGATATATTGAACATAACAACACAACTCTATGCAAACACTTTTCCAATTTATCACTTGTGCGCGTCTGACACTCGTTGATGACACAACAAAATGGCGCAGTGTCAAATCTTTATTGCACAAACTGCATTGGTGTGCCATATGTTGTCTGAAATCTACATTTCACATTTATGCACCTGGTAGTTGTAGATTGATTTGATTTTGAATATAAACAAGTGCATCCACACCTGGAGGAAAAAATTGTTACATCAAGAGTCAAAGTCAACTATTTTTTAATACGTAAACCAATGCTAATCTACAGTTACAGAAGAAAACTATTCACACAGCAACTAATTTAAACATAATAGCCAAGCGTTTACCTGTTAAACATTAATTTGTGGATTTATAATATAGTACAAGCTAGTAAATTTAATAAGGACCAAGGTAATATATAACTTAACGCCAACATTAATATCTTTGGAGACAAAAGGAAAAAAGCACCTAAATTCTGTGCAAAAAGGATCCATATCCTATGAAAGAGGTAATCCTCCGAATGAACCAAGGTAGTCACGCACGTCTTACTATATACAATGGGTTACTAGATGTTCATTAGTGTTTGTTAACTCATCGCCTGTGATAATATTCTACTTCGGAAAGATGAGTGGAATGAATAAATAAACGAGCATCAGTTTAGATATTCTCGGGTAACCTAATGAAATGCAGCACACAACTACAAATAAGATCATCCTGTCTGATATCAGCCGAATTTGTACCCTTTACGCTACTGTGCGCCGGCAAAATAATCCACCTCTTATGTATATTGTTGAAAAGTCATTTAACTACCTACTTTATATCCTTTTTCTCGGATTTACAAGTTGCAACCATTTAATTAAAACAGATTTTTTTTTGTAAAAGGTTCTATCCAAGCGACATTAGTGTCAAATGCGATTAGTTTAGGCTCTAATGTACTTAAAAGCATATTATTTTCTTGTCTAATTCTTTTCAATGTTGATAACGTGTGCTTCTCAGTGCGATTTTCAAGTATAAAGGTCAAGTTGTAATACTTTAAGAGGTTCTTCGATATTTAAAATCGAGAAAATTCGAACTTAGATCTGCCCCAACTTGTTCGTGAAACTAAATTTACAGTATAGAGAAAATGTGTATACTACTAGTTATACTCAAATTACCCTGTACGGTATGGTAAACTTTCGGTATTATAACTTGCAACAAACCTAATCAAGAAAAGAATATTATTTTCAGTTTTTCACGTGTTACATAGGTGCAATCGGCATACAAACACATAGCGTTGAAACACTTACCAACGCTTGTCTACCTTGACGGTACTGAAATACTAGAGGAAGATAGAGATATAATGGCAGAACCAGAGGCGGTAGTAAATGAAGCTGCAATTGTCTTCACATGTCATAGAATTATTGGATTACCTCCGCCCCCAAAAGAGGTATATTTTCTTTCACTTAGAGCTGACCAGTATTTTATATCACCATTCCACCATTCTTTTTTTAGACAGGTGTAAATCACACCATTCACGTCGAGGTAAAGTTACCTCTTGTAGAGGAAATCATTACAGAACAGAAACTCGTAGAAGAACCAGTTGTTGAAGTGGTAGAACCAAAAGCAGATTCAATTAAGGAAAAAAAGAAAACCGGCAAAGAAGAAGCTGTAGATGTACAAATGCCATCAAAGAGTCCAAAAAATGGTGCCAGAAAAAAGCAGATAAACAATCAAGACTCTCCATACGAAGCTCCAGACGAATATGCTGATGAACTAAAGAAGGAAGATAAAAACATGTCATTTAAAACCGAGAGAGTACCATGGGCGAAAGTGATACAATTTCCTGAAGAAGCAATTGTTGTGGAACATCCAACAAATGACTTGAAGGCAATACGCGATACTTTTCGCAGCGTAATAAACGTTAAAATTATTTACTTGAAGGTAATTCAAAAACTTTGTCAAAGTATACAAACGCATGCAAAATACTTTTAAAGGTCGGAGCTCCAGGAGTTAAGAAAGGAAAAAAGAACGAAGTCGAACAAAAGCATATAGAAAAAGTTCGTGTTGAATCCCCAATAGCACAAGAGGAAGTAATTTTAAAGAAGGTAACTTTAGCAAGTTTTCATTGTGAATTATGTGATGTCAATTGGAGTGATGCAACCATTGACTTTTATTGGGCAAACCATCCGAAATGCAATCCGGTAGCTAATCGTGTTGAAGGAAGTTTAAGGGTACTTTTGTAAAATACATTTTATTCCCTGTATTTATCTACTAATATCTTTTAGAGTCTGTGTTATATAGCAGAAAAGGAAGCAGCACCTACGAAAAGTCCTTATTCAGAAGAGCCTAAGGGGAAAATACCGTTACCCAACATATTCACGTGTCAAGTTGGTTTTGGTTTAAAGAGATTGTGATTTGTTTTTAAAGTAAAACATTTCAAATTATAAATATTGTTCTTATTTACCACACCTGCTCTTCTAGTTAATTACGACACTCTAAACTAATGATGACTTCTAATAATATTAGTATTTATATTCTTGAACAAAATATATGAAAATTATTCATATTTATAAGGAGTCGAATAAGTACTAATTGCAGTCAAATTTACTAAACCCATTTGCTCCTTGATTTCTTTAATTACACTTTAATCAGTTTCAGAGGTAGAGTTCAATCATTAGCACGGAAACTATAACACTTATTTAAATTTAATAATTCTAAAAACTGTTAAAATGAGGTTGATTCTTATTGCAATCGGAACACTCAACTGAGTGAACTCCACCTTATTTCGTTTTTTCAGAGCTCCGATAAGGTTTCGTATCTTTTCTTCCTTCTTTCAACTCATAACTTCTCAATTTTGATTTCCCATTTTATTCACATGCATCACAAATCAATTCATTCAACATAAATTCCACTTTTACATATTAATCTCTTCCCTTAAATTTTACTTAACCTCTTTTAAATTTCGTTGTTTAACTTACAAAATTATATCCACGTCATTCACGTAGCATTCCAAAATATCCATTCGTGCACGGGATTTCCCACTAGAGGCGACGGATTTGAAAATTTAAATTCTTTCCGGTGACAGCCCTGTTGTTTCTCTGTGCTTACCATTTCATCATAGAACGATGCATGCTTTTACAATGTTTACAAATTATTCATATGATTTATCAAAATTCATGTTCAATAGCGACTACTGTTATGCATTAACTCTAATTGTCGGTCGATATATGTAGTTATCCAAGTCGAAGAATAATTAGGCGTCTTGTGCAAAATCCCTAATCAAAGCATTCGCTTCATAGCGTTCCCATGCCAGTGAGAAAAAGAAATGCAAAGAGAGAATGGAATGTTGCAGCTGAACGTCAAAATTTTCATTAAAATCTGAATGTGTTAACTCCTCGTCGATCTCAGGTCTGAGGCATTACCAACACCAATTTATGGAGAGATTTGCTGAAAGATCTTGGCTTATGTGCTTGCAAGATTACTGTAAGTAAGGAATTCAAACTGAACTATCATTTGTTACGTGGTGGATTCAGTAGCTGGACTTTAGAGAAACTTGAAAATAATCCAGAATTAAAAAAAAGGCTTTCAACGATGAAGCGAACTCCTGACGTTTGGTGAATGCACAAAAGCTGTCCCATTTGGGAATTTGAATCGTTGGACTTTATTTTTTTAAGGATGCTGATAATCCTATTATTGTGATTGGAATTTGCTATCGCTCAATGTTGACTGAATCTTTTAACCCGAATCGAATGTTCTCGACTTGGAGGACTTGTGGTTTCAAGAAGACCTACTACAAATTTGATGAATTACATAGTTCGTGAAGTAAACTAGTTAATTACACTTTTCGCTAGTGGAATTTGACATGGCTGGATTTCTTTTCATTGAAACTTAAAGAAAACTATTTAATTGGGCTCTGGAACGCAAAAATTGGTCCGAAGAAATTTTCTTTGAAGTGACGAATCCAAATTCTAAGTTTTTGGTTGTAAACGGAGAATTTTTGTAAGTAGAAAGAATGCCAAACTTGTGGCAAGCTGTAATAAGACGTAAAGGTCGTTTTGACCGCTATTTGTATAGCCTATGTGTTAATAGCAGCTCACGTCTTTTTATAATATAATCTACTCCATTTTAGTATTATCATTTCTAATAAATATGCATGCTTTCTCTTCTTGAAAATGTGGCACAGGTTTCATGAGGTGATAAACTTGCGAGCAGGCGTCTCTGTATGTATAACATTAAAACTTGTTAATAGTGCAATGTAGTGTATATATATTTTGCAGTTACTTACCTTAAATAATATTTACCTGTGATAACTTGCAATATAGATGTAAACACGTAATTGGAATACTAGCGAAATAATTTATGCATATAAATCTTTCAAGTTGTATAAAACACCGTAATTAATAGCATAAAATAATTACATTTCGAGTTTTCCACAAAAAACTATTTTGTTTTTTCATAAAAATTGAGTAAAGTTACTGCTTTGACTGTTTCGCACTTTTTTTCCACTTGATCTTATTTCTTATACGCTGAAAGAAGCAAGGAAAAAGCTTACGTGGGATAACGTTAATGGAAACTGTTATTGCTACTGAGCGAAACTGAATGGTTAATATTTAAAATATTAATAATGGAATGAATCTAACCATCGAATGGTTAACAGAAGAGATATTAAACAAATTTAGTTGATAATTCAACGAAAATAATACAGAAATTAAAACAATAACAGACAGAAATCTTTTTAGAAAATTATTACAATATATAGTACTTAATAAAGACGAAAACGAAATCACTTCCTATACCAACTAAATATTTATACAAAAAATAGCAGGTATAGCAAACGTGAAAGAGCCTTTGCAATAAGAAAGGGCGTAAATTAAAAAATCTTTGAAAATAATCATGACGATCAAGATAGTGTAACTGACGCCAAAGATATCGGCATACTCTACACCATCGGCGTTTATTAGTCTATTTGAAAAATATGTGTCGAAAATCTACAAATTTCTAAAGCATATGTTCTAATTTAACCAATTCATCTATTATGGAGTATCCCGAATAAAAATATTCACGATTATATTCAATTCATTATTATTATTTAGGGACGAGGACGAGGGATCTGCTTATAAAAATATATTATTTGTATCAAGGTTGGACGCCAGAAAAGTAGCAGATGTTAGGATCTGCATACTTAATCCTACTTTGAAATTGTTGCAATGCATCCTCTCATTTTCATCATTGCATTTTGTATACCAAAGCAACAAAGATGTTTATTGATGTACGTGTACAAAAAACTGTTTACAATCATCTAGGAATGATTTAATAATTCCACAGTCCAGAAAAACTCTTATGGGAAATTTGTGAATCTAGTGCTTAATTTTATGTTAATCTTTACAAAAAAAGATTAACATAAAATAACTGGTTTTGACTCAGCTTGGAACTAAAGGTGTCGCTGAATTTACATAAATATCCGATTAGATCTGTGGTAATGTACCCTAGCTACTATTTTTATTAAGATGAATCTATTCTGCACACTATGCATCGTTTGCATGTTAATGAATCTAATATTGACGTTTCCATGATAGTAGAGGCCTCAGCGAAGGTAAAACAGTATATAAATGGAACGGGCTAGCACGTATCTTTGATACTAAATTAAGATGAAGAAGATAGCGAAAGTATGGGTTTGTATTACCGATCGGAAATTCTAAGAATTAATGTGTCACTTCGTATTTTGTAGTACATGATCCAGGTAGCAGTTTTACTCCTAGTGATAGCTGCGTTCTTTCCACCCTCCGCCACTGGAAGCCTAGGTGGAGGAGGTCCTCCAACACAATAATTGTCATCGTTCCCTTTTGTAAGTAACAACCATATGCAGCATTTCACTAACTGACACTAAGATTATATATACATCTTATTATATTATATATCATTAACCAATAAAACACAATCATTTCCTGATTTCTTCCTGTAACCTAGTTAAACACAAAAATCACGAGTAATGCCCTCTTCACATCATTTAATTATTGTTTCTTTGCTGTAATATGTAATAGATAGACTGATAGAAAAGTGCAAATGGTTTAGCTGACTCTGATTCTTAGAAATGTGTTTAAGTTCATCTTTGTTAAGGTTATAATTGAAGATCTATCGCTTGAAGAGATCTAACTAGGTCACAGTTAATGAAATAGTAGAAGACGTTTTACACAGCGACACCTAATTGGATGTAACAAATATTTTTTGTTGAAAAGGAGATTATTAAGCAATTGCTACCGGTTCAATAAATACACATTTATTTACAAGTTTTTGTTTTTCAAAAAGAAACAGAGAGACTTTGGCGTGACATGAATAATCCGAATTGAGAGATCTATAGAGTAACATCTGATTACATTCTCAAAACATATTTCCCCAATTGAGTGAGATGCAGTATGTTTTATGGCAATTTTATATAAACTTTAGCTTATTTTCTTTTGTTACAGATATGCAGAGTACGACCATACTGGAAAACTTTAAATTCATTCGACAAAATTATTATTGAAGGGAAAAGGAATTAGATAATTACATATTTTTGGTAGGAAATGATGATCATTATCAAAGGCAAGATTCAATTGTAGGTACAATACAATAATTTAAGATAAAGTTATTATTACTGGTACAGTAAAATGAATTATTAATGTGATAATATCAACATTCTGTAAGCTTCTCATATTAAAGGAAATATGTAATTGCATGTATTAGTATCTTTGTCGAATGCACTCTTTTTCAAAACCTTTTGCTTCATTTACCTATTGAATTAGATTAATTACAAACTGTTTGAAGCTCATCTAATGTTTCTTGTTTTCCAACTTCTACACAGAAACACATTAAAAATTGTTAAGTGATTTTTTTAACTTAATGTTCTAATGGAATCGTTCTTTTTAATATTTGGAAGTGCTCCGCAATTTGTGTATACTCTGGTTGTCAATGATTTTTAGTTCAGTGTAGAAGTAAGTAGGCATGGCATGAACAGAAATGAAATATAATAATATGCCTTATGTAAAGTTAATACCAAAATAATGCAGTTATTTAAAATTGGGCATAATTCCCATGCTATTGAAGACGAGACAGAACAGAGTACCAGTCAGAGTGGTATAGCGCGAAGAGGTTGAGCAATCAAAGAAATCATATTTCAATGTAGCGCCAAAGGTAATGGAAGGTTATGATCGTTTATTATTTATATTGCTCTGTAGGCCTAGGTAGTGTATAGCACTTGGCGGAATCCTTGGCATATCTATAACGTTTGCAACGACTTATTTAAGGTAACACTATATTAGGGCAAAACAAGATTAGGGGGAATGGAGCACCACCGATAAAATTGGGCAAGACGGCATAAATGGAGTTGGGTAAAGTACAAACCAAAGGAAAAAAATTTAGAAGATGACGATTTGTCTCCCTTTCAGAGCAATGATCTTGCGTCAACTACAGCAAATACCACATAAATCACAGATATATAATCCTTTGACATAATTTGTTATTCGCTAATACAACTTTATTATGTTTCCTGTTACTGGAGAACATTCACGAAACTTTTTAATCTGATAAGAATGTAATTCGTTAAAATTAAAGAATAATTTGCATTTTATGATGGTGCGACTTTTGTTAGTAGATGTCCATTCGCACAGATGTGTTTTCTTAGTTTATTAGAAACTATTGAGGTCTATTGGTCTATGATTTTATATAAGCAGATGAATGCTTATAAAGTTGATGTGTAAAGCTAACGCCATTAGCTGTATACGACTATTACAGTTTTGTCAGTAATTTTAATTTTATTTAGTGAGAATGTTTCCTAGGTTGCAAATAAAGGAAGGTGTTATAGAAAAGTTAATACAAATTCATAAATTAAGATTCAATTGCAGTAAAATGTCGAAAATATCTATAGAGGATAGACACAAGATTGCTTTTGCATGAACAAGATGACAGTCCACGACAAATTAGCAAAAAGTGGGTTGTTCCCAAAAGTGGCATGCACGAGCTATTAATAAAGAAAGTAAAAACTAAAATCATAAGAAACAAACTAAGGCAACGACAACCAAAAAAATTCTAGGAACGAAAGACATTATATGCGTATGTTATATCTCACGGTCCTAACTATCTTACACACAAGTCCTATAAGAGGCAAAATGCGTTGTAGGTCTCTGGATTAAGTAAGTAACGCTTAGAAGAGAGAGTTTCCAGAACATAACCTCTTCTTAGGAAGGGAAATAAGCAGAGGGGATTGGTTTTGATATGAAAAATCACTCGGATTGGACTACTAAAGATCGAGGTCACATACTATGGACCGATGAATCGAAGTTTGAGATTTTCCTCAGTAAGAGGCGAAGTATGTTAGCAGATCCCACCTGCTGCAATGAGCTTCTCTGGTAAAAATAAACGTCGTCCAACTACAGAACAATTTTTGTAGATTCTGCAAGAACATGCAGTATCTGTAGGATGGCACTTTAATTGCCAAATTTCTATTTTCAATAAGATAAATATCTAAAACATATTGCTTGCTGAACCACAAGAACTAAATGCCTGAAAAACGTTAGTGTAAGCGTCTCCAAGTCTGGATGTGAATGTGATGAAACACGCATGGGGCTTTGCAGGCAAAACAAAGCACAGAAGGTTGCCAAGAAATGTAAACGATCAGTGCAAGTTCTGTAGCAAAAGGCTGGAACAAATTTTATTACGTATTAGATTTATAAAAATTTAATAAATCATGTATCGGAGAGAGTTAAAATGTGTATTTTCGTTTGGCTGAAAAATAAATGCATTAAATGACTACATGTTTTGCTATTTTTCAAGTTAATGTTAAAGTACGCTAATCTTCTAAAAATGCATTACTTCGTATTTCTGCACAGTACTGTATCTATATCATATTTTGATGGTAACGTTGATGAGTTCGTATTAATTTTCGAATTATGCAGACAATAAAATAGAAAATCTAGATCCCACAGCCTCACATAACAGCTAGAGCATGAGAGGATATTTCCTTCAAAAATTAATTTTAGTGGAAAACTCATTCATTTACTATAACTTTCTTGTAATGTTAAAAGTGATCCAGGTAAATAATAATGTAGAAAACACTGATGACTTTTCTTGAATTCGTTGTCACATGCGCTTAGCTCTGGAGGCGCCTCTGGACAAAAAATATAATTGCACCTCCCGCCTTTCCATAAATAGAACACATTCTGCTTCAAATTTTTTTAAAAACAAGGAAACAAACAACTGCATGCTCTGAAATATTATAGATTTTGACATATTATATGCCAAGAAAGTTAAATTCTTACGTAGGTATAACTAAGTTAGCTAATAATTCAAAAAGTCTTATTGCTAGTCCAACCTTCAGGAAATGTTGAAAAATAGCAACTTTCAACAACTCGTTTCCATAGCATTCACCAAAAGCGAGCGCAAAGTAGAAAAGAACCTGACACTGGAGAATTGCTTCATTAAGGCTCATTTTCATAGAATATAGTCCCCAATATGCAAATGTCAATAAGAAAGAGGCGGTGTTGAATGGAAAAGGGAATGAACTAGATAGTGTGTCAATTATTCCAAACTAGTTTCTAGCTCCTTCTTTCTGTTAGCATTCTTCTTGACATTAAACGTTTAAATGATTTTCCTGTTTTGAACCGTCTTTAGTGTAACAAAGTAGTTTTTATTATGTCAGTTAGAACTTGCAATAAATAACAGTAAGTGTTTACCGAGAGCCCAAAAAAACAAAAAAGAATACCAGTCAATTGGTTAATGATTCAAACATTCCAGAAACATCTGTACGTACCACTTTGCAAAAACAATTGAAAGGAAAAAAGAAATAGGAAGCATAAATTTTTGACTCACCCTCGCACACACATAGCTATAGATACTGGGTTAACTATAATCGACCCTATAGTGAAGAAACTCAATTCCAGTAAGCACATAAAATTAATGTATGAGCTGGTATTGGTTATAATCGTTTAATTGGGACGTTCATTATTCAACGTACAATGACTGACCAGAAAGACTTGCCCCAACAATATTATTCTTCTAATTCAATTTTATTTTCTGGTGATGGTTATTTTGTACAAGACGGTAATCCGACATATTATATTCATGCAAATTGAGAATTTTTAACTATTCCTTTTCCCCAAAGATGAATAGGGAAGAGAGGATTTGTTAATTGGCCTGCTAGATCATCTGACCTGCCGCGCATGGATCTTTTCTTATGGGGTTATTTACAAACTTGTGTGTACATAAATCAATCGACCGATCTATAAGACTTGAAATATCGAATACGACATGAAATGCAACAAGCACCCATCGATTATTTAAACAAGCACTTTAGAAGGTCTGAGTAATTTATTTCCGTCAGGTAGTGAATAGGCAACAGTTTGAAAATTGATTTTAAATATTTTTGACTTTCCTAGTGTAGTTGATTTAATAGAAAACGAAAATATTCCACGTACACTCAAATAAATTTAGTGTTATCGCAAAGAAGATACAGTAAACTTATCAAATAAGTAATAAAGAATCCGCTCTACCGTTTAAAAAGACCAAAGGCGGTGACCGGATTCGGTGGGTATTTATTAAAACGAATATTGGTTCAAACTAATAGAAAAATATTCTACTAATTATTCTACACGAAAAAATTTAAGAGCTTAAGCTGAGTCACTAAGATGCTAAGACATCGCCTGCAGACTTTTTGCTAACCCTGTATAGCGTTCTAGAGTTATTAGCGCTTATGCGTACACTATATAATTTCAAATGTTACATCAATACCAATGAATTATATAAACGCTCAATACTTTTTTGCGAAAGTCGAGCTACTTTCAATTAATACCTGTCTAAAAAGGAAATGTTAACGTTAATCCATGTGTTTTTATAAAAAAGAACACAGTTAACATTTCTGAAATAATAAAACTAATATGCATAACTTAACATTAAGTATTTTACTAGACCCCAATCTGTAAATCTATCACAGCACATCTTCGGAATTGTTGATAGGTGTATTATTTTTTCTTGTTAATTCGTTATGGATCTTTTATAACCGAACAGGTTGACATTTGGTGTGCTAGCACAGCTGGTCCGGGCCAAGGTAACCGAAATAATGTAAGTGGAAACGATAGGCGATATATAAGCTTCACTTTTACTCGTAGTGTTCATTTTACACACGGCTTTAAGATGAACATGTTAATAAAATTATGGGTATGTATCGACGCTGTAATGTCTTACCATATAATCTGTGTCCTCTTTTATTTTGTAGTATGTAATCCAGATAGTGTATCTTCTTTTAATGGTAGCTTTGGTTAGTGCGGAGACCCCAGGGCAACATAGCGTAGCTAGTGCGTCCGCTAAAGCAAGTCCGTACGCTTACGCTTCTAATCAAGTGCCATTATCCGCTGACACCATTTTACAAAAATCGTAAGAAATATAAGATCCTAAAAAAAGTAACGAGACGCTTTCACTACAAATGAATTTGTTCTGCATAAAGGAGGAAAAAAAGGGAGCGTAACACACATGCTTTGAAAATTTGTAATCAAAACAAATTTAACGATCATATTAACCATATTTTTTACTTCCAACTTATTGAATTTGAAATTTCCTAAGCTTAGATTTTGCCTGCATTGGTTACAACTGTAAATGCAGAAAGCTATGGTAATTGCGTAGTTTCACACCAGACATTGATAAATGAATTGCAAAAATCAGAAAAAAGCTTCCCAAATATTTGACATTTGAACGTAGACAAGCGCTAATATGCCGGATGTAAATATTATAACTGGATAAATATCTCTGTAAATATATGTAGTAAAAGTTCAGTTATTATACAGGTGTAGACCATCAACTAATTTTCGTTTATTGCAGGCCTGCACCACCGACTTCTTAAGCACACTGCTTCACCACCAACTGTAGAATCCTTGTACTAGTAATACATACATATGTTATATTATTAAGTAAGTTAATTATATATTATATTAACATATTACATATATTAGCTAAAACAAATGTTAGTAGAATTCAAACCTGATACTGCTTAAACTTGCCTTAGTATTTTGCTCCTAGTGCACCTCTAACGTCATTCATATTAGAAAGGGAATATTATTACAACTATTTCTTATTTTACAAAAAAATTTTATCCTGTTTTTCCTCTTTCTCTCTCTTCCTCTTTCGAAGGTAGAACATGCTTTACACATAAACAAAATCCTTTCCTTTTCCTCGAAAGAACATTGCTCGAACTTTACATAAACCAAGCAATTTCTTGTATAATGAAGCACAGAGAATATAACGAGAAATTCGTGAATATGTTACAAATGTTGTAAATATGTATGTAATTATCACATGCATATTCACAACTAAATATGGGCGCAATTTTTCACTATACGCCAATGATTTATTTAAAAGTTATACAAATGGCTAAGTTGTCTATTTCCTTTTTCTTGCAAAAACAAGGAAGACTTTTTGTTAGATTATACCGGTGCAGCCTAAATTACAACCAATCATACCAAATTTTTGTTAGTTATGGTAACTTAGGGTTTTTAGGTTTGTACGTTCGATATAGAAAAGCAACAAATTTTAAGGTTAAATTTGCAAACATTTGAAAGTTATAAAAGACTACTATTCTTGTGATTAATATTTTAGTAGTTACAAGAATAATTATAAAGCACTAAAAAATGTTTAAATAAATAGACATCTACTCAAGATAATGAGATAATAAAACTTGCTTTACTTGTTTGGACAAGTTTTATTATCTTGTTACAACAGTTTATAATATTACATTTTTAATGTGAAAAAAATACAGAAATACTCAATTTTACAGAGGTTTTATTGCAATAACCCTTACAAATCCGCTAGGTATAAGATCCCCACGAACAGGTATCTTGACATCTTGGTGATGTAAACTCGTTTGGCGAATTATATAATCCTCCGAGAGTCATTCCATTCCTCCCTAACAGTGATTCGTAATTCTTAAAGCATTCTCATTGGCTTATTTCTTGCAACCACACGTCTTTCGCGAGTTCCTTTGAATTAAGAGTTGGAAAGTGAACTGGCCACACCAGTTGTTCACCACATATGCTTAACAGGGTCGACCACTATCTTCCATGAAAAAAAAGTTGTTCTTCTATTACAGATCCATACGGTAAAACAATGGATCGCAGATTCTTCCAGACTTCTCTGCTACGTGACAGCCCCATTGTTTATGCAATAAAGATCGCTGCTTCTCCCAGCTTATACCATTGCACCACAACCCTCATATACAGAGCTTTCCTGGACATATTGTGGGTTATTGCGTTTGTCGGGTTCATCCCAAATCAAAGTAGTTCTATTACCTGGCTATAACGTAGATCTGGATCCGCGTTCATTCGATATCCTCATTAACCCACATTCCACAAGCTCTCTTCTACACTAAGAAAAGTATAAACCAATGGTTTTTTTGGGTATATAAGCTGGAGTTATGCAAACAATTCGTTATTATTTGCGTTTATATTAATCTTCCAGTAGCAGCAGCAAAATTACTTTGCAATTCGATTTCATTAACATTGCTATTTTCACGTGTCAGTCGTGACAGGCATCGATCATCCATCAGTGTTGTTGATGTTGACCGACTTTGGTTTTGTCTTCGTTTAACATTTTTACGCTAAAATCTTCAGCAACACTTTATTATGCTTTTCTATTTTCCAATTGGCCTACGAATTTCCTATCCTTGACAGACTGTGGTATACTCAGACACTTAAAACACTTAAAATTACAAACCTGCACTATATTCACAGCGGTGAACTCTTGGGTACTGTCCAAGGAGCATAATTAAGCACGCTTTTATACCCACCAGCAACGATCGCTTTAAAACATATATCAATATGTTGAAGCGAATCAATGCGTTGTCGGTTCCTTGTTAAAAAAGTTGGCACTAGTTTATGAAGTAGTTTTAAGTATTATTTTAACTTACACTGACTTTTGTTACCAATTATGTGGAACATTCTTTAATTGCTTTGAGCTGTATAGATTAAAATAAAATTCATTTTAGTGTTATCATTTGACGAATATATTCATTTTACATCAGATTAGGATATCATCCTTGATATCATATTAACTATTATTTGCATCTAAAATCACATCATATATTTAACTTACATTTTACTAAGTAAATACTATACTATGATACGCTTGGTATAGATTGCAGCAATGCACATTACCCAATGATTGCATTATTGCCTACATTTTACTGTTCTTTTATTTTTTAATATCTATTTCATAATAGCATGAGTAGTGGAGGTAGATAGAAACAAAGATATACATACATATGTATATTTGTACAAACATTTTAGAAATATTTATTCATAGCATAGAAGTAAAGGCCAGAGATTTAGAAATTGGTATGGCAGAACCGCAAACGAAATAAAACATCGATCAACTTATATAAGATTATTAAACAACTTATACAATTCACAGGTACAGCAGTAAACTCCACTCACACAAATTTATTAATTATGCGGAACGCAGCGTTTCGAGAGCACGTGGGCTCTCATTGTCAACCGTGTTACCGACTGAAAGTAAAAACTGTATCACACATGCAAATTATTTTCTACGCAGGCTCTAAAATTTCTAAAACATATGACTATTTACAATCTACTCGGTGGTCTAATGCCTTTTTCGGGAAAGGATGGACCGAAAGCGAATCGTATCTTTAACAGGGCCTATGGTAATAAATCCATCAAACTCGAGTGTGCAATTGTGGGTGGTTCTCTGTTCAATAAGTTTCCGTTCTTTTTCATACATATCGTTTCGTACGCGTCTAATTCTCTATACGAGTTCACGTTTTTAAATAGTGTCAGTTTTTTTTAATCAATCTTATGTCCGGATTTTACCATATGCTCTGCTACGCTTGACAGATCTGGTTTGTCGAAAAGATAGTGTCTAATATGTTCTTTGAACCTCGTTTCGATACTCCTTTTTGTTTGTCCAATATAAACTTTCTCACAATCATTGCATGCGATTTGCCCACATGCTCTCGAAACGCAGCGTTCCGCATAATTAATAAATTTGTGTGAGTGGAGTTTACTGCTATACCTGTGAATTGTACATCCACACAGTCCTTGCAATCGTCATTTAAATTATACAAGATTGTAAAACCAATATCGTAGACTTAAAAGTAAAATGAAAAATTTGCATAAATTATAATAATTGTAAAAAGAACGGCCTATTTTAGAGCTTAGAAATTCAACAACATTGAATGGACTTTAATTTGCCAATATGGACGGAACATTTCGAATACCAAGAATGCTCCGAAAGTTGTAGGACATACATAATCGAATTTCTATAGGCATAGTGTTATAATATAAGGCAAGCAGTGGTAGAAAAGCTTTTAGATGCTTTCATAATAAAACCCAACATTCTAATATATTTATCAACAGTATACTCAATCTAGACCCTATATGTATTTATTTAATGTCTTGAAAATTGTATACGGTTTAACAATAACGTTTTGAGCACTTACACAACCCATGTAAGTTCTCCTCCAGCGGGATTAAAAACCTTGATATCGTCGGCATATTGAAGAGAACGATCTTATGGATATATAAATTGAATGAACATTGCTACAAACACTGCAGAATAGAAAACCCCTTGGGAACGATAACATAAGAAATAAACTTCTGAAGTATGGAGGGCGATGCCCAACAAAAAAGTAACAACATAATGCTCATAATTCGATCTCGTGGTGTAACGGTAGCGCAATGCACGGATAACGCAGAGGTCGTGGGTTCAAATCTTACCGGAACTGATATTTTTTCAGTAATTTAAAAGTTGGGTAATTCCAATGAAATACCAATTTTATTATGACTAATACCAACGACGGTTTAATATCAATATTAATTTAATATACATACCTCATTCATCCGTCCTCCTTAATACACAACAACGGAATAAGCAAAATTTATGTCCAAAGTACATTTTACATCACTAAAGGATCCCATCGAATTCAAATAGCAACCGTCTAAAAATAGTGATTTCAATAATTTTATAAAATATGACATTTCTGTTGTGTTGGATACTCACAAAAAAATATTTGCATTTTAATTTTAAAGAAAACAGGTTTGAATGTGTTATAAATTTTCTATTCACATATTACATTTCATATTCATTGGAATTATTCTTATAAAGGATAAATAAAAACGTTTTGTAAAAACTATAAAGAATAATATTGTTCAAACAATCTTGTGATTTAGTAAAAGACAAAAATTCTTTCACCATCTCTGCACAACAAGGCTTGGTTGTAAGCATCTTAATGGCCGCATGAATATCATAAATCTATGATCATCTTTTTACTAGATAGTGTCTAAGTTATCAACAACCAGATTTAGAAGCACGCTGTACAAATTTACTTTCAAAATTTATAGTAATATAGGCCTTTTCAAAAACATGTCTCAAAAATAATATTTGATGAATATGATTTATATAATTTGAATATTTTTGTTTTGCGGTAACTGTGTAACACAATAATTACATAGGTCTATTAAGTGATTTAAAATATATAGTTATATATATGTTATATAGTTGAGCTAGGACTTCAGGTTTTTCGTTTTTCTTTTGTACATTATGCACACTGCTATTAGAGGATAGGTAAGCTTATTTAGTTTTGGTGTTTACCCATCTAAATTTGTAATATATAAAATTGGTCTTGTTTTGTGCGGTTATAAAATATAATTTGAAAATAAAATTAGAGATATAAGGTATCTGGTTGCTCTTGACTTGCTTTTCGCAAAAATTATTTATGTTCTTCTTGAGGTCACATGATGTACATATTTTGAAGTATATTCTAAAAAAGATATCTTTGAACTCAAGACGGGTTCCAAACCTAAATCTGACGATTGCACAGATAAAGTTATTGTCATACGAAGAAACTCTACCAGTATAACCCAAATCTTGATTTTCGAATTGGCGGGGTTTTCCTGTGAGTCGTAGTTATGGGAAGCTTTTTCTCTCTATACCGATATTATTTTTAGTTCTAGTAAGCGATGATTCATATTTTGAATGCAAAAAATATCATTTGATCTCTATAAAGTGCAAGTGTCAATGCAAAAAGGTATACAGGAAAATAATTGAATTATAATAATAATCAAAAAAAAACATATTCCGTAATGAGATACAGAAATATTTAGGTATTTCTTTTCATTGCCATCGCATTTTGACCAAATTCTTGATAGTTTGTGTTTACACACTTGCTATAGGGATTTTTTTTGATAATGAACCAAACCTAAGGATATTAATGAGCAATTACCTCTGATAATAGTATGATAATAGCATTATATACTAGTAGCAGGTGCACTAAAAGTAAGTCAATTATTAAATATTTCTCCATCACCATTTATGGGAGTTGTATCAATTATCCGCGGCTGTTAGATATTAGGTCATATAAAGTGGGCCGATTCGTAAAAGGAATTTTGTATCTAAAACGTAGATTAACAGGAGCCTCATACAGGTGCACTGATTGGACACAGGTGTGATAATATCTCAAGGCAAATATCAAGGGAAGTCGGAGGTCTAATTTTAAATCCGACGTCCTTACGTTTCAGGATTTGTTACTAATTTGCATTAATTTTAATAGTGTTCAGGCTATGTAAGTTATGTGTATTCTTATAAATCTCTCGTTTCCTTATCGCCCTTAGTTGGTTAGTAAAATATTCCACTTTTTGGACACAGTTTCATTATATGCACTTTGCATATAATCTGGTCTCTAGATATAAGCCATATACTCTTAACCGTCAAATTTTATGCTGCAGAATATTGTATCATCATTTTAAAATATATTTCACATATTTGAAAAGCTTCGCTTAGTATACGAGTAGAGTGCAGTAATAAGTGGTTTGTGTTATTCTTGTTACAATTACACTCAATTTACTTGAATATATAAAACTCTTTACAAATATAATTTTCCTTTTAACGATTTGGATTTACTATTTACAATACACAATAAAAATCAATGAAATATTTCTCATATTTATTTAATCATTCACAACACAATATACAAAATTTACAATGTTCCTGGTGCGGGGGCGGTATTTATGTGAAGGCTTGAAGCTAGAGGACCTTCAGGTAATGGAGCAGTATGGAGTGAACCACGAGTGGCAGCAACATATCTGTAAAAGAGACAGTTACCTTGTAAGTACAAATTTCAATACGAAAAACTTGAATAAAGAATCTTACCCAGTTCCGGCGACAGCTACAGGGGCTACGGAGTATGGCAAAGGTGCAGCATATGCATATGGAGCATAGGCTGAATACGCATAAGGAGAGCCGAGTGAATACACACTTGGTGCATAAACGGATGCTGAAGCTACAGCCAAGACTGCGACGAGGGCAACTAGTACACACTGAAACGTATATTTGATTATTGTTAGAGTTTATCACAATAAAATGTCGGTAATTAAAAATAAAGAGATTAAGTGCGTTAAATTCATATTAAGATACATTTTTACCTTCATGGTTGTTATGTTGTTGTGGTAGCTCTTCCTATCAGGACAACTATGATTCGAAGTGGACAATTGTGCTCTTTTATATGAATGTTGAACGTATGTTTTAAGATACAATTGGAAAAAATACGCGAAAATAGTTTGCCTTGGCAAGTATTTTTACTGAACTCGTTTTCGTTGTCCGGGTGTGGTCCCAATGTACCCACACGAAACAAGTGTTTAATTAAGTTTGTAATAATAAAAATTGTATTATAAAGAACAACGCGTATATATCACAAAGAAGAATCCTATTTGGCTACAACGTGAATCTTCACTTATTACACGAAATAATAAGTACTTATGCCTGTGTTAGTATTTCCCCAAAAAATCATATTCTCGTACCCATTCGAATGTTACAAAATATTTATATACGCATATTCATAAATAAGTTATATTATCATATCTAATACCAACGGCATAGTATTTCGTGACTTACAGCTATTTTACTGCGTTTGCCGACTGCTATGTACTTAATATATCCCTTGCTGATGTAGCATTTCACACGATACCTTCGCAAGTGTAAAATAAAGACAGCGGGATGTGATTTGGACATGTTTAGTAAGTTAATTATAAATTCTTAGATATAAAAGCTAACTATAATGGCTGTCTGCTTGCTGCTAATGACATATTACGGGACGTATTTGCAAGAATTATTGTTATACTTTAGTAGCAGGTGTAATAATTCTCGTACTGAATTTTATAGATGTAAACTACCCACCACAAGTGTTCATCCACCTGTATAGTTGGAGATTGTTCAAAACAACTACTTTATCTTTTTGTAGATGCAGCCATTATAGCATTACGTGATAAAGGAGACTCAATAGCACAAATCGCTAAAAAAGTAAAGGTATCAAAAAGGTGGAGCAATCCTAACACCACATTAGACTAAATGATCAAGCAATTTGTTTCTTCAAGATTTTTCTTCCTCAAAGAATCATATTCCCGACCTCTTTAAATTTTTTGGCCTCACCTTCCATGAAAATGTGCTCTTGGATTCCCATAATAATTAGATCAGCTTTAATAAATATGACGGGAATATTTTAGAACGTGAAATAGGGAGGAGTGTGTTTCTCTAGGATATATTGATAAATCCTTACAAATAATCTCAGTGTTGCGTCGAAAAGGACATCCAGAATTCAACCTTTATATTTAACAACACAAATCCTTTAAGAGCCGATATTTGTATAAATATCTTCGAAATTATAACAGTTATTAATTTCTTATATAATTTGAAGTAGAGCATGTACTTCCGGAAAAGAATAAATCACAGAGGATAAGGTACCCCATACCTTCGCTTTTTTTGTTTATCAAAAATGAAGTCGATTTTACATATGGAAATGCTTAGCAAATTTTTACAGCTAAATACTAAATATATCAAGACATAATGATGAAGCTTTACTTGTCATTGGTTGATGGATATTAATACGTAGGTAATTGTTAATCTAAATTATAAAACACTAAGATGCATAGAACAATTTAAATTGATATGAAGATTTATAAGTACTTGCTGCAGATATCAACAAATCTCTTTCAAATTCTTCTGTCATGTAGTCCGTTGTCATAGAATGTACATGTAAGGTGGCCGTTTCCAGTGATGAATTAGAGCCATCTTATCGTGCAGTCTGAATTTGTAGTTTGGCACAATGGCAGCGATTAATACAGCTAATGTTTCTTGCAACGTTTCAAACAACCAACATTATAATAGTTCCTTTGGTATTTCAGAAAAGTATGTTGCATGATGCATTGAAAGAGATGAGTGTTAAACAAGAAATATTCTTTTGAAAATGCAACGGGACTGGAGTTTAAACGATTGAATCAATTCTGAAAATATTACAAACATCTCTGAAGAAGGAGGAAGCATTATTGATCTAGATTACAGAACTGAAGCTCTAGCATACCGAAAAAGTGATAAAACAAAGCGACATTCTGCAGAAGGTGTGAGAAGAAAGTATTAACAGATGTGGTATCTATACGAATAAATTGCGGTGATAATTTTAACATAGTCTTGACGATGTTAATATATGTAGTTCATGACATGCATCTTCAATATTGGGCTTTAGAAGTTATACAAGAAACTAGACGCGAAACTTGTGGTACTAAACATTAGTTGACATGGCATCTCAAGAAAGTATATAATCTTGAATTATGAAAAATAAGAAGATCTGGAAATTTTCAAAAGAACAAATTTCCCTTAATCTTTACGTTAAAGAAACACTGAATTTCTTTTCAAAATTAATATCCAGAAGAACCTTCAAATAAATATAACTTGAAGTTTTTGTGTTTTTTTCACATATCGTGCTTAGTGACTACGAATTTATATTTACACCACATAACCAACTGTCATAATGCATGAAGGTGCGATGATAGCGTGCGGAAGCGTAATCAATGTGGTGATGCCAATATAAAATGCACGCACGAAGTATTTTTATTTTTATTTTTTTTTCCACACTCTTATTTGCATACATAGGTTTTGTAATTACACGGATTATAAAACAACTAGAGCTCTCGGTAAGATTATTAATATAAGAAGAAACCAAATGTTGTTGAAAACGTCTTGAAAGCGCCCAGATGTTTTGTTAAAAAAATATATTTAGTCTATCAAAGTTAATTCTATTGAGGATGTAGAATGCAATAAGTTATTGTTTAAGTGAGAAATATGTATATTTAAAAGATAATTCAGATATATCTTTTAAATTCCTGTTGCCTCAGGCCCATATAAGCTTTCCTAGTGTCGACGAGATATAAATAATTATGTTATTTGATTTGATGATACAATAAAACAACGTCAGCTAGTATTCAAGATTCTATTAATAAAAGAAGGCTAAATTAAACCAACTCTTGAAATTGTTATCCATTACCTTCAATTCCCAAGTTCATATGCCTGTTCATGCTGTTAAAGGCATTTTGCAGCATTGCGGGCGTTATTAATACACATTCTTCAATAATTCTTTGCTTGTGAATTAGCAACAGTAGTTTCAAATATTCTATAAGGAAACACGAAAAAGTCTACAATTGTCAAACAAGGTGATCGTGATGGAAATTCAACTTCGGTATGTAAGCTTATAATCTGATCGTCAAAAAACTCACGAAGAAGAGCAATATTTTCGTACGTTGTATGACGTTGCACCATCTTGATGGAAGTAACCATATTGTAATTTATGTTCGTGCAACTGTTCAATAAATTCATTCAAAATATTTTTGTATCTCTCAGCATTAATTGTAAAACTTAGGAAAGTAGGTCCAACAGTTGTACAGCATGAAACTGCTAACCAAACACCAAGTTTCTCAGTATGCAATAACAAATTCATTAAAAATATAAGAATATTCACTACTCCACATTCGAGTATTTTGGAAATTGACGTACCCCGAAAAATAAAACCACGGTTTAGAGAAAAATTTAGCAGGTCATCATCTTGCATTAAATTATTTGCAAACGACTGGCAGTAAGCAAGACGTCTAAGGTAGAGTACCGGCAAAATAGCCTGATGTGATTGCATTTATATGGATGCATGAGTAAGTTTTTCTTTACAATTTTCTGACATGCTCCATAAGAAAGTCTAACCTCTTCAGAAAGACGTTTCAAAGGTTTTGTGGGTTCATTTTCCATCTATTGACATTCATCATTTATAACTTTTTCCGAACAAACAGTTGGTCTATCAGTACGTGATTTATGCCCCATAGAACCAGTCTCATGAAATACATCAACACAATTGCAAAGGCAATTTTAAAAATTTTTTGGAATTACAGCTAACTCTGGAAAGTGCTCTCTAAAATCTTCCAAACATGCACACTGGCTGTACACCCAAATTTCATCAATTCGCACCCCAGTTCGAAAATAGGCTTCAATTATGTAAATTTTTTTCTTGCACTGTATTTTAAATCATATTGAAATTTATTCAAACTCGATGTTCAAACTTCCTTCCAGCAGTTCTAACACGTTGATTGATGACAGATAATCTCACTGTCAAAATAATTTTCAAAACCATTAAGTTATAATGTTGGCTAAAGTTCAAACACGTGTTTTCTATTTCAATGCCATCTTCATCCCGGAAACTTTATGATACCACGGTACATGCATATTCCTGAATCTTTCAGATTGGTACTGGTGTGTTTTGTATTTTAAACAGGTTTCTAGTGTTTGATTGTGTGAAAAAGCTGGAATTAAATTATATTTTTTAAAAAGATGTACAATGTTATTTTATGAAATTTTACTGGAAATGATTGCAATATTTTTTAGTTTTGTTTAAAACTTCTTAAACTAGAGTGCCAAACGAAGTCAATTTCTGCGTTCCTTCTTACATCAATCGTTTTACCGACAAGAACAATATATTTTTACATGGTTAGTCATCTCCTAGTTAGTTAGGGCATACGTAGAATATCTTTTCTAGTTCGTAAGGACAGTCTTGCATACCTGCTGGCAATAGATTTAATTATTTTGAATCTGAATTAATTTCACAACTATTCAGAATTGTTTCAATTAGCAAATACGTGCCACTTACATTATTTATTTAGATGCTTCAGATCTACACAAATACAATATCATAAATAAGAGAAATATTTAGTTGAAGTAAACTCAGTTTTATCTTGGTTGCCCAACCTTATCAACATTGTCCAGTTTCGTTGATGACTTTTATGACACGTGTCAGTTTCGGGCGGATTTAAATTTTCGTATTTAAAATTTTTGTGTTTGTTAAATTATCGTTTCACTTGTGTGTGTAAACTAGTGCCGCTCCACCATGTTGATGAAAATGAAAGACCAAATGCTTCATAAGCCAGAGCATGCCCCCAGCAACGTTCCTGTCAGAGTACTTCACCATCAGAAAATACACAGTTATAGGGAACGAAAATGGTGGGAAAAAGCGAGCATAAAATATGCGTAAGTTCTCCTTTCAGTAGAGGAAAAATGTTTCGAATATGATTCACTTCTCAAGAGTCATGAATGAAGCTAGTAAATCTGTCGAGGTATCATAATCGTCCGCATTGTGACTAATAACAGGTTATATTCAGTAATATATAAAATACTTCGAAACATGTCTGCGAATTATTATCAAAGTAAATGACATCTGCCGTATATGGTATGTTTTCCGCGATGAAAAAAATGTTCTTATGAAAGGAAAAAGATCGTTGCACATATACTGATCCAATATAGAATGGCGCAGTAGGTATTAACGTTTTTTAGAGGGTTATTACGGGCACGCAAATGAAATGACTCAGTCAAAAAAATACATCTTTATTGCACATATTATTTAGTTCAACAAGAAGATTTATTTTTTGAAAATAGCATGTGTTAAATGGTAATCACTCTTTTCTAAACGTGCATGAAGTCGTGACTGAATACTCGCTGTAATTCGTTGCTACGTTACTAATTTATCGGTCAAATTTCTTGAGTAATGATGGCTTCTAAAGCTTGTCGTGTTCAAGGAATATTTTGGAAAGCCTTAGCCTTTAAATAATCCTATAGAAAAAAATTAGGGCTGGTCAATTTCCGTAAACCTAACTGTCAATATAAACCACTATGTCAGAATATAAGTCATCCAGGAAACATATTTCTACTGTAGAGCAGCCAAGAAAATTCGCTCAGTATGGCTTGTTGCTCCATCTTACTGGAACCATAACTCGCTATATTCTGCTCCAAATCGTTGCAATTCAGCAAGTAGAACATTTTACAGCATCTTCGAATACCGAATCCAGCCACACCACACGGTAACTTTCTCGGGATGCAGGGGTTGTTTGTGACCTTGTTTGGGTTATTCGACAACTCAGTAGCGAAAATTGTTCCTATTTACGGATTCCGATATGTGGAAATACGCCTCGTTACACATTTTTAAGCAGCGGATAAGCTGCATTGACTAAAATGGTCATATTTCGGTGGCTACTAAACTACATTACATAGGGATTCACTTATGCCGTTCATTATACCCCACCCCACACACACTCACACTCTATTTATATTGGAATAATAGTGTTTCAAAAACCGTCAATATCCATTGCGCCATGCTTCATTTGCATACTTAAAATAATGTTTTAAAGAACCCGAAGAAATACTATCACTACAAATGCTGCTTAATCTTATAAAACATGAACCTTTATTCAAAATTCTATTAAACTTTTCTGTAACGGTGATTGTACATGGTTCATTATTTACAGTGGCTCCACGAACGATAATGGAGGACTTTTGTAAGTTTTCTGTAGTCTCAAATATTTCTTTATAGTTGCTGTGAATGATTTGTAAATATGTTAAAACTTGAATGCCTTGAAATTATCGATTCTTTACGAATGAATTGCAAAATTAAAGTCTCTATTTGTTGAAAGTGTTCAAAATAACAGAATGCTGCCTGTGATCATGTTCCCCAGTGCGTAAGGATTAGCTGTGGTAACTGAGTGTGCAAAATTTCGAAGGAAATTTAAGAAACATATTTGAGCAATTAATCAAAGATGCTGGTTATTTTACAACAGTAGCTCTAATTACATATTTAGCTCGTTACATTTAAAAATCACTCACAACGGACATTTTATACGCAATTTCCATACTACAGTTTCTGTATTCCTGTTAACTTGAAATTGTCCCAACTCATTTTGAATTTATAAAACTTTAAGGATTTACCTCAGTTGAGGTAATTTCGGTAATAAATGCATTTGTTCTTCGTTTGACAACGATAGATTTAGGGTAAAGCAAGGTCTACACAAAAGAACAAAAAGAATATAAAAATAGTATTCAACAAGTACAATAATGATCAGCATTTGTAACGTAATTTACCAAGCAAGCAATAGTAACAGCGTCATCATCGTCACGTCGGCGATCTATCAGTATTGAACAATCTCAAATAAATGTATTTGTTAATTGTGTTTTATCTAAATAAATGTATGCAGCGTTAGGACTGTTTTTCCTCATTCTGCGCAAATGTGCCTTGGAAGTGTAACCGTCGTATGTTACACAGTTCCTTGAACTATTGATTCAATTTTAGCGCATATTCTTATCAAATCAGATACGTGAATTGTCGTTAAGATTTCGCATAATATATAGCAGGTGTAAAGTTAAATTTTACCGTGTGTTAGGTGTTTTATAGAGTTTCGCAGTTCATTCTAAGACACGAAAGAGGTTAATGGCGGGAACATAAACGGCACAGACACGCACTTATCATTGATTGGCCGTCGATAACAGCAGAATGTAAATTTAGATCGTATTATTTATTCCACATTTCGCATGAGCAGTATATAAAAAATCGCCTATCTGATAGCACTTTTCCACATTTCGTGGACCGCGTGGTATTTGTAACCCAGACAGTTTGAGAAAATCGACATATTCATATATATGTTGTACATACATATGTATGTTAAAACAGCTATATTGAAAACATGGCACACGGTAGTGTGTGTATACGAATGGGACGAATTTAGCTTTACCTTGATCTATTAGCAAGCTAGCAGCTGTATATAATTATGCATTTATGCAAATATAATTCAATTACTTAATAGTGCGATCTGATTCGCGAGTTTCGTCCGTGTGATTTGGTTACATTGTGATGCCGTTCTGATTAATTTTAAATTAGCAGCAGTAATTTTTAGTACCTCGTACGGTTTCCGCACAAGCAATAAGTACTGTTCCGTAAAGGTTTTACTATAACAGAAATACATTTAATTCAAGCTAACTTGCAAAAATTGAATACACCTTGCGTTTCTATATAATCTCCTCTTTGATTCATACATTTTTCCCACCGTGTCGGAAATTTTTGAATTCCATCGTCAAAAAATGAATGTGATTGCGTCTGTAACCAATTGCGCCCGAACATTTCCACGTCTTCGTCGTGACATCCCAGTTCCTTTTTCAGTGGTCCAAACATGTGGTGGTCGCATGGTGACAGATCGGTACTATAGGGCTGATTTTCTAGTGTTTCCCAACGAATTTTAAGAAGCCCGTTGCAAGAATTTTCCCAGAGGAAGACGGGTTTTGGCTTTCCGCAATGCTACGTCTCCAGGTTTTCGCCACTCCATGCTTGCTTGCTTAGACTTCTGGATATAATAGTACGCCCACATCTCATGACAGACAACAATGTGCCTCAACAAGTCATTCTCCTCTGTTCGACAGTTAAATTTTTTCAACAGAGGGCGTTAAAAAGAAAAGTCATGTTAATATTTGATTTGCCCTCGTATTTCTATTCTTTTAGGGGACTCAAAGCAATGAAAGCACGGTTTATAGGAACTTAAAGACTTACTCCATAAACAGTTTTTAATAAATCATTTGGTTATATATATATATATATATGTATATATGTATATATATATACATATATACATAAAATGAAAACAACTTCCTATCGCAATCTCCGGCTAGATATTTTTTAATTACAAGTAAATAAATGCTGTGAATTCCATCGCGATTGAACTTCGAAAGAAGTTGCCTAGAAAACAATACCCACCACGAAAACCATGAACAGCTGTACTTAGCAGCATTATATTGGGCATCGAACTAAACGTGTTTGTCTGGTCGTTAGGCTACACAGCAAACAACATTGATGAAGTTGCTAGTCGCATCGTATTTCCCACGTATACGAGAATTCATATAGTGCATACCTTTCCAAGTAAATAATATTTGGCGAAGGATAAATAGTTAAATAATGTGCATATGAGTGTAGCATGCCTCTCATCTTGGGAATAATTTTGAAGAATTTTAACATAAACGATTTCTTTTTAAAACAGACATTATGGTAATACGATAGCAGAGTTCATTATAATCTGAAATGCATGAGAAGACAACTACAAACATTGAATTAATGAATATTTAAAATGAAATTAAAACCGTAAACAAACGCAAGCCATGGAAGAGTTCAAAGAAAATGTAATAAAACAACAGGATTTCATTGCAATTCATACAATGGTAACGTTGAGTTTTACAATTTCTCTTGGACATCATGTAACTTTAAATCGAACTGGATATGCTTCTGTTTGAAGTATTCTTACAAGAGGATGCCTAAATTGGACTACAGTTAGCAAACACAAAAGCCACATCATCACGGAACCTCTTCTGCCTTCTCGTCTAGCAGAAATGTATAGCAATAACAGCATAATTTGACCACTAAAGTTAACCTACCAACATAGGATTTCCAAAAATATAAAAATATAAAAAAACATGTTTAAAATGAGTTTCTCTTTTATCTCAAAGACATGAATTTCTTGCTGCATTTAGTTGTTTTCCTGAATTTTCAAATTATGAAGCCCCTCTTCGTTGAACCTAAATATCAAACTCCAGATAAATTCATTTTCTAGAGAAATTTATATCTACACTTCGTACGCCTCCCATCATATGGCGCCCAAGTATTATACGTTTTTGAAATCTGCCTCTTCAGAGTAGAAAGCAAATTTTACGATTATAGAGGAAGCTAATGATTTCTGAAGGTATTGTAATGATATGTAATATTGTCTATTAATTATCAATGACTTTTCTAAATTTTACTGGTTTACCTATTCCAGATATTTTCTCGTCACTGTTTGGTGCACCCTGTTATTTTTTTATTATGGTTGATGTTATAAGTTGGAGGCAAAGTACCGTTAGTACTACCTCTTTATGAATTTTAAGTACAGATATTCAATCTGTACAGGTTTCTTTCTAAAGTTTTACAGATAACTCTGGGTATTCTTTATTAACTTATTATTCACAAAAAAAAGAGTCCCTTCAGCAGCACACGCAGAGGAGCCATAAACTTTACTATCGTTTATTATATATATCGTTTTCCATAAACATATTTTTATATAAATAAATATTTCCAAATTTCATTCTTAAAAGACGTTTAATATACTGTACTCGCACATTTGAATCACATTGTATAAATATGTATAATTACGAAATTACTTATAATCTTCAAAATTTCTCGTACGATGGAAGGATGTCACGACTGGCAGGATTTACCTATATAATTTCACCTATATCAAGTATGAGTCTACTGTATGGTCTACCATATAGGCAAACAAATGTGTTACCATGGATATAGAAAAACATCGTGTCAAAGTCAGACATGTTGTTATCCTCTAAGAATAGTTAGTTATTTTCTCATATAACTCTTTAATTTATAAAGATCTTCGATTATATCCAGTCATAAAGTGTATCAGCTGATACTACAAATAAAATCTGGAAGTTCCGGACACATATATTGGAAACCGAAGACCAATACATCTTAAAGGCGAGAAATCACGTACGTGTGAGTACGATTTCAAAGATCAAAGACGTCGAATCCTCTTAAATTCTTCAAAATTATTTGTATCTATTGCTCTCATTTTGTTTCGCATACTAATATATATATTATGTATATTTATTAATATACGTGGTATTAATTTGTCAATATATTCATTTTGTTTCAATCTTGCATATGACTATCTTAATTAGAAAACATTATCATTTAATTTAAAAACAAATAGAATAAAATTCAAATCAAAGAACTCACTTAAAAAATTGAAGCCTGAGATTTTTCACCACAGTGTATATATGTATATCAGTTAATTAAAATGTCTAGAGGTAATTTTCTATTCGACGAGGAAAACCTAAAAATATATTGTTGTAGGGCTTTCAAGCCGGACCATGACTAACAAAATGGTACGGCCCCATCACCTCATCAACAATTTTTTAAAGTTGGGCAATTGCTATGGCAAAAATCGCGCTAAGGCAAGTCATAAAAAACTAACTCGAAGGCAGCGCTCATTGATATTTCGGTTAGCGTCTTCTGGTAATGTAATCACTCAACAAATAAAATGTAATTTAAATTTACCAGTAACAAACAGACGTGTACAACAAATTTTATCCTGCAGTAAACGGTTTTGGTGGCGAAAAAAGGTGTCAAAACCACCCATAAAAGAGACACATAAAGAAACAAGACTGAAATTTGAACAAGATCATATGAGATGAGATCAATGTCATATTTTCTGACGAGAAGAAATTTAACTTGGACGGGTTTCATGGTTTCAAACATTATTAGTACGATTTGCGCAAAAATACGGAAGTTGCGGTGAGCCGGTTGTGTAATGATTTAGGCGGCGTTTACCCATAACAATACAACCCCTATATGTTTTATTTCCCTGCGAATGAATTCTAATTGTTGTACACATCTTCTAGAAGTGGTTCTGTTAGACTGCTGAATATTTCAGCAAAACAATGCAGCTATCTATAATTCCAGTCAAACAAAGGGGTACTTTCCTCAGAAGGAAATCTATTTATTACAGTGGCCTGCTGGGTCTCGGGATCTGAACCTCATCGAAAATCTTTGGGGAATATAATATGCCAATAATAAACAATACAATATCGTCACAAAACTAGATCTGCGATAAAATGGTGTTGCACTGATATTCCTATTTTAACCAAATCGATATGCAGTATGAAGACCCGAATATTTGAAGTTATTTGGAACAAAGGATTTAACACTCACTACTAAGTTTAGAAGGAATTATATTTTTTTATGTATTTCTTTTATTTATTAATTTTGTTTTAATGGACTTCGCTGTTTTGAGTTATCACTATTGTAAATATTCTCTGTATAAAATGTAGTATTTTTTTAATTTGCATAATGCATAATTTGTCAAAGGTATTAAGAAAACCAAATATTCTGTTCAAGAGTTCATATGGAACTATAGAAATTTCGCTGAGTGTACATATAAAAAAGTTGTCCATTTACACACATAACCGCTTTGTGAATACACTTTTACGTTTTTCTTTAAGCTAATGATTCAGAAGTTATTTAAGGTGATGTACTTACATGCACATTAATAGTTTAGTTTAAAATTTATTGTAATCTTAACTTGAGTTTACAGTTATGAAACAAGCTGTACAATGATTACTTATTTCAATTGTAACTAATTATGCGACTACTATAAGACATTACGGTCAAAGCTTCCTGTTTCAGTTATAACTGGTTTTGTAACATACTTATTTCCAAACACAAAGATTAAATTATAAAGGTGTGTACACCTCCTGGTTCGCCGATATTTAAGTTGACATTATGAATTATTATATACGTAGATAAAGAGTAAATTCTCTTGTAAAAATATATAGCAAGGACGCCCTGATTCAGTATGATACGGGTACTATTCCAGCAGTATATTTCGGTTATAGTGACATTCACCTCCTAAACAAAGGTTAACGTGTACGGGTGCATTTGCTGCATGGAAGTTCAACGTTCCGACTATGCTCACATGATAGGACCTTATTAAATTTGGAAACTTCGTCGATATAAAAGGAAAGTGAAACCAAATTGATTTCTGTAGTAGATACTGTACTCAAAAGGCTGGAGTTTTATATCCCCTAAATATATCAAAAGTTCGAAGTAAATGTAATTTAACTTTCAATAATATTCATTTCGATGTTCGGCCATTTGTTCGAAGTTAAACAGTTTCTAAGTCTAGATATATTTTGCAATATTTTTTGTTGTAAAACTTTGACCAGCATATCAGCAAGGTTCTAATTAGAAAAAGTAAATAGTATTTGTTTGCGACAAAAGAAATAAATATAGTTTATTCGAAAGGTAAGGTATATTATCAAAATTGTTTATTCAATTCGATATAATCCTTCAATATCATGTATTTAAATGGAATTTATCAAGCTAACTTGCCTTTTAGTCTTCTAAAGAGCGTAACTGATGTATTGAAAATAATTGCAAGTAACTTTACATCATAAATTTGATTTCGTAGAATTGTAAATTGAAAAGCAGGTAATTTAACGAAATAAATATGAAACGGTATTATCCCATTATGAGTGTGATGTAATTACTGCCTAATACAGGTCCCAGTTCTATAATATCTCTAACACTGCGGCCAAAAGACCTGTTGAATAGTCTAGTAAGTTCTTCCCCAATGGGAAATATAGTATGCCCAATATATGCCTTCTTCAATTTAAGACTACGCACTCTAAAATAACTTTCTTCCCCTTTATTACACTGCTTGCATATAAGTTCTTCTTTAAAAACCTTATTTTGTGCAGATGTCCCATTAAGCATCCATGTCGTATTAGTAGGTGCTCACGTTAAGTTATACTTTATTTAATGCTCGTATATCAATTGTAACTTGTTGGTCCCCTCACCATTCGATTGGGCCCAGTCATCTAATTTCAAGAGTTGGACTTAGACTTGCTGTAGCACGCACTGAATTTTTTATTATCGTTATATCCAGTATGGATCTTCCGAAGGCAATTTGAGAACTTCTTTTGCTACCGTGTCAGTAATTTCACTGCCGGTTATGTCCCTGTGCTTTGGCGTCTTCATATATACAAGCGTCAGAATTAATTTCCGTTTTTGACCTATCTGTATACCAGATTGGTCTTCGGTTTTATTCCTTCCCCATTTATCCCTTTACTTTTGTTTAGATAAACCTTAAGAAATTTCTTACAGGAAACCATGACATTTATATTCTACCATATCCTACGTTGTCCTTGGATTCCGACATTTTAACCTGCATGCTTCCTGTCTTGCATCACCCTTAGTATAAATGTAGGGGGAAGCAAACTTAACATAGCTTCCACGACAACTGTTGGACAACTCTTTATCGCTGCAGTAATGATGAACTAAAAATATTCATCAATTTAAATTTTGCCTTAATGCTAAACTAATATATTCTTAGATCATTTACTTTGTTTAATCGTTATAGAATGCTATATATGTATGTATACCAAACAATTCCGTCATATGCAGTATATATATATTAACAGTGAATTGTTCTTTGGTTAGTTATTAGCACCGTACCACGTCATTCTTTGAAGAAACTTGGGCTAGATCAGCTTAGAATACAGCACTACTCCTACGTATTTCACGTCTTAATTCATTTTTCGGGTTTAGGGATTTCACACTTCATCTTACATTCTTCTTTTGGTAAAGAGGATTAGTACTATTTTTTGCAGGATTAACTTTAATGTTTTTCTTTTCACACCACCCTTCTACCAACTTCAGAGCTCCTTGCATGAACTCTGAAATCATGCTTCAGCTTTTCCCAATACGAGTATCATCGGCATATCTCTGAATGTTAGCTAAATGAATTGGTTTCAATTATCATATCCCACATCATAGGAAATAAAATACAGCTCTGCGGGCAACCATTTCTTACTGACATGTGCATTGTCTCAACTCTAAAGTAAAATCCTATACTATTATTTATATTTAATGTAGTATAGGTAACAAGTATTGTTAGTTTTAAGTAGATATGTCTCTTTGCAGTTATAAAATCATATAGTACAGCTTTTGTGGAGGTAACAATTAAATTTACTACATTATGTTTTGACAGCATGCTCCTTTTGCAAAAGTATGCCTTCACTTTGTTGAAATCAGCTTAGATATTATTATCCTCGTAGCAGAAAATTTGTAAGAAGTACATTTATTTAGCAAACATTTCAGCTGATTTCAAAATAGACAATCGATAAGTAGCTCGCTAATAAATGTTCAAACACTTCCCAGTTATATGTTATTCGATTCACCAAATTAATACAAAAATTGTATAAACTTGATCTTAATCATGATATATTGTCTTTCTTCTTCTAAATACAAACAATTTCTCGAGGAGTACTATAGTTACTGACAATTACAACTTTATCAAGAGATCGCGATTCGAAATAAAAACAATTTGAGATTGAGTTACTGAATACTATATAAAATAAATAAAATAATTTTGATTTTATTTGAACTACACTTTTCTATAGGTTAAGGTAAAAGTATTATCTAGAGTATACAACGAACGAGTAGCTCCTTTCAATACTTCCCTAATGATGTTGATATGCCAATAACGTAGCTAATAATGTTTGTATCGAAGCCTCGGTGCTGCCTGTTACATTTCTTATATTAGTGGAATTGTTATTTCGCAATTTCGATCCATTTTTCCAAGTAAGTGTTTTGTTCTATTAGATAGTAGTCAAAGCACATTGCGGTAGCCTGATATTTATAGGTTTGCTGCATCTATATTACACCTTTTGTTTGAATTTTCTGCTTTGTTTAATTCTTTGACAGTAGAAACTTAACAATTTCAAAAAAAAAACATATATTATACGCATATGCTATCCTAGATGTTAATATGAATAATTTCTTTACCTTTTCATTATTTCTCTGATTATTTCATTTCATTATATATAAAGCGCAATTATACGTTTGTTACAAGCTTTTTCTGTATTAAACTATATACATCTTGCCAAATATTCTAAGTACAACATTTTTTAAAGAAGAAAAGGATCTCAATAATAACGTCCATAGTGGAAACGCAAACTCTAGTAATAGTGATATAATCCGGCTTTTCTTAGTTTTTCTAACATATTTAATTTGGACAATTAAAATTTTTGCGACTCCAATAGGACTTTTATCTACGACTACTTATTACCGCACAGGCACTCTAACCAGTTAGCGTGCCTGTCCGGCAAGCAGGAATCCTAGGTTCGAGTCCTACCGTTTTACATGAATTAAAGAAAATGACAACACCTCTGTGAGCTCTTATAACTGCTTCTATTCGTCGCGACTTAGTAAGTTCTGGATCGTTTCTTGGGAAATGCTTTTTCATTCTAAGGGAAAAGCATACCCCAGTTCTTGCATGCTCATTGGTGAGGCACGTGATACTAAACAGACTTTTTCTGAACATTTTTCATGGGTGCTCGATGAGATTTAAGTTTGAGCTGCGAGGTAATTATCCTAAGATTTGCCTATTGAGTTCATTTAGATAATTTAACGCCTTTTCAGAAAATTTTTAATTCATGATCATTGGCTCCCTCGGAGAGAGTAAACTTAAAATCGTTCCCTAGATCACAGACGCAAATGTACCGCGAATACCGCTTGTATTTTGATTTCTCATTGGAAATTATGATGTTGAAGCTTGCTTCATTAAGGAGGATTGATCTGCTGGCTGCCGCTTGCAAGGCAGAATAAATATCGGAAAACTTGCCTCGAATAACTCGTTCCATAACCTTTCGGAACCTTTGTGTATTACAGTGAATATTTGCCTATAAAACTTCCATGAATACTTGAGGAGTTTCAGTTACAAGATATTGTGAAAGGTATTATATATTCTGTTACTAACCCACGGTACATGATCTCTAGCGAACCTTAACCTGTAGAATCTGTGATCTGTGGTAAACAGTGGTACAACACAGAGGTCCTGATATTTTTAATAGTCTTGAGTTCATTACTCAGCTGCTTACTTATGCACTTTCTTAACGCCTATTACCGGGGAAAGCGTTCATCAATTCAATTACTGACCCTTTTTCTGCTCTGGCCACGTTTTCTGTGCTTTCGCTAGACCTTTTAAATATCTCAGCAAATTTTCCACAAAACGTATACTTGTTTCCTCTTCTACCAAAGTTAAAGCTCTTATACATTCATCATTGCTTAAATGATCTGCTCGATATATTTTGTTGCTAGGTAGTTAAACATTGAATTAGCAAACTACGCTATTGCTTTATGACAAGGACAAAACTAATGTGCACGAAAGAAACGACTTCGAACAACCAAACTGAAAAATCACTTAAACAATGTAATAATTTTTATTATCTTTACTAAATGACATTACAATCTTAATCGTGGTAGAAAGTAATTTGGAGTGGTACATTTAAATAGACTAATCTTCATCAACAAAAGTACCCTTAGGAAGAATTATTCGTCAGTACTTCGAACAACCAGCGATTAAATTCTATGGCGTTGCAAAGCACCAAGGTTGTAAACAGGAGACTAGTCCTCGTGAGTAGATTACTGATGCAAATTAATCCTCAAATTCTCAGTGAATAAATTTGGCATCTAGTCAAAAATTGAATTAAGCGCTTCTTTTTCATACTTGGGTGAAATAAAAAGCGCACTAAATCTCACAACATAGAGCATTGCTATAGGCATGTGGTTTACTCTATCGACCTTTTTCTGGAATATCTGATTCTGAAGATATCTAGAATCGCTACACGAAACCGATCGCTCTAATATTTATTAAAGAAATTCAGATACTGTGAAATTTAGGCCTCTTTTTATTTCACCGATGTATTATAAGAAACTCACGTCGAGTCAAATACCATCTTTTCTTGTTTTTAATTTCAATTTACTTCTGACACTTTCTTTTTTCAAATTTCACTTTACATATCCAGAAATTTTAGATCAAAGAACCTTCACGATGCCATAAATTATACCTAATGTTTCTCACAACAATATATACATACATACGTGGAGTCGAACTGCATTCTTCAGATTTCTGATATTTTTGATTAGTATCTTACTATATATAATTAAATTTCGAAGGAAATTCACTACATATCGCAAATGAAAATATTTAAAAAAAGTTAGGTAGGAAGAAAATCAAACATACATAAATAAAAAGTTTCAGACATACTCCGTATCACACACAAATTGGAAACATAGAAAAATAGAGACTTGTAAATATTTAAGATTAACTATATAATGGGACGTGTTATATTTTTTTTCTCACCATGCGGTGGTATAGTTGATAACAGAGAGTTAGCTAGTTAGCGCACCTGTTCGGCAAACACGTAGGTTCGAGTCCTAACGAAGTTGTGAAATTTTTTTATGTGTTGGAAAAAGCAAAGGAGATTCTAATGCATCATTTATTGTCAATAGGAGTCCGACATATTACAATTAATTTAATGTTAACGTAATATATCAATTCAATGTCAAATTTTAAGGTAACGTTCTAAAAAATGGAATACCTACACGAACATTGGAATCGGTTTATTTCAAGTTGTTCGTTGTTTACCTCGTAAAAGGATTATACTTAAAATTGTCATATCTGCGATTGATATTCTCAAAAATGTATCAAGTTTCACTTGCAAGTAGTGACACTTAATAAACAAATAAATTAAGTTTTGCTCGAGGGAAATATCTTAGACTTACGATAGAATGGAACGTGTTATATTTTTGCCTCACATTTCGGTGGTATAGTTTATAATACAAATCGGTAAACTTCTGGAACGTCCAAAATTAATTAATCAATTTGTGCTGATGGCACCTACAGCTTTTGGTATCGCCGATGAAGGTAAATGTTTAAGAAATGGGAATTGGTAGAAATCAATATTTTTTTAGTACGTAGTAATCGTTTTTCAATAAAACTATAGCAAGGGGATCTGTACACTGTTGAACTAGGATAGCTACTACATAAAGTAAAAAACGAAAAATTCTTGTGCTGGCTTCGCTTTCAAAATTTTCAATTGAAAGTTGCATTGTCTCTTAAGATTTCCTAACAGTCGGATTGGTCGAATATTAACTTATGTCATCAAATCGAGCTACTTTATTAGCCACAATAGATATTTAATATCAATCTAAATAAAAGTACATTTTATTGATAGGCAGCTTCTGATCAGCAATTACATTTTTCCCTGTAGCAAATTCGTAACGTATAAACTTAAAAATAAAACTATAAAACTATGTGCGTGTCGTTCTATTTCATCTAGATAACCTACATGTGTTACCAAGACACCATCAAACTACTACACATTCAACTGGTATCAATACCTCAACGGCCAATAGCAGCACGTGGATTTTTGCACTGAATGTACGTTTGCTCACCTGTTAGGGGTTCGTTTACGAAGTAAACGGTCTGGTGGAGCGCATTCGTCACGTCTCGCGGCAAGTCAAAAATCTACTCACACACCTGTACATCATTATCTGCCGCCAAACGGCTCGTGATATTCACTCAACCATCTGACATGCAAACGGAAGAAACATAGCGCTTCGCATCAGACGGTACATATCAAAAACGCTATTAACTGCTCGTTTCATCGTGATGACATGCTGAGCTAATTATTCGATATCGCATGAAAAAGCTTTTCCAATCTGCTAAGTACTAGACAATTTAAATGAAGTGAAATGCAAACGGTGTCCTGTTAATTTTTCATTTGAAGTTAAACAGTTGTAAAGAACGTATCGCGTGTTTCTGTGCTGTTTCATTAATTCTTACAAGAGATAATGTCATTAGAAGATGGATTTTGGGAAACTCTCCATTTACTAATCGAATGGAAGAAGACTGGTAAATACGCGAAGGACGATGTAGATGACTGGGTTAACAAAGTTGTTGCTAGAAATGTGGAAAACTTGGACAAGTTTGATGATAACTTTGATGGTGTGACGGTTAAGAGCGAAGCTGATAGTTGTGTTTCTAAACAACAAGAGATTCATAATTTTATTAAATGCGTCAAACTACCGCCAATAATATGCAAGTACGTCTTATGTTCATAATTAATTAATGCTTAAATTATCTAGTAATTCGCTATTTCACGCTTTAACTGTGGCACCTGATAGATTTCTTTTTTAATGTTCAATCCGCATGCAAGCTTTTACGTGCATTCAAATTCGAATTTGCATTTCAATTTAGAAACTATATGATACTGACATCTGTAAAAATTTAACAGAACTGAAATTTGTTGCATGCAATAATAGAAGTAATCTGCAAAAGATTATTCTCACTTGGAATTACAAAAATGTTGATCAAAACTTAATAAAGTGGAATACAGATATCCTATATTTAATATAAACGTTGAATTTTACTTGGAAACAAATTAGATAGATTTCTGGATAGTTGCAGAAATCTATGTAGTCCGTCAGGAATAAATTATAATGCTTGTCATTCTACTTGAGCTTACAACTCACAGATGTCGCAAACTAGAGTTATAGTTTTTGTTTTCAATTTAAAATTTATTTTAGTTCTTTAAAGCCTATTGCGAAGTTGATAGTGGTATAACACTACTTGCAACTACATTAATTTTTTTCCATAAATCTTATTTTAAATGGGTCACATGGTTTCGATAATTATGCGGTATTGATAAATAAAGTATTTTGCAACGCAGAGGAGATTAGATGAGAAAGTTAGTTCTACCTAGATCTTTAGCTCACTTTACAAAATTTCGAAGCATCTCTGGCTTTGGTAAAAATGTTTATGAAGTTGCCCAAGTAAGGTAGATAGATAGATATGGTGCTAGGTCTATATATCAAACTAGAGTTTTTCTTGATATACGACAAATCCTCTCCCCCCATTCCATAATGATGTATAATCCCTTGAATAGGTAATGTTTAAAGAATAGTTCTATTTTTGCAAATAAAATCGAGTTGCGAAGAAAAAGGATATGACGTCTGTCATAAAGACATGATATACACTCAAAATTCACAAACGGCTCTAAACAAGGTCACGGGATAGGGCTTCCATTAAAGAATTTATCTTTTGTAGCCATTCTTTGTTTCCAAAGTAAATTATAACATGGGTAGACTGTACCGGTAAGAATTCGAAACGAATGTTGAATTTGGACTAACTGATGAATCTCTTCAGATTTTCATTTATTTAATGAAATTTAGCAATCATTTAAAGATAAAATCGTTTTAAAATAGAAATATATGCATTAATTATACATTGTTCTTGATATTCACTTCCTCTAAGTGAATTGGTGGTTTGAAACGGTGAAAGTTTAATAGAGGTAGGTAGTATTTAAAGTAACCGTAGAAATACGCTGCTCAAAAGAATTGACCGACACTTCATGAAATGGATAATAAATTAGAAGACGTAATTTCATGCACTTTTTAGTTTCGATACTTCAGTTCCAAGTATTTAAAAGCATTATTTTGTTTTAGAATTGTTTGGGCAAGTTTTAGCGCGATATCTTTGAGAAATGTAGTATTTTCTATGTATAGCAAAATATAGAAGCTTTATTGTAATAACTCTTACAAAAAATATAGTTAAAAAGACGTATGATGCCTATAAGAAAATAAAAATGCTTATTGCAAGGACTGTGTTGAACAATTTTTGTCAAACGGGTTTCATTGGGTTATCATCTGGCTAATTGGCTCGCTATTCTACTCTCTTTGTATCAAATTTATGAAATCACACGATGTTTCCTCATTTGAAGCGAGTATTATCATCCATAAAGTTATTTTCCTATTACTGTTGCAGACTGAAGAACAATAGGTTGTAATAACTTATCGAAATATCTGTGACCATTGAGAGTTGGATTTTCTAGGAAGTAAAGGTCGGTATACCGATCAGTATTTCTACCGATCAGCCTCATATTGAGTTCGTTGGTGTTCATGTTGACCAACCTTGCACTCCTCGAACATTTCTATTTTCTAGAAAGCGACTCCACTGTCCAGAAATTATGATGTCTCCAATTGGGCTATGGTCAAGCAGGTCTTTATCATCACAATTATACTCTGCAGCGAAGAATATTTTAGAACATGCATCAATATGCTAAAATTTCTTTCTGTGTATTTGGTTTCTTCTTTGAAAAGTCTAACACTGGCTACATAATTATTTGTAGATGTATTAATTGACATTACTTTTTGTTACCATGTGGGATATCTGTTGAAACCTATTAATTACTTTGAGCAGTACATATTCACTACCATTTTATTATCGATCTGTTAAACTTTGATTATTGTGTTATTGTAAGTTCCGCGGTATTTGCTTTCTTTTAATTTAGGTTTCCGGGTTAAAACCACATCGTAGTTGCATAAGTAATTCCTCACACAGCAGCGTTACGACATGCAGCAGCTTAGAAGAAGTTTCTTGCACATGAGAGCCAAACGTTAGCAGAATCATGCAACCGCGACGTGGTTTTAACCCGAAAACCTGAATTTTTTGATTATTCTACCACGGTGTGAAGCCCCAGAACAAAAGGAAATGCTGGGGGCTGCTTATTTCACTTTGTGGTGGAGCTGTCACCACCAATAAGTTCTTACATATATTTTATGGACTACGAAAACTATAAAATAAAATTTAAAATGGAACATCCGTATTTTTTGCTTTATGCAAGAAAAGACACCATTTTGTTAGATTTGCTATATTTAACTGTAAGCGTTCCTTAGTCGCCTTAGAAAATACGTTCTTCTTCACTAATTTCAGTACTGTAGGTTGGGCAGAAACTAAAATATAACAAGTTCTTGGGCATATAAAATACCAGAGTCTTTAAATCATACCGTTAAAGGCTAACCAAAATTAACAACTACTTGTGGTGATCATAGCAAAATATTATCGAGGCCAAATCATTGCTAAATCTGGGCAATTATAAAAACTACCTATTAAAAAAACATATGGGGTTATGCAATTAGAATGTTATATATTTTTATTAACTACAAGTAGGTCCATTTATGGATTTTGTGTTAAAAAGGTTTCGCTGTATCTTCTGAGATATGCGCTATTTATCTTTCAAGTAAAAAAAAATAAAGGATAACGAAAGCACATCTGCTCCACATATAGCTCAACAGTAAAATTAAGCAAGTACTGCATTTATCCCAGTTCCAAAAATAATAAATAGATCTAAAAATAAATAAACGCGGTATACTAAGTTAAAAAATATAGTAGTTTTTAATTATATCAAAACAAAGTCACTGCAATATACAGCAAAGACCCGCAGATTACATAGTGTTTTTGTTAAAAAATTTGCGTTTCTGTAAGTGTTTCATGTGCGCGCTTTGAAATTAACTTGTGTCAAGGTCTTATCAATGCAGCTTATACACCGTGTTCGAATTGAAATCGCCTACTGCTAACTTAAGTTCTAACATATAATTATCCTAAATTTACAAATAAAAAAAAAGCTATAAGCGTTTAAATGTATAATTACACACTAAAATGAAAGTGACCTAAACGAAACTAATGAAAACCCATAGCAAATGCTCAAACACATCTTGTTTAACAAATTTCTAAGCACACTTCTATACACCTTTCGTATCTTTTAATATGGTTCATCGATTAATACTGTTTACAGTTTCTTGAAGTTCATGCACATCTCTATACCGACATTTTATTTCTTACATGTCCTCAAAAATAAATATTTGGTATAAGGTCTGGCGAATGAATTGGCCATAAAATTGAACCGCGTGTAGCTAACCAACAATTCCTGGTAGAACATTTGTTAGCTATTAGCCAAATCAAAGGTTATATAAAATTTCCGCCATTACATTTTTTGCCATATCAACGCAATATTCACCATAGGCTACACTATACATTTATACTAAACCGTTTCATGCCAATAGTGTATGAGATTTTCCTAGCTACAGTAATACAGGTTTTACCATTGCCAAAGTTTGCTTGTTCGTTCCACTATAGTGAATGTAAGAAATTTGAATTGTCCTTAGCAGAATTAGTTGGCCACTGCCAAAATACCATCCATCTTCGTTGGTCGTCAGGCAATAAAGCATCAGTTGGTCTATGCTTATAAGACATATATTTGTTCCTTTTTCCAAGATTACGTATTACTTTTTTTTATCTAAACGTTTCAAAATATGTCATAACTTTGAATCCAGTTTCTTTATTAACTATAAATTTTATCCTTCCTTATTTGATCAAAACCTTGGATAAAGGATCAAGAAACAACGTCGATTAGGCAAGTTTCTTTCTAGAAACAAAGTACTGTGCTGCTGAGAGTGTATTGACAATCTTTGCTTTCTTTTTATTTAATTTCCTAATATGGTACATTTTTCAGAATTTATGAAACTATGCTGGATGTTATACTATTTTTTTATATATTTCAACAACTTGATGTTCAATTGTTCACATTTTGTAACATTTCCAATTTTAAGCAACTTTGTAGGTGCAATAATAAGGTTGACAATAGTGCCGACTTTCATTTAAACACGGTGTATAATAAAACATTTTTTTTACATTATAATATATCGATACGATTTTAAAGTAGAGTAATACCTTTAATGCCTATGTACATACACGAATTGTATCTTTTCAATATCATAAATATTGCAAATTTTACTCTGCACAGTAAGGTGTTACATTGTAAATGCAATACATCGACATTTATATGACCTAGATTCAAGTTAACGTTTGTTTGAGTGTTGTAAAAGTACAATGCAAACGTATTACAGTGACGAGTAAATTTTGTCGGCCATTTTCAAATTTTAAAAATTTAATCGGAGATTATATATTTAGGTGGCTTTAGCTTCTAGATCTTATAAATATATGTCGCATTTATCAGTGTCGGTTTAAGTGCTCCAGATCACGCACAACATTCACCAGGCATGCGATCATTCGGAAGTGAACATTTCGTAGACCGATCATCGCGCTGGAAGAGTTGCAACTGCACACATTATAAAATTATTGCTTTGACAAAGAAGCGAAGGCGAGAAGATGATAATTCCGTGCCAATTTGTGTACTACCCGCGTAAATATGGTAATTTTTTACGTCGCCGTATTCATCAGCTACAATGCGAGATTGAGTAGACTCGTCGAAAAATGAAAAATTGGAGTCACTTAGGTTCAGGCACGGGAATACGGCGCCAGGTTCGGCGTCCCGAACGCCACCCACGGCTCTTTGGGCGTTTCCCGTTCATGTCACCAGCTTGCACAGTTCTCACCTATACCTCGTCGTCCGTTTTCTGTGCCTTTAGCCGCGTTTAATGACTATCGATAGGGAGCCGAGTACATATCTATTTAGCGTTGAGGGTAATCGCCGTCAGAATGGATAACCCCCGTGCCGCACTTTAATTACAACGTTCCCAATGAATGTCTGATTCTCGATTGAAGGCAATCACACCTTCTACCATTTGCATGGATTAAGTTACTTGCTAAATATTATTACGTAATTTATTGCAGCAAGTCTACAGAGGGACAAATTTGCAAATAGTTTAATTGCTGTGGAAGGACTAAATTGAATGATTGTTTTCATCTCTGTCATTTCGAATATGCCGATCAGAAATCAAATTAAATGGTAGTCAATCTTTCATAAAATCCAGTTCTTAACAAATTTGATGTGAGTGACCTTGGTAACAATTTCGTCACGATGGATATTGACTTTAGGAGCATATATTGTTAAATTAGATTAAAACTGTTTAAAGTAAACTCCTAATATTGTGTTTGCGTTAAGAAAAAAAGAGGGATTTCGTGTGTTAAGCAAACACTATTACGTACAAAAATTATTAAAGAAAAGTTTATATATTATGGTGAAACTGCTCCTTCATTGGGTAAATTTCTTTCAAAAGTGACAGTATGAATACAGACGGTGCGTCCTGGACCTTCAGTTCCAGTAACTTCAGAATTGATTAAAAAGCTTTATGTCATTGTAAAGAGTTGCCTCCGAATAAAGCTGTCCGAGATAACAAATACCGTAAACAATACACATTGTTTTATATCAACATTTAAGTATGAAAAACCAAACCGATTAATAAGTGGTGCGTTTGTTCACTGTTGTCCATTTACGAGCTGGTGTTATAATTTCAATTAGTTGCTGCCAAATTTAAAGGAAATCTAAGGCAACTTTTTCGTCAATACGAACCTGAAAGCATTATTATACTCCAGAGACAAAAACAATGGATTTCTTCTGATGCACATGCTCCAAAGAAAACAAAGATCAGGATTTTTTTGAGTTCCAAACACGTTATATATCAAATCCCGAATAGTTTCGATTTATATCAGCCTCTAGAAAATCCTGTGTACTAATTCTTATACTAAATCTATATATTCTTCTGTGACGTTCGGCCATATGATATAGCAATGATATTCATATATATTTTGTTTCGTTTTTTAGAAGATATAAACTAAGCCATGCTAGTTATTTAATGTTAATAAGACCTTGTGATAATAAACAACTTTAGTGGCCTTTGTCTTGTCTTAACTTGCAAGTTGTTTACGACGATTCTTTTTCGCTTACACAATATTTCAATTTCCATGTCATTAACGGATGTGTAACATTTCTGTTGAACATTTTCTACTTAACTTGTTTTTTCAGTTCCTTTTTCGTATCACTCCCTTGAGTATTCATAAAATCTTCTTGGTATAATGCACAATTGCTAAGAGTTAATATTTCCTGTCGTCCATAGGCTGCTTAATAGTTTGCATATATCTGACGCCCTGTCTTTTGCGAATGAAAGAGAGGGGTGCTTATGATTATCACCTCAAAAGAGTCCTAAATAATACGCATATTGCAATGATTTCCCATTTGTTTATTAAGAGTAAATGAAGTGTTGAAAGGTAGGTATCTTAATATATCTACTCAGGTTAAATCATTTAAATGAAATCTACATGAAGTCATGGATTAAACCAAAGTAACTTCGTACTTTAAAATATCATCATTATTTTTTTGTATTATGTATTTCTTGTATTATGTATTTCTTGTATTATGTATTGACATAATTAACTGTTGTAGAGAGGACAAATAGAAAAAGATTACATTTTAGGCTACTTAAAATATTTTCTAAAGGCAAAGAGAAAAGTTAATAAACATAAGACAACAATATGTGCTTGATTAATATAAAATATATATTTTTTTACAAAACTAAAATTTAAAAGTCTTTATGAAATGAATTATTTAATATTATATAAAAATATCTATGAGATACCATTATTAATAGTATTATTTTTTATGTTTCATAAATGTACAACACATCACTTATTGTGTTTGGACTGAAATTAAATATATTTGGTTTCTTGTGAAAATCTACATTATAAAACTCGAACCAATAAATCAAATTAATTCTCATCGAAAAATTCCTAGCATAATAATGCTGCTAAATCTCTTCAACTCTTAACATGACGTTTAAAAAGCAGACAGTGTTATCTTGTAATTTTTATAATATCGCCAGTTGCATTTTTGCAGTGTATGTAGTCTGCCTGTGTTTATTTGAATTTAGTTGAAGGGATGTGTAATGTATACACATTATACATAGGCAGTATACATCACAATTTCCTAGGGTTTTCTTATTCTGATGTTTGCGTCGTAATTGACTCAAAATATTCTGGATTTATGTTCTATATAACTACACCTTTTCATTGTCCCTTTTTATTTCAACAACAGGGGTAACAGTATACACGCAACTAATACAAACAGGTGAAGTCCGTTGCCACAACGACGGAATATAAATGTGTTTCTATTGAACAATCCTCGTAAGTGCAAATGATACTTTCAGTTCCAGTTTAGTTTTAGCTGCAAGAACATTTCCTTTAATTAACGCAAAGCTGCTTTAGTTTCTTTTTTTCCAAAGTAAATCTTGTATGCTACAAGGATTGCTGTTTATGTATACGGAATAATAAACAAAAATAAAAAAATTGTAATTGAAAATGATTTTTTTGTTTTTCAAAATATTTTCCGTAACGATCGATGCACTTTTGCATATGTTTGCACTAATTTTCGCAGCCCTTTTTTCATTCCGATTGAGGTATCTCCAAACCATACATTTTGAACGCATTAACCGTTTCTGTCGTCGAAAATCGTTGACCACGTAGTTTATTCTTCACGGAGGGAAATAAAAAGAAATCATTGGGTACCAAATCAGGGCTGTATGGCGAATTCGAATCAATTCGATGTTTTGACCGGTTAAATATTGAGTTGTTTGGCTCGATATGTAAGAGCTTGCGTTACCATGGTGAAGAATGATCCTACGTCGCTGGTTGACCATTCTTATTTCTTCAAAGACTTCTGGCAAACAACTGGTTGTGTATCATTCAGGATCGACACGAAACGATCCCCTGGTGGCACTGCAGCCACATGCCTGTTTATCCCAAACAAACAGGCGACCATTCGTTTCGAGGTGCTTTTGGCACAAACAACTTTTGTAGCATTTCACTCATCTTGGAAGACCCATATACTCAATTGCTGTTTACTTTCGGGCTCATACGCATTACGCTTTTTTTAAGCGATCGCCGAATTATACAGAATCCGATGCGCACAATATTTTACACGGCTAAATGTTCGTGTAAAATCTTATGTAAGTTTGTCACGTCAATACCCAGGAATGCGTCAACCTCACGGTATCTTACAAGATATCACTTTGTGCAGAGCGTCGATATCTTCTGGCACAACAATCTATTTTGGACGACCTTCTTTAAATTCGTTCCTGAGTGAACAACGACCACTATTGAGTACACTAAGCCAGTGATATACAGTGGTTCTAGATGGTGCTTCATCGCCAAGAACTGAAGTGAGGTGATCGATACACTGTTGTTAGGATAATTCACGTAAGGTCGTAGTAAATTATAGCAAGAAAATTCTCACGAGTTAATTCCATGTTTTGACTTAGATGGAATTTTCAAGTCTTTAAACAACACAAATAGCATCCGTATGACAAAACGTTCTGAATACGCACACAGTCAAATAATGTCAAGCTTTGCCATATATATGTCAGATGTCGCATAACAATACTATTGTTGCCAATTCCGAGTACATAGATAGCAATCCACGTACAAACGTATTCAATTTTCTATTATGCAAAAGTATTATAACTGCAAACTCGTTTAGTTAATGAAGTGCGTAGTTTTCCTTAATGAAAACTCAAGAACGCCGTAAGATTCAGAAACAACAGAAAAGAGTAAATTCATTATAGTGAGCAAACGTTTACTACTGAGCAAGTTTATCCAGGATGTGGGAACTCGAAATTTAATTTTTCGCTCTGTTAGTAATCCCGTTAGGAACAATAACCCAAACTCGACTTTAACAAGATCACCTTTACCACCTCCAACGCACGCCATCCTGTTCCTTTAATCGAATAGCTCATTTATAACGTTTCATGCATAAATCCTATAAATGTTATTCACGAGCGGTAAATGTCAAAGAATTTAATTAACAGTCTTCCTAATTTAGCCTCTGTTCTAAGACTGATAAATTAATGTAATTAACAAAAGCCGAATTAAAGCGCAGTGAGAGTGAACGGATTTAATTGACGATATAAACTTCCCTATTTTGTAAACAATTGCTTGCGCAAAATTGATTTTTGTTTAAATCATTGAATGCAATTATATTAAAGGGGTAAGTGTTAATACATAGTAACATTTCTCAAAGATAGAATGCATTTACAGGAATACACCAACGATAAAGGCCTCCCCAAGTCTAGGGTGTTACGGGCAAAATTTTTTACTCAAATTAACGAGAAATCGAATCTCGAACACGGCAGGGATCAATACTGGGTCCGCTTCTCTTTATACCCTATACCAACGAATTACCACGTTTATTACATCGCACCATGCAAATGACACAACTATAATACTAAAAGAAAAGAATAACATCAGTTTACAAAATGAAAATTGGTGAAACTTTATCTGTTTTCATGTACTGGTTTGCAACAAACAGTTTAGGATGAAATTAACAGAAAAGGCCTGATTTGTGCATCGTAGTCATTTCAAGCAACCGTTTGATATAGCTCACAATAGTAATGCGCTTACTAGTGCGGTGAAAGTTATTTTTCTTAGGCTAAAAATGAACTCTCAATTTAATTCGAAGACCCATAGGAATCACTTGGTATCGAAGATATCTTCCTTTAATTATACATTGCGAATCATATCCCATAATTCACACCAGCTTCTTTGCTAATTATGCGTGAGTCCAATCTAGACTTCCTTACGCCATCGTTAAAACTCCAGAGAATTATTAAGGGCATTTGCTCTTTGAAGGTCCTACTTGCAAGGTACGAGGGTGAGTCAAAAACGAATGCAATTGCAATTACATAGACTGAAAGCCACAATAATGATGATTAGTTTGTCACCTTTCAATGTAATATCTGTTCATTTCCACAGTTTTGGTCATTTTTTAAAGAAAGGCATGTAACCCAGTGTGGTAAAACGCACAGCCCTCCTTCTTACGTGATTCACGCATGAACGTTTTCGCGGTCTTCTCATCTTCCAAGTGAACCCCACGATGAACTTCTTTTAGTGGCTCGATGAGATGGAAATCTAATGGTGTCAGATCAGGGCTGTATGGGAGATGAAGCAAAGCTTTCCCAGTCAATTCTCACAATTTCTTAAGTAGTGTGACGACTGGTGTGTGGTCTTGTATTGAAATGCAAAAGAAGAACGTGCGCCATAGCTTTTGTCAGGCGAACTTGCCGAAGACGTGCGTTCAGCTCTTTAAGGGTTATGACGTATTGGACAGAATTTATTATGTATTCCACCATAATCGCATCCTTTGCATCACAGAAGACTCTCGCTATAACCTTCCCTGCCGATGGCACAGTTTTCAGTTCTTTCGTCTTTGGTGGTTTGTGTGATGACATTCCATTGACTGCCTCCTTGATTTAGGTTAAAAAAAATCGTTTCCGGTCACAATTTTTTTCCAGAAACTCATCTCCCTTCATACCGAAATGCTGCAAGTGTTGTGAAGCTATTGCTTTTCTTGTTTTTTATTCTGGTCGGTTAACATGTTTGGTACCCACTTTGCACAAACCCTTGGATACCACACTTGTCGAACAATGGTCATCACACTGCCTCTACTAAGCGAGAGAAAGCGACACAATTCATCCGCTGCCATCCAGGGGTCACCACGAATGATGTCAACGACTCGCTGAATGTTGCATGGAGTCACTGCACTCAACGGTTGCGTACCTATGAGTATTTTGCGAAAGACGACTACTATTATTTAAAGTGCGGTAGAACAATATGTAATTTTATGTTCCCCCAAAGAGCACAGTACAGGTATGAAAAATATTAATATTAATATGAAACTATTCTTTGTATTAATAACGATAAAATTACGATTTTCTTGCATTTAACCAATGTCTTTAAATTCCTGAAAAAATATCAGTCATTGTAAGATTTGAACCCATGGCCTGTCCGTTGCCGGTGCTACCAACTGCACCACGAGACTGAATGTGAATTCAAATTGCTTTTAATATTTAGATATCACAATGTCTGTAGGTATATCGTAATACCTCACCAGACGCGATATTATTAAAGGAAAGTTCTTAGCAATTAAATTAATATTAATATCAAACTACCGTTGGTATTCGTAATGATCATCTGACATCTAGGTATTAAAAACGATTTCAACTCACATTCAGGCCCGTGTAGTTGGTAGTACAATGCGTTAGTAACGCAGACGTCGTGGGTTCAAATCCTAGCGTGACTGATATTTTTCAGGGATTTAAAAACGTTGGTTAAATGCGAGGAAATAATTTTATCAACATCTTAGTTTGGGCTATAAAAATATATAATTGTTTGCGGGTGAATATTAAAACACTAAAAATAAACAAATTTGAGAAGTAACATAAATTCTTGTGGAATACCCAATTCAACTGAAATAGATGTACATACTTGATACGTACAGTGTAATGAGTAAAATTAAAGCTAATGTTCCCGGTATGGATGATTTCAGAGGTCATATGTGGAAAATCTATATCCCTTACCTGAGTAATTACATACTGAACATTTCTGCAGTGTGTTTACGCAGCACCTGGAAATTTGTCTTGATTATACCTATTCCTAATAATAAAAATGTGGGTATATACTATCTCAGTTCGGGGACTTTTCACTAAGATTTTTTTGGGTATATTGCCACATATCTTTTTTAGTAATTTTTACAATCAATAACGCCTTAACGTAACTCAAACGAACTACCTCCATACTACCGTAATGAAGACTAATTAGAGATGTAAAGAATAGAGCTATTATCTGAATAAGCTTCCGCGCATTAACTTTTCATTCGATCTAAGTTAAGGAAAAGCGCAAAAAGAAAAAATGTGAGCGTGGTAAATTCAATTTCACACTCGCTTAGTGAGTACATCTTAGTCCATTATCTCCGTCATCACAAACGACAGGAGACATCAACTACAGTTCTAGGAACCTGGAAGACAATGGACGTAGCGAATACCACCCGCGGCATTAACGTAGCAGTCGACTGTCATAAATTACATCTTTAATTTACCGCAATTGGACGAACGCTGAAAAACAAGACATCGGGACAGCAAATGATCCCAAATAAATGACGCGAGATACGCTCACTGCCTCGTTAAATTTATGACAAGTTCTTGGAAAGTTCTGCGCTGTTTTTAAGCCACTGCAAAGACGTTACTTTAGTGCCCTAAGCATAACGGCTGGATTAAATGGCAGTTAATATTGAGAAAAGCGCAAATACACAAATATATTTATTAAAACCTGCTAAAGAAAGATTCTTGTGTAAGAGAAACGATTCTTAGAAACCAAATCCAGATGTGTACTGAAATAACGGCCAAAATAATTACTTTTATTTCGTATATACACTATTCGGAATTTATAATGGATATCTTTCTCGAGAGTTTACTCCCATATACGGTTTCACTCGTTTATGTATCAAGAACTTATTGCTTCACGTAGATTGCTTCACTCTTACATACGCGAATGATATAAAAATCTATTCAGAAATCTATTTGCAGCAATACTTTTAATGCATTTTGTACCTATTAACTGAGTACTGTAAATGATCTGGATTAAACTTAAATGTTGAAAAGTGTCGTGTAATTATCTATATTCCTTCTCTTTCACGATATACCCCATCAATTTATTGTTGCTAATCTAACGAATCGTAAAACTGAATTTCTGGATCTACTGTTCTACCCCTCACCTTAGGCATCATATCTCTGCAGTATGTACTAAAACCTGTAAGATATTGGGCTATATAATGCGCATATCAAAATACTTCCGTGATATACCTTTAACTGAGGCACTATATTTTACTTAGCTAATAAGTAAAGTTGAATATGCTTCATGGATCTGATGTCTCCTATATGATTCTGACACATAAATTTATATCTTTCAGGAATTATGGTACTTATCCTGATTGGGGTACATCACAGAATATTATCTTATTGCGTTATGAAATGGTATACTGAGCGAAGGAAGGAAAACAACCTATAAAAAGGTTTTGCTTAAACTTGTGACAAATGCTATCGATATTACTTCAGCATATTTCCTTTTTTGTTCCACGTATCAACTCCAGACACAATTCTACTTCCATGGTTCCTTTTCCGATAATAAATATTATGAAAAGGGTCCCAGCCTATGCACTATTATAGATCGGCAACAATGCATTTAAGGATCTGTTCATATGCCATGAATCGCGAATAGCAGCAACCACGAAATGTATTAAGCTTTCATGTGCATAGCATGCATACATTGTTAAGTTATAAACATGTATGTATTTATATAGGCATTTGTAAAAACATAAACTTACATATACACAACCAAGATACGCATACAATAATATTTCATGCATTATACGAATAAATATCTAGAGTTAATTATTGTAATTATCATGTTATTGAACCTTTACTAGTCTGTTCGATAATAAAGATTATTATGATTATTATTAAGCTTAAGAAAACCGTCATATTCAAAGATTGAATTGATTGTGTTTAAAACTAATTCAATTATGTTGATAAATTGGAAATTTTATAATTAGGGTTACTTCAGTACTTCTGAGAGGAACGGTGGCTTGCCAAACTTGTATGCAGCTATTCACCTCATTCCGGTCCAAGAATACTTTATTCTTCGGGATAAATTGTATTGGATTGTCTACCCATGCCGCTCGGCTATTGGGGGATAACATACTTGTATCTGAAACTTGAACATACTTACATATATAGATATTTAGTTCTTGCGCAGAAGGTATTCGCAGAGAGTTTGAGAGAGAGTTTTGCGTATGTGCAGCGACCTGTATCCTATCTCTCTTGTCATCTTTTGACTTTCAATCAGTTAACTGGTCTGCTCTTTGCTGTTGTATAAGACCTCTTGCTAGCTTGATATATATTGCTTCCCTCAATTTTTCTTTGGTCGGATGTTCTTCCTTGGTAATGATCGAGGCTTGGTCCCACTGAATTTTATGGTCCTCGTCCTGGTCCTCACAAACCAATGTGCGAGTTTTGGGTTTGTACATTTAGCAAGTTTCTAATATTCTCCACTCACTTTTACGTAAACATTTTGATCGATTCAATTACGCTCGTAAGTCAGTACGCTAAACTGTTTACATTATCGAATTGTACGTGGTGCAAGCTTGTTTACATTACCGGGCGTTCCATTTGATCCTATAGTAACAATTTTCTGTTTACACGATCGCGATGTTTCCACTACCGGGTATTTACATGAGCCAACGATTACTGTATATCACGTTCCCCCTCGCACTGGACATACTTTGTTACATTTATATATCGCACAAAGAGGATCTTGGACGGATAAAAATTAAAACCGCTTTTCAAGATCCCTCCCACTAATTTTAAGTCTTAAAACAGAGCTTGTTTTAAAGTAGCTGCACATTCAAATGGCCTTGCTATTTGCACATCAGCCGACATTGAAATCTCATCGGCAAAGTCGCTACATTGCCATAATAGACTCTTCAGTCTCGACGAAGGTGTCAAATGCGAATACGCGATGTTCCATTACTTGGCACTATTATAATTGGAATTGCAGTCCCTTACGGGCTAAACTAAATTCATCCTACCTCTCTACCTACATGTAAACATTGCTGTAAACTGTTTCAAAAACGTTAACTTCCCTTATGTCATGTGTGTATGCATATGCTTGTCTTTTAATCAGTTACTATAGAATTCGATGTAAATATAATTTTATTTGTATAACATTCACCATATCCCGCATTTAGTTTATGCGTATACTTATAAATTATCCTTATAGTCATTTAAGTTTCAGATATATAAATATATGACATCACACATAATATGTGATCATCTACGGGAAATATTCTTAGTTGAATGATAGAAGTAGGGTAAATTTTCTTGGAAAGCAGGTCACGAAGGTATATTTTTCCATCCAAAGTTTGAACCAAATATAAATGTTTAGGAAAGATATAATCTTATGAAAGTAGGTATAGAAATACGACGAAAGAAAGTTACTTCGTTGAAGTATTGCTTTTGCCTCGGTAAACTTTTTCGGATACCTACCCGGATTACAACTGATTTTATTTATTATTATATTACAATTGCAAAAGTTGATTCATTCATTAAAACTTAAAATTGAGTTTTATATTCTATATAATTGTTGATTTTGTTTGAAATTCACATAAGAACTAAATCCCAAGATATATAAGTTCTGCCAAAATTGTCAAAAGGTTTCCTCGATGGTCATGTCATATCATGGTCACTTAAGAAAAAAAGACTGACTATAATTTGGGTCCAAGTGAACTTTGAAAAAATCAATGATAAGTCATATTTAGTCGGCGCGACATATGCAGTTTCATTTGCAGCGGTGTAGTAAACAGTCTGTACACAATTCAAACGAAACACCGTTAGCAACAGTGATAGTGACTTGAAAAAGTGATGCAATTGACTATCCATCGAAACTCTGAATTTGCGAATTGGGTTAGCCAGAAGTTTAAATTGGATATTGAAATATATGCATGTATAACAATGTTGAACATTCTGAAATATTTTACAGAATCTAATGCAGAAAATTATTTGCCATATTAAGGTTGATTGTTCTATAAACTCGCCAACGCTAAGAATATTTAACACAACGTGTCGCAATGAAATATGATACTTATCGCCCCAAAGCTATACAAAACATAATCAAACGCTGTATATGTACGGAGAATGTAGTTTTTCTCCCCTAAGTTTTAAATATACGTTCACCACCAATTATTAGGTCTCAACGAAAATGTTAATTAGTACAAAGTTTTAATAGGAAATTATGTTGATAATATGCCATGTGAGATCAATTAAGAACAAAGCAGACAGTTCCTACTACATATTTCGTGTAATAATTTCTGATGAACTAAGTAATTACTGTTTATAGAAGCTAGTGGAAATTCCATAAAGTTTAGTTCATTATTCAAACTTTACAGTGTGCTCGGTTTGTTGTGGAAAAACACACACTGAATTTTGGAATATAGTTTACAATTTTGATTCCATGAAATAGTATTTTTTTTTATTTTTATTTATTACCTAACTCTACTAAAAATGTTACCACATTCAAAAGTGATTTCCTATACTCGTTGTCGTGTTACACTGGTATACAGTCCGAATATCTATCTGAGAAGATGACTTTAGAATTTCAATTTGGAATATAGTTAAGAACTCACCATACATAAATTGTGATACCTACAATTTGAAATATATATTTCTAGTCACATAATAACCCTATTCTCTATACGATAGTCACGGTATATATTTTGAGAAACAAGAAAACTACAAGTCTTTTTTTGAAAATGATTTTATTTATGTTCAAAATAATCACCTCCTGCATCAACGCATTTTGCAGCCGAAGTTTCCGCAACGTAAAAGCTTGCAGCCAGTCATCTCTTGGAATGCTCTCAAAAAATAGATGAATTGCTTCATCTATCTTATCCTCCGTTGTGAAACGTCGACCACGTAAATGTTTCTCTAGATCAGAAATTACATATGGCTAAATCAGGCGAATAGGATATATTATTTTCACGTACAAGTTCAACTGTCTGCTGTGCACTGTGTGATGATGCAAATGTTGACTGACTCAAGAACTACAGGTAAACACTTTGTGGTGTACCAGTTTACTATGACTGACTGTACGTTGATTTTCCAGCTTAATTGCTTTTACTAATCCTGTACTACGAAAAAAAGAGAACTGCATACGTAACTTTCTTGACAGCTCTTTGCTTTCTGGCAATTGTTGGTATTGATGCATCTTCGTGGATCCACACACGGTTCTCCTAGCGGGCAGGAATGTCGTAAAATAAGATGTAAGTTTCAGCACCTATTACTGTTTTAGATGCCTTTTGGATATCGATAAGCATGTGTGGCATTCAATGAGTAACAACACCAAGAGTTACCTCAATCACTTGATATGTGCATCTCGCGTCTTCGTCGATCATACGTCTAACTCTCTCAATGGTTTCAGCGGTAACTGAAGAACAGGGCCCATCAGCACGTGCCTCATCGCCAAGCAATATCCGTTCTCTTTTAAATTCGCTATACCAGCGAAACACAGTTGCGTTGTGGCAATCGGTCAAGACTTCGTTGTTCACTTAAACCGACCTTAAAATCGTAATAGGTCATTGCCCGCATATGCCTTCTTAACAAGTCGATGTTTCGATGATAAATCGTTTGTACCACGTTTACTCTATGACTGCAGAGACTCAACTAACAGTCAGAGCTTATTACTTAAGGATGGTGGTATTTAGAAATGCAGCGTTGCCACCTCTAACTCCGCTACTCCTCCATTGTTTTTATTGGGCATGACATTTATTAAATTTTCTAGTATTCTACTGAAATATTTTTAGTCCATACTTTTTTAACCGGTTCTACTAGTTGCTGCTTTAGTTTTGATTTGTCTTTACTATAATTGTTTGTGCGTCAAATAGTAACTAGAGAATAACAACTGTAGCCACAATTCTAGTTCTATGACATGATGGAGAAGTATGCTGGAAAATTGGAGATTTATCCAGAATCATTACAATATGTATTCATTTGCATGGAAAAGCATTCCCAAAGCGTTACGCCTACTGGATAATTTACAGTTTTCTAAAGAATTATCCATGGGTTCCTTTCCTCTACAACGCCGAACAAACTGGAAATCGGTGAATGACCCTGATTTGATGTTCAGAAGCCCAATGGAGACACGTGTGGCAATTCTTTTGCCAGCATCGCTTTTTTACACATTAGCTACGCACGCATTTTCATTGATATTAAAGGACTTCTTGCAATTAAAGCGCTTACGATTACTCCTGTTGTTTCCGTTAGGTCTTTGAGTAATTCTGTCGAAGCTATAGTACAATATTTCAAACGCAACCTTTGTAGAACTCGATTATTGCCTTTCGCCGACCACCGCGCCTTTTATTTGTGATACTGTTAATTTCATTATTTATATTTTTTTTGTAAATTGACTAATTGTGGAAGAATTACGCCTAATACGTTTACTTACACCTCACATTGACAAAGCATCTCTTTTCAAAACAATAATAACCGTTTTTTGGTCCTCTTTTAACAAACTGCACTCCGTCATGTAACAAACTGGACTCAGGGGACCTATGGGCGGTGAACTCATCAACTGGATCTCGATATCCAGCCCTGGATCGGCAAACACTTCGGAGAGGCAGACTATTTCCAGACGCAGACGGTTTCAGGTTAAGAGTGCTTCAGAAAGTATCTGCATCAACGAGGGAAAACTGAGACAAACCGGTACCCATACTATCAAGCATCGACGACGTTGCACATACCCTTCTCGTATACGATAGGTGTATGGAAACCAGAAGCTCTTATCTGACGCAAACAGGAAAGATTTTTACGACGGAAAACATAATGCGGAGCCTGATAGAAAACGAAGAAGGATGAACGGACTCCTACGCGGTAACAAAGCATAACATCGAGAGTAACTAGAAGTTCATTAGCGCCCTAGGAACGTAATATTCGGCTTTTACTAAAGTAATACTAACGCGGTTCCGATACAGCGTGTGTAGTTGGAGAAGGGGACGGCTTCCTAGTCGGTAGAAATCCCACATAGTCTACAAACACCAGCTAAATGGGTATCTTGTCGAAGATTATCCCTCCTCTCTTAAAAGAAATTTAAATGAGTTATGGAATTTTCGTAAAAAGCACAATATACAAATTTTGGCGATGTTTCTATTACCATTAATGTCTCTAACAAGATGTAACAACCCCGAAACGAGATGAAAGTAAAATAAGATTATATGGAGAAATCAGAAATAGATTATTTTACCTGACTGAAAATTCCCGATCCAAAAGAATAGGGAAAAACGCTAAATTGAAGAATTAGTACAGTCAATGAAAAAATTATTATGGTTGCCCTTATTTAAAAAAAAATGAAAATGCGACTCAGCATGAAGTTGGCTCCCACTTATTAAGGGCAATAGAGACAAAATAAAATCTTTATCACATGTGTTAATGCCAATAACCGATTGTTGGATATATTTTTAAGCAAAGACGAGCTCCCATTGTTACATGAAGATCCCCGTCACCCCCATCTCTTATGGTTAACCTGCGATTTCCCCATAATCCAAGGCGATCCAACTTTGTGTGTGGTAATGGAGATAAAATATGTATAACTTTCGTTGTTCCGACTTTAGTAATTTGTACCATGTATAGATATCTACAGATTGGACATATATTTACAATTATACCAAAATAGACGATGCTTGTTCTGCATTTTATGAAGAAATTTACAAACACTTAGATATGTTTGTTCCAGTCTAAACCAGTGCACGCAGTAATTATCCTGTGTGGTTTACACGTAATCACATTAATAATATTAATCTGAAGTATGAAAAGGAAACTAAAAGTCGCCTCTAAGCGGAGCTATATTCAAACCAACGAATTTTCCATTTCAACCAATGCTAAACATTTTTGGCAATTTCTGCATTCCCGAGGGGATGGGGGAGGTATTCCTAAAACTATAAAGGATGATTACGGCAACACATTTGGCGATCCACCCTCCATAGTGGACGCTTTTCGAGAATTTTTCCAATCGGTATACCTTCGCTCTACATTAAATCCCATGCCTGTTGCTTCGATTTCTCCGGGTGCTGATATGGTTGATCTCGTTTCTGTGGCTGGGATGGACGTGTTGTGTGCTCTTAAATCGATAAAAGATAATTGCACAGCAGGTAGCGATAATATTCCGGTCTTTGTGGTTAATGACTGTGCGCATATTTTTGGTTCTTCTCTTTGCTACTTGTTTATTTTTGGTCTTAAAACATCCACCTTCCGATCTTTATGGAGAATTCCCAAATTGGTATCTATTTACAAAAGCGGCGAGAGGTATTTTGTGTCCAATTACCAACCTATAGGGTTATTAAATAATTTTGCTAAAGTATTTGAGAAATGTTTGTATGAGTATACGTATTTGTGCTCAAGTTAGACTCTCGATTTCCGGTAGCCAGCACGGGTTTGTTGCTCAGCGATCTACAGTAATTAATCTTTTTACTATTACTCAATATTTATCTGATGCTGTGGATTGTGGAATGCAGGTGGATGTTGTATACACTGACCTAATAAAAGCCTTTGATCGGATGGATCCTACTTATTAATAAATTGAATTGTATTGGGTTTTTGTCTTCGCTTTTAGCTTCTTTCCAATCGTATCTTGTTGATATAAAACAGTTTGCGGCATGTATGGGCTTTCAATCTGGTTACTTCACGCCTACCTCTGGTGTTCCTCAGCGAAGTAACTTGGGTCCACTTTTGTTCCTGATATTTATCAATACCAGAAGTATACGCAAATGACTTTAAATTATATATCACATTTAATAATTCTCAGGATTGCGGTTATTTGCAAAGCCAACTTAATACATTCCACCTCTGGTGCATTAACAACAAGCTAATCGTTAATGTGAACAAATACAAAATTGTCACCTATTTCCGTAAGACAATTCCAATTGTCTACACTTATCATTTGGCTGGATCTCCTGTACCTATATGAGGGAGTTAGGTGTCGTCTTCGACTCTAAACTCTCATTTACAAAGCTTATATGTAGTATTTGTGCGTCGGCGCTGAGCCTGTTCGGTTTCATGATACGTGTTACACGACCTTTTCCTTCTATAATAGCCATTCTTTATCTTTATTTTACTTGTGCTTGGTCTAAATTGGAATATGCATCCTTGGTTTAGTCACTTGCATAGAAGCATCAGATACATCTTCTGGAACAGGATCAAAGGAGGTGTTTAAACTTCTTATACTTTAAAAAGTTAATACATACCCGATACAAGGATTTAGTCATAATACTCTACTGGAGATGTTTAGTATTGATTAATTAGAACTACGTAGAAAAAGGCTAAGTACAAGTTCTTATTTAATTTACTTAACAATGGCCTTGATGTCTGAATTGTTGAGTCAAATCAATTTTATGGTTCCTCCTCTGGGATCCAGGCAACTAAATGTACTTTATTGTCAGGCTCCTAGAACTAACATTGCCATCAGGTTACCGATATATAGAATGTGAACTTTTTTCATTGTTTTTACCTCATTTGTTTTTTAACAACTAGTGATTTTTTTATTTACAGTAAACCACTTTGGGTGTGGATGTGGGTAGTTATAGTTTGTTGTAATTTAATTATAAGTACGTTAGGATTTGATCAACCCTTTTCTTCATTGCTTACTTTTGTATTTACCCCTAGGTAACTAGTAACATATACGCATTTATTTTTTATTATGTTTGCCTTGCAATTGGATAATTACTTTATCTGTTGGGCAATAAAGCATTATCATTATTATTATTATCTAACAAATATGTATAAAACCTAAATATTCTTAGATTTAAAAAAATTGGAAACTGCGAAAACCAACCCTTGAAATAACCCATTTCAAAGATTGGTTCTAGACACTTGTACTAAGAAAAATATAGGGTGATCTGCAATTTGCATTCGACTGGCAGTAGTAGAATAACCATACTAAAAATACTTTGACAGTCCTTACTTCTCAAAAAACTAAACCTGTACTGGAATAATTTTAGTAATAAAAATAATGTGTCCTTGATTTCTTGGATACCATAGGTTAGGTTAAATTTGAAATGAAATTGCATGCTATTCACAAAATTATTTGTATTCTACAAGCGCATGTTTAATTATTCAATACCATTTACGGGATGGCTTTAGCGGAAAATAAACACTACACTGCTGATCTATATCGCAAATACCTAGTTTGCATAAGGAACAACCTCACAGGGGATGATACAAATGTTTTATAAATACTGGAGACATTCAATAACCACGCAAGCTCATGTTTTACCGCCGGCAATGTCAAGGATAGGTATTTACTTCGGGTATACAACAACGTACAGCTACGTAAATGTACGTAAAGCAATTTATAAGCTCTATACGTTCACGGTGTAGAGCAAATATTTACAGACGTGTATCGAATTTACGGATTTATAAAGTACAAGATGTAAATATTTAATTGCACCCTTACAATATTGCTTTTCAGTTAACATATTGGTTTTTAGATTAAGCGCGACATTCTATTACCTGTACATCGTTTAATTTTGCTTTAGGAGCCGGGGTAAAAGAGGGATTTCTAGGACTATTAAAGTTCCGGGTAAGCAAATAAACACGTCCACAATCTTCCTTATCGGCTGTTTATCTGTCACGAGGAAATTGAATGTGTAAGTTGGGGAACTGTGTCGGTGGGCAATTATATCTTTCGTAGAAGCTGTTTGTGTAGCTGGAACCTTCTATACGTCCGACTTCCTAAGCAAACTTCCTACATATGTATATACGTAGCAACAATATGGAAAATATCAAGTGACGATGCACAAAGAACATAAAATTTCTGATAAAATTCTGGACAATATATAAGAACACCTTACCATATTGCCTATTAGTACAGCAAAGGATATTAAAGACAAAGAAGCTTTCATACACCTCAAACTCTGATTTATTGCTGTCGTATATTACTCCCAGCAGTAAAACAAAAGGAGAAATAAAATAACATTAGTAAAGAATGTCATTATATAAGGAAAGCATATTTGTTTTTGTTTTCTTGTATTGGCCTTCTATTGTTTTAACGGTTTCTTATTATATATCTAATAATTCCTACGATTACTTTTAAGCACATTATATTATAATTATCCTTTAATTTTTTACATTATATAATTGCTATATAATTCAGGAAAGAACAACCAGCATAAGCTAGTAGTAAGTACTAAGTAAAACTGACAAAAGAAGTGTCTTTATACAAAGAAAACGACCGTTCCACCTCTAGTAGTCTTGCGTACTTAAAATAATACTAATATTTATTCTGCCCAACAGATGATCCATATAACATCCATGTACATCCAATTACAGGAGAGGAAATAAAAGGATATAACTTTATACCTAATAGAATACACTGTTCTTATGACATATAAGTGAATGAAGGATATAAAGAGTAATCTATTTAAAGAATATAAGACAAAGTAAATTAAATAACTAATAACAATATTAGTAAGCATAGGGAAGAGCTGTAATTAATATTAAAATGAGGACAAATTCTATGTAACGGTGAATTGAACATCAAATTGGTCCGAGCAAAACAGAAGTAAAAAGTACTTTGAGTATTGGGGGAGAGTGAAGTATAGGCTATTTGTATGCGGTAGTACATCAATACTATTACTCACAAGAATATACAGAAATTTCATGTTGATTACTATACGTCACTGTTCAAGAGTTGAAGCTCAAAAGGATTTAATAACTTGGTATGATCGATGTGGATATGCGCTCTGTTGTTTGAAGTATATATATTCAGTCGAATAGAAATGAGTTTTATAAAATTGTTACCAGATCATGGAAGCACACTGAAATTTAGAGCACACATAACAAAAATACAGCGTCATTGTTGAATGTGTTAAGGAGATATGTTTTGTATTGCGTATAATGTAACGCAATGATCTTATAGAACATAAAGTAATCCTTAATGTGTTCGTTGAATAACAATGGTTGTAATTGTTGGGAATAGTTTATAAATCTGTAAAAAATTCTGGTGCAACTTTCGCTTTTTTAGGATAAAATTATAACATTAAAGTCATTATTCATTGAAAGTGTTTAAGATAATAAAACACTGCTTATGACCATATATGAAAATGCGTAAGAATTGGCTGTGGTGGTTGAAAGACGCCAAGATAATGTTTATGACATTCTTGAGTTCGTTCAGGATGCTTACGGACTTTTGCCTGTGCGATTAATTCATTTACCTCTGAATAATACTTTCCATGTGTATGTATTAAGCTACTGTATGTGTTTTGAAGAGAACAGCCCACAGAAAAGGATATAGTTGCGTCACCATCAATGACACGGAAATTTTGTCACAGTACTTAATCATCCCCAAAATTACTTCGCTAGTGGGGGTGAACGGCCTAGTGATCTAGTATGTTGGACTAACGAAATTTTAGGAATTGACAACCAGGTTAGAACTTCACATAGAAAATTTTCCATAAAATAATATATCACGCAGACTAATCATTGCATAAATGATACCATTGTCAGGACTACTCTGATGACAGCAATGAATTAATTCACTGCTGAAACGTCTAAATACGAACTATGGAAACATCGCCCAGTCATGACAAGCACCAATGAACAAAAAAATATTTGCCACGTGAATTACATGTGCAAAATTATAAATAGTACAAAAAGGATCTACTACAGTTCTTGAATCTAAGTTAAAATATTTGTCGTGCATCGTATGGCACTGCTATATTTTTATTGGCATTTTAGCGGCACATTTACAGTAGTAAAATTAGTAAGTGAAAGAAGGTTAATAAAGTATTTATGTTATCTCGTACTATAAATCAATTCAATTTACAGCGTTTTTAACAGATTCTATCCTTTAAACCTAATTCTTTTGCGATTCCTGCTTTTAACTAATATCGAGCATCAAGCAGTAATCTTCCATTTCTCCCCCTATTTGATTTCGTCGCTTAGGAAAATGGATTTCCTCGATCGAATATATCACTTCACTCACTCTCTGACAGAACACAAATCGAAAGTGTCACGTTGCTACTTAAAACGTCAAAATGAAGATAGATTAAGAATATCGAAAGAAACGTTCTGCAAATAACGGTGCACGTCGCATCTCTTTTACCAGGGATAGATTTCTTTCAATGCTTTGGTTCCAAAATCACAGCAATGTAATAATGCATGTAGTTGACGAATGACGAAACCAGCTTAAGAGTATTAACAGATTTAAATATTTGTTCGTTAACCTAAATTAGGCCTTATCTGACAGAATAACAAATTTTATTTTATTATTGAGCCGCATGGTAAAATAACTGAACAATGTAGTGAACTCGTCACTAATTGCCATCTCATCCAGCATAGAGTCATGGAGTGTGCTACGACAGTGAAATTTCTTTAAATTTTTACTCAAAAATGGTTCTTTCGACATTTTAATGTTGACTATTATGTTCATATATCTCGTAATACTGTTCTCGTATTATAGGTAGAAGCTTTTAGAAAAGCAGTGTCAGTGTTAAAAAGAGTACCGTAAGGAAGATCATATGAAGAACATTGATAGAAGATTAACGCTGGCTCTCACCTAAGGATATCGCATTTCTTTACCTTAAATTATTCCAAAATAGTTTATTATCAAACATAACCTCCGTAGGTACTTGTTGAGTTTTCTTTCCATTCGTTTCGACCAAAAACCACGTCATAGCCCTCGTTGTTTCTGTATCAGTACATATATATATATATATATATATATATATATATATATATATATATTAGCTTTACCCGGAGTTGTTATATTTAGTATCTTCTTCCGGAGCTATTATATTTTTCGTAGATCCAGTATTTAGAAAAAGCTCTTTACTTCAAATCTAAAAATTTGGTATCCCATTTTTTTGTTCAAATATTTGGAAATGTCATTCGAAAACGTATTATTAAAAGTTCATGTTACTATATTAAATTTTTCTGGAAATTCTACATTCCGGTATGCGAAGCAAATTATTCCATCGCATTTCCATATTAACTATAGTCCGTCCCAACCTCCGTATTCAGTATACGTCTTATGGGAATTTGTTTCATGGTTGCCAAATCATCCGATCGGCTGTACATTACTATTTCCGGTTAATTATTTGCAATTTCACCCGATCAATTCATAACCTTTATTAACGTTTATTGACGTTGAAGGTGCAAAATTATTGACATTCATATGACATTTTGCTTATTATTTTATTAAAGTAACTAACTTTTAACAGAGTGCATAGCGACTTCGCTGCACGTAAAATTATAGGAAAAAATACTACAGATAAAATAGTTATATCTCAATATTTATTAACAATACTATACACACATCTATAAACAAATATACATATGAACGATATCTATGCAATGTACAGTGAATATTTGCTTCGATATTGGGATGCTATGCAATTTATTAAATTAAAAAAGAAGATGATCCTTATATATATACAAATAATAGTTTCCACTTTTGTAACAAAAGAACTGAGTCATAGAAATACGTATATGTATAATACAATAATATTTAAGAAAGGAATAGCAATTACAATACATATATCTATGTCTTACGTTAATTTTCTAGTCAGTCGAAGAATCACTTTGATCTTCAGATGATGACGAATATCTTACGTGGAATAATAAATTCTTCGATGTCGTCTTGCAAATTATCCACTATCCACATTTCCTTTCAATATTATTGTTTACATGTTTGATGTAGTTTGCCAATTATTAGTTGTTACAGTGCGATACGCTCGTCGAATTAATTGCTCCATATCTTTTACCTTAAATGTGGTATTATTCATTCTACGTAGTTTTTAAGTTGTGCCCATACCATTTTCAATGGGATTTAACTCGCAATGGTAAGGTGGTAATCGAAGAACTTCATGACCTTTTTTTCTTTTGCAAATTCGTCAATCCTACTTTTATCATATTGCGGTTTAATTTGTGACACGCAATACAGTAAGTCCCTTTTAGCATATCGGTACTGATTTGTATTTGTTTTTCATTGAGCCAATCAATGATCTCGTTTTTCCTCCATGCTGTTGTTGGAATTTTCTCCAATTTTCTGCAGTGGTAGGAAGCATTATCAAGAACAATGACTGACTTCTGTGGTATATTTGGAAGTAATTTATTTATAAACCAATCCTCATACGTTTCTGAATCCATCTCATGATGAACATCGGCAGTGTTTTTCTTGCAAAGAAATGTATATTCAGCACCAGGAACAAACCCATTATCACTGCCTGCATGAACTAATGCAAAACGAGGTCCTAGCCCGGTTGGTGATTTCAAACCAGTGCTTAGTCCTTGAATAAGAGCTTGTCGACTACTTTGAATAGCAGTATCTGTCCAAGTTTTATTTACCGTATGTCCTGTATTCACCCATGACTCATCAGTGTATATAATAGTTCGACCTGAAATATAAAATTACAGCCATGTCAAATAGCAAGAGGTAAATTTTACCTTCTTCTCTAAATTTCTTGATCTCTCGCAAGTATTTGTGCCTCCATCTAATAATCTCATCTCGTTCAATGAGTATACTTTTTCGTCCTACTTTTTAAATTCGAAGCCCATATCGTGTAACAATCTATGAAAAGTTGTTCGACTGAAGTTAGGAGATCATCGTCAGCATTGACAGTAGTAAGAATTATATTTAAAGTAGGTGGCATATTCTGTATAAAAATCCATGCACTTTACGTCGAATAGCTGCTTGCGTGTTCTCACCATATGTATGCAGTCGATCATTTACTTGTATGCCCTTCCTTTTTTAGGTTTTTTGGACTTGATAATAAACCATTTTGTTGCTCCTGTTTTACATGATATATTGCACGGTCTGAGATGCCCAAAGCTTTACTTGCTTCTCGAACGGCAGCACTCACATTCATTGATTTATTGAAATAATTCGAAACATTTGCAATCATACACTTCTCCTTACGGTTAAATTTGTCTCCTCTGCGCCGTTTTCTTCCTATAGGCTCCATTAATGTAGTGAAAACTGTAATTACATTTATATTCTGTTATAACATTTATAAAAATAAATAAAAATACCCATATTACCCTGTGCACGCTTGAAAAAGATAGAAGTGTTCTGAAAAGAACAATTTGTACAACTATATAAGCAAATTAACAATTTAACGAAATATTTCAAAACAAGGACGATGACGATTGACAGTTGATGCTAATAGACAGATAGTATACAACTGTTGTCGACGCCGACAGCATATGTAAATAAGTTGCAACATAGCAACCGGTTGTAGAGATAGCGCTAATGACAGCAACCAAGGATAGTAAGAGATAAAAGTTGCTATTCTATCCCATACTGAATACGGAGGTTGGGACGATCTATAGTAAAAAAATTTCTTTTACGGATACGGATAGTTTGTGATAGGTACCAGTATTTAAGTAGTAGAGAAGTTTAGTAGGACTTCTAGTCCTTAGGATTCCAAAGTCCCGAAATTGCACTCTCTTCTACTAACAACTTTTCAAAAACTACACTTTTATTTTAACTATACAATCTTTTGCAAACGTTTTTATTAAGCCAATATCCAAATAAAATCTTTGTAGGTTAATGAATATATAAAACAAATTCAAATTAGTTAATTAAAAATCAAAGTACAAAAGAACTAAAATACGTCTTTGAACTTTTGTAAAACGTCAACTCCTCGTATCCTTTCTTTATTCAACTTTACCCTCTAGTTAACTAGCTTGTAACTGTGAGCTATTTTGAAAATCCGAAAATTAAACAATAAATTACTTCTAAAATGTACGTTAAGGAGCGTTTCTTAGCTTGGTTGCGAAAGATTTATGTTCTACATAGATAGGCAATAATAAAGTTCCGAAATAGGAGCGTATACACATGTACATACACAACTACACGAACATCACGGTTCCGGTGAATCCGGCGGGTTAGACAATAGCTTCTATGTCGTATTATTCTAGGTCTGCATTGGCTGATTTCGTTTGTAGGGGTGGCAAGAAGCGTAGGTCGCTTCCAGTTCAAACGCCGATTTTAACACGAATTGTGAGGTTTGCGTACTTTCCCTCGTTCACTGCCAATTCTGAACGTATGCATTTTAATTATTGTATATACACATTTTCGCACATATTGCGATGCTCGAACACACATTTCACTTCATTCTTTTTCAAATACATTTTCACAGCTAAATATGCGCACACAGAAATAGACAGCACCATATACACTTTGCTGAGCAATTAAAAGCTGTAGATTGGAAAATTTATTATTAGAATTTCAATCAAAATTTAATCATTTTTTACAATTCGATTCCAACGAATAAATTTCAACTGCGGATAATTGCATGACGTACGTAACTAGTTCCACAAATGAATATTGTCCGTTCAGCAAACGTAAGGATATATTATTAAAAAAAGTTTTAGAGTACAAGTGAGTTTGTAACGAATTTGCGGCATAATGTATACAAATGCTGAGAAAATTAAGAAAAGATATGACAAAAACCGGCTTAGATCAAAGAGTTACAATATGTAGCACCAACCCTTCAACAAGTCAATTTCTTTATCATAATTGTTTGTTTAAATACCTGTAATAATATTATTTTCTTCCTACTTATTGCTACTTCTAGTTACAAGTTTACACGCATTTTTTTATTCATATAACACTTTCTTGAAAGCCACGTAGATATGCAAATAAGCTTGCCATGAAGGTGGTTCATTTAACATGTTTCACAATTAAGGTGTTACTTTTTTAAGAAATAATTTATAAAAGTGTCTTCCCGAACGGAGAAAGGACTTATTATTAACTTTAAAATTAAAATAAGTCTGTAAAAAAAGTATGAAGTTAAATGTACAAGGATTTAAAAATTTATGAAAACACGAAAATACTTGTTTTCATTTTAGAATTTCCAGAATTTTCTTTAGGATGTCATAATATCTTGCATTTAAACAAGAAATAAAAAAATCTAAGAGATCTCCCGAAAGCCTTTGAAAATACAATAAGTGTAAAGTCAAATGATCTGGTGGATAATAAATAAAGTGTAAACTGCCATACCAAGAGTATAGAACGAACGAGTCACCCATCCTGCTACTAGAACACGTAACACCGCATTTTTTACTGCAATGTATCTACAGCGAAAACAAAAATGTGAAACTACAAATGTTTTTGCTATCAATGAAATGTTATAGCATAAAACACATATTTCTGTAAGCAACTTTGCTTTTAAAAGTATTCTGCCAATATTTTGACTAATTTTACAATAGAAGTTGTAATAATAACTCTTAATTAATTAAGGATGTGATAAAACTGACATATTTCTTTTGCTAAGTTGCAAATAATTTGTAAATTGCTTTCCTATATAGACAACAGATCGTCCGAAGGTATGCATAACATTACAAAGATTTTATATTGGGTATGTAATATACATATATGGGTGTTGTTTCTTTTTTCTCGATCGCCGATCGTAACACGTTCAAGAAGAAGGTAGCTGCGATGCCGAAACGTCCACAAGGTCCTGTCCAAGACAGTCAGACCCGCAAGAACCTCAAATACAGCATACGCTACAATACATATATATATATATATATATATCAATATGAATCAGTAATGGATTGATTTAAAAGGTTGAACTTTATTGCCCCTTAAATTCTTTGCAATATACTTGTTTATAATTTTAATAACCAATTCAGAATTCAGTGAAGATAATTACAAAATTTATATAGTTGAGTATTACTACTTTAAAAGCAAACTCTTAGTACGATATACCATTTTTAACACAGTTACTCTATAATAGACTGACTCAACAGTAAAATCGGTAGTATTCTTTTCCTTTGTCAAATCCATCTGGAGTACATGCATTATGACAAATAATTAAAAACGCTACATTAATTACAACGTCATTCTCTCAAAATTAATTGATTTAATTTTCTGTGTCTGCAACAACAAATCTGTATGTTAGTTCGAACTTCTTAAAGGCGTTAAAAAAAGAAACTAGTTAATAATAATCAAGTTCGTATATATTGAGTTGTATTTTGAAGTACACATCTTTAAATCGTTTTCGTCCGTATCCTATCTGTGGATACAAAATATTATAATCGAAATTGGTTACCTCATCAATTTAAGATAGCAGTCAGATTTATACTTGCTCACATTATTTAAATCGTCACTCACTCATTGTATATAAACTATTAAATAGGTTCCATTAATCACTATTTTCTAGAACGACCTTCACAGAGTGACCCAGTTATGAAAGAAGCAATTCATACACACATTTCCTCTGAAAATCATTCCTATGATATACAAAGATTGGATAGTTTGTGCATGTCTACCTGCAATTTATCTAGTGAAATTGATCTTCATTCACCTTATGCACGGTCACATACTTTACACGATTTCTAACTCTTTCGAGTTGTATTATTTTGCAGCAAATAACATATAACAAAAATAAATTTTCCGCTAAACTTTACAGAATATTTTATAAATATCGAAATTACTTCCTGTTCTTATAAGGATAAAATATAAACCTGTTCACATTTGATGAGTTCACACTTTTTTTGACAAAATCTCTTACTTTTAATGCAACCTCCTCCTAGGTTGTAACAATCCATATTCCACGTTTCTTCCATCTGATTTTTTATTTCATTTGTCTTATCTATTATAACTTCGAAATTAAACAGATTAATATTACATATTTCCACGTATTATTTAATGTGCATAATCCTTTGACATACTTCTTATATTAAACATAATGATTCCTATTGTACGTATTAAATAAACACGACTACCCGAGTTTGGATAAAAGTTATATAAACAAGTTTTCTTACGTCGTGAAAAGAAACCACACAGTCTGGAAATATGCCACGAATGAGTTGTTATGAAGCGGGGCGATTTAGAAAAGCATTTTAGATGTTCTTATTTTAATCGCAAGCTAGTTGAGAACTTTAACATCGTAACAACCAATTAACTGTAAGTACTCTAGAGCTTCAAATTATTAATAACTTGTGGTCGTTGATAAGATAATCCTCAAACAAGGCATGACGTATTTGCATGGCAAAATTAAATTTCTATTTAGCAAAGTGGTTAGAGTGACAATTAGAGTAACTTGAAGAGGCAACTTCGTTTTCTTCGTTGTCAATAGGGGATGAGCAAAATAGTTCAATGTCGTGCGTAAGCTCGCGAGGAATAGGAGCCGGGCGCTCACTAGACAAACATTATTTGCCAAATCATCAACTCCAACGGATCAATTAGTGACTTATGTTGTAATTGTTAATCTTGTAAAATTGAGTAAAAAGTTCTCATTCAAACTACCAATGACAGATTTAATTTTTCTCCAGTCAGCTGGTATCCACTAATCTTTAGCTTATTGCACTCTTGGCTTAGATCTGTTTGGATATCGTTTAGTAACAACATAGTAATTTCTGCCGATTATTCTACGGCACTTAAACATAACAAGTAAATTCACATAATCCTCGTTCCTAAAACCTAATGTAAAATTTGATAAAAAATTATTAATGCAACTTATACAATAGATACGAAATGAAATAGCATTTAACATTTACCACAAACAATATTTTTTCAAAATATATATATCTAATAAATCTGAATGCGATATTGCAAAAAAGAAAACTTAGCCACGCCCCGAATTTTCTGAAAGTGTAAACAATATGAAATAGAATAAATTAGTTTATAAAAATATAATACCGTATATTACGAACAAATTAATATTTTGGATGATCACCTTTCACCTTTGCTAGTTCGTTAATTACATACTCTTTACCAAATCGAAACAGACGGATTAATTCTTTCCCGTTATTCAAAAATTCTGGCCTCTAGTTGGTCTTTTGATATGTATCTATATTTATGGAACTTATTCTTAAAAAATTTCCACAAATGCTCGATTAGGTGTAGGTAAAAGAATTAAGGAGGCCATAATATCAATTCAATATGCCAGTTAAGGGCAGATTTAGCCGTACGACAATGCGCATTGTCCTTTTGGAGTTTTGTATTTGGAGAACAATTATTATGAAATATTTTCTGTAAAAATGTCTGCAGAACTTTTCTAATATCGCTGTATACGCCTGATTGATTATTTATCCTTCCCTCGCATACAATCAATTGTCCCACGCTCGATGTGAACATGCATCCTCAATCTGCCGTCCTTCGTATTTCACAATAGGGACAACGCATTCTGGGGAATACCTCTCCCCAAAGCGGTAGCAAACGTAGGCTGTTCCTAGAACGGGAAATAACTTTAGGATATTTTTAGTACGACATTTTATTTGACAGTAGCTGCTTATTTAAACCTTCATTTAAGAATAAGTTAAATTTTTAGAATATAGTGACAATTCTTACGTCATCTAGTTTCTTCGGATTACACAATCCTTGCAGAGCATGCTACTGTCTAAGTGACGAATTCCTTTGTCGACTCTACCATGGTTTCCTTGTGTGAATATCAGTCGTGGTGGATGCTTTTAAGTCTGTGAAGATGAGCGATTTCGAAGACTGTCACGAATCAATATTCCGCGAATTCTTTTGTTAAAAGCGCATCTTCTACCAGTTCCTACTCATTGTTGTGCGAGGAACTCACCCTTTTTGCAATTACTAAACACGAAATCCTCTCTTCCGGAAATTCTCGCCCTCTCTGCCTCGCTTAATTCTTATTGTTAACATTACGATCCGATGCACTTTGAGTATTAATAAAAAATACAAGGAAAGTGGGTATTTTATGTTAATCGTAATATATTGACCTGGAATTTCCCTTTATTATTACACAGTTCCGAGACTATTAATCCTACGCAGTTGTAAGCTCGGTTTTTCAGTATAACATTATATGTATATAAACAGTCCTGTAGTCTAATTGGTATGACGTTCCGCCACTAACGGAGATGACGTGGGCTCAAATCCTACTTAACTGATATAAATTTAAAAACGTTGGTAATTTGCAAGAAAATCCTAATTTTATCATACATATATATGTTATATAAATTCTTGGGTGTTGCCCCGCGTCTGATGTTTTCATCGAAACGTCGAGAAACAACGCCGTATTGCATTGCATCACCCAAGAATCTAAAAACAAATTGCAACCACTAAAATATCAGAATCAACATATAGCAATGATATGTATTATTATCATTTAACTCATTTACACCTCTATATTTGATTTTTCTCGATAGTGTTTGGTTCTCGTCCTTATACTGTTGTCGTTGTTGAAGGCAAAGTACCATTAGGACTCCCTCTTTCTTTAATTTGCTTATAATATTTATTCCGTACAGTTTTCATTCTGTGTATTGAGTATTACAGATATCTACTTTAGTTGTTCATTATTGCCATGTAATTTACAATTTTAAATTTCTAAAAAAAAGAGTCCCTTAATGTCCCTTATATGCAGTTGATACGCAAACTCCGCTATCGTTAACTATATATATCATTTTTCTTGAACATAGTTCTGTGATTAATTACAATTTCTTCCAAATTATTTCTAAAAGACGTGTAATGTACTGCACTCATACATTTTTATCAAATTATTAAAATAAGTATCGTCCCGGAATAAAAACACACAATCTTCAAGATTTCGCGTACGTCGGATGGATGGCACGTCTGGCAGCCTCTACTAATTTCACTCGATCGAGAGTGTGTTAACTGTATCTCCTATCATATAGGTAAATAAGCTGAGTATAATGAGTGTATCCCCGGAAACGATCTAATATTAAATAACGACAGTGTCAAAGTCACAGATGTCGAAGTTGTCTCTCAAGAGAAAAATTCGTTATTTTTCAAATTAATTATAGTTATTGAAATTCTTCAAAGTTGTTTAAAGTTAAAAGTGTACCAGCTAATATATTCACAATAATTTGAAGTTCTGGATACATTGGTGGAAGTCGAAGACCAGGATATCTAGAATACGATATAGTACGTGTGAGTGTGAGAACGATTTCGAAAGTACAGACTTAAAATTGTAATAAAATATCAAAATTTACTATTCTTTTGCTGTCATTTTGTATTTCGTTTATAATTTACAAATTTAGCTAGACAGGTATTGTTGGAAAGAAAGTGTGCTAAAAAGTGATATATATACATTTTGGTCTGTTAACATAGTTATAAAATCTTACATTTGTTTAATTGTTTCAATTATGTACATTTGAATTTAAAACACACAGACATTTAAATAAAAGAACCGATTGGGCAGGTAAAGAGCTTGAGATTTTTCACCACAATATATATATATATATATATATAAATACATGGTGACTAATAATTATGACCAAGGATGAATAATGATTGCGGATAATATTGCCTTATACTTTGATTAAGGATTGATTAAAATAAGGAAATATGTATGGAGAATTCCCATTTGAAAATCATTAAAATTTGACATATTGCCTTTAGAATCCTAAATCTTCCCCAGAACGACCTCTGAATTTACAACTTGTAATTATCAGTTTTAGTGCATGCGTTAATATTAAATATATTTTTAATTTCAAAACATTTTATAAAATTCTTTCACCCAAAAAACAAATCTTAGTCTGAGGAAGCATCTAACCTTCACGAAATAGTCCTTTTTATTCGAAAGAGAAATACCTCATCAATAGATTTTGAATTTCCTTACTCCTTAACTCTACAAATGAAAAGTATATTAGGAAAAGTTCTCACAGTAGTTTATTAAACAATTAAGTAACTACTTCCATATTCAAAAGGCAAATTATAAAATTTAATTAAGCGTATATTTTTAACGCGTGAAATGAGCCATTGAAAGTAGCGGTACTAACAATTAGCTGCATCTTCGCTCTGTCACCTCTTCAGAACGTAGGATTTGTCTTAATTTATGGCAGGAACAATGACGAGCTTTTAAAATAGCTCGCTATTCTACTGAAATTCGATTACAGGTTGTGTTATACACAGTCGCGATTCTTTAAGTACTTTATGAAAACGGCCTACCAACAAGAATGATTGTTCCTTGAAATAACATGCCAAATTTACATAGTCTCGACGTTAAAGTTTTTGCGACTCGTATATTTCGCCCTATCGATTCCGTTGTCCGGACGTTTCCGTCTATGGTTATACACAAATATAACTAGTTGGTACTTGGATACGAAAGACTCCATGTCCTCGCTGTACTTTTATTGTCGCTTATATCAGAAATAGATATGTGTTTAACAACATGTTCATACGAGAATCGACTCGCGTATCGATTTGAGTGTATTCTAGTCATCCTGTTATGTTTATATAGATTCAGCCACTCTCACGTGAGGTCTCGGCTCGAGAAGCTGATGGGCTCGAACGTGGTGAGCCTAACGGATCGTGGATACATGCAGAGGCTGCAGGAAAGGATTTTAGAGGACTACGCGCAGAGTATGAGCAAGCGGATTGCTACAAGACAAGTATGTGCGATTTTATTGTTATTTAAAAGACAATTACTTCAGTATTTGAAAATGTATACAATTAAATACCTATATTTATTATCAATCGTGCTTGCGCGATATGTGTAGATAAGGAGCATATTGAGATTTAATAAGCGAGTGTCATGACATGGCTGAAATTTTGTGAGCACATACACAAAAATTGTTGTGCAATTGTATAATCTAGCAATAAACGTTATTACACAAAGACTTCACCACCAGATAAAAGAATTAGTTGATGTAGTAGCTATTTTTATTTATATTCTTTTAAAAGCATAATAGATTCCAAGAGACCAAACTTCCCTCTTTGATTTTAAAGCACCCCTTTTGTTTCTTTTAAAAGGCCCTATTTTGTAGTGTAACGGATTAAGGTCTGGGCTTGACGAAAGCCAATCATCCCCACTAATAAGGTCAGGGACGTTTCCCTCTAACCATTTCTAAATAGACTTGCTTTACGTCCTGGTGCCGAACGACTTGATCTTGAAGGCTATAGTGAAATAGAATATAAATAGAATTATGTCCAGTGGTTTTATTACTGCTTATAAAACAGCTTCTTCAAAGCGAATGTGTTATTGTCGTTTTCACAGAAATGTTACTTCGAGGCACCGTGATTATGATAACTGGTTTGTAGCATCTTTAAACTCTTTCAACGAGTTCTTTTGCACCTTTGAATTCAAAGCATAAACTCGGATAATTTAATTGTCTGAGAAGATTTCATCGAATTCTCTGATACTGATTACTTTGATAGCTTTCTTTGTAAGAACAAATGAAAAACGATCAGATCTTTGTAATTTGATTTTGTTTTTCAATTCACTCCATCAAAATATTGAATTCGTTTACTAAATTAGAAAACCGCAGAAAATCATAAAGTATGAGAGTTTGTATTAAAAAAACGTAATTACGACCAAAAATAAGTCAGGCTAAGCTTTTGTAATATCTTCCGTAAGTACACATACCTTAACTATTGTCAAACATATCCTAAGAAACCATTTACAGTATTAATGCCTCGACTTCTTTTGCTTTCTTCAGACTCTGTTTTTTTTCATCGATTTTATTTATAGCAAAATGTAATTACATTTTGGAAATTATACGAGAAGTTTGGCAGAGAAGATGGAGGCCGATTTTGCTAGTTGGCCAAAATTCTATGGGAAATTATCGTCCTACCAATTTATATTGTTTTTCTAAAATTATGGAATGTGCAACTGAGATTTAATCATTCTTTTCTTCAAATACTACAGTCAATTTTCTAACAGTGGACATGGATTTCTTCTAGGTTCATCCGCCCAGATTGGCTTGTATGTATATGTGGAAAGTGTATTAACTGCTTTGGAATATAAAAAGTTGTCATGTGAATGTTTTTCTGATTTACCGAAAGTGTTCAAGTGCGTGGATCACAGTATTCTCCTACAAAAGTAATAAAGAGCGTTATGGAGTACGAGGAGTTTCTCCCGACTAGCTTTTTACCTATTTAAGTAATCACAAACAATATGTTCAATTCAGAGAGAGTGATGTCTCCACACAGTCGGACATTCACGAAATAAGATGTAGTGTATTTCAAGGAGGCGTTTTAGGACCTATTCTCTTTGTTGTTTATATTATTAATATCAACGTCTGCGAACAGTATTTAAGCATTATAGCAAATTATTCGGATTGTATAAATTTGTTGAAAGAGCTTATGCAAAGAGTCAATACATGCTAGTAACCCTTATTTTTCGCTAATTTAAAAAGTTGCTGCTGGACAACAATAAATTGTTTTTAGAACCTAACATCTTAATGAAAGCGTACGGTCTAGTGTACAATAATATTAAATATCGTATTAATTGTAGGGGTTAAAATTATAATAAGAATACAATATTTGTTATACAAAAACGCATTATAGTACAAAGTTTCTAGAAATTTGTGAATGTAGATACATTCAGGACACATACGCTGTTTTATAGAATTTGATACACACGAAAGTTTTCTATATATGTAGATTCTGTATTTTTATATGTGTATATCCTGTACACATGATTGATTTAACTGAAAGAGGAGTTTGTTACACATTCTTAACGCCTTTTAACAGACTGTTTAATAATTTAAAATGCCTAAATAATTATGATTTAAAAAATACTTTTTTCTTAGATATGTAATATTGAATCGTATAGCTTCCAAGAATTTCTTAAAAGAGAAAGAATTGCATCATTAACATTTGTTTTCCTGCCACAACAGTACTGCGACAAAAAAAGAACAAAGTTTGGAGATCATCGCTAAGTTATAAAAATAGCAACATAAAACTATATACTACCCTCCAACGCTATTCACCAAATTATGAGGAAATGGGGTATGAGCATATTTCTCCGAAAAGTTCAGGCGACTATATGCAGTCGAATTAAAACGTAGGCGTCCAGTAAAAAGCAATAAAACATCCCACCTTTTGTAATGATTTAGTCATGCATTACAACAAAAGAGCCAAGAGCATAGTATTTTGTAAAGCGAACCATGAACCAAAAAGCAATACAGAACCGCTTTAAATGTTATTTACTACCACTACTACGGGTTGTGACATGAAACTAACAGTGTGTACACGTTTACGCATTACATTATTGCATGCAATAGAGTATAATTTATTAATAATTATGTACACACAAAAATGTTTCAGTTACTGGATTCATTACATGATATTCTTTCTAAAATGTATCAGTAAGGAAGAATTACTAATGAATATTAATATATTGGTTAAATTTTTTATTTTGACGTTTTTACTTTATTCTTAACTACAAGTTCTTTGCATAGGAAAATCAGGTCATTATGTTAAAGAGAAACGATAATATCTCGGTTATTTATTTCTTTCTTATTTTAAAATTTTCGTTTTTGTGGTTATTCATGATGGATTTCCAAATATAAAATGATTTTAATCTAAATTTGGGCTAGTTTTACATTATCCATATTAGTTATTCTTTCGATTTCTTTCCTTTTCCTCGGTCATTTAATGTTTTCATTTTATCCTTATTTGGTTCATCAAATTTTGTTATCAAAAATTAACATAGAAAATCTGTTTAGTCAAAACTATGCTTAAAAATATCATAACTACATTATACTAATACTTGGACAATAGAAACAAAAAAAAGCGTAACACAAACCAACGGAAATGAGAGGCTTAAATATATACCATATCTCAAATATGCGTTTATAGCTTCTTTTTTACCCTCCGTAATACATTATTGCAGTGAGTTTACTGCCATATTTTTTGGGCAGCTCAAAGCAGAAGGAACACGATGACTTGTTTTCTCCTTTATATAATATACAGTCATCAATGAATATCATTTCTGCGCAGTTATTGTAATGATTATGCTAATTTACTCTTTGTTTGTAAATGCTTTTATATTAGCAATACCATTGGATAACCAAAATGACATATAAATAGCATTTAATTTCTTTAACCCTCGAATGCAGTTCACAATGAAGAATGAAAATTTGAATAATACTATTAGTTTCTTAGAAAACATATAAATAGAAAAATATATAAAACTGGTAACAATAACAAAAATGTATTACATAAGAAACACACAAATACTATGTCGATAGTTTAGGAGTATTCCACCTAAACTATCGGAAGCGATTAAAACATTTTCAAACTTTACTATATAGTAATGGACCACAAACCAGCTCAAAGTAATAATTTCCTTTTTACAAAAAATAGAAGATCGTAATGAAACATATATCGTGTACGAAATTAACTATATAAACTGTGACGACACATGCATATGTATATAGGGCAACACAAAAAGTAATTTAGGTCATTCCTTCGATATTAAAAATATAGGAATATTGGGTACTGAAATTCATTACCAAAAAACAATTTTCAGAGAAATGTTCAACGTAGAGAAAACCAAACGTTTAGTAATAAAGAGGATGTTAACTCACTCGATATATAATAATAAAATAGTTAAAAAACTGTAAGGAACACAAATATTAATTAAAAATAACTATAATAAAATAACAGAGAAATTATAATAACTATATAGAAATGGCATTCATCGGTAACTATAATATTACAACAAAATGAAAAACAAGAGAATTACGTTATTGTGTTCTTTCTGCTTTGACTGACCACAAAGACACCAAAATAGATGTAATTCAGAAATTAAAATTTCAAGGGCCTAGTTTAGCGTGTTCTGCTGCTCGATAGAATTCCAGCATTTTGTAAGATATTATATAGCAATTGATTGCTTTCTCGCATTTCAAATAAGTTTTCACTAAAAAGCGAAACTGAGAAGAATGTTGAACATACCTCTAGAGTAATACTACTGTATTCTAGTAAGATATATGTACATATTCTACGCTCGCAATTCGTTTCCTTATCCGTTAATTATTTAGAAAACTTTTTGCGCCGTCGATGATGCCAAAAGCGACGTTTATGTGAATGAATGGATGTACGTGACATATTTATTAGGATAATATGTGTCGAAATAATTGGCGTTAGTACCGAAATTGATTCAATTGTTTGCGTGTCAGCGGCCGGTGTGCCAGAATGATTCCGCGAGCGACCTATGGGGAGACCAACCAACATAATTGCCGATAAATTTTGAGTCACGTGTCTAGATTTACATTCCGCGCTTGAATTCCGATGGATTAAAAAAAACGTAATTAATTTTTCGCGCCATCCAGTACTGAAATTGAAATTATACACAGAATGCGATATCATGATTTTTGTGGGTTTGACAGGTATCGGAGTAATCAGATAATTACAGCATTGAACAGTGTACTAATTATACAACGGCGTGTGAAGCTTTTGATGCAGAGATAATGTTTACGTATCATATTGTTATTTATGCGAATGTAATATATACTTGTAACAGATGTTTATATTCAATTGCAGGCTGAAGAAATGGAGCGTGTCAAAAATCTTGTCTTAATCGGTAAAATTCCGTTAGAAAATGCCCCACCAGAAATGGCTAATCATCCAGTCATGCTGATTGAAATGTACTGCAATAAATTAATAGCTGAAAGAAGAGCCAAGGTATATACATAGTCTTGTACACATTTCTAATTCTTTTTATATTTTTACTACCAATATTTTACTGATGCTACTACTTACGAATTATTTCAGATCAAGGTGCAGAAGATACATATTCCTAATTACCTGTATTGGGACGATACCCCAGATCCGCCATCAGGTTTGTGTATAGAGAAAGGCCACGTTTTCAGGAAAAACGACCAAAGCTTATGTACACCTCCGGAAAGATTCTTATTAGCAACAGAAGAAGAAGAAATCGAAAATAGGTATATGTTCTCGTCTGAAGAATTCGAGAATATGAAGTATGAAGATCCCTTGGTTAAAGATCTTAAAGATTGTGAGGTAATAGTTCAACTTTATATATACTAATACTTGTACATTTCAAGATAAGTAAAAGAAAATATCAAGCACGAATTTCACGATTTTATCGGATTTTCGAATATTATAAAATCACCTGCTGTGTAATGAGCTTTTAAAAATGTCCTAAAATAACCAAGCGTTGTAACGATTTCTGAAGATCATTGTATCGTTTTCCTTTATTACTTATTGTATTTGTATATGTAGTACTTCAAAGTCGCTTTAGTAAATTTAGTTAAAAATTGAAAATTTTCCTCTGTTGGAGAAAATTCAAACCCTTTTAAAGACAGACTTTGAAGGAATCTTAATTTTGAACTGGCAAATATGAAAAACAAGTCTTATGCCTATCAACATTCTGACATTCTTTTTGTTTATTTCAGACCGTTGAAGAAATGTATGAACTAGCTGATGAGATAATTGGAGTTCTGAAAACAATAGCCGAGAAAAAGGATGAGTTTACAGAACTAATGACCGTTCAGGAAATCCAGGCACAGCGTCAAAAGCAGCAGCAATTACAGCAACAGCAGGAAGCGAGGCCATCCCAAGTTGCCAACCTAGCACAGATGTTAGCTAATGATAGCCCTGCAGCATCACCATCTTCCTCTACCTAATAGTTCGTAACACATTCTCTCATTCATGCCCAAAACGTACCTTAGATTAAGCATACCTCAGTCTTGTTTTGTAAATACTTATAGTTTATTGTTTGACTGTTATTTATATCCTTATGTGTCTATGTTAGAAAAATAAACAACATCGCAGATGAATAATGCAGCAGCTTAAATAAAACTAATGCAATTGGAGCAATTTTCGCCAAACTAACTTTAAATACGCTTAACAATTCACTGAAAGAAGATTCTCTGTGGATGCCCATCTCATAGTTGATGTTTGATGAATGAAAGAAAATATAAACTCGATAAAGAAGCAGGAATAGTAAAAAGATATCACGCACAAATATTCAATTAAAGAAAAGCTCTAGGTCTTGCATCCCCCTTTGACAAACATAATTCAGAAAACATCGACTGCTCTGGTATAAATAGCAAACGAAAATGCAAAAGTTTCTTAAGCAACCGAAAATTGCTCAAACAAAAGTTACTCGAAAGCATTGATAGTAATGCTAAACAAATCAAATCTAGATGCATATACATTAAAACTGTTACAAATTGACATAATTGATGACTGAGAATGGAGTCGCGTGTTAGCCACGGGAAGATAAAAAGTAAATTTATTCCTACTGTTAAGCCTCGGTATGTAAAAATTGGAATGCTATGTCTTAAAGATTCAAAGAGGACGAAGCAGAATACTATCACATAAATACAAGTTCGTACAAATAAACATTGCACTGCCCAATACAATTTTTGCTGACTTCTATATGAGGCTTGTTTTCTACTGATTTGGATGTCTTGAATCCGAAAATCATATTAGTTTTCGCGTATTACGTCAAACTTTACTACGATACTATACTCTTTGAAGAATCACTAATGCAGTTAAGTTGTTATTTAAAAATTGATAGGATATAAACAAAGTATAAAATTTTAACAATTCATTTATTTATTTAAATACAATATTAGTCACGTGTATAGTATAAGTGAAACATTGCAAGAGTATTTGTAAAAATACAAACAACAATCAGGGAATAAATTTTCGTTTGCTGCTCTTTCTGCTGTGTGTTTTGGCTTGGCAGCCCCTTTGAACACTCCAACAGTCGTCGGCCATCAAATAAGTATCCCATCTTCCTTGACACCGAGTTTCCATGGTATTTAAACCTTGATGAGATCTCTCGCCTTGTTCATTGCTTACAGTACCTAAATTTTCGGGAAACCCATCAAGATGATTATGAAGGGAATGAAGCTTTATGCTCATGTTACAACCTAGGCGGTGAAATTTTTGAAGCATTGATTTCTTTAGGTATTTGTAAATCGAGATTTGTTTGTTTCCAAGAAGATTGTTCGCGGCCATAGCGAATGAAGTCCAAGCTTCTTCGTCAGCTTCGCTCCTCGAGTTAATGGAATTTGGATCTGTCATTAAAGTTCGAATTTGAGGTCAGTTAAATACACCAGCTTTAATTTTTTCGTAACTGAATCCTGGAAACTTTTAACATATGTACTTGAAACAGTCCTAATGCAAACCTATAGCTTTAACATATTACTTCATGATATCTAATTTTAGCAAACAAGTAATGCAGTAGAAAAGAAAAACGTGGCGAGATTGGGAAAAAGAGATTTCATATTTAGCAGAGCGTACCTATACGAGGGCGATCTGAAATGTTTCCGAAATCGACAAGAAAAACACGGTATTGGTGCGGTTTTTTATTCTTATTTTTCGATGGAGTCCCCTCAAAGATCAATATACTTTTTCAAACAGTGCTCTCTTCAAGTCGTCGGAAAAGTAGGATGTTTTGAGGTCTGCAAAATAGCCATCTGTAACGGCGATGACTTCCTCATTTGAGGCAAATCTCTTTCCTCCCTGTGATAGTTTCAGGTTTGGGAATAGGAAAAAGTCGTCGGGGGCGGGGTCCGGTGAATATGGAGGATGAGAGACTGACTCGTAGTGCAACTCATTCAACTTGGACACGACGATGCGGAATAAATGACCCACTGAATTGTCGTGGTGGAAAAGCACCTTTTTCCGCTGCAAACGAGGTAGTTTCTTCTTCAATACTGTATGGAATCGGGTCAATAAATCGCTGTAGCATTGCTCCGTGATCGTCCTTTCCTTCTGCAGATAGTCGATGAGTATCACTCTTTAGCAATCCCAAAAAGATGACTGCCATGACCCTTCCAGCCGATGGAACGGTCTTTGATTTCTTCGGAGCCGATTCTCCCGGACAAGTCCACTTTGACTTTTTCTTGGTCCCCGATATATAGTGGTGGATCCAAATCTGATCCACGGTTACGATATGCATGAAGAAATCCCTTGGATTGCGTTGGATCCCTGGTCAGACACTCCTCCGAAACGGTCACCCGATTTCGTTTTTGCTCCTGCGTGGGCAAACGCGGTACCCATTGCGCCGAAAGTTTTTTCATAACCAAAATTTCGTGCAGGATATGACCAACGCATTCTTCTAAGATGCCCGTTGTCTCTGCTATCTTTCAGCTTCAATCGGTAGTAGGCTAACGCGACATCCAGAAGTGTTTTATCACTGCACGAAATTCGATTTTATCGAAGTTTGCGACACATCTGACTGACTTACTACACAAAACACACTCTTAAAGAACAACTATTGACAGTAGACATCCGAAATTTTGACAGTTGCCATAAAAAAAGTTGCCCTTGCCAACCAATGAATCCACTTCAACCTTCGTTCGCCATCTCTTGTCAATTCCGGAAATATTTCACCCTCGTATTAGTTAAAAACAAACCTCAGATCTTAGTCAGCAGAAAAGAAGCTTATTTTTTGGCCAGCGTTATAGAATCTGGATGCCAATGTTTCAGGATCTAAGAGTCTAAAGTTTCATTCGTAATTTTCGCATCTATATATACACTACCTCCTTGGAAAGAACTATGAGATAACTTGGTGGTTGTGTTATTAGGCATTGTGTACATAAAAGTATAGAACAGGGTACCTGTTTTAGTTTCTTGCAAATTATCTGTGTAAACTCGTTTTTCTATGAATCAGCGCGTAAGTATTAAATAGTTTTGAAACTTAATTAATAAAATATGCCAAATCAGAAGCAACTAACTTTAGAACAGCATTAGTGCAGTAGTATGCATATACGTCAATAAAATTTATAGCCTAACATTCTAAATATATTACACATTTCTAACAGCAGGTTTTCATGTGCATTTCAGGTAAAATCAGATAGATAATTAATTTAGAAGGTATAGAGTTGCAGATTAAAATAATTATGTGCTAGAGTAAAGTGTGACAATATAAAAGCTCGTTATCTGATGACCTTAGAGATAAAATGCTATTTATATCGATTTATAAATCCTAGCGATACTACTTAGAACACTTCAATAATACGACGTACTACCATCACCGAATAAATTCGCTCTAATACAGAGATATTGAAGGGTAATCCGTGACTATTACGAGTTTTCAGACTTTTCACTGCTTCACAGAGAACAAACGATATTTTATACAGCGCAAGAAATAACATTCTTTGACAAGTAAAAGCACTTTATACTTGAGGATTAAACTGGAATGGTTCATGATAGTGACGCATTAAAAATATGTCTATAGCAGCCTCTTTGTGTTATATGTTGTTGGTTACCTTTTACCAAGCTATTCTTATACAACTGCCAAACTATATAAAACGACAACAAAAATACTGTACAACCTGTATGTTGGAGTAAATTAATACTTTACACGTTACTGCATTTTCGAATTTAAAGTTAAGTTTGTCTGACGTTCCTAGGCTTACTTACAACTGGTTTTGAATTATTTAAAATTTCGGAAAAAATTTACCCGTACAACCATGACTTCCCTCATGAAAAACCACATATTTCTTTATGCCCATTTGGAATTTGAAAATATGTATGCCGGTATATGTGACAATATACATACTGCATCATAATGCAAACTAAAGGGTTGGAAAAACTCGGTGTGGGTCATATCAAAATTTTAGAAAAAAGAAAGAAGACGGGACCAATCTCACATTATGCCAAATAATTTAAGTAATCAATGCCTACCATTTTCGTGCACATCTGCATACCATCAGGCCAAGACACTCTGGAAAAGAACTAACACCATCAGCAGGATCGCGGCAGTAAAACTCTATAAAACCCAAACTTGTACGAGGACGTACACAACAAATTAAAATGCCAAAGGCTTGTCCCCTTTTTGACACTTTAATTTGTTGTGTACGTCCTTATACAATTTTAAATTTGTGTTTTTTAAAGTTATGATGCTGATTGTGCTTTTTGCATCTGTTTTGATTCTACTGGCCCTTTCTGAAGTGCTTTGGTCTGATGATATGCAGATGTGCACGAAATCGGTAGCCATTGCTTGATTAAATTATTTGAGATTACTTTGAAATTGGTCCCGTTTTCTTTCTTCTTTCGTATATTTTGGGGGTTTGCTATATGAGTCATGCCGATAAAATATAATAATTTCAAAGCAGAATTAAATGTACAATTCGAAGATTTTAGGCGGAAGTTTCCCATTTTCTTAAGGTATTTGTACTTTGCCCTATAAAATTGGGTAACTTTCTAGTTGATTTCCTACATCCAACTTGAATATCCGTAGTAACTACTAGGAAAGCACAAACAAAATGTTATGGGTTTAAAATATAGGCAAGTTTTGTAATATTGTACCAACTAGTAGCATTGCACGCACACATACATTCCATACTACAACATATATCCTCGTAAGAAAATCTGACCAATTTGAGACCGTGCTATATTCGGCATGCTAGGTTAATGTGGTAGCACTAGTTAAGTAGCGGGTATTTTTGAGTGTAAAGAGTTCTCGTACCTAAAGTTAATGCAGATAGCATTGTTTTGAAGCGCAAAAAAATTTGGTCTTGAACGTATCAACTACCTGAACAGTAGGCAATTGCAGAAGTAGAAGCTCTAAGTGATAATTCAGCACGTAAGAATTAGATGGTGATCCCGGATCAAATAATTGGTATTGGAGTTTTTAACAAACAAATCCAATGGTTATGTGCTACAATGCAATTATCAGATTGTATTTTTAGTTGCGATTATAATGTATATATAAGAAAAAAAACCAGCAGAATATATTCGTGCTAAGTCCATATGTTTTGACTTTCAACTATTGTATGTAATGTGTAAATAAAGAATCAGTTTTGAAGTTTAGGAAGAAAAAACAAACTAGCAGAAAATTGTTATAACAAAGGTTATTCAAAAAAGCTGCAACATAACAAATGCTAGCAATATCAGCAAACAATAAACTTAGTTAATAGTCCAAGAGCATTGTGGCGACTGTAACGATATTCAGTGAATGGCAACAAACAATAAATCGTCTAGATTCCTTCAATTGAAGCTGCAACTAATTACTATGTAAAGACAACAAATTGATTGATAGATATCTAAAGATGTGGAGAAAATATATTTACGATTATGGATAACCTGAAGAAAGAATTGAAATTTCAAAGAAAAAGGAGCTGCTGTCAAACCAATGGTGATTGTAAAACCAAGTAGACGCTAATAGGTAGAACTAATTTACATCCACTCTAATCCAGACGCTGACTAAAAGTTGATAATACGGTGTCAAAGCTATTTGAGAAAGATTATATAACTGCAACGGAGGTGTTCAATGTGGGATAGCTTCAAAATGACTGATGAAAAGGTCTGCTACGGCCAATCGCAGGGAAATAAAAAGAAATTAATCAAGACTTAGAAAACGTTGCAATAGCATGGATGTGTAATATCTTTAATCGCTTATCAAAAGGGTTAACATTTGTACAACTGAAAAATAGAATATTGCAATGAATTAAGTGTAAATCAACACAGAGTAGAATTCTGCGAATTAGAATACAGAAAAAATAAATCAATTAGAATTAAATAGAAATGGAACCGGAAAACAATTAGCATTTTTTTCTTAAATTTATGATACGTTGGAAACTGTAATAAATATAGATTATTTTTTAAAACATGATTTGAAGTGTACTATATGAAAATAATGCAAATTATTTTCGCCAAAGGTATATTATGTTGGACCGAGTATCCTATACCCCACTTTTGTTTTAATCCCATTTGTCATTTATTAAAAATAAAGTCAATTTTTGCGTAGAAAACGATTCTATATAACAAATTTAGCCAGTCAAACATTAAAGATATTAAGAGATAGCAATAAAGCTTGATTGATGTATATAGATAATTGTCATTCTAAATAAATATAATAAAACAATAAAACGCATAAAACAATAGAAATTATTGACTATTTCGATAACACTTCAAAGAAATAATTATAATTAATTCCTGATCTGGTATATAGAGGAATTGCAAGTATTTGCGATAGATACCAACATACTAAAAATACGCTGAATATTCTATCACGTAGACCTTTATTCTAACGCACACATAAGGTGCCCGTTTCAAATGATGCTGTAAATTTATAGTTTGGCACAATTGCAGAGACTAATCTTGAAGACGTTACGTGCTAGGTATGTAGTAGCCAATATTGCAGCAATTCCTTTCATGTCTCAAGAAATTGAGTGCATGATGCATTAAAAGGTAAGATTGTAAATGCTCAAAACGAAACCATGATCTCCTTTGAATATATATAATCTATGTACCATATAAATGGTGTTGGGAGTTTCTTTTAAATCTTTACAAACTTCCTTCATTGCTTCCTATCCTTTACCAACTTCGGTGCATGTTTTACCCCTTCTTTTCAGAATTTTTGCTATGACATTGTCCCAAGTCTGTCCTGGCATTCCACTTCTTTTATTTTTCGCAATGTTTGCTCTCTATATTCTTCTAAGCTGTCTCTTATTATTCATTCTTTGCAGATGCCCTCACCATTCCAGTTGTCCCTGCTCAATAAATTCCAGTACTGTATTAATTTCTAAATTTTCCCTTATGTCGATGTTTTTTTATTCTGTTGCATTTTGTGACCCTTCTAACTCTTCCGAGATACTTCATTTCTATGGTTGCTACCTTCCTTTTCTGTTTTTGATTTAGTATCCACGATTCGCAGCCAAACGTTAATACCGTTCGATAAATAGACTTCTATACTTTCATTTTCGTTTTCCGAGAGACTTTTTCTTGCTTATAAATTTAGTATTCATAGCGTAGTATAATTTCGTTGATTTCTCAATTCCTTTATTGATCTCTGCTTCTTGCATCTCACTCTAGTCAAATATCACTACTAGGTATTGGAACGCTTTTACTTGTTCTATTTCCGTCCCTTCAATTTGAATTCTTATTTGCACTGGTTCTTTTCCTATTGTCATTACTTTAGTTTTATTTTTGCTCATCTTTATTCCACTCTCTCTTAATGTTACGAGGGGAGGTCAAGAAGTTCGTGGAAGGATGTGGATAGAGGCGCCCGCTGGGTGTCATTCTGATTGGCAACTCATCATTATTTAGTATATAAGTTAAGTTGCAGCCCTATAGCGTCAGTCGTCGAAATTGAACACCGTGCTGTGATAAAGTTCCTTACTTAAAGTTCTTCCAAGGAAAGAATGCTCAAACCGTAGTGAATTAAATGGAAACCGTTTATGGGGAACAGTGCCCTAGCAAATCAATGATGTCAAAATGTTATGTCTTTTTAAACATGGTCGACATGATAGATAGTTATTGTACTTTGCTGTGATTATTTTGACCATGGTAATACCCATTATTTATCAAACTGAGAAATAAAAATGTGGAAATATGGACATTTAATTTATGGGAGGAATGTGATAAACTTGCTCTTAATCTGAGCACTGTCTACTATTCGTAAAAACGATGTGTAAAAGGAGTTAAAAGTAGTCAAAAAGAGATAACTTTTACGTTCTCGTACACCCACACCGTCGTCCCAATATATACAGAAAGTTATTTTTTCACACGAATAACGTCACCTGCATTATTATTGACGTAATTTAATGAGAAAATGGTTCGATTTTATCTACATTATCTAGTTATCTACAAGCAATATATGCAACATTCGTCAATTAAACATGTGTAAAGCATATGATGCCTTGTTAATAAATTACAAACATAATAAAACTTTAGAGATTATTTATGAATTGCAAATTCATGTATTTATGAAATACGCAAATATTTGTCAATAAATTAATCTACTCCGCATTACAGTTATGTATCGGTCATATCGTACGTTAACGAGGTATCATTGATCGTTATCTCTTCTACGTTTTATTGCATAATGCAAGCAGATGCGAATATGTTGTATATGCAATATTTATACGAAAGAGGTGACTACTCTTTAATTCAGGAGCTCAGCTTTATTGCGTATATATAAACCATATGCACACATCCATGAAAAATATCGAACTTGTTTTCTTGAAATTTCTTAACGATGTAGCAGCCAAGCCGAGAAGGAAAACACTGTAGAAACTACTTATCTTATGCAATGTCTAAATGTACGTGTGACATATAGTGCAAGATAAAAGCCTCGTTATTTGAATGTGGCATCCTAACATAGAACAAGCATTTCATTCATCTTCTTTACTTGTAATTTCAAAGATGAATAGAACTCATTCTTATACTGCTACCACAACATCTGTAAAGCAACATTTGACGCGCATGGAGATACCTGAAATGTACTTTTCAGTGAGTGCAAACAAAAGTGGATTCCCTTAGGAAAAGATATGAAGTGGAAAGGCGTATTTGTAGAATTAAAGAAAAATATGTAGATATATTTAATACCTAAATTACGAGGGTTGGCCTGAAAATGAACAACGTTTAAGTGTTGCTTAATTAAAATAAAATATATAATAACAAAACTAACATAGTCACCATTGTTAGTGAGATACTTCTCATAACCTGGCAGAAGCTTTCAATGACGCCGCCAATGATTATTAAGCAGATGGGTACTGCTTAATGATTATAAGTACGAAGTTACTGTTTCTTTGAGCTCCTCATCATTTTCCAAGTATTCTGTTCTCCTCACCCACGAAAAAGAACGCCTTCTTTTTCTAAAAACGATGACAGTCAAATTAGCATCAATTTTCAACCATCGATGGTATTAGTAATGATAAAATTACAATTTCCTTGCAATTAACCAATGTTTTTAAATTCGTGATAAAGTAGCATTCCCGGTAGGATTTGAACCCACGACCTGAAGAGTTTCATTGAAATCTGAGTTTTCGGAGAGCCAGTGTTCCTTTGTGAGAAATGAGGTGACTTACTAAGGCACTTTGAAGTACTACGGTAAACTGAAAAAAATCTATTTCTTTTTTTTCTCAAAGAACGGTCTGTTGCTCCAATGATTTTTTGTCTGATGCCTTACAAGCTACAGTTTTCTGCGTAGAAGGGGATACACAGTAGATCTGTTCAGAAGGGGATGCGCATTGGACCTGCGTGGGGGTGGCACGCAGTGGGTCAATTTTTTGCGTATAGGCGGTCGTCGGTCTTCGGCTAATGCTTTCCCTAACCATAGGAAGCCAGACGTTCTTTATTTCCAGGCTGGGTCTGGTGATACCGGTTGGTGTGGTGGCCATATATGTTGTTTCCGACAGTTTTCTTTTCGTGGCATTGTCTTCTTTATTCAGGATTGCTACATTGTTCCATGCAATCCTATGCTTCTCTTCCCAAGCATGTAGAGCCAATCGTGAAGGAGTGCAGTTGTCTTCACTTTTATCAAGATGCAACCCGTTTGACGCCAAGTCGAAGTTATAGGAGGATGCTTAAAAACGTGTTGCAGTTCTTGTTTTGGTACTGCAAATATGTCCACATGGTCCAGGTAAACAACTTTCTACGCATTCGAAGTTGTTGAGGAATCTCACAGTAAGCTGCTGACATTATTGTCTCCCCTTTTGGAATGAATTCAACAATCAATAAATTCTCATCGTGCTAAAAGATAATTGCCATAGGTTTCATTGTGGTTAGATTTGGTGTTTCTTTTATGAATCTAGAAGGAGAATTTGCGCGATGACACTCCATTGACTAGCATTTGAATTCACGTGTTTTGTACATATCCAATGCTCTTTCGTTACAATACGGATGAGAAATTTATTACCATCTTCGAGGTTGCTTTCATTTGTCATGTCTTATGAACTCCTGTCAAAAGTTTTGTGACCTACCGAGCGCCATTGTATTTATAACCAAGGTGATCTATGACCACTTCATAGAGCGAATATATTGCGTATACGGAAACCGACTAATGGTTTTCATATTTGGAAGGGTTTTCTGTTATCGCTGTCATTTGAAAAAATGCTAGCAATCCAAACGTGAATGTACAGCAATGAAACTTGGCTTAGGCTGAGCCATGAAGAGGAACTAGTAGATCTACACGCAGCCGGTGTGGTAAGGGACGCGATCGTTTTTACTTTTTAGGTAATTCCCGTACACACAACACACGGATGCTGGAAATAATAAACTCATAAACTTTTAGCTAAATAACTATTATAATTTCATTACTCTTACCTATATATCTACTATTTCATTCTTGTGTAATCTACCATGTGTTTGTGTTGCTTTGTGAGACACATTCACATTGATTTCGTTTCGTTTTCTCCCTTCTCCGTCCTTAGTAATTTATTCGGTGCTAAATTGATACTAGAGACGAGATAACAAAAACCATGTACCTGTGTATTGGACATTAAGAGGTAGTAAGTCAGTTGATATAAATGTGACTTGCGCCATCTGCGCAGTTTTGAAGTATAAACCGTCTCAACAACTATCTTTCAATTACTAAGTTGCAAGGTTGAAAAGTCCTTTAAATTGTACATTTATAATTAGCATGAAAAATCAAAGCGGAATGAAATATTCCGCATTATATCGAACCACTAGGTTTGGAGATTCACCTTTTATATCGATATAAAACATTAATTTCCGAGCAAATTTCGCTCTAGAAGGACTCAATTCTATGACTATAAAGAAACCATTTTATGCTTCAACGTTATTTCACCTGGATAAGCAGAATCCATTCTATTTGCGATTACGACTAAACGCATGTAAACTGGCCACTCAAAGTCATTTCGTGTTTCATTTCCAGTCTTATCTGTAAAGAAGCTTTTAACGACACGAAGCCACGATCGTAGCGAATAAAGTTCCAGAACAATTGCAACAAAATAATCGGAACGATCTACATCGTATAATAACGGCACACCTACGTTTCACAAAATAACGAGCTATACTTACCGTAAATGGACAAACGATGACGGAAATTACAAATTTCGCCCTTGTTTGGAATATCTAAAATGTATATGAGATATGGCTGGAAGAAACGGGACATCTTAATCAAATTACTTTCAACGAAGTTTCAAGACACTCAGGTTTCGCATAGGCCGTAACAAAAGGGGATTGAAATCCTCTGTCGCTGGTATAATAATTGAGAATTTGCGTTACAATAGAAAATTAATAGTTAGCATTTATTTGATTTATATTGCGAAAGAAGATGGTTTGTTTAAAACTTTCTGAACAAGTGTTAATTTAGCTGAATATAAGTTAGTTTAGAGAAACGTAATTAAAAGCTACAATTGAATTTAAAACGGATGACTTCGTGTAGATTATCTTAATGGTTTACACAAACTTTGTAACTGGATTTAACGTAGAAACTTTCACGGTATTATAATTTTCGTATTGAACAATAATTTTTGTTTTAGAGCCGAATATTTCAAAATAAACGAATGACTATGATTAAATCTGTCACGAATTGGCAAAGTACACAAATACGTAAATCTTAAAAGAAACAAAATTTTGTGGAATAAAACCGAAATATGGAAAAGCGAACTAGAACCATTTGTAATGAAGTGAATGAATCCAAGAGAAACGGTCAATGTTTTTTAAATTATCGTTTACCTGAACACCTTTAGACATTATAACTAGTTGAACTTGAAATGAATACGTAGGCTTCCATGGTCAGAGTCAGTAATAAGTATTTCCGGAATTGTATCGTAAGAGTAAGAGAAAAAAGAAATAAGAACAAAAATAAAAATGAAAAACGGGGGTGAAGAAAAGGTGAAATAAAGAGTAAGAGAGGGAAAAAGAGAAAGGGCGACAGAAGAAAAAAGACAGGAAAGAAAAAGAGAAGGGTGGGATTTCGACGTTTCACTTCCGTCGGAGAAGACTTCTTTAGGAGAAAACAGGGAAACCAAAGTGGCACGGGAACTCGACGTGTAAACCACGCTAGAGGCGAAACCACTTTGGCAGAATGGATAAACTATCTACTAAAATAACTTCTTTGAAGAAATACTCCTTTTCCTCGTGGTACACCGTGGGTCCTATTAATAATCTAGATTTTATATCTTATGGTTTACATAATTCGTCAATGAGCACAGACTATTCATCCTAACTCACAAAACCAACACATGATACCTTTACTTATCTTTCACATTTGACAGAAGATCACCAGCTTTCAGTTGATCTGGGGTAGAATTTACTGTCTGAAATTCCCTCTTTTATGTGGCCTTAATTTGATTTAGTCCTCTGTTAGGTGTAATGTGCGATCCGACTTGGCTATAAGCTATTTAGTCATAACCACAGGAGTCTTAATGTGCAGATAGTACTTGTAAACTTTCTCAGAACTCTATTTACTTCACCCTTCCTCGTAAACGGTGAAACAATGTTAATTATTTCCTTAGCGGCTAACGGCGACTCGGAAAGCGTACCAGGTCCGCTAGAAAATTAATTCCGACTACATCACCACGTAACATTTGAGACTACTACGGCCTCTTTCAGGTTTTCTTTTACCTGGAATTTAATCATTATTACATTACACCTCTATATTCCGGGCACTTTAGGACATTAAGTACGCAGTGAAAACTAAAATATTTTGAAAAAACACCTATTATAACTATGCAATATGTAACTGAGCAACTCGTAAATAGAAGAGGCTAAATGAAACTGCATTGGCAAAATGGGGTATCTGTGAAATAAAAGTCAATGTATTTTCCAAAAACAACTTATAAGAATATCCCTTGTTAATAATCTAAAAGGATCAACAAGACAAAATTAATCTTCGTTGAATATTACGCTTAACTTACGATATTAAAATTCATTTTAGTATTCCGTACCTAGAGAAACAAAAGATTTGTCATCGAAACCATAATAATCTCCAAAATCATTAAAGCTTTTCGGAAAGCGTTCCAGATTTCTTGCAAGATATGAGAATTGCATATATATGTATATGTATCAAGTGCACTATATACTTCCTATATTACCATTCCCAACATAAGTTCGTATACAGTCTTCTACAGTAGATTTCCAGGCAATATTAAAGATCAATAGGTATTGCCGATCACACAAAAACAAATGAAAAGAGGGTAAACAAACCATTGTTTGTTTGTGTTCTTAGCTTGAATCTCTACCAATTCATTCGAGGGAGAAACGTGACGTAGCCGTTGAATACCCACCGCAACAAATATATTTCTAGAAACGTTTATATAAGAAAATGCAATAAAAAAGAAAAGATAGTTCAGGAAGCACATTTTTAGTGTGCATGCGACTATTACTTTAGACTAACTTATCCTACTTAATAATCGCGTCTTCAAGATACAAAAATCATATCTCTTCTTTTTAAAGAACAGTAGCGATGAAAGGTAGGTAAAATTTATCCGCGTTAAAAAGAATACTCTTTGTATGTTTGTATTCTGTTTCCAGAATTGAAATAAACACGTGACGTCAAGGCATTGCCCTTCACTTGTGTGTTCGTTAAAGTTATTTTTATTCAAGCAACAAATAAGGAAGTATAATTAAGAATTTCCTTTTATTGCTACGGAAAAGAAGTTCTAAGAAAGTGCGTTATCTTATATCTTGCAACATCAATACAACACGCCTCTGAAGAAGAAGGTACGAAAATTTGAAGGGTTTTTTAAAGTTCATCTCTGCTTTACTTACATCATTAATTTTAAGTGTTATTTTGTAATAATGTACAGAGTACGATGTATTGCATACTGTAAGGCATACTGGTAAACTTGTCCCGATTCGAGATACTTAAAAGACATGGGTAGATTTTTTTCTCAAATTCAGCAATCCAAATGTTACTCTTAACGAAGAGTTATTTGCATTCAAATGCTGGTGTCCCTTCGAGTAGTGTTCCAATGAGACATTAGTATTTTAACTTTGTCGATTTAACTACTGGCACAGTATTTTTTTGTAAATAATAGTCTAAGTGTAAGCGAAACCGCTTCAAAAATATGCAGCCAAAGATAGTAACTGGATATCTTAATGCTAGACTTAAAACTGCAATATTACAAGACCTACCAAAAAGCGATACTAAAATAAATGGCCTTAACTGAATTCTATGCCTCAATACTTAATAATATCAAAAAAAAACTCTTGCTGTTGATATCACAATAACTATAAAAAACAATCCAAAATAAACACATATCTGTCAACATTATTAATTCTACATTGGAAGACAACATACAAACTCCATAATAGCAGCAAGTGCCTATTTAAAATATGTCTTTTAAATAAAACTATATCCGAAAAATTTTCCTCAGACTGGTTTCTCCTCGAGCCAATGCATATTCATTACTAAAGTTTGAGTTAATTCATTTACTGTATTTAAAAGGGCCGCTAGCTGTCGGTGTTGCTGATATTCGTAATCCATAATCATTTGTCAAACGTCTACTTGCATCGTAAATGAGAATTTACAAGGGCTACACCACCATATAATGCATTCAAAAGGCATTTTACAGCCCGCTCGAATGCAATTAAAGCAGAACTTTTTGGATTCTGTACGTGACTGCCATTTAGAAAATATCTCTAACATAATGAAGGAAAGTAAAAATATTAATCGCCGTCAGTTTTAGTTCATTAATGTAAGACAATATAATTAAAATCGCCAGCGTTAAGCGTTTGTGCTCTGTGATTTTAGGGAAAGCATACCTGGAATCAATGACAACGCTATGAAAGGGATAGGAGCGCGAAATAGCGGTTTACACGTTTTCCGATATTTTGGCCTCGACCTGAATACGTCTAAGCACAAAGGAAATCGCAAAGCTCAGAATATAGATGTGGCACAATAAAAGCTACATTTGTGTGTTTTTAGGTGGAAGTGCAGATTCGGACGGACAATAAAAGAAAGGCAATTAAAGGCAGTGTTTTAGGGTGTATAAACAACCTCTTCTCTTTTTTATAAGTAAGAGTTAAGACTAAAGTTCTTTGCAAGCATATTACTTGTTTGAAAAGGTAAAATGCGTTTATACTAATTGTTCTTTCCTTCATTTTTCCTTAAATTCTTTCAATTTTATTGTATATTAGAGATCTGTCTCATGAAATAACAATTTGGCTTCTACATTTATGTAAGTTATAAAGAAGATAGTAGTTCAAATTCCAACTGTTAGAACCCTCATTAAATGGTGTATCAACCAAATAGATTTGCTAATATTTAAAACGATCGTTTTTCTACAAATGGAATTATAAATCTAATATTTCATAATTAATTTTCAATTTTTTATTAACAATCGCTTCCGGTTTCAGATAACCAGTCTTTACCGGTGGCTAGAAAATTATATAAATGTAAAGCAAGTATGTATAGTCTAACTACTTGAGGAATGAATGCACATCATCAATTGACAATGACGTCAGATGATCCATTGTTGTCAAATCAAAATGTAAACACTAATTATATACAGCAGATTTTGAAAGCTTATGTCGAAATGGCAACATCGTCTTTTCTTTCTTCATGTGTCTCAATGATAACAAAATAAATATTCCTAAACGTAAGTCTTATTTTTTCTATCTAATGTTTTATTCTTATAATTATGTGTTGTAATAATAAGTGGGTAACATAATACGAGGACGACCTGAAATGTTTCCGTAATCGGCAAGAAAACACGGTATTGGTGTGGTTCTTTAGTTTTATTTTTCGACGCAGTTTCCTCAAAGATCAACACACTTTTTTAAACGGTGCTCCAGTCTCCTCAAGCCGTCGGAAATGAAGGATGTTACGAGGTCTGCAAAATAGTCATCTGTAGCGGCGATTACCTATCTCTTTCCTCCCAGTGATTTTCTCAGGTTTACAAATAAGAAAAAGTCGCTAGGGGCTAGGTTTGGTGAATCTGGAGGATGAGAAACTAATTCTTAGCGCAACTCATTTAAATTGAATGCGACGATGCGGGATAAATGACTCTGTACATTGCCTTGGTACAAAAGCACTTTCATCCGCTGCAGACGAGGCCGTTTCTCCTTCAATACTGCATCAAATCGGGTCAGTAAATCGCTGTAGTATTACCCCATCTTCTTCTGCAGATAGCCAATGAGGATCACTCCTTGGAAATTCCAAAAAATGGTCGCTATGACCATTCCGGCCGATGGAACGGTCTTTGCTTCCTTCGGAGCCGATTCGCTCGGAAAAGTCCACTGCTTCGACTGTGTCTTGGTCTCCGGTATGTAGTGGTGGATCCAAGTCTCATCCACGGTTACGAAACGCATGAAGAAATCCCTTGGATTGCGTTGGATCCTGCCTCCTCCGAAACGGTCACCCGATTTTGTTTTTGCTCCGGTGTGAGCGAACGCGGTACTCAACGCGCCGAAAGCTTTTTGATACCCAAAATTTCGTGTTCAATCGGCGATCGGCTGACACGAGATCATGAATCTTGTTGCCCATTTCAGAGTTGGTATAGGTTTTTGGGTGTCCACTGCGTGGTTCGTCAATTGTGCTTGAGCGGCCACGTTTGAACTGGCTCATCCAGAAGCTGATACTGCACGAAATTCGATTTAATCCATTTTTGCGAAACCGCCTAACTTGTTACATAAAACCCAGTTTAAAACAACAATTTGCAATTTTGACAGTTGCCATAAAAAAGGTTGCCCTTGCCGACCAATAAATCCACTTCAACCTCCGTGCGCCATCTCTTGCCGATTCCGGAAACATTTCAAGTCGCCCTCGTATGGTGCCCCCATAAATTTGGCAGCTCTAATAACGTGTAAATTAAAATTGCTAAAATCCATATTACTTTTGTAGAATAGATTGAAGTTTAATTCAAATCCATCATTTAGACAATTATAATTATGTGTTACATATTTCGAAAAAGTTAAATAAAATTAGTTTCCTAGAATTTTTTGAAATATACAAACTTATGTTATTATGAATGATATCTTGTCTTATTATTAACGTTATTATCTTTTCCATTATTTTGTATTGAAAATGATACACGACAATTACTAGTCGGACAATAACTAATCTACTATATCTATTATATGCATATATATATTGAAACTCTTAAGGAGGAAGATAACTTATATTATGATCCTTATGATTGAAATGTCTAAATAAATATTTTAAATTAAAATTTCCCGTCCTTTTCCTTTATTTTATACTTTTCTGGTCAAGCATTTTTCGGGGCGAAATATTGGAAATCTCAAAATGTTCATAGGCCCAAGGCTTTTCGATAAGAGTCCGTAAGAGGATTACCTCTGCCAGTACGGGTTTAAAGAAGTGATGTACACCAGGTTGTAACGGGTAAAAAATGTTCTATACACATACGAAAAGGTTAGTCCATATCTTCTCTAAAGCGATAAAAGATATGTTCTAAGAAATATTCTACACACACGAAAATCTGGACGTAATGCAATATCATTTTCAACTTTTATCAGTGTTCCTTTTCACCATCCGTTTCTGATGAAAGTATTGGAATTTACGTTTAACTTCAACAAGTAGTAGTGCGATGTATATACGGTGAAAAAGGGGTGTAATCCTTCTAATAGATATTTCTATCTTCAGATGCGTTGCACGTTCTTTTGCGAACTTCTTACTCTACGTAAATATTTTTGTCAGCGTAAAATAGAACACGTTTCTTTTTTCTAGATAAAGTTCGATGACGATATTCTTTTCTTTTGCTCATAAAATAGTTTCAATTTTTGGATAGGTTTTCTATAGAGTATTAAAGACGTTTCGAAACCTTCACTTGTTAGAATGAAAATCCTTTACCTTTTTTAAACACCTACTTTTTTTTGTAGGTATTGTAATGAAAAATCTCAAGCTATTTAATTTATTGAGGATGTTCTTTAATTTAAAGCCTTTAAAACATATTTGATTAAAAAAAATCGAAAGTTAAAAAGTAGATTGCGAAAATGTATGACTTTTTACAGTGCGATACACATAAGTAAACAAATTTCAATCGCAACCCCTGAATATCTAAAAAAAAATTGAAAACACTGGCAATTTGCAAGGATATCGTAATTTTATAGTTACTAACACCAAAGATCAACCTGGGCCTTAGATTTGAAATTTTAAAACTTCTTGGCGAATCTGCAATTATACAGATGCAAAATATGTTGAACTGCATCTTCGAATCAGGCGAAATACCGATAGAGTAGTTAGTCTTAGAATTAAATACTAAGAAACCAGATGCAAATAATGTGGAGAATATAGAACTATATCAACTCAACTAACCAAATATTTTATATTCTCTTTCATGTACATTCTCATATCTTTACGAGGAAGACTAGTATTTTAAAATGATTCCAATCAGTAAGACTTATATTACACGTGTCTGACTTATTCAGATGTAATTACGTTTTTATTTAAACACAAGATTCTATTTGAGCTGAAACCGACCACAGTAATTTCATTAGCAATGATAATCTGTTCGCTTTATGCAGATAAAAATTTAAATAAGAATTCCTTTTTAAGACCTTCCGCCTACGGAAATTTTAATTTAAGCAAAGGATTTGAGATCGGAATTTTTTCTTCCAAGGATGTACGTTTAGTTTTTATACCCTAAACCCATTTAAAGATAATATTTACGACATCGTTAATCAAAATTTCGACGAGATAGCAATTCAAGTGGAAGCAAATAATCTAACCTGAATGACATAGTTATTTTACACGAGGCGTGAGCTTACCAGAGGCCGTTTAATGGTTAGGAAAATTAATTCTCTTTTCTTATATTTGAACACAATGCAGTTTCCCTGCTCACTTTATCTCCTACATCCGTTTAAGTCATCCGTCGCAGCTTTGAAACTGGTAAATTTAACGATGAGATAAAAGTGAAGCAGGTTGACATTAGGAAAAGATTGGCATTTGTTAAGTAAATTAAAGTGAATTGGGAAAATTTAAATTGAGCATAAAATCTTTAATGCGTCAGCCCCTACTTCTATAAGTGCGTTGTGTTAGCTTTAAAGATATTGTTAAAACCGCATAATGCAATTTAAGAAGGCAATAATTCATTTATAGAGCTTTTTCTCTTTTATATACATCACTTGCGAAAAATTCTATATTGCATCATAGAGAATATATTTGCGGAATAGAAGCGTATTTAGAAATAATAATTTTTTATTATTTATTGCTTCACTACTTCACAATTAAATTGATTTTTTATATTGTACTCTGCTACAGCAACAAAAATCAATTAACCCATCTGTAATTTATAAAATAATATTGTCTGTCTCAAATTGACCCAATCCCTTAATAATGGGTGTGTCAATTTAACATTACTTTCTAAATTTATATATGTACATTTACACTTCCTGTAGAGTGCTATATCTTTAACAGATTGCAAGTGGAAACATTAGAATTAGTAGAAATGGAAAGGTACACAATTGAATTATACGTCTCTGTTATTAAAAATTATTTCAAATTTGGTGTAAGTTATACATGAAAAAATAATCCCTTCAAAACATGGAAAAGAAAATTGTTCGACATATATGACCATTCTAAAAACTGAGAAAACTTATATAGTCGTGGATGAAAAACTCCAAATAGCCCTTCATAGTAGTCGTTTAGAAAATATATTGCAGGTTTTGTGTTATTGAGAATCGAAAACATCACTTCGTCATGGTTCTCGGCATCTAATTCCTCCGAAAACTACATTATTAAGAACTTTGTGAACCTCTAAATGAAGATCTTTTCATTTAGTGGTTCATAACATCAAGAATACAGAAAATATGTGGCTTCAGCAAAACGGTACCACACCCCATACAGTCGCAGTAACAATAGACATTTACCGTTAACGATTTGGTAATCGAGTAACTTCTCCAAAAAGAAACATTAACTGGGCAATGCAAAATGTTATTGAAGATTTTGGTAAGAAAATGGATGCCTGCTATATAACAGCAGGAGGTCGCTTGCAAGATATTATTTTTCATCATTAAACCGCAACTTTGTATTAGCATTTGAAATAAAAATATTGTTACATTTTAAATAGTCTATGTCTTCTCTTTAAATTTAAAAAGTAACCCAAAATTGGAGAACCTTCTAGTATCCCTTCCAATATATATATACTTTTAAGGAATATTTTTAATATTTTTTGATAACAGTTTCAGTTTGTCATCATTGAGTTTAGTTAGTTTCATATTTGAGATATAACTGTATAATACTTTTGCTTAAGTAATCCTAGTGTCTGATCTACCGCCTTATATACAAATTAGTCGTCATTACATAAGCAGAGAGAGAAAGGATTTTCAGATAAAAATTATATCCACTATTCAGTTCTCATTTGCAAATGATACAATTTTGCTTTTTCAAGTGGAACATCTTGTATACTACTTTCAGCTAAATTTCTTTCATTTATTTCTATTTACTTCAACATTCCCCCTGCCTGTATACACCGTTTTCGCGATAATTGAAATTTTTGCGAAATATTGATTGTTTCTCTAATGTTTATAATATCTTCTAGATGTTTTCAACGATAAATAGTGATTCACTTCTGTTTCTGTTAACTACTTCTTAGAGTTTTCAGCAGTATACAAAAATTATGCTTTGGATTAAATGATATGTAGACAATGGCTATCAAAAGAGTTACAAAATCCAACGTATATTGTTTCGACTTCCTAATGGCACAGATTGTATATTTTTTCTGAAATTTGGTAAGAAAATCCGTCCAAAGATTCTCTTATTTAATGATATTTAAAGATTTCATATGAAAAAGTGCATGCAACTCTCAGTAAAATATTCAATATATAAGGCATGGACACAAAGTAAGTTCTAAAACCCAATAGGAAAAGCCTGCAACACATTTTGGAAAAGAATTATGCCACCTTTTATTATTTACATAATTATTCAAGCATTTCTCTTAATGTGGCAGTATCTCCTATATTCCCTCTTCAAAGCAGGATGTCGTCTGGATGCGTGCTATATCCGTTTCCTTCATGTCATCGTGACCATCGAACTGCTAGCCAGTAAAGGAAAATTCAAGGAGTAAAAAATATATGAAAATAGCTGAGAGCAATCTTTGAACTATAAGAAGAGTGATTAACTTCGTTCCAGCGGATCCTGCAGGAATTGGATTATTACATTTGCATGTGCGGGGGGATTATGGTAAACGAGAGAAATACTACCGTTGAGTATGCCTTAGCGCATATTTTGTATAGCATGACACAGTTTATTTAACAACTTAACAATAAGAACTAGTATTAGTTGCCTCTACACTAGTAAATCATTGTCTGTAACAAAAAATTGTCAGATTTGGCGTTGGCCTTTGCTGGTGGTGGAATCCATGTCCAGTTCATGGATCACCATTTTGATGGAGAGGTTTTACGGAAAAGCCTTGCCTTATCTCCAGCAACTATACGTCTTACGAAAGTGTCACCATTCTCGCTTTAGAGAATTAATTTGTATTGCTCCGTAAGAGTTTTGGGCATTCGATGAGCATAAAGTTTCTGAAACCGCAGTTTTCCAGTAGTAAAAAAAAAGTAGTAAATGTGAAATCTGAGGAAAGTCCATTGAGAACTGTAGCATGGTAGATTCTATTCTCTCTATTCTTCAACTTCACAAACCAAGTCAACCAATAATAGGTATCCACTTTGTTCTTTATCGTGCACATTTCCAGTTCCTGTCTCGTATATTTTATGGTCTATATATATTCAAGTAGCTCACAGATTCCTGGCATTCAAAATACAAATTACATACTAAACCACACAAACGACAGAACTTGCAATTTACGAGGGGCATTCGCAAAGTAAAGAACGTTTTTTTTTATAGAGATATTTTTATTAGACACCCAAGGTTTTTTTCTACTTAGTCACCGTTCAAATTTAGACACTTGTTATACCGTTTCATCAGTATTTCTATGCCTTTTGCAGACTCAGTTGCCGTCAAGTTGCTGCACCACTGATGAACGACTTCTTTAAGTTCACTATCACTTCTGTAGCGTTGTACACTCGGTTTCTGGTGTAAAATGTGATATCCAAGTCTCATCGCCAGTAACAATGTGATTCAAAACTTCATCAGCATCCTTGTCATAGAGATTGAGAAATGTCAATGGAGCTGCCATTAATTTGGTTTTGTGTTGACAAAATTCGAGGAACCCACCTGGCACACACTTTATTATAGCCCAGATCTGCACTAACGATTCCGTATAACACAGTTCTTGGAATTTTTGGCAAGAATGAGTGCAGTTCACTAATTGTAAGACGCCTATTTTGTTGCATTTTTGTATCAATTCTAGACTGTCGGTCACCACTGAGGGCCGGCACGAGCGATCTTTATCGCGAGTATTCTTCCGTCTGCCATTAAACATGACACACCACTTCCGAATTGACGCTTCGTTCATTACATTATTGTAAACTGTGCACCTCGTCAATTTTGTAACACCTTTTAAAGTCGCGCAGCTAAGCAGTAATCAACCGTATTGGATTGTAGCTGCCGCCAAACTAAACAGGATGACTACCAAGATCAGTGATGGATAGGCGGCGGTGGTGTGAGAGAGACGGTCACGAGTGAAGACAAAACATTCTTTACTTTCCGAATAGCCCTCGTAGTTGAGAATATACAGTGGGCGTATTAAAATTACATCAATTTATTCTGAGAGATACGAAGTAACTGAAACTCTGTGAAAGTCACAAGTGGAGGCTATTTTCTAGAAATTCTTTTTATTACATGCAAAGGATTGTGCCCTGTACTTTAAATAGATTTATTCAAGCTTTATGCTGAACTGTCATCAGTTTTGTGCGTAAAAATCGTTGAACTGGAGTGCATTTACGTACGTCGGTGAACAATAAATCATACCAGCAACCGCAGTTTTCCAATTATTTGCTTGTGACAGGACACAGAACTGCTGGGCAGTTAATTACACCACGATATTAATGATATTAAGTAATGCATATGTCAAACATTTCGCAATTGAAATACCAGCAAACAAGGTTCATGAGAACGTGTTAAAAGTTATATGTAGGAAAATGTTGAATAGACGTCGTAATTGTAGAGTTGTTCCAAACAAAATAGAGCAATTTTCCCACTTAAGTACTTTTAATTAATATCTCTGGAGTAATAGAGATTTAGAGTATTCCACACGCGAATAACCTCTGAATCGATAAACTTCTCTGTGTGGCTTCATAATTAATGCAAAGGGTATACGCAAATGTTTGCAAAGCGATTCTAGATGAATTTTCCTAACTTTTACAAAATTTATACAGTTGCTTCATAAAAATTAATTTGATGAACATGAACTAATTTTTGCAACAATTTCAGTGGTCTTGGAACCTTTGATATATTGTAAATTTCAAGAAGTAGTTAATCTGAAAGATTAGAGAAGAAAGAAAATTTGTATCATCAGCTTAGCATGTAAAGTATCGAAGATCTCGACCATTAAAGAAACAATGACATATCATGAAGTCTTAAACAATTCGTTATCTGAAAGACTCTGTCAGGATATATATAATCATTAACGTAAAAAATTCCAAATATCAAAATAAAGACTCAAATATTCATTTATTGCGAAAGTTTTCATTTTAACAAAATCAATCAAACCCAATCGCGGCTACCACCCAGTTGAAATTCAACATCGACATTGTTGAAAAAATTGTATAAATATAATGAAATATTTACAATTCGGAAGCTCATAAACCTATAAAATGTACTTTTTAGAAGAAGCTGCGTTAATGTACTTCTAAATTACGTTTGTTCTTGTGCAGTTATTATTGGAATTGATAATTTATTATACAACGTTATTGCCATATACCTGTAATCCATTACATAAAGTTTTGTGTTGTTTACGGATATTATTAGATTTTGTCGCTGTCGCATATTGTTGTGGAAGTCTCCATTTTCACTGAAAGCGTGTTTAATTATTTGTATATAATTTTAATACTCCAAGAATATATAAAGTTGAAAGAATAAGTATTTGGAGGTGTCTAAAGAGACGTGAGAAGTGTTACAAGAAACATGAACTTAGTAATTTAATTTTCTTTTGTAGTAGAAATAACTGGTTAATCTTTCCACTGCAATATACATCAGGAGACCTTTTTGAAGCTCTGATAACTTTTTGAAGACGTGTAGGTTTCGTAGCTTTTCAGAATTCAGTTTCCAATTAAGTTTAAGAGGAACATTTACGATAATGTTTTAATCTCAACATTATTTTCTCCCAATCTAATTCAAACTTGTCACGTATAGTTAATTTATCAAACGTATAGAGAGAGAAAGGAAGCTGACCTAAATGGAAGACAACAGTAGATGCGAATTAGTACTAAATTTATACACACAAATTCTAATTATTTTAGAAAATACGGTATTTATGGTATTAATAGTTCGCAACATCACACATCCATTGCAATTAGATCATATTAAAGCTTTTTAGGATTAGCGGGATGCATATCAGAGACACAGGATCAAATAACGAGGATTATAATTATGCTAAATAACTCGTGTAGCACATGGCTTTCAATCTGGTTGGATATAGAAAATTAGATCCATATACTCACAACATCAATATAATCATTTTACCAATATGGTTGTATAATTCACAAGTATCGCAATAAATTCCACGTCACACAAATTAATAATTTATTCAGAACGCAGCATTTCAAGAACACATAGACTCAGCCGATATTTCGATTGATAATGAGAGTCCACGTGCTCTTGAAATGCTGCATTCCGAATAAATTATTAATTTATGTGGTGTGGAGTCTACTGTGATACCTATGCAAAAAGTTTACTGGTTTCAATATAAATTATAATTCGGTCGACGTAGTTTATTTGGAAGTACAGCAGCAGAGAAAAATTTCATGTGTTCGAATAGCATACAACTTTTTTCTTTATTCTTTTATAAACATACCTGCATATATATGTACATATATTTTAAGTATATACATATATATTGCTGGTATATTATCCCGTACTATGAATTGATGGTTTCTAAATTTAAGTGCGCTTGTAGATATCATAGGTTCATTATAGAAAATTAATTTTGTACAATACAAGCGTTGTCTTTTAAATTTTGCATGAAGATGGAATAAAACTTTTAAGGTTTTTTAATTGTATTCTCTACGAAAATTAATCCATTTTTACCTAACTCTGGAATCCATCAAGTTATTCCACTTCCTCTAATGACTGGAACCTTTCACCACGCAGTCCGTTCTTACTTTTCGGAAAGGTAAAGAAATCGTTGAGCTTTACGAAATCGTCCGGACTGTACGGAGGATGGTCTAACTAATCGACGTTTTGTTTCGTTAAAAATTCACTTGTCTGGCGTGCCGTGTGTGATCTTGCATTGTGTTGGTGAAGAATAGCCATTCGGTCTAGAGCTTTTTGACACTAATTACCGTAATCCGTACATGTTTGAATTCTCCATACCAACGGGAAGTTACTTACTGAAATATTGTCTTTCGAAAATTATATAATATTTAGCGAAAATGATCTCGGTTTAATTCCATTTTTCAACTGCCTTATCAAATTTGACAGTTCGTTGTAGCTACCACTGCACGTATAGCACTGACATTTTAGATTTGGGTTAACTAAAGATGGAAGCTAATTTTTAGTCCTAACATTTGATTAATGGCGTTCTCTATATGCCAATATGCAAAACTTAAATGATATACCTCGTATAAATATTCGAAGTGCACTATGAGTATCCTCGATGTATCAGAAAAATAGAGTTCGTAATTAGATTTTCCTTAATATCTTAAAGTGAAAACGATGAATAGGTACTTTTGAGTGACGTTCTTTTCGTAGTAATGTTTTAAGCTTAAAATGTAACTCGTATCAATCAAAATAGGAATGTCGTAAAAAAAACTTCCAACAGATTCACAAGATTATATTAATCCATTTGTAAAGGCAAATAAAAACTATAGAAATCTAATACACTAAATTGCCTCCACAAACGCTTGCAGCTACCTAATAGCATCACACATTATTGTATTCAGGCGGATTACTTATGTAGATACAAGTAATTAGCCTTTGTTGGCGTTAACTCCCGAGAATTATTCGTTTAGTATGCATAAACCTCTACATATCGTAACACGCGAGCTAATCGTGCAATTTACCTTCAGTAAACTCGAGTTTATTGAATTAATCCACTATTATACCTAACAGTATACACAGAGAATAGATATTTACCAAGACGGAGAATCTACTAGGAGCAAATTATTATGGAATTTTGCGTGATGAATTTGCAAATTGACCCTTAAAAAGCCATTTTCACAGTTATCTGGTGCTCTTTCATTTACACTACAATGGTAACCCAACTAGCCACTTAATCCACTACAATTTCCAAGGAAGACAGGTTATTTATTTAGTGCAAAGGGTGCATTAAATTACCATTACATTTGCAGTCCTACTGTTTGTTGTATAAACAAAGCTTAGGGTGAACGTCCGCCATTTTGCGTAAAATGTTTCTAGAAAACAAGAAACATTTTTGTTTCTTCTAGTTGACTTATACAGGGTAAAAGATACATGGAATAATTACATCGATCTTTTTATTTATTATTTAGGAATATAATTTCTTAACAACATTTTTATAACTCATTATGCTGTACACTTTGACATTACAGTTCCAATATACCTTGTTTCGTTACTAAAATAACTACATTTATTTTTTTTACGCAACACCTGTATTTTTTCTTCCTATTTCTGAAAATAGTGGCATGTTATCTACTTATAGCGCGTTTCCTCTTTAATTATATTGTACTTAGAGGTTGTTGAGAAAAGTGTTTATTAGTGAACAATCTAACTGCACACTACCGAAATAAGGGCGAAGTGAAATTTCGTTTGTTTATAATTATTGATAGTTATTAATTCTGAAGAACGAATATTTAACAGCATTTGGAAGTTGCTTACTTTCATTTACTTATTTTTGTAAAAATATATAGTGTTTAAGTGAAACGGAATCCATTGAAATATTAGTGATACATAAGAAACTTACTCAAATTGAAATTCACAGTTTATTGAATCAATTGTACCTTCAAAGATAAATTTCGCAATCTCCTATGTGTCCAATAATAAAAAAGTTCACATTTGCGGGAACATGTAAGACGGCATTAGATGCACTGCAGGTATTGCAAGAGAAAATCACACTAGCTATAAAAAAATGTAAGATCTTTTTTAATAGAAGGCACAAAAATATATTTGTTACTACAAAAGACGGAAGCAACAGAATTGAAAGCTTTAAAAACCAAAGTCAAAATCTACGGTACAATGAAATAACACGATTTTAAATTGTGAAACAGTACAATTATTGCATTTATTAAATTATTACGATTACTATAGGTATGTTTCCATTATTTTCTCAATATAACACAGCCATGACAAAACAAATAACAGAAAGAGAAAAAGGTTTCCTGGGTCTGGGCGACTAGGTCCCTATACCTAACCCCTCTCGGTTTTTTCATATGACGTAATATCAAAACCATGCTTTATGACACTTCTGTGTTTCAGGAAATCTTCGAGGAAAGCGATGAGAACTTTCACCAGTCTTAATGGAAGCGAAATTTGAAAGACAGTAAATTCTATGAAACAGAATTTTGTTTTGCCTCCAAGTAAATGGAAATGGTTTTGCACATTCTCCATCATATATTTCTTACCTTCATCTTCTTCTGCTATATTTGTTTTATTTGATTTCCAACTTGTTACTTACAGATTATGTTTTCTTCGTACAAAATATTTGCCGAAAGGCTATATTCCTGAAGTAGCCTTTTCACTACGTCTCTGTATTAATAGAGCCTACATCAGACAACACTAGAGTGGATAGAATTTAGGTCGAATAATACACTCTGATATGTAAACGAAATGTCATTCTCATAGATTTCCTTAAGCATGTAAAATCTACTTTATCAATTTCAGTTGTTTATCGTTAGTAAATGGTAAATTTCTTAATTATGTAAAAATTGAAAATGAATGGATTTAGGTACAGAAAGTAAAGTACATAACTTTCTATTTTTCAAAAAAAAAAATGCGTAGAAATAGTGCAAAATCTGGGCCGCTATTTATATGTTTATTTTTCCAACTGAAACGTTTGGATGTACTTATTTATCATAATGCGGAAACTTAACCTGATAACCGCATATCAACGGTGTAACATAAACTGAACCAGCTACACTTAAGCGCTATCACTAACGCCAGAGAATAAGTCAATTTACATATTTTTAAAGTTATTCTACCTAAATTCAAAGAAGAAACATTTCATGATTTGTTAGAGGGTAAATTTAATCGATCAAGGACTAGAAATTTAATTTTGACAATTATGAAGAATGCTATTCCTACGTAAAAATTTTTAGGATATACTACATAGACCTTCGCGGAAACACTACTTGATTATAGATATATTTTTTAACGTTAAGTAGTCGAAAGTAAAAGCTTACAGATTCAAACACTTATATACGAAAGCAATAGTACAGAAAATTGTTGAAAATACTGGAGCTGCCGTACAAACACAGAAAAATTGGGTGTTCTCTAAATATTAGCCTGCTGTTTTTTCTACACTTCGTAAACAGGATGTACTTTCCAGTTATATTTTGTGAAACTCTACATACACTTAAATATGTACGTTGTTTTGTAAATAAACTCCTCATAGCGTAGTATAACACAGACCCCCACGCAAATTTTGAAACATTTCCCTAATGGCTATACGTGACAAAAGGACAGTTGTGATACGCAGAAAAATCAGTTTGCTGGCGGAAAATAAGGTTAGACAATTTTCGTCGGTAAATATTTGTCAAGTGAAATTATTTCTTTTATTACTTTAGCTCTGTTAGGCATTTCAATAACAAAATGATTAAACTTTTTTTCAATTATAGAAGATTACTTTTGGTTCGATACTCACATCATGGAATTGATACGTTTTTTTGCTTTCGAATTAAGTATTTCAATTACTTTTTACAGATATCTACAAAGTTCCCTGTGAAGATATAAATATTGGTTTGAAAATGGTTCTTGTCCACATTGACTTCAATATATTTTGTTCCGATTGAGTTTTCCTTCTTTCATGTAATCATCGTTAAAATGAATGCAGTCGATTTTTTAATAAAATACATGTAATACATAACATACATTCTTCATTAATCATTGATTTCTTCATTTTGACTTTGTAAGCTAAACTATTTTCCATTAAAAGTGCAGTACAGTTGAAAATCACATATTTATCTTCAAAGTTAAATAATCACATAAAATTCATTAAAAAGATAATGACTTGCCTGATTTCTCTTAAACTATTGAATATCCCTTTAATATTTAATTCTTCATTTTGTATCAAATAAAATTTAAGCAGAATGGGGGCAAACTCATAAATGTCTTATACTATGCAGATGTTTGTGGATAGTGAAGATGGTCTTCAGCGGTTGCTGCAGGCATTTAACAGAGAGGCGCCGAAGCTCAACATGGAAGCATCAACCTCAGAAACGAAAAACATGGTAATCGCTACGGAACCACGTTGATGCAAGCTAGAGGTCAATAAGAGAATGATCGAGCAGGTAGCCGAATTTATTTATCCAGGCACAATGATCTCACCTTGTAGAAACTTGAGAAGGAGTGTAAGACACCAGATGAATAAAGCACCCAGAATATCGGGTGCTCTAAGAAACATCATCTGGAAAAACAAGTGCATAACAACCACCAGAAAAGTGAGGATTTACAGAATCTGTGTTAGACCTGTTATGACGTACACTAGCCACCTCCAGGGCGACGACAAAAACGTTGGAAGGACAGATGGATCTCAAAGAACTAGAATGAGAAGAAGGGGAAACAAACTATTAACTTTCGCAAAGAAGAAGAAAAAGAGGATTTTAAGCTTTCAGTAATCAAAAATTTGGATACATAACACAAGTGAAGGATAAACCACAGAATTTAACTGCAAAACTCAAAGAGTTTATTCTAAATTTCCACAGCCAGTGTTGTAACCAACAATCTCCAATATAACCTTACTTTTGTAATGCAATATCACATCACAGATTAGCTCAAGTGAATTTCTTTGGAAATAGTGCATCTACATTAAATGTAACAGCACTTTCAAAGTGTGGTCATTATTTTACAATATGTTTGAATATTTACTTGTTAATGTGGAGTTAGTGTTAGGTATTGTATGGAGTGTTCTTTTACCTCCAGATATCTCGAATGCATTTACTATACTTAATAAATGAAATAAAATGAATTGGTAATTATTTACCAATTTCATCGAAAGCGAATATAGGCGTGAGACGTATAAGTGCGTCTACGCCCTCCTGGGTTTTTCTAACGCATAACTGAATATTTTACATTTTATTACGAACAGATGCATCTATTTGTTAAGGCAAGTTGGTTCGATTTACCTACATCGTGCACCTCAGTAGTGTCTGCTGTCTATTTTATGCGTTGAAAATTTCGGATAACGAAGGTGAATATGAATATCCTCAATATCTAGCAACATGCAGACATTCGTAAGAGTGAAACATGAAGTTCGTCAGATGAATCAAATCTAGAAATAAGTTCTCTAGATGCCAACTACAGATGCACCGCCTCCACAGATGTTTTCTTTTGTTGTTAATCCGAACACGAACTTTAAAAAAGAATAGGTTACCTTTTACTCTAATCTATGTATGTACGTTTATGGATGACGAAATTATCGAAATGACAGCATGTTAAATAAATAAACATATTCATCAGTCTTTGAAAGCAGGTCTTTAACTTCTAATAGTGCACGGACTAATTTTGCTTCCGCTGAAATACAAGCGTTTGTAGGCTTAATTATATTGTGAGGAAATTAATGATCATGCGATTCCGATTAAAGAAAGTGCTTTTGGCAACACCACTTGACCTCAGTGCATGTCAAATAAGTTTCTTTGAAACAACACAATATTTTCCAAATAATGAAGCATTTGATACAGAAAAGCCAAATCTCAAATTAAACAAGATCTATCCAATACACAAAAAATTAGCTGACAGATTTCGTTGTTCATTTACTTCAGAAAAATATATACCAAGAGATGAAAGTTTATCGTAACGTAAAACACATTTGGGTTGAATTCAATACATATCACTAAAAAGAACCCGATTTGGAATGAGAATATACTTTTTGTGTGAATAGAGGACTGGGTATGTATGGAATTTCTTTATTTACACTGGAAAGGAGACTCTTGTGGATGATAGCTAGACACATATCTGGTTTCTGCTTAAGTAGTAACGTTGGACCACTTCTCAACTTTGGATCTGACCATGGACAATTTTTACAACTTTTCTGATATGGCTAATTTACTTATATAAGACAAGACTGACCCATACAGAGAAAAATAGAAAAGAGTTAACTATAGATCTGAAAAGAGAAATTACAATAGAGAAAGCCATCTGACATCGAAGTATCGGTCATAAAATGGAATAATGAGAAAGATTTATTGTTGCTAATACATTGTTTGAGAAACTGACGGATAAAAAAGAAATTAATAAATTAAAAGTGGTTCATTTTTACAAGGATACACTTGATGGCATAGACAGAGTCAATCAATATCTATCAAAGTGTAAAAATCTTTCCATCACTTAATTGATTTGGCTTTGTGAAAGTCGTTTATATTACACAAGATGTGTGGCAGTGAGCAAAGTGCTTTGGACTACTGGCTAGGAAGTAATAATTAAGTATTACGCTAACCCTTCGTCCGCACGGATAACAAGGCCAAGTAGTATTCCAACACCAATGAGATTCCCTGAACGACATTTTTACGAAGCTTCAAAAAGGACCGACTGTGAGAGAGTGAAGTTTTCTTATGCGTCGTACCAACGTTTTCATCCAGGTATATCACACTTTAAATACTATGTAAATTTGCTGAAAGCGTTTTAATAAAATATGATTTTATAACCAAACCGTCTTTTTTGCTACACTGCTTCCTCGACATATTCATTATTTGGATTTTCAGTTACCTTTTTTCTATTTGATCTTTATTGGTAAAAATATCTTTTGGTTATAATTGAACAATAATAAACAGTAAGAGAATACGGAATCATGTTCAGAAAATTCAGAAACTAGTACGTCCTTAAACGATTAAATTAATTGATAAACGCTTTTCTGTGTTACTTCAACGAATTCCTAGGGATAACTTTTCAAAGAGTATATATAGTAACTTCTTTTACCTTGATATTTGGCGAATTGTTAAGTGACTTCCCTTGGGGCGTCGTGACGTTGTTCACCACATTTCGAACACCATCTCCACGCAGGATATCTATCCTTACTCTATTTTCAGCAAATTTACGATTCAGCTTTTCTGTCACTGTGAGAAATCTCGGTTATTTAGATAAATATTGTAAAAGCAACAATGATAAAGAAGTCCAGGTGTGGGACAACGATATTATTCTGAATTTGCCATCTCCCACGGTACTATGTATAAATTATAATGCGCGATTTGACCGCAGAACACTTTAGGTCTGACGTTTATAAGTATTTTATTAGAGATCTACGGTAGAAAAAAAACTTCATTGATACTGACACATATGAATGCAAGATTTATTCATCTTATTCATACAAGTTACAAAGATATTATCTTTTTATCAGCAACTCTATGGAATCTGTATTATAAAGGAAATATGTGGTGATTCACTTGTGCGGTGTAACAAATTTCCATTGTACAAAACCGTCCATATCGGTTCATAGCAATTAAAGTCAAAGTATAAAAGTAAGAAAAAAGTAATTCCAACGAAAAATAAACGCAAACTTCTTAAACATTCCGCTCTTCAAAGAAACTCCCTCTTGGGCGAGGAGCAGCTTTAAAGAACCCTATTTGGCATATTAGTCCATTCCCATTAAAAAATGTTCCACAGGTAGCCTACGAAGGTAGGGCATACTTCTCGGACCCCGCGTCCAATTCATCCCATAACAGCTCGATGGAGTTTGGATCGGGGCTTCGCGGAGGCTATGTCATTATTTGTAAACTTATTATTTTAGTTATAAATTACAATTATTTGTAAAATTTGGGGTCGTTGAATACAACATTTTCGCCGATTAGTCCTTACCCCAATGGTATTGCATTTTCTTGCAGTATTTTCTCAAAATACCTTCGATTCGCTTTAAGTCTCTTGTACCGGCGTAGAAAATACTAGACCAAACAAGCACAGCACTTCTTCCTTGCTTGGTAGCTGGTACTACACCATCCTGCAACATTCTTTGGTCTTTCGCTCTTCTTATAGAAACGCGCGTTGATTGTCCGAACACCTCAAACTTTGACTCATCAGTCCATAGCACCCTTTTCCAATCATCCACTGTCCAATTTGTATGTGTATTTGCCCCCTACTATAGCAGTTTTTGCCTGTTTTTTTGTTGAATTAAGGCCCTGAAGATTTGCAGCTTTTAATTTTCTTTTCACTGCAGTAACAGAAATTTCTCCTTCACGGTGATTTCTGGTGCTATCGCTTGCTCAGCAACTTTATACGCTCATCGTCGGCGTAAGTTGTTATTCCTTTACGACCTGAACGTGCCCAATCTCTTAAAATGCCCGTCCGTTAATGTCTCCGAATGATATCACTAATAGTCGATTTATAAATATGTATTTTTTTGGAAATTTGACGCACTAAATAACCTTCTTGATGAAAAGCAGCAAATAGAGAGAGCTTTTCTAAACTTGTCGGTTTTCCTATCGGCATTTTAATAACTTTAAACAGGTTCATACAAAACGATGCGCTCTTAATACTATCGCAGGCGCAAGCAAGTTTATTTAGAAACTAAAGCATCTATCAATACACAATACTCTTACTCGAAAGTGGCATTACCTGCAGTATTGTTCCCAAAAAATATTCGTATTTGTAGCAATTATAAAATTAATAATTATAAAATACAATAGGTTTTTAATCATATTCTAACCAATATTCTTGGAGGTTTGTCTTTGCAATTAATAAACAATGAACTTCATAAAGGACCTAGTATATATGTTATTTATATATGTTATTTATATATGTTATTTATATATGAAAACAATTATATTATCTTTTAGTAGAGCTTCCATTTTACTGGGTGTCCGAACCAATATGGACGATAGTGTACATTCAAGCTGACTGACAAGGACACAACGGAAATCCGAAATTCTGAACTTCGTTCAAACTCTAGAGACTGAAAAGGTACCTACAAATTCTTTTAGCGACTGAATCGCACTGTCTCCTCAAAAATGTCCACGATTTTAAAATATTTATATCTCGGAATCTATAACAGACACAAATATCTGTTTAGAACATTATTTGATTTGGCTACTTTTCTAGTATTCTATGGACATAGTTTTGTGACTAGTTCAATAACAATACATTCTCCGGGAACGCATGCAAGATTCTCAAAATTATCTCCTTAATTTTCTGCTACATCTTCCAGAAACTCAATATCTTGGGTCGTTATAGGAATTACTGCGATATTAGTATATATGTTCAACTTTTTAGCTGCAAAAACGGTTCTGTTAAATCGTTTGAAACTGTCAGCGTATAAATGCACGAGTATAACAGTCACGTGACAGAGCAATTTGCACACCTTTGTTTTGTTGATGTCTACAGTAAATACTTATAATTAATCCATGTAGGTCAGATTATGTATTAATGTAATTATTTCATTGAAATGTTGTGGAAATAGTCAACATTTCTATTGTTTTATGTAATTGGAATGACAATCTATCACTCTTTGTTATTATTTTTTAATATCCTTCTTCCTTGAATATCTAAATTTGTTCACAGTATTTTAAGAAGTGAATAAGAAATTATAACAAAAATGGTAAGTATGGTGCATCCGATCCCCCGTTATATTTTTTCGAAAATAATTTGCATCGTCCATAAGATTATGTAATATACTTTAAATTACGTTCTAAAAATAATCAAAATTAATTAAAATCTGTTATAGTATAAATTTTCAATACGAACAAGAAAACTATCTATAAAGAATACTCTCAAAATGATAAACAAAACAATTACACTACAGTATTTCTTAAAGAGACCGAATTTATTTCATTGAAGGTCATAAATAACCTTTCCTTTAATTCCTCTGTATCTCGTATATCAACATTAGCGTCAATTTTTGATTTAAGACAACCCGATAAGAGAAAATCATTTGAAGATAAATCCGACGGTTAGACTAGCCACTGTGTTGCACATCTATCTATATCCAGCGACCCGGAAATGTTTTATTAAAGAAACGTTTAAGACGTATTGTAGATTGTGCTTGAGAAATTGTAGTTTCTATATTAAGTTGATTGTCCTGGCGAAAATTTAATTTCATTTAGATTATCGTCGACGCCGTAATAAGGACGTTATTGATAGTTGTTCATATATTTATACCTGAGCAATAACTGCAGGAATAATAGAAAATTTATCTATACATCTGATGGATATAAATCGATAATTTCAAGAATTTAGGCACCCTTTCATAAAGGAAAAGTGTTTCACTTAAAATAGCTTGGCCTTATTTGATAAAACTAAACACTGTTTCACATGAATCGCTTCTCTATGATTTGTGTTTAAGATCTTTTTAAAATGTTGACCATAGATATACTCCAAATTTAAAATTCTTCAGCTAAGTTACAGAAAGGTATTACCGAATTTTCTTTGGTATAAATTAAGATGTTTAACATCTTCTCTTCAATCAAAACCTGATTATTTCTTTCGTATTACCATACTCATTTGGAGTGCAATAATATTTGTAAATTTTGAAGTAATTATATGAATTGTACTGAATGGTAGAACTGGTGCAATGCTACATTTGTCAGTGTGAAACATTGATTTTTTCTTTTGTATACATTATAGCTACATAAATGAATTAAACAAATGAATGAAATTTATGATTGTTACTCGAGACAGAATTCAATTCAGTTGAACCAGAGCTCAACGTACTCAAATACATGTTATATTAATACGCGAACTTGACTGATAATTGTATTACTACCAATGTAGCACAGTCGTGTGCAAAATAATATCAATTCTCTGTTACAAAGTAATTCTTGACATTTTATGTATTATGACGAGTTCTAATTCGAAGAATATAGAAAAATAATAAAAGTTGCGTTTTGAAATTTGGTAGGTAATATAGTGCGGTTCGCGTAACGTCAGGGACAAGAACCTAGTGACACGGCGGAACCCGACAACCGTTGCAAATATGTCAAACGGCCGTGAAAGTCTGAGATACTATTTGGTAGGTAGTAGTTTCATATTAGATTCATTCGATTTAAAATATCAAGAATTCTTCTACTTGTGATTCTACCGATAGTAAATATCGACTTTACACACAGGAACTATAGGTTCAAATCCTACCGGAGCCGTGAAATTTTTATTAAATAAAAAAGTATTTTTATTAAGTAAAAATTTCACGAAAAACTATTTTTTTGAATTATTTAGAGTTGGTGATAACAACGTAATTCAATTACCATTGAAAAACTAACTGTTATTCTAAACGATTTAATATGCTAAACTTTATAAACAACACAGCATGTTCAGAAAAAGATACCAAACTTTTATCCTGGAAATATCAATTTACTGATTAACATAGGCACGCTTTAGCATGCTCAGGTTTGTAAGTTTGTACATAGCAAGTTACATTACGACGTGAAAATAAATAATTGGTTTGGTTTATAAATAGCTCAGAGGCGGAGCAAATGGATCAGCCCTCATATATATATATAAAATAATATTCTCGGGTTTCTGATCGCGTATGTTATTGGTTCCCGAAAAGGAAGAAAGCAGATACCCGCGAAAAGAGAAGCTTTTTACATGCACGTAATTCGTACGTTTCCAGATAAAGAAATTCTCTTTGTATATTTTTATCCACTTTGCATTGTCGCATTATCCATTATGAAATGTACGCTTTTCCGTAAAATCCATTGTAGCTGCTTAATTACGTCTTATGAGGATATAATTTAGATAAAGCAGGTGTCATTTTATCCTAACTCGAGTTACTACACAATCCCTTTGTAATACGTATCTTACGAACGTACCACTGCAACTACACACCTCGTCAAATAGGCTGTACACATGGGTATAGCTATGTATGTACATAGAATGCACACATTCAACCCGTTTTGTGATTTCGACACCCACGTCTCTCAACGACACATACACAAAACAAATGACGTTGGTTCGTTATTCCACGCTGCGCATCAAGTACACCTTCGACCACCCTATAAAAGGGCGATCGTTCGGTACGCGCGACCATATCAAGCGCGATTTTGGAGACGGTCCGAAAGGAGACGTCTCAGCATCACATAGCTCCCACAACAGTGACGTAATATTCCGACGAAGACAACGTTGATTCACTTGTAGAGCGCGTCGAAAACTTCTCGCACGGCAGAGGAAAGCGACAACAAATTACCGAAGGCACACACGTTTGGAGTTCGCCAGAAGTTTCCACGTCTCCTTCTTCTCCATCTCGATCCGATTGGAAAAAGGACGAGTCCCATTTGGTCGGTCTCCTTGCTGTGAAAACAACGTAAGAAAAATAATTTACTTTCTTCGAATTTGCTTTAGCCGTTTCGTGTTTTCTTTGTTTTTTTCCCCGTGGAAAGATGTTTATCGTAATTTCCTTGTTTTTCTCTATATTGATCATTTACTTACATACAATAACAACGTCTTCGTGAGTCTGTAACATTTACAAAAGGAAAGGCGCTTATCGGAAAAGGCAACTTGTTGCGTGTACCGCGGAGAATTAGATACAGAAGAGAATGAAGGGGGTGTATTTTACAGGCGAATTTCCAAACTAGATTGCCATTCTAATCAATTCAACTTACTCTAAACAATAGTGTTACGCGAGTATTGTATCGGAAAGTTCTTTTAATGAAATTGTACGTATATATAAATATATATATATTATATAAATTATAAATTATATGTTAGAATATACGAAATTAAACTTCATGTTTCGCCTGATATTTTCTTTTATATTATAATATTTCTTAAAGGCGTACTCTGTTAAAGTAGGAAACCGAATTCGATAGACTTGATTATCTGAAAGCTAATAGAGATAGACGTAACCTGATTATAACAAGGGCATTTATAATAAGTTTTTTGCTTATTTAAAATAGCAAGTATGTAAACACTAAAAAACAAAGGAAGCTCACAAATTATTGCGAATAGAAGTATAATTTAAAGCAATTATGCTAGCCCTAGCACAAATTAGGAGGAGTTTTTTATTCCGCTATATAAAAGTTAATGCTTCCATCGCTGATAAAATAGAAAAGCTATCGTCATCCAAATTAACTGTTATTAATTAAAATCATAAATTTCAAAGTCAACAAACAAAATGCGATTTAATTTTTTTTATAGTATTAAATTTCATCATTCTTATCTTTAATTTCTCTATACGCTATTGATTTCCTTTTCGTCTTGTACTCAAAATCCGAAACTTGATCCTAGTGTAATATTTTGAAACTTCTGTATTATACATAAGCAGTAAATTTATTGCTATTATATTGATTACACCTTTAACGCTCAACTATATGTTTAATAAATAATTAGATTTAATTTTAGATATACTATGCCGTTTTATTATATAGGAGGAGTAAAGTATAAAACTATATTTGTACAGTGTTAACTAATTTTGCACAGGAAATTTGAAAAATGGCTATCTCAAAACAGTTTTGCCGTTATTTCACCAGTTAGACGATAACTGTATTCACCTTCATTGATATAGATTGCAACAAGATTCGGAACCAACGGTATCTGTACCATAGATAATACAGAATTTGAGTTTCCGGACCGAAATCGCTCCGTAATTGTATGAATCTGCCGACGTTTCACTTTCACGTACATGGAGGTTTTGCTGGGCTGCTAGTTCTCGTACCGCTGCTGTGAGAGGAATTCTCACAGAATATTCTTCTGACACATGCAACTACGATTCATTTACAATTGTTTAAAGGAAAACAAATACATCGGAAGTCTATAACAACATATAGATAGATAGATTAATTTTATCCAAGCATACAGATAGTATAATATTCAGTCATATTTTTTGCCACACCATTTTTTTAAAGAGAATAACATTCATTTCCCTATGGTAAGCTTTTTTGTTTGATATCTTCAAAAAGCAATAAACCATCTGCAGTAAAGCCATTGTTAGGTACCATATGTAATATAATAAGACATCAAGATCTCTGCCCTTAACAATATCGCAATCGTGTAACTAACCCTTTGTTAATTATCTGATGTCAATACTGAATATCTAGTTAAATTGTTTACCTTGTCTGTCCTTCATTCAACCAGATTTTATGAAGATAGTATGTTGGACTATTTATTGCTCTATACCCTCTTGTAGCTAAATACCTTTATTCCAAACATAATTACATATTCACATTGTATAGAAGCTCTCCTTAGTCTACTTTCGTGTATCTGTAACAACCAATTCTCATGTGTGATAATATATTACAATGGTAGCAGATACCAAAGATGCTACATGCATTATCGATTGAAATTAATTATTCCATGAATTTATTTAATGCGGACCGACTCATCTCTGGTAAACCTATAGGTTGTTTTGTTATATTCAGCAGTTTATTCAATCTTTTTCACAGTTCTTTTAGAAAAATGAACTTCTTATTTTCCGAGACTGGGAACTGAGAATTATTTGTCCCCCAGAATTTCTTACAGTTTCATTATAAGCAGGTGTCAAAGATTGTCGCCCTGTGCTTTGTCCAGGCGATGTAATATCTCCTTCTTCCTTATACTCTTTTATACCACGATATGTTGTTTATTCTATTACAAGCAAGAGTAATTTTCCTATTAACATATAACAAGTAACGATAATTGTTTATACAGCAACCTATAATTACTGCAATTTTTCTACAATATTGGTAACCACAATTTTCGTGTGCGTAAATTATAAATAATAATCATAATAATAATAATAAAATTTTAAGTTAGAGTGAATTCTGATCAATATGTCTATCTCACGATTGAATTACAATGGCACATATCCTTAGCATTCTTCTAATGAAGGATTTTAGATAATCACCTGTAATTTCAGTTTATGCTACCTGGAGCTTCTGCCAAAGATCCCATGCCCTACCAAGTACTCTTTTTCGAATTCTTCGGTCTAATTCATCTCACACTTGTCCTATTGGGGACAGATCTGAAGGTTTGGTTTGGCCAAAGTATCCGTATCAATTTGCCCTGTTCCTCGAATGACATCATATAAGTTCAACATAAACGAGTTCGAGATCGTTACCTTCTTGGGAAATATGTCAAATTTTGGCCACATAATCTTTCCCCACATGGTACATTTTCCTGTACGGCTCCTAGATAACACCCTTTACGCAAGATCCCATTTATTTTTATCAAATCGCCTACAGCTGCACCACTAGAAACAACCCCAAACCATCATACTACTTTCACCATGTTTCACACTAGGAACCACACATTGGACACTCACTTTTTCTTGAGTTTACCACCGCACAAAAGACCGACGTTTTCAACGAAAGGTTTGGAATTCGGATTCGTCTATCCATAATACTTTATACCATTGCCCATGTGTTGAATGTTCCATTTCAGTCTCTGTTTCTTGTTTTGTTGTTTCATTCATTCAGCATTGTTTTTCTTTTCACAGCTGCTGTGAGGTGTTTCCGTTTAATTGTTGTGTGAGATATTGGTATTCTTCTTCAAATATTGAGTGATTTCTGGAGCGGTAAGAAACCCACTATGCTTCGAAGATTCTGTAATAATGTGATCCTCAGCGTCCGTCGTTGCTCTCACTTGCCCCGGCCGTTTCTTTTTTGCAAAATGAACCTACTTCCCGCATTTTCTTAAGACACATAAATATTCCGCTTTTAACACCTTTACTTCTTCTAAGGATTTATCTTACTGAATACCCCTCACCACATAATCTTATAATGGCTGAACGTTTTTCAATTGATATTTCTTGTCGTTTTGGCATTTTTAACCAGCATTTTACACGAACAATAACAAATTTTAACTTAGTCGTCATCCAAAACACTTGCATGCATTTTTGGATATTTTTATAATTTATTTCTTGTAACCGTCTTGTCTTACATTACAAATAATTCTTGCCTAGAATTTATCTGAATCCGATTACAGTAAGGATTAATACAGTTCCAGCTTTAAAATATGGCATATTTGGGTGTTGTTTGTACAAATTGCGCTATAAATCTACTAAAATACAATTGAAGTGTATAATACGGGATATTAAGATATTAGTTTTAATACTTCTACGTAGTTGTAACGGTTTCGCGAACAGTTGTTAGCGAAACGTCAGGGGCAAAAACCTAGTGACACGGCGAAACCCGACAACCGTTAAAACTATGTCAAACAACCGTGAATGTCTGAGACACTATTTAATACTTCTATATATTAATATACTATTTATGGTCGTCTCCATATATATGGACGCAAATGTAAGTACCAGAAGTAAATAAGGGCTCAAGTCTGTTTAGCTTCTTTTGTGTAAATTTCGTATACACTAACGAAGTTTTTACATTTCTACGTAAAGTGTTGCATAGAATATTACTATTTTTCAGGTACCCTCTAAACTACAAAAGAGAAAATATCAATGACAGAATTTGTTGCACCTTTTGGAAGAAATGTTTAAAATAATCATTTTAAAATAACGACATTTCTATAGGTCCATTAATAAAAAAGGGATAAATAAAGAAACTTACAATTCCATCTAAACTTAAGAACAAGAAAGCGCGTTCAGTTGCATTAAACCTTTTCAGCTCCAGAAAGTTTTCTCTAGATTTCCCTACTATATTCCTGTCACATTAAACGGGATTTTAAAGTAATAATGAAACACCTACAACAACCTCTCTTTGTTTCTTCAAAAAGGATAAATAAGAAAAACATCGGAAAAATAAACGTTATTTTAAATTATCGACTAAAATCGAATCCATTCTGAAGACGCAGCTAGTGTTTGTACAAGTAAAAGTAAACTAATTGAATTTTTCATAAAATGAAAGTCATAAACCTTCTACTACAGGAAAAGGGAAGTTGTTTGAAATTTCTCTTCATTGGGCTTTAGGATGGTTTTTTAGCTTCCTACCGATTACGTTGTGAACGGTATTTTTAACAGAATTTTTTTTCCTTACGTCAGTGAAGACTAATGCTTCCCTCAACGAAAACACCAATGCTATTACTTTTCTCACAGTAAGAATTTTTTAATCATGAACCCAATTAAATAATTTGTACAACACATTTTGAGTGGAAAGTGTGTCCCTAAATTACACCTTATTTAAATCTAAATCAGATTGAATAAGTGGAATTGTACACGTTGATAAATTGCCGTGAATGCGTTTCCTAATGCAGAAAAACTGGTATTTTATCACATTCGTATCAGCAAAATGACTTGTGAATGGCATAATTAAATACGAATACATTAAATGTCTACTATAGCGCTTTGAATTTACTTTAAATGAACGCCGTTGTGGTATAAAGGTGTAACTCAATTCATATAGGACTTAGTTAAATGGAGAAGTAATTATACGTTGCAATTCAGTTTAATTTACTTAATTCTAGCCAGAATTTTAATCGGGATACATTCCAGTTACCACATTACCTACAACCGGCCATGTAACTGCAGACACTATTTCCGCTTGCTTGGTCACAATACAAAGGCAAAACCAATTCTGTTTGTTATGCGCACAGTAAATATTTTACAGTATTAAATGAAGCAGTATACCTTCTATTTTCTAAAGTCCTACAAATAAATTTCGCCACAGTGAGAGTTTTGTTGTGTTCAACTACATATTTTCTGCATAGTGTGCCTCATCTTTCTGCATGTTTAAACATATCGATATAGAAATTGATCTTAACATTAAAAACGAAAAGGCTTTTTTCTTATACCGTACTCTTATACTGCCAACATTCAACAAAACTAAACTGAGCTTGAACGAATTTTGTTTTAGCTACTGATAATTTCTGAAATAAGATATCAAAAAGTGGCGATCAATGGGAATTAGAGTACATCTTTAACTTTTTTGTAAGATTCATTATGAAATGAAAGATTAATAAACATAGAAAAACGTACATCATATAGCAATTATAACACATGTTTTAGGAAATGTTCATTGTTTCATTGTTCATTGATTTATTTTTCCAAAATCGAAGTATAAAACTAACAAAAACTAATTCTAACGAAGAATAAAGAAAAACTTCTTAAACATTGCGTTCATCAAAGGGACTCCCTTTTGCGCGAAGAACAGCTTTCACAATCCGAAGCATCCGCTCTACTAGTTTGTCCAGGACTCTATTTAGCATATTAGTCCATTTCTCTTGTAAAATGTTCCGTAGGTGTCCTACGGAATAATAACCTTCTTTTCGCAAAAAAAGCCCCCTGTACCGGCGTAGGAAAAACAACCCCAAACATGAACAGAACTTCTTCCTTGCTTGACAGTTGGCACTACACAATCCAACAACATCCTTTGGTCTTTCGCTCTTCTTACAAAAACGCGCCTTGATTGTACGAACGCCTCAAACTTTGACTCGTTAGTCAATAACACACTTTTTTAGTCATCCACTGTCCAATTTCTATGTGTTTCTGCCAACTGTGGCCGTTTTTTGCCTATTTCTTCGTCGAAATATGGTTTTTCTTTTGTTGTAATGCGGCCGTGAAGATTTGCAGATTTTAATCTTCTTCTCACTGTAGTGTAATTTTTCTTGCACCTTTGCAATTCGTTTCGGCGGGAATTTCTGGTGCTGTTAGTCCACTATTTCGCTTGTTTAGCAATTTTATACGCTCATCGTCGGCGTGAGTTGTTATTCCCTTACGACGTGAACGTGCCCAATCTCTTAAACTGTCCGTGCGTTGATGTCTCCGAATGATACCACTAACAGTCGATTTATTCACACGTATTTTTTCTGAAATTTGACTCATTGAATAACCTTCTCGATGAAAAGCAATAATTGCAAAGCGTTTTTCTAAACTTGTCGGGTTTCCTCTTGGTATTTTAATAATTTTAATCGGGTTCACAAAAAAATACACGCTCTTAACACTAACGCACGCATAAACAGGTTTATTTAGAAACTAAAGCATTTGTCAACACACAATACACTTGAGGGTGGCCTGCTCCCACCCCACACAGTATTGTAAATTTATTACCTGCGACATTGTCCCAAAAATAACTCTATTTCTTATGATGAGTATTATTCTAAAAATTACTATGTTCGGTCATAAAGTATAATTCGTTTTTGATCATTCAAAGTTTGCCTGTATAATTACTAAACAATAAATTTCACGTGTCCGAACTAATATAGATGATTGTGTACATATAACAGCGTTGCTGTTTCCTCTCAGTGTATAACGAATACTTTTGAATTATTTCAATTTTGATGATTACACTCCAAGAATTTCGATGATTACTGCAAGGAATGTAAATTCATGAAATTTCTCCATCTTATCCAGCTGTTTTCCCTCTTTGTGCCCACTATCCCGTTACTCTAAAGAAGGGCTACAGTACAAATTCCTATTTTAGAAATAAAAGGATCATCCAGCAAGAAAAGAAGGTTTCTTTCTCAGATATCTATTAGTTGAGAGAACAAATCAAAATTTACAAACACTACTTCTCTACATAGTCTGCTTTTAAGTTCAAGCACTTTATCGTATCGTTCAACTTCTTTTTCAGTGCCTGCGGTTACCGCCAGGTAATTCTATTAGTTAACGAAGGTCTCTTTCAGTTCGTTATTACTTTCAAAGCAATGGCTGTACAAAAAATCTTTTAATCTGAGAAAAAATAACAACCAGTGAGTATTCGAGACTACATAGCGAATATTGAAAAACTTCCCATCCGAATCCTTAAAACAAGTCATGTGTGAAAGCAACTGAATGTATACGTGTAAATGCGAGGAAACGCCTATTCATTGCGCATTTTTCCCCGCATTAAAAGATTTTTTGGACAAAAGTCTCTTGCTGTCTCAATAACTCGACATCAATTGAATATAAAATAGATGTAGAGAGGCTTGAAACACGTTACGGGACTAGGTAACGAAGTTATAAAGGAGTAATAGTGAATGCACCACAAACTATGCTTCACTCTTCCAACGAACTTGAGAAAAAAAGAGCGTTCTTTACTTCCTGGGTGATTCCTCTATTACTCCTTAGCGTACTCAACTAGAAAAGTGCTTATATGTATATTTCCATTTTAGAAAATCATATTGATTTCGCTAAATTAAATCTTATGTTTCAAATAAATAAACCGCTTGAAGGTACATATGTTGTAGATCGATTGATTTTTGAAAAGTATTCAGACCTCTAAACGAAAATCATGTTGTTTCAATTAAAACAAATATATACATTCTACGGAAATCATTATTAGCTGGCGTTAATAGATCCCTAAGAGGAAACGTTAAGAAATTGAAATCGTTAAAGCTTAACAAAAACCTAATACAGATTACATAGTAAAGCATATGAAAATCTATAACTACATGCATCAGTGTTTGTATTTGTAGCGAAAGAAACATTTTATAACCGTTCTTTCCCTTCCTCTTTTTACAAAAACGCAATATCTGAGAAAATTGACCAGCAGTCCTGAACAGATGAAAATCTAAATCAGGATGGTCATTTAATTATTGATGTTAAATTTTATTATCGTACCCACACGGTAAGGCTATATCCTTAAATAACGACATAACTATCTCCGCATTCAATTATATTGTCGAATTTTATTGGCAACCCTAACGTAATTCCCACCGCCTAAGACCCAACCACAACATTACCGAAAGATTGACCCTAATATGAAACTATTTCCACTTTAGAGATGAATTCAATAGAAGCTTATTGATTATTTTACCGTTGTATGATGGAGTAATAATTGAAACAGCGGGGGAAGGTTTGTAACGTCACAAATTATACGATATTCATTCATACAATGAATGCAATGCATAATGCACGTTCTACGTTTGAAAAGGGTTCCTAGAAATATAAACGTCAGCTTCAATAATAAAGGAGCAAGCGTACAATATGTGCCTGCTTGGTTATTCAATAATTTGTGTAGCCTGTAAATTTTATTTCTCTTCACGAGCATTTTGTACTTTTGCGTTAAAATTTGATGCATGCAGCATACATTGATTGCTTTTTTTAGTTACAGTAGTTATTCTACGCTATTGTTAGCTATCGACAAGTGTACTAAATGTACACTACCGTTCATATTAGTTCGGATCTAACATAAATGTTATGTTATATATAAGAACAATTATATTAACTTTTAGTGGAGTGTACAATATTTTACTGGGCATCCGAACTAATATACACGGTAGTGTATATTAATACAAAAGAAAAGAGTTTTGGAAGTCATAAAAAAAATGCAAGTTGACAGTCACAGTAACTAAATACTTGATTTAAGACGACTGATACTACACCATAAATGATCTGAGCGCAAGCAAATTCTATTTCTTTTTTTTGTACAATTACTTAGGATAGAAAGTAAGCTACTTTAATATGACACTGAAGTTCTTTATATGACGTAATAATATTCAAAATCGAATGTATGCAATGATTTAAGAATATAAGCAATAGTAGCACTGGCGCCAAAAGAGTAGTTATTTGTTTACATATGAGAGTAAAATTTACTTGAGTTATTCTTACTTGAACTTCACTTGTTCTCTATGCATAGGAAACAAATTACCAAAAAACTTTCGTCAAGAACAGTTCAAACTACTTTAAACACAAATGATATTTAACGAATTGCAAAAGTAATGTATTCTTTTTTGTATGCTCTCTATATAAAATATGACATCTATTTCAATCGAAACTGACACTACATTTCAACCACCAATTAATTTACACAATCATTTACCACGATGACCTGCTAGATGTTTCCTTAAAAGCAATGAAACTATTGTTTTAAAATGTTGGAAATAAATATGAACCTCTCTTGGCACACTCTCTTCAAAATAATTTTAAAATTTCACCGAAACTTATGCGCGTGCTAATATTATTTGGCTAGTAGGCGGATATCTTTAGCTGCAAATTATTTGCGCAAATTGGTAGTGCTGGGCGATACCATGATTTTTAAATCACGTCGTGAATAATGATCGTGATGTATAAACAGCGGTGATTTTAAACGGTCTGTTTGACTTATGTATCTATATCCAGAATATCGTATCTCTTCTAACCAGATACAGTCGAGTGCAAAGAAATTTTCTGCTGCTTAAATGTATTTGATATTTGAATGTCACGTAAGTGTCAGTGTTATTAATTCCAATGAAAGCCAGGTTCATACAATAATATTTTTGAGAAAAAACAATTACAATTTTATCTACTTTTTTGGTAGGTAATTCGACAGTAGATATCAGCTATGAGGTAAATAGTCCGAGTATTTCGTATACTGCATAGCAAGAGGCCATGTTCTTTTTTGGGATGTTAAGGCTCATTATATGAGCTATTTTTTGCTGCACTTCTGAATATTTCTTTACAAAATTTAAGAATTATATTGAACTTTTATAATTCTATGCAATCGAAAAACACTCCCAAGTCATAGGGTTGGACCGTTAGAGTTTATTTCAGGGTGCAACTCAGAAATTCTGGTGTAACTCAGAAATCCATTGGCTTTCTAGTGGAAAAATTTCAAACGGAGTTTTAGAATTTGGTGGCGAAATGAGCTTATTTTTCAAAATCGAAAATCCTAAATTCTCAAAAAGCTTAGTCTTCTAAATTTTAGCATACAACGAAAATAACATTTTGGTTAATAGTAAAATCAATAGTTTTTCAAGAAAATTCGAACTTTGGACATGGATAATAGAAGATAAAAATTTTACCAGCTTAAAGTCAATGTCGAAGATCATTGATACGGAAGCAAGAAAATCAACCAAGAAAAATAGTAAAGACCTTTAGAAAAACCTTAATGAAGAATACTATACTTCCTGTCTAGCTCAATAGCTTGTATTTCGATATATCCAATTTTATTCTAATACATTCTTCTTATGAACTATTGTTTAATTCGTGTTTGTTTACGTTTTGTTATTTTTACAGACAAAGTAACGCTAAGACACCCTGTAATTTCTATTGATTTCTCTCCTATGTAATTCATATTACAATACACGACATAATTATTTAAAAAAATCCCATCAAGTACTACTTACATGGTGAAAATCTGAGTGTATGCTATATTCATACACACATTCTGGAACAATTCATTAATCGAAACATATTCTTTACCTGGGAATGTGCACTATATTCTAGATTCTCGTAAACATGAAAAGGATTGTACAACTGAGAGTTTTATCTACATTAATTCAAATCATCAGGAGTGATGATAACAATATCGCCAAATAGACTTATTGAAATTTTGTTCCATTAAAAATAATTAATTAAATAGTAATTACAAGGAATATAATTACCAAAGGAAGTACAGGCTGCTTCGAAACTTCAAAGTGTTTTCCCACATATCCGGAACATCCTATTTCCAAATTGTTCGGTTCAATGACGATCCAGATAAAGCCGCAAAATTAGTGCTTGCGTGGGTACATTATTCGTGAAATAGCTTACGTGGGTACATTATTTGTATTAAATTCCACGATTTTGAGAACTTCATAATTAGTTTGGATGCTATGAATACAAGTTGTACAGACACTATCATTTCCCGCAATTTCAATATTACTAACTTTGGTAATTTCACACTTAATTCAGTAACTAATGCTAGGAGAAGATTGTTAGATTTAGTTCTTACCAATGTCTCCGCCGTTGCTATTGACAGAGAGATTTTTTTCACTGGTAGCCGAAGAAAGCAGACCCCGTTTTAACGCTGTATCTATCATCACGATCTAAGCTTATGTGTGGTAATAAAGATGAAAATGTATAACTGTAAGCGTACAGATTTTATTAGTCTGTCGATCCATGTATAAAAGAACAGGTTGCCAAAGTGACTTAAATACTTTTAAAAGTACGAGAAAAAAACTAAAAGTTGGTTCTAAACGGTTATATAGGAGCTTTTTCAAAACATTGAATTCTCATTTTCAACCAATCCCGGAGATATTTGAGAATTTGTGCATACCCGGAGGGATAGGGGAGGTATTTTTGAAACTAATAAATTGGGAAACATCGGGTTTCCCCTTCGCTTATGGCTTTCTTCGAATCGTATCTTCTTGATAGAAATAGTTTGTGACTTCTGTAGACTTTGAATCTGATTGCTTCATGCCAACCTCTGGCGTTCCCCAGGGGCGTAACTGCTGTCCACTTTTATATCTGATGTCTAGATAGATGGCTTAAAATTATGTATCACAATTAATAATTCTTGGGATTACGGTTATTTGCAAAACCAACTTAATATATTCTAATCACGTCATTAAAAAAAAATAACTGAAATGCAATTTTCGTTTATGTTTTTTTGTACATTTAGAACCGCGTACTAAATTGCAAGAGTGTCAAAGTAAATATTAGCAACGACCGAGCAAATTAATTAACTGAGAGCAAAATTCTCATAAAATTATATTTTACTCTCGCCAGAATGTCTGAAATGTTAAATTATATTAAATAACACTTTTTATATTTCTTTCTATAAAAGCTATAATTCTTCCTAAAAATAGACTATTTATTACAACATCACTTTTAAAGCCTTTGCCTTCTTAAGGTAATTAAATTGTGTATTCCTCATTTAGGATTCTCTTTGACATCAAAATATGAAATAATAAAGTTACGCGGAATCATAACAGGTGTTACATCGAAAATAGATTATAATTTAAATTAGTGTTGTTACATTATTAACAAAATTAAACCACCCACACTTTGTATTCGATATTCACTGCCAATTTCATTATCATTCCTATTATCTCATATTTACCACATTTAGCTCTACTCTATGCAAACTCAATTTTCGTTCAATACATTTACGTAATTGTACATAATGGTACTCGAGTGAAAAAGGAGGCTGAAATATCCACGTACCAATAATGAACAATGGACTTTGTAAATCGATATACATATGTTCATACCATTTACACAGGGCAAATTCTTATAAGAAAATGTGAGAAAATACTTTAGCTGCTAATATTAACAAAATTTATGCCAAGCAATAGTGTTATCTGCAAAATATATGCAATGAAGGGAATCGAATTTTGACTACAACGTACGAGTCTATTGTAAAACAAGCTAAACACGAATTTTCTTTTCACTCAAACCAAATTACCTAAAAGATAGTGTAAAATGTTACGGTCACATTTGACATAGGAACATAACAGACTTGTGACAATTATAATAGAAACAATTGCAATTTAAGACGCTCGACAAATTAAGCTCATTATTCAATTGTTCAGTTAGATACCAGTTGCTAAGGTAAACTGAAAAGCGTCAATTAACACCTACGCTTCAAAAATATATCCTTTTAGGAGAAATTTTTACTCCCATGTTCTGAGACTTATTTATTAGATGTAGTCTTCTTGCAAGCCGGCAGAAGTTCTCCCGGCGGTGTTATACAGGATGTCCATGAAATAAAACAAAAAAGTGTGAAAAATACAAGGATCTAATTTTATTAGACTTAAATCCAAAACATTTTGTAGAAGTTCTTTCGCAGACGCGAGAAAAAAAGTTATAAAAATATCTAAAATAAAGATTTCTTTGTTATTATTGTTCACATACAAAACATTCGTACGTAAGCATGTTATTGAACTCTTAGCATGTCGTTTGCAAGGTATAGTCCGTTCGCAATTTAAAATTCAGTATGTCTCTTATGGAATGTTATCCTCTCCTTCTATTACCAAAGAGTGTACGTGTGTATATCTCTTTCCAACCTAAGCGAAATTGCTCGATTTTGTTTAGTGAGTTTCTTACCAACAAATAAAGTGGTATTTAAGTTGTCCTTATTTGTGTCAACTGTTCTGCTTTAACTCGAAAAGCCTTATGTCGTCCTTACTATCAACGTCTAATATTCTTAATTAATTTATATCATTGCAGCACTATTCTCAATAAATAAATCAGTTTATTAATTTCATTATAGTCAAATATAGAATTAATTTTAGAAGAACTACATTTGTAAATTATATTATAATAAAAGCCGTTTTGCAAAATTTCGAAAATACGAAAATAACTTGTAATATTTGTATGAAATACTATCATGTAACATAATACTGTAATAAACATATACGTACGTATAAGAAGACTGTAGAGTTTGAAATATCCGAACAATATAATTTTGACACAACGTGGTAACTCCTTTAGCATTTCCCATAAGAGCTATACTAAATTTTAAGGGACGAACGGACTCTAGACAGTGTTATCTTGTAGTTATTATAACATCGACAGCTGTGTTATGGCAGTATATGCAGTCTATGTGTTTGTATGCGAGTTTGGTTCGATGGATGTATTATATGTAGACACATTCTGCTTCCATAGGCGGCACATGTCACAATTTCCTTGATTATTTTTTTTTAATTCTGACGTTCGTGTTGTAATTGACTGAATAGATTTATATTCTACCTTTTCATTTTCCGTGCCTTTTTATTTTATTTCAACAACAGCCGTATATCCAAATCAGATTGCCTGCTTCACTAGCTGAGTGTGTATGCTTATTGTTGAGTGTAATGCACAAGATGATGGAAATTGAACTTACAAGGGGTACATGATGTTAGAAAATATGTACATGCATCAATATGCAGTTCCGATTTACTGTTTGAGATGTAGCCGTTCAACAGAGAAGCCGGGAGGAAATAAAAGTGCTGACGAAGGTACGCTACCGTCCGTATTAGTTCGGACATGCAAATAAATTTAAAGAAAAAACTAGAAAATATTCACTCATTTTTCCAAAATTAAAATTTTTATGGCATTTTATTAATAACGGTTAAAACTAAAGTATAAAAGTAAAAAAAACTAATTCTAACGAAAAATAAACAAACACTTCTTAAACATTCCGTTCATCAAAGGAACTCCTTTTTGCGCGAAGAACAACTTTCACAATCTGAAGCATCCGCTTCACTAGTCTTTTAAGGACTCTATTTGGCATATCAGTCTACTTCTCTTGTAAATTGTTCCACAGGTGGCCTATGGAGGTAGGACAGACTTCCCGAACCCTCCTGTGCAATCCATCCCATAATAGCTCGATGGTGTTTAGATTGGGGTTTTGCGGCGGCCATGTCATTATTTGTAAACTGCCATTATCTTTCTCTTCATTTAAGAAATGTTTACATATCGCTCCTGAATGTTTGTGGTCGTTCTTCTGCGTGAATATAGAATTTTCGCCGCTTAGACGTTGTCCCGATGGTATTGCATTGTCTTGCGGAATTTTAAAAACCCTCTTTTTGCAAAATACCTTCGATTCGCTTTTTTGTAAGATTCATTATGAAATGAAAGATTAATAAACATAGAAAAACGTACATCATATAGCAATTATAACACATGTTTTAGGAAATGTTCATTGATTCATTTTTCCAAAATCGAAGTATAAAACTAACAAAAACTAATTCTAACAAAGAATAAAGAAAAACTTCTTAAACATTGCGTTCATCAAAGGGACTCCCTTTTGCGCGAAGAACAGCTTTCACAATCCGAAGCATCCGCTCTACTAGTTTGTCAAGGATTCTATTTAGCATATTAGTCCATTTCTCTTGTAAAATGTTCCACAGGTGTCCTACGGAATAATAACCTTCTTTTCGCAAAAAAGTCTCCTGTACCGGTGTAGGAAAAACAACCCCAAACAAGCGCAGAATTTCTTCCTTGCTTGACAGTTAGCAATATGCAATCCTGCATCATTTTTGGGCCTTTCGCTCTTCTTGCAAAAATTCGCCTTGATTGTTTGAACACCTCAAACTTTAACTCATCAGTCCATTGCGCCCTTTTCGAGTCATCCGCTGTCCAATTCCTAAGAGTTTATGCCCACTGTAACCCGTTTTTGTCTGTTTCCTCGTCGAAGTAGAGTTCTTTTTTGTTGCAATGCGGCTGTGAAGATTTGGAGCCTTTAATCTTTTTTCCACTGCAGTAACAGAAATTTTTCTTGTACAGTCGCGATTCATTTCGGCGGCAATTTCTGGTGCTGTCAGTCTCCTATTTAGCTTGTTCAGCAATTTTATACACTTATTGTCGGCGTCAGTTGTTATTTTCTTACGACCTGAACGTGCCCGATTTCTTAAATTTCCCGTACGTTGATGTCTCCGAATAATACCACTAACAGTCGATTTATTAACATGTATTTTTTCGGAAGTTTGAAGCACTGTGTAACCTTCTTGATAAAAAGCAACAATTACAGAGCGCTTTTCTAAACTTGTAGGTTTTCCTCTCTGCATTTTAATAACTTTAATCAGCTTCACACAAAAAGATACGCTGTTAACAATAACACACCGCTGTACACATATCCAAACCTTATTGTTTGCCTTTATCGAATTGATACATTTTGCAGAAAGGAGAGAACGTTAAGCAGTAATATAATAAACATTTAATTAGGGACCTGAGGCTATATGATGGTGTACAAAATTCGTTTTCTAGTTAATTATCGTGAAGAGGGTAATTAACTAGACCTGTAACTCTTCAAAATACAGCAAGGTATGCTGTCTCAATTTTGATTTCGTTCGCATAGCTTTTAATCCGCCGATCGACTTCCATGTTACGAACGTCTTCAAACACCTTAGTATGTTTGTCTTCCTACTTTCGTGATCATAACTCGTTTCAGATGTACAAATTTGGTTACGAACCGAAATATATTTTACTTGCGACTTCAGTCCCGAAAATCTGAAAAAATACATGACGCTTTTTACTTTCCTTTGACCGTTGAGGCAGAACAACGATCTACGGCAAAAGAAAATGTTTTGAAGATAAAAATCTGCCTTCAACATATAGAAATGTACGTGTACACAATATATTGACTTGTGCTTTAGTCTATTTTAAAAATTGTTAAAAATATAATGCCTTAATTAATGAGCTTTAGCTAATGAAGACATCCAAATGTAAATATTTGTCTTTAGTCACTTGATTGCCAAAAAAACTCATTAACGGTAATCAAATTTATGAATGATGCCTTTTTATATGTATACTTTCGGATTATTGTTAGCTCAGTGACACAGATGAATAATTCATGCATAAAATATTATATTAATCTTGCGACTCCCACGTTATGATTACAACTAAGGCTTTCCTTTCATCTTTTGCCCTTACATAAACTGTTGAAAAAAACGTGTATACATAGTACATTGCTTCTTTATCTATAAATGAGGGTATATGACAAGAAGTCAAATGTGAAGGTAGAATCTGAATTTCTATTAATAATACTAACAATAATAATATGTTCGTCTTGCTAGACAATTTCTGTGCTACAAAAGTATTATTATGTAACTCAGACTACATAAAGGAATAGGCATGCTTTACAATTTATACCAGTAAAAATAAAAATGGGGGTTACGTTGAGTACAACCAAATAATTTATTAAAAAATGTTTTTTATGGAGTAACTCTTTAAGTTCACATAATGCTTTCATTACTTTCAGTTCTTTAAAAGAATACAAATAGGCGAGCGGCTCAAATATGAACAGGACTTTTCGTTTTAACGCCCTCTAGGTGAACTGAGTGGCGTGACGTTTTGTTATGCGTTGGGAGGATGGAAGATGGGGGGAAGTAAACCGGTTCGGTTCGCCAGAGCAAATAGGCTGTTAGTAACATCATAAATCAGTAAGAGGTGCACACGTGTAGTAAGCAACGTATTATTATTACATTTTTGGCGGGGAAGGGCGTAAAACCTGTCAAAATTTTGCCTTCAAGGACCCAAAGCGACGACTGGGGCAAAACATTTTCCGATGGCCGAGAGTCAGGCGAATATTCGTGTGATTCATGAGCTGATTAGAGGCAACCGCCGCCTTAAAATATAGCAAATTGCTGCGTACGTCGTAATACCACATGGGAATGTCCGATATATCATTTCAGATGATTTGAGTTACGGAAACGTGTCGGCAAGGTGGGTTCGCCGACTCTTGACGGAAAATCAGAAAGCAAATCGTCTTGCCGTGCGTGAACGACCTTTAGCACGATGCCAAATAGAGGAAGATAATTTGTTAAGGTGCATTGTCACCTGTGATGAAACGTGAAGAATACAAGCAAACAGGCATGGAATGCTGAAAACCTGGAGAACCAGCAAAATCTTTCTGCTCCAAAAGTCCTTGCAATGGTTTTTTGGCATTCTAGAGGCATACTGCTCATTGGCTTTCACCGCTAACGGCGTACAGTTGATGCTGCTTACTACTGCAAATGCTTGATGAAGTGAAACTGGTCTATCTACGAACACCCGCTCTATAGTCCCAACCTATCACCGGCCGGACTATCACAAGTTTGAGCCACTCAAAGAAGAACTAGGAGGTCGCTACTTTGACGACTACAAAGGTGTGGAAATGTTCGTATGCAATTGGTTATACACGCGGCCACACTCATTCTTTGATGACGAAATTAAGAAACTTCCGATACGGTGGGTAAAGTATGCGAGTAAAAAATAAGATTATATATAAAAATAAGGTGTACTCAATTTTCTTTTACTGTACCAGTAAATGTTTTAAAACCAAAGGCCGGTTCATATTTGATTCACCCCCATATTTAGACTAAAAGTGCGTCCCCAAATTATGCGATCACCATTAGAAATGCATGCTAAAACCGGCAAGGTATACATTTGACCGTGAAAACAATACACACCATTAAATGCCTTTTAGTCAATAGATACTTCGTCATTTTGCCCACTAGATATGTGCCGTGTCAAGCACCGATAGCTTGTATTCCGACTGCGTGGATACAGTTTACTGTGGTTGTTGTACAAAATAAGGACGCAGTACATTCGAAACTGTTACACTTGCTTTTTCCATGGAATACAAAAAAAGACAGGTTGCAACTACTGTGCACCTATGGTAACCTTTTTGTTGTTTTTGTGTTTGCTTTACTTTTTTGCATTACTGAATTTCTTTCGTTTCATGCTATTAGTTTCAATTGCCGGGCGATTTAATTTTCTACAAGATGTCCCCTGAAACACTCGCCAAACCATACAAACGTGTTCTATTAGTGTGAACGATAAAAGGTACTCCAAGTTCCAAACTATTGAAATATTAAAAATGGCTTAACTTGATACAAACCTACAGTAGTTGTAGTAGCGTATGCTAAATATTTAGCGGATATTCATTTTTATATGGAAGAGCAAACAGAAACCGGATTAAAATATTGTCCCTGATTTTCACAATAACTTAACGACTAATTTTCATACAGTACTATAAATTAATCAATAATAGGTGATATTAAACAAAACAATTTTGTTAAAGATATAAAAGAAGTGACCATGCATATCAATCAAAGATATAGTAATCGATGTTATAAGACAACTCCCAACAGGGCGGCCAACTATGCCAATCCAAATAACAAGTCAAAATAATCTGATGGAAATGCTACTTTCAAAAGTTAATCTCGTTACGTTCTATCAAACTTATCAGCTAACAGCATTGCTTACTCTATGCATGTCTAATCAATCATCCATTGTCGATAAAGTTCAATCAGTTGTCAATATCCGTTAGCAAGGAAATTGAGTTCAATGCTTCCATATTCTAAGGAACAATCGAGTTTGTACCCATTTTTATCCAGAAACGTTCCTTTTCACAAAATATGTCGAAAACAAATTTCGTACACACATGTAGTGCAAATTATACAATTAGTAACATCATTTATTTTAGTTTTGTTTAAATTTACGTTTATAAATTCCATTTCTATCGTGTACTATCGATTCACTGTTGCATAACTGATAAAAGCTATTACTTAATTTCATAGCATGCTTTCAACTTTTTTTTAAACGTATATATACAGTACCCACCACAAATATGGAAACGAATAGTAAAGAAAAATAAACAAATGCTGTTTAAGATACAATGAAATACATGTATATTATTACAAATAGTAGAAAATTGAGGTTATTAAACGTAAAACACTTTTGAATTAAAATGAATAATGAAGCTCTTAAGCATAATTCTGGCAACTTTTACTATCATGATCCCATATTCTTAAATTTACGGCATGCGATCCCAAAAGAGATGAGTCCCAAAAAGTTGTGAATAGTAGGCCGCGCAGAGATTTATAAAAACTGGCCGAATTTTTAGTACACTTTGTTTCTTTATAAAATTCCTTAATGTGTTACAGCTTGTACTTTAGGTGAAGATGGATAATAACGAGGAAAATTTAAAATTTCAAAAAGAGCACTATATTAAGACGCAAAAAAGAGAAGTTAGACTATGCAAATTATCGAAAGAACCGGACAGTTAACTATTCAAAACACGTCCTTTGAACTAATTCCCTCAAGTTTGAGATTTTTGAGGCAATATGGCAAATTTATATGTGACGACATAAAGATGGGAAAGTGTTAAGAGATTGTATAGTACCAACTGTCAAACGTGGAGATAGTACCCTGTTTGTACCAAATACTATAGTCACAAATAAGTCGGAAAATTGAAGGAAAACTGTTTGTTTCTCTAAAAGAATTGAATTTTTACCATGGCTAATGAACATTTGAATGAATAAAAAGCACAATAACTATTAGATATTAACTACTAAGATATTAATATTAATAACTGTTAGTATATACAATTAGATAGATTTTCTATCTAATTCTATACAATAATAATAATTTATATTTTAATATAGAAAGTTAATATAATATGGTTGGAAAAATACAGTAACATTTTGATATTTAACCTAGCTATTTCCATATTTCTGGTGGGTACTGCACACACATACATACGTATACATACTACTCTCTACACTTTAACTATAACGTACGTTGCGTAGATCTATGTACGTAAAAAACTGAAATTTTAATATTACCATCGCCTACATTTTCTCAATACTGTTTGACAAAGACTTTTCCTAAAATTAATCGATTTTCCTTTGGCATGTATAACGCTCCGTCACACAAGCGTAAAGTACGTGCCAAATTTGCATACGTTTGCTACAATAAGTACTACGAAGAAACACATGAAAATTCAAGGAATTTATTAGGAAATTTATATTCATATTATAAAAAGCACAGTAGTAGAGGAATAATTCATATTTATTATGGCAATGTTTCGCTTACGAAAGTCGCTGTAATCAATCCTCCTATCGAAAACAATACAAAAAAAATGTGTTTAGAAGAATTGAAGTAATAGTAACAAACACAAAAGGCACCGGAAATATTGGAATGTGGGATTCTACAAACTTGATGTTATGTATTCCAGTAGTACATAAAATGTTAATTCCGGACCAGAGTATTTAGCGTCTTAAAAACAGGGCGGCATCTTAAAAATTTGGGTATTTTTCCGAAGGTAAACAACCGAAAAAGACACGGAAAATCGTTAGAAAATTAGTAATCTTTTTGCACCCCCAAGGTATCCAAATATTTATAGATGACCAGAAATAGGCCACACGAAAAAGACCGTTGCAAATCATTCAAAATCAAGCATAATTACCTCGAAGGCACCCAAAGTACATTATAAATTTCTTATTTTTAGACCTCCCAATATCGCTTTTCATTTCTGGACCAAATCAATTTGACGCATGCAAATACAATCGAAAGATGACCGGTGCAAAATCAAGAGACCTAATGTCTACTATTGCTTTTGAAGACTATAGTTGCTTCTACTGTAGGAATATTTCCAGAACAAGGAAAATGGATCATAGACAAAAGTCAAGCAAGATTGCAATTCATATTCTGTAATTTTGATCTATTTCCAGAACACTTTCCAAATATTGGTTATATTATTGGTTTGTACCTTATCACTGACATAGAATACCCCATATAACTGAAAGTGAATTAAAATTGTTCACAAATTTGGTATACCTATAAGGAGCTATTAATGTAGAACATCAGGTTGAGGGTGTGATTAAGAAATAAATAAAAATAATAAATTTAAGAAGGTCTTAGTTTGATAAAAATTAGATATTTATATTTAATGTGAATTCAGAACAAGAACTTACAAATATCACTTATATTATTTTTATAAAACAAGAAACGAGCACCATGAATTGGAACTAATGACTTGATAGTTGCGGTGTACATCTAAACTTTGAAGAGGTAGAAAAATTTACTTTTGCAACTTGAGATTTGGGCATTATTTAACAAAGATATAAAAGTTCGAATAGAAAATATGATTATTGTACTGCTTTTGATTTTTTTACCTATTTTTGTTTTGTTTTTTCTTTAATATATGTATGAATTTATGCCTTTTGTTTCAACAACAAAAGTAGAAAACATGTCATTATTTCTTTCATTATAATTAGAATTGTGTTTTAACCTTCTTTATAAATTATTTTCTTATGTTGTTCTCCCCTATGATAAATTATCATTAATTTCTTGATTTCTGTATTGGCAGTACTAGCTCATTTATAGATCCATTAGCTTAGTTTAAACACCATTTTAAACACGCAAACATTATATCACTAAGCATTGCACGGACATCTCTTTAAGTAAGGACACTTTACATTGCGATAACCATCATTTTTCAAACAGAATTGGAATGCTTGCCCAATATTCTAGATGTTTAACAACAATTATAAAATATATTGCTTATTGCTAATTGTTATTTATTTATTGCAGTTCTTGCTATGGGCCTATGTTTAACTATAATACGAATAACATGTATAAAAGATCAAGGCTGTGTACCGATAAAACTAGAGGACGTATAGTGGAGATTATTTGTGACTTACATATGCAGCTCCCAATATATAATGACCAAGATTCTTACGATTTTTGAAAATTAAAATCAGAAAAGTAACCCACTGTTAATTTTGAAGTTTTGAAAATTTAAAACATATACTTGTCTAAAACTTCAATAAAGTATTTGTTAATTAAAGTTCTTATAATGAAAATTACCATAAATAAAGCGAGTTAAAATAAGAAAATGATCAAACCTTAAAAACTAAATAATATCTTTGCTGTAAGGAAATTGATCCTGAAAAATAGTTTATACGCTTGCGTATTATAAGCATTGACTTTTCTCAGAGTATATCTGTATAATATTGCAAGACTTTGCATTAATTACTATAGGACCCATTTTAATGTTTTATTCAAAATGGTTTACTATTCTACCATCTGACTAAATACATTAGAATTGAAAGAGAGGAAATGTGTTGTAATTTTAAATGATATTCTCCACACCTTGTAGTTATAACTATCATACCTTTGACATTAGTAATGGCAATGATGTATGTCTACAAAGATGTGTGGGTCAATAGATACGATCACTAATGTTTCAGGGAAAAATTGACTCGTTTTAAAAGACTTTGACAAATTAACTGCTACAATAATAAAATCAATTACTTACTGCTTCAGTTTACTTTGAGCGGTTTTTAATATGAAAACATTTTCCCATAATGCTTTTAACAAATGTACACAAATGGATTCTGTATTAGGATAAGACTACGGTGGGCCTACGGAAAGTAATAAAATACATTATGCTTTCCTGCAGAAAGTTTTAGCTAATTGTAGGATGTAATGATAAAGATTTGCACTTATAGGAAAATATATGCTTCCAAAAATATTTGCACATATACGGTATCGGCATTTCATTTTTAGCGAATCGTGTTTAAAGATCGCCACAATTTGATGGCGTAATTCACACCACATGCGACATTTATAAACCTGCCGTGTGTCAATCACCGCGGTATAGTTGTCCCGACGAGTGAATCAAATCGATATGGTCCAATGGAAATAATACATATATGTATGACAATGCGATGTCATGTTCGTCGAGCTTAGATAATGCGAAATGTCGCACTGATAAAAAGTACATTAGCATTTGCATCAATCACGTCCATATTAAACAAGTTATTTCGCTCTAGCACATATACTGAACAAATAAAAGTCTCATTGTTTCTCAGAGCCCGATTGGTCGGAGGATATTCTGCATGTACCGAATTACCACTACATTTACTAAAAGGCAATTTAGCCGAATTTCGCAGATAACGTCGTGCTCTTATTAATATATGAACTTGTTGCAGATTAAATTACTACTTTAAGGTTTGATATTGCCAAATATGCAGTATAAACAGAGAATCTACAATCAGCAGTGCATATACATATGTGTTTGCGAAGAGGAAGTACTCGCATTTATTTGATTATAATAATATATTTTCCTATGTCATGTTCCGGTGGCTTTTGGCTCATCGACTTGTGACTGTCTAGAATACAATAACAGAATAGCGAGCAAATATTATTAAATAAAGAACGAAAGTGTTTCGATGTTAAAGGCAATAACGAAATATAAAACTCAGGTTATTCAAAGTCTTGAATGTGACAAGCTTATTGTGCAAGAAGGAACTTATTTTGTTCCATAGCTTATTTTATGAATAAAGATGCTGATTAAACCATTTATCTTGCAGACATCAGAAGCAAAAAAATGCAGAGTAAAGCGTGCGCCGATCAAAATTATGTAAAATATAGATAGATCAGTTGTGCCGTTTAGATACCAGGTGTACAAGTATGGAATGCGTTTTTTTCTTCTAAAAAAAAACATGTTAAATTCGGAAGAATGATAAGAAGTACTTTATTCAAAGTATGCTCCATCGCTTGTTATACATTTTCCCCATTTTCTGGGCAATGTGTAAGTACCGTACCAGTAAAAAGCTTCCACTTTTGCTCTAAACCATTCATCGAGTAATTTTTTCACATCTTCGTACGAACCAAAGCGCTGCTCAGTAAGTGCATTACCCATAGATGCAAGCAAATGATAATTGGAGAGAGCCAAGTCTGGTGAGTAAGCCGCATAGGGAAGAACTTCCTAGCTGAGTGGTTTCAATGTGTCATGAATCAATTTTACCGTATGTGATGGAGCATTGTCATGAAGAAAAATAACTTTGCGTTGGCTCCTTCAGTATTCTGGCCTCTTTTCCAGCAGCGAACGGTTCAAATCGGTCAACTCACCTATATTTTTTTGCGCTTGGGATTTTCAAAATAAGTCTACTTGTCATCCCCTGCAAAAGCGATTTCCTTTTGTACCGCGCGAGCAAAATGTTACATGTGTTTTTGCCCTACTCCCTTTGCCTGTGATTCAACTTATGTGGTATCATGGGCTTTCTGAATCTTTCCCATCACTCGTAGCCGATTGGAAACAACTTGTTGACTAACGCCCAATTGCTTGCTGAGTTGTTGTTGTGTTTGCGAATCACCTTCGTCCAACAATACTTGCAATTCCACATCTTTTTTTGGCGGTTTTCCACGTCCCTTGTCTGCAGCATCGAATTCACCGCTTTTGAAACGCGGAAACCATCGTCAGTTTTCTTCAAATGAAAACAAAATGTTAAAACACTCTTCCAATTTATAACTTGTGCCCGTCTGACATTTGCTGATGACACAATAAAATGCTGCGGTGTCAAACCTTTATAAAATAAACTGTATTGGTGCGCCGTCTGTTTTTTGAAATCTGCATTTCATACTTGTACACCAGTTATATATTCAAGCAGTATATATACATTATAATTTCGCTCAACATCCTTAGTCGACGCTATGTTCGATTGGTATTGTATAATTTGCACATACACAGAGTTGATAGAAAGTTGAATTGATAGTGTAGCCTGAGCTCAAGTAATTAATAAGGGCAACCCAAACAAGGGTAGATTTAATAGTGCAATAGCTTTACGGATTTTACGTACGGTAAGTAAGTACTTAATTCGCTTCTCTTATTCCGATTGGATGTACTGAGCAAACAGCTTTTGTATAACTAAGAAGTGAATCAAGTCAAGACTCTCCCGGAACCACATAGAAAAATAGATATAATGGTAGTTAAGTATATAAGAAAAGATGGATGATTAGGAATGTATACAGTCCTCAAGAAAATACTCTACAAATATGATTGCATTCTTGATAAAAAGAATAAAGTTTACAATAGCTTACAAAAATGTATTTAATTTTGTAAAACCAATTTTTTCTCTCAATGGCTGAGTCTCGGATCAGCTGTTGACTTCTCTTGATGTAGATATACTATCAGATTCAATGATTAAATGCGCGTACTCTACATATTACTGAACGAAATTTAAAATATATACGGATAGCCGAATAATTAAAAAAGAAAAAATATTTACTGGGAAATTGATGAATGAGGGCTGCGAGATATATGAGAGCTTTAGATTGGTTTCTTTTGATTTACACAATTATAACAAAGGTGTTAACAAAATCATTATTAGATAGATGGAGAAAAAATATCTGAAAGGAACTTTAAAATGGTTTTAGAATATTACACAAGAACTTACAGAAAGATAGAGATATGGGAAAGGTTATGTCGTAGATTCGTTTCATTTATAATGGTAGTATAATTAGGAGCAATAGCATATTGCATAATGGCACACTATTACCTGAACTTCTATAAATTGCTTTAACATAGTGACTTACATTTAAGCGTTTAAATGATAAGCTTTAACACTTTTCAACTCTAAAGTAAGACGTCTTTAGTTAAGGAATCACCTTTAAAAGTTTACTGGATTTACTTGGATATACTGTATATTTTCATACTAAGTACGTATTTTAAACGGTACACAGAAAGAAATATTTTATGGTTTATTTTGTAAAAACCAATAGGGAGGATGATTACATATTACTTTAAAAGTAGCTTAATTTTAAAGCTTCACTACTTCCTTAAAGGAAATAATAAAACTTTTGCCTCAAGTTTATTATATCTAAAATAAAAGCGATTGCAACTCATAAAGTTTATATAGCATCGTCCAAACGATGTTATTTTAATTATCCTACCTGCAGCAAATTTATAGATAAAATACTAATCCCTGACCTTCTCTTTAATTATTTACTGCATCCTACCCATTTTTTTCGTGTTGACCCCTCTAATTAAAAGTAACACGGGAGATTGTGTGTTGGTGCGTTAAATTTAAAACCGCTTAATTAACTATACTAACTACATCTCAACTTCAAAATATTTTAATTAGAAGCGAGAATCTCCGTATATAAAGTTTGTGTATTGTGGTTCTTGTTTTCAGATACGAAACATGGGGTGGTTGTCAAGGGTTACGCTACTAGTAGTACTGCGATACATATCCCTATCGGGCGGTGTTCCTCATTTTCGCCCCATAGCACAGGGTGGATTTATTGAAGAAAACGCCATATCATCAGATGTTAACAGTAATGTCGGTAAGTTAATTATTCTTCAGCCTATGACGCGCAAGCACTTTGAATGTATTAGTACGCCTTATCCTCTGTCGAAGCGGTACCGTAAGTGAGGTTTACCGCTCGCGTACATACAAGCTCTCTTGTCTGTAGACATTTCTCTGTACTCGCTTCTCTTTTAGACAAAATTAACAATCCACCAACAAAATTTAGGGTAACCTTTGGAAATTACAGTAATTAAAACTGTCAATTTTTAAGGTTGCGCTTATATGTAAATTTAAATTGGAATGCAATGGTGTGGGTGTGGCTTTCGCTGTACAGAATTTTCTGAAATTTAGCAACGATTCGATATTTGATATCTATCACATGCATAGGAAGATAAAACTGAGGAAATATTGCAAACAAGTACTTTTTCTTGAATAACAATATATGAGACAGCAGTGGCTCGAGTTTTAAACATCAATAAATCTGTGTTCCGAAGAAGTGTTTCAATATTATCATATCCTCGAATTTGCATACTAGAGTTTTCCAATAATGCGAATATTTTCTTACTTAATTTCTTTCTTTCATTGTTGTTAAAGGCAAAGTATACTCGTTAGTATTTAACGACCGATACTGCAGTTTTCTTTATTTAATTAGGTTAAACTATATGTACTGTCTTTAGTTTAAAACGATCCACCCTAGATAACCAAAAACACTATCTAAATTCACCGAAGCCAGTCCATGTTTGCTTATAAAGGGAAATTTTTTGACTGATATGTTGCATTAATGTGCGTTCCCCCTTAGCCTTCTTGCCCCAACGTTGAATTCTTGAATAGCACTATCCCACTTGAAATACGTCAAATTGTTAGAATTTTCTTTAATTAGTAAATGTTTACATGCTTATAGAATTATTACACGAATAAAAATACTTCTTCTCAAAATATTTTGTTAAAAAAGTGTTCATTATATTATGAGCAGTGGTGTACAACTATATTTGTGTTTAACTCTTGCGCAAAATGGTTTAATCACATTAGGGAAGAGCAAAGTTAATAATCATCATGAATAATGAATATTCAAGAACTGCTATTGATTTCAGTGATAAACATCCAAACAAACGTATTAGCCGAAAGCATATTTCAGACTTACTAAGAAAATTTTTAGAAACTGGTAGCGTTATGAACAGAAAGAAAAGAAAACGAAAAGTGTTGGATGAGATTACATTACACAATTAGAAGTAGTTAAATTTCTACTACAAAAGTGTCCTCCAAGTCACGTTTCATTCTCCTGAGGAAGCCCCCTGCGACGGAGACGAAACGCCGAGATTCCGCCTTTTTCTTCTTCTTTCTCCTTCCTTTTATTTATTTTCCTTTCACCGTTCTTTCCTCCTTTTTCCACTTTTATTTAACCATTTCTCTTTCATGTCCTCTTCATCTCTTTTTTCTATTTCTTTGTTTTCTCTTGCTCTTACTGTTTATTTTTCCTTTTATATTAGCCTTGGTACAATTAGAAATGTTCGAAGAGAATTTGAAAATAGACAATATTACTATCTAGAAGGCATTAATGAACATTTTGAGCATTTTTTTGATCCATGCAACATATTCTTCTTGCTAAAAAGATTTTGCATTACTATTTAATCATATTTTTCTTAATTATAACCCTATTAACTACTTGACTAAACCCTTTTCTATTATTCTATAAATTTTGACTGAAGTAAATGCAAATAATTAGTACTTGGTTCATAATCTGCGAAACACCTTACAAGCTGGTTAGAAATGTGATGAAATTGAACGACCTAACAATTTGTTTCGCATACTTAATATTTATTACATCCATTATTTATCTCGAAATTCGTCCTACACAGAAACGCAATACCGATATATAATTCATATTTCTCCTAAGTTTTCCAAAACTTTGGAAATGTAATTTAACAAAATAATGTATAAAAAGTACACCGTTGTAATCCGAAGAAAATGTTCTATAATTTGATACAGCACAAGCGGGTAGTAGAAGGGCAAAGGGATGATATAACATACATTAATATAACACATAAATAACAAAAAGTTCGCTCTGTAAATAAGTATTTTCCTCTATATTTGGATTTCTTTTCGCTATCAAGGTATCGTTTTGAAATGAAGCCAGTGTATGATAATTATATTAAATTGAAAAAGTGCACCATTAGTAACTTACACAACGGAACCATAAACTTGACTATCAATATTGCAATAAACCGTTTTACTTAAATAATTATATGGCAATTTTTTTAATATTAAATTGGAAAGTATGCAAAGTTTGCAAAACGGTGTTATTTGCAATCCATTATTAATAGGAAACTATATTTTAAATTTTCGTAACTAGAGAGCGGATGTTGCGACTGCCAGGTTAAAAACTTAATATTAACTCATCAAGTATGTCACGCTCTTAAAATTTCCTTATTTCCAAAATGTATCTTACACGTTTTAAAAAATTTAAGGCAATGGAATTTCATAATAGAAAATTTCGCCTAGGAATTTTTACCACAATACGTAGATTTCAATGATAGTAATAAACGATTAAGAATATTATGATTTCGATAAACACATACACATTTAGAACAAAATTAAATGCAACAATTTTGCACAAAAACTAATTACTTACAACTATAAATCTCCCTTTGGTGTGTCTGCAGAGGCGTATGACATAAAATTTAATTCTTTCTTGAAACGAATGGCTTTTATTATACCATCAAAGTAGTTCTCATGGATTTACGAACACCGACCCAAGCGCCACTGCAACAAAAAGAATAGATTCTGAAAATTTTGTTTTATTAGTTTGTTCAGCACCGTGTGCAATTTAGTTTCGATGTTCTGTAACATGCCAAATCTTCATCTCTTGAAAGAGAAAAATTACACAAGGAGCCAAATCGAGCTACTAAATATAACTGGAATAAAGACTGTTGTTGTTATTAGCAAAAACTGCTAACACATGGGCTGAAAAGTCTCGGGCCTAACACATAGATGACGCTAGTTTTATTGCAGTCACCTTTCTCTCAGTTAGTACTAACCTTCAAAAGACAGTTGTTAAAATTTTATGATATTCTATTCATTACTTTGTGAGTTATTGTGCTAAGAGTCACGCTACTTTTGTTATTTTCAAAACAATGGATCAAAAACAATTTCGTGTTTTAATTTTACACTGCTTCTTGATGGGAAAAAATACCGTTCAAGCGAAGCAATGGCTTGAAAAGTGTCATGGAGACTCCGCTCCATCAGAAACAACAATAAAACGTTGGTTTACTGACTTCAGACGTGGTGGTAGAGACACCGATGGTGCAGAACGCAGTGGACGTCCAAATGAGGCTGTAACACCAGAAAACATCAAAAAATCCACAAAATCGTTTTGAATGATCGAAAAGTGAAGTTGCGTGACTTAGCTGACATCGTAAAGGTATCAAAAGAACGTATTGGCTTTATATTGCGTGAGCATTTGACTATTAGAAAGCTCTGTTCAAAGTAAGTGCCGCGTCTGTTCACTGTTGACCAAAACCAAGAACGTGTTGATGATTCTGAGCTGTGTTTGGCCATGTTTAAACGTAACAAACCGGAATTTTTGCGTCGATATGTGACAATGGATGAAACATGGATCCATCACTTCACTCCGGAATCAAAACGATCGTCATCTGAGTGGACAGCAACTGGTGAACCTCGTCCAAAACGCCCGAAAGCACAACAACCGGCTGGAAAGGTTATGGCCTCGGTATTTTGAGATGTACGTGGTGTAATATTCATTGACTATCTTGAGAAAGGAAATACCATCAACAGTGAATATTATATAGCGTTATTAGAGCGTTTGAAGGCCGAAATTGCAAAGAAACGACCGCATATGTCAAAGAAAAAAATTTTGTTTCATCAAGACAACGCACCGTGTTACAAGTCAATCAAAACAATGGCAAAACTACATGAATTGAACTTGGAATTGCTCCCACATCCACAGTATTCGCCAGATTTGGCTCCCAGCGACTTCTGGCTGTTCGCTGCCGGTAAGAAATTTCGCACGAATGAAGAGGTTATCGCTGAAACTGAGGCCTATTTTGAGGCAAAAGATAAATCGTTCTACAAAAGTGGTATTGAAATGTTAGAGCGGCGCTGGAATGATTGTGTTGCTCTTGATGGAGATTACGTTGATGAATAAAGCTAATTTTAAACCAAAAAAAACGTGTTTTCTTTGTTAGGCCCGGGACTTTTCAGCCCATGTGTTATTTGGTGAAAACGATTGGTGTCACGAACGTTGCTGCTATTCTTCTCATATTCATTTCTTCCGCTAAAATTCCCTGACGTGTTCCATACGATAATTCCGCAATGTTACAGATATCTTGACGGGTCTGCCTGCGATAATTCACAACTGCATTCCAAACAGCAACGACATGTTCTGGTGTGATGGTGGTTGATGGTTCTCTGGAACGCTTATCGCCATCAACTAATATTCGACAACTTTTTAAGCGTTTAAACCAGGCGTAGTGTTGATCCAAAGTGTGTCTGAATATTTGCTTTAGCATGTTATGTGTGACGTTGTTGTATCAAATCAGTCTTTACAAAATCTCAAACACAAGCGGAAATCACAATGAAACATTATTCACCAACAAGAAACGTTTCCATTTTCAATAACGCGGCTTGACATACTGATTCACAAGGATAACTCCAGATTGTGACGTTTGATTGTAGCTAACCTCCGCTTACGTACGTTATTTAAATTTCTTAAACTTGTATGTCATGCCTTTTCTTTCGTATAAGCATGGGCGGGGCTTTTAACCCCGAAGAACAACTCGGCCAGTACCTCGCCTATTGTGCACCCATGTGATTTTAGTTCACTCGACCGGGTTGTATCTGAGCAACAAGTCCATAATTTGCCCGAGCGTTAATTTTCCTAGCTTGGGTTCGTCAAGCTGAGCATACCTAAGGTGAATCTGTCTTTCCCTGCAGACTGCCTAGCAGTCGACAAGAAGGTGCACAGAAGTTTTCTCTACTCTCCAACACTTTCTACATAACGGAGAGTCTACTAGGCCCATGCGATGCATGTGTTTGTTCAGTGTGCAGTGTCCAGTTAAGATTGCTGCGAGTGGTCTCAGTTTGGTCCTGCCCATAAGGACTTCCTTAAGCAGTCTTTCCTCGCCTGGGTGTCATGTCTTGCATATTTTCCAGTGAATAAACTATTGCGTGCGCAACAATTTTATAATATGATAGTGGTACTAAGTTGTTTAGGTTAAATTCCGCATGTGCGTTATTCCATAATTATTTCTATAAATGAAGTAAATATCTAGACTGAGTTATATAGCAAATGCAGCTTCAAAATCAAATTCTGCAAATACAATGCAGAATCATATGGTTTAGAAAATTGAATATTTATTATAAATAAAGTGTGATGAGATATTTGGACTAGTTTACAACATTCAGCACCTCTATTTTTTTCAGGAACGTACACCACCGGTCACAATTGTTTACCCACCTGAAACAACATGTATAAATAAAGGAAACGCAAACTAAAGCTTAGACTATAGGTTCTCATTTAATAAAACCCCTCTTCAAATAAACCAAAGAATATTCCTTATTAGAAATTACAATGCGTTTCACAAATAAAAAGTGAGATTTGACTTTCGCATAATAATTGCAGCACATAATCACCGTATTCTCTGTATTATTTTAAAGAGTGTAGCAGGTTCTAAATTTTCTTGCAATTGCTTCCATAACGCAGCATTGGAAGTTGGTGGATTCGATTTCACTCTGCTCGAGTTCTTCCTACAGAAGTTCTATTCGGTTCAAATCCGAGCTTTGCGGTGTCCATGACATAATTTTGCTATTGCTTTCGCGTTCTACCGATTGTAAATATTCACGGCAAGTTTTAGAGTGTGCTTCGGATAGCTGTTTTGTTGCAACATGAAGTTGTCACCAACTATCCTCAATCCAGATTGCACTGCGTTCTCGGTAACACTCTCTATTTAAGTTAACTTCTATTTTCACCAAGTCTCCCACAAATGTGCCGCCAAAACATCCCCAGATCATTACCGATTCTCCACTATGCTTTACTGTGAGCACTATACATGATACCTTTCGCCGTTCGAAGAAATACTATCCCTTTGGAAAAAAAGACCTCAAATTTGGACTCATCGGTTCACAAAACATTTTTCCATTGTTCTATTGTCCAAAGCCGATACTCCACAATCCATTGTAGTCGTTTTCTTTTGTTTGCGCATCGCAATTCGGCCAAATAGACCACCCTTCTTTGCAAGGTGGTCGCCTATAATTTATTTCAGCCATAATTTGAGGTGTAGTCTTTCTTCTATTTAGCTTACTTCTGATGATAGTTTGGCGATCGCCCGCTGATGTGGTCACCTTCGGCCTCCCAGGGCGTTTCCTATTTAAGAACGTACCGGCTTCTCGATATTTTTTCACGCTATAGTCGAGGGTCCGACAATTTAACTTTAATTCGCGTACAAATTTTCTGTTACTTTTGCCTAGTCTATGATAACAGATTATCATTGAGTGAATTTCTAGTGACAACATTCTTGCCATCGGCATTGTAACACAATTATATCTCATCTCTACAACAATTTCGCTTACGACCTCCACTGTTCGACAACCGAAAAAGAACTAAGTGTAAATTCATATTTCCACTTCGACTAAGCATCAGCATACAACCATAACTAATATTAAGTGTAGGCTATCACAACCGTCGTTCATAGTAGAAATGTTTTTCGGGTTTGTCGTGTATTTACAGTTTTATTTGACGTTTCGCTGATCATGCTGTCTGCTTCTTCAGAAGGTTTCTAAAGACTAGTGTTGTTGTCTCTTGCGTCTCGTTGTACATCCCACATCTCTTCCGCTTTGCTGATCCATAACCGTTCCGCTTTGCTGATCCGTAACCGTTCCGTTCCGTTGAATCGCGTCGTTCGTTGTGTGATGAATCCGCAGTGCTAACCTCCACATGTTGCTCATTTCGTATCCCTCTTCGCGATTGAAGTTGTTGGTATTCTTCATTATTTCTATTGATTCGCGTATTATCCTCGGGTAGTAGTGGCTGGTCCTGGCTAATACCTTAACGTCGCTGTAGGTTATCCGGTGGTCTCCTTGTTGGTGCAGGTGTTCTGCTACTGCGGATTTCTCAATATGCCTTAGGCATGTCTCTCTCGTGTTCTTTCACCCTGCACTGAATACTTCGTCCTGTTTGACCGATCTAGCTTTTGCCACATTGGCATTTTAGTTCGTATATGACTTTTGTTCGTAGTTTTGGTAACACGTCCTTGTTGGGAGGGAGTAGCTCTTCGATTTGGTCACCGTATTGTATCGTGTGGTAATATTCTTTCCTCGTAGGGTCTTTTCTAGCCTATCCCTATGACTGCGGCTAGGTATGGAAGATATGTGTAACCTGCTGGTTGTTGTTGGTCTTCGTCCTTGCGAAACATGTGAAGAAGTTCGATAAACTCAAACCCAAGAAGACCAATACACAATCAGAACTAGACATCTGTAAAACCGTCATCAACCTCTCTACGTTGCAACTATCACAGGAATACCTAATGAAGAAATCATCACTCAAGTGGAATGTGCTATTCGAAAACTGCCAGCCGAAGAAACAGAAGAAATACGACATAAAACCTGCCATATCCTCCAGAAAGCTAAACCACCAGCGAAGAATATCACCAAGGAAGAGAGGAAAGCACTTGAGAATATAGGTTGCAATCAGAACCTAATCGTCGTACGAGCTGATAAAGACAACGCAACAGTAGTGATGGATCGTCAATATTACAACATGAAGATACAAATGTTGCTGGATACAGACCACTACAAGAAACTAAACAAGGACCCAACCACGAAGGTAGAAAAACAAACCAGAGACGCTATCAAGGAATCATCAATTCCAAAGGAAGAACAAGAAGTCTATTACCATCAGAGAGCCGATCACCAAGACTGTACGGACTGCCAAAGATACACAAACCTGGCAACCCTCTCAGACCGATCGTTAGTACATGCGGCTCACCTACCTACGAATTAGCCAAATATGTCGCAAAACAACTAGCACAATACTCCGGGAACACCGAAAGCTTTGTGAAAAGTTCCGAACATTTCATCGAGATACTACAACAACACGAAATAACAAAGGAAGATTTACTGGTATCTTTCGACGACGAATCACTCTTCACCAATGTACCAGTGGAAGAAACACTAGAGATTGTCAAGCAACAACTAATACCAGAAGGACTACAGCCGGATCTAATTAATTTGGCGAGACTTTGCCTTACTTCGACCTACTTCCTATGGAACGGTGAATTTTACGAACAAGCGAGTGGTGTCGCAATGGGATATCCTCTATCACCTGTAATCGCCAACACCTTTATGGAAGCATTCGAACATTAAGTCATCGAATCTAACAGGATAAAAGTTAAATGCTGGTACAGATATGTGGACGACACTTTTGTCATATGGCCGCACAGACCAAGGACTTTAGAGGAATTCCTGCAACACATCAATAGACAACATGCTAACGTTAACTTCACCATGGAGATCGAAGAGGACGGCAACTTACCATTCCTAGATGTCCTAGTGGAGCGTACAGACAGCAACAAACTGGGCCACAGTGTGTACCGGAAGAAGACTAACACAGACCGATACTTGCATGTAACATCCCACCACCATCCTCAACAGAAGAGATCTCTCATCAATACATTGTTCAGTGACGAACATCACAGGAATAGTGAATTACATCACGCCAAAAACGCCTTGCAGAAGAACGGCTACAGCACAAAAGATATAAGGAAACCACGAAAACAGAAAAAGGACGAAAACCAACAACAACCAGCAGGTTACGCATATCTTCCATACATAGCCGGAGTCACCAATAGGATAAAAAGGAGAAAAGTATATTACCACACGATACAACACGGTGACCAAATCGAAGAGCTACTCCCTCCCAACAAGGTCGTGTTACCAAAACTACGAACAAAAGGCATATACGAACTAAAATGCCAATGTGGAAAAAGCTACATCGGTTAAACAGGACGAAGTATTCAGTACAGGGTGAAAGAACACGAGAGAGACGCACGCCTCGGGCATATTGAGAAATCCGCAGTAGCAGAACACCTGCACCAACAAGGAGACCACCGGATAACCTACAGCGACGTTATGGTATTAGCCAGGACCAGCCACTACTACCCGAGGATAATACGCGAATCAATAGAAATAATGAAGAATACCAACAACTTCAATCGCGAAGAGGGATACCAGATGAGCAACACGTGGAGGTTAGCACTGCGGAATCATCATACAACGAACGACGCGATTCAACGGAACGGAACGGTTACGGATCAGCAAAGCGGAAGAGTTATGGATCAGAAAAGCGGAACAGTTATGGATCAGCAAAGCGGAACAGATGTGGGATATATAACGAGAAGCAAGAGACAACAACACCAGTTTTTAGAAACCTGGTGAAGAAGCTGACAGCGTGATCAGCGAAACGTCAAATAAAAGTACACAACTACACGACAAAACCCGAAAAGCATTTCTACTATGATTAATATTGTAGTACGTCTTTATTACCTGTGATGTATTGTATTATAAAAGTTTATTACAATTTCGGTCATTTTACAAGCCTACCTGGACCTCTGGCTTTGGTATTAACAGTATTAAAGGACAAATAACTGCGAGGAGACTATTTCACAGAACTACTTAGTGGATTATCGTATATTTACTAATAGGCAAATAATTATGACCGGTAGTGTACATATCTTATAAACATTAGATCTGTTTCTTGGAAATAAAATAAAAATACTACTATTGTTAGCTATATCCTGAACAATAGCATAAGATGTCACTCGTTACGTAGAATTTAATAAACTCATGCGAAAGACCAACAACGAAATACATCCAATCTACCGCATTAAGAACAATTTGTCACCCGAAGGACTTTTTAATTTCCGTTCCCGGTAAGGACGATATATTTTCCCTTATTAGTTCCGCCTGACATTAATTTCACAGGCAACGAGTATAGATGCTGACAGAAAGTCGTTGCCAATTGACAAATTCACTAGCTGGATCTTTTAGTAATTAACGAAGTATAAGAAGTAATTACGCATAACTTTTGTTTCGTTTATTCAAGTTCTGTTTGGATTTAATAACATTATTGTTCATAATGTAGTTCTACTACGTCAAAATTATTCGTTGGATATGTTTATCAAGAAGTCGTTGAAGTGGAATTTGGCAATTAGACTCTAAAGGTGTTGAACTGGATAGATTTCATTTAATACAATAATGGAGGAAAATTGCTTTCATACCCATTCACAATACATCATATTTTCCTTTCATCGTAAAACTTATATCGCATACTAGAGGTAACTGTAACGACATTAACAATCTACAACAAACTTTATTTAAGTACCTAGCTTTCCTCAAACTTTGACATCAATACAATTTACCGAAATATAATCAGATCGCGCTAAGTGGTGTATAATGCTAAGTAATTAATCCACTACGATAGACAATAACAATGAGGCATTAGCAAATGTATAATTGATTTTTTACTAACCGAATTCAAGCTTATGTAAACTAATCCTGAAATGCTATTGAATTACAAAGTAAAGGAGGTCTTTACTTACATTCGATCAGACACGCGACGCTACTAATTAATGAATGAGTTTTGTTGACACGGATTGCGGTAATTTAATAAGCTTACAATGAAACTACAACAAAATATTAAATACAGCGTCTAACAGTGAAGTAAGAAGTTTTAAACGTGGCATTTTGTGTAAACCCTTTTCCAGTTTTGATACAATGTAAAGAAATATAAAAAAACAGATTATTATAGAAAAAAATAAAAATTTTGTAGATTCTACAAATTTTATCAATATTGTAGTAGTATGAAAGAGATTTTACACGAAGACATCCAAAATAGTTTTAAAAAAACAGAGAGTTAAATGAGTTCTGAACTAATTCAATTTACGAAGATTTTGTGATCAAATATGAACTGAATTTTGGTTTTAAGACATTTATTAGTACAGTGAAAGAATTTGAATACATCTTATTTTTCTATATAATCTCCTCTTTTATTCGCACATTTTTCGAAACCGTATAGGAAATTTTTTAATTCCATCATCAAAGAATTAACGTTGTCGCATCTATAAGTAATCGCGCACCTGCATTTCCACACCTTCGTCGTCATCAAAGTAGCGACCTCCCAGTTCTTCGTCGAGTAGCCCAGAACATGTCACACGGTGACAGATCGGGACTCTAGGGCGGAAGTTCCAGTGTTTCCTAATGAATTTTGTCAAACTTATTTTGAGTTAATGCAGTTGTGTGTGGCCGAGCATTGTCATGGAGCAGAATCGTCTTCTTCGTCAATAGGCCAGTTTCACTTCATCAAGCAGTTGGCAGTAGTGCGCAGCATTAACTGTACACCGTTTGTCATTCGCGAAGAAAATGAAAGAGCGGTATGCCACTGGAATCCCAAAAAACCGTTGCACGAATTTTTCCAGGAACAAGACGGGTCTTGGCTTTGGTTTTCCACTGACTTTCGGCCATCGGAAAATTCTTTGTGCTAGTCGTAGACTTGAAAGCGTTTTTCAGCGGACTGTGCAGTTGGTCGATGTAAAATTTCGACAGGTTTTACGCTCTTCCAAGCCAAAAATTAAATAGTGGTACACAACAAACGTATGCACCTTTTGCTCGGCACACCAAACTGGTTTACATTATACGCGTAACGTTCCTGCCATGCATTTCTCTACGTGTACATGATCCTCCCAATACGAAGTTAGGTATAGCTGTGGGGTATCATTTGTAAGTAGAGGGTCAAATTTCTCAACTATAGCACAATAAATCATTATTATAACAATCTGCCATCAACACCATCTGCCAGGTTTAATTAAATTTCAACAATGTAGTAAGATAAAAGCCGGATACAATTAATATTTACAGAGGCAGTGCGAAACTGAAAAGAGAAACCGTTGGTCATACTTGTCCATTCTGACTCGAGGACATTTTAACACTTTATATTTAATTCATTGCTTCCTGCGTCAAAGCTTTGCTCAACCTATCTAAATTATGAAAATTGCAGACCCGCGCAGCATCCCCATTTTTCCTATTTCATTTCTGTTTAATTCTTAATTAGTAGAATTGTAGGTGGACGATCTGCACCAATAAACGCTATTCAAGCAAAAATGTTAGTTGTAAAGTTAACTTCAATATTAAATTCAGCTTAGAAAAGTTAAAATACATAGTTCTTGTGCTGTAATATTTGAAACTCGTCTAATTTAACGCTGTTTTCTTCTTTATGTGACTATTTACTACATAAACTAGACCGGGTAGCACTGATAAATGAAACTCAGCCATAGTTTGTTAGTAAATTAAGAAAAAAATTAATGTGTTTGTGAACTAGTATTCTTAAAACCGAGCTTCGCGTGTATATTTTATGTTATATTGTAGGCATTGTTTCAGATGAGCAGATGTATTGTTTGCTGCTTAGAGATTGAATAATTTCAGCATTAATAAATGGAGGTTATACATTTGTGTATAAGCGAGAAACCTAAAGGTTTCGGCGATGACGTACGCATACATACATATGTATTAATCTCGTAAGGCATTGTTCTAAGCAGAAAGCAAGCTGTTTACATTGTAGCATATTAAACCTTACGCATTTCGGGGTTACTCCAATGAATAGTATAGATATTCACATATCATACATTTAATCCCAATAGTTTATATATAATTGTCTCTGGTCAAATGTCCATCGTAACTAGAACTTCTTTATAGTTGTAACAGTTGTCGGGTTCCGCCGTGTCACTAGGTGTTTTGTCCCTGACGCTTCATGTACCGCAGTTATTTGCGAAACGTCAGGTACAAAAAAACCTAGTGACACGACAGAACCCGACAACCATTAAGACCGTGACAAACGGCCGTTAAAGTCTGAGACACTATTTAGAACTTCTTTAGCTCTTTTTATTGTTCCAGCTAGATAGCCATTCTTTTTCTATACCTTGCATCTTTCCTCCTGATTTGGCCATAAGCATACAAATATCTAGTCACTCTTATTTTTGTTTGTATGCGGTGGTTAGAGTAGAAATTTAGGTGTTGCCTTATGTAAGTTAAATCACGACACGCTTTCGTGCTACGCAAACTATTATTATTTTTCCGGGTTAGAATGTAGTCGAAAAAGATTTCACCAATTTCTTCAATCTCCATCTTAAAATTAATAGAGTCCTTTGTTATTAAGGTCTTACAGGATTTGCCATGAGGTCATATGACGAAGGTGCCATCTATATACCTGAGCTACATGTTCAGCTTCATGTTGTAGGAGATTAGGAGTTTACTAGAAAGTTCAATTAGTTTGCTTGTATAGTTTCTTGTCCCTCATAACACGTTTCTTGTTTTATTTTTAGCTTTCATTTAGTACTTGCAAGTTTCAGTAAGAGCAAGATACACAAAACCAGACTCTCTGAGTTGGTAGGTTCTTAATAATTGCAGCACTAGAAATTAGGTTGCAAGAGTGCATTTATTCTGTATTGATTAGTATAGATATGGGAGCCGTAAGATAAACCTGAGATAAATATCCTCATTCGAATGTTGGAATTAAGTTCATTTCCTTTCTGATTACAGAATCACTTTCTTTATAATTAATTTTAACCCATTGGGTCTAAGTGGAAACTCTAAGCTTTAGTAACTCGCAAATTACTTAACCTATGTGTTACTACGTGTATTTAGTCCGTATTCACTAGCATGGTGCTTAATTTCATATAGATTCAGTCTAACCTTGGAATTAAGTTATGTAACATGTTTTTCTCCTTTCTGATTACAGCCTCACTTTTTTAAATTAATGCTAATCTATCATAGAGACATATCTAATATCTACCCGAGATAAAAACTCTAAATTTCAGCATCTCGCGAATTGTCTAACCTATGTGTTGCCCCGTGCATTTATTCTGTATTCAGTAGTATAGATGTAGGAACAGACAAATGAATCTCCCGAAACTCGAATAATAGTATTTAAGTTTGAGATCATGGTGTTTAACTTTATGTAGATTCAAGCAAAATTTTGGAGTTAAGTTATATAGCATGTTCTTCTACTTTTTGTTTACAGATTCACTTTCTGAAGCTAACGTTGATTCATTGAGTCAAGATGATGATTCAAAGCTTCAGCAACTGGCGAACTACCTAACCTATGTGTTACTACGTCCATGGCCAATCAGCGGTTTACCACTGTTGTACGTCGAAAACTACCCAGCAGGTTTAGAATCTCAAGAGCAAAACCAGGACATGTCTGCCCTTGATGAAAATGGCAATGCCGATGGTGAGCCCATGAACCAGCTACTGTACAAGAGGTCGAGATACTATAGAAAATATCCATGGAAAAGACAAAATTCAAGAGAGACGTAAGTGTATTCGTTGTGTTATTTTTTTATTGGACAAAGCGTCATTAACACTTTGCTCTATAATTGAATTATAAAGAGAAAAATCCAAAAAATATCAATCTGTTTAAGGGAGAAGTATGAAAGTAAATTTATACTTGTTATTTCGTACAAAGTAAGACCTCAAATTTGTTTCTTTCGACCCTTCACATTGTGTCGTAGTTTTACGTAAATAAGAAAGTATTAATTAAGTGCGAATAAATGTACTTCGCAACTGGAAAATTATTCCAGGATATATTCCCACGGCAGCTTTGAAGTAGATACAATCGAAATCTTTACATTTAAGAGGAAAGTGAGAAGATATGTTGACACCGCTACATAAATACTTCAGGACTATCGATCTTTCAGCATCGCCGTAGGTTTCCTTATACATTAATAATTAGCCTAACGCATGTCTTATTATTTAGTAAATAACATCTGAAGTATCCGATAGAATATAATGCAGATATTAAATATTAATGGTGCATAAAATTTAAGAATTTATTTGGCTCGTACTACTTATAAACTCAGCTACTTAATGTTTATATGTTCAAATTGTTTATACAAATTATCACTTGTCAAATATGCACAAAACTATGCAAGTCAGAAATTGGACTTGAATAATCTTTGTAAGAAGTAGACGCAATAAAGATGCCAGCGTTGTCCCAATCTAGTGTTACTTATTTGCATAGATTTTTATGCTGGGTTTATAAAGCTGTATAACTCATATCATCGTCTGTAGAAAGTCAAATCAACGACAAATTACCTAAGGGTGAAATGTTCTTCATTTTTCAATACATAATGTGTGTGTCGTATGTTCATTACCTCCGACAAAGTTTTCGCATAGTCGAACATTTCATACTTTCGATGAAGTTACGAATCTTTGAATGTGTGCCCTTTTCTTGAAAGATATATACCAATCCGATACGTTGTGGATATTTAATAAACATAAAATAGAATAAATGTTAATATTGAATGTGCGATATATACTTAGAATGAAAATACAATTACAAATATAGAGTTCAGAACAATAAGAATACCAAAAGTTTTGCTAGACATTCACACAAACTTAATCTCATTTTTAACTAAGAAATTTTATAAAGAAAGAATGGAATAATTTTGTTCCATTACGTATTTTCGCAAAAGAAAAAAATAGAAAACGGAGATTGGCTTGTAAATAGGTTAGGGACTAGTATTGGCGAAACATAATGTAGTATTGAAAAGAAATGATAATATTGGTGAAGAGATCTATTTCGATTGACAAGAGAATATGAACAAGTTCACTAAAACCAATGCGTATTCTCTCATTTTAAAGCATGATAAAACGATAAAGAATGATTGTACATTATAAAAGGCTCAGATTTTGTTGTTGGAAAAGAGTAAATAAACTGACAAAAACGCCACCTTTAAAAGACTTTGTCCCTGGGGTCCAACATAAATAGACGAGGATAGCTCATTAGAAACACGTTTGGAAGCTGTATAGCAATATTAACTCAATGGACGTCAATGAAATCTTTGCCATTGCTTCGCTTGAACGGTATTTTTTCCCATCAAGAAGCAGTGTCAAATTAAAACACGAAATTGTTTTTGATCCATTGTTTTGAAAATAACAAAAGTAGCGTGACTCTTAGCACAATAATTCACAAACTAATGAATAGAATATCATGAAATTTTATCAGCTGTCTTTTGAAGGTTAGTACTAACTGAGAGAAAGGTGACTGCAATAAAACTGGCGTCATCTATATGTTAGGCCCGGGACTTTTCAGGCCATGTGTTACGCTTTGGTAATAAAAAGATATAGACACCATTATTTTTCCGGAGAATATAGATTTATTTCTCCCAGCTGATTATATTGGTTTGTAGTGGTAACAGCAAAATTTAACCTAGTTGCAACTTTCCAATAGACAAGATTATGAATAACAGAATGAGTAGTAACAATGTACATGTGTATGGATATAATATGTATTCTACTATATCTAAATGTTCCTGAAATATACGGCAGAACTCATCTTCAGCTTTTCCAAGTTTGTGCAAATGATATTTCGGGGTTGCAAGTCCTGTCAACAGCACTGCTAGTAGTCTGAGGTCCCCGTCGTTGAAAGATAGCAATGTTCTTGCTGCATTTGTCGAGGACGAAGTGAATGTCTTGCCATGATTTTGTCCAGAAATTTTGAAGACCTCTGGATGGTTCTTCCCATTTCTTAATTTCGTGTTTGAGGTGGCTTATCTATAGATGACAACAATCTACTTCAATTATACTAATGCTCGCTGCTTCTTTGGACACTTTTTCGGCATTTTCGCTTCCCTCTATGTATCTCTTAATGGATTAAGATCCACCAAACACTTTATCGCGCCTGCATGAACGTAAACAAGTTCTATCTGCTTTACATTTTCATATAATGCTGCAACACCAGTATATCCTTAAATAAATTTTTAGTAGAATCTCTTCGATATCAAAATTTATTACCCCATTCAGACATTACCATATGTGAGTAGTCACCGTGTGTAGATTCCAGTCTCGTTTAAATTTCCAATAGCTGACGAATGTCAACATTTAAAAATTAAATAAAAATAACATTGAAATGACTCTTTTACCATAAATACAATTTTCTATCTTAGTCCTAACGTCATTGTAGAAGCTATGGAAGCATTCGACAAGTTTCTTACCAGTGAGTACTAGTAGAAAACAAGCTGCTAGATAATATTGTGTTCATTAAGTTCCAAACCTTTCTTTGATATAAACGTTTTGATTGAATTGAAGGATTTTTATTAATTTGGGCGTTTAAAATTCTTTCATGTCATACATTGGCCAACATATACGAAAAATTTAAAAGATTAAATTTTATGATAGTAAACAACTGTTATTTCAACTTTTGACTTTTACAATACAGCCAAACTGATATGTATCCTGAGATTCATCAAGATAACAAAGGTTTAAATTTTATGCAAACTCAGAATATGCCTTCGCATTCGAGCGTTGTGATTATATATAAAACCATTAAATATACGAATTAATATTTGTGAACTTCGCATACCATTTTATCAACAGCTAAATTACCAACCTACAAACTCCCTTCATGCGGTTTAACTAAGCAAACGGAACAAGTAAATTCATTTTCATTAGAATGCTACAAAAATACTAAAACGAAACAATAAGCATTATACGACGCTTCGTGTTTATCAATGTTTAAATAAAATTTCGCGCTATGGCGGCCTTTTATTTTGGGGTACCTCTTCCAATTATAAACCGCCAGCTCCACAGAAATCATGCATTTTAACAAGCGAACTAAAATTAGCACGTACGGGATGTAAATAACCTAAAATCAATTGTAAGTTCCCTATAGAAACCATTATCTCATTGTCTGGTCAACTGAAAGCGCAGTAGTTCATAATCACAAAGGTCAACCAATTTACCTAAAGCCGATCAATTCCACAGTCTGTCTGTACACATACATAGTAAAATGTTTATCTTGGTCATCTATTGTCAAGGGAAGTGAAGTTGAATGTAAACTTGCGGAATCGATTTAAAAACAATGTCGTAAAGGTCATTACTAAATTTGTCAGTGCTTAAATTATTAAATTTCTTAAAATCTGTTCTCGAAGTGAAGCCCTACTAAAATATTAATAGACAGACAGCTCTAAATATGCAACGCAATACTAAAAGCTTCCTGGTGATTATTTTTTAAATCTATTAGAAATTCTGCTTTTCGTAAAACGTATTTGAGAAGATAGTTTCATTATAAAAGGCAACAAAAAGAACAATATTTTTACTCGCGAAAAATGAATACGTAGTCCATTTTGCTCTCAAGCCGCAATAATGTTTCTACTATGTTGTAAGTAGTATTTTTAACTTAGTCCACTTATGTACACTTAGTCACATTAATGTATGCGAATTTTATTAAGAGAAACTCTTTCGTTAAAATAGTCGTAAGATCAATAATACAGCTGACCAAGTGTTAAAAAATGTTAGCTAATTATGCAATTACCAACTGCATTAATTAATAAATGATTAATCGGATTCTAAATTATAAATGACAATTACGTTATGCACACTAAGATATCGTAAGATTACAAGAAATCACAACACTCCATCATATAATAACTTAATTAATAAAATGTGAGTAGTGCTTTGTTACAAGTGCATAGAAATAGAAATGCACCGTCCGATTAGGTACATTACCGCCCATAAGTATGGAAGTTTTGTTCCATACCGTCAACCGGGGTGATTAAGAACCTCTAGGGCTCACTCGATGTCATGGAACATTGTGTGAAATGTTATCTAGGTTTAATCTTGACAAACTTTGATGTTAGCAGGAAAGCAAGCGCATCCTTTATAAGAAAGAAAGGATAATTCTGTGAGTCGCGTGGGTCTCCGGATATTCTTTGGCACAAGGAGCAACAAATTAAGAAGAAAATTGTGCCGCCGACTGAAATAAGCCTTCACAAGTTTCAATGGGACTGCTAATCCCCTTATTTTCCACTTTTTTAATTCAATTTTTTAAAAAGTTAAATTCTGTAAAGTGAAGTTTTAAACAGCTGTACAGTCCTTAGTTCCTTTAAAGTTAGTTTCCTCTTAACTTGAGTTTGGCTTAATGTTTAAGACAGATTTTTTAAACAAAAACTGTTGCGGCCAACTCACGATTTTGTTTATTTCTTATTTTTTTAGGATTGTTTTGCCGTTTAGTTATTAAACATTTTAATTATGTTGACGTTTTACATGTTTATAACGACTGGTTTCAAATATAAAACATACATGGATCCCCTTCTTATCTTTTTTATTTTGTTGTTACCCATTTTTTTAAACAGTTTCCAACACAATAAATCTGTATATTTGAATTCTGTAGGGTGACTAGTAACCATAAACAGTTTCTAATACCTTTTCAAAGAGAAACCAGGTATAGCACTTAGTCGCCCCGACAAACGGAGTAAGTTGTTGCCACAGAAAATAAGTCCTTCCTCCCTTCTGTTGTAACTAAAACTTCTTTAAGATTTATAAATTAATGATTTATAAGTCTATGTTGTATTGAAGATTTAGCACTATTCAACTGATGTCGAAGGAGATGTGGCATAAAGACTTCAAAGCATGGCACATTCTCACCCCGGTTGATGGTATTCGATTTATCTCTAGGATTGCCTAAGAAGCGTTACCTGACACATATTTCTTTCATTGGCGAAAAAATTTGTTTATATCTTGCAATCTTTACATCCTCCTCATTGTCTAGATTTAAAAAATCAACCAGATAGTTTCTGGAATTGCAACGCTGGAAAAAGTTAAGAATCAAACGATACTAGGATTTTCAGTTATGCGAATTCAATGTAAGAGTATTGAGATCAAGAGATTTTATTTACAAATACCTTGTCTACAATTGTTCTAAGAAGCTATAGATTACATAGGCCCACTAATATATTATTTTTTATTATAGCGCAGTCTTAGATGACGCATAACTGCACAAAATCACCTCTAACTTGTGAATTCAATACCACAAAAGACAGGAAATTTTTATTTGTTTAAAATTCCAGACCAGAAAAAGTTGTCACTGTTGTATAAATAATCCTGTGTGATACACAATAGAATACTTAACTTCATTATTTTATTTCATTTTGCTTTAAAAATTAAGAGAGTCCATGTAATGTATTCCATCGAGAGTATACAACAAAGGAGCTTAAAATAGACACGTCTATATGCATGTACTAGAAACCCAATTTGAAAGCGCCTTTAATTCAATTTACTTCCATGAACTTCAAAAGGACTCTTTTTGTAAGCAAATGCATATATATCTTCCTTGCAAAATAACGAAACAGAACTTTCGAAATGTATGCATTTCACGCTTTAAATACTTTCAACTTTCAAAGCAATAAGTTCAAGTTTACTATTATTTAATCTAGGGACGTATTACGTCCATAATAATATGGTCGGAAATGCGCCCGACCATTAAAGAATACCTTCATTTATGCTAAGTGATAATTATACATCTCTGTTCCTTTTGCCTACTATATAATTGTATTACAGCAGAGACTGAACAACTACTTCAAATTTGTACCTTAAAAGCGAGAAATATCCTATAACTTGAAAGCGTAGTTATTGCTTAAAGTTTCAAGGCCTTTGCACTCCAAAGAGTAAGTGCAAGATTACTACGTATTGTATGTAACATAAAGTGAACCGATACTTAGGTGAAATTGTAACAATTGATTGGTTTGTACGGGGGCGGATTGAGATGATTTTCTTTTGAACGTCTCCACCGGAGACGAACCTTCACCATTATACACAACATTGTGGACTTGTTTTTAAAGTCGCCCTTCAATGAAACTACACTGGATCTTCCATTAAAAAGTAAAAAAGTTTGCATTAGCTTTTCATTTAATTAACCATGCCATTAAATTAATGTTTTTGAAAGCTTTCACATTCACCTGTAATATTGCTTATCAAAATTACAGAGCGATATTTCGATTACTTTCAGAAATACATACGGCTACTCAGCAGCTATAACTTTCACGTGTTATCCGTGTTTCACTTTACTAGATGAGGATGAATCAGTAATCATTATCCCTATTATGCAAGCAAACACTTGGAGAGAATGAAATATTTATAAATTTATTTTTCAACAGTTTCCCGAAAAGTTCATACATATCCGCAACGATACTGCGTGGTTAGATCCCCTTTGGAAAAAAACATTTTATTTTGCCAATAATTTATGTATGTACCGACCCCATCTTTGTTATAAAACAAGAAATCGCCGCATATGTTTTTGTAGTTTTGGAAATTGAAGGTCAGATCTGAAGAATATATTGTTCAAAAATATGAAAGAATAGAAAAATTTAAAGCAAAATTACGAATTACGAAATTGGATTAAAACTGTTAAGCTGAAAACTATCTCATATCATTAAACAAGAGACAAAATTATATACGAATACTTTTATAATTAAATGAGTTAGCAAAAACTAAACTTTCCATTTTCCTTTGATCGTGTTTTTGGCCTATCTTGACGCCTTTTATACACATCAGTATAGAACCTATATAACAGTGTCAACTATCATTCACTTTAATTATATCTTAGCTGATACAGTCCTACTTTTACAAAAATTAATGAATCTGCAAGTCTTCTTAAGTTACTTTAACTCATGAAAGGTTCGCCACAAAAAGTTTCATGAAAGTTTGTAATTGCGAGGAGGTAAGACACTTCTGAAAGTCACCCACTTAGACAGACGATACACAATAAGAATCCTTAGTGATAAGTTTCCGCAAATTCCAAGTTCACTCTTTATTCTGGGAGAGCGCGTAAAATCTTTTTAGATTGATAGACTCGGGGAAAACATACATCTTTCTACAGCAGAGATTTGACCATGAATCTACACTACAAATCATGAGAAGGCGAAAGTAAGTAACCACTAAGAACATTATGTCGTAAACTATTCATTGTACTATTTCATGAATACTCGGGAATTAGTTAGTTCCACAAGTTACAAAACTCGTACAAATGTATATTATTCTATCAAGATAGAACACCTTAAGAATTCTATATTAAGATTTAATTAAAAATAAGATAGCATTTAAACTAGCATTTGTTGGCAAGAAGAAAATCCCTTCCAAACAATCACAAATCTACAGGAACTATATAAGGGCTTTCAAATAATTTTTATATTAGAATTTTATATAACAAATAGTTTCCTTTAACTATAGGGAAATACTCTAATCATGTTGTAACCCAGACAAAGTATTTGTTGATATCGTAACATATTAACTATCACTACGAAAGCAAAAGAAACCATGAGTAGTTCTAGCAAACATTGCAAATTGTTTCCAAGAAGGAATATAATGAATATAAGTAGTTTAATAGTCATTCTAACGTACTATGTGTTATATCTAAAATACTTGTCGTAATATGTTTTGTTTAACTATTTGCAAGAGATCACAATTAGCAGGTATCAACTGTATAAAATACATTGTTACCTCTTCGATGTGCTTTTGAGACCTCCCTCTATATCTGACTTTGTATATTGAGGCAAATATACAACTAAATGTTATAAAGATAAACATACTCTAATAGAAACAAGAAGGAAAGTAGCATGGTATTGTATATACCTCCTTGGCCGTAATATATATTTACGGCCATCTACTTTACATGATTTGTAAAACATCAAATTGGCAATTTCTCCGAGAAAAACATATTGGTCCATATTAACGATCACGTATTTATTTTACAGATATGAGGCTGAAAACCGCTATCTCTGTCAACCGAGCAAGGACGACGTTTTCCGCCTTCTAGTCGCATTACACGAGGCGAGGCAAGGAAACAGAGGTCACACGATACACTTCTGCAATCGGAAGCGGCCCGCGTCGGCAATTTTCACGAACATCCGGTTCCTCGGAAAAAGAAAATAATATGCATTTTCTCTTTCCTAATTGGTTATGCGACTGATTAAAATAATAAGCACACTGACGACGAAACCAAAAAGGTACTATTTAAGTAATATGAAAAACCAAGTTATGGAATAAATAAAACTTGCCAGTAATAAAAACAAATCAGTATTTTTTAATTGTACGAATATTGTATTGTAGAGAAAGTAGTGAGTTAAATGTTAAAACGCGAATAGTAAGGGCGGCGTTGTGTGTTGTACCTATTGCTTTCTATCAAGTAATATTACCTATCTAGATTACACAACCAATCTCAACGCAAAGAATGGACTGCTTCCGGCAAATGGTTTATTTAGTTTGTTAGTGTAAGTAGATAAAAGAAAATCACGTACCCCCAGATTGGTATTGAAGATGTTCTTAATATCGCCCCTAGAGCATTCACTTGAAATTCTGTACACAAAGAAATATGTATCAATTATACTTTAAAACCCTCTATAGTATTAATCCCTAAGAAGCTGGAAGTCTATCAAACAAAAATTGAGAAAGCGTGCAGTAATATTAAATTGCAACTGTAATATCGATAAACTATATTCGATTAATTTGTTCCATTATTTTCCGTTGAGAAAATAAATTAATACTAAAAAACTCGAAAAAATGGAAAACATATTACGAACACAAAGTATTTTACACAAAGTTTTTAACACTCCTGTGTGTCTATATACAGGTTTTGCCCTCTGTGTTATGCCAAATATATAATTTAGTTGCTACGAAACCATCCTATCACCTATAGATAGACACGAATAGTTGGTTCAATTTACTCATGGCAGTACTGCATCAAAACACATGCGAATGTTACTTCAATATACTTTACAGTAAAATTGCCAATTGAGGTGAATTTAGTATAAAATTAGCAAATAACGTAATTCGTAAACTCTCCTATTGCTTTATTAATCATATACCTTTGTTACTGTCAGTTTATTGTTGCGCTTCTTTTGGATTAATTTCCTTATATTAGTCTAACACGCGCTTTCACATATCCATAATTACAAAATAATAATCCACTTAAGGAACATACAGGTAGGTGCTTAACCTCACTCATAACTGTAATCTTTGCAACAGTGTATACCTAAATATTTGTTATATTAATTACTACTCACCCAAGCGATACATTCACCACAGCGTCTTAAGACATGTCATAAATCAAATTCCCAAATAAGAAGGAAATATGCAACATACTAAATGTGATAGACAATGGTCAAAATTACACAAAATGATTCACATTTGCCAAATGTACAAAAACCCATTGCTGTTGAACCATAGGGAAACTTAATGAATTAATACTGAGATACTACTTAAATTTTGTGATGTTGCAAACTATTTTTTAGTATGGAACGTGATATTCCAGGACGAATACAACAAAGTGCATAGTATAATATAATGTGCACATAGAAAAGTTAGAAGCAAAACAGAAACAAGTAGAATGAAGGTATAAAACAACGAAGGTAAGCTCGCGATAATTCTGTACCCAGGAACCATATACCTTTTTTAGTTATAACCAATATCGGTAAAGTAGGCAGCTCAATAGCTAATTTATAAGCGTAAGATGGAAACATCCGTCTGATACTCTCAATAGCTCCTCACAAAAATAAATTATCAAACCAATCCTTAGTTTCATGCTATTTCAATTTTTCAGGCTTTAGACTACAAAAAAAACGGGTCATTTTACAATAATAATTCCCACAGAACAAAAATACTGAGAATTTACTTTCTCCTTAATTCTTAATCAATATGTAAAAATCAGCTATTCCAGCAAATTTGATCGAATACATTGCGTGTGAAAGATCGTTTCTCCCACTTATTGTCTAAAAAAAATCAACTTAACAAATTCCAAGATCTCAAGATAAAAAAATTATCTTATTGTTTGAACATTTTTGTGGTTGGTTGTCGTATCTAGAACAATACAATGAAACTTTCACGTTACATTAAACGAAGACTGTATACCCATAGTTTAAATTGTAATGAATTATGTGTCAATTGCGTTAGTATCTATTATGATGTAAAATTATTGTGCACATGTATACCTGTAAGGTTAAAAATAAATATTGCAATTCATATTGTTAATGTTCTGTTGTATCCGTATGACGTGTATTAAAAATTTAAGTGTACATTTCGTAAATTAAAACACGTACAACATAAATGGATATTGTTTTCTATTGAATTGTACGATATCGAACAGGTTGTAGTTGACGTAATATATGGATTTAATAGCAATTGTTTGTATTGCGGCTTGTTACACAGATCACTTTAAACGATATTGGATATACAGTGTTGGATCCTTATTACCACATAACATACTTTTAAAAGAGGTTAATTATATCTAACGTCCAAAAAGAGGATAGCTATGTATGTCTAAACTCAAGAAAGGTTAAATTCATTTCGCTTGAAGCAAATATGTGCAAAGAGTTTTCAATTAAATATTAGAAGAATTCCTAACTGAATATTTCACATTCTGTGAAATCAATCTTGAGGTTTCCTACGAGAAGAATTACAATAGCCTTTGACCGACAGACACAAAAATTCCTTGTTAAAGTGGAATTTATTCAATCAAACTATTGTTGGCCAGCTTAATCAGTTAATAAATTTATAATTCACAGCTTAGTTAATTTAGACCCTCATAAAATCAAAGAAATTGGAAGTCATTATTTGAAGCTAACGGAAGTTACTAATTTAATTAGTTATGCATTTTAAAATACATTGGTCCAGATATTACGGTATATCTGTCCACATTGTTAGATCAAGGTATTAAAAGGGATTTGTGTCCGTGGGGCAAATTGCAAGGTAATTGTCTGGAGAGAGCAGGAGCTGAGGGTTCGAATCCTACCGGATTCTCGAAAAATTTTTAATGGACGAATTTATTGATTTAGATGTTGGTAAAACCAAGGAAATTGGAATTTATTATTTAGTACAAGCAGAAGTTGCATTATTAACTTAATCAGTTATGCACTTGACATTTTAAAATAGTATGTCTATCCAGATATTACGATATATCCACGGATCTTGTTAGATCAAGGTATTAAAAGCGATTCGTACCTACGGCGATCTCCGTGGCGTAAATGGTAACGTACTTGTCCAGAAAGCAGGAGCTGTGGGTTCAAGTCCCGCAGAATACCGTGAATACTTTTAATTTACGAATTAATTAATTTAAATGATGAGCTTAAGGTAATATATATCTCACTATAAGAAATTAAGCGAAGGGAACTGAAAGAAACGAATGTTAAACAGAAAAATCGTTTTTAAATAGATATAACAATAATCGACATATTCACATTCCAACGTTCGCCAATTATAGAAACATCGGCCTAACTTGAATTATTATACAGAACAGCCAAGATAAGAGAGACCCAGTAGCAGAAATACTTACAAAAAAGTGAATTACTAATACATTAAAAGAGATCATGAATGGTTGGCGCATCTTTTACTTTCGAATTTTTAAATGAAATATACACTAGCGTCTATGGAAGTTTGGCTAAGGGGGAAAGTTTTACAATTCTTTAATTTAATAAGCTTTATTGCATTCAACGATTATAATCTTAATAAAAATCTATCTTCAATACATCTCAAACTCAAATAATGAAAGTATTTCGAAGAAAAGATGTAATTAAGCACTTTATGTCTCGGAACAGTCATCTTCATTTACAGCTGATTATTCTAATCTATTAACTAGATAAGTTGTATCGACGGGATCAAGCAGGTAAAGATATTGTATCCCCTACCTTTCTTAGCGCTCGTCTCTCTTTGACGAAAAGAATGTTTAAGGATTTTGTTAACAGTGACTACGAAAAAATAAAACTTTTCATTAGATTTTAAGTTGTTATTTTTAAGAGTAATACATTTATTTCTTTAGTATTAATTGGCCTTCATTTTCAGCACATTCGTAAATTTTTCGGCCACTTTGTATCATTCCGCCTGCACCCGTTGTACATATTAGATATTCTCTCTTGGCTTATATATTCTCTCTTAGCGTTCGCTGTGGGGTAAGGAAAACTCCTACTCTGAGAAGCAACATCCCGGTTTTCGAAGCCGAGACGTCGAGATTATTAACCACACGCTCTAGAAGCTGACCACCAATCCCGTAAATACAGATATAAATAATGATAATAACAGTAACAATAAAGACAGAGAATAATTTGAGGAAATATAACCATAGTTGGTATTAGATGCACCTGTACTTGGTATATTCCATATTTTAGTTCAGTTTCATGCACTAAGAAGATTGTTCAGCAACATGTTTTTATTATTTTTTTATATAACGCGATAGGAAGTGATAAATAGTTTGTTGATAAATTATTGATACGAAAATATATTTTAAAAGAGAATGATCTTTGTTAATCTGTCTGTTAATTAGTTATGACCTGTACGTTATGGTCTGTAAGACTTCACTCATTATTGCCTGAGATGTACTGAATATATTTTACGCATTTTTTGTATATTTGCATTGCATTTGCCGGATTAAATTACATGGTCCCTAGGAACACCTAAGAAACAATTAAAAACAAATAAAAGTAAATTCCAGAAAATTAATATAATATAAGATCGCTTAAGATAATCTTCAGAAATGCATTTATAAAGTTTCTGAGAAATATTCAAACAATTTTAAGAACGGTGCAGTTTTAATTGCAGATAGTATATGGTCGTATAATATATTTTTTTATTTTAATTTTAAATGCACAAACGCATAATAATTATAAACAGTAAGAAAAAGTGATATAAGACTAAATTATTTTTTGTATATTTTCGCCTATATTCCAAATAGAACAGAGCGATATAATTCTTTCGTTTATTACAGACATGCGAGAAGTAAGAATGTATCTTTTTACACGTTTCTGATAATCTTATCGCTTTCACGTCGTTGGAGAGATTATAGGGCTTATAAGTATTATAGAAGATCTTCTTGCGAAACTTATGAAGTAATCCTGGTCCTTCTATCGCATGTAGTATTGATAATAGCATTTTTAGAATCTATAACGGTTTATAACCACAGAGTGGAACATGAGCAACGATCTACGCCAAACTGCTTGTAAGATCCTTCGTTGGCGCATACCTGTCACAGCTCGTATTACACATTTCTACAATGAATATTAAACACACTGCATTAAAATCAATTGGAACAAAACATATTTTCGGCAAATAGAGAGCTTACTAAAATGTGATGATGCAAATATTCTTTGAATAATTGTCTACAGTAGCAGTGAGCGTGTTCATTCCAGGCAAAATCAACATCAATAATTAAGCCTAATTACATTTGTTTTCTTTTTCTAATATTCCTAATCAATTGCATCCTGCTACCACAAGATTTATATTGTAGACATAACACAGGCCAAAAAATATTTTTTTCTCAGATCTGGTTAACTGACATAGGAAGCTAATGCCAAATATAAAACCCATTTTTCCCTGTCACGTCATGTTTTTCTTTTCCATTGCATGTCTTGTTTGTCGAAATTAGGTCTTATGAAGCAATATGTTAAAGCTCTAGATTTAAAAGTTTTCACGAATAATTTACAAAATATGTTGAAACTGGTGCATTTGATACACGTCAAATTAGCACTTTAAAGACGAACCCAAATTTCATCAACTCTATGAGCGAAGCTGATAAAGAAGCCTAGACTTCAGTCACTATGGTCGCGAACAATTTTCTTGGAAACAAAAGAATCTCCAATTACAAGGATCTAGTGAAATCTGTGCTTCAAAAATTTTACCACGTAAAGCTTCATTTTCTTCATAGTTATTTTGATAGGTTTCCCGAAAATTTAGATGCTATAAACGACGAATAAGGTAAGAGATTTAATTAAGACTTAAAAACCATGGAAACTCGATATCAAGGAAAATGGGATCTTCATATGATGGCCGACTAGTGCTGGAGCGTTCAAAAGGAGTGCTAAACCAAAATACACAGCAGAAAGTGCAGCAAACGAAAATTTATTCCCTGATTGTTGTTTGTATTTTCACAAATACGCTTGTAAATTTTTAATGATTATTAAAATAAATACTTATACTATACTCGTGATAAGTAAATAAATGAAATTTTACACTTTGTTTATATCCTATCAGTTCTTAAGTAACAACTTAGCCGCATTAGTGATTCTTCCAAGAGAGTAGTATGACATAGAGTTAAATTTTGGGGTTATACGCAAAAACTAACATGATTTTCGAATTCGGCACTCCCAAATTGGCAAAAAGAGTCTCATACAAAAGTAAGCAAAAATTGTGGTTGGCAATGTAATTAATAAGCTACATACAATCTCCATTCTTTCAATCCTGAGGAGCATCTTCAATAATGTCCATCATTTCTGACAATGCATCTATGTATGAATGAAAGTTTTGCAATACAAAACAAGAAGTTCTTTGCCAACGAGCTCGAATTATTTTCTCTTCAATACACTAAACATGTTTTTGAGAAGATTGTGTTGGAAAATAAAATTGTTTCAAACACTCCAGTTATTTCCTTCTATGCCGAACTACCTCCGCAAATCTGTATGCCATTACATTAATTGATGCATGCCGAAGATTTGCTGAAATAGGTTTAAATTTAGAAGTGTAAATGTTAAGGTTACAATTGCGCAAACTCAACAAATGTCTATACCCTTCAAATACAATATTTAAATTATTACTACAAGCTCTCGGTACGACGTAAGAAAACAGTTCGAGAGTAAAAGGCTATATAGATTTGGTAACCCGAGGGTATTTTCCGCGATATTGTTTGCAAAAGGAAATTTATAATATCCCTTTCTGTTAATTTTCCAACGTACTTACTGTAATGCCAGCGTAATCCCGCTTTCAGACATTAATGAACCTATGCTTTATTAATTAAGAATTTGGATTGGAGCACGGCGTTGAATAATAACGATCAGTGCACAGGTGACACCGATAACGTAGGCTGGAGCAGTGAAGTATGAAATAGTAGATTTTGTTATAGGAAAGTAATTAAGGTTTTTTAAAATATATTCACGTCGGTTGATGAGAGCTTGTCAATATTATTGTTTCCTTTTGTCCATAATTTCCGTCTGGAGCTATAATAATATTATGCAGGTGAGTACCTATATCATTTTTCAATATATTCCACTGAATGCTATTACGGTATACGCATCGGAAACAACTTACGAGCAAATACACTTACCTTTTCTCCACGCTTTTAGTTTTGTTGACCCAAATAAAGCGAATTACAGGTTGAGAATCAATACATTAACTATAGAATAAAAGAAATCCGCTTATATTCAGTAAAACCCTCATTGATCACTAATGGTGAAATATGCAGATGAGCTAACATTAACGCCAAACGACGGGTTACAAAAATTAAATTTATCGCTAGTACAACAATTTATACACATAAACATTATATTGTTATTGGACCAAATGTCTGCATAAAGAATAAAATTTCCTAATATTATCTAAACTTCCGATCAATATAGGCGTGAAGTTTTTCTCCACACAAGTTCCTTGTTTCATTGAGTGCTATACAGAACGCCCACCTAAAATGTTAGTAATTGACCTAATCCACAATTATAGTTGCAAGTGGATTCCGTTGGTACATCTTGATTCTGATGAAGATTATTTACAACTATGCAAGATGTAACATATCACCGTTCTAAATTAGTGCAAGAACGTAAACGTTTGGACAAGCATTGAAGAGAACATAATTTTCTTGTTTAATTTAATTTATTCTTGTAGTTTTAAAGAGAATGCGTTCGAAAAATCAATCAAGTTAAGCAATAATCCCTGAAAAAATAATAGATTTAAATATAAATATCGACTCTAATCAATCTTGTGTAGACTTGAAAAACTTACTAAAAAATGGTACTCTCAATGAAAAAAAATATAATCAATGGCACACGTATCAACCCTATATAATTTATCTTTAACCAAAAAAGAAATGGCAGCAATAAGAATTTTTATGAAATTTATTCCAACCTTCACGTGTTCACTGCATATAAAAATATAGGTACACGTTTGGAGAAAAAAATATATTTATGGGACAGATACTTGCAGCACTTAGGCGAGCGCTCCTTATGTTCGATCAGTATGGTTTTATCGGCCAGGAAGAACCGGTAACTAGATAAAATTTGACGTATTTGTTCGTGTATTCTCGGTAATAGTTCTCATCGAAGTAACTATGAAAGCACGTTTACTTCGCTCAAGTTGACTGAAGCGTAATGCCATAACGAAGGCATCTTGTTATGAAAGGCATTTCGCACATAAAGAACGTTTATTGCTAATTAATTTCTCAAACAAATTTTCGACAAAAAGTAATTTCCTCTCTCAATGATTAAATCCCTTTCACAAAAGTTCTGTCCTTCATTATTGTCTTTAAATAACTTTCTTAACGGTATTTTCTGTTCCGTTCAATTCTTTTTCAATTAATTCTCTTTTAATTATAAAAAATGCTGGCCTAGCAATATCGATAATTTTTTTTATTCAGCTACCGAGCAGCCTTTATAATATTACGTGGTGAAGGGTGGGTATTTAATATCACAAGTCGGTAAAGAAGCAAAGGTATCGAAAAACTGAATATTTACTACTTTTAAAAGAATGCAGGAAACAGCTTAACTTCGCAACGGAAAACGGTTATGGCAAAAGAAAGCAACAATACCTCACAGAACAGTTAAGCGAGGACTCCTCACAACACGGCTAAGAGGAAGAATAGCTACGAAAAGTCCATTGCTGAAATAATAAAATAAGCAAAAGAGACTGAAACGCGTAATTGAACACAAGAATTGGACCCTTGAGCAATGGGTCAAAGTGTTATGGACAGATCAATCCCAATTCCAGAGTTTTGGTTCAAAATGTTATTGATGAGGCCGCAGACTGGAGAAAGAGTGAGTGGTCAAACTGTGGTTCCTGCTGTGAAATATGGAATAAGTAGTGTAATGTTTTGGGGTTATTTTCGTGGTACAGTTGTAGGCGACTTGATAAAAATAGATGACAGCCTGCGAAAGGAGCGTTGTCTGAGAATTTTACAGGAAAGTGTTGTGCCAAATAGGGAAAGACTATGTGACCAAAACTTTATCTTCCAAAAAGATAAAGATCCCAAACATTCACCTCGTTTTTTTTAGAATTTATTTGATGGCACTCGAAGAAGAAGATAAGTTGATACGAATGTTTTGACTACACCGATCTCTAGATCTGTCTTTAATAGAACAAATGTAGAATGAATTGGACCAGAGAATTTAAAAAAGAGGAATTTTCAGGGCACGCGATCTTAGTCAGAAGCTCTAGGTAGTATGGACTGAAATTACAGGCGATGTTTTGGAATCTCTGACAAGAATACCAACAATCTCGAGGTGAGCATATTGACGAAAAATCACTTTCAATTAAGATTTTATATTTTCTGTTTCTTTTAATTACATGAATCTGCCGATGTTCCACTCTCAGATACATGAAGCTCCTTCTGGACTGTTTCATGTCGCATCACTATTATATCACTCATAGCAACGATACCACATGCAGCAGCCTAGAAGAAGCTCCATGCAACTGAGACCGAAACGCCGACAGACTTATGCAATTACGACACGGTGTCAATCCGGAAACCTAATTTCTTTAAAAGAACAAAACGACCGCGGAAGTTTACAACATATTTTCTGTTTCGCTTTCATTGTTAAACATTTTCGCGATATCAAATATCTATTAATAAATATTACTACAAACCAACTGTATATTTCAATTCAAATAAAAAAAGCATCAATTTTAGAGAGTTCTCTATGTATATGGACGGTAGTATATGTATGTACATATATAAATGACATTTATCATAACCAAGAATCCAATTCTACAAAATCGATCTAAAACTGATTTAAAGCATTATTTATTTAATAGAATCGATTATGCTCTCAACTTTGGAGCAAATGAGTGGATGCTAAGAAATAGTATTACTGTCAGTTATTTCTTTCTCACTGTTTTATACCTTGCTTACTGTATTTTGTGTTGGAAGAAGACGAATGCGGACTATTACTAAAGAAGTGTAACATTTTATTACTACAAATCTATGCAACAGATATATTGCTATGCTTATTGTGCCTTACAGCGAAGAATAACTAATAATTTCTTCTACGTCGCTTGCAATAGAAAATTTCTTTCAAGTAGTTTAAGCAATATTATTGCTAAAAAGTTTTATCTGCACGTAATTTTTATAATTATGTATTTGTTAATGATTTCCAAAAAATATAGTGTGACTTCAAAGTATACAAAGTTATAATGAAGACACGACGTGTATCTATATATGTACACTACCGTCCAAATTAGTTCGGACACGCAAATAAATTTTTAAGAAACGAGAAAATATTCACTCATTTTTCCAAAACTTTCCAAAATTTTTATAGTATTTTCTTAATGGCGATTAAGATTAAAGTATAAAAGTAGAAAAAGTAATTCTGACGAAAAATAAACGAAAACATTCCGTTCTTCAAAGAAACTCCCTTTTCTACGAAGAACAGCTCGGTATATTAGTCGATTCCTCTTGGAATATAAACCACGGGTGGCCTACGGAGATACGGCATACTTGTCGGACCTTCCTGTCCAATTCATTCCATAACAACTCGATGAGGTTTAGATCGAGGGTTTGAAGCGACCATATCATTATTTGTAAATTACCATTACCTTGTTCTTCATTTAAGAAATTTTTACATATGACTGCGGAGTGTTTGTGGTGGTTGTCCTAAATGAATACAAAATTTTCGCCGATTAGTCGTTCCCCGATGTTATTGCATTTTCTTTCAACATTTATTAATAACCGTGTTTTCGCAAAATACCTTCTCATATACCGGCATAGGAAAAACAACTGCAAACAAGCATAGAACTTATTCTTTGCTTGACATTTGGCACTATCACAATCCTGCAACATTCTTCGTTCTTCTTACAAAAAGGCGCCTTGATTGTTCGAACACCTTAAACTTTGACTCATCAGTCCATGGCACCCTTTTCCAATCTTCCACTGTCGAATTTCCAATTTTCTATTTGTGACGATGAGGATTATTCTGAAAATTACTATGTTGGGCCATAAAATATAATAGGTTTTCTCTAATCGATATTCTTGAAAGTTTGCCTGTACAATTAGTAAACAATAAACTTCATAAAGGACCTAATCTAAATGTTATTTATATACAAAAGCAATCATATTATCTTTTAGTAGAATTTACAACATTTTACTGGGTGTCCGAACTAATATGGACGGTAGTGTACATTCACACATAATCCATGTAATATACACATATATAGGTATATATGTTATGTATATAGATGGAGGATGTTTTCAGAAATTTGAAGTTAGATAATATATGTATATAAACACACCTGTCATATTATCTACATAATAAACATACTTAGTGATACTAATATAGAAGAAAAAACAGCCATACCTAAATGTCAACGACCCCAATTATTTGGGGAGGAATCGTTATTAAGCCCTATATACATAGGTTGTATCAGACTACCATTAGGTGATATATAAACCAAGACTTTCATTATGCCCCAGCGAAACCATTCCCGCCTGCTAACACATTTTTTACAAAAAGGTCTCATCTATTATATTCACCAAATACATGTATTGACAGTCGCTTATCGACGAATATAAAATATTTCATGAATGTATACAAACACTCCACATACAATGCTTACAAATAGCAGTAAATCCTGTACTGTACTAATTACGTATAGTCAAGCTCTTCATCGTATTTCCAACTTCATGCAAATCCACTTTCTAACAAGAACGTCCAATTCGTCGTGGTAAAAATCAACACACGGATATATGAAAGGTTTATGTTCATCGTAAAAAATTATAAATGTATAATCCAACGAATGTATTTATTTATTGGTAAACAGTTAACTCGATTTATGTTATTTACAGACATCATTTTGAGAAAATTATGTATCACGATTTTAAATGCTAGTGACTTTATATTGCCGATTATATTGCAAATATATTTAAGTATCTTATTTATTATTGAATCAAGTATATATTATATTCGTCACGTAGACCCAAATGAAGAAATTGAATTTTGAGACGACGCACCATTTAGCTGACTATTACGTAAATTCCTTGATATCACAAAATAACGCCTGCAGAATATTTCTCGCGGAATTATGCAATCGTTTGACGGTAAATATGGCTTTTAGAGGTATTCTATTCGAATTTACCATAGTTCATGTTTACTTTGTGCAGTACAAGCTACAAAATTCAGTTAGCAGATGGAATTAAGTTATCTGTAAAGCTTTAAAAATATACAGCTGCTTAGTCGCTTAGTATGATTTCGCTGTACATGGACGTAGAAATTAGCGATCGAAACATTCACGTTAGCTGCAGTTTGCAAGGCCGAAATCTTAATATATGTAGGTCGCTGAAGTGAAATGTGTCTGCAGATATTTTAGAATAATAAAGCCAGTTCTTCATTTACTTTCAACACATCAACCGTTGTAACAGATCTCGCATTACAACCAGGATATATAGAGTTATATAAAAGTTATATATGGAATAGTTTTTAGTCCACGACTGTCGAGGGAAACAACTGTACGTTAATAGAAGTGCAACTTCTTAATGGAAACTCTAGAAAACTCGATATTTACATTACATTCCCGGTTCCTCCAACAAAGTACTAATCTACCTACACATAGAGAACACACTTCTGTGTTCAGATGAGAATGACTCAAGTAATTTTTATTCTCATAGGTAAGCAAAGCTTTCTCTCCTTACAATCCCAGAAGAAATTACATATCTGATTTTAGAAACTAATTTTCTGCCTCATCCTCATGTCATGGCAGAAATTTGAAGTATTAATTTCAATTAATTTAATTTGGTGAATAAATATTATCGCATTAATACAAAAAGAAATAGTCTTTAACTTGAAACACTGGTAGATTTGGATTGAATGTATAATTGTGTTAGGATAAATACAAATTCAAAGTTCTAGAATACCTTGACAGAAAAACGTGATCAAATACTCATTTTAACTGTTTTCCAAGAATTAGCACTGTCGGTAGTCAAAAGTTTCATGGACCCCATACAAGCGCTATCGAGTATGAATAGAGTACCTAGAAAATCATTACGGAGGAAATCAAAGCATCCCCTGTAACAAACAATATCAGTAAGAAATGATTTCTTATACACTTTCCTATCTAACATTTTTAATTGTTGATTGTATTATTTGCCTATTTTGACAAATAATTTAAAGCATTATTTTACCGCCGTGACGCTCTTTACAAGTATTGTGATGTTTGTTGTGTTCTTGATGTGCATAACAGCTGCACGAAACCGGTCACAGTAATTTTAAATATATTCAGATACTGTGAGATATAATACCTTATATATTTCATCCACATACGAGGGGGACCTGAAATGTTTCCCGAATTGGCAAAAGACCATTTTTTGGAATTCTCAAGGTGTAATCCTCATCAACTATCTGCAGAAGGGAAGGACAATCACGGAGCAATACTACAGCGATTTATTGACCCGATTCGATGCAGTGTTGAAGGAGAAACGGCCTCGTTTGCAGCGGAAGAAGTGCTCTTCCACCACGACAATGCACCGACTCAATCATCCCGCATCGTCGTATCGAAATTGAATAAGTGGCGCTACGAATTAGTCTCTCATGCTCTGTATTCACCGGACCTAGCCCCCAACAACTTTTTCCTATTCCCAAACCTGAAAAATGAAGAGGTCATCGTCACCACAGTTGGCTATTTTGCAGACGTCGAAACATCCTGCTTTTCCGACAGCTTGAAGAGACTGGAGTACCATTTGAAAAAGTGTATTAGCCTTCGAGGAGACTACATCGAAAAATAAAAATGAAATACCATACCAATACCGTGTCTTTCTTGTCGATTCCGGAAACATTTCAGGTCGCCCTCGTATTATATGAACTCACACCGAGTCAATAACGTTCCTTTACAAATAACACTACTGCCAGATTCTAGGAGTGATCACGAATTGGCAAACTTCTGCACCAGCTGATTATCCGATAGATATTTTTAGTATTTCCAAAGGAACGATTAGACTAGTTCCGTCATTCAACGTGTATGAATTACGTTTGTGTTCAAATTTTGCTTATTTATATTGATATCAATTTACATTATGATATCTTGCAATAGCGGGACCTACTATGTAGAAAACCTGAAAATTCCGAATGAGTGACTGGAATAGCTGTATGAGTTAGGTGTTAGGTATTATGGTAAGATATCCCTATGAATCTATGTGCAGAAACAATGTTATCAAGAAACATTGTAAATAATGCTATTACAAAACTTAGTTTTGCTGAAATATCTGTTATATCAAAGAAGAAAGGAATATACCAGAAAAGGCAAAAATCAAGGTATTCTTACAGAAAGCATACGCTTAAACACAAGAGGGTATTACGTCAGCATTCAACATCTCTTTGAATAGTGAGAAATATAAATCCATAGAAGCATATTTATTTTCGCTTATTTAATGTATATGCAGTTTCAACATTTTAACGGAAATTCCTATGTGGAGTAGGTGATGTTACCATATATACAACCTTGGCCAATTGTATTAGATACCCTTCACTTTTGCAGATTTGGACCAAATAGTATAGGTATAGAATAAAACAGCAAGAACAAAAATGTATATAATAATAATTTATTTACCAAATGAATTAGAATTCTTAGTATTTAGTGTTGCCTCCAGCTGCTTTTATAACAGTACAGACTTTCTTTGGCACATTTACCACATTGGCACATTCATCTACACACATTTTCTCTCATTCATCAAATATTTTTTGTTTCAGGATGTTTTTATTTTTCCGAATATCTTGCCACTTAAACTTTTAAAATCTGCTACAAATATGCAATGGGAGACAAGCCAGGAGACTACTCCGACCACTCCAATATTCGCACGTTAATATCGCTGAACCAACGTACTGATTGTTGTGATTTATGGCATGGCGCATTGTCTTGTTGGAAATAATATTCCGGTACTTCAGCATCAAATAATTTAATGGCGGACAGCTCTAACATCTCTTCTGACATCTGAGTATAGCTCTGGCTGTTCATGCGGCCCGCGCATACGTAGAGTTTTCCTATGCCAGCTGCTAACCTGCGTCCCCAAACCATGATACTATCTCTACCGAATTTTACGACAATACAATCTGGATAATATCCTTCTCCAGGTCATCGTTGAACGTAATGTGTCGCAGGTCGCTTGAAAAGCTGTAAACGGTAGCTATAAAATTTACCGAGGGTGACCTTTTTTTTATTGTTTTTAAAAAGTATGGGTAATAATTTGAATTATCCACATCTACTACTATTCAAAGTGGTCATACTTACGTGTGTACCTATGTTATATTTCCTCCGAAAATAGCACATTACCCTAGTCCTCGACGGCCCACTTTTATATTCTTTTGTCCATTGAAGGCGTTGTTTCTTGTACACTGCAGTCAACCGAGATTTACTAGCTGTACGTCCGTGTAAACCACTAGCTACTAGACCTTTTCTTAGTGTGGGTGCAGAAACAGAAACTTTATGTCGCTTAAATAATCCGCTAGATAGATCTGATTGGTGGTTTTGTAGGAGCTCGTATAGCTATCCTCTCTATAATGTGATCTTCTCTTACCATTGTACGGCGTTTTCAGCTGTCTTTTTTTACGATTTGTTACCAGTCCACTACTTTTATATCGTTGCAGCATGGTACAAACCGCACATCGCTAACATTTCGTTACTCCCGCTATAGCGGCTAAAGTCTTAGCTTGTGACTGAAGTAGGACTGTTTGACTGTGTTTTAGTTCGGTTAGTTCTCCAATTCTTGGCATTGCTTCACTATTTTAAGCTTAAACATCAAGAATGGGAATATCACCCACAAAATATCCTGGTTATAAGCTCTTAATACACACCGCTCTGTTATCGCGTCGCCAATACACTGACATTTAAAATTCAAACATTGCTCCCTCCTTAACTATTGTCACAAAGTAAGGAACTACCTCTTAAAACTCCCATTAAATATGCAAATTAACCATAATTTCGGTGCCCATTTTCTTGGAAATATAATAGTACGTATAATACTGGCGCTTTATGAGGGTGTCTAATACCATTAGCTAAGGTTGTATATATGTCAAACGAAATGGTCCATAATAACAAATTCAATGTGTTATTCTTAAAAAATGGGGCTTCACATTTTTTGATCATTTATTTAATCACTACTATTTTTATATTAAGGTATATGAAACGCAAAATAATCAATTGAGTGTAAGCGCGAAAATAACAAAAATATTATCAAGTACGATAGTTGTACTCAAAGTTACAAATATAACCAAACAATGTATCCAAAACGATTAATTGTAAAGTATACTTCCGTTGATTTCAGGTACCTTATCTAACTTTGTATAAATCTTATGTAGAAAAGATAACCTTTATTAAACCTTCCTACAAAACAATCTAAAGAATCAGATTATACGAAGACACCACAAGCAAGAATTTACTTATTATTACTGGGAAGACATATATATAAATTACAACTACACAAAAAGGATAACAGCTAGTTGGACATATACGAAGCAGCACTGTCACCGCATCTAACCTCTTTGAATAGCATACTTTCGAACACTTCCTCAGATGGAACTTTAATTTCAATTTTTTTTTCAAAATATGGTGCATCTGAAATTTAAAAAAATTAAATACAAATTTGTGTCAAATGAAACACAAAATCTGCTACTTACACATACTATGATTTGTAAGGGGAATACATTGTACTCTTCTTTCGAAATGTTTCAAAAAATTGCACACATTATTATCAGGTTCACGATTGATGTGCGAGGTGACGTTTATCTGTAGGCCGCACATTTCTATAATAAAGTAAAATATAACATTCAAGCTTTGGACTTGACATGATTACCATTCGGTATTCAGTAGAAGACTAATTAAAAGCATATTCGCTTTCATCAATACTATTTAATACTCACCATCGTTTAAATTATTAATGGTGTATTCGTGTTCTCCGGTAGTATTCTTAACGACTACGATTTCATAGGGGTCCGTCACGTATTCCTTATCAGGATCTGGACCTGTTAACACAACCAACAATTTATTATTCAATATGTTATTGGTCTTTTAACGAATTAAAACAAATTTATAATTCACTCAGTTATCCAAATTATTGACGTTCACATAGCAAGGAGAGTCGATAATGGTATACGTGCAATTTTCTTAGTCGCCGTTTTGATTTCGCCTAATAAGGTCCACTTCCACTTGTCAGATACTATAAATAAACAAAATCCGCCACTAGACAGCAGAAAACTCTCAGCAACTCCACCAACGACCACTTCACAGCCTTCGTGCTACATTTGGTGGCATGTTGGGTCCATATTTTTTCGAAGAAGGTGGACTAGCGGTCGAGTCTCTAGTGTCACGTGATCGAGATCTTCCTCCGACCCAAGCTAAACCAGCTTGTTGGGGACCATATATATAATAAAAACGAAGCCACAGCTTACACTGCGTGGCATTCTCTAGCAATTTTGAAAATTGTTGCCTAGATGTCTTCTTTTTTAGCAAGTTCACATCGCCTGCGTTCCAAAGTCACTCAATTTGTTATATTGCGGTTTTTTCTTTGGGTATGCTTAACGGAACAAATGCACAAATATCGCCCCACAACTCCGCAAGCACTCAAGGAGATAATCACCAGGGCAGTGGTTGCCATTCCACCGGAAATGGCTACAAGAGCTATTGACATTTTCCGGGAAATGCTTCGTCAATGTATCAATAATGGAGGACGCCATTTACTAGACATACTTTTTACAACCAACCAGTGTAAAATGGCATAGTATAACAAATAACAATACTTTTTCATCATTTATATAGGGTGTCTTTGAAATAAAATGATAAAGTACGAAAAATGGAAAGGTGTAATTATATAGTGCCTAAATCCAAAAAATTTTGAGACAATTGCGATGCGAACGTCAGAATTAAGAAGACCCAAGGAAATTGTAATATGCGCCGCTTATGGATCTAGAATGTGTATATATAATACATCCATCCAAACAATGTTATAAAAGCTACAAGATAACACTGCCTACCAGCTGTGAATAATAAAGATATATAATTTTTTTCTCGGATCTGCGAAAGAATTTTCTGGATCCTTATTTTACATTACTTTATTATTCATAAATTCTATTTATTATGTTATCCATGTGTTATCTAATCGTTAGTAAATTATAGTCCTAAGTTTCTCATTCAGCATGTTTGTTTATTCGCTTTTACTGATCTAACAAACAAATTTGAATATGTTTGTTCCTGTAACGTTTTACATTGTTGTGCTTCACTTCATGTAACTATATTTAGAAATGGGCTATGTTATTTAGTTAGATAAGTACCAGACAATATATAATAGAAATTTGTAGATTCCTGCAGTTTGTGGAACTAAATCGTATTAATAACAATATTTTCTGTTGAGTTGTTAAATAAAATATAAAACCTATCACAGTGTTTCTCTGCTTGTATCCACAACAGGGTGCTTAAGGACATCAATGGCTGTCTACCATGAATTCCATAGGTGTGCAGGAATTGTGCGCTATCCCCTTCGTGTCACCCTAATTACCTTAGATAACATAACAGTTGTAGATATCATCCGAAAATGCAAAGTTAGATAAAAAAGGGCGTCGCGAAACTAGTTCATCCAGAACATGTCTAAGAAGCAAAATTGACGTAAGTGCTTGTATCGAATTTTTAATTAAATGTGAAACGTTTCTATAAAAACGTAATGTTTTTATTTAAATATAATCCCAGATTTTTATGCAATTGGTTGGAGTAGGATTTATCTGAAGCTGATACGCATCTGCAAATACACAAAGCTACGGTAGATCCTGAATGATATTTGATTGGTCTCGCAAAAGTAAAAGAAAGTGTAAAGGTGTTATTTACAATATTCGAGAACTGAAGGTAATTTAGAAGTGTAAACGTTAAAGTAAAGAGCTCAATGTGGCACCTTATAAACGGTGTTTTTTATGGAAGTGTAGAACTTTGAAATGGAATAAAATAAAGATGAATTTTTTAATTCGACATGAAATTTACTTTATTCGAAAGATAATCTTCTGGCATTATAATTTAAATATGACTTTCGGCATATGACCGCCACAGCTGGCTCGGACGTAATCTAATCTGAAGTTTCGATGGCTTTTTCCAACATTTGTGGCCGTATATCGGCAATAACGCGGCGAATGTTGTGCTCCAAGTGGTCAATCGTTTCGGACTTATCGGCGTAGACTTGCGACTTCACATATCCCCACAGAGAGTAGTCTAGCGGAGCCAAATCGCACGATCTTGGAGGCCAATTCATGGGTCCGAAACGTGAAACTATGCGGTTACCAAATGTTTGCTTCAATAAATCAATTATGGCACGAGCTGTGTAACATGTTGCGCCGTCTTGTTGAAACCACAGCTCCTGTACATCATGGTTGTTCAATTGATGAACGAAAAAGTCGGTAATCATAGCGATCACCATTGACTGTAACGTTCTGACCAACATCGTTTTTAAAAAAGTACGGCCGAATGATTCCACCAGCCCATAAAGCACACCAAACAGTTACGTTTTTCTGGATGTAACGGTGTCTCAACATACACTTGAGCATTACCATCACTCCAAATACGGCAGTTTTGTTTATTGACGTATCCATTCAAACAAAAGTGACCTTCATCGCTAAACAAAATTCGCTTATAAAAATCGGGATCAACGGCAATCTTGTTTTGGGCCCATTCACCGGCCTTGCTAGGTGATCGTGTGGCTTCAATTCTTGCACGAGTTGGATTTTGTAAGCACACAAACCAAGATCCTTCCGCAAAATCTTCCATAAAGTGGATGGACACATATCCAATTTCTGTGCACGATGGCGGATAGACTCATTCAGGTCTTCCTCTATGCTACGCTCTACAGCAGCAATGACTTCTTCTGTATGCACTGTACGACGTCTCTGTTGATGCGTATTATCATTTAGAGTAAACGTGGTGCGAAAATGTTCCGTAGTTAATCCAATTAATTGCTCTGATGGACGATTATGTTGACCGTAAAATGGACGTAGTGCTCGATACGTATTTCGAACAGAACCATGATTTTTAAAATAAATTTGCACAATTTGGAAGCGTTGTTCAGGGTTCAGTCTATTCATGTTGAAATGCCAAACCAAACTAAACATTAATCACTTGACAGCTGACAAAATGGCCGCCAGTTAAAAAAGTGTTGCCAACTTGAAGTTTTATACCTCTATAAAAAACATCCTTTAGTTATATACTCAGCAACAGCGAATAAATATGCAAGTAAATAGTGATCAATCTCTTTACAAATTTATAGTTGATATCGCGGTTTTATTTCCATTTCAATTCAGATTTTGATGTAATTATAGTTGCATTATCAACCATCCTCAGAGAAACTGGAAGCATAAACATTACAATACTTATTCTACTTGATTCCATACGTACCTTCGAAACCATCCATTTTGGACTCTCTGTTCTCGATCCTGAAATGAGATGGTGTGTCCAATTCAACTGCATGATCTTTCAAATCCTATTTCGAAAATAGTATGTGAGTAGCTGGATACAGGAATGGGATCAGATGACAAAACCTTCACAGCTACTCACATACTATTTTCGAAATAGGATTTGAAAGATCATGCAGTTGAATTGGACACACCATCTCATTTCAGGATCGAGAACAGAGAGTCCAAAATGGATGGTTTCGAAGGTACGTATGGAATCAAGTAGAATAAGTATTGTAATGTATATGCTTCCAGTTTCTCTGAGGATGGTTGATAATGCAACTATAATTACATCAAAATCTGAATTGAAATGGAAATAAAACCGCGACATCAACTATAAATTTGTAAAGAGATTGATCACTATTTACTTGCATACTTATTCGCTGTTGCTGAGTTTGTTATTATTTGAGCTAAAAACTTTAAAAACTACGAACTATGCTTTGCCATTTTGTTTCATACTTAAATTTGCTTTCGGAACATGTAATATGGTGAACGTTTAATTTTAAAATTGTAGCTTATATAAATTTTAGTCCAGAAAAGAACTTCTATGAAGTCCCTAATTTCATGGATCTAGTAGTTCTATTAGTAAGAAAAAAATGAAGGTGGTTACTTACTGGGAAGTGATTGCCATTCCTTCGGAGCTTCCGTATTTGCGAGGTTTCCGGGAAATTCTATGTCTATGGCCAAAAATATAACAATTTTTAATACATAATTTACATTGTATAACCGCTATTATTGGTTTATTACCTGGAATACAGTCTGAAGTTTGACTTCCGCTGATTACGAACCTTCCACCTTGTTTGCTACTTGCTTTATTATATACAATCGTGATGTTATTACTGTAGAAGTCTATTTCCACAACTGTAATGCAAGGTAAAACGTATTTAGTCCAATCCTTTCTAATATACTGGGGTGCCTCTTTCCAACGGTACAGCCCTATATTTTTGTTGGACTGTTTAATTAAGATCGACGTGTTTAAATATTTAATTTAATTATTTAGAAGATGTTTGAAATTTTTTTATACGCTTAGCAACTTTGGCGCTTCCGATTTTGCCGCAAATATCACCAAATTTTACATGCCAAACGGAACGCCCTATGTGTCTTTATATTTTTGGATTCTGCAGAAGCTAGAGAACATGTTCTCTGTTAGCTCTTGTTCTTAGGGTTACTACCAATTTCAATTTCTACTTCTCAATCAAGTGCAATGACCAATATCTGTTGAACTAAGTAATGCTAATAAAATATGAACATTGTATTTTTTTGTTTTTTTTTTACAACTACCATGGCAGCAGAAAATTTGAGGGAGAGAACAAAGCCGATTTCTTTAAATGTAACATCATGGGTTAATGTCAGACAAAACATAAATTCCTACGAATTCTAATAATACCAGACACTTTGTATGTGCATTAGTTTTTTAAAGTAACCTTAAATCATAAATACACCGATAGTAAATCACCTGTAATTTTCATTGGGTCGCGATTTAAATCAGGAAAAGAAAGGTTTTAATAAAAAGACTGGAACATGCAAACAATAGGTATAGGTAACGAATAAAGGACAAAATTACAAGAAATGTTCAATGCATTATCTACGGTTATTTTGACTTCAATATATTCATCATTTCAAGTATTTCTGGAGTGATTTCTACTATGCATGCTCATATTCTTTTTAAGTCTTCATAAATCAAGAGAAGTAAAGTCAAGAGACTTAGCGGCCCCCTTAACTGCTCCATTTGTCGCGCTGGTGGCTCAGTTTCGGTTCGAACCCCAGGGTTGTTTCTCAGGGTTGATGTCTTTCTGCGATTTTCCTCACTCTATGGCGAATGCTGAGAATGAATATCTTCTTAAGGTGCTCCAGGAACGCAGGCGTAATAATAACTTATGGCCAGCCAATGCCCCCTGTAATTGGCGAAAAGCTGTTGGGGGATGCGAAGGCATGAATTATCATTGTTATTATTATTATCATCATTTGTTTCAATCCACAGATTTTTAAATAATGAATTACTTGTACTCCATATTCATAGCAAGCGTATAAATAGCGCTCGGATGTTAAGAGAACAACATAAAATATTTTTCCTCTAATCGTGATGTCAATTATACCGAGCCATACATTAAACCCAAACGATATCTGGAAATTTCCCTCTCATGCGATTCAGTAATATGCAAAGTTTCGGTTAAAATTAAAAACGAGTTTCTTAAGAAAGACTGTGTACTTTCTGGTGCTATAGCGGCTATAAAAAAAACAAAAGGGAAATACATTTCCATTTTTCTACTATACCCAATCCAGCGGGAATGGCTTTAGAATTATCACAGCACTTTACAATCAAAGGTAAATAATTCTTCGATAACGCTGGCAACAAAAATCAATAGAAAACATATTTACCACCGGAAGTGGTGGAAGGTTACCAGATATATTAAACCTTATATATATATATATATATATTATAAGCATATATATTAAACCTTATATATATATATATATATATATATATATATATATATATATATGTTGCGACGATATTTTCGCAGATGTGGAATAATATTCCCTGGTGTCTGGCCGCATGCAGCACAAGCATTATTAATTGACACCTGCAGAGATAGCTGAAACTTTTAATACCATTTTTTTTGTAAACGTTTCCTTTTGGCCACAAAGTTCGCTTTTAAGATTTCTTCATTCTCACTGTCATGGGAAACACCTTAAGCAATGTTGTAGGAAAACAAATTAGCATTTCTATCGAAGACAATACCATCAAATTTTCACATTTAGGTGTGTAATTCTATTTTAGTGTTACAATTTTGTGTAACTTGTACAATCGTGATTAATTTTTGTGTTTCTGTATTTTTTCGTCGTTTTCTTATTATTTTATTCACACACAATCATTGTTAATTCAACTAATATACCGATATGTACTGTTGCTCTCTGTAAAATACTAACATGAAATGCCAACATCCATACACCAAACAAGAGGCACGTTAATGGAAATGCATTACGAAGGTTGAATCAATCTCTTCGTAAAACGGATTCTTTTGATACAGGAAGTGCTAATGCTGAACAAAGAGCACAATACAAGCAGAAAAACAAATTCTAGAGGCAGTACAGGATACTACCAAGTACCTGACATTTAGTTTCACCGTTAACCGATACCAGTAATAAGTTGACGAAAAAGTTTCCTCGATAACATGTTTCAAGTTCGGCCGCTCTATGAAAACGATAACACATTTCTATTAAATCCTTACAATAGCATCTTAAATTCAAGAAGATGACGACTTTATAAGACGTGTTCTTCCAAGCGACGAGTTTACGTTTATTAGGAATTGTGTATTAAATAAAAGTTTTACCATTGGGCAGACGAAAATTTGCATGATTTTGAGAAATATGGTCACGAAAGAACGGAACTTTATCTACCAAATCATCTTGATGCCGATGGGTACCTCAATGAATTGGAACAAGTTATTGACGAGATGCTGTTGAGTATACGTCATACCATGATTTACGTGCATACTGTAGTTCCTACTCGCTTCGCTGGTAATGTAAGCGAGAGTGATTAGATGAATACTTCCCAAGCAAATGGATTGCGGTCGCGAGATATCCCGATCTCGGTTCTTCTTTATATGAGATTTCATTAAAGAGAAAATTTATGCAAGACAGCCTCAAGAAACTGACGATGTTGGAAACAGAATAAATGCGACAGTATTACAAAAAGACCTGAGCAGATAGTACAAACGATATATTGTAGATTGTAACTATGCTGAAAAACAGACGGATTTCAATTAAAAAAATTGCTTAGGTAATAATTCAAAAATGAATTCATAATTATTATAAAATACAATGAAATTTAATATGTTTCAAATATGCATTATTTTAACAATCAATAATTTCAACAGCAAATCACATTTCGTGTAATGCGTAGCATTTAAAACGAAAACTTGATTCATTTGCTACCACTAATTAGGAGTAAAATGTTTTAAATTCAAGGATTATTGTAGAACCTACAGCACTATGCGAGTACAATATTTTAAGATCAAAATTTTCAATTCGGAATCAAATAATATAGCACGATATTCGGGCTCATTTAGTGTATGTGTAATTGATTACCGTACATATACTGTTTTGAAATACTTAGTGCAAACTAAGGAATAACATAAGTAAAAGTTAATGAAATTTGCTTTTGATTATTTATTTGTTTTCTTAACTGAAAACCATTATCATTTAAGATGCCACCCTAGTAAAACATTTGCATACACCTCAAATATTGTGCTTCATTGTGCATGTCTTAACTTTCAATATTTTTTTGCTATATTACTCTTAGTTTTTAATTTGATAGAAGTATAAAGAAAACCATATTTACCGTCTGTATCGCAATACTTCCTGTTGTTTATCACTAAATCGCCATCTCGACAAGTTATACTAGGAAATTTTAAAGTTAGTTGACACGAGCCCTAAAATAAAAGAAATAAGTATAAACAATAGTACTCCATAGCTGTTCACCGATCATTTGCAATTCATTTATAAATCAGGATAACTGACCAATGTTAGACATTTTTGGAATTAAAAATCAAATACCTACAACCGCTTTATTTATCTTCAAACTTGGCTTTGTTGTTAGTGTGTCAAACTAATAAGAGAATAAGTGACATTCATTGTGGTTTAAAGTAGTAAGTACTATATTCCCAACATTCATTAAATATAACAAGAATATAGTTTGGAATATTCAATAATTAAAAGGTAAGTATTTTTAGTTATGGTCAATCGGATTGAAATTACAAAACAAATGAAAATAGTAATATTCTGTATTATTATTAATTCAAGAAAGAAAAATGATTTTGAAAAAGTGCGTAAACAGTTGTCTAGTTTAACCGTAAAAGAATTATTAAGTACAAAAGCTGAACTGTTTTGGCACTAGACTAGGGTCTTTAGAATTTCTGCCAATCCAATATAAGTACCGCACAAATTAGACAAAAGTATTTCATATTATTTGAAACATAAAGCACTTGGGTATTCGAAACATTGTAGTGTACTGAGGTACTTGTGTTTTATTCTACGATACCGCCGTTCGTACAAACTATCTGTGATAATATATCTTTATTTTTGTTTGTATAAGGTTGTATTGTATAAATACTTACAGGTTCATTTTTGTAAATGACGAAACTACAAGTGTTATCCACTAAGCTGACATAATTTAAATCTATCTGAAACGACTTCTCCCTATATTCTTCAATACATGGTGAAGGTGCGGTTGTTATGTCTGGCTCTGTACTTGTGTACTCTGTAGAAGGTACCTCAGTTGTAACAAAAATAGTAGTTGGAATTGGAGTAGTAGGTTGTTCTGTGGTGAATATAGTGGTGAATATAGTGGTAAATACAGTGGTAACAGGAGAAGTTATGGTAGTTGTAGGTATTGTTGTAGGAGGCGTTGTTGGATGCGGAGTAGTAAGAGGTTCTTCGGTGGTTGTAGTAACAGGATAAGTTACAGTGCTTGGCGGTAACGTTGGAGGCTGAGTAGTAACAGGTTTCTTGGTAGTAGGCGTAGTTGTAATTGGATAAGTTATAGTAGTTGGTGGTACTGTTGGAGCTCGAGTAGTAAGTGGTTTTTCGGTAGTGGGATCAGGATGTTCGCATGGCATTTGAACAAACCATGCTTTAAAACCTCTGCAGGAAATTCTGTCATCCGTTACGAATAGAAAATCTTCAAACGTACCATTTGCAAAGGTTAATATCGCTGAAACAGGAAACATAATAATCAAACTTCAGAAGCTAACATTTAACCAGAACCTAGGAAATAGGTTCGTTTACAAAACAAATTTATATCATTTTAAACACTCTAACATCAAATTTTTTAACCAGATAATCCGAGGCCCTGAAAACAAAATCTATTTAACTCTCTACAGAGATGAAGGAAATGTTACGCTCCAATGGATGTTTAATTGCATTTGATTATTCAATACGATTACATTTCCAATTCAATTTCGGCGTGACTGATGAACAGCCTTCAATAACTCGATAACGAATTCACCCCCAGCAACAAGTTCAACGTAAATAGACCGCTTCCTGTGGAATATTTTGTCTAGCGATGACTCAAAACGATTCCATTTCTAATAATACAAAATTTCTATAGGATTATGTCGATATGTTATAGTAGAGGGCACATCGCATTCTGCAATTTGTATTTCACTACTTTTAGCTCAAATAATAAAACAGTTTCAAAGGTTAAATTAAAAAGCGCAGCCTAATGAAGTGCTTGTCCTAGACCTGGATTTTTGAATACCTCTTCGATGTAAAGGGTAGAAGGAGAAAGGGTAATCATTTTTTTCGATCTAAATGTTCTAGATATATAGAATACTTAAGTTTTGAGGAGACTCAGCTAACAGCTGACCCTGCTTACCAAATAAATATTTATTTTGAAACAAATATTCAGTCAATCTAAGTGGCAACTGAGAAATTACATGGTGTTTATTGCATTAGAAAAATCTAGAGGTCTAATTGGCAGCAAAAATGGAAAAGACTATAGCAATGGAAATTCTCAAAAAGTAGATTTTGTACTACAATTCTTTATGCAGGATATGCAAATACTTAAGGTAAAGTTAGCCAGTTATCACAACGATGACACGGTAAGAATTCTTAAAATGTATAGAGAGAACGTGCACTAAAATATTTGGTGATACTCTCAGAGATAATGGTTACATAGATTTTGGCTCTTACAAATCAATTTAGTCACTTATGTAGATATCACCAAAAGGTGCTATATATATATATTGGAGGATATTATAAAATTATATCTAGAGATGCATTTATACATATATCTATACATAGAATAATATTCCCGGGTTTCTGGCCGCGTGTGCTATTGGTCCCGAGAGGGAACGTTTCGACTATGTCGATGTTCACTCATCTTCTTCTGGACGCTCTCGTTCGGCTAGCAATCGGATATATAGCATATCTACATTAAAACATTCAATAAAAAATCATATTTGGTATGTGATATTAATTTTTGTAATAACTCATATGTCCCAAAGAACAAATTCGAAGTGGTTTAAAATATCGAAATGCGTCTACATTATATCTTCAGGTGTAAGTATAGTTTTAGCAACTTAAATTAAGCATTGCAACCTTGAACAGCATTTAATATGTTTTCCTTAATAATTTACTTTTACAACAAGCACCTATTAATTGCAGACTTATAGTTCTTACTTATAATAAATTAGTGCATACAGCTAAAAACATTAGTGTTATTTATTTTCGAAGTTCATTACGTCTTTATGTTAATGTATTTTTATTCTTCTAATCGCAACTACTTCATTATGTGTACGAAGAGTGTATGTGATAGACAAATATAACAGAAAACCTTCTTAACATTAACATGTTATGCAGTATGAGAATTAACTCTTCTTTATTAATTCTCAACCGAGTTACCAACTAACTCGGTTGACAATATTAGTCGGTAACTCGATTGACAATGAGAGTCTATTTGCTCTTGAGACGATACTTTCCGAAAAAGTTATTGTGTGGTGTGGAGTTTACTGCGATACTTGCAAACGTAAAGATTGGCACATAGAAATACAGTAGAGAGATATCCTTGTCAGTTCATGCAAATTAAATTAAAGAAGGCTCCTTAAAAACAGCACGTTAGAAGCGATAACTTGTACTAAAATATTAAAAATCAAGAGAAATATTAAGACCTTATAAAATTTATAAAATTAAAACATCTTACGGGGAAGAAATTTGCCATTTAGGATATAAAAAGGAAAACTTTTGTAAAATCGGCATTAGCCTTCGCGTTCCTGCATACAAATAATTAAATGGTGTATTAATTATAAGTAAATATTATTTTAGCCATCAGCAGCATATAAATATCGTACCTTATAGCATAACAAAATTGAACATATCTCTCTAAGAGGAGCGAATTAGAATAGTATAAAGCTTTGGTTTGCACTTGATAACTTCCAATGAAAACAAAAACGTCCTACCATACTGTGATAGTTTTTATAGTCAGCAGTACAGTCCATATACAAACACTCGACAAAAAGTATTTGTTCAGAGAAACAAAATAAACAGCTAAGTTTTTAATTATATTTCACGGTTACGTGCGATTATCCTTATACTTTCAGAATTCATAATTACAGAAATCTTTATATAGAAACTATAATATTATGTAACAAAAAAAATTGCCATCGCTCAAGGTAATAATGATTTCCACTGCGCAACAAAACACGTCCAATATGAAGGAAGAGGCGAGAATCTTACGCGAAGAATTCGATTCGTATTTGATATTAAAACAAAAAACCTTAATTGCCTGTTACCTAGGAGGTGTGGAATTATTATGAGGGCGGAAACGTCACTGGTGGAAATATCTTTCACCCCTGCATATTTTAATTTGAACACGTCGTATACGATGTAATATTTGGCCGTATGTCCCAAAATAAAGTATCATATCAGCCTTGCAAATCGCTTACAGCAATTCTCTGCCTCTAAGTCGAAACTCCATTTCCCAGTGCATTTTCAATCCTCGATCTCCATATTAAAATATCAAGAATAGCGTGCCAAAATACACGTCTATTACCGTTAAATATAGGTAAATAAAGATAACACCATGAAATAAACAAGTATAACTACACCAATAATATCCCCAATTTAATAACTTACTCCCATCTAACAATGTTATTTTACTCTGTTTGCAATTCTATAATGCTCTCTTATTCTTTTGAGGATAATATTTCATCAGGTCTTTGGTACCGTTTCCTTGATATTGAAAAAAAGTTGGTACAGTATAGTTGCATATATGTACCCATACTATTGAGAAAGAACTCAAATATTTTATTGGTACAAAGTTTCCAAGAAGGACGAGAAAGCATTGAATATCCGCCACGCTTGAATATGTTGGAGTAATGAAATGAAAATTAGGGCAATACTATTTTGGGACATGAAAGATACTTCACGCACTTTCGATTGGAACATATGCTCCCAGATGTAGAAGAGGTTAAACTTGAATTTCAAAATATCCATAATAACGCTCTACCGCCTAATGCTGTACTAATTTCAGGCATACAGACAAAAATATGTACAAAGTCCTTCTCCAGATTTCTCGTCTTATAACTTCCATTCCTTAAACAATCGTGGCTGATCTTTTATTTCGAAGGCATTCAAAAGTACATTCCGATTTTGAAGAGGCATACGAAAATTAATGTACATAACTGAGATATTATCTGAATTAATCTCATTACACATAATTTTAACTTAATACAGATAAAAGTATACTCACAGAATGTATTATATAATTGGTGACCGCAATATCTCTTCCCGTTCCCTAAGAGAACATAATCTTTGGTACACTGGTAGCTGTGCTGTATCAAGAAATCCAATATAATCAGCTTCACAGAGCAATACCCTGGCGACTTTATAAATCTGTAGAGTAAATAGAGATCTGTAGTTAATAGGTAAATTTTACACTAGCATCTTCAAAGTATTTTAAGTAGAGTTTAATTAATTTCATATTTCTTTTTAATAAACATTAAAATTGTAGTTTAAGTCGCTACGTAATTAAGCTATCCAGTTGTTTGCAAAATAAATATTTATACACACTTGTGTACTCTTATGTATCTTATCTCGCATTGACAAAGTATATGAAAGTATTTATTGTATTGCCCCTCCAGAACGTACTTGCAAACACATCATATAATTATGTGTCAGGAAGGAAATTATAATCTCTACCCTTCAACACATGTAAATACATATTTATGGTATTTAACTAACAGCCAGTACACACCAGTAAATGTATATACCAGGTGTTCCAAATTATCGGAGACTACTGTTAATATTTTTATATTCAATTTTATTTTAAAAAACAATTGGACCTTACGCTTTAAAACAATAGATAAATATTTTTTAAATGAAATATTCTATAACAACGACATACTTTTGTATGCTGAAAGAAATAGTATCAAAGAAAAATGCAGAAGAGGTATGTCTGCTTTTGAGTATAATTCCGAATAACATGCAGTGAATTAATGACTTAAAAGGATTCCAGCTGAAAGTTCACATTTCACTGCATTGAAAATGGACCTCACTTTTTTTTCAGAAGACTAATTTAAACTATTTACCACCACCACATTAACCAATTTAATACGGGGTATTTCTAGGCTACGTTTATAGGTTTATGAATCTTATTTAACGATACTCACTATATCTGGATTAAAAGTTGCTATAACGGACTGAAAATACTGATGAGCGTAAAATTCAGATATGAAAATCTATTATATACCATTTAAAAAAATAATGTAATAAAAGTAATGAATGCGTTGCAAAAACTTGTATATACTTCAAATTACAGTCTGACAATTAAATAACAGAACCTTTTAGATATAAAATAAAATACACGTTATGTTATTGTTGAACAACTTTTTTTATTCGAAATATGTTCCTGTAGACTCGTATGGCACAGATAACTAATGTATGCATCGATTTTTTGAAGTCTGGTTGTGGGATGTTCTTCAGCGCCCATGTCACGGCTGCTTGAATGGCTGGAAGGCTATCATGAAAATGTCCTTTTATTGGAGCTTTTAGTTTTGGAAACAGAAAATAATCGCACGGTGATGAAATAAATTTGTTTTTTAGTCAAAAACTCACGAACTTTGAGAGCATTTGTGAGGTGGAGCGTTATCATGCAATAAAAACAATTGTTTTCCTGCTGGATATTCGGACAATTGTCGACCATAAACGATTGAAATCTCCTAGATAGTATTGTCCATTAAGAGTTTCCTTTTCCGGGAAAAATTCCCTGTCGACAATCCTTTTCGAATAATAAAAAGTAATCAGCATTGTCTTGATTCTTTACTTCTGAAAGGGCAATTTTTGTAGCTTTAACTCGCTTTTGGACTTCTGCTGTGCAGATTGGCGCTTAGTTTCAATAAACTCAAGAAAATCTGGATCGGAATCGAGAAAATTTGGGCGATGTGTCTACAATACGCTACACGAGCGATTTTTTTGGTCTTCATCCAACTGATGTGGAATAAAACGTGCACACACCTTTCGTTTACCCAAATCGATTTCTCTATTAGTATTTAGTTCTTTGACCAACAGTCTCATAACGACATTTCCATCGATAGCGCTGATTTCCCGAACTTTTTGCACCAATTTGTAATCTTGCAGATCTTGCACCATCATACGAGACATATACTCATCACCATACAGTTTTTTCAACAATTCTTACGTCCCAGCAATTTTTGTCGCCTGTTTTGAAACAAAATTTAATATTTGTTCTTTGTTACATTGTGATTTCACGACATGAACTTACAATCACTAAAATCCGTGTAACTTAACTATAAGCTCTCATCCGATTTCTCTAAATTTCAGTGCGTTTGAAAGATGACATCTGCGTGTTTCTAATACTGATACGAGTTAATACATAGCGCTAAGTGTTTTATTATTTAAATTAACGTTTCGCTATTTAATTGTGAGACTGTGTGTATTACAAAAGTATTAAAAAGTATAAACAAGGACTCAAATTTCATAACCAAGTTAGCAATAGTGTCATCAATTTGAACATCTGGTAATCTAGCAAAATGTGTATGCCTAAACAATCACTAGAACTAATTAGCTAACCTTAATACAACACTATAATTTTTTTTAACAAAATTATCTCTAGATTACCTGTAACATAAATTCAAGTTATCCGGGTAATAGAATGGATAACCAGGCGATTTGAGGCATCCAGATCTATTTCTTATTTCGAGACACTTCGTTGGTGATTTTTCACTTTTGCATTCGGGAGTATACCTCCAAAGAGTGTGGTTAGCCAGCGCATACCACTCCTTTTGACCCCATCCACTACACTTAAAATTATTGTAGCCTGTTTGAAAAAATGGGTGAAAGAAGTTTATATTGATGTAGGGATCAGTACGAAGTATGGAACGGTAATATCGCTTATATGGAAAATGAACATAAAAATCGTTATTTATTATTCCAGAATTACTTAGACACTCTTCTTGGAACACCTCAATAGTAAATCCGCCTATCCTTTCCGAATGATCATTACTCTTATACCTAATCACCTTGGGAATGTTTCCGTACTGTCTATCAAACGCAGCCTCTAATTTGAGGCCAGTATTGCAGCCACAAATTCGTTTTCCATCGATTTCAATGTATCCACCATCACATCCATTCACGGTTTGCTCGCCGTTCCAGTAATATAAGAAATTGAATCGTATTTTACATATGTTGTTATTAGCTCGATATATATGATAAACGCAATCTGCCGCATTGTTTTTTCCATAACGAAAGTTTGGACTAGACAACAGGAAATGTTTAGAATCGTACCTTGCGGCGCAGCAAGCTTTTCTAACGGTATTTTGTTCCTTAATCAACGGCCATTGTATATTGTTATAGTAGTAGGGAGGACCTTGCGATGCCTGGAATACTGTTGGGATTTCAAAAGATTTGCATGTCTGATCAAAAGACCTCTTTAGGCGAGTATTAGCGAAGTTGGAATCACATGGAATTTTCGTTACGAGAATTTTAAATTTTTCATCTGGAAGTTGCCGGGAGTAGAATTTTACGCGCAATACACCATATTGAGAGTAATACACTTCAGTTTTGTTCCGGTAACCGCACAAAATACCCTGTCCTTCTACTTCTAAACCGGAAGCGCTACAATCAGATGTTTCATCTAAATAAAAATTCACAAAATGGAAAAAGTATTGCGTCGAGCATTTATCGTCTTTAAAAATGAATTCGCAGGTAACAGTTCGATTCAAGCTGTTAATATAAGTCGGAGATTCTATGGTGACTTCATTCTCCGTGTACACACCGCCGCAATCAAGGTTTGTAGCCGATAACCCACTTAAAAACCACAAAATCAACAACACTAAAAACGCAAGCGTGTTCCCAGATACGTCCATCGTGAAATGGAAAATCTGACTGTAGTACATTTTAGTAAATCTACCATTTAAACCTGTGTCAATGTGTCACTTTATTTACCGCCGGTAAATAAAGGCTTGATGATATTCTAAGGAAATTCGGCGATTGGAATTGTCGATAAGAACCAATGACCTGCAGAATCACCTATTATACTTCAACAATAACTACGTTACAGTCACAATAACAACAGAATTTTCTTTAATGGTAGTATGATTCATCTTTTGGGGATTTCATTGCAATTGCTTAATCGGATTACATCTTTCCATTTAAACAATTGAGGTTTCCTTTTTAAACACGTAGATATGTAAATGAGCAAATGACTGAATGCAACGAATGCAATGCAAACGGATGATTTATAGTAATAGAAATATTTACGTATAGGATTCATTTGCAAATACGGGGTAAAGTATAACAAATATTTGATAAATATTGCCAATTATGCGACTGATTCATACTTAAAGATAGATCGTTTTTCGGGCGCAGTGTACCAGAGCCCCTGCAAGTTCGGTCGCCTTATTTGAAAATTCAATTCACGCATGGTACATGAATTTAAATATGTACATACAAGGGCAGTCTGAAAAGTTACAAGTCTCAATATACAGATGGTGTATTACCGCTACAATTAAAATTTGGCGCTAATTATTACGGTTGTAAATAAAGGTTTGAGGTCCTAGCTAATTCTGGAGTAAAAAGAAAGAAACATTTTTTTCTTCGGGGCGTGCCCACCTACGAGATATCCCATAAGTTCAGTGGAAATTGTGTAGGGGGTGGATACCTCCCCTAATATATAAACAGTAATAATAAATAGTTTTATTTCAAGACTGAAAATGTAAAGAATGAAATAAGTCGAACATGAAATAATACAGTAAATCCAGATAAAAATAATAACGAGGGCGGCCTGAATCGTTTCCGGAATCGACATGAAGAACACGGCGATCGGCTAACACAACATCATAAATGTTGTCAACCATTTCATCGTTGGTAACGGTTTTCGAGCGCCCACTGCGTGGTTCGTCACTTGTGCTTGTGCGGCCACGTTTGAACTCGCTCACCCAGGACCTGACGGCCGAAAATGTAGCAAAATATTTCATGGAATAGTGTTAATCGACTATGTTGATCAGGCAAAACAATAATATGGTCATGCTACATATCATTATTTGACGAGCTAAAGATAGAAATTTCGGAAAAATGGCGGCATTTGAAAAAAGTTTTGTTGAATGGACGCCATAGCAAAAATTCACGAATTGGGATAAGAATTGATTGATCACCCACCGCCTTCGTCAAACTTTTTTATTTCCTAAGTTCAAAGTCTCTATTGAATGAGGAAGCCAACATATTCGCCTATTCTGCTAAACAAAATGCCAACTACTATTTGAATGGACTAAAGAAGAAGGAACATTGTTCGGAGAAGTGTATAAATTTAGAAGGAGACTATGTTGATGGATAAAACTAAATTTGACACAAAATACTAGCTTCTGTGATGGTCTAGAAATTTTTCAGACTACATTCGTGCATTAAGTATGTCGATTTGAGTAAACTGGTTGAGTTGAGTACAATGGTAACCATTCAAGACAAATAAGGCAGTAAGTAAAACTTATCTATACGTATATACTTCTTCCTATTGAGGTTGAATGCTCACTAAACTGCATCATAATGCTGCTTCTCTTAAAGATTCATTTAAGTTCCTACAAAATGCATGTTTGTATTTGGAGAACGACTGCTAAGGTAGTATTTACTTATTTAAAATACTTCTTCTTCAGTACCACGTTAGCTAACTTCAATTCTTGAATAGAGCATGATCTCAACATCCCTACACCGTGAATTCTAGTAAAGAAGGACGCTCTCGCCGTATGTGTTATTGTGCTATAAGGCTAACAAACAGCCTGCTCGTCCTCTTCAAAGTAATATGACCTCAATCACTCCGAAGTTTGTCACAAGTTCACGAAGGATTTTCAGCTACCCAAATCAAACATTTTGCCTGTTCGCATGCCCAGAAAAATAAAACTAGATTTCATCGGATATTAGAACGATACTATTGTCATTAAGACTATTCAGAATTGACCCGGCATACACACGGTGACGAAGTCCTTGCTCTGTCACTATTTTATATGAATGAAAATGGAATTCCCCGTCCAGCATTCTTCCAACATTACAGTCTGATATGCTCAGAGTAGCCGTCTCCCTCAGATTTTTAGCCCAGCACGTTATTGTTTTTTTCTATTTGTATTTGACTTGGTATAACACTGCGTCGGCCAATACTGTATTCCCTACTGAAGAGTCAGTAAGGTTTCTCTTAATGTAAAACCAGAAAAGAAATCAAATAAATTAGATATTGATCTTTAACTAGGTATTAAATTGTGAAAGAAAATACTTATCAATGTGATATCTGCACCGGTGGTGAATTACTAATGTCTAGTGCAGAATGAACCTCCTTTTTAATTTTAATTAATTTAATTCTTCTAAATAAAAGACAACACACCTTTTACAATATATACCCAGATATATTTTTGACTAATTGCAGTGTATTTGGTGTGGCTTCTCCATAAGCTGTGTATGTACATACTCATGTTTATACGAATTTATAAAATACACATGTAAATATGTGTGACCACCTTTCTATCATCTAAGATTCTTATAAAATGTGCCCATTATATTTTATCCCGTTGCCAGCAACTGATGAAACACTATACATTCGTGCCGCGAAAATATTTATTCAGAACTCCCAACAACGCACTCCTTACAGCTTATCGTCAAAGAAAGCAATATTAATAAATCTTAGAAAATTAATCCAAAGCTTAAATCCGGTCATTACGATAGGATGATAAACGAAGTTATATCATGTAATTTTCTTCCGTTTGCTTTAGATATATTATAAGTAAATCTTTTGATTCTCATTAGGAAATATAGCCTTGAATCTCTTATCAGAATATGACAGATGTGTTTGGCAGTACAAATATTCATAAATCGTCTGGTTGTCAATATTTTATCTAGTTCTGCTTTAACTTCGTAGATCTAACTACTACATGTGTATTTATACGGTAGATGGCCTTCGATTAACCAAATATAATTTTCAATATTTTTAGGTTTTCTGTGCAATAGAAAAGAAACGATGGAGCCAGAAAACAAACTTTATATAAAAGGGAAACTAAGTTACATATCTTAATGGTGTTATCATCTATTTAACTTATTAAAAATGATTTATATCATAGCATCATAGATTGCCTATAACAAATCACTACTATACGTATACTATCTCCCGACGTTTGGTGTTTATTTATTTGCACACTTACGGCGGCCGAAGTATATTTACGAACTATCTCCGTGCACACCTTGATCAAAGATTTATTATTTGCCAAATTATCTTAATTCAAGTCCCGTGGGATTGTGATATGACAGAACAGCGGCTAATAACGATAGTAATGGAGGAAAGTAATTTAACTGCCTTTAATTGTAACAATAACAATAATAATAAGAATAATAATAGTAACAATAGTAATAACAACCCAAATTAAATAATACTGTAGAAAGCATTAAATTAGCTAGTTAGGCGTTTCAAAGAATTTGGGCGGCCATAACAAGAATAGCAGGAAGGGACGTAAAGTTAATGTAATATTCACCAGATATACAAGTATTATTAAGTTATTATATATTCTAAAAACTTGAATTTAGTATAGAATATTTGTTCTTGACATCAGAAGATACAATGTAATATTGTTCCTAGATGAAAACCACGTTATCAAAAATTATAAATTAAAACTAAATAGTTACAAGCAGTATTATTATGCACATTACACAAAAAATTAATACTGCTCATTCTATAACCCTTCGCGGGGTGGAAACGTACCTTCAGCTTCGAAATGCAAGAAATTTGGGCTGAACTCGCTCTAGTGTAATCCTACGTGTATAAAGAATATCAAATTAAAAAAAGCGCATACCAATTCTTGATCACCCACAGGAACAATACAACATCACGGTAGATAAATTACTAAACGACATTGTGTATTACGATCCACAATTTCTAGCATCTTTAATGCAGAGTCAATAGTTTGTCTTATGTATGTACACTACCGTTCATATAAGTTCAGATACCCAGTAAAATGTAAACTCTACTAAAAAATAATATAATTGCTTTTATGTATAAATAACATTTATATTAGGTCCTTTGTGAAGTTTATTGTTTATTAATTGTACAGGCAAACTTACAACAATATCAATTAGAGAATGATTACCTTATGACCCAATATAGTAATTTTCAGAATAAACCGCATTGCCACAAATGGTATTATTTTTGGAACAGTATTGCATGTAATAAATTTAAAATACTCTTTGAGGTGGGACCAGGACATCCGAAGACGCATTGTGTATTGATAAATGCTATAGTTTCCAAATAAAACTGCTTGTGCGTGCGTAAGTGTTAAGAGCGTATCTTTTTATGTGAACCTGATTAAAGTTATTAAAATGCCGAGAGGAAAACCGACAAGCGTTTTGTAATTCTTGCTTTTCATCAAGGAGGTTAGTGAGTGCTCCAAATTTCGGAAAAAATACATGTTAATAAATAGACTGTTAGTGATATCATTCGGAGACATCAACGCACGGGCAGTTTAAGAGATCTGGCATGTCCAGGTCGTACGAGAATAACAGCTCACGGCGACGATGAGCGTATAAAATTGCTGAGCAAAATAGGAGACTGACAGCACCAGAAATCGCCATCAGAATGAATCGCAACCGTCCAAGGAAAATTTCTGTCACTACAGTGAAAAGAAGATTAAAAGCTACAAATCTTCATGGCCGCATTGCAACAAAAAAGAAACCTATTTCGACTGGGAAACGGGCATAAATGGCTACAGTGGGCAGAAACGTATAGAAATTGGACAATGGATGAGTCAAAGTTTGAGGTGTTCGAACAACCAAGGCGCGTTTTTGTAAGAAGAGCGAAAGGCCAAAGAATATTGCACCATTGTGTAGTGCCAACTGTCAAGCAAGGAGGAAGTTCTGTACTTGTTTGGGGTTGTCTTTTCTACGCCGGTACAGGAGACTTGAAACAAATCGAAGGTATTTTGCGAAAAGAAAGGTTATTTAGAAATGCTACAAGAAAATGCAATATCATCGGGGCAACGTCTAATCGGCAAAAATTTTGTATTCATGCAGGACAAGGACCACAAAACTCATCGATGATGTGTAAAAACTTCTTAAATGAATTCAAGAAAATAGCACTTTACAAATAATGACATGGCCGCCGCAAAGCCTCGACCTAAACCCCATCGAGCTGTTAGGGGATCAATTGGACAGGAAGGTCCGAAAAGTATGCCCTACCTCCATAGGCCAACTGTGGAATATTTTATAAGAGGAACGGACTAATATAGCAAATAGATTCCTTCAAAAACTAGTGAAGCGGATGCCTCGGCTTGTGACAGCTGTTCTTCGTGCAAAAGGGAGTTTCTATGATGAACGGAATGCTTGAGAAGTTTTTGTTTATTTTTCGTTGGAATTACTTTTTTTAATTTTATACTTTAATTTTAATCGCTATTGATAAAATGCAATAAGAATTTTAAGTTTTGGAAAAATGAGTGAATATTTTCTCGTTTTCTTTTTCATTTATGTACGTGTCCGAACTAGTATGGGCTGTAGTGTATGTGTTCGACAAAAATCTACTATCCACGATCTTTTACAGTTTAACAACAGCGTAGACAGTAGACACCCATTTTCTATATTTCAACAGCTCTAGAAGGTCGTTAAAAAAGCAAAAGTAACACAGGCGTAAGATTTGATCTCTGAGGAACGCCAGATGTTAAAATAGAATGCAGAATATTCCCAACATACGTTGATTAGTTGATTAATAATAGTGGATCAACTAAAATCACATGCGATGATATTAGTTTGAGCATTAAGATTTTGTTTACAATGCCTTTACATTCCTTAATATCTAATAGATATTTAATTTGATATTTAAAAATGTGGTCACGTTCATTGAGAAGATTAAGAATATTAATATACTGACAACGAAGTTTTAGTCTGATTTGATGTAGCTTCACTATTTCCTTGTGAAAATTGAAAGAAAGTCACTGGGTCCATTCCACCTAAATTCGGCAAAATATCCCGTAAAGGTCCCTTTATGAGCACTACCAAGTTCATCTTAACTCCATAACTTTCTATTAAACTTTAGAGTTCGTAAATATACCAAAGAAGAGTTCTATTATTTATTTACTAAAGAAAATAAACCTACCGAAGATTTAAATTTTAGCTATTATTTCTCTTTGTTGGCTTAATGTTTTCGGAAGTACCTATGTTTAAAAATAAAAAATTGTTTGTCTTTCAATAATTTCTTTAACAGTTATAAGTTTTTGCGAGATTGTAGGCAAGTCGGAGATAAGGAATCTTGTTGCATATCAATAGTACCATTATTTAATCCTCCAGAATAGAAAATCGACTCTGGTGGTAAGTGATCAAGAATTACTTCAGTTGTAAGGATGTTTTTATCACTTTAATTCTAGAGCTTGTTTCTCCGCTCACAGCTCGTAACTTCCGTATAAGTTTGTTTTTAAATTGGTTGGTGACAATTTCTACTGTAAAACAGCTGGGTGTTCACTTATTTTATTAAAATGAAACACTTAAACCCGCGCACACAATACAGAGGTGAGAGACTCAGACCAACTATTTGAACTAAAAATGCAATGAATGCTCCAGTGATATTACACTGTTGCCTACTGACTGCTCAATTCCTGCTTTGCCTGTCTGAGGCTTGCCTTATATGTCTTGGAGTTGTCAGATTAAATAGTTAATTGATTGAAAATGAGTCTAAGTAGCTTCGTAGGAAGTTCCAGAAGGGTATGTCTGTAATGTTGAATGTTATTAATTTGTGGTAATTATAATATACCTGGTCCACACGTTAATAAGCATAAATACGAGAGGTTTCTAAACAAGTGAAAGTATAAACTCGAAGATAAACAGCTTTCTAATCTAATGTTTAATAATCGGCATTGGGAGGTGTATACACTGAATCGTAAAACTAATTGCTAGGAAAACCAGAGGGTTGCAAAACTATTAATTACTACGGCAAGTGTCTGCCTGGATGTGGAACGTTAAATAAATGTATGTATATGAATAAGAAGAAAAAGAAAACATGTTAAATAAAGTATAACATATCTAAATATACAGATAATATCCGAACAATAAGTATTTGTGTAATTTTCTTTAAGAGCTTTAGCCTTCAGAGACTTAGAAGACCTACGATTCATTTTCTCTAATACAACTACTCATCGTATTGATGGAATTATTCATGGGAGCACAAACATGTTTCTGCCTACCCGGCGACATCATATGTTCGTGTGTTAGTATTGTTATCTGCTCACATTGTCTTTCCCGTTAATGATTCCACCAATACCATAAGTAGCTGTATTTAGCAGCGTTATTGTGTTAAAAAGTTTGTAATTCTTTTTCAATATCAAATTCCAGTAACAGTAATAATAATAATAACATTCCGAATTTCTTTTTGAAACAAATACCATCCGATCACTCTACCACACCAGATTCGACATTTTTGTTTGCTTATAAATTAACCCAGTTGAATATGTACTTCGTCGCTAGAGATGCTTTGATTCAAAAATTTTTATAATCTATTTTTATTGTATGGCCTAATTTACGAATTAAGGGCATAATCCAAAGTCCACTTGCTTTATTTTTTAAACTATCTGAATCTTAAAACTCACTAAATGAAGGTGGCAGTTTTTGAAATGTTGGTTGCTAAGGACGAGGACGAGTTGATGATTTTGGATACCAAATAACATTATACTTCATTCACGTTAAGAATGCAGTAGGTAGGCGCTACGATCGGCGGCTGTATTACACTGGTGAAATTTAACCGATGGAACTGTCAAATGACAACATCGTAAACATCAAAGTTTGGTTATTAAAATCTTGTATAATAAATAGTAAAGTTTTTCATATTTTATATACAAAACATTATGGTTATATGACCTGGTAAAATAATACAGCAACAATAAAGTAAAAGTACCATCAATTGCAATATAAATGTATCCTGCGGTTGTTTCATTTACCGAAATAGTTGGAACTTACTTAATTATGTTAAAAAGTAAATGAAATTGCATTTGAGGTTAACCGAAAAGAACATAAATGTTGTATGACAAGCTTTATAATAACAATATTGCCATGGATAAACTTGAATCGAAGATATAACTTTGACATGAATGGTTACATACATCCTGTTATATCAAGTCATTTGTCATGAAGTAAATCTCTCCGTTGGTAATCTCCATCAATGTTAAAAGAGAAAGTTTCAATGGTATGATTGAAACCAAGCAATTTCGAAATATATATGAGATAAAGCTAAACAAGGAAGAATTTTGCTGATTATGAATAATACATAATAGGCTCTACGGGACTGTATCCAAGTCCATCAAATGGCTTCAAAGTGTATGCCAACATACAAGATCCTTAAATCTTGCATAGAATTTGGTTATTGTCAGATGAAGTTAGATGAGTTGTTTGGTGAAAAAGAAAACAGCAGTGCACGTATATTTGTCGACTGTACCCCGACTGCAATAAAGCCAATGTACATTTTCAACGACAGTACAGTCGATAAATAATTGCATACATATTAATGACTACAATAAAATATCAGATATATTCATTAATTATAAAAATCTCTTAAATGCACATATTACAAATTTATATAATTCTCTTCATATCGGCAATAAATTTAATAAAAGAGATTTGTTTACTGTTAGCATTTTATTTATAAAATAGCAAATGAAATAAACATATGAATTTGATTTATAAATCAAAGGGTTGAGTGAAAAAGGTGAACAAATAGTTTCAATTTATTTAATTTTCTAATGCTAGTTAAATACCGACGTCTTCGCAGCACAATCTTTTGTTCCATTAGCACACTGTTTCGATTTCTTTTTAACCACTTAAATCCTAACTTTTTTCAAATTTTCGATAATGTTGTTCGTTTCAACTAGGGCAAATTGTCATCTGCAATAATAACCTGGAAAAGATTAATAAATTGGTTTAAATTGAAGGTCAAAATGTATTATATTTAGATTTAATAATTTTGTACATGTAGGCAATTCATTTCTTAAAAAGAATGAATGGACATGTTCCCTAATTATAGATTTTTCAGGTTTATCTAAATGATAGTATATTGTTTCGCGAAGGCGCTTTTTAGGGAGAGCTGGGAATTCCTCTTGTATTAACAAGAAACAAAGTCGTGTTGCAGTCAATTTAACAGACGTTGACTTGCAATTTTCTTGCTTCAGTTTGCAGATATAAATCGTTAGCCATTAGCCTCTGCCTACTGCCAATATGCTTCCCTTGAGGGTTTTTCGATGGTCCTGCAACTGGATGTACTACTGCTTCCTCAGGCATACCAAATCAAAGCTGTAATTTTGTAATAATAGAGTAAAAATTATTTTGTTTGTATAATTAATTGTGTAGTACCTTGAATTATTAAATTGCGAGATAAAAGAGCTCCAAAAAGAATTATTTTTGGCGCAACTTGTTTATAAAGATAAAATACTATGAAAAACTGCAGGAAACAACAGCAACAAAATTGTAGGTAAATTTGACAACCGACAGAAATTTCATATAAAGAAATTGCATGAATTTCTCCAGTGTGAACATGCCCATTAACTAATGGCAAACCCGTATTTTAAGGCCTATCTATTCCAAATCTGCAATTTTAACGTGAATGGAGTATAGCTCTTACAACTACAGCATCTTCTTCGAAGAGACCACTACAATTGTCACTTTGTTCATCCTTCACTGTACTAGTTTCCTCACATTTTGTAGTAGTTTTTCAAATGGTCAATTTTGTTCAGAAATCCAACCACATATACATGACTTATTGAACGCTTGGCTACTGTCTGAAGAAGAGCATTTTCTTCCTTTTAATACTCAAAAGTGACGCAGTATATCCTTTAGGATTTGATACTTTTTTTAATGAATCTTCGAAGTACAGAATTTTCCCATTTAAACCCAACTTTTTGACGATCACTCATATATTTATTTCATTTACTTTTTCGTATTTAAATATAATGTCCTTCCGAAAATAAAACAACAAATACGCCACATTTTAATTATTAACCGTCTATTAAGAATGGAGCTACGTTGCTATCACCAAGAATTTCAAAAATTATTTTCAGCGCCGTAAGTAGTTACGGATATTATTTTGTATCGTATATATGTATAGGAACAAAATCAAAAATGTTATAAGCCCCAAGGCACAACTCGTAACTAGTTCGTTAACATTTGTTAGTTTTAACTCCCATCAGTCCTTTCTATTATTCTAACGTCTTAGTAAAATTCCACATGTGGCGTTATTAAAAGTTTTTGTCAAATAATAAAGCAAACGTAATTTAGAATACCATCTCGTTTGCAATATATCCACCTCACTGCATTTATGCTTGAAGACAATAATACCTTCGTATGTATCAAATTCGAATGTGGGATCCTCTAGTATTAAATCGCGTTACTCTGGAGTCGATAAGTACCTTCCTCCCACTTACTTTGTTCGTCATTAGAAGAATTGGTTGAATGAATTTGAATTTCAAAGCACTTCAATCGTGCACTAGTAAACAATGGACGAAGGAGAACGTGCAATTGAAATAAAAGCTGCTAATCTAGTGCATTTTACATTAGATTGAAATCACACTGATAGTTACATGGTTTTAATAAATTAAAAAGCTTTAACATTTATTTAATTTAATTAACAATGTACAAGGAAACTTAAATTTTCCTAATTTCGGAAACACTTATTTGTTAATATCGATTGAGTCGACCGATACTTGTTGGAAATACATATTGAATAATGGTCGAAGATGTAAAACTCAAATATTTTACAGAAATTTCCAATATACATATTTATCACAATGTTATTATAACATGTTTCGCTATCACTGTAGCTTCATCTGATGAAGCTACTTATTTGTTATTAAGCACGTATGAAAATTAGATGCACAAATTATTCAAAAAATTAGAAGGAGTTAGAGTAGAGTTTAGTCAGTCATTTGAAAGTGGATATACTGATATACTGTTTGCTTTAGGTAATTACATTTGAAATTTATTGATTATGCTTTCAAATACGGGGGCTGATTTTTTTTTCAACGTCCATTAGATTGATGCATTTGTCGCACCTTTGGAAGAACCTTCTAAACCCTTTTGCATAGAATGTGGCCATCACTGAGTTGGGATGGTCCATGACGTTGTTTTGAAGTTCCTCTGTACTCTGGAAGCTGGGTCCATCTAGCCACTTTTTCAGTTCACGAAAGAGATGGAAGTCGGGGCTATCCGCAAGACATTCAAAATCTTGCTATAGAATTTGTTCAAGAAGTCGTTGGGTTAGAGCAGCAGTGTGAGGGTGAGCATTGTTATAAATGAAAAGAACTTTTCAGAAGTTTTCGTTCTATACTTGGCCCATTCTTGAATGAATTTCAACTGCACTATTCCCTTCTGCTTTCATGAATTGAATTACACTACGCAACTTGCACTTGGCGAGAGAATCAATTGTAGCTGTCATGCTAACAGGCCTGCAACTCAGTTTAAAATGGCGTAATGACGTTGCAAATAGCAGATATTATATGGGGATTTTGCGCAGTCACCTTCTGGACATACCTGTCTCTCATCGCTCACGTGACTGTGTACAGGCACAAACGGAGGTTGAAAAAAAAACAGCCCTCGTAAAGTGAAAATGTCTACGGTATTTATAATACATCTAATTAGCAAGAGAAGACAAACCTTTTGCTTGATTTAATTGATTTGTATATAACGGCTGAATGAGGGTACAGGAGAGCTCTCTAAAAATTCCATATACAAAACTCAAAAGAATTTCATCGAAAACTATCTTTAGAAAAATATTACGTTAGTATTTGTGTATGATATCCACATTTTGAGAAGTGAATGTATAATATTATTTAACGATTGTGGTGCAAGTAGATCACGGGTACCTCTTTTTATCAATAGTGTTTGCAATTTTACGTTACCCTTTTAATGTTCTAATAATTTTTCTCTCTGTGTTAGTGCTTGTCTCTTCTGTTGTTACTTAAATAGTCATTTTTAATTGTCGGGACACACGTCTACTTAATTTACGGCAGAGAAAGTAATGTATAAGTAGTCACAACAAAACAACCTTTTATCAACAACAAAAACTTTTACTATACATAGCCGTTACACCTCCAGTATTTTAAGCTTTAGTTCTTATATTTTATTTTCAGAATCACTTGCACCTATTACTTGTTCCATGTATTAACAGATTTATGTTTGAGAGAACCCTTTAAAATACCTATACGTCACGAGAGTAAAAACGTACAAGAATTATAATAACACATTATCAATATAGCAGTTGACACCGATCGAAAGTGGTACGAACGACATGTAAACCTGTTAGAAACGAACGTACTTAATCTTTATTTTTATCGGTTTAATGGCCAATCAGTGCCCAAAAAACTTTGCAGCAAGATAAACTCTCGCAATTTCTCAGTTACTGTAAAACCACAATATACTTAAATTTTCTCTTCAAGATGAGTTTCTGTTTGAAGAGTGCGTCATTGGTTCAAAATTATAAAAGACGATTCTGTGGAGTACAGGGGACTATTCTCGAATTCAATAAAATATGTTTAACAACAAAAACTTATTTCTATGTATAATGAAGCATGTCGTAAGGTACACTATTCCGGGTAATTTTGTTATTTTCCCTTGGGTGAAGCTAAACAAAACTTAAACTGATTTAGCAGACTTATTTCCAAAGTTGCAGCCTGTCTTATTTTTCCCTTGTCCTCTCACGTACAGGGCGAATCGCCTTAGCCATCTATCACTACGAAATTCTTGTAAAAACAACTCGCTTTTAATACCTATATGTCGTATATATCTGTAGATATAATATTCCAGCAGATATAATATTATTATTATTAAGCCAAATTCTTATTAATATGAAGCTTCTGTTGGTTTTTAGAATAATATAGAATAGCAATTATTACTGTGTTGACCATTAGGAACATTATATTTTTGTTTCTGTCGGTTTTTAAGTTAGTTAGTTAATAGAGTCCAGAGAAGGAAAACCTTATATTGATTCCTAATCCTTTACTTACATTAGTTTGGTTTGTCCTATTTTGCATTATAACTCTGTATTCTATTGCTATTAACGAATATTTTTATTACCGTTATTAAATTTTGTTTGTTTAATATTTGGAATATTCTATTTTTATTTCTTTCTATTACCCGGAAAGGACCTCGACACAAGTAAATTAGCTACTGTTTAATCTTTCGCAGAGAACCGTTTAAAACATTATACTATTATGAATACATATTGTAGAGTTCGATAGTTCATTTTTAATCATGTAGATCAATATTTTGTTGAACTTCTCTGAATACAACACTCTTAGTATATTGCCCTTTGCATATTCTCTGTGCAATTGATGGAATACAAGCACTATTGAGCTACTAATAACTAAACTAAGAATAAGTAGCTTACGACAGTAGTTACGATGACATCTTAGCAGAGGCTGAGAAATAACTCATACTTGTAATTGCAGAATACATGAGTACATTTTTTTAAGCAAGAGCATGTCTTTATTACAAAATAAAAGTAACAAAAAGAAGCAGCACTATCACTAACAAATGTAAGAGATTAGCAAAGATGTTGCCGAAGTAATTAGTAAGAAGTAAAATTTCCATTGCTGCTATCAAAAGAGCTTCTAATCCCGTGACAAGCAATAAACATTGCCTATAATTTCGAAGTTATGTCCTTCCTTATCAACTCGGCGTATATTATGCCGGACGGTTTGTCAACAGGCAAATACACTTCTTGATTGTCACAGCTCTCCAATACGCGTGGGGCAAATTTCGACATGTCCACTTCGAAGTAATGTTTATTAGGCATCTGCATATCGATCCGACTGATCTGAAATAATAATAATAATATGCATAGCAATTAATTATCATGCTATGACAAGAGATAATAGCGTACTATCGTACATTATATTCCGTTAAGATTAGGCTTAAAATTAATCTTGAGTCTATGAAGTTTATTTGGTTCAAAATAATCGCTGTGACAGTATGTATCGGACTAAATAATGGTAAACGAAATCGATAACGTATCCATCATTAAATAATTCACAAGTAACTTGTTTAATGGGAAATCATCATCAAATTGCTATTAACGTGTGACAGTCACCATTTCCCTTTAATACTTGTTTGAATTTAAACATGAATCATCACGAATTCACTAAGTTTACTAAGAAAAGATTTCTTTTTCGTAAAATAGACTACATGAATTTAGGCATGTTTTGATGAATGTACGTATAAAAGTCAAAAACTGAAGACAAATATTTAACAATTGATACTGACAAAATATTAGTTAAACGCTAAACATTAAACTCTGATATTTTTTTTCATGGTGCAATAGAAGGAAATGAGTTACTTTAGAGCGTAAGAAAGACTTGAAGTAGCTTTACAATGTAAAGCAACTACAATTGACGTGGTTTGTACGAAAGAAAATGTTTGGTATATAAAATGTGTTTAAATAGATTTGACCTCTAGTAATCCATTCCAATAAAACCATTTGTCGTAACTTCTATTTTCAGTTGCATTAGGTGTCAATTTGACAGAGTATTCGTTCAAATGCATAGTTGGCAGGAACTTGTTAAAATTGTATTGTAATTTAAATGTAAAACTGATTTAAAATGGTTTTTACTACACAACACAAAACATTCATGGTTGAAATTTATTTTCGAAACGGACGTAAGATTGACGGACAGTCAAAAATGTTTATCTTATGATTTTGACATTTGTCATTTCATTGAAATAGTTGATCCGAAACAAAATTCGTTTTATGAGTAACTATGAGTAAGTATACTACGGCTACATTGAGGTAAAATTTATTTGAACGAATGTTACTATTATAATACGATGTCTCAGATATTGTAGGAATCGTTACTACAATTACACGAAATATTGCTATCGCATTTTTGAACATTTTTTGCATTTTATTATAATGCCCATCTCATAGTAAATTGTACCATATTTTACGAAAATTATGCATTAACTTCTGTGCATTCAAATGTACGATCTCTTAGTATAATAGTGTGTGTAAAGTTTTATAAATTAACAGATCTTGCATAGCATTATATAAGTGAGTATTTTTATAGCAGTCAGAAGTTTTTCCTTCTTTTAATATTTTACAAACAACCAGTTGGTGGTGCTATTGAGATGTCATTAACTATTATCGTGAAATTTGATATTTTGGCAGCTTAGAAACTGACTGAGCAATTTGTCTACAGTGAGCGCTTAAAAAAACAATTTTATGATAAAAATAAAACTTCATTTACAGGTTTTCGTTGCATAATTCCTCACAATATTAGTAAAGGCAACGCATAGAGTGGCTTTGTTCATCTTTCAGTAATGAAACACCATCAGAAAAGAGATTTTACAGTTGATAGTTTCATCATGGTCGTCAATAAGGAATTTCGAGAAGGTCTTTTTGTCATACATTCTGTTTTGGATAAATAGTTAGCTTCTGAAAAAGATCTGTTCCTGATAAATTCCACATAACTTGACCGAAGCTCAAAAAAGGCTCTTGATTCAAAGAAAATACTCAAAAAATGGAACTAAGCAACCGCAAAACCCGTGAATAACATCGTCAGGGGTGGTGAAGCTTGAATATATTCGTATAGACCGGAAACTAAGCAAAAGTCCACTGTTTGGACCGAATACCAAAAAAGTTGTTCGTCCACGAAGCACCTTTAAGAAAGTCACTTATTTCTGCAGTTCCAAAATATTTCGTGAATTGGTTTGATCACATGCAAAAGTGTATAAATCTTAAAAGGGAATATTTTGAAAAGCAATAAAGCAGTTTGTTATAAAAACCTCTTCTTTCCTAGTTTTTGTAAAAACTTCAAAGGCGATCTACTTATTTCTATGAAAGTTGACGACATCCAAATACAAAAATTGTGTTTCAATTAGCGAAAAATTTCCATACTGCAACGATGAAACTATTAATAAGGAATTTTTTAACGTAACGTTCTAACAGCATATAATTTTGTGCTTGTCTCATTGTTCTCAGATGATAACTCCAACATTATATTTTAATTCCTTCGATTTTAGCTACATGTGCAGGTGAAAATGGGAGAGCTACGAAACTGGTCTTAAATCTAACACCGAATGCGCTTTGCTAGAGAGCAACTATTCTTTGGAGTAACCAAAGCAACTATCAATACAATAGCTTTAAGTAGCGATTGTTTTCCTATTACATGTTCCTTAAGTAACCAATACTTCGAACTCTCCCACTAAAACCATTAAATTATTGGTTTGTACCGGCGACCAAATCTTGTGGTTTAAATTACCACAGGTGATTACTGGTAAATCTATGTCTGTATTTACCTGTGGAACTTTATCGAGCACCATTTTCTCCACTAAATATAACGTGTTCTGTACGGACGGCGAAAATATTCCTGTTTCAGGATGACCGGCAAATTTGTCGATTATGCAATCTTTTACTGCGTTCCATGCCGCATCAAAATCCACTCCAGACGCTGTAGAATACTGCCACGTAGCGCAAACAATCGTGCTGAATATCCGATCATTGCAATCTGGTAGCGTCCTATATCCATCCTGTATAAAATCTTTGAAAGACGATTGAGTGGTTTTCAGTACCCTCAATTCACGTAAACCCGCTTCGATCGTCGATGCCCCTGCAAGCAAATGCATTTCAGTAGGATGTATGTAAAAGCGCGGCGTATAAACAATTATTGCAATCGTTTTGGTTACTTTATTATTTATGGAAAATTAGCAATAAACAGGACAATAATCTCTGTGTTGCTTTGCCAAACATGCTGTAATTAAGTTGTTGACTAAGTAGACATAAAGATAAACAGAATATAATTATTATTATTCTTTATTCTAAAAGATCATTTCATGTTATTACGTCCAAATATATTTTTGTTGATATCACTATCGTTAGAAAAAAAAAAACTAAATAAAACAAAGATTAGTTAAAAAATATTTTCATAATTTTACGCACACATATTATATTTATCAACAGCTTTATGTTGCTTCATATAATACCCGGTATCGTACGTCACAGGTATAGCCTTTTATATTTGTAATGATAGAATAGAATGTATTATCTATATTTGCAACATGTTGGTCCATTCAACAATTTTCTACCGCCCTACCGGAAATACTTTCAAGTTTAATAACTGAAATGGAAAATTTTGTATTTTGGAAACCTACGTGATTTTCTGAATTAGAAAACATGCTTTACGTTAATTTTAGTTACTGTGGTTACCACTTCTAATTTTTGTTACAAAGCATACTTTTCCATTCGTCATTAATTACCCTCTAACGCAGTATACAACTAATACGATAAAATAGAGAACTGGAAAGTTCAAGTATATAAGCAACTTGACCCCTTTTTGAATTTTTTATAAGAGTTGTTTGAAAGTAGGAAATAAATGAACCTCATTTTTATCTTAAAATAGATCCTATACAAAATTGAAATGGTGCTTCAGGATCTTTTAAAAACACTAAACACACTTGTGCATACAGTAATTTCGCAGCAACTATTGAAATACGTCAAAACAACTACAATAGATTATAAAAATGCTAGATCCACCTCCCTAATTGAAAAATTCTTAATTTTATAGCAATTATGCTCATATAAGCTGACCAAAAAATTGGACTTGTCAAAAAGTATTCTTTCAAAATATGTTTTGGTTTAAAAATTAATAAATTTGTTCAATTCCCTAAGAAAACCATACACAACACCATTCATGACGACAGCCTGTTAGAAGTATCTCTGTAATATTCGCGATGAAACTGACTAACGATACGTGGGTTGTCTATTAAGTTTTGCATATACAACTGGAGTAAAACAGTAGATAGCTTTTAAAGACTGTTTTTCGACAATTAGTACACTTTTGGATCACTCAAACCAACACTGGGAGCAGTTATTCCACTCGTTTGTTAGGCAAAATTGCGTTTTTATAGTCGTCGACTGGTCTTTCTGACGACTGGAACCTTTGACAATGCAGTCCGTTCATGATTTTCAGAAAGGTAATGAAATTATTAGTACTTAGACCCGGACTGTACGGAAGATAGTCTAACAATTCGAATTCGATTGTTGCCTTAAAAATTCATTTGTTTTGCGTCCTATGTGCGAACTTGCATTGTATTGGTGGAGGATGATTCGTCGTTCGAGGATGATTTTTCAAGCTCAGCTATGACCTACGGCAAACAAATGGTTGTATACCAATCGACAGTAACAGTTCTGTGATCTTGAAGACACTTCGAGAACGAATGACTTTTGTCGACTTTTCCTGAGCTTGGAACACCCAAACAAACGACTGGCGTTTATTTTCTGGCTTCTGTGCGAGATTCATCACCACTGACGATGTACACGCTCGTAGAGTTTCCGACGTTGAAGCATTCTAGAGTTTCTTGCCACTAATTCACTCTAGCTACCTTCTTGGGAAACAAATCTTTTTACACACAATCCTTCATGCAACATTTTTTGAATTGAGGTCTTTAAAATCCGCAATGATGCCTCAATCTCGTGATATGTCACATGTCGATCTTCGTTGATGATCTCGTGCGCAGTATCGATGTTTTCCTGTGTGACTGCGGTTTTTGATTCACCTGCTCTCGGCTTGTCACTAAGACTAATTCGTCCATGATTGAATTCTTCATACCAACGAGAAATTGATTACTGATGTGATGCTTCGTGCCGAAAGCAAAAACCAACTGGGCGAAGCATCTTCGTTAGAATACTTGTCTTCGAAAACTATAAAAAAGTTTTGCGCGAGAATGTTCTCGATTTAATTCCATTTCTCTGCCTTGTCAACTTTCACAGTTCGTTGTAGCTATAACATTACACGTAAAGCACTAAAACTTCAGATCCAGGTTAGCTTAAGATGGAGATTAATTTTTGGTACTGACATTTGAGTGGCGCCCTGTATGTCCCAGTATGCAAAACTTAAAAATCGTCCTTCGTATTATGGAAATTGGAAAATATCACAAAAACTAAAGGTCTAAAGTATACCTCAAAATTTTGATATATGCACAATTTGCTTTAGACGTTTGTATCTTTTATTTAGTACCAGTCACCTAACTGGATTTCAAGATATTTATCGTCAGCATGTAGGCCTTACATGTAACCATTCAAAAATGTTATATTCGGGAAAATCCAATCCAAACATCAAAAATGTTTCAAACTTCAACCTCTATTTTTAACTATTTGCACATATTTAGAAATAGAATTAAGACTTATTTTACATCCTATACGTAAATTCACGCGAGTTATTTTAACAATGTCGTGAAATCAACTATTTACTACCGATAAAAAAAACTGAAATTGATAGTGGGCTTTGGTTTACTTAAGGGAATGAAAAGTGAACACTATGACAATCATATTCGTTTAGGTAGCAAGGCTGTTTCTAACTATCGTTCGACCTAAATTCGATTTACTCGAAGCTAATATGTAAACGTTATTAAACAGAGATGTGGTGTAGTCAAGAGACTATTTTAAAGGAGTATATTTTCAACAAGTATTTTGCTTACTTTCTCTTATTAAAAATAAATGCAGATTAAATTTAAAGTACTTAATTGATTATTCAACAGCTTTTTAGGAAGAAAATGTAACAAAACCTCTAACACACTGGAAAAAGAAAGTATAACTAAACTATTAAAGTTACCACAGCATGTTCAATACATTTATTTGTTGGCATAAAATTCTTTGTCCACATAATTTATCGCTTTTTGTATTTCTCATATTTATTTCCTAAAAAAATTCTGAAAAACAAGTGAAGGTCTCATAGACCATGGTTTTCATTGGATCCCATAACAAATCGAGAGGATTAAGTTTGGAGACACGTCCAATGTTCTAATATCCTCATCGATGAATCATCAAATATCTGTTTCAATTCTTCCGTAATTTTCGGCTGTAATGCGCAGCTGCTCCATGTAGTTGGAATCGACGTACACTTACTATGGACTAATGCTATTTATTTTTTGGGTGCATATTCCTTCCCATGAAAATTTCTTGCCATCACTCCAGACCACTTTAGAAAGAAAATTCTTGTTGTCTAAGTAAGTTGATATTAACACCTGTGCTGGAGCAATCTAGATTTATGCGTTTTCTGATTTCGTAACAGTTCTTTGTATTGTCAAGTATGGAATGTTAAGAACGTTGTTACTAAAAATTACTTTCGGATATACTGTAACGTATGCTAAAATCTTTATATTTATTACGGCGTTTTCTTCATCTGAGGCCATTGGTTTGGTTTCAATTTTCCATATGTCCAAAAATTTATGTCAATTCCTTTAAATTCATTTTTGGTCATTTTGCCAAATAGGGATACTGTTCGTTAAAGACTCTGCAGGTAATGCCAATTATTTCTCGGCGTTCATCGTAAATGTAAAATTAATTATAAGTATCTTTCTTGCCATACTCTGCCTTAATTAATATGCACTAGCATAGATACAAACTAAATGTCATTATCATAGCGTTCAATTCATTCTCTTTGGTAAAATAAATCATATCTTATTAATTTAATTTATTTGATGCAGTTAATGGTTGACTTTAAGACAAATTGTTCGAAATTTCAGGTTTAATTGAATGTGCCATCAAATTAAGAGTACTGTTAGAAAACACATCCTTATCCAGAATATCGGTTAGATAAATTTCAAAGCCATTATCTTATTATTTTTAAAAATACGTCCAAAAAGCTGTTGCCATGGATATCCCTGCATATTAGTCACTTTGTTTTACATTGTTTATATGTACACTACCGTCCATAAGTTTGGAAGCAAGGTGAAATTCATTTAATAATAATACAACTATCGTGAAATCGTTAATCCCTATTATAAATTAGCGTATGCAAATATAAAATTGAAACACATAATCCGTAAGGTCCAAATATTTAGATACAAATTTCACCAGAATACATTTTATTGCTCTTTCCAAGCCATGTTGTTTGTGAGCCGTTTGCCTTCCAGCACAATAATGACCCCAAACATACTGTTCGAATCTCTAAAAGCCTTTTAGAGGAGAAAGCCGCAGGAAATGAACTAAAATGAGCGGTTGGGCTTCAAGATCCCACATACAGTTCTTATGGGATGAGCTTGATCGAAAGGCTAGACAGCACCCAATATCTATGGAAACATTTACAGAACGCACGGCAACAAATTGACGCAGACTGGCTCGAAAATTTGCGCAGCGGTTATCAAAACCAAATAATGCATAAATATTTATATAAATTTATTAATAATCACAATAAAATTTTACTGTATCTGGGACTTTTTGTAAAATTCGTTGCTGCTTCCCTGGACGGTAGTGTGTATGTGTTCTAACTCTATGATTTTTACAGAAACGTATCTAAAAATTTATTTAAAATCACAATTATAAATCAACATAAAGGCATAAATATTTATAATGCAGTGGTTTTTAGGCGTAAAAGAAACCCGTTCTAAAAACCTGATTTCATGTCTCCAAACAAATTTTTAGCAGAACGGGTATTGTATTCAATTCTAAAATCTGTAAGCCTCTCATGCTTCATTAAAATTTTAATTTCCAAAATAAATCAAAATACTATAAAGTACTAAAGGCAAAGTTTTAGCACCTAATTCAAAAATGAGAGGCCATAAAGTATTTGAAACAGCAAATTTTATTAATTTGATTTGCGTTGCTGACTTAAAATTTCTAAATCAAAGGGTGTTTAACTGTGGTTCCTAAAATTTTATGCATTTAATTTAAATCTTAATAGGGCTTAATATTCCTTGCGCAGCTATACCATTAATAACTTTAATTACAACGCACCGTGCCGTTTTTGCGAGACTATGGCAAATCTGATAGCGCAGGGTGAATATACAAAGGCGTGATTATGCTCCGCGTCTTCTCGCCTTAGTCTCTCCCACGGATATTCGTCTATTTTAACTTCAACTTCCGCAACGTGACGGTACGTATAAAGGAAATGAGAACAAAGCAACAAGCCGAACTCTTCAGGTGTCTTGATTCCGTGCTTTCTCGCTAAAATGTAGACCGTATTCTTTTGCGAGTCAGTGGCAATTATATCCTTGTTATTGCCTTCCAAGTAATCGAGTTGGGTACTGAGTTTCAGGTGAACATCAACTTCATATTCTCGAATCGTATGTTTTGGCCCGCATCTTTCCACGTGAAGAAGTTTAACGCTATTCTTTCCGTAGCCGTATTCTCCGAAAGCGTACTTCTCCCGATTTACATAATCGAATGTACCTTGTGGAAAATGATCTTTATTATCGGACGGTTTTCCGTTTTTTCCATTCAACCTGAAATTAAATGTAAATATGTTAGAGGCAGGAAAATATTAGATTATATCGGGATGCTTACGAAGCTTTTTCAATTATCTACTGTTTGTGAATTGTACTGAAGGGCGATACGAAATTTAACATGGAGAAATACGTACATATGTACACTCGCGTCCATACTAGTTCGGACACGCAAATAAGTTTTAAAAACACGAGAAAATATTCACTCATTTTTGCAAATCTTAAATTTTTTATTGCATTTTATTAATGGAGATTGAAATTAAAGTATAAAAGTAAAAGAAAGGTAATTCTAACGAAAAATAAACAAAAACTTCTTAAACATTCCGTCCATCACAGTAACTTTTGCGAGAAGAACAATTCACAATCCCAGGCAAGCGCTCCACTAGCTTTTCAAGGACTCTATTTGGCATATTAGTCCATTCCTCTTGTAAAATGTTCCACAGGTGGGATGCTCCTATCCAAATCATCCTACAACACTTCGATGGAGTTTATATCGAGGCTTTGCGGCGGCCATGTCATTATGTGTGAAGTGGCTTTATCTTGTTCTTCATTTAAGAAATCTTTACATATCGCAGTGTTTAGGGTCGTTGTTCTGCATGAATACAAAATTTTCGCCGATTGGACGTTGCTCCGATGGTATTACATTTTCTTGCAGTATTTCTAAATAACTTTCTTTTCGCAAAATACCTTCGGTTCGCCTCAAGTCTCCTGTACCGACGTTGGTATACAATTCTGGAACACTCTTTAGTCATTCGCTCTTCTTCTCTTCTTACAAAAACGCGCCTTGATTGTCCTAATACCTCGAACTTTAACTCAGCAGTCCATAGCACCCTTTTGCATTCATCCACTGTCCAATTTCTATGTATTTCTGCCCGCCATAGCCGTTTTTGTCTGTTTCCCCGTCGAAGTAGGTTTTTTTTTGTTGCAATGCGGCCGTAAAGCTTTGTAACTTTTAATCTTCTTTTCAATGTAATAGCAGATATTTTCCTTGCGCGATCGCGATTCACTCCAGCGTCGATTTCTGGCGCCGTCAGTCTCCTAACTCCCTTACTGAGCAGTTTTATACGATCATCATCGGCGTGAGTTGTTATTATCTTACGACCCGAAAGTGCCCGATCTCTTAAACTGCCCGTACGTTGGTGCTTCCGAATGATATAACTAACAGTCGATTCATTAACATGTATTTTTTCAGAAATTTGACGCACTGAATAACCTTCTTGATGAAAAACAACAATTACAGAGCGCTTTTCTAAACTTATCGGTTTTCCTCTTGGCATTTTAGTAACTTTAATCAGGTTTATACAAAAAGATAGGCTCTTAACACTAACACACCCACAAGCAGGTTTATTTAGAAACCAAAGCATTTATCAATATACAATACACTTTCAGGTGGCCTGCTCCCACCCCAAAGAGTATTGTAAATTTATTACCTGCAATATTGTCCCCAAAATAATCCTATTTGTGGCGATAAGGATTATTCAGAAGATTGTTACATTGGGTCATAAAATATAATAATGTAGTAATCTATCATTCTCTAATCGATATTCATGGAAGTTTGCCTGTACAATTAATAAATAATAAACTTCATAAAGGTCCTAATATAAGTACTATTTATATATAAAAGGAACTACATTACCTTTTAGTAGAGTTTACAACATTTCACTGGGTGTCCAAACTAATTTGGACGGTAGTGTACATATGCATAATTGTTTCAACGCATCTTTGTACGTAATCGTCATATAGTTTTATGCACGAATTAGCTTGTACGTTATTTAGACTAGGATATTTCGTATAATGCAGTATGTGAAAGTATACAAATTTCGGAAATGCCAAAATACAGCAAAATAATTTTGATTTTTTGAATTCAAACCTAAGATATGTTTATTATAATGCAATCAAATCGATTAAATTGAATGTTTTATCTTTTCTTACTACGAATACGGCGTAAAATTAGAGTGCCGTTGATCATATCAGACATCTGGTAGATAAACATTTACGGTTTTCATTATATTTTCATTTCATTTTGTAATAAAAAGCCATGTAAAATACGTCAAACAACATATGAGTATCAAATTAATATTACCGATGGTATTAGTAATCATAAAATTACAATTACCTTGCAATAAACCGATGCTTTTAAATTCCTAGAAAAACATTGGTTCCGGTAGGATTTGAACCCATGGCCTCTACGTCACCGGCGCATTGTGCTACCAATACATCACGAGACCGAATGTGAATTCAAGTCGCTTTTAATACCTAGGTGTAATGGTAGCACAATGCACCGGTAACGCAGAGGTCGTTGGTTCAAATCCTACTAGGACTGATACTTTTTCAGAAATTTAAAAACGTTCGCTAATTGCAAGGAAATTGTAATTTTATCAACTTATGAGTATTATTATAAGGCAAATCAATGACGTGTGAGTAAAAATCTGAGTCGGTAGTATGTAGATTTTCAGTTCATTATTACAGTTACTGCTGCTGCTGTATAATATCTACAAATTCAAATGTAACATCAGTGTGTGAGACTACATAAAACCAAACTAAACTACGAATAATGAACAAAAATTGCATGATAGTCAACCCAGTATGATGAAAAGAGTAAATGCGATATTATATATCGAATATTTATTAGACCAGTTAAAACATTTGCCAGAATTCCTCTGACTAAAAAAATATGTAAGATAGAATTGAAATTAACAAGTTCACTCATTTCACGTAAGAATCTTAATATTATCGGATACAATACAATACAGAAGACTGGGAGTGAATCAATTACTAATAGTCTGAATTAGCGAGAGTAAGCATCACATTCTTTTCGAAAAATTGCGTTTGCCTCAGTGCAAAAATGTCCCTAGAAAGCGAATAATTGTTCAGTATCTAGTGGTGTAATATTTGAGTAGTTAAAATAGTTTCTAGTCTAAAAACTTTTCCGTTTTTTAAAGCTGCCCTAAGACTGCTTTCAATTTTTTCGCCCATCCAGATCCATTTTAGCACCATCGCAAATTAGGTCCGAGAATTGTCCATTATTATTCCGTTTTGCACACTTAATTACTTATCTATTTAAATTTCGAAAATTACTGGTGTCGTCGCATCGAACAAAGTACTTGTGGCTGACTATATTTTGTTTTACATGTTTTTTATAGTACAGGAGGTCCAATAAAAGCACTTATAGCCAAATATTTCACAGAAAACAAAAAATATCGCAGTGTTGGTGCTGCAACTCCAAACGCAAGGAAAGTAAAAAAATAAAGAACAGAAAAAGCAGACGTGAAATAAAAACAAGACACTTCCTTGAATGAAATGTTATTTTGTTAATTTTCAAGGGCATGTGAGCAATGTGCCGCCAAAGTCTACGCTTACTTTGTAATTCTGATAATGGTAAAATAGGTGTTGGTAAGAAACAGCTTCCTAACGGAACAAGTGGTCACTATGTGGCTATAGAAACGTCATTTCTTTCGTAAGAATGTTATATTGCGATTTAAGAAGATTATGGAAAATTGTAACCAACAGTCCCAATCTCCCGTTTATAGTGAAATAATTTCAAATAAATAAAATGGAATAAAAAATCAATTTCTATTTTTAAAAATTCTTATTGCAAATCCAATTTCAAGAAAGCAGGACTTAAAAATAATGAAAATAACTTACTTTGTATAATTAGTCCATTTAGAAGTCATATTGTTGGCACAGTACTTAAAAATCACGCACTAGATCTCTACTATCTAAAAATATTGGTCAAATGCTTTTATATATCTATCAAACATATTCCGGGGTCATTCCATTCGATAAGGAAGACTGTCGTCTTAGATGAAATGTAAATAAAATAAAGCTAACATAAGAAACAATGCAGAATGACGAAATAGTTGATATTGATGACAAAATGTATATTTCAAGATTGGAAAATGTCGTTCTGTTAGTATGTAGCTGGCGTAATAAGCTGACAATATAAGAATGTAAAGCTTAATGCAACAACCCTTATTTAATTTGTCTTGAATAACAATTGCTAAACAAAATAAATATTTTTTTCTTCTCATTTATATATACACTACCATCCATAAGTTTAGAAGCAAAGTGAAATTCCTCTAAAATAATACAACTGATAGTCATATCGTAAAATCTCTAATCTCTATCAAATTATTCTATGCAAATATAAAATTGTTACACATAATCCGTAAAGTTCAAACATTTGGATGCAAATTTCACTCAAACGCATTTTATTGCGAAAGGTGTGCACTAGACATTGGTCCGGAGAAGAGAGACAAGACAAAATCTTGATAGAAGACGAAGTGGGTGGCCACGGGTAAGTTCTGCAGCTGAAAATAGATTTATAGTAACGACTTCGAAGCGAGATCGATGTCTAACGGCATCGAATATAGCAACTTGCGTTAATACACAACGACGAATTGTTTCTGTTACGGTGGTAACAAGAGGCGATTATTAGCGCCAGGTTTAAGGGGATGAATTGATCACAAAAGACGGTAGTTAAAACGCGTGCATAAAGAGAAACGACCAACACGGGCAAGATAGCAGGCAAGCTGGTCACTGGGTGATTGCAACGCAGTTTTATGGGCCAACGAATCCAAATTTCAGCTATTTGATACGCTAGGAGAGTCTTTATTCATCGACGAGCAGGGGAAAAAGCTAGTAAGGCCTGCTTAATGCCATCCTTCAAACACGGAGGTGGTAGTGTTATGGTTTGAGGTTGTTTTGCTTGAACAGCTACTGGTGATTTAGTGAAAATTAGTGGCACAATGCAAACAACAGTGGAGCCGAGACCAGGTCGTGCCGGACCTTCTGAAAGAAGTAAAAGGGTGCTTGTGCGCGAAGTGTTAAGAGAACCGCGAAGAAGTACAGCTGAGCTTGCGGCAACTTCACAGAAAAGTCAGCGCACCGTTCTGCGATACCTCCACAGTGTGGGGATGTATAAAAGGGTGGCAAAGAAACAACTTCTCCTTACGGCGTTCAAAAACGGCGCCGAATGGCTTGGGCAATCGAAATGCGAACGAAGCCCGAAGAGTTTTGGCGGTCTGTCATTTTTTCAGACGAAAGCAGATACCGCCAATTCAGTGATAGTGGTCGTACGTGGGTATGGAGACGTTCGTCGCAGCAACTGAACGACAAAGTTTTGCATCAGACGCTGAAATACGGCGATATGAACATCATGGTGTGGGGCGCGATATGGTATGGTGGAAGATCGCAATTAGTAATCTGCGACGGAAATATAAATGCGGTAAAATATATCCAAATATTAACAGAAGGACTACTACCGATATTCTACAACGCCATTTTATCTAAAGAAGACGCCACTTTTATGGAGGATGGAGCACCCTGCCACAAAGCAAGAACAACAACCACATGGAAAAAGGAACAGGGGATTCGGATTTTACCATGGCCAGGCCAATCACCAGACATGAATCCAATAGAGAATGTTTGGCACATAATCCAGACAAATATAGCGAAACGACCCCGAAAACCCAGCATTATGGAAGAACTCGTGGCAGCTGTTACAGAAGAGTGGTTAAATATTCCAGAAGACACCATTAATTATTTAATAGATTCTATGCCACGACGACTCGCAGCACTTCACGCAAGTAAAGGTGGATCGACAAAATATTAGTCTAATTTAAAAATTTTAAAATATTTTGTATATATAACGAGAATATTATCTTTTTTTTTAATTAGTAGGTGTCTATTTTATTCTGTCACCCTAGTGTAATACTACTAAATTAGCAGATACAAATATTTGGCAAGTCATTAATGCGTATAACGAATAGAAGTGGTCCAATTACTTGGGTTACTCCTCGCCTTAGTTCTAATTACCAAGACGTCGTTTCATTTATATCTACTATCTCTTTATGGTTTGTTATGTACCACTGAACCCAATCGTACATACTTTGTCACGAATACCTCAGCTATAAATCTTCTGAAGAAGCAAACCTATTTTCTTTTTTGTGCAAGTAATGTTAGCTGATTGATTGAGCTGATTGAATCTAAGAAAACTTATATATATATATATATATAAAACGTGATTTGCGACACGACCTCATGAAGAAAATGTATGCGATTACATCAAACGTCAGGACGTGCCTGGCCCTTCTAAGAACCAACGTCAAACGCAGGACAAAACCCGAAAAAATAACAAGACATCCTTCACCGGTGAAAATATACGCTACAATATATATATATATATATATTATTTTAAATTACTTTTGTTTACGACGTGTCAATCTTATTACTGGTGTAATGAATATTGATTTGTAAAGCTATTACAGGTAACTACTTCACCACGGTAATGTCGAGTTAAGTATATAGTCTACCAAATACAATAACTAGATATTTGGAACGAAAATAAACAAAATTTTAGTAGCTTCCTAGGGTACATAATAATTACATGTGACGAGTCAGAAAATACAAGTAATAATAATAAGATAATTATAATGATTACAACTTAGACTAGTACAGCAAATAAAACATTAAAAAGACATGTAAAAGGTTATCTAGTCTATTGCTTACTGTCTTAAATTTTCATTGATAAAAAAGTTTGTACAGTATATTTAAGAATATTTAATTGATTACCCAAGATAATCTTTAGTAATGCGTAAGCAAATATAAAAAAACAAATTCTTGATTCATAAAAAAAGTGAACGTTTAAGAAACGGTTCATTCAACGCGCCACACGTGCTGCGATAACTCTACTATCAAATCTTCAATGTTAAGCTAAATACACGTAAACATAAAGTAAATAAAAGGGCCTTTGCGAGGAGCACAGTTGGTTTTTTTCTAAACTTCGTAGGGAAATAAGTGTGCCGTATTTTTAAAAAACTCACCCCGTATGACGCATATTGACAACGAAATATCACAAGCAAATAAAGAAACACGAAAAATAAATTCTATTTATGCGCAAATATTTACTCGGTTTGCAAGTTAAAAGACTAAGTTTAGAAAATTCTAACGTAGGAGTTTATATCGAATTTGCTTCTACTTCCCCCTGTTTATTCCATAATCTCATTTTGAACTTTGTATGCAGTTTCTTTTTATCTTCCGCAGGCGTACAATAAGCATGAACTTGCAGAATTAGAATACTGATTTAACAACTTCCACGAATGTATCCTGTTGTTGTTACTAGGAACACTTATCAATATTGTGATTTCCAAAAGAAATTTATTTATTTATTATATTCCGAATAAATAACTAGTTGCTGTTAATGTACCCGACATCTATGAATGAAAAGTTTAACTTGAACTAATGCAATTAAAGGTTTCTCCTTCTAATAATGGGATGATACACACTATTAACTTGATGCTCCTATCAAGCACTTAATTTTTAAATTCTTCATAAATTTCCTACACCTATATAATTACTTTATTTGAACTGCCACACATCTATTTATCATTGGAAGTTATATAAATCTAAATCATATCTAAGGAGGTACTTTTCATGGTGAATAGATGGCATTGTCAAAAATGATTGACCTCAAAGTAATTCTATTTTTCTGTAGAGTTGTAAATGTCCAAAATTTTACTCTTAATTAGAATTTATATACTTACATTTTCCTTCAATTTTTGTTTACAATTAACTACGGGGTATATTCAGAAAGTAAGTTCCATCTCATATTTTCGCTGTAGAAGAGTTACGCACGCGCATTAGCTACCTTGTCTCTCTTAGAATAGGTTGCCGCCGTTTCCACACAAGTATCTTCCTGTGTTGTCTTCAAGGTTAGTGTTTACATCATAAAACAAAATCGAAATCCCGCTGCATGTAAGGTTAGATCTCTCATTTGTTTTCTGAATGCAAGAAATATGAAATCTACTAAATTTCACGACGTTTATGGAGAAAGTGCTGAATTTCTCAATGATAAGGGAATGGGCGAGACAATTTAATGAAGGCACGATGAACAAGTGAATGCCCATGATTAAGATTCGGACTAGGAGCAACCAAAGATTTACCATTTCATGCCTCACAATCGACAAATTTCACATTGACTATTTTATGAAATTGTGTCTAGAAAATTTAGTTTTTCAAAACCCTACCATTTCACGGCTTACAATCTTCTTCGCCAGAAAAGAGCAAAATCAATAGAAAATTGGGTCATGCAATACGGAATATGCGACGAGACTAGTTTAACCACGATATTGTTCTTATTGCTACCGACGTATGCTCGCCCACATACTGCAAACATAACAGCTCTTTTGAGGGCTAATGAACTTTTGTGTTGACTAGTGGTACGACAATGCGGAGACAATCATCGACAATTACCATTAAATATAATATACCTACCACGTGGTTAGATTCTTATTTTCCCCTGACATTATTTTTACATTGAATACGTTTCATTAATCACGTTCATTTCCTAGTTTTTTTTTTCATTTGATTTTTCCATGCCTTCTCATAGATGTTTACGTCTATTAATAAACAAATAAAAAGCGTTCAAATATATTTTACCTCTGGTAGTACATTCCAATAGAAACTTTTGTCGTAACTTGTACTACTTTCAGCTGCAACTCGACAGAGTATTCGTTCAAACGCATAGTTAAGCATTCTTTGAGCTAAAATTTATTTGAACGTATTGTGGTGGAAAATCTCAGGCTCGTTAAAATTTTTAACTGGGTTCTTTGAATTGAAATTTTGACTTATTTGCTTTGAATTATGTGAAAATGTTTTCTAAATTAAAATACCAAATGTAAAGTTAAAAAAACAAATATATTGACAAAAAAATATATATATATCGCTCTTACAAAGAAAATGTTTTTACAGAATACCTAAAGCAATCCCTGACTAGCTAAACTTGAAATATTCTAATTCATTTATTGAACTAAATATGAGATCGAGAAGTAATTTTGAAGAAATTAAGAAGATTCGACGTCTATAACCTTTGAAATCGTACTCACTGGCTCGGCTTTAGGATGGACTGGCCTTCGGCTTCCAACGTAAGTGTAACTTCCAAATTTTGTATGTAGTATCAGCTGATATACTTTATTATTAAATATAGTACGAAGATATTTATAATTTTACGGAGTTATATGAGAAAAATAACAACTTATACTTTCTTAGGAGAATAAGAATGCCTCACTTTCCTTCCCGGTCTTCATCTGTCTGTTTTTCTTTTGTTTTATATTCAGGGCAACGCATTGGTTCGCCTGTACGCCTATATGGTAGGCCACTCAGTATACACCCACAATCTCGACGTGTGATATTATAAAGGAAATTGCTACCAGTCATGCCATCCTTTCGTCGAACGAGATATTTCGAAAATTATGAGTACAATTTCGGAATAATGCATATTCATACAATGTAATTGAAATGTGTGAGTACTGTATATTAAACGTCTTTTAAAGGTGAAATATAGAAAAATTTAATTACATAAGAAATATGTTTACGAAAAGCGATATATAAGATGAGTCTCCTCTGCAAGTGTTGTTGAAGGGACTTCTTTTTAAACAAGAAAAATTGTAAATAATTAGTTATTAAAGGATACCCAAAGTAGATATCTGTAAAATTTTAAAAGAAACCTGTACAGATTGAATATCTATATTCAAAAATTGCATAAAGAGGGAGTACTGACGATAGTTCTGTAGACGAAACATATATCTGCAATAGGTGAACTGGTAAAAGAAAGAAAAGAAGAAAATCATTGGTAAATAAAGGACAACAATTTATATTATTACAGTATGTTATATAATTGTCAAAATCCTTTCAAAAACGATACAATCCAAAGAATATGCAACACAAATGCAAACTGTACGTTTTTGAATTGCTTAAAAACCTCAACTGGTTTGAGCTTCTTTGATTTTCAATGCCTATTTGTTTGACACAACTTCTATAATAGTGTGCCGAAAAATTATATTGCAGTATTTCAAAAATTATTCGATTTCTTCAAAAATTGTAACACCGCTTTTTTCGATCAAAAATCTAGCATAATATTTATTAATAGTGTAATTTACAACAAATAACAAAATCAGGCGTATTACTCAAGAATAGACAAAATAAAATGCAATTACCGATGCATAACATACAACAAAATATTTTAAAAATGCAATTTTCATCTGCCGCCCTTTCATATACACGAGCTTTCTCGTGTATATGAAAGTGCTCGTGTATATGAAAGCTTTGTTAAGCTCGCATCTTTGAAAAAGTAAATATATTTTGTCTGAAAATATTTACTTATTCCATTAAACAATTTTGCTGTTTAACATTACATACACGCAATAAACAATCAAAAAATCCGGTAAAGTTCTTCTGTGAAATTAGTTTATACTAAATAAAAATAATAATGAATTAAGTAACAACTGGCAACACAATTTTAAATAGAAAATATGGTAAACCACTATAAATTACATTTTACCAAACATTAATAACTTCGTCAGATGTCGGTAGCATGCTATTATTACAGAAAACCTCCGATAGATGGGGCCCTGTGAGCATTCATATTTGATTACTAATTCAGATGTATAGAGAGGCCAAAAAACAGTAACTTGCTGTATGCCTTTAAAGTGCAGAGTGGCAGTCAAAAATACAAATTTATTTAATCCGTTTATTGCTTTTAAATTGGAAAAATATTTCGTTAAATAACTTAATTACAGAGACCTTTACATCATAATATGTACGTACCATCTATATGTTACTAGCTTCAATATTGGCCATCTAGCTGAGATCTATACTAGCAACAGAGAAGGTAATTTCATGTTGTAGAAAGTGAACAATGGATAGAAAGCTGTAAAATATATAGTGGGCGTAGTGAGTATAATGGATTTGATTGAGTCGAACAAGATTTATATTAAGAGGCGTAAAGTTATTAATTTACACCATACTTTGATAAATATCTTTCAAACCAGTTTTGAAAATTAATGTGGGAAGGGAAAACGCATGATTTGTCATAATATGTACCTGTTTACCGTGATAGAAAGAAGTATTTACATATTGATAATTAGATTACTTTGTACAAGTGGTGTGGTTACACCACAGCTCACAAAGCAATCAACACAGATAATATTGTTGCAAGAGACTACACGTGCCGCACGTGGAAAACTTAAAATTGTCAAGCACAAAGATACTTTCAATTGCAGGAAATCTAGGTATATTCTATTTTTAGAACAAAAAGAAATATCCATGTCGTTAATGGCAATACGAATTAAATCCTAAAGCGGAAGGAAATATCTACTTGAGTAGTACGAGGATACATCCGTATATAGAAATAGTGTTATTTCATTAACTATGCGAGTTTTACTTCCTATAACTTTTATATATGTATGCACAAAGTTTCTTAACTTACAACCACTCTTTCCTGCAGTATAATCTTGTTTAAGGCGACAATAAATAAACCACTTTTATATTGTGATTTTTGAAATATTAACACTTTGTATATGCGCAGTATTTTATTTTATTATTTCCTGCCTGTCGATATTGTAGACACAATATAAATATTATTTTCCATAATGTTAAATTATAGATAACACTGGCCAATACACAATTTGGTGCCTCGGATTTTTTAGGTGAAATTAAGCAATTTTGGAGTGCCTAATCCAAGAATACCGTCAAATTTGTTCTATAAGACCAAGTTTTGAAAATTCACGCTTTCCCCCGTATTTAGGAAAAATTCGCTAAAATTATATATAATGTTTTGTTATGTGCAAAACTTTTTAAATTGGTAACTGTTAACTGAAACACAAAAAATAGGAGGTATTTATTTATCAGAAAAATATGCATGTACAACCTTTAACCATCAGTTAAAAATGTTCTTTTGTAAGGTTTTCTTGCGTGAGAGTTACCGGAACAGTCTCGCTGAAGATTTCAGCAGTAATCAGCCATATGGGTATCCCATCTTCCTTGGTACTTTTCCTCTATAATGCTGATGTCTTTGTGAAATCTTTCCCCCTGTTCGTCACTTGCCCTAAGTTTTCTGCAAAACGATCTAAGTGGCTGCGAAGGTAATGAATCTTGATGAATATGTTATATCCCAGCGACAATTTAGGTCTTCGCAATATTTACTTAATTATTTTGATTTTGTTATTTATACGTATGAGTAATAAATTTCACCGTGCTGTATCTCAAAAACTAGAGCTGCTAGAAAGTTATTTTTGATACCAGGATATCAGTAATATCCTAAATCAGTTCGTATTTTACAGGCACCACGACAAAAAAAATTATTTTGTTGGGCGGTGTAATACTAATAGGCATTTATTTTAGCTTTATGCATTTTAGAATATAATCACGGGAATCTAGAAATTAACTTTTGCAAATCCATGAAATGATTTATACTACTTTTTTTTAAGAAAGAATATAATAAACTATACTAATATTTTATTTGGTACTTGTTTTCTACTTTGATTGGATCAAATTTGATTTAAATTAAAAAAATAAAGGTTTATTACGTATTTAAGAATTACCTTTTAAAAGGAATAACACTAAGAACAAAGGGACGCAATCATTTGCATTTTGAGACAATAATTGAGTGACATCGTTGGATCTCACAATATCAGTGTTCTGTACATTGAAAGAATCACTACAAATTTATACTCGATTTACATAACCAGAACTGTAATAATAACTGATCGGTTATGTAGTTGAAAAAAATACCTGTTCATGAAATTTACTTAATTTATGTGCAAGTGATACTGAAACGTACTGAAGCGAATTCTAGCAGAGCTTGGGCATGAAAAGGTCCTTGGAGTCACGCAAATTTTTCGACATTCTGTTCCTTGAAGTATTTTACCAATCAGTCAGTGAACTTTGAGAGGTGTTCCTTAATAAGAGACAAACAGTCTTGTAAAACAACAACCTTATTACAGGGCATTTGTGCAATTTGGGAAAATAACGATGACCACCATTCTCATTGATTTTTCTATCCACAACTGCAGTTTTTCCTAAACATTGCAATCTTCCCCAAAAGTTACAAAACGTAAATGTTATTGCCTTACAGAGACAGATTCAAGTCATTCAGCTTGTTAAATATATCGCACAAATACGTTAGTTTCAGCAAAAAGCCGGGATCGAAAAGTATGAATTGTTTAGTGAAGTGCGAATATACAAGATAAGACGTTGTGACGTGAAACCCATTGTGAACAGCAATAGTATAATAGTATATCAGGGCCGTATGGTATAACAAGTCTAGCTTTCGGTGGCCTGTGTGTAGTTTACTACGTATACGATGCATTTTAATACTAAATTTAATTGGGAGCTTATCGACTTTGATGTGCCTACCCATGGATGATGGAATGGGTCTACATAGTGCTTGTAATTCTCCCTAACGACCAGATATTGATTGAGTTCCATCAGGGCACATGTCGATGCACTTATCACTTATCAAGCATCTCAAATAGGTCTTAAGCCTTTGCGTTTCCAATGATGGTTTTACCAAACAGGTCTTAGGTAACCTCTGCCATATAATAAATATTCTATATGTGAAAGGAAAATATTGTTGCCGAATTTTGCCCGAAAAGGAGAAAACATCTTAAACGTTGTATTTTGCTAACGATAATTTTTTATGCAAAGAAGTGTGCTAGAAAAGGCTTGTAAACATAAAAATATCTACTACAAATATATTTCCACCACTTTATCACCATAATATTAACACTTTAAAATGAAACAATGTAACTTTACCACATAGCTTGATACTAGAAGCGGAAGTACACGGAACAACACCAAACGAGTTAAAATGTAGTTGCATTGCGTCCAGGGTTCTTAGCTGTATAAAAGTAAAGTGAATGTTATAGGAGGAAGAGTATGTAAAAAGGCAACCTACATGGAATGAAATATACATACCGAAACGTTTAGAGAATAACTTAAAATAGACGCAAAGCTAGTGTTATGAAACAGTAGAAAGTCAAAAAAAGAACAATATATGAAAACCTAGAAGAACTTGAAATGAAGTATAAACAGAAGAACCACGAAAGCGAGATATATACAAAGAAATTAACGGAGCGAGAATTGCAACCATCAACTCAACACTTCTGTTGTAAGGAAGATATTGTACAGTTATTTGATGGAAATAATCATTTATTATGTAATAAGAAAATTTGAATTTGGGAGATAGAAATAAAAATATGGAAGAAATGAATAATTTAAGTTAGCTAAGATAACAAGGTCAAGGTAAAGCTGGAAATATTGTTTTTGCCAATTCTGAATTAAGTGTTTCAAGAAAGGTGGACACGTGTGTATGATTAAAGTATATAAAAATTAAGATAACACATGGGCTGAAAAGTCCCGGGCCTAACAAAGAAAACACGGTTTTTGTGGTTCAAAATTAGCTTTATTCATCAACGTAATCTCCATCAAGAGCAACGCAATCATTCCAGCGCCGCTCTAACATTTCAATATCACTTTTGTCGAACGATTTATCTTTTGCCTCAAAATAGGCCTCAGTTTCAGCGATAACCTCTTCATTCGTGCGAAATTTCTTACCGGCGACCATTTTTTTGAGGTCTGCGAACAGCCGGTAGTCGCTGGGAGTCAAATCTGGCGAATACGGTGGATGTGGGAGCAATTCGAAGTTCAATTCATGTAGTTTTGCCATTGTTTTGATTGACTTGTGGTACGGCGCGTTGTCTTGATGAAACAAAATTTTTTTCTTTGCCATATGCGGTCGTTTCTTTGCAATTTCGGCCTTCAAACGCTCCAATAACGCTATATAATATTCACTGTTGATGGTATTTCCTTTCTCAAGATAGTCGATGAATATTACACCACGCACATCCCAAAATACCGAGGCCGTAACTTTTCCAGCCGATTGTTGTGCTTTCGGACGCTTTGGACGAGGTTCACCAGTTGCTGTCCACTCAGATGACGATCATTTTGATTCCGGAGTGAAGTGATGGATCCATGTTTCATCCATTGTTACATATCCATGCAAAAATTCCGGTTTGTTACGTTTACACATGGCCAAACACTGCTCAGAATCATCAACACGTTCTTGTTTTTGGTCAACAGCGAGCAAACGCGGCACCCACTTTGAACAGAGCTTTCTCATAGTCAAATGCTCATGCAATATAAAGCCAATACGTTCTTTTGATATCTTTACGATGTCAGTTAACTCACGCAACTTCACTTTTCCATCAATCAAAACGATTCTGTGGATTCTTTTGATGTTTTCTGGTGTTACCGCCTCATTTGGACGTCCACTGCGTTCTGCATCATCGGTGTCTCTACGACCACGTTTGAAGTCAGCAAACCAACGTTTTATTGTTGTTTCTGATGGAGCGGAGTCCCCTTAATACTTTTCAAGCCATTGCTTCGCTTGAACGGTATTTTTTCCCATCAAGAAGCAGTGTAAAATTAAAACACGAAATTGTTTTTGATCCATTGTTTTGAAAATAACAAAAGTAGCGTGACTTTTAGCGCAATAACTCACAAACTAATGAATAGAATATCATGAAATTTTAACAGCTGTCTTTTGAAGGTTAGTACTAATTGAGAGAAAGGTGAATGCAATAAAACTAGCGTCATCTATGTGTTAGGCCCGGGACTTTTCAGCCCATGTGTTAACATTAGCATCCTGGTTTTAGGTACTTTGCCTTTTACGATACTTATCTTTTATTTGATCTGCCTACGCTTCTTCTTCCTGCTGGATGAAATTCCTCTGTAGCGGATGTTTATCCATCTCGTCCGACCATGGAAAATATATCCACGTAGGCAAGCATTCTGAACACTCTATATATACAACCTGTCATAATAATCTAGGCAGCGGTAATACATCGAGCAATAAAAATTGAATGCTACATTATCAGAGCTTCACGCGGCGTCTGTTTACGAATGACGTCTAAACAATCTTTACTGCAAGACAGGTTCTGCGAATGACAAAAAGTCCTCCTAGTTAGGTGTAGAATATGTTTCTCGGACCGCAAATTATAGTCTAAATAGAGATCCAGGTTACGGAAGCTATCAGAAGTAACCAATGATCTATTACCAATTTTGTCAATAACTGGTAATCTGACTTTTGTATGCCCCAAAGCCGTCACTTAGTGGAAATAATCAGAAGAGAGTGTAATTATAGATGATAGATCAACCTTAACATTCGAAAGTGGCTCTTGAACAATATCAGATGTGACAGAACCGATCAAATGCGTATCATAACCTGAACCTGAAATGTTTCCGGAATCGACAAGAAAAACATGGTATTGGTGTGATCTTTTATTTTTATTTTTCGATCTGCTCTCGAAGATCAATACACTTTCTCAAACGGTGCTCCAGTCTCTGCAAGTCGACGGAAACGTAGGATGTTTCGAGGTCTGCAAAATAGCCATCTGTAGCGGCGATGACTTCCTCATTTGAGGCAAATCTCTTTCCTCCCAGTGACTTTTTCAGGTTTGGGAATAGGAAGAAGTCGCTGAGGGCTAGGTCCAGTGAATATGGAGGATGAGACTAATTCGTAGCGCAAATCATTCAATTTGGACACGACGATGCGGGATGAATAAGCCCGTGCATTGTCGTTGTGGATAAGTACTTTTTTCCAGTGCAAACGAGACCGTTTCTCCATTATACTACATCGAATCGGGTCAATAAATCGCTGTAGTATTGGCCCGTAGTCGTCCTTCTCTTCTGCAGGATCACTCCTTGGAAATCCCAAAAAATGGTCGCCCTGAGCTTTCTGGCCGATGGAACAGTCTTTGCTTTCTTCGGAGCCGATTCGCCCGGAAAAGTATACTGCTTCGGCTATTCCTTGGTCTCCGGTATATCGTGGTGGATCCAAGTCTCATCCTCGGTTACGAAACGCACGAAGAAATCCCTTGGGTTGCGCTGGATGCTGGCCAGACACTCCGAAACGGTCACCCGATTTCGTCTTTGCTGGCATGAACAAATGCAGTACCCATCGCGCAGAAAGGTTCTTCATACCCAAAAATTCGTGTAGGATATTGCCAACACATTCTTCTGAGATGCATGTTGTCTCTGCTATCTCTTTCAGCTTCAATCGGCGATGGGCTAACACGACATCATGAATTTTGTCAACTGTTTCATCGTTGGTAGCGGTTTTTGGGCGTCCACTGCGGGGTTCGTCACTTGTGCTTGTGCGGTCACGTTTGAACTCGCTTACCCAGAAGCTGGATGGTCGAGAATGATGGAGTCGCCATGAACCTCTAGTAAAATATTTCGAATTTCCGTGGCCGTTTTCTCAGCCACCTAAAGCTGTTTTATCACTGTTCGAAATTCGATTTTATCAATTTTTTCGAAACCTCCTTTAAGATTGTGTAGTAACCTTAAACAACGACTATTGACAGTAGATGTCTGAAATTTTGATAGTTGCCATAAAAGAGGTTGCCCTTGCCGATCAATGAATCCACTTCAACCTTTGTGCGCCATATCTTGCCGATTCCGAAATCATTTCAGGTCGCGCTCGTAGGTCCGATGTCGTTACAACTAGTAAGTTTATTTACATTTGGAAAGGGTTTAATATTATTATTCTATCAATTATTAAGAAAAATACCTTCTATTAAGCACTTATGTACGATGATATGTGATGCTAATTCAATAGTGGTTACCTATTAATACGCAATTGCTATAGGTATCAACCAGTTCAGCATTCGTTTAACGGTGAGAATTAGAACTTATGAAATATTCCCCGGGTATCTTTTTGTTTATTGTTCTTATACGTATCATCTCCAAGTTCAGTTACAAACTTTAAGGTATCCATAAACTACAGCACGAGATTGTGTTGCTAAAATAGTGCAGAAAAAAGAAATTGTATTATTTTATTCATTTGCTGATTTGTGACTCTTCAATTTTAAAAGCCAGTGGAACGGTTATCACATACAATCAAAAATTGTCTCAAGCTCATTGAACTACACACTCTTCTAGATAATAAATCACAACGGAGCATTTTTTCGCAATGATTTGAACATGCACATATAATCAGACGTGTGTGGTTCTTTATTCACTTAAACCACTGTTACTATTATCGGTACATCGCGTTCTGCATACATCAAAAATCAATTAGTTTAGTACGAAACAACATATTGGGAAATGAGTCAGCCAAAGATTCCGCCCATTCAGATTAGAAGCACCTTATATATTACGTTGTCCGTAACGCAGATATGACATGGCACATTGCTTGCTTTGCAGAAAATAAAGAAACAATTGCACAAACGCAATGTCAACTTTCGAAACGCTTGTTGGTTGAAATTATTGTAATCGAAAATATGTATATACGTGTCGTATGTGTATCGATAGATAGTGAAAACACGTGTGCTAACATTTTGCAATGAATATAAATCGAAAGTAGATCATTTAACAACGTTTATCTTCGAAGATAATCCTTTAGATATCAGTGCGTGAATGTAGAACCTACACATGATCTGTTGGTTTATAATTTAAGGGCACTACTGTTCTTCGATAAATTCCATTCGCGATTTAGTGCAGGAGATCTAACAGTAACGGTACCAACAGCAAGACAATCGAAAGATTTCTGTTACAAAAAATTTAAACCAGTTTTCGAATAAAGATATCCGTAAAATGTTTTGTAAAAGGTGTATCAATTTAGGGTTACTTTCTAAGTTTATATTAGTACACACAAATTATTTAAAATATATTAATATTTTAATTGCAAATGCTAGTATAGAAGTTGTGGTTTAGTAATGAAAAATATCTTGTGAGTGATCTAGGTAGGTATTGTTCCTACTAAATTTTCAATATTTTTGGCATAGAGGCGGGTTAATTTCACAGATAATGTTCTTTTCAAGAGTATTTGTTGTGATATTATTGGCGTAAACATTTTGCTTTAAATAACCCCAAAGTAAAAGAATTCGTGTTAAATCGCATGTTTCCTCTTCGAGAAATTATTCAATTTCCAAATCTTTGGTTTAAAACGTGTTAAACAACAAGTTCTTCGATATCGAGTAACAGTATAGTTACTGTTGCTCGATATATAACGGGATATTTCAGATATAGACACCTTTTAAGTTTCTTTCCATACTCAAATTATCAGCGATTTTTGTGGCAAAACCAGTTACCAAGTAGTTATGGTATATTTTAATATTTCCTTTTCAAACATTTCACTTAAATTAACCAGTAATAACTGAAACCTAAAAGGTGGAACATATGCTGGCTTTGGTATTATGCATATTTGTCTTTTTATGTTTTGGATATTTTCTTTTCGATTTCATTTGTCTTAAAGGTTGGGTTCCCTTATATGTTCGCTTCCACGAATTAACGTTATTTATATAGGTTTCTCAACGTCTGCGGACCAACCCTTGTACATCTTATTGCATGCTCTGCAGATAGCATGACGCAAGTTTACCAATGATAGTTTTCTTATCAAGCCACCTGTCTTCTATTTCTACTTATACGAGAGCAGTTTTCTTCAACATCCAATAGCTCATAAAAACAAGGCAAGTGTAAATAACAAAATGAATTTATTACCAAAAGTTATGTACAAACATGGTTACGTTTCTACATAATCACCGTGAAGATTGATGCATTTGTTATATCTATGGATGAGCCTTCCAACACCCTCTGCATAGAATGTTGAGTTAAGATGGTCTATGACGTTTCTTGAAGTTCCTCTATCTTCTGGAAGCTCTGCCCTCCTAGCCACTTTCTCCGTTCACGAAAGGGATGTCGGGAGTTGCTTGGCATTAATAAGCGAACTACTTGCGGAATTGGACCGTGCCGTGCTTGGCATTAGTTGGGGCTATACGACAAGTGTTCAAAAACTTCCCATCGAAATTGTTCAAGAGGTCGTTGAGCTAGAACAGCGGTGTGAGGGCAGGCATTGCCATGAATGATAAGAACTTCAGCAGTTAGCATGCCTCTTCTTTTGCTTGGAATTACTCTCCGTATACTCGGTTCATTTCTCGATGAATTTTAGCTGCACTATTCCTTTCTGCTTGAAGGAATCGAATTGCTCTACGCAACCTACACTTGGCGGGAAAAACAATTATAGCAATAATGTTTGCGTGCCTGCGATTTAGCTGAAAATGGCGTAGTGACGTTGCAAGTGGCAGATATTATAGTGGGGGTGATGCGCAGTCACCTCTCCGTCTCCCACCGTTCGCGTGACTGTTTACAGGTACGAACGGAAGTTGAAAAGAAAATACTCCTCGTAATTTTAGTACATTGCGTATATATCCTCACTAGTTTACATCGAGAAACATGATGCGGTCTAGCGCGATTAATAAATTGTGACGGTATCTTGTCAGTTTTCTACTAATTTCAAGTTTTTGGCTAGTATTTTATCAATACTTTTTGTCAAAAATCAAATAAGGTACTTTTATACACATAAAGTATGGAAGCCTAACATAATAACGCTGCTAAATGCAGCTACTCATACTAGACACTGTTTTCTAGGCATTTTCGATGTGTCTCTTTTATTATAAAGTATCAATATTCAAAATAAAATTCTTAGGTTTCACTCCTTCGTCATTATTCCATTCTTTTTATTTCAACTTTATTTTTTGTGAAGAACACAGTACGCTGAATACTTTGGTCATATATCTGACAAATTTTGTCCTTCCTCTGAAGTCGCACAGGGAAGTAACCTTGGCCCCCTTCTTTTTTTTGGTATTTGTTGACGATCTATGGAATCAGTTGTTTTGTGACAGGATCTGAATAAACTAGAATCCTAGTGTGACAATAATAGTCTTAACATGAAGGTTGAGAAATATAATGGTGTAACTTGCTCACGAAACTTCTGTCCACTTATTTATTATTATCGAAAGTAGTAATCTTTTGCATCATTGTTCTTTCTGAACGCTTTTAACGGTCACATCAGTAGCGTCTCATCCTCTGCACTGAGGGTTCTTGGATTTGTTTTAAGGGTATTCCACGTTTATGCGCTCTAAGCTTGAGTGTGCGTCCATAGTTTGATCGCCTTTGCATGCATCATCTGTATCTCTACTTGGAAAATGTGCAGAGAAGATTCATTAAGTATGCACATTTTAAATAATATGGGTTATACCCAACACAAGGGTATGATCAAAATATTTTGCTGAACAACTTTCAAGTATAGCACTTAGAACCGCGACGTCGTCAAACTAATGTGGAATTTCTCTACAACTTGGTGAATAATAAGATTGACACTCCCTCACTACTTCAACGAGCTTGTTTCCGGTCTTCTACTGTCGCTGTGCTAATACCAAGGTTTTAATTAAATCACCAATTTACAGAAAGTGTACCACCGTCAACGAAATTAATGTGAATGATGATATTCATTTTGCCTTCTGACAAAATTAATAAAATTAAGTATTGTCCATAATTTTAAGTTTAGTGTAAATTAACTTTTGGTTTGTATTTTATCAATGTATTCTTAGTTTATATTCATTGTGCTGTAATTAGTTTCGTCTGTTGGGCAATAAAGATATTATTATTAAAAAAAACTCTGCTATAAGCTTCTGTCAACTAAGAATTTGAAAATTATTAACATGATTACTATGTACCCGTTTACAAAATTTTGAAAATAAAGAATGCCTAAACAGCTATTAAGCGCAGGTCCAGCTGTTGGAGCTTTTAAATTCGGTAAATGTTTAAAACACCACCTTTAACGATGTAAAAGTATAATAATTTCAAAACTGGCATTTATAAACAAATAAAAAATTACATTCATTTATCGCACTTCTCAAAATCAAAATATTTAGGTTATTCTGAATACTAGCCTTAGCATTATTGACTACAGATTAATAGGTTACTCTAAATCCTCAAAACGATAATGCATATTTACAAACTTCTAAATCTGTATCTGGGTTACGCCCGGTAATGACACTGATTTTGCTTGCGAAACGGATTTTTTCGTTTGACCCACTTAAAAATTATTAATAAATAGTGTTAATTGGAGATTAAAACTACTATACTCAAAAAACATGTTGTCAAAGATTGAACACAATGCTGTTTGGTAACTATCCTTAGAAACGCATGGGTTACTTTCATAATTAAAACTGTTTTTTTCTGTTTCCATTAATAGTTTAAGTACTAAATAAATATATTAAGAGATTTCGTCAAAGGTGACGCAGGTGCTTTCGTTAATCAATTATCTAATCAATCAAAATAAAAATGTGGCAGCTATTAGTACAACGTCAAAGCGAGATGATATTCAAATTCCATGTAACATATAATAGATAAAGAACAGCTCAACTAATCCAGGAAAACGACCATATGTTAGTTGGTTGAACTCTATAGAATTGCCTTTTTATGTTTAAACTTTTTGTACTTACCCTATTAATCCTAATAAAAAGGAGAAGACAATTATAAATATTCATATACAATTATATATTTTACTTTATTCCAGTAGTTCTTATTCGATTGTATTATTACACTATACTATGCAATTAAAACAGCCGTTACTCACTTGATAACAAGTACTAAAATGGTAACTATTGGCTTAAGCAAACATATTGACTAGGATCATTTAATTATTCGGCTAATTACATTCATAAACACAGTAATTAAGCAGCTTAGTTCAGAACTGTAATAAGCATTTCCCTGATGCACTTGAAATTGGATATTGAAGGTGCGTTTAGTTATTTGGTCTAACAACTCATCAATCATCATATCGGAAGTACGTACCTCGCTCGGTTCATGCACAGTAGTAGTAAATAATCATACTGTAAGAGATGCCTTTTATAGAAACCGCATCAGTTCTACTATCTGTTTTTTAGAAGAATGCAATTAAATGTAACTATAACAAAATAGTCATTAAAATAAAACATGTCCGAAGTTTGTTTTTTGATATATAATCGAACGCATAAATTATTTAAAATGTAACAATGTTTTTATTTCAAATGTTAGTCTTAAGTAGTCTCGGCCATGACGGGCAAGCTTCAGTCCCGTGTGGAGAACAACACGGAGGGGTAAAGCGCGCGGCACGGAGAACCGAGTAACCATATCAAAGCAAGCTTGTTCAGTATTATTCGACTGGTCGTTGTGAACGCTTGTCAGTACACACATACTTAGAAAATTGTGATTTGGAAAGTATTAACAAGAACTACTATGGACTAGCGGAAGGAATTGAAAAATTACAAAATGATTCGATGTCGTTTGTGGATTCTGTTCAAATTGTGGATGATGTTCACTCACACTTATACACGGCGGAAGGCGAAGAAATGAAAGTGTAATATGAAAATTTGAAAGTGTTGTTGATAAGGATTCAGATTTTCTTATATTAAGATAAACTTGTGAACGTGCGTCGAATGATCCATTTAATTGTCACAAGGATTAGTTTAAAGTTGCAAATATAACAGTCGATATGGAACAGTCGTCTTCATCATTAAAAAAAAATTTATTCCGCACGCCGTACTCATTTGACTGAAACAACTGTAGAAACATATTTAATGGTTCTAATATTTAATGGATGTCACCCAGTTTATGATTTCATAGAAACTTCTTACAACAGTAGGTGTTTCAGCACGTTATTAACATATTTCTTATAATTATTTTACGTGTAAACATTCCTGCGTCCGCATCGCCTATGCTCATTTATTAAGATCACGATCATAAATGATGCGAGTAGGTAAACGTTACTGAACACATGTCTTGATACAGCCGCTCGGCCCCTCCACGTTGTTCTCCGCACTGCACTGTAGCTGGCCCTGGCCGAGACTAGTATTTAGATAGAATTTGGTAATGTAGAGTGGATTTTATTTCATATTCCAATGGACTTGAATTGGAGAAAAACAAATCAAGTTCGATCCCCCATACGAGACAGTTTTACTAATAATAATAAAGAAAAGGAAGACAAATACTTGACAAAATCATCGAACTCATGATATTCCCTACCATGAAAACGGTAGTAGATACACTGCCGAAACGTCGGAATATGTAAATTCCACAAACGATGGAAATAGCCTAGACAACAGTTCTAGTTATCGTTTTATAGAGTAGCTGAACTTTGGGACCATGATACGGATGAAAAGAGATTTTCTCGTAAAGTAGATTAGTCTTATTATTGGGGATATTTAACCTTGAAGCTAATTGTCGGATACTAATGGAGGGATCTTCTTATACTACGTAAAGAATTTGCTGGTTTAGTTGTGCTATACACTCTTATCTTGATTGATTAACATTAGCACATCTTGTGTTAAACAAACCATACGTTTCTACTAGGATGTGTCGGATTTGAGAAACATATATGACATTCTTGTGCTATCATGTTCATTATAAAAACCGACACCATATACATATTGACATATTCTCTCCAAGTTCTACTACTGGCTGCTTTTTATTTCAACGTATGCATGTGTGCGTTGATACGCTTGTCCTTTCAGCCATTGTAGAAGAGACTGACTCTGGTGGGGAACAGTATCTGCGGATTTTCATCATTGACTTACCGCATTTTCATTTGGTCTATCTATGATTTTGTGTAAATAAACTGATACAATCTGTATATCTTGTTCCTGTTAACTTTATTCATGTAAAATGCACATATGTATCTTATTCTTATGGTAGAGTATTCATGTGATACAACTTTTGGTAAATTCAAGTAAGTTAAGTCTGAACAGTTGCAGCAGTTATACGATAACTTTAAATATAGTGGATGTTGCTAACAAGGCACATAATAGCTTTACCTTAATTAGAAACATTAGGACCTAACACTTTCTTTTGGGCAATTTTTACATAGAATTTCTTATCACGTGAAATTGAGAATATAGGAATTTACTACTAAATGTAAGCACAAACCACGAGTAAACGTAAACTTTCTCTTGGATCACATCCATACTTATAACATTCTTATTGCATTTGGAATATAGGTGAGCACTGTAAGATCTATTTAAACCGGGCCCGGCTGATTAGTCGGTCCGGTCTAGTTCAGCTCGCCAGTCGATCGAGCCTAGTTCAGCTTGGTAGTTAGTTCGCCTTGTTTCCGTTCACTACTTGATCCGATCTGGCTCAGTTTATTAATGGGATCCCAATTTATGGGCCGATCGAACTTCCTTCGAAAGAGCTTGGCCCAACCCGATTTTCAAATATTTGAGTCCGATTTATTCGCGCTCCGAGTTTGCAAAAAAAGTATGATTGAAATAGGTTGTGTATCCTTCTCCTGGTGCGAGATAAAAAGCTTCCTAATTTAAGTAGTATTTTTACAGCTGAAATTTATGTTACCCTTTGACACATTTTCCTTCGAAATAAAAGGGAGTAAATAAATAGAGTACAGAAGGAAACGCAAGGAAAAATATTTAAAAGTTATAATATTTAATCAGTTACGATATTATTTCTTCAAAGTTAGGAAACCGGCGGATACTCTATACAAGATGATCAAATTATCTGTTATGAATCATTTTCCTTGAAGACGGAATCGTAATTTTATGATAAGAAACCAACAAGTTTGTCACTTACCGACGTTAGTTGGCGTATACACATATAAATAGATACGTGTATATGACCACACATTTTTGTACGTAATTGCTTTTTGGTAAATTGTTATCAATTTGAACGAAGTTTCTCATAACAAAGTGTAGGTGTAAAGCAAATATGATAGTGAATATTTAAATAAATCAGATTGTAATGTGGCAACCCAAACTTCCCCATTCAAAATAAATCCCAACTCATTTCTGGCAATGTTAAATACTCACGTCGTTACTCCATATAAAAATAAATAACAAGCTATCAGCGGGATGTATGATAACATTAATAGTATAACACTTAATCTCTAGCTGATAGAAGGAACAACTGAGTCATTAGAAAATCTTCTATACATCGTACATTAACTAACATATTGTCAGAGGGGATTAGTAATTGATATTGTGTAACTTCTTTTATCATTTTTTAAGGGAATCTTTTAAACTCATTCAGTATTTTAGTGTTCCGCAATGAGTAAGCGTGCGAATAAGTGGTGGTTTGATATTGTGTACTATAATGGGAACTATTGGATCATGTATAGTAAGCATGTAAACAATTATCGTTTACTATTATTTTCAGCTGCTTTTAAATGTTCTAAGTATTTTCCTTATAAAAAGTGATTTTCATTTCTTAAGAGACAGCATCCTAAGATATCAAAATTAAATTACACGAAATTAGCTTCATTGTTCAATAATTAACCTTATATTTCTTCAATTAATATTTAGCTTTTGCTTTTTAATGCGATAATCCTAAACTCTTTTTCAATTTGTTTGTCACTGGATAGTTCTGCAAATAATTGTACAAAAGTATGCGTCTGCATGGTGTCAATGTTTAGGTCTACATAAAGATGTAGTGCCATAGAGTATCTTAGTGTACGTATGTCCGAAAACGTATTTGTTTTGTATTTAGGAACCTTCGAATTGAGCAGTATGGATCCTAAACGTTTAGAAGAAATAGACAAATTTCCGCTCTTGCTTCTAACTTTTTATCAATTGTAATTACTGACGTTATTTTGTGCGAGAAAGCGAGAATTGATTTTAATTTATTGACAAAACACTTACTTTACCTAAGAAAATCATTGAGAGTTTGTGTAAGCAAACTAGTTATTTAAAGAAAATTAACAGATCTTCAATTTTTCTCTATGAACATCATTAATACAGGATTATAAAAATACAAAACAAATTATGTGTGATTTAAAAAGATACCTCAGTTCGCAGTTTTCACATTTTACTTTTTTAAGAATAAAACATGAGTATAAGAGAAAATGCGTGGAAATCGAATTAATATGCCTTTCCCAAAACATGCTCTGAAAGAAAATTTTAGAAAATGTTACTATATAAACATCGCCATGCTGTTTAAGAGGTTGGAGATTGCATTTGTTCCAAATTTGGTTTTCTCACAACTGCAATGTACATTTTGTGCTAAAGAAGGAGAAATTTTATTGGCATTGATATCCAGTGTCATTGTTGATAAGGTTTCCTGCCTTCTCCTCCAGCGAGGGTGTTTATCTTTGAACCCTTTAGTTCTCCCACTAAAGAGTTTTTCCCAGTTAGTTCATCGTTATGATCAGATAGAAGAGCATAAACAGGAACCTGGCGGCAATACGCTTTTGCTGCTCCCTTATCGAAGGTAAAGCCGAAGAATTTAACAGAAGGCTTTGAAAATAACTTTGTCCAATAATGGCGCATCTGACATGATCTATTGTTTTATCTTGTTTTATATATACCATAGAATTATTTAATTTACTTAATATGTGATTTAATAAATCGTTGAGAAAGTTGATTTTTAAATGTCTTGTAAGTGTTTATACATATAATACATATGTATATAAGTGCTTAATTGCATTCATTTGTACATGAAAGAGGATATATTGGAAAACCCTAAAAACTTGGCACTATACTAAAGTCTAATTGTATTGTTGAATTACAATATTTTTATTAAAAGCCTGACATTTTTGATTGTACCAGAAGTAGCCGTCAAGTTTGCTATTTTAAATGGAACAACTTATATATTATTATATTTTTGAATTTCTTCAATTTTAAGCTAAGCTTGATATAATTATGTAACTATTTCTAGACATATTTGCATTTTCTTTTTAACTTTTGATAGACGGAATGCATCAAGCTTTTTTAGATGTGAAGAAATACACTTGGATAATTGAAATTCTACAGAACTGTTGACTGTGCAGAAACAGAATGAATTTCGCGGAAAGCATTATGTAGCGCGTCAGAAAGTTGCGATTAAACTTTCAAGTTTTCTATGTACACTACCGTTCATAAGTATTTGGACCACCTATGATTTTTCTTGATTTTTCGTAGATGAATTATCTACTACAAATAACGAGAGTAGATACAGACAACCCTCATATGTACACACACTATTAGTAAGTTTCACTAGTGTACACATCATAACTGAGTTTTTCTTCTTCTTCTTCTTCACTTCAAGTTTTAGCCACTTTGCCTGTTACAATACCCATGTTTCATTTGGTCTGCCTACACTTCCTTTCCCTAAACATCTATAAAATCTCGTTCTGGCTGGTAACCTCGTCACTTGCATCTGTTCCATATGCCCCTTCCACTTATTCTTATTTTCGTTTATACTCTCATTTATATTGAATATGTTTAACTCTACTCTTATATATCCATTTCCTATTCTAACAGATCTTGCGCAACCTTTCACTCTTCTTTAAAGCTTCATCTTGTGTGTCTGTATCCTACTTTCTTGTTTTTTCGTTGTTGTCCTTGTTTCACTTCCCTATAAGAGGGCTAGCACTGCTATCGTCTTGTAAAATTTTATTTGTGTATTCTTTTCTTGTTTTGTTTTCTAACGTTCTGCCGATTGTTCCACAGATATGTGTGAATTTATTGGGTTTTTCTTCTAAGTGTTTCACCTGTTCCTGTTTCCTGCGTCCCCCGTTCATTTCAGCGTTTTTGCGTCAATTTCCTTTGCTAATCCTTACGATTATACAACTTTCTGCTGGCGTCGTTTTCTTTGGTTGCTCTCTTCTAATTTTGATGGAAAAATTATCACTAATTGCAAATTTGTTCACGTTGTAGTCCACTGTTTGCTCATTAATATTCAATTCGTGTGCAATTTGTCGATTGCTTTTACCTGTTCTATGGTAACCAACAATTAAAGCACGCATCTATAAGGACAACACTTTAATTTTCGCCATAATAATACAAATAACTAAAAAATAGTAAATTTCGAAGTATCACAAATCACAATGATATGGTATAAAAGAACCTACGACCATAAAATGTAATAAACTGCAACTGTATTGCATCAAAATTCCAAAAAAGCCCATTAACGGAGGAGGTAGTTCAGATATAGCTTAAATGAATTTCTATAACTAAGAATTCACTAATAGACCGTAGACTAATGCAACTTACTGATAATGTGTATACATATGAAGGTTGTTTGTATCCACTCTCGTTACTTATAGTAGATAACACCGCCCAACAAAATAATTTTTTTGCGGTGGTGCTTGTAAAATACGAACTGACTTAGGGCCTTTCTGATATGCTGGTTCCAAAAATAACTCGCATTTCTCCCTAGCAGCTTTAGTTTATGAGATACACCATGGTGATATTTATTACTCATACAAATAAATAGCAAAATCAAAATAATTAACTAACCTGTCTAACCCAACCCAACCCTAATCACCACTACTTCATTTACCTGTAACGTAGGGTTCCCCGTATCTCTGTCCGCATCTCAGAATTCAGTTTAGTATTGTGCTTTTGTGTGATAACTGTGTGAGTGTGTACTAAATATTTGCTTTAAATTGTTGCATGAATATTAAAAATTCGAATGACAACAATGGCCTCTACAAGGAGGCGGAATTGTGTGAAGCGTCCAGATGTTTTTTGTTACATTTGTAGTGAATACATTTTTAAGGAAAATAGAAAACCCATATTTCCCTTTATAAAAAGGGCATATTCAACGTAATTTGGCGTCCAGTTAGGAGACCAGGATAAATCCTGGACATCACATATTGTATGCGTAGAACATTTGCGACAGTGGACAAACGGAAAGAGAAAGAGCTTAAAATTTGGAGCACCTATGGTATGGAGGGAGCCTAAAAACATAATCATTATAATGACTGCTATTTTTGTTCTGTCAACATCAAAAGCTTTAATCGCAATAACCGCCAGAAGTGGGTATACCCTACATGGAGTCAGCAAGGAGACCTCTTCCTCATTCTGAAGAAATACCTATTCCAACGGTCAGTAACTTACCTATGCTTCCCAAAGATGACTCAGATACATCGTCTGACGAGGTAGACTTCGAGAAAAGTGGAGGTGATAGTGATTTTGAAGGACCATCAGTGAGTCCCCAACGTTTCAACCAACAAGAGCTTAATGACCTTGTCAGAGATCTGAACCTCTCAATGGAGTCGCCCGAAATGCTTGCTTCCCGATTAAAGAAAAAGAACTTACTTTGTCCAGGTAATGATATTACATAGTTGTAACGGTTGTCGGGTTCCGCCGTGTTCCGCAGTTATTCGAGAAACGTCAGGGAGATACTATTTAATGATCTTACATTTTATTGTACCAGAGGGGAAGGTCCGCTCTTGATGTGATACTGTTGATGATGGATTCCCATAATAACTACAGTTGTTGTTTGGGCTATTTCTATCGTAGACAGCCTGCCGAAACGTAGGACTATACAAGTTCAACGAAGGATGGAAATAGCCCAAACAATAAATCTAGTTATTAGAAAGGTCGGCTGCCATATTTCTCTAAAGAAAACAACTTAGTATTTTGTGATTATGTAAGAGGTCTCATGGAGAAAATAGAGTTAAGTAAATACACCGCAAGTGAATGGCGTCTTTTTATAGACAGTTCATCGAAGTTTAAAATATGTACTTTTTCACAATAGTAATAAACATGGTTTTATACCTGTTGGACCACCATGAAAGAGCAATACGAGACAATATCATTGGGCCTGAAGAATATCAAATATGAAGAGCATCTGTGGGTAATATGTGTCGATCTAAAAATTGTAAACTTTCTCCTCGGGAAACATAGTGGTTACACAAAACGTACCTATTCTTTATGCTTTTGGGACAGCAGAGCTGAGGTCCAACACTGGATTACCAGAAACTGGCTATTAAGAAATGTTTTAGTTCAAGGAGAACACAAGTTTCTTAGCGAACCGTTGGTCGACAGAAACAGAATCATCTTTCGATCACTGCATATCAAGCTGGGACTTATGAAACTGTTAAGGCTTGTTAGGGCTTTACCTCGAAATGGACCGTGTTTTCATTATTTGAAACAAAACTTTCTAAGGCGTGGCACTTTCACGCGCCCGGATGTAACATGAGCACCAAGATTCATTACCTTCGCAGCCACTTTTCCACGTTTTCCAGAAAACTTAGGTGATGTTAGTGAAGAACAGGCGGAAAGATTTCACAAAGACATTAGCATTATAGAGGAAAAGTACCAAGGATGATGGGATACCCATATGATGATCGATTACTGCTGGAATCTTCAGGCAGGCTGTCCCGGTAAACCTCACGCAAGGAAATCTTATAAAAGGAAATTTTTAACTGATGATTGAAAGTAAATAGTAATATTAGAAAGTTACGTGCATAACAAAACAATAACAAAAACTTGATCTCATAGAACAAATCTGACGGCATTTTTGGATTAGTCACCCCAAAATTGCTTAATTACACTTAATAAATCGGACGCACCAAAATGTGTGTTGACAGTGTAATTCATAACGAAAAATTGACAAAAACTATATGTCCCCAAAAAGTTATAGACGATAGTGTATGTACAATATATTGAGAATAAAATGTTGAACATTCTAGTAGAATCACTGTTATTTTGTGGCAAATATAGGTTTCTTTGTGACAAGTTTTACCTTTGTTACTATCTTTAATGTCCACATATCTAACTACCTTAACAGGGAAGGAACTGAGGATTATGTTTTAACCAGAATACGTCTAAATTATAACGTATACTACTTAAGAAAAATGTATGTATTACCACTGCGTTGAATATGCTTATCTTCCTTGTCCTCATCAACTTTAATCATGACTAAGTAAAGTAGACACGATACACATTTGCATCACATTCGGTCTAGACGACGTTTAGTCAATATTCGATGAATAATTCACCAAGCATCTCGCGCGGTACAAAAACATCAAAACAAGGCGAAATTGCAGAGAGAAAGAATAGAATAAACATATGTGAATGTCCCAAGGAGGTGTTAACGTACTTTCGAATACCGGCGGGAGGCGGCAAACGTGCACCTTTCTTGTTATTTTCGAAATTCGTGGATGCGCTGTACCTGTTTATAGCTGCCTAACCGAGAACTCGGAGAAGAAACGATGCTCCGTTTCCAAAATTAGTTCTCCGAACTGTAACGCCTTTTTCACAATGTCTTTAACCGAGTGAATCTGATGGTGAAGGAACCCGCGTACGCGTTGTTTTGTTGTGCGTGTTCGGTGACCACGAGAAGCGACGAGCACCGGTAGTATTCTAAGTAGTATGCTGTAGTAGTAATAGTAGCGAGGCAACGCCGATAATCTCGCGCTATCACTATAGTCACATCAAACGCTAAAGGTTCACCTCAGTGGTAGTCGCGAGGCGACTGGCATCGATATCTGTTGCACGGAGGAGTGCGTATAGCCCGGTCGCTCATATTTACTGCCTGGCATATAGTAAATAGTGGCACGCGCGCTTTGCTTTAACGTTCCCTCTGGTTAGGCGGGTAATAAACGCATAAACATACGCGGATAACGCTCTCGGTTATGTTGTTCTTATTTTCTGCCTTCTAATTTCGTAACGAATATATATGTTGTGCCTTTTTGGTGGTGTTTTTGAAACTAAAAGTTCGAATATGCTGGTTTTCGAGGTAAGTTTCTATTTAGCTTCCATCTATATATCTGGTTTAAGTTATAGATCACTTCTAGCAAACCATTTTGCCAAAAGTTTGTTCTACTTTTTTTTCTGATTTTATAACTTATATTAAAGATGTGTCAAAAGTGAAGTCCTTCTAGTGCAATGTTTGCAATATCTGGTAGGTCACTGACTTACAACAGAAACGTCGAAGTCCCAGGACTAAAACACTGAGGAACTTCAAGTATTATCCTCTGTTCGTCTGATTTATTAACTATCACTATGAACCAGGCCATCTAAAGAATCTAAAATCCATTATATTTCATTTATTACCAAGAAAAACTATAATAACTTATCGCAGACGAGAAAGAAGGAATAAGAAATTATCAGAATACTGCATTTAAAAGAATTAATAATCGGGGTTAAGAACACATCTTTGAATCTAAATTTACGTTTTGTAACAATTTTCAAAGTTTAAAGTAATTTATTGAAGCATTTAAAGCTTTCGTATTCCCTATGGCAGTTAGGGTAGCAATAATTATTTTACTTCGAATTGTTTTCTTACCTACTTTTAGAAGGAAGAACTAATAATTCATAGCCTACTATGTAAAAACGAAAGCAGATATGTGAAGTAGTCCAGTTGCAATTAAACATGTTTGACAAATAAATGATAATCTACATGTAACATTTGTCATTCATTCGGATAAGATAAGAATAAGATACAAATGTCAAACGCTGCTGGTTCATTAATTAAACCAATATTTAGTTGTATATCAGGAATTAACAATAACAACAACCACATCACTGTACTAAAGAATTCACTAAATCTTTACATCTTTGGAGATTCGGAAATCTAGTAGTTGCACCCGTCAAGAAAGACAATTAACATAATTTCTTGAAAACCACGCCTTTGCTAATCTATCTAATTACTTAGGATCGTTATTCTGTTGAAACTTCCAACTAAAACTACTATCTACAGAGCGGACAAAATAATAGCAGTATTGAAGAATTTACATACTAATGTATGTAGTCCGAATACGATTGCAATATTTTTGAAAATGATGAATATCTTTACACAAAGGTATTCTAACAAAAGTGCCCTGACTCCTCTGTGTGGTTAATATTGTTGAACAATAGCCTTAATCTCAATAGTAGTTGAAATTAACGGGGACAAAATAATAGCAGTAATGCAGTAACTACAAAGAAAACGTAGCCGTTCAAACAATAATCCATAACCGTTGTTGCGTCCTTGAGTTTTCTTCGAAAACTGCTTCTTTAATATCACAAATTCTCTCTTGGATTGAGATCCGAGGATTGTGCTGACCACTCCAGAACGTGATTTCTATTGTCAAGTAACCAGTGCTTCACTCCTCAGCTGGTATGTTTGGGGTCGTTGTCGTGCATTAAGAGCCACTTTAATGACATATCTTGTTCTACATAGGGCAACATAACCTGTTCCATTATATAAACATATCCATCTTGGGTTAAAATGTCTCTTATCCAATATATGGGCCCTCGGCCGTAATAGGAGTAACGCCCCAAATCATAATTTTTACACTTCTGTGTTTAGCAGCTTTTAAAGTATGTTGTAGATCATATGTGGGCAACAACCGGCCCGCGGACCGGATACGGCTCGCTGTAAGATTTGATCCGGCCCGCGAGACATTTTGAAAAACCCAATTAAAAAAACATATTACACTACTTACTCATACTCACTCCAAATGAGGAAGATCGAGTGATATGGGGTTTGTCGCTTGCTCCTGTGGAATCAAGTGAGCGAGCAAGCCGAGTGACGGCGATCATCAAAGAGTGAGGCGGCAAACATCAAACCCTTTGTTTTCTCCTCACTGCCTCACTGGCGGCGCAAAAAAAATATGAACACTACTTTAAAATGCACCGCTCTTAAACGCGGTCCGCGAACGTATTTACACATTAACGTTTGGCCCACAATATGTCAAAGGTTGCCCATACTTGTTGTAGATGATAAGTTGTGCTGGTTAGTCTTCTGATGAACATTCTGCGTCCTTTTGAACCAAATAGCATGATTTTGCTTTCATCAGTCCAGAAAATATTGCGCCATTTTGTAGCCGGCCATTTAATACGTTCCTTAGCGAACATTAGACGACGCCTAATATGTTGTTTTTTCAAAAGGGGTACCTTTCTTGAATTTCGAGCTATCAAACTATTCTCTTTTAGTCGTCTCAGGATTGTGCGAATATTTAGATCGTATTCTTGCTTTAGGGCAGTGGCTACTATAAAATGGTGCACTCTTGCGTATAGTACTATCAAGGTATCCGATCTCTTCCTTTTGCGGCCACGAAGTTTCTCTTTTTTCTCGATGTTGTACTATATTTCTAATCATTTTTACCGAACAGTTATTGAATAAATTGATAGGTTATATCTTCTCTTCTTAATTTTGAAATCAACTGCCGCGTTTCTTCAGTACATTGTTCCTATCTGCCCATTTTATTGACTTCAAACAATTGCATTTGAAAACTATTGAACACTAACGAATGTCGAAAAAAGTTTAAGATGAAATCATACCTTTTAAACCGTATAAGCCGATGATCGGGTGAATACTGCTATTATTTTGTTCAGATATATTCCGTACGCATAAAATGAGGAACTTTCCCAATAGTTTTAGAGAAGACGGTGTTGTTAACGTTTTTATAAAGTTTTATTAAGCTCATGACCTCATGTGCAAATGACACTACTGTTACTTTCAGAAAAAAAAAATTCTAAAACTTTCGTTTACAGTATTCATAGTTTCATACTGCTATTATTTTGATCGCTACTGTATATATTGACGCAGCTTATTTACGTCATTTGTGCCTAGTCCGCACTAAGAAAGCAAGCAGATACTATACTGTACTCACCTCTATATTTCGCGGCTTTTATTATACATACATTGAACTGGATATTGCTTTTACCTTTTGATAATCGCATACAACCTATTCTTCGAACTGAATCGAATTGAATGTTGAATTCGCCATCACACAGAATTCTACCCACAAAATCAAATCACCTTGGAATATTGTGACGAGGATACTTTATTGATACGGCATTGGGCTGGGCTTTTTTTTTATAAAGGTTTTCTAATGATGGAAATCTCAATATATAGATTCAGTTCAATTTCTGTGGCTTTAGGGATGGTGAAGTCTTTTCCTATTTCAAGTATAAATTTTCATTGGGGCGCATTTATTATATTCTGTATCGCAACCCTTTGCTCCTATATTGTTTTATATGCTATCGATGTAAATTTAATAATTACCCATCCCGATTTCGGACAACTATCACCAAATTCATATCAAATATTTTCTAATAATAAATGAATGCCAATAAATAAGCAAATAAGTGTTAAAAATGAAAGGACTAAGTACATTACACTTCCAATTCGACAGATTCATAACTTACAAAATTTCTAAATAATTATACAAAGTTAGCACTGACAAGGTCGTATAAAATTGTAGGAGTCACAACTGATGACTGATTGACCTAATAGATATTTTGCGGGTAGAATTTCAAAGGTGTACTGTAAGCTATTACAACTGTGGAAATCTTATAGTTGGATGTGATGATAACATTACAGAAACTTCTATTCGCGTATAAAGTACAGTATACTTTGGTCGGGGAATGAGCTCAGGGTCAGACCAAGTTTTTCCTTTACAAAAGCGGGCCATGAAGATTATGTTTGAGTTGAATTGATGAGAGCCCTGTAATAAGCATTTCAAAACTAATAAATTGTTAACATAATATGACATAAATACACTGGAAGTGTTATATTTCATATGGTAATACCGAACATGGTTTTCGAACATTTCGTCAGATTGCTATAGCACAACAGGAAATATGATCGAGTCATTTTAGAAAAAGCATATTACCAGAGTCCATTAAACATTAATAACTGTAGACAGTTCATTAAAGCAATGGAAGGCATCGGATGTGTATTATTAATTGTTATTAATGATTGTTATTCTTATTTTGCGAGCAACCTACTTAATTTTACACTAAACTTGTAGCAGCTATTGCAGTGCTTAGTCCTAGCAGTTCATATGCAAAATTAGCCTATATTTAGTTCTAACCATTCGTATGCAAAATATTTAGTTTTCTTTAATCACTTTTAATTAACATTATCTTATCTTTATTTTGGCATTAATTACAAGTAAGATCTACACACCTATTTTGTTGAAGACTTGATAACTACTAGTGGTCGACGTAGAATGCATTTTTCCCGCAAGTATAAGTGCAATTTAACAGATAGTATTTGTTTTTGTGAACATAGACTTTATATTTGATAGGAGACCTAACTGCAAAAGTAATGCAAGAACAACATTGTATTCATATTCAAACATATTTGCAAGTAATGGTAACAAACGTTTACTATATAACAAATAAAAGACCATAATGAAACTAATTAAATACAAATATACATTTATTTAATTTCTATTCAAATGTTTTCACATTAAAACAGTCCTTTTAATGTGGTGGTCGTTTAAGTATCATTCTGTTATATACAACTGTAGCCAATTTGTTCTCAGCTCTTATCATCTTATAACTATAATTTCTTTCACGTCTAATATGCTTTTTGCATAACTCTTTTAATAGTAATTTCAATGCATAAATTTTCAGTAATTTGACTTTTTTTCTGCGTTTAGTGAACTATGCAGAGATCTCCATATCATAGCACAAAAGCGAATACATCTGTATAAAACATAAATATTTATTACTACGGTTTCCCCACACGCACGACCGATACGAAAATTCATCAAGTTCATTGAACCAATCTGTTCCCCTTTTCCTGCTGTGTATGCACGTATGGCATTATATGGAAGGACATTTTAACAGTTTGTCTGTATATATTTCATAAAGAATAGTGATATGTAAAGTTAGCCAAATCTTCGGCACGCCAGATCCCAGCCAGGCCGATGCGGAAACGCGTAATAATAATTAATTAAGCATGTCGAACACATGTAATGAGAAGAAGCGGCCACTGGCTGCCAAAATAAACAAATTTATAACCAAATATCCTGATTTAAAGATCGATGGTTTTTAGTGGAATGAGTGCAAATAGTGGACGAAGTCAATACATTACTGCACACCATAACAGACGACAATAAAGATTCCAATTTCATAACATTAAGACAAATCTGTGGTTCACTGCAGATCCGTAAACTAATTTCAAAGATTATTTTAACCATGTCTGTGTTACATCGGTCGTTGTTGAACGGTCTTTCTGAAGGTACAAGAACGTTCTTTCCCACCTGCGAAGCAACTTCACCGAGACAAATGTCGAAATATATGCAGTCTTTATGTTTTGGACATACGTGCTAGAGGGCTTGCATTAATATTTCAAAATTTTCAAAACAAAGGAACAAATTTCTGTTTTGTGTATAACATCTTCTACAGTTCAGTTTTAACAAAGAGAAAAACATTTAACATCTTTACATATAAAAAAGGTTCTCGCATTGTCCAGCTTAATTAGATTTTGTGGAACCGAAACATTTGGCTAGCTCTACTTTACAATTACATACCACTATTCCTCATGAAATACATACAGATAAACTGTTTAAATGCTTTTTCATATAGTGAAGTATAAATACATTACAACGCGTAATATGATTAGTTGAACGAACTCGGTCAATTTTCGTATCGGTCGTGCATACTGGTGAGTCCAGACCTGGCGCGCCAAAGATTTGCGCAACTTTACTTATTACATTTACATGTACCTTTTTACAGAAATAAATATATGTTTTTCAATTTAAATAATGAGTTTACTTCAATCAGAGTTATTATAAAGCAGAACAATATGTACGTCCAATTACAATATAACAAGTAAATAAGGCTAACCTTGTCAATAATGAAATAAAATGCACTTCATTGTTTTAGTTTTGACGTATTTTGTTTCCTGTTTATATTATTAATAACTTATAATCAGTTATTTTAATTTCAAATTTACACCAAAATAATTGCGTAATCCTTGATTTCATACATAATTAATGTCTTGGTAATTAAAATATATTATCCACAGCTATACATCACAGCTGCGACTTAAGATCGCAGAGATTACTTTGACGAAGTTAATGCAGGAAAATAACCGTTATGTATAAATATAACACATTTTCATATGTTGCCAGTATGTTAATATACAATTTTAACAGAATCGTAGCTTTTTTGATAATTTCAAGGTTAACGTAATTATAAAATAGGAAACTGCCTCAGGGTCTTTGTTTAGACTCCATCAAAGCGCTACAAAAGAAACTTGTACCATTTTAATTTGCTTTTCGGTTTTGCATGTTGTTCGTCCTTGGTTGTATAATGTGAACGTTGAACTTTTATGTGTTTTATATTTCTTCTTTGGTTTAATAGTTGAATGAAATGTAGTTTTACTTTTCACAAACATTGACTCGTGTCTATGCACATTTACTGGTGAATAATAAGAAAGAAATTGGTGGTATAAACGAAGTTAAATGCTTGCGAATAAGTAAGTAAAATCTAGTGACTCTGACAGGAAACTATTGTCGCCAGCATTCCCAATGATCAAATTCATTTCTTGGAATTTCTCGTGTATTTTTCTATGTTTGTGTCATCTAATTACTATTACTATTCACTTTAAAGACGACCCACGTTCACTGCACGAACAGTTATTAGGTTAATACTATCGCAACGTTACGACTACACACGTACGAAATATTTACGTGGATCACCTAAATTATTTTTTCCGTCTGCATATCACACATTGTAGTTGCAACGTAACAAGTTCACACCGCTTGAACTTGAACTTGAACCGAATTATCAAAGTGGAGATATCATACTCTAAAATTATCATCAAGCGTTTAGACCAAATAAAATCTTCTTTTATCACTAATTTCGCCTATCTTATGTAAATAGAGTATGCAAAAATTAGTATGCGCGTATTTAGCCTAATATGCGTATTTGAAAACGTCAAGAATCGAAAACTTTTCATTAAAATTAAAGATAATCAAGTATTTTTATACTAAAATCTTTCCTGAAGCTACACTCGTGGTTATCTTTATGTTGTTTACGTTAGTTGAGTTCATATTTAATCTTCCAATCACAGTTGGAAGCTCATGAACTTTAACTGTTAGATTTAAGGAAATTTCTATTTTAAAGATGTTATGAACACTATATTTTGTAACTAACTGATAGGTTTACTTAGTAACCTTGTGTGAAGGTTTATTTAATTTGGGTTAGTTTCATTTCCGAGGCTAAAACCGCTAAAATGTGCGTATATATGCTGATCCAAATTGAATGTGTAGCATCGCTATATTCCTTATTATTACAATTACTGGAGTATAGGTTAAATTAGCAAATTGGCATTGTTTGTACTGCTAATTCAAAAGCAATTAAGAAAAAAACCATACATAAATTATTGCGTGCAAAATTCAAAAGCTTTTTTAATGGAACACCCTAAATGATCCTGATAATTATAAGGATAAGTTAATAGGTTATTAACACGTATCAACATATTTCTTAATTTTGCAATAAATTTATTTGTAGGATGGCGCAACTAAAATAATTTTATTTACTAGAATTATACATATATTTTATGCTGTGTTGTGAATATTTTTAAATAAAACTAGATTATCCTTTACTGTTTTATTGAAAAAAGGCTTGTTATTAATTTAGGTCCTTTGTATTTTGTGATCCTGAGATATATGATATTACCTACTATTATGTATGTTTTAAGTAAATTGTCAAAGTGAGCGATATTAGATTCCTTATTTTAAAGGGAACATTTTATATTCTTTTATTAATTTTTAACACCCCCTTAGTATGTGACTATGATTTTATTAACCACATCACCCACGCTATCCGTTTGATAGATATTTCAAATTTGTTTGTGCTATTGGAAAATCTGGTCATTATTTCCCATATATCTTGTAATGGGATTTTAGGGTAATCTATATTCAATGTAAAAGTATCTCAATCTTGCTCAATTCTTAATTACAATTCTCTCTTAACTAATTTATTGTTGGAGAGGAAGTATTGTTGGATTACCTCTGTCGTTTTGTTAGATTTGTTCTTTATTTACTGTGTAGATCACAGTTTTCTGCCAATAACTTCAATGTTATGATGCACTCATCAAATTAATTTCAAAATTTAATTTACAAAAGAATGTGTCCCTTATTTAACAAATCATAAACTTCTCCGATACAAAGATTATATTATATTAGGAGGAATACTCATATCTAATGTAAAAAATGTTTAGTATATATGTAAACCCCACTACAGTTTGAACATTTCAAATTTAGAATCAATCTCCACGTTTTAAGTTATATAGGATGTATTTTCGTTGCCATGAATATTCCAGCACAAAGGCAACTATAGGCTGTCATATCTACTAGGGTATATATGATAAGTTGCCGAGCAACTATACAAAATAGAGCGTTGGCTGTAGTTATTCATTGCAAGGCTGGAATTTTGAACAGTTTGGAAAAATAATAATTATAATATAAATTTATAAAATTCATTCCCCTTTCTGGCAGTCTGTGCAGTCTCCTGGGATTGAGGAGAATTTGGTTCCTCATTATGAAACTGAACTGTACAATCGGCATATTATTTGAATCATCAGGAGTTGATCAGGACCTATAAAGTTGTAAAATTGTGTATGAATAGAGTCAATTTTTTTACATTGTATTGCATTGTTGTATTCGTCAAAACTTCCTATTGTAAATGATATAATCTATTCTTTCTTTATTATTCTATACACAGTAGTTCGAAATCTTGGAACCTGTTATTTTTCCCTTTACAAAAATAAAAATTTAAAAAGGCCTCAAATCTATTGACAATATGTACAAACGCCGAGAAATTTCAGTATAATATGTCTAGACACCTAGAAACGTTTTTAACTATGAGTTGCATTTCTCCAAAAAGCGATACACATTTTGTGCTTTTCATATGAGGAGAAAATTAAAAAGGATACAGGAAGGAAAGAATACAGTAAATAAATCTTTCTTAATAATTTATCACGAAAATTTTCACTTATGAATGGAGGTGGTTTAGCACGAATAACAAATAAGCAGCAGCGTCTAAATGATCAAGAAATATATGCCCAATTATCCCAGTTACTTAAAACTACACACGAAACTTTTAACAATTAAAAATTTTAGAATATAGTGCATCCAGTGTAACCTAACATAGATTTAAACTTCTATTACTTCTAAAAGTTATCTCATTCGCAAAATGTATGATGAATGTGACTAATGTCATTAATCTTTATTAGTTTTTCTTTTGCTGTGTGTATCTCTTGGTTCTTAACACGATTCTATTATGTATGACACTATGAGTTGTAAACACAAGGCTAATATTTGCCTTCAAACTCCCCAATAAAATATTTAATTTCCAACTGTCAATATGTTGATTTTCGCATATGTATGTACAGTACAGTACAAACAGATGAGTTATGATCGGTAGTAAATAAGTGCGCTGCCTTGGGGATACCCCTGCTGTACAACTTAGTTACATTTATTTAATTTTTCATTGAGCAATAATAAATTAATGGTCTGCCAGATAGCAGGTTTAAGACCGCAAAGGAATTATGACTAAATTAATTATAACAAAAAAAAATCAAATGTTAAAAGTGGTAACCATGGAAGGAAAGGATTCGTTCGCCTAGCAAAGTCGTTTATGATATTCAACAAAATAAATAGATCTCTTATTTAGCCTTCTCAAGTCCAGAATTCTGTTCTGGTTTAATTGTCTTAAACGAAAACCATTATTTAAAGTTTATAAATATTGGGGTTTTTGTTCGTAACTAATTTTATTACTATTATTACATTTTTGCATTATAACAATTGGGAAGTGTACTATGTACTTATAGAAATGCTGAAGCGAATGAAAATTGGGATCTGAGCTCCAGTGGAAGTAACAACCATCTCTATTTCACCTGTGCGTGTTAACCTGTTTTCCAGTGGCCGTTTTCTTGTGAGTGCAAACTGCGTCGGTCATCCCGATAGGTCCCGGGATGTGAAATAGTGTCCCTGTTGTATATCACCGTGGTTGCTTTCACTGGAGGTCAATAACATTACTGTTCCCCAATTTTGGCCTTAATTTCTTTTTATTATTTTCCTCTGATGTGAATGGGCTGTGATCCCAAAGCGCCATTTATAAAAAAAAACTAATTTATAAATAGAATTGATTTTCCTTTTTATTGATATATTTGCTTACCATAATTTTGTAATTATTAACCAAGTTGTCTTAGATTATTTCAACATTCCTGTGTTTAAAAAACGTCTTAATTAGTTAACGAACATGATTTTTCAAATTAATTGTTCGTATGTATGAAAAAGAATGTAAAATATAGGGTATTAGTTTAAAAACATACTCACGTATCTATAGTATAGCAAGTGAATAGATATGAGAATTAACCGAAATAAATTCAAATCATTAAGCAACGAAAAGTCCATAAAAAAATAGTATACAATCGGTTAGATATTGCAATGATAATTATTTTAAATATAGGGAAGTTACTATAATACAATAACCAGGAAACGAAGTACGATTGTCCGCAATAACCAAAAATAAGTAAATAAACACCTTATTTAGACTAAATTCGTTGTGAACATAATGAATCTACAATTTAATCACAGCTTTACTCTTGTTCCGTTCTATTAAATGAGAACACTAAATGCCAGTTATTTCTCGCGATCTTATACGTAGATTCGTACTTAAGCAAGTGATTATGTAACCATCCGATTATTTCTCATAGTTACATTAGTATATCCTTTGTTAATAAGTAAAAATATGGGTACACATGTATTTATACGTATGTAAATTTTATTATAAATGTCGCCAAATAAATTTTAAAATATAGGAAATTTTTGTCTTACTTATAATAAATTTCAACTTTATGAGTGTTTTGAACTTATTGGCGATATCTTACCTTTAAAGCATTTAATGCGGTTATTGTTGAAAAGGCAATAATCCACAGCTGTTCATTAAACCGGCAGATTAAAATTCACGTCGAAACTAATCAGTACCTAAAAGGTATTTGGAAATATTTGGAAATACATACACAAATATTACTACAGTACCCTTTTATGTCAAGTAAGTACGTAACTGACGCAATTATGTAAGATATTTTTATATATTCAATTAAGGAGTTGCTATGATTTATTATTTATTATTATACTGTTATTGAAAAAATGTGCCATTTATATCACTTAATAATTTAGTACTTATCAGCTGTTACAATATTTGATAACGGTTTACAGACACACGTGAACGTTATGTCAATAGAATTTTGCAATAAAGCAAATTAAAGGTAGATACTTCCACACGTTATTATATTAACTGGTACATATGATGCAGTAACAATCTAAGTTTTCATGTTACTAAAAAAATGTTTTTAAGTCATATTTTTCACTCTATGTGTAGGCTGTGAAAATGTTGAGACTGTGTTATTGCCAAAAGGAGGTAAGAAAGGAAGAAAACAAATGACTTACGATAACATATTTAATTTGATATCACTTCCCAGTAACTACCATCAAATTTTGAGTCTTACTTTTAGCCAGGAAAAGTTAAAAATTTACTTTCTTAATAAAACAAATTTCCAATAAATTTTTTGAAGGTGTTTTAGCAATTCAAATTGTACCTAGAAGGAGTAACAATACTTTATTAAAACTATATATAATTTAGAATTTTATGTGCACATTTACAAAATAAATTCGCCTGCTTTATTTTATCAAAAGAAAATGACAGCATTAAATTTCAACGTGGTCTAGGTTTCCTCGATTACATAGAATGACCCTCTCATAAATTCCTCTCGGAACACATCTTAACTTTATAGTTGTAGCCATTATCTCCGCAAGGTTTATGTTTACAAATTTAGTTGTTCTGGTATCTCGCAGCAAAATTATAAAGTATTAAATCTGGTAATAGCAAAATTACGGTTCTCATCCTCCACGCAAATTTAAGGTAGTGCCATCTGCTGGAAAGGTTTTGCTATCTGTGTTCTGGGATGCTCAAAGAATCATCATGACTTACTATTTGCAAAAGGGACAGAGTATTACAGGGACCTACTACGCACCATTGATTTCTAAATTGCGAGTCGTTACTAAGGCACGGTGTGTTGCTCCATTAGGATAATGCTTTCCGCCATACATCTGGTATTGCTAAGGCTGCTAAGCAGCAGGCTTTGAATTAGTGGAGCATCCGCCATATTCGCCGGATCTGGCCCCTAGTGATTACAGGCTGTTTAAAAGAAATCTTACGTGGGACAAAATGTTTGAGTAACTATGAAGTGATGCAAGCAGTAGAGAGGTGGTTTGCAGAGGTCAGACAAAAAAATTTCCAGAAGGCTGTTGGGACGTTGGAGCACCGATGGACCAAATGCATTAGTGTAGAGGGAGGCTATGTCTAAAAATAAAAAAAATATGTGCCACTGGAGTTTTATTGTGAGGGGATCAGGGTTACAGCATAGAGGTCCACCCTTGTAGTGTACGTAAAGTGTTTTAAAGGACTGCTACTTCACCTCTTTGCGTAGAAAGCGAAGTGTCATTAATTATTTCGGCTTAAGTGAATGGCTGCCACTACATCAATATAGGCGGGATAAATGCTCAATACCTGACATTGCCATAGTCAGATGTAATCTCTTTTACGATTGAACTACAGAGCTAAGCGCGATAATTCTGAAAATGTGATTTTCAACGTAAAAATTACTCGTACGCCTCACAGGGTCTTTTGAGATTGTCACATTTAAACCCGGAATATTTTTTCCTATTTAAACCAATTTTCTTAAGCCTTCATATATATAGATATTATACATTTTTTATGTTTCAATACCGAATGATAAGACTACATCTTAAAGGTTTAAATCGAATTAGTTACTATTCAATGCATCAGTAAGCACTCTCGCAATAACGAATACAATATCAATCATTTCCTTCACTTCAACCAGTTACAATATTGTTTTTCTTGTCGTCAACTTTTCGCTAACGATACGTAACTATCGATCAAGTGCGTCCAATCTATTAAAGTTTACAAAACAAAAAAGCAAACTAAAGGAAGCGCTAGGTTTCTTATTATTACAGTCTCCTACCTCATTATTTCCCTGATAATCTCTAGACATTTATTAGCTAGGTAATTATGCCTGGTTGTAATTAATTTAATATCGTTATACTACTGGATGGCCGTATTTAGCATTAAATCATAATCATTGTATTCGTAATGAAGGTTTTTTGACTGTATACATATAAGTAAACTATGTTCAGCGACGTGGAAACATTTTGCTCGGAGTATAAAACAGAGAAACGACATACACTTTCGTTAATTCTTCAGTTCACGTACTGTAAAGCTCTTCTCCTGTGCGTTTTTTTGTTCACCAGCCGTCTTCTTCAACCGGTTCCGCAAGTAGCCACCAGGAGTCATGGACTTACGTACGTCAAGAAATATTAGCCGTTGCCCATAATACACGTATACACATATGTACGTACACATATACACATATGTACGTACACATATACACATATGTATAGTGCTTATCTATAAACGTTTCATAACGAATCAGTTTTTATTTCACAACTTTTTTGGCATATTGGAATATTCGTTTTTCTCTAATGATAAATTCAACCTTTCACCTATATTCTAATAACGTTCTTTTAACCGCCACAATTATGTATTAATGAAATTGATTTAATATTCATGCCGTTGCATGTCCGTTGAAACAACAAGCGTTATTAGCTTTCCGTTAATAATTTTATGTTTATATGTGACTAGGGCGCGATTGATGTTTTATACATGAATTTATTCACTTAGTAGACTATCAATAGATATTTAAATAATTTTCTCAATGGTTAAAAAACCACATGCAATGAAAGTTTTTCAAAAATATTTACGTCACGTAAATGCATAACAAGAGTAACACAAAATAAAATCAGCTAGTTTAAGCCCATCCCTCCCGGTTCTTGAGGGAACGATGGCCACAAAAAATACTACTCCTGAGTTTTTTGACTTATAGTTAAGTTTTCCACACTTTTGGCAGACCTCGCTGTAAGACGTACAACTTTCATGCAACCAGAACATACAGTTGATACATTGGATTCAATCAACAGCTTTTCTTCCTCGATGCTTAAGGATTTCAATTCTTTTTTATTATTGTTCTCGACTGTCTTTTTTGTGTTTGTCATAACTTTTCTATTTTGAATCTTGTGTTGTTTTTCTTGAACTATTTTCTCTTTTTCTTTGCGAATTGCGAAATGTGCAGCTGATGTTAAAATAGCTGCAATTTGTTTGGCCTGTTTTTTACCAGGAGTTATTTTCCTGGAATAGGAGGCGATAAATCAGACAGTATTTTTGACTGAGTAATTTTTGCGTTACACGTTTGTTTAGACGTTAATGGTTGATTCTTTTGCTGTCTCTCTCTGTTTTTGAGGTGGAAAGTGCCCTGTTGTAGGCGAGGAAGCTTCTTCAATAGAGAAAGCGTAATCTGGTGTAGTGTCACGATTGAGAGGTAGAATTCTCGTTGCTCTAAAACCTGATGAACCATTTCGTGTTGTTGCAGCCTTACCCCAACTTGCATTCAGTAATACACCAAATTGATATCTGGTAATGCGCCGTCCAGCATGATTTCTGAGCTACAGATGACACGACTCATAGGAATCTGCTTTTAGCGATTTAAAAAAACTTCTGTCTAAGGGCTGCAGGTAGTGAGTGGTATGCCTAGACGAACATAATATGATGAGGTAACAGACGGGGCATGTCCGTCATGTCTAGGATTTTTTCTAGTGGCTTTCTAGAGACAAAATGTTCACACATCTACTGGTGAAATCTAGTCGCGTTGATATAGGGGGATTTACATAAGTAACATGTTTTTCTTTTATTATCACAGCAGGTGGTAAAAAGTTACTTTCGGCATTACAACAAACAACTAATGTTAGAGTTTCTTCTGTTATTATAGACGTTACCGTAGAAATAGCTTCGGATACTCTTTTTGCGAGTACCTCGCCTAGTCCACTATTTAACTAGAGACGAGTTTCATCAATATTATAAATATTTGCCGGTTTGTTAAATAGATACTTTTTTCCATCGTTGTTTCCAACAAAGTAAAATAGTCTTCTACTTATTTTCGGTTAAACAGTCTTTATTCGGCAAACATTAGGAATATTAAAACATCGATGGGAAAAATGTGTTAACCTTAATGGAGCCTATATTGAAAAATGAAAGTAAAATATTTGCAATTGTTTTTTATTGCGAGTGGCTCAGGAGTGGAGCAAACGAATTCACCCTCGTATACATAGTTGATACTACATTTTACAGTAATATACCACATTAGAATATCTTTCTGAAAACAATGCAATATTGTAATATATCGTATTACATCCTTTAGTAATTACAATGATTGCGTTGTTGACATATTCCATTATCGTATCGATACTATACATAAGTTATTGCTGTTACTGCCTTGAGTCAAGTAAGATTAAAAGCTATTTTCATATTTGACGTTTTGAATTATTACACATTTTTCCTGCCCTTCTTTGCATATTTCCATTAAAAAAGTGCTGTTAGAAAAGATAAACGCATAACACATATTGCCTTGTAACTAAGTATTTTATATAAGAAACCTACAACAAACATATTTCAAATATAAACGATTTCAAGGTATTTTTTACATCTCTATACTATACTCCTAGAGACGGATATTTGAATTGCTTTAGCATTGCATATAAGTGATACGTGATATTTTAATGAAAATTTACAGATCAACTGCTTATATTAACGAAGGAAATTACGAGCATGCTGTTGAAGAAGTTACTAAGAACGTGATTTCAGAATAATATGGTTTTCAAATATAAACAGGATGTCATTCATAGTAACTACTAAATCTGAAATAAAATTTACCACCAGATAGTAGGTATAAAAGTCTTAAGATTACTGTTACACATATCAATAAACTTTGTATTCAATATACTACAGAATACTACGTTTGCATGGCACTAGAATTTCTGCAATGTTTATCATTATAGGAAACGAATATCTCATACGAATATAAATAAATTTGGCCGTGATTGGTACGAATTCTAAGTACGTATTTCGATAAAACCATATGCTATCGTGTGTTTATTATTACCACGAGCTGTATGTTTTATCATGTATCCGATATAATAAACAATAACTCAATATTTTTATGCGCTTGTAAACCCACATACTTCAACGATTTTAGCAATACCAACAACATTCAGCACGCCTAGTAATGAATTTTGCTTAACAGGCCATCGTTACGTTGAATTTAGATCAGCGGTTCTATGGAAGTATTTTTCTTCGTTCGCGATAACATTTTAAGATTCATAAAATTCGATAAAATGTACAAGGTTAGCTTCGTTTACAATCCGTGCCGTCGCTAAGGTAGTGAGAAGTGAAATATAAACCAACTTCACAACCAACTTGTGAATATCCAATGAATAATATATAAATATTATTCATTGGATATTCACAAGAGATATAGCATGGATCTTGAATAAGAAAGTCTCAAATGAAACGCAGTTACCGGAAAAGTGGTAGTCGTTACTTACATACGTCTAGCTCGTATAAGTTAAGAGCATGTGTAATGTATTTACAGCAGCGGACAAAATAATAACAACAGGAAGTCAACGTTTTTCATCATTAACTGAAAATAGAAATAGTAACATTTACATCTGAAATGAGACTAACTTCACAGGCATAAAAAACACGTAAAAGTCATTCAGTGACTTATTGTTTCGGAGAAGTCCTGCATTTTATACAAGCAGTATGTGTAATGCGGGGACAAAATAATAGCAGTATTCATTCGGGGGCCGTCGTCAAGCAAAATAACAGTTGGCGAAGATAGTTTGCTATTACGGTACATAAAGAAAAGCTCATCTTTGGCAGCTCTTCAACTACAAAGAGAATTAACGTTAGTAATCAAACGTTACTCCCAGAACATTGCGGAGATGAAAGCAAATAATTTGATATCTAGTACAAGAAGAATGCCATTTTTAAAAAAGAAGCATCTGGTGTTTTCTATATATCATGAAAACTGGCCAGCAATGAAATGATGTCTGATGAGAGTAAAATCGTTTTATTTGGCCCGAGTAGTCGTAGATTGTATGTCAGAAGACCTCCTAACACAGCGTATAAGCTACAATACACTTTTAAAGCAGTTAAATGCGATGGTACAAAAGTCATGGTTTGGGGGTGCCTTTCTTATTATGGTACAGGGCCCATACACTGGATCAAAGACATTTTTATTCAAGATGGATATGTAGAAACACTAGAGAATATTATGCTGCCCTACACCGTAGAAGAAATGCCTTTAAAATAGGTCCTAATGCACGACAATGACCCCAAGTACACTAGTCGACGAGCAAAGAAGTGGTTGGTGCAACATAGGAGGGGATCATGCAGTTCCCGGATCTTAATTCTATCGAAAATTTATAGACTGATCTTAAAGAAGATACAATGCGGATCCCAAGTCACAGCAACAACTATTTTTTTATATTGTTTAGTATAGCATAGTTTTAAACTCCCGCCATGAATTTTTGGGTATTTCACATGTTAAGTGTGGACATTATTATTATATGCCAATGACCTGTGTATTGGAACTGTTTTACTTCAAATATGTTGCGTTAAACTTTAGATATTCATATTAATTAAAAATATATTTGAAATATTGTACATTTCATTCTATTTTCTATCACATTTATATTAATTCTCAATAAATCAATATAAAATTGATTCTTTAAAGGTTTATTATCATTACTTTATCATGTATGCAAAGTCTGTTTGAGACGCTATTCGCAAGTTAAAAACCAAATCGCCAACCTGTCGAAAAATTAACAAGGTATGAAATTCAAAATATCGTCAGTCATTTAAAATTATTGGGTACAAAAACGCTTATTTTTTAGTTTTATATTGTTATTATATTAAGTACAGTTAAATTTAGAACTTTTATATATAATTTTCGAGAGTATAACTTATTAGGAATTATAATATTTTATATTTCAATATCTACACGCATTTTCCTTGGTATTTTTTAATACTCTTAAGTAGGTGTATACCTAACAAAATATAATTATATTATTTCCCATTTATTCGAATAAGAAAATGAGTACTCTTCCTTTTCGTTGTTTATTCCTACATATATAAAGAAAGTGTTAAAGAAAGGTGTTACAAATTTTGGGGAATGAGGAAAAACATCGCCCAAAATATGCAGAAGAGTCTTAACCAACATAAATCTACGAGGATGCGGAACATTTTGCATTTACACCACTTTTTATTAAGTACAGATAAACAAATAATGCAACTTATAAACAAGTAAGTCAAATAAAATATACAAGTGCTTTCCTTCCATTTCACAGCAGTCACGACAGCCACAGCAACAAATCCTTCTCCTAACTCTTTAAAAATCCTCACATTGCTTCGGATTCGTTGACATCTTTGATCTACTCACTGTTGCAATTTCTCGAGGTCATTTGCAGGCGTTACATACACCAAAGTTTTCAAACAGTCCCAAACATCGAAATCAAGGAGATTTAAATCAAGCGACCTTGCAGGCTCCCTCTTCCTGCCCTTCTTCCTCAAAAAGGTCCCTGTACCTGCTCTTTAACGACAATATAAAGATACACAGAGGCGCCATCGTTCTGGAATCAAATTTGTTCCAAATCTTCAGCGAACGTACCGGAGTCCATAACACCATGAGGGTTTTTCCGCATACACAAAACTTCATTTCATGTGAATTGGGCAATTAGCAACAGAGTCGGGGACCTTAGCATCATTGTGTAAAAGTGGCGGCAAAAAATCAAACGTACTTGATTAAGCGGATTTAGGTGAAGCTCTCGTTGTACGTGGTACGGATAAACCTGCTACTCGTGGAGGATTCTCCAATCAAGAGGAGGACCAATTCCTACTTCGGCTGATATTCTCCGCAGATTCATCTACGGATTTTGTAAAATTATCTCTTCAGCCTTAGGGATGAGCACTGAGTCTGAAAACCTGAAATTATGGTGCTCCTTCCTAAATGGTCCGGCATCACGTAGTCTTTGATGTAGTCTTGCAGTAAAGGTGAACTGAAGGAGTCTGTCAATTCGGATGAGCGATAACATAAAACTCACTGGCTTTCCCATTATTATATACAATACATGAGGTTAATTCGATAGCATAGCGAAAATTCGTGCACTAACCACTGAATGTCAACTGCAAGCTGTTTGTTTGGTAGAACATTTAATCAGTGTATGATAATATAATGTAAGTTTTTGCGAATAAAAAGAGGGACAAATGCTAAAGAAACATCTCGAAATTTAGTACCCGCCAATTTGGACTACCATTATAAATAAAATTCATATCCACGAAAAACTTTAAAAAAAGTTATTTTAAAGATATAAAATGTATATGCTTAGCGTATATACCACCACACTGAGTAATTCAAAACAAAATTTTAGCGTTTATGAAATTACACAGACATTCCACAAACAAAAATATATTGGAATAAACCTATCGTTTTTACGACTTCTATCTAAATTTACTCTGCGCTACTAAACTTTGAATAAGATGATACTACTCATCCTGTATGTTATCCTCGCATATTAATAGTGAAACTGAATCAACTTTTCTTAGTAATTCTATTCTTGTAATCTGAAGACACCACAACTTTTCTACCTCTTACGAAGTTATGTAAAATACAACTACGTCTCTTCAGCGTTCAAGCTTTCTTTAACATCTTCACACAAAATTAACTTCAATTTACCATAGCATATTCAATTTCATAGTATTTGTTGGAAGTATTGCTTATATATTCGTCATAAAGGCCCTACCAATAAAAGATGGTGAAATAATCTAATCGGTTCGCAGAGTTTCAGCACAGATACGTTTTACGAATTAGAAAATCTCGTAAATAATGTGATGTTATTGAGGCATATATTTTTCAACTCATCGGTTGCGCTATAGTACTACATAAATAAACAGAATATATCTCTACAATAATAACACTGTCCATGAGTTTTATATTTCACAAACAGCGTGTGCCTTTTAATTTATACTTTCATCAGGGTATACCGATGTAGCATGAACATTTCTGTTCAAACTCTAAACAAATTCTCTACTTTATTACTTACTCAACGCCGTGATAACTTTGCAAATTTAATGGGAAGTAAAAGGAATTTGCGTGCCAAATTTACCACTTGAATTTATCATATGATTATTATTAACGCCTGGTATTTCCATGTACAAGTTAAACTCATTTTGAAACAAACATAAGATAATTATCAAGCGTGTGTGAAGACTATAGAATCTGCATATATAAATATTTTTCATCTGAACGGTAAAAGTAATTTTGGAAAAAAGGTTATTGCAGGAGTTTTGACATTTTGTAACTTTCGTACTCTCCTTAATTAACAATTTAAAAAAAAACAGTATTTATATCATGGTGTAAAAATTGCAATGAGAAAGAACGTTGAATTTTAGATCGCACGGACATTAATCGGGAAGCCAATAAAACTAACTCTACTAGTTTTACTTTACAATCAATAAAGAAACCATTCGGAGGTTGTAATGGTCGGACTTGGCGATTTTCAACTTGGCCGTTATTATTTCTAAGAATAGCAAGTACAATATTTGTGTTCCTAACATTAAGAATGTTACTTTTAATAGCTTGTAATAACCTTTTTTTATTGTTTAAATTTTATGATGTAAACAACGCGCTTGCAATACAACCAAAATCTTCCTATTAAAGTTAACTTCCCTATTTTATTTTTAGTATCTGTATTTACTTAATAAACTAATAATAAGTATAATTTATTTAAAGCAAATTTATTCATTAACAGAAATACATTCTAAGGCTAAAAATGTATTAATATCGCAGCACAAGATAATGGCATTAAATATTGAGGATTGTTTAGCAGAAATCCATTTAAAGTATGTAATATTAATGCCGGCGAAATTTCTGCTCTAGTTTGCGGAGACGTACAACGTCAACGCCTAAATTGAATCGCCAAACAATGCGGTCGTTTTAATTATTATTATAATGGGCCGAACATGAAAATTGCACGGGAGTAAATCGCAATTGTAAAATATATGTTCTAAAGCTTTCCAACACACACAAGACAGTAGATCTTAATGCATTTGCGCTACATGAATCTTATACCATTATCAGCGGAAGGATTACAACTTTTATGAAGTTTTTGGGACGTTTAATCTTGGTGCTAACATGTAAATAGTTTCAGATATCCATATATCATTCAAAAATGGATGTTGATGTTCTTTAATCTCTAGGAGCAGTATAGTCTTTTTCGTGTTTGGAGATTCTGCATGTTCACACTGCATACTTTGAGGTTTAAATTTTAGTTGTTTTACACCATGATTCATTACGAATCATAACTTGGATTGATAGGATATTAAATACTGTAGTAATGAAGACGAATGTAAATTCTGAAATTTTTCAGCAACATGACTTTGATAACAAGATTAATAGTTTTAGTAGTGTTGCTTAATGTTTGAGACAATTTATTGCTGCAACAATGCCGAAAATTGAATAACAATACAAATATTTTCTAGTAGAGTCTATGTCACATAGTCGCACAGTCTAAACTCGATTTTATTGGGCATTCCTCATATATTTCCAATTTTATTACCAAGAGTTTTTGAAATACTTCTAAAATAAAACCATATGAAGAATGAATTAGCATAACACATTTATAAAATATTTGCAATGAATAAATGTTCCTATGTAGCAAGTTCTCATTTTCTATTTTTGGTCATTGATCCAACAGGATCTGTAGTATCAATAGTTCTGCTTACGCGAATAGGTTTACTTTTAGTTGATTATATAAATATTTAACATAATGGACTAACTCAGAAGGCTTAAAATTTTATATAAATTGCATCATTTTATCAGCTGCCCGATCTACAAGACGATATGATAATAATTAACAATTGGATATATGTTCGTTCTATAAAGTATATTTTGGATACAATATCACTCTGCTCTGAGGCAATATTTTATTCCGATACATTTGCGTCATATATACTTCAACACGAACCATTTTACTTTTCATTCGTTTCCATTTTACGACCCGTAAAACCATTGTACTCAAAAAATAATAGTCGGACGAAAATATAGCACGAACTCATTTGTTACCCTTTCGCTTATTCATGTACAATACAGACAAGTACATCTTCGCAGAAACGAATACAATATAATATCTGTACATAATACCATGTACTACATATAATACGTTACAAGATTGTGTAAAATTTATTCATGTGGAAACGTAGCTATTTCATATAAGTCACTCATTCGTAAAGTACTTAATCGGCGTGGATAATGGTAACGTATTTTATGCACCCACATCTCTCTATCAATGAGATCAAAATCTACTACGTGCTAAATGTGTTATATTTAGCATTTGTATAATGTAGTAGAATAAATTTAACGTTATAAGATAGGCGCCCAATTTGTCTAAGATATGTGTGCCAAGAATAGTATAATTTGGTATATAAATTTACCACCGCTTGTACTAGAATACCAGATGTTATTTGAAAGAAAACAAATAGAAGCATTGCCGTTAATTCAAATGGAAAGGTATACCATTGAACATATGTAGAAGTTGCAAGAAAATTCCATGAAACGTATGGAAAAAATTGTCCACCATGTAAGCATTTAAGAAATCCTTATACAATTTCAGGAGATTTGTACGATAAGGGATGAAGATAACTCAACACCATCGTATTGAAGATCTCAAGGATAACACTAAATGTTAAAATGTTATTGAGGATGGTGGCTTCTCGTATAGCAACAGAAGCTCACAAGATATCAACAAAAATATTGCTATATTTTAAATAATTTGTGTTCTACAATAGATTTAAAAGGTAAAGTTAAATTGAAACACCTTTTATATATAAAACAATGTACTCTAGTCACTAGGGAATCGGTAAATACTAAACGTAACAGTTTGAGAGCATAGCTTTATTATGTAAGCAAATTCGTATATATATATATATATATATATATACAATGTTTCCATGAAAAATATTTTAATGACTAGATTTTAATATACCAAGAAATATAAATTTTATAGTAGCAACAGGCATACAAATATCGGCAGCAACTTCACCTGCTGCTATCCCTAAAATACAAAAACGGGTTTCTGTGAACAACATGCTTACTGAATAAAAATGAGATTATAACACGCAACTTACGCATGATCGACTTAACTTGCATGTGAGAAAATGGGTAATAGCAATAGATAACTTGTGGATTACATAAACGTATTATATTCAACCTGCTTTTAGAGTTGCTAATTATTTTTGCACATCTACTGAGAACTCAGTAACTACCTGAAAAAATATAATGGGGAAAAAATCTAGAAAATTGGTTGTTACCCAGCCAACTTAAAATATAAGAACGAAAAAAGTTTCTCTTCAACATTTCAAAATTCCCATAATTTTTAACAAACAAAAGGTGTATTTGTAATGCGATGGGCTCGATTGAACTTCTTAAAATCAATTTAAATGTTAATTGAATATGTCCATCATTCAAGTACAACAAACATCAATCGTTTTTCGTATTGTCAACAGCATTTTGCGGTTGTCTTCATTGAATACCATTTAGAAGTTATGGGTTTCAATACATTGCTGTATAAACTAAAAATACTTTTCTTAGACTTGTGCAAGAAGAATTCATTCAACTTTTGTCACAAATTTCGCGATAATCGGAACACCAATTTATTAGTAAACTCGTCCGCTTGTCACATGATAATGCAAATAAATATAATCTGGAACCTTTTTTGTATTGCTGTGCTTTATTCTCGTTGTTTCCCTTCCATAATCTGAAATATCTATCTTCATACTTTATATTGATGGAATGGTTAGCTTTTTATTTATCATAGATCATTCGATAAATCTAGAATGCTAATGATTTCTGATTTTTAAACCAATTCTCAAACAACTATTGACATATTACTTATTATGTTTTGTATATGTTTAGTATTTGCCTTGTAATTGGAAAATAAATAAGCTATTATATGACAAAGAGAAAAAAATGATATAAGTCTAAAATATTTATTGGTCAATCCCACTTCCACTAGGAGGTTTATTAAAGATGTTCTGTGGAGAATGAACACATTTCCAAGTGCGTTCGATACAGCCGGAACTTAGTATTATTTCGTTGCTGCCGATTACTTCGTTTCTCCTCTTCTTCCTTTTTACCGTCGTTAATTTGGTTCTATGCACCAGTAGTAATAGCATCATCATTCAAAAATTTTAATTTCATAAGTTGACCATAAAACGTGGATATATTTGAAATCAATACGCAGGCTTCTTCGGCCAGAGTTTTAGTAATAAACGAATTGTTTCTGGAATTAGATCATATCATGGTGAAGTAAAGGAAATAACAATAAAAGTGGACGGAACAAGAGGAAGAAAAACAAGATGAAGAGGTCAGAAAGAAGAGGGCAAAAAAATTAAATAAAAAAAGGGACAATGGTCAGAAACAAGGAAAAGAAAGAGAAGACGGGATCTCGACGTTTTTCCCCGGTCATAGCAGCCTTTTTCAGGAGAAAGGCAGGAGAACCACAGTGGCACGGTAACTCGACGTGTAAACCACACTAGAAGTGAAACCACTATGAAAGAAAGTTACAATAACTCGGCGTGTCAACCACGCTAGATGCGAAAATATTTAGAAGTTACCATGCCGCTTTGGTTCCCTTAATTCGAAACTTCGAGATCCTGCCTCATGTTTTTCCCCTTGTTTCTGTTCCATTTCCTTTTATCTTATCTTGTTCTTTTACTTTTTCTTTCCTTTTCCTTTCGCCTTTTTGCTTTGTTTCTTTTTTCTCCTTGTTTTCCTGATCTCCTTTCTGTTTCCCATGTTTCTTTTATTTTTATTTCCTTTTATACTTTACGATGACACGGTCCAATCTCAGAAACAGTTCGTTTATTATGGGTTCATTTACTAAAATCATACTCGTCTTCACTAAATGAATTTCGGCCTCAACAACGTTAGGAATTTTCCTTGATTTATCTACAGTCCATCTGTTCACGGTAAGTCGTCCTCTGACTTAAATTCACTTTCTCCGCTGATAAGTTTGAAAACAACAATAATTTTACTTGTTATTAAGCACATAAACTTAAAATCAGGGGACTTTAGCTATGCATAATTGATTAATACATCGAGTTTGATAAAATATGTATAGGAAGATTTGCTTAATCATGTGTATAAGATAAAGAAAAAAAAAAGCTTTCTGGTACGATATAATCTAAGTACCACGTTCAAAGTAGCTTTGCAGACAGTGGTACTAAAGAAGAATACAAGATATGCAACATGTTATTCCGCTCAAACAAAACAAGAGAACTTTTATTAGTGCGGCAGTTCCATTGTGTGTTTATGTCATACGATCCAACCTCTAATAAACGTGTTATGAGTATTTCAATAGTATCTAATCCTTTCTTTCTGTTTGCTTTTGTTTACTACTTATCAAAATTAAGTTTATTTTTACCGAATGACAGATGCTCTACGAATCATTATTGCATGCGTACGAAATATTAAAGGTCGATAGGAGTAAAATTCGATTCTGTAAAGTCTTGGCAAGAAACGACAGAGAAAAAATTTAAAAGTGATGTCTTGGATGATGTGCCAGAAATATAAGCAGGAAGCATATTGTACATAATATAATATGTTTCTAAGCAAATCCATTCTAACTAAATATTAATTACGTTTGTGCAAAGGAGAAGATGACAGCTAATGCAATTAATGAAGTGCTTGGTCAAAAAGCCACTTCACTCAGCAACGGCACTGTAAATCATGTCCTTCATAACATTGGGTTTAAGTCTCGAAGATGTAATCGCGGAGCTTTAGTAAGGAGACCACATATTGCCGAAATGGAATTCATATTTCAGCAGGGGTATATAGAAGATTTAAAATATTCTTTGCGGCATAGTATTTCTTGTCGAGACATTGGTGTTTGCGACAGAAAAACCTGAGAAATTTTGCTAAAACTTCAGTGTTAAAAATGTATCTGAAGGTTAGTGTTTCTTGTTACCTGTAGTAAATAGACACTCTGTTTTCGGTATGTTTATTCTACGCATTATTACTTGCTCTTATCCGTTATGACTCCATTACAGATATGGAAGCTCCAAAAAAGTTAGAATTTAACTACATGGTGAAGTGATCGGTAAAATATTTTCAAAGTAGATATTCAAAAGCAACTCCGGTATTTATAGGATAGAAATATACCTCACAAGAATTTTTAAACTGGTATCACAAAAAAGGCAGTTCTAACTAACAACACTTTAAATTATTTTAAATTTCGTATTTTTGGACATTTTTAATAAATTAAAATTTTATTTTACTTTAAAAAGTATTGCATTATGCCATTTTATATCTTTTTACATTTATGAATGACCAACCCAGTAAAATATAAACGTATTTCGTAATTTTATTTTTTTTTTCGAATAAATACATATTTGTAGTAATCTTAAGGTACAGAAACCTTTGGTAACGTTTCGGTGAATTCCTGTAATATTAATAATGAATATACTAAATTGTGCACAGTACCCTAATAATAAGCAATGACTTTTTATTAAATTAAAACTGGCACTTTTTTTAAACATGAAGGCTATGTAATTTTGAATAATAGTGTAACTTCGATATATATTGATTTTATACATGCATGTACATACGTTTTATTTATGACGTCATAGCGCTAAATTTTCCTAAGTTAGACTTTGTATACATATATACTAATTTAGATCTACTATTGTAAATTCTAATCATTCCCCTAGGAATAACATTGTACTATTCTACGATCGAATACTAAGCTAAATATATCTTATAAAGAGACTATATTTGTTCTTCCATACCTGATATGTAAATGCCTTTGTTGTCGTATAGATCGGAATGTTATTTACGCATGCAAGTAGAATTTATCCTGTTCAAATTACGTTAGAAAAATCAGAAGAACACCTAATTACTCAGTGAGAAAGATGACGTAGCGCTTAATCATTTTCTTTTTAAGCTATGTCGATATCGATATTTTTGTGTAATGCATTGGCCATGTTGCAACGTTACATGGTCTGCAGATTTCGCCATATCCTGTTTACCACTATGGAGATACCTGCATATATAAATTTCGTATTATGGGAAACATAATGTAGCACCTAACACGTTACGTTTCCATTTCCATTTTACTTTATGATTACGGCTGCTTAATTTTTAGACGCATAAACGGTTATAAGAATGTTTTGATTGCTATTGTTTAAGCTCGGTGATTAAATAGTCGTTAAGTCCTTTATGCATTAATAATGTCAAATTGATTAACACCTTTCGATTTCTTCCTGATTATATATGGTGATATCTCGTTAATATTCAACGAAGAAGTTGAATGCGTATAGAATAAGACGGGATGAACAAAACTAGTTTTCTCATTAACGCGGGAGGTAAATAACAGAAGCAACGGAAATTATGTTCTAGTGATTTTTCTAAATTAATCATCGCTGGTATCCTTAGCAATTAAACGTTTCCTCATTCAATATCCACACACGTTTGATACAAGACTACTTTCAATGCCACGCTTGGCTAACCGTCAATTGGGTGGAATCTAGAAGCGGTTGGTTATTTATTTATTCCAGTCTCATGATACGCATGCTATAAATATACGAAACATCAAGAAGAATACTTCGTTAACGTATGAATACTTTTCTTTCATTTACCTTTACACTAAATGTCTTGAAAATTACATATGCATTGTCGGTAGTCTTATATGCATGTTAATAGTTAAGGGCAAACATTTGTTGTCGGCTTTTAATCTTGGCCAACTATAACACATTAGAGCAGGTGTTCCCTGTAGAATTTCTTTTACGACTATATACTAGTTCACTAAATAACGTACCTGCTCATAAAATGTCGTTGTAAGCAAAGGTATAATTTTGCTTATCAGTTTTACTCATAAATATTATGAGTGCTATGACGTATTAAGAAACATTTCTTTAATAATACATCCATGACTATTTTACATGCACATCAACTGATTCTTACTTTATAACATTTGTAACACAGTGCTAATTGTTTCATGTTTTGTACCAAACTTTTATAATTGAAATGAGTTACAAACTTAGGGAAGCACATTCATAATTGAATATTGTTTATTAATGGCAATAATTTTGAATGATACTTGGTGTATTTTCCCGATAATAACTTCATTGGCAAAGTTGTCAGATTTATTTTCAGATATCTATCTATACTTGGTTGTATCCTTCTAGTCATCATTTTTTTATGTGAAAGATGCTCCAGTTTGAGGTTACTTTTTATAATAGAACACAAATTATTTAAAGCATTAAAACACAATATTTTTAATAATGGAGAATAATATCGCCGATTCAATTTCACGAATATCATCAACTCTTAAGATTATCAATTGTTTCTGGACTGTTTGTGTAACTTTCTGTTTTACCAAGGAAAAAGCCAGAGAAGTTAAATCTCCAATTGATGCTTTCCTTTTGAGATGTCAAAGCGATAACTGAAACGCCTAAACTAAAATTTTCAGAAGTAATATTGTCATTTTCATTTTCAAGGATATACGACTTCACAAATCCACCAACCCAGAAACCACACCAGACAGTTACTTATTTTGGACAAAATGGTTTTTCCTGTATATTTCATGGATTTTATTTACAAAAATATTCAAAAAAGCATGTCGTCAATATGGTAGATTTTGTAGAAAAAGATTAACATCATCGATATCTTATTGTGTTACGCAATTTACGAATTGGGCTACATATGTAATTACTGGGAACGACAACTAATTGATGTTTTCGGATTCTCAATAACACTTGCGCTTACAGCTGCAAATATACAACCACTAGGACGCTATGTTTTGCTTTCTTAACCTCTTACTGTACCAGTTTCCTCAAATTTTATAAGAATTTTTAATTGGTCACATTCGATGGATGATTTTCTTTTGCAACTTTAGTATGGAATTTTTTTGCAAATTCTGCATAACGTTCACCAAATGTAAAATAATTTTGAGTATTAGATAGGCGTTGTTCAGTCAGATAGATAAGAAATTATCAAAATTTTGAAAAAAGTTTCACATTTTATGAAAGGTAAAATATAATTAATAAATAAAATAAAATATATGCACTTTGCACATAATCCGGTCTCTAGTCATCACATACAATACCTGAACTATAAATATAGTGTATTCAGTTGACGACATGATGTTTAAATATTAATGAAAATTTTGGTTCTATCCTATACTTTAAAATATTGTATCGTAAAATAACAACATGATGATTGAAAGAATTACTTTCAAAAAATCATTTCCCAGTTCTAACGAATACACACGAAGCATGTTCGAAATCGTAACACTAAATAATTTTAGCAGCAACGGCCACATGTACATTAATTCTAGGACTGTTTAGAACATCGGTTTCAAACAAACCTGCAGGAAGCAGTACTTTAGAACATGGATTCGCAAATTTTATCAGTTAGCAGCGCACTCACTACCACAACATTTAACCTCGACCACGCTACAATCTGGTTTAAAAGAATATGTACCATAGTGGGGAAATATTGGAGATGATGATATCAGTACCAACTGTTTTGCTGTTAAATTTCACTTGTTGGAGTAAAGTAACTTAGTCGTTAAAAGTAACTAGAAACATTTAGTTATATATGTGAAATATATTAGAACATAAAAATAAGCTCCTCACTGAAACCTAAGCTCTGTAAGGAACAAAGGGCGGTTAAAAATTTAAATTAGTAGCTGTTTTATAGAGAAAACACATTCCCATTAAGTTACATGATACACAGATTCATCGCCTATTATGTACAGTATTCAATATAACCAATAAAATGTAATTTATTACTTATATATATTATATATAACATACAAAAGTTGTAACATCAACAAATTACTAATTATTTAATATACTATTAACTTATAATGCGCACAAATACTAATATCAAAACTAGCCGAAAATCGTATGGAACGAATTAACACTCCTACTAGCTGCAGCATGTGCAATTCAGATTAGTTTATATATTAGCCAAATATACATTTTTATTGTTTTAAAAGGACGTTCAGTATTGGAAAAGGGTTACTAGATATTCTAATGACTTTTGGTAAACGACTTGTTACATTGATAACACCATTCCTTAACCTTCTTCACAATAAAGTTTTTTTATGACCAATAAATTAGTTTGTCAAGCAGGCACTTTGAACGTTCGGTCAGTACCGAGCACTTAGAAAAACAACAAGGAATAAAGGCAAATAAACACTTATCCTTTTCAGCAAAGTTTTCAGTATGCAGATGCACAAAGTGCCAAGAGTGCCAACTCTGTTTAATTATTTCTTAACACATTTTGCTCCGTGCATGATTTAGATAACGAATAGTTAACCTTTGAAAATTCAAGTGTAAAAGAGCAATATGGGAAAATATAGAGAAGGTAATTGTGAAGCTATCAAGAGAAACATCACAGAAACTTGACAGCTTTGAGTATTCGCTAGTGCCGCTTTTAAAATTACCAAGTATTGTTTGAATGTAGAAATAAGAGTAATCTGGCAGATTTAAGCAAATTTGTTACAACACCTGGAATAGAGGAATCACAACCGCAATCTTGTTATACTGCTATCTGTAAAGTAGTTCATAGAAACTATACCATAAACAACAATGCTATAATCAAAAGTTGTTAATCTTATAGTTTTAACTGCAAAACCTATTATTATACTTAACCCTAAATTTCTCTATTTTAATTATGTTAATGGGTAATTATAGCAAGCAAATGGGAGACAACATAACAAATTTAATATACTACAAACTACCAGTTCTGGTTTGTTCTAACTTCATGTTGGTGTAATTAAATAAATTTTCAGCATTCTATTCTATAACAAAGAAATGTTAAAAAAATACTAAATCCCAGAATTGCATTTGTTAGAATTGTTACAAACCGTTTAAATGGTGTAAGCAATTCAAAGAAAAAAGTCAAGAAAATAATCTTGAACAAAAACTTTCATTCTTCTACTAAACTTGTGAAAATAATAGTCATTTAATTCCAAACGGAACCGGAACACGTAAGCGTTTGTAACGCGAATTTAACATTTGCACATATGAGAGTATAATTGCTTAATATACAAGTACTAATTAGTCATACTCGGAAGCGGTGATTGTCTTTCTTGGTTTATATCCTATACTGCGACATCGAGAAATAGGCAATGCTGGCCTTGGTAGTAACTAGGTAACAATTAATTTCACGTTTCGTATACATATTCAACACTTATAATTGTGATAATTCCATAGTAACACTTCCTTAAACATCTTAATTATATACAAATACGCTTTATTGTACTTTAATCCATATTTGGAATATCTTATACCAATTTTAATATCATATATCTATCAACATGGAACCTCGTGTTAGAAAATCTAAGTCGACCCTGTTAGGATTTACAAACAACGAGACAATCTTTTTCAATGTAAGTTTCCATTGGCGGTGTTCGCTAGCTTTGGTCCAGACAAAAGAAACCACACAACACGCTGTGATCAAACAAAGAGAATTGAAACATATTCGAACAACTCCGTATCTACAGAAAAGTATACGCGAAATCATCGCAAAGTATTGGGACGGATGACCTAGAAAAGCTGATTACATACATGTGTAATGAGCAAATCAGATAAGGTATGTTGTATGTATAGTGTAAAAGCGATGTTATATATTTAATGCATGTTGTTGTAAAATAAGGAACTCAAAATTATCAAAACAGATATTTTAGTAAATTAATGAGATAATTTTGAGATAACAGCTTGGCATGTTCGTTAAAAAATGTGAAGCCTGAACCTATGAACCTTTTAAAAACAATTCGGTTTCGTTTTCGTTAATAAAAACATAACCTATGTATATGGTTATTACAAATTATTTTCTGATAAGTTTATATTCTGATTTCTGATAAGGAAAACAATGCATTTTGTTAAATTTGTTTTTTCTGCGCTAATATATGCGACAAATTCAGCAAAGATGTCTAAAATGGTTTTAAAATCGATACGTTTTACACTGAAGTTATTTAAACTTTTGACAAGCTTCCTCTCGAATGAATACCTAGGTTTCCATAGCTACAGTCAGTAATAAACGAACTGTTTCTGGAATTTGACCATGATAAGGAAAATGAAATAAGAGTAAGAGGAAAAACTAAGAAAAAAGAAAAACTAACAGAGGAAATAAAAAGGAAGAAAATTTGAAAAAAACTGGAAAAATGTTTTTCACATTTTTCTGTCCTTTCTTTGTTTTTCCTCTTATCTCATTTTCCTTTTTCACATTTTCTTTTCTGTCCTTTCTTTGTTTTTCCTCTTATCTCATTTTCCTTATCATGACCAATTCCAAAAACAGTTCGTTTATTACTAAGCTTCCTTTCGTTAATGCTATTTTTGATAGTTGTTAATATATGGTGTAATTTTTTATGTTTGTTTTGACATTATGCATTTTTGTTTCCTGTTTCGTAATGTGTTCTTGGCTTTTTTGGGCACATTTTGGTGTTGTTTTATCCCATCACTTTCAAGTTCTTCCCCTGCTTATTCCAATTGTTATTCTACCCTGTACTCTTCACCAATCAAGCTGCTCTTGTTCGATATAATATAATATTGACTCAATATCTAGTTAATTTCATATGTTCTCACTCCTTTTCATTTTCCTGACATTAGACATTTTATTTCCGTTCCTTGTATCCTACATCTCAGAGTGCTGCTAAGTACCCATGTTTCGTTTTCATAAATTAATTACTGGTCTGAAACTCTATACACAGCTATTTTAATTCTCCGTGCAGTTTCTTCTTCCCTTACAAAGCTTTTGCGGATGAGAATAATATTCTATCCTCTCGTTTGTCATTTTTTTTTCATTGGTTTCCACCATAGTTCCCAGTTGGTTTCCATTAGCTTGATCAGATTGATACTAGCACTTTGGTGTTTATCATGATTACATCAGTCACTTGTAAAAGCATATTCACTCATATGTATATGTATATTTGTGCCAATTCTCTACTTCTTCTTTATTTGTTTAATTGTTACAAGATGAGCTTGAAAACTACTACATTTACTACATTTTATATTCGCTTTAAAAAATTCTGCAATTGTATTAAACTTCTGGATATAATCTATATTAATCCTATCAAGCATTTTCTTCTGATCGGTAAATCCTGGATATACCAAAAAATTGCTTAATAGTGTATCTTTTTCAATTATTTGCTTGCTAGTAATTATGGAGCAACGTACATTTCTATCTATTCGAAAACCATTATATGCTTCGCTGTTCCAAGTTGCTAGTCTTCAGGTATGACACCTTTCTGCCAGACTTTGCTAAATATTGTTATTGGTAGGTCCATTCCTTACTGCCTCATGTTTCTGAACATTTACATAATATTTTATCGTGTTCTGTTGTCTGTTGTCTCTTCTAATACTCTCAGTTCTTTTTAGTTTTATTCTCCTTTGCGTTTACGTTATCGTCTTTGTATTCTGTACCCTTGTAACTTTATTCCTTTGTTTTCGATTGTTCTGCTTTGGCTAAATTTTTGGTGGAACATTTGCAATATACTTGTGAGTGTCATGCCACTTTAACGTCTTTTATTTCTTCCTTATTTACCTTTCAACTAAGATGTAGCTTATTGCGAAGCTATTTGTGATATTTATCTTCCGCTGTTTAAACTTGTGACTGTTTTTGTGTTAGTGGGATGCATTTAATTCTGTGATAGTGCCTAACAGACACTATTTCAATATTCCTGCTCCGCTACCTTTAAGTATGTAACATGAAATAATTGTAGATGTGAATTGAAGATCTTTCGTACCCTGATATTTTTAAAAGTTCTTAAAATGTATTGAATAGTATACTAAATTTGTGAAAGGCTTCTATTGTTTTGACTCTTTATATTGTCTTTCCATAGCAGGTATGTTCTGAGAAGAAAACCTTTCCAAGAAACCTTGTTTTTTTTTTAATATTCTTCTACAATTTTTATACGTTGAATAAATTAATATTAATGAACCCAAAATTACATGACGTTTTAAGCTAATATTAAAAATATGGATAAACCAGGTACTTATTCTGTATTATTATAATTACAGGCGAGACGCGAAGCATAAGCGTAGGCAGATAAAATCAAGCGTATAAAATTAATGTACACGTATTCCAGATAATACATTTCGGCAATGCGTACATTTACAAAGAGGGCGTTGACCTTACTGCATTGGCCTGTGTGCTCAAGAAGACTTGACCATCAAATAACCTTAATGTACACGATGAATTATTCGGTAATATTGTGAGAACTTAACCATTACGGTACCATACTGAAATGTCTTGCGTAGGTTTCTCGCCAAATACAGACTCATCAACCTTCTTTTAGGAAACGTAAGTACATTGTTAAGTACGTACTACATCGGTAAACATGTAAATACAAATACGATGTTGTGGCTACAAATATGGGAAACAGCTTTTAGTTGTACATAGAAGTGCTAAACAATAGAAGGAAATAACGCTACTTTTATGACCAATCGATATCCTGTAGCATCGATGTTACTTGATTTAATTGTTTGGGAACATAAGTTTTATAAGCTCGTGACAAAAATGTTAACACATCTTAGAGCTTCACACTTATACTAGAAACTTTTCTGTTAGAAGTTGCTGGAGACATGCTCTGCACAATAAATAAATAACTGCTCAAGTATAAATTTAATGTTAACTTTGTTGCAGCGAAAGCTGGGCGAAACAGAGTTTCGTCAATTTAGGGGGGTTCATGGAAACGTGAAGAGAATCCACGATAGGTTTAATATCGATATCTCTTGTTTCCTGTTTGATAGAAATTATTTCTAAGGTTCACAAATCAAAACGTGAGAAGAAAGATACCTTTGTAAACAAATATTATTTCTGACATCTTTCTAAATTTCAATTCTTACACGCTCATCGTATAGTAACAAATTACAATTATGCCGTTTTATTATTTGAAAATTAATTGAGTCTTCACCAGAATGTTGTACACTTTTCAATAAACTGCTTGAGAATTACAAGTAGAGGTTAAAAGTTTTCTTTACATGCATTTGTCATACAAAAATGATGATTTATGACTCTGACTCGCTAATACGTTACAAAACCTAATAGGCCGCACATGCAGTTAATACTTCCTGAAGAATACATCACTCCATGAAATGAAGGACATCAATTTCATTATTTTATTCCGAACAATCTGATCGTGTTTCTGAAGTTGATATAATCCCCCTGGTTTTAAAAGAGCTGTATGTTGCATTAGTTGCACTCTAGCTAGAGTCATTAATATAACCTTCCACTTCAGTTGAAGGTTTTTATCATCTACAGTGTTCCAAGTTACTTATATTGTCGCTAGAATCAACCACTACTTGGCTAAGATTAAGCGAAGGCAAAGGCCAATATAAAGAGATGCATCAGGATGATTAAAGGTTTTTTGCGTTTTTGACTACATTGTTACTGACTTTAAAAAGACATCTGAAAATGTGAAGTATTATCAATATTGGTGGGATCAACTCTGAGCAGCTTCTTTTAAAATAAACTCTCTGTATATCATTGCATTTTTGAATTCTATATAACACTCTAAGTCAACTTTACGCATTTATACTTGTTAGCCTTTATTTGGTAGTAAAAAACAAAAATCGTACATATATACAAAAACCTGATTAAAATGACTCTCTGAGGTAGAGTTCAACTTTTTAGTAGTTGCCACAAGGTTATAGACATTAATGAATCATTTAGCGTTAAAGTACAAACGGTTGACATTAGTAACTTTCTACCTTCTAAAAGTAACAACGTTTATAATAATCTATACGAGGGCATTATATTAATTTGTAAATATTTAGAAAAAAACCATTTCAAACTTTTTGATGAGGGTCAATGGAAGCCAGGTAAATTTTCTCTATACAAATTATTTTGAAGCAACCCACAGCCAAGAAACCAATTCAAATTCTATTGTTGGGAATTATATTTATCCCAGATAAGTATAAAGGTTGTATTTGCATTTTCATGAGTCTGGGAATTTTCGTCACGTATCTCATCAATATATGTTCATATGTTAGGTGGTGTAACTGCAATTAGTTTTTCGCGATTATCTTTATTAATCATAAACTTAGTAGTTATCGTATATAAATATGTATATGTAGTGAATACGACAAATCACTAATATATCAGTAATAAAATTGATCTTTTGACCAATCTCGATGAGTTTTGGAATTGGGTTATATGCCACGTTTTCTTTTGGATAAAACCATAAAAATTTCGGCCTTGGAAAGCTTATGTTAAGCTCAGTTTTATTATAAGAACGTAGCTCATTGTACTTCCTTTAAAATTGCCTGACAAAAGCTTAAAACTGTGATAAACGCGTGGCAATTATTTTTTAATGCATGTGTTGTGTTTGAATTCGATCGAAGACTACGTCGAGAAGAGAGGTTATAAGTTAGCTGTCAAAAGTCATGCTCAATAGTAACATGAGTTTACAAAGTTTTTACGTGCCGAGTAGCCTTGCATTGTAAAGCGTATGTCGTTTCTGCTAGTATTTTTATTTCTACTGTATATTTATAAACGTCATAAATTAGAATCTTTTGACAGATGCCAAACAAATTAAAGCAGATACATATTTATTGTAGAATTAATTTGCAGTAAAATGTTTTCTCATGACCAGAAATATTATTTTCGAAATGTTTAATGCATGATAATGGAAATTGATACTATGCCATAGATAGTTGTTACTGTAAAATTAAAAATACTTAAACACAAGTATATGTTTAGTAGTCCATGACTGCTGAGCACATAAAGAACTTTTGAGCCCATGTTAGAAACCGAATGAATCCTCAAAATGAAAAATCAAGCATCCAATATTATTTATTTGTGTCTTTTATCTTATGGGGAGTTTGCTGGGTATTTGTCGTGACTCAGAATGATGGATCCAAATCATGATTATTACCTTCATTGCATGTTAGAGCAGGGGTTTCTTAAATGTGCATCACGGCGCCCCTCGGTCTTATATTAGAGGAAAATAAGTTATTAATAATTCTTCTTTTATGTCAAAAAACGCCAGGTTTAGAAGAATTTCGAGATGAATTTCCAACCTTGTTTTTGAGTATAATACCTTTCAGAATACGCTCAATGCACTGAACAAGCGCGTGGTGTGAGACGACAAGAGGTCAAGGCGACAATTTCGAGAAAAATGACTGATGTCGTAAACACTTCTAATACAATTTTAAAAGAAGATTTCCAATTATTTCCATATGACTTGTTTGCAAAAAAATTGTCGATATTGATTATCTGCGACGAGATAATTTTCAATATTTTGTGAATGGCTTTCAAAAAATGTTAATGATGAACTCCAGACAAAACTTTCTTCACGGACGAAGTGTGGTTTGGATACGTTAAGCTCAATAATCTTTATGTTGAACTTCCTTTACATACTTAGAAAATTGGTGTTTGACGCCATAAGTAGAAGAAGGATTACACCGCCCATCAAAATAAACTTTTGTCATGGCAGCTGTAAAATAGGAACTGATTTAGGGTATTTCTGATGTACTGGTTCCAAAAATAACTGGAATTTCTTCTTAGCAACTCTAGTTTTTGAGATACATCACCGTCAAACTTATCACTCATGCGTAATAAATTTCACCGTTATTTATTGGCAGAAGAGATGCTTTCTAACATTCACACAACTTCACACGCTCGGATGCAACATGAGCATCAAGAGTCATTACCTTCACAGCCACTTGAATCGTTTTCCAGAAAACTGTGATGCTAGTGAGGAACTGGAGGAAAGATTTCACAAAGATATCAGCATTATAGAAGAAAGGTACCAAAGAAGATGGGATACCCATATGAGGCTCGATTACTGCTGGAATCTTCAGCGAGACTGTTCCAGTAATCCTCGTGCAACGAAATCTCATAAAACGAAACAGTTATCAAATAGTAATATTTAAAAAGTTACGTACATAACAAAACACCATATGTAATTTTGGCGAACTTTTCCTAAGCAAAGCAGAAAGAGTGAATTTCGAAAACTAGTTCTGATAGAACAAATCCGACGGCATTTTCGGATTAGACATCCCGATATTGTTTAATTACACTTAAAAAATCCGAAGCACCAACATGTGTGTTGGCCAGTGTTATCTACCAAAGTTTTTGATGATACTTTGAATGCAGAAAGATGTCGAGAAGAAATATTCTTGCGTTTTTTGCCTAGCTTGATAATCATGAACTAGCCTTAACAATGCTTTCAACAAAATTGAATTAGTTTGAAAAGCGGACATAGGTTATCCAAAAATTAATTAATCGAATACCCGTGCAAGATTATATAGATCTGCATGAAATAAAATGTATTTAGTTGCATTAGGAAGAGATGGGCCAAATTGTTTTCATTGGTTCTGCATTTTCCTTGATGAACAGGATACGAATCCTATTCGTATCCTTTGATGTAATTTCTTCGACATGAAATTTTCTTCCGAGCAAACGTTTTTGTTTAGCAAAAATTCTGTAAAATATGAAAACAATTTTATTTATTAATTTGCAAATTATCTTTATTTAAAAAAAATATTAAACTATTCTTACTTTCTAACATCATTGCTTGACCAATTTCTGTTAATATGATACTTTAATGAAATTTTAAGCGATGTAACAATTACTTTCAAACAGAAATATCTTTTGACATAAACTGACATTTGCATGCATGATAACCTATCGCTATCATTCTATCACACTCGTTATCGGAATTTGACTTCAAATTTCTACGAATTTGACTACGATTTTTGTTCTGAACACCTTTCATATTCATTAAAGTACATCCCTGAATTTAAAGATTAAATTTGACATTCACACGTCAAATTTAACAATGTAATTAAATTCACTGTAATTTATCTACAATGAATCAATCTATATAATCGTTCAGTTACACCTAAATACAAAATGGCGGGAAGACGCGTCTGTCGTAAGTGCCACGAACATCTTGTAGAAAGAACACCTATCAATGTTCCTGTGATATGGGTGATCGGAGGTCCAGGAAGCGGTAAAGGTACACAATGCGACAGAATCGCCGAAGAATACGGATTCGATCACATTTCGACTGGACATCTGCTAAGCCGACAAATGTCAAACCGAAGTAATCGAAGCGCAGTGCTTCTGGATATTGTGGGATCTGGAAAACTTGTTCCTGATGAAGTAATGATGGATTATCTTAAAGTCGAAATTTATAAGTCTCTAGAGACAGCCAAGGGTATCATAATAGACGGATTTCCTTGCACTAAGAAACAGGGCATCCTTTGCGAGAAGATGATCGGACCTCCTGATATAATATTCTTTCTAGACGCCCCATTAAAAGTCCTTACTAGCAGGATATTAAATAGGGCCAGAGAATCTGGTCGAATTGATGACAACGAAGACTCAGCCCACAACAGGATACAAATATATGAAGACTACAAAGACGACTTACTCCAAGAGTTTAAAAGCAAACTTCAATTAATAGACGCCGATAGAACTCCTGATGAAGTGTTTTATGATATAAAATTGCACTTGTCTAAATTAGTTGAATAAAATAAAGAATATGAAGAAATTTAAGGCAAATGAACACAAATGTTCTATATTTTTGATAGTGCAGAGCCGAAAACATCAAACATTTGAGCAACAACGATTGCAAGGACTGTATGGTTGTATAATTTAAAGGTATCGCAGTAAACTCCACTCCACACAAATTAATAGTTTTTCGGAACGTAGCGTTTCAAGAGTACGCTCTGTGTGGAATCTATTGCGATACCTGTGAATTAAACATCTTATTTATTTCTAAACGAGAAATCAGTATTAGGTTTTACGAAAATTAGAGCTCGACTTTGAAGAGAAACCATTTAACCTGACTGCAATAAGTTGCTTTATTATTATGTATATAAAATAGCCATCTACAGCAAAAAATGATTTCCAGAGAAAACTAACAACCTCCGAATGGATCACACTATCGTATTTTATTAGCGTAGTGAAAGTTCGCTCGTAAAATTGGTCTGAGATTGTTCCAAAACAAATATATCTAAAAATGTGTGTCATAATAAGCATCTACATGGCCCCAATACATAAATAATACTCTGCGTGAGCTTCATATGCGAAAATCAATAAAAGATCTGGACGTACAACATAAAGCATAAAGAATCTTGTATACAGTTACAGAAATAAATAGTACCAAACATATAAGGACCTAGATTTTATTTTCCACGGTTCATATAAGGAATAATAATAGCAAGACCTGTATAGAACTTGAAAGAAACATGATATCACCGGTTATGTTCATATCTTCCGTATACTATTCTATCTCAATTTTAGTGCTTTTAAGGTTTCCATCTGGCAGAAATATGCAATCGTTTATATTGACTGTGTCATCAATAACGTCAAATTACGTGGCCTAACTTATTATGATGCCGATGATTTTCGGTATTTGAGCACAACAAAATAAGTAATAATACGCTTGCTTCTGCATTTAAGGATAAATTTTGTATTGTAATACGTTTACGGAACAATTTTCCTAACAATAATATACGATATTATTTAAGTGTGTATCAGATGTTTTAACGGTATTCGGTATAAAATATATTTGCGCTTCTTAAGGTTGGTACTTTTAAATATCGTTTAAGTAGATACATGATGATGTATGCCACTGCCACAATAATATAACCATTTTCTTTTATTAAGCACAACATGAAGGCTCATATCAAGTTACCTAACCAAAGGCTTAAAAAATAAAAAAACCTTGAAAGGTACACACAAAAATAAATCGGCAAGAACTTTAAGAGAGAAGGATTCTTCTTCTTCCTTTTTATATGTGGTAGGTAGACTATTGCTTGTTTTCCTCTTATGCCTCTTCGGATGTAGATGTTCAGCATGCCTTCCAGCATTTTGATGGTCTGTCTTGATTTCTCTTTTTGACAGAGTTATTTATTTTGGCACTTTTTGCCAGTCTATCATCGCCCATTCTGCTTATGTGTTTGTTCCAGCATTTTTTTGTTCTCTTATCCATTTCCCTACATCTTTTTGCTTTGTTGTAGCAGGTGTTCGCTTCTGATTCTATCAAGTAGTGCTTTTCTGTGAATGCTTCTTATTATTTTCATTTCGATTGTTCGCATCATTTGCTGTGTCTTGGAAGTATCTGGTCTTGTTCCAGCAGTGTATGCCATTACGGGCCTTATTGCTGATTTCATTAATTTCATTTTAAGGTATTATTTCCCAGAGATTCTTAATAGTAAATAAAACTTAAATTGTGGAGATATTCAAAATACGTTAATACAAATATAAAAATCATATCCTCAAATACGGCAAACCAAAAGTAAATTGTACCCAAAAGCTCGGAAATTAAATGAGGTGTTTAGACGGACCTCTACCCACACACAAACAATCGCCTTATGGAAGCTGTGTCTAATATTGATTAATAAATATTCTGCTGGCATGTTCACAATTCCTTCCTGAATTGTTTTGTCGCAATTCATCCAAAGTATTTGCTCTTTGAGCAGATATACTGAATATCTTACTTTTTTAAATAACCTCAAAGGACAAAATGATTTGGAGACAAATCTGATAATCTTGCAGGATAATAAATATGTCCACTGCTGCTTATTAAAGAGTTTCCGAATGTAATATAAATTTCTGAAACCCAAGGTTTTTGTTTAATCAAAAAAAGTTGATTTATCGGTACTTGTTGCACAAGTTCATTAACCGTTCATAAAAAGTATTACATTCAAATTTTTCGTGTAGAAATATTTCATTTGTTTTGTTGAGCTTATGTGAATGATATTTGCAGCTATTCAAAAATTTTAAGAACTTATCTCCGCAATATTTGACACTATTCAGCAATAGAATAATGGGACTGATTAGGATCTTCTTCTACGAGAACGCATACTGTCATTCCTTGTGAATCTTTGCTCTTCATTCTTCCGACCATATGTTACAACATTTATTTGAATTCAAGTTGCAGTACGGCGAATTGGTATATGCTAACTATTACGAAATAAGTTTTGGATTTCTATGTATGTACGACTTAGATAAGACCATTTAGTAATTCGTAATAAACGTGCATTTCTTTAAAAAATACTCAACTTGCTCGCATGCAATTAACGTAACCAAACAAGAAAATATACGACAATACATTACTCAGCACAACCTAACATCCACTAAAATGAAATGTTGTAAACTAATGAAATATCAGTACGGTGGTATATATATTTGACAGAATTGTCCTGCATAATACATAAAAGTGCAAAAAGTTCTTCGCTATCTCCTCTTCAAATAAGAAAAATAAAGTAGTTGGAATTCTCCATCATACTAGGTGATTACCCTATTAATCCATTGGCTCTTCTGCTATTAAAGTATTTGCGCATATTTTAGTAATTAACAAAGCAGCAATTTCAACCTAATCAGCTTTGAAATTCTTCACTGTCTTATGATGTTTATTACCTATTAGCTTTTTGCCTCTATTCATTCGAAACATCTGCAAGGTATCTAATTAAGATGAAACCACATCATAAACGTTTGCCTAAAGCACATGGTACCTGATCCGGCTGACTAGTAGAAACGACTTCTTAACGATTCTAGTTAATTATAATGCACTCTAGTCACTCTAGTAGTAAGTATTGCAATTTGTCTCGTAGTGATTCTTACGTAAATGGTTCCAATAAAAACGGTTTAATTGGAACAAAAACTATAAATGTACTATTAATCTAAATCTCCCTATTTCGCAGCAATTTGCTCTGAGAATGTTTCATAACTTCCTATTGCAGTGCTTGTCTAAAATCGGAATAGGTAATAACTATTATTAAGTCATAAAGTGTTAGCCGCTATAGACAATAGTTTTAAAACTTTTTCCTTTACTGTCTGCCAACACATTGTGTTTAAAAGATCCACTGTAAGTGCATAACGGTGTATAAATAAACGCACGTTGTTAGATTTGAGCAATAGGAACTGTAACGTAATTATGGCTGAAGTTATGGACTACTAGAGTGTGTAAAATAAAAATTGCGTGTAGATAAAATTCGATCGCGCAAAGCCAAAGATTGTATGCACGAAATTATAACTGCAACGCTAAAGAAAATGTGTCAATTAACGACTTACCGATGAAAGTTAATGAAATAGAATTGATGGCATCGTCTGGTCGAAGTCAGTGTCAAGTTTTTCTTTTCGATTTAGTAAACCGGCTTTAATAGACACACATTAATGTATATGTCTGCGTTTATGTGTGCACTAAAGGTGAAAGTCCATAGCTGAAGGCCATACTACGTTGCTCAATTACAACTGTACTAAGCAGACGTTTGATGATGAATGTACCGCGCTTTACACTTACTAGTATTTAAAAGCTTTCCTGCGCAAACAGAACCGTTGCTTAAGAATGGCAAAATTTATCAATATTATGATATACATTGATAAAATATGTTTCAAAAATTATATTATGGCGTTAAAAATATTTTTAAAATTGCTAGATAGTTCCTACATCTTTATCCTTCTGGACGTGTGCAGCAATACTCTATTGCAAATAGTGTTACACTAAAATGCTAATACTACATAATACTAGATTAAGACGTACTTCTAGCGTATCGGATACGACACTTTTTGTGGAGTGCTTGGAACAGATTTAAAAATGAACAAGTTATGCACTTAGTCTAGTGTCTGATTACAGAACGAAGGAAATTAAGTTACTTCGCGGTAACAGAAGTTTTCCACGACAGTATAAAGATCTTTGGATGTTAGAATTTCACTACGATAAAAGAAAGCCTTCCTATTGTACTGCAAACTCCCATTTGAATGTAGGCTGCTACGTATAGTGCATATCCTATTTAAAGGCGATGTTGGCCTATTGAATCTCACCCAAATGACACCCTATATAGTTGTATGTTTGCTATAATTATACCTTTTCAAAATTACTTAACTGAAACGATGGATTTTTGTCTAATATAGGCTTTGTTCAACAGAAATGTATCCAGATACCGTAGTAGCAACAACCACCGTGACAACTAAGTGAAGCGCCTGTTAAAAATGTTTTAAGTGATGAGATTACGTTGAAAAATGTAATTTATATTAGAAAGTCAGCCACCAAAAATATGTCCTTCAGAATGCTAATATTGTAACTTTAAAAAAAAAGTGTCACAACATTGGGAATTGCTTTATGTGCACTTGGATGCATTACAGAGCATCATTGGCAAATTACGCTGCTGCTTATACAGGATGTCTATAAATTGCCGCAAAAGCTACACGCCGCTATATTCTTCGTTGGACTTTAAATCGAAAATCTTAATGTTAGAATATTGTATCTTTTCAGGAACCATTTAAAAGACATAAATTTGGCATATTATTGTGACAATATATACTGCAATATTTTCTGAATTTCAATCTTCGAAAACATTTTACTTATGATTATTAATGGTAAATGGGAGAATTTTATATTTTAAATTCTGCACATTACGCGATTTGCTCTTGAAAATATTTATTGTCAAAATAGTGCATAGTTACTCTGTTAAATTTATAACAGGATTAATTCATTTTTGAATATTTATTATCTAATTGAAAATCGCTGACACTGTTGCTTAAATAATTATTCGAATTGAAGTTTATCTGTTTCTGTGCATAGTTGCAATTTACGAGGTATCTACTAGTTCGAGCCTTTCTTCGTATCTTGTTACATCTCTAATGAAACTCTAAATAAGAAAATATGAGATCGGAGGCCATAAGACCACCACCATGGGCAATTCATTAATTTGAGATGTGCTCACCCAAGGAGGAACTTTATCATGCATGCAAATGAAGGTATGGAGTATGTTCAACGGAATTTCGTCAATAACTTGTGCCAATACATTGAGGTACTCGCTGACATCAAGGCGATTCGGTAGATAAATTAACCCAACGACCCTGTGATTTATAATGCCTAACCAAACGTTAACGGAAAGCTTCCAGCAAGATTTCCTTCTATTGAATGGTGAAAATTATCCTAACGATTTTTCTCAAAACGTTAGCTGGTCGCTCCCTTTGGCAGTACGCAGAGAATACGTCAACTACTGTGTGGTGTAATGATTTGGGCAGATTGTCACGCCGGAGTCAGCTAGTCAAAAGAGGTATTATCGCAGGCTGAGAGTAATCATTTAATACTAAATACTTAGCAGAACTGGTTTACCTAAGTTTAGTTAAGTTTCTATGTTGTTTTCTAAACGAGAATTTATCGTGGGAACCATATGCTACAGACTTATGTAAAGGAGTTAGATCTTTAATGTATACACTACGAACTTTTAAACGAAATGTAGATCTTGTTATAATAAGCTTTTATCGAGTATATAAAATCGAGTTTAAGATTTAGTATAATGGCGTGGAGCTTTTCAAAACATGTGAGCAGGATGTTCATAGTACTAAAGAAAATAATGCGTGTAATGTTTGGGTTAAGAAATCGGTATTCATGTAAACCATGCTTTTATTTTACAAGAGTGTGACTTGAGTGTGTTTGTACATAGAACCTAATTATTTAAGCAATTCTCCTATTATAATTGTATAAAAATATCCAGTTTATAGAAAACCGATTAAAAATTTTAAACTGACTGTAAGAAATTACTTTCTGCTTATTATTATTATCATCATTATCACTATTATTATTATTATTCATAACTTGTTCTGTATGTACTGCTTATTCAGTCCCATCGTTATTTCGGATTTTTTCCTAATTTCACTTATTTCCGTTTATACTTGCATTGTAGAGCTATTTTAATTCAAATGTTTTTAACATTATATAAAAAACACGCTCAGGGGTTACTACGCGTCCATTAAACTAACATTCATACTTCATATGAAGCGGGACGACGCCTAAACAAACTATCGTTCAACGATACCACATACAACTCGTAAATATGCATCTGTGTGTAGAGTATCAACTAAATACATATGTATAAGATATGTTTCGTTAGCGTGACCTACTTGTAGCTGAAAGCATATGCAACAATTACTTAATAAGTGCAATAAGATACATACCAGACGGCAGATGTACATCTCAGACATAATTCTCGAGTTACATAAAATGACTAAAACTAAAATATTGCGGGTTTAGCTTAGTAGCTTCGTAAAAGTGTCTCTGTTTCGTCTTTTAGACATTTTACTTGTTGAAAACGAAAATATACTAACAAGCAATTCTACTTTAAAATGCACGATGATGCTGTTGTTATGATTGTCAGACAAAGTACATAATTATATTTAAGTAGTTTTTATGCTCATATAAATGAAAATAATAGATTTCATAGGTATAATTTCACCATTAAATTAGTACATCATTAAAACGCGTTGCATCGGTACAAGTAAAACTTATTGAAATTAAACTACTCTTGTAGCGTATTCTGGTTTAAAGTTCTTCATCATCCACATCCACCAATGCTTATCTCTCAAGGAAGCAGGAAACAAACTATGAGAGTTGGTTTCTCGGGGTTTTGGCCGCGTGTGAGCTTTGTCTTGATATGGATTGCTTTCTCAACGTTTCAGCGAGATCACATTCATCATCTTCTGGAGCTGCGCCAGACCAGCCACAGCGACAGACTGCTATATAATAAAATAACTATATATACATTTGATGTCTGAGGTTTTCGCGGGTACTGTGTATGATAGCGTTGTTTCGGGTTCCTCTCCGCATGTTGATGTTTGTGTCCTGAAGAGCACCGGTGCTACGTTTCGGTAGAGTCTCATCTACTATCTCCAGCCGTTAGTTACTCGTTGGGGAACTCTCACTTCGACAAGTCAGAGAGTAGCATCTGTTGTCACAATATATATATATATATATATATATATATATATATATATATATATATATATATTCTAAATACGTTGAAAATAGGGTAATAAAACAAACATGTTATCTTCAACTAAAATCTCATATTTATTATCTCAGTTATCTATCAAAGTGTACATTAAATATTTACAGTTAAATCATTAAAATAGATTGTTGCACATAAACCTTATTTCTAGTTGAAACTTATAAGTTTTAAATGAAATTACCATAAGAATGGGAGAGAACATTTAAATCAGAATTCTAAAACAAATTAAGGGTATTAATTTCATATATCACATATTATTTGACAGGTAATAAGTGGAAACATTATGCTCAATAAAAAGTTGAACAACGCGTGTTTATTATTAAAAACTATTTTCAATTGGAAGATAGGTATCTAGAGGTTTTAGGAAAATGCTATAATGTGGAAACGAAAATTATTCATCACATGTCACCGTTTGAAAAACTTTTCAGGAAATCTATGAAAACCGATACGGTAGAGAATTAAATATACAACCTTATTGGTCATTTGAAAAAAAAATATTGCAGATATAAACGTTAGTGGTATTGAGAATCAAAAAACATCAATTCCTTGGCGTTGTCAGCAATTAAATATTCAAAAAATTCAACTCAAAAAATAAAGCCAGTGGACTTTGAATTGCGTCGTCAACTCGTAAATTAGATCATAGAATAAAAGAATAATAAAAGAACTACTGGAACAATTTCTAAAAGGGTTCATCAAATATTTGAGTTATGTATGCAACTCCATCTGTGTACATTAATCATAATAAATAAAAATAAAATATTCACCTAAACTGAAGACGCTATCTAACCGAATCCAATCATAGAAGATATAAATATATGTATATATAGGAAGAAATAAGGATGAAACGAACTTTTTAGTATCTCATCTAAATATTTGTACATCTATGGCAGCAAATGCTTCAGAAGTACCATATTACCATACCGCGTAAGGATACACGGTTAGAAGGTAAACCGATCAATCTTAAAAAAATATGACTTTAAGAGCAGAATGTGTTTTCTTCTTCTTGTTCTACATTGGCAAAGTTTATAGTTATGCTTTGAAGAACACTACGAATATGTTTTCCCCGTACTAGTCCTAATTTTGCAAATAGTTTCCAATTAATGGAAGCAATTTCTACTTGATTATTTATAGCCTTCGTTGCTCTTGTGGATCTGTATATACTTGCCATATAAGCTGATAATGGTTGTTATATGTATGTACACTAGACGATCGTTAATAAGAAGTGTGCACCTGACATTTTACAACCATATTGAAATTTACTTCTTTATGTCAATATGTAATATTTCGTCACAGCACGTGTAAAAGTAATGAAACCAGGAAGTAGCTTTTCTTCCAAAGTATGAATTGAGATGTTCTAATTCAATTTTCGGCCAACGAAGTTTTTAGCGGGATGAATGAACTCCCGCACGAAAACGTACCTTTGTTATTTCGCCGACAAACATCGATAAGTGTAAGTATAAATTTAATAAACACTAATTATAACCGAACTCCTACAATCGTGTGAACACCAATTACGTAAGATCGTTTTATTAGAAGCGCTTGTGTCAATGTACTGTAATTGCACTTTAAGTATGTATTAAAAGAATATTATGTAGGTGTTCGAATACTAACAATAGTGGTATTCGAACCTATTCAGTTATTCATGTATTCGTCTATTTATGCATATACAACCGAATACTTACGTATATAACCACCACACTCTTTTTACAATGCACATGTTCAAGATGTTCATTCGAATATTGAAAGGCACTTTAGGAATAACAATTGAGTAACGATTATTCGCAATTAAGCGTCTTAACATCCTATTCAGCGATTGACGCCGTTTATTTAAGTCGTCAATTGCCGGATCATTGTATTATAGCTCGCAGCATCATGTATTAGCGATAAATCTGACTGAGAATTAGTTCTTGCAAATCATACATAAACGAGGTACTTGTACATATCTGATGATGATCACGTTTAAATCGGTTTCAGAAGAAATGCGAGCGTTACTATTTATGTATCCGGAATAATAAATAAAAATAAATATTTCTCATTGAAAATGCTTTTCTTAACTTTTGCATACGCTTGAAGCACTTCTTCCATTCCGATTGAGGTATCTCCAAAACATGCATTTTAAACGCATCAACTGCTTCGTCGGGTGTCGAAAATCGTTGATCACGAGGTATATTCTTCATGGACGGAAATAAAAGGAAATCATTGGGTCCCAAATCAGGGATGTATGGCTCATCAATTCGATGTTTAGACCGGTTGAATTGCTTGGGTCGGTGTGTGGGAGCTCGCGTTGTCAGGGTGAAGAATAATCTTATATCGCTGCTTGTTTTTTCTTATTTCGTCAAAGGATTCTGGCAAACAAATGGTTGTGTACCATTAAGAATTGACCGTTCTACAATTCTCTAGTGGCACTGTAGTCACACACAACAAGCGATCATTTTCTTCGAGGTGCTTCTGATGCGAACGACTTTTGTTAGGTTTGGCTCATCTTGGAAAACCTATATACAGTCGATTGCTGTTTACTTTCGGGTTCATACGCATAGATTCAGGATTCGTGACGCGTGTAAATGTTATACACGGCTTTTGACACACCACAGTTATATTGTTTGAGCATTTCTTTGCACCAATCGATATGAGCCCTTTTTTTAGCGATTGTCAAATTATGCGGAATCCATTGCGCATAAATTTTCTTCACGACTAAATGTTCGTGTAAAATCTTGTGTATGCTTGTCATACTAATGTCCAGAGATGCCTCCATCTTACCGTACGTTACATGACGATCTTGCTTCATCACTTTTCGCACAGCATCGATGTTTTCTGGCACAACAATCAATTTCGTCCTTGAGTGAACAACGGCCACGATTAAAGTCACTAAACCAGTGATATGCAGTTATTGAAATAATCCACGTCGAAGGTCGTAGTAAATCATCGTACGAAAATTATCACGAATTAATTCCAGTCTTTGATTGAGATGAAATTTTTAAGTGACTAAACAACGCAAATAGCATCCGTATGACAAAACGTTCTGAGTACGTATGCAGTCAAACTTTACGATGTATATACATATATGTCAGATGGCGCCGAGCAACACCATTGTTGCCAATTCCGAATACATAAATAGCAACCCTCGTACATATATAACAATTATACTTAATAGTATATTACGTTTATTTGCATTTGATCTTTCTGTTTTCTTTGCGAGAAATTCAACAGCATTTAAATTGTATAATCCGCGTAATATTCCTAACGTCGATAAATTATAATTCCTTCGTCATTGTCAACGTTTTAAAATTTTTCAAAAAAATGTCGGACCCGGTGCGATTTGAACCCTTTCGCTGTCCGGGTGGGTGTCATGACTAGACTATATAGAGTGTCGGGTTAATTACAAACATACTTTTGTTAAAACAGTTTCTACTTAAATTAGAATGTCGTTATTATAAATGAGGATTTATTGAATAAATAGTAAACCTATAACTTTTCAATAATCGCTTATTTTTTATCGTTTACATTCGCGGTATTATAATTACCACGAGAGGTACGCAAGAACCTTGAAATCAATAATTATTATAATTCATACGTAATCGCATAAAGATTTTTGCAAGTGATTTCTTCTACGTGACCTATTTACATTTACACCTCCATCTGCAAACTAAAGATTACAAATGTTTACTACTATCACATTCTACCTACGATTGCAAGGTTTATAACTCAAGAAAATTTAAAATCATAAAATTGTCGATGCACGACGTCCTAGATTTCATCCTCAGACCGGAATTTTGTTAAACACAAAATACAAAGTAAATGTATTCATTTATTTGCGTGAATTGTTGTTTGGAGAATTAAGCAGATCATAAACCTATCACTTACATCACAAATTGGCAAGTTTTTAGAATACGCCAAGTTGTTCCAGTTGGAATCTACAGCATAATTTATTAATGAAGTAATTACAAAAGATAAGAATTACAGGCATGATACTTGACTGGTGTCCTTTACATCTTCTCAAGAGGGTGCAGCTTGTGCATATTTCGTTACTTAAAAACTACAAAGAGCAAAATTTGATTACTTGATATAACAACCTTTTTGAATGTTCACCATATTCACCAACGATAATACCATTATTGCGAGCAGTACCAATGAAGAAACCAAACATGTAACCAATTTGATGTCAAAGGATTTGAATATCACATCCTCAAATAAATAGACCGGAAATCATATAAGAAATGTCATTCTATTATGCAATAATATTCTCACTCATCTAGTTCGAACGGAGCAAGATCTACTTCATCATATACACCAGCAAGTCTTCAAGCTGGCAGTTTATTTCGGTCACTGAAATAGAGGTTACTCTTAAGGAGTTGTTACGCAAATACCTACAAAAATTTCGCCAGCAAAGAAACTATAGATTAATGCACATGAGCAGTATAATCCTTAATGTTAATGGGGATTTCTTTTAATCGAATGAATGGAAATTGCTTAAAGCAAGTATTGAGTAATCTTTAGATGTTTCAAATGCCCAGGTTTGTTGATTTCAGAAACAGAAAATGTACGAATGCTATCGTGTTTACTAGAGACAAAAATTGTTTCAATCTTAGTGATCGAATTTAGACCGGAATACCTCAAGAAACGTTTCCAAAGTTAATCTAACTGAGCTTGCTTTCTAGTATGTAATTTTGAACGCAACGCACACAGGTAGCGCTATCTTCTTTTACTGATGACACAGGCAATCGTTTACCAAATATTGACAATGTATCAACAACGTCAGAACGTAAATTGTATTTCATATATCCTCTTACAACTTTTATGAATGTGATTTCTGTCGCATGGTCTCCGGACATTACCGTTTCAAAGTTCGATCAATATTCGAACAAACCAAACAATCAAAAAAGGAGAGGAAAATAAACCTTCGCGAGTAATATTCACGGACTAAAGCAAAGTTATGTATCCATATATACACCAAGGCAACACTACTTACTGTTCGTGTCAGACAATCATTTCAAATCCAGTTTTCTGTAATATATTAGTATATATGCAATGTTACGTTACTTTAATACCTCGTGTTTTTTTCTAATGCGTTAACAAAAGTATGCGTGTAAGTTATGTCTGAAAATGTATTCTATTAAATGAAGGTCAGATTTTCAGAAAGTATTGAAAATAGTTATTAAGTTAGTAATTACGTAATTTATCTTGACTAACGATTATTTAAATGATATGTTGGTAATCAAGTTAATTAAATGTCGTTTGACAATCACAACACAATAATTATGTACGTTACGAAGTTGCGTGCAAGTTGGAATGGATGGTTTTTGTGGGTCGATTAAAGATATTCTTTCAAAACTTATCAATGCCAATATTCACAACGGTTAAAATGGAACCAACGCAATCAATTCGAAGCGGGCACATGTTCTAGGTTGCCATTAATGTGCAACGGAACCTCCAATTTATTAAATTATGCGAGGACAAATGGAGGTTCCCAATATTTTTCAGATACGTAATTAAATGTATTGGCTAGAATGTCTATAGCAATTGTCTTTAATGTATAATAAGAAGTATAATAATAGCTTTATAAGAACCTAAAAGGCTGTCATTAATTTACTTGTATTAAAACTCATGTTTCCAAGAAAGAGACTAATGACTGAAGACAATAGACTAAAGGGCCTAATTTCCAAAATATGTTATTTTAGAAAACAAAAAGAAACTGAAGAGCTGATTCCCAAAATACAACAAGAATACATTTGTTGATTTCAAACCTTGGTTTAAGATGGCATTATTGCCTTTTTTGAGGACATAAAAAGGAGTGTACCGAATAAAAGATGGCAATTTACAAATGACTAACAATTAGTGGAAACATTTTAGGCAACAGTGAGTTTGAAAAGGATCAAGAGACTGTTTGGTTGATATTCTTGGGATCATCGCAGAAAGTGGTATCTATAATTGGTAGGAGAAAATATTTCGACAATTCTTTGAAAATGTATATAGATCATTGAAATGAAATGCTAATCTGCAGAAAATCGTTGAATAAATATACCCAAGCAGTTCACAGAATAACAATCAAAAAATATAAGTGATCTACAAGTAAAATACAGTTAGACTTTCCTGTCCACAACAATAAGGCGCACTTTAGAAGGAATTATACCGAAATATGCTGCCATAGATGAATTCTTCTTTACTAGCGTTTTATAAACATTACTCATTGTTAACACCCACAAATAATGGATCTCATTAAAAAATATTATGAAATGAATTAGACTGTATTAAGATGATTGGGAGCACATTTTTTTAAGTTCAGGTGAATGAACTAGTAAACGAGAACCTAGATATCTCGATATCAACGTACACCACTTTCGTTCAGCTTTAATTTGGGATTAGTTCCACGAGTAATTTCTTGCGCTACTACGAAAACAGAAGCCTAGAAGGCTACATTTATATACACTTGACCGAGGCTGATGTTCTATTTCCTATTTAAAAATAAGGAAATATAACTCGTGTACATGTCGAAGATCGACAAAGAAATCAAATAACTAATGCAGTGCGGACCACAACAAACCACACGGAATTGTACACACAAAATTTGTTGCTGCGTGGCAATATGCGGTGAAGGAGTGATACACAAGGAATTATACACAAATCAATAATTTGTTCGAACGCAGCGTTTCAAGAGGATGTGGACTCTCACTGTCGACCGTGTCATCAACTGTGACTATGTGCTCTTGAAACACTGTGTATCACATAAATTATGTGAAACTGTGGGGTATAACCACACAGTCCTTGCAATCGTTGAGAGAGTTGTAGTTCACATATTTTCCAGGGCTCATACATTTTTCTATCACTAAACCTAAGTATAGAACGGATGTGCACAGCTTTGCGTTGATTCAGCGTAAATTGGTTACACTAGAGTAAAATACCTTCTGATTTATTGCTTTCATTTCGCCAAGATGTCTGCTCGATTTAGGAGGAGAAGTTGTAGTTGTCACGCGGATCTAACAATCCTAAAAAAATAATACCAAACCATAAGTTTTTGGTATTTCAGGCAGCTAATATGGAAAAAAAAATAAATTTATTATCGGATACATTGAAAAGGATAAAAGCCCTGGGCAAAAATAATATTTTCGGCCCTTTATAATTAGTTAGGGCAACTTTTAAAACCATGTTTTTCCTCAATTTTGCCGCCCCTCAGTTTTGCCGCTTTGGGTATTTGCCCAACCTCCCTCCTCCCCCTGGTTCTGGCCAGGGTATTGTTTACCTCCGACAATTTTGTATCGAAAATTAAATTCCGTTGATATTTTTTTTTCGTGAAAACATTTACACAAAATAAATGTTTCTAGTTATACATATTATGTATATAGTTACTATATATTTCTTATTGCCTTATGTTATTTTACTGTTGCTTTTTCTAGAAATACTAGCTTTGACTTGTTTATTTAAACATCATTTACGATCAAAATGTGTACAGAAACATCAGCAATCACACACAAACACGGAAGTCTATCCACAAATTAAATTGTGACATGTAATTTACATTGCACTAGATAAACGATATATAAAATTCTAGAGCGACAATTGAAGTTCAAAAATTTAAATTTAGAAATGGAACATTAACATACAACCTGTTTATTCAGACATGTTGTTGGAGCAAACGATTCGGGAGAAATGTAGTTGGCAGTGACACAGAAGCGAAAGCTTTGATCTAAAAGGAAATGAGTTTTCTTTGTAAGATTGAAATTTCCCATTAATTTCATAGGCACTGGCCTTACGTTGTATCAGACGGTACTTTTTCCTAAGTAGCCAAATATACACTGGTCAAAACAATTAACGGATATTTTATAAAAATTATAATAAATTTGAAAAAAAAAATTACTTTAGACATTTCTGATTTCAATATTGGTAATCAAGTTCTTGAACACATACTTGTGTATAATTTTTCACTGAGATATTTGTCAGAGAGTATAAAACGTTGAATTTTTAATGTAAGAAAAATATAGAAACATTGAATTTTACAGAGGCTTTGTTGCAATAATCCTTACAACAAATAGAGGTTAATAAGACATATGATACCCACGAACAGCTAAAATACTTGGCTTCTTGATGACATGAATACGGTTAGACTGTTGAACAATTCTTGAGGAATCATATTCCATTTCTCCCTAATAGCAAATTGCAATTCTTGAGGTATTCTAGGTGGGATATATCATGCAACAATACGTCTTCTCAAAATATTTCAGGCTAGTTCTCTAGGGTTAATATCTGGTGCAATCTATTTACAATGTATCAATTTCATGATATGGGGTGAACTTTATTATCTACAAGAATCAACTGTCCTCTCACTACCGCTGTATAAAATGCTTTATAGAATTTCGTCCAAATATCTTTGGCCAATGAGAGTTCCATTTTTTATTAAATAAAGTATAAAAGTAAAGATAAAAGTGAAGGTAAAAAGGATGTTTTCTCCCGATTCATACCACTACCTCTCCCGGATAAATCGTTGATTGTTGCGTAAGCTAAGTTTACGCGAAATCAATGTATGTCTATTATCTGCGTCTTTATGCTTCTCAGTAAGGGAAATACGAACCAGCAGCTTTGAGTCGTACAACTCAGAGCTACGCAAACGATTTCTTGTTGTTTGCGTTGATTCTAGTCTTGCAGTAGTCATACATGATTTCTAGATGCCATTTGGGACAGGTATCATTTGTCGTATGGTATTGTTGATGTTGGCTGACCATGTTCTTGTCTCTGTCCAACATTTTCAGTATTGTTGATATTGGCTGACCTTGCTCTTGTCTCTACCCAACATTTACAGTTTTCAAGGAGTTGTCCCAAAGTCCAAAAATTACGCTTTGGTACATTTCAAAATCGCAAACACTTGATTGTGTTCCTCTACTTTGTAAGTGGTTTTTGAAGTTTCTATCTCTGGCAAATCATGGTATGCCTCCATTTCGAATGACATCCAAAATTGCAAATGTACATTGCTAATTATAACGGTAAACTTTCAAATACTGACAGAGGAAGTCGACAATAGTGAATATAGTATATAGAAATATTTGTAAATTATATTAATTGCCATTACATTTTATTATCAATTATGGGAATACCCCTTAATTGTTTTTCGGATTGTATATCTACAAGTTCTAAAATTATATATGCGCATTTTAAATTAATCACCTGTGAAATGATAAAATGGTAATGAGGCAATATTGGATAGCACTGATCTTTTTGAGATAAATTGCATTTACTCACAATAATTGTGTATAACTATTGTAAACACCCTAAATTTTTGACAAATACTATAGCATTAGCCAAATAAAGTCCAAATAATCCGACACTTACTCTTTCTTATTGATTAGATGTACGTTTAATAACCCCAAGTTTAGATTTTATCATTTTTAGTATTCGGACGCCAATTTCAGGACACCCTTGTTCGAATACAAGATATAAGGCGAAAGAAAACCTTTAACCATGTACGAAACCACGTAGATTATTGGAAGTGATTCAAAACATTTGGCTTGCAGTGTATCTGATCGTAAAACATCTTTTTTTATGTACAAACTTCCGCTTCCTAAGTAAGAATTTATTTGAAGTAGTCTCCGTGCTTAAGAAGTTTGACGATGCAGAGAGCTCAGAGCATCCTCTACCCCGAATTCTCAAAATAACTTGAATTGAAACAACCATCCAATTCATTATTTTCGACGAACTACATTAAAAGGAATGCGTACGTAAATGTTAAAAGTGGCAACAGGACAAACCCCGGAGGTAAAGCAGACAAAAATATCCTGAAAACTAGAAGTCCCAACGGTTATAAAACTTTTTGATGAGTGCTAAATTACCAAGCAAATATTTCTAATTAAAACTTTCCTTATTACTTAGCATACGTTATCCTGAGGCTCGAGTTTTATTACGTTCATCTATCGCGTTAGTGGGATGTCCTACATTTAGATTTCATATATTCTTCACACGAAAATTATGTTTAAATGTATACATATATGTAAATATATATTTAATATTGTGTTAATATTCAAGTTACCTAATATTATGGACATACACAGATATTAAATCGGAAATCATTAAAACAATTCAGTTACAGCAATTCTTTGTAAATGACGTTGTATTAAAATACCTCTAGTTATTGATTATAGCTATCACTTCAGAAAAAAAGAGAAACGGAAGAATCAAGAAAAAAAGTGAAAACCGCCACAATGTGCGAACAGATGTTAACGATTTCGAGTCGGATTAGTTCAAATAGTAAAAAGGAAATCGTAATTAGCATACTGATGATCATCAATAAGCGTTTTCACTAAAGCATTACCGGCGCAATTTTTACTTTTAATAATGCAAATACCTTTCAATTGCTGATTATTAAAATGAGAGACGTAGATGTATGTAGGTAAGCTTACTATCGTATAATGTAACCAACATTTTCTTACTTGGTTATGTTAGGCGAAAGCCTTTCCCTAGAAATTGTTTTGTATCCGCGAGTTATTTGTACGCACACATACAGTGTTCAAATTGTTGACAATATCGCTAACTTTGTTATTATTTACACATAGTACTATAAAGTAGCTTAAATTAACAAAGTAGTAGCGTTTTTCCTATCGTCAATGATGGTGAAATCAGAAAAACAGTTGAACGTGGAGTTGAGATATTGAAAATGAATACATTTCCATACTTTCCCCGATTTATTTTTTCATGTCTTTAAAAATAGGATTCTAAATAGAAACTATTTAACATTAAATCATCGGAAACTTAAAAACAGAGGAAATACGAGCATTTGAATGTAGTACTACTTACTAAATTGAAGTATATGTAGTCTGTAGCTAAATTAGCGATGTTGAAAATTTCGGTTAGTAGATCACCAATAGCTTACAGATTGTGTGATGGTGCGTCATATTTTTGAACACTTATCCATTAAATAAATTAAGGTTGTCTAGAAATGTGTCCAACACATTTCTTATCAGACCAACGTAATGTTCACCAGCAAGAGTATCTTTGTAAAATACAAGACCTACTATTCGTTTAACAATTAGGTTACTCTTTAGATTAATGCAAAAGCGTGCCTGGAGATTGTGAGGCAAATTGCACATGAAATTTTTTTGATTTCAATGATATCAATTCTTTCAAAAAACTAAACATAAAGAATTGTTTAGCTACTCACAAAACACCATTTATTTTCCTTGATCATCAGGCAATAAAGCTGAATACAAAATTGTTCTTTTTTAAAATAGGAATTCTTCACAAACACAGTCCAAAATTACCTACGCAATCTTTTATTCACTTTTCCAGACGAATCTACCACAATATTGATTTCAATTTCTTCATTAACTTCTTTCAAATTCAATTTCACATGCAAGCTTCTTTCTTAGTACTGATTTAACAAGTGCTTACTCATTTCATTAGAACTTTCGATAAAGAATCAAGAAATATCTTTGATCAGGCAAGTTTCTTTCAGAAAACAAAGTTTTGTAGTGTTCCAGAGCGCGCCGACATTTTTTATTACAACGCCCGCAACTCTCCAATATGTTTTTTCTGAATGTGTTAATATCGCCTTCGACGGAATTAAAACACAAAATTTCCGCAATATCAGTTTAATTATGACAAATATGTTCATATCTTCCTCTTTTACCGTATCTGCTCTATGTTCGATTCTGATTCCACCATTGTTAGCAGCAGAAAAAAAATCTATTACTTTGACAATTTGGCCAACTTTCTAGTTTCAATAATAACACAGTTTCCAATAGTTCTGACCTTAATTTGAATACAGTGTATATACTATGTAACCAAATAAGTTCGTACGGTTTCTGTACAGAGCAGAGTGCCATGAATACTTTTTAAGCTTTGTGTTTGTTGCCTGTCATTTACATTAATATAAATCCTTCTTTTGTCGGATATATACACATTTGGTGTCAATTGTTTAATTCCTAATTTGAATAGTTGAAGATGGCAACGAATACATCTTTAATTCGAGGTTATTTATGAATACAAACTAGGTATCAAAGCAGCAATGACGGCCCGAAAAATATGTACCGCATTCAGAGATGATGCTGTTAGTGATCGAACAGCACAGAAGTGGTGAATGTTCTTCCGGAGATTCCAGGTTGATCGATGAAGCACGCTCTGGGAAGATCACTAACAACGACGATCTTAAACATGTTGTAGAGGCAAATTACAGTACAACGTGCCTAGAGCTTGCAGAAAGATTCAATGTGGCTGATGCAACCATGCGTTTGCACCTTGATCAGCTAGGAAAGATGAAGAAGTTAAGCAAGTGGGTCCCACATGAATTGTCAAATGATAACAAATAAAGTTCATCTTACCATTTCTTGATCGGTTGTTAACCTGGAACAAAAAGTGGATATTGTACTCAAATTCCAAGCGTTCATATCATTGGCTGTCGCCTACTAATTCGATCCCATACACTCCTAAGGCTTCCTTGCACGCAAACAAGATTTTATTGTGTGTTTGGTGGACAGCAACCGGCATAGTCCATTATGAGTTTTTGGAAAGAGGTCAAACCATCACTACGAACTTGTATTCTGAACCGCTGCAGCAAGTACAAGCAGTACTCATCCACAAACAACCTTTTTTAGTCGAATTTAATCGAGAAAAAGTGGTATTTTTACAGTATAACGCCAGACCACATACCCCAAGATTGACCCGGGAAAAAATTTCTAAACTTAGGTGGGAAACGTTACCATAGCTTAGATATTCTCCTAACAGTTTGCCAAGTGATTATTACCTTTTCTTGACTCTTGACAATTGTATCAGGCATAAACGGTTCAAAACTCAAGTTGAGATAATAAATGTAGTCAATCAATTTTTTGATTCAAAATCCGTAGTTCTGGAAAAGCGGCATACAAAAATTGGTGTCATGTTGGTAAAAGGTCAGATGGTAATTACTTCCATGAATTACATATTATTGTTTCTTAATAAATATCTATATTTCACCGGATTTATTTACAAATTTTGTAAGAGAGTCAAAAACTTCTCCATAAACTATTTATTGTTTTTATAATTTTGATGATAGATTTCAAGTGTCTTCTATATTCGAGTTAAATTAAAAGGTGCCAAAGCATGGTGTAAAACAATATAGGGTACATAAGGGTTAACTGCAAGGTATTACAATTAAACAATATGGTACACTTGCTAATAAATTGTCATAATGTGCAAAACCGTCACAAATACCTTGCTCATTATAAGAGATATAGCTTCAATTAAATTGGACGAGCTACTGTCTTACACTACAAGAGTTGTTTACTATTCTTGAATTTACAACCAACAATACCGAAAAAGAAAATAAATTTATTTCTTTCGTATTATTATCTTTGATATATCATCTTTATTTGCACTCTCCTCCGGCGAAACTTTATCTAAAATCTCCCTTTTCAAGCTTCAATATTGTAATTCAATAGATTTTACAGTGGCTGAATGAGCTTTGTTCTCTTTATAATATCATATGCAGCATGTATTAATCGAGGAAAATTATGTTTTCAAAGCAATATATACAAATAAGCACTTATGAAAAACTATTCCTTTTTCCGAAAAGAATTCAACTTAGACTTGGAAAGGAAGGTACCACTAATTAACGAAGCAAAGTGATGTAAAGAATTCCAACAAGCAAACCCATTTTTACTACGTTTGTAGAAAACACGTTTCAGATAAATTCTATACACCAATTTTTCAATCAGTATCAAACGTGCGCACGTGCGAATATAAATTTCAATAATATGAGTGTAATCTATTGCAGGTTAACGTTTCTCCAGCACAGAGTTTTATTTATAGCGACCATTTAGTAGCAATAAGCGCTTAAATTCCAGCTTAAGTTATATTTGAAAGTCTACCGTGGCAAGTTAATTGCAAAACAAATGTATGGTAGTACTTAACCTCTATTCTGAATTCTAGTACTATTAAGTACCCAAATGATATTTTTGAATCGCTGAGAATTAGCAACTTGAAAAGTTCGAATAAATATGTAGATATTAAAGTTTTGAAAGTGCACAAATGGATACATAAATGTTACATTTTAATTCCTTGCTGTAGCTCAGCGGAGCTTTCTTTTATTAATTATATAATGAATACTTTATACCAATTTCTAATATTGGATTATTAATTACTTCCAAGGCTTTTAAAACATCCCTCCGTCAATATCAACCAATACAAGGATGGTTCACATTGTCCTTAACATGGAAGCAAAGACCTGAAAAGAACGAAGCAATTTTATATTTTAAGATGATCTCGTAAATCGTTAATATATTTTCGATTCCTCTTGTTCTTCCAGCTAATCATTTACTGCAGTCATAATTGTTTCGTTATCAACGATTCACTGCAAATGTTCTTTCTGTTTGGAAATAAAAAGTAGTAACTGGGGCCAAATCTGGACGATACCGGTGTTATTCAACAGCAGCGAGCATTGTGAAGGGCAGCCATTGCAACGCAACTCTTATCGGCCCAAGCATTGTTCTCATAGAAGAACAACTCTTGTTGTTCGTCTGGAGGAAATTTTGTAGAGTTGGTGGGCGCGTTCTGTATCTGAAGTTAACCTCTTTGGTACTTAGCGTGCAGAAACGCTTTTAGCCCTTAATTCATGGTATATCTTTTTCTAAATGTAATGCCTCTGTTATAAATCTAGGAGTAACTCTTCTGTCGTTTTATGTTATATAGTGGACCAAATTATTCTTTTCCTTAGTCACTGCTATTTTTGGTCGTCTTGCGCCTAGTAGGTGTTGACGAAACTACCTAACCAATTTAAAATATCGCGATCAGTTTCTAATCACGCACAAAAGCCTTTTTACACAAACATTTTATCATTGCCTTTGCTTCAATTCTATCCATCTCAAATTATGAACACCTCAAGTCTATTGAATTTTTATTTTAAAAATTTTCTACACATTAACGTCAATAAGTGACGTTTCAAATGAAAACAGATTTTCATCTCAGTTAATGCCCCCTGTGCTAAGAACAATAAATAATGAATTTACTTACGTACAACATACATATATAACATATATATACATACTCACAGCGAGAGATAGATTCGTTTAATATAAGCTTTAATTTTTTGGCGATATTTAAGTTATTGAACATCAACTGCAAATAAACAACGGCTTATAACAACATCGCGATTTCCACGAAAATTGATTTTTACAGCACAAACACCAGTAACACTTAATTTATCTGTACCGCAAGTAAATACACAAGACCGATTCCGAAAATCAATTAAAATATTTGCGTATATTTGAAGCTTATGTTATTTGCGCTTAACGGTAGGTTATCGTGAAATTAAAATTGTGCAGTTATTGAATTAAAATTTTACGTTGTCTGAGTTCATATAGGTTTCTACGCGATATACTTTAGAAACAATTTGTTATGCATCTATATATTGGTTTGCATAGATTCCTGAGCTCCTTAAATAAACTGTTTTTCGTCAATTTTCGAAATTATACAGCGTTCTTTTCTTCCTGTAAAAACTTCCCAACATTTTTCCTATCTCCTATCGAAATCAAAACAGTAAACAGGACGATGAACGGCATGTTAGCAAAATAGAGATACTACTGATAAAAAAAACGACGCATCGAATTAATTGACTCTTTCAAAGAAAATATTGTCCGAAAGGAACATTTCAAATATATTTTAAAAGATACAAAAAATTGTAGTGACGAAGAATATCTTAGGGTTGATAATATATATATAAAAACATGTGTACAGGATGGAGCATAAATATCTCCCACACTTTGAAGAGGTATAAAAAATGAAGAAATTTAACTAGAAAAACTGAATACATTTTTGGAAAGAACATGTAGTACACTTCTTTTTCAAATTGGTGGTTAATTGGTAAGTGGATTTTCCAGAAAATGCCACCTTTCCCTTCTAAATGCTGGTCGTAGATTATTTTCTAAGAATGAAGAGCAATATTGTGCATTTAGAGTCTATCTTGGAGGTGTAAGTTGGGATAACACTATCACAGTTTTACATGAGTACCAGTATAGCCTTCAGAATTCTGACGAAATATTGAACATCGTAATGATTCGTAGAGGTGAAATTTGTCAAATTTCTGTTTTGGTCCGTGTTTCTGGTCCAACTTAATGATGCGATGCAAAACAGCTTCTCTTTCATGTTTGTAGCGCTCTAAGTGTATAAGAGCAGTCCCATATCCTCATCGTCTTTATATTTTTATCAAAGCGTGTGCTGCAATCTTTCATATTTTTAGGTGCTCTTTCAAAATGTGATAGTGTCGGTCTGTTTCGAGTTACACAGAAAAGGCGAAATAGACACTATCTAATTTTGGTACTCCTGAAAAATATTATGACCACGCTAACTCCTGATAGGCTCTATAGCTTCCGCCACTGTAAAAATCTGTAAATTGAGAGATAGATAGATTTGAGATTAATTTATAGCTAATGTAATGGTAAAACCCTCGTACATATATACGCAAAATAGGTTAACTGTGTGTAATATATGTATATAGATTTATATTAATACGAGAAGGTTATATCTGTTATTTCTGCGCCTATACATCTGTAAAGAAGCTTTACAAACAAACGTTTCATTTGAAACGTAAGTTCTCCCCCTTCTAACCAGAAACCTTAGGCATGTCGAAGACCTAAGAGCCAAGAATAATATTACACGAATGGAGAGCTTTGTCGTATAAGGATGAATCCCACGCGACGCCAAGCAAACGATTCCATTTAGTAGTACTGGTAAGGAAAGGTCCAATACGATTAGAGGCTTATGTTTCCTCAAAGGAATTTCAGTAATTAATACCGAAGATAGACGCAGAATTGACAATAGAACGCATTACGAAACGTAAAACGTCAATTTTCTCTAATTGCAGACAGAAAAAGAACTAACGAAAACCTGTCCATTAGCAGATTGGACATTTTTACGAAATTATCCACGAAAGTTGCTCAATCCACAAATTTCGAAATTTACCTTTAATTACTTTCTTCAAATCTCTTATACCGTTATTTCTTAATTTTCTAAAGTAATATGGAGCATATCGTTTACAAAATAAAATATAAACTATTACCACTAATGCTTTACTCATGTTAAAGATAGACTAATTGCATATGGTGATGTGGGAAGTCATATAGTCGTACTACATAAATAACGTTTTACGCAAATAAATATTTGTCTATTACAAATATTTAAAATGTACTGACCCATTAATATATTTATACACTTCCTTGTAATAAAAATATGCTTTCTAAAAAATGTTCGTCGACTTTTGTGTTACATTTCTTTCTCTCATTTTTCAAGTACTGCGAACCTGCCAATTTTTCTCACTAAATTTTAGTTTTTTAAAATAGAAACATTTTCAAATCAGTACTAATTTCCTTTTGAAAATATAATGACTGGCGATGCAAATTTATGAAAAACCAAAGTACAGAAAGATTGCAAAGATACAGAGGTATAAAAATTACACCACCTCGGAGGTAATTTGGCAGATATATTTAAACATCTTTACCTATTAATCAGGTTTTAAGATAACTTTTGAAATAAATATAAAAATTTCGTATTAACGAAAAAAAATAAAAATTGAAAGCAAAATTTCACAGAAATCTGCCACATAGATAAGTTTTTGCATTCGCTTACACTAAAAGAACGATTAGTTGAATAAAAAATGTTGATCTTTCGATTTGAGCAAATATGTAATCTATCAATTTTGAAAAGATTAATTGTTTGATATATAAAGCTTTTATGTAAAATTTATCTGTAAAACAAAAGAATTGTGGAAACCTACCTCAGAAATTGACTGTTATGCAGCCTGATTTGGAGCAGTCATGAATTTCCATTACCATTACGACGATCCAAGAATATTATAAGTTTTTTTTTGTCAGGAGCTGCTTTCAAAAATCTTTGTAATTAGCTGTCACCTCCAACATTGTCTTTAACATCCAAATGAAGTGTTTTGCCTTTGATAATATCACAATTTACTTTTAGTCATATATCTATTAACCATAAGACTTCTACTATTTACTCAAAAATCGTTGTATAGTATTTTTCGGAGCGAGTATTGGTTTATTTCTAATATGCGACACCCAATTATGAAAATACTTGCTGATGTCATCTTGAATATCTATTATCTTCCGCCAGTGTACGGAATAAATAGTAAGTAATAAAGATGAGATTTACAACGGTTGATCAAACGTTTCTACACCAACAATTTTGAATACTAATGATTGAAATACAACTCTTGGAGGCTGGAATGTTACTTACTACTAGAACAACGGTTTTGATACAATTCTTTTCAACTTTCCTTCGTTTATAACTTTATATGGTATCTAATTTTAACCAACCATTAACGTCATATGTGCTTAGAGATATGCATAGATTTTCTTTGAATTTCGTGGTCGTTTTGTAAGAAAATGTACTCTTTGTATTGTCAACTACATGCTAGGGGTCAGCTTAAGAGATAAAATCACAACGAACTGGAGTGGAAGGATTAAATTGAGTTAACTTAGTGAGACAGAAAGAAATAAAATGGACAAATCATATTCTCAAATTGACGTCAAGACTACACAAATGAAACATTGGAAGACCATCTAGAAGATGGGTCGATGACATAAGGGAGAAGGCTGGCAAGAACTGGTTACAGGTGGCACAAGATAGAATTCGATGGAAGGACAATGAGGGGACATACGTTCAGGAGTGGACAACTAAACGCTGAGGAAGAAGAGATAAACACTTTCCTGCAAAGATACTGTATGTTGGTTCCAAATTTCAATTTTATTAATTGGTGCACTAATGGGGAACAACTACACAACTAAAATGATAAATTTTGAACTAAACAAGGAAACAGTTGAAAATTTAAAATAGGAAGGTATGAAGTTATACTCTCACAATATCTCTAAAGATATAAGAACATTGTAGTGTGGCACCGATAAATAATAAGAAACGTTTCTATATCAAGATTACTTTCCTGTTTCAAAAATATACTGCCAATTTCTAAGCTTTTGAATCGGCCTTATACTTATTACGCTGTATCTTTTTAAAACCATATCACGACGACATAAAACCCATCAGCGCGACAGAAGTGAAAGTCCACCTAACAAATAGCGGTTAACATATAAAACTAACAAAGAAGCGTCTTATATCTATAATACGTACGAGTATTTTTAATGTCGATCCACTTCTACTTGTAAACTATTCAAAGGTCAATGTTAATGGTCCGTTCGTTTTTTTTCTGTTCTATCTGTTTTTCCGCTAACGATTACCTCTGTACATGGAAAGCATCCGGTGTTGTTCGCTTGCTTGTTCGGTCATTTACTCCCGTTGACTCACGCGATGCATTTTAATATAGCCTCGGCGTGTGTACATACGATCATTTAAGGTTAGCGTCTGTCTACGTATGGCTGGCCAATTGTAATAAAGCACTACGAGAATCTATTGCCCTAGCAGCGTAAGTAAACAATAGCGAATTAATGACCATGCAAAATGTAGAGCCACGTGTTTTTTTTTTTTGAAAATCTATTATACAATTTTCCAGAGTATGCTATAAGTTTCTATCTGTACATCACCAGCCGTAAATACTATTCTTCTCTTTGTTAACCATACATTATAAATTATAGAATACAATTACTTCAGCTCAATACAACAAAATAATGTTTTGGTACAATGCCTTATATACTATGTGTGTATGTATTTACATAAATCTACTATTTTAAGAATTCATTTATTGAAAACCCTTTTATCTCATCTTTTTACTTATATATAGTGCGCTATATATTTCGAGTCCCATATTATAAGGTATTGACTGAAATATAACCTGATTGTGGTGTAGCACAGGTAAATTACTTCTATAGTAGGCTTTGTTTCTGCAAAACATATTTAAATTTTCTTTGACATACAGTATTACGTCCAATATATATAGTCCCACTATGGTTAAAATATTCAGCTCTTCGACGTGCTTCTGCAATATTTCCCATAGTTTTTTTTCTGTAGCGCATAAAACGTTTACTTACGGTTGAGCTACCTCAAAACAATACCCTGTCTCGTTCTCAACTAAAAATGCGCGAAATAATAGCAGATGAGTACTTCGTTGCTAACCATTTCGCTCAATATCCAAAATTTAAACAAGTTAACGTAGCTATTGAATATCAAATCTTGTCCATGCTGCTTACGATAGCATAATAAACCACACTGTAACCTCGTGTTGCTGTGCAGAATTTTTCTGTCTTCGTTCATCTTGTTCACGGAATTGTTGTCGCGTTAAGTATAGCTTTGTCTTTCCTGAAGGCGTCAAGAGTGTGTTAGAAAGAAAAGGAGTTATTTATGTAAGTAGTCATCCATAAATAATTAATATTATCTATACGGAACAGAACTCATACCAAGACTTCTATTTTAAATACGATAACAGAAAGGTTAGACACTTGACCAAAGCTTGAACTCGTATGTTCTCCAATAAGAAGTCCCAGGACGTACAACCAACCACGTGTGTGGTCATTGTAAAATATTAGGAATGTGTTCCTCTCCTGTCTTTAAAAGATTTTTTTAAAGCCAACGGAGCATTAACGAAAACAAAGCATGTCACAATTTCTCAAACCCTGTGTTTATAAAATAGTGCATCATATAAAATGTTTTAAATGTGTACGAAATCCACGAAACCAATGTATACATATATATTCATTGGAAGATAAATAAATGCAAATGGTAACGTAATTATTCATTCAATAAAGGAAATAAAACATCAAACTACAAGAACTACACACTTTCATTCATATGCCACTCACATATAACTGACATCCGTACGTAACAAGATACCTGAACATTAAATGAAATATCCTTTTTATTACATTATAAACCCTTCTCTATAGTATACTTGGCAAGAGAGAGAGAGAGAGAGATAATCATTATCCAATCGATAATAGAATTCTATGTTTGCCTTTCGATCACGAAAACTAAACTACCTCAAAGCATGAATGAAAAATATTCAGAACTAAATCATACAAAGTTTAAAAAACTAATATTCATGAACATGCGCGTACTTAAACGATCCGCTAATCCACGATTAAACATCAATTTCCGCTTGATCCCGCACCAAATTTAATTAATGTAGGCTCTCCATTTAATTTAAACGCTTCTACATTTCCCAAATAATTTAGATCGACTTAAATTAATTACAGCATCAAAATCGATACCAAATCTTCTATATTCTGTCCATTATACGCCTAGCATGTACAAACATTGTATTTATGTATGTATATGTTTAGTGTACTTCGCTTTATGTCTTGTTGTACATGCACAAAGAGAAATTCTACATGCTTATCGTAGAATACGCTGCATTGTCTTTTAAAATAGAAATACATTATTAGTATACGCTTATGATAATTTATAGTTTATATCCTTGAAAGAGAAAACGTTGACACTTCAAAGTTACAGCGCGTAACAAAAGATTGTATCAATACTTGTAAGATTAGTTGCCATTATATGTATACATTCCGAACAAGCTCTATAATTGCCTAGAAAATGTGTTTATATTTTAAATTCTGCGTCAAAACTATAAAAAGATCCGTTAACAAGTATATAACAAAGATTTAGATAACTTCTAGAAGCAGCCGGTAGTATGTTCTGCTTCCACAATTGTTTCTGTAAGTTTCTATTTTCTACAACACATGTGATATAAATAGTAGACGAAAACATAAACCGTTTATTTCTTTGTTGAACAAATAACATGTACTGCCCTAATTTAAATGGAAGTAAATTACAGTGCTATAGAAATTTTTTAAGTCATATGATATGTCTTTATACATAGGCCGCTTATTCTAATACTCACCAAATTATATGATGTACCTATGTCTCAAAAAAGAAGCTTTTTAAAAAAGTTATATCCGAGTACAATTTTTAAAGACAAAGACAGTTTAATAGTATAACACTGGTAAAACTGAAGCAATTATTGAAAGTATCTACTTGCTGCAGTAACTTGACAGCACCTGGTCATTGATTGCCTTACATGTTACTGAAGACCCTGCGTGTTCTTTATTATCAGAAGCGCTTTTAGACTACATTATGTCGATGAAAGAGATTGCAAGCGGGTGAATGAGCTAGACGCACAACGGGTTTTCTACTCCCAATCCAGCAGTTACAGTATGTGTAATCCAAGAATCCTGGAATGTCTAACTCAAAATATGTAGGCGCACTGTCATGCATAAAGTTCATCTACATTCCGTATGACAATTTTTCCGGTAACTCAGGTAATTAATACACTCGAAAAATATAGTTGCACCTGACACATTTAGTTTTGCTGCTATTTTGCTTCCAGTTTAATTGTTCCTCCTGGTAACTTTGAGGTGTTAAGCAACCAATTTACTCTCAATAAAGGGACTCCAAACTGACATACTTCAGGCAAAGAAGGACTTCGAGGTGCGACAATCAGTATGTTTACGATACTCAGGCAGCATATACATGCCTATACATTTAAATCTGGCCGGATATGCATTTGCTTACAAAACTTAAGGTAACTGGGACTACAAAATCAGATCGCAAGCCACTAAGAGATCGAAGCACACGAAGAGGCTGATTAGCTGGTCAAACAAATAACGAGAATGCTTTTCATGCCATTGTTCTCTTTTATCGAATATTGATGATTAAGGAATATTTTCTTGTGCAGTTGCCGAGCTTCATGTGAGTTTCTGTGTGATCTTTCATACATAAAATAGATCTCGACTAATTCAGCATGAATGTACGTATCCAATCGTACGAAGCTTCAAGGAGATTTCTAAGATAACAAAACACACTGTTAATCAATTATTTAGTTTTGCCCGATTATCTGGCATACATTACTATATTGAAATCCCACCTTTCTCTTCTGTTCTCTTTCTTTTTCTTTTTTTCTCTCGTTCGCTCCCCCCCTCCCCTCCCCCCTCTTCCTCTTTCCTCTGTCCCTCTTTCCTTCTCTTACTCATTCCCCTTTCTTTCTATTTCACGCACCCCCTCCCCCTCTTTCATTCATCTTCTTTTTATCTCTCTTTCTTTTTATTTCTTTCTCCTCTTACTCTTATTTCAATTCTATATATGTATATCTCATCATGGCACGGTCCAATTCCGGAAGTAGTTTCTTTATTACTAACTCTGGCCGTGGAAGCCTACGTATTCATACACTATTATCAGTCTTGAAAAACTGGAAATTTTTAGAATATCTCTAAAAAAATTCTAGATCTCAACTTCTAAAAAAGGAAGTTTTTATGTGTTTTCAGTAAATAATCAAACATGAACTCTTATGGAATAAACACGATTCTTTATGTGTATCAATTTCATACATTGATACATGTATAAATCCTATGTACCTACTCTTGTAAAGCAAATGTTTCGTATTTGCTCAGAGCTATACATGCTTGTAGCGATCACAATTCATGAAGTTCCTCAAACAGTTTCAATGTATATACATACGTGTTTCCTTTCCGATACCTTTTCTGAATTATGAGACAAATTGTAGCTTATATTTACTTTTAAATTATTATATAAACCAGTAAAGTTTTTAATGTGGGTCACACGAATTAGTTAACGGTTTGAAAACCGTACTTACTATTAAACATTCTTATATATTGGTATGTAATTATTGTAGGCAGCAGCGTTCTTTTTTTACTGGAAGCTAGATAACGTCTTTTAATATTTATTGTAACAGAGTTTACTTTCTATCAAAACGCTTGACATGAACACTATTTTGTAAATATAAAATTTGTCCATACCCTTCCAGTAGGATTACCTTTATGCGACATATATTTATCAATCATCTTGGTGTATAATACTGCTGATTCTAGGCAATTTTAGAGGATTACAGTTACGGATCATTACCGGTGTTCTATGTTAAGCTTTAGCGCTGCAAAATGAGTTATTGTTATCCAAATTGTGTACTTCTCCAACATCTTACCTGATATCTCATCACAGAATGTTAAAACTTCTCTAACAACTGATGTTCTATCAGGTCAAAAGCACGGCAAAAATCAGTATAAATAACATCCAGTTGATCACCCCCACCCACAGTGGCAGCTATTGTTTGGGAAAGCTACGCCATGTTAGCTATAGTAGATCTAATTAATTGAAATACGTTTGACAAAAACAGAAAGTCAGTTATTAATAGCTTGTCCACAATTCGTTTTCAATATTAAAAGCAAATTTTAACATTTTTTATAAATGAAACTTAAAGACAAAAAGTTATGTCAAAATACATAGTTTAACACCAGCCGATACAGATTCGAGTGATATTTTCTTACTTTCTTCATTAAAACGATAAAAGGTATTATGAATAAAAATTTTAATGAAAGAAAATAAAAAAGAAAGCGTTAAAAGTTATAAAGAAAGAAAGCGAGAAAGAGAAAGAAAGAAATCTAATTGAATGTAAATATTGTAAATTAGTTTACGTAGGTCAAATAGAAAGGGTCAAATTAGACCCGACAAAAATAAATGAATTGTTAAAGATACCTGTGTTTTCAGTTCAGTCTCATTTCACAGATTTAGGCCAGAACATAGGTACAGAAAAACAAAACAAAGAAAGTACCGCAATTTGAACCAATTTATATGAAAAAAAATTGAAAGTAAAATACTAAAGAATGATATATCTCTATTAAGTAGTGTTTCGTTCTTCAATTTACTCACGAAAATATTCCAATGCAGCAATAAGCTAATTTACAGTTCTTTACGTTGTAAATTGTTGATAATCCTCGGAATAAGTTTAGCGATAAAGTGAAATAGTAAATATTTTTATAGAGAAATTTTATTGGTCTGACCATACATGCAACATATTTATATATAATTTAAATAATTCGACTATAATCGTTGGAGTAAAAGCATATTAGTAGAGACAGTAATGATGTTGATATATCTAAATTGAAGTATGTACTTCTGAAAGGGCAGACGGGTATACGCGTTTTGGAAACGCTGGGAAAAAGGGTTGGATCCTCGGGATGATCCTCTTCTGTATGATGCGATGTGCTTCTCTCGGAACTGGGCGCCATGCGCGTCTCCCACATCGTATTGATCGCAACGATCTGACGGGCTCCAGCACAAGCATTGCGTGCGCGACATCATCTCCGAGCAGTCCGAGAGAACGGTTCCCCCGAAGAAGAAACGTGGTGACATGGGCCCGGGCCCTGTTTCGGCCCATGGGGCTTAATGAGCACCTACCACACCTACCCTAGCCGCGGCTCGCGGAAAATGGGCTGGACACGAGCCAACAACCCGGTATTCTTCACAATTGTTAGCATTTGTTCTAGTATAGATGTAGTATAACTCGATTTTTATTTTATATATCAACGTTTTATGTCCTATCGCTTGTTGTACGGTTTGCTGTTGAGGATGCGTGCTTTACTTTCTGACATGCCTCTTTCTAATAAGTTCAAATTAAATCTGCTTATTTACGTCAGTTCTTTTATTTTCAAAAGAGACGATTAAACTTTTCTTAATCGTTTTAAACCAAATACGAAATTAACATTCAAACCAAATATAATTAATGCATGTTCTTTGCATGCATATATATGTTAATTATTCAATATATGTATATGTATCTCACTTCAGGATAAGTCTTATACAAAAATATTTTGTATGACACTCTCTGTTTGATTTATTTAGTTCTAGTGACTCCAGCAAGCGTTTGAAGTATACGAAATTAACTAAAAAGTAAATATACATAAGTCTACGTGGGCACGCCTCCTCTAGTTTTATATATAAAACGTAGCGTATACGCACCTCGATGAAATAATATTATGTCACGCTAACAATGCGGGCGTTTTAGAGTTGTCAAGCTATATTTATGTTTGTGTTGTGTTTGTAAACTTACTACTTTAAAATATATCTCTCGGCAAGTCAGAAATATGTAATGCTTATACTCTTTTCGATTTGTTTGATGACTTTGTTAGTTCGATGACTCTTAAGATTAATACTGATATAATTTGAACTTTCGTTAGGAAAATTAGGCGTTTATAAATTTTCTAAAATATCTTACGTGTATTAAAAACGAAATTCGCAACCATGCATACTAAATACAATATCAAGATTTTACCAAACACTAATTTTATTCAACATTGAGGAAAATCGCACCTTTAGAATTTGATTTTCCCTTTTTTTTTAATTGAACTTTAATTAATTTCATACAGTTCACTGCCAGTGCTTCCCAAACTTTTAACACTATAATCTAACAGAAAACGTGTAACACATTGGAAACCTAAGAAAATGTTGATAGAACAAATAATAAAATCTGTTGTGGTTTGCTAAAATACAGTGGAAATTTATATTTAAAAGAATAAGGAGGTAATTTGTAAAGTTTACCATTCCCCTTGGTTACCAGCACAATGCTTTCGATTCATGAACACCTGTTTGGGAAACGCTGGGGGAACAAAGCATACTTATCACAAACAGCGCCACTAGATTTTTCTATCAGCAAGTTATTTCAGCATTATATTCACATAACTCGAAAATTGACTGATCCTATATTAGAATCAAAAAGCGCTTTTCGAAACATAATATTTTACATTGAATTGGAAAATTGGAGAAAAAGAGAATTGCTAAATGCTATATTCTTTAAAAAGGACAACATATTCAATGACAAGAAAAATATGTTTGTTAGAAAGCATAATACTAAACCAGAGGAGATAATATTATAAATATAATAGCCAAATTACACTTCTGTATTTTATTACAGCTTTGTACAACTTTTTCCTAATTTACTTAAAGTTTTTGCGTTAGTTTTAATCCACTCAGAATGAAGGCGTTCTCATAAATCCTTTGTTGAACTTGTACTCCGTTGATGTATATTTCTGTCTACTTGTCGCTGCTTTCCTATAGAATTCAGGACCGGTAGTCAGGCCATATTTTTGACGACATCCTCTTCTCCTTTCTGTAATAAAATGTTTTGCATAGCTTCTAAGAAAGTTTGGGGTCGTTGTCATATTACATGCTGAAAAATAAATTTAACTCCGACAAATGCCAAACCAGATGTAATCATATACTATTCTATAATTTTTACACTGTTCCTTCCTCGATATTCCTTCAGTTTTTACCAAATTTCTCACTCCATTTTACAGAAAAGCATCCATGTACTGCCTCTGGACCGCCTCCGTGTTATACATGTGGCACGATAGCGTGAGGCAGTATTTTCTTATGTCTTTTGAATAAGCATGTCATCGCTTCAAGCAATATTTGCCTAATCTTCTTCCAACACCTACTTAAGCAATTTTCTTGCACCTTCTTTACGAAGTAGTGGCTTCTAAGTGTCTCTTGAAATTTTTTACGGTTTCTATTGATATCTGCGCAGATTTTGGTTACTGTAAATCGATAATATCATTCGCTAAATAACACAGTATATTAATCTACGGCAGTCGTTTGAAATTTTTACTAACGTTCGTGTCTGCCTTCATTATGAAGAGTAATTATTAGACCGCATTTCTTAATGTTCAGTTCTTGTTCTTTATCGATATTACGTCAATAAACTCAACACAACTGCATGCAATAACGGCTGAAATAGAATTTAACTAAGTTGCCAGCTAAATACCAGGCAACTTAAAACATTTCTTAAAACCTCATATAAGCAGATATATATGTGCATTTCACAGATATACGGTTGTTAAAATAAGCTTAGGCAAGTAAATACTTTCGATAAAATGTTTTATAGACTTTTATGTTTTCGTTAAAACAAAAAAGCTCTATATCAGCTGGCAGTGTATTTTCAGTTTCTGTAATCTTGGAAATATTATGACATCATACATCAAGGCCACAGTTATACTGGCATAATAATGATGTTTAATATTTTGCTATTTTTGGATAAGTAGTCTTATATTTATGAGCCATAGTGTATGTATCACTAGTTTTTATGATAGAATTTATTGCAACGATGCATTAAATATAAGTTTCAACATATGTTTAAATTAAAATAACGCTTTCTAGTATAAATTCGTACCGCTTTTTCAATTTCAGCGACTCGTAAGCTAAGGAAAAGGAAACGTGGGATAAATATGTACTATTAATTAACATTTCAGCAATAAAATTTCTGATGACTCCATTATATTTTAACAAACTCTGAAACATTTCTGTACAACCATATTTCAGAAAAGTAGTATTAGTCGGTAAATAATATCTAAGGTTTTACATTACAGAGGTTTGCATGTTAAAAGATTAAATTATTTTTTTTAAATCAGGGAATGCATGGGCACAGTTCTGAGAGATATCATGTTTTCAATTGGTTTTGTAATTTAATTTATGCCTCATTCAAATCCATCTTAAGCTTCAAAATTCAACTCACTGTGGATAGTAATATATTTTGTTATCCTGCATTGTGTATATATAACATTATATATAGACTAATTAAAATTTTCTAAATTTAAAACTTACATAAATAGACGCACGCTGAAGTATATGAAAATATAGTTATAATGTTTTAATTTTGATTCCAACCAAAAATTTAAAAGGATCTAATAGCTAAACCTATTCGTAAAATATGCCATAAATAAACCAAGAAATGCCTTGCTTGTTCCTAAAACTTCCACGGTCAAATGCGGGGAATACACTGAAATAACGGATATGAAACGAGCTCAGAAAGCAAAACTGGTGACCGCTAAAAAACCTTTCGCAATAAACGGATACAATGGAAATCTGCTTTGCTTCGTTCATAAGACTGGTTTTCTACGTTTTTACGAAATACACCATTTAATTTTATCACCGTGATTCCAGTAATTTATTTAATTTTATATCGCGAAGCCTGTGTATCGTTAGTAACACCTTTCTGAACTACAATTGCATTGCAATTACGTAAAAGCGTCGGACACCAGCAGTAAGTCTATAAAGAAACCGAACCAGCGTACTTTTCACTATTTTACTCATATACCTCTTAAATAATAGCAGTCGTCGTTAAGTGGGACACATCTTTAAACCAGACACACATTTGTGTATACTAGAACTTCACATCTACGTATGCGTATAATTGTATATACCGTCTTATTAGTTGCGTACTTTCCCTCGGCGTGGCGTCCGTAGATATTAATCTATTATTAAGAGCTTTCAATGAACGAGCTCTTTTTTTCCATTTTGTTGTAGGTACGTAGTTAGAATTTCTAAACAGCCTCTGGCATTCAATTAATCTCGTCTTAATCGCTAATCTTGTTCTTATTGTATTCACTCACCGTCAATTAGTATTACTTTTACTAAACGATGTTTAATAATAATTGCATACGATATGTCCGTATCCTGCAAATAATTGACTGCACGTTCTCACATTAATATGCTATTAACACCCTATATCCGGTGGATCTATACCTGTTGCTCCAAATCTTCTCCAATATGTTTACGTTTCATTAACACTACTTTTCTATTTTCTATGTCTCCCTTTAGAAACATTAGTACCATTCCAGAAATACGAAGGCGACCTGAAATATTTCCGGAATCGACAATAAAAACATGGTTTTGGTGTAGTTTTTTATTTTTATTTTTCGATATAGTCTCCTCGAAGATGATTTCATCTCATCTCATATTTCATACAGTACTGTATACGAGTATAAAGACATTAAATCTATAATAGTAACTTTACTGAAAATTTTATATTACATTCGAGAGTTCGTATTAATATTTTCTTTTGTTGCTTTTTCATGTCTCTTGTTTCACAGAATCAAACATACTTCGAGGAAGCGAGTAGATTAATATTTTCATTTACTTAGACTTACCTAAATTATATATTATATTTATAACCAGTAGCTAGAAAAAATAGATATAATGCAATATAAACTTCATGATAGAAATAACCTTATTACTAAATTTATTTTTCTAATAGAACACTATCAGTGTGCCAGGGCAAGATAACTAACCAAAACATATATTTACAATTACGTCTAGCATAAATATTGATTCATATAAGTGCTTATCAGTAGTTTCACAAGTGCTCATATACCGGGTGTTTTAAACCATTCTCACTATTATTTACTTCTCGGGCTGCTAATAGTTTTCAAAACCTTTACAAAAACTTAATCGAGAAAGAATTGAATAGTTTAAAATAAAATTTACACGTGAATTAATACAACAGTCCGTATGTTTTAATGGATTTCAGTGACATGAAATTATAATTAAAAAAGATAATTGCAATAGGTTGCGAAATTGCTGCTAGTCAAACGAAAACTAATTAATGACACATGTGAAAGCTTGCAGCCTTATTCATGGCTGGAAAGTTAGTAGCCATTAAGACCTTAGTGAGATGAATTCAAATTGATCAGGTTCGAATTATCTTTGGCACGTTTTTTTATATGAAGGAAGATGTTATAGCTACAAAATGGAAATGTCTTTTGGCAACAATGACTTATAAGACAAAGATTCGTTTTAATTTAGAATAGTATACAACAAAGTAGATGCTGAAGAGAATCTCGAAAGATAATAGGACATAAAATGTTGACAATATTCACGTAATTAAAAACATTTATTCATTGATCATGATGTCATAGTTGCATAAACAATAGACGTGTTTCTCGTTGTTCGAACTGTCGTTCAAGTAGTCAAACAATTTGTCAAAGGTCATCGTGTTGGAACACAAAAGTACGATTAAAAATCATATGATTTACTTCTTGAATGGATATTGGCAACTCATCGATAAGCATTCGAAACGTCGTCAAAGAAGTACATAACCCTATTATGGAGCGGGTACTTGTTAAAGCTGGTACCATCAATTTTTGAAAATATATGCTATAATAGTAAGTATGTCTTGCTTTTTAATAATTCAGATTTTGTATTTGCAAAGAGTATTAGAGCAACAGGTATTAAAGTTGGACAGAGGTATTACAAAGTGATGTTCAACACATAGCTATTATGGTGACGATACTGTACGTCATATTTGGCCACCAGAAAACCCAATAGTTAGACCGTAATGGCCAAAAATTTCTCCTGCACCGAAAATTAAGGAAGAAGGCTAAATTGTAACTACTACTACTCATGAAGTAGATAATACAGTGTTTAGAGTTAAATGCTCAAGCAATGAGAAGGCAGTTAAAATAGTCGTCTTGTTGTAATCTATAAAAGAAGCCTCGTGCAATACGAAACCAAGAAATGGAGAGATCATAAAAAAGATTTTGGGCATTCATATCTCGTTCCTCAGCAAAAGGAGCCTCAGACCACTAGCAAGGATACTGATAGAACATGTAGCTCTAAAATATTATTCATACGAATTTGGAAGAGCTGAACATCAACGCCGCCATCTGTCACGAACATCTAAAAGCAGCAGAACACATATTATGTGCGTGGGATCATGCTTCCTTTTTCATTTCTTTTATATTTCTTTTTATTGTATTTCTTGTTTTTCCCCTTCAGCTTTTCCCCTTCAGTTTTTCCCCTTCTTATTTTTATTTATTTTTCCCCTTTACTATCCTTTTAATCTTCTTTCTGTTTCCTTTGTTTCCTCTTACCTTTATTTTATTCCTTTTTATACTTTACCGTGACGTGGTCCAATCTCGGAAACAGTTCATTTATTACTGAGTATGGGCGTGTAAGCCTACGCATTCATTTCAAGAAACAGAGTGTTGGCGATGATAACGTTTTGCATGCTTGCTAATGCATCAGTTAGCCAATTTTCACTCAAGAACTAAGTAATATTGTATTGTTTATGTAACTATAACGTCACAACCAACGTATAAACATGTTTATTCACCTTAACTATGTATGCAAAAAATCAAAAATTCTAATTCATATGGTGTGAAAAATACGCTTTTTAAAGGAATATTTTGCTCTAATTTTCTGCTCAAACTCTTAAATTTAAGTTGACTATTTTAGTACATAAGTCATAGAATTATCTATTTGCAGATTCCATTATTATATTTGTCCGTATAGCTCTAATAGCAATTAAACAACAAGGTATTGTTAAGTTACTAAGAAGGTAATTGCTTATATCCATATAACATGTTCTTGAAACTAACTGTATATATCTGCCCACAAAAAGTGACATTTGGAGGCTTTAAAATTTCGTTTCATTTAGTATTATTGACTCTAACTTTGGTAGGGTTAGTAGTTATATTTGAAGTAATTTCAAACATTCAAACGCCGTTATTAAATTAGTTTCTATTCCATATCTTTGTAAAGCTCAACGGCAAAAACCGCCAAACCCATTATGTTAATCATGTCTAACAAACGAATTCTCTGTCAATAAAAGAAGGCGACGCCTCTTCGTACTCTCTGTGAACCATCCTCTTCATTGTAGTGTACCGCATCTATCTTCGTAGTAATTACTTGCTAACAAGCAATACGCGCCTCATTCAAAGAACCAACTCACCTACATACATTGATCCTCCGTGTTCAAGTGCTTCCACTAAACAACTCTTTTCACCCAGCACACACTAATTGCTGATTTGTATTCGCCATTAGCTTGGCTATGTGGTGAAATGGTTAAACGGTTACGAAATAAACGTGGGACTGTACCTTCTTGAAAGGGCTGCCATGCTGTCCTTAAAAGATAAAATGCATCCGGTTTGTGTAACCAGTAACAGAGCCGTTGTTGCTTGTTTTTTTTTTCATGTTTTCCGAGTTGCCTGTGCATATTGTAAATCCGGTACCACCTTTCTTATAATAATTGGTGCCAAGTTTCGCTGTAATGATGCTAAAGTAGGTCAAGACGTACAAGATGCATCGAATATTACGTTACTTTATATCTAAGGCGCTTTAAATGCGGACTTTTAAAAATGTTGATTACGTAGAATAATTTTCAAGAACTTGCTTTTAATATATGCAGCTAAATACAATATAAATATATTACATTAGATGATAGTATAACAAATATAAATACCTCAATCGTAAATTATTACGTTCTTAATATAATATTTATTTATTATATATAAATATTGAGGTAGTCTTCTTATCATAATACGTAACTATGCTGGACAATTTGTCATACACTATATAACATTATGCTAACTAAGGTAATAGAGCACATATTATTACTCTGAGTAGCACCATACTCTTCGTTACCTCATATAAACAGCATTCCTATAAGCGGTATGCGCATAATATTAATCCATTTGCATATGTATTCGCTAAAGCTTTTTATTTCTCGTAATAATTGCCTACCTGACGAATGCAATAATCGCAGCTGGTAGATAAAATTAATCAAACTATATTAAAATTCGGCTAATACATTTGCTTTACTCGTGCACGTCATACATTGATACCTCAGAATCGCCAACCGATTTAAATGAGTCATAAAATCCGTACAGTTATGTGAATATCAGAGATCTTAGTAACATAGTTACGTAAATATTGCGTATGCATATAGAGCTATATGCACCACCTGTTCAGTACTAATTTGCACATTTCTTTATACGTGCAGTTAATGATTTGCAAAGAGATAAACCTAGATTTGATACACAATAGTGTTCATATATCCGACACCCCGGGATAGCTTAATATCTACAAAATCTATTAGATGAAACCATAAACGAATTAAAGTAATATGAGACTTGCGTTGACAAATTCACAATGATAAATTACAATTTCCTTGTAATTACCAACGCATTTAAAAATATTCTTTTCTGAAAAAGTCAGTCCTGGTAGGATTCGAACACATGTCCTCTCCCATAAACGAATTGCTAGGTCTTTTTATAAGATTTATGAGTGTATATAGATCTTATTTATTTTATTACCCTTCCCTGTGTAGAATTAGATATGTCATTGTGTTAGGGTGCCAAAAATGTACAGAAAAAGTATGAAACATATATATAGGTGAGAAGGCGCAGCTTGTTTTATCGATGTCTTAGGAGCCAAGTGAACGCCCGAATACATATAAAGCGTTTGCATTGCGAGGTGTAGACAAAATTGACAAAAAGGTATAGAGGAACTGCGGAATATAGGGACAAACCAAAGTGCGACAGGAAACAGATAACTAAATCGAGACAAAATCGTTTATTGGAACAAATATATTTGCGAAATAAAAAATAAAGATCAAAAGAATTCGCTACTGTAATATCAGGCTGTGGGAGTTCCGATATCATCCGTAACGATACAAAGAAGATTAAATGATAAATGAATTCAGTTTGACGGGATGCAACGCACGGAGAAAGCCATAGCTTTCTGAAGTGAGTAAGAAAAAACGTTTACAGTAGGCGATGAAGCATAAAGACTGGAAGCATCATGACTGGCCAAAGATCATTTAGTCGGATAAATTTAATATAGAAGAAAGTTCATTAAGCTTTAAACTTTAATTCATTATCAAATTAAAACATAGTATTGTCGACCAATAATTTAACATTTTTGGCGTCATTCTCAGAGATGAATACTACCATCTACAGATCTTGCATTTTATTTATTTAATGGGACTAAATAGAATAGATGATGTATGTATATCTACATGTGCTAGATAACGGCAGCGACGCAGTTTCTATTTTTGATCAAAAGAGGTCTCTAAGACGAAAGGATACAATTGAGAAACCTATGCGTCTTTGCAGTATAATTGGATATTATTTTATAAGGAAATCCAAGAATCCAAAAAATTGTAAAACTATTTCTAGTGTTACATTTCAATTTCTACATTTTTGAACTCGTAAAATTCTGCATACAGCTGTAGCATAGATTTTCTGATCACTAATTTCATCTTAACAATAATCTTCAATAACCGACAAACAATAGTAACAATATTGATTATTGATCTTTGTAGCTATTATGCATATTTTCTGTTACAATTTTCAAATTAAAAGATATTATACTCTTCCACCATTGTTAATTTTGTTTTCTCGTGTAATTTATATCTATATTCTCTTTATCATGATCATTTTCAATGAACTAAACCATATTCAAATATTATTTTTGTAAAATTCTGTAGACAAGTAGCATTTTTACGTAAAAATTTTATGCTTTTTCAATAAACTTGATTAAATGTCATTAATGAACCACATAGGAACATCAAGCTCTGTCACAAGTAATGATTTAAAGACAGATATGCTACAAGCACATTGAGGAAGATACAGAAACGTTAAAGCACATGTAGTTATTGACCATAATATGCTGGAGCGTGTTATATGTCATTTCTATAAAACTCGGAGTAGGAATGGGGAATGTCAGATTCATTGGGAAGACCGCATGTCAAGCTGGTACCTCAGTGCCTTGCGTGCTTGGCTATTAGTCTAGGCGTCCCGGGTTCAAACCTCAGATCTGTTTCTCAAGGTTGAGCTTTCCTGTGGTTTTCCTCACCTCTTGACGAATGCTGAGAACTAATACCTTAAGACGCACCATAGGCGCAGGTGTAATAATAACTCATAGCCGGCCGGATATCCCTGTAAATTAGCGAAAGCTGTTGGAAGATCTTAAGAAGTCTTAACAAGATTCGGTTTTCCTTTTCTTTTAATAAAAACACCGTATTGTGCGTCAAACCTATCTAATGAAGTTAGATGTATAGTTCAGAATTTATTTTAATGTCCGCTTTTATAAGAAAGGTGCAGAATTATTTTAAAAACCGCACGCTAAAGCAAAATTAAGTTAAGAAAAGGCCATCAAAGTGGCCAAAAAAATGAAGTTGTTGAATGCAAGAATCACATACGAAGCGTCTTTTTTGTATCCCTGGAATAGTCAATTTCCAATTTCAATACAGTTTTGCCTTGTGTCCCTTTATAATACATAGGGTAATAACTTGCAGACATACCAACTTATAAAACAATCGCAACGTTATTAGTATTTTATATTGTCGCATATTGTTAATTTGAAAACCACTAAAGATTATTCATTTCACGTATGTTTCCAAAATTTAAAATGTTTATTGAGATACAGACGTATGAACAATTTGCTGAGAGGAATCAGATTCAGTTATCAAACTGGAGGTCTGTCATCACATAAAAAAAATGGTGGATGAGGTATCTATAAACCAAGAAAATGAAAAAATGCATTAGGTGAAGATAGAACAAGCGATGTAGGAAAATGGCAAATATAGCATACCTGCATTCTTCCAAATTCTCATTAACCTTTCTTAACTTCTCTATTAACTGACCAATCTCTGTAATCTGTCAACGTTATTGACTTTAAACATTTGTTTAATATTCAAATGTAAAATATTTGTATCTTATTCTTAACCCTGTATAAATATTCAAATAATCTAAAACACCAATGCAATGCAACGTTGGGTCGCCTAATTTATAAATGGTTCTAAACATACATACATGTATGTACATACACATTCCCACTGTTTGTATATTCAACGATAAAAATACGGTACATTTACAAGTGTACACATATATACTTGCATACCTTACTTGTACAGATTCGAAGCAATAGATAAGAAAGTATATTGTTTGTATATTTCGTTACGTATGTAATGTATATATGTATAACAATATAAACAGAAATGCCAACGTAACGTGACGAAAAGCGAAATTAAACTAGCGGTGAGCATGGGTGTAATAAATAGAATTGTGCAAGAAGGGACAAGTGAACGTAAAATAATTTACTAACAAAAGAAACTTGTTTATTTTTTCCAACCCAATAATGTTCACGTAGCCGTACGTCAGAACTTTGTCCCGGCCATTTTCCCGAGAATAAACCGCTCTATATTTAGTTCTTAAGCTTTAACCTTTCTCTCTTTTCCTACGCATTGAATGAATTTTTCAATAGCTACGATTAAGGAACCTTAGAGTAGCGGACCGTTTCCTTCAATCCCGCATCTGTATAAAAAATATGTAAGCCATAGCGTGTTTCATTATATGGAACCTTTTCTGAATTTTTTATGTGACCCAAGCAAAGATTCGATATTGAAAATAACTGACGAATGTAAAAAATGCTGAAGTTCTATTAAAAATGTATTATTGAAAAAAAAAAATAGAATACATTACCATCTGGATGGGAAACAATGTACAATAAATTGAAATCAGAGCACACAAAACGAATGGTTATTTCGCTTCAAATGACTTGACATCCATTGTAAACAGATTTAATTTCTAAATAAAATGTATAAGAACGAATTCGAACATTTTCTAGTTGATTTTTATTTTCTGAATTATACTGAGTTTACGTATGAAGCACGGGAAATTATTACATCTTTGTCAATGGATATCCTGCATAGGCAAAGAAATTGAAGAAACATTTTCTGGTGTGATGAGATGAAATCTAATATACTTAGATCAACTGAAAAAACTTGCAGATGTCGCCGTCCAAATAAGGAACGATTCTAAATTCATCAGAATGATTGTTAAACATTGTGGTGGTAATGGTTTGTAGTTGGTTTTCTTGATCTATTGTTGATGTTTTTATTAAAACCAGGAAGCAACGGAAAACACTGTTTACCGAAATGTATTAACCATTATAATACTTCTTCTTGCCGAAAAATATGATGTTTCAATATAATAACGATTCTAAATACAGTTCAGTACAACCGCTGAACTAACCTGAGTGGCACAAATGCGAAAACTAAATGTACAAGATGACAATAAAATTATTGTTGTTGTTTGAGGATGTTTTATTTTTCTTAATGTATATGCAAGTTCAATTTCGCAGTTTTTGCACTTACGCATTATACACAATTTACCAGTATCAAAACTGGTAAAATTACATTCATATTAATGGTGAATAGGAAAGTTAACGAAAATAACAAAAACATGTACAAATGAAGTAGAAACCCATATAACAGACACTAAAAGAAATAAGATAGCTAACAGCGATTGGAATTTAGCAAGTGACACTAGAAATAAAACAGAAGTATTGCCTTAGTCAGACAGTATTAGTCAAAAATTAATAAAACAATCAATCACAAAAATACAAATGTTAATCGTTAATCGTACCATACGATTAAAAAATTAATGATTTACTCTCCGTTACAATAAGCGATTAATAATTAAGAACTGTTTATCTGTTAATCGTGCTACATCATTGAAACAGTCGTTACTCTTTTATTTGCTTGATCGTTTTCATGATTACATTTAAATTACCACAAGCACCCGAAAAAAAGACCTATCTGTGTAGATTATTGCCTATTGGTAAATTGCAATAATTTACTTTATTTAGTGCATATTGTACATGCTTCTGAGTGAGTCGTTGATAACTGTGTTGGCCAATTCATTCTCTTTTTGAGGAACATGCTTGATAAAAAAAATCTGCAGCTTTAACATCACAATGATTTCGTGGTGTCCTTCCCAGTGATAAAATAGCTAATCTGTTACATTACATTCATACAGAATTTGGTTTAATGCAAGCCAGACTCGTAGCAAATATAACTGTCAATAGAAACCTGTACACACGTCCAGAGAACCCGGTAATACCAATTCGGATTTAAAAAATTATACAAAAGTTCAATCTGATTTGCAAAGTACCTTGCCAACTTACTCAGGATTTTGTACATACCTCCTTGGTCTTTGGGGAACTAGCGATGCAGTTAAAGTGTTAAATAATTCAGAATATCTGGCACATATCCACACGTAAAAAGTGTAACATTTTATAGACAAAGTTGGACGTTTCAAGAGTGCTAAAATTGTGCAAAACGTATTAAGTCATACGCATTCTAAACTAAAAGAGCCTGACTGGAACAAATTTTACAATTCCTTTACACAAAATGTTACTATCAAATCTAAAAATTTCGAACTCAACGCCCTAATACTAACAGAATGTACAAAGCTGGAAAGATTAGGTTTAAAGCAAGGGGAAAATAATGCATACTACGATATTGTGTTTCCTTCATCAGTAGTATCGCATCGCAAATTGCAGATTTTACAAGAAAAGAAATGGATATTTCGCAAATCACTTTTGTCTCTTTACGGTTAGCCAATAAGAGATTTGAACTTTTTTTATTATATCATTCGTTACCGTCATAAATTGTGTTTCAACAAGCATTATACTACCTACGGTTTAAATATCGTTAACACACATGCATGGATGCATGTCATTAAAACAAAATATTGAATTATTTCAAATAAGCAGTATCTGACGAAACCGATGGCAAAAATCAACAGAGACGTAAAATACATTCGTAACAGGTTTTGTTGACTTTAGTGGATGATCTTTGAAGAAAGGTTATATAATGTTCAAAAAGAAACCATAATCTTTACGCTACTTTAGTGAAAGTCATCAAAATTGATATTGTAGCGGCATTCTTCGAACAAACATAAAAAATTAATCAACAAATCCTTAACATTGCCCTAGAAACTCCCTCAAAAGAGGTGTTATTCAAATGCTTCTAATGCAAGCATATTAATATAAGTCGACACTACTTTTTAAATCCTGTGTGTTCAAATCTTCAAATAGAATTACATTGTAATGTTCTACCAGTAGCTAACAATAAATTATCTGTTCTAGATCGTCAAAATTTACGCCCGGATCGAAAGGTCTAATGTGCGGTAATTAAAACTTTACTGTTTTGCAATCAATTAGATCGTACTTTATGATCATGAACTTTCCACCTTAAAATGTAACCTAATTCGCAAACAGTTTAACGCAATCCGGGTCGCAAATCTTACCTTGACATGTTACAAGCGAATTCGCCTTACGAAAATTGCGTAAAACGTTCGATCGATTGACACCTAATTCAATCATAATGCTGGCTGCAAAATGTTATAAAAGCTTGATGGCGGGCGTCTTAAACAATTAACCGCTAAAAATAGATTCGCCGTACGAACGATTACGAAGAATGTAATAGGGAATTTATTAATAGAATGTCGTATATACTTTAAAGACGTGGCTTTGTTACAACTTCCTTTGCGACAACTTCTCAACGGTTATATAAACATTAACTCCATAGAATACAAATAGAATAAATTGACCGAGTTTACACCGTACCATGTTATTATCTGATTTACTTTACTAATGTTCTCAAATTGTATCGAAATAATTATCTATATAATGATTTCCAAAACTCATGCAATCCCTAATGCAAAATTGAAATAAATCATGTGCATCTAATTAGAAACTTATATATCTACTCACCTTTTACTTGCACTGCTCATTGCTATTGGTAAAAATTATAGATTTAAATTCAATAAATTCATATCGAGGTCTCGTGCTGTCTGTTGATCCAAGGTTAAATATCGTCTTTAGTCTAAAAAGCTTCTCCGTCTGTAGCAGCTAATTTGATTTTACGATGGCATGCATTTTACGGATAAATTATTCTAATTGAGCTTCATTAAGTTCCCAATGTTTGCGTGATTTTCTAATAATTACTATTGAATGCCTTCCTAATGCACGTGTAAGCACTACCTAACCATAATTGATGACCGTTGCATAAGCTTTATTACATGAAAATTTATTACAACCGCATACGGTACTTCAGCCTTTATTGTTATATATTACGCCCCACTGGACAGTTCAGGATAAAAAGTTGGTGATGAATATGTGAAAGGAAAAGGAAATTTGACGACTGACTTACTACCAATGAGTAGTGATCTAAGAAATACAAACATAAAATTGTATGTCCATGTATCTGCAATATTAATTACAGAAACAGAATCTACCGGAGCGACAGCACTAACAAATTTAATTACAAATTAATACGGATAAATTAGATTATGTTTCTAGTATACAACCAAAAGTAATATTTTATGTTTCTACGGAGGATACTTTTTCAAACCTACTTTTCTTAAAGTGGAAGGTAACCATACATAGGTAATTATAAATACCTGTTAAGGTAGAACTATTTGGATAATGCAAAAATGTGTAAGTAAATTTTATTAATGGCTAAAACAAAGACCAAAAGAAAATAAGAGAGTTATAGAAATATTCGAAATGTTAAAGAACAAAGTAACCACTGTACATAATATTATCTAAAATAGCAATTTATTAACTGGACACTCGACGCGACTACAAAAATGTAAAAGTAACTAGAAATCTGTATAAAAGAGCTATAGTATAAGAAAAATCTTCACTAATATTAAAAGAGATCATGCAAAGGTAAAATTACAATTATAAAATGTTTAATAAATTATAAAATAATGGTATTAAATAGATCAAATTTAAATCCTCGCTTCCTCTTGTTGAGGTTAGGTGTACGTCACTTTTTTAGAAACCTATACATTAGCTTCTTTTGTATAGGTAACAGATTTTAAATGATAGCAAATTTGTTGTATTCAATTTCGAGCGCAGTTTATTTCTTGAAAACATTCATTATTAAAAGATCGTTCGATAACTGTATGACTGCATAAGAAAAAGGAACATAACATTTTATTTTTCAATATATTCTGCTCCTGGCTCAATATACATATTTATTCCACCGATGAATCCAAGTCCTCGGAATAGCTATTTACTTTCCGCTTAATCATTCGCTCACATTTGGAAATAGACGATAATCTTTGGGGACCTATGGCAATCGCAGACTTATGGGACCTATCTAGGGTGTAGAATGTCCGTTGGATTTCGTCGAAAAGATGTCTGAAAAGGTGAAGAAACACTCAAATGATTCAGTTCTTGCTTCGCTAGTAGCAACCGCGGCACCCAAAGCGCCTAGTATTTTTTCATTTCCAATTCTGTGCACACTGCCATTTACCTCCTATATCTGCTATTTCCTGAATATCTTACTCGACACTGGAGTTTTTCAATTATATCCGGGGACGTAGCCGTTCTTGGATGTCCACTGCTGAGTACATCCTTTGTGTTGCTTGGTCGCGCTTAAATTTACAAACCTCGTTTTCATTTATTGCGAATTACAAAAGATGGAGTGGACTTCAATAGTGCCGAATCTAGTTCTGCTTTGATTTCAGTTAGTGTTATTATTATTCCTCCGATTGGGGCTATCTCTGCGTTATTTATTGAACAATCCACGTAAAATAGATTTTCTGATGAAATTCACTATTCAATAGTTTACAAAGTTATTAATTTTTTCAAATTGGAAGATGCTGTTTTGAGTCTGTGCGGTTCATAGTCCAGAACGTAACAGCGTTTGAGTATCAACGCTTGTTATTGTTGAGATTCATAATTTGTTAATGTTTGACTTTTAATATACTTTAGACATGGTAAATGTTTCTGCGTGAATTTTGTTTGTTTTGCTCTTATATACGAGGATCTTCAACACCAAAATCCACAAGTACTTTTAATGTAACTTTAGTGAATAGTATGTACATAAATTGTAAAACAATTTATGCAATTTTCTTTTAGAAATCCTTTGGAACCTTAATTACCAATGTTATTGTAGTTATTGGGCGAGCTAGTGCAAACAGAAATATTTATAAAGAAATGGGATTTCCTATTTGAATTATAGAAAAGGATTATTGAAGACGTGAATTATAATTATGTGATAAGTAAGGGTTACTTCCAGTAGCCTTCTATTCTTAGGTCGTGTTTGATGCTTACCAAATGCGTTGGGTATAAAATTGCCTAATTGTTTATTTACTGCTTATACCTATTAAAACTTAAAACTTAACAAGACTCGGAATAATTTGATGTTTTGGGTAATTACTGACTTAATTATTCCAAAATCTAAATATCCGGAGAGAAAATATTGTTGTCGACTGCCGCAGTTGTTCTCTGAAAGTACACGGTTTTCCGCTCGAAACGGCACTGCCCGTTAGTACATATGTCGACGTTCGATCTCGGTCGCATTGAGTTCCGTCTAGATTGCTCAACTCTCAATTTAAAAAACGTATGTGGTCTTCTAATAACAACACTTAAAAAATCTCTTAATTAAAATACCGCTTTATTACTAAATAATTTTTATATGGTAAGAGTAGAATGCAGAAAGGTTTCTAACACAATTCATTCGTTTATAAACTTTTAAATTAGTGGACGATGTTATTATAGATTCTAGCACTCATACACATGAGGCTGTCTGATGTTAAAGTAAGTTTATGATTTACTTTGAGGGATATCTGGATTCTTTATGTTGTACTTATGAATCTTTTTATGCCTGTAAATACATATTACAGCTTCAAACAAATATAATGCGCCACAGTTAGTGTTTCAGATTTCTTCAAGAGTGGTTTACATGATGTGCGCCATCATTCGTAAGGTTCTCTTCTGAAGCAGCAGAGCTTTGCTTGAGGCTTTAACGAAGTCGTCATGCCACATCCGGAACATATACATATGTATATACATACGTACACATACCAATTTTAATACAACAATAATCAATAGATCTTTTAGGTACCTTAATTTAAAGGTTAATTTAGGTATGCTTGAATTTAACTAGATAACGTGGTTGTCATCGCAAATAAGCAGAAAACATAACTCTGATCGTGACATTTACTATGCTCTTATCTGAAGTTGAAGATATTTAAATAATTCGGATTTATTTTAGAAATCAAGTGCTACATGATGAAATTTGTTGCCTTGACCTAATTTTAGTTATTTAGGCGCTTATCAATTTAAAAGACTCATCGTGAGTGTGGAAACAATTTAGTTGTACTACAAAATTCATTGAGTTAATTAAATTTGTAAAGTGTTTAGGTACCTTACTATAGACCAGTGAAATGTCTATAATGCACTTTTAGATTACTTAAGAAGCTAACTTGAGGAATCTCAAATTACATTACTTTCTCTATTTCTACTAACCAGGAAACCTTATTATTGATAATAATACCGTACCATGGAAGTTAGTCTTCGATTTTTCTGCATTCCTTATCCTATTAAATAGAATTACAACTTCTATTTTATATTTTATAAATGAATATTCATCATGCCAAAAAACAATTTTGTGTAGTAACTAGCTGAAATACCCAGCTTTAACTAGGCAGAACCAGATTATTTTTATTTAAATATAAAATTCAGGTTGTGATTCATAATACTCCCTGAGTACGTATTATGTAATGAGGGAACTTATTTCAATAATGATGGCCATTACTGCATCTACCTTGAGAACAGTCCCCGCACATTAGAAGTGAGGAAGAATGAATATACGTCCATAAAATATATATATTAGCACATCTGCAGCCAGCTTTACAGTGGATTAGTATTACAAGTTTCATTGTCAAATATTTGAAGGTACAGTTCATAGCATATTTTAAAGTACTATAGGAAACTCACGCAAAGATAGATTCGAAAGTACGGGAGCTTTATTAATTTGGCGCTTTACGGTGAGTTGCCGGATTTCTGTTATAGGAGGGAGTATTCTTAAATTATTTCGATGTACTAAACTAAAATTTCGTATTTCAGTAGATTGCGATAGATTCCAGTAAAAACTATTTTGGTAGATTTAAATATTTTTCATAATTTTACTATAATTATTAAAAAATGCATTGTTCTTCCTTCTAATATGTTGCCATTGCAGGAAGAAATAATCTTTGCAACCCAATTTTTCGAAAATCTGTGCCTTTTAATTATCTTCTAAAACGATTCTTTTTTGTAATTCCAGACAGATCTTTTTTAGTGTACCTGAGAATAATTGCCATTATTGTGACTGCACAGAAGCGGTCAATTCAAATATTTTCTAAGGGACTATAGAAAAGAATACATAATAGCGAGCTAAGTATATTAAGAAGGAAGGATGGTTAGCAACTTATGTGGTGCTGAAAAATTTACCCTATAGGTGTAATCGCATAAAAATAATATCTATGGTATTAGTGTTTTAATACACTTAATTTTTGTAAAATTAAATCCTTTTTCTTAATAGTTTCAATGGCGTCGATAGTTTTGGAAAGTTTATTTATTGAAAATTTGAAACTTTATATGTAGCAACATTCCGATGGAGCCTTCATCTTTTTCTAACTTAATGTCAAAATACATGTCAAAAAAATCGCTCATCGAAATATAAACTGATATTATATTGATAATTAGTAAATTGATAAAATTTTCTTAGATATTAATTCAACGTTGCTTACAAACTGGTTGCTTTAGAGCAGGAGCATAGATAGGCTCAGTGTTCACAGTTCGTGGAGGACTATCGACTATAAAATGTGCGTTGAATAAACCTTTGTTATTTTCCTTGATAAGGAGAGATATAAAAAATACGACACTAAAACCTTTTTCTCAAAATGAATAAAATTATACACTTCTGGGTGCAACTTGTACTTACTGAGAAACCGAATTTCAAAGTTTACGCTTCCAATTATAGATTTGTACTTTAAATGTATCGATAATTATAACTTTAGTTTTGTATGAGCTCCTTACAACCACATCAAAGTATTCCAGTGATTCTCTTATGATAAAGAATATCACTGCCACTTAATTTTTCACTACACCAAAAAGGAAATAAAATGTTACCGAGTTATAAAAAATTCGTTGTAATCGCATGTACAAAGTAAAGATAATAAAAGATATTATATCTACTAATCAATAGATCCGTAAAATTGTTTTATTTGCGATTAGACACAACGCAACTGGCCTAAATTTGATATTAGTGTTGCTTTTGCCTTATCAAGCAATAGATATCCATTATATAATTGGGACGCTGATCTTAACCAAAAAATCGACGTAGTTATGTACATCCATAGTCGTCTAGACACAAACTGTCTGATCCTAAACTATTCGATACTAATCAGATAAATTACCGATAGCCATTATTCTATTGTTCTGCGTCATCGCGAAAGTGAAGCTTAATAATAGCAAACAGATCGAAATAGCAGTTTTGTTTCTTATACGTTAACTTGGAAATATGTACTGAACTGAATCGATAAAGTACTGTTAAACAATAACGGTGCCTACAAAAATTCTGTTACATATACGACACCGACACTTACTGCTCTTATTTCTCTTAATTTGTCTTCGCGAATAGCATCGAGAAGAAGCGGTTCTTCCTTTTACTTTCTCTGCAAATAGTAACACGAGGATTATTGTGGAACTCGTGTAGACTTGTTCTACGTATTTGTCCGCGTACAGTTAATTGAGTTCGGTCAACTGCGGTTCGTAGAGAAACTGACGTCTTACCCATGCGGTTTTTTTGCAATTATTGGATAAATAGAAAACTGTCAATGTATCAAGATATATAGAGGAAATAATCGCACCGGATAAAGGCAAATAGAGCACTAATCTTTGAGTAGCGTGTATTTTTGAACACCTTTCACAGAATTAGATCATCGCTTGAAGAGAATATATAATGAGGTCAAAATTAAAGATCTGATCTACCTATTTAATATTTTAATTTCTACATTATTTCTAGCACTAATGCATAACTAGTTCTTAAAGTACCTTTTTTTTAGAGTTATCTTATACTATAAGTTCTCAAAGAAAAAGGAACGTTGTTGACTCGGTGTAAGTTCATATTAATATGTGGAAAAATGGAAAGGACGAATCTACCGGTTTTGTGTAGTTGCTTTGCACATCCTCAGGTCAATATACTCCAGAAAAGGACAATTAAATTAAATTAAATGCATACAAACGTGTACAATACAGCAAAGTGGAAAATCAGTAGTTGACTATGTGCTGGTAGACCGGGAAAACAGAAGTAGTGTTTTAGGTGTTAAAGTCAGCAGAGGAGCAGAGATATATAGCGACCACTATTTGGTTGTACCTAGAATCAAGGAAGAACGAGCAGCTAAATATAAGAATGCAACTAAGATAAAGAAAATAGAATTTACGTCATTAGAAACATATAAACTAAAAGAAGAAAAAATAGCCCGAAAATATGAACAACTAGTACAAAAAATATTCAAACGAATATAGAGAGAATAAATGCTGCCAATTTGGACGAAAGATGGAATATGTTGAAATACATAATTGTGGAAGCTGCCCGTGAAATATGTAGAGTGTCAAGATATGAAATATGGAAAAGTTTGGAAGAAAGAGGAGTTGGGAAAAAAATATTCGAAGTATTCAAAGATTGTTTAAGAACAACATAACCCTTATGGGTAAAAGGGTTTTCTGATATACATAAATAAATATATGTATATATATATATATATATATATATATACATTCCCATTTTATTAGCACCATCTTATAAATTTAAGCTTTTGTGTGTTTCCAACACGATAATTTACAAATACAAGTATAACATTCATGAATAGGGCTTACAATACTTATCTAAATATGTTCTCTAACTATCTTTCTAAGAAATTGAGAAAATGTCACTTAATTACGCCTTACCTAGTATTGTTCCCCTCATGAATCATTCTGTACTGTATAGAAAATGGGCAGAAAGAAGATTGAAACACACAGTAATTCATAGAATATTATTTAGATTGGTTACTCTGTAGAAAGAATATTTATCTGTTTATGTATCAACGTCATTTCCGTGTTTACGTGTTAGTGTTGTACTTTAAATTATTGCTTGTATGCGCTTTATATTTTTTCGTTAGGGGTACAAAAAGGACATACCAAATGAGAAAAACTGCATATTAAGGCATTGCAAAGAAAGAAGAAGTGCAGCGAATCACTGTTTTAATGAAAGAAAAAATACCCACTACAAGTACCGGAAGAGCATTTTGCAGTAAGAATGGAATCACTACTAATCGAGATGATCGACGTATCTTGCAGCTAGCAACTTAAAACCGTAAGGTTATCCGCCAAAGAAATAGGAAATGCAATATCTCAACAAGGAGTGCAAATATCCACGCGTGCAGTACGTAAACGATTGTACGAAGCCGGATTAAAATGCAGGCTCCCCCTGAGTATATATATATATATATATATGTATATATATAGTATGCATAGTTAACATTACGGCAGCAAAATATAATAATAAAAAACAGCATGTTAAAATTGTTAACTAAACGAAACAAGATAATAAAGCAGTTAAAATGTCAAAAGGACACGTCAGTTATTATTGATTTGTATCGTGGGCTGAGGATGTATAGGATAACTGCACGAAATAGGTTGACATTATTTGAATAAATTTTAAGAGATTAGTTCCCTTTTCTCATTTTCTTACATATTTCAAAGAAAAAATTGCATGTAAATATTCTACCTGGTTAAAAATGGGCCAACATTTTTAAAATCGACTCTCTAGCTGACGCTTGTTAAATAAAAACGGATTTCACTACATGCAATCAAATCCCTTAAACCAGTACGTTTTCACGGAAAACTAAGTATGGTACAAGAAAACATATCACTATGCTAGAAAATCACGTCAAAGTATATCGAAATAAAATGATCGTAAGTTAGTACCCAAAAAATGCAGTCCCTCCTTTTAAAGTCACACGATGCGCAACCGTCAACATGTTTTCCGGCTCTACATCGAGTGGATAACGAAGTATGCGCATTATGTAAGCGCCATTTGTCGAAGTTGCAGTAAAGGTCACACCACCTAAACGTATTCTGGCACTATTCATAGATGCGGCCCGCTTTTCTGACCTATTTCCGTTGCAATTCGTCCGAAGAAGTATTGGCAGATAGGTCACTGCCGTTACGATAACGTTTTTCAGACCTTACACCGACTACACGGTTTACCTACCGACCACATCGAACCACCCTCTCTCCCAGTTCAATAACAGTCACCGCTCCTGAACCAAACGAGACTCATTTAGTCGACGCACTTGATCTTTATCTTGATCGTTGAAATTTCACAAGTTATTTTTATGCAATGTTTACGGTTAAGGTCTTTCAATGCTGCACGTTGTATTTGAGTCATGTATTCGTATCCTCATCCGTACGAATGTAAACAATACGGTCTATGTTTGTCTTTTATACATCGTTTAATTACAGCTAAGCGCCTGCCATTAATTACTCATTAGATCGTTTTCTGTAAACATGCAAATATTTAACGGTCTCAAATGGTGAATTGATTATCGCACATTAATTTGACATGCTACGAATGGCAAAATAAACAGCGAATCTTTATTGCCGACTTAACAAATTCACAGATCCATACACATAACTATAAATAAAAGAGTTCGATGTGAGAATAACCGCAAGATTGATTCGCGTGAAAAACTGTACATTTCGTTTTTTCTGTGTATGTAGAAATAGTTCCTATAAATTATGTTAATCTTCTTTAACCACATAGTCCTTTCGCAATTTTTCAGTATGCATAACCTAAACTAACACCACATACTTTGTAAGCTTTCACGGTCGGTGTCGATATTAATAGTATCTTCTTCCGCCTATCGGCATTTGCCACTAGTTAACTTACCTATCCATACCACCAGACTCTTCAGGACCTGTTTTTTTCAGACTGTTGTAATCTATCTACTAATACCACGCATTTTGGTTATACACTGTTGTTATACCACGAAAGTTTCCTACTGAAATACTATGGAAACAGGAGAACACACAATGGATCAAAACACGATATGACAAATTATTCTTATTGTGCACAGCGGTATACTAGTCCTCAAAATTTTCTATAGAAAATCTTTACACTCGAAGTAATGGAAAAGTTGAGAAGAAAGGGAACGAAAGATTCAAATCTGGTAGCTAGATGAGTCAAAAACTAGAATTAGCTCTGGCGTTGATATATGTAAAACAACCTAACGAGTTGATATACATATTTCCATATTCTTTGTATTAAAATACAAATTTAGCTTCTTTGAAAGTTAAATGGCCTTGAAGGTACTAGTGTCCTATTACATAACGTTCAATCCAATAATTTTGTGCCTGTAAACCTATTAACTCTGTTAAAACAATAATAGGACAACCCAGGTCACAAGGATACCAGGTAACGAAACTGCAGACCACCCAGCGAAGACTCTTGTGTGTAGTGCAACTAGCTGATGGACTACGCAACAACACCAACTCTACTAAAACCACGTGGTTGAACAGAAGTAGAATAAACAAATGATAGGAGAACTGATATATTTTCATATTAAAAGTGAACTGTTTCAAAATTCTACATAAATTTCGTTAATCGTGTAAAAAAATATGGGAAAGCATATGTTTTGCGAATACTAGACATTTACGATGAATGACCAACATGATCAAATATAGTAGTACAACCATTACTTGTAACTCAGTAAGTTTTATCTGTCCTCCTAAGCAGTACAATAATTAATAAATGAAAAATAATAAATGAGAATATAGGATGTAATTCTTAATTTAGGAGTAAAAAAAGGTAGCAATACCTTACAAGGAAAATGTACCAAAACAAAAGCTTTGCCTTCTTAAGCACATCTTTAAATATTTGCGCATAAAAATTTTACACTGTATATATGGATTAAGTGAAAGACTAAAAGTGACATTTGGAGACATTTACGTTTAACGATTTCATAATTACATTTTGACACATTTCAACACACTCCTTTTAATATAATATACGTTTAGATTTTAATCTTTAGAAGCAATTTTTAATATTTTACAACCGTTGAATCAAGTTTTTGATTTCGATTGGTATTATTAACATTTTAATTTTCTATTTTCACATCAGATCCACGGATAAACTTCTTGATATGGTGATGGTACGTAAATCATACGTACGTATACCTTTTTACCATTATTATTATCTAGATTATTCTCACTATTGTTACACACGGTTGATATTACTGTAAGAGTCGCATGTATTTGCACAGTGCAAAGTATATACTTCATATGTGCTTATAAGTAATAATTTAGAACGTCTTGAATCGCATGATAAGTATCATAAAGAGTTACAATAGTTTCGTTTTGTTTGCAGAGTCCAGCCTCGCATCACCACAAAGACGTCTTAAAATATGGGTCCAAACCACAGGCCACCTCTGGCAAATACCTGAAGGTTTCAAGAAATGAGCTCGCATCGTCGAAATCATCTTTGATAAATTCAGAGGTAAGAGTAATTTTTTTGCAAAATATCTTTTTTTAATAGTCTAATGAAGAGCTGAACGTGATAACGTTCGTATTAATTTGTAGGAATAGTGTTTGAAAACTTTGTAGCTTGGGTTATTGATGGCAATACAGATTTTGTGCTCTGCCGACTCGAGATGTTGTGGACGTAGACAGCAGAGTTGATTTTCACCTCTTTCAAGTTTATTTATATAATATTTCAGCGCTACATACCTTGTCGGTATTCTTGCCAGTAGACTTAAGTCCCCTTTGCTGCACTTAGCAAAGACGAAAGGAAAAAAAACTTTGCATGAGTTTCTGCAACAACTTTTCTTTCAGTATGACCTTTTGTCGTGTTCTTTTTCCTTGATTTCGTATTTTAGATGACTTTTTTTGTAGAGTGTTCCAAGAAAAGGCATACTCGCTGCTCTTTGAGGATGTATATTGTTATATTCATGCTTTCCTTTCTTCCAAATATTTAATTAGTGACAACTATCCCAACTTCTTTTTATTCTAACCAACTGCATAGCTTCTTCTTAGTATTCTGTTTGATTCGAACCTAATATGTATGTAAATTTAGTCCATATACACGTATAAAACGGAAAAAGGAGATAAGTTTATTATATATTTCTAAGAAAAACGTTCCCATAAACCCATAGCTTATAAGAAATTAGGAATTTATAACGTAAAGATGTAATAAATAAGATAACTGTGAGAACTAGTAATAAAATAAGTAGATATATAAAGCGCATGCATTATTTGAATTTTGCAAGCTATGCTACTCAAACTCTAATACAATACTAATCGTAGACTCTTACTTCTTCGCCATTGTTTTTAAGGTCATCCGCAGAATTTAAATACTTTTAATGCAGTTGTTCGCTTAATTTGAATGGTGTGCATCTATAAAAACTTCAGAGTTAATAGTCAAAAAATTTACTTCAGAGCTTCTCAGAGGCTAAGCAAAACTTAACCCATCTTCCAGGCTGATAAGCACTTAACCAAGTCTCGATTCTTCTTCCTCTTCGATATGGAACTCATTGATATATGTTAATGCCACATCTTTTGGCAAGTTTTCCAGCAAAGATGTTCAACGATTTTATATAAGCTATTATTATTTAAAACGTTTGCGCAGATTTCGATACTCATTTGTAACTTCAAATGGAGGTTTACCATGTTGTTTCACCTTCTTGTTTTGCTCAATGAAGCTCAAGTTAGTGTAACTTAATAAAATAGTTTTTGCTCAACATGATCCATTTGGTACTAACTCTAATTACATTCCTATTTATTAAATCGTTGAGTATTACATACAACTTATAAATAACCTTTTAGTGTGACAGAAGGAAGTTGATCAGCAACTTTTTTCAGAAAAGAAATTTTCTACTTTCTTTGGGTTATTTCAGAATTCTCCTGCAGCTTTAATACTATTCTTCTCTACTTCGTGACTTTCATGGAATGCATTAAATTGTAACTTAAATATGCGAATCAACAGAAGACTTTTTAAGGTAAAATTTATGCTTTAGTGTTGAAAGGACTAAAAAAAATATTTTTTTTTATGAAACAGAAATTTTATTGGGAATGCAACAACAATCGCCTTTTGACATAATTTAAACGTAAAATTAAATCTCATTAATTATAACTTTATTGACAACGCCAACATCAAAACAAAATTAGAGGAAATGTGCCTGAGGAAGACTCAGAGTCTCTTCTATTTTTTATGGTACAGATGACATTAGCATCCACACGTTGCAGCATTGTTATCTTTTAATTATTCTGTTTTTACGCATGTGTACAATTTGATGGTGTATATTGATCAGTTTGGAAGGAGATATGTGTAGTTCCACTACCGAAAAACATTAAACCTGTCGCGAAAACGGTATTGATACCAATGTCAATGGATTTCTTATCAGCAATGTTGTAGGTCTTGCAAATAATTTAGAGAGACGGCTAAGTACTCATGTCAATACTTTTCTTATATTACCCGCTTTTCAGTCAGGGTATAGACCCAGTTATAGTCGGTGGACTGTTTTAGCCAACATGATGATACTGTTTTTACAACAGATACAAGTTTGGTAATTGCTTTGGTACTTTTTGATTACTCCAAATTTTTCGTTTCAATGCACGTGCTATATATCCTTTTGTGAGTTACTTAGTAGCTAGGTATCAGCAGGCAGTGACTAATAACTGTCCTTCAGATTTCGATCTTTTGAAGCATGGTATCCGTCAAAGTTCAATTTCGGGTCTAATTTCGATCGATGTGTACTTCTTTTCCTTCAGTTATTCATTTTACTTATGCGCCAATGGCACATAGTTGCATAAGCCGTTTGAGTGGATGGTACAGTTACTGCTTGAACGTATGAATCTGGACTTGGAGAAAATTTTTAAAAGTACTGATAAATATTGCCGATCGATTAATGTACCTCAGAAAATCTTAGAAATAAGTTTTGTTCTAAGATATCTCTGTTCTTAAAAGAGAAACAGGAAAATACATTAAAATAAAGTAAAATGTAATAACTGCAAGGATCGTACAGTGCGAATCTAGTTGTAAACGTACACGTGCATGATATAGAAGGATGGTACGATAAATAGTTTTGTTAAGAAAGACAACGCAATTGCTCTGTATGTTTAGTCCAGTAATGTTGCAACGTTTTTATGCCATCTAAATAATAGTATGCAAAATATGCCTCTGTTTCATTTCACGTGAATCGCGTTCCCTATTTAATAACGCCACTCCAATTCACTCCGTCGTACCCTGTATAAACGGTCAGCAGAAGATAGGTAATTGAGTTTCTACAACATTCAAGTTCTGATATTTGAGCCCAGCTGAAAAGTATTGATACTTATTCTAATATTTCAACTGCGCGTCAAGAGTATACCTTTGAGGTTATTGACCAGTCGTGTCTAAAGCTCACGGAAGTGCATTCGTAATCGAAAACCTTTTCGTACCTTTATCTTATAACGAGATATGCATACCAAATGGACAAAATGAATACATGTACAAACGTTGCGGTCATTCTCGACAGTCAGCGATAGCCTTTCCACCTACAACGGGAATTTAAATACTATTATGCTGTTGGTTGGCCGGTTTTCATTCGACATCCGTTTCTTTTTTATATTCGAACTACCGCGAAATCGTTTAGTGCACGTAGATTTTATACTTGCTCTTTTAATTTCATGAGTGTTTTAATATGATGCGCTTAAAGATGCCTCTCGTTCAAGAAACGGCACTAATTTGTACAATTCTCTGCGTGTACATTTAGAATCATTTAATTTAGTTATTTCCATTCGACCGTTCTTCTTATGTTTGTTCTATGGAAGAGGGTACTAATGGAAAAGGTAAACGATCGTGCTTTGTCACATCTATATTCCACTTAATACTTTTATGTAATTTGGCAATAAATGAAGATAATTTTCACACTTTCTCAAAAGGTTCTCTTTTATTTTAAAGCGTAGTTCTGCTTATCTTAACATTTTCTTTCGATCAATACTGGAGTAGTCACAAAAACTCCAAATTAACAGCGATTATACAGCATGATATGCGTCAATATGGCTATCAAATTAATTTAACGGTCTTGCGTCAATCAAAAGGCAAACAAAGATGGGAATATGATGAAATTAAGAAAATACACTGCTGCCTACTACCTCTAAGTCTTAAAGAAGGATGTTTAATTAAGCCGATGATGTGATCCCTATATTATCTAGACCCCACCTTTTATGCAATTCGTTCCCTTCGCCTATTATTGTTCCAATAAATTCAATTAACGTTTTATTGAATTTTTCGTGTTATTACCGTCTTCGTCATACATTTTTGCAGTAGCAATGTCTTGACTTTAAGAGATATTTCTTATGATCAAGTTCATATTTATCGATTTTCGTATAAATTATTTCATACAATTTGGAAAGAGATTGAAATCAGTTGATAGTGTTTTGTAGGTGCCATTATTGTCTTTTATAATTATTGAAAGCATTGATACTGGTTTCTTACAGTTGCAACGACCCAAGATCTATAACAATTCCCTACTTTAAAATTATTAGTTTTAAGGTTAATAATAATTTAAGTTATCACGGCGTTCGTAAATACATTGGTGGTTATTTTCAAATTTCTCCGTGGTAATCTTATTTCTAGTACTGTGGTCGTCATTTTCAAAGATACTGAATGAACTTGAAAAAACGGTCGCCTGTTCTCTGATTGGCCAATGGCGAAACCCCTACCTTTTATCGCTGTTTCTTTTTGCTCCTCCGTCTCTGTTAAAGTTTTTCGTTATTCTTGACATAACTATGGTCTTGTCGAACCGTATAACATGATCATCTTCACAATAATTGTTAGGACTGTATGGTTGTATGATTCACAGGTGCCGTAGTGAACACTATACAAATTAATAGTTTATTTGGAACGCAGCGTTTCAAAGGTACAAGAACTCTCATTGTAAACTAAGTTACCGACAGTCGGTACATTTCGTTCATGGTCTTTCCTCTTCGTGGCAATAGCTTTGCCTGTCGTGCCGAGTTATACTTTGTCTCATAAACATGGTATGTTTGTCTTTTACATGTCAAGGAAAGTCTGCGACTTCACTTATCCGTGTACAAATTGTACAGTATATTTTGAGGGACTGTTTCTATGTTTTCCGTGGCAATGTGCACAAATAGCAGAAAAGCTGGGATTTCTAGTCTTTTCCGCGTTAAGTTCTTTGGTACAACACCCGGTAAAAAACCAGGGCTCAAATGTAGGTACAGTTTCCTTGCCGCCGTTTATAACACCACGGACAAAATACAACAAGAATCCACTTTACACACCAGGAGTCTTCACCATACAACTTTCATCCAACAAAGTACACATCGGTATGACAAACAGAACTATTTTCACGAGGATGAAACAACATGCATGAAATGTACGACTGCAATAATCAGAAAACCGAGAGAGAGAGGCCCACTTTGGCACGTACCGCATAGGGATCGATATTCACAGCGAAAATGCTCATTTTATTAATTTAGGATATTCCTTTAGTATTTGAACATAGAGCTGGTCATCTGTGTTGACGACAGGATTAGCTAGAAGTATGTAATGGTCAAGTTAATTTAGAAGAACGGGCAGCAATATTCAAGGTCGCAATTGGTGGGGTAGCAAAATGAAGCACATGAGATTAATAATAGATGGAGAGGAAGCATTAGGAATACATAAAAATTCGCTTTAGGAAAGCGACAAGTCTGCGCCCTTCGTTTCTGGATAGAATTAAATCATTGAACCTCAGACTTAAAAGACGCTCAGACTAATCTTGACGTATAATAGCTTTATTTGGTCTACAGTACCACAGACTCGTTTTAAAAATACGAAGGGCATGATGGACGGTTCATCATGCGTCCGAAGCAAACATCTCCGTGCAGACCTAGAGCTACCGACATTACGACGTTTCTTTTTGGAACATTCCAGCGAGCGAGTTGCTGCCAAACGGTCTTCACCGAAGCAGGCAGCTCGGCGCATCACAGAACCCCTTGCAAGAACAGAGGGTGTGTGATCAGGATCTATCGAGCAAACATCCCTGCAGTAAAAAAAAAGTGCAAATTAAAGGACAAAGAGGCATAAAGAAGAATAAAGATGCTAGTGTGTTCATTTAGTATAAAAACGTCAGCGGTAAATAGGACTCCAACATCACTAATCTGTTAAACTAACATCCATTTTAATATGAATGTCAATACTAAACTACCGTTGGCATTAGTAATGATAAAATTACAATGTTCTTGCAATTTCCAACGTAGTTAAATTTCCGAAAAAATATCGGTCTCGGAGGGGTCTTGAACCCAACATGTGTACATCTCCGGTGGAACGTGCTAAACCCTTGCACCACAAGACCATTGATTTCAAGTAGCCTCAAATCCCCTTAGATGTCACGATGCCAGTAGATAGATATATTGTAATATCTCACGGACACTATATTATTAAACGGCAAGTGGGTAATAGTTAAACTAACATCCATATTAATATTAATATGAATATCAATACTAAACCACCGTTGGCATTAGTAATGATAAAATTACAATTTTCTTCCAATTTCCAACGTAATTAAATTTCGGAAAAATATTTTATCATTACTAATCTGGAAAACCAATATTAAGATCAGTATCAATAGCCTAGAATTTTTTTTCTTCATCTAAATAGGTATTAAAATTACTTTCTTGAAAACCTGGTGCCAATTACAGCTAACCAGGGACGGATTTAATTTTCAGCTTTACAGTCTGTGTCAGGCTACATATACCTGGTAGTATTCTGAGATGCCTAAGTTCCTACGTAGTTCCCACGAAGTCTTTCCATTTACCATTTCTTAGTAGCTACATAGGAATCGATATAGCAGTAATTCCTACTGCATTTATACACCGATCATTAACTTCATAAATACAGGCTACAAAGAACTCCTAACCTCTCAAAATGTAAGTCTTTCATTCATTTGTCCTTGTTTTTCTGATATCTCGTTTCCAAATCGATCTTCTTTCTGATCTTATTTCAATAGCATTTATCCTAGCTTACGGTCGATATTCAATCACTTAAATCCACAGTAGTTGAAACGGCTAGCAGTAGCTCGATTTCAGGAAAGGAGAAATATTCTAGAAGAAAATATTAGATATCTCATGCGTTGTATAAGGAATTGCTATATATTATTCACAATTTAATTAATTAAATAAATAAACGATATTCTAAAGCCTAAGTGTATATAAATAAATGTTGAATATCCATTCGAGAGCATTTCTTCAGGCTTAATGTTAAAGCTAATATGTAAATGCGAGCGAGTCTATTTCCTAAAGCTCGGGATCCGTTACTATCGCTTACATTGCACGCAGCTACGCATCAACAACCTTACTTCCGCATAAAAAAGAGAGACTTGTCTATTCCGGTTACGCAGTGTTTACCAATAGAACAGGAAGATAAAATACTACTGTCACGTGTTGCCTTTCATTTTATATTGTAACAAGTCACGATATACTACGATCGTTTATCATTAGAAAATCAATACGAATAAATACAAGATTACAGTGTAATCACGTTTACTACCATTGTTTCTGCTCAAAGTCTATTGAGTCGTACAAATTTGAACGACGTTTCAGTGATATACAAGAAAATAATAAAGTACGAATAAAAGGTGCTATCAATTCTGTACGCTTTACTGTTCGCAAATAGGAAATAAATAACGGAAACGACATACCCATGCGTGTAATACATCAAGCAAAAGTTCATCATTTTACATATACGTATGGACTGATAATTGTAGTATATGCCGTCAAACAGAAGAAATATGTTATTTTGGTATAATGTTTGGATATTTACGATTTTATTTTTGATTTTTTCCGAAGTTCTTCTGCAAATACTTACAATAAATGCTATATTAAACAACTAACAATTAGTTGAAAAACATGTTATGTATTGTTCATTGATGTAGAATTAATGAATATGTGTAATTAATACTAACAGCATCAGCGATAAAGATAAAATAACCGTTTTCTTGTTTACTCAAACAGCTATCTAAAGTAATTCACTTTATGCGATCATAAACTGAATGCCGAATTAAATATAAGCCGCGAAAGTATGCAAAATTGCAGTCTTTTTGTGGCATTTTATGTATTTCAAGCGTTTGTAAATTTATTGTAAGTGTTAATGCAACCTTAAAGATAACAGCAACAGTTAATTAAGTGACGGAATGAGATCACTAGAGCTCATTTCCTCTATAGACTAATTTGTATGATTTTATTTAAAACATACACAGCAAAAAGCCTTTAGTATATCTTCTTTGCCTATAATTAAATCAATTATAATTTGGTTTAATGGCAATCATATGATATCATATAAGTATTATGTTGCTCTCAATAAGTAGTAGATCATTGAAGACAAAATATTGAGGAAAAGGGGCCTTAGTACACATTTTAGTTCTTTATCATTTTACTGTCAAACTTTCGCCTATGTCCACGGCCTTCATTGGAACAACTAAAAGTCAGCACAAAACAACAGGTCCAACAAATCCAGTGAGTCTTAACATCACATGTCTGAAGGGTATTTGTTTAAGTTGTATTTGGACTAACACCAGTTCACATCTATATACAGAAGAAGAACACCATCGCGGAAGCCGTGAGATCTTAAAGAACACTTGAAAACAATCAGAGCATCCAGTATATACAATCTAATATTTGTTACCAAGGATTAATATTGTGAAACAAAATCCTATAAGGTTTGGACAGGAATTATCTAAAGACGTTTCTTAAACGAACTGAGTTTTTAAATAAAAGCTTGAGTGAACAATATATAAGATTTTACATATATTTCAAGGCAAGGATTGAGTTTAAACTCTATCTTATTGGATTATTCAATGAATCTTGAAATTGATTAATTTACAATATTAGTTCGGAAAGACTGTAACATTATCACATATAATGTGTGTAAGTTTTTAATTACAGAACCATCCAAAAGAAGTGCCTTTAAAGATATTGAATACGCTTCTAGATTTAGCTTCAGAAACAGCAACTGATAAGTCGTTAACATACTGAAAAGTAAAATTTACTTTCAATGCAATCTTCATAATAATCTCAGTTACAGAAGTGCTGATGACGCCAACCTCTTACTTGAGAGTAAATACCAATGTCATAAGTAACTTCAATTAAAAAAGAAAGAAATGGTTCATAATATTGCAATTTTATATATTATGTGGCCTTTTAATTCGCTACAGTAGAACATTTGCCAAAATACCCTACATTTTCAATGGTTGTTAAGAGAAAGTATGCGGTGCTGTTAACAAGAGACAAATCCAGTAATAACTATGCACATAACTATGGCAATGTCTAGTGTGCGTTGGAGTCCCGCCTATGTAGATATCAGGTCCGATATGCTTCTGATGGAAAAATAACTGTACTTCGCCTTCTATAATGAAATAATAAGCCACGAAACATTTTTCTCACTATATCTACATACTAAGCTCCTGCGACTATGAAAGCAATGTAGCTTATAAATCCATTGCGTTGCTCGGCACAAATACAAGAAAAATCGAAAACAAAGCGGAAACACAAATTTGAAGATGAACATTTTAATTTTTACTTTACTTTTTAAATTTTATAAAATCACAATGACGTTTATCAGTTCAGTACTGTCAACAATATAGACTACAGAAGTTTACCCATTCTAAAATGAAAATTAATGTTGTACGTCTAAACTTCTTTCGTACTCTATCAATTATTTTGGCGTCACATACATTTAATTTCAGATTTTTGTGGTAAGCTCGTTTATTCAATAACAACTTCTCATTGCTAAATATTTATTTTATTAATTAAATAAGTCACAAACTGCTGTGAGAAAGCTGAAAACAGCAGTGAGTTACTTCTCTAGTTGGCATGCGCGTATGCAGGCAGTATTAAGATGGCGACCGTGCTCGAAGATTGTATGTGGTAGAGTAGTGTGCTGCTGTGCGTTTTTTTTTTCTGGGCAAAAGTAGTTTCCATAAGATGTCTCCTGTTTATGATGAAAAGTATTTGTCGCGTAAAGTCGCGCATAACTGGGTCGAGAAATTCTCTCAAGGGCGCTCGAAAGTTGTTACTATCAGCGTTAATTATCAGCGAAGTGACCATCCCGTTCATATTGCAACAGATGCAATACTTCGACGGATGGAAGAAATGATTCAAACTGACAGACGGGTAACACTAACACATGGGCTGAAAAGTCTCGGGCCTAACACATAGATGACGCTAGTTTTATTGTAGTCACCTTTCTCTCAGTTAGTACTAACCTTCAAAAGACAGCTGTTAAAATTTCATGATATTCTATTCATTAGTTTGTGTTATTGTGCTAAGAGTCACGGTACCTTTGTTATTTTCAAAACAATGGATCAAAAACAATTTCGTGTTTTAATTTTACACTGCTTCTTGATGGCAAAAAATACCGTTCAAGCGAAGCAATGGCTTGAAAAGTGTTATGGGGACTCCGCTCCATCAGAAACAACAATAAAACGTTGGTTTGCTGACTTAAAACGTAGTTGTAGAGACACATGATGCAGAACGCAGTGGACGTCCAAATGAGGCGGTAACACCAGAAAATAACAACAAAAATCCACAAAATCGTTTTGAATGATCGAAAAGTTAAGTTGCGTGAGTTAGCTGACATCGTAAAGGTATCAAAAGAACGTATTGGCTTTATATTGCATGAGCATTTGACTATGAGAAAGCTCTGTTCAAAATGGGTGCCGCGTTTGCTCACTGTTGACCAAAAACCAGAACGTGTTGATGATTCTGAGCAGTGTTTGGCCATGTTTAAACGTAACAAACCGGAATTTTTGCGTCGATATGTGACAATGGATGAAACATGGATCCATCACTTCACTCCGGAATCAAAGCGATCGTCATCTGAGTGGACAGCAACTGGTGAACCTCGTCCAAAGCGCCCGAAAGCACAACAATCGGCTGGAAAGGTTATGGCCTAGGTATTTTGGGATGTGCGCGGTGTAATATTCATCGACTATCTTGAGAAAGGAAATACCATCAACAGTGAATATTATATAGCGTTATTGGAGCGTTTGAAGGCCGAAATTGCAAAGAAACGACCGTTGACTATTTGTTTCATCAAGACAACTCACCGTGTCACAAGTCAATCAAAACAATGGCAAAACTACATGAATTGAACTTCGAATTGCTCCCACATCCACCGTATTCGCCAGATTTGGCTCCCAGCGACTACTGATTGTTCGCAGACCTCAAAAAAATGCTCGCCGGTAAGAAATTTCGCACGAATAATGAGGTTATCGCTGAAACTGAGGCAAAAGATAAATCGTTCTACAAAAGTGGTATTGAAATGTTGGAGCGGCGCTGGAATGATCGCGTTGCTCTTGATGGAGATTACGTTGATGAATAAAGCTAATTTTGAACCAAAAAAACCGTGTTTTCTTTGTCAGGCCCGGGACTTTTCAGCCCATGTGTTAGACAGCATAACAACTCTAATAGGGTGTTCACATGGTTTAGCCTACAAACTGATGCACAGAAGGATTGAAATGGGCTTGTGCTTGCAACATTCTCCCTACACAGAGGAAGGGGAAGAACATGCTTAACGGGATTGCTACTAGTGATGAATCATGGATGCACCACTACCAAGCCGAGAGAAAGCAGTGTTTCAATGCAGTGGAAACATCCTTCTTCATAGTCAATAAAGAAATCCAAGGTTGTGGCCTCAGCTGGTAAGGTTATGCTTACCGTGTTCTTGAATTCTTAAGGAGTGCTCCTAGCCCATTTCCAGAATAGAAATGAGAACGTGACTGTTGAATCATGTAGAATTTTGTTTGAGATGCAATTCGACGAAAACTTTCGACGAGGGAAATATTTCGGCATCAGGATAATACCAGGCTGCATTCCGTCCACTTGACCCAGACGAGAATTGCAGAATTAGGGTGATAAGTTCTTGAATATCCGGCTTACATTGCTGATCTACTAAGCGACTATCATCTGTTTGGTCCAGTCAAAAAGCATCTTGGCGACAAACATTTGAAAAATAAAACTTGTTTTTGACTATTTCTCTAATTATGCTTATAATAGCTTTTTTACTTTCTTGATTATTACGCAAAGTGGCGCTTGTTTTTACGTAGCAAAATATTAATCCTGACAAATTTTAATTTTCCTTATCAAATTAAATTCATTTCTGTCTGTTCTGAATTTGTGTCCGATGGACAAGCGTGACTAACTATTTCTGTAATTATTTTTATAATAGCCTTTTGTGATCTACTTACTGACTTTCCCTCGTACAAGCTTGTGTCCTCTTGTGAACTCCATCCGAGCACATATTGCAATAAAATTCTCCTTGATGATTAAAATTATAAAATTTGATCACCATAGCGTGAACTAATCTCAAAGAGGTGATTTAATTTCAAACTTAAATATTTTCGCATGATCATTTACATTAATCTAAGAAGCAAATAATCTGCTTTAGAAAACATACCTTCCTTAGATACTTTAATTTTAAGTTTTCTTTAATACTTACCAATGCGTAAAATAAATTTGTACACCGTTTATACCAAAGGATTATGTGCTAAATGACACAAATGAGACTACTTAATCTGTTTCTAATTGGATGCCGCTTATTGTCGGGTATCATAAACATTTAGAAGTATTTACTGCCAGCCCAAAATAAATATGCTCCCACTAGTACCTGAAAGTTTATTTACTCTAGAAATACCGTACCGTGATCCTGGAAACTCTACGACGCGGGGACTTCTTTAGTGTTCCATTCTAAATGCACGATAATTTAAATTCTGAATGGGTTAAATCCCCTATATACATATACGACGACCCTTATGCTGATACTACACTATACGTTGTTACCATGCATAGTTACATATAGAAGGAAACTACGTAAGCGTTCCTTTAGAACATGTAAACATAAACGTGTTTTAACTGGGTAAATATATAGCGGTTATAAATTTGCAACAGAGTCGTAAATAAGACCAGTAATTTGTTTGACTATTTATCTGTTGGTTTCTCTTTCAGCTTAATAAAATATCTTCACATGTTCAATATAACGACGAAATTCTCATTGAAACTTTAACTTTTATTTATAAATGAAGAGTAGCAAAAAAGAGAAAAGAGTAAAAGGTACGAAGGAACGTAATCGCCTACATAAACTGACAAACGCCCAAACTTCTTCCATTCGTTTTTTAGTCCATCCCAGATAAACTTATAAATTTCCACTTGGACAAGAACGTTGACCTTTAATCGGTCTTTTCGGCCGACCTTTTCATTTTGTTCTGTTACCTACCCACGGGAATAATATCTTTCTTTCTCGTTTCAGTTGCCACTGCTGGAGAATACCAAGACCTCGTCTAGACTAAATCTGCAAGTGGGGAACAAATTCGATTCTTCCCCGGTTCTGCCGACTCGTGAGACATTCCCATCTATAAACAACAATTCCCGAAGTCAGGTGAATCTATCCAACAATAACAAGGACGAAGAACCGGTCACGATTCTGCCCCTCACACCGTCAGGTACTTACATGACAATGCTCTTACTACATTAACTTGTAGTACATATACATGATATATCTTTGGCGTTTTGTTTTTATAGTGGTGAATAAGATTGCAGTAAAGATGATAAAAAAACAAATAAAATCTTTGGCGTCAAGTATTATTGGCTCATCAACGCTATCATTACATCTTGTCCTTAAGGCTAAGGTAACCGGTGAAAAAGGATAGTAATTTGTGGTAGGCAGAAATTATACTTTTCGACATATGTACTTTGGTATCATTATAACTTTTATTATTTTATTAAAGAAGTGAAATTAATTTTGAAGAGGGATTTGGAAAAGCGGACTATGAAGGGATATACATTTTAAACCATTTATTTTGTGTAAATCTGTTACACCATTATTATAATCTTTGCCCTACTTTTGCGGATTTAAGATTATTATTACTGTACCAATCAAATTTAGTATAAATGATCCCTGTTACAAAACTCTTTACTAGTAAAAGCTATAGCTGTTAACCATTAAATTAGGGCCACTAAGAAATTATGGCAATTTCATATATAAAACAAGTATCAAGATAAATAAATATATATGTGTACACTGCTTATATTGGATTTAAGTTTTATAGTGATGTCTGTATTACCAATCTCAAATTCTTTAACATTTTTGATTATTTCTTGTGTATTGAACCATTTCACCAAATATAACATCTTCTTTTTAACATTCCATACGTTTTCGGACTTATTTCATTTCATTAAGGTGTGTTTTTACGATACAGTCTAAATAAATATTAATTTTGACAAATTTTAATTTTCCTTAAATTAAAAACTTTCACGGCATCCGGTAGAATTGGAATTCACAACTTCTGTTCGCTGGACAAGCGCGTTTTCCACTTATGCCACGGAGACCATGGGAACAAATCACTTTTAATGCCTTGATCTAGTATATCTACAGGTATTAGTACATCAAACTTATTATAAGTAATTTGTGAAGGAGCTGTGGGTTCGAATCCTACCGGAAACAGAGATCTTTTTAATTACACAAACTAAAATTTTAACGTTGCAGATAACATAGAAAATTAAAATTTATCGTTTAAAGCCAACGGAAATAGCATTCTTATCTAAAGCTCTATTAAAAATTCTGTAGAGCTACTGATGATAAACAATCACATTTTTCATGCGATTTGGAACCTAATATTAAGTGTACAGCAGGCAAACCTTAAAATCAGAAACTTGTTTTTCTGACAAACCATCATCTACTTGTTAATGTACTTAAAAAAAGAAAATTCTGTATAAGCATTCTCATTATATTGATTTTTCTCATACTTTGTGTGTATGGTAGCTTTTCCAAAGTAAAAGCACAAAATGGATACTGGAGCAATTTTAGCATGTGTTAATGTACCTTAATAATACACACACTTGGTTGTGCTAAAAATAATAAAAGTAAGATAGAAGTTATGGTTACATAAAAAACAAACATACATACTTCATAATTTCGCAAATACGATTTCCATTAGAGAAAAAATAAACCATGCTGTGCAGAACTTTCTACGTTTACTGCTACTATGTAAACACCGTGTACAATTTACAATAATCAAATCACATGTTATTTGCCCCAACCATAACTTGCAACTGTCAACATTTTCAGGAAAAGTTAATAACTCCAAAATGGTAAGATTTAAGTATAGACTTACAAAGTCTCACACTAAAATTTTACAAGAAGTTAAAATTTGTTGAAGTATATATGCTGTTGTATTTAAAATAGTTACGTTTATACTTCCTTCCAGTATAACCGGACATTTTTAATAGAAGAAGTGTATTCGATAATAAATAATTATAAAGCTTCAACTTTCTACTAAAAGTTATTCCGTCTAGACAATTATTTTGTATCGAGTTGGCACATTCTGTATGCACAGAAGTTGTGAAAGCTGAGCCCAATAAGAGCTAAGCTCCCGAAATCAATCAAAAATTACTCCTTTCTTACCTTTCCTTCAATTCTATCATGCATTAAGATTTGATTAAAATATTCAAACAAGTAGATAGGAATTTCTTATCTCAAAATATTCATATCAATTCCTAAGCATATACTTTATTTAAGAAGCAGGAAAACGAACCCTTGTTTCTAAGAATAATTACATTTCCGAAATGACTTCCAACATCTGTATACAAACCCCAAAGCACTTTATCGTATAGGAGAATCCTCAAGTGCCATGCTGCAGACGGTACCTCAACGCGATAAGTCTTGCCAGTTCAAATATTTGATCTTCACTTATTCATGCAGTCTTCCTTTCGGCGCACCTATTTCTTTTGATTGCGCTATGTGCTACTACCAATCCGACTTTAAAATTTATCCGCCTTGCCCTCATTCAAGCCACAGCCTAGGCGGTTAATGTTTCATTCTTTCACCGGTACGAACTTTTCGTTTGACTTTGAAATTAAATTTGCCATACTTCACTGGCGGAAAATTGTAGATGCTGTGCGGTGGGACTGGTTTTATTTGGTTAATTGTAAATGCGTATCAGACTGAAATGTTAATTCGCGTCTAATATATTCATGTTTATGGAAATTTTCATAAAAAGTTTTCTTTTACTGAAAGTAACAGGAATTTTTGGGAATATTATATACAGGGTCCACTTACGATTCTCTGGCCGAATTTTAAGGATAGTTAAGAATTACATTTACCTTACTGAAAAACTTGAAGTTAGAGAATTAAATAGTGTTAAAGTCTTCAATTTAAGCCACTATTAATATGTTTTGGTACACCTCCACACAGAATGTTAAAATTGATAGTAGTCGAACTATTTAATGTTACCTACTATAGATTCCAGGTAGAAGAGATCTCACTAACCCAGAAACCGTTTTTTTTAAATTTCCTCTCGGATTAGGATACAGTGGGCAAAGTAGTAGTCGTATATAATTTGGATTAATTGTTAATTAATTGCAAGGACTGTGTGGTTGTACGATTCACAGGTATAGCAGTAAATTCCACTCAGACAAATTTAATAATTATGCGGAACGCAGCGTTTCGAGAGCACATGGACTCCCATTGTCAATCGTGTTACCGACTGAATGTAAAAAACTGTATCACACATGCAAATCATTTTCTACGCAGGCTCTAAAATTTCTAAAACATATGACTATTTACAATAAACTAGGTGGTCTAAAATCTGGTATGTGTCTATTTTCGGGAAAGGATGGACCGAAAGCGAACCGTATCTTTAACAGAGCCTATGGTAATAAATCAATCAGGCTCGAGTGTGCAATTGAGGATGGTTCTCTGTTCAATAAGTTAATCCGTTCTTTTTCATAAATATCGTTTCGTACGCGTCTAATTCTCTATACGAGTTTACGTTTTTAAGTAGTGCAAGATATTTTAAATCAATTTTATGTCCGGATTTTACCATAAAGATACGGTTCGCTTTCGGTCCATCCTTTCCTGAAAATAGACACATACCAGATTTTAGACCACCTTGTAGATTGTAAATAGTCATATGTTTTAGAAATTTTAGAGCCTGCGTAGAAAATAATTTGCATGTGTGATACAGTTTTTTACATTCAGTCGGTAACACGGTTGACAATGAGATCCCACATTGTCTCGAAACACTGCGTTTCGCATAATTAATAAATTTGTGTGAGTGGAGTTTACTGCTATATCTTACATTAATAGTATATTTTCTTCAATAAACAAAAACATTGCATTTTGCAACATGTTCCAGCAAATATCTTTGGTGATTGTTTCTTTTATTCATTAAAGAGGCACAACACCGGGGAAAGACAATCTAGCCAAAACATACTAATTTTCGCCTTAGGATACATAGGATTTTAAAGACGTTTTCTAGTTGCAACAGAAAATATTTTAAGTTTAATTCTAACCCTTTTACTGGATCAAGACTAAAATGACTAAAAATATTAATAGAGACAGAGTAACTATGCTGGTAAATTTTAACATTATGATCCTATGTTAATGTACTCTGTTGAAATCAGGCATTACTGTTCAACAAACTTCTTTGGATATACCGCTTTTCTAAATATAATTTATGAGGCAAGGCTTATAAAAATTATGTCCACGTTATCTAGCAAGGTTACATCTGATGAGGGTCAAATGCTTAGTTACATTATAAGGAATGGTCGCTACGTATTCGTTGTCTCAAATTATAATTCTCACTAATCTTTTCAATAAGCTTTTGAGTAATTACATATATAGTAACCTTAGGATTTATATCATCCCACCAACACAAATTAATACCTGGACGATCGACAACTACTAATCTAATGAATTTTTTACAATCCATTAACGAAATTAGTACAAGCAGAGCCAAGTGGATATTGTTTATACAAGTTTCTCACGAGCTTCTGATGTAGTAGATAGCAAAATATTGTTACATAAACTATACTCCATTGGTTTTGCACCGCCCTTCATAAAATTTGTTGTTACATTTAGAAAATTCGTCTGGAACTGTTCGGCACTGCAGGGGTCTAATTTAGGGCCTTTGCTTTTTATAATCTTTATTGACGGTCAATTGACATTAGCACCTTGTCAGACTCCTGGTTATGCTCATGGTATCAAAATATTCATCAGTGTATCTAACAATACCGTCACTACCGTCAAACCGTCAAACGGTGTTCCAGTCTCTTCAAGCCGATGGCAAAGTACGACGCTTCGAGGTCTGCAAAATAGCCATTTGTAGCGCCGATGACTTCCTCATTTGAGGCAAATCTCTTTGTTCCCAATGTTTCTTTTAGGTTTGGGAATAGGAAAAAGTCACTGGGCGCTAGGTCCCGCGAATATGGAGGATGAGAGACTAATTCGTAGCGCAACTCATTCAACCTAGACACGACGATGCGGGATGAATGAGCCAGTGCATTGTCGTGGTGGAGAAACACTTATTTCCGCTGTAAACGAGACCGTTTCTCCTTCAACACTGCATTGAATCGGGTCAATAAATCGCTGTTGTATTGGCCCGTGATCGTTCTTCCCTTCTGCAGATAGTTGATGACGATCACGCTTTGGGAATACCAAAAAGTGGTCGCCATGACCTTTCCGGCCGATGGAACGGTCTTTGCGTTCTTCGGAGCCAATTCACCCGGGAAAGTCCACTGCTTCAACTGTTCCTTGGTCTCCGGTATGTAGTGATGAATCCAAGTCTCATCCACGGTTACGAACCGAATGAAGAAATCCCTTGGATTGCATTGGATCCTGGCCAGACACTCGTCCGAAACGGTCACCCGATTTCGTTTTTGCTTCAGTGTGAACAAACGCGGCACCCGAAAGCTTTTTCATACCCAAAATACACAAAATATCCTGTAGGATATGGCCAACGCGTTCTCCCGAGATGCATGTTCTCTCTGCTATCTCCTTCAGCTTCAATTGGCGATCGGCTAACAGACATCATGAATCTTGTCGACCATTTCATCGTTGGTAGCGGTTTTTGGACGCCCACTGCGTGGTTCGTCACTTGTGCTTATGTGGCCCCGTTTGAACTAGCTCATCCAGAAGCTGATAGCCGAAAATGATCGAGTACATACGCCCTGAACCTCTAGCAAAATATTTCGAATTTCCGTGGCCGTTTTCACTGTCACTCAGAACTGTTTTACCACTGCACGAAATTCGAGTTTATCCATTTTTGCGAAACCGCCTGACTTGCTATACAAAACACTTTTAAAAACAGCGTCTAAAATTTTGACAGTTGCCATAGAAATGGTTGCCCTTGCCAAACAATGAATCCACTTCAACCTTCGTGCGCTATCTCGAAACATTTCAGGTCGCCCTCGTACACCCTTTTTTACCTGCTATCGTTTTGGAATAATATCTAGTGAACTTTAAAAAAGTGAAATCCTCATCGAAACTCAACATATTTTGCTCTATTCTGAATTGGACACTTAATAACCCTTTTTGCAAGCAACCGACGCATATCGAATTACAACAATGATTTAAATAATTTAGATTTGTTCCTACAGAATTTAAATAGAAACTTTGACACAATTTGAGTGTGATTGTATCGTAATGTTATAGTTATAATAGTTCCAAGGACAACAATTTATAGCCGCACAACCTTTAATCAGCCGATATATTTAAATCTAAGCATCGAACCGTTTCGTTTAAAACAATAATGAAACACTGTGCTGGATTACTTAAATACAGATGTGAATCATTTTGCTTCTAAACACGCGCGTAAAATATCTGTATACATAATACAATTCTCCTAATGACGCTAAACGATGGTTATTTATAATTTATGCAAATCTTACCCCTTTATATATTGACGCCCATATTTCTCTCTTGTTTGAACATCCAAAATTTAATTAGATTTAGTAGCGCGTAATGGATTTTATGTACACGCTCGACGATGATGAATGAAAGTGCGTTATAAGAAAGAATCCAAAACGAATTTAGGTATATTTTTCGGCAAAATGTAATATCTCATGATTTAAAAGAGAAAGAAGCTCCGTAAGCGAAGCAAATACTGGAGATGTATATTAAAACGTCTAGACGTAGTCAATTATCTCGTTTAACTTGCGTCCCGGGGTATTTTTATTTACGTATATATTTTTCTGTAGTTAACTGGAGCAAATTTCTTATTTATGAATATACATTGAAACCTTACTGATGAAAATTTCCGGGCAAAATAAATTGAATGCAAAATGAAATTTTATCAAGTTCCGGAGCGAGGGCAGAGGATTACCAATTATGTTGGACGTTTTTATTTGCGTTCAAAATTTAGGTTATATTTTAAAAGTCCACAAACATATTCCCATTGCATTAGGGAAAGAAGAGGAAACTGAAACACTAGTGATTGCCGACGTTGGTGTAATTTTTCGTTAATTATGTGTTAAAACACAATAAAAGCGTCGTAAAAATGTAGTGAATATACATATACCTTTAAAGGCAAATATATTTTAATGAACGTAAAAGACTTTTCAAGTGTATAAATAGTGCAACATTAGTTTAGTTAGTTCAGTATTATTGATGAGGACGACAGCTTAGCTATCGAAACGTGGTATCAGTAAAGTGTTGTGGTAAGAGTGAAAGTGAGGTGTTTTATCGTTTCTGGTGCCACGGTGTGTGAGTTTGTAATTTATATAATATGGAAATAGGGTGATGGATTGTAATCTCATTTTGGCTTGCAGACTGGTAGACTGGTGATAAAATAACGAATTTGATCAATTAGAGATAAATACAAAGTACATTAATTTTGATAGGTTCTGATATGAACATACAGGAAATGATAATGATATCCAATAAATTTATATATTATTATATTACATACTTAGTTTCAAAAGGAGAAGACATTTCGGAATAAAATCACTGTATCGAAGATAACTGCAATTCCTGGAATTTAGCGACTGTTTTCATTGCTCCGATTGAGAGGTTAATTGGTTAAATTTGTTCACTCCAGTTTTATTGTTATCGTGACCTGTTATCTTATATATACATATATATATATATATATATATATATATATATATATATGAATATATAAGATAACAGGTAACTTATATATACCCTTATATATATATATATATATATATATGTATGTATGTATATATATATATATATATGTATATATAAGATAACAGGTAACGATAACAATAAAACTGGAGTGAACAAATTTAACCAATTAACCTCTCAATCGGAGCGATGAAAACAGTCGCTAAATTCCAGGAATTGCAGTTATCTTCGATACAGTGATTTTTTTTATTCCGAAATGTCTTCTCCTTTTGAAACTAAGTATGTAATATAATAATATATAAATTTGTTGGATATCATTATCATTTCCTGTATGTTCATATCAGAACCTATCAAAATTAATGTACTTTGTATTTATCTCTAATTGATCAAATTCGTTATTTTATCACCAGTCTACCAGTCTGCAAGCCAAAATGAGATTACAATCTATCACTCTATTTCCATATTATATAAATTACAAACTCACACACCGTGGCACCAGAAACGATAAAACACCTCACTTTCACTCTTATCACAACACTTTACTGATACCACGTTTCGATAGCTAAGCTGTCGTCCTCATCAATAATACTGAACTAACTAAACTAATGTTGCACTATTTATACACTTGTAAAGTCTTTTACGTTCATTAAAATATATTTGCCTTTAAAGGTACGTTATTGACTTGGTGTGTGAGTTCGTGCCAAAATGCAGGGAAAAAAAGAAAATGAGACCACTCTCACCGTATCTCATAATAATTTCGTTAAACGATAGCTACCGGCTTTGCGCACATTTGCACATCATCAGACCAAGACACTCCAGAAAAGGATTATAAAATCAAAACAGGTGCAAGTAACACCACTAACAGTATCACGCCAGTAAAATTAACGTTAAATAACACAAACCTGAAATTGTAAAGGACGAACACAACAAGTTAAAATGCCAAAAATGGGACAAGTTAACAGACATATTTATTTTTATAAATCTTCTTACTGTTATAACACTTTAAATGTACGTTGTGATTTACGTTATTAATTTCAATTATGTTGCCAACATTATGACGACACTAGATTTATCACACCTGCATTTAAGATGAGCCAAGTGCTTGTGTATCTAACTTTGATTGATTTTATTGGTTGTCGGATATGTATTTGATGAAGTCCTGACTTATCCATGTTATTAACTATTTCGTCTTTAGTGTTTCCCAAAATAATTTCGAGGTTATTATTTGACGAAGACAATTTTACATTTAACGTTGTAAAAGGGATTTTAAAAATATTTCGTTGAACGTGGACAAACCCATAAGCTAAGTTGCTTTTTGTTACTACTGCCAATACTTTTTAATATGCTAGTACTTCTAATTTTTATTCTATTCTTATGTTTCCTCATAGCTTTCTTATACACTACATCCTCGAAGAATCCGTAAATATTTGCAATGATTGATGATTTCTTTTAACTCATATCGATATGTATCTTTAGTTAATGAAAAGGAAATTAACTAAAGTATGTACCAAAAATTTCTAAAGAAATTTAGAATTTAGCTGCAAAAATTCACTTGTTGAACATTTTCTAGTATGGAAGATACAAAATATGTTGTTACCATATCTAGAAACTAAGCCAAGCTATTCTTAAGATTAGTTTGAAATTTGCCCATAAAAAGACTAGCCATGAAAGAAGATAGACTGTTACCCATTGGTATTCCTACAATTTGTTCATAAAGAAGTTGTTAATTTGAAAAAGAATTTTGTATTTGAAGCAGAGTCTTGCTAAAGAAATTAAATAAACACTTTCCTCGCTAATGCTAGTCCAAATTTTTCTGAATATTCCAAACATATTGTCAGGGAGAAGTAGTGAACTTCATCAACACTAAAACTTCGTTGTTAGTAAGTTCACTGTTCTTAATTTTCTCAATGAAGGCGCATTAATGCTAAACTGCCACTGCATCTGCATTGGTAAGTAATTGAATTAAGCAGATAACCACCTGAAAACCAAGCAAATTGAACTATTGGTGTTGGAGATAATGAGTTTCATTTTCTCTCCTGGCTTATGTATCTCAGATTTTTTATGCAGTTGGCAGCTCCATATTGTAACACCTTTTTTTTATTTGTGATAATTTTTAACTCATGATGTTTTGTTAGTTATATGTAAGAAACATGTGACAATGTGGTGCTGATTCGATTGAAATAATCATCCTTGTCTAAAACGACCACAGTACCGTTTTAAATATGAAGAGTTTTTGTCTTTGAGACTTTTAGCAATATTTTGATATTTGCATACAACGTTGGGTACATTTTCATTGGGGTATATGAAGAGAGTATTTATTATTATTATCTTGAAAAGATTTTTGAAATCCAAGCGTTTGATTTTATTTAATACTGCAAATTTCCACCGAATCAATTTTTCCTTAATTTTTTAATGTAAAAATAATATGAGAGAAAACGCACGTGCATCTATATTATCTGTAACTGTAAAGATAATTTAACTCAGACGTACGTAATTCTATTTGTAAAACCTTCTAAAGCTTTAGAGGTTCCAATACAATACATAGTCTATAACAATTCATGTGTACTAAGGAATTTCGCCCGTTCTGGTTGATCATTACGTAGATTATTTCTCTGCAAATAGTTTTCTTGTGTTGGTAAAAACTATAGGGAAACATAAACAAAGCAATCCAAAAGGTAGAAGTGTTGATACAAAGGATGTCAAGTAGTTTCTTCAATTTAAAATTGATTAGTTAATCATTTGACTTCAAATGCAAAGAATGCCGCAACAGTTACTAAGAGATACGTAATTTTTGTTTAATTGATAATAAGAATATTAATATTAGGCATATATTTTAGGCTGTCATAAAAGTTTTTGCAAACACACAGTAAATGTTTTTAGTCCAGTACCATAATCATACAATTTACCGAACACCTGCATTTGTAAAGGTCACAGATATGTTGACGAAACCTTGCAAAAGCTTACTGCTTTCATGAGTATATTGATTTCCGCATTTTGTTGACGTAGAAACTATTTTCTCACGTGTTTCAAACTATATTAACATATTTACCGTAACGTATCAAAGCTCGGAGGAAAGTAACTAAAAATAAGATTACGTGATGAGAACATGCAGAAGGATTCCCTCATACAAACAAAAAGTAATAGGTTTCAGATTATACTGGTTATTAACGTAATTTTAGGCCGATTACCGTTGCAATTGCGACAAACGGTAATGCAGTTATCGGCAGATATAAAAAGATATTTACGATTCAAGGCTTAAAAAAGCATTTTATCTGTATCCTATAACGAATTTGTTTTATACAAATGAAAAATTTATTGCATTATTGTCTTTGAAAGTACGATCATTCCATTTCAATACAATAAAGTACAATGTGATTAAAATGTATTGATTGCGTTGGTACACCTAAATAATTGGGATTGAATTTGAGAACGTTCAATGGCATATGTATAATATCCATGTAACATGTTTTTTGTATGATGGCGTACATCCGTCATGAACCTCTACTAAAATATTTCGAATTTCCGTGGCCGTTTATCCAACCATCCAAAAGTGTTTTGTCACTGCAGGAAATTCGATTTTATCCATTTCTGCGAAACTGCCTGACTTGCTGCACAAAACACACTCTTAAACAACAACTATTGACAGTAGACGTCTGAAATTTTGACAGTTGCCTTAAAAAAGGTTGCCCTTTCCGACCAATAATTCCACTTCAACCTTTGTACGCCATCACTTGCCGATTCCGGAAACATTTCAGGTGGCCCTCGTATAAGTTAATGGATTAATTCAAATACAACACGTGAAAAATTCCAATTTGAGTTCCGATGGTGAATTGGTATGAATTCTAAAATTATTTAAAATTAACGTGTTTCGAAAAACTAACCTTATACTTGCAACCCAGTTAGTTACTTTCGCCTTCCCCTTTCCTGCAAATTATTTTAATTATACATAGAAAACAATTGACAACAACTGCAAAGAGAGTCTATAATTTGTGGCAATAAACTATGTTCGCCATTTACGGCATACAAACTTACCGAAATAGGACATACAAAAATTTACTAATTATATACTGTATTTTCTTCAAGACGGTGATTACACAATTATCGCCTTAAAAAATTATCGATACCGTAATATAAAAATTCTATATACAATGTCGTGTAACTAATATTAGTAATTAAGATTGTTACAGCCATACTTGTACAAGCACGCAACTAAACTACATACCATCCTAATTTTACAGAAGCTCTCCGGCTATACGGAAATCGCTTGACAGAGTATGAGAAGACGGAGATCGAGAAGTACCCGAAGATTTGGTACCTAGGATTAGACGCGTGTAAGATTCACGGGGAACACGGTGGATCACAGAATGGAGGCTTCGATGACGACAGCGGAAGTTACAATAAGGTATGCATTGTTTGATCGACGTTAAACTAGACATTTATCAAATATCGAAGCTAAATGGAAATAACATTTAATTTTCTTTTTCAATGAAGAATTTGATGATTAATTAATAAATACAATTCGATACACTAAGAACATTTCAGCGCATTTGTTAAATTCCTTACTTCAGATGTTTCTACAACATTCACATTAAGTTTTGAGCAGTACATTATCATGAACATATACGATGTAAAAACTTTTATGTCCGAAAAGCAAATTCAGATACTTTACATTCGTTATCGACGTTTTTTGTCCTATATACTATCTTAACACAAGAACTACAGTCTACAGAAAATCTCACAATCTCGGTTAGAGACAATATTCCCGTTATTTTGAAGATAAAAATAAAACACGAATTTTCTTCAGCAGTCCCCATAAGTAGAGCTGCTCGATTGTATCAGCAGGCCAGCGGCTACAAATATGTGCGAACACGTGCGGACGACTAGCCGATAAATCTGCGTCTGTTAGTTGTGAACTATGGATTTTGATACCAGTGTTTTTGTATTGCAAAGTATTATTGATATCGAACATGCGTAGAAATAAAATATAATTTAGTGGTCAGTTTAGAAGGGTTGGAAGAAAGTTTAGAAGTTTGGAAGGGAATTTGCCAAATTAAAATAGGGCGCCATAAATATAATATGTTTAGTTTGCGATAAACCGTTCTTGTGTTGGAGAAAAACGGACTGCAGGAAACATATAAACAGTGTACAACAAAAATATAAAAAAAATTACCTAATACCAAGAACTCAATTACCGCTTGAGTTAATTTTTTGTTGGTGGCGTGTAATTTACTATTTACTTTACTTAAGCAATCATAATTTGGGCACTTTGGAGCAAATGTAGTCAAATCATAAAGTTACCAGGTCAGAAAACAATGCAACATGTTCAAAATCTGTACGGAAGAAAATCGAAAAATTATGATTATGTGTGGAGGAGATGACAGATTGTAAAAAAAAAATTATTAATATTACAATGGAACCTTAAACCATCGCATTCATTCCTGATAACAAATGATTACAAACATAGCGAAACTAAGTACTAATGGTTGTGAATGGTACCGCAACCATGTGACCCGCTGCCTTAAATAATTACGTATTACATGTGAATTATATGCATTAAATGGTGTGGCTGAATTCGAAGAAGTTATCCGTGCATAAATAGATTAATACACTCAAAAGCTCTGTTTCTTAAATTCCCTAAACATATTCGAGAGTTTCATAAAAGTTTAGACGTCCCTGAACTACCATACCCGGTTCTTTTATTCCACAATATAAAGTCATCAAGCTATCAAGGAAAGTTAACTAATGCTTCAAGATCCTCAAAATGGAGCGGATTTACTAACTATTCGTAATAACTACAAAGGAAAAATCTAGGCAATAGAGAAATGCAATTTCTTTATTGATGTTAGCGAAATCACTGCAAACAGTGAACGATATACACTCACTGGTACGCTCTGTAACTGACTCAAAAATTAATAGTGCTATAATAATTGCAGCGATTATTATAATTGTACCAATACTGCATCACTAGAAGACGAACAGTCGCTTTCTTCATATAAGGTTCTCTTTCCACCAAGACAAGCATCGCTTACCTAATACTGCACATGTTTAAATGAGCTGTTAGCACTATTTAGGAGGATAAATATCTCACAGTGTTTTATAAAGTACAACAGGTAAATAGCTTCTTATTACTATTTTCTTAGCATTTCTTATTTTGGTTTATTTGAATTATTACGAATAATGAGAAAATTAAATAAACAAACTGAGCAGATAAATTGAACTAAGCCTTTAGAAGATTACGAAACGAATGAGATACCCAGAAAACAGGATTTTATTTGTAAAACGGCAATTTTATTAAAATTGATAATATCAAAAAAGTTGATATAAGCATTATCCATAAATTGAACATACCGTTTACGAAATTCGCAAACATTTTACTACCCTTATAATATCGTTCAAGGGGGACCCAAATCACAAAATTAAATATCACTAATCGGCACTATACAACCGAAACAAATTCCTTAAATACGTGTTTCGAAATTATAGCCAAAATTAGAAATAAAACAAAACTTCGGAAATAATGATGTTAACGAACGTACAAGGGCCCTTTAATTTAATTCATTAAGCAGCGGACGTAAACTTAAATTCTTGAGTATGACACATCACTGTATCCAGAATAGTGTGAGGAGGGTACTTTCTCAAACGTTTTCAAGATGCATTCAAACAGGCCATTTGATACCGTTCAAAACGCTTGCGTGTTATTTTAACCTACTCGAATATCGGTCCATTTTGGCTGTAGTACTCATGTCTAAGTCTACAACTAATACACGTTAATACACGGCGATTATTTTTTAAATAAGGTTCGTTTTTGAATACCTTTCAAATTTCGCTCATAAATTAAAATCCTGGCCTACGTAGATCCCAACGCCATTCACTTCTACGGTTGTATGCTTCGTAGCCTAACGTTAATCTCTTTAAAAGAATCGAGCAACCTACCAACAGTGAAATACGACCAGTTCTTAACAGACCGCGAGCACTAAAATCGATCAAGTGGTAGTTAAGTTATAATGCTTAAAGTGTCAGAACGTTTATCGATTCGTTACAAACACATGATGGAACAACAAGCTAGTGTTAAATTTTGTTTCAAGCTCAGGTAAAAGTTTTACAGAAACATTTGAATTAATGAAAATAGTTTATGGTGATGACTTTGGAAGACGACCCAAAGCCAGGCCATCCAAGAAATAAAAACCGCTAGGAGCTGGTCAAAAAAGTGCGTGAAATTATCATATACGATGCGAATTCGTTTGTGAAATTTGTTATAAACGCTCATTATTACCAATTTCACAAATAAACCCCGTGATAGAGTCAATAAGTACAGAATTGGTTAAAAAAATGGGAAGGCGAGGGTTACAAATAAATGAATAACTATAGCCAGGCACCAAACGTTTGGAAGAGAATTAATAGAAATGTGACTCATGATATGTTACTCACAGTATTACTGCAGCACGATATTTATGTGTATATAGGTACAATACGTATATTTACTTTAACTTCCAATTATTTGTTTAGATAACTATTCATTCCAATACGAACTCAATGAGGATCTGCAACGTTGTTTATATGATTGCATGCAAACTGAAATAAGATAACTTTATTTTCGTTTAAATTTAACATTAAAGCTACAATGATCTATTTACCACATGCGGTGGTAGGCGAATGTTTGGATCTATGAGTGCATCTTTAATACGACTAATACGGATGGCGAATACGATGGTCTTCTTTTTGTTTGCATTAGACTACGGATGCGGCCAAAAATACCTTTACACTTTAACTAAAATATATTCTCGGGGATTTCAGTATGGTTCCTTTAGTTCCACTGTACAGTTTTTATATTAGAAAGCTCCATGAAATATTACCTTTGCAAAGACAAATTGTTGGTTTCGGCTAAGTGCATGACTATTACTACTTCCACAACGTACACCATCGCTCATACATTTATAACCGCTTATCGAAAAAATGTTAAGAAATCTATAGCTATGGTTTTAACATCTAGTATAATAATTATCTCTTCTTCTTTATACTCAATTGATATGAATCTACAATTTGCAGCAAAAATGTTGTCTAATTGTCTAATCCTCGTTTCTTGCCCTGATCTGGTCTAACAACATAAGCTTAAACTGTCATCACTGCTGCGTGAACCAACGCCAAGCTCAGAATCGCTAATTCAAGTCAAACTCCCACCTTTATTAAGTTTCTGTTTTTTTACTTGTTGTATAGTTAGAGTTTCTTCACTTTGTGTTGCTTGTCTTGGTTGGGATCATTTATACATGGTATCTCTCAGAGTTAATGAGAATAGTTAGTGTTAAAGTGTTTTTGAATATATCTACAGTTAAATATTGTCCCCTTCAAAATATACTCTTTTGGAATGCGCACAGCGTCCTCAGCGAGTTTTCCACTCCTGGTAACAATTCTAGAAGTCTTGATCCGTTAAGTTGTTTAGAACCTGGGTCGTGTCTCCTAGATGGTGCTTATTGTTCCGTAATGGAAACCATTCAATTTCCGCTTAACCGTTGGAAAAAGAAAATCACATGGAGTCATATCTGCACTGTAGAGCGGGTGTGGAAGTACTGGAATATTTTTGTCTGCCCAAACCTCTCTAACCGAGAAGAAGCTGTGACTACGGGCATTATTGTGATGTAATATCTACGAGATGGCAATGTCAGGTCGCACACGCAAAAAGTTCTTTTCCACAAACGTTTAAAGACCCCGCTATAAAAGGTTTGATTCACTGTCTAGCCTTACGGGCTGACATTCCCATTATAGCATCCAAAGAGTCACGGCGCATGGAGATAACTAAGATAACAAGATTTCCAGAATTGTTACCAGAAATGGAAAACTCGTTGGAAACGTTGTGTGCATTCTAAATGAGCATAATTTGAGGAGGAGAATATTAAGTTGTAGTTTAAAACTAATCATTCTCATTAATTCTAAGACATACCTCGTATATTCACTTCCATCATCATCACCATTACTGATTTTTACTTTTGGAAGTTTTCCAAAGATTATTATGTCGGTCGAACAACCTTTGTATGCCTTTACCACATTTTTACAGGTGCCGCAGCGCCCAAGCTTGCCAACGAGTTTTCTTAGCAAAATATTGCCAAATACTATCTTCTCGTCTGCCTTTATTTATTATTTTGATGTGTCACGCGTACACCTTTATTCATTTAGATCGAAAGATTAACTATGAGAAGCACGACTCGGCACTCAACGTTTATACGATTTACAAGTTTCGACATGTTGCAACACGTACGCAAAAAGGTTTTTGACTTCGCCATCTTTTTCACCAATTTCAGGTTTTTGCGTAATATTTTATCAGTACTTTTATATTAAAGCTTAAAATAAACCAAATAATTATGTTTTCTTTTTTAATAAAAATTCATAATTTTCGATTTTTTTCAAATCTTGATATTTATCAATATTGGTGGAGGTGTAGTTTAAATTAGCTAACCAATAGCATTTTTAATGATCAAGGTAAAAATAAAAAGGAGTTTTATTATCGCACTACAAATTTAATATTTTTTAAATAAAAAACTATCTATTTCTAAAAATTTTGAAAATTAATTTAATTTATGTCATAGAAATTTTGGTAAAGGACCGTTTTAAAACGGATATTAAAATATAGATGATGTAGTAAGTTTCAAATACATATTTGCAAAATATTTCCCCATCATTTGTTATAAACACCTTTTAATGGAAAATAACCGATTTCATACATTGTTTTATTAAACGTATCAGTAACAGTCGTTAAAATATTGGTTAAAATTTACATGACCGCGGGCGACTATATATCGCTTTTTGGTGCAGTATATCTGTTATCTCTGTTGCTATATTAACTTTTTCAGCTTTCACAGAATTGATATAATGATCCTTATCAAAAAATATTTGGAAAAGCTCATACATAATATATAACGGGAGATAAATAATGGATTATAATCAACTACAACGTATGTACTACACATATAACTTTTTTGAACCACTTAAAGATTGCAATAGTATTAAAAATTACGGTCTCTATCTATGTTACACTATAAATTACGGTCTTTTTAGAGTATTCGATGAGTCTAATTTTAAAATCTCAATCGTACACTCTCTTTTAAGAAAATTTAAAAAATAATGACCTTTTACAACCAAATATCTCGGTACCATTGAAAAATCTTTAGCAAATGTTACACGTTAATTACGAAGATTCCTAAAATACATAGCTTCAAAGTATTTAGTAAATGAATCCACCCTTATCATCGTGAGGCATGGAAGAAGCAAAATTTGTAATACTTTAACCGTATAAAATATAAATCCATTACCTCAAGGTTTATTAAGTTAAATTACCGAGGGAAAGGTGTTTAAAATCGATTTGAGGAAAATGAAGATTGAAAGGATCGTAAATTATCAAACCTAGGGATCCTGGAGGAGGATGAATCTAAAGAGAATTATATTGCAATAAAGAGAAGAAAAGGTACGTCTTTGCGTATTTTATAAAGTGGTTTCTAAAAAACAAAACGAAGTGGGTGTACCGTAATGCACAGAAGATCCTTTAACAAAAAAAGCAGTAAAGGTTAAGGTTTACGCAACTGTATAGTGCATAATGAAAGAGACATTTCCGAAGCATCCCATTAATTTAATGGGATACTTTGTTGCTTTTACCTTTTCGTAATTTTAATTTAGTTTTTTAGAAAGTATACGACTCGTAAAGGTACTCTAATACAAAGAATACTTTAACTAGCTGTATTATAGACAACTAGAAGAGTAATGAATCTAGTAATAGAATATTAAATGACATTCAGTTACTGCTTCTAATTTCTTATGCATGTGCCTATAAAATTGAGTACTTGCGTAATTTCATGCTAGTTTACTAATAAATTAACTTCGAATCATTATTGAAGCCTTATAAATTTCCAATGCATTCACTAAGTTTATTTAGAGAACGGTTCGTAGAGAAAGAAAAACAGATTGTCACTTTTATCGAAACCAATCGATGGAAGAAGCCATGGAATTCTGTTATCCTGCAGTGCATTATAACTGCTGTTGGGATTCCGTGCCTTCCGTGACTTCAATCCGCGCACAACGACCTTTAATGCTATACAATTTATTTGAATACACCATAAGGGCCTCGTACCATATATCTTCACAGAATACATACGCTGGAAAAAATATCTGTAATTTCACGTTATAGATAATGAATTTTGAATTAAGTTTACCATGCAGTTCGAGCTTTTTTTAAAGTGGATTGCGTGAAAAAGAGTGAAAAGTTATTGTAATACTTTTTTATTAACTCACGGAATGATTTTTACACTTTAAAATATTTAATTAGTTGATACTCTTAAGCACTCAGACTCTTTGGAAAAGAAACTTCTGCACAATTTGGGAACTTGACGTTTTTACATAGGTATTATCTACTAATCATGTATGATAATCTAGAAAGTTCGGGTATTCTCGTAAAAGGAACCAGACTTTATTTGAGACAAACGGTTATATCTAAATTTTCATCAGTTAAAACTTTATTCGACCATTCCCAACAATCACAAATACACAAAGTATTACAGATATTAGAAAATAAAGAGGCAAACATAACTTCGACGAAATACAACCGTGTCGGAGCATATCTTTCGAGGAAAATGTCTAAGAAGAAAGACTCCCAAGAGGGGTTTGGTAATACTTTAAAATGCGTAAACTTCAAGATGAGAACCTTTGGCAAATAATATAAAATTGTCTAAAATTGCCTCTAATTTTGGACAATAGCTACATCAGTACAGCTATGACAATAAATTCGTCGGAAAAACTTTTTAGGAAGTTATATGGCTATTAAGTACCCAGCACTTTTAGTAGGTAAATATAAATACACTTCTTGGTAAGTAAGAGAAATTTCAAAGAAAAATACATAAACATATATTCTAAATACTGTATATAAATGTTCAGGTAACTGCATTTATGTTATGTGTAACAGATGTTTTAATAGAAAAGACCAATAAGTGGACAAATGTTTTGCATTTATTTTCAAATTGGTCTTTCTACATATTTTAACGATATCAAAAGGAAACTGGTCCTTCGGCTCACTTTAACAGCCTCACAGAAGGTTTCACCTTCTCACTCATTTTATGGTGTTGAAAAGACCATTAATCTTTCAAACAAAATAACATACTTACCACGTGTACCGGTTCTTCAAACCAGGGAAACACAGCAGTGGATTTTGAAAAAACAGAAGCATCCTGTGAAAGTATTTTTAGGGCGTCATGAGCAAATCCTTAAGTAATTCCTAGATTTAAACAGTTGCAAAGAAATAAACATTTTGCAAACTGAAGAACAGTAATTCGAATTAAAATCAGTTCTTTGTCTAATGTTTCCGCAACTTCTTTCGCTCAAACAATTATCCTGTCAGGTTTTTATCTCAAAACTTTTTTTGTGTCTCTTCACCAACCTATTTCACTCCCCGCAAATATTTTAGACACAAACTTCACATCAAATTACTCAGCAACAATCTGCTATGAAAGTGTATTCAATAAACGTATCTTTTGCCGTAAACAGCAGTGTTTTCGAAAATGGAATGTTAGTAGAATTACATGTCATAAAAGAAAGAAACCAGGGATGCTGATGATGATTTATGTTATTGTTATTGAATTGGACCTAAGTAATTTCAATAAACCTTAGTACTAGTCTACATATTAACTTTAAAATTTTCCTTGTCTTTAATTCAATTATATGGTGACCACTTTTTATTCTCTTTTTTCAGGTTCTGCACGACCACATCGCATACCGATATGAAATATTGGAAGTGATAGGAAAGGGCAGCTTCGGACAGGTTATCAGAGCTTTAGATCATATGACGAAACAGCACGTGGCCATCAAAATAATCAGGAATAAGAAGCGGTTTCATCACCAAGCCCTGGTCGAAGTGAGAATATTGGACCATCTTCGAAAGCGCGATAAGGAAGGAGTACATAACGTAATTCATATGCAAGACTATTTTTATTTTAGAAATCACCTTTGTATCAGCTTCGAGCTAATGAGGTAAGTCTTTCTGTACCCCATCATGTATTAGAAAATATTTGGGCGATACAATCGCGGAAAATTTGCTGTCCGATTATACCTTGTTTGCTTTAATATTGTGGGAGATTGAGCGAAACCGTGGTGTAATTTAACTCGCATACAAATGAACTCATTACTGTTATTTTAATAGAGACAATAATATGGCAGCGCAATATTGGGTAAGCAATTCTATCTAAACATGGAAGTATAAATATAAATAGTAAAATTGAGTAAAAAAGAAAGAAAAATTAAAAGTTAGTGGGACAGTATTTTTTCTATAATATATTCTACATTTATTGCAATTTTTTTTCTTTTGTTCTAGCTTGAACCTATATGAACTGATTAAGAAGAACAACTACCAAGGATTTAGTTTAAATTTGATTCGAAGATTCGCGAATTCCTTGTTGAAGTGCTTACGATTACTTCAAAAGGAGAATATTATCCATTGTGATCTCAAACCGGTAAGTATAATACTCAGTAAAGCGAAATATTAATAAAATTAATATCGAAATTAAATTAATATCGAATTAGTTATGCCTTACAACCTACAACATGGCACTGTTTTCTATAAACATCTATATAATTGACAAAACTTTGGCTTACATTCCGTGCTGACTAAATGCAAATGACAGGGTCAAAGCACTAATAAAAAGCTTGACTCGCTGCACGATTTCAGCTGCTCGTACTTTTTCAAAAGGGACAGCTAAAGAAGTTGTAATCGATATGTCGAGACGATTATATTATTAAATAGTGGGTGCGTTTCAATGTTTTCCTGTAATTTCGGATTTAATTATACGATCGCCTGATTGCCGAACGTTTGTATCGGAATTTATTCAATCTCAATTACCAAACTTTCTATATTTGCGTTAATCATCCGTCTCGGTATGATAATAAAAATATTGATTATTATTAGAACGTAGAAGTTGTTCCAGGAATCCAATTTCCCAGAGCAGCAAATGCAAATTATTATCAACGATATTCGTTGTACATATGTATATGTTTACAAATTGTTCGATTCTCCATAAATATTTTATTTTCGGTTTCGCGTAATAGTATCGTACATTTAGTCTTCCAGGAAAATGTGTATTACGTGTTTCGATATTATTTTTCGGAGATAAATTGGTATATATCAAGTATATAGTTGATATATACAATACAACGTAGTTAGAAACGATATTTTAGATGTATTTCTAGCTCTAGTTTGTGCTAGAATCATTTTCTCAATTAGTTCCATGGTTAAAAGTATTACGTAGGAATTTTTTCTAATTGGAAATAAGGCAACGTTCCGATTGTAAACGTATTGATGACAATATACAAATAAAATAAAGTCAATTATTCTATTAAGATATTTAAATGTAAATTAAATACTCGAGTAAGGCAAAGTACAATCCATAGCTTAAAGGTCAATCCTTCTCAAAATACTAATCAAACTATTTTATTATATTCTACGGGCTGTCCTAAGTAACATTTTCAGCTAGAAATTCGATTAAATTAGATGAATTCGCCTTTAGTATTTGAAATATTATTAACCACTCGTAAACTTATAAAATTTCACGTCCAACAGGTGGTAGCCATTTTTTGGTCGTAACCATATCATTTCTAATTGATTTTCCAAATTTATCGAATTAGCATACACATCACAGCCTCATCCACCACATTAAATTGTTCTGGCCCCCGGTGATTATTTTCTTGTTCCCAAATTTAAGAAAATGCATTTGTGGAAAGGAATTCAGCACAAATGGGGGAGCGGGGTAGCCGAAATGGCAAGTAACATGAGTGATAATGATAAGCAAAACAAATCTATGACCCTAGGCCACAGACCGCCAAATGAGCCAGCAGCGTTATTAGCTAACAAAAAGGGCTGTAACCTAATGTGTACTTCGAAACCTGGGTGACATAGACTAACTAAGGTACTTATGGAACATGATATTTCGTGCCTTAATTAATCTTGACATAATTCGTTACTTTAGTAGTTCTTGGTATAGTTTTTAAGTATTGCCAACATTTCCTCCAAAATTTAATTTTATATAATAAATGCTTTCTTTAACTTAAACATCCAAATGTCTATCTTATTACGTTAAATATATATTTATAACTATTAACCTTTAGCAGTGCTTTTCGTCTCTATAGTGATATCGTTGCACCAGTATGAGCTAAATTAAATTAATTTAAATGAGCGAAATGTATATACATATCTCAAACCATTAAGCAGTTAAATATATCTCCGCATAAAACGTGACATTTAAGGAGGCAGGAACAACCATAGCAGTACAAAGCACGAACGATAATGGTCACACACAGCCAATTAAACTAGATTCGCAGACCTTAATTGGACTATTAAGGTTTAAGGACTGGTTCTTTGTGTCAACATTACAATATGCTTCAAGTGGTCTACTAAAAAAGAATATTCATGCTACCAATGCCTACGCACAACTCTCGCAAAGGGAAACGTAGATTTTCAACGAAAATTAACAGCTTAAACTATTCTATTTGTTAACTATTATTTCGAGATGAGAAGTTAAATATATATGCAGTTATGAAGTATATACACAATTCAAAAATTTAAATCTTGATAATTGCGGTAAAGCTATAGATTTGACAAAAATGTTGACTTTGTTAGGAATTTTCGCAGAAACTTTTACCAAATTTGAAATGAAAGTCATTATAAGTATGTATCCCTTTCTTTAAAGAAATTTTAAATTTTAATCTATTCTGGCTCATAAAACGTATTGATTTTATGTAAAACCAGAATATTGTCTCACATTATACATACAGCTACAGTCCCTGTCTGATTTATTGGGGCCACTTGCTAAAATAGCGATTTTGTTAAAATATATAATCCAAAACGTATTGTAAAAGCATAAGTTTATTCAGAACTGTTTATAGATATCGTCACAACTATGTAACTAATATTTTGTAATGCCTCCTTTGGCTTTTATAATTACTCTTATTCTTTTTGACATACTGTCTATGCAAGCGTTAATGGTATTTCTAATTGCAGCGTCATTTTGCCACACATCCTCAATAATATTCTACGAATTTCTGTATCTTTCAATCTTGCTTCTGCTCATCTTCTATACAGTACACAATGATTCATGAAGGGATAATAATAGGCAAGAGGTCATTAAGTGGCGCTTTTTCAATTTCTTAGAAAGATATCTAGAGAACGTATTTAGATAGGTATTGTAAACCCTGTTCATGAATTTTATACTTGTATTTGTAAATTATCGCGCTGGAAATATACAAAACCAAAAATGTATGAGGTGGCCCTAATAAAATGGACAGGGACTATACATTCAATGCCAGCAGTCCCATAGCATAGCTTAAAAATATCTAAATGCATTTCTACGCAATACAGTAATACTTCTCTGGCGTATCTTTCTTAATTACTAACGCAGTTTTTTTCGTTCTTTACAGGAAAATGTTCTCCTTAAACAAAGAGGTAGTAGTTCAATCAAAGTAATAGACTTCGGGAGTTCATGTTATTCGAATCAACGGGTATATACTTACATCCAGTCGAGGTTCTACCGCTCACCGGAAGTCATCTTGGGCTTAACATATGGAACTCCGATTGACATGTGGAGCCTAGGTAAGACATATCGGTTCATCCTTCTACCCTTTTGCAGGAACCAAGTTCTCGGATTTTACCGGGCGAGACCGTAAATCATGAATATTTAATGCGAATCTATCTCACCGGGAGCATTCATTTGCGCTGTCACCTTATGCGGAATGACAAGGGTGACGCTGAGAAAGCTATTTCTCAACCTGTCTGACCTACTTTTGATGACAGACGGAAAAAGAATGTGTAATATAGTGAAAAGCAATAAATTGGCAAAATTCCGCAGTTTCGTGCTTTTGATAAAGTATACTTCGAAACTTTTTAACCTAAAGTTCGTGATATAATTAAGTTAATACCACGCAATACTCACCGTTATTAAAACTGTTATCATAAATTTGACCATATTCAGTATCTTCTGTCTCGCATTAAGATATTACTATTAAATTATTACAATTAAATATTGGAAAAGTATAGCGATTATACGAGGGATGTCCTTTAAGTTTTGCATATCAGGATATAGAAGGCGCCACTAATGAAATGTCAGTAATAAAAATTAACCCCCATCTTTAACCTTATCCAAAAAGTTATTCAAAATTTAGCCTACAATCTAAGACATATAAAATTCAAGATTTCGAAATATATAAGATTTAATCAGTCATTCAAATTGCATATTACAATAACAATTCCTTTCCGCGTATATATCCACAAAATAAATATTTCGATATCTCTATTTTCATTGTTTGGAGGGAGGACGGGGAGAGTTGATGTTCCCTCCAGAATTAAGAGTTTTTTTAGTGACCAATTAAATTGAAATTTATTTTCACTCGGAAGTACCTCTTGCACAAAATGCCTTATAACAAAAATGTTAAAGGAGTACAAAAATATCACCTTTCCGTAAGTAATAATAAACCTAACCAAATTTATATTAATTTTAGCAATTATAAATCTCAATGTTTTCATTTTAAAGAGCATATTATTTGAAGTTAAATTGAAGTCCGTGAAATTTTCAAAATATTTAAAAAAATCATTTCTGTAAAGAATTCAGAAGAAGGTTTCCGGATCATGAGCTTATTAAAACTAACATACAATAAGAAGTAATGAAAACTTACTTGCTTTGTGAAAAAAAGTACTTTCAGAATTTCAAGAATGTTCTCAAAATATATAAACATGTTAACACATTCAAGCGTTTCAGGTTTTCATGTAAGCATTAATTATTGACGTAGTTTTTTTTTAACTTGAATCCGAAATATTTTCTCCATTTAATGCTAACTTTTCACCACACATAAATAAATAAAAAATAAATTAAATTTTTATCAAAGGGAAATAGTATTGGGTAACCTGATACATATACTTGTCCTATTACGTAATAAAGACTCGATTCAAAAATAAACTCGAAACCTAGATAGCAGCGCCTACGTGGTATTTATCGGGTAGCCAGCTTAAGCATGTGGGAAAGTAAAAAAATCCTACCCCTTAGCGTGATACTCCACTACTCTAAATGAAGGCCCCAAGGAGCAGCGTGGGAGATAAACGTATACCGCTGATAAATTTAGAGCCGCCTACGGATCTTTCAACATCAGACAATGACAGTGAAGTGATAAATAGCAGCATCATCATCGTATTTATTACGTAAACCTGCTACGGTATTGATTTTCCATTAATCCTTGCAGCGAACAATCATATTCACGTCATTGTTTTAATTAAAGATCGTAAACGGATTTTTATGGGTTTTATTACCATGCAAATCAATTGCATTTTGCGTTACAATAAGTTTTCCGGTATATGTACGAAATATTTCTAAAATAATGTCAATAAAATCGTCTGTCCACTTTTTAATTCTTTTAATTACGGCAAGCCGATGCAATTGCTGCAAGAGAAAGTTACGCCAACTATGAGTTGTTAATTGCAGTAATAAATTTTGTCGCGCGAGTGTTGCAAAATTCCAATAGAACCAAAGGTACTATCCAAGAAAGGTTTTGTAATCATATGTATTGTAACTTGCTCTAATGATGTATAATTACACAACCTGGAAATACAATACCTGTCGTTCTAGCAAAAAAAAAGATGATTTCATTTAAATGTCTGTTATAAAAAGGAATGGGTTAGAGTTTAATTCTAAATTCTATTATATTAATTTTATAAAGACATAATCTTTTACGTAAGCAAATAGTATTTAGTATCAAAATATTAATTTTTTTTCTATCCAGTGCACTTCAAATTTAATACTCTTTTTCAAACTATTTCAAACATATATTTGGAACTTGACTAAATAAACATAATTGAATCTTGCTCTGTATTTTACCAACAATAAAGTGCCCAGAATATTCTTCTTGTACGTTTCCAAAAGCAATTTCCTTTTTGCTTTGTAAAAGTCTATATACTAGTAGTATATACACTACCGTCCATAGAAGTTTGGCCAAGTAACAAAAATTTGAAAATCAAAAAATAAAAGGCAATCAACACTAAAGAAGTAAATACTTTTAAAAATAATAGCTATCAAAATCTAACGAAAAGTTTTATTTTTTCCATTCATTGTTAACAAAATTCTTAAACATTCTTTTCGTGAAAAAATCTACCTTTTGCATTGATTACCGATCCAATAACTCACGGCATCCTTTCGATTACTTTTTTGAGGTTTATTGATTTACCAAGAGGCATTTCGAACAGTGTTGTTCACTTACTACACCCCTAATCACAATAATATTCAAACTGAACTGTTATGAGTTTGGTAATCGCAGTAAACGTTCGAACCGGACAGGGACGAGCCCTAAGAGAGAGAGGGGATACAATAAAATCTTTACTTGTTTGGTCCCATCAATACAACTTATCTAATAAGTAGATTAGAATAATCCGTTGTAAATGCGGATGATTGTTCCGGGCCATAAAGTATGTAATTAATTCTTTTCTTCCTAATACTTTCATTATTTGAGTTGCAGATTTAAGATAGATGTTTATTAATATTATCATCGTTGAATGCAATACAACTTATTGAATTAAAGTATTGTAAAACTTTCTCTCTACGCCAAAGTTCTATGGACAATAGTGTACATGGGCGATTTGAAAGCATAATGATTTTTCCAAAGATGGCAACAATTCCATCATAGTGAATATGTCTCTGACTTCAGCCATGTGTTAGAACTCTACTGTCAATTTCATTCAAATCTGGCTGATAGATAAGATTGTTGAAAATAAGCTGTTTTTTTGTGTTTGTGCTAATATAGAGAAAAAGGAATTTCGTGTGTTGATTAAATATTATTTTTACGCCAAAAATCATAAAAAGCTGAATGAAATTAAAGAAAAGTTATAGAAAATCTGCTCCGTCCTATGGAATGACTTCTACGTGATTCACTACTTTCAAATGTGGTCATATGAATACAGATGATGTTGAACGTTTGGGGCCTCCATTCTTCACAGAAATGATTAGTAATGTCCATGCAATTGCAAAAGCGACCACTGGGTAACAGGGCGCGAGATAGCTAATGCCGTAAACATCTCGCCCGAATGGGCACACAATTTTGACATCAACATTTAGATATAACAAAGCTAACCAAAAGATGGGTGCCCCTGTTTTCTTATTGTTGACTGTTGACCAAATGCGAACTAATTTTACAATTTCAAATCGTTTCATCGCCACATATTTATTTTTATTTTGGCTGATTTCGAATTAAAACTTTCTGCCATTTGCAGCTCATGTTGTCTTAACTTCGCTAACGTTAGATTAAATTTCATAGGAGATGATAAATAGAAGTGTCCCGCTTCGATATTTTTAGTTCTACTGTGGTTCTTCTTTCGCCAAATCGGTTTTAATACCTTTGTCTCATGTACCAGAGTTAACAGCATATGTTTGAATATTACGAGTCCATTTCTGAAAGCCACAAAAGTGAAGTACATTCTTTTGTTTCACAAAATCTACATGCTGTTTGTTTTGCCAAATCCAAATCACTCGGGTTTGTTCAGCATACAATGTCCTCGTTTTATACTTTCTATTGTTTTAATAAACTTTCTGTTTCTGTACAGTAGGTTGACTGTTTAGTCCTATATATGTTCAAAATTTATGTAGTATGAGTCTGATTTACACACCATTCTTGAGATTTCTCTTTCCATTAATTAAAAACAGCTTTGGGCATTGTATTTACCTTCCTTATATTTTTGATTGATATTTCTTACAACTGCTATTTTAGATGAATATAGAATGGCTGTATGTGCCAAAGTTTATAGTAATAGTAGTAATGTAACTATTTCTGTTACTAAATGAAACAACACTTGGACGATAAGGTGCTATACCTAAGCTCATCATTTTTAGCAAAATGTTGCTGTTGATAGCTTATAACAGCATTTTCATAATTCTTAAAAGCATAATCGGGATTCAAAGTCCTACGTTACCTTCTGTACTTGCTTCCTGTAGTACCGCTTTAAAATTGATGAACAATTTAAAGGTTATTTAAAGGTATCTCTATTAAAGCAAAACTTCGATCTTTGTACGTTAGTATTATTTCCAAAACTCGAGTTGGTTTCGCTCGGTGGAATTAATTCGATAGCAGCGTTCTTGATTCATGTTAGTATTTTAATGCATATGTATGTACATATTTAACAAATAATAATATAGGACAGCATTATATGAATTATTGAAACTTCTTGTTGGAAAACAGTTTTTTAAAAAATATTTACAGAAAATCGCAATAAGCTTGCTTAAATAAAGAGGAATACATGATAGTTGTAAAGTTGTGTTTGTCTCGTTAACGAAACTTTAGTACTAGCTTATTTATACGAATCCATTAGAAAGCTTCGCCATATGTGCGATGGTGTTAATTGTTTTATGGTTGATTGCAAATCAACGCGAACAACTTGACTTAAAGGAATTCAAACACGACTTAAATGCAATAAAATATAGTGTCATCCTTCACTTTCAGGATGTATTCTAGCGGAACTGTATACAGGATACCCATTATTTCCCGGTGAAAATGAGGTGGAGCAGTTAGCTTGTTTGATGGAAGTTTTAGGACCTCCTCCGGATGAAATTATAGCAGCGGCTACAAGAAGACGACTGTTCTTCGGTAAACCAACATTTTTCAACGTCGTTAAATGATAGTAATGTCGATTATTTGTACAGATTCAAGAGGAAATCCGCGATGTATAACAAATACAAAAGGTCGTAAAAGGAAACCCGGCTCTAAGAACTTGGCTATAGCATTGCGGTGTAACGACCATCTATTTATAGATTTCATATCACGATGCCTGGAGTGAGTGATCCTATCATCCTTAAATAAGTGTTGTCTTATTAATAAGAATTTCTGATTTTAGGTGGAATCCGAAAAAACGTATGACACCGGAAGAAGCTCTACGACACGAATGGATCCTGTCGGCGTCTAACACACACAAAACCAATGACTTAAGACATAGCCAGTCGGAGGCCAGCGTTAGTCATGACAATTTTTCGCATTCGAGCAGTAGAACTTCCGGAAGTAGTTTCTCGCGGCCGCACAAGTGCACCGCCCCAAAAACCAGTGATAAGATAAAGGCCAAAATACTAGACACTAGAACAAACGATAGCACCTCGGTAGACTCGAATCTCAATGATTCTGGTACGTTTCTTCCTCCTATACTCTAATTGTCTTCGAGACGTGTGAGACAGTACTATATACAGTGAATGCGTAAAATGTGGAGTCACGATAAAAATTCTGAAATATTTCTATTATTTTTAAAGAAACATATATACATAAAAACATTTCACAACCCTGAGAACTAAAAGGTTCGTTTAGCAGTGTGCATTATGCAGGTACATTTTCCGAGATAGAATTGCTAACCTCTTTGTTTTAAAAGAAACATGCTTCTGCTACCACAATTTCCAAATGCCAACTTAATAATTTGAACAGACTTTACTAAAATAATCAATTTTGAAACATATCTCTATTTCTTAAATTGATAATTCCATTAAGGTTTGCTCCAAATATCTTTTCAAGTAGCGCCATAGAAAATAGACCAGCGGTTTTGATGATCTAGCTGATTGTCTTAGAAACACATGGCAGCCATGTTCGCCACTTACGAAACAACCATTTTGGTGAAATCAAGGCGACCTTCTCATAACGCGATCATTTTGTTGACTTGAGAAATAATTCTAAAACTATAAAATAGTGTTCTCCTAATAATTATCCTAACATATGTCGAAAGAGTAAGGTCCAGCAGTTCGACTAATAAACACTTTTGTCCTTACCTTATCTTTCAAAAATACCGACTTTCATCATACAAAATACAAACGTTTATTCACGATGCCATTTAAATAGAAATAGACTTATCAGAAGAAATAACTCCTTAAAAAGGGGACTATTATTAATTCTTTGACATTCTATTAAGTGAGCTATAATCTGTGTTGAATTCATCACATAAGCTCCCAGTTTCAAATTTAACAAATTGAGTACTTTAACCAACTGGCAAGTAATGGACGCGTTTAGAAAATCCAACTGCTTACTTACACATCATTCCTTGTGATGTAGGTATATGTAAGAGAGAGGCTTGTAGGTTGGACATAGTTTTGATATATAGAATTCGTATTTATTGGAATTTTCCAATTGGAAATCACCATTCAGAGGTAATGACTATAGTAAATTTTCTAAAAAAATTGTTTTGTGATTTTTCAAATCAGAAAAAATTTCAGTTGTTTTTATAAAATTTAAGAAATCGAGTGTTAACAAAGGAAAGTTGGACATCTCAAAAAGTTTCGCTGGAAAGTATAAAATTGTTATAAAACCCAAAAAATTGGACAGTTAGTAAATGTACAAATGTTTTGTAAGAGCCTTACCGCGTTGTGAAAATATTGTAATGAAGAAATACTAAGAAAATAATTTGACATAATTGTACAAATTCGCAACATTTTTAATGAAATATTACATTATGCGAGTTCTAAAGCTGCCACATTTTACGCGTTCCGTATATAACCTTTGAATTTTTGAAGACATGCCCAATATGGCCTACGCGGCTACAAATTACTAAACCAAAAGTTAATGATCAAGTAACATGTCATTACAATCAGCTATGATACAATTCTAATTTTATGTTGAAATTTTTCTAGAAGAACGAACAAATTACAAATGTCTAAAAGAGACGAACCAAAAGTTTTACAAAATAGATGGTATTTTGTAGTGTTACGTACTTGTCATCAACGATATACTGAAAAAGATACAAATGATGAATGAAGTAAAATCTAGCGGAATGTGTTTAATAAATATTACTGATGTTCGTGACACGATGTTTTAGTACAATCATTCTAGTAGATTCAATTACGATATATAGATCTTCCTTAATGTGTGTCATCATTGGAAATATGTGTATATTCAAGAAAATGTTTAAATATTAGATAAATTGATTTGATATATACTTATATGCATATTAAAAGTAAATGAATATTGCACTAGATGTTCCCATTAATTATTAAATTCTTGATTTTTTATGTTTGTTAAAACTCCAGCATGTGAAGATAGGACATTATCAACAACATGATTTTGTTAGATCAATTAGTTTATTATAGCGAAAGTATTACATTTACAACAAAAACCAAAATTATTATGCACTACTTGGTGTTTGTATTTCATGTTTGTCAAAATTAAAAATTCTAGATGTCTGAACTATGTATGTTATATGTAAAATATCGTATTTTTAGACATAATTTTGTCTATTGGAAACTAAACTTGACCAATATTTCGAATGTTAGAAAATTATTAATGGTTTTGTCTTCTTTCTACCGGTTCTTGTTTTAGCTTATAAACTCCATTAAATTTTTGAAATTACATTCATCATAAGAGTACTACCACAAACGAGATACGTGTGATGATTACGTCATGGGAAATTTAAAAAGTATCGGGAATGTTGTTAGCCTTTAGAGTAACGAATTTCATTAACTCCTTTTTACTACCTAACTGGCACCCTAGAAAAGACACCTGGTTTTTGTAATTTCTAATTACTGCTACAGTGTACTGTATGAATTTAAAGAACCGTAAAATTATGGTTTGTTGACGGGTAATACTATGCATAAGATATTACAAACTAATGCACAGTAATCGATGAAATTGTTGAGGACCAGTAAGAAACATGTCTTTAGTAGAACGACGATGAATTTCCAAAAATTAAGTTGTACTATAACAACACATTGGCAACACAAAAATTCAAATTTGAATGAAAATTTGTAGACTGAACCTTGTATACAGTATTACGTATTTTTTAAGCGGCTCTATTGAAATTTTGAAATTTAGACCCCTTCGAAGTTTTTATATTGTAATTCTTTTTACTGCATAAGAAACTACTATAGATATATTTATAATATTTTGAAATATATTACATAGCTGCGAATATGACGTACTTAACGTTTTAAAAAGATAAATAATAGAAAATGGGGTCCTCTGTACCCCACTTTTCTTTTTGATCTGTCAAAGAGTCCCTTTTATTTTCATTGTTTCACTTTTAAATTTCTGGCAAACCATCGTTTTTTTTACAGGAAACTGGCCTAGTTCACAGAAAAAAAATAACCAAAAACTGAATGTACTGAGTATGCCATGTCCTATATTTTACGTCATCTTTGAGATAATGTTAAGTATATTAGAATAAAATGTGTATAAATACAATTAAAAACGCGTAAACTTTGAAGCGACCTGAAACCCTAAATAGAGCGATTACTCTGCTAAAAAATATTGTTGTCACGATAGAGATTCAGTAATTTCACCAAAATCTAAATTTTTGAATTGCCAATGTTCCCTTGTTAGTAGTAAAAAAAAGGAAGTGAGAAAAATAACGTATCCACAAGTAATTACCTTAATAAATACGTTCATTAATTTGTAAGGACATTTCGCCTTATCCTCATAATTTAATCCAGATTTTTGCCGAACTACAAGCTGATTGTGTTAGATGGGATAACGTTCTAAACTAATACAAGGGAAGTCCATTAGTTCTTGTCACTAATGCGAAAGCGTAGAGACCAGAACCTAAAATAATCCTTTTTTGCTTGTGTGCTGCGCTTAAATAAAATTTAAAGAAATTTCACTGCTTGACTGCTACCACATATTAAGAGATAGTTCCTAATTCAAAAAGTGAGGAAACAAATAGAACAGTGAATAGTGAAAATATTATTGCCTACAATAGAAATTTCTAATTCAATTATTGGCAACCTTCATCATTTTCTCCTGTAAATCCTACAATTCATTAGTAATGCTTTAATTTTCTTCCAACCAATAGAGAAAGAACTGTTCTTACACAATGTGTATGGTTAATTTCTTTTTTTTGAATCTGTTGGCATCCATTACTAAATTATTATTTATTATTTCGATTTTGTTTTTGTTTTAATTTGTTTCAATTTTATTTTCAGGTTATAAAAAAGAAACCAAATACCTACCCATCCTGTCCTATCCAAGTAGTGTAGATAGAGAATGTAAGTATGTTAAGCAGAAATGCAAATTGATGAATATTTACATCGAGTGTTAGCCCCCTTCGTTAAATGCAACAGAAAGAAGATCGAACGTGTGGTACCTATCCAACTTGCTTACAGTCGGTCTAATAGTTCAATGTTTTATATTTAGTAGAATTACTTCCTATGGAATATCGATTTAATTTCAATGTATTTCATGGAATTTTCTATGACGTACCATTTGTTGAAATGTGAGTAGCCGATTTACATATAAACTAAGATTTAATAATCGTACAGTAGACACTTTCTGATCATCATATTATATTAATCAACTAACGATAAATGTGTAAACATGTAAGCATACCTAAGTCCCGTAAGTGACAAAAGAAAAATAAATTATATACGACAAATATACAGGGTGTACAATGATCATGTACTTATTATGAAAATGGACTTTCTACTGAATATTTTTATGTTATCTTAATTTATATTTTAAACTGGTATTTAGTTGCCAATTCACATAAGAGAATTAATTTTAAAAATTATTACTATAATTACGTGATCATTTAAGCTAATTAACAGCTATCGTAAAACAGGAAACGTTTAATTTCTTTTAGACCTTACTATGTTACTTAGGAGCATGTTGAAAAAGTCATTTCGTCTACTGTTAAAAAATATTTTTTTATTTTTTACCAGTGGTTGTAACTGATTATCAATAGTATATTTATATTAAGACCAAGTAATTTAACGAATTATTTTTTATATGCTGCTTTGTGTTATTTAATCTTATTAATGATTTTTACACTTATGTAACGTAAACTGTTCTTGAATATGTTGATAATGGTATACACTGTCAAATATTGTGACTGATATTATGTAGATATACAAAATATAAAAATAGAACTATATTCTTAGGTTTTGCTTACTGAAAATTATCTTCTTAAATATATGTAGACTGAAGAGATTCAAAGAAGTTGACAATTCTATCATTATCTGTAGATTAACGTGCATAGAAAACAACACAAGATTTTGATTCTCTTCAGAGAAAAGAGAGTCTTTTTAAAAGTGTAGAAAATGTTATTCGTTTAGTGTATATTCCCCCATACATTTCATTTTATCACAAGAACTATTTTCTTGCAGTAACGATGTTATGAATGTGCATTTTATAAAAAATAAAGTATATATATATTATTGTTGTAATGTACTGTGGCCTATTGTTAGTCAAAGAAGTGGAAACAAATTGAAACCTTGTTTATATAAATTCCCCCCATTGTGATATCATCTGATAATACATATTGTATTAGTAGAAATAAACTATAGCAACCTCGGCCAAAGGCTTATTTTAACTGTTGACAGGTTATAACATAATCAAATTAATAATGTAACTAACAATTGTCTATTTAGTCCCAAAAGATGAATATTCTGTATTGTCTCTATCACCTCTTCTTACAATGATTTTGGTCACTCACTTTTATAAAAGGATGAAATAATTATAATAAAAATCAACTTTACAAACTAAAAAATGCCTTATAATTTTCTGGAACAAATATGGAAAATATTTATATTTTACCTGCTTATCTTGTTCATTGTAAGATATTGTTGTAAGATCCATTAAAAAAGACTGAAACCACTTGTGTGCTTTTATTTAATTACTAGTTATATTAAGACGAATTGTTCAGTTTCATATTTGATCATTCGATAACAACACATAATTTTACTCATTGGTAATATAATTTATACTTCAATTAATTTTAAGTTTCAAATTTTCGATTAAAATTTTGAGCACATTATGGTTTGCCAAAGAATAGTTGATAATATTCAATTTTTCCTGTCAAATATCAAATTAGAAGTTAGATAAATAATTCTTCTAAAGATAATTTTGAAGTCAAAGCAAAAATAAAAGTTCACTCAACATTGCATTTTGTTCTTAAAAGAACATACGCAAAGATTTTAAGTATGCTTACAAATGAATATTAAAACTGTTAATTATGTTTTCAAAAATGTTTCAGCTCTAGGTGATCATTGGAATATTATAACCGCATTAGTAACATAAAATATCCCAAAATATAACTATAATAGCACCTTAAGGACGGAATAGATAACGTTGCAATGGGCGTCCGTATTATATTATCAAAATTTAACCCCATTAAATAATAGCGAATGACGAATGAATACATGTCATCAATCGAAAATATGTCAAAATACAAAAGCACTCTGATTCTGATATTAGTGATAGAACATGTACTATTTTATCAATCAGTAAATGCAATCACATATTGCCCGAATTAATCCAAAAAAATAATTAATAAATACCTCACATACACTATCAAATACTGCACATAACGAAATGTCAAACTACGAGGTTAATGTCATTTTCAACTTTAATTTCTATCCAGTATTAAAATATATGTAGGCACGTAATTCCGGAAATAGTTCATTTATTACCTAATTTCTGTTTACAAAAATAAAGAGAGGACAGAGTGTAACATTAAGTTAAAAAAAAAACAGATAATTTACAACGTTAGTCAAATTACGTCTCAGTACGGCTGCTTACGGAGTGGCGCATGTTCTTGGCATGGAATCTCGTTTTCGTTGTATCTGCCTTAAGGAAATGTTAGAAACGAATGACATATGTTTGCATTTCTATCTTTATCTGTTTATAGTATCTTGACTAATTGACAATTTGTGACGTGGGGCCCTTCTGTTATGATTTTGGTTTTAGCTATATCAGTTCAATGATATCCTTTGTCAAAATCTTTTAAGTAAATTAAATTGCAATGAAAATCACTTGACTAATATGTTAAAAAAAACATAAGTATGATTATTTATACCAGATTACAACCTTCACATATTTTAAAATGAATATTATTAAAGAAATATAGATTTACATTTATCTCCAGTAGTTTCTCCAATCAAAAGAAATAGAAACGATTTTATTTTACATACTCCCAAAACTTTATTATAAATTGTACAACAGTCTAATTGCGAATAAAGGAATACTGAATGAATTATAATTATATGCAAAACAATTTAAAGTAAGTAACAGCTTCTAGCAGAATATACAAATTGTATGATTTTATATTTAAAATTGATAATCAAATACTACTTAAATATGGTATTAAGCGTATTACTATAACGAAATACAAGACCCTATTGGGAATCGGAAATATTCTCTTCAAAACTGCATTAATCCATGGAGACGTTTTTAAATTTCGCGGGATCTTTGATTTGGTAAGTCCGGCAATAAAGATCATATTTGCATTTGTTAACTTTGAAAATTTAGCGAATATGACCCTTATTAGCGGAAACACCAACTTAAATCGCCCGCAAAATTCAAAAATGCTTGATTGAGAACTAATTGAGTAAATAATAATACTTGCAGTCGTTATGGCGTTAATTAATGGCTAGTTTCTAGGAAATATTTTTATGGATAAAGTTGTAGATTCTATAAGTTTCAAGAGAATTTAACATTACCGTAACGAATTAAAATCATTGAAAAATTTAAAATAAGTAATATCCTATATGAAACATAAAGAATGTATGTCTATGTGTATTATCTCTGATCTACACTTTCTTTAAATTAATTTACAACTTTTCTCTCAAATTTAGTGATTCACGTGCGAAACATTACTGTTTCGTAATATTGGTTGCATACTTTATAGAAGAGGCAACATTTTCTAAATACTTTTGGTAAAAGGTAGTTCTATTGCTACGGCAACATGGAACTAAAATTTTAATTAGACCTCATTGTATACTTTTACCTTCATCAGAGTTTGAGCAGTGATCTTCGACGTGATTTCCAACTATTATATACTTCTTTTGTACCGCTATATCTTGCGACAGAAATTTCCATTAAAGTTTCATAAAGTTGGTGATCAAACAATGGTATTGGTGAAATCATTCACGAGAAAGACAATGTGAAGAGACATAAGACGCTAACACATGAACATGTTTCTGTCTATCCGGCGTCATCAACGTAGTTTCGAATGGTTTTGCTTTATGCTCGACCCATTGTCATTCCCTCTCTGCTACTATCACCATATGTATCTAACCCTACAATTCAAACGATTATTCTTGGTGCTAAGTAGTGCCAAAAGAATGAAACACTTGCCTGCAATGTCAGACACAGCGAGAAGAATTGGGTACAGCTTCCCACTCTTCTCTTGAGCAATACTTGGATTAGTAGTCCCGAGAAGGCGCTCGCACCAAATGCCGTGCATAGGGAAAACTGTACATGTGAATGATTTCTCAGGCTTACCATAACGTATTTAAAACACATCTAAAGGAATGCATATAAAATAACACCAAAGATAAAGACGCTGTTAAATACAGCTTTTCTCCATGGTATTGGTGAAATCATTCACATTATCTTTCTCGTGAATGATTTCACCAATACCATGAGAAAAGCTGTACTTAACAGCTTTTTCTTCAGTGTTATCTTGCTTATTTTAAACTATGGCTATGGAGCTTAGCCAATTAGTAAGATGTAAGCGCAAAGATACGTTACCTTTCTCGCCATGAAATGAATAATAAGCGAATAGTAAGCGATATAACTAAACGCTTATGATGTAATCAAAGCGAGGTTTTATGCTCCGGATATGTAATCGATAAATTTATTTTCTATTATGTCTGTTACACCAAATAAGATTTTAGACCTTCAAACTTCAATTCTATTCGCATTGTATCGTACAACGATTTGCATATAACTGATATAATATAAAGCTAATAAGATATGTTCACATGTGATTGTACACAGGGCTGCTGGTTACGTAAATATACACGACTGTTCCGCATTTCTTACATTCTCTCGTCGTACTGTTAGTTCTATTTTCAAAATGACCAACATTTTTCCTAAAAATAGTAAATAGCCAGACTTTTACATTTCTGTTTAATGTTTACAAAATAAGAAGAAAAGAAAGAAATAAGACAGTAATAAGAAGCTGTTGTTGTTAAGAAAAGCTTAATATAGTTTCGACGATTTCTACCGATATTTAAAAAGTTTCACATAGTTTAAATTTCCCGCATATGTGTTATGCAATTGAATTTACGCATCGCCAACCGTAAAAACTCTAACATATATTCAATCTTAACCGTCAAATAGAAACAAGTAAGGTATTCGTTTACTGTGGTTTTAAAATTCGATTTACTTTAATTGTATTAACCGTTGGAAGTGTACAGTTTCGATATGGTAGTGTAATATACGCATAATCCGTAATATATCATTAATATTTTTTATATATTTGAAATCGTCATTTTTGGAAATCGACCGGTATAGAAAATAAAGTGAACAATGGAAGCTTTAATTCCTGTAATAAATAAACTACAAGATGTGTTTAATACAGTCGGATCGGACTCCATACAATTGCCACAGATAGTTGTTCTAGGATCTCAAGTAAGTGTCAAAATAAGTAAAAAAGGGACACTCTTAACCTAACTTATTTCTCAATAGAGCTCTGGGAAAAGTTCAGTTATTGAAAGTTTAGTAGGGAAGTCATTTTTGCCTAGAGGAACTGGTATTGTAACACGAAGACCATTGATACTGCAGTTAGTTTACTGTCCTAAAGAAGATAGGGATCATAGATCTGCCATTGATGGTAATTTTTCAAATTGAAATTTGAACCTCATTTAATTCATTAAATTACAATCATACAGCTATATGTTTTCTCAAGCATAACAAAGTGCAGTTAACTGATGTTTTTAATTAAGATTGTGTTACTCATTTATTGCAATTTATAAGAACAATTAAGTAATTATTAGAAACCAAATCAGAAAGGTGAAATATACGAATTAATTTCAGGAACTTTGGAACTGGATGATTGGGGGGTTTTTCTTCATACTAAAAATAAAATATATAAAGATTTTGAAGAGGTCAGGAAAGAAATCGAAGATGAAACAGATAAAAAAGCTGGTGCAAATAAAGGAGTTTGTCCGGAACCCATTAATTTAAAAATTTACTCAACGAAAGTTGTGAACTTGACATTAGTTGATTTACCTGGTATAACAAAGGTAAATAATTCAATATGTAAACTTCTTTGTCTTATACATTTTAAAAACAGACATATTCATATGTGCATTATAACAAACAACATGTAATCTATAGCTATGATAAAATGAATAGAGATAACAAATTGTTTATTTTGTTAGACTTTGATTAATATTTATGGTGGATTAATAATAGATGTTTATTAGCACATATGGCTTAAAGATGCCTTTAGAAAGGACTAATACTTTTTTCTTTTTTTTTGTATTTAGTAATTTCTTATTTTTTTCAAAATTCACAGATTTGGCTAATATTATGACAAAATTTGGTCAATTTGTAATAATTCTCTGATATTAATGATTAAAGTTACAGTAAATCAAGACATAAGCAGAATCATGTTAATAATGTAAAAGTAATAGTATAAATTCTCAAAGCTATATTTAGGTTCCAGTGGGTGACCAACCTGAAGATATTGAGCAGCAAATAAAAGATTTAGTGATAAAATATATAGCAAATCCAAATTCAATAATATTAGCTGTCGTCACTGCCAATACAGATATGGCAACATCGGAAAGCTTAAAGATTGCTAAAGAAGTTGATCCTGATGGTAGAAGGACTTTGGCGGTGGTAACAAAGTTAGACTTAATGGATGCAGGTAACAGACTGCTGTTATTATAAACAACAGTTATCTTAACATTTTATTGTCCTTAAAGGTACCGATGCCATAGATATACTTTGTGGCAGAGTTATACCTGTAAAATTAGGTATAATAGGGGTGGTCAACCGGTCACAACAAGATATTTTGAATAACAAGAATATTAAAGATTCTTTGAAGGATGAGGCCACCTTCCTACAAACTAAATATCCTACTTTAGCTACGAGAAATGGCACACCTTATTTGGCCAAAACCTTAAACAGATTGCTAATGCATCACATCAGAGACTGCTTACCTGACTTGAAGGTTTGTTTTAAACTGTTTCGCCTTTATTCCTAAATTAATGCTTTAAACTTCGCAGACGCGTGTAAATTTGATGATGTCGCAATTTCACTCACTTCTAAGTTCATATGGGGAAGATATATCTGATAAAAGCAAAACTTTATTGCAAATTATAACCAAATTTGCTTCGGCTTATTGTTCAACAATAGAAGGTACCGCACGAAATATTGAAACGACAGAGCTCTGTGGAGGTGCCAGGATATGCTACATTTTCCATGAAACTTTCGGTAAGACTTTGGATTCGATCCATCCATTGGCCGGATTAACAAAAATGGATATACTAACAGCTATAAGGTATGCAGGGATGTTCATTTACATAATATTAACAAAAGCTTCCTTTATTTCAAGAGAAAAAGCAGAATATTGTATCACACCAATTGGCGATTCATTGTTGTCTTCAGAAATAAGATGTCTTATTGAGACATACATACTTTGTATACAGGGAGTGTTGAAATTTTCTTTAGAACATGTTCTTGAGGTCGTTCTGAATGGGGTATATTGAAAATAATAAGAGCTGGTAATTTCGTTAAGTGAAACAATCATTTTGCAATTAAAGAATGCTATTTAAGATGTTCACAAATTTTATATAGATTATCACATTTTATTCTTTGTTAGCTGACGTCGACATAATTTTCATACATTTCGTTTTCTGATTTGTATTCATCTGGAGGCTTGCTTAATTTAGTGATTTGACTGAAGAACAAATATATATATATATATATATATATATATACAACAAAGCCAGTGATGTTGAACATATGAATCTTTTAAATGATTTCTGAATAATTATCTTGTACGTAGCATAGAAACATGAAATATGTTAATTTACATCTTTTGGAAAAGAAAGAACTATAATTTTAGATAATCATCCATGTGTGTTTTTATCAAACGAACACTTGGCTAGGTGATGATGTGTTTTGAAATATGCAGTTGTGTACAGAGGCAAATTGGTTACCCAAATCATTAACGTGTATTATGTGTAGAACATGTGCGTGTAAGGATACGATGATATTGAATCGTTTATTGATGAGGATAAACATTTGCTGAAAACACAATATAATGACATAGGGAGTGTCACTAAAAATTAACTTTCATTTTTGATTAACCTAAGCCCAAAGCTTCAGTGCGACATGTGTAGTGTTGTAGCAACAACGAACTGTCAACGTTGACAAGTTAGTTGAAAAATGGAATTAAACCCAGAATATTTTAGCGCAATGAATTTTTCCAATACATCAAAAACGGCAGTCACCCAGAAAAACGTCGATGCTGTAGGCAAGATTATCAACGACGATCGACGTGTAACATAGCGCTTTTGGAGCGATTGGAGCATCATTGAGGATTTGAAAAACTTCAATTCAAATAATTTTACATGAAGAATTGTTTAAAACTCATCTAAAAGAATGCCTAGAAAATAACACCAAGATAAGAAAACGCTATAAATACACCTTTCTCGTGGTATTAATGAAATCAATTCACGAGAAAGACAAGTGAGACATAAAACGCTAACACACGGACATGTTTCTGCCTTCCCGGCGTCATCAGCGTGTATTTACAGCGTCTTCTTGTCTTGATGTTATTTTCTAGGCATTCTTTTAGATGTGTTTTAAATACGTCATGGTAAGCCTTCAGAAATCATTCACATGTGCAGTTTCTATATGCACTGCCTTTGGTGCAAAAACGCCCTCTCGGGAGAGCAATCCGCATCTTGCACAAGAGAGGGGTGGGAAACTGTACACGCTTCTTCTCGCTGTCTGATTTTGCGGACAAATGTTTCTTTTGGCACTAGTTAGCGGCAGGATTATTCATTTGTATCGTAGAGTTAAGTATGGTGATAGAAGCAGCGAGAGAATTACATGTGTTAGCATAAAACTGCTCGAAATCACGCTGATGACGCCGGGAAGGCAGAAACATGTCCGTGTGTTAGCGTTTTATGTCTCACATGTCTTTCTCGTGAATTGATTTCACTAATACCATGAGAAAGCTGTATTTACAGCGTTTTCTTATCTTGATGAAGAATTGTGTGTAAAAATAGTTTTCCGTTGGATATCGCATCTGTTAACTGAAGAACAGAAAGCGGTTAGGGTGAATTAGTGTCAAAAAAAATCTAGACCGCTACAACGCCGGAAACTCTAAAAACGTGTACAACATCGTCAGTTATGATGAATCGCGGATTTACTCATACGAGCCAGAAAATAAACGCCAGCCATCTGTTTGACTATTCCAAGGTGAAGAAAAGTTATCCGTTTTCTTCAAAAAACAATACCTCTATAAGATCAAAGAAGTACTACTATCAATACACACAAGTCTGCAAGTCATCGCTAAGCTTCGAAGAACCAACCCCGAACGACGAATCATCTTCCACCAAGACAATACAAGTTCACATACAGCACGGAGGACAATTGGATTTTTGATATTTTTTTTAAAAACGTAGCAAACCGTTGAATTTTTAGACCATCTTCCGTACAGTCTGGACCTAAGCCCCAATGATTTTTTTACCTTTTCGAAAATCAAGAACGGACTGCGTGGTCAAAGGTGTCAGTCGTCAGAAAAAGCGGCCGATGCCTTCAAAAACCCTATTTCCACTGTACCAAAAAACGAGTGGAAGTGCTTCCAGAGTTGGTTCGAGCGCATGCAAAAATGCATTAATCTTCGTGGAGCATACCTCGAAAAACAATCAAGTCTTAAAAGCTATCTAGTGTTTTATTTCAGCTTTATATGCAAAACTTAAAACACAACCCTCGTAATTGTAAATATTTTAGGTAATTTCAAAAAATTCCAATTAGCGATTGACAGGGTCGAAAGTATTGCTTAAGTTCAGACCGATACTTCTTCCAAATCTCAGCAAGATTGTTTTGGATGACTTTTTATTTGAAAGCCTTACTGTTCCATAAATATAATGTATTATATGACAACTGTTGGAATGTTCCGGTTCGTGCATTTTCATTTCTTCGTAGATGTACCTTTTCATCTGTATAAAATGATTCCTTCAATTATCTATATGGAGATATATTTACTTATGATTCATTGTTGGTCATAAAGTATAATACCTATTATCAATATATAAATGCCTGTTTATTTTCGATGTGTCAAATGAATGCGTATTAAATAAATACACGCTTTCATTTACATATTTGAAAATGTTGTGCTAGTAACACTACTAGCGATCGTATAACCCCGGAATATCAAAAAAAAAAACATGTAGTAGTCATAATTGAAACTTGAATGTTATTTTTAAATATAAATTGAAAATAATGTGAAACGGTGTAAAAATTAAATGTAGAAATTATTATGACGATTAATCAGTACATTTCCGATGTTCCTACGCAAACATTATGTCTGCTATTATTCTGCTTATCTGTTTCTTAACATGTAAATGATGTTAATATTCAATACTTTATTTTAATGGCGGCCTATATCTCTCCTATAGTACTGTTTGCATTATTTGCGTTGCGCTTATCAGTAATACTTGTGGTTTAATTGGAATCTAATTCAATTATTTTGTGATTTTCAGTTATGTTACTATCTTTTGTATTGATTGTTACTGTTAGGTCGCTATTTTTTGATTCTATGTCAATTTCTTCTTCGGATCTGATTTTGATTTCTAATCTGCCTAGTTCCAAACTAATTTAGTTTGAGATTCGAATTTCTAAATAAACTTAGAGAATCGGGCCATTAATTTATTTCTTTGGAACGATTTCAAGAACACACTGTCTAAGTGCCGGGAAAATTTTGTGAAACACCCTTTATAACTTTTAAACGCTTTAGCATCAAAGAATTCTTTTTACAGAAACGCTAATGGACCGAGGCCTGCTCTTTTCGTTCCTGAAGTGTCCTTCGAATTACTCGTCAAACGCCAAATTAGAAGATTAGAAGAACCGTCTTTAAGATGCGTAGAGCTAATACACGAGGAAATGCAGAGAATTATTCAAGTACGTTACGTTTACAGCTTTAATTCTTCAAGCAACACATTTTAAATCTTTCAGCATTGTGGTAGCGAAGTCCAACAGGAAATGCTTAGATTTCCAAAATTGTACGAAAAAATCGTAGATGTAGTTACACAACTTTTAAGAAGGCGTTTACCCACGACAAATACCATGGTTGAGAACCTGGTTGCGATCGAATTAGCGTACATAAACACGAAACATCCGGACTTTTACAAAGAAATAGCAATGGTCCCGACCATGATCAAATCTGGAGATTCGAGATCTAGTAAACCTAAATCTATGCTTGGCAAGTTCCCGACAGATGAATCATCGGTACGTTTGGTTTTTTTATGTAATATAAATTTGAGTGGTGATTTAAAGGATAGTTTGTGAAAATAACAATTTGGTTGGTATTACTTGCATTTTAAATTCGTAGACATCAGTTCATTCAGCTGAGACATCAATTTATTCAACTGAAACTTCCGAAGGTGATACAGACTTCTTTAATTATTTCTTTCACATATTGCCTGCACCTTCCTATAATGATTTCGTCACCTTTGTTCAGGTATTTAAGCGTTCGTGTGTTGATATGGTGTGTTTCAAAATCCTTCTTAAGAAATATCCATTCATTTATAATAATTTGGCGGTGTATTAATAAAATAGCCATACAGTCATTTATAGCCCTAACATCTACAATAGTTTATACTAATTCTTATTTTCCGACTGAAGACTCATTGCTGTTATATATTTGATTTGTTTTAGAGTCGCCTGGTGAACGATAAAGACGCTACAAGATGGGTTAACAATTTGATTCCTATGAACGATATTGAGAATAAAGAGTTACATAATCACGTAAATAATATAGGAGAAAATAAAAGTCCTGAAGTTGATGTCAAGAATGTACTAAGTCCTGTTAAACCTGTTAATCTACTGCCGCAAGTTCCAAGTAGCAGTAACTTTAGAAAGCTGTCAGAAAATGAGGAACATGACTGCGAAATTATAGGTACATATACTTAGAAATATTGAAACGCCTGGTGTAGATGGGTGAAAATTTTTGGTTTACTTGGGGTACGTTTTATAATAACTTCAGAGATGTTCTGATTTCGCGTCTTTTCCACACATACATCAGAGCAAATCTGGCACGTTCTTCGCAATATTGTCAGAGTATTCTGAGTAAGCTCGTTGTGCTCGGAGTATTTTGATGGAGCACATTCATACGTGACGTCATAGACTATAAATATAACTGATATCGTTAGTTTTAGATCCCAATAGACTTATTTTAATATTACAAATTACATAATTATCAAACATAAGTAAAAATATAATCACATACCACCTAAATGAAATACATTGACAGAATAATTTCCTATGTGTTCCGCATGTAAAGTCTTTACTTCTGATAATTACAGTGATACATATCAATACTGTCCATTTAGCAAGATATGGTAAATTACATTAATCCCGTTAATTGGGCAGTTAAACTCACTGCGTTTACCTATTGTGTTCTTCGCTTAAAGATCGTTCCGTGGTAGTAACATCGTTAAGATCTGATGAAATCTTTTTTCTCGGCATTCCATTCGCGGATATCTCCGAGGAACCCGTTCTTGGTTGGAATTTATAGAATATATCAAGGGATAGTGCCGTAATTGACATTTTGCCAACTGTCGGACGCCTGCTTATTTAAATTATTGGGTACTTTTGTTAATTTGTAGTTATCCTTTTAATTCTGTTGTTATACTCAGCGACCAGTTACGTGAAAATTATCGCCAATAAACAAATTTCAAAGAAACCGAATTATTAGACTAAGTGTACAGGTCAAAATTGGTTATTATGAAATATTTAACGTAGTTTAACAATCGTCAAGGCCGTGAATAAAAAAATAATATAACTCCAGGAAGAACTGCTGCTCACCAAGATCGTCATATTTTTAACTTTATGAACTCGCTTTTCAGCTATCAGGTCAATTGCTATTGTTTGATTTGATATCAACAACCATCTACACTAGGGTGACATAATAAAATAGACACCTACTAATTAAAAAAAGATTCTATTCTCGTTATATGTATATACAAAATATATTAAAATTTTTAAATTAGACTAATATTTTGTCGATCCACCTGTACTTACGTGAAGTGCTGCGAGTCGTCGTGGCATAGAATCTATTAAATGATTAATGGTGTCTTCTGGAATATTTAACCACTCTTCTGTAACAGCTGCCACGAGTTCTTTCTTATTGCTGGGTTTTCGGGGTAGTTTCGCCATATTTGTCTGGATTATGTGCCAAATATTCTCTATCGGATTCATGTCTGGTGATTGGCCTGGCCATGGTAAAATCCGAATCCCCTGTTCCTTTTTCCATGTGGTTGTTCTTGCTTTATGGCAGGGTGCGCCATCCTCCATAAAAGTGGCGTCTTCTTTAGATAAAATGGCGTTGTCGAATATCGGTAGTAGTCCTTTTGTTAATATTTGGATATATTTTGCCGCATTTATATTTCCGTCAGATTACTAATTGCGATCTTCCACCATACCATATCGCGCCCCACACCATGATGTTCACATCGCCGTATTTCACCGTCTGATGCAAAAATTTGTCCAGTTGCTGTGACGAACGTCTCCATACCCACGTACGACCACTATCACTAATTGGCAGTATCTGCTTTCGTCTGAAAAAATGACAGACCGCCAAAACTCTTCGGGCTTCGTTCTCATTTCGATTGCCCAAGCTATTCGGCGCCGTTTTTGAAACGGCGTAAGGAGAGGTTTTTTCTTTGCCACCCTTTTATACATCCCCACACTGTGGAAGTATCGCAGAACGGTGCGCTGACTTTTCTGTGAAGTTGCCGCAAGCTCAGCTGTACTTTTTCGCGGTTCTCTTAACACTTCGCGCACAAGCACCCTTTTACTTCTTTCAGAAGGTCCGGCACGACCTGGTCTCGGCTCCACTGTTGTTTTTTCCTTGCGTTTAAATTGTGTAATCACACGGTTAACTGTGGACAACGGAATATTTAAAAATTTACTTATTTCACGTTGCGAAGCGCCGCGTTCACTCTGGCCAACGATGCGACCCCGGGTGAAGTCGCTAATATTATTCGAACCTTGTAAGCGAGGCATAGTTGTAACTATACTAAATTATGACGAATTCCTTCCGATACATCTACCCCTACCCTAATGACAAGAGAAAGTTCTTAATTCGTTCTTAGAATTTAGCTGTTTACATATTTATACCGCTTTACCTGGTGTCTATTTTATTCTGTCACCCTAGTGTAGTAACCTTTTGAATAACTTGCTGCAATAAAACCTTCTGAAATTAAATAAAAACAATGTGATAACGCCCGTGTTAAACTTGTGTCCTGGCCTTCAAAATTTCCGAATCTTTATTGTTTAGCCAATAAAATAACTACGGTACATTACTGATAGAAGATTAAGCAATTTAGCACATCCACCTCTGATGCACAAATGATGTCAGAAGATGATATCGACAATTTATTGGAAACCATGCCCCAAGGGGAAATTTAAAAACGCATACATAAAGAGAAATGACTAACATGGGCGAGAAAGCATGAAAACTGGTCACTGAATGATTGGAACGCAGTCTTATGGACTGACGAGTCCAAATTTCAGTTATTTGGTACGCATCGGAGAGTTTTTGTTCATTGACCAACAAGAGAAAGAGTTAGTGAAGCCTGCTTAGTGCTGTCCGTCCAACGGGGAGGTAGTAGTGTTATGGTTTGGGGTTGTTTTGGTGGAACAACTACGAGTAATTTAGTGAAAATTGGTGATATAACGCGCAAAGGAGAATATTTCGAATTTTGCAAAATCATGCTATTCAGTGTGGAACCCGTCTTGTTGATGAGCCGTTTGTGGTCCAACAAGACAATGACCCCAAACATACGGCTCGAATCTGTAAAAAACTTGTTAGAGGAGAAAGCAGCAAGAAATGAAAATTAATGGTTTGCCTTCCTCAAAGACCCATGGAGCTCTTACGGGATAAGCTTGATCGACAGGCTAGATAGCAGCAAGACACTCAACACTTATGGGAATATTTATAGAACGCATGGCAACAAATCGACATCGACTGTCCCGAAGAATTGCCTCGAAGAATGCCTAAAATTTGTGCAGCAATTGTGTATCAAAACCAAGAGAGGTCATATATCGACGAAAACAGACTTCAAGCTAAATAATATTATTGTTCGAATTAATTTACTTTTATTTGGCGACAGTCACTTATGTTGTATAAATTCATTAATAATCACAATATAAATGTTATTGTATCTGAATTTTTCTAAAATCCGTTGTTGCTTCCAAACTTTTGGACGGTAGTGTATATATTTCCCGAGTTTTATTAAAGTAACGCATAATTCATGTTTATTTAATATTTATAGAGCTCGTGTTTTATATTTTTATTGTGTTAATATCAAAAAAATGATGGACGACTGATTGAAAACGATGCAGTATAGGTTTCTACGAAACTAACAATTGTACTTGTTTGTTACCTTTTATAGTTAGTTATTAAACCGCAAGTTAACAACAATAGAAAAATACTGCTGACTACGAATTTGCGGTTTTGATATTTATTATTCGAATAACAAATAAGAATGCGTTCTACCTTATCAATTATTAATGTTATTTTATATATGCCGCATATGCCACTAATAACAAATAAGGTGCAATAGATAAGACGTTTTCTATCTGCGTTACATAGTGGTAATAGTTCAGCAATACTATTTGTATATTTTTTAGGAATTTTGTATACTTAAGGAGTAAAGTTTTTACAATAGTTATAGTTTTTTATTATTATGATAACTACAATGACCGTTTTTATTTTAACGTGTTTGTTTCGTCCAATTTATACAATTGTTTTAATTTGTTACTATTCTGCGTAGTTTTCATTTATTTTATCAATTTTTTATTGGTTATTATTACAGACCGGATTATATGCAAAGTGCATATATTTGATTTTATTTTACGTCTATATGTAGATGTATTACACTGATTAAAGTTAATTAGCATTAATTAATTTTAATTAGTGTAAAACATCTACAAATAGACGTAAAATATAATAAATAAAATCAAATATATGCACTTTGCATATAATCCGGTCTGTAATAATAACCAATAAAAATATCTATACCTATAATCCAGTCTCTAGTTATTATAATATTGATTATAATTTATCTAGTGATCAAGTCGCTCCCATGTATTATATATAGTATCACATCGTAAATATATTCATATATTGTTGAATATAAAACTCTAATAAAAATGCTAGTATAATAACAATGCTATTTGTATACATTTCCTATGTTTACAAACCTTCAAAATAGCGAACCTTTTATGCGCAAATTTAAGTATATTGCCCTCCTCTATATATCTTCCCTAATCCCGACGTCCTTTTTGAATAGTAATCGTCACTAATAACGTCCTTTTGGAATAGTAATTCTCACTAGGTGTTAAATGTTTATGTTATGTAGTATATGTACTGAAAAATAAAGAATAGACAAGAGCTTAAAACGACCTGACCTTGACAACTATCATTTTCTGTTAAATGTTAATTTTTATCTATTTTTTTTTTCAGAGCGTTTAATAAAGTCTTACTTTTATATCGTGAGAAAATCTATTCAAGACACAGTTCCAAAGGCTGTAATGCATTTCTTGGTTAATTACGTAAAGGATAATTTGCAATCTGAACTAGTTACCCACCTATATAAAGCTGATAATGCGGACATGCTTTTAGACGAATCCGAACACATTGCCCAAAGACGACGTGAAGCAGCGGATATGTTAAAAGTATATATAAGCTACAGAATAATTTTCAATTTCGCATATGAAATGTATTACTTTTTTAGGCATTGCAACGGGCAGCCCACATTATCAGTGAAATAAGGGAGACCCATATGTGGTAGACGAAGCATAGTATTTTTTATCGACCCAAAAACCCGTGCAAAATTGATGAAACCTATGCGTACGCGGTCGTACTAGTCAGGTTATTGTATGCTTGTACAGGTTACCAACACCCAGTATAAATATTTCACCTAAATGTGATCTAGATATTAACACTATCGCTATACTCATAGACGTATCCATTTGTGTGTTGTCTATTTTAATATTTATTGAACTGTTGAAGAACCACTATTTTGCAAATAATTATTCATCGCAATTTGTACATAAATAATTATACAATTAGACCGATGCATTTAGCACTCGTTGTCGTTAAAAACGCACATGACTACTTAATTTTTATTTCTAATTTTATTATACTTACAGGTGTATATATATACATATACATACAAATTATATACAATAATTTTAAATAAATTTATAATTATTGTGTTATATACAGCTGTATAATTAACGTATTTTCGATTGTATTATTTAAAAAATGGTAAGCTGTGCATGCAGAAAATGAGAACAAGACCAAACGTAGTCCACTTTTAGGTAATTTATGAAAGCTCATCTTAGCCTACTTGATTGATTTTGTTTCTTACTTTTTTATTTCTGTTACTGCTCTCCTTTATCATTCCTTCTCAAAGACAGGTGTATAACATCATAACATTTTTCCTTGTCATCATTTTGTTCTATAGCGGTGATCAATAAATATGTTACAAATAGCTGTGGTATCGTTAATATCCCTTACCTAGACGGACAGTGTGAGTTGCTTTCAATTTGACTACAAAAATTACTTGGAATATCTCTGGAGTGCTTAATAGCTAACTATTCACTTTATTGGAAGTTAAATACTACGTATTATTGCCATCATACCTACCTTGCACCAAAGTTTTTCTCAGTACGCTTATTTAATGAAGCGATCTATTCGTATGATTTATGAAATTCGTTACGCGATTAACTCTCAAGTTAAAAGCAACACGTACGTACAGTTCAACACTCTCTTCACACTCTAAGTTATTTCGAAGTGGTATTTAATGCACTTAGCACGCTAAATTAGCAGTGCTTGCGTAATTTATGGCGAAATATAAATATATAAGAAACAACAAGTTAGTATAGAATTTATGTAATGTTTGCTGCCAGTGGTCTTTCGCAAAATTATGCTACAGCAATGCTAAAATTATCAGGTTTCTGTAGATTTCTAGAAAAAATTATGGTAACATTTCTTTCAACAAAAAATCTAGCATACTAGTAATAGTACTTACAACAAAATATGGAATCGGGAGTATTAGTTAAAGATAGAGAAAACAAAAAGCAATTTAATAATAAATAAGCTTAATAACTAATCGATAAAATAAAGAATATCGAATATATAATATAAAATTGAAGATTGTAAAAACTGCCTTAAAATTTTAATTTTAATTTGCATTGTAATGGAATCGAAGTATGCTCTTGCGCATTATTGCCCTCTTTTACTACCTTAGATGAATTGGCATATGAACTATCTTTTTTCTTAGAGCTAGGAGTGTTGCCAAGCTATTTGGCGCACTTTGTGTGTAGGGTAGTACATGTAATTTCTGTCACTTCTCAAATGTTAAACTGTGAATAACCTATAAATACGTTTACTTTTCTTGTAACAAACAGGATAAAATATTATATATATACAGGGCACTCTAAGTTCATATGCACATCATCAATAAATAGTGACGTCAGGTTTTACGCCGTTGACGGATACACCCACATAGACTCGCTATCAACCCTTACCTAACATACTAATGTAGCCTAGTCTACAAGCTGTCAAAATTTAAAATGGCCGGGCCAAAGACAACTGACAAGATTGTATTTCAGCAAATATAGCCAATAACAGCAACGTAAAAGTGCTGCGATATGGAAAATATAATAATTAAGTAAATAACTATTTCTTTTACATTTTTAACTTTGATAGAACGAGCCTTTGTATTAATTTGCGTTATCAATTGAAATTTACTTTAATTATTAAGTATTATGCACTAATATAAAATACTTTTAATTTATGTGTGGTCGCATTGCATATTTATGACGTTGTCTGATTATATGTATGACGTCGCGTTAATGACGTGCATGTGAACTTAGAGTACCTCGACTATATAAAAACTAAAACATGTATTTTCGTTCCTTTCTATTTGTTTCTTGTACATTTTATTAAAAAGTAATGCATACAAAATCAATTAGTTCATCATAAGTATCGATAACCTATACGGAAATTTCTAATAAAATTTGTCGAAATAACAGTCATATCGACTACCAACTACAACAATAAAATAAGGTTGCATATTCCTGAATATGCAACCTTATTTTTTGACATAGACTCTTCCCTAACGGTTCATCAGTGGAGTGTTGAAACATTCTGTATATTATGGCATGGGCACAATTAATTAACAGTTTGCAGTATTATAACAAATTCTTCATAAATATTTAAAATTTCTATTAAATTATTTCCTTAAATTATGAACAAAAGTGAAAAAAAAATGGTACTGTAATTCACCAATTTACATTTATTTTGATTTTTCAGTAGTGTATTCATGTAATGAGAAATAATATTAATTAAAGTTATTTAATTTATTGAGTATATTCCTTAAGTAGCAAACACGTTATAGAATATAATTTAGAAGTGGAATGACGTAAAAATCTTAATTATTTTTGAAAAGAGGTGTTTTAAGATAACAGTACGTCAATGGTAAGAATAAATTTGCTTCCGAATAGCCAACTTAATCAGTCTCTTCATCACAGTGTAGATTGTCCGTTACTTTTTTGATGATGGAAGCACATAATTAATAAGTAGCATTTTTTCAACTCTCTTTTATTTTGTTTTCATTATGGACACAATAAATTCTTACCGTAAAACTTAAATTTTTGTAGACGGTTGGCAACATTCTCTATCGCAACTTTATCCCCACCAACAAATATAAAAGAACCATTTTCGGCAACTCTATGATAACAGGCGAACGTTTCGGTTGCGCTGTTTCTAACCTATTCTAACCTTCTTGTGAACGTTTACCTCGCACCGGTTTAAATATCTATCTTTAGATTATCAATTCTCTGTGTCGATCTGATTAGATTTTTTAATATATTTCTCGTTGGTTCTTCTAATAAAATCATATTTTATTAAAATGGCTAAATCTTCATTCAAAGTGGGTAAGTTTTAATCGTTTTCGAAAGAAAAGATAATCATGATGTAGAGTGTGCATATTTTATATAGCTGACATTAAATTGGCCGATTGGGGGCGAAAAGAAATAACATTAGCTGAAAATGAGATGCCTGGACTTATGAGCCTTCGTCAAAAGTTTGGTGCAACAAAACCCCTTAAAGGGGCCCGTATTGCAGGATGTTTACATATGACAGTTCAAACTGCTGTTCTTATTGAAACATTATTAGAACTAGGAGCTGAGGTAATTTGCAATTCATATTAACTAATCTCTTTTATCATTTTAAGTACTATATTATATATAACTTATACAATGCTTGGTACACAATACTGATAATCTTTGACACTTCCAGTTAGCTAACACAAAGTGTTGTACATTGTTTGTATTCATATAGTTAAATATTTATGAAGATAATTTTCTTGGCTCTAATGAGTGTAATATAGTGAATTTTAACCTCTAAAAATACTTTTTGGATAGTCACTAATTAATTTATACATGAATTGCTATTAAAAATGTGTGCTTTACATTTAGATTCTATTTATTTAGTAAAATTCGTACCCTGTAAATATTTTTTAAATTTCGCGGACAATTTAGGTTGGTAGTTTGAATAAAAACCATGGAAGCGGTTTTTTGCACATTAGGAGATTCTCATCGCGAGAGTAAAATCTCTGGTTCCATTTTTTTGCTACAAAATATCAAATATTTTCTTTCCACTACATATCCGCTATTTAAAATATTGGCAGAAAATGTGAGAATTGGTCAGAGCTGAAAAACAGTTTTTTCCTCAAGAGAATAAAATTTTATACCGTTGTGGGTAAATTAGTGTTTTTAATATTTAATATTTATGTATATGTTGATTACAATAAGATAAACCAACATACAACGGAGTCATTATATTTATAAATGAAATACGACATATATTAGGAAACTGCTGTGAATGAAAGGAACATTTTTTAAAATGTAGATCATATGTGCAACAACCGGCCCGCTGTAAGATTTGATCCGGCCCGCGAGACATTTTGAAAAACCCAATTGAAACAAAAATATTACACTATTTACTCATACTCACTCCAAAGTATGAGTGATATGGGGTTTAAACGCGGCCCGCGAGCGTATTTGCACACTAAAGTTTGGCCCACAACATGTCAAAGGTTGCCCATACTTGATCTAGATTAATAATATTCAAGTATTCTCATATAATATTGTCCAATCAAGTAAATGTGTCAGGTCGAGCAACATTGTAATTTTATTATGTACACTCCAAAAAAAAGTTAGCGCACCGGATTCAAATATGCTGCAAACCACAGAGATTTTAATTATCAGAAAGCAAAAAATTGCAATGATTTCTTATTTAATTTATCAATTTTCATTACACAATGACATACTAAATCCATCGTGCCTTCAATTAAATTTTCGTCTGACTGATTATAATTTAGTTTTAAGGTTAATCTTATTTATTGCGAAATGTTTTAAATAAAAGACTGTATTTTTTCTAACATGATAATAAATATTCTAATTGCAAATTTTCAATAAATTAATTTCACTATGACAGTTGTCAAAGTTTGACTTTTCGAAAAAGATTACTGTTTCACATCAGTGTTCCCAAATTTAAATGAAAATCATAGGCTACTCTAAATGCAAATTTAATTGGTATGGTATGTGTACACATGCATAAAATCCGTTACATTTGACAAATATGTATGCATGTTACATTACATTAGGAATCAATCTTGTTTTAAACCATTTTCGAAATTTATTTCGTCGCAGTAGCTTCCACTCTTCGTTTTCGATTTAAATAAAACCTATTTCACCTCCAGTATGATATAATCAATTGTTGCCCTGCTATCTCCTTTTTCCCCTGAACTTTACCAGCATTTGGGCAGAGTGCAATTTTTGTGTACATAATTTTCATCAAGGCACATTACTGCCCTTCTATTTTCAATAAGCTATCATTATGGTTCATATACCACAAGTAGTTGAGGGCTAGGCTTGTAATGAAATACATTGTTTATTTTTAATATGAGATATTGTTCTTTCAGATTTACTAGTCATTGCGGTTGGCCTTTTTAACCTACTCTGCAGGAAATATGTAGTTGCTTGTATGCTTTTTTCCTCGTAGAACTTAATAATAGCCTCCAGAATAGCTAAAACATAATCTTCCAAAGATATCTGTTTAGCCATTATGAAATACTCTATAAAATATTCGTTTAAACTCGGTGATACATAATTAAAGTTACGAAATTCGTTACCTGGAATCCACGAGTACAAAATGATAAAATTAAAGGGAAATCACAAAAACGAGACTGTATGCAGCTGTCAAATTTATTTGGTCGCTCTAGAGTTTACCGATATATTAACTTATATAAGTATTATAGAAGTCACAAATCTATCATAGCATTTAATCACTTATACGAAGATAGAAAACACTTGTGTTTCTTTTTATAAAAAATCAAAACCTTTCGGGCGTTGGTTTCTGATTTTCTAGGGACTTTGATTAAAAGATATGGATTTCTACGTTAGAAAATACCAGAAACTTTGAATTCCTCAATTATTATTTATGTGTTTCACTTAAAAAATAACAAGTATGCGATGATTTCCTTTTCCATCAGTTTCAATCTACTTATTGTCATTTTTCATCAATTATAGTGACTTTCTGGTCATTCTTATCCTAAACTTTAACTTTTTTGAAAATGTGAAGCAAACTGTCGGACGTAACTTAGAAACAGCGTTTTTTAAATTGACTTTTAGATGCCTTAATTTTCTAAAAAAAGATCATTTTTAACTCAAGATCATGAATTAGCACGAGCTTTATGCACTGTTTGTAATTAAAATTGCGCAACTCCTAGATTGTTGGAACTTTATAAATACATTTCAGAAGGTTACTTTAAACGATGATATATCATATTAGGTCGTTTTGATTAATTTCCTATAGTTCACAAAAATTAGCTGTTCCGCACGCGTGCTTTCGGGAACAGGTGTTGCGATCCTATAATTGCTATGCAGATATACAAAAATGCGTGAAATGTATGCAGTAGGTCTCAGACAATCGTGAGTGATGCCTCACAGATCACACCGTGCAGGTTGTACGCAATTCTTTTCGGGAATTTGACTAGAGAGTTTAGTCCTAGTCATACCCCTATATCACAGTATTGGTACCTATGGATTGCAAATTAAGCTAAAGCATATAGAGCAGGTTTAGGCGCACCCAGAAGAACTGTCCCTCGAGAAAATTTTTTAAAGCGCTGGAGAAAGGACCAACCGAGAGTACATTTTTCGGCGGCATGCAGCACCCACGTTTGGGGTGCTATCGGTTTTGTCTCAAGGCCACCTTCGGTACTGATAAATGGCACTGAAATAGTTGCCAGTTATATACAGAAACTCTTGGAACTTCACGCACTACCTTTATATAAACCATTGTGAAGAGAATATTTCAGATAGATAATGTCCGACCTTACACAGCGCAACTACGAATTTCTTCACCGATAACAATGTAATTGATCCGTACCTTGTGAGGTCGCCTGATCACATCCGTAAAACATATATTAGGGTAACAGATGAATTGTAGTTTCAAGTCAATGTAGCGCAGTAAACAAATGCTTCAAGAAACAATATCCCGTTTAGTTATTCAATGCCCAACCGCACTATTAAATGTATTCAAGGAGGCGGTAATCCTGTTAACACAAATGAATAAAAACATTCTTTATTAACCATTTATTCTTTCTCACAGTAACAGAACACACGAAACGTATAACAGATGTAATAGACTGTGTATAAGACTTACACAGGTATGTATATGTTTTTGGGGATTATTATCCTCATCTTTCAATAATGTCCATCAGGTGGCGCATACCATACAGAAAAATTACAAAATAAACGAATTTGAAAATTTTTATTTCACAACTTACTTGCTTTCCTGATTTTTTTTTCATTTACATTTTTACGTGTAGCATAAGCATTATTTTGAAAAAATCTCATGCGTTTTTAATTGTAGATAGTGTATTTGACTAATGCCCCTTAATAACATTGAAACACTAACACTTTTATTTCTTAAAAGTAATCTATTATTCTTTGAGCAAGGCCAGGTGTTTAAGATAGTCTATTTATATATTCTAGCAACATCGATGAGATAGTTTTAATTACTTCAGATAAAATGATGTTCCTTCTGAAATTCTGAACGGAATGTAATTGTAATTGCTACTACAATAATATTTTAATAGGTCCAATGGTCTAGTTGTAATATATTCAGCACGCAAGACCACGCGGCAGCCGCTATCGCGAAACGTGGAGTACCAGTATATGCTTGGAAAGGTGAAACAGATGAAGAGTACATATGGTGTATAGAACAGACATTAGTTTTCCCGGATGGCCAACCGTTAAATCTGATATTAGATGATGGCGGCGATCTCACGAATCTTGTTCACGAAAAGTATCCGCAGTATCTGGAAAATTGTCGCGGGTTAAGTGAAGAAACAACTACAGGCGTTCACAATTTGTACAAAATGCACAGGAGTGGTAAATTAAAGGTTCCTGCAATAAACGTGAATGATTCTGTCACAAAGGTATGTCCTTATTTTTATATTAAAGAACGTAAGTTATTCTTTTTTAAATTCCAGAGTAAATTTGATAACCTGTACGGCTGTAGGGAATCTCTCATTGATGGAATTAAACGAGCTACCGATATAATGTTAGCCGGCAAAGTGTGCGTAGTAGCAGGTTACGGTGATGTCGGAAAAGGTTGCGCCCAATCACTAAGAGCTTTTGGAGGACGAGTACTAGTAACAGAGATTGATCCTATCAATGCATTACAAGCGGCAATGGAAGGTTACGAAGTTACAACTATGGAAGAAGCTTGCAAAGAAGGTCAAATTTTCGTAACGACAACAGGTTGCAAGTCCATTATACTAGGACATCATTTTATAAACATGCGCGATGACAGCATAGTATGCAATATTGGTCATTTCGATTGCGAAGTTGACGTGGATTGGCTGGAGAAGAATGCGAAAAATAAAGTTAACATCAAACCCCAAGTTGATAGATACGAATTACCAAATGGAAAGCATGTAATTATTCTAGCTGAGGGTCGTTTAGTGAATTTAGGTTGTGCCACTGGACATTCTTCCTTTGTCATGTCGAATTCCTTCACTAACCAAGTTTTAGCGCAAATAGAATTATGGACTAAGCCAGGACAGTATGCTATTGGTGTTCACATGTTGCCGAAAACGCTAGATGAAGAAGTAGCACGGCTGCATTTAGCGCATCTGAACGTCAAACTTACTACCCTAACTGAGGATCAAGCGAAATATCTGGGCGTCCCTGTGAATGGTCCATACAAACCCGATCATTATCGATATTAATGTACTTATTTCTTTTATATCATGCCAATATTCTGTATTGATTATGCATCTCATGTTTTGCTAAAATATTGAAATCGGATGATTTGTAAATATACAAAATAAAGGAGATGGCAGCATTTTAAGATTGCATTTTATTTTAAATACATATCGCACGAAACTTTTTCTATAAATTGTATGATTTAATGATTTATAGAGGCAATAGATTGGGATATATGCGCACGTATCACGTCAACTACCCAAATCAGGCTAGACTTGGAAGTGGGAATACCCTATTTTATACAAATTGATTTATTTCAAGTGAATATTATGGTGTCATAAAATTCCCTAGTTTAAAATAGACATATGTCGAGCAGATAACACTGAGTAGCAGTTGTTTGATTGTTTTACTTTGATGTCAACGCGTTAGTTTTCTTTTCGTTAAGTGGTAGCGCAATAGGTATTGACGGTTTTTGAAATGCCACTGCTCAAATATGAATAAAATGGGAGGGGGAGGGAGGGGGGGGGGAGAGTATAATCAATGGCCTAATTAAATCCCATCGAAATGTGGCCGATTAGTCAACGTAGCTTTTGCGTTGCGGCGTATTACCGGTCGGAATCAGTCACTGAAGTACAACGACTGTTTCGGCGTGAATATAATGTTTGCAGGCATGCTAAAAGTCTTTCCTCGATAATAGAAGTGGAGGAAATGAATATGTTGGTTCAGTAAAAACTGCGTACATCACAGGACGTAGAACAAGTACGCAGAACAAGTACGCCAAGCTGTAATAAGAAGCACAACCCGTTCAGCAAAGCCTTAAGCAGTTGCATTGAACATTACACGAAGAAGATTGGCTCGAATTTTACATGAGGATTGCATCCGTATGAAATCGAAGTAGTTCATAAAATTCTACCCCAAGATTTAACCCAAATGTTTTAAATAATTTAATAATGTGACGAGACGCATTTCCACATATTGAAGTCTGTAAATAGGAACAATTTTCGGTATTGGACTGCCGAACAACCTCAAATTCACGAACTTGTGGCTGTATTCGGAATACTAGGACCGTACAGTGACTGTAATTTGTCAACAGTATTTAGAATTGCTCGAAACTTTTCTACTTACTGAATTGTAAAGATTTGTGGTAGAACACGACTTGTGGTTCTAGAAAGATGGAGCAACAAGCTATACAGCGCGAATTTACATGGCTGCTCTAAGACACATGTTTCCTGAACGATTTATATCGGAACATGGTCAATATCGATTGCGCCACCCTTTATTACAGATTTGGCATATTTATTGTTATGTAATCTTCATGTTTCTTCTTGTCTGATACGTATGTGAATTACTATACGAAAGAGAGTTAGTACGTAGGGTACAAAAGCTATTATAAAAAAAATTAGAGGAATACATAGTTCACATCTAAAATGCCTAGAGAAACAATACCTAACATAATATTGCTACTAAATACAGTTACTCATAGTATTAGTGAAATCATTCACGAGAAAGACAATGCGAGGAGTCAAAAAAACGCTAACACACGGACATGTTTCTGCCTACCCAACATCATTAGCGGGGTTTCGAGCGTTTTTTGCTTAACACATTGCCATTTCCCCTCTGCTACTATCACCATGTCCAACCTTATAGCTTTAGTGATTATTCTTGACGCTAACTAGGAAGAAAAGAATAAAACTCTGCCGGTACTAACAAGCAGGTAGTTTCGCAACCTTTTTCCCGAACAACACATGGATTGCTAAACCAGAGAAAACGCGCATAAACAGTGCATAGGGCAACTGTACATATTAATGATTTTTCAGGCTTACCATGACGTATCAGCAATCCATGTTCCTCGGGGGAAAAGTTTGGAAACTATCCGCTTGTTTTGGTTGTTTGAAACGGAATTTGACGTTAGTTAACGCCAAGAATACTCACTTGAGCGGTAAGGTTAGATATGGTGATAGTAGAAGAGACGGAATTGCAATATGTTGAGAAAATTGCACGAAACGACGCTGATTATACGCGTAGGAAGAAACATGTTCCTGTGTTGGCGTTTTTCGTTTCCTCACATTGTCTTTCTCGTGAATGATTTCACCAATTCCATGAGTAGCTGCAATTAGCAGCATTATTATGTAAGTAGAGAAATAGTTATCCAAAAACAAGTTTCATTTTTCAACAGTCTCTATTTACATCAATATATTTATCGTATTGTTTTATCAATGCCCCAACGCTTGCTGCATAAAAGTGTTTGGGTTGCCGTCTGCATCACGTGCATACCTCTTATTGAACATCGTTATCACCCTCGAAATCTTTGCTGCCAAGATGCTTTTTAAGCGGACTAAACAGATGGGCTTGGGGCTAGGCCGGGGCTGTTCAAGAAGTTCCCACTCTAATTCTGCAATTGTCGTCTGTCAGGTGGACCGAATGCGGCCTGGCATTATCATGATGCAGCAATATTCCTATCGTCATTTTACCACTACCTGCATACGCATACGGGAACTGCCACTTAAGTATCATAAAGCTGGATTGTGTTGACACCTAACGACAGATAGGGAAATAGCTCATTGCTATTTTCAGCTTTCCCATAGCAATTTGTAACTTATTTAACGACTTTCCGTCGTATTTCTCATTGTATAAAGTAATTATTTTTTGGAAATAAAGATCTTGTCTAGGGCAAAATCCCAATAGCTATTTGTTTTTTTTTTTTATTTTTAATAATCACATCGGTGTAATAAAGAAGGGATTAGCGGGTATAAAGTAACTAAAACACTGCTTCTATGTTGCACACTTAGATGAGTTAAATAGTTTATTTGTATCCTTTTTATATTATACAAAGAAAAAGGAAACAAGTGCTTATTAAACTTAAGGAAAATATTTATTTTATTAGCGATATTTAAAATATAATTTACTCCAATGTAAATAAACTTAAGCTATGCTATTTTAAAAACTAGAAAATAATCACGTACAACGTACACGTGTAGTTGGTAGGGTTTGAATAACTTAACCATTGTACGCCTTTTACATACATGTCTTACAGACGTATTTTTCTCTCGAAAAAACATATCTAAGTACATAAAAATACAACTGATTGAAATATTAAAAGTACATACATCACCAATAATATTGAACGTGTACGCGTTTTACAAACGAAAGTCTAAATAATATTAGATAGAAATTAGGCGTAAGACTTTACGATCATACAAGGCAATAGTGGCCGGAGTGTTCGATCAAGCAAGTTGTCCTCTACGCGATTGGCTTCTCTTCGTGGATTGTCGGGCTCGTCGCAACGGATCCGGATCTAGATCTTAGATTGTCGTCTAGACTCTGCTGGGAACCGGAACGAGAAACCGTAGTACCAACCTTTGTCTGAAAACGAGACTACATATCGAACATGCATATTAATCTAGCCAATTCTACGTAAAGCAGTGTGCTAACAGTATCTCTAAAGAATTGTAGAAGACTGTTTAACTCTAATAAAGCGGTGTAATACGTACTTTACTCTATAATACAAAAAACATAAAGTAGTGCAAAAGGCGTAAGACAAAATATTTAGTCGTTCCTAACATTTAATATAAATGGATCACTTTCAGTAATTTCCGTAATGTTGAAATTATTATTTTCTGGGTTTGCTTCAAAATCGCTTCTTATTGTTTGATGTTCAGTAGTAAACTTTTTTAAGTCACAAAAAGAAAATTATCATGGAAAAATAAAACGGCGAAAAGTTTTTAAAATAGTTTTTCATTCAAGAAGTTACTTTGAAATTTAGAATTCATTTTTGGTAATATTAGATAATGCTTTGTTATCAACCTATATTTCTAGGAAAGAAATACTTGTTATCTTGATAGAAGCAACAGGTACTTCAATATTCGAAGAACAAAGGTATACCTCACGATCCACAACCTTTTAAAAATTAGCGAAAACAGTTTAATCCAGGTAAACATTATGAAGTTAATGAACTATTACAAAAAAAAAGGTTATGAAATGTTTCGTCTGTCTGGATATCATTCTGGATTTGGTGTTCTCGAAACGATGTGGGCTTATGCTAAAGGGCAATACAATAAGCACATGGGCAGGGATGGCTACGCAGATGAGAAAGTTGGCTTAATGCTCACACAAACAAAATGTGTAGTTCACATTGAGAACATTATTAGAACTAGGCATAAACAAGAAAAAAATATTCGACATCATGACGTAATGACACCTGAACTAATCAACGCAATAAATTATGAATTTGACTCAAGTTATAATGAATGAGAATATTTAAAATTAATTTAAATATGTTTACCTATACTTAAAACACTTGAACTACTGTTTTACTTGACTTTTTCGTTTATATAAAATTATATATATTTAAATGATTTGCATTATTTTGCTTTAAAAAGTATTGTACTGTGGAATTTTATCGGTATTTATATTTATGACATGCCTTCGGCATATTGATATGATAACTTTGTTCAAGCAACCACTTTCGTGATGGTTTGTGTATTAACAGTCGGTGTACATACGCAGGCCGAGTTTTACTTGGTTTGCAAACGATTTGATCAAGTTTGCTGACAGAAAGTATATTTGTTAGTTTGAACAGGGAGTATTGACTCATAAAAATTATACTGGCCATCTAGCGTAATTAAAACCTCTGAATAAAAGCACCACAGGCAAACTTATCTATAAAAATTAAAGGAAACAAAAGAAAAAAAAATAGATTTTGGAAAGAAATTAATTAATAGAGGAAAAACGGAAGTAACATTACTTCAATATTGTAAATAAATTTTATTAAATTGAAGTAAATTTTATTTTCGGAAGAGATATTATATTATTATTATTATATACAGACATAATCTGGGGTCAAATGACGATTGCAAGGACTGTGTGGATGTACAATTCACAGGTATAGCAGTAAACTCCACTCACACAAATAAATTAATTATGCGGAACGCAGCGTTTCGGGAGCACGTGGGCTCCCATTGTCAACCGTGTTACCGACTAAAAGTAAAAACTGTATCACACATGCAAATTATTTTCTACGCAGGCTCTAAAATTTCTAACCATATGACTATTTACAATCTACTATCTATAATAATAATCCATTCTGGACAAACCGGATTATTATAATCGCGTCAACACTATGTTAGCGTCAGGACCGTACAGAGAATTAAAGAAAACCCCCCTACCGTCAATGATTAGGATCACTAAAGATACTATTAAGGACTGTCCCAACTTAATCAATAATAACCTGAAATTCAAAATAACAAGTTCAAACCCTACAATTCCAAAAATGTATTGTCTTCCAAAAATCCACAAACCAGGCAATTCCATGAGACCTATAGTATCCGGCATTGATTCTCCAACATACAAATTGTCCAAATGGCTAGTGAATGAATATAAGAACTTGCCCCATAAAGTAGATAACCTATGTGTAGAAAACTCCGTAGATTTTGTAAATAAAATTGAAAATATTGAATTAAAAGATGGGGAAGTCCTTGTATCATTCGACGTTTGTTCACTTTTCCCAAGCGTACCAATTCCAGAAACGATGGAGTATTTGGTTGAATTTTGAAATTAAATAACGTAGATGATGTGAAAACCGCGGAATATAAAAGGTTAACTAAATTATGCATGTCACAAAATTGTTTTCAAATAGGCGGAAAATGGTTCGAACAGGTGGAAGGCACGGCGATGGGTAATCCTTTATCGCCTTTTATTGCGAACCTTTTCATGAGCAAATTTGAAACAAACCTGAAAAAGAAACCAAATATTTCCCGAGAATTTGGCTTAGGTACGTAGATGATATTTTCGCTGTGTTTGACACCAACAAAAGGAAACATACAAGATTTTCTAGCAGAACTGAACTCAAAATTTACCACGATTAAGTTTACCATTGAAGAAGAAGTGAACAATCGCCTTCCGTTTCTAGATACTCTAGTCATACGCAATAATAATAAATTAGAAATAGACATCTACAGAAAAGAAACTAATTCCAACAGATTCATCACGTTTGATTCGCACCATTGCGAACAACAAAAATGTCCGCGATTAGTTTTCTGGTCAATAGACTCGTAAGATTTCCGCTAAACAAGAGCAGGTATGACAAAGAATTAAAATATATCAAAGATGTAGCGAGGTACAATGGTTTCTCTTCTATGGATGTCGACCGTATTTTAAGGAAGGTCCAATACAAACAACACATCAGAAATTCCACGACTTTGACATCAACAAACACCGGTAACAAGAAATTTATAACCCTTCCTTTTCACCCAACAGTAAAAGGGTTAAGTAAAATTTTCCGACAACTAAACATGAACGTGTCTTTTGTGTCAAAAACAACTTAAAGAATCTCTTAGGGAATCCTAAAGATAAACCGGAGATGATAAAAAGGTCTGGAATATACCAAATCGCATGCAATGATTGTGAGAAAGTTTATATTGGACAAACAAAAAGGAGTATCGAAACGAGGTTCAAAGAACTATCAAGCGTAGCAGAGCATATGGTAAAATCCGGACATAAGATTGATTTAAAAAATCTGACACTACTTAAAAACGTGAACTCGTATAGAGAATTAGACGCGTACGAAACGGTATATATGAAAAAGAACGGAAACTTATTGAACAGAGAACCACCCCCAATTGCACACTCGAGTTTGATGGATTTATTACCATAGACCCTGTTAAATGATACGGTTCGCTTTCGGTCCATCCTTCCCCGTAAAAGGCATGAGGCCACCTAGTAGATTGTAAATAGTCATATGGTTAGAAATTTTAGAGCCTGCGTAGAAAATAATTTGCATGTGTGATACAGTTTTTACTTTTAGTCGGTAACACGGTTGACAATGGGAGCCCACGTGCTCCCGAAACGCTGCGTTCCGCATAATTAATTTATTTGTGTGAGTGGAGTTTACTGCTATACCTGTGAATAATCTGGGGTGTGTTCGAAATGTGTGTCGGTACAGAAGTGCGCTCTTAACATTCAAAAAGTATAGGTCACACAAAGGGTAGCACACCACCGCACTGCGTTCAAGATATTTGTTCCAGGAAGCATTCCTTCGCAACCAAGTTTAAAGTTGGTCGTCTTTCTGCAGGCATGCGCTAGATCTGCATGTTTCAAAAAGAGATCCATCTCTGTTATTTAATGTGTATATTTTATATATTTACCTGGAACTATTTTCATACGAAAGTAACTTACATAATATAACGATAATATTTTCGCACAAATTAGAGCAATTGGAAGATGGCAATATTATTGATGTACTCCATAAATTAAATGTACCCTTTGCTAGTAAGAAATCCAAGATTGATGAGTTAACGTCTACTATGGACGAGTATTTCGTAGGGCTTGAGGGAAGTGAGAAATGTTGAAAAAATCATTGTATCTATGCAATCGCATAAACGTATGAATACACCCTCGTATTGTTAAATTTAATACAAAAGTAGTGTGGCAAAGTGTAGGAAAAGATTATATGTTACATCTACCAATACTGACTTCCCCATTCGTGCGAAATATGCTGATAAACGAAGAAACGCCAGTAAAAAAAAACGAACACAATTACCTTTACATTTTCATAAGCTGAACCTACTTTCTCCTCAAATGATTTAAACGAATCTGAATGCCTCATCTGCCCAATTTTGGTTGAGATGTTTCCCGCTAAGCCACCGATCACTGAAGTGGTCTTCTGGTAGCTGTAATTAAAGAATGTTTTACTCTCTTTATTTAAGATTTTACGAAGGGCGTATCAAAAAAAAGGTTGAAGTGAGCATTCATTTTTTTACCTTATTATCAGTTAAAATTACTTATCTCTATTTCTTAAGAGGGAACATAATTTTTATATTTATAAATAATAAGTAAAAGAACTAAAATAGAAATATCGCCTTTAGCTGATTCTAAAGTATAAACTATAAAAATAATGCAGTGTATATATATAGAAAACATTCAATCATAGGAAAAAGGGGTACACAACATGGACAAACTAACATTAATTATTATTGCGAGTATACCTTAGTTTTGAATGACCCTTGTATGTATGTAATACGATCAAACCATAAGTCTGAGATCAAATTGTAATTCATGCATTAAGTAATATATACTTACATCGGTGCATCGGTAACGGCCTTAGTAACCTGACCTACTTTAGTTTCCACCGTTTGGTAACTAAATAAAAATAACTTCTATTAGACAGGCACATGCTAGGAGAAACGAGATTGAAAATAGATGTAATTAAATACTTAAAAAATGTTTTTCATGTTGTTGAAAAATAAATCTAATAATGGAGGAGATACAACTTTAATTAAGGCATAGAAAATTTCATAAAATACACAGCTTCCACGCTGCTACACTGTAACCAGACCTAGTCATGCACAAAAGAATTTAAATTATAACGAGAAAAGAACTCAACTTTCTACATTTATTTACCGGTATACCTCAGCAGTAATTCAACTCATAACATACAAAAGTTATTAAAATGTTAAACATAGACACTAATCTAAGCAATTACGATTGAAATAACAGTATTGTTTAATTACTACAGATGTGAAAGTAAAACGTAAAAATCTACAAAAAATTCAAACCGCAATCGTAGACTGAGAAACAATGTAGATGATATAAGAAACTATGACATTACCAAGTTTGCGTTCATGCAATAAATTCGAATGAAATCCATCTACAGCGGATTTCACACTAAACGAACACAAGAAACAAAACACAATTTTTTTGTATCAATTATAATTAATAATTAGCAGTATAGACGCTGTATGGTTGCTAAATGTATACAAACAACAATAAAACCCTAAAGACTGCTGTTAGTAGTTTTGCACCCTCTTTTGAATCGAATTTGTTCGAAAGATATTTGTAATCAAACTTAAAGCAATACAACGCAGGATTAATTAGGGAACTTTTAGTATTCCAGTAGAGTTGAGGTCAGTGGCGATTTCATCTATGGTTTGCAGGTTCGCGTAACCATCAAAAATAATAATAGAAAAATATATTTAATTTTACATTTTTAAAATTATAGATGGTTAATTTATATTCTGTCACAGAATAAATCAACTATGTATTTATAATGTAGTCTTGTATATAGTATTTCCTTTTGGTTTCTAAACAAGTAACGTAATTTGATATTTGGTTTGATGTTAAATAAATGTTGCAGAGCAATACATGTACACGGCTAACGAACTTTGTCAAAAGTCTTGGGATGCTTGTGTCTCGGGTGTGACCCAATATAGTACAACAACGTTGCAGCGTCAGTGCAACTTAAGAGGTCGTACGTGTTTATATGTGTAGTAACTTCATAATTTGAAGAGAGTGCGTTACGTTATATAAGGTAATAATAATGAGTTCAGTGCAAAAATAAAGCAGCTTGGCAGTCCTATTCTGAATTTAAATCTGCACAATCTGAAACAATCGAATGGAGTAAAACGCGAACTTTCAATACTATTTAATTCGGATATTTACAATAAACATTTGGGAATTTGTGGCTGATACATAAAGAATGCACCATTCCTCTTGTTTACTATTTAAAGGCGAAGAACTATGAACGAAAACGGGTTTGAATGACTTAAATTATTTAAGCGATCGAATTAAGAATCACTCTTTATCATATGAAAAATGTAGTCTAATTTTCGCTTTTTGAAGATGCTAATATTGCTGCTCAAATGGACAGTGCATACCGAAGAAATACAGCATGGCTCAACGAGAAAGTGTAGCAGAATCGATATGTATTGAGGGCACGATAAATCAATTTTGTCCTCTAACCCAGGTGTTTTTCGTGAGCTGGTTACGTTGCTTACGTACACTGCTGCGCGCATCAGTTAAATTTAGTTAACTGCTGCCTTTGCCAACACTAATGTCTGTATGTTCTTTGCAAATTTGTACCTTTTTTTTAATAATTCTTAAGGAATTGCAATATTGGACGAAATAGCTGAAAAAGCGGTTGGCTAGTCCGGGCCTAACATGATGGAATTTTAATTCCAGAATAGTTGGCACTTTGTTTGAACACAAGGAATATATATAAACAATGCGAAGAATTTTGAATGAAAGTAAAACTGTAAGCATCACTACTATCAATCAAGCTTCAAATTATATTACACTTCTTGCTAATAAAAGTTTTATTTTCTGGTTAAATCTATTTTACAAGATAGTGCCTCAAGTAGACATAACACATGTAACATTGTACACTAGAGAAGTTGATCTCTATATTCTTAATAAATCTATTATCATTTGAAACTCAGTTAGCTTAAATCAGAAATTATATTAGAGTGAGAGTGGGACATCAACTACAAAGCCACTTAAGATCGATGGAGACGAATATCCCCGAGAAGGAAAGGAGGTTTGTGGTATTATTCTTTGGCAGGACAAAGATGCTTAGCTTTACTGAACACTTAACTGCAACTTCTTTATTTTATGCTGATACATTTAATTATTACAGCCTCCATTTTCCTGAAAATGTCTTTCAGGAAACAGTTAAGTCTTACCCATACCTTGATGAATGAAAAGTCGGTATTGAATTAAGCGTAAACGGAAGATTTTAAATCAATTTCGGGGTTGCTTTCATTTTGCGACATCATTTCACAAAACAGTGAAGTAAATGTGACTTTTAGTGAGACTTTAAAATTTTCCAATAGCATCAGCTGAAGCAGAACGCTGTTTCTTCACTTTGAAAAGAATAAAAATCTTCTTAAGAAATAACATGCCACAAGAAAGACTTTCTGCATTGGCGATGCTTTCTCAAGAAGAGAATTTTATCGAAAGTGTTCCAGATTTTAATCAAACAGTTATAGACAAATTTGCTACTACCAAAGATCGTCGCATGGATTTCATATTTCAATAAAATTAGGCTATTACTGAGTTTTAAAAGTCTTCTTCTTATTTATTTATAAGTTCCCTAGCAAAAATAATTTTTAGTAAAACATACGTAGTCACCTACCGTAAAAGATATTAGTATTTACAAAATTTGCAACCGCCACACTTTTAAGCATGAGTCGCTGACCAAGACAGTTTTCTTTTTGTTAAAATTCAAATTTAATAGCAAGCCATTGATCAGTTACTTGTACTCGAACAAATATAAGCATGTAGTCTACTTAGAAGGTATTAGTGCAGTTGAAAAATCATTTAAAAATGTAATAAAAACATTTGGCCCTTGTGCAACATCCCTTTATAATTCTAATTGATCAGGACATTAATCCTAAAGATTATTAACAAATGTTTTTTTAATAAGCCATGTTGTGAGAGTGGAAAACTTTATTTTCATTAAAAAGTTCTTTACTCCTATTATCTTTTGAAGCACCTTCGACATAACAGATAGTACCGGCCTGTAATTTGACGTTTCATTAACATCACCCTTAACCAGCGTCACTATTGCAATTTTATACACTCGGGAAAATTCCGTATATTATAGACTACGTTATCCAAAGATTAAACTATAAAACTGCGTGAATTCTTTAATATGTTGCTGCTAATTGCAATGTGTTTGTTGAACTTGGAGGCTTTAGATTATTAATTGCATTGTATACTCCTAATTTAGTAATAGTATCCATATATACGCTGTTTGCCACGTTAGTATCCATACCAGAGAGCTGTCATTACAAGTAAATGCAGAAACGAATTCATATGTAATATTCAAGAAATGTTGAGTAAAACAGTTGGCGATATTTAATGGGCACATATTATAACGTTATAATTTACGATTATTTCTTTAATAACATGCTCATCGCCGTCTGCTACATGTAAATTATTATTTATTATTTGCTAGACTGCATTTATATTTTTAATTGTTGTCACTTTTGGTACCTAAAATTTTTTTCTATAATTCTTTGTTAATAACGTTTTATACGATTTATAAATATCGATTATTCACAATTTTCTTTAGCGTTATCTGATTACTACTTTTAAAGAAAATGCAATATTACAGTATATTCACTTCAAAGTCTTCTTCGGTAGTAAGTTTCCAAACTTAAAATATTCAAAAACATTGAATAATTAGCAGCATTAAAGAGATGAGAATGTTCTTTACTTGAAGTGTTAAGTAGCTGTTTTTAAATGTTACTTTAAACAAAAGAGCAGAATGGACAGACATACCATTATCAATTGCATCACATTTCACTTCATTAAATAAAGATATCTAATCAATCCAAATACATCGCGTGCTTCTGAGCGAACCGTTATATTAAACGCATTTAATAAATTTGCTAGACTAAACTTTCTTCAAAATTGGTCCAGTAATTAATATTAAAATTAGGTCGCTCAAGTACTTACACCTGCTGTTTGGTTGGATAGCCCAGTGGTAATGTTCAGAGGAACAAGGCCGATCCTCTGCAGCATTCATTCTTTCTGTTTTCATAGATACAAGTAGGAATAAAAAATCGTATTTTCGAGACAGACAATAAAAGTGAAGTAAAACATGCTTCAATGAATGACTACAAAAAGCACAAATAAATTAGGCAGAAATTGGTTAATATAGAAAACTAATCAAACGTGGTTCTATTATTTCTATCGTAACATTTTCATATTTAACGTAGTCGTTTCCGTATTCATACGAGGTACTGTATGTATGCTAAAAAGTTAAAAATTTTCTACTACTTCCAAAACTGCTTTTGTTTATGAGATTAAAATGATAAGTGCACATAATAAACCAAAAAGTGTGATACAGTTATCCAACTCCAATTTTATCCTCAACAGTACACGTTACTCATCTAAACAAATGAGATAAGGTTCTATTAGACTTTTATGTTTCATATCAAGAGAGTTCAATTTACACCCGTAGTTATTTACACAATTGCCTAACGGAATCTTTTTATCTTAATATATACCTGAAATGAATTATCTAGCGTAACTTATTTTTCATAAGCTATAGTTTTAAACGTTTAAAGTAAGTATAAGTTGAATGTACAATCAATCAAGGAAATTCAGTATAATTTGGAAATGTGATTTAAGAATCGACATATCACGTATTTGGTGTCTAACGAAATTAATTTAAATGCAATGACCTTAGTTCAAGATAAATTATGAACCTTAAAAAATATTCCATTGTGCAAAAAGATTATTTACTATTTAACGGCGATAATATGCCGATGCCGTTATAATTTCGTATTTTACGACCATATTATGCACGAATACTTACGCTTCCTACGCAAAAATTAATAAATTGCTCGCTGAAAACAGGTCAGACGCTGAAGTAATACGGATCGTAACTAGGATTAATCAAACGGAATTACGTCGGAAATTCAGATTAAGTTTTATCGCTTCTTAATCATAAATCAAAACGCGTTCGCAACAAAGGAAAACTAAGAAATTGTGCTCTGAAGCGATATCAAATTCAAATGTTATTAGTAATTGGCGTAGAGTTTCACTTTTCACCTTTCTCTTGCGGATAACATATAAATACGTACATGTATGTAGATATGAAAGTGATTTATAAAAATACAATACACCACTAACTAGAAAGGTTAAGCTGTAAGAAAAGATAATTTTGTTGTCGAATTCTTGCTGAAGTTATACGTTTTATGCAAGTTACAATATGCGTAAGTCTGCAATAATAAATTGTCCATTGCTCGACTTGAGGGCTATAAATTCACCTCATATTGTCAAATAAATAAGTCAATGTCGCCAATCAAAACTATAGAAAAATTTTAGTACACAAATTATACAGACTATCATCGTTATTTTTAAAGTTTATATAATTCACGATGCTATCTCTTAAACAAAACGTTTTTTATAAAAATTATTTATATAACGCTGACTGTTGACAACATCTGACACACAAGCTGGCCGTTACTATGTTATCGATTGTCTTACGATTAAACCACAGGGACCGTGTTATTCAAGTTTTTATATTTTTATAATTTTAAACTTTTTTCTTTAGTGTATTTCTTTCCCTATGTTTTCTAAGTTGTTATTTGCATATAACTTTGCGGAATAAATGTATTCCTTGGATAGTAAGTGTTATTTTAAGCGTTTCCGATTTAAATTCACTTGATTTTTATCTGTGGCGACATTTGAAATGGTTATTTTATGATGGAGATGAAATTAATAGTTAAGGTTCGCAAATCAAGGTTCCCGAATTGGGGAAAAACATGACTTGAAGTATTTATGAGGTATAATTTACAATCAACGTAATACATATCGAGAAATACTTTCCCAGTAAATATTAAAGTTCCGAATGTGTGACTAAACAGCGTATGTTTCCACTGTTGTTTCCTTGTTCGCAGTAGTGAATAAATATTTTTATATAACGAAAGCAACTGTTCAATATGTAAACGAACGAAAATAATATGAGTAAACTGATGTTCTTTACGAGATGGTTAAGTTTTTCCTCCTTTAAGTATGTCTGTAATAAATGTCTTTATTTGTACGGTGCACGGTATTACAGGAATATTATCCGCTTCTCTACACGCCCGTGTTCTGGCATTGGCTTTGCGAAGCTTATTAATAACGTGTAAGAATTGCAACATATTGAAGTTGCAGTCGCAATGGCCGATAATGAGATTAGCACTATGAGAGTGAGATAGAAGTAGAACGAGTAAGTATTTTGATGAGACTGATATTGCATTGACAAATTGACACATACTGCTCAGCGAGCATCTGACTCCAATTTCTTGCGTGGCTATTACTTTATCCGCCTTCTGATTTTAATGCAAGTCAAGTAGTGCTCCTAAAATTTTACAACCGAATGAACGTATGTAATTTGTTAGCTACTATGAAATCTCTGTAACTTTTCCTTTCCAAGCCAGTTTTGCTTAGTATATGGCGCCAATGGGTACTTTACGTTAATAACTATAACAGTCTGAATAAACGTAGTCAATTTATTTTTTATGCACTTCGCTAAAAATATTATGACAAGATTCTGTATAAATTAATGTTTTTTGTACTTTTCACTTCCATCTAGTTGGAGATTCTATTTATAAAAGGCACCTTAAATATATGACTTACAGTTAGTACAACATTCACACCCAATACCTTAAGATTTGCATTAATATAAGTAACAAAGTTATACATAATTATTAGAAATTCCCTATGACTTTAGTACAAAAGCAGTCACAAATTAAAAATGATTTCTGGTAAGATACAAAAAAATCCCATACAGAAATTTAAGTTGTCGCTTGGTCACAAACCGCTCATATGCAACGTTTACAGCTTGTTGAGTAAACCCTTATTTTTTTCAAAGGTCTCTAACTGGTTAGGTACGATTGCATGAACATTTTGGTATATGCATCCCTTATTTACCTTAATTTTTGTTATCAGTGCCTCTTTCATAGAATTCTTTTTGAGTACCTTGCAAAAATAAAAATAGTTAGAAATAAAATAAGAGAAGATTCGCAAAGGCAGAAACAAATGCAGTAGAACAATCAATTCTGTATCAAATCGTTCTTAAACAAAGTTAGTATCGAATATAAAAGAAAAATGCTTCCAATGATCATGTAACACACGGAAAGTCCTTTATCAGTGAGAAACGTCAAAAATACCGAATAAACTTTGGTAAAAACTATTAAAGATTTTGGAGCGAACAACGAGTCTAAAAGAAAACACATATTAGCGTCGGAATGTGTGAAAAAGAAGAAAATTAACGATATAAACAATAAATAACTGAGTTTGAATATTCTGAAAGAAAAAGAAAACCCTAATTTATAAAACCTGAGAATGTTGTAAAATTTTTACTTTTATCAAGCCAGCGATCCCAAGAATATTGTAAGTACTGTAAACGAATGGTTATTTGACCATCGTCCAAATCAGGTGAAAACACCTATTTTACTCTTCAATTCGAATATGACAGAAAATCTTTGGAGTGCATTAAATAGCTCTATCGTATTTCAGATAAGAGTGTCTTGGAGAAAGAACTGTCAACATCATAAGTGTAATCGATACTTAATTGATTAGATGTTGAAAAATATTTGTTTTAGTTTATGTACGCGACAGTAGTAACTTAGACACTCTAATGAATTTTTTTTTGTTTACAATTGAAGTTAATTTGTAATTCTTCTGATGTTAAAATAAGAAGAAATATTGAAATAATTACGCACCGTTACTTGTTTATTAGGCCGAATTCTAGTTATATAAAATTATTACATACGCAATGCTATTATGACTGAGTCACTATCTCAATTACAATTTCTTAAACAACATTCTCCTTTTATCGAAAAATTCGTAAAATCTACCAACTCGAATACCGAATGAATAAAAATTAATATCCTGCCTGAAGGATATCTTGGTTTCCGCGATTTAGGTCAAGTAGGTACTGTTTCATCACTCGAAAGAGCGCCATATGATCTTTTCACGAATCTCTACAAGATTTTAAAAGCGACTAAATCTGTAGAAACACAGAAGAGGAAGTTAAAAAATATCGAACGGTCCTTTTTTATAAGGACTAAGTAAAAAAAAGATAATACAGTTTTGTATGGAAGAACTTACACGTTACTTTCTTTTACGTTCTTTATGCCCTGGTTAACGTCCTCTGTAAGTTCTTTCCAGACTGTTATGCCCAAGTTGCGCTTCAATTCCGAACTACGTCTTATTTTCGCCGAAAGTACCGCACGTAACGTGGCTATGTCCTCCTCGATAACCGTTAATTCGGCCTTCCATTCTTCCTCTTGCTTGCGTTTTTCCTCCAAAGTCAAGTGGGATAGATCGGCCGTTGGAGGTAATTGATCGCCAGCTGCCATGGCGTCTTCTAAAAGCAAGAAAAGAAATTAAAAAAAACCTTCGAAAACGGCGCAGGGCTATTGGATAATCGTGGTGGATATATAAGGCTAATAATCCATTTTATGTGCACTAGTAATATTCAGTAAAACGAAAACAGTTTCTTTTTAGACAAGTTTTTATACGAAGGATAACAAAGATTTTCGACACAGAAACTTTAGAAAATGCAAATTACAAAATTTATTAGACCAAACTCCCACTATTAGACTAATACAACATTAATTTTCTTTATGTACATTGCTATAAATTTGGTATAAACAAGTTTTAAACAGTTACAGATAGTACTAAAATTAATTTAAATTTAGCAGATTAATTTGCTCGATCTGATATGTATAACTTCATAAACAATAGTTGTTTCTTCTAAAGATCTAATTTAAGATTATAGAGAAATTTATAAAACAGCAATTAAAAATGCACACGTCTGGAATTAAATTAAAAACTTAATATCTGCCATAGTATACACACGATAGCCTCGTGTTGATAGGGCAGTATTTTCCTTTGGAGTGTCTTTTAGTATCTTTATAAGTACGTACAATTGTACTTGTTTTTTAAAGTAAACTTAAAATTATTAGTTTTTACTGTTCTTTTCTTGAAGTTTGAGTTCACTGTGTAGACGCACTCACTTCTAACTTCTGCGTGACACAATACAACGTATTATTCAGACTGCCTCAATGAATTTCCTGGAACTTTCAGTCTATTCGATACGTTTCTCGATAAAGATCAGGTAGTTTTAGACTAGGCAAGAACAGAGTGGAGTAGATTCCAGAAAAGACGATACTATTCAATTATATATACGACTACCAATGCTAGATTTAGTTAGTTCTGATTCAATAATAGATTAAAGATAACCTTTAGTAGTGCTGAAATATTGTTCAGAATAAATTGGTGATTTTGAAGCCGGATTGTTTTATTTGAAGATACAACGGAGTACATGTATCTCGGTGCATGTAAATATCTTATTTAATAGTAAAACGCCAGATTCTTAAATATATCGGCAAATGAATGAATATTGCAATATTGCAAACAACTATAATTGTCCAACAATTATTAAGGAGTTCTTTGATAATTCTATTTCAGAAGTATGGACGTGATTCCTACACAACTAGACTTCTTAGTTTCATGATGTAATCACGGGAATCGAAGGCGACAGAAGCTGTTTTAGAATATTTCAGCCCTAAAAATAAATTGAAACATCCTCTGGATGAGTCATTTTTGCCACTAAAAGTGAGAGAATGTTTTTCTCCACTGAATAGTCATGGATAGAGCAATACGAGAAATTTCAGTACTAAAGTACAACTATTTTATTCTAATTGTGTCATATTTGAATAAAACGAAATGAAGCTTTTTGAATAGATAAACTTAAGAGGTGAAACTAACTGGAAACACGTTTCTCATTGAATGGAGATGAAGTCCTTGATGCAGTCGGAACAATGAAGAAAAGAGTAGGGAAGATCGGTGGGTTTAACTCTTCAAGTGTCTAGGTATAGATAATTTCAATTTAATTACCTTGCAAATGTTCTGTGCGTTTCTGTTCTGTTTCTGTACCAGTGCCACTATTGAACGACCATTTGCAATCGTTAATAATTTCTGGAGTCTCACACTAGGGCTTCCAGTGTGGAGGTAGTGATGTAAATGTATACAAATTTTGAGCAAATATTTCATGTTCCTTAGAGTAAACTAACTATACTTTATTCCAAAAAGAGAGACAAAATTCTGAGCAGACCCCCAGTCCAAATTACAACCTATAAATTTGTGAAATTAATTTTACGCGGTAAACGTAAATTTAAAGATCTGTCTGAAGTATAAAATCTGTACTAAATAAAATTGTATTTCTCAGAGATAAATCTATAATTAAGACAACAGAATGGTAAATGTGGTAATTACAACACATGAAAGTAATTAAATTTATTACATATTTAACATATTTCATTTATTTGTTGGAAAAAAAGTTCAAACATAATACATGCCATTATATAATTGCCTGATTTTCAGCGTTATTCAAGTGATTTGTTTTCTCTCGTTTCTTTGGAGGAAAATATACTCCTGTACTTCTAGCAGTGCTGGTGCTATGTTCTGCATCCATAATTGAAAGGACAAACTACAGAATTTTGATTTCAGTACAACTAAAGTTCTCTGTATTTGCATATTACTTGCATAATCCATTAATTTTCAAATCAAAGCTCTGAGAACTAATCTATACCGAAAAATAGCTAAAGTAACATAATACGAGGGGGACCTGAAATGTTTCCAGAATTGGCAAGAGATGGCGCACGAAGGTTGAAGTGAAAATTTCAAACGTCTACTGTCAATAGTTGTTGTTTAAGAGTGTGTTTTGTCAGGCGGTTTCGCAAAAATGGATAAAATCGAATTTCGTGCAGTGATGACTGGGAAGACGGCCAAGGAAGTTCGAAATATTTTGCTAGAGGTTTATGGCGGATGTACTCCACCATTTTCGACCACCAGCTTCTGGGTAAGCGAGTTCAAATGCGGCCTCACAAGTACAAGTGACGAACCTTTCCGAGGCTTGAAGAGACTGGAGTACCGTTTGAAAAAGTGTATTGATCTTCGAGGAGACTACATCGAAAAATAACCCATGCCGTGTTTTTCTTGTCGATTCCGGAAACATTTCAGGTCGCCCTCGTAATTATGAATAAAACTATCGAAACGCAAAGGATATCATAATCTTAGACAATTTATAATATTATATTTAATGAATGTTGTACGGTTGGATTTAGCCTTGCTAGCAACCAATAAGAAATAACTACTACTTGGTTCTGTTCAGAAACTTGTCTCTCTCATTTTGGAATATATTACAGTCGTAATCAATGTTAATTTCTAATAAGTACATAAAGTCAAAATCAGAAGGAGATAGTGCATATCCCAGTACATCAATGGAAAAATTTTAATGGAATTTAAATATATTCATTTGTTATTGTCTAGAAGTTCGAATATTTTTTATATCTCAAGTTTTCGTAATGCCCAAGTATGTATTACTTAATTAAAAAAATGAATGACTAACACGTATTTGGCATTTCATATAGTCTGGATAATGTTTCATTACAAAATGTTTAATTCACAAACAAAAATTTATATACTTCTTATATAAAAAATACGGTCCACTTAATATAACGTAACATTTAAGTTTACAAATTGATGGCTAACGACTATGATGAATAATAAACAAAATATTGAGTTGCCAAATTTAAAATAACGAAACATAAAAGAATTCTAAGCCGTTATTATTACGAAATATTTTTTACAACGCTAAGGAATTACCTGTAACTTGCTTCGCACAAGATACAATCACCACAGCTAGAGGCTTTGAAAGAATATACAAGACACCTTTAAAATATTCACTTCTTTAGGTATTTATACTTAAAAAGAACGTGTTTGGAGACAACGACGTGTAATTTCGCACAATATCTTATCTAATAAATGATATGTTATTCATGATTTATCTACTAAACCTTCGATTCATTTAGTTATTATTATTGAATTAGCTATTAAAAGGTAACAGGTCTGGTAAGTAGGAAAATATAAATCGCAATAGTACGTTTGAAAGTAAACTGTAGTAAGCTTTAAGTGTAAAAGACGGCAATGTGAACGAAAAACAAAAAATCATTATTTACCATAAAATACTCCACATGTCTCAAATCCGTCTTTTTAAATTGTTATAAGTAATTGCTACTACTGAAAAAATAGTTTGATTTGTTTGATTTTGTTATATACTCTTATAGACAACATATTCATAAAAATAAACGTAAAATTTGCGAGTCCAATAAGTAAAACTTCCCTGTCTGATCATTACGGACAAAAAACACACTTTGGACTTCTAGTAGAACAACCAAAGGTTGAAAAACTCCTTTGGCGGATGTTATCGAACAAGGAGATCACCTCAATACGAGCTCAATTAGAGCAAGTTGATTGGGGTTTTCTATTACAAAAATACCCAAAAAGTACACTCATTTACTGGTATCTACTCTGACACAACTTTATGAAACTACATATCCAGAAAAAACAAAGTTTAAGCAACCAAATGAGGAAAGCATATTTTGATTAACTAATGAGATTAAAAGTAAATGTCATTTCAAACGTCAGTTGTATGAAGCTATGATTAGTAAAAGGATTTCAAAAGATTATTACAAAGGTTACTGCAGATACCTTCATTCAATCATACTCCAAAAGAAAAAAGAACACAAACTATATTATCTCAAAACAAAATTAAGGCTACCTGGAAGTTATTTGATATGATATCTGGACGAAATATTTGGAAAAATATTGACAAAAATATGTGATCATCATAAGCAGACCGCTGATGAAATTGTGAATAGTTATTACATAAATATGGGTAATCACAATACTCAGGGCAGTGGAACTGCGGGCGGTGTTTCTAGGAATGATAGCTCTATTGTACTGTATAACATGGACGCTGTAGAAGTCTTTAATATAATCGTTAAAAGATACTTTATCACTTGGACCAGATAGATTACCAAGGAAACTAATAGAGTTGCGCAGATATACTCTCTACTCCAATTGCGAAATTGATTAATCTTTCCTTCGAAACGGGTATATATCGGGATCATTTAAGACAGCTACTATAACACAGATTATTAGAATGGTCAAGAAACAAACATTGAGAATTATAGACCCATTGAATTAGTATCTATTATAGCGAAAGTAACTGAAAAAGCAATTTTATCAAGATTAATATCGTTCAGAACATCTTGTGATATTGTAACGCCATTTCAGAACGCACATACACAAGGAAGATCAAGCACAAGGGCTATTTGCATAGCCATCACTAAAATAACACAAGCAATGTCTGAAAAAAATGAGATAGCCGGAGTTTTCCTTGACCTATCTAAAGCACTCGACAGCGTAGACCATAAGATTTTATTTGAGTAACTGGAAAGAATGACTTTCAGAGCGATAGTACATACCATACCTTACTGAAATCTTACTTAACAAACAGAATGCAGTGCGTGCAAGTAAATTCTAACGGAGAAAGATACCAATCACGTTGGCTACAAAATTAAAAAGGCATCTTGCAAGGTTCAATATTAGGAGCATTTCTGTTGTCGTCTTACCATGCGTATGTAGGATCACGGCTATCATATGGTATAATCTTCCGGGAAAACTCCGTGAATGCTAACAGGACCTTCATCCTTCAGAAATTCTCCCTTAGAAACATGTTCAATTTGAAGAAAAGGGAGTCGTTGCCGAGTACGAAACGAGTCATATTTATAACACTCGAGAATGCTAAAGAGCGACTGCGTTTGCCGCAAACAAAATATGTACGTGAGCATAAGGGTGTAGTGACACAAATATTAAAAATTTATAATGGCATACCTTGTGAGTACAAACAATATAATCTAAAATATTTTAAGAGATATTTAAAAGAAACACTTATTTAGATGTTTGTATAGACGAAATGATTTCTTTTTATCTACGTAAATATTAAAATACTTTTTATGTTTGTTTTCTGAATTGTTAATACTAGTTAATTTGGATATATATATTCCCCATTATTTGTACATAACCAGTACCCATGTTGATGGACGCATTTCATACAATAGTATTATGAAATAAAGAGTTATTATTATTATAAATTTTACCTTTAACATTACCCATTTAGTAATTAGGTAGACATGTAGTTGATAATAAAATAATACTTAAATTCAATATTAATTTATTTGTGGAAAACTTGCAATGTCAAAACCAATTACTCATTGCATTTACATTGAGAAAAAAAATAGAAAGTTCAATGAAACAATATAAATGGTGAGTTGCTTGAACTTACCGACGTTTCCATTGCTAATTTCCAAATATTTGCGAAAATTACTATCTTTAGGTAATCTAGCTAGGTAAGGTTTGGTAAGATCGCTATACGTCACACGAACTTGCTTTTTGAAGTTTTTCCGAAAAAATGCCCTAATAATTGCGTTTGCCCGTTTAACGTTAAAGAATTCCGTCTCGACATTGACCGATTCATCGTTACCATTAATACTGCCAAGACTATTGAAATTTATATCATCAAAATCAAGTTGACGAAGATCAAACAGTTCCAGTTCATTTTCTAACACATCGTTCTCGTCTAAATATTCAACATCGTCAAGATCGTCCAGACTGGGAGTCGAGGTTGCCACCTGAGGATTGAAATAAGGGTCTTCGATATAGTCGAGACTGCTTTGCTCTTCTTCGCCACCGCTAGCGTTCATTATACACAAAACAAACTCACAGACAAAATCACATATCGCTTAATACTGACGTGTAAACCTTTCAGAATAGTAATGTTTAATAATTAAAATAGAACAGCTGTCATGTTTCTTACGCTACCTAAGAAGCGCTTTTCGCACTGCATAGCTTTCTCCAGAATACTTTCAAAGCATATGCAACAGTCAATACACGTAAAAACAGTTATAAGAATAATTGTTAACAACAAAGCCGATTAATGATTGTAAATGTAGCAAAAAGGATAAGTGGGCGTACGATAGTATTTGTGAAAGTCGCAACGCGGTTAAGATGGAAAAAGAATATAGAATTTGTACAATTTATGCACAATGTATACAATTCTGGGAAAAATCAGCCAAAACATGTTGAGAAATAATGCATACCTGTTGTTGGGCTCACGTTGTTCATCTCCGCGTGAATAATTTTCTTGTCCGTTACTTAAATCAACGACAACTGGGAAAGGTAAAGTTGCTAATTTTTGTTTACTAAGCTTTTGACATTCAATCCACACACAATACAAATTAATGAAGTCGTTGACAGTAGAACCTTGCCCACCATCTCCGACAGTGAATTTTATATCTTCAATTTGGTAATGTCAATATCCGTAAAATTTACTAAAACGACATCTGTAGTGGAGCTGTTCTTTTTGATTCCCGTTAACAGATGGCGCTTGTTTACCAATAGTCGTATCAAAAGCTAAACTATTTTAAATAATAATCAACAGGTATTTCATATAATTATGTAGTTGCATATTTTACTGGTGCAATGAAAATTTATTTCTTATTCACTGACGCAAAATACCTGAATAAAAATAGGAGCGAACATTGAAGATTGTCTTAATCAGGTGAATTGAAAAGACAGTACTTACGAATTACGAATAGAATTAAATCAGAAACTAATTTTAAGAGTAGTATTTTTAGATTCTTTTTTAACTAAATAGAAATGATCAAACTAAAACGTCTCTATGCGATTATTACTAAGTTATCGTTGACCTATATACAATTTACGCAAAAAAATAAATAAATAAATATATAAAAAATAAACAACCCAAAGGGAAATTGCTTATATTTACCGTATTATTAAAGGTCAACGTTAAGGAAAGTGAATAAAACTAAATTGTTTTCACGTTAATTTATTATTTACACATAGCTATTATATTTAAATAATACTCATAACATATCTTAGTTAACATAAATAATTCTTTTCTCATTTAAGTATATTTGGCGGTAAAATTATATATTACATCAATTATGTACAAAATATTATATACAGTAACATTTGGCAGTGCATCATTATATGTAATAAATTAGAGAAACTAATACTTTTCGTTCTACAAATCTATAAACTTTATAAAAATACATCACTATATTATGTAGTTAAATAAAATGACTCAAGGAAGTGTATGCAAGCTATTTGCATTTTGTACCATAGTGTTTCGGAGTTTTGTATATGTGTATTAGTAATAGGAACATTAGTATTTGGGCATTCTTTTTGATTCATCTTCACTCTATTTCAAGCCACTGGACATGAATTTAAGGAAACATTAGTTAATTCCTCCATATCCATCCAATCGACGTAATTTTCACCAATTTTGACATTTCGTATGCATCCTTTAAAGTTTTCTTTTATCTTCAACGTACCAGCTGGAGCTATATCTATTCGCAAAGTAGACGGAATCAGTGTGAAGGGTGGTTATATTTCACACTAATATACTTACCAGGTAATCCTCCAATGTATAAGGGATCTTCAATCTCGTCTACGAAACCCATTTCCGATATGACCCAACTTTTACTAACACCATCTACGTTAACTGTTAACTCCGTAGAAAATAATGCCGTGACATTATGCCATTTGTTATCACATAAGGCATATGCAGAATGGAAATTGGTCACATTAGAAACGATACCATTCCCCATATCAACCGACATTACCACTGCACCATTCTGCAATTCTAGGGACAATGCTGGACTATTACTTACAGTAGAGACGCTCATCAGGATACCGTTTTGTTCTTTTGTTCTAAATTCAAATTTTAATTCTAAAGAATTAGATATTTTGAAGTCCCTTTCTGTAAAAGCAATGTAAATAAATAAAGTAGTTTATATAAGAGATCATTCACTTACTGTAAACGACGAAAGCATCTCCTCTAAAGTATGAACCTTTTTCTATATGCGAAAAACAAAGACCTATATTATGATGCTGCAAGAAGCTTTGAGGTGCTTGGTTTATCTTCAATTCCTTTATGCAACCTTTGAATGGCACCAATTTGGATATCTAATATGTAACATTAGATATGAAAAATCATATATTTACTAACATTGTTTTAGGTTTAAAGTTTTTTAACTCACCAACTGCTTAGGTAGCTTTTGTTGTAAATTGTGAGGAATACCTCCTATAAAAACATCTCCGGAAACTCTATTTTGAGGAATTTTCTTTGGCTTCTCCTTTCTTCCATCCACAATAATAGCCACTTTTCTTTTACGTCTCTTCGCTTTACTTTCTATAACCAATCTATGCCATTCACCATCGTCTAATCTCTTTGACGCATTGATCGATTTCTTCCTTTTGCCAGAAATGTGTAAAGAAACTAGACCTTCTTTCAGTTCTATTAAATTATAGTGCTTGGCATCGCTCTAAGGTAATTGTGTTATATAAATAAATGTGAGATCAATCATGAAAAATTGTGATTATATTTAGAATTTTGGACTTATAAATTAGATTTGGTTTTATGCACTGTTATTAGTGACAATTTAGTCTTCAGTATAGCATTTCTTTTGGTCAATTTCGTCAGCGACTTTAATCGAGGTAATGGTTGTTTGAAAATCAATTTTGATTTTGGGTAGCGTGAGGTTAAATTTCCGAATATCACCAAATGCGATTTTACGTGATCATTGAGTTAAAACAAGAGCTTTTGTTCTCAGCGTCAATTTTTGTTGCAGATTCTGCACTAGCCTTAATCATTCAAGTAAAACTCACTAAGGGCCAGTACATTTTGCTAAAGGCTATAAAAGACATCAGGCATATAATCTTTTCTTTCCATAAAAACGTGCAAGAGACTTATTCAAAGCGATTGTACATTGAATGAACAAATGGCATTCCACAAACTAACATTATATACCAAATCAGGATGTGATGAGGTAGTGTAATGGCAACAATTGCATTGTAAAAAAATGTTAATCGATAATAAAAAAATAACATCGAAGAACAAATTGCCAAATCGCAAGCAATTAGTGAGTAGGAACTTTGAAGAAATATTGTCAATTAAAATATTGAACATATTGTACGAAAATGTAGAAATATAGAAAAAAACAGCTCCAAACATAAGCAAATAAAATGAAAGATGTAATAAAATTTATTTGTTCTCGGAGACCGATCATCGCGAAGATTTGTTACCTACCGCAATAAATGATATTGCACAGATATTAGTGACGTTACTTAGAAATGCATTTTATTTTCATTCATAGTACGAGGGCGAATTGAGATGTTTCCGGAATCGGCAAGAGATGGCGCACGAAGGTTGAAGTGGATTCTTGGTCGGCAAGAGCAACCTTTTTTATGACAACTATCAAAATTTCAGACGTCTACTATCAATAGTTGTTGTTTAAGAGTGTGTTTTGTGTAGCAGTTCAAGCGGTTTCGCTAAAAATTATAAAACCGAATTTCGTGCAGTGATAAAACACTTCTGGATGGTTGGGGAAACGGCCATGGAAATTCGAAATATTTTGCTAGAGGTTCATGGCGGATGTAGTCCATCATTTTCGATCATAACCTTCTGGGTGAGCGAGTTCAAACGTGGCTGCACAAGCATAAGTGACGAACCATGTAGTGGGCGTCCAAAAACTGCTACCAACGATGAAATGGTCGTCAAGATTCATGATGTCGTATTAGCCGATCGCCGATTGAAGCTAAAAGCGATAGCAGAAACAACAGGCATCTCAGAAGAACGCGTTGGCCATATCCTACACGAAATTTTGGGTATGGAAAAGCTTTTGGCGCGATGCATAAAGTGTTTGCTAGCACTGGAGGGAAAACGAAATCAGGTACCCCGTCGGAGGCGTATCTGACCAATATCCACCGCAATCCAAGGGATTTCTTCATGCGTGGATGAGACTTGGATCCACCACTACATACCGGAGACCAGGGAACAGTCGAAGCAGTGAACTTTTCCGGGCGTATCGGCTCAGGAGAATGCAAAGACCGTTCCATCCGCCGGAAAGGTCATGACGACTATTTTTTGGGACTCCCAAGATGTGATCCTCATCGACTATTTGCGCAAGGGAAAGACGATCACGGGGCAATGCTACAGCGATTTATTGACCCGATTCGATGCAGTAATGAAGGAGAAAGGGTCTCGTTTCCAGCGGAAAAATGAGCTTTTCCACCACGACAATGCTCTGGTTCATTCATCTCGCATCGTCGTGTCCAAATTGAATAAGTTGCACCATGAACTAGTATCTCATCCTGCATATTCACCGGACCTAGCCCTCAGCGACTTTTACCTATTTCCAAACCTGAAGAAAATCACTGGGAGGAAAGAGATTTGCTTCAAATGAGGTCATCTCTGCTACAGATGGCTATTTTGCACCCCGGTATGTCCTATTTTTCCAACGACTTGAAGAGACTGGAGCACCGTTTGAAAAAGTGTATTGATCTTCGAGGAGACTACATCGAAAAATAAAAATAACAAAACCGCACTAACACCGTGTCTTTCTTGTCGATTCCGGAAAGATTTCAGATCGCCCTCGTAGCACAATTGTATAACCATAGTATGAAACACAAAAAATACGTTTAAATTGCGAGTAATTCCAAACCTATGACCTGCAGTGTAGGTATACCGCTTTATTAGAAATTCACTTACTTGTGAGTATAAAAGAATTCCATTTTTAGAAAACGTTCTAAAAACTAACTCTACGCTAAAATCTTCTTTCCAGAATTGCTCTTTCAAATAATATTTTACATAACTTTCGGGCGTATCGCCGAATTGAGCTGCATCGAGTTCTAAGGAATTATTTGTACTTCGATCACAACCGTCTATACTTTGTTGATCTTTAGGATTATCATTTTCCGTTATTACACCCGATCTTAAATCTCCACTCACCACCGAGTTTCTAACTTCAGCGTTATAGCGTTTCGGTTTACTGCGTCCAATTTTAACTTTTTCAAAAGAATCTATTGTATCCGCGTTGAATTTCATTAACGTGCTGAAAGAACAAAATTATAAACGAAAAAGGGATATGTTTGCATTATAACTTACTTGTCGATAAATATATCGCTTATTTCTCCATTAAAGTAATGTTTTGTGTTTGTCGCGTCGGTATCATTCCCAATGAATATAGTTTCAGATTCTTCGAACGATTCTAACACTATTTCGCGTTTTTCTGCCTTCACTCCATCGATTTTTAGGATATAGTCTTGAGATTTCTTTACTAATTCGATCATATGGTATTTATCGTCGTTAATTCTAAGTTTTGATGTCAACGATTTTGTCTTTACTTTTACGCTGATGTAACCATCTTCCATCACAAATTTTGTTAAATTCCCTATCTTCATGATAGGGGAGTTGCTATCAGCTGTTCTAATGAGAAAAATTATAGACGTATTGGCGAATTTAAAGTTTTGCGGTTTCAGCTTTAAATAACCCACACCTTCAAACCATGCCTTCCTGAACTCCAACTATAATATAAACGCGTAATTGAGAAATTATTGTAGTATGTGTATTTAGAAGAAAATACTTACAGGTTTGTTGGTTAAAACCACACCATACTGATGCTGCTTCGTGTTGGTTTCGTGTAGTGATATAAAGTTAGTCAATTTGAAGTTTTCCATGTCACCTAGGAAAGATTGATGGGTATGCAAAGTATCAGTAGTACCATTATATTCCACAAAATAGTCTGGGGATACGCCTCCAACGTAAAGATACGTTTTTTTCACTTTAAGAAGTTGCGCTTTGGAAATTTTTCTACTTCCTTGCATTACGTCTTTGTCCACTGTTAGTTTAGAAGTCTCATTCTTTTCCTTGGACTCAAAGTATTTCACCAAATTTACATAATGTTTTTTACCGTCGTTGTATTTCTTTGAAGTTTTTAATTCCAGAGGAATTTCCTCACCTCCATTGTAGTGCACCTCATACTTAATATAGCCATCGTGCAGTGTTAAAGCCAAATATGATCCCTGTAAGTGAGCATACAGTTTAACAATGTTTTAAACTGACATTAAATTTGAATATTTTTTCTGATATTTTTTTCATTTCCCTTTTCCGAGTTTAACACTCTACTTCAATTTTTCTTACAAACCGAATGTATTTTTTTCTCGTTTTGATAGTAATATAGTATATATAGGATCACTCATGAAAATTTGATAGACATCTCTTTAGATGGATACGAAGTCTCCTACTTCAAATACAACACCTGACATGTGATGGATTCTTCCTGTTACATCTAATGAATTCCAACTTTGAGAAAACATTTTTTTAAATATGATGACAGATCTACAGTTTGTTTTAAATATTTGTTAGGTACCGGTCACCTAACTCAATTTTGAGATATTTATTAAAAACGCGAGGACCTACTTCTTGCCATAGATACATTTCAAATAATTTTATATTGAACGTTTCGAAAGTCGAGTTCAACATGAAGTATTTAATATAAAGAATTTATTTTTTAATTATAACCCCCATCTTTGACTGTTTCTACATATTCTACTTGAGAAAATAAAAATAAAACATATATTACTTTTTATACCTAATTTCATTCATTTTCGCGTTATTTCAATAAAATCAACAATTTATTACCAATAAACAAGCGAAATTGATAAAGTAGGGTTTATTTTGTTTAAGGGAACGAGAACTGAACATTATGACAATGAGGTATCGTTTGTGCCTATGTCGAAGTATACTAATTGTGGCACAGTATAGCAACGAATATGTTTTAAATTTATTTTACATTCATGGTGAATGTCAAAAGATAATTGCCTGAACTTGCAGACTCTATAATGAACGGCATCCTCGTTTGGCAAAAAATGAAAAGAGCCTTGAAACAATTGAAGTAAATTCTAAAAAAATTGTTTATGAAGATTTGGTTTTTACATTTTTGTACACAAATTTTAACGTATCTGAAATTTAATTCTATTTAATGGGCAATGAATTTGTTGTTAAAACAACTACTTATCTCAAAACTAGAATTGCGAGATAAGGTTTCATTTCGTTGGAATTAAATGTTGAACGTTTCAAGTAATCATTAAATATTTCTTCTAATTCAGTTCACAGTGAATTCAAATGCCTTTCATTATTCAAAGTCTCATTTGAAAGTAGGAACCAATTTTCTTTACTGAATAGTTGATGTAAAAGTTTGAAAATATATTTGCTAATCACTGCGGTATTCTTTCGACAGTATTCAGTTTAACATTTTATATTGAGTACAGTAGGGCAAATCATAATCATTTTTAAAATTCGAATATTTAGGTCTTTAAATGCGTACTCAATATCTACCTGTAGCTAACATGTTCTTTCAGTAATTTATAGCTACTAAAAACCTCTGAATTATACTAATTAATCCAGCGGAATGAGCTTCTACCTCCGGAACTACTACGGAAGATCCTTTTTTGTAAAGAATTAATTACTTATCGATTTTATTATTGAGTGTAACCTTTCACGGCCACTGACTATTGCAGAATTCCAAGCGTTGTTGTACTTTTGAGGTTTAGTTGATCATAATGTCAGTTCTTCAGAAGTTTTCTATAGATTAGTATCGTTGTCTGGTACTATGTTCTATCTTATCATTATAATTAGGAGATTAGAAGTACAGTCAACTATTTCAACGCCTGCTTGGCTTTTCTTGAGAAAATGGAAAGTGAAAGTAAAAAATCAGGAACGCTATTCAAATTTTGCATGAAAGAGTATCTAAAGAAAGAAAAAAAGATAATAAAGATTTTATTTTTTCTTAGCGTATACAACTCCTGACATAAGACTTCATAAATTCAAGAACAGCTTCAATCCATTATATTTGCAAGATAGTGTATTAATTTAATTACATACCGATGGAGTGTGTGGAGCCAGGAACAGCAAAGCATTCTCGTCAAAGGTCGTGAACCAAAAATTAACATCAAATTTGTATGGAGCTAAATCTTTACCCTCTTTTATCATAGAAAATCCCTCTCCGTTAAATCGATAAACTGGTGTTGAGTCACTGCCAGTAATAGATCTGGAACATTAATATTAATGGAAACAATCGGTAGTGGGTGTAATCAATAAAATTAAATTATTTTCAGTTATTTTTTGTTGAATCTGTATTAAGAATTTTTATTCAAATAAATGTCGACTATGGGGATCTACTGCTTACACAGTGTCAACTGTAATCTTACCTGCTGCATCCCTCGCATTGGCCAGTCTGTTCAAACTTCCAAAGTCCGATTTTGTTGCCGTTAAATGTGATGTCATGAATACACCCCGGTAGACCTCTTACATCGGAACCAGTGCCAACATAAATAAGATTTGTAGGATTGATATTAAATCTTGTATTTCCATGCTTTAGATGTACATTTTTTGATTCACCGTTAACAGTCATTCTGAGCATGGTGTAAAATCTAAAATACCAAAAGGAAAGTTATGGCTATTAATAATGAACTTTTTACGCACTAACCTTTCCACATTAACAGTGACGTTGTCTCCTAAAAATTCCATCTCTAATCTTTGAGGTTCCTTTTGCAATTTTATAACAAACGTAATCCTATTTTTAGAGACAAGTAATTGTATGAAATGGTCATCATTATTTGGTAAGTGGAACATCGAATATGATTTTTCTAGACGCTTGGGATTTAGGGAAAACTTCATTTTCAGGAGTGTAATAAGAGATGGTTCCAGATTATTGATTTTGTATGTCCTTGTACAACTTTGTCCAGACATAGATACGCGAATCTGAAAACAATATGAATTATTTATCCGCTCCAAAAGTTATCGCCAAGTAATCTTACGCCATCCGCCAATCCCTTTGCTTTCAAAATTCTAGCTTTTAATTCTTCCAATTTGCGTGTGATGTTGTTGCTTTCGAAATTAAACGTTTCTTTCGATTCGTCAAATTTAAAATCCGTAAATTTCTTAAGCATGTCTTGGAGGTGAGTTCTTGTATCGTTGATTTTTTTCTTTATTTCAGCGGTCTCTAAACAAGTGAATTTAATTGTCAATGTATTATAAAATGAAAAGTACAGCATCTGTTTGGAAAATTTGTAGAGAATAACAAGAGTATTATAGTCTAAAGAAACCAAATTTGTTGCAATCTGATTCATTTCTGGGACCACTTGCATAAATACCAATTTTGATATGTCTATAGTAACAGTCTAGACTGTTCTGATATATGGCTTAGATGGCTTTTACACATAACAATAAAACGTCTGTGTTTTATTTTCTAATTGAATGAATTCAGATTCTTAATAGATCCTTTGGTCGCCCAAATGTCCTTATTCCATCAATACTGGATAGTCCAACAAGATAACGCCGTTATTTATACTTTAAAACGGACAACGAATTGCTTTCTTAAAAGGCAAATCAAGCAGCTCGCTCACTGGATCTGAATCCTATTTGAAAATCTGTGAGGAATATTCGCAAGAAGAGTATTATAAGGGCTAATAATAAATAATAAAATAGCGTCAGTGAACTTCAATTTGTGACAAGGAGGTGCTGGAGTCAGATTCCTATTTTAACGCTGCCCAAATTGGCAGACAGTATGAAGCCACGAATTTTTGAAGTTATTTTAAATTAGTGATCCAACATCCAATACTAAATTCAGGGAAAATTAATAAAGGGTCTAATAATGCTTTTTAATGTTATTTATTTTCCTTTTCAAATGGCTTTCTTTGTAATTTGTGCAAAGCTGCCTTCGTTATTCATACTGCAATATACGTTAAATCTGTAAGTTATATTATTTTCAATGCTGGTTAGTAGACAACTGATAAAAAGCAAAAACATTTGTACAATAAATGCTAGAGAAAATTTAAGCTTTATTAATGGATCAACTTGCATATTTTCAAAGGCTTTAAAAGATGATTCAATTTGTAATACAAGACTTTTAATAAAATATGATCGTAAAATCAATAATAGAAAGTTTTTAGAAAATTCTACACATACATTAATACATTAGTTTATGTTTTAGTACTTGTGCTTGTATTTCCTTAGTTCTTCTCCTTCTGCATTTTCGTTTTCTCCATACTTTGGTTCTTCTTAAAGAAACAATTGTATCACCGAAACTTATTGTATAATTAACAGAAACATCGTTAATCAAGGCACTGGCGTAAAGAGAAACCTTCTGCGTAAACAATAACAAATCCAAATATATTTCAGAGAAATGAAAAAATAATTGTAATACCAGAATCACAATACGTCTTAGATGATACCCGCTTAGCACGATATCACTTTGAATATTTGTGACCAGGTTTCTGAGAATTCCGGTAGTTGTTTCATAGATAACAATAAAAACTCTCAATTACATTTTTTAATTGTTATATTTACTGTAGTAAATAACAGAATGCATTCAAGTTTACTTTGGAAAAGGGAGACAGAGTAGCAGACGTTACAAAAAGATAAATTCATTTACAATTAGGACAATAAAAGAAAATGAAGATGAAATAATGACAAGACATTGGAAGATAAAGACAAATTGTAATTTGTTGCTTTGTTTTGGTTCAAATACTGGAAATACACCGGATATTCTGATTAAAAAATATGAAACTTCAATTTTCTACTACAACGCATTAACTGCACATTAATCGGCGTTAAAATACCAATTGCCTGCTAATTTAACCTATATTAGCATCCATAGTAATAGAGAATTTAAGTCAAGAGCGTTTAATTTGGATCATCCTGGGTGCTTACCATTCGGCGATGTAACTTTCTGAAGCCGTTGCGCTTCTTTCTTAAGTTGATACTGGATGCGAACATCCATTTCGTCAGCTAGTTTGTAGGTCTCCTTCATTTTCTGCGATTTTTCCATGGCATCCATTATCAATGTGTGAACATCTGCTACATCATATTCGTTTAACATTTGATTGATTAAAATATTCAATTTGCGATCTTTGATTCCGTTATCCCAATTTCTGTCCTTAATTCCGATCAGACGGTTTTGAATCGCTGCCATCTTGGCTTCTATTTCTGGAAGTTATTAGAACTGCATTTAATAAGAAACGTATATTTGGTGCGCCTAGTAATATAATTTACCTGGCGATCGAAGATTCAATATATTGCCTATTCGACTTTGTAACTGCGATGCGTTCGCAGACATCATATATACTTTATCGTACAGCGAATCCATACCAGTAGGTTCGACTTCTTCTCGAAGTTTCTTTAAGATTGCGTTTGCTTCTGAAGCAGTCTCGTTCGCTTGTTGCAATAAGGTAGCAATCGTTGCATACGCTTCGCTTGCCTTTTCCGCATTTACTTGTTTGTCCTTTTTCTCTAGAATTCTGAAATCAAATGTTTAAAAAAATCATTCTTCAATTGTGGTTTGCAAAAATACACTTACTTTTCCACGTATTGTACTTTCTCAACCAATGTTTTTGTATGGTTTTTAGCGTCATGTAATTTTATTTTTAGCTGCTGAATATGCTCCTCTATTTTTTGTTTATTACGTTTTAATTCCCCCACTATATCGTCAAAAAGTTCGTCCATGATCTTCGTCATTATTTGGTCAATATCTTTTAGTACCTTCTTCGTTTTTGTAATGTTATCGTTGGTCACTTTAAGTTCCATATTAATTGATAGGCTCTTATTTAATGCGAGTGGCAATTTGTTTGTCAATATTTGAAGAGCTTTTTCATTTCTTGCATTTTTTTCATTGGCTTTATTTATTGTTGAATTTGTCGTTAGCAATAGTTTTGACGCTGAACTAAGGAATTCATTTATTTCATTCAATTTGTGATGGAGGTCTGCTAAATGGGTAGTTCTATTAATATTATGTTTTATGATTGCATCTAAAACCTTTTGCACGGACATACAGGCATGAATAACTGAATCTTCGTCAATGCTTTGGACTTTTTTGCTTTGCTGTTTCATATATTTCAAAATTGTTTTTCCTTCATTTACTGCCTCTCTAGTCGAAATGTGACTTTTTCCGAAATTATTTAGATTTTCTATATATTCTTCTATGTCGCGTTTACTGTTCTTGATATCGGAGAGGGTATTGAGAGTTTGATTATGGTCATTATTAATTTTTCCAACTAACACGTCAAGTTTCAATTTTGTCATATCAAAATCGCTTTGGATCTTGTTCACGTTATTAAGGTGTTTGCCCAAGTTCGCGCGGTTAATTATATTTTTTGCTTGATCTACAGCCGTTGCATAAATGTCGACTTGTACCGCAAGATCGGTATACTGATCTTCGAATAACCTAAGTTGTTTCCATGGAGGTTCTATTTGATTGTGTAAGAGATGACTAGTATTTCCATAGAGGAATAAATCCATTTCATTTAATTGATCAAGAAGTCCCTGCGTGCAATTGTCGCATGCTACAAAATATATTTGGTGTGCTTTACTTTCATTTTGGACAATCGGGAGGCAGGTACTTACGTATGCAAAAGTTATGTTCCAAAACGTGCCTCGGTTCTTGGCACATTGAACATTTTCTTCCTGTTATACCATTTCTACAAAAACATTGACCAGTCGAATCACAACCGCGTCTTATAATTCCTCCAGGATTGCAATCGCAAGGCCGACAGCTGCCCCCTGGTTGTAGGGGATTCCCGTAGTAATCTTCTGCGCACTTTTCACATTTCCGTCCTTCATATCCTACGAAGACAAGATCATAGGTATTTAATTTTTGGATTAGTATTGCTTAAGTATTTACCTGGTTTACAACGGCATGTGCCTTTCATGATATCGCAGCTTGTTGCGAAATTTCGATCTGTGTTTGGGCAAGGACATGGACGGCATCTTTCGGCCGGAGTGCCGTAAAATCCTTCGGCGCATTTTTCACATCTATGTCCAGCTGTGTTTTCGGTACAATTCTAAAACAATCGGATACCTTTAGTCAGTCGAAGATTGCTTAAAATTTATTTAGATTTAGTTCGCACCTGACATCTGCAAGTTTCGCTGTCGCAGGTCCTCGATCGACCGTTACATTCGCAAGGGACCGAACGACCAACGACGTTATCGATACTAATTCTGCCAAAAATTGGCGGACGCCCATTATCGTAGTAGTTTCTTTTTTTACAATAACCCGGGCTGGGAGTCTGACATGACGACGAAGTGTATTGGCTTGGGCATTCGCATTTTTCAATTCCGGTTACAGGTTTGTATATGTTTAATCGCGTTTTAACTTCAGTAGCGGTGTCTAACGTCACCGAAACTAACCTGAAACATAAGAAAGATATTTAATTGTTTGTTTGTCTAAGCAGTATACCGTTATAATTATAAAAACTCTATTCTATAAAAATACTATTTCAACTTTTCAACTTCGAAGAAGCCTTTTCTACTATTCGCATTACTTAAGCCATTTTTTTGTCTCTAAAGAAAGGCTTTTAATCTGATGTCACATCACACTCTAAGATGATGGAAGATAACAGGTTTCGGCAAGAAGATGTAACGTTTATGAGATAGATATAACATTACTGAGAGGAGAACTACCGCATAAGCAATTATTCGTGTACACTGCTTTATAGATATCATTTTAATAACAATGGAATAATGAGCGATCAAATTACATGTCTTTCATGTACAACAGCTTTTATTGCAACCGGACAATCGGTAGTATAGACACAGTGGTGTCCTATCTGGACAAACAATACTGAATTAGTTCAACAACTTCAAAACGAGAGGAACCGTTAGACCTGGAGAGGAAGGCGCTAAGACTGCAAGAACATCAAAGAGGATTAAAAAAATTTGATAAGCAACGAAAGTTAGCCGTCGTCGTGCTTTATACTATATAACTCATAACTAACTCATATAGGCCAGTTCTCTAAATCATAGCGGTATATCAATTGAATGGAAAACACTATGTATGACCATTTTCATTTTTAGGGGGCTGCAAACAAACAAAATTGTCGATATTGGCGGAAAATGATCCACGAAAAGTCTATTAAAGGCCCGTACATAGTGAAGGTGTATGTGTATGGTGTGAAATAGCCAAATAATAATTGTATCCTACTTCTGTCGAGAAAACGGCTGCACTGTAACAGTCAATTTGCAGCACTACTACAAGAAATTTTTGACGCCTAAATTGAGAAGATCGGATCGTCTTCGATAGGGTTGGGTTTGAACAGGATATCCCATCCTGTGGCTATTTGCCACTATCTTTCAGATTTATAAGGGAGCATTTTCCAGGTTACTTCATTGCATTCCAGGGCATATAGAGTGCTCCCTTTGATCACCGGATCCTTGACCGCGCGATTATTTCTAATAGGGCTATTTGAAAGTTGAAACTCCTAAAGAAAATCCAGAATCTCTTGAGGCTTTTGAAGAAGTTATAACTCGAGAAATTCGAGTGATCCTATGTACTATACTTGAATGGACTATGGACAATTTTTCTATCCACCTCCAACAGATAACTTGTATATAAGCAGTCGCCACTTGGATCACGCCATTTTGTCTGGTTTTTGCTTCAAAATAGTATTACGCTTGTAATCTTTTGAAAAAATAAAAATTCAAATATTTGTTCAAAAACATTTGCGTTAGAGTGTTTTTAAAAACGTAACACTTCCCCGTGGGACCCTGTATGTCAGAACTATTTTCGGCTAATGGAAATCTTCAACTAGAAAAGTCATATTTTTTTATGTTAGAGTCCACCTTAATTCCCCAATCAAGCGTTATGTTCTGACACATTTTTAGCTACAAGTAGGCTAACCGACTTCTTACAAAATGTCCGGTTGTTGTTTTCATAAATATGTTGAAGTTATTACATTATTAAAGTAATCGGCGCCAATATATTTTTACGGTAATTTCATTACTTAATAATAGATGCTATTTTTGAACAGCAATATATCGAATTATTTAGTCCTTTTCATATCATTGATATTGCTTCAGTGGTATTTTGTTTCAACCCGACGGTTCGTGCAAACAATTTTGATTGTTAAAACCGTAAGTAGGAAGTAGAAAAAATGCCCAAAGTTTTTTCTGCAAAATGTATTGGTACCATTCAGCTACAATGGAGTTGCTTGATAAAATAGAAACAAGCTATACGTTTTTGTAGACTTATGTAAATTACTCTTCATTTCAGTAGTTGGGAAAAGTATATTCAATGCTGTAGATGAATTGTTCTAAACTTCGTAAGTTTTTAGATAAGTGCTTACATAACTTTGTACTAACATAATAATAATTAAGTGAAGCCTATAGGGTAAACAATTTGTTCAACTGAAACCTTGCAAAAAAAATACCCAAAAGTTGAACTTATTTCGTGATCTGCAGTTACTGATAAGTAGATAGTAAAGTATTGGAAGTCATAAAAGCTTCTTTACTGATTGCTGCATTTAATGGTCCAAAAAGTTCGAGCAGAATAGTTTAAGGGTTCTTAAATAATGTAGTATTAAAAAGGTGTAAGACCAGAAGAAGACAAATCTTAGGCATTAAACGCTGCCAATGTAATATTTATACAAAATGCATCTATAAATGTATTACTATTTTTCCAATAGTTAGAAATATTTATAGATTGGAAGAATATGAATATTCTCCTCCTTTTTGAGCAATGATATATTCAAAACTTTGAATTCAATTATATACATCTTTGATCTTGTGGGGCAAATATTTCATATTGGTTTTATATTACTTTATATTGGTTGTTAGAGGTATCTTGAGTTTAAGCAAACGAAAACCAATTGAATCCAATCCGCCATTCTTAAATAAATGAAATGTATATACTTAGAAGGACTGCTTAACTGAACACGTATATTGTTCATGAAATCTTGTCGCTCATATTCAATTTTTTCACAGATAATGAATGTAACTATTAAAACTGTAGTAAAAGTAAAATTCGTATCTCAATTTTTTTTACTTACACAGTATCTTCCCGAACACGTGCGTCTGAAGCTCTGATGTAGATGTCGCTTATATTCTGTAAAAGGACCATAAAATCCATCCTGCTAATCTTGTTTTTATGCGATGTTCTCCACATGTTTTCTTGTAATTGAACTTCATATTTTTGCTGCACTACCGTTGTAGGTAGGTAACGATAGACCTCAAGGCGGTTGCCTTCTAATACAACCAAAGGATCGTTTCGTATCTTGGGTAAGATATTGGATTTGCTTTCTATTTGGAACCTCAGGTAACCATTGTAGGAGAGTAGCCTGTCACCCTTAAATACTTGCGGTAATCTCCAATAAAGCGAGTTCATCTTTTGAGTTAAATTATTTGATACTATTTGATTCGACGGAATTTGATCCCAAGTGTATATCGCATTACTACATTTTCTTGATCTACCGAAGCAAAAACATTCCGTGCAACCATTAGGGTTACTCTTGTCGAGTCCAAATGTTTCCCCTTTACATTGGTTGCATGTGTTACCAATGACGTTTCTCTATAATAGCGTTGATTATTTAATATTTAGGACATAGGGCTAGTAATATAGGATGAGACATGTAGATATTCACCTACCTTACATGGACATTGGCCGTTCTCATTACACTGGCATAATTCGCCATTACAGCGTGTTCCTGCTTTGTTGCAATTACAAGGTCTGCATTTTGGGAAACCGTAATAGCCTGGTGCGCACCTATCACAATTCTGACCAAAGTAGGCAACGTCGCAAGTGCACTGCCCTGTTTTGATGTCGCATTCTGGCCTTTTAGTTCCAAATTTGGAACAGTTACATTTCTGAAATGGAAAGTCGATTCTAAAGATTAATGGGATAATTTATATCACCGAAGAAAGTACGTTACATAATAGTTCTATAACAGATTACTTGTATGTAGCTGTTTTGATATTTATCCAGATATCTATTTTATAGTAAGGATAAACATTTAAGTAAGCATGGGATAAATAACCGTAAACGAGAGATATGCATAAACAGTGATAATTTTCCAATATAAAATATCAATCTATTTATACCGACAGACATACCTTGCAACCTATTTGAGGTTCATGACCCCATGTGTTTGATAAACATTTCTCGCAATAAATGCCGTGACTATTGGGGGGACAAACACAGCGCCCAGTTTTTGGATCACAAATATGTCCTGGTTTCTTACAATCGTCGCATTCTATGAAAAAAAAAGTACTTATCAATATTAAATATTAACATTTGCAATAGAATATTGAATGCTTATTTTTTCTATAGTTACGTGAGATAGTCACAATTCTATGCAGTGTAATATATTGGAAACGAAAAAGTATCTACTAAATACTTACGTTTGCAGCCATTTCTGGAAAACCCATAATATCCTTTGGCGCAGGTATTACATTTATCACCTCCGACACCTTCTTTACAATAACAGCGACCGGTGGAATGCTCGCAGGAAGATGCTCTAGACCCTTCTACATTACAGTCACAACTAATGCAACCTTTAGCATTTTCCCAAAAGCCATTCTGCAATATGGAAAGTATTTTACGTAGTGGGTGCACGTATAGTTTGGCTCAGTTTACATACTTTTTAATATAATTGGTCTTAATTGATAAAGTATGTTGAGTGTGAGTAGACGTAAATTTAATTAATATATAATAAATAATAATAATTAATAATTTTGATAGTAATTTGGAAAATCACTACTTAAAAGAATTGAATAGATTTCTTGGTTTGTTTCATTTTTCCGACGTTAAGTAATGCTAACTATAAGTGATCTGCCAATTTTTAACTTAAATTATTAACTTTATTTTGGTATTTTTTTATTACATTCAATTATTTTTTGAAAAGCAAAGAAACGTTTTTATAAGATTGAAAAAACGTTTCACACATCTCAACGATTTAATTTGTATGTTGGCTTGATATATTACAATTTATTTTAGCTGCAGGAGGGAGCAGTAAATTTAATTATTATAAAGCTGAATCTCACGATATCCCTACTAGATTCTGTACTAATACCACTTACCTCGCATTTATCGCAAGTCCTGCCAGTGTAGTGAGACTTGCATCTGCAGTTTCCTGTTTTAATGTCGCAAGTTGTTAGCTCTGATCCACGTAGATTGCAATTGCAACCTGTAAGAAAGGAAATAAATATAACGTTGTTTGCAAAAGAAGTAATAAATCGATTACAGTAAAGTAAGCAGTACGTTTGTATGCATTTGGTGATAGAAATAATCTCTAGATTTGGTAGATTTATCAGTTAGAACATTTCAAATCGTTACAAAATATACATTTTGCTTAATTTCGGAAAATCTGATTTAAGAAATCTTATTCTAAATATATAAATGCATAATATTTTTAAATTTTTAATACATAATAATTAAGAAATACAGATATTTTATTAGTTTATTTCCAGGTGGTAAGTAAGGTAATCACCACTTCTCAGAAAATGCTACGGTACAGTAAATATAACGCATTTAGTGTGTTCGAAAATTAAAATGAACGCGCTTCTGTTCTTCTGTCATGTGAATTTAATATTATTTAGGAATTTTTTAATCGCTGTGGTTATGAGTAAGAGAGAAGACATAATTGCGGAGAAGAAAACAATAAATTGCAGGGAATATACTCTAACCGTGAAATAGTACGAAACGAATGCGTTTCCCATACTAATTGAAAATATTAATGGAACGAGTACGTCACGGCAATATTGCGGCATCAAAAAGAGAATGATCCTGAAATTATAAAAAGAATGATCTAAAACTATATACTTATACTCTAAAGTACCAAATCATGAGGGAATGGGGTATAAACAGCTCGAAGGCGCTTATCCGCATTCGGATTAAAATATGGGTGTCCAGCAGAAAAATATAAGAGTTGCTACCTTTGGATCGAACAGCACAGGAATTTTACTATGGACGACTTGAAAGAAATTAAAAATGTTATAACTTTATACATATAGTTTTTGAAAATTTCGATATTTGCTTATTTTTCAGGCTGTGTTTAACAACGAATCGCCACTAGAGGCGTTACCAAAGGTAAACGTTATAAAGTTTTCTTTAAACGGGTAACGATTTCGAGCAACGGTGCGCTACCAGTTTTTATTTCAGACTTGGATATAGTGGGATGGAAACTTTTACAAAACTTCTACAAGGCTATGGAGACAATACTTTGTCAAGTGCCATGATTTTCAAGCGGTTTAAGGTATTCTCGAAAGGCCGAGACTTGATTGAAGATGAACTTCGCAGCGGAAAGTCTTCGACTGCAAGAAGTGATGAAAATGTCCAACGAATCCGAGATCTTGTGCATTCTGATCCTCGGTTGACGGTCAGAATAATCGTGGAAGAATTGAATTTAACTCATTCAACCATTCATCAGATTTTGAGCGATGAATTGGGGAATGGACGAAATCTGCGCAAGATCAAATGGGAAACTTTTCCGGAACGTATCACTACTAGTGACGCATCTTGGGTTTTTGAGTGGGATTCGGAAACAAAGCGCCTGATCTAAGAATGGCACACTCCAACGCAAAAGCATGTTAACTTGCTTTTCGATAGAAACGAGACCGTCTATTTGGATCGTAATTTCTGCCTCAAAGTATAAACCAACATTTTTCTTTCTTATGAGACCGAACAACGGGAACATCTTAGTACTGCATCGCCACAATGCGCCTTCTTATACGATGACTTTTTGGCAAGTAGAAACATCTCTGTGTTTCTGGGATACTAAGAAATATTGAAAACGTCGTAACCCATCAGCTCAAGGCGATTCCAGTATTTGAGTACCACAATAGCTTTAAAGAATGGGCAAACCGCCTCTGGCATTGTAATTTCTCGATGCAACTATTTGGTAGGAGGCAATTTCAGTTGAATACAAAAATTATGAGAAAATAGCCTGACTACTTTATTTACACATCTGTAGGTGTCAGCATATGCTTCGCTGGTTATTGAGCGTCGATCGTGCGACACCCTTTTTGGTTCATATAATAAGCACATTCTGAAGGAAAAGTCTACCGGAGTTGACAAAGAGTATACCAACATATAAGTAACACATTGTACAAACATTTTAAGATGATCTTTTACAATCTAACCAAAAAATGGCGACTGAAAACCAGTCCTGCTGTATATGAGTAGTAATGGATAGCAACTTGTCAATCTAATATTGTTTATATTGTTTACTTGCAAATGAAAATACTTTTCTTCCGTTAAAGACTGAATTTTGTCTCACTAACTCTATGTGGACCACATTATTTCAGGGCAAAGAAAATCAAAAGTGCGAATAACCTAAAACTATACAAGCTGCTACATAGAATCAACTCCACATCGTAGCTTAGTTGTTATAGTGTAAAATTCCACATATGTATGTATATATAGCGACATACGTACAGTATAGTCCTGATAGCTCATATCAACTGTATATTTTGAATTAGCTTGCTACTGACTCAAATTACCGCATCGCAACGTTTTTACATGAATCGCTTTCAAATGCATGTCGTAAGAAACGTAATTTCAGCAATAAAATATAGGCAGATTTCTCTGCAAGATTCGCTAATAAGGTTAAATTTAGCAAAAAGAAAAGAGCTCTGTTCGATTCTTCCAAACTAAAGAAGACGGGAATTATATTTGTTATATTTGTGTTACTTGGATAGATAAGTAAATAAGTTAATATTATTTCATGTTTTGTAGTTCTACAACATACTATGATCTTTCGATAGTTCGAGATCACTTCGACGGTCCTTTTCAACTCGAAGAGACTATACTCTGCATTTAGCCATTAAAACTATTATAACTGCTAGCTGGATCACTTCTGGTTTTGGCAGCCCCTAGAAGTGTATTCTGTAACCCTATGATTGGTCGAAGAAAAGAACGACTATGTAGCGAATTTTAGAAACAGCCAAAGACCAGTATCATTGTATCTTCAATCACAGTAGCTACGATCCAATTGCTATTTTTTTTTAATAGCCGGAGGCATCCTTCTTACATTTTTTTATATTTGCTATTGTTTGTAAGATCCTCCGTAAAACAGAAAAGTAACATACTCTGTATAGACGTGGATAATTTTCTTAGTTATTTTAATGTCGAGTACTCGATCATCAATTGAAACATGTGCAAGAAGAAGATAGTTTTATAGTTATCAACCATAGTACCACGAAAATTTCGTTTTAATTAATCACAATTGCTGAGTTACCTTTCTGTTTTAACTTTTCATTAACCACACCTTCTGCCTATCATGGTTCCTGTACTTATTAGTTTTAATGCACTTCACAATATGAAAAATTCTTACGTAGTATTGTGTAAACATTGGTGGCATGATTAAATATAAAAATGATTTCCTAAGACTTGTTGTTACTACTTTTATACCTAGTCTACAGTTTTCTATAGTCCATTATTCTGTTATGCCGTAATTACATATTATCAATTATTCATGTTTCAATTATTTACAATTGTTATGGTGTTTATGTTTATAAAGCATGCGTAATGTAATATTATGTTTCGCAAGGAGTGTTTACAATAAATACTAGCTTTTATGCAATTTGACTAAAATGTAGCGAAGATACGCCATCGTGCTTTGAATTTATCAGTTTATAATATCGCCAAGTCTTACTTGGAATGCGACAATGAATACAGATTTCCATTGATAATGCATAACTGTCTAGGTGTTGGCTATAAATTTCTTTGTATTTACATACCTAGAGTGATGCAGAATCTTAGCAATTATATTTAATGTGCAAAGAAAGAAGATTTACAGATGGTGCTGCTGATTCTCGATAACCTGAACATGCAAGGTATCTACATGTATGGCTAGTACGAATTAAATGTTCTCTAGATAACTGTGGGCAGAAGCTAACTTTGAATACCTTTTTGTGTTTGGAAAATAATTAAATTTAAAAAGAATTTGGATGAAATGTAAAAATATATTTTCCATTGCTTCTCACATCTTATTATTACTGATTTCAATTCAGATATTTGATAGAATTTCGTAGATGTATTTAACTAAGGTTATAAAAAATGCACTTGAGGGAGGACATGGGTCAGTTTATTTTTATTGACTTCTTTATAAGGTGATAACATTTATATTATGGCTGTCTTTCGGGTAAAAACTTTTTACCGAAGTACAATCTTCATGAAGATCCATTTTTCAGGCATTGTTCCTAGCACTTGAATTGACCTTGTTATACCATATGATCGATTAAATTTATGTTTTGACAAATAACTACACATAAACGCTTCAGTTGGAAAAAACAAAAAGTTGAATAATAATAACGAATGGTTACATTAAATGTTCAAAGTGACCTCCTTTATTTTCTATACATAACGCCACTCTTCGCCACTTTCATGTTATTGAAGGCATTCCTTAAATTACGTGGTGTAATTTCCTCGCAGGTATTTCGGATAGCTTCAGTAAGTTCGTCAATTGTATGAGTACGATATATGAAATAATTCATAATTGTCAAAATCGGGAGATCGCGGTGGAAAGTCTACTATTCGATTATCAAAGAATTCATGCAATAATTCCATCATTTCCCTTGTTGTGTGGGGTATTATATTATCTTGCTGGAGTTCGTTGTCATGTAATTCCAAGGCTGTCTCAAGAATTTCATGTGGATTTTCACTAGACCAGATGCGCATTGTTTGTTTATTTATATATGCTGATAAGTGATACCATGCTTAATCAGAGATGAAGGATTTGTCAAGAACATCATCATTATTCATCGTACCTAAAAACCATTGATAATAATTAAGGCGGGTTGCATGATAAATGAGTAAAAGCTCTTGCACATAATGGAACTTGCATGGAAATTTTTGTAGATTTTTTAAGGATTGCCTGGCCTGTCCTATATGAAAGTTGCGCTTGCTGTGAAAGCTTCTTAAGTGATTAAGTTATTCATTCCTTAACATCTGCTATATTTTCAGCTATCCGTTTTGATGCTCTACCAATACTTGGTTTTTGGGATACAGACCCGGTTTCACGAAATTTTGCGTAACTTGTCGCAAACTGTCATGTTACTGGAAAATTTGGAAGTTCTGCCGGAAATTCATCAACACATGGTTGCAAGGAGTACGGCCATTCCCCATTTTATAATTTTATATCATTTCTGAAGATGATTTGATAGTGAAAACTTTGTGATTTATTGTAGACATTTTTATATCAATAATGCAACACAGTACATATGACAAACGTATTTTTTCACTGCTAATTCACTACTCCCTACCAACAAGATATTTGGAAGAAATAATTTCATGACTTGGGGCAGGGTAAATCTATATGATCATATAGTACGAGGGCGACCTGAAATGTTCCCGGAATCGGCAACAGATGGCGTACGAAGGTTGAACTGGATACAATCGTCCAGTGATAAAGCACTTCTGGATGCCTGGGAAAACAGCCACGGAAATTCGAAATATTTTGCTAGAGGTTCATGGCGGATGTACTTCATTAATGTCGACCATCAACTTCTAGGTGACGAACCACGCAGTGGACGACCAAACAATGTTTTAACGATGAACTTATTCCCAAACCTGAAAAAAATCACTGGGAGGAAAGAGATTTGGCCCAAATGAGGTGATCGCAGCTACAGAGGGCTATTTTGCAGACCTCGAAATATCCTACTTTTCCAACCGCTTGAAGAGACTGGAGCACCGTTTGAAAAAGTGTATTGATCTTCGAGAGACTACATCCAAAATAAGAATAAAAAAACCACACCAATATCGTGTTTTTCTTGTCGATTCCGGAAACATTTCAGGTGGCCCTCGTATATCTATGATATTCCCAAATATCTGAGAGTCGATTGGGTTATCTATGTCGATGGTGTCACTGCTTTCTTCGAACACAGGAACAAGTGGTAGCTTACACAAAAGCATCAATTCTGCTACAGATCGATTTATTATTTTGTTTATTCACTGAAGATCAAGCGCGGAAATCCGTTTCGCATAAAAAACTATAGATTGTTCAATTTAGTATCTGACTTAGGTAATTAATAACCATGATGTTATATCCTAACTAGTTTGAATTAGCTAGTCAGCTAAGATTTTGTCGGAGGTCTGTGACTAGAATAAATAAAGAAAGCAAAGTAAGCTTTGATTTTGTCAGCTGTTTCCTACAAAGCAACATGCAATAATAAGTCTCTTTTTGATAAATTTCATGTACAAGTTGTATTGAATTTTGATAATCATTCTTCAATTTCTGCCCTGGTATAAACATTAGGTGTTTTCCTAATAACTTTATTGTCGTATTGTCAATTATAACGAGAGATGGTTGCCGTAAAAAGCGCAATAAATCATAGAACCAGTTTAAAAATTATATTTGATTAATTTCTTCACCTACTCAGTTCTCATTCAAGGTAGTTCGCAAAAACTAGATTTGCTTCCTGATAAGCATCGTCATTTTCATTCGGACAATATGAGCTTAAGCCGCATTAATCATTCTAAAGCCTACGCCACTATGGGTAATCACGAGTGAATCGGCTTTCGAAACGTAGGCGATAGCATTAAAACGTGTAGTTTGGATTAAGATATACACACGTAGTTTGAAATTAGTAAAATCTGCATATACATATGACAGAATGTTTTACTGAATGAGTACCAAAGATAAAGTATTCAAAGCTTGCGCGGAAACCATAGATTTAGTTCTGCTGCAAGAATTATTGCGTATTTAAATCTCTGACGTATTTTACTTCACATTAATTCAATTGCTACTCAAGCATGCTTATTCATCTTTAAATTGCAAAAGTATTATTGGTAGCACAGATGTCATGTTGTAATGATCTTATTAAAGATTTCTACGAAACGTAAATCTTGAGATTAACACTGGTGATCACATATGTGGTGGTGTACACAAGATTATTGTATTAGAATACGCGAGAGTAGATATAAACTTGGGACGACGCTACTTTTCGCATTACGCAAATGCGATTTTGAAAGTATTAATTAGAGTTTAGTAGCAAAAATTCTGTTAGAAAAGTTGCTTTACTTGAGACTAAAGACACAAAATGTCGACAGTAAGTATTTATTACAAAAAGTAGTTTATCATAAATAGTATTTTAACATTAAATTCAATTCACAGGTATCGTAGTAAACTCCACACGCAGGCTTAACGAGTTCTTAGTTATCTTCACGTCATTAATATCGCGAAGATTGCAAAAATTGGTTTGAACAGGTGGAAAGCAGAGCAATGGGAAGTCCATTATTTCTGTTTATTACGAACCTATTCATGAGCAAATTTGAAACCAACATGAAAAAAGAAACTAAATATTTCCCTAGAGTTTGGCTAAGATACGTAGATGACATTGTCGCTGTGTTTCACACTAAGAAAGGGAACACCCTAAATTTCTTAGCGGAACTAAATGCAAATTTTACAACGATCAAGTTTACAATTGAAGAAGAAGTGAACAATCGGTTTCCTTCTCTAGATACCTTGTTTATATGTAATAACAATGAATTAGAAATAGAGAAGAAACCAATTCCAATAGATTCATTACGGCGAACAACAAAAAAAGGTCGAACTAAAAAGCCAGGTACAATAATTTTTCTTCTACGGATGTTGATCGTGTTTTACGAAAAGTCCACTATAAACAGCATATCCGAAATACCACGACCTTGAAACCAAGAGACATCGGTAATAGGAAATTCATAAGTTAACCTTTCCATTCAACAATAAAATGATTGTGTAAAATTTTCGTCCTACAACATATGAACGTGTCTTTCGTATAAAAAATAGCTTTAGAAGACCTTTCGGGCAATTCCAAAGATAAACCAGATATTATAAAAAAGTTTGCAATTTACCAAATCGCAAGCAACGATTGTGATAAAGTTTACGTAGGACAAATAAAAACGACTATCGAAACTAGGTTTAAAGAACATATTAGTCATTATTGTTTTCATAAACTAGAACCATCTGATGTGGAGAGATGTTTGAATCCAGACATAGTATTGAGCTCCTTAAAAATGTAAATTCGTGTAGAAAATTAGACGTGAAGCGATATCCATCAAAAGAACAAAAATTTGCTCCATTAAGAATTACCACCAATTGTATACTCGAGTCTGCCTTGTTAAACATTCGGTTTCTTTCCTTTCCTTCTTTCCGTGTAGAGAATTAGACGTGTATGAAGCGATATTCATGAAAAGAACAAAAATTTACTCAATAAAGAATTACCCCAATTGCATATTTAAATCTGCCTTGTTAAACATTAGGTTTTTTTCCGTTTCCTTCTTTCCGAAAAGATACAATATACACGGCGATTGATGGTGTGCTGATGATCCAAGTGCGCCACCATGCTTAACAATTAAACTTATGCCCATCCACTTTATGGCAAATTTGTTGTAGATATCTTCGTTTACGTACTTACCAGATCCAGCTTGTACAAGAATTGAAGCCACACGACCATCGTTTGCGTCGTATATTTGGCGAATACACCGAAGGAAACATTGCTATTGGTCCACAATTTCATTTGAAAATTTTATTCAGTGATGAAGCACACATTGTGTTAAATGGCTATGTCAGTAAGTAGAATTGCAGCATTTGGGACGATGATAATCCACCAATTATTATCGAAACACCATCACATCAAGAAAAAGTCACCGTTTGAGAAGTTCTATGGGCCGGTGGCATCATTGGTCTACATGTCTTCAAAAATGATGATGGTCAGAAAGCTCCAGCGAAATATTTTTTTAAGAGATCTGGATTTCTAGCTTTTCTACGTTTCTAAGAAGCTTCAAAAAGCGTACTTCACATAAACATATTGTCATACACAAATCCTTTAAATATCTATTACACATTCATTGTTACTATGAGTTATAGTCTACAGTCAAGCGGAAGGTTCATTTTACAGAAATATATCATTTACTAATCTTTAATACCGTTTGTTTAAATTGCATGACCTTAGTTAATTCTGAGATGTTTGATTCTTGGAATATTTTTAGTACCATCACAATTGTATATTTGCTTTTTCAGTTAACTGACAAGTTAGTTGTAGAGATATTAGTAAAATGTAATCCGTTAATTTCCTATTTAAGTATTTGCTGTTCTTACCTTTCCAATATTACTTAGATATTTCACTGTACATTGTGCAAAATTGGTTTTGTATTTATTAAAACGTTATGGAAGCAAATAAATAGAGGCTCAACTTTATCTGTTGGTAAGTAAAGTATTAATGTCTGGCAGGTTATAGCATTTGGCGGTTTTTAAAGCGAGCGTTAAGGCACATATGTTTGCAAATATATGTAGCTGTTGTGTATATATGCAAGCATATATATTGTCGATGCAGTAAATGCGCTTAAAGGTTTATAACCAATAAATGTTGCAACATTGTAGACAGTCAATGGACCTCTGCAAATACTGCTTCATTAACATACCACCGGAAAATATTTCATAATCTTAATATGATCAGATTCGTGCCAATTAGAAGTTTTCTTAAAGTATGGAAGCAAATTCTATCCTAACTGGATTTGTTAGGAGAAATTCTTGTGACTTATATTGACAGTAATTTATAATCTGTTCCTTTAAAGCTCTTGCTAAGTGTGTCTTTAAATTAGGCTCTAGGTAAAAAAATAGATGTGTGTACCTATTACATTTTAAATTCCTGCGATTTTTCTTCCAGCTATTGATATCGGCTTATCTCGTATATAATGGAGTTAAAAGAACAACAATTCCCATAAATCCATTTTTTATACATTTCAGGGTTAGTACACCGTATTTAGCGAAGCCATAAAATATGATGATAGAACTAGAAACATTCAAATTACAATAATTCTAATTTCATTCCAAAGACAAACAATGTAATCAAAACACAGTCCAATATAATTAAATGCCTAAGAAACCAGTAAAATTAATAAATTAAAATTTTCTTTTAAAATTACGTGTTATGTAGCAGAAAAAAACAAACTGAAGATTTTTCAATTTATTTCAAGATTATAAAAATGCATTTGTGGCGTTTGATATGATAGCTTTTCTTTTAAGCTTATGTACTCGCACTCACAGACTTGTCAAGTAGGAAATTTAATATTTGTAAAAGGAATTTTTTTCTGGTAAATAGTTTTTGCGGTATAAAAATACTTTCGCGATATACCAATTTTCTGGTAGATTGAAAGTTAACACATGCATCCTATGCGCTTTTGCATCCTGATTCTGAAACTAATCTCAAAATATCTCCACCGGATTAAGATTTTAAGGTATTTGCTTAAATAGCTTTCAGCAATTGAAATGCAAAATATAAGAAATATTGTATTGCTTAACACGTTTCGACAAGTTTGAGCTATTAACTGAACACGCTATTGCGCTTTAAATTTATTTGGAGAAGTTTTAGTATGATCTTGATGGGATAGAATAAAATGTTGCATTTTTAATATAGGAAAAATAATCAATTTCATAGGAGCTCTTTACAACAATTCTTAGAAAAAAGGAGGCGCTTGTTCTTTACGAATAGTTAGAAACGCTTGACATCTTGATGGTATGGAGTGTGTTAGAGTGCCGAACGTTTCTTAGGGAATCATATATTATCCCTTAAAGCGTTCTCAGTTGCATCCTTCATACAGGAACATGTCTTTCCAAAGCATCCCAAGCATGTTCCGTTAGATTATCGTTTGGTGAATTGACTACCCACTCCAATCCCTCGGTACCTACTTCATGAAACCAATTGCTAATGATATTTGCCAGATGTAGACGAGCAAATATCATTTGTCAAAATGAATCGTTCTCCAACTACTGTTACATATTGGAAAGCAATAGATCGCAGAATTTCATGTATATATCTCTTAGCAGCAAGCAATTTATTTTCAGGAAATAAAAGTCAGGGTGGCCTACAGTGATTATCCCAGCTCATGCCATTACATCACCACCTTCATACTAAGGCCTTCCTCGGACAAATTGTGAATTATTTTGTATGTCGGGTTCATGTTAAATCAGAATACGTCTATCACCTGGTTCCAACATAAACCTGGATTCGTCGCTGAATAATTGTCTGTCCCAAACATTATGATTCCAATTAATATGTACATTAGTCTATATTCTGCGAACTCTTTTATACTTTGCAGTAAGAGGAGTAGAAGTCAACAATTTTCAGGCATATAAGTCAGAGTTATGTAAACGATATCTTATTGTATACGTTGACGCTAACTTTTCAGTAGGAGTAACAAACTTACTTCGACGCTGCGGCAGATGGCGATCGTCTCTTGGTATTAGCCGACTTTGTCCTTGTCTTCATCGAGCATTTCCAGTTTCCAAAGCGCCATTTCAAAGTCTAGAAAAATGAGTCCAAGAACACTTTGTTGTATTCCTCTCAAGTGATCTCTCTAAGCCTCTGTCACTGACAAACCGTGGTGTATTTTCATTTCGGACGACATGTAAAATTACTCACTACTAATCATACCGGTAAACTTTTAGGGACTGACCAAGAAGGATGTTGAAAGCGTGCTTTTGTTCCCTTCATTGAACAGAATAATTTTCCGTTAGTTTTTCTTCTTCAATGGTAATAATTGAAATTTCCTTCTTCCTTCAATGTTAAATTTAATTAAATAGTTCTTCGTGGAATTTTTAAATATTTAAAAATTTCACGGCCTCTGTAGGATTTGAACGTCACTAGAGCTGTACGTAGCTAGAGCGGTGTGTTAAGCCATTACACTACGGAAGCGTTTGAACAAATCGCTATTTAAATCGTCATTTATGTTGTTAAATTTCAATTAGCAAATTTTCATACCTGGATGTAACAGTGGCTGCAGATATAGCACTGATATCTAGGGAGACACGAAATTTAATATCAATACTAAGTTGGAAACTATATCATTCAGAATAATTTTCCGTTGGTTTCTTTCAATGATAATAATTGAAATTTCCTTGTTCCTCCAACGTTAACAGTTTCTTGTCTAAAAGGTTGGCACTAGTTGATAGAAATATTTGTATTATACTATTTTTATTTTGAATAGTAGATAAAGCGTATTTCTGTTTAAAAGTTAGAAAACAAGAAGTTATATGTTCCTCATAATTCCTACGTACGATGGGTTTTTACTTAGAAGAACGTCCTACAATTTGGCGCGAATAAATGTACCATTCCAGGAACTGCTACGTTTATGCTACAAAAATCTTCAGCAAAATCAAAAATAAAATTATTTACCCTCACCTGTCATGGTGCTATACGTCCAGCACGAAGAACATACTGTTACAGAAATGAATCACTAGCTTCGAAGTTATTGAATAGCGAGACGGAATATTATCCAATCAATTGGAATTCACTGATATACCTAAATTTATCTAGAAATCCGACAGAAAGACTATGGCCCAAACAGTAAGGAGACAGAAACTGTTAGCTCAAGAAATACGCATTTTCGCATACCGTAATCGTCAGAAACAATTGTCAGTATTTTTAACAGAGGATGATCATCCCACTTTGTAATAATATGACGATTTAATTTAATGTCAGTTTTAGGTTATGAACGCAATCCAGAAGAATGGCGCCTTTTTGTTGATGTTTTAAAAATGAGACTTGTTCTTGTATGTATCACGAATTTTCCATTACAACATGCAGAAATGGTATTCTTGCATGAAGAAATATCATAGCAATTCTACCCGATTTTCTTTGCATTATTAAATAGTTGCCAGTTAAGATACACCATAGACTTCAACAAAAGATTAGGAAAAAATATTTCTACTACCATTGTATATTAAATCGGGTTTAACAAAAATTCTTGTAAAAGTAATGAATAAAGAGGGATATGAATTTCAATACTTTACACACAAATTTCCTGATTTAACCGAAGCATAGCTTAAAAAGTTAATCTTTTACAAGATATAGCATTTCAAGAGATTTTAAATGACTCGCAACGTATTGCTTCAAATATTTTTCAAGATATGACGCAAAACCTTCTAGGTAACAGGAAAACTGAAGATTGTGAAGAAATTGTTAGTTAACTTAATAGAAGTTACCATGCGTTGTGTTGAAATATGAGTCCTAAGCTACATATTTTATATCCCCATTTGAATTTTATTACTAAATCTAGACAGCGTTAGTGATAAGCACGAGGAAAGGTTCGTCAGAATATATCTAACACTAAAAAGGTCATCAGTGAAATAGTGAGGTGTTTGCCGATTATTGTTGGAAGGTTCTCTAGTTGAGTATAAAAGAAAGATAGAGATAATAGTTTTTCAATCGTGTACCACAGTAGCATATTGTTATAGTACATGGTTATGTTATTAATATTTACTTCCTTATTTTTTCCTTAAATCTGACGCGTTAGAAAAAATAGGTTTTACTATGGTTCTATTATCATTAGACCTACAAAATAAAACACAAGTTGTATATATTTAATGAAGAAAACAAAAATTTTTATGTTTTACTGCTTCAATTAATCTAGTACTACTACTACTACTAAGATATTTGGAATGCGGATTACAAAAACTAGGCACAAGTTCTGTGAAATCATTTTGAGAGTTCTCATTTCGGTCATCCAACCCGCAAATATTTCACTGTAACATCTCTAGCGCTTTCGTCCCAAGAGTTGACGTTTTTGGGGATCTTGGAGTTTTATTTGATTCCCAATTCTCATTCTCCCCACATATAGACGCAATGATTTCTGCAGCATCTAGATCGCTCGGATTTTTGTTTCGCCTTGGAGTCTGTCTACTACTCGTTTGTCCGCTCGTAACTGGAGTATGCATCTATTGTTTGGTAACCATGTTATCACTACCACCAATTATGAATTGAGCGAGTCCAGAAGAGATTTCTTAAATATCTTTCGTATAAATCTGATGGCATTTATTCTCCTCGTGGTACTGATTATATCAATTTACTCTGTAGACGTGATTTTGACTTGCTGTTGCATCGCAGAGACGCGGGTAGCGCGAAATTTCTTATTAAATTGATACACCAGCATATTGATTCTTCGTCTTTACTATCTCAGGTGGACTTTAGAATACTCCACTACAGTCATAGATCTATTGACACTTTTTCTATTCCCACGGCACGAACCAACATACTATTAAAAGCACCAGTAACACATATGTCTAGAAACGCCATACAGTGACCCTTATTTTCTTTCGTGAGGATTTTTTTTTTCATTTCTTTTTTTCCATTCACCATTATACTTTTCTTTTTTCCACGTTATTCTTTTTATTTCCTGTTAGGCATTAAGAAGTATTAGCAATATAATTTTTATTTTTCTTTACTTTTACTGTACTGTCATTGGATTTTTTAATCTGTTGGGCAATAAAGTTTATTATTATTATTATTATTTCGACTATTAGATCTCTTTTTCGCCGACTTAACGATATGAGTCAACTTAATTCAAGAAATTATTGTACGATCTTAAATACGTTTTTTCTTTTCTGTATGGGCGGAATCTGCGCTATGTATTATTCATCAAGGTACGAGATAACTGAATTACCAGCAGTGTGGCTCTCGTGAATGGATTTTACTCCGGACACGCCCACATCACTTTCAAACTATAGGTAATCACTTGTTCTGGGAGATATACGGTGCCTACTTTAATGTTAATCCGAGGAATATTGGTAATCGTCGGTCGGAAAGTAATTATAATAAATTGGGAATGCCGACTAGCAACAAGTGTGCGTTTGATGTTCGATTTCCTTACGTTGTAAGTCCGTACATGGTTAATTTAGTCAAAGGGACCTACATCGTGTACAAGATATTTCCATTTTTTTATGAAGATGATTTTTTACTCTCGTAGATTAATTGATAATTTATGGTTTCATATATTTAATGAGGGTTTCATTGCGTCAAATTAAACTTTAAAATGCGTGACATTAAAAACGATTCTCTACATAGAAGTATGTATATATGTAGATACAAATTCTAACTAAAGTTGGTTCAAAAAGTTTAATGTCAAATATTATATTAATATTTGATAGAACGATAATAACTAGCGTTGTCTGAAAGCGTGCGTCAGTTTCTTTTTTCTGTAAACTTTTAGCGTTAATATCAGTTTGATCCCGTTCCTAGTGCATGCGAATGTAATGCTGACTTTATATATTTTTACGACTATTTATGAGATAATGGAAAAACAAACTCAGTAATAATAAAAAATAGAAATAAAGATATGCAGCAAATGCAACATTATCTTGTTTGCTTTGGAAGGGTATTAAATTGTTTCACGTGACGTTAGATTTATGTAAACGTAACCACGATAATTGTCAATCTGTGAATTGTGTCATTGTGTTTCACGTTTGTATTTTTTTCCGCATTTCCTTATTTGCTTTGGTTTGTTTCTATTATTTATATGTTGTTTGTTGTGGTTTCCCTAAAAAATCTCCTATTGCAATTTTGTTATCTTAATATAATAATAATTAACATTATCATTTGGTAGTGTTGGTACCAGCCGTGGTTTCTCAAAAAGGTAAAACACTACACTAAAAAACTAATCATAATGTAGCGGATATATGTACGTCTTCATTGAATAAGCCTTCTTCTATATATGCCACACAGTCTTCTTCCAAATGTGGGGTGCTGTTATTTGGCACAGATATTCCCACAACTCTATATAGCGGCAAATGTGTTATAAAAATGAACAAAATTAGCGTGATTTTAGAAAGTGACTTTAATAAACAGAAGAAAAAAAGGTAGAACGAAGAAATACGTAGACCATTACCTGAACTACAATTAGAACAGATAATAGGAAGAAAAACTGAAGATAGAACGTTTACATAAAATTTTTAAAAAAGAACAATTAGATATGCGGATATGAAGTTTCAAATTTTGTTTTTCGTATTCGTTTTTTGCTCTATAATACTGCGCCTCGGTTATCAGGTTTCTATTGAGGTAGAATTGCTGTGAAAAACCTAGATCACCTACCTGCATTAAAATGTCGTTATATTAATGTCTGTGTCATGACGAAAGCCAAAAATGAGACAATCGTGAAATATGTGAGGGCTCAAGGTTGTAATTTGAACAAGGGGTAGGTACACAAAGTATTAAATAAGTTTGTAATTACTGTAACAATTTGTATTATTTTCAAGTGACTAAAAAAACAAATGCATTAAATATCTAATTTATTTATTGCTTTTGAAGTTAATAATATAAATCTGTTATAAGTTGATAGTGATTACTTAGTTGTACACAGTATTGTATATGACTTATTCATTCTTGGTGGCAACTATGCTTACTTATCTTTTTATATTCTTCGTATTAGCATACTGGGTGCGTCTTAATAATTAATACCATTTATATTTTTTTGTTGTTAATATTATTCGTCTAATAAGCGTATTATTACGGTGTAGAGCGAATATCTATGCTAAATAGCGTGACTATTGTTACATTACGATTTTAAAATATTTTTACAATCGCCCCCTTTGCCAATATGTTACGAATTGCTAGTGGTAATATAGTTAAACGATCTTATGATAGTAAGTTATTAATTACAACATACCTTAATGAAATAATGTAATAGTAACAAGCAATAAAATAGGAAGAAACAAATGAATTAAATAATGTAGATTACTCGAATAGATCTGTTACACAACCGGTTTAGTAGCATAGGCAGGATAAATTTTGCAGTGATCTATTTTGACAACAAAAATTTTAAATTGTAGAAGAATTGCAGTAAGGAATGTCCCAGGTCACTAATAGTAAAAAGATGTCACGAGAGACTATCGTGAGGCCTTTTCACCTAACTTTGCATAAAGATAAGATCACATTGCCAAACCTTTTATTGCTGCATATATTAATATTTTTTTATTTAAAGTATAACATGGGTGGTATCGTTGCATTCATACTTTTATTACCTTTCAAACCATATAAAAATGTACTGCCAAAGCCATTCAAATTTAATCTATAAAAATAAAAGTCTACGCATGTTTCATCTAACGCTAGGTGTTCAAAAGTTGAGAGGGACACCATTGTATTGTTACGGTTATGTACAACATATTTGCACAGAACAATTTATTGTTTCACACCTTTACAAATAAATATTGACAAGGTGGCGTTATTAATAATTTGGAAATTACGTTATGAATCATTAAGGAATAAGGGAAAGAGAACTTGATAATACTTAACATAATCAAAAAATTATTAAAGAAATATACTAATGTTCAGTTACATTGGTTTAAAGGACATCGAGTCGATCGACTTATTAATAATGAGCACAATACTTGGAAAGCAAAAATACTAGAAGGGCGCGGGACACCTAAAACTGGTAGATATAATGGACGCACTTCTATATAAACAGGATGACGTATTGCACAAAAGTGCAACCTCTAAACAAATATTTGTCATCCATCGCTAGATTCAAATTTAATCCTGAACTTATTTATTCAAACTAAAGATGAGTCACTCTTCTGTGGACATAGCAATTAATTAGTCAACTTAGAGTAACACCTATTAATGTAACCTGTGTTTTAATGTATCTGATATTCGATGCACTAATAGATTATGTGCTTAACTTAGGAAACAAAAATCTAAAATTCGAGTACAGTTTATGTCTTTCTTTTTTTCCTAGTATAAGTATCCTTTCTTTAGTTGGACATAATATTTTGTTAAAACCGCCCCGGTGGGCCCCGGAGAGGCAAAGTGTTTCCACATATTCCATTTCAAGTAGTGTCGATAGTTAGAGGTCTTGATAGGTACGATAGGCAGATCATTGGAAAGTACAAATTGCATTGTTCCCGAACGTGAAAAAGGACTCTAGTGCATAAACTAGTTTATGAGAGACTAAAACAGCGAAAAAGAAAAAAAAAGTAAGGAATATATACTATTTTTTTAGAAATGTAAATTTCATTGAGTGAAAATAGCAAGGATACTCAAATAATGGAGTGGCTTCGCTCTTTCTTCAATGCTATTAAAATTTAAATATGTTTATTAAATTTCATGCAAAAGATCACAGAAAAAACGAGGTTTTAAACTCTAATTAATTGCAAGCATTAACACTGCATACACGTAAATTTATTATCGAAACTAAATACAGAAAATCTCGTGAACACATTCATTGTTTTCCATTTTCAATTAATAAAAATAAATTTGGTATTATTGGAAAATAAACGAATTCGGGAGTGCCATGTTATCATTGCAAACTGAAAGTATTTGCTAATTAATTACTCTTTAATAGAACGGTTACCTTTCTGCACCTTTAATTAAACTGTGAAATGAACGAATTAACACAAAATACTAACAGACAACGTTGAATGAATTCTGGATAACCCGATTATTTCCAACAATGTTGAAAAGTAGTGGCTGATGAAACTATTCGAATAAAAATATACTCAGCGAAATTTACACAGTTCTAAATAATTTTGAAGCTCTTCTATCAACATTCATTAACAGCAAAACTTACGTAGAATTTCATTTCTGAACGTAATAAGATGGTGGAGGTATTATTTCGTCAATACCGCTATTGATATTACGGATAAAGGCGTGTGAAATTTCTGTAGATCAATAGAGTTAAGGAACATTGCACGAAATTGGGTATTGTCTTGTACCACATCTTCTAAATTTGTTAAAAATAAACTTGTGAAAAATTGTCAATGCGTTGGTGACTTAGTAGACAACCGCTTATACTTTTACGATTTTGCCTACAGCGAAACCAACCGTGGTCAATGCGTCAATACGTTCCTCGATTTATTTTAATGCGAATAGAATAACTACTCTGCAAGTCTGCCACTTTTAGTTTGCGCGATCTAGTATAATGTTTCTTATTGAATTGAAAAATTAAACTTGCCGGTATACAATTTCTTTTTAAATCTATTACGAAAGTATGGTGGAATCTGGTACGCAAATAATTTTTTTACTGGTAAAGCTGTGAAGAATCTGCTTATGTTTCTAATAAAGCGCACAATTTCAGCTATTAATGAAGAAATCATTTTATTCTAACGATTAACAAACAAAATAACTCAATTAAAATGAAATTTAATTTTACAGCGAGTTTTATACTGCATTCTTAAGAAATTCTGTGTTTAATTCATATAATGCAGTACGTATTTGGTCTTTCAGTTTGTCCAAGTTACGCATTTGTACGTCATTGTAAACCTTCACCCCAAAGAAAGTAGTTGTTTGGAGACAAACCATGGCCCAAAACCATGGCCTTTAGCGGCCATGGTTTTGGGCCAAACATGACAATCCAGCATCTTTGAAATGCATTATGCAAAAAAAATCTCGATGGCATCAGTAGAATGTGGCGGAGGCTCAAGGTTAATCAACATTCAGCACCCTAATTGATAGAATGATGTGGTCTCGTAACAGATGCAGACATTTTCATCAACAAACAATGGGCCAATAAGATAGTCGCTTATTATTTCAATCCAGACATTGGGTTTTTGAGGGTACTGTGTTCGAGTTGGATTTTGAGCATGAGGATTTGTATGGAGCCAATCCATATGGATTAATCGAAATGAAATTTATTTTTCAATGGATAAATATAGAATACAAATCGGAAGTTCTGAGAATTCACTTCATTACTTACGATAAATGTAGCTTCATCAGTGAAAGTATTTTATTCAAAATTTCTACACTTTCTTTTTCCTCGAAAAGTTCTTGATGGTTTGATATTTGGTATGACTTATAATTGAAATGCCTGGCTACATCCAAAAGCAATCCTACAAACTGTTCCTCTACGTACCATAGGATACTCAGTTTCTTGTGTTCTGTTAAAATTTTCTTTGGCGACCATATTTCCAAAATTCAACAACCGGCCCGCGGGCCGGATCTGACCCGCTGTAAGATTTGATCCGGCCTGCGAGACATTTTGAAAAACCCAATTAAAAGAAAAATGTTCACGATTTAATTATAATGTTGTACCTATTTTTTTCATTTCATTTTCTTATTTTAATAAATTGCTTTATAATAACATTGACGTATTTTTCATGTCTAATATCTATCGCTAAAAATTATATTATTATATACTTTAAAATGCACTACTTTTAAACGCGGCTCGCGAACGTGTTTGCACACTAAAGTTTGGCCCACAACATGTCAAAGGTTACCCATACTTTATTTAAAGCATATATCCTTCACATCACCAGTAAATTTTCATACATTGAAACAGAACAGTAGAAATTAAATTAATACGTCCCAATAGCTATGCTTGTAAATGTTATCGGGAATAAACACCAAAAATTGGTTACTGTAACAAATACCAAAAGCACAACGACGTTAAATGACAGTTAATATATCTTCGAAAGCGTCAGACGCTGTTCTGTTTTTGTCTTTACTGGGATTTCAGCTTTAAATAATTATAACAAATATGTGCTGGTGTCTAAACTTGTGACACTGGTTTGAGAATTGAATGCTTTAATTTCACATTCCAGGATATATCTACGCTTTGCGATTTACATTATCGCTACAATCTAAAATGTGTTGTTATGTACATGTCCCCACATAAATAAAAAAGTTATAAATTGAGCTTGAAACGTTAGAGTTTTAGCTGCCTGCTAATTTTGTGAAGTTAAGCTTTGCATAAACTAAGTTAACGACATTTAGAAAAGATATAAGCATTAGTGGTATGAAAAGTTTGATCCGTTAAAGCGCTTTTATTGCGAATAATTAAGAAACTGGGTTGGGCGGTCGTATTTACATTTATCGTATATTGGAATGGTAATGTTTAGGACAATTACGTGGTACATACTTTAGATGTTATTTACGTATATTGAGCAAGAATTCGCAGAAAGTCCTACATGCGACATTTTAGAAACAGCATTCCTATATTAATTTTGTAATAAATGTAAGCTCTCGTAATATAGAAAACGTTCAGATCCTTACTAAAAATAAATACTAGTGAAAATTACCGAATGTTCTTAATCCGTTAATGATTAGCATTATTCTAGTATTACCTACAATTTAATGTATATGTATGTAATAGAATGCGAGTTGCCGTTTATCATATCGACCATTTCGTCATTATTCTAATTACAAACGCAGCATTACTTCATATCTATATAGTGGATTAGGGTCAGAGTATTCATAAAATACCACTATTATGCGTTAAAACATATTAAAGATTATCATTACTTATCCTTATTTAAGTAATCATTTAAGTAGAATACTTAAAGGCATAATGCACGAGAAACCTAACTTTGAAAGAGACTTCGTTAGACATCGTTATCCATCTTGCTTTTATCGCAGAAGACTGTTGTGTTAGTCGAGTACCCTAAAGTTTATTCCAAATTTTCAAGTAAACAAACATTTCAGATGAACGAAATTGTACGAACAAGTTAGAGTAAGGCAGAGCTCTTAACATGTTCAATTATCTACAATAATCCACTTAGCGTAGCAATCTCTTGAAGAAATTTAGGTATTACGGTATATAATGAATAATAGGACAACTCTTTTACGAAGATGGCCCCTAATTAACAACGCTGTGAAACGCTAACCGATTAAAAATTTAAATGTTTTTTTTTTTAATTAACGCAGGGTACCCAAAATTTTATCGGGTCTTTCAGTGGTATAAGATCGCGTTGTAGCAAATCCGCTAATCCTGTTGTTCATTTCGCGGGTTGAAAAACAATGGAGATAACGTTTTCGAATAAAAAAATGATAAATTCTTCATTTATTTTTCATCTTCAACACTTCTAGCTCGATATACTTCAACCAACGATATTCCAACTTTCTTAAACCCCAGAAAAAAGGTAAAATTCCTCAATGGTTGCGGAATAGTTCTTATTTTCGGCGATGATCTCTCCATTTAATGAAAATTTGTTACCTGTCAGTCATTTTTCTTTGTCAAATTATGTATATATTAATAATCAGTTTTTCATGAAATCTAATCAAAAATGCAACATAACATCTTTCTGTAATTGTTACTTGCTTTTCCGAATGGTTAGTCAAAATGATATCTTTTTAGTTCCAAAAGACGGTGGCCTCTGTTGGTGGTATCACTATTGCTTCATTTAAAACACGTTTGCCAAGTAAAACTCACTGCTTTGATTGTTCTCTCGATTCTGGCATGTAGAGATGAATCGATGTTTCATCAGCAGTCATCACAAAAACTCTTGGATTGTGCTGACATATATAAGCGCTGTTTTTGTTCCACAGCGAGCAAATCTCCTACGGTACCCATCGCGCTGAAGGCTTTCTAAAATGCCTAAATGCTTTCCTATCCCAACAATAATTCTATTCTTGACTCTGCGATCAGCTCACACAATGTCATTATTTTTGTTGATCAATTTATTGGGAGTCATGTCTTGAACCCGGAACTTCGTAAATCAGGTATGAACCGTACAATGTGAAGGAGAAGTGACTTTGTAATAATTTTCCAACTTCTATTCGGTTTGCGCGATGGTTTCTTCAAGAAAAACTAATGTAAACTAATGTTTAATCAATGTATAGAATTCAGTTTTTCTCAATACTACTAAAACGGTTACACTATTCACATTCTAACTGTTAGACTGGGATGAAGCTCATAGACTACTATTAGAAAGGGTGATACTCTGCAGAAATATAGTCATTTTTGCGATCTCATCATCAACTGTTGAAAAGGATTTGACTATTCTGCTTCGCTTTATTATACAGTTGTATCGTTCGAGTCAATATGACTTGAAATATATTTTATTTTCAAAAACGAAAAAAATATGTTTAAGAATTATTGCACACTATGTCATGAAGATTAACTTTCATTCACTTCACACCTCCATACCGAAGCAATTTCAATCAAAATTTTTAATCTGGAGTGGATAGGACTACAACTAAATCCTTCACTAATCATAAAAGTATAATTGAAACCAATTTCATTATTAATATTTGGTTTATATTAACTAATCTAGTGATTAATTTTTAATTGTTACACTAAATTTTTCCCAACATTACGTATTGTATAACAAAATAAAAAGAATACAAAGCAAACTCGTTTCTTAACCATCTTGAGGTGGCGATTTGAGGGGCCAACTCAAAATGCTTTTTAAATCAACTCAAACTACCTATAAATTGGAGATTTATTTTATAATTGTAATGGTTCTTGAATTCAAAATCAAACACGGCGTGATAATCTGATATTGTTTTTGTGTGTTAATCCAGAAAAATAATGAGTGCCTTTTAGAAACGTTGACTTTAAAATTTCCTCTATGTAAAACAAATGGAAATAGTCAAATATCGCTGAATATATCTTTAAAAGAGTTATTAATTAATGTAATAAAAGCTAGGGTGCCTCACTTAAACATATATTGATTATGCTTATAATTCTGTTAAATACAATACGGCATGGATTAAGTTCTTGGAATAAAATTAAGCTTTTATGCAGGCTGATCTAAATTAAGCGCGCATTACCTCTGTTATTAAATATTCCATTTACTAGTCTTTTAGTGTAGATTAAAGAGTAATTGCCAAAAAAACCAATTGCATAATGCACTATTCTGTATTGTAACTTTTAATTTGTGATATAAAATTTCAAGAAGGTACTATTAACAACACTTTCTTTATCGGGAAACACACAATTTTGTAAATCGTTTTGTTAGACGTATCATTACGTAGTTGTTTTTCTTTAATTGCATCTCGGCCAAAATTAAACACACCAGTTTGTTTAACCTACATTGAAGTACTGATGATAACGGAGATTGCAAAATACGTACTTAATCTGCTTTAACTTGCAACTATATCATGTGATCGTTTTCAATGCATATTGGATACAAAGGTGAAGAAAATTGTCTAAGGCTTATGATGTTCTGAATTGTGGTTTCTTCTGTCAAGTCTTACCGAATGCTTGTACGGATTAGTTTTTCCAATCTCAATCCAGTAATTGTTTATTATTGCGAGAAGATTTGCACATTCTTTAAACAATATTATAGAATTAGTCTATGAAATCAATGATAGGAAAACGAATAATTGCATAAAGAATACGTCGCACCGTGAAAAAGCCAGAAAAAAGGCCATAAAGCAATTCACAAAAACAAAAATCGATACCCAGCAGCTTCTCAACATCTAGGACGCAAGTGGTAGAAACACAATATATAAGAAGTAGTATCGGACAAAAAAAAGGATATGTAAAACAAATTAGATCTCTTTTGTTGCCAAACAAAACAGTTTATTGCATTATAAGACGTTGAATCGTTTTATAAAACAGCAGTATTATGGTACACATCACAAGTTAATAAAAAAGGAAGATGAAAAAATATTAATCTAGATATAATTTAGTTACAAAGAGAATGGAACTTATGTGACTAGAAAACTTTAAACGAAACACACTGCCAACATCCTTGACAATGTTGGCTCTTTTTAGAACTTCACCGATTATTACGTAAGAGGACTTTATTTATTTAAATTCACGTGCGTAAGACAAAGCAGCATTTACAAACGCTTAATTTTAAACGAAAACTAGAACATCACTCAAAAAGAATATTTAAATTATTTGAGAGTTACAAAACATCATTCCAGGTTCTAATGCAAGGGTACATTTTTAAATCGTCGGCATATGCACGCACAGGACATGCCAATGATGCAAGTGGATCGTTAAAGTATAAAAAAATAATACTAGTCCCAAACTTGAACCTTGTGGCACTCCAGATGAAGGAAAAATTTCCAACGATTTATAACCATTATAAATTACGTAATTGCTACTATTTGTCAGGTAAGGGTGCAGAAGTTGAAACAAGGGCGAACCAAATCCAAAAGAGTTTCTTGAGCAACATTCCGTGGTCTATGGTATTAAACGGTCGATTAAGGTCTATGTAGATCTCATCTATCTGGCTTTGGTCATTCAGCCCTTGATAGATTGCGGTAGCAACAGTTTTATTACTGTTGATTGTCCATGCATAGATCCATGTTGGTAAAGGGTAATTAAAACCCTCATCTTGTGGAAAATACAGGAGTAAATAACATTCTGAAAGACCTTTGCAAAGTTGAAAAGTATTAAAATTGGCCTGTAGTTTTCCAATTGCGATTTATTAAAACCAGCAGTTTTGGATATGTCAATGATACATGCTAAAGGCTTTGCCAAAGCATATCATGCACAATAATATTTGGAATGAGATCACTCCCGGTAGTAAAATCTTGTGAGAAGGTAGCCATTATTTTGCGTAGCTTCACCTCCGTAATTTCAGGTAGGAGAAAAGGAACTTGAGCGGATATAGATTCATCAGATGAAAATGAAGAGCTAACACGTGATGCGTGATGGGTAATAAAGCAAAAAAAAGTTTAAGTAAAGCCCATACTAAAAGGTGTAATAGAAGAACAGATATACTATATACTATATTACAAAGAACATGCTAAATAATAAACTATTCCCGTTTAAGGTAACTACATATCAACATACACGTCAATTTAAATGTATTAAAAATACCCCAAAAACCACGAATTTTTACGTTAAAAAAACAAAAGCGTTTCATACTCAATTAGTATCCGCTTCACTTTTATACGATCGCTGCTACAATTAATCACACTCGCTTTATCCGGTGCGTTACGTTTTATTTTTTTATATTGAATTTAGAGTTCCCTTTAATTAATTTAGAATCGGCACTGGGCGAGTTCCGATAAGATACTCGCGTTTGGTGTTAATTCTGCATGAACGGCGTCATAAATTGGTATCCAAGCGTTTTTCATTATCTGCGAAATTGCCGTGCCCGTTGTTGATGAAAAAATATGGATGGGAGTGTTGATTCGAATGTTTTGGTATGCAAGTTATTTAGATACGGCAACGAAAAGAAAGAAAAAAGAAATTAAATGTGTTTTATCTTGAGATGTTTATTCGATTTCGATTTTCAACGCCTTTGAGAATACTGAAAGAAATTAAAAGCCTACAATTTTTCTATCTTCAATTGTTTTATCAGTTTTACGATGGAAATGACGGAATATTAAATATTTCTTAGCTGTATATTTTATACTCAACGGTGTTTTAATATTCCAACAGGATACTTTTTGGAGATAATATTAATCAATTTTGTATTTGGTAGTTGAAATAAAGAGAATGAAAAGTGAAACAAAATAGAAGGATTTATAAATGGGAGTTAGTAACTTACAACGCTTGCTATTTGCGTGACATGGAGGAACGAATATTAATAAATTCCTTTATTGCACATTAAAATCGCTAATGCCAGGATAAATAAATTATACACGTGCTTACATTAAGCTTTTGTAAAGTTTATAATAAATTAAATAACAATTAATTAATGCCTAAGTTGTCTTACAAATATAAAGAAAATCCAAAGTGTTCTATCACGTATACAAAATAAAACGAACAGATTCATAGAACTATAGCGTACGGAGTAAGGAGGTAACAGAAAGAAGTTAAATAAAAGGAAGCTCTACATTCTATTTATTTGCTTTCTGTATCATATGATAAACAGATGCTTTTACCATAATGTTGGCGTTTGCTCTTGTTACAAAATAATTAGATAATATACAAAAAAAGTCAACGGCTTATTTTTCCTTACAATCGACTAGAGAACTGAAATCGTACCTTGAAAGTGAAGTGATCCACTAACAGAAAAGATACCCACCATTTTAACGGATATGTATTTGAAAAACCTTGCTTAAATGCTTTTGATCATAGGGCTTCGACGTAAATAATATGGATCTCATACAATGGGCGCATGTTCCAATTTGGACCGTATCAATAATATCGTATCTGAATCTGTAGACTGCATGAGCCAATGATAAACCCAAGTACTTTAGAGACAGCTGAGCTATATCTTGTAGCTGTTATATAGTCAGCGAAATGTACAAAATAAAATACCTATGTCTCGGGAACTAATTTTGCCTAGAACAAGAGTATTGCCGACGTTGTAGTTATAATGCACGCCCATGTGAGTATTAGAATGTTTGCTGTTACAAGTATACCACCATAAACAAGCACGTGACAATCAAGTAAACATGGCAAATTATTAATATGTGAGTTAAGAAACATCAGCCCACAAACTGGACTCTTGTATAATACTCGGTGTGGCAAAAGGCAATTTGTTTTGCTTATTTCTCGAACACAATCGTTGAGTGGGGAGTGGGGAAGAAGCATGCGAGACCTTGATAAACAGCACGTAATGAAATTACTAAAAGAATATCAGTTTCGGCGTGTCGTGCTACCATTACACCACGAAACCACTTGTGAGTTCAAGTCGCTTTTAATCCCTACATGTCACGATGTCAGTAGATATATCATATATCTCACAGACATTATATTATTAATGAAGGCAAGTTTGTAACAATTTAACTAATATCAATATTAATACTAATCTTGATATGAGAGACCACTTTACTCGCCAAAAGTTGTTGTTTGGGCTGCAATGTCGGCGTAAGGAGTTATCCGCCCGCATTTTTTTGACGATGACAGAGGTCGTACAGTAACTGTAAATTCCGAGCGATATGTGGAGATGACTAATAACTTTCTTTCGCCGGCATTACAAGATTTCAATAATTTTAACCAAGATGGAGTGACATCCCACACGGCTAACGTGTTCTTACCAGTTGTTCGTGACATTTCCCTTGAGAAATTGATATCCAGGCGCAGTGACCTAAACTGGCCGGCACGTAGCCCCGACTTGACACCAATGGGTTCTTTTCTATGGGGCTACCTTAAACCAAAGGTATTCAGCAACATTCCTCACTCTATGAATGAATTAAAGGAGAATATCCGAAGAAAAATGGTGGCTATCACGGAGCATATGTACCGAGCAGTTCTCAAAAATTTTACCTCACGTTTAGATGAGTGCCAGCAAAATAATGAAACATAATTAGAAGACACAATTTTTAACAAATAAATTCCCAAAGCCTGTATTTTAATAAAACACTTATTCATGAAACCCGGCCATTATTTTATTATATTCTTTTTATTTTGAAAAAGGTGGGACACTTTGTATCAGATTTTGGAAAGAACTTAACTGAGGAATAATCGTTATAGTAACACTGCTTCCCAAGCAAGTGAGATTTAATCAAACCTTAATAATATGGTATGATTATGGTATGCTATCAGAAGGTCAATCTAGATAACATCAACCTACTTGCGAATATTGAAAAATTCACTAAGATACTGACTAACGCAGGCCACATTAATGACAGTGGATCAACCGGTAACAAAATGTGGGAATTAAGTAATGCACACAGTACATATTTCCGTGCACCTGTGTAACAAAGCTTGAAATTATGCTTATATGTAGGTCTATAATTGTGAATGTCTCTAATCTTCCAAGCATTTGGAAAGGTCAATGTTTTTAGCATCAATTTAAAAAGAATTAACAACGGAAATAGGAAAAGTGTGCCAAAAAACTAAAGTTTGAATGAATTACTGTTTGACTTGAGAATGGAGAAGTTGGTGCTACTATAATTATGATATGAGAGCCCCGAAGAAGATGAGTGGGATCTCGTCGAAACGGTCCCTTTCGTGACCAACAGTACACGCGGCCTGAAACCCGGGAATATTATTCGATATATATATATATATATATCGAGGGAAAAACCATACTAATTAGAAAATTTCAATTCTAATCTGCCAGGTGTAATAACGATATATCAAAATCAATATAGGCATATACATATCCGCGTGCACTAGAAGCAATAAATCCTAATTATTATGCAATTTATTACGGCGATTTTCATGTTTCAGAGAACATCAGTGTCAAGGCTATATTGAATAGTAATTATACCTCTTATTCTCCAGCAATCATATACTACAGACATATAGATAATGTAAACAGAAACCGAGGTGAAGGTATACGCGTTTTAATTATAATGTATGTAAAGTCAAGGAAAGCTTTGCAACATTAGTTGCTTTCTGAGATCTCACAGCTGTGTTCTGAATTATTCGATAAAATTGTTTTATTGTCTTTAGCTTTTTACACATATCTTTCAATGCATGTAAATTATAATTTGCGTAATATAAATCAATATATGTATGTACATGTACAGCTTTGGACAAAAAGAAGTATCTAAAGTTTTCAGGGATTTAAAACATTATTGAACTATATTTATAATGGAAGATAGACTACAATAATCCGTATTTAAATTAAAATGTGCATTAATAATAATAATAATTTGCTTTTATTTCATTGGCAAACATATCAAATAAATGTACGTACATTAACAAAATTATAATTAAAAATGCAGCTACAGAAAATCTGATGGAGTTCATATCAGCCCGTCAAAGACATCACAATAAACAAAAGAATGATTAAATTGAATAATTAAAAATATAAAACTATTGAATGTTCAAGATATAATTAATAAACTTACGCCTAAATGTTGCCAAGGGTAGAACTTTCAAAGTGATGGACAGTGAGTAGATACAGTAGCTAAGAGCTACAAGAGTTGTGTTGTATATATTCACAGATCTGTCCAATACCGAATTTTAGGTGAAAAGTAAGGAGGCGTTTGCGTTATATGTAATGATCTCTTGGAATAAAGCCAAAAAGTTGTATTGGCGAATGCCAAAGATGTTCGTCATGCAAGAATGTTGAACCCTCTGTACGCACTTTCTATTGAATATATCCAGGCAAAAATCGGTCACGGGCATGCCGTAATTTAATGGAGAGAATACCAGCTTTGAATAAGCAACGTTTGTAATTTTAGAGATGTGTTCTCTATACCGGAAAGAATTATCTAGAATGAGGTTTATGTTCTTGGTCTGGGTCACTACTAATTTCAAAGTAATTCATTCACTCAAGGAATAAACCTTGTTAGATCAACCAAATAGAATTGCTGCCGATTTATTTGAACTTATTTTAAGCGCATACTGTATAGGAGCCTTAAGTGTGCGAATCATATGTGTAAAGTGTTCACTAGCTTCCTTACATTGTCGTAGGGGGTACAGCGTCGGTAATTATTTCCTAACAGTGAATTTGGGAGGAGTATCGGGCAAAAAATAAGAGGAAAAACAAAGCGATAAAAAGGAAAGAAAAGAGAAAGAAAGAAAAAGTGAATAAGGTGAAAAGAGATGGAAAAAGAAGAGATAACGAGAGAAGGAGGACAAAAATAAAGGAGAGAAAAGAAAATGAAAAGAGAAAGGCGGGATCTCGACGTTTCGCGTCCGTCCTAGGAGGCTTCTTCAGGAGAAAAGCAGGGGGAGCCAAAGTAACACGGTAACGAAAGCCGAAAAACATAAGGTTTTCGCCTCTAGCGTGGTTTACACGCCGAGTTAGCCTGACCTTCTTTCAAAGGGGTTTCGCTTCTAACGTGATTTACACGTTGAGTTACCGTGTCACTTTGGTTCCTCACAATTTTCTCCTGAAGAAACCTCCTACGAGGGAGGTGAAACGTCGAAATTTCGTCTTTCTCCTTTCTTTATTTTTCCTCTCCTTTGTTTTTGTCCCCTTCTCTCTTTTTCTCTTATTCTTTTTTCACCTTTTTCACTTTTTCTTTTCTATCTTTCTTTTTTATTTCTTTCTTTTCCCTTTTACTTTTATTTCATTTTCTCATGATGAGCTATAAGAATAGCTCATCATGACACGGTCCAATTCCGGAAACAGTTCGTTTATTACTGATCGTGGTAGCCTACGTATTCAACTACATTTGGTATTTACTGTCTACTGTGTTCTCTTTACCTGCTCTCAGGTTCTTACTACACGCTTGGTGATCTCTCTCTCATTTACCAGCGCCATCTTCTATTTTGCCGCCTCTCAAACGTTCTACCTCAATTACATTTTCATGTCTCGAAAGCTTTAATTCAGAACAAATGGATGAAGTATACCCTCTTTCATCATTCAATTCTTTGCTAGTTTACTATTTTTTGCTAGAATTTTATAGGATTATTTTCATTGCCATGAGGTCATGTCGTTCACTCAATCATCAGTTACTTTTCAAACTCGCATAGAATCTAAAGATAATTAAACTGTTATTATCGTTAATTACGTCTAGGGTAATTTTAACATATCATCACGATATATCGGAGAATCTTCCTGTTCACGCATTTGCACTATTCGCATCTTAATGGCTTACTCATTGCCCGAAGTAACCGACGGCACCGTAATTGGCCATTGTTTACACGTATTTTTGCCTTTATCACGCCGACCGGTACGTCAAGCGTTGTTCTGCAAACGACACTCGGCGCGCAGATATAATGCAAAGAACGCAAACCGATGTACAGGACGGGAATTCAAATCAAAATGTTCAAAATTCCACATTGCACTACGCCGCAGCATTGACATAACTGTAAATAAATTGTTTTTGCGCTTCTTGGAAATGCGTCTCCGTCGTTGCCACGTACACTCGCGTCTGAAAATATTCGAATAATGGAGTTTTGTATCGACTGATCTGCATAGTATAATTCACTATTGGGAACGTAGGAGGCCGAGGCATTTAGTCGGAATGTAAGCAGCAACGTACTTCTCCGAGTCAATAAATCTTTTGTATAAGGACCTTTTCTGATTCATTCGAAGCAGTCAAATAGCATTTTCCTGTCGCTTCTACCATCTTACTTTACTGTACGTTGCTCGCAACGATAATCGAAACAGTCGAAGCGTACATAATGGACCTACTAAGATCAGTAGTAATAAATCAAAAGTGATTAAAAGTGTACGGAGGGTATCAGCTGACGACATTGCGGTAATAAATTGCCATCGACCATGATCGGACGACCAGAAGCGGCAGAAAGCTACGCCGATCCACAGATTCACTTCCTACTTCGTTTGTGTTCTGATGTACACCGCTAGACAACTTGACTGTGATAATAAACAGGCTCGGATTTCAGAAAAATCTAAACAGTATCGTCGCTCATGTTTAAAGATTTAGGTCGTTTAAAGTTAGATATTTTAATAATATTAAAACGATCATTTCCGTATTACACTCAGAAGAAAATGTAAATTACAAACAAAAGATAACCGGTATCTTTTATAACTGCTTTGTTAAGTAAAGAAACTGCTAGATTGTAGTTACCTTTCGTTTACAATTGGTTTTAGCATTAGTAAACTAACGCCTACAGTAGCGCTCAATGAACAATGAAGCAGGCAGTCCATGAAACCGTACCAAAATTTCTTTTACTAGAAGAACTCGTAACTGTAATACGTACCTTCGTAGGTTGTAATACATACAATACGATTTGCAGTCAGTGTTAATCAGCGTTGTGAGTCCTCATGATTTATTGCTAGATCTTTAGTTTTAAGAAGTAATCTTCGATGCATTAATCTACCATCAATAGAGTTTTGAGGACTTCTTTTCAGTAACACATTTCTTTAAGAAGTACAAGTATCTCCATATATAATATTTATACACTTTAGTTTCAAATCTATTTAATAATATGTTTCAAGTGTTGAGAATATATGTAATACTTTTCTCAGTTGAACATGTCGAATTCAACGAGTAGTGAAAGTAGTGAACCAAAACGAGTAGAGAAATAGGAACAGGAAATTATTGGTTGGTTATGAAAAAGTAAAAAAGAACGTGGCTAATTTGCTTTGAAGAAATGTTACAATAAGGACATAAATATAAGAAGAAAAAAAGATTCACTGATTAAACATTGTTCACGAAATATTCACAAAGTAAAAGGTAAACGAGTCTTGTTGAGCAAACATCTACGACCTGATACATTTGTAATCAACATACACGAACATAGAAACGAAGATTAGGCGTATTTAATTCTAAATTTTTTGTTGGTCTATACGTATGTATATATGTACTACATGAACATATAGTTTTCGCTTCTAACAAGCCATGAAATTATTTCTTCAAAATATCTTGTTGGTAGTGAGTAGTGATTTGAGAGTGACAAATAAATTACATTTGTCATGTGTACTGTATTGGTTTATTGACTGTTACTAACACCACAGAATAAATCATTTGTACGTTTTTAAAGTTATCCTAGCAATTTAAGTTTAAAGAAAAAAAATTTCATGGTTTTCTAGAGGGTAAATTTAATAGATCATATGGTATATGGTATATCAACAACGCATACCATACCCACGAGAACCTCAAATACACCATATATATTATACATACATATGTGTGCATATTTTGGAGAGGAATACCATCTTATTTCGAACACAATTGATCGGTGAAAATTTCGTGCAGAGATACGTCGTGACTATTTGGAACAACTGGACTACACAGAGAAAATTGTTCCTATGAAGTGGCTGCCCCAAAGTCCAAATGTCAATCCGATCGAGCTTTTGTGGGAGAAACTCGAGCGACAGGTTCGAAAATCTGCTCCAAATTCGACAACAGTACTTTGGGCTCAACTATAGGATACATGTAAAATAAAGTTGCTTAAATGTTAGCAAATGGGCAAAGCTACTACAGAGAATGCCAAAGTTGTATGCAGCAGTAATAATAGCAAAAAGTGGATACATTGACCAATCGCAAATTTAAGTTAATTGTAACTGCTATAGTTCTTTGTTTAAGTACAGAATAAAGGTTTATTTTGTAATTTGTTTTTGATTTGTTTTTGCAATATTTTAAGGGCGGGTAAACAGTGGATTCCTTTATTGAAAGTTTTGCTTTGAATATGTAATTTAAACATTTATAAGCAAGAGATAGATAAATTTAGAGCAAAGTGATAATGATTGCTAATCAATTACAACGATGAAGGCTCGACAGAAACCTATAATCATATGCTAGCTACATTTTTAAAAGAATTTAATAAATACATTTTATGCAATAAAGTCCTTCCTTCTCAATTGCTCACACACGCACCAGTAGGTGCTCATATTACAGGACAATTGCCTTGCGTATGTCACCATCGCAGCAAAACATTTCCCAAACACTTTCAGAGATGGAAATGTTGACTTTGGATATGATCTTCGCTAGTTGCTGTGTGCATCTGTGTGCATCTGTGTGCATCTGTGTGCATCTGTGTGCATCTGTGTGCATCTGCGTGCGTAATATTTTTATAATAGATTTTACATTAATTAAACAATTTTGTGTGATACCTACTTCATGATGTAGTACTTTCTTGCTCCTTTTTTTTGTTGATTAAGGGACTCTTTTCAAGAGAAAGCGATTTTTTATTTAAATGCATGTTCTTGAAGAGAAACAGTCCTACAAAAGTCTAACAATTACATATACTTATTCGGTGTAAATAATTTCACAAGTTTATGTATTATTGTCAACAGGATTCGATTAATCATAACTTTAATACGGTCCTGTATTTGTATTGCTGTAACTTGCCTTGTATACACGACCATGTCACATAAATTCTAAATCGAGAGGTGTCCACATTTCAGGTTATGTTTTTTTCAAACAAGTGTCCTGTGTTTACAAATATGAGAAGACGATGACAAATGTGATTATTTTTGGTACGTGGTTATAAATGTAGCTTCGATAATTACGAAAACATATTTAAGAACAGGCTGAAGTGTAAGTAACAACGCTAATGAGATTTGACGAAGTATGAACGAAATTTTGGACAACTTTCTCCACAGATTTAACCTAAATAAAGAAAAAGGCCGCATAGACTAATTTCATTTTAAGCGGATGTTGTCATCTTAAAACAATTTTTTATTACATGTTTGGTGGTATTTGATTTATGTCTTACGAGCAACTCTTTAAATATTCATATAGGATTGTTGTGAAATATAAGATATATATACCTCTTACAAAGTTGTCTAGATATACTGCAGGGATTCAAGTTAACTGGAGTTTTATGTCATGCATAATTTGCATTTATGCATGCCTATATGCATATGTTGGAAGTAGAATGTTTACAATGATGACATATTTTACTCATAAGGATTTGGTATTTATGTAGAACTGGTTGTAACACTATGCCGTTAGCAATTAAACTCAATATCTATATTTCAAACTAAAATATAATTGTTATATTTCACATTCCGAATAAAACGCTATATGTATTCCTTTTTTTATGATTGTCTCATGTTAACTGAAGTTATTGCATCAGTCTTTTGACTGATACAACTTTCGAATTGGTCTCAACTTTAACAGATGAAAGCTTCTATAATGTAGCTTTTACATGATATCATTTGTACTCAAAAGCTCTAGAACTGAAGACAATCTATGGAAATAAGTACTTGACCCAAAAGCCAAGGGACTGAAAGTTTCAAACGCTCTATTAGTTGTAGGAACTGAAATTTACAGACATCCACATATTTCTAATGTGATGGCCAAAAACCTAACTTCATAGTCGTATTTTTTTAAATTAGTCATAAAATTTTCAAGACACAACTTTCTACAGTTTGTCTCCATCAAAGCAGTTTAGTTAGCCAGCAGTACATAGTTTCCAATGCTGCTGCCAACTTTGGAATACTTTTTTGGAATGCTTCTTTCAGACTGGCGAACGATTTCTCCATCAAATTTTTCTTGTTTTCGTAAAATGCATCGAAACAATACACTTGAATACAGGATATGGGATAAAGCCTGCTGGAGCCAAATCTGGAGGATGAGTGGTTAAAGTACAGCGGTCGTTTCGCTTTCAGCCAGAAAATTGGATACAAGAAACGACGAATGAGCTAAAACATTATCGTGGTGCAGCACTAAGAACTGAGAACTTTTTCAGAGTAAAGCTTATCTGAAATTCATAGTGGCTTACACCTTGCTAGTCAAAAAATCACCAATCTTACTTTAAGTTAGATCGACTCATTCAAGTTTCTTTCTGTCAGGACGATCTTCGCCCCACCCATTGTAACGACTGGGCCTTGGTTTTGACGTCATTAGCCGTAAACCCAGGTATTATCTCCAGTTACGATGGTTTCTAGGAATTTTTCATCGAGGTTAACATGGCCAGGAAATTCTTGGCTGATGTTAATACAGTTTGCTTCCTGGTTCTTTGTCAATACACTCAGCATGAATATTGCGGCAATGCGATGGATATCTTTCTGCAAGATGGCACGATATCTATATCTTCAGCAATATCACAGTCAAACGGTGATTTTGGAGAATCAAATCACGAACAGCATTCATATGAATGTCGTCTGTGGACATCGAATGCCATCTACTTCGATCAAACGATATATCACGATTATATCACTCAAAACACTGAGTTCGGCTAATATATTCCTCTTCGATGGCTTGTTGATGCATTTTCACTGCATAAAAGAATGATAAGCGGGTCACTGCGCCTGTTCACTTCAATAGCTGTAGTTCGCTTACTAGTACCGATACAGCGATACGGTAAGAAGGGGAATGTTACCAAAATGTTGCCGTTAGCCATAACCGCAAGCCGCAATGTGTTCTGTTCACTGACTTAGGTACTATGCATTGGGTCTGATTTCGTATTGTTCACACCTTGTGTTTTAATACCTATTTTTAAAGTAGTAAGAAAAATCATTTCTTACGTGTTTTAAGTGCGGAGTTACCATAATTTTGTACTAATTTTAATATAATGCTCAACAACTTTACCAGGGGTGTGCATACGTTTTTTTCCGATTTAACTAAGAGATCGCACCAGCGAAAAGTACGCAGCGTATTAATTTCACACATACGTCATTTTGTTCGTCTGACATTTAAACTACAAACACACAAGTTGAGGCCGCCAAAAACTAGCGTCTTTGCCTTATCGTTCAAAGATCATATCGAGTGTTGTGCCTGAAAAAGAACATTTGCGGCACGCATTACTTTTCTTATTTAATCATAAGAAACAGGCTGTTGAAAGTCATCGTTTGCTGGTAGAAACATAAGCTGAATGCGCTCCATCGATTAGAATATGTGAGAAATGGTATCGACAATTTAAAAGTGATGACTTTAATGTGAAGGACAGTGAGCGCTTTGGTAGACCACAAAAATACAAAGACGAGTAATTACAGGAGTTATTGGATGATGACCCAACTCAAACCCAACGGCAATTAGCAGAAGCATTATATGTGTCACAAGAAATAATCAGCAGACATTTATGAGCAATGGGGAAGATCAATAAACTCAAAAAGGAAATCATTTTTGTATCGAATTGTGACGGGTGACGAAAAATGGATTTACTTTGAAATCCCGAAGCGGAAAAAATTGTAGCTTTCACTTGGCGAAGCCGATCCTTCAACCTCAAGACCAAGTCGCTTTGGCAAGATCATGTTCTGTGCCTGGCGGGACCAGAGCGATATTGTGTATTATGAACCCTTGAAACCCAGCGAAGACGTTAATACACAACGCTATCGCCAACAAATGATTAATTTAAACCACGCATTAATCGAAAGACGACCGCAATCGGCCAGAAGACAAGGCAAAGTGATTTTGTTACACGACAATGCGCCGTCTCACACAGTAAAATCAGTGAAGCACACCTTGAAATCGCTTGGATGGGACATCTTTCCGCGCCCGCCGTACTTTCCAGACTTGGTGCTATATGACTATCACCTCTTCGCATCAATGGGACACGTGCTTGCAGAGCAGCATTTCAACAATTTTGTGGAAGTTGGAAAGTGGTTCGACGAATGGTTTGCTGCAAAAGACAAGCAGTCTTTCTGGCGTTGAAATAATAAATAATAAAAAAATAATTTCCCTTGAAAATTACGTGTTCTCTTTTAGCAAAAAATCGGAAAAAAACTGGTATATCAGCCTCTTCTGAACAGTGACGTGGGACTTTATTGAGTATTAAATGCGATAGAATGAATTAAATGGCAATTACGAATACTTTGAGATAGTGATTTCGATATCCTGTCACTTTAAAATCATGAATCTTCTTTTGATTTCATGTATAAGAAAATGTTAGGGGAAAATTATTGAGGAGAAGGCATACAACATCAAATTAAAAAGAACAAAGGCGACAATCTAAAAAAAAGATTTGTTTACGTATTTCATTACGAAATTAAGTTCGTTGAATCAAGCGTTAATCAAGGACATAATTAACTAATTAAACACTCCGGGACAAAGGAAAGATATCGATAACTGAAGAATTTTCATTTTAATTATCGATGACGTTAACACTAATTATAATCTAAGGGTATAATTAATCAACGCCGTAAAAATAACAACCTTTGTTTCGAAATATAAAGCGCCACATTTTTTATTATGCAAATCAAATCGATTAAGGAAGACATCATCATCCCCCTATATATGGAAAGTCTAAATGATTATCAGAAGAGATTTACGACATTGAAACGTTCGACTATAAAAAAAACAGATACGGTATTAATTCATAGCGTATTTTAATTATCAACTCGACCACTCCGTGTTCTCGTTTTGTGTTAAAAAGGATCGACAGCACGTGAATGAACACGGAATGCGTGCGTTTCTACACCACCGTGCATTTATGAGAAGAAATTTCTTATCTGAAATAAATCAAAGCATCCCGTCGGAAAATCGATTCCATATACTGTTTGCCGGGTCTGGTAAAAGCGACACCTACGCCATAATTAATATTTAATTACAGATGCTTGGTATTTTTTTCTTCGTTAGTTTCGTTTCACACCGTACGGCGACCGATATTCTTATTCTTAGGTAGGCTTGGCTATCTAGATCTACTAGTTGTGGGCACGCTCTCAATAATAATCGAGGATCTGTTTTCCACCTGTTTCTTGTACCACGCGTGAACTTTGTTAAACGTAGGCTTTTGAATTATTACGGTTAGGAGTTGAATGTAATTAAGAATGTATGACAGATTTAAGAATAGCGTGTACATATATTAAATCTTCCACAATGCATTTGATATAAAAGGAGGCTGCCTTTAGTAAAGTGATTTTAGTATCAGGATATACCATGCGAAATAAAAAAAAATAAAGAAAAGCAAATTCGTGCTGAATGATCAAGGAATTTTATTTTTCATAAAGCAATTGTATTTTGATGGCTCATAATTATTATTTAAGAGAACATTGATTTAATTCATTCTTCGCAATAAGTGTGTGATGTTAAGCAACATTTATTTCTTTTAAGTTTAACGTCTCTGTTAAATTCAGAAACCACTAATTAATTGCAGCAAAGTCTTTGTTAGCTTTCTTTGTTATATTCTTAAGATTATTTCAATAGGTTTATTGAGGATTTCAATATCAATTTACTGATTTGGGGTAACGTCCTGTTATTTCAGTGGTGTAATGCAGAGTTTAGTCATTTGCAGAAATTATTGAAGAACTTATTAGAATAACAGAATTCTTTGTAACTTTGTAGCCGGTCGTCCCTTAATACACTGCAGAATTCTGTTTTGAAAATTTGATTATAAATTCACATACATATACGCACAAGATCTATAACTATTTTCTCGAGTAAGATTTAGGAAATGATTTGAGATCTCTCCATTTGGGAAACATTATCTACATATGTGCCTGATGTAAACAACAAAATCAACCTTCTACCAGTCAAATATTTGAAAATCTCCACCTTCGTTGGTATATTAAAATTATAATGAGTAAAAAATGTCATGCTTCTTCGACTACTGACAATATCAAACTTATCATGCCATTTAGGAGTAAGCTAGAGCTCGTACACTGGTGTCGCTATAAAGATTTGCGAAGCTTCACCGAAATATGTGTGTAATGAAAAAAAATGTATCAAATTTTGAAGATACTAATCTTAATTACCTTTAACAATAAAATATTGCTATCTGTTCTTCATTACGTTAGCTTGAGTGATGTTGCCGTAAATTTGTTTGGGGGGGTTCCTAAATGACTTTATGAAGTTGGTGATGGGAAGATATGAAACAAAATTATACTCCTATTTTCGCCGTATATTTGCCAAATTTTCAACGCGCAACATTATGCAATTATGATATATACACAATTACTCTACCTATCTAAGCCTTTCGATTTTATTGCATCAGCGAACGCGTTGAAATGCATCGCAATGCTATTCGGCAAAACAAGGCAAGTCGAAACTGTTACCATCTAAAAAAACGTCCATAACTTAAGCATATAAACGTAACATGAGACTTATAGCTCCACCCCTTCATGGCGGCCTTATTTAGGTGGCTTTTTTCAGGTAGTATTAGCAGAGCTTGCAGTTCTATTTGCTGCTGAAATCGCCCGCTGCCGAAAAGGTTTTAAGTTTTGAGTGTTTGATGTGTTTCTCTCAAATCAAAATTAGATGTATAATACCAATTTAGAAAATCTAATTTAATTTCGTATATATGGAAATTTAGTATTAAGGCATAATTGTGTAGTATTCGATTTAATTGCTTTTCGTTTACTTTCTTTTCTTAAATTTCGAGGTGTAGTGGAAGACTACACCTTGCAATTTTACATAATTAGGTTTACTTCCATTTGTGGTTAACTCTTACATAGCAAGTCATGTTCTTCTGAAGAAATTTACACCATGATCAATACCAGTTAGACATCTACATTTGCCAAGCAGCATAGTAGATGCAGTAGTATCAAACTTTGTCAATGAAGTACTTTATATCTATCTGTAGTTCATTTTCCTCCAGTTGAAGTTATAACGATTAAAAAATGATTTCTTTCTTGCAATTGTAGAAGTTACTGCTCCTGTTTTCTGCAATTAGCTATATACCTTTATGTAATACCTACTGCTACGATAGGGTTTTTCTGCTATGTATTGGTCTATTTTGATAAGCAATGATAAATTAATTTCTTATATTTTGCAAGTGTAAAAGGATGCGTGAAAATACATTTCAGGTATTTAATCGTAGTAATGTGTTGCGATGTGTGATCAGGAAAATTAAGAACTGTAACAATTTAGAAAATGAACAATAACGTTAACAATGTTATTTTGAACAGAAAGAACTAAAGCTAAAGCTAAGGAGATAGTGGCATCGTGGGAATATAGTTAGCATTTTGGGAATATCAATCGTATGCATATATTATATTTTACACGAAGAATTGAGCATGTGAAATCTGTTTACAAAAGAATGCAAACACCATGCTACAATCTGAAGCTGATTAACGATTAACTAGATTTTTTTTGCGGCGAATTATTATGGTTGGTGCAATCCGACTTCACTATATTTCTGAATTCAAATAGCATTGTAACAGTGCACACAAAATGGTAGTCCTCCCTTAAGGAAAACCAATACATTTCCATCGGCGGGTAAAACAATGACTACAATTTTTTTGGATATTTTTCATAGATTATTTTGCAAAACGCCAAACCATCAATAGATGATACTATATATTGCTGTATCATACAAATTGTAGGAAGAAGTTATAATAAAACTTTTTTAAAATTTTTGTGTAACAAGAATTTTCAAATCATTATTTCTTTATTAATACCTATAATGCGATATGCATACCATGCTTGTTAAGATCTTGTTTGTTGAATAAGGCACTTCTTTGTACCCAAAAACACGGTATCTGTGGAATCGTGCGCTGTCAATTGATGAATTTTTATGCCACTACTGGAAAGTTATAGAACTGTTTAAAGACTAACGAGATTAGTTTTAGTATCTAATGTAACGTAATCTTTTGAAAAATTGGTTACACAAACACAGTTACCAATTCAGATAGAAAATAAACTCAACCAACCACTTCCCCATTTCATTTCTATTAAACTGAATTTCCTATATTGTCATTGCTTATCGACGCTAATAGTCGCTCCAGTATTAGAACCCTGCCAGGACGCCTTGAAACTCGGTTATCTATAAGCAGAAACGAACTATTTGCTTTCCCCGCCTGGTGTATAGGCGTCATCTTATCATCTCTCGGTGAAATGTATTCGTAATTCGGCACGCAGTTCCTCCGAACAATGCACCGTTCAGATTACCGACAATTTCGTTATTAATAATAGCAATTATTAGCGATCGAAGATAGTGTCCATATAGCGAAGGAATAATGATATGTATGTCTATGCGTATATTTGGTTACGAAACTAATTGTAATCGAAACCGGTCGGTTAATTGATAGCCATCGGATATACGTACAGATGAATGGGTGGACATACGCGAGGTGTCTCAACTCCTATTCTTATTAGAGCGACGATATATAGGCTGCATTAAAACAGATAGGCGCGATATTAAGCTTTCAGGTTCGATAATGGTTCTTTTATTATAGTAATGCTATTAGTATAATAGACGAATTAAACGTGTAGGTGTAAAGCATATTTTCACGATATAACTGAGCGAACATAGAAGTTTCTACACGTGAATCATTTGCGAATGAAAAGGATTGAGTAATCTTCGATCAGATGATCGTAAACTAGCACTGAAATAAATCAGAAGAATTTTAAAAGAGGGAATAACGAAGTAGATTTATTAAGCTGGTTTCTATAGGCAATCGTGCACGCAAATGTCAGTTTATGTCAAAAGCTATTTCCGTTGGTTAGTTGTTATTACATCGCTTGAAATTTCATTAAAATGCCATACTAGATACGGCAATTAATCAAATAATGATCTTAGAAAGTGAGAATAATTAATTTGCCAATTTAAAATTACAATTACAAATAATTATTAATAATTCTTCAGGACATAATTTATTATGCAAGAAATTATACAATCCTGTTGGTATGCTGTTCACTCTTTGGTGATGCATAGAAAGAAAATGTAGAATTAATCTACATTATCTTGCATTGATACTTGATAAATTATGTTTTTAAAGAGATTACACAATACAAGAGCAGAAGATTAGTAAACACTTCTCATATCATACTCACTGTTTCACCCACTACGTGAGCTATAGTATTATACTGTTGCAAGTAAGCCAAAGCTAGTTCATTATCACGAAGGTGAGTAAAGAAAATAAAAAATTATAGTGGTTTGTGTCACTCCAGCAGCATGTTTGGCAAGTTAACGTATCTATTAATATTAAACCATTTACAAAATATTACTCGTCTAGAATAATCAATAACGAGGATTTCTTGCAAACAAGTTACATGATATGGAAATTATTGTAAATCTCTTCTTAAATTGAAGAATCAACTGACAACGTAGCTTATTAAGCAAGAATTTTGAAGTTTTTCGGGCATCAGTCATTATTTGTATAACATTATCAATCGGTTTTTTCTGTCTGGAGTTTTGGTCGATACCTTCTTATTATCCCAGACCACTGGTTTGTCGAAAAATTAGAACAATTTTGTTCAGTGTATTTTGCAAAGTACCATAAACAAACGCAAGATTCTTTTAAGAAATCTTGAATGGAGGACTTCCACTGTCTATTGATCCCTTCTCTATTTTAAACACGGCTTAACCATAACAGAATTAATGGCTTGTGTACGTTATTAAATATATTTTAAAATTAAAAAATACGGAACACTATTCTTCATATCAGATATCCCAACAAGAGAGGAGGTAAAGGAAATAATTAATAAAAGTCGGAACGGTAAAGCCCCGGGTAAAGACAACATCAATATAGAATTTATTAAATACGTGGGGGAAGAAGTACTACAAGAGAGGGTATATCTACTGATTTAAAATTAAAGGAGAGAGGAGAAAATGCGGCAGGACTGGGAGATTAACAAATAACCAGGAATTATAGAGATTTAACGTTAACAACCACAGCGTACAAAATACTATCACACAAAAGAAGTTAGTAAATACAGGGCCCGATTTAGCTACTTAGCAGGGTAAAAATAATATTGCCGCTTTAACTGGTACCAATTCCATACCCTTCTAGTCGCCAGCCGCCCTTAATTTTGCCGAACCTCATTTTTGCCGATCTGACCATTTGCTCAGCTTGTCCTGCTTCCTTCCTAGATTGAAACCTCAGTAAGTAACACAAAAGATCTAGTTGGACAATATCAATGCGGGTCTATAAACGGTCGATCAACAACTAACGCCATACATATATTTAAATCAATCGTAGAAAAAACATACGAAAATACAAAATAGAAATAGAACTTTTAGTCGTTGATTTTAAATAAGCATTCGACTTCCTCAAAAGAGAACTTATGGTAGCACTAAATAAATTAGGAAATTAACACAAATGACGCTGTCAAATACAAGAGTAGTTATACAGACACAAAAGGGAGAGACGAAAGATTTCGAAATAAATAAGAAGACTCACTGTCAACAGCATTATTCAACTTGGCATTGGAATACGTGTTAAGAAAAATAGATAAAGGCATAATAAGAACAAAAGCAAGCCAGCTAATAGCGTATGTTGATGATATGGTAATTATCTTAAAAAAGCGGGAGGTAACCAAAAAAATTCAAAAGGAAATAATAAGAGAGGGTGACACAGAATAGGATTGAAGACAAATCTAGGAAAAAATGATGAGACTAAACGCAAAACAGGAACATGGGAGTAACACAATTGAAATAGGAAGCTATACATTTCAAGTTGTCGATACATTTACATACTTAGGAGTAACTATTATAAGTGATGGCAACATGAATACAGAGGTAAGGGAAAGAGTAATGTATATAAGAAACCTACCAGGCAAATAGAGGACTGTTAAAAAGTAAAATATTAGGGAAAAAACAAAAATAGAATTTACACAACAATGACAAAGAAGCAAGAGGAAGATCTGAGAATACAAGAACGGAAAATATTAAGAATAATAGTAGGCCGGATAAAAACTGACAATAATAAATACAGGGGTAGAAAAAATTGTGAGGTAGCAAACGGGTTGGGAGATATGGACGTGGTCAGAAAAATAAAGCAACAGAAAGCAAAATGGTTGGGACATGTGTGGAGAGCTGGAAACCATAATTTACAACATCCTGGAGTGGCAACTGGGGGCAAGAAAAAGACGTGAACGATCCAAAACTATTTGGCTGTAGAAAATGAAGACCGGTCATGGTAGAGCTGGCGCGTACAGATTGCATGATAAGACCAAAGACAGAAACAGATGCAGAGATAGAGAAGATACAAGGGAATGACATTAAATAAGTCACAAACTGCTGTGGCAAAGCTGAAAATAGCAGTGTGCTATTTCCCTGTCTGTCACTAAGTGTCAGCACAATTCAGCTTTATGACACTCAAGTGACAGTTGCAATGGAAACATGCTTTTTCACCGTCATACTGTAGACTTTTGTTGCGTGTTGCGTCGGGATGTAATTGGCGGAAACAATCAGGCCTACTGACGAGAGGAATATTGCTGTATCACGAGAGCGCCAGGCCGCATTTGGCCCACTTGATTCAGGCGAGAATTGCATAATTTGCGTGGGAACTTCTTTAACATCCGTCTTACAGTCCCCACGTAGCCCGAAGCGACTATCATCTGTTCGGTCCACTCAAACAGCATCTTGGCGGAAAACATTTTGACGATGATAACGATAACGATAATAAGAGGTACGTACGCACGTGATTCAAACGACAACCCAAACACGTTTGTGCAGCAACCATTGAGGGATTGATAAAGCGATGGGATAAGTGTAATGGTGTGGATGGAGACTTTGTTGAAAAATAAAACTTGTTTTTGACTAACTGTTTTTCTAATAATGATCTACCACGTTAATTTGTTTAAATCTACAAAGTTTTAGAAGCAACGATACTCCCTTGGTATGACTAGCCATTATATATTTTTCATATCAGATTGCAGCAATTATTGACTGGTAATATTTGATACAAAATTTAACGCAAATCATAGAATTAAGTTAGGACGCATGATCTTTTTGTTCAATACATACTTGACTCCGGATTTTTCTTAACACGTGGCAGGCTATATACTATTTCAATACTTTTCTTTCAGTTCGCGCCTCTTTGCTATAATATTTCTAACTTTCTGTGCAACATTTTAAAAACTGATACAGGGGTGACGGCGTTTCGAATTATATTTAAGTAATAAATGTTCATCTCTACTTTTCTGGGATATTTATAGAAAGAAGTAATGCCATGTTATTTTGCAACATGTCTGCTACAACCAAAACATACCTGGGATATTATTGAAAATGTAGCACATTGTTTATTTGCTGTACTCTAGTTTACTATAGTAAAATAGACAATGACGGTTTCTTTTAAATTTGGAGGCACATACGTAACAATTAATTTGTATCAAATCGTCCATAATGCAAGAACATTTGATTCTTAGGTTACTTTTATCAAACGTGATACAATTCACTGTGTAGTGTTGATAGCAATGTTGTGATACAAAGCAGCTTTAATATCTCGTTTACTTTATTTAATTTTAACCTGTGTACTACTAATTCTCATAGAAACACCTCATCAGTTGGTTGACAATAACTTCCGAAAACTATTCATTTAATCGATCATACGTAAATACATTTCCCGTATTCGCTCCGTTTATATTAGTTCAGGCTAAACGTATGTTTTGTCTATGAACATCTAATTTTACGATTCCGGCTTTGAGGATTATGAAGTATGTATTTTTGTAGGCGCCACATGAATCGCCTAATTACGATTATAGTTATGAGCAGTTAATGTTGATTTATGGATATTACAACGATGCGGTAGGCAGTTCAGATTAATCGCTCCAGTTTGTTAGATGTTATTGAAACAAGCAGTAAATATGAGCTTGTCTGCGTATAATCCGAAATAATCCGAGCTTTTTAAGTAAAGCTTGCTTTAAAATATATAGCTCCCTTTAAATGAATAGTGATGTTTTGAAGTACCATGCGCTTATCTTCCAAATAAGTACAAATTTATTGGGGTAATATTAATTTCCATATTCCTTTTTTTGTTGTAAATTCTTGGATTCACCACGTTTCATTTGCTGTTTTAAGAGGCGCAATTTCCTTCGTAACATAAATTGATGAAATATGTATCTGTTTACAAAATTATTACAATCAATCAGGCGATTATTTTTAATTGGAAACAAAATCCTTGTAATCGATGCACACTCATTTTATAACTTGCGTAATATTCAATTATTTCACATGACAATTTTTGTTAATGGATATCATAAAAGATTGCGTCTTCGATTATTCTTCAATTATTAAGCATGATATTTATTAAATATATCGATAAAGGTATCACAAATTATTGAAAATTATCGTCCGGTACAATTTCTCTGATCAATTTATTACAGCAACACTGTCGGACGCCAATTCAAGAAGCGTAAAATATTTCACAACCGTTCACCGTGGCGGCACTTAATACCGAAAAATTTAAATACGTTAATGAAGCTTAATTTCAGCGAGCATACCGAGAAAGAAAAAAAACGAACGAAGGAAACTTAATTGTTTCTAAATTTTACCGAAAGATTCCTTTCTTTACCTTTTCTTTTACGTACTCTTCCGCGGCACAACGGTGAAAAAGTATTAATTACAGGTTCGAATTTAATGGTTGATTTAATATGTATTCCTTTTGTAATTTATGTTTTAGCGTACTATTATTATGTTATACTGATAGTTTAATAACCAAGCGTTTTATTCGGTTATTCTCGATAGTTCCTAGATCACGTCTCGTATTTAATTGAAATTGATTATAAAATTTTCCTGTTCGAAAATTGGTCTATGAGGTAACATCCACGCTATTATGTTGTTGATCTTGATACTTGATAATATACTGCTTATTACGTCTACTTATCTTCTTATGGTGTAGTTGTTAACAGGCTTCAAAGTGTATAAAATATATTGTAAACATATATATGTAACAGTTTTGGTTGAAATCTGAAACTGCTTACATACAATTTAATTATTTACACTATATTGTATAAACATACATCGCGGTGTACAACTAATTGGGTCTGAGCCAAAATTTGCGATTGAATGAAGTATATTAGTACAACGTGCAAACACAAGCTCGACAGCTAAGGGCGCCACTAACTTCAGATTAAAATATTTTGACTGCAATCCCGGTTTCTCTTGTCTGCTTTAGTCTACCTTAGATGTGCCTAATAATATTTAGATTTTCTGGAAATTAAGGTTTTTTAAATTTTAAACAATAAAAGAAAACGTTGAACTCCTTAATCAAAACCTCACGTGAATGAAATTAAATTGCTATCCAGTTTTTAAGTAATTTGAAACTTCATCTACATTTCATCACGAGTTTAGGACTCATCAAAATGTAGCAAATTGTCCAAAAATTAATATTCTGGCAACATAATTATGGTTTTAATGTATGGTTTAATAATATTCTGAAGATTCTAAAACCAAACTCATTAGTAGCTGGATTAAACCTTTCTCTTTATTATAACATAAATTCTTTTTAACTGTGATCATCAAGGTTTAGATTTCAGGTATTGAAGAATATTCTACAGGGAAAAGTAATGGGAAAGAGGAGTATTGGTAGAAGAGGAATTTCTTGGTTGAAAACTCTCAGAACCTGGTTCGGTATAAATACGACTAAATTATTTCGAGCAGCGAAACGGATATTGGCTATCATTCCAGTTCTTATTAGAAGAAGAATGAAAGGAGGAGTAAAAGTTACAGGTTCTAATAATGTAAAGGTTTCAAACGCTGCTGCTCATTCGACAATTCATAGATATCAGGAAATAGGAAGAAATTTTGATCGGGCATGTTCGTGGAGGCGTAGACTAATAGCCATTGCTAAAAAATCTACAGTCAATGAAACTGGCAGCCTAAAGTAAAAATATTTCCAGGCGATGTTGCGGGCTTGAAAAATGCATAGCTGTAAGAAAACCATTTTTTCATAAAGAAAATGAAACAATTAATTTGGCCTTGGAATATAGGAGAATATAATGCTTTCTTTTGAAGTGGAGAATCCAAATTCAAAGGTTTGGGTAATAAATACCGAATACTTCCTCGTAGGATAACTAAAGAACAAATATTACCATAAATTTGTCCTACCGGCTTGTGAATGAAATGGAATATTTGGTAGGAACTGAAAGACTATTGAGAAAAGAACAACAGAAGACATTTTGGAGCAGTTGATGATTCTCTTCGATGCTTTGCCAAAAGTTTTTACGGAAGAAAGAAGGAACATTAAAATGTCTAGTATAGACACTATGGTTCTTCAACCTATTTGTGACAGTGCCTTCGTTCTTAGTCGATTAAAATCGGACACTGAAGTTTCAATTATTTAAAAGAATGTTTTTTTTTTATATTTTTCCAATATTCCTTAAGGAAGGTGTATTTCTATTCTTATAAAAACATAGTGGATGGCTGAAGTTTTCTGCTAACAATAAGTATAAATAATTAATTTGGGTAAAATGGTGCGGATTTATATATTCAGTTTAAGTGTTTCTTACACGCAGTATTTTACTGTGTATCTATCATTAATTCAATATTTCATCATGTATATGCAATGCATTAATTCACACATCTATTAACTTCTTACGTATTGAAAAGTTCAAATTTTTCATTTCCTGTTATATTGTGTTTTATTATTCTTTTAATGATCTTGCTAGCACAATTTATATTTCTTTTTTCAGAATGTTGTAGTATGCAGTAGAATGGAATCTTCAACTATACATTTGATCGGCAGATGCTAGCAGGCGTTTCCGGTGTATGCATAGACAAATCAATGCGTCGATCAGTGACATTACGGCAATTCACAACAAAACTGTCGATGATGCATCCATCTCTAGATGCTAGCTACACATTTCCGACTTTAAACATCGGCCAATGATTTTATGTAATTTCTTAGAGTAAGCACAAACGGAGAATGAATGTTTTAAAAAGAATCCTGCTCTTCGTTTTGCGGGTTTTTCGGATGTGGGAAGAACCCTTTCAATAAATTCGGTGTTTAGTGTTAGTTTGAAATTTAACTAACTGTTTTTTTTTCCTTTACTTCTTTTTACTTAATTCGTTTGTAATTATAATGAGTTTAATGTAAGCAGTATTTCCTTACCTAAGTAGTGTGACTATCAGCGTGAATCAAATTTAACATTATTTTGTATTATTTTAGTTCTACTAATGTTTACTATTTATTTGAGTCGCACCTTGCCTTTTTTTGGTGGTTTTGGTGGTATCTCTATTCCGTTAATATGCAATTTATTTTTCAATTTTTTGGCGCAATCTTTTAGACTCTGCTTATTTCGAACCATCAAAGGTTTATTTTTAAATAGAGTATGAGTAGCCATAGTGGCAGTGATACTGGTGACAGGTGCATTAGTAGGGCAATTATTTATTCATTTAAATTTAACATTATTAAACCCAAGAATTTTTTTATTCCATAACCTCTCTGGGAAGATATAACCCAGATGAAGTAAAAAAAGTCAAGTGATGGCGGAATATTCCAAATTAAAACGAGTTACGAAAGAAATATTGTTAGTGCTTGCAAATTACGAAAATCTATGTCTGTTACCGTGATAGATAAAGTCATTAAATTTGCATGCATTACGTTATGTAACAAGAGTAGATCAAATCCGTGACCGACATCGAAAGCTCCAATCCTTATAGCAGCTTTCGTTAATCCCTGAAGGTATAGTAATACATAATTGATGGCATTTTACAGGTTTTTGTTATGGAAGTATACTTAGTATGTAAACTAAAAGCCCCAAATTACTATATTCTTGACTTTTCGAAGCGTATTGTATACAGGTAAACATTTTCGTAAGTAAAGCTCAAAAAGTGAATGGCAAAAAAAATTCGTGTTAAAATTAATATCGAATTTGGTCAAAGTTGAATATTATTATCAAGCTTAATTTCGTTAGAGGTGGTTAAAACATTTTGCACCTCGAAGGTGTAAAAATGTCCTTTTTGCACTTGAGAGTGCGGAATATACATATAGACGCCTGCACCTTTCCAATACAAGGCAGAAGCGAGTTGAATAAAGTAAGTGTACCAGATGGACATAGAAGGCACACTTGAAATCGTGCAAATTTGTTCCTGCATTAGATTTTGTAGTTCATATTAGATATAAGAATGCGTTTATAATCTCGAATATAAGTGATTATTTAATGAAGATGAAATATAACAACTTAGTCAAATGAGTGGTTGTACCGTGGTTGTACCGTGGTTGTTTTTAATTAAAGTAATGCTTTTTTCAGGCTTTGCCAACTCTGTTACACTATTTCTAATGCCTTTAGCAGACTTCTGAAAATGTTCGTAGTTTAGACAGCGAAGCATAGAGCAAATTACTGCTATAAACAAAACCCAGTAAAAGCTGCTTTGATAATTATGATACTGCACAAAATGCATATCATATATTCACAGCTGAGCACAGGTGTGAAATTTGGACTTATATAGACCACTTTCAGTGTTAAATTTTACACCCAATCTTTACTGTGTATTCCACAAAGTTCCAAGAAATAGTTTAAGTCTATTATCTCACTTGATAGTATTTAGGATATTGTTAACAAAGAACATGTACAATGAAAGATCCTAAATTGATTCTTTTGGATAACGAATATGAAACATCCTGTATATTAGAGGACTTACTTTCACGCCTCAGGTTAAACGGGCTTTCAGTATTTGGTTATTAATTTACAAACTCCTCTCTCTCTTCATGTTAACTTCAAAGTATGCTGAAAGCGCTGTTCTAATTACTTGCGACTCTAAGGCGACGGATTTTAAAATGCACCTTATACTGCATGTACTCATATAATTCGCGCACGTTTCCCTTCTAAACAGCAAAAAACTAGACGTTGTCGGATTAATTGCAAGCCAGCCACTTCATCCATTCATTGCCTAGTTTTTAAAGCAGTCGCGAACGTGTCTAGATAACCATAAATAAAAGGCGAGCATTCTTTGCTCCTTTGATTGACGCTAATCTGTTATTCTAATAAATCGATACAAGACCACAATTGCGAGGCTTTAACATCGGCAGTTATCGAACATCTGGCCGGTAAATCTTAGCGTTAGTTATTCAAATTGATATCGTGGAAAGCGGGAAAAACGCCCGGTATTTCGCCGAGCGTATTCCTCCATATTCTCGTACAGAAGTAGGACACAAAACCTATACGTTCAGTCGTCGCATGTATGTACATGAATTCGATTGCAAACCTTGTTTATGTTGATCACGATCTTTCCGTAGGGAAGGAAAAGTCGAAGAAATATTTATCGACGGTCGTATATGATTTCGATGCATGATTTGTAAACAGGTGTTGCAAACCATCTGCGCTGTAAATAACTTCCAATAACTACGTTGTACGTGTGAATTTCTCATAACTGATAAGAACTTCCAGGCACAGAAATAAATTGATACGGACGTATACGGTCAAATGGTCTTACGTTAGTATACCTACACTTTGAGACCGTATACCATCGAAGGCATATGGTCGATTGATTTCACGATAGTGTATGATCAAATAGTTCCAATGTTATCATTACTTGTCGCAAGTGGAGTTAAATTAAGGGATATGGAGCTGTAAATAGATTAAATCAGATACATCTGCAGAGTAAGATTAAAAAAGAAAGGTAGAGCATTTGCATACTTAATATTTTCAAGCCAATTTCAAATGATACTGCTATGTCAATTATTCTATCTGCAGATTCGTTGAATAGTAAAAAAAGTAACATATTTGCGATTTATTACAGATTAAAAAGTGTGAACCAGATGATTCAAGTTGCCCTCTTTTTTCGTAACACAGGGTGATATAAGCAGCTATTACCAGTTGAACGCGAACTACAGATATAATCTGAGCAAAGTCAACGGTTATAAAACGCATGTGTATCTCCCGCTATTCTCTCTAGCTGCATTATTCCTACAGTCAGTTTATCAGCCATTCGTCGTAAGCAGTACCTCGCTGTTGCCCTACTCCATCATGGTTACTGCTATAATGGGAGAACGTATGATTGTAGATACTTCCCCGTCATTGACTTTGCTCCGATCATGTTTGTATAGTATCCTGCATGCGGATTCTTTACGTTGCCTGGTGATACCTGACGAAAGAGGAAGTGGAAATTGGTCATTGACTGAAGAAGTAAGCAAGTATATTGGAGAATCTCCAGACTCAAAATGTGGTGCAAAAAATAATTCGTACAGTATGCGATAAATCTCTAATGTGCTAGGGTCAACGAGATTGCAGAAAATAGGTACTGTAGCACATATTAGAAATGAAGCACCACATGCCGAATTTACGTTAAATATAATGTTCATGTTATTAGCGTATAATTTACCATTCATTTTAGTATCTCTGAATGCTCTTAAACCATTCCCTACTTGATTAGTAGCTAGTAATAGAATACGGCAATGTACCAGCGAAGCAATTACTGCTGTTACATATATTAGAATAACTTCAACTTTCAACAAATCAAGGATTAATGTTTGTTGCTGATGGTACTAGTAGAATGCGTCGTGTAGGCAGTAATTAAAAAAAAGTGTGTGGTAGTATTTCATATGTGACGTGTGAAATTTATTACCTTAAAATATTACCAGCAAATAAAGTTCTTAATTTTACAATTCAATTCGAAAGAAGCTCCAACTATCGAAGGAAGTTAAAATTTCAAGATAATCACGGTGAAAAGGTTTACCAATCACTTGGAACAACTACTCGGTGTTAGTTGAAGCAATAGAGAAATTACAAAATCCGTGGGGGTCATTAGTGGTAGCACTGCAAACAGTGGACAATATACATTCACTGTCACGTGCTGCACATGATCGAAGAACTACACATGTTATAGCACTGTAGACATATTTTAGACAAATGTGGAGATTGTGTCACAAACTTGTGACGGCGTGTGTACAGGTTCTTTAAGTAAATTCAAACATTATTTCATTTATACTAACATTGCATTACTAGATGTTATTCTCTATAAATAAAAACATTTTTTTCAAACACGGTTGGTCGAAACAAGTATGAAAGCACACCTAATGTTGTAGTTCTTTTTCCAAACTTATCTCCTTTGGGTTACTTGAGCAAGCAAGTGTTTTCCAACACCTACTTACCTTCTATTCTGTTTTATACTGTAATCCGCGGCCCTCGCATCATAATTATTACGTTTACCATCTAACAGTTATCCTTCTTTGAAACATATGTGCGTCTGTATAGTACTATAGCCCGCATCTGTTGAGAACTGCTGTTGTTTGTATCTGGTTGCTATCCTCGCTATAACACTCTGTGTTTCGCACAAAGTGAGCGACTAATACTAATAAATTAAGCTACAGTATAACGTTTAATGATTTTAAGGGTGGATGAAATAAAAGTGATTACCTAATATGTATATAGCTTTTTCATTATTAACTAGTAAATGTAATAATAAAGTATACTGCAAATAGAATTGTTGATTTTGTAGTGTTTAAATGAACATGCATTTTATGTGTAAATAAACATAAAATCCACTGAAATTACACTAAAATTGAACATCGCTTCTGATATTGAACCAAATAAATAACTTAAAGTACGAAGCAAATGAGGATGAATAAAAACGAAATCTTCAAAAACCTGGATATCAAATTGTATGTACATATAAATAGAATATGAACAGTTGAATTGACAGAAAATGACGCGTATAAAAATGATTGAAAATGTTAAGACAGCAAGACAGCTTACGATCGGGAGTACGTACTTGGAGATGTTTGAAGAATGGAGTGCGGTTCCCTCTACTGGTGGCAACATTCTATGCAGAGGGAATTGTGAACTTCGATAAGCGCCGGCATTTATTTCATAGAAAATACATTTCTCACTGGTTACTGTTCTTCTGTATGCAACAGCAGTGGAAAAATATTTTTTTTCTCATCAAGTAAATATACCGAACAATGGGTTTCGTCAAGTTGGTACAGAGAGAATAGAGTGGGCAGTAAATTTATTAGATGCTGGGATGCTTTGAAAAAACGTGTTGCTACATGAAGTATACTTCCCAGCACACTTACAGTAATTAAAGATTACTCAAAAGGAGGGACGGGATATGATTCTCAAAGAATTCGCACTAATTCAGTCCATTTCATCCAGTTACCGAGGGTCTTTGACTGCTTGTGGGGAGAGCATACGTTTTATTAATCTTATTTTTTTAAGTACTATCGTAATAAAATTTCGATAAAATTGAATGTTGATGTATTTTTCCTACAATAAAAAGTACAACATTTTATACTCTCACAACAAGGTAATTTTAAAAAGTCATTCAACATATACATAACAAAGTGTTTAGATATTTGCTCGCATATATTGCAACCATAATACTGAAGCCAAAAACGCTGTGGAATAATTTTTCTTAATTTACTATTATTTTTATGACATATCCGTTAATTATTTTGAGCGAGGCTTTGAAGGTTTTGGAAACTCCTTACTAAAGCTTGCAACCAAATATCTACCCAAAAGTATGTTTCTAAAAGTCAGCCATATGAATAATGCATCATATTAATCTTCAGAGATAATTTCGCTATGAAAATCTTAATTACAAACTCTACTCTGATTATATAAACACTTACACCGTCTGCATACAAACAACTGGTGCAAGATGCTGCAGAATTAACGTTATGAATGAAATAAGTTGAATGAAGTAACACATTCACTGACTCATTTCAACACGACAACGAGTATGTACGACGACTGTACGCTACTAAATCCGACAAGATCCCTCTCTTCCTATTATCACTGCCTTCCTTCCTGTTCTTGTTTCGCTGTTGTTACAACGCGCTCTTTTATAACATAATTTCGCGTTTAATTGTTATTTATCGCGTCGGACGTGAGCAAATAACGCGAAAAAATAAATATAGCGAAAGCGTGCAACCAGCAGATAAATCTTCGTAAATCATCTCGTTTTGGTCTTGTTCTTTTAGGGGTCCGTTTCGATTTTTCTGCCAGTAGCGTGGTAATGAGCGGTGCACCGACGTCTATATTTATCATGGCTATTTAGGTATATTTATCACATGTTTCGTTTCAGCACTGCATATTTTCGTTGAATAATACGTTACGCTTTCGGTAAACATTTTTCCTTGACACTTTTCGGTTCCTCTTTAGTAAATTGCTTCAACTTCGCTTTTTTCTTACACTGACTTATTAAGGTACATGCCGCAGTTGAAGGCAATTTGAGCTGGGCTTATATTGTATTTTCGTCTTTAAGTGGAAGCTTCTACAGGGAAATCTTTGAAGTTTATTAACTACCACAGAGAAATACCGAAAAGGCTTTGTGAGGTATTTTCAAATAGAGTGAATTGTTTGTTTACTAAGACTAAAAAGTAGAAGCAGTAGGTGGAATGCATCACCTATGGAAAAACTCAGTTATTTAACATGTAATTTTCATTTCAAAATATTGTAGCAATAGTTACATTATCTTACAAAAAATAGATCTGGTGGTGACTGACATGAGTTAGGGTATGGTGTAATGTGAGTTCAGTCTATTTACTTATTTAATAATACAGGTCAACAGAAAAAAATCGGAAAGGTCGTGAAAGATTATAAAATATTTGTTCGAATATATATACAATCGAATTAATACAACAGATAAAAATACCACATGCCTAAGAATACGTATACGTTATTTAGTATAATCGTAACAGTCTAATTCGCTTGACAAACTGTGCATAAGGTAAATTAAAAATGTAGTAGTTGGAAGATTATTAAGCTGCATTACTACCTAATTTATTAGGATATCGTAGCCACACAAAATATGATGATGTTTAAACGCAAATAGATTATCAATCCTAGTGTGAATTCTGGGAATTCTTATAAACAGTTGTGGAACTAGTTCAGGATAATGTAGTATACCACATAAACACTCGTAGTCCAATTTCAGTAGAGGCATTTCATGCCTAGTGGATAAAGAAAGCATCTATTGCTACTCGTTCAGGATAAAAACATACCCTCCCTTCTGATCTGCGTATAATTCTCGAATAATTAACGACTCAAACAGTTTTGTCTGGAAGGAATTGTCGTAGATTTATAATCGTCCGTTAGCATTGATAGTAAATAGGGCAAGGAGAGGCCAAGAGCGCTAGGCCGACCAGCATTTGTTGCAGATGATACATAAATATCGCATTCCTAACGCAAACCAACTTCGAGGTGAGTTTACTGTTCCCACTGAAAGCCTAGCATGAATGCAAGCAATAAGAAATCATTTGTATAACTTGAACTTTTGACTGTTACTTTGTCCTCTACGCTGAAGCAAGAAAAAGCACCCAGATAACAGACGCATTCTGATTTGCGGTGAACAAACCACGAAGCAATAACACACAATTTATTTGGAAAAGGGTTTAACATGAGGGTGGTGGAGTAATGGCATGGACAGGGAAGGCACATCAATCTTTATTTCAAAATAAGGCTATTACCGGCGACAAACATCCGAATGAGATTTTCCGACCTATTGTTCATCAGCAATGGTAGAACAATTCATTATTACATATGTTAGTGTTCGTTCGCACCGAGCAAATACCCCGAACAACTGATTTTACGAAGTTTCTATACGGGAAAAGAACTAATTAGACAATTCTTCTGATAGTAATTTAATTTACGCTTGAGATGTTTTGTAAACTTGTGTTGGTGCATGGTATGCTGTCAAGAACGCTTCAAGAGTTACAAAATGCTGTCAAGAAGGATGATTCCCCAAAAATTATTCCACATTCTAACCCAGTCCACGTTGAGATGCCATTTTTTTGCTATTTCTTGGGGTCATGCGTTCTGCTAGTCTCCATAACGTCCGCAAAATTCAATATTTCTGTATTCTTGTTACATTACACTAAACCCTATTCCTACACCTAAAAATGTGTGTAAAAACATTGAACATTTCAAATTAATATAATTTTTCTTATATATTAATTATTTTTGAATAGTGCAGTTTTTCAGCTGTACTGTATCTACATATCTTAAAACATTATACACACAGTTTCCATCCAACCAACTTACATCAATTTGCACCACAGCCTTCTAAATTCTGTAACTAGCTTTTAAACTATAAAATTCATATTTAAATACAAAGAAATACTTCTTTGCAAAGAGAACAACATACAATAAATTATTGAAGGAACAAAATTTAGAGGAAATAAAAAGAAAATAACATTACAAAATTAATTTTCACAATGCCTTTGTTGTTTTAGCGACGTCTGGCAGTCACGAAGAATTTACCCATAATTTAAATCGTTCCTGTTTCATGAAGAATCGTCTTCTTAAGGAGAAATGGAAGATATATATATATATATATGTATATATATATATATATATATATATATATATATATATATATATATGTAGCCCACATTACCCATTGGCTAATATTTTTTCTGTATCTTCAAAATATCGCAGTTGTTTGTTTAATTCAATTTTTGCTAGATATATTTATATAGCAAACAAAGCCGGATATCTGCATCAAATAGTTGCAAACATCAAACATAAATCTTGAATTTGTTTTGTTAGCAATTTTACAAAATACAACATGCTACGCCACTGTCTTCCTAGCCGTATGCGAGTATTGAAATTCCCTTATGTGGCTGGTGTAGTGTGTTACCTAAATTAGCTGTTGTCTGTTTATGGTAATGGAGGGCTTGAGGTTCATAGTGGGTATTTAATTTTCGTTTATAATTTTGTTGTCCAGACCATAAATTGATCCCGGCGTACTTTTGAGTAAGAGCCTACATGAAATATAACCGCTCGTGTTAAATGTAGGTTTCGTTCTATTTCTTGATGTTCAAACCACGAATATGGATAAAATGAATAGAAGGATTAAAGATATATAAGACGCACCAAAACTAGGTTGTATAGAATAGCATCTCATTTTCTTCCTATATGTTAAGCACAACCATATAAGGAAGTTATTGATTATTTTAAATGTAATCAGCTACAATTTAGGTTATGTATGGTCGTACTTTGTGTAATCATAAAAGAAATGTAGGTGTTTATAGTTTGCTAGGGAATGGTTGATGTTTAAATGCTAAGGATCGGCATAAACAGCTCAAGACGGTGGGAAACGAATATGTAGACATAGGTGTAGAAAAAGTGCTTCAGATTTTGTTTAAATGTTTATACTTGATGTTAGATTTTGAAGAATACTAATCCCTAAAAATACACGGCTTATTTTAATACAAAACAAACATACGAAGAATACAAGAAATAGGCCGCATATCATCGTAAACTGTGACAAATCTGAAATAGTTTATACAATTTTCTTTGCGTTCGCTGTGTCAGAATTCTCCTAAAGCCGCATAAAAACATACGATTTTTCACCATATATTTACAGATGGAGAAACCCGAAACAGATGACCATTACAAGATATAAACAGGAACACACAACCCAGCGAAAGTTAAACAGAAGTCCCTCTCCACAAACTTCATTAAAATAAACAGAAGCTGTCGATCAAAGACTCTATTACCGTATATATTCTTTTGGGTGGGCGTTTCTTTCACCAGACTAGAAACTGAAGGAGTTCCTCTTTCGTCGACGGCATTTAAATCAATTAAAAGTCTGCTCTACATGTGTAAATGCGTGCATAAATCTAACGTGCACATACATAGGTACATACTTCCTAAAATTAGAACATCCAATGAAGTAGATAATATTTGCGGATTGTTTATTTAAATATGTTTATTACTATACAACCTGGTAATATTCAGCTCTAACTGCCCCATAATTGCCTAAAATTATTGCAAAATGTTCTTAAGAACTTGTAAATAAAACATCTCCTTTCTTATAGAGAATGATGTACAAGGCTTTTTCAAGTAATACCTGTTTATTATTATTGTTGGAGTGGCCCTAGGTACCGGTGTGTGCAGATTTTTAATAAATCGTGGCATTAGTTTAGAATAGATTTGATTAGAAAATAAGATGCAACATATAATTCTTACAATGTTAAATAGACAACTGAGACTTGTGAAACCTTAAGGGATAAAAGTAATAGGGTTAAACGTACTGTAATGATATACTTGTCCTCATCTGGAATGCAATGACTTTTTTTCTACAATTCTGCAGATTTTTTAAATATTTATTCCATGCAGTTTTCTTTCTGTCTATTGAACATTACAGTTTCCTACTTTAGTTATTATTTATCGGCATTTGGTTTATAATTCAAAGTAATTTATTAAAAAAGAGTCTCTTAGACAACGTGTATAGTGGAGATGTAAACTCCGCCTTCGTAGTATACACACAGGGTCGCGCGAAAAGAACGCATGGTTTTCAAAATACTATAATTCGCTTTATTTTGATCACATAAAAATGTGCTTATATGAATACAATTTGTAATTTATAGAATTTATGAATTGCATTGTACAAATTAATTTAACACTTTTTAAATGTACATCGTAAATACACATTGAAAGGCCTTCTTCGAAGTTCTCTATTACTTTCGTCAAAATGTCATTTGAAACCGCAGCAATTTCCTCACTTATTGCAACTTTCAGATCATTGAGCGTACGAGGTTTGTTGCAGTAAACTTTACTGTTTAACTAATAAGAAAAGGAAGACACAAACCAACAAATCTGGAGAGCGTACAGGCCAGTGGACATCGCTGAAACGTAAGATCACGTGTTGTAGAAACATTTCTTGAGCAACTGCTATGGAATCATTAACCTGTGACTCGTTTTAATTGGAACCGCATTTCTGTTATGTTGATCCCTAAAGCGTCAAATTGTGGCCGCAAAAAAAATTGTAGCATTGCAACATCACGTTTCAGAATTTATTGTTACACTAACATCGCCTTTTTAAGAAAAAAATAAGGCCCGGCGGTTCATCCTTTGGAAGCTCCACACCACACAGTCAGTTTTGCTCTAACTGCACTGTGCAGTGGTTTTTGATCCGATTATTCTGGGTTATTTGCTGCCCATTATCAATAAAATATCATCAGTAGCAAGAATATCAAGCATTCTCTCTCCGTTGATCACGATCACATTCGTGAATCTTCTATACGACCATTATTTTGTAAGGATGAAAATGTAATTCATTCATCAGGACGCGTTGCAGAGAGCGATGAGATAATCCCAGAATTGTAGCACGCCGCCTAGAGGAGCGGCAATGACTTCGAAGAGCAGACGTTCTTACTCTGTTAAGATTTTCTGGAGTCCGCACCGTGTGAGGACGACCAGAAAACTTCTGCTTCATGACTGATACAGTTGTGTGAAAAGAGTTAACCCAACGAATTATTGAATTGCGATCAGGTATCGAATCATTTCGCGGAACTTTTGAAAAAATATTCAACAGCGAAAACGTGGTGCTGCACGGTCTACTGCGTCATTGTTACAGAAACTGGAGGCTCGAACCTACAAAACAGCAGATGCCCCACCCCTGCATACTACTCCACCACTTATACTGCTTAACTCAAATTCATACGTTCTTTTTGCGCCACCCTGCATACATCGTTTTTCTTAAAAATAGATCTGTTGATATTTATAATTTCCTCAAAATTATCTCAAAACAAACATGAAAAGGATGGCACGCCTGGCAATTTTATTAGTAATGAATTTCATTCCATGTGTGTGAATGTGGCATTGCTCCCGGGAACTACTGGTGATTAAATAACAATAGCATCAATCTGACTGATGTTCAAGTTTCCTCTTCACTTGGCAAAATAAAAGTCTGAGCTTTTTCACCACAACACGTTTCAGAGGAAGTTTTGTATAGTCGTGCCATTGGGCATATACATAAGAGACTACGCCGGATGTGACTATCGTCCTAACATCTAGAAACAATGAAGGGGTTAGGGGTTAGGATTGCTTCATTATTATAATTTTTATAGTTATTTAAATATAATAGAACGAGAGTGTTTATAACTTCTATAGGTTATTGAGACTGAGTTGAGAAACTATGTTTTTCAAACTTTATAGATAGGTCGAAGAAAGGGCACTGGAATTGAATTGGATTTTTGCTAGGGGTACTAGTAAGATAGAATATATCAACCAAATCGGAAAAAAATAGGAAGATTGAAAGATAATATTCAAGCGAAAACCTTCAGAAATTATTAACAAAGTTGAGTTACCTTTTGTTTTTCTTACTATATTATTGCTAAAGGACAGTTTGAAAGTTGATTGTATAATGTTTATATTTGCAAAGATAAGTATTTTTTATTAATTATATGGATATAAGTAAAGTTAAGACGAATTACTGACGTTAGACATAAAAGAAAATGTGTCAATCCATGGGCATCTAAAAATAAAAACAATTCTTTTCAGAAGCTCTCCTTCAAAATATTGAATTTAGTCTACACGCTGCATATTTTGTATTTATATAGGCTTTGAATACTTTGCAAAATTTAAGGCAATGAGTTAAAAGTCATCTTATATTTTTGTACTAAATTAGCTGTATTCTCTAATAGAATTCTTGATCCTTTACTTATTTCTACTCTGAATGGTTTGATTTCGAATTCAGAGCTAACTGTTTATAATACTTAAGGAACATTTAGACAAATACAAAAGTTTTATATCATACGCAGATTACTTTTTGCTTCATGAGAATAGAATGATGTAAGAAGATACATTTTATTATAGAATGACGGTAGCTTATATAATTAGAAAATAAATATGTACCGGCCGTATTTACATTGCTTTTTGCATCACTAATCTAAAACATATACACGTAGGTCATGGTTTGTTTCAACGTTGCGCATATTATTCGCGAGAGATGCTAATTCAGTTTCGATTTTATTAGATGCACGTTTTCATGTAGAACGAGCGTGCATTTCGCAATAAATGCAGCGATTTATTGATGATATAACCGGAAATTTGTGCAAGATCTGGAAATACACGATCGCATTTGAAATGTGGTCTTGAATATATGTAAATCCGTATGTGGAAGAAATTTTATAATCAATAAAGCGCCCACGCGAATGTTAAAATCAATAATTAGCCACAATAAATTCTGTATTTAACTGTAAGAAGAAGTAAATTACACATGCTAAATGTTCTCGGTATACTCGGGAGCATGTATGCACGACTGGAGATGCATATTAATCTAATAGGATACTTGTTGAGATTATGTATATATTCATTATTATGCCGCACATTAGAATTACACGTATAAGGAAGAAAACTGCTAGGTGGATATCATAATTTGTGGATTTGTGTTTTCTATTAAAGGAGCTTAAACATGGCAAAACTATTAAGATTTTATTCACGCGGACATTTTATATCTTCTAGTAAAGACTATATTTATTTTTCTTTAGTATTTTGATAGTAGTGAGTCTTAAAAGTTAGTTTTAATATAACTACAGCCTTGCTGAAAGGTTAGGTTTATTGTAATGGTAAGTTGTGTAAATACACAATAATATTGTAACGACATAATTCGCATTTAAATTCTGAATACACTATAATAAGGATGTTGAGCAGGAGGGTCTACAGAATAGGAATAATATCGTCAAGCATTTGATTGGCCAAAGTTTCGCATCGTAATTTAGTTCACCCGCGCAGATGTTCGGGGGCGCTGCTCATTGAATTTCAGACGCAGCCGATATACAAAAACTCATTTTTACCGATAATTTTAGCATTATTATTGCGTTTTTGTTTATGGTTATAATCAGAATAATTTACTTTGTTCGCTTCTGATAGCAGTTTTATGTTTTTATTACTGGTTTTTAATTTTTGTTTTAGAAACTATATTTAAAAAAGTAATTTTGTGTATAGTTATGTTTTTAGTATAGTACCTTTTTACGCATATAGTTTTCAATTGATAGGTGTCTATCCAAGTAAATTGGTAACGACGTTTCACAGGTATCGCGGTAAATTCCATTCCACGCAAATTAATAATAAGTTGGAACGCAGCATTCCAAGGGCACATTGTCAATCGACTGAATGTAGAAAAGTAGCGCACATGTAAAATTTCCAAATAAAATGGAGTAACGACAACATGTTTAAAGAACATATTAAGCACCATCAATTCCATAAACCAGAGCTATCTACCGTGGCAGAACATGAGTTAACATAATATTGAATTAAAAAAATCTTAAGCTACTTAAAAATTAAAATTTTTGTAGAGAATTAGAGGAGTACAAAACGATATTTATAAGAAAGAGCAGAAACTCTCTGAACACAGAACTACTTTCAATTGCACACTCTAGCTTGCTTGATTTATTACTATAATGGCCTGTTAAAGATACTGTTCATTCCTTCCTTTCTTTTAAAAGATACAAGGCATCCGGGGTCACCCATTAGGTTGTAAAAAGTTATGTATTTTAAGAAATTTTAAAGTCTGCGTAGGAAATTTTGCATGCGTTATACATTTTTACACTCAGTTGGTAACACGGTTGACAGTGGAAGTCTACGTACTCTTGATATTTTGCGTTCCAAATAATTATTAATTTGCATGGAGTGGAGTTTACTGCGATACCTGTAAATTATACAACCACACAGTCTCTGCAAGTGCTGTGTTAATCATGTAGTGATAAAAAATGAAAATAAGTTATTCGGAAACATATATCTGTAGGATTTAATTACATGTATTTTAAGGGATATCTCAATATTCACACTGAGCAGTGTGGGGGTGTGGACGTGAGGGTTATGTTGCTTTCCACAAATTTCCTAATCCAACAAAACATCCAGAACAATTCGTATTGTACATTAGAGTATATCAATACAATTGTAAAAACACATAATATACATAGTATATTTCTTATTTCATCATGTAATGCACAACAAAAATGTGCAAGAAACCATCTATATCCAAGCATATGTTAATTCTAATTTAACAATTGTTTTTACAAAATGCAGTGCACATGCCGCTGTAACAAGAAACCTGATTCTTCAATCATTCACAAAATTGTTAATATTTAATTATATTAGGCAATTCAGTAATATTGTGAGGTAGACAGGAGAGATTTTAAATGGATAAAAATTGAATTTATAATTGTATTTGATTTTATATTGTATTATATTGTATTGTATTTATAAGTATATCGTGTTTTTTGTTTTTTATACAGTACTTGGGACTATAACTATATTTATAATACATCAGTTGAAAATGGATCTGCCTTTTATTAACTTCCTTCCTTCACAATAATATAAAATAAAAAGAAGTGCGTATAAACCAAGTGTTCGACGTGCATCTTTCAATTCTTCTCTTAATTATATTAAGTTTTGTGTTCACGCCTTCTCTGAATCGGTGTGCAACAGTATCAAAAGACTTAAATCAAATATGATACCTGGAGATGATAGATTACTGAGCCTCGTTGTACGTGAATGAGCAACCATTTTGTCCTATCCACTATTAACTATATTTGACCCAGCGGTAAGTACGTCGATTTTTTCGAAAGTTTGAAGGATAAGTAGGATTACCTCCATATTTAATCAAGGGGACCAGCCTAACGTTGGTAAGTATAGACCTACAGGTGTACTGTCCAATTTCGCGAAAGTACTTGATAACTCCTTCCATATTTGACCATTAGCACGATTTTGTTACAGGTAGGTTGACGATCACTAATTTAGCTTGTGTTAACCAACTTTAGCGAACCAATTGATAGCCGAAAGCAGGAAGATGCTATCTACGTAGATTTTTCTAAAGCACTGCATTAACCACGTTAAAATTACTACAAAAGCCGGATAGGTTTGGTTTCGGTGTAGATTTCCTATCGTCAATTGAGTCTACTTTACTGGAAGAGAGTGTTACGTTCAGTATAATAGATATTCCTCTCCAAAGTTCAAATCTTGGACCGCTTCCCTTCAAATAAACGATTTCCGGTCCCTATTTACTTGTCATGTTTTAGCACACGCAGATGACGTAAAAATATTTAATACAATTCACAGCATATATGATTTTAAACATTTACTCTCCTAAACAACGTGAATAAGTTCGGTTGTACATCTGCAACATTTGGTACATTTGTTGGTAGGAACGTTCGCAGTATTGAAAAAATGCTCTTATATGAAGAAAACGAGCGTTTCAGTGTTAAACATTTTTAAATTCTATTCACAGTAGATTTATTATGGCTATGTGAGGATGAGACTGTGAATTTTTCACATTTTCAAGTAATAAGACCTTCAACTTTCCTAGAGTTCTCAAAGCTTAGTTTCAATCATGATATTAGCATCCATATCAAGTTGGCATATATTTTTCGAGTGCGTTCTTATTGCTATTTATCTTAGTTGTGTTATTGTAATATATGCTTGATTTCATTTACAATTAGGTCAGTAATAACCGAGATCTTTTACAATGTCCTTTTGATGCTGTGGCTCATTAATTTCCTGTTTTCTTATCTACTAACAAACATTGCTGGTCCTTCCGTGTCGCTATCTTCCACATCCGATGCACTTTCACTGTCATTGTCAGAACTATAATATATAATATAATGCTTTTAACCTAGATTTAGTTAAAATATTTCTGTTCGATATTTTACTGCGATTGCCACAAAATATTAGAAACAGTTTACTACATAGTATTGTTTCCATTACTTACTTCAATTTAGGGTAGGTCAAAGTTTGTTCCTAAAATAACTTAAAGTTTTTTTAAATATTAGGAACATATAAAATTTGGAATTGTATAATTTATCTTGGAACAAAATGTTGAAAACTTAACAAGAAATTTTAAAGACTAGTTCTTGCAATATCTACAGCAAAAGAACAAATTAGCAATGTTTAGTACAAAATAGCGTAAATAAAGTTAAGTACTTATTAAGTTAGACCAACAAGGCAAAAGACGTCCTTAGTCATTACTCAAATATTTTAAGTATAGCAAAATCTGTTTTGGGAAAAGAGAGAAATTTGGGTATAGTACTAAGGGTAGTGGAACAAAATTAAAAATGCAGCCAGCAACTTCAACTAATCTTGTTAAACACTGAAATAATTAGATGTACATAAACAAAAATATGATGTAGCAAGCCGATGCAATGATAACATGCAAGAAAACAGAGACACAACAAGAGAGGAGCTATCTGGGACCAAACCAAAATGAAAATACATGCCTAAGTACTGGTAAACACAACGTGCCAATAATAATGAAACAGATGTTTCGCTTCGGTTTTATTTGATACCGACCGCACCAGAGATTATTTTTTTGCGTTATCAAAACTTTCATATAGGGAACGCATGTCGCGTGCCTGTTTGATACTGCGTGATAATATTTTGTATTTTTCTCTCCCCCTTCTCTACATATGTACTGAAATATCTTTTTATATCTTTTAATGCAATTGTTTTTATAGACATTTTACGTTCTCTGTTTCCTGCGATCCAACAGCAAAGGGTGTTCTCAATACAGTGGCAATAACATGTTATATTGTTTATTTTCACGTTTACAAAATTATCAGTTTCACCTGCAACATTGGCTTTGCCCTTGAATATATTAAGAAAATACTATACTATATATGTAGGTCGGTCCCGAAAGGAACCGTTTCGACGAGATCTCACTCATATTTTTCTGGACGCTCTCTTTCTCTGCCAGCGATCGCAGATGAACTAACGCTCCTCGTTTTGTTGTGCTGTTTCGGGACCAATCACATACGCGGTCAGAAATCCGGAAATATTATTTCACATACAATGAGCGCAAAAATATCCGTCTCAGCATATATAAACCATCTCACAGCAACAGCAATTTCAAATCGATTTCTAAACTTTCCCATTTTAGCTGTAATTCATTACTTACTGTTAAGAAGCTATGTTCTTCGGATGAAATACTGTTAGGTACCGCAAGCGCTTTGATTCACCCTCTTATTCTTGGTACAACTTTGGGCATTTCAATGCCGTCTCCGTTTTAGTCTTAATTTTGCATTCTGAATATTTCTTGCAAGCTTTTTCAAAATAGTGTACCCTTTGGTAGTAAGTAACGACACTTCTTATCTTTCTTATTCACATGTTGTTCTGCATAAGATTTAAAAGAAATCTTGCTTTTGGCAGATTATTATAAATTACGAGCAGTTTCGTAATGTTTGCTTAAAGAAAATTTCATCTAAGCCCAACGTTGTACTTAAATGCTTAAATTAAGAGAAAGGTTGTTGTAGACTTCTGTTGCTGTTTTCCGTTCAAACCGTGTTGAAGGTTCACCGGTATGCCAACGTTTCGTTCTCGATCGTGTGGATGCTTGACGATGGCCTCATGATGTCGATAATGGTGCCAAAGAACTATTCTTTAACAGTGTAATGCAGGTTATTGTGAATGTTTAAATTGACAGAAATATACGCGAAAAATCTAGAACATAACCCAATACTTTTATGGCAGTTTTCCTGAACCTGCAAAGGGCTTACGATAATGTCAATCTTACTGTCTTTCGGTATTATCTCTATAATTCAGTAGTACATATGTGTCCATATACATAGAGTACAATAACTCACCCATTAGTCTTCAGTATAGTGGTAAGCTCAGGGCTGCCTATGAATTATACAATATACACATACGTGGACTCTCTTGTGAGCTGTACGTCGGAAGGTGTGTGGATTTTATGGTGGCAGAAATTACAACACTATGGCGAAGTCACTGAATTCCACTTTAGTCAATGTAAAGGAATAACTTGACTTCAATTGTCTCAATTTCTTCCCAAGTAATAGCTTTGGTGTTTTGTTATGGAAAGGAATTTCTCCCTAACTGCCTCCTAATATAACATTTAATAAATTAATTTATGCATTGGAAGTCTACACATAATCTTGACATCTATCTTGATGCTGCAATGAAATGGAAGTCACCAAGACACAGGATTTTAAAGAGAATTAATATTTTAAAATCTCTTGTAGTTTGGTGGAGTGTCGACCATAAAATCCTTATAATACCGTATATAGCATATAGCAGGGTCTAATTTCATATTAAGTTTTGCGAATCGTTCTTAAGCTGATGCGCTGAATCTTAAAGATGCTTCTGTTGACTCAGTGGACTAGAAATATAGTAATTCTTAACTTCTTTGCAAAATTATTATTCATTCAATACGGATTCCTAATCATCAAGGGATTTCTGGAAACGACACGGCTGATAGACTATCCAAAAGGGAGACTTTATTGAAGACCGTCGTTAATATTTCTGCTCAAATCACGAATTTAGAGTGATTGGGCGGAAGATTGGTTCATTATTAGTGAACTAAAAGAAAACTAGAATTGTTAAATTGAATCTAAACTACACAAACTTTCATAGAATAACGATTTGTTTACACATTCCGCAAAATTACTAGGTTAAGATCAAACCATTGCTGCATTTCTTTTCATTTTGATAAGATTAAAGTTGGATGTTCTCAAAATTGCAAGTGTGGAAAATTATGTGATCTTAATCATGTTTCTCTTGCTTGTCTTTTCATAGCAAACTACTATAGTGCTTATATCTCCAATTTAAATCCAGCCAGATTACAACCTCGCTATAATACCCCTTAAGTAATTTAAATACAAAAGTTATTGCTAGTTTAATTTTGTTCATGAAAAACTTTATTAGACTCAGGTCATTTGATTAGCCTGTCATTAGTCCAATAACACTACCGAGGAAGAAGAACAAACAAACAACAAATAAAATTACACCCAATGAAAAAGTAAATTTAAAGTAAATTATTTTACGACTGTTTGTGTGCAACTTATAGAACGATGCACGAAAAAAATCGAGAAAGCTTTGAAGTGGGACAGTCCAACAATTACAGTCAAAACACGAAAACCTAAAAACAAAAGCAAGGAAAATTGCTGCTCTAAATAAGAAATACACAGGAGGTGGTGCCAGGGATTCTGGTTAAACATTTGCTTATTTATTTGACTTATTTATTTTGCACTGTAGATCGTAATTTGAGTCTATATCTAAGTTGGAGTATTTGGAAAATTTAGCGCTTTGTTTGGGCTAAATTACACCAGCTTGTCGGTAACAGGTTCATTCAGTATTACTTCGCTTTGTGTGCACATTGCGTAATCGTGTTTTCTCAGCAAATAAAAAAATCGGCAAATATATCTGTAAAATCAACATTATAATCTCTGCTAAACTCTATACTATCGGTTTCAACCAAATTAACTGTTATGACAATGATGCCTAGAATACAGCAAACTAGAAATTTTGAAATAATCATGTTTCATCACAAAGCTTTATTCATCAACGCTACCATTATTTATGAAAGGCAGTAAGTGTGCGCCAAAGAAAACATGTCTGGAATATTATCTTTCGCTTTTTTTTGAGACAAATATGTGATACAGTTCACAAAAATATGCATAGTAACAAATACGCTTGTAACGATTCTATTCATGGAATACTTAGAAATGAGCAGTTTTCAGTTCGTATTCCAGATAATTAAAATTAATGTGTTCTAGTGCGATTCGGGTTATCGTATTGTAAATTTACTTTAGATAGCGTAGAAAATAGGCGGAAAAAACTAGGTGATGTTGGGTGCAGGAAATAACTAATTTTTGCGTTCGAGATTTACCGTATTTCAAGATTTATTTTCGTTGAGCGGAGGATGGCACTAAATGTGTTAGCGGTCAAATTTAGAGGATGCGATGTTTAAAGAATCTCCTTTAACGATTTTTTCCGTTAATGAAGTGAAGCCACTGGACGTTAATAAGCTACAGCAAGTAAATTAATTACGTTTATTACTTCATGCTAGAACGGCTACAACGCACATACAGTAGATGTTACAAAACTATCATTTTCTCAGGAAATTTGAGCATAAACAATAAACAGGCTAATTTTAAAGTCATTAGATTGTGTTTAACTAGACAGAGTATCTGCTTAATTTCTATATTGCTTAATTCACATGCTGCACCAGATGGGACTATAGTTTATCTTTTATTTAAGCGATTTCTATACGTTTCGAAAGCACTTAATACTGAACGTAAGAGCTTCTATTTAGATTACTGCAAATGTTTTGTTTCAATATTGCGGAATCTCTAATAATTTATTAAAATAATAAAATGATTTCGAAACTTAATTGTACTTTTGTTTAATTAGTATTTTTAGGATTCACATTTGATTGCTAATTAACAAGCTACTTAAATAATATTTAGTGACACTAGATTACCCTAGAAGAGTCACTTTTCTTATAGCAGTAAAGAAGACTGGACCGATGGACTACTATCTAAGAATTGCAGGTCTAGGCGCATTTAGTACGCAATTTTAATTAAAGCTACATAATGTTAAAACTGAATGAAGAAGGTTGGAAGAAGGAGCACCATACTAAAGGAATCTATCACACAGATGGCCCAAAAATAGAAACTAGTGTCGGTGCCGAAGTAAATGGCATTGGGCTGGGCAGCCAGACTACCATGCCTAACTTGAAACGCTACAGTGTTTTACACTGAGGTGAAATACTTCAATATATTGAAGCACAATAAACAGCTAAGAAATCAATTCCTAATCAGTCAGTATGTATTTTGGCCAGGTTGTAGGAGTCTAGACCCAACAAACCCTTTCCGGAATTGGACTGTGTACGGCGTAAGAGGAAATGAGGAAAAACAAAGAAATAAAAAGGAAAGAAAAAGTGAAAACGCTGTGTAAAAAGAAAAGGACGAAAAAGAGTGAGACAAGGAAAGAGAGAAGAGGGACAGAAAGAGAAAAAGAAAATCGAAAGGCGGGATCTCCACATTTTGCCTCCGTCGTAGGAGGCTTCTTCAGGAGAAAAAACAGGGAAACCAAAGTGACACGATAACTCGACGTGTAAACTACGCTAGAAGCGAAACTACTTTGGGAGAAAATCTAAATATCTCTACTATGATAACATCCTAAATTGTGATAACAAATCATAAACTGCAAGGGAACATTATCAAAACAATAAAATCATAGATTCTCAAAAAGTTGCAGTGCTGCTTCAAGAATATTTCCTATGTAAGCCGCAACAACGCATTCATTATTCTATCCCTCAGTAGATTCTTTTTAGTACCATCGGATAAGTTTGAAGTAGTCAGACTTTCGAACGATATAGTTAACATGCACTGGTTGGAAATTGATGAAGTATCGTGTTTTCTTATTATACTTGTTACCCAGGATGTAACCAACCACAGACCGATATCCATATCGTCTGCTTTCTTAAAGATATTCGAAGGAATTATAATTCTTATATATTCCACTCAATTCGGGAAACCGACTTTTCCTGAATAAAATAAAACGCGTTGCTGATGTGTTCTTCGATCAATCAAAAGCGTTTCATGTCGTAGACCATTGGGTGTTGCTCGGTAAATTGTGTAAATTCCGTATACCTATACAATATACAGAGTGATCAATGATTTTTTCGTGTGGTATCTGAATGGTAGAAATGCTAAAATTGTTATAACTGCAGATGTGGGTAATGAAGTGGGCTGTGGGGTTTCTCAGGGATCAGTTCTAGCACCAATACTCTCTTTAATTCATACTAATTACCTTGCATTCGTAATCAAGACTAATATCATTATAACATATTCTGCAATTACTAAATAGACTATAAGTTTAAATGCAGTATCGTTCCAGAAATGGTTACTTTTCTTTACTGTGTAAATGATTCAATAGCGTCTTTATCTATGTACTTTTTACCTAAAGTAGTATAATGCCTGTAATATTATACATAATTATAAATAGAGTATATAAACTTGTAGTAAACCTGCTTCTTGCGATTGCGGAGGCAACGACTTCAAGTATCATTTTTTTCTTAAAATAGAACCCGGTATCTGTAACTCATGATCTGAAAGTATTAAGTTTAGGATTTAATAAACCCGATTTCGAACACTAGATAAATATAAGTACTATCCTAAATTTCCAGTACGTTTTTTATGTATGACATTCCATTCTTGTGACTAAGACAACATTAAAAAGTAATTGATTAATTTACTGTCATGTCTTTGCGTGACCAAAGGCAAACAAACTATTTGGTTTCGCTTAATTAGTAGGCTATTAATCCGTCATTCGTCTGAATTCAGGCAAAAATTTTACGCTCCGTAAGTAACAAGTTTCGTCATTTTCTCCAGTCGAGCGTCCCTGGTAATTTTCTAATTGTAAGTCTAAATATATATGACACTGGCATTGCTAATTGTCTGTCCTAGAATAGAGAGGCGGATTGGCAGTGTGCCCATCAAAAAAAAAGATTCCTTTGCTGGTACACCATGCACTATTTTGAACATTTTATTTATTAGAAACATCAATAACGAATACAATATTTCGAAAACATTTTATAAAAACCGCTGAAACTTGTTCCTTGATTTTGGAAAGTTTTGCATTTTATCTAGAATTCAGTCTGCAAAATTGAGATGAAGCACATTCTATTCTTGTTTTTTAGTCATCATTTCACGCGTAAATAGAAATTGCACTGTACCGTACTCCTAAATCGTATTAATCAACTTGAATATAACGCTATTGTTCTTTCATGAGCATCCTCTAATTTACATTAGGGAGTTATTTTAATAGATCTACAAAGAATGGTATTGTATAATTCATGAAACTAATGTTACATTGATTTATTTTCACAAATATGGTACAGTTATCGTAGAAATTATCTAATTTAAAGCAAAGGTAAAGTATTAACCAGAAAGTTCTGCAACAATTTCCTTAAGTACTTAAAATAAAACTATAAATAGTTCAACACTAATGTGAATATACGAGGTTTGGAAATTTAATAGTGGCAACAGTGATGTATAGATATTTAGCGATAAAATGGATTAATGTTGTCCGTAGTACGCATCAGCTACATACGCATCTCAAATATATTGGGCTTGTTCTTTTCGATTTATTTATTCCCTCAGTGGCGAAAAGAACAGAGTGTATCAGGAGCTAGCTATTTCATCTGGTATAGTCACAATGTTTTCCAAACAGGAGCGTAAAAACCGATTGTCTTCACGGTATCGCTAAGGAGTTCAGGAGGTTCGCAATGAATCTGGTTTACCGTATCGTACGGTGGGTAAAAGTCTTCAGCGAAAGACATCAGAATGTGACTGACATATCTAGAGAAGGCCGCCCAAGTATAAACGAATCTATCGTATCATTTGCGACTTCTTCTTAAAAATTCGATCAGCCTCCACCACTGTGTTTCATATTTTAAACGAAGGTTTAAAAAAGCTAAAAATTGCAGTGCGATGGATTTGGCACGCAATGACAGGAATGCAGAAATGGCAACGGTACGACACATGTTCGCAAACAGCTGGACCACCATGAACATGGCCAAGATATTACGAGTCGAAACTGAAACGCTAGTTTAGTGAATACGGTCATTATGGGAAACCATAAAGCTCATAAGTTCGTTAGAATCCCAGAAATGCGAAGGTTGTATTCAGCTATCATGGTATTGTCGTAGTACCTCCAATACAAACCCATTTGTTGACATTTTGTTTCAGCAATGGGAAGAAAGAGGAGGTAATTTCTCCATAATCTATCATTTTGCATGGCAATGTTGAAGTGCATCATAGACAAACTTTGGTTAACCTTTTAACTCGCTAGAATTGGGTAGTGCTTTACCATCGTTCTTATTCCCTAGATTTGAGCCCTCACGATTTCAATTTGATTTCTAAGATGAAGAAATCTCTGCGTGGAATTCGTTATACAGAAGTCTCTGCACCATCAATAGGCCAGACCAATGGTACCCCATTCCTTCTACAACAAGTTTTAGAAAATGCTGGTCATTACATTAAAAGACAATAGAACTTCAAGAATTGTAGATATTTTCCGTTCATAGAAAATAAACAGTTGCACTATTAAAATTCCAACCCTCGTATTTATAAATGCAAGGTGCAATCTACAATGAACTTTCTCATCAATGAAGTTATTTACCCTTATACAATAATGCTGTAATTTTTTTTGTCTTTGCTTTTAAGAAAGTTCGAAGAGACTCCTAAAGACATGAAAAAGAAAGGAAGTACAAAGCAGATTTCCTTGACAATCAAGCAGAAAGATTGGAAACTGAAAATAAAAAGTTAAATAGTTTATGATTCTTTTTGTTTTTTTAGCAGATTTTAGATATTTGTAGAAGTACAATATATAAATTTCGCTTCCTGTCTTTCTAGTTTTTTGATTTGGTACAACAATTTAAAACATAAATGCGTTCGTTTCTAACTTACCATATTTAACTCCAAACCAATCCTTCGCGCTTCCCTGGTAAAATGGTGTAGTATAGGTCGTTGGCTTAGGATAACGACTACATGGATTTCGACAATTTACACAACTTGATATGCAGCCATGTGGCTGGTAATTAGGCCATCCAGTACAAGGAACGTAAGGGCGTACGTTGTAATTCCAAGAAGTTCCGTAGGGAACCGTATATCTTCGTCTTCTGCATAAGGATCTTGTTTTATCGTGTAATATCCGCTCTCTTGCCAAAGCCCTATCATTGCCATTCGATATTGTCAGATCTAGTTTAACATCCATTACATTCTCAAAGCTTTTAGTTTTTGAGGGATAACCCGATGATGTTCTGGTAACATTGCTATTACCCACGTTATAATTTAGGATAAATTCTTTTCTTCGTTTGCGATGTACATGCGGTGTTTTCTTATATCTAATTCGAGTTGTTCCGTAAGTAGGAGTTGCCAATAATTTTTCGGTTGGAGTAATAAGTTCGTCTTCAAATTTGAAATTTGCTTCTAGTTGCGATGGTATCCTCTTATGTCTAATTCTATGATGTGTAGAGCGGTATTTGTCGTTATTTGTATCTTTGGTACCATCACTATGATCTTGTGAGTTTCTTCCATGTGAAATAGATCCGCTGCAATGTAGTAATAGTAGTACAAAGCACACTACTGCACTTGTTGAATTGTACTTCATATTATCCCAGTTCTATTGTTCCTTTCGATTTACACTTAACAGTAAACACTTTCATCATATTATTAATCCACTGCTTATTTTGGTAAACAAATTGTCATTGAAATGAAATATGATTTTGTGTGCCTTAGTTTTTTGGGACGATTTATCAACGCCTCTATGAAAGAGCAAATATCCTTAGGATTTTCTATTATTAAATTCAATTTTAATTCTGTCTTAAAAGTTCACCGCACATAAGGAATTTAAGATTGCATGAAATATAGGACTAGTAAAAAATTAGTGCTTCGTTACCTTAAAGTAACCAAATAATTATTTTTTCAATACAGATTCCTTAATTTCAATGGAAGTGATATCTCTAATAGACAAATGATGAACTGACAGAGCTCAGAAATTCCATTAACCAAATTCTTTATCTTTCCATACTTTATGCGGGAAATAATGAACAATTACACTGCAGTACACATAATAATTAATTTTCATCAATTTATCTATTGCAATCATTGTAGATTATCCATTAAGGTTATGTACTATTAGTTCTATTGAGGACATATAAATTCAGTATAGATAAGGTTTACATATTTTTGAGTGTATTCAAATTGAGACATTAATTTTGGACTTCCAGTACTGTACAAACCTAATCATTAATAAGCATAAGCGGGCAAATGCTAAGTACCACCTTTATTAAGAGCGAAAGCAAGGTTAATAACATCAAAGATTAACGTGTCTACAAGATAGCTTTTTTCTTCGGACGACCTTGTAAAAGATTTTTTTTAACTAGGATTGTTTTACTCGCGGCTTATGTAACGCACTGGATCAGAGATTAGACAATGAATTCCGACTTATTTGCTGATCATTTATAGGCATACGAATTAATACAAGGTCCATTAGGTTTGTTTAGAATTATTATTATTCATTGGGTTATTATCGGTTGTCAAAGGAAATACCGCAGTGAAGGTTATACTTGCTTGTTAAGGAATTTGTTGATTTATTTTCATCTTCGTTGTTTTTGGTATTTAAGGTTTATGTCAGGGTCGAATGCAAAATATGAAATATGGATAAGTACGCGAAGTATTATGCTTAATCAAAGAATCGACCATCGTTTAACGTGTGGATGGAGGAGTGTGGTTATAGGAAAGTTGGTTCGAAGACATTAGCTCTTAATGACATTTTTATTAATATGTAATGCTGCGTTAGACACTCCAACTATTATGTACTATATAATTTTATAGTTCCGCTATAAAAGTTGGCAATTACCTGGCAAATTGTAGATGTATTATTTTGTCAATATCGCTCCTGATAAATAGGAGGAGTATTTTTAATATAAGTATGCATATAAATACTACTGATATTTCTTCATAAAGTTAGCAAGATATTCCACGAAATAAGACAATGTTTTGCAACACAACGAACTCTCTAAACAGGTTAGAAACCTCTCGACAATATTGGTAGTAAATGTCAATGAATTGAAATTTGCGATAGAGAGACGCTCGAATGTGCTTCGCATTTCAACGTTGACCAAAGTAGTAAGAGTGTGAAGAAAAGGATTTTTGAGTTTATTTTGGATAAAACATCCAACATTCACTATTAAGGTTAGGTAGAGTTGTAGTTCTTGTTTATTTATCCTTTTTGCCTTAATGGTCCTTTAAAAACCTCTTCACTGTAAATATTTTCCGAGAAAAAGCAATCATTATTTTCATTATTTATAGTTTAGTATTAACTTCAACCCATAAGTTGCCAGAAAAACAAATATTCTATTGAACAGTATATGTTAAGCTATAGAAAAATTACTGAGTACAGTCTGAAGCTGCCTTAGAGAGATGATCAATTCTTTAGTCTACGTAATATAAGGAAAGGCTCCCATTCTGTTCTCGCAGATTTGGATGAAATTTGAGCAGTGGACAAACTCCTTAGGGGTGTGGATAATGTTGTTTTCCAAAAACTACTGATACACACGACGCCGATTTGACGGTAGAGTGATTTTTCAAAAGTTGGCAACAATTTAGCCATGATGAGCGTACTGCTGACTTCAGGCAAGTTTTAGGAACACATCGTTGAAAATAATATTTGTGTTAATGTGCAGGAAAAGGAATTTAGTGTGTTGATTAAACATTTTTACGTAGAAATAAATCAAAGAAAGTAAAGAAAAAATACATAAATATTATGGTAAATCTGCTCCGTCCGATGGAACGATGTGTAAGTGGATCACTTACGTTTTGTAGGAGAATTGTTAATCTTATTATTGCTCTCTCTCTCTCTCTTTCTCTCGAATAAGTATTTATAGTTAATTTACAACATGAGTGAAATAAGGTTTAGCGAATAGCTCTGAAAGACGTTTGTGCAAGCTTTTCTTTTTAAATGGTGCAATATATTGGGTTTGGACGCGAAAGTTTAGTAGCCAACAAATTCATAAACGTTTAAACGTTTATCTGTACAATGTTACATGTAGTACAAACTATGTACAACGTTTAGCAAAACATACTTAAAAACGCTCTTAACTTTTATCAGTTCAATTTGAATGAAAAAAAAAAAGGAATGAATAAAAATAAACGAATGACCGTGACGCTTAATTCTTAAACTACTTGAACGCCTCAAACTCAACAAGCGGCCAGCAATCTGGCGTTTATGCTTCGAATAAAAAAGCAGCTACCCAGATTATCATCTGAATAAACCCCGTTCTTGTTTATATAAAATTCTATTAAAAGCATGACAGAGTAAACCTCGAACGATGCATACCTCTAAATTACCACTGCGTCTACCATGTTTACTGTTGGATCGGTACAAACAACGCGTTTCTGCATTATGGCACATCAAATCAGAACCGATTTACTGCGCTAATTTCTTACCCAGAATACTTGATCTCTCGGTAACTCGAGCGAGAGAGTATTGAACCTCAATTACACGGGTTAAGTGAATAATCGCAATAACAATAACTTTATTGAATGTAATTTGCAGTAAAATCGATAATCTATATAGTTATAGTACAGTTTATCTGATATCTGTGAAGAATATTACTTACAGGTATTACAGCACGCTTATATAGCGCCAGATCGTATTACATTTACTCTACTCTGAATAATTGGAATTTAAATTAATTTAAAATACGGTAAGAGGTTATTCAATGTTTACTTGCTACTGCATCGATGATGTTAACGGTTTCCTATTGTTGTATTTATTTGCCGTAAGGAATGCTTTTGTGAGCCAGCGTACACAATGAAACAGAACTTTTTTTCTAGTAAAATTAGCTTTTTCAAATAGGATAAAATTAGCGGCTACAAAAAATACTACTGTAAACATTATTTTATAGTACTTTCGAGATAGAAATTTTTTCCTTTTTTTTTATACTGTAGTTGTTCTGGTAATTGGAATGCAATAATTCGAATAAAGAAGGTATTTGTAGTTTGTGCTATTTATGTTATACTCCGCATATATTTCATTATGACTATTGTTGCTTTGTAATTTTGAATACTAATGTTGAAATCTCTTCATAAGTATTATTTTTCTTACATATTTCGCATATATTTGTTTTCTTAACAAAAGGCAACGATTTTATTCAAATAGTAAATATATTAATAAGTAAAGGAATTAGATCGTTTACATTAGAATTATCCTTCTTCCTTCAGTCCTGGTTTAGAAAATTTTTGGTAGAGATACGACATATAAAATATATAGTCTTTTTATTTTTTTTTAAGAACATATTTTAATTTTGTTCAACCGGTATTCGGGTTCCGTTGTGTCACCAAGTATTTGGTCCCTAACGTACTGCATACAGTACCTTTGAGAATGCGAACCACGGTTATTCGCAGAGTGTAAGGAATTAAACTTAATGAGACGACGGTATCTGAAAACCGTTACGACAATGATAAACGGCCGTGAAAGTCTGATATTATTTGTGTTGTTATTTGTGTCTATTTCCAAAATTATTGTTCCTACTAACAAATAAATTTCTGTTAGTTTACTGTTACTCTGCGGTTTAGTACCATGCAAATACCGATTCAAAGCCAACCTCTAAAAGAAGAAACCGCCTTTGTATATTGAAAAATTCAACGTGGAGTCATTAAATGACAGTTCAATAAAAATATACCAGAACAGATTAACTGAAAAATGGCTACCAACCCTATAACAGAAGCTGGATACACGTGGGTTTACAGATTAAGTAAGGGTATCCAGAATAGTCCAACAAGGTAGTTCCGTATTTCAAAATTTCTGTAGTGAAAGCTAGCCTAACTCAAGCAAGTTAGATTAAGAAAAAAAGAACGCGAAAAGTCTTCAAAAATGGAAATAATGTTTTTGGGTTTAGGAAATTGAATTAAGACAGAATTTCTATACCGAAAAAAAGTAGCCAAAGGTCCATTTTACTCAATGCTGAAAATAATCTGGTGGTTTAAATGAATAATGGTTCAATCACATATTAAATAAACGCATTTTGGAAGAAAAAGACTTATACACAAGAACTGGTTTGGCACCTCACCATTGTAAATAATAACCAATCTATTCAGCCAAGTAAAGCGCTGGATATAATTGAATGTAACAAAAGCATATCTCTTTCTTTCACCAAGAATGAACATACGTGGTACTTACTTCAACAACGACCAATTTTAGTTTATGTGTGTAATCGTAATTTGGTAAAATTGTTTGGGAGGTGATATATTTATCTGGTCATATTACTATTACTCATATTTAATACACAAGAAATACCGCTAAAACAATAACCAATAAGTATTTAGTTTCGTAGGCTCACTAAACGGGAATATGAAAGGTCAACGCGATAATTGTTAGATGATTATTTTGAATAAACTGGTTTCGAGAAGTGAAGTAAAAGAACAGAAGACATTATCTAGGTGATGTTAAAAATTTGTCTACGAAATTTGGTCGTTAATCGATGTTTACGCCTACAGAACAATTGTCTGCATATTCAACTGTATTGGAGAAAATAATTTATAACTAAAGTTTTTAGGTGACGTAATAATTACGACAACAAACATTAACAAGTTCAAAAAGGCAATAAACGACCTTAATTTTTTCGCAATCTTGTTCTAGCCACGCTCTCGGAGACAATAAAACAATTCATTTTCATTTAATCACATTTTTCGTGGATTTTATTTTGCTTTATTTCAATATACTATATGAAGGTATATATGTGCACATCTGCCTTCATTTTGACAACCTAGCGCGGTATATTCAAAGAGTTTGTTTGTATGCATCCAATTTGTCATAAGTCACAATAGTAATGCAATTGCATAGAATGAAGGGTGATAAAATGAATAAGATGGTTATAAACTCATTATACATCTTATAAACGTGCACTCTGGTGTTGATTGTAAGATCATTTATTACTTGCTATTAGTTGTATGCTTGCCTTTGCTGCTTTTTTTCCGCTCTTCAAGTTAACAGTATCAGTTTATTAACTATTTAATGGCTTGACGTAACATTTGTTTCCAGAAATATTAGATTGATGTATAAGTTTGTAGTGTTTTACTGAATTCAAAATTTATTAATGAAAAAAAATTGATAAAATATACGAATTAATCTCGAATATATTTCCCTCTATTATTTCAAATTACTTCCTAAAGATCTGCAAGTTTTTCGATTCCATGCTTCAAGAAATACGGTGGTCTGGAAGTGAAGTGCCACCTGGGTTTGGAGTACGACGCTGTTATTAAGGGAGATTTTTCGAAGATTGTTCAACAGAGAGCGAAAGAGATGGAAATCTGTTGGTAAGGCGGATGTTGAATGACTCCATAACCAAGCTTCTGAACAGTTGCTTTTGTGATGTTAGCAGTATGAGGGAGAGAATTTTGATGCAGTGGAATTTCCCCTCCTTTTCTTTGAACTACGGCCAAGATGACGGAATCACTGACAGTAATTTCACCTGCGATGATGGTGAAACAATTCATAGTAGACGAGAGCTTTTTCCTATCAGTTTACGAAGAGGAGTTCCAGCTTTTGTTAGGGTTAAACCATTCTTAATTGTTGCCAGTAGCAATCGGGACCAAAAAGATGTTGCTGGTGCGGTAAACGACGACGTGCTAGCAAGGAGGAATAAATATTGACCCGTTGATTTTTGTGCTTTTTGCTAAAATCGTGCACCACCTGTACGAGGAGGATGTGAAATGTTTCCGGAATCGGCAAGAGATGGCGCACGAAGGTTGAAATGGATTCATTTGTCGGCAGGAAAAACCTATATTACGGCAATTGTAAAAATTTCAGACGTCTACTGTCAAGAGTGTGTTTTGTGTAGAAAGTCAGGCGGTTTCGCAAAAACGGCCAAGGAAATTCGGAATATTTTGATAGAGGTTCATGACGGATGTACTCCATCGTTCTCTACCATCAGCTTCCGAGTGAGCGAGTTTAAACGCGGCTGCACAAGGAACGAACCACGCAGTGGATGCCCAAAAACCGCTACCAACGATAAAATGGTCGGCAAGATTCATGATGTCGTGTACGCCATTCGCCGATTGAAACTCAAAGAGATAGTAGAGACAACAGGCATATCGGAAGAACGCGTTGGCCGTATCCTTCACGATTTGCCTCACCGGCAAATTTGCGTTTGCTCACACCGCAGCAAGAACGAAATGGGGTGACCGTTTCGGAGGAGTGTCTGGCCGGGGTTCAACGCAATTCAAGAGATTTCTTCATGCTTTTCGTAACCGTGGATGAGACTTGGATCCACCACTACATACCGGTGACCAAGGAACAGTCGAAGCAGTGAACCTTTCCGGGCAAATCGGCTCCGAAGAAAGCAAAGACCGTTCCATCGGCTGGAAAGGTCGTGACGACCATTTTTTGGGATTCCCAAGGCATGAACCTCATCGACTATCTGCAGAAGGGAAGTACGATCACGGGGTAATACTATAGCGATTTATTGACCCGATTCGATGTAGTATTGAAGAAAAAACGGCATCATCTGCAGCGGAAAGAAGTGCTTTTCCACCACGACGATGCACCGGCTCATTCATCCCACATCGTCGTGTCCAAATTGAATGAGCTGCGCTACGAATTAGTCTCTCATCCTCCATATTCACTGCACCCAGCCCTCAACGACTTTTTCCTATTCCCAAACCTGAAAAAATCACTGGGAGGAAAGATATTTGCCTGAAATGAGGAGGTCATCGCCTCTAGAGATAGCTATTTTACAGACTTCGAAACATCCTACTTTTCCGATGGCTTGAAGAGACTGGAGCACCGTTTCAAAAAGTGTATTAATCTTCGAGGAGACTACATCGAAAAATAAAAATAATAAGGCATACCATTACCGTGTATTTCTGGTCGATTCCGAAAACATTTCAGGTCGCCCTCGTATATACTTACTTACTATATACGGCAATTTACTTTACAAATATCTTTGTTAATTATGTTTGTAGTAACTTTGCAAATGAATAAAGAATAATAAAGCAATAATTATCATTATTTATGTCAACAGTTAGGAAATAATATCAATATTTTGATTGTGAATACAAATTGTGTGGATAAAAGGGCGCATGCTGTTGATATGTCCAGGAAATGAATAACCGCGCTATTTGTGACGCGCTTACTATATAATGGAACCTAAATAAACATATAATGATATCATTTCATGCTTATATACTTGTATTAAATATTTACATTCGCGAAACTGTTTGATTAAATATTAATTCATTTCCTTCGCTCTTTTTTTTAAGTGACACTTCCTTATAAAGCAGGCGTCTATTACGAATGATGCTTGTTTGCGAAAAGCGTTAGTAATACGCCAAGATAGATTAATTTACTAAGTTAGCGAGAACTGGTAATAAAGTAAGCCGAGTAAGGATATACAATTGCAGAATGGTCATCAACGAAAATGTTTATATTTTCCTATTTCGTCGTGAGACGAAATTAAAGGAACGAGAACATCGCGTACAAAACGTTAACCCGCAGGAGTACGTACAATCAAGTGTTTAACAAAAGGTGCACAAGAATTACCACAGTATAAATATTTGGATACCGAACTCGACTTTTATGTACCTTACGGCTATGCATTTATTAATTAAGTTTACCCAGTTGTAATTTTATCTAGAAGATTCTTTCAAAAAGTATATCAACGTAACCTTAATAGTGTATACTGTGGATGGCCTGTAATGTAAACGATTGACTCCCAAAATTAACTATCTTGTGAATATATTGTTTCGATAGGGAGATTGGTTTCTGATAGTTTACGTTTGTGGTGTGGTATTTAGTGTCATATTGGACAGGAAAATATGTAGTTGCATGTGTAAACGATATCACTTTACATTACGATACCAATAAAATGTAAGAAAAACCAATCAACATATTTGCGAGACATATGTATCGAAGTTTTGCGTTTGATCTAACGTTCTTCCGGTTTTTGTAACTGCAACAGATATTGGTATAAACCAACGATGGCTAAAATACACTAATGGTAGCATTCATTGCATATGTTGAATGAAATCGTGTGTACAATTTCTCAAGATTTGTTTTTGAACTAGCTGTAAAGCTTTATACCGAGTAAACTTTTCACTTGATAATTTTATATTAAAATATCAGTGGGTTTTAATAAATGCCATACTATTTCCTTCAAATTGCTATCCAAACTAAATTTATAATGTAACTTATACAAAACATCGCGGCAGTTCGTGATGGTGTAGCCGAAGTTTTTAGTCGTGCCATTTCCCGGTTTGGTGACCAGAATTGACACCACCAGATTTAACACCTTTGGACTTCTAGCTGTAGAGTTATCTGAAGTCACAGGTTTATGCCAACAAGTCCGCGACCACCGAAGCATTGAAGGCCGATATTAGACTCACTATTAATGAAATACCGCCAGATGTATACAATAATGTTATTGCTAATTTTGTCAGAAGAGTGCGCATGTGCCTGTAAAGCCATGGCAGTCATTTACAAGATATTTTGTTTCATACATAATGCCTAAATGTATACATTATAAATCAATAAGTATTTCAATATTTTGCTACAGAAAACCATATTTTATTGAACCTTAAAATCTTGCGCTCTTATTGACATACCTTTTATTATTTCAATATTTTAGCATCTGTAAAAGTACAAATTTAAAATTAAATCTTAATAGTTTATAGGAAATTAGAAAGAAAAATTATATTTAAGCTTCCTATTTGAAGTATACCGAGTGAAAAATTTCATTACAGCATTCAATAAAACACAAAACTCATTTTTAATTTTCACGTTCATTTAATAAACTTTGCTACGTATCAATTGCTTCGTCAGAGATTAGTTCCTCGAGGTCTGGTTTAAAAGTAAAGCTTTTAGAAGCCAAATAAAAAATCACTGATGTTACTAGTGAAGTAAGTTTAACCCTAGAGAAACTCTTTTATATATCAAAGTTCATTCTGATGATGTTTATAAAATACGAGTAAACGTAAAAATAAATGTATTTTACTACAGTTTCCCATTCAAGAATTGAATTCAAGAACAGAAAATGTATGTATTAACACAATGTAGCTAATATATAATTAGATCTTCAAAACATTGAATCATCCACCAATTTAACACAGAAGGTTAAAATAAGCAGCGAATAACAAGCTAATGGGGTTCTTTATTCTTCTCAATTCAAATTTGATAGTTCACATTTGAGAATTTCAACTTACTATGTTAGGTTGTCTTTTCTTCCAGTTTAATTAATGTTAACAAGTATGTATTTGTTAAGAATATTTTATGATGTAAAACTAATAAGTAGAGTATAAAAAATAACATTGAGTAAGAAGATTTGACTTACGTACGTTCTCTTGTTTAATGTAATATTAGGACAGATCATAATAAGTACTGCTGTTGTTAACATATTATGTGTACAGGTAATCTTATAACAACAAACATAAATACTTCAGACGACTATATTACTGTCTTCTTTGAACTCATAATGAATGAATAATAGATATGCAAACAAAATCTTAACTCTTTTATCAAACCAAATTTTTTAAAGTATAAAATACACCTTTAAAAGTAAAGTTTCAACTGTTGTAAGAAGTTGGTGAAAGAAGATTTTACGATGTACAGAAGCAGTATATAGAACCATAACTCCTGAAATCCATAATTTTCATGAATGACTAAAGTAGTGTTTATGTATATTGCACATGTGCAACTCTAAATTTTAACGAGAAATAAGCGTACAGTTAATTACAAAATGTAATGCTAATTTACGACAGAAGGAAGTGAAGCACTAACTTTTTAACTACCAATTACGCATTTTTTCTTGTAAGTTTAATCAACGAATATTTAATGCAATAAATTTCAGCTTTGAAATGGTAGTGATTTCTTCTGTGACAGAATTAATGAATTACATAAAGCCTTAATTGATGATATTTTTAAATCTTCGAGTTGTTAATTCCAATGTAATTTAAAACCACGTATTAATGATTTCAACAATCATACCAATAATTAAAAGAGATTCGAGCGCAAACTTGTTGAGAGCACAACACAGCACACTCAAGAAAAAAGTACACTGTTTACATCGGATAGGAAGGAAAGATGTAGTAGGTGCGTCCGAGAAAACCTGGAGTAAGCGGTAACCACGATAAAATGGAATGCAGTCCGGAAAATTCAGTGTCCAAACAGAACGAAACGCTTCGTTCTCATGTATGTATGTGAGTAAGAGCGTCCGGCGCGATCTTATAAATAATATAAACTGTGTTATCGCGGAGAGCCGCGGTATGAAACTGAGCACGAGACGACTAGATTATAAGACGTAGACTTGTATATGTGTGTAAAGTAAGCAAGCCACAAGGTAGGGACTTATCTTCTCTCGTTTTGAATGGGACTTGAACGTTCAGCACCTATTTTCGATTCTATAATGTTCCTGCAATGGAACATCATCAACAATAATGCCGTAATCACTGTGTTATAACTATCCGCATGGACATGAATAGAAATACAGCGCGCGAAAATTTAGATGATTCACACTTTATCACGGGACAGGAGTCCCTAATGAAAAAATTTCTTATTTCTTTGTTTAGTTCATTAAGCACGAAGAAACGTGACATACGTGTATACAATTTAAGTAATAAACTGCTAAATCAACGAACATCCATTGGTTCTAGCCAAAACTAAAAAAAACTTAGATTTTATTCGCTATTCTGATCACTTTAGATCAGATTAGTTGTATCATTATCAACCGACTTTTCATGCAAATTAAATAGTGAAAAAATAAGTTTGAATAACCAAAAGTAGTAAATAGGACACAAGTACAAGTATTCGCGCGAAAGAATTAGTGCTAATTTAAATACTGATCATAATTGTGTTACATAATATTAATACCTAATTGGTTATCATCATACAAAATAAATTAAAAATGGGTTTAGTAGACACATAAAGACGTAACATATTGTTATTTATACATTCAATATTCAGTCGGGTGTAGGATACTTTTGGTATTGCAATTGACAGATGGTAACACTAGAAAATGCACTTATTAGAACATTACAAAAAAATAAAACAAAAGGAAACTGTGCACATTTCTATTTTTACTAGGAATCCTACAATTTCGTAGCGTCCTTAAAATCATTTTTGTTAGTAAATGTACCTATAAAATAGAAGAACTGTAGGGCTTACTCCGGTACATACCGTGCGCTGTAAAATTTTGAAATAGATTTATGAACGAATTTTTTTTTTAAAATACTGGGAGATGCCAATTTTGCATTAACAGATATTTTTGGATTAATTTTAAGTTTCCCCCATTCCTAGTTTACAAGTAATGACGTCATCCTCAATTTTTATATTTTGATAGATCGTTTAAGTGCTTAAATGATACCGTACATGACAAAAGTTTCAAATAGAGCTCATTTAAAAGGCGAAAGACATAATTTTTATGAATAACAAAATGCAAAAGCAAATGCTATTCAAAAAAGGAAACGATTGTTTCTTTTAAACCAAATGTTTGAAATGGCACCAACAGGACTAAGAAGCAAATCTGTGGCCACATTCATTTTGTACGTTCGAGGACTATTTCAACTTATTCTATACCTAATTCTATTTTTCCAGATTTTGTGCTTTATCAATATATATTTTAGATTTTAAATACCACCATTAGAAAATATGGGGGAGAAGAAAACCATTAGAAAATATGGGAGGAAAGATCTGGAGATTTGGGGTGAGGGAAGGAGCTCTACTGGTTCTTGCCTAATGATCTACCTCCCAGAATATTTGATTTAAAGGAAACGATCATTCATTTTTCGAATAACAACATTCAGATTTACTGTTTATTGTTGTTTAAATAGACCTATTAAAATTTTAATACCGCACATTGCAAAGTGTTCGAATAGAAGTCGTTTAGTGTACTAAACAGTTTTAATTAATAACAAAAAGTAAGAAAGGAAATGATTATTTTCTTTAAATCAAAATTTGAAATGGTCGGCCTCTTGACAAAAAGGAAATGGGCACATTCATTTTGTATATATGAGGATTATTTAGACTCATTTCATACCTAAAAGATCAAGAAGATAAGATTTGAGCATTTGGATTGGGGACGGAATCTTTCGATTGGTCATTGCCTACTGATCCACCTTCCAGAATATTTGATTTAAAAGAAACGATCACTGCATTTTTTGAATAACAGCATATATATTTGGTCTTTGTGATTCATAAAATTTTTGTTTTCCACTCTTCAATCGACATTTAATCGCAAACTTTGTCATGTTAAAATTTAATGGTTTAATTGTTTCAGCATTTTATTCAATAATTTTGCCTGAATAAAATAACATTTGAAAATACTTATCATATCAAAGTTTATCGTAAGAACCGCCATTTAATATGAAAGTTCAAAGTAGTAATTATTGTAATTAGAAGAAATTATCAAGAATTTAAACTCTATAACATATTTCATTAAGAAATTCCTTCTTTTTGTCATAAATTATTTAGGCTATTTTCTCACGGTCCTCTTTCTGAACTTCTACATCATGGAAATTTTATTATATCTTGTGCAATACACAAGTTACAATAACGGTATGATAACGAAAGACAAAGTGTTCAAAATGCCTTAGAAGTCCAAATAGATCCTTGAGACAGTAAAGGCATGTTCGATCACAACATCGTATAGAAGAGCTCTTAAAATTAAACTGCTATTGACTACAAGATACATTTGAAAGGATACTAGGTTATATTTAGATAGGTAGTAGCACCTACTAAATACCTGCTACCTATAAGAATTTCCACATTTGCGTTAGCAAACAGCTCAGTACTTATTAGAACATGAACATCATCTACAGAAATTTTGAAATATTCTCCGAATTGTTGATCCTGAAAACTTTTAACCACCCTTCTCACAGAAATTTCCTCGTTGATTGTTGTTCCTCGTTGATAAAGTTCTACGTTCGATGAAATGCTAGAGGAAGTTTTATCAATCAAACTTGATAGTACTTCATCCAATTATATTATAAATAAGGCTAAGAGATAAAAGCATACACTGGAATCTCTCATAAGATTAATTTACATATCCATTATCACTTTCTTGTCGGAATACACCGTTTTGTTTTTAGCGCCAAGTTGCATTAAGAGCTTGCAACTAATTTTAAATTGAAACGTATTGCGTTGCTACTGGTGGATTAGTTGTTGCGCAAGTAAGTAATCTCCTTAGTAATATATCAGTTAGGGCTTGACGGAAAGCGATTTCAATTAGTTCAAGATCACTTCCGTTCCGTCATTAATGATGTTTCATGTAAGTGATTTAGTCGACTTTGGACACAATATGTATTACACTTGACTACTTTTTGTTGCGAAGCATTATTTCTTTGTTATTTCGTTTTTGTTTTTAATTTGCATTTGGAAGTTCGTGTTTGGAGTGAAATATCGTAAAATTTCAGTGAATCGAGATTTTGATTAACCGAGTTGTTAAGGTTTCCAATTATCCAAAGTATCAGTACTGAGATGGTATCTCCCGATCTTGCATCGGACGTACCTTCATTATTTTCAAAAAGTACGGTCCGGGGGTCCCCACTGCCTACATAGTACGTTAAGCTATAAGTTTTTGAGAGTATATCGGAGCTCCTACATGACATGTGGATTTTCTGCTCCGCAGATCCGAAAATTTTATTTGTTGGCGTAGCCGTTTAAACGAAAGCCTGCCTTATCAGTCTTCATCCATTTGCTGTTGTCTCAAGATCCAGTTGGAGCGGTTCTGCGCTGTCCATGGTCGGTTAGCTTCAGTTCTTGAATCAATTGAAACTATTATATGCATGAAGGTGTAAATGTTTCGTCAAAATTCGTTCGGAAGATGTTGTGGTTGACATCTAATTTTCGCGTGGAGGTATTGGGACTTTCTGTCATAGTGTCTATCTTAGTGTCTCAATAAAAATATCCGCGGAAGTGTTGCTAGTATATTGTTAATAACGGACTGCGATGCATCATTATGTAGAGCAAATGATAAAGTAACTTGAGAAATTCTGAACAGTAACATAAATGTTAATGTTGCTTATGACAATTACCAACTATGCTTGACTAAATATTTGATAGAGTGAAATTGCGGGTCATTCAAATTTCAAAATTTTATTGAGATACTTTTTATAAATTTGTCGAAGTTATACAAATCACAGCATACGAGGGCGACTTGAAATGTTTCCGGCATCGGCAAGAGATGGCGCACGAAGGTTGAAGTAGTTCATTGGCCGGCAAGGGCAACCTTTTTCATGACAACTGTCAAAATTTCAAATGTCTACTGTTAATAGTTCTTGTTTAAGAGTGTTTTGCGCAGCAAGTCAGGCGGCTCCGCAAAAATAAAATCGAATTTCGTGCAGTGATAGAGCACTTCTGGGTGGTTCGGAAAGCTGCCGCAGAAATTCGAACTTTTTTGCTAGAAGTTCATGACCGATGTGCTTCATGATTTTCGCCCATCAGCTTCTGGGTGAGCGAGTTCAAACGTGGTCGCACAAGCACAAGTGACGAACCACACAGTAGACGTCCAAAAACTGCTACCAACGATGAAATGGTCGACAAGATTCATGATGTCGTAGTAGCTGATTGAAGCTGAAAGAGATGACATAGACAACAGGCATCTCAGAAGAACGCGTTGGCCATATCCTACACCAAATTTTAGGTAGGAAAAAGTTTGCGGCGCGATGGATACCACGTTTTCTCACACCGGAGCAAAGACGAAAGGTGTGATCCTGATCGACTATTTGCAGAAGGGAAAGACGATCATGGGGCAATACAACAGCGATTTATTGATCCGATTCGATTCAGTATTGAAGAGGAAACGGCCTCGTTTAAAGCGGAAAAACGTGCTTTTCCACCATGACAATGCACCGGCTCATTCATTCCGCATGGTGGTGTCCAAATTGAATAAGTTGCTCTGCGAATTAGTCTCTTATCCTCCATATTCACCGGATCTAGCCTACATCGACTTTTTTCCATTCCCAAACCTGAAAAAATCACTGGAAGGAAAGAGATTTGCCTCTTCGACGAGACTACATCAAAAAATAAAAATAAAAATAAAAACCACATCAATACCGTGCTTTTGTTATCGATTCCGGAAACATTTTAGGTCGCCCTCGTATAACACGTTTGGAAATTAATATAATACATCGAAATCAATAACGATATGAATATGGTGAATGCAGCACGACAACAATGTACTAGTATTTCTGTCAATTCGTTCAAGCAAAATATAGAAACGTGGACAGTTATAATTTTGAAAAATGGGTAGGATCCAATTGAAAATAAGAAAATATATTTAGAGTATTATCAGACAAAAAACACCCAAGTTCACATTCGAAATAACAAGGAAGAACGTTTTGGGAGATTATATATTTCACATTTACATATACTCACATAAAATGGGAGTTTTCACAAAACCCTTTTGTACTAAAATTTTAAAAATTCAGTTCGTTGTTAATATATTTAGTAGACCAGAGTCATTATTTTTTTAATTTGTTCAACGTCTCAATTTTCCTTATAGCTTGTCCAAAACGTGACAGGACATATGAGTATACATAGGGCATTCGGATATTTTTTAATGAGCAACTTGAAACGATCCTAACCTATTTCACACAGTTTATTAAAACGTCGAAAAAAATTATTTCATTCAATTAATAAGAAACCTAATAAAATGAACCAATTAAAATTTTATATCCATGCTACTATATAGTACGATTTCATAATTAGAATAACAGAAGACTTAAATTATAATTTTGCGAGTTGAAGGTTTGATTATCTATGCTTTTATCACGGTTTATAGCCTATCAAACGATTCACACATCTTTGGCGGTATAATAAAGTTATCAATTAAAGGCTTGGCATTGATAATTGTTATCAATTCCTTTTAGCCTTAATATTTGAATACGAACGATGTCAGATAACGTATATTAAGTAGTAAACAAAGGATCTGAATGCTTTTGTATATAAAAAAGCGACATATACAAAAGATGATGTTTTTAAATTTATTTCATCATTTCAGTACTTCAAACACAAAACAGACTTTTGTAATGCGGTGCAATTACTAACTGAAATTAGCCATTACTCCAACTTGAAAATAGCAAGCATCATCATCGTTATATGTGCATAAACTGCACTGACAATGGACCGCAAAGAAAATTAAGTAATCGTATAAATATGTCGATACAAGCTCCGATTCGAACAGTACCGGTTACTATTTCGCACTACATACGACCTGTTGAAGCGTGAAGTTAATATCGCTGTCGTACTAGGAATCCACTTTAATGTCCGCAATTTTCTAGGTCGACGTATATGATCTGTTAGAATTATACTTGCTTAATGGCGCTCTTTTAAAAAAGATGATACTTAAAAACTGCAAAAAAGATCCTCGCGTTCATACCAAAGTCTATGTGTAAATAACAAGTATGTACTTAGGTATAAAATTAACGTTTCTTTCTTAAAGTACATATTCTAGAAACGATGTCGTATTTAAGAGTAATAATTGTCTCTGAAATGCCACTACCAATAACTTTTTAGACTGTCCTAGTAATCGGATTTCTTTGACTGAATGTTTGAAAGAAACTAATAATAGCATTCAAAATTTTAAGAAGTTAACTACACACAAGTATATGCTTGTCTAAGGAACTTTGTTGTGAATTACTGGAGTCTCATCCGTAGAATTTTATTTTGTATAGTGTATTTTGTGATTATATGTGTAACTTCATTGTATTTTTACTGTTACTTTTGAGTAAATTGTGTGTGTACTCAACCTAAATAAATTAGAGTTGAAAGAATCTGTATTTCTACATTGCAAAATTCTTCCCTGTTGCTATATGCTTTAAGTAACATATGAACAACACTGAATGAATGACGAATGGACGGGCAATGTCAGGTAGTGAAAAGATAACAATAAACTCTGTATCACATAATAAATAGAAACTGAGATCGTAAAATATGGAATAAAATACATAAAATTAAAAAAAACATCGTCCGAATATGTATTGCAAATTTACACGATGAGCATATCTTAATAGTAGGTGCTATTTTGTTGAACAATATTTCTTGAATTTACGACATCATCGACATCTTTTTAAATCGCCAGCAGTTGCAATTCGAAAGCTGTAAAATAGTAATATGCTGCATTGAAAGTTAGTGTTGGTGATAAAATTCGTTCTCAAGAAGTATGTCATTTACTCAAGGATAGATATCCACCGATCGCTTAACCAACTGTGAGTAATGTCATACGAGACTTGGGAGAGTTGAGGCACGTTAGAGATCGTGCCCCGAGTGACCGCCTTTCAATTTGAGATGAAGAACAGCTTAATTATTAATTAATTTCCGAAAAAAAATGCAAATTTGAAAGTCTACAAATTGGATTAAATTATAACATAGCAAAAGAACCAGTGTTAAAACATTTCACACAGCAAACTATCTTTACAAAGTAAAATTAGTGTAGGTGTAGAAGCCAGCACCGAACGATTTTGACCCCAGAATATAATCTTGTGGAGAAATAACGATTATGTGTAATGACCCGTTATCGACATTGGATGACTGAGAATCCACACTGGATGCAAGATTTGCACACTTGGTATCCACAAATGATCGAACCATGGACAATAACCGTCGATGTTACAGTTTTGGGACCCTTTTTCTTTAATGAAGTGCTGAACGGAGGTCGATATCTACGTTTTCTCCAATTTAGTTGAGTTCCGTTATTGGCAGCGTGATTTCGAAGGAATGATGATCTCGATGTACCCACACTATTTGGTTTCAGTGCGATGGAGCTTCGCTTTCGAAAATAGATGAATTGGTAAGCGGCGGTTCATAAAATGGCTAACTAGATCGTCCGATATAAACCCTCCCATCTTTTCTGGTGAGGTTATTTCAAAGGTAAAGTTTATCTTAAAGTGACATTTCGATTTGTACCACTCCGTAAAGGTTTTGAATATCCAACAAACACATAGCTTTTGAACGTTCAGTCTTACAGACACAATTTCATGTTCAAATAGTGAACGTAAAATTTAAGGGAAAGTCTATTGAAAGCTGTGAGATAGCAAATCTCCTGGTTTTCCTAATCTTTTCATAAAATTGTAATTCATAATGGGCGTTCACTTCGTTCATCATCATGCTTATTTAGAACTCTTCATTAAATTGCCACATCTCTCTACAATTGAATCACCCCTAGTATTTTGTTCATAAACCTAGTAAATTTGGCAGTGAACTCAGTAGTGACTTACAATTAGAAAATTACTAAAATGATAGTTTGCACGTGGCAGCATTTTTATTGTGTACTGTAAACACTCACTATGATGCAAACACAATAAAGTACCTTGTTAAAGTGACGTTAAGCCATTCCTCGAAGGATGAGGTGACTGCCATGCATGGGACTGTAGCGCTATCGTTACCACCGTGAAAATCGAAAATTGAATCTACTGCTTGGATTTTTAGCTGTAAACTAGTGTTAACGAGACGATGTTTTAAAAACGAGTTAAAATTATTTTGACTGTATAAATTCTTTAGAGGTACTTACATTACCGTTCATAAGTTTGATCGCACTGTATAAAATAGCAAAATAAACTAGACAGATAATGTTTGCGAGAAATTTATTAAAAAAAAAATGAACATCACTCATTAACTCAAAATATTTTATTCCTGAAACTGTATATTCTAATAAAATACTCGTGTTTCCTCAAACTAACCCCATGATCGCTCCAAATACGATTCGTCTATAGCATTACATACTTCCTGCACAGCATTTGAGAATGCTGCGTAGACCTCGCGATTCAAGTGATCCCACAAGAGCTTAATAGAGTTGCAATCAGGGCTATGTGGCAACCAATCCATTACAAAAAAGGCTTTAACCACCTTTGCGGTATGTTTGGCGTTGCTATCTTGTTGATAAATGAATTCCACTCCAACTAATTGACATCTAGTTGATATCGCATCCTTTTCTATCATTCTAAAACACACATCTTTTGTCATTATTTCGTCAATTTTAACTAAATTTCTCAATTCCCAATGCTTCCAAAGCAACCCTATATCATGTTGTTTCCTCATATATGTTTGATTACATATTTTTCCAATCATTTACTCTAATTTGCGTGAGATTTTGTCCAATTTAGTCTTTTCCGTTTGTGTATAGAACTTAACCGTGGTTTTCTTATTGCTGTGCGACCCGTCAGACCAGATTTCATTAGTCTCCGTTCTACTGTCGACACAGTTCCTGGCTGACGGCATTGTAAATTCAATTCTGCCGCAATTTACACATTATTGCTATATTGCCATCATAAAATTTAATATAAGAATACATCGTTTTCGTGATTGAATGGGTTTTGTGAATAAGTCTTATTGTTATGAATATATATTATCGACATTAGATTGTAAATGCGATTATAAGAAGACTACTATGAATTTCTCTAAATATTTTTACAATAGCTCTAAGTATAACGCAGTATATTAGGACAGACCAAACTTATGAACGGTAGTGTACATACGTAGCTTTCTCTTATTAGAGGGAGGCAATTTTTTTAAATTAATTCTTAGAATAAACGGAAGAAGTTGTACTATTTCGGTTTGTTTCCATTTTAGATTTTCTTTAAGTTTTTCATACTAAAACTGTTTTTCACGGTAAGTGACAACATTAAATTGCTTAATTCAGATTAATTTTAGTGGCGGTGGATTAACTGCAAAATAAATTAGAGAAGTTGAGGCTACTTTAGTAAGTAACTTGAAAACATAATAAGGTATACATAATGAATGTCATGTTTAAGGAATAAATATACACAATTCACTTGAAACTTTTTAAACAAACGAAGTGAATTTGTTTAATCTGGAAACAACTAAACGGATTCAAATTCTACTGAAAGAATGTTTATAGCATTTCTCCCAGGAGTAACCGTTAAATCTGTGTTTAGAATGTCAACGATATTTATTGTAACTAATTATGGTATAGGTTTGTCAATATCTGCTCATATAAATTGTCCACATTTAACAAATAAAATGCGATGGCAAATGATACTATGAACAAATTCTTAAACAGGTAGGAAATGTCCTTTTATAACAAATTCAATTACCAAGAACGAAACGTACTGTGTTGAGTGCTCTACAATAAAGCCTTGTAATACATCTGGTAACGAAATGCATGCATTTAAATGGTTTACACGTGTTGAAATGCCCTTTCCTTTGTGCTCTCGCTATTTAGATATCTGTGAATCTTTTACGAGCAAACATCAAATCTTCTTCACGAACGCTTTGCCCTTAGAACCGTTAGGTTACGATTGGCGGGCAGATTATCGGAGAAAGGTGACATATCTAACCTCGTAATGTTGATTGCGACGTAAATTTAAAGTTAACCCCAGGAACCACTTTCTCTGACCTCTGCGGAAGTGAACTCATTAAAGTAACGGACAAGGAAGAACGAACGTAATAATTATTGTCAATTCTTATATTTTGTTTTAATACATGCATTATCGATTCGAATAATGTACGTCACTAATGCGGAAGGAAACTGTAGACAATAATAAATTAGCTTATTTGCTGCAAATACGTAGCTATTTTTGGATTCGGTTTAAAACTTCAGATACGTCTTTTATGGTTGAATATAACAGTAATAAAATTTAATGTTGTCAACTCAATTTTCTGTGGATTCTGTAAAAATTAAACAATCTATTGCAAAAAAAGCATTGTGATACCTAATTTAGTAATTTTCTAAAGGCGACATTTAAATGACGTAAAGTGTTTGCATGGGTCTGAATCTTCCAAAAGTGTAGTTTATACGAAATAGTCAAGGAATACTATCATCATGTAAATTATTAAAGTATTTGAGGATAATTAAAGGTATTATAAACCAAATGGGCGCAGTTTAGTTCTAGGTTTTACGACTTATGGAATTATTATCGCATAATGTGCAACTTGGTAACAAAAAGTAGGAGTTTCCTGTAAGTTAAACAAACTGCATCATTCAAGCTTGAAAGTATTAGGTGTTATATAGTTCCCTTTTATTAGGAAATGTGGATTGGTATCAGAGCCTGATCTAGCTACTTAGCAGTTTCGGGCAAAAGTAATTAGTGCAACTTTTAGCTGCCAGCCGCTCTCAATTTTGCTCATTTCTGCTACTCTATCAATTTGCATAGCTTACCCTTTCCCCCTCTAGACCGAGCCCTGATTTGCATGTAACTCTTTTTTTCAAACTAGGAGTGTTGCCAGGTTATTTGACTTGCCTTGCATCTAGGTTAATATATGTGTTTTGTTTATAGTTTCTGTTATTTGTTACACTCGGTTCATCATTCGCCCTGTTATTTCTTTCGTGTTTTTCAGGGCTGAGGTTTTCTGTGAGTTTTCTCGTTCCATGGCGAATGCTGAAAACAAATATCTCAACACGCATTATAGGTACAGGCGTAATAATAAATCATGGCCGGCCGATGTCCTCTGTAATTGGCGAAAGCTGTTGGAGGATAGGAAGGCAGGAGATATAATTATTTTTTAATGATTTTCCATGTACTAGCATCTGTTTTCGAGTTAATCAGTATTATGAAAAACAAGTGTAATTAACTTTTATTATCTAACATTGGTATAATTGTAGATTTCCAAGATGGAAGCTTCTAAATGAAAGTGTTCAGAAAAAGGCAGTAATGCGAGAGGAAAGAAGATTAACATATTTTGCGAAATATATGATTTGCAGTTGAAGAAACGAGCAAAACATCAGGCCATATCAAAGAAATGGTGTATTCCTTTCGAAAAAGGTACAAAAATGCTGTAAATAATAAATAGGGTGCATTTAATATCCCAAAGATTGAGACAGATTGTTAAAAGACATTGGGATTTCTTTCGAAGAAGTTGGAAAGAAAGTAATGTTAATGAACCATTATGATTCAAGCACATACCATCAAGTAGACTACGAAATATTGTAATGATGAGAAAGACATAGTGTCTAATGATCGGCGTTGGCCATTGTGTATCAAAATCGTGGACTAACAGCACATTAATATCAATAAGTCTAATTAAGGACTTGAGTTTACGTCTACAGCATGAATGGGTCAAAAACAATATTATGCATTTATTTACATTGGTAATGAGAATGACTCATTACAGTGGCTGAGTATCATTTCTGTAAGGGAAAGTCTATAGAGATGCTCATGATGAAGTCGGAATTATATGAGGACCGCATTTTAAACCTTTTATTACCTAATTTCACTGCAGATTCAGTGATAGTCATTGAAAGTATTTCTTATCACAGCCACAAAACAAATCAACATGAGATTGGGCGGCGATTAAACTTGAAAGGCATTGATTTTGGAGAAAAATTATATAAATGTGACTTGTTACAAATTGTGTCTGTAAAAATGTATAAGCAAAACAAATGTAGAGGTTGGAATGGAATGTAGTATATTGTGATTGACTCTTCACAGTTGTGCCTTGAATCCAATTGAGGTGATATAAACATAAGTTTTAATAACTTTTCATTTGATGTAAACGAAATACTTAGCTTTATTGCAGAGGAGTACAACCATGATTTTTTCCGGTGAACCGGTGAAATTATATTAATCACATAATTAAAGGGATAACATTTTGTGTTTTATTTTTCTAGATTTTCTTATAATTTATTTTAATCGAAAAAGATATGTGAAAGTTGGGTGAACAACAAGGTGATCCAAAAGATCCAAGCACTATATAAGTCGTTTTGATGTTTTTAGACTATGAGGAACATATAAGAACATTTATTTTTTTGGTAACAAACAATAAGTTCATGCATTTTCTGTTTTCATGTTTGTTTCTCGTGCAATTTATTTAAGTCTCATTTCTTCAAAATCAGTTCATTAGAAGTATCGACAACCAATATGAAAATTTTCTGTAATAAAATCTGTGACAATTACATAATAATTATACAGAACTCCAACCTATTATTTTAAATAATCCTTGTATTAAAAATCTGACAACATTTAGTATCATCTCCATAGGAATAATACTTTAAAGTTTGGATGAAATGTTCTAAAGCTTTATTTACCTTACAAACTATAAAACTTCTTACAATTGTAGCAAATTCCTGCTCATTTTTTTCATTAACATACATATCTACCATGTGATATACTATTTCTTTGATATAATATGGTTTCAAATTAAATATGAGTTTTGCACTATTTTAACTGTTCTTTCATTTCTTGCGAGCAACAGTTTTAAATAATACACATTACAGCCGCAATTAGTATTTGAATGCGCAAACATTGTTAATTTTAAATTCAAGTCAATTTTAACAGATAGTGTAAAACGTAAACACTAATATTTTATATCCTTGCTACGGTGTTCGTTTAGAACTGTGAGTTGCTTTAACTTTGAAGGATACTTTTACCCCCCTCTTAACCAACAACTTTCAATCTGAGAACTTACCCCAATAAAATTTCATAATGCATGCCAAAATATTTGAAAATAATCGAATTTATTATTCTATTATTATTAATGTCGTTATAGTCGTTATCTATGTCGTTATAGTGTATACTCGTATATCTTGAACATGATTTCCATATCATGCTGCATCACACGGAAATTGTAACACCAAGAGGGAATACAATTGTTTTGACAAAGCTTGACGGAAACCTATAACTATTCAAAGGTGTAACTGATTACAATTATGTTGCGATGGGTGGCCACGATACATCTGACATCTCTTGCAGTTTTTCTTGACATTAATGCCAGGCGTTTTTGTTACGCGTTTTGATTCAATTTTCACCGTTTTTACCTCTTATGCTTCTGTTTAACGTGTTTTGACAGCTTGATTTTTGCCTAGAATGCGATAACGTGGAATTTATCGTTGTTAGCTGAGGTCGAATTATTGGCTGGCGCGAAAGTGAGAGTTACAAATTGCCTTAACCGGAGTGAATCAACCATTATTAGCTGTTACCAATAATAGTCCAGGAAGGGCTAGGAAAGTTGCCAAAGAGGACCCGGAGGTCGAAGAAGCACTAATGAAGTGCAGAATCGACACCTTCGCTTAATGTTATGGAGAGATTCATTCTGCAGTACCAGGTCAATTGCTGATCTGTGATTAAGTAATGAAAGTTGTTCTGTGATCCTTCGAACTGTTTATCAGTGAATCAGTGCTTGGAATCCTGTCGACACCTTGGTTTACGACCTACAGCTAAACATCGATATCAACGTTTAGAGTGATGTTGCGAATCCCCTAGAAAGTGGAATGATACAGCGCAGTGTTCGATGGTAAATCTCGATTTTGTATAGGGATGTATAATGGTAAAACGAGGACGTGAGGCATGTTGCGATATTCAATATTGTGTTGAAAGGCGTGTGCACCGAGCCGTGGGAGTTAAGGTATAGGCTGCTATAGCGTATAGGAGTTGGTTTTAGTAGGTGTTCATCCTATGTACCGTGAACGCTCAGTGTTACTTCGATGAAGGTGGTGGAACCCTATATTTTTTCATATCTTCAGTAGCTTGAAAACTCACTTTTGTAATAGTATAATACCCATTCCCACGTGGCGAGAATTTCTCTAAACCGGATCGCCACTCAAATCTTTTTCAAACCTTCAAACCTTTTGCTAATCCAACATGTGTGGCACATTATGAGAAGCTGAGAAACATAGCGAATTACTGGAACCTCTCCCGTGCAAATTGCACGTTGCTTGGGACACCATATTCCAAGAGAACATCGACCATCTACTGGAATTCTTGCCATGAAGAATGAGGTAGTATGATTCTAATAAGAGAGATTATTAATAAAAATAAAATTAAATTGTGCTAATCTTTTGTCGTTTCAACTTGAAAATACAATTATCACCTTTGAATAGTTGTACGTTTCTAGCAAGCTTGGTCAAAAAATTCGCATCCCTTCTTTGTGTTGCAATTTCTATATCATGCAGTATATATACGAACAAATTTGCTTTACCCATAAATTGCATGAACAAATCACTTCATTAATGTCTTTATTATAATTTTATTTTGAACGTAAGAAGAGGAGGTGCGTGGAAGAGGAAACAATAATTTCAAGGAGAATACGATATGTCCCGTTATCATTACTATACTATACTATACTAAATTGACCGCTCTGAATTAATATCATTACTGAGCACTTGATGTGTACTTACTTATGGATCTGTTAAGGTAGAAATTGGTGTATCGGAGATGCGTCGGTCATTGTGAGCGTTTAATAATATCAGAAGTGGCCACTTAAGCGAGTCTCAGCGGGTACTGTTGCAATTTGTGCGGATTCGATTAATACGAATAATGATAAAGTGGAAATTGGAATCGATTAACGCAGCTGCCCCAATTGTACAAGAGGTGTTAGTGCGACAGTTTCTTCGCCACTCTCTCAACTTCAATTATGATTGAAGTGATCGAATATGGAATGTTGTTATGTTCACATATTACAAAGGAAAGATTTTAAGTCCGTGGCACCCCGACGGTAATTTTACGAGTTCAATAAGATCAATTCTGCCTTTAACAATCTGAAATTTCAAGCGAAAATGTTAAAATTGAGATGCATTTGAAAAAGAATTACCAACATGGTTACACGTTCCGCCACCTAGTTTCAAGACATCAAGTTATCAAGTACGTTCAACTGAATGTCTTCAGATGATGATGTTTTATATGAAAGTTAATTAAAAAATTAGCTACTACCAAGTTAATTTGAGAAAATATAGTCTAAGGGCATATGTCCTATAAGCAACGATCCATTACATGATAGTTCATATTCTAAGACAATCAAATAAAATGGATGAAGGTACACTCAAAATTAGGAGAATTTTAATTGGAAAAGGGCAAAAGATATGACATATACATAACATTTAGTTCAAAGAGAAAGAAGCACATTTCTTATAGCGATATTTCCGGTGTCTGCATTTATGTCATATGATCTGAATTCTAACAAAAATGTTATGCGTGTTTCGATTGTATTTAATTCTTTATTTCTTTTTGCCTTCCCTTACTACGAGTAAGATTTTATATTATGTACCCAGCTATGAACGATTTGGGGAACAAATAAAATTTTATATTTCAGCGTAAGAATCATAAACACTAACACACTTATTCCAACGTTTTTTCCAATAACCTTATGCCTTCAAAAATTTACTCTTTTTATAATTCTGCAAAATGTGACTCCACAACATTTTTCAAATCATCATTAGATAAAAATTGAAGCCGTCTCAGGTGCTTTCGAGTTTTGGAAGCAGATAATAGTCACAAGGATCGAGGCCGGAATTCCTCAAAGCCGTATTCATTCGCTATTACTTGAACAATTCGCGTTTCAAGCACCCTGCAGTTCTCGTGCAGAAGCAGAGTTTTCTGAGGATAATTTTGAGACCTTCTATCACTTGTAAGTGCTTTCAAGTTCTTAATTTTGTCTTTGTAAACATTAGAGCTCTTACAAATCTAATGCATGGATTTTTGTTTCATGGAGGTGGATCCAGGTCTCATCTCTGATTATAATCCTATAGATGCCTTTTTCCTGAGATAAAGCATTTAAATTTTCCTAGTAAATTTGTAATCTGCGGAGTCTATACTCGAGATTGAACAGCGTAAAACTCCATCGTGCTGACGCTTTGCTTATTCCCAAATTTTTGTGTACAGTTTTAACAACAATCGTTTCTGATATTCCTATTTTTTTGACACTATCTGAAGATTTCGATCGGGGATCAGTTGGCACCAAATCTTGAACTTTATTAGTGATTTCTTCAGTTCGTGCTTCCAGTGCTTGAATTGCTTGCAGCAGTATTTGACTTTGAAATGCGGCAGGCTATTGTCTTCATACACTACCATCATTTTCTCATAGATATTCTTCGGGAGCTTTCTTTCGATAGTAGCTCTATAACGCTTCATGTTCAAGTTCCAAACTACTCATTTTCGCTTCCTTACAGTGAAATAAATATGACGACTAGGACATGTCACGTTGTTTTGATAGCTAGATAGTTAAAAGGGTTCACTATTGAATAGTCATTACTTGTGCTTTTACAGAGAAATATATTATGACAATTAATGGGAAATTTTCACAGAAAAGAAGTGAGGTTAACATTTAGAAAATTTAAAAATTTCTTCACGAAACAATATTTCTTGACAAGATGGATATTTGCAAAAGGTAATCTTGGAAAATATTAACATGTCTGCAATGTAGAAAGGCTAGTATTTATGAACGAAAAAGATTCATGGTAGTTCACGTAGGATAAACCCCTGGTTTTATCCCGCATGACATAATACTTGCTTCTAAATCACAAAAAGGCAGATTATCGTGGTAATATGAACGATTGGATGTTTTTAAAATAGACATCTGAGTAGTTGCTTCCAAATTTAGAGAATTAATTTTTGATAGTATTAGACAATGCTCAATACCACTCTATGCTTCCAGAAAAAATCTCCACATCATCTTGGTCGAGGCAACAGATAGTTCAGCACCTAAATGACGCAAATATACCTTACGATCCACAATCTCTAAAACTTGAAAATACTACAACCTGCGAAACAACATAATCTACGTAAACATTATTTAGTTGATTGAAGTATTACGACAAAAACGCCATTAAGTAAAGTAGTGTGGGCTCATGCTGAAGGATTACCGAAATAAGCACATGAGTAGGAATGAATTCGAACTAAAATAGTTATCACTATGTGCTTGCTGAATGCTCACAAAAAGTCTGGAGACAGTACGTAACTTATAGTGAAAGCATTACTAGAACTTATATCAGAGAGCAAACATGTTTGACATTATGGTACCTGAACTAATCATCGACTTCATACGACTTCGGTGTAATGATTTGATACATACGTTTCACTTATGACGTTGAGGCACTAATTTTTCCCGAGTCCCCAGTGTGTGTATGTATATACCACAGTAATGTTGTTGTCACATTACTATATCAAACAGTCATTTGTGGATACGTTACTACAAACAAATTTATTTTAATTAATCTGGCTTGCAGCATGTTTACTTTCTTCGAATTTCTGTGGAACATCTACCGAATGTATTGCCATTCTATTTATTAAAATAGATAAAATATACTCATAATGAATAATTGTTTAAGAGGCGTATATTTTATCTATACCACTTGTAAAAATTGAAAAAAAATTGTGGGCTCGTCCGGGATTTGAACCCGGGACCTCTCGCACCCTAAGCGAAAATCATACCCCTAGACCAACGAGCCGGTGATAACTATTTTTGTTTTTTCAATTCTGAAACTTCTTTTGTATTAAAAATATATTTTAAATTAATGTTTTAAGTTGATACTTAACTTGACAATTATTATAATCATTGTACATATTGTACTAAAAAATTTTTTCATATACGTCTTATTTTTCCGTTTTTTATTGCAAACATTCTGTAATGCATTTGCAAAGTTATCTAATCAAAACTTAATATGGATGCTTATAAAATGTTTTAATTTTTAATTGAGAGGCGAAGGTTTACATTAACTTACACATTTTCACACTAAGCTAAATGTTTCAACCTGTTGCTATCCAAGAAAATAAGGTACTGTTTATTGTCATTACAGTAGTTATAAGAATCCTCTTTGATATTGTTCAATTATTATATTTTAATACTGGTTTATTTTTATTCCTCTATAATCTGCAAATGAGCAATTAGCCTTTGTAACAAAACCTTAATTATTAGCTTTTTGTCTATGTGATAATGTTATTAATACTTGCAATGGCAATAATAATTATTGAAAAGTAGTAGCAACAGCGTATGCAAATGTTTTTCTTAAGCATTACACCAGAAAATACGACATTGCATTAACGCGTCAGTTCAGCTAAATTTACAATGACGACGATTTTTTTAATCTAATTCAAGATCGTGGTGCGCATAAAAATGCTTTTATTTTCTGTGATTATTTGACCGTGACGAAATAGTATAGTTTAACGCGATCGTAAAGCACAAATCGAAGCTAACAAAGCAAATACTACGACTGAACATTCCCACGAAAAGGTGGATACTGGTTCACAGCATAGGCGGGGTGTCCTGTTTGTATTAATGGGTGTTAGATATCGGTATTTGTTATTTGTCGCTGGCAAATATTGTTCGTGCTAAGACGAGGTGTCGTTGAAAGAAAAGAAAACCGTGCACATAACAATTGCTCTCGGAAATATTTACAATGGGTAGTTACATCAGAGAAATGGAGGAAGTTGAGTCATAAAAACGTAGACACTCACTTAATATATATATAATCCATTGATACTTCTCAATTACCACCTTATGCCCAATGATCGATCCTGTACGTGTGGATTGGATTAACATGTTGTGTTCGTTTACTTTTTATGACAAATATGGATTTATAAGGTGTTAGCTTTACTGAGTTAACATATTTTGGAATTTCTTAGCGATTTCAATACTTAGTTACTTGGTCTTTGGGAAAGATTTTCACTATATACAGAAACATTTAGCAAAATAATTCTGTACGTTATGAAAGTAACGTATTACAGAACAACAGGCAAAAGCGAAACAAAATCAATCCCTTTTAAAATAGACAATTAACACCACTGTCTATCACGGCTCTTACTTCTTTGAAGACGATAACGATGGAAATAAAAAATGGTTAAACCGTGACCAGTATAAATATGTTACTTGTAGTTCTTTTATCCAAAAGTATCTTAATAAAAACTTAAATTTCAAATTTAAAAACAAACAACTCCTTTTAATGCCATTCTTGAACATGTTTATTGCTTCGTAAAAGTGTAAACGTTGACATTAGAAATGAAATAAAATATCAATCAAATGACCATCGCGGCTTCGTTGGCACATGTATATGTATCCTTTCGACGAAATGTTAACAAAAAAGAGTGAATCTGATGAATGTTGGGTTCGATATTTTCCTTGAATTATTGAAGGGTATCAGGGTTGCGTTTTCAAAATTAATAGAAATTCTTCCAAATTGTAGTGTTCCGTTGATGTAAGTGTCACTTTCCTTATGATAACTACTTATGTGCATGGTTAATTATTTGACAGACTGAAATTCAAATTCCAAGTTCCTTCTGAGACATTCTTACAAAAGGAATTATATAAACTGCAATTAATATTTGGTATCCCGTTTTAGCCTTCAGTTATGATGAAGTTACTTAATATTTAAACAATGACAGGAAAAGTGCCCAATATGTTTCTGTAAATATATACGAGTCAGCATAATATATCAACAATTTTCAATAGTTTGGCATAGGCTATTGAACAGAGAATTTGTTCCTTTTTACTATACTCGGCAACTTACGTATTAATACATATTACAAGAAAGTGCAAATAGAAAAGAAAGTAATATTGACAACATTTATTGCATCTCTTACAGGAAAAGCAGATAATACTTTTTATTCAACGAACCGTCTATAAGTTCACTAACTCAAAAAGGAGAAATAAATGAAAACTTCTCAATTATACCTAAACTTAACAATAAGCCTGGATCCTTTACTCAAAATAACTTTCAAAATCTGTTTCCCGTATTGCTTATCAACCTGGTTAATGTGAATAGGAATCCCATTCCAGCAATACTTTGTCGCGGATTTCAGTTCAATTTATTATACACGTCTTTCGAATAATCAAAAGACTACATTTTATTCAAATTTTGTTCGCTATGCGGTTGCGTTATCAGAAGAGGAGAGAATACAAGGTATTGGCCATCGGCTTCTACACATTTTACCCATCTTTCGGTAATTTATGGATATCATACCAGAAAAAGTCGTCGAACCATTTTCCAACTTCCTCGAAATTACTGCACTTACTAAGTGCTGTTCTATGAGGGCGTGACCCATTGATGCGAAGAAGTGCTAGTCAGATGGCGGCAGGTCTAGGGAGTACAGCGGGTGCCGAAGGATGTCCAATTCAAGCAATTTTAAGGTGTCTTTCACTTCTAGCCCATTTCGGTCAACTTTCGATTAAAGCGTGGTTTAAATTAATCATTTTATTTATAGCGATAGCGTTGTGCATTAACGGTTTCGCCGGCCTTCGAGAGTTCAGTTAATACACAATACTGCTCTGGTCCCAGCAGACACAGAGCATGATCTACTTGCAGAAACGATTTGACCTTGGTATTGAAGGACTGGCTTCGCCAGGTGAAAGCCACGATTTTTCCACTTTGGGTTTCCAAAATTAAAATTAATTTTTTTCGTCTCCCATCACAATTCGGTACAAAAATGATTTTCTTTCGTGGCGTTTAGGCAACATTTCACAGGTGACTTTGCGATTTTCTATTTGACGTTTACTCAAATCGTGTGGGACTCATTTACCGAGTATATTCAGCTTCCCCATTGCTCGTAAACATCTGCGAATTGTTTCTTGTGACACATGTAATGCTTCTGCTAATTGCCATTGAGTTTGAGTTGGATCATCATTCAGTAACTCTTGCAATTGCTCGTCTTCGCATTTTTGTGGTCTACCAAAGCACTCACTGTCTTTCACATTGAAATCACCACGTTTAAATTGTCGAAACCGTGTCTCACATGTACTAATCGATGGAGCGAGTTCACTATATGTTTCAACCAGCAAATGATGACGTTCAACGGCCTCTTTCCTTTGATTAAATAAGTTAAAAGTAATGCGTGCTTCGAATGTTCTATTTCCGGCACAAAACTCGACATTATCACTGAACGATAAAGCAAAGACGTTAGTATTTGGCGGACTCAACTTGTGTGTGTTTGTAGTTTAAATGTCATACGAACCAAATGACATTTGTGTTAAATTAATACGTTGTGTACTATTCGCTGGCGCCATTTCTTAGTTAAACTAGAAAAAACTTATGCATCCATATGATATATTACACTCTGCGACTAAAAAGTGTAATCAAAGTAAAGCATATATCCATCAGTTGTTTCATTAATGTGTTTTGCATTTGTGTTTTCTTAGAAATCGCAGATCATCACTAATTGAATTCATCGAAGATGTTTTAAAGAGAAATCACACCGTAACATACTAATAGTAATTGTTTGTAATGATGAGAGATAATATTCGACAGTGCGAACCGACATTGAAAACAGTAATTTATTACCGCAATTAAAACATTTCGCGAATGGATAAGATGGGGACCACCCAAGGAAACCACGTTCTTCATCTTGTTCCTCGTCATACGAAACGATCATTCTCTGTAATCACCATCCCGATGGGCACAAAATAACGACGACGACTATATAGAACAAAAAGCATCATGCAAAGTGGCGTGCGCGCTTCGCCACGGCCACAGTGAAATAATTACATCACCAGAGGTTAACGTGTTAATATTTAGGTGGGAGATATTGATATGTCTATTGGACTATGAACGTTTTTGTGTTGTAGCTAATCGTTAGAAACATGTTTAATGGTAATGCGTCGCGAATATTAGTCTTTCTGAATATTGATTAGGCGCAAGCAAATGAACTGGGTTTTATGAGGCGCTTAGGATACATTTCTTAGTGAAGAAGCATTCTACAGCATAAACCGTAATGTGTAATGTATAAATGATATTTGCACTAATCATAAACGAAAAAATCAGAATTTGGCGGACAGCCAGCAAAGAAGTGCAATAAAACTTTGTGAAGTACTTTAGAACTGCAACATATTTCGCATAAAATAGCTATCTGAGTAGTATGCCACGCATATTTGATGTCTCGGAGTTCACTTTATAGGAGAGTATTTTGATTTTATTATATCTACATTGAGTGTAAATCATATTTATTTTCTGAGCCATGCGAAAGTCTGTAAGTTAACACAAGCAGACTGACATACGAGGGCGAATCAAATATGAACCAGACTTTGGTTTTAAAATATTTATTGGCACAGTAAAAAAAATTGAATACACCTTATTTTTCTACATAATCTCCTCTTCTATTCACACATTTTTCTCACTGTGTCGGAAGTTTATTAATTCCCTCATCAAAGAATGATTGTGGTCGCGTCTGTAACCAATTGCGCACGAACATTTCCACACCTTTGTCGTCGTCAAAGTGGTGATCTCCCAGTTCTTCTTTGAGTGCCTAAACACGTGGTAGTTACATGATGACACTGCGGAAGTTCCAGTGTTCCCAATGAATTTTGTTCAACTTATTTTGGGTCAATGTAACTGTGTGTGGTCGAACATTGCCATGGAACAGAATCTCACTTCGAATAGGCATGTCTCGCCTTTTTCATCGATAGATCAGTTTCACTTCATTAAGCAGTTGGCAGTAGTACGCAGTATTAACTGTATGTCGTTCGTGGAGAAATCAGTGTGCAGTATGCCTTTAGAATCCCAAAAAACCAAGAACTTCCTCAGCAGAAAGCTTTTCGCCACTCCATGCGTGCCTACGTCATGTAATGGTTGTACCCATGTTTCATCATAGGTAGCAATGCGCCTCAAGAAATTATCCTCCTCTGTTCGATATCGTGCCACCGGCCTTTTACACACGGGAAAACGGTTTGCTTTCTGATCTTTCGTTAAGAGTCGAGGAACCCACATTGCCGACACTTTTCGGTAACCCAAATCATTTGTAATGATTGATATGATATTCCGGCGTATGCAGTAATTTCTCATATTGTGAGGTGGCGGTTACCTTTACTCAGCTCACGAATCGCACGAATATTCACCTCACTGGTGCTCGTCCTCGGTTAGGATGCATGGCTCTCGTTTTCCACTGATTCTCGGCCGTCGATTTTCAATGGTCAATTTCTTCTGCAGGCCAAGCTTCAGTTTTAAGGATTTTGTTTTTTAGTGGTTATTTGTTTTTCCTACTTCCATTATGGATTATGTATATTCTTTAATATAGCGCATCGATTCTAGGACACACGAAACTTTATTCCCAAACACCAAGTAGTGTTTGAACTTTTGACGCTTAACATTGCTAATAAGGCGTTTCGGACAGCACTGATTTTTAACTTTTTACAATTTTATGTTGGACATACGTATATTTGGAATTTAAGTTTTTGTTTGCCTTAGACTATCGTGATGTTTGCTAATCGAGTAATTGTAAGACTGGTACAGATTGTTTAGACAACCGATTTCTTTTCATTGTATGAAATGGTTGATTACATATCTTCCTAGAGCTAAGGATGTAGCTTGTGGTATTACTTCCGACGACATTATATCTGCTTACCGGCTACTAGTCTCTCTAGACTTAATACTTATAAAGATTAATGTAAAGATACATGGAATACGACCGGCAAACAATTAACCATATCTAACATATATGCAATCCTCGAATATATCTGAACTTCGACCATAACCAAACTGTTGCATCTTTTTGGCACTATGAAATCTGGACGTGAAGATGATGATTTATTTGCAGCAAATGGAACAAGAAGTTATTTTTTGAAATTTCGACGAAATTCCATCAGTCAACAAGTGTCCAGTTATTTTACCAGTAGCATTAGATCGGTTCCATACTTTTGCCCAATAGCTGAGAAGAGACTAAGTGGGTGTCCACCTATTACCTGAATTATACTTTTCAAAATAACTTGTTTGATTAAAAACTTGTTGGAAATAGCAATTTGTTTAATGTAACTCCTTAGCTTACTGCTAGAAAGCAAGTTTTCACGCAACTAGTTAAATTTCTTTTAATAAGCTGCAAGAAACGAAATGTCAAGTTTAGTCAGATCACAATCGCAACATTATGTTGAACTAAACTATTTTTCTAAATTACAGTATTTGGATCATTTATATTACAGTACGTCTTTGTAACCTGCACCTGTATCTTACAAAGAAGTTAAGGGTTTCCTTAGAATATTTTTGTTCATAGTAGGACTAACAAGGTTTATAGATTATTAACCTACATAGGTTTCGAAATTCAAATCGAAAGTAGAAGTGTAACTATTTTAGTCAGCACTACTTCTATCTCAAGAGCAAAGTAAAAAAATTCCACACCTACATTACTCAAGCAAATTGCGGTAGTAAATTAAAACAGAACACAAAATATTGATAGCTAATATTTATACGGAGGCAAGGGAACGATGGCGAGTTGAATTCAGCAAACCGCCTGACAAAGTAATCCGTTCTAAAAGATTTATAAACCCCAACGCATTTGTATCAGTCAACCACTTTTACAAATCATTCACCATTATTCATTCGGGTTCCATCGTTTTCAGCTTGCAGATTAATGGAACGCGTTCGTCTAGTTTGATTTTTGTTCTGGTCATACTTCGCGTTGTTGTATTTTAATTCTCGTTCGTCTGTCCTTACTCGGTATCATCGAACCAAATTCGGAATTTGTTAAGGAGTAAGACAATGCGCTAAAAATGAAGAGGCAGTCTTCAATTGTGATGGCAAATTTAAATACAATAACACTCAAATGTTCTCGGTGACGTTTACATATCTGGTTTAAGTCAGGAGCATGACATATGTTTTTAATGTAATGTCGTATGCATATAAATATCATCTGGAAACATTTTGATACGAATAAATGTGATCTGACAATGGTGACAATTATTTGTTCATTAAGTATTTGTTTACGAGCAGTTTGCTAACCCAAAGAGGTTCTTAACGAATTAACTACAACAAAAAATAAGCGTATAATGAAACAAGATAATATAATGGAGGCACATATCCTAAACCTATACGAGGTGCAGCAATTAAGTTTCCGGAAATTTAGTTGTAACTTAGGAATTCGCAGCACTGTATCGTTCCTAAGTATATGTCTGGAAAGAAGAGACCTTCTTTTAGTTCCAGTTGAACTTTGAAGTCGGTAGCACGTTTCGCTTATGTTTTATGTGTGTTTTTTGAAAGAAACTTTTTTAGTGGCGCAGTGAGAATTTGTTGTCTGGAATTCAAGGCGACGGCAGAGATTGGATGATTCGTGTAGTCGCCGGAGGTGAGACCTGTATATTTGGCCCATAAACATAGTCAGCAGTGAGTGGAAAAGGGTGGGGAGTGGCCTGCGAAAGCGAGGGTCTTCAAGTCGCGACTGAAGGTAATGTTGATCGCTTTCTTTCGATATGCGTGGCATCACTCATGGTGGATATATTCCAGCTGGTCTGACAGAAGTTTGACAGTTCTATTTTGGCGTCGTAGAGCGGTTGCGAGCACGAATTTTCCGTGTGCGGCCCGAACTCGCTGCGAACGGCTTGATCTTGCACCATGACAATACGCCGGCACATTCATCGTCTATTGTGCAAGAGTTTTTGGCGAAAAAGAACTTTTTTGTATTCCCTAGATGAAGTCACACCTCAAAGGAACTCATTATTATGGCGTTCAGGAGGCGAAGGGTTAATTTCGGAGGCTTACTAAGGATGCTTCCAGTCGTAGGAGCAACGTCGAAATCATTGTGTTGAGTTAGAGGGAGACTATGGTGAAGGTCGATAATAAAATTTTGCTAGTAACTTCCTTGTGTTTTATCGACAAATTCTCGGAACTTAATTGCCACATCTCGTATGTTCTTGCCGATGCGCAGGTAGTTTCTATAAATTTTACGTCCATTTAATAAAACTGTTTATTATAAATAACAAATAAAGAGGCTTAGCGAATTACATTAGCCTATAAATTAGCAAGTAATTAATATATGCTGCCTTTACTGTTCATTTTTGTGTGGTATACCCTCATTTTGACCTCTACTGAATTACTATTTTTAGTGTAGAGCAAGGAAAATAATTGCGTTTCTACTATACACGTACTTGCTTTATTACGTTTTGCTTTGAAGTTCGTAAAACTGGCAACGTATGCATTAAACGTTTCAGTATGTGTTTATCCATATATTATCTACGTAGGTACATATAAAACCTCCTGTTTTATGAGCAATGCGCATCATAACTCTAGAACAGTGCTTTATTTCCTACATTTTATAGTCATATTAATTGAATCGCGGCAACAAAACTACTAATTTCGCAATTTCTGCATTAAGTATATTGGAAAATTTACTGTTAATTAATATTATTTCCTGAAACAAATTATATAAGAAATTTAATGCCACTTTAATATTATTATGCACATTAAATTATTAATATCAAAAAATTAGTACCGATTAACGATATAGAAATATGTTTTGAGACTTCTTGAAGCTTTTTCTCTAGATTACGGTTAGTGCTGTGGTTTTCTGGACCATATTTACATTGTGCTCTCACACAAATGTTAAATCATTTGTTTAGCTTACTACATTTGAAAAGTTTGTTATTCATCTACAATACCTACTCTTTAGGTAAGTTTAGCTAGTGATCCTCCTACGTAACTAGCCCTAACGACTTTCATTTGAGTCGGAACGTTGTCCAAATAAATCACTTTGATATCGGTTGGATCCTTTAATCGAGATGGTTCCTTTTATTGATACTCAGCACTGGACCTCTTGAAAAATCTTGTGGTCAACTATGCAGTGAGCAGCTGAAATTAGATCCGTAATTTATCCTCTACGATTGATTCAGTTGAACCACTTCCGAACACAATGTTGGCGAAAATGTTTTGGTCTCACGTGACCACTGCACGCACCGTTGGTTGTGGTCGTTGAACGTTGCTAATGCATAAAATATTCCATTATTTTTATAATTATAGTTCGATTTTAACTGCTTAATAATTGATTGAGTGTTTATTACTCCCATTTTTCCCACGATTTTATTGCTACGTTATTGTTCTTTAAAACGGTTATGTATCTGATAAGTTCAGTACGATAAAAGTACAAATTGATGGAATATTGATATTTACCAAATAGGCTACTTAGTCAGGACTTATAGCCTCGTCGGACACCAGACCTGATTCTATTAGATTCTTATATGGTAATTTAAGAAAACAAAGTGTTCTGAAATACACTGCACAACATGGAAAAGATACAACAGAAGTCGTAACGGTTGTCGGGTTCCGCCGTGTCACTAGGTTTTTTGACCCTGACGTTTCGCGAACAACCGCGGTTCGCATTTTCAAAGGTCCTTTGAAAATGCCGTGAAATGTCAGGGACAACAAACCTAGTGACACAGCGGAACCCGACAAGCGTTACGACTACGACAAACGGCTGTGAAAGTCTGAGATACTATTTAACAAGAAGTTATCAATTTTACTGTGAATGAGTTGAAGCGTGTACATAACACATGGGCTGAAAAGTCCCGGGCCTAACACATAGATGATGCTAGTTTTATTGCAGTCACCTTTCTCTCATTTAGTACTAACCTTCAAAAGACTGCTTTTAAAATTTCATGATATTCTATTCATTAGTTTGTGAGTTATTGTGCTAAGAGTCACGCTACTTTTGTTATTTTTAAAACAATGGATCAAAAACAATTTCGTGTTTTAATTTTACACTGCTTCTTGATGGGAAAAAATACCGTTCAAGCGAAGCAATGGCTTGAAAAGTATTATGGGGACTCCGCTCCATCAGAAACAACAACAAAACGTTGGTTTGCTGACTTCAAACGTGGTCGTAGAGAAGCCGATGATGCAGAACGCAGTGGACGTCCAAATGGGGCGGTAACACCATAAAACATCAACAAAATCCACAGAATCGTTTTGAATGATCGAAAAGTAAAGTTGCGTGAGTTAGCTGACATCGTAAAGATATCAAAAGAACGTATTGGCTTTATATTGCATGAGCATTTGACTATGAGAAAGCTCTATTCAAAGTGGGTGCCGCGTTTGCTCGCTGTTGACCAAAAACAAGAACGTGTTGATGATTCTGAGCAGTGTTTGCCCATGTTTAAACGTAACAAACCGGAATTTTTGCGTCAATATGTGACAATGGATGAAGCACGGATCCATCACTTCACTCCGAAATCAAAACGATCGTCATCTGAGTGGACAGCAACTGGTGAATCTCAAAGCGCCCGAATGCACAACAATCGGTTGGAAAGGTTATGGCCTCGGTATTTTGGGATGTGCGTCGTGTAATATTCATCAACTATCCTGAGAAAGGAAATACCATCAACAGTGAATATTATATAGCGTTATTGGAGCGTTTGAAGGCCGAAATTGCAAAGAAACGACCGCATATGGCTAAGAAAAAAAAATTGTTTCATCAAGCACCGTGTCACAAGTCAATCAAAACAATGGCAAAACTACATGAATTGAACTTCGAATTGCTCCCACATCCACCGTATTTCTCCAGATTTGGCTCCCAGCGACTACTGGCTGTTCGCAGACCTCAAAAAAATGCTCGCCGGTAAGAAATTTCGCATGAATGAAGAGGTTATCGTTGAAACTGAGGCCTATTTTGAGGCAAAAGATAAATCCTTCTACAAAAGTGGTATTGAAATATTAGAGCGGCGCTGGAATGATTGCGTTGCTCTTGATGGAGATTACGTTGATGAATAAAGCTAATTTTGAACCAAAAAACCATGTTTTCTTTGTTAGGCCCGGGACTTTTCAGCCCATGTGTTATGTACATTTTATTTAAATTAAGTTAAAATAACCTTTCCAGCTATCAACATTTTTACCGATTTTTTTGTGAACCATTACCATTTCATAATATTAATTGTATATTCAAATGCAAATCAATGAAGACCCGGTATCCATCTACCCCAGTCTGTTAGTTTTTTATCGGCCTACGGAGAAACACTCGAGGTTGCGATAAATTTTTTGATACGTTAGATATCTACAACGTTTGTTGAAGATAACAATAGGGAGGAATGTTGACGGCTTGGTATCCAATTGCAAGTCCAATTGCACATCAGAATTAATGAGGTCTCTTATCACTATAACTTAACGCCTATAACTTGATGCTTCCTACATCTTAACAGTCGATCAATAATAGCCATAATTACGGCTTGCAAGAAGAAGTGGAAAGGTGGTAGGCACAGTATAACTTTCATTTTTTTCATTTTTCTGTTTCTAATTTTGTTTATTTTATCAGACGATGTACGAGAGAAGTTTACTTTGCGATGCACCAAATAAAAATCGCAATCAAATTAAATATACTTTATTAGTATAAGTAGTTATAAAGAAATCCTCATCATTATATTATACACAAACACTTAACTCCCCATCTACAATCAATACAATAATTGTTCCCGTTTCTTTGTTATTTTCATAAGCGCCGAGAAAGCTAATTCGCAAAGATACGGAGGGCAAAAGAGATTTAACAGCTATAGTAGCTAATCGATGATATCGGATCTAAGGTGAAATCCAAAATTCTTACAATTCTAGTATAGAAAAGAAGGTTTTGTGAACAGGATCTCTCTTTAACGCCATTAATTTTTTTCCTCAGTTTATGTTAATGATAAATATGGGCTGTCGTATTTTGATTGATAACCCGCTCCTACATTTGACAGCCAAACAAGTGAAAATGGAAATGCACTAATAACTATGCCCTTGAAGTAATTAACCTACGGGTTTTTAACTTTCCTGGTCACAGATCTAAGTTGTCGGCGAGAAACTTTAATTTGCCTATAATTGTAGTGGTACTTGCTTTCTTCACAAAAGATTGTCAAGAAATGTCATTTCCAGCCCCAATTGTCATCGACAAGAAACTCGAATCCAGAATTTTCGGCATCCAAGAATATAAGAAGTACAATTTCAGTTCGCGAAGAAGTAAACCGTGCCAGTACTTTCTTATTCGAAACAAAACATTTGCAAAGCAGGGAATGTGACCTTGTGCAAATCACCATTTCAACTGTATTGTCCATTGCCTTCAGGTGATGGATCTTGACAATTTCACTAGCAAATCATTCAATTTTAACTGCCGGTATGCGTTTTGCCGAGATGTTTACTGTTACTATTACTTGCATATACTCCGCATGATATTGTTCCAGAACAAATTCGAGCTTTTCAAATATGACGGTGGTGGATTCGCACGTCATTTACCTATATTTCTAAATCCTTCGCAGCACATCTTGAATCTCTTGAGGAATGTTATTGTGGTACGATAGACACTGATCTACATAAATCAGATATAATTCTCAAAAAAAGAGTTGAATTTACATTAATTACCCTGGCCAGCGCCAAATTTTAGCACTGGTTTGCTAGTTGCTTAGAGGGAGAGATCTCAATTTAGTTAATTTGTGAAGTGAAAAGTTGTCTATGTAACTCCAGGGTACTTCACTTCCAAAACAAAGTTAAATGATGCACTCATAAGTAAAAGTATTTTAACTGTGGTTATTTTCTATTTTAATAATGGTTGAATTGATGTTCTCCGCCTCTGCTCTAGAATACAACATCTCTTAGTTCCATTTGTATATCGCCAGTACGTCTGCATCTAGGGAACAGAATAGGCTATTTCAGCAACTAAATCCGCGTTTCTCCAACACCAGGTTAATGTGCTTTCTACAATTGAGACTGTTGCAGTATACAAATTTGAAACTTCATATTTTTCTGTTTCTGACAAAGGTAAAAAAATAATCTATAAGTACAGATACTGGTGGCAGTTAATCAAGTTGTTAGAGTTCTTTATCTGTACATTATGTATGTATAATGCCTTCATGTAAAACAGATGAATGTACTCGTCCGTTGCATATATATATACTACTGCATGATTATTCTGTAGGCGTTATCTCCGATGTTTTATTTAATTTTAGTACTTGTAATTAACATGAGATGAACAGTGGAATTTATTACACACATTATCCGAACAACTGTGTCATCGTAAGCCATAAGGGCGACAGTTACGACGTATAAAGTAGCAAATTAATGCGCTTATTGACTAACAGTGTTATTGAAAGATTAAAAGCTTGTCAATATTTTCATCTACTGAAGGATATGGATGTGTTAAGTACAGTCGAACGGAGCTTATTTGGACTACTAGATGAATTATTTAGAAATTCTTCATTCGAACAAATGTTGGTTATGTTGTACAAAATTTTTTGAAATACTACATACTTATATTTGTAATAAAACCATTTAGTGTAATTTTACATTTAATAGCAACAGGGTGGAGTTCGACCCGGGCGATCCCCCGTGGATAATATGTTCATAATAAAACAATTGCTAGAGAAGAGACTAGCAAGAGGAATGGAGCTTCACGCTACCTTTATAGACCTAGAAATGATATTTGATTTCGTCCTCTTGCAGAAATTATGGAGTACAATGAAGGAGGCAGGTGCAAATGGTGCATATATCAACGGTGTATAGAGGGAACCGGGCGGTTGTCAGGATCGGAAGCCAGACCTCTGGAGTTTTCTCTCAAACAAAAGGATAGAAGCAGGGCTCTTGTTTTTCCCCAACCATGTTTAAAACTTATATCTGCAATGGTTGCAAAATATTGGATAAGAAAATGGAGCCCCGTGGGGATATGGATAGAAGACATTCACTTGCGTATGGTGCCCTTCGCAGACGATTAGGTAGTTTTGGCGGAAGACCGCATAAAATGGAGTTTAAAGACAAACATACAAAAGACGCATGTCTATAAGAGACGCAGGATGGGATTTCACAACGCAAAGCGGAATAATCAAGTGCCCCCGTAATGCTCTGTCCCTGAGAAGAACCGTAATGTTTCCACCGTCTACTTTACACTTTGGTCTAGGGATCATAGTGGTGCACCCATGATTCATGCATGGTCACATACCGATTAAGAAAGTTCTCTGTTTGCTTGGTACCTTTAAGACGCTTACAAATCAACACTCGATTTCTTTTTGTTCGATGGTTAACATTCGAGTCACCCATCTTGCACTCATCTTTTTCATATCTAATTCTTTAGTCAGTATGTTGTGCACCACATGATATGATTAACATAGTATCTTCCAAAATGTCCCTGATGCGTACTCGTCGGTTTTGTTGTAGGATATCGTATACCTTTTTAATGTTTTTGTCTGTTGTTACCGTTATGGGAGGACCAGGCCAAGGTATGTTGGCTTTCACAGGATGTTCTTCCGCATTTAAAATCTCGATACGAGCGTTTGACTATGTCATAGGAAACTGCAGACGCACCAGCAGTTGCCATGATGTCTTTATGAATTTGAGTTGGCGTCACGCCCTTTTTCTGAAGGTATGTTATTACGGCTCTTTGTTCTACAAGGTCCATTTTTATGAACAATCACGACACACAATTCAAGAATTAGCCACAGTGCAACAATACTTTGAGATACAAATTTGATATTATGTAGATATAATCTATAAATGCTAGTTAACTAAATGTCAAAAGCATTAACCAAGCAACCAATTAGAAGTAGGTGGGGGGTAGGGCATGAGGATCCGCCCTCGTATATTAGAAAAAATTGCATTGGAAGAAATGGATCACTTAGATGTAAGGTTTCGTGATATAATCCTAAGTATATTCTACTAATTGCTGAAATTGTGAAAGCTGAAAGGCATACCCCCAAAGATTTCTCACTCACTGAAAATTTCTACTGACTTATTTTGTTAATACTTTTGCGATAGGAGTTTTTATTAAGCGGAAACAACTATTGCGATTCAATATTTCTTGTCTGTTCCTCAAATTTTTCCGCATATAAACGATATAACCAAAGCGCAGTAATTGAGAAATGTAGGGGAGTTACGGGTATATCTAATAAACGATCGAAAGATCTGCTCAACAGATAAAAAATTATACACGTGTACGTTTCTGCTGCGGGAAATTGATATTCCCTCACGCGCTAGCGTAACGATAACAATTCTGAAGCTTCTCACAGCGCATTCCGAATCGAAAACCGTGATGTATTAATAAAAAACGAGAAAGATGTACCCGCTAAAGCCGTTCGTTCGGGCCAGGCGAGTAACCCAAAAAGCGTGCACGAAGTATGACCTACCTGAGCGCGTATTGCTCTCTCCACCTTTTTCCGTGCCTGGTAGACTCGGGTTACCAGCGCGATAATGAAAAAGTATATCATCGGTCCTTCGAGCGAGAGGTTTTCGCACAAGCGTTCCGAAGAAAAAAGTAAAAACGAACATTAAATTAAAAAATAACCCCTAACGTGCAGCTGTACCCGGGAACACCGAACGGACCTGGGTTCGATTTAAGCCGTGAGACGAAGTCAAAAGCCCGCATGCTTCACTTATCAAAACAAATTTAAACCTTATACCGCGATATTTTAATTAAGCGGTTTATAGCGGTTCTCCTATACTATACGAGGATCCGCGTGTGCGTACTATATGAAACAATCGAAGTATCCGGTCTAGGTTCCAGTCTAAACTGTGTTGCGACCTGAAATGATTTTAGAAACGTTCAAAGATAGTCTGAAGGTGTTTTAACATTTTCAAATCATATACTATTACAGCTACTAGTTAGTACCAGTTTCTCTCGTATTTTTAGCTAACCCTGTAAATTGTCGTATCTAGGATAATATACACGAAATAATTTGATTTAAAATTCCTTGTTTTTTCATTACTGGTTAGAAATTCAGTGCTTTACAAGTGTCAGGAATATTTTTGTAGCTTCTATGCAGTTATTAAACATTGAAATTCGACTTGAAAATATCAAAATAAGCCACATTAAGGTTATAAAATAGAAACACTGGTAGGTAGGAGCAGCTATTAGGGACCGTTCAAAACTTGGAGTAATATAAAAAAAAATGGGTGATATTATTAACTGCAAGTAGACATAAATTCTATAATATTTTGTACGAATTATTTTTTTGCAAATATACTTGGTTTAAGTGGTTAGAATATAATTTTCGTGATTAACACAACAATATGTTTAGATATGTTCTTTAGTAAGCTATTTTAATAAATCGTTGATGTATTTCTAACATAAATGAAAATTAATTATATATATCCTACAAATAACGTATGTATGCATATGGTCCATGAAGGATAACATTTTTGCTGGGGGCAAAGTTAGCGCATACTATACTTATTGAGATGTCTTTGGTCTGTACGATAAACACGTTATTTTTACGTTCTATTTACGTCTTATATATTAAATCATTGATATAACTGCAGATTTCAAAATAACGTTTCTCTTAGTTTTTGTTACTGACATTAATGCCTCGCTTTTTAGCCCATGCAAATACAGGTGTTAGGGGAAGTCGAGGTAAAATATACCGTTTAAGTAAATTCAGACGTGTCTAGTTACCGATTTAAAAAATAATGGACAATCCAAATATATCTAAAATAGCTACATTATGAAATACATTGCAGACGGCTAAACAGTTGCCAAACCGGAATCAATCAAATTTCGACATATGCAATGGTGTTGAGTGAATTTTATTTTTTCCTTTACGTGAAAAATTCTGTTGTATTTAACAATTTCAAATCCCACAAAGTATGAGTGAGAGAAAAGGTGAATCTAAATAGTTTTGTGTATCCGAATCTCACTACTGCGTTTAGACTGCAGCTAAGCCGGCCATTTCGATGGTTTCGCATAGTATGTAAGTATGTGAATACTGTTTTGTACGTATCTGTATCGGTGTCTGAGTGCGTATGACTGTATGTGCATCATAGGACCGGTTTGCTTTTTCATATATACTTGCGTCTGATAAGGATCGGTGGATAACGAAGGAACCAACGTAAAATAATACATTTAAGACACTTCGGACAACGAATAAAACATAAACTGTGACCGCGAATTTCGTTTTACATGCACTTTTTTCTTGTTTTCGACATAAATTTTGGAACCCATCTTAAATATATACCCCAAAGATACTTACATCTCGCTCTATACGTCTTATAATGTGGTACGTTATGAGATAACGCCAAAACCTATAAAACTTTATGTAATATGATGCGGTGATTTTGGCCATTACCATTTTATTTAATTATAACCATTATCTACTCATAAATGCAAGAAGGGTGTCGCTAATCCACACTATAATTATGTTCTTAATAAATTAACTGTGTTCCGGTGTGGATCATGTCATACTGAAACGTAGAAAAGAAAAGAAAGAAAAAAGATTTAATCCATGAAAACGTGCAGGAGGCTAACATGTTGAGTTTCATTTTTGCCAAAGTAAATTTAAAATATCCGGGTATGCTGCAATCCTTGTACCAATACCTGTTATCGACATTAGGATGTACACACGGATAATGTATCATTTTTGTCTCGTATGCAGATGACGAGTAGGTATTCCATTCTTCTTTGAAACTTAGATCTTTTCATAACAGCAGCAATTTCTCACTGTCCACTATAGATCTAAATAGGGTTCCTCTGACTTTCTTCAGCTAACTAGATATAATTAGACCCCATTATGACCTTTGACCCAGTATAATTCCGTGTGAATGAGTTTTTACTTTCATGTTACCTGTTATCTTAGCAATAATAATAGGACTCATTTTTGAGTTATGTTTCCAATACTCGATTATTTTTAATAATATTAAGTGTAAAACCAGTCATGATTACTACGATCCTAAAGCTAGTATGTTTGGCATAAGCCTAAGGTTCTAACATTGCAATTCATTCGATTGTAAATGTATTTGCCGCCCAATCCAATTTGAACGACGCACACACTTCGGTATTGCATACGCAGTATGGACTATAGCTGTGCATACTTTTGGAACCATGTCTATCCAACAAGTCCTGCTGTTTCAGTATGTTGAAGAAAGCCAAGCATTGGTTATATTCTGGCGGTCCAAAGTAGCGTGGAAAAACAATACAGTGGCCAACAATTCGACGGTTTGTAAATCTAAGAATCAAAATCTGCCGTGGTAACAAAATTTCAGCTAAAGTTGATGATTTCTTTCTTTTCCAATGAATGGGATCGAAAATAACTAAGTTGCATATTTTCTCTGAAATTCGTTCAGAACTATGAACATTTAATTTGAAAATATATTTAATTGCTAGATGTCTGAAGAGTTTTATTTGGGGTACTCAGCATTTCAACCACGCATAATCTGAAAGTTTTTAGTTTGATCAATACTAGCATCTTTAAACTATTTTGATTTGAGTCATCTTATAGTATGCATCCTTATAATACACCTTATAATATGCAATCGGAACTAAGACATCTTCATTATATATCTTATTGAATTGAATGTTTCCTCACCTTTTTCTACGATTTTTTAATGTGTTTTGTCCATTTAAATTTGTTGTTGCAAAACGTAGTTTGTGTTTAGTAATGTTTCCTGCTGGGAGAAAAAATAACGTTTGCTTTGGACGCGGAAAGTTTTAAACTATTCTAGTCCAATCATGTTATTAACTATATTCTAAACAGCTGCAGACATATTTTCTGCAGGAACTTCATGGTCTCTGTTAAATGTATATAAACACATGCTATCTGTATACTGGACTATGTTAATCGGAACATTAAAAATTTCTTGCAAATCATTGGTATATATGGTATGTACGCTAAATAAGATTCAGCTGACACTTAATCTTTGTAATAGTCCATACGACAGATATCTGAGTCCATTTTTTTCATTAGAGTTTCCCCCAAGAATTTTATATCACGATATTGACAATATTTTGCGCTGCTAAGGTATTCTGCTAAGGTTAATTGATTTATGTTACTTATGCATTTTTAAAATCAAGAAACACACAACACGCAGACTTATTAGTGCTAGCTTTATATATGTATGTAACGAATGCAATTAGTGCGTCAATAGTACCGACCGGAAACCGAATTGTTTAACTTTATTTGATTCTATCCACCATTCTAGTCTCTCATTCGTCATTCTTTTGTATATCTTATTAACACAACACAAGAGCAATGGGATGGTATGAGTCAACAAACGAGCCATTATTCCCGATTTGAAAAAGTCTAATTTATCATTAATATCTGTTATGTAAAACGTACGCTATCGAACAAAATCCACGCAATAAAATTGTGTTTGCACAGTCTCCAGTAAAAAAAATTATAAAATATAGACTACCGTCATGAGTAGATACCATCATATGCCAGACTGTTCTATAGACACTTTATTAATATTCATTCAGTCGTCTATCCTTTGTCCATTAAATAGTAGGCGCAAAGTTAAGTGAGTTGAAGGTTTCGGCAGACCAATGTTTGATCACTTTCAAATAAAAGTTTAAATCGTCTTGAACGTACTTGAACTTCCTGATCTTGAGTACTATTTATAGACGTCTTACTAATGTATGTACATTAAATTGAAGACAAGTTATTTAGCAAACCTATTGGAGATGTTTGCTGTTCATTTTGTATTAAATTAGAGCCATTGTTGGGTCGGAAGATGTATACAATCGGTTGTTATTATATCGTATTTCACTTCTTACATACGTATGTTATTATACAATAAAGCCAAAATATCGGATGTTAATTTCAATGACATTTAGTTGCCTAACGAATTTATAATTCTTGGATGTTTCCATAATAGGAAGTATTTTAATTTTTCTCATATAAATTTTGCCAAAATTATTTAAAATCCCACTAAAAATGCCAGTAGGGACGTTTAAGATGTGGTTTGAAATATTCTAATTTAAAGCATATTAATTTTGAAGAAATAATTAAAGGAGTCCTTTCATGTTACATGCATATATGTATCATCCATTTAATTACATCACGCTCTGCAGATTTGTTTCATAATCGCAGTCCTATGCATAAAAACAAATAGCCACTCATTAATATCAAGCACAAAGCGAAGAGTTCTTACGAACGTTATCGTCTCATGTTGAACGATCAAGTCCAACGTGTTACCAGTAACTTGGTCATTGAAATGCAATTGCAGGGAAGAGAAGGAGGGAGACAGCACTGCAGATCGCCTAGTTTAAATCACGGCTTTTACGTTATTTATGACAGTCGGTCACGTGAATTTCATTCACAAAACAACTCCAGACAACTTCCCACTCGAATCTATTATCCGTCTTGACCACGATGTCTCGTTGCAGGATTTTGTTGAAATCTATAAGCGTAGGATGTATTAGAATGCAGAACATTCAAACGGAATACGTAGAGACGCTTTTTACGCAGATAAATCTGTCTTTTTATGATCAGAAATATTTTGATTACGTAGAGAGCATGTTATTAGTTCCAATCGATTGTCTACAGACAATCATAAAAAATATCTCCTTTAGCGGTAAGCATTCTATGAACTCTTAACCGGTTTTTAGTGCGGTACAATGTTCTTTGTCTCCATTGTATAGAAAAACTCGTACGTATAATTTTACAATGGATTACGAAATTAATTCCACAGCAATCAACGGTATTGTTATGTACATTTCTGCGTTTCGCGGAAACTTCGATTAGTAATTTCTATTTTCAATTGGAATTTTTCGTATACCACTGCAGACTGATTGTAGACTTTCTAAAGTGACTCAAATAGAATATACATAAATTTGACAGTTAGTCAGCATTTACATGCTTTCGTGTTTATTCAGCAAAATACTGATTTTTTAAGATTGCTGCTCTATTATGTTTTTGTGTTCTATTCTATTATTGATTTTGATTTTCCGATTTAATACATATGTCTGTAGTAACAATCTCTCTTCATTATTACTTTATTTTCCCCTTTTCTTTTTTCTCGGCAAGTATGGGCTGATGGTCCGTCTAGGCCTAATAGTGTTGAGGGCCCCAATTGTGGTTTGTCTAAGTATCTCTTGCCGTAATTACTTCAGATATTGGTGTGTCCAATCATATATTTTATTTGTTTTTGTATCTTGTTTAGCTTTAATTTAGTTATATCCCGCAGATGGTCACCAAGTTATTACTGTTGGATGTGAATAGCGTGTTCTATGTGACTTTGGTAATATTTGCCTAATGTTTCCGTTTCAACAGTGCGTTAATGTGTGTGTCCTACTTTAGATTATTTTGTATTTCTAAACTAAGTTATCTCGTTTGTCTCCTTTATGGTTTGCGATCTTATTTTTATCTACATTTTCATTTTTTTCCTTCTAGTAAAGATCATATCTTTGGTTTTGCTTTTATTTGGGATTAGTAGGCTAATATATCTCCATTCTTCTATTTTTATATGTGTGATTCGTGGTACACTATGCTGGTATCGTCAACATATCCATAAAGTTTTTCTATGAGGTATAATTCTATGAATATAATGCATAAGATTGGGGATGGTTTCCTCCTTCTTTACCTTTGTGATCTGTTATCTATCTTTTAAGTAGGTTTAAATCGGTTCCTTTTATGCCTTAAGATTTTTAGTTTTTCAATATAGTTTTGTTTTTGATATTGTGTCGACTGGTTTCTTCATGTCTATGAATATGGTTCCTTCTATATTACGATTCTTCAATTTTTTTTCTTTATCTGACTAAACAGATCATACGCTGCATTTGTTCTTCCTGAATTCTTTTGGAATGCATATTGCTGTTGATGCATTATATTGTTCTCTAACAGATAATCTGATTATTTTGCTTGGAAAGTTCTTTCCAGAACCTTGTTTAATGATTAGAGTAATGAGATAGGCTGACTGATCGCTTTATATAACCTTTCAAGGTAGCGTCTATTAGTTTTACTGATATAGTGCAGATGTACCCTTATTGTCTTTTGTTAGGTCGTTTGTTACTTTGCGGGTAATTGTAATTTGTTAATAATTTTCTGAGACGTGATCGGTAATCTTCGTTGCGATTTCTTTTGAATGTTGACTGATCATTATAACTGCGTTTGCTTTATCACTATAATTGTAGGTGGTTTCTTAATAAAAATTTCGCGTAATCACTTATCTTTACCATATCGACCATGTATTTAGCTTTCTTTCAAAATTGTGTGAAATATCTTCCTCTTTGATACTAGCAGTCTTCTTTGCGTCCTTTTTTAGGATTGCAGATCTTAGTTTTACAGACATATTACTGTTGCTATCAATACTATTTCAATATTTGTGATAAAATATTCTTCCTGTCAAAAATACTTTGTATTTCGCTTAGTTAATTAAGGAATTAAGTGTTTCCTTTACAAAGTTACTGATTTTCATTAATTCTCTTATTTCTCTAACAAGGAAACTCAATAATTTAATATTAGAATCGAGGAGTTATGCCACGTAAATATTTATACTAACGGAATAAAACTTAAGCAGGGGGAATGTTAAAACTGTTTTTGCAAATAGATCTTCAAGGCAAGAAGTAGGTTCAGATATCGGTAAACGTTAAGCCTATTTAGGTACTCCAAATTTTGATCTGAAGAGCTTCCAATACCGGTTTAATTTAGCCATTATTGAAGGGCAATCAAGTCTAATAAATAATGCATCCTCAAATAAAATCTACATTCGTCACTAGAAACAATTGATACATTTTTTGCTCCAATTCAAACGTTATCTTTGATGTTTAGTAGTAAGTGACAACACGAGATGCGATCGGTAAGTCTCAAATCCAAAAGATCTTATTCTATGGTAGGCTGTTTGAAGATTTACTGTATATTCTTAGTCACTAAACCAAACATTAGCAATTGCCGTGATAGCTGGAAACCCGAAAACAGCCTTGAGAGTATGTTTTTGCTAACAGATATTTTTCTTTGGGCTCCATGTTCAACAATTACTCGGGGCGGTGGAACGATTTCCATCTATACGGTTAGCAGTTTAAGGAAATAAATCGGCTCTTATTAGTTTAATAATGGATGTTTTTTGGAGACTGAGAAGTTTAAATAGACAACATGATTTTCTGTGGCAGTCGATTTGACAGTATTCGTTTGTTGTGTAGCTGGTTTGGTTTGGCAATTTATTATTAGGCTCACGCCGGAGCAACGTTTGCAGATTTTTCAAATTTATTTTTAAAAATATGATTCAATTTGAGAAACTTATCGGGCGTTACGTGCATTTTATGGTGCTCATAATTGTCCATCAAAGCGATTAATACGAGAAACTATGGATCATTTTTGCAATACGTTTACTCTAAATTATAATACGGGTCCCGTAAGACCACCTACATAACAAACGATTAGTAGTATGCGTAGAGCTGATGATGGTCCAAATGCGTCAATTCGTCATCGTGCTCAACAATTAAACTTGTGACCATCCACTTTATTGAAAATTTTGCATAAAGACCTTGGTCTATGTACTTACAAAATTCAACTTGTACAGGAATTGAAGTTACGCGATCATCGAACATTTGGTGATTGGGCCGAAGGAATGTTGTTCTGTGGTAAAGCCCACTTTTGATTAAATTGCTATGTCAATAAGCAGAATTACCACATTTGGAGCGATGATAATCCACAAGCAACTATCGAAATACCACTACACCAGGAAAAAGTCACCGTTTGATGCACTTTATCCAGTCGGTGTAATCATTGGTCCATATGCCTTCAAAAATGATGATGCTCAGGACATTACAGTCAACTGTGAGAGGTACAACGACATAATTACTAACTTTCTCGTGCTTCAAGTGGAAGACATCAATGTTGCAGACATGTGGTTACAGCAGGACAGCGCGAGATACAATTAATTTAGTGAACCATTAATTTAACGAAATGAATCTGTTAAAGTCGCATGTTTGTGCAAGTAAACCAGAAACAATTGAGCACTTGGAAGCCAACATTGGACTCGTTATTGCCTAAATACAGCCTGATCTATTACGAAGAGCGACTGAAAATTAGAACTCCAGATTACGCCATGTATACGCCAGCTGCGGCAGCCACATACCCAAAATCATTTTCCAACATTAATGCTATAAAATAAAGCCGATTGCTCGGATATTAAAAACATTTTTTTGTTTTATTGAACTTAAAGTTTTTTTCCTCTAAGAAAAACACCACATAATTCGACTTAATTCCCTCTCCCTCTAAATTCAACGGTAATTTTCACGCATTGGCACCCTAGGCATAACAACGGAAAAAATAAACAATCGATACAAAAATGTTTGATAATAATTTAATGACTTAAAATGTGATCTCAAAATTCGAATCAATTATTGCACTTCTAGTACAAGATTTCTAACAAAATTGGTCAGAAGATATTCACCCATGTTAGGTTTTGCCATTTCTCTCCCTGAACATACACGCAATATCTGATATCTTCCCAAATGGTCAGTGATTCTTTTTTGTGCAATCTTTAAATATTATTTAATCACATCTATCATAAAAATAGTCATGTACTATTTTAGTCCTCCAAATAGATAAAAGTCGATTAATATGTACATACATAAAACATCCGATTCAGATAAAGGAAAGTAGTTTCCCCTTTAAGCTTCGACTGTATAAATACGTCATAAAACACAAGAACATAAAAATAATATACTTAAAAACGTGTCGCCCATATATTTCAACGTTCCAAATCAATTACAGGACTTAACAGTTATAAGGAAGTGGCTCCATAAACACATCGGAAAAAATATTAAATAAAATATCAACACGTGCGTTCACACCTATATTCTTTTCTCTTTCGTCGTTCATTCAGACAAAGAAACAAGGTCGTAAATACACCTTCGGGCTGACATCGTATACGAAAAGGGTATAAAAATCGAATGCGTCAGTACTGATGGACCTCGTTGCCCATTCAATTGATTTGTTTCTCTTCGTGGTCTACGCTAGGATTGCAGTGAAAGCTCGAAGCCGATTCAGAAGAGAACTTTCTTTTTCTTTCTTTTCTTGTTTAACTTTACGACGCGCATGCTTTTTCGACACCTAATAACTAAATTCGTTGCGTATATATGTCGGTACAGGAATAATTCGCTCTCTGTTGGAGTTGTATTTGCTTTTTATGGCGCATACTGTAGGAATACGTACAAATGTATTGTATCCGTTTATGTGTACGAGTATGTTACATGTTTGTTTATGAGTTTTGTTGTCCAGATTATTGATGAACGTAAAATGTATACGGTTCTGTCTTTCTTGTATTTCAGGATACATTCATACTAAAGAGTAATTAATTACGTCCTAAAGGAAGGATCATTACTGATTTATTAAGTTGTAGAACGTAATATGCAGTGTAACTGAACGTGTGTAATTGAAGCGATGAAAAAAGATGAATGAACTTTTCTCGTGTCAGTTTGTAATTTAAAATAACCGTAAATAATTTTGCATCATTATACCTACGTAATATATTTACATAATGGTATTTCTGACCTTACAATTTTGTGTACGGTTTGTGATGGAATGTATTCTTTCTAAAGATTCCCAAGTCACCTTTAAAGTCTATCCTTACTTTAATACATTTAACCTTAGGATGCATAATCCGGGCCTTTCAGGGCTGGAGAGATTGTCGTTTGAAATAATTTAAATCGGTTTTGAGCATTTACACATGTTCTAAACACGTCTAATAGCTGTTACAATAGCCGGCTGCGGGTTACTACAATTTATCATGCACTGATGTATTGAATTGTACGTCTTTGTACAAGTTGAAACCTGAATTACTACTGGATGTATAAAAATCGGGTGCTGCTGATTATCGTTCATTTAAAATAAAGTTTGCATTGGGTGGATTTGTGAGACACATATGATAAATGGCATCGAAAAAAATAAGTGAAAAGGGTGACGTCGGTTCGATGATCTGCCTTCTTGAGAAAGTGATATGTAAAAGTAGAAAATGATGACACAGAAAATCCAAATTTCGAATTAGTTTCTGGCGAGTATTCTGGATCCAGCTGTGATGATGGTGATGACAATTCAGAAGATGCTAACAATATTGGTAGTTCGACCATTGCTTCACGAATGGTTACGTATCTCCAAGTGACCTGGTTTGGAATTTGAGACTTTCAAATAAAAGTGCACCACATAATATTATTCAGAGTGTGCCAGCATTGCCGAGGAAGTATGCGGCTACAACACCAAAAGAAACGCTTCACTTATTTGTAACTAGCTATTATACAAACAAGAAACTGTGAACTGTACTAATTAAGAGGCGGAACGTGTTTATGGAGTAGAAGCAAAACGGTGGAAAGATGTAACCCTTGAGGAATTTCTAGTATTATGTAGTTTACTTATTCATGCGGGAATTGACCGAGCCTAGGATGTTCGTATGACAGAACTGTTTTGTGGTGAATTTGCTAATCCCATATATCGAGCTATAATGTCCATATTGCTCACAGATTTGACAATAAGAGAATCCAAAATACGTGTTTGGAAAGTGTTAAATCAGTAATGGTATTCTACGTTTGAGATTTATTCATTCAACAATACAAAACCTGCGTCATACCGGATACAAATGTAACTACAAATGAACAACTCGTTGGGTTTAGAGGTTTATGCACATTCGTGCAATATATACCAACGTAAAATATAAAATGAAAATATTTTGGATGTATGAGACTAAGTCTGATTATGCTCTGGATGGTGTAGTTTGTGTTACACGTAAAAACCAAGAACTTGAAGTAATACAAACTCTTGTGCGCTCTAGTTTCAATTTTACGATAGACAATTTTTTCCCTAGCGTTTTACTAGTAACTTACCTGTTGACTAAAAATATTAGTGTTGTGAGTACACTACGTTAAAATGAACGTGACATTCCGATAGCACTGAAAGCCTTAAAGAATCGCGTTGTCTGTTCTTCATAATTTTGTTTTCGAAATTATGTATCCATGATAAGTTACGCACGTAAAAGGATGCACCATACACCACGATGCAGTGATCGATGACGACGCTAAGAGGAGGTCCAAAATCACCTCTCCTTACAATAATACAAAGGGCGGTGTTGGCATCATCGGCCAAATGGTGTTGACGTACACGTGTAAGAGCCAAAATAAATGATGCCTCATGACACTTTTCTTCAACATCATTTATGTTGCAGCACTCATTGCATATATAGTCTATACGAAGGAACATCCAAACTATAACATAGAAGTGACTTACAAACGCAGAATATTTTGGAAGAATTTAGCGAAGGAACTAGTGATACCACATATGCAGAAACGACCCTTACCTACAGCGTAGTGTCCAGGAGTGTATAAGCAAATTGAATCATATACCTGGTCCGTGATTTTCCCAAATAAGTGCAACAATTAAGAAAAGAGGGTGCTCAGTGTTTCCCTCAAATATTGATCGTAAACGAGCAGCGATATGCATTAGATGTAAAAATAGTACAACATTTCAGAACATTCTATTCGGATGCGCACTACTTGCTTCTCTAGTCCCTAAAAACTCTTATTTTTTGAAACAATAAAGTTCACTTTCATACTTGATCTCACGTCTGTAACATATATGTATAAATAAATAAAATTTTATTTCAGTATCTTTGTTTGGGTTGCGACTACACATATCCTAAGGTTAATATAATTTTTAATTTTGTTATACGTAGAAAAATGAAAGGTTCTATGATATAATATTTAAAACAATGATAAGCCTAAAATTTCTATTACAAGCTTGTAACTAAGTATCTTCTATTGTGTTCCTTTTGCTTTTGTAGCTCCTTCCGTTTGAAAATACAATTCGTCGCTGAAGACGATTTTGTTGGAAAATTTAACATCGTTCATTTAGTTGTTGTAATCGAAATGATGACGTAATTCAAAGTCCGCTATTTCTTGAGGTATCTGGATCTTATAAGACGTAAGATGAAAATCTTTGTGCAGAATTCTTAGTAACGTATTTAAAATATTTAATTACCGAAAGTGATAACAAATTGACGCATTTGGAATTTCGTCAACATTAGCGCTTGTAGTTTCAATATTTTCATTAAATTTGTAGCAATTTTTTGAGTGGTCACAGGTGATAAACTTCTTCTTTCTGTATTGCGCGGAATTTTCTTGTAGCTTCCGCCTAGCTCTCATCAAATTTAGAATAATCTTTAATAATAAACACGCCCGTAAATTTTTATTAATCATAACATTTGTTACTATACAACTCTAGAGTTTTTGTAATAATAGTATTGTCTTCTAGTTGGAAAATTGTTTGCATGTACATTACCGTTAATAAGTTTGATTGCATCTAATATATTGTGTTACAGTTAGAACTATTTTAAAAATATTTAGAGAAATTCATATTACTCTTCTTAGAATGGCATTTATAATCTAATATTGATAGTATATATTTGTAAGAATAACACTTATTTATAAAATCAATTCCAACATGTAAACACTGTATCAAATTATATGATGGCAATAAAGCAATAATGCGTTAATAGTAAGAAATTGGAGATGAATGCGTTATGAAATAGAATTTGGGAGGAGTACTGACTCATTCACCTGTCTTATAATAAACTGTACATTCAGTGTGCATCCAGTATATTGCCAAGATACCGGAGACGTGTGTGATTGCGTTAGGAAGACCCTATTTCATATTGTTAGCCGGTATATGCGTTTTACATGAAACATATGTTTCAAATAGATAAGTTGGTCGACAATTAAATATTTCTGAGTGTCGTGTGCGTAAGACAATTAAAACAAAGGAATGGACTGGTAGGCTTGAAAGCGGAAAGTGAGATGGAAGGCCCAGATCAACGACAGAGCAAGACGACCAATACATTCTAGTACAGACAGTAGATAGGAGACTAAAAGCTGGTCTGAGGGACCGTATGGCAGTAAGAAAACCACGGTTAAGTTCTATGCACAAACAGAAAAGACTAAATTAGGCAAAAGCTCTTGCAAACTGGAGTCTAAATGATTGGAAAAATGTGTTATGGACGGACGAATCGAAATTCGAATTATTCGAAAGTAGACGTTGCACGTTTGTTCATCGTCTCCCTGGAGAAAGAATGTTAGACGAGCTTCTTTCAAAAACGCTGCAGCATGGAGAAGGAAGTATCATGGTATGGGGTTATTTTAGAGGCGGAAGGATTAGAAAATTAGTTAAAATAGATGAAAGAATGGGAAAGGATGTGTATTTGAGAACCCTAGAAAACGATGCGGTATCAACTGAATGTGAATCAATTGGGAAGCGATTCATGTATCACCAAATCGCGACCCTAAACACACGGCAAAGATGGCTAAAGCTTGTATTCAAGATAAATCTTCCGAAAGAGTCCTATCCTTAACGGAGTGGCCGCCATAGAGCCCTAGTTGCAACACTATTGGGCTCTTGTGGGATCACTTGGATCGCGAGGTCCGGAAAAGATCTCCGACTGGCAAAGCAGCATTGTGGAATGCTCTGCAGGAAGTGTGGAATGTTATACACGAATCGTACTTGGAGCGATTAGTTCTAAGGATGCCGCATATCTGTCAGGTAATTGCTAAAGCAAAAGTGGACTACTTTGAAGAGACATTATAGCAGTATGTACTATTTTCTCAATAAAACATTTTAAGTTCACGAGTACAGTTTAATAATACATTTCTCTCAAACATTACTTGTGTAGTTTATTTTATTTTATATTGTGCGATCAAAATTGTGAATAGTAGAGTATGGACATACAAAGTTTTTATAAGATTTCTAGTCTATTCGCCTTTTAAATTGTTCGATAAACGCAGTAGAATGTTTGACTGACAGTAGTATTGTTCAGGTATTTAAAAAATATGTATCTGTGAATGTGCCAGATGTATTTACCATGATATTTAATGTTTTATTAGCGGCAGATTGTGATAGGATAAAAAGGAATTACGCCAGATTAATATGACATCGCGTGTGCGATGTACGAACCAGACGTACACATAACTTCCGTAATTTAATTCGAATTAGAATAGCTACAAGACAAGACACTTGACATATTAAACTTTAATAATTATTCGCGCGTTTTCCTACAGGCAACGCGAACCGCAATAAAATCAAATTAACATTTATATAAAACTTAACGTTCGTTTCGAGTTTGCAAACGAGCTGTCTTAAATAAATTCCCAAGACCTCCTTTGTGAGTAAGCACAAGTAAGTAAAAATTTGATCGCCTAAAGCATTATTTTGTATTTCTAATATCTACGTGAATTAACATATATCAGATGTCTTATATTGACAGGAGACACACGCAAAGGTAATATTAATATGTGTACCTATTTTAACCCATGTGCTAGGAGACTTTATAGCTCGTTGATTTGCAATCATTTAGTTTTACTTCTGTGCAGCTAACAAGTGAATAAAAAGAAGTAAACACCGTTGACTGCAAAAGCTCGTTTACGAACCACTTTTCGATATACATATATACTAGAGAATAAGTAATAGTGTTAAATAAATTATACAAATAGATTTAATAGTATGACATATTATTGGTCAAATGTGTTTTGACCTGATTTGCGCTTTAGAGTATAAATGTACGATGCCCGTTATTTAATTTGGAACAAACAAATATATTCTTCATTAGATTCATAGAAAATTTTACTTATTGTAAAAGTCTACGTTTGATTTCTAATACATATGTATTCTTGTTACCATGGACAATTAATTCATAAATGTATTTCTATCTTGGCTATATATTAGAAGAATTTTTATAAATAACATTAGGGTTTCACGGCCGAAATCTGAATTTGTACTGGTAGTACCTATTTCCGAGCTTGTAGGCCGTAGTCCTTAGCAGGTGTTTCTCGACATTTCGCTAAACACTGCGGCTGGCATCTTCAGAACGAAGTTGACGATTCTTCTGGGCAATGGTCAATTACAGATGACCAGCGAACTGTCAACTTTGTCCTGAAGATGCGAAACGTTGATAAACATCTACTCAAGACAATGGCTTACAAGCCCGGCAATACGTATTGCCAGTACAAACTCAAAATAAATTTATTTTGCAAAATATCGAGGAAGGTTATTAAGAAAGCTTTCTTATATTACGGTAATGCAACAACGTTCTTGACGTGATAGTTCCTAGAAACAAGGAAGCTATTTAGAGGAGGATGATCGAAGAAAACCTTACCCCATCAGGTTTTCTTCCCCAGAAATGTTTTTATTTTATATTAGTACACTGATTTGTATTTATCGTGTTTTAAAATAGCTATCTACAAATCGTTTATTATTTAAAATCAGGTAGTAGCGTTTGTTCTATCTGTGCGCATGATAATACGCCGAAAAAAGAGAAAACTTATTGAATTTGAGCGCTTGCAAACAGTTTGTCGTATCTTTAGAACTTTTGCAAATAACACTCAGTAAGAAAACACTCAAACAACAATACAATATGACTCTAAATAAAAGAACATGGATAGAAAGAGGTCTGGAACGCAGGATAACCAAAATAAAGTAAAGAACGTTGGTTTCGACATCAATTATTAATTAAGCGATGTTGTAGAGCAAAAGATTCGAGACATGACTTAAGAATAAATAGATACTAAAGTTTTCTGTCCATTTTTAAAAGAAATATTAGGTATGAATACGGAAAGAATCTTGTTCTAACAGTGCAACGCGCTGTGATAGTGCACCTTCTAGCAAAACACGATTTAGAAAAAATGAGGTGTAGTGTTTAGTATGATCACCATAAAGCCCAAACTTTAACTCCATCTAGCATTTGTTGGCTGCTATAAAACACGAATACTAATCAAAACAGGAATTGGAAGTATTTGCTGATTAACTATTGCCTACTAATAAGAAGTTAATGGATAATATATGAACTACGGATCAAATAAAAACTCTTATAAAGGGTAAAGCTTTCTGTTAAACTAATAATAAAAAGTACATCCGTTTATTTCAACCTAAAGAGAGAACGCTGTATATACTCTACTTCTTAACTCTTAGTAAGCCATTACAAATTCCGCTAATATCATTGTTAACCTATTTTCTGTCTAGCCATATCATGCATTCTAATATCAGTTCTATTGTGTCATATGTCTGGGTATGTTTGATCATTTGTTTATAAAAATTACTTAGTTGTGTGTTTTAAGCATTGCGATTATAGCCTAAATAAAATAAAACTGTAAATGATATAAATGATATATGTACATACATGTGTGTATATATGTGTATACTGATAGGATGAACTATTTATTCTTTAAGCCACATTCGACATTTAATTGTGAGTTGTAATTTATGTGTCGTGGTGAATTGACTACTAAAATAAATAAACGTTATTAAAAAATATGAACTAAATTCTTCGTCTGCAATTCATGCGTCCTTTAGAACCACTAAATATGCAAACAACTATATCGTACACAAATAAACAGAAATTAGTAGTTCATATTTTTGTTGAATTAAAATTTTTTGGGCAGTACTATTACGCTCACGCACTCTTCAATTATTTTCAATTTTCCATTCTGGTCATTGCAGTAATATAATTGCGATTTGTATATAATTAGATTCTCCTAATACATAAAAATGTAATGCTGAATTGACTAGATTATTGCTGGGCTAACAACTAATAAGAAAAGTAACTTTCTGGACCAGAGCCTATCTTTCTAAGTAGGACAAAGCTGCTGTTGGTTAGCAGCATGGGTTTTGTAGAAATCTATTATATTGAAATGGAGAAAATAATTTTTATTTTTTTTCACTGATCAGTCAAAAATTAGGGTAATTGGTAACATCCTGAGTATGCTGGATTGTTCCGAAAATTCACCGAACCTGAATCCAATAGAAAACGTACAAAATGCTAAAAAACCTTTGCAGATATTTACCAGTAAAGGAGAATTAATGAAGTCCATGAAAATGATGTAATCATGATAAAAATGAATTTGCTAGTAGAGAAATCAGTAAATAGCATGCCCAAGATAGTTGCTATAAATACTAACCAATATTTATTTCAATAGCTATTAATATAGTAGCAGAGACATATCGTTTCCTATTTGTTTTATATGTCTTAAACACTTCTACTAAGAAAAGGGATAATTATTGCTGGCATAAAATTTTGACATTCGAAAAAGTTATCCATTTGCCTTTGCCTTTTAGTTTCTCAAAATCCAATAATAAATGAAAGTGGTGTGGTTTGCAACTTTTGTCTCGGAAACATTCTCCATATCTCAACGCTGCAGCTCGAAAACTTGATAGTTTTAGTTTTCCATGCAAACTCTCTTCGGATTTTCTTGTTCTTTGCTTTTCCCTCTCCTCAAATATGCAAGCTTTTAGGAAATATCTTCCAGTACCTTGCTTAATTGCCTTCCTCATTGCTCATATTTTCATGATTAATTAAAATGTGTTTATATATGCGTATAACTAGCCTTAATAAATTGTATTGGAAAATTTCCAAACAGAAAATTACAGTACAAACATGCGTATGCATGATGTACACATATACATAATGCAAATTCACGCGATCCCCGGCTTGAATACCAATTAAACCCTCGAAAAGTATGCTAATGCCGCGTATAATATGAAGCATCGCCATTTAGAAACCCACATGCATACATACGTATTCACAACTATGACACAAGTCACAAATAAACACCTCCAAAGTGCAAAGAAAAGAGAACCTATTGTGCAGTCTTTCTGTCAACTCCGTTGGAATGGATATTTCATGCTTATTAAGATATTATGCGGAATTTACGAGTTTCATTGCATTGTTCTCGACCACTATCGCCGTGGCAAAAATACGAATAAAGATATTTTAGAGACTGTTGTTAATGTAAGAGCGCAGCGAAACTATTACGGTAGGCGGGCAGGGGACCTTAGCACCTTTACAAAGTCTGTAATATGTAACGTTTTGTTGTTGGTGTACTATTAAGATATTCCATTTAGAACGCAGGATAACTTACAATAGTGTTACTCAGCTTATCCCGTTTCAATTAGTCAATTTTCAAGAATTCAAATTTAATATATTGAGTGCCATGTGCGCATCCATCCATGCAGAGAAAATCTGCGTATGCAATAATGAATGAATGCGTTAATGATTGGTATATGTCTGAAGTACAGTTTTTAACTACATTTATATACACACAGAATATACACCGTGCTCAAATTGAAGTCGACACTATTGCTAATTTTATTATTATCAAAACAACAAAGTTGGTTAAATTGAGAAATTAATAGCATTGTCTTGCTATTAATAATTGTGGAATCAGAAAAATAGAGTTGAACATCCAGTTGTTGTTAATGGAACACCGAGTACCATGTTCTGAAAAAAGATAAAAATCTAAAAAAAACTTGTTTAATATATAATCACCCTAAAGAATGCATTCATGAAATACAGGACCTACAATTCTTTTAAGAATTAAGTCACACAATACATTTATGCTATACCGGCTCTGAGGACCGTGGGGCCAATTGCGCATGGAAGTTTCTTTGAAATGTAGGTGTTCTTTCTTATAACATTATGAACTCTTCCCAAATACAGTCTAAGGTCACGTACGCAATCTTTTGTTTATTTTTTCCGAAATGCTACAAAATATTGATTTCATCGTCGTCATTAACTAAAACCTGCTTTCTTGGTATAGACTTAATAATCACTTTCTCATTTAATCGAAACAATCGGTAAAGGATTAAAAAGTATGTTAGATCAAGCAAGTTCCTTTCGAAAAATTAAGTACTGTAATTTTTTTTAGAATATGCACATCTGATTCTCTAACATGTCACATTTTTCCAAATGTGTGAATACTTCTTCAATTGAATTACAACACAAAATTGCCACAATATAAGAGATAACAATTCGTACGTCCAGTAAGGTAACAACTGCCTCACAAGAATGTTTGCATTATATACTAGTTATGTAGTTTTCTTATGGACAATTTTACTTCCTTCGGAAGATGCAAAGCTGGACTGGGTGTTGCATGAAGAAAAAAGTATTTATTTTTAAATATCTCAATAAAGCGATGTTCAGCTGTTTTTCTGATACCATTATTATGAATAGTAGGAAAATGGATGTTGATTTAACCAACTTTGTGGTTCCTATGATAACAAAATTAACAGCGCTGACTTCAATTTAAACACATTACCATATATGGAATTGAAGTAAATGAATTAAGCATTACATTTTCATCACATTTTAACATCTTCCCTTTCAAATCCAACGCACTTAGACCAACTATCTATCTTTTTCAAGATTGTGTAAATATTGCTCAATTGCTACCACAAATTCTGCATCCGTTCGAAGCTACTTTTGGGCAAAAATAAGTTTTGTGTGTGGATATGTCGAATAAGATGGGTGAGCCACAATACGGAATTTCAATTGTCTTTTTGGAGAACAAATTAACCGGCGTGAGAAGGCGCGTTGTTGTGATGGGCCATTTAGGTCACTTTTCGGAAATTGCTTTCTTCAATTTGTCTAGTAGGGCGACATAATTGTTTGGATTTTTGTAAGATAGTTTACCCCCTGATCGAAATTGGTTAGTTTGCTTTGGAGGGGGACTATTACAATGTGTCCACTACTTAGATTGCCGTTTTTGATTCAGAAATATATGGTCAGATTTTATCAACCGTAACATATTTTCACAAGAAATAAAATATTAATTTGGGATACTCACCTTACAGACAGTTTATATATTGTACCCTTGCTTATATGATTACATCCAAATTATGCAACCAAGTGACATTGCTTCTTCGAAATCTTAGTTAAGACTGCGTTATCTGAAGTTTGTTATATAAGAGCCAAGTCTAGTTTTTTTTTTAATAAATATATGATTGTATCCCAAATTGCGTGTTTGCCCATTCTGGAATCGTACAGTTAAACACTCCATTTACAGGGATGTAACTTCGCCGATCACCATAAAAGAGATGTCGGAATTGGAATAGAGTACCAGGTTTTGTTCCAAGAAATATTGCTAGTAGATGAGTTTCTTCAAATAATCCCAGTGTAATCCCTTGTACAATTCATCGCCATCTTGAATACAGACTTGAACACATTGTTTCGATAATGTCATTCATTTCACATTAAGGTCGTGTTGGTATGATATGCCACATAGCTCATAACCTCGTTCAGCCGCTTAGTACACGTACTAGAAAAGAAAAGATCCGTTGCAGAAATGTTCTTTTGGTTACCCCAAACTATGGTCCTCAATAATTGTTATAAGTTCATCAATGTTCCTAAATCCGGTTCCTCAAAGTATCTTCATTAGCGTATTGACATGGAGCAACAAAACACTTTATTTTCCAAGGAGTTTTGGTAATACTGTCTTATATCTGTACCATCTATTTTGATATAATCAACTAACGAGATTTTCCAATGGTCGTCATTATTTCTCTTACGACAAGAGTAACCCTAAAATACCTTGAAAAGGTAAGAGCCTCCTTCAGCGGAAAGTCAACTAATAACTAAATCTGATTCAAGCTCATGTTTCTAGTCGTTTTTGGAATGATGTAGCGTTGATAGATTGATGGATTCTACGTGGCACTAATTTTGTTCCACAGTGGAATTTTGACTTTCTAAAATCTTAGTGAAGCTATTAGTTGCTGTTTAACGACTACATTCCAGATCATGGCTATCTACTTTGTAAGTCATTAACCACAGAGCGGCAGTTCTGCTATCAAAATAGGGAACATTGGTAGCTTTCCATGTGAGTAATACAATATTGATGATATTAGTTTAAAACATGCGTTAAAATATTTAGCAACTTATTTCTAAGATAACACATATTTAGGACTACAAAAAGGAAAATTTATCTGACCCAATAAAAAAAAACAGGACATAACTTTTACCCCTTCTTCATTTACTCTAGCAATGTGTCGTAGAAATACCTACGTAGGTTCTATACAGCGAAACTTTGAGTGAAATAAAGTGCTTCATTTCCTGTAGTATTCTAAATAAAAGTCGTATTCAATACGAGCAACGTTATACGAAACGTTCGAAACATTTTCCGAAGACAATAAAATAATATTTCCTAAACAGGTGGACAGTTTTAGCCATATATAACCATAAATCTAAATTTTGACGTGACTGTTTCATGTTCCATTAAGCAGGGCGCAACTATACCGACCCGAGGAGAAGGTAATTGATTTTCCGTGTTTGAAACAGCGTAAACACCCACTACGCCAATGCTCCGCTGTAACAAATACTTCCATATACATATATCTATGTATAAGGGTATAGTAAGTAGGTACGTTCCATCGTGCTGATTGTTATGACAGAGTAAAAATATTCATTCCGGCTATTAGAGAACTCGCGAATGGAATGAAAATAAAGTACGACGGGATGAAAATAAGGATAAAAGTTTTGACTTGAATAAATTATAGCGTAAGGAATGTGTGTCCTGCCGCAAAGAAGAATAATTACATCATATCGTACCTGTAGAGCTAAAAATAAGATAAATATGATGTAAGAGTTTATCTTCCCATAGCCTTTCCTGTTGCTATTATTACATGCACCTTGTTACAATGTTTTTCATACACAACATGCACTACGAATTACTGCGGTTTATACTGAAAGTATCAGTCACTGCTGATATAAAATTTTATATTCAAATTAGCGTCACGCTTTTATCCTTTTTAGTTTAGTTAATAATAGTAAAAATGTACGTCAATTATCGTCTCGTTTGACATCAAACAGGAAAAATATTATTAAATTTTCTGAAATCGTATAATTTTCGAAATATCATTACATATATATGGAAATCTAACGTGGCCAATTAAAATCATCATATTTACATTTCCGATCTTCTAACGTTCTGTTCGTTATAATTAACGCATGTGGGTTTATTTGATTCTTGTTATTTCTTAACAGGTTTTCTGTCATATTTATTTCTTTGCTGTTGATATCTGTAAATTGTCTGGGATATTGTTTCGTGAGAGTTTGAACTTTAACGAGGACCCTAAAAGGAGATGGCACTAAACAGTTAAGTAAATAACATCGACATTATAATAAGCAGGAATCTTCGATTTGTGCAAACAGTTACCTATTTTTCCTTTAAAGTTGTTATATTCATGATGCAATGTTTATTTACAAAAATATTCTCTTTTGGGAAGATACACATTATAAAGAGCTAGAAGCGGGAGTTCTCTTAATTCCTACGATTTTAAGAATAAAGCCTGTTGGAACTGGATTCTTCTGAAATGTTATCATAAAAATACTTTTGGAAGATTTAAATAGTACATTTAAGCATTCACATAGTTTTAAGATCGTTTTAAATCGCTGTTCTTTGAATATATTTAATTAAAATACACTTGTGGGATAAACCCTTTCGAACCTTCCTGGAATAACATGTATTAAAATTAAGTTTTTCTTTCTACTGACGATAGAATTCCTCTGTCGTGACCAACCAAATTCATTCTTATTTATAATTAAATACTAGTTCCGTTTATAGTAGCTTGACAGAAGTGATAAATGTATCACTATTACAATATCTGTGGCAATCGAATTTTTACTTTGTTCTATTTTGATGTAATACGTGTAAATTAATACGAGGGCGACCTGAAATGTTTCCGGAATCGGCAAGAGATGGCGCATGAAGGTTGAAATGGATTAATTTGGCCGGCAAAGGCAACCCTTTTTATGGCAATTGTCAAAATTTCAGATGTTTACTATCAATAGTTGTTGTTTAAGAATTTCGTGCAGTGATAGAACACAGAAATTCGAAATATTTTGCTAGAGGTTCATGGCGGATGTAGTCCATCATTTTCGGCCATCAGCTTCTAGGTGAGCGAGTTCAAATGTGGCCGCACAAGTACAAGTGACGAACCACGCAGTAGACGCCCATAAAACCGATACCAACGAAGACATGGTTGATTGGGGATGGAGCCCCAACAATAGCAACGGTATTGCCATCTCCATTTTCAAAGAAATACAGCCAAATAAGTTCACTAGCTCCGAAGTCACGCTAGACAGTTCCTCTTTATGAAAGCAATGGATTTTCCAGTATTTCCCATACATTTTCTTCGCCCAAGATTCGGCAACTTTGCTTATTTACAATTCCACTCAGTTCAGAAAATACCTCACCACCAAAGATAATTTTAGCTCAATTTAAGACTTGACGGCGTAATCCGAAGTCCGCTAACTTTATATTTCGAGCAATTTGAAGTCTTTAAATGAAAACCGTTGTGTAAAATTCTGAATTGCCGATAACAATGACGAGTTGATATCTTTGGATTTTCAACAATATTTGTGCTTACGTCTGCTACGTTTTTTTTCTAACCGACCATTGCGATGATGTGTTTTTTTTCTCATTTTCATTCGTCCATTATTTTTGTGGTTATATGAGATATGACACCGTGCTCTCAACACATATACTTTCCAATATGTCAAACATCAAGTTTGTAATCAAATTTTGACATCGAACTCCAGTAACTGTAATAACTGCCATTTTTATTTTCAAAGAAATAGGCTCATGTCACACAATCAACTTAGAAAGCAGACCAGAGAATTACCTTTTGTAGATGTAACGGTTTCCCTTATATTTCTTCTGAATTTTATTCATCCTATATTCGAGAAGCTTCTCTGTCCACCCATTTCTCTCTCCTTTCCCGCATTAGTTCCCCCAAATTTTGTAACAATTCTTCGAAGTGTGGCGTGTGATGAACAATTCCCTTTTCCATATTCTGTACGAAGTTTTTTTGCAATTTTTTATAAGTTTGACACAAATTTAAAATAATTACACTTTATTCAATCGTATACTTTCCCATTTTTATTAATCGCAATGTTTCTATTGCCAAATGCAATATAGTGTTCCGTATAAATAAATAATACAAATGGCGATAAATTTAAAAAATATCAAATTGGAACATCTTTATTTAACTGTAGAAACTGTATCGCGGTTAATGTCTGAGCCAAGTTCTATTAGTGCTTCAGATGTAATGTAATGAGAAAATCAAATAATGGGTTAATTTTTACAGGTCCACTTTACAAGCGATGTTTAAGTATAGTGTGTTGGTATATTGGAAGCACAATGGTTTGATTAAAATTAATGTAATAATAATTATCTTTTACCCTAGTTTATAGGAATGTCCTTTTCTGTTTTTAAACCCTCATATTTAGAAATATGTAGAGTCACTTGTTAATCCATGTTGTACTTGTCTGCTTCGTAAAAATCAACTGAGTGTATTTAACTAGCTTCTGGGTAAAATTTAATTGTCTCTCAACAACGTCCACCCTAGTTTCCTTAATAGCCCTTAAAACTGCATGCTGTCAACGCTTACCTTTAGAAAAATAATATCATTGCTGATATTAACTGCAACTTAGTTACTTTTACATACTATAGCTGCACAATCTCGCGTATCGTTAGTAATTTAATACCCATTTTTACTGATCCAATAGTAGAAAAATTCAAATATAATGGTCACACTACAGTAGTTATAACGTGGAGCCATAGAGATCGCAAGTTACGTTATTAAATCATCTGAAGTATACTGCAGGATAAGCAGTAAGCAATTTCCTTGTACATTCATTATCCTTGACAATAAGGAATAACAACGGATAATATTAGAAGCTTCTTATTAGAAATTTTATGAGGGAAATTAATAACCCCAAATCATTGTAATAAATAAAATTTGTTAGAATCAAGATACTGTCGAAACGAGAACAAATGTGTCATAGCAGCATTATATGAAAAATATGAAAAATAAAATAATCCAACCACCTTTGAAATGCGCATTTGAATTTGCAGCTGCTAAATTCGTTGTCAACTACAGTTTAGAAAGCTAGTTAACTTCTAAATATGGATCCATATTGAGACGCACATTATTATCTAACAGTGCGATCGCTAACCTATGTTAGTACTAGTTACCTTCATGTTAATTTTTCTATCGTAAGTGTTCATTAACGCTCGATGCAAGTTCATTCAAGAAATTAAATGATACTACAAATATTCCAACGACATAATGGAAATGCCTTTTTTAACTAACATTTCCACGAATAATTGTAAATTATATACTTAATGCATGTCCACTAATAGTAACTACCTAATAATTTCATTGTGAATCGGCTTTAATGCCCACACGAGAAGAAAACCTGTTTGCTACAGTACAACCAGTATTGCGTTATCGAACTCTGTTATTAAGTTGCCAAAGTCAGTACGGAGTTAATAACATTCTACATATTGCTACCAAATGCAAAGTAATATTGACAACTGATAGCGTTCGCTTCAATCTGGATTCGCCTTACGTTATGAACATTGCTCGAAATTCCCATTGGTGTCACCCAAATGCATTACTGCCGCACGATGCTCTGTTCCATGGTGAAAATTCAAAAACTGATTGCCTCGGTTTTTATAGTAATTACTATACAGGTCATTAAAAATGCTTACTTGTTCCTATAATTTCACTGGCCAATCGCAATCACCAATCAAGTAACCGTCTTCAATCCATATAAATACAGGTGCATCAGATTACCTCATTAGTGGTTGCAATTTAGTACCATTAAACGTTTCAATCTTTTTCTTTGATGTGAAATCTAGTTAAAGCTGTGTATTTACTTTTGAATTCTTACAATATACAATTCATCTCTGTTTTTGACTCGCTATTGACACAGTATGTAAGTAAAATCGCAATGAAAGAATCTTTAAAATTAGAAAACGAAACAATTTTTGGATTTCTAGAACCGTAGATTTTATCTGGATAGAACGAGAAAATTGAAAACATTTACCTGAAAGTTCTTGATTTTTGAATACCACCAATGCTTCATAAACTTTCGCTTGACGTTAAACAAAAAATGAAAAGAATTTTCCCGAAATCGCAGCTCGTTAAATAAGGTTGAACAAATATATAGAATTATCTAAGTGCGTAATAAATAATATTTTCATTTCGACGAACTCTGTAATGAACCGCGAAAGAAAAGGCCTCTTTAAAAACTAAATGGCGACGTATACCAAAACTAGTAATTATAATAGCAATAAGTGTATTTTGATTTGGATCATTCCGAAACAAAATACAATATCTTACGATTTGTTGTGAATTCATTGCATGAGGATTCATTTCCTGTTTAGTATGTGTTAAGATAAAGTAAAAGGTAGCTTTTGCCTCCAAAAATTACTACTCGTGAAAAGGCTTTGATGTCACGTTTGAAAAGAAATCGATATAATCCTTTGATACTTCTGAGATAAGACATTAAAAAACTTCACACTTGAAACATCACAGGAATTTTTTGTTATACTTAGAGAATATTTAAGACTATGAAAATTCTACCCTGTTCTAGTTTCATACGGATGAAGTTCTTCATTACGATGAAATTCGTGTCTGAATACATAATTTTTGAGTTCATATATATTGCAGTAGAATCCCTCATTGCTTTGTTATAGAATTATTTCTTTATGATTTGAGTTCTTTTATTTAAAGCTTTGTTTACAATTACTTTGAAATAATGAGATCAAATTCTTGACCAAAAAAGTATGATATTAATAAAAACTTATATCACTTACGACGGAAATTTCACAATTCTCTAGAACAATCCCCAACGTCAGCTAAACTTTAAGTTTCTAAACAAAGATTATTTTAATAAAGTCTAATTTATTTGTTGATAAGCTATGGGTTTTTGAAGTTCTAAAAAGGACGTTAATAAAAGGCTCCAGGTTGCGGCTCAATGTTTTGCGGAAGTGCGAATGATATTCTCCATGACCATAGGATATTGGATGGATTAGCAGCAAAAATTATGATTTTGTAAAATTTGAAGATGACGAACCAAATATCTATTTAATTTTTGAAATATGAAGAATGAGAAGTTTACTAACGGCCTATTCGCATTTTTGGTTCGTCTAGGCGCTAGGTAACCTAGCCGTGTATACAGCTGCTTCTAGTACATTTGGTAACAATGGCCGTCGAACTATGATCACGGCAACGAAAATATTTCCTATGTATTTCTAAAGAGATGGAGATATTAATTTTAGATTTCATTTCTTCTAATTGTCGTGTGTGCGTAAGTTCATGACAAGTATTGTTGTAATAAGTTTTACATTAGCTATCGATACATGGGCGATATAATCTTTGAGTCACAAAACTTATTTATTACTCGCGCTTTTCTGTTAAATAAGGCACTCTTTTTGAAATATTGTAAGAACCAGAATCAATTTTGACAAAACAATATCAGATACTGAAAGCAATTTGAAATTGTAATCTACAATTAATAAAAAAATCTCTGTAATAAATTTTTGAAATCCTAATAAAATCATAGGAAATCCTACGATGCTTTCCCTTCCACAATAAATTCTATTGAGAGAGAACTGTAAATAATAATTAAGCAAAATTAAGTGTTACAAGTGAAATGGAACAATTTTTAACATATTCTTCAAAAGAAAAGAGGTCACATTAAAAATTTTATTACATTATTTACACAAGGTGAATGCAAAACCTTCCACTTCTGCCTTTCATTCCTATTTTAGCTTGAAAATCTCTACATAATTAATACCAGCAATACACCGAATGCATCTCTGAACCAATATATGATTTTGTTAGCAAATGAGGCTTCCCTAACAGTAATGATGTATGATATTCTGGTGCGGATGATTGCACAGTAGAATGAAAGTAACGTACTACAAAGCAAATTCAAATTAATTAGCAAACGGGGCTTTGATAGTAGTTCCAGCTACAGTATTTAATTACACACTGTGCGATTAAAATTTAGTGGGAGAGACTTATGGATTAATCCAAGGCATTTCTTGACTAAATTATGTCGTCCAGTAAGGTTTATATTCATGAAAGGAAATTCAGAATTCAAGGTGCAGGAAAAATGGATTATGAAAATATTAGTGAAACAAACCAAGATTTTTATTCTGTATCGTATATTGTAAAAACCACTGTGCGCCGATGATTTTCATATTGGCATCTTTTTTGGAACCGTTTCACTAAAGATTTCGTGCACACATTCTACTCATAATGCATGGGAGCTACCTTATTATAGTAAGTAACACGAGTATCTTTTACATCGAATTGAGAGGAGAGTACGAAATAGTGAGCTACTGCTAGAGAGGAATCGCGGAACAAGAATAGAAGACGAAAATTCCATATGAAACTTAAAATATGAATCTAATCGACGTGGTGTTGATTCTGTACTTTAGAGACTACAAGAGTGGAAATATATAGTTTTAGAATCATTAAGTTGTTAATTTTATTTAATTTGCTTAAGGAGTATGTATGATTCTTAATCCACATGCTCTAAAATTAGCTCCAAATGTTTAAGGAAATGATGCTGAAATAAATCAGGCTAATTATATGATGTACATTTTCAAATTACATGATTAATATTTTAGAATTTATTTTACTGCAGAGGTTTTACACTGCAGTTACGATGCAAATAACTGCTGAAACGTATGCAGTACTAAACAATCGTTACACTTTCAAACAGTTGCCTAATTTAAGAACATGTTTTTCCACTTGCTTCTAATAAAAACAGTTAGTTTTCCAAAGTACGGTGTACTGCATACTCCATGAGAGTGTAGTAAATTTTAATCTCGCACACTTTCCCTATTCTAGGAATCACGTATTTTATTCAGTACCTTGATTAAGTTGTCTGTGCTTATTCTCTTTCAAAATGTTAGTTTTAGTTAAATACATGTAGACGTCTACTTGTTTGTACGTACACATATAATTTTTAGTAACAGTTAAGTATTTAATTCCATTCCTTAGTACACCTCTACATAGTTAGGAAAAGAAGCAGGCTTAACAAACGTGGGGAATACAGTACCTAAGCAGGAAAGAGCGGGGTGTATAAGGTAAATAATTGTTTAAAAATCTGTTTTATTTCTGTAACTGGATTATTAAGCAGCGTCCACATTATATAACCCGACTGTGACGATAAAAATACCTACGAAAGGAAGGCATACATACCCGTACCTCTTACCTACCGTCGTACAGGTCATTAACATCATAATAGTTCATTTGTTTTACCCGCCGTGCAACTGTCAAAAATAATTAGGGTTACATGACAGTAGAGCTAATGCAAGGATTTGTTTCTTGTTTTCATTGTTATGATACATGGTACACGAACGAGGTGCATGTAGAAATCATGTGCAATAGCTAAAGAAAAGAACCTTTATTTTGTCTACCGCCGTTCGCTCAAGACTTGGAACACGCTAAACGAACATTACATTTAAAAGAATTTAAACTAAAATCTTAATCCAAGCCGAATTCATTTATATCCAAAAACACTATAGCTGAATTTTCATCATATTGTTCTTAGTTGGTAAATATACGGAATTATTTCGTGCGGATTATAATGACCTCTGAGAATGTCGACTAAAACATAAAAAAAGGGAAAGCGATGCAACAAAAGACTCGAAAAAGTACAAAGCAGAAGCGGCGGCGAATTGTCTGATTTGAGAGCCAGGCGATTCGTTTCAAAAATGGCCGGTTCGCCTTTTAAATATTCAATAATCGTTACCTCGGGACATATGGCCACCCAGAAAAGAACTCTTTTAGCCATTATGCTTGATTCATTTTTGACGGTAATGGACGCAAAACAATAGGAACGAATCCGTTATTTTCATAATCTGCGTTACATTACCAGGTTCAATATGGTCGTTAGTTTTAAGTCGTAATGATTGGTCAATAGGTTAGTAATTTTAGAGGGCAAATCAGTATATATGAAAATTTTTTGCTGTTTAGAAGGTTCTGTAGTTAGTTTCTTTTTTTAGCTTTCTGTATTGCCGTGCATGTAGTCTTGCATGTTATATCTAAAACAAGTTTCACATGTAATGTATGTGTAACGTAATTTATTTTTATAGGTCCCATATTATTTTCGTTTTCTGTTTTATTTATTACTCTTCATATGTGATGGATAGCATATAAACGCAGATTCCTTTTATCCGGATTTATTTTTCATTTATATATTTGTAAACTAAGAATACATACTATCTTTATATACATTAAACGATTTATTAACCTTTTGAATACATTACATTATGTATATCTATGTATGTACATTACAAAATAGCAAAGTAACTGCCTGTTCGCGTTTGTTTCATATTTGATCTTCTTTTTCTTGCCGCGATGTTTTTCTATCAGTTAAGAAATAGTAGATCCGCTGGGATTGCTTCTGGTTGTTTTTCGACATAGAGCAATGCTTCTTTGCAGGGTAGCAAAACCTTCTTGGTGAGAGATACGCCTCGCCATTCGGTTCTCCCCCTCTCTCGGTGTTCCAATACCTGTGCCATTCAGATTTTTGAGGCATCCGCAAACCAGCGGAAGGCCTTTATTGCCTCGTTGCTGGGAATCATTACATCCCCCAGCAAAGCTATACACCGGCCGAATTTTGTCGGTCCTCATTCGCACCGGTGCTGTTTTTTCGATGTAGTTGAAGATGCAGGTGTGGTCTTTGAATTTGCCAGAGAATCCCTTGCATCCACTACATTTGACTCTGTAAGGCTCCTAGGGTTGCTTCTGAGCGTAGCACCAGTTGTAGTGACGGAAGCTCGAGGATAGTTTCCATTCCAGCTGTCGGCGTCGAGATCATGGCCCCCGTGTTGCCCAGGCAAGCAATCATTTGGATTTTGTGCGACCAGACTAGCGACAAATAAGTTATAGTAGATACTACAACTCCCGTGCACAGCCAGTGAACCACTGCTGGTTTTAGGCCCCACAACATTGCCCTTATGGCTTTGTTTGTAGAATGTTCCAGGTGTGATTTGTACGTCAGTTTGGAATCCAAAATCACACCTAGATATTTAGCCTCTACTGATACCAGTACTTTGGAGCGGAAAAAAAACCGACACTGGAGTTTAGAAAGTTTCCTTCTCCAGGTGAACGGTACCGTAGTCGTTTTACTGGAGTTTACATTTAACCCTTCTTTTCGGCACCATGTTTCTGCTAGTCTGAATGCGACTTGCATCCTTTCGGATACCACGACCTCAAGCCTCCTGCTGACCATAATGGTAATTTGGATGGCTTAAAAATGTTGGAACATCACTGGGCTAAGTCTATAGTGCTAAAAGAAGGTTCCGTCGAGAAATACATTTACTCAATGCAAAGCAATTGTGTTGTCTTCTTTTGTACTAGCATTTACCGTATTATCCTTGTAGTTTCGTTTAGTTTTATAAATAAATCATTTTTATTTAAATGATATCTGTTCGAGTTGAGACTTGCTTAGACCGTAACAATAACTTTCCATATGCTTACTATAATGTATAATAAGTACCAAAAATAGGCAATAAAATAGCATTACCGCGTTTTCTGGTATTTGAATCCTCCGCGTATGAAGATATATGTAGCTTCAGTATCACAATATCATTTATTAAAATTGTTTTGACATATATGTTACTATGCGAGATTTATCGAGTCAAACGAACGGATAAACTATTCCCATATTTATACCTTTACTTGTTCTATCCTTGGTTTATACCTGAATTGTAAAAGCCATTTTTGTTTAACCGTGGAATAGAGCTATCTATTGTTTATCCACAGTTGATAAAAGCGGTTCTTAGTAATACATTTACGTATGTATATTTCACTGACTATAATATTAATTCGAAATTTTTTGGATAGCAACGTTTTTATATATTCATAAATTGTTATAGGAGTTATATATACATATATAAGCATTATGTAATTAAAATGAAACTAATTTGCTAGATTGTATTCACCTATTTTTCAACAAAAGTAAAATTAATAATTTGCTGAATGTATTCTGAAACCTACACTCATATATCTAGGTCCTCATATCATTTTCAAACTAAAATATGCTTCAAAGTTTTTGAAAATACACAGGGATCTCGTTAAGAAAATATTACAATTCTCTCTATGATATGTCAGGCATTTTTTAAATGCACTTGAATAAGCATTAAAAAACTTATGTTATGAAGGTATCGAAGGGGTGCACTTAATTTAGATTATATAGTAATAGCACGAAAATGCGCATTATTAAATAATTTCAAAATTTTTCTAGCATTTTGTGCCAAATTTTAATAAACGTGTTTATTTAACCTAAGCTTAACTAAGTATCTTTTTTCCTTTATGTTGTAATTTCTGTATAAATATTATTCAAATGAAGTTTTTAATGCCAAATTTATTGCACATAATATGAGTAACACGCAAGAAGTTGATAAAGTCAGTAATCAGAATCCCTCCAAAAGAACAGTTATTCTAGGAAATCCATCTTGTTCGAAGGAAATAGCATCATAACCGTCAGATACTGGTTGAATTTCGTTTTCGGGTATTTCACTTATTCCGTCTTAATTACACGGATATAGGCGCTTTAAAGTAACTATTTCTTTTCGTGCACAACGTATCGTATTACATTATTGACTCTCGCTACGATAGCAGCGTCCTGAAGAAATGGTAGTAAAAGTTTACGACACCATATCACAACATATTAGCACTCAGTCGGAGAGTAAGCCACGTGGTACGCTTTATCGCCAAGTAAAGAAAAACAAACATATACTTTGGTACGTAGCACATACACATGTGAGAAAAAGCGAATGATCCAACATAAGAGCAGGAGGAAACCTTAGCGTCCCGTCTAGTCTTTCCGTTATGTCTTGATACCGTCGTATTATTAAGTGTAAAAATTAACGAGATATAAGACGAAAAGTTCTATTGAAGTATGACAAAAAAGGCTTCACACCATGTGCGTGCCTAACAAATGAATGTATTTATATTAGTCAATCGCAATCTTGCTTTAGTTGTTTAGATTTAAAATAGTTTTTACTACTTGTATTCTTCATTATGGCCATCTTAAACCTTTAACGGTCGTTGGTTTCAATGAAGCGGATTGAAGTAAAAAAAGAACATACAAGACGACAATAATACAACCACGTTGTCTATTTAGCTCTGTTTATCCTTGACGAACGCGATCAGATAAAATCCTCTTGGTATTCTTGCAAAATATACGAATGTAGTAACGCAAGATAAATACACACCTAAAAAAATATTTTCGAAAAGCTTTTCAATGTGAGAGATATCAAGATATATGCTTTCTATGCTGTCAAATTATTAAATGATATATGCATATGTATGAGTTCGACTATTCTGTCTTGTACGTATAAAAGGGAGTTTACAGTTCACCGGTGTATTATTCCCAATGCAATTGTATCGCTAAATGTATTTTCGTTCGGTGAAAAGTGTTTAGTTTTGAATGCGATCATAATGATACTCAAATCAAAAATGTAAATTTATCATCTCTATATAAGGAAAGTCGTAAGGATGTGTAAGAATAACTTTTTAGCCTTCTCTCTTTCCGTATAAAATTTATCAAAGTGTAACCAGATATGGTAGCGGGTGTTCTTTTTAGAAGCGTAAAACTTGAAATTGAAATAAACACAGAAAAACGTTTTTAATATCCATAGAATTGGCTTTATTTTATGGCATTAATGTTGGAATATAATTTTGGGCATATGACCGCCGCAGCTGGCGCGCACATGGCGTAATTTGGAGGACCAATTTTCACACACTCTTCGCAGTAGATTAGGCTGTATTCCAGCAATAACGCGCCGAATGTTGGCTTCCAAGTGCTCAATTGTTTCTGGTTTATCGGCGTTGAGATGCGACTTTACATATCCCCAGAGAAAATAATCCAATGGTGTCAAATCGCACGAACGAGGTGGCCAATTAACAGCTACACTTAGTCAAATTAATCGGTCGTCAAATGTTTCCTTCAGTAAATTAATTGTATAGCGCACATTAATTGTATAGCGCCGTGCTGCTGAAACCACATGTCTGCAACATTAATGCCTTCCAATTGACGCAGGAAATAGTTGGTAACAAAATATTTCTGTACCATTCACCGTTACCTGTACGTTCTGACCATCATCATTTTTGAAGACATATGGACTAATGATTCTACTGGCCCATGAAACGCACCAAACGATAACTTTTTTGGATATAATGATGTTTCGACATATAGCTGGGGGATTATCATCGCTCCAAATGCGGCAACTCTGCTTATTGACATAACCATTTAACCAAAAGTGTGCTACGTTACTGAACAAAATTTTCAAATGGAATTATGGATCAACAGCAACGTCTCCTTCGGCCCATTCATTAAATGTACGGCAGGAACAATGATCCTGTGGTTTCAGTTCCTGTAAAAGTTGAATCTTTAAGCAAAATTTTCCGTAAAGTGGATGGACATAAGTCATCATATCACAGTAATTGTTGAGAGTGACGGAACTGATGTATTTGGATCATCACCAACACTACGCTGCACATCATTAATCCCTTGTTGTATACGGGATGGGATGCGTATTATCATTTAGAGTAAACGCATTCCGAAAACGATCCATAATTTCTCGAATTAATCGCTGTATTGGACGATTCTATGAACACCATGAAACGCACGTAATGCCCGATAAGTTTCTCGAATTGAACCATGTTCTTCAGAAAAAATTGAACAATTTGCAAACGTTACTTCGGCATGAGACAATTCATAATTAATTGCCAAACCAAAGTCACCCCAAAACAGTCGAAGCTGTTAAATCGGCTGCCACAGGAAACGGTGTTTATTAAAAAAAAACACCAATATATTTGAATATAAGTCAGTGATGAACTTAATATTTCTTCTTCTTTTTCTGCAATTGCTTGATAGTACAAGTAACGTCTAATTTTTGATCTCTGAATATCTTTTCCTTATAAAAAAGGGAAAGGATTATGGTAAAAAGAATAAATATCTTCTATTATTCAGAAAGCAAAAGAGAACTTGTTTTTTCTCAAACTTATTGAAACGATAACATTAGCCGACACGATTTTTCTAATGTACCTCCGACAATTTCTTATTCTTCCATTATTAGAACTATACGAAGGCCTACCTTCACATTTCATCATCTCATGCTCACCATATATGAACATTTTCGATATATGTAACCACGTTATAGTAATATTCATTTTAAATTATTTTCTCGAAGATACATAAAGAGCTCTTTTTCTTTTTACTAGGTGTAATTTGGTTGAATGTGTAAAATCAAAAAGGGTTGCGTCACCCAGATTAAATTGTGTACGGCATATGTTCATCAAGTATTTAAAATTCTTTCAAAAGTCTTTAAAATATTCTAAAATGGAACAGTATGTTAGTAGATGTGTGAATTTTCCTTTTCAACTTTTGTTATATGTGTGGTCTTTATGTTACTAACTCCCAAAAGCAATTTCTCATCATTTTGATAAAAAGTATTATTTAGAATATTTTGGTTACGTCTTATAAAGACATCAAGACAAATACTTGTTTTCAAAAATTTGCTACAAGTCACTTCTTATGAAACCGATAGAGTGGTCGAATTATAGAAGCATTTGTATATTTGAAATTCCTATAACATCTCGAAATTACCAATTATGCAATCGATGTCATTTGTGCTTGCTGAAAGCTTCTGGTTTCAAGCCACCCAATCCAAAACCTTAGTCTTTACTTAATAAATCTCAACATGATTGTGCTCAAGAGCAAATTCAGAAGTATAAAATTTAGGCAACGAGCCAATTTATAATTTGTGTATCAAATTTTTCTGTAGAACCACATCTTATCATACAAACTGATCTAAGTGATTTGGTTCGGGTCCTGAAACTAGGCAAACAGTCCTAACTGTTAGAGTTACGCTTTCAACAATTGATGACAATATTTTAATATCTAGAAGACGTGATGAAAACCTGAGGTCTTTCACGAAGCCGACGATGCTTTTCGTTATTTTGATAACATAGATGCTCTAAAGGACGAACTGGGCTTCAACTATGACCTCACGGAATAACGTTTATTCATAGAATCCCCTTAGGCTAGTTTAAAGGCCATTTTACTACACAATGGTAATCAAACATCATCAGTTACTATGGCGCATTCGACAACTACTAAAAAAGCATATATAGACAATTTTAAGTTTAGTTCAGTGTAAACAATATCTTGTGATATATTTATGGTGATTTTAAGATCGTTGCCATATTGCTGGGATTACAAGATGGTTTTACCAAGTGTTGGTTTCATTACGTATGAGATAGCGGTGCTGTTCATCTACATTATTAGGTTAAATAATGGCAACCACGATACAATTTTACTAGTGTCACGTTCAACGTAAAATTTGAGACAAAAGAAATATTTATTGGCCCGTAGATAAAAAAGTTCAGTAAGAACTAGCTACCTATCAATCTATATGATACTTTCACTGTTCATTGTTTTGTTTTGTTTTGTTTATTCTAACTGTTTTAACGTGTTGTTTTTTATTTAATTTTAATGCTTTATAGCCGTGATGCTCTTTCGATGTACAGTGGACATTATTATATAGTCCTTTGCAGAATAGCTGCACGAAACGGGCGAATGTAACTTGGAATAAGTTCAGATGTTGTGAGATATAGCTCATTACTTATTTCATCCGCTTATTATAATGAACTCACACCGAGTCAGCAACGTTTGCTTATTTCTATAAAAAAATATTTTAAAGATGATTTATATTCAAATCTCTTCTTAAACAGTTAACCGCAGCAAGATATTATTAGATCAAAAGGTGTACAGTCGCCTAGTCAACAATTAAAAGAGTATTTATATGTATGTGAAAAGCTTCAACTTTTATGTGACATTCAGACAATTCCGTTGAATAATAATGTCTTTTTCTCGCCGACCCTTGCGTGTTATTTATGACGATTAATTCGGAAACAACTGTCTACTAAACATAATAAGTTAAATGTTAATAAAGAGCCAGAATGCCACAGACACTGTTAGTTGGCAAATATTTTAGAAGAATTTTTTGAATGAATTCAAATTTTGTTCACATAAAAAAGATGTTTATATTCTCCTGTCTGAAATAAAATGAATGAATTGAAGCTTAAAATAGAATCAGCCGTGAGATACATACACATATTGTTATATATACAGGATGACTGAAATAAAATAAAAAAGTACGGAGAATGAGAAGGCGTGCTTATATAGAACATAAATCCTAACAATTTGGAATCAATTACGACGCGAATGACAGAATTAAAAAAAAACCGAGGATACTGTAATATGTGCCGCCTATGTATGTATAATACATCCATCTAATCAAAATCGCATATATACACGCAAACTGCATACACTGCAATAACACAGCTGTCGATGTTATAAAAAATTACTTTCTAACGGCATGCTAAGAGTTCAATAAGTTTTATACAATTACATCTTCCTATTTTTTATACTTGTTTATTTTATTTCATGGACATTCAAAAATGGTTGAAACAATCTTCTATCAGTTCTTTTTTGTTATTTATTTCTTTAGACAGATTTTGCCACAGCTGACTTGTTTCATTTTAAGGCGCAGTAAATAAGGCGCAGTAGTAAGGCGCTAAATGATTGTAGCTCCCTTATTTTCAGGTTCAAAGTAATTATGCGTTATTACTTTATTATAGTTTTTATCCAAATTTTTATCTTTCTTCAAAACATAAAAAATATACAGGGTGTTCCATTAAGAAACTGTATTTATTTTTAAATATATTAACAGCTCGATTTCCAATTATTACTTTCTGAATTTAACCAACGTTGTAGTTACATAGTTTGCAAGCTTTCACGGCCATTGTCGGTCGCTGCTCTTTGGATCTTGGGTTCTCTGCCGCGTAGAACAGCCAACTTTCTAGTTTCAATAATTGTGTCAAATTTAGAATTATAAGGCAACTACGTATATTATAAGCATCGCCTATTACTAATTTGAAATGTAAATATAATGTGGTCATTTTAATCTGCATATACTTCAAAATACTGTACATTGTAAAATGCAAATAGAAAAGCATAACTAATACGTAAAATGACACCCTTAATTACGTAAATATAATTTCACCATATAAAAAATTACATGTTGCGTGCAGTTTTGGGCAAAATTAACACCATTATAACTGTAAATTAACGATTTCATGATCAATCACTTAATATTAATATAATTTATTAATTATTGTTAATTAACATTAGCTGGTAATGTAAATCCAGTGTAGATTGACAGTAATATTTTCTATGTAACCTTTAAGATGTCTTATTGTTCTCTATTGTTTCGATAGAAAACTATTAGTAAAATTGTATTGTTCTTGTCTTACCTAGAGGTTCTTCCAGGGAAACACCCCGCGCTTTTATCATCTCTACTAATGTTAAATTATGAACTGTCACATAATACTTATATAGATCCTGGCTGGTAATCAAATCAACATGTTTAAATATTCCATCGCCAGTTGTAGCACTAACGTAACAACATTTGCTGCAATGCTATACTTTCGTTGTAAGCAATAATAATTTTCAAGTTCACAGCCATGCTACGGCACTTGCCTTGTAGGCGCATATTTTATTAGAAATACATATTTATTAGCTTCACCAGGATACCTATACTAACACATACATTTATTTACCCTTAAGGTTGAGTACGTCGATATATCATTTTTTAAATTATCAATTTAACCCTAATATATTGATTGTACTAGAAATAACAGTCAACCTCGTGCTGGTAGAACGTTGGAAATTCTCGGCTCGCAGAAGATAGCAGCCGACAGAGCCCGTTAGTGTAAGCAAATGCGTATTTTATAGGGTCATATTTTACGTGTGATTTCAACAAACTTCCTTCTTTAAATTACCGAATGAGGCAATCGGAACACGTAATTAAATCACTAGAGCTGCGAATTAAAATAATTACAAGTGATAAATGTGCACAACTATCCATATAAAAATTGTTTAGTTGTTGAACACCGTTTGTCATTACCGCGTGCATAATCTCATTAGTTCGTTAGGTGATTATCAAATATATGCGTAGGTAGTAATTAAACGGTTATGTAGAGTGATGAACAGTTATTAACAGTTTAATTAGAGCATAAGTTTCAATCAAAGAAGTATTTTGAAAACTTTGGCTTGAAAAAGAAGGGAGTATAATGTTGATGTCCGCGTTCCACGAATCGTTTCATTAAAATAATTTTTAGGTTGAGCTCAGAAATTGGGATATTCAGTTACTATTTTAATAGCCATAATGTGCATGGAATTCATTATAAGTGTATATAACAAGTCAATTTTGTATGATTTTATTAGCCTATTAATGATTGATGAGTGCCTAGTTTAAGATATTTATTTGAATTCCAACAAAGTAAATGTATAGCATTTGATTACTTAATATATGTATTGTGTGTCTCTAACTTGGAATAAATTCATTATACAGAGTGCTTCAGCTCTATGGGAGGTTAAACTTGTAGACGCATGTGAAGTGGTAAGCGTATACTATCGAGTGTGCTCCTTTTACTAAAAATATTTCTTATGCAAAATCAAATCCGGTTATTCCTAAAAATGTCCTACAAGCTATACTTGACACAGCCATTTCAAGGTGTTCAGAAATGGAAAATGTTGGATATAGGAATCGGTAAAATAATTGATGTAAAAGTTTATTCATGTAATTTGATTGCTTGCAAATTATACAGAGCGTTCGTACGGTAGAAGTAAATGATTCATTTTTTAATAGTATCTCAGACTTTCACGGCCGTTTGCCATATTTGTAACAAAGGACCCTTGAAAATGCGAACCGCAGTTGTTCGCGAAATGTCAAACCTAGTGACACGGCGGAACCCGACAACCGTTACAAATATGATTCATTTTTGCAAATCAAACACCATGATCTTTCGTATCGAGTTCGAAATCCACATCAAATTCCGGTTTACTATTTTTCCAGAAAATACGATTACATGCATATTCATATGTAATTATACGATTCCTATTTTTTCGTGAGTGCTATGAAATCTTACTATTGATAAAAAATTCTTCTTCAGGACACTGGCTGTTGTCATGTACATGTTCATACGTATTTCTTCAGAATTATAGATTAAGGATGCTCATGGATTCGTGATTAAAAAAACAGCATGTTTATTTCTGTCCTGATCACCATCTTTTAAAATATAAGTCTACTTAATATGTTCGATGTCGGTTTGGTGCATTTCTGTAAATATTCTCTTTCTGCCATTCGATTACATTCGCCCAATAGTTGTGATTGAATTAAAACGAAAATTCCAAAGTAAATATGCAACTTCGATCTCACTTCATGGTAGCAAATCTACCAGGTAATGCATTACTCAGATTTCATAACCATTTTTGAAAAAAATTAGAGATGATATGGTCATGCATAAATATGCATTAAAAATATTTTCTGTGAAAATGGGTATAAAGCACTTGATGTGAATTTCAAATCTAATACTAAAACGTTCAAATATTGCTCTAAGATGTTTAGAAAAAGAGGAATAACTACAAAATGGCGACCCAGATATAATACGTGTTACATAAACTCCTAGTTAAAAATAAATTAGATTTACTAATAGATGCAGGACATTCTCTTTAGAATGGTAGTTCACAGCTACTTCTAGTATAATCAGACGTGATTTTGTGTGGAAAATATTTTTAATAGAGGGAAAATACTCGACAAAATATATTTGCACGCTTTCAACTTCATATCAAAACAGCATCTGTCTATACGTTTAACTTCTGATCGAGCTGATACACCTTTTATTTAATGCAACATCCTTTTGGGAAAAGTTTTGAGATGTATAAAGCTATTGTACTTATCGTCGAAATTCGGGTTATTCATTTGTTACGTCAGTGTGTAATCTGTCGATATTTGTTGAGGCGGCAACTCTTTCTTCCTTGGCGTTTATATAATGTTTTAAGGTCTGTATTTATACACATTTTTTTGATTATTTTTGCTAATTTTTAGAGTACAATAAAACAAATTTCATTATTTGTTTTCCTATTTTTATCAAATTATTAATTTTCAAAATATTTTCATAAACACTTTACATAAACAAAATGCTTTATTTAATTTACGTACTTGAACATCGCCGCATTGGAATACTGCAACACTTCACTACCTTTATCATAACGTTTCAGTAGTCCACCACTTTTCGATAGTTAAGCTATCATCACCTGTAGTAAAACTGAACGGTCCAATTTGAAGTGCTGTGGTAAAGGTGGTAATGAAATGTTTCAAAATGCGTTATCTAACAAAGTAACATTGAAATTCTACGATAATTAGTTATGAAGGTACAGGAACAATTCGGAGTTAAATCATTGATTTATTTGGAGAAATGATGTACGTTAACTTGAAAACCAATTAATTAGAAAACTTATTTATTTATCGTTAAGTGTTTGAGCTATTAAATGTTTTTAGAAAAACTTGTCAAATGACCAGTTCTTTATTTACATGTTATACACGCTTTTTGATATAGTAAATTAGTTTTGAAAAAGGTACAAAAGTTGAAACTGTTACGTACACAAAAACTGGCCTAATAATGTTAAAGAAATTAACACTATTATACCACTACTAATACAGATTTCTACGAAACATATTCTGATCGAGCACTGTTAAGTTGTAGATGGACTACGTTTATTGCAGCTCTAATCAAAGTTCACGGTGATTTCAAAGATATCTTGATTTTACGTTATTAGGTAGTCGTTTTATTGTTTGTATTACATTCGATTGTTCTTATTTCTGCTAAAGGAGCAGAAATTTAAGACGTGCCATCGTAAAGCGATAAAAATGAGATATGCTGGTGTTGATATACCACACGTGCAACAGTAGGTGGACGATTTTCACTGTGACTAACTGTATATACGTGTTAAAGCATACACATACTTTTCTTGCATTGTATGCCGCATTTTACTTGAAAATTTACCTCTTCGAAAAGAGTTGCAGTTTAAATGAATCTGATACCGCTAACATTTCTATGATGCCAATCATAATTAGATAATTCTGTATTATCACAGTCCAGACGAATACTTTTGTACTTCTTTATATTATAAAGCACACATCTACCACGTACACTACTAATTTAAAGTTAAACAATTATAACTATATTTAGATGGTGCTTGGTTTAGATGGCAGTCAGTGGTTGGTAGGATTGAAACTTACTTGCATATTTGGACGTGAGAAATAAAATTTAAAATAAAATAGTAATGATTTTTATGTTCATAAGTAGTAATGTATAACAATTATTGCGAAATTGTGTACTTTGTTTAAAGATAAAATACAAAATATATTGCATGTAGTTAACCCTATGTGTTGTATATGCATATCGCCTATATTGAAGATGAATATAATAGATGTATACCAGATAGTCCCAAATGTTAAATTTTTTATACAGAAAACCACATAGTACCTCACGTTTCCAAGTGTAGCGCCCAACCTTACACTCTGGCAAATTGTCAGTGATATATCAACGGTTAATGGTGTATTTAATCATGTTACGTAGTCTATATTTAAGGCAATTTCCAGCACACACAGCTGTGTGTTTACCTATACACGGTATAATTTTAATTATAGATAATAGATTGGTGTACAGGATAGGTGTGCTTTGGAGCGAGCCAACGTAGGCGTATTGTTTGATCAGACTCCGGCACGCAGCGACTTCGCTCGCCTTGCAATTTAATACTTTACCACCATCCACTATAAAATTTTTCTCCTCATCGACGGTTCTCCGTTTACAATGGCTTACATTCCAGCCACAGAAATGTATACATGAAAAGTGTGCTTTACCCGTTGGAGAAAATAGCAATAAAAGTCCTCTGTAATGTGTACGGTGCACGTATTATAACGCCCTTTGTTTATGTGGGTGGTTGTATTCATCAATTTCTTCGATATTTGTTTAGGATTAATTTCTTTCAGGTGTTGATCGTCAGTTATGGATATATAGACTATTAAGTGATGAATAATGTTATTCCATGTGTAGTAAATATTTAGGTGTGATTGAGCATACTCACCACGCAAAGTGATTGAGGTTTTAATGTACCTAGCCGTTATCGTATAATTATAATAATAATAATAATAAAATGAGTGTACAGCAATTAACTTTCGTATAAAGACGCATTTTGCCGAAGATAATTGCTATTCACATTAACCATATACAAGGGTGTGTAACGATGAAATTAAGACAAAATTTTTAGGCTAAAGTCTTGGGTTTATTATTTGAAATCTATTGGTTTCCGTTTCATCCACTACGTTAGGCGACGTCTTCAGAGCGCTTCTTCAGTTACTACTGGCGGCTATTTATATAGGACGAGTTTCTATGACTAAGAATGGACATAGGCTTTCCAACAATGGTGGAGAGAGTATGTCTTCGTTTATATTATCCGAACGTTTATGGATTTCAATGGAGTTTTTCGATTTGGTAAGGATAAATTCCAAACTATTGCTATTTGTTTCACTATAGTGAGACAAACGCTTCCATCCATTGTTTGTGCTGATATCACGTCGAATTTATGGTAAATTGGAATCCCTTTAATACCGTAAACCTATTCACAGGAATACAACCAAATAAATTTTGACGAGCGGAAATTATGTGAAATAATTTACCAAGGCCTTGTCCCTCTCTGTCACTGATTGACACCTTATATGTTTGACAGCTACGTTCAGTCTCGTTCTATGTTTTGGTGGTTTTTAGCGTACGATTTTGATATTTTGACTTGTTTTGCGATTTCTCTTTTTATTTATTTATTTTATCAGTTTAAATATTGACACTTTTCTCAAAATATTAATTATTAAACGTACCAATGTGCTCGTGGATTTGGGATAACGAATTTCGTAACCTCTATTTAACATCAACTGCTGATTAAGCGAATATTTTATAAAGCCGTTGAGTAGTAATAATGGCTGTACACCTGTAGGACCAAATGAAAAAAACCTGGACCAGAGAGGGATGCTTGTACGATAGAATAAATAAACATATGTCGCCAAACAGCAGCAATAATTGATATACTTACATGGGAGTACTGAAATCGTGTTAATAATTTGCAAAAACGTCTCTTGTTAAATGTTTCTTTAACAGTATAAACATTTTAAAACTGCGGATTAGGTGTAAAGATGAATATTCCATTATAGTAAACTAGAAAAGCTAAAACGGGCACATGTTGTCAAAAAAAGATAAAAAGATTGGAGTTCAAAGTATGAGCTTTATAATTTGTGTGACATGATACATTATCTTGGTTAGACTGTAAACACTATCCATTCCCACCACCATCCGTTCCAGAAAAAGCCATCATTAATTCTTTAGTAATACAAGCCAAAACTTAGTACGTTGCTTAACAAATTTTTGAATATCACATCGAATATTAATCCAAAATAATTACTCAAAAAAGGACGTCGACGAAGGACAATTAAGCGACACCCAAATGCCATTCCGAGAAGTGCTTCAACTATGTGCATGGACCATCCAACACACGTCAACTTTTCAAACATTAAGGGTAGGATTAACCCCAACCAAGATACTGAGTGCGCCGTATTCAAACCCCGCTTTAGACTTTCAGGAATTTTCCCCTTATTCAATGAGGAAAAATCCGAAAATTCTATAAATATTCTTATCACCTATACTGAGACATCGCCATCACTATTGTACTTGAAAAGTCAGTGAGTAAGAGTTAGCTCTACTGTAAATTAAAAAAAAAAACAACTTGAAAATCGTTTTGGTAAATCGATCGGTAGACGTAGGGTTAACATATGCAACTTGATTACAAAAGTTACAATCTAAAGAACTATAAAGCTCGTTTTCTGCAAATAGTCGCCAGTCTCCAACCAGCAATAATAGAAAAAACAATTCTGAAGATGTCACTTGAGATACTGCACGAAGACAATGAGGGAAAAGAGCCTATTAGCAAAATTGCAATTAGAGAGGATAACAAGGCATCCTTTACCCGCGAAAACATATATATATATATATCTCCATCTAATTTAAGAATACGATGACTTCGGTTAGTTATCAATTTCCTAGAACTAGCAACTTAATTTGTCTTGTACTTTTTCTGTATTTTTCGGTGAGTGTCAGCGAAAAAAGTCCTTCGTATTCTTTGCACAATTTAAGGACTAGAAAATTTCTGAAATTTTTAAATTTATACATCAGACGGCACTTATTTTGAAAAGAAAAAATGACAATTATAATTACTTTCTTTTACAACATAATTTTATTATAGCGAAATAACCAAGAAAACTTTTTAATTGTCACTGTAAGCTATAGAACTCGTGCTTGAGCATTTCATTAATAAATTTTACATATTACACAAGATTAATTTTAATTAACTTAATTATCTACGGACAGTCCTTGCGTTGTTAAATTTAATATGAAGAGTCCACAAAACTCATACGATACGTGATTTTAGTCAGATCTGTTTTGCCTACATGCACCTCTTTATTTCAAATGGGTTGATTTTATTTAAAAGTACGTAATTGAAAAACAATTTCTTGAAAACTTTTTGCTTAGTTTATTATCGAATAGTGCCATTTCAAAACTATCCTTATTATTTCTGAATGTCCTCTGATTTCCATCTCCTTGAAGATCACATAACTCTCGAGTATTTCAAGTAAGATGTTGATTAACCCTAATTGCTCGAACTTTTATTGTAAGGTGCAATCTTTTCTTCCCTTTGTATTGTTTTAAGAACTCTAGTAGACCACATGAAATGAATAAATTGAAAGGTATGAAGATTTTTCACAAGCTCAGTGAAATATGGAAGTAACATTTTCACATCGGAATGCTCTTAAAAAAAGTTTACCTTTGAATGCCTTTTAGTTTAGCAATACACTTGAATTATTACCTTACAGAATCGAATTCCACTTCTTAATTACCTTCTTCTCTTATTACGCTGATGTATAAGAAGCTGCCTAACACAAGGCGCTGATACGTAGCCAGAATTTAAGCTTTTTTATTGCAAGGTATAAAGCTTTTTCTTATGAATCTGTACCACATCCTTTTTATTAATAGTTAAAGATGTATCTTAACGATATAATATGAGGTAATATGTAGTATTTTTAGCAAAATATTGACCTGAACACATACTTAAGCATATATACATCCTACAATAATTTTTTTCGAAGATCGAAGATGTGAAGTAACAAAAAAGTGATGCAACGAATATTGCTCAATCACTTATATCCAATCAAACACATAAGATACTATTTTTCAAAAAGAAACATCGCAAAACGCTACACTATCAAAATATTCTTGTAATACAGTTTATTAGATATATTTACGAAGATGCGAAGTATAGCACCAAATTAAAAACAAAACTTTTTGCATTGTTGGAAGTATGTTGTTTTTTTACTGCTTACTTTAATAAAGGTGTGGATGTACTTACTATGACAGCCTACTTCTGAAAATCCGTAGTGCAGATGTTGACAGGCATCGCAGTGGAACCCTTCGACCCCGAGCCTGCAGTCGCAAAGACCTGTTATTGGATCGCAAATCTTTGATTTTGAACCGATCTCGTTGCAGTCACATTTTGCGCAACCAGCCGTTTTGTTACCATAACCTTTCTGTAAATAAAGTAAGAACAATATGGATAAGACAGTTTCGCACTACGTTGTTTTAGACTTAATACAATATTGAAAACGTTAGAATGTATTGCTATATGCTTACAATGATCTAGAAGTTAGTAGCTGATACTTACTATACATTCGTCACATGTCCTCCCAACAAATTTGTCCTTACACTGGCACTGGCCTGTCATATTGTTGCATTCTTCAGATCTTGAACCAATTGGATCACACAAGCAGGCTTGACAACTTCCTGTCATTGGATCGCCGAAGTAACCAGGTTTGCATCTTTCACATCTCCAACCTAAAACAAAAGTTTAATGGGTTTCTATATTTTTGTTTAGAATATTGATCAAGACAACTGTTCTTAGAGGTATAATATCGCAAACAACGTTGGTGAATTAAGTGTGATAAATTAATATAAGAAATTTTACACCAAAAAGTGTTTGAATGTATTTTATTTTCTCTTGTACCCTAGAAATACCTTTTCTGTGTTTGCATTACTTCAAAAACTTAAATAGGACCGGGCAGTCAGTCTGTATGTTTGTTATTTGTTAAAGATTATTAAATTGAGACTTGTAAGCTTACCAGTTTTCAAATTGTGATTTTGGGCTGCTAAAAGAAAACACGATAGTTGCCAATTATTCAAAGTAAACAAAATCCGCTGAGAATTGATAAAAATATGGTAATTAGTCTTTTAGAAAGGAAATTATTGTTGCTACAGAAAATAGAATTGCACTGTTTTAGTGAACACGAAATTTCATCTGTTAAGGTTGAAAATTATTGATGATTGTTAAGTGGTAATAGTAGAAATAATTAGTATTGCAAAAGCACCACGAATATTGATGAAGAGGTATATTTTTAAAGACCGAAGAATTATTGTAGTAATTGCATTAAAATTGTTAGCTTGAGATTGTCATTCTGCGTAAACGACATTCAGATATTTACTTATTTGGAAGCTCTGTTAATATCCAAATTTACGAAAGACAATGCATACGTTGTCTTTCCACAAAATGTCTAAACAATGACGATCCGTATGATCAATTCATTGGTATGAAATGAATGACTTGGTATGAATAGACTTTTGTTATTTATTGTACAAGGGTCCAACAACATTTAAAGGAAAATTGTAGTAGCTATTATACACATTGTAACGTTCATGTACCACCAATTACGTGTACATAGCGTTTTTTTATTACCTATATCTCTTATTTACTAATACGAAAACTATACAAATTATGATTACGACTACGCCTCAGAGTAATACCAGTAACCATGAAAAACAGCTGGAAAAACTATTGCGACACGATGATGGAATAAACACGGCCATCTAACAAATACAAAACAAATGCGCTAGGTGATCTCTTTAACATAACTACGCATAAAACATGCAAATTTCACTGCATCCTTATTAATGTGAACAGCCTGTGTGGCAGTATAACTCTTTATTTATATACGTATTTGAACTATAACAGGAATCAATTTTGCAGCTAGTTATTACCGACAGGTATCTAATAAGCACATTCTAGATTCCTTGCTTCTTGTTTCTAAGTTATATTAATATGTAAGAGGCATTTATTAGCTTTATAGTTATGTCTTTACCCCGTAGTCTATTGGTTCAATTATAAATGAATGCCAAGCAATACTAGTTTATCTCTTACGTTTAACGAAAGATAGGAAATATTACTGATATATGTATATATAGCAAAAAGTTTTATTATAATGTCGTATAATCTTCATTTGATGCAGTTGCTTTTTGTGTGCTTTTATTATGGGATTACACTTTATCAGGCATTTGCTTCTCTTGATCGCAAAATAGTGAGAAAGTAAAAAATTACGTATGCAAATGCTTGTAACACGTTCTAATTCGACTTTTTATAATTTTAAGGTTTAGTTTGCAGTAACTCGTACCAACTTTCCTTTGAATTTCAAAATTAAGATTAAACGAAAAACGATATGCATATTACTAATACATTTACATATTTTAATATTATTAATATTTAGTTATTTATAAATAATAATTTTAAGTCCTTTAGAATTAGATTAACTAAATTAACATAGGTATAAACAATTTCTTCATTTCCAGATTAGTTCCAGATGGATAAGCTTATATGATGAAAAACTTCCTTCAACATTCATAGAAGAAGCATTCCCACTCAAAATTGGAAGGAATCTAATACTTGACTAATTTTTGAAAAGTTCTTCTGAGACCATTGTATTGTAATATTCCTTCTGGAAATATTGTTTTCTTGATTGAACGTAATCATATCCATTTCTGGTAATCATATCCATTTCTGGAAGCTATCAGGAATTATTTTTAAAGCTGAATCTTTTGCTTGAGTTGACAACAGATTTTTTTGAGTTGATAACCAAGCAAAAAAGGTAAAACATGGAAAGGCGTTGTAGCTTGTTCATATACATATTTACATAGCCGGGGCTAGTGGCTCAATGCCTTACGCGCTTGGCTATTATTCTCAGGCTATTTCTCGGTGTTGGGGTATTCTGTGGATTTCCTCGCTCCATGGCGAATGCTAAGAATGAATACCATAAGACGCACCACAGATGCAGCCGTAATAATAACTCGTGGTCGGCCTGTGCCTTCTGTAATTGACAGAAGTTGTTGGGGGATGCGAAGGCATGGATTATTATTATTACTAAACATTTTTGTTTTATGTTCTAATCAGAACTTTTGAAAATTGCATCCATTCTTCCACTGCTTAAGATATAGTGGTGATTTCTATTGCAACGACAAAGAATGCGATGGTGCCACAAAAAAGTTCCAAAATGTAGAACTTCAAGAATTGCTTGATATTGATCCATGTCAGACACTTGAAGAATTGTCTGCAGGATTGGGTGTTCAGAAGGTAGGAAATTGGGTACCACACGATTCGTCGAAGGAAAATGATATTGAAAGCCGTTTGGTCACTTGCGAAATATTGCCTCAACGACAAGAAAGAAAGAGTTTTTTTGCATCGGATCACCACTGTTGATGAGTGATGCATTTATTACGACAATCCTAAATGCAAAGTAGCATACCTGAAGCCAGGTGAACCGGGTCCATCGACACCAAAGCACAATTTTCATGGATTAAAGGTCATGCTTTGTATCTGGTGGAACATGCGAAGTGTAGTCTACTATGAGCTGGTGAAACCTTCCGCAAGTATCAATTCCCAACGTTGCCGACTTCAACTACGGCGCTTGAAACAAGCTATTCATAAAAGAACGGCCGGAATGGCACAGTACACACGAGAAGCTGATTTTGCAGTATGATAACACTATGTTGGTCAAACTGTCCGGACATACCTAGAAGGGGTGAAATAAGATGTCCTGCCCTACCTGTCATATTCACCAGACATTGCCCCTTCAGACTGTCATTTGTTCCGGTCGATGCAGTCAGCACTTACTGGAGAGCGCTTCATATCATGTGAAACCATATAAAAATGGGTCCGTAATTGGATCGCTTCGAAAGAAATAGAATTCTTCACTCCCATAATTCTCTGTTACTAGTCAAAATTTTAGCTCCTCCCGAGTTTTTCCCTCTCTTCTGGATACTGTATCCAATGTTGTGGTCCCACAATTTTTGCGGTCTTCCTCTTTTTCTTTTATTCTGTACTCTCGCTTCATATATTAATTTACTGGTCTAGTAGTCCCCTATCGTTGTAAATGTCCCCATCAATTTAGTTGTCGCTGTTCAATAAAGTCCATCATAGCTGGGATCTCCAGTTCCATTCATATTTCTGAGTTTCTCATTCTATCCTTTCTTGTTACGCCCCTCATTCTCGTGAGATATTACATTTCTGCAGCTTGAATTTTGCTTTTTTGCCTATTATAAACTAGCCACGATTTGCATCCGTATGTCAGTACAGATCTGTAGACTGCTTTGTATACTTTTATCTTGGCGCTTCGTGATATTTCTTTTTTTTTCGTAATGTAGTTTGGTTCCTTTTTCAATTCTTCCATTAATATCTGACTCATTTTTGCCAGCACTTTCTATTGGTATGCATAGATAATGAAACTTCCATATGTGTACACTATCTCGTAGGTTATTTTCGTTCGCTGCTATTAGCACAACGTCATCTGCAAATATTACCTCAGCTAGATTCCTGCATTCAGCATTGTTTTACTATATCGTCCATGAATACAGTGTACTGTACGGGACTTAATGCTTCGCCCTGTCTTAACCCATCTTGAGATACAAATCCTTCGGATCTCATGTTATGCCTGATTACATAATTTGTTCTTATGCAGCCTTTGGATATGTCGAATAATTCTTTTCCGACTCGTCTTTCTTCCAGACTTTCGCATATTTCATATTTTAGCAGTCTATTATCTTATATGTTGTTTTCTCAAGTGTAAACGAGTACTAGGGTTAGTACATGAGACAAAGCACTGTTGTTAATTGTACTTGAAAGTGCTTCTACCAAATAACTTCTATTTGTTTTTATTATGATTACTATACAGTAGAAACGGTTACACTTTTCTTTATTTTGAATATATAACGAGCTATTTGCTTTATGTACCCAACGTTTAAATGTATCAACTGACTTTATGAATATTGTGAAATAACTATATAGTAATTTTATTTATGAGATATCTCTTTAAGGAATACAGAAACTCGAACACGTCTCCACAAGGATTCTGCCCCAAAGGTTCCTTTGTAGTAATTGCGATGACGTAGAAATTTAGAAACCGTTAAATCAATTATCTAAGGAAACTTTAATGTATATTGCAATATCACGTAGTACAATTCCTATTGTATTTTAACTGAAGACGAACTCTAGTACTCGGATGAAACAACAGTCTATTTTGTTCGAAATATAACTTTGAAGGTACTAGTTCCTTTGTCTATCGTCGCTCTGTATCGTATCTATACCTCCCCATAATAACCATAAAACCATCTCTTTATAGGTTTCGAAGGAAAATTAAATGTCAGGAAACGTCGAAGAGAGACGCCGATCCTCCGCTAGGCGCATTCGAAGCAACAGGATGGAGAGGAGAAGGAGCACTACGATGCGCTGCATGAACGAAGGGTAATTGGATTGGGACTTGACGTAAAAGTAATTGGCATCAGTTGAAATTACCGTTGATAACGAGAAAACTTATAGACGATGAAATATTACTAGACGAATGTCTGATTACGAAATATAATAGCTTCTACTGCCAACAGGATGCACGTACGTAATTCGTTTAAGGTTCATTCTATGAAAGGATCCTATTGTGTTCCTTGTTGTATTTTAATTTTATCGGACATCGAGGTTCAGTATCAATAAAATGGTGATTCTGGATACTATGTACACATGCGAAAAACGAAAAATAGTGCATATGTGCAGATATACTAACAGCCTTTCATTAAATAGTTTCCTTTCTTTCATACCCGAAATATTTTACAAGCTTGAGTACATACATTAAATGAGTACAAATACATACCTTAATACAAAAAAGTCAAGTTACATAATAATAATACATTTAGCTCACCAAATGTAAAGGTATAGAGCATGTTACAGCCCGCGACAATAGTATAGGCCACCCATAAATTTTAGGGAAGATAAGAATTATATTGAAAGATTCGAATAGACTACCCGTATTACAAACGTATAAGATTGATTGTAGTGCTTCTGGCATTGCGAAAGTGGTGATGAGCAAAAATATTTGGGGAAAATCACACATCCAAGCGCGACAAAAGTGTAGATCAAGTCAGTTTTGTCCTCAACGGGTACAGTAAAAATAAGGGAAATATTTTATAATAAAATATTTACATGGTGTATTAAATGTTAGTCTATTGTTCCGCTTTCTACATATCAAGATTCTATGTGGACAACAATTGACTAACACTGAAATGGGTTCAATTCGTACTTGGCGCGACAAAAATTGGCTAGTTGCAAAGATAGCAGCAAATTCCAGCAGAACCCGTCTTGTAATTTACAGTTTCTTAAATAAAGACAAAAATTACGTTTTGGAACCTTTATCTTGTTCTTTATATTTCGGCTTGCTTCTGTAAGATACTCATTCATTTTTGTTCCATTTTCTGCCATTTTTAAATTCTTTTGGCTTAAAAACGTTCATAGTGCTAACTGCTACTAATTAATGTACATCCTATACTACAAAATATCAGAACATATGACATAGAGCTATATAAAAATGTTATTAACAAAAAGTATTCTAAACTTAACAAGTTAAAAATATCTGTGTCTTAACTAGCAACTTAATAGTAATTTTGGTCACATTGTAGTTTCAGGGTGTGTGAATATTAAAAGTTAAAGTTATCCTTGTTAGGACTCAATTCATTTACAAACCACTCAGCTAACCAAAGCATGCGGAGTGTAGTCTACTATGAGCTGGTGAAACCTTCCGAAAGTATCAATTCCTAACGTTGCCGACTTCAACTAAGGCGTTTGAAACAAGCTATTCATAGAAAACGGCCGGAATTGCGGACTAGACACGAGAAGCTGATTTTGCAGTATGACAACACAAAGCACTATGTTAGTCAAACTGTCCGGACATACCTAGAAGGGGTAAAATAAAATGTCCTACCCTACCCGTCGTATAACCTCTCAACATTTGTTAACTACCCACTCTTGATCATTTCGGCATAGACGCCGACGTTAGTTTTCAGTTTCTTTGCGTTGTGCTTATATAACATTGAGATCAATATGTTCTCTCAGTAGTTTTATTAGCATTTTGATTGATATTCCTCTCACTCACGGAAGGCATTGCCTTTGTCCTTCTTATTGAAGTGAATCTGGCTTTGCTTATTTTCTTTCTTAAATATTCCTCCAGTATATGACTTACCTCCCTTTGTTTCCACCTGTTTATTTGGTACCGTAATTATCATGTTGTAGCTGCTTTACGGTCTGTAGATGTTCGTGTGCATTACGTTCATCCTCGTGCAAATAGACATTATTTAGTTTCTTTGCTTCATTTATTTAAAGCACTTCCTTAAAGTAGATATAAAGATAATTTATTCTCATTGCCTGTTTAAGAAATAAATAATAATTAGGCAAAGAACAAAAAGGAAAGGAAAAGCAGATAGAGCTGTTCTACTCCCATCCATCCGCCACTATTTGGAAATCTGCTCCCCAATTAATTCATATTTGGACAAACTGTAACAATTGTGTTCAATTAAACGTTCCTTTATATTTAAAAGTTGAGGCACCATTCAAGGACCGAATGCTTCATACGAACGCATTAAAAATTCTATAAACTACAATTATTGATGACTTGATAGTAAATGTGATTATCGGTTTCTAGTTGCATAATCATACACTTGAATCTTATTTTGTAAGATATAAAAGTTTGTATAACGTATATATTGTTGAAATCATTTTAAAAGCTTCTCTGCAAAACTGACGGCAGTTTAAGCTTAACTAGTTCCTGTAGTAAAAACGCGGTTTACATCTTTTACTTCTCCCCAAGGCAATAATGTTATAGGAAGGCACATTATATGTCTTTGAGAGTATTTATTAAAAAGTACGTTCTTCGAGGAAGTGTCAACTTTCAGTACCAGGGGAATTTTAAACCGATATTTATTTCTCTTTCTTTCCGTATATTAGACACTGTATGCACACTAGTACTATCTATATTTACATACTTATACTTACTTATGTCTTTCATTAGCTACAATCTGCAAAGACACATACCAAATCATTTAATAGCAACTTAGAATATGTTCACGCATTGGTCCATAGTCCCGAACATTTAAAAAATATATTGTCGGTACTATATAAGTTAAGTGTTATTCTAGAGTCAAAAGAACATTTCAGAAAATTTAAAAGGTCAATAAACATATAACAATACAAAAGATTCAAAGGAATTGAAAGATATCAAGTGCTGTGCATTTGTTTTAACTTACTTAAATGGCTTCCATTAATATATAACAACATATAGTTCGTCAAATGGATGTTTAGACGCACGTTATTGTTTGACGACAGAAGCAAAGATTGTTAGTTGATCTAACTATCCTTATATAATATCGATATCACGCGCTGAAGATATGTATGTCTGAGGACATGCGTCTAAAGCAGTATATTTGAAGCTAAACAAGTTGTTCTTCTCTTTAAACAATATAAATAGCTACAGTTTAAAGGATTCGCAATTATTCAATAATTACTAATTTCTATTTAAAGGAGTTACTAATAGCGAATGACATTTGTTAATGACGAATTATTCTGTTCTGTATTCTTTTTGGTTTTCCTGGACAAAGAGTTGATGAAAGGTAGTAATAAGCATAATTTAGTACAGAAAATCTGGACAGTAAGGTAAATGTAGTCCATAGTTACGCACCTTCTGTATTGCCTTTGCACGCCAAACATTGCCCAGTTTGTCTATCGCATGGATTCCCACCACAACTGCATTGCTGACATTTCTGACCGGGTATACTAGGCATACCGTAGTAACCATCGTCGCATCTAGAAATTATTTATTATAATACTTTACACACCATGAAAAGTTTCACCTCACATTTCACAATGGTCCCCTGTATAACCTTTCGGGCATTGTGTGCATACATATCCCGCTTCTTCATATTCATTTCCAGGCTTCAACAGATCTAGCTGGCAACTAGGACTGAAGTTGTTTTCTTCGTTCAAAAGCGGACACGCACATTGCTTACAATCTTGAGGCCGACCATTCAGGGGATTTCCGTAGAAACCGGAAAGGCATCTGTCACAATTCTCTCCAGTTGTATTATGTTCGCATAGACATTGTCCAGTGTCGGGATCGCATGTTTTCGAATGGCCGTTGCAGTCACATTTTCCACAAAAACTTTCACGTTCGCCGTTAGAAGAATTAGCAAATATTCTAACATAACCATAATCGCATGACTCGCAAGATAACCCTGTATAACCAGATGGACAAGAACATTTTTCTACTAAGCTTATTCCTTCTCCGATATCGAAAACTGCTTCTTCTAGAGCGACATCAATCTGATCCGCGTGAAATTTAGCTCTTAGCAACATATGTTTCACGTCTGCTAAGATGCTTAGGAAATCCGAGCGATTTACGGCAGTAAAAGTACCATTAACCAGAAACGCATCGAGATAGTACCAGTCTTTTTCCGTCATTGGTATTTTAAACGTAACGTTGGTCGAACTGAATAAATCATTACCGTAGGCTATTTTCTTTCCATTCCTTCCCACTAACACAATGTTGGCACCCTTTATAGGTTTTCCGCTTGTATCTCCTCTCATAACTATCCAAATGACTCGAAAAGTAAATATGGAGCCGTAAACGATGAGCTTGTTGCCTAAATATGAACGTGGAGCCAGCCAATAGTAGGGGCCACCGCCTGGAACCTCATAGTTGGCTATCGAGAGAATCCCCTGTTCGTCCAAAAATACGGTCTCGGTATCGCTGACGGATATATCGCACACGTGCCAATTTTCTTTCGTTTTGATCTGGAAAGAAAAAAAAGAGAGGTTCTGTACTATAATATTACAATATTATAATAATAAGCTTTATTATCCAACAGAATTACATCCAATAGGACAAATATATGAATAGAAAATAATCAATACAAAACGAGAACAGAAAAAAAAAACAAAAAAAATGTGGTTACAAAAATTTATTTGGAGTGAAGAGCAGTTACTTTTTTTATTGTGTCTATGTAGTAGTGAAAGATATCACACCGTGAGGAAATAAGATTGAAGTTAGTGCAAAAAAAGTAAATAGTTGACCTTAGCAAAACATTCGTTCGAGGAAAGCGTAGATAAAACATATTAACATTACGAACGTCAAAGTGCGGAATTGGAAACAGTAGTTGTTGAAGTATTACTGTCCTGTTGATGTGACCGGTACACAACTTCTAGAGGAAAAGTATGCTAGTAAATATGCGTTGAAGGTTAAGGAAGGCTAAATTAAGTCGCGACAATAATAGAACATGATCGATACCTCTAGGTGGGTAAATTCTGTTTAACCTAAACCAAAGAGATTTTACGAATCTGCGCCGCATCATCTTTAATAGAGGTTTGTGAGACACATAGTAAGGGGACCAGATCACAGACGCATATTACAAACGGGATTTGATGAGAACATAGTACATAGCTTTCAAGCATGTTCAACATAGAACATCAACCTGAATACGTGAATCTAGGGCATGAGACAAGAACTATGTAAATTGACATAAATTATTCAGAGCTGATCGCCTTTCAACAAACCATGTTGAGAAGATGAAATGCTGTTCTTGATGTAAGGATAAACAGCAGAGTATAGGCATTGTTCAAAGTTTGACGGAATAGATACAGAACGATAGTTGGACATATCGGAAGGATCACCAGCTTTGAATATAGGCACAGTGTGAGCAATCTTCAATTTGTCCGGGAGCTTTAAGGCTACAGAAATGATTCTGGACAAAGGATTCACCAACACATATTTGCAATCTTTAATGAAAAATGAGAGAATTTAATCATGACCAGAACTGCGAGTACTTTTAGTTTATTTATGGAATGCAGGGTAAGATTTTCAGAAAACTCAGTAATGCTAATGCAGAACTTGGTATTACTTTCGCCTTTTAGATTGCTGACAGATGATGCATCGGTGAAAACACTACTATAATATTCAGCAAATCCATCAACAATTTATTGAGGCCTACTGCAGCTGGATTTGTTGAGCACCATATTTTGAGAAATGCGACTTCTTTGTACCTTTTTTTGGACAAAAGACCAGAAATTCATTGGATTGTCAGGATGTTATGCTGCACATTGTCGAGGTAGACAATGAGGATCTCTAAATTGCTGCAGAGAATCGGTACACATAAATTGCCTGTACCGTCGTAGGAAGTGATATTTTAGTTTGCACCATTTAGCATAAATTCGCTTTCGACTTAAACATACAGAAACGTAAATATTAAACAACGTATACAGTGTTGAATAAAATAGTTCGTATGCAGTGTTGAAATTAGAATAGTTTTCATGGAAGGACCAATCTACATCGCGCCTGGTTTGGTATTGATAGGGAAAATTGACTTTTCTGAAGTTATACGTTCTTGAAATATTTTTCGGCAAGCTGACATGTAAGACTAAAACAGTGTAGACTTCTATCAGAAGCCCTGCATAGTAGTTATCCTCAACAACTAAAGGTGCTAGATCTCTACTTCGTAGGGAACATTAGCGATAGCAAGGTCAATAAACCGATATCTATTGCTAAGGACAGAATTGTGTTGCACCAAATAATGAGGGTTAGAAGATTAGTAATGACTTGCGATTGAAAAGCATTAACATTATTAGTGTGAAAACAGGGAAAATTAAAATCACCAACTAATAGAACATTTGAATAATTTGGTAATAATCTGCTCAAGTATTACAATGTAATGAAACAAAAAAGTTACTGCGTCGATAAATAAATACAATTACATTACTCGGTTTGTATTGGAACAAATATTGAGGAAGAAAGGAAGAAGTTTAGTTCTGTATATTGGCTACATATACATACCTCGCAGTGGTAAAAAGCAATATGCGCCAGAAAAATGAAACTACTTCTGGCTATTTGCCGAATACAAAGTTTACAGACTTGGATTACGTAAAATAAGCTTGCTAATAAATAGCTTAAAAGAAATCGTGAGATATATATACATATACATATGCATGTACTGTATAATTCGGAAATTCAATATGTAAAACGGTTTTGCTTAAGGATTGTGTTGAATGGAAGAGAGCAAGGGGCCGTACAAAACAACTATTAAAGAAATTACTAGTACTCTGAAAACTTTCACAGCACTAACCTCAACCTGTGGTTGTTATCACTTTTAAATTCAATTGTAAGAACAAGGAACTTGAAACCGATACAGTTTTACTTCTGGTGTTTATCATTCACTACCTCAAAATAGTCATGAAGATCCAACACAATGTAAACAAACAAAAGATTCTATAGAATATAGCTAATCGCTGTACCAATACAGAAATAACAATAACTAACTGGATGTGGTTTGGCCAGACAATGAAAGGCACTTTGATCTAAATGGCCTACGAAAGTAGAAGAAAAGGAAAGCACCAGGGCAGATTCAATGAACTTAAGAAAAAGCTGGAGAAAAAGAAACTGCTATGCTATTACGGTTTTTAACAAAGAAACTTTTCACTTTTTTGTTTCTCGGTGCAGGCCTAACCTAAGAAATACAAATGTATCCACCAAATTTAATCAGTTAGAGAAACACCTGCTGAGGATGCAAACAACCAATCAAAAATTAAATGTAACATGTACAATAGATCTGTTTAATTTTTGAATTATGTTATGAACACCCTAACCAAGCTATTTAAACTTGTCAGAACCACAGAAACGTTAGAGGTCAGTGAGTAGACAATATTTTCGAAATTAAATGCAAAATAGCGTTAGGTTTATATAATGCTAATTGGTTATGCTGCCTTGAGAGAAATATACAAGAAATTAATAGCAAAGACAATATGACTAATACGCATACCATCTCCTAACAAATCGCGTTTCTATTTGATAATATAGTATTAAAATAATTTGTAAGGAAACAGCTTAATTCAACCATTTATTACGATTTTATTCCTACAAATCCACGTGAATGTACCTTTCGATTCGTTTTCTAAACGTGCAATTTTTCTCTACTCACCGTCTGTTGCACTAATATTGCAGACTCGCAGAGGGTCGTAACCCCGGAACAGTAACACGAAAGGCAGCCGTCCGGATTCGATTCTTGGAGGGAGAAGTGTCCGGATTTGCATCGTTCACAGAACGCCCCTTCCACGTTCACCTGAAAACCATCGAGCTCCTGACTGACTACTGCCGACTCTTTTACGAAGTGACAAATTTAACACGACATCAACCACTCCCACACTCTTTCATCATTTTCGCTGTAAATTTATATCTGAAAATGCTACGTTTGCAATTTAATTTAATCCTGAAAATGTCTCTATTCGAATAGCATTTCAGTTCCGAAAATTTGCAAGATACCAATTTTATTTTTCCGTTTATAGCTTGTGATTAGATACGTTGTATATACACTACCAAAAGTATAGTTTTAGTCGTTTTGCTCTTTCTACTTCTTTCATTGAACTTGTACTATATAAAACATGTTCATTATACAAAGAAAACATTCAAATTAATTATGAAATTTTAAGAGCTTTCCAATAGAAAAAAATATCATCTCCTAAAAATAAGCGTTAACAAAAATGTGAAACACAAAACTTTTACGTGAAAATTTAGTATGAAGCAAATGTAACAGCACAAAATACATATATATATATATACTCTTGTAGGTCAAAGTATTTTAGCATTATTTTATCTAACTTTACAAAAGAATTTGCAATAAAAAATTGTAATTAGGGAAGTTTATATTGAAAATGCGAGTTCACAATGTAAGTATGGATATTAACAATTTAGATGATTGTGTTTGTTTTTCCAAGTTCATGGAATTTTTATGAATAGCAAATAGTTCAGTAATATGCGCGTCAGAACAACATGCTTTTCATTTTTGAAATAATTGGATGAAATGTAATATAAACTTAATCTTTCTTGAAAAACCCTTTCTAAAACAGTTTGTTATTGCAAATTTTTAAGTAAAGTTAGATAAAGTACTGCTAAGATACCGATAGAGCCAAAATTATATTGACGAATATATGCCATGGAATTTGAAAACATATGTGGCAGCGTATTCCATTTTTTTTATATAATCCTGGCATTAATGTTTGTATCTAACGCGAAAAATGTATTTTAAACAGTGATGAAATAAAAATGATTTACGTGTTTGAATAACATTTTAACAAACAAAATACAATAACGGTTGGAAATAACCACCGTTTTGTTCCATGCACAAGTTTATGCTCCTGATCACGCTATCAAAAGCATTTTGTAGCATTTGTGGCATTATATTTGCACATTCTTGAATTAACCTTTGTTGCAGTTCTTGTAAATTAAGTACAGAAGTTTTGAAAACCCTATTTTTCAAGTATGAGAATATAAAATAGTTCATAATAGTCAAGTCTGGTGACCTCGAAGCAAACTCAACTTGTCTGTGCAAACTTATTATTGTAGGAATTGAAAAATGTATGTTGTAGCATATATTTTACAATTCCATATTTCGATAATTTTGTCAATATAATTTTTGCTCTCGATACCTGCATCTACAAGTGTATGTACTTTGTGCTATTACATCAACTTGATTTATATTATTACGATGGTGGAGTATACGTCTCCACTGTGCACGTAACTTATCGGACTCTCTTTTTAAACTAAAATTATTATTTTTTAAATTGCACGGTGAATGCCGCTAAATGGTAAATAAATGTAGATGACTGTAATATGAAATAGAACGAGAAAAGAACTCCCAAAATTGAATGTTTGAGCATTCAAATTGAAATTAGGTTTTGCTTTCAACGACAACAAAACATAAATAAACGCGAGCCAAACGATAGTTCAGGGAGAGAAATATTTTAAAAATTTGAAATAAATAATTAGAGTACTTTAATTATAAACAGATAATACAATAACATAACGAATCGATACATAACTAACGAAATGAAGACCGAATAGTATGGAAGCAGGATATCTAGGGGTCGGATGGTCGATAGTCTACTGCATTTCGTTTTTAGTCCTTTATTAATAGTATCTTTTAACCTACTTTATACATTTCAGGGTGTTGAAAATGCCCGGTCGTATCTATTTTTCTGTCATTCAAATTTTTATGAAAACGGAATAAATTCGTTTGGATTTCAACCTATTTGTTTGGTGCTTTGTGCCAATAGCTAAATATGCCACTGTATAATATTGTATTTGTAAAACAAAGTCCGTTTAGTATTGTTATTACTTGTAATTTACTTTAAAAATAGAAAAATTTTGCTTTGTTTTTCCAAAGATTAAGGATATCTACTTAAGTATACCTGAACAATATGGCAGGTGGTAGGAGCATTATGCTGATGAACACAAAACTGCACTAGGTGTCAAAAACTTTTACATCAACATAAAGTGGAGAATGAAATGTTAACATGTTATTTTCAACTTAAAATGTACTTGCACATTGTCGTGAAGCTCTGTGCTACTAGCGACAGTTGTATAACTTGGCTTTGGATCTCTAGAGGAGAGTGACCAAATGAATTTTCTACGTAAAAAGTTTACGTAGTTATTTTCATAAATTCAAACTCTTGACGTGCAATTATATATATATTGTCTGTTAGAATGATTAACTGTATGTCTTCAGATATCTACCGGAAACGTATAAAATTTATTAGATGAAAATTGAGTTATGTAACGTGCTCTATAATCCATTCTTTATTATTACTTTACTTTGGTTTTGTTTTTTGTTAATAATGTTTTTAATCAATTGTATTGTCGTTTTAGTTTGCTATATACATTTTAGCTAAAATGACCTACTAAACGAATTCCTAAATCACAGCAACCACTTTTTCAGAGCTACATGCTTACAAAATATGAAATTAATGTATCATTGTTAATCAATTTTTTGAATCAGCTAGGAAGTGAATTTTAAGGATTTCTAATAATTAAACAAAAACGTAATCGTATAAATGAACACAAAAACTTAATCACACTATTAGATGATATACTAGGTCTTTATTGAAAATTTGCTACCACGTGACTTTTGGAATGTTGATTACGAACTTCGAAAGTTGATAACGCACAAAATATCCCAAAATCTTTCCGACTATATATAGTTGCCGAAGTAATACCTCGATAATCCGAAGTAATTAAAATCGTAATGGTTCGAAGTATCAAAAAACTCGAATTAGGGAATAATTCTTTTTATAAGGGTTTTTATCCTTTATTTCATTTGTAAATAAAGAGCAAATCGTTGAAGCACTTATTTCAGGTTTTATTAAAGCAAATAAATACAAAACATTAATTTCTATTTTCTTTAAATAATTTGTAATTGTTGTTTAACTTTGTTCTGATTTAGAAAAAAAAATCGTCCTTTAATCTTAGTAATGTGAGAATATCGATCATGGGAATATTGGTTTCTTGTTGTTATTTAGCACTGCTTCCTCTTCCTCCTTGGCATTCTCTTCTTCATTACGTTCTTCGGTAGGTAGCAAATTCTCATCTTGAACCTTGTTCTATACTTTACTTCCTGTAAGACTTTTCCTACCAATAGAATTTAACATGCTACAAATCAGCATTAGGTCGTCCTTTTTAAACTAAAGTTTTTGTTTTACAGCATCCAATGGAATTACATCATACGGCTCATACTTGTTTTTTCTTCAAAAAACTTTTGCTGAGGATTTTGTACCAGCTTTTACAATTATTTGGGATGCAAGAGCACCTCTTGCATACGATAACAAGAAGACGGCATTTTCAGGCTAAATTCCTTAAGGCACTTAGTGAAGTTTGCTTCACTGGAAGATAAAAATTCACTTAAAGGCGATTTTCGATAAGCTAACTTAGTTACATTGATTGGATTCTGTTCCATTGGCTGAATCAGAGCGGTTGTGTTTGGTGGTAAAAATAGGATAGTAAGTTGACCGTCTTCATTAGCAAGTTCTTCACCTGAATGTCCGGTACAATTTTCTACTAGAAGTAAAGCAATGTCGCAGTATAAAATAATTACTGACTTGCATTACAAAAGAATGTTTAAACCAGTCACAGAAGCTATTTCAATAAAACCCGTAATCGATAGGTACATTTACGTTCTTAAATGATCTTGGATTCTTTGCCTTTCCAATAACAAATGGCTTCAATGTGTGAGACCCATCGCTGTTTGCACAAACCAAAAAAGTTAGTTTTTCTTTAGAAGTATTTCGTCTAGGTGCTTGTTTTTCTCCAGAATGAACTACTGTGTTGTCGTTAGTAATGCTCAATATAAAGCAGCCTCATCTGCATTATAAATTTGTGCAGGTGCAAGGCCAGAGCTTTTGATTTTTTCCTTTAGTGTATTTTAATTACTTTTTTGTAAATTTCTCGATACAGTTCTTTCTTGCCCTAGCGGCCAATATTTTATATGTAACTGGAACATGTCGAGATCGTTGACTTCTAAACCCGGAATATAATAGAGTATCCATTTCTGGATATTCAGCACGTCTAAGTGTTTCTCTGCTGCCTGGCGCAGGATAGCAATAGTTACGAAACTGCAGAGATGTTAAAATAATTAACTGTTAATCGGAGTTACAACAACAAATGTACTTCTTACATTCGAATTCTAGTGATATTTTTTTGTATCTGAAACAGCGGATTTTCTCTAGCACTATACAAAACAGCCAAATCTTTACTACATGCACTACCATCCAAGTTACATAAATTTCAGATTTTTGTTTCAGTGTTAGTGTGTTGCGTTTTCGTTTTGAAGCCATTTCAAACAACCATAATAATAATGTAATAATATCGAACTAACTCAACCAACCTCGAGTTTCTGCATTACGCAATTTTATGTAAGCTGGAACTGGAAATGATAAAAATTGACAGGTATAGCAGTAAACACCGTGTTACCGATAGTCGGTAACACGGTTGACAACGGGAGCCCACGTGCTCTCGAAACGCTGCGTTCCGCATAATTAATTAATTTGTGTGAGTGCAGTTTACTGCTATACCTGTGAATTGTATATCCACACAGTCCTTGCAATCGTCATAAAAATTGAGATTACAAAGTACATAATGTATTTTAAAAAGTTATTCGAATTACCGAAGAATTCGGTTAATTCCAGCTACGGACTATGAACGTGTTACTGTTGATGAGTTGCAGAGTGCCTCCAACGATTTAAAGAGAAAAATGAGTTTTTGACAAAAAAATAACTGAAAATACTTCCAAAAATTGCTGTGGTAAAATTAACATCTATTTTACAGAATTGAAAAAGTCCTATATTACGTTAGTGAATAAAAATTATTCAAAAAGCTTAAGGTAACTGTAAGGTATACCTTTCCATCTGTCAAAATATTTGGTGATTTTTATATGAACCATTACCATTTTGTGATATTGATTGCATAATCTGCAGAGGACACGTGGAAAGCAATCATTCATGAAGACTTGGTACGTGTGATCCTCGAATTTTAGTTAATTAGTAACAGTTGGGCAAAAATGTTCATTCATATTAAATTTTGCAATTTCCTTTTTAGTAGGCATATTTTTGTTATTTATTTAATTACCTAAGTGAGCTAAATTACATATATATGCATATAACATATGTTCCTTCAATGAATTTATTTTTAAACCTTATATATGTACAGGACAATAAGCACGTCGTATGGAATTCTAGAAATATATTTATAAAATTAAATTTGAAGATAAGAAATGAACTTATTAAATTGGTTGATTTTTGTGTTGTCCCTATAGAACAATACACGATTGGAAAATGATGAAAGCAATTTGAACTTTTAGTTGATCTTCAGACCTTTCCCAATGTAATACTTTCAGAAATCAATTTTCTCTTGTAAATATTTATCTTGCTACATCTAATGAAATAACACTCTTTGAAGAATTTCTGTTCTGTTTCTACGAGAAAAAGAAAAGAAAACAAACACATTTACAACTTCTGATAGTAAACTAGAAACTTGATTGCTGAAAGCTCTGTATGCGACACTTGAAAACACCACCCACCATCAGAAAGCTTTACCTTACACATACATTGTCCCTCGCAATCGCTGATGTTCGCCGCGCCGCTTGGATCGCACGGGCAAAGCTCGCAATTTGGAAAACCCCTGTAACCCGCAGAGCAGGTATCGCACCGAAGTCCGGCGTAACCAGGCCTGCAGTCGCATAAAACCATTTCCTCTTCGACGGTACAACTTCCGGTAGATCCCAATGGGTCGCAGTCGCATTTTAGGCAAGGCGTTTTGTCGTTAGGAGATACGCCTTTAGGTCTGTAGTAACCGCGGATGCACCGTTCGCAGTTTATTCCAGCGGTGTGCGACTGTGGAATAATAGATAAATTATTGGATTCTGGAGGAGCAATGCAATCTTGGTTCATAAATTAAACTGGATATTATTATGTAGAATGGAAGCACATTTTACTAAGGAGATATGTGTAATTTTATTTTGTACTCCTTTTATTGTTCAAAAGTTAGTAGCACGAATGTATTGTGTATGTACTATTACAAATTTTTCTGGTCTGTATTCTCATTTTCTTACAGTATTGTCTTGGTGTCAGTGGTGTAATTTTCTCAGCAGTATCAATAGATTGTCGCTGAATATCTTATTCCTGGCACCAAATAGCATATCTTCCCTTAACAAGTTGTGCAAACTGTTTTGTCAAGCTGTTTGATTTTCCAGATGCAAGCAGAGCAATAATAATGTTTTATTACATTTACCTTTAACAAAACATTTGTTTGATTCAAATAACCTTTTCTATACTTTGCTTCAGTTCAAATGTATTTGAGAACGCTAACTTTGAAAGACAATAACGCAAATTAAAATAAAATTCAATCGGATTTTTTTAATATTTTATTTTTTATTTTAATATTAGCAATATTATTACGTTTATTCACAAATGTTTTCTTAAAAGAGTTTAATATCTTTAAAAGGAAGTATTTATGTACCTGTTTTTGCTTCAATTACAATTGAAAAGGTTTATAGGTTTCTCATTGACATTAACAATATTTATTGCCTTCACAAGTTCAGTTTCAATTGTAACATAATACTAGTGAAAACAATAATGTGTTCAATACGCTTTTCTGTCTAGTGATTCAGCACAAAATTGAACAATTTTCTCGAAAAAATCGGTGCATTTTCTTGCATCAGTTTACTTAATAATTATTGACTAGAGTAATATAGAAATTGATTCTATTTCCTTTTGTAGAATAAAATAATAAAAACAGATAGGAACTCTGTTTTGTCATTGACGTGCATAAGAATTTTAAATGTTTTGAAATATAATATGTCGTCTTGTCGCTACAAATATACATGCCTTAAAAGTCACGTCTAAAATTAACAATTACCGTAACTACTTGGTTGACATCAGAAGAAATCGAACATGGAGTCGTGACGAAGTTTTGTCATTTAAAACATAGTACGCTTCCACAAATCAAATTCTAAATGGACGATGTTTACGGGGGTACTGCTCTACAATTTGCCATCCTGAAAAGATAGCTGATATAAATGCCATCATCACGATAACCATAAAGCTTTGCCAAATAATTCTGGATGATTGTTGAGCTAACAAAGAGTGTTCCAGTGGAGATTGCTGTTTATGTTTGCGGCCATTTATATTTTTTGTACTAGAATTGACTTGAATACCATGTTTCCTTTTCACAGATGACATGTAGAAACATTACAGGTAATAAAAACCGGAAGGTATGCGCGTGAACAACGCATGTTTATTATTAAACATTATTTTTAAGGAATGAAAGCTATACAGAGGTGTAAGAAAATTCTGTGCAACATATGGAAAATATCCATCACATCTGACCATTTCAAAAATTGTTTCAAAATTCTAGGAAACTGGTACGGCTATGGATGAAAAATTAGTCTTCGCCAATTAAACATCCTAAAACATGAGTTATTTAAAGTTTTGCGCAAAGATCATCATCTACAGGCTTGCAAAATTTAGATACGTCAACAAATAAAGCCAGTGGATTTTGGATTACGTCACACATTCGTAAATTGTGTCATCATTACTAAAGAATGATGTTAGTATTTTCAACAAAATTAACTTTAGCGATGAGGGACGTCTTCAATTGGGTGAATTTGTAAACAAACAAAATTGCCGAATCTGGAGCGATGAAATACTGAGTGTTTGCATCTACAAGAAGTACACTGTCTGGTGTAGTTTCTGGGCTGGTAGAGTAACCGTATTTGTTTTTGTTTGGTGAATTGGAAAGTATGGATGTCGAGAATATCTAGCGCCAAATCTCATACAGCCGCGAAAACTATGCACCCTTTACGCCATAGATTTGGTAATCAAATAATTTGTTTGGAAGTCCAGGATGAAGACTTTAAAGATGTGACGACTTCGAGAGGACCAGAGGCCTCCAGAAAGTTCCCCGAAAGGAAGAAACTGGAGAAAAACTGGCACAGAAACATGGCAAATACCATCGTAGAACCGCATTATCTTTTAAGCTCCCCTGAATTATTTCCTCTGGAGTTATTTAAAGCAAAAAGTTTACGCTAATATTCCGGAAACAATGATGATTTTAATTGAAAGGTCGGAGAAGAATAGAGCGGAAGAATGGAAACTCGCTGTGCAGCAGAAGGAGGACTCTTACAAAATATTATTTGTCATTACTACAGTTACTTTTATACTAATATACTATATATTTAAAAAGTAACACCTTTCATTGGAAAGGAACTCAAAAATGCTGTAGGAACGCGTTTTTCATATATTATACGAAGAATTGAAAACCAGTAGAGCCAGAGGTTGGACGTCATGTTTACTCTCTTTGAATCGGAAACATGTTCAAGTAAGCATTTCCAAAGCCTTCCTAGAACGATTACTCGAAATAAATATAATTTTTCCGTCAACTCTTAAGAGTACTACCACTATGTTCTTCAAACGAAGAATCAGTAAAAGCAGAGCATTGTGAAACACGCGAACGTGGCAAGGCGATGGTAACTGATCTTTGGGATAATTAAGCAACAGTGACTTCACTAGAAATGCTTAAATCTATCAACCACTAGTTACGCCCATTAGGTATGGTATCTAGTATTTTTTTCCGTTGCATAATCTGAGACTTGTTGCTTAAGGATGTTTGCGGAAAATTATGAAAATTTGTGAAAAATTTTGGTGATGTAAAGCATACTGTATCTATATACTTATAAAGGGCGCTTAAATGAATTTTACTTCTAGTAGTCCATTCCAATAAAATCATTTGTCATAACTTGTACTATTTTCAGTTGCGTTAGTTTTCAATTTGAACTAATCTTGCGTTTTCTACATAATTTGGCAGGAAATTACTGAATTAGAATAAAATGCCTTCTTGCTTTTGTAATTCTATTTTCAGTCAAGAAACCTTTTATATAGAATAAGACCGAGTTGTTACACAAAATGTGTGTAATAGTTTCTAGCAAACACGGAACGTGTTGTCGATTCTTTCCACATATTATTGGCAATATACTGACGTTAATTATAACGCTAAGATTACTCGGTAACCCAAGCGTAATAGCTTACCGTGCAGTTGTCGCAGACTCCGCCGCCTTGGTAATTTCCGTTCACGTCCATACTCAATCCTGCCCTGTCGATATCTTCGTCGTAGTGGCAAGATTTAGCGTGTCCGTGACAGTTGCAAGGTAGACACTGTCGTGCCTCTTTAGGTGTACCTGAACCCCACGAGCGTTGGTTATAGAGAGGACAGCATCTATCGCAATTAGGACCGCAAGTGTGGTGCGAACATTCACATTCTGGATGCTGTAAAATTAATTTTATTTTTTATTGTTTGTGAGAAAATTAAGAACTTACTAAAACAATGTAATTCTCATGCATAGGCATATCATGTTTTAAAAGACATAACTATGGTATCAGTTCTAAATTTTATTTCAATATATCAAGGGAAATTTGGCACAACAGATGTCAAAATACAACTGCTAATACTGGAAAAAGTAATTGTGGAATTGTATGTCATATGATTTTAAAGTGAATATTTGCTATTAGTGACTTTTAGCCTAGCTATAAATAGTGTTGGGTAAAGATTTTACATAACAAAAAATAAGTTTAGTTCATATTAAATTTTAAAAGGCGAAGTTTTGCTCGACAAAATTCCGTTTGCGTGCAACACACGCCTTCAATTTTTTTTGCCAGTAGTCAATAACTAGACCTATAGTGTTTAATGTGAAGCTAGCTCCTGATTTCACCACTTCTTTAGAGATTGAACATTTAGATGCCTTTCAGAGCAAGTCCTCCCCTCGCATTTGACGCATTAATAAACTCTGATGAAGTAATCTTTTCTCTCAACCATTTCTCAGTAGACTACTTTATGGTCCGGACTGAATTCTGCCGAAAGTTTCAGTGCTGATTTGAAATAGTGGTGCGTATTTAGTGGTTTTATTATTGCTTCTAAAGCAGTTTCTTGGTACGCTTTAGCAGAACTTGTAATGTCCTTTGTACAAGAACGTTGCACCATCATATCTGATTCCCTACCACATCACTATATTAAATGGGCGGAAGCCTTTTTGAACTCTTCCAATGAGTTCTTTTATCTCCTTCGATCTCGAAAGATAAACATTTTGTTTATTGAATATCTCTTCCACTACAAAAAAGAATTCATTAATTTATCATATGGCAAACGACCCAGTGATCTTTTGAACGTTTCTAGTCTCAAATCACCGTTGATTACGATACGGCAAATAGATCTTTGAGAGAACTTCATCTCTTGTAATAGTATTATTTGTTTTCTGAGAGAATTTCATCGAATTCTCTACCTAACTGCTTTAGTATTTTTGGTTCGAATAACTTGCGGATGACTAGATCTTCGACAATTACAAAGGATTAAAATATCAATCAATTTGTGGCACAATAAACAAGTATTCGGCTGGCACCAAGCGGCTGTAAGGTTTTAAATACATCATTACGCTGTATCCACACTTTGTGAATAGCAATTCTGTTTTGGGCCACTTTACTCCATTAGCATGTGATTTTGTTTATTGAAGATATAAAGCAACATAAAACATGGACTACCATTCAGTGATGATAGAGTGTGTTGTTTCCGGTTAAACTATTAGCATGGATATATGCTTAGACTGAGTATGTACGGTGATATATATGTTTTCAGTTTGAAAACAATAACTTTGTAAAACAAAAAGTTACGGACCAAATAGTGTCATTGCGACGACATTAAACACTTATGTAAATAAAAAAGTTTACGCACTTGAATATAGATAAAAGATAAATGTACTGAGATGTAGTATAACAGACTATACGAACTTTTATATAGATCTTGACTTACAATTAGGAAATAACGTCAGTGTTCCTTTGACAATGTAGTCGGAGTAACTACTAACAATATAACAGCAGTAATGATCTTTATCAATGATCAAATAAAAATACAAAAATAAAGAAAATATAATTTGAATTTTACTTGGTTACCAGTCATTGTGTCCATAATTTAAAAGATTATTAAAAACAGAAATATCTATTCTAAGAATCCTTGGATACTATAATAACATTACTCTTTAAAAGAAACTCTTTTATGGCACATTTAAATCTGCACGATGTTTTAAGTATTATTAGTAATTGATTGCACAATTTTCCGTCCCGGTATTCTTAGTTATAGATCGTATCTTTGTGTTCGTAGATTATACCCCTAGTGTGTACATTATGAGTGTGATAATCATACATGTTGTTTCTAAAGTATAAGTTCGTTCGCTTGTGAAGCCAAGATCTGGAAGAAACGGTCACGATAATATATAGGTTCATATGACTGTGTAGATGGTATGTTATGATGTGTGATGGAAAGTAAAATAATGTATATCAATTTTGTTTGAATTACAGCAAAGTATACGTTGATCAAAGTACAAACACTTAAATCTGATTTTAGTGCTCAAGAAAAGTGCTTTACTGCGAAACAATTTACCAAGTTTGTCGCAGAGTCTCAGCCTTATTTAGTTTTGAGCTTTTAATTTAATATTATTGGAATAGAGCTAAATATGGCTCGGTGGTTCAGTGGTAAGAGGACCAGCACTTGAATTTGGCAACGCAGGTGTCGCGCATTCGAAACCAGCGTCCGATGAGTACTTTTCGGGCGGGTTCGGTATGCTCCCGCCATTCGCCGTTGGGAAAATAATTAACGGCGCTTCACCATTTATGGCGAGGGAGTGCAGTAACAAGGCCACGGAACACTTTACACGCACTTTCCTGCACCTTAAGACTCTTGAGGTTATGATAAGCTAAAAAGAGCTTATAACCCCGTTGGGTCACTCACCACCGATAAAAAAAAATACGAACTATTTGCGACGTATTATTGAACCTTTTCTGTTTCGTCTAATATGCGTAAAGTGACTAAACAAGTGCTTTCACCTGCGTCCATATATATTGAGGCGCAATTGCAGATACTATTATTTGTATATAAATTACCGGCTATCCTATGAAGAACAGGTAATTACAAATAGCGCACATTTTCATTTAAATTTCTAGCTCTACATGCTAAAGCAACATCTACCACTCAACTACACTGGTGGAGTAGCTTGCGGTATTGCCTCTGATTCAGTAGAGTTCATCCATGAAGATGTGGTACTGTACGCAGTCATTGGCTTTAGCAAACTCGCAGAGAATGAATAGAAGGAAATGTTTCTTTCTTATCTCCTCGATAATATTATAATATGATTGAATATTCTTCTTAAAACCGTCTTGTCATACACATATATATTTCTGTACAAATATAGTAACGAAACTTCGAAGTAATTATGTAAAGTAAAACTAGTTTTATATTTTGCGATAGTCTCATAAATCCGCACTTTTGTGTTAACAGAGGAATGCTTCTCCACAAAGAAACCGATAAAGGTATTGGTAACCATAAGCCTACTGTTTCTTATTCAAATTATGAGGAAGAGGTTCCTACGATATTTAAAAATATTTGCTTTTTTACACATTTAATAGTATGATCCTTGCGCTATTGTTTCAATCATAACAACTCCTGCTTTTATCTGTGTAAACTCCATCCCAAGGTTGACTATAAAAATGTTACGTTAAAATATTTTATTTAAATAATAGGATACAATAAAGCTGAGAGATTTCTAGGAGTATTCTGTTTGGTGTTAGGAAAGTACAAAACACCCTCACCAGCGTAATGTAATAAAATGGATAAAGCGTAGTATGAAGTAAAGTTAGTACTGAGCGGATCATCATATAGGGTGGACGAATTATTAAATGACGGATGGATTATTTTAGAAAAATCATCTTTTAAGGATTGCAAGCGTAATTATAGCAAACACACTTAATTAGAAAAGTATTTACACGCAGGTGCTCTTAATAGTGTTGTATGCTGGAATAATTTTCTTAAAAAGATTTACGGTCCCATACAGTTAAGATTAATTTCTTTATTATAAAGTTGTAGCAGTATTTAATTTGCAATATACTTTTTCTACACTTGGGACTACTTTACTGATTTAAAAGTTTACATAACTTGTTGTATACATACGTACTTTCGATGTAACACAGGAAATTGCTTTTTTAAGCATTAAGGAATAACAATAAGACAATATCACTATTCCTATACTACTGCTGTGAATAAAGAACACTAAAGAAACGAATATATTAGCACTATTGCACGTTAGATGAGTACATACATGTGGAGTATCTATTTCTGTGAATGTACTCATGCACTTACTTAATGTAGGTACATGCCATTATTTTTATGCATCTTCAACGCCGCCGTCATAAACCGAATGCATATAAAGAGAAAGATTATTCTCCGAATTGTAATTACGTACTTGCATACTCATATACGAGCTTCTATATAAATTGACGCATCAGCAATAAAATTAATGCAAATTGGGCAATCGAAAGCGTCGCAAGCCTTATTACAGTACAAGATTTTACATAAATGCCTTTCTGTCGAAAGGAACAGGAAGATATACAAAGTGCAAAACCAATGATAAGAAATGATTCAATTTTAAGTTTTTAGAAAATTAAAGGTTTTATACATATTAGGGCCATTACTGTAATCTGCAACAATAAACGAATTTACCCTGTTTTCTGTTTATCGTCGACAACGTATATACCGCTGAAGGGTACACGTACTTTATTAAAAAAATAAACTTCGTTGTTCATTGTGTTGAGCTAGTTTGTCGTACCAGACTTAGTTATCTTCAGCTTGTAGTGAAAATGTTAAAATGTATTTCTTTAGAATTACTCTTTTATTAGTTTCCTTGTGCTACATTATTTTGATTTAAAAGCTTTGTATGTAAACCTCACAATAACTATTCAGAGAAGTTTATTTATTTCTATCTAGCCTTAAATATCGATAACTTTCACTCGTCATGCGCAAACCCAGTCGTATCAGCATAGATCATCACCTAATGCATCATGCTATATCCTCGCTGTACAAGAAAGTAATTACTGTAAGTATTACAGGTGTTTACTAATCTGCTTTATTCACCTATTTTAATAGTTTTTGAAAGGCCTAGGTAATATTTAAGTTATTTTAAATAGATAGTTTTATGTGTAAAATTTATTTTATTTTTCAAAATAACCTCCTTTCCTATCTTTTGTATCCCATCTAAAAATACGATTTTCCCACCATTTTAAATAGGGGTTTGTTTTAGGAATGAATCCATCGTTTGAGCCATTTTTTTTGCACCGTGACGACACTAATGTACACGCATGCATTGCCTTTGAAAAAAAAGAATCTTTTTCTTTGCCAAATGCGAATATCTTTCACATGATGGTTGAAGAGATTCAATAAGTCATTCGCTATAAGTACTCAGCTATTGTCCTACAACATCATGGTTACCGTTATAATGGGGGAACGTAGGATTGTAGATACCTCCTCGTCGTTGACTTTGCTCAGATTGTGTTTGTATATTCTGTTAGAAATTTTTCCAATATCTTTTCATTTATATTTGAAATTCTTATGGTAAACTTTTTGATTTGCCTTCCTTCATCGATGCGATCTGTGCATTTTGAGGTTAAATTATATTGCACTCTTGGCTTATATGGGCACCTTAAACTTTGATTATATAACTAACATGATAAGTTTCCATACATTCGGGAGGCGCAACTAATTAGAGAACGAAATTACAACAAATTAAGAATATTTTAAGTATACTTTTGCTGTTTGACGAAGTTTCTTGAAACGTAGTATTAATATCATGTACAATTCCTATCCCTCTATCTTTCTATATCATTCTTATCTGCCATTTATTTTCTTACGATAATGCTTTTTATTATTATGTTCTTAAAGAAATGTATTTAAATGTGAACTTTTATAGTTTGAACTATAGCTTTAACATTATGTTCTTGGTCTTATTCTATTCTGTTAAATATTGTGGCTATTTATTTCGTAACAGTCGTTAGTCATTAGCGATTCACTTCTATGTTTCAGAAAGAATATATATATGGTACCGTACTAAAAGTTTACGAAAGCACTATGCAGTTACCAATTCTAATTTTAATCTTTTTTCCAAAGAAAAGAAGAATATTCCTGAGAAATCCCAAGGAAGAAATCATGGGATATCCTAAAGATAAGAGGAGTGAGTAATAAAGTAATATGACTATGAATACTAAATTTATAAATAAGGAAGAAATCTCTCGGAAAACGAAAATGAAAGTATGTGAGTCTATTTATTGACCAATATTAACGTTTGGCTGCGAATGGTGGATACTAAACCAAAAACAAAGAAGAAAGGTACAGGCCATGCAAATGAAGTATCTGAGAAGAGTAAGAGGAGACACAAAATGCGATAGAATAAAAAACATCGACATAAGGGAGGATTTAGAAATTAATTCAGTACTGGAATTTATTGAGCATAGATAATTGGATTTGTGGGGGCATCTGCAAAGGATGGATAATGGGAGACAATCTAGCAAATATTGCGAAAAATAAGAGAAGAGGAAGGCTAAGACACTTGGGACAATGTCATAGCGAAAATTCTGGACTGAAGCAGCGAAGTTGACAAATGATAGGAAGCAGTGCAGGAAGTTTGGAAAGATCTAGAAGAGACATAAGTCCCGATATACTATTTATATGGTACATGGCTTATTAGATTTTATATATGTGTATATAATTTTTTCCAAGATTTTCTAGGAAACGTATTATGACGTATGAACCTTCAAAATTAAAATTTTATTAACACTCTTATCAACACTGAGCGCCCTTATTAGCATCGAATTGGGTACATCGTTAGATTTGAATGGTCTCTGTGAGATATTCCCAGAAATACTAAAACAGGTAGCATATGTTCAAAAGTACTTAACGCTGTAAACAGTACCGCATTTATCAATCCTTGACCATATATCTTCCATCGATATTTAAGTGCGTCCATATAGACACGGATGGAGCTGTACGTACGTATACAGCGATATAAATATATCTGTTACGGAACTTCGTGAGCACATACAACAATTATGCGCGCTGTTCACCGCTGGTACGGTAGCCAATGGACAGGATTGATAGGTTTCCCACAAGATGGCTATCAAATAATACCAAATACAGATTGCAGTTGTGTTGTAGTATTCTTAGAATGGAATGATGCTCTCTCGCACTTTATATGGTATGTCTACGATTCGAATTCTTTTCTCCTTACGATCGGCTTTGGGATTCGCGACCGTGTCTCGTTCGAAACTGATATTGTTTGGATATATTTGGCGGTAGCGAAATCGAAAGTTGCGTTTGCTAAATTGTCTACAATAAGAGATATTGACATATAAAATAGCGTTTTTGCAAACTTGTTCATATTGCAAAGGAGAGTAGAATTAAATACCGTATTGATTCATTGTATCTAAAGGTAATTGAATAATAATGATAAGTAATAAAGCAAAGAGATAAGAAATAATATAATAAATAAAAGTGCTAGTGTTAGGGTTCTTCAATGCTATATTTTCCTTCACTAAAAAGTCTATAACTTTTCAATGTGGATATTGATCTTTTGAGAAAATAACAAAATATTTTTACCCTTCTACAACCCTTCTACAACCCCTTTAGCCAGAATCTGACAATTTTATCGTATTCAGCGTGGACAACATACACCTATATCTATTCAAAAAATTTAAAGCAAAGTGTCTACTCAGTAGCATAATCGCTTGAAATTTTCCACTACACAACGTTAAAAGTTAATGAAAATAGTCATTATATTATCTTGTTGCATCCCGAACACCTTTACAATCAGGTAAATCAAACTTTCTTAAACTTAGGTAAACCTACTCCTTTCTAATTTAAATTTATGAGATAATAATCCTTTCTAATTTTATGCTCATTCGATTGATGTAAATTAACTCACGATGATAACAAAATCCTTAAAAAATTACATATTGGCAATCGTCATTTAATATATCTAGCTGCTTTCTAAAGAAACGCCGCACTAGTTTCGTAGAACTTCTCACACAATAAATAATTTTGTCGAAATTGTTTCTGATTTACGTGGACATGTGGCAATAACTCAAATTTATAAGCCGGTGGATGCAAATAATTTAAGTGCTAATTCAGGTTCGTAAAGCTAGTGCCACGTGCCCAGTGATTACGAGGGCGACCTGAAATGTTTCCGGAATCGTCAAGAAAAATACGGTATTGGTGTGGTTTTTTATTTCTATTCTTCGATGTAGTCTCCTCGAAGATCAATACACTTTTTCAAACGGTGCTCCAGTCTCTTCAAACCGTTGGAAAAGTAGGATGTTTCGGGGTCAGCGGTAATGATCTCCTCATTTTAGACAAATTTCTTTCCTATCAGTGATTGTTTCAAGTTTGGGAACAGGAAAAAGTCGTTGGAAGCTAGGTCCGGTGAATATGGAGGATGAGAGACTAATTCGTTGCGCAAATCATTCAATTTAGACACGACGATGCGGGATGAATGAGCTGGTGCATTGTTGAGGTGGAAAAGCACTTATTTCGCTGCAAACGAAGCCGTTTCTCCTTTAATGCTGTACTTCCCTTCTGCAGATAGTCGAGGATCACACCATGGGAATCCCTGAAAATGATCGGCAATGGTTGCTTTCTTCGAATCCGGTTCGCCCGGAAATGTCCACTACTTTGACTGGTCCTTGGTCTCCGGTATGTAGTGGTGGATCCAAGTCTCATCCACGGTGAGAGGAACGCATGAAGAAATCCCTCGGATTGCTAAGATTCCGATTTCGTTTTTGCTCCGGTGTGAGCTTGCGAAAGCTTCTTTATATCCGAAATTTCGTCTAGGATATGGCCAACGCGTTCTTCTGAGATGTCTGTTGTCTCTACTATCTCTTTCAGCTTCAATCGGCGATCGGCTAACACGACATCATAAATCTCGTCGACTATTTCATCGTTGGCAGCGGTTTCTGGGCGTCCAATGCGTTGTTCATCACTTATACTTGTGCCGCCACGTTTAAACTCTCTCACCCAAAAGTTGATGACCGAAAATCATGGAATACATCTTCCATGAACCTCTAGCAAAATATTTCGAATTTCCGTGTTCATTTTCCCAACCATCCGGAAGTAGCACTGCACGAAATTCGATTTTATCCATTTTTGCGAAACCGCCTGACTTAACACTACACAAAACATCCTCTTAAACAACAATTATTGACAATAGATGTTTGAAATTTTGACAGTTGTCATAAAAAGGTTGCTCTTGCCGACCAATGAATCCACTTCAGCCTTCGTGCGCTATCTCTTGCCGATTCTGGAAACACTTCCGGTCGCCTTCTTAATCCGATGCGTGTGAAGTTTTTATATTTGTTTTATATTCGGTTGCCACCAGTTTATTGGTCTAATCACTAACGGCTTTTTTCAATTGTGAAGTGATTAATGACCAAAAAATCGTCTAGCTTGATGAAAAAGTGGTTCCGTTCACACGCAGTTATGTCCATACATCACATTCCTCAGCGGTTCGGGCGGTAAGTTTTTCAACATATGTCGAGAAGTGATTAGTATTCTTAACCAGTGAATATCTGTTCTTTGTTTATTTCTGGGCGGTCCTCGTAGAGAAGAATTACTTTCAATACTCTCAACAACAAAACACTTTACTATGACCTTTTCTACAGCAAAGCAATTTGTTTAAAAATTTATCTCTAGGAGAACGTCTTGACCGCAATAATGTGTACGCTTAATCAGATCAAGTTTTCATTGCTAATATAAATAATTTAACTAATAGAATATAGGATGGCAGAAAGTGGAAGCAACGTGTAGCAGTAGAAACGAAGGAAAAAAAGATAAAGTGAAGAATTGTCGTAGCTGACAAATTATTCAGTGTCATAAAATCTCATGCTCCGTTAAAAGAAACAGCAGACTGGTGATAATAAAAAAGCGACGAAACTAGCTGCTATTTATGTTTGTTACTCTTTGATATACGCGCACATGAAAGGATATATAATAGTGTTTTACTAAAATCAAGATATGAACGAACAAGAATCATGATGGTATATTGGTTATTTTTTGAAACACATCCACTGGAAATAGTAGAAAGAAATATAGAACCTAGCAAACAATAAAGTGATACTTGGCGACTTAGAAAGAGTTGTCAAACTCAATTCCACTTAAATTATAATAAACAGGAATGAACATAGCAGTTTCCCTTAACGAAGAGTTTTATTCATGAATAGTTCGGTTACGTAAGCCGCCTTTACAATTTCGAACGAAGTACAGCTAAATAAATGGAGTTAGAAGGGTCTCCGTTAGCAACATTCCACACAGGTTGATTTCAGCCTTCACTAGTTCAAAGCAAACTGTCAGGCGAAGGAATAGTTCGTTTAGTTCATTTTAGGTGAAAATAGTACCTCCTCGTATTCTGTGAATCCCATATAGTTAACAGTAAATTCATGAAACGGAAAAAATTGATTTAGAATATAAAAATCCGTCACAAGAAAAATTGGCTATAAATCCGAATATTACTAAAAAATTATTATCTTTGGTATCATTTAAATTTAATAGATCCACATTTCTAACGGGACTTCATACGGAGAAGCATCGTTGTAGTGAAAGTCGTTTTTCTTCATTTCAAAAAGATTGTTTATATGATTATGTTAGCTTGGGTTTATATGTGAAACTTTTTGAGGTGAAAGCACTCAAAGACTGAAGGAACTACTTTTCCTCCACGCGGTACGAGAAATTCATTTCACCCCCTAGGAATAACAAAGCCGTGTCAAGTTTTTTAGGTTTCACTGTGTTCTAGTAGCTTATGTAGATGTCGATATTTGTGTAACAAGGAAGTATAAAGTGTAGTTTCTGGTATCAGACAAGAAGAAAGACAAGCAATTTAGCCTCCGAATTTAGTTCTAGACTTTGAAAATGAAAACACATCCGGGCAGTAGTTTATAAAGTTGTTAAATGTTTATGTGATTTTACCTGCGGCCAAGTATATAAACTTCTGTTCGAAATCAAGGCACCACTACAAATATTGTTGTTACGTTATTATGTTTTTGTTATTGCAATCTTTATTCAATATAGCGTTGGAATTATACAATATTACACTGAAGGATATTTAATTTTAATTAAAGTTGGATAACTAAGCAAAATTCTGTCCGTTTGCTTGTCCTACAGTTCACCCCTTGTTATTTATTTCTTATTTGTTTGTGGTTTATTGCAATGTCCTTAGAAAGTAATAATGAAAAAATCCCTTGATTCACTGAAAATTGACATTGACAACAAAGTTACGAACTATAGAAATGAAGAAAGCCGTTAAGAACTAAGAAAAATGCAATAAGAGGACTCCTTTTTGTCTTGGCCACAGTTTCTGTGATGTGATGCGTTTTCTCCAACTCCTCTAACCATTCCACTTATGATTGAATTACTAACATCCATATAATGCATACTTTGTCCCTCTTCCACTACAATTAAACTACGCATTCATCGTTGCTTAAATTACGTGTTCGATTAAATTTTTGAACTAATGATTTAGCGAACTAGTGTACTGACCTGTCACGTGAAGAAAAAATAGCGAATACTGAAAAAGCAATTCAATTAATACGTTCACCAAACTGAAAAATGCCGTGAACAAAGTAATAATTTTACTTCTCTTTGCTGGATCACACTACAATCTTAAGCGCATATAAAATTGACAAGAATATCTACTTGTCACAACTCACCTTTTACTTTTAATTCCTTTAATGTTGCGAAAGATGGAAGCAAAAAACATTCCAGTTTTCTAATCTCCTGGTAGGCTTACAAACAAACGAAATTTAGTAAATTTATCACTACTAAATTGAAACTTGTTCTTGAAATGAATAAATATTCAAGTGTTAGACAACTGCCACATAGAACGCAATTATAATCAGATCAGCTTTACTAAGAATTCCATACACGATAAGGGTCGTCCAAAATTTTAGCATTTAAAAAGAGTTCAACTACAGTGCCGAAACTACTAACGGATATTTCGCATAATTGGTAATAAAATGTAGTGTTAATTAATATATCATCTGCAAATATTTGTTGTATACATGTAAGTGATAACTTCTTTAAATAAGAAGCGGAATGTGTTTTAACATGTTGCATCTTTTAAATTAATTAATTGGTGGAGTCTATAAATACGTACCTCAGTGCGCCCCTAAATCAATATCTAAAAGCTTAACATGGTGATAAGTAGTGGAGATCTGCAATTTTGAGTGTTATACGAAATGAAAACATACTATGATCTAGCAGGAATAGAAGGTTGTGGAACCATAACTTACATGACAAGCAGAAGAACAGTGTTGCTGATGACCTTGCGCGATCTAAGCCGAATTTATGGCTTTTGGGATCTGTTTTTGAAAAGTAGAAACGTTCGGCGGAGGCAGAAGCAACAATACCCAGAGACTATTTGACACTCGTATCACAGAAATAGTACGTAAAAATGGCGCACCTAATGCAGTCCAGCTTCAGCAAATAATAAGAAATCATTTGTAGAGACATTTCTGACTTACATATATCCCTCTAATTGATTGACTGCGATTTCTTAATAAGATGCACACATTCCAATAACGTACATGTTTTAATGCACACTTGCATAACAAAATCTACTACAGATAAGCATATCCCTCTACCTGCATATAGTTATTCTCATTACCTTCCCACAGATATGTATGTTAGGTTGCAAACGTTACAAAGTTTAAAAGCTGTTGGTTTGCTCGTAGAGTGTAAGCTAATAAACATATTAATTGGTCTCATAACAAATCATGGTAAGTCATTGACAAATCCAGATTCGCAGCATGAAGGCATTTCGATTTGGCGTAAACTCTGCACTTGCAATAACTAACAATTTATCCGGGAAAGGCTTCAATATGGGGATGGCAATGCAACTGGTTTGGACCAGAATAGACACTACACTGTCATGCTGACTTTTATTCAATAAAAATGGAGCTAGGTACATCCAGGTAAGTATCTGCGACCTCCTGTTCTTCCGCGTGCACTAATAGTAGGAATGCAATTAATTTTTATGAGTAATAATGTTCGTCCCCATTGAGCAATCATCATGAACAAGTAGTTTCTTAAAGTTTGTATGGAGAGAATAGAGTGGCTAGTCAATTCTCCAGATGGTAATCTAATGGAACGGTCTTAGAATGCTCTAAGACGTATTGCTAAACGAAATATACCACCTAAAACGCATGCCATCAAGATGCCAAGTATTTTTAGTTATTTGTGGGATCAGACGCAGCAATATATTTTTTGATATATTAAACTGGTAAAATTCAACTGTTACGAATAAATTGATGGTGACAATTGTGGAATTGAACGTGGAGGCTATTTTCACTTAATTTCATCCAAGGAATTAACATCTTCTTTACTTGCATAAATGTAGTCTTTCCTAAAATCGTCCTCATAACTGTTATATAGGTATGTGTAGTAAAATATATCATATTTCCCGAATTTATTATTCCTACCTTATATAACCGTGGAGCTCGCTTCGTTCTAAAACAGAACGTTACGTGTCGACACGAGGTTGTCGTCGTTTTCGCTTCATCACCAGCGAGAATGAATGACGAATACGTACAGTCGTCGTTCTACTTTACCATTACCATTACTATTATCGGAGCGCGACAAAGAAGACACTCAACGAACTCGCAAATACGAATGAGCGTCTCGCAATTTAGGATGCTGGACAATTACAAATTTAACTACTTGGATCGAGACCAAACGCCGCCGTAGGATTACCTGATGATGTATATTGGTATAACAGAGAATCTTTTCATGAGTGTTAATTTACAGATGGTTGTAGTCAATTTCGTGAGTAATCAAATCTATATAATGCCTACCTCATTCGGTGAGTATGTGGTGTTTTAAATAAGCGCGTGAGTGATGTACGTATTTAAATTTGACACAGTTATCTATTACATCTTCTTTTATCACAAATGCCTTGACTGTTTATATGCAGATTTGCGAAACAAAAACTAAACACAATGCAACAAATGAATTTTTAAAAATTGAGAATAAAGCTACTAAGTGAACACTAGAGAAAGTTATACACAAATAGATCAATTAACTTATTCTCATTCACACAATCATCAATTACACTGGGCAACAAAATTTCAAACAGTTGATGCTTTATAGTTGAGTGTACTGAGTATATTATAGTTTCTTTCTAATGTGTACACATTTTTGGGAACAAACAAGAAGTAGTTTTTAATGTTTACAATTATTCTTATAAACATATATGCACATCAGCGCCATTAAGTGAAATAAAAGAGTGTTCATGAAGCAGCTGGCGTGCCGGTGCGAACAATAGAAAGAATTATTCAAGAGGGAATTACAGCATCAAACAGGGATGAGAAAACTTAGAAGTCCTGGTAAGAAGAGACAAAGATTCAAGACTCTCAGAAGTTTGCTAAAGTATCAAATATAAATAGTGCGAGGTATGATCTACGATTCTCATAGAGCAGACGAGCGACGAGTTAGTGTTTCAGCTTTGCGCCAAAAGATACACGATGAGTTGAAATGGAAAGAATCAAACACATAATTTGGTTTCCGTGTACACAGAATAATAGGAGAATATTGATAGAGCGATTAGATATACGAACATTAAGAATTGATTACTTGCAAAAGATTAAACACTTTCGTGAGACAAATATACCGATTATATATACATACAGATGAGACTTACACTCACAGTAGTCATACGGCTTCCAAGATGTGGAGTGATGAAAGTACAAAAGGTATTTTCAAGAAGATATCTGAAGGGCCCAGAATAAAGGGAATAGTGGAAGCAGGAGATGATGTAGGCTTTATCTCTAACGCCTCATTGATTGCTAGGTTCAGAGTAAAAACTAGTGATTACCATTCGGATATGAATGCAGAAAATTATAATAGATGGATAGAACAGAAGCTTATACCAAATTTGCTCACAAACTACGTTGTCGTAATTGATAATGCGTCGTACGACAATACACAAACAGATCATGCTGCAAGAAGTAATAGTAAGAGAAGTGAAATTATTGAATGGCTAGCATTAAAAAATATTCCTTTTGATACCAGAATGTTAAAGCCACAACTATACCAGCTAATCGAACGCTATAAGGCTATAATGCATAAATTCGACGAACTTCTACAATGCAATGGACACACAGTTTTGAGACTTCCACCGTATCATCCCGATCTAAATCTAAATGAGTTGATCTGGGCTCCCCTCAAAAACAATGCCGCTTCAAGAAATGTAAATTATAACATAGAAGATGTTCGTAAAATAGCGGAAAGAATTTTCGATAATTTTTCAGGAAGATTGGCAACATGTTGTTAATACTGAAGATAAATATTTAGAATTATAAATATTAGTTGATAAAACGACAGGAAGTTTAATTATTAATAGAAATATCATTATTTACATTCTCACGAATGATAGTGATGATGGCAACTTCGGTTCCGAAGAAGATTAATTTGTTTATTTACTATTACAAATATTTCTAAGAAATGTGGTGTATTGTACTGTCAGCAATAAAGGAATACACCATATGTAAAATATTCTCTACACGTATGCAAGCAAATGGAGTTGTGATTTGCGATGTTCTTAACTATCTGTTTGTAAATTTTAACCTCATTTCATACGTGAATTGCTTAATGTTAATAGTAATATTAAAGTGCTTCCCCTGCAAATTTATACTCTTTAAAAATATTCTTAAATACTTGTTTATACATTAACATCTCATTATTTATATCATTTCCTTTGGTAATGAATGTGCATATATGCAGATATCTCATTATACATATGTCTAATTGGTTTCATAATAAATCTATAATGTTAAAAAAATAAGTTTTTATATATTTTACTCTAATAAATTATTAACCTATTCAGTGATAGATGTGTAGTTTGCGCCGCCGATGGTTTCTTACAACTTTATACAAACCAATTACAAAGCTTCCCACTATTTCTCATGCTGCGTAGACTTACTCCCATCCCTTGCCATTTAATTTGGCGTTTACAGTAGATATTACAATACATATTAAAAACACCTTATTACTCTCCTTTCGACTTTTTTTTCTCACAGCAGCGATAGCACATGCAGGAACCCAGAAGCTGCATCTAACTGAGAGTAAAACGTTGGCAGATTCATGCAATTACGACGTCGTTTCAACCCGCAAACTTAAATTCTTTAAAACAAAAGAACGGCCGCAGGAGTTTACAATAACATATACATTATTCTTTACATCGGAAATCAACACAGATGTGCTACCAGCACGCACAGTTGCTAACGTCTTATGAACTAAACTCTCAATGTTATTAAGATATAAAATGGAGAACATGGGACGAATAACAGATTCTTGCCAAACTCCAACACTACGAACTAAAACGTCATTAGCATAATGTTTTCATTGTTAAAGAAATGCATGTTTATATACTGAGGTCTTGAATTTAAAAAGGAATTAATCCACTCCTAGGAAATACCTCTAATACCGCAATTCTAAAGTCCTATGATTAACACAGTTGAAGGTAAAATCGCACTTGCCCGTGTCAAGATACTGTATTAAACTGTCTAAAAACTTTTATGGCTGAAATATCGTTATCTTTTTCTAAATTGATATTGCACGTGAAAGATAGAACCCGTATCAAAGAAACTAAGTAGCCATTTCAAAAAATTATACTCAGAAATCTTGGATGACACCACAATAGATCCAATACTACCTACAGATTGTGCATTTAACATCACAGCATTTGCAGAAAGCTCAACATATTTTTTAAAATCATTAATAAGCAAAGCTTTGATTTTTATCACTGCATTAATTTCCGGTATATATTCTAAATACTTGTTCCAGTTATACAGAATGAATCAAGCGAAATTAATTTTTGTTTTTTCAGTTTACTTTTTCCGAAGCTCTGTAGTATCAATTAACTTTGAAAAATGTTAAAATAATACAGATGCATTGAAGCTGCTGGTTATTACTTTTTTGTTATTCCAACATCCGTGCCGACGCAGAGAAAGTTTCAAAAGATATAAAATGCCATGAAACTATAAAAGCGAACAATAAACATATGGTACCTGCAATTAACCTTTGTAGAAAGAATGTAAAGAGAATTCTAGATCGGAATAGGCATACAACTCCATATTTGTCCTCACGTGCATACATGCACATGACAGTTTTTATCTTCCCTGTTGATTGTAATTTAATGTAATAGATGTCGCACACGTTGGGATTGTTGAGATTCGTTGAATGGATTAAATAAAAGTAAGAAATAATTTTATTCTCATATAGAGATTGGAATTAATGTCACATGCGCTTTAATTATTCAAATTGTTACATGCGTCGTACGCGTTATACAATTTAGAATATTTATGAGCTTTGTTTAACATCAGCGGGTGATTTCCTATACTATTTGTGAGTAGCTTTTCCGTAAGATTTTGGAAATATAGCTTATGTGAGCATTTTTATTAACTTTCATAGAAAAGTATATACACAAACAATGCATCTAACAATTAAGGAATTTATTGTGGTATCAAAAAAAACTTGTCATTAATTTTCCTTCCATCACAGCGATCGTATTCGTAACTCAGTAAATGGTCGTAAAATATTTATATCCTGCGTTATATCCCTTTTATATCAAATTAGCCGGTATTACGTTCGCATTACATAAATTATATTTTATATGACAACGCGGTTGTGAACATTGTTCTTTCATCTCGTAGAAGGTTAACCATATCGAGTAGCAAATTGACTACACCGTTAGAGCAACAATAAAATTATAATAAAACAATATACGTGATCTGTTGTCTCGTGAATCATGTTGCTTATGAAACCAACCATGTATAATTTTACTCGTTGTATATTTCTGTCAAATGAAGCAATGTTGAACATAAATATCGAAGTATGCACTTACCGTCAATTGCATGTTTAATTTCTACTAACATTCGGCATAACTTCGTGGTGCTCTATGATAACCGTAGCAAGAGAAATCAAACGAAGTGAATGACAAGTACTATATATTTTATAAACTGTGTTGACATAGAACAAGTCCAAAAATAGAGCATTTCCACAAATAAGCTATTTACAAGATGTGACAATTTAATTCTCCGAGTGCACCTTTAAAGAAAGATAGGTACAACTAGAATTCTATACTAGTTGCTACAAAGTACTACCCTTGTGCAGCGACTTAAACGGCATTTCCATTTCACAGAAGCACTACCGCAAATTTTTTTCCGGAATGCTATTGAGTAGCAGTCTCACATTCTATTAAATATCACTTAGCTGACGCATTGTGACCTGTGAATTTCTTGATAAAGTTGAACATTGTAAAGTGGTGGTATATGTTAACGAGGTATAATTATTGCTCACTTTTCTGAGGCAATCTGAAAAATGCAACAGGATTTGGGCTCACTAAACACTGTCATGCAAGAAATACCACCTTCAATTGTGTTCCAGGCGCTCGCTAATTTGGTTTGGTAAAACTGTTACGCACTTCTACCACATTTTCCAGCTAAAAATTAATTCCTCCATCGCATTAGTTATGTCCTTAAGAAGTATAGGATTGCACATTGAAAACTCTTTAATATACGCACTGCCTTTATTTGTTATGTGAAACGAAAACCATACTATGCCACTCCTCCATTTTGTCACTCTCTTCATTCTGTTTCAGCGTTTAGTGACCTTGTTTAGACAAAATTGAATGAATTGTCAAACTTGTTAATAAATGTCAAGCGTAAGTTGCAGTTTTAGTCTTGGGTTTAACTGTCAGATGCATTTGTAAATCACATAAAAACGACTTAAAAATGGCCCTCTCAAAATTGTTTTTTTAAGGTCAGGTGTATGAACAACATTCACACCAAGTCAGCTTTAATTCGTTGGTATTAACTTAACAATTCCATATATGTAAGAGAATTAGGCATCTTTTCTTGATAGGTTTTAATCGATCTTAGCCATGCTCCGAAGGAAGTACTGAAATAACCCAGACTATATACACTAATATCGAGACAAATACCCTTGTTACATAACTTGGAACTAGATTTTCCATTAGCTGCTAACTATCGTTCACAAGCTTACATAAAATTATTACGAACTTATCGTTTAAGTAATTAGTGCACATTTTAATCTTCTATGCCGTACGATTCATTTTCTAAATTGAAACTGGAGAGAAGTTTTACTGTATTACTTCTCGAATTCGATTTTCCCCTGGTAACTTTAGGAATCTATATAATTCAATTAAAGTTTTAAGTTGTGTACTTACCCCCGAGGCAACGTTGTGTCTGCAACTGGAGGCGTGTCCATTGCAAACGCATTGACCTCCTATGTTGATGTCCTTAATGGAATAGAAAAGTTTTCTATCGCGCATACTGTCCTGTGATAGCCTCTTAGGTAGAGGTGCATCTGCTGAACCTCGCAATCCTTGCAGTCTGAAACGTACGTAACGGGCTTTCGTGAATTCCAGTAATTCAGGACTGGTTTCATTAGCTCCGGGACGCCCATGTACTAAAGAAGTATGAATCTGTAAGAGAAGTAGTAAATGCAGTTTTATTAATTGAACATATATTCAAAATGTAACGCGGGAATCGATGCCATTGAAACAACGGCATGGGGTCATTTTGTAAAATATGTGTATTAAGGATGTTAAAAAAAAGAATAGTTTTGGTATAATCTAAATAAAAGCACGATTGTTTTAAAATAGCAATAGATTATCATACGTAAAATACATAAATAATAATCATCTGACATAAACTAGAAACGCGTAAAATTTTCAGATAAAAGTATGAACGCAATGAAATTTGATAAATAATTTCATAGAAGCTTGCCAAAATTCAAATTTATAGACGTCATTTAAAGCTAATTAATAATACTATGATTGCATAGTATTCAGTAAATATTTTCCACTATAATATTTTTAAATGCCTTCTTTCCTGCGCGTACTGCAAAAGACCAACCACGATAGCCTAGATGATTTATAGAGAAGGAAGGCATGGACATACATCAGATTTATTCCTTAATCTCGTTCCAATGTGGTGTATGTGGTTTTTCCAGATTTCTATTTACCTGTTAGCATTATAGCTACCCGGTTTTAAAACGTTTAGGTATGGATCACAAGACTTTAAAATGTACAATGTATTTCATGGTAAAAATTGTCTAAATTAAATGTGGCACTGCTAGATTTCACTACCTAACCTAATTTTTTTAATGGAATGCTCTCCTTTTTATTCTACTATAAACTGCTTATGTTTTACTCAAGTGGTCTTGGCTCATGATAATACACCAGTGCAGACAAATATGTAAGTCAGCTAAAGTGGAGCTGAATCGGCGTAAGGCAAGTAAAGATACCGGCATTCGAATTAAGTACAATGTATACTTGAAATTGTGAAAACGGAAAATCGAATGGCATCAACAGACTAAATTTCCTTTCTGACCTGACAGACAAGAAGGATGGCCTGACGGATATTGCGAATTACAGACCAGTTTCTTTCTTATTCAACTTTTCCAAGGTTTTTGAGAGAGTACTTTATTCCGAGGCGTTCCACTATAACCAATCTTCCTTTATTACCCAAAATATAGGTAAAGAACTTGATCATGAGGATTAGATGGGTGTTATGAATACTGACTTATCAAGAGCATTTGACTCAGTTGGTCACGGAATATTGTTTCAGAAACTGAGTTGATTTTGATTTACCCTTTCACTTTTGGCGCTACTTCAGAGTTACGCAGATATGAGAGAGATTGCTTTAAGTACTATATTTATTTAGGAACTTCGGGCGCAGTATAGGGCTCGAATCTTGGGCCACTCATTTGTTCCTTAACGATATGCTTATTTCTCTGTCTCGACCTATTTGACATACGCTGATGATGTTACCTTTATTGTATGAGAGATACCTTAGATAGTTTGTAGCGTGGATTCAAGATAATAGCGAATCGATGCAAAAAAATTGACTCATTTTAAATAATGGAAATGTAATATTATTTCGTATAGTACTTATTGAGCATGTGTCTATAATTAAAAGTTTTGTTGTTAAAGATTTGAGCTTCAACCGATATTTATTCAAGGACTTTACAGACCCGTGAATGTAGGGGAATTGAAATATGTATGTAAATGGTATTAGATTATCTATAGATATGAGTTCGAACCTCGCCGGTGACATGGTGGCAGTGTTGATTGTCGGGACCGGTACCCATTCGCTCCATCCTTTATAGGGCGAATATTTATATAAAATAACATCATGAAACACTAGTTATACTTAAGGTCCCTATGATTATAACCAGCTCAAATAGCTTATAATCTCGTCAGATCGCTTTAGTTATTGCACTGTACATGCAACTTAATTTCACGTCCTTCTAAGAAGTCCTAATTTTTACTTCACTTCTTGCTTACTTCTTTTACTGTTCTTCGGTATGTATAAATATATATGGTTCTTCTGTTTATTCTGTTACTTTAAATAATATCTATTTTATGTTTCGTATACTAGTAAGATATTATATACTTTATATTAACTATTGGCTATAGAATTTTGTGTTTCATAAAAATTCATGTTGTATACAAATGCATATGTGAAGCAGATTTTTTAAGAACTACATATATCTTCAAAACTATTAGATTTAAGTGTACAGCACTCTCCGCAATAAATATTTAGAATATGGCGCAAAAGTACAGAAATGGTATAACGTAGCATTTTTAGTGCGCAAACAGATTTTTTGCAAAACACTTGATCCACGCTGTTACGTAGTAGCTGAATTCGATTCGCACCCGTACTTAATAACCTTTTCTAGTAGAACACTTCCGTAACAACAACTGTGAAGCACTTTAAGAATATAGATGTCATAATCCTTTGCTAACATCGTACATGCTTGCGTAAAGTTTCAGTAAGATTTGTAAATATTACAAGAATAACAAGATTTTGTTGGCTCGGAGTGTACTATTAAATTCTATTGCCTAAGTTGGCATATGCACATAACCGCTTACTGTGTTTACATCAAAAGAACGTTAATCCTTACTCTCTTTACATGTTTTACTCTTCATTCCATCACTTTTTCTCATGGCCTTTAAATATCCTAACCTTTCTTCTTCTCATCTAGACGTTTTTGTTTTTTCTTTTTCAATTTACTTTCTGACATTTTGTTTTCGTTATTAATGTGTTTGCAGAATGCGGAACATAAAAAGACTAAAAGCGAACACGATGTCCTGTACGTAATGGCGAGATGGAGCAAGCGAATGAGTGGCAGAGGAGAAAAAAGAGAACACGAGAACATCGCTTACGTTGCCACAGCTTGATCTGGATCTGTGGAACTTTTAAGTTTTAAATAATTTTTCCGTATCTATAGATACGAACTCGATGTTCTTATTTTCTGTTAATGCGCATTTACGAGTTGCTTTGATCGCAGTGATTAAAACTGCTGGCGGAGCTGGTGTGTCCGGCTAAGATACGATGACGAGAGAGAATACCGCTCGCCTATACCAAAGTTAATTGCATTTATTTATTGACTACGGCCAATTAGCAACGTGAAAGCAAATAACTCGGACGTGAAACTATGTACGTGACAATCTCTCGGTTCGATATTGTTGGCGTTGTTAGCCGCTCATTGTTGGCGGAATGGACAATGTATTTTTCGCAATTAACGTACGAACAACAAGTTTCCGCTATAAATCCTCCGGGTTAGTGATACCACAGCTTTATTCCGGAAAATAAAAAAAGTGAATAAATATGCGACCGTGAATGAAATAGTACGAACTGTCATTCTTTCCGTTCTTGTTATTAGAGCCATAAAGCTCGCAAAATGCTTAGGGAATGTTAATGGAGAATAAACATACTAGTTGTTGGGTTACATATTTTTAATTCTAATAGTAAACAAGTTCTTTCCTCTTCACAAATACAATTGTCTAATATAATATAATAAAAGAAGATTTATAAGTGTCACCAATATAAAAATTACTTTGCATTGCACATAATGCAATACAGTTCAAGTACCTCGAAAAATTATATTCATATGGTCATTAACAATTAGGTCAACGAATAATTTAAAAAATAAGCTTGGTTAAACTGTATTCCACATAAACAGATTCATAATATTCTTAATTCTCTTCTATGGATTATCGCCACAATTTGGGAATTACTTTATAGCTTACACCTACCTGTGGATAAATTAGATTATATTTGTCTATCGTACAGCGAAGGTAACGTATTTAATGTGTTCGAAAATTAAAATAAATATGCTTGGATGTAATTTTATTTCGAAGAATGGATTTTTTAATTGCTATTGTTATGGGGAAGGAAAAAGGTATAACGACAAAGAAGAAAAGAATTATTTATTTTCCTAGAAACTGGAATATACTCCAAGTGCGAAATAGTTCAAAGAAAGGTCTTTACCACAAATTGTAAGAAAAATAGTTGAATTGATTAAAAGAAAATATTCCTGGAATGTGTATCTTGTGATAACATTGCGGCAAGAAAAAGTACTACGATTCAAGATATTGGCAAAAATGTAAAAAGAGCAACACAAAACCTTATGCAATCCTCTAAAGGTATTCACTAAATCGCGGGGAGGCGAGATCTGAGTATATCCCATCGAACAATATACACTCCGCGTAACATGAATGGGAGCAAACACGTATCTGATATTTGTAGCTACTATAATCACAGTAGCGCGTTGAAATTATTTGCAAAAATAAAAGGGAGGTAATTATAAAGACATGTACGCTATACGGTAATTTTTCTAAAATTTTGTGGAAATGTACGTTACCGATAAGAATAAGTTGAGTATTGTAAAGTCCCCCTTGAATACGACCAATCGACAAAATAAGAGACTCGTTTGCAATAGCAAAATACTTATTGACCAACTTGACATTGTTTCTTATAACCTCAAATAGTTGGGATGGAATGGGACTATACAGAGTTCGTAAGTAGTCCACCTAACGTTCAGACCAAGTTCGTTTAGCGCCTACTCTGGTTCTGCAGCGCAACTGAATTATTTGACGTTGGTCCCAACAACCATTCCCAAACATTTTCTGTAATGTCCAGATCGGGGCGACGGCCAATCGAGAACCTCCATGTCTTATTCTTGAAACCGGTGTCAAACAATGCGCGTGGTGACAGTACTATTATCTTGTTGAAAAATAAACGCTTGACCTGCCATAAGGCTGGGAAAATTGTCTTTCACTTGTTCTAGAAGTTGGATGTATTTTTTGAGTTAGTAATACTAAATCAAGGGACACATTATAGCAGACGGCCCCCCGTACCATGATTGGATCAGGATCGACATGTCATTGCGAGAGGGTCACTTCTATTTTACGTATGTAAATCGTGGTACTAAGAAGAAAACCCAACCAGGCTATCCAAATTAAATTTCTTTTCGCCATTAAAAAAAAACAGTTTGCTGCTTTTTAGTTCACTCCCTTTTTTCTCGAGCAAACTGAAGACGTGCAGTGCAATGAAACTTCTTCAATAGCTTTTGTACGGTTCTCATCGATGCATTTGTTCTCATATTATTCGCGATTTGTCTTGTCGTTAAAGCCGAATTCAATGCTTCCCGTCATATAGCTCGACGTTCTCTTTCAGCTGCAACAAATTTTGTGCGCTCTTTAAAACGTTTTCCATAAATTCGGAATCTTTAATAAAACTGATCACAATCTGATGCAATCGACCTAGCTTCTTTGCAATAGCTTGGTGGAGCGCTTTTATTTTTCCAATTTCCTCCACCGTTAAAGGCTTTTGCCGTCTCATCGTTGCGCAAAATTCTTAATTCGCGATGTTGTAAGATTGTTTGTTTACAGGGTACACGTTGCTACTGTCACGCACCATTGCCTAATGCTCGGTACTGGTCCTATCCAAACAGCGCTATGCTTTTTATAAGAACTTACGTCACCCAGTCCATAATGCTAGGCGATTGTTGACAATAATGCGTATATTTGTCATATACCATTCCAAATTTGCGTTACAAATTGAATGAATTGATTGTATTCGAATTTACCAAAAGCACGCGACGAATCCGTTGATTCTATTCACGTTGTGGGAAGTGCATTAGGAGATGTTCAGGTGACTGTTACAAAAAAGACCATACCGTACAACTGTCGAAACATTCATCTTTTAAATACAATGATTTGGTCATGCATTACAATGCAAGGTCAAGAGCTGTTGCGCTTTGTAAAAGGAATTATGGACTGAAAGCTATACAAAAACGTTTTGAAAGGTTAGATAAAAATTACAGTCAATAGACATCTATGCATGGCAATAAGAAGCATTGTGATGTAATCTATCAAAAGTTATCTAAACTTTAACATTTTCTTTTTGTTGGATTAATTCAGAATCTCTCTGGATCTAAATCTAATAGAAAACGCATACAAAGTTGTAACCAATACTGGTATCACTGGCGAAGTGTACCAGTAAAAAGAATTAGTAGAAAAATATTATTGAAGCGTGGAAAAATTGCCATACCGAAGTAGAAAGCATCGTTTAGAATCTAGAAGAATAACTGCTGTCATTGAATCAAAAGGAAGATCCTATTAAATACACAACACCTTTCTTTATTTTAATAGGTATTAACAAGTTAGAGCATACAAATAATATTTTACTTGTTTTATACAGGATGTCCATGAAATAAAATGAATAAGTATGAAAAATAGAAAGATCTATTTTTATTAAACTTAAGTCCAAAATATTTTGCTGAAAATTCCATCGCAGACCCAAGAATAAAAAAGATATTTTTAAAATATTCGTCGGACCATTGCACTTTCAGAAGTGCTCATTACAACTGTAGCCTGTAACCTAGAGACTAGGATTAGTGGTAGGTGACGGCAATTCCGCCAGCGCACGACTCACATACATCCGCACTAGCATAATGACTCACCCATTCTTTTTAAAACCAAGTTTTCAATAAGAAAAAGAAAAGTGTGAACACACGAACTATAACAAATATATCTTTATTTTACATATTAATTCTATCTTTATTGTAATGAAACGGTTTACGATTTTAGTTTTGGAATTCATTTGCACACGTTTCAAATAAAAAATATCTTTGTTATTCACAGCAGAAATACACGTAAGTAAATATGTTATTGAACTCTTAGCTTGAAATCTACAGTTGTGTTGATGTATTATGTATATAAATTCTACATCCACAGGGGGCATATATTACAATTTTCTAGGATTTTTTAATCCTGACGTCGTAATTGACACAAAATGTTTTCGATTTATGTTCTGTATAATTACACTTTTTGATTCTCCGTCCTTTTTTATTGAATTTCAAAGACACCCTGTATACGGACATACTATAATTTCCTGATGCTCCCGGTTTCGTAGACAAGAATTGTATTCAACTATATTTTATTAACTAAAAATTACAGTTTTGAATCAAGTCGAATATGTGTACCGTACTTTAGTTGGTTAAATTGTAAAGAAATCCAAATTTCATATCACAATTACAAAAACTAATGTAAACTTTGAACATGGTCATCCTAGCGCTATCTATGTATGTGAATTCATTTAGAGAAACGAGCACAAAAAAATTACTTACTTCTCCGTTTTCTATCGGCGTTAATTTGGAATAAAATGCAGTGCAGATAACTTCCGTATCACTGGAATATTGAGGTTTTCCTTTCTTTGCTGAAACGCCGTAGCGCTCCAAACAATCCTTATCGCTTGTGCCGAAATATTGCCAGGGTGTAAAAGTCTCTCCATCAAGCGATCTTTCTAAAATCCAAGAACCTGGCCGTGGAGATATTGCAGATTTTATGATTACGTATGCCACTTGGTATACCTGTAAAATAAAGATAAAGGTGGTAAAATACAAGAAACAACATATGCAGATATTGCTACGACGTCGTAGACGAGTGAATATACGGTTTTACTAAAGTACTTCAAAAATTCTATATATGTATGTATACGTTTATTTTATAACATCGTCTTTATGGACATTTTATTAGCTTTATACACCTCCTAGAGAATATGCGCAGCAATTTAGTTAGATTACCTAAACATCCATATTGAATAACTTATGAACAACGCGAGAACTTTGGACAGGAGTCATTATGCAACATACAACCATGAACTGAGATTAATGCACGTGCGTGTCAATGTTGTGAGTAAGTTTATTACTACAAGTTAATTTGGTACGGTATACTCGATCACATTATCGATTGAAAGCTTTCAAGCGAGATTACACCAACATAATCGAGTGAAATAACTAACTAATAATTTGCTGGTATTAACCTATCCATCTGTAATTACACAACGTATAAGAAAGCATGATATAATTTGTTTATCGTGGAAAATGGAAACAATATAAATCAGAATGGCACAAATTGGTGCCAATGGAGTAATTTAGTACTAATTATATTGTAGAATCTATAAAACCTTAGTATTTTATTAGATTCTGTTCTATTCTATAGCACAGTCATCTATTATTTCAGTTTTCCCTATTATTATGAAATATGTAGATACTTTACCCATTTCATCGGAGTACCAGAGGCGTCACCCCCGCACGTTTCTAATAATTTAAGTAAAGTAGAAGAAGCAATGGTAAGAAAATAAAAATGAGCAATTACACTTACTATGAAAGACTGTAAAACACTTGAGGTAATGCCTTATTTAACTTAGTGATACATCTTCAGCTTTAGACATGCTTCCAAAGCTGTTTCAGCCATCAATGTTCGCCGCAGTGAAAAAGAAGATCGTATGTGAAGAAAACGGACGCTCAACATTTAGTGATGGAATATTGGTACAATTAAAATAACTTGCAATTATGTGACGAATTTGCCGACGGAGAAACATTACACATTTGTTTTAATCACAATCCTTTAGTGTGTAATTCAGATTTTATACTATTTTTAGTTTTTCCCCTTTCATTGTGGAATTATACTTATCCCATAGATGTCGAAATGGTGGTTGATTAAGTAAAAAAACTAAATGGTAAATCATAAAAACTGACACAAACAGAAATTCAGTTTTCACTCTTAGGCCACTATGCTGTGCACGATTTATATATTCCTTACAGTCTATTTTGTGCATAATTCCCACGAACAGCGAAAGTCACCTGGCACTTCGATGGCATTAAATGTTGAACGATTCTTGAGGAATCATATCTTACTCCTTACTGACAACAATTCGTAATTTTTTAAACGTCTTCAGTAGTATATTTCGCGTAGTAAGATGTTTTTCCAAAACATCCCAAGCGTGTTACATTGGATTACCATCTAGAAAATTGGCTGTTAACTTCATTAAATCAACTTCAAGAAATTAGTTGTTCACGATGTTTGCTCGATGAGAACGAGCATGCTGATTCATAAAGATCAATTATTCTTCCACTCTTGCTGCATACCGAAGAACAATGAGTCGCAAAATCTCGTCCACATAGCTCTGGTCTGTACTAGCTTCGTACTATTATTATCACTCTCATATTGAGGCCTTTCCCGGACAAATTATGAGTTATTGCACATGCCGTCTTCATGCAAACTCAGAAAACGTTCATTACTTCATTGCAATGTAAATATGAATTCATCATTGAATAATAATCATTCATTATGATCCCAGTTGATGTTTTTATTTGCCTGTATTCTATGGGTTACTTTATGTCTTACAGCAAGAGGAACATGTATTAACATTTTCGGGCCATAATAATCCCAGGGGCATTACAATCATTATAATGGCCCCTATAATATTATAATAAGCATTGTAATTTGGGCCATTATAATCCAGAGCTATGCAACCGATTTCTTACTGCCTTTGTTGATGCTAGCCCTTTAGTTGCAGCACCAAATTCACTTCTAAGTAAAATTGCGTTACGGTTACAATTACTTTGTGTTAATTGACGCTGATATCGATCGTACCTTAGTAAATCGAAAATCTAGAAATCAAAGCCCTGATGAGGTCTTCAGCAACATTTAGTTGTGTTCTTTTACTTTATTTTTGACAGATTGTACTGTGTTTTAATTTCGAACGACAGTCAAAATTACAAGTTTCCTTGTCACAACCCGCTAGTGCTCATAGTTTTAAAACAAGTATAGGGTGGGTTATAAAGGTCTCCTACATTTTGAACAAATTTAGCTAGAAAAAAAGTGAATATGCTTTTGAAAAGTTAGTTGTTTCAATGTGTTTCAATATATAATTATATCTGGCAACTGTGGCTGCTGTGCGGTACGTTGACATTTTGGAGAACCTTCTGTGCGTCAAATTGAAGGACGTAGATACAGAAAATGTGTGGTTTCAACAGGACGGGGCCACAGCTCACACAGCGCGACGTTCGCGGTTAGTGGCGAGGGAAATGATTCCTGGACATTTGATTTTAGGGATACCCAAAGGAAAAGGTGTTTCAACGTCGATCTTCAACTTTTGAGAAATTGTAGGAAATGATTCAACAGGAAATTGACGTTATTCCACCTCACCTACCGAGGAAACTTTCCTCAACGTCCTCAGCAACATAATGATAACGACGGCCGCCATTTGCCTGATATAATTTTTAAATACGTTAAACAAACTATATTTCATGTTCTTTTCAAAAATATATTCAGCTTTTTTATAGTTAAGTTTTTTATACTTCTTCAAAATGTGGGAGATCTTTATGCGTCTACAGGGTTAAGATCCTAAAACATATCTGTGTTTAGTTTTCTTGTTTAAAAAGATTGACACTTATTTATAGAAATACTTGTATTAACTACACTATTTTTATATTAATTATTATTAATTATGCCGAATTTCCCTTAATAGTTTTGTTACGTTCTCCTGGTTTGAAAAACAACGCCGCTGTAGCCTGCTCGTAATTTCCTAAATTACTTGACCAATACTTACTTGTAGAGTATGTTCGCTTATTTACTAGAGGAGAGGTTGTACAGTGAAACTCAATGCGCATGCGCAAAAAAAATATATTTAAAAATGAAATGGTTACACGGTTTCCACTCTTGCCTATGTACATGTACGATGTACGTAAGATATATAGATTTGCAATAATTGCAGTTATTCGAGCTCTCTTATACATGTAATGTACATTAGCATTTGTATATGTATTTTCATTGGTAGCAACATAAAGTAATGCCTCAGCATGTACGTTGCAACGCTATGTCTTAATTCTGTTTAAAAGGTTAAACTCTTATATGCTTCCGCTGAAGATTTGTCAGAGGCATGTACTAATGCCTCTATCTGTTTGCATGCACCACTACCTTTTATAGGAGCCAACCCTATTTATTTCTTAAATTTATAAGCGCACCTCGGTGCTATGCTTATTTATATGTCCCTTTCCGGGAGCCTAATATACTTTCCTTGTTTTAAATTTGCCTAAGGGACTTGGCCCTGTATTATTGGCATGTATTTGTACTTGACCAAATACGTTTGTTATATTCACATTTATAGGGAACCCACCCTATCTCTTAGAGCTTGAACGCCTGGTCGAGGGCGACAGTAGCGATAATAGCCGATCTCAATACAAAAGTAATGTCACAGCTACCCAGGCGTTCTCGTTTGAAATATTACGCTATGTGCAATCTTTAGCTCTCTACTCTGCTGCGCCCCAAAGAAGGGAAAAAGACAGTAACCAGCAAATGTGCGAACTGCGCACCGACAAGTAAAACGGAGCGATGATGCCGACATTACATAAGAAAACTGGCCCGTGACACTCGTACGCTACGACGAGCAACTAAATTAAAAATTTCTAAGTCCCGATACGACAAGGACCGAACAAACGTACAAAAGACAACGGGCGCTGCGGCCGCAACGACCGTCAGCAAGAAGCGGAGTGATCGTACTTGTAGAGGAGGTCTATACATGCGCGCCGACAATCTCACCAAAATAATTTCCGACACAAACTTAACTGAAGACTAAAAATATGTATAGACGACAATGGACACAGTAGCCTCGACGTACGATGATAGAAAATCGAGAATTTATACTTATTAAAAAATCTATACATGTGGTCCGACGACGTTACCAAATGACTCCCGCCAGAAATAAATGTATAGACAACGTCCTCGACGATTCCCGCCAAAACTAGAAAAACTTAGAAATCTCTAATAATCTTACGACGACGTTACTGTACACGTTACGACGAGGCACGAAAGGTGACCGAGAGTGCACGATCGCTAATACCTCGACTGTCGCGCGGGAGACGACTGCCTATGCTTGTGTACCTTAAATTTCAAGAAAACTCCCATTACATATCCGACGACGTTGCAGTGAATGATTTCTAATTAGGCAGTTTTAGCTAGCGTAATGCGAATGGCTGACTTGCATACATATACAATGCGTAATGTACATACATATTAAAATAAAATTGGATATAAGAGAGCAAAATAAATAAATATAAGAATGAAAATAAATAAATATAAAAATGAAAATAAAATAATATTCTAAATGAAAATAATAATGCAAAGAAGATAAAATACATAATAGTAAAAAAAATTTAGAAAATACAAAAAACAATTTAAGTCCTTAACAAGTTTTGAGTAGTAGTATATTTGAAAATGCATTCCAGTGGAAAGGCATCAACGTCTAGTGAAATCTATGCTACGCATTAACAATGCAGGGCGCACAACATTATAAAAATAGCGATCTCTTAAAATCAAGTAATTACATAAAGATTAATTTTTTTTATTTCTTTGAAGAACTTTGAACTATTACGAGTTTACGGTATTATTGAAAAATGAGATAATATTGAGCATTAAAGTCATCTACTGCAACTGTTTATTAGTATTAGATAAACATTATGCTTTTTAAAAACTTAGATTGGTACCAGTAGTTCACTTTCCCTATTCTATCTACACACACTTAGCATTTGGTGTTATCTTTTGGGATGGCAGATGTAAGTTTCGTGTCAAAGCTTTTACGATAACGTTTGTTTATTTCTATTATTGTTCTTGCCTCGACTTGCTCTGCGTTCTAAGTGGTGTTTTTTTCTTAAAGAACGTAGAATTATATTATGTTTCTTTCTCTGGACCAAGTACATCTTATGCAAAAATAACGTACTTCATCTGTTTGTTAATGCATTTTAAAAGCGACATGTTGTCGCTGGAGTAGTCAAACAATAAGTGGGTCTGTTTCTTTATTGTTATAAGTTATTCGAATGATTTCTTGATTTGAACAGTGTTAAACGCATCTTTACTGACGTTTAAGTATTACAATAATAATTTAGTAGCTAAAGAATGAGCTTAGATACTATTTGATTTTAGATGAGGTTAGTTACATTTGCTATTGGCTACTATTTATTGTTTATATTTGCACGCGGCAAATATAGATTGACGTTACTTAATGCGATCTTAATCGTGTTAGCCTAACTTTTTGTATAACTTGCCACTTACACCACTCAAATCTGAACTATACAGTATAAAATTGCGTTAGGATGTATGTATGCACGTATGTAGACGATTGTAAATTACAGTTGTTTAAGCTAACCAAAATACATGTGTAGCATGGGACATTCGCATATTTTAGTGCGCTTTCAAACATTTTTAATACAAAGTTTCGTCGATGGCTGGATAGTTCATTTTTTCTACTCGTCTCAAGTTGACCACGGAAGTTTCAGATGGGATGTCCGTCAAGATTTTGAAAGTAATTGCATTTTACGCAAAAAGGGTAACTATTCCATTTTTGACATTAACAGTTGTAATCCCGGGATATGTTTACAATGCTGTTTCTTGTGAAAGCATATCAGACAGCTAGCTATAAGTATTCAAGTCGCTCATTTATTTCCCCCTTTCCAAGAGTCGTCGTCGAATAGTTTCTCACAATCATCGAGCTTAATGACTCACATAAATCGCCCCATTCAAAATTGTGTCTCTGCCAAGAGAGTGCACCGTGAATTGTGTTTCTAATGTGTACCAGGAGAGTCTCGGCTGGGTGTAGACAATCGACGGGGTCGAAGTAGGTACGTGACGTCACAGCACGAAAACCGTGCACGTTTCGATACTTTAGATTACCAAAGATGTGAACTATATGCAGGAGGTCTGCTTTGGAGTGTATTGCTGTTACTATTTAAGAAGCTGTACAAGGATTACGTTGTGAATCGTATGTACACATGCATATAAGCGACTGACAACGAGTTACATAATATAAGATGTTTGTGCTTTTTCCTTCAATTTGTTTTATCTTTGAGCATTTATACATATATATGTAGTGTATATAATGTGTTGTATTAACGTCCGCACGTGAAAGGCGTAACAAATCTTATTTGTTGTTGTTACCATCGTATTCATAAATAACAAATAAAGATACAATTAGGAAGTATTCTTCGTAGAGTTCATAGAATCTATATGTTTACAAAATACATACCATTGTTCTGTGTGACTGTATAAAAGAATGCAGGAAAATAGCGTATCCGCTTCACAACAATGAGGCAAGTAGCCGCACTTTCAGTTTATGTACCGATTAGGCATTATTTCAGACATAAAAAGCTCCTTGCATTTGTAGTTCATTAATAGATTTTCACACAATTCGGGGAAAGGCGTTCGAGTATCGTCTTGTAATTAAGAGCGGAAGAATTGCTTCAAAAATCAGGTATTAGACAATCATTTAAGGGTGCAGCGATAAAAATTCATGTATAAAATTAGTTGTGTATTGCCGATTAAGCCTCGCCATACATACTGCTATACACATATTTGATGTTAATATAATGATTTTAGCAGATTCAACAACTTTTTATTTATACTCCTACAAAAACAAACACTTAAAAAACTTAAAAAAGCAAAACGTTACTGAAAATAACTCCTTTTGCTACTAATGCACGCCTCCAATGTTCTTGAACAGTCATCAGCAGTTGCATGTGTGGTGTCCGATGGAAAATTAGCTACTCTTTTCGCCAAGATATCGAGTGCCTTTTAGAACAGTCTATCTTTAAAATGCCTGTCCAGTATTACACCCTTCATCAGTCATGGGTTGGTTTATATCTCTCCAGATACTCTTAATATTAAGCATGAGTACCGCAAGGATCTCTCTTTGATTCCTGGCTATTTTTAACTTAGATCAATAGCTTAGAATATTGTGATCTCAATGTAAATTTTAGTCCTTTTGCAGACGATCCAATAGTGACTAACTATAATAGATCTTTCACTGAATTCAGAAAAGGAACAGAAAATGTGATTATTAACATTAAAAATTGATTTTCTACAAGCAAATTAAACATGAATCTAGAAAAGGGAGTTACATTTATTCAGATTACAACCTTTCGAAAATAATTCGCCACAAGAATGTTCCACTTGGGAAAGTCATGATGTTGCCCTATCCAAAAACCTCCAACAATTTATTTTATATCATTTCTAAGTTCCAAATTAACACTATGTTCTATAAAACATGTGTACGAGTGCCACCTGAAATGTTTCCGGAATCGGCAAGAAGAACACGGTATTGGTGTGGTTTTTTATTTTTATTTATCGATGTAGTCTCATCGAAAATCAATATACTTTTTCAAACGGTACTCCAGTCTCTTCAAGCCGTCGGAAAAGTAGGATATTTCGAGGTTTGCAAAATAGCCATCTGTAGCGGCGATAACCTCTTCATTTGAGGTAAATCTCTTTCCTCCCAGCGATTTTTTCAGGTTTGGCAATAGGAATAAGTCGCTGGGGGCTAGGTCCGGTAAATATAGAGGATGAGAGACTAATTCTTATCGCAACTCATTCAATTTGGACACAACGATGCGAGGTGAATCAGCCGGTGCATTGTAGTGGTGGAAAAGTATCTTTTCTCGCTGCAAACGAGACCGTTTCTGCTTCAATGCTGCATCGAACCGAGTCAATACATCGCTGTAGTATTGCGTCGTGATCGTCTTTCCCTTCCGCAGATAGTCGATGAGGATAACACCTTGGGAATCCCAAAAAATGGTCGCCATGACCTTTTCGGCCGATGGAACGGTGTTTGCTTTCTTCGAAGCCGATTCGTCCGGAAAAGTCCACTGTTTCGACTGTTCCTTGGTCTTCGGTATGTAAGTGGTGGATCCAAGTCCAGGGTTACGAAACTTATGAATAAATCTCTTGGATTGCGTTGAATCCTGGCCAGACACTCCTCCGAAACGGTCACCCGATTTCGTTTTTGCTGCGGTGTGAGAAAGCGCGGTACCCATCGCGCCATTTTTGCCAAAACAGCGGACTTGCTAGACATAACACACTCTTAAATAATAATTATTGACAGTAGACATCTGAAATTTTGACAGTTACCATAGAAAAGGTTGCCCTTGCCGACCAATTTACTTCCGACCACTTCAACCTTCGTGCGCTATCTCTTGCCAATTCCGGAAACCTTTCAGGTCGTCCTCGTATTATGATCTATTTCAATTAAGCATGTCACATGCGCTAACAAAATGTTCTCTCTACGTAAATATATACCTAGCGTTAGATATGCGAAAATCTGCAGAGACTCGTTCTAATCATCAGCAGTTCTTACAATTTCAAGTTTGCACGTTTTTGAATGTCAGTTATGTAAAATCAACTGTAATTAAATATGCAGTACGATTGACGATCAATACAGAAGACAAAATGATAATAACCGATCTAATATTCACAGATTAGCAAGAAGTAAAGACAAAGGAAGCTATCAAATGAGAGTATTAATTAAGTGGTATAACGTTGTCCCAAACATTGTTAAGAGGTTTACCAATTAAAAGATATCTAATTTCCATAACTTTTTATCCTGCAGATGAATAATAGTAGTGATATGTTTTCTTACATTTGTATTTACGCAATTTCTCTTCTATTAACTTGTGTAAGCCCTAATGTATATTAGAATAATAATTAATAATAGAAATTATTATTATTATGACAGCTAACAAGAGGCTATGCATATTAGTTGATAGAAATTCAAACCGAAGACAAATGAGCCCTCAACTGTGCACGTGCTTCAATTTAGATAAATATGTACATACTTCTGGTACAAACACTTGAAGGTACCATATAAGAACAAAAGAGACGGCGACTTATTTCATATCTTTATTGAACGTGACTGCGGAAAACCAGCGATTTACTCTCTTTGATCTATCTGGTCGCTTAACTTCGACAACATGTGAAATCTAGTGGACATCAAAAAACTTTTCGATGTATTTTTCTTTCATTTCTTTCTATACCGTCAGCGTTATTTCTGTTTGTTATTTTAGAGATCTTCCATCAACGATGTACTATTCTTAACTTCATCTCGGCACCGCGGATACCTGAAGGCATTTTACATTTCCTTGTTCGAAAAAAACAAATTTAAACGCAGAAAATATGTATGTATATGCTTGCAGTACTGTTCTGGAATAACATGAACGTGTCTATTTATAAGGAGAGCTTTAAGAAAGTTTAATATGTCGTAAAACATTATCAATCAAAATCTCAACGTATCGATTCAAATTATACAAAATAACTCACGTGTTATGCATGCTGCAACCGCGACTTAAGCGACCTTTTTAGCCATATTATACTGACATTAAAGGCAATACTTATTTAAATACACGTATATATATATTGTGGTGGAAAAACTCAGGCTCGTTAAAATTTTTAACTGGGTTCTTTGAATTAAAATTTTGACTTATTTGTTTTCAATTAAGTGAAAATGTTTTCTAAATTAAAATACCAAATGTGAAGTTGAAAAAAAAACAAATATATTGACAAATAAAAAAATATATATCTATATATACCGCTTTTTACAAAAGAAAATGGTTTTACAGAAAACCTAAGGCAATCCCTGTCTAGCTAAACTTGAAATATTCTAATTAATTTACGAAACTAAATATGAGATCGAAAGATAGAATTAATTTTGAAGAAATTAAGAAGATTCGACGTCTATAACCTTTGAAATCGTACTCACTGGCTAGGCTTTAGTATGGACTGGTCTTCGGCTTCCAACGTAAGTGTCCGAAACTCCCAAATTTTGTATGTAGTATCAGCTGATACATTTTACTATTGAATATAATAGGAAGATATTTATAATTTTACGGAGTTATATGAGAAAAATAACGACCTATTCTTTCTTAGGAGAAAAGATGCCAACATCTCCCACTTTTGTTCCCGATCTTCATCTGTCTATCCTTCTTTTGTTTTACATCTATTTACGCATTGGTTTGCCGGTACGCCTGTATGGTAGGCCACTCAGTACACACAACCATATTCGATATGTGTGACATTATAAAGGAAATTGCTGCTAGTCGTGCCATCCTTTCGTCGTACGAGATATTTCGAAGATTATGAGTACAATTTCGGAATAATGGATATTCATACAATGTAATTGAAATGTGTGAGTACTGTATATTAAACGTCTATCAAAGATGAAATTTTGGAAAAATTTATTTACATAAGAAATATGTTTACAAAAAGTGATATAAAAGATAAACGATAGTAAAGTTTACGTCTCCTCTGCAAGTGTTGTTGAAGGGACTTTTTTTTAAACAAGAAAAATTGTGAATAATTAGCTGTTAAAGGATACCCAAAGTAGATATCTGTAAAACTTTTAAAGGAAACCTGTACAGATTGAATATCTGTGTTTAAAATTTCATAAAGAGGGAGTACTGACGGTAGTTCGCCTCCAACTTCTAACATCAACCAAAATAAAAATTAACGGCGTGCACCAAACAGTGACGAAAAATATATCTGCAATAGGTGAACTAGTAAAATTATAGAAGAAATTTGTTGGTAAATAAAGGACAACAATTTATATCATTACTATATATATATATATATATATGTATGTACTATATATGTAGGATGGTTCACAGCCTTATATAATAATTTTTACCAAAAAAAAAAAACATTTTCAGAAAAATATTAACATGACGCCTACATTAATTTTTTGTATAAAATCTACAATTTGGAAATTACAGACAAAATTGTACGGAACACATTTGCAACACAAAATCATTGCCACATGTGATAAGCATTTTTGTTCTCTATCTATCGTGTTAAAAATGTATTAAGCGCATGAGGTGCGGGCACTTACATTCTTAGTATTTTAAATTACGGTGTTAGTTATATATTACGTTAACAACCTTTTAATAATAATGACTATCGTTGCGTTTTCCAAGTTGTTGTTTCCCTCGTGTAGTACTGAGTGATTTTTCCAACGATTGCAAGGACTTTATGACTGCATAATTAACACACAAATTAATAATTAATTCCTAATGCAGCGTTTGAAGAGCGTGTGGTCTCTCATTCAGACAATGAAAGTCCATGATACTAACAAACTATTATGTAGGCATATTGTACTTTTAATTCCATTTGAAATATGGATTAGCATAAAGAGAATACCTAATCTGCTTATATAATATTACGAAACCATACGCACAAACAGCTAACACTGGAGGAAAATGTCCTCCTAAAATGTACAATACGGAACTTTAAGTTGAGAAGTATATATTTCACAGATTTTAACAAAAATGCCTAGGTCAATTTAAAATGATCAGTAATAATAATTGAAGAAACACATAATAAATACAAAAAGTAAACAGAAAACAATAGTATCAAGCAGAACGGAAACAACTCAAACAACTTATTTCAATTGAAAATTAAAAGGGGCATATCGCCTGTCATGGAATTTTTATGTATCATCCCTAGAATAGTTATACATCTACAGCTTAAATGGCCTAGAATTCCTAAATAAAAGCTATAATTTAAGAACTCCCATTCTAGTACTAATCTCTGGTTTAGTAACGTAGGTTGGCTGTTTCCAATGTCCATATAACGTTTTGCGGGAAAAGGGACGTACATGTGTAGTTTATTTATGCAATAGCTCAAACATTCCCACTATTTAGCATGTAAACGAGGTGCACTTGAGAGTGGAACTGTAATGCGAGGGACTGCTTTTAAATTTTACATATTGAGATATAGAGGACCGCACTAATAAAATGTCAATACTAAAAATTAACCTCCAATTTTAGTTAGCCTAATCCCTTCAGTGAGATATGTATAGTATTGTACCTACAACGAACTGTCAAAGTTGACAAGTTAGTTGAGAAATGGAATTAATTTTCGAAAACTATTATCTCAACAAAAACGCCTCGTCGATGTGGTTTGTATTTGCGGTAATGCAGCACCACATTAGCCAACAATTTCTGGTTGGTATGGAGAATTCAAACGTTGACGGACTAGTCTCCGCGACGCGACAATAGCAGGTGCGCCAAAAATAGCAATCACTCAGGAAAACGTCGATGCTGTGCGCAAGCTCGTTAATCGAGATCGACATGTGACATATTACAAGATTGAAGCGTCATTGGGGATTTCAAGGATCCCAATTCCAAAAATTTTGCATGAAGAATTGTGTGCAAAAAATTGGTTTTCCTTTGGATATTGAATCTATTGACCGAAGAAGAGAAGCAGCTGGGGTGAATTGGTGTCACAAAACTTTGGACTTGAAAAAACTCCATTCATTCCAGAAGTGCCAAAATGATGGTTGATTCAGTAAATTACATGCCATCAGCATAAGAAGTAAGTCAAATAGAAATTTAGTTAGCGATTTTTGGATCACGCTTTTTTATCGCAAATTAGAAATATATATTTTTTATATTTCAAGTTGTTCAGTTGTTCTACTTATTTACTTGATTATAAAGTCGTGTTTTTTTCATTTATACACGTTCTGCATAACTAGTTAGTACTTTGCAACGCAATACACAGATATCGAAACGCACAGCCAATAATTGCTGGGAAAATCGAGCAGGTCGTTATATCATTTTTACAATTTTTTGAACATATATATGTTCCAAATAAATTAATCAATTTGTCTGATGTCCGATGCCCTCCACTTCCCCTGCAGTCCTTGTTAATTTTGTTGTCAAAATAATTTAGTAATTACCCACGTAAAATTTAATAGACTACCAATTGAAATTCCTATCAATTGTAATTCACGTGATTAATAATTGCTATTATATTGGGACCTTACAAATAGGCCATAGGTACGTAAATTTGAAGAATTTTCGTCCGAAAATTTGAAGTCGTATAGCAGTTATTTCAATTTTGCTACTACAGTAAATATGTATCTGCATAGGTTCTAATAAAAAAATTCAAAAAAAGTGCATAAAACCCGTCGGTATTTGATCTCTAACATACTCGAATATTTGTAAAATACGTTCTCTAGAACCGAAACGTCCGCGTTTTAGTAATAATAAATTCCAATTCCTGCCATAAATCGTATATCGCACGATCACTTATTTAATAGAGTTCAATATGCAACCAAACTTACGCTTCCGATAAGCACGTCCTTACCCGGCGCATACGTACACAGATAAGTATTTAATGGTGACCGCACATTCTCTCCATGTAACGGCCATTCGATGCAGATCGAAACCGAGAGGCAGAAATGCATTGGGGATTCTAAACACGTCCTGCGGTAAAAGGAAGGACAAGCGTGCACGGAGGTACAGCAAAAAGATGGAGTGAGCTAATGGCCAGATGCTTGAACTATGACCAAAGCTCGTAAACCGGATACCTCTCTTAGGTCCTGATGAAATGTAACATGACACCTCTTTTATTATACGGCGTCGATTATTGCAGAAGTGGCGGAATGAAGTGGTGTCGTCTCTTTGAAATTGTAGTGGAGAGGGGGGAGAGGATGAGGATGGAGTGTTATTGCAGCTATTATTGCTGTAGTCTTATCTTTGTCTCGTGATGTGGACGACCAGACGCGACGTGTAACTGTTACTTAATGAAATTTGTTTTCTTTCGGTGTAATTTTTATTGAGGCCTTAGATTATTTCTTAACTAGACTAATAAAAGTGGTAAAGCTACAGAGTTACTGCGTGATATTGTGATCTGTGTACACCATAGAAAAAGATCTAGCAAAATTACGTGTAAAATCGATGGCAACTTTATTACCAACGATTTGTCACGTAAAATTAATGGTGCTTAGCAAATTTACCATAGTATTTAATGTGTATGTAACTTTCATGGGTAAGAAATAGTGCATATGTAATTTTCAGACGTAAATTTAATGAACATGTAATTTTACTACTTAAATCTATACTAACAAATATAAATTCCTAAGAATAATAAAGGCAAGAGGGAATTTCCATGTCTACTTTCATCAGCTACAGAAATAATACTGGTAAAGAAATTCGAACTACTTATATTGGGATATGGCTTGCAAATCTCGGCTGGTTCCTATGGTTCAGCTGAATTCAATAATGCTACATCAGTGCTGTCTCCTTCAAGAACTAATTGAGATCCATGAAGCTTCTGCGATGCTACAAGAAACGAGTTTTATTAAAATTGACAACGATATCTACATAACTGCAAAAAAGGAAAGATTGGGAATCTTTCAACATTCACACTGGTGAAATAGTCAAGATGTGCCCCAAATATAAGTGTTAACGCTGTATCAACACCCGACACGTAATTCACGAACATCTTATGGCTATCCAACAATAGTGTCGAGTAAATAAAGGATATTGATGTTTCATTTATTAACATATCAATACTCTTATAGTTCACTATCTTCCATCTTTACTCAGGCTGATAAACTTAAAATATTTACCGCTTAATATACTTTCTTCAAACAGATTTTCCAATGTAAGATCTTTCAAACAAACAAATGCTTTCCTAGTTCTGGATGCGCTCCATATTTTAAAAATATGTAGCTGCCATCGTGGAATACATGCCAGTAATATATTAATTTAATAATAGGTAACATTCTTAGAGTAAGAGCATAGACAACTCGAAGGCAATCAACCATGTGATAAAATATTTAATGTCATTACCAAAATCACAAGTTAGCTATAAAATTATACCTACTATTTTACCTAGATTCTGTACGAGAGTGTCTATGCTGAGTTTCTAATAAAAGTAAGTATGTTTCAACCACATCACAGTGCTTCAAAGGGAGCCGACCTGAAGTGATAAAACAACTTGTTTTCTTTATTAACATAGTGCAAAAGTAGTTTATGACTTAACAATCCATTGAAATGTATACCCGTAAGCAAATTAGTCTGATTAAATAGTTCAGACCTATTTATTGCATTGTTATAAAAATTAGCAGCGCTAGCTCCAATTAAGTATACATATGTCACTGTAATCACTGTTAACTGTAACATGTTGGATTAAGCAACCGGTAATTCCTATTTTGTTATTTTACATAAGACGAACATTCTCGAAGTGTAAACAATACCTTTAAGTTATACTTCTTCCGCTATAAACCTAAGTACAATGACTCCATACATATACACTACACTTGAAAATATAAAAATTTAAATCTTTGTGACGCACGTAATGCTTGTAGTGACTGATATTTTTTGGAAAGCCATTTTCTTTAACGTTTTTCTTTTTTATTGCCAAAAATGTATCGAACCATGCAATTTTTTTCGGATCGATCTTACGCATTTAACGCATTCATTGAACATTACAAACTATTCCCTTCTTCTTTTGTTTTAATTATTTTCATATATACATGTTGTTTCTTCCATTTATCACCTGCTTCCATACTCCAGATTACATTTACTTTACCGTATAAAGAAGCTTAGGGCTTCGTTTGAAGCAATATTCATGTTTGTATATTATTTACCTTTAAAACTAAGTTAATACAAACAAATATATTCTAGTATAATTATGTATTACTTACTTCTCTTCAAAACTACACCACTACAGTATAAGTTCACATCATCATCCACTACTTACGTAATTTACCGACCCTCTCGTTCATATAATTGTTGTCGCACAATAAAAATTCGTTACTCCATACTCAACATTACTACGCCAATACGTATTCCCAACTAACTAATCCAATCGCGTATACGTACGGTGCATGAATATTGTGTTTACTACAAATTACATGTAAAATTATCTCAATAGAGGTAATTTTAAGGTATTTTTTCTCTCTTGTCTTAAAAATAGACTAAAAACCATAGTAGTTTTGCCTGAATATCTTATTAAATGTGAAAAATCCTTTAGAAAATCATTAAACTAAAATTTACATTACTTATCATTGCAAATTTGACAAGTTGGTGTCAGTAACACTACTTGGTGATTATAGTAAAATTAATAAAAAAATTATAGTAAAATTACTATCATTATATCCGATTATAGTCGTTTAAAGTTTTAAAGAGTTTATTTAATTATAACAACAAGTTACGTATTAAGAAAGTTACCAGATATTTAATTTTAATAAGCAAGTGATTGACATAAAAACACATCAAAATTATACACGACACATTATACAAATATTGAAAGTGAACATAACGCATCAAAATAGAAAAAAAAATGATTTTGAAAAATTATATACATCGTTTGAAGCATTATTAATTTATTAAGAATGCGATTATATTTATAAAGGACTCGTTTTTGATGACCGCAAACTTCTCCATCTTCCTTCCCCTACTTAATTCGTCGTCATTCGTTTCTCTGATGTGGTCATTTAGAGTGTTTTTAAGTTGCCTACATTTGATCTACATAATTACACTAATGCTATTAATGAAATTGTAGTTAGATAATTTAAAAACACATTTGATCTACATAATTACACTAATGCTATTAATGAAATTGTAGTTAGATAATTTAAAAACGATCTAAAAGAATTTGAAAATTCTCCTAATACGTCTTATAATGGTGCCAAAAAGTAGACAGATGTTCAGTGAATCACATCCCAAAGTCTACCTTTTATCCATAATGGCAACATATTTAAAAAGGAGCAGTTATGTAGTCAGATCACATAGTAACACACAGCGTGTTATCAAATGACAAATGCTACCATCCCAAATCCTGCACTCGATATAAATAAACAAAAAGTTATTTAAATAACTGACGTGCGGCAATCAATATATATGTATTACATGTACATGTACATTAATTAAACTTCCCCATTTCGAAACCTACTCATACATGAGCTGATGTGGTGCTTCATTGCCAAAAACAGACGTCAACTCGACGAGGCATACTTGTTGAGATAAGTTGTCTTCGAAAATTATAAAAAATTATTGGCCGAAAATGTTCTCAGTTTAATTCATTTTTTCACGTAACTTGTCAATTTTGGCAGTAGTTCGGTGTGGCTAACACACTACACGTATCCCAATAAAACTTTGGATTTAGGTTGAGACGACGGAGGTTAATTTTTAGTACTGACATTTGATTAGTGGCACCCTGTATGTTCAGTATCCAAAATTTAAGACATCCATAGTAAAAGTTTTAAAGTATAGCTATCGTCTTGTATTATTCGTGTATTCCACATTTCTTACTACTTACCTGTATGTTTTAAGATTTTCAAGAATATAGATGTATTTGTTGAGCAGATAAGGAATATAGATGGATTCGTTGAGTCGAGTGCCCTAATGAGAGCAAATATTCTCTTCAATCTATACTTATTGGAATACATTCCGTGCATTGACTGCTTTCTAAATGCTATCTTGCTATTGTAGGCGTGTTACCTTGTAGGCTATTTGCAATTTATTCCTTCGAAATTGCTTGTGTATCTTCTCGTTTACTTCAAGCCAGAAGCAACAAAATCTATTTAGCTAAAATCAAATATTGGTAAATAAGTAGTGAAATAGTCGTGAATCGAGACAAAGAAGTGGTTATTGCTTCCTTATAGCGCAAGAAATAATACGTAAAGATAGATAGATACCTCTTTAAAATGTATCAAATGGTAGAGGCGAAAGGACAGTAAAAGCCTTTATTGTTTTATTACGCTTCGGCTACAACTGCTAGTTCTTGGAAAACAACCAGTTAGTGAATAGTATTGTTATGGAAAAGCATATAAGTTTTTTTTCGCTATCTGTTCTGTCACTTTTATAATGAGATTGTTTTGCTTACTTACGACTTACTTTATAGCATTTTGCGGTTACATAGTGGCAATTACTATACAAAGAATAGGCACTCTTACTATTATTGCTTAATCTAAAAGTTATTGCATTGGGTGATAATTACCATATATAGATAATTCCTTTAGGTACGATTGCTTTATCTTAACGATTAAGATACAGCTTTAGTATATTACCAACAGCGTACGAAACTTTAATGCAAATTAATGTATACGTGTAGGATGCAAAAATGGTACGTAGTTGTTACAAATACAGATAATTAATGATGGCATATCTAATGTGGTAATCAAAATGTGTAATATCGGTTATCTAGTTTCTCGAGAATTGCTGGCATAGACAATTTATCAAAACCGTTTAAACGTTCTTTTAAGACGCAAATGACCACGTATTAAAATTCTACATGACACGCCGTTCACCGCACTGCTCCGATACAAATCTGTTAAAAATGTAAATTATCCACATGCACACAGACACACCGGGTTCGTGTGCATTTGACTTATTCATAAAGAAAATTGATTTATCTGAATCTAGTGGAGGTATGAGCGCAGTCATAATATTTGTACATGTCGGACATGTGAATAGGAGGCATAACAAATGAAAATCCTCTGGCCACTCATCGTTATATAGTGGACGCAGCGAGCTGAAAGGAGTTCCCACGTTATTAAAGGGGCCAACAGCCCCAATAAAACGAACAAATGTGTCGTGTTTTTGCTTTATTTTCCTACGATTTAAACGATTTTAATGGCATTACTAAACTTTTATATCCGATTCAATGGAGCGCTTGAAAATTATTTTAAATGGTATTTGGGTATTTTATATATAATGGAGTGGCGATAATGAAGAAACTGGTTTCTGTTAGACCTTAAGGCTGGCCAGAAAATTGCCTTAACGGTATATAAGTACCAAATATTATTATTTGTTTCATATTTTCTTCTTTTTATTTATTCTTTGAAAACCTCGCCTTGTCTTTAGGTACGTGCCATTTGAATATAAGAATTTATGAAACTCCAGAATTAAAACTCTCTGAATTCACTCATTTTCTAACTATGAACTCTCCCCATAAGTTTAAAGTTGGGACTTTAAGATTTGTTGAATGGAAATATGCAGATAAATTAATAAGGAACGATTTTAATAGTACAAAAATTATAAAGAGGAAACAAAGTAACAATAACTAAATACAGACATATCTACGAGGATTGGAATTTTAATAGTGGCAAGCATTTATTTTCTATAGGGAGTTTTAATAAAAGTCCAAGATTCGAATTGCCCGTTATGCTTCACAGTCACAATGATACGTGATTATTACGTGACAGACGTTCTGATTGTTAAACAGTATTACCAAAATGATGAAAGCTTAATTGTCACCATTTGTAAAGTGTGTCCAATATTCGGTCCACAGAATGTTCCTAATTCATCTACTATGAAAAGAATAATTGAAAAATTCTGGTTCGGTTAGTGATGTAAAATACACAACACGAGTTCGTAGAGGTCGTTCAGAATAAAACATCACGGTAGTTCGCGAGAATGTGGCCGAAAGTCCATAAACGCCGATTCGTCATGGTGTACAAGAATTGGATATTACAACAGCCATTCTTCAGCGAATTCTAACTAAAGAGTTGCATCTCCGCGCCTACAAATTAACTCAACAACTTCTGCCAAAAGACCATGTACAACTATCATTTTCAACTATAAGGCGTATTTTCACCTCGATGGCTTCGTTAATCAGAAAACTGCCGCATTTGGGGTTCAGAAAATCCACGTATGATTCATCACGAAGTAATACAAGCATGTCACTGTCAGGTGTGCATTGTGGTTTGGAAGAATAATCGGAAAATATTATTCTTGAAAACATGTGGTTTCAGCAGGATTGTGCCATATATCATAGCGCATGTGAAATATAGACTGCCTTGCAGGAGCTTGCTCCTGGCCGTGTTATATTCCGGTTTGGTGACCAGGATTGGCCGCCACGTCCTTGCGATTTAATAACTTTGGACTTCTGCTTATGGGTTATGTCACAGGTTTACGCCAACAAGACGCTCTATCAATGAAATACCTCCACATATATTCAACAGTATTATTGCAAACTTTGTCAAAGGAATATGCATATGCCGGCAAAGCCTTGGCTGTCATTTACAAGATATTTGTTTCATACACAATGCCCAAATGTATACATTATAAATTAATTATTTATTTTAATATTTTGCTACAGGAAATTATGTTTTATTGAACCTTACAATCTTGCGCTCTTATTGAAACATCCTTTATAGACAAAATATCTTTATAATTCTTCTATATGGTCGCCAGCAGAAGTCCTTGCTAGTGATGCGGAAGGGTTAGAATGCTGTTTTCAAAGCCGGCTGTATTAGTAATGCGAGTAAAAGCACCTATTTCCAAGGATATAGGAGATCAACAGCAGCTTATGCAGTACGCACTCAGGTGTTGCCTTTTCCTTAGCAACTCCGGTTGTAGATTGTTTTTCAAAAATGACCTGTATGCGTTTACGGTCTGTCTTGAAGCTATTGTGTGTGTTAGGATAATTGCACACTAGAAACGCCATTGCCTTCTTCACATGCACTGTAAATTCTGACGAACTTTGGTATGTCATACGTAGTGACGCTGTTCGCTATCTGCCATCTTGTGAAATTCATCGCGTTGCAACTTTCTGCATTTTCAGGCGCTCTTTCAAAATGTAGCGCAATAGTGTAGGCTAATCTAGTTTCTGAGTATAATTCGCGAATGGTACAGCCAGGATTTGCTTCCACTAACGCAAAAACAGCATACACTTGTTCTTTGTTTACACTTAGAGACTTCAATCGGCACATGTCAGCCACATTCCAACGTCTTTTGTTGAAGGCTGTAAGGTATAATCTACTGTGCAACTATTCGATAAAGTAAAGCAGATTTACCACAAGCCTCTCAGGGAATCCTTGGTGATACTGCCGTGCTGTAGCACCTCGTGAACATTTAATTTTTATTCAACTTTATTGCCCATTTTGGATAACCTTATAACCACGCTAGATTAGATCGCTAGCTCCTGAAGAGAATATGTGAAGAGGTGTAGAAAGGGAGAATGAGTGTAATAGATTTGAGGTACAGTAGACGTATGCTTGCATATTAGAGAAATAAAAGGACAAACTAATACAAATATCTGGCAAACATATTTAATGAGGAAAATTCATATAAAATAGACATATGAAATAAAATACAACAGGGGAAAAAAAGCAACCCAGGCCTTAAATTCTTTTCTGTGGTTTAAAGGATTAAGACTGGAAACAAAGATAAAATATATAAAATCCTCGTAGAGCCCATTCTAACATACGGTGCAGAGAACTTGCAGATGACAAACAGCAACAAAAAGAATGTAGACACCATCAAAATGGACTTCTTGAGAACACCCTGCGGGGTATCAAAATTGGGATATGTAAGAAAAAAATTTATATGGTATGGATATGTACAAAGAATGAGTGCAGATAGATGGCCAAAGAGGGCCCTAAATTATTCACCACAAAACAGAAGGAGAAGACGAAGGCCAGCGACATCGTAGAGGGATGGGATCGAGAAAGCTATGTGAAACAGAGCAATAAAAGAAGTTTGGAAAACTACAGGCGAGTGGAGATCGAAATGCTAGATGCGGCTAAGGCCGTAGGACCTTCGCTGTAATAATAATAGATATATACCTAATGTGTAGTATAAGTAGCATTATCTGATATTGTCGCGTAACTTCTTTACATCGCTGTAGTCATTCAAAGTTCCAACTCCCAATTCAAAATACACACTTGAAATACTTTTCCAGTAGTCAAGCTTCAAAAGGTGTTTTTGTAAGTATCTATGCACCGTGTTAGTAAAGTAATACAAATCGAGTATAATAGTTTTGCCGAATATATGCCAGAATAAGTAAAGTTTGGTTTTAAAAGAGCAACCAAATGCAAATCTTTATTATGGAATTCGAAATGTTATCATTTATATGTGACAACAAGAACCGGTATATTTTGTGAAACGCCCAAATTAAATAAAGGTGGGTCATTTGTGCAATTGCGGAAAGCTATATTATTAATACATTTAATTCATAAATTAATGTGTATTTTTTATTATATCCTTTAATATTGCACCTACAGTTGTTCCTGATCGTGTTGTCTATGGCGGTCTCTATAATCACTTATAATTAGAATTTCTAATTTTCTACTTTCACTTTAACGCATCATTTTGCAATAATAAGGTTATCTTGAGCAATTTTTAATTAATAATAATTTAATTTCGATTGAATCGTCGATACTTGTTGGAAATCCATATTGAACATGGACGAAGAAGTAAAACACAGTTTTACAAATATTTCCAATATATTTAATACAACAAAATATATGACATGTTTCGCTATCACTGTTCTTGGACAATATCATTTCGACGGGGTGAAAATTTCGCACCCAGTCATTTAATTGTACATTTTCTACTTTGGAATTATCTATCTCCTCTATTCTTCTTGTACACCATCACGTATGAAACAGTATCTTTTCGAATCATATAATTTTGTGTTGTAATATCTTTTCTTCCAAATACAGTTGCCATTGCTTTTCTGCGATTACTCAACTTTTGTTTTGATGTTTCTGTCGCTTTTGGAAGAGATGGCTTGCACGGATTGCTCTGAGATCCGATAAAATTGAATTTCTTATCGAATTCCAAGAGCTCTCTCTCTCATCCTCTAGAAGGAATTCAGAAAGGTTTTTATATTTAACTCAATCTGAATCTCATCTCAGTCCATTGAGCAAGGTTTTCATACAGAGGTAGCTTGCCATTTTGCCATTATTACCTGTATACGTTGATGCCCAAATAAGAATAATCTAAAATGTAGACACGGTAGCAGAACTACTCAACACCAGATAAATAATTAGTAGCTCCAGGGGAATTTCTTCTTTAATATTCATTTGATATCCATGAGTTTTTTTGTAAATAAGGCATGGAAATGTGTTTATAAGCTATTAACTAGTGTGTCCATCAAAAATCGATCTCACCAATTTATTTGCAAATTAACCATAACACGCCCATCAATCCAATGAACAAAGGAAGTAGATAGTCTTCGCAAAACTAACATGTTTATTACAATACATTATTTCTCCCATTGAGAAAGCTACGGTACTAAAATTGTGACGTTGAGATTAAATTGTAACATCAAACCGTGTAAAGCAATCAAAATCGTAATTATTTATGAAGGTAGAAATTATTAAATAACGGACGACCTGTTTTTAAAGTGTATATACCTACAACCGGTCAATGAGATCCATTAATTATTGAAATGGCGTAATGAATAATTCGTTACTAATTCACAAGAATAAACAACCAAGATACGGATTCCTGCGTATGTGGATTGTGTATATTATTATTTATGTGACAAGTTACTCAATACAGTTCTGATATTAAATATGTTTATATATTTGACCAGAATTACAGTATTTTGGTGGGCAACACAAAAAGAAATTGATGGTATTTTACGTGTATTGTATTATGTCTTTTAGAGGAGGAAGATGGTAACATTGAGAATTTAATGAACATCTTATAATAGAATAACTAGTATTGTAATTCCCTTATTTTCTATGCGGATATCGATTTAATATAAATACATGTGTACATACTAAATATACACCACCGTTCGAAAGTATTTGGGAACCCACAGATTTAGGAGAAAAGATTTAAAGTACATATACGGAGCTAATAACATATGTGGCAGTAGAATTACACATCGTAAATTTGTGATACGTTTATGGTACCTTCTTTGTCTTTAATAACGGCAGCACACAATCTCGGCATTCATGCAATTAGTTTTGTCAAGGTATCTGGTGTTACCCGGAGCCATGCTTCTTGCAGTTTCTTCCACAAATCAACCTCCGATGTTTTTACTACTTTTCGGGCTTCCCGATTAGTTCCTCCCACAATAACTCCTTGGGCTATAGATTGGGGCTTTGGGTAAGCCACTCCATAATGTTGATGGATCCGTCTGCTATCAAGTGTTGCAAGTAGTCTTTGCGTAGTTTAGATGGATGCTTCGGGTCTTTATCTTGCTGGAATACAAAATTTGGACCCAAAAGTTTTAACCCGTTCTTTAATATTCCCTCGATCTTGACAATATCATCCACGACCGTGCTATCAAAATAACCCCAGATCATCACGGAGTCACCGCCATGTTTAGCCGCCATCTTCTGTCGCACGCTCACCTGTAGATCTTCAACCAAAAATATGTCTTTTGGAAGCGAAAATCACAAATGCTTTCCATTCATTCTGTGTGTGCGAGGACGGTTTCATCGTAATTAGTTCGTACGAACCTGCTTTGTACAAACGTTTGACTGTAGTTACGCTTAGTGACTCTCAACGGCCTGTATTGATTTCAGTAGCGGTTTCTGGGGCAGTTTTCCATCAATTTCTTTTACTAGTTACCACTATTGCACGATCTTCACGATCTTGCTCGCTCGAGCAGAACTTGTTGCTCTGAGTCTCCCACTTAGTGCCGGTTAGTTTTGCCAGCTTGATGGCGCGCAATTATAAAAGCATGTGTTTCTATGTATAGCTCTTTTCGTTTCGGTATGTTTCACAGTTTTAACAACAGTAGTCGCACCGGAATCTCAGAACGAATACAGAAACTTAACTGAGGGCGAATTCGATTGTCTGACGTTATTAAAATATCATTACTACACGTATCATTGTCAGAAAGTCATTTACAAGAAGATTCAGAAAGTTTTCTTGTACTAATTCCATGCAGTAGCAACGACCAAGTTTGGTTTAATGCAGGTAAAGCAACTTGACATGTTGTTACTTATGCAGCATTTCTGTACATTTAATGCTTGCCCTATAACATTCAATTTTGCAAGAATGAATAAGAATAGTTTTATAAAATATGGGTGCCCAATTTCCTTTGGACGGTAGTGTATGTACATTGAGCGAACCATTTGAAGGTAGTAAATACATGCATTTTATACATACATTATACATACATAAACGTATATACGTGTGTAAGTATGTATGTAGGTCTAAATGAAGGAAACCAGCAATGTTCCTGCATTTATTTACAAAATTCTCGTTTCGTAGTCGCGTTTTACTTTTAGAATATGTACTTTTGAACTCGGCCAAAGAATAGCGTCGCGTTCTATAGATGATGTTTATTGGGTATCTGGTACTGAAGTATTTGCATTTTTATTAGTGCCGAGATTGCTGGGTAACTACGACGCTCGACATTATGGGAACAGAGGGCGTTAGCATCCGTAACCTGTTGAACTGCTTCTTGCTAACAGTCTTTAGGTTTACATTCTTAATAGCAGAATAATATGCATATTGTAGGTTTAGATAATGTATTCTTCATGACGGGTGTTTGTTATTCTTTTTATATCGTTGAAAAATATGATATTATAAATTTAAATAAAGTTACGTATTCTAATGGATGTGTATATAATAATAATCCAAATATTGCATAAAAATAGAAAGCAATGATAATATAAATTTGTTGTGTACGCTTAAATTGATCTCGTTGTCTCATCGCAATAATATATTTCTACAGAGCGATTAAAAAATAAAGATAATTCAGGGCTTTACAGAACAGGTGTGTGTTTGTTTCTTTTGCTATATAAAATATTAAAATGACTTAACAACGCTAGCATTGTTATACATAGCATTTCTGTACACTAAATACTTTTTATTTTATTTTGGAAGCATTATTTTATAACTGATTTAGGAAAATTTTCGATATTACAGTTTAAATTACTGACAATATTACAATTTTCTGTGACCGTAGTGGTTGAGGGAAGAATATATATATCTACTGACGAGAGTATGATACCATATTCTGGCAAGTATTGCGCGAAGCAGTACATGAAGTGAAGCACCATAGGATTCGGATGTAAGAATTGGGCAATATGTGAAAGCAACTATTAGAATAAACAGATTAGAAGCGTGCCCGTTTGTTGATAGAAAAGAATCGAACAAATAAAGAAGAGCTGCTTACAGATTTATAGGAAATGATGGAGTAATGCTAATATAATGGAAGTATGACAAGGTTATGACCCCTGCAGCCAAATCAACAACGATGCAATAGCAACTACAAGGTGGGAAACAAAATAAACGGGAGGCGTTAGTCAACCTAAACTAATAGCTAACTAAAATAAAAATGTAGGAGGCGTGGATAATTTAAATGAACTACGGGGGCTGCCTTTCTTCCCAAACTCCGCTCGTGTCTGTAAATAGTCACGCAAGCAGTGGGGTCGGGGATATCCAGAAGACCACTGCGCATCTCCCCCACAATAATATCTGCCACTTGCAACGTCATTATGCCATCTTCAGCTGAGTTGTAGGCACATAAACATAGCTGCTACAATTGATTCTCCGATCAAGTGCGAGTTGCGTAATGCAATTCGATTCCTTCAAGCGGAAAGGACTAGTGCACCTGAGTGAAATTCATCGAAGAATGAGCCGAGGTACGGAGGAGCCATTCAAAACAAAGGAAGAGGCATCCTGATTTCTGGAGTTCTTCTCATTCATGACAATGCCCGCCCTCACACTGCTGCTAACCCAACGACTTCTTGAACAATTTTGATGGGAAGTTTTTGAACACCCGGCGTATAGTCACAACTTAGCGCCAAGCGACTCCCACCTTTTTCGCGAACTGAAAAAGTGGCTGGTAGGTAGAGCTTCTAGAGTACAGAGGAAATTAATCGTTGTAATGAATGTATAGAAGTTAAGGGAGACTACATTGAAGAATAAAATTTCTCATATTGTTCCAAGTTTCTTTTTCTATATTAGGCCGAGAATTTATGGCGCCTACCTTGTATATGCATATATATATGTTGCTTTCTTTGCCTCGGATTCTCCGCGTTTGTTGACTGTCTTGGATAGAACCTTGTTGACGTTTCTGTGATATTGCAGCTACCTTCTTCTTGAACGTTTTCGGTGATAGAATACTGTATTCGATCGCATCGCCTTATCAATGCTTGCTGTGTAAGAGTGTGTAAGGTCGCCATCTGAACTACGTGCGTACTTCATGTTGAACATCGTTTTCCCCCTCGAGTATCATAAAACTGGATTGTGCTGACACCTAGTAGGTAGACAGGAAAATAGCTCACTGCTATTTTCAGCTTTTCCATAGTAGTTTGTGACTTATTTGATGACTTTCCTTCGCATATCGCATATTTATCATATTTCCTTCACAGCAAAGTTATCTTATTCTTACAACTCAATAGCTTATTAAGTAGCATCGAATTCATTATGATTCTTTATTAATTAACGAATAATTTAGCCAATACAGGATTGTACTGAAATTCAAGTTACTATTCCTGTTATATAGTATATGAAAAGGATGCCGAAATTAGTTATCCTTTGTACCTTAATATAATTATATAATCTAATATTTAATTTCAAATTCAAGAACAATTTCATTCGCAAATAATTTTAAAATTGCGTTCTTAAGCAGTTCAAAATAATTTTAGTAATGTTCAATGAGATCACTTCTAACTAAGCACGAGCAACACCCAATATGCCTCGATCAAGAGAAAAACGTCTAACGACTTAATTTGCGTATCGCGGAAAGCCCACGCAGAGACCTTTTGCGAACTCAATCTGCTCCCCTTCTGATTTATATTACAAGCAGCTTAACGAGTGAATTCAGTAAATAAAATCGATACCTCAACGACGATAAATCAAAATCAAACGGGAAGGAAAGAGGTTGGGAGAGGGTGAATCGCGATACGATAGCGGGCGGTGGTGGACCGGCAAGAAAAACTGTTCGTAAGTGTTACAGAATCGAGTCCGCCGTGATTAAAACAGTAAAAAGGCGTGGTTAACTGTTCACGAATAACTACCATAAACGTTCGCTGATTACCATACAAAGTGAGCTTTGAAACAATAACATTCCGAGTGGTCATTTATGCCATAAATTTATTCGGACTGCTGGAGCGCCCTGATGTGGTGGAATAAATAGATGGCCATTGCTGCAGTTGGTAGTGGTAGTATCGAAGTAATAACGAGCGAAAGTGAATGCCCTATTGGTCTTTGACAAGACTTGTTATCGGCGGCAATTGTACCAGCTTAATAGCTACTTTACTAATAGAGAACAAGGATGTATTCATTGTATTGGAATTAATATTGAGTATTTTGTTCGGAATGGTGATATATAGTTCTGATAAAATCGAAATTATATAGAAGAAGGATAAAAGCAAAATCGGTAGCTTTTTCACGGCAAGTTGTGTATTTGTAAATTATAGTATTTAATCGGTAGATTTCTGATTGCACAAGAGTGCTTGGTGAAATTACTACACAAAGGATGTAGTAATGAAACTTAATAATTCACTTAAAGCGGATGTTGAATACCGGGATACATAAAACTATAATACTAGTCGTTATGGCTGAATTGCCCCAAATAATTTAGTTATGATATGCGATAACGATGAACGAAGTAACGCACAGCTTCAGTGAAATAGGCTGATTTCTTCAGGACATGTAAAATAGAATAGGTATTAGAGTTATGTTTAAGAGAAGCAAAATAGAACTAGAATTAAATTTAACACATTTTTTGTTTGATTTTTAAGTTGGTAAACGAAAATTGAATACGACTTTAAAAGTTTTACAAATTACCAGTGATACAAAAACTTTTGTAATATTATATGGCGATAGAGAATGAAATAAGTTTAATTATAATTCTTATTACTTATTTACTACGTAAACAGACTCAATGAACTACACTCAGCGCAATTTCTATAGTTCCACATGAACGATTGAACAAAACATTTCGTTTTCGTAATATCTTGCATTAGATCCATTAATACAGAATTGGGCCATGAGGTTTGATGATGTCTTGTAGAGGGGTCAGTGATTCGAAATATTTTATATATTATTACGTATGGTCTAGTATTTATTAACTATTTCCAAGGTTCAGACGGCTATGGTATATGCACCGACTACTTTGGAATAACCAAAGTACCAAAAATTGTTCAGAGTTCTTTGGGTATAGTACTATTAGATTCTCTCTCTTGACGTGATATTGTTGAAGATGGATTCTCATAATAACTAGAGTTGTTATTATTAGATTCTGTGTCTGACTGTGTAGCATGCATATTTTGTCAATGCTTTGCAGGCATATAGGTCATGGTCCTAAGGACCTTCACTTCTCTGGCAAGAAAGCCCATTGCAAATTCTTTGCTTCAAAATACTTTGTATCGTTCTCCTGTGGAACTGGTTCAGATAGAGAAAAGAGCAGATACATCGGTGTAAGGCTTTCTGTAATTTTAAATTATTATACTGCTTACTAGTTTTCATTAGTGTTCTCTTTTACTGCTATAATTAATAGCACTGTATACTGCCATTCTTGCGGGGGTATTATATATCCCTTGTTAACGTAATTCTCATATTTCCTTCATAAAAAAATATAATATAAAATCTCAGCTATTATTATTGTATAGATATAATCAGGATATATCTGAGAAGATTATCGTTTGCCATTCTTGGTTTATCATCTTACCATGGCAACAGTATGGTGTCAGTAATAACCATAGAAGAAGACGTATAGCACATAGATAATCGCACTTACAGTAGCTGGAGGTTGAGGTCTTAATACTTGCTATTGCTGTGTTGATCCACTGGAAACGGTTTTTGTATACGATAACCCTTGAAAATTACGGCTATCATTTTCCCGTGATTTTCACATTCACAGGATTTAGCTATTAAATTGATTTTCCCTTTCCTGCGTTTCCTGCAATAAGTGTCTGAAAACCAGATGCTTGTCTCTTTCTTCTTTCATTTCTTTTGCTTTTCCTTTTCCTTTATATTTTATTCAGACATGGTCATCCTAAAAACAATTCTTTATTCTTATATTCAGCTCTTGTACTAAATATGATTTCGTGTATGTTTACAGATAATTGTGCTTAACTCAGGTCTAATTTAAATGTTATTTAAGAATCGTTCATAGATAGTTTTTGTCAGACGTTTCTCCAGAACTGTAACTCTACACAATAGAGTGCTACAGAAAATTTATGTCTTTTTCTGTATATTACTCCGACTGGCTTAGATATAATTAGGGGCACAATACATAGTCCTGTTATCCCAATTTCAAGGATATTAAACTTTTAATTACCAACTTTAATTGCTAATAAGGTACCAGATGTTTTCACTAATAGCAATTCCAAGAGTAATAGTTCCTGGATGGTAGTTATTGAAAGAACTAAAAATCATATGTCTACCAAGCTTTATAATTGCATATTGCATTTGCAATCATTTTCGAGCTGCGCAATTCTTCTGCATTAAACAATTTTTATGTATATATATTTAACTGATTGATAACCTACTATATGATACTACTGATAGCGGACTATGTTTGCTAGCTATGCATACGGTACGTATCTACTGCAAATATATTGTCTCAGTTGTTTTGCAAAGTTTATAGTCGGCAAGAGAGCGCTACGGAGGTGGTGAGCAGTTGTTGCATGTAATGTGTGAATCTCGATAAGCACAGGAGCTTAATGACTTCGAACGCTTTCCGTTGGAATGAAATTTAATTAGACGAGGCTCGCCGATGCACCGTGACCTAGATACAGAAGGTATTCGTTTTGCTCGAAGTTTTCCATTTATTCGATCAATTTGCGGGAAGTGTGCATTTAACTCGATTCTGTATTCAGAGAATCTCATCAAATGACGTTTAGTGATCCACGTTCTTGCGATGGAGAGTAGTCTCTAATCTCGACGTGGCGTTGTAAATATTTATGCAAAACCTCTGATTTCGAATACTTTGGTACACAATAGCCGCATTCATTTCTCTTTTATCCTATGCCTCACGTTGATAATAACAACGTAGTTAAGTGCAGCTTCATAGATTGCCAACCAACTAGAAGTATTAAAAATATGCTCTTTAAGGGGATTTTGGGATTATCCACTATTCTTATTACTCGCCTAGTAATAAATTGGGCTGATGCTACCATGTTCCATAATTTTTCTTTTACTAATTAATATTTATTATTAGCTGAGTTGTATCAGGTTCTAAATATGCCTAGTAGCTACTAAAGCTTAAAAGTAAATACCTCATTACGTAATAAGATGTTGTGATGATATTTTTGTCGAACTGTTATACTTTCCTTTTAGAGTCGCATCTACAATTCTAGTTTAAAGGGGCACAACTATACTAGGGATAACTATATACCCTAGGATAAGTGAGGTGAACGGTACAAACAACTATACCTGGAAAAATGACAACTTCAAATGAATAATAATTACTGGCTAACCAATAAAGTCTTTTTTCTGCTAACTAAAATCTAACACTTACCCTTAACTAACATAGATACGCCAATGCCAAATATGAAACCCATTTTCCGTATCATGTCACGTTTATTTTCTACGGCATTTCTGGTTTGCCGAAATTCGGTCTTATGAAGCAATATGTTAAAGCCCTAGATTTACAAGGGGACTGTTTCAAATACATATGTCAAAAGTTTCCGCTAAGTTACAAAAAAAGTCAATGCTGGGGTCTTCAAATTAGAACTTTAATAACAGATCCAAATTTCATCAACTCTCATTCACTATGGTCACTATGGAACAAAAAAGTCTTTAATTACAAAGATCTAGTAAAATTAATGGTTAAAGGATGTTACTGCCTAGGTTGTAATATGCCTTTCATAAAGCTTCATTTCCTTCATAGTGATCTTGGTAGGTTTCATGAAAATTTAGGTGGTGTAAGCGATGAACAAAGCGAGAGATTTTAGCAAGATTTAAAAACTATGGAGACTCGGTACCCAGAAGAATGGGATTCTCATATGATGGCCGATTACTGTTGGAATGTTCGAAGGGACTGCCACACCAAAATATACAGCAGAAACTGCAGCAAATGAACACTTAATTCCCTCATTGTTGCTTGTGTTATTAAAATAAATGCCTGTACTATACTCGCGACTAATATTGTATTTAAATAAACAAATGAATGATTAAAATTTTATATTCGTTTTATATCTTATCAATTGTTAAGTAGCAACTTCAAAGAGTGTAATATGTAAAAAAGTTAAATTTTGACGTGATACGAAAAAAAACTAATGATTTTCGGATTCAGCACACCGAAATTAGTAAAAAACAAGTTTCATATAGACGTCTGCAAAAATTGTGTTGGGTACTATAATTATTATAATTTATTTGTCCAACCTAGACACCATTTACAGGACAAAATAAATTAGATACTTATATGTATCAAACAAGAGACACAAAGAAATTCCACCTCTAAAAATAAGAGAACTCAAGTTATTTAGCTACCAACAACTATCCACTATACTATAACTACCTAGTACGGCGAGAATAATGTTAGTTATGTTATTATTATTAGCTACACTGGTACAATTTAAACACATTTTGTATAGTCAAGATTGTAACGTTAGGTGTGTTTCTACAAGAACAACAGGAAATGTGATAACCACGTGCTGAATTTCGAGGTTATGCATAAAGTATTGAAAATTTTCGAAGTTGAACTAAAAAAATTGAGACGATGGCAGCGTGCTTAAATTGATAACTTGTGGGGAATAGAATAGAGGGACACAAATAATAACTAGACAGAGCATTATAACGGTTTAAGTCGTAGAATTCCATCAAATACCAAATATTATCAATGACACCACCTATTATAATGAGATATTTGCAAATAAAGGTACAAAATAATAGAATATAAGCGTATAACGTCAGATATTAATTTGAAAGAGTCAGAAATTTTCGATTTTATTATGAAAAGCTGAGTGAAACGTATCTAAATATTTTATTAGCTTGCATTACCGCTTAATATCTTAAAATGGAAAATTACTTCTCTCATCCAAATCTTAGTTTATTTTATTGTCAATTTCAATGAAATCACGTTGTTTTTACGTTACATCTTCCTTTCAGATAGTATTTGTTGGAAACTTGTTTTTTAATATTCAATTTAAGAATATTGCTTTTACTTTATAGCTGCTGCACGTTTCAAAACATTTTCTTTAAAATCTTTATATGTAATCGTATGGTTACCTTTTTTATATTAAAATCGTTGAGTATGCTACAATAAGTATCTATTGCTCAAGTGTGATAGCATCTTTTCTGTTCGTAGTGTGAATCCCAGTGAACTTCTGTCAAGGTTCAGTGTCATTTTGATTGAAAATAAAAATAATGCAATTAGTGTCATGTTAAATGAAACTTTCAACAGCTTTGAGGGTTGCTACTCCTTTCTTCAATGCCGACATTTAAATACATATATTAAACTGTAATATAATTTTTCACAACAGTGACAAATTTACTTATATCTCTTAATAATTATTTCAGTATAATCCCGGTGTAGGTTGTTGTTCAGTTCGAACTACATATATTTTTTATAACGTCCTGTTTATTATTTTTTTTCAAAGTTATCTGCTTTAGGAGAAAATTGCAACTTTATATAGTTTATTGATTTGTATCCTGTAATTGCAATAATTTTATGTTTTGCTTGGAAAATAAATCATTATATTGGGGAATAATGCTGTTTGTCTAATATGTAAATCGGACTCAAGTAATATGGTGTTACTGATCCCGAACATACGAGTAGTTCTTCTACGTTTCTATTGTATATAAGATATACTTTCTTTTATTGTATGCCATGTATGCGTCACAAGTATAAAAAAATACTTAAACTTAACACCATGCAAATTAATAATTTATTCGAAACGCAACGTTTCGAGAGCACATGGACAACCGAGTTATATAGTCTGAATTGTAAACATACATATATCAGCATTTAATATTCAGTCCTTACAATCGCTGAGAGAATACACTAAAATTATTTTGGCAACGTCGTCCTGAAGAATTCATTCTAACAAGGTTAGTGAGGAATATTACTTAGATAAACGTAATACATGCAATGACGTGAAATTGTGAAATATTCTGCTTCTGAAAAATAGAATCAATATGGGAAAACTAATTACTTTAATCGAAGTCATCAAAAAATCTTTAACAATACAAAAGTGTAATTCTCTTCTCCAGTATTACTTATGAGTGGAGACCAGATTATATGCAAAGTGCAAATCTTTTATTTCATTTATTTATTATATTATACGTATATTTGTAGATGTCTTACATTAATTAAAGTTAATTGACGCTAATTAACTTTAATCAGTGTAATACATGTACATATAGACGTAAAATATAATAAATAGATAAAATAAAAGATTTGCACTTTGCATATAATCCGGTCTCTACTTATGAGATATCGTTGCTACATAGAAGATTAAGGATATACATTTTCCAACAACATGTTTAGTCCTGCATTTGAGCTCGAACAGTTAATACAGAATCCGTGAAAATACCAAAGGCCTTACCCCAAAGTTCAATATCAAAGTTAAATTTGAAATTAGACCACCAAAGGCAATTAATCTGAATTTGAACGCTTCTCGTGTGATATTCTCAGTGGTTGCCTCGAAACGTATGTACGTACGTGTACGAGACAAAGACGTAGGAAATCGAGCCACGATTTGAGTATCGACCTCTATAACCGGATTCCTTTGAAGGATTAAACAACCAATTACACCAGGCTTCCGTTAATTATTAAATCTAGACGGCCAGGTGTCGCTTGTAACTCGATCCAGAACGATCGTTCAATACATGCCGTCCACAGCTTACTAAGCGTTTACTCGCGATGAACGTTTTGTTAATGGATCGCTGACGTATTGTATTAATTTTGTTTTCTCAATTCTGCTTCCTCTCATGGAGATACAATAGACGCGGAATACGACGGTATCTACCTTCTTGTAGCAGATATATTATTGAGGGGTGGAAATGGCTCGTTTTGGGATAAATTTCGTTATTTTTATTGGGAAAAGAAAATTTTGATGAATCTGTTCAACAAATACCTTTATTTACTATCTTTTCGTCAAGACTAGCGAAAACTATTTACTAATCAGTTTAGTAGCTAATATGTATTAAATATAATACTTTTATATATAGCTATGGGTATGAGTTTCTGCGTTTTATATACAAAATTTTTGGACAAATTTTCCGCATATTTGGTGAATTTCCACGCATAAAGTTCTAGGAAAATTCCTTCTTTTTCAACGAAATACGTGAATTCCAGTCATTCCGTCGCAAATTTTGTCTTCATTTTAATACTACAAAATAATCGTGTGCGGTTGATCTTCTACCTCCGACTCGGTCTTTGATCTTTATTTAATTTGCGTTGGAATGGAAAGTGCCTGGAATAAACGTAGGTTGTTTCGTAAAATTGTTGGAAGGATATAAAAATGTAATTTTCTACACATAGAATAAAGGTATTTCCTAAATACAAAAAATAATAAATAATAGAGAATTTTACGCTGTCGTACAATATCAGGAATATGCATATCCGTTAATGTCAAGTATCTTTTGAAACTTCAAGTGAGTTGTGTATTATATTTCTAATCTTATACTTTCTTTTGTATATACTCCATTTGGTAAGATTGATAGGGATGGAGAGTATTATTTTTATTTCAATTAAGGATATGCAAGAGGATTACAAAATGATATTTAAGTATGCTTTATTAATCACATTTACAAAAAGAATTGGAAAATATTATGTATCTACTAATTAATTGGAGCAGTCTATATTTATTTCTTTAAATTAACTTCGCATAGTTAAGTTACCAAACGTTGAACTAACAAGGGCACACTGGCGACCCGAAAATTCGGATTTTGATAAAACTTTAGGAACTGAAAGAGAACCTTCCTATAGGAACAACACGCTCTTTTAGCGGTTGAATCTACCATTTCTGGACATAGCGCCAACCCGCCCCTAAAAAGTTGTACGATTTTTTAATTTGTATAATAACTCGGAAACTAAAATAGATACAAATTCTTACATGAAATATAATTTGAAGTATATCACATAGTTTTAGGGTAATGCAAACTACTTTCGGAAAAATAATTGGTTGAGGACTGAGTACTTTATACCACCTACTTTTGTTACAATACCCAACAATAGGTATTGTCCTCTAGGCATTTTTTCGATGTAAGTTTGTTACAATTTATTTTTTATTTATGAAAGGTGGTTTTATTTAAGAAAATTTTCTGAAGAGCAAAGTTAGACTGTGAAACATTAATGATGTTGATGTTAATAAATAATAAACTTTCTTGATGTATACAAATAATTATCTTTCTAAATAAATTTCATAAAACAATAGTTATTCACTATTTCGATAATATTTTAAAGAAATAATTATAATTAATTCGTAATTTGACTTATGGCGTTTAATTAGAAGTACGTACTCTAGATATTAAAAAACTAAAGATGCCCACATTCTTGTTGTAGAACGTAGATTATTATAGTAATGCAGAAATAAGGTGACCATTTCAAATAGTATATTAGAATATTTCGTTAAGTGCGAATTAACGGCTTGGCACAATGGCAGCAATTAGTATAGCTAATGTGTTGAATAGGTTACTTGCGACATTTCAAGTAGCCAACGTAGCAGTAATTGCTATGAAGAAGACAGTTCCGAAAATATTGCATATGTTACTGAAGGAGGAGGCAATGTTATTCACCCAGATTACAAAATTAAAGCTGTTGAATACAGCACAGGTCGTAAAACCAAGCGACACTATATCGCAAATGCGAAAAAGAGTGTCAAGAAGCTGAATTCCTTATATGTTATACGAGGTGTGTCCCAGAAGTAATGAGAATAATTAGTTTTAAAGTGTTTAATTGAATGTATCTAAAATTTAATATTGTCTCCTTCAAAATATGCTCCTTTGGAATGCACACAGCATCTCCAACGTGTTTTCCATTCATGATAACTGGAAATTAACTAGAAGTCTTGTTTCGCTAGGCTGCTTAAAATCTACGTCGTGACTCTTTGGATCTTGTTTGCGAAATCGATTACTAAGAATATAACAGATAGTTTATATAGAAACGTCTTTTTTCAGTCATGAATAAAATAATACGGATATTTTACAAGATAGTAACAGTCTAAAAGAAAAATCATTTCGCACTCTACTGTAGTCTAGTATTTTAGTTTCAACGTATGTAACCAAGTATTTACATACATTACTGTGTTTTAAACTTACATGAACGTTTAACGTGATTCTTATGGGAGAATTTAAATGTTGCACTTGTGATGTAGAAAAATTACAAAAATATTCAATTTTACTGAAGCTTAATTGCAGTAATATTTACAAAAAGTAGAGGTTAATATGTTAAAAGCGCTTGCCATCTTCATGACGTGTACTGAAATAGAATACTAAACAACTCTGGGCAATCATATTCCAGTTCCTCTTGCCAATAATTTGTAAATCTTAAAGCGTCTTCGGTAACACCACGTATTCCGAGCGGTGTTCATTAAGATTACCACGTAGGAAATTGCCTCATCATTCCGTTTTCTCTATAACTCATGAGACCAATTGTCCACGTTGTTAGCTTTACGTAGACGGACATATTTATTATGTATTTACATCATTGTCCATAAAAATGCGTTGTTCTCAAACTAGTGCTGTATCTAAAAGGAAAATGAGTCATTCTGAGAATTGTGGGTTATTGAGTGCAATGATTTTATACCAAATCACAATACGTCTATTATATGGATGCAATCCAAATCTAAATTTATCATTGAATAATACTCCATTCATTATGGTCTCAAATGATATGCTTATGGATTCTTTTATGCTCTGCAATAAATGGAATAGGAGCTGTACAGGGTTTATACACAGATACCAGAATTTCGGTAAATATAAGCGGAAGATTAACTAATAAAATATCAACAACGGAGCTAAACAAGGCTGCTGCGTGTCGCCAACATTATTTAACATATACATTGACGCTATTATAAAGAAATGGAAAACGAAATGCTCTGAAGGAATACGTTTAGCCCACAGAACACCACCCTAAACTCTATATGCACATGACTTAGTATTCCTAACAGAAATAGAGTATGATCTACAGAAATGAATATATGCGTTACAAAAAATTTGCCAGAACTATGAAATGAAAATATCGACAATTAAAACCAATACCAAGGCTTTCCTGTGTAAATATACAATTAGAACAAAAACAGTCATAGACGATACTATACTGGAACGGGCGAAACACTTTAAATATTTAGGCTGCGATGTATCTTATGATTGAAAATACAAGGACATAGAAGAAACACTAAATAAATTCACACATATCTATAGTACGTTAAAAAACAGAACAAGAAAGGATACATAAATAAAATTTTTGAAGACGAGAGCAGTGCCAACTCTCCTATATGGTAGTAAAATATAGACAACAATGGAAAAACAAGAAAGCAAGATACAGACACAAGGAATGAACTCACCTTGAAGCTGGGTTGCATTAAAGGTGCGATTTTTACGTGATAATTGCAAAGAGTATCAGTCATCTCTTGATGTTGGCTGACTTTATCATTGACTTCTTGTGTTCAATTTCTTATCCAAAAAGGTTGACACTAATTTATAATATATTCTTATTACCAATTACGTAAAATACTCGTTAATTGTTTCGAGCAATGTACAATAGATACTGATGTTATATCACTTGATCAAAAAAAAATCGTATTGGTATTCTAATTAGTGCTCTAATTAGAATTCAGAATTCTTTTTTCCACTTAGAGGGCGTTTCCTCTCGTTCGGTGACCCGATCACGCTCCTCACTAGTTCAAAAAATTGTCGGAAATCTGTCATCCTACAGCGAGCCTACCAATAGTTTTATTGTGAATGTCCCTAATTAAAAATAAGATAATGATTTTCATTAGCATACCAGTCACATCTTATAGTATGGGTAATCTTAGAGAGTTACATGTATACACGTATTTATTTCAACGTCTTTCTAACTCCATTTCCTAGTGAAGTAATTTAATAAGCAGTCAGATCTACGTCAAAACAAATTCGCATGTTTCGTAAATACAAATGCATTACCACTTGGTCGATATGCAATTAAACGAGGCGTTGTCTTTGAAAATACATTCCAATACCTATTAGCTGTTGTGGAAATAAAGATATTAATTAACATGTGTACGACTATTACGCTAATTAAATACATGCATGTACGTGTAGGTATGCCTGTAGTCTGTAGTCGCGCGTGTATTCGCGTTTAACCCGCGAATAACACGGATTCTTGAGCGAAATCATCCAAACGGAAAATTAATTAATATCATTGGTGTTGCGTCTGCATATGCCAGTTTGTTTCTGTATCTTTCTCCATATACAGTTAATGGCTTCGTGTAGTTACATGCACAAATAAATCCGCATTAATTACAAGTGTCATTAAATTTCCACCATTTTTCCTTTTATACTTGCGCCATCTGATTTATGTAAGCATTCGGTTTTATCTAACTTAGTGCTTTTCCTACGGTTCAGTAGCCTTATCTCTAATTGCGAAGCGTCTCTTAAAACGTCGACTGATAAATGTAAATTAATACATTACAGCTTTTTTCATCTAAATTATCAGAAGTAATACTTTATGATTAAGCAGCAGATGTATCTATTTAGCATATGATATAGGCTACAGTTTACGCAACCATAGATTGTATCTTCATATGTAGTTGCTAAAAATATTAGTTTTACAAGGGAAAATTATTTTTTATAAAGATTTCCTTCTGGACAATTTTCCAACTGAGGTTAGATAATGTGTTCATAAGCTTCAAACGAAAATTACCATTATTTTTAGCCTTAATAATAATCTGAATCCTTAAAATGCAATGTTTTTATAATATTACGACAAACGGTTTGTAAAGCCAATGTCAGGTTCTGTTGCTTTGAAGAATCGTGGTGGCATACAATTCCTCGGTAAATATTTTATTTGAAGGATTAATGCCTTTCCCAAAAGCATAAAATGCTTCGAAAACAATTGCATTTCCCCCATGTAGATAAAAGAGTGAGCTGGGAAGTCAGTTTTCCTTCGAAGTCGCTACAATGCGTCGGAAAATCAATGTTTATAAAAATGTAAAGTATTATTACTTATTGGCTTTGTGAAATAAAAATCTATAGGATATATTTAAAATAGAAATTATTTCCCAGAATAACAATTGCGGCGTCTTAAGAGAATGTAAAAAGCTCAGCTTCGTTATATCTATATCTATTGTTTGAAATATGCGTGCATTTGTATTGAACCTCCGACGAAGTTTCTCTTATTATCAAAGAAGCATATTTATGCATACTTACTAAGAATATGAGGCATTTGGTAACTACTTACAATTTTAAGATGTTTCTCTAACAAATTGAAAATATATCTACCTTTAAAGCTTCTCATCTTTGACGGAGCTTATGTTTGCATGTAGGTCTTAGGGAACCATCAAATCCTATTTTAGAAGCTTCAAGTTTGGTAATGAAACAGTAGTACAATAACCAAAACTAAATATCTAACAATTACCCAGATGTTCCTGTTATATGATTTGTTTGCTGTACTATTATTAATGTGTATTGCCCCTTTCTGATGCCCTTACATAATCCTGATTTAAGACAGACGAATTGCGTAAGTTTCGACGTACTATTCTCAATCAGTTTGTCTGTAAGTTTTAAATCTAATGAAATTTGGAGATTTATATATTTGAGAGCTTTTATATTCAACTATTAAACGTAATTGTCTATAGATTCCATGGTATCGATAGTACGCTATATTCATTTACCCCATTGTATTGTATATGATGTACTGTCCTTACTTTTGCTTTCTGTTACTAGACATCGCTCAAAATTGTTAAGAAAACTGTTTTAGCTGTATCTGTATAGAATATAAAAAAGAACGCATTGAAGATAGTGCAATAGTTCTTTTAGAAATACACTCAGTGATGAAAATCTCAAATTACCTTTCTGAAAATGGCCATAGGCTGACAATAGGCAATAGAATTTGTAGGCAAAGAAGTTCGGTCGTTGAAACCAAAGGTCCGTACACTTGAAAATAGAGGTAAAGGAAAGCAATTGGATTTGTATTTTTAGTTTGGCAGGAATTTCCTCGTATACAGAAATTTGTACAGATTGTCCAAAATTTACGAAAAAATTGGATATAATGTAGAATAAATAAATAATTTTAGTTCGTATTTTCGCTAAATTTTGACCTTTTGTGAAACATTTCTAAACTACCTCGCTCCATTTAAAATTGACAACGGAGAACGTTGAGATTAGGAATTGTTTTCTCTCATACTAATGCAAGTCTCTACGTGGCTGAACGTACTACGGAAGAATTCATAAACACTGATGTGAGGTTTTGGTTTCTCCATTATAGTTCTGATATCGTGCTTAGTAACTGCCACCTCTTCTGAAATCTCAAAAATTGGCTTACGTCTAAATGATTTGAAGAATGTGAGGAATTAAAAATCTCAGTGCAAAACTAGCTAAAATCGCAGTTGGTAGAATTTTAGGCAGAAGCTTTGAAGAAGCATGGTTCGCGATAAGAAAGTGTTTCCAACAGTATGGTAGAGAAATAAAGTAAATATGTAAATCATTGAAATCATTAATAAATTTTCTTTTTCAGTTCAGTTTCATTTTGATCGACCCTTAATTTTGAATTGCACATCATGCATATATCTATATATTTCATCTTTCATCAGATTTTCTGTATTTTTGTTACTTCCATAACCCATATTGTAGAAACCTTGAGGAAGCACGTAACAGGTGCTCAATGGTGGTTTATAAAAAGGAGAAAAACATTAGAACAGGCCCTTTTGTTCAGGTAACTCACAATTAACAAAGAAATATATACATACTGCTTCGTACACGTTTAACAAAATGAAGTTCTTCATTCTCTCATTTAACTGACTTTTTATCCTTTACATTTTCTTCGATATAGAAGCCATTTTCGATATCAAAAGGTCTCAGGTGGAAAGAAAATCTATTCCGTCATTAAAAATGCTGCTAATGTAAAACTACGATAATCAAATGAGAATTAAATTCGTAATTATTGGATCGTTTAGATAGCCCTTCGAACAGTTGTACACCATTGTAAAGCTATAGTAACTAAATCGAACATTAAATTGAATGTAAATGCTTATCTTGGAATATGCCTATAAATTATAGTGCGAGATATTACGCCGTACCAATTTATACGATGAAATTTCGATTCGACCTGATAATAACGTGCGATGTAAACGCGGCTAAGTGATAATTGGTACTCTTACCGAGGAAATGTGTTGAAATGCCGAACAAACGATCTAATGAATTTAATTTGGAGGCAGCTAGATACAACTTCAGCCAATAGCACTGCTTTTGTCGCAGTGCACTTACAATTAGTCTGGGGAACAGTTAAAGAATTTTTAGAAGGAAATGAAATTGGTATTTTTGTGGGTGAGTTACACAAAATTAGTTGGATTCTCACAAGTATCAACACAAAGGCATTACTACAACTTTGCGCTAGGTGTAATTTAATTAATTATATCATGTGTTTCCACACGAAGTAGGCTGAAACAATTTATGTCTCCTACATACCATTGCTTTATATAAATATATATAGTATATAAAATAAATAATATATAAATAAAATAAAATATAAATCTTTGAAACTTTTCGGATATAGAATAGATTAGTACTATGATCATTATGCCCTATCCAGATATACATATCAGTACGCAGAAAAGATCGGGATACACATTTCTGTTGATTATAAAAATAGATACAAAGCAAAAGACTCAAAACACGGAAAAATTAAATAACGCGGAAAGGGAAATGATAGTAAATAAAGAGAAAGTTTGCGATGTCGCTAAATGAAAAAAGAGTAAATTAATTTAAATCACTAAGTTGCTGTTTACTCTTGCATATGCACTTGAGTTGTGTTAAATAAAATATTCTTTTTTCCATTTTGTGTTATTTTATCTTGTTAAAACAGAGTAGATGGTGATAGTAAGGACAGCCAGTGGCCTAATGAGCTCCTATTAATACATGGTTTTTTCTACCTAATAAGTGAAAATATTTCGACAAAAAATGAAAGCCATATCTAGAATTCGGTAGTAAACGATTACCAGCGAAAGATTTGGCCAAGAAGCTATAGATAATACTAAGACACCAAGTACAAGCATGTTACTAGACATCAAAAGCACTTACCGACATTGACTGATTCTGAGTAGTTAAGTAGGATGTGTATATAGAACTAGAGGGAGTATACAAATCAATTCAAATGTGTAAAAACCATGATCAATAATACAAGGAGACAATAAGACAGTTATTGAAAATAATGTTAAATTAAAAACTTGAATATGATATTCATTGTATAGAAATACCTTAATCAGTAAGGAGCAAAATGCAAACTTGATTGACGATGCGTGAAGTTATAAAAGTTGCTCCAATTTGTGCTTACCATTTAAATCCAAAATAGAGCACACAAATTATTTAAAATATTGGATGCTCAGAAAAATCCAGAGTCAAATAGATTTTGGGCAAAAAGTCGTATGTCCTAACTTAAGTTGACTTGCGTCAAATTTCAAATGGCAAATGTTGTCTGTCAATAATTGTCAAAATCTGATACCTAAAATAGTAGTGCGTATTTTTGAATTTTAATAACACACACAAAGCATTCATATTATATATTATAGTATAATATGAATAGATATAATAGTGGAAGTCCTCTGTTCACGGTTGTTTAGGCGAATTTCGAGATTAATTTTACAACCTTTTTTTCGATCACATGTAATACTTTTTGGAATACACTAAATGGAATTGTTCCAATTTTTTGACAAACCTACCGTGTGGGATAACAAGAGGGAAGAAAACCAAAGGTCCGCACAGAAAAATTGATTAATAATGTTACGAAGTCTGGGTCAGATTGGACAGTCAGTAGTTTCTTATCATATAATTTTAAAAGAAGATTTACAATTGCATCCATATCGTATAACATCAAGAAATTTTGGATATTGATTATCCGTAATGAGTAGTGTTTTGTGAATGGTTTTCAAATAATTTGAATGATGTACTAACACACTAGCACATATGACCCCAAATTTCCATGGACTACTTTGACTCTCAGTTTTTCTGAATATCTGTCGAAACAATATTTTTATTTCAAATGCTAGTATGAAAGTTGCGGCTTAATAATAACATATAAAATCTTGCAAGCGACCTCCTGCTATTGTGCGGCAAGCTTCCATCCTTTTATCAAAATTTCCAATAAGATTTTGGGCTCAATTTAATTTTCCTAACTAAAGTAATTTCTAAGCAGATTAGAAAATGCATATCTATACAGACTTTAGGAAGATCTTTAATGATACTAATAATAATGCTTTATTGGTCAATAAATAAAAAAACATTCAATTACAAGGCAAAATTTAATGAATAATGTATACCTGTAAAAGTAAACATAAAACTAAGAAGAAAAAAGAGGTAGATCAAGCTATTACGAACTTATAACTAACTATATCGTACTATGACTATCTACAGCCGCATCCAAATAGCTTTAATTTAACTTATAGCAAAAAAAATCACCAGTGGTTAAAAATGAAAAACAATTCTGCTATGTATAATGCATCTACGGTTTACATATTGCCAGAAGTGATGGTAAGCAGCAGGTATGTGTATCTAACTCACGAAGCTCCATAGAGTTAAAACTGCTACACATTCTGTATATTGGGAACCTGATGGCGATATTTGTTCTAGATGCGAGACAATAAAATATATTTGTCTGTCCAGACCCTAAACGTGGTACAATGAAATTGATCTGACTCAACAATTCGGGGACATTAAGACCATTATTAAATAAGGTAAATAGGAATTTGCACTCAGCTTATTTTCGACGTAGTCCTAAGCAATCAATATTGAATATCTCTAACGGGATATTGTGACTAAATCTTTGTAAGTATTACACCTTTTAAAGTATAAGAACTTTAAACACCTTCTCTGAATCTATTCCAAAAGATGCATCTGATAAATGTATATAGGTGACCAGACCAAGGATTCATACTCCAGTCGAGACAGAACAAAATACGAACGAAATAAAGAGGAAGAACTACTGTTGTAGAAGAAAATGGTCGTGCAACTCGTATAATGAATCCCAACATAGTCAACACCGATGCACAGATACTGAATATATGCTCTGTAAGGGTCAGTCTTGAATCGAGGACGACACCCAAATCTCTCATAGAGCTCTCTCTCGGCAAAGGACATCCAGCCAAATGATAAGTGTAGATAATTGGAGTCGTCTTATGAGTATAGACGACATTTTTGCATTTGTTCATATTAACTGTTAGATTATTGTTGATACACCACGTATGGAATATATTCGGTTGGTTTTGAAAATAATTGCAAGCCTAAGAATTATTAATTGTTGTATATAATTTTAAGTCGTCTGGGTATAACTTTGGACAGCTCAATTGATAACGTAAATCATTTATTTTAGGAACAAAAGTGGAGCCAAGTTACTTCCCTGAGGGACTCCAGAGGTTGGCGTGAAGTGATTAGACTCGAATTCCATATATATCACAAACAAATAAAAGATATGTTACATACTGTTATATTAAAAGTGGTGCCCTACAAGAACAAAAGGAGGACCTGTCTTTCAAACATTTTTCAATTAATTTATCCAAAAATTTATAGGAATTTTATTAGTGACTATAGAAAGAATTATCTTAAGACCCTGTATATATCTAGCTTAATTAAAACACTATTAAACTTATCCCATTCTACTTCCAAAGAAAATCTCCGTTTGCATATATAACCACCTGGGAATCTAGGCTTATCTTGATTTTTCAAATGAACACCGTATGTCAGGTAATAGGCCGTTCTAAGCTACACATTACCCATTCAGAGATAGATAGATAGCCAGTGTAATGGATAGTGCGAGGAAATAACGGATAGGGAGAAAAGCCAGCGCACAAGTCTCGGACCACACATACTGCTGTCGGCCCATTTCATATTGTTGCTAGCCGTTGTTGTTGTAATGTCGTCTTTGCGCCGACAGAGAGCGCTCGACTTTTACTAACCTATACCTTACTTTATTTGACGTGGAATCGTTTCGGACATCGATTTTATAGTCGCTTTTCGGTCAATGGTTGTTATTTTGTCGGAGTCATTTCCTTTCTTTATTTCTCTTCCTTTCTTTTTACTCGGTCGGTTTCTCGGAGAAGCAGGGAGAAAACCACTCGGAGCGGTATTATCATTGAAATTTTATTGTGCCTTTTAAGAGGTTTTAAGTTCCCGTTGGTCCACTCGAATTTGTTAGAGATATGATGGATCTCGTCTAGTGGAAATGAATTTTTCGATCGAATTCTTGAAAGGAAACAGTAAATATTTTTAGAAAAGTTAAGCGGGAATGGATAGTCTTTTCTATAGATTCAAAAGGAAGACACTGATAAATTTCTCGTTGATTTTAAAGCTCTAAATGGATTTTGTTGTTAAGCAAGTATACATACCATATATATTTCTTGTTTCATTCATCCTGCAATTAAGTTAGGATACATCAGACTGAAGATAGGGGTGTACACTAATAACAAATCTCTACAATAAGCAGATGTGAATGAAAAAACATATTTGCAGTGTATGGTGGCGGTTTTAATTAATGCCTTCTCCGTATCACGGAGCGAATATCAACACTACTTTCCCTGTGATGCCGCAGACAGTTCGGCTTCTATCGATTACTGCAGGTATAAATCTTATTTAGAGAACATATATAAAAGGTTATCATCGTTTACATATACTACCGGTCAAAACTATTTGCCCACCCAAGAAATAATCCATAAATAACCAAAGTACTATCTGGATAAAGAGGTTGTAATGTTACATTTAATAAAGTATGTTTAAAATAATGAAATTGATAATACCTAAAATATGGGAAAAATGAAAGGAAAGTGGGACTAATCTCACAGTATCTCAAACAATTTAATTAATAAATGGCTATCGGTTTCGTGCACATTTTCATATCATCAGGCCAGGGCATTCCAGAAAAGGATTCTATGGTCCATTTCAAAACAGATGCAGCATCTCAACCAACCTTTTTATTAAATATACAAATTTAAAATTGTATAAGGACGTACATATTAAATTAAAATTTCTTATGTACTTGGCATACAGGGAAAGTGGTTTTGATATACCCTCCGTCATAGGGGAAGACATTAATTAAGACCACCATATATACAAGTATGAAGACTACCGGATCAGTACTCAATATATTTGATAACAATTAGTCGGAATCTGCAATATACTGAAATGAAATAAGTGTAATGTCCCTAAACTATTTCTTATTACTGTTATTTTTATTAATGAATTTATGTGTTCGTTATGCATTTTATTGTATTTTATTATTATATACCATTATTTATCACTGTTTATTATTTATATATTTTGTTTCAAACGTACTAATAACCGTTACTCATAATGTGAATGTATACCATTATTTATCACTGTTTATTATTTATATACTTTGTTAAAACGTACTAATAACCGTTACTCATAATGTGAATGTATATCATTATTTATCACTGTTTACTATTTACTTTGTTTCTATCCCTAATCGTTATTGTATATGCAATAAGTTATCCATGTTAAATACACTTCTTCTGTTTGTTTTTCTAAATAGTAGTTATTCATCGCATCGAATAGGTACTAAGAAAATTCTTATTATTTTCTATTTACGAATTCAAAGTTTAACATGGATAATACAAATCGATTTATATATAAACCTACACAATTCAGATGAAGAGTCAGTCTCTATACAGAGTTGTTAGACTTAAGACACTTTCGCTACAACTTGTTAAAATACATAAGTATTTTATATTAAACAATAGTTAGTAGAAGAAGTTGTTTTATTTCAACGGCGAGAACACTACATAAGTTTCAGAAATAAAGGCAGGATCGATTCACTTACATTTTATTTTAAAATAGAAAATTTGTGAAATACTTTTGTTACGTGCGAAAATATAGAACTGGATTATATTTGAAATGTAGAAATAGTTGCAAAATATGAATTAGGTGGGTTTCGGGAGTAGGAGTTTGAGGTTGAGTAAGTATGCCAATAATGAGGAAACAAATATCTGATATAGGTCTTAAATAAATAGGTTTACAATAACAAACAAATTGAAAAATATCTGACGGTCATTATTTTAGTGTAAATGTAATCAAAAGTTCAAATTAACGCTACAGAAGAGAAGTGCATTAGTAGATAATTAGTTATTTGAAAGAATGTAAATGTATTATTTATGGTTTTTATTTGCGTTTGTAAATGTTGACGACAGGATATTCACATTTTTCTTTAATTTTATGATGTAATTGTCTCTCTGAATGGGACTAATGTATCCCTACAATATTTACATTGTATGGTGCAAACTCTGTTCTCCTCTAACATGTTACCCCAAGGGTCCATTATTGTCACGACTACTAACAAACAGATATTCATATTTTGAATGTTTCTTTAACAGCACGTTGCGTATTGCATGTAATGAAGGTTTTATTTCTATTAATGGTGATATTAGATGTGAAGAGGCAAGAGGAGGAGTGAATTACGTATGGTGAATGGTGGATCTTTTTTAAAAAAGTAACTTTTCTAAATATTTTGTTACAAACGCTATGAATAAAATATGCATAAATACAGGAAGTGTAAGAACATTCTCGAAATGCGCCTAAAGTTTAGGGAATGCGTCTGTTAGTGACAATAAGTTTTGTAAGTAAATTGTTTTTATCTAAACAACATCATCAGTTTGAGTGGAGAGCTGCAGAGAACGTAATAATACTGCTTCTCTTTATTTGAAGAAATCAACATGCTATGCAATTTTATATATGTAAATTTTAGGTAGATGATAAATTGAAATGCAACTCCTCTGTTTATATAATATTGCAATGTTGCGTATTTTGTGTATAATGATGAAAAGATCAATATAGAAGAATGTTTTTCGTAAATCTTAAACATTCTTGTTCATTTCTACGCTATCCGTATTGCTGTTGATCTGAAAATAAAAAGTTTTAGAATCCTTCCATCCACAAACATACTAACATACTTTGTTTTAAAATATATTTATTGTAATATTTATTATTTGTTTATTAGTCGAAAGTGCATGATGATTTCCAATGTGATTTAGAACCATTTGAGCTAGAATTTCCGATAGGACTATATAATCTTGATTAATCCTGCTGTCACTTTGTATTGCTCAACATTTAGTAATTTTAGTTGATTATGCGTTCGGTTATTGTAGTGACGTTTGATTTTCATTTTATATAATTAAAAAAGATTAAAAGAGTCATATACCGAGTGCATTTAAACTAAGTAAAAGAAGTTGAAGTATTTACATGGATATTCTTTCTAATATTCAAAAACTTGATTTGACCTTTTAATTGAGAAAATGGTCTTGATTTGTTTCTTTGAAAACATCTAGCGTTGTTTTAAAAATAATGTGCAAAGGGTAAAAGACATATTTTATGTAGCATTCCTATCTTATGAAGTTCTAGAAAAGCAAATGGAATTGGTGTCAGTATATTGATGTGAAATTGTTCGTGTTAGATGGTTTGATTAACCTGATGTCACTATAAATATTTGTAACCTGTCTATTATTTATTTTTATAATGTTCTCTACAAAACATATGCAATACAAGTTCTAAATATCTACACGGCATAACTTACACGAAGGAAGCTTAATTAATAAAGTAGTGGGGTATTTTTCGCAGCCTTTCCATCTGATCCGAAACCGATAAATTGAAAAAAAATATTCGAAGTCAGACAAACACATACAATAATACATACCTATGCAGGGTTTGAATGAAACAACCCTTGTGTGAGATTTAGTTTGCCGTAGAATCTAGTCCCGAATTACTTTCAATAGTTGCATGATATACAAAGCTATATATCTCGAAAACTACAGAAGATTAATAGTGATACATGTGATAAGCTTGCAAAAAAGTCATTTGTATGACGTTTTCAGCTCCTCGCCCTTTTTCAATTGTTTTAGCACCCAATTAAAAGAAAGGAAAAATATCGGGAAATGCTAACACTTTTGTAATTTCTAGTAAGACAAAGAAATAAGAATATACATTGCGGATTTAAATGTGGCCCGTTTTAAGATATTCGTTCTCAGCATTCACTACGGTATGGAGAAAACCACAAAAAAGCCTCAACTCTGAGAAACAGCTCCAGGGTTCGAACCCGGAACTCTTGAGACTAATGGACTAATAAAAAATACCTACTATATATCAAGGCAATTAGTTCTAATATTTCTACCTGGTCAGAAAATAAATTTAAATATCTATTTCCTAATGTATTTTATTGTATTTACATATTCCTTTTTATTAATCCTCCTGATTGAAAAAGATTGCTGACGAAAACCTATTTAATATACGGACGAAATGGAGGATTTAATATACTTCACCAGTTGTAAATCTTGCTAATAGGATCTAGTAATCAAAGTCTTCTCGAATTGTACTGAATTGAATAGTCGTGTATTAAAATGCGACGGCGGAGAGAACAATCTAGACGCCGACGACCGTTCACAAATAGATCAAGGCGACTGAAACTTTATTTCGTTCTTCCTGTATGCTGCGAGAAAATTTTAAAAGAAAAATGTATTTTGTTTCCATCTCTTTTCAGAGAAAGTCGTTATGTATAATAAGCAATTATCACAGCCGACTAAGATTTAAATTGAACATTTTCAGTTCCATGCCGTTTCGAAACAAACTTTCCGGAATTATGCTCATCTAGCGACAGAACGCTAACAGTTTTGTCATCGTATATAATTGGGCGACAAATAGAGGCAATAAGACAAGCCGAAATATCCAAAGAAAGGAATCTCCCGTCTATTACACGGCCTTTCGCTCTCTTGATGAGTTTGTTATTATACAACTTGGTACCGGTATTTAGGAAGTTTTGATTGTGTTGCTGCAGAGGACATTATAAGTTATTCACAGCAACAGATAATGGGGTCTAATAGGTAATTAGTGTTGCTCGACATATTTACTTCTGCCTCCGTGAATTTATTTAGGGCCTCTTCCAAGGGATCCCTATCCAGTAGTGTCGTTTGCATATTAAATAAGTTGCTATTTATAATACGCTAAAATACCGTTAAGGCAACTTTGGAACACGCGTATAAACACTGGTTGCTTTAATTCGTTGTATACTCTTGGTTAAGAGAATTAAATTGTCGTTAAATGGGGAAATGTTACTGTAAAAACTGTCAAAGCCTGTCCTCCATATGGTACGTTTAATTGTGAGTCATTCCCAATGAAAGACCAAAGGAAGCTATAATACGATAAAGAGAATGGTATTGAGTATTTCAATTAGAGAGGGATCGCTTTATAACTACCGTTAATTCGTGATAATTATTTAGTTATTAACTCTACGCACAAGTTATATGCGCTATTATAATATATACAAGGACTTCATCTGTAATAGCTAAGGTTAAATACGGAACAACTGTTCATGAATTCCCCAATCGTAAGTACCGATTGATGAATTAGAAAATAAAAAATATCCATTAGTCGGTTAATCCTAAGTGAAGTTTACCGCTGAAAAGTTATTGTCTTTGAGTATAAATTGCCTCAAATGTTAGGTGTTTGAAAATGAGCCTCAAATGAAGATGAATAGACCTATTGGCTCAAGTTATTTTCTGTTAAATAAAACGTGCTTTAACAATAATAGCAGTAATACTTATTTTTGCCACATACGAAAGTCGTACGTGAAAGAAATATATTTGTTTATTAAAGTAAAGCTGTGTTTACAACATAATGTAATGGATATCATTTAGGTAAACGGTAGCAGGGCCTGATCTAGCTACTAAGCAGCTCCGGGCAAAAATAATGCCTGCCGCTCTTTACAATTAGTTAGTGCAACTTTTAAAGACATGTTTTCCGTCAGCCGCCCTCAATTTTGCCCTCCCTCATTTTTGATGCTCTGGGCATTTGCTCAGCTTGCCCCCCTCGAGATCAGACCCTGACGGTAAAGTAGAAAATTGCAATTAAGAAGTGAAATTAAGATAATTTCCGAAAAATAGTAGCTGTTTCGTAAAGGGAAGCAATGGAATGATTTTGAATAATCTAAAACTATACATAGAAATAGGAGTATAGTTAAAGCCAGCTAGAAAAACAATCGCACGTGTTTCGAGGTATTCAGCTCTCATCAGAGAAGTGTAGCTAGAGAGCAAGATGGGAAGCAACTTGGATTCAGAAGCATAAATTGATACTCGAGCAAGGAGACCGACTACCAATTTGCATCTTCAATCCGGAAAATACCTCGATCGAGGCACCATACATTATCGGCATCTGGTAGATATAAACAGTTATCAAGGCAGCTAGATAATAATATTAAAGGAATAATGAAGGTATAAATACACAGTACAAAAATATCATTATTGTCGAATCTCTCTCCAGAAAAGCAACTGCCGACACATGTTTTAGGGCACTTGACCCTTATCAGTACGATGTGGTCATGGATCAGGACTTCGAGGTGAAAGAACAATAGGATAAACACGGTCCAAGGGTAGTGTTTGCCACTGGTTTATTATTATCATTAATGCTATACATATGGCGATTGAATAAGATCAACATGCCATATACCAGGTCGCTGAAGCTTCCTAGAGCATTGGCATTTACATTTGTGTGGAAATAATTGGATCCTACGCACAAAATCAAAAACAAAGTTTTGCCAAACGTTTCAAAGGATCAAGAGATACAACCGAGGTCGTTGAAATTTGGTTATTTATGAAGAAATTTGGATTTACTCGCACAAGCTTGAAAGTAAACAACAATTAACCATGTGACTATTCCAAGGTGAACCAAATTCAACAAAAGTTTTTTACGTAACGGTACGAAGCAAAAGGTTGCTTGTCTTCATGGACATGTGGCTGTCGCAATTTTAGACAGTCGAAGAACCAAAAATGGGTTGCAAAGCTTTAAACAGTTAATTTTTTAATCACCTTTAGTAATTTACACTATAGTGGTTCTGTTTTCCCTTGAATTATTTGATATGTTCATGCATTACTCCACGGAATTCAAATTGGCATTTTGTGGGATGATTCTTTTTGTCTTCTTCCGTATTTGGGAGCTACATCGGTCATTTTTAGAGAATTTCGGAGTATTACTAGTTTTTTGCTTTTACTTTATGAATGGACATAAAAGTTTGTTGACAAAATATCTACTTTGTTTAGGTTCTTATCACTTTTAAAATGATTCTTATAGACAAATATAGCACGTCTTAGATTTGCTTCCTTATCATTACTCTTAGTACTTCATTAATAGACGTCAGTGTGTTAAAATTTTTGGGGATACTTTTCCTTGCTTTTGCTTTTTGGAAACATGGTTTGTGACAATTAGTATTTTCATCTGATCCATAGTTTTATAATCAATTGTTTTTCATACCATTCTACCATGACTTTTCTTATGTTTCCTTTTCAGTAGTTACTTCATCTGACTTATTTTCTTTCCCACAACAGTTATTTTTACGTACTATTACCAGTTTAATCTGTCATGTAGTACTAATTATAAAAGGACTGATTTTGAAAAATGTGATGTGACTTTATGCAGGGCACTGAGTTACACTATGTTTTGTTTATTAGGATTTAGCTCTCTTTGAACATCAGCAGCAGGGACTTGTCCCCTTCTTAACATTTGTACTTATCTTCTTTTGGACCCGTATCCTTCATTTGTATGAATAATCAAATAATTAATTAGTCTGCCAGAAAAAGTTAAATCGACAGTCTTTACGCTGGGTAGATTGTGATAGATTGTGTTCATGAGTCTGGTAATCGTGGAATTTCACGTTGAACGGATAGAAGCAACTATGTTGATGAAAGTAGCGTCAGATGTGTCATGAAAGCAGACATAGTACAATTAGAACTTTCAGCCCTTAAAAAGAAGAGAATATGGGTTATAACAAAACCTATATTACCTTGAATGATTTGCTTCTAGTCAACAATAGTCATTTCCACAATTTTGTCTTTTACGTCGTTTGTACTCTTCGTATTTAATATTTCATTATCGAATAACAGTAATATTCCATGTTTTAAGGTAATAGATAAAGTGCGTGAGTTGGTGGCCCAGTGCCTTGCTGGCTTGGTCTCATGGTCCTCAACCTATTTCCTGGGATTGTGATTTTTCTGTGGTTTTGCTCAATCCATGGAGAACACTGAGAACAAAGATCTTAAGGTCCACCACAAGAGCAGGCGTAATGTCTCATGGCCGATCGGTGTCACCTGTAATTGGCGAATTCTGTTGGGGAATGCGAAATCATTGATTATTGTTATTAATTGTTAATCAGTAGGAGGAGAGGGGGAGGGGAGAGTATTGAAAACTGAGTTCATTTTTAGTACAACTATAAATTAACTTCGAAGTAATTAATAAGACAAATATTATAATCGTAATAATAAACAAACGAATTTTTCGATAAAACACTGCAGAGTTATACATAGTATGTCGTACCACTTCGAGCATTAAACAGAGTTTGTCATAACTCATTCGAATTACCTCTTGCCGGTAATGGTATGAATTTGTATTAATTAAACTGAATTGGCTTTTTATCTTATTACTTGCTCTGGTTCTTTTTTTTTTTTGTTCGTTTCTTCTTATTTATTTTTTTGTCGGTATGCCGCAGTTTCAACAGCATCGCGGAGATGGGGAAAAGGAAAAAAGAGCAACGCTACATTAGGAGACGGTGAACACAGGAAAAATGCGGTAGCTCGTAAATTGGTCCTGGAGAAGAATTAATAAATGTGAAAATTTTATCGCTCTTAAATCGCGACAGCGACGTGCCGCATAACAATTACGTTAAAGCGTTCTTTTTATACTTTATTGTGAATGTTTTAATAAAGTGACTACTTGCTTTAAGCGTATCGTTGTTGGTAAACCGTTACGCAAGCATTAACATCTTAAACATTATGCTCTTAGCATAGTAAAACACATACATACGCTTTAAAATCACGATATGAATGTCAGAATTTATACCGGCTAAATTAAAAAATCATATGCGTAAATTGTGTTTGTTACATTTTGTATTAATTAATTATAATTGGGGAAGTTGGTGGTTGCAGTTGAAATCTAGAGCTACACAACAAGTAACCCCAATGTCAACAATTCATTTCATTATAAAAAGTTTGTATAGTGAATCTACGTAAATTCACATACGAGGTATGTCACAAAATTAATGAGAACGTTTAGTATGAAAGTGTTTAATTGAATGTATCTACAATTTAATATTGTCCCCCTCAGAATATGCTCCTTTGGAATGCACATAACTTCTCAAGCGAATCTTCCATTCCTGGTAACAATTCTGGAAGTCTTATTCTGATAGGTTGTTTAGAATCTGCATCGTGACCTTTTGGATGTTGTTTAGTTTATTGTTCCTTAATGGAAACCTTTCAATTTCCTCTTAAGCGTTGGAAAAGAGGATAACCACATGGAGCCATATCTGGGCTGTAATGTCTTTCCCTACAAAAAATGTTGTAATCGAGAAATCCTGAATCAAGTCCATGCTTATCATCTTTTTAATTCTCGTAGATTGTGGTCCACAAAGAAGTCGTATCGCTAGGCCAGACAGTGAATCAAACCTTTTATCGTGAGGGTTTGGATGTGGCACTTCACATTGCCAACTCGTGGATCTTGCAACACCATAATGCCCGCACACATACCTCATTGTCGGTTAGAGAATTTTTGACAGAGAAAAACATTCAGGTACTCCCATTCCCGCCCTCGGCTCCACGTGATTACTTTCTGTTTCCAACGCTCAAACGTAAGTTTAAAGATTCCCATTACGGAATTGCAAACAACATCCAAAGGGTCACATCGTAGGTTTTAAATAACCTAACGGAACAAAACTTCAAGGATAGTTACCGGGGCTGGAAAACTCCCTGGAAACGATATGTGCGCTTTAAAGGAGCATACTTTGAAGGAGACAATATTACATTATAGGTGCATTCAATTAAATATTTCGAAACTAGTCACTCTCATTAATTCTGAGACATACCTATGTATTACAGAAACTTTAAATAGAGAAAAGTAATAAATTTACTTTTAGAATATATCATACACAGGGCAGAACGGAATGTATTTATTGGAGATCTAGATTTCTTACTGTATTGTCTAAGCAATTAGGAAATGAGCGCAGACTGATCATCGTCACTATCAATATTAGCATATGACATTTTCTGTAGCGAATACAATATAACTAATCCCCATATGATCTAGAAGAGAATGTATTACTCTTCCCAAATTTCTTCCTCTTTTACTTAAGTTGTCTCTTACTAACGTATTAAGCGACGTTTGTTTAATTTATAGTGTTCTATTCCTTCTCACCTCGTTCTGTTAATAATTAACCTTAAATTAGTATTTACAAGCGTTGCAAATATCTCGGAATTCTACTAAGCACGATGCACTTACACAACGTATTGCGGAAGAAAATTTCAGGCGAAATTTTCTACTGCGAAGGTTTTTTGTCTTAGAATAAATCACGTAATACAATGGATATTGCTTTTAATATATCGCATCCAGTGATAAGAGGACTTTCATCCGATTTGGAAATTCAGTAGTGCGTTCGAAACTCATATGTATCGATGCAGTGGCAGTACATATTTTGGAGAATCCGGTATGTTGCAATGTCACCATTCACCTTTAGGAGAATTGTTAATTAAATAGGCTATAGCCCCGTTGGACTGAATCGTTTCCAAAGCGTCACCATACTATACTTACCGTACTATACGTATATTTGTTTGCTTGTTTGTGAGACAACACTGCCTACATACTTAATGATTTAATATAATGTCTTTGAGCTCAGATGAACCATCCACTCTGAGAATTTAGAGTATAATTCATATTTCCAGGTAAACAGTACTTGCAAAAGTTAAAACGTGTTATAATGTGCGTGCGAATTTCGTATACTTTGCGTTTTGTTATCAAAACGAAAAGTTGACATAATATCTTAAGTAAAACGGTATATTGCGATATCGATAATGGAGTTTTTTCATCGGGCACGCAACTGAAGCCTTTTTAATTGCTTTTTTAAAATATTGTAATCATATACGTAGATAAACGTAAATAAAAGCAGGAAATTGTAACAACAGTCGTAGAGTAAAGAATTCTACCAGATTAAGAAGGAATTTGATCACAACGATCACACTTGACATAGAAATGCGATTTCCTTTATTGAAAATGGTTGTATGTAAGTATCAATTTAGCAAACATGAAAATAATAGTAATGTACTAAAAACAAATTATAAAGAATTTTGAGGCACATGATTCATGTTGGAGGAACTGAATATATTCTACTGCTTATTAGTTCCGAATTTTGGCGACCATCCTAGCTACGATGACCTTGCTAACTGCTGCTCTATACAGTTCTGTAGTTGTTTTTGAATACCATGCCCTTAGGTTCTTGAGCTATAATGTACTTCTTCTTCCGGACCCTCTCTTTCCAAATATATTTCCTTGAAGGATGGATTCTACTCATTACTTTCCAAAGCGTCTCTAAATACCTCTTCTAAATACAGGTTGAACATCAGACGAGAGAGGGCACATCCTTGTCGTATGCTCCGCAGAATATTAATTGCCTCTGTTCTTTCATATGCAACGTTGTTTTTTTATGGTGGCTGTCTGGTTCTAGCACAAGTTTTGTATAATTCTTAGATCTTTATCGTCCATTCCGGTACCGGTTAGTATTTATATCATCTTCTTGTGTTGGGTTTTGTCAAACGCCTTTTGGTAGTCTACACAGCAGATGTAAATGTCGCAATCTAGGTCCTTACATCGTTGAAATAATATTTGCAGACTGAATACTAAATGCTTCTTCTGTGCTCACTCTTTTTATGAAGCCATACTGTGTTTTTGCATAACTTGTATATTCCGCGATGGATAGTTTTGAGAAAAGGTTTCAGTAAATGTCTCATTAAATTGATTGTTCTGCGTTCGCCGCACATTTTTGCCCCCTATTTCTTGGGCAACAATATAAATCCTGAACTAAGCCATTCTTTCTTAGTATTGCCGGTGTCATATATATTGTTAAACACTTTGCATAGCATTTTTATTGATTCTTTATCGAAAAGCTTAATGAATTCTATTGGCATCCCGTCCGATCCTGGAGCTCTTCCTTCTCTCAACGATTTCATGGCTACTTCTATCCCATTTACTACCAGTGGTGGCTCAGTTTCTGTTGATGAGGAAGGAGGACCTCCTCTCTTTTCGAAAAATGTGTTTTCTAGGTATTTTTTATAAGTGTCTTTAATACTTTTTTGGTCCATAATAACTTCTCCGTTGTCATTAATAGGTTTTCCTACTGTTCTCTTTTTATATAAATTTATTAAAATTAAAGTCATCAAATCTCTGTTGCAGTATTTCTATCTCATGGCATTTTTCGTTCATTTGTTTCTGTTTGGCTTCTCTGATCTTTCTTCTTACTGGACGGTATATCTCCCTTTATGCGGTGCTGTTATTCTTGTGTTGTCTCATACCTTACATCATCTATAGTATTTCCTGTCTTCCACATCTTGTTCTGTCTTCCTTCATTCTTCAGAAATTTGTTACTGAGCTTCTCCACCATTAATTGAATATATACGGCACCTTAAATGGTAAAATTCCTCTCTATTGCCCATTTATGTATTCTAGGATTAGTTTCGACTCACCTCGAGCTAGAAAATACGAAGTACTTTCTACTACGGTCATATATCAAAGTGTACATTAAGTACGTATAATTAAATTGGTAAAATGAGCTATTATGCATTAAAAATTGTTTATAGTTACATGTTCTGAAATTACAAGGGGCCACAAATTCATATAAGCTAAGGAGGGAGAAAAATGAGATTAAAATTGGGACCCAATTATATTATATTACTCTATTACTCCTTTATATAAACATTAAGTTAGTTACGAACTAATTATCCACAAACGACCAAGGTAACAAGTGTGTAGATATCTCATTGCATAACTGCGATAACAGCCTACAACCACCGCATTGCCACCGCAGTCCCACCTTAATAAAATCATTTAGTATATGATGGGAAATTCGAACATGATTCTAATGTATTCACTCGATATCTAAAGTAACTCTATGCCATATGATTATTTCTAACTCAATCTTAATGGACTGTCGCTAATTTATTGAAGCGGTCCGTTGATAAGTTAACGCTTACGTGAAAGTGTACTCCTCCACTTGAATTGCCTCGGTTGGACGAGAAAAAAACCCGGTGGCCGATAATATTTCTTCGTTTTAGTAACGGAGATTCGTTACGTAGTAGTTAATTACCATATCAATTATGTTTCGACAAGTTTACAGTCCTTCCTTCAGCGAGAAAAGCTCGAATTTTTCAAAATCTTTCGACTTTTTATCGTGTTCTCACATTAACGAACAAGCTGGTTATTAGATATGCTCACGAGATAATTGAACATTTTTCTATTTCTGATATTATCGTTAGTTTTCTATAAAATTTCGCAGTTTTAAGAATTATTCAGAACAGAAACGAGTTGTAATTTGTTTAAACTTCTATGTATGTATGTGCCTATGTGCATTAACGGCCATAAATGTTTACTCACCCTTAAAGTATTACAAAAGCAAATCAAAAACTGGTTATAAAATAAACCCTATCTGTACTTATACAAAATACTGTAACAATTATGTAAACAATGTGTTTAACAATTCGCTAAGAAATATAATCATGAAATAACTCAAATTTGCGATTCGTCAATATGTCCACCTTCCGCTTTTATTACTGCTGCACAATCTTCATTATCTCTAGTTGCTTTGTTAGTGTTAGCGGCTCTATTTTCCATCACATCGAGTTTCTCCAATAAAGGCTTAATCGGATTGAGATCTGGACTTCGGGCTGGTCACTTCACAGCAACAATTTTGTCTTTGTTCCAAATAGTCACGATATATTTTCACAGTATGCTTTGGATAATTATCGTGCTGAAACATGGAGGTTTCACCGACTAATCGTGTTCCAGATGAGATGGAATTCCTCCCCTATAATCGTAGGTAGGGTACGTTGGTAGAGTTTCCCTATGTTTATAAATGCAAAAAATAATATTTTCTTTGCTAGCTTACAACAGTATGCATAATACCCTAAATTATCCGAAACCTTTCTAATCTTTCTGCACGGAAGCAAATCAAGCTAACGTAATAACTACACTTTGCCTAATCGATCACAGCGAATTGTGGAACCCTTACAATTGTTTGAAGCACATGAACAACTTTTCAAGTGGTAAAAATACAGCTTTTTGCCAACTCAGCCACTATCTCACCGGATTTTAGCTTATCGCGATTTCATTCTATCTATCTATGGAAAATTAGTACGACGGCTGTTTTTTTTTCAACTTCCGATAGCTCCTAAAAACAAGACACAAGTGTAAATATCAAAATGAATTTATTACCAAAAATTATGTAGAAACATGGTTACTTTTCTGCATAGTCGTCGTAAAGATTGATACACATGTCATATCTATGTACCAGCCTCCCAAAGCCCTCTGCATAGAAGTAGCCGCCACTGCGTTGAGATGGTTCGTGACGTTATTTTTAGGTTCCTTTCTCTGCCCTCCTGGGCACTTTTTCACTTCACGAAAGGAATGGAAGTCGCTTGTGTCTAAGTCGGGGCTATACACCGAGTGTTAAAAAATTTCACGAGGGACATTGTCATGAATGCGAGAAGTCGGCACGCCTCTTCTTTTGTTTTGTTCTTTTGCTTCTCATCAATTTCTCCTCCTCTCTCTCTCTGCCTCTCCCTCTCTCTCTGCATTCATCGTAGTCCCCAGTTCCATAAATTCAACAATCAACACTCTTTTGTTCCCAAGACACTGTAGTCATAACTTTCCTGTTGTTGAATGTTTGTTTGAACTTTTTCCGTTTGTTTGGCGATTTTGAGTACATGCATTATTGTGAATGTTGTTTTGTTTCAAGGGTGCAGTATTGAATCCAGGTCTCATCTTCAGCCGCAAATGGTTTCAAAAGACTAATTTAGCTGAAAATGGCGTAAAGACGTTACAAGTGGCAGACATAGTAGGGGAAATGCATCGTCATCTTCTGAGCATCGCCATCACCTTTGACGAACACTGCTGGAATATTCTAAGTGATGTTTCTAAAGAGAATCATCCGTAACAAACAAAAAAGAGGAAATAAAACTTTCAAATTAGCTAATACATATTGATTTTCGTTGTCTTCAGTTGATGATTCGTGTCTTACTTGCTCTTCCAACTATTTTATTAATTAATTGTGAAATAAACATAACCAGTAGAACCCGAACTTATTTTTATTTGTCGGACACGCGCGATAGCATTACATCACAGAGTGTTAAGAAGCGAGTCGCTTTAAACACCTATGGAATGTTTGATGCTCGCAAATTCAAAAGAATTCCCCACCCTATACTTCAGAAAGAATAAATGTTTATGTACATATGTATCTTGCTTTATTAATTTCTTACACAAATTTGCATCTATAGATGCTCCAAGGAAATGTGCATGTACTACACTCCAGTTGCGTACTCGCTACCAATTTTCCACGACCCTTAAAAGGCCACAATTGGTGTTTACACAGCTACAACCTTAATGCCTAACAAATCGATAACCGGCACCTATATTTCGTGAGAGAGTTACCGGGAAATGTCAACAGCGATTCAGCGTATGTAACTGCATAAAATATCGTTAATGTAGTCTAGAGTAAACGGAAACGTTATTTGTCGTCGCTAGTATGAAAGTAGTACCGCAAAGTCGCGGGCGTATTACGACTCGCAGCCAGGCAGTAGGAGATTTTAAGTTAAGTATTTACATTGGAGTTATGGGACCTTTGTGTGAAATAGTACACCTGCTGCTATACGGCTGTTGCTGCTGTTGCTACCGTTTGTACGCTGCTGTGAACGCGGCCTTCCTTTGCAATACGCGTTACACGTATATATACACTTGCCAATTCGTTTTAACGCTCGCAGGCAAACACAGTTTTGGAAATGAACTGGTACCCGTGATGTTTGTAATTCCTTATTTAAACCAAAACAAGCAACTTAACTGTACATATGTATACGTTTAGTACGAGAACGACTTTATGCGTATGCGAAGTGTATGTAAGTAGAAACGTAGGCGTCTTATTTATTTCAAAGGATGTACATATGTAAGTACCTATACAAACACATACTATTCGTCAAATGAATCTTTAGAGGCACGTCATTACACATGTCATCGGATTTACATCATCGGACTAAGTATCCTCCGCGCGTGAATAATCGATATCGATATTAAATAAGGATAGTTAGATTAACCAGTGATCTTTGCTTATGACATGAAGCAATGACATGCGTCTAAAGACCCATTTGGCGAAGTATATGTGAATAATTTGTGCTTCCTCTTTCAAAATGAAAACTTTAGAACTTAATTGTTGAAGATGGAAAATGTCACACTTAGTTTTCGTGTGCAGAGTAAGAATAACGATTTTTAAGATCTTTGAGTGATTGTAGTGAAAGTAATTTTAAAGAAAATCCTTTGAAATTCAAAAGTCAAAGACATGACGTAACCCAGATCTTCTTAGAAATAGGCAGTATTGAATGCTTCAATAGTCTTATAGATGATGGTAGCAGTGAAAAATAATTATAAAATCATCCACAATATGGCTGCCGAGGCTGCCAAAAATTCCGTTTTCTGAGAATGAAGCCACGCTACTGTAGAGTACCGAACTAGGAACTCATTTTTTCCTTTTAAAACTAACAAGCAAGTTATGCCAGAGCAAAACAAGTCACATGGAAGTAGACAATAGATGTATAAGATGTTAGTTACTGTTAGGGTAATACATTCGAAATAAGAATACGATTAACGTTCATAAAATTTGCAGGAACTCCTATGTTCGTAGAAGAGCATTGCTAGTAACGAATATTTTTCTTTACAAACTCAGATACACGTGGTGACTATTCGCGAGTAGTGCTCATGCTTTAAACCTATTCCTATATGTATTTTGGTAGAAAATTCTTCACAGCTATAATGAATTAGCATCCACAGCACCCTACACAAAATGCATGCTTCTTAGTATGAAACGTTACATTCTGGTTAAAATCGTAAAGTAGGTAGATAAGACAACCATTTTCTTTACAAATACTGGTAGCAATTGACTTTAGCTTTCTTGACAGTGCATTATTTCTACTTCAAAATAATTTAATTAGTAACAAATTGAGAGCGATATTAAATATCAGGTCTGCCTAGATATTAGGGTGTATCTACAGCAACCAATACATAAAGGTATTTAAAGTAACGATTTAAAAATTTGGAGTAAATGGCAATTCAAATTGCGGTTTCTTCATACGGTTTTCGTCGTCTAACTGGAAAACGCACTGGTTTAGCAAACAGGAGCTGTAGGTTCAAATCCTACGGGAAACCGTGAAACTTTTATTTTCACAAACTACTTAAAACTTATTTTAAATGTGTATATATCCACGTTTCTCGAGAGCCCAAGACAGAATCAGACACGAGAGCAAAACAACGCAAATATATATGTAGATATCTATTGCTGTTGATATTCCCGTACGATAAAACTACATATTTGTTCTGATAAAATACGATTTTCTTGTAATCTACTAGCGTTCTTAAATTTCTGAAAATATATCAGTCTCGGTAGGATTTGAATCTACGCCCTCTTCCTTTCTGGGACAACGTCTTACCGATAGACCACGGGACTGTCTAATTACATTATCTGATTTGAATCGAATTAGCGGTAGGATATCCCTCCGTAAAGGGAGAGGGTATGGATGCAAATCCTACCGAGATTGATATTTTTTCAGAAATTTAAAAAATTAAAATATAAAATTGGTAAGATGCAAGGAAGTCGTAATTTATCACATAAATATACAAAATTATTTATGTCGCGTTTGCTTTTCAATTCTAACATTCTTCTTGACTTATCTATAACCACAATTCCACTGATCCTGATGTTATGCATCTAAGTCACTTATTTTCATACTATCCATGCAAACATAATGTTAACGGTTTTTATACAATGACGTGCCTTCTTTATCGGTTCTGCTTTTTTATTTTCTACAAAGCTCTAAGTGGTCGAAGGCTGTACTTATCGGAAACCCCTAGACATTCCTAACTCCGTTGTTTCTTTATTATTTAGTATATCTAGCTTAATTTATTTTATTCCATGTAACTATTATCTGATGATTTACTATTAAAACTAAAATTAATTCACATTTTGTTTCTATTTTTAGTATCATATACACTTATAGCATAAAAATCCGACCAATGATTTATCAGATTTCTTTAAAGCTGTCGTTGTAATATACTAATATTGCATATCGTTACTGTCGTATTTAAGCATTCATATGGATATATCGAGTTCACATATTCCAAAAAAGCAAGTTGATTCAAATTGCATGTCAAGCGCTAGATACTATCTTGATTAGCTATTAAACACGACAGTTCGATCAAGATTGCAGTTAAATTACGGTAATATGGAAGTTAAGCGGCACCACAAACCTAGGATTACCACTTCTTACGCGATGACAATAAAATCGAATTCATCGTCAGAAACAATATTTTACCGTTAGCGTAATAATCTACCGCAAGCTCGAAATCTGCTACAACTGTCGCATTTGCTCGTTATGTATGAGTAATTAGTAGTAAATTTAATTGGCTGTAATTCTCAATTTGTGGTTGGGTGTAAAATTACAGGCGGGATGTATTATCCAGTAAATAGAAACTACTTATTATCCAGTGAATAGAAAGGGATAACTGGTATAAAATAAAAATGATGGAAGTTTATGACATAAATCGCTCGGATACATATGCAAATACACTTCTTCCCAGTAAGAACAATTTTGAACTTGGGGAATAAGTAGAAGTCACTTGGAGCTAGTTTTGGCGAATAAAATGGGCGCAGCACAACCAGATATTTGAATTCATTTTTCGTATTTTTTTTACCTCAATTCTTTGTTCGTTCAAAATAGTATCATTGACGTTATTGATCATTGGGCTTTTGGACGACCTAAAAGATCGATTGTAATACCCTAAATGCGGTTCAAGGTGCTCCAAGTTTTTTGCTGGGACCCTTGTGTATGCAGAAGATAGAGTTCTGGTTCAACCAAAGGCATACTTGGTATGTATTTGTTTAAGCTTGCTAAAGCGGCTTTATTTCCGCCGATCCCTTGATAGCTTGGGATCCATTACAGCGTGATGTAATTTTAACGCGTGAATTGCTTTATGTTTTGTATACAAATGCGTACCAGAGCAGCTTCAAATATATCAGGTTATAAGGTCTTCAATTCTAGCTGACTACTTCTAAAAATATTGAGTGCTGCATCTCGAAGTCCTTTCTCTTTTTAACTCATTAATTTCTGTCGGAATTAGCTTCGAGTTCCAATGGTATTTCTACGTGGAAAATGTCTTTGATGCTTATACCAGTTCCCACCCTTTTATTGATTCGTCTGCGTACCAAGCTAGGGCTTCTTGTTCTGTTGAGGTCAACCAGATGCCACTTAGCACGGTGTTTTGTAATCATCTCGTATGGCTAAACAAAATTATATTGCAGCGGAATTACATCCCTAGCACCATACGTTAGATCGTTTATGTTAGGTCCTCTGAGGATTTTCGTGTCCTCTAAAGTCTCCTGGCTTCAGTCCTATTAAACCGTTAAATGCAGGCGCATTTGTTACGACTTCCTTCTGTATGTAACTGCGAAATGGTGCTAAGTTCAACAGAACTTCTGCAACTGATGTGGCGCAAGCACGTATCGTACCTGTGATGTTGAATTATGCACATCGTTAGATTCGTTGAAGTTGCTGTAATACAGTATTTGAGTAGCTTTTGGCCACTATATATACCAATGGGACATACGTGAGCATGGCTATAGTTATTGACGTAGATGACCAAAGATCATTTTGTGTTTAAGACCCCATTTTCGACGGTCATGTATCTACGTATAAATTACTGAGTCTACAAAGGAAGGAGAATTGTTTCCCAAAGTTTGTTGCATAGCAACCAAAATTTGAGATGCCTTTAAAACTTTAGAAAAAAAAATAAGTTGTACCGCGAATTATGGGTTTTTATATATATTAGGATAAAATAGTCCATTTAAACGCTTCGTTCACAATACTGTAATTTTCAAATCAAATGTCAGAAATTATCCAAATTTCATCTGTCACTATATAAGAGATATCAAATTCAGAATGTTAAGTTTTTCCGAAAGGTAGTACTAGTAAATGAGACCTCTTCGGGATAAATAATTTTCGTGTATCTGTTAAGGGTTAAAGAGATTGAAAAATGCAAATTGATTTTCACTTTCATTCCATTATTAACATATATAGATAGCATCTATATTAAAGCAAAAAATGCTAGATCTGCATTGAAATAAGTTTAATAATTTAATATAACAGAAATTTTAATAATGCTTGCCTACGCGGGTAGAAAAAGGACTTAATAGAATGCGTGAACTTAATTTAAAAATCATGGTAGGAAATTTATAGCATATACGTGCATTTTAACAAGTTTAAGCAAGCTGATTATGTACAAGATAGTTTAAGATATGGTCATACATGATAGAACGTAAATAACCACCGCTGAAGGAAATCCCCATGAGTCCACTGCAAATAGCCACAAACAGCAATACTTCGCAGAATGCAATATTATGCACTTTTAAAGAAGCAAAACTGCGTTCGTTTAAAACACATTTACTGCAAAAGCTAGCACATGTAAGGGTACATGAACCTATAATAATTCTTTTTCTCCTGGAAACGTAAGTAATGTGAAATACACAAGAACGAAAAGTGGCTGCTTTTCAAAAGGTTTAAAATATGCTTAGCGAGCTACAAGTATTTCGGGGGGTGGGTCATTCAGTGCAGAAATATGGCACGCCTGTTGAGTAACAACTAAATAACTTGAAAATCGTTTAGCATTTCAAGTGTATACCATACTTGAAAGTAAAGCACGAATGGTATATAACTATTTCATGTACATCTTAAAATACCACCCAAAGCTTTCACAGCTACTGTTTCTTAATCGGGGTAGTATCTGTCAACAGTGACTATTTCGAGCAGAAATTAACAAGGGTTAGTGGGCGTGCGTGTGTTCTAATAGTAAGGGTAACACTGACTTTCGTATCGTTATTTCTGTCAGAATCTGTCTGATTTAAGGAATACATCTGTCGTCTAACGCACACGTTTTACATCTAATCGTGTATTTGGAAAATGCATACGAATGTTGTGTATAAGACTTTAATACCTATAGCAGTTGAGAAAGTATCTAAGAACAAGCTCTCTCTGTTATTTAAATAAAACATGAATAAAAAAGAAGGTTAAATTAAGAAAATAGGAAGAGACGAGGAATAAAATTAAGGTACATTTTATATTCTAGCTTCCAAAATACAGAGTTATACACAGGCTAAAATTGCTAACAAACTAAGGGATAGTAGAGAAATATGAAATGAAGACGTCTTCTTAGTAACGTCTTTTCCCTCCTTATATTCTAGTTCGTAGGTGTTTAGCCTTTTAAGCATCTTGAGTTGTACTTTACACTACTGTAATATTCACATACGTTAATAAGGTTGCATTATTACATAATTGTAAAGCCAATTGACAACCATTGATAATTTTGAAATAAAATGATTGTTTTTAGCAGTAATATTTTACTAACGCGTGCCATTTAAACTATATTAATTGTGCATGAAACATACCCTTTATGATCGTCTCGGGTTATTACATAGTCTAAAATTCGAACCCTCAGCTTAGTATCATTTGGCTATATTGTTAGCCCAATATTATGATCTACCGAAGAGTGGAAAAGTGTTAATGACCGATCTCATAAACTAATAGATGGCGCTGTATACGTTTGTTTGACTAGATGTGGGCAGCAAGTACTCCGAAATGTTTTACCTATTATAGTTATGATGTAACGAAGGTTGTGAAACTTTATACTAAAACTAAAACAATTTTACAGGTATCTACTTAACGTGAATACACCTCTAATAGAAAATAATATTCCTCGGCCTGCAGTTCATTAATTCTGTTCATGAGACTGGTTCTGTGGATCATAAATCACGTACTGATGGACCAACTGCTCGTTCGGATGAGGTTATAAATGATATTCGCGCAGATGGAAAATGAACCCACAGAATCTTTGAAACGTCTTTTGCAAGTGATTGGACTTTCTTATGGAACATGCTAGAAAGCTGCAAAGAAAAACAAATACATGCCGCAAATTTGTTGGACCTTTTCTTTTCAATTTTACAATTAATGTTGAGGAGGTATAGAAACATTTTGAATCAACTTATTGAACAGCTGCACGAAGATGAAGTACAATATGGTTACTTCCAGCAATATGGTACACACAACACAGGAAAATAATGCTCTTCTTCGTGAGTTTTTTGACGATTGGATTATAAGCTAACACAGGGAAGTTGAATTTTCAACACGATCATCTTGTTTGGCAATTATAGACTTTTTCGTATTTCTTCATCTAAGCATATCTAAAACTTCTGTTGCTAATTTTCAAGATCTGCAACAAAAAATTATTGAAGAATATGTATTAATAACGCCCGTAACGCTGCAAAATTCCTTTATCTGTATATATAAACTTGGGAATTGAAAATAATGGACAACAATTTCAACACTTCCTTTAATTTCGCCTTTTTTAATAAAAAAATAAAATCTTGAATACCAGCTGAGGATGTCATTTTACTGTATCTTTAAATCAAATAACGTTTTATTCATTGATGTCACAATGACACTGTCAAAATAGTTTTCAAGAGTTAAGTTTGTGTTACGAGTGATAGCTTGGCTTAAGCTCAGATATATACTTTTATTTCAATGCCATCTTCGTTCAGGGAACTTTATGATATTACGATAAATAAAACTCTCATCTTAATCAAATGAAACCGAATTAATGTGTAAGAATAGGTAAGATAATATTGATGTAGTTCCTTTTCCTATAATTAGAAACATTTCTGAAATTGCTTAATTTCCTGTTACTAATTGAATAATAAATTACGTCAACATAGCTTACTTTTCAGAAACACACCAAATATCCGTTAACAAAGTGTAACGTACTGGAGCTTACGTTCTATATGTCATTGCGCTTGATATAATCATCCAGGTGTGTCACGTTGCGTTGTTGTATTTATCAACAATTCTAGTTTAATGCGAAATAATCCTGTTCCGGACCGGTCGCTATTATTAATACTTCCCATTTTAGTATATAATAACGTCCTTTTTATCTCAAAGTCAGTTTATAAGCTGGCTCGCTCAAAACGCAATTACACCCATTACTACCAACTTTTCCTCGATATTATTTCCTCTTCTTCGACGGAGAAACGGGTTATTATCTCAGTCCATGCCGCTACCCTTTATTAGTAAAATCCAGTTCCTAATCGAAACCGATCTTCGCTCCGGCTCGGTCTCGGTTTATTTATGTAATTTTACGGCTGACCGCATCCATACAGTAATCATAGAACTAGGGTCTGGTTGTTGACATTGTTATGCTCGTGTTCGGGGAGTTTCTTGAAACAAGATAAACAGAATAAGACCGACGGAATTGGGTCGTATATTGTACTTTTGAAGCGTAATTTCCTTTGTCCGAGTATCACAGAAATAGTCAATTGTATAGTAAAGTTTCTTACCGTATTTAAGTATTCTATGCAATAGAATGTCATTATTCAGGTTTTCAAAACAAAAAAGAGTACAGGGATTCGTCGTAGCAGTAGTATTTTTCATCGTTATAGTGTGGCATAATTAGCATGCCACCGTAACTTTTCTAATTACGTAATCAATATGACGATTCAACTGTTTAGTCATCAAAAGAACTCTTACCATCTCACCTTGATTCAAAGATGATTTAAAAATAATCATTGCACGCGATAGATATTCTATTAAGGAAGTATTTAACATACGTTTTACAAGATAACTTTTGATACATAATAATTTTCCTTGTAGTTTTCAACGTGAAAATTTAATGAATTTTTTTTATGGTTTCCCGTAAGATTGTGATGGAAGATGTGGGTTTGAATCCTACCGGAAACCGTCAAAACTTTTTCATTAAACTTTTACGTTCGAAATTACCAGGAAAGTTACAATATATCAGTAAAAGACAAACGGAAGTTTTATATTAATTTAAAAAATATTTTGCTGGTTTCAAGGCAAGTAAAAATAATTTTTCTTCTTGTAGCTAACGCAGTAAGATACCTTAAGAAGGCATAGTTCAAATACGGAATTATATTTTCTTACCCTGCCGCTGTTTGAGTGTCTCATAAGAGACTAATCGTTTGTTTTGTGCTTTATGTACTCCTGTATCTTAAATCTCGTACTTACTACCGCTTCACACTTACAAGAGAATTGTTTAACATCTTTTTCCTTTGAAGATACCGTTTATTTTAGGCGGATCGAGAACTTGTGAGGTCTCTCAGATATATAACAATTTTAGTATGGCATTATTAGAAAACATAATTTCAAGATTTGCTCTCTACTGAAAAGTTATTGAATTGGCGGTTACTCTTGTGGTACATATTTAACAATTTTAATTGTACGTCTACAGTACTAATTACGGTGGCTGTACAGACCAGAGAAACTCAGTAAATAGGTCACAAAAAGCTATTATAAATATAATTCGGGAAATAGCTAGCCTAAAACAAGTTTTATTTTTCAGCAAAGTCTAGATCTATGTTAATGCACTGGTCCCATCGCTTTATCAATGCTTCAATGCCTGCTGCATAAAAGCGTTTGGATTACCCTCTGAACCACGTGCATACCTCTTGTTAAACATCGTTATCATCCACGAAATGCTTCCCGCCAAGATGGTTTCTGAGTGGACCAAACAAATGATAGTCGCTTGGGGCTAGGTCGAGACTTTAAGTCGGTTGTTTAAGAAGTTCTCATCCCAATTGTCGTCTGGGTCAAGTGGGTCGTATGCGACCTGGCATTGCAGTAATGCAATAATAGACCTCCCGTCAGTAGGTCCGTACGTTTTTTTTTTCAGCAATTGTCATTTCAGTATCATAAACCTGGATTGCGCTGACACCTAGTGACAGATAGGGAACTAGCTATTTTCAGCTTTCCGATAGCTGTTTGTCACTTATTTAATGACTTTCCTTCGTACATATATGTATAATACATATGTGTAATACAGGTGGATGTTATTGAACTTTTGGGTGTTTGCTCTCAGTCTTAAGGATAAATATGAACTTATTCAGAATGTCATTGCAATAAAACTAGAATTAAAGAGCATGTAACATTAATAAATAAAAATAAGGTTAGTAAATTTAATGATGATGCAAACTACAAAGGGTGGATTCAAAACTATTCTATTCAAGATTCGATTATTGACTGTTTCCTCAATAAGCAAAATTAGAATATTTGTTCCTGTTAAAACACTATAAAATTTATCAATTTTATTATATAAAATTAGACTAACCACAAGACGAAAATATATTCTTTTGGGAAGACATTATTAGGACAGCTGTGGTATGATTGTTTTATTTCTATCATTATAATTTCTTCTATAAATAAAAACAAAATGTAAGAGTTAACGTTGCCGAATTACAACCTTCAAGGATTGCAAAATTTTAACCTTTCCTGAGCACTTACAAAATATTTTGCAAGAGTACGTCTTCGAACAATCTTATTCTAGAAGACTATGTTACATAAAACTATGAATTACAAACTGTACTGCATATCTCACACATATTGAGTATTCCGTAGATGTTCACCGTATTATAAAATTATCATTGTGGGAGGGGAACTTTCTCAACTAACAAACATCCAGTACATAAGTTTTTGAACCGTATCTATTTACGGTAAAAGTTACTACCTTGTTCGGAAATCTTTCCCTAACAGGAATATATTTTGTCGGCTGACAACATTACTAATACTCGTTCGTTTAGCATACCAGATAAGTAGTGCGCACTAAAAGCTCGACACATGGATGCATAAATCATCTAGTGGCCTCCGCTTATACAGCCTAGTATCTTGCTTGGCTTTTTCTGAACGTCGCTCTCCTGCTTTACTAATGCCGTGCTTGCCTTTTTTGTTAGCATTATTTTTGAATATTGAAATGGAATATCGTGGAACGTGTGGCGTTTAAGAAAGGGAAAAATATTAAATTGAAAATGGATTCACGTGTAGAATTTTATCGGAGAAAGCTCTTAGGATGGCGTTTAAATAGTTTAAATTTACTTTTTGAGAGACAGTTTAAAAATTTCTCCGCTTTTATGTACTCTTTTCAATACGCACTTCTTGTAAAACGTGGTTTTTCTAGCTGCAATACGATGGAACCTGGTGTGGTAGAGGGAACCATGCAGAAACTAAGTACTAAGATTAATATGAAATTTGTAGAAAATACAAAAATTTTTGCGAATAATTATTATAAATAAAGCATGTATATAAATAGGTAATGTAATCATGATTTTGGTGTTGTACGGAAGATAAGTGCCAGGCTTCTTTTCCTTCTCTAAAATTCACGAACTATCGATCTGAAATTAATATCTTCTGTACACCTGGTGTTTATATTATTTTATCAAATTCCGTTGAATATCAATTGAACATATAGAACTCGTTTTTTTATGAACTTTGATACATACATCTTTTGTAACGTTTTAAAATTGGGTCCAAAAGAATACTGCACAAAAAATATTGATGTAAAGTTTTCGTCAATTATTAAGCAATATGATTCATTTTAAATCATGGAAATATCATTATAGCAAATGTCGGGTAATCATTACAGTTCCAAAAAATAAAATGTTAAGTGCAACGTCAGTTGATTAATAACTAGAGACCGGATTGTATGCAAAGTGCGTATATTTGATTTTATTTATTTATTATATTTTACGTCTATTTGTAGATATAATCCGGTCTCAATTAATACTCTCATACTTATTGTCAGAGGTTATGTCAGCACTATATTTTCAAATAACAGACAATAATTTTCTTTTTTCTTTTGAATAATGCTATAGAATATATAATATGTTTAATGGAGGGACTATTCATGCCATGAATAATATTTTTGTACAAGTTAAGGGAGAGATTAATTTAACTAAGTATCAATTATATGATGGCGTTGTGGTTTCCCTTATTCTCCTGAAGAAGCCATCTACGACGGAGGAGAAACGTCGAGATCCTACCTCTCTCTTTTGGTCTCTTTCTTTTTCCTTTTTTCTTTTTTTTCTCTCGTATTATTATAAATTTTATAGAGTTTGTCAAAAGATGGTTTCTTAACTTCTTGTACTTTCAAGTTGTGGGATTTTATCCTGCGTACAACAAGCACCATGATTTACCGAACAAATTTAACTTTGCTCCTCTTTATATCGGGAGAGCTACTTCGCTGGTTAAGTTCTTGTTTTCACTGTTGCACAATTGAATTGATTATCTATGGTAATTACATACATTTCTAGAGCTAACATTTCTTTTATTCGTAGATCTCCGTAATGTAATAACGATTCTTTCAACTCGATTCTTACTCGCGTTTCCATTCGATTTACAGGATACTGTGTGTATTTTATATCTTAGTTACTTTTACTATATATGTGATAAGTTTGTAGAAACTTCACAAACTCTTATTTTTCTTTTATCTCTCTTTTTGCCGTAAATTTGTATTTTCTAGCATCGGATGTACAATTTTTGGGAAATAAATACTATTAGTATTCTTATTTTCAGGGTGGTCCCGTGTGCGAAATTTTGACAAATTACTGTTAGTGCAGACTTTTTCTGTAGTTTCTTGTTATTGTTATTATAAAAAATGTACAAACATTGATTTAGAAGAAAAATTCGAACTTTCCTAGCATCTCTCATTATTTGTATAAAATCTAATATTCAACTTTCATGGCTGCACTAAGTGTCAAGAACATAAAAGTAGAAAATGATTAATGCGGACCACTGAGCTTAACTAATGTGACAGATTCTAATTGTTCCGCCTTGTCCAAATTGAAAAGTAACGAAAGGTTATCATCTTTGAACATAATACGAAGATACATCATAATATCTGGAATGTAGTTTTAAGATTAAGCATCCGTTATTAGGCGATAAATTACCGAGAATATCAGTAGGGTTTGCGCTAATATAAAAGCTCTTTCGACCGACACGTATAAATCATGTTATAGCTCCATCTCAGTGAGATATATAAATTATCTTCTCCTATCTGTAACAACTGAACGACTGTACGCCACAGGATTCGTCTTCGCTGCCTATCTCCCTGTTCTCCCCTTCGGTTGCCCCTGTTGAAAGTGGAATAAACGAAATATTGAGCGCGACGGGGGTGCCGTAAATACAAGAAATAGTTGCCGTGTACGCTTGAAGAATATATTCTCGGTAGTAGTTAGTTGAAGTAATTTGGTAAAAGGGGCGTAAGGCATATGTTATATTAAAATGAAGAAGTCAGATGATAGCAGCGTATGTAACTATGAAGTTTTGAAATGATGTATATATTTTTGCAAATTACAGAAAGTTTAAAGCAATACCGAAAAATTCGCTCCCTTTCTGGATTGATTTAATCAGTTGTCATTTGAAGAGTTTATATCATATAAATTACTTCGAAGAACATATCTACCAAAATTATTCATATCTTCCAGAACAATCAAGCGTTTGATTGTAAACGCCAACAAGCTTTAGATGAAGATGCATGAGATAAGAGGTTCCCGTATGTACCAAACCGACACAAAGAATAATTTCCGATATAAAGCAGATCAGTATATTAGCTACTATAGGATTGAATTAGGTATTTTGTTTTTCTTTTTAATAGGACATTTTTAAAAAACAATATATTACATTGGCTAACACACATTTTGGTGCGTCGGACTCTTTAAGTGTAGTTGTGCAATGTTTGGGTGCCTAATCCAAAAATGCTGTCAGATTTATTTTATCAGTTCTAGTTTTCGAAATTCACTATTTCTGGCGTTGCTAATCAGAAAATGAGTTAAGAAGAAAATCAACATTATACTTATACAAAATTAATTTCGGCAAAGCAAACGAGCAATTAAATCAATCATTAAAACAATAAAAAGAAGAAGGACGGAGAAAGAGTAGTCAAAAACAATAAATAGCAATAAAAATTTACATCTCTAAAGTTAATAGGAATTCACGACATGGAAATACAAAGATCGCGAGTTCCCTTAATTTTACACGGACAATATCAAACATGTAGTAGGTAAAAAATATTTTTTGAAAATAACATGTGTAAATGCATCACCGCGCTTTTCTAAAGGTTCATGAAGTCGTAGCTGAAAACACGTTGTAATTCATTGTTGCATTTCCAGGAATAGTGACTCATGAGATTAATAGCTCTATATCTGCACATATTTTTGTACCTGGTTTCTTAGATATTATGACAAATTCTGACACTAACTACTCTTTCGGTATTTTGTCTGTGTCGTAGATTTAGTTGAATATATTTGTCATCTGTATTGTATCGTTAAATTTCAGATCTAACGTTATCTGGCCCAGGGGCCCTTCTCTCCTTCATTTGTTATACTATAAATTGCACTTCTTCGACAGTGATGGCGGGCCCTCATTCCTCTGTTCCCGTGGCTGTTGTGGTGTTGCTTCTTGGAATAACTCAGCGATGTAGGTGACCCCAGTTTTAAATTAGACTTGTTAAATAATAATAAGCAACTATCCAAATGTTTTATCTGATTATTATATTGTTAGTCGGAATATCTATAAATAATACGTTACCACATATGAGTTACTTAAGTGTTTATGAGGAATTTGATAACTCGCGCTAGATACCAAAAGCAGCATCTACTCAAACGCATTTTCTGTTTTAAGAATGAAATATATCCATCTGGGAAAGCAAGCACCTACTCTCATTAGTAGTAAGGTCGACCTAGGTCGCGCTTAATTAGAAGAATAAAATTTCGGTTATAAGTTCTACTCCTCGCCAGGGTGTGCGTCGGAATGGTTCAATTAATAATTTTAATGTTTAATATTATTAAAATTTATTCATGTGTTGTAATGGGATACCCCCTACGGTTAAATTAACCTTCCATTCCGAGTTGAAATTCAACGGGTTTCGGGGATTTATACATTCACGATGGGAGTTTCTCCTTTGCGCCATCTTAATGATAAGGATTTTTATGAACGTAACCGACCGTCTACTAATTAAGTCCGTGACCATCCTGTTTTGAAGTTGAAACGAGAAGAAAACTAAATTCACCTGACGATTAATTACAACGAGGAAAACATGTAAATTCTTCGCCCAAGCTTGCTCACTACTTTCTTCGAGGAAAATGCGTCTCCGACTTCTTTCTTTAACGGTGGTACTAATGAAACTACTACCGCATTTGCTAGGTTGCTCTAATAGAAAAGCCGTTAGGGGTCAACTAATTCAATGAGGACGGTCGTCTCTTGCTAATATACGGTTTTGAATAGTTGCTGCTTATTATGAGGCGATGAAGAAATCGAATATCAGGTACAGGTGTTCCGTGAAGTGTGAAATTTGTATGATAATTTTGATGAAACCGCGGTAATTGGTTTGGTTAAGTATATATGGGATTTTAAATATTTAACTATAGATAAAATCTCGACTGTTAAACTGAATAATAAAAAGAAATCGATGCGGAATCCGTAAGAGCACATTATCTCTACAATTTATCAGGCGAGCTACTGCGTTCCATGCTGTAATTTTATTATAAATTCCGTAAAGTAATAATATAAAAATATATGGCCGTAATGAATTTTATCGTCGAGTACAATTACAGGGAAGTTTAAAATTAATACGCCAATTAATTTTAAACGATCTTATGAAAATTGTAAATTAAAACTTGTCTAAATAATAATCCAGATGCCACTTCCAGTTCCTTAGTATAAGTTTTTCTTGAGGTACAAGTTCATAATGTGTAATCAATTCGATACTTGAATCTTATAGACGGTAAAATATTTCATTATGTTATATTGGTTTTAATGAGACAACGAAATAAGATATTGGATAACATCGACTATAATTACTGGTAAAGTATCAGGTTCGATTTGAAAAACTACGATAGTATTTAATCCACCAAATTGATGTAGTTTGCTTAAGAATGATTACTTTTTCTTAATAGCACTTACAGGCTGCGTCTTTTTGGTGTAATCCCGAACTCGTTCAATAATTACTAGTCATCGTTGGCTCCAGCAGATGGATGCATATTCGTCATTTAGAGGAATAAGTACTGACAAGCTGCTGAAGTTAGTAAATGGAATTGTTGAATACACACTTTTACGACGTTAATGTAATGTAATGCAATACTTTTTATGCTTGATGTTTTTAAATACTGAAGAATATGAAGCTGCATATCTAATAGTAAAATCTCTAATCATATAAAATAAAAAATAATATAAATCTCTATAAACAGTTATAGACGGTAGAGGGGAATCAATTTTCGATGAAAATACAGCAACGTAAGTCTTTTTTCCTATTTTTAGTACAGAAATCTCGAAAAGCGATGAACAAATTAGGAAAGATTTGTAATTTTGCGGAACCATCTCAAAATGCAGTTTGTTTTCTTTTTAATAATAGTAGATATTTTGAAAAGTCAATTTTCTTTGATTTCGTTAAATGTACATTTTTTTATTTTGAAGAAAAAAAATATCGATAATTATAGTCTTAACAAGAATATTCAGGAAAGCTGCTAACAAGAATTGTTTTGGAGTTGTGACGTAAACTTTCAACAATTTTCGTCAGCCATACTTTGCAAAGTTCCTACTTCCATTGTAGTTATTAGGTTGAACATGGCGGATATGCCATTTCATTTCACTTGGCAGGTTCATTAATCCTTTTTGTTCCAATCTCTACTATACAGAATGTACTATACACTGCTAGACTTTTATAGTCTTTTAAAAACTCCCAGCGATCAAAATATTGTTGGGCTTGTATGACATTTTTATTACAGCGTATAGCATTTTATATATACTTGTATAACGCTTCTCCATTTGAGACAAATTTATTGATCTACAATTACTAATGAGGGTAAACGTCATCCGAGCCATTTTGTTAAACCTTTACGTTACTTCTGGAGATGACTCTTAAATACTTAATCATCTAACACAACAGTTATACTTTCTTCGTTGTGCTTGCCCCCGAAGTACCTATCATCATTAAAAGTCAATGCTTCATTTGCTTATAGAACTCATACTTTTTTCAGCAAATATGACTTCCACTCTGTTGCAATGGACATGGGAGTAACATTTACAATGTACAATCTAAAAGAATACTGATGGAGACCATAATAGATTTTGAAACTTTCACTTCTCTCACCTACATTGACTTATAATTATGATACTAATACGAAGTGTGAACCGCAATAATCAGAAATGAAACAATTACAATTGCAAAAGTTCGGTCTTTTACCGAATTTGTCTGGAACAAATAAGGTATTTTCCAGTCCAAAAAAATTACGGTGAATTATGTATAGTAGCACTAGAAATCTATAAGACTTTTAGAAGTAGATACTAAAATTGTATTCACAGAATAGCCAAGTGACTCGGAGATTTCCGAGAGTACTATAAGTAAAAATCAAACAAAATATGAAGATAAGCTTCACAGTTTCAAAAAGCTGTTCTAAACATTTTTTTATTACGGAAAGTGAATATTTTTCCTCAATAAAACATCCTTTTAATAAAATTTGTTTAATTAATGCATTTTGGTATTATACATTGATAAAATAGTTTATTACTATGTGGCATATGTTACATTTGTCCGTATTGTTTTTTATTAATCTTTATTTAGATATATAGGCTTTGCTATTGCGCTTATGATTTGATGTAACGAAATTCAGAACTAATGTATTGTTGTTAACAAATTAAGACTTTTTTACCTTGCAATATTCAACTGTTTTATAGAAGTTTAAAGACTCAGTTTTTTTATTGAAACGTATAAAATGTACATTTTGTTTACTGCATAACATGGCGTCGTACACACAGCTCGAACTGAGTAACTATCGAATATTTACGTAAAACGCTAAATTAACTGTTATTACGAGCAAATTCTCACTAGACCACACAAACTGTTTTAGGCAATATTATTCTGTCCGTATTTACATAACGCTTGTGCCACATATGCATTCGGTATGAGGAAACTATTCGTAAACATACATGCACAAATTCATAAATCCGCTTCCCTGTTTTCATTCAAAATGTATTAAATGTATCACGGTGTAACGCAAAACAGGAAATGTTGCGTTTATGTGTAAGCGCATTAATTCGTAAAAGAAAGTATAAAGTAACCAATAATACACAAATGGCATTCAAACAAGCGGAACGAAACATCAGCATTCTTAATATTGGCACAGAGACGGTTTAAAGTGTTTGAATATCGTTCGACATTAATATTGACACCAAGCTTTTTGATACATTTTTGTCTTCTGATGTTCTAATGTATCAATTACACGTTCTCGTTGAGCCTGAATTCATTAAAACGACCATCGTTACCCTTCTGCACAAAAAAAAATGAATAGCGTTAATATCTCCCCTAAGGACAAGTATATTGCATAAATCGTGCAAAATGCCATTATTCTGTATATGTCGGCATGTTTCCAGAATTATTGATTGACAACACATGAAGAATGACGTGTCAAATTATCAACAAACTAAATGGTTTCTTATCTCCTATTCGTAGTAATGGTGGAGAAGTAGCATTTTCAAATGCTTTTCACCAGACGCTGCAGATAAACTCATCAGATGTTACGCATTATTTTCCAGGCACGTTTTCAATGTGCTTGCAATATATCTTGGTAAGCCTGAGGCATCATTCACATACGCAGCTACCTTATGCGCTGTTGTTGCGCGCCCTCTCTGGTTCAGCAGTCCATGAACTGCTCGGGGAAAGGGTTGGAAAACTGTACACGCTGTGTTTGAGCCGGTAGATGAGTGTGTTTTTTTGCGGCACTAGAAGCGCCTAAAGTGCTTACTTAACCTGATAGCAAAGAATATACTCAAGAGAAGAAGCTACATGCAATAGAAATAGATCGCAACTGCATTTTACGCCGACTATGAACGTATGGACATACTAATGAAAAATGGCGGGATAATATGAAATATAGTTTTATTGATAATATTATACTTATTTTTATTTGTACACGGTGAATTATATAACATAAATTGCCGACTTTTTCCTAGTGTGGTAAATAATATAATTAACCATGCACAAAATTAAAATTATGTATTAGAATAAAATACAAAAGGGATGTACAACAAAAAACGTTGCCTACAATACATATTTATTTACTTACAGATGCATATTATTTTATTTATTTTGCTATTATGGCGGTAATCTTTTCTATAAGATTTTCTATTAATGGCATATGACAGCACACGATGTGCACAACAGATTTTTTTATTATGTGCACATAATCGTGCAGGTCACAAAAAGGCTGCATATCTAGTAAATTCTCCAGATGAAAAGTAACGTCTACCTTAGTATAATTGCAAAAATTTAAATAGACGGTCTCTTTCGTTTTATCTACCTCATTTATGAATTTCTCTGATGGATAAAATAGACCACCATAGTCTCGTAGTGTTATCAACGCGTGACTATCTGTGCATATTGTGCAACTGCACCGTTTTAGTAAGAGCTTGCACTCTTTCCTGTTCCTTTCTATAAGAAAACAACGTTTTTTTTTAGCGATTTCATTATATGAACAAAAGTTTTTGCTATTGCATTACATGAAAATTGGGTACTTAACATAATTACATTTTTAAGTTGATAGACAATATGTAATAGATTATAAGTTTGGAACACACATTCCTCGAACCTTAATTAATCCAACGTTAATGCGAACTATATTATTTATATTATCTATCAATGAATCACAGTCACAGAAAAACATAAACAAGAAATGTTGTTTACCATGAAACTCTATTTTACCATCTTAGTAATTTTTGCTAAACTTGACTACTCAGCACCATATAATAACGTATGAACCATCTATTAACATCATCACCAATACTATGGGCTTGACGCGGGGCTGCCTGTTAGTTTAGATACGGTGGTAGTAACCAAGAGGTATTTGCAATGTTAAGTTAAAAATCGCTCGAAATCACGTTGATGACGTCGGAATGTCTATCAGTTAGCTTTTTGCTCTCCTCACACTGCGTTTCGCCTGAATGATTCCAGCAATACCATGAGTGGCTGTACCTAGCAGCACTTTAATGTTAGATGGCACTCTGTCAGATGTGACGCCAGATTATAACCACTTTCATATTTTTAGAAGGTATATGAGTGTACTAATAATAACAAATTCTTTTCAATTACTAATTGGCTTTAATAATTCCAATGCCACGTTATATAACCAACATTTATTATAAGTGCCATATTATATAGCTTGACCGAATAAAGCTCTGTCGCTCGTTATCCACAAAAATCGTACCAAATAAAGACAATAACATATCGGTAACGTAATTTACGGCAGTCGGTTTACCCCGATACGGATTCCACCGTAAATATTTTCGTTTCGCCGGGAGAGAGCGCAATAAATTGCGCTCCACGCTCGCCAATACAATGCCGGATTTCACAAAACAAACATTGGAACTAATTAATTTCATTCGGGCAATTACTTACCGAGTAGAGACATACGTTAATGAGAACCGTATAAAGTATAAGACTTCCAGTCGCAGGAATCAGGACTAACCGTATAAGGCCGCTTAATGTTGGTGACACTGGCCGCCGCCGTACTGACGACGATCTATTGTTTTTAAACGTAAAGTGGTTCCCGATGTATATGCACTTACTCGCAAATTAGCGCAGTGATAAGCTGAAAGCATTTTTTTCGATATCGACGAGTAAAAGAGAACGTACTGCGTACTAGCGATAATTAACAGAACAATGGTTCTCTTCTTTTAATACGCAGAACTCATCACATACATACTTTTGAAGTTGTTATGATATTTTTTCGATTAAATTTCTACGAAAGAGAAAATAAATAATTTCAGTTAATGGTTGTCAGAATCACCATCAAATCAAATATTTAAGATCACATATGAAAAAGAGAGTACTCGTAGAATAGAGCTTTACTTAGACAACTCCTTTATAATCAAGGCTCGGCAAACTGTTTGGGGTGACTCATACGCAGCTGGCGAATATGAATGAGATACGTTATTTTCCCCAATTCCATAGACGTGCGAAGCAATAGTGTTCAGGTTTTAGAGTCTGTTTGTATTTATTTTTATTTTTAATTAAAAACATCGTTACATAAAAGTTGCTATCCATGAGTACATCATTTTATATATTATAAACATGGATCAATTACGTAAAATAATATTAAAATTTTTAATTTATGGAAATCGGAGAAAATTACTTTCAACATTGCAACAAGTTAATGTATCAAATTTTAGATAAGGTATAAAAGTACGGTATCTTGCGAGTATATCGGTACTTAGATGTTCATTAATACATAGTTCATTCAGCAGATGTAAATCTGGGTTTCTAATGGAAGCTGATTTCTGATTTAATTTGTTCCTAAATCCACTGAGAATAACTTTTAATTGATTAATTCCCTCGAAATATTTTATTGTTGTTACTATATTTGTAAAATGGTTGCTTATAAGTTGTAACTCGTAACTTGCTTTCTAAAATTAATTTGCATTTAACAATATTGGTGGCATCATCGGGTAATTGCAATAGAATGTCTTTGGGAACATCAAAGCATTTCCTATAAAGTGCAGTAGCTTTCACCCATGTTCTCCATTAAGGAGGGAGGGGGGAGGGGGGGAATGAAGGAGCCGGAGGTTTTCTTCTATATAAACTTATTCGTAACGGAGCTTTTTGGAAAATTTCGTCGAAAAGTCGTTATCACGATTTGGAAATTGAAAGAATACAAATCCACAGATGCGATATAAAGTATGATAAGGCAAAAAATTAGAATATATGCTTTTTAATATTTTGCCAGCTTTTAGCAGTATGCGACCAAGTGAGCAACATAAGAACTTGTTGATTAGCTTCAGGATCAAACTGTTTTAATAAATTTTTTGCAACAATATTGTTGACTAGTACAACATTTACCTTTTCGCTTAATTTTGTGGATATTAAACGATTAAACGATTTTGTGCAATGGTGGGATGTAGTACACCGACTACATTTACACCACGTCGGTTTAGGACATCCACCCTTTCATCGACATTTATCCATAAATAGTATTTAGAAACGTTTTCTTTTCAATAAAACCACAATATTACCGTAACGTTTTGACCGATATCGACGTCTGTAGATTCGTCCGGGATATGTCATCGAGCATACTTGTTGAGAGAATCCTTTAAACAACCTTTGATCATGTGGTATTTGCCAATAGAAATTACATAATATATGATAAAGAGTTCCATTATCACACTGAATTGTATAGTGGTTAAACAAAGACTACAATTGACACTACAATTCGTCTTCTTTCAGTATTAAGGTAAAGTACTTAATACTTATAAAAAAACTAAAAATGCATATTTATTAAAAGTTTGAACCCAAATAATTTTTGGAGGAGGAAGAAACTAAATGCAGATTTGCTTGAGAAAATATATATATATCTACAATGCATATCTTTGAAGAATATCTAAATCTAACATTAAATCCAAAAAAAAGAAGGAATCTATAAAACAGCGAAATTCGTATAAATAAAACCAGTTACTTTCTGTGCGATAATGAAGTGTGTGCTGCAGTCTCACTTCCTATCTATAGGCACTAACGAGCGTCTATGCTAACAATAACGTATTCCTATCCCGCTGGCCGAGTCTTGTTAATGACTTACCCCATAACCTGTATTTACTGCTTTCGATTTTAAGAAGACGTTATCAGGATTATACGAAGGTGAACTATTAGTATGAGAATTTATTAAAAACAATATAAAAACTATTTCTCGAACCATTGCAAATCTGAAAATATTTCCATAATTTGTTCTTATTATCAATATATATGCTCAGTCACATTGTAATTGGAATACTAACAATCAAATTCCTTTAATCAACTTTAGCGAAAATGTTGTGTTTAAAATTTTCTCTATAGCATGTAAAAATGGCATAACTCCGAAGGTAGTTATTGAAGTTACTATTACACATTTTGATGTTCATCCTTATGTTTTAATATTGTTATGGTAATGGTCAAGGACCTTGAAAAGTGAAGCCACAAGCAGAGAAATTTCTTGTTAAGACCGTCGCTTACGACTGTTGACTTCCAAGTCAATTACTAATTAGTTTTAAAAGAATTTGTTGAAACTCATTTTCCTTCTTAGCCTCGAAGTCTGTAGGATTCGATTTTCCTACAAGCCAATACTCGCCACTGCATGGCCATGGTGTACGAAATTTTCCAATATTTCTCCAAGCGTACACGCTTAAGGCGTTAATAGAGAAAATTTAAGCAACCTGACGCATCCACCACAAACCCTGGTAGCCCTCCAACATAATGTGTTGGATACACCATAAGAGGACATTTATTGGAATTCATTTCATAATACGCCAATGAAAGCTTAATTAAGCGGTATTAACAAAAGAGAAAATATCGTTTGTATTCTTTTCTTTTATGCTTTTATGATTTATTACTTATCAATATATGTATCTACGTTTTGCTAAATAATTATCAAAATATAGTAATCCTTCCAAGTGTTACACATTTTATACCAGTTAGAACATTGAGTAAGTATTTAAGATAATGTAAAATGCCTCTAACAACTCTAGCAACTTTTAAAGTTAGGTCAGTGCATCGGAATTGATAAATTAGCAGCACGTTTTAGTATATTTAACTGGAAGGTTTTAACTATTACGTAAGCAAAAGTTGGGGGTAAAATTATTATCTGAGTTCTTCAATGAAACTTTGGCAAGAAACTTTATTAAAAGTAAAAAACATATCAGATATAATGGAAAATCCAGGATTCTCTTTTATGACCGACATAAAACTTAAACCACGTACTCGAGTACAGCAGCAATGGAACACTAAAATACTTCACGATCACCTTTTCCACAACATTTCACTAACACTGGACGCACTGTATTATGATAAGAGTGATATCGACATATTTCACGCTTTGAGCGACATGAAGTCATTGGCACCATAATACACAGGCTGGATCAGTTGAAAACGGTGCATTGAAATAAAGATTGTCACGGCATGTTTGTATACATCAGAATACTAAAAAAATTTAACGCGAAAAAGAATTGACAAAACCGACATTAAGATTATCTCGCACAACACGATAATAAATAGCGACAGGAAAAGAAACTGTAGATAATAGTCACATCGTCACAGCATTACGGTTGTGTCAGGAACCTCTCCTAGGACAGCATCACTCTTGCCCGAACCACCATTGGCCGTCGATCTGCATGAACAGGTCTTCCTTAGAAGAGCATATATTGTCAGCATGCAAAACAGTTAAAGGATTATTGCTGCAGAGTGCGATTCTACACGTCTTTATATATTCGAAGGTTTGGGATACGTCATATTTCTTTCGGACAACATATTTTAGAAAAATGAAAATCTGTATTACGCAACTTATATACAATTAAAAATTGCAAGGACTGTGTGGTTGTACAATTCACAGGTATAGCAGTAAGCTCCACTCACACAAATTTATTAGTTATGCGTAACGCAGCGTTCCGAAAGCACGTGGACTCTCCTTTTCAACCGTGTTACCGACTGACAAACTTATATACACATCGCCGTTCAAACGAGACATGCAATGTCATCCAAAACTTACGAAATAAATTTAAATATTTTCAAAACAATTTAAAGAATCCGTACAAATGTATGAGTCCTAATATCCATTTTCTATATAAGTAAGTTTTTAAACTGGTGAGTGTGGGTAGTGACACATTACATGGTTAAAAAAAGGAAATTAAAAATTCGGTCAGGTAATGTTGGGTAGTGCGTTCCAAAGGGTACAGGTTTAAATGCCAATACAAGATTTATATCGTTCGTCACAACTCTATAAAGAAACCAACTTGCACTTTGAAACGAATACGTAGGCTTCTATGGCTAGAGTCAGTAATAAGCAAATTATTTACGAAATTGGACCGTGTCATGACACGATCTAATTTCGGAAATAGTTGACAAACGTCTTGCAACGATAATATTTTTACATAATTTTAGTTGACAATAAAGTATTTTCAACGTTGTTAATTTGATAATAATCTGAAATCTGAACACGCGACAGTTAGTCAGAATAGTCACAGATTTTGCTGTATCATAATAATTTACGTAATGAAACAGCATTTGCGTAATATTCTCTACATTAATTAATCTTTTAACTACGAATGTTTACCATCAAAAGCGTTAAAATTCAAAGTTCCTTACCTGTTTTAAATCAAGTGTTATCGTAACGTATTCATATTCTCGGCCGCGATATAGAGCTGGACTTTGCCACCACTTTCCAGTGCCGTCAATTGCATGATGTATAGGATGTTGTTTAGTCGAATCGGGACTGAAATTATCGCACACGTAGCACTTGCCTCTAGCATTCTCCGACATCCTGCAATATTCTTCGCGGCCACCTTCTCCGCAGGTAGCGTTCACCGATATCACAGATTTAGTAGCCACATTAAACACAGCAGGCCACAAGCCGGTATTGCTTGAAACTCCTGATTTTGAAAGGAAGCTCGTACCTATGCCGCGATTCTTCATGAATTTGAGACCTGAAACAAGGTATTTTGATTAATAATAGATTCAAAGAAAATATTTCGAGGTAATTGTAGGAAATTAAAGGATAGCATTAATGGTGAATCTTTCAATGCCAGTTTTGTACAAGGTAATATTCGTTTTGTAATATACGAAAGCTTAGCTGTAAGCCGTTGTTTAGGACAACGATTAACGTTAGATGCCATCTGAAGTGCCGACAATATTCTAAATCTTAAATGACAGATTCCCAGAGCGGGGGTCTCGCAGTGGGATCTCCGCAACGAAATAATAAACCCATTTCAGACGGTACTTTATGTTGCTATGGGGTGTGCCTGAATTCAAAAGTACCTCTTAAATCCTTTATAAGCTTTGTGACTTTACCTGTACGCTTGTTTGTACAAATGTCTTTTGTTACGTACACGAACTCGTATTTTTTTGTTCTCTACCATACGCATTTCTCTCCCTCGGACGAACGCATCAGTGAACGGTATACACTGTCTCCTTCATTAATTGTGTAGATATGATTCATGATCCGGAGAAATTATTCTGATTGTTTTCGTTAGACCTTATTCGAAGCATTAGACGAGACACAAAGGAGATCTTGACAGTGACATCTAATTCATGTTTAGATATGTTGAATTATGAGTGTGAAAAATGGCAGTTCATGATGCGTCCTTTTCTTCCCTGTATCTCTCATTGTGAACAAATAAGTCACGTCTGTTTGGTCTACATCTAGATAAGAAGAAAAGCGTACTCATTACATCTGCTTGGCGCATTATTTAGATTAATATTATGCCAACAGTTGACATGAAGATGCTGTAATAACTGCATGCTGTTTTATAAAGTCTTTTAGAGGTAGATTGATATTTCTCCTACATTTATCATATTCTTTGAAACGTCAGTGTTTACTAATCGATTTTGTTAAACATGCAACACATAGGCTATTGTTTATAATAAAACAGGAAAGTAGCGTTTGATATTTGAAGAATACGTGCATATTTTCAGCAAGAAGCTAAAATTAGATATTGTCTTTTTCTGAGAGAAAAGGGAAGTCAAAATATGGTCATAAATATATAATTACTTTTCTGGCCAAAAGTTCCTCTAAGTTCCCTAGAAATAAATAACTTATTTAACAGCTACTTTCATTAATTGTCGAAATATTTCTGAGTTGATTGTCAACTTTCGACATTGTTTGTGAAACGAAATATTATTGGTTAATATAGATCTATTGTAGTCATTGTTCCTCATTTCACTTAAAATAAAGTATCGGACATCCATGTGTTGTAAGACTCTTTAGAAAGCAATTCACTGCATACACAAAGCATTAATTCTGAAGTGTATCAAAGAATACTTGAGCCTAACACAACACCGGGGGAACATAATCAGTATGCGCATTTGAGCTTACAAAGATGTTATTCCATGTTTCGAAGGATACTACTCCATATTCAATTTTGTTTCCAGCGACAAGGAATTGTGATCAGAAATTGTAGTACAGAACTTATACATTTTTTGGCATATAGTTCGTAAGTTAAGATACCTAGATTGCTTTCTTTTACTATCCATTCATCTTTTAAAAAGTTAATTATAGGAAAGTTACATTTCCAAGTTACTGTTGTAGCTTGCCAAAAAATCTATGGAGTAAACTTGGTACCTACACATTTACGCTTATAAAATAGTCGCCAGTTGTGTTTTACTGCACAATTTTCTTCAGTATTGACTACGATAGTGATAACTTTGTTTATAATTTTTCAAATCATTTTTTCGACTGTAACATCTCTATATCAGTATTAAAATTGATGCTTTTTACCAATGGTTCTTAGTTTACAAGTTATAATTTGTTTAATGCAACGATATTATGAGTCCACAAAAATTTTAATAACCCATATGAAAATTAATAAGAAAAATAATTTGTCAGTAGGTTTATGGCAGTTTACAGTACAGTAAAGTAATACATTTGAATGAACTGTAAAAATAGTTCGGTTCGCTGAAAGTGGGCAATTACATTGGAGTTGCTAAACATCAGTTAAATCAGATTGAAGGTTTAGCCGAAATTAACACCTATAGAGTACGCAATCAAGTTGCAAGACATCATTTGCAGCTTGATTGGCAAACGAATTAGGTATTATTCCGCTCCTCGAATTATACCAGAAGCTAAAATAGACCGACAGAGATCGGACAACGTTTTATAGGCCGCAGAAGCGCATTTTCGATTGAATAATTGCTAATATCTATTGCACTTTAGAATTTGGCATGCAAATTGGCTCCATACGTTTATTCAACAAGGATTACATTCATTTTATGGTTAGTGTGTGACGTACATTCATATCACTTTTCATTATAGTATCATTGTATTTTGAATAGAATCGAAGATCAGAATACAGAGTTTTATTACAGCATGTTTATGAAAGCATGACATTATAACGAGGTTTCGGTAATAATTACAAATTTATCGACCAAAATATCAGTGGAAATAAACGGTATATCTCCAAAAGTAAAAGAATTAGCGTGCAATTACATTTCATCTCTTTTAACGAACATTACCAATTCAGTTTGTATTGATTGGGAAATCTTTTCAAGTCTCCTTTAGCAAGTAATAATACATCCGATACAGAAGAAAGGTACTGCTAGTGCTTATAAACAATTATCGTCCCAACTAAGTATTGCTATATTTGAAGACCTTTGGAGAAATAATTTACATTGTGTTCAAATTAAAGTGCTACTATTTCTAACTTTGTTATTATTGAAACTACAAAGTTGATTCTATTGACGAAGTAATAGCATTTTTCCTGTTACTAACAATGATGGAATGATGAAATCAGAATAACGGTTAAACATTGAACTGTTGAGATATTCAAAAAATAAATGCATTTTTTTAACACATAATTATGAAAATGAAACATAAATAGCATGTGACTAAATTTGCCTACAATAATAAATAACAAAGAATATTACAATAAATACTCATACACATCTCCTTGTTCCACAAAGTTTTCAGTACATACTTTTTGCAGTCCTTCACATGGTTTGTCGACTAGTACTTTTGTAACAGTCTCTTGACATTTATGAACGTCATATAAATTTTTATAGGTTTAACTTTTTACATATTCCCAAAAGTAAAAATCGCGGAATGTAAGATCTAGCCATAAAATTAGGCCATGTGTAACTAACAAACGATTTTGCAAAAGTTAGGTTAATAGATCACCAACAGTTTCCACAATTGTGCGGTGGTAGCCCACCTTGCAGGGAAATAATAATTATTATTAAGTTATCTATCAGTTAAATTAAGGTTGTCCTAACATTACGGTTCTTAGTACCAGCAGTAGCGTCTGAAGGATCACGACAAGATTATCGAAACGTCAATTATAGGGCAGAGAACCGAAGAGCAACCAGCAACAATGACTGTGATAGCTTGAAGACTACTTCGAGAGGTAACTATAACTTTTGTGTTATCGAAAGTCATATCAATATACAAAATTACTGCGAAGCTATTCCTAGTAGTAATTGATTTACGCAAACCTCATAATTTGTGATTGTTGCATAAAATTCGTCAAGAAGATTGCCTGAAATCGAATAGTGGCATTATGGTGATATTCAGAATAATGGGAAATTATTTTCAGAAAAACAAACTATTAGTAAACCAAATCGCAAAGGCATGTGACAATTTGGCACCTATACTAAACATAATCTAATGTAAAACATGATCTATTCTGCAATTTACAGCAATTTGAAAATGTTTCATCTATTATTTGTGAAGCTGTCCGATGTCACTACTAAATCACACAGTCAAAATGCCTAATAATTAGTAATGTACTTCATAGTTATATGAGTATGTGTTGATTACGATAGTCCTGTGTCGAAATCGATACATCGAATGTTTAAAATCATCACTAAAATGTTTTTATTAACACTGCATATCTGATGCCAAAATAGTTGGTGAAGTTTAGAATATCAGCGCAATTTATTTTCTGTAATTTTTTAATTGCGAAAATATTAATTGTACCCTGCGTCAATCCCACCCCATTCAAACAACGTCTAATGAGAACTTATTGCAGCGGCAACTAATAAAACCATAAGAAGCCAAATTTAATTCCAAGACAGTATTCGGTCTGTGTGTTTCTGTTAGTATGACACGTAACCGTCTTAGAAAAGCTATAAATCATGGAGAACATTTACACACGTATACTTAAAATCATATATATCTAGGATAATTTATTACTATCCCTTCTTTATAACGGAGTCGAATTACTAGGTCTTTTTTTGTACCTGCGTTATTTCGCCTTAAATTTTTATGTTTCTACCAGCCGTTACTAGAAAACAACCTGCTTACAAGCAGAGGAGAGCACGTTCCCCTTCTCTTTCAGCGAACGGTCTTTAATATTGATTCAGATTACAATAACGTTTTGGTTTGTTGGAAGGTGAGGCATAATTTGGTTTTGCATAAACTTATAAATGGAGCAATAGAGACGACACTGCTTTGCATAATATATTAACAACTCCATAAGAGATATATTCCATAATTTCAAACATGGGTTTACAGTTTGCTTCGAGATAATGTTTTAATGCTGCACTAGAATGGTAGAATTCGATATACAGAACTGGGCAGAAATTTCTGACACAATAAATAGTTAAAAGAAAGAAAAATGTCTGTAATAAAGGTTTCTAAGCAATTACATTAATCGATTATTATCATTTTTTAATGAATTCTGAATATAGTTTTCTTCCTCCAACATTTTTTTTAGTAATGATATAAAATTTGAATATATTATGCATTTCTGTTGCGTTAAACAGCAGGCATTAATTTCAATTGAATCGGCCGATACCTGTTGGAAATCCATATTCAACATGAGCGAAGAAGTAACGTTCAATTTTTCACATCTTTCCAATATTTAACACAGTATAAATATCACATGTTTCGCTATCACTGATCATGATGGATGAAGCTACAGTGATAGTGAAACATGTCATATTATGTCATGTGTTAAATATATTGGAAATATTTATAAAATTAATATTCAAATCTAATTAAAGGTTAATATAATTTCAGAAAGTATTTCTAATGGATCCACATTTTGTCTTAATGGTTTCATAAATCAATCTAACTGTCAATGTGCCTCCAATGAGAGTTCTTATTGGATTGGAAAAGGCCCATACCCAATGTGCACAAAAATTAAGTGCTTAAAGGCAGCTATTTATAACAATAGAAAAGTTGTAAGACGAAAAATTAGTCAAGAAGTATCACCGGAATGATTCAGAAATCTTCAAAATTTGTACATATCATTCGTAAAATAGGGTTGGCGACAAAGTAATTACCAATTTTTTTATACAAATGAAACTTAATTTTCGGTATAATTAATAAACTTTATTCAGTAATATATTTTTTCATATTTTGATCAAGGACTTTTTGCCATCTTTCCATTAACTTAATTATTCCACGCTCACAGAACTTCTGGTCTTTAACGCCAGAAAACTGAATCCGGTGCAAATTTCACGTTATCACCATTGAAGATTTTACCATTCAAAGAATTTTGCTCTGAACAAATAATAATGCAATGGTATAATTGTAAGTCAGGGCTGTACGGCGAATGTAACACCACTAGTGTTATCCTTGTATCTGCTCATTTTTCTTGAATTGCGAATGTGTTTAATTAGTCCAACTGGCGGCAATACCAATTAATTAATCGTTTCGTGCCTAGGAAGCAGCGCAAAATACATATTACCTTTGTAATACATACATTTGAAATCAGCAATTACATTGTTATCAACCTATTAGAATACTATTAGACAACCGGAAATTTTACTTTTGAACGCTTATTAGTTTTTGAGTTTTTGTTTGTTAAAAATTACGTGTTATGTTTGTTCTGTAACATTTTAAATATGTTTTAAAGAAATTATGGAGAGGAAGTGTAAAAAGTACAATATTTTATAAGTTATTTAGAGTAATCAAATTCGATTTTACCTATGATAAAAGAAAAGAAAGCATGGTAAAATAAGAATTACTTAAGATTAAATTATTGTTAGTTCCTCTTCTTTTTCAATTAATAAAGGCGTACTTCTACTTACTTCATTGTCACATTTAGTTAAATACTTTGAAACTCAAAGACAAAATGTTTGCTGATGATGACATTTAGTGGAACAAGTTTATCGAAAAATGAAATTCAGGCTGTCATATTCGAATCTCTAATTATTAAGATCGATGATATAATAATTGAAAATAGGTGGTATTTGCCAAAAATCGACAGACGTACTTCGTTGAGTGGTTTGAAAGATCTATTAAATCTGTCTTCCTTTTAAGTATTATAATAGCATTGTTATTGCTCTTTAATTCATTCATTATTTTCTGATTCTTTGTTGTCCAGGACGTGATGTTCCATGTAGCGATTCTTAGTTTGTTTTTCTTCTATGTCGGTAGCCCTTTTCTCGCCGGAATCACCAACTTTAGATCCGGCCAGTTCCGAGGCATATATTTCATTCTGTGAGCTGAATTATCCTTTTACCCCCAGGTAAGGGCCTAACCTTATCTGAGAACCCTCCTTCTTTATCCGGGTTTGGGACCAGCAGTGGCAGTTACTAAGCTACTCCTGGCACTTACCATAGACAGAGTCAACAAAACAAAATACAAGACATGGGAAAATTGATAAGAAAACGAAGAAAATATTGGAAACAGTACGTAACTAGAATGAGTGATGATAGACTGATAAAAAGTGCCAAAATAACTAATTCTATCGGAAAAAGAAGTCAGGGCAGTCCGTCAAAACGCTGGAAAGAATGCTAGACATCTACATCCGAAGCGGCATAGGAAGAAAACAGGCAATAGCCTACCTGCCACGTGTAGAAAGGATGAAGAAGAAGAACTCGACCTCTTCTTCCTGCGGCATTTTGTCCTGCCCCATACAATAATAATGTTTTATTTATTTATTGTCCAAGAGAACAACCGTTCTAATTATAAGACATACAACATAGTACAGCTTTGCAGTATGCGGTACAAAGACGTAATACAGAAAAATACAAATATCTTAAACAATCACAAATGAAGAAACCAGATTAATTTAGAAAGTTAGACAAGCATTCTGTTGCGTGTTTCACCATGCATGTTGGTGATGTTTTGCGCATAATGTTAGTTCGAGATCTCAGTGCAACGGAGGTGTTTAATGATAGTGTGCTATGCGTTGGTACGTTGAAATGTATCTGAGTAAGCACAGCTGACGAATCGATATCAGCAGTTACCAAGCTGTGTAAAAACCTTCCACAATACTCATCTCGCTGTATAGTCAACTACTACAATCCATGTCATTCGAGCAGACTACCGTAGTCGATCCCGTGGTGAGAGTAGATGTCATCCTGCTTGAAACACAAGTATTTCAAGAATCGCTTCTGAACACGTTCCAATGCCTGTTGCTGGTTGAGATAAATAGGATACCAGACAGTAAGTGCGTATTCAAGATTGGATCTAACTAAAGTGAAAAACAAGAATTTTAATGTGGAGATGTCAAAATGCTTACAAGAGCAAGGAAGTCCAATGATTTCGAAGATGAAGACGACAAGGCAGTAATATGAGGCGCAAATCTAAGTTACGAGTCAACACCAAGATTATTAAACTGGGAAACCCTAGGAATAGTGTTACTGGATACGGAATGGTGAACTAAGAGTGGATTAGACCACCTATAAAATTACATTGCAGCACACTTCTCACCATTTAACCGGTTACAGCATTCATATATTATCGACAGATTTCTCTCACAAGCAGCGGTTGAAATAAATATTCAGATTATCACCGTGAGCAAAGACTCTGCGATCAAGCAGACTAAAAAGATCATTTAGAAAGATATTGAGTAAAAGTGGATCTAAATTAGATCCTTGACTTACTCCGCTGGAAGCAACGAAGAAGCCAGATAGAAAGAGGACAGTAGCCAATCCAAATGGAGACTATTTCAAGAGTAATGTCGCATGATCTATTGTGTCGAAATCCCTACTAAAATATGTATAGACTACATCAACTTGCTGTCTATGATTAAGTGATTCAAAGTTGGGTAACCTCTGCTGTTGGTCATCGTAGATCTACCTGTAATCAATCCGTGTTGTCTATCGGATAATTGGGTCTGAACAAAACTGTATAATTTTCGTACAAAAGTATTTCCAAGACCTGTTACTGGTTACTGGTCTATAATTTTCAATATTACTACGATCACTTCTTAAAAACGGGAGTTACTCTGCATATCTTCCAAAAATCGGGAACCACCGCCCTAATAAATATAAGAAATTATGACAGACAAAACAGAAAAACAAAATATTAAACATTTCGCTTACTTATTTACGTGCCTAATAAGATTTAATTCAGAAAGGTGAAAACGTTTTACGTTACTTTGTCAACTTGTCGAAATAGGAAATATCTTGCTATCTTTACATAAATGCCGGGCATCCAAGCCTGAAAGTTAATAACGATGTTTAAAGACGTAATTATAAGAGTTCAGCTGCGGGTATTTAAAACTTCATTTAAACAACTTTTAACAACTTTTCCGTCCGTACTCATTTAATTATGATGATACACGGATTGTTCTAACTTAATAATTTTTAATAAATTTCAGACGGGATTCGTATAACCCGGAATGTCTCCAAGGCAACACGAGACGAAATAAAAAAGCCCATCTTCTTGATTTATTTTTGGACCATTACAGTGGCATGTTTATACTGTGAGATGCTAAAATTTAGACGGTTGTTTGTAATGGATATTATAGCAATTAAAATCTTTGTAAAATTCCAAGAAATACGTAATTCGTCGCAATAAGCCGCGCAGATTTGGAGAATATGTTTTTTACGTGAAACTATATTCATTTTAAAATACTGTAATGGTACCTAGGGCTTTCCGAAATGCAATTTATTGTTTCAAACTTATCCTTTCTGAACCTATTATCCTAATCCCCACATATACGTAGACATAAAATGAATTTCGTCTAATTTAGTTTGCGGCAATTTAGCCCCAGACTAATTGAAAATTCAACTACCTGTTGAGCATTCGTACCCTATTTTATTACACTCCCTTATTCAGATAACCGATTTTAAGTGTAAAATACGGCTCTATTCTCTATTTGCTCCACTTTCGAAACGAAGAATAATGCGTAGGAATGTACCTCATCTTTTTTACAACGAAATCCAGGCATCTAGGAACAGTGTAGCTATAAAAGTTATCTATGGAACTCGTTGTTGGTATGTTATAGTACTCCATAGCCGATACGTTCGTGCATTGTTTAATTAGTGACGAGAACGTATTCTTCAGTTTAAAGTGGGCAGGTTACACCGAGGACTTTTGAAAAACAATAGAAAGGAAAAAACCCATTTTAGTGGAAGGTCTGTAATTAATTGAACGTAGTTTGTTGTATATAGACACCTTTACAGCGAAGTATTTTTCCTATAGTCTAGATAATGGTATGTTTTTACTGTATTGCAATCGACAATACAACAAAAATGGGCAAAGATAATAATTGCGGAAAATAGATGCAATAGATGCAATAGATGTAATGAATCGATTAAGAAAATCCATTCTGGTGGATCATAAATGACCAGCTGAACTTATTCGGCTGAACATTTGCAGCATTAAATCTGTTTCTACAATTATATCATCGAAGTTTTTCTCCAACGAAGCAAAATTGTTCTTATATGCAAAAAAACATTAGACAACTAGTGACGCAATGTTGCCATAACCGAAATAATCCCTTAACGGATCTATACACGCATCATCACAAATTTGTTTTCATGTGGTAAAATCTAAATTTTTATACATAACGCTTCCGAACTTTGCTAAAACACTTTTCGCGTCATTTACTAGTGCGTGAATATCGTTCACTATTTGCAGCTACTCCACTAACAATACCGAAGGACATAGTAGTTCATATATTGCCCCAACTTGTCCCGCATAACTTTTCTGAACAGCTTGTAAATCCGTTTAAATCTAAATATCTTTCTATCTAAATTTTGTTCGACTATTTTTGATAGCTGCACCTTCTTTGGCATCAAATTTAGAAACTACGGGTTTTGGGGCTATAAATGTTTTGTATAGTAGGAAGCTGTTTGCGATCATGTTTTCCAATCTGTAGTATAAACATTTGCGATCTTAACACAGCAGAGTACCGTCAGTGGAATTCTCAAAATCGTCAAAAATATTTCTATTTATTCTTTAATTCTATCTTAATGCAGTAGGTAGTAAATTACGCACAACTTTTAAAGAATACTTGACCATAAACGCCCTCTTGTTGGTAGCACAATTATGAAACCAGTAACCTCGTAGCCAGTAAATCAGCGGCAATAGCGCTGGTTATGGGTTTATTAGTCTCGGAGTTCGAACACCATGTACCGTAAAATTAACAATATTTTAAGTACATCCCTATCCACAGCATTGTTCACCAAAATTTCAAAACAGGCCAAACAAAACATTTTTGCATAGAGTTTGAATTAAAACTGAGAGACAACTATAGAGAAAACCAAAAATTATTCTACGGAACAATAAAACAATTGAAACAGAGGAAGACACTATTGAAAAATATAAAAGATAGAATAAAGGAAATACTAACTTAGGAAAAGGAGATAATGGAAACATGGAAACAGTACTTCGAAGAATACAAAAATAAAACAAGATAGATATATAAAAGAAAAAGACCAAACAGCAAAACTAACAAACTAGCAAACTAAATCTCGGAAAACCTCCGGACAGGATTTAATCACCGCTGGGAAAAAAAGAAATACCACAGGAATGGAATATGAGAATAATTACACCCACATGTTTTCGTCCGCATTTAGGCTCTTGATGGCCGATCTCTCCTTGTTTGTGAAATTGCTCTTGGGCGGTTTAGCATGTTGTAAAATCCTCGAGGTTTCGCGACATATTTCCTCCGCGGCGACCACCGCAGGGCTCCTGATACTAGATTCGACGTTGGCAATGGTGTCTTCCGCTGGCAGGTTTTTTGGGGTGATGGCAAAATTTCCACCCTTGAACAGAACCGAAACTTCTTCCGTTGTTAGCTCCCTATTCTAGAGGTTTGCAACGATTTGTGAGCCATCCAGTTTTAGCGCTGAATTACGCGTAGAGACGCAACGGTCGTACTGTTTGATCTGGCGTCTCGTGTTCGCACAGCTATACCAACTGTGCAATTATTTCTGCGTGTATTCTTTCCCGCAACGAACACCAACTTTCCAGAGATTGGCAGGGTGCAGCGTACCTACCTTATATCAAGAGCGTTACGGACCGAATCGGTAGGACACTAGAGCTACACAATATAAAAACCATATACAAACTCACACAACAATAACGCCATTAGCTGCGTCAGGTGAAGGACCCCAGGCATCCCATAACATCGACCGGAGTATACTGGATTCCCTGTTCCTGTGGGTTAGTGTACATCGGCACTACGAAACGTAGCATTAATACGAGGCTAAAAGAGCACAAGCGCAACTGTCATCTAGGTCAAACAGACAAATCCGCGGTGGCCGAACACACTCTTCAGGATCGGAATCACAACATTAATTTTGCCAACACCGAGGTTCTGTCAACAGTTTCACACTACCACACTCGGTTGCAAAGAGAGGCAAAAAAATTTACAAACACCCCGGTAATTTCAACAGGAAAAAAGAGAATCGTGCAATCAACAATCAAGATACGCCATCCACACGTACCGCTAACAGAACCGACCAGACAACGAATCATACAGAGGCATTCGCCTCTAGCGTGGTTAACACGTCGAGTTACTGTTGCCTTCTTTCTGCTGCCTAAGTGATTGAGCTTTCAGTCCAAGTAGAGCGACTGGCGCTACCGCCAATTTTGCCTGCCCGGCACCTCCGCCAATTCGACTAGGTGCTCCCAACGAATCACGACATCGCAGTTCAGACTGCGGTCCGTGCATTTTTCGGGGGTCTGAATTCAGCGCTATCAGCGTTGCTGACAGACGTGCCCGTTCCAAGGCAAATTATTAATACATTTTATTCTTATTTTTGTTTTATTTTCCCCTCCTGTTTGTTTTCATATTTCAGACAATGGAAGTCGAGAAGAAGAAACTGCCCGAGCCCGTTCCAGAACCGTCCAAGGAATCCTCGAAAAAGGAGTGCCGAATCAGAAGAGGAGACGCCATGCGCCTGCTCCAGGAAGCCCTTCCGTCGGCAAGCGACTCCTCCTCCTCCGACGTGGACTCTGAAGATTGTTCCACGATCGGAAACACGTCGGCGACACCATGGAGACGGAGGACTTCCACCTCTCCTCAGGCAAACAGCGGCGCAATTCCTCTTCCGAGTCCGATAGAAGAAAACGATCCGGGACAAAACCTGCTCCGCTGGGAGAATCCAAAGCCGCCCAGGCCGTCGTGCCCAACCCGAAGGCAAATGAGGGCCGTCCTGCGGGAAAAGGCCAAGTGGATGGCCGTGAATGCAGAGATGTACCAGCGAGGTATCCGCACGATGAAGGTACTTAATACTAACGTCGGAATCCGAATCCAGTCGGCCACAGCGATTGACTACCACCAGCTTATCCGTATCGACTCCGCTTTTAATGTGCAATTCCATTCGTACCAACTGACAGAGAAGCCCCTCTCCGACGAGATCACCGAAGAAGAGGTGACCCAGAACCTGGCGAACCAAGGGCTCCACAACGCATCCTGCAAAAGGATGGTAGTTGGAACGGCGCGCCATCCAATTCCACTCATCTTCATCCAGCTGGCGAAGATCGAAGACTCAAGGAAGATCTTCTTCGCATATATGCGGCATGAATGTCACTATCGAGTCAAAGCTGGTCAAGAAGGGCCAGTTAACCCAATGCCACCGTTGCCAGTTGTATGGGCATGGACAGCGGAACTACCACGCGCCCGCGGTTTACGTAAAATGCACAGGGGCGCATCAAACGGCGGAATGCAAGAAACCCAGGGGCGTGCCAACCAAATGCGCGCTGTGCTCGGGCCTGCACACCGCCAACTACAGAGGTTGCTCGAAATCTCCCTAGGCAAATCGTAGGCAAGCCCAAGCCCAAGCCCCGGCTCCCCGACTCGCTGCGTCAATACCAGCGCCACGTCCGGAATCGAAAAGGCCGGGAACCCGGAAACCGCAGCCCCAACCGTGAAAAGAGGCACCAGCTGCAGGGAAAACCGAAAACCCTCGCTGCAGCCACCGGACCCAAGCCAGCACCGAAGAAGCCGGAGACACCAAAATCCGACAAACAACCGAGGCTGGCAATCGCCAATAATGCCGCCCAAGACATCCCCAAGGCAAGGACCACCAGGACGGAACACGTCGCCTCGAGCACGCTAGTCCTGCTAACCCCGTTATTCCAAAGGATCAACTGGACGAAGCTGCAAAAAGTGGCAACCATACTTCTACCCCTACTCCTGGCGTGCAGATCAGGGGCCGAGGCTGGATTGGTACTAGCCAGCTAGACATCCTGGCGATAATCACCAGTCATGAATAGACGCCCACGGAAACCGCAGTCTCCTCAAATCACATTCCGGAACGCAAACTGCCTGGCAGCTAAGAAAACCGATCTGGAGGAATTCATCCAGAGACACCAACTGGATGTAGTCCTGATCGGTGAAACCCACCTCCGAGCCAGTAACGGACTCACGTTCCGGAATTTCCGGGTGCATCGAATCGCTAGGGAAGGCACCCGCGGAGGAGGCATAGCCATCTTGATCAAGTCCACCATTGATGACCACGCTGATCTGGCGCTGGATCTCAACCACATCGAGGCCACCGCCATCACGGTCAACCTGGCGACAGGCCCGGGCAAGCTCCCGGGGAACAGTTATCCTCGCCGGCAATCTCAACGCCAACCATCCATCATGGAACTCGAAGCTGACGAACGTAAGCGGCACCTGTCTACGCCGTTTTGCCGACGACTTCCACCTCCTGGTGGACGCCACCGCCGAGCCCACGATATTCCCGCATAACGGACAGCCCGACGTCCTGGACATAGTGGTTTATGAAGGATGTCACACAATTCCACCAGCTGACCGTTCTCAACGAGCCCTCGTCCGATCACAACCCAGTGCTGCTGCAACTTGGACAGGCGGTACGAGAAGACAAGGAACCCTGGACATATCAGATGATATCGTGACCCGCTTTCACGGATCACCTCTCCACCAACATCAGTCCTATCGCGGCGATAGGCGTCCCGATCGAGCTCGAAACAGCATTGCGCCAAGTTACGGAGCGCGTATCTGACAGTCTGAGATACGCAACCAACACCTCGCATGCTGTCGAGGGGAGTCCGAGACCTGATATGGGAGAAGAACAGGCTTCGAAGACAGTGGCAGAGAACGTTAAACCCGGCTCTCAAAACAATCAAATGGCGAGATCGCATTGGACAAACTCCGTAACAAACGCTGGGGCGACTTTATGATCCGAGCCTCAGAGTCTCTATCCGAATTCTGATGGCAGTAAAGGTCATGAAGAGGCAGCGAGTTCCAGTTCCGCCGATCCATGAGGCCCACGGTGTCGCCTTCACCATCGAGGACAAAGCGGAAGCCTTCGCCGAAACACTCGAGTGACAATGCAGCCCTATCTACGAGTGCAAAACGTCCTCACGGCAGAGGAAAACGAAGACACGATACGTCCCACGTCACCGGAAGAGGTGAACGCCATCAAGTCGTTCCGGTCCAACAAGGCCCCAGGACCTGACGGCATCATCTACCGCGCTCTCAAGCACGCCCTCTGGCAATTCGTCATGCATATGACAAACATATGCAACGCCATGCTGTGCCTGCGCCACTTCCCATCTCAATGGAAGCAAGCGGACGTAGTGATGATACCGAAGCCCGGACAGCCCCCCAACTGGTCGCAAAACTATCAGCCCATCAGCTCTCTCCCGGTCATGGGCATGATTGCCGACCGTATAACACTCACCAGGCTGCAGGAGCAAACGGAAGACCTCGTCGTTATCCCCAACCGCCAATTCGGGTTCCGCAGAAGGCACAGAACCACTCATCTGCTGCGCATCGTCGAACAGATAAAAAAAGGCTTCAACCGACGGGAGTACAGAGGAGCGATTTTCCTCGACGGCGCCAAAGCCTTCGATAAAGTCTGGCGCCAGGGTCAACTCTTGAAGATGCATCGGGCCGGCATCTTCAAGGCAATGGTCAGACTCATCCGCTCCTTCCTCCGCAAGAGGACCTTCAAAATCAAGCTGGAAGAACAGCGGTCCACAGTGAAGACAGCTACAGCAAGAGCGCCGCAAGGGTTAGCGGTCCCACCCCTGCTGTTCAGCATGTACACCCGCGACATCACGGCAACCGCGCACGTCAACCTGGCAATGTACGCGGACGATGTCTGCATCTTTTCAACGTCCCTGAACGGGAGAGTGATCGACCAACGCCTTCAGACAGCCCTTGACGCTTTGCAGGACTGGTACGTCGTCCACCCCGAGAAAGGCACGCCCGTGCTTTTCGCGATAGGCGGTCGCCGAAGGAGGAAGCATGGCAACCCAGCCGAACTCACCTTCTAAGGAGGCATCATTCCCTGGCGACAACAAACCAAATACAAACCCCCTCGTGTCAGAGTCGCAGGGATACGTCTCCAGGATCCCATGGAGGCACGCCCAAGACCAGCAGAGCAGGCTGGCTCCCAGGCAGGCTCCCTCTCTGGATCTCCATCCAGAAATGGAATCCTCACACTTCGTCGCAGATGCGGTTTCCCGCAGGTGGATTAAGTAGACGGACGCTCGGGTAACTGGCATCCCAATGAGGTTGAAGTTGAGGTTTCCACCCTGGCGGAGACACAACTCGCTTGAGCCCAAGGTCGATCAAATAGCTGGAAGCTTGGATGAGTTACTTCAAGACGAGAAACGACGCCCACCAACTTAGTAGCCGGACGTTCGAGCGAATTGCAATCCGATGGAGAAATTGAGGAAACAGGATTTCCGGTGCTTCGTAAACATTATTCGATCTACGACCTCGATCTACAACGAATCATTCGACGCTGAGCCATCGAATCGATCACTTCGACCTCTCCCCTGAAGATGTTTACCGCAGCTGTAAACGAAACGTCCGGAAGAAATTCCAACAGACCACGGCTAAATAGCGCTGTTCAGTCAGAAACTAGTAGTGTATCAAAGGGTAGTCAGACCAACATATGGCAGAGAGTCATGAACAACCACTAATAGAATCAACATCAAAGTCACAGCTATGGAACTGAAATTCTTAGGAAGAATGGAAGAAGTAACATGGAGAGTCAAAATCAGAAACACGACAATCGCTCGTAGTCTAAATATAAAGCCAATAGAAATAATCATAGGGAATAGACAACTGGGATGGTTCGGACATATACATAGAAGATCAAATAGTAAAAAATATTTTCGAAGCAAAAACAGAGGACAAAAACAGAATAGGTAGATTCCAAAACACATGGAAAGGACAAATATAAACACTAGAAAAAAAGAAGTATGGGATGAACTGAAGAAAAACAACCGGCAACTCAGAACAAGAACCTGTGGAAGACAAAAATAAGAGAATAGTAGTCCGACACCGTAAGCTATAAAGGATGTAGGATTAAAAAAAAGCTAAAAGCTGGCTACCTTGTTACACTGTATGTTATTTATTTCAGAACGCATTTTGAATTTCGTATTAATTGAATATGTATTGTTTTTATCATTTCAGGTTCTTATCTTTGACGATTATGAACGCATCTCTCGTCTACTAAAGGAGTCATCGTTTTCTCCTTTTTTACGTAAAATAGTGACCTAGAAAATTCTATTCCATTGTTTTACTATGGACATTAAAAAAGTCCAACGTAACATTTTATAGACAAAATGAGAAATCGTCGGTTGTAAAAGGCCAGTTAATCCAAGAGTAGAGAGTAAGGGCATAAATGGAAACAAGTAATTGTATTTTATAGTTACGCGTTCTTTATTTTCATATAACTTAGGTGGCGACAGGTAGAACCGTAAAATTTACGGCTTTTAAAAATAGTAGTAGTCATCGAGTCATCCGCTATATAAAAGCGTCGTGCTTTCTTCTCTCCAACTCCCTCTTTGGTAATGAGATTAAACGTTTTCACACCGCTCACCGACGCTAATAAATCCGATTTGTGGTATTTTTCTCTCTATTCTCCTCTTCGTTTTTGATTCGCAGCTAAGTAGAACAACCCTGATATTCGCCGCACAATGGAAAGAATCGAGATCCCGTATAGAAGAGAAGAGATTTGTGCCTTGGTTGTTATTTGTCGACAGATTCCCTGACCGTACCGACAAAGGCATTTAATGCTTGTTTAATAAGTCATAGGTTTGATCTTCATATAAATGCCAGGGGAAAGTTTATGAGATTTCCTATAACCGGCGAATCGTTCTCGATAGAACTTTTTAGTCGTGCTGTAATCCGTAAACTTTTCCTCGGATAATATATCTAACGTGGAGGGGACCAGAAAGATCGTAAAATTGAAATTACACGACGAACTGAAATCGTTAAATCTGCGCTGGAAGAGGACGTTTGTTCTTCGTTGCCGACTGCAGTCGATGTTACATTTCTACTTTCAAAGATTTAAGGAATTTCTTCCTCCACTGATAAATTAAAGACGCGATGATAGCTAAAAATGCTATTAAAATACTTCGCCCAAGTTTTTATCTTGCAACAAAATCAATTTTATCGGTTGGTGCTTGAGGAATATAAACTTTAATATTTATAAATATGATGGCGTTTATTACCTGACGCCTGTGTGTAAATAAAATTAATAATCGGATTAATACAGATTAAGCGCAGTAGGTAGTATATATTTTTTAGAATTAGTATTATATATAGGTGTTCGTTTTGAAGGCAATAATATTTTCGTTTCGATATTGTGGGGATGGTTTTCTATCACTTCTTCGACTTCACAATTAAGCGAAGGGAAATTATACTCTTGTGTACTCGACAAGAAAACGAATAAAGACCTTTCAAAACTACCTTCTTCATATTATTATGTTCGATGGCAAGCATATTTTGAACCATCTAAGAAGTTGAGGCAAATAGTACAACTGACATTGCAAGACGTCTAAAGTGGGTTTAGAAGAAAGAGAGGTATACAAGATCATATTTTTACATTAAAAGAGATAACGTAAAAAAAATGACTGCAGGAGAAAACGTACACTTAGCTTTTTTGGACATGAGAAAGCGTTTAACAAGGTACCCAGAAATATAATATGGGAATATTTGCACAAGAGTTGAGTAAATTACAAATTAATAACAGCTAAAGTTTATGTCAAGAAACAGCAAACTGTGTAACAAGTAGAAACATGAAATCAGAGGTACTCTACACAAAGGAAGTTGTTAGACGAGGAGGTAGACTACTATTTATAACATTTATGTACGAAATTATTACAGAAACAAGGAGGAAAACAAGAGCTATTTATATTGGACATCACAACTTAGAAAAGGTAGAAATTACAGAATCTGTATTCGCAGATGATGTAGCATTGATAGCCCTAAATGAATAAGCTCTACAGCACGACATAAACGTTTGGAGCAACGCACTCAATGAGTATGGAATAACAATTAATACAAATGAAACAAAAGTAATGGTTATACCAAATGAGGAAAAAGAAATACACGTGCAGCTTCGAGAAACAGAAATACAACAAGTTGGAGACTTCCAGTACAGGAATTATAATACACGTAAAAGGAAGAGAAGAAGAAGAACTTAATGACAATATACAGAAAGCCAACAAGGTATATTATGTTATGGACTCAGGATTTGTAAACAGAAAAGAAATAACAAAACAAAAAAGATTACGGTCTACAGAACAATATTCAGACAAATTCTCACCCTTGGATGTGAAACCTGGGTACTCAATCGTCAAGCAAAAAGTAAGGCCCAAGCCCTGAAGATTAAATACCTAAGAAAATGTAACTAGAAGGGACAGCATAAGAAAGGAACAAATCAGAAGAGAGAAGAACTAACTGAATCAATAGATAGTTATATAGAACAAAGACAATTAGCATGGTGGGGACATATACACTTTCAGGACCCCTATTCTCCAATCTAAGAGGAGGCAATACTCCATCAGGAGAACGTATACAAATCAAAAGGCAGATGCTGCCTCATTTCGCAAGTAAGCTATGACATAATCAACAATTCCATTATTAAATATCGACATTTACAAAAAAAGTAATACAACTTTTAACCCTTACTTTTAGGATAATAGTACATTATCGTTTCTTGCGCCAGTTCAACAGGGATTACAGCAAGTTTCATCTAAAAAAATACACAATTTTGGGTAGCCTATAAAGCCTATAAAGTTCAACTTATAATATATAATAATCTAATATATATAATAATCTTAAAATATATTGCACCTTATAAGAAAAAAAAACTGTCTTAAAGGATTTCATTAGAGTATAATTTTTGGAATGCTAATTTCTGTAGACCTTCTTCAATTAAGCGCTTTCGGGCGTTTCGGAATCGTCTTAGATTTCTACTTTCTAGCCACCCATATCACAGTTCTCCTAACTGTGTTGGCAGCTTTTTTTTTAGTATATCATCAATTCATATCCACTTCCCTTTTGTTGTTGTTGTAGTTATGAAGCCCCGATTAGATACATTCCATACATCTTTATTTGGTATCAGATTACAGCAGTATATTTCTATGATTCCACTTATTGACAAATAATTGCATTTCTCCTGCTCATATGTAAAGGTACATGAACAGTATTGTCATTTTATCATTTATTTCTGATATCTATTTTGTTACAAACCCAAGCTAGACCTAGTTTCGATCTCTAGTTTATAGTTTACATTTTACTTTATCATTTATTATTTGGTGGGGTATTATTGTCGCTGCGCTCCAAAAATGTTTGTCCAAAGGGACTACAAAGTACTCTTACCGACTGACTATTGTAAATAAAAGAAGTGAATTTCACTAAGTGTCATTTGCTGCTTCTCACTTGAAATATTGCTTTAAAAGATGCTTCAGAATTTATATTTTGGATTATTTCTTCTTTGTCATTCATAACAAACTTTTTAAAGCGTGCACCTTTCGAAAGTTCCAAAGTATCACTAGCCTATGTGGTGATCTACTTGATTCACGTTTCGTATTTCTAGATTAAATTAATTGTTTAAGTTAAAGTAAGGGCTTCGTTAAAAATGTTCAACATAACGAAAATTTAACAAAATTTAAAATTTTTGGCAAACAAGCATTGAAAAATATTTGATATTAAATTCACTCTCATTGTATTAATATATTTAAATCTGAAAAATTCGTCAAAAGAGTTCTGACCGTTTCAGAGAAAAAGTAAGTTAATAAAACCACCCACTATAAGTTATTTGGGCTTTATAAATTTGCAATTGTGGTCATATTACTCAAACCTGGGCAAAGGATAATCATTTCATGACTATTTTCTATGAAGAGGGTTTGGGCCAAGCAAAGTCCGATAAACAAATATTAAAATATCTCCCGCAAGGAACCAAATTCCTGGTACTTGAATTAGAGCCTTCTACATGAAGAGTATTCTGTGCATTTGTGTAAAAGTGACATTATTGACATCACATCATGCCCTTATGAAGAAGACGATAAATTAAATTATCTAATATCAGTGTGCAATTTCCATAAGACCACTGTTAATAAGTCAAGCCAATTCTTCATTACTGAAGATGGTTCCGCCAACTAACGGAATAGGTACTGTGTGTAAATGAAAGCACTGATAGTATATAGAAGATTCTACCATTTAAAACCTTGATAAATTTACGCTAATGCTATCAGTTTGGGAGGGGGGATGGGGGGGAGGGTCAAAAATGAGAAATTAATTAAATGGCTAGCGGTAGCATGTTGACATCGCAGACCAAAACAAAAACTATACGACTTCCTGTAATAACGTTCTTAGTGGCTCATGGTTTATATTCCTCTGTTTATTGCTGTTACGGTAGTTGTATTTCAATTACTTCTAGAAATTAATTTGTAATGAGTTCTCTTTATTGTGTTTTGTTTTTAATAACAGCATCTGCAACTCACAATAAATTGAACTTCCCTTTACTAATCTATTACCAGCTTTACTTTCTTTTCTCTTATTTTGTAGGATACAGTTGCATCAGTAATCAGAAATTATATGGTACGTTCATGGAATGTTACTAAAATTCGAGGAATTGGGCTGTAGTTCAATTGCTATAATAACAGCTCTTGATATGTTTACGAAGCCTACAACATTAGTTAGTTTAGTCAACTAAAAGCAATCGTTTCCCTTTTTGTGGAAAGGGGGTGTGAAATCAGAAATCGTGGAACCTCTGCAAGGAGTATTTGAGGAATCTATAGACTCCAAAAGTACTCCTTATCGGGGGAGGATGGGAGATATGGAAGTGGCTCGTTTTCCAGGTAGAAGACTATAACTAGTCCCATGGATGTCCAAGCACCTTCTCAAATAAGAGAAACGCTACTGATGTGGAGAACCTAGTTAAAATATAAACGAACTTGAGAAGTCAGTGTTACTAAATAAGGAACAATATTTGGGAGTGAGCAGGATTTCAGTATGTTCGGTACCAAGACGACCTCAACTTCAGAAGCTTTTAACCTCGTTACATCGACTAGCTCTGGCAACCTATAAGAAGTACCAATAGAATATGAATGTCTTATTGACACCCAAAATTAGTTCATAGAATTCGCGATTATTTAAAGAAAAACGAAGGATGTTTTGAACGATTTGTGTTGGGAATTGTTTTCACGTCTGACTTATTGGATAGAGTTGGATCTCAGTGAATGTGATAAGTATCCAAATTTGAAAAGAAATGCCTACACAATTCACTTCACTGTACTAAGTAGATTGACGAGCTTCCGAAACGAGTCATTGAGAAAAGCTTAAAAAACTTAATTTAATGTTTGGATAAGTTTCACATGGGAACTAGTTCAAGAGGTAGATCGTGATATAAACGAAAACGAAAGAAAGAAAAGATACTAGTCAAATTCCCCTAAGACAAAAGAGAACATTTTACAATTAATATGCTTCGTTAAACAAAAGATCAAATAGTTTTGGTTGAAGTAGTGATACGAGCGATGTCCTTTAAGTTTTCTTATACTGTGACATAACCTAAATCCAAAGTTTCAGTGCGATACGTGTAGCGTTGTTGCTGCAACAAACTTTCAAAGTTGACAGCTTAGTTAAAAAATGAAATCATTTTCAAGCAATAATTTGTCATAATTTAGGAGGACAACTATCTCAACAAGATTGCTTCGTGGAATTGGTTTCTGTTTTCGGCAATGGAGTACCACATCAGTTAACAATTTTTCATTAGTATGGAGAATCCAAACGTGGACGGATTAGTCTTAGCGACAATCCAAGAGTAAGTACACCAAAACCGGCTGTCATACAGGAAAACATCGATGCTGCGCAAGATCATCAAAGAGAATTTTGCAAGAAGAATTATGTGTAAAAAATAATAGTTTCTCGTTGGATACTGCGTCTGTTGACACAAGAATAGAAAGGAGCTCGTGTGAATTGGCACAAAAAAAACTCTAAACCGCTTCAACGCCGGGAACTCTAAAAACGTGCACACCATTGTCAGTAGTAACGAATCTTCGATTTACTCATACGAGCCAGAAAATAAACGCGGTGTGGTTCCAAGCTGAAAAATATCCGACAAAAATCATCCGTTCGAAGTGTGTAAAGATGGTCACGACATTACTCTCGAAACAGGTGGTAGTAACAATTGCTCTGCAATATCAAAGAACTATTACTGCCGATTGGTATACTACCATTTGCTTTCCGCAGGTCGTCACTGCGATTTGATAAACTAACCCCGAACGACAAATCATCATCCACTAAAGCAATGCAAGTTCGCACACAGCACACAAGATGAATGAATTTTTAACACAACAAACCGTCGCATTGTTAGACCATCCTCTGTACAATTCGGACCCAACGATTTCATTACCTTTTCGAAAATCAAGAACAGGTCATGATCAAAGGTTTCAGTCATCATAAGGAGCAGTCGACGCCTTCAAAAAAGCAATTTTGACTGCACCGATAAACAAGTCGAGTAACTACTTCCAGAGTTGGTTAGCACGCATGCAAAGGTGCATTAATCTTAATGGAGAACACTTCGAAAAACGATAAAGTCTTTAAAACCTACCTACTGTTTTATTGCAACTCTCATATATAGTCAAAATATCCTGTTGCAATGTACAAATTAATTGGCACATACCTGAAAGATCTAAGCTTTTGTAATTTCCGCACGTTTCTACAGTTTGGATGTGAGACTTTTTTCCTTCAATACTACTGCGAGTACATTTACACACCATATGGTGCACTCTATTTGCATTCAATCATTTGCGCAGTATCTACCCGTATTGTAAGAAATTGTTTCGGATGTGTGCGGCGTATACGTATTCAAGTGTGCACTAATGGGGATTTGTCTTTGATCCGCCGGGAAAAATTCCTCGCGTTTCACGCAAATAGCCCGTTAATTTGAATGCAATTTACCTAATAATATGGAATTTTCCCATGATAATTGTGGATTTACGCAGTTGCCAGCAAAAGAACGTACATGTAGATATGAAGCGATCCATGCGTACGACTTCTAGATAGTATAAGTCCTCCTCTTCGGTCGATTTCCAATGTTTAAGTAACCATAGACCGGTTTCTTTTCAGATTAAAGACCGTTTAGATTTTTACGTTTGTCGAACAGGCGGTGAAACAGTATTTCCCGTCTAAACTATACAGTTTCGTGTCCACACGTTGCACTATTACCATTATTAGTCGCGACGAAGAAACGATTTTGTAGAATTTTGCTTGCGAAATCGTTTACTGTATATGGAAACCGGTATAAAGGAGTTAATCTATATTTGTGGCGGGACTATTCCACACGAATATATTAAGATATTATGTAGAAAACGGAAAATATTCTGTAGTAAATATTAATTTAGTTTCCTTCAAATTTTTATCACGTGCCTTATTACCTGGATGGGTTTCTATTTGCTAGATTGCTATATTCCTTTTCTGTATCCTAGACCTTATACGTGCTTCATTTTGTATAGGAGGTTAGATAGTAAATACCTTTATTACAACGCTTCCATGTATAAAGTACACTTTACAACGAAACCCTGCCTACTTATTCGAAGGAATCAGAAAAGAGCGATGTATTTTACTTACAGTGACATGCAGTTCCAGTAAAAATTTTACAATGTATGTGAAGAAGACTATAGCGCTCATAAGTTGTAGTCGTTAACGCTCTTCGTGAAGTCTTTGAAAATATGCAAAAAGGAGTAGTAAAAAAAATTGTAATATTATAATAAAGACAATTGAAAAGTTTCGGTTTTGTAACTTAAAGGCAGGTAAATGTTGCTGTTTGTTTAAAAGCATATATTAAATAATTTGTTTAACCCCCAAGTACTATCATGTTTTCAAGTAATATCTGCATTAACAAGGGAAAATTCTAGGGTGCTCTCATTGATCATCATTCATCGATCCGTGTGTAGAGACTAAAATCTACTCACGACCTTTCGACGATCTTCAACTTTTTATAATTTGTATTTATTGCAATTTATGAATAAGAATAAGCATGTGCATTGGAAAATGGCAATATATAGTTCTCAATTGTAAGAGGAGGATCGTCGACTTTTGAAGGTCAAGCAACAATTAGCTTTTGTCTAATACAAATTGTTAACTGAGACAATATGATGCATTGTTTTAACACATCTTTTCTTATAAAAAAATATATATGTACCTATTACGATCGAAACAATATGTTCGAAGTATGAATATTGGATTTATAGAATTTTTACTTTGAATCATTATTGCAAGAATAATCTCCCAGATGCTGAAAACTCTTATTTGGAAAAGAATGATAGAAACATTTTAAAATATTTCAGTCAAAACCGCTGAAAGTTGGCGCTTAAAATAGTTGAATAGTGATAAAGCCTTATAATCCTCAATCCACTGTTATTTTCTAATTTACCTATCTAGATAATTTATTTAAATCACCTTTTTTATAGGCATGTTTGACTATATTAAAAATATATTCGAATATTATTATTTGTTTGGAAATAAATGTCATTTCTCATTAGTGATTGGTTACTCAAGAAGCACTTGCGTAATGAAACGAGTATCCGATTTTCCTTCTAGTTTGTTATTTCTGAATGAGTTGTGTTCGATGTTGGTGGTGCTTTAGATTAAGAAACGACGTGGATATTAATGCGCAGCTATACAATTGTGGTTTTGAGGAACTCGTACCAATATTGCAAGATATGTACATACATATATAGGTGCAACCATTTTCACTTATGAATCTATTTTGTTTTATGTTGCATTATATGATATACAGTTAACAGGGTATCTATGATAATCCCCTGATGTCTGTCTATGACATGATCTGAAATAATTCACTTTTATTTTCGTGTGATAAGAAGGTCGAAAATTGCAGTATTTTTTGTAGTTTCAAAAAACCGAGAAACTTTTATGCGAGGATAAGCACATTGCAGTAGTGTCGTTGTCAACTGCGTTAGATTTTGTTGGCTGGATAGTCATGACTAAATGAATGTCAGCTGCAATAGTGGAGTAATGCTTGCCACTATCTTCCATAGTCTTTCAGGGACAACTTAAATTTGTAATCATGGTATTAGTAATTTAGACTGTCAATCATAGCAACAAGTGAGTATATGTGTAAAATATAATTTTCTTTTTATTTGGTACATACATATATTTGCCAAGTTCATCAACGAAGATTTTGAAAATTTGTTAATGAAAATGACGAGTTCTTTCCTTATCGGAGTTAAACAACATATTATATTTCGTTTGTAGGTATAGAAGATTCTCGTTATAGAAAACCAATTGCCGCTAAAAGAAAATTAGTAGGTAGATATAGAAACATTATGCGGTTGTATAAATTTTTGAAGGAAGATGGAAACGAGAAACAACCAGAATTTGAAACATTTATCCTTGGAATTTATTCTTTAGCCTTCTCATTCAAACTTCCAACTTTGACATATATAGCCTGTAATGTTTATAACTCCAGACTGTTTATTTCTCTTAAGGTTTTGTCTATCTTCTTGATAAATTAAAGTTGGATCCTTACAAATTGATGTGTCTTCAATATTCATTTTAATTTCGTTGCTCACAATATTCATTACCGGCTTCGTTTGTTTAAACTTTTATTTAGTGGCTGTAAACGAAATATTGTCTGCTATTTATTTATTTATTTATTTGGCCGCATCTCGATTGAGCAATTTTAGTATTCAGTATTTTAATTGTCATACTTCCTAGCCAAATGAAGATTTAAAAGTCGAAGACGGTGGCGAATATTACATACAAAATACTGTTATTTATCAACGTATCGATACATTATTTAGTTAATTGGGAAATACGATCATTAATAAAAAATTCTTTCAATCAAATTGTGCCGTTAAAAAAGAAAAATAACAATTTTAAATTTGGCATGAAGTTAACTTCACTATTTTGATTTGTTATTTTAACTATTTAATTATTTACATTCAACACAAAGTAAAGATTATTCTAGCGATTATAAATGCATAAAATAACAATACTCTAGTGGTTAGAATAATGCAGGAAATTCTGCTTAATCAACATAATTATTTTGGTAAACACATTTTGTTACCTCAACTAGAAGTTATGTTTGGTTATACGTAAACAAACCTCTTTTGTTAGATGCCCATTTTTTTTGTTAACTTAACACATTTTATATTTTCTAGTGTACCAACTTCGAGAGTTAAAACACAGCAATGAATAATACGTCTATATTTACTTTTCAGAAAACCAAGATAGTTTTGGCGAAGAATAGGGAGAAAGAATCTAGCAACATAAAAGCTATAGAGAAAGGATACATATCATAGAGTATTTATTGCTGACTATTTCCGTTAATCTAAACATAAAAGGATAAATATGTTAGTTAAATTAATAGTGATACCATGAAGTATACACAGGTTAAGACATTGGTGTTTTTACAGATTAACAGACTTATTTAGAAAATGTACCATAAAAAGTAAATTAAATCCTTTTATCATAAATAAGGGACATCTTACTTGTTTACATTGTTAATTATACTACGGTGTGACCCTATGCCTTTTTACTTATTAAGGTAAGGCATACCGCAAGTAACCTGGTTATTAATTAAATCAGCTTAAATACCCGTCGGATACACCGTTCCCTTTCAAAACACTCTCGCTATACAATAAATACACCTGAGTAAATTTATTGTATCACATAATAACGTACACATCGAGCGATTACTGTTTGGTTGCTAAGCTGTTACCATTATTTATTTAGGCCGGCCGTTGCACGTGACTCTATTGTTCATCAACCGTCCGTTGATAATTTAAGTACACGAAATCTCGCACAATAGCTCCGCTTTAAAGCTTCGCTGAAATATGCATGCACGCTTTCATAAAATACTTAATTTTTGCGCTGCCAATGTTCGCTCGATTTATCGGGTTGCGGTAAACTCGACGATGAAGTTGTCCGTTATTTAGAGCTTACTATTAGAATTTAAAGATGTTTTAACTACTACTTCCCTTGTCCTGCACTTTATGATCTTCTTTTATTAAATGGATTAATTTATATAAACACTAAATTTGAGAATGTATGCAATAAATGTAAAACATGTATAATTCATATTGAATGTTTATTAAACTTTCACCATTAATACGATGACGAACGGAAATGGGTTAAAATCGAAGTATACTTTGCTCGAAACAGTTTTTGTAGATAATTTCCTTTCACTATTCTTTATCTAAATGTTAAATCTCCATGGTTTTCGCTGTTTAATAATGCCATGCTCGCTTAAAAACACCTTAATTAATTATTGAAAGTTTAAATAGGTTCTCAAAAGGAAATTCCAGTACAATTTATAACTTGAAAACCAAAGAACATTTTAGTTTCTAAAACTCTATACAAAGTGATAAAATATGTAGTATACTATACTATACTGATAACAGTACATAAATAATATATAAGCCTTCAGTAAATTGAAAAGAAAATATATACTTTTATAAAATGAACCTTCCATCAGGTTTCTAATTTCTTCTTGACTAAATAAATATTAATTTTAGTAACTTTAATGCGAAAACTATAGCGGAATTAGTGTTACATCTTCTATGTGCAGACTGTATGAACGATTAGTAAAATGCAGAATAGAGGGACAAGTAAAAGACTCAGAAGAACAGGGCGGTATTGGTAATACTTTCTGTCTAAAACAACTAACAGAAAAAGTATAGCACATGGACGTGAATTACATCTCATATAGATTTGAAAAAGGCTTAGGACAGTACTCCCATAAATCGGTTATGGCGGGCAATGAAGGACAACAGAGGACAAACAAACTATGTAAACGTGATTAAAGGACTATATAAAAATAATAAAAGCAGAGTGAAAGTCGGAAACAATTACTCGGATGCATTCGTCACAGGGATGCTGCATATCATCAACGTTATTTATATATAATTTATATCTATTAATTAATTAATTAATATATAATAATATATAAAATATATGTGAAGGCGGTGCTGCAGGATTGGAGAAAGAAATGCACGCCGATAGGGGTGCTTCTCAATGACCAGCATATATATAGTTTGGAATTCACTGATGATCAGATTCATAGTCCTGGTCCGAACGTTGCTTGCGACAGACGTGCCAGAACTTACTGCTTTCTCTTGCGACATTGCGACTTGCAATTAGCAAATTTTCTCTTACGTTCTTTCTTAAGAACTTCAACGTTACTCTACACAGCGATCCAGGGATAGCGACTTCACTATTATTTTACGTTTTAATAGTGCATCGTGTTAGCAGCAAGTAATTTTTATTACTTTGCTGTTTAACAACCGTTTTTCCTAACCGTCACTTTTTCCCGCTCTTTTCCATTTACCACTCATCCCTACCGGCCACCTTCCCCACCCCTTTCAATTTTTTTTTTTTTTTTTTTTTGAGATGGCAGCAACCACCATCACCACCCCATTCACCAACGACGTTCTCGCACGGCTGAAGGAAGCCGTCGCCAACGTCAGCGAGGACTCCGCATCCGACATGAGTACGACGACGACACGGTGACGAACACGTCCGCCGACGAGTCCACCGCCGACGATTTCCGCCCGCCATCCAGGAAGGCGCAGCGGAAGCGCAAAGGCTCCAACAACTCCGGCTCCGATGGGAAGTCAAAAAAGCGCCAGCAGCCAGCACCAGTCGAGGCAACATCCGCCGTCCCCAGAAGGAAGGCCGCATTCCGCCCGTCGTCCTCCGGGACAAAGCACGCTGGATGCGTGTGAATGCCGAGATACAGCAACTCGGCGTTAAAATCATCAAGGTGGTCAATGCCCAGGTGGGCATCCGCATTCAGCCGGCCACCGCCTCCGACTACAGACGTTTGGTGGAGATCGTCACCAAAATGAACGTTCCATTCCACTCCTACCAACTGACGGAGGAGAAGCCATTGAAGATTGTTCTTCGTGGGTTACCGAGAAATCTCCGACGAGGAGATCCAAGAAGATCTGGCTCAGCAAGGCTTCGCCACGGCCACCAAATCAAACGGATGACCGTAGGCCCGAACAAACAACCAATCCCGCTGGTATTCGTCCAGCTGACAAAAAACGAACAATCCAAAAGATATTCAACATCCGCCAAGTCTGCGGACTCTACGTTAGGGTAGAGTCAAACCCCTGATAAAGAAAGACACGGTGACTCAATGCCACCGTTGCCAGCTCTACAGGCACGGCCAGCGTAACTGTCATGCGGCGGCAGTTTTGCGTGAAGTGTGCAGAGCCACACCAGACAGCGGAGTGCAGCAAGCCCCGTGAAGCCCCGGCGAAGTGCGCCCTATGCCAAGGGCCCCACCGCCAACTACGGAGGAGGATGCCCGAAAGCGCCGCGTCCGGAACCAGGTCCCGGCACGGCCAAATCCACCGGCCAGGAACGCGACGAGAAGCCGTCATGCTGAACGACGGCCGGTAACCGCAGAGGCCCGCCCAAACCGACCCAGGGCAAGACGATGGAAGTGGACATCCTCGACCTTCCACCAGCAACGCCAAGCCATCGTACGCCGCCGCCGTCAAGAACGCGGCCGCTACCCCGGTCAGGAGGACCGTCGTCGCCAGAGGACCGTCGAAAAGTCCCCAAGACCACCAAGACCGTTAGAAAGGCGGCGCCCAGGAAAAACAAACCCCAAGTCGCTGAACGTAAACCAGCGCCAGTCAAACCGGTGGTTCCCAAGACGTCCGCCACCCCGAAGCAGACAACAGGCAAAGAAGACCGCCGTAAAAAGCGTCACGGCCCGCTACCAATTCCGACACGACGAACACTTTCGCCACACTGATCTCGCTCCTCCGGAAGATCAACTGGGCGAAATTGCTTAACGTGGCATCCGTCATACTGCCACAGCTGCTGGAATGCAGCTCCGGGGCACTGAGCTGGAAGTGGTGTTAGCCAGCCATCTTCAAGACATCCTCGCAATATTCAGCAATGAATAGACACCAGACGAGACCGCAGTCGTTAACCGCCGCGTTTTGGAACGCAAACGGCCTTTCAAATAAGAAAACCGAGCTAGAGGAGTTCATCCGAGACACCATATGGATGTGCTCCTCATCGGCTGAACACACCTCGAGCCAGCGACCGGCTCTCTCTCCGTAACTTCCTGGTGTATCGGACCGACAGAGAAGGCGCAAGAGGAGGAGGCACAGCTATCATGATCAAGTCCTCCATCGATCATTACGCGGGCCGCAGGTTGGATCTACACAACATCGAGGCCACCAACATCACAGTCAACCTGGCGACCGGTCCGATCCAAGCTCGCCAGCCGCTTACGCCCAATAAGCTGATGCTTGAGAGCGACCTGTCCGAGATCTTCAGCACCCGGAGAGCAACAATTCTCGCTGGTGATCTAAATGCCAAACATCCGACCTGGAACTCGAGGCTGACGAACGCGAGCGGCAAATGCCTACGCCGTTTCGCGGATGACTTCAACCTCGTCGTCGACGCCTCTACCGAACCCACGATATATCCCACAACGGACAGCCAGACGTCCTAGAATATCGTCGTGATGAAAAACGTTAACCACTTTCATCAACTCACCGTCCTCAACGAGCTATCATCGGACCACAACCCGGTGCTGCTACAGCACTGGGTCAACCGACACCGGAAGAAGAGGACACCCCGACGCGACACTCGGTTTCGTGGCCAGCTTTCACCGGACCATCTGTCAAACAATATGGGGCCTATCGAGCGGATAGAAGATGTTACCCAACTGGAAGCGGCAGTGCAGACAGTTACGGATCGCGTATTGGAGAGCGTACAATACGCGACGAACATCATCCCATCCCGACAACGGGGCATTCATCCCCGGGAGATCAAAGACTTAATCCGACAGAAGAACCAACTTCCGAAGACGATGGCAGCGAACGCTGGATCCCGCGTACAAGGCGGGAATACAACGATCTGGCGTGGCGAACCAAGGCTGCCCTCGACCAGTTCCGCAATAAACGCTGGGACGACTTCATGAACCAGGCCTCAGAATCCACGTCGGCATTCTGGAGAGCCGCGAAAATCATGAAATGTCGCAGAACACCGATGCCGCCGATCCATGGCGAGAGAGGCATCGCTTACTCCACGACGAGGACAAGGCGGAAGCCTTCGCCGAAGCCCTCGAAAACAATGCAGCCCCAACTACGAGGACGCAGACGTCGATCATCGGACGCGTTCATCGTAGGAGTCCGACGAATCCTTGCCGAAGAAGACGAGGAAGAACCGTTACCGCCAGCTTCCCCGAAGAGATACGAGCCATCATCAGGGCCTTTCGCACGAACAAGGCACCCGGGTCGAGGCATCACTAACTCCGCCCTCAAACACGCCCCAAAAAGTTCGTCATGCACATGACGAACATATCTAACATATGCTCCGCCTGCGACATTTCCCGACCAATTGGAAATTAGCAGACGTAGCGATGATTCGAAGCCAGGGCAAAGCCGCCAACTGGCCGCAAAACTACAGACCGATCAGCTTACTACCCGTCATGGGCAAGATCGCCGAAAGAATAATACTCCGACGACTGAAGGATGAAGTAGAAGACCTCGAAATCATCCCCGATTCCCAGTTCCGGATTCGCAGCGAGCACAACACCACGCTCAAGTGCTCCGCGTCGTCGAACACATCAAGCAAGGCTTCAACCTGAAGGAATATACGGGCGCCGTATTCCTCGACGTTACTTAAAGCCTTCGACAAAGTCTGGCATCAGGACTGCTTTGGAAGATGCATAGGGCCGGCATCTCGAAAGCCATGCTCAGGCTAATCCGATCCTATCTACGCAGAAGATCGTTTCCGAATCAAGCTAGAGGACAGCGATCCGTCGCCAGGACCGCTTACATCAGGAAGTGCCCCAGGGTTCCGCACTCTCGCCCCTGCTTTCAATATCTACACAAGCGACATTCCGACAACCGCGTACGTCAACGCATGGCGATGTACGCGGACGACGTATGCATATGCGAGGTCCCTAGACGCCAGAGTCGTCGACGGCGCCTCAGAAGCCCTCGACGCCTTGCAGACCTGGTACGCAAGGTGGAGAATATCAATCCATCCAGGGGAAAAGTACGGCGATACTTTTCTCCGGGAAGCGGATGCCGACTCAAAACATGGAAACCCGACCGAACTAACCATCCAAGGAGCATAGTTCCTGGCATTCCCAGAAGCGAAATATCTGGGAATCACGCTGGACTCCCCGACTGAACTGGGGAGCCCATATACACAAAATTATCGACCGTGGAAAGCAGATGGCCGGTACACTATCTCCGTTAATGAACGGCGTAGCAAGCTGGATCTTGCTCGAAAAATCCAGCTCTACAAGACCGTCCTACGTCCCACGGTGACCTACGCATCGGCCGTATGGGCGACCGCGGCGCAATGTCACCGAACCAAACTGCAGAACTTCCAGAACCGGATGCTTCGATGGGCCCTCGACGCACCCTGGTTCGTAAGAAATACGACCGTACATGAAGACGCCGGAGTAGAACCGATATTAGACTACATCCGGAAGACCGCAAGCAAAACATTCGACACAGCAAGGGAACACCACAGCCCACTCGTGTCCAGACTCCCCAGGATTACGACTCCAGACTCCCTGGAGATACCGCGTCCTAGGTCCCTGCTAACGACCTAGGGCGAACCACTTCATCCTTCGTCTAGATACGACCCGTTCGAACGGAAGGTGGATTGAGTAGCCGGAAGTTCGTTCGGGCACGGTCTGAGCGGAGTATATTTTTCTACCCCGGCATTGCACCCGCGTCGGGGAAAATGCGTCCGAGCGGAAGGTGGATTGAGTAGCTGGAAGCTCCGGACGCCACCATCATACCGTCGTCTGGATACGACTCTTGCGTGCGGAAGGTGGATTGGGTAGCCGGAAGCACGGAAGAGGTACGGTCTAGGCGAGGTTTTTCGACAGCCAATTCCGTCGAAAAGAAGTCGCTCCGGGCCGAAGGTGGATCGAGTAGCTGGAAGCTCGAGCGCTACATTCCGATAAAGAAGGTAAAGGATTAATCCTGGTACTTCGTAACAGTCATGCGTTCATCGTTCGTTCGTTCGATGATCAGATTATATTAGCCGATGACATCGATTACATGTTCAGGAAACTGAGTCAAGAATATGCGAGATCGGGTTTGGAGATCAATATGGATAAGACATGGTACATGGTAATCGGTTCACAAGGAAAACAGTTAGTAGTGGAAAATGAAGTGATAAAAACGACAAATGCGTACAAATATCTAGGATCTTCCACTCTTTTGTTGAAAGCTATATTACCTATAGAAGTGAAGCGTGGGCGCTGAATAAGAAGATGGAAAACAAAATAATGTCAACGGAGATGATATACTGGAGACTCTGCTGTAAAAAGACATTATTAGATAATGGAAGAAATTAATGAATAAGAGAAATAATGCAAGTTGACACATCATTAATATATGAAATAGAACGTAAACAGCTATTATGGTATGGTCACACGAGGAGAATGGATCAGGATAGACTACCACAAAAGGTTTGGAAATAGAAGTCTGCTAATAGAAGGAAGAAAGCAAGACTGAGAAGGAATTGGTAAAAAGGAATTAAAGAAGCTATGGAGAAGAGAAGACTAGGAGAAGATAGTTTTAGGGATAGAGCCACTTGGTCACTGCGGTGCGGTAGGTGGCAAAATTAGCTGTTTACAAGCCGCCATAATAAAAATAATAAAATAGTAATTTTAAGTACTTCTTTACTTCAAATAATAAAAAAATTCTTTTAAGATCTCCAAATGTTTCGTAAAACCGATTCATCCTCAATTAAAAAGATGATTGACGAACTGGGAATAGAACAGTAACATTTGACGTTGTTCACATCGAAATTGTATTCATTATTATAGACGTATATTATAATATTCAATATGAATGCAAGAACCATGATAAGCATTTTATGATGCTTAACTATGTTCCAGGCTGCGCGTTAGACATTAAATTACTTGGTAGGTTTTAAGGACAAATATTTAGTTCATACACTTTGACAATCTCCACAACATGACACTAAACCATGTCCAAAGTGTAAGCAACCTCCACGTTGCTATGAACAGCAATATACCTACATTTTAGGACAGCTAATGGAACACAAAGCCACTATTATTTATTATATGTGTACCTCAACTGAGAGTCTAGTGTCATTTCAAGGAATTTAGCTCTTATTGGTACTACGTGCACCAAGTTTAACCCTATCTATCAAAAAATAATATACTATTAAGAAGACAATACAATGAAAATATAATTATGGTTTTAATATATGATGATCGGGGATAAATTCACTTTTATCATGGTAACGATTTCAGGCTTTTCTAAGCTTTGGAGACTTTTTATAATAAATTTTAATTTGAAGTGGATCAAAGATATAAAACAATAACCTCCTCCATTTTAGTATTACAATTTCTAAGAAATATACATTTTCTCTTCTTGTTAAATACGTGTTTCCTTTTTAACTAAATCTTATTACAGATTCCTTAAGGTGGTCCTAAGTTTATACTGTATAGTCCCAAAGTAATGCCTTGCTTAACTTTCAAAATGTCACAGATTCTGAGTTAACTTGATCAGTTTTAGTGCCATTCTAATGGTAATGTCTGCATAAAGATATTTCCGATTGTCTGGAAGACTGGAAATAGACCATCATTAATAATTATGGCGGCAATAGACTTTCACAGATGTTTTCAGATATTATGTCTGATGAACTGAGGCTGGTTTAAACAAAGTAGAGATTCTTTTAACTGAAATACTTTTTATTGGGAAGTGACTGAATGAGCATGAACGTTTCATCTTTATGAATCTTTGAGCAATATATGCTAACAGTCAAGGTGGGTTTCTTTTTTAAAATAGTCAAAATTTATGTAGTGAAACATTTCTACGATTAATAAACGAACTACTTCCGGATCATGATGACACGGTCCAATTCCAAAAGTAGTTTTTTTTTTTAATTAATTATTGGCCTTTGTATTGCGCCATTAGCCACTTACACCAATTAAACCAGAAAAACCGAAAAATACGAAGGAAACCAAACAACCCGAATGGACAGAAGGCTAACACAGGACACGCTTCACACCTGGGGCCGATCGGGTGACTAACACGAACACAGGTAGGCCAACGGAAAAGAAGGAAAATCCACAAAGGATACATTACATAAGGAAACAAGCTAAATAATAAAGCGCAGGTTACACATGTGTTTGAAAATCTTGTAATTGACATCTTCACTCTCCAAGGCTACTAGATAATTTATATTAATTGGCAGCTGAATTTTAGTCGTTAACAAATAAGTTGATTTTTTCGGTGTGATTACTACATCCCAACATAATATGGTTAATATCTCCATATTCAGATTCGCAAAAAGTGCACTTGCTACTGTCCGACACATGAATTTTATGAAGATGTGCAGGGAATCTCCCATGATTGAACAGCAACCTTAGGATCTGTGACAACATGTTCCTTTTAACGGTGTTTCTATTATACCACCGGTTACTTTTAGTTTCCGGGAAAATCATGTGATAGTTGGTGGGATTATTCTTATACACATTAGTGCAATGTCTCTGCCAATCTTTATAAATTCCGAAAGTAGCTCGTTTATTACTAACTCTGGCCGTGGAAGCCTACATATTATAATATTCATTTCTACAATTGGATAGATTGTATAACAATTTTTGATAGTTGGTTTGTAAAAATAGGGATGAACAGGAATCTCCCAATTTTTAGCTTCTCAAATTAAGGTATTCCATTTGAAATCGAGTCAATATTCGGTTCCGAACGAAACTTAAAAGAAAAAGTATCCTTTTCCATAATATTGCTTATCAGAATTACAAAACCATATTTTTTAATATTAAAGATACGACTAATAGACAATAACATCTTTGATTACATATTACATTTTTATGACCTATGTGCAGGTATATCTACTCTACAGATATAATACTTGGTATTTGACAGTAATGTATCCAGTATACTAGCAATATATTTTGTTAAGTACTGTAAATATTGTAGATATTTAATCTATATTCTTAACAATGAATGTACACGTCGCACACACAATACTATTATCATTCTGTTAGATAGAATCATATACGTATATCAATTGTAATTACATTTAACGAACACATTAGTCATTCGTCCGTTCTTCAAATCTGGTGCTGCAACAACGAGATTGTTTTAAAGAGAGATAGTGTTCTTATTTTTCTTAGGATTTCATTCAACGTTTGTTTCGCCCAGATGTTCCTAACATTTATAACTTATCTTATTGATAAATTTCTGAAATATGTATATGAACTTCATCCTCACTTGAGAACAAATCTTGGACCTTGTTATAAGTATTATATACATATATATGGTATGTTTGAGGTTCCCGCGTGTATAATACGCCTTATTTCTTTTTCCTTGGATTGTCCACGTTTCTTAACTGTCCTGGGCAGGATCTTGACGATCACCGATTGTAACTCGTTTGAGAAGAAGGTAACTGCGATGCCACCGAAACGTACATCTCCCGTTATTCCTTCTCGCTGCAGTTGTCCCGCTACAATCAGTCTATTAGCCATTCGCCGTAAGCAGTACATAGCTGTTGCCCTAGTATACCATGGTTATAGCTACGAGGGCGACCTGAAATGTTTTCCGAATCAGCAAGAGATGGCTCACGAAGGTTGAAGTGGATTCATTGGCCGGCAAGGACAACCTTTTTTGTGGCAATTGTCAGAATTTCAGACGTCTACTATCAATGGTTGTTGTTTAATAGTGTATTTTATGTAGCAAATCAAGCGCTTTCGCAAAAGTGGATAATATCGAATTTAATGCAGTTATAAAACACTTCAGACAACATGCATTGGCCATATCCTACACGAAACTTTGGATATGAAAAAGCTCTCGGCGCGATGGGTATCGCGTTTGCTCACACCGGAGCAAAAACGAAATCGGGTGACCGCTTCGGAGGAGTGTCTGGCCAGGATCCAACGCAATCTAAGGGATTTCTTCGTGCGTTTCCGTGGATGAGACTTGGATCCATCACTACATACGGGAGACCAAGGAACAGTCGAACCAGTGGGCCTTTCCGGCCGAATCGGCTCCGAAGAAAGCAAAAACCGTTCCATCGGCCGGAAAGGTAAGGGGGACCATTTCTTGGGATTCCCAAGGTGTGATCCTCATCGACTATCTGCAGAAGGAAAGAACGATCACAGGGCAATACTACGAGTTATTGACCCGATTCCATGCAGTATTGAAGGAAAGACGGTCTCGTTTGCAGCGGAAGGAAGTGCTTTTCCACCACGACAATGCACCGGCTCATTCATCCCGCATCATTTTGTCCAAATTGAATGAGTTGCGCTACAAATTAGTCTCTCACCCTCCATATTCACCAAACCTAGCACCCAGCGACTTTTTCCTATTCCCAAATCTGTAAAAAATCACTAGGAGAAAAGAGATTTGCCTCTTTTCTGACAGCGCGTTTGGAAAAGCGTATTGATTTTCGAGGAGACTATAAAAAAAATAAAAATAAAAAACCACGCCAATACCTGGATTTTCTTATCGCTTCCGGAAACATTTCAAGTCGCCCTCGTATAGCAGGGTAGCGTAGGATTCTTGAAACCTCCCCATCGTGCAGCATTGCAGTACATAATACATAAGTTATTTGAAACAAGATCTTCAAATGCATACATTGTATACATTTACAAGGTGTTTTATTTATTTTAACAACGAAAACTACATAATACAATTTCATTCCATTCGACATTCAAGTGCACATAAAATTATGTATAGCACGTAGATACCTTTCCCTGACGATAACCATATGTGGTTGCTGATGGCAGGGAGTGCGCATCACATGAGTACAAAATGAAAACGAAATTAAAGAAAAGGGTAGGCTGTTGACACTGCACGAGCCCACTGTATACATATACGAGAAAATTCCACCGGGATGTCTGCCGCATCACCCACATCTTTCTCCCCTTGAGAGATATAGAGTGAGTCTCAAACAATGAACGTAGGTCTCTAGACTTCGTCGAAAGAGGTTGCAACTTCCGACTGTCATTGAATATGATAGGGCGCGCCCCCTTACAGCAAAATAATGCATATACGCTCACACATGTCGCATACGTTTATATTGTTCCGTCTCCTGTAAGTATGACTTAGGTGACGTTTGAGGACCGTACCCTCTTCGTAATACTTCAAAGGTTTCTGACCAAGCTATATTTTACACGTGCGCACCTTGATTTGTTGCACTTTTAAGACAGGTGTTTCCCTGTCCCTGTCTCTTATATACAGAGATGATAGGAAGTCTATCTTTAAAGCAATACTTATAATTTATAACTTAAGATTTACATCTCCATTTACATGTAATAGTGTAAGTAATAAATACATTATTTTTTCCGCTAAAAATATGAGAAGAATGGGACTTGATTACACACGCACAATAAAAGGAATTTTAGTTGAATCTTAGAAACAGCGGAGTTGTAAAAAGGAAGATTCTACAAAAAATAAAATAGGTAATTAGATGAGCACTAGACAGCGCTTTGTTTATATTAACGCCGTGATTTGGTGGTAAATTAAAATGTTCAGGCCATAAGGATTCAGAATTTGTTAGCCTCTACACGCATTATCATGTAATTAAATATTCTGCAACGCGGAAACCTAAATACATTCAAATTTCAAAGACTTTGCGGCTGACAAACACATAAATCATATCAAAATACCGCCCACGAAAACTTGACGGTTCCGACGAAAAAATCCAGCGCCTGTTTACAGAAATTCTCTGGATTCCTGAAAACTCAGACAGGATGTTGAAATTCACGGAGGATTAGTGATTAAAATTGGCGAGCGAGTTCGAGCCGGTCATCTCGAATCGGCTGCTATCTCCGCTAGTTCACATCTGCCGCGTCGTCTGGATTCTGGGATATTTTTACATGCACCATTCGACGCAAATAGGTCTGTACGGAGAGGAGCATCTTCAGGTTTACTGTACTCGCGTTTGCCGTCTTCCTCGTCATCTTGTTTGCGCTGTAACGACGACACGCTGGCTGCTGGCACATTACTAATAACCGCGATTCAGAGAATTCTCTCCGAAGCCGTAGTGAGATATCAACTTTCTGCATAGTGCCGGTTTTACCTGTTTAAATTCTCCGGCAGACTAATTATTTCTTATTCAAATAACTGCAGGTTCCGTATTGCAAGAGATTGATTGAATAATTTCCGTGGTAATATATCCTGCAATTATTTTGTAGGAAAAGCGTTCCCAAAACATCAAGATTGAATGATATTACATTTACTTGAAAGAATTACTAGGTAAAAGAGTATTTGAACGGTATTCGTGTACATTCCATCAAGAAAGTGATTGAAATATGCATTTAAATTAGTTCCCTGCTGCGACAAGCTGTTATCTGAATTAAAATCAAATCTCTTTATGCGATACTTAATTTGAAAGAAGGATTGCCTCAACACCGAGGATACTATCTTTTTACGTTACTGTAATTAGTAAAGCTTTGCATTTACATACTAATTATAACCACAAAAAATAGTATTATTATAGTAATTTATGCCTTCACATTTTCAATAAACTGTGCCAATTACAGTGGACATTGGTCTGCAATAAGTTGCTACTCTGCTTATGGCCGTGGTGGGCTCTGAACATTTACCGTGGGGTGCCCAAAATCACAGAAGGCCGTAACTCTGAGGAGTAACAGCCCTGGTTTTCTAATCATTCACATCATGTTGGATAAGGGTTGTGTCTTATGTTTAGATTTTAATAGGAAGTAGACTAAAATATAGAATAGAAGCCCTTTATTCGCGTACTACGTAGGTACCTGTAAATTAAATATTATTTACATGTCTACACATACATACGGGGGCGACCGGAAATGTTTCCGGAAACGGCAAAGAATGGCGCACGAAGGTTGAAGCGGACCCATTGGTCGGCAAGGGCAACCTTCTTTATGGCAACTATCAAAATTTCACACGTCGACTGTCAATAGTTATTGTTTAAGAGTGTATTTTGAGTAGCAAGTCAGGCGGTTTCGCAAAAATTGATAAAATCCAATTTCGTGCTGTGATAAAACAGTTCTTGATGGCTGGGAAAACGGCCACGGAAATTTGAAATATTTTATTAGAGGTTAATGGCGGATGCACTCATTTTTTACCATCAGTTTCTGGGTGAGCGAGTTCAAACGTAGCCGCGCAAGTACAAGTGACGAACCACGCAGTGGACGTCCAAAAACGGCTACCCACGATGAAATGGTCGACAAGATTCATGATGTCGTGTTAGCTGATCGCCGATTGAAGGTGAAAAGGATAGTAGAGACAACAGGTATTTCGCAGATGAATGCGTTGGCCATGCCCTACGTGAAATTGGTGGGTATGAAGAAGCTTTCGGCTCGATAGGTACCGCGTTTGCTTACACTGGAGCAAAAACGAAATCGGATGACCGCTTCGGAGGAGTGTCTGGCCAGAATCCTACGAAATCCAACAGATTTCTTCATACGTTTCGTAACCGTGGATGAGATTTGGATCCATCACTACATAACGGAGACCAAGGAACAGTCGAAGCAGTGGAAGTTTCCGGGCGAATCGTCTTGGAAGAAAGGAAAGACCGTTTCATCGGCCAGAAAGGTCATGGCGACCATTGTTTGGGATTTCCAAAGTGTGATCCCCATCGACTATCTGCAGAAGGGTAGTACGATCACGGGGCAATACTACGACTTATTGACCCGATTCGATGCAGTATTGAAGGAGAAACGGCCTCGTTTGCAACGGAAAGAAATATTTTTCCACCACGGGATGCACCGGCTCATTCATCCCGCATCCTCGTGTCCAAATTGAATGAGTTGCTCTATGAATTAGTCTCTTATCCTCCATATTCACCGGACCTAGCCCCCAGCGACTTTTTCCTATTCCCAAACCTGAAGAAAATCACTGGGAGGAAAGAGATTTGCCTCAAATGAGGGGGTCACCGGCGCTACAGATGGCTATTTTGCAGACTTCGAATCATCCTACTTTTCCGACGGCTTGAAGAGACTGAAGCACCGTTTGCAAAAGGGTATTGATCTTGAAGGAGGCTACATCGAAAAATAAAAATAAAAAACCATACCAATACCGTGTTTTTCTTGTCGATTTCGGAAATATTTCAGGTCTTATTTTGAAAAACATTTGGACCTTTGAAGGAAGTCGACCTACTTCCTAGTAAACTAAGGATTAAAAAAGATGTCGAGGCATTGTAAACTGTTTCAAAATCAAAAAGAAATATATGATAATCTAATTTACTTAGTATTACCAACGTTCAATTTGAATTTTAATTTCCCGGTAGGATTTATACTTGCAACTCTAATTCGGAGATCGTATGAACAAATCGCTATTTAAGTCGCCATTTAAATCGCTAAATTTTAAGTTGCTGTTTTAAATAAATTGATGAATTTGTAGTTGCAAATATATATCGCATAACTAGACAGACCCGATATTCAATATATGATTATACCAAGGAAATTAAATTATCATTTAAAAACCACCGGAAGTTATTTTCAAATCATGTTTATAACAATATATTCAAACATTAACAAGGATATAAAACAATCTTGAAAACCACATAAAATAATGTTTGGAACAAAAAGAATACACTATTTCATAATATACATCTTTTTTAAGATTTTTGTAATGGTAGGCAGTTTGGAATCCTTCTTATTCAATTCTTTTCTTGTACAGATTGACCACCTTTGAATTTACAAACATGTAGAAACAATTGAGATTTCTTAAAAGTCAAGAATGTGGATGTTTATGACTAGCGTTAGGTAATGATTGACGATAGCATACATTCATAACTCAATTGTCTAATGAACGTTTAAATCTGAAGTTGTTTAAACATAGGATTCTTTTTTACAATCCGATGTTTTTATGGCAAGCTAAACATCTCCAGGATAGCAACGTGTAACTCAAATGGAATGAAATAATAGTAGATATACAGTTAGTAGTACTTCAACGTTCACCAAAGGTATTAAATTCCTTAGAATAGAAATTACTTTAAACAGGTGATTGGCAAGGCTTTTAATTATCTCGTACATGAAAACAATCTTCGAGTAAAGGCAATAAATTTACGTTTCCTTTTCCTCCTTTTAGTTCCAATATCAAGTTGTTTTCTTTTTATCAGAAAAGTCTTCTTTTAACTTCACTACATGACAAGTCAATTTTGATTTTCTATAAGAATAACATATAATATTTGACATCGAATAAAACGAAAACTATTTGGGATATTTTCCAAATAATGCGTCACTTATGTGGCTGCTCCCAGTTCATATGCAGGGCAAATTCATTGAACGCTACTTTCAATGACGTTGTGGTCTATTTTGATGAATATAAACGTTCTATTTTAACGTTCATGACGTATTTGTAGCAGATCACTAATTTCAAACAATCGTACACAATGTAATCAAAAGGATTTAATTCTTTTTGGACACCAACCAATTTAGACTTGTTAGCATTATCGTTTTACCACGCCCTTGCAATAAATGGACAGCTATATGCAATTCATATCAACTTCATCTAATCCATCTCATTTAAAAAAATGTGGTTTGATGATTCCACCAATCCTTTCGTGTCTATTGTGGGTTGTCCTCGTACCAAAAACGTCTTTTTTGTTTGTTGTGAAAGTAAGAAGATGATTTTTGGATCAACATTAGGATCAATCTCAAATTGATTTAATTAAGAATATGAAACAGGCTTGCAATGGTCTGCAGTGACTACACTACTTAGGTTAAAAGAATCTTATAAGGCTCAATAGTATAGTATGTAGATCGCTTATGAAGTTCAAGTTAAGTATCCACGATGGAGGATTTACTTTCGTAAATACTTTTGTCAACCCCTAAACGTTCTTGATGCGTTTATTTGGCATGATAATATGTCAGAATATACTAAACACAAAAAGCAACTAATGACATCTATAGCATTTAACATACAGTTGCCATTAAATTAGGACCACTTTAAATAATGTACGATGTCTGACAGAAGTTTTATTATAAATAAATAAATATACAATACTTTAATTCCTTTGAACTTACTCTCTCTATTTATTATTGCATATTACTCATTATTCTGTAATATAATTAAGTTGATTTATTACGATGCGTATGCTTAGGAATTATTTTATTGCTTAGATCCACTTCCAAGCGACAGGTTTGTTATCATAAATTCATAAATTAAGTCATCTTGGAGTATCGTACAGTGAAAGTAACGCATTTATGGTGTTGGGAAATTAAAATAAACATCTTTCTGCTATACTGTGTGATGAATTTGACATAAGTTTGTGATAAGAGATGTTTTAGACAATAGTATACAGAACATTAACCGCTTTCGTAAGAACAGCTTCATAAAAATATACTTATCAGAAAACACTACGATAGTAGTAATAAATTTAGGAACCAACAAGGATATACATGCACAAGCACAATAAGAAGAAACAAGGAAATTACTGTGATTTGAATTCTGCAAACTAAGAAGAAAACTTTAGCAAAATACCAGAATAAATTTCTGTTTAATAAGTCTGTCGAAGTGCATATGCAGAAGTACGTTTACCGAAACTAATAATTCAATATTATTAGTAAGTTCGTTAAACGGAACGGATAATTCGCATACCGTAAAGAGAATTCGAAACGAACCGGATTAATTAATAATAAATTCTTCAATTCTTTTATAATCCGTTTCTTTTTTGTCACTCGACTACTCGTACAAAGCTAACCGATTTCTTTCGCATAGCTCGGCAATGGATCGACGCTATTACAATTTCGTATCTTGTAATAAGGATTCCGCGGATTCTCGCTTGATCAGATTTATTATCCAATTAATTTTGAGTCAGCGCGGCGCGTTTGCACGTGTTCTACTCCTTTCTTCCATTCTACTTTATGCTGCGCTGTATGTACGTATTTGACCAATATATATTCGAGCCAGTTTTCCCATGAACGAGCCCGTATCCATACCGCGCACGAATGTATGTATGTGTGAGCGGGAATGCATTTCGTAATACCTGTCAATGCATCGTAATGGGAGATATCGGAAAAAATTTAATTTAAAGTCCATTAAATCATAATGGTCCATATCAGAATACGATTCTGGTGTTGATTTTTCATTTATACGCCTTTTAGATCTCATTCACAGGTTTGTTTTTCTTTTGACGTAGTGCCAGCGTATGATAAAAGAGCGCCTCGATATTTTTCTAAGATATTTTCACGTGTATAACATCATTAACATAGGTATTATTGATAAACTGTAAAGTCACGTTTGTCATCCAAGGTTGCATTTTTGAATATTTTAGATAATACTAATTGTATGTAAATTTATTTTATGGAAATAGAAAAAAATGTTTTAGTTAAGCGGCAACTATGACATTGTTAATTTTCTGTTAGATATGTTAGCAATGAATTATCTATTAATTTATTCTTCTTTCCTGATACTTCATACATCTTTGGCGAAAACCTAGGTTACAATGCGGCCATCACAAACCTATTGTATTTACAACAATGCTTAAATTATGAGCAGAACATAAACAATGAAGCTTGCTAAAGTTCTGAAATACGGAATTATTTTGCAACAAACACACCACACAAGTGAAGTTTGAAAGTTCTTGAATTGAATAAATTTGGTAAGTAAACAAATGGATAGCATATGTGCAAGAAAATATTTACTTGCTTCAGGTCAAATATTTTGTTGTGTTATTGTCGACCATAGAGACACTATACCGAACATGATGCTGCCAGACACAGTTACTTATGGTATTGGTGGAGTCATTCATGAGAGAGACTATGCGAGGAGACAAAAGGACAAAAAAAGACAAAACATGTCCATGTGTTACATGGACATGTTTCAGCCTACACGTCATCAGCGTGGTTTCCAGTGGATTTTACCTTAACATATTGGAATTTCCTTTATTACCATATATAAACTTACAGTTCAAGTGAGCATTCTTGGCGCTATCTAGTGCCACAAAAATAACACGCTCGTTTGCCGGTTCAAACACAGCGATTCAGTTTGCCAATTCTTCTCCTAACTGGACTGCTAGGGTAACTGGACATGTGAGTGATCCCTCAGGACTACCATGACGTGTGAAAAACACATCAACATGCTTAGAAAATAATACCTAACATACTGCTTCTAAACAGTTTTTTGTCTCCTCACGTTGTGTTTCCCTTCAATAATTGCACCAATACCATAAAGGTTCGAGTTACTACCGCAACGGTACTCTCATGTGGCACGACAGTGTCAGGTTTAAGCAAGGTAGTTGCTGGAGCAGCGCCTTTTAGACATTTAGCTTTTTTGTTCCTCGAATGAAGAAACTTTCTGAAAATTACATTCCCCAGCAGGACGAAGCTCCACACTGTTAGCACCTGAATGCTGAATCTATACTGAGCAAATGTTTAAGTTGATCTTATGATGACAGACTATATGGGGAATAAAACCGCAACACCTCAATTCTGGACGCCGAGGTTTCCTGATATCACACTCAGCGATTTCTCATGTGGGGCTTGTAAAACTGCTCTTCATATAGTGTTGCTTCTCACATATTCACAGTTGTAGTAAATTCAATCACTTGAGATTCCACAGATACTTCACCGAATGTGGAATGAATTCAGCTAGCATCTAGATGTTATCAGTGCAGCCGAACATCTATAAATTTTAATGTGTGTAATCAAATGTTATTTATAGAATTCAAATATAACATATTATAGTTCAAGAGGTCTAAGCAATTGAAATTGCATACATCTCTTTGAATCGCCTGATGTACTCGGCTACATCCAGATAAACTTCTAAAAAGACGGCTAATTGTGACAATACATTACAAATAAATCTATTGCCATAATTAATTTATTTAAATTGTAAATTACTGTTTCTTTTTAATGTGAAGGCGTTTTGGGGGTCATAAAGGAGGTGTTTATAAAAGTGTAATTCACCATTACAGATGTGTTAAAATTATACAAAATCTAATGTACAAAACGATTAAAAATTAAAAAAACAAACCTAAATCAATACCGGCACGAGTATAATAATGAAGACAACAAAGTAAATAAGGTAAAGGTTAGTACGTAGATATACGGATGGTGTTGGACTATTATCACCAAGTTTTAACACAGTTACTTTAATAGTAAATAGGATCAATATTCGAGTAAGAAAATATTTAGAATATCATTGAACAAGAAATGCTTAGCATTCAAGCTTGGTAAAGAGAAGAAATTGACTATTCGGATCAACAAGGAAAAACTACTGCGAAATAAAAATACATTTCGTATCTACATACCTACAAGCATACAAAAGAGTGCTTTAACTATAAAAAATATTTTTATATTAAAATGTGAAATATTTATATGTATCAGATTTATTAATTTTCTGATTTCGTCAGTAACACTTCTTGGAAACAAATAAATGTGTTTCTTGTTTCGGTAGTATATTATTAGCAAATGTTCTACTTCAAATAGTTAAAACAAAAAAAATCGTGCATACATTACATTTCTTAAACATAAGGGAAATAGAAATGTGAAGTGAAACGAAGAATTGCTCTATGTAATTGAGATATTGTAGCTGTAACTAGGAACAATTTGTAGAAACGAACAAAAAATTCACTTTTGTAGCTTATTTTTCGGTCTAGTTCGTCACACAATTTTTCTATAGGATTCAGGTGGTTGTGATGGTCAGATCATACTTTCGATAACAGCCCCTCAATCATCAATAAACCAATGGAATTGTACACTCCTTTAAAATTATTTATTTTTTTATTGTTATTTTCTCAATATTTCTTCAATTCAACCAAATTTCCCACTACATTTTCAGGAAAATATCCCCACGCTTTCAGCGAACCTCCTCCTTGGTTTATTGATGGCACAAAAGCCCGCGGTAACATTGTTTTCTTTAGATCCCCTTTGAATAAAATTCGCTATTTGTTACCAAAAACTTGAAGTTTGGATTCTTCACTGCAAAGAGCATTTACCAAATCCTCTTCAATCAAATTTCAAATGTTCCAAAACGCAATTAAATAGTTTGCTTAGAGATTTACAAATATACATATATGCAAAAAATTACCATATCGGTTAAATCAACAACTACCTTAGTTACCCTGTAGTCCCTTCCCTTTAGCTATTTTGTACATTTCTCAATGTTATTGCTAATGAAAATGATTAGACATATGTAAAGATTTGTACCTACTATTTGTATAATATTTCGCGGATAACTCTGAATATATGTATAAAGAAGTAAGATGTAAAATAAATTCCAAGAAAATTATTTTCTTATAAATAAAAGTTCATATACATTGTATAAATATAACTTTCTTACATTCTATACGTTCCTATTCGAGAAATAGTTTTTTCTTCGTATATAAGATATTTCTGTCAGTGTATTATCAAGAGCAAGTTGTGCGCAAACAATGGTGTTGCAATTGTCCCGGCTTAAGATTGCTAACTATTAGATCGACATTCAAATAAATGAATCTTGCCAACTAGAACGTTAAATCAAAGATCACTGATTCTAAATTAGATTATAGGGTATTCCAATGCATAGAACAGTATACATAGAAAATTTGTAGTTAAATATATGTTATAATGAATATATTTGGAAAAGTTGATTCCAGAAATAGACGAAGAAATCATTAATAAAGCTATTTTCATAAAGATTATTGTCAGATATCTTAATTTTCTGGATCGAAGTCCTAACATGGACGAATCCTGGAAGCTTATATATTTACCTGTATATACTTATTTAGGCAGTATTTGAAAATAAAAAATAGTAGCTAACCAAAATACTTATACACATTTATTTCGTAACGACTTGTAACAGCGCTACATAAGTAAGTAATCTTTTCAGCATTACGTTGTGATACTTTGAGAGTGTTTTTGGATGAAAACAACGTTGTGAACGGAAACCCCATTCCAATTTTCCTCGCTTTTTATTGCACGGTAATTACGCTCTGAATTAAAAACTTTTTGTCAGCAGTAAAATAATTTATGAACGCCTAAGATGTCGGAACACGAGGCGGCCATTCATTGTCGCTTTTATTTTATCCCTGTAGCACGTGACATGGACTAAAAATATCGTCTCGCATCAGACGTACAAATATCCGTTAGTTGTGGCCGTCTATAAAAAGATTTAGTGCGATAATAAGCTGCAGGTTTGTTGGTGAACCGATGTATTGCATTTAATGACTTTAGCAATTGCGACAGTAGACAAATTGCAACAAAAGAAGCGTAAATTGGATAGAACTTGCACAATTTCCAATTCTAAAAACGGAGTTACACCATGTGCTGCATTTTATAGTGATTTTTGATGAACCGTCGTCAGTATTCATTGCAAGCTGTAATATAACAAAATAGGTCAGACAAGTAATAAAATAAATACGTTTAACGACTTTTCTAGATGTACGGGATGTACTTTATATTGTGCATTAGTTAATAAGTATGCAAAGTGTGTAAGACGTTACCATATTTCGCGCGGTTTGTTTGCAATCGCTGTATTGTGCGTTTCTTCGGAGTAAACTGGCTAACGGGTTGATGTTTGTACAGAACGCATACATATTAGGTATAATAAACATTCGTTTAATTAACTGACGTTTTCACGTATTTATGATGAAAACGCTACACTGTTAGCGATTGTATGATGTAGGTTGGATCTGTACTGCATAGTAAAATCTTTTCTAATTGCATGCCGACTAACTCCCATGCAAGATGTGTTTACGCCGACTATGAATTGATATAGCGAAATCAATCATTTAAGTTAGAAAAACCGATGAGATTTAAATATTTATATGTGAAATGACAATGGGCTTTACATAGCAACAAACATAAACGTAATCATTCCTTTTTCTCTGAAGATTATGCAAGTAAAACTACACACTTGTGTGAGAAGAAATTTTAATATTAAATACAGAATATTAAGTTCATATATGATAGAAAATAGCATCAAAATGTACTAAAAATTCATTTGTCGTATAAGTTAGGTGTCTCCTCCCACTATAACCTCAATCCTGTTAGCTTTATCTACTAGATTTTTTTCTTATAATATTACTTAAAATACACCCAATCAACAAAAATATCTATCAGTTCCTTCACTTAAAGCGACAATACAAGTTACTGAATTGTAATGTAATAGATAACCATAAAAAGAAATTTAATGGAATTGGAAAATAAATTGAATTGACTTCACGTACACAGTCGGACAATTAAATAACGGCACTTAATTTTAATCATAGAAGATTTAACACCATGTATTAAGCGGTGGCATCATTAGAAACACACAGGTTTCCTCTTTTAAACGCACTGAAGTTCGAGTAAATCGGATGATAGCATATAAAATTACAGGTTTTTCAGTGGCTGTAGGCTAGGTGCTCATGTGAAATTACAATAGAACAAATTTTGTTTTAAAATAGGAAAAAAAATTCCTGAGACAAACGAACTGTTGAAAAAAGTGTATGGTGATGAATGCATGTGTCGTACAAAAGTTTATGAGTGGTTTAAGCGATTTTAAAAAGGCCGTGAAGATTTAAATGATAATGCAAGACCTGGACGTCCATTAGGTGAAAATCGCGCTGAATTGGTGCAAAATAGTGGAGATATCATTCCTATCGATGGGAATTTCACTGTAAGAATATTGACTGAATAATAAAATATTAATAGAGAAACTGTTCGACAACTTTTGACGATCGATATGGGTAAAAGCAAGAGGAGTGGACGTTTTGTTCCACATCAGTTGAGTGAAGACCAAAAAATCGCTCATGTGGCGCGTTGTAGAGATATTATTCAAACTGCTGAAAACAATCGAGATTTTTTTGACTTATTTCATCATAACTGTTGATGACATCGCGCTTTAAGTATGAGCCTGAAACTAAGGGCCAATCTGTACAAGGCAAGTCCTAAAGCGAGTCAAAACCACCAATGCTGATTGCTTTTTATGACTCAAAAGGTCTGCATGGAAGTTGTTCCACAAGATGATACTCTTATGGAGAATACTATGTGGGAATTTTACATCGTTTAAGGTCGATCATCCAGAAGGAAACAACTGTTTTTATCAGACGATAATGCACCACCTCAGAAAACCTTTAAAGTTTATGGGATTTGATTAAAGAATAAATTTGTCTCATCGGTCACCCACCGTATTCATCTGATCTATCACCGTACGATTACTTCCTGTTCCCGAATCTAAAAACCCGAATGAAAAGACATTTTTATAATAATGTCCCAGCTATTCAAGCTGCAATGACACAGGTACTAAAGAACATTTCACAACCCGACTTCAAAACATATTTCGAACAAAAAAAATTTCAACAATAATATAATGCGTATTTCATTCTATACCAAAAAAGTTACGTTATTTAATTGTCAGACTGTACGTCATCGCATTTCTTGTTGGTAGTATTTCCAGTCTTTATCAATATGCATACGTGGAACATTTTGATCTTTCATAAATGTTCACATTGTACATGAACATGCACACATAAACATATTTATTCTCTGAAAAAGAAGAAAGAAAATACCAAAAGGCAAAGAAAAAGGGAAAATAGGAAAACAGAAAACGAAAAAGAGTGCGGTCGTCAACGATATGACACTGTTCAATCCCGGAAAAAGCTCATTTATTATTAGGTTTGTACTACGAATTATGGAAACAAAAAAAAATTAATTAATAGAAGAAATAATTCTTAATTTTGTTTTGTTTTCACTTCAATAACGAGTGGCCAAATTAGATAGCAGGTCTTCACCAGTACAAAATTTAAGTACTATTGTCTCACTACCATGTAGTAATAGTTTCTATCTGCTATAAATCTAATTTTGCAACTGATCACATTTTGGTCTTATTCTCAGCTATTCAGTACCCACATTTACAATAAGAAAACGGTCTACTTCTGGTATTTGGATACTGAAACTATTATCTGTTTCTAGAAGTCAGCAATCCTAATACAAACGGGTTGGAACATGTAAATCGAACTGAACTATGTGTGGAATGTCACGTCGTGTTTCTTGTGGCTAACCTTTCGATTTAAATACATGAGAGTGTATGCGCGACGTATGGCAAGTACAGGCAGAAGAGAAGCCGCGAGAAGTAAACGACAGATTTAATTATAGTGATAGTGACACTGAATATACAAATGAATTTCAACCGTCAAGGTAAAGAAAAGAAAATCAAAAAACTCTATACAACCAATAAAAAAAAAAAAAATTGATAAAGGAAGAATTTTGAGTAACAATAATAATCTTGAATTTAGTGCCGGTTGTCGTAATAGTGGCCACGCTTTCCTTTGCTGTTTGAAAGATAAGAAACAAGAGCTAGACAATTAGATATGGTAATTTCTTTCTTGACGAAGGATCAAATTTTTACAATAAACCAGTAATTTGTGATGTTCTACAATAGAAAAGGAAAACAAGTTCCTGTTCTAAAGTATAAATACAACAGGGCATCCACAAACATCTGATTACAGATTTTCCCATTGAGTATAACAACAAGAAAACTAGCTTAAACTCAGAAAACGCAAACTTTATTTAATTTAAATCATGAAACAAGCTCCGATTTTATTGAAATGATTTAAATCGCCTCAACCCTGATTTTAGTACATCACACGAGCTGCATGATCATATGTATAAAAGAATGCAATAATTCAAATTGTTATAAAAATTGCAGCATTCCTATAAATATATTTTTAGGCAATAATTCACTTTCTAACGAGGAACTATTTTTACATAGAAGAATTGTAAAATTGCGTCGGACCGCAGACATTTTGCGCTATGAATTGTTAGGCATACAACTCAATATGCAATTAAAAGTCATTAAATCGCTTCCTCTCGTTTTACTCCACATAATTGTAGATAAAGCAGTACATTACGAAAGTTTTGCTAACATAAATGCTCATTTCTCCTGACGGCTATAAATTAACCACAATACCGTCCGACTCTAGTCTAACGTGACCGCTAATCTGAACCGAACAGAACAATATTACCGGATACTTGGCTACGGTATTCGCGAAACCTACACGCGACTCGCAGAAATACCAGGTTCAACATCAAGGTTACGACCATTTCGTTGAGATAGGTTAGGGTAATTCTAGGCTGTCGTTTTTTTCAGACGGTGTTTTGTGTATCAACGTACGAGAAGAAAAACGGTTCGAAAAATACCGGACCAAAGACCTTGAATGAGTCATATTATTCATTGACACATAGTCGAGTTTATTTTGATGCTGAGCCTAAACGTATTCATAAGAGAAGAACTACCATGTAAGCTTCAGTGTTTTACAAGTAGAAAGTTGCTTTTATTTATTTTGTTTTCATTTGCTTATTCATTTATTCGTTATAGTTTACAAACAGCAGCAGATAGCTGTAGATTGTAAATTGATACAATAATATGTTTATCCTATGACGCAACCTGACACAATTTTCATATAATTATTGCTGTATTCCCAATTATATACTCTATTTGTATTCTTTATGGGGAAGAAGTTACTTTTAAAATCTTAGCCTTTTCCAAACTTCGATATAAGCTTTAGAGATCCCATCTATTCGCTTGTGCTTTTATTTTCTTTTTCCTGTTTTATTTTAATTTTCTTTTTGTTTTTTTTTTCGTGTGTACCTTTACCATAACACGATCCATTCCCGCAGAAAGTTTGATTCCGATTCTGACCATTCATTTCTACAATATGTTCTTCAGAAAAGCTATTAGCCATTTTTAAGTTGATAAAATTCTGTGTAGGTAGTTCAGGAGTTATAGCAAAAAAGGAAAGTATAATTTTCTATGATAACTTTCAAATTGATACATTACCTTTAATTACAACTTCTTAAGTTTTTTCTTACTTTTTTTCAATACTTTGCTTCCATCCTCCTTACGAAAATTCAAGCAAACTTTGAAGTAACTAGACTTTTTTTCTAAATCAAAAACGGTATATTTTGCAAAATTAATTCTAGATTAGCTTTAGAATACAAATACAATCCGTGAAAGGGCGAAGCACATTGAGAGTCATTTTTTTCATAAAATCGTTAAAACAAGTGAACTTTAAGTTGGAAGAGAGGCAACTTCTGTCGAACAAATGATCGTATCTTGAACCATCTAGACATGGGAGTGATGACCGTAAAATATTAAATTGCGCCAAGATTTGGTTGACATCTCGTTTAAAAGCTTACTTAATATATATTACTATATATACTTATATTTCAACGATGTGTGAATTGTGGAAATCGAATCGAAAAATATATAAAGCGAAGACATGGGCATCAGTCTTGTCTTTATTTTAGAAGTAATTATGAAGTTTCTAATCAAAATAATGACCAGAGAAGTGTGCAAGCCTGCATACGATGCCTGGCAAACTTGTAGCTTAGCCCGTAAATTTTATAGGGAATTTGGTTTAAAAGTGAGTACGACGTTATTTATGTAACCTCGTAAAAAAATTCGACGAGTGGAAGTCCAAGTGACCGAGGTTGCTAAGAAATTCTCAGATATGAGATACAAAAGGGGAGGAGAGCTTCTTGTTGAAATGCACGAAAACATTGTTACCATTTTCGATGGTTTAAATAATCATTCGATCGTAATGGGTCAAGAGTATCCCGCCCCACATTTAATTTGTGTGGATGTTGGGTATGATGCTCCTTATAAGCGTGAACATTGTCATCGTCCCAGTACCTGTAATTACATTTATTATTGCGCCATTTAAGAAATAATGCGCATTCATCCGATAAATACACAGCAAATTCTGCTTTGTTACAATTTTGCAGAATTGAAATCGGCGGTTATGACCATTATCTAACGGACGAATGACATAATGTTATACAAATCAAACTAGGATTGTTATTTTAAAATATCGACTACAGTACTCTTGGTACATGGGAAGCTTACATTCTGTGAATGATTTGTGCGTAGGTCTCCTAACATGGCAACTCCCAATTTTTCATACCTTGTAATTTTGACTCATTGACCTACTCTATTGAATGGAGAATCTGAATCTCTAAAATTTATAATTCTATTAAATATTTCGTAGACCCATCTCTCAAATGTTTATACTGATTAAAAACGCAAGCTCCAACTACAGTGCAGTTAGCTTCTTTTTTTTTACAAAGGCAACATTAATATTTTGCAGGAAAACTACCTGCATCTCCATCCCATTTGTCTATCTTTTGTAAAAATGTAGTTAATAATAAATAAAGCACCGGAATTGAACTTGTGTACAGAAATTCTTGGCTGACACTTATTGATAGAGTAAAGCTTTACTTTTAATGATTTGTAATAAATCTAAACTTTCGTTTACTCCATAGTATCCATTTTAATCAAAAAAGGCTTTTACAGTTAAAGGCACGTACAGTGAAATCTAAATATTAGCTACGTTTAACGTAGTATTTCAATGTATCTAATTACGAATTATAAATTACGGTTAATATCAGTACAACGTCTAGTAACCATATCAGAAACGCTCGATCTATGCATAAACGTAGGAATATCTAGATACATAAACGAAGCGAATTCTTGTTTGCAGGAAATTAATTACCAATGCCGGGGAGTCAACCTCTTACGTAAATCTAGAAAATATAGCTGTATCCATCTTATTCTGTTGCAAGTGTTTGTGTATAAGAAACCAGGTAAATTTCTATACTGTATAGAAATTGAAACGTTTGTGTTTTAAGTGTTTTGAAGGAAATACTTCTCAGTTTTTTTATTAATAGTGTGTTGGTACATTCGTTGATCTGCCATATGTTCTACAAAATGATCAATGTTTTATCATGATGTCGTCTTGTACGCTACGGACACCTTGTGTAGGGAAACCCTTAGGTTGCTACGAGGATACCAAATTGCTTAACGTTCTATTACTAATGTTCTACACTTATTCTATTGAGAATATGTCGAAATATTTGGGAAACCACAGCAAAAGATTAACATGAGACTTTTTAAAGAAGATAAGGAAGAAGACGAATTTGGACAATATCTTTGAAAAACACAGCTGGGCAGCTACAGTAATTCACTTTATACCATAACTCTAGCAATTTAATTAAAAGCCCTTTCAATAGCAGATTATCTTTCGTAACAATTTGATAATAATGCATCCACAAGCATATGCAATATTTACGATCATTATTGAAGAAAATCCTGTCCCACTCCACATTCTTTTAAATTCTTTTCCTGCACTAATTTAAACGTTGTTACAGGCGCCCATGTATAGAGCGATGTGAGTAATTTAAGCAGACAGATGCACAAAACGTCAACTATATCACTCTCATTCAATATATGGTGTTAAAATTTGTGTCAATTATTGTAGTTCAGAATAATGCATTAACATTCATTTAACTTTTCATTTTTTCAAATTTATTCTTGACTTGTTTATCGGGTTAATTCGGTTGGTCATTTGATATACACGGCATATTCAAACCAGTTCAAACCTGCCTTCCTTAGTCAACAATAACTTCCTTATTGGATCTTCCAACATATATAGAATTCCATTTCCATGTGGGAGGTTACAAAGGATTAGGTCTAAAGGTTTTCGATTCATTTTTTCAATTTATCTTAAAATGATTCTTCGGGAAAGGTTTTTCTTAAAAGTAATACTACCAAACACGCACCATCGCGTTGCAAATGTTTCTTAAATCTGGACCTGAAACTTGTGAAAACTCAGGGGCGCATTTTACGTGGAATACCAGCCATTTATTATCGAATGTTCTCATTCAATTGGACTGTCGTGGTTAGTTTGTGGTTGTAAACCAGATTTCTTAAGTCTCACCAGAGAGCAGAATAAGATTTCCTAAGCATTCCATTTTGCTGAAACTATGTCTTGTTGCTGCAGTTATCAAAATCTTGTAATTTTTGAAAGAAAAATCACGTAATTTAGAATAACATTATATTATTATATACTAGTCAGAATTTGTGCTTACGCCCTTGTTGCCCTCATTTTCGAAGAAATAGGAGCCAGTGATTCCATGAGCTAAAATGTAGAGGTTTTTGATATTTTGATCTAAGGTTTTACTGGAACCAATAGAGATAATTTTATTCACTAATGTGTCCACTTAAATGAAATCATCTTCGTCTGAAAAGAAAGTGCTAAAATGTGTAAAAACACGGCGTAAAATCAAATCTTTCGGTTTCAGTTCTTACATCAATGGTATCTGTAGCTTCTGGTCCTGAACCTAACCGCTCATTTATTGGATAACTGATTTAGGTTATGCAATCCGAACTCAGCGCGAAATAAGTGTGCATGTGTCGTTAGTTTTGTAACATGCTTTACCCAGAACGCACGTTGTGTTACCCTGAAGCGATCCATCGCGACTGAGGCTCCAGTAACCTACTCCCTATCACCACCAAACACGTGCCCTTCCTATACTTCATTTACAGCCAATAGCGGTTTTAAAACTGCTTATCTATATGGCCCACACCACACATTGGTAAAATAAAACGATCGGTTGGCGCGCAGACCTTAAAACGTTAGGATTGTACTAGGTTATTACAAGTAGCCAGTGTTTCTCTTACTCAGCATATGCTGGAGAGCGGTCAGCAGATGTAATTGAAATCTACAAAATTCTTAATCTGCAATTCCCACTATCACAATTTCGGGAATTCATTAAAATGCATAAGCATCCTAATAATCTAAATTTAAATGACGGGAATGCTCTCCCCCGTTATTAGAAATCTTCTACGTGTACGCAATCTGACCTTCACAGCTACGCTTCAATGAATCATGACAAAACCAAACATATAAATCCGTCCTGTATAAATAATCGCCGATCTTCATACAGTACTAGAGGATACAACAGCTCTAAAGCCAAACTTTGAGACAGTGGAACAATCGTTGACAGCGATGTGAGAAAAGACATGTCTTCAATCCAGAGACTAAAAAGAGTTGTTTTTCTTATCACAAAATAACATTTTGTTGCTATTTCAAGACATTTTAGCTGCAGCATGTATAATGCCTTAAGCTACATGCGTTTAAATTTTTGAAAATAGATTTACAAACATATTGTATAGATTGTAACATTATCGCAGGGTATAATATCAACTACATCTTAAAATTTTATGGATTAAATGATTTATTAACATACTTGGCCATAAATCATATTAACTATGATTATAGGATAATCGGATAGCTTTATGCATGTGGTCTTTACACCTTCCTTTTGCTGAATTATTCGTGAACGTAATGGCTATCTTATGATGTTCAATAAAGTACTATACATTAACGGCAGTTACTAAGCTATGCACGGTCTTTTTGTTGATTTAATGTTAATTACCGATGCGCTTTAGAATCACGTAGTTTATATTTATTTTTACGTTTCACAGATTAAATATTGACTATTTATTAATCGTCGTTTCAGCTGTAGTCGCGGAATATATCATGAAATTGTAAATGTAGGTGAACTACAATTTCAATAGGATGAATAAAATAATAACTTCTCAATATACAATCCTGTTAAATTTATTAAGATATACAATGAAAAACATATTGTAGAAGCATAAGTTTATTCAGAACTGTGTATAGACATCTATATCTATCTCTTGCAATTGCACTTTTTGGCATACTGTCTATGCAAGTATTAATGGTGTGTTTAATTGTACCGTCATTTTGCCTCAGATCCTCAATATTTCTTATTAATTGCTCTTTTGTAGTGTTTCTTCTTGAATACATGCGTGATTTTAGAACACTCCACACGTTTTCAATTGCATTGAGGTCGAGAGAATTTCCAGTCCAGATAACACAGGGAGAGCATACCTTTCCAAAATACTTTGGATGGATTTGGTCATGTGGCATGGTGCCTTATCGTACATGTGTATGTAAGGACCTTCATTCGGATCTAAATCATTGATATTTGACATCAAGACATCTTCCAATACACGCTTATATTGGTGTTCATTCATGGTGCCTTGGTAAAAAGACAGGACCTTCGACTAATATACAGGATCATACCATAACTAACTAAGGGAGTTTCACTGTTTTTGGTACACTAGCTTCACGAAATCGTTCAGACGGACATCATCTAACAAATTGAGCTCCTTCGGTCATAGCTTCTAATTTGACTCATCGCTGAATACGATCTTTAACGAAAAGACATTGTTCAAACAAAAAAAGTTTGGTAGATTTATATAATCATTTAAGTTATTTTGTCTTACCTTTCACCAATCTTCAATTGTATAATGTTGATGACATTTTGCCCATTCGTAACGTGCTCGCTTCATCATCGGTGTTGATCTTGGCTTTTTCAGGGGGCGTCTGCATTTTAATCCGGCTTCGTACAATCGTCTACATACTGTACGCGTGGATATTTACACTTCTTGTTGAGACATTCTTTGGCGGATAAACCCCGGTTATTAGTTGCTAGTTGCAGGACACGCCGATCATTTCGATTAGTAGTGACCCTTTTCTTTTCGCAAAACGCTCTTCCAGTACTTGTAATGTGTATCTTCTCCTTAATAAAAACGGCAATTCGGTGCCATGTTTGTCGAGACACTGCTTCTTTCTACGCAATTGTGCTTTGAGAATACACTCCTGTACCCAACAACAATGCCCCAATGCATAGTTTTTTCTCAATTGGTATGTCCTTTTTTTACTCATAACGAAAAAATATAATGCGCCGACAAGAAATAACTTAAAATGCAACACTAACATGTAAACACGGAAAAACGTTGTTACATCAACAGATAAATATTCTTTCTACAATAGTAACCGATTCAAATAATATTCTACGAATTACTGTGCCTTTCAATATTGTCTCTACACATCTTCTGTACAGTACAGAATGATTCATGCGGGGGATAGTAATAGATAAGAGGTAATTAAGTGGCACTTTCTCAATTTCTTAGAAAGATACTTAGGAAGGGTATTTAGATAGGTATTCTAAACCCTATTCATGAGTTTTATAGTTGTATTTGTAATTTATTGCGTTGGAAACACACAAAAACTTAAATTTAAAAGCTGGCCCTCATAAAATGGACAGGGACTGCATATAATAAGTGATGCTACTTTGAAATTCTAGTAAAAAACGCACACGTATTGTACATGCGTATAAATCATTATTCATGTTATATGAATGAAATTTATCACCTTCGTTCTTTTTTCGATAGTGACTCTCCTTACACTAAAATTATGAATTGTTTTCCATATACAATCTTCATACATTTTTCATCTCATTACACCGTTAATGGAAACAACGTTGTATCTTAAGCTGCAAAGTATATATTATAATTGTATGGCTATTAGATCATGAATATCAATACAATGTGTTTACACAGCATACATAGGTTTAAACTATAAATTATGTTACAAATATACTACAATATATTTAGCACAATGTCTTACCATTGTCAAAAATAATTTATATTATACTTGCAAACGACATAAATTTATACATGAGGTTTGTTCAGAAAATAACCAAACATTTATTATTCAATCTACAGATTATGGGTCTTTTCCCTTTAAAAGTACTCCCTCTCCAGAATTACACAGTTTTTTCAGCGGTATTCAATATCTGTGACGAACGGGTCTTAATATCATTAATGTAATAGTAATAGGAAAATCGCAGGGGGGAGGACAGCCGTTTGATTGGCAAATAATTTTGGCACAAAACTGATGAACTAACAAAGCAGAGACGCATTGTCATGTTGAAGGAACGATGAATTCTCGCCACAACTGTGTACTCTTTTGCATTTCTTTTCACGTAACCGTTATAAAATGCCTTCATAATATTCATAGTTGACTGTTTGACTTTCAGACAAAAATTCAAAATGAAGGATTTCATTAAAATCGAAAAGGAAAACAATGAACATTGCGTGGGCATAGCGACCGATATACTTCTTCTGACCATAGAGGTCCATTACCACTGTAATGATTGAACTTTTATCTCACTCTCGTAAACGTAAACCCAGCTTTCCTCTCCCGCCATGATCTTTTGTATGAATAATTCATCGTTGTTGCAATATCCACTTGTTTTCTTTGCTGTTCGGCCATCATATGAACGACAGACTTTACTGCAACTCAGTTTTTCGATAATAATCCTATGGCACAATGATTGAAATGCTAACTTCTTCTACAAGTTTGAGCGCACCAGATTTCTAATTTGCTGAAGATGGGTGTTAATTCATTATAACCGGAGGTCTTCTTGCTCTAGTGTTATCTTCAATTGATTGATGATCACTTTTGAATTTTGTCAAATATTTGTAACACTGCGTACGACCCAGAGCACCATCTTCGTAAACTTGCTTTAATACTTCGCTGTGAAAGCTCAAGCCCGATTCGATCGAGTATTAAAGAAGAAACGGCCTCGTTTGTAGCGGAAAGAGATGCTTTTCCACCACGACAATACACCGGCTCATTCATCCCCCATGGTCGTGTCCAAATTGAATGAATTGCGCTATAAATTAGTCCCTCATTCTACATATTCACCGGGCCTAACCCCCAGTGACTTTTTCCCATTTCCAAACCTAAAAGAATCACTGGGAGGAAAGAGATTTGCCTCAAATGAGTAAATTTCAGACCTCGAAACATCCTACTTTTTCGACGGTTTGAGGAGACTGGAGCACCGTTTGAAGAAGTATATTGATCTTCGAAGGGACTACATCAAAAAATGAAAATGAGAGGCCACACCAATACCGTACTTTTCTTGTCGATTCCGGAAACATTTCAGATCACCTTCGTATCTGAACGGATTTCGTATATTTGAAAATATATTTTATCATGGTAACTAATATTATTGAATTCATATGAAGTCTATAATTTCATTTAACATATAAATATGTATTTCCAGTTACTAACGGTATTAAATAGAGCAAAATATAACTTTTAACTCTATCAAATACATTTTATTTGCAACACAGTATTATTTATGTAGGTGTAAACGATATTAATTATTGGAAAATTAAGTTCCACTATAGAAGCTTTATACGTGCATCCAGAAATTCCTATTATTACGGTACTAAATAATTTGCAGTTTGTAACGAGTTTTTACATTGTTATTACATTGTTGCTACGTATTATTTTCTGTTGCATAATGCATTTTAACGTACATATTTTGCATCACCACCTATGGCTCGTTAGACCCATCAGCAACGTGTATAAGCGACCACAGAGGATATTATAATTCTAAAAGAATTAGCAATGTTAATATTACATGAAAATTTAAATTAGAACGCTTATGCTGAAAGTATTAAATGTACAACGTTAGGATTAAAGGATTTATTGGGAATTATAGTCAAAATGAATAAAACTTTCTTTTAAAATACTCTAAGCTTTCGAATTTGTCAATAAATGCTGTACATGACTCGAAAACATTTCTTCGCCATCGAAATTGAAACTACTTGTTACCGATTAATAATAAATAACTATTAATTGCATTATAAAAACATTCTTGGAGTCATCCTAGATAATAAACTTACGTACTCGGCACACATAGCCGAAGTAAGGAAGCAAATTTGTGTTGTCATCTGACTCTATACTCATCATTAGATCAATAAGAAGTTAAACTTTCCTATAGCGTCTAAATGGTACGATCAATGGCGGCAGAGTAAATGCAACGAAAACACAGGCCACCTACGCCGGGGAACTATGGCACCAAGCGTCTGATCAACAAAAAAATAAAATACAAAGCCAACTAAACAAGATTATCCGTTTCGCAACGAACGCCCCGCGGTACATGAAAAACGAAGATCTCCACGCGGAATTAGAGCTGGGAACCCTAGACGCTATCATCCTAAGAAGAACCAATGACACCGTACAAAGGACGAAGACACACCCAAACGAAGAGGTAAGGAAAATCATCAAGCCAATCAGAAGACTGCGAAGAGACGGCGTTAAACAAATAAAAAGAAGAGCAGAAGAGAAAGGTATAACGCTTCAACCCCCGAAAAGAAGCAAACATGCGAAAAAATAAAACAAAAATTTAACACACTACAGGCCCTAAAAGGGGAGAAAAAAATGTAAATTTATAAATACATGAATAAATAAATTAACTGTACCCATAAATAAAGACGAAGAGGAAATGGAGGTAACTCCGACCCTCGTAAATGAAAAACAACCGACCCAAGCTCCCTATAGCGTCAGTCGTTTACGAATAGTTGCCTGCTAAACAAGTCATTCCGGAAGAAAACTGAAACTATGGAGGAAATTGAACAGCATGCTGTGATAAGGTTTCTTACAAAGCAAGCAAAGAACGCTCAAACCATATTGAATGAAATGGAAACCGTCCATGGGGAACAGTGCCCTAGTAAATCAATGATTTATAAGTGACATGGTCGGGAGTCGATTGAAGACAACCCCCGCTTACCACGTCAGACATCGTCGAAAAAGTGAAAAAATTTCTATTGCAAGGTGCCCGTTTGAAGAAAAAACAATTATCTGCATTAGTTGGGGTATCAGATACCACCAATTTACGTATCCTACATGACCACCTGGGTATGACAAAAGTCACTGCAAGATGGGTAACGAGAATGCTCACGCACCGCTGCAGAAATAGCAGCGCGTCTGTGCGTTCAAACAATTTTTGGAGCTGCGTGGAGACAAACCCGTATAGATTTTGGAGCAGATTGTTACCGGAGATCAAACATGGGTTCATCACTTTGAGCCTAAGTCAGGAGTCCATGCAATGGCATAAAAAGGGGACACCACCGCCAAAGAAATTCAAGGTATTAGAATCGGCTGGAAAGATGATGGCTACTGTTTTTTGGGATTGTGAGGGGATATTATTGATTGATTACAAAAAAAAAGGTAGGAGCATAACCGGAAAATATTACGCAGCGATATTAGAAAAATTAAAGGAAGCCATCAAGGAAAAACGTCGAGGAAAATGCACCAAGGAAAATGCGCCGGTTCACAAGAGCAAAGTTGCAATCGTTGCTCTGCACAAGCATGGCTTTCAATCAATAGTCCATCCACCCTACAGTCCAAACCTGGCACCTACTGATTTTTATTTGTTCCCCAATTTTAAAAAAGACTTACGTGGAAGAAAGTTTTCCGGCGACAATGAGGTAAAGGAGGCAATTTTGGCCCATTTTGAGGCGAAATTTAAAAGACATTTTTATGATGGTTTAGAAAAATTAATTCATGGATCTAATAAATGTATTGTGCTTAAGGGTGATTATAATGAAAAGGAAAACTAGATTTATTGTTTTATTTTATTTAAAACCCTTTCATTCCACGAACTTCTGGACCTCCCCTCGTAAGTCCCGGACTGTTTAACTTTCATGCTTAAATGACAATCCGTTCCGCCATCAGGCTTGCGCCTGTAATTGATTTGAATTTCGATTACTTGTACCAGTCTCCTTCTTTCTTATCCCCGCCCTTTAGCTCTTTAGAATTTTCTATGTACTTTCACATTCTTCCCTTACTTGCTCCATATTTGGGCATTCTTACGATGCACTAAACTTGCTGTGCAAATATGGTTTCTGCCATTTCTACCTGTTGCTATTTCATTTGTTTCTTTCATACTCCGTGTGGTTTTCCTTAAACACAACCGTTATGCTTGTTTTCTCAGTATGCTTTAATCTCCTTTTCTTGTTCCTTTTGCATTTAAATTTGATATGCCAAAATATCCTTTGTGATTTACTTGATATTGCTGTGTCGTCTGCAAACTATGTCTCTTCTATTTGTATCACTTCGAAGTTTCCAAACTCAACCTTTCCGCTGACTATGATTTCGATGACATTGACTTATCTATATTAAAGTACACACTATTTTAGTCGCAGTTTCTAAGGTCGAAAGTTTTCATACAAAATAAATTGGGTGTAATTACTTTTCTAGTTTTATTTATTTTTTTAATTTTATCTAGTTACTTAGCAGCGCCGAGCAAAACTATTATTTTTTGTCCTTTACAATTAGTTAGCCCAACTTCTAAAGACAGCCATCCTCAATTTTGCCGCTCTGAATATTTGCGTAGCTTGCTTCTTTCCTTCCCCCTAGCCGGGCCCTGCCGACAAGCCCTTGGGGGTAATAAATATTTGTTTCCACTAATTAAATTGAGCAAAAACTGACTTTAACTAAAAATAATTCTAATCTTAGTTAATTTTTTAATTACAAAATTAGAGAAAAGCAAATCAAATATCGCGGGGAGGTGCCCTTAGTTCTTATTGTCTCCAAGTGAGAAAAGTTTGCTCTAAAGAAAAGAAACGCAAACATATCTATTCGTAACCTGTATTTTGTTTTGTCGTCGCTCAGGAAGTCGCAAGTCACACACGCACGCTACGTCAAAATAGTTTAAAGTTCGAAATGAATACACGTAATGTTGGTTTCGAACGAGACGAAATTTCAGAACTAATCTTGAATCCTGACAATTCTTCAGACGACAGTTCCGATAGTTCCTACAGTGATTAAATTCGAATTATGCAATATTCGTCATTACTAATTAATGCCGTGTTAATTGTCATAATATTGTATAAAGATATATATTATGTGTGACAGCACGAGTTTTTAGAAGGTATCTAATGTTTGTCAATATGTGCATATGTTACTTATAGCAAATAAATACATTAAAAGTGGTACTTCAATATTCAATGTAACAATAGAAAAACTATTATGAAATATTAAATTTAGAACAGCCTTATCAGGATCATCGCCTATATCCTGAATTTGATACAACGAAAATTTGACTTAACAAGTTATGGACATCAATATCATTATTAAGTCGAGTAAACAGGAACTTGTTGTCAGCTTGTTGTCGACCTAGTTCTAATATCTCTAACAGAATATTTCGACTAAATACTTGTCTCGGATTAGTATTACATTTTTTAAAGTATAATAATTTTAAACACTTTTGAATCTGTTCCAGATGTGTCTGATAGATGTATATAGGTGAACAAACCAAGGACGCATACTCCAATCGAGACAGAACAAAAGCGAAGTAAAAAAGGAAGAGTAACTGTAATAGAAGAAAATGGTCGTGTAATACATATAATGAATCCTAACATACTCAACGCCGATGGACAAATACTCGATATATGCTCTGTATATGTCAGTTTTGAGTCGAAAACGAACCCAAGTCTCTCATGAAGGTGTCTCTATGTATAGGATAGTGATAAGTGTAGACAACTAGAGCTATCTTACGACTGTAGGTGACAATTTTGCATTTATTCACGTTAACTGTTAGCTTGCTGTTGCTCACGCGTCGAATATATTAAGTTGGTTTTCCAAATGATTGCAGTTCTAAGAATTATTAATTGTTGTATATGATTTTAAGTCGTCTGCGTATAACATTATTGGATAGCTTAATTGATAATACAAATGATTTGTATATATCAGGAACGAAAGTAAACCCAAGTTGCTCTCTTAAGGAACTCCAGAGGTTGACGTGAAGTAATTAAGACTCACAATTAGAAATCCTATATGTGTCACAAATTGCTCTCTATCAAGAAGATACGATTGGAATAAAGACAAAAGAGAAGAGGAAAATCCAATATTGTCCAATTTATCAGTAAATAAGGTATGGTTAATTCGATTAAAAGCTTTTGTTAGGTTAGTGTACGCAACATCTGTCTACTGTCCAGCATCTACATTATCAGATAGGTAGAAACACGAGTCATTGTATCAAGATTAATTACTGTAGTTCGTTGAGCAACGAAACCGTGTTGGTCATTTGAAATCTAGGGTCTAACTTCAACATAAATATACTTGTATAAATATTTTTCAAAACTTTAAGAAAATTATTTAATAACGCTATAGGACGATAATTGGAAATAACACGCTTCTTACCACTTTTCAAAGCAGTACTGTCAAATGCGAAACGCTAATGTACGCTGATGATATTAAACTATTTCTAAGCATCGATTCCACTGCAGATTGTGTATTGCTCCAGAAAAGTATAGATTGTGTTTCTAGTTGGTGTAATCTTAATAGATTGTCCTTAAATATATCTAAATGCTCTACCATGACATTTACTAAGCGTCAGCAAACTATTATCTATAATTATAAAGTTGAAGGAACACCACTGCAGGTGTCAACATCTGTCAAAGATTTGGGGGTGCTTTTTGATACCACTCTGTCTTTTTCTAATCACATATCTCAGTTGGTCTCACGATGTAATAAAATATATGGATTTATTTACTGTAATTGTAGAGACTTCCGCAATATAGAAGCTCTATCTGCACTATTCTTTTCTCTCATTCGATCTCGGTTGGGGTACGCCGGTTGGTCTGGTTTCCCATTCAGGAAACACACATGCACTCTACTGAGGCGGTACAGAGAAGATTTCTGAAATTCCTTTATTTTCTGCCGGAGAGATCCTATACACATAGAGGCTTTGACCATGGTCTATTGCTGCAGAAATTTAATCTTGTTTCTCTTTCTACCAGGAGAATGATTTATTTGCTAAAATTTTTATTTTATTTACCACATAACAAGATTGATTGCTCCTGGCACTTGAATAAGTGTAATTTTCTTATTCCCAGAATTAGCTCCAAGTCGTCATTTGCCTTCTATAGCGGTCGCACTCAAACAAATGTCCTTATAAGGTCCCTAGTATACCTGATTTGCACTAACTTCAACGGCATATCCGATCTTTATGACATCAACGCTGACCCATTTAATTCTATTATTGTTGCAGTTTTTCTTCGTCTGGTCTCTTCCCCCAAACGCACGTCAACTTTCCATCACCCATTTTAGTTTTAGTGTTAGTTGAATAATCCTTTTCTTTATATATCCTCTTATACCATAGGGTAATAGTAATATTTAGTATTATTGAGACATTAAATACATGTAACTTAGCAATTTTTTTATATACATACACACACATATATATATATATATATATATATATATATATATATATAACACATATATATATATAACACATATATATATATATAACACATATATATATATATGTCTTTTTTCTTTTTGTATTTTGCTGTCATGCATATTAATTTTAGTGTTCCTGTAACTGGATAGTGTACTTGTTGGAAATAAATTACTATTATTATTATTATTATTATTATTATTATTATTATACCGCCTATTTAGAAATCAAATATAATTTCATGTTTTTGTAGGATGTATTTCACCATTTTCCGATTAACGGCCAAAAAATTAATAATCTATTCACTTCAAGAGCTCTCTATTTCCACCAGATAATACAAAGGAATACTAAATCTTTTGTACTATACGGTATACAAGAACGCGCTACAATTTACTAAATTTCAAAATGAAATTTCCAAGAACGGTGGTTGGTATTTAAGAAACAAACAATTAGCGTTAGCAAAGATAATAGCATAATTTACGTTGCATTGAAAATTATTCGGTGTCGAAACTTCTAAGTTATACGAGAGCAATTATTCAATCATCCGCCGAAGCTTCTCCATCCTTCAGCCGTCAATTTCACGACGCTCTCTAATTATTATTCAGCCACTTCTTGCACAATTTATACGAGAAAAGAAACCGTCTTCTTCGTCGAGACGTCAAAAGCGTGTGGATCAATTAAACTTTAATTACTTTTCAATTCATTTCGCCTTCGTTAGAGAACAAAACCCGAATCGTCGAAATTGGGAAACAAGGGAATGCCGGTCGCGTTCAAATAGCTATTCTCTTACTGCTAATTATCCTTTGTGCGAGATTAGTGTGTAGGTAGATATAGACGAGAAATAAATAGACAAACCGTGGGCATTTTTTTCTTTTTCTTCTAAGCTCCTGGTATTGTCCGCTTTAAGAAGACATGCGTGCATTCATCCGTCGGACACCGATGCATTAGTTTGATGGATTACAGCTGTTTCGTCAGAGAGGTGACCGCTCTATTTCGGTGAAAATGAACGTATCGGTATGCATGGATGATAACCATAATAGATCTATCATGGTTAGTTGCTGTCATGTAATTATTTTCGAGTTAGGTCAGGAAGTTTCGTGTGGCAAGGGCTTTGTCGTTGAACTTTCTATTAATATGTATATTATCGATGTGCAGTTGCTATAATCAAAAAACCATTAAACATTCATAAAATAGTATAATAAAGTGTAATTTTATGATCACGCCAGTCTACACAATACGAACAAATGAAGACAATTTATTCTATTTTTCTTTACTTTTAACGTCAGATACGTAACCGCATGAAATGCATCTGACAACTTCTTCGCCGTGAGTGTATATGCTGATATCTTCTTGTTCCAGTTGTTAAGGTTCAAAGTATCTGTATATTTGTTACCGGCTTGCTCTTCTTGGGAGTCTTTAAAAATCGGTGTTTGATGTTAGAGTTAGTAAACAGATTTTTATAATCCTGAAGCAACCTGCACTTACCCTTTTTTTCTGAAAGAAATGTAGTATTACCTGATACCATCTTTAAGAGAGGTTTCCAATGCAGAGAACCTGCATATCGCAACACATGATAATAATAGTGATAATATATATTTTCTGTACGTAAAATCTAAGTATAAGAAATAACCACAGTAATAAGATGTAGATATGCACTTAGAGCATATAAATAATTAAGAAACTCAATTATAATCCTCAGAGATCTTTTCATTGTTATATACACAGAAGACTATTACCTTTTGAACTATTAGTCCTTGCTCCTTTCAAAGTAGTCGCCCCTCAATGTCTGTGACGAATTTGTTTTAATGTCGCCAATAGTCTGACAACGGCATCATTTCAGCACTGATTTCAATTATTCTTCGTCTTCACTTCAGGTTTTAGGCACTTTGCCTGTTACAATACTCATTAGCGCGTAATCCGAAATGTTCGGTTGTTAGCTGAACGTCTTCTTTAAATGTAGGTATTACTTTTACTACTAATGCTTACAGAAAATTTACAATTAGCATATTACGCTGGTATCTAATATAGGTAGTATTTATTGCATTACATGCAAGTCTTCAACGCCTAAATCATTCAGAGTTTGAAGATGATTGGGGTCTTTACCATTTAAAGTGTAATTCACAGGTATAGCAGTAAACTCTACATCACACAAATTACTTATTCGGAATGTTGATAATGAGACTCTGCGTGCTTTTGAAACGCTACGTTGCGAATAAATTTTTAATATGTGTAGTGTGGAGTTTATTGCGATATCTCTGAATTATCCAACCGTACAGTCCTTGCAATCGTTGCGATTTAAAGTCCGAATAAAATCTATACAATTACTACTTCTAGTGCGTGATACGATTTTACACCTTTTTATATTATGTGCTAAATGACTATGCTTACATGAATCATCAATTGCTTATAATTTTCTTTGCAAATTAATGCAATCCATATGAGATATTCGCTGTTAATAACATTGGTAATGTTTATAAATAACAGGAATGAAATGGAATCCAAATTGAATTCTTGTTATAAGTTAGAGAGAGAGAAAGGTATTGTATCTCATATGAAAATGTTCTACAAACTGTTTCGTCTCAAGCAAGTAGGACCTCAGCAGAGCCAATATGGAATGTGAAGAAGCTAATAGCTTGTAATTTCCAAAGCAACACACAGCGATCAACTTGTTCAAATGCTTTTAAAAATTAGTATGAATTATATTAACTCGACTCTATTTATCAAGAATTTTTGTCACAAACTGCTATACTATAATTTCTGTTTGTTTGAGTCATATTCACATATAGTGCTTTTGAATCGAATAAGCACCTTTTAAAATAAGCGACTATTATATGAAACAATGTACACCTTTACGCGTTTTACGATGATTCATCCAAAATTTATATGTTGTAAAGTATCGTACTTTTTAACATTTTATACGTGCCAGGAACACTTAAATCTTGATGCTTTGTTTTCTTTGTATTTTTTAAACATTGAACGCATGAAAGATAAATGAAGCCAAAACCAAGCATACTATGTAATTTATAGTATAACTTTCAGACACCTGGGAGTCACAGGACGAATAAAGGACTTATTTGTCACATCCACCGTAACTTTCAGACATCAGGGATTCCCAGAACAATAAGTCAAGCAAAGGAACTGACATACACATATGCATACATTTTTCGTATGTACGGGGACCATTCGGAATGTAAAGGTAAAGGTTTGTTTCACACGTGACGGCGTGTCTCCACTAACATCGTTGACCCATTACTGACCTTGGTACTCACCCGCTTCAATTTGGCGGCAGCCACGATCCAATATGGTTGATTACTGCTTAATTGTGCGACTCTGAAATATATAACAAGGTTGACAATCCCACCAAGTGTGAGGTACGCAGTATTATCCGCGCTTTAAATGCCCAAAAAGTCCGGTCCATCTAAATTTATAGGTAGATAACTAACTAAGGTTTACGATAATGTGATGAACAAAGCATCAGTTCGGAAGTGGTGTATCATGTTTAATGGCGGACGGAATATTGTACACGATAAAGAGTTGTGACAGAAATCCAAGAAAATAGGCGCTCCACAATTAGTGAACTGCACCCATTCTTTCCATAAATTTCAAGAACTGTGTTGTACGGAATTATTAGTGCAGATCTTAGGCTATAATAAAGTGGATGCCATGTGAGTTCCTCAAATTTTGGTAGACGAACACAAAACCAAACAAATGGCAGCTGTATTGACATTTCTCAGTCGCTATATCAAGGATGGTAATGAAGTTTTGAATCACATTGTCAACTAGTGATGAGACTTGGATATCACATTTCACACCAGAAGCAAAGCACCAATCAATGCAATAACATCATCCAAAATCTCCAACAAAACCGAAAAAAGCAAAACAAATTTTGAGCATCAAAAAGATTATGGCTACGATGTTTTGGGATCGTAAGGGTGTCCTGATCATCGACTACTTGCCTAGAGGTAAGACCATAAATGCAGCGGCCTACTGTCAAAGGCTTCAACGATATCGCCACGCTATTTAAAACAAGCGGCGTGGGAATGCTAAGCAGTGAAGGCATCCTCTTTCACAACAATGCATGTCCGCATGCAGCAAGAGTGACACAGGACTTGATTCAGCAATTTTGGTGGGAAACTTGCTAATATCCGCTATACAGTAAGAACTTAGTCCCAAATGATTTTCACTTATTCCTCAAATTGAAAGATTTTTTGAGTGGACAACACTACGGAAATGATGGTGAACTTAAAGAACCTGTTAATCAGTGGTTTAACAATTTGACGGCAACTGAGTATACGGAAGGCATAGAACAGCTGATGAAACGGTACAAGTGCCTAAATTTGAGTGGTGATTACGTGGAAAAAAGGTTTGGTATCTAATTTTATGTAAAATACAGTTTCGCTTAATTATATCTAATAAAAGTTTGTATAGAAAAAAACGTGCTTTACTTTCCGAATGGCCCTCGTATTTAAATAATGTTCGTAAATATATGCAAAGAAGTTACGCACACAGACCTTTAGCGGCATAATATAGTTAAAATTGTGTAAAAGTTCAGCGTCATGGAAATATAACTAATGTTTTAACGTGGGGTGTATTAGTATTTCTCTGTAAATGAAAGCTGATAGAAACCTTTTTCTTGTTTTAGTGTAAACATCTGCTATGTCGTTGATTTACAACAGCGATAAGACATGCAGCAGCCTAGAAGAATCTCCATGCAAGTGAAAACGAAACGTCGACAAACTCATGCAATTACGACGTGGTTTCAACCTAAATTTTTTAGAGGAAAATCGCGATCGCGGAAGTCAAAATACGTATTTATTTTAATTAAAAGATGCTATAAATGTAAAATAAAGAAAATTAATATAAAGTTGTTCACTCGATGTGAGTTAGTTGTCAAAATTAAAAACAAGACTAAATCTGACATACATATGTATATCTTTCTTAAGTAAATTAGACTATTGGTTTCATGTGTAGATCACACATTATCAGGTGCAAATATTCCAGATAAGATTACAGGTTAATCCAAAAGTCATTTGTAAATGAGACGAGGAAAAATTACAGGAAATAATTCAGTAAAAATAAAACCAATAAATAAAACAATAGCATAAATTGGTCGCTAAGCAAATTCTATCAATATAGACTAGATGAAGAGAAAAAAACTTTTCATATACTCGTACTTATATATTGCTTATACTTTTGTTTCCTAAATATCGATTTCTATATAATCCTATAGTCGGCCAACTGAAATAGGAAGGGCCTCATACATACATTCATCTACAATTCCATACAATTAATCTTATCCTTATTAAATGAATCTATTCATCAGTAATCTCACAGGTGGCCTCACATGTGTAATTTTTCTATTAGCATTTAGTTAACAAACCATTACAGATACTCTATTAAGTGTAATGAGAAAATGTCAGACCTACAAGCTTAACTATCAAACATACACCGTTGCTTGTTACAGAAATATTTGAAAATAAAGTTACCCTCTGTAATTATTATTTAACACGTGTACTACTTGAAGATAGATTGTCGAAAGTGTTTAGTTAGTATAGGTCAACGAACTGGATGCTTAATCATTGGTAATTAATAAAAGAACATCGGTTGCTTATAATCAAGATGCAATATTATGTAGTACTGACCGGTAAGAATGTGCGTACCTGCGTGTACAACCTCGCGAAGAGCATAATGAAAGCAACGATTAGCTGGATCAATTAAAATTTTATATCTCCTAATTGTTCTTTTGTATCTTGACGTGTTATCTTCGGAAACATCTAGACAGAGTGAACGGCCGCAGGACTTTTTCTAAATATACATATCTTCTCGACACATTTACTTGTTTCCCAATTAAGTTGACTTATTCGTTTCGGATTTTTTTTCTTGGATCGTACAAAGTAAATAATTTTGTACCATCATCGTGTCTAACTACAAATTTAGGACCACACCATAGATTCCGTGCTAGCAGCAAAAAAAACCGACCAGGTGCATGTGACGAAAGATGAGCTAGTTGTAGACGCATATTTCTGGCGCAATTACCTAAAGGAAACAGTTGTCAATTACAAAATGTATACGCGTCTTGTAACCATAGCGTGGATTAAAATATTTCAGTTATCCAGCGTGCGATGAACACCGACCGATTCTTTCTTTTTCGTTTCGGTACCTGGACGTTCCCTTCGTTTTCTTCTATATGCTCAAGAGGTGAACTCTTCGGCGAAGCGAAAAAGTGCCGGACTTGCATGCGATTAATAAAATACGTCGTACAGTTTTCAGGAAGGAGAGAAGCAATGACCGAAAGTCTAAGTATGCCTCGGTTCGGTCACTTGTTTACCCGTAATTTCATCTCCTTTTCTGCCAATTAAGAAGGAATTTTCATGTCTGGATTGAGGTTGCGCAGAGAAATATTACATTGCAAGCGACCGGCTTGGTTTTTTATAGGAAATTCCAGATTTTAATTTAGTTAGAAGTTTCATTTCGTCTATAATCCACAGTTGGAATAAATTAGAATCACATCATTGATCGAAAGAGTTTTTTATTACAACATTAATAGCTTATCTAGTGGATGGATTGTGAACCTCTGTTTAAAAGAAGCTTTAATAACTAAGTAGAACATCACTTTGAAAATAAAATCGCCGCAACTTCTTTATGACAGATGATGTAAATTACCCAATAGTAAATTTATGCACCTCAGTCCCTTAGTACATAACATACTGTAGAGAGTTACTCCGTTTGCATTCATCTAGAGTATACAATATTGACAGGAAGAGCCGCACGGCTTCAGAATTTCAGTTAAAAATGTTAATAATTTAAAAAATTATCCAATGTTTTTGCAAAGGTAATTCGATGTAAATACAGAGTGGGAACACGTAACAACACACATGTGCAGATGGAATCAATCTTTTCGGACTATAATTATCTTTACTTTGGCTAATGCACATGCTTGTAAAAAATATAACCTTTAATTAAGTAAAAATATCTGCTTTGTTTCTGGTAACTGCTCCCGCAACAAAGTATAAGTTGTTCTAGAGCAGATTTAAACCTGGATTGTTTTGAGGCTAAGGCAAGAGTGTAACGTGTCTTTCTTCCCAATAATCTTTCCTACAACGACAAAATGAGTAATAGTGATATAAATATAATTTAATTAAAGTATATACATACTATATAGAGTAGTAAAGTAAAAATCTTACAACGTTAGCTTGGTGTAGTGGAGGATCATCGTTGAGAATGTAATTGTTCTGGACCCCAAACTGATTTTCTCTTGTCGATCTTAAATGCTTATTAAAAACTTCTATGTAGCTCGACCATTCACAATTTTTTTTAGAATGGAAACATTACTCGTTCCTTCGCTGGAAAAGCATAATCTGGATACCGTCTAGTCCATAGAAATTAATTTTTTATCCGTCAGAGGGAATTACACTATTTTACCGTTCAATAGTCTAATTTTTATAAATGATGTTTCCAGGATTCGACCACGTCATGGTAAAGTATAGAAAGGAACAAAATAACAATAAGAGAAAATAAGGGAAACAGAAAGGAGATGAAGAAGACAGAAAGGCGGAAAGGAGGAAATAGAAATAAAACCGGTAAAAGATGAAACGGAAGAAAAAACAAGTAAAGGAGAAAAAAATACTGCATTCGCAATTCTATTAGTCTTAAACGATTTCTTGTAGTTAAAGCGCTTTCCTTTAGGTCTCTCACTAGTTCTGAGACAGTTGAGGCAGGATATTTCAAACACAACCGTTGCAAAACTTAATCATCGCGTTCTATTACTTTCTGTTCAGAATCACCGCGCCTTTAGTTTGTAGTACTGCCAGTTGCAACATATACCCAATCTGAAAAACCATTTCAAGAATAACTGCTTTTTGGACAATTTTTAACAAATTCTATTTCGCCGTATATGACACGACTTGCACGCAATCGCTATATGACTGCAAATAAGTGATTTAAACATTTGAATTTCTTTTAGGTTTTTAATGCTTATATATGCGGTGGGAGTTCAAGGAAGAGAATTGTGTCATAAATTACCTAAACCCAGATAATGGCACTTTTGTGGATTTCTAAGAAATGTTGCGGTTCATTCAGTCAATACTACCTATATATGTATTTTGTGATGCCTCGGAGAAGATGTCACAAGGCATCAATATCCAATTTCGACGAATTCTGTGAAAAATATAGGCTACGCAAAGACATCTTATACGTGTTTGTATATCTGTCGGGATTGATTCTAAAAGTAAGGAAGAAGTTCTTTTTTAAGTCATCTGTTGCCTTGTCCCCGAAGAATAAAAGTTATAGAGCAGATATAGATGTAGAGGTAAGATATCTCCTTTAAATAAAAATACGTTTTGATTGTAAAACTAGAATATTTATTCAACAAGATACTTTTTTTGCATTAATAAGTACTCGTCTGCTGCAGAAATATATTTTAAAGCGATCGAATGAAGATGGCAAAATACTAGTGTTTCATGCGCTTAGACTTTAACTATTTATTAATTCGCTTTCAAATCAAATTTGAATAACTTAGCGCTATTCAAATATTCTCATTCGGGACATGTATTTTATTGAAAATGGCAACAGAGGTAGTTATAATTTTATATAACTATGCTATTATATAAATTTGGAAGCGTAAACTTTGAAGTGTGATTTCCCTAGTATAAACTGCACCCAGAAGTGTATTATATCATTGTGTTAATGTGTCGTCGACCTTGGAGAGATGAGAACCTCTTCGAAATGTTAGTAGACATAGTTTCAAATCTGCAATAAATAAACTACTAAATTTTGTTGGCAATATTATAGACCACATTATTGTTGCTTCTGAAATATGTTGCCGCTAAAAAAAAAAAACAATATTTGCAAAGTAATCTTTTGAAAACTTTTATACAGGGTGGCGCAAAAATAAAGTAGGGGTACAATCAATGGTCCAAATGAATACCTATGTAATGCAGTAACTATTGAAACATAGCCGTTGAATTAAGGCAGCTTTTGCGTTGCGATGTATTACAGATCGAAGTCATTGAACCGCAACGACTATTTCGGCGTGAATATTATGTTCCTAGACATGCTAAAATTCCTTCGCACAACACAGCACACGCTAGAGGCGAAAACCTTCTATTTCTGGTTTTCGCCTCTAGCGTGGTTAACACGTCGATTTGCCGTGACCTTCTGACAAAGTGGTTTCGCCTCTGGCATGGTTTATACGTCGAGGTACCGTGCCACTTTGGTTTTCCTGTTTCTCCTGAAGAAGTCTTCTACGACGGAGGCGAAACGTCGATATCCCACCTTTCTTCTCTTTCCTTTTTTCTTTGGTTTTTTCCCCCTTTTTCTGTCTTTCTTTCCTTCCCTTACTCCTTTCACCTTTTCTTTCTTTTTCACCCCCCTCCCCTTTCAGTTTTCTTCCTTTTATCTCTTTTTCCTTTTATTTCTTTCCCCTCTTACTCTTATTTCATTTCTATATCTCATCACGACACGGTCCAATTCCGGAAACAGTTCGTTTATTAAATGAATATGTTGTCCGTACACCAGAGAACGTAGATCGAGTACGCCAAGCTGTAAGAAGAAGTCCAGCCCGCTCAGCAAGCCGTTTCTTTCTCCCGAATTGCACCGATTTGAGGTACAACATAACGACATATGGTTCCTGCAGGATGGAGCAACAAGCCATACTGCGCGAATGTGCATGGCTGTTCTAAGAAACAGGTTCCTTGGGTGACTTATATCCCGACATGGTGATTTAAATTCGCCGCCTAGGTCACCGGATTTGACCAACTCTGACTTTTTATATGGGGTTATATAAACCGGGCTGATGGCTCACTGCTTAGCGCGCTTGGCTATCAGTCCGCGGGTGCCGAGTTCGAACTGCGTTGTTTCTCAGGATTGAGGTTTTTCTGTGGTTTTCCCTACTCCATGGCAGATGATGAGAACGAATATCATCGTAGGATGCTCCATAGGTGCAGACGTAATGTAATAATGACTCATGGTCAGCCGATGCCCCCTGTAATTGGCAAACTGCTGTTGGGGGATGTGAAGGCATGAATTATTATTGTTATTATTGCCGCAGAGAGACGATAAATTCAACCCGAAAACCTATACCTATTGTTTAAAAGAGGACGGTACTATGTGTTTTACATACTTTAGAAATAATTCTAAACAGTACAATTGATAGAATACGATAGATTTCAAGTAAAATATATATTTCTAGGGAACGATATACCTATCTGTTTTATAAGCTTTATGTTCTACCTTTTTTTTTACTTCAGGGATGTCTGGACTGAATGACCATCTTTATTCATAAACTAGCTTCTATCGAACAAAGTGGTGCTTTACATAATACACATTTATTTGATTATTGCCCTTCTTAACGTTGAAACATCAACACTTTTGCTGCTTAAGAAATAATTTGGTTTTGCACGGACATTAGGTGTGTAAGCTAGTAGCATGTATGCAATTTTTTATGTCAGGAAAATTCATTACGCATATGATATCCATTTTCTAAGCCAACATTTAAGTTTCACATTCGGCTTAATCATGGTGAGCTAGAACTCCTTGCAATAAGCCAATTTGTTTCTTTTAAATTCGAAACATAAACCAATTTTATATACTAAACTTCGTTTCTGCTGTAAACATTATCTCGTTAGTAAAGAAAATCTGTCTGTGGTTGATGTGAACGTACCGGTAAAGTAAATGTTTTGTCTTTGTTGTCATACTTTTCTTTAATTCATTACTTAGCAGATGACTCAGTGATCTTTTGAAGGCCCCTAATCTCAAGTCACAATCTTCCCTTCTTGTGATATAATTTTCAGTTTTCTGAAAGGATTCCGCTGAATTATCTGCTTAATTGTTTTAATAACACTTTTGGTGCAAACAGTCTGTGGACAACTAGATCTTCAAATCTTCGATGAAGTTTTAATTAATCGATTTACGCCATGATAAATTGGAAAGAAAACTAACGTTTGTATTAAAACCACAGTAATAATCGTCAAGCGATGTTTCAGGTTTAAGATATATAACAGTATATGTGGCTAGAGTGGATATAAAGGAAAGAAAAAGATGAAGTCAAAAAACTTTTCAATTCAAAGGCTTCGAAGACGCCGATCACAATTTCCTATACCGCTAGCGCATCGGATCTCTACCTCTACAGTATACCGACCACTAATTACCGTGCACGTACCAAAGGTTTTTTATTCCTTAATCTTAATTACTTTTTCTTGTATCTGTCAGTAAAGGTCTTCCTTAAATTGTTGTTCCTAATCTTTCACAAGCAACTACACTTGTCTACAAGCACAAAGACACCACTAATACCATTTTCTTTCACGGAAAAAAGAACAAAGATGTCATCCGCGATTTATCCGGAGAGATTACGTGGGCGTATCTCTTCTTCCCGACGGAAGACGAACGGAGACGGAGCGATAGAGAATTTCTATGTTAGGAATCTAAAATAATTGATAGGGGTCTATAAAATCTTATAAATTCGACGAGACGAGATCGCTTCGGACGATCTCTTCTCTCGATAAGGAGTGGAACCTACCGCCCCTTAAGGTTACGATGGCATGGGTAGACGGCGATGACCCAGCGATAAGAGATAAAATTAAATTATCTCCTCCCATAATAGATTCGAAATAATTAGCGCTAGACGAATACAGAAAAACGTTCGAGCATTAGATGCGTTTTAGAGTGGAAAGGTAACTCGCTGCGGAATAACGAACTGTTCGTGTGCTTTTCACCGTCTGTATACACGGTTGTGTAGAAAGCGTGCGTGCCTGCTGGTAATCGGGAGGAATCTATGAAAATTACGTAATTGGTGTTTGAGTTTGGACAATTGAATTTGAGTAGATTGTTTAACAAATACCATAGATCATGCTAGCTTAACGAATCTGCATAGATTTCAGTCACTTAGAATATGCTTCAAAATAGTTGCAATTATTTTATGAATGTCAATTTTTAACAAATAGATTTATCGGATGCAGTAGTTGATATAGTTGTGATAAGTAAGATGATGATTGTAACTAGCCTACTCATTTTATAAGAAAATAGTAATAAGTATAAGAGTTGCTCAGTGTTAAGTAGACTTTTTATATGAATATATAACTTTGTTACTTTAAATATATTAATATATATACCCGTTTTTTTCTATCATTACACATACATTTCTTTTTATATGTAACTTTAAAAAGATAATTGTCAATCAGTTAGCTGGGTAGTAGGCAATCAGTCATAGACTCATATTAAACGAACGAGAACCCTCAGTTCCCAGCAAAACCAATTGCCGGAATTACCACAAATAAAATAACTATTCTGCAAATCTGATGAAGACATTATTTTATTTGAGCGATTAATTAAGACAAGCAAAACAACACAACCAAAATGAAAACCAATCTTATGTAAGTTTTCGAAGTGTCGCCACTTCTTTTCAAGGCAATATGCAAGGCGATCTTGAAAACAGTGCAACGTATTTCGTTGCAGTACATATACGGTCTTTCAGTTCGCCCAAGTTACGTATTTGCACGTTATAAATTTTACTTATCAGGTAATGCCAAAGATAGATATCAATTCGAGATAAATCGGCTGATCCTGAGGGCCGTAATATGGGGCCAAACCTGCCAATCCTTAAGAAAGTTTTTCATGTGCCTTAGTTTTACGTGTAGTGATGATAAATGATGATCTTTTTTCCACTAAATGTATTATACCCCAGATATAAACTCCTTTTATAGTGATCACCTCTACTTAATGCAATGGCTTTTACTGTCACGATTGTCCCAAAGACATAAAAAGCAACAGTATTTAGTCTAATCTGAAATCGCAGCCAAGATAAGTTCAACTAAGTACATTAAAATCCGAACAAATACTCAAGGATAGTATTTGCACTTTATTTTCTCTAACAAAATCTTTAATTTTTTTTATAGAAGCACAATAACCTATTAGAGTGGAAGGATGAAGGTTTACATTGTGCAACAAAACTGCTAATAAGCTAGTCTTTCACACATCTGTGAATAATCTCCACGGACTGGAATATGAACTTAAAAAAGTTTAACCCTCATGCTATAGAAATCAATAAGATTATCATTTCTACTGCGAATAATACTAATGCATTATATCTTGGCCAAGAGATTCCATTACTGTGGTCGATACCAAAGAAGTTCTGCTGTGATGGTGTTAGATTCAATTCATGCATCAAATCATCTAATGCAAGCTGAGTAAATAGATGTGGTTCGCGTGATGTATATGGAATAAAATCAGGATCTGTTAAGTATTTAACACTATTAGAACCAGTATTATCTGTAGTCTCGGCAAAGAGGAGCAAGTTTCAGTGCCATGCGGAGAACAAAGTGGAGGGATGAAGCGTGCGGCACGTAGAATTGAGTACCCGTACCAAATCACACTTGTTGATTATTCGACTAGTCGTTGTGAGTACTTACGAAGGCGATAGAAGTAAATGTGTAAACTGCGACAACTATTTGACGTGTACCAGCAAGTGGAAGTGTGAACACCACCTAAAAAGTATAGAACATTGTTCTCCAATCCGTGGTAAACGATGCAGCGTACAATTAATATTTGTTACAGCCGTTTGTTGTATTCTATGTAATGTACCGTTTACTTTACTAGACCAACAAGCATTTGTCTCCTTCTGGAGCAAGTATTAGGATTATACATTACCAAGTCGGACATCGACAAACTTTATGCCATCTGTTAGTGACTATTCTGGAAGAAGAATTAAAGCAGGATTGAAAGATAAGAAATTGTGGTTATGCGTGGACGAAAAAGCCACTCGGCAAAAACATTCTGTGGTAAAAGTGAGAATGGAAGAGTTTGAACCGTCACCCCCTATCTTATTTTGTTTCCAAAAGAGTTGAAAAATGTACTAGCGATGAAATTTTAAAAGTAGTATTGAGGGCATTGAACAAGTTTCAACAACCCAACTTTTAATGTTTGTGAGTGACGCTGCCGCTAATATGCTTTCCTTAAAGAAGAGAGCGGTAATCTGTTAGATGTAACATGTAAGATCCATGCCTTAAACCTTGCGGCGCAATTGGTCCCTAAATGTTATCCAAAACGTACAAACAGATTTCACGAACTGTGTACCAAAGTTACTGAACTACCACAGCCGATTACTATGCGTTAGGGAACATGGTTAAAGGCTGCGCTTTACTATCGCGAACATTTTGATGACGTAAAGAAGGTAGTTTTACAATTCCATCCAAGACACGCCAAAGCTATCAAGAAAAGCCAGAAAATGTTTCAAGATAGTCAGGTAATATGTGCTTTAGAAAGTATTTGCAAAAACTACTATGGACTAGCGGAGGGAATTAAAAAATTACAATGATTCGATGTTGTTTGTGGATTCTGTTCAAATTGTGGATAATGTTCAGACCTATATACGACAGAAGGCTAAAAAAAATTAAAGTGTAACACGGAAATTTAAAAGTGATATTGACAAGGACTCAGATTTTCTCGTACTAAGACAAATTTGTGAAGGTGTGTAGAAAGATCCATTACGTTGTCACAAAGATCACTCTAAATTTGCAAATATAACATCATTCGATTTGGAGCGGTCGTTTTCATTATTAAAAAATATTTATTCCGCACGCGGTAATCATTTGACCGGAACAAGTGTGGAAACATATTCAATGAATTTAATAATTAGTAGATGCCACCCAGTTCGTGATTTCGTGGAAAATTCTTAAAACAGTAAATGTTTCAGCTCGTTATTTAATATATTTTATCATTTTTTTAGTGTAAACATTCCTGCTGATCATAAATGATGCGAGTACGAGTACGTAAACGTTACTGAATACTCGTCTTGACACAGCCGCTCAGGCCCTCCACGTTGTTCTTCGCACTGCACTGTAACCTCAGTTTGCCGAGGCTAGTTATTGATATTGTAGTTGATCATATTTTTATTTTATTCATAATTTTGGATATACTCATATAGACACCTTATATCTACATCTATAATATTGCAAAATATTTGCGTTTCTTTTATATATGTATATATTTTTGATTTCGCAGCATTCACGCTTCAGATTGCCATATTTGCTTGACTTATGGAAAAATAAGGTAAGCAGTCATCTTCTGACTTTTGTCTTATATTGCACGTACTGTAGATTTTATTAATAATGATCACTAGAGACCGGATTATATGCAATGTGCAAAAATTTTATTCAATTTATTTATTATATTTTACGTCTATATGTAGATGTATTCACTGACTACATTAATTAGCGTTAATTAGGTTTAATCAGTGTAAGACATCTACAAGTAGACATAAAATATAATAAATAAATTGAATTAAATTTTTGCACTTTGCATATAATCCGGTCTCCAGTGATCACTCTTCTTTTTGGTATATTATAATAACGTGCATTGTCGTTTTTATTCCTCAACGTACGCCAAATAAAAATAAAAGCTTTGGGTGATAGAAGGTCTACATATGTGTATGAGAAATAAACAAGATAAACCAAACATATTTCGACTTTAAATGCAGGCGCCATGTAACTACTTAAGACTAAAACATAAGGAATTCAAAGCATGGCAAAACTATTTACCTTTGTTTTACTTTAAGGCTCGCTACGTACGGGTAATATGTTTGAAGAGTTTACTGTGTGGAACGGTTTATTATCTTTCAGCAGTAAAATTGCTTGCTAATAAACATGTTTATCATCCACAATCAAATTATGTGCATATGCATCTGCGTGTGTTGTGAAAGCGTCCACCGGCGATGTTAGACGTAATAGCATTAAGCGCCAATTTACCGCCGCAAATGCACATCAAAACTTCGTATGTCCATTCGTACGAGCATTCATAAGTTTTCAGAACCTTAACGTACTAAATATAAACGGATTAAAACGACCGACACACGCGAGCCTGACGATATTTCTCATTTCTTTTTCCGTCCATCCCACGTCGCCGCCCCATTATTTTTTACCTTCGCTTTCGATCCGTTCGTGTTTTGTTTCGCGCCAGACATCCATCAAACTGCGGCTATTATTGTCTTTGAACGTCATTTCCGTCAGCTTAAGGGAAGGGAACACAACATTAATGGGTCTGGTTTTGTTTTTCCGTTTTTATTTTCGCCTTCTTCTTCACCTTCCTTTCTGTACATCGAAACGACGCGTTCCGCTATTTCCGTCTTTAACACTCGTTTCTCCCTCGTGTTGTCTTTCTTACGGCGATGGTGGCGGTATTCAGCTCAGCCCTATTCGGTGCGCCTGTGTCCCGTTTTCAAGACGTCTTCACACTTTCTAATTTGATTTGTCGTCGGGAAAACTTGTTTTGGGTAACGTCGGAATGCGATCGACTTTTACTCGTAATACAATAGTGGTAGAAGTATGCGTTTCGATGGCAACAAAATATTACGTATATAATAGCTGAGTTGAAAACAAGCGTTGAGGGGGGTGGATTCTTCTCATAGGTTTTCGATCCTATTTGATTCTAAATGAATCGAATGCATAGAGGCGAGTTGACATGAAATTGTAATAACTTAGCGCAAAATTTATATTTAGACTTTTTTTTTGGTTATCATTACCTCAGAAGACTTAAAATGTATGAATGGTGTGTGCAAAATATTTCATATGCATTGCCGGTTATATTAGACTCAAATAATAACAGCGATGTGTCTAAAAATCAACGAAATATTTCAAATTTGAAGCGATAATATTTCGATGAAAGCAACGAAAGAAAACGTTTGCAAACACATCGTGTTTTGTAGGCAAGTATCCACGACTTATTCTCGGCCGACCAAACTGTAATGATACAATCTTCTTTAATTGGAATACACTCATTACTTTCAACATTTTTCTACTGGCATTTATGATTAAAAAAATATTTATTTAAATTCAAGAAATTAAAGGAATGAGTCCTAAGGGATAAATAGGGGCGATAGTTTTGTTCAAGGAAATAGAGACATAAGAATGAAATTCAATTGAAACATATGACAGATATATAAAATAATAATGTAGTTTTATCTGTATGTATACAAACAACTGAAGAAGGAATAGGAGGTTTGCTTGGATATATTCTGTGATAAGGCTTTAGTTATCCATATCGATCGGTTTTTCCGTAAAAGATATAATTTGCACTGGTATCTCAAATTGAAATATCTCACATAATGAAATAGAAAATAAATTGCAGTACGTATCAATATCTTTAGTGATTCAATTTACTATTATCAAGAGCTATTTCGTTGAAGGTTTTTTACCAATGCATTAATAGTGCATCCAAGTCGAACGTTCCATATAACATGCTGTTTCATCTTTTCTACATACTAGGCAATACAACGCATAGTTAGCAATATTAGAGTTGTTCTTTAACTTTACCTTTTTGGATTGCATAGTCATCTTTCTGTTTTACAAAGCATCCTTGTAGCGGTTACTAAATCTATAAATCCCTACGTGGCTGTTGTTTCTCTAACACAAAGAATCTATTGTGGTTACTGGTATTGGAGAGGTTTCATCCAAACTTGCCGACAAACCTGTAGTGCTTTTGCAATTAGATTTGAAGCGACGAAATCTGGTTCACTAAATATATATTACGAATTTACGGGTCACGTGGCAGTAGATCTCCAATCGTTTATAACATTTTAAACACTTTTCTCTATATTTCTCTTAAAAACTCTGCTGGTTGGAACTTAATTACTTACCGGACTACTTGTCCCTTTAATCATATCTCCATTGCTTGTATATAACAAACTTCTAGGAGCTTAAAGAAGAATCTATCCAAGGGTTGCGCTCGGTATGTATTACGCCTTGGTGATTGAATTATCATAACACATACAAGAGAGTCCATGTTGTTACAATAGACAGTATGGCTTTCATGAAATAGCAAAACTTTTCTATCTTATATTAGATGACGAAAATTTTAAAATGCTGCAACCACCTTATAATGAATTCTTACTTCATTACGTAATTCAATGTGATAACGCTCTTTTTTAATACGATCATGGCACGTAGGCTCTTGCAGTACTTATGCAACATACTACAATTGTGTTGACACCATTCAAAACGGGGTCCTCGCTGACGAAGGAGTGTATATCCAGCATATGGATTATGGTTCAGGGGTTTTGCGAAAAACCCAAATTTCATTTCCAGTGACTATATGGCTTAAGGAGACATCACCATTACTGTTGTATAAGTTTGATGTTTCAATTTATGCTACTCAGTAAGTACTTTGGGTATCCAAGGAGCGCATTGTTTTCAAAAGTTCGGTTTTATAGACACATTTTCATGAAGTAGTGAACGTGAAATTTGTGTAAGGCCGCTGGGAAAAATGTAAATCTTCTGTTTTTTCTAATATTGTCTTCAACATCACGAACCAAAGGATAGTATCATCAGTAAGCAATGCTAGCCGTCCATTTCGGTCTTCATCATATACATATTCTTCATTAAATTGTCTCCATAGGTGTAACCTCACAAACAGGTTTTCGATTTTCTTAAAGATCGCAAGCATTCATCATGCAGCAAAGACAATAGGGAGCTGTACCAAAATAGCATCAATCTGTTCTCAACGAAACAAGATCTCTAGAGCGTATGCGTGAAGCTACGACGATGGCACTACCACGGCGAAAATCGGAAACGAAACTTATTTTCAAAATTAGAGTAACACTTTTAATAACCGCGGTAGTTACTTTTCAAAGTTATTAAATACACAACTAGGAATATCCATTTCTCTTTTCTTTTTATTATTAAAGTTATAATATTGTTTTATAAATTAGCGTTCTCTTTGTTAGATATTTAACTAAAGAGGGTACTCCTTTAATTGAAAACTTTGCAAATGTTTCCAGGGATCATCGTGCCACGCATGTATAAATTTCAAGCCTAAAATATTAGACGCTAGCTCTTACTCTAAATGAAGCAAGTGAACTTAATAAACCGCGAGGCAATACATCCCAACTAACAAGTCGCATAACCAAATCTATAATAAGTCGTTTGCGATTTAGCCAAGCAGGAAGGAAAACCAGGCCGGTGTTTATGATAAATGTTCTTGCGAACAAATTACAAGACGTATAGGTGCTTTAATGACTCTGTCGCCATTGGTACATTCGCTAGTTACGATCTAATAATAAAGTTATTTCAGTTTTCAACATTTCAAGTGTCCCTTTGAACCTATTTATATGAGCCTTCCTATATGCCCCTGAAATATATGGGTCTTACAGGACTACAATTAAATTGGGTGTTTGAATTCGCTTTTTCATGGAATACAATACAGCAGCATCACAGATTTTATAGCATTACAAAGTAGAACTCAATGTAAAAGTGATTTTCCAATGAAACACCTTTATCAAATACATAAATGATATTCTGTACCTGTCATAAGAAGAGGACGAGCCTAGAAGCACTCGCCGACTAGGCAAACGCCTTGCAATCTATTTAGGTCAAGTACAAGGGAAAAAATCAAATCGCTGTATTAGTTTTGCCATAGAGACAATTTTCTCGAACTAGGCCCCAATTGTTTCTGAACGTTTTGTAATAATTGCTCTAAAAAGTACTGATTGATGTTAAATGTGGCGTTCTTAATCATTGTCGTTATCAATTTAACAAATACTCTAGCAATAGTCTTTATCATGGTAATAAGGAGAATGTAAATGAAATTGTTTTTTGTAACCTAGAGGGTATATTACTAAGATCAAGTTTCTATGATTAGAAGGAAGACATTGAATGAAGCTAAAGTGCCACCAATATTCAAATTGAAGAAATATCGTCGTCTAAAAAGCATTCTTATTGTCACATCAAACACTTGCGGATTGTCCACATTATTCTGGATTTTTCACATCTTCGAGGAAATCAATATTTGTTCGCGGTGATACATGGTAACTGAAAAGAATACATTACTAGAATATTAGAGTATTTAGATGAAGACATCGCTTACCAAAAACCGAAACGAAGAAAAACATTAAAGTAAAAAGAGAAACAAATTATTTTATCCAAGCAAAAAAAGGAAGATGATTAAGTAGGTATTAATAGAGTGTGGTCTGGTGAGGCTACCTTTTAACGTTCTATCTATGCCAAACATATTACATCTAAAACATTTTGCTCTTATAGGTTCTATTGAGGGTAACAACCTTGTTAGAGCAACCTGCTTGTGACGCCAATATTTCAGTTTAGAAATCTGGTGGAATAGTATGACGCAATTTCTCGATAAATATCATACTTTGCTCAAAGGTATAAAGGTGCGAGAATACAAAATAATAAATTTCAGAAAGAAAATGAAAACCGCTTAGAGTATTTAATAACAAATATTATTTTATATTTTTACTATTAGAATTGTGTGAAGGCAGCAATTCGGTAACATACTTGGGTTCAGCAAACTAGAACTCCTCATATACTTCCACTAGCAAAAAGATTACCATTGACGACCTATGCTACTACTAGAGCGCTAAAAAGTAATTGTCCACGCCACAGCCGACACAGCGTGCCTTCTAACATGGTATACAGTATTTTTTCTGAAGATTGGATGCGCTTAATACATACTTGCAATACATTCCTATCTTTGAGCAACATTATTGAAGTACAGATGGTTAAACTTATATAATCAACTATTCAGACGCTTAAGAGACGCTTTGCAATAAAAAGAAACTATTAGCTGATAACAGGAGCCACAAAATTGACGAATTTAACATCGTGCAAGAGTGGCAGATTAGCTTATAACTAAAACAGGAAAGCATAAAGCATGAAGGATCTCTTTTAGTATACACTTAAGAGTATTTTTTACGAGCTGTGAATCCCTTAAAAAAAATTATTGCTCATATAACCACAAACGTACATCGTTGGTGTGTTTCTGACTTAATGTAAATATCAGATGGTTGGATTACAAAGCTTTCAACAGTAGCAAATTGATCTGCTCTCTTGTTCTGTCAATCTTAAAAACGGTACTAAAATGTAGAATAATTAGTCCAGATACCAGTAGTACTCCTTATTAGTATGGTATTTGTTTATTCGTTGTAATTATTTTGGATTTCAAGAAAAATGTTAATCATACGTGTAATATCCTACACCGTATTTTGTTTTCACATTTATATGTAAATGTAGGTTAAACATTATAAAATGTCAAGGCAATTTTGATTATTGGTATAGATTTTTCTTTTAAGGCAATCCCAAATAAATAATGAAGCATTTATACGTGCAGCGGTTTTGGTCGTTCGATAAATCCTTAAATGAATTCATCTTTATGGAAAACTACTTTTAAATACATACAGTATCGAATGTCGCAATAAGGCAATTCAAGTTTTCATAACCAGGTACTTAGTTGTTTCTTATGGAAGATACTGTAGATAGGCGGTAGATATTATTTTTTTTTTTGTAATAGCCAAAATTCAGATATTAATATTCCTTCAATAAACATAATTTCTCTACACCGGCTCCAATAATCACTAAGCAAACGTTAAGTTTTTGATGATATTTATTGTGTCCTAGCCCATTTGTTTGACGAATGCCACCAACGACTGCGACTACGTTTATTTACCGATCAACTGAATAGAATGCGGCCTAATAAGCGTATTTGCGGAATTTTGAGTTATTAATATCTAGTAAATAGTATTATCTGAAATTATATTTTAGAAAACTTAATTATTTTATAAATTCGTAAATTTTGTATATTATGGCGGACTTATTTCTTGATCCAATACATGACCAAGATTTAGTGGTAGTTGGTTTATGCCAACATCGGGATTGCCATTGTCGTGCTCTGGTTCCACCGTGTTGTTAAGTTTTCTGCCTGAGGGCGGCCTGAGAAACTATTTAACGGTAGGATTGGCGATGCTTGCAATTTTTTGTAATGGTGTCTGATTCTTTCTTTGCATTTTCTAACTTCCTCTCTCTATACGACAGTCACCAATCGCTTATACGAGGGTGGTTCCCTACGCTCTACCCCTAATCTCTTTACAGTAAAACTACAGTGGCATTATATTTTTCATTTGTCGACATAGGCACCCTCTAGACTAAAGCAGTTGGTCCATCGGTGCGCCAACATCTTAATAGTTTTCTGGAAAACAAATTGTCAGACCTCTGCAAACAAGCCCTCTACAGCTTGTCACTTCATAATTACTGGAAAATTTTGCCCCACGTAAGATTTCTTTTGATTTGGGGAACAGTCTGTAATCTACGGGCCAGATCTGGCGAATATGGCGGGTGCTTGACTAATTCAAAGCCGGCTTGGTGTATAGCAGTCATAGCAATAGCAGATGTATGGCTGGGAGCATTACCTTGATGGAACAGCACACCGTGCCTTAATTTTCCTCGGCGTTTCTCTTTAATAGCGTCTCGCAATTTAGAAATCAATTGTTCGCAGTAGGCCCCTGTAATGCTCTGTCTCTTTTGCAAATAGTCAGTCAGGATGATTCCTTGAGCACCCCACAGATAGCCAAACCGTTCTATCAGACGGCACGACCTTAAAATGGCTTGAAGGAGGAGAACCATGATTTTTCCACTCTCTACTTTGCGCTTCGGTCTCGGCCTCATAGCGGTGCGCCCATGTCTCATCCGTGGTCACATACCGACTAAGAAAGTTGCCTTTCCAAAAGACGCTTGCAAACCAATACTCGATTTCTTTTTTGATCAATGGTTCTATTCGGTGCACCCATCTAGCATTCATCCCTTCATATCTAATTCTTTAGTCAGTATGTTGTGCACCTCATGATATGATAAGTCAGTATCTTCCACAATGTTCTTGATGCGTACTCGTCGGTTTTGCACCACTATACTGTGTACCTTTTTAATGTTTTTATCTATTGTTACCGTTATGGAGGACCAGCGGCATGTTGATTTTCACAGAATGTTCTTTCACCTTTAAAATCTCGGCACCAGCATTTGACTATATCACAAGTAGAGATCGGATTATATGCAAAGTGCATATATTTTATTTTATTTATTTATTATATTTTACGTCTATATATAAATGCATTACAGTGATTAAAGTTAATTAGCGTTAACTAAGTTTAATCAGTGTAAGACATCTACAAATAGACCTGAAATATAATAAATACCTAAAATAAAATGTATGTACTTTGCATATAATCCGGTCTCTAATCATAAGAAACTGCAGACTCACCAATGGTAGCCATAATGTCTTTGTGAATTTGAGTTCGCGTCATGCCCTTTTTCTGGTGGTATTTCATTGCGGCTCTTTGTTCTACAGAGTCCATTTTTATGAACAATCATGATACACAAGAATTAATCACAGCACAATACTTTGAGATACAAATTTGATATTATGTAGATATGATCTACGAATGTCAGTTAGCTAAATGTCAATAGCATTAATCAAACAACCAATTAGAAGTAGGTCAGAGGTAGATTCACTTTACCTAAATTTAGACAATTTAACTTCATTTATGAAAGATATTTTAATACTCCCAGCTACTTTTTAGTCTGCAGTGTAGGATTTTATGTCAACCTAATAAAACGTATTGAAGCTCAAACGGAAATATTAAAAAGCCTGCACAAAGTAGTTTAGAATTAAGAATCCTAAAAGATAAGAAACTTGGTAGATTGTTCCATTTGAAAAAAGCACGTGAATATGATTTCTATACGAAAACTAACAAGTTAGCTATCCATTAGAAATATCATAATTCTTTTAAAGCAACACTACTCGTAGGGTAGCTAAAGGCTGCAGTAACGGTTGCTTTCGGAAATACGTGCAGCCCAGTTGCTACCAATATTGAAAATACTAAGTAATTACATTCATCATTTTTAATATAGATAGTAATCGATTCGCACGCAACTGCGAAAGCATTCGTTTTTGCACGCCTTATTTGTAATTTCTAAAGAGCCTTATTTGCAGTTCCTAAATACTGGAACAAATTCGTAAAATCCGTGAAAGTATGATACAACAAAGTACATGCAATGCCTTAGAACATAGAATTAACGTTTAAGTGCAAACGGGGTGTTAATGACGTTAGGCATTCGTTCCTATCTTAGAAGGAAACGGAAAGGACATTATGGACACAAAATTAACAAGCACAATTAATAGAACAAACAGTCGTCGTTAGAATGCAATTAACTTACCATTACGATTGCAGTAACCACTGCGTAATCAAATGGACACAAAATATAATTAATAGCTAGATCTGCCTACAACCGCATGTGGAGATACTAGGCGCTTCATTAGTTAACTAAATTACACGTATAAAATTTTATATTCACGAAATACGTATACACCTATTTAGGAAATAAGGAAAAGACTTTTAGATTGACGTATTATTTAGTCATCTAAATTTTGTCGTTTGATATGGTGTATCCATAAAATTTTATAACTTTGCGTACACACACGGATATAAATTTTAAGCTTCAGCATAGGAAGCGGCACCTGGATAACTAAAAGGTTATTTTATGTAGTTTTTATAGTATATTCCTAATTAAACAGTTCACCTGTCCAATAGTTCATTGTCTAAGAACTTATTCTCATCATTATTGGCTAATTAAAAGGGAATTTAGTTTTAATTGAAATTAATTTATGATGAGTATAATAAAATAAATACCATACTAGGAATTTTACGGTTTTCCTTGTACAGAACCTTAAAAACTTATTTGGTTATTCATCCTTCATGGAAAGAACTTAGTTTCTCATTAAATAGCCTATAGACATTATAACTTTTGCGGTAATAGAAACCAATACAAAATGGCACTCAAGAAAAGTGCTTTTCCTCACTAATTAAAGTGATTAAATTTAAATGCAAGGCAATGACATATGAATGACTGGTTCTTGTATGCCGCAGAGTTGTAGGTTCTATTTTAGTTTAACTTGAAAGAAGCATAATTATAAAAAATAGAAAATGTTCAAAGAGAACATAAACTTGTTTCCGTCGTACACTTTCTCGTCATTAATTACATTTACCACACAAATCAATCTGCATTATTATGCTTCGTTTCAACAATTATATATTGAATAACATTCGAGCTGATTCAGATGATATGTGTACATTACCATCTTCACAACTACTGATTCTGCAATGTAGATTAACTGAACAGTTCGCTTTTAAAGCATTCTTACATTCAAACAATTGTTTCCCGTCAAGTGCATCTTAATCAACATTAAAAATGCAACTGGCCTTAGGTTTCAATATTGCATTTATGGTAACAGGAGTAACAATGGTAAGTATTTGACTTGGATCGGGCTGCGTACTGTTCTACATCTGATAGCACTTTATGTATATACATAGACACACACTGTTGGGTATGTTTGGTATATTTTGTTATACACAATACGAATTAACATTTGTAGAATGTTACTTAACTACAACTAAATAAACTATGTTAAAAGAATTTTGTTTTAAGGTACTACATGGTATACTCATAACTCTAGTAAATTTACTCTAATAGTAAAAGAATCAGACTTTGTACCTTATCGAGCATGAAATACGAAGATCAATAAATACATGAAGTACATAGGTCATGCAACAGACGCAGCAAAACAACTGGTACCTACACCTACATTACACCTTAAATAGCTTTTACTGTTGGTCAATCGATGAGAACATGCCACCTATTTGGAGTTCGCTTACGTTCATATTGTTTTGTTATTATTCTTACCATAACATAAATTTATGCATTATTTCGCTTTTAATATTTGATGAATCGATTTTACTTTTATAAAGATTTTGTTATACGACGTTTTTTTTTTATTACATTCGTTTTATAGGTTACATACCCTGGTCAAGACATCTCTGCCTTTTATTTTTTTTGTGCGGTTTTCCCCATTTATCAATTTGAAAAACTCGTTTCTTAAGAAAAGCATTTAAATATATTTAATATTTGCTAGGAACATCCGGTACTTCCAAAATAGCACCATCAGGCAAATCTTAATACATCTTGGTACTAATTCTAAAAAAATTAACGATAGCGCTATTCCGTATAGGAATTGATGAACGTAGTGTTCTTAACATTTTACAAGAATAAAATAGTAATACCAAAAAACACTATCGAAAAGGATCTGTTTAAGATACTGTTCATGAGAAAATGAGCTATTCATTGTTTCTCTTCTAAAAACGAAGCTCTAACTCTTAAAAGGGTTCCTGTGGTAATAAACGAAATTAAAGACCTTTTTGTCCCTAAGTGCCTACCTATAGGTCACTATTAAGAGAGTTAAGTTTTAAGTATGCTGTATCCTTTTCAAAATGTTTATATTAAGTACATAAACGCTGTTCCAAAAGTGGTCAAAGCTGGAGGACTGGAAAACTAGATCTGCTCAACACGCCCAGTAATATACCTATTTGCTTGTACTATCAGAATGTTCGCTCTCTTCGATCTAAACTTTCTTCATTATATCCACTAAGTGCTACTATTGACGTGGACATTGTGTTATTTACGGAGACATGGTTGGATGACAGTATTAACGACGAGGAAATATTGGGTTCCGAGTTTGTTATCTTCAGAACTGATAGAAGATTTAACATTGTTGAAAGATCAACTGGGGGTGGTTGCCTAACTGCTTTCAAGAACAATATCTATGTTACCTTACTGGATGTGTCTTCGTTGATTGATTTGGTCCCTTTGGCTGATATCGTCTTATGCAAGTTCGAGATGGCATCGCACACAATTTACATCGCCAACATCTATTTACCACCTGATATGGGATGTGATGACTATGAAACTTTTTTGGACGCTCTCAGTTTTAAGTTGATTAATAAAAATGTTATTGTTTTTGGCGATTTCAACTGCCCGGAGTATAAAAAAACCGATGCACTAGTAAACAATAATCGTAAAGTGACATCTTTAAGCAATTTTGTTAATATTTTAAATCTAAAAGAATTCAATACTATTCAAAATATGTATGGCAATATTCTGGATCTCGTGTTTTGTAATATGTCATGTGAGCTACATGTCCGTCTTAGTTCTGAACCTTTGGTTAGCGTTGATGCTTTTCACCCACCACTCGAAATTGAGATTACTTTTGACACATGTGTCGAGTGGATAAATTTTCCGGGTAACAATAATGTTAGCTACAACTTTAGCAAAGCGAATTTCCTCTCTTTATATAGCGATATGCTTGCAGTCGACTGGAGTTTCTTGGATGAATACAGTGATGTGGATGTCGCTGTTGAGGCATTTTATAATACATTATACTCCGTTATAGATCGTTCAGTTGAGAAAACTAAACGTCCTACCTCCACGTTTCCTCCATGGTTTAGTGCTAAAATAAAACAACGTCTTAAATTAAAAGAATTTTACTTCAAGAAGTGGAAAAGAACAAAAGCGATATACTATTTTAATGAATTCAAACGATTGAGATCTCTCACAAAGAATGAAATTAGAGACGCATACAAGGCTTACTTGTCAGATGCTGAAATTAATATCAACAGAGATCCTAAGTTGTTCTGGCGCTTCATTAACAACAAGAAAACTTCTTCCAGAATTCCGGGAAGTATGCAGTATGACGGCAGAGAATTTACCCAGCCAAACGAAATCGTGGATGCCTTTTCCAGTGTCTTTGCGAGTGTGTATAAACCTAGTGTTCAAAATGTATCTTTCAACTCTTTTCTCAATTATAATAATTTTTGTGTTCATGCCTTCTCTGAATTGGATGTGGAGAACAGTATCAAGAGACTTAAATCTAATATGACAACTGGAGATGATGGAATACCGAGCTTCTTTGTACGTGATTGTGCTCCTGTTCTGTCCTATCCACTGTCAACTATATTCCACCTAGCGATAAGCACGTCAACTTTTCCAAAGGTTTGGAAAATTAGCAGAATTACCCCGTATTTAAGAAAGGAAACCGATCTAACAGTGCTGATTATAGGCCTATAAGTATACGGCCCAATTTCGCTAAGGTATTTGAACATTTGCTTTACAAAGAAATATCTACCTGCATAACTCCTTTCATATCTGAGCATCAGCACGGTTTTGTTGCAGGTAGGTCGACGATCACTAATTTAGCATGCATTGGCCAATATCTTGGTGAAGCGCTTGATAAGCGAAAGCAGGTGGATGTTATTTACGTAGATTTTTCTAAAGCTTTCGACTGCATTAACCACGAGATGCTACTACAAAAATGGACAAATTTGGTTTTGGTGTGGGTTTCCTGACGTTGATTGAGTCTTACCTTACTGGAAGGAAGTGTTATGTCTGCTACAATGGTTATTCCTCTACGCCGTTTTCTCCAACATCAGGTGTTCCTCAAGGTTCAAATCTTGGACCACTTCTCTTCAATTTTTATATAAATGATTTACTATCTCTGTTTACGTGTCACGTCTTAGCATACGCAGATGACGTAAAGATATTTAATACTGTTGGTAGCATTTTCGATTGTAAACATTTACAAGACAATCTTCTTCGCATTAATACTTGGAGCAAGGTCAATTATCTCCCTCTGAACATCAACAAGTGTACTGTGGTTTCCTACAATAACACTCACACTACTTTATACTATAACTACCAAATTAATGATGCAGTCATACCACGCAATATCAAAACTTTGGATCTTGGTGTTTTGTTTGATAATAGACTGTCATTTACGGAACATATTTCGTCCATGTGTTCATCTGCTTCCAAAACTCTCGGTTTTGTCATGCGTTCTTGCAGGCATTTCTTAGACTTAGGTGTAATGAAACGTTTATATTATGCCTACGTTCGTTCTAAGCTTGAATACGCCTCCATTGTTTGGTATCCCCGTTATTTACACCAAGAGCTTATGATCGAACGGGTTCAAAAGAAATTTCTAAAATATCTCTCCTTTCGAATGGACAACGTGTATCCTGCAAGAGGTATCGAGTATTATAGCTTACTTGTTGAGCATGGTTTTCTATCTCTTGCTGACCGCCGCGAGCGTAACAGTGTGGAGTTTCTTTGCAGGATCCTGAGAAATACTGTCGACTCGCCAGCCCTTCTGGCGCAAATAAACTTTACCGTACCTACTCATCATACTCGCTACTTTAATACATTTCAAGTACCTAGAGCTAATACCAACATTTTGCTTAAGGCACCTCTCAGTCACATGGTGAGGAACGCAAACAAACGGGATCTAGAGCCATTTTTGTGAGTCTTTCTTTTTTTTTTTTTGTTTCATTATTATTGTATTATTATTGTAGGCAACACGATTTGAATTATTTTATTTTATTTTATATAAGAATTGTATTGTAATTTGTCCTGTAATTGGCCCCTGGGCTGTTGGGCAATAAAGGATTATTATTATTATTATTATTATTAAAAAATCTTATATTTTCGTCATCAATAGGAGCAGAGGAAATAATACTTTAAAAGGGAAAGGCGAAATCATTTCATGGAAAAGAAAATACCTACCTCAAAAGATGAAATATGATAAAGGTGAAACACCAACCTACTACTTGTGGATGAAGCATAAATAAATGCTGAATATCCGCAGTTCTTACGCAAGACAAGCATTTGTGCCTTACCTAAAGAAAATATAAATCAACCATGTAAAATAGACCATCGACGAAAGAGAGAAATTCAACAGGGAGAAATTTGGACTTCGATCACATCACCATCAATTATTCATGTCGAATTACGTGAATAAATAGGTTGCCAAATAAAATATGTACATACATGCGATGCAAATTACTCATTTCACCGATCTGTTAACAATATCTGCAATCAAATTGAGTCGGGAAAAATTCACTAACTACATCTTGTGATGGACACGACTGATTACGGAGGCACTACTAAAGTTCTCCTTGATATATTCTATTCAAAATGAATTGAGTTATTACAGTACTGCGGATTTATGACTTGAGTCCAGGTAATGTATAATTTAATTGTTGTACTTAAATAAGGAAAAGGTATTTAAGAATAATTTGCAAATTAGATTCAAAAGTTTAAATCTCTTAGTTAGGTAGTGATTGCTTGTACATTGTACGGAATGTGGAAACACACAGTTACTTAAAAGCCGACTAAAAAGCGGTTATCCTTGTCTTAACACGAGATCTGTCGATTCTGTATATAAGTAAACATACCAAGTGTAGCCCTTCCGCTACTAGTCAATCTCTAAAAAACATAATGAAATAGACAATGTCACAAACAAATGATAAAAGAAAACAATGGAACACGATGATCAGGGTTTACAATAGTTATGTTTAAAGGATCGTACCTTGGCTTCGACAAAAGCGGTTTAATTACAAGAAAACGTTTAAGATCGGTGGGATTTATGCTCGACGACAAAACAAAAATGAGCACAAAAAAAGACGTCTAAGTCCCCAGTAAGGCGCACCTGAATATCAAAATTGAACTGTTGAACAGTAGAAAATGTAGCTTTTTCTGACGAATCAATTTTTAATTTGTACAGCCTACACAATACCCAGTTTGTTCGTCATCGTAGAAGGGAAGGAACTAGATGATTGCCTTAGAAAATGTGAATTCTCCAGTAAGTATAATGTTTTGGGGTGAATTTGTAATAATTATTTACAACAAATGATAGAAAATCATTTTGTAACCCCGGAGAATTGCATCTTCCAACATGATTCTGCATCATGTCATCGAGCTAATGTTGTAAGTACCTACAATTATTATTTAACAGTTACTAAATGGTGTGAGCTCGATTCAAGTATTTTATATCATTAGTACCGAGTCTGTTATTATAGACAGTTTACGAGAAAGGGCCATTACACTTTTATCCTGGCTGCAATTTAAGCAATTAAAGACAAACTAAAAACAAATCACAAATTAGTAAAAGCGGTTGAAAACATATATGAAGTGAGGAACATTTCAGAAGAATATATATTATATAATTGGAAATAGTGAAGACCTAACTAAATAGGGAATTTATGTGTTTTAACAAAATGGTGATGGCAAGTTCCTAATTATATTCCATAAGAATTTTATCTATTCACGTACGTCATTATGCATTCCCACTCTGTATTTATATCGAATTACCTTCTCAAAAAATTGTGTACTTACCAAAAGAAGGTGTTTAAACTTTAGTGAAAATGTTAACTGATCTTTTAATTAAAATTTTGGGGGATTGCGGTTCATTTTGTCAGTAGTGCACATTTCTTTATTGCACATTTTTGTTTTTTTAAATTATACTAGTGTAACACGCCTAATTATGTTCACCTTACTTAGTATTTGCTGCAAAAAAAATATAATTTACCTTTAAATTTAGCAACAGGAACAATTTTACAATTTTGATTGTTACAATTTAATTCAGCACGTGGCTATGACTTATGGGTTAAATTGTGTGTATGGTAATAGTAATATCCTTATTAGAGCAACGATGCAACGGGGATGATAGTTCAATAGCGTTTTCGGTAATGAAGTAAAAAATTCAAGAACGGAATACATTCAGAGCAAAATAACATTGCAAACTTTTACAGTACTAAAATCATGAAAACTGTTGATTATATTCATTGGACTTTTTGCTTCCTTAAATACAGGTTATGTACATTCAAATAAGTAATGTAAATTTATGATTTACTGATTTGATGAATTTCGCGTCAGATGGGGTGATCACAGATAAAAATCTAATAGAAAAGAATTGATCGAAATTTGCTTTAGAATTGCTGTACAACTTTATTGCTGCATTTCAGCAAAACTATTCAATGTTTACTAAACACAGCAGAGAGAAGCCAAGAACCGACCAGTCACGTATTTTCTAACTGTTATGCATATTGCTCTTCGTAGAATAATATATATTACAGCCACTCTTGTAAAGATCAGACTCTAAAACTGGTTCCAAACAATTGTATCAGTAACTGTCGAAAACTTGTGTACGCGATTGTATACACAAAAGAAATTTAGCTCGTCTCGAAAGTATAACATACGAAATCACAGTTCGTTAAATTCCAGCAAGCATTACCAAAATTACGGCACATGGTACGACAATATTTTAATTTTTATTGGTGTCACAACATATATTTACGACAAACGGGTGCACGGTTTCGGCTGCGCGTTCATCCACAACTGGTTATTTTTTGTCTCTTTGACCTGGGCCGGATTTAAACGTCTTCCTGTTGTCGACGTTTTAGTGAAGATTAAAGAAAACTCGACTGTGCAGGAAACTATACTTTACAAGTGCAGCAGCTTCATTGCACATATTTACGCTTACGTGATGTCGATGGAAAGAGAAGTATGTTAGTAATCCAATTTTATTATGGGATACTAATAGATTCATGAAATTTAATGATCTCCTTTGGTTAATTCGTTTATATCTCGTTCTTAAACTGTTCATGTAGATGACTGTTCGGTTGTATTAATAAATAAGGTTAATGCCTAGTCATTGGAAATTAATTACCGAAAATTATTACAGTTGACCTCATCAAACCAAAGGCATTGCTAAAGGAATGTTAGTTTATAACCACGAGAAACTCGACATATATAACCTGAATTCATTTTATAGCTTCTTGACTTAGAAATTATATTAATAAATATTCCATGTTTTATTTATAAATATTTTGCCTTCATCTGTTTTGCATAATTCACACGGGTCTTGTAAATTCTTGTAGAAGATCCACGAGCTACACCTATTATTTAGGACAATCATTGAATATATACATACATAATTAACTAGTTAAAAAAGTATAAAACTCAAGTTTGTGCGCTGCTTAATAAATAGTGCAACATAGGATCGCATTAGGTTGTAATAAAAAGTTAAATAAACAGGTGTTAATTTAATGAATTTTATATTATTTGAAAACGTGATGCATTCGAGGAACTAAAAAAGAATATTTAGAAAACTATTGCAAATAGATATTTTGAAATTGAATTAATTTTCAACGTATAATGCAACCTCACAACAGTATACAGCACATCTCGTTAAAATAAAGGGGTATGCCAAAGTTTATCATTTCGTGAACAATCTATACTACCGTTCATAAGTTGTCACATCTAATATATTGTGTTACACTTTGAACTATTTTAAAAATATTCAGAAAAAAATCATGCTGTTTTTTTAGTGTAGCATTTATAATCTAATGTTTATAGTATATATTCATAGCAATAAGGCTTATTTACAAAATCGATTCAAACACGAAAGCAATTCACCATTATATTAAATTTTATGATGGCAATAAAGCAATAATTAGTTAATAGTAGGAAATTGAGGATGAATGCGTTATGAAATAGAGTTTAGTAGGGGTATTGAATTATTCACTTGTCTTATAATAGACTGTACATTCACTACGCATCCACTATATGGGCAAAATACTGGAGATGTATGTGATTGGGTTAGGAAGACCCCATTTCATATTGTTAGTTTATTGGATCGAAGATATGGCGAAAAGAAAGGAATTGAATATTGAAACGTATGCCAGAATATGCATTTTACATGAAATAAATCGTTTACATAGAGAAACTGCTAGAAAACTAAATAATTCTGAGTGTGAAGGCCCAGAATAACGATAGAACGAGACAACCAATACATCTTTGTGATTTTCCAAAGAAATCGCTGCCTTACAGCAGAGCAAATTACGGCAAAGTTCACTCTACAACGCCATTAGCCAATAAGTGTGTTAAGAATAGAACGAACTAATAAAAGCAGGTCCGAGGAGTCCTATAGCAGTAAGAAAAACACGGTGAAGTTCTATACAAAAAAGGAAAAGACTAAATTGAACAAAAGTTCACGTAAACTGGAGTGTGAATGATTTGAAAAACGTGTTATGGGCAGGCGAATTGAAATTCGAATTATTCTGGAATAATCGTCGCACCTTTATTTATCGCTAGCTCGGAGAGAAATGTTAAGACGAGTGTATTCCAAAATCAGTGAAACATAGAGAAGGAAACATCCTGGTGTGGGTTGCTTAAGAATTACTTAAAATAGATGAAAGGATGGCAAAAGATGTGTATCTGAGAATCCTAGAAGACAATGCTGTACCAAGTGGGTGTGAGTTAATTAGGAAGGGGTTCCTTTATCATCGAGATAACGATCGCAAACACACCGCAAAGATGATTAAAGCTTATTTTCAATACAAATCTTCCGAAGAAGTCCTCTTAATGAAGTGACAGCCACAGAGCCTTGATTGCAACTCTATTGCGCTCCTGTGGGATCACTTAGATCGTGAGGTCACGAAAGAATCTCCAGCTAGCAAAGTCATAGTCTGGAATGCTCTGTAGAAGATATGAAATACTACAGACGAATCGTATTTGGAACGATTACTTCTCCTATGATGCCGCGTATTTGTCAGGCAATCATTAAGCAAAAGGGGGTTACTTTGAAGAAACATTGTATAATAGTATATATTTTATTAGAATGTACTATTTTGACATGTTGTTATTTTATATAGTGCGATTAAACTTACGGTAGTGTATATACTTATCGAAATTATCTTTGGGTCCACCATTTGATGGTAGATTCAACAACCATAAACATTTTCTGAAGTTTAAACAAATAGACATCATGCACGTTGGGTTCTACAAACTAATAAAATTTTATCAGAAACGTTGACTTGCTCTTCAGATACCGCGTAAGCGTATTTTCCAATGTAGTTGCGTCGGTTTGATTTTAAACTTATTTTCCTCAGAGACGTTAGGATATGTTCGACAAATATGGTTTCCGAATCACGTTAGATGTCTGTGGTTGCTGCTTTATTTGATCTTTCAAAAGCTCTTCAATTTCTTGATATATAGCACTTTTACTTTAAGAGAGAAATACAACTAGACGATTCGTGGCGTATTAAATGAATGGATTGAATGACTTTTTAAAAATAGGAAGATGCTGATTATGATAGGCAAAATTGGATCAACGGAATCAAAGATCAAATGACATTTCTGCCAATATTACTTCGGGTAAAAATATGCCGATGTTATAAATCACATTTTATCCATATCTAGAAAATGCAATCTCCTGGGAACACAGCTCTTAGGGCACCTGGCTGAATTGAATTGATTTTTGACAGATCTTGGAAAGCTGTTTATTTGGTTTTTACTCTTAAAAAGTTATCCTGAGAGTTTGTTATCTATATGTTAAGAGCATCAAGCTATGGATATACCTCGACTTTCATTCTGCAGAAACTGATTATCAGATTAATTTTGCTCGTTGTGCATCCTGTAGAGGAGTTTCTATTGGCCACAGTATTTTCACAACAACATCCATATATTTGTATAAATTTTTAGGATATATTTTCAGAAATAAAGATAATTTTTCTACTTACTCTGTAGCCGTAGTTATTGTATTAGAAATAGAGATTGTATAATACATCCTCAACTTGATCGTTCTTTCTGTGAGGAGTTACCACAGGTATATGGCCCAATATTAGTCAAGGAAGTTACAAAGGACATTAAAATACCTAAAAATTCAACTGCTTCCAAGCGTAAGTTGAAAGAGCTGCTTATGACGAATCCACGAACTTATCTTATTCTATGTGTATATGTTTTTACTTTAGTCTTATGTAATTCTGGTACACTGACTTATCTACGTTTTTCTAGCAAGCATTGTTCTAATGTATTATAATTTATAAGAGAAGAAAGATGTTCATTACTCAATTGTAATATTTCTATCAGAAACTAATTTTATTAAATACTTCTAAAGTTGTTGTCACTAGTAAACCTTCCAGGCATATTGTCGCCAGAGAGGTAATTGCATAGGATACTTACCATAAAAATACGCAAGAGAATGTGCTTAAAGGTAATGGAAAAAATATTGATGGGTGGGATTGTTATTTACAAGTATAAGTATTTATTTAATCGCGTCACTTAACCTTTTCGAAATGTCGATGAGATTGTGCATTTCCTGTAGACCTCTTTATTATTGCATGCTACCACGTTATAAGCGTACATGTTCACATAATACGTGCCCACATCTACATATGTGCCAAACGAGATAAGTGACAAATACACACTTATTTCTTTCATCCCGACACCTCCATCGCAATAAATTACAACAGTATACACATTTGTATTGACGAAGAGATACAGCAAAAAATAATGTCTTCTCGAAATAATTGCCTTTGACTTTAACGAATGCGAATGTCCCCTTTTCCATAAGTAGAACTTATTTCAGTTAAGTACCAGCACTTCGTATTGATTAATATTAATTAACGAATTTACTTGGTCATGTGCTGTCAATCAATATCCTCTGATATAATTAGCGAGGTTAGATAACAATAATGTTAGGAAAATAATTGTAAATTCGATCCAATTCTCTGCAATTCTCAAGTGCTGCTAATATTCAGATCATTATATTTCAATACTATATGATCCATGAAATTATTTCTTCAAAATATTTTGTTAGTAGTGAGAGTGAATTGGCAGTCACAAATAAAATACATGCGTCATGTGTGCTGCATGCACCACTAATGCCACAGAATAAGTCAATTTACACGTGTTTAAAGTTATTCTACCAATTTAAATTTCAAGAAGAAGAATGTCATGGCTTGCTAGAGGAACTACACTAGGATGACAGAATAAAATAGACACCAGGTAAAGCAGTACAAATATGTAAACAGCTAAATTCTAAGAACGAATTAAGAACTTTCTCTTGTCATTAGGGAGGGGTAGATGTATCGGAAGGAATTCGTCATAGTTTAGTATCGTTACAACTATGCCTCGCTTATAAGGTTCAAGTGATATTAGCGACTTCACCAAGGGTCGCATCGTTGGCCAGAGTGAACGCGGCGCTTCGCAACGTGAAATAAGTAAATTTTTAAATATTCCGTTGTCCACAGTTAACCGTGTGATTACACAATTTAAACGCAAGGAAAAAATAACAGTGGAGCCGAGACCAAGTCGTTCCGGACCTTCTGAAAGACGTAAAAGGGTGCTTGTGCGCGAAGTGTTAAGAGAACCGCGAAAAAGTACAGCTGAGCTTGCGGCAACTTCACAGAAAAGTCAGCGCACCGTTCTGCGATACCTCCACAATGTGGGGATGTATAAAAGGGTGGCAAAGAAAAAACCTCTACTTATGGTGTTTCAAAAACGGCGCCGAATGGCTTAGGCAATTGAAATGCGAATAAAGCCCGAAGAGTTTTGTCAGTCTGTCATTTTTTCAGACGAAAGCAGATACTGCCAATTCAGTGATAGTGGTCGTACGTGGGTATGGAGACGTTCGTCACAGCAACTGGACGACAAATTTTTGCAACAGACGGTGAAATACGGCGGTGTGAACATCATGATGTAGGGCGCGATATTGTATGGTGGAAGATCGCAATTAGTAATCTGCGACGGAAATATAAATGCGGCAAAAGATATCCAAATATTAACAGCGGGACTACTAGGGATATAAGACAACGCCATTTTATCTAAAGAAGACGCCACTTTTATGGAGGATGGAGGACCCTGCCACAAAGCAAGAACAACAACCACATGGAAAAAGGAACAGGGGATTCGGATTTTACCATGGCCAGGCCAATCATCGGACATGAATCCGATAGAGAATGTTTGGCACATAATCCAGACAAATATGGCGAAACAACCCCGAAAACCCAGCAATAAGGAAGAACTCGTGGCAGCTGAAGAGTGGTTAAATATTCCAGAAGACACCATTAATCATTCAGTAGATTCTATGCCACGACGACTCGCAGCACTTTACGCAAGTAAAAGTGGATCGACAAAATATTAGTCTAATTTAAAAATTTTAAAATACTTTGTATATATAACTAATAACTATATAACTAATATAACTAATTTTTTTTAATTAGTAGGTGTCTATTTTATTCTGTCACCCTAGTGTATGTTACGAACATTTGGCCAGCACAAAATTTGTTAACTAATTTACACACGCCTTGCCCCTTACTTCCGCCTGTTGATACTATGTATGTTTCAGAGTTGTGTACAGTCTCGTTCGACGTTTTGATGGTTTTTAGTGTGCGAATTTGAGGTTTTGGGGGCGACGAATTTCATAACCTCAATTTTGTATCATCCGCTTATTAAACAGTATAATAATATTTTAGCCATTCTGGGGACTATTATTTAGTTTCATAGAACAAGTTGTAAAGAGTAGTTGTAATGAATAGTAAATTCGAAAGAACAATGCCACATAAATAAATTAAAATAAACTATCTCATCGAAAGCCCAACTCTCACCATTTATTACAATTGCAGAACCAGTGTAGAAGATAGTAGCCTCAAAGATAATATTGAATGTACGTCATACAGAAATGTTAAAGTTAGAATTACTTGAGATAATGAGTAGAAGCGAATACAACCTGAGTACGAAATCGATAATTAGGCGGCAGATAATTTTATGTTATGAGTTAACTGTCGGTTTTTAGTAAAATTCAAAATACTGCTAGTATTAAGCAATATAATAGAGAGATTAGTATTCCATCATATTATAATATCAGTAGAATTACACGTGTATTTAAGAAGGACGGTCGTAATGATATCCGCAACCACAGACCAATTGGTATTTTATGAAACTGTGCTAAGGTTTTTGCATATGCACCATGAAAGTTGAAAAGTTGTACTGTAGCATTAAGCCTTATATCTCAGTGAATCAATATGGTTTCGTCATCCACAGATCTGTAAACACTAATTTAACTGAATTACCCAGTACATAAGTGAAGCTGTAGATGCTCCTCAACAAGTTGATATCATCTACACTGATTTCTACAAAGCACTTGATACAATTGATTACTCTGCTTTAACTTCTAGATTGCCGTCAATGTGCATTTCTCCGAGAACTGTCGCTTTCCTTGATTTAGGGGAACAGTCCTATAATATACTTCACAATGGATACCTGTCCAACTCTTTCTCTGTGGTGTTCCACAAGGATCTAATTCATGTCCTTTAGTTTTCAATGTCTACATTAGTGACCTTTTACAATTCCTTGACTGCAAACTTCTCGCATATGCGTATGATCTGAATATACTCTGTAACATCACATTCTGTAACATCACATTCACAGCCGGCTGCTCCATTTTACAAAAAAGTCTTGCTATGATTAACGATTGGTGTATTAACAATTGCGTTCACTTAAATATAAAGAAATGTACAGTACTTTATTTCTTCAAATGCCTTGACCCTGTTACTTTTCAATACTCAGTTTCTGAAAACGCCATTTCAAGAGCTACGCAGTTTAAATATTTTAGCGTGCTTTTTGATCCTCATTTGTCTTTTAGTTAGCACAGTCGAATATATACCCTTTCGCGTAGGTTCGCTTAGGTTTCCTTATACGATCTTGCATTCGATCTAAATTGGAACTTGCGTCTATGATTTGGTATCCACATTATGCCTACCAACAGCTGTTCCTTGGGCGTATTCAATGTTTTTATCTTAAAGTATAAATTTTAAATAAGTTTGTCTCATTGAGATAAGTGTGGGAAAAAGCAAGCAGTAAATTTTTAATAAATTTAATGTGTTTGTATTGGCAGTACGAGTTGCCGGGCTTGCAAGCCACGGTCTCTAGTAGGTGTATGTCGACGTATCATCAAACACTGCGGTTGGCATCTTGAAGATGATGTTGATGGTTCGCTGATCGTCTGACTAATAGTGACAGATACCTACTCAAGTTATTTCTTGATTAATAATCGTATTGATTCACACTCACTACTCGATTAGACTAACTTTATTGTGCCCAGATATAATGTGTGTTGTCTGTGCCAGACCACTATCTAATGTACTCTACAAGGCACCTTTATCACATATATATATGTACTAGTGCCAATAAATTGCAGCCTATCCCATCCTGCAAATGATTCCTTCTGTGTTACATATACCTGTTTGCAATATGTGTTTTAATTTGCTTGCTCACTTATTGAGCTTTATATTTATATTTGCATGCTTATATGTTTATTTATTTCGTTAAGTGTATTGGATTTTATCTTTTGGGTAATACAGATTATTATTATTATATTAACATGGACGAAATTAGTAGGTAAGGGTAAGAAGAAACGAATTTTTGGAGTTCTTTTGAGTAAATGACCCAAGATCCATTGAATTTAGCTAAAATTATAAGTTTCTCGTTTATTTGTCAATTTTTGTGTTAATGGATTTATAAAAATTTTAAATTATAATTATTGTAATTATTTTCAATGTTATTTTTGACTTTTTTTAACTGAAAATAGATAGAAATAAATCAACAAACCTTCGCATTTTACATGGGTTCACTTCTATAGATGTCATCTATTAATACGACTATCAACAAAGCTAATATACAATAACGACAAATTACATTTATAAGCGCATTACATAATAACGCTAACAAGCGTAAGTGTTGGTAAGAATAAGAAAAATTGGAAACAACATTAGAAGATATACAACATGGATTTAAAAAAGGAGGAAGCACCCAAGGCTTAATATTTATAATCAGACTACTAGGAGAAGAACTAACAGGAAAGCGAAATGAAATACACATATGTATGGCAGAGCCTGGAAAGGAAAGGGTAGAGGGAGAAATGATTAGGGCATTGTACAAAAATAACAAGAATAAAGTCAGAACTTCCAACGCAGAATCAGCTGAATTCGAAATACAAATTGGATTAAAGCTGGGATACGTATTAAGTCCTTGTTATTCTGTATATTAATAGATGACGCTATTAAAAACACAAACAGAAAGGAAAAAAATATGAAAGTAGGAAACTGGAAAATTAATGCAATTAATGTACTGGAACTAATGTCTGAAAATGATATGGTATTGATAGCAGATTCAGAAATGACATTAGAGCAAAACTTAAAGGTATACCAAGAATAGCTAAAAAATAAACATGGAGCTACATACGATGAAAACAATCACAACAATTATAGTGATAGAAGAAAAATTGCGGAACAGTAGAATCGAAGGAACAAGTCAAAAGATACAATTACTTAAGAACAATCACTGGGGACAACTGGAGGATAGAGAAAAAAATAAATGAGAGAATAGCGAAAACCGCAAAAATCTGTAATACATTAAGAAATACATCTCGAATCAAAAGCAAAGTCACAGCCATGGAAATGATATTCTTATAAAGAATAGGAGTAACAAGGAAGCACAAAATATCAAGCCAATAGAAATAATCATAAAGGAGAGACAACTGGGATGGTTAGGATATAGACACAGATAGGAAGAAGGTCGAATAACAAAGAAGATTTTCGAAGCCAAAACAGAGTGCGAAAATAGAATAGGTAGACCCCGAAACACCTGGAAAGGACTAATACTAATGTATAGAACATTAGAAAAAAGAAGTATGGCATGGACTGAGGAAGAACAACTGGTCAGAAAAGCAAACTGGAAGACAAAAATTAGAGAATAGTAGTCCGACACCCCAAGGTATAAACAAATGACGTAGGATAAAATAATAAGTAAATAAAAAGGCGCATCTTTGTTAAGTTACACTAAAAATACTCAGATTAAACAGAAACAAATTTCAGTAATGGATTCGTATTACATCAGGATAACCTGAAAGCTATACCTTGAAAGGCGCATTATATTACATGTGTTAAATAGTAATATAATGCGTTTTTCAAACATATTTATAACGATTCTATCGACTTCAGTGTAATATGTCTAGGATATTTTCTACATACAAATTCCTTATGCATTCTTTTAAACGAGGAATTTAGGAGGAGAGGTGATAAAATGAAAATTAACGATTTACAAATAAAATATATATCTCAATGAGCTGACAGTCATCCAGGTTTATTTACATTTTCAATTCTACATTCATGCTAACGGTCCATAAAATGTAACCGCTGTCTAAGCCAAACGTTACACGCATTACGTAAACGATACATTACTTTCACGATAAATTCATATACAAGACATCGCGTCGAAATCTCTCTATCTTTCTCCATCGAAAACGTTTTATCGCCCGCCTCTCAATAAAATAACTCTTTCGCAACAGCCAAATAAATTAAATCAATCTATTTACAACAATAATAAATGGACATTAGATAATCTTCGATACCGTTCATCGTTCGAACGCAATAAAACATCGGACAAATTATCGAACGTCAGTATTAAAATTGTGTGATCCTTCAGTGCCTCCAATATGTGGTACAATCGAAAAGAATATAAATAACGGTGCTTCCGGCTTCATGCTGTGTTTAACACGAATATTCTCGGGCTATTTTTGTTTAGATTTATCGCGCCAATCTGAGAATGTAAATAAAACCGATTATTTGTCGTCCTTTCCCACTAATTTCAGTTGTACGCTTTTAATTTTCAAACCCATTATCGTTTTTAATTTAGAATTTACAAACATAGGAAAGTATAGTATTAGCAGTTTAATTATGGCTCTGATCTTATATTTATTTTTACAATGTGTGTGGTAGTTCTAATGTGCTATGTGCGAATTTAATCATGGCACTATCCTGGAGGACCACGATACACATATCTGTAAACCTCTTTGTACTTTTTGAGGTCAGTTTAGTACAATGTATAGAAAACAATGTGCTTCCAAATAAGTTCAGTATACGATACTAGAATCGAGAGGAAAGGCATTACTGCGATCAGTGAAACATGTCTTTAAAATTGAATAGTTGATAAATAAATCTTATAATGAATTGGGGTGGGGAGAAAATCTACTCTAGCGTTGCTTCTGCTACTGTTGTAATAGCTTTTGATGAATCTTTGTAGCACTCTAGGATTCGCGTCCTCTATGTTAGAAAGTATCGAAAATGCCTGTTCGGAAATGTAACCATCACACTAACCTTCCTTTATGTTACGTCAATTACTTGATGACTTTCTACGCACCATAAAGGAATGAGGCCTTCCTATGCTAGTGATCTTTGGTTAACCTTGCCAAATATGTAATTTAGATATAGTATGTATCACTACCCAAAATACTACTATTACTATTACCCTGAACGCCCTTAAGTACAGTAAAACCCCGATTATTCGAGTCGTGATTATACGAGGTCTGCATTAACCAAGCCGACCAGACATTATGATGATCCCAGGTACAGGCGTCACTACACCGTATTAACCGAGTTTATAAAATGTTTCCATTATCATTAACGGTAATTTCCCGTTTAGATATGTATCTAGACTCTTTTAGTAGGTGCGCGTTGCATGTGCAACTACATGTACATTATACTGTGTGACTTGTTTCAGTTGTCGTTTACGATATTATGGAGCAAAAGAAGCGAAAGAGAGTTGTTATATCAATTGAAGCTAAATTAAAAGCTGTCAGTAGAAGGAGTAGAAGCAGGTGAAACAATTAAAGCTGTAGCCCGAGGTTACCGAGTACGTGAAGTAATATTCAGAGGTTGAAAAAGGAATGGTACTAAAATTTAGGGGTGGCGTATGAACTAAGTGTCTTCGTTCTCGGGAAGAAAATCAATGAAATCTGGTAAATATGAACAGATCAATGAAATATTACATATATGGTTTAACCAACAAAGGTTGAAAGGTGTGCCACTTTCGGTTCCTATTCTACAACAATATTTTAACATAATATTAATTAATAGGCAATTCCCAGAGGCAGATCAGATTATTACCAGTTCTGGATGGCTTGATTGCTGGAAAGAGCGGTACGGTGTACGACAATTAACGGTATGCGGGGGAAAAAAATTCCGCTGACATATCGTCAACTAAAAAATTTAGGCAGAACTTCAAAAAGCAAATCGCAGGCAGTGGATACCCGTGGGATGAAATTTACAACTGTGACGAAAGAGGTCTGAAAAATCCGCTTTTGGATACAAACACAATAAGGAAAGATTAACCATAATGGCGTGCTCCAATGCACCTGCCAAGCGCAAATTTTGGTAATTGGAAAATCTAGACGTCCGAGAGCATTAAAGAACATTTCACCTAATGCCCTAGCAGTGTATTATAAAAGTCAAAAAAGCGCATGGATGGATGCGAATCTATTTACTATCTGGATGAAGGAAGAATTTGTACAAGCAGGGAACAAGTTTTTGAAAAAAAACAATCTTCCCATTAAAGCAATTTTGTTAGTGGATAATACTCCCTCTCATCCTGGAGAAGGACTTGATGTGGGAGAAATTTTTATCAAGTTCTTCCCTCCGAACGTAAGCAGCATAATGCAACCAATGAATCAATGAGTGGTTGCCGTAACGAGTTAAAAGCTCCGGAAGTTGACGGCAAGTGTCGCTCCTGTCGAGTTTCTGCTCGTGTCCCAACAACCTTTGTACCCAGCGGAGTGAAGCATTACTCATGCGCTCAAACGCTCGCGTAAAGTGTCATGAATCTGTTCGTGTTGCTATTCCTAGAGTAACAGTAATTTCACAAATACTTATTCGTCTGCTGGCTTTGAATAAGTTCTCCGCGGCAGTAATGTTTTTTTTTTTATTTACAGAAGTGCTTCTAATGAATTTATTCCACTTTTAAGACGATTTGATGACCAAAAATTATATTCTAGACTCGCCAAACTTTTCTTACAGGCGTTCTATGATTTCTGGTATATTTACACCAATTTTCGACAAACAGAAGATTGTCTTTGTGAAATAGACTCGTCTTCCACGATTGTCCGAACAGCTCCACGAAAATACGCCCGTATCGACAAAGTCACCAAATTAGATTAACTAATATTGCACGAGAAAGTTTCGTAAGCAAATCAAGACTAGTTTGTGACCGTTAGCGCTACCTATGAATTTCGCATAATTCAACTAGAGCGCAATTCTTAGAACTTTGGGAAAACCTTCATATATGGCAAGAAGGGCTAAGAGTTCATTACAATAGTCTATTATTCAGGTAATGTGGCCTGTTGGAGACTTGATTTCAATTCTACTAAAAATGCATAGATATACGTTAAGGCAGGTGCGTAAGGTACTAAACAGTTCAAATCAAAGAATTATGGAACTCGATTGGAAATACTTGACATTTGTTCCAGTAATTACAAACGTTACACAACAAAGTAGGTAAGAAGTTCCCTTAATAAAGAAATTTGTATAGGAATTTATGTTTCACGCCAGCTTTTTAAGTTATTATTGCCCTTGAACGAAATGATGTAAGTAGATACATATATAACAGTGGCCAACAGACAGTTTGGTGCCTTGGATATTTTAAGTGTAATTATGCAATTTTTGGGGTGCCTAATCCAAAAATGCTGCCAGATTTGTTCTATCAGATCTAGTTTTCGAAATTTTTCTGCACTATTTAGAAAAAAATCACCAAAATTAGATATAATTTTTCTGTAACACAATATAACAGTATAATTTATCTTAAAATACAGAAGTATTGCATAACTCGTTTGACTCTTCACGAAAATACTAGATTTTTAACGTCATCCAATGTTGTAACTTCCACGGAGGTCTATGATACATATCTCTTCGCTATATATGCGTAAATTGGTTATATTTCCGTCTAACCGAGGTCTTCAATCAAGTTTCACCTTTCACGCCTTCTGCCACATTGACTTAGGATCGGTATCAGAGACTTAGTAACTGTTACGCGGAGCTCTAGCGCACGCATATATACAACACGATATTCAAAGATAATCTGTCACTATTTAGACAAGTGTAAATATTGGATGAATTAAGTTCTCTCCCGCGATCTGTTCCGATGACTCCGATTGCTGTTGGAAGGGGCCGCGTGATGTGTGAAAGTAAAATAAATATAACGTCCGACGCTTGCGCTAATTAGCATATCAACGAGAATATTATGTTAAATGGCGTGCGTTTTATGCTGATCCTCTTGTAAAAATGACAACTAGCTGTTTAGATTCGTACACGTACGTATTTATTACCGGCTTTTTTGTACATATTTATTAGGATCTGTGCGTTCGCGTCCTGCATAGCGATGTGGCAATTGGAATTAGGACCAATTATTTTAGTAAAATGACCATCAGGAATATCGTGAACGGATGTTGGGATATAAAATAATCGCTTTGAACTAGATTTTTTTACTGTTAACTAGCAAGTAACGTGTGTTTACAAAATTCCTTCCTAATGAATAGCCTGATAATAGAGTCCTGCATCGGCTGGGGTTTAGAAACGCATTCGAGTTATGTACCGGGTAACAAGGCGGGTATGTATCGGGTTCGAATCATTTGCGGCGCGGAAGCGGTGATTGATGCACCATATGAACACTGACCAAATATAATAAATTAATAATTTGCAAACTTTGTAACATTTTCTTGTTTACTATTACACGTTCTTTCTTTTAAATTAATAAAATCTTATTGTTGGTTATTAATTATACATGTAGCAGTTATTAAATTAAAAATAACTCTGATTCGAAAAATGATAAAGTAATCTTCTTTAATTTGTAAACTAAAGAAAGGATATGTGTTTTAGTACCTTCTTTGATATACAAGGTGAGGCAAAAAGATGTTAACACTATATGGGAAACTAAATTTTGTTTTTCGCATACCAATATTCCATTGAAGAACGAAGAAAGATAGCTGTCTGGATGGAAGTCTTTCATTCCCCAATCATCGTACAAAAAAAAATGCCCAATCACGCCTGACAATTGGTAGGATCTACGAAAAGTTTGTCTGGACAGGGCACAGTGGGACAACGGCGGAAATAATTCCGACGGACAAAATCATCTTTTCTTAAAAATACACTGATTTCTAGTTTTAAAATAATGAATATCAATTAGGTATGAATATCCAGACACAAGCCCAAATCGTATATTAAACTAATTCATCTTTTTAATTTAGTATCATTTTAATGTATTTATTTATCTTGAATCGAGTGAGCCTAACCGTAGTTCGATACGACCATCCGTTCTCTAGATATTGATTTTTTTTCCGCTTTTCGAGCATTGGACCCCACTAAGTGGGGTGCGTTCAAGACAATTGCATGGGGAGCGGGGCTAGAAAAAGAGCCGCCCGAACTGAAGAGAATACCATCCTCGTCCAGGAAGCGATGGTGGCCAGTCCAACCAAGACCACGCACAGATTTTCTCTAAAAACTAACATTTCGCATCGTGATAGAATTTTGCGTCGTGATTTAGGAATGAAGTCATACCACTTGCAGATTGTGCGGCAGCTCACAAACGCAGACAAGCAAGCACGTATGCTGCATGAATTCTCTTGGCAATAGAGCATATGACGTCTAACATTCTGTTCATGCTTTTCGACGAAACAATACTCCACATCAGCCGTTGAGTGAACAAGCACAACTGTATCATCTAAGCGAGGGAGCACCCGAAGGAAATTCGAAAGCACTTGCGAGATTCCCCCTAGGTGAACGTTTGGGGTGCCGTGAGCAAATTACGAGTGATTGGATCCTTCTTTTTTGAAGAACAGACTGTTGGGGAAGAGAAGTACTTTGCCATATTCAGCACGTTCTTAGAGGAAAACGTAGCACTTGCCATTTTTCAGCGAGGGTATTCAGTAAGACAGCGTCCCTGCCCATTACAGTCTGATGGTTTGAGTTTACCTGGAGGACAAGCTCGGTAAGTAAAGGATCAAATCTACGCCAGTAAACCTCGCAACTTGGACGATTCTGGACACCGCATCACCCGCGTTATTGCTAACATTCCAAAAGACCCAAAGAGCCCTACAAACAACAATGGACAGACTCCATAAGTGCATTAAGAGTGATGGATGTCAAATTGAAACCCTGTAGCCAAATCCCTGCCTTGTAGTTTAGAGTGATTAAACACCTACTTAATGTTAACATCCTCTTGCCTCGCTCTGCATAAGATGAAGCTCTTGCGGTGAATGCAAGTACTTTAACTTCAATTAACTAATGAATATTATGCCACGAATTTCTAAGTCCCACTTTTGACATCATTATTTGAACTGTATTTGTCATTCCCAGAAAAACAACAATTTTATGTCTATATCATTTAACTAGTTATATAAATTCAGTACAACAAACTAATAAGATAAAATTTTCTATTTGAGAAAATGAAAGAATCAAAAGAAAATTAGAGGAAGTCCTACCAACCTCCAAAAACAGAGAACTAGAAACTTACTATTTAATATTGGAGCCAGAGTGTTAATTCAATGTTGGTTTGTAAAGTATACACGTACTGGAAATGTATACTGAAATCCTACAGCGAGTGGAATATTTGTATGTCCGCTTAAATGAATCTGAGCAGTAGACCAGCCTGGTATAATTTGTTTGATTATGAACTAATAGAATACGGTAATTAAAGTTATATAAGCCCGTACCATAATCACATCATTTTTTACGTCAGATACATATTCTTATTTCTTTTCTCCAACATACCTCATTTGGTTCTTACGTCAACTGTCTAATCTTCCTGCTTCCCAGAAAATATTATGGGCAAAGGGAACACTCACCTGAAAAAAAGAAAATCATTATTGCTTTGGTATTTAAAGAAGTATGTACATATATGGAAATATCAAATTCCTGTATTTAATGAAATTTGGTACGCAATATTCAAATTTACGATATGAAAACTTACTAGGATCAGATGAAAACTTATGTTATCAAGTATCTTTTGAAGAAAGGGACGTTATCTACTGAAATTCTTATAAGTAATAGTAATAAATCTTACTTCAAAAACTCGTGTGAACAAGTTGAATTCAGTCAATGTATCCCCTCATTGACTGAAAACCAACACAAAAACACCAAAGAAAAAATTGATCATGTAGTGAACATAAAAAGTCTAGCTACCATATTAATACAATAACCAGTAACAAGTCAAAGTAGCAACTCAAATATTCATTACTGGAACAAAACCATCTGGCTATGGTATTAAGAATGTTTGAATTCATTTTGTTGCTTATATGTAATCTGACCAATAAACTTAAATCAGCCTTCAAATTCAGTGAACCTATTCTATAATTTTCCACGCATTAACATTTTTAGTTAGAACTTAAATAAATTATGTCAGATCTAATTCATAAAATGTCTCAATCAACACTACGAAAATAGAACTTTCATTCGAAATTATATATTTCCAGGCGTCTTTCCGTTTTTTTTTGGAAAAATTGTACAACTTAACTTGATCTAGGGTTTATAAAACTAGGAATATTGTACAATTATGACGGAACACTTGCTTTTTTTAGCAATAATGTTTTTTAATGACATAGCTCTGACAGTTTTATGTGTTCAAAACGCTTTCATTAGGCCACATATGGGCATTAAAATACTTGTCCTTCATCCTAAAAGTGGTTTCTGTAAGCATTAGTGTATGTATATTTTATTTTCCTTCCTGTAATTATTATATAACATGCCCAAAGTTGATGACATACTTTATGCTTTTCGTTATTCTGCATTTAACTTACAGATCAAATTTAAATATCTCTTTCTTCTCACTTTTCAGTTTTCAATCTATTATTTTTAAATAATATATTATTAGAGGTCATCAACTCCAATATTTACTTTTTTAAATATATCCTTAAAATTCCATCAATTTTATTAACTTTATTATTACAGTTTATTTTGTAAGAATTTCAATGTATCTGCTATGATTAAATTTTGTGTACATTCCAGCTAAAGATGTTACCTCTGGAGAAAATTAAACTTTCTACTACAATAAAGTAAAAGTGAACGATATTCTCCAAATAAATAATTCTTAAAGTTATAAAATATACAGGTTCTGGTGCGATAATACTTTATACGTCAAATAGCTTTCGAAAGATCTATCAATAGTAAGACTTGAATCACCGCATTGTTCCCAAATTTCAGCTACTTTTTTACTTCTAATATTAGTTTTAGGTAAAACTAGGGTGCTTAGTTACGTAAATATGGCGACGTTTTCTAGTCTAAGCAAATCTAATTTTATTCACATTCCTACCTAATAGAAGTTATCGTTTCCTTACTTTCATACTTCTGGAGAATATTGCGCAACATTACTTAGTACTGGTACGAATTAAAGGCTATTTTAAAGCATTCCGGCACCCGCTCTATACTCAAATATAGAAGAGAAGGCCATAACACTCGACCGAACGGGAGAAGCCTTAAACGTTAAACCAGAAGCTGTATAAGGAAAAAGTTGTCAGGTTCAATAAAACAATCGAATCGACCTATGCAAGTCGGATTGGCAAGCTCTGATGACTCACCGACGTCTATGAGAAACCAAGTCCGACTTTGTTCAGAGCTGCATTGATACGACATAAAAATAACAAAAAATAACAACACACCTCTATATGGTCGCAGGTTTGCGTTCACGCTATATACAGTATTGCATGAGTAACTTTGCTTCAACTTTTCTTTGCTATCATGTATTTTAATTGAAATATTATTTAAAAACTTTGTATGCTAGCATTTAAATTTCCGTATGAGGATACCACATGCTAGACATTTCTTCTTCTTAGCAAATGAAAAGTAATACAATATCGAAAACTTAATGGAATAACATAGTTTATATGGTACTGACGTACCGACTATTTATTTTATTGGCTTCTAAGTAATACAAATGCAATGATTTTTTTAAATATTTTTTTGTTAATAAACCTTTTCGAGTTTTGCACATTTTATTGAAAAAATTTTGTTAATTAGAATTTAAGAGAAACATTTTTTTCAGGACAACTATCCTTAAAGCACAAGCTTCACACCTACACCCATCCCACACACAAAATGGGAATACAGCTAGAATAATATATGGAACTAAAGTATATCAGATATACTATTTCTTTCATTGATCATTAGTAACACTTCAATATACAAAATATCCTGGATAACATTCTTAGGATAAGAGCCATGCTTATTACTCTGTTATGTTATTCTTTAAAACTAAAAGGATCATGTAATTTACAGAATCCCATAGGAGTTAATTTAAAAAGAAAAAGGTCAGATTTGTTTTTTAGTAATAACTTTTTTTATCATAACAAATACATCAATTCTTAATTGTACTTGCTTTGCACAGCTTGCAAAGTAAAGGATATTTTACCAGAAATATATAATAAATTTAAAAAAATAATTCTGGCACTTTTTGGTTTCAGCATTTTAGTTGCCATACTTGTAAGCGAATATCTAAATGCATTATTGTGTTATTAACTTGTTTGGCTAAGCTTTAGTATAACCTTGTTGGAAAATAGGATATATAAAATTAAGAATCATAACTCAGACATGTCTTCCTAAAGCAATCCAAGTGTGTTGAATTATCATCTGGGGAATTCCAATCCATTTCCTCTATGCCAGGTTCATGAAACTAGTTGTTCTTGATGTTTGCTCAACAGAAACGAACATTATCGTGTAGTTCATCCACTGCTGCTACATACAGAAGAACAATACTTCGCCGAATCTCATTCAGGTATATGGAAGCGTCATTTTCAACGGAATAAACATCGATACAGTTTCCAGAGCTTATCTTTGGCCATACCATCATATTGAAGCCTTTTCCGGACAAATTGTGGGTTACTGTGTGTGACGAGTTTGTACTACATCGCAATGCGTTCTATTATCGGGCTCTATTGTATACCTAGATTCATTACTGACTAATACTCGCCCTCATTTATAATGAGGTGCCAATGAGCTCACATTCTACAGAATCTTTTGTACTCTGCAGTGAAGTAAATATTAATCAACGATTTCTTATTGTTGTGTTGGTATTTGCCTTTCAGTGGTAGCAGCAAACTCAGTTCGAAACTGGGTTACATTCAAAACGAATGTTGTCTTACTGATGTTAGCCTTGTCTACATCGAACATTTCCAGTTTCCAAAAAGCAATTGCAAGTATTGGATATTATACTTTGACTCATTCCAAGGTACGTTTTTTGATCTATGGGGTATAGTGCTACTGACCGAGGAACGCGTTGAAGAGGGCTCTTATACCATCCAGCTAGGATCGCTTTAAACATACACCAAAATGTTAAAACGCATATAGACATTCGATTGCTGTATTAAATGGGTTAACACAAAGTTCAAGTAATATTCGTAGTTGTTATATTAGATAACACTACTGTTTATTATCATTTACGTAGAATATCTGTTAATTGTTATAGTTATGTATAGGTGAATATGTTGAGAAAATGAAAAGCAAAAATGAAAAAAAAGTTTTACAAAATCGATTTGTGATGAGTTTTGGAAAGTAAGTAATCTATTTATACGGGCCAAGTGCGAGTTGCGCAATGTAATTCGATTTCATCATGCAGCAAGGAATGGTGCAGTTGAAATTCATCGAAGAATGAGCCGAGTATACGGCCAAAATTTTATGGCATATGGTGTTGTGCGTGAATGGTGTAGGAAGTTTAAAGAGGGCCGAGCCGATATTCACGAAAAGGGGGATAAGGACGCAAGTCTGTTGCATTAGAAGATATTGCTCAACGGGTTGACAAAATGTTTCGAAAAAAACGGTCGTTTATCATCAGTGAGTTGAGTGTGGAATTTTCTAAAGCCTCAAGATCAACATTCTATGCAGAGGGAATTTTAAGGTTCGTCCATAGATATGACGAATGCATCAATCTTCACGATGATTATGCAGAAAAGTAACTATTCATTTTATTATTTGCACTTGCTCTGCTTTTATGAGTTTCGGAGGTTGAAAAAAGAACAGCCCTCGTATATAAAAAAATTTTGGATGTATATAAGTAACGGATTCTTTGCAAAAGGTATTCAAGGTTCTCGGTGAATTCTCTCATCTCGAAGGGGACGATATTTCTGTTGTTATTGATTTCCATTTTCCATAAACCTTTAACCTAATTATTTGTAAAACTTATCGTGTTTAATTCACATGGTGTATTTACTAAGCCTTCTTTTTACTTTATTGGGTAAAAAATTATTGGTAATATCAATTATCAGTTATGCCAATAGATTGTTTAATCGTAATGTATAAGAATTGATTGAGTTGAATAAATCTACTAACAGAACGCATAAAATAATTCAGTGGCTGATCACAGTATAATATATTTCAAACATTATTCTCAATTTGCATAAAAACTTACTACACTGTACTGCTATTTCAGTTTTTAAACTTAAATTGCATCTTCGTGTAGGCATAAATTTTAATTGAATGTAGACTTTTAAGGCTATGCTCCATCGAAGTAGTGTCTTTCATGTTTCAACGATTTTATTATCCCAATGTACTACATTTTGTTGATGACATGCAGTGAGCGTCTGCACCTAGGAACTTCAATTACATCGGTACAACAAACACGGCACAACCCTGCATCCTATAGCAAACTACAATTACGGGTAAGTTGATTTAGGACATTTAACATTTGATTAAAAGCATTCAGTGATTGGTCCATATTAGAAATGGAACTAATAAAGTGTTAGAACAACTACTTTCCATATATGACTCACTGCTATGAGAACATTCGTTGCACTAACACTTTCAGTTCGTGCAATAATACCCTATCGATTTTGATTTAACCAATTCTCATGTTTTGCAGCAAATTGTTTTAAAGGTAGTTTGTCTAACACTTAATTAATATTTGGTAGTTGAGCGTATTTAAATGCAAAATAAGTTTGAATGAAGTATTTATTAGTTGAATCAAACAATTCTTTTCTCTTGGTTCATAACTGTGTCTAGAACAGTTTCATAATAATATAATGATAATGTCATGCTCATATCCGCCCGCTACTTTTCATTTTCTTAACATGTAAAGAAATCAGAGCTATAACCTACATTTTTTCAATGGTTTTTTTAATTTTTCAGATAGATATTACACATGCAACATTGCAAAAGAAACACAACCGGTTAGCCTAAAGTCCGCTGAGCGTTCCATAAGAAAATTAAATTAAGCTTTTGAAACTCAAAACAGTTACCAATCATTCTAGTGCTAAAAATTAATTGGGACACCTGTATATACGTACTAAATATACAATTTAATTTTAAACATATACATACGATATTACTATTATAAACATTTAACAAGCTATATAGTGGTTGCTCTCCCTATTTACACATGTAAATATTGAAATGTGTGGATAGGAAAAGGATCCGGTTAAACAAATACTTACGTAAACCCGTCGTATTGTGTGCTTTTGAGGTGTAACGCCTTCCTAATTATACAACCATTTAGTACCGAAAAATACGAATACGGATCAGCCCTGAGTTATTACAACGTGCATCAAATTATGCTAAACAAAGAAGGAATGAAACGGTACGATAAAAGGAAAGAATATGAACGTGGGCGCATAATTGAGCTCGGTTTAATTCACCATTATCCGGTATCAAATTTCCGCTATTCTTTGCACTCGTACACGGACTGCTACGGGTCCGGCGCCGTAAACAAGGAAGCATTGTGTCTGGACAGATATTTGATATTGTGGGTGGTTGCAGTGTGGGTCTTTTTATCTTCTACCTATACAGCTTCGAGGACGTCGACGAGTGAACCTTTCGTCGTGCCACTTTAGGTAAACGATGACCGGTTAAGAGATTGATAAACTTCTGATTCAACAAGTATGCTTTTTGTAGTTGTTCTCGATAGAGTGGAGTTGGAAGCAAACACACGTATTTAGATAAATACTTAAATTATTGACAGTGCCTCTCCAGTGTTTTAAATTATCATGTACTGCTTATGGTCAAATGAAAACTCTGTCTACTCGCAATTGCATAACCTACTCCAAATTTTTATGGATCAAAGATCACCGAATTGAATTAAACTTAGCTGTCATTGAACGTATTAGTATTGGTGTTTCATAACAAAATATGTCGAAACAGGTTTTCTTAAGTTGTTATATTATGATTAAAATAATAACGTAAATAAGGAGTTACATTTGCAGTGGTCATCGTACACTTGAAGAGTAAGATAGTAAAAAGGAGAATAGTTCTTTTCAAAGCAGTAAAACTAGACTTGAACATTTATAGCATCTTCTAATCGTTTTGTTCGAATCGATATGTTTACGAAAAATATGCAATTCGGAAAAGAAGGACGTGATAGAATTAACATTTTGTTTTATAGAAATTCTGTTTATTATGTCATTATTGTATTATATTTTTTTATATGTGTATATATTTGGGGTCGGTATCCCAGTGTTTTACACGCTTGACGCATTTTCAAGGTCCCAGGTTCGAAGCCTCGGGGACTGTTTTCTATGGTTTTCCTCACTTCACGGCGAATAATATGAAAAAACGCCTTAAGTCGCGCCACAGGCGCAGGCGTAATGATAATTTATGGCTGACCGGCGTCTTCTGTAATTGCCGAAAGCTGTTAAGGGATGCGAGGACATGGATTGTTACTATTATTATATTAAAAATTAAAACACTCAATCATTATGCACATAAAGGAAAAAATTAATAGATATTTCAAAACTCAGAAGAACTCTGGAGACCGATGAAGCTCACTCCCACAATGCTATCATTAATAACTTCATTAGACACGATTTGCGAGATGTGCCACTGTAGTGATTTCGCCAGAGACACAATTCGATTACTTAGCAAAATGCTGCAAATGAGTCTGTTGTACTGCATAGCAAAAGTTCCCCGACTATGCTACTGCAGCCTCGTTACTGGCGCTAATGTATGTCATTGAAACTTTGTCAGAGGGGATATTTAAAATCAATTTATCGACAAGGTAAGCGATTACCTTCGCCGATAGAGATATGTGACGACAATTAACAAACGACCTGACAATTTGCGCTGTCATATATATATCATATAAAATTTGCCTCATGCCATATCTATACGAAAACAATAGATACTGTAGGTACGATCTATAACGAGAACGTCTGGGTAGTTACTGCACATATTTGCAGAAAAGTTACGAAATGCAGTAACACTAAGTGCGCTTATATAAACTACTTCAGAAATATACCAAACAGAAAAGGAGATAGGGTATAGATATTTATACAGGATTGTATATGAACTTCCAATGAAGCAACACACAACTTTTAAATTAGCTGAATGCCTCATACCCGGATTAGGTATTGAATGAAGAATTTGGATGTACAGAAAGAAGATAATTTTTAAATAAATTTCATTTATGGATGTATATACTATGTTTTATTCCCAAACAAAATGTTTCTAAATGTAAATATTGGGTCTATAAACACCACAAAGGAGCATCCAGAACAGTAGATTAGCGGCATCAATTCTTCAATGTAAGAAAACGTAATAAAAAGTAATGACGGTCTTTATGTGGTATATGATGGAAATTACCAAATTTACATCAAAACCAAAATTTGCAGAAAATGTTTGTTAGTAAGTAAGTAAGTGCTAGTCTACTATTTCAGAATCGAAAATATCACCCCTGACTTAGAGGCAAAGCAAGGAATATGGATATCTTCTAAATTCATTTTTATTCTCATCATTTAAGTGATGGACAATATTCTCGCTTCATCTAGTTTCATGTGATTATACCAGAATGACCAAGGAGAATGAGAAAATTATGAATTCCGTCTCGCAGTAGGGCAGATTTTCGTTAAGTACGACCGACAGAAGAATTTGGTTAGTTCTCAACAGAATTTGACAACGGCTAGGAAGACCAGAATGATCAAAGATTACAAACTTGACTATTTCAAAAGAAAAATTGAAAAGTAGACGTGAATATTGTTTTGCGTTAGATGAATAAGTGTGTCAATAAAATTAAAAGTCTGCATCTGACAGTGGCAACGTAAGATGTCGCACGTTCGACTACCTCTCTGTGTCAACATAATAGCAACATAGTTTTCGGTTCCAGGTACCGTATACCATGAAGTAACAAATCCGCGAAAAATATAGACTATCTACACATTAAGAGTCCGGCGGTATGCTTGGGGCCGCTGTCTTGCTGGAATATCCAAACTCTTCCCAGATCCAAGCTATCCACAGAAGACTGCAGATGTTCGCCCAATATACTTTTATACAGACATTATACCATCGATGAAAGCTAAAGGTTCTACTCCAGCTGCTCCAATCACTCTCCAAACCATCACACTTCCGTCACCTTGCTTAACGGTAGGTATTACATTTTTGGTTTGAAGTGCTATACCGGACCTGAGCGACCATCGCTACCAAAAATATTAAATTTAGGTTCATCTGTAAAAGTCCTCATCCTTATCCTTCTACTTGTTTGAAAATTCTAGACGAAACCCGCCAATTTTTGTCAGAAATAAGAGGTTTCTTCCGTGATACTTTACTTCGATAGTCCTTATCCCGTAAAGCCCTTTATACAGTTTTCTGGTGAATATATTTGCCTGATATTGCAGCAATACTATGGTCTAACTTTGCCCGACTTGGTTTTGGAGTTTTGCTCACTTCGTTTTGGATAAGACTAACGTCTCGACGAGAAAGTTTCTTGAATCGTCCAGTACTGGGCCTATTTTCCCACTGTTTGGTAAGTTTTATATTTTCTTATAATACTTTGCACACTTGCCAAAAACAAATTCAAAACTTGCCTTCTCGAAAATGGTTAATATTTGTATTTTTTGCACTAATCTCTAGTTACTTTCCTTTGGTCATTATTTTGTTTATAACTCTACCGATAATAATTAAATCAAGATTAAGGCTGAATAAAAATGTGTTAGTGACTAAATTAGCAAATAGAGCGGTATTTCTTTCGAAAAAATCTTCAAGAAAAGTTGCAACACAAACAGTTTTTGAATTGTATTTAAACTTTTGTCCAGCGTATTTTTGTTATTTCTGGCGAATTTACTGTTACCTATGCGACAAAATAAGTTGTTTAAGCTTTCGCTTAGTGCTTATTGTCCAACTATAAATAAACTGTATATTTATATTTGTGTCAAAATGCTTCATTTTCATTTTAAGTGATGTTTGTGTATTTTAATTTTCATGTATTTAAACCTTAATTCCACACAATAAATATATAATAGAGGATATGAGGTAAGCTATAAGCTATGGTTGCTTCCATCTTAAGCATGTTTCAAAACATCTTAAATTAATTTATAAAACAAAAAAAGTTACGTTTAACAGGTTTTCTGCGTTAAATTCAGATATCCCTAAGCGTTGTCAATTACATTTTAAGATACAACTTCATTATTCTATTAGGACCAGAACTGAACAGCTACAACTAAAAATAATTCTTACATCCTCTTACAAGCTTACACTTGTAAATTTACTTCGTATTTGAATAGATACAAGACGTCGTATGCAAAATACCAAAAGCATGTGTAATCAGCTTACGATCGTGTAAACACCTAAGTCACAGCAATACCCTACCAATTAAAAGGTAAGCTCTTAGTTGCGATTTACATATCGATGCACATACACGAATATACCTAACCAAGACACTTCTCCGCCGGCTTTACTCAGACGACCGCGGATTTATTTATAATTAGTATCGAGTGTGTTGAAATAAAATATATCGTAGAGCGCTTGTTTGTTTCTTCACGTGCGTAGCACGTAAAGTACACAATTTAATGCATACTCATTCGAGTAAGCTTTGGAATATATCTGAGGGTCTATTTGTGTCTTTAACGCTCGATTCGCATTAGGACAGTGCGTTCACAAGTACAAACACAAATATACTACGCTGTTTGGAACAAATAAACGCGTACCTTTCCTGGCATATTATTAACAGTCTGTTAAAGTCAATTAGCTTATTAATCGGCGGCTTATTTGTGGATGAAGTCGTCTGGTTCGTAAGGTTTTCCAGTCTAGAAGTAAACATACGTCATTTGTTGGGATTCAAAGGTATTTTAATAATGCTTAAAGGAAACATAGAACCAGACACATTTCTAATATCTACAAAAATATGTTTAATAAACATTTTGCACTTAATAAATGGCAGAAATATCAAACTACCCAAGTATAATGGTTAATTCACATTTTGTAAATCTCTCAATTTAAATTGCTGGTGAATACTCTGAAAGCTTTCCGATGAGGTACAGATATTGGAATTCGCAGTGACGCATTCATGACTGCGAGCATGTAAATAACCAATGCAAGACACATTAATCACAGAAAAATAGAAGAGTTATGTTACCCTCTAATAAAAAAAAATGCTTTTCAATGGACTGTATTCATTTGTTAGAGTTTAATTATATCCTATTGTTTGCCAAAAAACAGTTACGTTCTTTAACGTTGTTTAGACAAACCAACAAAAATAACAATCCAATTCTGTCTAATATACATATACTAATTTCCACGCTGTTTATTCATATTATGTGGATTCATTGATCGGCAAGGGCAGCCTTTTTTATGGCAACTGTCAAAATTGCAAAATTCTTCTGTCAATAGTTGTTGTTTACGAGTGTGCATTGTGTAACGAGTCAGGTGATTTCACAAAAATGGATAAAATTGAGTTTCGTGCAGTGATAAAACACTTCTGGGTAGCTAGTGTAGTGGGTCTTCAAAAGATACACGTAGTTCTACTAACGTTTATTAAAACTATGTTTAATATAAAATACTTATGTATTTTAACAAGTTGCAGCGAAAGGTGTCTTAGGTCTAACAACTCTGTATAGAGACTGACTCTTCATCGGAAAATGTATAGGTTTATATATAAATTGATTTGTATCATCCATGTTAAACTTTGAATTCGTAAACAGAAAGCAATAAGAGTTTTCTTAGTATCTATTCGATGTGATGAATACCTACTATTTAGAAAAACAAACAGAAGAAGTGCATTTAACATAGATAACTTATTGCATATACAATAACGAATAGGGATAGAAACAAAGTAAATAAGAAACAGTGATAAATAATGGTATACATTCACATTATGAGTTACGGTTATTAGTACATTTTAACAAAGTATATAAATAATAAACAGTGATAAATAATGGTATATAACACTAGGAAAACGGCCTGAAAATTCGAAATATTTTGCCAGAAGTTCGTCGTGGATGTACTCCATCATTTTCGACCATCAGCGTCTGGGTGAGCAAGTTCAAACGTGGCCACGCAACCATAAGTGACGAACCACGCAGTGGACTCTCAAAAACCGCTACCAACGATGAAATGGTCGGCAAGATTCATGATGTCGTGTTAGCCGATCACCAATTGAAGCTGAAAGAGATAGCAGAGACAATAGGCATCTCAGAAGAACGCGTTGGCGATATCCTACACGATATATTTGGGTATAGAAAAGCTTTCGGCACGATGGGTACCGCGTTTGCTCACACCGGAGCAAAAGCGAAATCGGGTGAGCGTTTCAGAGGAGTGTCGGAACGCAATCCAAGGGATTTCTTCATGCGTTTCGTAATCCTAGATGAGATTTGGATTCACCACTACATAACGGAGACCAAGGAATAGGCGAAGCAGCGGACTTCTCTGGGCGAATCGGTTCCGAAGAAAGCAAAGAGCGTTCCATCGGCCAGAAAGGTCATGGCGACAGTTTTTTGGGATTCCCAAGGAGTGATCCTCATCGATTGTTTGCAGAAGGAAAGGACGATCACGGGGCAATACTACAGCGATTTATTACCCGATTCGATGCAGTATTGAATAAGCAACGGCCTCGTTTGCAGCGGAGGAAAGCGCTTATTCACCGCGACAATGCACCGGCTGATTCATCTCACATCGCCGTGTCCAAATTGAGCAACTTGCGCTGCGAATTAGTCTTTCATCCTTTATATTCACCGGACTTAACTCCCAGCGACTTTTTCCTATTCCCGAGCGTAATACAATCAACGGGAGGAAAGATTTGCCTTAAATGAAGAAGGTCGTCGCCGCTACAGATGGCTACTTTACATACCTCGAAACATCCTACTTTTTTGACGGCTTCAAGAGATTGGAGCACCGTGTATTGATCTTCCAGGAGATTACATCGAAAAAAAGTCATACCAATACCGTGTTTTTCTTGTAGACTCCCGAAACATTTCAGGTCGCCCTTGTATACCACATTATGTCTAATATTGACGTGTTTTGAGGAAATAATTTTTTGTATATAAAAAAAAAGGAGTTATAGCGTCACACCCAATCACGACGGATGATTTCTGAGCATACTAGTCCCACTAGAAAATACACTATCACTACATTGCCACGAACGAGACTTAAATACACGAGGACAGTCAGATGTAGCCCCTCTTACCACTGAACCACCGAGCCGTTAGTTTTATTATTTTTCCATTTATGTAAGTATTTAACATTAACACATTCATAATGTATCAAATCATCATAAAGATCTAAACAGATTTGTGATCCATATAACAAAATTTTTGTCTTTGTAATGTGAAAATGTATCAATTCCCACAAAATGTTCCAATTATTATGTCAAAATATTATTTTCTTATTATTAGTGGGAAGTATGCATTGAATATCAACGTATACTAACTTTTTGCTAATATTCTTTGAAAAAACAATGAAGTACCTATTTCAGCAATAGAGAGCATTGTGCTTCAAACATTTTTTGCAGCCGATACTACAAGTTGCTTGAGATATAAAATTTCTTAAGGTGTTCTTATTTGCAACAGAGAAAGAAAAAAAAATCGAACTTATCGATATCCAAAACAAAATTAAACCATTAGCAACACTTTTTTAGTGTATTTTTCATTTTGAGGTTTACGTAAGTTGGCACGGCAACCACCTAACATTAGGATTTAAATATTTAAAAATTGTCAGTAGCTTTCCAGTGCTTTTCATATCTATGAGGGGTTTTCTGAATTTGTTAATTTTGAATTATTGGTTTCGTCTTTTTTCATTGTTTGGTCTAAGATCAAATTTAGTTTTACAGATTTAAAATGCCTTTCAGATTGGAGGAATCAAATGTTTAAGAAATGGTTTACAAAACGTTGGTTTTCGAAATTACTCAACAGCTGCATGTTACAATCAATTTATTGTTACTTGTCAAAATCCCCCAAAAGCTCTTCGTTACTTATTTCTACAAACTGGTATGAATTTTGACATTGACTACTAACAATAATTTGACACAGGCATCTCATATCATAGGTGCCGTAAAGTCCTTATAGGTATCAGTATCAATTATTCGTAGTTCAAGAGGTACTTCCAGGAAACTTTAGTGCTAGACTGCAATACTGTCATTGGTTTCTAGAGCATTTAAATAATGATGCTGTATTGTATACATTTTTCTTTAGGGGTGAAGGTTGGATTTATCTGAACGGGTGTGTGAAAAAATAAAATTATTGTACTTGGTGTACTAATAATCTTCATGGATCAGTTCAAATTGGGTTACATCCAATGAAAATCGGAATTGAATAACATTGAACTAACAACTACCTATTTTTAATTGAATGAAGCAACACCACAAACATTACAGAAAATACTCAACTGTTTGAAGCATTTTTCCCAAAGAATAATTAAAGTAAATTTGAAGTTTGCTTTTATAAAAGGGTAGGTCAACTGAAATACTGAAAAACTTCATATTTCTAAGAGCAGAAAACAGTTCTTCCGAAGAATACACAAAAGTAAATATAATCATATACGTGAGATATTTCAGTGAGTGCATACTAACGTAACAATCCATTTGCTCTAGTAGTTCACCTCTCTTGCAACCTGTTTGAGTGAGTTCACATTTATAGTTTCGAGATCGTATTTTATTGTGTTCGAATACAATTTAAAATACAAGCATGCACGGTAGACGAGTCAACGTACAGTAGGATGAGTGTGTGTACGCGGATTGTTCCAGCAACAACTACGGAACGAGGCCATAGTGCAAAAGGGAAGCGCAAAATATGGCCAGTTTTAAACTCGTATTCGGGCGTACATCAAATGCCTGGGGAGAACGCTTTATCGCTTAACTCGGAAACCTACTTCGCCTAGGAATGCGCAAAATGTTGGTCACGTTATCGCGTCTGTGACTCGAAAATGTTTCGTCGTGGTTCATGCACTTACGTCTTCCGTAACAGAATAGCTTGTAATCGTTTAAAATGTAGCCGCTATTGCGATACGAAAAAGTAAATTATTTCATAAAACGAAGCGAGCTAGAGACCTGTATTATGAAGCTGCATAATGTAATACTTAGAGATAACGCTTTACCAGCTATAAGGACTGTTACATTTCTTGGAAGAAAACAATTTATAACAGTCGATATAAGTCGATAAATCTTTCATGATTTACTGTATTAATGCATTTTTATGCAATTGCTTACGATATACCTGTAAAAACGCCTTCTATTTATATACCCGACAATAGGAGTTCCCTACGTGTACACCGCGCCCTAGCAACCTAAAAGTGCGCCACGATTTGGTAAAATTTGAATATCAGTGCCCTAAAGGGTATATATAACACATTACAATGTGTACACATTAGGACAGAACGCATAAAAGTGAACGATGCTTAAACAGGACTTATTTTAGCAAAATATCACCCAAAAGACTTTACACCGATAATTCTTCAGAGATTAAGTAGAAATTACGAAGATATTAAACTAAAGGCCAAGTTTAACTCAATTTTAGATTTATATTTGAGAATATAATTGAAATAAAATTTTCAATGCTATGCATACACTATGGATTTTTCCCGGACTTACTCCTAAGAAAGCGTTCTGAGAATGAGTCTATCGCGGTGTAGTGGGTCTAGAGGGAGTTAATTCATGCTCTGGTTAGAATGCTGACGAGTTAACTACTTCTGCAAGGGACGTACCCCAAAAGGCTATCTTGCCAGATTGCTTTTGGTCTATCCGACTGGTGAGATGCTATTTACTGCTGCTTTTATTAGATTGGCTTCTTGGGTATCCCAGGTTATTAGTTCTCACTTTCACTGATGTTTCGATGAAATCTCATTCATCTTCTTCTAGTTATCGAGTTATTTCGTATCGGGTTTGGTACAGTAATGCCATTACTCACTTTCTAAGGATAAACTAACAACACGGTTTTGACAACAGTCATCCCAAATGTGAAGGGATTATTGAAAAAAATCAACATCGAATCAGAATGAAAAACGAACAACCGCAAAGTCAGTCTTAACAAAAATCAAATTATCAAATGAAAACCAATACTGGAAAGTTGTGTAGAAGATTCCATCAGGATACGGGAAAAGAATAAAACCACTTCAAGTGAAAGCCTAAGAACAAACTTTCTATACAAGAAAAAACTGAAAAGCCACATAGTACACTACAGAAGACCATAAAATTTAATGTAATAAATTGTGGACGTTTGAAAAGAAAGAGGCACCTACCCATGTTAAAAATCGCTGTAAAAGAGCAATGATTGCTGTGGTCTTTGTAACCGGACAATAATGGGTAAGCTGTGTTGGATAATCAGAAGGCACTAATTATGAAGGTAGGTATGTACATACATACGTAGATATATGTTAAACGTCGAGTAGGACACGCGCTGCTATTTAATAGGAAAAAAGGGAAAAACTTTTGTTTTTGATTGAAATGCGTACAGAATATCGTCTACAATCTTGACTTGTAAAGCTAACCTAGTTACCAACGCCATTAGAACAGCAACACGTTCTAAATATGATTTTAGCCATTCAAGTTTAAATAAGACCGATTTGGTAAAGTTTACAGAACTCTATCAAAAAGTAAAATAAAGTGTTATACAAAAACTAAAAAGAAGAACTTGTATTGTATATTTTCTTAATTTGCATACTTTTGTTATTGATATGTCTCGACTTCAATACAATATTTAAACAATATTTCAATTGAAAATGCCAATTCTTTCAAGACGGTTTGAATTTGTAGGTGATTTAGTCAGACGATTATTAATCAATTCAACCAGTGGTAAACGGCGACTTGCTATTAAAACAGATCGAATGAAATAGGAGCAGTACATTGATCCTTAAAACACACAAATCAATTTCAAAAGTAACGATCGTATTGGTTTAATTAATTAATGCACCACAAAAGAAGATATTAATTCTCATTTGTGTGCAACTATTTATGAGCACCAACAAACTATCAGACGTCTTTATGCGAGTAGAATTGATAGAAGCTTTTTGGTCACAGATCAGAAACCTTAAGTGGTGATGATAAATAACCTTTCTGTCTTGATAAATTATTTATAGCCATCTATTTATAGGCATAAATGTAATATACGTCTGATGTTAATATATCATCTTAAAAGAAGTACATTTATAGATATACATATTTCGCATGTATGTACATATATTACAAATTGCAACAATGTGACACATTAACGGGTTACTATAAAACTAGTGAAATTGCGGGTTTATACTTTATTAAGGATTTAACATTGCTTTGGTATTTCTCTAGAAAAATTTTAATTTTCTAAGAAAATGTATTTTATTTTATGTATGCGTTAGCATTATTACTTTATTTCCATTTAGCATATTACTTTATTTTCATATTTTTTCATTTATTTATTTTTCTCTTTATAAAATATGTCGAATTTTATTTTAATATGTATGTACATTACGCATAGTACATGTATGCATTCGCCAATTCACATTATTCTTGCTAAAAGTACCTAATTTAAGAGTCATTAGGTGGAACGTCATTAGACAAATAATGGGAGTTTTCAATATTTAGTATATTCAAGTACGGGCAGTTAATAAGTATGATTTCTCGGCTTTCTATTATCGTTCGTCGATGTTACGGTGTCCGTTGTTGTCTATACATATATTTAGTCTTCAGTTGAGTTTTGGCGGGAATAATTTTTATAAGGACGTCGGAGCGCATGTATAGATTTCCTTATAAGTACGATTTCTTGGATTTCTATTATCGTGTGTCGAGACTACTGTGTCCGTTGTAGTCTATACATATTTTTAGTTTTCTGTTGAGTTTGTGGCGAGAATGATTTTGGTAAGGTCGTCGGCGGGCATGTATAGATATCTTCTACAAGTACGATCACTCCGCTTCTAGTTGACGGTCGTCGTGGCTGCAGCGGCCGTTGTCACTGTGCGTTTGTTTAGTCCTCTGTAGCAACGGGACTTATACATTTTTTCATTTAGTTTTCCGGTGATGCGGACGAGTTTCACGGACCAGTTTTTATTGTTATGTTGGCTTCATCGCTCCGCTTTCCTTGTCGGTGCGCACTTCGCATATTTGTTGGCTACTGGCTTTTTCCCTTCTTCGGGGCGTAGTAGTAAAGAGCTAGATTGCACATAGCGTATTATTTCTTACGACAACGTCTGGGTAACTGTGACATTACATACTTTTGTTTTGAGATCGGCTATTATCGCTACTGCCGCCCTCAACCAGGTGTTCAGGTTCTAAGAGATAGTAATATATAAAATATATAAAAGTGTAATTAACGAAAGTGTTTGGTTCAAGTACAAACACAAGCCAATGAAACAGGGCCAAATCCCTTATGCAAATTCAAAACAAGGAAAAAGTATTAGGCTCCCTTATAAATAAGCACAGCGCCGAGGTGCGCTTATAAAATTAACAAGTAAATAGGGTTGGCTCCCCTATACAGAGGTAGTGGTGTATGCAGACATATAGAGGTTATTAGTACATGCCTTTAACAAAGTTTCTGCGGAAGCATATAAGAATTTAAACATAGATTGGCAACGTACACGCTGCGGCGGTACCTTATATTGCTAAACCAAAGGAAGCATAGATATACATATATATATATATATGCTAATGTACATTACATGTATAACAGACCTCGAATAACTGCAATTACTGCAAATATTATATATATATATATATTATCTTACGTACATCGTAATTGTACATAGGCTAGAGTGGAAACCGCGTACACATTTTATTTTTTAAATATATTTTTTTTGCGCACGCGCATTGAGTTTCACTGTACAACCTTCAGCCTAGTAAATAAGCGAACATACTCTGCATCACTTTTCTTCAAACCAGGAGTACGTAACACACTTTACTGCAAGAATTTTTGAAACGCGTTCCGTCATTTGAACCATGAAAGGGTATAACGTCTATCGCTCAAGTTACCAATAGCTTGCGTTCCACAGAGTGGTAATTTAGCACTGTTACTATTTTTAATTTCTATAAATGATTTACCTTCACATTTCGGTGGTGGTAGGCTACTGATTGAATGGAATAGAGCGAGATTAAATAATGTGGAAATAATATGCAGATGATAGGGTTACTTTCGCTGGTAGCTTGGAAGGATTACAACAACAGGTCTACTTATAATAAAACGAGAAACCAGTTCATAAACCATGACATACCATTAAACACCAAGGTAGGACTCCTGCATTGTTATGTGTTCTCCGTCTTATTCAACGAGGTAGAAGCATGAATGCTTACTGAACCTACAACAAGGAAATTGGAAAGATTTTAGATGTGGTTATATCGCAGGATACTAAAAATACCGTGGACGGAACACATAACAAACATCGAAGTTATGGGAAGGATTGGAAGAGAAAAGGAAATGGTTAACACCGTGAAAATTCGGAAACACATACAATACTTGCAAGACATAATGAGAAACGAGAACAGATTTCATCTATTGTAGAATGTTCTATACGGAAAAGTAATGGGAAAGCGGGGTATTGGTAGAAGACGAATTTTTTGGTTGAAAAATCTCAGAACTTGGTTCAGTATGAAGACGACTGAATTATTTCAAGCAGCAGCAAGCACAGTTAAAATAGCACGCATGGTAGCCAACATCCGAAACGGAGAACAACTAGTAGGAGAAGAAGCTGCTGATTGCATACGACAAAGTCGTTTTCAAAAATTATTCTTCTAAACGCCTATAATAATCGTCAAGAGCAGATTGATTTACTTAAACTCTGGTGCATTAACAACAGCCTCAATCTTAATATATCGAAATCTAATGTTGTCTCGTTTGTTTAACTTAGTAAATAATGTTGTGATATCACCCGTTATAACTTTACGTTTTATTGCTGCTAATATTCTGCCCGGCAAGTTAATCTACTCTTTTTCTCGTACGAATATAACGTTTAAACCCCTTTAACAGAATCTCTTATTACATTAATAATAATTATAGTTCTTAGATATTCACAATTCCCTTCAAGTCACCTTCACGTTTTGTTGGTAGTTGGTGCAGTTGTCATTATTATTATTAACATCGATACTATTATCATTATTATATTATCATTGCCCCACTAAAGCATGCCCTAGATATTTACATTTTCAACAGTAATAATTAAAGCAATATCTCTTCGAGACTATGCAAATTAATCTTTGCATTTCTTGAAGTTAAAAGATTCTAGCTCTTAATTTTAATTCGTCATTTAACGCTGTAGTTACGATCTTTTCCAATATTTATTTGACTATATATACTACATACTTAGTTTATCAACCGCCAAATAGTACTAGTGCCACAAATATAGGTTGGCTTAGTTCAGATATGGTAATCGTAGAGCATGATATAGCCAACCTTTCCACCAACACAGTTTAACATCTTTACTAATAGTCGCATAGAATACCTCAAATGGAAAATGAGACACGCACAATTGTACAGATATAATAACAAGGAGGGAGACCAATTTTAGAAATGCATTACATCCGTTGCATGAAATTATCTCAGAGACGTAAGGTCTAAATTACGTGAAAGAATACGTACATATGTATTTATATGTAAATTAAACTCCACGGAATGTATAATATGAAATGTAGAATAAATTATAAAAAAAGTGTTATATGAACTGTAGAGGAACCACACACGGAAATATTCTCTTGTAAGTAAACTTTGTAAGCTTACCAAGGAATATTTTATTAAAATAGCAGTGGCTGACTACAAAATTGAAGTGCTTTACCACAACTTCTTTTGCATAAAACATGAGGTTGTGCACCACCTCTTTTTACTGTAATTTCATTCTTTCTAACGAAGACGTCTTCCTTCAATACAATGCGTTACCAACAAAATAAGCACGTACATATGTATACTCTTTCTTATTGTCCGTGTCAATTACTTTATTCCCTTTACAATTTCCTACTGAAAATTATATCATGTAAACATAATTTGTTTAATTGCTTTGTTTATTTAATGTTTCATTTACTAAGTAATTAAGCTAAAAGTTTTGAAAAGACTACATATATCTTTAGGTGTTAATTTCACATAAACTGACAACACAATAAATACATAAAAGAGGAGCATAAAAGCAATGTAAAATTAATATTTAATCATCATTACCTGGAACATTTGTTTTTTTATGGATAAAATTAATTAACAATTTTGCACCGTACCGAAACTAGCTCTTGAGATACTTCTAGGGTCTTACTCCCGTTTACATACTGGTGGAGATAAAGGCCAGTATCGGTATGTAGACATACTGGTATTGCATGATACAATGATTGTAGAAGATGGCCTATACCCTCTAGTATTTCGAGAGCCAATTTCTGTCTGTGCCTTGGGATATGTGTGCTGTACCGCCGCTGCGTAATTTCTTTCACGTACATTTTTTCGACATGAATGGCTGAGGTCAAGATTACGACTTCTTAATCAGGGCCCTGCCATGAACCCACCTGTCGATGGCTCCAAAATCCATACGGAAATCTGTGCCTCAAACCTTTAATTGAACCGATTTGCACTCTGGGCAGATTGCTGTAGTTTTCTAAACAGACATTTTTGCTTTTTGGAGCGATAAATTCATTGGCGATTAATATTTTCTTTGACAGATAAGCTGCACTGAAGACTTTTCGTGTGTGTAGATTTATTTTATACTTATATCTGATTTCAGGAATAGTCTTACGCACTAGAGGATAACAATAAAGTTACTCTCATCTGGATACTAAGTTATCCTCAACAGCAATATGTGTTCAGGATAACGAGGCCGCCGATGTCCTTACCAAGGTTGAGCTGGTCAAACTCTAGTGGGTCAAAACCTACAGTTAGCGTAACATATCGTGGGAAACCAGTTCCAGGAATATCTACAGACTTGAGATAAATTCGTGAGCACATGTAAGAATATGTTACCCAACCAGGATTTTGTCAAAGCTAACTGTCGACTTCGATCCTTACAAACCATGCCCGATTGAGAAAGCACCTCCATAGAATGGACCTCATTCGACCTTTAGTATTACTTCACTCCATTCGTTTCGAAACGTTTCAATCAATTGTGGATGTATTTGTTGTTTCATCTTCCCTTTTTTGACGTTCTGAGCCCGCTTTTCTTATGAAATTATTTATCTCCATCTACTTACCATTTAAATTAGTTTGTAATTACCAACATAATGCCTGTCCATTTGTATCGAATAAGTACATGATTTGTGAAAAAGTAAATGATAAACAATTACCATGATTTGTACCTTCCTTTAGAACAATTTATAAGTAATTTAGTAACTTTAGTCAAATTTTCTCTTCAGTCTATCGGGCGACATTAATTCGGCAACATTATATGTTATCACAAGTTCTGGCGTTAGCGGAGATTAACCGGCTCTAGTCTTGATAGGAACGTTGGTCACTTCTTTATCATCAATGCCACTTCGACCCTGTGCACGGATGAAAGTAATGGTATTGTTGCTATTCAGTGCACATCAAATTTAGGAGAAATGTTTCTTGCCTCAAAAGCTTATAATACAGTTCAACACCCATATCAATGGCAAATATTTCTACTTAGAAACTATCACAAATCTGCCTAAACATTAAATTGAAAGTATATAAGCACCAGCTCATAAATTTAGCAGATATTGCAAATAGGTATAGCTGGAAGACTTTACCAATATCAATGATATAATATGCAGAGATTAAGAACGCGTTTCTAAAGAAATAGAAAAGAAAATAATATCCCTTAAAACAACAAAACATTACATTAGGTGTCTGTTCTAGTAGTAATGTTAGGTGTGAGCAATCAATTCGTTTCAGGGTACCATCAATTAAGAAAACGGCATTCACCACCACTACCGATCTACCACTAGCCTTAGCACTCCACCAAACTGAAGTGAATCTTCAGTTTGGCGGCAGCTACGATCAAATATGATTGATTAGTGCTTAGCTGCGCGACTTCAAAATATGTGAGAAAATAGACGATATCGCAAAGTATGAGGTGCGCAGTATTATCTGCACGTTTTAAACGCACAAAAATGCGACCCACCGAGATTTATAGACAAATAATTAAGGTATACGGTAATATTATGAACGAAGCGTTAGTTGGAAGGTGGTTTATCATGTTTAATAACGAATGGAAGAATCTTCACGATGAAGATCGCTCAGCCCGTCTCTGTGTGGTGAGACGAACTTAAAACTAGGCTAGAAACAAAAGTCCAAGAAAATAGGCGTTTCAGAGAAAAGGTCGTCCTTTCTTTCCAAATGGCCCTCGTATATTATTTCGTCTCGTTATGCTCCACCTAATGTTTATATTGTATAATATATAATGCAAAAATTGTACTTTCGGTAGCACAGAAAACTTATATGTAGCATACGTGTAATGTGTATGGGGATCTATAACAACAAAATAAATTTAATCGACTATAGAATTGGTCCATGTACATAGCTTCCCGGCTATTATATTCCACCTATGATACGCTTATAACCGTATACAAACTAGGACCATTATATTCTAAGCGATTACAAGCTTTCAAACTCTCAACAAAGCACAATGCTTTTCAGTTCTTCCCTGGAACGTACATACGTGGACTTATGCCGATAGCGCGCTTGTGGTCGTCGTTATACGCTCCGAACGGATCCCGGGATAATTTTGCGTACAACGCCGGTATATGGAAATAAAATAGGCGATCGCGAACAATAGTAGTAGTAGAGTTGACCATCCAGTGACGTCGAGTGACAATTCAAGTAGATCTCATAAATTCCGTCTCATAAGGAATGATTCCTGTTAAGGCCACAACGGCATCGCATCGCAAATTGCGCAAGAAGTCAAAGTCATCGACCGATTCAGAACACGCAATTCTCGTTCACATAAAACGTACGTAATTTACGAACTCACACGCTGAGAAAGTATTTTTACGGTAAGCTTATCTAAAGGAAACTACCACTGATATATGCATGATATACATATATTCAAAAAGCAACAATTCCAAACTTTCTTCGTGTTCGCGATTGATCTTCGCAGTCATATTTGCGTCACTGTTTGCAACCATACATTAATGCACTACTAACAAAAAAAAATTGCTGCTGTTCGCTGGACAAACATTAATAGAAGATAATGTATAATAAAAACAGCAAAGCCCTTACTGTCGAGCACTGTGTAGTTTCTAATCAAACGGGTTGGGCCTTTCTTACTTTACCCACAAGGGAATAATGGCAACCCAAAAATTTAGATTTCAACTAAACTCTAGAAGTTAAAGAGTACCTTTGTATGAGAACAACACAATATTATTTACCGCCTGGTTCGCTTTCGAAGTACAGACCCTTCGTAATATTTGTATGATTTTAACATTTTTGTAAATATTTCCGAAACTTTCGTAGCATATAATTTAAAGTATATTACATAATCTGATACAAATCATTTTTTAAAAATATGTATAAGGGAGGACCGGTCACTCCATATCCCTCATTTTTGTTGTATATTTCTTTTATTTATCAAAAACAAAGTGGTTTTTACATAGAAAACGGTGGTTTATAACAATTTTAGGCAGTTACTAATAATAACTAGACATTGATGCCAAAAAAAACATGCCTCCATTTTTATGAAAACAGGCAACAATCAATCAAAGTTTTTGAAATGACTTGAAGTAAGCTTTACAAACGTCCAGGAAGAAATATACACGTTTACAAGACTAAACAATGATTGTGCAACTTGGGGTCTAAACGTATTCTAAATTCCTTTAATGCCAAAAACAATGGCGAAATTATAAACGTCCATGCGCACGCTTCTTCAGTATCATTTGAAACGGCTTTCCTATATATGCGTTACAATAACGGTCTATATTTATCTATATGTATATGTGTATTTTTAACTTGTTGATATCTACAATAAATATGTACAATTAATCGGTATAAGTCAGACCGTGGATTAGTTATAATCATTTCTTTTGAACGTCATTGAAATTGTCAATAATTTCCATTGTTTTATATATGAATTTGTTATGCATCGTAATTTTCTACGTGTCATCAACTTCATTTTTTACAAGGGATGTCTTTTAAGTTTTACATATTTGGGACATAGTGGGCGTCACTAGTTAAATGTCAGTATTAAAAATTAACTCCAATCTTTAGTTAACCTACATCCAAAGTTTCAGTGCGATACATGTAGTATGGTAACTACTCTCAAATTGACAAGTTGGTTCAAAAATAGAATTAAAACGCGAAAATTTTCAGGTAATAATTTTGTTGTAACTTTCGAAGACAATTATCTTAACAAGAATGCCTCGAGTTGGTTTGTATTGTTGGCAATGAAGTACCACATCACTCAACATTTTTTCGTTGGTGTGAATTCAGACGTGAACGGATTAGTTTTAGCGACGATTCAAGGGCACGTGCACCAGAACAGCAATCACCCAGGAAAACGTCGATGTTGTACGCAAGCTCGTCAACGAAAATCAACTTGTGACATATTGCGAGATTGTTGCATCATTGGGGTTTTCGAAGACCTCAATTTTCTTTCACAAACGCGGCATAACCCCCACATAATATTCGCCAGTAACATTCTGATCTTGTGGAATAAATTCCCGATGTAGAATACCTTTACAGTCGTAAGAATAAATCAACATTGACTTCTCTCGTCATTCCTGGAAACATAATTTTGCCGATTTTGGAAACCTTAAGGACTTTCACGTGGCGCTTTGGCGCTTTGTTTGAGGGTCACAATTTCACCTGGTTCTTTAAACAAGGTCCTTGCAATGTTCAACGCGAGCAACTCTTTGGTCCTCAGTTAAGGCATGAGAAACAAATCGAGCAGAGAGTTTCCATTCAATCCATCAAATCTTTCGTCAAAATCTCGTGAATCATGTCTTTGGTTGTATCTAATTCCCCCATTATCCATTTCACACTAGAATTTGCATCGTATGCTATAATTTCACGCACTTTTTCGACCAGCTCATTGCGACTTTTGTTTCTTGGACGGCCTAACCTTGGCTCATCTTCCAAAGCGACCCTTTTGAAATCGCTTATACCACTCGAACAAACGCGTACGAGATAAACAATCATCGCCACACACTTTTTCCTTAATTCAAATGTTTCTGTAAAACTTTTAACAAGGTTGAAATAAAATTTAATATTAGCTTGTTGTTGTATCATATGTTTGTAGCGAACCGATAAAAAATACTGACACTTTAAGCACTATAACCTAACTACCACTTGGTGAATTTTAATGCTCGTACTCTCATTTTGTAGAGGAGATATACAGCTTTCAGATTGTATATTGTTTCAACGAAAGGCGTTAGTAACTTTGTGTAAATTTAAAAAGCTCCGTTATTTTTGCGATATATTGTGCATGTATTAACTAACGTAGAGATAAAATGGCTAAAATAGAGATCTGCTTGGGTGTGTTATTATGCGTTCATGGTGTTAATCATAATGTTTAAACAAATGTTATAGAAAATTTCTAGTTGATATTTTAACTAAAATCTTGAAACGTTGCTGCTCACTCCGTCAATATTGTATATGAATACCATCGGAAGGCCTACTAAGTCGACATATTTCAAGCAGTACATTACCAAATTTATTATTTATGATGCGCTGAAAACTAAAAGCGAAGAAAAAACGAATTACACCAAGTGTAACATCAAGTCGTTAATGTTTAAAATCTTGGTCTCCCCCCTAAAATTTTATAGTGTTTTCGACGCTTGATAGACGTTTCGAGGCACGTACTGAAAACCGTGAAAAATTAATTTAAGTCATCGGTGCGAGTTTAAAATTTAAGGAACGGGCTGTTTTATGACAAGAGGGAAATTTAGTTAACTGACTGTTGCAAGTTTATTGTACGTTTTAACCGTATTGACATTTATTAAAGTGTTAGGCTTTTCTTCACGAATACCTGCGTACAGTCTCGACAGTTTATTACTGGTTCTGCGTGCTCTTTAATGGCCTTTACGCGACGGCGTACACATTGTAAAAACGCCTTCGGCAAGACAGATGCGCACACACAGACACGGCATGAATTTTAAAAGCCAATATCATTTTATTGAGTTATTGAATAAGGAACAACATCAATAACTAAATCCTGTTTTGAGTTATTAACATCCACTAATGGTCTAGTTAGTACGATTCTGATCGATAATTGCCTTCTTCGGTGACTAGTGTTTCCGGAATTCTTGCAATGCATCATAATCGTAGATACGTGAAGAACTCTCTGTATTTTGCTGCGTTTATTTATATTATTATGAGATGATAGTGCACCTGTTAATCTTGGATCCTGTTTAATTCAGGAAGAAGTCTCTGAATAAACATCAAAGAGCGATATTGCTTGTACACACATAAATTACACAACTATTTCAGGAGATAAATATAAACTTAGGGATACACATTGTACAAGAGAGAATGTCAACAATTTCGTAAGTATCTGCAATGCACCCCCTACAATAACGCATGCGGTAACTGAACGGTGGTAAATGTGAGACACATTAACAAAGTTGAACTGTTTGGTACCTTCTACATCCGGCCCTAAAGTTTTTCTTGTGCAGCTTCACCAATGCCATAATTTAAATTAGCCAAGGATTTTAAGTGGATAATTGCAGTCCTCAACGTATTTTACCTGCGTTTCGAACCAATAAGCAAGGTTTTTACAATACAACCTTTCTTTCCTCCTTGTACATACTCAAACTAAAAGTCAAGAGAGTTATAAATGAAAACAAGGTACTGGTAATAATTATAAATCTTGTTAAACGGTAAATTCTAAAATGTGACGTGTCCTTCTTATTCAGGTTTCGAATGGCATAAAAAAGTCTTGTACTTCCTGCCTTGCTAAATATAAAAAGAGGGAGCTATTGGCATATAATGATAAGGGACAATTTCCGTTGATCCTTTGCGGTTTTCTAAAATTTTAGATATATATTTCAATATAATCTTTTAATATTTAGGTTTAAGAAAATAACAGTACTTCAACATAAGGTTTGTTGTAGGAGGCATTCATGTTGGTCTAACTAGTTTCATATTGATTGGCAATTAGAATAATTTTTGATTTTAATTTTAAAAGTACCTATGACTTTGAAACATGTAGGCAACAAAATTGAAAGTGCTAACAAGTTATCATTGTACAATATATTCATTTATAGCAGTTTTAATATTTTGGCACTATTTTCTTTTTGATTTTGCGTAATGTTCATATTTCTTATTCTCTCATATATATATATATATATAAATGGCCCCACGTTGGCGCCAATTCTGTGGTAGAAAATCTCAGGCTCGTTAAAATTTTTAACTGGATTATGTGAATTAAAATTTCGACTTATTTGTTTTAAAATTAAGTGAAAACGTTTTCTAAATTAAAATACCAAATGTAAAGTTGGAAAAAACAAATATATTAACAAATAAAAAAAAGTATCTATATAAACAGCTTTTTTACAAAAGAAAATGTTTTTACAGAAAACCTAAGGCAATCCTTGACTGGCTAAACCTGAAATATTCCAATTAATTTACGAAACTAAATATGAGATCGAATTTTGAAAAAATTAAAAAGATTCGACGTCTATAATCTTTGAAATCGTACTCACTGGCTCGGCTTTGGGATAGCCTGGCCTTCGGCTTTCAACGAACTTCCGGAACTTCCAAATTTTGTATGTGGTATCAGCTGATACACTTTATTATTGGATATAATACTAAGATATTTATAATTTTACGGAGTTATAAGAGAAAAATAACGACTTATTCTTTCTTAGGAGAAAAGATGCCAACATCTCTCACTTTTGTTCCCGATCTTCACCTGTCTGTTCTTCTTTTATTTTATATCCATGGCAACGCATTGGTTCGCCTGTACGCCTGTATGGTAGGCCACTCAGTACACACCCACATACTCGATATGTGTGACATTATAAAGGAAATTGCTGCCAGTCGTGCCATCCTTTCGTCGGACGAGATATTTCGAAGATTATAAGTACAATTTCGGAATAATGCATAGTCATACAATGTAATTGAAATGTGTGAGTACTGTACATTAAACATCTTTTAAGGATGTAATTTTGAAAAATTTATTTACATAACAAATATGTTTACGAAAAGTGATATATAAGATAAGTGTTGTTGAAGGGATTCTTTTTTTTAACAACAAAAATTGTGAATAATTAGTTATTAAAGGATACCCAAAGTAGATATATGTAAAACTTTTAAAGGAAACCTGTACAGATTGAATATCTGTGTTTAAAATTTCATAAAGAGGGAGTACTGATGGTACTTCGCCTCCAACTTCTAACATCAACCAGAATAAAAATTAACGGCGTGCACCAAACAGTGACGAAAAATATATCTGCAATAGGTGAACTAGTAAAATTATAGAAGAAATTTATTGGTAAATAAAGGACAACAATTTATATCATTACAAAATGTATATATAGTGTATTATATATTATAAACAACCTGAATTGTTCAATAAGAACATAAGTTAACATATATATAAAATCTACTACGGATTCCCAATCATCCAGAGATTTCCGGAAACGGAACCAGTAAGGAGACTTCAACCAATATTTGTAACACTATTAGTGAACTGGAAGCAAAGGTCTTCAACTGAGAACTAATTCGATGTTGTATAATGCTCTCCCAGATTCTGGAGAGAGAAGAGTTCTTTGTTGTTTCAAATCCATCTTAATCTCTTAATCGATTTAAGCGCCAATATTTTAAGCAATATTTTACATATTTTAAAATTACTGGAAGCTTAATATACATTTGATTGACATGTTATTAGTCTAATAATACTACCGAAGAGAAACTTCAAGATACAATTCCATTGCGCATATCGTCTATTTTATCTTTTTTTTTTCTATGCGTCTAATTGCTGCTTGTATTTTTACGAGAAACTTAATGCCAATGTTTATAGTACTCCGTGATGAAGTCACAACTTTTTCGAAACTTCAGTAGCAACTTTGTTTATATTTAAAATTAAATTAAATTAAAAATTTTTTGAGATCATCCGCTGTATGAACATATATTCAGTCAGTTATTTAATATCATCAATAGCACGGCGTTGTTAATGAATAATGACTAATCAATCATTACCACTTTTGTTTAATATGCCAGCGAGGTGCTAAAAAGCTAAGGTTAGGTTGATATTGTTTATACAGACCGTACCACGACCATAACTCGCATTAATAATGGGGTACTTTTCGAGAAAAACTGCCTCACTTTAGTGTTCTTTAGTAATTTATACTCTTTCTTGCATTCTACTTGAGGTAGCGTCAACTTTTCGTAATGTATAATGGTAGTGTCTCTATTGCCAGTAATATTAATTCTGGTATATCTCAAGGGTTAAATCTTGGGCATTCACCCTTCCTAGCCTTTATTAACGATTTGGTGCAGGAAATCGATTATCGAAGTTTCACATTTGCTGATGCTGTCAAACTTCTATTCCATAAATATCCCGAAAGATTGCATTAAACTTCAGCCAAATCTGCTCCTCGTATTTTACTGGTGTGCCAGTAGTACCAGAGTAGGCTTAATATATTGAAAAGCTATGGTGTTACCTGCACAAGGAAAAAGGCTAATTTTATTTAATTATGCAGTTGGCATGCAGAATACATGTTATTTCGTGATTTAGTTCTATACTGACAGAATTTCAGGAACCTATACAAGATACCACTTCTGCAGCCACGACGGTCACCAAGTCTCTCATCAACTTGTCTACTTTGAAGATTCTTTATTTTCCATTAATTCGTTCCAGGTTGGAATATGCCGCACTAGTTTGGAATGCATATTACAACACCTACAGAAATATAACTGAGGGTGGACAGCGAAGATTTCTAAAATATCTACGGTGTAGAGAACATAATATTTACCCTTAAAGTAATTTTTAAATTTATGCACAATATACCAATTATCGAAAAAACAATAACATACTCACACAACAGGTTTGCTTATGCTTGAATTTTGACTCAGTTGTGAAGTGCAGTCGTATATCCAGCACAAATTCGGGTACCTCCGGGTATCGCTTCTATAAATCTAAAATGGCACGGATCAGGTATACTGTTGAATCCGTGCAGAGTTATAGTTCAGGCGATTACAAAGCAACATTTACCAGGTGTATACATAAGCTTTTTCCAGTTTTTTACTAAAAAAATATGTAACCTTCAAGGGAAATTATTTTTTTTATTCAAAATGTTCATCGACCATCGGCCTCTACACATTTCACCCATCTCTAAGGTGATTGGATACCACTCCAGAAAAACCGCTTGCCTTTTGCGGCAAACCATTCGTGAGGCTATTTTCCAACGTCTTCGAAATTGCCGAAGTGCTGCTCTGCGAGCGCATGTTCCATTGATGCGGAGAACTGATAGTCAAATGGATCCAGGTCTGAGGAGTACGGCAGATGCAGAAGGATGTCCCATTCAAGCGAGGTCTTTCACTAGTTTTGCTGTGTGAGACGGCGCATCGTCATGTAACAAAATCACTTTGGCATGTCTTGCGGCCCACTCCGGTGGTCATTCGATTAACGCGTGGTCCAAATTAATCATTTTTTAGCGATAGCGTTGTGTATTAACGGTTTCGCCGGGCTTCAAGAGTTCATAATACACAACATCGCTCTGGACCCACCACACAGAGCATAGTGTTCTTGCCGAAGCGATTTAGCCTTGGTGTTGAAGAACCGTCTTCGCCAGGTAAAAACTACGATTTTTTCCCTTCGGGTTTCCAAAATAAATCCATTTTTCGTGATCCGTTACAATTCGATACAAAAATGATTTCCTTTCTGATGTTGGAGCACCATTTCGCAGGCGACTTTTCGGTTTTCTATTTAACGTTCATTCAAATAGTGTGGGACCCATTTAGCGTGTTCATTGATCTTCCCCATTCCTCGTAAACGTCTGCTGATTGTATCATGTGATACATGTAATGCGTCTGCTAATTGGGATTAAGTTTGAGTTGGGTCATCATCGAATAACTCCTGCAATTGCTCGTCTTCGCATTTTTGTGGTCTACCAAAGCGCTCACTGCCTTTCACATTGAAATCACCACTTTTAAATTGTCAAAACCATGTTTCACATGTTCCAATTGATGGAGTGTGTTCGCCATATATTTCTATCAGCAAACGATGACTTTCAACAGCATTTTTCTTTTGAATAAATAAGAAAAGTAGTGCGTGCCTCAAATGTTCATTTTCTTAGATAACTTTCTAAAAATGTTTTATTGATTTTGTGATCGAAAATATAACTTTTAACTGCGTAAAAGTCAGGCAATATATCTAATAAAGGTATTTTAAGTCTTCAGATGAGTATTCACTTGTTTTTTTAATTATAATTCGATCTAATCTATCTTTTTTGGCGACAGCTATACATAGCAAAATATTTATTAAGCGGCTATGATCGTCACTACGTGCTTCCGCAAACGAATGATAATGTACTAAACTCCACACATCATTGGTGGGCGCTTTGAACATAATTAAATTAATAAAGGCATTACCGGCCGCAATTGTTATTGGCGAGAAGTACTGATTTATCGCCAATTACCTACGTCCTCCTCAATCGTAATATTAATTCAATATAACCGTAGGAAGAACATCGCCGAGACAAAACCGCACAACCAACCGCATTTAAATATGCTTACGTCTGCATTGTGCACGCAAACGGTTGATTTACTGCACGTCGATAAATACAGATAATTACGCCGTGTTATACATAAGATTATCCTACTCAGATGTTAGGGCTGAACGTCTATTGTGTCAAATGTCATTTATGTACTAGCTGTGGGGACTATTGGCCTCAGGGATAAGCCTCGATTCTTGGAACTTGTTACCAACGACGGGATGAGAAACGTCAGATTCACTCGGTTTGTAGAAAGTTGCAGCAATCAATTTACTGAACTAAGTTCCTTAAAGCGTGACTCTTCCTAGTTGGGATATTTCGCTACACAGACTTACGTATTTCTCAAATTTTTGATTATTCAGTAAATTAATCTACATGAGATATCGGAAAACAATTTTAATACTATAAGAAGAATCAAGTTATAAATGATGTAAACGTTAATACGAATTTTCCTTTAAATGGTATGGTTACGTTCTATTTGATATTTTTCTTAAAGATAAAAAAAAATTAGATAATAGTAATTTCAGCGCAGACATAGTTGACGCATCTCAAACAGAAAGTAAAATGTATTAAGTCTATATTTTCACACTACAGATAATGGATCCTTGGTAGATGCATGATATTTTCCACTGAATATTTAAAATTTAACAAATTGTACGGTCTGACATCTGACTAAAGCATTAAATATCTAAAATCTAAAACTCAGAATTAGAAACTCTATTAATGTTTACCATTTCAAAAAAGGATAAAATTATTTCAATGCATAAGATTTTAATTTCTTTCAAATTTATTTCGTATACTCAAATTAGTGTAAAAATTACATTATACATATATAGCAATCTTAATATTTTCTTCCTTATGCTAATGTTTGAAATAATGTGAAACTGAACCACATGCTTCAGCTTCACGTCAACTTAGCTAGCCAAGTAATAAGACGATAAATTTTTAACACTCTATATCCTAAAACTTTTGTGATGGACACATTCTGATTAATAGGATTGATTGATTAGTAATTTATGTTATCCAGTAAATATTGATTGAAATTACCAAGAAAATGTATTTGGTCGTAATATGTTCTCGTATGACTTCATGAAATATTATCAACAAACTTTTTAGTAAATCTACATAGAAAAAAGTTGGTATTAGGGAATCCACCAGACAATCCATCAGGAGCAAGTTAAAGTGACGCCAACTTCCATTTTCACCTGAGCTATTTGCTTGGATTTTAGGGAAAAAAGCACGTATATTTAAGTATTCAAAAGAGAAGTCTAAAGTTTAAATTACGAGGGCAGAAGACCCAGAAGGTGACTGCGCCCACTATAATATCTGTCACTTGCAACGTCATTACGCCATTTTCAGCTGAGTGGCAGGCACATAAACATGGCCTCTAGAATTGATTCTCCCGCCAAGTGCTAGTTGCGTAGTGTAATTCGATTCCCTCAAGCAGAAGGGAATAGTGCAGCTGAAATTCATCGAAACATGAGCAGAGTTGACAAAATGGTTCGAGAAAAAAGGGTTCACCATCTCTTTCGTGAACTGAAAAAGTGCCTGGAAGGGCAGAGCTTCCACAGTACAGAGGAACTTCAAATCAACTTCATGGACAATTTCGACTCACTGACGACAACATTCTATTCAGAGGGGATTGGAGAGCTCGTCCATAGATATGATAAGTGCATCAATCTTGACGGTGATTACGTAGAAAAGTTACCATGTATATAACTTTTGGTTATTTACATTTGTTCTGTTTTTATGAGAAGTTGGAGGTTGAAAGAAAAACAACCCTCGTGTATTCTTCCAATATTCGTAAGCAGAATGTATTACCGAAATGTAGAGCAGCTAGAATATTAAGCAACAAGATAATATACCTATACCTTAATGCCAAACAACTTGAAGGTGTTTTAACTAAACCTTCAACCAAAAAAATCTGCAATATTCCAAAATAATATCATTGTGATTTAAAATCTTACTTACTATAAGAGGTTTGGTATAAATTTAGATTGGGGAAGTTTCCGGTGATCATGGTAACCAAAATTAACCAATAGCATAAAAAATTATATAGAAGAATTCTGCAATATAGAAGCTGTTCTATGTGAAATACTAAATTCGATAATGTTTTCGGCAAAACAGTTGCGAAAAGTTGGTAAGTGAATGTTAAACTTGCAAATATAGTTTAGGTAGTACATCTTAAATTTTTATGAAATAGTTCTATAGGTAAAAGAATAAACCGCTGTACCTAGGATGTGTATTGTGTTCCTTGATAAATAAATTGTCAAATTGATCAAAATTCGAAATATGTAGGCAGTACTATATAAAAGAAGGATGTTATTGACTACCGAGTTTTGTTTACTTTGGATGTTTATCTATTTATCTTCTTGAATATCCTGTACATATCGTACTCCATATACTGACTACTTACCACAGAATTAAGTTTCTAATCACCGCAACAATGAAACATAAGGTAATTTGTAAGCACTTACAAAACAAGTTTATTTTACATATCTTTCTCCAAAACTACGCTTTAGACCCAATAATTACTACGCACATTCATGTAGAACAGTAAAACAAGTAGAAATTAATTTTTCTGTATTATTATTAAAACAAATAAATTTAATGCAGATTTCATGATATTTAGCAATGTCACCGGTTTTACTTCATTGCCGACATGGTATGCTAGAAAAATGTTTGTATTAATATTAGAACGCAGTAAATACGTTACCTGTATTATACAATAAGCCAAACTAAACTGATTTATGGATTTATGAAGCGTAGTACTTACCCCCATACACATAGAAATGGATATAAGTAGTACATGCAATTATTCCAAAACATATTTATCCCATCAAATCGAGTTGATTATAATACAGAATATTGGGTAGTAATCTACACAAGGGAATTAAAGGTACTGCATTTATTTTAATAAGATTCCTTAATTTGATTTTCTAAATTATTTCTATTAATTTAGTGGCTAATTGTATGATAATTGATTATAAGCTGTTGTTGATGAAAGTCCGCAGAATTGCATTTTGTTTTAATGCAATAAATTAGATTATCCACTTACCACACCGTAAGAGTTGTGCCATGTTAAACTAAGCGCCATCAGTCAAGATTCAGTTATAGAGTAATTAACCTAAAACTTGAAGGTGTACATCGGTAACTGTTAAATATTTTTGCTAACAGAACATGTCCGTACCGGATATTCGTCGTATAAAGCTTTTATCATGTATTATATGTACATAATGTAACTTAGCAATCAACCTGCATCTCTGTGTACGTAACTGGTATAGTTCCTCTATACCGTCTACGGACAATGCTTTAATACCAGTTTGCTCGTACTTCCTATCTCATGTTTCTTTTTTATTCTTAGTCCCCAGAATGCAACATGCATGCTGACTAATTTAACTGACGCACAATAGCAACAAAGAAGCGATAGGTAAATGTAAGCGGATATTTTACAGATAATCCTGGAATTTATCGATTATTAAATGAAATGTACGCAGCGTGCACATAAATAAACAGCGATTATGTTAATGACCGGTAACTTTAAACACGAGACTCTCGGGTGTATTTATTCTGTTACTGGCTAGATATCGTGGTAGATATCTCGCATGATTAACTGATTTATTGAGGAGATATTTTATCCACGAAGATTATTATTATAATTACTATGTTCTCTTATCAACAATCTTACTTAAATTTATTCTTCCTTATACATACATCAGATATATTGATTTATTTGTTGGTATTGAAAAATATACTTGAAAATGTGTACCACATACGATCATCAATCTATAATTTATAAGACATAATCACTTTCAAGTTTATGTTTTTGTCGAAGATATACATCTACTCTATACCTTAAAAAGCATTAGCAAAAAAATCCAATAGCAGAATTTGCAAAACTACCATTAACATCTAATCTGGTCAATTATCGCTTGATTGGATACCAGTTAAAAAGGAACCCCATACTTTCATGCCAACAATATCAATATACCTATAATGTTTCGCAAAATAACTTCATCAACTCCGCACCTATATCGCTGATCTAATCTGGGAGGTTAATGTATATAGTTTACGCGTACCACATTCATAATGATACAGGTAATGGCTTAATATTGCCTCTTTCTCTCGTTTGCTGTATGTCCACCATTTTAATTTGATTTTGCAATATGAAAAGACGGCATTTCTCCTCTAAACAATCTATAAAATGAAATTTGTTTTCATAAAAGTGTAGAGTAGTAATAAAAGTAATGCCAAAAAGAAAACGCTTCTTGGAAATGAAATTTAGTTTCCGAAGCGTTAAGTAGGGTTTTATAGATTTCTTAGCTATACGATTTATTTTACTTAAAGCAGGTATTTTATGTTAATAAATATTAGTTACTTCTTTGAAGCATAAAGTACAATTTCTCCTCTTTTCAACAAATCAGCTGAGTTTCGCTTTTGTAGATTAAGGGCGCTTTATTGCTTAGGGCGATGGAATGAAATACAGATAGCTTGTAACACTGATGAGCAGTCAACTACACACTTAAAAAAGGATAGTGTTTCTTATAGCGTCCCTGTATATATGCAAACTTTGCGAATTAATTCTTTAAATTAGATAAAATTAAAACAAGACAGGTGGCTATATACTGTAAAAACTAGTAATGTATCTTAAAACAAGTCTTCTTGATGAGTACAGAAGTGCACTGACTTTGATCTACAACAATTTGTCAAAGCTAAGGTTTGTCTATGTCTTCTTTACACCGACATACAAGTAGGTTAAATTACAAATCCAGCAACTAAAGAACTCTTATAAATTTGTAATAAACGAACTGCTTCCGGAATTGGACTATGTAATGATAAGGTATAAGAGAAAATGAAATAAGTGTAAGAAGAGGAACACTACTATTACTGACTTTGGCCGTGGAAGCCTACGTATTTACTACTAAATTTTTCAGTTGTCTGCGATTCAGTGCTTCAGAATAAATTTAATTACAAGTTCTATATGTCATTAGGACAGGATTACTTTTGTAAGAAAACATATTTGTTTTGTTTTTGATATTTTAGGCCATTTATACATTAATCTTCACCTTCATATGACTTTCCTTATCTTTTCACTTCGGTCTTCATTGAAGATGTTTCATCTTTTTTCAAATTTTAACCCTATACACACAAAAAATCACTGGGCAAGATGGGGCAAAGTTAGACATTTCTCAGAATTATTGAGCTTACTCTCAAAATTAGTTGAAACTTTTCTTTTTGCATACAAAGGCCACTCTCAGGAAATAGCTGTAACAAACACTTACATTTTATGAATAGCTGAAGTGGAAAAACTGTCACTTTTGGAAGTCACACCCGTACCAATACAAATATAATTAAGCATTGAGAACGGTATAATTACGCATCTGAAGCGAAGAATGCGTACAGTAGAAGACGTTAAAAGAATTCACTCGTACAACATGCATATTTTGGGTTAAGCGCAATGTATAATACACTAATTAGGTAGGAATTTAACTTTATGTGTTGACACAGAATAATAAAACAAATGAATATCACATTCAAAAACAGATTTACCTATACAATGCATTACTTTTCAAGTATTATAATACATATTCCTGAAATTGAGCAGGAAAGATATTACATTAAACAGAAGCCATAAAACGAATGTATAATGTGGTCGTATATCCTTCGTTAACTAGAAATTCTATTATGCTTTCGTACACCCGATTTGGTATTGAATACCAAGCTTTGTGAATAGTGGTCCACAAACAAAATTTCTATTTGGATTTGAATTTTATTATATCTGCCATAAGCTTACATTAGAACGAGTTAAATGCCGTTTTTTTCAATTTCTTTCTTATAAACTTGATGGTTAATATCCTCCTAGCGGAATTGATTACTATTCTTTACTGGAGCGTCATGGTATGCGTTTCCTTAAAGAACGCAGAGTGACTTACTGCTCTTCAATTTGTCTGAAAATTAGTTAATGGATTTATTGATTGCGGTGATTTATTATCTAAGTTGCACTTTCCTGTACCTCGCTTTTCGCCAAGATTCTGTTCTACGTTTGCACTACCTATTTTGCGAAAACTAATATTTTGCATGATGCCCCATATACAATATGTGTAACTTAGCAAAGAAGTATTATACGGGTATTTTTTGTAATCTAAATAAATTTTCAATAACTTAATTTTTTTTGACATAATTTACATCAACTTCATTTATAGTTACTTTTTAAGTTAGTTATTTTTAGGTCTTTAGATTCTAAGTTTTCTTTGTCAATGTTATGATTATTACTATTATTAAATCTGGCGGTTGCGCCGGTCATAATGAAGCATCACTTTCAACATGACCACTTTTGCTTTGGATAGTTGTCATACTGAAACATCCTATGCAAAGGCATATTTCATTCAATATGAGGTAGCATTGTGTCCCTCAATACAAACAACTGTATTGAGGGACAACTCTTTAATCATTGTATTTTTAATGAAATGTATAGATCCAGTACCACTCCAGGAAAAACAACTGCATTCTAATATTTCTCCACCTCCTGCTTCAGAGATTGTTTTTGGTGAAACGTTGCTTTGTTTTGGGGTCACCAAACTGTATGTTTATTATAATTTTTAAACGGCACAAACCTACTTTTGTCGCTAAATAATATCTTTCCTCTTCACCTTTCAGCTAAACTAAGATGACTTTGGGCGAACAGTGTTCGTTCGGGTAAATCCTTGGTTTTCATGTGTGGAACTTTTCGTGGCCTTTATAATTGCTGAACTTACGAATAGTCCGTAAATATTTCCTCCGATTTCTATCAAAATTTTCGACGCAGCCGTGAATGGATCTTTCTTTTTCGTTGCTTCACATGGTATTCTTAATGTTTCCTCTTTTTGTGCTTTAAATTTTAGAAGATTTTGAAAGGTATCTACCTTCAACAATACTTACAATGTGTCGAAATGAATTTCCTTCATTTTTTCAGTGCAACTATTATTTAACATATTTCTGAACAGTGCTTATTTCTAACCTTATTGCTTTGATGAAGGTTTATATTTACCTAAAAATCTATAGTTAATACATTATATGTATCAATTATAATATGTACGTAATATACACGTTAGCTGTAAAGAACTTTCTTACAGCAAGCTGATAACGACTATAAAGGGCAACTACTTTATTGATCATATATGATCTACATGTAGATGATTAACATGTTTGTTATATTTAAAACTTTAGGCACTAGAGCGATAATGTTAGATAAGTATTACTTTTAACTAACAAATGGCAATTTTATTATTGCATTAACTGCTGAACTTAGATTACATTCATCTTAACAATTGTGTGTTTATTTTATTGTCTGCGGCTGTATGTATTCCGTATTTTTATTAACCGTAACATTGTATTATAGTAACCCTCCACCAGGAAAATCTCAAAATAGGATCATTTATATGATATATAGAGGGTTACAATATTTCTTCTTTTTTTTCACGTTGCACATCAATATCAGTTTTACGCTTTCCCTACATTGATATGAATGACATCTATGTTACTTTGTTAAAGCCCAGTAGATTTACAATGTTTCACATACCCACCAGTATGTTGTAAAAATTCGTAATGGTATTAGTATTCTCTGTAATTTTTAGAATTTTAAAATATCTTCTCAAAAACATATTTCTGTTATGGAAACAGTATTTATAACTGCAAACGAAGTATTAAGTTCCTAATTAAAGGTAGGGTCCTATATTAAGAACGTGTTTTAAGCAGGTGCACTTAAAATGCGCAAATGTTAAAATGAAAAATAAAAGATCAAAACTTGATGATTAAATTGATACAGTATTATTTAAACCAACCCCGTAGATAGTTCAATCGAGTGATGTGGTGTATTCACACAACGCATATAAGTTTGCTTAAACTAACATCATAAATAGTTGGATCAGCGACATGTTCACTCAACAAACAATATTTTCCGATTACAAATTCTCCAGAGTTAACTGAATCACACTGACTTATTCAATCTTTTTCTAAATATTAAATTTAACATTCATGTACAACTAGAAAAGAAATTATAAAAATAAGGCTCTCTGCAACGATTTAATCATTCTTTTCAATTTCACTCTTCCTGCGTTGAAACAGTTTTAGCTCTTAAGAATGAAAGCTTTTCTCATTTCGAATATTCGCAAAACTTAACTACTTTCTGCTTAGTTAAATTTTACTTCCTGCGAACTGGTTTAACTTGTAAGGGGAAAGACCAACTAATTTTAAAAGTAACTCTTTAACACTTTTTATCTTATCACCACTCCGGTTTATCTTATTCGGTGAAATTTTTTTGCATGTAAAACAATTACAATATAGAGAAACTTCTTGCACCAATCATTACAGTAGAGTTTATTGGACTCTCTGAATCACCATCCACAATTAACGTGATGTCCTCCAAATTTACGTGTAGGTGGTAAATACTTCGAAAACTAATGTGCAATAAAATATAGGCGTCAACGAAACGTATATACTTTACCACATCATATTTCAGCTAAATTGCTAACCGTTGCTTCTATTTATGTCAGGTATGTCTACGAATACCAAAATTATTCTAAATAAGAACCGCGGAACTTAATACAGAATATCGGTGTTATTAACTTTAATTAACACCACAGTAAAAAAAATCCATGCGAATTAATCCTGTAATGGATGCGTAGGAAGGCAGTCAGACTGAAACCCACACTCGTTTAAAATTGAATTATAAAGCTTCCGATAATGATGACGCAACCCGTCTGACATTGGAAATTCATAAAGATTCGTACAAATACGGATAACTGTTTATTCGGTCTCCTACACAACCTCCTTTTTCTGACTCGTTTTTAATTAAATAGCATTCACCGAAATTAGCTTGTTTACGTACGAGATCTCTGCAGACTTACTGAATTGTTTGCGAAAGCCGCTGAAATAGCTACAAACAATTTTAATTCCCCTAAGGAATTTGCCTAAACATGGACCTCTACTAATTACACAGCATTAAATAAATTAATTAAGTGTTAATACAAGTACAACACTAATTTGTGGGGATAACAAGCAGCAACCGTGATTATTAAGCAAATACAAGTGGATGTATAAGTTGGATAAGAAATGAAGGTCATATACAGATGGTAAAGTTATATTTAAATGAAAAGGTTGTACAGTATTAATGATCCCACAAACAAGTAAAATACGTAAGTTTTAATTCCTTTTTCTGAAAGCATATTGTTAAAAAGTGGAACAATCTTATAAGTTTCTTGACAATTACTCAGAATTGTAATTTAAACCCTTTAGTTTTACTACAAGTTACATACGTTTCATGAAAGAACTAAAAGATGTTTTATATAATGAATAATAGAAAATAGTGTCTATGACACAAAGTAATTGTCGGTATAATAGCGCCCTTTTCGGTCAGCATCTAAAGGTTCAGCGCTTCGATTTGTACTGAAGAGTTGTAATTTTGAATATTGTCCAAAATGAAAACATGCTCTATCAGGGATAGAGGGTTGGAAGGTTATGGATCAATTGGAAAATGGAAGAACACAACAGATTGTTATTAAAGCGTAATGTTTAGACCTTGTAATAGTTTTTTTTTTGGAAACAAAGAAATGTTCAACGAAAACAAAAGCAAGATTGGGCAATATCAACAACAGCAGTATATGACCGATACCTGTCGCAGTCGGCATGTAAAAATTGCACTCTTAATGCAATCCACCTTCGCGAAATGAGTTTACGGCTGCCAGTGGAAGGCTAGTACGGTCACAAGCATGGATAACCGGCTATGTCTTATAATTGAAATGAATAAAATTAGGCTGAGTATATGGTACTTCTACATTTTATTGATGTGTGAACTTCCGCATAGGCTGTGACGTTTTCAATATGCTACATATTAGTGTGTAGGATGGAATTAAAATTATTGAAAAAGTTGCAAGCGGATGATGTAGATGACAAGTTGCAGCCGAATCTAGAATTACTTTAATTAATTAGAATTACTGCGTCAGTTATACAGTGCCTTTAACTAAATGTTCAGTTGTTACAGTAGCCTACGATTTTCATTGAAATTTGGGAACACTGTGGAACAGTAATGTTCTTCGAAAATCAAACTTAAACAACTATCATCTAACTGATTATAATTTAGTTGTCAGGTTAATTTTATTTATTACGAAACGTTTTAAATAAAAGACTTATTGTTTTTTTAATATACTAAGAAGTAATCTAATTGGTAGGACAAGTTTTCAATAAATTGACTACACTATGACAGTAGAAGCTTTACTTTCGAAAAACATTGCTGTTCCACAGTGTTTTCAAATTTGAATGAAAATCATTGGTTACTCTAAATGAAAATTGAATTGAAAGCAAGGTAGTTAGAAAATGACATCGGAAGGGCACAATTTTAAGAATAAAAGGGATTGGTCCAAAACGGGCATCTAATGTAGGTGTGGCACTAGTTAATGGAGTTCGATCGTCAAAGCAATTGGGGTAACCAACTTTCCTGATTTAATTCATACCGCAAGATGCCGTTTAAAAGATGTAGGTTTATGAAATTCATTTGCTGCTGAAATGAATTTATTAACTGAGCGACAGAAAGAAGAACGCTTAGGTTGTGCATTAGAATTTACCAGAAAATATGAACATTTTTGGAGTCGCGTCATCTTTACAGACGAAAAGGTATTTCAATCCACTCAGAATGGTAGAATTAGACTGTATAGACTTAGAAAGGCTAGATACTAGGAGCGTTATCTAAATCAAGTAAACGAGAATGGATGTTTTTCTACAAACATGTGGGGTGGATTTCTAGGTAAGGAGTTGGTGTTTTGTGGGATATTTACAATAGATTTAATAGTGTTATGCTTCTCTTTGTATCACAATTGTTTGAAGGCGGCAACCATATCTTCCAACGGGATAATTGTTTAGTGTACGATAGTTATATTGGTATTGAATGGTTTACTGAAAATAATATTCATGTTCCTAATTGGCCCACCAAAAACCCTAATGTGTGAGGATTTCTAATGAAAATCACTGCGAAACAACGAGTACGAGCCCAAAAGAAATTCGAACTGCTAGAAGTTGTGAAGAAAACCTGGGATGACATCTAAAATGAAAATATTAATCACTTACATACATATGTCTCTACCACGTAAACTGCAATTAGTAATTGAGGGACACGGGGCCATAAAATTGTAATTATATTACGAGAAAATTATAAGCTATAATGAATATATTATAACTTCAAAATTATCATTTAACGCTAAAAACAAAATGCCTAGTTTCTCACGTTCGCGATGGTGCAAATCCAAATGATAAGAAATTGTCTGCACAACTCTGGCATGTGTCCAAAAACCATTGGTTTATAACATTTTTACAGCAGGACATAAAAAAACCTATAAAAGGTAATGAGGATATTAATTGGGGTCATAATAAATACATTCAGCGACGAATCCAAATTGCAGTCAGGTAATAATGAATATATTCTGATTTGGTATAAACCCGGCACATTCGATAACCCACAATTAATCCGAGAAAGATTTCAATGTGAGAGTAGTGGTGTAATGGTATGGGCCGGGATAAATACTGGGGAAGAGAAAGGAGATACACTAACTTTGATCTTATAGATAGCGGAGGTCTCACTACCCAGAGATATCTGGCCGAGATTCCGTGGAAAACTATTAAAACATGTTACTTCACGGAATATGCTACTGAGAACGCTACAAGGACTATAAATTGCATGGAGGCATGGGACATAGTTCTCTAAGTTCCTAAAAGCTAGCAGAGTTACTCCCTGAAATTAGTTGAAACTTTTCCCGTTAGATACTATAGCAATTTCCAATCTGTAAAACTTAACTAGCATGTAGTTACAAATCCAAACCAAAAAAAAGTTTCACTTTTAGAAGTTAGAACTCTGGATTAATGTAGAAGCAGCGTAGTTCCGTATCAACGACGATGTAGGTTCATATTCAAAACAGCGCAGTTGATGTAATTAACCGCATTTTAACATTGTATTATAGTTAATTTTTCACCCCAAAAATCTTAAATGACGTCATTTGAGTGTTGATATTTGAAAGCCAAATGTTTCCGTTGCCTACATGACAACTTCAATCTTCTTTCATCTTATAATTTGCCATGTTGATCGAAATTAAATTCATATCGATTCATTGCACTCCACTTTAAATTATAAATAAGCGAAATTGACTTCTCCAAAATACTATATTTTAGCAATTCAACCTTAAATTCTGCCTAAAAAATAAACCGCGATGTATCAACCACTTTTTGAAACGTGAAGTACACATAGCTTCAACAATTTGGGAACAATAAATTTTTGCGAAAAATGACAAAATAAATCGAAAACGGATTTCACTAATGAATTTCCCTCGAACAATTTGGACAGCCTACACCATTTTTACGTACCCCATCGATCCCATATATCAACGCAATTAAGTACTCTTTGCGCTCTCAACAATGTAACTATTAAATTTCGTTTCCTCGTCTCTATCAATTCCAACCGCAACTTCATTTGAATAAAAACTAAGCGTTGTTACAATTACAAAACTCTCCGAGTAAGAATTTCTAGTGTAGTTAGCGCAAATCACTACCGAACTATGCGCACAATAATTATTTCATTCTGTTTGACATAGATGTTCACTCCCCATTCGATTTCGTTACAAGTACGTTATTTTAAACAAGTAGTTGATATTCATACACCCCCGTTAAACACAGTGTATTGATTCAAGAACTTGCTCGAAAGTAAACACATTTTGTGTAGCAATGTAGGAATGCGTAACTCAAACAAAACAGGTATATGGGGAAGACAGTTGGTGAGAGTTTGTAGAAATTAATACCCCTATCCAATACGTCTCCGCATTCAGCCGGTAGAGGGCGAGGGACACGGAAAGTGTAGGTAGATTATATTGTTTCCCAGAATTACGTTCTTATCCCGTTCTCCTTACTATTTTCACCGAACCGGCTGTCCACTTTAAAAATGTCTTAAATTACTTCCACAAGTTCTCACTCGACGACGGGCGGAACGATCCCGAGGCAAACTTTAAATCCTTAAAACTGCCCCGGCGGAAATTTTAAACTAATTTAGAGCATTACCGCTTGTTTTCGTTATGTCTTGAGACTGAGAAACGTACATACATTAAGTTGTTTGATTTTCTTCGGTTTGAATGCTTTATTTCTGATGAAAATCTTTAATTAATTAATACAAAGAAGCATGTATTTTCGAGATGCTTTCAAGTTTTGGCTGGAACTTTCTCGGCTAGAAATTAAGCTTCCTTAAGGATCTACTATTAGCATTAATTTTCTTGTTATTAGATTAGGAGAACTCGTTTTGATTTTTGATAAAAACGAAAAACACCGGTTTATTATAAGAATTTCGGAAACTAGCACAGACAGAGAGCCGATGAAATAGGGAAAGAATTACAGTTTCATGAGCTCAACTCCATGAGGCTTCCGCTTTTTTGGAGAAGATGCACAGCTAACTAGATATCTCGAAAAAAATAATTTTTTGCTACTATGTCCGGTGTTATAGCTCTTATTTACTATTGAGTTTAGAAAACAAGTGTAAAGGAGATAATTATATGTAATTATGTGATTAATAGGACAATGCAATCGAACCATTTACTTGAGCTACAATTTTTGAGGTGTGACAGACAAATTGTTTTTTTTTCTTCAAAAGAAACCAGAGTCATCCATGAATAAAGCAATTTTTCAACGATATAACACTAGACATATTTATATAAATACAAATGCAATTAATGAGGGATATGATTGAGTGTTGCCAAGTGTAATGCAGAATCGGTCGATTTCAACCGTGCAGACAACGGAAACAGTCACTGCACAAAGTACTGTTGTACGAGAATAACTGAAGAAGTATAGGTTCCATCCATGTAAATTATCGGTTACCCTGATGATTTCAATAAACGTATTGAATTTCAAATTTGAAGATGACTTCTTCGACTTCGCTTCAGGTTTTAGGCACCCATGTTTCATTTGATGACCCTACATTTCTTCTTCGTAAACATCTTGCACCCGTTTTACGTGTTCCTTCCACATATTTTTGTTTACCTTTATTCTCTCATTTATGTCGAAGATGTTTAGTTCTATTAGATTTTGTGCAACCTTTGACTCTTCTTAAAAATTTCTCTCTTACGTGTGTATTCTGCTTTCTTATTTTTTCGTTGTTGTCAATGTTTCACTCTCGTATAAAACCGTAAAATTTTATTTGTATATCCTTTCTTGTTTTACTTTTTAACGTCCTGCTGCTTCACAGATATCTGTGAATTTATTTAGTTTTTCGAGTATTTGTTTCGATCATAAGATACATCACAATCTATATACTTAAAGTGTTTCACCTGTTCCAATACACTACCGTTTATGACTAGTTTTGTCCTAATTAGATATTTACCCAAGAATGCCATGGTTTCTGTAGATTCCTCCATTGTATTCTCTGCCCTTTTTGAAACTGATCTGCCTTAAATTTAAGTCTTGTGAATGGAAGAAACACGATTTACAAACTATATGTTTAGTAGGCGAGGTGAGCATTTACGTATGTAAAAAAAATTGCAACGCGTTGGGCCGAGGAGACTCCAAGTTAAGTTTGGGTTTAGTGTTTGTGCAGTGTCATTAGATCAACAATTGTTGGCCTATATATTTTTGATGGTACATTATCCGATGGTTATCCTTACCTTACCTGCATGGTTATCCTTACCTTCATTTTCTCCAGAAGATTAAGGCGCCTTAAAAATTAATTTCCTGAAAGTACACTCATATACCTATTTATTGCATACACATCTTTCATTGTCCGAACTGCAACAAGCTAACCTTAGTACACCCGTGTCTTTACTGCATCGATGCCCACAATTACAATAAGAGGGTTGTCTTTTAAGTTTTACACATAGAGCTGGAATAAAATAATTGATAGCTTTTAAAGACTTTAATGTTCTTTCGAAATATTTTCCACACAGATTAGTACTCGGATCAGCTGCTCATCACTGCTCCTTCTGACGACTGGAATTTTTGATCACATGGTCCATTATTAATTTTGGAAAAGGTAAGGAAATCATTGAACTTAAGTCCGGACTGTATGGACAATGGTCTAACAATTTGACGTTTTATTGCGTTAAAAATTCAATTGCCTTGCGTAGTGTGCGAACTTGCGTTGTCTTGGTGGATGACTTGCGGCAAGAAATTGTTATATACTAATTAGCAGTAATAGTTCTTTGATCTTGTAGAGTAATTGTTGCTACATAAACCTACTTTCGAGGCAAATGTTGTAACCGCTTTTTTTTTGAGACACTAAACGGCTTTTGTTCACCTTAACGGCTTTTGTTCACCTTAGAACATCTTGAGTCGCATGAGTAAATCCAAGATTAATCGCACTGACGATGTTGTACATGTTTTTAGATTTTCGGGCGTCGTAGCGGTTTAGAGTTTTTTTTAAATACAATTCTTCCTGTGGCATCTTTTGAATCGAGGTCCTTGAAAACCCCAATGATGCCTCAATTTCGCGATATGTGACATGTCGATCTTCGTTGACGATCTTACTCACAGCATCAACGTTTTCCTGACTGACTGCTGTATATATGCACCTGCTCTTAGATCGTCGCTATGTCTAATTCGTCCACATTTGAATTCTTGATACCAACGAGAAATTGTTGAATGGTGTGGTGCTTCATTACTGAAAACAAAAGACAACTCGGCGAGGCATTTCTTTAATTCTTCGAAAATTATTAAAGTTAATGCGCAACTAACTTTGACAGTTCGATGTAGCTACAATACTACCCGTACCGCACTGAAAAATTGGATTTCGGTTAACTAAGTATGTTAATTTAATAATAAGTTTAATAGTAAGTTAATTTTCGTCCATCGTATGAATGGCAGAGTCATATCTGTTACCGATTTTGCTTAGTAAACTAAATAACGCCTCTAGAACCAGAAACAAGATAGTAAAAGAAACTACAAGGTCAAATATAACAAGGGCAAAATTAAGAGTAAGAGTAAAACCTGTTAAAAAGTATGACTACTCCAAATGTCGGGAATGTCGCAAATTTTTATGGATTAATGATTTAGCATATCGATAGTATTCAATATAAGCTGGCCCGTGACGCACTAATACTAATAACAATGTTTTTCAAATTCGTAGTGTTGAGTTATCCAACCTTTTCCGTCAGAAGTCGTGGTGTTCGTCTCTGCGGTCCACCTTATATTATTATTGGTATTGCAGAAAGCTTCTGGAGTACTTGGTAGTAAGTATAAAGTGGTATAAATAACACATTAACGGTATGAGAAAAAAGGGAGTTACTGCGAAAGAAATAAAAGTATGTACGTGTTGTAGTGAAAATGTCAAAGAAAATGTCTACTGTGAAGGTTCCCTTTTTAAAAAATTTGCAAAATCGTTTAGGTAACTTTTGAAAAAAATATTATTTAGGAGCGTGCAGAATATGTATATTGGCGATAATATATTTCTTTTTCATTCATTTTTTACAACTCTGCTTTAATCAGAAAACAATTTAAATCCGTGACTGGCGATTACTAAGCCTTACTAAGAATTCTGTCATTTTGTTTTAGATGTTTTGTATTGATAGTCTACTCACACATACTGTTGGGAAGTTCTATGAAATGAAGCTTTCCATCATATCGAAAAATGCCTAGAGAACAGTACCTAATATAATGCCAGGTAATATTATGTTATGTATTGCATCTTTCGATGTTTAAAGTTACACTGCAGTCGACTAACAGCTCAACTTCTTCTAGAGACGTTTCAATTCAATGTGGAGAACGATTTTAAAATGTACAATACGCAAACAGCAGAAGTTACGATAACACTTCAATTCCTTTATTAGTACTACAGTACGGACATATATGAATCTAAGTAAATAATATATCCTATACATGGAAAATATTATTTAAAGATATCGTTTGCAAGAAGGATTATCGTGAACTTGCCACTCGGTCACGTTTATCTTTGAACTATTTTTAATTAGCGTAATGTGAATATCCTCGACCGCTAATTTCTACTAGCACTGCTGCGGGGAGCGCCTAACATGGCAGAAGTCCATAAACTCATAAATCACCGCGCTGATATTGAAATGTTTATTGAATCGTTTCTCAGGGCGTACGGTAAGAAGAGCATACGTTTCAGCCACGTCAACCTTCAACTACTCCATCAGTCTATAAAAAACAGTCTAATTTTAAAGAATGTTGGCGCCGGTACTCCTTTCAAGGTCCACGTAGAATTTGTCTTGTAGTTCTTTCGCTAACGGCAATAAACTCAACGTGAAGCAATTCCATCTGGCTTTTTTACTTATTCGATTTCGATTAGTTAAAATGACAATGACAGCCGTAGCTATGCGGTCACGGTCAGGTAATTACGAAATGTTGAAAATTTAGCTGCAATTAAATATCCATTTATGTCGTTGACATTATTGCTTCGGGGGGTGATTAACGTTAGAATATAAACGATGTACAAAAACAAACCTTAAGTATGGGAAACCTCATACATTTGCTGCAATAAAATAATTACAGAAGCGAAATTAATTGCAATAGGTGTAAATTTTCAACTAGTAATCACACGGTTAAGAATCAAATCCACTAACACTTAATCTCAATTAAGTCAGCCACATCACTGGATAGCAATTTTCAAGCTTAATGCTTCTGATGTTAATTCCACTAATGGTTTTCCGATTTAACGAGTTTTAATAATTGTTTTTGTGTTATTACTCTACCCGATTAACTGCGAGTGAGGTGCGTCTTTTATGTTAGTCAAAAAAATATACATACGACGTAATTTGACATAATTTTCGTTAGTATGAACGCCTTTGATGACAATTTATTCTCTCTTATATTCGAAGAGCTACTACTTTTATTTGTGATTACCACATTGGTGGTGAAATTCTAAATCGTCTGGAATATGTTCAAAGATTATGAAAGAATTATGTCCGATCAAAAACTGACATTTACTTGGCATATTGAAAATATAATCTCCTCTTCTATTCCCGGGCTTTATTATAAAAGTATCAAATAATTTTTTGATTCCATTGTGCTATGCACGATCTAAGTCGGAGTAAGATTCACCAAATTGATATCCGATGTTTAAGATCTACTTGTCTACGACTGAAAAAGCTCAGTGGCGCTTCTTGAGATACTTTAGAAGCTGCGGTATCTATCCTAAACAAGGCTTCAGTACATAGTCAGAATACGCACCTATGCTTATTTTGTTTCTGTATTGATGTAATAGAGTGACTTCACACCTGTGGTCTATTCTATATATACACACATGAATATGTACGCATATTCAGGCTTCCTTAATTGATTACTGATTTAAATTTTAAGTGTTATCTATTAATTTAATATTTTATCCTACAATTGGCTGTACTTGATCTGTTGGGAAGATTATTGTTATTATTACTAATATTTTAGTTAAATATTTCAGATCAAGCTTTCAAAATTGCATAGTTACTATCTTTTCTTATTTTTAACAAATGTATTATAGATGTTTGCTTCGTTTGCTACATATTTGTGAAATTTTGGATATGCGGACCCTCTTGGATTCACTAAATCGTAGGTTTCATGGTTGTCGTTTCGAAAGTGTTTGCGGCTTCTAGGTTGACCGCTGCTTACTTTCCGTCTACAGTCTCAAGGGATGTATTCATAGTTGTTTCTTCTACAGTTGCTGTTCAGAGACTGAGAATAATAGCCCTAAAAAACTTCCTCAAATAAGAAAAGGAGTGAAGACCACGACCAACCCAGTCATACACCAATAGGAGTTGACTCCTTCTGATCATCTATGATGGCTAAAAGTAGACGCTTGCTTGTCACATAGGACGATTCTTTTTAAGTAAGTTCCGTTTATGATTACCGTTTCAAATTTCGCCCGAAAATGGGATAGAAGCTAAGGCTATTTGTATTAATATGTCTCAGTCCGTGGGTAACGCTTCAATGTTTAAGAAAATGCAACTATAAAATATCGTATGATCAAGAAGTCTTTGGATTGCGATAGTCATGTAATACAAAGCTATCTATAAAATTATTTGCTTCTATGGCTCCTAACTAATGATATTAGAATATAAACAAAAATGTTTTAGATTATAAGTATAAGTGTTTTATGCATTATTACTTAAGAGTTATCAGATAAAAGTCAAAAATAATAGAAATAAACAATGTCATACATAACCTGTTAATTCTGTGACTATCGAGATTCAAAGACTTCTCGATCATACTATACGATCACACACATTTCAAGGTCACCTTTGTATACGATTATATCTGAAGACTTAGAGTACAAAAAATGTATACCTGATAGGTTCTTAAACTGCTGACTGAAGCACACAAACAAAAAAAATGAGCAAGTCGTTTAAACTTTGTGGCCCATTACAACGAGGAAGGTGATAACTTATTAAGTCTTATCATCTCATGAGCTTGGATGTCTCATGTGGCCACGATAATTATCAATGGAGTACCGACACGTATCATCGCAAAGCAGTCGCCTTGCGATTATCACCGTTCTCGATATCTAGAGATCTTCTTAAGCAGGAAGCACCTCGATACGAAGGATTAAGTGGAAATGACCGTGAATATCTACCTGTCACCACATAAATGTTTTTGGAAAATGTATGCCGATGTCATTGTTAGCGCAAAACGGAGATCACTTCAGTAATAACCCTCGGAACAATGCCGTGAAATGTTGTGAAGGTTTTTCGTATCGTTGTCTTAGTTGCGAATGGACATAGTCATTGCTATTAGCATATCATGAAATTGCACATGGAAAGTAGTTCAACTTAAACATTGCTTTATAAAAGTAAGATAATAATTCCACAGAGGTTTATAGAAATGAGTTTTAGTTCACAGAGACTTGCCACTGAACCACACTTACAACTTTGCACATCTTGGGCTTACACGTTCAGAAACGAATTGAACCACTCAGAAACAAGGCCACGCATTTTTCATCGATAAGTCGCTTTTTTGTCTCCAATCGCTTGATGATCGAGAAATAGTGTGGAGAGTGAATAGTATACGAATTGCACCATCTCTAAGTATTTGTCTCTTCATAGGGATTTTATTGTAGTGTGGGCAAAAAGCGAAAACACGAACTCACCTCAGATTTGTACAAAATGATGCTTTGAATCCCTATAGGTGTGTGGAAGATATTCTTATTTGAAGAAGCGGTTCCATTTTGTCAATGTATTGGAAAGGGTTTGATTATAATCCACGTAATAATGAATGCCCAAATAAAGATTAAAAATTAGAATAAATTAAACATGCTTGGAATCAAATACAAAGAGTACTGTATTCGTGAACGTCTAATTATGGCGCAGATGCTTCAAAAATTACGACTGGTATTTTAAGGAGAATATGACACAATTCCTCAATGATTAGATCAATGCTGCGGTGTTAAATGACATTACTCAAGCTTGTGGTGAACACGTTATTGAAAAACATTAAGAGATTCGTTATTTTGTTAGTATTATTATTTTTTCTACAGTTCACACAAACATGTTTTCATAGTATTTTTTTGTTTTCTTGTACCTTTTCTGAAATAAATTTATCTAAATGCATAGTTAAATTCTCTTTTACTATGTTTTTGCCGGTTAGTGCAGTACTGAGGCTATAACTATAACTTGAGTTTGCTTTGGCTTTTAATAAAGAGAAAAAGAAGAGATTACGTATAATACTGCGTCAGTATAGTTGGAAATCTCTTATCAATGTATAACTTCGTAGAGTTATGTAGTCTGATATTTTTCTAATTAATCTCAAAACTCTATATTTTGAGATTACCTAACTTCATTCATACGTGATACTGTGCGGATTAACCACGAGTTCTAATTTTATGCACTATTCGCAGTAAATACATGTGTATAATGGATATTCTAATCTTGGAATACTAACAATCCCACTGCAAGTCTCTTGGACCCTTGTTCAGACGACGTAAGACACTGCTCAAGACTATTAAGTCAATAAACACCCTCCAAATTACAGTAGAAGTACGATAAACCAGAGTCAAGTCTTAGCAGCTTTAAAATTTTAAATCGGAAAATTAACGGATCGTCTGTGTTGAATTTAATATGATTCCGTGACGAACACTTCAGAAAAGATGGTCTTTATAATTTAATTACATCACTAAGCGAAACGCGGAACGAGAAAGAAGAACAGGACACAGAATAAAGACGAAAAGCGGATTTTTTTCCGAGAGCTCTCTTTGAATTCACCAAAGAGGGTTCTAAAGAAGTGTAGTGCTTTGTATGTGAGTCCGTGTAAAGACTCCGAAGCACATGAATACAGAGCGGAGCAAAAGTCCGAAAATGGTAGCGTATTAGCATCGGTTCGGGCTCATAAATATAAATAAACGCTACCTCGCTTATTACCAGTCTTAACCTACAACCTTTATCATGATGCTTCCAAATGAATATGAGGAATACGGAAGCAGTTACGGAATTGGAAGCGTCGAAAAATATATGCATCCTTTTACGGATGTCTTTGAGTTATACGAATATTTTCCTCGATATTTACATTAATCTACATTTCGATAAGGTTCTGAAGTAATATTAATTTATTCTCGGATCCACTACGTTCCGCCATTCAAGTAAAAAGAATAAGTGGTGTTTCTACAACCGCTGTGTAAGAATTAAGTACGAAAGTAAAATTTATCCAGCTAAATCTTTAGAAATCCTAGTGAGCTAATAAAGCAGTTTACAAAGGTATAGGAATAAATTAGACACACTCCAGACTTCCTATTCCTGTTCATTGCTTAAACTATTTTCAAAGTGATTACTATTCTAACTACTCAATCCACGAATTTGAGAATTCACACAGAAAAGAAAGAGAGATTCATCAAGGTAATTGCGAAACGAAAAGTGCCTTACTGAAACTAGATTAACTACTTCGCACTACCGATCTGAATCCAACTAAACATCGTTCTTGGAATAAGAACATTTTTACCTTACTAGCACCGTATTTCTACAAAGTCCATAAATATACGTAGGTTACCCAATACCTTGCGGAATTCGATTAAAAATACACAAGGAAACGTGCAAATAAAGTACGAATGTAATTTTCGTTATGTTTTGCAACATACTTTTGTAATCGACTTGGAAGTGTCAACCATAGATGTATGTATACAGTAGCTTCGATTGAAACTTAAAGAAAATAGACGAAAATCTAAACTGTGTATTAACATGTTGATGCTTGTTTTAAAGTGACCGTCGCCTTTCCAATATGCTCAGCAGTCAATATCTAAACGTTTACGGCTATGATTAGTAATGGAGATTTTCAATTTTAAAATGAATACGTTCCATGATCTGTTGTTGACAGAGGATTGGAAAGCTAGTTAACTGAAAAGTGAGAAAACACAGCGAAGTGTTGCTGAAGACCTAGGAATGGGCCAAAACGTAATTTCTGCTGTTTGGAATCACCTGTTGGTGACTGGACGTGTTTAGCGAAAGCAAGGCCACGGTTGCTCAATATCAATAATACCAAGAAATGATCGATGTTTGTCGCAACTGGCACCTAGAAATCGCACACATAATGTTGCGTCAAAGTAAGTTTGCTGATGCCGCTAGAAAACTTTAATTCACACAAACAATAAGAAATTGTTTGCATATGTTAAACTTTCAAATTTTCAACTTTGAAATGTACTGTAAGGCCGCTGATTTGTATCCCTCTTACTACAGAGCTTAAAAAGGCCTCTAGAATGTGGCCCAGTGAGGATATTAGGTGGGGTTATAATGAACCGGGCTGGTAGCTCAATATCTTGCGCAGATCCTGGATTCGAACCCTAGGGCTGTTTCTCAGGGTTGAGGTTTTCTATGGATTTCCTCACTGCGTTGTGTATGCTCAGAAAGAATATTTTAAGACGCACCACAGGCTCAGGCATAATAATAACTCATGACCGATCGACCCTCCCTGTAATTGGCGAAATCTGTTGGGGGATATGAAGGCATCTATTATTAGTATTATTATCACTTAACTTAAATAAATTTTACCTCTAGTAGTCCATTCTAATAAACACTTTTGTCGTAACTTGTACTATATTCAGTTGCATTAATTGTCAACTTGACAGAGTATTTTTCATGTCATTCAAATAGCTTATACTAAACGAAATTCGTATTAAGAGTTTCAGTAACAAGCTAAGACATAATTATAATTTCAAATGTTACCTTAAGGTAAAACTTATTTCAACGTATATTATTTAAAAAGTTTATTTGAAAAATCACAATGTATAAAGTGTCTTTTTAGTAATATAACAGTTTATATTCACATCAGATTTAATCAAGAGTGCTGTGAAATGGAAAATATTATTAGAAAGAAATCTTTATATCCATTACATCGCCTGCTAAAACTGGAAAGCGATAGTCTCGAAACTTCTAGATGTATGTCTAACAGGTGGCCGTCATGAACAACCCTGTATAAATTTCCCAAGGAAACCAATTTCGTATAAATTGATCAATAACCCTATAAGATGTATTATTAAATTCGGAGGAGATTGGTAATGTGAGCAAAGCGCACATCTGATTTAGATCAAAGACAAAGCGAAATTGGCAATCGTTTGTATATTTTAATAACCTACCAACATCCAAGGCCTAAATTCTCTAATGCATAGAGTTTCGCATTTAGTTTGTTTAGCAGTGCAGGTGCTGGCACACCACGGTTTTACTTAGTAAAGATGCTAGTAATTAATAAACTTAATCAACAAGTACAAAAAAGAATCCGTAAGGTTCGGCTTTGAGACACGTACATTTCGGTGAAAATACCTATTTATATAAAGAGAATGAATGCTTAACATCTAATGATCAAATAATTAAAATGGTCTTTGAATTTGTTGAACGAAGTTATCAGAGCACAATTATAAATTTTTCATAATCTAGTGAGGTTTTAATTTTTAGTTAGTATAATATTAAACTCTCTGATACGTACACTTTTTTATCACTTCAATTTGTTTATTGCATCCTTTATTGTGCTCCAACTTCAGGATTTTGAAAGTATAATTGACGTTGCTTAATTGCAACTGCTTTTCTTTAGCGTCAAATTGTAAAATCAATAATCTATTGTTTTTAATTTGAATATAATAAAATGCAGCCTCTAGTCATGTAGGCTATTATGTAATAATTGACTGTAATGGTTTAGGACTCCATGAACGAAGAAACTGAATACCTTTTCAGGGCTTTAAAGAAAACTGTTTTCAATTTATACATAATGATATATATATATTATGTCTCCTACATGACATTATTAATTACTTTGCCAGTATATCGTTCTACTGTTTTACAGGATAGTAAATGAGGCTGCAACACTCCATGCGAACTCAGTATATGTAGTAGTATAGATACAAAGGATTTCTTTAAATCTGCAGCTCCATCTGTCGTTAACCATATCAATTTATTGCTTACTGTTCTCAATTCCTTCGCGCACAAGGGGTAAGTACCCTTGTAACGTTGTTAGACTTCCATTTTCTTCCGAAACCAATGGGACGAGGGTCGTCGAATTTTTTCAACCGGTATATTATACTTATTAAACATGAAGGCTAAATTATATAGCAAATCGACACACGGTTCTTTCTCCGATTTCCTTAAATTTGTATATCGCACCATTTACATGTTTCCTACATATTTGTGTATTACCTCGTCATTCTGTATGTAATGTACTAATCATTTATCGTTTACAGAAATCCGTAGGTACCATCCGCTTACATAAAACGATTAGGGCTAATTGATCCGGCGGCTGTACATGATTTCCAGTGATTTAAGTCCGTTTCTGATCATGAACAACGAACAATAGCATCATCATCGTCATGATCGTTTTCGGTTCGCCGCCATCATCATCATTACGATCATCCGTGAGAATGACGAATTCACTCGGCCCGATCGGCAAACGTATATGGAAGCGCGTTATACTTAATGACCCATCATTTCGGTGTACAATGCAAGGTTGCCTTTAGCCTGTCAACGTCCCGCGTAGGAAACGTTTAAATTGGTTCTGATTACGGGTCCTTAAAACCCTCCCGCACGGCTCGTGCGAGGCCGACTGAAGCATCGCCATCAACTGGCCGAGTCCATTCGGTGCGCCGGGAAACAATCGGGACGCGTAATATTTGTATTAGAGGCATTTGAGGGTAATTGGAAGAATAAACGAGGTTGTAAATGACCGAGGTTATTGCACGCAATTTATTAGTGGAAAATGTGATTAAGTCGCAACACAAGCTAATGCTTGAGCTATTGTATGTATATGTTATTGGCTCTTGAAATGTAAGGAGTGGTAAGCAGGAGTAGTCCTATGTCAAAGAAATTCTTCTATATATTGGTCGATTATCTAGAAAGGAAATATTTAGTTGACACATCCTATTACTATTAGTAATTCTTCATTATAAGGATTAAGAGCTTAATATCCTAAATAATAATAGAGCTATCTTTCATAAATTAAAGGATCACCATAAACCGATTCAATTCCATGGTAACTGCAATATAAAAAGGAGCGTTGTCTAAAATAGTACAAGTGCAGTATGAGTAGATCATAAATGATCAATAGTTGTACTAGCAACAATGGTTGAACATTGCAACAACAAAGTGTTATAACACGAATAACTTTTACCATTGGTTAATCGCTGAGTTCGTTTACATGAAGAGAATCCACTGTTTGCTTATGATATACATATTTTTGTTGCCTTATTAAAGCCTCCGTATCATAGGTTAGATTTTGTTCTCAAGAAATCAGTGCATCCTTTTTTCTTTCTGCAGTATGGAGAATCCATCACCTAAAGAGAGGATTGCTAAACATTTTTCGGTGAAAGACACAGAGAGGATTTTAAATATATTGAAAACATGCCAGGAGCAGCTAGGTACTTCCGAAGGCAACTTATATATGCCAATAATGTTCACACATTCAAAAACCAAAAAATTTGTTGGCATCTTTTAAGGGGGTTGGGGAATGGTAATTGTAAAATATCTTAAGGGAATATAAAGCCTATAACTAGTTTCAACCTCCGAAAAACTACCACAGAAAAGTTACCAAAAGAGGAGTTGTAATTGTATTTTAAGAGGGAATGATGAAATTATTGCCTGGAGAAGAAAATACCTGTGCCAGATTTTTAAATATCGCAAAAACAGTCTATTATTTGGATGAAATACGGGTAAATGCTGGGCATGTTCTTACTACAAGAGCAGCTTTCGCAGGGCATTTATCTACAAAAAGGTTAATCATTATGCATATAGTTTCAGATGAGGGATTTGTGTACAATGGATTCTTTCTTGAATCGAAAAGGATAGGGAATTATCATGATTACGTAAACATAGAGAAATTTGGCTGCAACATACCCTACCAAATTGAATGTGTGATGCACTTATTATGCTCCTTGCTATAGTCGATAATTAAATAAACCACCTACAGCTAGCCACCAAAAAGTCAATATTCAAGGTTGAATGAAACAACATACTATAGAGTATGACGACAACATAATGAGAACAGACTTGCTGAGGTTAATTAAAAAGTAACATAACCAACTCTACAGAAATTACAGACATAATCAACTTTTAAATTTGAGGATCTAAAAGAATTGTTCGAGTGAAATAAAGAAACATTGGAGGAAAGCCATCAAATATGCTATTGAGAAAAATGTGGGAATTGGATAATTTAGTAGGCCTTCATGTAGAACTACTGACAATAGCAATAGAATGCAGCTAACAACTGTGAGTTTTTGATGAAATTGTAATATATATGTTCAAATTATAAAAAATCTGCTGTGCTTGCTTATATGTCAATCTCTTATAATTACTTACCCAATGAATAAAATGTTGTGCATTTTGAATTAAGCTTTTCAATCTTCACGTTAATGCAACGTTGCTACTGCATCTGTTCGGCGATTCTAGTATAAATACAAACAACATAAATATGTCATTTAAACCAGGACGAAGTATAAAGAAATAATTGAAACTGAGCTATCTGATTAAAATTTGGTACATGTTGTGTAGATAATATTTGCACTTTTTCATCTACTTAAAAAATGTCTAGAACTTTCAGTTTTGCTGCAAACATCATCAATTTTAACACTTTAAATGGAACATCATATATTCTTGCATTTTTGAGTTCCATGTAATGTTCTAAATTAGAAAACATGCTTTCCATTAATTTTGTATGCCATGTCTATTAAAAACTTGAATTTATATCTTTTATTTCAGAGTAAAATAACATCACTAAAACGATTCTCACTGTAGCGCATGAAGAGAAGTTAATCTACAGCAAATAATAAGAGTTGCGACTGCAATTACGAAACCAGAAAAAATTTAAAAAGTATTGTAAGTTACTGCCGGATAATAATGAGCATTTATTCAAAGGATATTGTTCTTATTATGCAATTACTAAGGACGCGCCGAATTTAAGTGCGACTCAGACACTGATCCACCGACATGTGGTTGCATCGAATAAATGGCTAAGATATTCGTATTTTCTTTCTATACATATGGAGTAACCTGTATGTACGTTAATTAGTAAGCGATCTATGTATTCTTCGCATATCTATAGAATATCTATTATTAATATCACGGTGATGTATGATTTTGTTAAATAATAATATTATAATGTTGTTTCTCCTAATAATTTCCTTATACAAGTTGTCCACATATTTACATTTTCAGTCCAGTAACTAAGTGATAATATCAAAACACCAAATTAAATTTAGGGATTTTTATCGTTAAAAAAAAATTGGCATTGTCTATAAAACACAGAGAAGAATTGTTAATGCTGTGGGGTTGCATGTCTGGGCAGGCGTCAGTGATATTCATTTCATCGAAGGTACCATGCATAAATGGCAATACTTCGACATTAAAGAAAAACGTAAAACAAAATGAAGAGCAATTAGGTATTTTGGACGTATTTATTTTTATCTGGATAATGGTCCTAAGCATAAGTCTGGTGTTGTAAGAGGATGATTACTTTACAACTAGAGCTGTTGTCTAGGCTATTTCCATCGAAAGAAATAACTCACTTCGTCAAATTCATCGTTCGTCAAATGTTTCTTTCAGTAAACTAATTGTAGTGCGCGCTGTGCTGTATGTGGTAGCGTCCTGCTAAAATCATGTTTCTGCAACATTAATGCCTTCCAATTAAGGCATGAAAAAGTTAGGAATCATGCCACTCTGTCGCTCACCGTTGGCTGTAACATTCTGACCATCAACATTTGTGAAGACATATGGACCAGTGATTCCACCGGCCCATAAAGCGCATCATACGATGACTTTTTCTGGACGTAATGGTGTTTCAACAATGGCTCGTGGACTATCGTCGCTTTAAATGCAGCAATTCCTCTTTCTCATTTAACCAAAAGTGTGCTTCATCACTAAATTTTTAAATGAAATTGTGGATCAATAGCAATGTTTCCTTCGGCCCATTCACCAAATATACTGCGCGAATGATGATCATGTGGCTTCAATTCCTGTACAAGTTGAATCTTGTAAGCTCGTAAACGAAGGTACTTACGCAAAATCGGATGGATACAAGTTTAATTGTTAAACACGATGACGAATTGACGCATTTGGATCATCATCAACACTACGCTTGTTGTGTACGTACTGTACGACGTCCTACGTGATGCGTATTCTCGTTTAGAGTAAACGTATTGCGAAAATGATCCAGAGTCTCTCGAATTAATCGCTCTGATGTACGATTTTAAGCACCATAAAATGCACATAATGCCCAAAAGGTTTCTCGAATGTTCTTCAAAATAAATCTGAACAGTTTGCAAACGTTGCTCTGGAGTGACACTATTCATGATAAATTGCGAAATTAAACTAAAATAACCGAGAACTGTTACAGAAAACGTTCTCTCCGCCTCCAAGAAAGAAACACTCAATATTTTACTTGTCTTCAATACAGAAACATTTGTTAAGAAGATAAATTCAAACGACTCTCCGCAAACGCCTTTCCGCTAGTAAAAAAATAATTCAGAGCATACTCTGAAGTCGAACACTCACCTAGAGTTTCGATTTTTTCTGAATTTTCAGGTTTGTAGCCTTCTTTTGTTAGTATTGATATCTAACGACCAACTATTCATTTCAATGTAAGTACACGTCAGTACAGCTCCATCATTTCTCTTCCGATACGTGAACATGTAATAGATCGTGCAACTCATCCAATAAGCTACAATAACGGTCATTATTTACTTTTTAAATCGAGCGGAACACAAAAGATCATCAAATCTGTCCATCTGAATAACCTCGGCGATCGATTAAATTTGAAAAGGCGTCAGTGCGAAGTGTTCAGTTATCAGGGCATCTTTCCTAATTGAAAGGCCGCGTAGCGCGTAGTTACCTTCCTCCAGTGCCTGGATCTCTTTCTCTAGCCGAAAGGAACAGGCATTCTTGGAGCGGGTGAGTGAATCTTGAGTGCATTAGCCGATAGAAGTGAGCCTCCTATGGACGTCCATTGTACGAACTACCAATGTGAGAAATACATTTAGTTCATTAAGTGCTCGAACCGAACAACAAGTATGCGATCGAACGATAAAAGCGAACTGTGCGATTTCGAAACTTCGCAAGACTGGCAGGAGGTCATCTGGGAAGTTGGGGTCACTACTATATCGGTAAATACTGTAGCAAGTAAAGGACTGCTCTCCGCTCTGCACGGTCTAATTTCATTGTAAATTAAACAATTCTTCTGAAGTTAGGTTCGATCGTGCATAGATATAATTTAAGGTTCTGTTGTTGGTTGCAATTTATATTATTAAACACGCTATTCGACGCAAAACTATAGAAATCAAAGAAACAAGTTTAAAACAAAATTGGCACGGGAAATAATATTACGGCAAATATATACTAGTAAATTACATACGTCTTATACATAGAATATGACAGACTTGAAAAAGTTACACAACAATAGTTGTAAAGAGTTAAATAATTTCTGATCATTGGTGTGTAAATGACTTTATTTCTTAAAAAAAATCAAGATAAATGTCCGTACTATAAATATACGCAGCTAATATTAGGGTAAACACAACTGAGACGTGCAAGGGTGTATTCAGATGTGTGTTGTCTCAAAAACCCACATAATATCACTTTATGTACTCGATCTTTGAACGTTTATTTGTATCTATTCTGCAGTCAAAATGTAACCGACTGTATTTTCGGTAGGAGTCATGAGAGTACAAATAAGATCAACGTTGTTTCAGGAAATTGTTGCTTTTTACTGGTCGTCTAAGTATCACGCATACTGATTTCACTTCTGGATACGTTAATGAGGCGATGGCACTCCATTCTATATGTAGAACACTCAAACATTTCATTTAATTCACACTGCCTCCTATGGCAGGCAGTCAACAAATACAGGTAATGCTATTACATTCATTAAGTAGACAGTGTAACGTGATTTCCACTCACACCCCTGTTTGGACCCGCGGTTATATAACAACATTCAATGCGAAAAATAACATCTTACAAATATCGTCCTATTTAGTCTACGTACTGTTGACTGAAATATTGCGCTCGATTCAAGCAGTGAATATGATCTTTCGGAGAATACTTTAGATTTTCAAAAGCACCATAGAAATAAATTATATGTGTAACTACAGTTCTATAGAATTAGAAATTCAAGTCAAAATGGGATACTTTTCTGGCACTTTGATTGGATATATCCAAATCAGAGGAATTTAGAATTAAATTCAATGACATACTATGAAGAAACAGAAAGTGGTTTCCGAAAAGGAAGATCATATATTTACGCTGAAACAAATTAGTTACAAAACGAAAATGAAATCAGAAAGAGCATGCATGGCCTTCGTAGAACTGGAGGCAGGGTTAGAGTATCACGAGTAAAGTTATGGGAGATGTTGAAGTTGAAAGGAGTGAACGATAAATTAATTAGAACTATCCGCAGGACCAATTGCATAATAAATAGAAATATGAAATTGGAGACGTTCAACACTATAGATGGATTAAGACAAGGAGGAGGGATAAGCCCAAGTCTGCTTATAATTTCCATTGATGAAATAATAAGAAAATGTGATGATCGAATTACATGTAGGATACCTGCACTTATATCAGGTGAATATCTCGGAATGTGCGTTTGCAGATGATCCAGTGTTATTAGCAAAGGCTGAAAAGAACGTGTTGATGGAGCATGGAAAGAAACTAATTAACAAAACAAAGGTAATGGAGATAGCGGAAAATCGCCAGCAATTGAATGTTCAATACTTGATCAGATTAAAATTAGAAAGTGGACCACTTTCAGTATTTGGGGGTACTAATAGAATAATATGCAGATTAGGAAATAGAAATAAATAAGAGAATGGAAAAAGCAATGACAGTGTACTACGCTATGAATATGACGTACGGATGTGAGACATGGACACTAACAAAATAATTGAGGAGTAGAATTCAAGCCACTGGAATGGAATATCTTAGATGTATACAGAAAGTAACCCTCAAACAGGAAGCGACCAAATAAGAACGGATCTTGGAGTACAGCCTCTCCTCGAATTCAGTGAGCAGAGATAGTTGAGCTGGTGGGGACATCTGTAGAGAATGGGTGAGCGAAGAGCTGTAAGGGAAGCCAGATTTAGTGCAGGGAGGAAACGTGGTAGACTAAAGGAAAGCCAAGATAGTACAATTGAGAAAGTTTTAGAACGTGGGAGAATAACTTGGAATGAGGCAAAAGTGATTACATTAGACAAGAATCAGTGGCGAAAATCTATTTATAGTTGAGTGAAAAATTGTAATCTCAACAATGCAAAGTATGTAGGGTCCTAGAGCGTATAGGAACTTGGCAGTAACTTACATTGAAATATTTTTTCACCATCTCACGATTACTATAAGTCACATAATAGTAAAAGGAAATTCATCATTTTTTTTGCTCTAGTCTGTATTAAAAACTTTTAACTGGAGGTATTCTGAAAAAGATTATATATTTCAATAGCAGTATAAGGTAGTGATACTTTTTCCACAAATATATCTGATACTGTGGTGGCTACTATGCTACCTCTGATTGAAGTTAGGCAAATTGATTAGAAATTTAAGTAACTAACATTTCAATATGATATCTTCACAAGCTGTATAAACTTGGTTTAAAATATAAAAATGTTAATAGAAATAAATTTGAGGGTGTGAGGTCTGCAAGCATCAATTGTTAATAAGTAATTATGACAGCATTTCAAAAAGAGGTATCCGTTATACGTGAATAATCACTTCAACAATTACCCTTTGAAAATTGTGAAAGAAGTGCGATATTTCAACCATCCCATTTATTTAACTTACTACTTCACATTCACGGTTCTTAATTGCCATTAATATTTATTAATCTCTCTTTTCTTCGATTCTCTTTCTCTTTACTTTACTTTCTAAATACTAATTCATACCTAGCTATAATAGATTCGTCAACATTTCTTCTCGTTCTCCACACCCGAAACATTATAGAGAATAAATTTAGAAAACGAATGCATAAGTAATTTGTGTACTTTCTTTGGATTTTCATTATTGTATGAAATATTCATTTTTGTAGCTCTGTTTATTTTTAAACCACTTAAAACGTTTCATCCGAAGTGCAGTTGTTTACATACACGGAGGAGTTTTGAAGCGAGGGCAGACTAATGAGTAGAGATTGAGGACTCGTTGCCGTCACACTTGTTTTATTTCCAGGTTCCAAAAATAAATTCTCTCTATTCACCTGTGCGTCGGACGCCAGATCTAATATAGTCAGATGTGTAGAGGTAGTCGGTAAAGTAGAAAGACATTTAAAGGTATATTTTGTTTTGTTTGCGAACGCTTTTATTATGTTTTATTACTCCCGTTTTTTGTCAGTTATTACAAGTATCAAAGTGTAACTAAATGGAAGGATAATCAAAAGAATTTCGAATTAGAATGCAATTGCTAAATAAATCACACCCTTATCCCAAAATTGAATCGCCCTTCTTTAAAAGATATACAAAGAAGAATTTAACAAGTTCTCAAAATTAGCTACACTACAGCAACCATTTTGGATTATATGGATATTATGGACTGCAAAGTAATGTATTATACTTTCCAAGAAAATGCAATTACTTTTATTATTTACATTTTATTATAATTTTCGGATAAGTATACGTTTAGCTTCCTTAAAGGCTTTAAAGCAAGTATGTATGTATATATGTTTCAAATCAAAAAGGAGTTCAGACTTTTTCAGCGTAAAAAGATGTATACAGACATAATCTGAGCAAAGTGAACGACGGGGAGGTATCTACAATCCTACTACAGCGAAGTATTGCTTATGGCGAATGACTGATAGTTGGGGAATACGGCATCGAGAAGGAATAACGGTAAACACACATGCATATTATTAGCGTTGACTTTGCTCAGATTGCGTCTGTATAATAGCCAAATAATATTCTTGTGGGATGTTTCTCAGAATTTGTTTAAGAATTAGCTAAAATAACGGAATTTTAAGCTCTAAAGTCCTTATCATTTATTTAAAAAAATATATATATATAGTTTTTACAGAAGTTACTACATAAAAAAGACAACCGATAATTTGTTAGAAACCTGCCTTTTTAATTTATTTTGTTCGGTAAATCTTCTTTTTTATATAATAAGAAAATAACCTAATAAACAGTTTACAAAATATGTGGCGCAAGTGCATATTCCGCTTTTTTTACAAATACAAAAATTAAGCGTAAGAAAGTAACTTCCTATGGCGATTCCCGACTAGATAAATATTCTTTATATTCTAAATATTCAACTGTTTTTGCATGTAAACTGTACTCACACATTTTGAGTTTTCACTGGATCTTCGCTCGGATTTCAGAAATTGGGAAACAAAGATGTGCAAGATATATGGTATAATGCTTCTTGGTTTGTCCTTTAAAGTTTAATATCGATTTGTACTATCTTTGGAACTTATATCTCTTTGAATTACGGTACAAACAATCTGCTTAAGTGAAAAAAATTTTCAAGTCATGTAATGTATCCGTTCTGCGTGAACTAAAATTTGTTTGCCTGGTCGTTAGGCTATGCAGCAAACACTCCTGATAAAGTAAAATACTGCAAACAATGCTGCCAGTCGTACTATCTATATTATCCATATTTCCAGGTAAATAATATTTTTTAATAATAAAAAGACTGTCCGAAATTGGACCGCGTCATGATAAGGTGTCAGAGAAAATGAAATAACAATAAAAGAGAAAATAAAGAAAATGAAAGAAAAAGTGACCACTTTGGTTATATAGGGCAGGAGCTTTAAGCCTGAACGGTTGGTTGAATAGAGGAGGGTGCGGCTTGCAGGAGCGGTTTTCGTAACGCGGATAGATGATATCCGTGTTCCATATTAATATTATCGGGGTGTTTGTGGATCTCCATTACCTCCCTGATTTTTCTACTGTAGAAATTAGAATTTTTCGCTATGGCAGAAGTTTCTTGAAACAAAATACTGTGGCCCGTTTCAAGATGGTGTTCGGCTGCCACAGTCGATGATACATGCCCCAATTTGAGACAACATTTGTGCTCTTTAATGCAGGTTTCGATTAAACGACCTGTTCACCTATGTGTACTAAACGGCAAGGGCAGGGCATTTTGTAGACACTTTTAGAAGATAGGGTCTGAACTTGATCCTTAGGAGAAGGGAGAAAGTTCGCAGTTTTCGAAGGAGGCTTAAACACTACTTTGATGATTTGCTTTCCTCATACGTTTATTTTTATTTCACTTCTTTTATACATTATCATAACACGGTTCAATTCCGGAAACGGTCCGTTTATTACTGACACTGGCCATGGAAGCCTACGTATTCAATATTTTTCAAGTAGTAAATAGTTCCATGTATAAGTACCCTACTGGCATAATTTCGAAAGATTTTAATATAAGTTATATATTTTAAAAAGGATATGTATGACAATATAGTAGTACTGTATACTGCTATGCACGTCATTGAAGAGACTCTTCCTTTTTACATATCTTAAAGAGTCATACCGCGAATGCTTGTAAATGTAAATAAATGCAGATAACTGTTCTGCTTCCAAAGACAACAAAACGCAAACAATTGCAGGTCAAGTAAAAGTTCAAAGAGAAATTAATGAACTATTTGAAATAAAATTTGATGTGTGAGAATGCGTAAAATTTGGAGAAACAACAACTAAGATGAAAGCAAAAGATGTCTTTAAAATCGATTAGAATATCTTTTTGTTTTTAAATCACATGTTAATAGAAAATATTCAAACACAAAAGGAGAAATTAAAAAGTTTTGTGGATTTCAATAAATAGAACCCGAGTACTTGAGTATTTCAAACATTTTTGATCAATCCCCGTATTTATCTTCCAGGTTCATGCTTGGTCGTAATTTATCGTGTCTCCTCCTATTGAAGGTGCCAATCACCATACATTATTCGAACTACTCATTCCAAGTGTATAACTATAATCTATCTATGCTTGCATTCTAAAGCCATATGTACAACCGGTAATGTCTTTTACGTTTTACGGTGTCTTTATCTAAACAGTTACGAATTAGCGTATCGTTAAACGTGTTACAGTGATTCCGAATGACAGAACGGCTTTTATCCCGTAAACAAATAAAGATTGCTATTTTTCTACTCGCTCATTTCAATCACGAGTCGGCCTTCGTATGTTGTTCCATTGCAATTTGCATGTTATTAGTGACGAACGCGGATCGTAGGCGGCCGAGAGAGACTTCTCAACGAGACCCACTTGATCCGCCAATACAAAATCTAACCCCACGCTCGACATCGGATAACCCACTTAAAACCGCGTTCGTTTCATGCTGCTTTGTATTAGCAGACTGAGATCTCATCTTCCTTTCTTGCATAGTCTTCCACTACCTTAAATCTCTTCTTCTCCATACAGCGTCATTCAAACGTTAAATCACGACCTAATATACAAAGCAACTGAAATAAGTTGGATGGATTAAAGATGCTGTAGTTAGTACGATGTCACTAAAAAGAATTCGCATTTCATATAGTATCGTAAATTTTCAAGAAGCTTCATGACAATTTTTTAATATGGGCACTGGGTGATTAAAATTAACCGCATTTCCGTATCCTCAGAAATGAAAGATATTCTTTTACCTAAAACTGTGAAAGAGATAGCACGGCAAAGGAATTATATAAGACACTTTGATTTTGCCCCTATTTGGAACAAGAAAGTCTAAACTAACAAAAATGGTGTTTTAGAAATGTTATGACCAAGAATAAAAACGTAATCATTGAAACGTTATTTAAGAGAAAGAATCATCTTACCACTATTACATACCAAGCTTGGACTTATAAAACATAGTGTGCAAGGAAGTTATATAATTGGCAATTTTTCATGCTTGGTTTAGAACAGCAGAAACATGTAAGGATTCTTAATAAAGCTCATACACAGAAGCTTTCATTGAATCAGTAAATACGGAAACATCCAATGCTTGGTGTTCTTCTATTAAAGTAACTCAAAATTTTCGCCGTAAAGACTAGGCTTAGTATTATTTCAAGAAATTTAGGTACTTTTCAAGTGAAGAACAGATAGAAACGTCTCACCATTATGGTTGTCTGCAGGTGTCTGCAGTATTCTAGTGAACTCCTCGTCTTATAAAAGACAAGAAAAATACGATTAACTCATGTATACATCCATTTTACACAACAGGTGAACAGGATGGACCTTACTCGAGAGGAGGAGTGTCGTCTATGCCTTGAAAAGGAAGAGATAGTTGAACTACTGCCCTGACGTACGCAGAATCAGATTTTTTCTGTTTTTATAACATCTAAGAAGCAAACAGTTGATGTTTGTCAAAACGGTAGGTTTATCGAAGGAATCTTAACCATTGTAAAATCAATTCGTTAACGTAGAAGAAATTTAACAGAACACACAGCGTATTCATTGCAACAAAAGAGGAAAGAATACCAAGGTAATGGACCCGAAAGATGTCATTCTTTTTTGACTTAGATCTGTTACTATTGAGTTCAATTAGGAAGGTAATTTTTTAAGAAATATTTTAGGAAACGGTCCCAAATATTATCATAGAATCGTTATAAGAATGTCACGATTAGATTACACAGGATTGTTCGCTCACCAGTACCTTTAGAACAAGAAGCTGTGGTAAGTTTAACTACAATGTTAATTTATGTTTAAATTGCTGTTATTCCAGATGCGTTCGTGATTTGCTGTTGGCGCAGTAGATACAAATATAATGAAAATTATGTTTATAACAAATTTAATGTTAGTTGGGATTTTCAAGAGTTCGCTCTACATTTTTCAATACCTTTTTTCAAATAACACTACGATACCTTTACCCACTGTTATCACAAATCATAAGGGTGGGAGGTTTAAATATATATACACAGATCGCAAAAATTTGTTAGAAACTTCTCGATATTTACCCTAAAATAATATTAAAATCAATAAGCTAGCCTATCTATACAAATACCATCAGAAAAATTCAATGACCACAGCGTTAATATTGAATCACGTAAACAAACTTATTGACGCCCATGTATATTACGCCTCTTGCTCAAAGAGGTCGTCAATTGTTGTTCGACTCGCGTACGCGCTCATCGACATCGAGGAACTCTTGAAAACTTGATGAAGATTCGTCTTGCTTTTCTTCATCAACTTCTTGGTCTTATTGTTGCCGCTGTCATCGTCGGCGCTATTTCCCTACTCTCTCCTTCCATTATTTTTATTCAAAGTAGGAAGAGGTCGTTCTATCGAGATGGAATGCAGTTAAGAAAATAGTAATATTTAAACATATATGGCAAACGGTAGGGAGAAACAGAGAGAATAATCAATCGACAAAGCAGAAAAAGCAGCTTCTAACAATGGTTTGTTTAGATTATACACGTGTGTACATATCAAGTGCCCATGACGACCTTTAATATGTAATTAGAACTAATTTGTACGTATTCCTATGTCCCTTCTAACTAGATAAATCAAATATTATCAGGATTATCACAAATAAAGTTTACTCTTACGCATTGTTTTTTCCATAAGAACCTTGCTACAAGAACCTAAATAAACTAAATATTGGTGCTGTGAGATTACCTGACCAACCGGTTATGGATTGAGATTTTTCATTGATACATACATCTGTAACTTACAGTTAGATATTAATAAGAAGCACGAGCAGGTTGGAGATTGACATTTGAATGGAACTACGGAAATGATTTGTATAAATAAAGAGGCAATATTTACACTACTTAACACATACAATAAAATATTTGAATCTGTCTGAAAAAAATACGAAAATACCTGGTATTCACTGTTGTACTCTAACAAGTAATCATTTGTATTTATACGTACTAAAAGGTAAGGTTCCACGGGATAATGTTTGAACAAGAAAGGTAAATTGGAATATTAGTATGCTTCCTGCATAACATGCATTTCGGACATCAAAATATGTAACTACAGAATAGAAATTACAGCATCTGATGGGGTTGAACGTTTTTTGGGCAATGCTGATAGAAACTTGCCCCGTTAAGCAGCATTGCAATAACCGATTAAAATACTGGGACCATAGTAAGTAACAGTGGTGTAACTGGTATTTTATGAATCTCTCCAGTAAAATCATTAACAAACGATTTTGCGTTAATACAACTTCAACTATTTTTATTTGGTATTTAGGTGAACAAATTTCAGAAAAGAGATTCGTTTCCATAAGGTAAACTAATTATTAGCGAAAGTCGCTCAGTAATCTAGCCCAGAATAAGATATTTACACTTTAACAGCATTTTAACAGTGACATCGAATGCAAGGTTCAAATTGGTGCATTTAAAAGCTCAACTGAAATATAGTGTAGTAGTCTTGAATGAATGAATTAATCTAGGATTTATTTGTGAAAGCATAACAGACGTCAAACGCTTAAACAGAGACATGGGAAACGTGTTAATTTTCTGTTAGAAAGTCTGTTCGCCAAATTGTCAAGTTGTCAAAGTGGTTTAGAATGCTATAACCTCCTAAGATATTCATCAGGGATACCCCGATTTGAAGAAATTATTGAACACCAAAGGCTACAGAAAATAATTTTTCAAAAAGGTAGACCACGTTCCTACATTAATGAAAAAGGTACACAGCAGCAATATAGAAGCATTGGAGATTTATTAGAATCCACAATGCGTTTCATCAAATTCTATTCTACTGAGCGAGTAATCTTGTATCGTTAAGTATACAGCATATTTAGTGGTTTTCTAAATATAAGAATGATGCCAATCCGCCCAAAAACAATAATTTGCAGTGTATTTCAGCATTGATGTACGAAGAATTGGTGAAAATCACTAATTTACTAAATGTATACTGCGTAGATGTTATTATCACCCTATTAATAGATTTGATCTCGTGAAACTCAATACTTTAGCTACTTGATGTTCTGTATTTATCAAAATGTCTAATTTTTGTGCATTACTACAATTATTGTCTGGAGTGAAAAAGATAGGGAACAGCTTAAATTTTGCAAAGGAGAAAGGATGTCCTAGTGCCATAAGAGCCAATTACCGGTACATGTAAACAAAGGCAGCTTTGACAGTTGTACATATGGTGCAGTCTCAATAGTTCTAGTAACGGTAATCAAACGTTCCATATAGTCTACGTTAACTTGCTACAATAGCAAATTATCGTGTTGCAGTATTTTTCATAGAATACATTTCAAGCGTAAATCATAACAAAACTTAATCCTTAAGCTTAAATGTACTTATTCCCTACATCCAGAGAGACAATTCAAATTAAACAAGAAACGAAATTACACTAAGCAGGTTTCTAAAGACTGGTGTTGTTGTCTCTTAGTTCTCGTTATATATCCTATTTCTGTTCCGATTTGCTAATCCGTAACCGTTCCGTTCCATTGAATCGCGTCGTTCATTGTATGATGACTCCGCAGTGCTAACTTCTATGTATTGCTAATCTTGTATCCCTCTTCGCGATTGAAGTTGTTGGTATTCTTCATTATTTCTATTGATTCGCGTATTATCCTCGGGTAGTGGTAGCTGGTCCTGGCGCTGTAGGTTATCCGGTGGTCTCCTTGTTGGTGCAAAGTCCGGTGGTCTCTCTCGTGTTCTTTCACTCTGCACTGAATACTTTGTCCTGTTTGACCGATGTACCTTTTTCCACATTGGCATTTTAGTTCGTATATGCCTTTTGCTCGTAGTTTCGGTAACACGTCCTTGTTGGGAGGGAGTAGCTGGTAGATTTTGGTCAGCGTGTTGTATCGTGTGATCATGTTCTTTTCTTCTAGGGTCTCTTTTAGCCTATCGGTGACTACGGCTATGTATGGAAGATATGCGTAACCTACTGGTTGTTGCTGGTCTTCGTCCTTTTTCTGTTTCCGTGGCTTCCTTATATCTTTTGTGCTGTAGCCGTTCTTCTGCAAGGCGTTTTTGACGTGATATATTTCACTATCCATGTGATGTTTGCCACTGACCCCCGCTCTTCTTAACAATGTGGGATGTTGCATGCAGGTATCGGTCTGTGTGAGTCTTCTTCCAGTACACACTGTGACCCAGTTTATTGCTGTCGGTGCGCTCCACTAGGACATCTAGGAATGGTAAGTTGCCGTCCTCTTCGATCTCTATGACGAAGTTAATGCTAACATTAACTTCACCATGGAGATCGAAGAGGACGGCAACTATGGACTACGGTCGTGAAAGCCTACACTTAACTAAACTAGACAACTCTTGGAGATTTCTTCAAACTGAAGATGATTCATTATATTTTTATTTAACATGTACAGGAAAAGAGTACTATTTTCTTTTACCAATTTTTTCTTTTGTTCTTTGTCGTCTTCTACATAATTTAAATTCTCGATAGTTTTAGGTGACCTCGGATACATTCAACTCGAATCATAGGAACTCGATTATATAGGAATAGAATATTGAATTCATAGACGAAACCAGATTGTTGCAGCAATTTAGGGATACCAAACCACTTTACTATGTTCTCTTCAACGTAGATGTTCTAATAAAATGATGTTGACATTTTCACTAGCTAGTGTTATTGATTTGAAGTGCTACTATATATGTATTCGTACTTAACTAACAATGTTGCTGTTTAGATTCGGGAAGCTTGTTGAGACCAGACACTAGTTCTCCAAAAACAAGTGCTTTAAACTAGATTTCATTTTAAAAATACCGTACTATTTCCAATTGCATACTGTAATTACATGTACTATTTAAATTTAAAGAGAAATGATTAACAGAGTTGCAGAGTTGAGAGAGAGTAACATAACCCAGAAAAAGCCATTTTTAGATTGAATTTTAAGTATCTCAAACTAATTTCTTGAAACGAAGAACCATTTTGGACTACACAAAATCTAAGCTTTCTGCTATAGTTTATTCAAAGCCCGTCATTCTGAACTATAGCCAAAGTGGATGTTGATTGAGCCCACTATATTGTGCGATATAAGCTATTTGTTATATTATGTCAACCAAGAACAACTAAGGTAAATATCTGACAGTTATGAGAATTGATCATCGAAGAAAGATGTAGATGGATGCAAACGACTCACCCGATCCTGAATCAAACTGGCTCAAGGTCGGATAAATAGAACATAACATTATTGGCAGGAGAGTTTACATTAAAAATGAAAATTAGATTAAAATCTACTTCAGAAATAACGATACTACTTAAAAACTTATTTTTTCTTATATATCTTCGATAAGTTAAATGAACGTCTAACATAGCTGACAATTTCAGATATCTTTCAACGCATGAGCAATCATATTATCAGAATATATTTGGCGAGTATCGCCATCTGGGTATAGGAATTTGAAGCTTTTCAGCCTACCCTCGTAACATTCAACTCGGCATTCTTGTCTATTCTTTTACATAGTAGAATATTACAGAAGACAAGCGGAGAAAAGATAGTAGAAAGTGTAAAAAATACCTTTGGGAAGTTCAATATATCGGCAACCCAACTTCTCACCACTGGTTACAGATGGAGGTTCGAACATAGTTAAAGCTGGAAAGTTACTACAACAATGTTATCTTCAATTGTTTCATGTAACCTATTTGCTCCATGCATTTTGTCTTGTAGCTGAATTTATTAGAAACAGTTATCCAGAAGTAGTTCAATTAAGTTTACCAAAAGAATTTTTATCAGATCTCCAAAATGCATCCGTGAGTTTAAATAGGCTTGTCCGACTACCTCTCAACCACAGCAGCCGATATTGACGAGATGACGAACGTAGCCTAAAGCAGCTTTATATTATGAGAAATTTCTACACATTATCAAACCTTATACCTTAAATTTAAATCCGCGAGAAACCCAAACAATTTCAATAAGCCAGAGGTTGGTTCCAGATACCGAAATCTATACTCAACTAGAGCAAATTTCCGAAAATTATTCAATTCTTTTGGATACTATTTCCAAATTAGAGAACGCAAAGCTGTCATTACATGAAGCGCTACATACAGCAGATCGCCTCAAAGCCTCGTTAGAAATGTAACAAATAATATAGGAAGATTAACAAGCGATAAATTGTGTACTATTATAAATAGGAATCCAGATTTTGAAATAGTTGAGATAGTGCGTATAGGCAAGAGTTTAATTGAAAACAAAGAGTGCAAATATGATGCGAACGACCTTTTTAAATTCGCGAACACCACATCATTAGACGCAGAGCGCCCTTTTTCCAAATGCACCAATATATTTTCACCTCGCCATAGGAGTGTGAGTGAGTCAGCACCGAAAGGCATGCTAATGACACAATACTAGAGCGAATTTTTGCGTCACCCTACTTAACAACACAATCAAACTAAAATAGTAAGTTAATTATTTATAATATTGATAGTAACCGAGCCGTATGCTACTAGTAAAGCACTCGCCTCTGCAGCCTTACCAATAACATTATTGCTTTATTGTTATTGTACCAAACCAGTACGACATGTATGTATATTTTTTTGGAGCATAGAATGTATAAAAAGAATACGTCTTTGAATATAAATTCATATACATGTCATTATAATACCAGACATCAGGATTTACTAAGAATGAAGTATGTACCATTGAACGAATGTGTGACGTTGAGCGCTTGATGAAAGAAATCCGACGCAAACCATCTTTTAAATAATTTGGTGTTGAAGCTGCGACAATAGCATATTTTCTCATGTTATTCTACTATGTAATTTGGTGGGAAATCTCTTGTTATTAACTTTTATTAAGTATTAAGGGGTATTTAACGTTATTTCTCTTTGAACTTTGGTATGTCAATTATTTTGATGTATGTTTTCGAAATCGGAAACACACCATAACTGAAAACTATAAACACATTAAATGTGTTTATAGGTTCCATTTAAAACCGTGTATTTTTTTTTGAAACTTATTATACATATCTTTTGAAAACATCTTCTATTTTTGAAGTAATAAACCTTTATTACAATTCATTTCCTTCAGTGTAACTTAGAATGTCTTATTAAACTGCGAAAACGTACATTTCGCCCGGAAACTCCAATAAAAATACTCTCGGTGAATATTTTTATTAAAAGAATAAAGTAGTAAGTCTAGGCGAAATGGAAACGAAGAATTTTCCTTATTGAAACGCTTGTTTACCAATGACTCCACATCCGACCTATTACATTCGCGTGCAGACTCGAAGAATATTTTTGCATTCGAGTTATGCGAAATTGGTTTTCGCTGAAATGAAATTTCTCACAATAAAGCCGACCTGAAGACGTTAAGCTATTCGGAAATCGAGAGGATTGCTTAGATACACAGACACCAGCACTGTCTCAAAATAACACCGTATGTATACTCCCCGTGTTCGTATTATACTTTACTTTTCATGGGAAGATGTAGAATTGTTGTTGCCCGTAAAAGCCATGCGAAACAAATGCCATTATTTGAATATAAAACTGCATTATATCTTCAAGGCTCGACTTTCGCGAGTTCCCAGTGCACTATTGAGCTGGAATAGAATAGATATTGGATTTTTAACACCACCTAAGCATAATCAGTTTTCAACCATACGTTGAATATAGGGAAAATGTGTCCTTTGCAATTTATATCGGCTTCTCTAAGTATTTTTATTTCAATAGACACTTGTTTCCTGCCTATAGAATTTTTTATGACTTTCACTTGAGAAGAGTAAAACATCTTTTTAGTATTTGGTAAGTAATACAACACAATACAATATTTGCAGTAGCTCGATATAGCAACTGGAATGGAAGTTGATAGATACAGTGATACTGATTATCCCACATCAGAAGAAGTCTACTGCATATGAGAAAATATAACAAAATTCTTATCTTTAAAAGTAGTATATATAAATTATTATTACCTTTTGGTTCAAGGTTTCAAAATTTCGATGATCTAATCTTGTTTGCTCCCATTAAAATTTTTACCGAATTTAAATTTAAAAACCATGTTTTTAAATGGTTTAGATTTTACGAATTCTGTTGATTGAAGGATGTATTTAGAGTATTAACTGAAGAAAACTGTACAGTACACATAAACAAGGTAACATGTTTGTAACTACAAAAAACATGTAACAAAAGGACGTTAAGTCTAAAAAAATAAATACAAGCTATTGTAGTTGAAAGTATTTCGCAGTAATACATATTCCTAGTTTGTTACAATTTTATTAAAAAACGATTGTATCTCAACACTGCAGAATTTCTTTAAGCGTTGCGGGCAATGAGATAAATTGGTCCATACCAGAAAGTAAAACTGATCAATTTCTACATCAAAAAGGAATTGATTTCATTCTCATATTTTTGGATACTCCAATCCAGTCTAGCGAAATTTCAGCTCTCTGTTTGGAATGTTTTTGTCGGGCTTCGTATAAGAATGACCACGAATGGGGAAAGTAACTTTGACGTAATCTAGTAACTCTTCGTTGCACAGTGCAGAAAGCAATACTTTGTTCTCCCCATGAGTCGCTATAACATCCAAACGCTCCTAATTGTAAATCAACTAAGCACAGAACATATATCGTCGTTTTCCCTCGTCTTCCAGTAAACCTAACGCATGTATTAAAAATGCAAACAGGCACCAGTTCGACTCCCTTTTCTTTGGAGGCCTTTTTCCCTTCACTTCAGCCTTTTTCCGGAAATCATTTTGTACTGTAATCTGTTGTAGTTTACTTTGTAAATATCCTTTTTCTCCGTTACTAGTATTCTCTGAAATACCAGATTGAAAAGATTTTATTGTTATGGGAAACTAGTCACGTGAACTGTATGTATCAGTTCCAGAATATAACTACGTTAAATTTTGTATTGGCGATTGTTCTATATGACTTGTAAGATACTTCCATCTGAGGATGCAACTCGCAAAACAATTTGAGCATCTTTCTAATATTACGATCTTCAGGAAAGCGCAATCTCTTACTCTGATTCACACTATAGCGACTTCCCTTACTCTTGAATGATTTGATACGTTTATGGACTGCATCATGATCTCGAAAATTTTCTTGGACCATCTTTGTTTTTTCTTCTTGGGTATTTGGGAGTTGTATCCGTCATTTTTAGAGAATTCTATGCTATTATTAGTTTCTTCTTCTTTATACCATGAATAAACCATGATTACTACTAAATGACTAGATAGACATGAAAAGTTATTTACAAGCATCTACTTCCAAGCTTTTATCAGTTAGAATGAAACTAGCAAACAAAAGTACTTCTTAGATTTGCTTTTTCATCTTTCCTGTTTCCTTTGACGGATAGGTACTACTGTATTGAATACACACAAATGCGAATTCTGCTCATTTATAGATGTGAGTATGTTAAGATTTTTAAGCGTACTCTTCCTTGCTACTGCACATTTTAAAAACATTGTTTGTAGCAACTTATGGCTCCGTAATCCATTTTTCCGTTTCATAACCTCTCCCATTCTGCCATGTTTTTTCGTTTCATTTTTAGCAAATACTTCTTTCTACTTACTTTCATTACCTCACCTATAGTTGTTTTCAGGTTACAATAATATTTTATACTATTGCACAGTACATCGCAAACTATAAACGCATTAATTATCAGCTGTACTTAAAAACGTAATAACATTTTTCGCGGGATCCTAGGTTACACCATGGCTTATTTATATGAAACTTAGGTGGTTTTGGACACATAACATGGTTCAGAATTCAAGTGATGCTGTGTGCACTAACAAAAGCAATAATATTTCCTAGTCACTTGACACTTTCGGAACGTGGAAAAATATATTTCCAAATTTTACAACACAAATGTTACAAGGTGGCACTAGTAATTCAGTTTACTTAACATTTGAATTTGTCACCTTTTGGACCTATACCCTACATATGTATACATGTTTGTAGATCCATTAGTAGACAGATTTATATATATATATACATTGTAATTATATGAATTATTGTCTTTTAAATCTTCTATAATATCGATGGTTTTCTAATTTTTTATTGTTGATGTTGTTGTTCGAGGCAAAGTGCCATTAGGACCCCTCTTTATTGACTTTATTTCAAATATTTATTCCGTACAGTTTTCTTTCTGTATATTAAATTTTACAGACATCTACTTTACTTGTTCATTACTGACATATAATAAACAATTTCAATGTTAAAAAAAATGAGTGCCTTCAACCAAATGTGCAGTGGAGACGTAAACTCCACTATCGTTTACTATATATACCGCTTTTCGTAAATATATTTTTATATGTAATAATAACTTCTTCCAAATTTATTTCTAAAAGACATTTAATGTACTGTATTCAGACATTTTTATCATATTACTAAAATATGTATCACCGCGAAATTATATCATACTATCTTCGAAATTTCTCGTACGTCAGATGGATGGCACGCCTGGCCGGATTACTTGTAAATAATTTTACTCCATCAAGAGTGTGTTTACTGTGTGGCCTAACATATAGGCAAACAAGTTATATATAATGTGTGTATCCTCGGTAACGAAGAGAATATAAATAAGAATTATGTCAAAGTCACACACGTCGAAGTCGTCTCTCCAGAGAAAAAAATTATTATTTTTCCAATGTATCGTAATATTTGAAATCCTTCGAATACGTTTAAAGTCAAAAAGTATATCAGCTGATATTATCACAACAATTTTGAGTTCCGGAGACATTAATGGAAGCCGAAATCCAAGATACCTAAAATAGGAGACATTACCTGTGAGTGTGAGTACGATTGCAAAATTAAATTTTCAAAATTTGCTCTCATTTCATTTTGCACTTCATTTATAATCTATGAAATTAGCTAGACAGGGATTGATTTAGGTTTTTTTTTGTAAAAAAAAAGTAATTTTTGTTAAAAAGCGATATATATAGTTTGTCAATATATTTATATTTTACAATCTTACATTTGGTTATTTCAATTATTAAACACTATATTCGAATTTAAAACGAAAAAAAGAGAATTTAAAGAAAAGAACCCATTTGGAAAATTAAGAGCCTGAGATTTTCTATATTTTAGAACTGCCACGGCATTTTAAATTAAGATACCAAATGTACATACTTATTAATTTGTTGTATGTCCTGTACACTGTGTTTTCGCTGTTTACCTGACATTTTCGCTTATTGATGTAGGGTTGGTTGCACTAACTATATATGTACAATCTGGATATATGTACAATATGGAGGTCACTAATGCACAGCCAAACTTGTACTAGCGCCACTACTGTGCGCCGGTAAAGCGATCCGTCTGTAGTAATAACTCATAAAACTTAGCAAAAAGACTCTCGTTACAACAAAATATTGGTGAACAAGGAAACGGTATTATTTACTATCTACCTTTCCAAATTCATTTCAAAGTAATCCAAAATTTTAATATCAAGATACCTTTTAATAATTAAATTACAGATTGAAGTAAAGCATACTCTCCGGTAGACTACTTGAATCTTTGCGGAAACGGTTTTTGATTTTTCTGAATGCAGATTGCCTGTCTCTTATGAATTCACTGATATAAAAATTGTTGGTATAATATCCGTACAGATCGATTCAGAATATTATTAGCGAACTTAAATTTTTAGAAGAGATTAATTTCAGTGTTCGTTTTTGCGAATTTAACTACATATTTTAATGTTTGCCGGTTACAAAAGCTTAAAATCATTTTGAAAGTGGTGTACGCCCAAAAAATATCGATGTAAAAACTATATTTATGTGAAATTACTGGAAGATTAATCTTATTGGTATAATTTTTCCTCTACTGTTGCTTAAATTACTAGTGAGAAGAAATGCAGCTTACATACAAATCTAAATTCACACAGTAGTATAAATTTTAATTATTTGTAAAATTTGAAATAACTTCTGTATTATTATAAGTCAATTAACGTATAAAAACCGAATCTTCAACGAATAAAAGGAAGACAGGTTGTGAAAGCGTAATAAACACCATTTAGCGAATAAGTCTAAATATTCATTAATTGCGGATTTAATATTTACACGAAATCATAGTAACTTTTTACAATGCTTATAAAAAAAGTGCACTTATGAGATACACTGAATACAATAGATCGCGATGCAAAGATATTTGTTTATAGAACTTCACCATCTAAACATTCCATAGAGTACACTGAGACAAAGGCCGAGATACAATCGAAAGAACTTGACCTCATTCCCCGACAAATCTGAAACACCACCGTCACTACTACCAATAATTATTTACCCACTTAATTACGGTCCTTTTTTCCCTTGCTACGAGCTCGCCTCCATATATAATCCCGAAACAGCAGACTCATGTTAACTAATTGCACCGCGTCTGTGTATGTCGTATTTATTTTAACGTCTGCTATAATTAATTAATTAAAGAGATCAGCCTTTAATTAGATAAGACGTGTCATCGTTTTATTTTTACGTTGCCCTATTTAACATGTAAATAATTTTAAATTTGATTTTCTTTAATGAAATCAGATCGCAACTTAGTAATAAGTAATCCACAGAAATAAGTATTTTCGGTTATTGTTATCAAAAAATATAGAAAAATATCTTTTTCTAAATCACAGAATTTCCAAATGTAAAGCATTAGATGATATTTGTAAAGGCATTCGTCTCACATTTCATTTTAACCGTAGCGTATCTAACGTAACATTTCAGTGTAGCCATTAAATTTGAAATTTACTAATACCTTGGAAACTGTGACTCTTACAGGTTTTTTTTTTGTTAAAACTGGATAAATACACATACTTTACACTCTCGATATAAAAAGTGTTTCATTTGAAAGATAAGTAGGTATTTTATAATATACAATAAACATCTACCGTAATTGCGGAGTTATGCTATGACAAACACTTTCTTGACCTGCTGCGTACAAAATGGACCCTTTAATACAAAGAAAACCGAACTTTTCTCAGAATTGGTTATTTGTATAGCATTCTACTACGTCCAGGCAAGCAGAAACTTTTTCTAAAAGCAAACTATTTTCGAAATAAGAACATACCTAACAGCATTCAGAGAAATTGAGAAGCTTTAAATGAGTAAATAAGTGTTTTTTGTCATGATTGACACGTAACATTCACATTGACAAAATTTCAAACAATTATATAAATATAAACAATGCATTATAAAGAAGTACATAAATTTGTTTGCGCTCAATGCATTTTTTAGAGAAAAAAACTTTTAATTTAGTTTTAAAACTGTATTATTATCTGAATACCTTCTATTGACACGTCCACGTTACCGTTATGCACATGTGATCAAAGTTTTATGTTGTGCGGGAATATTGTTAGATTATACGGTCATCATTTTTTTATGTTGTAAATGCCTTGAAATTGAAAGTGTGTTCACTATTTTTGCAGAATTTCAAAAATACACTTATGGATAAAAGTATCGAATATTTCCTATCACAATTTCTTGGAAATGATTTTGAAGTATCTCTGTAAGCATTTGCATACCCTAATATTATTTGATAATAACAGTAATTTACTTGTAACTATTACGAGAAAAGCCTATTTTAAGTCAACTATGTGTAAAAATAAAAAAATTGTTTATATATTTAAAACTATAGATAAATGAAATAAAAATCTATGTGACAAACAAAGTAATAGATAAGAGACAACCAAACAAACTAATTAAAAAATCCGAAACTCCTGAGAGGGAATGCTGCTCTATGCATTCCCTCTCAAGATGCATAAGTATTCAAAGAAAGGCCTTCGTGAACTACTGGGAGATGGCTACATAAATTAGCTCCCACGTAAGCTATGGCTTTTTGGAAACGTGTCAAACGGCGATACGGGACACGCATATCATCGCGAACCTGTTGCATAGATACAATTGGTACCGTTTAGTGAAAATGGTATTAAACATATATCACTGCCAACATAATAAGCACTGATGGCGAGGTACATAAGTGGTTTTTCTTTTGTAAAATGAGTCCTGCAGCTATTCACATAAAGAGGTCGAATATATATTCTATGTTACAGAGGAATCTAATCGCTCTTGTAGAATGAATACCCTGTATGTCTTTGTGGATGTTCTTCGGATAATTATGCCGTAAGGGAAGAGAGAAGAAAGGTTAACAAAATAAACCATTTTGTCAGCCTTATGTGTAACTAGACGTTTCAGAGTTCTTAGAACATACAACAAACAGAAGTTTATAACTTTTTGACCAGTTTATCTATGTGATGGTACTATCTCAGGTTCGTATTACAACACTTATTCGAAGTGAAAAAGACAAGATGTTGCGTTTCTTCCAGATTTATTTCTAATTTAAGTTTAGGTTTCAGCAACAATAATGGCCATCTTAGAATTATCTCGCAAACCACTTAGATTATGGTATTGAAGTAAAAGAAATGTGTTGTCTGAGAACATCAATACTTTTGCCCCATCCATGCTAGTTGAAAAATCGTTCACATATTTAGCAAATAGCAGAGGACCAAGAATAGAGTCTTGTATAACTCCTAGTTCTATGAAGTTTGTTAAATGTTGCATGAAATCATTGCCTTCCAGCTTATGGAGGCTTTGAATTTAGGAAAGTCAAATATTCAGTTATATTTAACTGAAATAATTAGTAAACAAATATATTTTACTGTTACTGTAAAAATAATGTATCACCGTTTTCTTAACACGTGTAATTAAAAGCTAGTCACCAATTGAAACAAAATAGTTACTTAAGTCAAAATATCGCGTAATTTATGAAAACAATAAAGAATTAATTACAGAATTCAACAAAATAGATACAAACTATTAGTAAACAAAGAATTAAGAATATATAACAGTGTATGCTTCGCTATTCAGTTATTGTATTCTATGTTGTTCGGTAACTATTATAAATTACTAGACCTATGCCTACTCAATCTTTCCGGGAATTGCCATCAATCCTACTCCACTTCAGTTTATACCTTATATCAATAAATATAAATGTCATAGAAATTGGTGTTTGTAAGTATAGTTTGTAATTCATCTTATATGTTATACGGCACATACAGCTAACATTTTTTTATGAGAATGATCGGGGCGTGCCACTTACATTTTAATTAGATAATATTGAATAAGATATTTGACAGAATTAGAGAATAATTAAAATTGTTCCTTACAACCTGCCTTATTAGCACACATTCCGCATTTCAAGTACACAGTATATATATGTTACCAAGTTCTTACGAATTATCCAACGACCTTTAGTCAAAATAATATACATTGCTTCGTGTCAGATAAGTGTACATCTTATCTTAAACATGTCTTTTAAACAAGGTATCTCTAATAAAATCTATCGATGAGCAATTTATAACCACCTGTGTGTAACTTCCTAATTTACCTCCATTCTATACTAAGCCAACAAACCTGTTTCATGCATGTGGACAATAAGTGATCCACTGCGCCTTTACCAAAGGACAAAAATAATAATATAATTAATCTGACGATTTACAAAAAGTCATTTAAAAGAGAAATTTTTTACGAAATCAGAAATGAAAATACCACGATCTGACAGACATAAAGATTTGAATGGGCATAAGTCAACTAGGAGGTAGAAAAACACAGAAACCATTGCTCGAGGGTTTGGAGTGAGCCAAAGAGTAATTTATAGACTTTTGAGTTGCTTTATAGTAATAAGAATAATAAGCTTCATTGCAGAAAAAAAAGAAAATGACGTTGGTTGCAAAGATTTATTAAAATCAGGAATAATTACCATTTTTAGTGTGTCTGTAGAATCGTGAAAAATATTACACTATATTTGTAACGATTGTCGGGTTCCGCCGTGTCACTAGGTTTCTGTCCCTGACGTTTCGCGAACAACTGCGGTTCGCATTTTCAAAGGTATTTGAAGCACCTTTGGGGACAAAAACCTAGTGACACGGTGGAACCCGACAACCGTTACAAATATGGCAAACGGCCGTGTAAGTCTGAAATACTATTTAAATATTACACTGTTAGGAAAGGGGGTTGAAGTTAGTGCAAGTAATGCATAGCTTATTTCAAGAAAATATTCGTTTGAAGAAAGGGTAAATAGAACGTATTAACATTGTGGACGCCTAAGCGCAGAATTGAAGACTGTAGTTGTCGAAGTATTGCCACGCTGTCGATATTTTCCACAGCAAACGTATGCTAGTGTTAGGAGGGCAAATCAAGCTGTGACAATAATAGAACATGATCGAAATTTCTAGGTGAATAAATTCAGTCTAATCGAAGCTAGACAAATTTAGCAAACCTACGTTGCAAGTAAAGGCCCAAGTCGCTGGAACTATATCCATTGAAGAAAACACACTTACGTCTATTAAAGACATACGATTGAAGAAATATATCAGCGAATCACTAAAGCCAAAGGATATCAATTTATAGGAAATCCAAGGGTAATCGAGACGATTAAAAACTTTAGCAAAATCGGTATATAGAACATCAATCTGGGTACGTGAGTCTGGGGCATGAGACAGGAACTGTGTAAATTGACATAAATTTCTTGAAAACTACAAGTGACAAAGACAAGAGCAAGACCGCTCAACATAACCTAGAAACGATGAATCTCTATTGCAACTGGCATCCCGTAATGTAAGCTAGCTTCGAAGTGAACTTGCTGCTGCCACTGAAAGGCTAATATCAACACAAATAATAAGAAATGGCTCACTCCAGTTTATATGCTAGAAGATCGTTAGCGTGAATTCCTCTTACTGCAGAGCATATAAATCGAGTTATAATCAATGGGAGTGAATATTATTTAATGACGAATTCTAATTTGTACTGGTGTCAGATAACAAATGTATTCTGATACAGACAATAACCCAACAATTTGTTCAGGCAGAATCTTAATATGATAGATAATAATATGATAGATAAGCACTGGGGGGGAGCACCAATCTTCATTTCTTAAAAAAATGAAGCTTTTATTGATATCTGGATTTCTTTCTTATACAGCAGCAGTGTAAAGACAATCAATTTTTATAAATAATAATGCTCGCCCTCGTCGAGTAACCATATCGAACAACTGATTTCCAGACTTCAGTACAGAGGTATTCAATGGAATACATCTGAGATGCTTTGGGCAGTATATGTGAATTTTACCACCGAGAGTGCCTTACGAATTACTAATTGCTACTAGGGAGTAACAACTCTCTCCATGCCATTAAGATGGCAAGCGCTCTTAACTATTCATGGGGATCATACGCCTTATTAATTTGAATTTCTTTGTAAAAATGATTGCCAGAGAACTTTTGTACAGTTGAATATTTTTCCTACAAAATCATGGAACGCCTCAAATAACTTAAGTCTAAGTTTGTTCTCCATAAATTTGTATGGTTTTATTTTACATATTTGTTCGGCTCAATATCAAAAACTGCACTTAATTTTTCTTTTAATATTAGAATGAAACACAATATTATCTTTTAGGTTTTAATTCGACATCCGAGAACCGAACGAGGTATACGCATTCAGGTAAGGTACGGGTTTTCTCCAAACACCTACCCATTCGATGTGCACGTCATAGTATACTTATCTATTTTAGAAAAATTCAAAGAATTCTTTAATATCATTATTACTGACCCCGGAATACTGCATCAGCCACAAAGGATTATTTAATGGAAGGCAGTTCGTTACTTACAACCTGCTATTGAAGGATTTCTTGTTATTAGATATTTTATGTTACATGGTTGAGGCAGTGAATAGGTAGTAGAAAACAGATAGCGTATATCATAGTAAATACACTCCGATTTAGTGGCGCCTTTATGGAACTGACAATAACATGCTGAATAGAAGGATTTCACTGAGACAAAGCTGAAATGCTGGCACACTGCAGATTTTGTGACGTATTGTCATATATACAATTATATTTTTTTCTATACGCTTATAACCTGCAAATTTTCTCTGCGATGTCATCTTATTCCGCTTCTCTACATGGGATCATTAATCAGCTTGCACATTAGTGGGGAATGACTTAAAAGTGAACCGTCACCGAATACAAAGCAATATCTTTTACAGGTATATTCCAGGTAATTTGAATGCCTGGATTACGTTTGCCTATTTATACACACAGTTGTTAAACTAGTTTATTATTCTAAATTTATAGAAATACATATGGAATATAGATATATCAGAATATATTTCCTTCCTTCAACATGTCTATATTTACATTTCCTTTCACCCAAGTCTGTTCATGACGTGACTACAGCTACTTTTTTGTATTCTAATCTTAAGAAACAGTAAAATTTACTATAAAGCTAGTTTTAGAAGTCCATAAACGTCTTGCTCATAATTTTAAAGTACAATAAAAATTTTGGTGTAATTTTTTATATGGCATTAACTTTCAAACACGTCGTATTTGTCGGCCGCTTGTACATCTATCTATGTATCAGATATATATATATATAAAATTTGATATATATATATATATATATATAATATTAATATATATATATATATTATATATTCATATAATTGCAGCCAATTCAAAAAGTGTTTTTAAAATTTCTACCTTATGAGAAGATATACGGCTACAGTGTATCGTAGAAATTGCTATACCTTAGCGTAATTAGCTATGGCCCAATAATACGGAGGCACAGATAGAAAAACATCTTAAAATAACAATCGCCATTACATCGAGAGTTTAATGTAAATGCAGCAGTGCAGTACAACTTCTTATATTTTAGATTAATTTAGATTATTTTAATTATATTATGAAATATTTTCTGTTCAAAGACAGACCATTATCAGATAATCTCTCTTTTCTGAGTGTGTATATAAATATATACATATATATATACTTACATATATATATATTTACATATATATATATTATACAAAAGATACAAATATTAACAAATATTTGAAAAATATTAATTTTAAATAATATTTATTAAATTATGTTTTATATTATTCAATATTTTTCTCTACCGTTACTACCCTCACTAAGACTTATAAGTGACAGTTTAAGATGTTCGTCAATAAGTGTTTCATTTTCGTAATATTCCTTCTCTATTCAAATGTTTCTTTCCCAATTTGTTACTGTTATACTCCTAATTATTTTTTTGCAAGTTTAATGTCATTCAATTCTTCCATTATTTTTTTACAGTTGCTCATAGCATCTCAGTAGGATGGTAAGACGGTAATATATGGTTATAATAATTGACTGTTCTTAGGTATAATACATTGCTTCTATTATACTGATGATTATCAATTTAATATAGTTATAAAATTTTAGAGCTAAATATGTGTTTCATTCAATTAACAAGTCTGCCATTTCTGTTTTGGTTGCAGAGCTGTGTGGCGCTTGACCTACTTATGTTGTGGTAAAGTGCATTATCAATAACAATGACTGAGTTCTGGGTTAACTATGGTATTAGCTGTTCTTCTATTACCGCAGCTCTGCGTTCATTTCATTATGGTAGTCACCATTCTTTGTGCCGAATTAATGGTACATTTGGCATAAATTCCACCATGTACCACTATTGATCATTGTTCCTTGTTAGTAGATTTTAATAATCGCTTATCAAAATGAGCAGACTAATGTCTGGATAAAACACGTGCGTTATGTATATAACTTTCGTTTAAATAAACAGTTGTTGCATTGTGTTTCTTATATCTTACTTTTTGTTAATAAACAATTCATTAGGCTCGAATATCTAGTTTTTCAATTAATACCTTCCTATTATTCTGTAATGACAATTATTTCAGTTGTATGACGACACATAATCAGCATTTATTATTAGGTATCAGTCGAAATATGATTGTTTATTACAATTTGGATTTATATCCAAATGTTCAGATATTCTCACCGTAAATTTATATTTTCTTTCTTTAAATGAAGATACAACCGTAAGGATAGTGTTCTGCGAAAGAAAGTCATTTGAAGTATTTCAATGACTAACAGAAACTGCTGATCTAATCTAAAGTTTGTGGCTCATTAAACGAAGCTATTTACTATATCATTCACTGTTTAATTTTATCTTAAATCAACACTAATAATAAAATGAAAATGTAAGCAGATAAATTGTCATGCATACACATATTTAACATGAAGTATTACTTCTTTTTCTATTGTCGTATTGCATGTTATCACAAGAAACATAATATTTGCGCATAGAACTACATCGATATCGCATTCAAGTTTTACTTAAAGGTTGACCATGTTCCTACATTGCTCTTTCATCATACATCTATTATTTCATTAATAGTGCCAATCTGCATCACATGTAGATTAATAGCACCCGCCGTTTAAGATTATCTGGGGACTTAATAAGATGATGCAATAAATCATTTATTCAAATGAACTTCACAGGCAACACCATGTAATTATACGTAAAAGAGTTAAATTGGTTCTGATGATTATCAATTTCAAAACTTAGGTAATACGAGTTATATGAATAGTGATCATCCATGTCACAATGTGCTATCGAGGAGTAATGGAATATGTCATGCAATACAATGCAGAGTAAAGCTTGTCTTTCTGAGATCTTTAAATTCTTTATAAAATTGCGTAAATGATGCAAATCAAATTATTTTTTTGTCATTTACAGCTTAAATAGAATAAAATATTCTTACATGCGGTGTACACAGTGGTTATGTATTAAATTAGGATAATTTAAAAAGTCTGACTTGAAAAGTTTTATTCTAAATAAATAAACCCGTAACACTTTTAATTCTTTTACAATATGGATTATTACTTACTACTCGGTACTCCAATTAAGTTGATTTATTACAATACTTATGTCCGGGAATTATTTCATTGTTAACATCCATTTCCTAAGTAGGTAAGCAATGTACCTCATAAATCTATGAATTGGTATATATCCCACTATAGTGCAGTAAAGATAAGGTATGCAGTATGTTCGAAAATTGAAATATATATCCTTGCTGCGCCGTGTCGTGACTTTAATTTTTTTTTAATCGTTTTGTTATGTGTAAGAAAAAGGATAAAAGAATGGGAAGGAAAAGCAAGATCTGTGCTATTCTAGAAACTGAAATATACTGTAAGCATGAAATTGCATGAAAAATATGTAGGTGTTTCTTATGAAACTGTAACAAGAATTGCCGAATTCATTAAACCTTAAGGGAACAGAGTATGAACATATCTCAACAGCAGTTTGGTGATGCTTATTCGCAACCGGATTAAAATATAAGCGTTACTGTTCACTATTTACGACAGAAAAAAATGAGATTAATATCTATTAAAAATAGTTCGTCATATGTTGTTTTAAAAGAAACCATAGACTAAACACAGTACAAAAGCGTGTTAAAACATTTATAACAATATATTGAAAGGTTACACGAAACTATCAGCCCAAACACATTTATGACAATGGTCCATGTTATAAAGTGCAATCTATGCGATGACCTAATACAAGAAATGTTCGGGTTCAACAACAAAACTTATGGAATGTTTTAAAAAACATGGCATCCTTATAAACTGGTACCAGAAAAGATGAGTTAATGAAAAATATTACGATGCATGCGGTAAGCAAAAAATCAGTTTTTTTTGTATTTTACATTCGAATTACCTACAAGTCTTAATTTAATAGCAAACGACTGTATAACGTGTCATTATCATCAGTTGATCTGGAAAAGCAATTGGTGTTCCTACTTCGCAAGAGAATTAGTACTGTAGATATTATACCGTGGCTGCTGTAAAAGTTTAATAGTGTAGTGATGTTGTCTATAGTCGTTTGAAAAGTGAAACTATAAAGCAAGATGTACATAGATTATCATCGGCCATTATTTCGTTATAATAGAATTCCTGGAGAGACTCATTTCAAGCTGTTCATATAAAATTAGGTTCAGTTACAGTTATAACTAAATTTCTTTTGGAAATATAATATATATATACCTTATAATATCATAACTTCAGCTTTTATTGAAACAGGATGATTAAAGTTTTGCAATTGAATTTCATTTGAACCAATATAATTCTCAAGCAGAATCCAAAATTACAATGTTTACATCATTTTCTTCACACTTTGCATATTGGTTTTTACATATCTATGCGTAATACCGCAATTAACAAGGAGATACCAGTATCTCTAAAATTCAAATTCAGGTGAAACTTTGTTTATTGCTGGAATAGTACATATTTTTTTACCAACCCAATTGCCCTATTTTATGTTGCAAGCCAGCCAATTCAAAGTTCACACATTTTAAAAATATTTTCAATCTCAGAAAGTGCAGTAGACAGCACTTCCTTTATATTTTACTTGCCCTTTAATATAGGTAAATAACTTTGGAACAAATAAATACTTCTTCAAATTATTTTGTTTTTTCTTGTCAAAAATAAGAATACTTAGAATATACTCCAATAACGGTACGCCCAATAAAGAATTTTAAATATCCCTATTCACAAAATGACAGTAGCGGCTAAATGTACCTGGTTTTAAACCAAGGAAAGGAGATGTTATTATATTAAATTCTTTCCTAATACATATGCTTTCCTTAGAGTATACTAGACACGTTTATTTGCTTTTTAGTGTTTAGCTAACTAAATTTCTTACAAAGTTTTAGTTTTCTACGTAAAAACAGATTTATTTGTGATGGAAAAGTTAAATAAAACAATTTCGGATGCCAGATTCTTTATTGTTTATTCTCAAAAATTATTTACGCCGTCTTTGTATATTTCAAAATGTGTTAGAAAAGCAACTAATTCCTGTTATAATCATGTGGTATGGTTTATAAGTGAAAATATGAAAAGTTTCCATATTTACAACTAACACAGCTGTATTTATGTAACATTCTAGGATACTTGTGTGGAATTGATCATTCTGCCGTAAGCTTTAGATTATATTAATCATTCTATTTTACTGTACAAGTTAGAATAGCATGCACTCAATTGAATAGACCTAGACAGGTTTCGATCATATTTAGCGATTTGCTAGCAAAGAGGTGTTTGTGGTAATGTTCAATGAAGTATTTCTAGTATTGATAAAAGGATGCCTCAAGGATCTATTCTTGAACCAGCTTTATTTTTGCATTATATGAACTGTTAAGCTTAGGATTCAAAGTGGCATTATATATAGATGACACCCTTCCATCTTTTTAGTGGTAACCGGATGAGTCATAATAAGTTCTTAACGTAGACAAAACGGAAATTATCTTATTTATCAGAAAAAAGTACGGTAAAGTAAGACTACCAATTTGTTAGGCGCTGTAGAATTTAAGAAGATGTTGCAGTTTTACTATCCTGATTTCATCGAATGACATGCGGAAATGTGCCATACTGCGACTAGAGTTATCAGCAAGATTCAACTAAAGAAGTTTTTGCAAAAAAGCATATATAGAAAACGGTACTTTAAAATTTTACGAGCCTTACATTTCTCAAGCATTTTGCTTTGTTTATAAATACCGCCACCAGTTTGTTCCCAAACCCTTATGTGAATATAATACATTTGAATTATTTGTTACCAGCTAAACGCAAAACGACAATGTTTCAAAAATATTTAAACTTTACGGGATGTAAACCAATATAAAACAAATGAATAATTTCAACACTTTGGAAAAATATATTAAGCATTATCTATTAAAAGTGAATTGCTATTCAATTCACACTTATAAAAACTTTAATGTCATGGTCATAAGATCCTATGATTGCCGAGAAAATTACTGATTATTTTCACTATTATTGAAATGTATAAATGTGAAATATGTATGGAATGAAGAAAGCAGTTGTTCCTATTGCCATCTGCTGCTTTCTTCTTTCGCGTGCGAATTTTTATGAATTCGAAATACAATTGGTGTTAAAATTACTTTGAATCCTCATCAAATATATATAATACATAAATAAATTCATCAAGACCAGAACTGTTTCAATCTTTAAATTACCTTGTTTTCCACCTCCATGATGATGTCGATGTCTTGCGGCATTCGATAGAGTAACGAGCACCAAAATCAGTATCGTCCGAGTCAAAAGACACATTTTCCAAAAACGTATTAGAACTACTACTACTACTACTGCCAAATGTTCTTGAAAGCATTAAGCCGCCCTCTTAACAATTAAAGGGAAATCATGATATTCTCGCAAACAGATCAATTCATCGATTCGATCCGCACTTGGTCGTTTACATTGGTTAATCGATCATCTTTTGTTATTCGTACGCGACAGTCGTATTTGTATTTTCTTTCGCGCGTCGTTCACGTGGTGTTTCGTTCTCGCCGTATAGGGATACAGCCTCGACGTCGTTAGCATGAAAACTGATTGAAAGAACAAGAAGTGAAGCTGCTGCTGCACTCCGGACCAAAATAACTTGAATACCCGCTCCTTTTTGTTGTCGGACTATGGCGCGCTCCTACGGCGAATAGGTGAACACTACCAGGCCCTTGTTCATAAATAACGAAAAAGGAAGAGGTTCTTTGACATTGGAACACACTTGTTTGTGCTTTTGGTTGAGATTACGTACGGCGTCGCTTGTTTATGGACTTGGGAAAGATGTCAACAAACAACAACAAAATGTTACCGCCGAGAACAAGTTTCGTTTTGAATTAATCAAATAGTTTGTGATTGTAATATGTGAACTTGATATTACACTACCCATGCATTTGAATTACTTGAATACGTATAAATTATCTATTGCTTTCATAAAAAAACAAGACGACTTTTAGAAAAAATATTTTAGTCTACAATTATGAATTTGCACAAACAATATTCACGGTACTATCATTCGTTTCGTTAATGTTACCGCTGGTATTGTTATCATCACTTTCCAAGACTGCGTCATCGTTGATACCATCTTCGCATTAAAATAACTTTGTAATCGTCTCTTCTTTTACAAATCCCCATAAATATTTCACCCAGGTATAAACTTGTGAAATTCTTGGCCAACTTACGCATCGTTTTATTCCGACGACGTCATTTGGCTTTATCAACGATTTATTCTTCTCTTGTCATATAAAATTTTTGAATGATTTATTCATCCAAGGATTGTAGTTGATTTACGAGTCTACTAGGAGTGGCAACTCCCTCTCTACTCATTTGTTTTAGAAGCTTATTGACTGATTCTGTTCTGTGCGCTCAAATTGATCCCACACTAATATCTTTTGACCATAACTTTTGTATCTATTCTTGTTTCGTCAATTCAACCTTCTTCATGAATGTGGATAAAATGCCCCTACAAATTTTATTTTTTAGTTACGTTTTTCTTTTGAAGATTAAGTTTTCTTCCGTCTATAGAACAAGGTAAAACTACAGTGAATTGGTTTATTTAGCGACCTATTGATTTTAATTACTACTGATTTAGTACCGTCTGAATCTACAGTTCGATTTGAAACAACATTGAAGATTAGGGGCATTTCATCCTTACTCGTAATTTAACTAAGCTCAAAGTTAAATTTCCTTCTGGCCGATATTACAATTCTATGGAATTTTGTAATTTTGTCTTCGTAGTCAACCAGCATTTGTTGGGCTAGAGTAATTTTCTTTCGCCTTCTTTCCCTAAATTTAGAGCCACACCTTTCCGCTTCAAAAGAAACAGATATTCCCACGTCTCGTTCTAAATTTGGTCGTTTTTCTGCAATGCAGTTCTAATTATTGCTGCTGTTTTCTTCCCTCACTTGCTTTCCGAAAATAGGGTACATATCTACTTTCAGCGGAATCCTGTTCTAATTTTATTAACATATTGTGCTGCTAATTAAGCTTTGCTAATAGCCAATACAGTATAAGGATTTTCATTTGTTACCTCAAGACGCATTCCAAATTTTCAGATGTTTTTTCTAAAAGGGTGCATTTTGTGATCAGAAAATATGGTCTATAAGAACTTAACTTGTAAATAAAACATCATATAATGAATTAAAGAGTTAGTAAAAGCAACGCTTAAATAAAAGATCATAGAAAAGCAAACGTTAGAGGAAATAGCAGACCCAACCTTAAATAATATTTTTTGTAAGTAGACCGGTCACACTTGTCAGCTTATCAGGTTCATAGTAAGTACGTACCGTTATCCGCAATGCAGAAAAGGATATAGCCGAAAGGAACATTTACTGTATTTCCATTGGTCCCTTTCTACTCTTCCCGTGAGGTATGTCAAACATCCTCAAGAGTAAAAACGATTTGATAGCTCAGTGAAAGCACCTATTACAACGAATCCTATACTATCGATCAGTCTATTTATAAGCAGAACAGGTGCGTTGCTCTACGAATAAAGCTCACCAAATAATTTGACAACACCTAAAAGAAAGCTATGAAACGTATGAAGCAATATTTCAATCTCCATATGAGGTAGACTACAGTTACACAATTGTTAATGTTAGATGTTTGAAATATTAATTAAAATGACCAAAACCATAAAATTCTAATCCTTTGCGAACACTAATATTGACTCTAGAATCTTTTCTTAAATTCTATTGTTCTGAACTTGAGGGAAGTTACGGAAACATGACAAGATGAGGTCAAGAAGCAAAATAAGAATACCATTGTACTTTCTCAGTGATAATTGAGTATAGGTTTATCGACTAGTAAAACTAGGATCCCTATACGTTTCTAAGTTTTCATTAATTATTAGATTATTTGCGGAAAAAATTGTTATGCGGAATAATTCTTGTGGTGCTTCAATCCAAGGTTACCTTCCAAATTTGTAACAGAACACATAACTTATTCAAAATGCAATTATTTCAAGTGCTAGTAAAATAGTTGTCGTTTAGTAATGTAAAATAATATCTTCTACATAACCTCTGCTGTTGTATGGTTGGTCTCCATTCTTTCACTAACATTTTCAACGTACTGCTTTAAACAGTCACAAAGAAAGGTATCTAAATGTGTTAAATTACATGATCTTGTTGACCAATTTTATGTTTCCTATTCGAGAATTTATTCAATTATTACCAAATTTTTGACGTAAAACGTATCTCGTTACTGCGACTGTATGAGATGTGGTACATACCGTTCTACCAAAATCACATGTTCTAGATACCCGCCTTTATAATTTATTGAATAAAAAGTGTTTTAATCATATTCTGACAACGAACCCCACTGAAAGTCACAATCTTGTCATCCCTATCAACCCAGAAACCATACCAGACAGTTCCTTTTTGAGAATGTAATGATTTTTCCAGTATTATTTCAGAAATCCATTTAATTAAGAATGTGTCTCATCGTTAAGACTTCAAAGATGTTTTAAACATTTTTGACAATTAACGTCTTCCATGTTTTATTGTACGAATTAACGACATATTCCTTGAGTATTTGAATCTTAAAGCCTTTAAAGAAAATTCTGAATAAGGTAGCTTTTAAAATGTTTAATTGTTGAGACCGACTACAAATTAATGTTTTAAGATTCTTAAAAACACTAACATTTACAGCTACGAGCTTTTAAAGGACCACCACAACAGTATATTTTTCTTTTTCAGCCTCCACCATACCAGTTTCCTAAAACTTTGTAACACTTCTTCGGATAATCGTATGTGTTGTTAATTCTTTCCTCATAGTCTGAATGGAATATTACTACTTAATATCTGTCAAATAACGTATATATGGTATCCTTGTATAGAAAATATAAATGGGGGTAAATTATAAAGGTAATCTCGCATTGCGCCGTTCTTTATTTATACAAACGCTCAACCATGAATATCTTGCTTGCTTCAAATGTTTATTATTATATAAAAATATAACAGTAAAATTTCGCGGAGGGATACACTGTAACGGGACAAGATGGAGTAGTTTGATCTACTTGTATTTTTGGGCAGATACTTGAAAAGAGCTTGTCCCATATTTTAAATAATACTTTTGTATTGGATCATATTGTTTTTATTATATTAATTATATTTATAATTGTACTTCTATTCCGAAACGTAAGTTTATGTTGTACCGCGTGTATTGTTATTTACAGAAGTTGAAGTGAAAATTGAAAACAAATCCCTTTTCCATAACGGTGGGAGCTTTTATTTCCAAATGAAGTATTATTAATATGATTTTGAAAGTTTTAGTTCTTGCGATATGTGTTTAAGTAAATGCAATAATGTGATTATATTCTTCAATTAGCAAAAATAAGCTGTACCTTATTTTTAATCAAAAATTGCATATTGCACTAAAAACATTACGTGTATCTTATACTTACTTTCATGTTCAAAATTATAGAGTTATAAAAGAATTTGAAAGTAATCGACAATAGTTAAGTTTCGATAGAAACACACAGGTATTGCTCATATGCTTAGCTTTGTCTAAGTAGTCACATGCCCTAAGCGTTGACTATATTATTGCAATATCATGCAGATTATACCATTACGGTAAATATTATTTTAATGCAAGAATATGAAATACTTTAAGAGTTTATTTGAGTATTTGTATTTCACACTAATTTCACAATAATTTGGAAACATTCATTCATTGTAGTTTTCTGGATTTAATTGAATAAAAAAAATATTGACAGCGGTGGGATTCGAACCCACGCCCTTTCGGACTGGTGCCTAAAACCAGCGCCTTAGACCACTCGGCCACGCTGCCGATAGGGAACGGTTGCTCATAATTAATTTCTTAGATTAAGGTTTATTCTATGTATTTTATTTGTTAGTGTACGAAAAAAATAGACATTCCACATAAAAATTCATATCCAATATATTTAGTCTACCGTTTTAAACGTGAGCTGTCATATATATTACGTAAATTATTAAATTAGCTTCTGGCTTGGTTAGATCAAAGTAAACTAACAAGAATTAGGTAGATATGTATATTACAGTTATTAGGCAACCGTATATAATATAAAACTAATTTATTATACGGCACACTAACTTATGTTAAATATTTTTCTCTTTTTTGTACGGCTGTTTAGAATATATGTGCTTCGTGGCTTCGCAGCCTTGAGTTTCAATAATACCTCTTCATCAGAAATCCATTAAGAAGAAGAAGGCCACTCAATAAAATTTTCTTAAATACCACAATGCAAGTGTTAAGTAATTAAAAATAAAGGTAATTAATATGGTAAGTCATTTTCGATTAAGACAATTGATTCTTAAAAATGCGATGAGATAGACTGTCTTAATTTAAAATGACTTTTAACATAGTAACTACTTCGATTTTTAAGATTTAATCATTTAACGTCCGCAATGTGACTTATTTTATTGAGTAACATTCTTCTTCTTAATGGATATCGTCTCTTTTTCTTCTCTCCTCCTTCCTTTCCCGTCCATTCATGGCTGCTAAACCACAACGCATACATATTCTGAAGTTGGTTACGTTATTTACTCATTGTTAATACCATCATGCCGTCCTCTGTCATTGTTCATGTTATATTAATGAAAAGATCGGTAGAACGTGCGGTAGAACACTTAGCAGAAAGCGGGAGTTCCATGTCTTTTGCGGTAATAATAGACGTCTATTATTCTAACCAACATGGTTTCTATTTATCATTTAAACACGTGCAATTATTTTCCTGCGGAAATGTGTGCGATTATGATAACTGAATTACAAATGTATTGTGATTTGAAAAGGGTGAAGATACTGTTTATAAGTGGCTTTAAGCAGAAAAAATACAGGTAATGTTTAATTTGCTTTTTATCTATGACGTTATGATGCCAGCTTATTGGGATAATTACTACCAGTCGAGAGAAAAGTGATGAGGAGGTTAATGAAGAAGTACATTTAGCCCGCTATGTGTTATGTATGAATATTGGCCACGAAAACTCTGCGCTGGTGCCGATGAATAAAATCTTGTTATAAAAGAAATTATACATTATAATGCAATTGCTCGTATTATTAATAGAATCCATAAACTGTAACATACCACAGACGTACAAGTATCGCAATAAGTAATAATTGACAAATTCACAAATGATTATAGACGTCCGACTAGGAAATACGTACGTCTTTTCCTTCTTCTTTTCTACGCGTGGTTGGTAGATTATTGCCTTTTTTGTTCCTATGCCTCTTCGGACGCAAATATCCAGCAGTCTTTCCAGCGTTTTGTCTTACCCTAATTTCACCTTCCGACAGAGGATTTTTTACCAGTCTGTCATCGCCCATTTTGCTTATGTGTTTGTTCCAGCATTATCTTCGTTTTCTTATCTATTTTCCCATGTCTTGTATTTTGCTTTGTTGTTATAGGTCTTTGCTTCTGATTCTGTTAAGTAGTATTTTTCCATGAATGCTTCTTATTATTTTCATTTCGACTGTTCGCATTTGTTGTGTCTTGGAGGAGTCTGGTCTTGTTCAGCAGGGTCTTATTGCTGATTTGTATACCTCACTACGTACGTAACTCTATTTAAGTTAGGACTTAAGTAATTGACATAATACATATCACATATACGTACGTACATATTTGACTAACCATCCAAATCATGGAGCTCTGTTTCCACGAGGCTTGTTTACAGGGGTGAATAACGAAAACCACTGTTCAACATGTGATGCTATAATATTTGCATAACTGTAACGATCTTCGGAATAGGTCGATCTGTCAAAACGTGTCAAACGTGAAAACGAAATTTGTTTTTCTTTGTAGTACACTTACATTAAATTTTACTCTAACACGCGTTATTTTAGGTTTTATTTGTAAGAATTCAACTAAGCTTAACGCAAACCTTTGGAATGCTAATAGCAGTCGGTATTATGATAATTATTGAAAAATAGTTGGTATATTACTTTCAACTAGTCTCTAAATTTCAATGGACTTGCTTTGGTAGTAGCAGCTTCTTCTATATCAGGTTGTAACACTAGGGGTCGCAGTGGAAGAAAATGTTGGAAAAAATAGAACGCAGTTCATTTGCAAAATTTGACTAACACTGCTTTACTCTGCGCTAATTAATTCATGGAGGTACATGTAGATAGCAATGGCAAATAGTTTCGGCTACAAGATGTAACACATATTGTATACACATTACACGCAACAAATGAGGGAAGGTGGCCAACACGTAATATCGCTGATCCGCTGTTAGTCAAAGATATTAATACTTGTGTTGCCAAGATTTTGAACTTTTGTAAGTGGCAGTTTCTTATGATTTTGCCAGTGCACAATTGAAATCTCTTACTGAAGATTTACTTGGTTCTAATATTTGACTTATAATATGTAGCATTGGATTTTCCTTTGAACCCGTTGTTTCGTCAACGATTAGACATAATTCTTAGCGTGTATTCTACGCCGAATTATATTGTCTATTCTTTCACACACGCGTGGTCAATAATAAGCTCAGAGTCTTTCTCGATATTCATTTCGGCATCTGCCAAATAAGCATTGTATGCGTCTTTGATTTTATCCTTTATGAAAGACCTCATTCGTTTGACTTCATTAAAATAGCATATTGCTCTTGCTCTTTTCAATTTCTTGAAGTAAAATGGTTTTAATTCAAGATGTTGTTTTATTTTAGTACTAAATCATGGAGGAAATGTAGAGGTAGATCGTTTAGTTTTCTCAACAGAACGATCTGTAACGGAATATAATGTAGTATAAAACGATTCAACAGCCATAATCACATCACTGTATTCATCCAAGAAACTCCAGTCGACTACAAGCATATCACTATATAAAGAAAGGAAATTTACTTTGCTAAAATTGTAGCTAACATTATTGCTGCGCGAAAAGTGTAGCCACTTCACACATGTGTCAAGAGTAATCTCAATTCCGAATGGTGGGTGAAAAGCATCAACACTAACCAAATGTTCAGAACTGAGACCGGCATGTAGGTCACATGACATATTGTAAAAAACAAGATCCAGAATATTGCCATACATATTTTGAATATTATTCCATTCTTTTAGATTTAACATATTAACAAAATATCTTAAATGCGTCACTACGATTATTGTTTACTAGTGTATCGGTTTTTTTATGCTTTGGACAGTTGAAATCGCCAAAAACAATAACATTTTTATTAATCAGCTTAAAATTGAGAGCGTCCAAGGAAACCTCATAGTCGTCATATCCTATATCAGGTAGGTACCTACAGGTCTTTTGTCTTTGACCAAAAACGCACTTTTAAACTTCTCAGGTGTTGTCTGTCTATGCTGGAAGATCTTAGATGCAAGAGCGCCATCCGGTAAATAAACTTTTATTGGTCGTTTTATAACCTTCCGAGAGGAACCAAATTTTCCCAATCTAATTGGTCTGAAATTATCAAGAGGAACATCCAGCATTCGAAGTAGTTCACCAACCAATTCCATGTCAGCCGTAACTTGATCGTTCTTGTTGTTCAGAACATTCTCAGATACATTATACAAGATAATGTTTCTTTTCCCGCGCTCTCTGTCAGCAACCGCCTGGATGATGCATTCGACATCAGGCATTTTAATGGGATCTATTTTAACATCCTGGGATCTCCAACTCGCTTTCCAAAACACCTACTGTGGATATTAATTCGTATAGTTTGGTTGCAGCTTTAGATTGGAACAGTGATTGCTTTGATCCTTACTTTTCAAATACTTAAGCTCAGCTCGGGATAGACCATTAAAAGTAGTCTGAATGTAATTGAGACACATCATGTGCAATTTCTTTTTCTGGTGTAGATCCATTGTTGCAGATAGCAGAGGAGCTCATAGCTTACGCTACCTAAATACCGATATTCGATAGAAAACAGCTGGGAAAAAGTACAAAGGGAATAGAAAAGACAAGGGTACACTTCATACCAATGGACCGATATTGGTGCCTAACTAAAACGCACAAAGAGGGCCCTGATAGAATGTGATTGAATTTTGAAAGGAAATTGTATGAATATTTAATATTTTGTTAGTCTCTGTATTAAGTTATACCAGAAATACATAAGTTGTAAAAAATAAAAGCAGGCAACAAAACAAAATATACCAAAAATGGGAAAAAGTAGATGCATTAGATCGAATAGTGAGCTATGTTTATGTAGGCCATACATACATGTATGTATGGCCTACATAAACAATCATTTCATTAAGTAGATCAAATAAATGCGAGTATCACTGACGCAATTAGACCCACCAAATAATTAGCTATCCGTAGATAAATTTTATCATATAAAAAATTCTTACAAAACATACAGAAATCACAATAATACATAAGAGGCAACACACTTTGTTACTATTTTGTATGTAACAGAAGTATTGCATAGAGTAAACTAAAATACTCACTATTAAGATAACATCCCACACAAAGCATTGGTGAGCAAAGTAACCACCTGGTTTGGTGATATAATAATTGAAATATTTTTAGTGTAATTCATGTTACCCTGCAAATGACTTCGCCGGTACAGTTTAGTAACCTTATTGAATTGTGTTAAGTATTGCTGAGTATATGTACCATGCGTATAATATTGAGAATATATTTTATTACAATCCGCACTCTCATCATAGCTTAACCGTAGTCTTTCTTATTTCTTGAACAAATTTTAGTACTGTTCTCAGGATTTCGTACGCAGATGCTAAGCAGTTTCTTAATATTGATTCTGTTGCCAAAACGTAATTAGAATTTTGTCCAAAACTGTTTCCTTTTCTACTTCCCTCCTTCCTATCTCAAACCGTCAATGGTAAAAGCCGTCAACATATAAATTAGGTCTAATACAAGTCTTTGCACACACAACCGTCCATACGTATTTGGCCAAGTACTATGTTTTTCTTAATAAAACCATAGAAAAGCAATTGACAAATTGCAGGTTAATTAAGCATTAGTATAGTGAATTACAACGTGTACAAGCTCGGAAGTAGTGGTAGTTTTTCCAACAAAACAGAAGACCACCGAAAAAATAACACCAGCAGAAGATCGTGTAAGCGTAAGGATTAGCATCAATGAAAAACCATGCCAGAATTCGCAGCTGAAATGAACGGGAAAGGCAGCAAACCGAGTAGTGTGATTGTAGTGAAACTGTGCTTAGGTAAAGGTGAACTTCGCAAACAAATAGCGGTAAGGAAACCTTTATTAAGGAAACAAACAAGCGGAAGTGGTATGATTGGGCATAAGCACACCAGAATTATACCATCGAAAACTGAAAAACGGCGTGGAGTGACGAGTCGAAGTTCGAAGTTTACGACTCACCCAGAGATGCATTCGTTCGAAGTGTCGAGGATTTAAAGAAAATTAATGGTACTCTATGAAATGAAGAGGCACCGAAATATTTTATAAAATACTGTAGTGTCATCGGGGTCGCAATTAGTCTGTGAAAACTTCACATTTCAGCGTAACAATGGCCCAAAATATACAGCTAAGATATATCGCGATTATTTGCACGAACAACGAGAGTAGGACAGCCTTATAGTTATGGAATGGTCCTATTGATCTTCCGACCTCCCATTGACTTAATATGAAATGAACTGGATCGAAAGCTAAAACAAGCCACTCCAACATCTGGTACTGTCCTGTCGATCCTTTTCCGAGAAGAATGAAACATAATACCAGAAGAAATTCTGACAAAATTAATTGGCGGAATGCCTCGATTATGCGCGGCAATTATAAGAAATGGAAGAAAGCTGTATTGACCAAAGCAAAATTTGATTTAATTTTGTATATATTGTATATATATATATATATATATATGTATTTGTATGGCATTATGGCTTTATATTAATGTAAATATTAACTAAGTGCCATTAAATAATAACATCCACGATTGAAAAGCGATTTTATTGCAAAATTAAAAAATAGCCATAGGTGGCCAAATACTTATGAGCGATAGTGTATACGGACACATTTTTATATCTATGTTTTCGACTGTTTACGCGTCTAAAACAATTCCTTTGATTGCTACTAAACTACTTTACCACCATCAAATTTTAGGTGAAGGAGTTGCCCGATAAATTTATTTACATGTTCAGATACACATCAGACTGTTATTGTTCCGTTTAGTACACATAATTGCTTTATAATACACTAGCAAATACTGGTAATTACCAACGCAACAAAAAGCCTATGCATATTTAAAGCTAGAAACGTACTTAAGTCAAATACAATATTTATGTAATGATAGACAGTTACGGGAATATTTCTATCGTTAAATGTTTGCTGCTGTTCGACCTTCTCACCCACAATTGTCTGCTGTAGTTATTACTGTTTACTATATTTAACTGTTATTTATTTTTCATTGGGTGTAACAACTCTTAAATTTATTATTTTTTTTCAGAACACTTAGTTAGGTAAAACAATCACACTTGATTTTCATTTTATTTGCGTCATGATTCGGGGATGCGTTGTCTCTCCTTCAACAATCGGCATTGAAAGCTACACTAAAATATTGTATCTCCTCCAACACCTCCACAATTTGCTTAAAACTTACTTAAAAGCTCGTACGACAACATAACCACGTTAAAATTATATTGAAACTATTTTGTAAACTTGTATTTTAATTTTTAACCTCGGTTGCGGTCAACATTACCCATATTCTCCCAATGGACGAAAGTTTTTAAACCACGTTTAATAATCAAATTTGCTCGGGCATATTGGTATATAAATTATTTCATTTTCTGTGTAACCTAACAATATTTTGTTAGTAATATAAGAAAAACACTTTTCCCTAAACTTAAGAAATTATTCAAACATTTATATTATATAAATGTTAGGATAGAAAGTAATAGAAAAAAGAACTTACCTTTTTTCCTTTATCGTATTCTAGCAATAATGTAAATTTGGATAAATTAAAACACAAATTTCATAGAATTTTTTTATTAAAGAAACATTTTCAGTACTCCATTAAGAACACACACGGACATATCATTTTTCATATTTTTTTGCAATTTTTAATTTATGCATTTTTATGGCATTTGTATATTTTATACATTAATGGTTTCTTCTATTGGTTTGTTGGTCAGGTATACAGGATTAGAAACTGGAGAGCATTACAATCATTGCATAAATTTTGGATCTATGAAACAGAAGAATATTTTGGAATACATTTTATATCCTATACTCCCATTTGGTTTGTTGAAAGAAAATGGCAAGATTTCTAAATAAGTAACCTTGAATACATGACCTTACAAAAACATGAAAACATACCTAGTTATTATCTGCTGTAAAACTATTTTGGAAAAGAAAGATATGTCTTTATTATTGTTCCTATTGCTCAGATATATCTTTTTCAGCAAAATTATGTTATATTGCTATAACGGAATATATGATATGGAAGTTGGCATTCATTGTTATATCTACATCAAAATCATAATATCGTTCATTATATCTAGGCTTGGGAAAACATCGGACTTGGTACGTAATACTAAAGAATGCTGTAAACAATATTAGGGCGTGAAGTATTGCATAATCTATATACGAGTCATATAATCTTTTTATGTATGTATATAACGCTTCTTCTTTTTCATTATTTCTGATATGTGGTATGGGTACATGATATTATGTTCTTGAAAATATATATCTAGAGGCTCTAATATTATAGAATATACTGGCTAAACCATAGCGATCGTTCGATTTGTAGTATACACAACGTCACATCTACTAACCGAAGACAAGTTGTTTTTGAGTCAATGACAAGTTCAAGCATGAAAATGATATGTTAAGTTCTGTTTTGGAAGATATGTGAATGTGACAGAATGAAGTATAAAATAGGAGTATAAAGATTTCTCTATTTTACGGTTCAAATATTATGTGAATGCTGGTATATATCTGCAATTATAAAATTCAGACTATGATCTATACAATAAAAAATATATATAGTGATTTTCTCGAAAACGACTCACTTCAAATATTTCAGAATCTGAAAGGAATTTAAGAATTTTCAAACACACGTCTACTTTTAATTCAACGGGGAAATACTTTGACATATGAATTACTTTTTTGACGTTTACAACTGCGCCCCTCAAAAATTTTAAATAGAACGACTCAACATGTAATACCTCAAATGAAAGCTTATTTTATTGGGATTATGGTGATATATCACTTTATCACATTTTAATTTATCATCAAAAAACGATAGTTTTCACAATCTTACAGTTGGTTGAGCCTAAAATGCCTAAAAACAAAATAAAAAGAAGCCGTTGATGTTATTTTTGACAACTGTCAAGTTAGTTGTTGCCAATCAATTTTACCTTAGTTACGTTAAAATGGTGTACTCTACTGCTGAAAGGGTAAAGGTTATTTACATTTATGGTGCCGAGCAATACACTCGTGACACAGCAAACATTTTTAATCAAAGACATCCAGATAAGCATATGGATCATAAATACATTCGCGAACTTGTGCAAAAATTTGAAACAACTGGATTAGTAGTGAACAAGAAAAGACATGTAAATAAGATAATAAATGAACGGTAGAAGATCGTTATTGTCACATTAAAGACTTATTGACTATCAACAACTTCTTTTATTTTGTTTTTACGCCTTCTACGCCCAACTGACTTCAAGATTGTACAGTATAAAATTATTATTTTTCGATGATAAATTAAAATAAGTGAACATCATAATCCCAATAAAATAAGCTTCCATTTAAGGTACCACACGATGGTTAGTTCCATTTAAAATTTATGGGGAGGTAATCGCGGGGGCGCAGTTGTAAACGTCAAAGATGTAATTCATATGTCAAACTGTTTCCCCATTGAATTAAAAGTGGACGTGTTTTTGAAAATGTTTAAATTCCTTCTAGTTTCTAAAATATTTGACGTGAGTCTTTTTCAAAAAATCACCCCATATAAATAAATTAATATCTCTAAATGTTAGGGGAAAAATAATGTATTTATGGACTTTTAATTCGTACTCCATTTTTCACAATCACTACCTACCAAAGTCATAGTCAAAACAAGTTTCGATATCCACAACTTAAGACACCTTCACGTAATGACACAAGCTATATGAAGCCTCTACTATCTTTTTTTGCTTAAGCTATTTGTTCTCCTAACGAAGCTAAACATTTCTAAGAGATTTTTATACTTATTTCGTGTACAAACATACTTGGATTGTTATAGTAAAAAATGGTATGAAATTTTAAAGATAAACATCGGATCTTTTCATTTTAGTTACACATTCATGATCGTCACTGTAGCAGAAAATTATCTACTAGGTTTCTTAGAAAAACTTTAAAGAAAATTAATTTACTGCAACAGTAACGATCGCTTAGTGAATTATACACTAGATATACTATCAAGGTAGCTTAAAATAGCTTAATTATTGTTCTATACATTTACAAGATTAGCTTAAGTTTTTAATCAGTTATTCACGTGTACTCAAAAAATGTTTTTAAAAATCGTTATCGATTATTTTCGGTTTCCGCAATTTCTTATTGTTATAGAAAAGATCGTCGTTAAATTAGAACTCTTTTTATATTCTTACTTCGTCATGTAAATGTGCTATACAAGAATTGTGCAGGTTTATTTATTATTTACGTTATAATATTCTATATTCACACTTATCTATAACATACAAATCGTGACGCAATTATCTAGAACTTTCTGTTTAATTTTAATTTGCTTGTTTAACTTCTTAGAAGTGTGCGTTCGTTTTTGTCTTTTCGTTAAGTTTCGTTATCGAAAATGCTCTAAAACACGATTTAAAAAATGACGAATTTGATGCGATTTTTGAATTTTATTATTATTAATTAATATACAGGATGGAATATGCACACACTCGAAATCTTTTTTTTCTTTCTTGCATTTGCACTTGCAACATTGAGAAATCAGCGAGCACATACGGCAGTTCTGAGCTGTATACAACTATACTTACGTCGAACATTGAATATTGTGATACGAGATGAGATGGATAAATTGCTACAAATTATGATTACGTTTGTGAATAAGACGTAGGCGCGTTACATGTGAATACGATTTGAATATGTAGTTCTTTGTTCTGTTATTGGGCTACATTAAGCTACATTTTCTCTAAGTTTTAATAGAGATAATATTGTCTAACACCAAACAATTGTTTTTTCTGCTTTCCGCTGGCTCACGCGTTATTGTCACAATGATATCTGCCTTATTCGACAAGAAGAACGACAAGTGCAAATTTCAGTATGCTATCAATAACATCGTAGCGACTATCAAGACTTTAATAAGTGATCTTGTAAATATTTCACTTACCTATCATTAATTATGTAAAAATTGTATATGTTTCTTTATCATCAGTATTCTTAACATTAAAACAGTAAAATTTTACAACTTTATCATTGAAATTTAAAGTGAGCTTCTTTGAGATTCGGTAGTAAAAGTAATTGTAAATAAAGAACATGCCAGTTTTGGAAGTCCGTATATTACAAACTAATCTTGTTTAAAATGATTGTCAGATATTCGTGTATGTATTATTTCTAATTCGTAATATACATGAATCTATATTATTTAAAACTGGAAATTATGACTGCGTATTCTTAGCTTCGCTTTAAACTTCAATGCAAATTTCGAACTCGAATAAGGTAGACATTTTTTTCCAAAGTCATCAACTAAATGAATCACAGTTCCGTACTTTTCAGTTATAACAATACGGCAGTATATTTTCATTACTGAACCCTGTTAGCGTCCGATTCCGACGTATTTCTACTACAGGATACAAGTTAATGTATGCGCTTATGTATTTGAAACCAAAATACGATGGTTAATTTCAAATAATTGATTCCAATCAATAACGGCGATGAAAATGAAAGTTGAAGGAAGTCAGTGTAAAATTTTAGGTGGAAATCAATACTCGAAGTTTATTAAAGTTTGGAAGATTTCGTATGAGATTAAAAAAGTTTCTTAAAAATCTTTCATCTGCCAATAATTGCTGTTAGGTGAAGTGGATAACGATTTTCGTAATTGCTTATTCTAAACACAATTAAGTACACTGTTAAAGTGTGGAATAACAATAGCAATTATTGGTACTAGTAGCGTTCCATAAAATACTTAACGTTTAGGCAAAATTTCTTATATTTTCAATGCATCTTTTTTGTATTAATTTCAAGACGATAGCTTGAAAAATGAAATTATTGTTCTGTTAAAAATACTCGATAAATCCAAAACTTTACATTATCTATTACTTGTACATTATCATTTTGTGTTTTCGTTCTCTATTGTGAAGATATAAAACTGTATAATGATTGGATATTACCTATAATAACGCTTACTTCTTTTACCGAAGACGATGGTATCGTAGTAGCTATTGTTTAGTAACTTTTTTTATAGTAGTAGTAGTAGCGTAAATAGAGTCTCTATAATCGGCCAATCACAGGACTTTGAAGGAGTCACGTGACACATGCCGGTAATGTCGGCAATCGATGTTGCCGGCCGAGCGCTGGGTTCTGCGCTCAGCTCACCCTGCAGGCTTCGACCCGGCCGCCCCTGAAAACAATTAACAAAAGCAATTACAATTTGTTCGATGCTCTCTTCGTTGTTGCATTGGTTACTCAAATCAAATAGCAATTTAACGTGATGGCTTTGTAATTAAGTAAACTGGATGGGCTTCCGTTTGTTTTTGTTTGAGTTTCTTGTTTTCTTTTGTTTTCGGTTTGACGCGAAACAAACGTGCGAGACGAGGATTAGACAGAATCACTACTTTTCTTTTATTTTGCTATACAGTTCTTAGGCGAGACAATATTTTAACACAAGTACACTCTATCGTATTACGATTCCAAATCAAATCAAATATTTCTCAACAAATACAAAACCTATTTGTATAAGCATTTTTAATTGGTTGTTTTGTTTAACTTTCTTTTCTGAGAAATGTGACTAAAATATACACCTTTTTGTTTCATATAAATATTATCTATAGGTTCAAGCATAGTACATGATCTACAAAAACTTAGGGCAAACAATACTCCAAAGAAAAGCAAGAAAGCATTCTTCAATTATTACTGTATATAATAATTGGGTTCACCTGCGGTCTGGTTATACATATAACTATAGGCCATTTTATTATAAGTACCCAACTGTAACCTGTCATCACTATAACTACAGGTACGCTTAAATGCCCACCCCAAATATATAATGCGTTAAATCTAACATTCTTTTAACCTACAATTGTGATGGTTCTGCTCAAACGAAACAAAATAATAATAAACTTTATCAATGAACATTACAAAAATTAGAGATACAGATATATGTAAGATTACACAAACATCTATTAGCAGGAAGATGATTCCTCATTCAAGAAATTTTCCATAACTTTGGATTTATTTTTACATTACTTGCTCATTTTTCCTTTCCAAGGTCTTCCTAATTTAGCCCCACCATTCTTTTCATAAAAAAAAGTTAAATCAAAGAGATGAACGAACAAATAACAAAAGCTGCTTCTTGGGTTATTACTTCGTTACCCAGCTTTTATAGTTGGTCATAGGTCATAAAATTTAACTTGAGACCAACGGCAACAATGACGTTAAATCCGTTGCTTTCCTGAACTTCCTTAGCTTATACATATATAATTTCCTAGTACTTCTATACACATATATTAACAGTAAAAGTTGGAGTTTACCAATAATAAAGGTATTGTTTTCAATATCGTAGTGTATAACTAGAGAATGTAGAATAATTCATTAATAACTCGATATACTTCTAACGGTAATCAATTTTTTAAGTCGTCCAAAAGATACAATTTATCCAAAGTTATAAAATAGCCCTCTGTCTCAGCGATGATCTCCGTTTGATGAAATTTTCTTGCCCACTACCTATTTATCCACGTTTGGGATAAGAAGAAGTTACAGGGGTCAAATACGGAGAATAAGATAAATGCAGTACTAATTCGTTGCACAAATCGACCAATTTTGTTGTTATAAGGGACAACAAAATGGCGAATACATTGCCGTGTGGGAGACTACCTTTTCTTCCCCAAATAGGGACATAGTTTTTTTCCGAATAGCCGATAAAAACGATAACTTGCAAATCCCAAGAAATAGTGGCCATGGTTTTTTCTGCTAATGGTTATTACCTTCATCGGGACACATCCGCCAAGTAAAGCCCTCTGTTTTGAATGTTTTTTCCATTCTAACGTATAATACCAAATTCAAGTATCATCAGGAGTCTTATATATCGGTGCAGAAACTCTTTTGAATTGAACCGATACGTATTCAAACACTAGTGAGAAGAGATCACTTCGTTCCGTTTTTGTTCCATAGTGGGCAAGCGCAGCATTTATGCTTAAGTGTTCGTGTAGGATGTTTCGTACGCGTTTCTGCACTAATTTTAATCCACCCTGAATCAGAAAATACTACGCTGAATGTTTTGCTGTACTTGAATTCCGCCGATGAACTTTTCTGCTTAACATTAATTTTTTGAGGACATGTAATGGTTCTTTCCAAGACTGTAGGCTGCCTCCTTTCTAGAAGTTCAAGTCAAAAATACAAAAAGTACGTTGCACCAGTCCTTATTGATATAGCCGTATGCTCATATTAATCATCAATTAATATGATATTCTAAGAGCAACGGTTTTACTTTTGTACTTCACCACTTCACTTGAAAACTGTTTAATTGTCATTCGATTAGTTATGGCAACTCGTATTCATTTTCTAACCAGTTTCGCCTGAGCTTAATACTGCGTTAAATTCGAATTTTTAATAGATAACTTTCAATACAGATGATTCACGGAATTCTTTGTTTTTGTATCACCATACCATTTGCAATTCGTATGAAGAAACTCTGGACCCCTTCTGTGCCGGAAATTCTAGATATGTCGTCAATTGTGATGAATCTTGGATTTACTCGTAGAAACCAGAAAATAAAAGCTAGTTGTCTGTTTGGGTGTTGCAAAATGAAGAAAAGCCGGCAAAAGTCATCCGTTCCCGAAGTGTATCCAAGATGATGGTCGCGACATTTGTCTCGAGATCAGGTCATATAGCAACAATTCTTCTACAAAGCCAAAGAACTGTTCCTGCCAATTGGTATACAATCATTTGTTTGTCTGAAGTCATTGCTGGACTTCGAAAAACCAACTCCAAACGACGAATCATCGGCTACCAAGACAATGCAAGTTCGCGCACAGTACGCAAGGTAATTGAACTTTTAATGCAACAAGCCGTCAGATTGTTAGTAAACAATGGTTCTAAAACACTTTCGTAATAATCGCAGAAAATTAAAAGTATTCTATTATTTTCCTAATACAATGATTTCTAATCATAGCAATTCTTCTTTATGCACAATTACTTGAAGATAAAAGAAATGTATATAATTAAAATTCATCCGAAGTAATTTTAGTTGTGTTAAGTAAGTCGTACAAGGAATTTTGATTAGACCGTTTCCTAAGCGCATGAATATGCATAGTTAGCAGGAAAATCAAGTAGAGGTTTGAATCCGGACGAAATTTTATTTTCAATTTTCATTAAAATTAAACACAAAGTGCAAATAACCCAAACGTATTACAAACTTCCGAATGGCATAAATTATATAGTATGCCGTGAATTTCTGACGATAATCCGATGCGCACCGGTTGTGTGTGAGGCACGTGTGATGGATCAAAGGACCTATATCTGCATATTTAAACTTAAATGTAATATTACTGCCGTGAGCACGTAATTCGATCAAATTTTAGCTCCAAGCCCAATAATATTCTGATATCCGCAGTATTACTAGTGGTACCGGAAATTGGTTTATAATTATTAAAAAAAACAGTAAATTAATGTATATGTACAATATAATTCCTTTTTATTTCTCACTGTAAACTTTTCTTTAGAATTGGGGTTAGCTATATGTCGTCTTCGGCTGAAATAGCCAACTTGGTAAAATGAACTGTGTACCCTCCGTGTTTGACTTTCAAAAAATGTAACCTTTGATACTCGTTGTTCCAAATATTTTTTACCTTTTCTATTAACTTACAGAACTTTAACAACCTCCCCTGTTCTTTTTCTAGTATTTATTAATTTCTGTTTTTATAATCATATTTAAAACACACTTATGAAATTACAAATCATTTTTGTACCCCAAAATCGGGTGATTCAGTCGTTAAAAGAGTATTGTATTGATTTTACACCAAGGTACCCTTTCGCACCCTGGAGTTTCATCGAAATTTGAATTTTCACGTTACCGGTATTCCCTTGTTACTGCAAATTCCTTCAGCATCAACTTGAATAAAACTGTATTTATTTAATTGTAAAAACACATTTATGGTAATTATGTAGTAAAACCAGGAATACATCTTACATTATGTACGTATATTTACATCATAACTCCCACTTTCAAAGTTAAATGGAATATTGCTGAAACAGTTTTAAAAAGTGGATTAACTATAACAGCATCTATTTACTTGATATCAAAATTTTTACACAAAATTTTCCTAATTTCATATTTTTTCATTTTCAGCATAGAATACGAGTATAACCCCGACTATAACCTTGCAAATTTAAAATTATGCTCTATATGTAGTAACTTAGGATGGAAGAAGTCTTTGTAGGGATTCAGAGAATTACGCTACATGTTCCTCTTGTACTAAATTTTCATTTTTAGTTAATCTACTTTCATTTTGCAGTTTTATTTTTGGTATCTTCATACCATGAACGCACTTTCGACGTGTCGATGGCCGTAATGGACCGTGTAGGTGTGACGTCAGCAAGTATTGTGGCAACATGTGATAAAACTAACCTATTCCTGTCAATTCCCCATGCTTACCTTGTTTACTGTGTTGCTTTGCGATCGTATCATTATTTTGTTGTTTAAGTACGAGGGGAGGTCCAGAAGTTCGTGGAATGAAAGGGTTTTAAATAAAATAAAACAATAAATCTATTTTTTCTTTTCAATATAATCACCCTTAAGCACAATACATTTATTAGATCTATAAATGAATTTTTTTAAACAATCATAAAAATATTTTTTATCTTTCGCCTCAAAATGGGCCAAAATTGCCTTCTTTACGTCATTGTCGTCGGAAAACATTTTCCACATAAGTCTTTTTTAAATTGGGGAACAAATAAAAATCACTAGATGCCAGGTCTAGACTGTAGGGTGGATGGACTATTGATTGAAAGCCATGCTTGTGCAGAGCAGTCATTGCAACTTTGCTCCTGTGAACCGGCGCATTGTCTTGCAAGAGCAACACACCCTTGGTCAATTTTCCTCGACGTTTTTCCTTGATGGCCTCCTTTAATTTTTCTAATATCGCTGCATAATATTCTCCGGTTATGCTCCTACCTTTTTCTTTGTAATCAATCAATAATATCCCCTCACAATCCCAAAAAACAGTAGCCATCAACTTTCCAGCCGATTCTGACAATTTGAATTTCTTTGGCGGTGGTGTCCCCTTTTTATGCCATTGCATCGACTCCTCTTTGGACTCAGGCTTAAAGTGATGAACCCATGTTTCATCTCTGGTAACAATCCGCTTCAAAATCTGTGCAGGTTTGTCTCCTCACAGATCCAAAAATTGTTGGGACACAGACGCGCTGCTGTTTCTGCGGCGGCGTGAGCATTCTCTTGCAGTGCCTTTTGTCATACCCAGGTGGTCATGTAGGATACGCAAAATGGTGGTATCTGATACTCCAACTAATGCAGATAATTGTTTTTTCTTCAAACGGGCATCTTGCAGTAGAAATTTTTGCACTTTTTCGACGATGTCTGACGTGGTGGCCTCAACTGGCCGTCCAGAGCGGGGCTCGTCTTCAATCGACTTCCGACCATGTTTAAAAAGACCATGCCACTTATAAATCATAGATTTATTAGGGCACTGTTCCCCATAAACGGTTTCCATTTCATTCAATATGGTTTTAGCGTTCTTTCCTTGCTTTCTAAGGAACTTTATCACAGCACGGTGTTCAATTTCCTCTATAGTTTCAGTTTTCTTCCGGATTGACTTGTTTAGCAGGCAACTTAACTTATATACTAATGATGAGTCGCCAGTCAGGATGATACCTAGCGAGCACCCCTATCCCCACTCCATCCCCTCCATTCCACGAACTTCTGGACCTCCCCTCGTAGAATTATGGAATTCATGACAATTACTATTGGAATCTCTACTCATTTGCTTAACTTTAAAACATATCTAAGATAGATCGCAGTAAATATACCTAAAGAATTACATTAATAAAATGAAGCTTCGATTAAACTTGCATCATTGAGATGTGGCTGTACAGAAGACCTTGTGTTATCTGTTGATGAAACACAGATATTTCGTATAAATGTATGACCACAGTTAAGGGCTTGTTAGCGTAACTCCAAATGGTGTAGTAACATACATTAGCCACCCCTACTCTATTTCTACATATAAAGTGTTGAAGATTGTGGCGTATTGAAAAATGTGGTGCTTGGTGACTTAATATTAGTTGATAAAGGATTTTAATTGAAGACTTACCTTCCTTTTTTAAGTATATCACTACACAGCTATGGCATAATAATATTTGAAATTTGAGGAGCACTAATCTATATCTAATTTCCTTTAATTTCAGAGGTTTTCACTTTAAAATATTTTTATAAATATAAATAAAAAACTTCTTTTAAACATTTTGTCTTATTATTTAAAACATGTCATCAAGCTATAATTAATCACAGTTACGTTTACAAAAAAATACTTTACATGTACGCACTCACGTTAAATAAATTTGTAGTTTTGATATTACAAAAATTAGTATGTTTTCGTATACAAAATGTAAAGTTTTATTGTTCTGTCAAACGAGTGTACACATGTGGATAATTACCAGTGATTTAAAGAAGAAGATAAGCAGTTGACAAAAATACAACAATTGTAATAAGCAGGATATAAACAAATTTCACACGTGTAGAAAAATAAGCTTTTAATTAAAAATCCTTTAACAAATAACAGTAAATCACCAAGCACCATATTTTCAAATTCACCACAATCTTCAACACTTTCCTTATTTGATGTTAAAGTAGAGCACCGGTGTTTAATATATGCTACTACACCATTTAGAGTTATACCAACAAGCTCTCGGGCAGTATTCATATATTTATACGAAATGTATGTTAATTTTTGCCAATTAAGTAAAGCAGGCTTTGCAGATTTCATCTTAATATAGTCTAGTATAATATGACAACTTGTAACTGTACGAAAGGTATAAGTAATATTCTTCCTAGAGATTGGTATGTATCTCATTAAGCGATAACACACAATCTCATGTTGAGCCAGATCTTCACGATGCAAGTTCAACTGAAACTTCATTTCATTAGTGTAATTGGCAGTTAATCTTCTTTAAGTATATTTGCTGCAATCCATCCTAGATAATGTTTTAAAGTTAAGCAAATGAGTAAATATTTTAGTAATAATTGTAATGAATTTCATAATTTTATTTAACGAACACCACAATGCAGCTTACGGTCGCAAAACAGCAGACTAAACAACGTAAACATGATGAATTGACAGGAATAGCCTAATAGGTTAGTTTTATAACGTGTCTTTGTTTTGTTTGGAAACTTTTCAGTGTAGCCACAATACTTACTGACGTCATCAATTACACGGTCCATTGTGAGTAAGAGGAGGATGAAATAAGATTTCTATAAGTTAACAATGTTGAGGGATACGCATGCTATTCTGCAGAGCGATTGTGTCTCAGCATGCTAGCTCTATCTAACGGTATTCTTTACCCTTGTTTACCTACTACTACAAAACCTTATCCTCACATCGATCTTATCAATTTGAATCTATTCAATGGAGCCCTCATTCCATATTACTGCGAGGTGAGGAGGTATACCTGTAGACATGCGTTACTCGTTTCAAGTGAAGCAGGTGTTTTATTCATTTTCCAGTCACACAGAATGCAATCAACAGCTCATAACTTTTCACCGGATATAGTGTTTTCTGTTCTACTTTATTTCGATTTTTGCACTTGTTAACTGTTCTATTTTCTTATATCCTTAACGGAACATTGCAGGTCTCATTACCTATACTTCCATGTACAGTGGTGATCTTAATTAATGTCTCCCCTTATGATGAAGAGAATATCAAAACTGCTTTCTCTTCGATGCCGCAGACAGTTCGCCTATCATTGCAGGTATAAATCTTATTTATCTTTTTTCGTTGTAACTTTCGACGCCAATGTATCAATTCAACATTAAAAATTTTATGGACGATTAGGGGACTATTATAAGCATTCATTTTATATTTATTGTGTGTAAAATATACTTTTTCTTTAGACCGTTTTTGAATGTAATTGCCGAAACATTTGCAAATGTAAATGCAATTATTTTATGAAATGAATAAATACAAATTGAAATTGGAAAGGAATATATGTAGTATATTAGTTTTCAATTCTTTCATTGACTAACTATTAATTTCCACTTGTAAATGATGTCAGTTTACACTTAAATAATTCTACGAAAGACTTCTGATATGTAGTTATCAATTGAATCTCCTTTATTCGATAATTAGGGGTTCCGGTATTGACGTTTAAAAGACCATAACTGTAATACAATTATCCTACCGTAATAAATGGATAATGTGCATGTACAGACTGTAGAATTTAGATTTAGTAGTTATTGTTCTTATAAATAAAGAATATCATGAATTTGAAATCCGCACAATGATTGCGCTTTACATAATTTTGGCCGAAGTAACAGAGGTATTGGAAAACAATTCAAATTAAGTCGCCGAACTGTCGACTGTAACGTTAAATTATCGTTAAAGAGCAAACGAACAGGATGACGGAAAGTAACGATACCAGCAGAAGAACGTCGAAATGTTATGGCGAGTGATGGAATAGATGTGAAAGTGGACATGAAATTGAATGAAAGGACGAGGAGAACGTTTCTATCAAGGAAAGATTTAATGTTTTTGTTCAAATAAACTATATAATTGAATGAATATCATTTTTCATTGTTTTAATAGTATTTTATTAAATACGACTCTATAGTTTTATTTATGGATTATTTCTTAGGGTGGGCAAATAATTGGTAGTGTATGTAAACGATAATAAGTGTTTATACATATTCTTTAAATAATATTTATACCTGCAGTAACAGAGAGAAGCCGAACTGTCTGCGACATCACAGGGAAAGTTATTTTGATATTCTTTACTTCAATTGATATAACTAATGGAAATAATCTAATGGAAACGTTCTATTTCTACAATATATTTACTACTTTCCTTCCTTTACATGGCATCTAGCTTGACCGAGAGAACTTTAATATTTGGCAGGAATTAACTAATGAGTAGGCTATATCTCTTTGTTACGACATAACAGTGTAATCTACCTATTTACTTGTGCGCCTTGTAACATCCTTTAGCAACATTATTTCTCTAACAAGTTTGTCCGTTAAAGAAACGCTATTAGTATTTCATATAGATAACATTGCTTTAATATATACTAAAACATTGCCGTTAATATTTTCGATAATACAACTGGAGATAATACAATGCAAACCTTGCTGAACCTTCTTTTCTCTTTGGTTATCATCCTGTTCACCGTAAGCGTGTTCGACAATGACTATCAAGCAGGTCGACTGTGTTGAACGTTAAGATAATACACAGTTCTAATAACGTTTTCGTACTGATTACGGATATTACCGTTCTAATGGAACACATTTGCTGTACGTGGATGTACCATAAAACGCTAATTTCGTCAAAATTGGATAGTCGAGTTATATTAACGTGAGCGATTTGCACAGTAAGGGCAAGGAATTTCTCTGGGATCTTGCACGATGAATATTTTTAAATCTTTCGTTTCTCTTACAGAAATTTAGATATACACATGTGCATCAGGGTTACACAAAATTTATTCAGAATAACAAATAAAGATAAATGGATAACTACGTTATTCTTATTCAGAAATAACAAATACAGTTTTTATTCATTATTCAGTTATTCAATAGTAGGTTTTTTTTATTTCATTCATTAAATAAAAATGATCATTTTTATTCGAATGATTATTTTTGCGCGAATATCATTTTTATTCAAATAATAATCTCTGATAAAGATAATTTTCTTACCCGAATAATTATTTCCCTCAGCATAAAGGTACGTTTGAGACGCGTATAATGTAAATTACATAAGTGCTTGCTGAGTTTGAATGTATAAATGAAGAAAACACTATAGTCGGAAACTGTTATGAGCCCATGAATCAAATCGAGGAGACAATTTTACTTTTCGTATAAGTTTAGTTTCTGTGAAACATATGAAACTGTTTTTGCGTGGACTCTGCAACCATCACACATAAAAATCGAGATACACCCATAAACTATACCTATTTATTTCTTTAAAACATTTTATAAATTTTCAAAAGCAAGTATTGCTATAATATTGTTATAATTACTCTCTTCTTTCCACGGCATACAAAATATATAAGAAAACGCTAATCTAAATGTAACTGTGTTACAACGAAGAATTGTGGTTTTTCTATCTAAAGGCATTGTGAATATGTGATATATTTACAATGCCGTTACATACCGTCAGATCTAGTTTTTTGTGTGACCAGATTGTGATTGATGATGTTGACCTAATTAGTGGCAATGTTAATTTGCTTGCTGTTATCTTAACTTTGCACAATCGCTTGATTACCATTATAATTGTCTATATACCATCGGCTATGGCAGTTTATACCTTTGAATATCTTTTTCATAAGCAACAATTGGTTTCTCTATTGGTGGGGGATCTTAACCTCCCTACATTAGATTGTACTGATTGTGCCTCATCAATAATTGTGAATAACTTTGTTATTTCATTTGATGCTACAGACGAATTAGGTAAAAAATAGTAATAATAGATGCTTAGATCTGATTTTTTGCTCTAGGATTTCGAATTGTGATCTTGAACGGTCCAACGCTTTGCTAGTGGTCTCCTATTTATTATTTTCATTAATGACCTTCCTGACCGGCTTATCTCTAAATGTGTACCCCGATAACCTTCAAATTTTTCGTAGAATATACTCCACAGCAGATTGTGACATTTTACAAGGTGACCTGCTATAAACTCATCATTGGTGTTTGCAGAATCATTTACCACCAAATATTGTTAAATGCAAAGCGATCACATTTGCCCGAGAGCTGATACAGTAAGGTATACATACAATGTTGACGGTGAACTTTTAACACGTTGTTAGGAGTACAGAGATCTTGGTATATTTTTTGACACCAAGTGAACATTTAATAAGCATATTGTAAGTATGTATCAACAGTCTCTTAAAACATTAACCTTTCCGTTTCACAATACTTGTTGCGTATGCTTTGTAATGTGCATACATAAAAATACAGAGGTCACAGCAATGGGAACAAAATTATTCAGTAATTGAATGATTGAATTTATTTGATGAAACAATCATTCGTTTCATTCAAATAATACTTTATTCAAATAATTTACGATCACTTTATTCTGGAATAAGATAATATTGAATAAAGAATAATAGATAAAAAATTTATTCTAATGGTTATTTGAACGAGAAATTAGTCAGTGGTACTCAACTCTGATATTTATATAATACTAGGAATTTTTTTTTACTTTTAAATTAAACTTTATCAATGTATCAAAAATAATAATCAGCTGGATTTTTGCAATAATTAGTTCTTTCTAACCAAGCTCTTGTGTTTAATTAATTGGGCGACACATATATATATATATATTATATCTAATGAGGTATCGCTGCTTCTAAAGCTTTCTAGATCTAAAAAAATCCGCGGGGTAGATCAATCCCAATTCTCGTCGGTTTATATCTTCTTGTATATGTCTCACTATTTATGTCTCCATCTGTCTTTGGTATTCTCCTGCCATCTGTAGACGCCAACTCTACCAAGGTCCGTCTTCACTTCCTGCAGCCAAGTAGTTCTTGGTTGAACTCGTCTTTTCCTATTTGAATTGTGTTATCCCCATGTTTCTGTTTTCCATTTAGTTTCATCATTGTTTTTTCTGGATTTGTTTTCAGTCCCATTCTGTCATCCTCTCACTATTTCCTCTAGAATATTTTTGGTTACCTCACGCTTTTTCTATATAATTACAATATCATCAGCATACGCTATTAGATGGCGTACCTTCATCTATTTTTCTTCATATTCTACTCCGAAGTTGAATAATGCTATCGACAGTGAGTCTCGTTGTTTTACCCCCTTATTTATTTCAAATTCTTCGTGTCTCTCCCTTTTGTGTCTTTATAATTGCTCTTCTATTTGACAACGTCATTTGTATTAATTTTCTTAATTTGAGTTTGATCCCTACTTTATTGAATGATACCATTAGTATATCTCTTTTGAGGGAATCGAATGCTTGTTTAAAATAAACGAATAAAAGTTCTATTTGTATGTTATATACATGTGTTTTTTCTAGGATTTGTTTAAGTGTATATGTGCCGTCCGCTGCTGTCCTTTTATAAATCCGCATTGATGTTGTTAATTGAGCGATAATTATAGCAGAGAAAATATTACTTTCCTATCTTATCTCTATCATTAACTTACGCGATTTGCATAATTTGTCTAATTGCCAGCATCAAATAATAATGTTAGTAAAGTTTCTAAACGTCACGCTGCACAGTTTTGAGAATTATATATAAATAATTCATCTTAAATTAAAAAAATGTTATATTGTTACAAAAGAATAGTTTAATTATCATAGCTGCAAACAGGCCATAACCACTAAGTCATAAAATATGAAATCAATTACCAATTATACCAATTTTCATTCAAAACACTTTTTTTATATAATAGTACAATTATGAAATCACAAATTGTGAGAGCTTTTCCAACTCTATATTTTCAATGTTATTGTTTTCTTTAATTTACAATCTCTTTAAGTTTAGTTATACTTAGCGTATCCGTAATACCTCATCCAATATAAATGTCGAAACGTTCACTTGTTATCTCAGAGTATAAGAGAAACAAGTTGAGACCAAAACAATTACTGAAGTAAAACTTGCGTTACAAAGTACGTACAAACTGTGGAATAAATTCGCCTCCCAAAAGAATAAGTGCTTCAGCGATTCCATTAGAAGCATTCCATTATAAGTGCAAGCTTTATATACACAGGACGTATATTTGTGTGGACTAACCTATTGCTAGACGAACCACTCGTCCTTTTGGCTCGGTTGGACGAGGTCCGCAGTCGCGTCGCCCCCGTTGGCGGACGCGACGTGCTTCACTTTGCCTGGCAGTAGAGGCGGGCCCGGGCCGGCGTGCTGAGGCGGAACCCGAGTGGGCCCGCAGGGTGGCGCCAGTTTCCCTGCACCGTCAACGTGGTTGTCGAACCACTGTGCTGCTGCGACTGTTGCTTCTGAGGCATCATCGCGCCGTTTGAACCGTACATTTGCTGAACTGAAAAAGGAAAATAAGAAACATGTTTAGCCGTAAAAGTAAATACGAGAAACATTATAATTGTCATAAAACCTTAAGTACAGCCCTTGTTGTCTTTTGAATATCAAATATAGTCAGTCATCGAATTCATTCATATTGTTTTCGTTAATTATATTAGTAATATATAAATATTACTGTACAATTCACAACTTGCTTTGACCTCAATCTCATAACCAATTTCTAAAATCAATCTAAAATGCTGGCATAGAATTTTCACAACATAGCAGTCTATCATAAACTTCCATCTATCTATGCTAATAAATTTTACCAAAAATATCAGGAAACCACTTTTCACCAGGCTGTTGAAGAAATCTTTGTTGTTGATGATGCTAAACCAATCATAGTTAAATGGATGATAGTGTACTTTTTTTTTGTTGTCTGTTTAATATTCATTCAACTAAATAAGAGTATTCGAGCCTCTAACAAAATTTTAACTTATTGATTTAAAGACATATATTGACGCTCCAAATTGTAGAAGCACCTTTTTTTCTTAATTTGCATCTCACTTAAGCAGTTATAGTCATATCATATCAGTAAATTGGTTCAACATATTAGCAAGAAAGGTGAGAAAATGTCTACTGTATCATCATCAATTTTATTTGTAGTCTTACCACTACTTTCCTAAATTTAACGAAGACGCGATATGCATTAGAATCAATAACAAAAATTTTGAAATTGGTACATAACCTCCTAATTACTGAATTACCTTGCAAACAATTGTACCTTAAAAAAGGTACAGAAAAGGTTACATCCAAACACCAACCTAGGATATACGGAAGCCAAACCTGTTCATCGTTCCCACTATCATGTTTTTATACAAATTAATTTGTTTATATAAAAACATAGCAGATAGCTTTTTTCGTTTTACTTCTAATAATTGAAATGATGAAAACGAACACCTCTAAGTGATTGCAAGGCAAAAACAATGAATGTGTATTAAACCATCTAAAGAAAACGTATCTTTTCCTTTTGAATCCTTTTGAGTTCTAGATTAAGAAATAAATAAAAGGGGTTTCATATAACCGATAAAAGTTCTTCTGATGATCTAACATAGGGATTGCTTAGTAGCGTAATAACATCAATATTATGTAGTAAGTCAGTACTATTGCGAATAATGAAGCTAACGACACAATAGGACTTTGGTGTAGCGTTAGATACACACTTTTCAAAACCTAATTTTTCATAAAAAATACGTCCAATTCATTAACCTTAGCTGAAGATTGCAGATGTGTGTCGTTCATATTAATATTTATTCTGGCAAAAGCGAACAATGATGCATTTTTTAGTAATGTAAGATGTTTTCTTATACTGATGAGTTCCACTTGTATACACTATTTACATCCATTTATAAGATCAAAATAATCTTCAACTAGTCTAATTCTTTTGAAATGATTACATAAAAACAGACATCGGAAGTAAAATTTTGATACAAATTAAAATGAAGAATACTAGGGATACCAAATTAGAACTCTACCTGACCCTTAGATAACATTGTTGTATTTCATACATTGGTATTTATTTCAATAGTCACCTTGAAGATTACCAATGAAAGCTTTCGACAGATACTGAAAGGAGCAAAATTGTGGTTGTCGATGGTAAAGAAATACGACTTCATATGAAAATAAAAATATTTGTAAATAATGCGTTCAAATATTTAAGTACAGCTTGTAGTTTTATAATACGCTTACGTCAGTAGGTAATCATATCACTTTATTTTACCGTCCATTTTACTCATGACTCCTTCAGTTCAATATTGGATATATTACAAATAATGTTACACAACTTATCCTGCACATCGTATTTAATATGACATTAGCAATTGCTTCCACGCTGTCGTCATTATAGTAACGGAGATATTTCCTAAATAATTCCAAACATGGAAATACAGATTTTTGTATTTTGTTAATTGCAGTGAACGTGTGTGCGTATTAGTAATATTCCTTGTGATCTACGTATATAATATTTATGTGAGAGAAGTGTATCGCTCCTACTTTCCTCTTAATCAAGGGACTTTTTCCCAAACAAAAAGGAATTTTAAAATTATTATAGGAATGAACTTAATTTGGAAAGAGGAAAGTCAGACACTGAAGTTATTTGAAGGAAATTGTAATCGGCAGTAAATAAAGGAATTTATCCAATCATCAAAAGCTGTAAATATAAATGAGCTAATTATGGGTAAATACAAACACGAAGAGGAATGAAACATTTTTAATAAAAACTAAATCACACCAAAAATCCTACTACAATATGTTCGTGTCTTACCTATTAATTTATATCTTTAACGTCGATACTTTAATTTTGGATAATTTAAAATATTTAGTACCGGTTGCCATTTCTATAACATTTATTAAGGGAAAATTATGCAATTCATAATAGAATAGATTTATCATTTTGTTTAAATAAATATTAGAACCAAGCAAATTGTTCGATCCACTCATGTAAATTAATGCATATACTTTTTATGATCAAACTGTAGTGTAGAATTGGTTAGGATGGTATCGTTCGATATACCACTTCAATATTCAAAACACATACATTGTATATGAAAATATGGTTCGGATATCTGTCTGAATAGCAGAAAGAAATATATAGGAATCAGAAGCAAGAACATCTTTAATAATAAGCTGAACGACCCAATTTATGATAATAGCTTATCGAATTTCTAGCGCAAGGATAACTCCCTAAACCAAATGGTATGAATAAAAAATAACAGCATAGATCCCAAAACTGTATCCATAAATATATAATGGTCGTAGTGTGTGCAGACGGAAATAGGGATGGATTTAAGGTCTAACGGACGCGGTTTAGAAATAATTGAGGAATAAAATCCGGCTTACGCGCCACTATAACTGCCTTCTCTAGAATCTCGTTTCGTTCGAAGAAGACGGATATCGGACGATATTAAATAACATTGTACTATATGTAATCATCCAGAAACGAGCGTCGTTTAATGTGATTCTTTTTAGTGATGGAAGATAAAGACGCCATTACTTGTCATTATGTGATGCCTTAAAGATCGACCGTAAATGCTTCATCGTACAATTCTCAGGACAATATGATTAGAATACACGTTTACTTCGGTGGACAGTTGTCGTAAAAGCACGGAATTAATATCGAGAAATGATAAGCTATATGCATGTATTAAAGCAGTAAATACTAGATGTATTAGAGTTCTTATGAAACGCTACTAGGTAAGCAGTTGTTAAACAACCAATAAATAACGGTATAAGACTGTAATTAACGAGAAAAACCTTAAACATCAAGTTATTCATGTATACTAACGAGCATTTCTTGTTGTTAAATCGGAACAATGAAGTATGGTACGTTAATAGAAAATAGACATCTCTTATTGCCTTGCAATCTAGTATTACAAATATTTTTCTATCATCTCCTCTGACCACAAAATGTTAATATGTGATTTGAAAGTTATGAACTGAACAAACAAAAACATACTGTTTCAGTGTAAGGATATCGCTTAGTGTGAGGATCATCTAGAAAATAAAGAACCCTTCTTTCTGGGATTCTTTATTTTTATGGTGTCTGCGGGATCACAGCCCGTACACGTCGGAGCAAAAAAACAATTAAATCTTAAATTAGGATTAAGTAATTATTGACCTCCAGTGAAAGCTCAGATCCTAATTTTTATTCGGTTCAGCATTTCTATAACTAAATTGTACACTTCTCGATTGTTGGAATGCAAAAGTACAATAATAGAAGTAGGCAGTGGGAACTTTAGACAGAAAGATTAGTATATATATAGTTATAAAGGAGTCAATAGTGTTTCTATGCGAACCGCAACCAAGGAAAATGTGATTCAGTTCAGCCGTTTCATAGCCACAGTGACATGCAGCCGATTCCAATAAATGGGCTGAGTAAAGACCATGTCCAAATTTAATACGGGCAATTGTTGCACGATAATACCGAGATATGTTGTTATTCGTATAATACCACGGTTTAATGTTGATACATGGACGAATATAAGCGTATTGAGTCATCCTATGAGTACATATTGTTTGCCACAAATCTTCCCATTCTCTGTTCAACACCTCCCGTTTGCAAATTGCAAAACACTCTCCACAAGAAAGGATAGGATTGTAAATTACTCCATCAGTACAACTGACTTTAGCGAGACTGTCAACAGTTTCATTACCACAAATCCCAACATGACTTCGCACCCAGTAAAATTTTGTATACGTATCCCCGGAAGTATGATACAACTTACATAATATCTAATAATATATGATTTATCTTACTGATAGATTTGAAAGAAGATAGGCCCTGTAACACACTAGCAGAGTCGGACATTATAACAATGTGCTTAAAGTTAGTAGAGGCACAATAACGAATTGTTTCTAAGATGGCTATGGCTTCCGCAGTAAATACTGATCCATCGATGTCAAGACGAAAAAGCTTTTTATACCCACTGTTATAACAGTAAAAAGCGCATCCACATCCATTGTTACTTTTAGAGCCGCCTGTAAATATAATCAGACTTTGTTGGTGGAGTCTTAGAATGGATGTTCAAATCTGCACGTCGTGGTCCTGTTGCCCTATGTAGGAAGGAAAAACAATATTTAGGGGTTTATTATATTGAAAGTATGACATTGCAAGACTCGAACCCCTATAAAGGCGTTGATCTAATTCAGCGGTATATCGGAAAGCATCACATAAAACAGGGAATCCTCTTTTCTGCTAGTAACGTGCAGTCAAATCTAGAAGACACAACTGTTTGATCTTCAACAAGATAGGGGACGTACGCAACGGCCTTAGTTTTATTACATATTTAATTGACACGATGCGTCTACGTAGCACTAAAGGCGGTTCGTCAGCTTCCACTTGTAAGGCGCAGATAGGTGTAGACCTCATCGCACCCAGACAGAGGCACAAGGATTTGTTTTGTAAAATATTAATTCTACGTAGATTTGTAGCACTAGTGTTACCATATAGGTCACAGCAACTTCTGGGATACTTATTATTCGAGAGAATTACACAAAATTTGTTGTAGGTTTAACATAGTTCCTACGCTACTTCTCCACGGAATCTTCGTTTTGGGTGTAACACTGTTCTATATCTGATATTCGGTTGACACTAGGTCATTGAACAAACCAACTGCGAAGAGATTACTGCTCAAATAACTATTTTAGGCTGAGAAAGAGATGATAAAATTAGACAATACAATTTCAGAAAGTTTATATTTCTGAAATGAAAATACACACATGTTAAGAATACACTAATCTGATTCGGAATGCGATTTCTTTGGTCTGTTGTCTGTAATCGACGGTGGGAGGATCTTTAATATATATTCAACAATAGCCAATAAGGATTACGGTGAAATTTTTACCCTGGTGCCGTTACTTCCTCTTGTCAATGTCCTGATGGAAACGTTCGCCATGCGATGAAATTGTAAAATGGGAGCCAAGATAGTGAATCTTTAAGAATATATTGCAGCCAAATTCATGTAATAAAGCCACCTCGACTAGTTTCTTGTAGTTTTCGGTTTTTTCGTTCTCTAGAAAGTTTGGTACCACTTAATAGACCGTATGACGAACTTATTTTTATTCACTCTGACGAAGTTTCTGGGGAACTGTTTAATTTGGGGCCTCACAAAAACGTCTTTTTAAATTTTGGTTTCACTGAGATGAGGGAATTTTGTAGATGCTTGAATAGTGGTGCGTCCGCATCCATAACTTTTACCAAGTATTTCATAAAGCTGAGCTTGACGAGCAAAGGAATAAAATGCTTTAAACTGTCCCCTCCATAAACAAGTATGAATGAAAGTTGGATCTCATTATTCAAAAATCGTTTTAAAACTCGGCTTTGAAGCACCTCTAAACAGCATACATTAAGCCTTCTAAGTAACGCCAGATTCTTGTATTAGGCCATCAGTATCGCAACAAGAAAAGATTTGATGAACTGATGACGAGTTCGCAATGAAAAGACACGGACATTTTTTCGTGAAGATCCCATTCTATTTTCGCTTTGCTTTTGGACAGATTCAAATCACAAATAAAATCGTTCGATTCCTCCAGAGTAAGCTTATATGCCACAAATGGCTTTTCAAAGCACAAAAACCTTCATCCTCCTTCGAGATCTCTTCGTCTGAATTGAAAGGAGATAGTATGTTAAGGTGTACAATTACCCACTTCTTTTTCTTGACGGGAAACCGGACGCAGAAATAAGAGTCATCAATATGGTTGATGGGCTCCCCTCAAATCATGGGCACAGCAAATGGCTTTGATTTTTCTTTGCCAATTAAACCACTGTAAAAGATTTACTGCATAAGTGCGGCAACTTACAAAGTTTTCAGCAAGTTCTTGTCATGGTCGCTTATCTTACAACCAGAATACAAATAATATGCTTTCTTCATTATTGCAGTGATGGTCTTTTAGTACTATTAACGAAATTACGAGGAATTGTTACTGTTGACTTTATAGTGTAGCAGTAATTTGGGTATGCTAGAGCATTGAAGCGTTGGTACGAAGTGAGAAAAAACTATCGAAGCTGTATGGTCCCGCATAACATTTTTAAGAGGAAATGTAACATGTAGAAATATAAAAGAGATGGAAACACTTCATCAAATGTAACATTCACAATGTAAACTGAACAGTTTTTACGTCTTAAGCCAATCCAGTAAACAACCTGGTTCTACAAATTTTAGCTGCTTCTACAAATTCAAGTAGTACTTGTTTCAGTCGTCCTGTCACCTCCAATACGTAACTGCGTGAAGAAACAATTGGTTGAATAGTCGGTCGGTAAAGTTGCATTATAATCAGCTCAGAAAGATCATATGTAAGTTTTGACAGTGCATTGTTGAGGAAGTTGAATCAGTTTCGATGGAAATTTTCGACATTTCACTTTACTTTATAGAATTTTAAATATCCCATCTCCAATAGAAAGTGTCTTAATCTGCATCATTTGTCTTGGCTAGTCTAAAGCCTGTGCAGCATTCTATTTCTCCCTTTGCATCCTAGCTATCCTCCAAAAAATATACCCTATCTTCTACACACTGCTACTCATTAGATACCCTACACATCTTAGGATTAACGTTTACAAAATATACCACTCCGCCCTCTCGCTCTATTTGTATTTGAGTGTTAATTTATTCAATCTACTATTTTATCTGTTAATATTTGGATATATTTTGCCGCATTTATATTTCCGTCGCAGATTACTAATTGCGATCTTCCATCATACGATATCGCGCCCCACACCATGATGTTCACACCACCGTATTTCACCGTCTGATGCAAAAATTTGTCGTCCAGTTGCTATGACGAACGTCTCCATACCCACGTACGACCACTATCACTAAATTGGCAGTATCTGCTTTTGTCTGAAAAAATTACAGACCGCCAAAACTTTTCGGGCTTCGTTCGCATTTCGATTGCCCAATCCATTCGGCGTCGTTTTTGAAACGCAGTAGGGAGAGGTATTTTCTTTGCCACCCTTTTATACATCCCCACACTATGGAGGTACCGCAGAACGGTGCGCTGACTTTTCTGTGAAGTTGCCGCAAGCTCAGCTGTACTTTTTCGCGGTTCTCTTAACACTTCGCGCACAAGCACCCTTTTTACTTCTTTCAGAAGGTCCGGCACGACCTGGTCTCGGCTCCACTGTTGTTTTTTCCTTGCGTTTAAATTGTGTAATCACACGGTTAACTGTGGACAACGGAATATTTAAAAATGTACTTATTTCACGTTGCGAAGCGCCGCGTTCACTCTGGCCAACGATGCGACCCCGGGTGAAATCGCTAATATCACTCGAACCTTATAAGCGAGGCATAGTTGTAACGATACTAAACTATGACGAATTCCTTCCGATACATCTACCCCTATCCTAATGACAAGAGAAGGTTCTTAATTCGTTCTTAGAATTTAGCTGTTTACATATTTATACCGCTTTACCTGGTGTCTATTTTATTCTGTCACCCTAGTGTAGCTTGTGTAAATTAGACCTGTGTTGTTTGAAATCGCACAGGTGCAGCCTACATTCTACAGTATATCCGCAAAAGGAAATGTTTCGCATTAATGCTTTTACATATTACGTTCAAAGCAAAATCATGTTAACTATGTATATGAATACTAGATTATTTTTTTGTAATATTCAGGAGCTAGTCTATACGCGTACAATAGCACACGGTACCTTAGTTTGACTTTAAATACACTCCCGTGATATTTCTTTATTATGCAACAGGCATGGAATATTTGCTATTCGCACTATCAAAGCCGATCTAATATCTCTATTTATGGCAATTAAGTCAACAACAGGCTATTATATTATCCATAGCGCAATTGGTAACGCATGACATTACACTTATGCTAGTATCAATAAATGCTTGTTAAGACAGCGTTTTGCAATGAAGTCATATTTATCGCCTTTACGAGATTGCAAACGTTCATCAATCGTTTTGTCTTGCGCTAAAACTAGAACGCGCTGTTTGATATATGACTTCATTAATATTGCGAAATTAGTCGTTAATTACCGGTGTAACTTGCAACGCAAGCACTAGTTTGTAGTTGAAATCTGCTTTATTTGTAGTTGGTCTGTTATTACTCGATTCATCCATCGGCGGATACGAATAAATCAATACCGCGACAACGAGAATTAACGCTGAACTGAATTTCAGTTTGCCGTACTGATATACTTACGAGAATAATTTTGTTGCGGGACACTATTTGACGTTCGGCTGTTGTTGATGCCTCTTCGACAGAGACATATCGATACTGCAACGATGCAAACCAAAAGGATTAACAATATACTGACAACGAGAACGACGAACCATGTCATCTCTAAACCTAATATGGTACCGGAATCGTTATCTGCAAAGAAGAGCTTTGTGTTAGACGCAATCATTTTATAAACGGCGAATATTTTGAGTGTAATGCACATAAAAGATAGATACAATAGTGTTCATGTTTTAAAAGAAACAAAAAAAGCAGTGCCCCGGACTAATTTTGATCGTTATAGATAAATAAATTAATAAAATTCTGGCACATTTCAACCTATCTGGTGAAGAAAGTACAGTAATAGGCAAGACATCTGCTGCTTAACATAAAAACCTGCTAACCATCAAATATTTTAAAAACTATAATTTACTTAGCCAACAACGAAACATATGGTAGTCATGCATAATCCCACTGAATTGCCTATTTCGACAATCGACAAAAGAAAGATGTCTAAATTTACTTAGATACGTCCATCTTTGTCTATAGTAACTTTTCTTGGCATATGTATGTACTTCATTAATGTATATCACTTCACAATTTCCTTACACTCTTATTCCTTGTCCTAGACTTTGCATTCTTATGCAGCAGTTTCCTTCTTAAATACGCCAATTATAGGAATCTTCTATAAATAATGTTGTAAATATATAGTCCTGTTTAAAACTAAAATACTACTCACATTCATTTTTAAACTTGTTTCGATTATTTAAGAAGATATTGGAATGTCTTATAAGAAATTATAGGTAGCTTATGTTGAATAGGAATCCCTATCAATTTTGCACAAAAAAGATTATAATGTCTTATCTAATCTTATCTGATAGAAAAAAAGTATGACTTTGTTTATGTCATTTTTCAGTTTAGTAAAGGTATCGATCGAAGTCACTTTTCTAGTGTAACTCAGTAGATTAGTTCGATATGTGAATATTTCACCACTTACTTAAAAGAAATGAATCATTTAACCAATGATGAATGAGCAAGAATTTTAATTTTTGATTTGAAGGGGATAGAAGAATAAGTTATGTGGGAAATTTGTTAGGTGTTACATGATTAGAAAGTTTAGAAAAGTTAGATCACATCACAGAAAACGTGGTTGGGGCAGAAAAAGGGTAACAAGTCGAATTGATGAGCTTTTTCTTCCGACAACGTGTTAAAAAATTGAAAATGTGCAAGCAAAGAGCTAAATAATCATCTCGAAACTCTCAGGAAAGTCGAAACTTTTGCTTTAGTCATTAGTAGAAGGTTAAAACAAGCGGAGTTGGCAAGACCTAATACTGCACCACTACTTGCCTCAGGTGAACTATGGGTTAAGAGACTTTCATTCACAGATGAAACCAATGAAAGCTTAAAATGTCCAGATTGGCTAGAATACGCTGTTCAAGATCGTGTCGTACTGCTTGCGCTATTTATAGGCATTCATTTTCGTGCAATATAATGCTCACATCACAAGATCTGTGGTAAATTCTCTAAATGAAGTATTCAAATCTTATGGTGGACATTTCGCAACTCAAACTTAAATCCAATCCAACAGCTTTGCGTATTAATACTTAATTTCTTTAAAACACAAATTTTGTCCTATGAATAAAATAAACTGTATGTTAAATAATATATAAGTAAGTATTATAAATACTTTTAGTTCGGTTGCGGCACGTTTGTCTGTAGATGTTTCTATGGCGTTTAAACCAAACGCCGACATTACGCATTTATATTTGTTGAGATTTATAGAATAACAAAAAACAAAAAAGGAACATTTTCAAATTAACAAATATAAAACAGCACAACACAAAAATATCAAAATTTCAAACTAACTTATGTTGATTTTTATGAAGATCGCAAGCCCAGCATTAATTTTATTCAAAACAAATTAAGCAATGTCTTTTGTACTGCCATGGCATTGATTTTCTATTGCAGAACTTTTGTACGCCGGTATAATCCATCATATTCATAAAATATAAATACGTGTGCCACATCCACAACATCTAAACACAAATATTGGATGCGTCTATCTATATTTATACATTAGTCATCACATTGACATTAAATTGTGCTACTCGAGGTAAATTAAAAAAACTAAAATAGATAAAAACGACCTGTAAAAATAATCCAAATTTGTTTCGTGATGCGTAATAACTACCTATTGAAAGCTTTAATTGTACATAAATATCTATGGATTTCGCTATATCAATGACGTGAACAGCCTCTGCTGAACACAATATGATGTTCGTTATCATTTTTATAAACTGACTTTACCGTGCGTTGTTTACGCAATTACATTATGACTGCGTACAGGATTTTATGATATATGAAAAAAAATCGGTGGAAGTTATGATTACTCAATTTTACAAAGTACTATTTGAATAATTTATTGCAGACCAATAACAGGAGAATTACGAAATATCAATATAGCTACATGGTTGCTTCAATGTTTGAAAAATGGTTATGGAATGGTTATGGTATTTCCCTTTCTAGAACCAAGATCTTCAGGTGCAGGTAATATTATAGGACCTATGTGGTTGCTTAATAAATCAAAAACAAAAGAGAAATGATTAAACATAACTGGGTCTGCAAAGAAAATGGATATTCTGAATATTTGCTCGTTAAGATTCATGCTATCACTATTGTTTAGTTGTTCTTATAAAATACCTTGAAATCAACCTTTCACTTAAAGTCAACTAAATGCATCGGAGTTCGTAACGTAGATTCTTTTAATAATGTCAAGAAAAGTAAGAGACCAGCATTACTCTCTCGTGCAACCAAAAGGTGATTCCTTTATGAACAGATTGCTCCTTATTAACAAATTAACACAAGGATTGCAAAGCAACAGGGTTCAAAATTACTACTAGTTTTAAATTTAGTTAATAGCAATAATTCTTGACGTAGCTTGTCGTCTCAGGAAAACTATAAATATCTCTTTGACTACTATGTAGGTTTTCTACACCACGTGTAATTTCATATGCTCTAGCTCTGTTAATAAAACGCTTTATGCTTTAGTTGATAATTGCAAGAACTTCTTTAAGAGGATCTTTTGATTTCTTACCTCAGTTCTCAGAAATGTAGTTTTTATAAATTTTAATTTCAATTTCGAAGCACGAGAGGAAGTAATTTTTCTAATATGACGAAAAAATACAAATTGAGTTTTTCATTGGTCATAAGCATGAAAATAGCTAACCAAAAAATATGAAAGTAAATAATACTTACTATGACATAAGTTACTAGATGTTTCGTCTGATCCATCGGCACAGTGGTTTATACCGTCGCAGACGAGATCAGTAGCGATACAGAATTCCATCATAGTACAACGGAACTCGGTACAGGCGTGCTCTGAAAGACAACAAGCGATATTAGGGAGGCAGAGGCTCTAAATTTGTACGATGCTAGGCGCTACACGTTCATTTGGTTGCATAACAGTCCTCCCGTTAGAAATATAATACGTGTTATCGACATTTTGTGTGTATACAACACCGTATCATATCATCTAGGGCTTCGCTTTTATTCTCTTCCGCCCAGGATTTTTCTATTTGTCCGCAGCCATCATCGGGTGGTGCACCGCTGAGTTATTCACTCATATACGTTCCGACTATACTGGATATTAGAATTTAAATCACGTTATTATTGTCGAAAGCCGAACAGGTAATTACAACGAACAGCGGGTGCAATTTGCAATAAATTCCTGTTTGACCTAGGAAAAATATATTCGAACACTTTTTTTTGGGAAACACGAGTAAATCATTAGAGTTTAATAGATGAGGCTCTGTTGTCGTTACCTACAATCTGAAGACAATAAAGTGAAGGCAAAATTGCAGAAAATTAGTCTATTCCCTTAGGATAGGCTAAGCCTGTGTTATGATAATCTGAATATTTCAACCATGTCAGTGAGAACAGATACAATTTATACATTTCTTGCTAAATTAAAAAATCGTACCATTAATTTTACACACTCTTTGTAAAATTAATGGCCGGATCAGCAGGGTATCCTGCCATATGTGTACGCACCGTTAATTTCCACAACCAGACCCTTAGCCTTACTCGTAACATAGATAAATGGAAAGGAACTCCTAACTCCAAAGCCGCTTCTTTTTCAAAAATTATGGAAATAAAAAATGAAAATTTACCTGCATAGTTCTACATTATACATTTTTCTCTATAACTTTATTACTGCTATTTGCTCGAAAAGAAAGCAACCCCAAGGGCTTATTGCAACCCCATCCAAAACATAAACAACGACTATCTGTTAGTTCAATGCTATAGATGAAAACTGAAGTAATACATATAAAAATATTTAGTACACACGTAGATAATTTATCACCGGTCAGCAAACATTTTCTTCTGTTGACTAAGATCTGACACTTGTTTTTAACTACTGTAGGTACGTCAATACCAAACATGTAATCCATTTTCCCTACCACGTCTCGTCGTTTCTTTTCTACCGCATTTCTCGTTTGCTGATTTCAAAATTCTTGAAAATCCTTAACCAAAATCTTAATTATTCATTGTAAGAATATTTAAGTGAAGCCTTAGTCAACAGAGAAAAAGTAATCTTTCCACCTCTTCACATCAAATTGAGTCTTATGAAGCAATATGTTAAAGCTCTAGATTTGCAAGGGGACAGTTTCAGATACATATATCAAAAGTTTCCACAGCTAAATTACGACTATGTCAAAGCTATGGTATTTGACGGACCTCAAATTAGAATTTTAATGACAGATTCAAATTTTATCAACTCTATGAACCAAGCTGAACTTCATCCACTACGGAAACAAAAAAGCCTTCAATTACAAAGATTTAATGAAATCAATGCTTTAAGAATTTCACCGCCTAGGTTATAACACGTGTATAAAGTTCTATTTCGTTTCTAGTGGTCTTGATAGGTTTCCCGAAAAGATGTATTTTGAAGGAACTAGTATTTCATTCTTTGAATAGCCTAACAAATGAAATTGCGGCAATAAATTGTAATTATTTTAATTAAAGAAAATAAAAGGCGTATAAAACATACGGTTGAATGATAAAAAATAGAAACAAGGAAACTACTATCAAGTAGTAGACGAACGATATTTAAAATGATAGAATGTATCGCCTTTTGTGACGTGTCGCGTCATACGTTACGATCTTTAGAATGATAGAAGCCGGTATATAAGCAACGTAAGCGTTTCCAGCGTGAAGTATATAATAATGCCGTTGTATGTGTTTATGACATAATTGTATACGTATTGTGAAAATCCTATAAAAGCAATATACAATAGGAGATATAAGGAAAAGAGTGTCACAGGATAGTCTGCATTTTCACAAGATCCTCGGAATATTTTTTCCAACATTTTTATAAGTAACAAAAAAAATCCAGTGCGCTATTGTTCTCCTCTATTTTGTTTAACAAATTGGCCCGGCTGTTCCACCAGTTTTATACTATTGGACATTTCTTAACAATTAACGTGATATTATGCAGGAAATTTTATACAACTCATGTATAAAACTGAGTATGTAAATGCGCAATGCATATATACTACTACAAAACTATTGAAATAGAGTAACACAACGATGGGCCGTGATAAGTACCGAAACGGTCGAATAATTTTTCACATTTTTTTCGTTTCCGGTTGGGAAGTAAATACTTCCTACTTATTCTTTGTAAATTGGAAACCCAATATATTGCTACATTTTTCAAATATCAACTTGTTCCTTATTGATTAAAATTCAATAAAAGCAACGCAAAAATATCTTTGAAAACACCATGAAATTTAATTAATACTACGGTAAATGTCCAAATTGTGCTCTATTTGGAACTTGGCAATGATGTAATCGATCAATAAAACATCTAACCGAATTCTATATTTGGTTGTTGCATAACACGGCTAATTTTTTCAGTTATCCGTTCTTCTAATTGTTCAAAATAGTTTGATTGATTTTTAGATACTTGACATCCCAAGTGATCCTACCAAAAAAATCTAGTGGCGATAAAAATGCTCCTCTGTATCCAATCCAGCATGCAGAAGAATATGTTGCTTCAATAATCACAAGAATTACGTGTAAAATGTGGCGGAGTTCCATCAGCTTGGAGCCAAATATTTTCATTTGGATGATTAGGTTTGGTTGGGTTTAGAAGAGAAGCTGTAGGTACTGGCGCCATCTAGTTCCTCGATAAATTTAAATAGCCATTATCATTTAAATTTCCCTTTATGAAAGATAATCTTATTATATACATATCAGTTCATGCATTCACTTCTTGAGGATGCTGTGTATGGACTTCTTCTATCTAATGAACGTTTTCCGTTAACGAGTAATGACAATTGTGCCTGTTAAGACAAAATACTTCAACGGAGGTGACCAATAACCACCAAACTATATTCTCTGATAAATTCTGTGATTAATATGCATAAAAAATGTCTGTTTTGAAGGGTTTCAATTTTGTAGATTATAGAACTTTTTGAGTAAAGTTTTGGAAAATCCTTTGAATTCGCCCCAATTCCCTCATAGACACGTAACCATTTTCTTAAAATGAAGTGAAGCATTCATACTGGTGTCCTCAACGCTCATTTTTTTATTTTACCTTTCCAAATGCCTGGTACTGTTGAATTGTCGAATACACCGTAGTGATTCGTTAAAAAGAACATTTATGGTCAACATATCCACGCATCATCAAGATAACAATTAATTCGGAATCTGTACCTGTTACTGCTATTGTAATTAGTCAACACAACTAAAAGATAGTGATATAAGTAATTCGTGACAACAGTCCAAGTATATACGGTGAAATATTTAATAAAGATATTTTATTTTTACGTTATTTTTATTATTACGTTTATGTTGCTATTGCGTTTTTATAAATAAAAATAAAGATACTGATGTACTGATCATCTCTTTAAAAGAACTAGCCTTCGCATTAAATTAAGAAAATGCTTCAGCTATTCAACTGTTCCGGAATTTTGTACTAACCCTGTATATGAAATCTAATGCAATTTTTGATTGTACATCGTGAGCTAATTATTTACGTTAAATAACAAAGCAATACTTATACTGATATCAACTTTTCCTAATTTTAAATATTATATTAAGGTCACTCATGTTTCTTACTACTTCGCTGTTTATCCTGCTGTACCATTCATTATTTTAATTAGCTATTTGTCAATTGATTCTTTAAATTTTATTTACTTAAGCCCAAAATCTGTTACAGCACAAACGTTGCTTTCTTAAATACATCAATATGGAATGTTTTTTTTCTGATCTAATGTTCACCAACCATAGCTGCAAAATTGTTAGAACCAAAGCAAGGCAATAGTAAGTCATTTCTTTTTCAAATCAAGGTTTACAAATAAATCATTTATATATATTCCTAAATCATATCTACACAGTACACTAGCTAACTTCCTTTAACGAAGGCACTGAATATTATTGTTTTCCTACAGTCTATGTGGAATGGTAATCTTTTATTGACGAAGCTCAGGTACTTACGAACAATTTTATTCAGAGTGTAATCGAAATACAAGCAATTTTGACAATCGCACTCACATCATTTCGTTCGTACTCTATTTCATACAGACAATAGAATACTTAATATATCGAACTTGATTAGAATGGATGGCCTTAAAATTAACACGCCGATGTATTGAATTTGCATACATACAGCTACCTACTTCAATGGAGAATCCCGGTGCAAACCATGGGACCTACGCCACGAATAAATTGCTCCAAATCCGTAATCTGAACCGAAAGCCGCTCATTCGGGTCGTCAATGAAGTTCAATTATAACCGCACTTAATAGAACGAGGAAAGATGATTCGCCGTCATCACCTCCATTAGCATAATGGTAATTATATACTGAATACTTGCAAATCTATGCTACGTACATATATACCACCAAGCGGTCTTTAAAAATCAATTAAAATATCTCAGTAAATAATGATTTATTCCGTACTTGTTTTTGCGTAGTTCATGCTTCTTTAAAAAAGTAGTAATATCTATACGCTGAAATGATTAAAAGTGGCATTCCAACTATTATCCGGCTGAACTGGGAAAACTAATAGTGTCCAATAATATTAATAATGTATTCTTCGTTAATGAGTTCAATAGATTTAGGGCTTCAGTCATGGGACGGATATAAGATATTTGCTTGCAATACCTGCGTAAAATGGAAAGCTCTGCCACATGACGATTTACTTATACACCTGCTAGACTTTATAACTATGATCGTTAGCATTTTGTTAATCTCAGTGAAACAGTAAATGCATTTGTTACAATATATTCTTCTATATATTCATCATCTACTGTGGTTACAATTACTAATTGAGCAGCAATACATACTTGTGAAGCTTTGGATAAGTGCGGCGGGGTTGAGGTGAATTACACTAATCTTTCTAAAGCATTTTATTTAATTGATCATAAAATTCGTTCCAAGTAAGGTGGCCGCATTTGGTTTAGTTTCTTATTTTCTTTCATACAGTCATATTTATATCAACGCAAATCCTACATGCTGTATAGCGAGTATTCCCCTGAAAAATTCATGCTAACTGTTCTACAGTGCTCAAACTTAGATTCAATCATTCCCACTGTGTATTAGCAATTTGATTCTCTAGGTGAATTGTCCAGCTCTCAATTATCACGACGACATTAATATATTTATATATATATTATTAATATATTATTATCTACTATCGGTGATGTTAGTATACTCCAGCACAGTTTGTATATAATAGTAAAGTAGTATGAGAAACGTAAACTGATTCTTAATGTTGACAAATGTTGAGTAGTATCATACACTCAATCTTAGTTACCTATTATCCCATCTTATTAAATATTTGGTACGTCTCTCACATGCAGGACTAAATTTGCAAATCTGGGAACATTATTCTAGTTTCACATTTAAGCCCAATATTTAGAGGGTGTGTAACTTTATCTAAAATACTTTACTTTACCTACGTAATGGGTAACGACAAGCGATATTTAAGATGATGCGATATGTTACGATAGACTTGCGACCTTTAAAATGACAGAAACTGGTATATCAGCAACGCAAGCACTTCTTGTATGGGATATACAATAATCTATATCTATTGATGGCGTGTATATATTCGTATCGAAAAAATCCTATAAAAACAGTATACAATAAGACTTATGTCATAACGTAACCTCTGGATTTTCGCAACATCCTCGAAATATTTTTCCATATTTTTATAAGTAACCAAAGATAATCGAATGCGCAATTGTTCTCCCTTATTTTGTATAGCTAATTAGCCCGGCTCCTCCGCCAGTTTTATACGAAATTACGAATCTGTGCATCTTGTTCTAATTTCGCCTTTAAGCCCTACATTCAAAGGATGTGTCCTGGCGATTAGAAACCACTTGGTTTCATAATGCGAATATCAAAACATTTTCAAGACATTAACTTCATTTAAAAGACTTCGCTTTACGTACGTAGTGAGTAAAATAGAAAGTGTTTGGTTGATTTAATATCAAGAATATCATATCCCTTATTTATGAGTACCTATATAACTTTTCGAGGAATTCTATTGAACTCTTCGCATGCTGCTTGAAAGATAGACAGTGTTTTCTTGTAATTTTTATAACATCGACAGTTCTATTATTGCAGTGTATGCAGTCTGCGTGTATGTATGCCAGATTCGTTGAATGAATGTATTATGTATACACATTCTGCATCCATAGGCGGCACATATTAAAATTTCCTATTTTTTTAAGTCTAACGTTCGCATCCTTAAGTTAGCTCTAAATTTTTTAGATTTATGTTATATATAATTACACCTTTTCATTTTCCCTACTTTGTTATTTTATTTCTTTTTATTTAAGACGCCCTGTTAAATGAAAACAACTTTGATCTATGTACTATTCAGGATTGGCGACGGCGGATTTGATCAGTTTCGAGAGTACCATAAACCACTCTATCCAAATCCGCTGAGATTGTTATTCCAGCACTACATAACATTATGCATTTACATATATACATTCAGTAAAATGTAATTACATGTGTATACAGATAAAACTGTTATTATTATTATTAATACATGTATACACAACGTATAGCTTCAATACTTTTGTTTTTACCTGCACTAATGACAAGAAACTCAACACAGACTTCTAGTTGAAAGTTGGGAAAATCCAAAATGAGAAATTTGTAGAAGAATTTAATTCGACAATAATATGAGGCGTTTCTTTATATTTCCGAATAAGCTATACGAATTAAAGACTAATGCAACGACAAAAAATTATCTTTCAATGTAGCCTCTTCAGACGGCAACCCGAACACTTTTATGCACCAGGCATTGCGGCATCGATAAAGCGATGGGATAAGTGTACCAATGTGGATGGACACTTTGTTGAAAAATAAAACTTGTTTTTGACTGACTATTTCTGTAATTATTTTTATAATAGCTTTTTGTGATCTACTTACTGACTTTCCCTCGTATTTCATTTAAAATCCTTAAATGGTAGATAATATTATTAAACGTAGATTGCGAGCTTATTTCGGCATCTTATTTTTTTTATATTATTTACGTTTACAAGATACTTCGCTCTGCAATTCAGATTAATACATCAGCTTCATACATCTTTTTTAAAAATGAATTTAGTCATCCAAGAAGCTATTAGCTTTAATTAAAAGGAAGGAACTACTAGATTAAACCATTAAAGTTAGTGGCTAGTAGCATTAACCATATGGAACCTGTAATCTTCATTGCAGATTAAAAATAATCTCAAACGTGTACAATTGTGTTTTAGTGACGGACTGAGGGTTATTCGTTTTCGCTAATTAGTTTGTTTGCGCATAGTCAGCAAACATTTTCCATTTGGCATTTATGCTACACGTTCGTCCAGCGCAGCCGATAATTAAAAATTTTATTATTCGCATTTGGAGTAGTAATTACCGTTTAATTAATGCTGAACCGTACAATAAAATTACGTACGCTCAAAACAAATCATTCGGATGGCTTTTGTATTCTAAAACGTTTCCGAATATTGTAGGCATTAATTAGTCCCAAAATTTAGTATCACGTACTTTTAGTTTCTTTTTAATAATTTAATTAGTTAGTCATAAGAACATACATATGGAAGGACAATGTGAAACAAAATATAATTAAAGGTACATTTAAATAATATGGAACATTAACGTGAATAGGTATAAACACATCCAAAACAATTGGCGTCAGAGACATGCTTCAAATGCCGCTAAAGCGTACAAGCTACCTGCATTAACCAGCAGTAGTTATATTATGAAATTTTAGTAGGTTTGTCAGCCAGAATGCAGTGTATAATGCACGAATATATCCTTAGGTTGACCTCATACTACACTGTTCAAAACAATTAACAGATATTCTAGATAATCGATAACAAAAAAGTAGTGCAACACCTATAAATATTTCCGCAAATTACTGTCAACCTTTTTAAGCGAAAACTCAAATACACAGAGCAATCGTCGCTGGAGGATATAAAAACGCACACTCCTCGATTAGTATCTAACATTTCCTGAGAAGACTTTAAGGTAAGCTAAAGCGTAATTTCTAGATTTTGGAATATTTTTCTGAAAACTGGAACCAAGAGATGATCCATACCTATCGCAATTGGCGCATAAAAATCATAATACAACTCAATTTCAAAGAGTTTGCTGCTGTCACTAGAAGGTTAGTATTAGAGTAAATAATAAAATATTCTCTATATAATTCTAGCTTGTGTTCCTGAAAGTCGTAGATTTGTATTCCTCTTACTACATAGTATAAATCGGGAATATAAATTGTAGTGCTTTGATTTGGAATGAACCCAGCACAAGCAATAATCCACAATTTGTCGCGAAAGGGTCTCAACCTGAGGATGGTGATGTAGTGGCATGTTCCGTGATAACCCCTGAGGGAACCACCTATCTTTAGTTCATAGGAAATGGATCTCTTACTAGCCACAAATGTCTAGGACAGATTCTAGGATCCATTTTTTTTTTACATATGCAGTAGCAGTTGAAGCACAGTTCAACTTTACAAACAGGAATACTTGGCACCATCGAGCAATCGTCAATAACGGATATCATGAAGTAGATTCCTTGGGAGAATGTGTTGCTGCATGAAACATGCCACCGAAAATAGTTCAAAACTTACAAGTTGCCGTCAGGGAGGAATACTGTTAACCGCAGATTTTACAAAAATTACTAAAACTATTAAAACTTCTGTAAAATTAAATATTTCTATATTTTTCCTACAATAGAAATGCAATATTTAATACTTCTTCAACAAGGTCATATTAAAACTTGACAAAACAAATTTAAAACAATAGTATGTTCGGGTACTTACTTACAAATATGGAAACTAAGATACTATGTGAAATCATTTTCTTTTTAATTTATTATCGCTTTTATGAAATACCGGTTAATTATTTAGGTTATATGGAATAAATATGGATGTGTAAATGTTTGGAGGGTTTATGTAATAAAAAGTAATTAAGAGTGAAAATTAAATAAAAAGATGTACCTAAAATCAACAGTTTGATCTTCCCAAGATAGGTAGATGAGAATCAAGCAATGTTCTCAGCAAATTGCAATCTCTTAATGAAATTTGATTACAGTCCAAAGAATTGACACACAGGAATCTGTACTTGTATAACTTGGTAATAGTTATTTTATCATTCTTTCATGTTTAATATAGATTTATACTATCTTTAAATGTTATATGGATTTATTTTCTTTTTCAATTTTCAATTAGTTTAGAAATATTGTGCATTTAAGTATAGTACGCCTCCCATCTTAGGAATAACTTAAAAAATTAAAAAGGAAATTGAAAATTGCTTTTTTTAAAAGCGATGGATGTATGTATGTGGTAATACGATAGTGGAGTTTACATCTCCACCGAGCACGTAACTAAAGCGATTCTTTTATTTTCTAATTATTTTTGTAAATTATATCGTAAGTGGTAAATGAATGTAGATAACTATAGTCTGAAACGTGAGAAGAAAACTACAAAAATTGAATGTACGAGTATTTAAAATGAAATTGGAGGGAGTTCTAACGTCATTTTGTAGCTTAAAGAGAATGTAATAAAACATTTGAAATAAATCCTAATGTACTCTGTTATAAACACAGAACCATTACATTTCGTTAAATGAATTGATATAACGAGTCTCATTTTGTAGGACTTGCGGAATTTTCTTATTAAGCTGTTTACCTGAAAAACGTCAATCAACAGTGAAAATGCAATGTAAGAACTTTAGTGTATTCTATAATTTTTCTCACTCTAAAATCTTCAACTTATTGTACGTAATCAATGATAACTCTTCACTTCTATCCGTGAAATTTATAAATTTTGTTGGCTTGGCATAATACTTGAACCTATTTTTGGAAGTGGTAAATATGTTTTCCCGAGGTGTAGCAACAAATAGATCTGCGAAACCTCAGGGTATCATTCACCCCGGTTTTCATTGAAGTGGAATTGATTCTAGTGTCTCTGCCACAAGAAATGCATTCTGGAAATGTTGCTTTAATTTCATCTGACATTCGCCTTTTTAGCCTGATTTTCATCTTTTTAGGTACTACCTCGTATATTAATACATTACCAACAATATAATTTGTATCACTGTTCAATCACTAACGTGTATGTGATAATAGAAACAGCTGGCAGCTAACCAGGGGAAATTTCTTGGAGTAAATTGAATATTTGCAAAGTTAGAAAATTATTATTAATTATATTCTCCACGTTAAAACTGTAGAGTCGCTTAAAAAACATTACAGATTTTAAATTCATTCAATAGATAAATTTGTATATTCTATCTACGTATATATGCGTTAGTAATCGGGAAAATTATGAATTTTGTAGTGTTTTAGTATGCTGCTTTACCAACAATTTTAGTGTGTTATTCTAACAATTTTTATAAAAAATATAGTTTTCACAGAACGTAAATACTGTCGTGATATTAACATCCCGACTTTGAATCTACTAGTCTGAACAGAGTTTGTATTGTAAATGCATTAAATATACATGGTTAGCAAAAGATTCCAACACAGTCAAATAACATTGTTATTTGAGGAGTATTTTTTTCAATTCGGTATCGATATGTAATTAAAAAATAACGAATTTATCATAACATTTTCACATTTTTTTCTTCGCTTCCAGTTTTGGCAGAAAATGCTTCCTACTTCAGTTTTTGAATAGAACACTCGGTATATTGTTACATTTTCGAATGTGGATTAAAAATACTACTTTCAGAAATATCAACATGTTTATTTTATTGACAGAAACACAATACAAAGAATAGAAAAGCTACCTAATATTTTAAGGACTATGGAGATATCTCTGAAAACAGAGTGAAATTTAAGTGAGACTATAATAACTATCCAAATTGTGCTCCATTTACATTTTGGGAGTAACGTAATCGAAAATTGTGTATCACTCCCAGCATAATACGGTTGATTTTTTCAGTTATTCGTTTTTCCAAGATCATTTGCTCGATTCTTATGCACTTCAAATCTTGACTGACCACACAAGAAAAAATCAGTAATGCCAATTAAGCCTGGTAACGATAGCACTAAGACAAAATATTACTCCATCAGAAAAGACACTCTAATCAACTCTGACATTTATTCGCAAAGGTATGGTCTACGATCTGGATAAACTTCAGTTAGTACATGAACAGTATGTATTTTAAAAGATTTCAGTTCCATTCTACAGACGTAATTATTTCCTTGAACTGTTGATAAGATATCCATACTTCACGTCCACTTTGTAGTAAATCCTTTGCTTGATGAAATGCCCTATAGTTTTGCAAAATACCTTATTCTGACTGATTTGACTATTCCGATAAACTGTGTTAAACATAGTACAAACTTCTTAAACACAAAACTGTCATTATATCCATGCATAATTAAGATGTCAATTCACTTAGATTCTACTAACTCTACTAACGTGGTAATTAACCACTAAAACTAGAAGGTAGTGACAAAAAATACCTTTGGCAACAATCTGACAAAACTACTGTAAAATGCTGCAGTTTTAAAGAATATTTTGTTTTTATATTGCGCTCTTATAAATAAACATAAATATATTGATATATCTGAAAGCAGTTTACATCCAAAAATGTAACATATACTAACTGTCCTATTATATTAAAAAGAAAGATAATTAGCAAGCAAAATGTTATATAATGAATTCTCTACGTTTTTTATTTGATCGTTGCGGAACTTTGAGCCAACCTTGTATACTTGATTCCATCCAATACCTTGCTAATATTTGTGAACTTCCCAAGAGTAAAAATAAGGACTGAAATTATTTTGCCATAAATCAAGTGAAGGGAAACAGTTTATGGCAAATGTTTACTAGAATGAGCTCCACCCTTTGCCGCTACCCCGTTCATTTTCCTTATTTCATTAAAACAATCTGCTTAACTGCGGAAGCCTTAAGAGATTTAATCCAAACAATATACAACGCTAACAAGGAAATTACAGATTAAGCCTGGGAATAATAATTACAGCAATTATAAAACATTTACGCTAATGTGCCAATTTCCCTTGTCATGTTTGATTTACCAACATTATAATTACCATAAACCTATAATTGCATAGCAATAACAAGGTTACAGTAATCATGTTTGGCGAAACAATAAACACAGCTTCAGAATAGCCAATTTTCTTTCAAAACAACTAGTTTCGCCTTAGTATTACGGTTCCGTAGATTAATAATAAATTGTAATAGGTGCGTTAAACCAAAAATATAATTCTTTTGGAACAACTGTATTAAGTCTGCGCAATGTCCAAAATATTCGTTGATTTAATTATTATCTTATATTTAGTTAACAACTTCTTCTCTGAGTTAAACAGGATATAATCATTATACCAAGCAGTATATATATATACATACATACATACGTAGTAGGAACTAACACAATAAACATCATTATAATCGCTTGCGGCACAAAGGAACAAAGAGGACTATTATGGCATTAGTAAACTAGAGAAAGGAGTAGATTTGAGTTTCTACTTACTGGGATCTTTGACGGCTGTAATAACAAGCTTAAACCCATTCGACTCGAGGCCCCAACCGTCGGTAACGTACTTCAAAGTAACGTAGTTGGTTCTTGTATACATAGGACCGAGCTTTTGTTGAGTATTTCGGCATGAGAGATCAAACTGTAACAGAAATATTTAATTAACTGCAGTTGTGGAGTTGTATTTGCGAACGGAATAAAAGAAATAAATTTGATGGAACCGTAATCTACAACGCTCCACTCGGTATTTGATTTTAGGTGATGTAATATATTTTATGTTACAACCGTTCTAGTTATAGCATACATACACATGTCTTGATAAATACGGGTTGTCTTAAAACTCTTTATTTTTTGCATAAGTTTAGTATACTTTGGAGAAATCGTTAATTTTTTTGGCATGTGTGGCACTCAAGTGCTTAAGGAATAAACCAAAATATATTATATGTTAGAAATACAGGGTGTGTGAAATAAAATACTACAAGATAAGACTGTCTACCTTTCAAACGGCATGCTGTGTTCAATAACATTCTTACTTACTAATATTTTGGCTGTGAATAATGATATAAGAGATTTTTATTTTAAATATCCTTATCATTTGCTTTCTCGCGTCTGGGAAGGAATTTTTGCAAAATGTTTTGGATTTAAGTCTAATAAAATTATATTTTTCCATTTTTCATACTTTTTTATTTTCTTTCATGGACAACCTGTATATGAACTTAATATTTCAAATACAAAATAAAATTTAGGATAGTATAAATTCAAACCTAAACATATGGGTGACAAAGTATTCCTTCTTCAACCGTCATACCAAATTAGTGTAAAAAGATTTTCAAGTGCCCTGAATTTGTATACATTTTTAGAGCAATGTGGAGGACCACTAATCCAATATTTTACTTGCAATTGAGTACATAAGCTATTCAGATGTATGAATATAGCATCGCATCCAACATATTTTTTCGGTACATCGCTGAAATTTGGATTTGCTGTAATTCTTTAATAGAATCGTGCATATAGATTTAACAATACCATAACGGGACACTACATTGTACGAGGTTCGGTTTAAAATGAACCTGAGTATGGAGTTCCTCCATCCAACGAGAGTTCTCGGTTGACCAGTAACAACAATGCGCCTGTTAACTGTACCATCAAAAGGCTATTTAATTTACTAAATTAGGCTGTTCTTTGATAAATTCTAGTACCAATTCATAAAAGCGTAGTCTACGATCTGAATCATCTTCACTCAACTCATGAACAATATGTATTTTAAAAAATGTCAGTTTTACAGACTTTAGCATTTTATAAGCAGATTTTTGGGAGATCTCAAGAATTTGTTCTAATTCCGTTTTAGATACGTGATTATTTTCATGAACAGTTATTACAGCATTCTATTGCCTTCATCGGTTGCTATTCTTGGAAATCCACTTCTTTTCGCATTAATTTTATAACTAGAGTTTTTATCTATGCTGTAATCTTGCTTTTCCCCTTGCTGACTTCTTCCCGCACTTATTTCAAACTATACGTCATTTTTAAATTGACTTGGAGTAGTTAATCTTATTCTTTTCAAAAGACTTTTGATGATGAAGTAAACAAACTGAGTAATATCTGTACATCTCAAACCAGATTTTGGCGAATGAAGTATGAGGTATACTTGTTTCGGCTGTTGATCCGCGTCGATAGGTGGTTCTCAGAAGGAGTGCAACGTTTCAATGAAGCCCCTTTTATCTTCTGGAGCGAGTCATAACAGAATTGACTTCTGACAAAATAAAAACTTATCTTATAGCTTTCATTTACAACTGATTATAGTTGTTTATGTAAAGTCCAAGATGCCATGGTTAATACATACGTATTCGCGTAGCTGTATACGAGCGATACGATATGAAGGGATGGTTTAAACGGCGTAAACGGGGATCTGCTGTTTCCCACCGTTTATACCCAGTTACCCCAACATAAAAATAAATTGCAACTTAACAGTTATTAATGATTAACAACATCGCCCAAATGTTTTGTCATGGTGTCTGCAAAATACGAACTGATTTAGGATATTTCTGATATGCTGGTTCCAAAAATAACTGACATTTCTTCCTATCAGCTCTAGTTTTTGAGATACACCACGGTGAAATTTATTACTCATACGTAATCAATTTCACCGTTACTTATTAGTAGAACGGATGCATTCTAACTTTCACACACTCGGATGTAACATGAGCATCAAGATAGTTAGTGAGGAACAGGGAGAAAGATTTCACAAAGACTTCAGCATTATGGAGGAAAGGTGCCAAGGAAGATGGGATACCTATATGATGGCCGATTACTGCTGGAACCTTCAGCAAAACTGTTCTGGTAAGCCTCACGCATGAAAATTTTATAGAAGGAAATTTTTAACTGATGATTGAAAGTTGTATATTTTTCTATTAAATAAATACCTCCTACACACTTTTTCGTTTCAGTTAACAGTTATCAAATAGTAATATTTAAAAAGTTACGTACATAACTAAACATTATATATAATTTTAGCGAATTTTTCCTAAATGGAGCAGAAAAAGTGAACTTTGAAAACTAGATCTGATAGAACAAATCTGACGGCATCTTGGATTAGGCTCCCCAAAACTGCTTGGCACCAAAATGCATGTTGGCCAGTGTAATCATTTTATTTTCTGGATAGTCAAAAAATTTCGCCAAATTTCCCACCTTTCTTGTTTGAATTAGTTATTCAAACAAGAAAGGTGCGCGAAGAATATGAAAATTTCTGGATTATTGAATTTAGAAACTACAAATACTTTTTTAACGTAGTTCAAAAATATTGAAGTATTGCGGTATGTGGTTACGTAGTGCGGGGAATAGACCTACCTACATTCTTTAAGTTTCCTCTTCTTTATACTAGAAACGATCTTGAACAAATACTTATATATGTATATCTAATCTACTTCACGAAAGGCAAATATTGCTAGTTTCTAGAGATGTTAGTTGGTATACGCTGCTCCACATAACTCTGTTTCCTAAAAAAGCAAAGCCATTATCCTTAATAGTTATAAAAGAATCTACATGCCAAATATGTACATAAACCATAAATGAGACCAAAAAATAGCATCATATTTACCAAAATATAACGCAAGAGAAACAGAGTTAATGTCGCCACGAAAATTAGAACAGGACTCCCACAATACGATTAGCGATAAGATTTGATTACAACTCGCGAGATGAGTGCCATTCCAACCGAAACAGATGATTTTATCTGTACCACTCTGTTCTCCACTATTTCCCAAGAGAGGAGCTGTCCTCCTCGAAGCAAAAGCACATAATATGCAAATTAAGCATGAAACTTAAGTACAAAGTACAACTACACACTAACTTTCTGACAGACGAAGAAGATGGATTAACGTCGTCGAGACAAGTTGATGCGCTAATGTAATCCTTTACGCATGGTTGTTATCTGCCGCACTATCCTTTTGACGTTTCCTCAGATTCTCGAGGCAGATATAAATGCATGCAAATTTACCGTAACGAAATTATTACGCGACTCCTTAATAAAATTTTCCAAAAGGTTAGTCAACCCTCTTCGAGGTCTAAAATATCATCATTATTCAACTATCTATTGAATATTAATGTCTTCCAAAATACAGACTAAGATAAATGTAGAACTCTTAATATTCAACACGTTATTATACTATATCAAATTGTGTGGTATAACTATAGAATTCTAAATCAGTGGTGATTATTTCAAGTTTTCGTTACTCACAATTGTCATCGCCTATGCGTTTTACTTACGATAAAATGGAAATTTCGGGAATGTACTACTTATAAGTAGCATGCCTTACGTACATGACATTGTGCACTTTACAGTACGTGTCAAGTAATTATGATTAAAAAAATTCGACATCAGTATGCATACATATTGTCGTGAAATGTCAAGGGTCCTAATGAACTCTAGCCTAGTGGACTCGTTAATTTAAGAATTTTAACTTATACAAATGCTTTATATTGCTGGATTAACTAATTGTAAAAAGAGATAAAGAATCCAAGAGCGTAAGCTAACAAGATATTAATAAGAGAAGATTATATCACGCATAACAGAGAGTGAGTTCGAGAAAAACCTATCATGATCTCTAGGCACCTAAATTTTGAAAAAAAAATCTAATAAATAAGTTTGATGTAATAAAGTTCTTTTCTTTAATGTTATTCACAGAAGTAATTTAATGTTCGTAAATCAGCGAATCGAGCTCCCAATAGGACGCCGGCGATGGAAGACCCAACATTATTCCAAAGTTTCCGCCAGAAGCAAAGGTATTTTTCCCAGTTCCCGGCTATTACAATGATAAAACACTGTCCACTATGGGTTCCATACTATCTTTTAGATGCTCTATTTTGTTTGACGCGCTGCTCTAACCACTCTCGTATAATACCACTAGATATTGATGTTGGTTGGCAATTGTCTTTGGTAGGTTATCATGGCAACGAGAACATTTCCCATGCATTTCTAGAAATGGAGATGTTGTCCGTGGATGTGATATTCGCTAATTGCCGTGTGTGTATGCGTGTGTGCCAAATAGTTTATAAAAGATTTTACATTGATTACACTGGCTAACAAATAACATTTTTTTCTACTGACTAAGATCTGACACTAATATAGCTATGCTAATCCCAAATATGAAACCCATTTTTCTCTATCACGTTATGCTTCTTTTTCTACGGCATTTCCTGTCGAATGTTATGAAGCAATATATTAAAGCTCTAGGTTTGCAAGAAGACTATTTCAAATGCATATGTTAACAGTTTCTGCGACTAATTTACGAAAAAATTAAAGCTGGGGTATCTAATGGACTTTAAATTAGAACTTTAATGACAGATCTAAATTTCATCAACTCTATGAAAGAAGCTGAGAAAGAAGCCTGGATCCCATTTACTATGGTTGTGAACAATTTTCTTGCAAACAAAAAAACCTCCAATTAGAAAAATCTAGTGATACCAATACTTCAAAGATTTCACCGTCTAGGTTCCAACATGATTCCATCAAGATTTAAAAACTATGGAAACTCGATATCACGGACGATAGGATCCTCATATGATCCCCGACTACTGTGGAAGTGTTCGAAGGGACCAAAACACACAATAGAAAGTGCAGCAAAAAAAAAATTATTTCTTGATTATTGTTTGTGTTTTTACAAGTAGTCTTGCACGGTTTAATGATTATTAAAATAAATACTTATACTATACTCGTGACTAATATTGTACTTAAATAATTAAATAAATTACTAAAATTTTATACTTTGTTTATATCTTATGGGTTCTTAAGTAACAACTTAAGCACATTAGCAATTCTTCAATATGGCATAGAGTTAAATTTTGATGTGATATGCAAAATCTGATATGATTTTCGGATTCAGCACGCCCAAATTAATAAAGAAGGATAATAAAAAATAATAAAGATCAGAAGTCTCATGTAGAAGTCAGCAAAAGTTGTGTTGGGCAGTGTTATATGATTTTCTGTGAAATAAACTTTTCAGTTGAGTACTTCCTTACTTATATTTTTCTATTGATTAAGAGAGCCTTTTTCTCAAAAGAAATGATTTGTTTTAATAATAAGTCAACAGAAAATTTTAGAAAATGAGTGAAATACAGAGTATATCATCAGAAAACTGTGATCGACGACTACATAAAGAAATGTATCGTGTCTTATGTTAAAATGCTAACAGCCATCAGAGGCGGTCTAACGATATATTCTTCTTCATAATACTATGAGATGAAAGTGACAAAGATAAGTAGATAACAAAACAACAAGCTGGACATGTTCTTGAAGAGAGGAAGCCACAAAAATTCCATTAGAATATATATAACATATAAAACAAACCACTTCTATAAATTAAAACTACACATTTTAAACGTTATTTAGAACGGCTACAAGCACTAACGTTCCTTATAATATCGAAGAGAACAAACCGTGTAATGTGGAAGTGCAAATTGGTACTCCATTTGCAAAGCATATACTGTATCGCTTATAAGTTAAACACCATCTAACGGAAAGCAGCAAAGTATTAAAAAATCAATATCGTTGCAATAAACTATGAATTTAAGAGCAGCTGGTAAACTTGAAAGTTTCAAAAGCTGCTGTTTATACGGTAACTTAAAGGAATTGAGAAACAGGAAGAAATTTCAATCGCCTGTGCTCTAGAAGACTCCTACAAGTACCAACTATTGCCGATAACCAACGTACACTAAGTTTGCGCGAACATTAATAGAACCAGTAAAAATATTGAATCAGTATCCACGGTCAAGTTACAACTAAATGCAGCGATCTTGGAACGACGAATCACTACTAGAAAACCACTACTTTACAAAGAAAATCGTAAAAAACTGTTTAATTAGACCACGATTGTAAGGACTTTATGGTTTCATAATTCACAGGTCGCAGTAAACTCGACACCGCACAAATTAATAAATTATTCGAAATGCAGCGTTTCAAGGGCACATGGACTCTCACTGACAATCGAGTTTCCGAGTTACAGTGGATAATTATGGTATGTGTGATGTGGAATTCTACGATACATGTGAGGTTTAACTGAACTTTGGGACCTAGAAATACAAAGACCAATTCCACTTAAGAAGATTGAGCAAATGTTCTTTGGAGTGACAAATCTATATTGGAAGCTTTTAGTAAGTTACGAAAAAATTTTTCTCTATGCTATCGTGACATTTGTAAGCCACGGAAGAGGTTCGATGGAGATGTTTCCCCGTGATTGGAGTTTCGCAAGGATTTAAGGAATCAGTTTATTTTTCAGCGTATTAACAGTTTCAAACACCTTTCGAAGCTCGGAACAACAAAGCAGCCATGACAAATATGATCTAAGCACCATAATCACTCAATCCCGTCTTGAAATTATGAAACAAAGTAGACAGAGAAGTACGTCAGTAAAGTTGAAGATTAGCAAAGCATTTATTATTTATTAGAGTGCCATCCCAAACTACAATAAAATATAGAGGTGGATTTTTTATAATATGCTCTCTTCCATTTAGAGTATGTTCTTTTCGCTTTAGTTAAATGTTAATATACAAACATAATCTCACCAAAGTCAACAGTTATAATACGTATGTGCGTCTGCCGTTATTCTTTCTCGCTATTCCCCTTCAATCACTCTATCAGTCATTCGCCGTAAGCAATACTTCGCTGTTGCCCTACTACATAATATCTATAGCTATAGTCGGGGAACGTAGGATTGTAGATACCTCTCCATCATTGACTTTGCTCAGATTATGTCTGTATATTCCTCGAAGTAGTTTAAAACTTTAGCAGTAGCGCAATCAGCGTACAAAATACACAACCTATGTATGTACATACGTACATAGGTAGATTCCAATGTATCGAGAATATATTTTTAGGGAACAACCAAACTTTTCAATTCTAGATTCGTAAATATTGACTAGATACAAAAATGCATACAACATAAAGGGAAGCAATGAATTTATATTAGATTTATTGATTGACCTAGACTAGGCTTTCAATCAGATTTGTTTGAATAGGGAGAATAGAGGTTCTTATTTTATCTTGAGCGAAATGTAATATTTATACATCTAGGTATAAACGTACTATTGAATTAGCTATCAATTTGATGTAATGTCCACTATCGTAAAAGACTTATATGAACCGCATCCAATTATGTACTTTAATGTGCAAATTATGTCTGTAAGCAAGTATTGTAAATACAAACGCAGAGGTATAAAAATATTCAAATGAAGGGATAAATTTTGGTTAAGTATTTTCTTTAGAATATAGGGCATCTTAAGATATCGCACTAAAGTTGGTTTATACTCATTATGAGTAAATGATTTTTTAATAGAAAGCTTACTAGGAGGGTCTATCACTCTATTAAGCAATATCTAGATCATTTGGGTCCTATATTTCTCAAGTGAAGGGTGCTATCACCAACCTAGTCTCTCTAATAGAAACAACACATTAGATGTATCAATCTAACGTGGTAAAATGGGTGCTTTTCTATTATCTTTGTCTTTCAAATATTTCTAAAATCTCATTCTAATATCTAACAAAAACATTTCCAATATTTCATCTTCAAACTGAACTAGATCTTAACTGCTAGGATCGTTTTGCGGTTTCCTTTTCAACAAAGAAATAATATTCTCAGTATTATTTAAATTCGTTGAATATAGAGATTATTTTGCTGACATTTACAGTGAACTGAAACCTTAACTATAACTGAATGCAGTCTCAAAATGAGGGATGAATCCGAAGTTTATGAATTGTTAGCGCTCTCCTACGCTATCAATAGCACGATCGATATTACACGTTTTAAGATATTAGCTTCGTTAGAGCAGTGCAACGATTAGGTCGACTGTAAACAATAGATACTGATTCGCTTCTCAATGTGACGGTTAATTTAATCGAAAATTCTTTAATGAAGCATATTTCAGAAATATGATATTTTGAATTCCGTAATTCACCATTATACAAAAAATGAAAAATCATACCTGTTTCAGAAGGATTATACTCAAGAACTTTTAACAGATAATGAAAATAGGAAACTAGAGCTTTATGAAGCTGGATATTGTTCAAATACAACATAATATATACTAGCAGCAGCATTTATGGTGAAGCAGTTTCTGAATAAGGAAACGGGAATGAAATTTACTTTCTTAAATCTTCTAACTTCGTTGCAATGGATTCGATTAATACTAATATTTTTAAGAACGCTAAAAATCAACTTACCACACATTTAGCTTGTTATGCTCATAATGTTTCCTTCGTGAAGACAAGTGATGAAGAATTAATATCAAACTATAGATCAACGCAATTACTTTTTACCATGTAAAGGTTATTTCTGAAAAGGTAATAAACGTTGTGACTAACGTAAAGTGTTTTAATACATCTGGACATTATTTTTAAAGAAATAAATCTACGAAAACAAAGATATCGCAATTTGGTAATACCTTTACAAGTCACTGAATACACGTGTAAAATGTGCTAACATTTTTATGGACCAAATTAATACCTTGCAGGTGGTAAATCATGCCATCTTGACCAATAAGTTAGAACAAAGTGATATCTACGAGAGTGTTTAAAGTTGAATTCAGTCATATCTTTCAGAATGTGTTCAGGTGTTGGATCCGAGGGGTAACCACTCAATTTAAACAAAATCGAACACAGAGATCTCTTCTTAGGCTGGTGTTATTTGTTATTTCTATAATCGATTTGCTTTTAATAATATTATCTTCTAATGTAGTAATGTATGCAGATGGTAGCACCTGAATTTGTTGAAATGTAAATAATTAAAGTTTCTTATGTTGCATACAGCGTTATTTAAGAGTGAGCAACATGGTTTTAATTAAATGTATTTAATTGTTTCTATATGGTTTTAATAAATATATTGAACACTACTTACGAAAGCTACAAAATACATCATTTAAACAACTTCAAAGTGTAAAGTTATTGAACCTGTTTATGGAAAACAACTTAAACTGAAAAACCCATATTAAATATCTTGAGCCACAATTATCTCCAATATGTTATGTATTGTACAGTTTTAAAGGATTACTCGCCACAATACTGTCTCATTAGTCCTCTTGCAGAATGACATTTAAAAATCTTTAGTCACTAGCTACTAGGCCGCAACAACGATTTATTCTATGAATATGGAACAAAATGTGTTATATATATCTTCTAACAATATTTGAAAAATTACTCAAGTACATAGACACAAAGCTATTTAATGCGCTACTAAATAAATTAAAATACTTGAGTTCTATTGGAATTTCCAAAACAACAAATACGCATTCTATAATGTAAAGTACACATACGAGGAATATTTAAGTTACTGTAGTGCTCTTCTTCTAGAATCGAAGAATTTGTTTCGGTTGTTAGGTGTTCCAATTTTGCTTTATTATTTTGTTTAAAATATATTCTAACGTTGACTGGTCTTATACCAAACTGGTCTAACTGTTATTATTATTATTAAAGTTTAATTTATGAATAGTGCCCATAAGCGACAGTTTCAAAGAACTATTTTTATTTTTTCCGTATACATTTATTCTATTACATAGACAAGCTACTTTATAATTTGTTGCATACAATTGTATTTTCTTAATATCCTGTGTTATTGTATTTTAGTAAATGTGATTTTACAATAAGCCAGTATTTTTGCAAGCTTGCATGTAAATATATTCCAGGCATAAAAGTTACTTGAACATTATTTTCGAAAAAGAAGATTTAGGCTTAGGTACAGTCATTTAGTTTAGATAATTCTAATCGTTAATACTCGTCTCGTGGGTAAGCCTTTAACAACAATTATACCATAAAATGTATTGCCTACTACTAATTATGAATTGGTTATTGCTGTATCTATGTCACAGTTTGTGCACTTCAGGTATGAGTTCACTTGCTGAGCAGCGTGCTAAAAGCTATGTATCCTTTAATAGTGAAATAACTAATTGCCATTTTTTAATCACACTCCGTTGAATTTTGAAGTTACTAATATTACCGCTGATAGGGTTGAAGGTGAGGATGGTCGATTAAAAATAAAAATTCACGTGTTCGTATTTTCTTTAATAACTAGTTATAAATGATTAATGAATTTTATTCCAACCGTTTACGACATATAATATGTTCATCAACTAATGGTTCCCGGATTAGCCGTCCGTATATGAATATTATGTCCCTGTTGCTATGAAACACACCACCAGTTAGTCACAGTTTCAAATCTACATTAATTAAATTACTAGCAGCCACGAACAAGCTGGAAAGGGTAGCCAGTATTCAATAAATGCGCGTACAGTAAGTAAACCACAGTTATGAAACATGCGATCATTTTTCTATGAATTTAGTGCTCATATATTTAGAAACATCATCTTCCTTAATTAAATGATAAATGGCAAAAACCTAAGTCAACTGATTTTTCCGCACGATATACTTCACAAATCTATTAGCGCGGTATAAAAAAATTATAAGACCGTGACGTGAGCCGGATCGAAAATGATGGAGCTACTTTCTAATTTTCGGGAAAACTTTCCAGTCGATATCTTTACGGTCGGCAAAAATAATTGGCAAATTCGCTCCACAGTCGAAGATAAGGAATGATGAACGATACAATTTAAGTTTTTAAAAACTTCCGTAATGGAATCTGTGAAATAAAAATAGATGAAATAAGAATGGTAGAATTGCATTCCTTGCACTAGGATTTATGGTTGCAGGATTAGAAAAATAACGAGTGCTTGTTATCTGGGAAAGTTTAACTATAGTAGAAACTAATCCGAAAACGATATTGTAAGAGAAGTTTGTAGACTTGCACTCGTGCTACGGAAATATAGACTATAATACGACTTCTAACTTTAAAAATAAAGCATATAAGTTTATATTGCTAATACTCATGCAGATCAATTAAATAAGTGTACAAATGAATATGGTATATATTTAAGCTTCAATTTGTCAAATACATTTTTCGCGCAGGAAAGTATTGTATTTATAGATAGCAGGTAAGAAAGGATTATATTTTTTCTACGACAATACCAATTCATGATTTTGTTGCTGCAAGAAGTCGTCTGCAACTTCTTACAAACTTCAGGAAATACATGTTAAAAGGCAGTTAGATTTCTGTGATTTCCGAAGAATAAAAGGGGTTTTGGCGTAAAGTCACAATAGTAAAGATTATTGTAATAATGCGAAGAGTCGTCCAACTTGCAAAATTTTTACGTTTGAAAATTTTACACAGAAAAACTGTAGGATACAATGAACTTCCACCAGTAACAAAATAAATGGATACCATTTTAGGAGAAGGATTGTGTCACGAACACGTCAACATATACATTTCATATTTCTTGAATCGTTGACTCTGAAAATACAATGATAAAGTTTTTCTCTTGTGGAATCTTAATAGAAAGGCCGCCATTGATTTGGGTTATAACGACACCCATTTATTTCGGGTAATTTCCGTATGACAACATGCGATGAAAACATGTTTATAAAATATGTTATACTTTTTTGCAATAAGTTATCCATTTTTTGCAGGAGATTCCAAAGAAGTGCTTGAATTCACAATCGTAACAGATAAAGCCGAATGTTGAAAACTGTTTTAAGCGCGAAGAGAAGAACAGGAGGCACCACCACCATTACACAATTACATTAGCAAACAGCTTCAAGCCTATGGTCACATCTAACTACATTGTACTAAAATGGAAAAAGCTCATTTGAAGAAACATTACTGTCAAGCCATGTTTCTGTAATAATGATAATGTAATACAGCTGCACATAAAACTAGTGAGTTTTAGATTTTAAGTCACGAGTGTTTTGGTAGAGTACATTTAGCTCGCTAGGCGTCTTGTCGGGCATCTATACTTTCCCATATTCTTGCTTACAATTGTCGGTATTTCAATTTTGTATATTTAATTATGGGTTCACATTATCCCCTTGGTAGTTTACTCGTTCAGTTCACACATCACGCTACAATGAAACTCCATCCGCACAACAATGCGATTACGACTAGCAAAGACGCTCTTTCAGTGATCAGTTTGTTTAAATTTAGCTGTTACGTAGCTGTTACGTAGAACTTGACGTACGTTCTTTTCTGAAGACAACTTTTATTGGACGATGTACATCAGCTCTAGTGTCATCACACTTGCCTAGCCCTACCCAAGAGAAATTACTCTCCTAAATGCTCAAATTGGAGAAAACATTACCAAAAACGACAGGATCCTGCAAGTAATGTGTTGATCTGCTGACGCATTACAAGATATACCAATTATACACTTTTGTGTGCTGAGCGGCCCACCGGGGTTATAAGCTATTTCAGGTTCTCATAACCTCAGGAGGCTTAAAGTGTAGGAATAGCGCGTGCAAACTGCACCATGGCCTTGCTACTATACCCCCTTGCCGTAAAGGATAAAACGCCGTTAATTATTTTCGTAACGGCGAATGATGAATCGGAAGCATCTCACACCAGAAAGTACTGCCAGTACACGAACTGTATTTGAGTTGATAAATTCAAGTGCAGGCCCTCTTACCGCTGGACCACCGAGCAATTAAACTTAATAAGTAATAATAGCAATAATACTCAACAAGTATTTAGCTATCACCTCATACCTTTTTGGAGGGCAGCTACGGTCGGTCCCGAAAAAGATTGTATTCTATCAAATGAAGAAAATTGTATCTATTCGTAAGTCCTCGTTAACAACCCTTTTAAAGATTTGAGTTTTAAGTTTAAAAAAGACGAAAACATATGAGCAATACCTGAACGTCTAGAAATTGCATGTATGCGATATTTTAGAAAAGTAGTTTTTCTTGATAAAACGTGGATACATTCAAAGGGAAGTGAAAAACGGTCATAGCAAAATAAATTCATGTATAGTGTGCGAAAGCTTGATGAATATACTGACAAAAGGTACGTCAAAAGTGGTTTTATCCAAGATAGCAGCCTTATTTTCGCTTTAGTGTCATAAGCAATGGATTACCATGGTAAAATGGAGGGCAATGCATTTACGAATTGGCTAAAAGTTCCACATATACCACATCTAGAGGAGCCATCACTTTATATAATATTGAATAACGCGTAAAATAAAATACAGCGTAAAAGCAAAGAAGTGCACAACAGTTGGTTCCGCAAAAGTTGAAACCTTCCTTGGTGGAAGGTCATGTACAGTACACAGCAGCTATATCTAAAATTACTATATATAGGAAAACCAAATAAAAAAGTGTACATAGTTTACAGTTTATAAAGTGGACACGCCCATGATGTATTGTGCTTACTTTCTTACTAGTATGAATTTAATGTTATTAAGTTGTGTTGGACAAAAGCAAAACCATATTTCAGTATACATGTATTCTTATTGGAGAAGATGAATATGATGACGATAAGGCGCTTAAAATATGGAACGAAACAATGGTCGTAAGCAACGAATAAGTGTTGAACAGCTATGTCATACTTATAATAGATCCAAAAGTGATAAGAGAGGAAATAATATTTAGACATTGTAAGTATATTATCGTTAGTTATTCCACAAAATGAAGATTCTAACTTAGAGTTGGGGGAAGAATATGACCAATATTCTCAAAATAACTTGCGTTGGATACATGCTTTCATTTTCTATAGATGTATCTGGATGATATGCATATTATGTATATATAATTTAAGGTAATAATTAAAGATATATGTATACATATATACATATAAAGAATTGTATTTCATTTACCGGTTATATTGTTCTGTTTGAAAACTTCGTTTTGATACCTGTAAATAGCATTATATAATAGTACTTGGCAGACAGTTGACACACCCTACATATACACTAGGGTGACAGAATAAAATAGACATCAGGTAAACCGGTATAAATATGTAAACAGCTAAATTCTAAGAACGACTTAAGAACTTTCTCTTGTCATTAGGGTAGGGGTAGATGTATCGGAAGGAATTCGTCATAGTTTAGTATCGTTACAAGTATGCCTCGCTTACAAGGTTCGAGTGATATTAGCGACTTCACCCGGGGTCGCATCGTTGGCCAGAGTGAACGCGGCGCTTCGCAACGTGAAATAAGTACATTTTTAAATATTCCGTTGTCCACAGTTAACCGTGTGATTACACAATTTAAACGCAAGGAAAAAACAACAGTGGAGCCGAGACCAGGTCGTGCCGAACCTTCTGAAAGAAGTAAAAGGGTGCTTGTGCGCGAAGTGTTAAGAGAACCGCAAAAAAGTACAGCTGAGCTTGCGGCAACTTCACAGAAAAGTCAGCGCACCGTTCTGCGATACCTCCACAGTATGGGGACGTATAAAAGAGTAGCAAAGAAAAAAGCTCTCCTTACGGCGTTGCAAAAACGGCGCCGAATGGGTTGGGCAATCGAAATGCGAACGAAGCCCGAAGTGTTTTGGCGGTCTGTCATTTTTTCAGACGAAAGCAGATACTGCCAATTCAGTGATAGTGGTCGTAGGTGGGTATGGAGACGTTCGTCACAGCAACTGGACGACAAATTTTTGCATCAGACGGTGAAATACGGCGGTGTGAACATCATGGTGTGGGGCGCGATATGGTATGGTGGAAGATCGCAATTAGTAATCTGCGACGGAAATATAGATGCGGCAAAATATATCCAAATATTAACAGAAGGACTACTAGCGATATTCGACAACGCCATTTTATATAAAGAAGCCGCCACTTTTATGGAGGATGGAGCACCCTGCCACAACGCAAGAACAACAACCACATGAAAGAGGAACAGGGGATTCGTATTTTACCATGGCGAGGCCAATCACTAGACATGAATCCGATAGAGAATGTTTGGCACATAATCCAGACAAATATGGCGAAACGACCCCGAAAACCCAGCAATAAGGAAGATCTCGTGGCAGCTGTTACAGAAGAGTGGTTAAATATTCCAGAAGAACCATTAATCATTTAATAGATTCTATGCCATGACGACTCGCAGCACTTCACGCAAGTAAAGGTGGATCGACAAAATATGTATTAGACTAATTTAGAAATTTTAAAATATTTTGTATATATAACGAGAATAGAATCTTTTTTTTAATTAGTAGGTGTCTATTTTATTCTGTCACCCTAGTGTATATATATATATATATATCCCCATTTACTAAAATAAAAATATTTCTTTGACTTATGACATTTCTTAAAGTTAATTCAAAGGTTATCCTTCGCCTTATTTGTTATTATACATCTTCTGTAGGCATTTATATCACGTATATTAGATCACCTAGAAAATCCTATACCGTGCTATATAAATACTGCTAACTAAATTTTAAATAATTAACTATATTATTATTTGTTGAAAATATAACTTACCTTATAAGATCCCACCGCATGCGCCCCATCGTATATATAAAGATGATCATTACAATCCATTTGAAGGAAATCAAAACGTAACATGAATCTTTGCAGAATTGAATGCGTTTGAAATGTGATGATACAATCGAGATTGCGCTCATTCTTCGAATAGAGCACGGCTCCGTCGATTTTCCTGTACAACTGTTGCAGGAAATGATTCTTGCAAAGGGCCTGCATCGAATCTGAAACGAGAAACGTAGATTTAGGCAATTTGCGGAACATTCAACATATAATGACGTTGTTAAGAAGTACATACAGTCCATTCGCGAACAGAAATTATTAGTTTTATCGGTTTTAAATTGTAAAATCGATTGCAACTGAACGAGACAGAATAAATGTACTAGATTGCTAGCGAGGTATACTCATACATCGACAGTGACAATCGAGGGTAATGGTTAACTAGTTTATTTTCCAAAACGTAAAATGCTGTCGAAGCTCCGATACCAGATTATTGAAAAGTACAGGTTCCACACAATTTTTCATACAATAGCAGTTGACGGCTGAAGCACAGTTTAAATAAATATATCTGGTTTTTTAATAAATGATTGTTAATTTGTAGGTATAGATGTTAATTGTAGCAGAAAAATGAGGCCTATAAATATATTTTATAATTGTGCGGTTTTCAACAGAATGGAACTTTAATTTGGTGTCAGCGTTGACGCCAGCTTACAACTAAATAGAAATGGCAACTACATGTTAATAATGGTAATTTACATATTAAGGACAAGATTTCAGTTGTATGAAACTAGGAGACAGTGTAATAATCAATTTTGTAATATTACAGTTAACATGTTTGTCTGTAAAAATTGGATCCTGTACCATACTATGTTGTTTGAGTTAGTTGCTCAACTGCTATCAATGTGTATTACATAAATTATAAACAACAATTTTCAAGCAATAAAGATATTTATAGCAGAATACCAACAACAGAGTCTGCCGATTCAAGTGCACCCTCTGACAGAACAATATTGTATAAAACTGGCCTTATACCCTAAGGAGTGATGATAAGCTACCGAAGGAACTAAAAGCAATATCTCCATTAAGTCCTTAAAAAAGAAGTGAAAATATATTTTTTCGGCATCCCTAACGCAGTCTTAACGCATTTTTGGTATAATTTTATACGTATTGTTTTTATTTGTACTAGCCGAGCATCTGTATTATACTTACTGCCAATTGGACAATAAAGGAATTATTATTATCTTTGATGCTTGAATGAGTTTCGACTTCGTCACTTTTGCTAAATATTATGTTCACATATAACTTATTAAAACATTGTCAGTTACTTTTTTGGTTTGTCTTGACTTCTGAACAAATGCTTTTACCATTAGCATTTTAATTCAGTGCTGAATGCTGTGACCATAGTTCTTCAAAGAGTACATTATCACATTCCGCATACAAGTTTGGCTTTAGACCGATAGAAATTATAATTAATCTTTCAATTAGAACTATTGAGTTTCGTTGGCGTTGTCGATGAACCAGAATTTGTCCTATGTTTAAAAGGGACGAAAAAACTGTAATGGAGAACTACAGGCCAATATCAATTCTTTCAAATTTTGCCAACATTTTTGAAAATAACATTTATTCGTGCATGTTCAAAGGGTCATATCTCCTTATCGACGTGGTTTTGTACGTCGACGCTAAATTGTGACTATCCTAATCACGATAACGCAAGTCTATCTAATTTACACTGGTTTTGGCCGTGCATTTGATACCACTGATCATGCAGTCTAACTTACAAAACTGTTTTGCCTTTGAACTTAACTCCGGTTTACTTAAACTGCTATATTTCTATTTGATATATAGAATCATTATTTGTTCTACAATGGTTTTAAATCAGTAGAATTTTACACTACATTTGGTGTGCCCCAGGGCCCAAATTTGGAACCATTTTTATTGATATTCTATTTAAATGATTTCCAATATTACATTGTAGTATAATTTAATTTAAAGCTTAATATTAGAAAATATTGCTACATTTCTTACGGTCCTAAAGTTAATACTGTACAATCTACTTATACCATAGGAAGTGAAGTCTTGACGAAGATTGAGAGAATTAAGATCTTGGAATATACTTTGATTCCTATTTGAATTTCCCTAACCACTCAAGTTACATCTATACTATGGAATTTATCATGGATAAACTGAAGAAACTTTACTTTAGCTTTGTGATCAACAAATTGGAATATGCTTGGCAAGTCTGGTCACTACAGTGCGTGTTTTTGCGATTCAATATCGAAAAAGTAGTGTGACGGTTTCTGAAATGCCTTCCCTCTAAAGAAAGTGGAATCTATTCCTAGCATAGAGTAGGTTACAATCTACGTGGCAATTAATCATGTGGAAGCTGTTGAATGGATGGATTAATTCCCTTTAGCTCCTTTCTTATTTAGAGTTTTACGCATTGTTATATTTCGCATTTCTAACATTGTTTTCACATAAAAAATGATTGCAACAATAAATTAGTTGTCAAATCTTTATCAGTAAACCAGTGTGGAACAGATGCATGTACAATACCAGACATAATTTATTCAATGGTGCCAGTACATTGCGACAACTATGAAAAAATTGTAATACGTAATATTCGTTATATTGCGGCAGTTTTTGTGTATAGTGTAATTGTGTTAAAAGAAGGCTGCATTAGTGCTAGGGTTACTGGAAAACTTCCTTTTTATAAGGATGTACATATATAAGTTTATACAAGAATTTCCCGGCTTAGTATACGATAATACGATAAACCTTTGTCGAGCTGGGATAGATTAAAAAAGAACATATTAAAAGGGTACAACATAGTTATAAAAAAGTATCGACAAGGCTACAATGACTTTCTTTTTTATTTAATCTTTATATCAACTGTTTGTAATTTACCATTTGTTTTACGTGCTGAAAAACATTTTCTTTGTCAATCCTGGAATACATACAATTGCAAATGAAAATTATTGTCTCGACGAACATTACAAAACCTTATAGCCTCCGTACACACAACTAAAGACTATATCAAAGTTACGTTAGACAATAAGAAGCTCTCGTCGTGTGCGAATGAGACGCTAAAAAGAATTGTTTTTTCAATGTTCCAATACGAACACTAGAACCTTTTCAACCGTACCTATCATGGTTATTAGCTAATGATTAATGGTACCGCAACTATGTTTTGTATGGGTTCTTCTCTTTATAATACGTCTAGTAATTTAATATATGTAGCGTATTAATTTATAGAGGTACATGAATTAATTGCTCAAGCAGTCGGTGTTTCTTAAATCCCCTAAGTGAATTCGAGAATTTCACACATAGTATCTTACGGATTGGAAAACATGGATACAAGCAGCGTTTAATTATTTTTAACATTCTTTACGAATAAATATTTTAATTTTACAGTTTAGTTCTAAGGAAGCAGTAGTTATTAGAGACAACATTTTAAGATACCAAACTTTTATAAATTTACAAACTATCCATAACAGCCACAAAGGAATAGTTGAGGCGTAAATTACAAAATCCTTCATTGTCGTTGGTGGAATCACTGGAAATAGTGGACGATGCATAGTCGCAGTTGAAAACTTCAAGCAACAGAAAATCATCTTCTTGCAGAAAACCATAAAAAAGTATGGCTTAAATATTCATATTTTATACCAGATTAAGTAAAATTTGTAGTGGTAATGATAATGTTGACGAAATTGTGATTTTCTTGCAAATTACCAACGTTTTCAAACTTCTGGAAAATATCAGTCCCGGCAGGATTTGAACCCACGTCCTTTCCGTTAGTAGCGGAATATCAAACCAACTAGACCACGGGACTGCTTATATGTTCAAATCACGTTTAGTACCTAGATGTTCGAATGTCTGTAGATACATCGCAATATCTCAGAACATGTAATGTTATTAAAGGCAATAGGAAGCTCTCGTTGGTGTTAGTAATGATAAAATTATCATTTTCTTGTAAATTACCTACGTTTTTAAATTTCTGAGAAAATACCAATCTGGGTAGGATTTGAACCCAAGTCCTCTTTATTACCGGCGGAACCTCATAACCAACTAGACCACGGGACTGCTTGTGAGTTCAAATTACTTTTAATAGCCAGATATCCCGTGGTCTAGTTGGTTATAACATTGCGCCGGTAACGCAGAGGCTGTGGGTTCAAGTCCATCCTCTTGAAGCTAATTTTAATATTTAAATGTTAAGCCAGACCATTGGTAGCTACCATGACTTTCAATATAATCAATATAATCAGTAATACTAAAATGGTCTTTTAATTTCATTAATACTCATGAAAGTCTGAAAAGCGTTTAATCATCTGCAGATGGTGAGTTTTGGAAACTACAAAAAAGAAAAACAATAAATTCGAGAGAGCTTTACTGAATCCAAATTAACAACTAACTATAATAAACATCATACACGTTACTGCTAATATCATATTTAAAGATGGGCGGCGGCTTTCCCAAACTAATTATCTCTACTTAACCAACAATCAGAAATCAAATATCTGAAACGGACGCACATTTGAGATTACAATTAATTAAAGTTTTAAAACATAAATTGCTTCCAAACAGAGGCTTAAAACCAAAGTCTACTTTTAGGTGAGTCTTCTTTCTCTTGAAAAATATGCCCTCGTTACCGGGAAGCGAAAAATTTCCGCTTGGCGGTCTTATTAATTTAACTTTTCCTAAAGTTTGTTGTACGAAATTAAAAAGTAAGCCAATGTTTGCGTTAATAAAATTTAAAACAAACTTTTCATCAGAATTGCAAGGAATTTCTGTTCTTCTCCCTTGCCGAGTGCCTGTATTTAAACATCATTTGATATCCTGAAGTTTTCTTAAGTTAGCTTTAATTCAATATTCTAAAGCAGAAATATTTTCTATTGCTATGTAATTGCCTAATTAAAATATATGTTAAGCATTTTATAAACGTGTAGTCTGTATTCTAACTTTATGCATGTGTTTAGTTAAACGATTGTAGCACGTTGCTAATAGCGCATAGAAAAAGTTTTAAAATAATTTATGGTATTTAAATGAGAAGGAATTGCCAGTATGTTATAACAGAATGAATGTCAAGGGGAAAACCCAAGTAGTGAAATAGAGAAAAGAAATTTTGTCTTATGAAGAACTTAACAGATTTATAAGTAAATCGATCCACAAACGTGTTTATAAGACCTTGATTGGTCTTCCTGGGAAAAGAATCAAAGCTATATAGACGAATTAGATAATTTTAGTTCTCTTAAAGTAGTGAATTAAGTTTAGCAGCAAAATTACAAGAAATGAGGATCAACAATAAAGTCTGATAAAGATTTAAATAGTATCTCAGACTTTCAGGGCCGTTTGACAGTCCGGACAAAAACCTAGTGACACGGCGGAACCCGACAACCGTTACGACTGGTGAAGATTTGTTTAGCAATATTGGATTTTAACTAAGTAGATATGTTTCAGATTGTGCAAGAATATCAGAAGTAATATTCAGGGTATAACAAAGCAACTCTATAAATGAAAAACTGTTGTTATTGCAAAATATGTTATTATTTTAAGTTGTGTTAGAAACTTCCATCTTATTTCATCTGATACTCTTTTTAAAAACGCTTCCTTCAACACTAATGCCATATCTATAAATAATTCATGTTATTTTAGTTGAAAAAAATGAACAGAATTAAAAGACTTAACCGAAAGATATTAACGTGTCGCAATTGCGCTAATATTCTATGGTTTTGTGTGTTTTAGTTTAACATAAACGACAGCACAATTATCACGTACTTTTTTCGAAATAACAAGTTTAAAGATTAAGGACCACACTATAGACTGCCGAATAGATCCATAACATTGTAGGATTATCGTATGCCACATACCAACTAATTTTATCGGAGAAGAATTGAATATACGAAGGATAGCAACAAAGTTTCTACCACGACTGTATAGTGACAAACGCATGGATGTCTGTAGAAAACTGAAAAAAAACAGCTACTAACCGAACGGAAATTTCTTCCGTCACAGATGACGAAACTTTCATTCATGGGCACGATCCCGAAACCGAATAACAATTGGCGCAATGGAAGAACCCATCTTCATATCGGCCAACAAAATTCAAGACCAAAGCAATATCAAGTTCTTAGTAATTTTTCTTTCTGATTTGCACGTCCTGCTCAGACAGATACTTTCAAGGAAGTGACTGGGAAACAACTGGTTTTTCAACCACGATAGTGCAAAGCCATGTACCACTTTCATCATGCACCACCTTCTGGTGTAAAAGAACATGGTCGTTGTTCCTCATCCACTCACCCAACTTAGCTGCTTATCACCTTTTTCTATTTTCAAAGATGGAAATTAGTTTGAAGAAGTTAAGATTTGACACGAGTATATTGAAGGTGAATCGTAAGTGATACTGAACACACAAACGGCGTTGAACTCTCTAGGAAACCTCGTTGAAGGTAACGGAAGCGAATGAAATCCTGGTGTGATCCCGAACCACTGGGAATATTTGTGTGCCTCTTTTAAAGAATTTAGGATTCCGGGTTGAAACAGCGTCGAAATTGCATGAATCTGCCGACGTTTGCCCTCAGTTAGATGAAGCTTCTTTTGGGCTGCTGTAAGAAGAATGACTCGGAAACCTAAATTCTTCAAGAGAAAACAGAGACCGTGGAAATCTACACCATTTGTGTACCTGCTCGTATAAATGCTTGACACCTGTCTTTTAAAGTTTACTTAACAGCTTACTACTTCTCTTCTACAAGAAATCTGTAAAAATATCCTACGAATTTTATTATTCCCCTTCTCCTTCTATTTTGTGGTGTATAATTTAATGTTCTCTTTCGCCATCTATCTTCACTCATGTCCATACCAAATAAGCTGTCTTGTTTTAATTTGATCTGCACTAGTAATACCTTTTTCTGTTCTTCGTCGTACCTCTTCGTTTCTTACATGTTGCAATTGTGATACTCCGCAGGCTCTTCTGAGAAAGTCCATTTCAATGTGTCTACACTCTTTTTGTTGCTGTTTGTCATCTGTCAGCTCTCTGCACCGGCTCCACGACGGCTTTATATATTTTTATCTTTGTTTCCAGTTTTAATCCTTTAGGCCACAGCAAGGAATTTAAGGCCTGGATCGCTTCTTTCCCCTGTTATATTTTATTTCGTATGTCTATTTTCGATATACCTTCCTCATTAAGTATGTTTTCTAGATGTTTGCACTGATTTGTTCTTCTTATTGCTCTAATTTGCAAGTCCAGGTGGTCATTTTTGTCATTACCCCCACTTTCATACATTCTTTGTCTTGTTTATTGTTAGTCCCCAATGTTCGTATTCTTGTCTCAGTTTTCTAAACATGATGTCTATATCCTGTTCATCACAAGCTATAATTACATATCTTAATTCCCATTCTTTGTGTTCTTTTTCCTCCAATTACCTAAAGCTTCCTGAATATAGATTTTAAATAATGTAGAGAAAAGGCTGCGTCCCTGTTTCAATCCCTTATTTATGGCGAATGGCTTTGGTCTGTTTACGTGTATTTTGATTATACTCTGTGCATCTTTATATAAATTCCATATTGCCCCACGAATTGTAAAGTAAGAAATTTCGATTAAGAGTACAATGTTAAAAGGTTATGTGAATTTTAAATAATAACATGCAAAATTTACCATAAAATAATGTTTGTTTAAATATGAATAAGAATTAACTCTCCAACATCTCCGATACTTTATTTCGTTTAAAAGATGAAATGAAACCAGGGATTTGTTTACACATGTCAAACGTATTCAAGTTTAACAACTTCATTCCACAAACAAGAACGAGAACATGCACAGAAATAAAAAGCAGCCACATCGCCCTTTAATTTAGATTTCAACTCAAATAAACACCGAAAACTAATAGAATCGCTTTAAAGTTATTGCATATTCAAATATAACGGCTTAACCGCTGCAAGTTGCCGGAAGCGTAGATACTAGCAACTTTCCGGAAACATTTTCCAGATCGCCGCAGGAGGGCGCAGCCACGTTCATTAGTTATGTCGGCTGTCACGATACGACCACCGCTCTTTCGGTTCCTTGATAAAAAAGAATTAAATTGCTTGTTGAAATAAAAATTGAATAGGTGCCATTTGTTTTCAGGGATACTGTGGACTGCGTATATAGAAAAAAATACTGCCCCTAAAATATTAGTTCAAACGAATAACTCGTTACTTTTGCAATTTTTATACATGGCGTTTTCTCTCCAATAAAAAATATAAAGAAGAAATAAACAAGAAATTTAAGGTCTACTCCAAACCTATAGAAAGGTGGTGAATAGATGAAAGTGTCTGATTTCAAAAGTTCTTGAGAAAATTTAAGCCGTAACAAAAAGCAGCCCGTCTGGGAGCTTAGTGTCTGTACGGAATGAATGAAAAACGGTAGCTGGGAACAAATTTCACAGAGGAAAGTTTATGAAAGATGAATGAGTCGTTGCCGCTGCTCTAGTTCAGGTCGCTTTTATTTCTCATCGTAAAAGGTTTACTAGGAAGTTGACTTTTTTATATAATGTCAAATAAAACGTTTATGACGGATCATCAACTTAAATCTTACACAATGGTAATATGATTTTTTGAACCTGTATTTATCTCCAGATATACTGTTAGTAAAATTCTTCCTTTTAGAGAAAATATAAAACAATAATTAATAAGAATAATAACACAGTACAACAAAGTTGAATACTAAAAAATTCCGAATTTTGTATCTAGGTCCTTTAAACCCTTTCTGCTGAAAAATTATCAATATGCTGCTGTTTCTTGTAGATAAGGTCAAATATTGCTTGTAATTAATTTATTTTAAAGAAAATTGAATATCAGCAATCTCTATTACTTTTAGAAATTAAACTTTTTATTGTCTTCTTCATTTTTTACGTGACAATAACTAAATTGAGCTTTGCACGATTTGGTTGGAATAAAGTAAATGTACTGTAAATAATAAGAAACGAAAGCTTTATTTGTGCCTTCCTGTTTTTCTGGAATAAACATCCTAAAAGGGATCTCTCAGAATATTCCAGCAATATTCTTATATATGTTAATAGAGTTTTTGCCTTAATAACATTCCATAATAGATAAATCTTAAAGGAACGTTTCTCCATGTTTGTGTGAAACTTCTTCTACATCCTCTGAGAATAAAATGATTTTGTACACGTATTTTTAAAGACGTCGAAACATTCATTTCCTTAAAACAGCCGATCATGCTTCTTCCTAATTCTTAACAGCTGCCACCAAAGAAGCTTTCGAACTTCAATAATAGGTGTTTCTTGAAAGGTATAGAACTTTAAATTTAACTAAAACACATAAAAATCATGACCGTGGTATTGACTTTATTGAAGATATAATTTAATGCCATTAGTATTTAAATATGATTCCTGGCATACGGGTGCCACGACTGGCATGAATGAAGAACAATCAAGTCCAATTTTCCACCATTTTCTCGAGCAACTGAGACTGTATATCGGCAATATCGCGACGAATGTTGGCTTCCAAGTGTGTGGTTTATCAGCATACATTGCATACATTAGCGACTTTACATATTCCAACACAAAATAATGCAGAGGTATGGTATTGTACGATTGTGGAAACCAATACACCAACCAATTTCGCGAAATTTTCCTGCAATAAATTGATTGCCTCTGCGCGCTGTATGGCATATTGCACCATTTTGTTAAAACCAAAGCTCTTCCGCATTAAAGCCATTCAATTGGGGACGATAAAAAGTAATTATGGATCTATAGCGGACTCCATTAACCGTAACGTTCTGACCACCATCATCTTTGAAGAAATGTGGGTCAATGACTCCAGCAGCCTATTAAACAGTAATTTTTGTGGTTGTAAAGGTATTTCAATTATAGCTTTTGAATATTATTTATTCCTAATGCTGCAATCTTGATTTTTGACGTAACCATTCAACCGAAATTAGTTTGATGAAAAAAAAATTGTTGTAAAAATAAGGATTGAGAACAATCTTGTGCTCAACCCATTTACCGGACGTAGGGAAATGATGATCACAAGCTAGATCTTGTAGGCTTTTAAGGCAATATTTTTTTGCAAAATCATATGCACATATTATGTGTCTTTATTACATTGCATAAATTAACGGACAGCATTCGTGCAAAACGTCATGGAAAGTTGACAAAGGGGACAGGGCAATGCTCCCGTCCATACTGTCGCTGTTTCACAAGTTGCCATCCGCGAAAGTGGCTTTCAATAATTGGAACATCTACCGTATAGTCCGGATGTGGGTCCTCGTGGCTTTTATTTGCTTTCTAATTAAAAAAAAGACTTTAGAGGACGTCGTTTTAAGGACGAAAGTGAGTTGCAAGCAGCTGTTATACAACATTAACGGAAAAACTTTATTATTATTTTTAGAAAGGTATCGTAGAGCCGTAGGTACACGGGTGTAATAAATGTATAGAAGTTAGGACGGATGACATTGAAAAATAAAATTTCCTGTATTGTTTCAAGTTTTTCTTTTCTATATCAAGCCAAAAATTTATAAACTATACACATGAAAGGCACTCCTCAAACTGTCGGTGACTTCCCAGATAGCATATCCTGGAACTCAATATTTTAGAGTCACATTAGTGACGACGTAATGTCTATTGGTAGTGGTAAGTAATCAAGCTATTCTAGAGCCTAGTAAGCGTCTAGAGTTTAAATGTACCCGGCCCTGTTAACAAGTCGCTGTGCATCACTGGTACGTCCAGATTGATGTTCTCTACGTGTCGATCTTAACTCGTCCTTCGCCGTCGTGCTTTCCTCCGGTTCTATTACGTTGCCGTCCGAAATTTTTGACATTCACATAGCTTGTTTAGAAGGGAGATTATGAAAATAGTCCGTGACAATTTTGAACAATATTTCATACTTGCAGCAGTAACGTAGCGGAACGTTAACGCTCCGGAAGCGATTTAAATTCCGAATGCGCGATACTTAGAAGATGCTGCGTCAATCCTTTTAGATCCTTCCTGCTTTGTTTGTTTCGAGGATATTTGTCAACGTCCGACTCGTATACAACAAGAGCGTTTGGCGACGAAGAACGTCATTTCCTCCCATTTAAATGGATTTGAATGAAGAACTTAAGTGGATTCTGTTAGACATAATGTAGTACATAATACAATGGAAGGGCAAGAATACGAATTTGCAGAGTCTTCGATTTCTCGGATTTTATGATTAAAAACTCAAGTGCTGTAATAGCAAGAGTTCGTCTAATTTGTATGAACGAGTGTTGATGATGGATTGAATAGCTTGTTCTTGAATACTTCAAATAATTTTCTTTGGCTGAATAAACACTGTTTACTAACTTTATTCATTTGTTGTATATGTTTCGCTGCTTCGAATTGAAATTGGAAAATATTTTGTTTTTTTTTGTGATTACGTTCGTATTCTTAGGAACATCGTATAGCTGTTGGCCATTAAGTCAATACCACTAGAAAATTATGGTAATTCTGTACATAAAACTAGTAGGAGGAGATTTTTGAATTTTATTTCATAGATACCTCCTCACACCAAAAATAATTGTGTTCTTTCACGATGTTGTCATTCTCTTTACCCATAACAACAGCGCCTGAAAAGCTATCATAAAAAAATCACCGCCACAACAGGGTAGAAAGGTGTTAATTTTAACTTTCGAATAAACTTTTTGACCTTGGGAACACGCTCATTGACCACAGCCTCCATAATTAGCACTTGTATACAAAGACATCAAATATAGTATAGTATAGAAGGTATAGTAGGGGCACATACTTCGCACGATAGAGTGATTTTACAAAAACATACAAAAGTACAGGCTAAAAGATAGCCCACAAATGATTAAGAAGATTTAGATGAGAAACACAGATTACGAACATAAAACCAAGAATATGTGACCATGATACGTTATATGTGTTTATTGTTGACTTTTACAAACTCTATGATATTGTCATACATATGTTGTACCTACCGATAGCAAAAGATTCACGATTTATCTAACTTGCTACAAAGTATAATACAGATGCGATGGCAAGCCACTCCTGTGTCTGGTCAAATGGAATGCATCTTACCGTGTGGTGAACTATAAACGTCAAACGAATGCAACAATGTAATGAATACAGAAGGAATTATATGCATTTGGTGGCAGTATAAATCTATAGAAAGTGTTGTCATAAGTACTCTTCCTAGAATCTGCATTGCCACCTTTTACTTCATGAATACTCTGGTCGTGCGCAGAATGTTCCCAAATTAAATTCTGTATGTAGTCCTGAAAGCAAATATGCTATTTTGGTCGCTTAATATATTGCTAAGCCTACGATAGTGCACATGCACACAGTTCCAAGTGAGACTACTGGAGAAGCGAGAGTCAGTAGACTTTACTAAAAGAATTATTAATCGAAAACTTTTTCTTGTTTTTTTACTCAAATTGTATTTAGCGATAAAATTTAAAATAAATCAGAAAAAGGTCAGATCCCTAAACTTTTATATATTTTTGAATCAAGTATTAACATGAAGAATTAGCCGCACGGTCCTATCGCGCAAACGCAAAACCAATTCATTGCAACCAAGAACAACAGTATTTAGTCAAGTAATGTAAGAATTGTTCCTCTACAAAATATACTGCTCCTAATTTATAAGTGATGGTCAAGTACTTCCTAAAATTATTTTTCTGCTCCGTCTCCATAGTCTACACAATCAAGACAAGTTCTTAATCCAACTTTAGCTAGAGTTAAAAAAATAAATCTTTCTTCAATGCAATAGCTGCTAAGAGAAAATTAATTAGTTATATTTTGCTAGACTTTTCAACAATTTATCAAATTCTTCATCTATGTTACACGTAATATGAATTTCATTCAACTAGAAACACTGAAAATGCAGAAATCAATAAGGCACAAAGGCAACGGAACATACAAGTCGGTAATAAAAGATTCTTCGGTCATAAAAGCGCCAACAAAACATATTTATATAGCGCGCAAACTATATAAAACTTTAAAATTTCTCATAAAACATATGCCAGACAAACAGATGTGGAGACAATTTCCTGAACTCTGGGAAGCGAAGTAGAGAAGCAGGAATGGTTTTCACCTCATACAAGCAAAAAGAAAAATTAAAAACCCTTATGTAGAGTGGCCACATACATGGAATTCTAACAATTTAAAGTAGAAACAAAAGTTTTTGAATGTTTGAATCGTATAATATCCTGTTCGTTCACGTACGAAGTTTAGTATAGGCGAAATTCTAGTATATCAAGTTACTATCTCCTTGAGTGCAATGCCACTTGCCTAGTGCATAAAATATCTCCACCAATAGTAACTTTCCATACTCTTACCCTAACGTCTGGCTTATGTCTGAGAGCCACCTTTGTCTATAAAAGTTGTCCATGAAAAAAAGTAAAGGGTTCTCGAGTATTCATTGTCGAGATGCATACAATACATTCCCATGTCTAGTCATCTTATACCCTCCTCCAATTATACACATATTTTTAAGGAGCGTTGATGCATGTGCATAAGTGTACATAATGTGCTTACACAAGCAACGCGTATACTTATACATAATTAATTGAAGATGTGTATCAATGTGTATTAAGACACACTTTATTTCTCAATTTTTAATTCCCAATCGCGTACCAATTTGGATGAATTGCAAATCATTGTGCTTTAGTTTATGCATGCATCAGCGCCTAGTATGTTATAACGGTAGCAAGCTACCTTCGTATGCACTCCAAAAACTACATACTCCGTACTGTACCTTATAGGGAATATAATATAAAACTCATACATTTACAATTAAGTATTGTCCAATTTAAACTACCTTTTTGAATATAATACTTTTGAAAACAAGCTTTTCGCTTTTAGCTAAAGAGCATCCTATACAAACACAAAAACTTGTTTTTAATTCATTAAACTCTATACCCGCTACCTATTTCTCTTCATCAAAGTAAAAACAATGCATTTTTCAAACAATTATAGTTAAAACTGCTCTAAACGAACTAAAGTGGTACCGATTCTAGAAATTACTCTGTACTTCATTATAGGGAATTTTCGTCACTTAAAATTCATAGAAATTTGGAATGTACAGTCATTTTAGGGCATGAAACATGGTTTTACGACAATTGATGTTGTTTCCTAATACGGATTCTGGTTTTATTGTATCCCTAACAATTCATCGATTTTGTGCTACACTCTCAAAAATAACATAATATTGTGTTTTCTTCTTTTTCATTGTGTAACCTGTATATACGTTCATTCCCTTAATACGATTTTAATCAAACACCAGAGGGTAGCTAGTCTTTGTGCAATTAGTTCTTCAATTATACCAGGTCCTACAGCTTTAATTGATAGTTGATCTGCAATTTCCTGTGCTGTGTACCTGCAAGCAGCACCCATATCAATGCCCACCAGGTCCTTTAAGTATCCCCATACTATTTTAGAAGATATATGATCGCAAACTAGGGCTTTTATGGCAGTTTTATTATCTGAGGAGATTTCAATCTGCAAAATGAAAGTATACCATCCTGGAGCCACAGAAATTTTTATTCTTTAGTTTCTTCATATATCTTCAAAGTCCGAATTAGTTTGAAATTTAGAAGGAATGACGCGCAGTGTTAACAAACAATCGTTGTTCTCTAGAGGAAGGTTATTCTATTGGGAAAGTTAATCAAAAAACAGGAATTTGAAGATCCACCATACGTCAGTCTCAATCGTCTAGGTTCGCCAAGGAACACATTGCAAACAAGTGATATAAAATTTAAATTCATTTGCAAACGTTATTGAAGATTAACGACACCAAAAATAGCTGCAAAATTCAATCGCAGCTGTGCAAGTAAGACTTCAGTGAGTATTATAAAATGCCAAATATAAGAAACAGGGTTACACTGTGGGACTTGAGTAAGGATGATGTTTCTACAGCGAGGTAAGAATAAAGTATCCTGGGGCAGATGAGCCCAAGTTCTAAATGATCAGATAAAAACAATGAGTTATTTGCGACAGATTTACTGCAAAATAATGGCATTTCAAGAAAATATAGTACCGAGATATTCTTATATAACACATAATTTCGTCAAGGCAAGTATCAGGAGAAAATTTCATATGTACCATTCATTTAGAAGCGTATCAAAAGAATAACATGTTAACAATAATGATGGTTCTGTTAAGGCTGCGATTTGAGCCTCAGAGAGCTCTTATAATATGAACTCGACAGGTAAATAAAAAGAAAGCTCGCACATCCAAAGAACATCTATGAAACATTGTAGTTGATTGATTATCTCTACGAGAATTTTTATTTATTACTTTTACTTAACTTGCAATTTTGTTGAGCGAATGGACATCCTGTTACGTTTTAATTTCCGAAATTTTTCTCTCTAGGTTTATTTGTACTGAATTTTGAAAATAATCCAAGTGTCCATATTTCCATGGGCAACAGTGTATATGTTTCTGGGCTCTACATACATAACACAGCAACCCTGGTATGTGCGAAGAATTTCTTTCTCCTCTCATGCTACTGCCCGACTTTTATTGCGTACTTATGGAAATAACGCTAATCTAATCTAACTACTAACTACCCATAAAATTTTCATTTCGTATAAATTTTACCAAACACTCGGAATGCTATTTTTAGAATGTGATTTGCGCTCATTATTTATATTTATTTTATTTATAACAGGTGCTCGGTCGAGTCGTATTGCTCCCTCTGAATTAAATTTTCTTTTTCCAAGCCGGAAAAATATAAGTGCCGCATTATTCACGGTAATAGCGTGTGCCAAAATAAATTCATTTAACGAGCCATGGCTCGTAATCCACCTGCTTACTTAACTTCACACACTCGCAAACGCATAAAATTTTTTACACCCCGTTCTTAGTGCGTCTTTTATGTAGAAAAGGCGCCCCCTACGGGCGCCATTATATACATCGAAGAAAAACAATTTACGCGGCGAACATGGTGCGCGAAATAATCCCGTTTAAAGAACGTCGCTAATCTCATTTTAAGCGCGAACTTCGTCGAGATCAGGTTATTAAAGCGTTTACAAGACTTTTGATTACTTTAAAGTTAAAATAATGATGCATGATATTCATCTAATCAAAGCAGAGCTGTCTAGCATATTACATTTTCTCAATATCTCTCGAAATGTTAGAAGATGGAATAAGTTGATAGACGATGTCAAGCATAAAACCATTATTTGATGTCAAAACTAAAGTACTTAAACAGAATGAGTTGTTGTGCTGATGAATAAAGGATTTGCAGGAAATCTAGCAGAAAAGAAATAGGATGTCACAGTATTTACAATAAAGTGGCAACTATTTTAGACTTGTGATCTACGCAGTTAGTGAAGGAAATAGATGTACTCTGTTGTACAAGCTTTGTTGCACCACTAGCAACACGACGATGAAATCAAAGCTTCATGCTCCCAGATGTTACCAAAAATTCTGACTAAAATGACAACAGAAAAGTCTGCAGCCATATAGTATATGAGCAAATAAAAAAAATTCTACAGATTAGACAAGCTTCTCTTCACAATAGATTAAGCTTTATCAAAAGAGATTACCTGAATACATTTTTAATACTATAATAGAAGAACGTGTGGGTGCTTAAATTAAAAAAGTAAGCAAATGAAGATCTGTAATGAGCAAACAATAGTGTTCCCTTTTGTGCGTTATACATAAACAAAAAAAGGGTATCACTATCACTTGAAGTTACAATAAGTGCAAGCGTTTGTGATACGAATATTGCGTTCTCCTTTTGCTTCGAGGTTTTCAAGGGACCGAGAATAAATGTGGCAACTGTCGCTAAATAGATGCAGAGGACACGATCTTTTGTTAAGTAACGGGGTTTATACTGCCATAGAGGACCGTTAAATATCCCCAAAAATTTCATGTTTGAGGTCGCTTTAATATTCGAAGTTTTAGGTCATTATACCTGCTGGAACTGAATGCGCAGAAAATTGTGGAAATTTATATTTATTAAAGTCTACCGGCGGATTGGACATTACAAGTTCTTAAACATTGAAGCCATCTGGAGAGCATAAAATATCATCAAAGTACTGGAATGGTCAACACAGTCGCCAAATGCTAACGTAATGAAGAACGTGTTGGCCTACATGAAGACCAAAAGAAACGTTTACAACTATCAAACAATTATCTTTCCAAATTCGAACAATTAGTGCTTCTAAAGTCAACATGCCTAAAAGTTGGTAGAAAATATTAGCAAAAGGTATGAAGCTGAAAGCAATTACACACTTTACTAGAAGGTAAGCGCATGATGGTGATTAAGATATACTTCTAACAAATATATAAACAAATTATTGTAATGCACATTCACTACCAAAAAACGGCCATATGCTCTCGTGCTACAGACTGTAACACCGTAAAAATCTTTCACATGTCCTTCACGCGACAAATATGATTCCAATTAGGAAGCAAATGAGAATCAAAGGTCGCTATGCTGCTGTTACTTTCAAAAATTGAATGATTGCCTTTTTCCTGATATAACCGAATTAGAACCACGTAAAAATGCAATATTTCATATAGCATTACAAAAAAATTAAAATCCAATTTCTAATAACCAAAGACGTGTCGCGCAAAAACTCGTAAGCTTGCAAGATATGGTAGACAATGAATTATCACACGAATTTATGTGTGAAATAGAAAAATACCTAAACAAGATCATTAGTGATGATTGAACTTTTGGTGCCTGAGAAAAATTGCAAAATTGTATTGTCACTAGAATTTTAAGATTTTCCCTATTTACAGTCAAAAGGCAATTCAATGAATCTGGTTTCAATGAAAGACTCCCACAAAGTTGTAGTCAATACCCCTTCTTCCCCTGCAATATCTATCCTTAATACGTCCACAAGGTTTCTTCTACAGAGTTCCAGAAAGGATCAAAATACAAGTTAACGCTGAACTGTTGTGAGATGTCTAGGCACCAACCTTGCGCTAACTTTATCTAAATGATCATCTAGGACTCGACAAACGTTCACACTTTTGATATTTCTTAAACTATTAATTTTCAATCATCTAATGCGAGCTCCTCAATAAATACTACCCTCCATCACGGCTTCCACCCTCATTTATGTTTTTGCGTTGCCTTCAAAGAATTCCTGTCCTATTTGAAACTGTTTTGAAAAATGCTTTACTACAGAATAAGACGAAAAATTTTCTCCATGCACTCTATCCAGCGGATTTTTAATTCAGTGAGGAGAATAATCTTCTTGAGTAAGGAATTTGCTACCAACGCAACGCTTAATTTTCGTGGCTTCTGATATTGTAATGAACGAATGACAATTGTAAAAAACTACTTGAAATAAAATCGGTTTTCGCGCTTTCTCAAGGCTAACAAGTATGTCGAAATATTAGCAAAATTTTGGTACCTACGTTTGGATCAATATCAGATCGACAAATGACGCTCATCTCGTAGATTAATGCGAATAAGTTTTGGTCAAAGAAATGCCATTTCGTTTCTGCACACCAACTTTTTTCCGTGGCAAAAACATTTAACGAGCGGTAAAACGCAATTCGTATTGAATGTTAATGTAATATTTTAAATTTGAAAATGTTGGCAGTTTAAAGATACGTTTCTGATATATTTCGGTATAAATACACTATAGTAAACATAAAATAATACTTGAATACTTGAACTGAATGAATTGAAATGAATATTTGAATTTAAACAAAAAAAATCTACAAAGTCCTCAAAAGATGTTAAATTCTGATACTTTGGATTTCCATTCCTCAGTTTCGAACTGTCCAAATACAGAAATTTGAATATCTAGACTCATATCAGTTATGAGCGGTAGCAAAGCTACGGCTAAGAAGATTATTGGGCTTTAACACACTGTGTTGGGCGAAAGAAAGAAAAGTGCTAATGCCCGTGTTTTTTAAAAAAAAATTCCCTTTCAAAAAATATGTTCTTACTAAGAAATCTATACCCTTACTACCAGCGTAATTAAACAATGTTGAACAAGATGATACACACATTCTTAGAGTAGCAAGGTACTTATTAGTATATCACGCGATTTAATATATTTCTAATAATCTGATCTTTGTCTATTTCAGAAATTAAGCATGTTTTTTCTTACCAAAATATTGTTGATAAAAAATTTCACCAAAATGGAAAAAATATTTCATTGAATTTGAAAGAAATCAAGTATTAATGCATTGATACTTAAAGTTTTGGGGGATATTATAATATTTTACAATTTGGAGAGTTTCATACACGTGCTTGTCGTACTCCATAAAATTTTATTTAAGAATTCAAGTAACTGGATAAACACTCATAGAAAATGGCATCGTCCCTAATTTTACCTTAGTATCCATGACGAAATCACATTAATGCGAACAAAAGTATTTTAGGTAAGGTTTATTCCCTCCTGCTTTAAAAATAAATAAGCAATTAGCTTTGTTCCTTGTCGAACACAAACCTCGCGGAAAATTAGAAACCAGACCAACGCATTCTCCGATTTCAATCTACAACTTCCATTATTTCCACATTATGTTTTCCTGATTCAATATTCTCCGCACAATATGTCGGCGGTCCCACTCGAGATCCAGTTTAGACTAGACGGAGTCTGTAAGTATGAGACGCAGACGAAGTAGGAGGACAGTTCCCAGCAACTGCGGAAGCGAATGGAAAGGAACAATATCCTTTGGGACGTGAAGCGGAGACGGCCTCGTTGACCGCAATCTCACTTTTCGATTCAGCAATGCGTGCTTCAATAATGTAACTGAAAATTACATTTGCTTTTGCTTCTTGTCCCCTTTTGCCCCTTATTTAACAGGGATTGATGTGCCCGTGTGTTGAAAGCGTATTTGCTCAGTAAACAATGTTAACACTTTTGTTGGTACGATTTTCAACTATAAATACACTTGCTATTGTCAATATAGGAACAATGTATAAATGAAAGAAGAGATTTCCATGAAAGTATAGTGTAACATGTTTCTTCAAAATACTACAAGCTTAAGATTACAATATAGCACGTACCTCAAGTTTAACTTATCAGGTACCTTAAATGCATTAATTTGTTACATTTTTGTGTAAACTGTTTAGTAATATTCAATAGATAATGCTTTCAGTACTATTTTGATGTTTGTGTAATGATTAAAATAAGTATTGTTTGGTTTTATTTTTTAAACTATTGGATTCTAATACAAACTTTCTAAATTAATGTAGTTGAACAAAGCTCGAAAATGGAACAATTAATAGTTTCACTATAGTTTCATTGAGGTTGATATACCATTTGAAGAACCATTTAAGAAGACAACTTTCGTAGGCATCTCGTTCGTGATATATTTTAATTTTTTTTTAAATTCATTCCTTTTACTTTTTCCGACAGGTTCTTATTCCTTTAAAATCATTTTACACCAAATTAATAGTAGCAGAGAGGTGGATTTTACGCTTTAAATTATTTATTATTAAAATAACACAACTCAAAAATGTTTAACATCGCGTTTGATTTATTATTGAACATTTATCTAAGTGCAAGTCAGTGACAATTACCTACGTAACAGCCCGAATTGAAATCGTCCGCAATCATAGTTGCAATCTATGAGATATAGTCTGTATTAGTTAATTTCTGTTGTAATACTGGCTCCACTACTTCTATGCCTAACTTCGTCAGCGATGTGAGGAGTAATTGCAAAGGTTACATAAAATTATAACACTAAAGTAGAACTAAATACATAAATGTCAAAATTAGTAATATTTTTGATTTCGATCACCTTACAATACAAGCTTGTTGTTCTACAGGATTGCCAAATGTGTTTTCCCTGAAAATAGTTTAATGAAGAAACAAACTTTAAAATCAAAAAGAAAACGTTTACGAAAAAATAGTTTTAAAAGTCTTCTTTTTTCTAAATATCAACAGACACATATTTGTGGACTAAAAGTAGAAACATTAAGAACCTTATAGTACAACTTTCCGATGTTGAGAATTTTGATTCAATACTGAACGGAGAACACAGCTGCGGGTAGTTTTGGGGCCAATTTATACGTAACATACACATATATATATATATATATATATATATATATATATATAAAAAAAGTAAAACTCGCTTGCGTTAAAAACCAAAGATTATGTATATACTATCAAAATGTATTTTTATTTAAAAAATAATAATAATAGGTCATAACTAAATACATATTAAAAATGTAATTAGTAAAAAGGTCGATAACAAGAGTCTGTCGTTTTGATTTTCTGAAACAAACAGATTCTGAAAAATATTCAATACCTAATGAATTATTTAAAATAATATTGGTAGTACGTTCTTCAGTTTCTATATATCGTGTAACTGTCCTTATTCTGATTAGTGAATCTACATAACTGGGTTTTACACTTTCAACTGCCCCTTCTTCTTCGCTTACTTCATTTTTCATCGCTCTTATTTTCTTGATTTAAAACTTGCTCAACAAAATCTGTATCACGGGGGATACACAAAGAAATAACATTATTATCCACTGACACAAATTCATCTATATTTCTAGATTTATGATATTAGGATCCTGAAAATTATTTTGTAACCGTACAGTTCAAGGCAAATTATCATCATCGATGTCGTTATATTTGACAAGCCATTGAGACAACGGTAACTCGTCGTCATCATCAAAATCAATTTTCCAGCCGTGCGGAAAACAATTTTTTATGGTTTCTTGCGCAAGTTGTTACCAAGTTTGGCTAACATTTCCATCGCTTGTAGCAAATTTACTTCATTAGAAATTCCAGTATCCAAATTCGTGATGTATTTCATTACTAACAGGCGTCGGTAATACGATTCTAAGATATGAATAATTCCCTGGTCCATTTGCCGCGTCACGGAGGTGGAATTCCATGGTAGAAACTCCAAACGAATATTTTTAAGATCACTCATACTAGGATGAGGCGGACAGTTCTCGACCAATAATAAATTTTTTTTTTTTTATTAGGTTTTTATCCCAACTTCTTATTTCGTCTTCAAAAATTGTGGATGTAATCCATGCCCTGCGATTAACACCATAAGTATAAGGTAGCTTTTTAACGTGTTTGAAACATCTTGGGTTTTTAAATTTTCCAATTATAAAATGTTTACGTTTCTCATTTTCAGTTATATCAGCATAGACCAACACAGTTAATTTCTGCTTCGATTTTTTGCCCTTATATTTTAGCGTACGATTAAGTGTAAGTTTGTAGAGCAAGCCTATTTCGTCAGCATTAAAGATGTAATTTATGGGATAGTCTTTCATAAAATCACAAAAGTCGATTGCAGCCTGACCTTACATTTCTCCAAATTTACATTTGCACTTTCACCATAAATGTAACTAACAATTATGTTGTAACGTTTTTAAAATCGGTGTAATCAACCTGCTGTGCACTTGAATTCACTTTCGTTGAATAATTTCGCAAATTATTCTGCTTTAGTTTAAAGTATACGACCGCTAATTGGTATATTATTGATTCGTTGATACTCAACCAATCGTAATAAAGCTTCACCAACTCTTCCTCGAACTATATGCATTCAATATAAAATTTATTAAAACGGTTGGTTCAAGTACTCGTATGTCGTAAGAATTCTTCTAAAGAATTTGTATTATAAAAAATGCGTGCACATGTTACAGTTCTTTTAAAAGTAAAATATTACAAAAATATAAATTTTCCACATTCTCTGTAAATATTTCGCAACAAATAAATGCGGCAGGAACGAGGTATTTTACCATGAACAACAAAAAATTACTCGGAAAAGGGAACAAAGGAAAGCTTTTATTAATAAATACGGATTATAATAGCGTTTAACCTGTGTACGTACACACACACACACGCACATAGTGGTATTTTGTAAATCGCTGCTCGGAGGAAAATTCATTTTCGGTCGCGAAATACCATACGGAGCAAAGCGGGCCCGTTAAGCATAAAGTAATAAATTTAGGGAGCAAAAAGGCGTACGAAATGGCGCGGCAAAATTGAAAATACAGCGCTTCGAGTAGGTTTTAATATCATTACGATAACCGACAGAAATACGGTCGTATTTGGGCGGCAATGCTAAAACATATATTACAAAATATCAGTACAAAACCAGATTGGATAATAAATATGTTGTTTCTATGTTACACGATAAATAGCAACAGCAAACATTAGGTGTTATTTAACTTGTGTATTTGCTTTTGACCGTAAAGAACTACAACAGCCACATTTTATCCTTGTAAATCCTAATCAATGCTGGATATATGATATTAATTCTCGCGTCTGGCATTAATTAATTAGTTCATACAGCTTGCTTCGGATTTTGTAATACGTTATTTACTGTATTTAATGAATGTGTGCTATCAATGCTACAAATTTTTAGAGCTTCCAAAAAAACTATATGTATTACATGAACACAATTGAATACGATACCAAGTTCAATTTACTTATTTGTGAAGTGATTATTAGCAGGTTAACGTCCTCATACCCATACAATACCGTTTTGCAGGAGATCATCGTAACGACTTTCTTCATTCTTATTGAGATAAAACAAAGGTTTCTTAATGGAGATGTATATTGCGAAGTAAGGTTACTAAACGCATATTTGCGTGTAATATATCTGCTTCGGCATCCAGTCATGATTATATTTAACTCCGGCGTTCGTATCTCAACTTTTCCTGAAATTTAAAAAACGTGAAGTAATACCAGCTCCCAAGAAAGGTAACTTTTCAAAGGTATTTAAATATCTCTGATTTAATGTCGAGCTTGGATTCCTCACAGAAGTGTAAATCATTACAAATCTTGTAAATATAGCTCGATGCGTGACACTTTAGGCTATAGGCTATTATATACCTTGTAGATGTTATTATACTTCTCTAAAATTTTCGTCACTATCAGTCACTCAGTTACCTATTGAACTTGACCAAGTTTTTCACGGCCACCTGCATCTTCAATGAGATGCTATAAGGGTTGCTATTTATGTATCCGGAATAATAAATAAAAATAAATATTTTTCATTGAAGATGGTTTTATTGTTTTTTTAAATATTTTACCAGATGATCGATACTCTTTTGCATACGTTTGAACCAGTTTTCATACCACTTTTCCATTCCAATTGAGGCATTTCCAAAACATGCATTCTAAACGCATCAATCACTTCTTCTAGCGTCCAAAATCGTTGACCACGTAGTTCATTCTTCACGGACGGACACAAAAAGAAATCATTGGATGTCAAGTCAGGAATGTATGGCGGGTGAGCTATTAATTCGATGTTTTGGCCGGTTAAATACTGAGTTGTTTGGGTGGATGTGTGAGAGATCGCGTTGTCATGGTGACAAATGATTCTACTTTGTTGGTTGTTTTTTCTTATTTTTCAAAGACTTCTGGCAAACAAATGATTGTGTGCCATTTAGACGTGATCTTTCTACAATTCTCTAGTGGCACTGTAGCCACATGTCCGTTTATCCTACAAGAAAACAGGCGACCATTTGCTTCGAGATGCTTCTGGCGCGAACAACTTTTGTTGGGTTTGGCTCATCTTGGAAGACCCATACAGTCGATTACTATTTATTATCGGTCTCAAACGCATAGATCCAAGATTCGTCACCTGTATGGATGTTATACACGGCTTTTGACGCACCACAATTGTATTTTTTGAACATTTCTTTGCACCAATCGATACGAGCCTGTTTTTGAGCGATTGACAAATTATGCGGAAACCAAGGCGCACAAATTTTTTTCACCGCTAAATGTTCGTGTAAAATCTTGCTTATGCTTGTGATGCTAATGCCTAGAGATTCCGCAATCTCATTGTACGTCACATGACGACCTTGCTTTATCACTTCGCGCACAGTATCGATGTTTTCTGGCACAACAATCGAATTTGGACGTGCTTCTTTAAATCCGTCCCTGTATGAACAACGGCTACGATTAAATTCACTAAACCAGTGATATATAGTGGCGTTAAATGGTGCTTCATCACTAAAAGCTGAAGTGAGTTGATCGATGCACTGTTGAGATAATGCACGTCGAAGGTGATAATAAATCATCGCATGAAAATTCTCACGAGTTAATTCAATTTTTTAACTGAGATAAAATGTTCAAGTACCTGAACAACACAAATAGCCTGAGATGAGAATGCTCTGAGAACGTATATAGTCAAAAAAGCGACACCATTGCTGCCAATTCCGGATGTATAAATAGCCACCCTCGTACTTGTTGAATTAGCGTGGGTTTATATGTTACAACAGTATCAGAGCGGCCTCGTACTAATTTAACTCCGCCAAAATCCCAGAACCCAAGGCTAGGAATTCTGATTTTTAGCACTTATGTAAATGTCTCTTTCAATTAATTGGTCTCTCATAATTTGGATGTGCCAATAGCATTAAAACAAAATCGTTAGTGGCAATAACGTCTGCGAAAACTATTATTATTCAATTCTCCTAAGAACAATAACATTGCATTTAACACCAACTCACGATTACACGTGTAAATACCAATCAACACCAAGAATTAGTACTACTTACGACATCAAAATTCTCTTAATAATAGGCTTGCGTTTTCTGAATGTAACACAACTTGCCGTAATCACATCCAGAGTACATGCAAGTGCTTGACTAACCCAATAACAGCAATTACATTATGTGCTGCTGATAAGCAAATTAGAAGAATCAGTTGTGTGGCATGTATTGTAGACTTATCAACAAATATTTATTTAGCTAGTTCAAGAACGATTCTTAACACGCTAAGTGCTGCACGTATTTGAGCATATACACGTTTAAACTTCACCTCACATATATCGGTGTCGGTTTCGTATACTCAATATGTACAAATAAATCGTTTTATGCTATGACATAGTATAGCTGAAACTGACTTCAGCCCACATAATTTTTTTCCTTACTTTCTGTAGTAGTTATAGCTAGCGAGTTGTAAATAAGATAAAATGTATACGTCCTTTCGTCTACTTTTGTATCTAATAATAGAATGTTTACAGGCTAATGGAAGAATGCAAAACAACAAATGAGAAATTATTGGTATATTATATCGAAATATTGCCTACTCTGTGTAATAAAACGAACAGCGTAAATAATAAACTTACTATATTACACATCTGGTTTTACTTTGGTAAGCCCGAGTTATTGTTGCTTTTATCTCGACTTTCTTGCGGGACTGGATACAGTGTCCTTTTTTATGTTAGAATCCTGACTTTCTCTCACACAATATTGCTGTTTCCGTTGGGCTACAACACTACTGTCAGCTTCGTTAGAAGATGAATACAATAAATTTTCCTCGAACTTTGTTATTGCATTTTTTCTCCTGATGTACGACATACACTGCTAATTATTTCTTCTTCTGAAAAGATGTAGTGGCATACACCTAATGCGAATATACACAAACCATACTGTAATATGTTCCTTTCGACATTTTGTAGTACACTTGGGATTAAGAGCTCGTAAAAATCATCCAAATGAAGATTAAAATTACCCTTATTCAATACAATGCTTAATCATTATCTGTTCGTCAGGATATCTGCAATTGCAAACTTTTGTTATTATGTATTAATTAGACTGCAAGATTCACTTTTCTTGCGCACACATTTTCAAATTTTCTGTTATGCATATGTATACGTTTCAGAAACTCACACGCCAGAATTAGTTAATTTCAATCTTTATTCACCACTATTCCTTTTCTATAGTTTATCTTACTTTCTTGTTTTTTAATTATGAGTTTGTTTCCTATTCGTTTTATTTTACAAGTGCAGTCCACCATAACCTAATTATATTTCTCTAACCTAATGGTATTAAAAAAGAAAGTAAACATAGTTGTCGTCTCAAAGGTAATGACTTACAGAGGAATTACTCATTGATGTGATAGACAAGGGCAAAACAAAGAAGTTACACAACTCCGTTGTTTAATTACTTAAGACTCTTGTGTAAGTTGCGTCGATAGTTGTTCTACCTTAGTCGTCGTGAGCTTCGGACAGTTTTGCTTTATTTCAGTACTTTGCAAGAATACACTCTTTTTATTTTTTATTAACTATGTTCTTTAAACATCTATAAATCATAATATACAATACATATAGATATATATATATACATCAAATTAATCTGATGATTTAATAATCATGCCATGCAGAGAGTATTTAATAGCGTCTATATGAGAAATTTTGTCTCACTCATCATGGAACTTTTTAAATTAAATACTACCTAATACATTATAACACATGGGCTGAAAAGTACCGGGCCTAACAAAGAAAACACGTTTTTTTTTGGTTCAAAATTAGCTTTATTCATCAACGTAATCTCCATCAAGAGCAACGCAATCATTCCAGCGCCGCTCTAACATTTCAATACCACTTTTGTAGAACGATTTATCTTTTGCCTCAAAATAGGCCTCAGTTTCAGCGATAACCTCTTCATTCGTGCGAAATTTCTTACCGGCGAGCATTTTTTTGAGATCTGCGAACAGTCAGTAGTCGCTGGGAGCCAAATCTGGCGAATACGGTGGATGTGGGAGCAATTCGAAGTTCAATTGATGTAGTTTTGCCATTGTTTTGATTGACTTGTGACACGGTGCGTTGTCTTGATGAAACAACATTTTTTTCTTTACCATATGCGGTCGTTTCTTTGCAATTTCGGCCTTCAAACGCTTCAATAACGCTGTATAATATTCACTGTTGATGGTATTTCCTTTCTCAAGATAGTCGATGAATATTACACCACGCACATCCCAAAATACCGAGGCCATAACCTTTCCAGCCGATTGTTGTGCTTTCGGGCGCTTTGGACGAGGTTCACCAGCTGCTATCCACTCAGATGACGATCGTTTTGATTCCAGAGTGAAGTGATGGATCCATGTTTCATCCATTGTCACATATCGACGCAAAAATTCCGGTTTGTTACGTTTAAACATGGCCAAAAACTGCTCAGAATCATCAACACGTTCTTGTTTTTGGTCAACAGTGAGCAAACGCGGCACCCACTTTGAACAGAGCTTTCTCATAGTCAAATGCTCATGCAATATAAAGCCAATACGTTCTTTTGATATCCTTACGATGTCAGCTAACTCACGCAACTTCACTTTTCGATCATTCAAAACGATTTTGTGGATTTTTTTGATGTTTTCTGGTGTTACCGCCTCATTTAGACGTCCACTGCGTTCTGCATCATCGGTGTCACTATGACCACGCTTGAAGTCAGCAAACCAACGTTTTATTGTTGTTTCTAGTGGAGCGGAGTCCCCATAACACTTTTCAAGCCATTGCTTTGCTTGAACGGTATTTTTTCCCATCAAGAAGCAGTGTAAAATTAAAACACGAAATTGTTTTTGATCCATTGTTTTGAAAATAACAAAAGTAGCGTGACCCTTAGCACAATAACTCACAAACTAATGAATAGAATATCATGAAATTTTAACAGCTGTCTTTTGAAGGTTAGTACTAGCTGAGAGAAAGGTGACTGCAATAAAACTAGCGCCATCTATGTGTTAGGGCCGGGACTTTTCAGCCCATGTATTATACTGTCCATTTCAATTTATACTACGCAATTATAAACAATCCCATTACTGATTTACTGCGATAATTTTCTCACCAACCCTTGATGGTAAACAAAAACCTTCAGTTTCTGCGCCAGATTAAGAATATTATGAAGTTTAAATGTTATTGCATACCACCTGCTGTGCTCGTGTTACTGTAAAAGCTTTCATCCCGCACAATATCTTGAAACAGACAATACAATGCTGTGCCTAACTAAACTACGCCTGCTTAATATTAGATATCCGCTAATTTTGCTTACATATACAAATAAAGTTGTATTGTAGTTACCTAAAGGTGTTCTAATTTGAGCCGACTTCTTATATCCACTCCCATTTCTATTTTGTATACTAGAGTATACTTAGCAGGTGGCAAGTAGAAGCATTGCGGTTAATAAAAATGTAAAGATCTACGACTGAACAATACATGAGACGTCATCCATCAAAACAAGAAAGTTCGGAACGTACATTCGCAACAACTCAAAACACATAAAAGTAATATTTTATGAGAAATCCGAAATCAATGACATAAGCGAAAAGAAAGCGCTCGAATTGTTTTCATTCGAACAAACATCCATATAGTAAGCGTTATTAAAAACAGCCTGCTAAAGGAAACTGCTTGGAAGGAAAAAGGTCACACGGAAACAAAAACTACCGAACAACATTTATTACGCGGTGGTGCACCCTATCGATTTCCACGCCATCTATTACGCAGCTTGTAAACTTATGCTCTCTTTCTATGTCTTATCCGTGCACAAAACGTGTCTACTTATTAAGTATGCTAGAAAACGCTCTGTTTATTACTTCCTTCCGCTAAGGTACAAAACAATCTAAAACCACCTTCTATAATAGAATTAATTAAGGTACCTCCTTTGTACTTTCCATTTTTCTTCTCGGTACACTTCGACTAGAATAACGACCCGAAGCGAGTAAAATTTTGTAAAGATAGAGAAATATAAAGGACTAGCGATTCAAGTTTCTCGTCCTTTGTTAGTGTTTTATTCATTTTGTTGTTGAATTTCCCGCATTCGCTTTTCAGTTTTATCGAAACATTTAAAACGCAAACGTAGACTTTAAGTTTACAAACTAGATTGATTCGTTTATATTTGCGAAACGCAAGTTCGTTGTCTTTGTAATCAATAAAACCTTCGCGCTTGAGAAAAGGAATTAGTTAATCCGAAACTTTTAAGAATAATTTAATTCGTTGGAAAGTACAATAGTAGATGTAAAAATTCTAGATTCCTCTCTTACAAAAAGAGACTTGGGACATGAGACTTTCCTATTGTACCTGATAGCAAAAATATTTTGTGTGGTACTTATAATTTACCCAATATTTCCTGCATGAACAAATGCCCTCAAGAATTGTCTGGTAATTTGTTACCTTTTGTACACTTTTTGAATGGCTTTAACGACCGAGTTGTTCTCTTTTTAATAACCTAAATATTAAAAAGCGAGTATCCTGTTTCTTTTTCTTCCAACAGATGATTTATTTCCCTTAATAGTCAGACGTTCATTAAAGTTTTCAAGAATAGATAAGAAAACTAGATCATAATAAACTCACTCAGACAAAACAAAATTAACATGGTTTTTGGCGCGTTTCGCATCAGGGGCATCGCGTTACATCACAAATGCAACACTGTACCAAGAACTTAACATGGAAACACGTGAGACCATAATATACAAAAGAACACGAAACCCACAAGACAAAAAGAAAACATAGGAAATACACACGCACACTGGACCCACAAATAAAATAATAGCCACTGACATACCAAACAAGATGAAGAGGAAATGGAGCATCTCTTCGACCCTCGCTCAAAATCAATAGACCCAGCGCGTTTAAATCTCCATTGCCTCCCTGACTTTTCTACGATAGAAATGAGTATTTTTCGCGATGACCGAGGTTTCTTCAAACATTATTATTAATTTAATTAATATTGTGGGCCGTTTCCAGATGATGTTCGGCTACCGCAGACGATGAAACGTGCCCCGATTTTAGATAACATTTATGCTCTTTAATGCGGGTGTCTATTGAAGGACATGTCTCACCTATGTACACTAGTCCGCAAGAGCAGGGGATTTTATAGACCCCTTTTGAAGATAAGGTCTGAGCCTGATCCTTAGGAGAAGGGAGAATGTTGGCAATTTTCGAAGGAGGTCTAAATTATGCGTTCGGTAACACCGTGAATGAAAGGAAGCTACGTCGTACCTTCAGAGTTTTCGGAATCTTGGGAGTTGTCTGCGTGTGAGGGATGTACATATGTGTTTTTTGCTGACCTTCTGTATATCCCGACCTCGATACGCATTATTTCAAAGCGATGACTTGACGTGCTGCAGTTCATTCGACAGATTGTCAGGTTCAGAAATAGAAACAGCACGACGTACCAGGGAATTTACCTCACTTAACTTTTGCGCCGGATGATGGTGGGAGTCGGCATGTCGGTGGACTGAATAACCTAGATGACCATTAGGCTGCCGTGTTATGAGGACATCAAGGAAAGGAATTACACCGTTCTTCTCCACTTCCATGGTAAATTTTATGTCGGGATGTTGGTTGTTAAGATGACCGAGAAAACTTTCTAAAGTATCTCTACCGTGGAGCCAAATGATGAAGGCATCGTCCACATATCGAAACCAAGCTTTCGGTGTTAGCTCGAAAGAATTTTCCTTGGAAGACAAAGTAAGTCGAAGTTAGGCACTTATCTATTACGGCCCAATCGGGAGATTTGTTGTCCTGTTCTAGTAGCTGGTGAATGATATTGAGGGAATCTGGAATGGGTACTTTAGTGAAGAGGGAAACGACATCAAAACTGACTAACAGATCTGTAGGTTGAATAGAGATGAATTCAACGAAATGCGTGGAGTTTAAAACATGCGACGCGGTCTTACCGGTGCATTCCTTGAGAAATCTAGCAAGATACTTAGCAAGATTATACATGGGTAAATCGATGGTGTTCACTATAGGACGAAGCGGGGCCCCTTCTTATAGGATTTTTGTTTACATTGTATTTGACTATATCGGCGTGGAAACTACACTTCACATGTAAACTGCTCAGTCTAGGACGTGAAAGTATTAGAGCCATTCATACTCAATGAATTGCTCTAATATTAGTTGAGACTTTGTGGAGGATAAGACTATATAATCTGAAAAGTACTTGATTAACCTAAAGAATTTAATGGCAAATTCTTCCTACCAGCATTTCTTCGCTGCTGCAGATCGGTTGATTTCAAAATTTCCACTCAAGATTCAAATATCTACAACTTTTGAAAATCTTCATTCCATTCTTATACCGCAGAGTGTCATGTTCCTATATTGACTTTCACATAAAAGAAGTTGTGTTTGGTTTAAATACGTTAAAAATATTTAAAATATTTATTTATAATTATAAATAATTTTCTTCTGCATAATTTTGATTTCTGTTCCCGATTCTAAAGTTCTCCCGGTCTTGTAAACTTCCAGACTTTAGTAATGAAATGTTCATAAATTTTGAATTTTAATGAAAAAACAAATAGTATTCTTGAACGTACATTCTTTTCTGATGATCGCATGTGAAATATTTTCTACTTCAAATATATTGCACACTCATAAAAATGTGAACGTAATGCAACACCAGTCCCAACTCCTTTCGGTATTCCCTCGTATCTATCCTTTCCTGGTGCAAAATGTACAAGTTACGCCGTTTAAGAGTTAATACTATAAAAAAGGCGGTAGAATTACAATCCTAATAATAGTCTTTGTCCTCAGAGCATTTATAACGACCTTCATCAACCTTTTCCTCTATGTAAAAATCCAACAATTAGGATCACATTTTCTCCTTTTCAGATAAAATTCAATGACAATACATTCCACGGCAGACGGAATATTTGCTATACCCTATACTTTATCTTCTGCTTACTATGAGTATGTTGGGCCAATGTTATAGAAGTTTTTTTACCGTATAATATGTTTTTTAAGGTTTATTTTTGCATATAATTTTATTACGAAATGTTCACAGTGACAATTATATTTGATGAAAACTTATGCTTTATGGAATAAAGCTTTATCTATATTGTAGCGCCAGTTCAGGATATAATTTTTTTGCGTACAAAATATATCATACCACAACAATTCTGCTTTAAAGATATTTTATAATATACATAATTTCCTGTGATTACGATATATATTAATGAATAGATTTGAATCTTGCCAGCAGTTACTGCCTGACAAGTGGCAACATCTTTAAACGTTTAATTTGCCAAATTAAGAATAATGATTCATTAATCATTAAACTATTTCAAGGACGTACCAACAGATATTCAATTATCTTGAGCTACATTTTCAAAGCCTGTTGCACTTATGTAATTGCACATTTCTTATTATAATGTTGTTGTCTAAAAAAGAGAAACAAAAGTCACAATGTCTATGAAACTTAATAAACTATCTAAGTGTGCAGTTAAATACATAGTATCCAAATTACCTTTCAGATGGCAGGATACTGTGGATATCGACCCGACGAAAACAAAATATCTACAATAAAACGTCTAACACCTTCCATAGAGTTAAAACATGAATTGGAAATAACATGCACTAAAAATACCTATTATAATTTTTTTTGTCATTATTAGAACGCAAAAATATTTAGCGAAACTTCATCGCAAGTATTAAAGGCCGGAAGATATTGAATGCTAAAAGCCCGAATAAACTTTCCCATTTCTGAACATCTTGCGACTACAACTTTTGTAAGCGTTATATAAGAACTTTAACTAATGCTTCCTTCGTGAGAGACGCAAACGTTAGGGCAGATTAATCTATATCTGCTTATTAAGTAGCTTCATTTTAGAAAATAAAAGTTTTGACATAAATGGGGAACTAATTATGTGCAAAATGTTGTAATTTCTCGGATAAAAGAGATCTTTAAGCAAGTAAATTAAGTACCGTATTAGGTACCGCGGAGCTACCTAATATTATGATACTACCTTTAGAGACTATGTACATACACGTATATCACCTTGAGACTACTTTTTAAATTTATCGTCATTTGTATATTTGTTGCGCTAAAATACCATTAGATAAATGATGAGCAGAAACATTGCGGTTAATAGAAATGGAAAGGTATATGGTCGCAGAAGGTGTGTTCATTATTGAAAATTGTTTTTAATTTGGCGAAAGTTACCCGCAAATTCCAAGAAAACTTCGTAGACATTATGGAAATGAAAATTTTCTAACGCATGTAACCATTAGCAAAGTTGCTACTAAATTACAGAAAACTGGTAGAATAAAGTATGAAATAAGCAAAACTCATCATAATAGTGACCTTCTAGAAAAAAATTATTGCAGCTATAAGCACTTAAACCACCTCATTCACAATTTTTCACGAAGATCCTCATTTGAAAACTTCAGATAACTAGAAAAGTAAACCCAGCGGACTTTGAGTTATGGATGTCGCCAATCGGTAAATCGGAGCACACGACAAAAATGGATTTTTCCTTTATAAAACAAAAAGTTTATACTAACAAGTCAAAGACAATTGTTGATCTCAAAATCGTTATTGGTGGTATTTATCCGCAATTATGCCAAAATGTTAAAAATTTTGGTAGGAGTGTGAAGCACTAGCGTACAACATTAAGTCACTTACAAAATATTACTTTACATTATGAAACTGCAAATTTTGTACTAGCATTTCTTCTTTTTTCTTTTGACCTTTCCTCCTTTAGAAGTTGGTCATTTTCAGGTGCCAGTATTCTCTATCCTCCCAGTCGTCTTCTTGCAATCCATTTTCATGCATCGTTTGGCTTATATATTGCTTCCATTTGACGGCTGGTTTTCTGGTTTTTTTTTCCGCGTGGGTGCAACTGTAGGATCTTTTCGACCACCTCTCCTCTTACATTCGTTCAACGTGTTCATACCATCTTAGAGCTTTATTTTCTAATCTTTTTGTTTTATCTCCATTTCACTCCATATCCCCTCCGTTCTTATTCTATGTGGGTGTACTACAGGCATCTTCGTATATAATCCAGCTCTACTATTCTTACCCTATCTCGAACAAATATTTGTATAACGTTTATTTGCTTTCTCACGCACATGTATTATGTCTTATTCAAGTTTATGATTAATCTTCACTTATCATGTTCCTCTTTAAGCCTATGCAGCATATAATATCATGTCCATTTCCTCCTGCGCAAATACAGTTTGGTCGTTTGCAAGCAACAGTGAGTATAGTATTCTGTCTCTTATGGGAAATCCCATCCCTCTGCATTTTCTATACTTCTGGGGCTAAACAACATCGAGTAAAGTGCGCAGCCCTGCTTTAAGCTTTTCGACATTACATCTCTTCTGTCAATTTATTTCCTATCTTTATTTGTGCTGTTATATTGTGGTATCTCCTTGATTTCCATTTTTTTCATTGCCTGCCATATTATATATCTTGATACACTCTCATATGTCTTTCGATGCCGTGCGGAGATTTGCCGGGCGTGTCCCTATTGGAATCGGGAGCAACTCGCCGGGACTGCACCTAACGGTATCGATGGGCAGTGGGGAAGTAAAGTACCCATCGTGAAAAGGAACTGGACTGGTCTTCCAGCTCATGCCCTCATAAAATCTTTTTTCTTCGGCAAAGCCGGACTGGAAACTAAGAAGACGGAAAGTGCTAGGAAAAAGTATTTTGCAAATAAGAATTGGCACATACAAGGCTTAGGAATAAAGAAAAAAGAAACACTAAACATTTCAAACAAAAATACACCTATTTTAAATCATTCGTGTGTTCTATTGTGAATCTAGAAAGCAACCTCAAATCGGGACGCCTCTTATTACCCCATGTTGATGCCTATAGGTTTAAGGACTACAAATACTTCTATTAAGAAATATTCCGGCTGAATAAATATAGTGACTATCACATTGTAAAATGTTTATTGCAAACAGTCGATTGGAAATAAATGTGTAAAATTTGAAACAGAATATGCTAAATTAGAGAAAATAATTTTCCAAACTAATATCCAACTGAAATTGGTATTATTTTGCATAATTTCTATTAGGGAAATAAATCCATTACACGTTATTTAACCCGCCAAATTGACATTTAATTTACGATGGAACTCTCGCAACAGCATTGTTTCATAATTGTAATCCACAATTTGAAACTTTCCGCAAAGCAGGTCAAAAAGTTCTGATTTAATTCGACGAGATGTCCAAAACAATCTCTTGATGAATGGTGGTTTCACTTAATTTACTAGGTTGTGTCATTAATTCTCCCCCTCTCTAGTGGCGGTCAACTTTAACGTAATTTATTATCACGCAATGTCGATCTCCTAAACAGGCCTAGCGGCAAAAAATATTTTCCTTTTTATAGTTGGCTTCTTCAATTCCTGAAAGATTTAATATCGTTTTAATTTAGTTATTCAAAAACAGGCAGTAATTAATAACTATTCCATTCATATAAACAGCAGCTTGACACTGAAATGGGAACGGACCAAGAAAATAAATTTAAACGAAGTTAATTTATTTTTTAGATTCATTAAAAAAAAACGTTTTCTATAATTATACCTCGTATTGCGGTATAATTCTAAATTTAATACGTCCCGAGTCCTCTCATTGATTTTTTAATGTTTCTTTAGGTCTTTTCCCGCTGGTTGGATGAAATGGTTTTGTTAGCTTTGTTAGTCAAAATATTACATTAGGATTAAATTCCGGCGGCGGACCCGGTAGTTTCTGCAGTGTATGCGTAGGCGGATGTGAGAGTATTTCTCTTAAATTACGTTCATTAAAAGCATATTCTGCGGAGGTAAATCATTGCGGTTTAATGCTCGGCCAATGGTTTTAATGTAAATTATGTGTAAATGATAACGAATATTCGCCTTGTTTTACTGAAAACGGCGAAAGGTCTAACGGGGTGGACCGCAGCGCGTCGTTAGCGTATTTATTAGAATAATATAAAAGTTCTAATGTCATTTTAACGTAAACGAGGTTATAAATATTTAATCTCCGTATACTTTCTAGTCTTTAACGATGTAACATATTGAAGTATTTCAATTAATTATGTGTGTGAGCATTTTTCATAACATAAATATAAAAAGTAGTACCGAATTGCTTTTTTAGTAAAAATTATAAACTACAATACGTGCCCTTCTTAACTATTTAATTAACATTTGAATATCCAAATTAACCATTATGCTTATTATTAGTCTTGGCAAAGTGGGGCAAGTTGCAGTGCAGTGCGGAGAACAACGTGGAGGGAGCGAGTGGTCGTATCATTTATGATTGTGACCTTTATGAGTGATAGGCAATGCGGACGCAGGAATGTTTACACATAAAATAATGAATATAAAATATATTATATAACGTGCTGAAACACTTACTGTTTTAAGAAGTTTCCACGAAATCACAAACAGGGTGGCATCTATTAAATATTAGAATCCATAAATATGTTTCCACACTAATTTCAGCCAAATTAGTACGGCGTGAGGAATAAATATTTCTTACTGATGAAAACAATCATTCAACATCGAGTGATGTTATACCCTTGTTCTTGTGACAACAAAATGGATCTTTCAACACACCATCACAAATTTGTGTTAGTATGAGAAAATCTGAATCCTTGTCAATAACACTTTCAAATTTTCGTATTACACTTTCATTATTTCACCCTCTGCCGTACATAGGTCTGAGTGAACATCATCCACAATTTGGACAGATCCACAAACAACATCGAATCATTTTATAATTTTTCAATTCCTTCCGCTAGTCCATAGTAGTTCTTGCGAATACTTTCTAAATCACAGTTTACCTGACTATCTGGAAACATCTTCTGGCTTTTCTTGATATCTTTGGCGTGTCTCGGATCGAATTGTAAAACTACCTTCTTTATATCATCAAAATGTTCGCAATAGTAAAATGCAGTCTTTAACCATCTTCCCCAGTGCGTAGTAATCGGCTGTTATGGTTCAGGCACTTTGGAACACAGTCCGTCTTTTCGTACGTTTTGGGGACTTTAGAAATACTGCCTTCGTATGAGCTGTTGCAGCATTTACTTGTGGATAACATTTAGGGATCAACTGCACCACAAGTTTTAAAGTATGGATTTTATATGTTACATGTAACAGATTGCCACCCTCTTCTTTAAGAGGTTGGCATAAGGAAAATATGCTAGTGGCACCATCACTCACAAACATTAAAAGTTGAATGTTGAAGTTTGAAATTTGTTCCATGCCCTCAGACCACTTTTAAAATTTCTTGGCTAGTACATTTTGCAACTTATTTGGAAGTAAAATAGGAGATGACAGTTCAAACTCTTTCATTGTACGTCCCATCACATTCACCACAGGATGCTTTTTGTCAATCGGTTGTTTCGTCCACAGATAACTTTTTTATCCTTCATTCCGTTTTAATTCTTCTTTCAACATAGTCACAAACAGATGGCATAAAGTTTCTTAACGATGTCCGATTCAATAATGTATAATTCGAATACTTGATCCAGAAGGAGACAAATGCTTGTTGGTCTAGCAAAGTGAACGGTACATTACATAGAATAAAACAAGCACCTATATCAAATATTAATTGTTCGCTGTATCGCTTGCCACGGAATGCAGAACACTGTTTTATACTTTTTAGGCGGCGTTCACACTTTCACCTACTTACGTCGAATAGTTGTCGCACTTTACACATTTTATTCTTTCGTGTGGTAAATCCGATGTACTCGCTGTTACGTTTTCTAGTTTATTCCATATACGCCGTTTCCTAAACGTACCTAAATGCGAAATTTTCTAAGTATGCTCTTACTACAACCAGTAAAACTAACAAGCACTCACAACTGACAGTCGAATAATACTGAACAAGGGTGCTTTGATACGGGTACTCGATTCTCCGTGCCGCGCGCTTCACCACTTCACGTTGTTCTCCGCATGGCACTGAAACTTACCGAGACTACTTATTATATAGGAGTCCGTAATATTAGTAAGAGGCGCATAGTTAGCATAAAAACTACAGTCCCTTGCCATATTATTAAACTCTTTCATAAAATTCATGGTTTTTAAGTTTTTGGAAATTTTGTCAGTAACAACAATAATATATATAAATATTTGTAATATTTGTAATAAGTAAGTATTGTATTTTAACACTGGTAGAGAAAGATTTCATCATAAAATATTTTTTTTTATTTATATTCCATCACAAAAGCTGAACACGTTCTATCATTAACGCTACAGAAATGAGTGCGTTCGCAGCAGCGCACGGCTCGGTTACTATTAATATTTAAAGAAATGAATGTAATTGCTTACTATTTTAGTTTGATTGGATTGCTGATGTTGCGTGACACAAAAAATCGCTGTAGTATTGTGTAATTACCATGCCTTCCAGTGCTGGTTCGATCATACTCCTTCTGCGTCTAATGATGTGGTATTCGAGAATTTAAAGAAGTCGTTCGCATCGTATTCGTACTATAGTTTGAAAGTGGGGATTCTTATTTATAACCGCACACGATTTATCGGTTGTTAATATTCCTATACTATCTGTTAGATTTCCTAACGAAGCTTTGAAATTATCTTCTATATTTAGTGCTTCATGTAATGACAGCTTGGTGTTCTCTAATTTGGAAATAATATCTTAAGGAATTGAATAATTTTCAGAAATTCGCTCTATTTGAGCATGGCTTTCGGTATCTGAATGAAATCGCTTGGGCATATTACAGTTTCAAATTTAAGATACAAGGTTTAATAATGTGTAAAAATTTCTCATAATATAAAACAGCTTTAAGCCATGTTCCCCGTCTGGTCAATACCGGCAGAGGTAGCTGAGGAATGCGCGGCCAAACTCACGAATGCGTTTTGGAGATTTAATAAAAACTTTTTTGTAGAAACTATAAATTGATCTACTTTTGGACAACTGCTTCTAATAAACTTAGCTACAGGATGTCATTCATGGAACAAACAGGTTACATGAAGCAATTGAGGATAAAATTGTTTTATTAAATTTCCAGCTTCAACTATGTTCGGACTCCCGTCTATAACCAACATTACAAATTGGGTTCCGGATGTATTACAATTTTCAAAGGTATTTTCTTTCCCACATTTGTTTTTGTAATATTCTACTACCTAAAGAAAAGGCACGAATGCTTCACCGCTTTTTTGAAATGCACATTTCAAATACAATTCTTTCTTGCATCCGTTGTTCCATATGCCGTCAGCCATATTTCATTATCTTTCTCTGTCTTTATTTAACCCGTAATCGCGCTTTTCACCCGATAAAAATTATACCGTAACTGACCTCTAGTTGACAATCTCCATTCCGGAACGTATTTTCACCGAAACCTTCGAAATTATTCATCGTATACAATATTTTATGGAATGTTGCATACACTTACCATATAGAAATTTATAATATGATACATCACGTTGCGCATTTAACCAGCGTTGTTTGCTACTAACATGTCTTTACACACAAAAATACTACACGAGAAAATGTTGATATTGCAAACAATACATTTAATAATAGTGCCAGTGTATTCCAATGTCGGAAATTTATTAACACTCGTCAAACAACAAAGAACGCCATCATCAGCCTACTCCAGCATTCATACTCATACTAACCATACCCGTATGAATCCCGACTTTGGATATGTCCGATCGTTTCTAAAATATACAATATCATCGCCGCCAATAATCACGTACTTGTTTCTACAGGCTTAATCATCACTCATCGATAGTTGCATGTACGATAATCTAATGGGGAATTAGTTACTGCTTTCAGCAAAGATCTCTTTAAAGACTCAATGTTGGGGTTTTCAGAACCATCTCGTCTGCAACATTCCATCTTTTATAGTCTCTTAAATTCAGAAACATTTTCTTCCAACCATTTTCGAGTGGACTTTGCTTAATTACTTGGCGAATTCTGAATCCTCCAGCACCGATTTTGATATAGTTGTGGTTTTACTACTGTTTCTGAAACAGTGTCTTGGTACATGTAAGTGGAGGTTTTAGTGTCAAAGTAGTAACTCTGAAGCACCATCATAGCCGATTCTCCACCATACCATTGTGCTTGCTGGATGGTGGCCATTTTGAATTTTCTCTTTTTGTTCAAATCTTGTTCTTTTAAACTCAAATCATACTCATTTTGTGTAGTCCCCTTCTACTAAAAAAATGTCTCTAAGAGTACCTTTTTGTGGTTGTGATTATCATCCAGATGCCATTGACAAACATTTTACTTTTGCTGTCTAACTTTTCTTGAATTTATCATTTAGCAGTTGAGCAGCTAACCTTTAGAAACTTTTAGTCCCCAAGTCACTTTTGATTATAGGAAAAATACATTTTTGAAAATTCTTCACTTCTCGTGATAGTATTTTGTGTTTCCTGAGAGGATTTTGTCGAATTTTCCGCTTAATTACTTTAATGTTTTTAGTTTTAAACAAATCGTAGACGACCAGATGTTTGATCAACACAAATATTTGAAGATTCGGTAAATCGATTTATGGTGCGATAAACGAATGTTCGACTGACATCAAATAGGTACAAGCTTTTGAATATTTAGGCACCGTTTCAACTTTATGAAGTAATTCTGTCTCAGCTATTCAGGAACAATTCAATTTTCTGTTTCATCCCACTTACTTCGTTTACTAAATTCGACAAAATATGAACTGTTAATTTGACAGTTTGCGTTAAACCAAAGTAGTCATAGCCAACGGATACATTAGTTTTTATGACTAGACTAGGTGCAAAAGAGGAGAGATTATAATTTAAACTTACAATATTGAAATTTAAACGAACACATCTAATTGGATAATATGAGCGTAAAGCTTCCTTCGGAATTAAACTACGTACGTAAACAATTGCAATTAATTTGTGTACACCGCAATGTTGCAATTTAATTAGTATAATGGCAAACACTGCACAACCTAAATTCTAAACCGCAAGATTAGATCCACATGGACGACGTTTTAGAACGATAACAAAGAAACTGGTAAGCGCACCACAACAAAAACGGATAGAGAAGCAAATCTACTTTAATTTAAAAGGATCAGTACCATTTCCGAGGGTCGTTCGTTTACGTACTGTACCAGTATGAACTGATGACGGTAGTAAAATTTTCAATTAGCGAGAACCATAAGCGAAATCCAACTTGGCTCCACTGTGTCAACATGAGGTTATTGTGCCCAAAAAATACTCTTCCTTCCGCCGGCTGAAATATCTTTTTGCTCCTTTACTTTAACCGCGGACTAAATGTAGTCCCCGTTTTTTTTTTGCGAATTACTCGTATGTAATGGAGATTTTTGGAGGTCATTCTTACCGTATACTGCCGAATAACACGGATGGAGATACTAACTACGACATGCTCAAATTATCCCTCGGCTCTCTAGAGATCGTTGCTCTTCGAAATTTGTAGGATTAACATTATTTATGTATATGTGAAAGGACTTATACATCACTATTTATAAGCTGACTGTGTAGGAGGTATTCCCATAATAATATTCTCCCGTACAAGTTACCTTTGGCTTCGAAATTAATGAAATCCTCTTAAGGAGTTAGATGAGAGAGAACGTATTTACCCAGTGGAATAAAGAAAAAACCAATTTTATATGCCATGTTCAAGCTCAACATCCACTGAACTAACTTAATTAAATCTGAATTTTGTCCGTACTGTATATTAAAAATGTACGGCGTGCAGACTTCCTTTGCTAAAGTAGTACAAATTTAATCACATATTGATTTCACAACTCTTTTATTATGCCTGTTTGCGTTATTCATATAACAATTTTAACGTTGAATATTACTACCTTTATAAGTAGCTACGCTAATGTTGTTATCATTTAGAAATCAATGTTAAACACAATGTCTACTTGCGGAAAAAAGGTCATCCTGTTTTTGTATTGGTGTCTTAATACAAAAGATCTAAGATATAAATATGTCTAATTCCATTTGCAAATAAGTTTGCATTTTGGATCGCAGCTTTTAAACATCAGTTTCATTGCCTGTGGTTACTACTAATTGCATAGAGCATTTATTATAGATAAGTGAGACATAACTATGATCATCTACATAGATAAACGTATAACATTATTTTTAAAGTTATGTCATTACCTCCCATACTAACTTGATCAAGCTGAATAATAATAAAATGTTGTTTCTTACACATACCCTTATTTCTAAAGATTCAGAAAATACTGTTACAGTGTAATTGATAGTATACATATTGTTCAAAACAAAAAATCCATAAAGTAAAAAATTTTTCATTTCCATTATTTTAGCATTTCTATCGGAGAAAAGAATAGTTCAATTTCCTTCTTCCAAACATACATATAATACATATATGCTCTGTGCTGTCTGCTCAGCATTTCTCTAAGTTAGTATTTAGCTCTTCTGATAGATTTTCATAGAAACTCAAATGCAGAATTACACATTTACAATTTCGAAAAGTATATACACTATCGATCATAAGTTTAAAACCACTTCTCGAAAAAGAGCAAAACAAAAAAAAATCAATATCATTAAAAAACTATGGTTTTAACAGTAGTAGTTCTAAGTACTACTACATGTACAGTCAGTGTACTACTAGGTGACACAAACCTTTCTTTTTATCTTAGCATAAACATATAGATTGTTACAAATTTTAGTGGAACTGTCTACTTATCTAAATTTAATTTAACAGCCGCATTTCTGTGAATTGTCACATCTACTTGTACGTTCCTCTAAGAAATGCCATTAATCAATTTTATGAAATCTTTTCTCAATTGCGTAAACCGTAGGTAGTTCAGCCCAATTGTACTTCCATCGACTGAATTTATTTGCATAATATAGATGAAACTATGGAGTTGAAAATTGTAAAACTCACTATAATTAATACTCTTCATAATAAGCAAAAGAGAAGGTTACAGTTCAAATAAACTAAAAGCTTTAAAAACTACTATTCCTTCGATAATTGAAAGATATCGGAAAACAGAACGAAATTTTAATAGGCCGCGCTTAAGGAAATCTAATATAACAACCTGTATCAAAGATTAACATTTTATGTTAATTAGTAGACGAAATTGGCGACATACTGCACCCCAATCTGTGCGAATATTAATAGAAGTGCCACGAAATCACGTGCTTGAAAGTATACATCGCTATTGGGAAACCAGTCATGAAGAAAATTGGCGTTTCAGGTAAAGGTATACAGCCAAAAACGATTGGGCAATTTTTGGAGCAATGACCCTAAATTCGAAGTTTTTGGTAATAAATGGCGAATTTTTAATCGAAGGATTCTAAAGAAAAAATGTTGCCATAATACCTCGTGCCATGTATATTTTACACATGGAAGCGGTTCGATAACATTCAGCGGTGAATGGCGTCGCAAATCTCTCTTTCTCAGTTTACAAATCCTGTGTGAAAGTTTGTTGCTATATGTACAAAAAGGTCACTTTCCCTTTGAACAGAACGGTTAAAAAGTGCCTTTTGTTCGTAATATGCCTAGCATTTGTTCCAAACTCTAGCATTTGTGGAAATATTTTTATAATATTGTAGCCCATGACGAATTGCATCAAAAGCTTTCATCGTGTCGTCGAGTACGAATTTTTGCATGTTCATCCGAAGCATCTTCTCCGTCATCATTGTTGCTATTTAGGCTTCCTGTTATATGTTATAGTATTCAGAATGTTTTCATGAATTAGATTGTATTCGGTTGCAACGGTATCTTCATCAACAAAGTAATCTGCAAGAACAACGTTGCTATCAATACGACGAGATATTTGCAGTGTTATCAAAGAATTTCGTATATATTCTTGAACTCCACGAAAGCCAGCTTTTGCCAAGCAATACTTGATAGTAGGTTTATATTTATGCAGTAGCAGTAGTGGTTGATCGGTGATTTAAATATATGATCATATTTTTATGTTTTTTGATGAAATTTCTTGCTTATACCTTAATTTCTTGTACTTGTTTTGTTGGGAATACATGCATATTTGATTGTTGTATATACCGATTTACGTGTGGTTAATTTTAACTCATGTAGTAAATTCATATTTATTCGACCTACGAAAAATATTTTATTAAATCCCTTAGGATGTATTAAAGCTTAAATTTTAAAATTTTTAAAATTTTTAGTTTAATTATTTGTCATTTTGGCAGAGTATTTGTCATGTCATTGAAGAGTCTCGGTAACAAGCTAAGACATAATTATAATTTCAAAGGCTACTTTCAGGTAAAATTTATTTAAACGTATGTTATTTATTATAAATGTTAAATAATTGCTTACGCTTGCAAAATTTATATATTGTGAATTAAACTTTTTAATCTTTACGTCAATACGACGTATCTGTTATATCTACGCAATTCATGTAAGAGAAACGTTCGATATACATACTTCTGAAGAGAAAAATGGGTTTCCACGCTATGATTTACAGCATTTAAAAGCGATAAATAAATAACGTCAATTATTTCTAAAACACTGTAGATAATAGAGAAAGAAGAAAATTAGCTTGACATTATATTTCTAGAAACCAAATTGTACCATGTACAACTAAAACTGAACACTGTGTATACTTGTGTATAATCGTATGCTGTGCACAACTTGCCTCTGAGTAGTTTTTGTCTAGAAATACCCACACGGGTGGACACGCTGTGTATAATTTTTTACATTTCTATATTTTTTCGTATTTTTATTACAAAAGACAACAACGGGACGTACCTGCTGTGATATACATAACAGTAAGTATATGATAAATGTGATTGCAAGTACAGTGCAGACAGCAAACCATTAAGTATCGAACTTATTGGAAAGCGCATCGTTTTGATTTATGAATTGAAAGTGCGCTAGCCGTATATCCGCCACGAGAAAAATAGAAAACAAAACAAAGGCAAGTAAAATAAAGTATAGTGCCACTGTTGGCTAACAAACGTGGCGAACTTTTCGCTTCCTGTGCATATACAAGCCTCGGGACGTAGTGTAATGGGGAAGAAAAGAAGTTCGCACGGCGAATCAGAAAATGTGCATTGTATTGTGTGAGTTTTATCAGCGTACGCGGCAAAGAAAAACCTATCGGAACGTCATATATTTTCCAACCATCGCATCGAAACGTTACATTTTTCATTTTCGATTCGATAGTGGGACCACAAACGGAAAGAGTATTTCCTATCCTTGTATCATTCAAGTTCTTGTAACTTTGCGGTTCGGATTTGGGGTTGAAACACTAAAACAAAGCATATAGGAGAAAACTAGAAATACTATGTTATACAAAATTGATTCAAAACTTTGAAAAAATTAACTTGAATTTTATTAATGCAACTTCCGTTGGTCTGATGAGCTTAATTTCCTTAGCATAACCAACGTTGATATCTAATTTAATTAGTTTGCGAAATTAAAAATTTGACGGTGCCGGTAGGATATGAACCTACAGCTCCGGTTCGCTAGACAAACGCGTTTTCTATTTACGCCACAGAGTCCATATGAACGAACCCTTTTTAAATACTTTGATGCTGTAAAGGCAGCAGATGTATTGTGATATGTAAGCAGTGATTTGTAATTCGTCGCTCTTGATTCCTTGAGGATCTCGGAACACAGATAGCAAAACCTTTCCAGCAAACGGCACGACTTTAAATTTGCATGGAGGAGGAGAACCGTGATGTTCCTACTCTCTACTTTGCACTGGTCTCGGGAGCATAATGGTGCACCATTGACTCATCCTCAGCCATATATCGACTAAGAAAGTTCTCTTTATTTGCTTGGCACCTTTCCAAACGACGCTTACAAATCAACACCCGATTTCTTCTGATCAATGGTTAACATTCGGAGCACTCATCTTTTGCATACCTAATTCTTTGGTCAGTACGTTGCGCACCACACGGTATGATAAGTGAGTATCTTCCACAATGTCCCTAATGCGTACTCATCGGTTTTGCAGTGCTATATGTTTTTGCCTGTTGTTACCTTTATGGGAGGACCACTGCATATTGATTTTCACAGGATGTTCTTCCGCATTTAAAATCTAGACACCAGCGTTTGACTATGTCATAAGAAACAGCAGATTCACCAATAGTTGCCGTAATGTCTTTATGAATTTGAGTTGGCGTCATGCCCTTTTTCTGGAGGTATTTTATTATGGCTCTCTGTTCCACATTTTTATAAACAATCCCGATACACAATTCAAGAATTAGCCACAACACAACAACACTTTGACATACAAACTTGATATTATGTAGATATGCTCCACAAATGTCACCTAACTAAATGTTAAAAACATTAATCAAACAATTAATTAGAAGTGGGTAATGGGTAGAGCGTGAGGGTCCGCCCTCGTACATAGTTTAATAATATCAAAAAAATGTTTATTTACTTTCTACTACAGTTTTAGAGAACGAAATCGTAATTTCAGAAAAAGAAATATTGATTTTAGAAAACGAAATTTCTATTTCATAGAACAAAAATTAAATTTCAGAGAACGAAAGTTATATTTCAGAAAATAAACTTACAAGAGTGTAACATTGCTCTTCATTCCAGAATTTTTACTGATTTACATTTTGTAAACTAAAAACAGAACTCATTTTGACGTCTAAAAAAGACTTACTACTCTGAAATTAAATATCCGTTTTTTGAAATTGAACTTTTATTTTCTGAAATTTGGGTTTCATTTTCCAAAGTTAAACTTTCATTTTCTGAAATGGAAGTTTTTTGTAGGCTACCTAGTTTGTTATAACTGCGGAGGTTTTAGGATAAAGATGAACTTTTAGCTGTGAAATCACTGTAGTTCAACACACGCAAAACGCAAAACTTCAATGGGTTTACTTATGGGGTTACTCCACTGAGTGATAACTAGAGACCGGATTATATGGAAAGTGCATACATTTTATTTTATTTATTTATTATATTTTACGTCTATTTGTAGACTTCTTACACTGATTAAAGTTAATTAACGCTAATTAACTTCAATCAGTGTAATACATCTGCATATAGACGTAAAATATAATAAATAAATAAAATAAAATATATGCACTTTTCATATAATCCGGTCTATAGTGATAACGAATAGGAATTTTGATTTAGAATAAAATCAGTTTCATGTGTTGCATGATATTTGGTTCCATCTGTTGTAAGTACATGTTATTTAAGTTCAAATCATTGAATGACGATTGCAAGGACTGTGTGGATGTACAATTCACAGGTATAGCAGTAAACTCCACTCACACAAATTAATTAATTATGCGGAACGCAGCGTTTCGGGAGCACGTGGGCTCCCATTGTCAACCGTGTTACCGACTAAAAGTAAAAACTGTATCACACATGCAAATTATTTTCTACGCAGGCTCTAAAATTTCTAACCATATGACTATTTGCACCGATTTTAGAGCCTGCGTAGAAAATAATTTGCATGTGTGATACAGTTTTTACTTTTAGTCGGTAACACGGTTGACAATGGGAGCCCACGTGCTCCCAAAACGCTGCGTTCCGCATAATTAATTAATTTGTGTGAGTGGAGTTTACTGCTATACCTGTGAATTCAAATCATTGGCTTTATAAAAAAGAGTCGTTCAGCATCTTCTGGAAACGTACATTATTTTCTTTTAGTAATCATATATCGGTTTCTTTCAGGATAAACTTCTGTGATTTTTATGCATTGCCACGCAGTATATGGCACCATAATGAATTTTCCAAACGTTTTAGTACCAACTGCAAAAACAAAAACCTCTAATGTTCACAGAACACAAACAGCATGCAATCCAAATTCTAAGATTCTGTTAACAGCTCTATAAATTAATTTATCGAGAATGAATTTTAACTTGGAATAATTGCCCCAAATGGATATTGGTGCCACTGACAAATTTAAAGTGCCAGTACATTATAAGGCAAAAATTCCGTAATTTACAGTTCTCCAAAGTAAGCTATATTTGATTATCACCACATATTTGTGGATTAGGATTGCATACAATTGGAATATTATCCCAGCAGTGTCAATTCCTAGGTTGTAATCAAAAACTTTGCTAATATACCCACTACGCTAGCACAATACACACACAAGATACGAAGTGGAAAAAATAATAGTTTCAGCACACCAGGATAAAGAGCAGTTCTTTGTTGGATATTGGTCGCTATTGATTAAAGCAGTAGCATTAGCCGCAAGCACAAGTGTCCAAATCGATTCTATAATTTACCGCTCAGATGGTAGGTACGTAGTAAATATAGATTTCTCGTTACCGTTATTATTTACGAACTTCCAGGAACAACATTTTTAATGTTTGAACAAGCACTCGTACTCGGACTGATGAGGGCTTACCGATAAATTATTTAAGAAATGAGTAAAACGTTATTTTTAAGGGTAAGGTAAAAGTAGATGGATGGAAGTAAGAATGCTTTTACGGTAAATGTGTAATTGCAGTAGATATATCCGAAATGTGACACGATAATTTAGTTTGTAAAGTGTCGAACGTCTACGAGGAATATTTAGAAAGTAAGTTCCGATGAATACTAAAAGGAACCAAAAACATACTTATAAAATATTTTTGTTGTTATTTGAAAAGTGCAACTGCTTTTCTGCGTAAGTCTTCCCATTGCTAAAACATTTGTAACGAAGCAGCAGGTGTTTGTCCGTCAGAAAATCCCATTTATTAGCAGTTTACTTGACTTCATTGTCCATCAATTGTGCTCCATTTTGACATCATAGCCAACAATTAATGACTTTAGATACTGAACGAAAATAAAGTAGTCAGGCATCAAATCCGATCTGTAAGGCGAATGATAAAATTATAACCAGTGAAAAGACCCCAAAAGATACTAAGTTGTGATAGTACTGTCAACACAATGTCTCGCATTATCCACAGTACTGGATCTGCCAAAGACTCTTTCAATTTATTTTGTTCACTGCGCAAACACAATTACTGAGTGGCCGGTATGCCAATCGCTAGTTCTATTCTTACGCATTTAGTTGCAATGGAGCGTTTTACAGGAGCGAGCGTACTATGTGTGCGAGTTTTATAAAAACTTTTCAGATGGGGAACATTTTTGAAGATAGCACAGGTCGAAGAGTAACCGCAAATTCCGAGCGATGTGTGGGGATAACTTCTCTATGCAAGAAAATATTTGTTGGACTCTATTTTTAACCAAAAGAATTACTTCCGTTCAAAACAATATTTTCAAAGAATAATAAATAATGCTTGCATAAGATAAGGTATTTATTTCAAGCACTGTCAAATTTTTCCAGGTCAAAACATTTTCCGGAGCTATAATTTCAAGATACATTTAAGAAAAGTCATTTTTTTTTTAAATATAGAAGCATATAAAAAGAAATTCGAAATAACAAGAACCCAACCCAAGTAGATATAATAGTAAATTATAGTTGTGTCCAGAAGAGTTAAAGTTGAGAATCTTGTAAGTTCATCTTGTCTTCAATATCATCTTGATATACCTACAATTATACTTATTTTGCACAGATAAACATTCGAATCTTCACTATAAGCTCACCGATATCATGTAAATCAATTACGGTATGGTTACCCATCCCATTTTCTTTAACAAGTAATTTATAATGAGTGTTACAAAAGGTCTAATTCAGCGTGACTAAAATGATTATGCAAAACTAATAAAGAAAATGAAACGTAAAATCTAGCATTATTAAAAGTAAGTTATATACTGTGGTGGAAAAATCTCAGGCTCCTTAATTTTTTTAATGGGTTCCTTGATTTAAATTCTGTTCTATTTGTTTTTAAATTAAATGATAACGTTTTCTAATTAAAATAACCAAATGTAAAGTTGAAAAGATAAATATATTGACAAATTAATAAATATATACCACTTTTTTACAAAAAAATGTTTTTTGCAAAAAACCCAAGGCAATCCATGTCTAGCTAATCTTTAAATACTCTAATTAGTTTACGAAATTTGTAGTATCAGCTGATACACTTTATGAACTGATATAAACGAAGATCTTTGTAAAATTATAAAGTTATATGAGAAAATAACTAATTATTCTCAGGAGAAACGATGACAACATGTACGACTTTGACACCATGTTTTTGTTTTCTTGTTTTTATATCCATAGCAACGCATTTGTTTGCCTATATGGTAGGCCACACAGTAGACACATACTTAATATAAGTGAAATTATATAGGTAAATGCTGCCAGTTGTGCCATCCTTCCATCGTACAAGAAATTTTTTTATAAGTATAATTTCGTAATAATGCATATTTATAGAATGTGATTGAAATGTTTGAGTACAGTACATTAAACGTCTTTTAAGAATGAAATTTGGAAATATTTATTTATATAAATAATGTTTACGAAAAACGATATATATAATAAACGATAGTAAAGTTTACGTCTACTCTGTAAGTATTGTTGAAGGAACTTTCTTTTTAAACAAGAAAATTGTGAATTATAAGTTAATAAAGAATACCCAAAGTAGATATCTGTAAAACTTTAGAAAGATATCTGTACAGATTGAATATCTGTGCTTAAAATTCATAAAGAGTCAGTACTAACAGTACTTTGCCTCCAACTTCTAACATCAACCATAATAAAAAATAACGGCGTGCACCAAACAGTGACGACAAAATATCTGGAATAGAGAAAATAGAAAAATTCATTGATAATTAATAGACAATATTTCATATCATTACAATACATAGGATTTTTTGCAAACTTGATATTATACTTGCCGAAAATATTTACTGTATTAATATATATAAATATTTGCCTTGTTGCGAAACAGTAATTATGTTGCAGTTATTTGACATAAATTTGTTTCTTGGTTTAAAATAAATTTGTAATTTCCTCTCTGTGTAACAGCTGTCTAGACTTGTTTCATCTTTCATACAAGGCGTCCCAAAAGTAATTTTCAAAACAAAAAGAATATAATAGAATAATGGCTAATGACTGGTTCTTGTATGAACCAGTATTGTAGGTTCTATTTTAGTTTAACTTGAAAGAAACAAAATTATCGAAAATAGAAAATGTTCAAAGAGAACATAAACTTGTTTCCGTCGTACACTTTCTCGTCTTTAATTACATATGCCATCAATTCCGCAACGTATTTTAAGTGAACAACTTCAAAATAAAAATTTTTATTTCACAAACATTTTCTTGTTGATCTTTCTGTATCTTTAAGGATCTACAATTCGTTTTTAAGACATGCTAACATTTAAGCAATTATTCCTCATCAATTACATCTTATTCAGGAGGAGTAATAATGGTAAGCATTTAATTTGAATCGGTCTGCATACTGTGCTACGTCTGATAGTATAAGGTTTCCCAAAAAGCCCTTTTCAAAATAAAATAAATATAATAAAAGAATGGTCAGGTTTAATGAATAAATGTTTATTTTCTCTAAAGTGCAGGCTTTCTGAATTTATTAAAAGTTATGTCTTCTAAATGTGTTCCTTTATTTTCTTGGGACTCTTCTAAAGATGAGGCAAAACTGTCGGGAGCTGCTGGGTACATATTCTCCATGGTGGTCGCCATTTCTCTTCGAATACTCCCTATTATTTTATTCAGAGAGTGAGGTGTATTACTGTATAGATTTGATTTAAGATGGTTCCATAGGAAAAATTAATTGGTATCAATTTCCTACGAACAATTACACGAATAATTGGTAAGGGCTAAATAGACATGTGATATGTCTCCCCATCTTAGTGGAACTCAATGTCCCGATTAAAACCATTAAAATTTTGCGAGGCTGGCGTAAAAAGTTTTTAATCATTTCCGCATATCACTCAAAATTTACGGTTACCGTACAATCCCTGTCACCTTCAAACGAGCCAACTGCTTGAGCCGAGATTTCAACCCATTCAGTAACTTTTGGCGAGAAAAGTGGGCTCTCTTGCTTCTGTTTTCGAGATGTTGACCTCCAGTAACTGCAGCCCCGACTATTCACATGGTCATTAAGGTGAAAATGAGCCTAACCCGAGAAGTTTTTATAAGAGTCACACACACACGGACACAACAAGCACGCTCTGCTCCATAACAATTAAATTCCCAATGTCTGGGCTGGCGATAGGTATACTCCTCACTCTCAACTCAACCATTGTGATCGCACAGTGAATAAATCATATTGAGAAAGACTTTTGGGACACCCAGTAGAAAATATCTTGATATCCAATGTAATAACGTAATATAGTGATTGATATCTTACAGCACCAAATGTTAGCTACTAAAAAGAGAATAGTAATACAATTACTATATATGATTCCCTATATTGAATTTTATAATAATTTATTCAAACACCCTGGGTTATTAACATAATTAAGACATCTGCGGAAATAAAATTTTACATATCTGTGTCATATTTCGTATGTGGGACGATCACAATAAATAAACTATTAAGCAGTTTCTCAGTTCATTTTTTAATTGGAAAGTTTGATGATTCCCCATGATGGTAGTCGATGACAATTAGAGAATTAAAGTTGATGTTTTGATATTTATTCGTATGCTCAATTGCCAGTAAACGATAATCATCTATGGTAAGAATAAAAGAAAAAAGTTAGTACTTATTGATTTAGTGTCAAGAACTCGAATACATCTAATTTGTAACTTCAGGAGTACATTTCTCAAGCATTGCAGAAGATATTCTTCATTATAAAACATAGCCGTACTTGGATGTACAAAGCGAGGTAGGTGGTAATTTATTTAAATTAACTTGTACCATACGATTGACTTAACACCACCTTGTCCATTCATGTTTTCCGGAAAGCTCCCCAGCTTCCGGCGGTATTAAGAGCGGTACGTGTCATCAAGTTAATTTACTGAGAAAATATGCACGAACGTCGGTGTTGTATTTTAATATCCGATATTAAAGTTTCGCTTTGGAAATTTGCGACGGTGGCGACAATACGCTTCCGCAAGTAGGTCAGCTCGCCACTGAAAATCCTTATTTTTCCCTTTTCGTTTCCGCCAGTAATTTTAATAGGCCATCTCTACTTTTCTCTTTCTCTCTCTCTCTCTCTTTCTTTTCTTCGCCATTACGCCGTCCCCGCTTCAAGTGTAAGCCTTCCATTTTAATTATATTTTATGTTTATATTGCGGAGAATCCAGTAAGATAAAACTCGTAACGGTCAAAGTTTACATTTTCAATACACATGCTTGAATGTATGCATGCAGATGGAAGCGTATGCTGTAATCTCGAAACTAGTATTCTGTTTTCATCGTAAATGCGACATTAAGACAAACACTTTTGGGAATTGAAGGCAATATAAAAACTAATTATGAAATTGCAACACCGATAAGAACATTTTCCTGGTTTGGCTGAAACGATATCCGAAGTTTTGTTTCCTCTATTGCGAGGATTCCTCCGTGAGAGAAAAGAAAAATCAAAATTACCTCAGAATTTGAACATGGAATTATCTAGTGGTAACATCTAAAATAAAACAATTGTTAGAGTAATTGAAAATGTGAACTATGCCTGTTGGAGCTACAACTAATCAAATAATCGTGCGTTTTTTTTACATAGCAGAGTGCCATGAAAATTTTTTAAGTTGATCGATAGCACTTGTTTGTTATCTGTCATATACCTTAATACGAATCCTTCTTTTGTTGGATGCATACACATTTGGTGACACTTGTTGAATTCTTAATTTGAATAGTTGAAAATGGCAATGAATATAACTTTAATTCGAGGTTTTTTATTCTATGAATACAAACTTGGTACCAAAGCTGCAGTGGTGGTACGAAAAATATGTACCACATTCGGAGATGGTGCCATTAGTGCTCGAGTAGCATACAAGTGGTTCAAGACGTTTTCTTCGGGAGACCTTAACCTGACCAATGAAGCACGCTCTGGGAAAGCGAAGATCATCAGCAGTGAGGATCTTAAACAGATTATGAAGGCAAATTCCAGTTCAACGTACCTAGAGTCTTAAGAAAGATCCAATGTGAGTAATTAAATCATTTGTTTGCACCTTCATCAGCTAGCAAAGGAGTGGAAGTTAAGCAAATGGATCTCACAAAAATTGTCAAATGGTAAAAAATTCGGGAAGCATTTCACGCAATGGTAATCAATCATTTCTTGATCGTTTGTTAAGCTGCGACGGAAAGTGGATATTGTACTCTGACTTTAACCGTTCGTATGATTGGCTAGCGTTTACTGATTCGATATCACACATTCCCAAGGCTTTCTTGCACCTAAAGAAGATTTGATTGTGTGTGTGGTGGACAGCAATCGAAATACATAGTCCATTATGAGTTTTTGGAAAAGGGATCAAACTTCCTTAGTCAATCGAAGAAAATTGATATTCGTAACGCCAGATCGCATACCGCAAGATTAACCTGGGAAAAAATTCTGAACTTGGCTAGGAAACATTACCACATCTCTACCACTCTCCTGACATCTCACCAAGTTATACTACTGCTTTTTCGTCTCTTCACAACCGTATGAGGCAGAGACAGTTCGATACTCGAGTTAATGCAATAAATGCATTTTTTAATTCAAAATCTACAGAGATATACAAGAGGCACATATAAAACCAATGCCACGTTGGTAAACTGTCATTGGATGTGATGGTAATTATTTCAATATTACATTATTGTTTCTTAATAAATATGCATATTATTTTGTTATTTGATATTACTTTCAACCTTGCCATTGTTACCAATTCTAGTCCAATGAAATTCTAAACAAGAAGTCACCAAGTATCGAAATATTTTTGTGGAAGAATAAATTGTGATATTAGTTGTGCATTGCTCTGTGTATTCAGACCAAATGGGATTGCATCCGTAATTTTTTATTGTTGAAGATGGAGATTCGATTAAATAGGCAATGTTTTGCAGTTTTATATGTTGCTCTAAAATGTTGAAAAAGTTAAAAATGTCGAAGCTATTAGAAGTCGTTTAGAAAAAAAAACTAAAAACTTCTTTTATATCACAAATATCTTTCTAAGTATAAGAAACACGAAAAAAATTCATATGAAAGTCACTGTTTTGGATCAGACGAATTTAAAATTGGCATCGAAAAACAACTCAAGATAACTGCTCTTGAACTAGTCGTATCAGCTCCTATAGTACAAGTAAAAATTTATTTATTTATTTATTTATTCATTGTTAATGGACCTTCAAAGCCCAATAATTTTGTTTGATTAATGTTTTTGACATTTCATTAACTGACATTGTACATGATATCTACATAATGTCAGGTTTGTGTTTCAAAGTGTTGTTGTGCTATGGCTAATTCTTGAATTGTGTTTCGCCTTGTTCATAAAAATGAATTCTGTAGAACAAATAACTGCAATAAAATACCTCCAGAAAATGAGCGTGGCGCCAACTTAAATTCATAAAGACATTATGACAACTATTGGTGAGTCTGCAATTTCTTGTCATATAATCAAAGGCTGGTGTCGAGATCTTAAATGCGGAATAATATCCTGTTGTTAATGGACCTACATAAACGTCCTTGCTTTAAATTACCATTATTGCAAACATTTGTGAAAGGTGCAATATTTTTTTTAATTGGTGCTTCTTCACTTGCCTTGTGCTTTAGCTTACTAATTAATAATAACGGTAATACATAACTTGCCGAACATGTTAGAGAAAAGCAACAAAATATTAGATGTAGTATGTATCCAATATAGGTACATTATATAGCTTATTAACAAACAAAAGAAATTCAGGATAGGAAATAATAATAAAGTTTTTGATAATTATTATTATTTTAGATAAAATCAAAATATCCATCAATCTCAAGAATAATCTCTTATTGTAACAAACTGGTGATTCAACAGAATCTTCTACTATTACTATCGTCATAAGAAAATTGTTAAACCTCAAGGAAAATGATTAAAGAAACGACTGAAAGCGATCTTTCCGTATCCCCGTGTTTCATTTCTCGATTAACCTTTGTTGCATTATTCAAGCAATTCAAGTTGAAAGGCTGAAAATGATGCGCAATTTTTTGCAGCGTATAGCTGGAAAAATTGGCTCGTTACAATGTAGCACCTTTTGAGATGTTTTTCTATTCAAATTGGTTGCCGTCGCGCGCAGCTGTGGTGGCGCCGTAAGGTAGGTAATAGCAGTTTTATGTATTATACACTTCGAGGAAGCCATTATTCCTTTCTCAGACGTAAATATTACAGAAATGTTCCACTTATTCAGCCTATTTGCGGCGGTTTGATTTCTGGATACGTCTGTAGAAATGGCGCTGCAAATCCTACATAGGTTTTGATATGGCAATGGTATTTTCTACTTTTACAATTAAGTATGCCCTTTCCCTGTTTTGTAAATAACTTATTATAATACTCAGTAATCTTAGATATTTCTATCTTGAGCGACACTTACGTAGGCTTTAAAAAGTATGTTCTTATCACTTAGAAAAGTACTGGTGGAACTATAATCAAATACAGTATTCTCTCAATAAAAAGTATTATACATTTCACAAATTTAGAACCTTTTAAGTTCCAAAAAATTTTACCTGGTCTTATTCTTTACTCAACTCGTTTCTTAGCCCTTAAAACGTTTTACAGATTGAAAAAGTTCGGTCAGTGACCCTTTATCCATCATGAACTTTATTGGCGATCGATACAGGACAAAAGTGTCATAAATGTGCCGGATTATATCGATTTCCTGTCGAATGTCATCTATTTTTGTAGCTTAGCTATTTTATTCACGGTGTTACTATGAAGGAAATAAAAGAATGAGTCTATAAAGATGTTGTAAAAGATTACCTAGAAAGCCGACTTGCCAATACTAATTAAGTTGATACAACAAAATCTAGTGGTGCTGTATTGCTTGCCATATGCACCTAACAAAGAAAAATGAAATTATCTTACATATTAGTAATAGCTCATTACTCATCTAATAAACTTGTTTGAGCATGGTATGCGTATATGTTTGTCTATTACACTACTGCTCACAATAGTATGAACGCTTCCCATTTCAAGCAAAATTTGATGCTTGCTTCATAACGTTTAACACAACAATTATAAGAAAAATATTTATTCATCTAGAACTTATTGCACATGTGTACAAAAAGTTATATTTTCTTCTCATCGAAAAACCTACCTCGTGATTTAATAACTGCTCGCACAATTCGTTACATTCTTTCAATCAATTTCCTTCTTGAGGAATATTGCTCCATTCCCTCTGCATACTATTCAGTGATGGGTTTTGGACGTTGGGCATTTTCTTCTAATTCGTCCGTTCAGTTCGTGACTAATACTGGTAGATGGGATAAACTCCACCAAGTGACTTCTTTTAATATAAAGCAACAAAATTGAAATTGGAAGATTTATAATGGAATCCCGACAAACGACGCCTGGTACAACAATTTCAAAAGTTGTTGATTGATTTGTGTCGAGATACCATTCTCATACACGTATGCTCATTTTCAGGATCGGGGATTTCTTACTTCCAATATCAGAGTTAATTTCACATCATTTTTCGTAACTACAGTGATCAATTAATATCTACTGTAGATGATGTGGGAGATATGTAGTCGGGTTTCCAGATGAGTCTAAAAGTTTAAGTAATTGTGGTACTGCGTCTGTAATCTGCTAGTTTAGAAATTTAAGTTAGATCCAAAAGCCAATATTTACACTGCAAAGATTATAGCCATCGTACAGGCCTTCGAATATGGAAGATTATCTTCAGATAAACATCTAATCATCGTTAAATTAATCTGGAGCTTTCCTTGATATTTGAGGTTCTCATGGTCTACATGGTTAAAACATTCGTTCGGTATCCCAAAGGGCGTAGGTTCAAATACTACCGAGTACTGACATTTCTTCAGATAAATGTTATCGTTGGCAATTACAAGAAAATTATAATTTATCGTCTGTTCATCATATCTAAGTCTGCAAATGTCTTCAAACCAATCCACAATAAGAAATACCATACTCAAATGCAACCAATTACACGAGAAGGAATAGCAGAGATATATAAACAACAGGAACATATTGCTCTTATAGAATTGAAACATGAATGATATTGCCAGACTGGCAAATATTACATTGCTTTGAAAGATCCCTTTGCATGAACCTGACGTCACAGAAGACAATTTGGGACTTTGTTTCCTACTTAACTTTCCAAGAAAACACCGAAGCTCGAATTAAATTGTTGATAAAATAAAAATCAATATATGTTTTTTTAATGGCGCTAGCTGCCGTTTCTGGATCTTACTACACATATAAAACAATTTTAATCCACGGAATATCTTCTAAATTTTATAAAATCATTTATGCATTTCATAGTACCAAAATTCAATCGTAAATTAGTAGCTTCTATGTATGCGGGTGCCAAACAAATTTATTTACCTGATCATTCGAATCATCTTACAACGTATTATTTACCCGATGTTCTTTCAGCATGAAATAAAAGAAATCTTCATATTTATTTGTCTTCTAATGTTCGATCGTTTCCCGCTTCTAATGTATATCAGTGTTTGCTCGCATATAGATCACGTACATATGCATGAAACACCCTCATATAATACACTACACAAAGCTATCACGTTGCTCGTATTCGGCGCAACGTGTGTCAAATAAAATAGGTATTGATGTTCCCGTAAAACACGTAGAGTTTTCTTTTATATCCGAGGTTGATTTATACTTCAATTTGTGTCGCGCTTTGCTGATAAAATATTTAATAGGACATTACATCGCTGGTTTGTTTGTTTTAGTAGGAAAATTGATTAGTAGCAATAGCTTGAAAAGATTATTTTGTTTTTTTTTTTTAATATAACATTGCAGAAACCGTTTGTAAAGTATGTTTGATTGTCGTTAGGCAGCACAAGGCTTATGTTTCGTCGAAAATAAGTTATTTTAAATATATAAGTTAGACCTAGATACATAGTGACAGACAATCTGTCAGAGTGACAGTTAGAATTAGAGTTGAGTTTTTTTACGCGTAGTTTAAGTCGCTTCGTGTAGTTTTCGCGGATACATTCATTAAGAAAAATAATAAAAAGCGTTAAAACGATGCAATTGAATTATTTGTGTATATTTTTGGTCCTTCGAAATATATTCATTAAAAGAAACTAATGTTGAAGCAACCAGTCGTTGATTTAGCTCCGCACATACAAACAACTTATAACTATCCATTTTCGTTAGAGTAAATGTCAAACGATGAAGAATATTTAATTGAAAAGTAGATGTAGATGTAGTCCCTCTGTGTAAAGGGGTTAAAAGAATAAGTGCGAGATAGATAGGCAATCTTAATACTTTTACTTGTTTTGTGTTATATACGCGCCAATATACTTGTAACCTATTTAGGTTTGCCATAACTACTACTACTACATGGGCCTTTAATGTGAAGTGTTCCATTGGTATATTCATGCTTTTACTATTAAGGGCAAAGATCTGTTTGTTACCCCAACAACAAATAGCTAGTCAAAACACGTATCGGTCCTGCCAGAAGATACTGCCACTTTGGTTGAGGCCAACTTGGTCCCTAATACCGGATTTCGCCTGACGTAAAATGTCTCCTAACCTATATGACGGACAATACGTTAAATCAACTGTAGTTAAGATTAGTACACGGGTGGCATATTTTGCCAGACGGAAGAGAAATATCACAAAATGTAGGTTAGATACATGTACATAATTGTGATTACTTGTAATATTGTTTCAAGTAGTATAATCGAAAGGGTCAAGTTCTTTTCGAATTATTTCTTGTGTTGGTTACAACTGCATTCGGCAGTTAAATCTTGTTTAAATCACATAAAAATTGTAACTTGTACTTAAATTACGTTTAAAATATTTGAAAGTGATTATGCAAATAAGTTTCTGTTTAAGCGTAAATAGCTAATGTGGTTATCTAAGTTAACAATAATACTAGCAGAATAAGAAAAATTATTACCGAGTATAAGTAAAACAAGAATCTAGAAAACAATTACGGTAAATGCTCAAAGTGAACTCTCTCGGTTTCATTATAAATCCTTACTTGATAAAATTAGGATTCCCTTACATTTAACCAACGTCTATAAATTCCTGAAAAAATGTCAGTCACGATAGGATTCCAACCCATGCACCACGAGAGTGAATGTAGTTCAAATTGCTTCTAATATCTAGATGTCACAGTGTCTGTAGATATATTATAATCTCTAAACAGACACAATACTATTAATTAATACCAACGGTAGTTTCATATGATGAATTTAATTGGTTGGAACTTGCCATTAATAATATTGTACTTGCTGAAATATTTTGATATATCTACAGGCATTGTAACATCTAGGCATTAAAAGGGACTTGAACTCACATTCAGTCAATATTTACTGATATTTTACAGGAATTTAAAAACGTTAGTTAAATGCAACAAAATCGCAATTTTATCATTACTATACCAACGGTAGTTTCATATTGATATTAATTGAAATCCTTACTTGTTGTTTCATGTTGTTATATGAGACGAAGTGTTGAGGTGTAATCGTATCACGAATATTTTAACTTGCTTCGGCAAGTTCTTGTATTGCATGTGGTGTATTTTTAAAAACTATATTTTCAGGTGTGGAAAACAAAGTAATCTAAAATAGTTAGAACGTGGAGGAAAATCTACTGCACATTTATCAAAATATTCATGTAAAAGGTTAATTGCTTGTAACATTCTATGAACTATGGCATTATTTTATTGGAAGTAATCCCTTGATTCATCATTATGGAGCTTGTTTAGAAAGGGTTGCGATAAATTATTGCGAGATCTTTCTGCGTTTACCATTTTATGAAAAAATAATTCTTCAACCTTTTCAAAATGCCATAGCTTCTATATGATAACATAAAAATTTTCACTGGACCATATATGCATGGTGTTGCGTACTTTGTAATTTCGAATTACGCGCCTTCACCCTAGTGGCGAAGGGTGCAAACATTGTATCTAGTAGTTAATTAAGTTAAGACACAAGGCCATTCAAAACGTGTTCGCCATTGTGTTCACATTGTAAAGGCAAGTGCAGTCAATATAAACAATTCAATACAAAAATACAGTCCACTATTATTTCACAACACATGGTTTGTTTGTTAAAATGCCATTATGGTGGAACCAAGCTTTGTTTGAGAAGAAGAGTTTGTCAAGGATATTACCATAATTCACGCGATGTTCAAACCAGGTGCAATGTTACACTTGACACACAGCAGTTCTTTCCTTAAGTCTGCCACTACCATTTTCACGAAATTTAACGATACAAAATAATAATTAAACAATATATTTCAATGTGCAATTAACAAAAACAAACAGTTATAATAATAAAATAATAAGTACTTTAATTAACCTTTCAAAGTATTATACATGCTGCCCTACTAGTAATAAATCCTTTGCTCAAAACTTCTAGAAGGACTACTTAAATAATACACAGGGACTTGCATTTCATATCGTATTAAATTTCCTAGTTTCCACTAGTCGATTGATTTGCATAAGTAACTCCATAAGAAATCCATAGGCAAGAAATCAAAGCATCTATCTAGCCATTCAAACATTTATCTCCTCCATCTTTGCGAAAAAAATATATTTAAGAATTCTCAAATTACCTGCCAAATGCATATGAATATTAATAAAGAACTGCCCAATTAAATGATTATAATTTGGCCCATACATTATGCACCTTATATGCGTGATGTTTCTAATTCTACTATATGAAGTTTTAAGACCATGAGTTAACGTTACAGGATCGTCTCCAAACTTTCTGAAAACCCTGTATATACGTCTAATTCACTTGCGTCGGCCACTGCACGTAGTGAGTGAGAGGCGTATGAAGTTCACATCAAAGATAAACAAAAAAAAATTACACAACAGACACAAAGCTATGTCGGCGTACACTTTAATAATGTAAGGAAGAACAAGCTCAATGGGCTATTCCTGGAACTGGACAATTATAATATATTACCCAATCAATGTGCTTTAATGCTAACACTAAGCCTGAAATATTGTAATGGATTGTGAGTTAACAACCTATGCGCTGAAGAAATGAATTTACATGAGGAAGGAGGTGATAATTCGAGTCTCTTAACTTGAAAGTTTTATATTATTTATATACATACGTGTATCCATATTAGTATAGTCAATATTTAGATTTAAGAAGCAGATCCAATGACTCAAGTACTTGTGTCGATGGTTAAGCTATTTCAAATTGTTTTAGTCAGTACATGCTATACATGTGCTGTTGCTAACAAGAAAGATAAATATAATTCTAACTCCATTTTCCCCTCAAAATATTACACGTTGATTTACCCTTAATTGGTGCCGCAATGCTTAATAGATGCTAAAGACATAAATAAGGACATGTACATGTACTTTATATATCTTCATCATTGTACAAACACTAATTTTATTTAATTTGTTTTGCTAAGAGCACTCATCACCCGAAATCTGTATTGTTCATTGCATTCATTTTTAAGATTTGGAGTCCTCAAGATTATTATTATAACCCTATTAGCAATAGCTCTTCAGAGCATTACTAGGAATGTACAGGTACAAAGGTTTATTGCACACGGACGACAGTCCTCCGCCTAACTATTCCCACTGATGTTTGTCATAATTGTTTAGTCATAAGAATTTCCAGAATTTACAGACTATGACAAATCTATATACGAGGGATATTTCCAAAGTTCTTTCAAATTTCTTTATTTTGTCAATTTGGATCAATGTTACAATGTAGTTTTCCAACGTAATCACCATGTAATTATTATTTAATCATCTCAACGATAAACTAATTTTCTAAAATTCTTTTGGTATCTACACAATCCACCTATTTATAGTACCTTTTACATCACTTAAACTCTCAAATCAAACACCCCGTAAAGGTTTTTTCAAATCTAGGAACAGATGATAATCACTAAGATCCGGTGGATGTAATAGCAATTCATATCGCAAATCATTCAAAACATCCGTCGTTTTGCGCAGTCTTGCGTTATACTGTTACGCTTATGCAACTTTCCAGGCCGTTTTCTGACAAATTGGTGGTTCAGATAATAAATTCAAATAATATTCTGCGTTAGTATATATAGTGATACATTTTGGCAAATAATCCATAAAAATAATCCCTTCGTAATCCCAGAATACAGTAATATTACTTTTCCTACTGATGGGACTACACGTTGGTGCCATTCTTTGAATTGACTTTTGGTTTCGGGATTGAAAAAAGGAATCCATGTTTCGTCAGTGGTTATTATCTGCTGCCAAAATTTATTATCGTAACGATCTAACATCCCTTGAAGTTGAGACGCAACAGACCTATTGAATTTCTATTCCGGTTCCAACAGCCTCAGCATCCAGCGAGCTGAAAGCTTGCTTACGCTCAAATAACCCTGTAAGATGCCATAAACTTGTCGTGCACCTAGTAGTAACAAGACCATGGAACACTTTACACGCACTTTCCTACACCTTAAGACTCCTGAGGTTATGATAAGCGAAAAGAGCTTATAACCTCGTTGAGTCACTCACTACCGATAAAAAAAAAATACCGACGTGCTCGAGCAACCACTCCATGGATATACAATACTTTCAGATTCTGCTCATTCACCAAACGCTCTTTGCATTGAATAATTTTTGGAGTTTTCGCACCCTCTTTCTACAAAATAAAAGTAGTTGCTCTTTGAAATTCGGCTGCGTCTTCCATGATCACACAAACAATTCTATGAAAACGCGTCTATATTGATCTGAATCAGACTGAACGATTTTGCACCGGGTAGCTGCATAAACATATGAAGACTTATCTATCACCAATTGCATTGGCTATAAGTTCTGTGTTATTTAATTAGAGCAGAATTCCCAAAATTTTGGAAAGACCTCTCGTACATCACAGAAGGTAGTTTTAGAAACAGAGATGTTACACTGCAACTGAAGTCACAGGCGGTTCACAATCCTACTTTGTAGAATAGCGTTTTCCTCTATTTGCAACTTAGAAGATAAAGTTGCAAAGTTAAACCACAAAATACACACTACAGAGTTTGTACTGGCTGGCGTTTCCGGGCTTACATGCCGTAATCATGAGTAGGTATATGTCCACGACGACTAGCGGGCCATCAACATCGTCCTGAATATAGCAGCGGCAGTGCTTGACATGTATGTACAGACAGTATAAACTCAGACTCGAACCATGAAAGCCTAATGTTAATGTTATTTATAAACACACCACAATTTGGTGCTGGAAACATTGCTGAAGTGGTTTTGTCTATACATCGTGATATCTAGGGGCATTATCTAAAATAAGGCAAACTCAAATGCCTCATTTTGCTACTGACTTCAGATACAAAAAAAATTGAACAATTTAAGAAAAATGTCCGTTATAATTCATGGTATACTTTGGCACATAATAGGATGACTTGGATTTCTTAAATGCTCTAGGTTTATTTGTCTTTCCGTCAGCTTATAAGTACCAGACAGTCCACTAGTGTCAGCATTGTAGACCTACTGCCGTGTAAAATTTATTTCTGCAATATTCATTAAAAATGTTTATTGAAATTATTCAACATATTCAACGGTTCTTTGCGGTCACTGAATTAAAGCACATGCACCACGCACCCTGCATCCTTCGAAACTGCAGTTAACATTAACTGTACGAAAACCTCCGTATTTATGGTCTTCTGAAATTCGAGATTGCATATCATTTTGCCTAGAAAAGTGTCATTCGACAGAACAACCAAGAAAACATTTGCGCGAAATATGGGCCGCCTTTGAGTTAGTAGTGCGTAACAATCGGGTCTGTAAAAACAATAAATAGTAACAAAAGAACTGCTTTACGATAAGAAATTGACTGTTGCTTTATTTGTCACATGTGCACCTCTTACATATTAAATGTATAATGTGACGCAGGAGAGAGAGGATTGACATCTGTCACAACTCAATAGTCAATATTATATTTTTTCAAATCTAAAAGTTATATTTTGTGAGGTTTTTAATACAATGGATTGAAACTATCTAGTGCAGTCTGTGCCACGATAAAACGTATAAGTTGTTGGATACAGAAACTTATTCATACAAACCGTCGCCGACCAATTAACAACTACACTACTATTACAACCCGTGGGTGGCGAAACGCAGAACTTGTGCATGAGTTTGATGTAACAACTATCAACAATTACAGGTATAGCAGTAAACTCACTCACACAAATTAATTAATTATGGAACGCAGCGTTTCGGGAGCACGTGGGCTCGAAACGCTGCGTTCCGCATAATTAATTAATTTGTGTGAGTGTAGTTTACTGCTATACCTGTGAATTGTACATCCACACAGTCCTTGCAATCGTCAATTCATCAACAAATCAAACAGTGTCTTGTTCTTTATAAACAGTAACATTATAGATATTTTCGTTAACTTAGTGAAATGAGAATTTTAAATAATGTTTATGGATATTCGGATTATCATATATTCTAATTACTACTATATGTTGTAGACTTTCGCGGTGTTTGTTTTCTTTTGGGGATTTTAGGTTTCCTAGTTGAGACCGCGTCGTTATTGCATAAGTCTCCTTTGAGAAGAATTTCTCTCACAGTAGGGATACAACATGCAACAGCCCAGAAGAAGCTCCACGAAACGTTGGCAGACTTATATAATTACGACGCGGTTTTATCCCTGAAACCTAAATTCTTTAACAGAGGTTGCAGCAGATTAGAAACTGTCTCAGCGCAGCGAACATTTAGAAGATATTATAGAAAATCGTATTCAAATGCAACGAAAAAAATAATTTGTACATCCACATCATTCTAACGTTTTCTATTATCTAGCTTCTAATTCTTAGTATTTACTTTGTTAAATTACAATAAAAACTCAACGTGATATTCTTATTGCACTTACCCTTAAATATCATCGTTAACCACTATTTCAGCCACGTGCAGGTCAATAAAACGCCCGTGTTTACAATCTAAATGAAAACAAGGAGAGCGCACAAAAATAACGCGCCATGTGGAAAAAACAACAAGTGCTTGCGTGTTGGTCGGTGCTTTTTCAGGAAACAAATATTAGGTTATGTATACCTAAAAAATTGCTAGTAAGTTTCGCGCGAAAATATTTACTTTGAAACCCTTATTTTTCAAACCACTTTGAAATTTTGCTTAGAGGTATACGATAAAAAGATGTAAATGTTTGAAGTATATTTAGTAACATTATACGAAAACATTCTCGTTCCCCCAGAGTGGAAAATATAGATTCGCCTGCAAGGGAAAGGTTAGATGTCTGCTAGGATTTAAGCTTTATCTAAACATGGGGATGAAACGTTTAACCTTTTCTCGTTCGTTTGTTATTGATATACCCAAAAGGGAACTCTTTATGCTTATTCTTGTGCATCATCGAGTTTGTGTATAAATAGCAAATATCCTTCTATTTGATTAATAACCCAGTGAAATAACGGGTAATACAGTACAGTAAAAGCTCTGTTAGCTTGTTTGGAGATAAATTTAACATGTATTATCTTCTTATTTAATTTAGACGGAAAAAATGAAGATTGAGCATTTTTTATCAGGTATGACATAGAAACGTGTTTCAAAAAAAATTAATGTGTTCTTGAAAGAATATATAATGTTTTAATATCATCAAAACATAGAAATATTCTATTTTACAGAAATTATGTTGCCATAATTCTTATAAAAAATGTAGATTAATACGGCGTATGATCTTCATGAACAACTATTAATTTCTGACATCTTAAGGGTATAGATTGAGTTAGAGTGATGAACAATTTTTGGGATATCATTTGGATCGCCATTCTCTCTATACCAACTTCATGAAAGAAGTTGTTAATTTGTACTCGATGGCGACAAGCATTATCTTCCATAAAACTGAATTATTCTTCCACTTCTTCTGAATGATGAAAATAATGCTTCGCAGAATCTTATCTAAGTCTTACGCCAAGGGCAGATCCATTTTCTGTCAAATAAAGGTAGGTGTGCCATCCAGTGCTTTCCTGGCCCATATAATTACATTACTCCATCATATTGAGGTCTTTCTCAGAAAAGAGTTATTGCAAATGTCGGACTCATGGCAAATCAGAATGCATCTGTTATCTGGTCATAACGTAAATTGGATTCGTCATTGATTAATGGTCACCTCCAGTCATTATGATTTCAATTGATATGCTCATTAATCTGCATTCTGAGGTCCTCTTTGTGCTTTTTAGTAAGAGCGAAACAAATCAACAGTTTTCGGGCATATAAGCCAAGGCCATCCAAATCTTATTGCTTGGGTTGATAGTAGTCTTCCTATCGGGACCAATGTTGCACTACTATTTCCAACCGGTATCGATTATTTCTTTTGTTGCCGATATTCTCTCTATCTTCGTGGAATACTTTGAATTTCCAAGAACCGATTCCAAAGTCAAAGATTTACGCCTTGGCTCACTTCAACTTCTTCATCAACTATATATTTCTCTACATTCCAGTTGACCTATGGCGCTTCAAGTATGCGTTGTAAATTTCTACACCTGATCATAGCGGCAAACTTTTAGATACCAACCGAGAAGCGTATTGAATTGCGTTTTACTACCTCCAACGTTGATCGCTTTAAAACGTGCATCAACATGTTGAAACACAAACTTGTATTCGGTTCCTTATTTAAAAAATTTGACAGTATTATTTTATGGAGCTTCTTCCGTGGCCCGAAGAAACTCCACGCAACTGAAAGCGGAACGTCGGCAAACTCCTGCAAAGGTTGACAATAATTTATAGGTACACTTGTAAATTAATTAGCATCTTAAGCTTTCACGGCTGTGTGTCACTGTCGTTGCAGTTGTCGGGTTCTGACCTGTCATTATGTTTCTAGTCCCTGACGTTCCCCGTACCATTAACAGCTCAAGGCTGGAGATAAAAAATGCGTAGCTCCCTATGATTAGAGATACGGAAGACAGAAGCAAAACAAGCATAGGCAGACCAACCCCGCAGAATGGAACAGCATTAGTTTGTTTTATTATGTGTAACGTACCGTTCACTTTACTAAACCAACAAATATCTGTCTCCTTCTAGAACAAGTATTCGAATTATACATTACCAAATCAGACATCCTTAAGAAACTTTATACCATCCGTTCGTGACTATATTGAAAGAATAATTAAAACGGAATTGAAACCGAACGAAACAACCGATCCGCAAAAACACTCTGTTGTGAATGTTTTTCATTATTTCTAAAGTTCTCAAAACGTACAAAATTACTATGCCCTGAAGAACATGGGGAACTGCGTATTACTACTGTGACATTTTGATGATGTAAAGAAGGTAGTTTTACAATTCGATCCGAGACACGCCAAAGTTATCAAGAAAAGCCAAAAAATGTTTTGTTGTTGAAAGATAGTCAGGTAAAAGTGATTTAGAAAGTATTCGCAAGAACTACTATGGACTAGCGGAGAGAATTGAAAAATTAAAAAATGATTCATGTCTTTGTGGATTCTGTTCAAATTGTGGATGATGTTCATTCATACCTTTGTACGGCGAAAGGCGAAAAAAATGAAAGTGTAATACGAAAATTTGTGTTATTGTTCAAAACTATGAAATCTATTTTCCTTTCCAACCAAACAATAATCGGATCAGCAAACACTGCGTGTACATCTACCTGCAGTATAAACCCCCCAGCAACATCTAAACTTTAATTACTACGTAGCGTACATACTAAACATAATCCTACTCACAATATCCATTTCTTGTAGTAAGAACTGTTGGAGCAATATCCAATTAAGCTAGAACTTACCGAAAACGTTTAATTACGAATCCTCCATACTGGCTAACATTAATCACGCAATCTATAAACATAACTTACATATAATTAAATCTAGACTTGATAAAGATCACAATTTCGGTACAAATGGGATACTGGGGAGTAAATCGAGAAGGTCATTTAGGGGATTCATAGAAGCGTAGGTTATCGAATATATACATATATACCAACCAGTAGTAACGCCGTAACTTATTACCAGCGCAGTTGTAGGGTTTTGCACGAGAAGATTCGATTACTAGGAATCTCTGGTAACGTATTAGATCGGGATTTCTTTCTAGCTATTTTTTAAGAATAAAATGACTCTGATTGTTAGTTTAAGCTTTATTTCCACTTTAATTTAGGAAGGTAGTTAGCTTTCTTGATAGAGAATATATATACTAATGGCAAAATGTTCGCGTATTGTCCCAATGCGTTTAATTCATGCTGTCTTATGACAAGAGGTAATTTTAGAGTTTTCATTAATCTAATGTTGACCATATCCAAACTTGATGATCATAGAACAAATTGGAACCATCATTCAGTCTGTTTATCTCAAACAGCCAACTATTAATTGTAGATGTCTTACACTGATTAAAGTTAATTAACGCTAATTAACTTTAATCAGTGTAATACATCTACATATAGACGTAAAATATAATAATAAATAAAGTAAAATATATGCACGTTGCGTATAATCCGGCCTCTAGTTATAACTATAGTGGGGAAACGTAGGATTATAGATACCTTCCCGCTATTGACTTTGCTCAGATGTGTATTACATAATGTACTTTTTTCTTTAGTTACAAAAATGGCAACAAAGACATTATTATTTATTGAAGACGTGTTAATGGCCATAAATGGGTACAAATAACATAGGAAAGACCAACACGTTACTCATCAAAAACAGAAGCAGTTTTTTCTGGTCGTTTAACCGTTTCTGTTATTTATCAATCTATCTGCATGTGGCCAAAGAGTAAAGAATGCAAAATACGGAAAGTATGCACAGATAAATAATTCATCGAGGAATAATAAACTGCAAAATTGTAATGAATAAACCAGAGAGTTAGTAAAAAATCTGCTATTCCACGCGAGCAAATGTAATTGCTATTTGCCAGCAATTTGCAGATTTAAATTGTAATGCTAATACGAAAAGCGTTTAACCAACAGGATACACGAAAAACATTATATACATACATGCATATACATATGTATGTAGTTCCTGCGGTAGTAGTAGTAGCGGAATGGCTGCGGGAAGGCTTTAACATGTAAATCATTGCGGATTGAACGGAAATAGAGTCCTGGCCTCTAGCTTGATTTGTGACCTACCATCTGTTGTCCCGATAGCGTATAGTCAATTCGTGTTTACGAAGCTTGGAAATTTGTTTATTCCTAAAAATATCTTCTACCTATAGTAGTGGGACATACGGTTATGAAATGACGTAAATCAAATCACTTTCCGTATGACGTAGTATTTATTAAACATGTGCATGCGCATATCATATCGAAATTGAGAAGTATGATTTCCTACCGGTTGTACGAAGATACATTGCTTCGAATAATGAAGAATTGTACGTACAAGCGCTGAAATAAACATGTTAGCAAAGCATTTAGATCAACTAAAATCCAATAATGTTGCAAAGTGGTTACTTTTATTCTAGTTTCTTACTTATAAATATTAATTAACCTTTCATTTTCTTAGAATAACAACGTTTTCTATATTATGCAAAACAATAATGCCTTAAAATGATTATTTTTTTCTGAACTCACTACAAAAAACATAAATACTGGATGCAATATTTCTTAGCATTCTAGAAAACACAAACCTGATTGCAGAGTCTAAAGATATGCAATTGGTTTGGAAAAGAATGGAAACCTGAAATCGAGCAATGAATTTATTAACTATAACACTTTATACTTTGGTTCTAGTAGGATGCACCATATAATAGCTAAAATGACACTTATATGGGTTCTCAGAATGCTAACTTGACACTTTATTATAGCATGAATAAAGATGCAATCACAAGAATTAATTTAAATGTTATCGTAATAAAAAAATAAATTCCATAGTAAAATTAAATACGTCATTTACACGCAATTTCCTTTAAAAATAGTAATATATATGCTGTACAACATGGAAATTAAAACGCCAAGAAAGTTTGCGAATGTTTTTGCGAAGCTTGACAGAAATGTATAGCTATTCAAGGTAATAATTGATTATAATTTCAAAGAAAAAGTACAAAAGGTTAGCACAATTTAATTCTACGTTATATTAGCCTCACATTAATTTCACACTCCCTAATTCTTCGTGGCATTGATTTCAGTAAGTAGTAGAAATCTTTTTGAGATATGGTGCTCCAACTAACCTGCAATTCATACCGAAAAACTTCCAGTGTTTGCAGAGTTCTTCAGCTTTCTTCCTATTATGTCCCATACGTCTACGATTAGCGACATATCTGACGATCTGGGTGACCATGGCAAAATAATGACATGGATTTTTTCGAACCAGTTTAAGGAAGTTTTTACAATGTGAGGGTAGTTTGCTGGAAAAGTGAGTATTCGAGTTGTTGAAGACATGTAACGCTGAGCGTTAACGTTACTCCGGATGAACACCAACTGAAGCGACTTTTTTCACGTTGTGTCTGATACTCATTATCCATTATCCATTCCTGGACAAAATCTAGACTCATCGTTGATCGTCACCCTTTGTCACTCCTAGTATCAATACATTCATTACCTATACTACCGCAAACATGTCGGTGTTGAGCCGTAGGTGGTAGCACAAAGCGTGGTCAATAAGATTGCAAGCCGAAAATCCTGATTCGGCGATAAACGATTTGAAAGATCGGCCTTCGTTACCTAACCATATGTCAACAACTGACCTGACACTTAGTGGCACTAGGCGAAGGTGTTGCTCCTTATTTGTTCTTCTTCGGCCATCCGTCCATGACTAAAAATATAATGATGGGTTGATTCTACTTAAGGCTAATTTTCTGAATGAGAAACCATCTTCGCACAAGCCAGCAATTTGATCTTTGTTGAATTCATTCATCTATCGGTAATTGTTCATATGGCAAGAGAAAATGATGAAAATCGAAGCAAAACTCACAAGAATTGATGGATCTTACAACCAATTCTTTTCACTGAAAGTTGTATTTGCGAAAGATATAGATGTACTAAAAAAGTATTTATTGCTAAATGCACTCAACATTAGAATGTATGTACATACATGCTAGCTTCTAAATATGTTTCGAGCTAAATTGCCAACTCGAGCAATAAAACTAAAATGAAATGTTACGAAGGTGCAAGCGGCAAGTCGACTATAACTGAGAAAATAGAACTTTTCATTTAATCAGCAATTTTCCTATAGTTCGGATATTTAAATTCTACAAAATTCCCTGAAGAAATGTAATTAAAGGTGATTTGTAAAAGTAATACAAAAAGAAATTTGACTTTCTCCTTTCTTTAATAACTCTCGCTAAATTTAACAACATCTGCATCCCTCATAATAACAGACTATATTCGAAATATTATCTGAGACAGGCTGTATATACAATAACTTGGAAGAGATATGGCGTACCATTAAGTATCTAATTGTATTTAGAAAGTAAAAGATGTCCCAATTTGAGGTTATCTTTTAAAGATATATAATAGTATATACAAATTATTAAGATATAACAATATCTTTACATCATGTAAGTAATCTCCTACTATTATGAGTAAGCTTCTCGTTGCTGGATTGTTAGCGTATGCTTCTTGTTTTAAAGCATTTCAAAGTAAAACATCTAAAGACTCCAAATCGCATGACCTAGTCAGCTAATAGTTGTTTCAGTAATCAAATCGATTGCATAAAACGTCTGTTTCTGCGGCTGCATGACATGTTATACCGTTCTTTCTAAATCTATATATTCTTGACAGTCGTACTTCCTAATCCGTTAACCAAACAGGTCGTAATCATATTTCGATATCGAGCTCCAATAACAGTAATAGCATTGACATATACACTTTCAAAGAGATGCGACCAGATCACACCAACATTGATGATATATAGTTTTGTTGAAAATATTAACCATATCATCCATTTTTTGTTATATGGCCCAATTCACGATTTAATAACATAACGGAAAATCCATTGGCTTTAACTCTCGAGTTATCTAACTCGTGTCTTAAATCAAGATCTATGCACAGAATTCTAAATAAGGTGATCTCTAGATTTTCAGCTCGACTAGTTCTTACAGATGTAACATTTTCTTCTAAACGATCACTAGGATAATGTGTTTTAACAACATCATCCTTTACTGTACCAGTTTCCTTAAATTTTATTCCCATTTCTCAGGTGGTCACAATTTTCTTCCTGTGCGGAATTTTCTTGTAACCTCTGCATAACTTCCACCGAATTTAAAATAATAGTAATAAATACGCATTATATTCTTTCATTTTATCTTCTACCAAACAACATATAGTATTCTAGCATGAAAGATATAATTGTGTAATATGTGGTAAATTTAAAAAGTAATCCCAAATTGGAACATTCATTATAAATCAAATCATTCATTATAAATCAAATCATTCATTATAAATCAAATCCTAAATATAAACGGATGATGGATATCATAGTGTTAAATAAACCGGAGGAATGCAGAAATGTATGATGACGAGAATACATGGTGACCTATATATGTCAAGTAGTTTCAAAACACGCTTGAGTCCCGATACTATGTTCTGAATAAATATACTCGAAACTATTCAAATAGTTTATTTTCAACGGTCGCTTGATCTGCTCGAAGTTGTAAATTGCCGTTGTCATGCCGAAGGGTGGAAAATCCCGAAAGCGGTCCATACTGTATCGGTGATGGTCTCGGTGAGGAATAGACTTATTGTTTCAGCAATCCGGAAGCGGCAGCTCAAAATTAATTAGACTCCGGGAGAGAAATTCGCCGTCCCTTCACTCCTCAGATTCTGCGGGCCGGAATTTCACTTCGAACTTCAGATTGGAGGACGCGTTTTTGTTAATGAATTAAATGAATTAATTTAAATACTCTGTCGGTCTGTCACGTTTCAATGGGAAAAAGTCCGGATTTGCCGCGTTTTTTTTCCTTTTTTCGTTCTCCATTTGTGTTCCTTTTTTTTTCAACCTCTCTCCTATCTCTCCTATTGCACGTGGAGCAGCGCGGACAACCTTTTAAACTTCACTAATTGAAACTTAAATAAATGCGAAAAGTTTTCGAACTGTCGGACGAAAGGCCTGGTTTCGATTTCGAATACAAGTTTCAGAGTTTTCTTGTGGGGAAAAACAAAGATTGTTTGTACGCGGTAACTTTTTAAAAGCTTTCAAATCCTTTTACAATCCGAAAATAGAATTAAAAGTAAGAGAGGCAGTAGTAAATTTATGTTTCGACAAATGATTTATTTGCCGATTGAGACGCTAAGGTATTAGTTTAAAATTTGGTATTGATGGATTCAACCTCAAAATATATCACAATTGTGGAAACTTTATTTAGAAACACTGCATAACTTGTATGTTCTATTATGTAATAATATTCCCATTTATTCCAAACCGTTCAACGATTTTACTTTTAATTTTTAGTAACTAGAGTCTATGTTTTGTTGTTGTTGCAGACAAAGTACAGGTTATTAGGGCTTCCTTTAATATTTCGTATATGATGTATCTCTACGATGTTCATTCTTTTACATTTACCGCTCATAATATTTAAAAAAGAAATATTTTCTTCTACCAACAATATTGCAGCATATCGTTTTAGATGAATTAGTCTTTCTCAAAATCTTCAACATTTATTTCAAAAGCAAAGCATGCTACACTCACGGGTATGCGGATTGTCTTCAAAGTTTCGCATATAAAGCTGGAATAAAGCGGTGGATAGGCTTCAAAAACTTTGTTGTTTCTAGAAGTATTCTCTACGAAGGTTAATACATTTTTGCATGTGCTCGATCCTACTTGGAAACAGCTACTCCACTCGTTTGTTGGTATAGTCAAACCTGCGTTTTTGAAGGCATCAACTGCTTCTTCTGACGACTGGAACCTTTAACCACGTAGTTCGTTCTTGATTTATGGAAAGGTAAACAAATCGTTAAAGCTTAGATCTGGAGTGTACAAAGGATAGTCTAACAATTCGACATTAAGTTGCGTTAAAGTTTCAAAAATCTTGCGTGCTGTGTGCGAACTTCCATTGCTTGGTGGGGTTGGCTTTTCAAAGCTCAGCGGCAAACAAATAACATACTGATCAACAGTAGCAGCTCTTTGATCTTGTAGAAGAATAGTTGTTACATGACGTCTTTCGAGACGAATGTCGCGACCATCTTTTTGGGGACACTTCGTGAACGGATTACTTTTGTCGACACCCAAACAGACATTTATTTTCTGGCTCGTATGAGCAAATCCAAACTTCATCACCACTGACAGTGTTGTACATGTTTTTAGAGTTTCCGTCGTTGAAGCAGCCTAGAGTTTTTTGACACCAATTCACTCTAGCTGCTTTCTATTCTTCGATCAACAGATTTGGTACCCAACGGGAAACTAATTTCTTTAGATACAATTCCTCAATCAAAACTCCCGCAATATATCGATTTTAGTTGATGATCTCGCACACACCATCGACATTTCGCTGAGTGACCGCCGTTCTTGGTGCACCTGCTCTTGGATCATCACCAAGATTAATCCGTCCACGTGAGTTCTCCATACCAGCAAGAAATTGTTGGCTGATATGGTGCTTCAATGCCGAAAATAGAAACCAACTGTAAAATATTATTGCATGGAACCTTTGGATTTAGGTTAGTTAAAGATGGAGGTTAATTTTTAGTGCAGACATTTGATCAGTGGCGCTCTCTATCCGCCAGTATGCAAAACTTAAAAGACATCCCTCATACGTTATGGACTAGCCACCTCTAACTTGTGCGTCTTAGCGAAGATTCAAAATAACTAATAGACCTGTGTACATATGTGTGAGTAAACCATCCATGTAAAATCTTAATAACTAAAATCCTCAAACTTCTCAGTATCACATATTATCATATATTTCCTTCTAGCTAGCGATTGCTTTAGGAATTTTGTTTATTTATTTAAAAGCGATATATTTGGGCATTACACACTTCATAAAAGTCAATTCAATCAAGATTTTATACAACAGAACTATAGAAATACATAGACAAAATGAAAACAAAGCATAAGGAGAAATTTCAAAAAAAAAACAGAAGAAATAAATGATACATGTACAATATTTAATCTATCCAACCTTAACTCTCAGTAACCTCCTCCAAACATTTACATGTTTATCTGAGGTTTTGACAATTTGTTCTATAAATCAAAAGATTTAGTAAAAACAACAATAACTAAAGTTTTTATAATATTCTTACCTGGTTCTTTTCCTTTCTTCTTAATCAACTTACACAACTTTTATTTTTTAGTTCCGTTTATAAGCTTTATTTGCATGCCTTCATGTATTAAATTAAAACGTATATTTAGAAGACTTTTGGAAAAATAAGTTTTACTAATTCCTAGTTATTAGAATTATAAAGTACATTTAATTACTCCTTGTAGTCTATTGCAATTGCACTTGCTGAACCATCTAACCAGTCTTATTGAGAAGACTTACAGCACTTCATATTTTTAGTTCTTTACCTTCACATACTACAGAACACCATTTAATATTCAGACGTTTCCTCTAAATTATAAAGCGTATAATATCCGTGTGATATGCTACATTCCGCTTGTTTTATATTGCTTATAACGCGTTTTAGATGAGTGAGTGAAGCTTGCGAGACTTCCGCTAACTCTTTCTTTTACATATTCTGCAATTCCACAAAATTTTATCAAATGTTTCACTACCCTTGTTTCATGCAACATCAGGAAAGCTAGCCGGAAGTACATACAATATCCGGATGTGGCGTGCTTGCTCTGGTTTACGCATTACAATAGAGGAACACACCAATTACTCCATTCACAATGCAAATTTATGCCAGAAATTGCTCCGTTTTACTTAATTTCAATAAGAGAGAACTGTTTCGTGACAGTTGGCAATATGTTATGCAGAAATCACTCGCGCCACTGGGGAAAGCTTGTTCTACTTTGTTTGAACGTATCTATGGATATCGGGATTATTCGCCCTTGCGCTTCGAGACTTACCACAACAGTGACGCATCAATTTTAATGCAATCTAGGATTTATTAGTAACTTTTTCAAACTAGTACAACATATCTATTAGTAATTTAGTTATAAATGTGTGATACGAAAGTATAAGGTTTATGGATTGCACTGGCCAAGAAATGAATTGTTTTTTTGCTGACTAAGGTCTGATACTTGTCTTTAACTAATATGGATAAGCTAATGCCAAATATGAAACCCATTTTTCCCTATCACGTCACGTTCTCTTTTTTCTACGGCATTTCTTTTTTGTCGAATTTGGGTTTTATTAAGTAATATGTTAAAGCTCTAGATTTGTAAGGAGACTGCTTCAAGTACATATGTCCAAAGTTCCAACGACTAAGTTACGAAAAAATTAAAATTGGAGTATTTGATGAACCTCAAAATAGAACTCTAATGAGAGATCTGAATTTCATCAACTCTATGAACGAAGCTCAACTTTATTCACTTCGATCGCGAACAATTTTCTTGGAAAGAGGACAGCCTCCAATTACAAAGATCTAGTGAAATCAATGCTTCAAAAATGTCACCGCCTAGGTTGTAACATGAGCATAAAGCTTCATTACCTTCATGCTCATCTTGATATATTTCCCCAAAATGTAGGTGCTCTAAGCGATGAACAAGGCGAGAGATTTCATCAAGACTTAAAAATCATGGAAACTCGGTCCCAAGCAAGATGGGATCCTCATAAGATGGCCGACTACTATCGGAGTGTTGAAAGGGACTGCTAAACCAAAATACACGAGAGAAAGTGCAGCAAACTAAAATTTATTCCCTGATTGTTGTTTATGTCTTTACAAGTACTGTCCTAATTTTTTAATGATTATTAAAATAAATACTTGTTCTATACTCGTGACTAACTATAAATAAATTATTAAAATTTTATACTTTATTTATATCTTATCAGTTCTTGAGTAACAACTTAGCCGCATTGGTGGTTCTTCACAGAGCATAGATAGCATAGAGTTAAATTTGGTCATGATACGCAAAAGCTTGTATGATTTTCGGATTCAGCATACTCAAGTTAGTAACAAACAAATCTCATATAGAAATTTGCAAAAATTGTGTTGGGTAGTGATTATCTATAGAGTACTAGATACATATCTCAGTGAGAAAGTGATCTAGACATCAAACATATATTTGTCATACTAAAAGAAAAGAAACCATTCTATCAGTGATGTTTATACAAAAATAAATATGAAAACAAGTTGTTAGGATATTTCATGACAACTTTCTCTCTTCTAAGGCTAAGAAAAAACAGAAGAAGTAGTTTTAATTTTTCGTAACCTTGTCATATCACGAAAATACTGTCATTTGGTTTTATTTAGTGATTAAGTCACGTGGCGAATTTCACAACTAAACTCGTGTCACAAAGCATTCTCAAATCATATCCCGTTTCTTAGTAGCATTTTAATAATAGTTTCGTAATACATGTTAGAATAATTACGGGAGTAATTACAAAAAATCTCTAAGCTCTTTCCTAATGCTGATTTATGTTGTCAATTTATTGGTAATGAACTTGCTAAAGCATCAGAAACGTCGCGGTTACAAGTGGTGGCTTGTGGTAATTATTCTTGCTACTGTACTATTCCCAGATCTTTTGATCATATACGGTAGTAATTAGATCCATAATAATCTACGACCTTCTAATGCGGTGTCCTTACACTTAACAGCTTAAAAGCGCTGTAGCCAACAGTTCTAAAAAAACTGAAAATGTTAAGGGATTCTAACATTAACTGTCTAATGTATATTGCTAGGTATGTGTTTCCAAAAAAATATATTTCTGATTAACCATGTATGCAAAGTACGTAAAAGATCTTACCGGGTACCTGGTAGATTTCAACAGAAAAAAGGTCTTAACTTAGTACACAACCAGATGAAGAATGGAAGAAGTCAGAACTAGCGACGAGATCAATGGTTCTAATTTCCACCTAAGGATACCTATGGTAATCTAAACGAACAGATTTCAGACAGGGATTTATACCTCGAAAAAAGCACTTCAAAGTGCAACAATCAAAATTTTTACGGATGTCAAAGCAACGTTGGAAGGGCATTGGGAGCAAGCTTATACATTCAAATTTGACTTCGCACGCATTCGCGTACAAAAGTCAAGGCAATTATCATACAGTGATGGGCCCCGCACCACCAGCGGATAGAGACAAATCTAAGGGCTGGTAAACTAGCCAGAAAAGCAGCGCGAATTCTTCTCATTGTCTAGAGCCCCGCTGTGATTTACAAAAGAAAAATTCGTAAACCACGAAATCAAGAAATCAAGCAACATCAAAAGGCCTGATAGTGGTTGAGCATTCTTGAACAATGTCATACCGACGTATTCATTTTCCCCTAGTACACCAAAGATCTATCATCTTTTAGCAAAGAAAATTTCCGACTACTGACAGAACATGTTGTCCTTAAATACTATTTACATAAACTTGGAATAGTTGAAAATCGTCTCTGCCATCTACGTTGGAAACACTTAGGAACGGTAGAACACATATTATGTATATACAGGCCGCGACAATAGTATAGGCCACCCATAAATTATAAGAAAAAAAGGAATTATATTGAAAAATTCGAGTAGACAACCTGTGTTGTAAACGTACAAGGTTGATTGCAGGAGTTTCTGGCACTGGCATTGCAAAAGTGAGGATGAACAAAGATATTCGGGAAAAACCACTCATCCAAATGCGACAAAAGTATCAATTTTAGTTTTGTGCTCAACGAATACAATGCAAATAACGAATATATTTTATAATAAAGTCTTTACATCAGTCTGTATTAAATGTCCGTATATTAATCTGCTTTCTTCATATCAACATGCCTCGTGGAAAATAATTGACTAACCTTGAAATGGGTTTAGTTCGTATTTGGCGCGACAAAAATTGGTCAGTTGTAAAGATAACAGCAAATTTGAGCAGAAGGTGTCATGTAGTTCACAGTTTCTTAAATAAAAACGAATCATACGGAACAGCACGCAAATCTGGAAGATCTTAAGCGATAACAGAACGTGAACGTCGTGGAATTTTGAGGTGTGCAACAAGTTCAGTAATGACTGCTAGACAAGTAGCATAAGCAGCAGGTACAAATACCAATTTGCGAAATGTTCAATGGCTGCTGAAAGCAACAGCTCACTTAAAACGAGAACGACTGTTATGAAAACCTCCTTTAACGCGTCAGCACAAAGGAGCCAGATTAGCATTTTCAACCGCAAGTTTACATTGGCGGAAACCCTGGCGAAAAATCATTTCTGCTTACGAGAAAAAATTTTGGTGTTCCTGATAGCTATCAGTGTTATTACTATGATTTCAGAAAGGAGGAAATAATTCTGAGTCGTAAGCAGATGGGTGGTGGTGGTGGTATAATGATATGGGCAGGTACAGGGTATAATGAAAAACCTAACATCAAGTTCTGTAATGGCAAGATGAACAGTGCGAATTATATAAATCTTATCGACGATCAAATATCACGACATGCTGAATAGGTTGCATGCCCGGGCTTTGTATTTTAGCAAGGTAACGCTACTGTTCAGCATCCTCAAACTGTAAAAGATTATTTTCGACGAAATATCTGTTCTTGAATGGCCGACCCGTTCGCCTGATCTAAATTTAATCGAATATGGCTGTAGTATCTTAACACATCGTGTATATAGTGGCAGAAGGCAATTCAATTCAATTCAGGAACTAACAACCAGTGTTTTAATGGAGGTGGTCTAACGCCGTATTAGAAATTATTTATAAATAAGTAAATTATTAATTTACATGTTTATAAAGTTTAAATTGATCATGTCCCATTCCTTTTACGCACCTTTATTTTGTCAATAACGCCAAATCATCCTTATATCGCATATTTTTGTCCCAAGTAGTGATAGAGATAGTCAAATTTGTTCATCATATATCGCAAAAGTTATCCAAATTTTATATGTTTAACAAAACAATGAAATTTCTTTAATAAAAATAGTGTCCTATACTTTTGCCACAGACGGTACATTGTTTCTGTCTTTGAGCTAAAGGATAAGGATTAAACACTTTTCGCTAGATTCATTTCTTTGCAAGATATTTTTAGGAAGAAATGAGGAAATATTACTTGTAATAAGATCTGCTTTAAATTCCTTAACATTATCCCGTTATTGTAGACATTATATTGTATTAACGTTCTGTTTATTTAAGGCAAGATATCTAGAACGAACGAAAGAAAGTAAAAACAAGAACAGAATCTCTTCAAATCTAAAGAGTAAAATTTCGCATAGCACGTTTCTCATTTCGTTCTAGTCTCATTTTTCTCGGCGTATCATTGTGTGTTGATGGAAAACCATAACTTTCAATGAAGGTTGATATATATTTCTCCTCGCCGCAGACATAATAAAATGCGTGCGACACGTATATATTACTATTGTGATGAATGTGTTTTCCTTTTCCGCGTTTTACGTCTAAGTGCACGGTACCTACAACGTTGTAAATGGAGACCATTTTAAATTGAAATTTATTCGCATATTTCTCTTAGCATCGATGTGCTCGTTGAATAAAGTTCAAGTTTCTATTGAATTAGAAAAGTATGAAAGCTATATCGGCATAGCAACTTTGATATATGAAACGTACACTACCGTCCATAGAAATTTGCCCGAGAGAGAAAGTTTTACAATACTTTAATTTAATAAGCTTCATTGTATTCAGAGATCATAATCTTAATAAACATCTATCTTAAATACATCTGCAACTCAAATAATGAAAGTATTACGAAGAAAAGAAGTAATTAAGCCCCGGAATATCTAACTAAGCAGGTAAAGATTTTATTGCATCACCTTTCTCTTCTAGGGCTTGTTCCTCCCCGGCTCGAATGTTTACTGCGATTGCCAAACTCCCAACTGTTCAGTTTGAATATTATTGTGATAAGCGGTACAGTAAGTGAACAAAACACTGTTCGAAATGCCTTGTGGTAAATCAATAGGTGTTGCTAAACGATCCAATACAATACCTTTGCATAAAAAGGACAAATCGGAGAGAAAGTAATGCCGCGTCGACAGTAAAATACACCATTCGCCAATATCAACAAACAGGCGACTTAGAGAACCATGACCGTCTAGATGCCTTACGAATAATTTTCTCAGACGATCGTCTACTACGACTATCAAGTAAGCGAAATCGTAGAAAAGCAGCACCAGAAATAGCGAGCGAATTCAATCGTGGACGTCAGCATTCGATTTCAGTTACCACCATAACGCCGACTGGCAGAAGCAAATTTACACGGTCGCATGGCAGTTCGTAAACCATTGCTACGCCAGGTAACCGACTGAAAAGGCTACAGTCGGCACGTGACCATCGCCGCTAGACGGTAGAACAGTGGCAACATATTTTATGGACTGACGAATCAATATTTAAAATGTTTAGTTAAAGCAGAAGAGCGTTTGTCAGATGTTCCGCAAATGAAAGGTTGCTTGCCGAATGCATTGTACCGGCAATAAAGCACAATGGTGGTTCAGTTACAGTTTGGGGTTGCTTTTTTTTTACTTGGGAACAGGAACGCCACATCGAATCGAAGAAATAATACGGAAAAAGTAGTACCGCCCAGCAGGAATGGCTCAATCTCATGCTGCGACTATCCGACGAGAATTTTACTTTTATGCAAGACAACGATCCGAACCAGCCAGAATATGTGACAGTATCTGAATGTGCAACATCAAATAGATATTTTACAAGTTATGACACGAGAATCCAGATTTCGATCCGATTGAATTGCTGTAGGATGAACTTGAAGAGAGAAGAGTTCGAAGTGTCGGTCCTACTTCCAAGAAACAGCTTTGAGTAATCTTCAACAAAAACGAAACAACATCCCACGCGAGAACCTCAAAAAATTAATCGAAAGGATGCCGTGAGTTCTTCGTACTGTAATCAATACAAAAGGTGGATTTTTTTACGAAAAAAAATAAAGAATTTCCTAGAGTTTCTTTGAATTTTGACGTTCGCGTCGTAATTAACCCAACATTTTTTATGTTTATGTTCTATATAATTACACCTTAACATTTTCCGTACTTTTTATTTTATTCCAGATGCCCTGTATACCGCAGTAGTGTATGTATTAAGCAAAAAATTAGACTTTACCAGGTACAATGATGGTTCTTCTACAGATTCGTTAACTCAGTTCCAAGATAGTTTCAACTAATACGTCACTACACAATTATTACACGATTATTTTCGACGAACATCATTTTCCGAAAAGAATATGGAGACCGACGTAATATTGTAGATGTTTACTCTAACAAATTCAGATTGTTACTACTTGTGTCGTGGGCAAGTATTTAGCAGCAATTATTGATTATCTATTTTCGTACTCCATTTTTTTTTCCTACGACTACACATTTTACGCCCATCAACCAAAACCTGAATGTCAGCTTGTATCTTCGACTCCAATTGGGGTAGTCATGGTCTATATATGTACGCCTGTTGTTATTTCTTCGGAAAAAGAGTTTGAAATACCTTTGCAAAAACATCGAGAACGAGACACCCACTATACATTCATTTTCTAAATAGACGTCCAATTTCACGCACCTTACACCTCAACAGCGTCTTGAGGCAGTTCCATGTTATAATGGTGTGTTATTTATAGTGTACTACTAATAAGGGGTTTCTTGAAAGTAGATATCATTTTAGAGTTAAGAGCACATTTAATTTTGAAAAAGTACAGATATCGTGCTTTATGGTAAATGGTCGACCTTTCGGCGAAGTTTTCAGACATTTCTAACTACATATTAGGAATAACAGCTCAACTGTTGTCTTTTAATTCTTGAATAGTCATTTCTTACCTAATAGACCAATTTTTCGCCAGATGCGTAGTTTGTAGCGCCATCTTGTTGGAAGTAAAGGCTCCCGAAGTCCACAGTTTCCAATTCTAAGAAATACCACCATAAACTGCACCAAAGTGTCGCTCTATCATCTTTCTTGGATTTTCTGAGTATCAAACGCGGTAGTTTTGTTTGATATCGTACCCGTTTATATGTAAATGGGCTTACAATAATTTTATTGTAAAAGTCATCTTCAGTTGCTTGCCATTTACAATATCCCATTTGAAAACGCACAAAGTTTTATGTGGTCTGCCGATTTCAACTCTTGCGTCAGTCGCATTTTATATAGGTCGAAATAAAAACCAGGTTGTGAAATTTAGATAGAGACTACTGTTTGAAATGTGCAATTGTTAAGAACGCCTTGGTACCGTAATCTCGACTAATCTAGCAGCACGCCCTGGTTTCTTTCGCCTTATAGCAGTAATTTTTATAGTGATTTTTAACTGTATCTGTGCCTTGCGCGAGTGTGTGTTGATCCATTTTCCCAGACTTCCTTCATTTTAACTGTCATTTGTTAAATAAAGATGTTCAAAGTTTTACCATTCAGAAATGCCTTGACGATTAAAATGACGGTTTTTAGAAGACGTTATTTTAGAATTCACTTTGCAGTTATATTAACTATATTACTAATTATAGTAAAATTCAGTAAACCACAACTACGACTCTTTGATAATAATTTTATACAGACCGTTTAGGGAGTATTTTGTTTAAAAGTGTTTGTGTCATGTTACAACTAGCTAATTGAGAAAATTATAACGGTCCTACATCAAGAGTGTTTAGAAATGAAATACTTTGGTCACGAAGTATACAAATTTACATCTACTTCTAGTTAGTCATATCCCGCTTATATGTATTTACGTATATATAAGTTTTTAAACTTCTATCAACCAAAATTTCTTTTTCATTGTCCCAAATTATGAAAATTTCATTGCAAGAACAGTGTTTTACTTCTTCATTGTTTTTCCTGGGTGGCTTATGTATTATTTAATTGAATAATTGCGAATATGGGCGTGGATGCGCATTTTTTGATTTTAAAAACAAAAAGTAGTTTGCAAATTATGAAATTTTGGAAGCAAATGCAATTCTACTTTCTATATTTTTACGGTACCGTTTTTGTTTCTATGTATCGACAGGTTACAGTTCAGTACCAGAATTTATTGAATGTTTCACTTCCAAAATAACGTTAATTATTTTAATACATTCAAGTAAAGTTTTCATTTTACCAACAGTAAGCTTTTTTAAAAACTTGAAATTGATTAAACGTAATCACAAATAAATTTGTTAGTTACAAGATAATACATATAATAGTTGAATTAGCAAGAACAAAAGAGAATATCATCAAAACCAATATAATCTCATATGTTTTAGTTTTTCCCAATACCTCCTTGAATATTGCAAACATCTAATAATTGAATACTTACATGAAGTGTGATACATTTTAAGGGCAGTGTAATATACCTTATTAAATAGTAATGATTGCAGGCAAAAATAAAATTGTATCAAATTAAGCATACATAATATGAGTTTTTGTTGTATAATTGGTAAATTATTTTATTCTTTCTAAGATACTATTTTATAACTTAAGCAAAGCATTTCAAATATTATTTAAATGAGATTAGAACTCTTCACTTAACTAAATTCTTATTTAACCTATTAGAAAGTTATGTATGTAATACTTTGTGATTCGTGTTCGATCTAAATTACGAAGTAGTTTCATGTAAAGAATAGACAGTGCACCGTTAAAACGTGAGGGAAAACCTCTTTAAACCCCCTGATCCCAGTGAAAGCCCCGCCACTCAACTAAAATCATGGCGACGTATTGACTCGCCACTTTAACGGTGAATATGCAAAAAGGCCAAAGCCGACGCGAGACCTTTTTAAGTATACCACTAAACGTCAAACGACGTGGTCTGAAGAATAATCTCTACGTGAAAATTTTTCAACAAGTATTATAGAAGTCTTCATAGGTGATGTGGAATTCGTGTACCTTTCACGCATTGGCTATCTAAAGGAGATAATCTAAAAGGAAAATAGATTTTAAAGTTTAAAGGTGCTAAAATAATATTCAGAATTATTTTTGAGCAGGGTGAGAGAAGCTATACAACTCCAATATTAACAAATTATCTTACATAATTTTTCCAAAGAAAATTACAACCATTCGTCATTCTCATCTCCATTTATAAAAATTAGGAATGTTTATCGAAGGTCATAAGCATAAGACCAAAGACAACATATCAGTAATGCGCCAAACAAATAGGTTTGGGGTAGCGAAAAATATTCCGCTTCGATTCCGAATGACATTACTAGATTTATACCTAACTTCAGCATCTCATTCTTCTGAATACGGGTCATTACCGCCGTTGACCGCCGAGAAAAATGGAAGAAAAGTGACCATGAAATATAAGAATTTGATGTGGGTAGATCCGTTGTTCAGTCGATTTGTGTCTTGAGATAGACTATTTTTAACACATAAATTTGCCTGAAAAGTGACGCTTACGATGGGAATTAAAAGAGGCATGGAGATGTAATAATTTATTTGCATCATCAGATACTGTCATAGATTCAAGCAAAAAATAGTTATCACTGAGATTTAATAACTTATTAATTTGAACGAATACTGAAGGTCTTTACATTTCCTCTGCGTTAAACTTAAATCAACCGAATAGAATGGAAAAGCACATATTGGCTCACTGCATACAGTTAAACCCTCTGTTTAGAAGTCTTTCTGTAGACAAAAAACTGGAGCTCCAACGAATACTACAGCAGCGTTTCATTTTATTGAATTCACGAAATATGTGGTGTTAAACACTAAAAGAAAGTTAGAGTCTTTCACTGTCTAATACTATCAAGTTGCTACAGTTTATAATAATAATAACTATGTATAACTACAACAATTATTATTTAAATGCAAAGAATCTGTTAACATGTCTCAATGAATGTACCATAGGCGTTCTTACTAAAACGTTCATTCTGGTTATAAGGCGAGTGTTTGATACCAATCGGGGAACCAATCTTTCCAAGAAGATAAAGGGAGTGGAATTTGCCATTAAACACATTTCTCATGAATAAAACACTGGTTCGTTCTCGTCTCGTATACAAAGCGTCAACATTGTGTCTGTTCAAAATATGCTCGTATTCGAGTGTTATGATCTGAGTAACTTTTATAGAGTCTAAAACACATATTTTAAGACTTTTCGTTAAATACACTGAGTTATATTAACATGTACTGAATATATAGGATATCATATGGAAGATCCGTATTCTGGCTCTGTGTGCTAACTATGTACGCAAAGTACATGTTATTTAAATCCTGATAAATTCTCACTCAATGTAATACAATAATTTAGCAGCTGCCCAACTCACGCCCAAAATCTTTTGCGAAATTGAACTTCGAAATTGCACCGACATTTGTGACTATTTCCTTCTGGGTAAATAAGTACCAACTAATGTAACATCATAAATTTATTGAACTTGTTCTTATAGCGTAGCTCACAAAAGGACAGTTCTTAACATTCAGACATGACTTACTGTCGGTACACAAGTTGTAAATTAAATACAGGTTAGCTTCAAGAACATAACAATCAGTCAATTCATTTATCTTGTAGTTTGTTTTAAGATCATACACGTTCGCTAGTACAGGGCAATACAAAGAAACAATTAGATCATTTATGAATGGGCCGGAGCCAAAAATTGCAAAATAGGTTTCGATTTTTATCCATTACATTACATATAATTTTCTCTAATGTTCAAATATGAATCCATAAAGGCTAAGAGAGATTGAGCAAATCTGAATCACGATAACTTCTCTTCAAAGACACGACTGAAGTCTATATTACATCTAATTGTAAACCTTCATCCAATGTCTTAGCTATTTCTTAAGATCTAGTACATAAGTTAGTAATTGTCGAACGATTAGCGGTAAAACCATGTTGGCAAGGAGTCGCAAATCGATTAAATTTATAAAATAAGATCTGGTAAACAACAGCTCGTAGACCTCGACAAAATTGGAAATGATTGCTACATAATTGCTTACATTTGTTTTATCACATTTATTGAAAACTGGGCAAATCCTAGCAATATGCCAGAAACATAGAATCAAAAATTAATTAAATACCTTCTCTAAAGGAAAAGATACGAACGCAGTCCTTGACCATAGTAAAAGATTTACTGTCATTACTTGATTTTATTCTTCTAATATGACGTACCGTAATTATCTGTGGATAGCTAATTGGAAGAAGATTAAAATTGCAATCGGAGGCATCGAATTAGCATTGGCAACTAAATAGACTGTGGTTCTGTAAACTTCTGAAGGTTAACATGGAATTCACTAGGAATTCTAGAAGAGCGCAGACTTCTAACATTCTGCTAGTACGCAGAGATCGAAAATGTTGATTCCCTGTGAAGAAAAACTAGTTTTTCGTATTGACTATTCCTATAGACTATAGATCATTCTTGATGTTATTTTCACTATTAAATCTACAGTTAATTAGTTTTTCTTAACACTTCATGTAATCGGGACTGAAACGGCGTACGATTCGGTAATACACGTACCATGGAAAATTGAACATATTTATTTAGTGTCTGTATTCTCTCAACACATTCTTGACAATATCTACATTGAGAAAACAAGCTTTAGGACGCTTTGCATTTTGACTAAAAGGATCGAGTTTGCCCAATCTAAAATGTTTGAAGTCACCAATTTCTACATCGAAATATCATAAAACTTTCCCTTTGCTTGTATGTGTGTATAAGAAGACGAAACATTGCTTTATAATAACAAGTGTTATTCCCAGCAGATTCCGCATGTCGTACACCAAAAGTTGTTGATCCTGATTACCTCACGTTAAAATGTCATACTGTTGTCCTACAGTACTATAACTGATTGTCTATTCCAGAACATTTGGAATAATTGCTGGAAGAGACGCCTTGTGTGAAGACACATGTGTACAAAAAAGTTAAATTGGAAAATAAAATAAAGGATGCCAGGATGCAATTTTCATTAACTATTCATTTTATATACATCTTCTTACAAAAAAAACATTAAATGTAAATATAAGTTACTTTCTAAAGAAAGCGCAAAAGGAAATTCATACTATCACCTTTAAAAGTGCAAGTACGTACACGAATTCCAATTAAAAGGAAATCCCACCCCTTTTGATTTCCTATTCATCGTACAGTGCACGTGGAGCACGATGGATGTTTGGTCTTCACAGCGTAAACCCCTTGACACGTCCCCTCCCTCCGCCCCGAGCAAAGGAACGACGCTGAAAGTAGTATCACCGACAACGTGACACCCTCCATGTGATTGGCCTTATATTATCGATCGTCGCGTCGGCTGTATGAGGGGAACGCAACCCTTAACTTCATTTATTCTTAGCAGTCGGTAAATTTCATATTCATTGAAAGTAAAACCTCTTCTTTTCGAAGGAAGCAAAAATAGGGACGCGCGTGGTCGTGCACGTGAGAATTTCTCTGATGATAGCTTTGTTCAATTTTCCGTCTGCGGGTTTTCCTTTTCCGTGGAAGAGAAAAAAGAAAACGAAAGCTCCAACGGTCTTATTTTTCGAATTGAATTGGTTCGGATGAAGCCATAAGAGGGCGAATAAATGTATTGAATGGAAATAAAATGAACATTTGAATAATACATTCGGCAAAAAAAATAAGCTCACCACATAATATAATGTCCTCAATAGACGGAAATATATAATTTTGACATAGGTAGAATATAAATTTTGCTAAAGCAGTACCCCCTATTCAATTCCCATATATTTTGCATCTGAAAGCAGTTTATTGCTTTTACATTTCAAGAGTGAATTGAAAATATCATGCAAGTATCTGCAAGCATATTATATGGTTCTGATCGCCTTTTTTAAGTCTACTTCTTGAACAATACTAACTTATATAGAGCAATATATATGTACATATAGTGGTGGAAAATCTCAGGCTCTTTAATTTTTTAAATGGGTTCTTTGATTTAAAATTTTGATCAATTTGTTTTTAAATTAAGTGATAATGTTTTCTAATTAAAATAAGTAAATGTAAAGCTGAAAACATAAATATATTGACAAATTAATAAATATATACCGCTTTTTTCCAAAACAAAAATTACATAAAACCTAAAGCAATCCCTGCCTAGCTAATATTTAAATATTCAAATTAATATGCGAAACAAAATGAGAGCAGTACATACAGATAATTTTGAAGAACTTAGGAAGATTCGACGTGTTTAATCTATGAAATATTTATAGTGTCAGTTGATACATTTACGAACGGATATAAACGAAGATGTGTAAAATTATAGAGATATATGAGAAAATAACTAATTATTCTCAGGAGATGACAACATGTGTGACTTTGACACGATGTTCTTTGGTTCTTGTTTTTTATATCCATAGCAATACATTTGTTTACCTATATGGCCACACAGTACACACATACTTGATATGAGTGAGATTATAAAGGTGAATGCTGCCAGTCGTGCCATCCTTCTGTTGTACGAGAAATTTTGAAGATTATAAGTATAATTTTGTAATGATGCATATTTATACAATGTGATTGAAATGTATGAGTACAGTATATTAATCGTCTTTTATTTATATAAAAAATAGCTTTACGAAATGCGATATATATAATAAACGATAGTAAAGTTCACGTCTCCTTTGCAAGTGTTGTTGAAGGGACATTTTTTTTAAAAAGAAAATTGTGAATAATAAGTAAATAAAGAATACCCAAAGTAGATATCTGTAAAACTTTAGAAAGAAACCTGTACAGATTGAATATCTGTGCTTAAAATTCATAAAGAGGGAGTACTAACGGTAATTTGCCTCCAACTTATAACATCAACCCTAATAAAAAATAACGGCGTGCACCAAACAGTGACGAGAAAATATCTGGAAAAGGCAAGTTAGTAAAATTTGGAGAAATTTATTGATAATCAATAGACAATATTTTATATCATTACAAAACATACCTAAAGATAATATATGCAGCTAGTATTATTGTAGCCCATTATATTTTATGTAACATTTAATTCATTGAAGCTACATAATTAGTAACAGTTACTCTAGCTAAACTCTTAGTGCTCATTCATTTCAGCTAGTTCAGTGAACTGGTCTTCTTGAAATATTGTGAAAGCCAATGTTTAGTTCCCTGGATTCATTTTTAGCTAACAAAATAATTAACTGTAGTATTACTTAGAATATTATTAGTATTTCAGCCTGTCAATTGGTATCATTAATCTACATTTACACAGAATGTTCTACTTTCGATATTCATAGGTATCCCGGATACCATAACGGATAAAAATCTAACAAGAACATATCTTGGTTACTACGATAAATGACACAGCTGTAGAGAGTGATATTCCGATTTTAGCTGTTCGTTTTTTATGTAATAGTTATAAAGAGACTTAAGATTATGAAAATACACTTTTCTCTGTAAAATTCATTGGCGCAATCAAATTTTTGTTCTAAACCATAATAACGAACCTACAATTTAGTAGTTATCTCTATTCAAATGGAATATTCTGCATTATTACTATATTTTTAAGCAACTTCTGCCCTCTCAATTTTATTTATTTCGAAATAATGTAGTTACTAATAACTAAGGTGAAATTTAGTTTTTAACAAAAAACTAATGTCAAGGCCAGAAAAAAAACAAAAAACAAATGCTTTCATCTGTCAAAATAGTTACAATTATATAACAAAATGAATTGACTTAATAAAATATTCCGTGTTGTATTTGAACTGTAAATAACAACATTCCGGAAATTCCAACTATGTTTCTATTTCATATTCTGGCTATCACTTTAGACTAAAGATCATTTCCAGGCAAACGTTCTCAAGTACAATTAAATACACATATCCTATTGTTTTTATCTTTCAAGTTTTAATTGAAAGCTTTCCATTCATTTAATTGTATTTTTGAAGACATGTGAGAAACCAAAGTGGCACGGTAAATCGACGTGCAAGCCACGCTAGAGGCGAAACCACTTTGGCAGAAGGTTACGGTGACTCGGCGTGTTGACCGCGCTAGAGGAGATAAGGTTCTCGGTGTGTGGTGGTTTACACATCGAGTTAGCGTGCCACATTGGTTTCTCCTATTCTCCCGAAGAAGCCTCCTACGACGGAGGCGAAACGTCGAGATCCCACCTTTGTCTTTTGGTGTCTTCCTTTTTCCTTTTCTTTTTTTTTTCTCTCGTATTGTAAGTTGAATAGGAATCCAGTTTCGACGCTAACTAACTAACATAAATTCCCATAACCTAGACTATTTTGAGGTGTAACATCAGGGGAATATTACATGAAAACTAGAGCAGAGTGAGCTAAATATTATCCATAAGATCTACAACAATATGGTAGTATATTTAGCATTGTGGTAATTTATAAAATGATTGAATTCAAAAACAGCGTTAATTACTAAAACTACAGAACCTCAGCATGCCCCAATAGATACATATCTTAGAAATATTTAGCACCTTATCTACTAAAACCTACATTCATTTTTTACGTAATAGTGAAGCACTAGCGTATCGTTGTTGCCTTTAAATTTTACTATCTGTATGCACGCAAACAATATAACATTAATTCGTTTCCGTCGTTCGAATCCCACGGTATCGGCAAATGAAATCTAACGGCGTGTATAATGGAAATCACCAGTCTTTCTCCCTTTTTTTTTGTCGATTTGTTCCAAACTTAATTCAGAGGCGCGCTTGCGGCCCGTGAGAAATCCGATTGATAAATGAACGTGCAACTGCATCGGAGTGGATTGCGGTCGGATTGCTCCAAACCGATGTATTTACAGCCATTAATGGCGGTCCAAGGATTTAGTAAATGTGCGGTCTCCGCACTACTAACTCCTCAATATCCTTTCTGTATCCTTTACTCACGCGCAGGAGAGATTCGTAATCGTAAACCAAATCGTCGATATCATTATCCTAGTAGACGAAGAGATATTAATTCCGTCGATTATTAAGTACTTCGGCTTTACATTATCTCCACTGTCTATATTTTTGACAGGTACTTTTGTAATCCGTATTATACTGAAATATAGCGAAGAAAACTGAAAGTTAACGTATTATAAGAAACTTTCTTAGGCGATCTAAAGCTGTTTTGGTAGAATATATTGTCTAGTTTGCATTTGCACGGCATTATTTCAACGTCATACACTATTTCAGATGATTTATTTAAATATTGTAATGGTTTGGTATAGTATTAATTCAATTACAAAGCAAGAGTGTTATTTGAAATTCAAAGAATAATGCTAGCGAAATTATGATACCGATAGTATGTAATGTAACAGATGTTAGATAGTTTTTAAGTAATAATAAATATCATTAATGGTATTTAGGGATAATTACTTTATGATCTTGTACTACTAATAGAGGCATATGTATATTTGTAAAAATAAATATCAGAAAGATAGCTAATTACGGTGAAAGGTTATTAGGTAAATGTTCCAGAAGGTGGGCGAAGCTGGATTTTAAGACTATGCATTGTTATACAAATGCTGACACTTGGACTCGTCATAATTATATGGAGTTAATTATTGAATGTCACAAAGTAAGAGTAATTAATTTTCCATTGTCGATTGTGTATTTTCCACTTTTAGAAAAGGATTTTAAAGGTTGAAACTATTTTCCACTTTTAGAAAAGGATTTTATAGATGTATTTTACATTTTGAAAGGCTAATTTTGATGTTCATTTGTGACGACTTATTTCAGAGAATCTAACATGTGCACTGGGCAACCCATTACCAAGGTTGTTTACTGTAATATGTAGTCCTTAAAATAGAAGAACGCATCTCAAAAATACTTCAAATTATTAAAGAACTATAAGGGAAAATTTCTGTTTATAGGTATCATTCTCATTTAGCAAATGAATTTAAATGTATGTAGATATATCACTATAAAGCTGTAATCTATGATTACATTGAAATATTTAATAATTTAGTTTGATATTAAGGTGTCAGCCGAACTTAGAGGAAGCTCAACATTGCATTCTCCATAACAATACAATTATATTAAAATAAGCTATAAGTAACGAAAATGTGCTCAGTGAGGTAAATTTTATGAATACGGTAAAAAGTGGACATCTACTTAAAAAGAACAGAGGCCTCAAAAATTCCACTACAGTACGTTTGTTTTCTATTTTTCAAAATTATCTGGTATTTACCTTAGTTATGCTTGGTTGCAACATAATATAAACACATAATTGATATTGTACCATATAATAGGTCGCATCAATATGCACTTTACACTCAACTCTTTACTTACTTGTATAGGTTTTAATAGATATAGCACTAATAGTATAAATATAGATATAATATTATTTTGTTTTGATGTTTATAAATCCTTCGCAAGCTTATTTAAATTCAAACCGCGGATATTCAGAAAATAACGGTAGTCATAGAAATTTCCTTGATTTTTAAATTTGTATTGTATAATTAATCAATATGCTCATTTGCGCACCATTTGTTTTTTTTTGCTTATTTTGCATAATAGGAATTCAAGCTCTGAGATTATACGATAAAACTTAAAAAAAAAACAATTATTATATTATATAAAATTATTATAAATTTGGAAATCGCAATTTCGGTAACACTAAATTACTTACTTTCTATAAAAAGATCCAGTTTGTGTAAGCCATCACAATACGCGCATACATATTTCATGACTTGTGAGCCACATACTTTGTAATCAAGAAAGACGAGAGGCTTCATGAACATATGTATGTATGTACTTACAAGACGCTACCGTTTATGAAAATTGAAACGAACAATAACCCACTTCCCTGTTTCTTAAATGTACCCTACAAAGCTCTATCTCTAACGTACAGAAGACCATGACGATGACAGTTTATGTTTCTTCGTAGACGAAACAGAAACCAATATGTGATGGTTGACCCTGAGATTGCGGACAAGAATATGAAGCTGTTTATAAACAGCAAGCAAGTAGTTTCAATATTGAGTCATCCATCGATACTGTAAAAACTGCTACTGAATTGTCATGGAGGTTTTAGGATTTGGTCTTTGAAGAAAATAATGCCAACTTGATTCGATGGAAACTCTACAGTAGGAATCTCTGCGATGAAACAGCGACACACACAGGCTAAAGCTGTTCAAGAAGTGTGAATCGGTCATCAATGTTCATGAACTAACGCCCTCTATCTGACTGTCTAGGGCAGCACTGAAAGGATCGGAACTATGGCCCATGAAAGTTCTGTGAAGAGATAAGATGAAACTAATTCTTGCTGTGATACTAAAGTTTCACTTGCGTAAACAATCGGAGAAGACAAGTATAAATAAAATAGACCAGCAGACATCACATAATTGTGGCAATTCATTCAGCCGGAAATTGTCGACCAAGGAAATTTCCTTAGGATGAGATTGATTGGAGATTTGGTTGCAATGTCAAGGAGAAGATTGTAGGGAGCCTTTTTCTATGTATCCAGTACTAACATCAATGCTGGTTGAAAAACAATTTCCTCTAGCGATCATTAGGATCCTGTAGGTAATACTCTTACCTACGTTGAAAACATAAATTTAAGAGCTAGCCCTAAGAGGATCACCGGTAGGGAGAAGATAGTGGATGAATTTTAGCCTAAAATATGTAGCATTTCCCATGTTTCTGTTGTGCGTATAGCAAAATATGGTACAAGTGAGGTATCAAAATCTATTTGACATTTTGAAATACAAGTTTCTTTTTCAATTGTTTTTTAATAATCCATGTTCACAACATATAAGAAATCAATAATGTCTTTAATGGTAAAATCAAACAAATAAGTACCTGGCATAAGAAATGAATTTAATTTGCGTTTCAAAAATATTCAAATATTCAAAAGAAAAAGTAAGCATATCCAGTACAGTGTACGCGAAATATTTTTCTGATAATGTGCAATTCCTTTTCGAACTTTTCAAAAATTGCATAAGCTAGAATCGTAATCACACTATAACTGTTCTTCAGATAATTTAGTGGCCCTTGAAAGTAAAGATAAGCATTTTTTGATTGTTAGTACTAAATTTAGCAATGTTGCCAAATTTAAACCTCTATTTTAATTCTTATCGGTATTCTCGCAGCATCCTGCGAATCTAGAACAGCCTGTTTATTATTGATGGATTATTGTCAGTTCCTAAAATACCTCATCCTCGTAACATAGCAGCTTTTAGTTATTCTTAAACTACTTCATCATCGCTTCAATAAATTTAGCTTCAACTTAACTAAAATTAGTGAAATGCATGCGGACGATAAGTGAACAATTCATCTGTGCCATTAGTCACGTTGATTGATAGACCAAATAAGTTTGGGACGAATATTCCAATTCCCTGATCTTGTTTAGCGAAGGGAAGTGCGCATTATTGGCCTCGAGAGAACCTAGCCACTTCGCAACGAATAAATCCCGTAGATGAAACCGGCCGCACAAATATATGTAGCTTTCAGATTATATTCTATAATTTGTAAATTGATAATCGAAATAACACTTTATAAAGTTGGATACATATGTTGATATGGATATTACAGTTATAAGTACAAACACAGCGTGTCCATGAAATAAAATAATAAAGTATGGAAAGATCTAATTTTATTAGGCTTAAATGCAGAATATTTTGCGAAGATTCTTTCACGGGAGCAAGAAAGAAATGATAAAGTTATTTAAAATAAAAAATTCTTTATTATTCACAGCCGAAATATTCGTGCGTACAGATGAAGTCACGAAAGTGTCATCATTGTTTCGTGGTTTTCAGTGTAAGCATGTTATTCAACACTTAGCATGCCGTTTCAAAGGTAGACAGTGTTATCTTAAAGTTTTTATAACATCGACAGCTGTATTATTGCAGCGTATACAGTCTGCGTGAATGTATGAGAGTTTCGTTCTTGCATCCATAGGCAGCACATATTACAATTTACTACGATTTCTTTAATTCTGACGTTCGTGTCGTAATTGACCCAATTTTGTTTGGATTTTTCATTTTCCTTACTCTTTTATTTTATTTTAAGGCAGCCTGTATAGTTTTCTGTATGTTTTCTTCTCCTTTTAAAACTATATTTCCCAAAGTGGTTTATATTCATCATCATAGATCGATTTTTTCTCACTAGGAGGTGTATGTCAGCCAGAAAAGATTGGGAGTCCTTGAGGCTTAAGTGAGGGTAGATCAAGTCATAGTCAACATTCAAGCACTTCATGAGTTTCATGATACATCCAACGCATATTGTGCGTACACATTACTGATACTAGACATAGAAATACATAACATGTTCAAACTTGTTGAGGAGCAATTCTAGACGAGAGTGTTAGGGATAAACACTTATCATTCGTTTTCTAAATTTATATTAATAAGAGAAGCGATTTCAAAATATATTAAAAACATAAATAGTTACAAAAATAAACCAAAATCACCTTGTTTAAGAGTATTTGAAAAAGAAATGTTTTAAATTATTTTTACAGCATGATAGAATGAGAAGTCATTATCAAAATTGATCCGTAATACGATAACAATTCATCTCGATAAATAGAAATTATAACGCGATATAATGCAGTAGTTTAATTTGATATTTAAATATATAATTCATACAACTTATTTCACGCTTATACGAGTTTAAAATTAATTAGACTTGATCCACAAGAAAGAATATAAAATAATTAATGAACTTTGATTATGATTGGATACAATAACAAGTATGTATTTATAATCATAGCCTGCTGTAATTTTAATTTATTAAATTTTTGTTACACTGTGGTATAATAAAGTACTTTTAAATGTTTTCGATACATAAAATATTAATTAATGGGAAACAATAAATAAATCAATAATAATTCACTCCCAATCTTTTTCCTTGCATTAGGTATTAACTGTACAATAGGTAAATCAAAATTTTAATCGATAAGATATAATTAAAATATTTGAATTTCTTTTATCGCAAATTATTTTAATTTTTCCTCAACAAAATGCTTGTAATTGAAAATCGAAATAGTGTACGATAACTTTAGATTTCAAGTAAAGTAGACTTTTAGATCAAAATACTTCTTGCTCTGTTCTTCTTGCTACTTCTTGTTCAAATACTATTTCAGTTTGGATTACCACACTACTGCTAAGCCAAAAGCTGATTATCATTAACCTGTAACCATTGGTAACCAATGCTTTTACAGAAAAAGAAATCGATCACAAACTCTGTGGAGATCTGATATTACCAAATTAAAGCCAAATATTGAGCAATTGCTATCAAAGCATTAGGTTCATCCCACTCATTAGTGGGATTATTTGTATATTATCTATATATATTCTGAACTTGTTTAGTTTTGTGTAAGAATTTTACTAGGTTCTGATTTGTTTCGTTAAATATCCAAATATCCATTTATGGATATGCGTGATTTCATTAAAGATATAAGAATTTACAATTGTTCACTGTTCAAAATCCTCTTGGTGTTAATATTCAACATTCTGTAGGCAGGTTGGGAATCTCTACTCTACAATCTCTGTATGTATACTGTTGAAATTATAATTCCACATTCACTAAAATATTTACATCCACTACCGTCGACAATGGAGTTATTATGAAAACACGACATGTGTATGAGGTGGGCGACCCAAATTACTATTATTTCATGAAATTATTCTCGATTCTATTACGTATTTTTTTATCAGCTTAACGCTGCCAGAGAATAATTTATGTCGAAAAGATTCCTCTTGTTTACTTATTATTACTCACCTCCTTCAACTGGGTATTATAAGAATATGAATCAAATATACGTTAACAAGTCAGTTTTATAGGAATATAGATCCACCCCAAAGATATTACATCAAATCTCTAAGACATTGTTAATGTAACTCTCTGTGACAGTAAAGTAAGATATACGCATTCTCCAAGAGCACATTGATAAACACTACCCCTGACGGCAGTATAGACTAGCTTAAATTTAAGCAGAAAACTGTTATACTTGCTCTAACATTTTCTACTTATTACATTGTTATATATATATTAACTGTTGCTTAGTGGAACTGTACTTCAAAATTATCCGTTCAGAATTATCTCTTATTGAAATGAACACCTATTTATGGGTAATTTGAAATGGATAAAAACCTATTTACCGCTTATATTATAAAGCTATACCTGTGTGTGAGTAACTTTAAACCTGCAAAATTTTGTAGTGATTGTCCAAGTCAATCATGAATGACGTTTAGAGTTTGCGGTCAACGAATTAACTTACGTAAACAGATCACACATATACGGCATGTCTGTAAATACAGTAAAACGATATCGTCGAGAAACCAACCTGTGCGATAGAATAGTAACAAGACAATCATCAGATCTGTCTTCCAGGAGAAAATGCAATGTGGAGTGATAAATCAAAATTTGGAATCTGATTAAAAACAAAGACCATTCCTAAGGAGATCAACGAAAAAAAAGTGTTACCGATGTGTAACATAACTATAGACACACATGGATTAGGGTCGATTACTGTTTAGACATGTTTCTGATAGAGTAACAATAATGGGAATTATAAAAAATAAGATTATATAGCAATATTAGGATATAATACAATTCCATTTGGACTTCGATTAATCGTAAACAATTTTTGAGTGTATGCATGGTACTAATCCTAAAGAAACTTTATTGTTATGTAAAAACTATGACCAAGCTGTTCCCAAGCCCTGGCCTTAACCTGATGGAGAAGTTGTGCAATTAATTGAATCTTAGAGTCAGAAAAAGTTGTCCTTCGTCAGAAGAAGAATTTTGACAATGTTGTAGCGTGGCGAAGCAATTCATTTTCTTTCTCGAATAAAATAATAAACGTAATTTTATTTATTTGCCTTACTTAATTCCCGAATGGTAGTATATATCAAATACCCATAATTAACAGATCTCAGTAGTTACTGTAACAATAAAAAGCAAACTATCTTGCTTCATTATTATGAAGACAAACAACGTTTAAGTATAAAAATAAGAAACAAAACATTCCTTCCTTGTTTCGCCATATAATCAGCAACAAAAATATATATAGCTGCAGATATGAGTAATTATCCTTCTCGATGAGAGAATATAGGATTTTATAAATAATGCTTTGGCTTGGAGATTTCATGACATAAACTCTCCTTCCCCAACTACTATTAAAGTTTTATTTAAAGAAAAGCAATCAGACTGTTTTTAAAGAAGGAATTAAAAATATATGATGAAGTGTTAAATCTAACAAATTTAGAAGTAGATGATTATGCAAATATACCATCAACAGAGGAAACGCTACTTAATTTGCAAGTTTATGTCCCTAAACTTCTTATCTAGCTTTTCTCAATAAATTCATTTTATTTTAAATCCTTTAAAAATCTGTTTATATTCAAGAAATTCTAAATTTTAAGTGTGATGATTGCTTAACTATTGATTGAAAGGGGCGATTTATATATAGTACCACCTTGAGTGTGAGTGTACCTTCATTTCACAATGTGGGAATTCATGCTGTTTCATAATGCTTGAAGCGAATAGCGATCCTAACTGGTATACAAAATGCTCTCCCTTTTTAAAATTCACCCTTAATCGAATAGCTCTCAATTTAGGTTAAGATGGGACCGCACTATAAATTACGTCCACAGAGGATTATCTGAATGATCCAATTACTATATAATATCCCTGCGACAACGAGGATTTGATTCCCAGTCCAAGCGATTGGTCTACAATTGCAACAAAATATCAGAACAGTATTTCTACTAGCTTTCAATACTCGCTTTGACAAGTAAAATTTTATTTATTTAAAGCTAATGTGTGTTGCATAGAAAACGGGAAACTACACATTTTCTTCGGTCATATAATGCGTTAGTCTTTTTATAAAGCGTTAATGCGTAAAACTTTTTTCTGTTTTTTCTGTAATGCTTCGTGAACGATTTTCTTTTCTAACCATACATGAACGAAAGAAGTAGAGGCCGGAACATCGAGTTTGTGTCCAATATTGATTCGGAAGGCAGAGTGTGTCACATTGTCTCCTTGCTAAAATGTAGCAATACCATAGGTATGTCAGGCACGTTTTTCTTTAGAATTTCCAATATAAGGCTGCCTACTCCGGCCTATAAAATTCCAAAGAACTGCTAACGTCGATAGAACCGTTAATGTATCGACGTTAATGGCCTCAGGATCTTCGAGCCTAAAAGTATGGAAAAAGCGCAGTCGTTAAATGAAATCGATAGTAAAACTTGATGAATTCGTGCTTTCGCCTTTTTTCTCGAAGCTCGATGTTTAAGAAACATTCCATCATTTCCATTGTTGACTTTCACTAAATTTAGAATCTTGGAAGAAAGAATAACTACGGATGAAATAACACGCAAAGCAAGGATTAGAAAATCTTCACTTTAACATTATTTTTTTCAAGTTTACCCAAATTATAAAATTATAAAGTATTAATAATGACTCCCCCTCTTGACATTTTCTAGCTAACCGAAGATAGAAAAGGGACTAAACTATCCAATTTGTGAGAAAGGACTATAATAGTAAAAAATAAAAAAAAAAACAACAATAATATTTCATTTTCAAAAATAAGGTTTTTAAACGATACTTTGGAAAAAGTTAAACCATTGGATAAAAGCATTGCTACTAAAAAAATGCAGCGATTGAATGCTGCTGAACGTCATTTTATTTTTACGTGACTAACGATTGACTGTTTGTCTTATCGTTTTCAGACACAAATATCTCGGTACATAAAACACAAATTAATCATTTACTCGAAAACACACGCGTATAATGTCCTAGTTTACATTTTCAAGTAATTTGAAGTTTTAAATTCGGTGTCATGTCCGGATTTCACCAAACGCTCTGTCGTACTAAATAACTTTGCTGTATCAAAACGAAAGTGTTTTATAGTTCGTTCAAACCTGATCTTAGTCGTCCTCCTTACTTGTCTAATATGAATCCTATCACAAATAATTACATACAATTTGATAAGTTCTCTTTAGGGCTACATATGAAGTTTAGTTAGGTGTTACGTGATACGAAAGACACGTTCATATTTTATTGCCAGAAAATTCTACTTAATCCTTTAGCTACTGAATGGAAAGGTAATTTTATAAATTTCTTATTACTGCGTCTATTGGACTCAAAGTCGGAATTTCCTATATATTTTTCATATGCACTTTATGTAAGAATAGGTGTTCCTACTTAACGAAAACAAGCCTATTCGCAATTGTATTAATAACTATAATGCGTCCATTTGCTTCTTTTCTATAATGGATGTTTACGTACAGTTTACTGGCAACATTTATTACTAAAGTATCTAGGAATGAAACACGAAACTCTTCTTCTATTGTAAACTTGATAGTAATAAATTTAAAATAAAGTTCCTCTAGGAAATCTAGGATATTTCCTTGAGCCGTATGAAACACAATGGAAATGTTATCTACCTACCTCAGCCAAATTCTCGAGATCTATTTGGTAATTTGCTTCATGACGATTTCAAATTTGCTCACGAATAGATTCGCAACGAGAGGAGACATTAGATTTCCGATATTTTGCACTTGTTCAAACTATTTTTCGCCATTTTAAAGTCACTTTGAGACATATAGTAGTTGGTTAATTTTTATATCATTCACTTTGTTTAGTTGTGTTTAGTAGATATTTCACAGTTGTTGGAACTGGTGCGATAGGGAAAAGTGAACAGACGTCAAACAATACTAGGATTTCCTTTTCTACCAGTTGAGTGTTCTTAATTTTATTCACGAATTCTTAGGAATTTACTGCAGTTAGACTAGCTACTTTGTGGAATAAATTCTGTTTTGGACATTGTGTACCCTGGGGAATCTATAGAGGAAACTATTGGTCTCGTGAGATTACTTAACTTAATTTAAATTTAAAACTAAATTTTAGATAGACAGTACATTTTTAAAATAGTGCAATTTGAAGTTAATACCCTTCAAAATAATTTTAATTAAATTGGGGCAGTCTTTATCGAAAGCAGGCGATTTTCTTAATAATTTAACATCAATCTCCTACTCAACTTTAAACATTTTAAAGATATTTTCATTTTACATTTTTTTTCTGTCAAAGTCTTGACAACACCTGAAGTTTGTAATGTTTCTAGAAACGCAATTAATTCTTCGAGGGATACCTTGATTAGAAGACCAACGAAACGAGATTTAAAGAAGGCACAAGGCACATTCGTTTTAATAAACAGGGTTATCTAGAGCATGGTAGAAACCGGACATAACATCGAACTAAATAACATCTGAATGAAAATTCTTTTAGCAAATAAAATACATACGCATCTGAGTAGTGCAAAATTTGGGCTCTTTCCCTTTCTGTTTTTTTTTCTAAAGTATGTAGGTTTATTTGACTGCTTCCTGTAACCTACTAAATAGTTCCTAATAGGTTGCAAAAAATAGATAATTTAAGAAATTTTAAAGCGTGCGCAAGAAACATTGTATGCGGTTGTTATTATTACATTTTATTTGATAATTCGGAATAGAGGACTAATTCGTGTGGTATAGGAATGTTTATGTCTACCTACATCCCACAAATGTAGAAATTGTTTTCACTTATGTACAATTAGAATAATGCTTACCCAAAAACTTTGTTACCTTAAACACATTGTGAAAGAACGACATTCCTTATCATTCTTCTAGCAGGCTATAATACCATAACTACCTAGAAATTACGAAGTTCCTAAACAAAGATTTTAGGGTCAACAGCCGATTTCACACCGTTGGATCCTTACTGGACATTATTGACAAACAATATCCACAAAAAATGTCGAAAGTTTGTCTAGCTGAAAAAGGAGATTCAATATAATTTAAACAATATTTCTGGTATGCGTAATACTACGTAAAACATTTCAACGGATATTTTCTGTTTATCGCTTTGAGCTAAAGAACCGAAATCCTACTAATTCACCAATTTAATGGAGTTCCTCCTTGCAACAAAAGCAATGTTAACGGTAGTGGAAAACATTAAGCGTGGTGTACAATTGCTTTTGTAAAAGCAACAAAGGTATTAAAAGCGCCAGTTTTCATTAAAGAAGTTGCATCATATTTCAATATTTTCTTATTTTGACTCCCAATATATAAACAATGATGAGAAAATCTATTAAAGCAAAACAGAAACCGTCACGTTAACATCCTCGACGTCTTTGATGATTCAACCGTGACTAATTCTAAAAAGTCGAAGCATTAATAGCGCTTAACCGTCCTAATAGCACGATGAAAAAGTACATCCATTATCCTCTGCGAAAATTCAAGCGCGCGCAACTGAAAGAGAGCAAGATATAAATCTCGTAACAAAAAAGAAAGAATTATAATGGTAGATGTATTTTAAAATTTCCCCGTCGTTGCGCTCCCTCAGGCCTTTTCCATCGCGGACTAGAAGAGTTAATATCTCACGGCTTGTTTAAATCCTCCTCAGCCCCCAACCCTCGCCATCAACTGAATCCAGATTATCGCGCTCTTCCTTGAATCATTTATACTTTACAACGTCCGAGGAGTACAGTTGGTCTCTTCCTTTTTCCCATCTCCCGTAAAGGACTACTCTGCTTCCGAGTATCTTGCAATAGTCCACGGACCGTCTTTTTATTTATCTGCTTCTCTTACTTTTAGTTCTTATCTTCGCGTATTTTCTTTGTGATAGATGAAATGGCTTCGTGAACAAAACGCAAGAATTGTCGCTTTCATTCGTAAAACGGTTTGTATTCCGTTGAAAAGAAGCAAACTGCTGAAATGCAGACGACACAAAAATAATCAGATAAGAGACCCAAGATAGCCAATGCTGATGGAAGGATATTTTATCGCCTTTTTACAGTTGTAAATGCTTGATAAGAATGGTAGGAAAGTTCTTCTTTATTTCAAAGATAAGTAATAAACGATCTAAAGCATCTATTTCCGACACTTTTTTGTGTATGGTAGAAGCAATAGAAAAAGAAAAACGAATAAACTTGTACCTTTAAACTAGACAATTTTCCATACGCAGTTCGCACAACATTATAAACATGAATTTCAACGAGAATCTAATGGTTTTCAGTGCAATAGATGTACTTATATAAGCTAAATATATGAGTCCAGTCATTACTTAGGATCTCTTCCCTTGCAATAATAAACCTTATACTTCTGTGTTCTCAAAAGAACTATAAAAATTAGCTTTTGTAAAATGTATTGTTATGATCCTCTTAATAGTGTAACTATATATATATATGCACTCAAAGCATTTGAACTTCACATATATTTGTTTAGGTTTCTATTTTGATACCTTACACACAAATTTACTGCAAACATTTGTTTCTTTTTCTGTCAAAATACTGATGTCGTTGTTGGACTGCATTCTTTCGTGCAAAATCATCGATAATATGATTGCACCTACCCCTATTAGTACGTAGAATAACTTTCAAGGGAGTGCTTTTACTAAGATATTACAAAATTTCAATACATATCAATAAAATTCCGCGTACACTTGTAGTAACCGTATGCTCTTAATTGTAACCAACTATATTTTCACGTTGAACTACAAAATGCACTTCCGTCTGCCTCCACCACTCCCCATGCAACCCTTCCTTCTAATATGCTGAGTCTATATTTTTACCTACTGTAAAGTGTCCTTCTCAAAACAAGAAGGATATACAAAATAATGACCAAGTTTAATGAATAAATGTTTAGTTTTATCAAAATACAGCGTTTGGGAATTTATTTTGTAAAAATCATGTCTTGTAAATATTTTTCGTTATTTTGCAACACGAAATTTTTTTTTTATTTAAAGCACATGGTACTGTTTATATTTCATTCACTGTTTTTCATTGTTAAAGAGATGTTTTGTAACTTTCTTGCAACAGTCACTATTGTAATTTGTATGAATAGTTTGCAAATCCGTTTCAACTTGAGCTCTTTGAAATTTTATTCAACCTTCTTTGATGGTTCAACTGTGTAACGACTATTTTGTGAAAATTTTTGGAATGATAAGGAGTCGCTTGTAATCACGTACTTTAGCGTACAAGAATTAGTTGATCGGGTTGCCGAATACCAGGACAACGTTTGTGAAACATTACTGCTGGCTTTGGTGTCAATTAAAATTTCTCTGAAGTGCTTCGGGAACACTATGAATACCTTCGCTGGTACAGTTTACCAACTCTTAACTAATTAATAAAAATAAAGTGTTACCGAGATTCCAGTGTACATAGTATAATATTGGGAATAGAATTTGTTTACATCTTCAATGGTATATTGCAAGTCCTCAACATACAAATTAAGTCTGATTGCAGGTCTGTGATCGCAATTTTTATATTTGCGTTTTTATCTGTCAGATGCCTGTCCCAAACTGTTTCAAACTAGTCATGACTATTTTCCTAAGAGTCTTACATACACAAGCTTTTAATTTGAACGACAACTTCTACTGCAACAACTATTATTGCTATAGTTGCACATACTTGAACCAACAACAAGTGCGTGTACACTAACATCCAACTTTTAATTGTTATACAATTTTCCACTTACCTTTGCTGTCTTATTATGATCATTTTTGAATATGATCGCGAATCGTTGAGTGATTATACCGATTCAAATCGTCTTTTTGATACTATTACTCCATATACTTTGTAATTGAGGATATAAGTCTGAAGGAATAGCAGCTACTGATTTTGCCAGAAGTTACAAACACTACAGTTTACCGAATACTACATTAGGATCTTGAAACAAAGATTAACATACAGTAAGTTCCGCAAACGCATTAGTTATTCCAAATGCATATTCGGATAATAATATGTAAACAATTCTTAACGTTTTATGGAAGTGGACTTGATTGAATTATTAACCGACTTACAGCTGGATAAACGAAGGTTCATGATTATAAAACTGAATCCAAGGAAAACTCAATATAGTAGAATGTCAAGAGATTCGTTCATTTCAAGAAATTTAATTACCCCTTCCGAAGCAAGTAATTGCAATTATATTTTAGGACTATCAGGACATCTTGTTAATAAATAATAGAAAGAAAGATAATACACGGTACAGTAAAGTAAAAACATGTGAGATAAAGAATTCTGTTACACCATGACAATACACTAGCGCACAAATTGAAATGGAATTACAGAGGCGAATGAGATCGAAACAAGAAAATAATTTTGCAATTGAAACTAAGCGTCACCCACATTTAAAACGAAGGAAACTATGTTAAGAAACAAGTTTTTGTTGGCCTAGCCTTTTATTATATCAGAAAATAACTTTAATCATCATATGCAATTCGATTAAATAATGGAGAAGGCCGTTCAATGCCCAAACATAAGACTTAGAAATTTATTCTATTCTACTTAAACGTAAAATTAACCAATTAATGTTAACCTGGTTTCGTAATTAGCACCTTAAATATATAATAAATTTTAGTTTCAAATTACTAAAACTCGACGAAAGAGAAATTAAACCGAGCCAATTTTAATTAAGTTTGAACCCAATTTTTGCGAAAGTCCTTTCCCCGTAAGCGATCAACATCGCCATGGGACGTACATTAACCAAAACGAATTTAAACATTTCGAAAAGTTTCGAACCCGATTTTATTGAAATAACCCGGACCGCAAAATGACGCGCATACTATTACTCACAGGGGGCACCCCACAGCGTCCGTTAATAATTAACGGTTTCGAAATTAAAATCGAGAACATTTTCAGGTGCTCTAAGTATCAACCCTTTTTTAATTAGAAGGGTCCATGTTCGTATTCGTCCGTCCATTTCCAACAGAACCGTTTCCGTTTTCCCCTTGTTCGCATATTCACCAATCTCCCTTTCGTGCCTCTCTCCTTTACATTTTATTCTACCGGACTGATTTATACATTCAGCGACTCCGATCTAATATTTAATGCATTTTGGGACCAGACCCGCTGACCAGAGATTATTTCTAGATTGGCGCGGTTAGTTTCTGTATTGTACCATAGTCATTGGCCTGTGCTGACGCTGTTCGTAGGGAAAGCGAATTAGGCAAAATATTACGACCAATTCTTGCCCTCGAAGAACCGCTAAACCCCCTCCCCCTTTATTGCTGTATTGTTCGGTTCCCAGTGCATGTATCTGCATGTATTTTAGATATCCCTTGACAAGACAAGCTTCCTGCAAACCGACTTGTTTTATGATAGAGTGATGTGGTGAAGGATTTTTTGGAATAAATTAGATGAAGAATAGCATCGAATTAAGAGCATAAAAAGCTAATTGCTACTAAGAGACAGAAGTGTTATCGAATTCCCATGTATTTTAAAAGTGAAAATGATTTATAAATGAATCGACGTCAATACAAAATAACGCAAAAGAAACAGGAGACAGCAGAGAAGAAATAACATTCACCAAGACTCTCATTTAAGGAATGCTAACAAACATTAAAAGTGTTTATATATAGAACAACTGTATTTTCACCATCCATTTCGCTAGAGATATAAATTCCACAAACTACTATGAAGCTTCCGTTTGTTATTTGTTCCTACAAGGTCCTCATGGTCTAAATAATAACTAGACTTATTTGGGCTACTTCCATCATTTGTTGAACTTTTATAGGCCGACGTTTCGGCAGTTGGTCTACTGCCGTCTTTAGGGTAGTCCTGAGAAGCGAGATATTTGTCTGACGTATTTGTCTTGCCTATTTTTATTAGTGAAAATCAGACAAAAATCATCGAATGTATGATTAATCTGGCAAGCAACAGCACTTCTCAGGGCTACCCTGAACGCAGCAATAAACGATCTACTGAAACGTCGGACTTGGACTATATAAGTTCAACAAACGATGGAAATAGCACAAACAATAACCCTAGTTATTACGAGAATCCATCGTCAAGAATATCACGTCTAGAAATGGTCTAGATCATATGTAGGAAACTACCGGTCCGCTGTAAGATTTGATCCGGCCCGCGAGGCATTTTGAAAAACCCAATTAAAAAAATAATATTACACTACTTACTCATACTCACTCCAAATGAGGAAGATCGAGTGATATGGTGTTTGTCGAGGCTCGCGAACGTATTTGCACACTAAAGTTTGACCTACAACATGTCAAAGGTTGCCAAGTATGGGCAAGATAGATAGTTAAGACGTAAGCCCGGTAAGCGAGAATGTGTAAGTTCAAAGCCTACCAAGACCGACATTTTTTCGAAAAAATTTTAAGTTACAAGAAAATTAGAATATATCAATAAGTGTATTCGATCACAGTTATTCTAATCGATGTCAAAGCTACAGGCCGATTTTTAGGTTGTTTTATCAATATAAAAACAAAAACGATCTCATAACACTATAAAATAAACCATGATTCACATAACTAAATACAGGTTCCTTTACAAATTCATTGCATTGGGTAAAAACTCCGCCGTCACATGGAGAGTCAGGCGGAAGGATTGCCATAGCGCGTAATAAACTTTTCTTCCTAATAGAATCGTATTGTTATCGGTCTGACCAATAGAAATTTGTATAATGGTTTTGACGGTCTAGACTTTTCCATTTGCATAAAAAACAGTTGTTTGATATAGACTCCGTCATAAATTAATTACCTTGAAATCGTGACAAACTCTCCAATTATGTTGTACATACGAGGATGGATCTCTGTGCTGTACCCCTAACCTCCTTACAGCAAAAGTGCAGTGACATTATAGTTTTTATTTTTTGACATAGTCACTTCTACACTAATGCACTTGGGCTATCGATGCCGCAACATCTCAACAGCCTCCTGAAAAAAATTTTGTCCGACCTCTGCAAACCTCCTCTCTACAGCTTACGTCACTTCATAATTACTGGAAAATTTTGCCCTCCATAAGATTTCTTTTAATTTGGGGAACAACCTGTAATCACTAGGGGTCAGATCTGGCGAATATGGCGGGTGCTCCACTAACTCAAAGCCTGCTTAGTGGACAGCAGCCATAGAAATACCAGATGTATAGCTGGGTGTATTATCCTGACGGAATAGCACACGCTTTAGCTTTTAGCGGCGTTTCTCTTTAACAGCGTCTCGCAATTTAGAAATCGATTGTGCGTAGTAGGCCCCTGTAATGATCTGTCTCTTTTGCAAATAGTCAGTCAGGATGATTCCTCGAGCATCCCAGTACAAAGATAGCAAAACCTTTCCAGTAGACGGCACGACCTTAAATTTGCGTGGAGGAGGAGAACTCTTTACTTTACACTTTGGTCTCAGAATCATAGTGATACACCAATGACTCATCCATGCTCACATAACGACTAAGAAAGTTCTCTTTGTTTGCTTGGTACCTTCCCAAAAGACGCTTACAAATCAATACCCGATTTCTCTTTGATTAATGGTTAACATTCGGGGCACCCACCTTGTAGTCATCCTTTTCATATCTAATTCTTCAGTCAGTATGTTGTACACCACATGATATGATAAGCCAGTATCTTCCACAATGTCTCTGATGCCTACTCGTCGGTTTTGCGGTACGATATCGTGTACCTTCTTAATGTTTTTGTCTGTTGTTACCATTATGGAAGAACCACCGGCACCGGTTGGTTTTCATATGATGTTCTTCCACTTTTAAAATCTCGACACCAGCGTTTAACTATATGATAAGAAACTGCAGACTCGTCAATAGTTGCCATAATATCTCTATGAATTTAAGTTGGCATCATACCCTTTTTCCGAAAGTATTATATTATGGCGCTTTCTTCTACAGGATCCATTTTTATGAACAATCACGACACAAAATTCAAGAATTAGGCACAACACAACACTTTGAGATACAAAGTTGACATTATGCAGATATGATCTACACAGTATGTATATGACAGTTAACTAAATGACAAAAACATTATTCAAGTAACCAATTGGAAGTGGGTATGGGGTGGGGCATGAGTATCCGCCCTCATACTTTATTTTTCAAGTACTAATTTTATTATGTCGTTAGAATACTTTTAATTTTACCGAATAATCTGCAGGAACACTGAGTTTCTGTCTTTTATGACTTACTACCACATTTAAGCTATATTTAGATAAACTTCCGGACATTCTCGGACCATCGCTTAATATTTAATTTTTAGAGCAACTATTAAATCAACAATATTATTACAAGATACTAACTATGTAATAAGAAAGTAAATTTGTAGGTGTAATCTGAATTTCTTTTTCTACTAAATTGAATTCAGAAAGGCAAAATCATTTAATATTTCACTATTAAACAATGTATAATAACAATTAGCCGTTTCAAAAGTTTAATATGTTGGATCATTAGTAAGGTTCCATCTTGTTAAGTATAATACTTCCACTATTTCCTTTTTCCTGTATTGAAACAGTTTTATTATATGATACAGGTCTTATAGCTGTTGCCAAGTTTGAGTAACAAATTTCATTTTTAAAATACAGGGTCTGTTTACTTTTTCATTCTCCGCTCGTGCCTGTAAACCGTCAGGCAACTTTGAAATTTGAAATTGAACATTTTTTGTATTGTACTGTGCCGTACTATATTAAATAAATTATTTAAACAATAGAAATTTTGATGAGTAACTCATTCTGAAAAACCACACGTCCACATTCTTCTGCCGGAAAATTTATTCCAGCAACTTTTAGTTTAGTATCGCAATATTGCTTTTTTATACAAAAGATGGTTCCGATCGAAACTAACTTCGGATTTTAAACTTTCCAAATATTCGAAGCATCCAAACTACTACGCTCCATGGCGTACGCGATGGATATTTCCTAGAATATTCCAGAGTCAAAGAGTAGATATCTTCTCATGCGCATAACTATATAAATTTTCCATCACAGACAATAAAGAAACTTCGAACAAGTTGACGTTCCGTAGCTGCTTCGGTGGAATGTCGAAGAAATAACTTAGCTGGTGTCTTGCAACAAGACGCTCGGCAGGATCAGGTTAGCGTAACTCTACCGAGAACTGCTTTGTGTAAGCTCCAACTGCTGCTCATCTCAGGTGCTTACCAAATTCAACTACAAAGAGATAATGTTTGCTTTATAACACGTATTTGCAGTAGCAAGAAATTACTGTCCTAGATTCCAAGATACGAAGAAGTTTTGTTCGCCTAACGTTATGTAACGAAGAACAATGTTGATGATTAAGGAATGTTGCTGGAAACCTTCACGTGGCTTGGCAATAGTTAATTCGTTTTATACAATAAATTGATGCTATAAACAAGATTTTACTAGCGAAATGTACATTTAGTGAAAATTGGATATAAAATATTTCTATGTAGGGAAAGTAAAATGAACGCTTCTCACATGATGGATGAATGAGATATAACTTCATCATTCAGCAATTTAATAATAATAATGTTTATTGTACAAGTACTAAATTAGTATCCTTAATTTAGTACTTTGGTACAATACAGCTTTAAGTATGCACAAAAATAGAACACACAATTGCAAAGTTACAGATAAAAATTATGTATGCAAATACAGATTACAATAAAACCATCAGAAATAGAACAAGTATGTGGGACTTTAACTGCACAATAAACACATGTGCATCAAACAAAACTCTTGACATTAATATCTAATAATGGCTTCAAATGTCACAATCCGAACATATGCGTTCAAAGTCATTACACACAGGCGTTACAGATAGTCTAAATGTTAGATTGGTATGCACCGATAACGTGCAAAATGTTCGAATACTTTACGTAGACCTTCTCATCGCATAAAACTTCGACAATCACAAATTGCATAACAGCAGTTCCATAAAGAATCTTGGATTAATTTTTTTCGACAGACATGATGAACATCTATATCAGACGTGATCCTGAGCTGCAGCTCTATTGGGGTTCGTCATAGGATCTTCCTAATTTTTACGGATTGAGAGTGCAGCGAAAATTTTTAAAATTTCTGTGGGCAGACTGATATCTATATGGTAAGTGTCATAGACTATAGACATATTACTCGGAAGACATAAGATTTGGAGTCCTACTGAACAAAGGCAAATTTACATTGCGCGTTTCTTCTACAAACTTATTGACGATCAAATTGATTGTACCTTCCTTATATCTAAAATGAAGGTGAGCTTCGCTTATAAATCTTCGCAAAATACTCAATTTTCTCAAACTCTTCCGAAAAGAAGTAATGCATTGCCATCTGTTCAGCAAATGCGTTTAAACTTGAGTAGACTTTATACACATTATAAACCAACTACCGGAATTGGACCGTGTCATCGTGAGATATATAGAAATGAAATAAGAGTAAAAGTAAGAAATAAAAATAAAAAGAGATAAAAAAGAAGAAAAATGAAGGGGGGCAGGGGGGGACAAAAGAAAGCAAGAAAAGGAAAGAGAGACAGAAAAAGGGGGAATAGAAAGAAAGAGAAAAAAAGGGCCGAAAAGAGAAAGGTGAGATCTCACCTTTCTTTTTCTATCTTTCTTCCCCCCTTTTTTCTGTCTCTCTTTCCTTCCGAAAGTTTCTTTTTCACTCCTCCCCCCCCCCCCTTGATTTTTCTTCTTTTTATCTCTTTTTCTTTTTATTTCTTTGTCCTCTTACTCTTATTTCATTTCTATATACCTCATCGTAACACGGTCCAATTCCGGAAGTAGTTAGTTTATTACTGACTCTGGCCGTGAAAGCTTGCGTATTCATTTAGACACACTATATTGGTAGGGTGGTGTAGTTAAATTGACGTCATCTATTGCTTCGCAATTCCTCTTTGTTTTTATGTATGTATATATAATTTCTCTTTTGAATGTGGACATATGCTATTGCTTTTGTTTCGTCCTATAATTGGGTTATTCTATTGGACAAATAAAGTTTATTATTATTATTATTATTACTATTAATTATTTAGTAGATCTACATGTTAAGATCATGCAGAGAACTATGCTATCTGCACAAATCTAACAAGTAGTTATGGAGTCTCCTAAACGTAGAAAAATATTTATAATTTAGCTCTGTAACAAATGCCCATTTTAAACACATTCCAAAGTGGATCTATTCATTAAGGATTTCATTGACTTAAAGCTGTGCTTCAAGTGAATACTTTCTTACGTACGTAGTGGCATTATTTAGTTGATCTAATTACCACTTACTGGCTTAGCAATTAAACTCAAAAATTAAATTAACCAAAACTTTGAGTATTCGAAGCTACTAACTTAATACATCGCTTCTATGCTCTTCACTCAACATACATACGTACAGTAGATTAATCAATGAGATGTTAATTGTAGTTGTGTAGTAATTAAGCGAATTTGTCGGAAATTCCGTAAATCTACGTCTATTGTGCAATTCTGTGACCGACGACGCATGTTTATGACAGAATATGTGGGTAGTTTGCCAAGACTTACTCCAATCAGAACATCAATCTACACTTTGATGATATCGTTATTCTTATCAAGTTGTGTAATTAGAGAAATTTACGCATGTAGAAATATTTGCAGTAATTTCAAGTCCTTTGGGCATTAATACTTTGGCAAATGGGGTTAATTTGATATTCAGTTATACGCATTTACTATGTGATGTGGTGATAAAGAAACATCTTATGTTCTATTAATTTATTTTAGAAAACAAAAACATAATTATCCAACGGTGTTATAGTGCGCTAATAAAATTATGTGCTTGTAGTAACTTTGTCTTCTATCCTAACACCCATCCGAGACATCCGCTGACATAAACCGCAAACCAATATAACATCGAAAAAGAAGCAACATATTGGATCATTTATCTGTCATAAGGACAAACATTTACGACCGTTTTATTTGAGAAAACGAACAACGAGATCCACCCCGGTTTTTATTTTCTCGATATGCGGTGCTCAACTCCTGCGTGAAAAGTTTTTACAAGGAAAGGAGGCAGCCCGTTTAAAGGACAATATTTACACCGCTAGTACGGAACAGTGGGTAGGAGACTAGAGGAAGAAATGTTATCGATTTATTGTGACGCGCAAATTCGTCACTCTAACGCTTCTCCTATAGAATTCTCATAACCGGCTGAAAATAACTTATTTTCATAAAGGTGAAAGGGAGAGAAAACTTTCGCAAAGTGATTAATAACGCATAACAGACGAACTGACTAATTTGGTTAATAAATGATGACATTTTATGAAACATTAGTTTCTACAGATTGTAAAGAGCAATATTGTCAATATTACAAATTGCAATTAATTTAATTCTTTTCTGTGATGTCGACACCATTTAAACCAGACGGTAAGTAAAATAGAATGTGAAATTTAGTTACATTAAGCATTTCTTAAATTTATGTACTTAATAAATTCTTTCAGTAAACAATGCAAATAAAAATAACTAAAAAGTAATTAAGAAAATGAAATTTATTCATAACGAAATAACTTCTTGACGATAGTCTGTTAATTACACTATTAGACGAACTATTCCATCGTCCATTACTTCAGTTGATACTAATGTTTCAACGAGTAATCTCCGGTCATCTTCAGGGTAGCTCTAAGCAGAGCTGTTGCTTGCCAAACTCATTCTGTATTCTCTGGCTTTACAAGGGAAATGGAGATGGTTTACCTCCTTGCCAAGTTTAATTGAGGTCTTTTTATGACATCTGACCCCCTGGTATAGTTCGGTTCCGTGCTGAATGTCTAACTGTGCTCGTGATATTCTTAGTGGTAGTTTGTATGCATTATGTACGTATGCACAGAATGAGTTTAGCAAGCAACAGCTCTTCACGGGGGTTCACCAAAACCGGCAGATTACTCGGAATCAACTGAATTAACAGACGAGGAAAATAGTTTATGTAGCATTGTAATTCAATTGGTATTATAGAAATTGTTTAAAGTTTTATTATTGGCTATTGAAAACTTACAATTCTTCCTATTCGCTAGTTCTTTTTTTTGCTACATTAGCTACTAGGACTACAAAGCATTTCATTTATATTATCTTCGGTGGCAAAACCGTCTAAAACTTGAGGTTATTGGCTGTGTTCTAAGGAGTAGAGTAATGTATTTATTACAATAATTTTCTACCCCTGGACAAGAATTAGATTTACTTATACCTCAGTTCGTATACTGCTTCAAGATATGGCAGTTACGGGGAACAAAACTTCAAAGCAGTGCATGATTCATATAGATAAAAATTGAAAAATACTAATTCAATATTATAGAATTAGCGGTATAAGTGAGAACTAAATAAAAATAAAATATACTACTGCACATCTAAATTATCATATGATTACATTACACAATTACATTATTTTCACATAAGTCAACTACAAAAACAATTACACTGAAAAAGTTCTCAGCACAAATTTCAGTCAAACAGTTTAGTAATAGTTTAATTTGTAAGCATCAATTGAAACAAGGTAATCAATTAAAAAAAATAGCATTACTATAACAGACCCAGGTTCAATTTTGGAAAAAAATTCCGAAACGATCGGTGTCCATATCCTCGAACAGTCACTAATTTTTGGCTCAAATACGCTCAATCCTTCTGCCATAAAACCAGAATCATTACCAATATGCGTGATTATGAATATACGTCCTTTTCCAGATGAAGCCTTTAAGCCAGTGGAAAACCTCTCAAAATATGCCTGTCTTTTATTTTTTATATTTAAATCCTCCTACAGATTTTCAACTATATGCCGTTCATTTAACCGAGTTTCAACGGCAAAACATATCTTTCGATCTTGTCTCCGATATTCCTTAATAGTTTTCAAAAATTTCTTCGCCATAAAATTATTTCTTTCTTTTCAATGAGAGCACTTTTTCTATTTCTTTCTAGATGCCTGAAATTTATTTCTCGTAATGCGCGTAATAAAACATGTTCCGATATTTTCAGAAGACTGTTGTCGGCTTCAAGAGTAACAGCGGTTTTCTTCAAGTTTGAAATTTCATTTCTAAAATAAAATGTATGTATAACGCGGCGAATTGCATATTTCATATCATCGACCAATATAATTTTCTTTTTTGCTCTTGTCTCAGGCTTGTAGTGTGTAATAGTAGTTCGGGTACTTCCGCCAGCTTTTTCTGAATGTAAGAAGTCAACCATATCGCCGACCTTGTCATATCGCTACAATATCGGCACTCGATTAGCTTGAACCACTTTTCATAGAGCGGCAAAGTGAACAAGCAATGCGATATTATGTGGTAGCTCAAATTTCGATTGCTACAGAATACAACAGCCTTTTTCCAGCAGTGACACCTTATTATATATGAATTAGTGCCTACAATATCCGAACTGCAGTATAGTAATCTAGCCGATTAAAAATTTACAAAATTTAATTATAGATAAGTAAAAATCGCCTAGTACTGGAAGGTTTATGTAAAACCATTAAACAAATTAGGGAATAAATTAGGGATTCATATAATAAAACAGTGACAATTTGCTTCTTAGTACATAACATGAACAAAAAGACACAATTTTATGTAACTTGCAATATAAAATGGCACCTCCCAAATTTAAAAATTTAAACGTAAAAGTACAATATTTTATTAAAAGCAAGAAAAAACAAGCTACAATCCCGAAACGCATTAAAGGTATTACCCTTTAGTTAACGATTCTTTAAGACTGCATTTTCTCCACTTGATAGTTTTTTGTACACTTCACGCTGAATAGTGTTTACGTCCGGATCTTTCTGTTTGCCACCCACAAAATCAAATAAAATTGATACTAAAACACAGAGGAGCACCATCACCGTTTAATGTTTCTTAAAATCTTAAAACATAAAACAGGAAAATGGTCTCAAAATGTCTGCACACCAATCCTTGTCTTTGGTAATTACTCGCATCCGCGAATTTTAAATAATAACAACCAAGAAAGAATTTGCAGGTACATTATATGTTAACTCACTGTGCAAAATTATCGATTGAAACGAAAGGTCCCTAATATGAGCACCACCAATAGGAGGCAATAGGAGTCACTTGCCGGTTAAGTTGATATCCTGACATTATTTCGTAGGCTGATAATTTCAAAATGAACATATTACAATAAAGATCAGCGTCTATAGGCCATACAGTCGACTAAACTCATTTACTTTTCCATAATAATTAATAATAATTGGTTACGTGGAAATAATTTATAAAAGTTGAATTATAAACAACATACATTTAAATGGCCAAGAGGATCCCAACTTGCCACTTTGTAACGTAAATATAGGCAACTAAAGTTGCTCTAGACGTTCTACTGACAGTTGATTGATAGCATCACTATTTATTGAAAATAACTATCCTACAATAGAGAAGCAGCCAATAGGAAATAAATAGAGATACTAATATTGAAATGAATACCTAGGTTTGCATGGCCAGAGTCAGTAATAAACGAACTGTTTCCGAGATTGGACTGTCTCGTGATAATGTATAGAAGTGGATACAATAATAGTAAGAGAAAACAAGGAAATAGAAAAGAGATGAAGAGAACTGGAAAGGAGAAAAAAGAAATAAGTACGTAAAAAGGGGAAAATGAACGGTGAAAAGAAATGGAAGAAAAAGGAAAGAAAAGGAACAAAGAGAAAAAACAAGGGCGCAAGAAACAAAGGAAAAAAAGAAAAAGGCGGGATCTCGTCGTAGAAGGCTTCTTCATGAGAAAAAAACAGGGGATCCAAAGTGGTACGGCAACTCTACATGTAAACATCACGTTAGAGGTGAAACCACTTTGGAAGATGGTGACGGTAATTCGACGTATTAGACACGCTAAAGGCGGAAACCTTCTGATCTCCTACCTGATCCAGGTATTAGAACTGATTTAAACTCACATTCAATCCCGTGGTCTAGTTGATTAGGACGTTTCACCCCTATCGGAGAGATTGTGGGTTCAGATCCTACCGAGACTGATATTTTTTCAGAAATTTAAATACGTTGGTAAAATGCAAGAAAATCGCAATTTTATCATTACTAACCCCAACAAGATTTCATATTAATATTGATATATGTATATTTCGAATATTTTTCATATATATCTAAGGGTGAGGCCACAATAGAGAATAATGGGCAAGTGATACGTAAATTATTTTAAACTAAGTTTCCGTTGGTTTCTAAAAATAATAGTTTCATTGGGTTCTGTGAATTTTTATTCACAATCTCATTATGATGATAAAATTGATAATATTGTCACAGCTACTTGATGGATACCTAGCAAATATCCTTAATGTAAATATGTCCAGAGGACACCTATACATACATCTAAAGAGTAACCGTTATGTATATCTAAGAGAAATATTTATGCATATCTGAAGAACATCCTTATGTATATCTAAAGGATATCCCCATGTACATCTAAAAGACATTCATTGTGGATATTTTTGTCACGTCAAGAGTTGTGTCAAAACAAATCACATATGATGTTCGGTGACTGTCAATGGTCAAAATTGGATGTATTGGACATGGAAGGCCAGAGCCACGGAACTATTGGTGTTATATGGCGGTATTCTAACTTGGAATATAAAAATAAAAAGTAATAATGAAATTAGCCTTACAAGTATAGATTCGATCTAGGCATACAAAAATCAACTAAATACTCACAACAAAGTTTCTAATATAGTCAATGAAGAACAGTTACGCCATGCCGAACATATACGTACGTATAGCATACACACATATAATAAATTAGATGTAATTATGAGGCAAATTTCCTTTATTACATTTGCATTTTAACAGCACTTAATGTACGTAAGTCTGTAGGTGTACAAAACGACACAAAAATAATGTTTCATGAATAATGAAACTTAAATTTACGAAGACGAGGAAAGCGAGTAGGTAGCTAAAATACAGCTTAGTTTAGAAACAAGTGCAGGTCTTTATGCTTCCAGAAGAACTTTTGAATAGTTCATTATGCAAAAGACATGCTATCAAGAGGTACTTTGTTCCTTTGTCCACCGTTGTTTCACATAAATTTAGACGAGGAAAATTTTCGCAAATTTAAGTTCTTAAATTAGTGCCAAAAAAGTTGAAACAACAAAGAAACGCGGATGATCATGGATGTTTGTACATACAAAACATTGGAATATTTACCGTTGCGAAAAATTATTGCTTGGAAGTGAGCTACATAATTATATAAAAATAAATTTAAGGTAATACTGCCTTGTGTGAATAAAAGTTATATTGAAAACAAAATTAGAGATTGAACATTGTTTACTTGTTTGTTAATTGTATTCCCTTCTACACTCTAAAAAGAGATCTAGCAAGATGTAAAATCGATTTGTCATATAAAATTAATGGTGCTCAGTAAATTTACTATAATATTTGATGTGTATGTAATTTTCATGGGTAGAAAATAATGCACAAGTAATTTTCAGTCGTAAATTTAATGAGGATGTAATTTTCAGAGAAAACATTAAATAAGCATGTAATTTTACTACTTCAACGTATACTGACAAATATAAATTCCTAAGAATAACAAAGGCAGGAGGGAATTTACAAGTCAGTTTTCGTTAGCTAGAAATAGTACTAGTAAATAAATTCGAACTACTTATATTGGGACGTGGTTTGTAAACCTCGGCTGATTCTTAAGATTCACCAGAATTCAATAAAGCTACATCAGTGATGTCTCCTTCAGGTACTAATCGGGATTCATTTGAATGAAGTTTTTGCGATGCTACAAAAACGAATTGACGATATGTACATAACTGCAAAAGGGAAAGATTGGGAATCCTTCAACATTCACACTGGTGGATAGTCAAAACGTGCCCCAAATATAAGTTTCAACGCTGTATCAATACTTAATTCACGAACATTTCATGGCTATCCAACAGTAGCATCTAGTAAATAAAGGATATTGATGCTTTATTGATCAACATACCAATATTTATTATTTTTTATTTTTGTTTGAACTCCTCCTGCTTTCAAGGAGTTGTATTTTTCTTTGTAACACGTTGTTAATGAAACTAGTAAATACAATATGTAAACTATATTTATAGTCAGTTACAAAGTACACTTAATACACTGAATAATCCGCTCAATGACGAATTGAAACTCTATTCCCTTCTAAATATTGCATATAAAATTATATCTTGATTTGGTGGAGATACACGTGACACTCTGCTTTTAATGTATGTATAAAACTATGACTTGATTGTTTCTATAACTATGACTTCCTTTGCAGATACACGTACACTCTGCGCCTTAATATTGTATCTAACACTATAACTTTCTTTGATGCAGCTACATGTTGTACTCTGTTTCTTAGTATTGTATCTAATACTCTAACTTTCTTTGATGCAGCTTCACGTTTTACTCAGTTCAAATTGTTTTGTGTTTGCTTTAAATAAGCCTTGGTTTGTCTTATCGGTAATTACAGAACTACCTGAGTGCCCTACATTCTAGATAATTACCGATAATATCATAATCGCATTTAGAAACCCCAGCAATAATACCCTAAATGAGAATGAGGAATTTGGTAATGAATACTAAGAAGAAAATAAATAGGGCATTGCCGGGATTTTTACTAATTCCAAAATTTAAACATACTTAATGACACTAATGCTGCGAACATTTGAATGCCAACAGACTATTTGTCTATAATAATACCAAACACCCTAAATATACATGAATATGGAATGCGATTAAATAGGAATACAATAATCGTTCAGTTTTGTCTGAACAATTTTTATTTATTATTTGGCATCTTTAGAGTGTATCTTCATGCCTACTATATGGCATTATACTATTGGTTTTCCGTTCTTGATTATTAGGAACTTTTATGTTTCAAAATATATTTAAAGAAATTCTTTTTTACTGTTGAATAATATATACCCTACCGCTCGCGTAAGTTTGGACACTTGGACTACGTTGGAAATATAACATAATATACAGAAGCATAATTTTACAAAAAAAAAAATAAAGATTCAAGGTTTTAAAGGGCATTTTTACAAAGGATGGCCTTCTAACAATTTCGTAATTCTTTTTTCGTAAAATATCGCATAGACATTATTTGAAAGTAGCAGTTTCTTTTATTATTCATCCCATAAAAACTTTATGGAGCTTAATTGTATATATTTTTCTTGAAATTCCATCCTCACAAAATTGTTTGTTCTTTTGCGATGATTTCGAAATTGGACTCATCTATCCAAAGTACTCGTCCATTGTTCACTTGTTATGTATGTATGTGCTTGTTGCAAACGTTTTACTCCAATATCTCGCCGTAATTATTAATGGTAGGTCTTGTAATTCCAACATTTTAACTAATTATCCAAATGAAATAATCTTCCTCGCATAGAGTAATTCGTTTTTTCAATACTTGTCAACTTTCCATGCAGCATTTTTTCATATATTGTTAATGATTTTCGAAACATTAATTTTTCTATAATTCTCTTTAACTCTCTTCTGCAAAGAAGGATATGAATATTTATTAATTAAATGAATTGGTGTCTACAAGGTTAACAAAATATACTTTTTGAAGATATAAAAACTTTACTACTAATATTCAAGCCCTTGACCTTCATCAAGAAGTAAGAAAGACAGGAAGTATACTCTTCCTGAATTTTTTAATTATTAAGTACCTTTTAAGTCTTTCTATTGTATGTATCCTTTTAATTCTTCCATGTTTTCTAGTTTATAGCGGTATACATTATAGATGTGTTCAATCTAGAGATCCTGCTCGATCTATTATACATACGACATGCGGCTGCCCATGTAGCTGAGAGCGAAACCTCGACAGACTCATACATTAGGGTCCGATTTCAACACGGAAACCTAAATTCCTTAAAAGACCGCGGCAATCTACGACAACATACGCTATTTTTGAAATTTACTCTTATATTTAAAGGGTCTTTCATATACTTATTGATTAAATGCTAACATTCATGTACAGAGAATTAAGAAACGTTTGAAAACAGTTCCATGGGCGCATATATTTATTCTGTAATCAATGAATCTACGAAACTACCTAAAATAGTAACTTTAAGTTTTATATGGCACAAGAGACTCTAATTTTAGGTAATACTATCAAGTCCCATTCAATTACATCGATGTTAAAAACTCATTAAGAACTTCGGCAATTTTAATCTTCACAATCTGCCTAGGGAGCGTTCTGTAAACAAACATAAAATCCACGAACTCAACAGGTTTCTATTTCGGAGACATATAATCCATATTTATTCCTTTTTTTTCTTATCTCTTACAACCGAATTCTATTATTTCTTCTGGGATAATACTGCTGTAATTGCAGATGATTCTATAGTAGGATTACGCTCTACGTTGGAGGAAAAAGTAAACACTCTGAAACTTTTACAGCCTTTAAATATGATTGCAGGTGGTTTTGAATTTAAAAGGAATTTTCATAATGAAATAAATGTTACTTTAAAAATAACATTTTCACTATGAGAGTTGCTCATTTATACTAATTGTAAATACAATTGTGTCAAATTCTATACTATTCGAGAATGGATCATTTGTCGCAGACTGTATGTTCATATTGATTCTATTTACACTCTATCCAACAGAATGTACAAGTTCATTTCAGCCGGTGTTCATAATTAATGATCACAAAACCTTTACAGCAGGGCTATTGTAATTACACGCATATATAGCTAGCCAAACGTTTAGCTTCATCAATAATACACGCCACGAAAACTCAGCAGCTCACAAATTTGCATTCAATCAGTAATTCAAGCATTTATGTTTTATATCCTACGTGAATGAAGCTTCTAAAGCTGCCACGCTAATATATTATATAAACCTATTATGAAAACAAATATTTATGTAATTACTCTCTCTACAGCTTTACCCAACGTATGTGCTAAGTAGAGTACATATGCATATAATGAATGATAATGATGATGATAATTTCCCTTGTATTCCTTTCGTTTCACTTTTCTTTTAAGAAAGTTCCTTCATAACCATACCTTCATAAACTGACGATTCTTTTCCTGTTCATCTCCAATATTTACGACTCGTATAACAATTCGTAAAACCCTTTAGGAGACCTACTCCTATGCATTATAACGCCATTAAAATAATTGATAACCATACAGATATTTTAATAGACCTTATTGATTATTAAATTACCTCGGTTATGGTAATAAAGATTACATTAATTTTCATCATAATAACATTCACAATGTTCTCTTATTTTATTATCAATGTCATAATATCAAGTTTTGCCCTGCCATGCTCTAGCAAATTTATACACTTCTAATATGTATCACGATGAATTTGAAGATTCAATGATTTAAATTTTAGTGATGTTTAATGTTAAGGCTGTTTAATCACTCATCGATAAAGATATTTACAAATCTGTTATTATATCATTCGAAAAAATCCGTAGTATATAATAAATGGAATTGAGATATCTTCCCGCGGCTTCGTATTGAGTACGCAGTGTCCCCATCTGTTTATTCATCTATTCGGTAAGCAACCGTTTCAAGACTAGAAGAAATACAGTCCCAACTGGAAGCCACTACTCCGAAAAGCGTTACACAACCATATGTGCATAACGCAATCAAAAACATGATCAAAGATGTAGTAAAGGATAAATAGCTGTGGTTATATGTTGACGAAACGGCAGAACGAAATAAACATTGTATTTTGAATATTATAATGCCTCTTCTAAATCGTGTTAAAGCGACATTTTCCATTGTATTAGCTAGCAAAATATTAGAAAATGCAATGGCGAAGTAATTATGAAGGGAGTACTGGATACGCTAAAAAAATTTCAACTTTCAACTGCTTGTAGGTAATGGTGCAGCGACAATATGTAGAGTAGATAATTCTTTCAAAGAAGACTGTGAGGAACTTTTACATGTGACTTGTAAAGTTCATTCTTTGCACCGTGTAGCACAAAGTATTCGGCAATGTTATGCACCATTTTTTTTTTCTTTCTACCATTGCCAGAATTTCCAACAAATAAAATCTGCGGTTCTATGATTCAACCCTAGAGAAGCTGCTGAAATTAAGGAAAACCAAAAAAGTTTCAAAATACTTCAGTTGAAACCGATTTAGGAAATACGATAACTATAAACATTCATTTGACTCAAAAGAAAAATTTCAAAACACTAGATTGTCGTTTGTGGAGTCAGCGCAAATTATGGACAATGTACACTTGCGTGATCTAGATTTTACCAGATTAGGACAAATTTGTGATGGTGCATGTATAGATCTCTTATCTATTCCTAAATATTATTGAAATTATACGTATATTACATCCGTAGTCATCGAGATGTCATTTTGTAAATATAAAAGCATCTATTCAGAACGGCGTACGTTGCTATCCAAGACAAATGTGGAATCTTACATCATGCTACAGATTTGTTGTCAGTCTTATCCACTTTGCATTACGCGACAATGTACACTGAGGTGACAGAATAAAATAGACACCAGGTAAAGCGGTATAAATATGTAAACAGCTAAATTCTAAGAACGAATTAAAAACTTTCTCTTGTCATTAGGGTAGGGGTAGATGTATCGGAAGGAATCCGTCATAGTTTAGTATCGTTACAACTATGCCTCGCTTACAAGGTTCGAGTGATATTAGCGACTTCACCCGGGGTCGCATCGTTGGCCAGAGTGAACGCGGCGCTTCGCAACGTGAAATAAGTAAATTTTTAAGTATTCGGTTGTCCACAGTTAACCGTGTGATTACACAATTTAAACGCAAGGAAAAAACAACAGTGGAGCCGAGACCAGGCCGTGCCGGACCTTTTGAAAGAAGTAAAAGGGTGCTTCTGCGTGAAGTGTTAAGAGAACCGCGAAAAAGTACAGCTAAGCTTGCGGCAACTTCACAGAAAAATCAGCGCACCGTTCTGCGATACCTCCACAGTGTGGGGATGTATAAAAGGAGTGCAAAGAAAAAATCTCTCCTTACGGCGTTTCAAAAACGGCGCCGAATGGCTTGGGCAAACGAAATGCGAACGAAGCCCGAAGAGTTTTTGCGGTCTGTCATTTTTTCAGACGAAAGCAGATACTACCAATTCAGTGATGCTGGTCGTACGTGGGTATGGAGACGTTAGTCACAGCAACTGGACGACAAATTTTGCATCAGACGGTGAAATACGGCGGTGTGAACATCATGGTGTGGGGCGCGATATGGTATGGTGGAAGATCGCAATTAGTAATCTGCGACGGAAATATAAATGCGGCAAAATATATCCAAATATTAGCAGAAAGACTACTACCGATATTCGACAAAGCCATTTTATCTAAAGAAGACGCCACTTTTATGGAGGATGGACCACCCTGCTACAAAGCAAGAACAACAACCACATGGAAAGAGAAACAGGGGATTCGGAGTTTACCATGGCCAGGCCAATCACCAGACATGAATCCGATAGAGAATATTTGGCACATAATCCAGACAAATATGGCGAAACGACCCCGAAAACCCAGCAATAAGGAATAACTCGTGGCAGCTGTTACAGAAGAGTGGTTAAATATTCCAGAAGACACCATTAATCATTTAATAGATTCTATGCCATGACGACTCGCAGCACTTCACGCAAGTAAAGGTGGATCGACAAAATATTAGTCTAATTTAAAAATTTTAAAATATTTTGTATATATAATGAGAATAGAATCTTTTTTTTAATTAGTAGTAATAACACAAGCATCGCAATGTCGCCCATTTGTGCATACTCTCGCCTTGGGACGATCCTGACACGCGGTAAATATCCTAACTATAACAATAAAGTATAGTAATGGAATATTTAACCTTCAAAGTTAGGTAGATACTGAAAAATGTTATTTCCTTTTAAAAACTAATAGATAGTAATATCCCAAAGAACATTATTATGTGAATGTTTTATTCGATTATTGTTATTAATCGATTACTATCATTTACAGTAAAATGACAGAATAAAAATGCTTTTACTGCTTTTATTAATAATTTTTTGCAGGACGTTTACAATAAAATTTACTAGTGAACCTATTTCAGGGATCATTAAGTTGTCATTAAAATATAGCTAAACAATGAACCGACCGAATCAATGTGCGTATATCGTGCACTGTAATAAAATAAGTAATAAAGGAAACCGGCCACTCTGAACTATTTTTAAAGATTTCCTCAAATGCATGCTTCATTTGCAAATACGTAGCTTGGCTGACGTTATTATCAATACTTTAGGTACTTAATCCAATCCAAAATAACACTAATTTTAGCTTTGAACAGCAAAATTATCATCGCAAACATTATGTTAGGTAATAAGAGGAGTATGCTTTATTTCTGATTATATATCTATTACAAAATTGTCGAGCTTAGCAGTAGAATACACCTCGAACTATCTTCTAGTGTGCTTGGAATCGGTATTTGGAAATGCGATGTTTCCTGAAGCTAGCAAACTTTGGAAGAAAAGGAGCAACATCTGCGAATGCTGATTTTATTAGCATTATTATTATTATTAACACATTAAGAAATCATAGATCTGCAGAACTTAACTGTGTGTGCCTTTGAAGAAACTGGTTTGATAGAGGCTTGAAGACGATGATTTTAATTCACCTTAATTTTCACGTTTGTATATGATTTAGACTATTCAGCAATATTGTCTGCGAATGGGTGAAAACGGACGTGTAGAAGATAAAATAAATGGTACGCAGATTGTACTATCTCTGAGCGGGCGCCCTTTCATGGAGGCTATGATGCGTGCAAGTATTTCCACAGAGATACGAAGTAATCTCATATTTATAAAAAATAGAGCTCTAAATACCCATGGAAATGTGGAAGATATTCTTCGGAAAACTGCCGTTCTGTTTTCTTATTGTGTCAAACAGAATTTTATTAGAGTGTACGACAGTGCCGGATCACACAATATTCACATTGTGTTTAAATACTTAGATAAAGTCAACATTTGAAGAATGGAATGACCAACATGTAGCACCCAGATCTTAACCCAACTGAACAAAACCAAATGTTCGGCATCGGTTTCAAAGAGGTAGTTGTCGGCATCCAATCATGCGACGCACGCTTGAAGAATTATTATTGGTTCTCCAGAATATAAGACCACCTCAAATATTCTTAACTGAATTGATATATTAATAGCGTGAGGGTTAACTGAATTGAGAAAAAATATTTTTCATTGACTTTTTGATTTCGTTCTTTGAAATAAATTTCTTCGTCCTTCGCCGATCAAAATTTACTTATCTCGTATCACTTGCGAACAAATGTCAACCTTTTTAAGTAAATGTGTAGATAAATTTTCTCCTACTATATTCTAGAGTGATCGGTCTTTTTGTCAGTTTCGAAATGAAGACTCATGATTTATCAGAAATAAGGCCTATTAAAATGTTGGCAAGGTATCTCTTCAAAGTTGGGTCCTGAGATAGCTGGTTAGTTTGCCTAGGTTCGCCGTTGAGAGTAATGCAGAAAAGCAAAACGTTATTTATCAAAAATTGAATTACATTTAGTACGTCAATTAAGAATGAAATATAAAATGCATGATTGGAAAAAATTCTAACCAACTATATTTAAGTACCTCGCAATCTTTACTAAAGATCCATATTCACATGTGGCAGCTTAATTCGTCCTCAATCCGTCTAGATGCATATTACCGCAATCGTATTTGGAAAAGTGTGTAAAAGGCCACAATTTTCCTGTCAAAACGGATAAAAATGTCCAATCCCACATTACTCATTTATCATTCAAACCTTTTTTCCGCCAATTGACATTGATTTTTAATTATTCCGATCGTACTCGGCGGTCGAAATAAAGTGAAATGGCCAATCTACTGCACGGGCGTCACATCGGACGCCAAATACATATTATTGAATCAATTTCTGTCGGTTAGCATCAACAGACATATCGTAGGTCATCATGTACTGAAATAAAATCGTTTGAATTGGCAACTGTTTTACGCTTTACCTCCAAACATTTCTGCTAGAATTATTTATTTTTAATAAATACTAGAAAACTACTGTATTATTTTTAATAAAAGTATTTTGAGGCTGCGTAATATAAGGTGATTTAGATACTTTATTTTGAGGTTATACTGGCAGTACGTATTTTCGGGCTTGTAGATTATCTTGAGTAGGCATATGTGAACGTTTCGCCAAACACTGCGGCTGACATCTTCAGGTACGCTGACGGTACGCTGGCTATCCGACTAATGATGAACCATTAGTCAGACGACTTATAAGCCTACCTACGAGCCTACAAGCCCAGAAATACTGCCAATACAAACTCAAAGCCCGGCCGTGAAAAACTAATGCTATTTTCTACCCTATTTATTTGATAATAGGAAACAAATGTCATCCGAAAATAATTACTTTATCATTAAAAAATGTAAAACTTAATATTTCTATATAAAAAGATAATAGTGCTGCGAGGACTTGTGTGTTTTAGAAGTCCAAGATGGCTTAAATATCGCGAAAGTTTCGCGACGTTAAAGCAATAAAACCGATAAAAGCATAAGCGATAGTGAATTTAATCCGTTCTAGGTACAATAAATATGTAAATGAAGTTCAATTCAAGCTGCTATAGATACCGTATTTCTTAGAATTTCAAACTGTTATAGCACACTTTGGTCTTATTCCTGGTGTTTAAATATGCAAATGGATATGAACTTAGTTTTATAATACTCATACAGTAATCGCCATAAATATTTGTACCGAATATGGAAGTTTACATTTCTGTTTTCCTTTTTTTAACACATACACTCAGCGAAATTTCTATAATCCGATATGAACTTTTCAACAGAATATTTGGTTTTCTTAATATCTTCGGCAAATTACGCATCGAAGTTAATGCTGTGCTACAAATAAACACAAATTCAAGAGGAAATATCGTTAAAAAAATATTACATTTTATAAAAAGACTATCTACAATAATGGTAACTCTAAACAGCGAAATTGAATTGAATTTGAAATCAGGTCCGTTCAAATTAAATTTTTTCTCGTCAGAAGATATGACGTTTCACTCGTGGTCCCATCTCATATGATCTTGCGCAAGTTTCAGTCTTACCTGTTTATGTGTCTCTTTTAAGGGTTGCTTTGAAACTTTTTTTAGCCACCGGAAACGTTTACTGCCGGATGAAATTTGTTGTACACATCTGTTTGTTACTGGCAAACTTAAATTACCTTTTATTTATTGCGCGGTTACATTACCAGAAAAGGCTAACCGAAATATCGATGGGCGCTGCCTTCTAGTTAGTTTTTCATTAATTGCCCAGCTTTATAAAATTGTCGATGAGATGATGGGATCGCCCTGTTTTCTTAGCTATGGTTTTGTTTGAAAACCCTACCTCTTTATAACATTTTTTTATTTTTGTTTTTTCCTCCTCGCATAGCAATTTACCTTTCTACATTTTTATTAATTGATATGAATGCTTCGATAATATATATCTATATATATATATATATTTATATATAACAATAAATGAACTTTTGAGGATGTTTAGAGGGTCTTTTACACTGAAAGGTAAAGCCTGATTTCGTAGAATGTCTGTCTGACTCTGTGGACCTGTAGAAATTTCGCTATTCTAACTTACCATTGTTGTAAATATTCTCTGCATAAAATGTAATAATCTTTCTTAATTCTATTTTCTCCTGTACCTGTGTTTCTTTCTAGTTCAGCTTTAACTTCGATGCATAATTTACTGAAGATATTATGAAAACCATATATTTTGTTCAAAGGTTCATGCGGAACTATAGAAATTTCGCTGAGCGTATGTGCTGTTGGATTTGAGTCAACATAAAAAAGTTATTTGTTGGCCATTGTATTAGAATGAGGTTTGCACCATACAAACTTAACCTTTGCTTTCATTTTTTGTAGAATATAGGTGTTTTTGTTAAATTTTATTGACGATTGTATGATCTTTATTAAGATACTAATAATTTTGTATGGACTCCAAAGCATATTGATAGTTGGATATTATTTCAACACTGTTCGAGTTAGCGTTGTCTCTGTAAAATAACAAAGCTTTCATTATAGTATAAATAATAAAATAATCGGGGCTATCACATTCCCTAACAGAGACCAACACAATTACAGAGACCAACGGCTGACTAGGAGTTATTGTTACGCCTGCACCCGTGGTATGTCGTATCTGATAAGTAATAACCACGGGATTCGAACCTATAACACCGAGATTAATAACCATGCGCACTAGATGCTGAGCTATCAATCCTGTTAGAGTTCAGCAATGAAGATAGGCCATATAATTAACTCAAATTGGTTTGATTTCAAAGTGACTAAATATTTCACATAAAAATTAGAGGTTTTTTATTTTCGAAAGTGTGTTGGTTAAATCAGATATTGCATTGTTATCCAAAGGAGTGAGTATTTACTTTCATGTTAGGTTCCTATTTTCTTTAAGTATTTTCTCGCCAAATATAGAGTGGCTATTCAATACATTCAGGGAAAAGAGGAAGCCATGAAGTAAAAGGTATAACATAAAGTTATGGAGCTTTGTATAAGGTTCTACCTGTTTTGGTGTAGGATATTAGCGGTTTTCTAATAATTCTCAAAAACGTTAAAAACGATCCAATTTCGGCACTATATAATATAAGCATATGTTTGTTCCTCGTTTGTTTCATCTTCATAACATTGTAACTTTACAACTAAACAGAATGGATTTACTACTTTATACTGGCTGCATTTGAACCTAACAATAAGGAAAGTTTTTGGAGATACATTTACGGAACGTGTAACCAAATACTCTCATTCCATCTCATCTTAACCAGAAAATGTAAATGCTCAGAAAATTTGTTCGGCGTTAAGAGGAAACTTCGTCGAACTAATGAAGTTAATGTGTAAAGTAATCAAATCGAGGATGTTTTCGTACATAGGAAGCACGCGAAATCAGGATCTCACGTAGATAGCAAGTTAGTAACATTTCCACCTCATTCTCCTATTAAATTCGAGCCATGTTTCTTCGCGCAACAGCTATGTAGGTTATATGTACATACATACATATCTATGTATACGTCTATCTATAGTTGCATGGTGCAAGCGAAGGGAACAAGATCCGTAGTACCGCCCGGTTTGTATCACACGAACATGCGACATTCGGCAAGGCGAATAAAACCCATTTAATCTACACTCGACCATCTAACGCCGGAAATCTTCGGCTTATTTAACATGAAGTTCATTGTTGTTACCGAGCTTTTGTGCTTTTGCCTTACCGCCTGAAAAATAACAGCTTGCCATTGATTTTTTCCTGTTTTGGATTGTTTGCCGGCAGATTCCAACCGAGACACCTCGATTTTCCCCTAAGTTGTTGGTTCTATTTTTTTCTCAGTTATTTCAATTGATGTTTCTCTACAAAGGCTATTTTGTTATTATTATTCTCTTTTCTCTTTTGCTCTAAGCGTAAGTAAACGCTAAAAGTGGATTACTGTATCAATACAGACAAATTCTTATAAATCTATATGTACTCAGTAAGACAAAGATAGAACATTTTACCATATGTGTAAATAGTTTTACTATAATTTGTAAGACACCTACGCAAATCTACAACATGTAGGATTTTGTTTACCGCCAAGCTGCACCATAATCCGTAGACCTCCTTACTGCAAAACTTAACAAAATTGTTGGCAAATTACTAATAATTATACAGGCTATTCCAGATAAATCAGATGAATTGCTTTTTACAATACCATTGGATGGATTGGTACCTGTACTTAAATTTACAGTATCCTGTTTCAATATACATCTGAAATTATATAAAAGAGAATAAAAATGTGAAATTTCTTTTATAAGTAATGCGTTCTTTATCTTAATCCACAAACAATCTTTAATTGCACTTTTTTCGTAAGCCCTTTCATATGGAATTTGAATAACAACTGTAACTTTTTTCTTTTACCTTCCTGCTTCAAACTTCCACCCAGCAAATTAATTTCTCTTGTAGAAAGTCAAACGAAGATTGAAATGGATCAATTGCTTTTTCTCTTTGCAATGATATAGCATATCCAGCATCTATCTAAAAAAAAAATAACAAAGACAATTAAAACAACTTTATTTCACAAAACCGTCTCTAAGTTAGCTTTAGAAAGTAAATAAGCAATTAAGTGATATACGTTTTAAATGAGGGATATACGCTTTAAATACAAATATGATCTCTGCAGCATCGTTTATAAATTGTAACAAAATGTGTGTAAACAAGAAACAGCAATAGTTCAGATACTGTAGGAGATGTGTCTTAAGACAAGGCAATTAAAATTGATGTTACATGACCTGGGAATACCCAGAAGGGATAGAAATCTTTTGACCAAACTTTTCGTTCAAGGAAGTTCCAAATCGACTAAAATGAAGATCGATTCTCCATATCCATTGTTGGTCTATAGTTACGTAATGAAGATCATCCTGTGACCTTTCAAACCGTTTATTGCCAAGTCAAAGCTTCTGGCTTGCAATCTTATGAAGCACATTTTGTGTTCCCACTTACGACTCAACACCAACGTTTAGAGTGGTGTGCGCTGTGGTTACACTGGAACCTGGAATTACATAGACATGGTGTTCAGTAACGAATCTCTATTTTGTATAAGGGTTCATGATGGCTGCATGAGTCAGATTAAGACGTAGAGAACCGTAGGAGTTATGGTGTGGTGCGCTATAGTATATTGGAGTAAGTCTCAGTTGGTTTATATTCGATGCATCATTGTCGCCCAGTATTGAAATGACGCGGCGGAAATTCCTGCGTTTCAGTAGCTTAAAGACCCGCCTTTCCAGCGAAATAATGGTCATCTCCACATAGTGAGAACTTCTCCAAATAGGTGCAAAAGTCTATCCATTTCTTACGAATCGAACACATGAGGAGCCTTATGGAAAGACAAGCCAGGAACTTAACGAACACTCTGCAAACACTGGAAGCTCTCCGCCATGAATAGCAGGTTGCATGAGATAGCATATCCCAAGAGGATTTTAACCACCTACTGAAATCAGTGCCACGAAGCGTAGGGGGGTGTGAAACTAATAAGGTAAGGGCAAGGAGGGCAACACGTTATTAACAAAAATTAAATTAAATTGTAGACGACAATGATAACGATATCAGATGATAATTGTCCAACGACGATAGTAGTTAATTTATACAACGTAAATTTAACCATGACTACAAAAAACCGTACGAACACAGTGAGTAGACTTATTCTATCTATAATGTATGTTAATTTTAATATTTTATGCTGTAAATTTACATTTACGTATGTACCCTTTTATATTTTTTATTGTAACATATATATAGTCTGTGTCTGTATTTACTACTTTTTAATTTTCAACGAGCTTTTTTATATATTCATTTTATGTTATAAATTATATTAATTTATGTCCAAATTATAACTATGCGTTACTGTAGGCTAATGATCAAATATATATTTTAAAAGTCTTACCGAAAATACCCGATTTTCGACATCGGCATACACTGTTTACTAGAAGATTAAAATAGCTGCACTGCACTTTAAAAGCGGCAGCAGACAATTTTCCAGAAGGATTAGTAATGGTCTATTTAATGAAAAATAATGAATGAAAAAGAAGATGAGCATCTCAATTGTGAACTTCAAAAGTCCATCAAAGAGTAAAATCGGAGGGGTGAAAAATGAAGAGTGAAGTATAAAGGGTGAAGGTAAGGAGCGTTATTTCTCCAACAGCGAATGGTGATGGCAGCATACCGGACTCGCCATAACATACGCTGACATATTATGCATTAAGACCGGGACTCGAATCCACAATACCTGACGCTACCACAGTAAGTTGTTGACCCCTTTACTACTGCATCCTCATGCTGTTAATAATAGAAATAATACGCGTTAGCATCTAGTAATAATTGCAAGAAAACCAAGCCTGCAGTAATTTTAAAGATTACGTTGACTTACATCTTACAGTTTAAGTGTCAATATTGTTAATTCATTATCTCTCAACTATCACATGGTTTTCATAAACTTACATAAAGGACAACCTAACGATATGCACATTTGAAAATGGATGGAAGTAGTGTTTAATTAATTAATTTCTAATCCCTTTGTTTCGTGTACCGAAATTTCTTCCTAATCTTCCAAATGAGAGTTATTGTAAAGCTGTTGACTTTCAATTTAAATATACTGCTACATTTAAATACTAAATAATATCATGGTCTTCAGTATATAATCTACACCCCGAACACACCATTTTAAAAATTTACTGCACAGGTTTATGTATCGGTCTGCGCGTTCGACTGTGAAAAATCTCACGATCATCTTTGCATTTTAATGATCGGAAAACGGGATCGTTTAAAGGAACATGCAAGCGAAATCCAACATTCGGTTCATAAATTCGAGACGTGACGTTTCAAATTCCGATCCCATACCGACGTACTACTAACGTTTCAACGCGTTGTTGAATTCTATCCTGATGGAAAGAGGATTCTCGCACTTCCAATATCACGTCACTCTGTAGCTGTTTCAGGCCAACCAAACTCCGGTCTATGCGCTCGGTCGGTACGATCCGGTCTTTTCTGGCAGAGGAATCCATATTAACCAACCCCGTCTATGCAATCGTTCCGCTCGCCCGATAAGGAGAAAGTCTTGATTAAATTCTTCTTCCTTCCCGCTCGCCTTCTGGTAGTCTTTTACCCCGGTACGTGCGTTATTAATGAGGTGTCTCCTAAGATCAATTTCACTGGAAATTAGACGCGCGGGGAAATTTAAGACTTAGCATTGCTGTAACGATCAATCCGAAATATTATTGATGATGATGCTTAGGATGACGGATGCTCCGATCCTTAAAGTAAGCGTTTTGCAAGATGGTGTCTTCAAATACGTAACCGTTACATTATAAATGCCGAGGTATTTAATAATGTATAGAATATTTACAAATCCAAGTGAAGCTTGTCGTGAATTCTGTTATATTACATTATATAGATCTAACATATTTATATTCCATTTAGAATACTTGTATCAGAATATTTCATCACTCATTCATTGTTACCTTATTAGTAATTATTGGTCTCCAGGATAAACTATCAAATTTCACCGCGGGATCACTTTCCAAAAGCGTTTTAAACTACTTTACTTACGTGAATCTAAGAAGTAACAGTTCCAGTCTCCACAGGTAGCTTCATATAATGAAGAGTAGATGCATTTAATGTCATGCGAACAGCCGTCATTGGTTTAATTTACCGTGAGTTGCAAAGGGTATTCATCGACTGCCCATTCAAATAGTTACAACTACGTGCACAAAAATAGAGATATTTATATATTTGTATTAGACACAGAGCTGTAGAGGTCCACACACATACAGGATCATTCAGGACGATAATCTGTTAGATGTGTTTCTAAAAGTAATAAAACTATCATTTTGAAATTTCAGCGAGCGATATTATGCCACAAGATTAAAAATATTTTTCTAATTTTATGGGGCACTCGATTATATATAGCATCAAGAATATAACCATATACCTATAAAAATGTTTAATACTGTACCGCTCACTATAGCCTTGGATTTCAATCTATATTTGCGCGTGAAGTGCATGAATTTACAGTTAGCAACTTTACTGGCGGCAAGCACTTACCACAACTAAAGTTATTATTATTAAATGTGTTTCCATATTTCATTAAAAGAGAAAAAGTGGTTCCTATTGCGATAATGTTGAAATTATTATTAGGAATTGTGGAAGATTTAACTGATTGCATCAGGCGTACTGGGTCTTTTACTTGACTTTTAAAAGAGACAGCAGCTGAGAATTCAGAACCATATAGGAGCTTTATGAAATTATCGATAGCAAAATTTGTTAGTTATTTGAACCAAAACTTACAAAATCAGAAACGTGGATGCGGACCTTACTTTCGCCTCGAATAGAGATAACATTATGATATCTAGCTAATTGACTTCTCCATAATATTTATACAGCATAGCTGTTTTAATTCTTTTACCGAGTTTTTTTAGGAGTATATGAAGTTAATATGTAGAGAAATGAAAAAAGGGGATCGAGCTCACAGTTACTGAACCTTTATTTGGTTAATTGTTTCCAGTATCGTGCTAGAAATACTACTAAGATTGGCCCCAATTTTTAATAAAAACATGTTTACTACTATTTCAAAATTGAAAACATTTAATTTACTAAAATATTTTCACTTCTATATGAAATGCTGCCTGTTGGATGATGTCAGAATGAGTACTGTGAAAAACTGGAGGATAAATAGTGAAAACTAGTGGCATTCTTCTGTTGACACAGACCAGTTTAGGTATTCATAGACAATGAAGTCCTTGTGATGAAACCACTCTTCTGTAAATCATAATGGGTTTGATTAGGCACTAGCTCTCGGTTCTGTAGAAATTAATTATTAGAAAATTTAGAATGGTTCTAGTCACTCATTTAGTGTCGGTTTCGTTGGATTGGGTTGTTGTTCCAAAAAATATCTAATTCAGATAAAAGATAGTTTAATCTTTTTCTACTAACGAGTTCCTGAATTCCCCCTTGTAAAGTTATAAAACTTTTAATTGAAGGCGGTTTAATTAGCCATCGGTGTATTTTACATATACATATATCTTATTCGACGTATTCAACGTTAACATTTCTTTTTTTCTACAATCTATTTCAGACCATTGATTGCAATTTCAATTCCGGAATTGGGAGCAGTCCTATCACACCTCTTTCATTTCTAAATTTTAAAAACGCTTTTTCTTTGCTATTTTTTATCTTGTGCATGGTCTTCTTCACCTTCGAATGTTATAGACAATGCATTTAATATCATAAATGCAAGATTATCAATTTAGAACGTACAAATTGTATTCTTCTATTATCCACAATCATGAAACAAAAAAAAAAGGAAAAGGCAAAAAAATATGTTGAAGTTAACACATGTTTTCAGTTTTCATTCTATAAGAGGTGCTTAAAGACAGCAACATCTAAAAATAAACTCCCTTGAAAATCTTAAATGAAAAAGGCTATCTAATAAAAAAAGTACATTTTGGCGTTTTGTTTTTTGAAAATGCGTTCTGAAGATTTTTAGGAAATTTTTTTGGTTCGATTTCTTTTTATATTTCTAACTGGTCAATCTATTTTAGGAGCATCGGAACAAAAACCAACCTCATTTAAGTTTCAAGTTATGTTTATATCAAAAGTACATCTTTTGATACTTCATTTTCAAGAATAATAATAATAATAATAATAATAATAATAATAATAATAATAATAATAATAATAATAATAATAATAATAATAATAATAATAATAATAATAATAATAATAATAATAATAATAATAATAATAATAATAATAATAATAATAATAATAATAATAATAATTATAATATATACTTTTTATTCCGATTTTGCATTCAATTTTTTTACAGTAATAATATAAGTTTAACTTAAAACTTAAATAACCATGAGGTTGTTTATTTTCCTTGTGTTCTTATAATAGTTTTTAATATTGATTTTTGTTTCGATGCTCCTAAAATAGATAGACCAATTTGAAATACAACACAAACGAAACCAGAAGAGTTTCTTTAAAATGTCGAAAACGATTCGATTAATTTCAAAAAACTAAACGCTAAAATGTACTGTTTCAAATGACCATTAAGATGAGGTATTACTTGAGACCTCTTTTCCAGGCAGTTTGCTCCCGCGGGCAGGGAATTAATGTGGGTGAGGCAATTCTTGCATAAAAAGTTATCCCCCTTTATATTGCTCCTTATCTGTTTCAGGAAATTTTTCATAAATTTCCAGATTTCAAGAAATTTAGCGTGGAAAGTTCTCGAATGAGCACACTGTATATTGAACTTGGTTCTTGCTTCACCTTGATGTTGTTTTAGTTAGACCAATGCTTCACAGATTCTAGGGCCGTGCTTAAAACATAGTTTTAGGTATTTAAGTATAAATTCAACTGATATGGTAGTTTACCAAAACCCAACAAAATGTTTATATCAGAATCCAGAAATCGTTAGACAGGATGATCATTTTAACCCATTCTTACGTATTTACTGTAGATTCAGAAAGACAAGTAAGCAGTATTTTTCATTTATCTTATCCCGTTAATGTAAAAAAAAATAAAAACTGGTACATGAAAGTTCAACATCTATTAAATCTCTCAAGGGACGCGTATTTAAACTTCTTTTATATTAATTTTGTCGTTTCCTGGTTCATATTGAGTAATAGAGAAGATAAATAACTTCTACAAGACGAAAGTTCGAAACAGTCATATTTACAGTATTCTAAGTCAATAAACCTTTGAGCATGCACCCAGAAACTGCTTACATTTCCTCGCAAGTTCGAAAGTTTTGTAACGCGCTAGTGACACGTTATTTCTTAATGTTTAGATTTAATGTCAAACTTTTGCGGCTGTAACGACTTTTGCATGATGCATCCTTACGCTCCGCGAATGTAAACTCGTTAGAAAACTTATCAGAAGTTGCAGTAAGGTTTTGTCATATGTAAATGGTTTCTGTTTGTGAGGATATACATACATCTCCGCGAATATACCAAGAGATATACACGAAATGCGCTCAGAAACGTATTAAATAGTTAAAATAGTATTTTAGTTACGAGTTTAAGCTCATGAAAATAATACTGGTATCACACACTGAAAGAATTATACATGGTAAGTCCCTTTTACGAGTTGGTCCACATTAAAATCGGGCCATTGCTTCATTATTATCAACTTTGCAATATTATAGGCTAAATTAGCAACGTATCAATTTTTTTGAAAACTGATTAAAATGCAATTAACAAAAAAATAATTACATAATGCATTGTAAGAATAATTACATAGTAATATTTTTTAAAATGGAACATCCTGTATATTAAAAAGAAACAAAACTATTAAAGTTAATTGTATTTGTGATAAAAGTTTTGAAAAGTATGGTTTTAAAACAAATAATAGAAAGTATATGGCATATTTTTCTTCATGTGAAAGATATCTTTCATTTTGGAAACAATATAGTCGGTTTCTTACACACTAAACATAAACAAATACCATATCTTGTTGCAAACACACATGAATGTAAAAAATATTCTTTATCAGAACATGATACATTTTATGAATTTTTCGAAATGACTAGCAAACGAGTGAATAGACTACCTGTACTATTGTACTTATACACATAAATGTACACTTTCGCTCATAAATTTAAGACCGTTTTTTCTTTTATCGTAAACATGTAGTTTCGTATATATTTTTGTGTTTATATGAATTGAACATGTATGCGACTCTAAGGAATATTTTTAATAATTCTTTTTAATATTACCAATTTCATCGGTTTCAAATAGTAGTTTGGTTGAGTTGTAGCGGGCAGAAATCCTGATAATCTGCACTCGACTAGAGTAACAACCATTGTCGAAGACCAACATGCTGTGTTAATCAATAGGCAAAATCATCATATGACCTTAGGTCCATAAGCAGCTATCTATGTCGTTAACAAGAATAGGGTACATGATTTACTTACATTGTTAATACTGAATAAAAGATGATATTTGAACACGTTTGTCAATTTTTCAGAGAAAGAAGCAATTTCTCAAAGTTCATATGTCTGAGGCATGAAACATCATTGAATTTGTATTAAAACGGTTTACTTGAAGAATTTACAAGAAAATTTATATTTCTAGTTTAATGAAAACAGTCTAAATACTCGAACTTTAACGATAATACACATTAAAATTTCATGTTTTGATTATCTATAGCGAAACGTGCAGCAAAGAACACATAATATCCACAATTTTGAATGAAAAAGTACCTTCAGCAATTAGATAGGTCGAAGCAGTTTTCGACAATAGGATTTCCAGCGCTACTTCGATTGTCAGTCTGCTCTAACTACCTTTAAGAGACAATACAATAATTTGAGAAAATATGCTTCTTTCCGCAATCGAAATAAGACTGCCAGAGGCAATAATGAACAAACAGAAGTAAACGTATTGGCACATGTAATGCAAAATTCATTGATTTCAACGCCAAATATTTCGATGAAAGTAGGCGCGGCACAGCGAACTGTTATACGAGTACTGAAAGAGCATAGATTTCACACTACATCCTGGTGTTTGTAATAATCCTAATGAATTTGGTAGTTGGTTTACTACCATTTGTGAAGCTTATCCACAGTTGAAATTTATTTTTGTGAACGACCCACTTTGATGGCGCATTAAGTAGTACTCGTTATTTTCACTGACTGTAGAACGTTTTTAATAATATATTAGTTGAATGGTTTCAATACGATGGAGCACTTCCTCAGAATCAGCTAACGGTAGGAAACCATTTACGTTAGGTATTCCCAAACTCGTGGATACGAAGAAGCATGACCAACTCCATTCTCCGATTTATTTCCTACGTTTCTTTTTATAAGGAATGATATTGGAAGTTATATGACCTTAAGGAAACTGGACTAGTAGCTTTTACTAAGATGGGTGGACGTCCCTTTAGAAATCTGCATTTAACATAATTAGCATTTTGAGCACATTTAGCCTCAAATACCTTAATTATGTCGTTTAGGTACTACATCATTGTTTCTCAATTTATCGTTTGTCAACTATCTTAAATTCTGTTCCAAAATACGATATGCATCTGTTAATTGTTTCCATGGTTTACTCCGTGAACTCTTCGAAAATTAAAAGAAGGAAATTGCCATAATTTATTTGTGAAAATAACTATATCAAATGTTACTCGTTAAAATCGAAAAAAAAATGCTTTCTTTGTGGAGGCTGACTATGGTTTCTACTAAAAAAAATTATTTGTCTTATCTTAAAAATTATAGATTAAATAAAAATTTTGGTTAAAACGCCTTATATAACCCTTAATTAGCTACAACTTTCTTTTTTTACTCTTTTTCTAAAGTCAATAATAACAGAGCTATAGGCAACGAACCAAAGAAAAAAGTTTTTTCGAGGTATGTATCTAGTTAGCTGTGTATTTTTCTTAAAAACCAAAAGACTGACAGAATTGAGCTCACAAAACTGTAATTCTTTTCCCAATTGATTGGCTCTCTATTCTCGCTAACTTCCGAGATCACCATACTATACATCGAAAAAAACACACCCGGTAAATATATTTTACTAAAACATTTCGACGGAATACAACTAAAGTTTGAAACAGTGCGAACGTACATGTATGCAATTTACTTTTTATATCTAGTATCAAAGTTGTCTTCGTTATTAAACCGAAACCTTAATTTGTCTGTATCTAAGTGCAGTTGGACAAAGTTAGTTTAATAGCTCTCGTATGTGCAAAAAGGATATTAGATTTAACTACGAAGTACTCTAAAACTTTTAAGGGAACATTGGAATATATTTCCAACTGTTCCCCATTGTTTCATTAACTTAATAACCCATCATACATTTTTCATTGTGGAAAAAGGTAAGCATGACTTACAGATATACAGCTAAAGTAAAAAAGTTAACAGATTAAGTAAGAAAAATATGTACTACTCATTCCATGACCTATTCTTTAGACAGTTTGATTCGAGGTAAAAAGATAAATCTCAGCATTCCCTTGGCCGGAAATAAAAGTAAATCCTACTAAGTTTGAGGTCTCGGGAATATTCTTCACGTCCAGGGATCCTAAATTTAATAATTCTATCAAACTTCCTCCCAGATAAGTTTAATGTTACGTAGAAAGAAGTTCTGAAAGCAATTTGGAGACGCTAGGAGAATATTTATAATCTACAAACATTCCTGTGCAAATTGGGATATTACTTACATCATGGAATTGTAAAAATGCTTAATGCTCCTACTATATAATAGGATTATAATATCAAATCAATTTTTCCGATAGGAAACTTTTAGCATCTGTAATAGGCACATTATTTTGATTAAACTTATAGAGTTGTCAATAGTTTCTATGCTTATATATAAAGAATTCCTACAGAACCCACTAAAATTACAGTAGATCAAATATACATAGAATTCGCATTACCTCTGTTTTATTGTTTTTGTGCTAGACCAAATATAAGTAAATTCCTCTAGTAGTAGAAGTATCTGTAAAATAACCGATGTTTAAATTCTTCTGCAAGAAAAGAGCAGCTGATTGAAGGAATAAATCCGTCTCTATGCCAATCAAATTGCCGAAAAATATCCAACTTAAGTGGAAATATTTTCCGCATTTCTAACTGCTGATTGTCTGTTACACGCGATCGTGTTATTTCAGTCCTGTCAATTAGGAGCCCAATATACCGCGCGTAGTGTATCCTCGTAAATATTTATCTGCTTTTTCTTTGTTTTTAAACCAAATCAAATAATTCAACTATTCTTCCTAGAGTTAACAGATAATTCAAAAGCTTTAATAATAATTATATAAACGCTTGACGTAGAAGTTTAAATTGCGAATTCATTAATATCTTTTAACGCCTAAATTATACTCCCGAATCTACAATTTATTTAGCTACAATAATTGCGCAATTATACATAGGATTGAATTAATTATGTTTTATACTACAAATATTGCACCTATATGGAAAAACATTTAAAAATCGAGAAAGAGAAATAGTAAAACACCACTTAACTTATCTACGCCCTCAAATTTCTGTAAACTAGGTATATAAGGCACATATACGTGCACGCAATACAAAATTTGAAAGTACAAAAAAGGGTGAAGTTGGACATAAAATTAAATAATGATTGTCGAGATAATTAAAAATTCTGTCAGTGAGAGGATCCATATTTTACAATTAGCAGCCACAACAATCAAACAAGTAGCTGTAAAGAAAACATCTAATTTGTAATAATTCAAATACATATATATGTATCTGACTTTCGCACCGTATTTTCAATGCCCGCAAATATAATTTTATTCCAATTAATTTTTTAACGATTATTACTAATTTATGAAAAAAGTAATTTTAGGCTTCTATATCACCATATTACACTACAGTCTACGTAAGATGTAGTTAGAAAAGTCGCAAAGATTGTTTGAAATAAAATACATTTACATCTTTTATTTAATATGAGAGAATAATTTGAAATTTAATAGTTATAACATGGTTGTGCTGCTAACTATACTTTAAGTTTGTAATTTTGATTAAGAATAATTTAGTTACAGCCTATAAGAGAAATGAACAAAAAACTAAGAAAACCATTTACCAAATTACACGAACTTTTTGTTTAGACCACATACATATAATATACATTAATAATAAAATAGAAAAACTCACAATGTTTACTCTTTTCAGTTGTAACCAGGGCGGGTAACATAACAAGCAGAAATAGAAAGCTTAAAACAACCCCCCAAGGGGGACCAGGCCCTCTGCTCCCCAAAGTCATTGCTATATCACTAAAAGTCTGAACATCATAGTTTCATCATCACCTCAAGCATTAAGCGAAAGAAACCAAAACGCGATTATTACACGTTCATTCATCAAAGGGAAAATGAAACCATTCTTTCGTCCTTTCACTTCTCTACATGTTCACCGGAAAATTTTACTATCACGAGAGGATTTTCGTTTATATCGGCGTCTAAAGAACACGTTCACGAGCGGAAAATGTCCATCCAGCCAGTTTATTTTCGTTCGAAGGGTGCATTTGGCCGTGTGCAAAATGTGAGTTTTCGTACGACGTTTTTTTTTCTACATCACTTCGAAAAAACTTGTATGTATGTACGGTATGTATTAAATGTACGGAGAAGTGGATGGCTCGATATGTGTGCAGTTGGACCGCGAATCACTAGTTTGTGATTTCACACGTTTAGTTCGCGCAGGAGTTTCGAGTAAAATCGATGTTGACGCCGACCGGACGGTAGATCGCGACGCCCGTCGAACGAGCGACATCTGTGTTGTGAGAGTGAAAATGTCTGAGCACGTGCTTTCTACAAACGCGTGGAAAATCCGGTATTTCTTATGTCCAGTGCACGTATAGTATGACCCGTTTTTGAGCGTATTATTTGCAGGAACCAGTTCCGTTTAAATGGTAAAAATAGTAAAATTATTAACAATTTTATATATAGCATGTGGTACGGCAATACTCAATCAAAAAAACAAGGAACACACGTAAAATGTTAGCGATATTAATTAGTGTGATTACTACATCACTACCGTCACCAAGTTTCAAAAGCCTAAAAAGTTTTTAAAAAAATGCGTACACAGTGATCACCTAAAAATTCGCACCAACTGGAAAAATTTCTTATTTCTGCTTCTAAAGAACACATAATTATGCTATTACTTTATACTTATCTGAAGACTGAATAAGTTCAAACTTAATCTGACGAGCTACTATTTGCTTTAGAATAAATGGCATCTTATCAACGTTTTTCAAAGAGTAATCACTTTTTTAATGCTTTCAAGCATTTAGTAACAAAATTTGATATGTGAGATTCCTATATTTTTGGAGGTAACATTACGTATTTGTTATTACGGTTAAAGTAACAAATTGCAAAAATGTAATTAACAATTAAATTCTTGCAATATCGATGTCGAAAATAATTTGGCGGAACTTTGAAGTACCTTTAGTGACTAGTACAATATTGCACTTTACATTTTTTTTCTATTATGCAAAAACTCTACAAATACTTAACTTAGAAAGTGCTATTCTATTCTATTAAAAAATCAGGCCAGTACGCGGTATTGCCTAATGTTGCTGTAATGTAATGTAATGAGCTTGCCATGGATTGTCGATTGACTGTTAGTGCTGGTAAATACAGCTCATGGTATTGGTGAAATCATTCTCTAGAAAGACAACGTAAGGAGACAAGAAAGCGCTAACACACGGACATGTTTCTGCCTGCCCAGCGTCATCAGCGTGGTTTTTAGAGATTTGTGCTCAACATGCAATTCCTTCTGCTATTATCACCATATCAAAACTTACAGCTCAAGTGAGTATTCTTGGCGCTAACTAGTGCCAAAAGATTAAAACGTTCGTCTGCAACCCTTCTTCCGAGCAACACATGGATTGCTAAACCAGAGAGGGCGCGCGCAAACAGTACATAGGGTAACTGCATATGTGAATGATTTCTCAAGCCTTGCCGTGACGTACTAGAAACACATCTAAAATGCATAGAAAATAATACTTCAGATAATAATGCTGTTAAATATAGCTAGTCATGGTATTGGTAAAATCATTCTCGAGAAAGACAACGTGAGGAGGCAAAAAGACCCTAACACACGGACATGTTTCTGCCTACCTGGCGTCATCGGCCTGGTTTTAAGCGATTTTTTGCACAACACATTGCATATCCCTCTCTGCTACTATCACCATATCTAAACTTACAGCTCACCAAATAAATAAAAGACTCATCTGCCGGTTCTAACACAGCAAAAACAAGCAGGTACAATTTCCCAAGCAATACATGGATTGCTAAACCAGAGAGAGCACGTACAAACAGTGTATAGAGTAACTGGACATGTGAATCGTTTCTCAGGCTTACCGTGGCGTATTAAAGACATATCTAAAACACCTAGAAAACAATACCTCACGCGTGTTTGTGCACGTCCTTTCTGGTTATAAAATATAACGGATACAACAGTGGGAGGAATTTTATGTAAATTTGCAAAATCTAGAAACCACATACTAATTGAAGTACTTCAGAACACTATCAATACCAATTAGTACAGACTGTCGTCGAAACTCATTGAAGATCGAAAAATGGTACAAACTAATTACATTACATACATCAATCCCGGAAATATTGAAGAAAAATAAGTCCAAGTCAGAAAGATAAGGATTTTGACAATCACTTAAATAGATCGTTTGCCAAATTTATTTTTTCTCAAAATTACAGATGGTAGACCGATGACTATCCGTACCTTTTTGTTAAAACTTATCGCCAAGGTTACTTTAAAACAGCGTCTAGAGTGGGATATTTAACAACAAAATTTTTAGAAGGAGCATAAATTACGAAATCAGTCAGCTGATAAAGTTGAAGATATACTCCTTGAGCTAAACAAATAAATGCTTTTTTCAACAAGATGATGCCCCAGCCTATAGCGAAAGAGGTGACAATTTGTTGAATAAACTCTAAAGGAATGGGAAGTCTTCAAACACCGATCATTTAGAAATATTGGCCATTATACAGGAATGATCGAAACAAATCACACCAGTGTTTTCAAGCAAAGTAGCCAGGGAATTGTATGATAGGATAATTTCTTGCATTCAAGGAAACGGAAGATATGTTAAAATGTAAATGTTCCTGATATGACTTTATTTTTTTGCTGGTGTACTTTACGTGCTTTAACATATCCTATTTGATGTGTTACAAGTTGTAATTATTGCATTAATATTTAGGTTTAATAATTCATGGTAATAAAGTTTTGCTGATATCTTTAATACTGTAATTTTTATTTTAAATTATGATCACTTTAGCATTTCCAGTGCAAATATGATTTACTGATTTATATTGTTTAATATATTTTATTTTAAATAACATATTTTCAATGTAAAAATAAAAGTATTGCTTTAAGGCGAGAGAATAAAGGTACTTATTTTAACTCCTACCAATAAACTTTCATAAAAATAGAAAAAATTAACTGCGAAGATATTCCGTACGCTCATTAAATATTAATCTAATCTACACTACTTAAAGCAATTAACGGATATTCCACATAATTGACAGAAAGTAGCGTCAACACTTACAAATATTGCTGTTTAGTAATATTAACCATTTTAAGAAATCGAATATACAAATGTGCTTTTTTACACGTCGATGGATGTTTCAAGGTGACCGTCACTAAAATGTATAAAAGCGCTCTTCAGTCAGCGGTCCAGGTCCTTAAACACTATATGACAGGACTATACCATAACTTACGGAGGGTGTTTCACCATTTTAGTACACAGCTTCACCAAACCGTTCAGGTAGACGTCGTCTAACAAATTGAGCTCTTTCGGTCATGGCTTCTAGTTTTCATCGCTAAACCCGATCTTTAGCGAAAATACATTGTTCAAACAAAAAGATGTTGTTTGATTTACATATTCATTTAAGTTATTTTATCTCACCTTTCGCCAATCTTCAGTTGTGTAATATTGATGACGTTTTGCCCATTCATACGTGCTCGCTTCATCATCAGTGTTAATCTTGGCTTTTTCAAGGGACGTCTGCATTTTAATCCGGCTTCGTACAATCGTCTACGTACTGTACGCGTGGATATTTGCACTCATTGTTGAGACATTATATTTCCTATTTCCTTAGCGGATAAACCTCGGTTTTCAGTTGTTAGTTGCAGGATACGTCGATTATCTCGATTAGTAGTGATCCTTTTCTTGCCGCAAAGCGCTCTTCCGGTACTCGTAGTGGGTAACTTTTCTTTCATTATAACGGCAATTCGTTGCACTGTTTTTCGAGATACTTCTTCTTTCTTTCCAATTGTGTGTTGAGAATACACTCCTATACCCAACAATGTCTCAATACGCAGTCTTTTCTCATTTGGTATGTCCTTTTTTACCCAGAACGAAAAAATATAAAGCGCATACAAGCAATAACGTAAAGTGCAACACTGATACGTAAACACGGAAAAAACGTTGTTACATCAGCAGATAAATATTCTTTCTACAATTCACAGGTATAGCAGTAAACTCCACTCACACAAATTAATTAATTATGCGGAATTATGCTCTCGAAACGCTGCGTTCCGCATAATTAATTAATTTGTGTGAGTGGAGTTTACTGCTATACCTGTGAATTGTACATCCACACAGTCCTTGCAATCGTCATTCTTTCTACAATAGTAACCGATCCAAATAATATTCTCCAAATTACTGTGTCTTTCAATCTTGTTTCTACCCATCTTCTATACAGCACAGAATGATTCATAAGGGGGATACTAATAGACAAGGGGCCACTAAGTGGCACCTTTTCTTAGAAAGATATTAAGGTAACGTATTTAGATAGGTATTGTAAACCCTATTCATGAATTTTATACTTGTATTTGTAAATTATCGAGTTGGAAACACACAAAAGCTTAAATTGATAAAGTGGCCATAATAAAGTGGACACGGACTGTATAATCGACATCTTTTATACATACCCTTAACTCGACATCTCAACTACAAACATTTAGCAGGTGCACATCTCACATACATATGTTGTATTAATTGCAACGATATAGCAGATCTAATATTCTGCTCCGTATAACGTCTCAACCATCATAATACAGCGCCAAACCATACACAAACTTCACAATAGCTGCAAATGGTAAACATATAAAAAATCTTTGTACTACAGCTAGAATTACAAGTATAAATTTGGCGCCGTTTGTTGAAATTAGCAGCTTTACTACACGCCTCAAGCTGATATGCATGTCTTATCTCGCCATTCATCGATAATGCATTTTTTTTCAGTTCTTGTCAATATACTACTTACTTTAATTACAAATTTAATATTTTGGTATCAATATTAGTCTAGAACAACTACGCCTTTGCTAGTCAATTATTACTTCTTTATAATTGCCTCGCAAAACATGTTCGAGACTCTATTGATATTATTGAAATTTTTTAAAATACTTAAAAATCTAGATTTGAATATTCCAGATTTTTTTATATTAATTAAAAGATGTCAAGAAAAATATTAGATTGAATAGAAAAATGTTAGATGTAAAGTAGATAACCAGTTATACGCAAGTGATCTACAAGTATCGCTGATCGATAAGTTAGAACAACTGACGTATAGTGAGCAAAAAGTAGAAACGAAAATTACTTTCTGTATTTTTTCGAAGATGTGTACGTATCATATCTGCTTACTATTCATAAGAGACCTATATACACAAAAATAGAAAAGTTAAAGTATGATTTTATAAAATTCAATAGGGGAGTTCGCAAACCACGGGTTTCGGATGCATCAAACTTTAAAGCGAGTTGATGATATCGCCAGATCCACAATGAGAAAGTTCACCGCCTTATTTGCATTTAAACTTGCATAAGTCTGCCGCCGCAAAGAAGCATACGGCCCAAAAGTTTAATCTCTGCCACATAAATTTCATTCGAAGCCTAGAGCAAATGTTATTCTAATTTTCTCTCAATACAAGAGTCCCTTACTACACAGTCATCGTGAATAATTTTATATGAAATTTGTATACATAGTTGAAACCATTTTTGTTGTTATAACGGACGTTGTAAAGGGTGTTCCAATTTGAGGTTACCTTTTAAATTTATAATAGAACGCACAAATTATTTAAGATATAACAAGACTTTACATTTAAAATGCTAGTACAAAATTTGCGGCTTAGTAACGAAAAATAATATAGGGGGTACATTATTTTTCGTATTGCTGTACAGCAGGTTCGCATTTTCCAATTAAAATTCTGAATAACATTTTGGCATAGTTACAATAATGCTCTCCTTACAAACATCAATGGACTATTGACGTAAACTTTTTGCTTTAAATAACCAGTAAGAAAAAAAAACTCAGGCACGTTAAATTACATAATGTGGCTGGCAAATTCCTTTTCGAGAAATTGTTGGATTACCAAATAGTTGACGTAAAACCTATTGTCTCTGCAGTGTATGAAACGTCTCAAATTCAGATTCGACAATTTGGTTTATTGTAATTTTATTTACACATCCACTCAATTGAAAGAATACTTAATTTACGAGTTGATGATCTAATCCAAGGCGTTGACCACTCATGTATTGCCAACGAGTTGTTAGGGAAGAAGAATGGCACAAGGTGGAATTTAGTGACGGTATATCCAAACACAAGCAAATGACGTCTCCGTTCTTTTCTAAAGTTGATTCGGCACCCATGCACCTCATTTTCCTCTATTTGGTAGCGATCTATGGCTGTCAAATATTTTTGTAAAATGTAAACTACCCAACAAAATTGTTTACAGTTAAAAGTAAGAATTGCGTGCTTTTTCAAGGTTTCTGTAATCCATCATGAATCCGAAGATGACGAATTTTGTTTTGTCCTCAGTTCCACGACTCGACGACAGTCCTAATCGACAAAACGCTGCAAACTACCATTCTCTCTTAAAGTTGGTATTTGCAATTAGTCTTGATCTTATCATTGCACGCCAATCAGAAGATGTTCAAAATTACGCGCAATGTTTGATTGTGCAAATGTTACCAAGTTCTTCAAAGGTTAGTCGGAAATGATAGATCATACTATTAAATCATATTTTAATAATGATCCCAATGTGGTCAGATATAATCTCAGTTTTTCGATTAGTGGCATGAACTACTGCTTACTGCTTAGGAACTTTTTTAAGCTGTACCACATAGAACATCTACAACTGACAAAGGTATTCCAAAGCATCTGAGTTTTGGCTAAACAAGATTTGTATTCGCTTTTAACTTAATCCAACCAGACACTTATTTGGTATCGTTCATTTTCAATTGGTATTTCATAAATCAGGTAAAAAAAATGGTCCCTCTATTTTGGAAAATCATAGACTTCGAAACAAAACTTTTTATTGGCCTCACATGATAATACAAAGTGAATACAAGATTCTATATTTCACTTAACTTTGGAAGTTCTAAGGTCGTTGTACTGGTGACATATACACCCACAATTTTTGTTTGCGGCACAAAACGGGATCAAATGAGTTCTAAGGGAGTACAAGGGTTATCTTTTAAGTTTTCTATATGGAGTTGGAATAAAGCAGTAGATAGCTTTGAGAAACTTTATTGGTTTTCAAAGTATCTTCTACGAAAATTAATGCACTTTTGCATGCGCTAGAACCAATTCCTAAAACAATTATTCCACTCGTTTGTTCGTACAGTCAAAATTCCGTTTTTTGGGGGAATCGACTGGTCCTTCTGACGACTGAAACTTCTAACCACGTAGTCCGTTCTTGATTCTCGGAAAGGTAAAGAAACCGTTGACACCTAGGTTCGGACTGTATGGAGGATGGTCTAACAATTCGATGTTTTGTTGCGTTAAAAATTCGATTGTTTTGCGTACTGTGTGCGACCATGCATTGTCTTGGCGGAGGATGACTTATCGTTCGGGGTTGGTTTTTGGAAGCTCACAGATGACTCGCGGCAAACAAGTGGGTGTCGGCACTAACAGTTGCTACAACACCTGATTTCGAGACAAATACCGCGATCATCTTTTAAGAGACACCTCAAGAACGCATGACTTTTGTCGGCTTTTGTTCATCTTGGAATATCCAAACGAGACACCTAGCGTTCATTTTCTGGCTCATCTGAGTAAATCCACGATTCGTCACCACTGAGCACGTTGCACACGTTTTTAGAGATTCTAACGCTGAAGCGGGCTTAAATTTTTGACGTGAATTCACCCTAGCTGCTTTCTATTCTTCGGTCAACAGGTGCGGGATCCAGCGGGAAACTAATTTCTTATATACAAACTTTTTGAATTGAGGTGTTTGAAATTCTCAGTGATATCTCAATCTCGCATTTGTCACATTTCTTTAAATGCTCCATACCATCGAGAAAGTAAAATACATCTAAAAGAATGCCTACAAAATAACACCAAAGATAAGAACGCTGTATATACAGCTTTTCTCATGGTATTGGTGAAGTCATTCAGTTACATTCATTCTCAGCGTTCTTATCTTTAGTGTCATCGAGAAATTGTTGATTGATGCGGTGCTTCATTGCTTGAAACAGAAACGAACTCGCTCAGGCATTCTTGTTCAGATAATTGTCTTCGAAAAAAAAATGTTGCGTGAAAATGTTTTCAGTTTAATCCATTTTTCGACTAACTTAGCAACTTCGACAGTTCGTCGTAGCTACAGCATTACACGTTGGATCTCGGTTAACTAAGGATGAAGGTTAATTTTTATAACTGATATTTGATTAGTAGCGCTCTTTATGTACTAGTATGGAAAACTTAAAAGAGATCCCTAGTACATATTAGAAATTTTAGAAATATACAAATAACAGTGATTTCCTGTAAGCATACCCCAACCTAACCACAAAGAATATTTTATAATTCAATTTAAAATGGCATATAAACAATTTTAAACATGCATCCAATAGTAAAAACATCTAAAATGCCTAGAAAGTAATACCAAACATGAGTAGCTGTACGAGGACGACCTGAAATGTTTCCGAAATTGACAAGAAAAACACGGTATTGGTGTGCTTTCTTATTTTTATTTTTCGATGTAGTCTCCTCGAAGATCAATACACCTTTTCAAATAGTGCTCCAATCTCTTCAAGCCGTCGGAAAAATAGGATGTTTCGAGGTCTGCAAAATAGCCATCTGTAGCGGCGATGACCTCCTCAATTGAAGCAAATCTCTACTCTCCCAGTGATTTTTCAGGTTAGAGAATAGGAAAAAGGCGCTAGGAGTTAGGTCCGGTAAATGTGGACGATAATTCGTAACGCAACTCATTCAATTTGAACACGACGATGCGGGATGAATGAGCCGGTGCATTGTTGTAGTGAAAAAGTACTTTACGCTGCAAACGAGGCCATTTCTCCTTCAATACCGCATCGAATCAGGTCAATAAATAGCTATAGTATTTCCCCGTGATCGCCCTTCCCTTTTGCAGATAGTCGATGAGGATCACACCCATCCAAAAAAATGGTCGCTATGAGCTTTCCGGCAAATAGAACGGTCTTTGCTTTTTTCGGAGCACTGCTTCGACTGTTCCTGGGTCTCCGGTATGTAGTGGTGGATCCAAGTTTCATCCACGGATACGAAACGCATGAAGAAATCGCTTGGATTGCGTTGGATCCTGGCCAGATACTCCTCCGACACGGTCAGCCGATTTCGTTTTTGCTCCTGAGTAAACGCGGTACCCATCGCGCCGAAAGCTTTTTCATACCCAAATATTTCAAATTTGCGTGACCGTTTTCCCAGAAATGCAAAAGTATTTTATTACTGCACGAATTTCGATTTTATTCATTTTTGCTACACAAAACACACTCTTAAATAACAACTAGGAGACGTCTGAAATTTTAACAGTTGTCATAAAAAAGATTGTCCTTGCCGGCTAATGAAACCACGAACCTTCGTGGGCCATCCCTTGCCGATTCCGGAAACATTTCAGGTCACCTTCGTATTTAGCAGTATTATTATGTTAGCACCTAATAGTGATTTTCGTTAAGCATGCCCTCGGGTCCACCTTATAGGCAGCTGTATAACATGGTAAACTAAGCAGCACAAAACGGTACAAAATAAGTTCTGTAGGAATACCTAAATGTACATACAAAATAATGCCGAAGTTCAAAATTATAAGCTCCAGCGGTAAACTATTATCTAAAAACGAACGAAACAAGCCATCTTCATAGACTGAAATACTAATGGAATAATAATTTAAAAATTTTAATAATGTCAATGACGGTGCCTTTGTAACGTGTGGAAACGTTTAGCATCAAAAATGTTTTGGTATTACTAACCTGAATTAGATTGGTCCCATCCAATAACAAAATTAAATAATGAAACTATTTGTATCGCAAATGAATATGTAAACTAAGTACAATGATCAGCTAGTGCTTATAATTCCTATGAAAAGTCATTATTAATTTCTTACTTTTATATCACATTATTCCTTGATAAGCCTGGTATATGCAGATATACCTAAGATACCTACAGGCCTCTGAGATGATTTCTTAATTAGCCTTAAGGAAGACGATGACTAACACATTGCCACTTGTATATTGAAAGTAATTCGTTTTTGTGCATTCTACAATATATTGATAAGTATTATCTGCTAACAACTATTATTTTATTCAGAGAATTTATCAGTAGATGATGAGATTTAATTTCATCTTACAATTTTGAACTATATCGACATTTCAATAGCCATCAAATTACATGTAATTCTTAGAAACATCGTAACGCATTTAACAGAATAAGGTAATAACTCGGAACACACCTACACAACCAGATCTCCAATTCCGAAGAAAATCGGTTCTGGCACTGTACATTGGTTAAGATAAACGTACAGAACACAAAGGCGTGCGCTCTTCAAATCCGAGGTATACTTACAAAGGGAATATAATTTATATACACTGCACGTTCAAAATCAATGCGAATTACATAAGTCATAGATATCAAAATTATCTGCCAGCATCATTTTAATATCACGCAGAAAATTTCAGGCAGAATGAAAATTAAAAACATCTCTCTCACATTTCTTATCGTGCGCAGATTTCATAGAATCATTTCTCATTGGAATTGTATGAGATATGGATACAATCAAAAATTAATTTCCTTTTTATTTTATTTTAATATGAAAACAGAGGGTATACGTCATCGATATTATTCATATTTGTTAAGATAATTCAAAAAAAGTTGAAAAAAAGCGGCAAATTACCGTTTCGATAAGGCACAAAATTCGCGTAACTGGTAAGGGTCTCGAATACCAAATAAACTTGGATGACAATCTAAGTTTCTAACGTGGTACCACGAGACCATTACCAAGTGATAGTAGACAGCGAAAATATTCTATAAGTTCGTTATCTCATAATTATCTGGTTGAAGTGATGCTCGACAGGTGCTCCTATCGATGCTTATTTACGATTTGTCGCTTTCTTTATAAGATAATAGATGGAATACACTGTCTTAATCAAAGCGCAAATAATACAAGATTTTGATTAAAGAATGAGTTAAAATAGAAACCGCGGGAAATTTCATTTAAACTATTCGCGAAAGAAAATATTTTTTTCCTATCGTCTTAATCAAACATAACCATTTAACATTCATAATTTCGCACATATAGTTCACGTAACTAAAAGTGCTTGATGGTTCACGGCATCGCGCAAATAATACGTGCGTTTCCACAGAGTGAGGTTAGAACGGGTTGCCAATGAAACAATTAAAAAAAGAATTACCTTAAGTGAAAGGTGTACACGATAGTACACGGAGAAAAATAATGTGAAGAAGCGAACTAAATTGAATTTGATAAAGAATCAATTCTTCAAATCTGATCTTTTTACTATTTTATGTATTTGATTTGTCTATAACATTATTCATTCGGCATGTTATATAAGCAAAAATAGTTCATTCACTATAATTCAATTGTTTAACTGCTTCCATGAATCAATAATTCTACTCAGGTATACCTACTCTTCCTTCTATAAAAATAAAAAGTGGATGTATCTACCACCTAGTGAAAAGTTAATTATTTTGTTATTTTGATTTGATACTTTCTATACTACGTTAGTTAAAAGTACGCCATTTTAGACTAACTACAGATATTACAGATCATACTTCAAAAATGGTGGAGAACGGTCGTACCTTTTGCAATCATGTATAGATAAATTTTGGGTAGAATTTGCAAATTTTCCAGTAACATATGACAGTTTGCGGCAAATTATTTAAGAATCAGAGACAACATTTTGTGAAACAAGGTCAGTGCCCCGAAAACCAGGTAGTGATAGACCATCAAAACGGACAGCTGAAGATATAGCAGATGTTAAGGAACGAATAACTCAATCACCTAAGCAATCTATTCACAAGCTTTCATAGCAAGCGCAACTTTCTTACGCCGAAAATCTACAATAGTTTCATTGCGTGCAGGAGCTTTTATTCATTGATCAGGCAATCCAGCTTAATTATTGTCGATGGATTTTAGGTACGATGAATAGCGAAGATGTTCCTGATAAATCCTTCTTCTCGGATGAAGCATGATGTCTCTTATCAGGATATATAAATAACCAAACAATGCGCATTTGACCTAGTGAAAACCCACATGAAATTCTTGAGATACCCTTGCATTCTCAAAAAAATAGGGATTTAGCTTCTGTTTGTCCTAGACGGATTATTGGTCCAGTATTCTTTAATGATACCACAAATACGGAACGATGTAATAATTTATTACAACCATTTTTAAATCAATTATATGACGACAAACTCCGCGTGGGATATTTCCAGCAAGATAATGTAACACCCCATACGGCAAGGGAAACTATGGAATTATTGCATGAATTCTTTGATAATCGAATAGTAGACTTTCTACCGTGATCTCCCGATTTGACAATTATGAATTATTTAATAGAATGACATAATTTAAAGAATCCCTTCAATAATATGAAGCGAAAAGTGGCGTTATGCGGAGTAAATGAAGGATTCTTTATTATTATTATTAAACTTTTTATTTTTCCAACCGAAACATTTGTAACCACCTACACTTAAGCGCTGTCACTAACGCCACATAATAAGTGAATTTACTAATTTTTAAAGTTATTCTATCAACTTAAATTTCAACAAGAAAAATTTCATGACTTGCTAGAGGATAAATTTAGTCGATGATATTGTATGTGATGATAAAACTTCGTTGTTCACACTGTCATAGATACATCAGAATAATTAAACTACACTTTTGTGAGAAACTTTTTCTTTCTATTAAAATCACTATAAAGATTTCATAAGAAATCAAAATGTTATTCTTACACTTATCACTAGTTGTAGCGAAACGTTGACATTAAACAAGTAATGCAATATATATCACAGGGAAATTGGACTACTGAATGTTAATAAAATTTAAAATCAAGTAGATTTTGATAAAAAAATCGTATATCCTAGTTATGGTTTATATTAAATGTTAAATATTATCTCTAATGTTATCTGTCAATAATTGTCAGAATCTGTTTAGTTAAATTTACTGTATTCCTTCAAATTTAGAATACCCTCAAATGAACTAAAATATCAACTTGCCAATAGAGATATAGAAAAGAAGGAAGAGCAATATAGATGTGCAAAAACCACCTTATCACATACTATGTAACGTAGTATAGAGTGCATCCAACATGAGAATGTGACATTACGTTAGAAGGCAAAATTCACTGAGTGTCAACATGGGTTTAATTTTGAAAAAACTGACTTCATCCTTGAAGCTATTTTGAGTAGGACATCATAAATCCATAAAGGTCGTTCGTTTTACGCAGTGAAAGGAGCTTTACAATCTATTTTCATTGTTGTTCTTTTGTATGTAATATAAATAGCTTGAGGGTATCAAAAAAGGAATGGTTATTAAAAATTTTATATATTTATAATCATAGATATTACCAATTACATAACGTATACTATACTCGGTTTTCTTTTTTAGTTCGGCCAAATAAAAACATCGTTGACGAGATTTTCAACTTTTGTGTATAAGTTCACAAATGATCAGCTGTTGCAATTAGAAATACGATTAGAACATGCATGTTTCGGTCAATTTAACAAAATTCAAATTGAAATCGAAATACTTAATGATACAGAATCTAATTCAAAAAACGTGACACATTCGAAGATCAGCTTTATTCGGCAATTTGCCTACATATTGCCTACGTATAAGTGATTCGCCAAACGAACAGCTCAAAGTGTAAAATAATTCTGCTGAATTCCCTAAACGTAACTACTAATGCATTAATTTAAAGCAACGTACAGTATACGGTTATGGACAGATGGTTACTGCATTGGACAATAAAGAAATTTGTTATCTTTTAAGCTGTTTGAAAGGCAATGTGTCTAAAATCATTGAAGTAACAAATGATAATACTCAGTAGCATAGAATTTATTAAAATCACGACACAAAAAAACCGTTATAAAAAATCACGTTCTCCCATTATTTGATTTACCCGCGATTAGTAAATATAGGTACACGTCGTTAAGAAAGTTAACCCACGATTTGCAGAAACATATTTGTTCGTTGAAAACATTAAACGAACCTCTAAATAATTAGGATATGTTGATTTATAACACGCGAATTAGATTCAGTTCCAGAAAAAACGGGAAAAGTTGATAATTACTCTAGGCTTAATATCGCCATATTTTGATAATTTAATAACGTTTTTAAATCAATATATACAAACAAATGACTTTTCGATCTAGCAGCACGTAAGTTAACTCTTCTTTGCAATTACTGTACAGAAAATCACCCAGTATTTTATTGTGATAAATTACAATTTCTACAAATGGCGTCTGATACACCAAATAAAAAAACTTGAACTATGTATAACCTGCTTACTAGAAAATCATTATGCAATTCAATGTCACCTATATTACCCATATATGTAACACGACATAGTCACCTATACAATACAATAGCGACCAACAACAAGGAGCAACCAATACCAACGCATAAGTAGAGCTGTAGATATGACCGTCCACATGTGGATAACCATACCAGAATGGCTTTACAGAAAGAAATGAAACAGACATGGCAAAGCATATCTAATATTACTGTGAAAAAGAAGTAACACAGTCTGCTTAATTATTTTATGCTTAAAGTATAATGGATCATTCGCGGTAATACTTATATACATATATCATAGTACACCTAATTAATTCAAAATGGATATGAACTTCCTTATTTGAAACGAATTTTCCTGTTTATTATAGATGATATAACACATAATGGGCTTCGAGCTGTGCTAATTTTGAAAGATTAATTTCTTTTGTGATAGTTTTAACAAATGCGAGGTCAAATATAAACGTCATTGTCTTTTATTCCATATTAACCGTGTGAAGATATTATTATCAACATAATTTTAGTCATAATTTATGGTCGCAAGCATTTATTAGAAATCTTGTGCAGAGTATTTCGAAAATTTAAATCGTATACGAACGTATTCAAATGCAAAACCTTCCCTTTTTTTAGTACCTAACCATATTTTCAATAGTTTCTACCTACTAAAGTGAAAAAATCTCCTCCACGAAATCTTTTAAAAATCAAGAATACTTTTTCTTTTCCAATATAAAGCAAGTTTCGCTAATAACAAAATCATAACTATGAAATTTAAAGGTTGATTTACAATGTGTGGCAGATTGTACTACTTAGAAATATCGTGTAAAACACCTTTGATATTTACTTGCTAGCTATTGATGTTAATATAATTTCAAAATACCGAATAAAAGGTATTTATATTTATATAGTACATGTCATAATTTTCAGAGAAAATTAAATTTTCTAGTCATGTGCTGTTATTTGCCTATGCATTGAAATAACAGTACCACAGGTGGCGGCACTCAACGCACAAAAGTTCTGTTTGTTGCAGAATAATACAACCATTCTTTAATTATTTATTTCTTTTATTATATAGACCGGGGAAAACATTGTTCATCGGAAAAAAGAGCAATTATACTCGATCTCCTTAATAGAGAGAAAACTTGCAAGTTTATACAAGAAAATCTTTCTTGTTCTGTGGAAACGATTGTAAACGCTAGAAAACTGGAGAAAAGTGAAAGAGAATCGTGGTGAAAAAAGAACAACTAGCCCTTGAAAAGACAGAAACATTATAACTTGTGCAAAGAAGACACTATTCATAAGTTCAACTGCAATTAAAAATGAATTAATCCTTTCTGTAAGCACCTCTAGTATTAGGCGAAGATTGATTCAAGCAAAGTTGCGCGAAGGTCTAGAAGGGTACCATTATTAAATAAAAGGCAAATAGCGAGTAGATTGTCATTTCCTCATAAACACGCACAATGAGACGAAAATAAATGGCGTAATGTACTGTGGTCAGATGAAGCTAAAACTGTTTTATTTAATTTTGGTGTATACCAACAATCCGACAGCATTTGAACCTCTGTACACCAAAAAGACGGTAAAATGCGGAGCCTCAAACATCATACTGTGGGGATGCCTCACATGGTATGCCGTAGGCCCCTTACATAGGATAGAAGGCATAATGAATGCTGATATCTATATAAACATATTACAAACTGCACTTTTGGATATGCAGAGAAAGAAATGCTACTAAGACGGTTACAGGATAATGATCCGAAACATGGTCTCAACACAATGATTCGAAAACAAGGTTTCGTTAAGTGGAAAATTTATGAGTGGAGTTGAAAAAGGCTGTATCTGCTAATAAGCCGCAAAATACTAACAATATGTGTAGACAACTGGTAAACTCGTTGCCCCACAAGTGTCATAAGGTGATAAAGAATAAAGGTTAATCAACAACATATGAAGTTTTTCACTTCAATTACTTAAATAAAAATTAATTTGGATGTTATTTCAATGCTCAGTTGTTTTCTATATACTGCAATGTAAACACTTTTATTTGGTATTAAGGAAACTATTTATTATTGTAGTTTTGTAACATGTAGGAATAAAGAGTTCAATAAACTTTCTTTTATTTAACGTATAAACTGATATTTCAGCCAAATTAAGACCACCCGATGTGTTTGAGATAAATTTTCTTGGAAACAAGTTTGGTCCCATTTCCATAAGAAAACGTAGGATAAGGCATAATGCAATCAATGGTAAAATTCAAATTCACAATTAAAAAGAGAAAATAATGTACCATAAACGTAAACATTTCTCTACTTTCTACATTTCCTTAACAGAATGCAGTTAAGCTAAATGTTTACGAGGGCGACCTGAAATGTTTTCCGAATCGGCAAGAGATGGCGCACGAAGCTTTAAGTGGATTCATTGGTCGGCAAGGGCAACCTCTTTTATGGCAACTGTCAAAATTTCAAACGTATACTAGCAATAATTGTTGTTTAAAAGTGTGTTTTGTGTAGCAAGTCAGGCGGTTTCGCAAAAATGTATAAAATCGAATTTCGTGCAGTGATGAAACACTTCTGGATGGCCGGGAAAACGGCCACGGAAATTCGAAATACTTTGGTAGAGGTGCATGGCTGATGTACTCCATCATTTTCGTGACTTGGATCTATCACCACATACCGGTGACCAAGGAACAATCGAAGCAGTGGACTTTTCCGGGCGAATCGGCTCTGAAGAAAACAAAGATGGTTCCATCGACCGGAAAGGTCATGGCGACCATTTTTTGGGATTCCCAAGGTGTGATCCTCATCGACTATCTGCGGAAGAGAAGGACAACCACGGACCAATACTGCAGCGATTTATTGACCCGATTCGATGTGGTATTGAAGGAAAAAAAGCCTCGTTTGCAGTGGAAAAAAGTCATTTTCCGCCACGACAATGCACCGGCTCATTCATCCCACATCGTCGTCTCCAAATTGAATGAGGTGTGCTACGGATTAGTCTCTCATCATTCATATTCATCCGGACTTAGCCCACGGCGACTTTTCCCAAGCCTGAAAAAATCACTGGGAGAAAGGAGATTTGCCTCAAATGAGGAGGTCATCGCCGCTACAGATGACTACTTAGCAGACCTCGAAACATCCTACTTTTCCGACGGCTTAAAAAGACTAGAGCACTGTTTGAAAAAGTGTATTGATCTTCGAGGAGACTACACCGAAAAATTAAAAAAAAAACACCAATACCGTGTTTTTCTTGTCGATTCCCGAAACATTTCAGGTAGCCCTCGTAGGTACTAGTGACCCAAATTTTTGTAATGGTGTTACTTCATAATCATTGGTTATTATACTGTGCAACACAAAAATATCTCTGTTTGAAATCTGTTTGTTTAAACAATAGAATAAATACTAAACCAAAACAAAAATGCTTTGAAATAATAAAGTGGGATTCATTTTTTACCTATACACTTAGCATATTTTATATTTTGTTGGGATTAAGAGAATATATTCGAGAGTTAAAAAGTGGTTGGCGTGTCATTAAACAACTTTTCAAATCAGTAAGATAATTGAAATATTTAGAATTCTTAGAAACTGACGAATGGGAAATCCTTATCTCGCGAAATTTCTAAAATCTATATTTATCAGTTAGTATGTGTAGTTCGTTAAACCGACAAACAAAAAAAGATAGCCTAAACATTTAATCTAAATCTACGAGTGTGGGATACATACTGTGGTATATATATGTAACATTAGTTGCATTATCGCTACAAACGTAAAATACAATGAAGTTCTTCAACGTAGATGGTTCTCTTAAACGTGAAAATCAAATCGAAGAATTTGGATGGGTGTGGAAGAATCTACATGAAGGTCAAGGCTTGAAAATGACAGTTTACAATTCCAATGGCAGCATTAAATCGGAAGAACATTACGATGAATTTGAAGATTGGGAGATTATAACTAAGCCAGAAAAAGAAACGTCAAATGAAGAAAAGAATGTAGAAACTGTAAATAGTATCAAATGGTATCAAAGAACGTTCTCAAATATACAAGAAGAAAACAAAGAAAAATTGACAACTCTGCTACTAGACCTAAACAATAAGGAATCCCATTTAATATTATCCATAATTAACTCCACAGTACTTAATTCACTCCAACATACAAAATTACGAAAGATGGAAAAAAGAAGAAAACCTCTAGAGTATAGCGAAATAAATAACGATGTATCGAAGACGTTAAGACTTAAGAAGCTACATCAAACCTTTAACGTCGTTTTCGATTTCAAACTGTTACGAAAACGTTATGGTTTGTCGGACGAAAACAAATCTGCATCCGAAGTCAATAAATATATCGAGGATTATTTGGAGATAGTACATGGTCTGAAGCAGATATTATTCTGGGATGTTTATCCGCCACCTTGCGACGCCGAAGTAAATTCAGGTCCAGTAAGGAGTGAAATAGACAAGAACACGGAGCCGAACGCGGATATCGATCAGACTTTGCTTAAGTTGTTTGATAAAACTTGTGAAATGCATTGTGAAGCGGAAAAGATCAGGAAATGCTTTCTGGTAAGTAGTTAAACTCATGAGCTTGTGTGAGTGTAGAGAAATAGTATGTGCATGTTTTCGAGATGCATCTTAAGGTTTCCGAAGGTTTAAATCATAAATTGACGCCTAGGAAAATTTTCCTCTTTCTAGTAATAATTTGAATTGAACTATTCGGTGTATAATCTAATAATTACAATTTTATTTTTATACACCAAAGATATTGCCAATACACGCATAACTATAATTTTTTTTTAAATATTCTTTTTTATTATAATTTATGCATTTTGTTTCTAATCCACTTAGCATTCTGAAAAAGAACAATAGCAGAACTATAAATGAGATAATCGCATATTTTCTAATCAAAATAATACAATATAATAGATAAAACTACGTTATAGGTTACATAAGAACCACTTATTGTTTAACAGTTAAACACTTTTCTAGATTTTTTAATGGTAATCTAGCAGTTAATATATTTTTATACGGCCGATGTGATTGGTATGTATCCTAATCCAGCAGTATGATCAGGATTTAAATTTAAAGCATTTTTAATCTCATTCATTAATGAAATTTTTGCTTTGGTATTTAATATTTAACGTCCATATTTTTTTATCATTACACTGTTAAATTTATCTAATGTAGCTTTACCAGTTTTATCTGGGATCATTTTTAATAAATTTTCACAATGTTCTACATTACAAATTAACTCTAATCGTGGCATTTGAGCAATCTCTCATTTTTTAGTGAACTAGTTAAAAGACTACAATGGTTTTTTTTCCTTTTCTATTACTTTACTCTGATTATAAGAAAGCCCAATTCGCACTTAAATCACTTTAATAACTATATTTGTTTTATAATACTTTTGACACCTGTATCGACACGCTCACTCTATAGTTCGTTCGCATCTTAAAATTCAGTAGTAGGTCTTGTGGAATGTTATCCTCTATTTCTATTGACAAAGAGTTTATGTATATGCATGTCTTTTGAACATGGGTAGAGTTGCCTGATTTTCTACTAGTGACTTTTTTGATAGAGGCATTACCTCTGATTACAATGACGTTTACATTCTCGGCTAATTTAAGAATTTCCTATTACACCCGTGATTTGTATGCGTTTTGTGTGCCCTGTTTTTTTAAATATATAGAAGACCACTATTTATATTATATCATTGCAGTACTATTCTCAATAAATAATTCAGTTGACTAATTTTATTATAGTCAATTGAAGAATCAATTCTAAAATAAAAAGAAATGTCACATTCGTAAATTATATTTTAATAAAAGCTGTTTCGTATAATTTGGAAAATATAGAAATAACTTGGAGTGATCTCTTCTGCTTCTTTAGCAAAATATCTTTAATCCATCACTGTCACAATTTCTGTAGCTTATGTGTGAGGACTACCCTACAACTTTTGTAGCTTATTTGTGACGACTATCGTCATTTCTCCTGTAATTTTGCAGCTGACCTGTGACGACTTTTGTCATTTTTCCTGCAACTTTTGCAGTGTGTCTGTGACTACTTTCGTCATTTCTCCTACAACTTTTGCGGCGTATCTGTGACAATTTTCGTCATTTTCCTACAACTTTTATAGCTTATCCGTGACGACTTTCGTCAAATTTCCCTGCTTTGCCTGTATGACTTTAGAGTTTAGATAATTTTTTAAAAGAGTAATCACCTAAGTTTTGACTAGGTTCTGTTTCATAATTTGTAACTTTCTGCAATAGTTTAGAAAAAGGAATAAACTTATGAAATTGCTGTATCATACATTGTTTGATTCCATCCCACCCTGCGTCATATTTTCCTTGTCCGTCGTTGCCACTGGTAACGCTCCACCACATTAGATACTCTCTTTATCCAATTTTCAACCAGTAACTCATTTCTTTTACGGTCGAAAATAGGAATAAGTAATTCGTCTCCTACATGCGTAATCCCGCGAGCAGGTCTTTCTTTTAAAAGTTTAATTTGCCGTTTCAACTGTTTCAGTTCTTCTTTGGTACTTATTTCTTTATTACTAGATAAACTAAATGTACTTGTATAATTCACCAATTGGACATCATTGCCGTTTCTTCTTATGTTAGATCACTTCTGACTATAAGAAAACCCAATTCGCACTTAAACCACTTTAATAACTATATTTGCTTTATAATACGTTTTAATACATTTAACTTGCATCTGTATAAACACGTTCACTCTGTTTCTTGTGCTCCCCGATTTCGGATATACATATGTATATATATTGCATTGAATTATTTCCTTACATATGATTATCTCTCTTATTTTCTATTATGTTTCTGTTGCTATTTTGTCTTTCTACATTCTCCTATGTTCTTATTCGCTCTTCATCTCCGGTTTTAGTGAACGTTATCGCATATTCATACTCCTTTCTTTTTTCAAAGACATATTTTCCTCTCCTTCTTCTTCCTGTTCTTTTCTGTCGCCATCATTTCTTGCTAACAATTAATTAATACGTCTTCGCGAAAATAAATTTCAGAAGTCATAATTACAACATTTTATATTTTTCCTATTACTTCTTCTACTACTCATTTCCCCTACGTCTTTCTATTCTCACTTCTGTAATATCCTCTAAAAGTAAGAAATAAAAATTACATACACAATTCAATTTAGCTTTTTCTTGCTCTTGCCTCAATCTCATGCAAACGTCACATTTTTTATAAATGTTTCAATTTCTGAATGCAAGGCCACCAATTATAATTACGCGGTAGAGTTTTCATTCTTGTTATGGCTAGCTAACTATAATGTACAAGATGTCTCAAAAGCCCTTTCCAAGATAAAAAGAATAAAATAAAATAATGGCCAGATTTAATAAATAAATGTTTATTTATTATTTGTTTATATCTTATTATTGTCCAAAAAGTACGGGTGGTAAGTAAGGTGGCATCTCATGCTTCTATTTTGGGTTTGTTGAACTCCAATAACAGCATTTCTGCGTATTTACATTGAGATGAATATGCTTCTCATCTCAAAAGTTTTTGCAAAATTCGCCCTGTTACCGTAAAACGCTCCATAGAGGCTAAATTCCAAAGGACGGAACTAGCGTTTGGCATACCTCCCACTCCCCATTCGACAGTTGTGTTTGCGCGGTGAACAAAGCAAAGTTAGAAAGGCTTTCGGGACACCCAGTAGTTCCTTTAATAGTCTTTGTCTAAGCATACTTGGTATCACTACACGTAATTGTTTCGCTTTCCTAATTAAGCTCGTTTCGTCTCATATTCAATATTTATACACACAACGTACATCGGTTATAGTGCAACTCATAGAAAAAAACTTTCCTGTAATAATTAGTTTTTCAGGAATTAAGCGAGAAGTTAGCGCTTTTTTTAACTTTCTGTAGATTTTCCACGTGTTAACTATGCCTTTAAAATCTTGTATAATTCACATTTGTTTGATAATAAGACTTGAAAGAAATCGACTAGCATAAAAATCAGAATTACAATCTATTGTACATCCAAATCCTTTTCAATTTCCCTGATTAAAGCAGGAATGATTTGTACAGATGCTAGAAGATTGTTTTCCTCTGCCTTTTCGCTTTCTTGTCATAAAACCTAGATCTATGTCAAAAGTAATTCAAAAATTACAAATCTCTCATACAATGTTTACTATTTAGACATTTTAAATTAAGGAAGCATCAGTTACACCATGGTCCTGAAAAACATACAACATACTTAACCAAAATGTGAAGAATATATAGAGGATTAAACTTAAAAGGACAATTTCCTAGATGCTTTGTTTGAACCGCTTTTCATTTTTCAAAAAAGTAACTCGGTAATGCTCAAACCACAAAACTAAATCTACGCTAACAAAGGAGATCTGCTATACATACAACTAAAATAAATAGTATCTCAGAGTTTCATGGCCGTTACGACTACAACTAAAATAAGACACTAATACAATCGACTTCCACTTGATCTTCGATATCAATGTGCCAAGCCTGAAGATAGACCAACTACGTACTAAAAATTTCATTACAGCTACAGTAAGACATTTACTAAGAATATGTAATAGAAACAAACGATGATCTGTAATGAGCACAAGGGCAAAGAGTGTTGCGTTTCCCACGTTATAAAGAACTTATCAGTACCGCTTCAAATTACAATAACTGCAAATATTTTCCAAAATGAGTACTGTGTATTCCTCTTGCTTCGAAGCTATGTTTCTATGTACACTCCCAAGAGATCCAAATATACAAGAAGATAACTATCCTGAACCTCCAAACTGCTTGTGCACGGCTTGAAAACTAGAAAACGGTATTAATTTGTTAGAATGACCATCACATTCCCCAGATGCTAACCCAATCAAGAACGCGAAAACCAAGTTCATAGGAAAACGAGTCACTGTCAAACAATTATCTGGCCAGATTCGGACAACTGAACGCTTCTTAAATTAGCAATATGTCCAAAAGTATGATAAGATGTCAACTTATTCTTGATAATGAAGACTATTGAGCACCGTATTAGGATTAAGATGCACTTTTTGGAAATATAAAAATCAGCAACATTCTCTTGCGCTACAGATCGTACCACAACTTTGTTTGTCTTGTACTTGTAAAAAATACAACAGTTACGAATAACAGTACACCTTAGAGCCGGGGCATTTTTCCAGAATTTGTTTACGTGTTTGGGTTTCAGTGATCATCAGGTGTTATATATGCTCAAACTCTTAGCTTGTAATTCATTAAAGAATCATAATCTGAAAATTTATTCTAATTACAAAAAAAAAAAAAATCAAATCCGAGCTGAAGTAAAATAAGAACACTGAACATTGCTGCTATAGGAAATCACTTTAGGGAAACTAAAGGTAAAAAGAAGGACGTTATAATGGAGTTACTGCAACTTACTCATAACAAATTCTTTCTTCACTTATGTATTCATTTTGTCATACTTTCTTTCAAATTTGGAACCTCCACAAATTACGATTCTAGAAACTATATTTAACAACATGAGAAACAAAGGATCCTAATCTTAAACGTTCTTGATTTAATTTGATCGATTAAAAAAAAGAAATCTATCAATATCAGGAGAATTAAAACAGACTTAGAAGTATTTACCTTAAGTACTCATATCTGATAATATCTGAACACATTATTTGTAGTTAAAACTCCGTTCAGTTTCTAGATAAAGACAAACGAGAAATTTTAAAGTACCTCTAGTCAGATTGTGTACTTAGCTGTACTTAATAATCTTTACTTTGTTATTGATATTTCATTATGTTATGGGTTGATAAGCGAGATACTCCGTTATTAATAGAAAGATGGAAAGCTTCATTTATTTTTTTAATATGAACTGTACGCGTACTTTTACAAACTGTTGTCTTGAATTCTGCCTACTGAGATTTCATTTATTATAAGTAGAGACCGGATTATATGCAAAGTGCATATATTTGATTTTATTTATTTATTATATTTTACGTCTATATCTACATGTATTACACTGATTAAAGTTAATTAGCGTTAATTAACTTTAATCAGTGTAAATTATTTTGAATTAAATTTACTTAAATTCTTTATGCATAGTTAGCTCTTCTCAAATTTTATTTACCTACATAGAACCCAGTAATTCTGATTTAGGAAGCTTTCCCTGGTAAACCAAATTCGCCTTTATTTCAAGTTAATCCATGCATACTGGTTAATAAAATCATTTATATAGGAACAAGAGAAGGAACAAAACTACACTATAAATTCTAAAAAAAAGGATAACGATGAAGTGACGTGATGGCTTTATTACCAATACCTGATCTTATCAATAAGTAATAAATAAGTTTAGATTTCGGTTCATGCTCCAAAATCTTACCTTCTAAATCCTTTTCGAAGGTATCGTAGTTTAGCATAAATTTTTAAATTACCTGGAAGCACAAGAATTGCAATGAGTCCAAAGATAAGATAAACATACAAACTTAAGCAAATACATTTGTCAAGATATTTTTAAAAATATTTTTCAATGTGACAGTAAAATAAAATAATGTGGCATGTATTTTCACAAATAACTTTGCGTTATGCAACCGGAAATGCAGGGTGTGACGCTAGAGGTCCTACAGATCGTTTCGAGCGCTACCGGCCCCCCTCCATGGCCTACCATCCCGGTATAAGGACCTACGAAGGAGCTGTCGAGGAACGGAAGATGATTACAATCGCGGTTAACATTCAAAAATTTTGAAATTTTTGAGAGCAAACGTAGCAATTCTTTGCAGTCAATCTATTCTTTGAGTAATTTTGGACTGTAAAAAGCCTTAAATTTGCATTAAGCATTGGTACGAAATGAACTCTTATTCACTGCATCACATGTTTGATACATACTTCAGAGATCTGTGAATACTCATTTCTAAAAAGTTCATTGCTTGTCAACTTCATTGTTGAACTATTTAGTTTAGTGCTTATACCTGCTCAATAATTCCTCCTTGATAAACTAAACAATTTAATTTAGTAGTTTTTTAAAGCTAAGCTACAGTTGTTAGCTATTAAATTAGAACCACTACAAAACTAAGGTAATTTCGTCTATAAGGCAAACAGAAAACGCATGCTTTCTAATAAGATATATTACTAACCTTATTTCATCAGTGCTTAACGTTTCTTTATTATTCTTCATTAATTCTTCTTTACTGACACATTTTCCCAAAGATATCATGTTCCTTAAAACGTTCCATATATTTTTTATTAAATTTAGGTCCGAAGAATTTTCGAGCTAATTGAGTAACAACATTTTTTGTGACGATAAATATTAATCTGTACTTTTTCCCCAGTCCTCACCAGTGAAATTCTCGTGTTATTTAGCCCAAATATACTGAGCTTTCTTCGTATACTATGCACTAAATTTATTTTTGTTGTTTACAATCACAATATTGTACTTATATTCGTTTAAAAATATTAAACAACTAGTTAATATTAAATTTTATACTATAAATTTCCAGGATTCTCTTAGGGTATAGGTTTTTTTCAACACACAGGAGTCTTTCCTGAAAAAGATACGGGTCTGAGGATTTCAATGGACATAATTTTTAATGTATTTTTGCTTTTCCATCCCATCTAATAACTGAAGTATAATTTAACTGTTTGTTATTTTATTGAAAATCATTAAATTAGCCAGTTTCTCGCAAACCAGAACCCATAGGCTAATCTTCTAAAATCTGTGTATAAGCCTCTGTGTTTACTGTGTGAATAAATTTCCAGTACCATACCCACAGAAAGTTTTCCAAGGCATCATAATACTTTACCGTATATACCAAGCGATAAACACAACACAAATCTCCGTTTTATTGCGGAATTTCCAATTTGGATATATTGTTCCATTTTTTTCATCTTTAGTTTTGATAAAACTATTTTACCTTCTTTATAGAAAGAATTAGTTTTGTCATAATTTTACAAACATTTGAAATACATGCTTACAATTAGATTGGATCAAACTTGTGTGAACTTTAATTTTTTTATAAATAATTTTAGGGCTAAATTTTAGTTTTGACCAGTAATTAACAAAAAACAATTCAATTTTAATTTGAAGACTTACAATTGAATTTCTGTAAGTTAGTTAATAACAAATACCTGATTTTCCACGATCCAAATCGTATTAATATATATTCTCTTAATTATCTTACATATACCGTGTTTTTAATTAGCAATTTTTATTCTCTTGCAGGAATACGAACATCGAATTGAATCCGTATTAAAGGAATGTAAAAATATTCATGAAGACATTTACGAAACTAAATATTTAGATGACATAATCCTATCTTTGAACTATAAAGTTGAAAAAATAAATCATGAGTGGCCCTTCAAGATAGGCAATGTCAATACAGTGGACAAAAATTTTATAGTATAATTACTTCAATACCAAATAAATCAACCATCGTATTAAACTCAGTATAGGAACAGAATAGAAAAGTATCAATACCAAAAGTTTTGTCAATATCGTTGCTATGCTAACGAAAATAATTCGCGTAACATAACTTGTCAACATGGCTAAGAAAGGCGGACAGGTACAGCTGCAAGTTGATATTTCAACGGAGGAAGATTGGGAAAAGCTAATGGAAAGGGAAGGTTTAATAAGTTAAATATACACCCGATACATTGTTTTCCCCGTCGTAATCCAATTGCATTTCAGTTGTCGACGTATATTCCGATTGGTGTGGGCCTTGCACCGCCATGTCGGCCAATCTAAAGAAGTTAAAATTGGAAATTGGAGGCGATAATCTACATCTAGCAATGGTAATACTATTTCCTGTTTTTAATGTGAACCTACAATTTATTTTTACAGGCTAAATCTGACAATATCGAATGTTTAAAGCGATTCAGAGAAAAAAGCGAGCCCACGTGGATGTTTATTGCGGTAAGTTATGCTTACTTTGCCAAAAAATGTAAAAATTATACACCTACATGCTTTACAATAACACACATTTTGATGTTCTGAAATTAGCTACGATATTTATTTAGAATGGAAAAATGGTAAACCTGATGTTTGGGGCGAATGCTCCGAAGCTAACTAGATTAATCATAGATGAATTGAAACGAGAAGAAGCTATACGTGAAGGTCTCAAGACAAGAGAGGAAATGGACATAATGGAATTAGCACCCGAAGAACAGGTCCGTCACGAAGCATTTGAAAAAGAAAGGTTAGAAGGTGAAGCAATTGAAAAAGAAGCGAAATTGAAAGCTAAGGATGAAAGATTGAAATTAGTTGTCAATTGTATACTACAGACGTTCTCCGGCAATGGCGTTTTTGTAATATTCCCATATGCAGCGGATAAATTGAGTATGGTTCATGATCTGTGGGATTCCGGTGGAATAAAACCGGGACACATAGAGAAAATATCATTTAAAGACATTAACGTCGACGACCTACTCTATTTCACGGATTATCGATTTCCAGAAAGCGTCCTTGAATTAGCAACAGCTGGTAATTGTAGTTGCTACATGGTTAAAGTGGAAAACCCAGAAGACAATGACAATGTAGATAATATCGTCTTATCGGCTGTTTATGGTACATCGCAGCAACCTCCTGGAAGCCAAGAAAGTTTCGCATTGAAGATGCGTACCCTTGTAAAAAGGGCGCCTCAAGAAAGTGAAGGTGAAGACAAGACAGCAGAAAATTCAGAAGAGGAGGAATTAGATGGCGTTTGGGTTCCGCCTAATAAACCAACAAGAGCACTTGCCTTGTACATGCTGTTCCCCAGCCACACCTCATCGCATGTACCCCCAGAACCAGAACCAATTCCTCCCCACATAGCGGTTGCGTACGATGCCATCAAGCGAAGCGAAGTAATGGCATTGATTGATGAATATCCAAAGGATGTACTAAGATTTGGTTTCTTCACCGATGAAAAGCCGGAAACAGCTAAGTTAATTGCAAAGACTGTTATTCATTTTGAAAAGAAGGCTGAGGAAACAACTTAGTAAGTAACACCGACTTTTGGTCTCTATAGATATTAACACTGGATTATCATCATTAGACGTTCTAAAGTAGCTATGGCTTTTCTAAAATATGTATTAACCATAACATACCAACAATAATAGTTTATATTCACAAAAAGAAAATAAAAATTTGGATATATTTCAAATGGAATAGAACGCAGATGTTATGGTTAATTATCACTGTAATCTACGTAATATTAGAAATAGATTAATAAGTAAATCGTAGATGCATGTATTTAGTTTTATAAGCATTTATAATATACCGTTGTAAAAGCACCGCAAAATAGTATTTTTAGATAACTAACTTTTGTTATATGATAAAGATAACCTCCTCTTCTGTTTGATGTTCACCTGAAATATAATAAGATTGTGCCCAATTGCTGCTAGGAATAGTAATGTAGTAATACTAACCATTATTCTTGTAGTCATTTGAAAATTTTATCATTGTAACACTTAAGGCTGAAATGTCTTTCTAGAAGTATATAGTTACAATCTGTAGTCTAGAAATATTTAGGAATATTCTTCATTGTAGATTTGCTTGTTATTGTAAGCAATACAGTGATTTTTTAAAGTACATACTTATACGTAATTTAATTCTGAGGTTCTTTAGTTAATATGCAGACGTTTACTACAGTAATACGTACATACCTCAAACTGCAACTGTATCCTTTTATATGTTATGAACTTAGATCTTTTTTAAATTGCAGTAAAAAGTATGTAATTCAGTATATTCGCCAATGTGTAGTTTACTAGATATTTGATTTCCCAACATTCAATACTATCAAATAATATAATTAAATTGTAAACTTAGTGGTGAAAAGCTAATCGTCCAGCTATCGAAAACACACAGCGACACAGTTTTGGCTTTCGCTCAATTGGGACCTAGCTACATGAGTCCGAACACAGTTGAGGGCGAAAAGGAGTGTAAATTATTCTTCCCTAAGGACTATGATGAACCGGAAATTGAAGAAGTTGAACCTACAGCAAAGAAGAAGCCTAAGAGAAAGAAAAAGGGACCTCCACCACCAGAGGGTGAGGAAGAAAAGTCCAGAGTGTCTGAGGAGGTAACTTCAAAGAGTTCGTTCATAGAAGGTGAAGAAGCTGGAGAGAGAACAGATTTTGCGCCAGAAATGGAGGAAGAAGGTGACGAAGAGGAAACGGCAAGTCAATACGAAGAAGGTGATGAAGGCGAAGAAATGCCTGAAGAGGCCGATAAAGCAACGTCACCAATGACTGACGAAATGGAACATACGGCTAGTGAGCCTGCAAATGAACTTGTAGATCAAAAAACATCGGAAACGATAGTGACACCAACATCAGATAAAGCAGCAGAATAACTTTACTAGTACAGTGATGTAAAATGTAAATCATAGACCCTTTTCTTACTTTTCTTACAGTTATACTTACGTTAATTTGGGATTATACATATCCACGAAATAAAATAAAAACTATATAGAAAAATGTTTTTGCTAAAAGTCTATCGACTTGAGTCAATGCATAGATCAATACTACTCTAACTTATTTAAGTTATGATTACTAACATTTTTTAATTTGCTTTCATTCTTTGAAGCTATTTATTGATAATTGTAATGATAGTTCTGATGATTGTTCCTTATATAAAGTATATTACCAAAAAAGATTGTTTTTGTTTTAATTCAAGGACAGTAGAGTATGGTAAGCCTTTAATATTTGCTTACAATGCGTCCACCTTAGAAGGTAATGTTAAAAGATCAGACTTCTTTCGATAGGTAGTGTCTCCCTTCAATTTACTAACAAATATTCACTTTCTATGCGGTTCAAATCTTCCTACCTACGAGGGGAAGTCCAGAAGTTCGTGGAATGGAGGATAGGGGCGCTCGCTAGGTGTCATTCTGATTGACGACTCATCATTAGTATATAAGTTAAGCTGCAGCCCTATAGCGTTAGTCGCTTACGAATAGTTGCCTGCTAAACAAGTCAATACGGAAGAATACTGAAACTATGGAGGAAATTGAACACAGTGCTGTGATAAAGTTCCTTACAAAGCAAGGAAAGGACGCTCAAACCATATTGAACGAAATGGAAATCGTTTATGGGGAACAGTGTCCAACAATGACTTATAAGTGGCATGGTCTTTTTAAAATCGGAAGTCGATTGAAGACGACCCCCGCTCTGGACGGCCAGTCGAGGTCACCACATCAGACATCGTCGAAAAAGTGCAAAATTTCTACTGGAAGATGCCCGTTTGAAGAAAAAACAATTATCTGCATTGGTTGGAGTATCAGATACCACCATTTTGCGTATCCTACATGATCACCTGGGTATGACAAAAGTCAGTGCAAGCTGGGTACCGAGAATGCTCAAAAAGATGGGTTCATCACTTTGAGCCTGAGTCCAAACAGGAGTCCATGCAATGGCATAAAAAGGGGATATCGCCGCCAAAGAAATTCAAAATGTCAGAATCGGCTGGAAGGTTGATGGCTACTGTTTTTTGGGATTGTGAGGGGATATTATTGATTGATTACAAAGAAAAAGGTAGGAGAATAACCGGAGAATATTACGCAGCGATATTAGAAAAATTAAAGGAGGCCATCAAGGAAAAAGGTCGAGGAAAATTGATCAAGGGTGTGTTGCTCTTGCAAGACAATGCGCCGGTTCACAAGAGCAAAGTTGCAATGGCTGCTCTGCACAAGCATGGCTTTCAATCAATAGTCCATCCACCCTACAATCCAGACCTGGCACCTAGTGATTTTTATTTGTTCCCCAATTTAAAAAAAGACTTACGTGGAAGAAAGTTTTCCGACGGCAATGAGGTAAAGGAGGCAATTTGAGCCCATTTTGAGGCGAAAGATAAAAAATATTTTTATGATGGTTTAGAAAAATTAATTCATAGATCTAATAAATGTATTGTGCTTAAGGATGATTATATTGAAAGGGAAAATAAATTTATTGTTTTATTTTATTTGAAACCCTTTCAATCCACGAACTTCTGGACCTCCCCTCGTATGAAAATTGTTCAACCATATCAATATTGAAAGAAGTCAATAATGTTAAACTAAATGAAAACTCGCATGTACATCTCTATAATTTGATTGACACAACCGTCCTAACCGAATTTCATCAATACGGAAATATTTATGAATTGATTGCCTGTGTCTTTTAACGTTGATTATACATAGAAAAATAGTAGATCTCTAACGTTTTGCCTTATACTGTTAGAAGCATTCGCATTTTCACGTCATGCAATAAAAGTTTTTTTGTAATAAATTTGTCCTAACATGGTATTTTACAAAATAACGTAACAATCAAGAAAACACATGATACATCTTTAATATCTCCTCCTACTTTTGAAGTATGAAAAAAAAATTGAAAAGTTTTCTCACAGATGTATCTATCCACAATTTCGACAGCTATCTTGAATTCTCCTGGAAGTTTTGCTTGACTATTAACTTCTATAGTTAGAATCTTAGATATCTTCTTGTTAATACATTCTTACTGAGCCAATCCGCCGAAGAACAAGAATTTATAATAACAAATACATGGTTTCCACTTCCAGCTAGAAGGCTATATACATGGAAATCGCCTCAAGACATGAGTGGGAGCACAATTAGAAATCAGATAGACTACATGTTTGTGAACAAACGTTATCGAAATAGCTGTAAGTCGGTAAAAATCTACCCAAGGGCTCACATGCAAACAGATCACAACTCCCTTATCGGTGAATTAAAAAGATAAAGATACAGAAGTATGATCTGCTGGAAAATTAAAAGTTCCATTAATAAAAGATAAAGTAAAGATCCGGTTAAATAATGAAATTAAATCGATCACAGGCTTGAGATAAGATCAACTGAGTAAATTCAGCACAATTAAAACTGTTAAAGATGACCTACTACAGATTAACGCAAAGCCACAAGGAAATTAGAAGCATTTGAGATGTGGTTATACTGCAGGATACTAAAAATACTGTGGACGTAACATATAACAAAAATCGAAGAAGGATCGGAAAAGAAAAGGAAGTAGTTAATATCGTGAAAATTCGGAAACTACAATACTTAGAACTCATAATGAGAAATGGGAACAGATTTCATCTACTGCAGAATATTCTAGAGGGAAAAGTAATGGAAAGAAGGGCTATTGGTAAAGGACGAATTTCTTGGTTAAAAAATCTCAAAACCTGGGTCAATGTGAATACAACTGAATTATTCCAAGCAACAGTAAACAAAGTTAAAATAGCATGCACGGTAGCCAACATCCGAAACGGATAAGAACTATTAGACGAAGAAGAATACATTCTTAAGCTTGTAATATGGTCAATTTTTGGTAGGAATCGTACACACACAGATTGCAATAATTTATTTTTATACTTCTTAAAAGTGTATCATACACATTTAGTAATGTATCCAATCACTTTCACCGTCAATTTAAATTTCACAGGCATTTAAATTGACACCCTTTTCTAATGCTCTCTGTCCAAGCTTTGGGCATACTACGGACTTGAGAAGGGCCAATTTTTTCAAACCTGAAAAGATAATTGCTTGATAATATATAAACATGTTTCTCTACGCTTGCTCTTCATGTAGGACCCCACGTTCTCGATTGGGTTAACATTCGACGATTATGGTAACCATTCTAGGGCATTGATGCCATTTCCTGCCACCAAACCGCAACTTGTTAAACTTTAATAAATGTCCACCATTTTTTGCACATTTAGGTTTTGGTAAACAAGAATAACGATCCAAAATCCGGAATATTGAAGCAATCCCACACATATATTTTTTGGAGATGTTTAGCTATCCTTTACAATACTATAGACCCATAAGTTGCCCATGCTTCGTTTCTAGAAGTCCAGGCCAAGATGAGTATTCATCCATAAAATCTACGTTACTTTAATTTCTGTCGGTAACCGTTCGACAATCTTACCTTGCGTTTCCGTTGTTCTTCGAAATGTTTTGTTTCGGAAAACTATCAACTGTTTTTGTATTACTGTAGCGTTGCATCCATTTCCTAACAACTGCTATATTCCTCTTTTCTTTTTTGTCTTTTAGGTGCGTGCAAACACAACTTCGAAGAACAAGTGATACACAATATCTATTAGAAACTATGCACTTAACCTTGTTCGTTCTTATTAAACTTTGGCTATCATCTAACATACAAAACCATCTTGGGACAAATAATCCAAACTAGTTAGTAAATAAGTTACCACGGATTTCTAAAAAATTCCAAGAAAACTATCAAATTACCTAGTCCACGAATATAAATGGGTTTCATAATTTCAGCGTAGAGAAGATTGGACACTTGATAAAATATACTCTTGTGCAAATACATTGAGCATTATATGACTCCACAATATATGCTACGGCATTTATGCCCTAGTATTAATGTTTTGGAGGGATACGCCAACAAGAATTTTCTTAAGAAAATCAAAACATGAACGAATGATAGTGGATTTTACAAAATGAGCAGTAACGAGACATTTTATAACATGAAATTACGTCAAGGATAACATTGTAAGAAGAACATTTTATATTTATGCAAAAATAATCAGAGGCACACGGCAATTTTGTGTAGTGAATATTTTGGAACGCAATTAAGGAATAATAAAAAGCAACTTGTAATAAAAACGATTTAATAACCGATGTATGTACAAATATTAAATAAATTGCAATTTATTCATTACTATAGTATATTAGAAAATTATGTTGTACTTCTCATTCTGAAACTTCCGTAAAAAAGTGCAAACAATACAAATAAATTAAACTCTTACTCGAAGTGGTGGATGAATTTATACTGACACTACAACTAAATATACAAATATTTACATTAACTAATTAATAATACTTTAAATATAAACGGATTGATTTACGAAATTCTAAATCATAAAGGTATGAAAATTGTATCATTTAGTCAAACAAAAGAGCTAATAGGTTTTGGTGTCCCACCACTTAATAAACAACTTGCTTATGAATTAATCAGACTAGAAAATTTTATTTAACCCTGCTGTTTCATTTGGATCTATTCCAGGAAAAAGAAAACTTGAATTGAAATTACGTCCTTCTTTTAAACTTTGTTTTATTGTGCACTGAAAAGTCTATTTATTAGTAGAGTTCCTTTGCACCATAATTAATAACTTGTACCAACGCTCGGATCAATATGACCTTAATGTTATTATACTAGAGCTACAATCAAAATATATTGAGTCATATAAAGATGCAGTAACATAATATAATAAATTTACATTTGTACTGCGGCATCAACTTGTTCGGACTTGTAAATTTGCTACACATTTGCTAACGATGGTAGACGTTGTTAGTAATGTAATAACTAGCAGTATACAAAAATTAAGTTTAAAATAGTTGGAAGATATTCCGAAAGAAGTTATCGTCTACTGGAAAATGTTTGGCAACGGGACAAAGTTTGCAACACAAAAGAAGACAATACCATTGAAGTATCATTTTCTCGTCTAGTGAGGATATATATCCGAATAATTGATGAGATCTTTATTTTGTATTTCTTAAATAAAATTGTACTTTAAATACAGTAACTTCGTAAGTTTACTACTTTTGTTCAACTAAAAAACAACAGCATGGCTCTTATGGAATGTTATCCTGTCTTTCTATTGACAGAGAGCTTATGTATGTACATCTCTTTTCAACCAGGGCAGAGTTGTGCGATTTTCCACTAGTAACTTTTTTGACAGCTGCACTACCAACAAATAAATTGGTATCTAAAGGCGGCTGCACAATTGGACGGCAACGAGAACGGGAACGCAAACGAAAAGCTTTTCTAGATTCACAATAGAGGGGGCTGCACAATTGGAAGGCAACGAGAACGGAAACGGTGACGAGAACAGGAACGCAAACGGAAAGTTTTTCTAAAAACACAATTAACGATAAGATTACGTGTATGATTATGGATATTTATTTAAATTTAGTGATATTTAGGAATTTTTACATGTTTAGTGTTTACATCACTTTTCTCCTGCCAGATTAATAAAATTTAATCTCTATCATTAATTTTTCCATTTAGCTAAATAAGAGAAGAATGGATTTCTTAGATAAAGATACATATGTTTCTCATATACACGCATTTTATAATATATATGTTTATTGTAATGTTGTAATTAATCTTTCGTTGTTGCTGGTTCTGTGATATAATAATGACTGCTATATACTTATAACTTTGATTATTATTTTTTGGTTGATTTGTAGTTATGAAGGGTTATGTATATATTCGATTTGTAAGACGTAGCACGTGCGTACTACACTTTGCTCACACTCAACTTCTCCAGTCACGCTATTGGTTCCGAGAAGATCCCTAGAACGAGAAAGATGAAACTTGACCAACTTTCCCATTTTCGGTACCGGTTCGCTTTTCGTTCTCTTTCTCGAAAATGTATTGTGCAGGTATACACTAGTATCGCATGATGGAACTCTTTCCTCGTTCTCGTTACTGTTCCCGTTCTCGTTATCGTCCAATTGTGCAGCCGCCCTAAGTTTTATTTATTGGTGTCAATTGTTCTCTTTTATCTCGAAAAACCTTATGTCTGTACTTACTATCAAGAAGACCGCTATTTATATTATATCATTGCAGCATTATTGTCAATAAAATCATGTTACTAATCTTACAGTCAATTGTAGAATGAATCCTAAAATAAAAAAAATAAATTCCAGATTCGTAAATTATATATTAATAAAAGGCGTTTCGCATAATTTGAAAAAATAGAAATAACTTGTAATATTTATATTAAATGCTAGCATGTAACATAATACTATAATAAACGTATACATATGAGAAATATTGATTATGTTCCGTGTGTCATTTCTTCATATAACCAACAGTAGTGTTTAAAAACATCCTAAGAATATAATTTTGACACAATATGGCAACCGTGTTTGCATTTCCAATAAAAGCCATACTGAATTTTAAGGTGCGAACGGACTATAGATGTAAAACTGCTGTTACTCAAGATATTTCAAATATTGATAGCAAAAGAAGGGATAGTTGTATATCACATGTCATAAAAGAAGAGGACAAAATGTGTGCGTTAGGTAATGTTATAAAACGGTTTATGATACATACAGCAAGTCACAATCCAACTGATAGCGACTTTAATAGTGACACATCAGAAACTGATGAATATTTATTTATAATATATTATATTATTTATTATTATTATATTAAGTTTGTAAATACATTTGTGAACTTAAACAATTACTTGAATTTGCCGCCAAATATCTTTAATTTGAAAACTTGGGGACTTATTAGGTGGTCCATCTTATTAAACAACACGGTATAGTTTGATGTTTGTCCTACACCATGAGAAATAAATTAGCATCAAGGACAATAAAAAGTACAAATGATATCAGATTACAACCGTAGAAAAGCTGTAGATACCCTAGAACAATTCATAGCATACACTTGTAAGCATGAAACAAATCACTGGCCCATGATAGTATTCCATAATGTTCTTGACATCTCAGCTTAACTTATTTTTACAAAAATTAGAAAAATCTCTCATGCAAGAACACATACAAGCCAACACATATGCAATCGAGAGGTGTTATACAAAAAAATTCAGAATATTGGTAGCACATCTTGTTCCGTAATAAATGCACTGTAAACATTGTAAATTTTATCCCTCAACTAAAGTCAATAAATAGTAATAGTTGTCATACGCATATTTGCAAATCTCACTACCCATACTCTTGTCCACATTGTAAACCGTGAAAATAAATTTTGTAACAATTTATTTCTTTTGCATTGAACACACAGGAACTACTGACTCTTGTTAGTTTTCTATATTCTTTTAACCAAAATTTATTGTGATACATCGTGTATAATATATGCGAATGGAATAGCAGAGTTAAAGCGATACCAAAACGAATGATATGTATTCTTAACTTATTGCTTTTTGTTAATCATCAAATCTTACATATTATGTCGGATGATAAATCTCGCCCTTTCTACGAGCAACAATTCTTAAAACAAGGAATTTTAATATATAAAAGGTAAATATATACACATTATACTTCTATCACAGAATTCTCGTTAAATTTAATTTCTCAGACCTCAGTATAATAATCCTATCAATAGAATAAATTAATAGTCAAAAATATTTTGTCAGTATAAATACATCAACTTTAAAAAGGTAATCACTCGCGCAATTCTTACTGCAAACTGCTAGACATTATGTTAGATGTGGATGGTAGTAGATCACTGCATGATATTGGTGTTAAAGCCATCTGTTTACTATCAATCCTTTCGATATTTTGTGAAACTCGTTCTACATTTTGCAGAGGTATCGTTTGGAGTTGATGTAAAGTTCCGTTGGATGTTCTTTCCACATGCTGCGCATTTGTCATACTCGTTTGATTACTTATCGAGCGATATTTGCAACTGGTTATCAGATGCCTTCTTAGGTTCCTCGCTTGCCTTAACATAGCTCCGCATAAGGGGCAAGTACCTGAAAGTTGATCACCAAATGAAAAAATATTTCAGTGGCAAAGATGTAAGTACCTGGTTGATCTGATGCTCCTCTCACCTTAGGTGCAGGATTTTGTCCCGTACTGTTGACAGACACTGGTATATTTTGTACCAGTATAGGAGTATGTAACGGTATATTAGTTAAAGCTGCGGTTGATGATGAGACATTGACCAAATTCATTTGTTGCGTCCAATTTGAAGCTAAAGTGGAATAAAAAGTATTGTACCATTTTATAGTCTTTGATAAACATATACTATTATATTTTAATAGATTACGTTTAAACTACTTTTTAAAAATGAACAAAAATAACCTACAATTGGAAAATCCATTTAAGTAATAGCTATTAATATTTAACCAACATATTAATATGACTACAGCGAAACGGCGCTTAAAAGCTGGACTTCAAACTGTCGAAATCGTCCTGAAGATGACAGCCGCTGTTTGGCAAAACGTCGACATATACCAAATCAAGACCACGGCTTCGAAGTCCGGAAACACGTACTGCCAGTGCAAACTCAAACCTTTCAATTTTTTTTAGTATGAACAATTCATTCATTTAACCTTATTGAATATTAATATTGGACACATCTAGCATATATGCATCCAATTGGTCTTTATAAGTTATTTTCTGAGCAGTAGATGTCACTATATACATAATCATAATTTACTAGAGTAGAAATTTTTCAAGTCCCATTGCACGTCATTACTGACATCATAAGCATTTAAATCTGTTGCCATTTCATTAAAACTTAAATTCATATAATTTGCTAAGTTATTGTACAAAACATATACTACTTATTTTTTAAATTATATTCAAGGTGTATGTACATTTAAAGTAAAGAAAAATTACATCTCCTTATTGTACAATAACAAAAAATGTTTAGTGTTTTTTTTTTCTTAATAGTTGCCGGTACGACAAAATATCGCACGTTGCCAAACGTTGCTGCACTCCTTTTGGGCTTTAATTAATTTATATTATAGGTTAGTGTTATGTGGAGTCGTCTCGACAAAGAGAGGCACGTTTCAGTGCCGTACGAAGAACAACGTGGAGAGTGAAGCGCGCGACACGGAGTACCCGTATCAAAGCACGCTGTTTCAGAATTATTTGTGAGTGTTTGTCAATACACACACTTAGAAAATGTCGCATTTACGTAAGTTTCGGAAACGACGGATTTCGAATAAACTAGAAAACGTAATAGCCAGTATGCCGGATTTAGAATACGAAAGCGATAGAATTAAATATGCAAAGCGTGAGAACTATTTGACGTGTACCAGCATGTGGAAGTGTGAACGTCACCTAAAAAGTATAAAACACTGTTCTGCAATCTGTGGCAAACGATACAGCGAACAATTAATATTTGATATAGGTATTTGTTTCATTCTATATAATGTACCGTTCACTTTGCCAGACCAACAGGAATTTGTCTCCTTCTGGAGCAAGTATTCGGAATATACATTACCAAGTCGCACATCGTTACGAAACTTTATGCCATCTGTTCGTGAGTATGTTGAAAGGGGAATTAAAGCAGAATTGAAAGATAAAAAATTGTGGTTATGTGTGGACGAAACAACCGATCGACAAAAATATTCTGTGGTGAATGTGATGGTACGTACAATGGAAGAGTTTAAACAGTCATCTCCTACATTATTTGCTTCCAAAAGAGTTGTAAAATGGACCAGCGATGAAATTTTAAAAGTGGTGTTGAAGGCATTGAACAAATTTCAAGTTTCAACAACCCAACTTTTAATGTTTGTGAGTGACGGAGCCGCAACATACTTTCCTTAGGCCGATTTCTTAAAGAAGAGAGTGGTAATCTGGCACAGGTAACATGTAAAATCCATGCTCTAAACCTTGTGGTGCAATTGATCCCTAAATGTTATCCACAAGTAAATAATAGCTCACACGAAGGCAGTATTTCTAAAGTCTCCAAAACGTTCAAAAAGATTTCACGAACTTTATCCCAAAGTGCCTGAACCACCACAGCCGATTGCTACGCGTTGGGCAACATGGTTAAAAACTGCGTTTTACTACTGCGAACATTTTGATGGTGTAAAGAAGGTAGTTTTATAATTCGATCCGAGACACGCCAAAGCTATTAAGAAAAGCCAGAAAATGTTTCAAGATAGTCAGGTAAAATGTGATTTAGAAGGTATTAGCAAAAACTACCATGGACTAACGGATGGAATTGAATAATTACAAAATGATTCGATTTCGTTTGTTGATTCCGTTCAAGTTGATGCTTACTCACACCTAAGTACGGCGGAAGGCGAAAATAAAGGAAAGTATAAAACGAAAATTTGAAAGTGTTATTGACAAGGATTGAGATTTTCTCATACTAAGACAAATTTGTGAAAGTACATTGAAAAATCCATTAATTTGTCACAATTACTTTAAATTTGCAAATATAACATCGCTCGATGTGGAACAGTCGTTTTCATCATTAAAAAATGTTTATTCCGCACGTCGTACTCATTTGATTGAAACAAATGTGGAAACATATTTAATGATTTTGATATTTAATAGATGCCACCCAGTTTGTAATTTTGTGGAAACTTCTTAAAACGGTAAGTGTTGCAGCGCGTTATAAAACATATTTTTTATCATCATATTTATGAAGGTGAAGGTCACGATTATAAATGATGGGAGTACGTAAACGTTACTGAACACTCGCCTTGATACGGCCGATTAACCCCTCCACGTTGTTCTTCGCATTACGCTGTAACTTGCCCCACTTTGCCGAAACTACATATATATCACAGGTACTGATTTCGTGCAAGTTTGCACATCCTCAAGCTAAGGCACTGCAGAAAACAAGTTTAAATGTGAAAAGAAATAAATCAATGGGTAGTTTTTTCTATTGTTTTGTCCTCTTTGACATTTTAACTTGTTTTACTGCACTGTAACTTGCCCCACATTATCGAGACTAGTTATGTGTCAATAATTATAAGCGAATTTGGAACGCCGCACAAGCAGACGTCATAATTTTGTTATGAATTTTTAATGACGTGCAACGAAAGTTGTAAAATCTCTACTATATCTAATTCCATTTATATAGTGTAGCCGTAGAATTTCATGACCAATTTTCCTATTGCCAACTTTCTCATCTCGTGAGTTTTCTATATACGTTAAAAATTATGAAAGTGGTACAATTTTCTATTCAAAAAAGCTGCGATGTGAATACACTATATACATGATGGTAACTCTGTTGTCACACTCGATACAAAATTCTTTTCAATTTGCCAATATTACTATTCTTGAAGTGAGATCTTAATGAACTGATAAGGAAGAAAAGGTTCAAAACATTTCAAATATACTATAATCTACTACGTGCCAGAGTATTTACTAGCACACATTAAAAACAGAAAATAATAATTACATGCACTTTCTTGTTGCTCAGTCATCGAACTAGCATTTCCATCACTTTGGACATAGGGTTTGGACCATTTGTTGCTCTGAGTTTGATTTGTAGGACTCCTCATTCGTTTTGCTCGTTTTTTTCTCTTTAGCATAGATTCTTCCTCTTGATTCAAATTAATTTGTGACTGTACTAGGTCTTGAGTTTTCTATAAATGAAAAAAGGTCAAATAACACTGTCTTAAACAAACCTTTGCATTTAGTTTTGTTTTAAATATATATTTCGAAAGAATTCACTATTTACATGAGTAGGTGATAGGCCTTGTATATTCAAACAATGTGCAGCTTGTAGAAGAGACGGCAATTGGCTTGGATCAACACTAACTTCACCCCGATATACAAATTCGAGAAGGGCTTCTAAATCAGACGCTTGAACTCCAGCTAGCATAACAACTGGATGTTTGCAGGTAGTGCTCTGCATAGAAAGATAATCAGTAACTACAATATACAGGTAAAATTTGAGATTACCTTCAACAAATCTAACAGAAAAGGACTTGCGGCACATAACACCACTTTATGAGCATGAAAGGTTCTTCCTCCAGCAGCTAATGTTACATCAACCAGTTCATCTTGGCAACGAAGTAATTGTACTGCTGATATTAATGATGTTCCGTATTCTCCCCATGTTAAATTATATAGTTGACTTGAAGACATATTTATATGAAGAAAATGCAGTTAATAATTGATCTCCAATAGGTAAGCCAAAATAATTACTGCAGACTACTGGTAAGTAATTCTAAAATTAAGTAGGCCCATATTAAAATTCTTTCAACATAACAATCCACAGAAAAGTTATTTAAACTATTTTAACAAATCTGCTGTTCTTATAAACTTACTTGGAAGTAAAACCAGAATCTTTTACTGTAAACTCTATTTTTTATCCAATGCTGAGCTCTAGCGAATTAGTTTGTTAACTAATTAAAACAATATGTAATATTTTAAATTTGTAAATAGGTTAAGCGAACAGTCAACAGTTTAGAGCAGCGTGTCTAAATTGAAAGTACCGAAATATACGTATTCTTGAACGTACCGTATATGCTGTTTGGGTTGCCTAACATATATTCAGAATTTTCTTTGAAATAAGCAAAATTTTATTGTTGCTGGAAATACAGATAGGGAAATATTAACGAATATAACGAAAATAATTTCATATAGAAATATGTATCATGGATTGAATACAATACTAAGAAATCAATTATTATTTGTAATACAATTATTTATTAAGGCTACATAGATGAAGATTATTTTAATTAATCATTTGAATAGTTAAAACCTTCGCACAATGCAAATTGTTGCAATTAAAAGTTATGCATTATTAAAATTATAACTAGGCGCATTAATTATAACTGAAACGTACACATTTCACAGTTTCTGATTTGTATTAAAAATCAGAAACTGGATTTCCTTCTAGTGTACAATAACCCCTCTCGTTACTCGTTACCTATATTTAATGCTGTGTTCTATAGATTTCCTATTCTCAAATTAACCTTCAAGATCAAGAGCAATTTACTAATTAATCTAGTTTCACGATGACAGAATTCGTTCTAGATCACTTATTTTTGCTCTTACAAACCTTGAATATATACTTGTTACTCTTTCTTATATATTGTCAGAAAAACAATGAAAACTAATTAACTATTTATAATATATGTATAATTAGATTTGCATTGTTCTCGATATCACCAGAACCTGCTGGAGAAGCTAGCTAACTGAAACGATGGGTGGACGTTATTCAAATTAAAATAATGGTCTGTAGAATTTTGTACTAGTTTAGCAACACACAAAATTTAAACTTACTACCTACAGCAATTACCGAAACTTTTGTTAAATTGTTAGAATAGCTTAATTTTAACACAATCGCTATTAACCATGGATTAGTTGATATTTTATATCAAAAAACCAATCTCTGTTGTAGCTGATATTCTAGACTTTTTCCAGTACACAAAAAATGTTTTTTTCCTTTTCTATAAAATAATTATATTGTACGAGAGCAACCTGAAACGTTTCCGGAATCGACAAAAAAAAAAACACAGTATTGGTGTGGTTTTTTATTTTTATTTTTCCGTGTAATCTCCTTGAAGATTATTAAGACACTTTTCAAATGATGCTTCAGTCTCTTGAAGCCGTCGAAAAATAGGATGTTTCGAAGTCAGCAAAATAGCCATATATAGCGGCGATGACCTCGTCGTTTGAGGCAAATCTCCTTCCCAGCGATTTTTTTCAGGTTTGGGAATACGAAAATGTCGCTGGCGGCTAGGCCCGGGGAATATGGAGGGTGAGAGACTAATTCGTACCGTAACTCATTCAATTTGGACACGACGATGCGGGATGAATGAGTCGGTGCAATGTCGTTGTGAAAAAGCACTTTTTTCCTCTGCAAACGAGCACATTTCTCCTTCAATACTGCATCGAATCGGGTCAATATATCGCTGTAGCATTGCTCTGTGATCGTGCTTCCCTTCTGCAGATAATCGATGAGGATCACGCCTTGGGAGTCCCTAAAAATGCTCGCCATAACTTTTTCGACCAATGGAACAGTCTTTGCTTTCTTCAGAGCCGATTCACCAGGAAGTCCACTGCTTCTACTATTTTTTGGTCCCCGGTATGTAGTGGTGGATCCAAGTCTCATCCATGGTTATGAAACGTAAGAAGAGATCCCTTGCACAGCGTTGGATCCTGACCAAACACTCCTCCGAAACGGTGACCCAATTTTGTTTTTCCTCCGGTATGAGCAAACGCGGTACCCATCGCGTGGAAAGCTTTTCATACCCAAAATGTCGTTAGGATATGGCCAACGCGTTCTTCTGAGATACCTGTTGTCTCTGCTATCTCTTTCAGCTTCAATCGGCGATCGACTAACACATCATGAATCTTGTCGACCATTTCGCTCATCCAGAAGCTGATGGTCAAATATGATGGAGTACATCCGCCATGAACCTCTAGCAAAATATTTCGAATTACCGTCGCCGTTTTCCCAGCCAGCCAGAAGTGTTTTATCACTGCACGAAATTCGATCTTATCCATTTTTCGAAACCACCTGACTTGCTACACAAAACACACTCTTAAACAACAACTATTGACAGTAGACGTCTGAAATTTTGACAGTTGCCATAAAAAAAGGTTGCCCTTGCCGACCAATGAATCCACTTCAACCTTCGTGTGCCATCTCTTGCCGAACATTTCTCCGGAAATATTTCAGGTCGCCCTCGTGTACTAGTTCTTTAATATAATTGTTCGGACATTAGCCGAATATTTATTTTTAAGTTATATTTTATCTAACTTGTTCTCTTTTGCCTGTATATACATATATTTAATTTTATTTACATATTTAATATTCCATACGTACGTAGACGGTTGACATAGTGGTTAGTAGCTTTGCAACCATCTGGTTTTACCAGTAATTAACTATATAACTTCATACATTCCCTAATTCTGATTATTTAGCATTAAGTTAGAAATCTGTTTATCTAAGGTTTATACTCTTATCAGTTAAAAACCCTTACCATTAGTGGCGTATGTTTAAATCTTAATCATTACCATTTTACCATATTAAAGATTGTAAATGGAATCTTCTGATCTAAATATAATTAGGGACAGATATAATATATAATCAATTAACAAATTCATATATAAGAGAAAAACCACAAACAGGTCAGAAGCAGTCAGCAGAAGCAGTCAGTAGTCAAGCAGTAAGCAACTATGTCATTTCAAGAAATATTCACTATATTTTTAATTTAAATAGTTAGTTTGAATCTTTCACCTCTGTATTGTGTGGGTTTAAGTGTTTCATGTTATTAATAAATTAAGTGAAGACACACCTGTTTCTCATTACAAACTGTCACCAACCATTTAAAAGTAAAGCTCATACGGAAGTTACGACCCGTGAGCGGTGAAGCAACCCCAACAATAACCATAACTTTTGACCAAACTGAACTCTTATAATAGCTTTCCAAAGTTCTTGTTTCTGCTTGGCAAAGGTGTTGAACTATGTATATCAATAGTTATAAACTTGATGATCAAATAGCACAAATTTTTTATTGGATATTAAAATTCATACTGTTGAGTAAACGTTTTTAGCACAAACGGATTATCGTAAAGCCTTTAATGACTGTAGACACAATAAGTAAAAATGCGACAACTAATTTGATAATTATAACTTATATAAGTTATGTAGGGTTTAGATACCTAAGGAACAAAATTGTTGTTTCAGACTATAGACCTGTGGCCTATTAAAATATCTTCCAAAGATTTCGTCCACAGCTGTGATGGGTATCTTCAGCAGCAAGAGAGAAGTGATTGTTACGATCTTGTAGTCAAATGTGAGCAATTATTCTATACTAGGGATTTTTGGTCTGGTATGATATTCCGACTTATCGATGTTTTGTAATCCCAACTACTTTTGTAGCGATATTTACATCAGTATTTTCTTGGACCAGTACAAGTTTTTCGTATCGGTATGTCCAATACTGCATTGAAGACATTTAACAGGTCCAATAAGAAGGTCTTCTATATACAGAATTCTCCGAAAGTTTGGAATCAAGTCTATAGTGCACAAGGGATACAACTCATGGTCTTAAATTTTCGTTTAGTAGAATTACAATATTTTTCAATTATTTTGAAGTAGATAAGATAGTAGTAGCATGTCTGCTTGCCACTTTGAATTTTTTTAAATGGCAGAGTTGCATTGCATATTTAATAGACTTGTTATGCCTCTTTTACGATAGTATTAAATTTGTTTTGATTTATTATAAAATTTTTCAAAAAAAAAAAAATTAGCTTTAATTTATTGGAAAAATTTGCGACATTACCTGAAAGTAACAATTTACATCTAATACTAGGTTGGTAAGTTAAAATTCGATACCAAAGAAACATTTTCCAGATAAATCCTTAATAATGTTGCGGAATATTTTAAAATAAAAAGAAAGTACGTTAATAATGTAATACTAAGTGAATAATTAGCTAAACTCTACCATTAGACCAAAACATTAAGTAGCGTTAGCGATATTTATACCAACAAAAGACATTACTAAGTGCAATTGTCTGCGAAAACAATTTACAATGAATAAGCAAGCAAGTTTGCGGTAACATTTATGTTTTATTTAAACACATCATACACAAGTACAAAACAATGTCGCAATCGATGTTGTTGTTATGAAACAAAACCATAGATCTTAATTTAATAATATATTATGCATTGACTTCCAATCTTTTACGCTAGAACAACTTATCGATTCAGATCTAACATTTCATACCTCAAAAGGTCACAGACAGAAGTATTTGGATACATTTCTCTTACAAACTGAGATCTTGATTCATAGATATACGAGTCATTTTGGCAAAACAACAATATTTATTATTTTCTTAGATACTTAGCGAAGCAAATTAGTCCATACGCTTTTACAACAAAACAATATTGATCAATACAAAAGATAATTGAGTAGACAAGTAAATAAGTAGAAACTGTATAATGAATTCCAGAAAAAGTTGCACAATATCATGATAAGGATCTCCCTTGGGCAATTTTATAATCTAGAAATATACCTTAATAAAAAACATATTAGTAACCATTGTTTTTCCGCGTTTAATCAACTCAATAATAAAATAACATGCGTTCAAATAAATTTTACCTCATAGTAGCCCTTGAAATTATAATTATGTGTTAGCTTGTTACTGAAACTCTTAATAGGAATTTTGTTTGGTATAAGCTATTTGACATGTGTTAAGGACTTAACATTGTTTTCTGTATTTTCTACATTTTTTACTACTATGTATTTTATCTTCTTTGCATTATTATTTTCATTTATAATATTACTTTATTTTCATTTTTATATTTATTTATTTTCATTCTTATATTTATTTATTTTGCTCTCTTATATCCAATTTTATTTTAATATGTATGTACATTACGCATTGTATATGTATGCAAGTCAGCCATTCGCATTACGCTAGCTAAAACTGCCTAATTAGAAATCATTCACTGCAACGTCGTCGGATATGTAATGGGAGTTTTCTTGAAATTTAAGGTACACAAGCATAGGCAGTCGTCTCCCGCGCGACAGTCGAGGTATTAGCGATCGTGCACTCTCGGTCACCTTTCGTGCCTCGTCGTAACGTGTACAGTAACGTCGTCGTAAGATTATTAGAGATTTCTAAGTTTTTCTAGTTTTGGCGGGAATCGTCGAGGACGTTGTCTATACATTTATTTCTGGCGGGAGTCATTTGGTAACGTCGTCGGACCACACGTATAGATTTTTTTAATAAGTATAAATTCTCGATTTTCTATCATCGTACGTCGAGGCTACTGTGTCCATTGTCGTCTATACATATTTTTAGTCTTCAGTTAAGTTTGTGTCGGAAATTATTTTGGTGAGATTGCCGGCGCGCATGTATAGACCTCCTCTACAAGTACGATCACTCCGCTTCTTGCTGACGGTCGTTGCGGGCGCAGCGCCCGTTGTCTTTTGCACGTTTGTTCGGTCCTTGTCGTATCGGGACTTAGAAATTTTTCATTTAGTTGCTCGTCGTAGCGGACGAGTGTCACGGGCCAGTTTTCTTATGTAATGTCGGCATCATCGCTCCGTTTTACTTGTCGGTGCGCAGTTCGCACATTTGCTGGTTACTGGATTTTTCCCTTCTTTGGGGCGCAGTAGAGTAGAGAGCTAAAGATTGCATATAGCGTAATATTTCAAACGAGAACGCCTGGGTAGCTGTGGCATTACTTTTGTATTGAGATCGGCTATTATCGCTACTGTCGCCCTCGACCAGGCGTTCAAGCTCTAAGAGATAGGGTGGGTTCCCCTATAAATGTGAATATAACAAACGTATTTGGTCAAGTACAAATACATGCCAATAATACAGGGCCAAGTCCCTTAGGCAAATTTAAAACAAGGAAAGTATATTAGGCTCCCGGAAAGGGACATATAAATAAGCATAGCACCGAGGTGCGCTTATAAATTTAAGAAATAAATAGGGTTGGCTCCTATAAAAGGTAGTGGTGCATGCAAACAGATAGAGGCATTAGTACATGCCTCTGACAAAGCTTCAGCGGAAGCATATAAGAGTTTAACCTTTTAAACAGAATTAAGACATAGCGTTGCAACGTACATGCTGAGGCATTACTTTATGTTGCTACCAATGAAAATACATATACAAATGCTAATGTACATTACATGTATAAGAGAGCTCGAATAACTGCAATTGTTGCAAATCTATATATCTTACGTACATCGTACATGTACATAGGCAAGAGTGGAAACCGTGTAACCATTTCATTTTTAAATATATATTTTTTTGCGCATGCGCATTGAGTTTCACTGTACAACCTCTCCTCCAGTAAATAAGCGAACATACTCTACAAGTAAGTATTGGTCAAGTAATTTAGGAAATTACGAGCAGGCTACAGCGGCGTTGTTCTTCAAACCAGGAGAACGTAACAACATGAGACCACAAATACTCTGTCAAATTGACAACTACTTAACAATTTAATTGACAACTACTTAACAATTTAATTGACAACTGAAAATAGTACAAGTAACGACAAAATTTTTTAGACTACTAGAGGTAAAATTTGTTTGAACCCTTTTTATTATTGCCAGACCAATTAAACAGAAATTGCCAGCATAATAACATTATTCCACCTAATCATTGATTTTTCCTTTTCGCAAAACAATTTTTAAACAATTCTATGTGTACATTTCTCATACATCATCAATCATTAGAGGATGTCATTTCAACATTTCAAGATATTTGTACACAATTCTGAGAAATCTACTGTATATATGAAAAGTCTCATTAGACCTCCTTAAGTGCAGCTAACGCACTTTACATTTCATTGAACTGTTACCGGAAGATGCATTTGTTATGTATTTCATAGAAGTGACCTTATTTATTAAATAAGTATAATATTGATCTTTTTCATTATACACTGTAGAAAGAACCTATTTAAATAAATTAAGTGAACGGGTGGTGAAATAAAAACATGCGAAATATAGATCATCTGTTTGACTGCAACAAATTAAATCATTTACTTTTTATATAGAAATGCGTAATGTGTTATTCCTATGTAATCTGTTAAGTAAATAAATATAGGAATGCATTTGTATATTTACGGACTAGAACAAAAACAATAGATCAGAACAGCAGCATTTTAAAGTAGCCTTGAACAGCAGATATAAGTTAATCACAGTCATAAGATCCCAAATTTGAGCTGCAGTATTCAAAATCGATATTCCACTTAATTGATAGTAAAAGGTAGTTATAACACACAAATATTTCATTAAACTAGTATCAATCTTCTATCTTTAACAGGAAACAAGAAACCTAATACACAGATATGTTTTAACATGGTGATACACATTTTATAGCGATTGTCGTTAAGTAGTACAAAAACATGCTCCAACACGCCCCTCAGATAGTATTTAAAATTTACCATTGTAACTAGTAGTGGAGATTGGCAACTTTGAGTGTCCTCCGAAATAGAAACACACTACGATCTGTTAGATGTAGAGGCTTGGATTAAAATCTCGGGATGAGCCAAAGTATAATTTCTAAGCTTTGAAATTGCTGGAACTGTTGGCCAACATCAACAAGAGGCAATCGATATCTACCCGAACTTGCACTCTCATAGGGTACGTAGAATGTGGTTGGTTAATGGGTATATCAATTGGCATCATGATGAATAGAGGGGAATATTATTCAAATTTATATTGCAGTCAGATAGTACACACGAAGCAATTCAGAGCGTACGGGAAAAGTCTCAGTATAAGGGTGGTGGTGTAACCGCATAAACTGGTTGAAATACTGAAGAGCATACTGACCTTTGTTTCATAGGAAATGGCGCTCTTTATAGATTCTGCGACGTATTCTTGTTCCATATACATAAGCAATTCATTTTATGTATGATAATACCCGTTCCCATCGAGCAAGTATCGTGAATAGGAATGAAATAATCAGCTAGTTTCCTATGGAACATGTTTACAATGCTTTGCTGCTCTAAATATACCACTGATAACTATTCAAGAATTTCACATTACCGCCAGAGGAAATGGGATGTTTTCCTAAGAATTGTCAAACACTCTATTCAGTGTAATTAAGATGCTAAACGCTTTTAATAGTTCTTTGGAATCATACGTCTTATTAATCTCTATTTTCTTGTTAGAATTATTGCAGTAAAATTTCTGAAATATTTAATACTTCATTTTGTACTCTCCCAACAAGATGACATTAAAACTTGTCCGGAAATATTACACCCATTAATTATATATATATGTAAGTGTATAAAACAGGTATCCAATGTCTTCGGAGCTACATTTACAAATAGTTGCCTTTAAAAATCTTGATTTATACACTGACGAATTACTATGGAACAAAATACAAAATACAATTTTCGAAGCAATAGTTTATACATAATTAGTGTACTATCTTCTCTCATATAACCAATGCCCCAAAAATTGTAAAGAAAATGGCGGTTGGACATTATTGTTTCTGAAGGCGGGCGACCTTAAATTTCTAGAGAGTGCTACAGTTATTAACGTACCACAACATCGGCTCCTGTTTCGATTCAGAATTGTAATTATAACCTTACGTTTCTTCAGAAACAAATCGGTTCATATTTAAATTTGGTTCGTTTCCATAAAGCACCTAAAATTGTTCATATATTTATAATCGAACATATATTTAGAATGGCAAACGCATTTGTGTAAACCGTCCTGCACATCTTCGTCATGCCAAAGCATTCGCCTAGTAGTAACGTACTTTACATTTCGTTGAACTTTTACAGGAAGATACGTTTGTTATGTATTTCATAGGCATGAAGCAGTTATTATCCCCTTGTCCAATCCTACGTTTTCCATTATCAAATGTTTATTTTACGTTATATACAAGAATAATGTTTGTTCTTTTTTATATTTAGTATTAAACTATTGGCTCTATACCACTCATATATCTTTTTGAAATTATTTCGTTTTTTTTTGCTCACATGTACATTCCTGGACAATACATGGGAGGTGTCATCTGAATGCAAAATAGTTAAGCTATCGCTGACTTCTAATAGATCGTTAATGTGCAGAAAAAACAAGAGTGGTCCGAGAATGGAGTCCAGTGGGGCACCAAAGCGTATGGTTCACAGGAATGATGAAATCGCCCCACCAGATGTCTCATAATCACTACTGCCTGCTTCTGTCTGCAAGACAAAACCTCATTAGCTTTAAAACCACACGTCTAACTTCTAGTTTTTTTTCTACTGTATGCAATAGTAAACGTCAACAGTCAAACGTTTTGGACCAATCTATGCAATTCCAAACGACGATTTTTTCATTGCCCATACTAGCAAAAATCTTCTCTAGAAGTCGAAAACTCCTAGATGCTATTTTTTACAAAACCATTTTGATTCGAATGTAAAACACCATGTTTGATTGCAAATTTCATAACTCTATCGCATATTTTCTAGATATTTTTAGATATATTTAAATTATGCGCTATAGGTTTGCAACTGCTTGTATCTCCTTTTTTATGAATATGTATATCTGCTTATGTGCGCACAATTTGCATACTTATACATATACACGTACACATATCACGCGTGCACGTTCTTTGCTATCTTTTTCTATTTTCCACAAGTATTCTATTAGATAAACTGTTAAAAATAAAATTGAAGAACATGTGTTCGTACTCCAGTGAGCTTTCCATTATGTATTTACCTATTTTGAAAGTAGAAACTTGGCCTGTGGCATTTTTATACTTTGATGGAAAAACGTGCTGACCTCTTCTGCAATCTTAGATGAAGTATTATTTTACATACGGATTTGTTGTATTCATGAATAAGTTGTTGGCTTCGAATAGGGATGTACAAGAAGTGTATCCTTAAAGAGTGGAAGCGTTAACACTTTTGGCACCCTCTGCAAATGTTTAACATTGCACGCCGTCGTGCTTACAGCTAATGTGACAACATAATAAAAACTAAAATTTGTTACTTTTATTCATGAAAAGGGCTTTACCGAAATGCTGAGTTACTTATATCTTTACGAATTCCTATATAATTTTGACATTAAAAAAGTATAATAAAACAAAATTTTGCCCTTCGTGCTTTGGCACAGAGAAATTAACTAATACAGTTTTCAATGTTTATTTGATCGTAAACATTATTTGGAATCGCAATTGTTGATAGCCCAACGAACTGTTCTTGTGACAATTTGTGACGAAGTTATGTCTTTAGAAGTTTTAATTACTTTCTACTGTAACTGGTTATGTCAATAGAATTCTTAGTGGTATGCTAATATTTACGTGTAACGTTTGTAAATTATTTTTATAAATAGGGTTTAATGAGTTGCAAAGATTTCCAAAATAATAATAATAAATTATAATACTTTTTCTGAATCATCAAAATCTGTTAATTTATTTAAGTTATATAGAAATTTAGAGTGATTATTACGTGTTACTATAGGTGTTCATGCCTTTTTCTAAGCACCCTAACTGTTGCATCCAAAAATACGTTGTAAAAACTTATCTTAAGTAAATCTTGGTGTTTTGTTTTCATGTTCCTTATCGAATTGTTGTCTTTGTTTCTTTCTTTGTTGTACATAAATTTGCGGTACAAATATATGTATTTCTAATATATTTGCTAGTTCTGAAAAAAATTCAAATCGGATGGTAACTTGCATGCTGAAGACAATTATGGACTTTTTTGTAAAGAATAGAATTATTAAAAACTTAAAAACTGTGTATAAAACGTCCGCAATGCCTTTAACAATATGAGAAACAATATAAACTTTGGAATTGAAAAGAATGGACAACAATTTCAAGACTTGCTTTAATTTCGTCTCTTTTATTAATAAAATCGTAAATATCAGCTGAGCTTGTTGTTTTACTGTATCTTTAAATCAAATGACATATTTATTGACGCGATGACTATCAAAATAATTTTAAAAAGTTAAGGTTCTGGAATGAATATGATAATATGACATATTCAGACAGATGCTTTCTATTTCAATGCCATCTTTGTCTTAGAAACGTTATGATATCATGGTAATTATGCTCATTTGTTCAGTTTTACTAATATCTGGTGTGTAGTCCAATATAATTGAAAAATCTTTTACTTTTTGAATAGGACGTGAAATATTTTGTATGATACTGTTAGCTAAATGTTAATTAAATTGAAAATAAATTATAGAAGATTGTAATTTATATATTTAAATAATGATACAATTGGCTAAGTAAAAACCAGTGTTTCATACACGCACATTCGTAAATATATTGATTTACTATTAATGCCTTCTTGCGTTCTTTTTGCATGATGTGCTCCATGCAACGCTTACCTTGCTTATTAGCTAGCTTCGTCCATGTCTGCAAATAAATTGTCCAACCACAGTACTTGCTTCGTTTCAAAATATATTGTTTAATTTGTGGTTACAAAGAACATTTTCTTTACACTCATTAACTGATATAGAATATTTTTCGTAATACATATGAGAGATCTTTATTGCCAGGAAATATGTTAAAATAATTGCACTTGTTAGTAATTAATAAACAACACGTTATGAATAGTTAACATTATTATTGTTCATTATAAATTGACAATATTAAATATGCTAATTATTTACAATTACTTAACAGACAGCCAGCGTCTTCTATGACTAAAAAATTATCACATGAAAATAAATTAATAAATATGCTACTACATAATATGATACACAATTCTAAAAGTAAGCGCAGCAAAAAAAGACCAAAAACCATACTATTTCGCAATTTCAAAGTAATTATTATACACACTAAATTAGCGATCAGTAATTAATTGGTGCTGGCCTTTTAGGAAGGCTTCTTTACTCGCTGACTACAATGAGCGCGAGTCCATTGTACAACCGAATTATTGACGTCAATCGACACAAAGCGGCAAAATGCATATAATCACTATAGTAAACAATCCGTAACAACCTATCGGGTGTCGACTATTCACGTAGTAAACTTGATTGTTTTCACACCTTCGATTTATAGTTCAAATTCACGAATAAGAAAAATAATTACTACGCAAGCAACTACGAGATGATTGTCTTTAATATCATAAAGAGAAGGTTGTTTATGCATATCTGCACATGATTTACTAAAAGAAATGCAAATGATAATAATTTGAAATTACAAATAACCACGGGACTACTTTGTAAAGATGACGATTGCAATCTGGACGACCTTAAGACAAAGTAATTCTGTTTGTCTCCCGTCTGTTTATGTACGTAATTGAAGTGAGTCTTTACCGATATACATATGTACTCAGACTTTCTTCGATAGCTATTAGGGTAATGGAAAGTGCACGTAAATTCCGAAGCTATTGCATAAAGTCGTTTATGTGGACGCGAATGTGCCAACAGTCACGTTCATCAGTACAAAGACATCAATTAAAAGGAAATTTTAGCATCAACCTGATTTGTGCTCATTCCTTATTTATATTTATAATTGATATTATAAAAAAAAAACCGTATCACAATGTTGATGTTACCACTGATTGCACTCCTCAATGCCTTTCTTTGTATTACCTTTTAGTCTCTGTTCGGAGTAAACGGTGAGTCAAAACTTCAATAAACGTATACCTACATACTCATTGTTCAAGATAAGTTACAATGTCTATAAAGCATAATAACACATATGTATGTATATAAAAATAGAATAAATTAAGATTGGCAAAAATTTACTTACAACACATACCCAAACCGTTCTCTTTTAAATTATGTTACGCTGTTCCTTTTGATTTTATGGAAATGATTTTCCGGTTTTTAATAACATCGTAAACTATAGATAGTACCACTTTACGATATTTAATTTTTTGTTTTTTTTATTACTTGTAGAATAAAACAGAAATAAACGTAATAAAAAAAAACAAATCGTCTCTTTGTTGACCAGTTTTTAAATTACGTTTCAAAGCATGGATAACCTTGCATCAAGCAGGTCCTTGGACAAAATCTATATCTGTATTACATACATATGTATGAGGAGATGAAAATAAAACAAAAATATAAATGGTATTGCGTCTGGAACATACAACGGGTAAAGCGTAACTCAATTAGACACTAGTAATAACAAACATGAGGACTTTTCTGACAAGCTTTCTTTTTGAAAAAGAAAAAAAATACAAACTCTTAGTAATGTTAGTGTAAAATATTTTCTTTTCATTAAATGGAATGCACCGAAAAATTTAACTTTAATTTAAACACTCGACTTTTCCCAGGAGAAACCATATTATTTTTTAAGTAACAAAAATGTCGGTGTTTCAACATTAATCAGGGCAATAATCAAGTATGAAACGCAGATTTTAATCCATAGTACTGTTTTACGTATGCAATGAGGAAGTTTATTCTCTGTCATAGAACATATTTAATGAAAAAAAAATCATTATATTTACATTGAGGATGGTTCAAACATGTCCAAAGTGAAAAAAATGTAAAGCTATATATAGCACACGCCCATAAAATTCATATAATAGTTAAGGCGGATAGATATCGCTTCTCAGAAATATGTATTATATTTGAAGCCTATTCTTAAAATATATATTATAGTATAGTTACTCGTTTGCAGCTAGCTTCACACTGAATTAGTATTGGGCAATTTGGATAGTCAGGTAAAGGAGGATGTAATTCATAGGGCGTCTTTTATCGTAAGATGAATTACAGATAATGAAAGTAAAGGTATATTGGAAAGTGCAGGAGGTACATAGTGGATTACTCTACTTCTGTCATTGGAGAAAGCATTCTAAAATTATGTCGATTGGTTGTACTGAAGTGGGCAACGGAGTTTCATACTTCAACAGACTAAGATAAGCCCTTGAAAAATTTATATTATATTTTTTTACTATCTTTATAGTCCATTTATTATTGTTTATGTCACTTTAATTATTACAAAAAATTATTTCTTTAATATGTTGTTATTTAAAAAAGTGATTTTTGTAACATAACCTTTTGAAAATCTTTCTCTTCTAATTGACGTAAGAAATGTTAGACATCTCTTTCAGATCTCTTTTGTAATCTAAGTAAGAACAACCATTTTGTTAATACTATTATTGTAATTGTACAATCAGAAGTAGCCAAAACTCTCCAAGGGCTATCTAGAAATGTAGAAACAATGGTGAAAAACAGGAATGATGAAAGACGTATGTGGTCCTCAGAGAGTAATAATCGCATCCATGATAAACAATAATCCTTAAAGTATTAATTTTTTTTCCAAAATTTACTTTTGTAAAATCAAGATCTTTCTCTCAAAGACTTGATTTGGGCGGTCTTGGAAACCCAGTTGTAGGCAATTTGTCATCCCTAATGTAGATACAGATTAGTCTCTTATTGTGCTTATTGGACGAAATTTTAAATATGTCTATATCCAAACAATTAAAGAAATTATGTTAGGAAGTTGTATACAAAGATCCAAAAGGGTTTTGAGTTAGCTCCTTTCGATGGACGTAATTACAGTAGTGACAAGATTTGAGAAGTTTTAAGAACTTCTTAAATTATTTTAGGAAATAATTTAAAAAGTATGGATTATATCACAAAGATTATTTTTTCTGTACTGGCAATATATTTGAGAAAGAGCAGTAATATATTCTGTATGTAATATTGCTAATAACATTTTGAGCTGTGGATTTGAAACTCTATGTCTAGAGCAACAATTCAGTCATCTTTTTCAAGCTTCGCGTAGAAAATCTCAAGTCAACGATAGGATTGGAACATAAAACAATATTAAAATGAATTAGTACGTTGATAAAATTTTTTAGATATTAATTTAATCATGAAAAACATTGAATGATTCAATCTTCCCGATAATTTAAAAAACTAGGGGATAGGTAGCCAGAATGGGAAAAGTAAATTTGCGCGTTCATGGAAAACCATCGTATAATAAAGTGTGTGTTAAATAAATCTCCATTATTTCTTCAAAAAATAATGATTTCTTTTTATCAAAACGAATAAAATGATACGCATGATAAATATAATTTCATTATATCATTCTGTACAGTATAGAAATTATTATAGGTATTCATCGTAAAAGTATTGGATCATCTTGTTTATTTAATTTCAATACGAAAATGTATAGTTTTTGGCTTGGTTTGCTCTAACATAATCAGTCTTTGTTCATAAGTTAAAAACGTACGCACTTACACATTAGTTTGAAAAAGTAATTTACTATCGTTTACCTTGAACGTTAAGGAATGCAAAACGTGTTACATGGAAAAAATGATGCTAACAACAAATAAAACAGGAACGACGTGGTAAATTACTTCGTAACATTTCACTCTGCAATTGCACCGAATACATGGAAGTCCTTACAATAATCGACTAAATTTGTTCAGTCTTTATTAACGTATTAGGTAATTAATTTAACGTTTTGCCCCTCTCGAAGTGCAGAGAACATGGTCTTTAGGAAATGTAAATACAGCAATCGTTTACAATTTACCACCTTCCTGTTGGCCGACGTTTTTATATAATTGGAATAGTTCTATCACAGAAATTGTTTGCAACTGCTGATTAGGTGCTAACGACCTCGCCGTGTCTTCTGTCTTTGGACCGGTAGCAGAAGCGGCGGCCTGGTCTTTGGAAGATGAGGACGATACAGAAGAGAGTTCTTTAACCTTCTTCAATTGTTCCAGTGCCTCCTCGTAGCTCGGTAGACCGGAAACTATCGTGTAACTTGGCAATGACTCACTTTCGGCATTTGCCGCTTCTAAGTCTTCACGTCTGCGATCCTCGACTGCAAAAAGTACACGAAATTATAATTAAACTGTCTACTACTGTTACATTTTTTAATTGCTAATTACTATAACTGTATAGGAAGTTCATTCGCTTGTTTGATGGGAAAATGAGATTAGCTTTTATATCTTTAATAATAATACTTCAGATCCTAATACACGCCTCTTAAAGAACGAGCATCCTATTTTATAATGTTGTTTAATAATTTAAATAATGAAAAGATATATATTCTGTTCGTTATTTCAAATATATTTACTCATGCTTTGCACATCTTTACACTGCTGTGCCTTAAATTTTAAACAAGCAAATTACGTTTGTTGCCAAAGCATGTAAAGGAAATATAAAAAAAATAAACGCAGAGATTATCAGTTCAAATAATAACCTTTAATATTCCTATCCGCAATATACATTAATTGGTTTCTACCCACGTTACGTTTGTGAAAATATTTATTTCATTAGCTATAGTAATTGTCAGAATTACCCAATCATTGTTTAGAATAAGCTATTGGTATTAACAACTATCACATGATGTAAAAGTTACGAGGAATCACATGCTACCGACGTTTTGTTTACAGTTATCATAAATCTTTGCCAATTAATCTAAACAAGGACAAATATGCTACAATTTGTATCATTAACTTTAGGCAAAAGAAAAAGTAGGTAGATATCAAATTTTTAAATCTAAAATTCGATTGCCTTACTAAGGAAGAAGCGCGTCCGTCATTCATTTTGAATAATAATTTTGGGTTTTTTAACAAATCAGTTTTTAAATATTACTTCATTACGATATTTATCACTTGTAAACTATATCAAATTTCGAAAGCCTCTACTCACAACAAGATTCTTTGTTAATTTTGAAATAATGAACTGCGATTGATATAGTCCTTAGTAATTGAAATAAAGCCACTCTCGATTTCAAAGAAATTTATAATTAAACTCTATTGTAAATAGATTGGTGCTCAAAGAAGAGGTGCATTCCTAAAATATGCAAATAATATATTATTATGAAAGATCACTCATTGCTATAGTATTGCCTTGGTACTGTATATCTCGATAAGCTGGGGCAATAGAATTCATATGACAATACGTCGACAAGCCTGCATCTGACAGATGCTGCAAAAATTACAATTGTATGCAATAAATATACCCTATTGAATAAAATGTGCTACGAATTTTGAGGGAAGATAGTATAGTCTAAAATATGCGGAAAAGTTTCAAATAACATTAAGTTTTAGAGATGTAAAAGATTACCCCATTTTATAGCATCTGCGCATTTTTCGCTTATCTCTTTTTTCATTTGCAAATATCTTCACTTTTTTATCGTGACAGTTAGACATGTAGTTTGTAGTTAACATTCAGTTGGTAGTGTGCACTACGTAATTTTTCGAATTTTGGTTGTGTTTGTTAACTGAAACATTGAAATAGTCAACATGCACCTCACGTATTGTCCTGCTAATGAGAATACCAGAGAAGCGTGATATCTTTATATTGATGCTCACCCCAATCAACAGGTCCCTTCAGTGCATGTTTTAGCAAGAGTACACCAAAGATTACGTAATACCGGTGCATTTGGGAAGCAATCCCATGATTCTAGGTGACAAAGGTCGGTGTCTGAGGTAGAAGAAACAATTTTACTACGGGTAGAGGAAAATTCGGAAACGACTTTGCGGAGAGTATCAGTCGAAGTAGGAATTAGTGTTCCTCTCGTTTGGAGAATACCCGTCGAGTAGCAACTGTACCCCTACCAAATACAAGTACAAGTCCCAGGTCCACCTAATCAACAAGCTTTTATTGCCAGTATTCTTTTTGCTGATGATATTCCTTTGAACCAAAAGGCAACAAATACAGTTCTAGCAGATGGTGTTCGGGGACATTTTCTGGTTATCGTTAGAGAGCAGTTATACAGAACTTCTGCACGAAGATGGCTAGCAAGGAGCGGATCTGTATCATGGTCTGCAAAATCACATAATTTACAGCCCCTTGATTTCTGCTCTTAGGGACATTTGAAAACTTGTGTACGATGCGCCTGTTGCAGCAACGAGTAGATCAAGAATGCCACATTACCCGAGCAAATGTTTTTCGAAACAGTTCAAAAGTTCTTTCGGTATATCGTACCTGCTGTGAAATGGAGGGAAGGTAACTTGTGCATTTCATTTGACTTTCTGTCTTTGTTGTATGTTAATAAATTGCAGTATTTGTTTGTTACCGCATATTTTGGATACACTGTCGCCTCTGGGAGTTTGTGACATATTTTTCAACACACTGTCTGTCTGAGATCACACGTTGTAGAAATCGAGTGTTGTAGGCTAGGACTAGGTTAACACTAAAAATCAAAAAATACAAAAGTGCACGCAAAAAATTGTAAATATTTTTCCATTAATTAATTGTTTCTTGAATACATCAATCTGTAAAATTAAGTTTGCGTTTTGCTGGCTCGGTTCTCTTCGAGACAAGTCATCTTTACCGAAAAATCTAGGCTTGAAGCGATGACAAAAAGTGTTCAACTTAGCAGAAAAATACCGAAGGTAATACACTGACGAAACTATATGGAAGAAAATGAAATAACCACCCAATGTGATGATTTCAGCGTGTATAGTAGCAGCAGGTATTGGGCTCCTGTAATTTATTGAGGCGACAAGGAATCAAATGCGAAAAACGTCAACGAAATAGTGTTTTTGCATTTTCTGAACTCACGACCTGAAAAAGAATGACCATGTATCTTCATGCAAAATGATTGAAATTTTTGAAAATATTTGCAGAACGTCTTTGAGATGCATAACAAACATTTTATATTTTAATTAAAGTAATCTTTGTTTTATTTCTAGTAAATCTGTAACAAATCATAAAATAACAAAATGGCTCAAGTTCAATTGCCAAGGACTGTACAATGTACACCTGGCTCTAAAAGTAATTTTAACAAAACGTTTTCGTTAAAAATTAAAAATTGAACAGCTTTTCAACAATATTTTACTAGTAATAAAAACATTTTTAATTTATATTCTCGTTACTAATAATTCTTCTTCAACATCAAAGATATTTGACAGTAACTTATATATATATACGTAAATTTTATTTCTTCTGTGATTCTATACACTTTCATGTATTCCCAGAACGCATAGTCAGTGAAGACAAATCATTCGTAGAGAATTTGTTGCTAACGTATATATGGCACATTAAATTTCTGTTTATAATTCGCTCATCCTTTACACAATAGTAAATTTTATCTGGCAGCATGCAAACGCTATTAAAATCTGTTTGCAACCCGAATATCTATGTATTATAGTTATAGTTATCGTTGCCGTTAACGATACGGTCTTTAGTCGATGAAACGGTTTATGTAAGTATCTAATTGTGGAAAAAATTTTCCGCGATGTCAAAACTGAATTGCCCACAATAAAATACAACATGCGGAAAAGGATCGTAAAACAATGTTAAATACCAAACCGGGACCATTTAATTCCTGGCTGTGGTACTTGCTGTGAATTATTTACGGAGCATCGTGAATGAGATAATTACCAAACTAAAATATTGTTTTCTTATAACGTCAGGCTTTTATTTTAACAGTTACAGCTTTGTTTACAGAATCATTTATTACACATGAATTTGTCACAAGGTGACTGTATAAATTGCAGGAAAGTGCAAAAGCTATATTTATGTATGCTCATGTAGGTATTTTCTTTCTTGTTAGATTTGGGCGAAGGTAATTTTGTTAATTAGTACATTCATCGAAATTTCTATTGTTTCACATGACTTATACTTTCAATATCCTTGGCATATTATATAGTAAGTAGAGGGTAATTTTGAAACATATTTTACACCTCGAAAACGTTTACTGGCAGAAAAAGAATGTTGTGTATGCCTCTTAGGTACTAATAAATTCAAATGAGATACCACAAGAGACTAAACGTAGTATCGAAAATCACTTCTCTTCATCTTCGTTCTTGATTTTCTAATTATTGATCAAGTGATAATATGGTCCTATTTTCATAATTGTAGCTTGATTTGGAAAACTTATCTCTTTACAAAGATGCATTTCAGTTTTTTCTTCTTGAGTTAGCAATTTGCCTTTCAGCGTATTTGTTCAATGTCAATAATGTAGCTATTTAGTTACATAGAAACAGGTTTGAAAGATTTCTTGGATTGGAAGAAAATATCAAATTTTTTGTTAGCGCCATATAACTATAGATTTATCCATATCCATATATGTAGGCGTACGTTTATAATAAAAGGTTTTCCTAGAAATGCAATTCTAGAGGATAAGTTTCACAATTGATAAGTGTTTATAAGAAAATACAAAATTGTATAGAAAATTTAAAGCATTCGTCATTTTAAACTATCCATTATTCAAAACAGTAAAAACAATTTAATAAGTTCGAATAAATATCTAATCCTCTTTGTACCTTAAAGGTTTTTTGAGATTTAAACTCAAACTGGTTTTGAAACTATAATTCCATCCTCAGCAGAAATAGTCCAAAATGTTTAAATGTATATTCATATACATCATCAGTAAAGTGCTTTGCTACTTTTACTACAATTTAAAAAAATATTTATGGCAGCTGAGTTATAATTACTAACAAAATTTGCTAGTAAGCCTTGTGACGCGATTTTTTTGTTAAACCTTTAGAACTGCATTTTGTGCCTAGTCGAGTAAAAATTATAATTTAAGTTATTTGTCCAATAAATTCCAATAAAAAAAGCACAATTAAAAATGCATGTCACATACTTATGCATTTTTAAGCAAATGAATGCAATCACATATAACACTTAATATTTCCATATATATCGTTAAAATAACGTCGTTTAACTATTGTCAGCAAAAACTTCTGTGCGGGCGGTTTAAAAAAATTAATTTATCGCTGAGATAAATGTATTCAATTAAACGGCGATTATATTGAAAAACTACATTAGAATATTGACGAAAACTGACAAAGTAAAAAAATTATAGCTAAATTCCCAGAACTTTGGCAATATCTCTCGTATATATAAGATTAATTATGTGCTCTATCTAAATTTTACAAAAAGTGGGAGTGGATCTGTGAGAACTAAAAGTTTAGTCAAATTATAAGCACTTTACTGTGCAAATTTGTCTTTTGCAACTTTATACTCAATTTTCCAAACTTTTATCAATGTATATTTTAATATTTGGCATTTTGGACTATTCCTATTGGCATTAGAAATATATGTAGATTTGAAACCAATGCAGATGTAATACCGAGAAAATCCTTAAGGGATGTCAATATTCGACTTCTTGTAAACATAAATACTTATTCAAACAATTTGCTTACTTACATATCAATGATGTTATCTTACTATGTAACTTTCCATGCTGAGAAAAATGACTAAATTAACAGAAATGCTGTACAATCAACATTTTTTTGAACATGTTACATTGATAAAAAAAAACTAATGTTAATTTAAAGTTTAGTAATTATTGGAATAACGAAAATTTAGACTATGCTCACATATTTGATTTAACCAAGCAGATATATTAATTTCATAGAATATGATAATTGACTGAAGTATATTTTTTCGAGGGAATATGGGAACTAGGATAATGGTCATTAATTTATTTAATTAGCAATCACAAATTAGTCTAGTTTGATTGCATTTTTGATAAATGTACCCTATTAAATAAATATTTGTTATAAAATGATATTTTATATATTTTTATCTTTATAGCTAAATAACTAACTATGTATGAGATAAGAAACTTTCATTTTGAAGTCTTCTCAAACACTAATTTAATAAAAGACTAGTACACTTCAATCAAGTGGCAAGAACCTAAATAAATAAACGTTATATTTATTTGGTTTCCGTAATACAAATTGCGTGTTGTTTAATACAATCTAAGCAGGAGAACGTTGCAACAATTTACATTACTTACGCATTATGTGGATACAATACTGTATCATTTCAGGTACAGTAATTATGCTTCACGCTGGTTGGTTAATTACATTTTATCGGTGCACAACACTTTCTTCGGATTGTTTTAAAAAGCGCATTTGGTTATATATTACAAACTCATTTACTATTAATTCAATTGCAATAAGTTATTTATAGTATTACCTAAAGAACATCAATCTTATTATGGATATATATCCATAAGATTGATGTTCTTTAGGTAACACTAACTATATTTCATTCGGATGCTTTTTCTATAATATTTGGATACGATTTTTAATTCGCAATGAACTTCAATGAGATTGGTTTTTGTTTCGTTTTCAGCTTTATAGTTTAGCTTTGTTTCGTTTGTTTTATGAATTGTTTTGTTGGTATCCCTTCTACTACACGATGTGTTGTTTTGATTTAAGTCAACACGATCGGCCCCGTGTCGTGAAGTGTGCATCCTTGTTATCCTCTTTGTTCTTTCAGCTTTTGTTTGTTTCCCAATACTAAGTCAAAGCATAACAGTGTTACTTAAAGTACAATGTTAGTTTGTTTTACGTACACATCTAATGTAATTTAACAAATACTTTGTCTTGGAGCAGTAGCAATATCGTTGTTACACATACTAATATTTCACGCATTAAATCAATTCAGGAAGTACGTTGTTTATCTACAGCCCAAAAATGTGTTAAATAAATGATTCCTGTGTTAATCGAGCATTACTTTTTTTTCAATAAATGATGATAAAAATTAGACAAGCATGCAAGGTTGAAAAAGAGTTTCAGTTAATTGTAATTACATTTCATTAAAAACAAATTTTAACGAAGCAGACAAACATGTTTTAAACCAGAAACATTTCTCGTATTATTTGGAAACAATGTGCATGATGTACTGCTTAACTTACGTTCAAATAGACATGTAGGCATTATTGTTTTTCTGTATTTATCAGCACTTATACGTCAGTTCTTTCTAATTTCACTAATACTAGTGAAAGTAAACTTGTATTCTTTAACGAAGATATGATAGTCCATCGTTTGCCATTAACGATAAAATTTCAGTTTTCCTTTATAGAATTGCTATCGAAGTGCCATATACAACTTGAACTTTCTTTATCTATATGAGTACGTGTTTTACAAACAAATAGGCGTACGCTAAAGAAAAGCCTAACGCGAGTTTTGGCTAATTTTCTAATATTTCAAATTTCTAATTTCATTAAAATATAGTAAATTATTGCACAACATTATGCTCGTTACATTTTACAAGATACGTTTAGCATCGAGACTTTCCAATATTTCTTCAGTACGTACGATTATATTACATCATTCACTGATGACTAAGTAAAACGTGGGATGATTACTACCAGGAACCACTACGGAGATACCTCAGAAACGTCTGTTTATATGGAAACAAAAAGAAACGAATCACCTCTTTTGAAAGCAGACATGGAAATTCTGTCAATTCATCAAGAGTGTTTCACGGTATACACGTAGTCATTATACCTTCTTGGAGAACGTTCTACTTTTACTACTTCAAGCAAGTTTAATTGCTGCAGTTTTAAGATATTGATGCATAAAACGATACTCGACTTGTGATCAAAAAACTTGTCACAGGTACAAAATACTTTTGTGTTACTTTCTAATCATTATTTCATTCGAGGTATTACGTAATAGACGTCTGTTCGCGCAATATGCTAATGTAAATGTCTCTATTCTGTTAAAATTTAAAAGCTACCTTGACTACTGGAGGCTTGTCATATTCACACCTATGTGGCTGCGAATATATTTTCAAGCTATCTGTTGCTATTTAATATTCAAGGACTTTACCTTTGCATATTTATCTCTCTATGAGCAAAAAAACTCTATATATTATTCGAAGATTCTATTTTGGTATTATTGAATATACAAATATGGGTACACCTACAAATATAAAGTGGGAGAATATTTTTAATAACATCGCTTTTGATATTTATTTAACCAGATCTTAAAAATTTAATTTAAACAAAATTGGCCATATGCAAATAGAGAATAATAATTTCTAAATGTTACCAGATTCAAGTAGTATCCCTATAACTGTTATGTTTATTAAATATACATTTCTTAAATGTAATTTATTAAATTATAAACCACACAAAGTAATTTATTTTAGTTTCCTCCAAAATGGTTCGCACAGCTGCGGAATAGACTGAAGCTAATTATGCTATCTTTTAAAAACAATGAGTATGCTATGGTTATGGCAGATTTATTCAATCAACACACGAGAATATATACATCATTTGTACGTATTCGAAAAAAGCACCACAAAGACTTTGTAAAAGAACAAAGGATGCTATTGCTTTTTACTAAAACTATAAAGGCTACTATTTGCAGCACTATGTATACAAAATTTGTCCATACTATAATGCCTTTAATGGCATTTTTGGGACACAACGTAATATCTATCATATGTGGAAGACATTTCACCAATAAATAGCAAAGGTTAACGTAATATCAATAAATCTACTATTAAGCAGGTAGATAATACACTGGAATGTGAAATTAACAAGAGTGACATCCAACAAAGTACTGAGATTGCTAATAATAACGTCGATGTTTTTAATAACAAAAGAAAACTCGGAAGCCGAGATTTTAAAAAGCTGTATATAAAAATAGCAAGTGATTCCTTAATAACCAATTGGAAATTCAAAAAATAAATATTGAAATGGAAGAAGAAAGATCTTGAAAAATTGTTGACTGAATGATTTTGGAACCTGAAAAACAAAATCTTCTTGCGCAATACGGGAAAGGAATTGAAAGATAGGAACAAATTAAAAGGATTTTTCCTAAAATATCAAACATTATCATATATAACATTTTGTTCCGTATATTTTATATCATTTTATATACGTTACATAACCAATTACTAATTGTATACCTGACAGTTTGAAGACTCACTATAGTCTTCATGTAACAAATTAAAATTTTAAGTTTGTTCGATTCATTTTCCAGTTGCACAGAATGCAATCAACAGCTCGCAGCTTTTCCCCAGGTATACTATATTCCAGGACTTACATGTTCAGTTATGTTTGCTAGCTACATGTTTGGCATTCTTTCTTATAATATTACGAAGGTCGTAACTTTCCTTATTTCCCGTATGTATTATCCTCTTATCATGCGTCTTGGACTGGTTAGTTACACATACTTTCTTTCTCACCTACGTTTTCATTCCGAATGATTTGAACTTGCACGCATTTCTAGTCTGAGAACTAGCGCTTACTATTGTGAGCTATGTCTATGTGTGCTAAACACAAATAAATATATCATACGCGAAAAATTATTACTTTTGGAGTTGTTCTACTCTTATTAACTTAATGAAGTTTTACCTCATTCAGGCATGAAATCAGAAAATAGTAATAAAATTAATTACGCTGGTGGTTAGCGTATCCAACAGAATACTTTACGAACATCAGATTTTTTAATGCAACTTCTTCAAAACGCATGGCTCCAGTATTTTCAAAGCTTCCGAACATTTCTAGTTGTTTGTTTTTCTTTTTAATCAACTTTTCTTAACACGGTGTCGAAATACTACAAATGCATCATTTAGCACTACCAACTGTTTCCGCATGTTCTTTTTTAACTTTATTCCATCCTTCAGTACAAATTAGTATTTAATACTAATTTTAAAAATAACAACTTGAACAAGTAATAAAATCTTTCCTATCTTTGCACGTGTGAAGTTTGAAGTTCGGAAACAATCACTAAAATTGTTGCTTTCTAATTATTATTATTAGATTTTTAAATCCACCTCGTACATCACCAAATCAATTATTTTTGAAATAGAATTTTAATTACAATATTACTAAATCATCTAATTCGCACCTTGACCTTCACTAAATTAAGCAGACTTCGAGTTAGTTTACATAATAGCAATAGCCATAAACATTTTTCCATAAACACTTAATACTACAGCCGGAGGGATATTTAATTAAATACTACAAGCCATATTCCACGTCACGAACACAAAGACATATAGCTTTGGTATATCTAGAAGTCGTGTGATTATTACTTCTGCTCTGGTGTTTACGAAAATAATATATGGCGTTAATGTGTCTTTATAGACGTTTTAATATTTAACGCTTACATCACCTATTTGGCAAAGCAACACATCTTAGAATAGCCAATAAATCGAGGTACAAATTTGATGTACATGCTTCTACAGTAGTTTAAATCATTTATATTTAATCTTGGAAGTTGAATCTTATGCATGCGTATGTATGTACATTTACTCAAAATCTAATATTACAAATTCTTAAAAATACATATTTTTCTACTTATTATACAGTTTTATAATTTCATTACGTACACTAAAGACTGGGAAATTACTGAAATGTACTGGTATTCTAAGCTACTTTCTGACAAGAGAAGTCCGTTTATGAACGAAAGTAGAGCACTTTCCAGTTCTATGTTTCATAGTGCCCTTGTACTAAAATCTGTTATTATGCAGTAATGCTTGCTCGTTCTATGACAAATTTAATGATAAAAATTAAACAGAGATGAGTAATATCATTTTCGAAAAGGATTCAGTGCACTGTATACAATATGTACTTTACTCATTATGAAGTTATTTCCCTCATATCTCTTTTGTCAACAATGGAATAACTCCTATATATGTATCTGCTGACAAATAATACTGGACCTGCATTACTACGAAAACGAGTGATTTAATATTTTAGATAAAAATATTATTTGTAGCAAAGTAACAAAGTGCCCGTTGTTATGAACCTAATGAAAAATCAATTTTTAATTTTCCATTTTTTTACTCAAGTATGTGAGTGAAAGACGAAAATACCCGGCTGTAATTATTTTATAGTATTGGCACCCACTCTTCATCAGAACATCTCTGTCTACTTACAACGGCTAAATTACAATAAATTAATAAACGAAACATATAAAAAGAAATGAATCTGGAAAAATTCTTAACAAGATTCTATATGATGAAATACCTGATATTTAAGCACTGGTATAAAAAGATACAAAATTTTAGAATTTTCAATACTAAACTGAATCATATTAAGAACAAGGTTGCAAGAAAGATTGATGCATAGCAAGAGTGTACTCTCTTCTATGATTAACGATTGCCTTCCAACGGACTGGCAGTTTTTCGATTCTACGCCCAAAGAAAGGCGGTGGTTTTGGAAGTAAAAAAGACGTCAAACCAATTTTAAAGCACAATATCGTTACTCAAGAAGATTTTTTGAGGATTGTTCGATAGAGAGGGAAAGAACTGAAAATAGGATAAAGTGAGATCGACCTCCCAACTGATTTTGTGAGGGTCTTGTCTAGAACTGCGTCCTCAAGAGAGTTTTTGATAGTAACTTCCTAGTAGACAACACGTTGTTTATGTCAACAGGCGGATAAGTGCCCATTTTTACTTGGGAAATTAGCTTTTTGATAGAGCTTAACAATTCCCTTCTGTTCCTGGGGTTAACGTAACAGCATTATTTTTCGTCATCAGTAACAAGGCGACACAAAAATGATCAATATTGTTAGCGAGCTGGCAAAGAAACCCTGATATTGATGAGCCAATTTTTATGGATTTCGCACAAAATGTCCGGTATTGATACGCATCCCAGTTTTTGAACTTTTCCCATGGAATGCAAACATCATACTACGGTTGATCGGTGACATAACGCCTAATTCCCATTAATTAACATACATTATCATTTATATTATCTTCATCAAAGTATGTCTGGTGGTCTTCCTGGAAGTGAAAAATCGTTCATACTAAACTGACCCTCCTTCAAACAACAGAAATCATTTTCGTGCAGCGCTTTTCCCTTTTTCGTTCTCTTCATAAACGACACAAGTGGTTCTAGTGGCTTTCGACTTTAACTTTAACTCTTCTATTGAAGTCGGATAAGAAATTTGTTTTATATTTTATTACTTATATGGTATGCGTAATATATTTTTTTCAATATATTCTCGTTCTAGAAATCAGAAGCGCTTGATGCAATGCATAAATCCCATAAAAGATCGTAAATTTGTCGATTAATTGCAAAACTACTAGAAAGTTAAACAACAATAAGTAAACATAATAAGAAAGATATAAGGGGTTTCATTTTGTTAATTAATTTATATAATTACTACTTAAATTGTCTCTATAAAGGGATGTTGGAGTAAATTGTGCTCAGCATTCAAAGTATGTACTTGAGTGAAGTGAAAAGAATGACTTTTTATCTGTAAAACAACTGATGCGGTGGGAGTACTTTTGCTATGGATATAGAGTCTGTGTGTTGAGATCTTTCTTTAATGTTCGTCTTACAGAAATCCAGGACTTCTTAAGTAAATAATGTCCAATCCGCTTTATCACTTAAGTAGGATGCGAAGTTACTAACCTTTTTTAAGGAATAAGTGACATAGATATCAAATGAATTAATCTGTTATCATTAATGAGAGAGCCAGGGCAATAGGGCAAGGAAGGGATTTTTTTTCTTAAAATCCTTTTAGTCATTCAAGATTCTCACTGTGAAGGGAAATGTGGCCAATATAGAAACTTCGACTAAAGACCAGTGTTACCTATGAATGAATATGAGAATTTAATACTTAAGAACCAAATCGAAGATTTGTGATTCTCTTCGTAGAAATATGCTAAATTAGTAATTACAAAAAATCCACTATTTTTGATAGGAAAGTCCAGATAATTTAAATAATACTTATATAAATCTATTAACGAAATAAAGCGTTTTTATATACAACTTATTTACATTTCTTTACTAAACTCTCCGTTTGTTTGGCATACTCCTCTTTATAGCTTTGTGTATAATAAAATTCAATTTATTGAAGTACAAATTAAATTTTTTATAGGTGTATGCATTGCTTTTCTTATTTGTTCTCGAACATATTAGATATTCTGATTATACATCTTGGATGCTATTGAAACTTTGCCGGATTCATTCTTTTCCTGTTTGATATCATCTATTAATTTATTATAGTTAAAATGTTAGTACACTATCGCTCATAAGTTTAAGACCATTTATCGAAAATATTAAAAATGTTAAAAAATAAATATCATGACAATATAACTATAGTTTTAACATATGGTTTAATAATATTTCCAGATATTTTAGAAATTTTAACCAAAGTAGCCGCATAAATCGTATTTCTGTGAAGTGCATGTACACATTTGCTTGTATGTGGTTCTAAAAAACGTTTTGAATCAACTTTATAAAATCTTTGCAGTTAATTTTTGGTTAATAGTTTAGCTCAATTGTATTTTAACTTATCGCCTGCAGTTGTGCGGAATTTGGTTAAAAATAAAGAGCTGGATGTTGGGAAATCTGCTGTGATAATTACTCTTCATAATAAAGCCAGAAGCGTACGTTACATTTCAAATAAACTAAAAGTTTCAAAAATTGTTGTGTATTCGACAATTGAAAGATATTGGGAAACGAATTTTTTATCGTATCATTTATACTATGATCAACAGTAAACGAAATCGGCAACTTAAGGAACCTGAAATCTCTACTGATATTAATATGAACCATAAAAGTATTGTATTAGTAAACACGGTCAAGTGACCACTAAATGCAGCAAGCTTAAAAGAACGTAATTAATTGGTAATAGAAAACCACTATTTCGTAAAGAAAATATCGGATCGGGTTAAGTAACCTTTGAAGTATAAGAAATTGAATCGAAGAAGAGCAAATGTTCTTTGAAACAACAAATCCAAATTGGAAGTGTTGATAATAAACGACAAATCTTTGTTCAAAGAACGTCTAAAAAAAAACTATCGTGTCCTCTGTAACACAAGACTTTTCTGTAAATAAAGTAGAGAATTTTATAAGAATTAAAGGAATATTGAGGAAAAAACCGCATAAGATATTGCAGTGCATTACATGATCCCATACTTGTTGTTGGATGAAGCTCAGTTTATATTTCGCTATGATAACGATCTCAAATACTCTTCGAAGTCCCGCAAAAACTTTTTGCAACAGGAAAAGTGTATCAGAGAAATTCAAGTTGAAATTAAAACTAACGCAGACACTTGTTTTAGTTTGTTAAAAATTCCGGAGCTGTGCCAAACTCTAATAAAACCCACAGGTGCACTTTTGACGGAATCGCAATTTAACTATGTATGTGTAATAACACGCATTTTTTATATGATCTCTTACGTTTCAATATTATAATTTCCAACAAACGTATACATTTTTTTCTCATGTGTTGTTTTCTTTCCAATTAAATCTTAATGCAGATCTTTCCAGGTGCTCTTAGACTTATTGAATTATAGCTAGCCCCACTCTACTATACTACGCAGAACTAAACACTAAATCTATGGTTTCTCGGCATACTCAAATAAATATACAAAGAAGCAAATCAAATGAATATAATATTCTAAAGAGATGTTAATTCTTTTCCTATGCTAACTTGCTGTAGCATAGCAGTCTTTAAGATACTTGTGTTAATTCATATGTTGCATTTCACATTCCATTATCGATGGCCAATTGTCGCAATTGAACGCAGTATAATAATATAAAACAGTTACCAACTACATTTTATTTTATTCCTAGCATTATAGGGAACCCACTAAATAATATGTAAACATTTAGCTGTAAATTATTATCATTGGCTTAGGACGTCACAAACAGGTACGATCAATATCATTATAGTATTTAACAGACTTCATTTAAATGGATAAGTACACGTTTTCATTAATAGGATTTAGTTATTTGATAATTACTAATATTTGATTTAGACTCATACATTGCTTAACTGATGTAAACAATTCGTGAAATAATTAAGATAAGAATGGGTAAGTTAGAACAACATTGTAGCTATCTTTTGAGTGACTAAACACTAAATTTACTATCTTATATCAATACTGCCTTTAAAAGGTACTAATATATTGTAATTATTATATAATACAAAAAAGGATAAACAATTAGAGATTTTTATAAACAAGATTGATTTATAGATGATTAAAGTCCAATATGAGGTTTTTCCGAATATATTTATCAATTCAGAGTTAATCTTTTACCTCGTCATTGATTTTAGAAAACGCCAAAATTCATTCCAAAGATTTGGCAAAGTGGCCATAACAAAGTTAGAATATACTGTTACTACATTAATCATGTACTTATGTCCATTAATTAGGCACATAGTACAATTTTCAAATTTGCATATTTGAAGTACTGACAATCTTGTTTATACATAGTGATTAATTTGTTACTAGAATTAGACTAAAAAAGTGGTGCTACTGCACACACACTTCGAAAGAGTGGTTTTTAGATATCATTTTCCTTGAACGTTCGAATATTGGCAAATAATAACATAATTCTAAATTAAGTATATATATATATCTATATATATATAAAGAAAATTTATATATATATATATAGATTTTCTTTTTCTGCAATGAACCATAATACCATAAAGTTTGTAGGATGAAGTTGGTATTGAAATAGAAAATATATGTCCAAGCTTAAGCCATATTATCTTACTCCTAACACAACCTTAAAAATTGATAATTATATTGACAATGTCATCTTAACATAAATAAATATACAATAAAACAACAAACTCGGCTGATATTGAAGATTTTATCGATAAAGAAGGCGAGATTAAAGCAAGTGTCGAAATTGTTGTCCAATATTTTTTAAGGTATTTTACAGTACTGTAGTAGTTATTTATGCGCGTTCTTAAATAATTCTTTGCTGCAGATATTACAAATTACGAACAGGAGTCTTATAATATTGTAATTCATCTTCGTGCAGCTGTTCAATAAATTCATTCAAAATGTTTCTATATCTCTCGGCATTAATTGTGAAATTTAAAATAAATAGGTTCAATAATTCTGCGGCACCAAGTTTCGTAGTATGCAGAAACGATTCAACAAAAATACGAAGATTTTCACTACTCCACATCTGAGTATTTTGGGAATTGACGTACCTCGAAAAATGAAACCACGTTTCATCAGAGAAAAATGTCAAATTTAGCAGGACTTCATCTTGCATTAAATTATTTGCAAACCACTCGCAGTAAGCAGGACGTCTAGGGTAGTTGAGCCTGATGTGATTGCATCTTATACAGATGCATTTGCATGTTTCTCTTTACAATTTTTACCATGATCCATAAAAAAATTTAATTTCTCGAGGAAGAAGTTTCAAAGGTTTTGTAGGTCCATTCCCCATCCGTTGACAAACATCATTTGCACTTCTTTCAAAGGAACAGTTGGCCTACCAGTACGTGATTTATGGCGTATAGAACCAGTCTGACGAAATACACCAACACAGTTGGAAAGGCAATAAAAATTTTTGCGAATGATCGCTAACTCTGGGAAGTGCTCTCTAGATTCATCCAAAGATGCACGGTGACTGCACACCCAAATTCTATCAAATCGCACTTCAATTCGAGAATAGGCTTCAATCATGTACGTTTTTTGCATTGTATTGCAAATCATATTTAAATTTATTTGAATTCAATGTTCAAACTTACTTTCGACAGTTGTAACACATCAATTGTTAACAGCCAGTCACTGTCAAAATAATTTCCAAAATCGCTACGTTATAATACCTGGCTTAAGTTCAGACATATTTATTTTATTTCAATATCGTATTCGTCCTAGAAAGTTTATGATATCACGGTATATATATTTATTGTAGATTTTGTAGCTTTTTAACATTAGTCTAATAAATGCGCTTGGTTTAAATCTTTCGCCAATCACCAATTGTACAGATGCAATGCATACATTAAGATTACATTCAATGACCTCATATGAAACTACTTTTTTCGCGTTCTTGTGATATAAAAAACCATCCTTGCTTGGTGTCCTTATTACAGTTTTTCGCGTATCAACATAACTATAAATTCACGGCGAAATTTATTTGGAATACACTTTTTATAGATTTTGTGAACACCCAGAAAAGTAAATATTAATATTATTGCTTTTATAATACTATTAGTTATTAGATAATAGAAATTTGATAATTTATAAATAAGAACCTTGCATTTGGACTAAGAATAACGGCGAATAATTCAACTGAGGCGTTGTTTTCCTTGATATCCTCCAAATAAACGTAAAAGAATTGAGACAATTTACATGTAAACCTTAATCTACATAAGTATTATATTTCAAACACGCAAGATCGACATTCACCATGAAAAAACGACTCAGGGTCTATCAAGTTCAAGTTAATATAAGGTATAGAAACAATAAATTTTGTAATGGGATAAATGTGCATAAGCTGAAATATTTCAAGCACGAATTTGTTCTTTTTTGCGTTGGGATTATTTCCAGAAACTGATCTACAGATGTAACTCAAGTTGTAGGTAAGGACACGTGTCTGTAAATTGAGACCTATAATAAATCCATTTCCATTGCGTTTTTATACAGCTTCAATTACATGAAACATTGCATTTATTTATTTTCTTTAGTTATGCTATTTAATTTACTGAAGTAGTATTTCTGTGATGAAATCAATTTGAACAGAAGTTTATCCTAATGCTTTACTGTAATCTGTTAACTACAATTAATAAAATGTTGCGACAAATAAAGATAAATAGAAATAAGTTTAATGCACGTAAATGAGGGTTATTGAACATTACTTAGTGGTCATTATTGGTTATTATAAATGTTTATTTTTAATAATGCAGTGTTTTACAATTAAAATTAATGCAGATCACTTTGACGGAATGTTTCTATTCATTTCCTTTGAATAATAAAATCAGTATGTAAAAAGATGAAGAGAATGTAAAAGAATCTTCTTCAATCATTTTATAATAGCGACTTTTATAAGTCTACGTAAATAGACAATATACCACCAGCTTGTCGTGTTTACCAAGTTTTCGTCCTCAAAACACAAAATAGTTCAAACACAAGAAATAAAAATGGATGCTGTGTCTTAGGGTGAATATCCTCTATTTAAGTCTGTCAAAATATGAGTACAGTAGTTGTTCCTTGCCAACCAAAATAACTTCTCTTTGTAATAAATCTTTAACAATAACAAAGAAATCTACATCTAAGCTTTTGGAATACTGGGAATCCACTACAAAATTTTAGACAATAAAGGCGGAAGATCTACGAAACACGGAAGTGCATAACGGATTTCCCTTATTTCACATTATATGTTATTCAACATAATTTAATGAACCATAAATAAAATCATAAGTAAAATCCACTCACCACTTCTTTTCCATTGTTGAAATTTGTGGTACAATAAACAACTGCACATACAACAAACACAACATAGCACCATCAAAGTTAGTACAATTCCAACCCAAACGTCCGCCAAGAATTGTTCGTATTCAGGGTCAATTCCTGTGGTTGGTTCTTCATCATAGAAATCGTTTATTAAATAGGAGAAATTCCTCATCAAAGCTTCACTTTCCGTTCTACCCCGTAACGCAAGTGTTAGCTCACTTTCAAGATCTTCGAACATTTTTAATCAGTATTTGAATACCAGAAACACTTTTCTATTTTAAACGATTCGGATTTAATTCAATAACAATGAAATATATTGAAAAATCGAGTATACTCAAATGTTTAATATATATTGCACGCTGCTCGACTCAAATCGAGGAATGATTTGTAATAAGTGCGCTCGAGCCATGTGCTTTATGTAAAGATAAAGTCTTGTCTCTACAGCCGTTGAAGTCTCCCACTACATTTTGCATTTTTAACCACCTGACGATTACTGGTTCCGATGCGTGTTTAGTTCGGTGAATGCTTGTAGAATTTATCGGTAAATTACGACCTATGACATATGCATTGCCTACAATTATTACACTTTCGTTATTCATTTGTATACGCCATAAACATGAATGTTCGATTTGCTGCCATATCGTATATATGTATGCTTTCTGGAACATTGTGTCTTATGACAATTTTACAGACGTCGGAATTCTATTCAGGCCAACGAATTAACCCGTCGTCGACGTCATTGCATTTCAGCAAGATCCACATGCGTCTGTTAATTGGTAATTCCGAAGATGAGCCTTTGATTTATAGCAGGAAATGTTTCGTAGATAGACTACAGGTAGAAGGATAATAATGAGGTAACATTATATTATCTGCCCCGCTTGGGACGGCTAGTATCTGCTTGGCTGTCTCAACATGAGTAAACAAGATATAGTTTAAAGATCTCTTATTGTTTCGTATTTTGTTTACAAGTGATTTGTTTTGTTGGACATGAAAGAAAGTATTCTCTCAAACCGTGTTTAGTCCTTCAAAGGTTTAATTGGCTTAAAAAATCCACAACGATGTTGATTCTTATTTATATATTTTAAATGAGCTTCCGATGAATGAATGACATATATAGTCTGTCCCAAATATTACCAGCATGGGGATTTCTTCTTTAACATTAGGTTGGTTGCTAACTATTGTTGAATTTACAATATGCCATTTATTTCAGAAGTTATATTTAAGAAAATATTTTTCTCTAATTACACTTTGATTATGATGGGTAGTAGTAGTAGTAATCCTTTGGATACTTTTTTATGCGGAATTTGAATATTGTAACTAATTTTTTCCACCTCTCATTTTTGAGTTTCAATGCCTTGGATCAATTTTCCTTATTGACCGCTGAATAGGGTTTGAAATACTTAAAGGAACAGTATTTTACAAAATGTATGATAATTCAATTTCCCAATATCAGTTGGCTAACTTTTATGGCGATTTAAATAGCAACTTATAAATAACGATTTGTTCAGACAGTCTCATTACCAATGGTGTAAATGAATACACGTCGGTATAGCGAACTGGAGCTGTAGGTTCGAATCCTACCGCTAACCGTGAAATTTTTATTAATTGAAAACTTCACAAAAACTAATCCAATTAAATTTAACGTTGGTAATAACAAGAAAATTGAATTATCATTGAAAAACCAACGGAAGTTATTCTAAATAATTTAAATAAAGAAATGAATATCGAAGAAAAATATTAAAGAGATATAAATACTACGCTAAGTAGTTCACATCTATAATAATAAAATTAGCCGTTATGTTCTAAACGCAATTATGACGTACGTAGTTTCGTCGTAATTCTGTAAACTTCGATTTGAAATGCTACAAAAATCATGTAAGAACTGATTCACGAAGGTGTCCCTAGTCTTTGAACATAAGCTTTTTTAACGTATCCCACAAGACGGTCGATTTAGGTACTCATAAAACATGTTCACGATTACCACTTCACTATAAATTGGGAACTGCTTATTAAGTCAGAAATATAAGATGGAAATAAATGTTGATTAATAGTAAATTACCAAGTATTTCTTATAAATTATCGCAATAAATTGAAATATCTTTCGTTGTTTGAAATTTCAAAACGTATGGGTTTTTTTTGAGTTGTATAATTAGTATTAGTGACTTCGTATTTTATAATAAATATTATCACAATCAAATGAATCATAATTATGGTCAAGGTTCGAACGTTTTTGATACTAGGTTTGAGAATAGATACTAACTACGTAACAAACAGTATATTCTTTGAATTACCTTAGCTCATAAAAAAGACGTTAAATTACACTCATCATTTCAATGGAGTGAAGTCCTGTATCTCTCGAAAAATGCTCACATGCACTACAGAACACCTCAGACATCTTTCGTAATGCATTTAATTACTTGTCAATTTTATTATTGTTTTTTTGTTATTTTATGAACTACAGATTTGATTTAATACTTATATTTATTCAGTAATAAGCAGAACAGATGTTCAAACTCTATATGAAAAAATTTTCGAAAAAAGTGTAATTAAAGATGATGTATCGATTAAGAATTAATTAACTCCTGAAATACAAAGAATTTTATAAATCTAAGAATCATTAAAACCCTTTTAATCCGTAATCTCATCTAATTTAACCAAACCTGATCTTGATCTTTTGTAACGAGCGAAATTTCCATACTGGACATAATATACCTACTTCAACTCCTTCTGGGTGATGTATCTTTTTAAAGAATGGAAGGTACTAAATTTAATATATAATCCTACTCTCATTTTCTATTACAAACACATTTTCATCATATTTCGCAATATATTACCAATGTTACCTGGTTAGTTAATATAAATGTAAACATTAGGAATCTTAACAAATAAATATTACTTGATCGATTGTCATGCGGATTCTTCTAAATTTTATTTAGCTAACAAGTTTGGAACAAACATTCGCCAAATACTAAACGCTTTTGTTATTGAAGACAATGTAAAAGTAACTACATAGCTCTTTAATTGCCTTGTGTGAGGAAGTTGTAAATTAGTTTTTATTATTTTCCTGTAATCTTTAGCTTATTGCAGATAAGAGTGTGGTTCAAAGTTAAATAAAGACAGGCAAATATTTACCATTATTATTTATTATAAAGAACGGAAAGAAAATAATGACAATTTTGAATTTTATTACCAATGATAGACTGCAATAGTGTTACACTGTGGCAGTTTATTGAATGATTCCACAGTAACGTTCAGAATTTTAAATCTAATAATAGAATACCTATTACATCTATTATTTACCTCAAAACAAAACAATTGGCGAAAGATTAAGAGCTTATTGTTAAAACGTTTTTTATTGCTAACTATGACGGAAATTTGCCGTCATTACGTCCTTGTTGACGTACTTTTCAACTACACCGATAACCTAGATAAAATTAATAAATCTCTTACGCTTTTTTAACAACCCAACTGCTTCCATAAAAAGCCTGTCATACAATGTGTAATCATAGGATTATCAATCTAGCATTATCGTACTAACTTCTATTATTAAAAAAATAAAATTTATTTCTTTGAACAAAACAAGTGCATTTTGTCTAATTAGAACATAAACATCTAAACACGGTTAAAGGAAATTAACCTTTTTAATCAAATTATCTTAGTACATTCGATGATAGCAATTGACAATAACAAAGTTTATCATATTTGTATCTTTCCGTTAGATAGACTAATTTCATTAGATAAGTGCACACCTACAATTACAAAACAAATGCAATAGCTCATGTGCGGTGAATACGATATTAACCGTCAATCGAAGTAACTGATAAGCTATGTTTTTTGCTTTAGACTCAATGCAACTGTAAACGTTGAGTATAATTAGGAAATAAATGTACAGGAACTGGAACTGCTTATTTAAATGTCGTTAAAACTGCTATGCACTAAGGTAATTTGGTATTTAATTTTATATTTAAACCAAGAATTTTGTTGCAAATCGGTAATAGAATGTATAATAGGTACACAAAAAACTAAATTATGACATAGAACAAAGTGGCTTGACTCACTTTTTCTAGGATATTGTGCTTTCCTGTAGCTATACCCTTTGACTATTTCGTATACAATTGTAATAAAATAACCTAAGTATGATAAACAATGTGTCATATTCTTTAGATTTCAACGATGTTTACTGCTGCCACTAATGTTAATGCTGCGCGTGCAATGATTCAACGAGTTTGGTACGATACATACCATAGGATTAAGGCACCCTTGGCAATTGGTATGACAGCAATATGTACAATTTTAGGTGAACATTTGAACGAAAGCTTTATAGTCCAACAAAATCTGGTCAAATGATGCAAAGAAATACTTATCTGTGGTCATTTAAACGTAGTCTGTAGTACTATTACTGGCGAGGAAATTTTGATTTATTAGTACGATCCAAAACCAATGAGTGTTGTTCGTTCATGGGGCGTTACAAAGCAAATGTTCGCTTGTGTTACTGGACATGTGGCTACCATAAACCATGAACGCTGATTAATATGCATTGCGAGGTTATACACAAAATTTCCTGAAATGAAATTGTAAATTATCAGAACTTCATTTACCTCCGTTACCTTCAAAGTAGTCGTCTACCACAAAGGCAATACATTCTACAAGAGTTTTTCGTTAATATATTCTGCGATGCAGATTCAATCTCCTTTATCTTGTTAAATCTTTGTCTCTACATTATGACTTTTTACTTTTATAAAAAGAGAAAAGGAGAAAAGGAGTCAAGCCGAGCGAGTACGCTAGATCAGCAACAATAGCCACGTTGTTTTTCAAAAATATTCTACGATGAAAGTAGTATGTGGCCCTGCGTCATCATGGTGAAGAACCCAAAAACGATAGAATTCTGCATTAATCGTCTAACTTGGAGGCACGAACTCTTTGTGCATCAATATCGAGAAAACAAGATCAATAAGCACTCAGCGTCGCTTTTGGCATGAAATGCTTTCTTTGGCCGAGATGGAATTTTGTAGTTTCGATGTGTCATAATGTAAATTATCTCTTTTTAAATCGTGTACGTTGATTGGATGAAAGAAACAAAAATGAATTCCCCCCATTTCTGTTTATTTATAAAATTGCTATGGCTTGTAGAAGTTGCCATACCATTAACTCAGCAAAGGATTATTAATACAATAACAGAGTACTTCAAAAATGTTTAAATTAATAGAAGATATTCATTATTTCTAACGTAAAATAGAAATATGTTAAAGAGTACAGAGACACTATTAAAGGTTGTTGATTTTTCAACACGTCTTGACGTAAATTTACTAAAAGATCTTATTCTTTACCTTGTCTAACAACAGTATTTTGAAAAATGAAAAGAAAGATCGGCTAAATACCGACAAACTCAGTTTAGCTAGAAAATTATGACCACATCGTGCAAGGTTTCATCTCTGCAAGGCAGTAAGAAATTACTGATACTGTAATAATAATTTCCTTAACTACAATAATAGATCGCTAATTTTCATTCTTAAAGTGCACACTTTCAGAAACAACAGGATGTTTTTCTGGAGAAAGTTCTTGGGCAAGTAAACTGATTTTATCTATCACCTGTATCTTGGGGTTATATGACATTTTCGTGACGTCACTGTCTGAAACCTTAATCCCCTTATCAATATTTCTTCAAATTACAACATCACTTTTAATGTTAGCATAGGTTTAGAGAGTAACTTATAGTATAAACTTTCACAAAATTTATGTCTCTTATATACATACTTAAGATGTATTTCTACGAACACGTTAGGAAAATTCGAAATAACACAAAATGTCGACGATGAATAAGATAAGTTGATATGCTAGAGAAAACATCGTATTGAATATAGTTAATATATTCTGTGAGAGATTAGAAACGTCGTACATGATTAAAAGCTGTAAGAAGACTGTATATTTCTTCTGGAAGAGAGAGAAATATACACGACCGATTTATAAAAGAATGTTAGTTTTATTAAATGAAGTTTTTAGAAAGACCCGCGATATTATATAAAACCTAGTTCTAAAACTTTCATCCAGAGTCAAAAGCATAAGCCCCACTGTTTGCAAAAAAATTTCGAATCAATTCTTCTTCTGACACGGAGATAATAGACTTGTGGTGTTAGAGCGATCCTTTTTGTTAATTATCTACTACTCAAGGTGGACACAGAGTAATATTATGGAAATCATATATCCAAAATTTCTTTATTATAAACAGTTGAAAAATTGTGCTGATAAAATGCAATACTGTTTTTGGAATTTTTCAAGAGCCTATTAATTTCGCAAAATATATACTGGCTACTACAAATGGTTGCAATACAAGTCAAACATTTTTTAAAGAAACGTTGTTGACTCGATGTGAGTTCATATCAAAATAGAAAAACGAAAAGAAAACGAGACGAATCTCACAGTATCTCAAACAATTTAATCAATCAATGGCTACCGGTTTCACACACATTTGCACATTATGAGGCCAAGATACTCCAAAAAAGGACTACAGAATCAAAACATATGCAAAAAAAAGATATCAGCAGTAAACTAACTTAAAAAAACACAAATATTAAAATTGTATAAGGGCGTAACATAAATTAAAATGCCAAAAAGCATTTTAATTTTGATATTTGTGTTTTTTAACGAAAGTTAGTTTAGTATCGTGATGCTGCTGATGTTTTTTTTGCATCTGTTTCGATTCTGTAGCCCTTTTCTGGAGTGTCTTGGCCTTATCATGTGTAAATGTGCACGAAACCGGTGCCCATAGATTAATTAAATTGTTTGAGATACTGCGAGATTCGTCCCGCTTTCCTTTCATTTTCTTATTTCAATATTTTTTTCCAAAGATTGTGTTAAAAGCCCCAGATGTTTGCTTCTATACTAGGGACAATAGCTTTGTTCAAGCAACAACTAAAGACAATTGAAAATCATACTATGTGGACGTAAATGGATTTGAGTGTTCAAGCAAAATTTACCATCCTTTTACACATATTTCGATCGTTAATTCAATGTTCAAGCACGTTAGATTAATTGTACAAAACTAGTTGTGAACAGCTGAAGTAGTTGAGTATATTTTGCATTTACTTGGCATCAAGGCCATGCGCATTATAGTTCATACCTCTTCATAACTCTTATTCAGCATTTAACTGAATGCATACTTATTTTGTGTTAAATGGTAATTGTTTGTTGTCAAAGCAGTTATCAATGGTGTTTTGTCAAACATTCTTATTACGAACGTCTTTCGCTAAATGCCCAGTATAATTTCTATTGCTAACTTTTCTTTATGTATATAAACATTTGTTCTATCACCAAACCTGATCAAATCGTTTGCAACTCAAGAAGTGTTTACCGGCTTTTAATATACGAACTGTATACAAGCCAAAAACAATAAAAGTTATTGCTTGAACGAATCTAATATTGCATCGTATCTACAATTGAGAGGATTAACTTTAATAGAATCTAAAGAATTTATCCCTTAATAATAATGATTATAATTATCATGTTTGAGGAAAAAAAATTAAAAAACAAAGTAGCCATTTTTGGGTTACAACATCCTATGCAAGCTATTTTTGGCGCTGTTTAAGAATATAAAATTTATACGTTAGCACAAAAAATACTTTATCTAACGATGTATGTACCAATACGTCTCGACACTTCAAGCATTCAATCTGTCATCAAAGATAAAATAACCAACACAATCCTTGTTTAAAAGATTTTTATCGTTATATTTTAGTAAACAAATAATAATTTTCCTACTAACATTCTAGAGACTTTTTATTTACAACGGAAACGAAATCAATTTTAAAGGAATTTACAAAAACACATTTCGCAAAATAGATTAAATATTTTTATTAAGCAATGTTTTGAAATCTAAATTTGGTATATGGAGTAAATATAAATGTGCAATGCTTTTAATTCTTTTGTATGGATTTATCACTAGAGTTGCCAAATTATTTCCGCAAACCAGTGTCTGCAAGATGTGCGCGTGTACAATACCATATGTAGTTCATTCATGGAGAGAATTGAGGTACGTGATATTCGTTATATTGTAGAAACCTCTGCATCGTAATTACATGGGCGACCGGAAATGCTTCCGGAATCCGCAAGAGATGACGCACGAATGTTGAAGTGGATTCATTGGTCGGCAAGGGCAATCTTTTTTATGGTAACTGTCAAAATTTCAGACGTTTACTCTTAATAGTTGTCTAAGAGATAAAATCGAATTTCGTGCAGTGATAAAACACTTCTGGATAGCTAAGAAAATAGCCATAGAAATTTGAAATATTTTGCTAGAGGTTCATGGCGGTGATCATTTTCGACCATCAGCTTCTGGGTGAGCGAGTTCAAACGTGGCCGCACAAGCATAAGTGACGAACCACGCAGTGGACGCCCAAAAACCGCTACCCATGATGAAATGGTCGACAAGATTCATGATGTCGTGTTAGCCGATCGCCGATGGAAGCTGAAAGCAGAGACAATAAGCATCTCAGAAGAACCCGTTGGTCACATCTTACACGAAATTTTGGGTATGAAAGAACTTTCAGCGCGATGGGTACCACGTTTGCTCACACCAGAGCAAAAACGAAATCGGGTGACGGTTTCGGAGGAGTGTCTGGCCAGGATCCAACGCAATCCAAGGGATTTCTTCATACGTTTCGTAACCGTAGATGAGAGTTGGATCCATCACTACATACCGGAGATCAAGCAACAGTCAAAGCAGTGGACTTTTTCGGGCGAATCGGCTGCGAAGAAAGCAAACACCGTTACATCGGCCGGAAAGGTCATAGCGACATTTTTTTGGGATTCTCAAGGTGTGATCCTTATCGACTATCTGCAAAAGGGAAGGACGATCATAGAGCAATACTACAGCGATTTATTGACCCGATTCGATGCAGTTTTGAAGGAGAAACGGCCTCGTTTGCAGCGGAGAAAAGTACTTTTCCACAACGACAATGCACAGGCTCGTTCATCCCGCATCGTCGTGTCCAAATTGAACGAGTTGCGCTACGAATTTGTCTCTCGTCCTTCACACTCACCGGGCCTAGCCCCCGGCGACTCTTTCCTAAACTTGTAAAAATCACTGGGAGAAAGGAGATTCGCCTCAAATGAGGAGACCATCGCCGCTACAGATGATTGTTTTGCAGACCTCGAAACATCCTACGTTTCCGACGGCTTGAAGAGACTGGAATAGTGTTTGAAAATGTATATTGATCTTCGAGAAGACTATATCGAAAAATAAAAATAAAAAATCACACCAATACCGTGTTTTTCTTGTCGATTCCGGAAACATTTCAAGTTGCCCTCGTATGGCAAAATAAGGTTGTGTTAGTGCTAAAGTTACTAGAAAACTTGTTGAAAATGCATACAAGATTATAAAAGAATTTCTCCACCTAAAGGTGCAAAACCAACACATTAATACATAACATGAATATAAGAAATTGGTGAAAAAGCTTATACGGTTTTTCTTTTAAATGTAATTTGGATCATAACTGTTTGTAATGTACCACTTGCTTTAGTTGCTGGAAAACAATTTCGTCAATTCTGAGATATATATAATTTCAAATGGAAATTGTCCTCTTGATCAACATTAAAAATCATATAACTTCTATATCCGATTAAATAATAAAAATTTCTGGTTATGTGTGAAGAGGACCACAGACTTTAAAAAGAATTCCATTGTCAATATTGCACCATGAACACTGAAACCTTTTCAGCTGCCATTCTCATCGTTATTAATCAGTGAAAAATTAGAAAAAATGTACTAAAATTTTAAGTATGCAAATGTTAGATCAGTAAATGTGAAACGGTCGTTTTTTGTGTAAGAAACGCTATTAAAAACATACCAAATGCTGCAGGTGTATAGTCGAGGTCACTCAACTTAATAGTGTTTCGCACAAGGGAATATTTCGAAATATTTTGTTGTTTGTTGATTATTTACCAAGATGCAAACAGTTATGGTATCCCGGCTTATAATTATTAGTAAGTATCTCGTAAAGCTGAAAAAATATGAGAATTATTTTTTTGCTTATTCTTATTACATTTTAGGGCGGCAGATGGGTAAGTACTACCTCTTATAAATTTGTTTATCTCTAGCTAACCTATTTTGAAAATGACGTACTTAATGAGTTCAAAAATTAAATTAAACATCTATCATTTGTGAATAAGCGAATATTACAAAACGAAAGTGTTGTCCATCAAGCTGTAATAAGGACTGCCGAAATAATTAAAGAAAATCTTTATGGAAGGAGTATCTAATATTGGTTCAAGAAAAAAAGACAAAGTTTCAAGATAATTCTGGAATTATAAAAACAGAAATGTAAAATCGCATGTTATTCTCCAAAGGTATGCAAGTCGACAAACATCTGACAGTAATATGTTCACATTTCTTATCAGCAAGCGAATTTTACATGTCCATCTAACTGTACGATAAAAAAGATAAAACATCCACCGTCTATAAAACAAGTTAAAAACTAATTATAAAATAAACTTTATTCTGTGTTTATACAAAAAAACTGCAACAGTTAAAAAACAATGTACTTATCAATTTGCTAATAAAGATGATTCATCAGTGTGTCCACATTTCGTTTTATTACTGTCATACACAATCTTTGCATTCTCTCCTGAAGCATTGCCAGTGTTAGCGGCTCTATTTTCCTCCACGTTTCCTGTAGTTGTGCTACACGAGATCGTCCCACAAAAGCTCGATCGCACTGAGATCTGGAGTTTAGGACGACTATTTTATAACAATTTTCTTTCTGCGCTCCAGATGTTCCAAATACTCACAATACTCACTCAAATTGCACTGTGGTTTGGATCATGATCGTACTAGACTACGAAGTTTTCACCGATTAATCGTATTCCAGATGAGATGGCATTCCTCTCCAAAATCTCCCTATAATCTTCTTTTCTAACGATATCATCTATTTTGACCAAATCGTAATCAATCCACGCCATGTTTTATTGCTGGTATAATACAAGATTCAAATGGTCGTTCCTGTTTCGATCTACGGACAAATGTACTTCTCTTTGAACCAAAGGTGAGACATTTAGATTCGTCGATCCAGAAGATCACTTTCTTCCAATCTTCCAACGTCCAGTCTTTGTGTTTTCCGCCCACGCTAACCTTTTAGATTTGGTTGCTTTATGTAATAAAGGTTTCCGCATAGCAATTCTTCCATACAAGCCAACTTGGCGCAAACACCTTTTTACCGCGGTGACGCTAACTGGTTTCAACAACAATTTCTGACGCGGTTTTTCGTTTATTCCGTTTGCTCGCGATTACAATTTCGCGATCTTCTGCTGGTGTTGTTATTTTTGGCCGTCGGGTCTGCTTTGATACTTCTTAATATTATAATCCACGGTACTACACTTTAATTTCAGTAATTTAGCAGTTTGTTGGGTACTTTTATGGACGTTGTGATACGCCACTATTTGGGCACGCGTGTCCGTAGATAATTTTTTTCTTCTCGACATTATTTTTACGTTACTTACTGTTTTAAAACACTTTGCACAAATTTTTCACTATTCACTACTTGCAATACGAAAGTAGAATGCAAAAAACTAAATTTGTCATTATATTATATTAAAATTACCATGTCGTCTGTTTTTATATTTTATGACGGGAGTGCTAACATTACCAGAAAACTGCTCTTTATCTAATCCGTTTACCTCAACGTGCCTGAACCACAAAAAGGGTCATTCTCGATATCTTAATGACAGTCGGCTCATTTCGTATTTTAATATTGTCGTTCGTATGTGGAAAAAAACTAACTATTTGTCTTTAACTGCTTATTACTTCTTAACTTTTCACAAACATTACTAACTATGCACTATGCTACTTTTACAAAACGTGCCCACCATCTTACATTTCTCCCTCCTCAACTACCACACCCAAAATATTCCCGCGTTTTTACACCTTCTAAATTTTAGCGGTTTCTCTAACTTAACATCGTACACACAGAACATCAACGAGGGATTATCATCTATCTCGTACTTACAGTTTAATAATACAGATATTTTGATAGAGATAAAAATAATTTCTTTGAATAATCTCAGATTATGTAGGTGCGTAAAAACTCCTGGCCGGTAGTGTATATATAATAGAAAACACATGGAATACTTTGAAAAACATCCTTGTGAAACCGAACCAAAAGAAGAATAAAAAATATACAAAAATGAGTGAAGGATAAAAATAGTTCAGAAAAATCATTTTTTAGTTGTTTTATATACAGAATTTCCTTGTGGTCCTAATTTATTGAATTACTCTGCTAAAGTATTAAGTTAATTTAATAGATATCTGTATATTACAAAATTCCATCAAATAATTTTAAAATATATAGAAAAGATATCTCAGGATACCAATTAGAGGGGTGATTCAAATACAAATACCACTCTACGTTGGTTCGGAATATCGTTTTTTGTTTAAAGTCGAACCGAGAGTGTTTTGACGTTTTTTTACTGCTCTCAGCTAACAAATTTCCACCTTCTACCACTTATACATATGTATATTTTCTTACTACATACAAACTAAACGGTTTCTATTACAAAACTGCTTACATAACACCTGCATATACCTATATCCTACCCAGATACAGTAACTGTGATATTTCACAATCGATATAGTAAAATATAACATGTAGACTTTACTAGTAATTTATTAGAAGTAATATTTTATTTTAGAATATCTTACATAACACATGTATCACGATTGTAGATAAATAAAGATAAACTAATATCCAAGGTGAAACAGTAAATAAAAGTAAAATTGTAGTAGTTGATTATTCAAAATACCTGAAATATTTAAAGTTTTTATTTTTTAAAAATTATTAATAGTCATATTACAAGACGCCAAAATTTAATAGAACTTGTAACGAAACATGATTCGTTCAACTTCCTCCCTATGCATTTTTTGTCTACATAAGTAGCAGGTTCTAATTTAGAATAGAAAATAGGATACAAAGTTCTCTAAGAATAATCAATAAGTTTTTTCTGGTACTAAGCGTTATTTTATTGTTCAAGTATTTCATCAACTTTTAAAACGCACGTATTCACGATTATTTCTTCTATACATATCAAGGTTCAACTGAAAAAATTTTGATTTTCAATGTATCGTAGTTACAATAAGCTTCTGTCGTCTGCAATAGTAACACTGGGTCAAGGTCCAATAATTGTACAATAAAACTTACTACTTGTTCGAATGAGTAATCTTAATGAACTGTAACAATGCAAGGTAATGATCGTGCCGCAAATTATATGTCAATAATTGATGATGATGAATCGTGTTGGACGCCCTTGTTAAAAAATATTGTTCAAGTACTGCAGACCAAATTAGGTTTAAGAAAATGCACAGATAGAAGCTGGAACTAATATTTTCTATTTAAAGAACTACTTTTACTATAATATATTTTAACGCATTATGTTCTATTACAACTATTTTTGTGTGACGGACAACAGGCAAACCCAACATATCATAAACGTTTCACTAGATTTTAAATTCTGCAATTCTAAATAAGTAAAGTAACTTCTGTGCAATTTATCAAAATTTTCCCCTCGTATTTTCCAACGTTCATTCAACATTCTAGTTTACTATTTCATGTATATGGGGAAACTTAGAAACCTATGGATTCTTTCCGAGTACTAAGTCGCAGCTACAAAGAAGGAGAGCTAGATTGATAGATAAATTGAAACGTGCAGCTCTGTATGATTTTCTAGGATTTTGTCGCTTATTATATTAAGAAGCTAAAATTGTGGGAAAACTGAAAAATGTTTAGATTTTGTTGTCATGACAGCAGGTTGACTTCAATCATAGCTTTATACTTTTTTAAACAACACTATATTTTAGTATTAATAGTAAAATGTCAAATGAATTATATTATTGCTTTATTTTTTTATATAAGCCAAATATATCCTTAATGTGTGTTACATGATAATTCCCTTTACTATATAAATGTAACTATAAACAGAGTGAAAATATGTACGTATATACTATTCGTCAGATGGATCTTTATACGCGCGCCATCAGATATACGTCATCAGACACGCCTGTTTTAGACTATGCAACCAATATTACAAAATGGTCATGATGGGCACAAAAATCACAAAATATTTTATTTTAACTTAATTTAAAGACAATGTGTACACATACGTACATCCTTTCTATATTTAACCTATAATAATATGAAACTCTTTTAATTCTCTAAAATGAACTAAAGGTATTTTACGACAATAGATATTATTATTTACACAGAAAAGAATCAGATATTAAATTTTAGTCCTACTAAAGCAAATATTGGAAGACGAATGTTTATTCTTCGCTTTAAGTCGTTCCAACTCATCGATAGTAACGTTAGCAACGTTCTGCTGAGTTGTCCTAATTATGTAATCATTGTACTTTAAACTGACAACTAAATAAAAATCTGGAAACCGAGGAGGCCACAAGTCTAACTATTATCAAAAAAATTCCTTCAGATATTGTTGAGCGTCATTGCTATATGTGCAGTTACATTATCTTAGAAGGAACCGTTTCGTATTTCACCAACATGTGTTTATGAATCTGTATTAAATGAATTTATTTAATACGGCATAGTATCTTTCATCAATAATGTTTTCGTAAAAAATATTGGTCCTGCGATACCTCACCTTAACATTGCAAAAGTAAAGTTTCATACAAAATATCAATCTCTTACTCCTGTTGTACTGGATTTATCAGACATAAACAATATAATCTCAGAAAAGTCACCTCTAAAAATGCCTACAAAGTAACACCAAAAAATAAAGACGCTTGTTATGGTATTGGTCAAATTATTCACGAGAAAGAAAATGTTAAGAGACAAAAAGACGCTAACACACGGACATGTTTCTGCCTAGCCGGGCGTCACCAGCGTGGTTTCGAGCGGTTTCTTGCTCAACACATTGCAATTCCCTCTCTGCTACCATCACCTCACCATATCTAACCCAACACAACATCCTGTCACAATACTGTTGCTTATTTGGAGTAGTTCACAGCGGTGTCTTGCAATTCCTTCTGATGCGCAACGCGTTTGCCCGCCAAGCATTTCTTTATAGATTTGAGCAAATGGAAATCCGAAGAAGTTAAATCAGGGCTATACGTAGCATGTTGTTTGATTTGACGTGTGAGGTCTTACGCCATCGCGCAAATATTAATTTCCTTCGCGTAATCGTTCCGGTCTTTTCTATTTAATAGCTGTCTGCAATGGGCTGGAGAGTTCTGCAGTATCCCTTATTAATCCCTTGTTAATGGTTATGCATTCGAGAATTTCAGTGATAGCGCTTTACCATCCCAGAACACGGTGGCCATAACTTCGCGGGCAGATGGCTTTTAAATCTTTTCATAACTGGGAAGTTGGACGTTTCCATATCATAGTCTGTTGTTACGTCCCTGGAGTAGATCCATGGAGACCCAAGTTTTAGATCCGAAAAAGTTCTGAATGAAAGATTTCTTTTCCTGGTGGAATCAGGTGAAGTGTTGAAGTGAGGAACGCATTCAATTGCATGCTGAAACTTTGTCGAGGTTTAGGTAGCATATGATTTCATGAACACGACTCGTAAGGAATGTTTCACTTCCCAAATTTCACGAATTTTAGTGCCACGGTCTTCTCTAAGCAAACGTCCGACAATTGCAGAGATGTGTAGGTCCTTTCAGCTTAAAACGTTCGGACCATAAACATTCTACGAGAGCGACCTGAAATGTTTCCGGAACCGACAAGGAAAACACGGTATTGGTGTGCTTTAATTTTATTGTTCGATGTAATCTCCTCGAAGATCAATACACTTTTCCAAGCGCTACTCCATTCTCTTCCCGTCGGAAAAGTAAGATGTTTCAAGGCCTGCAAAATAGCCATCTGTAGCGGCGATGACCTCCTCATTTAAGGCAAATCTCTTTCCTCCCAGTGATTTCTTCAGGTTTGAGAATAAGAAAAAGTCGCTGGGGGCTAGGTCCGGTGAATATGGAGGATGAGACTAATTGGTAGTGAAACTCATTCAATTTGGACACGACGATGCGTAGCTCATAGTTCGAGTAGTTTGCGATTGCGCGCATCATGTTTGCTGAAATTAAACAGAGTTTTGAATAACACAACGCTCCGGATTTTACTATTACTTGCATGAACCTGGTTAATTGTGCACGCATAATTTATATAACAAGCATCTTGACTTTTAATATCGTAATGCCGTAGTATTTTAAGATCTATTTGTAAAACGCACAAAATGTGTTATAAATGTGAAAATTGGAAACGATAACTGCTGAAAAAAATGTTTTCCAGGGTAACTGTAAAAAATTTTAAAAAATCGCTCAATATACAAGTTACTTTATTATCAATACAACATATACACTTAATATACATTATCATAACTTCAACAATTTTATTCTAACCGAATAATTTCACAAACAGCATAACCTACAGTCTTAATTTATGTATATTTTATAAATTACTAGATTTAATTGATCTCGGTTTGGTACTGACGTCATCTTTACAATCAAACGGAAATTTAGGAATATATCATGCTAGTACAATAATTTTTCCTATTAATCAGCTACTTTTATTATAGTGGAAAATGAAAATGGAGCATAATACACATACGGCAACTGCGTGTATATATAATATACTAGGCAAAGAAGATATTTGTCACATTTGGATGACTTAACAACAACGTATGACTAGTAAGAAGTTTCTATTGAAGTGCGTTCTACTGTATAAGTTCTATTCAGCTATTATATATAACTGCTATTATCAAACTAAGCACGAATTACTTTAAATATAATAATTTTATATGAGTATAAGAGTGATGTGCTCTCTAAAAGCTTTTGCTACATATTAAATATATTTTTCAACAAAATATTTGATATGTATTGGCGATTGAAAATGGACAAAAAGAAGCAGTAGTTGATATGACACTGATTTCAGCAGTTTTATGATTCATAATCCACAAAGCTTAACCGGAAATCGTATAAACGCTACAGGAATGATAACAACTTTGGAAATATTATCATTAAATTTGAGCGAAGCTGGTAATTGCTTTTCTTAAAAATATTATAAAGAAAGAACACATGTGAAGACAAAATGTGAATGGTAGACGAATGTTAAATTTAGATTAGCTCCTAAACTAGAGCAAAAATATTGAGGTATAAAACATTAAAATATTGCACCGAATTTCCAAAATGATCGTAAATCAAAATATAACTTACCCCAATATGGAAGATTACTTGACTGACTAAGTTCTGAAACCATAATCCAAGTTTAATTTAGTATATAATTATTAAAAAAAAAGAACGGACGAGTAATATCACAGTAAATATAATCCCAAATTAATTAGATAAATACTTTAAATATGTCTTTTATAATTTCCTCCGTAACTTTTATTTAACTGATTATAATTTAGTTGCATAGATAATTTCAGATTATTATGCTTCCACAAAGCGAAATCTATGTTGTTTTATTAGGCCAAATTATTACGAAACAATTTCAGGTAACCTGCTTGATACTATACAAATTACATGCCAAAAGCTACGACATCAAACAGAACAAGAAGAAGAAATAAAAATTGTTCTAAATAATTAATAATAGTCTGTTAAATGACATGTTCAAAATGTACACTAGGTATTTCGAATTTTTGAAAAGAATATATATATATACATATATATAATATATACATACATATATATATACATACAAATATATACATATATGCATATATATATATATATATATATATATATATATATGCTTAAGGACTAAATATTTTGAGCGTAAATATGGAATTAATTTTTTTGATAAACGTGCCACTTTGACAATTACTTTTCTTTCATAAAGTGTTGACTGCATTGAATATTGCCAATTGACTACAAACTGATCAAAATGCAGTAATATTAAAGGTATTAGAAAATTAAAATCCTTGCAGCAAATAAAATGAAGTCGATTGCGTAAATCTTGGCCAAAGAATGCCTTAGCATATCGACGTTTTTTTTTCAGGTACAGTATACAGAAATAAAATAAATTAAAACAGATCAAAGGAAATGCACAAAATGACCCAATTTCGCGAATACACCCATAGACAGTGCAATATCTCGACCAGCCTTCATAATGTCAATAAATAAAATAGAAGCCGGTTATAATAATAACAATAAAGCTATTGTATAATGAGCCACCTAATTAAACTAGAAATATTATGTATATAATAGGATGGAAAAAATTAGTATATGCTATATAAATATAATAGCTTGGAATCACAATATCGCAGGAAAAATTTATACTGCTACTATCGATATTACTATTGGTTTCAACTTAAGGCTAATTTATGTAAACTTTACATAGAGACTTGTTTCTGGAAGTACTTATTTGCTAGTGTTGGGTCAAACGTTGCTGTCAAAGACTGGGGTACCCGTGAAACTGACTGGTTGAGCATTTGCTACAAGGTTAGAACGCATGGTTGTATTAGATTGAGGTGTTGCTGCTACTCCAGCATTCTCCGCAGCAGCAGCTGAACGCATTTCTTCCGCCGACGCCCTGAAAAATTATTATTACATTAACTTCAAATTGTGCAGGTACATTTTCGTGCAATGATCAGAATTTACTATGGTGGATTTATTTCCAAAGTAAGTGTGTACTGTGCTTTTTTGAAGATTGACCATAGATCTTTACATAATGTTTCAATACAGTTATTTTTTGTAACATTTTTTACGATTCATTGGAATAACACATCATTATATCAATCAACTTACATTTTACCTTTACGTTCGATACTAAACAACCTATACTTACTGGCCATTAAATCAAACCTTTTCAAATGATTTAGTAAACATGATTTAAAAAATTTAATTCTAAAGAATAAACGCATGATACTTTTATTCTCATTTAGTTAATTCTAATAAAATAACTGTGGCTTCATTGAAATAAAATTTAAACTAAGATATGAACAGGTTAAAATTAAAGCAAGTATTTCAAAACAATACAATCTCATGCAAATATATTTTGAAGTTGCAAGTATGCAATACATAATCAAATTAGTATTGATCTGATACTCAAAAGAAAAATAAAATACATTCCTATAATGATTTTTCAAAATTCTTAATTATCAAAACTATTACTTAATTTTAAATACTACATCACCCAACACAAATATCATCATTTACATCACTCAACAAAGAGCGTCCTGAGTAACCGAAAGTCTACTATTTAGCAGTCTGCTTCTCCATTCTGCGAAGCTCAACTATTCACTATAAAACTGTCCGACGACCTTCTTACCAGCGTTATTGAGTAGATACCGCACATACCCTCGCATCAACATTTACAAAGAATATCAGACTAAATATCTCACACACTCTCTCGGATCAACGTTTTACAATCTAGGTGCACAATGGCAGAGAAGAAAATAAGAATTTTTGCTCCCCTAGAAAGGAGGATATACTCTAAGCGCAGAAAAGCACGAAAAGGTCAAAACATCAAACTGGAACAAGAATTGCCAAATTAAATAAAGGAAATATTCCTGGGACGAGTACCTCCTTTTTCATCTCGCATCTTTTATCAAATAGATTGGAGTATCAAAGCATAATTTGCTGCAAAGTTTTGAAAGAGGAAAAGTATAAGTCATGCCAGAGATCACTTGTATTTTTGTTATTTACTGACGAGAACACATGTTTGTCATCATCAACATTTGTCTCAAGGAAAACTCTCATGGGTCTTATACCAAAAGTAAACATCGGTAAGGATTATAAGCAATTATATTTTAAAGCTTGCCTTTGTAGACGGAAATCTCAATCAAGGGAAATGCACAGATCCTCTAATTACGCATGAATAATGACGCAATTTCTCAGCACAATTAGAGAAGTAAATAATGTTTTAAACCGATTGTTTCGAAATAGCTGGATACCACCTTATGAGACTTATAAATGCCGTTCCAGAAGTCCAGACCACTCAATACAATTTTTTTCTTATAGACTTACCTAGAATAAAAAGTACTTTAAATAGAAACATTAGCAGGTGTTGAAGATTTTAAAATAGAACGCGTGAAACATTAAAATATTCCATATAGGCAACTGCAAGATGCGAGAACTGAGTTTTATGATAAATTAAATATATATACAACGTAGTAACATTTTCTTTTGCTGATAACACGAAAAGATGTATAAGATCGAAGTTTGAGTCTTATTCCATACAGTTACTCTTTATTTCTTCTATATTTTTAGAAATTATGGGAAACTGTTAGACGGAATGCCTAATAGTTTGAAATGAAAAACATCTCTTCTATTATAACTTTTGTCAGTTTTCTTGGTTATTGTATTATTGATTATCTAATAGTAAATTTCATATGCAAAAGGATAACCCTTTGCGTTGTATGTAAATCTTCGTTGAGAACTAGCCAATAGAAACCCTGGGAAAAATAACCTTGTTTTACCTAACGCCATGCTCTTATAATAAAGGGACAATTTTTCAAAATTTTTGCTGTTAAATTATAATTAACAATATTTTCCCAATAGAATATCGAAAAAGTTAATATGTGGTTGAAATACCGGCATATAAAAACTTATGACCAATCTTCACAGAAGCACTGTATAAATAAATAAATAAAAGTAAAGATAATACGTTGTTGCGTTTGAACGATCCTTTTAGAATTAGAAAAGCGTAGTAATTTCGTCAATGTTTAAAGTATTTTAATTGAGAACAATTTACATATTACTGACTTGACTCAAATTTAAAATAATTCAATATTTTAACAACTATGTAGTGTAGGAGATCGATAGAGCAACAGTTAACAAAAAGGACATAAAGGTCCGATTTGCCTTTCTAGAAAGCATTTCCTTAATGAAATAATGGTGGTTATCTTACGCTATTACTCAAATGCAAGAAGCATTTTGCGTGCTTTGGGTGCACATTGAAGTAAATAATGCGCAATAGTGTAAATACGAAGATACCAAATGGAATGGAAGGTATAGAACTATACATACTTTTTTAAGCAAATATAAGTGATTGGTCGAAAAACAAAATCAAATGAGTCATTCCAATATAACAAAAAAGGAACATAAAATGTGACATAACATAGGCTGCTAGGGTTCTTAACAAATGATGATACAGTATTGTAAAAGAAAAAGAAATTATAACCAGATAAGAAAGACTAACTAAAGGAAAACTACTCATGCCCTCTCCCTTGAATATCGAAAATGATCTGAAATAAAATTTTATGCTGTAGCTCTATACACATTCTGCAACATAGAGAAAACGAAACAAGAACATGCAGTCTACCTCTATTAGAATTTATCATTATGTGAACAATAATAATACTTTTTAATATTGTAACGCTTATGTGGGGCGCCAAACATCCGGATCTTCCATCAAAGTCGTTCGGGCATCTCCATGACCGGCTAGGCCTGATGGAGATGTAGCCATTTGAGGAGAAGCCATTGCAGCCATATCTTGCCTAGATCCTCTGAGCATTTAGATAGGAAACAATATTAGTGAACGTGGAGTACGAAGTAGAAAAGAACAGAACATGTTAGATTCGAATACAAAAGCAGTATGAAAATATTTAAGGTATTTGAATAATAGAATCGAATCAGTGCAAAATATATTCTTAAAAAATTCTTTCAATTCCTTATTAACACTACTACAACTAATGCTTATAGACGTTTAATATTTATAAACGCGTTAAACTACATAAATACTAATACGCATACGACCTTATCATATGAAATAACATCACCGAGGTGTATTCAGTTCAAGATGTACGAGATCTATTCAGATAATAACTTAATATTCTCAATTACGTCGCAACCACATGTTTTCAGATTGTTAACATCTAATTTTCATATTATTATTATTTGAGTGCAAGGTGTTTAAGCGTTCGTTGCGATTTTTGAAATGCGAAATTTGATGTGAAACTGCGAAAGACTAACTGAAATGTTTCATATTTTGAAACAAACCTTCGCAGATGATGCTCTGGGTGGGTTGTTAAGCAACTGAGGATGATTCTCGACGAGGAAATCTCTTGATTTTAACTGAAGATGTCCACTTTGAAAAAAATAAGGATCTGGTGCGTTGAAATTGTCGTTTGACTGTCAAAGAACTTGCAGAATAGATTAAGACGGTGTATTTTTTACCGAAAAACTGAACATCCATCGAGTGCGGCAAAATTTGTTCCTCATTTAATAATTGAACAGTAGACAGAAAACCGAGAGGACGTTTGTCGGCAACTTTTTGCGCAAGCCCGCGACGAATCATTCATATAGAAGATTACAACGGGAGACGAAAGCTGAACTCACGGTTACGATATTGAGACAAAAGTTTAATTATTACAGTGGGTTAGCGATCTCCACGTCTAAAAAATACATCAGTCTTCATCTCATGCCAAAGTAACGCTTGTTGTTATTCTTTTCGATTTTAACGGAATTGTGTATTTTGAATTTCTGTTTCAACGTCAAACAATCAACTGTAAAAACATTATACAACAGCTACGTTAACAAAATCGCAAAAATAGACGAAAGTTGTGTTGAGATAACTCCCATTTCTTTGCCATGACAATGTGGCCGCTCATGATCGTTAGATTTGGCTTCTGTGATTTTTATTCCACACAATTGAAATCAATACTGAAAGAATGACGTTTTCAGACGATTGACGACATTAAGACAAATTCATCGGACACTAAAACATATTTCAAAAGGAACAATAAGGGAGGATAATACTTCGAAGGGGACAAGAACCAATAACCCGTGATATGTCGTCTATAAGGATTCTATACTTTCTATACTAAGCCTTTGTTTCAGTCCATCTTGAAATATGCGTAGTAAATTTGGTACCGTTACTACACGTATCAGGTAATTTCCATAGGACGTGTCCAAAAAAGACTCCTTAAATATCTCTGTTATAAGGTTAGTCGTACTTACCCTAATCGTGGTTCAGATTATGTGACATTCCAGGAGCAATTTTAGTGCATTGGAAGATTGTCGTAATAAAAATAGGGCAAACTTTTTATTTAACCAACTATCTCATAAAATAGATTCATCATCAGTGCTAGCTTACGTAGATTTCCGAGTACCATCACGATATACACGATCAGTTGATTTTCTCGTAACGTATAGGCATAAGAAACTTAAATAGAATACACCCATAGAATATTTATTTAGTTTTAAGATTGTGTTTACTTTTATGGAATGTATTATATAACGTAGAAATGTTCGTTGATTTGATATTGTATTGGACATAAGCTATGTAACCAATGTAACTTCATTAATTGTTTCTATAGTATCCTGTACGTGATTAATTATCGTTGAACAAATATAGATCATTATCATTATTATTATTTAGTAGTGTTAACCCTGTCTTTTTCCCCTTTCCTCTTTCTTTCACATTTTTTACCGCACACACCACAGAAGAAGTCATATTATATTCACTTTTATTTATTTGCTTTTTGATGTAGTTTCTTCATCCACATTTGATTTTTTTTCAGTATTTCTCACTCAAAGGAATAATCCATGCATCCATCCATCAATTTTATATATTTATATTTCTCTTGCGACGAGTTTAGAGGTTCTGTTTCTCCTTCATGGCAACACCATTGTTGATATCAAAACGCTAAAATTCACATGATATGCGCTTTTGCAAAAGCTCCAAAACTTATTTGAAAATGTTCCATAACAACCACAACAACTTCAAATTATATTAAAATTAATCTACAAATTTGTTATCTACATCTATTTTTTTGGAATGTGTTGGTTTTTTGCATTGGTTTTTTGGAATGAGCTAAAAATATAGCATTTTTGCCTTGGAAAATATATACGTATTAGTTATTTTCGTGGTATTAGAACCAGGTAAAGGGTAGTGAGGGGCTATGGTAACAATCCTGATTACTAACCCATCTAGCAGCAGTGAATTCATGTGCATGAAGTTACCTATCTTTTCCATACACAAGCCAGTACTTTCTTGCTTTACAAATCCATATCGACCTTTATATAGCACTATATGTAATGTATATTGTAACTTCAACAATAACACTTTATCTGCTGCCAAATTTTTGCTGTATGCAGTACATACCCAAATTTATTTATCTTTAACTTGCATAAATTATTTTAGGCCAGTTTGAGCAGATGTTTAAAATTTACAGGTTTCCGTTCATTAATCAAAAATTAAACTTTTCCACTAAACATTTCTTTATGCTTACGGTTCAACTGGAAACCTAATGGTTGTTAATACTTATTCTATTAATGAATTAATAACCCCATTCGGAACTTCTCTAATTATAATGCAAGTAGAAATATTATTCGTGAATTATCCCACTATAATATATTAAATATTTGTCACTAATAAAACATTTGAATCAAACTAGAGATAACTGAGATATAAATAGCTGCACATAAAAAATGATAGATAAAAATCAATTACTCACTTTCTACCTAATGCCATCATTCCGTATATAACACCAGTTGTAAATATTAGACCACTACCAAATATGCTGCTTATTCCTGGACATAAGATTATTGCTGGTATTGCCAATCTATCAAGAACAAACATGTTAGCTTTGTAACATCAGACAAAGGCATTGTACTTACACAACATATGCTAGAGCCTTGTTCCAATATGGTCTCCTATCAACCCATTCACTTAAAATTTGTACATAATCAATGAACATACAACAGCAGGGGGCTTCACAACATAAAACAATGAATCCTGCAACCATTTGCCACATGCCTGATATTAGACAGTCTATGTTAATGGTGATAATACCCAAACAATTGGCTAGTCCAAAAAAAATTGCAACTAAAATGAAAGGAAACGATTATTTTTCTTGTAGTAGGTGGATAATTTGAATGAAGTGTACGTACCTATACTACCCACTGTGCCTAAGCCCCTGCCAGCATATCTCATCCACCAAGGAACATCTTCTTTAGCATTGGGATCTTGCCCAGGTCTTGCCATAAGTGAAGCGAATTTTTCTGAGAAAGACTGAAATTGTAAATAATAAAACGATGAAATTAGTTTGCACCATGGTTCCGTTAATATTTACCATTGTAATTATCTTAAAAGTACTTAGCAACTAATGTCAAAACCAACACCACTACCGATTATTTGCCACTAATTTATGCCAACAGTGGAAAATCAAATTCATGATAGCCACCAAACAATTTTTAAATAGATGACAGGATTGCTAGACATTTAAATATTTAGATAAACAGAGATAAATATTTATGAATATTACTATTATACATAATTTAGATGTTCCGTTACAGATACAGCGCACAATAAGGGAATTCTGTCGCAAGCATGTGGAAACCCTGTTTTAAATTTTTACATATATATATATATATATATCTAATATTAGTACTGCATACATTACACGGATATAAGGGTGATAAATTTGCATTAATTCTAGATATTTTGTTGACTGAGAAAACTGTAAATATAATTATCTAAATAGTATTAAATGTTTTCTTATTCTAGGAACTTCAGTTTTTGTTAAGAGAAAAATCCCTAGGTTCCCAATAGTTGGCATAACCTATGGTAGTTTGTGGTAGTTGTATTGTTTCTTGGTTATGTTCATAGAGAATTATGTTAATACTCATGAAAATACAAAGTATTGTTTATGTTTGCTTTTGAAATTGGAAAATATATCTTATGAATTAGTTACATTTCACAAACGATAACTAATTCCATTCTATCATGACCCTTGATATCCATTAAAAAGTTTTGTTAGTTTTCAGCAAGATAATTATAAATAATATTAAAAAATTATTAACCAAATTAGTGATGCACTATACTCTGAATTGCTAGGTTTTAACGATTCTTTTAGAAAACAATTATTTTCAATTGTAACTAAGGTTAGTTTTCTTGCAAAGTATAATACAGTTGAATGAAATGTTGTGTTTCACTTTGTAGTACTATGACCTTCTTTGAATATATAGGAGAGTTATCAAACAATCCGTACTTTGGTGCTGGATTTGGATTGTTTGGTCTTGGGGCAGGAGCAGCGTTATTACGAAAAGGATTTCAGGCATCGTTAATATTGTTTAGAAGACACTACATGATCACTTTAGAAGTTCCATGTAGAGATAAATCTTACCAATGGCTCCTGCAGTGGATGACGCATAAGGGAGCAAAGCAAACACAACATTTAAGTGTAGAAACAAGTTTCGAACAAAAAGATACAGGATATATTAAGACTAAATACGATTTTATACCAAGTGTTGGCACGCATTTTTTTAGGTAAGTAATAAAATAAAATACTGAAAATATCTTAACATAAGTAATTACACATTTATTTTACTACATTAGATGTTTAACATTTTGATGTATTATTTCTATTTATCAATGTTATTTTTTACAAAATTATTAACGTCCATCTATAGCATTGCAGGATTCAAACAATCCCTTTTCTCTGATCGCGTTGAACTCCTTTTCTATGTCATAGTCTCTATAGAACTCAGCAATACGATTTTTGTATCTCTGGTTATGTAGGAAATAAAAGGCTGCTCCAGATCCAATAACCAATACAAATGATGTTATAAGATTGCGTTTCAGTTGTGCATGAAACAATCCTCGTAATTGAGGTTTTGTATGCTTGGCTACTGCTTCTTCACTCATATTTATCTTCTTATATTTTTCACACACACAATTCTTAATTTGATATCTACTGAAAACCTTATGTAATGATAGATGTATAGAATGTGTCAATCGATAGGCACTTATTTAAACATGGCTTACCTGATAAATAGTTTGATAAGAAGAGATAAAAAGTATGTATAGGTTTTGGTAAAATGATTTAAATAAATGAAACTTTCTTCACTGTTGTTTTTTGAAATTAATTATATAATATTTTATGCTTTATGATGTAACTTCCAGCTTTGCTGCTAGAAAAATAGGCACATCAATAGCTTTGAGGTGTGAGAGGTAGGAGGTAGTGGTTTATTTGCCCTTGGTGTAGATAGAAGAGCAAGATAGAGATGGAAAGCTGGAGAAAATAGCTCATTGGTTCCTTTAGCATATTTTATGTTTGCTTTGATCATTAATACGTAAATGTTTACTCAAACTGTATACATTTAACGTCACCCATAAAACATACTTCCAGTCATTTTTCAGACACAAACATGTTTCTACCGTTTCGTATAGATTTTCCAAATTAAATGTTTATTCTTTACAGTGTAATAAAATGTAGAAATTATTTTTTAATAGTATATAAAGTTGCGCAAGTTCTAAACGGTACTAAAAGTATTGTTGCACAACTTTGTACAACGTTAATTATATTATTGAACGAGTCAAGCAGTAAGAATTAATTTTAGTTATTGATTATTCGCCGATTTGTGTATTATTGATGAAAACATTCACATTTTCTTTCGTAACAATAACTTCTGGCAATCTTTGAAATTTATCAATCAACTAACAGAAAATACTAGATTTTTTTCTTTTTTGTTTTTCTTTTGTATTTAATTACTGTTTCTTTTTCTTAGTTTACACTTATTGATCCAAAGTTTGAAGGTGACCTCTCTGAGTTTATAAAACTCTTTGGGTCTACTTAATCATTCAATTTCGCAAATATATTTGGTTTTGCTCGCTTTTATTATACACGTATGTACCTTCCTCACAGACATGTTTAAAAATAATACCGAAAGATTGGAATATGTTACAAAAAATAACATATGTAACTTATTCTTAATTAGAGTGAATAATCGTAGCAAAATATTAGAAACCTTATCTAATTAAAGCTGGTGTTCTGTTAAACAATTGTCAGTAAGACGGGGAGGCTAAGTTTTAGCATTACCACTTAAGTACTTAAAAAAGCTGGAACTGAAGTAATTTATAATTTTATAAGAGTTTTCTTATAAGGAAACACATGTACTTAGCATTTCAAATACGTGAAACCTTTATAATTTTAGTCATTCATTGCTTGTACATGCTTATATTACTTGGCAACTTAAGGCACTACTTAAAAATTTACCAAATTAAAGACAAAGACGATTTGAAAAAAACGATGTTGGTATTAGTCTGATATTACAAGATTGGGGGATCTACAAAATATACATAATGTGACATAACGTCTATGCGTTCATTTATGTATTAGTCGTCTATTTATAAAGCAATTATTATACGAACGCCTTTAAACCAATTTTTTATGCTATAATTGCTGGTGTACATGTTTTACCTCACGTAAAAAATAAAATATAAATAACTTAATATTTTATTAATGATGTTGGTTAACAATAACTTGGCAAATGTAAAGAAAACCGAGATAAGCTCAAAATCTGCTTAGTAAATAAGATAACACGTTTGTTTCTTCTATATGAGGAAATTATTTACACAGGGAAACCCAAATGTCTATAAACAATATACAGGCGCAGCTTGTAGGTCCAGTCAATTAATTTCAACCAGATAACATACAAAATATTTGAATACAGTACATATGTTTTTTTCTACAACTAAAATAGAGGTTGAAAAATTATTCTTATCACTAACTGTTTGTAAATAAAAGAGTCACTAATTTAAGATATTTATCCAACTCATTTATGTTTAGATTAATTTTTTGTTTGATATATGTATTTTTTTAGTTGAGATGTGCGTAGGATAGTCTAAATTTTGTATTACTGGTGCTTAAAAATATGGATACCAGTGATGTAATCAATAACTGATAATTTGCTTTGCTTGGACTATATGTGGAAGTATCTTAAATTGGATTGATAATTATATTATGGAGTGCCACAAGGCTCTGTGCTAGGACCGTCCTTTTTTATCATTTTTATAAAACCAAATTATCTTTCTGGCTATGTATATTTATACGGAGATAACTCTTAAAGCTGAACATGAGGATGACTTACAAAGAAAAATGTATAAAGTAATAAATGAATTGAAGTTATGGCGTAATAAAAATAGGTTAATCTTTAATACCAACTTCTATTCGTTTTTGTACTAAAATGCAGTATTATTTCCCATTACGTATAAATATAAATAGTGAACTTCTTGTTGCACAAAAGGTTATCGAATACCTAGGTAGTCGAATTTGAATGATTTATTTTAGTTGGAAATTTTGTGTAGATTATCTATGTAATTTTATGAAAGATTTTTGGTTTGAACAGTGTTATATATATATATATGTATAACGGATATATATATATATATACCACTGTTCAAACCAAAAATCTCTCATTTAAAAATAAATATATATATATTTATTTTTAAATATTTTTTTATATTACTAATGTTAAAATTGAATTTAATTAGAATATGAAAAGGAAAACACGATTAAATTATTATTTAAAATCCAGTGGAAGTTGCATTAAAAATATATATATATATATATCTATATATACGAGTGGAGGTCCAGAAGTTCGTGGAATGGAGGGGATAGAGTGGGGATAGGGGCGCTCGCTAGGTGTCATTCTGATTGACGACTCATCATTAGTATATAAGTTAAGTTGCAGCCCTATAGCGTCGTTTACGAATAGTTGCCTGCTAAACAAGTCAATCCGGAAGAATACTGAAACTATGGAAGAAATTGAACACCGTGCTGTGATAAAGTTCCTTACAAAGCAAGGAAAGAACGCTCAAACCATATTGAATGAAATGGAAACCGTTTATGGGGAACAGTGCCCTAGTAAATCAATGATTGACAAGTTGCATGGTCTTTCTAAACATGATCGGGAGTCGATTGGAGACGACCCCCGCTCAGGACGGCCAGTTGAGGCCACCACATCAGACATCGTCGAAAAAGTGCAAAAATTTGTACTGCAAGATGCCCGTTTGAAGAAAAAACAATTATCTGCATTAGTTGGAGTATCAGATACCACCATTTTGCATATCCTACATGACCACCTGGGTATGACAAAAGTCAGTGCAAGATGGGTACCGAGAATGCTCACGCCGCTGCAGGACCTCCCCTCGTATATATATTCCCGGGTTCTGACTACGTATGTTCTTGGTCCCGAAAAGGACCGTTTCGACAAGTCGAACCTGGGAACATTATTTCACATGCGGCGACCGTAAAACGATCCGTCCCAACATACATATATATGTATAGATATACATACACTCTGAAGTTTCACGGATGAAATATGAGATACATAGCAGAATTATATACGTGAACAAACACTTAATTTCAGGTCATGTTAATGCCACCTACGACTACAAAAGTAGACATGCAAATATGTTGCGATTAGATAAGTATAAAAGCAGTTACCTGTGAATGTTCTCTTTATGTAACAAAAGACAATTTTAAATAACTTTCCTATTAGGATGCGCTTTTATAAATCTTTAAGAGATTATTTGATCATCATAATCTTGACTCCTTTTTACGCCAATTTTCTTTTATTATTTATACTATGTTGTATACTATTTACGCTGTGACGTGTTCTATGTTAAATTTTGACGAGAGGATAAATTTATTATTATTGTTATATATTTTAGCATTTACTAACTAATTCATTCAAGAATGTTTAGTATTACTAAAATAATTTATACGCGAATTGATGGACAATAGTAGACACAAACTATTGACGCATCCACGTTTTGGACTTAAGTATTAATTCCTTCAGGTATTTGTTGTCAAAGTTTTGAAATTTTGCAAAATATGTATATTTACATTGTGTATTTATTGATATGTGCACATAATTAAAATTATGTAGCGCGAATAACGTATTCTATTCCACACAAGTACCCATATTTATTTATATTACTAACAACAAATTAATAATAATAATACAAATGTATCATTCATTCTTTTTTAATTTCTACATTTTTAAAACATTGGGAAACAAGCACCATTCAAAAACATACGATCTATGTAACATATATATGTTTATTTGTTGTAATAGTTTTCTTCCACTTTTTTATTTAAAAATTAGAATAATTTGAAGTACTGATATTATTTCAGGAATAATATATTCAGAACATTCCATATAAATAATTTAAAACACTTACGCAAATTCAAATAAAAACATTCGGCCCTAAAACGACGTACTATCTCACATTTGCCATCTCTTTTTATCTCAACCACAGTAAACGAACTTGTGTCTTTTTTGTATGGATTCTATTTTATTAGTACCACTATGCTGATTTTATGAGAAGAAGATCAAAATAAATGATATTTTGTATCGGGAAACGTCTTTTATCTTTCATAAAAAGAGTACTGATAGGATATTGCGCAAAAATATAAAATTGCTAAGAAAACTGACAAGGTATTTTTTCTACAAGTCAACAATCCTTGTCCCGAACGTGTTGCAATATGTCAAATCTTGTAAATAACAATAAACTGTATAACAGTTACTGGTTAATGGCATTCAGCTGTTAACTTTTTGATCTAAATGAGTGAAAGTATTTGTGAGACATATTAAAATGACAAGTACAGGTAAAAGAGAAGATAGTATTTACTAATATTTTGTTAAGAAAACTATCGTTGGCAAACTTGGATATCTGCAAAACATGCAAGGGTTGATCGGCAGGCTTAAAAATCATCGAGAAATTTGTAAAAATAAAAATCAATTAAATATGTTATTAGAGCAAGTCAGAACAAGAAACAAGAATTAGGCGAGCAAATAGCCAGGACAATGCTTACAACAAATTGCAGCTTCAGGTAAATGGAACACAAAATAATTAGAAAAGCGAAGTGTTGGACATCTACCACGAGCGGGTTATACCAAGATCGGAAAGATTACGATTAAAGTTACGCAGTGTATCTGAAAGCGTTGTTAAGAATCCATGTTTATCAACTAGAAAGCGTGCGCTTCAAGTAAATCTATTGCGTATAAGCTTATAACGAATGTTACATGAGATGAAATTAAAATCTTACTCACCTAAGCTGATATAAGAATTACATAAAGATGGTTATAATCGCAGATTGGAAGTCTACGAATTATATCTTATACAGACGGAAGCGGGTTCAGATGACTACTTTCAAATTAAATGCACGAGTGAATAGACATAATTGCGTTTATTGAGATGCTGATAATCCGCACGAAATTATTGAACAAGGGCTAAACGTTCCTGGTATTACGGTATGGACTAGACTTTGGTTTGGAGACGTCATTGGATCCTATTTTTTTTAGGGAGTGGTTAATGCTGAAAGGTATCACGATACGTTGTCATTCCTGAACTCAAAAATAACCCTCTGTATAAAGGAACATCATTTGTATCTGCAAATTTTGTGATTCGGCCGTCAGACCGTCGTACTATCGAATAGCCTGCTAAGTAGTCTGGTGTATTTAAGTACAAACCGAATAATTTGAATGAAATGCGTTCTTTTATTGAAAACGTCTTCCAAAACTTCAATATAGATAACTTATGTGAGAAAATTTTTGAGGCGGTTGCAGTTAAGTGTCAACTATGTCATCATTTCCAACAATTTGTTAGGAAACATAAAAATATATGTATTTCAATAAATTACATAATTATATATTTCCGTATATTATTAAAATAAATTATTTTTGGGTGGCATGACTTTTGGGCCACCTTGCTTTTTAAAAGTAACGCAAGTTACTCGAAGGAAATGATTTTTGCATGGTAACATAATGGTATGCATACAATGCTTTTGTAAATCTCTTCAAAAGCATTCAACAGTAATATTTGTCAGTTACCTTTATGCAGAAATAATCTGGGTATAGTTGGAGCTATAGCAATTGTTCAAACCTTCTTTGTTGGCATTCTAGCAGTTTTCTGCAGCTATGAGCAGAGCGGGAACACCAAGTTTTTCTTATTTTATGTTTTTTGCTATTTCTAAATATTTTAGCTTTGGTATCTATAATTCTATTGGTAACAAAATAAGTTTACATTTTATTAAGTTCATTTTTTATGTTTATTGTTATTATGAACCGTATACATTTCTTAATACCATTATTTGGCATAGAACAATCGGCGTCAGCTGTTTATTTTATCAAATCTCAAGTTGAACTGACCAATTAGAATATGTTTAGATGCTATATAATAAAGACAATACCTTCATTCTGTTTTTGTAGCTATGGAGGAACTTGGATAAGAGTTGAAAGAACAAGAGAGCAGCATACTCTTGATCTACACATGGGAGTGCCCTGGGAAACTGTAACTCTAACAGCTTTAGGTCGGAATAAAGCTATTTACTTCAACATACTGGAAGAAGGTATGTTTTTGAGTACATAATTGCAATCTCAAAGAAAGGCTTTTTGTGCGTACACGATACCATGTATTGATAACAACACTACGATTAAATTCCGAGAATTAGAAAATATTTTTTGACCTGTGTTTCTAATTCGTAGCCTATAACTAGCCAGCAACCTCTCCACTTTGTGTCCTAATTTTCTTTGGCTTAACCATTGGCATTGATCGTCGGACATTATGTTTACGACTTCTTCTTCCAATCCGTTAAAGGCTTGAACGTAGAATCTATCAAAATCTTCAACGTTTATTGCCGTTACCAGTAAACCATTTTTTCGTACAATATTTGCATCCCATAATTCGTATGGTCCATAGATCTCAGGTTTTTGTGCCATATGCAATAGTACTTGGATTTGTTCAATGGTACAAGGCCATAGATTTGCAAAGACCGATCGATCCATAGCTCGAAATGTCTTTGCTGTTAGGTTTTTTAGATCTGACTGGGAGAATCCACAAATTAATCCTTTTAGTTTATTAATATATTTAATATCTTGAATGATAATTTCTCCATATTTATGCTTCATGGCGTAAGCGATAATACTAGTTCGTCGTCTTGTGAGTAATTTAGATGTTCCTATTAAAAAACAAAAAGCTTGTGGATTTTTTTGATTATATAGAAATGACCTCATTAATCTTGCTTTATATAGCATCTTTTCGATTTATTTTAATGAATGGAACACAACTGTATAGAGCCAGATTAATCTTTTCAAGACTCCCTATATACGTTTAGATTACAAGAGATATTCTGTCCCAGACACTTACCGAAGAAGTTCACTAAATCCCAGTCAGCAACATTGAAATAAATATATTCGTTTTCTGGAATTTCATATAATAATCCGTGCAAACTTTTCAAAAACTTCGTATCCATTAGATTAACAGGTCTTTCAGCTTTTATAGTTTCCCAAAGCAATAACTTTTTGCTTTGTGGTAGATCAATTGTATCAATATATTTAAGATTTCTCATAATTTTTTTGTATGGTAATTTCGCCACATCTGCAAGTGTTCCTTTCAGTAGTAACTTTAATGTGGACCCCTTTGATGGATGTTTTGCAAGAGGAGTTGTAGTTAATTCTATTGTGCCGTTCCTCATTGATTCGGAACGTATCAAATAAGGCAGCTTAGCTCGACGTATAATTTCTCCAATTGGCAGAATGCCTATCGAGTCGTGTCCAGGTTTGCTGAGGTCTTGAATATTGTTGGATTCTTCATCTTCATCTGCTAATGATGTAGATGTAAGCAATTTGCAAGATGTACATATGAAGAATGTAACTATTAAATGAAAATTAATCATATTTAGCATAAACTACTAGAAGCATCAGTGACATATATTGATGATTAATTTGACATAAGCTTTATTGACAAATGCATTGATGAAAACTCAAATCAACAAACTTGTGATTTGCAATTAAGGCATAATATTGTTAGCTAGACAGATGGCACTAAAGAAGCATGAAGGTAAAACCGTCATGTATACGGCAATGGGTAGTGAATGGAGGCCGTTTGGTCATCCCAGAAAACGTCGTCCACTTAATTCTGTTGTTTTGGATCAAGGTGTTAGTGAACGAATTTTAGGAGACTGTAAGGAATTTATCTCAAATCCTAACTGGTATACAGATAGGGGAATCCCGTATCGACGAGGTAAATCCATATTATAAAAATAGCCTTAAATTCAAATCATTAAACGTTTTAGGTTATTTGCTGCATGGCCCGCCAGGTTGCGGAAAGTCCTCATATATTACAGCATTGGCAGGCGAATTGGAGTTTGGTATATGCGTTCTAAATCTTTCAGAAAGGGGCTTAACAGATGATAGACTAAATCACCTCTTAAGTGTAGCACCCGTGCAGAGCATAATATTGCTAGAAGATATAGACGCAGCCTTTGTTTCTAGAGAAGACACCACGGTGCAAAAAGCGGCTTACGAAGGCTTAAATAGGGTGACGTTTAGCGGATTACTTAACTGTTTAGATGGTGTAGCCAGCACTGAAGCTAGAATAGTATTTATGACTACAAATTATTTAGAAAGGTTAGTATAATTTTATTTTTAATTGTTAAATTATATATGTATTTTTTATAGGTTAGATCCAGCACTGATAAGACCAGGAAGAGTTGACTTGAAGGAATATATTGGTTGGTGTTCAGCTTATCAGGTAGAGCAGATGTATTTGAGGTTTTACAAGAACGGCAACGCTCAATTGGAAGCTAAAGAGTTTGCTAACAGGGTAATATCAGCCAGTAAAAATGTTAGCCCTGCACAAATACAAGGTTACTTCATGTTCCATAAGCAAGCTACTTCAAACACTGTCTTAGAAAATGTCAAACTGATATGGGAGTTATAACGTAATTAAACCACTAAATAGTATAAGTGCAACGCTTATTATAATTGTGTAAATATGTAGTATTGAATATTTGAAATATGTGAGTAATGAATAAATTTTTATGAAACATGTTTTCAATTGTTACCGTTATAAGAAATAAAGTAGAGAATGTCAATTGTGATTGTAGATGACTAACCACAATTTGAATTTCCCGCCTTGCTTAATTTTTACCAGGTTGGCGATATGGTTTTGAATTCGTTGCCAATAGCGTTTCAGATAGATTTTATAGGGATGATAAAATATTGATAATAAATCTCCAAGAAATCAATGTTATATAGATTTTCTATACACAAAATTAATATAATTGTGGTAAAAAGAAATAGAAACAGAATATAAAAACAAAACGAATAATAATAAGTAAAATTCAGGAAAATAAAAAAAAATGGGTCCAACCTCAAAGCATCTCAAATTTGATTAAATAACGGCAATTCGATGGGTTTTGTGCAAGTCTGCACATCCTCAGGCCAAGACACTCCAGACAAGAACTATACAATTAAAACATACAAACAATATCATAACCAACATCACGGCAATAAAATTACCAACAAGCTAAAATTATATAAGGACGAAACAAGACAATAAAACAAGTTACAATAAAAAAGCTACCCATTGATTTATTTCTTTTCACATTTTAACTTGTTTTCTGGAGTGCCTTAGACTAAGATGTGCAAACTTGCACGAAACCAGCTGCTGTGTAATAAAATTTGAGATACTGTGATATTTGGTTTCGGCAAAGTGGAGCAAGATACAATATAGTGCGACCATATCAAGGCGAATGTTCAATAACGTTTGCGTAATCGGATCATTTATGATCATCACCTTCATGAGTGAGCATAGGCAATGCGGACGCAGGAATGTTCACACATAAAATAATGATAAAAAATATATTTTATAACGTGCTGAAACACTTACTGTTTTAAGAAGTTTCCACGAAATCACAAACTGGGTGGCATCTACTAAATATTAGAATCATTAAATATGTTTCCACACTTGTTTCAGTCTAATGAGTACGGCGTGCAGCATATTCTTTAATGATGAAAACGACTGTTCCACATCGAATGATATATTTGCAAATTTAAAGCAATCCTTTTGATAACTTAACAGATCTTTCCACGCAGCATCACAAATTTCCATGAGAAAATCTGAATCTTGTCAATAGCACTTTCAAATTTTCATATTACACTTTCATTTTTTTCACCTTTCGCCGTACATCGGAGTGAGTGAACATCATCCACAAACGAGATCGAATCATTTTGTTAATCAATTCCCTCCGCTAGTCCATAGTAGTTCTTGTGAATACTTTCTAAATCCCATTTTACCTGACTGTTTTGAAACATCTTCTGGCTTTTCTTGATAGCTTTGGCGTGTCTCGGATCGAATTGTAAAACTACCTTCTTTACATCATCAAAATTTTCGCAGTAGTGTTAGCACACGTCAAATAGTAGTCGCACTTTACACATTTAATTCTATCGCCTTCGTATTACATTTTCTAGTTTATTCAAAATATATTCGATTCTTCGTGCCGCGCGCTTCGGCTCTCCACGTTATTTTCCGCACGGCACTGGAATTTGCCCTTCTTTGCCGAGACTAATGATATAGGTCCCATTTTACCATTTTCCTAAATTTTCGTATGAACTTAACAACGTTCTTTTAATAATACATAAAATGAATATAAATAACGTGTTGCGCAGGACGTTCACAGATAATGACAATGATCACTCGTAACATCTGAAAATTATAATATCGGCAGTCTTAAAATCACCCACTTATTTTAGAAATGCAGATACTACTGCAATTTGCGCCTAATTTTGCGCTGTAGGCAAACGCGGGTTATTCAAAATATGGCAAATGATAATCCGCTTAATGAATAAAAATTACAATACTAAATTTTGAAGTATTATAGATCATAATATTACATTTTATGGGGTAAAGCTTGCTATATTCCAATGTTAAAATTTCAAATCAAAGTTTTTAGGTATCTAATGATAATCCTATGGATTCATACCTGTGGTGATAAATTGAAAACGCTCATACTTACAGTAGAAATAATGGAGAGCTAAGAATATTGGGACAGGAGGATGGTAGGTAGTAAAAGAAGCTGGCCCCGTAAATATAATCGCATAAAAGATCATGTTTATGGTAGAATAGCTTTTTTGAAAAATTGAGACCTTCAGCTTTGGAGGATTGAGTGAGTTGATTGACCAAACTGGCTTTAAACAAATTTCTAAGAAGCAATTAATATTACAAAAAAGTGCCAAATTAATATATTTCAATATAATTCATTTCTACAATTTCAATTTCATATGAAAAATTATTACCCTTCTCATAATAGGATTCCACAGGAAGTTACAACATTCTAATTTTTGCTATACTACTTTTTTTTCTGTCCTTTCTTAGTCTTTTTGCCTTTCTTCTTTCTATACGGCCCTAGTCCTCGTCTGAACATTATACCACGCCACCAAGATTGTATTTTGGTAGCAGCGGCATTCAATTTTTGCAGCAACTCTGCTTGCTTTCGCCGCTCCTCTTTTTGTACCAAATATACTTCAATTTCCTGCTTATGAGTTTCATACTGCAAAATATTTTTTTTATTTGTAATAATTAATGCACTACGTACATGATTTAAAAATATGTATTATACCAGTTTCGACATCGCTTCTAGTCTTGTCATCTGCTCTTCACGTTTTTCTTTTAGACACTGTATATCGATTTCTTTGGTTTCTAGATCTTTGTCATATCTTTCGATCCACATTTCTATACTGTTTCTATATGTTTCGTCCATTTCGTTAATATAGGATTCAATTTCCAAATTGATTCGATTTTCGCGTTCATAATTACATTGGTATTCTCGAATGATGTTATTGTAATTTTCCACCTTTCTATCCATGTCAACTTGATTTTGTACACATCTGGCTTTCTCCCATTTGTCAATATATTTATATTTAATGTCGTTTTCGTATATCAAATCCTAATAAATCTGAGTGTTACATAAATCAAAATACATCATTCTTTTAAAAATGATTCCTGAGCAGTACTGCTCGGGAGAAGGTTGGGAAACTACCCACTTGTGTCGCTGTGTTATGGACAGCATACAGGTGTATGAGAAATGCTCACTTGAGGTAGAAAAAGACGGTCGACACAGTGCTAATGACGCCGGGTAGACAAAAATATGTCCACGTGTTAGCGTTTTTTCTCCTCACAAATGTTTTTTTCCTATAGTCTTGATCCCACCCACAGACCACTAGTGATCTGTGATCCACCAACACGGCGAGTGCTATATTAACAGCATTAGTTCTTTGGGTATTGTTTTGTATGTATTTTTTCGGAGAGATTTAAATTAAGTTTTATGAGGGCGACCTGAAGTGTTTCCGGAATCAGCAAGAGATGGCCCACCAAGGCTGAATGTTGATTCATTAGCCGGCAAAGGCAACCTTTTTTATGGCAACTGTCAAAATTTCAGACGTCTATTGTCAATAGTTTTTGTTTAAGAGAGGTTTCGCAAAAATGGATAAAATTGAATTTCGTACAGTGATAACTAGAGACCGGATTATATGCAAAGTGCATATATTTTATTTTATTTATTTATTATATTTTACGTCTATATGTAGATGTTTTACACTGATTAAAATTAATTAGCGTTAATTCACTTTAATCAGTGTAATCCGGTTTCTAGTGATACACTTCTGGATGGCTGGACAGCCACGGAAATTCGAAATATTTTACTAGAGGTTCATGGAGGGTGTACTCCATCATTTTCGACTATCAGCTTCAGAAGAACGTGTTGGCCATATCCTACACGAAATTTTGGATATTTTCGGCGCGATGGATACCGCGTTTACTCACACCGGGACAAAAACGAAATCAGGTGGCCGTTTCGGAGGAGTGTCTGGCCAGAATCCAACGCAATCCAAGAGATTTCTGCATACGTTTTGTAACCGTGGATGAGACTTGGATCCACCACTGCATACCGGAGACCAAGGAACAGTCGAAGCAGTGGACTTTTCCGGGCGAATCGGCTCCGAAGAAAGCAAGGACCGTTCCATCGGCCGGAAAGGTCATGGCGACCATTTTTTGGGATTCCCAAGGCGTGATCCTCATCGACTATCTGCAGAAGGAAAGGACGATCACGGGATAGTACTACAGCGACTTATTGATCCGATTTGATGCAGTATTGAAGGGGAAATGGCCTCGTTTGCAGCGGAAAAAAGTGCTTTTCCACCGCGACAATGCACCGGCTCCTTCATCCCACAACGTCGTATTCAAATTGAATGAGTTGCGCCACGAATTAGTCTCTCATATTCACTCGAGCTAGCCCCCAGCGACTTTTTCCTATTCCCAAACCCGAAAAAATCACAGGGAGGAAAGAGATTTGCCTTAAATGACGAGGTCATCGCCGCTACAGATGACAATTATGCAGACCTCGAAACATTCTACTTTCCCGATGTCTTGAAGAGACTGGAGCGCCGTTTGAAAAAGTGTATTGATCTTCGAGGAGACTACTACTAAAAATAAGAATAAAAAACCACACCAATACCGTGTTTTTCTTGTCGATTTCGGAAACATTTCAGGTCGCCCTCGTATGAGTGAAAATCGGCATGTTGCCAGCCAAGAAGCCCTACAATCTTACCAAATATCACTTCAAAAACAGTTGTTGAAAAAGGTTGATACAAGGAAACTTATCGTAGTTAATTACATCTACCAGGGAAGCCTAATTTTGATTAACGATTGTAGTTTGTTTTTAACTTAAAAACTTAGAGAATGAGTAAGAGAAGTCTTGAGATTTGTAGCCTGAAAAATTAGTAAGGATACCAATTTAAAAATGCACTCAACATGTCGGAAAAACTACACATGGTGAACAAGTTAACGTTAGTTTCGATGAATGAACAGCTTCGCATAATTTATCTGATCTAAAAATTGTAAAATGTAATGTCAACATGTCTCGAGGATTTAAGGATGAAATTGAAATATTTAATATTTATTTATTGAAGAATATTTATGAAATATACTCAGAAATAACACTAGACAACAATGAATTGAAAGATGAAAGGAATCGTATATCATATACTTACCTCATACTCATCTTTTAATTGTCCCAATAATTCTGTTTTTTTCTGCAGTTCGTTTGATAGCGCCACCTTATCCTTTTCCATATGTGCAGTAAGATTTTTTACTGCTGCCAAATTTTCACTTGTTTCTTTTAAGAGGTTGTCTCTTTCTTCTTCTAATATACCAAATTGTTTCAATCTTAATATGAACTTGTTAATAGATGCAGTTTCAACAAGATCTTCATGCGCTTCCTTTAACACTTCTTCCACATACGACCTATCTTTTTGAAACTTTATCAACATTTGCTTTTTCTTACCGCCTTCGTAGGGCTCTAATGTTTCTGGATCAAAAATAAAGCTCTGCGTGTCTTCTTGTTCGTACTTATCGATTAATGGGCGATAGTCAAGTACAGTTTTAACGTTTGGCAGTCCTCCAATCAATCCCAGAATGTTTATTTTGTCCAGGGCTTCTTGTATTATTGATGAAAATGCAGCGACTTGCAGTGGGGTAAAGGTTAGATTAATCAAAGAACATTTTTCGCTGGCTATCTCAATTTCTTCATCCTCCTCCTTAATTTCTTCCAGATCATCATTGCTTTCACTTATAGAGCCAGTTAATGCGCGTTGATATTTACTCATTAAGGAGGCAAAAAAGCCCACTGGACTTGGCGTAAGGTCTACACCGGTATTTTTTATGGAATCCATGCTTGTGCAAGAAAGTACTTACAAAAAATTAACAAAACTTTAGCATATAAGTATATAAAATGTAAAAAATATACTAGTTTACATAAATACAGTATAAATATAGTAAAGTTTCAATAAAATCGTAACAGAATATTCTGACAATATAATGACAAACAGTGAATTTCCTTGGCAACGCCAATCAATAGTAATAAGCCCATAGCAGAAATCCCAGCATCCACATCAAATGAGAGCAAAAAAAAAAATGCAAAATTATAGTGGTGTGTTGAGGGTAATAATTAATAATAACTTTGATGATAACTATCGTGCAAACATGGTTGAGGCTTTCTCCCCCGGAATTAATCCATAAAAAAACTTGTTAAGTACAATGGAGGCTAGTGTAAGAAACTACGATGCTTTATTTCGTTGTTAAGGTTACACGCCACCAAATTCAACACAACGAACTACAGCTAATCTGGCGCTACATTCAAATAGGTGGTTTTATATATTTTTATTTATTGAAGATTCATATTTGGGCATTATACCAATTTCATAATTATCCACAGTTATGAAATATTTCATACATACATAGACTATGAAGTCCGCATAAAAAGATAACACTTAAAGAGTATATAAAAAAACTTTATAAAAGAAGTTAGAATTTATTAAATACTTGTAATTACATACGGAACAGGTTTAAAACAAAAACAGTAGAAATACATTATAAAATGATATATTTTATGAATATATTCTCAACGTTCCTTATGTAAATGTGAAATATTAAAAATAAAGACGTGTGCATACATATATACAAAAAGTGCCTTTGTTACAATAAACATTTCTTATAGATATCTAATAATAGATACAATTAGTACAAAACAAATAAGTAAGTATATTCTGAGTAGGTTAACCACATCATGAGAAAATTTAATTATTGTTTGAAATGGAACAGTTGGAATTATTATATTAGGAGAAACGCTTAAGAACTAATAAAATAAGAGAACCAATCAAGGCGGAAGCAATTGTACACAAGAAACTGTACAAAATAATTCCTAGAGGTAAATAGTATACATACTTTAAACTTAAAACGATAAGACACAAGAAATAATTTTAAAGTATTTCAATAATGTAAGCTAAACTAATATAACAATTAAACATTTTTATTTTGAGCTGCTGGTTAATTAGCGTCTATGTTTTGTTGTCATATTTATCATTAGTATGAGATTTGTATTACAATTAATAAATAATTGCAGTCATTTACCTATAATTTATTAAATTTCCTTAAAAAGAATGCAAAATATACAAACAATTAAAAGCCTATTATTAGCTTCTTTAGTACACTGAAGGATGTGTGTGCTTATTAGGATTTTCAATTAAACATTCCTTTTTCGAAAAGTACTGTATTTCCATATTCACATGATTGAAACATCGTCTTTTTTAAATTGGCGATTCTGACCGTTAATTAATGGCTGAAAGGTGCACCAAGTGGGATAGCAGTGCATCCGGTTGGTATAGTTCTGCGCTGTTTTCCAAGATAGCGCTACTAGTAGCTTCGTAGCAACTATATGATTTAAATCCTTCCTCTATCCTCTGCTGGTTCCTATGATTCATTTACGCTTATGATTCATCATTCTTGCCTATCACGTATCACTTTCTTTTCGTGTTTGCCCTTATTTATAATTTCATAAAGCTATTTTGAAGATAATGTTGCAGACCTAACCAAAAATTCACGCACTATGTTTCATACAAGCCGGTGTAGAAATAGAAATTTCATTCATCATGATGGTAGTAATCTAAAACTGCAAATGATAATTTTTTCAAATACCGCCGTCAAAATATATACAATTGAAAGAGTCGATTATATTCCTCATCAGTAGACACCGGATTATATGCAGTGCACAGTCATCAGTGTATCATAAGTAATTAATGTTATTTTAAGTATACGGGAAGCATTATATTTCCTAAGAATAAACTTGCTTATGTATGAGCATCGCATGCGTTTTAGTACTTTTTATAAAATGCATATCTCAAATTTAATATGGAAGGTTTTAATTACTATAAAACATGATGACTATAAAGTGGGTGTGATTTTTAATAAAACAACAAAAAGAATTATATGAATTACCACTGTTAGGATCCCGCCAAGATTCATAAGAAAATAATGTTGTTAGTTCTCTGCTGTTTTCCCAAGTAGCGTACATGAATTAAAACTTGACCGACTTTTTAACATGAAGTTGCCATGTCCTATACCTTTTATCTCCGGCAAGAAGTGACATCCCTAAAAGGAAAATTGACAGTTAAAATATGTTTAATTTTGTCAAGTATTATGTTCAGCAAAAAAGAACAATTATTAGCTAAAACAGGACCTGATGGTGTTGGTAGGTTTGAATACTTACAACAACTAGTAGAAGAATTCAACAAAACGCAGTCTTATGGTAGGTTAATAATAATTTTGCATATTTGAGAGGGTTTGAGGTGTATGTGTTTTTTCATGTTATAGATGCGAAACAGCAAATACTAGCAAATTTGGCAAATTTTGCTTATGATCCTATTAATTATGATTATATAAGAGATCTGAATATTGTTGATTTATTTTTATCGCAATTGTCTGGCAATAAAGATGAGTTACTTCATTATGGTTTAACAGGTCTTTGTAATTTGAGTTCAGGTTAGTATAACATATGCGTTTAGGAGCATTAATTTTGGTTGATTGTTTTTAATATACAGATCCTACATGTAAGGAATACATAATCAAAAGCAATGGTGTGTTTTTGATATCTCAGCAGTTGTTGCATCGAAATGTTGAAATTGCGTTAAATGCACTTACAACATTGATATTTCTCATCACCCCTGAATCACAAGCCAGCATTACGACACCAGAGATAATAAACAAAGTCCTTCACTACCAAAATCATCAGAATACAAGATTTAAAAATTTAAGTACAATATTTCTTGAAGATTTTTGCACACCTGAACAAATTGATTGTGCTAAGAAGCTTTCTCTTGACACTTGTGATATTCCATTGCCTAATTAAAGATGTTGGTGAGAAATGTTAACAATCGGTGCTGTATTAGAAGCTACTGCAATTCTGCGAAAAAATTCAAAGTTGGAGATGCCGTATCTATTATACGAAAAGTGACAGAAAATGATCTCAAGGAGTTTGGTAGGCTTAGTGGTGATACTAACCCAATTCACTTCTCAAATAAAACCAACAGAGCTATTGTCCATGGAGCGTTTTTAAATAGTTTAGTCTCTGGAGTTATCGGAACCAAGCTTCCTGGTCCTGGGACCGTGGTGGTTTCGCAAAACTTAAATTTTCCCAACAAGTGTTTTGTTAATGATTTTGTTACAGTAAAAGTAGAATTGGTGGAATTGAGAAAAGTAATCACAGTAAAATTTAGCTGTGAAGCAGGAGAAGAACAGAAAATTGTTATGTATGGAGATGCAAAACTGATTTTCAGATAAATGTAGATTTATAATAGAAATCAAATGCAATAATTTTATTTATTATTCAGATGCTTTGAGTGCTAGTTTTCTTCTTATATTTGCATTTTTGTACATGTTATTAAAAAAATATTAATAAAAATGTTTTTGAAATGAGATAAATTATTTTTACTACAATTCTTGCCAGAAATTAATCTTTATCATATTCATCATCCTTGTATTGTCGGGTGCAAGCTCAGTTCTGGCTGATAAGAAAGTGGTTGCTTTTGAAAATTGTTCATCTTACGAGGAAAAGCCAGTAACTACATCACAAAAAGCTATAAAAATAATTAGAAAAATAGTTAGCTAAAAGAAGTTTCATTTTTCAATGAAGTCTTCATCTACATTAACACACTTTTTTCATCGATTTCTCAATGCTCCCATGCCTGTTGCATAAAAGTGTTTGGGTTGCCGTCTGAACCAAAGGCAAAATGACTTACGGAGGAGATTAGACAATGTAATTAGTTTGGGTGAAAAGCGTAAGCGGCGCCAGCTTAGCAAAGGCGGTACTACTGCGCGTCCGTCGGCCAAAGACGACGATGGAAGCATGTTCGGGGAAAGGCTCACTTCCAGTCTGAATCATGTACTCTTATTGAACATCGTTATCACCCTCGAAATGTGTGCCGCCAAAATGTTCTTGGACTGGACCAAACAGGTGAGAGTCGCTAATTCTGCAATGCTGTGCCTTTAAATACGCATTTCAATAAATTGGTCCTTTTGTTAATAGAATCCCGTGGTCCTCAAATCCTATAGATTTTATGCACGGATTAACAATTTTTGATGTGTGAATGTATATGCTCTTAATTCTTGTCGTTAGTTTCTTGACAAAATAAGTTTTGTCAATGTTTATTAATAAGAAACAGCTCCGAATGTAGTTTTACTCTGTAAACATTTTTCATTTCTACAAGTTATTACAAAAGCATATCATTAATAATTGTTAATAAACTGTAACAACATTTATCTTATTACAATGATTGTAAGGTCTGTATGGTTGTATAATTCACAGATATCGCTGTAAACTCCACACCACACAAATTAACAATTTATTCGAAACGCAGTATTTCAACAGCATATGGACTCTTATGGTTAATCGAGTAATCGACGCATTGTCAACTGAGTCAGTAACTCACCTGACAATGGGAATCCATGTGCTCTTGAAACGCAGCGTTTCGAATAAATTGTTAATTTGTATCGCGCTGAGTTTATAGCGATATCTGTGGATTTGTCACATTGGTCAAAAAATTCCAGACCGATCATATAAATTAATTACAACTTATTCCAGTTTTTCACCTTTAAAGTAGCTTCCCTTGCTAGTAACGCGTCACTCCCAACGTTTCTGCCAGCCTTGGAACGTTTCTTTCGGAATGGTGAGTAACTCCTTCCTCGAATTTTTCTTGACCTCGTCAAATGCGTCGAAATTGCATCCTTTCAAGGTACAACTTGGGAAACAGAGAAAAGGTTTTTGCAGCCAAATCTGGAGAATAGGATGACTGGGGTACAACAGTCGTTTCGTTTCTACACAAAAAATTGCATACTAGAAGGGACAAGTGGATTGTTATTGTGCAACACTTAACCATGCTTTAACCATAACTAAGACTTCCTCCGACGTTCGATTTCTCTAAAATACCTCAGAACTGTTACCTACGCAAATTTCCTTGGTTACTATCTGACCACGTGAAACGAATTCGTGGTAGGTTATACCTTGCCAGTCAAAGAATATCATCAATTTCAGGTTGGCTCAACTCCTTCATTATTTCATTGGTGGAGACGGTCTTTACCCTACTCATTATAATGATTGAGTAGGTTTCAACGTTATAGCCGTAAACTTAGCTTTCATTTCCTGTTACGATTATTTTCGGGAAGCTTTCATCGACGCTGATGTGATTTAGCAGTTCTTAACATGTTAGCATGGTCTGCTTTTTGGTCCTCGATGAACACACGAGGCACAAATTTTGTGGCGATGCGATACATGTTGTTTTTCTGCAAAAATTGCTTGTGATCAAAAACTAATCCTTACATCTTTACCAATTTCTCTGATACTCAAAGGGCGGTTTTGGGTAACCAAATTACGAACTGCATTGATGTGAACGCCGTCTGTTGACGTGGAAGGTCGTCCACTGATCCCGTGATCTTCATCAATCGACATTATTCCTGCTTTGAAACGACTGTACCACTCAAAACTCTACATTTATCTTATGCATTAGTCTCCAAAAACTTGTTGAAGCATTTTTTACGTTTCAATTGTAGTTTTCAGGAGTTTGAAGTAAAATGTTCCCAAAACCCTTGATTGTCGCTTCCTACAACAATCGCAAGTCGGTCACCGACAGTCGCATGACTTCAGTGGCTGTTGCCCGCTTTGTAATAGGGCGTTGCAGGAAGAAGCGGTGTGTTATAAATGATTGCCACTAGTCAGCGTTGGTTTAAACGTTGCGTACTCAGTCCGGTCTTTTACTGATTACACCTTATAATTCGTACAATCAGTTGTCATCTTGTAGTTCTCACATCTAAAAGAATGCCTAGAAAATAACACCAAGATAAGAAAACGCTGTAAGTACAGCTTTCTCATGGTATTAGTGAAATCAATTCACGAAAAAGACATGTGAAGAGCCATAAAACGCTGACACACGGATATGTTTCTGCCTACCCGGCGTCATCAGCGTGGTTTCGAGCAGTTTTATGCTAAACACATGTAACTCTCTCGCTGCTTCTATCGCCATACTTAATCCTACGATACAAGTGAATATTCCTCTCGAGCAACACATAAGATTGCTAGTCCCGAAAGGGCAGTTCGTACCAAAGGGCACTGCACATGTGAATGACTTCTCAAGGCTTACCAAGACGTATTTAAAACATATCTAAAAGAATGCCTAAAAAATAACACCAAGATAAGAAAACGCTGATTGATTTCACTAATACCATGAGAAAACTGTACTGCCACTGGGAAACTAATATTAGCGCAAACAATAAGAAATAGTTCATGTAGCTCTGGCTAATGTGCTCGAAAACCTTTGGTTTTCGCATATCAATTGGGACCATAAAAATGAAGACAAATATTATTCAAGCCTACATGGTTTTTATTCCTCTGATTGCAGACGATAATAAGGTACGTAGAATGTGATCTAGTTAGTATAAATTGGGTCGCAATGAATGGGGCTAGTATTATTCAGTAATTAACCCAGATTTATAGCAGATAGTAGACTTATTTTGATTTGGCGTGAATCCTCCTTATACAATAACCCGATATAATCGCAGTGGTGTAATGGTGTGGGACGAGATAAGAACTGGAGGGTGCACCTATCTTTATTTTATTGAGCATTTAAGCAGAGTTTTCACTGATTAAAGAAATCTGGATGAAATACTGTAACCCATTGTTTTTTTGATATGCAGTAACAACGGCAGAACAACTATAGGCTTTGGGAAAGCGAAGTTATATATTCCGGCCAGGGAAGAATGCGATATAGTTCCCAAAGATATATCCCACATTCTAATCCAATCGATTTCGTGGAAGGAAAATTATTGCAATAAAACTAAAAATATTCTCTAAGTATTGAAACTAAGATACCTAAACAAAAAGTGCATGAAATCATTTTTTGTTAATTTATTATAATTTAAAGACATATTTGTCAATTAGCCTGAGCAGAGTATTACTATTATTGTTACATAACATTGAACGAAACATTGTATAACCATTATTTTATTTATTTATAAAAAGTATAAGACAAAAATACATTTTTTAAAGACGTTTTCATAGTGGACACTTGTACGGAAGATTATTTTTGCAGCAAAATTCTCTCCCAGCGGACATCTTAGAATTTATCCATTTTGTACTATGATTTTGGATGAACAGATATGCCCTTTCCTTGTAACAATCCCTATCAATCGTCGCGCAAATTATGTCGCTACTCTTCGGGAGATGTTTGATAATCTACAAAAATAAAGAAATATAACCATATTAATTATTTTCATGAGGCATCAGCTTTCTTTCACTTACCATATCTAAACATTTGCTGGTACACTGCTTAATTCCAATTGGGTTGTTAGGAAAAAATCCACCTACTTCTTGCGTTAGCGCTGGTAATCCTTTCGGTTGTTCTTTGGATCCTTTTTCAAATTGACCACTGAGGAAAATTCCGCAGCCACAGGGAACTGGAATTTCATTACTATCTATTGTTTTAATTTGAACTATTAAATATGTAAAAGTTGCAATAGCTAATAATAATTTAAAATCCATTTTTTGAATTAGCACTAAAGTAAGCTTATGAAAGTGCTAATCACAGAAGACTACTAAATATTGTATACACCAAAAATATTTTATAAACTTCCCGGTACATACACATATCCTAGATTGAATTATAACTGACGAAATTGAAACTTTGTTCAGCATGTTTAAGGAGGTCACTATGTTGCAATTAGTTTGAATTAATTCGATGCAATTACTTTAACATTCCTGTGATGTAGGTAAGTAAATAACGATAGCAAAACAATACATTTTTGTTTTGTCAATTAGTGCAAGCAGATAGTGCACCGCAACGTGGTGCCGCAGGCGCTGCTATACGACACACATTTTCTTTGGTATTCAATACTTTATATTATTAGATAGTAACCGTTACTTAATGAGCATTACGTTAGAAAAATACCTTCAATGTGTTTTGGAATAGGTACACAGTAACCCATCTAGGTATATTACGATCGTGATATGCAAGAGTCAATTAATTCCAAATAAGCGATACCTTAAAATGGTAAAGTAGAAAGAGAAAGAACGATTTAGATTTTCTCAGTCCATTGATGAATACGTCGGATGCAGTAATTTGTAATAAAACTTATAGGGTAACAATTTATATCCAACGAAGTCTATCAGCATAGATGTTACATAACCAGTTTGCGCTTGCATAAAATTGCGTGAACGTCAACAGCTGTTATTTCAATAACACCGTTTGGAGTGTGTACGTACCTAATGGTATCAGATGTTTATGATGTATCTTCGGAGGCTACATGAAACATCACCGTTCAACAAGACAATATATTGTTTCCGATTTGTTCTGGCTGGTATATCGTAAATCTTGTATACGATGGAGATGTAATCATTGTTCTAATAACTCCTTACTCTTGCCTATTGAATCGTCCCTGCTTTCTTTCCGTCGGTTCACTTTCTTTTCTTCATTTATTGTTGTACTGAAAAAAGAACGTTAATCAATATAATGGTTGAGTATCTGTACAGTTATTCTTGTATTTTGAATAGGTAAGCTACACCAAATTTTATTAAAAAAATATCGTACTCAACTGTGACAATTAAAAAAATATCAGAAGGATATTTTCTTTACTGATCAAATTTCGTAAAATTTAAGGTTCTGCGGAAACGAATTTTAAAGGAGTTAAAACTATTAAAATCTTCAACCTAATAAGTCGTAAGTAACATAGTTTGAAGGATTGTAGGAATGTAATTAAAATAATTATCTTGCGGCTTCAACATTTTGCAAACTTTTCTCATGGTTTTGTAATTCTAAAATGCTAAGTTCTTTCTGAAAGGTAATTGGGAGACAGGGCTGTACTAAGCCATTTGGGCGCCCATTTATAAGGATAATTTTTGCCCTCTGTACATATTTTGGTTAAATACTTTGTTTACACCGACTTTTATTTAAATACGTTCAAGAGACTTAACTCATGGTCATAAAATTTCGTATGATAGTAGAATTAGAGTATTTTTCGATTATTTTGAAGTAAACAAGTACAGTAATACCTCGATAATTCGAATTACCCAATAATTATTTTTATAATGGTTTTTATGCTTTATTTCTTCTTCTTCTAATGGTTTCTATCCGTTTCGGATGTTGGCTACCATGCTTGCTATTGTAACTTTGTTTGTTGTTGCTCGGAATAATTCAGTCGTATTCATACCGAACCAAGTTCTCAGATTTTTCAACCAAGAAATTCATCTTCTACCAATATCCCTCTTTCCCATTATTTTTCCCTGTAGAATATTCTCTAATAGGTGAAATCTGTCCTCATTTCTCATTATGTGTCGAATTATTGTAGTTTCCGAATTTTCGCGATTCACAGTTGTCGATTTTTTCTTTGCTACCGACCATTAATTTTGTCTTTTTGGTGTTTATGTCCAGACCATATAATTGGCTGTGATATGTTATTCTATCTGTAAGTTGTTGTAGTCAGCGAAAATAACTATAACGTATCGTCTGCAGAGCGGACATTATTCAATATCTCTCCATTCAGAACAATTCCAGATTCTGTGTGTTCTAAACCTTCCCTGAATATGTATTCTGGGCATATATTAAACAGTAATGGAGAGAAAATGCAACCTTGCCTTACACCTTGTAGTATATTTGTCTTCTGTTGTGTCATTCCCGACTCTCATCAAAACAGATTGATTTCAGTATAGGTCAATTATTACCCTGATGTCTTTTTGCATCTAGGCCCACCCTCTTGAGAATTTTTACCATTTCTTGGTATTTTACTCTATCAAATGCCTTCTCAGAGTCAACAAAACATGTAAACATACCACAGCTCATGTCTCTGCACCGCTGAAATAAGACCTGTATGCTGTATATGGCCTGTTTGGTATCCAGTGCATATCTGAATTCGAATTGCATAGATGCTATTTGTTCTTCACGTATTCTATAAATTTTCCTATGTATAACTTTGAGGAAAAGTTTTAGAAGGTAACTCATGAAACTCATGCTTTATTTCATTTGTAAACAACGTGCAATCGTTAAAGCACTTATTTTACAATTTATTAATACAAGCAAATACAAAACAATAATTTCTATATATTTTTAAAATAATTTGTAATTGTTTGTTGTTCAACTTTCCTCTGATTTAGAAAAAAGTTTTGTCCTTTAACCTTTGTAATGTGAGAATAACAACCATTGGAATATTGTTCTCATGTGCCCAAATGAAGCAGGTTTTGCAATATTGTTCTTTATCACTCTTTCCTCTTCCCTTTTGGCCTTTTCTGCTTCATCAGGTTCTTCGGTAGGTAGCAAATTCTTATCACCCTGTAGCCAGTTCAACAGTTCGCTTTCAGTAACATTTTCCTCGCCAACTGAATTTAATATGTTAGAAATCAGCGTTAGGTCGCTCTTTTTAAACGAAAGTTTTGTTTTAAACCTTCTAATGAAATTAAATAATCCGGTTCATACTCGTCAACACCTTTCTCTTCAAAAAAACTCTTGCTGAGGATTTTTGCGCCAACTTCTTTCAACTGTTTGGGATGTAAAACTACTCCATGCACGCGATGACAGAAAGAAAACGGCATCTTCCAAGCTAAATTCCTTAAGGTACTTCATCTGAAGGTAAATTTTACCGTAGTACCATAGGTAAGTTTACCGTCTTCACTAACGGGTTCTTTACCTGAATGTCCAGTACAATTGCCTGCTAGAAGTACAGCTTTTTCTGGCAATGTCGTAGTTTAAGATAATTTCTGACTTGCATGACAAAATGTTTAAACCAGTCACTGAAGCCATTTCGAGAAAGCCCGTAGTCGATTGGTAAATTTACATTCTTAAATGATCTTGGATTCTTTACCTTCCCAATGACCAAAAGTTAATCTTCCTTTAGAAGTCTTCCGTCCCGATGTTCCTTTTTCTAGATGATAGACGATCTAGGTAAATGAGCTACTGTCTTATCCGGTAGTAATCTCCAGCATAAAGCAGCCTCATCTGCATTATACACTTATGTACGTGCAAGACCGGAGCTTTTGATTGTTTTCTTTTAATGTTTTTTAAAAAGGCTGGACTACATTGTGAATGCTGGATATTTTTTTGCTATAAGGTTTCAGTTTACGAAAACCGAATCTGGTTTTTGAATTAGTCAACCGACCTCTGCTTGCAACAAAAATATATTATAGATATTTAACTGGAGCATGTCGAGATGGTTGAGTTCTAAACCAGGAATATAATCGAGTTTCCACTTCTGGATATTCGACACGTGTAAGTGTTTTTCTGTTGCCTGGCGCAGTATAGCAGTAGTTAACGAAACTGCACAGGTGTTGAAATAATTAACTGTTAATCGGAGTCACAACAATAAATGCACAACTAGTGAACTAACTCAACTAACCTCTTGCAGAAACTGTTGGCAGCGCACTTCGGAGAAGCATATCATGAACATTCAGATTATAAAATACATGTATTTTAAAAAACTATTCGAATTACCGAAGAATTCGATTTATTGCAGCGTCGAATTATTAAGGTACTACTGTAACACCTTCCAAGTTTGGCCGCTATCTTTTTTAAATAACTATGTGGGTTTCGTATTACATATTCGATAAGCTTATTATGTCTTCTTTATGATAACAGTAGATCTGTTTGGACCCATTTGCAATATATTCCTAGAAAGTACCTGTGAGGAGAAAAGAAAAACACTCGCTTCTAAAGAGTTACAATTTGTAAAATAGTTAAAGTAGAACTAGATAAATTTTCATAACATAGAAAATAAAATTTAAGCAATATTTTTTAATCTACAACTAGTACCCCAGAAAGTATTTGAAATAGCTGTTCATTCATTAGTAATCACGTAGAGACCGGATTATATGCAAAGTGCAAAAATTTAATTCAATTTATTTATTATATTTTACGTCTATTTGTAGATGTCTTACACTGATTAAAGTTAGTTAACGCTAATTAACTTAATCAGTGTAATATATCTACATATAGACGTCAAATATAATAAATAAATTGAATTAAATTTTTGCACTTTGCATATAATCCGGTCTCTAGTAAATCAGCAATACATTCTTGGCTCAAATATTTTGGAGAAGTTATTCAAATAATCGACATGCACTTGTTACATTTCGGATCGTATTCGATTTTCCAGATTTGTAAATCAATTTTCAGTCACTGCCAGTTACAAACGAATTTTTGAATATCTCCCTAATTTGCAAATTCGTGGACATTGAACATACAAGTCGTTAAATAAAATTACAAACTTCAGCGAACGATTTTGCATGATATTTATTACAATTAGGTCTGTTGTTTTTGTTTTAGATATCAATTTGTATGGCAAACTATATCGAAATCATTTAAGAATACTTACGGAAACCCAAGCAAATTTACTGCTGTCGTAAAGAGGATGTCAAAATACTACTAAATATGTAATGCCAAACCCACATTGATATTTTAAAAAAATCAAGATGCCGACTGGATTCAGAAGGCATCCATTAAAGTAGAAAGTATTTATTTACTTCAAGCTAATCTAAAAGTATTTTAATTCTGTTGTAGGTAGGGTATTTTGACACTATCTGTTGAGTCGCGAACACCACAGCAAATATTTCTGGACTTTTTGCTAATCGTGTATATCCAAGAAATAAACTTTTTTTTAATTACAATTAGTAAACGTGTGATAGGGCCTTCAAAATGTCAAAAAGATTGTTTATTGATTTTTAAACCACATGTGTGGCTGACTGCCCAATGCTACAACATTCAAAAGGTAAGCATTTAAATACCTAAACCGCACACAAATCCATACTTCATAAAACAATGCAAAATGAATGTTCAGTACATACTTTGATAAGTTTTTTGTGCGATAAAGAAAACAATACAATCAAAAGGGTTTGTTAAAATGTTGTAATCTTCTTTTGAGTTCTTTTGATATCGGTTTATAATCGAATTGTCTTCTTTTTCTTTGGCAAGAAATGTGGATAGATGTTGTCTTATTGATAAAAAGTAATTATATTTTCATCGAACTGGTAATTTTAATCTCGGTGACTAAAGGAATTTTTAAGGTTTCTGTGGTTGACGGATACCAAATAAGCGATGATGTACTTACAGCAGCGCTGCCTCGGGGAGCCTTCGCACTTTCCAAATTTTTATTTAGTCCCAAATTTGACCATGATAATCTATATGGAGTTTGGTATTCTTTTCATTTCAATCAAAAATGTGCTCGTGTTCCACATTTGATGGTTTCTCGCATGCACTGCATCCATTTCCCTTAAATTTGCATGCATTTTATTTGTACATACATATATATGCATGCGTATAACATTGACGAGGATTATTTGTTTAAATAATACGAGATGTGTTGTATATCACATAGAAGCAAATAGAAACGGGACGAATTGAAAAACTTGTACTAATGCCTATGTAGATGGCCCGATTATTTTTAAATTGCTTAACCATCGTCTCGCCACCTTGATCGCGCTCTATGCGAGAAATATCTCCAGATAGAATCACACGAACACATAGCAAGCGGTATAAAGGAGATCAAACTTGCTTTAGCATAATGTCAAGATCAAAATGGTGGTAGAGCGCGACGAACAGAGAGGGGAACGACAACGAATAAAAACTCTCCATATTGTCCCTATTATTTCTATCGCTACTCATACACCTGACGCTCGGAAACTACTAGCGAAGTGAATAATATTCTAAAGGCAACCTGTTGTAGCCATGTGACCTTGCCTTTCGGCTTCGAGCTACTATAGTTGCATAATTTTCCTCTTTCTGGTCCCCTACTTCAGCTCCTATGACCGTATCGATATAGATATCCAATGTAAAAGTAGATTACGGCAAGCATCTACACGAACTGCAGATATTTACGATTTTCAAGCAAAACAAATAAGAAAATATAGTCGAAATGAATGAAGCAAATAACTGTTATAGAGGCATAATTAAAAAAATGGGAATTATATGTAATTTGATATTATTAAAGCGACTGGAGATCTTAATGAAGCGACAATCTTTGCAATGTATGGACGGAAGCAACTAATCTACTATTAAGTTGGACAAGTGGTATAGTTTACGTTAAACTTTCTTTGTCGATTATACTAAATTTGCCAAAATTTGTTGTCGCAAAGAATTTATTTTATCATGCAATAAGGATAATAATATCCATAGAAACAATTGACATTAGTGTACCAAAGCATTTATTTTAATGCGTGACATACAAAATGTTTAAGTGTCCAATTTAGCAATACTAGTTTAGAATAACGCGTGATTAATAAGAAATTATGCTTATAGTGTAACAAATCTACAAAACTAACAAAATTAGAGATCAGAAATAAAAATTTTAACGTAATAGATTTTGAAAAATTCCTTTATTTTGAGTGATGCATCATCCTAATCGATTGTGAAAACCACTGACAGCATTTACGAGGGCGACCTGAAATGTTTCCGGAATCGACAAGAAATGATTCTTTATTTTCATTTTTCGATGTAGTCTCCTCGAAGATCAATATACTTTTTGAAACGATGCTCCAGTCTCGTCAAGCCATCGGAAAAGTAGGATGTTCCAAGGTCTACAAAATAGCCATCTGTAGCGGCGATGGCCTCATTGGAGGTAATTCTCTTTTCTCCCAGCGATTTTTTCAGGTTTGGGAATAGAAAAAAGTCGATGGGGGCTAGGTCTGGTAAATATGGAGGATGACAGACTAATTCGTAGCGCAATTCATTCAATTTGGAAACGACGATGCGGGATGAATGAGCCGGTGTATTGTTGTGATGGAAAAGCACATCTTTCCGCTGCAAACGAGGCCGTTTTTCCTTTAATACTGCATCGAATCTGGTCAATAAATCGCTGTAGTATTGCCCTGTGATCGTCCTTCCCTTCTGCAAGTAGTCGATGAGAATCACACCTTGGGAATCCCAGAAAATGGTCGGCATGAACTTTCCGACCGATGGAACTGTCTCTGCCTTCTTCGGAGGCGATTTGCCCGGAGAAGTCCACTGCTTCGACTGTTTCTTGTGGATCCAAGTCTCATCCATGGTTACGAAACGCGTGAAGAAATCCCTTCAATTGCGTTGGATCCTGGCCAGACACTCCTCCGAAACGGTCACTCAATTTTGTTTTTGCTCCGGTGTGAGCAAACGTGGTACCCATCGTGCCGAAATCTTTTTCGTACCCAAAATTTCGTGTAGGATATGGTCAACGCGTTCTTCTGAGAGGCCTGTCATGAATCTTATCGACCATTTAATCGTTGGTAGCGGTTCTTGGGGGCCGCTGCGTGGTTCGTCACTTGTGCTTGTGCGGCCACGTATGAACTCGCTCACCCAGAAGTCGTAGTCAAAAATGATGGAGTACTTCCGCCATGAACCTCTAGCAAAATATTTCGAATTTCCGTGCCCGTTTTTCCAACCATCCAGAAGTGTTTTATCACTGCACGGAATTCGATTTTACCCATTTTTGCAAAACCGCCTGACTTGTTACATAAAACTCTTAAGCAACAACTATTGATAGTAGACATCTGAGATGTTGACAATTGCCATAAAAAAGGTTGCCGTTGCCGACCAATGAATCCACTTCATTGCACCGCTCTAAAGCACCATACGTTTGATTTTAGGTAACCCTAAAGAATGTAGTCGTTAAGTGCTAGATGAAAAGATCATGGGGGCTACGGATTCTCATACATATTACGGCCTATGACTCGATGGTGAAACACACGATTCAGAAACATTCTGGCGTTTTGGTTAGTATGAAGTGCTGCGCCATCCATATGTTACCAGACTTCGTCTAGACTAATGTTCATTTCGTTTAGGGTTGATATTATCCTTTCTTAAAGCAGTACCGTATGTATTGTATATGAATATGTAGTTTTATTTGTCTCGTAAGATTTCTATTGATAAAGAATAGGCTCACAATCCAATTATTAATCAATCTAGTCCAAACGTTCAATGTCTCAGCTCAGGCCGCTGCGTTCTAGTGTTATGGAAAGGGTATAAATTCTGCCTGGTCCAGTATTAATAGTTTAGTAAATAACTTTTCTGTGAATGAAAAAACTTGCTTCATCTGTGAATAATATTTTTTCGAGGATAGTATCGTCTTGATGAATGTTTTCCATCGTTACTTCGCAAAAAATGTTTCTTTGTACATCATTATCACCATATTTTTTTAAGAAATTTATGTACTGAGTTTTTACTCAACTATTTCAGCAAGTTTTCTTGAGCTAAAGGCACTTTTCCCCTTTTTCAGGTCAACAATTGCTCTCTTCGTAGCTTCTTTGACAACCTACGGTGATCCGTTTTTCTTTTCGCTTTTGGGAACGCAACCTATGGTATCAAAGACTACTAATTAGCAAGACGACGGTTGGCAAAATATCTAAAGATTTTTATGAAGGACGATCGCAAATATGGTCAACAGCATTGCAATAAATGACAACAAGATTTTAGAATTGTAACTGTGACTTCAGGAAAACCCAATAAAGTTTGCTATTCAACAAGTGACGATTGAATACTTCTCGAACAGTTGCATGTATTTTGTGAAAACATAAATACTACACATACAACGTGCATAGCTTATATTTTGTGAAAAAAATACCCGTAAAATTGAAAGGAATCCCCATTTTCAATTACCTTTTCTGATGTAGCTATCTTCTATTTAAATGGTACCGTCAACAGACATAACTGTAGATACTCGGCTGAGCATAATCTACACCGAAGTGCTGAAACTCACTCCCAGTATCCACAAAACATTAATGTATGAGGTGGGGGATCATTCTTCAATGAATATACACTCATTGGCCAAAAATACTTAGACTTGTTCCGACAAAATATTATTTGCGTAATTCAAGATTTACTTCCGAATGATTGTAATTTTCAACAACACGGTGCTCCGTCACATTCATGTAATGCGAGAATATTTAAATATCACTTTTCCTCAAAAAATAGATAGAGAGGGGAGGGTTTATTGGATAGCTAGATTACATGATTTATGCTCAATGGATTTTTTCTTATGGGTGTATTTGAAATATCGTTTTTATGTAAATTGACCAACAAATCTAGAAGATTTGGAAAATCGAATACGATATGACATGCAAGATTTAAACAACATTAAAACATTGTTTAAATATTACTTTTTGTCTTAAAACTTTATGTAGTTTCATTTTTAACGTATTTGCAAATTATAAACTTTTCTTCCCAAAGGTCAATTTCTTTTTTAAAGCTTTGTAAATAAATCCAAACATTTTACTATTGTTGTAAAGAGGATAAAATAAGTTCATCCAATATGTAACCTAAAACTAAGGTGTCATACAAAAAAAACTCATCGAACTCGGAAGGTATTTATTAAAGCTTATTTAGTTTAATATAATCGAGAAATATTCCAATTTTTTCTATATGACGGTCTAAAACCGTTATGGTTATATCCCTTGGGGGCTATAGCATCTCCTCCAGGCGCTACATATTCAAACCCTGTGTAAACAAGTATCTAGTACGTTTTACGCTTTAATTTAGAATGGCCATAAATTATAAATATTGCTACAACAGATTGCTCAGTAATTTATTGATGCACAAAGATTGCTCAGAATTTATTGATGCACATTTCTTATAGGAGAAAGCGAATTATATTTCCGTATTTTTGATTGTTGGGAAATTGCAATTTCTTCGATATTTACACTTTCGAAATTGTTTATTTTGTATTTGAACATAAAAGGGAAATTACCTAATGACATTTTTTGTAATTATCCTATAAGAAATACGCATAAAACGGTTAACTATTGAAAAAGTTTGTACTTAATAAGATACAAATTATTTTACAAGCAATTATTAGACTTTCTAAAGAACACAAACGAAAGTTTAAATTAAGCGGCAAAGATTTTCTATTTATTATTAATTGTTAATTAAGAGTTTGGATGACTATTGAAAAAAATGATAAAACTCTGTTTAATAATTGCATTTTATTCTGAATTAAATTGGATATAAGAATATGAATTTAGTTAGGATATTTGAAAATATTCAATTAGTTTTGGTGTTTACTAGTTATTTCGGTCAATACTTTCTGAAATAAAAGAAATATTAAATAAAGCACTCAACGGACACTATTAATTGTTAGTGTTAGGTAATTTTCTCTAAGTAAAAAATATAACGCACCATTGTTCAATAACTATACCCATTTGATATTACTTTTTAAACTTATCGGCACTCACACTTTTTGTACTAGGATACTACGCTATTTAACGGATGGCAAGAATGATTGCACTTATTAAAAATTGAAAGGAATACGAACAGCGCGTGTTTCTTATTGTAAATTATTTTTAATTTGGTGAAAGTTATACAAAATTTGCAAGAAAATTCTGCATACAATATACATAAAATACTAATATTGCTGTAAACGTATTGCAAATCCAAAAACATCAATTAGTTGTCGGGGTCAATGCTTACAAGATATAGGTATGTAAGTAGCGGGCTGTGAATTACGTTGTTGACTTGAAAATTGGGTCGTACAATAAAAAATGGACAATGATTTTTTCAACAAAATTATCTTTAGCGACGAGACACGTTTTCAATTGGGTGGATGTGAAATCAAACAAAATTATCGAATTTGGGATGAATATTCACGAGAAATTCATTCAATCACAAAGCGTAACAATATGGCGTTGTTTCTGGGTTAGTGGAATAATAAGGCCGTATTTCTTAAAAATCAAGATGGCATTGCTGTTACTGTTACTGGAACTTGATACCCAAACTTGATTACATTTTGTTTGACACATTGGAAAGTACGGGAGTTGGGAACATATGGTTTTAGAATTACAGTGTCTAGAAACTATAAACGTTTTACGCCAACAATTTGATAATTGAATAATTTTCCGAAGGGAAAATATTAATTTTCCGGTTAGATCATGAGACTTAATGCCCATGGATTTTTCTCTTTGGGATTATTTAATGCAAAAAGTTTACGTTAAGAATCTACAAATAATTCACAATCTTAAGAAGAACATTATTACCATTAACAATGTTCTTTTCGAGAAGACCATCCTTCGTGAAATGAGCTGCAATTATGCCAAAAGGTTAGTTAATGAAGGTTTTGGTAAGTAAATGGAGGCCTGCCGTATAACAGTAGAAGGTCACTTGCAAGATACTAGTTTTCCTTACTAAACTACAACTTTTGCGCTAATATTTGACATGAGAGCATTGTTACATTCTAAATAATTTGCGCATTCTATTTAAATTTAAAAAGTAATCTAAAATCGGAACACTTTTTACTATTGTTTTATTCACATTTGCGAGGTAAAAAGGATCAAAAGACTATAAATTAGTTTACGATGGTTTTAAACTGTAATTATCCAAAGCTTTGTGTAATAACTTACTTGAATTTTTGCCCTTGCCATTGATTCCTTTTACCGTGTTTATAAATAATACAATTATTTATTTGTATTTCACGCAATCAAATACGATCTTTTATTTTCAATAATGGCCCAATAATAATTTAATTTCTTTTGTCATTTACTTATTGTATCTATGAAAACAGAAACATGGGAGTACACAATTGAAATAGGAAACTATACCTTTGAAGTGGTGAATACACTTAAATACCTAGAGGTAACTATTACTAGCGATGGCAGCAGGCATGCAGAGATAAGGGAAGAATAATGAATATAAACAAAACCTACCAGGCAAATAGACGACTTTTAAAAGTAAAATGTTAGGAAAAAATAAAAATGAGAATTTATAAAATAATAATACAACCAACAATCTTCTATCCGGCAGAAACAATGACAATGACAAAGAAGCAAGAGGAAGATCTGAGAATACAGGAACGTAGAATACTAAGAACAACTGAGTTATGGACTGAGGTATGGACGTGGTCAGAAGAATAAAGCAGAAGAGAGCAAGATGGTTGGGACATGTGCGGAGAGCTGGAAACAAAACTACAATCTGCAATATCCTGCAGTAACAACCGGAAGGAAGGTAAAAGACGAGGGCGACCCAGAACTACTTGGCTGCACGAGGTGGAAGCGAACTTTGGTAAAGCTGGCGTCTACAGATGGCAGGAGAAGACCAAAGACAGAAACAAATAGAAAGACATGCGAGAAAATATAAACCGAAGGGGAATGGAGATCGATCTACACCGCAGATTATTTTTTAATCTAGAAAGCATTATAAACGGCGATACCCCACTGAGGTGACTGGCCATTATATATTATACATCGAATTTTTGCCAAAATTACAGTGAAAATATAAAATTATTAAACGTTTTGTTGGATAGCATTGTTAATAATTTCAATAGTTTTCTTTTTTAAGAACTCAAACAGTATTCTTATCGTGACAGATATAGTCTAATTTGTAAGTTCAAGAAGAATCATTCCCTATATTGTTATATTTCTAGTATAAAACTGAACTTTTATATTCTATTTTGCGTTATGTACATACATAAGTAAAGGCTATTTTTCAAGTTCCATTAAATCTTTTTCCAGAGATTCGAGCGGTTCAGATTTTTACTGAAAGGATGTCCGGTACAAGTATTCTTCACGATTCCATGTCGGTTCCTAAATATTGTCTTACTCTTATATCGTCTTCTACCTCGTGAATAAAATATCTATGAACGAAGTGCAACCACGCCCATACATTCATATAACTAAAGCTAATGATTTCCGCTAAGGCTCGTCTCCATCACGCTCTAAAACATCGAAACATTGATCACGCCGTCTTTATTCCGAGTTGTTACACTTGTTGATTTCTAAATCACGTTGCTCGCGTACTATTTTCATCCTACATATACATATGTGCCCTGAAGATCTGTATGCATGCGCATGTGTGCGTCAAGTAGATGTTAGGCATTCGTATACAGGTAACATATGTACTTGGTGTGATTCCGTCTATTAAATCTTGAATGGAACGAATTTAAAAATTCCATAAATTAGAAGAATGAATGAATAGTGGGGGGCCGGAACACATTCGGAATATTTTCTTTAACTTTTATATGTATGTATGTATTATTTGCTGCTGGAGCTGAAGGCAGAATTTGTTGATGCAGCATGTTGCATGTTTTAATTTTAACAATGAAATACATTAGTGTTTAAAGCTTTAAAGTCACTTCTAGTATATTAGCTAAAGCAGTTCGAACATAATATTCTATGTTGAAGCGTTTCTGATCAGTATGTTGATCAGTTAATACAATAGATCAAAGGTTCCCTACGTGTCGTAGCGCCCCGGGACACTGTAGAGAGTAAACGGAGTAGGAGTAAGTAAGGCGAGGATTGATAAAGTTTGGGAACCTTCGCAATAGGTCAAACGTGGACTGATCGATTATTGTCTTGTTTTTGATTATTCTTCTATAGGCGTACAAATATAAAGAGAAAATCTGTGCCCCTGGAACAAGTGTTAGGGAAAATCTTGAGTTGTAGCAAACAAAAAGAACTTTTCTATTCTTTCACCAACATTTCGCATCCAACTTAGTATGTCCTTGGGGTTACCGCAAGACACAGTAACGTTGTAATTTTTTTTCAAAGGTACAGCTACAGAAGCAAAAGCAAATGTTGGGAGAAGTAAGTGCAATCATCGATGTTTGTTTAGTAATTAATATGATAGTAAGTGTGATGACAGCGGATAATTTATCATAGGACATAGGGTTCAACTATGACGAATTAATCTTTAGCATTACAAAGGTTTTCAATTGTTCTTGAATTCACAGATAGCATATACTTCCGGAGTTATCATAGAGAAATGAAAAATTTCAAATTCAATTTCCATAATCTTCTTTATCGTATTTGTTAAGATAAGTTTTAAGTTTTTTCTGAGGTATTTTGGTTATTCCTTTAACGAGTTTTAATGTCTAATTCAATTTTCCTTGTGGAAAGCAATTGGAATAGTCGATTCAACAACAAAAGAAATTGAAAAAGATATTTTACGAAATTGAATCTAGATTGATTTTAAGAAGCAGATAGGCAGTTGAATATCAAAGAAAAGAAAACAGATATAAACATTAAACCAAATGTTTCACGGCCAGTAATAAAATTAGTAGGTAATTGGGAGCAGATGTTAATGGCAGGTGAATGTCTAATAAAATAACGCTTACTACAGCTTAAAACTACTTAGTAGCTAGTGAGTATGCCAACAGAAGTAGTAGCTAAAATGTGGTCCGGAATCACATTTTTGTGAAAGAGATATATACATTATATACGCCAAAATATAAGAAGAGATTGTTTTAGAAACAGTACAAAACCAATGAACATAACTCTATTTCAAAATGTGCACTACAGGTTTTAGAAATTTTCGGTACCAGACCATAAAGGCAAAGTCTATTCAGAAACAGTCGAAAGAAAAAGTTAGTAGTAATTATAGTCGAATGGTGTTGTCATAATATCATTGCTTTGCAAGTATATTTTAAAACTTTTATATTAGCTTCTTATTAAAAAAAAAATAGTGCCACAGTTAAAAAAAAAATTTGATCAATGAAAAGTATTTTGGTTTCCTGCGACCAGATTACTTGATGATTTGCTATTAATTGGTGCGATCAACTTTTAGTTTTACACAAGTTTAACTTGATAAGTTATTATCTTAACAATCGATTCTTCAATTCCTCTAAGTCTTCTAAGTCTCTATTTGTCTTAGACTTATCTTACTTGAAGATAGCTTAAAAACACAGTTTATGTGAAAATGTTGGAGACCATGAATTACTTCATACACTTCTCAGCATTACCTGTCACATTACATAACGCAAATATGACTCCACTGCGTAGGTTATAGTTGTGTTAGGAATTTTACAATTGATTGACAATTATTTACTTTGATACTTATATTTCGTATATTTTTTTATATTTAATTGTTCGTTTTTGACAATTAATCTACATCAGATTTGTTAATTTTCTTTGTTGTTTTTAGAGATAAATACAATACCACCATAAAGCTCATCTGGTGCTCTATAAAACAAATGGAAGAGATGTTGAAAATCTAGCAAAAGAGTTGAAAGAAAAAAAATAAGAAAAGGTATTCAAATTGCAGTTCAAAAGAAAAACAGCTAATAATCCTGCACCTCGTATAGCAGGTGTGATACAATAATTTAAAAATTATGGAGGTAACTTACATCAAACTAAAAGCTCTCGATATATCTTCCATTGTTTTGTCATGGTTCTTATTATTGAACAAGAGGACATCTCACGTTTTTAGAGTGAAATATGGAGATACATAAATATTCCACGTTCCGTCTCTTTGTTAAGAAAAATTAAAAACACTTAAGAACACGTTTTGATCACTAGAATAGATGACTATGTTGTTACAAAGCTAGAAGTGCGTCGCTCTGCCGCAATTTTTTGAATATAAAAGCTATACTTTAGGACAATTATTATTTTCCCTTGTTCGGCCTTATTTTGGTGTTCACACATTCAGGAAAAGCTTTCAACAGTTTGCTCAAGATTACTAAAGCTTCTGACTGATTTTTGTTGATATTACTTTTTTTACCCTTTGCCACACAAGATGGTTAAATCTGATATAAAGGAAACATCTTCTCTACTCAGACGAATACCTCGAAATTATGCGCTTTTCTGTTACTTTAGATACTCAAATAACATTCAATAAGTTCTATACTTGGGTTGCGTCAAAGGAAAAAATACAAACCTGTAGCAGGTTTAAAAACAGGCTGAGTCTTTATGCTTCTTATGTATATTAACACCGACAAAACTTAATGTGTGCTAAGTCGACATATGATAAGCAAATAACAATTTCCTAAAAGACATACTACAATTACAATTTTTGAATGCCAATACGTAAAAAGTTGTTCCTTTATTTTCTTTCAAACATGCAAATACTCGGATTATATTATTGGAATCTTCATTAATTTATCAGGATGATAATAATGGATACTTCCAGGGTACTTGTATGTTTGAAAAAAAATAGAGGAGCTGGTCTTTAAATATTAACAAAATGACATTTAAAAGCTATAGCTTTAGTATGTTTTAATTAAGTTAGTGGCCAAATCAATATTATTATTGAAGAGCAAATTTTCCATAATTTGTAGTAACTAGATACGGAATTTCTTGAAACCGTATTCTTTCTTTGCAATATTTTGAATACACTTGGATTTTAGTTTTACTTGCTGAACAGTAAGTATAACTGGATTGAAAATGTTATCATTTAATAATAGTAACATCGATAATAATATTTGAAGAAGCTCATATAATCGGTAGAATAAATAATGAAAATTAGCAAAGAATAAATAAAAGTAAGATAATTTAACAAGAGGTATAATCGATAGTAATTTGAAAACATGTTTCAATTCCAGTGAAGTGAATTATTGTACGTGCACGATGAACACTAGTCATTTAAATCTTTTGCGCCAGCAGGAGCGTTTTTTTCACGCTTGATGCGCCCGCGATCGAGGAGATCCTGATCCGAATCGTTCCCACTTCTGTGAAAGCCAATAAATAATAGACGAACGAACGGAGAAGGATGCAGTACAAGCAATTAATGTTTTGCTGCTTAGCTCATTGTATAGTTGAATAAGTATAGGAAATAGTTAATTGGAAACGACATTTTTCCTACTACTTGTGCATCCTGGGTCGTTTCATGTAGATGAGAAAAAAATTGATATTGATTATGTGCTTTGTTTATCTTCGTCAATTTATCTCCTTGTAATTCTAGTAATTTGAAATTTTGTCAAACCTTGAGCATATATATACATGTATAATACCAACTATATAGAACTTAAAGTATACATTTATGCCTTATTATAAGATGTGGCACCGTTAGATGCTATTACTTCTTGCAACAAGCGTGGATTTAAAGTAGTAGAGAGTCGTAATTTAGGGTAATTATCCTTTTCCCTCTATTGTACCTTAGCCTTAAGCTTGGTTAACTCAAGTTAATTGCAAACATATTATCGACAGACTATAATATTCCTTTGTTTGGAATGGTTTATTTTCGAATTAATAAAGTATTTTAATTCTGGTAGTGAATAATAAAGAAAGTATATTTTATAGTTTATTATTAAGTAGGTGCATTCTTTTTTTCTATAATTTTAACAAAAATTATATACCGTCTTCAGTTTTAACAGAACTCTGAATTGTGTAGTCCTTTTGGGGTATATTTAATTCTAGAAATGTGACCTGTTGTTGTTACCGTTTATTCTCACGAACCCAAAAGCTTGAAATGAGTGTAACACTTAAGCACACATTGAATAATAGAATAATGTCTGAAATAAAATCTTGTAATTCTTTATTTCAAACAGTTCTACCCATTGTCATCTAAGATACAAAAGCATTTATTTTCTGAGATTTCGTGGAGGTGTTTATTAACAAAACTTTGTTGTTATGGATGTCATTTTGATTTCATATGAATTTTATTACATAAGGTAAACAGCCCAACGAGGCCACAAGCCATGTGTTGTAACCACAGGAACCTCAAAGTATTTCATGGCTTTGTTTTTCCAGTAACGCAGTGAAGAGTGAAGGAGTAAACCGGCGAGTTATTAGGCATGTTGTAACAATGTTTTTGTAGTTCAAATTTATTGTTTTGTATTTTCGAGGTGATTCCAAACAGAATTTTGCCTTTCAAATCTTCGCTTTTGAGTTTTTGTTTCTGTTGGTTTTATTTGAAATTATAGTCTGTATATGCTTCAAAAACAAATTAAGACACTTGACCTGTACTAGCATAATGGGAATTGAGCTAAAGCTGCTATTTGATGATTATTTTCCAGAAAGAAATCTACGAAACAAATAAAGGGTTTTTCATTATGGGCGACGAATTGTAAACTGAAATTTCTTTCAAGTGATAGTCTTGGTGAATTTCTTTTTTGCATTTCTTCCTTTTGCCCACCATTCTACTGTGTTCTATAAACATAGGGGTTCACTCACAGCTACTTCACTTGCATTAACTCCAATTTCTGCTTGTTACAATAGCCCAAACCGAAGAACAATCGAATACCTCGCGTAAGAATTTAGGCCAAGATATTCATTTCATAACGTACCCGTGTTAGTAAAACAAAGAAGTGTAAGTGTCGAGCAAGAATAATATTGCGGTTATACGTCAGAGTGATCGTGAAGATCCAAATGTTTCAATTCCTTGACGATCTTAAACCAAACGGTAGTTTGTTGATACTACAATATACACACCCAAATTCCCAATTAATCCAAATATGTTCGCAGCTGTTGCTGTTGCAGCTTTAAGTCGCGTTGACCTGGTAGAAACTGTGCGGTCTATGATTAAATTATCTGAAGACTTAACAGTGTTTGGCAGAAGTGTTTTTAGAATTCTTAAATAGTTAAATTAATGAGTTAATGTCTAGAGATTTGTGATATCTTAGGCCAATAAATTTTGATCCAAATTTATTGCACAAAATCATTTTAAGAAGGGAGTCAATCCTCAAAGCAATTACTATTGAAGCGATTCAAGTACTCATTTACTGCGAACGGTTCACATTTACTGTTTTCAAAACATGAAATATGATTATTAAAAATGAAGTTGCCTTTTTGATAATTTCCTCGATAGTTAGATTGAGCGAAGAATTCTTATCACATAGCAACCCAGATCTTCAGAGTGGTTGCAAGGACTGTGTGGTAAAATTGTGGTATAATCGATGTATAATCGATTAACAGTCCATGTGTTCTTGAAATGCTGCGTTTCGAATAATTACTAATTTGTTGAATGAAGTTTACTGCGATACCTGTGAAGCAGATCTTCAGATTTAAATGCGCAAAAAGTTACCAATTAAGTTAATATATGCAATTTTCGTTAGCTCTAAATGTCAAATTTCAATTTGCTTGGTGTTTTCAACGTCTAAATTAGTTAGTTTGTGAAATTAAACGTGCTATTAGAAGTCATTGGTTTCTACGATTTCCGTTGCATAAGTGGCAATACACTTGTCTAGCGAACAGGAGCTGTGGGTTGGGATTCTACTGAATGCCGGGAAATTTTTAATTTCACGAAGTAATTAATTTAGACGTTGGAGAAATCAAAGAAATTTTACAGTTGCCAATTACATTAAAGGGTTTACAAGAACAAATCACCTAGGATTCTAAAGAAACAATCAAAAACATTTTTAAAGTTTGTTTAGGTCCTTTCATGGAAGTTAATGCTGCTAATTTTGTTCCTTTAGTTCTACGCCACTAATTGGTCGGGAACAGATTTAAATAAAAACTACGGTGGAATGGAATTCTAGTGACACGTTCTTTTTTAAAAAGCGTGCCTTATATTGGGTATGATATGTTTATGTTCGTTGAAATGTAGATAACTTACAGGATGAAACGTTTGAAGATTGTGGTCTTCAGTAAGATTTTGTAGAAACCATATGCGATATCCACCATACATATGAAAATGATTGAGTTAAATATGAAAACGATAAAAAAGTACATTCTGTAACTACATTTTATATTAACTATTTTCTATCTAATTTATTTGTTTCTTCATTTACTTTTTTATAGTCACTTATTAAAATGTACGCGTTTTGGGTTAATTATCCTCGCGCCGACTTCAGGTATGTCTTGCAATTTACTAATTTGAGGGATACCGCTTATTTTATAAGTTTGCTTCCACCTTATGTCCCAAATGGTGGCGACAGGTCTGGCAAATAGGGCAACTAGACTATTCTTGCCAATATTCCCTTTTATTGCTTTCTTATTAAGAAGCCTCTATATGATCTCGAAACGTCTTATGCATCACTATCCTCCTGGAAAACAAATTCATTTCCACAGAAATGAATATCTATGGCACTGCATAATCATGTAAGCAATGTGTTCGAGTTCATTTTGTAGTATAGAATATCACTGAAGTTTAACACTAAAAATGTTTAGAGGTTTTTGCACTACAATACATTTAAATGAGAACAGTACCCTTTAATAACATTGTAAACGTACGCTCAATACAGTTAGGTCTGAGGTAGGTGAGGGTGGTGTCCAAAAGCGTTTTGACAATTTCTGACTGAAATTTTATTGGTGGCTATTGGCTGGTTCCAGTGTGATATTTGGCAATCATAACCAAAATCCAACACAACATATACCGCACTTTCTTCTATATGAAGGTAATTTATAATACATTTGATCATTTAGAGGATTTAAAATAAAATTGATTGACGTATTCATGTTAATTTGTAACCATTATTTTACTGCGGGTTACATCGTAATTCTATTACTTTTTCAGGATGTTAATATAGTGTTTTTTAATTACCATATAAGATTCATATTACAGACTTGTAAGCATATATTACTATTGTATACAGTCAGCAACAAAATTAATAGCAAATGTCCTAAAAATATTTACGTTTTAGTTGCTTACTTTATTTACAAAGTAAACTGTTAAATCTATATTCCTGGACCTTGCTTTTTCCTTACTTAATTTCCTATATACTACATAATATAACGCAATTCAATCTATTAGTGTAGTTATAGTGAATTGGCACTAGTTAGTGTATTTTCACTCTAGTGATTAACACTATTGACGTTATCACTACGCTACGCAAGTAACACCACCTAAACTGGTGTCCTTAGCTATTCATTTTCACTAAATGTTCTAACTCACTCTAGAATATTAACACGTCTAATGTTTTTAAAGAAATACTACCTTCCTTCTAGTAAAGTACGTATTGTTAGACATTCAGCAATGGATCACTCTTGTGTTTTCGGTATATTAATCTTTCATGTTGTAATTTTATATAAAAAAATACTAAAGATTACTATTTAGAATTTTACGACATCCTGCTGAGTGCATGTCATAAATCTAAAAACATGCGATGAGTGATGATGGTACTAAAAATTCCCCGAATTGCGTTTAAGAATTTTATTACTTATTTTACTTAATCGTAATTTTCCATCATTTGTAACAATATGCATAAATTCCTGTAAAATGATCTAAATTGTATGAAACGCTTTAAATAATACATCATCGTGTGCATTATAGACTTTGTCGCATATATTTTATTTTGTAAATAGCATTTGCTTCTTTTAGTTCCTACTATCCGTTTCCATATTTATGGCGGGTACTGTATGTGTGTGTTTAATTTAACCGTCATTCAAAATCCAAGAGTTGCAATTCTACAAAACCTGCGTACAATCCCCTGTGATAGGTGTTACGTGTAATATTTAACAGAACTTCTTTCAGTAATAAAACATCTCACTTTTAGGAAATATTCTTCTAATGCTCCGCCGAATAATTTTAATACCCACTACTTAACGGTTTTTTCCTGATTCTCACGCATTATCCGCTAGCACAAATAAATAAATGAATGGATCTAAGATACCAAACGTATGTTTACATTATAAGATGTAATAAATAAAAATCCATCCAATCTGTATGTAGTATTTATTATTATGTTCATGCAAGTGTGTATATTTTCAGTGTTATTTGAAATATAAATGTGGGTGGTGGGGACCGCTCCTATTCCACGAGTTACGTCATCAATATACCCAGCTCGACCCTCATGGCTTGGTTAGATAGCGGCGCAAGCCGTTCCAGATTTTTTTTACGGCGACATCTAGCTCGGGCACTTCGGTAAATAAATCGATGTCTCATATTTTATTTTAATCTCATTCATTTTTTATGGATGAGTAATAGTACTTTAGTCTATTATGGGTGGACGAAGGGTGGAGAACACTTTACTCATACGCTTAAGTAAGAAATATTACTCTAAACTGTTTGTTTGTGTATCAGAAGTTAAAGATCAAAATGCACGGGCTTATTTGCCAAGAGTACTTTTATTATTTTTAAATATCAATGTCAAGGAATATTTATGCGATTTTGTCAAGATATTTATTATGAAGCTATAGTATGTTCTGTAAGATAAACTAGTATATATACAAGCGTAAAATGATTTTAATAAACAAGATAGAACCTGATGATTTCTTTGAATAGTGGCATCGTAGAGTGATTCTAAAGCTGTATAGTATATTTATTAGTGTATTGTATATATACTAAACTTTTAAGTAACATCTATTATATTATAGCAACATAAAGAATATACAAAAGTTGAAAGTCGGCAATGTTCTGAAAATTGACCTTTTTTATTAATTATACAAACCTGTGTATAGAAATAGCAGTGACGATAAATAAAGTTAATGACAGAGCATAACGCCACTAAAATTGTAACTTTATTACTATAATATGTATAAATTTGTGAAGATTGAATGGAACCGTTTTTTTTATTTGTTGAGAAATTTTATTTTCGCAATTTAAGATATTGTGCAAAATTCTGATTATGACGGAGTTAAAATAAAATGAGAAGAATGTTTTATTTATAATTCGTAAGTTAAGTAATTTTAAAAATATTAATACCGAATTGCATACTTGCCTTTATAACACCTACGTGATATGGTGTCAACTAAAAGTTGATATCTCTTGCGGAATAGACACACAAATAGAATTCCCCACTTAGCATAATTGGATGATATTACTGGTTTCTTTTCGGATTTACTTCGAGTAATTAGGGAATGAGGAGCTTTTTACCATACGTTTACAGAAGTTATCTCACTTATAAACTTATGTAGGTAGTATGCTCAATAGGATACTATTGCCTTCACGTTAAATGGTCTTTTTTACGCAGTGTGAAAGTGGAACCCATTGTGATTGATGTTATATAAAGTAATTTTCACTCATGGGGATATCCTCCAGGGAAACGATGGCTAAGTGGCACGTATTTTTACAAAAACTAGTTTTGCTTCAGCTTGCTTTAGTATTCAGATTGGTAATTTCCTGGATCTTCTAGGATATAAATCCTTTTTAACACTGTTGAGCTGTTTAGCTTTAAATGTTCAAATTTAATTTGTTAGAGACTTTTTGGGAGACGTTGGTAATGGACCTTCCGTGGTTTTACGCATTCCATTTTTCGACTTTCACGTTTATCTTGCTACTTAGTATGACCGACAACGTTTGTAAATTAATAATTTAGCCCCCGAATATATTTTAAATTACATTCTCTGAGTAAAACTGACTTTTTATAAACATGCACACAACACATTTATTATTATTTATTATATTAAATTACATTCATTGCAAACTCCAAGTGTTTACTTTGAGCATTTAAAAAGTATTCCAGTTTCAGATTACTATTTTAATTTATCGGAACCTATATTGTTTGTCCTAGAATACCATGTGTTATTTGACAGATGACAAGTAGAAACATTCCAGTTGATTAATAATTTTCAACACAATTTTCTTTAGCGTTAAATGGATTGGCAAATAAGCAAAACCGCCTAATCCACGACAAGCACTGAGAAAACCGTTGCATTTATAAAGATAATGGTCTGGCGTGGTTTCTTGGCTGTTCGAAATAAAGGTGGTAATGCTGTTACTATTACTGTACCTCGAAACATACAGTTTTTGTATGACGAACTAAAAAGTATGATAATACGTAGTAAACATGTCTTTTGATCCTTTCCATTGCCTTATTTAAAGCCAGAAGTTTATACTGAAAATGCAGAAGCCACTAAGGAAAACAACAGTGATGGTATTCATAAAATCGAGCCGGAGTTATGCCGAAATATCATTGAAAATTTTGGTTAGAGGATGAAGGTCTGCCGTATAGCAGTAGAACCTCACTAACAAGATATATGTTATGAACTAATGTAAATATATGCAATTGATCCTTGCGTTATTGTTATTCGTTCAGTTTTAGGTTTATTTGTTATTTTAATCAAAGACTAAAGAAAATTACTTTAGATACCTTCGTAATTTATGTAAACTATCCTAAACGTTGAATGTACTCTTCCTACCTGAGTACCTACTCCATTATAAACCTTCATTTTTTTTTAATTCATGGAACTTTAATTCTTTCATTTTGCGATTACATCTTAGTACAGGCTTTCTCTTATTAATCCCTACCTTCGGAATACAAACAGTTTTATTGCTAGTTTTAGTAGAAATTTTAAAGGTTTTAGGTATTTAAAGGACAGGTTACGCAAAATACATAATTCCGTAGGAAGATGAAAAACATCCATTTACATTATACAAGGCAGCTTCGCACAATAAATGACACAATCTGCTATTGTATGAAAAATATATAATTTGTCTGAGTGTGCTAAGTTAATAGATACATTACATTAATTTACATTGTTTCTATAAACTGTCACTAGACAAATTCAGAAAGAAGTTGTACGGTCCTCTAGCAAGTGATACATATCTAACAATACCTACTATTTTTTCATAGAATAATAGATTAGCTGTAGGTGAATTGCAACGTTTGTACTACCATTAGAAATAAAATTATTCTTAAATTCTTAAATAACGTTTGTGTTTCTTCCGATTTAACAAAGGCTTCACAAGAAAACATAATTTGTTGTACTGAAAGAAATAGTTAATTGGTATAATTGAAGAGAAAAATTGTTTTGAGTTTCTCTCAACTTCTTAGGTTTAGACATTTTTCCAAGTCAAATTTTAGTGTAGGTCTAAGACGACTTTTTGTGAAAAATAAAGGATAATATTTTTAGAATTTCGTTGAAAATAGTGTAAAGATATAAATTGCTCATTGTGTTTGCAATATAGATACCACTGCCATGTAATTGATTCGTGCTACGTTAAGGAAATTTTATCACATCCTCTAACCACTGCAATAGGAATGCTGTTATCCATTTCAAAATCAAATGTAAAAGTAAATTACTAACGTTTTCCTGTCACATCGTATTAAAAAAATCGTTTTTCCCGCGATAATAGAACGAATAATTCAGATTTATCAAGAGCGCATTTGATGTGTTTTTGTATCGAAATAGCTCGACAAGAGATATAAATAAACCCGTAAAAACCTCGCTCGAGGAAGTGGCTAACTGTACTCTCGTGTTGGTGGTGTTTGTTGGTCTCCGCTGCTTCTCTCTTCCTTCAACGGACGCGTGTTGTAACATTGCATGCTCCACGAGCCATTACCTGAATGACATAACAAATAAAAGACGCGAAAAGAAGTTATTCGTCGATTCAAATTCAGAGGCGGGTGTCCATTTCTTTTTATATTCGAAATCCTTACGGAGCGCTATTTGCTTTTATTATTTGTTTTCCAATGACGACGCGGAATGATCATGAAGAATAGGGTTGCCATTATTAATAGAATTACATCCTCTGACATGTTTATTATTCGCGGAAAATGGATTATGGCATCTTAAAATAAGAATTTCTAACGGTTTAAATGCTGCTAGTATGTGCGATAAGTATTCTTGTAGTGCTGTACATACAAATTTGACTATATTTTACGTATTTTTCTATTTTATTTAATACTTATATATAATAATCCGCCATGGTAGTGGGCTACTATTAGGAAGTACACTAATTTATTTGGGATTTTACATTTACTTTCTGCTGACATGTTTTAACAAAGAATCACCTCTATCATATCACTTCCTTAATAGTGGAAGCACGTTTCGATACTTAACGTAACATCTTCAGCAGGAATACTGAACTAATAAACGAAACTAAAACTACAATACTTAGGCACTTTTAAAACTGCGCTTTTACTTATCTTTATATTATCAACATTCTGATTCTCTTCAAGCATATGTGGGGCAGTACTATGTTTGTCAAACATTCTGAATTTAAGGTGAGCCTAGTTCTTTGGATCTTAGATTCATCTTTCTATGTGTCCAATATATGCTCTTTACATAATATTGCATAAATTCCTGTTTTATCTACGTTATGTATTTGGTCTTTAGGGTTTCATAAAATGTCTGACAGGTTATTATTTGATGATCTGCTTTAGAAGTTGAATAATGTGATAACTCAACATACTTCTTATTTCTATTGCCAATACTTTTTAGTTTGATAACATTTCTAATTGTTATTCTTTTCTTATGTTATATTCTCAAAGAATCCGTTTTAGATAATTTTATTGAGCTCGTTTTGATATCTGTTTTTAGTTAAAAGGAAATGAAGTAAACTATGTACGAGAAAGTTAATGTCGAAAGAAATATTCTCTTGAACGATTAGACGATACTCTAATTTGTGTATATTAAAAAAATATACACAACAGTTACACAGAAATAATTGAGACGAGAGAAAAATTACTAAATTCCTCATTATCGTTCATTGTATTAGTGAAATCACTACATAAAGTGAACACGAGCGATAGTTGAACACAAGCAACGAAAAAATCTTGTTATGAAAAGTTTAATACTGGTTTAAATAAAGACAGATATTTTATCAGCAAGCAAATTTTAAGTGAGAGTTACTTATCATATCTGATAGGAGCTTTTTTGCTTTTCAAATAGTCACTAGCTATTGACTTTTTTAATTCGAATCCGAAATAAAATTGGCATTTGGTCCGAACTTTTGGCGTTCATTACTAATTTAAGCAGTGACAAATTAAATTGTACAGCCCGTTAAAAGCTGCTTGCTTGCATAAAAAACAGTATTAAGCAGTTTTCGGAATTTGTCACTGATTAACTTGCAATAATGTTTCTGTATCTGATTAAATGCTAGAACAAAGAGAAACAAAGTTACTAGATTAGTTGCCATGCAACGCATTTCTGAAAGCTTACGCACATTCAAAATTAGGAATTTCAAAGGCCTACTGTTCTGCTGCAATACTCAATTAAAGGTCTCACGTCATTAGTCAGCTTTCACAATAAATTTACGTGTGCACTAAATAAAAACGATTCCTTTAATGAAGGTAAGTACGTTTACAGTTACCCGGCGAGGATAACAGTAGCGATTTGTTTCTACAGCCGCGATGTGGTATTCGTAGTTCGTAGTATATATTCAACGCACACTATTTTCTTGATAAAGCACGCACACAGCCGCATATACTGACGTTCGATAATTGAATATATATAGGAGAAAAAAAAAATGGAAAGAGATAAATTCGAAAATGAGCAATAAAATTACTGTGATAACCTTATCATGCTGCCGCATACATTTATCACATTCCCAACACCAATTTCCTCAGTCATGAATTAATAATTAGATTTGATTTTCAGTTGAATTCTCGCTCCAGGTTAATTGAATATCGCATACAGGCGGACCAACCTGTCCGCGAATAATTTATACTTCGACGAATTGTTCGTAATAAGTCGCTATGTTTATGCAAAATCAAAACAATTTCAACGTGTTGATGATGGGTCAATGTCAAGGATTACTGCATGCTTAAGTATTTATACGTAACGTCGTATGATAACTTATTATAAGTAGTACACAAATATTAGCTCCAGATAGCGCTTAACGGGTTATATAAATTATGAACAGTGAAATATGAGACTACGGGGCTCGTAAGATGACAATCCTGATGAATCCCTTTTCCTCACACATTTATTAGTTGAGAGAATGAAACAAAACTTCAAATACCTGTTGTACGAAGTTTTTAAAAGTTTTATACATTTGCTTCATATTCGATTCTTGCCAGGATATTAAACTAAGTACTAACTACTTCTTTCAGTTACAATTTATTAATTATGCGGAACGCAGCGTTTCGCATAATTAATAAATTTGTGTGAGTGGAGTTTACTGCTATACCTGTGAATTGTACACACAGTCCTTGCAATCGTCATTTCTTGATTATACTCGTATGTATAGAAAGCATTTTAAGCTTACCTATTTAATCGTTAGTAGTATCGGTTGCAATTTACCATGAAAGCTATTAGTATCAAACAATGAAACTGACGGTGCTTATAATTATAAATAAACATATTCTTCCATAATTAATTAAATCAAAAGTACTTAGTAGTGGTCAGCAGTTACAGAATTTTGGCATAGAATAGATATGTCGTAATTGTGAACTTGAATACCGCACAGATGAAACTAATTTAATCCAAAAATGCCACGTTTGTAATATTTACTTGTTCGACATTATAAAAGCATTGTATTAACAGCATTAAGATTAAATTGCAGTTTATGTTTTGGAGGATAAATGGTATGAAAAAAGTGGTACATTGATATCCTATTTTTCTTTTCTAATAAATTTGGAACTGTAATAATGCAATCGTCTAAATATGCAATAAGAATTTGTTCCCAGTGTTGGAATAGTTTTTCTAAGCAAACCCAGGACATTATTCTATATATTTCTGAAAGCTTTGTATTCTGTACCATGTAGAGTAATAAAAACGTACCAGGCTTTAGAATACTGTTAATGTTGAATTAAAAAAGAATATCAAATTTTGTTTTGTGAGGGATACATTTCAGCCTTACAACTTATCCCCATTAATCTTCGTATCAAAATAGGCAAAAGCGTCAAGCAGTCCTCAAATGATAGATCTTCCAAGGGAAGAATGTTATTATATATTTATTTGAAAGATCTTAATACAACTTATCTAGCTTTATATCAGAACAATTTTAGGCACTTAATGAATTAAATGCTCAAAATTAGCCTCAAAGGCAATGGTAAAAAATTCTTATTATTCTTCATGTTTGTGAGGTGATTTTTGTGCCTTCTAATTTAACTCATTGTTTCATTAAAATAAAAATAGGTACAGTAATGACGATTGTAGAAGATAATTTTCTCATAAAACAACTTACAGTTGTTAAAAGTGCAATACTACCTGAATCAAATGGAATAGTGGTCCACCCAACCCCTTTCTTCTCATTTAATAATTTTTGATATGGGTGTTGGTACTTCAGGATTTTTTTTGAAAATATACCGCTAACAATGCTATAGAGTGCTATGGCTTTTGCAATCGGAATGCACGGCACATTGGCACATGTTTTTAGAAATTTTGGAAATATTTATTTTAATCAAGAAAACATTTACTTGAAAATATGTGTTTATTTTAAAATGATTCACTTTGACGAGATATCTCGATAACGAAAGACTGTTTGTTTATATGGAGATCTTTTAACATTAGTGACATTAATGTGCGTTCGTCACTGGCTACTTTATCCTTTTCCGTTATGAACCTTTAAGTGCGATAAGTCAAATTATAGTATTTTTCGTTATATTTACGATTGCATGGATCGCATGCGTTATTATTACAATTATGTATCAATATTATATTTCTGTATGATATGAAGTTTGAATTTGTTAGCAATCGATCTAATAGTCTAACATGTTTAAATAAAGAATTACCTGCAATAATAAACGAACTACTTCCGGAATTGGTCCGTGTCATGATGAGATATATAGAAATGAAAGAAGAGTAAGAGGAGAACGAAATAAAAAGAAAAAGAGATAAAAAGAAGAAAAATGATAAAAGGACCTCTTACTCTTTTCGCCTTTTCTTTCTTTTTCATGCCCCCTTTTTTCATTTTTCTTCCTTTTATCTCTTCTTTTTAGTTATTTCTCCTCTTACTCTTATTTCATTTCTATATATCTCATCATGACACGGTCCAATTCCGGAAGTACCTCTGGCCGTGGAAGCTTACGTATTCATTTCAATTACTTGCAATTTTCGACGTACTGATTTGCATAAATTCCTGGCTAATTTTAATCCTCACTATTCTATTTGTGGTACGCTTAATCTGTAGCTTGTTTTTAAGATTATAAACCAAGCAAAAACGAAATAAAAAATCAATTAAACAGAGAGGTATAGGTTTTCAACAAAGTATATTTCACACCAAGTAAAATAACAAAATTAAATCGTATTCTTGACTAGAAAGTATGATTTTGAAACAAATGGAATTTTCCTTTGATCTCAGTGTAGTAAAAAAATAGAATTATTGTAAAAGATTTAGGGTATTGAAATTGATATGTCGAAAATCACCATTAATCATTTGAACCTAGTTTATGAAATCAAATTTAATTTTATATAGAAATTCGATATTAAAACACAATTGACTTCTCGAGTCAATTTATAAAAAAAAATGGAATAATGCCGGAAAGATATATAAGTGTAAGGACAAACAACAATCATTTTGACGTGTAAGAGTAATGCTACTTGAGAATCCAATAATAACAATAATAAGAACTTAATACTAATAAACTAATACAAATTACATTATCTTCAGCTACTACTGCAAAAGAGTAACAAGTATATACACTCTCATAGACTACGAAAAGGCGTTTATAAACTGAGATATTTTATGTCCACAATATGTTTGCCATAAGTGTGTCAACTATAAGCATACGAAGAAATTCATATAACTAGCTTTGGAATAAGCTCTTTTCTGTTATTACAAAAACATTTTAGAAAAATGCATATACACATGGTTTATTTAGTTGTTTAGTGAAAGTATTCTTATACGGACACATTCTAAAGTGCGCTGGTAGAGTTACCAACGTTATTAGAAGCAAAATGAGTAATGTAACTCCAGAACAAGTAGCTGGAATAGTTGCTTTAATCGAAGATGGGCAATCTCAAACATACTTGGTTAATTTGATGAATATTAATTAATCAGTCAAGTGTCTCTAAGACAGTAGTCAGATATAGAGAAACAGGAGGTTACATACGAAGGCCGGTGATAGGTCATCCAAATTGTACTAGTACCCAAGATGACCGGGTTTTAAGACTACAAGCATTACGTCGGAGGCATGTAACTCCAAGGCAATTACAAACAGACTTGGCTAGTCAGAAATACTCAAATAAGTACCCAAACCGTTCATAATAGAGTCAAGATTTAGGCTTTACAGCTCAGATAGACATTCCAGTGTATAGACGGCTCTATTATGCTTTCTTGAGGCATATCTTAAGCAGGTCTTACAGAATTAGTATCAGTAAACAGAGATATAATGACCGCCCATAGGTATTATAGATATTTGTAAGATCATGTAGTACCGCACTCACCAGTAATGGACAACGAATTCTTGTTATTGTATGATAATGCACGATACCATCTAGCGATAATCGTCCGGGAATACTTTGATGAGGTTGGCATTCCGGTTTTAGGTTGGTCTTCGGTGGGTCTAGACATGAATCCTGTCGAGAATGTGTGGGACTATCTTCACAGAATAGTACGTACCCAACATGTTGCCCAACTAGAGCTACAGGGATTAGAAGATGTCCTCCGTGGGGAGTAGGAGAATTTAGACCAAGCTTATATACGGAGGTTAATTGAATCCATGCCAAATCGAATACCAACGCTCATAAGAACCAGGGGTGGCAATATCCTGTAATTTTTTTTACAAAAATATAAATTCTTTTACCATATCTGCTTAATGGAAATTTCAAATATGAGCTTCTGTTTTCCTTTTTTTCCTATATTATTTAAATAATCATAACAATTATTTCTTGGTGTATATTAGAATATATTTCAAAGTTCCATTAGTCATAAAATCATTCTTGTGCATAATTTATTTTTGTAGAACTATGCGATACTTTTTTGCGAAGTGCATATACATACAAAATTAAAACAAAATAATAATGAAGAAAGAGAAATAAGTTAATAGTATCGTATCATATATAGCAAAATTATATAAACTCATCTTCAAAATGTTTGTTAACACTCTTATACATAGCACAAACTAGTGTCTGCAATAGCAGATTTGTGCGAGCTGTAGGAAATAGAAAATTTGAAGCATACCTAGATGCAAACCGTAGTATATTAAGTGGTACTCGAGATAATAAAAATTCACAGTCTATTTTGTTGTGACAGGTTTTGTATCATAATTTGGCACTCTGCTCATCACGTCGTTGAGATGGAGATTGCAATCCATGTCGTTGTAATAATGCATTCTGGCAGGCACTCCTCAGCGGATACACTCCATCCAGTTTGAATTATAAAAATTTTAGAAGTTTATCCCAGACGTTTTAAAATAAGTACATTGTATATACACAATTTCTTCAGAAAGTATATGTCAAGCTATCTCAAGCTCCTATATGTAGTTGAAATAAAGTTTAGAAAATCCATCAAATTGGTTTGATAATTTTACGGTAGTTCGTATAATACACCAGATGTTCAAAACTATCGGCAGATTATCGATGAGTTCGCTAGTTTTGAAACTGTAAGAGTTGGTGAAATTAGCAAACTGCTAATATTTTTAGTACATATTTTCATCGAAAAAAAATAAAATATCACGTTTCGAAACAATTAACAGATTTTTAAATGATATACTTTGTATCTTTTAATGGATTTTGGTAGTGCACTGGATTATGATCTAGAAATATATTACGCAGTACGATTGTAAAATTTAAAATAAAGGAATTATTAAAGAATTAATAACATAAAATTGTCTTCTATCAGTTTAATTACTATTGGTATTAAACCAACAATAAGCTTTAGTCCGTTAGTGTTGTTAATTGCTAAGTTAAATATTTAATTTTTTAATAATGACCTCCTATTTACAAAAAATAACGTCATTAACGATGGAACAATATCCACAATTTAATGAAAATTTATTTGGACGTATGGAATAAACATGTATACGTTTTCGTTACTACAGAATCTTTCACTTTAATCAAGTTTATTATTCGTTGCTTAAATTTATTTTATTTATTAGTTAATTTGGTACTGCCAAGGTGAATTAAATAAGAATTTGAGGCTTTTCATTGAAATATATAAGATCCTATTAAAAAAATTACTGCATCTATCAAAATGAGAAGTTCAACTACTTTATCAATGGATTTATTGAAACGTGTATAAAAAAGAGTAGCAGTTTGGCAATTTAACCCATTCGGCAATTACAGTGCAAAAAAATTTTTGTCGTGGTGCCTCAAAAATACGAATTGATTTAGGGTGTTTCTGATGTGCTGGTTCCAAAAATAACTCGCATTTGTTGCCAGCAGCTCTAGTTTTTGAGATACATCACGGTGAAATTTATTACTCATACGTAATACATTTCACCGTTATTTATTAGTAGAACATATGCTTTATAACTTTCACACTCTCGGATGTAACATGAGCATCAAGATTCATTATCTTCACACCTACTTAGATAGTTTTCCAGAAAACATAGGTGATTTTAGCGAGGAACAAGGGGAAAAATTTCACAACGATATCACCATTATGGAACAAACGTACCAAGGAATATGAAATATCCATATGATGGTCGATTACTTCTGGAATCTTCAGCGAGACTGTTCCGGTAAACTTCACTCAAAGAAATCTTAAACAAGGAAATTTTTAACTGATGATTGAAAGTTGTGTATGCCTATTTTTCTGTTAAATAAACACCTCCCATTTATTTTTGGTGTTTTAGTTAACAGTTATGAAATAGTAATATTTAAAAAGTTACGTACATAACAAAAAATTATATCTAATTTTGGCGAATTTTTCCTAAATAGGGCAGAATGAGTAAATTTTGAAAACTCTGATAGAACAAATCTGACCGCATTTTTGGGTTAGGCACCGCAAGATTGTTAGTTACACTTAAAAAATCTCAGGCACCAAAATGTGTGTTGGTCAGTGTAATTTGCAACATCCGTTATACAGTGTTGGAAATTACTTTTTAAGATTATCGTCAATTATTTTTTGTACTAGAATATCATATGTTATTACATAGATGACTTACAAGATGTTTTTCATTATTAAATCGCAACTTTTGTGCTACCATTTGAAATAAATATATTGTTATATCTTAGATAAATTAGACCACAATTAAATTGCTTCTTAGGTGAAAGCACCCAATCCAGAATGTATTAACGTGTTACACAGGAATCTCAACTTGAAAAAGATTGATTGATTCTCATTGCAGGGACGCTAATGTCATGTCCGCTAAATTACGTAACATTGTGCAATTTTGCAAAAATGCTTATAAAGAAGTTATTGCATTCTATACCCTAGACAGGTTTGGAATACTTTTAAAGAATTTAAGTTTCCGACCTGAGACCGCGTCGTAATTTCATGAGTCTGCTGACGTTTCGCTCTCCATGTAACTGAGATAAAACGTCGACAAACTCATTCAACCTTAAAAGAAAACAAATATGGCGGAAGTCTACAACAACATATGTGGGTTTGGGATGTGCTCTTTTAAGTAGCAGCAAACATTCTGGAAAATTAAAAACTCTAAAATTACAAGAACTGGTCGAGAATATATTGATCTCGTTTTATGAATTCGCCTGCAATATGTCCTTAAAGATTCTCTCTCCTCACTTTCTCTTGAATTTTTCGCTTAATAACTAGGGTCTGGTTAATGATGAGTACGGTGAACGTTTGCTCTGAGACAGGCCTCAATGATGGTTGATTCATCAGATGCACTCCTATCATTGATTTTAAAATACAGTTCAAGAGAAAGCAAAAGTCCTAGGCAAATTAAGATATTCTTAGCAAGTGTTATAATATTTATATTTCTACACCTTTTTAAATTTGCACACATTATAAAGAAACCATAGTCAAATTAGCTCTTTCTTGGCCATATTCCTGTTCATCACATTGAATTAATTAAGAAATACCTATTTTCATCTCGAAAGTATGGATTTCTTGAAATCTTGTTGCCCAGCGTAATTTGTGTGTTCTATTGTAAATTTAAAGAGTCTAAAATTCGAACATCTTTTATTACGCAAAAACGATACATTCACTTAAATTCGCCGCATGAAAAATACGTACTAAATAGATAAATTATTATTCAATTAGCATACTTCTGGAATTTCTCGAATATACGGCATATTCAAGGTAATCTGTTAATATGTTCAACCAAATTTTGCTGTAGTATTAATTATTTTATCCTCAGTAAGTACTGTTTATATTTGTGTAGTGATTCTTACAATTCAAAGGAAAGAGAAACAATTTCTTGTTATACGCACTTGTTTCTGGGAATGTACGTGTATACAGTGCCATTAAGAATACCAATCACCCATACGTGTACTTAACTAGGTTGCTATCTCAGTGCAAATTCATGTAAAGCACTGATACGATTATTACCCAGTAAAACCACTTTCTAATACCTGCATTACAACCCCTATTTTCATGTGAAACTAGGAAATAAACTCATCAATATGCAATTATTGCGAGCATCCGTCTATACGTTCCGGTACAAGTCCACCTACCGTCCACCTTATGAAAATAATGCTTTCAAAAGTTTCATTTAAATACACTTCGCTATACGTCCTCGCTATCACAGACAGGAAACGGACTCTTATTTGAATAATAATCGAAATTCACTCGAGCGCAACAGGGGTAAGCTGCTTCAGTGATTTTTGTTTGAGGGTACGACGCCCAAAACAAGAGGGTGCATACGTAAGTAAACGTAGTATGAACAATTAATGTCCGGGATGTGATGCTTACGGAAGGGATTTAAATGTTTGTGTTGGGGCTTTTTGTCAGGTGCATTAATTGTGGTCGAGGGACAACTTTGTTAGAACGGGGGCAGGCAAAGCGTTAAAATCGAAAATTTTAAGAACCTTGGAAGTTGTGAGTAGTTCTTATAATTGTAAAAAGGACTGAAGTAAGAGATAAAATATTTAAAGGTAATTTATCATCTAAATTTCGAATAAAAGGGTGGGGTGTTACTGATGGATAATTAAAACAACTGCTGAATCTGGTAAACTCAGTGTTTCTACAATGAACTGATGTTAGTAAGTTTAGTACAAAAATTATTCACTTATAACAAAAATGCCCTTCGATGTGCATTTATATATACATATGTATGCATAAATATATTGCGGTTTTAACATTCCTTAATTTGATCTGCCAAATGGTTAATTTCTTCTTTATGACAGGGTTCACTTTTGTATTTTGGTCATATTCGATTATTTTCTTGCTATTCTTCTTTTTAGTAGATTGTGCTTACTTTTTAGTATTTAATTATGATTTATTGCATTTTGTCGTGTAGGTTGTTAATAGAATAGGAATATCGTATCACCACAGTATATCTATGTTGATATCAATTTTGATACGTTATGTTAGTTCTCAAACTGTATAATGTATTGAGTCATTTTGGTTTATCTAAAGTAACTGGTGGCTTTTTTTATTACTGTCATTTGATTGAAGAATGGAAAGCCAATTTTGTGCCATAAATGAAAAATGAAAGTGGAAAAATCTTGTTCTACAAGAGAAACATTATGGACAGCGTATTGCTAAATAGGGAACTCCTTCAAGCATGTCATCTGTACACAGTTAGTCGTTGTGAAAATCGTCCACCTAGTAGCAGACACACATTTTCTGCTGTTCCTCATTACACAACCAATGGTGATAAACTATGCTTTCTAATCTTGCATCATTGCAGGCAAAAGCAGTGCAACAGTTCAGTGTATACTAAAAAGATGGACTAATTATAAAAGAATACCTAACGAACGCAAATCTTATTCGAAAAACATTCTAACTGAAAGGGATGAACGATGGATTAAAAGGAATAAACACGGATCCAAAGAAAAGCGCACTAAAACTAGCGAACGAAGTAGGACAACACTTGGGAAAGAATATATACCAAAAATATTAGAAGGGTGTTGCTGAAAAATGGATTGCATGGACGTATCGCTAGAAAGAAGTCGTATTATATACAGATGAACCAAAAATGAATTTATTTGGATCGGATAGGTGAATACGTGTGTGGCGTAAATGAAATAAACAGCTAAAATCAAAGAATTTGACATCAAACATAAAATACGGAGGAGGATTGTTAATGATGTGGCGTTGTTGTATATTCGTTTTATCGAAGTTACCATGGACAAATGGTAATACTTACACATAGTGCAAAAAAATTAAGTTTATCGGAGACATTTAATTTTTACCAGGATAATGATTCCAAGCATAATTCCGGTGTTGTAAGAGAATGGCAACTTTACCAAACGTTCTTCAAACGCCACCGTAATTGCCGGACTTGAACGCAATAGAGAATCTACGGCAAGAATTAAAATTTACACCGAAAAAGCATGCTATTTCAAATAAAGAACAGCTCAAACATGCAATTGAAGGAGAAATGTAAAAAATATCACCCGAAGTAACTAATGAATTGCCAGAAAAGGTGCCGTCAAAAATAGCGATGAGTGGCCTAATTAATATTAAATATTGTTATTCAGATTATTAAAGGAAATAAATACATGTTTTACTTATTTATTTGTGTGCTATTTGAAGTGGACGATTTTCACTGTGATCATCAATATTGTACTTATTTCTAAGGAATGCTCTTGTATATTACGCGAATAAATTTGTTTACATTTCTCTATGTTTATGTAAGATATATGCTATTTTATAAAACTGTTTATTACACATATTAACATGAAATTAATTAAGCCAACCCGCAACAATTTTTGAACACACAGAACTGCTGTTTGTTGCAAATTGTATGTTATAAATTAGTATAAAATGTGCATTTTATTTTTAATATTTAACGTTGTAGCCCTTTGTCATTTAGGTAGTAATATCTAAATGAGTTCTTTAAATCGCCTTCTGAAAATATGTTGATATTATATAACAGTAATTCTTTTAGAATTTGTAATAATATATTGGTACATACATTGCTATATTTCTTTGCATTGTATTTTACAATTGTAACAATATTTGTTATAATATTTTCTTGGTTACAGCATCAAAGTTGAAGCAATATATATTTCTATCAAGGGTTTAGTGATCAATGTAGTCTGATACGTTTTCCTAGTTAATACAATCATTTTTAGCATATGAAGTAATTGTTTGGAACCCAAATTTCATCTATGAATCTTCTTTATAGATGAAGTTATATAAGTCAAGCAATCAGTGGATAAGAAAAATATATTCTTCCATAAAGAAAAAGGATACAAAAATCGAGGCAAAAGCAGTGATGCGATATCAGGATTCTTATGTAAATAAACACATTTATCACTTCCGAGAAGACAATATTAAACATTTCCAGTATTTTCATACTGTACAGAATACTATTTATAAACATGATTAAACTTAAGTATGTATTACTATTTGCGTACATATATTGAGAGATTAATTTACAATATTATAAACCGACGCACTTGATCTACCAACAACGCTTCTCTACTGAAATAACAATAGAATGCAATATGTTGCATAACACGTTTAACAACAAATAAAAATACAAAGTTAGCGCTTGTTGTGAACACGAAGAATACTAATGGCAGAAAAATGTGCAGCCTACCTATGTTAGTACATACGATTAACATATGACATAACCCGCGGAAAACTTGTTTAATACGTACTAGCATAAATAATATATGGTGGTCGCGATGAGGCGATTGTTTGTTGCGCGAGCGGCAGGTAAGAACACATAATACAAACTCGTTCGTTCCATTGACAGGACAACAGAACGGTTGCATTTAACCTGCTGAATGCTATAAAGGACGATTAAATTAAAATATACTGACATATAGGTAATTGGCTTTGCAATAGGTAGGCAATTAGTGAATAAAACGCCGTCAATTAAGCCGTTTAATTATGTTCAGGTAGTACGAATTTAATAATTTGGAATGCTAAAGGTGAATCTGCGATCATATCGATTAATTAAATTAAATGTTATGAATTACATCAATTACAAAATTACGACCATTCAAAATTTAAGGAGGGAGAGCTTCTGAAAGGGATAGTTACAGTATTAAATTACACAACTTTTTCACCCAACAAAGTTTGTTATCAAGTATAAAGTTCTAATTGAAATAAAGAGATACAGTTCCGTAATTTCTTGCAATAGCTAGTTTCCAAATTTGCACCCATTTTTTCTTAAATCAAATATTTAGCCGAAATCATGACTAAATTGTGAGATTTTGCATCAGTTAAGTAAAAAAATACCTGTCATGTTTTGTGTATGCCTAGGGTTAAATTTTAGTTCGTCGCTGGTTAACTGAGCATAGACCTGTGCAAAACATGTCATTGTATAAGGCGTCCCAAATGTCCTTTTTAAAATAAAAAGAATAAAATAAGATAATGGCCAGGTTTAACGAATAACAATAATAATAATAAATTGTGTTTATTTGCAAAATAACTACAAAAGTGGGAACTGGCGAAGTATACTAAATGCTACTCCACTCAACCAGACCCTACAAAATAATACAGAACAATAGCTTGAGAAAAAGGAATAGAAAAATACCAGTCATAACTACAAGCAAAACTTGGAGCAATCATATAATAATAAGGAAACTAACAAGTGTGTGGGTCCATTCACGTGAAAACAAGAAAGAAAATCAAAATAAAAATAAAACATAAAATGAAAAGTGCCATGTGTCACTGCAAAGAAAGCAGACAAGTTTTAACAGTCATACTAAATCTTCTCAAATCAGTCATTTCTTTGTATATATTAGGCAATGAGTTGTAAGTTGTAGCAGCATTATAACTAAAGGATCTTTTAAACGGAGATGTGGAATGGTGAGGTATCGTCAGTTGATATTGCAACATATCAACAACGCATACGCTTTATTTATCTGATACAATTATATGAATAGATAGAAATGGTAGTTACGAATAAAATAACGAAAGTACGATATGTTCTAATTCTTCAGTTTCTGCAACTTGGGCAAGTTCTTATAATTTATCGATTTATTGATAAGTGTAAAGTATTGCGTTAATAAATTAAAAGTAAACACCAACTGAAAATTGAAGTAGAAATTGATAAATATAGAAACATAACTTGAAGGTACACCATCTATCATCACCGCTCAATAAATCGAATAGTCTGCTGATATCTTTGAAGTATCTTTCATATTTTTTTTTTGATTTTTCTTTGAGATATATTCATGCATAAAACATATTTCTCATGTATTATTAGTTCTCTGTATTACAATTTTATGAATTTAGCGCGTATGAATATTACACGATTGAAGTGAAATTTTATACAATTCTTTTTGTATTGTAATTAGGTAGAAAAATAAGAATAATTCTAATTACTAGATAATTTACTATATTTTATATTGGTATTCATTGCTACATATAGTGATATGCACGGACTATTCTATATTTACTGATATCTCTGGCCTCAATTCCATTATCAGCAGAAGAGGAATAGTTGCTTCTTCAATTTAACATAGATTTGAATATTACTTTTATTTGAAACCTTTTTAAGAACTACTATTACGATTCTCGGCAAAGAGGGGCAAGTTTCAGTGTCGTGCGAAGAACAACTTGGAGGGGTGAAACGTGCGGCACGGAGAATCGAGTACCCGTATCAAAGCGCGTTCGTTCAGTATTATTCGACTGGTTGTTGTGAATACTTATCACTACACACATACTTAGAAAATGTCGCAATTCGGTACGTTTCGGAAATGGCGTATTTCGAATAAACTAGAAAACATAACAGCGAGTATGACGGATTTAGAATACGAAGGCGATAGAATTAAATGTGTAAACTGCGACAACTATTTGACGTGTACCAGCAAGTGAAAGTGTGAACGCCACTTAAAAAGTTCTGCAATCCGTGTCAAGCAATACAGCGAACAATTAATAATTGATATAGGTGTTTGTTTTATTTTATGTAATGTACCGTTCACTTTACTGGACCAACAAGCATTTGTCTCCTTCTGGAGCAACTATTCGGATTATACATTACCATGACGGACATCGTTAAGAAACTTTATGCCGTCTGTTCGTGATTCTGTTGGAAGTGGAATTAAAACAAAATTGAAAGACAAAAATTTGTGGTTATCTGTGAACGAAACAACCGATCGGCAAAAACATCCTGTGATGAATGTGATGGTACGTACAATGAAAGAGTTTGAACCGTCATCCCCTATCTTAGTTGTTTTCGAAAGAGTTGCAAAATGTACTAGCGAAGACATTTTAAAAGTGGTGTTGAGGGCATTGAACAAATTTTAAGTTTCAACAATCCAACTTTTAATGTTTCTGAATGACGGTGTTATGCTTTCCTAGGACCGATCTCGTAAGGAAGAGAGTGGCAATTTGCTACATGTAACATGTAAAATCCATGCTCTAAATCTTGTGGCGCAATTGATTTCTAAATGTTATCCACGAGTAAATGCTTTAATAGCTTAAATTTCAAGAAACTGGTACGGTAAAGGACAAAAAAAGAAAAGCATGCCATCGTAGTGGTCGTTTAGAAGAAAATACCGTAGCTGTAAGCATCAGTGCTATTCAGAATCCGAAAACATTAATCTCCCATCTTTTTCAGCAATTAAGCATTTTAAAAATCTCCTCGTTCTGAATTTTGCTAAACGATCTTGAATTAAAGATAGGCTTATAAAACTCAGGATTATCTTTAATTGGTTAATTGCGCAAAAAAATGATAATGTTAATGTTGCAATATAATTATCTTTAGGGACGAAACATTTCATTCGAGTATGTTTGGAAACAAACAAAACGGTCGAATTTGTGGCGAAGAAAATCCACGAAAAATACTGGGAAAACCAGAAATGTAACTGTCTGCTGTAGTTTCTGGGCTGATGATTGGGCCGTATTTCTTTAAATAAAGATGACAATATCATTACTGTTAGAGAGATCGATATCTTGGTGAATCTTTCAAAGAGGAAATATCAATTGGTGCGTTATATCACGTGATATAACGCCTCTGGATTTTTTCCTTGTAAAGAATAGAATTCACACTAACATTTCAAAAATAATAGATGGCCTTAAGAAGAATATGATTGAAACTTGGCCGCAGCTATGTCACTGAAAATTTGGCAAAGGAATCGAACTTTGCGTGTTTCATCATTAAGCTGCAACTTTTATGCTAGAATTTGATGTAAAAATATGGTTATATATAATAATACAATGTGTTTTTTTTATAAATTTAAAGGAACTTCAAAATGGAATACCTTTCATTCATATGGTATTCAAGATACCCTTTTTGTTAATGTTGATAGGTTTGGTATTTGCTACACAGAGTCTTAGAAGATAAACATTCTTGTATGGTCCAATTCTAATTAAAATTTACTTACTACTTCACAAAATATTTGTAGTTTCCTTATTTACAATCATTTGAGTATCCCAACCTTGATATAATAATAAATAAATGTCTATCATTTCTACATTTTGTCCCATTGTTTGTGCTAATACAGACCACAAGTCAATGTGATTATAAATAAAATACGAATTTGTAAGGTTAAGTTCTCTATCAGAAACTTGTGCTTTCCGAGATGCGTGTGGTAGGATTACATCAATATTAAAAATAATTAATGTAATTAGTTACTATTTTAGTTTGATTGTGCTATTGGTGCAGGCTTTATTGATGTAGAGTGCCGTTTTTAAGAAACAAAGTATTACAGACATAAATTTTATTAGAGAAGGGTATGTCCCTAAAGCTTCTTGACAGATTCATGACATATCCAAACAGATCGCTTAACAAATAAAATACAAAAATTAAATCAAAACTCAACACAACGTAACTATATAAACAAATGAAAATACTGTTTTCGTATACTGAGGAAATCCTAAAAACTTAATGAAAGTATAACAGAAGAAACCAAAGACGAGTGAAATTAATGTGTTGGCTGCTTCTTCGAAATTGTGTTTTGCATATTCCGTGTAATAGGTGCACATATGGCTTTGCCTGATACAATCTTATCATAACAATGCATGTGACTTATAACACTAGACCAACTCCAGTAATAACCATAATAATCCGCTCAGAAAGAGTCAATAGAATTTGGAAAGTCGTCAGTTAGAGACGTCGCAATAATTAGACAAAGCAAAGACTTAAAAGAGAAACATTATACTACATGTTCCAGAAGTGTTCTTCAATTTGTTTTGTTCACTATGCGAACACAATCGCTAAGTGGGGAGTGGAGATACCAATCGCTAACCCGGTCCTTAGAAACTCAGTTGCTGTGGAGTGCTTTATAAGAGCAAATTTAAATTAAATTCTCGTTTGCATTTTACAATGAAATAATGTTGGCTGCTTCTTCAAAATTAATGTGTTTTGCATATTCTGTATAATAGGTACACATGTAGATTTGCCTGATACAATCTTGTCATAATAAGAATGCAGTTGACTGATAACACTAAACCAACTCTAGTAATAACCATAATAACCCGCTAAGAAAGAGTAAGTAGAATTTGGCAAAGACTCAGAATGGAAATATTATACTGGGTATCCCAAAAGTCTTTTCCAATTTGTTTTCTTCATTTCGCAAATGCAATGCGTGCTCGAGTTTTACAAAAGCTTCTCAGTCGGGGCCGATTTTCATCTTGATGGCCATGTAAACAGGCAGAACTGCCGTTATTGGTTATTACTGTTGGGCTGCAATTTTCTTAAAAATGACAAAGGTCGTAAATTCCGAACGCTATGTGGAGATGATTAACAATTTTTTATGACAGTCTTGAAAGATTTTGATGATTTTAATGGGAACATTTGGTTCCAACAAGACGGAACGATATCTCGCACACCTAATATGTCCTTACCTGTCGCAATTACATTCATTACTTTTAATATTAATAGTAACCGAGCCGCATGCATCTCCGAAAGCACCCGTTTCTGCAGCCTGATGTAACCACAGCTTGCGATTTAGGTGAGTTGCGATTATTTTTGGGAAAGAGTGACTTCATGTTACATTTCTTTCTATCATTCGCAAAAATCTTGAATTATCGCAACTCAAGCATACCGGTATCTCGCTAAAATTCCATTTCAGTACTATTGTACTACTATTGTAATTCTATCATTTTTGGTGAGAAGTAAAGTTTGGCTAATTTCTAACATTGTTTTGGTGCAATCCAATATTTAGTTTTAAAGGACTAACTATATCTGAAATTTTAACTGATATGCAAAGTGACTTTCACTTATTCCTTGAGAGCTTATTGCAGTAACGGTGCAATATTGTGCAAAATACAGGGATATCGTAATTCATCATTATTAATACCAACGGTAGTTTCATATTAACATTAATTTAATTACTAAGAACTTGCTTTTAATAATGTTGTATCTGCTGAAATATCACGATATATTTACAAACATTATGACATCTAGGTATTGAAAGCGATTTGAATTCACTTTCAGTCTCGTGGTGCAGTTGGTAGCACAGTGGGTTGGTAACGAAGAGATCGTCAGTTCTAATCCTACCGTGACTAATATTGAATTTTAAGAATTTAAAAACGTTGGTTAAATGCAAGGAAATCGTATCTCTGTCGTTATTAATTTCCTTGAACACCCATTACGAAGCAAAATGACGTCAATTTATTTTCAGGAAAGTAAAGACTTCAACGCTAGCATTACTGTGGCGAAAACCGGAAATAGAGCTTACTTTCTGGACATACCTCATACACTGCATTTTCGTGTTTTGTTTTTGTTTAAGGGTTAATTCTTGTTAGAAATGCATCACATTGTTTTTATCTAAATAACGCTTACACTCTAAGCCCGAGTTAACCAGATAGAAATCATCAGAGTACTAACTGAAAGCAAATAGTTCTTGTAGGCAAATATTTGCTTTTAAGGAATTGTAACTGTCCTTTATTTGTGTGTATTAGAAGTGTCTCGTCTTATTCCTGTGATAAATACGGAATAGACAACTGGTCCGGATCCATATGATTAATTTTTGTTGGGTATATCTAAAAGCAAAAGTCTCACACTTGAACAATTAATTGGTCAGCGACTTTCAAAATGTGGGAGTTAATTCTACCACACACTATGTACTGATGGTGAACAAAATATTCCTTTTTTTCGTTTCCTTTTTTGTCTGATTCTGTTCATTTTATAGTTATTTCCTGTTTTTTATTGGTATTGTTATTTGTTTAGGTAAGTTATGAATCAATAAATATTCTTACTGCTACTATAAAATAATCAGAATCAACTTCATGTACTTTTATAACGTAAAATAAAATTGGATAGTTTGCTTTAGATGGACGAGTATATCATTTACACTGTTTTTCTATACTTAGTTACAGTAGTCTTTTCGTATATTGCAGATATATTTTATTTTTCATACCATTGTTTTCGAAGCCTTTACTAGTAAAATAGGTACCTATACTACCGCCCATAAGTGTTTACCCGTCCTTAAAATATTGCAAAACAAGTCAAAAAGTAATTATAGGAAGTACTGTTGACGAATTTGGAGAAGATTCTGGAGTTCCTCCCAAAAATGCTCGGTCGGATTGAAATTTGAACTTGGGGGCGGCCACTTCATATTAATGCAATTTTATCTTTGCGCTCTAGTAGATTCAAATACTAACGGCATATCTTTGCAATGTGTTAGGCATCATTATGCTGTTGGAACGCGAAGCTTTCACCTATTAATCTTGTACAGGATGAGATGGAATTCCCCTACAAATCTCCCTATAACCTTCTTTTCTAAGGATATCATCTATTTTGACTAAATCACCCAGAGAGGTATCGCCAAAACAACCCCAAATCTTGACTGATCCTCCTCCATGTTTTATTGTTGGTGTAACACAGGATTCAAGTGCTTGTTTCCTTTTCAATCTACGGCCAAATATTCTTCTGTTTGAGCCAAAGGGTGAGATATTTAGATTAGTCGATCCAGACCATCTTCTTCCAATCTTCCAACGACCAGTCTTTGTATTCTCTTGGTCATGTTAACTGTTTATCTTTGTTTGTTTTCTGTAATAATGGTTGCCGGATAGCAATTCTTCTTTATAAACCAGCTTGAGGTAAAAGCCTGTTTACCGTGCTGACGCTAATTGGTTTTGGGCGCCAAATATTAACTTCGGCAGCTATATCTGGCGCAATTTTTCGTTTATTTCGTTTGCCCGTGTTTACAATTGCGCCGGTTCTATTTTTGGTCGTCAAAGTTGCTGTTTATTGGATATACCGCTACTTCTTTGACACTTTTATGTTATTTTCCACGGTTCTATGGTTTAATTTCAGTAATTTCGCAATTTCTTTGTTACTTTTATCAATGTTGTGATATGTCACTATTTGAACATGCTTTTCTTCTCGACATTATTTTCACGTTAGTCGCTGTTTTAAAACACTTTGTGCAATTTTTTCGTTATTCACTGCTTGCAGTGCGAAAGCTGAATGCAAACTAAATTTTTCATTAAATGTTCGTGTCGTCTTTGTGTCGTATTTTATGAAAACCGCGATAACGTTTCCGAAAAACTGCTCTTTTTCTAAACCGTCTACCTCAACGTGCCTGATCCACAAAAAGTGTCATATTCCAAATCTTAATGCCAGTCGGCTCATTATATACACACGGAGCATTACTATCTCGTACTTACAGTTTAATACAAATATTTTAATAGGGATAAATGGTAGTTTCTTTGAATAATCTTCAATTATGCAGCTGGGTAAACACTTATGGCCGGTAGTGTATATTCTAAATTCTTCAAATACACAACATTTTGGTGTAGTTATATATTGTTTTTTATTTCCTTTACCGTATGTATGTACAACTAAGTCAAGTAGAAGCTAATTTTACAAAATATTTACATTTATTACATGCAGCTTAAAAATTATAACAGTTATGCAAAAGAACATGGCAATATATAAACATATTAATAGGTTGCATTCCGTAAGCAAGATTAGTTAGTTATAAGGTCAGGAGGAATGTTATATAGTGAATAAATGATGTGAATATGCTGCTGGTAAAAAAATATTTTAATAATTTGAGTAAAACTAAAATTGGACGCCACTATCAAGCCACCAAAATTTCACACTGGTATTCACTTAAAAACTTACTAGTAAAAATTATAGTGGTTGCTAGATTTTACTGTATATTCAATGAAGATTTGAATAAGTACTTACACGTGGTTTTACTGTGGCAATAAGCGACCAAATTAAAGTGCTATAAGAGTACATTGCAGATTGTGAAATTTACGTATGTATTTCTATTATTTTTGATGGAATTGAATTGGATAGATATCTTGTAGAGCCTCTTTTTTCCAATATCAGAGCAATAACTTACACTATGCAGATGTCTGAAGTTGCATCACTTCAACAACACTCACTTTGTACGTATATAAATCAATGTACAAGCGTATTTGCGACACACTCGTATGAATATATATTTTTACATTATTCAAGCATTTTTGCTGCATTGCACAGATTTATTATAAATGGTGAGGTATTCATGTTTTTCATAATGTATTGTAATAACTAACTTGTACTTTTACGGTATTAGGAATATGCGTTATTAGATAACGTTGAATCCTAAAATTTCTAGAAATTTGCATGTGATTTCGTAAAGGCAAGAAAATTCAAGCCATTACTACTAATTTTAATTACTTATTTATAGATTAAAAATAGAACTCAAAACTGTAAAGATTAAAAAAGAATGGAATACGTGTTTAAGTGAATGAGAAAGTTACTCAAGAAATGAATTTGTTTGTAAGCAGTTATAAATGTTCGCCGTAGCAAAATACAGGTAAATGTTTACTGTTATACCTACATTAAGAAATCTAAATGTATATGAATATTACGTATCAATAAAGACAATCAAAAGAATCATATTTGCTTGATTAAATATAACATTGCTCTATATTGCCAACCACAATCTTAACATATCTGCGAAATGCAGCTGGTTAACTGTAATTTTCTTTTCAATATTTCCACACAATTACCACGCTTCAAAATTATTCAACCTATATAATAGTATACCTGTACCGTTATCTATCTAATTTTCTCCAATTACATCTCTATTGCTAAATCATATCTCTACTGAAACGTTTATTTGCCAATTCTTAGCCGGACTCATACTTATTCTCCACGCTGAGAAATAATCGCGTCTTAATTATACAGATTTCATTCACTTCTTTAAATAAAATCTAGGTGGTCGTTCCCGTGAAATAAGAAGAAGCAACAATCGTAGATTGTGCATTGCTGTGACATCAGAGTGGTCATCGGCCTTAGTTGGGGAGTCAGAGTCGTCACCGTAAAGTCGCACTTGCCGTGGGGGGAATGTGGGCATCCAGGGGTACAGGGAGAGGTTTACGCACTGTTGGATCAAACGTTTTGGGGTCGACAACCGGGCAACCCCGTACTTATACTGATACACACACACACACGGGTACACACAATCTTATACGTACAAATACAGAACAAGGCGTTCACACACCATCCGTATAGATACATATACAACGTGAGCGTAAAGGACTGACTACCTCTGTGATTTCCACATCCCCTACACATTCTTATGAATCTCCTTCTATTTCCTATACGTCTCTATATAAGTATACACTTAACATAAAAAGTATTTGTACATTGTTACTCTTCATTTTAAAGACCATAATAAATTATTCACTATAACAATAGATAGTATTTCTATTTGTAAAATGCACCAATAATACAAATAAACCTTTTATTAAAATGCTTTTAAAACAATACAGTTTAGTTTTGGATTCCATTACATCTGAATAGATAATTTCTGATTCTGCTTAGGAACACTAGTTCATTAATTATAGTTAAGTCTTCCCACAATGCAACTCCTCTTTCCTTCTTAATTTCATATCATTAAGTGAACCTTGATATATCAAGCTATGTTGATAACATTTTCTAGCAACGTAGCAGTAAAAAAATCTGTTTTCGATTTACGACGGCGACCTGAAATGTTTCTGGAATCGGGAATAGCTGGCGCACGAAAGGTGAAATGGATTCATTGGTCGGGAAGGGCAACCTTTTTTATGGCAACTGTCAATAGACATCTACTGTTGATAGTTCTTCCTTAGGAGTGTTTTGTATATCAAGTCAGGCGGTTTCGCAAAAATGGATAAAATCGAATTTCGTGCAGTCATAAAATACTTCTGGATCGCTGGAAAAACGGCCACAGAAATTCATCATTTTCGACTATCAGCTTCTGGGTGATCGAGTTGAAACGTGACCGCACAAGCACAAGTGACGAACCGCGCAGTGAATGCTCAAAAATCGTTACCAACGATGAAATCGTCGACAAGATTCATAATGTCGTGTTAGCCGATCGCCGATTGAATCTGAAAGAGATAGCAGAGAGAACATGCATCTCAGAAGAACGCGTTAGCTTTCGGCGCGATGAGTACCGCGTTTTTTCACATCGGAGCAAAAAAGAAATCGGGTGACCGTTTCGGAAATGTCTCTGGCCAGGATCTAACGCAATCCAAGGGATTTCTTGGTGCGAATTACACTTTTTCTGAAATACTACTAATAGGCCGCCATGTTTTGCGACAATTTATAGCCTCTTCTAGACATTGATAAAGGATTCCTTGTTTTCTAAGCAGCTGAACTTATGGTAATGTTCTGCTACTGATATTGATTGAGTTTCTACATTCTTGGGTACTTTATTATTAATTTTATCTAATACTTGACTGTTAACAGCGTTTTTAACAATATACCCATATAATCTCATCGTTTCTGCATTAAATTTTCTAAAATACTTAATTTTGGATAATTTATTCAACTAAGTAATGCTGTAAACACTGTATAATAAAAATTAAAATAGATTTGTCTCATATGTATATTTTCGGCTTACTTTAGATGTCATAACTGTTATGAGCAAATAAGAACACAACGATGATCCATTATCTACAAAGCTGTGAAATTTCAGAAATTTTATTAAGGTATTGCTAAGAAGTTTAGTTTTTTATTTTGGGGATGGAAATTATTGGAAGTTGCACTTTTTATATAACTGACAAAGAAAGATTATATTTACGTAGTGTAAAAAATATTAGTCCAAAATGCAAACAATATTTATAGTTATAATTTAACTAAAATACCCGTCATCAATTTAAAGACAAATACTCTTCAAGAAAATATTTCCAAAGGTTACATTGTCAAGGATGTATTGTTAAATATGTATTAAACCAGATAAAAATTGTTAACGTTTGTGCTACAATGCAGATTATTCAAAGTACCGTCTCGTTCTTGTAGATATTTACCACTAATATTCTTCTTTTCGTATATTTTGTACTCTAATTGTATGTCGGATGTATTTACTTTTCATATTATAACCTACCCGGTTCCTAGGTAATTTTCCCATTTCCTTGAGGATTTTGCCCTCTTTCTTCTGCTTTTCTAATTTCCATCCTCCAAGCCTTGTCTTGGTCTTTCCTGACATTTTCCTTCTATTTTCTACGAATCTACTGCTTTATTAATTGTCTTTGTGGCTCAGCCTTACTATGTACCTAAACTAAATCAAATGTTTTGCTACATGTTAGTGAATATGTTTCTCATTATTTCCTTTTGTTTTCCCCGCTTTGGTTATCTTTGTTATTCGCATGAATTTCAACACTACAGCTGTACAAGTTATTAGGTTTCTTTATGCTGTTTGTTATCTCCAGATCTAATTTTCCATCATGACAGTGTTCCAAAATATTCATGAAAAATAATAATACTAATCCATACCCCTGTACTCCCACAACAGATTTCGCCAATTATAGGGAAAACCGGCGAGCCGTGGGTTATTATTACGTTGGCGTCTGTAGTGCGTCTTAAGATATTTATTCTGAGCATTCACAAAGGAGCGAAGAAAACCACAGATAAAGTCAACCCTGAGAAACAGACCCGAGGTTCGAATCTGGGACCCCGAAACTGAGTAAGACACTGAGCCATCCCTTTATTTGCATAGTTCTTTTACCTTGATTCTTCTCCATACTGCTTATCACCATCATATGTATATTTTAATTTCTATTTTCTCACTCACCTCTTCTTATACTTTAATTACTTGCTTCATCTTAGTTCATATTTATTTACCACTAATCCTCAGAAAACCTCAACAATACTTATAGTGTGATGTTAATAGGATGAAATTACTTTTTTCTATAGGGAATGAAGAATATGGTTTGTTTGTTATTTAGCGGATGGAAATATAAAAAAAAAACAACAATGATTAGAGCTTCAACTTACTGAAACTAACGTTGTTGCTTTTCACTTTTCCACATTCGAATATTCTTCTTTTTCTTCAAGAAGAACTTACTACAATTTATTTGCCGTACTGTATATAAATATGTTTATAACACATGAAATAGAATTTGTCTAAACCTAAACGATTCGTGTTTGATGCGATACATGCATAATATGAATTAGTCCTAGTTAATAGCTGTGAGGTCATGATTCGTCGATGTTTAGTCTAATGCTTTTTTAATATAATTTAATTCATTACGTTCGTAATTAGCTAGTAATTAACAGGGAAATTTAAAATTATCATAAACCCCTCGTCTTCTTTGAAATTCTTAAGTGAAAGCTGCTTATTCACCACACCATAAATTTCTCCTATAAACTATAGAAACTTTGTAATCTAAAGGAAATTTTTGAAGAAATAACGTTCTTACGTTTATTAGAATAAATAGTTCATGCAATCAAAAGTGAATAATTTAGAATCAATTGATCATCTTTCTTTTTTATTTTGAAAAATTTCCGACCTGTACTATTTTTTTTAAAGTTAGTGTACATTAATGTGTCGTAGTTCTTTGTGTTGCCGGGCCGGACAACGCGGCACATAAAAATCTTAGAAAAAGCGTGATGTGGAAGAAGAAAGAGAGGCAAAAAGAATGTAATTCCGGGCTCAACAGATGGTATCTATGATGATAGTAAAGAGAATCGTGAAGGTAGAGTACGTAGTGGTAATCGAAAAAAGAAGTGGGTTTAATTTAGAAATAGGCTCATACGCTAAGAACGATTCATATATGTTGTGTTTGGAAGAGTTTCTTACGTTATCCGTTTTTTACTGTAACGTATATGCTAAATAGGAAACTCATGTCTGCCTCTACAAGGGAGGTTCGTTTCATTAAAACCTTTATAAAGTATTTTATAATACTCTATAAGTGTCTTATTTAAGAAGAACTATAAAGTAACTGGCAAAATAGTTTTATTATCTTCTATACAGACGTTTGGCTTAATTTTCTTTAGAGTTCTTATAATGAAATCTGTTTGAATCCTTAAACTTCTCTTGGTTAAGGGTAACTTTGTAAACCAAAAACAAACAACAGTGAGAATTATTGCTGTTGCTCATTTATTACCAAAATTAATATGCAATTCAAATGCAATAATTAGCAAAATAGGTGCCAGTTGGTCTTCAATATATAATAATTTGGATGGCTTTTCCATTACTTTTACATACTTTGTAACCGGAAATTCCGCTAATTTACAACTACCCAGTACTACTAGTTACCAAATGAATATGTAAGAGTGTGTTGTATGTCGTATACAGAGTATGCATGAATGTATGCAATGCAGAATTTTGGTGTACAAGTAAACCTGATGATGTGACATCTACCTTTCTCTAATTTTTGATAGATATGTATTACCTACGCTTAAACGACAAATTTATTATAAAAATTTGGTGCCTTTGGTTCAAAGGTAAGGTCTGTCAAAAATTAAGGAAAAATTGACGGTTGCCATTAAGAAGAATCAATGTGGTGTCTTTGCCCACGATGCGGTGAGAGTTTTATTCCTGAGTCAAAGATGCTACTTAAATTAAAATTAAAGTTGACTTGTCCCAGCAATTTTCTTAGAAAATATAAATCCAGAGCCATTGAATTTTGTTCCGTACTTTATCATATCACATGTATGTAATAAGTTTTATTTACGGTATATCGTTCGTTTGTATCAATGTACAGTCAGCGACAAAAATACAACCACATGTTTTTAAACTCCTTTTTACCAAATAATTGTCAAGTACATTTCGAGTCAATTAAAAACAATAGACAAATGAAACTGACAAACCATAATATTTTTTCCTTCTTACAAATAAACAGCTGATATTTCAAAAAGTCTTTTTATTCGAAAGATAAGGAGAATATCCTGCTTATTTATCAGCACAATTTCATTGTGTATGCTTTTCGTGTCCGTCAGTAAGTGACATGTCATTTGAAGCGCGAGGGTGTATCACCATCAATTTTGAGCAAAAATGTGGAAAGGAAAAACGCTTAGGAGCGTGTAGAGTTAACAGAAGTGAATATGTTCGTAACTTTTTAAAAAATAAAGAAAATTATGGTGGAACATAGAAAATCCCGCCTCCTTTAAACATTGACTGCGAAATCGCAACTGCAGCAGAAACAACAGCTAATGCCAGAACTATTCGGGAATGCAAACGAATAATTTCTTCAGACGAAAAAAGTTTAACTCTCCGAGCTAAATGGCTTTTTATATTACTATCACGATTTATGAAAAGACGAACGTGTATTTCCTCACAGACATATAAGTGGAAGCTCTGCGGTAATTTGGGCTATAATGGACTATTGTTATGCTTCCTTACAGCCAAGGTAAATGCGCAAAACACTTTAATATCTCCCTTACCACAACACTTCACTAAACACTGGATACACGTTTCGACAGCTAGGGTATCATCTTTAGCAGTAATGCTGAACTAATACTGAAGTGTTTCAGTGTACAAATCTAGTAAATTCTCGAGTTTACAAAAAGGTAATGGAACAAGAAGAGCTTATTTGGGCTGAATTTCTAGCGGATGCAGATCACATTTCTAACAACTTATTCACAATGCCAGATAAATGAAACGATGCCTTTAAATCACAGATCTAGACAGTTGAAAGTGTATCGGAAAAACTTAGCATGGCAAATGTGCCAGACAACGTCCCTCCAGATTACATAGAGTAATTATGTAATATACTCAATAATAGAGTATTCTCTACAACACAAAATAAAGGCCAAGGACTAGTGCACCAACAAAAAGTATTAAGAGATAAATTATTATTCATTTTGTCCAAACTGAGGTTTTATTTTACCCTCGATAATACGTGAACCCATATTTTTGTAGCGGTAGTTAATTAAAAAAATTAGCAAACTGATCTTAATCCTTTGTGTTAAGCAATCAATCTATTTTTTTAGCATTTAGTGTGCATGGAACTTCAAACCATTTGAGACTTCTCGAATTGAATTGAAACATCAATGAATTTATAAAACATATACTTGTACTACAATGCGACTATTAAAAACTAGAGAAAATGTGGCGCTTGCCATTTAAAATTATTATAGTGCCATCATAGGGTAAGCTAGTGCATTAAAACTAACGTGTCCCAAGTAATCTGTTTAGAAACGATAAAAATAAAAATTGTGGCTTTCGTTCCATACTTTATCATACCATAGGTGTGTAACAAATTGTTTGTATTGCATATCGTTCGTTTATGTTAATGCTGATTTAACTGCAATTTGATCATATAAGCAGAATTCAACCAATCTGGGTGTGTAGTATCTGTGTATACACATATCCTAAAACTAACAGAGTAAAATTTAGCAAGTCAAGGACAAACGCATTTCTTATTTTATTACTTTGTGAATGCTTTTAACATTATTAGACTTATTTCGCTATTAAATCTTTTAGAACTGTACAACACACTGTATATCAAAATTGATCCCTCAGACACCTACATGCATGGTAAGTATGAAACATCTGATAAATTTTATTATGTAACTGCTTGAGAATAAAAAGACGAAAAGAATCGCCGAATTTAAACAAATAAAGCAAACCAGTTTTAATATCACCTATATAGCTCCTTGTGTGGGTGTTAACTTTTAGTCTCCGCATATTTTTTTGTAATGTAATATAACATCGTAACGAACACTACACACAGAACCTTTGATTTTGTTCTACAAAGTATTTCAAAATAAAGCGAAGGTTGCGAAAATTCATCTATATCTTGCAATGGGTTCGACAGCGCGGTTTAATCTAAAATATACAGTTATACAATTTATTCTCATATACTTAGAAGGTGACGAAAATAGGTATGCAGCTACAAGTGATTAATTTTATTGAAATGCTACTGAGAAGAATGTAAATTTTATAAAAGTTATTCCTGAATAGTTTAGAACGACTTCATTGAAGTCAATAGAGGAATACTACATGTGTACATGTACATATATGTATGTATTTATAAATGTATAGATTGTACAAGGTGTAATCTCTATGGCGATCCTGTTTATAGTAAGAGTAGATTAGGTTAAATTGGATAATTCCTTAGTAGATTTACAAAGGTTTATTTTACATTAGAAGTTATGCAAAAGTAATGTAAAATTACTTCTTTTCGTAATAACCATGTTATCGCAATCGATGTATAGCACTTAATAGGACTTTCTTAAAGAAGTTTCTTTCTGTCATCATTCGTTTTCCAGATTCTATATCTTAATTCAACTTTCTTATGGACCGCCAAGATAAGCATTGCAGCAGTTGAGCTAAGCATGTCGTTATAATTACAGTATGCAAACTATGGGGCGAAATACTACTAAATACTGTAAGAAGAGACAGAATAATTTCAAATTTTTGCACATAGACCTTATTTTTGTCGTATTCCCAAACAAAGTTTACTAGGTCTAGCTCTGGGGGGCTCACATGAATTGAGGAATCGGCTTTTTACTTACTTATTGTACTGTTTTCGTGAGCATACGGACAACTACCTATGGATGGTGTGTTTTTAATCAATTTTAGGATATAGAAAAGTTTTAAATTAGTAAGCATGCTGGTAGAAAGACGTCGCGTCCCATGGTCCCATTCCCGAACCACACGTGAAGACGGGTTGTTGTCCTGGTGAAATCGAAAATCATCTTCTGTGTTAAGTTTCCTGGTACTAAACACTAAATTCTGTTTATGGATGTTTAAGTACATAAACCTATCAATAGTACCTTCAATAAAATGAAGGTTTCCAACACCAGCAGCAGAAACACAGCCCCAGACCATTACACGTCCACCTCCATGTTTGACAGTTGGTTTTAAATGTTGCGGTTTCAATTCTTCATTCCTTTTCCTCCACACATTACCCTTTCCATCTGAGCCGAAAAGATTAAGTGTTCAATTGTAAATTGTAAGCGACTTCTTTTGTCCTTCTGGCTTATAAACGCTTTTTTTTTCCTCGCTATTTGTCCGTGCAAATTGGCACGTCCCACAGTTCTTCGAAATGTTTCTGCATTTGCGGTATTTTCTAGAGCACATTTCACCTCCAGGGTTAACTTAGGAGCACTTAACAGTGGATTATTTCTACCTGGTCTAATAATCCACCACTCGTTATGTTCGCTAAACACTTTTTTAGACTTATTTTATATTTGTTCTTTACTCTGTTTTCACGATTATATCATTGAATAATATGCTGTGTCGTGGATACACATTTCTTTAATACCTTTGCAATTTCCTGTTGACTTTTATTTTCCTTATGGTGAAAAATGACTAATTCTCGCTCTTCCAACGTTGTCTATCGACCCATGTTGAACTACTCTAAATTATAAGCTGCTTGTGATAAAATCGCACTTCAGAGTTGTAACAGATAGAGAGGTAAAGTACACGTACATCTAGGGACTTTCCCTAGTCGTATAAAAATTGTGTACTGGGTTGCATAATTTTCACTGTCATTTTGAATATGTGAGCGATCTAATGTTATCTGGTTAGAATTAGTAATTCCTGTTCGAATTAGATTTCTTTTACTTCTGTAATGTATTTCAAGAATATTAGATATAATACATTTAATTAATTTTTCATAAAGAATTACTTTTCCTAACATTTTCACGTTCTTACCAAATTATATACCACTGCATCATTGTCACTATGACCCACTGTATGTAAGATTACTTTTCTAGTTAACTTCGACAATAACCCTTTTCTTTTATTTTGTTATTATTTTCACCACAGCATCTTATCATAGATCAGACGATGCCTAGTTTCCCTATACATACGTTGATAAGAGTTGATTAATAATTCAATCTCCCCGGTCTGAGCATATTTCCATAAAATTTTCTATTGAACATTTTTATTAATACAGTACATGGTACGCATACATTCAGATATTATTTCCTAACACAGTGATATATAACATAGGGTGACTTCATAAATATTAATATGAAATAAAAGCCTTATCTAATCTGCGGTGGTTAGAAATCCTGTTTATGCTTGCGCGATACCGCTATTTTCGATGTTGTAACTGAATACAATGTTATATAGAAATAATAATATTTGTTCTAGCGAATGGACGTAACAAACTTGTCGCAGAATTACGTAGTAAACGAAATTTAATTTAAAAGTAAAGATCGTTCGGAAAGACAAGAAAGTTATGTTGTAGTATTTGTATTAGTTTAGTGTGTGCATAACATAATATATTATGTTATATATGTACACATTGTATATATTTTCAATAATTAGAAGAATTATTACCGGAATTCTTTTTAGAAATAACCCAAAACAGATGTATCTGTGTTAGAAACCGCTTTAAAGCATCTGAAATAACAAATGAACTTTTTAGTCGGTCTTCTGTCTTTGAGAGCAAATCTATTTTTAAATAAATCTAACATTAATAAGAGTAAATGCCTTTAATAATGAAGAGTTCTACAGATATAAATTTTATTCGCATCTATAACCTGTTTTAGGTGCTGTAAATTTAGTTTGAATATACCTATAACAAAATACTTCACCTTGTTAAGAATTCGACACATATCGTAACGGACTCGTATAAATTATGCATATTTGTAGGTCAATCGATAAAAGGCAACAGGTTTTGATTGCGAGCGATAATAAGCATGTTTCAGACTTAATTGCCCTTTGTTTAGACAAATGCACTTCGTGTGTATACGTCTTGCTTTTTATAATTTGTTGTATAGATTCAATAAGCAAACTTCTCAACCCGGGTACATTTATATATGTATGTGTATTAGATAGAAATGTTTCTTATCTAAAAAAAGTTTTAGATAAATGTTACAAGGTTCTATCTTCCATATTTACACAACCATATCAAAGATTACGTAAGTAAAGAAAATTTTGCAACTTTCAGTTCATATTATATTTAAACGTAGTTTTAACAAAATAGAAATGGCTTTACAATACTTTATTTAAAATATGTATCAATATACGATGTAGTTAATTAGTATTAAATTGGAGTGGTACCTCTTAACTGTTGTTTTTAGACCAACAAACAACTTTTGTAAATTTGTTTACATCAATTGTATTAGCCTCGAAGTAAAATATTTCTAGTTGATTACGAGGATGAACCGAAAACTTCATGAAATAGCGTGTAGATCTTTCGATTTCAAATAGTGTTTGGGAGACGCTAACAAAGTCTCTTCCGGAATGTGTCAGTTTTTGACGAAATAAATAATATTAAAATTCGACCTTTGGTTAGACACTTCTTCTTGTAAGATTTATCAGTATGTTTAAAAACCACGTAACGGATGGTTTGAAGCATTTGACTTTTCATTTTTTATTGTTAATAAGTGAATCTATGAGTTTAAACGTGCTCGTACAAGTATTAAAACATATATACGTATGTACCTCATAGTGGATTGTGGAATTCTATAATTATGTCAAAAATTGCTGGGGAAGTGTACGACTATGATGCTAAGAAGGCGCTGTTTGAAGTGGTCTGAACTAGCAAGGACTATCGCACGAACTCTTTCAATGAAAAATGGACCATAAAAAACTGTAGTAACACTAGGTGCGTACCACAATGATTTAATTTTTCGTGTTTGGAGCGTTTTCAAAAGAACAAAGTGTGTACTTTGTCTGCTCACAGATGAGATTTGGTTTCATTATTGTATGTCAGCAAGCATGCAGTGTGTAACTTCCGTTCATATATAAGGAAGAGATAAATGAGTATAACCATCACAGGCGAATACTATGCAAACCTTCTGGAGAAATGAAAGCGACATGTTAACGAAAAACATCTGGGTCTAATGAAGAAGAAAATCCCTTTTCGGATGAGAGTTATCACTAGGGTAATAATTTAACGAAGGACGCCTTGTTTTGTGTTCCAACCGCCACATTTAAATCTCATCGAAGCGTAGGCTTGGGATGATCGCTACTTAAAGTGTATCGAAGTGATTGGAATTGTGCAAAATAAATTGTCGTTGAACTATTAATACCTCCTTGATGCCATCACCCTTAGTAGTTTGATAATTAAGCACTATAACACTTCCTTCGTGAAACTCTCTCCTTAAACCTCATCATCAAAGTTTTCCCTATCATCACGAGTGATTATTCAGATTTAAATAAGTTTTAGGTGCACCCTCTAAAGTTTGGTTTTATGCTCATTCAAGGTATTCATCCGATAACGAAAAACAAAGCTTTACTCTGTATATCCATCATAGATAAATACATATAATATAAATAGAGTATAAGCCATTTTGATGTATAACAGGTCCATAATAAAATAATTTAAACGGATTTGAAACAATACAACATGTCAAGATGAATAGTTTTTAGATGAGATGTTAATAATTTTCTCAGCTTTGGAATGTTTTGGAAACAATTATAGATTTTGTTAATAGTAATGGATGTTATTCTAGATTTGCTTATTATGTTACATGTTCTAGAAGAACAAGAAATAAAAAAAAGGATTCTATCTATGATATTCTGAAATACAGTGTTAACCATTTTTAACCTTTGGTTCTTTTAGAATTGTATCATTATTAATCTTTGCAAGAAAACTGCAGTTTAATACACTAAGTTCTAGTACCAACACAATGTAATCTCAAATAGTATTTCAAGCATTCACGGCCGTTTGCTATTGCCTTTTCGGTTCTCGGGTTTCGCTGAGGTTTCTACCCCCAGGACGACAATGTAGCCTCGAACCAAAATTATAACCTCAGTAACGTACAAAGCACAATTGGTTTTAACAGGACGTACATCAATATGGCGACTTCCAAAGTTTTGAGGATTACGTCTTCCGATACTATTAGATTTGATTCTCATTTCCATTTAGTAAACTTTCCAATAACTTAACGTTTTGTTGGCTACAATGTTAATTTTCGTATAATATTTTTTGCCGTATAAATACATAAATCGAACTATATACTGAAGACCGTCGTAAAAAGTTGCAACTAAATTGCCACTCTCTATAGATGAGAGTAACATATTCACATTGACAAATTACTAAACGCAGCTTTCGTATTTTATTAGGCCGTAGCAGTGTAGTGTTATTCAACGTTTTAGATGAGTAAATGGTACACCATTAAATAGTCTCAACTTAATTAGACCTGTTGAAGATCTTAGCATCTCGCTTTGGAAATGTTTGTATATAAATTTAGGTGTAAGTTAATCACGTTACCACATTAGTGAGGCCTACAATTTAGTTGCCGAAATACGTACATATCTATCTTTTTAATTATAAACGCATAGCAAAGATTTACATTTTTTTATTTTTTATATATCCCACTATTTGATACTTTAAATGTCAAATAAATGTTGGCAAAAAAACAAACTAATTTGTTTATACATTCTTTTCCTTATTTCTGAGGATTTAGGAAAATAGGTTCTGTTCTGATTTCGATTACGCTCTTCATTTTTATCGAAACAAAACAGTAGACATAACTAAGTGACATCTATGTATGTACAACCTAATTTAGTAATTATATATAGTATCACGTCTCAGGGCTATTTCCTGAAGGAGATTATTCGCGGGAGTTTATTTCCATTCCAAATAAATTCTTGAGCCGCACAGTCGAAAGAAAATGCAATGATCTGTCGGCGCACAAACTAATACGGTATTGGATGTTTAGTTTCCTATCATTTAACTGAAGGAATTTGCAATCTTTACGTCGGGTGATATTTGCAAATGTTGACGAGAGCTTTACGCAATATAAAATAACATAGCATGCCTAGGTGTATCTGCTAGTTGAATTTTAGGTATTTCATATATGCTGTACTGTATGAAAAGCATGATTATTGTATAAAATGAGATACAACAATATCATATGAAAAAATAAGTTTTTGTAAATATTATTCGTATCGGAAACTAGTTGACAATAAGGAGACTTCCAGTGTGCTTAATGAGAACCACTTTAATATCAGAATAAATAAAATTTAAGGAGTATAACTTTGATAGAGGAATATACAAAAAGTAAACAAAGAAACAACGAGACAATCCTGAGAAGATATCATAATTACACCGACTCAAAAATAAAAATGAAACAGTCATAATAAAGTTGATCAAAAAGTCGGCAGTCAGTTATAGACTAGGTACTGCATAGAAGACGCTTAAAAAGAACTAAATACAAATTATAGATCAACGTGACCAGATAACCACGATCAGAAGAGACTCAAATTGTCAAACAATAAATAATGACAAGCGTTTGCTGAAAGAATTGTATATCAAAAAGAGTGCCCTTCAAGAAGGTCTTCAAGGAAAACATACCCTTTAAATCTTCAGCAGATTTTGACAAGAAAATGTATAACTAAACGAACAAAGAAATAGAAAGGAAGAAATAATGTGAAGAAAGGTGAAAAAAGAAAAAGGTTAAAAAGAGTGAGAGAAGGAAAGAGAGGAGATAGAGAGAAGAAAGAAAAGAAGAGAGAAAAGCGGGTAACTCGTCCTGTTAACCATGCTAAACGCGAAAATCTTCTGGTTTGCGCCTCTTCGTCCAATTCCGGAAACAGTTCGTCTACTACTGACTCTAGCGGTGGAGGCCTAACGTATTCATTTCAGGAGATACACTGCCAAAACGTCTACAAACAATGGTAATAGCGCAAATAATAACTCTGAAATGTATATAGTTATTAGTGCGAGTGTGCTTTCTAAATATATCAAATTCCAAAAAGTCTTTTTGTCTAATAATTAAAATGCTTAGGAAAGGAAGCTTCGTTAGTGTATGTCTCTGTCTAATATGTAAACTTAATTGCCGGATATAAATTGCTTGTAGCGTCTATAAATATTGTTGCTTAAAATCTTACAGCAGCTAATATATTTACGTATCACGACACCCGATCGGGGGGAATTGGGGATAAATACAATTTTGCTGATTTTCAAAATGTTCAAAAGACATCGTCTAAAAATGAAGACAATCAAAAATAAAAACAGTATTTGTTATATTTAAATACTTCCGTTATCTTTTTTAATTTTCACCGGAAACTGTGAACATTTTTAATTGAATTTTCAAAAACTAATTAAATTAAATTTAACGTTGGGAATACCAGGGAAGTTTGAATTATCAGCATTTGTAATACATAAGTGAGCTAGTTTTAAGAATTCTTTGGCCTTTTTTTATTCAGAATATGTTTTCAAAAGAACAGTTGGAAAAAGATTTACTTGAATATTTCTCAATTTATATATAAGGTCTAGTAAATTGTTGTAGTATAATTTAGGCTTCTAACTTCTTTTATTAGCTATTTGCTTAAATTATATATGGAAGAATTGATATCAATAGCTCTACTTTTCTCCATCTTTGGGCATTTTTGGTGATTGGTATTGCTGGCAATACATCTGAAAATGATTTTTTTTTCATCTATTAAGACTCTCGTTAATTTTTTGTGCAGTTATTATAGTTCTACTGATGAAATCTATTTAACTTTATCTGAATTCAGAGTTATAATCCCCTTTTGTAAAAGCTATTATCTTTTTCTTCAATAACATATCAGATTTTTGTTCTTTTTCCCGTTTCTTTATTTTTCCGATAATAACACTCTATCGTATCTATATTACCTAGTTAGTTTCCATTTTGATAATTTTTTAGATATGTTGCTACTGCAATTAGGTAATTTATTAGATTGGTAAGCTAAAACTAGATTTAAAAGAATTTAAAGATTTTGAGGAAAGTTTTTCTTCATCTTCCAATCACTGCTGCAATAGTCGCATTAGAGTTTTCAGTGTTCAAGTTAATTTTGCTTTTATTTATTACTAACGTTTACTTCTTCTGATGTTCAGGGTGTAAGTCTTTTTAATTTTCTTTAACTGTCGTATTTATTGACTCTTGTAATTTCTTATCAAAATCAGGCCAATCTACATTGTATAAACTTGCTGATCCGTAAGTGTAGATTGTATACTGTCAACTCAAGATTTTCGACCTTTTTATATAAGTTCATATTTTCAATATGCAAGAGAAGTAACTTTGCTCTGTGGGTCGCTTTCGGCAGACTTCTAGATGTCTTGCTCACTGTCAATTTAATAGAATTCGGAAAAACTTTGTTGAGCTTCCATTTCTTTAATAACTTAATCGACAGTATTAGAAGTATTTATGTTTGCCGAAATTTTGCCTATTTTAACTAATTTTTCTATATTCGTTTAGCAAACTCCTGATTTGCCAAATCTTAATTAGTTTATTCTCTTGGTTAAAAATTTACGAATATTCTATATTTTTTTTTTTGCATGTTTTTATATTGTTATAGTTATATTCATGTTCTAATATTTTTGGGTTCCATTATTGTAGATAAGAGATACAGTAAAGAAATTCAATTCGTGTCTTGTAAGACAGGCAATTTTTAAATTAAATAAGCGCAGCCTAACACTGCGTCCTCGAAACTAACACACCTACATTGGATTTGTATCGTACGAAAATCCATTAATTAAACTAAAATTCGATCGACGAAAAGTTCCTCGATAAAAGTCGACACAAAGGAAGCAATATTACTAAATCTTCCTTATCGTTACTTGATACATGGCCGATGTTTAAACAATATATGTAGTGTTTGATTTGAGAGTGGTTACGTAAGTTGTTAAATTCCTCTCGCGGGTATAAACAACGTAAGGGGGTCGTCACTAGGCGTAGCACACCACCGGAGGCCGATGAACTCGGCTCCGTTGCTGCCGTTGTGTCGTAGCGAAGGAGCGCAAGTTAAAAGTGGACGCCGTACTTGCCCATTTAACTCAACTCTTCCTGTGCCACTCGGATAAAAATACTAAGGCTCCTATGTGTGTGTGTGTGCGTGCGGTGAGAGCATGAGAGCGATTGTATAAATGCGTACGTGTAGGTACTTTTACTCGTAAACTGGAAACGTCTATTGCGCCCTCAAATAGAAACTCTTACCGCGGGAAAACCGATAAAATATGTTTTTTTGTGAGGGTTGTATTTTTGGTCCTTTTTCATATTTTTTATAAGATAAGAAAGAGCCTGACGTAACTCTACGTCTTAATATATGCATATAATTGAGCAAAATAATTCAAAATTATGAGATACATATATATATATATAACATTTTTATGGGGCAGTGATTACATTTACTTATTTTAATAGATTAACCTCTAACATTCCTCACAGTACAAAACAAAAAGAAACTATCACAAACCATTAATCATATGACCATGTCCAAAGCTCTTATATCATACTGCTGAAAGTATAAAAGCAGGCACTCAAAGACTATTCAGAAATTTCTGGGAACAGTTGAAGGTTTTGAGTCGGGATATTACTAAACATTCTCTTCTGCCCAATTTTCGGTATATCCAATCAGCAGAGTCCGTTGGAAACTCCAGTGACCATTGTTAGTCCAGGCGATGCTAAATTAAAACTTCGAAATATGTATTTATTTCAAAGCCACCAATGCATCCTAGAAATAAAGTATAATATAAATAGGTTATTATATTGATAATATAAAAAAATATGTGCATTGCCTTTTTGAATTCTTAGGTATTTCATAAAATCTGGTTCCATTTACAAATGAAACAGATTCCAAAATGAGGATACAATATGCATTCAATACATGACAAACAGAAAAATTAACATCGTTCAGACAAATGCTGGTTAGAACCTTAGTAGAAATGTTTTTCTGGTCTTGTCGTGTATTCACCGTTTTACTTCACGTTTCGTTGATCATGCTGTCAGCTTCTTCAGGAGGTTTCTAAAGACTGATGTTGTTGTGTCTTGCTTCTCGTTATATATCCAATTTCAGACAACACCAGTCTTTAGAAACCTGAAGAAACTGACAACATGATCAGCGAAACATCAAGTAAAACAGTGAATACACGACAAAACCAGAAAAACATTTCGACTATGGACTACGGTCATGAAAGCCTACACTCAACTGCTGGTTAGAACCTGCTACCTGAACTCTTTCATTAATAATTTCTCCAATAATTTACCTTACCTAGATGATAATATGTCATACTATTATAGTAATAACGATGTTTAGGAGAAACTATGGCGCGATACGAGATGTGTAAATAATGTAACGGATTGTTTTTCTATAACTTTTTTAATCAATTGAAATCATTGCTCTACATTGTTTATTTCAAAGCAGTTGCCTTGGGATGCCACGCAGTACAGGAAATAGTCTATCCATTTTTGATAGCAGCGCTAAAATTTAGATGCTAGAATTGCCTTCAGTTTTCAATGCTCTCCAATGTCCTAAAATAGTGTTCTTTCAAGTGAATTTTGAATCTTAGGGAAACGGAAAAGTTGCATAGATTCCAGTATGGCAAATAAAGGAACCGAGGCATCACAGGGATGTTCTTACTTGCCGAAAACTCCTTTATTGAAATTGAGGTGTAAAAAGGTGTATTATTCTGATGAAGTATCCAGATGTTCATATTCGGTTACGAAATAATCTCTTTGGAAGTCTACCAAGAACTTCTCGGTAGCTTAGGGGCGATGCCCGGGCCATCAAGAAGAGCAAATCAGCATGATTTTGATTCTTGATTTACTCATTCAGTTGGAGTGTGCCATTTCTGACCCTTTTGCTTCGCATGAGGATCGTATTCAAAAATTCAACAATCGTCATCAATAATATCATGTTATAGAAGCTAAGGCTCCTTTTCAGTTCGCCGAGAAAGTGAAAATATATTACTCTTCTCTTTTAACATTGCAAAAAGATTTTGTAAACCCAATTCATTTGCCAAATTTTATGTACCGTATTATGAGTTAAATTTAACTCCTGCTATCAGGATGCACAAGGTCCCGGTTTCTGCGGGCGTTTTCATAACTTCTTGTACCTAAATGCTTTTTGCTGGGGGGTTCATCTTCAGTCGAATTTTTTGAGAATGTCTTGAAATATCTAGAAACCTAGGAATTGGGGAAAACACTTTCTCTATGGGACTGTTAACTTTTGCAAAAGTTTTCACCGCACTGTGGCTAAATTTGAAATAAAGCCTGCAGCACAGAGTTAATTGAAATTATCACTCATTTTCAAACACACTAGGAGAATCTGGTTCACAAATAGAATACCTATGGACTGAATGGAGATGTTAAGAGATCAGCAGTATTGCGGGATTAAACGCTGCGTTATCAGTCTCATTACTTTAACTCTTACTTAACATATTTCATATAAGTAGACGCTGATAGTAGAAAATGGTTGAGAAATGTAGACAATAAGTCGAAATGCTGTAGTATAAAATCAACACAGCACGTTCTAAATATAAAAAATGCCGATTTTGATTAGAACTCCTGTATTGTTTCATAGAACTTAATAGTTGATAGGGATTTAGGACTAACAAAAATGTAATACCCCTTAAGGATATATTTTACAAAAGAAATTAATAACCTTGTCGATAACCATTCTCAAAATATTTAATTATAGTTGTGATTGGAGCATAAATATTATGTTGATAGATACAAACCTATATATCAGTAAATAATATATAGACTTTTATTATGAATGAAACATTTTGAAGTACACACAAAGATTTCTAAACCTTTCGTGACGCAATCTCATGAACTTGTATATTTAAAAATAACTAATCTTTGGTCTTGGTATGCTCGAATGCAGTAAGTGATTTGTCAACTTTTGTAGTTTTGCACATTTACTATTACATGATTTATTCAGAAAGTTTATAAATGTTCCAGAAGATTTAGATGAATGTTGCACGGTACTAATAATATATGTACATTACAGTTGTCTCAAATTAATGTCTACTTTTAAATCGGCTTATTATTACGAACATTTAAGCGAACGAGTGAAATGCTGACGCTTGGTATTTTCCCTTCATGAAAACTTTATTCATTTATACGATGAGTTCTTTGACTTCGCGACGTTAACTAATTAAAGAAAATTATGATTCTCGTTTGTATAGGCAAATTACAAATTCGCAACAAGAACTTGCCAGTTTCTCCTGAAAAACAGTCGGTTTATAGAGCGGCGTATGTATAAGTCCAGTATATATTCGTAGTTTTAATTCGACAGAGATTCTGTGTTTTTTTTATTTGTTTCACTTTTCGTTTTTGGGATATTGAAATAATTTTTATTGAAAGTCTCCGCAAGGTATCATTCCATTTTTTTATTTAGCATTTCGTACACATATACATACACACAATATCTATATTCAGTAGAGAAGTGTTTTAAACAAAAAGATAATAACTATGATGTCAGCTTTTTGAAATACTGCCAAGTTGAAATGGGTGGAGAAATTGTACATTGCAGAGCGGCGACTGAAGTTGTACATAGAAACTTAAATAGATTTTTTAGTAGTTCGTCTTTTAAATAACTGTCTTTGCTTTTCTCTGTACTTTTGTACATAGATGTCCCTAATAAGAAATACTGTTTTTCGTTAATAACTATTTTATTATAGTAATTGGCACAGCATTTTAATCGCACTTTTTCGTAGAGAATTTGAATATCTTTTCTGATTTTTGTTTCACTTTGGTTTTTCGAGATTCAATACTTTGATTCTAGTTTTGTTATATTACTTCAAGTTGGCTTTGGAATAGTTACATATCTTTATTTGCTCTAATAATATTCCATAGCATACCCAGCGTCTCTTAAAAAATGTGGTGAATTGAAAAAAATGTATTTTATAAAACTGATGGTAGGTTAGCTCTGGAATACAAATAAAAAAATCAATATTAAGTAATAATTACTGAATAGATGTAAAAATTGAACCAATTAGTTTACTAGTTGATTGAATATAAGTAATAATAATAACATTTATAAGTAATTGGACATTTTACAAAAGATGCTTAAATCACTTTATATATTACATAATTCAAAGACTATACATAGCCTAAAATTACTCAAATAACACACTGATTACAGGTAAGAAGTGCCAAAACAGTTTAGAATATTTTCGAACTTCAACTATGATTCTGATCTGAACTAAAATATTTAATGTAGAAAATTAAATGATGATATATCAATAATTGAAACACAACAATGGGTGTACTTAATAAGTAACCATGTTAGCAACCTCTGTCCCAGCTTGTAAGTCGACAATAGTGAACATACTTTATCGCCACTTAGATCTTAAATCAATGAGACGAATATGCACACATTTGAAAATGTTGGATGCCATGGTGAAATATTTCTTCCAGCATTTTGTAGCATTTCGTCTCGTAAACTGTATAACGCCAGTGAGAAAAGACATTGTAAGTTATAATTGTGTTTATATTGTAGTGGTTAACTTTATTTTTCATCGTAAAGTATTTAGTTTAACATCTAGATTTGTTCAGTAATTTTGTTTGATACTCAATTACTTATCTGTTTTCTCTTATGCAACAAATCGCTCATTTGCTTAAGAGGGAGTGATATACCATCCAGGAGCTTCTGGATTTTATTAGGGTTCATTCGTTTGTCTTTTATTTATAGTTTTATATTTTATACCTACCTTTTAAAAGTGTTTGAAGAATGGATTTTCTGTGTTATATAACTTAACCCTCAAGTAATCAATGTGATAGATACCGCTTAGGGAAAATGCTTATCTGTTTTGATAAACACTTCTTACTGTTCACATAATGAACACAGATGGTATGGTAAATATTTTTCCTTTTTGAACTGAGTCTTGCATCTTCCTATATGATTCAGGATACAAAGAAATTTCAAGGTTTCTTTCGTAGGATGAAAATCTTACATGTCTCTGCGGCTGTTTTCCAGAAAAGTATGCTGACAGAAATGAAGGAGAAAAGCAACCAAAGTGAGCCTCATATGCGATTATATGATTTAGTTTCTTTACGGTAATTAGAGTTGATTGTAGTTTTTTAACCAGTTCATTTATGTGATGGTATCATTTCAGGATCGTATCTATTAAAATGCCCAAGAAATTTACCGTTGAAGTTTGGTTTTTATATGAATTAGAATATGTGTGTGCGCACCTAAGCACCATACATGCTAGCTAGAAAATCGTTCATATGCATATTTAATAAATAACAGAGGACGAGGAATAGAGCCTAGTAGAACTCCAAATCGTGTATTCAACGGCAGAGATTGTGTCATTTCACTTCAATTTACTAAATTTAAAGGAGTTTCCCTTATTACGTAGTATTCTAATAATGCTGTATCCAAAAGACTCGAAAGGTTTTGTTAGGTATAGCACATTCATTTTGGCGTAAATGTGGGAGCAAATACATTGTAGATGTTATCTACTATCGTTAGTATGTCAGTTACAATCGAATGAGTTTTTCTATAACTACGCTGATTTGGAAGTAACTGTGTTTGGTTCTTTAGGTATCTAGTAAGTCTCAACTATATGCTGTACGAAAACGTTCGATATTGATGGTGGAATAGTAATAGAACACATCTACTTACTTTCGGTAGTATCAGAAGCACATCCCCTTTTGTACATTTCTTACAGGTGGTTCTTTATGGTGGAGATATTTGCTGGCGTATCTCTTAATAATTTTATGGATATGGTAAAGATTTTTTTATTATTTAGATTTGTAATTTGTAATGATCCTTTCTATTTCGTAAGATATAAGAGGAGTAAAATAGAAAAATGAGATGTTAATCATAAAGCAATAAGATGTGGTTTGGTTTACTTTGAGTATGGAATATCCATCGTATTTTGGAATAATTTTTCTCTATGTTATGAACAGTAATCAGTTGAGAAATTGATTTTAACACCTATTGAGAAAGACTTCTTCATTAATACAACTATTGGCCAGTTATTGGAATAAATATCTGCTTATTATGCAACACCCAAACGCCTAATACTACAATAGTCATTTTACTGTATTATGTGTGTAGGCAAGTATATCATCCTCTATGGAGAGTGTGCTATGAGCGTCAAAACCTCGCAAAGTTGGCACAACAAAATTTGCAGCAAATCTGATAAATTGGCTGCCAGACTAAGAATGCGTATTTCACTTTGGACCTCAGAAATGACATTTTATATGCACTTGCCGCAGTTGAATTTATGTCATCGGTGAGAGTAAGTCGGTGTAAGAAGTTAACACCTCGACCTTTCACATTTTCAACCTGCGCAAGTGGTTCGCTATTTATCGTATAACTAATAAATTATTTCTGCGAGTGTATGGAACTACTCTACACTTATCAACATTCAGAGATAGGTGATTTCTTGGGCACCAATCAGTAACTGCCACGTTGCAATCTAAGATGACAGTCTGCTCTAGACGTTATGGAACGATATATTTTTATGTCGTCTGCAAAAATTAAATGTTTACTGCTAATTATACTGGTGATATCTTTGGTAAAAAAAGCAGGAATTAAACTGGACCAAGATTTGTACTCTGTGGTAATCCATAAATTGCTTTCTTCCAAACAAATAGGACCTGAAAAGCGCTATTAATGCTGGTGAAAATCTCATGGTTTGCAGCTTCCAAATGAAGATATAATGATGCACTTTATCAAAGGCCTTCTAGAAGTCGGTATAAACAGTATCCACATGCCCCCGGTTATGTAAACACTCAGATACGTACCACGTGAAGCAAGTAAGGTTAGTTGTCTTAGTCCTGAAGCTATCTTGAGTTGGAGAGATGTACGAATTGATATTTTTGAGAAATTGTGTATAAACATACATTAATAAATACTAGGTTTTTCAAAAGTTATAGCAATTCTTTTAACTGTTTTCTAGCGAGCCCCCCTGTGCCTTGAAATTTAAATATTTGCATTTTTTTCTAAATGACAGTTTTCTTATTCATCAGAAATATAAATATTAAAATCCGATTTTTAAATGTCAAACTGAGCACGTAAAATGAATTATAATCAGGACATACAGTAATATAAGCAAACATGAACCTAAAAAAAAATAAATAATCATCCCCCAAAATACATTGTAAATTAGAAAGAGAAACATAATTATTATTACTATTTAGATAGTGTAGTCGTTAACCAAAGTTAATTAAAACAGTATTAACTTAATTCCTGCGTATAAATAGTTCGGCTAACATAATAGAAGTGCAGCCGCAATCGGACATTTGTGGCAGAGATAAGCAGGGTGAGTAACCTCTACCCTCCTGACTATTTGGTAGCCATTCGTATTCAAGAAATTTTCTGACACTATCATTTCGTTCAGCGAATGGAATACATAATGAGGTTGGTAGTGAAGCACCTATTGCAATACTAAATGCAGCGTAGTATACGTTAATAATAAAAGAAATTAAGGAAAAGTATTCAAGTATGGTTGATCATAATATCCACCACGTTACGTGTTTTTTATATAATTTTTATCATACCCAACAGCAGATTTCTGTTTAAAATTGTTGGAAATAACTGGAAAAGGAACTCTTTATTTTTATAGTGTTCTCCGTAGTTTCCTTGCCACATACAGAACAAAGAAGTACCGTAATGTATTTAGCTTTTATATCAATTTGTAGAAGCGCAAATTTAATTAGCAAGTGTCTAATACTTAGGTATAATCCTGTTACAAATATAGTGTATAGGGTGACCAATTTATCTTGGTAATTACGTTTATCTCCCAAAAAAAGCGTAAGGAAATTAAATTGTATTAAAAGTATTATATTTGTCTTGATTATTACTGAAAATGACAATAGAAACATAAAAAAAATCTGTACGACGCTGGGAGCCGAGCGTAGCAATGTGCTACGCTTTTATGTGAATCATCTTTAAAACACCTAATTAAAACATGAAAATGGCAAAGAATTACAATCGAGAAACAATGTTTGCCGAAGTTATGTTAATTGTTTTACATCAACAGGGTACTTTAAAAGTAGAAAATATCTATTCTGTTTCATTATAGGTTTCTTTACAATAAGATAAAATATGAAAATTTTATGAGTATCTAGCGAAATTATATACGGTATATGTCTCAGAAGTAATGATTAGTTTTAAAGTGTTTATTGACTGTATCTACAATTTAATATTGCCCCTTTCAAAGTATTCTCCTTTGGAATGCACACAGCGTCTCTGAACAGTTTTCCACTTGTAGTAACAATTCTGGAAGTCTTGTTCGCTTAGGCATTTTAGAACCTGGCACGTGACACTTTGGATGTTGTTTATTGCTCCGCAATGGAAACCTTTCAATTTCCGCTGAGCATTAGAAAAAAAGATAATCACATAGAGCCATGTCTGGAGTGTACGGCGGGTGTGAGAGTGTTAGAATATTCCTCTTTGCCAAAAATTCTTTAACCGACAATGAGCTACGGCTGTGGCCATTATCGTGAGGCATTCCCGTAGAATTGCCCACAAAGAATTCATATTGCAAGGCTAGACAGTGAATCAAATCTTTTATCACGAGGTCCTTGAACGTTTGCGGAAAACAATTTTGCATGTGCGACCTGACATTATCAGCACGTGGACCTTGCATTACGATAATGCCCTCAGTTTTTGGCAGAGAAAGGTTCCCATTATGAAATAACAAACAACATCCAAAGAGACACGACGAAACAGCCTAACGGAACAAGGCCTTCAAAGGAGCATACTTTGCACGAGCAATATTAAGTTGTATATACATTCAATTAAACATTTTAAAACTAATCATTCTCACTTATAGAAATAATGCAAATAGTATATTGAATACTTTTATTTACGTGCAGTAGTATAACCTAAGTATGAAGCAAGTTATATTTAAAATATAATTTGATAATACTACAATAAATTGACAAAATTCAGGCTTTCTCTGTCACTACATTAGCCATTTTCTTCATTGAATCGAAATAGGAAGATATCATCATCATCAGTGTCTTCTTCTAAACCAATAATAAAATCTGAATACTCATCATATTCATCCAATCTTCTATGGATGCTGTATGTGTATTCGCTACATCCACTATAGTGTTTCCCTTTTACTTGGATATTATCTACTGCATATGCATACATTATATATCTAAAGGATATCTTTCCAATGAAATTGATCGATTCATTATATTTGATTACAAACAGACTTAATGCTTGATTATTAGTTGACGATTTACTGGAAATTAAGAACTATCCTACGGATAATTACTTCTTCACAAGTGTTCACAGTCGATGTTGGAGATAAGTTAACAGCAGGTGTTGAAGATTAGAGCTGTTTTCCCCATTTTCAATTACATATTCTTCCTAGACTATCTGGACCATATAATCTGTAGATATTTCAGTTTCCTCCTCAACAACATCTAAAGTATTTTCTACAATACTATATTTTTAAAGAAAAATAAACTTGTATAAACTTACACCCTGAATGGTTCTTCTTACAGTAATTGTAAACATTGAAGATTCAGGAATAATCATTTTCCTCTTTAGGATACTAGTAAAGTCCTAACTCTTTACGACTGTTGATACTATATATACTTATATAATAATCTAATAAAAATTTTTGATATGATTATCAACATATAACTGTAGCAAACTGATATGTGCAGGATGAAATAACTATACAATACGCTGTATTTTTAAAACAACTGTTAGCAAACGCAATTAATCCAGAACGAATAACTGATCTATAGAGGATGTTTGTAGCTAGAGCTTTAAACGAGAGATATACGTGTATATCTGTTTTACTAGATTTCATAATACCATCTCTTTTTATTGCGCAAGTTGGTTTCTGCACCATCTTCCTCTAATTTTAATCGTACTCAATGTCGATTTTAAGTGTTACTTTTTAACTATTTCATTTAGGTTTAGTAAGGAACCATTATTATTTAAACATAATTCATAAGGTTTCTTTATTTTATTAAGTCATTCTACTTGCATATATATATATATAGCATCTGTATTTTTTTTGTTTTAAATGCTCTACATCGTTATGTCTTGTTTTGTAAGCCATATTTTCCAAAGTTTTTCACAAGAAAAAGTGCAACGGTCTCAAATCTAGGGAGCACCTACCTCTATATTCGAATTGCTACGTATACATTTATACCAAAGTGGTATTGTCTCTAAATTACTCTAACGGTGTAAGGGTTTACATTGGAACAATAATAAGTATTTCTTCTGTTTGGTAGGCCATGACTAAAAACTGACTCTCATTTGTCTATAATGTGAGATTATTCAAATTTGAAATATCATTTAAGATGGCTATGAACTGAAAAATATTTTTTTCGACATTCAAAATCCTCAAGAGATATTTCCTGCAAATTATATATTTCAAAACCATGTTATTTGTTAGCTTTTAAAACTCTTTGTATTGCATTATACTTCAATTTAAAGTAATTTGAAGCTTCTCCTATTGATGCCCCAGGGTGAATTTGAAAGTAGTTTAAAATTATAATTATATTTTGCTCGGTTGTCACTGCTTTTCTTCTTTCCTTTTTATGCGAAATGGATTTTTTATTTCGACGTAAAACATATTCTAATCTTGAAAATATTTCTCGATTAGGAACATTTCTTCCGAGATATTTATCTCTGTATCTATAGGATTTTTCTGTGGATCACTGTATATGAATACGTTCACTTTTTCGTTATGGACAAACATTTTATTGGGAAAGTGATACTTTATTTAAACTTCCCTAGTATAGTAAGCAAAACAGCAGGAAAGTATTATGAATAATAACTGACAGTTCTAATAACGTCTTTAAAATCTTGTTTTATTTAAGGCTGCTGTATATTCGAGAATATATTACTCAGAAGGGCTATTATTTATAGTATAATAAAATTATAAAAATGAAGATATATTAAAAAAGAAATCATATTAGTATAAAGAAATTTTGTTCAAAACCAAAAGACTTTCCCTATTAAACATAAAAATAGTTGAAAGGTATAATAAGTATAATTGAAATCGACATTATTAATACGCGCATAACATCTTAAAGAATAAAATTAGAAAATAATTCTATTTAGAAATAATCTTTAAATAAAAAGATTTTTTCTCGACGTCACGGGAGCCAGCGTTGTGCAGACTTTTTTCGTGTTTCCGCCTTCATTTTGGGTGCTGATTAAGACAAATATAATAGTTTCAACAGATTTTAATGGCTTCTCTCAATTTACGAGATATATGTAGTTCCCATGAAAATTAATCACTTTATACTTGATGCGACTATTACATAAAATATACCTTGTATATGTATATTTTGTATTTATGTACCACATATCACAATATCTTTTTCAGAAAGCGTTGCTAATATTTTAACACTTTCAAGTATTAAATTCATCTCAGTTTTATTATGAATAAACACAAAAAGATTTCTACTTTCAAAACACAATATCAAGACGTCTTCAAGAATAATTTCTACTCACGATCTAAGGGACCCCAATTCCATTATACTAACCAACCAGATACATATATTAGTTTCTTTTTTTCTAAGACTCTCAAATCTATGTATATATATTGAGTGAAAGTTCTTTAGTTCCACATAAACCGTTGAATAAAATATTTTTTTAATATCCTCGGCATCATATGCGTCTAATAATAAGTTAATAGTAACACAATAAACAAATACCAAATTAAAGAAAAGTAACATTGGAAAAATTTATTACACTCTTTGCGGAAAACATCTATAATAGTGATAATTTAAAACAACGAAATTTTTGTAAGCCTAGTAACCCAAAACGAACGAATAACCCAGAAATTTACAATTCTGTTTAAGCTTGGGCGTTGAATCCTTCATTAAAATAATTTCAAGAGTCTGTTTCTTCACACTGCCTACCAGATTGGCCGATGTTGAAATACGAATCTAGCTCCATCTCCTCTTTATCACAGATTTGTATACACTGGTGCTATTGTATAGTCTACTATTAGGATATACATACCTTCATTGCTAATATTCCATAGGGATTTCCAAGAAGGCTCACGTCGTGTGAGCGGAGTGATCATACTTAATAACTTGGTTTCCTTTTTAAGAAACCAATCCTTTATCTGCAGCTAGAATGGAGAGCACTGTTCTCTTGCTGAAATATTTATGCGGTCATGCGGTCGCAATTGTTCATCAAAATCTATTGGAATTATTTCCAGAAGTTTTATATAAGAACCGAAATTCATTTAGCTTGAAATAAAATATATTGGTACTTTGTTGTTACGTGGAAAAAAAAAACAATAAAAGTACTACCACTAACATTTCGAATCATTGCAACTTTAACATTCTTGTCCAAAATTTCAGTTATGCTTTGCCTTAAAGAATTTAGATTTCCGGATTGAAACAGCGTTGTAATTGCGTGAATCACTCACCGATGTTTGTGTTTTACCATTAACAAAAGAAGGATATATTCCTAATCACAGAAAACAACGTTTACGGTGATTCATATGCTTCGTATTGTACTGTAAAAAAGTGGACAAAATGTTTCCGTTTGGGGCAAGAATCCCTGGAAGATGCTGAGCAAACAAATTTCAATTACTGAAGATTTAGTGCTAGAAAGTCGCCGTTTGAAAGTGAAGGAATTGGCAGTGATAACAAACATATCCGAAACGAGTATTTGCCGAATTCTCCGTGTCCATTTGTGTTATGAATAAAATTAGTGTAAGATGGGTACCGCGACTTCTTTGTTCTCTCCAACGTGAACGCCGAATCGAATGATCGCGGGCGTTTTTAAACAAGAGTGGAGACGACCTAAAACCGATTTTGGGGTCCTTTGTCACAGGGGATGAAACAATGGTACTGCTTTACGATCCCTTATCGAAAAGGGATCCTATCAAATGGCGGCGACCTGATGAACCTCGTCCCAGAAAGGCGAAAGTCGTTCAATCAACGAAAAAGGTGATGGCCACAATACTCTGGAATTGTGAGGGCATTTTGCTAATCGACTTTAAAGAGCGCAATATAACTGCGAACGACATATGTAATGCGTCTTTATTGCATAAGTTAGGGGACAATATTCGTGCAAAACGTCGTGGAAAATTGACAAAAGGTGTGCGATTATTGCACGATAATGCTCCCGTTTATACTGCCACCGTTTCACAGGCTGCCATCCGCGAATGTGGCTTTCAAGAATTGGAACATCCACCGTATAGTCCGAATATGGCTCCTTGTGATTTTTATTTGTTTTCTAATTTAAAAAAAAACCTTAGGGCACGTCGTTCTAAGGACGACAGTGAGATGCAGGCAGCTGTTATAGAACATTTTGACGGAAAGGCTTGAGGTAATTTTTACAACGGTATCGAATTATTAATTAATGGTTCTAATAAATGTATAGAAGTGAGAGGAGATTATATTGAAAAATAAAATTTCTTATATTGTTACAAGCTTCTTTTTTCTATATCAGGCCGAGAATTCATGGTGCCTACCTCGTAACTGTGTGGATATTTTGAATAAAACCTGTTTACTTCTCAATCTATAATGTTGCGAGGTATAGGTAACACAAATTGTGTAATAGAACACCTATGGGGTAGTGTTAAGAAAAAATAAGCAAAATACGAAAGAATCTCAGTTAGTGTTGTTTGCCAGTTCCAAATAGATAACCAAATATTGATTCTAATAATAAAGTATTTTCAGGGAATTTATGTGGTTTTTGTAATCGAGCCTATTATCACTACAGATTACTTTTCGTACTCTATTTTATTCGTAAACTTATAGAACTGATTTCATTTAAAATGAGTGATAAACATTAAATGTGTGCATGCTCTATGTATTTAATAAGTTATCGTTAATGTTTAAATTTTTAATTTTGCCGATATTACTGTGTACACACCCATGTTTTGCACAGTCGCTCATTCACAGTTACTTGGGAATCTTAATACCGTATCATATTCAATTATCGAAAGAAGAAATCCGTTCCTATTTCTTTCACATTGTTTCACAAATTTTATGCAATAAAAAGCTAGTTGTGAAATTGATTATTGACTATATTACAGAAAATTTCTATGAATTGCGCAGAAGATTCTAAATTCTCAAGTTATGCGAATTTACTTCAATGCAATAGAAAGAAAAATCGATCGAAGCAGACTTTGCAGGCAATTACTTCTTTAATCAATTTCCTGACTTAATTTTCCGGTACATGAATAGCACGCATTTTAAACGCTTTGGATTTAATGGTACCGTTAGTAGAAAAACATGCCAACTGTAAATTTATAGCATAGAATTCCTGTTAAAATACGTTTTCGAGGGCCAACCCCAAAGAACGCAGCAATTACGAAATCTCCATCTTCTATACGCTCCAACCACATACCTTGCGGTAAAGAGAAAAGAGTACAATAAATTAGAAAAGAGAAAACATTCCATCACTGCGGCAGTACAATAGATAAAACGTGAATAAGTATAAACGGGGAGACATACGGAAAAAGGAGAGTATCAGCGAAAGGAAAAGAGAGAAAAAAGAAATAATAGAAAAGAACGCGACAAACACTATACATCTAAATAAAAAGAGATTCTCATAGAAAACCAACCCACCAACCCACCGCGGATAGAGTACATCTTGGTCTTCTTCTTGTTCTGTGCACGCTCGAGAGCCGTTTCTACGGTTGCTACAGTACACTCGCTCATTTGAAAGAAAGGACGGGACGCGGTAGTGAAAGAGGGAGAGATAGAAGAAATAGAGAAGAAGAAACATAAGAAGGAGGAGACGAAGAAGAAGCATCGACGACTTCGGGAAGTAGACGAGTCCGACGATGACTACTTCTGCGTTAGCTTTTTCTGTCGCTCTATGTGACTTTTAGATCCTAACTAGCGGATAAGAGCGAGACGGACTAGCATTCACGTTATGTAAGAACGTTTAATAACCCCCGTGTTGTAATGATGCTGGGTCAATGTCCGAGTGTGAGTTTGTGGCTTTTCAGAGATGGTAAGTCCTACGATACTAGGCTATATAATACTCTCTATAACAGTTCAACAACAACAAGAACTACACTTCATACACGTGTACAGTCCGATCACACTGAGGTTATATCGTACGCTTACCCCTAGTTTATTGTGTATCTATGACCAATATGCATGTTTATCTATGTATAGGTAGTAAGAGGATATTAGTTATTGCAGCGGACCTGACATCGCAACAGCAGGAGCGACAGCGCAACAGTTGCTACACAGAGATCTATTTTAATTGTGTTCCTTTCTGACCATTAAGCGATCTCCGCAATATGGTGCAGTTCGGTGGGAATTCGCCGCAATAGATATAGCGGCGGCCAACTGATTGACCCTAAAATTAATAGTCACGATTGGAGGGGCAACTTTTGAATGAATATTTTACTGTTACATGCGCATTAATCTATTTATTTTGTTTATTTTTAAGCAAGATTTTTACACTGGTACCAGTTAAAAAGGAATAAAAATTATTTCTAAACTTACAGTCACCTCTGTCACCGCACTTTAATGTGCTTAATGGCGATTGGTTAGCATTATTCCTAACGGTAAAATCATGAGGATGAAACTCATATTACTTTATTTTGCATAATACACAATAAAAGTTTCGAGATACAGGCACATACAATCTTAAGAACATGTAGTTTTAGCAGAAACACCCAGAAACAATAGACGTTTTTCGTCAACGATTTGACAATTCTTGACGCGAAATTGTTAACTAACAATTAGAGTCATTTTGTTTGGGTTGTTTCCATTGTTAATGACAATCTGGTATGTATTCTGTCATATCAGCAATGCATCTATTTCGGTCATCATTCTACGTAACGATTAGTTTTGACTGTAGGTGTCTTTCCCTACATTTTTTTACTCCAAAAATGTTTCAATGTGAGGATCGAGCTCCGTCTGTAGTTTTCGAATTTCTTTAGTCCAACACACCAGATCACTAGGGTAATCAGAGGGATAGAAATTACTCTATTAAACCCTGAATCTAAGCTATTTATACCGGGTGTATATAAATGATTGAAAGGCATTTGAATTTCCTGCTTTCCATGTTTTTGCTTGTTGGTTGTTAGTGTTGCTGCTAAGTACTAGAGAACGTCTCTGAAGCTTTAAACACTACATATATCATAGGCGTAACATAAAAATATGAGAAGGGAACCAATTTTATATATTATTTTTGTATTATAACTATTTCCCTGCTTCGCTGCTTCCCGATCACAAATATGCGGTTGTAAAGATTATTGTCTCCTATACTAGCGCCAAAACTCGTGATATTTACACACATAATACAAAACTTATAGATATTATACGCGTAAATATAATAAAAATAAATGCTATTGGCGTGAAGTATTCTTTTACAATAGTCATATCGCAAACTGAATAATGTTCTGATTATTCGCTTTACGAGGTAGTAATGCCGTATCGCATTCTTCAATGGAAACTTACAGTGAAGAACCAAACGTAAGTGCGATCCAATTAACTCAAAAAACTTCAAATAGAGAACTTATTGTTATTATAAAATAGTTTGTATTGTGGTTTATCTGTATTAACAACTGATCCATTTACGTTTCCATTTATTTCATAAATTCAATGATATTGCCCTTAATGATACCTTGGCAACCAAAATAATTGGTTTAACAGCGACATAAATTATTTCTCTATGCGTGATAGAGAGGAACAAATTATAACAAGCGATTACTTATACTTTTCGATTATACTGCTAGAAATAAATGCATTATAAAGTTTAGAAACCGTACTTATCCTTAACTTTTTAAATGCTAAAACAAGTACTATATTTATTGACTTTCTTATGTCACCAACTCTACCTCCATTATAAATTTATTTGTTAGTGTTTGGGGCTTAAAACTTGCTTGCTTAAACTATTGCAATAAAAAGCTTCTAGAGAGTTGCTAGATTATAAGCAAAGAATATAGTGTATATATTATAGTGAAGTGAATTATTAGTCTTTTCTCATCTACTCATCTACTGATCCATCTATCCACATTCTATTTCTAGCAGCCAAACTATGACTGGATTGAAACAGGTCATTTAAATGGAGATTAATACAAACACACAATTACCGGGAATATTAAAGTGAAGTAATTAAAGTGACTACTACTTGATAAGGAAAAACCGGGAACCCAAAATATGCATTGTCCTTATACAATGCATATTTTTCAGGTACCGAATCACCAGATTTCAGGATTTTAGTCTCTTTAAAATCTTGCACAATTTTAAGTGTCTGCAAATATCTCGAAAATTAGGAGATAATAGAATATTATACATGTAGTTTCAAGGATTTTCGAAAAAAAAAAAATAACGCGGGTGGAGCACCCTCTACCCCCATTTATTATAATTTCTTTTTCCAATTTATTAAAAATAAAGTCGCTTCTAGGTAAAAAAATAATGATAATGGTAATTGCAATGGTTTGGTATGGTAATCGTAATGATAACGCTAACGGTAACGGCAACGCTAACGGTAACGTAGCGGTAACGGTAACCACAACGATAACGATAATAATAATGATAGTTATGAAATAATAATAAATAAATTTGCGTATATTCTAGCAAAAGTCTGCTTACTTTGGTATATAAGGAGAACTAAGAAGCATAATTATATATATTTCTAATCATTTATTAGATATTTACGTGCAGTCTAAATTTACGGTACGGTAGGTAATTAACACTAGAATAGAATTACCAAAACAATAGTACATATTGTAGTGTTATTATTGATATTTTAGCTATGAATAGTACTACATATAGTAATTATGTAATTATTGCAATAATGATAGAATAAGTGTTAAGGTATTGGTTGTAGCACGAACAAGACACTTCAGCAGGTTTTTAAAAGGTACCGCACAAGAGCGTGGGCCCTTCTTTTACAAAACCAAACTTTACAGGGTTTACACTTCACGATCTATTACATTCTCATAAAAAATACGTACAGCCATTTTCAGATTATCCTTATAAAATTTTGTGGAATTGTACATGCATGATATTTTGGATGAATTAACCCGTTTTCGAAAGCATAAATAACAGTGATTTGCGATAACATGTTCGAATAAAAGTCTCGAACACATCGATTACTCGTCACCGTGCATGCCCATATTTTATTGGGGCTATCCAAGGTTTGTATGCGAACGTGAGTACGCGCGTGTGTGATTGTTGTGAATGGTTTCTCCATTCTCCGGAGCATCTCGCGAGTGAGATGTGGAACGCCTGACTGCGACAACTATGCACATATATTTGGATAAATTTAGTACCGATACGGATTGCATTTGAATATAATGATGACGGAGATGGGCGCTTCCGAATCAATTTTTTCGTGAACATCGAGTGAGAAGGTTAATTTGTTTGAACTGGTTGATATATTTCATGCGATTTGAAGATATTTATTTCGCACAATTTCCAAATGGTCAATAAACTTCAGGTACTTTTTAATTCATGTTGTTAAAAGGTAGATAATTTTGTTAATTTAAATCCATTATCGTTACTTTTTGTCGTTATTAAAAATAATTATGAATGATTTTAATCTTGTTTGAGAAGTTCAATATATGTGCATGACGTAAAATGTTTTGAATAGGAAAATATTTGCGATATTCGGAAAATTCTGGTATGACAGCAAGCAACAATGCATTAAGGTAATTAAACCCACTTCAAATATGGAACTTCCATGTGAGCAAATGTAGCCACTGCTTTTTTTATATTAATAATTACGATTTTGCATACAATTTTTCAATTACATTTCTTGCAAGTAAAATAAAACTGGTTGTTGAACTGACATAAGGGCATGCTTGCTAAGGAAATCGCCGAACCTCGTAATTACAACCATAATACTGCCTCTACTAGTTCTTCTATATATTTTGCTTCAACTGATTATACTAAAATAAAACGAATCATATTACAGCTACGATCTGATGCTCGGCTGGGATATGATGAAATTACCCCAGAAATATTAAAAGGAGGAATTTGTTATACTTTACCTTATATCGTAAATTTAACAATTAGAAAGGTGATTGATTCATCCTGATGCTTTTCAAATATGTATTGCTACTACAACATATACAGAAAGCGACAACATTGAAGATCTAGTAGAGGCTATCATACGCATATTAAATTGATAACGTAAATATTAAATTGATGACGTAAATATATGTTATATATATATATATATATATATATAACGTAATACGTACGAGGGCGACCTGAAATGTTTCTGGAATCGGCAAGAGATGGCGCACGAATGTTGAAGTGGATTCATTGGGCAACCATTTTTATGGCTTACTATCAAAATTTCAGACGTCTACTGTCAATAGTTGTTGTTTAAGAGTGTGTTTTGTGTAGCAAGTCAGGCGGTTTCGCAAAAATAGATAAAATCGAATTCCGTGCAGCATAAAACACTTCTGGATGGTTGAGAAAACGGCCACGGAAATTCGAAAAATTTTGCAGATAGTAACCTCTATCTGCAAAATGGAAGGACGACCACGGGGCAATACCACAGTGATTTATTAACCCGATTCGATACAGTATTGAAGGAGAAACGGTCTCGTTTGCAGCGGAAAAATAGTGCTTTTCCACCACGATAATGCACCGGCTCATTCATCCCGCATCGTCGTGTCCAAATTGAATGAGTTGCGCTACGAATTAGTCTCTCATCCTCGATATTCATCGAACCTAGCCCCCAGCGACCTTTTCCTAATCGCAAACCTGAAAAAATCACTGGGAAGAAAGAGGTTTGCTCTAAATGAGCAGATCATCGCCGCTACAGATGGCTATTTTGCAGACTTCCTACTTTTCCGACGGCATGAAGAGACTGGAGCACCGTTTGAAGAGGTGTATTAATCTTCGAGGAGTCTACTCCGAGAAATAAAAATAAAACCACACCAATAGCCATTACCAATACCATTTTTCTTGTCGATTCCGGAATCATTTCAGGTCGCCCTCGCAGGAAAGGGTATTTCTTATTTTTTGATTCCTGCCGATATTTAAAGTAATATAATACATCCTAACGTGTTTTGACTATGTATATTATTACGTAGAAGGAATGCATTGAGAGGTCTATTTTTGTCCAACACATACAGGGCGATATTTTAAAACCTTACAATACTTAAACTTCAAGAATTAAAAAATTATCAGAATTTCGTCAAAATTGTATGTAAGATATGAAAAGGGAACTTGAATGACGTAAGTGGGTTTATATCAATATCTTCTAAGCCCAAATATCCCGTGTCAATAATTAAATAAAATTATAATTTGTTCCACGTATTAGATATTAAGAGAATGAGTATTTGACATTATTTTCATTACTTTGGAGATAACAATATATATTCAAATTTTTAGACACAAATATCTCGTGATGTTTGAGTAACTTTTTCTTAATTATTGATTCTTCTCGGACGAATTTGAAACAACCAGTCAAAGTTTGTTTGCCGGATGATGATCTTGCATCTTCCAGCGTAAGTAAAAGTTAAGAACTTCTGGTAAATTTTAAATTTACTTTGTTACCTGCGAAGACCATCAGGACTGAAGACTTGGTGATAGACACATCGACAGCCGCATTCCTTGTGACTGTCATGTCTTGATTCTATGGAGTGTCCAGTAAGAATCTTAATAATAATAATTGTGCGGAAAATGAAATCTTGCTTGTAAAGAAGCCTATCAAAGACTAGTGACATGCAAAATGCAACAAAACGGTAGGTAGCACTTCTAAGCGTTTGTAAGTGGTGTATTTGATTTTAGTGGTTATTTATTGTACTTCTTAGATGGTGAAGTATCGTAGTCGAAGCTCGACCTAATGGCTTGTTTTTCTTAGCTATTAATTCTATTCTATTGATTTGTCTTCTGACTCGGTTTTGGTATAGATATGGCTTTAACTAGTTTCAATTGCAGTAAAAAATAACATACTTCGAGTGAGCATTGACAGTCATTTCACTATTTTTACAGCTGAATTAAGAAGCTTTTTCAGTACTTTTCTAGTTATTAGGTCAAAATTGGAGAATTTTCTAGAGTTTAATTTGTTTATGCGGTCATGGTATTATGGATTCCCATATCTTCTTTCTATTTTTCAGAAAATAATAGCCGCAAGTTTAAATATACAAACATGCTTCTTTTTTTCTTAATAGAACTTACTTTATCCCTTCTAGAATAAGTCTTTGTTTCGAGTAACACGTTTTCTTTTGTAAATAAAAATATTTCTGCGTCGATACGATTGTTTCATTTCATTTACAAATGTATATTCTGATGGATGCGGTGTCTACATCTGAGGTATTAAGTATAAAATTTCCTCGTTTAAGATACTTAAAAAGTTTTAAATCTTTAAGAAATTTGTATTAAGATTTAATTAAAAAAGAGAATAGAATTTTAATGAGAAAAACCTGTATATTTGTTAGAAGTTGTAGCACTAAGATGGCAGAAGAACACGTAAGTTATTCTACATACACAGCTAATAGGTTATGTTTTCTGAACTTGGATTCTGGTGATGTACTTTTCTTGCCTATCTTGCCCCACAATTTTTCTATAGGGCCGAGATTTGGTTGTTTTAGTAGTCAGATTATATTTTTAATGACCCTCTCTTCTTCTTTATACTGTAACGAGCTTCCGCAGAGCTTCGAAGAAAGTTTGGGATCGTTGTTGGGGTGAAAAATAAACCAATCCCTGACTAACTACAAATCAGATGTAATCTCATATTGCTCTAAAGTTCCTCTTTCCTTTGTCATTATTCTTTCATCTCCTACATAGTTTCCTATTCCATTCAGAGAAAAATATCCAAACATCATCGATCTCTTTCCTTGTTCTGCAGGTGGCACGACAGTTTCTAGCATTTCTTCTTTAAATGACCGTCCAACAAAAATTTGTCGTTTATATAGGATTCATCATTCTAAAGAACATACCTTCAAATGCGTTCTTGATTTAAACGTAGATAAGTAGTTGCTTATATAGGATGACTGTAAAATAAAATAAAAAAGTACGGAAAATGAAATGGTGTAATTATACAGAACATAAATCCAAAAAACGTTGAGTCAATTACGATGCGAACGTCAGAATTAGAAAAATCCTAGGAAATTGTACTATGCGCCACCTACGGACGCAGAATGTGTATACACAACATATCCATCTAACCAAACTAGCTTATATACACGTAGACTGCATACACTGTAATAACACAGCTGATGATGTTATAGAAGCTACAAAATAACACTGTTCACCTTTCAAAAGGGATGTTAAGGGTTCAGTAACATGCTTACGTACGAATATTACGGCTGTGAATAATAAAGAAATTTTTATTTTAAATCTTCTTTATAATCTTTATAATTTTCTTCTCGTGTTTGCGAAAGAATTTTTGCAAAATATCTTGGATTTAATTCTAATAAAATTAGATCTTTCCATTCTACATACTTTTCTATTTTATTTCATGGGCACCCTGTATTTCTAAGAATTTTTATAATTAGACTAAAGAAGAAATAACAAGATTTATATCAGCTCGTGAGTTATTTACAATTTTTGTAATCTTATAAGTATTATCATATGTTAAAACCATAGTTATATAGCCATGATATTGATTTTTTTTTTCGTATTTTTCGATAGGTAGTCTTAAATTTGTTTGAGGCGGTGTACATTGTACATATATAAATGTCGAATATAGAGGATGACGGAGAAAATTTGTTTTAAGAATAGAAATATTCCAAGTGGCTGAAAGTTCTAATTTCACGGTAACAACTTAGGCAGAAATAATGACCATACCTTAGAACTAATACCTAAAATAAAAGACAAGTTAACCAAAATCAATAGTCGTTGATATTGACGTTAATATAATCTACATTGCAAACTAAAACGTAAAACCTGTTTTAGTTTATATATGTGTTTAGTTTTACAAGTGATACGGAGCATTAATTACATATATGTACATACTTCTATCTATATACTACTAATACCTATCGAATTAAATAATCTCTACTTTATACAATGCTTTTCGAAATTCAAAACCAGTATTCAAAAAATTTACTATAATGAACATTAAATTTTATAATTTAGTGTAAGTAATTTGATAACATAGATAAGCAGAGTTAAGCATAAAAGGGTAACGTTTTACCAACAGGGTGTGGTATTGGTGAATAAGATTATTAATAAATGTATTTAGTGCAAATTATATATAGTTTAAACACATATGTATATACTAATATATACTATATATATAGTATAAATTATTTTCTAAATTCATTGGATCTATAAATAAAACAGCTGCAAGATTGAAGGCTTTCATATCAATAATCTCAGAAATGAATCATTTAAGAAGTTCATTTTTGTATCAACTTCATTAGCGTTCTTTTTATATCAAAAAAAAATATTTTCTTTGGTGTTAGTCCAAGATACAATATACACCCACTACGATATACATACATAGAATACTTATTTTAACAACCTTATATAATACTACGACTACCTTACAATTGGATTCCCTATATAACGAAATAAAATCTTTCACTATAAGAACAATTCCCTTCCAAAATAAATGCATATATTGTTTTATAAATTGAATTGGATCGTGTTCTGTATCTGTTCAGCTATAGATGTAAGAGATGATACTGTATAATTAGGTCACTTGAATATATCTATATCTCAAATAACTCCTAATTTTATAATTTTTGGTAATTGTTTAAAACGACTTTTAGAAATTTGAAATTGATCACGTTATTTTCTACGAGTCGTTACGTTTTGTTTACTTCTTCAAGGAATCAAATTTACGTTGCTAAACAGCTAATTTATGGTAATTTCCCCTTTTCCTGTTCATCGATAATTCCATTGTAATTAGTAACCCTCTGTTCGCAAATTGATTCAACAATACGTCGAATATTGGCAAATTAATGATTACACCTTGTTTTTTCCTACCGAACAGATGATTATTAAGCTAGCACCCACTTTACATTGGGCATAAACAACAACAGTTCTCGCAACGGGAAAACAAATAAATAAATACATATACAAAGAGAAAATGTTGATAGCGCATGAAGGAAGGTATGTACGTGATGTGAGTGGAATATATATAGAGGTAGAATATGGCAGTTGAATTGAAGGAAATATATTATTAAGGAAAGAAAAATTATAACAACTGTACATGAATTAGGTGATTTTTGTAAGGAATGTTCGATTTATTACAACCACTATGTTGTGAAGAATTAGATCTTATTACGATACATTTTAGGTTTAAAAGAAAATCTAAGCAAGCAATCGAAATTGAACGTGGATAAAGCAGAAGAGTATAGAAATATCAAGAAAAAGACAGTCCTTACAGAATGCAGGAAAAAATGCTGACGGTGAATGATACCAAAAATATAGAAAATACATTAAAAATAAAATCTTTAATTTTACAGTTACATATACAGACCCTGTTTAATAAGAGCTAGGTTCATAATGTAAGAAAATTAAAAATGTAAATCATCAGTAATATTTCACACATTCTAGTGTGTACCTGAGAAAATGCAACGTTTTAATTGCATTCTTATCAATAGATAGATAAAAATATCAGGTATTTTACACCAGTACTTATTAGTCATTTAGTAAACCACTGTCATTTACTAAAACATTTTCCTGGCTGTATATGTTATAAGGCTTGATAGGAGCTCCCGTAAGCTCCTATAAAGCTGAAAATCTAATAAGTAATAATAATAACAACGGTAATAATAATTTATTAGTTGAACGGAGGTACTACACATTAAATATGATAGATCAGATAAGAAAAATAAAAAATAAAATAAATAGAAAGAGATGCAACATAAAAATAAGAATATATGAGTTGTTTAGTTACTAACAACTATTTGCTAATTTAAAACTACTTAGTAATGTACACAGTTGTGAAAAAATAAAGTGATTAGCCACCCTGATATAATTTAAATATATTATATATAGTGGCGATTGCAACATAATGTTTGTATTTCTAAAAGAGCAAGATGTGATGACTACGTGCAAGATATTGGAACAACAAAAAATATACCTTGACTAGCACTTCTTGAGGGTCAATATTTCCGTGAAGTAAGTAAAATTTAATGTCTATTTGAATATGACACGATGCACTGCAAAAAAAATAATTTTACAGATGTAGAGGAGAGCAGAATGATCAAATTCTTGTGGGGGGTAAGTACCAAAGCACCAAAATAAAGACGTTCTAAGCATTTTCGTTGAACACTCTCAACGGACAATATATTTTATAGAGTGATGATCAGATGAAAGCAGCATATTGTAGGTTTACCTGCTTCAAAGCGTGAGATGCTTAGTGTTTCTAGTTATAAATCCAAGAGTTTTGAGTGCTGAAGATATTATGGGTTCTATGTGATTAACAAATGTAGCATTTAGATTTTTAAAGTTGTTTCAACAAGGAACAGAGTCTGCTTTAATTCGATTATGAGCAACTAAATAGAATAAGAATTATTTGTTTTAATACGCTTTAAAGGAATAAATTTGTCAAAAAGTTGATAAATTTTCGAACAAAATCTGTGGAGATTCAAATTTTAGTTGTTGTAGAATAGGATGCATTACACGTTACTTCACACTGTAAAATCAATGTACCAAATCATTATTTCGCTTTGACTATGCAAAAACTTTTTTTAGTTCTTACATGAAGTACTACAAAATCAAAGCTGTGAATTGCATGAATAATTAATAGGTTACTTTGTTTAAAAAGGTCTTCATTGTGTTTTAAACCGTGCATAATTCTAACATGCTTTTGTATTGCAATATATACTGAAAAGCTTAAATCCACACAACAAGAGCTTAAACTGAAAATTTACTAAGTGTGTAATTTGATAAGATGGTATTTTGTATTGACAATTTCGATTGAAGGACTGCCTTTTAATCCTGTTTACACGTGCTCTAAGAAAGCCATCGACGGGGAAAAGATTTTACAATTCGAAACAGTATATTATCTGTCTTAATGTCAGGCGAGCATAAAGCTGTGGATTCGGAGGGGTCTGAGGACCAATACCTGTTGCTTCGTAAAGAAGCGACGCTCGGATATTTTGATGTGTTATTCATCTGTTCATGAGAGTAGGTATGGTATGTATTGTGTTCCCGGTTGTATTATGAAAAAAACATTGTGATATCTAACATTTATATACCGCGTTATCGCGTCAGAAAGGAAAGTTGGTTCATTATCTGCCTTCATTGCATGTGGCCACTATATCAAATTACCAAGTAAAAGAACTGTAATTTCAAGTGCTCACTATGTGCTTGCATTAAAAAAGATGGATGATAATATCTTTTTCTATTTTAATTCCATTATACGTATTTTACTTTGAGTGTAATGTACAAAACGTTTCCATTTTGTAATTCAATGCCTTAATGGTTGTAGTAGAAACAGCAACAGAGAATTTACAATTTAAATTACGCAATCGACAGTGGGTCTTAATGAAACAATTCATCTTTAATAATAATTTTTGTTTTTCAAACGTTTTTTTAATTAAAATATTATCAATAAAAGATTGATTTTAGAAATCACAGGGCGTGATTCGGTGATAACTGTTCTATTACCTAAGTTGTAACTACGAGTACAGTACGATGTACAAATAAGTAATCACTAGGTATTTTAAAAGATTAGCTTTTTTAGCATTAACTTCGACGATAACAAATCACTTAGTTATTTAATGAGCTTGTTTTTTAGTCAGATGGGAAACTATAAATGTCTACAGTAGTTATAAAGCTACTTAATATTTTGTGTAAGTATCACTTACTCGGATTATAGCGTTGACTCTCCCAGGTACACTGTTTACTTATAAATTCACTCGTCTTCCAGAACCTCGTTTTGCCCAAAATAACTCATATGTAATCGAACACATTTAAATTCTGACTTTGAGGTGACAACTTGAGGAAGCACCTCCTTTGGACAGACTCTACAGAATTCACATAAGTTACGTAAGGGTTAAACCAAATCAAAGCACCGCAGATAACGCATTCAGATTATGGAAGCCTTTGTAATTATGAGAAATGAAACCGCATGTTTTACAACTTTTGGACACAATTTTCAAAATGTGGTCAGAAAACAACAAAGATGACTCAAAAAGCACTCCTAGACTTCTAACCGATAAAACGACCCTATTTTTGCATATTGTAAAGATTACACATAAGCGCATAAGAAACGCAGGCATACATCTTTTCTAGCGTATAAGGGTAGGCCTGTATACCTACCGATGATGCATGCCTGGTATAAGAAACTTGCATTTAGAGTAAACAATTATTTTGTGAAATATAAATGAACGCTTACGATGTATCAAGGACCAAGGATCATAAAACGCAAATTATTCTTTCATTTTATTATGAACTATTTTACTACGAACTGTGTAGCTATAAATCTATTAAAGTACACATATGTTAGTAACAGGATACATATAATGAAATTATGTTAGAGCATAACAGATTATCTCAAAAAGCACATATATAAGTGATTACATACTTGTACACAGTGCCGTATACATACACTACCGCTCATAATAGAATGGACACTTTAAATTTTAACAAAGTGCTTTTATTCAAGTAATAATTCTATAAGCATGTGCGCAAATTACTAATTAAAGAACTAAGTTGGTAAATAAATAATAATCGTGAAATAATTAGCTACAGTATAAGTAATACCAGGCATAGATATTTTAAGTAATACACAGGTAGAAATTTTATGACACGAAACCCGAATTCTAAGCATTCACTGAGTTCCTGCAGAGATGGTATTTACGCCATGAAGTATGCATAAATTACGAAATTAAAGAATTTAATATCTGTGTGCCTCGCGGAAAACCGCTTAGCATTGAAATACGATCAGCAATATTAACGCTACATCAAGAAGGATATTCTGTACGGAATGCAACATTCAGGAGCAACAACGAACATAATGCTTAATAAGAGAAATAGAAGATAAACGGCTCCAGAAATTACGACAGAAATGAATTGAGCTAGATACTGTATGACATCCGTCAGCACAGTGAAGCGTCATTTAAAAGAATCAAACGTCCCTAGTGGGCTAATACTCGCAAAGACTGGACAATAGAACAATGGGGAAACGTGCTATGGACTAATGAGACCAAATATGAAGTGTTTGGTAAAAACCGCAGAACATTTGTCAGGTGCTCAAACGACGAATAAATACTTCCCGAGTGCATTCCACCAACAATAAAGAAAGGTATTGATTCCATTCTTGTATGATGTTGTTTTTCATTAAGTGGAATAGGAGGTCTTCTGAAAATTGATGAAATAATGCTGATGCAGAGAATGAAGGAATATTAAAAATAATGACTTGGCCCCCCGAGAGTCCGGATTTTAATCCGATAAAGCTTCTGTGGGACGAACCGAATAGACAAACTAGAAGAGAATGTCTAATGTCCAAAACCCATCTCTGCAGAGGGAGTGGAAAAAACTTAGGACATTGATAGAGAGAATGCCACAAATAGTGCGAGCAGTTACTACAGGTGGATTTTTCGATGAGGAGAAAGTATAACTTACTTTATGTTTTCTAACATTTCTTATTTCTTTTTCTTACAATTGTTTTGTTTAAAGTTTTGAAGCAAGCGTCATATGTCATACGAAATAGGAAGTGTCCATACTATTATGAGTTGTAATGTATATAGAAAAAGAAAAGAAGATAATCCCTGGTCTCCAAAATTGCTATGACATTATTAGAGCAAAATGAAAATTACCTAGTTCTGAAGTTCGTACGAATTTAGTCTGCTTTTGTGAGATATAACAAAGCAAAATAGAACTATAATAGAATTATAATAATTAATATTAATAAATTTTACTTCAACAATCTGCTAGGAATTTTAAAGTCGCGAGTCATTTAACACAAAAACAGAATATGAAAAGTATCTATATCGAGAAATTTTGCATATAGGAAGTGAATTGAATTCGGAAATGAATAATGACATACTAGACTTTGCAATTATTTTTACTATGAATACTCAGCCAACCTAACCATTTAAATATATGAGGTATGTTATTAAATTTATGTACCTACAAAATAGATTTTACACATGAGGTCTGAATTTTTTAGTTAAATTCACTGTACCTATCGACAGTGCAACTTCGTGTTAAAATTGGGTTGTGTAAATCAATACGATTTAAGTTAATTGTTATATTATATCATAGAGAATTTGAGAATTGTCAAGCAAGAATATTTCCTCGAGTTGACAACCAGATTATGTATGTGACTAATTTTGTAATTTAAAATTACCAAAGTATCAATTTTCCTAACCCGTTTTACCATACATATAGATTAGTAAAAGGTAGTGTAACCTTTTACTAATCTATATCGTTATCGAATAAAACAAGGAGTGCTGATTAACGATTGCTTTATCAGAATAAGTAAATGATATAAAAAAACCCTAAACTGCTCCAAGCTTCATGTTTGGATGCAAGTACATACATATACATATATATATATACACGTGCAATTACGTAGAAGCTACCGAGTTATCTTTCAAAATCGTTAAGTTAATTCTCAAAGTCAAACGGTGTCATTTATGTGCAAATGAAAACTGTTTTGTTTTCCCTTTCTAATTAGATTCAGTTGCTGCAGAGATTTCCATCATTAATACTTATTTTTAAAGTAAGAAACAACACTACTAAAGCCGCTGGAATGATTTTACTGAAGTAAGAGTAGATTATTATGACAAAAGTTAATGGTAAAAGTAATTTAAATGATCAAGCTAATTAATAATAAAAGAAATTTAAAAATAAAGATTGCTTTCTACAGAGATATCTCTTTGTTATCCATTTAATCAACAGATAAATTGAAATGTTTAGCTATTAACCCTAAATCTTACTGCTTATGTTCTTGGGCAAAAGTGGAGCATTTAAAATTTTCAAAAGTTAAAGTTTTATTGAAGAATTTTTACAATCGAAACTACATTATTAACTAAGGAGGATGTTTTTCAAGGAATCTTCAAAACCGTAGGAAATAGGAAAAACAGCCAAAAGAGAAGAATAATACAGATTTATAAGGTCGATTTGAAGTAACATTTGTTTAACAAATGGAGCCCTCCTAAATTCTGCAAAAAGCTGCAGAAACAAGATGCAGAAGAAAAGAAATTAGAAGAGAAAGGTATACTACCGCCATTTTGTGCTATGCTAGCTTATATTTCTCTACTTACAACGCAAAATTGTATTTGTGTAATAGTTGACCTTAGCTTCATAATACATGCTTTTTCTCATTATAATGATATACTGCTCGATGAACTTCGTTTTTGCTTTTATTTTTCATTCAATATTAAAACATTTGTCGTTGGCTAAGTAATAAGTGAAGTAGTAATATCCATTATATCATGGCAGCTTATAATGTACGATAAGATAACACCGCCCAACAAAATAATTTTTTTGTCGTGGTGCCTGTAAAATACGAACTGATTTAGGGTATTTTTGATGTGCTGGTTCCAAAAATAACTGGAATTTTGAGATATACCACGGTGAAATTTATTACTTAGAGGGATAAATAGCAAAATCAAAATAATTAACTAAATATCTAAATTGTCTGTTTTTACCTGTATAACCTGTATACTGTTATAATTCTCAGTATTCCCTATTACGGGAAGAATCTACCTGTCTAACCCAACCTAACGCTAATCACCACATTTACCTCTAACATAGGGTTCTCCGTATCTCTGTCTGCATCCCATCGTTCAGTTTGGTAATGTTCGATAAAAGTAAGGATAACGCCAACAACACAAAGAAACTCACGTAGCAAATGGCATCCACAATACAATTTTGCCTCTGGAAGGCTAATACCATCGCAAGCAACCTTTGGTTTTCGCATGCAATTTGGGACCATAATGAATGGAGGCAAGTTTTTTAGCTATATTCTGATTTGGCGTGAACCCTACACACACAACAATGCTCCAATATGACAGAAGTGGTGTAATGATACATACATTTAGATGAGACAAGCCGGGATAAACACAGATCATTATTCTACAGAAAATCGAGCTATCACTGGCCAGAGATATTTGGATGGGATTTTGTGGCCTATTGTTCTGCCGTATGCAGCAGCAGTGGAAGAACAATACATTCTTATGAACATCATCGAATAAATAACACCGCGAAGAACTAGTTTCATGAAGCTGGCGAAAAGAGGACAGAGTGATCACCTAATTTTTAACAGAGTATGATTATGATGCTTTGGGAAAACGCGCTGCTGCACAAAATGTGCCATCAAGTACGGCTCAAGATTTACAAATTGCTGCTGGGCAACCAGTTTAAAGCAAAATAATATGTTATACTCAGTCCAATACTGAAACTAGAAAGTAAATTAAATCATTTTTCTTTTAAATTTATTATAATTTTCATGTTACCTCTATAGTTGTTTCATTGGAACGTAAAACTTTTTCCAAAAACGCTCTAGTTGTAACTTTTGGATGAGTCCTTGTATTAATATCTACAAACATTTTGAAAGAAGTTTAACAGATGCTCTTCTCTGGCTGTTGTACTTTATTTCCAGTAAATAATTGCTGAATAGAATGGAGTTAAAAATTCAGCTTTTGGATAATTTTGAAATTACGTTAAATTTTGTACTCTCTTTCATATTTAACATAATAAATCCAAACACTTATTGTTTATCTAATGTTGGTCATTAAAATATGGGTAGTCATCCTACATGAACATGTATAGAGCGCTTTATATTATTGGCCGAGGCTGTACATTCTATTTTTATAACAACCTTATCGAGTTAAATGATGATGTGAAAATTAAATAATCTTCTAATTGACATTGTTTTTAATTCGCTAGGGTGTCATGCCGTGACATGGTTGTAGATTCTTACCTGATACCATTACCTATTGTTTAAATTTTTTAACTCCAATGTAGATACAGACAAGTTTTGAATTTTGAGCTGAGGAAAGTTCAGATGGAAAGCCTCGATTGGACACGTACGTTGCATAGTATCTAAAAATATGTATGTAAGTACTGCAGTGTTATTATCCTTGCTGAATCGTTAATTATTTTTACGCAATTAACGCAAATAATGAAATAAGATTTGCGATTTTGTGGGATTAACTAGTAAAGTGCGTTGAGAATTCTAAATTACTTACTTTGCAAGCAGCCACTTCCCAATTAAAAACAGCGAATTATTGAATATCATCTGTATATGTATGTGTGGCTAACTTTATAAAGCTAGTTTGAGTGAAAGGTATGTTTGGGGCCAAAGGAAAGTTATTAATTTATTTGATTTGTAAAATAGAAATAAATACATTATTCGATAGATATAGCATTTCTTAATTAGTCTATCCCAAAAATGATTTTTTTTACTACATCACATATATGATGGCCCTGCAAGTTATCTTATCTACGTAGGAATCATGTCGGCCATACATGTCATATCATTGGATCATTATATTCTTTGGATTCTTGTGCGTATGTGGTATATGTAGAAGAAGAAAGAAATGATGTAATATTAATAGTTTGCTTATCGAAATGAAATAGCCAGTATATTTTCAGATCTTTACAGTACGAAATGAAACACACATAACATTTATTAACAAACCTGATGAGTAATATATATCGTTATAGACATACAATTCTAAATAATACAACTATAAAATTAATTACATGTTTGTACACTATCTGCTGAGTTTATACTATAAAATTACACAATTAGATTGGCGAACGCTAAAACCACTGCCGGTGTTAAAAGATACTGTAGAGTTTTTAATGGAAAATTAACAAAAGCCATCCCATCCGCTGCGAAATGAACCAGAAAGAAAAATATTAGTCATTCTAATTTGAAAGTATTGTAATTTACTGATATACGTTAACTATAAATATTTTTACAGGTAATCAAGTAGCACCTGTTATATTGAATAAGGGGAAATTCCACCTAAAACACGAAATTAAGAAATCGGGGTAACCTGAAAAGATTTTGTTCGGAGTAAGCATTCCTGTACAAGGTTATATGAAGACACTTATTTCACTCTGGTCAAGAACAGCAAAGATATTGCTGTTTTACAACGAAAAGATTGTTATTTTTCAGAAAATAATCTCTTAAAGTACTGGCTTGGATACTGATAAAATATGTAGCTTTGAAATATTATTTACATGATTTTGTCAGATCGTTTAGAAATAGCAGAACACATATGATGGTGTATATGTGCCCCTCGAATCGAATTTTTCAAAAAGAAATATCTAATACGTTCTAGACTAAAGAACAAGGGCCTTAGACTAGTGCTAAGGTATATTGAAAACCTCAAACTGTTCTAACCTCATTTAAGACAATTTTATAGTAGATCTTATAGGTTGTAGTGATTATATGCAAAGTGCATGTGTTTGATTTTATTTATTTATTATATTTTACGTCTATTTGTAGATGTCTTACACTGATTAAAGTTAATTAACGCTAATTAACCCATTTTGTTCTTGCATATTTAGTATATGTACTATATTGATATTTAAATTGCCCTATAAATAGCAATATTTTCTATTGGGCAATAAAGGATATTAAAAAGAAGCATTCTTAAACTTGCGTATGGAGACTTGCTTTCTCTTTCCTCATAGATTGTATCTAACCGTACCCTCTTGAGAGAGCCGAGGAACTTTTTCATAATAAGAAAATTGATGCGTGCTATGATATTTCCAAAATTTATATATATATATGTATATATATATATATAAACTTGATATACCATGTATATATATATGGTATATCACTGCATTATATTATTGTTTCTAAAATAATTTGAAATATTTATTATTATTTTTTAATTCATCCAAATAGTATGTAAGCATTTTTCGACTGGGACCGAGGGGGTATAGGAATAAATGAATTTTACACCCTTGAAGTTTCTTCTTTATACTCTTGATACAGTTTGGAGGAAGACAAAATAATAAAAAAAATATAGTACACTTTTTATTAAAAAAATGTTTACAATAGCAACGATAATTTAGAAGAATTAAAATTTAATTAATACAAAATCGAAGTTTTAAGAGAAATTTACAATTGTACCTAACCTTACTAAATAATAATGGGTGTTGTTCATCAATATAACTTCAAAAATCCATTTCGTCCTACTATCTATCAACTTGGTCGATGCTTAAGTGTTAATTTCATTCAAGCACTTTTTTAATATACGTAGATACCAATTCATTGTCGCTTTTGTGTTACGTAATACGTTTGTTGTTAATATTTTCGAAGTATTTTCAATGGGGTTTGGGTTAGATGAGTGGGCTCGCAAGAAACCAATTCTTCCTTTGTCCGGATGAATAGCAGCGTTGCCTTGCTGGAATATCTAGTTTTGGGACGACATTTGTTCACCAAACTTTACTACAATTGTTTCCAGAAGTTCTACACAAGAATCAAAATTGATTGGAATAGTAATAAAATATCTTGATGCTTTGTTATTATGTGTAAAAGGCGCCCAAGCTAAAGCAGTACCGCCACCAAAATTTCGACTCATCGCAACTTGTTATGTAAATATGTATGTGCTGAGCATATCTGCAATTATCTGAAATTCTTTTCGTCATAAACTGCGACCTTTTTTCATTGATGATCTTATCCTATATGATCTTGGACAAATTTCTTGCTTGTTTGTGTTTCTAGTGACACGGCGAAACCCGACAACCGTTACGACCATTGTTCACCATATTTACAGGGGAACTTCCATTCTATGAAATATTGTTGAATCTACATGCATTCTTAATATTTTAATTGTGACCCTGTTGTAGCAAACTTTTTTTAACTTTAAGGGAAACTTCGTTGTTAGGGGAACTAAAAATACAAGACACTAAAACAAGGAGGAACTATTTAGATACCTAGATGCAACACTAGATGATAAATTAATTTTTACATAAATAACATAAACGTTATATACACACAAGTTTAAATTACAAAGATAAGTATAAATGCATTAGAGAGATAACAAAGAACTAAAAAGTGCAATGGAAGAGGAGATAGCTGGACACTACTAAACAAAGTAAATCTATTGTAAGTAAATTTTCTTGTTCAACTTTTTTTTTATCATCATAAGAAATGGATTAAAATAGGAACGTATTCTGATACACATGTAATAGAAGCACAATTTCCAAACGAAGAGTAAAATAGCAAGCGAACAAATAGAAACATATGCTACGTGATTTACTCAACAAAAGAACATTAGGTAGCCAACACATGTTTCATATAAATTATACGTGGGATTATGACGAAGCATGGAGGAAAAGGCTGTCAGGAGGCGTTATTCTCGCATTGTTTCTGGATGGGAAATAATTGGCTCTCGGTCGAGATTCCCTACCATAACGGGGCATTAGTGATATGAAGTGGTGTGTGAAAATTACAGGCAATTTGTAACATTTTTAACAGCGAGTAAATGTACGCGCTTTTACTTACTTTTTGCTGAAGTCTTTCCTTCGGCCTAACTCGACGCGGCATCTTATTTTTAAACTTGCTTCGGTACAATTATGGACGAAGAATTACAACACCGAAAATCATTGATCATATTCTTCGATAATATACAAGTTAATCAGAGTATTTTTCTCCTTGACTATCAAAGAATAATTTCCAATAACTGTAAGGTGTATGCACGTATAACAACAAATTTAAAGAGTGTCATACAGAGTTATTCAAAAGAAAGTTACAATGTGAAGTTACTATACTTTCATAAAAATTATATTGAGGTAAGGAATTTCCCTTTAAAATAATTAAAGAGCTCGGAAATATGAATAGAGCTCAGACTTAAGTAAATACTAGTAATGCATTCTTATCTTAATTGTGGAGAAACATGGGTAAACTAATAACTTTAAATTCCAGAACTTTCAGGATTAAAATAAATTGCTTGAATACAATTAGTTGGAGAATTGACAAAGAGGCTCATAATGTATCCAAACACATGGTAAATATTTAATATTATTAGGGATAATTAGCTTTGGGTAAATATATTTGAAAGTAACAAATTTGAATGGCATAAAGGAAAATTATGCGGTTTCACCGAAATTCCTTTGTCGAAGACGAAACATGTATTAAGTGATACATAACCTAAAAATTCTATCATACAATGTTCATTGGCAGAACGCAAAGTCTATTGGCCGGACGTTTCACTGCACTACCAGTTTTAATAACCACTATATGCGCAATACCGTCTTCTCCTGGACAAATCGTGGTAATTCGACCCACTGGTCAAACTAGCGGCGGAACGTTGTCTTCCCTTAGCAGAACTAATTGGCTTACGCGTGGATTCTCGCCGGACTGTTGACTTCACTTGGTACGTCGCTGCAGCTGCTGCAGATATTCCCTGGACTATCGGCACCAGAACCTATTAGTTGCCTCCGAGACAAATGGCTCAACTAGGGGGCTTCTAAATTGGGTTCCGAATTGCTTCGAAGAGAATTTCCAACGAGGAAATTACCGGGTGTTAGAACAGAAAGATCTCGCACACCTTCGGACATAGGCGTTAAGGGCCGGGATTCTATTTGGACAGATATTGTATGAAGTTCTTCATATCTTAGTAACGAATTGCCAACAACGCGTGTAAAGTGATATTTAAAAGATTTCATGGCCGCTTCCCAAATCCCTCCGAAATTCGATGCCTTTACTGGACAAAAAATCAGCGACTTTCTGACTCTTTAATTCTATACCTTGCAGATGTTGTAGCCCTTTCAGCTCCGTGTTAGCCTTAATGAAATTGGTACCGTTATGTGACCAAATGCCCCTTGGCATATTTTTTCGTCCTATAAATCGCCTAAGAGCGCCTATGAAGGAATCACTATCCGATCCTTTCACTACTTCAATGTGAACAGCCTTGACGGCCATGCAGATAAATATGGCTATATATATATATATATATATATATATATATATATATATCTTTGCCTTTGCGGCTCTTTTCCTGATGCCATCACGAATCAGAAGGGGCCCGCAGTAATCTACATCCGTGTTGATAAATGATCTTGTAGGTTCGATCCTTCGATTAAGAAGATCCCCCATAATAGGCTGCTGCGCTACAGGATTAGTCTTAAAGCAAATGACGCATTTCCGCATAACATGTCGTACAGCGATGAGGCCTGACAATGGCCAGAGTTTATTTCGTATTTTAGCTAGAGTGGCTTGAGTACCTGCATGAAGCTCAGATCGGTGTATGTGATCTATTAGCGATTTCGTCGAACAATGCGAACTAGGTAGGATAATTTGATGTTTCTTATGATTAATTAGAATGTGCCCCTTTTCGTAATGTTCTCTTAGTTTAAAAAGGGATTTAGAGACTTTAGTCTGCTTGAGTTCTGAACAGTACCTGTGGTTTTTAGGGATTGAAGTTCATCGTGAAACATTTCTGCTTGCACTACTTGTACCAGAAAGTTCGTTGTGTTAATTCTGTCGGAGTTAGTGAACCGACGACAATAGCTCATTACTTGGACTAACCGAGTGAATGAGGAATACCATAAGAATAAATTGAAGTGGATTCCACTAATGCTACATATCACATGCCTTTCACGCTGTTCTTGTACGGGTGTGCTTCCAATATAGGCTGGTGATTGCGCGCAACTGTATTCGTCCTGTAACATCCAGGGGGGACCATGCCACCAAGATACTCGTTAACGAAATTTATATATTCTTGCTTTAGTTCGGGCGGTCTGGAAAAGTTGCGCTCCAAGTTGTAGAACATTTTAACGGCAGCTTCTCTGGAATCAGCCAAAGTTACTTTTCCTTTTTTGAAAGGTAGGTGAACAATGAACCTGCCATGTTCATCGCATTTGTGGGTTGCCTTGAAATGATTCTCGCATGCAGCTTCTTCGGGTGTGTAGTTGCTTGATTAAGGACATTTTTTAATTTCCCAAAATTGCCTTAATAGTGAATCTTGTGGTCATTCAATCGATAGATTGCAAATAAGTGATTGCCGCGCGTGAATTGTGATGTCAATTGCTCCTGAAATCACCCATCCTAGTCTATATATAGTTCTACCCCTATTAGTATGCCCACTTTACGGGGTATACTGAATTCCAGATCGGCGAGACGTATATTTCGTGGAATGTACATGCTGCCTTTACCAATTCTCTCAAATAGAATTTCGTTTGTGATGTTTTGAATTACGAAGCAGTTTATTGCTGACTCGAATGCATTGTATCTTGATTTTATTATCACAGAGACGGACCTGGTGACTTTAGATATGAAATTAGATTGCGACCCTGGGTCTAGTAGTCTAGTCTGTTATCCTGTATATGAATGATTGTAGTGGAGAATACTACATGCGGATGATGTTGGTCTGTGTGTGCTACAATTGGCTCATGTAATGTTGACCGACTCGTTGAAGGAACAACTTGTTCTATTACCGACGGTTTCGTTGTTGCTTGCACATGTAACAATATACCATGTTTTTGTTTTCATTCTTTGCAGCGGCCGGAAGTGCATGTGTTCATTTGATGCCTTGATTTCAGACAATTTAGACAAAGCTTGGCCTTTTTTACCTGTCTTTTTTACCGTTCATCAACAGATAAATTACGGAATCTTGATAGAGAACATGATCACTCTTACACATAATACATTGTCTGGCCTGATTGACGTCGTGTGAGACTGATAATTCTTGGTTCTTGCTTCTTGTGACAGGAACCGACGCAACTCGCCTAGTTTCCAGGGTGTTTAGTTTGTGTGTAAGGAACTGCACAAGACCCGAATATGTAGGAATCTCCGTTATTTTCGTGGTGGTATCCCATTCCTTGCATGTAGTGCGATTTAGTTTGTTGGATATGACGCAGACTAACCAATCGTTCGATTGATCAGTAGGACGGTTCAAAGCCTTCAGTGCTCTCTCATGCTTTTGTACCCTATTCATAATTTGTCGTAATACAATGACATTTTTCTGACTGCTACCTAGTAGTTCTAATATGGATAATATGTGTTTCCCAATAATAATAAGTTTCTTGTTGTCGTACCTGTCTCTTAAAGTGGACCCATTGTACTGAACTGGTTGCTCCAGATTTCGAAGGACCAGAGAAATACACAAATAAACCAGTTGCGTCGTTTTAACATTTTTTATTTCTTAAGTACTAAGATTTAAAATAAATTACTTGAATACAATTAGTGAGAGTTAAACCGTTTAATTTGTCAATTTTGACTTAATTGTCACTTTGTCACTTAATTGTCACAAACTAATCGCAGAAAAACACGTGCATATAACATAGAAATAGAACTTTTATTTGTTGACTTTAAACAAGCATTCGACTCTCTCAAAAGAGATACACTAATGATAGCACTAAATAAATTAGGAATCAAACTCAAATACAATAGCAATTATAAAGACACAGAAGGCTGAGACGGAAGAATTTGAAATAAATAAAGGGGTAAGACACGGAGACTCACTGTCGGCAGCATTACTTAACTTGGCACTGGAATATATGTTAAGAAAAATAGATAAAGGCACATTAATAACAAAGGCAAGCCAACTAATAGCATATGCTGACGATATTATAATTATATCAAAAAAGCGTGAGGTAACCAAAAACATTCTAGAGGAAATGTTGAGGGAGAGTGACAGAATGGGACTGAAAATGAATCAAGAAAAACAAAAATGATGAGACTAAAGGGAAAACAGAAACATGACAGTGACAGTTAAAATACCAAAGCATACTTTTGAAGCAGCAGGGATGCAGAGATAAGAGAGAGAATAAATATAAACAAAACCTACCATACAAATAGACGACTTTTAAAAAGTAAAATATTGGGGAAGAAAACAAAAATGGGAATTTATAAGACAATAATACAACCAACAATTTTGTACGCGACAGAAGCAACGACAATGACAAAGAAGTAAGAGGAAGGCCTGGGAATACAAGAACGAAGTATACTAAGAACAATAGTAGGCCCGATAAAAACTGACAACCACGAATACAGGCGTAGAACAAATTGTGACGTAGCAAATGGGTTGGGAGGTATGGACGTGGCAGAAGAATAAAGCAACAGAGAGCAAGATGGTTGGGACATGTGTGGAGAGTTGGAAACAAAACATAATCTACAATATCCCGGAGTGCCAACCGGGAAGAAGAAAAAGACAAGGGCGACCCAGAACTACTTGGCTGCGGGAGGTGAAGGTGGACCTTGGTAGAGCTAGCGACTGTAGATGGCAGGAGAAGACCAAAGACAGAAATAAATGGAGAGGCATATGCGAGAAGATATAAACCGAAGAGAATAGGGATTGATCTACGCCGCAGAATTTTTTGGATCTAGAAAGCTTTAGAAGCGGTCATACCCCTGGTGAATAGCCATTATATACAGGCAGGGACACAATTATTAGGCATCCCCAATTTTTTCAAACATATTTAAGATAAACAATGAATAAATAAAACAAATATTATAGAAGCAAATATTTATTACTAGAAATTCAATATTTGGTTGACCCCCTGCGGGCTTTTATGACAGCTTCAATCCTTTTAGGTAAACTGGTCACTAACATATGGCAGGTTGAAGTTGAAGTGTCCTCCCATACTCTTTCAAGTATTGCTTTTAATTCTTGTTTGGATTTGCATTTGTATTCGCATACTTTTTGCTTAATAATAGCCTACAAATGCTCGATCGGATTTAGATCCGGACTTTGGGGTGGCCATTCCAAGATGTCAATGTTTGCTTGCCGGAACCACGCTAAACTTGCAGCTGCAGTGTGGCATGGTCCATTATCTTGTTGAAACAAAACTTCATCAGTATTCATTCCGAATAATTTTTCAATTGAGGGCAGTAAAACCTCATCTAACATGCTGGCGTTCATTCGAGTTCATTCTACGAGTGCACGCGAACATCTCTCCAATCCCTGTCGAAATCATACACCCCCAGATCGTAACACTACCGCCTCCATGTGTGATGTTAGGCACCACACAATTGGGATGGTATTCTTCACCAGGCCTCCGGCGCACTAGCACGGCACCAGGTGTACCAAAAATCTGTAATAAACCTATCCAGTTAATTCTTTCAACTATCGATTTTTTTAACACAATTCATTTAAATTTCTACAAAATAATTACCTTATACTGAATATAAAACGATTAATTATATTTACCTCTATATTACACTCATTTGTCCAAATCACATTCGCCCAGTCCTGCTCTGTCCACGATTTGTGTTTATGAGCCCATGGTAATCGTTTATTTTTATTTACCCCCGACAGCCACGGTTTATTTCTAGCTTTTCTCGATGATAGACGTCTACTTACTGTTTTAGGTGATAAATTAACGTTGAGTTGTCGATTTAACGCGCCAGCCAAATCTGTTGCCGTTTGAGGTCGATTTTGTAGAAAGTGTCGTTGGTCCTCCCTTTCTGTGGTTTTACGTTTTGGACCTCTTCCTGGTCTTGATTTAGTATCTCCTGTTTCTTGGTAACGCTTTAGAGTTGTTTGTACGGCACACCGTGAACATTTTACTTTTTTACCGATCATCACTTGGGATAATTCCTCGGCATGTAGTGTAATAATTTGCGCACGTTGAAACTCAGAAAGTTCCTCAGATTTCGGTATTTTCAGTTACATATACATAAACTAATAACGAATAAATATTTTTATTTGCCAAAAACAAACGCACATGTAATTTGAAATAAAAATACTGATGTTCACCGGTCACATTACTGAACTATACTAAGTGTAAAATACAATTAGTTCCGCAAACAATAAATGGATTAACAACGGTATTTCTTCCACCAACCTTTCTATTTATACTACGGGTATTTCTAAGAAGCGGCAGGTAAAGCCTATTTGTCTGTTAATACCGCTATATTAAAACATCTAAAGGGAGCCTAATATTTATGTCCCTGGGTGTATATATATATATAAACGGCTAGACCGGTGAATTAATTAAGTAAAATTTCATTTATTTTACTGAAGATGGGTGCATCTTTATTATTAAATTAGTCAGTCCTTTCGTCATTTTATAAAACAGTAAAATTTTTAAAAAATTCTTATACTATTTTAAAATTTCTTTGTAGATATGAATAAACCATAATTGTTAAGTATATTCTTGTTTGTTAAAAGTTACGAGGAATCAATTTGTAACTTTATGTTTTGTTAATGTGTTGCAATTACTTATTTAATGTTTAATTTAAAATCCTTTCAAGTTGCATTCTATGCCAATCAAGTTAGTACGTACAGACCGGGATGTATGAGCACATTCAGCCTGTCCTTCTGGACGAATCACTAAATGTGTCTATTTACATTAAAAGAGATCTGTGATTGTCAATAAACGATTTTTTATATAAGCTGTTTGTATAACGTCTTTATCGAACAGAATACATGCCATTAAATCTTTAAAAATCGTTATCGCGAATATTCCCCAAGCGCGTCGTGTACGTCGCGGATGTATACACATACACTATGTAGCTCTTTCAAATCTAGCGCTATGAATATTGATTTACCGTGTATTTGAGACGCAAATATTGACAGTATGTGAACAACCCTTGCACAGGAAGCGATAAAAGCACAGTTATTTCAATAGGAAAACGGTGGTAAATTGTAGGCTGCCAGAGATTTAGCAGAGCGTGAAATCGTGTCCATTAGACATACATGATTTCATACAGCCTATTACCGGTAAACTATTTTTACTTGGTATGAGAAAATTCTGCTTCCGGAGTTTTCGAATAAAATAGGACATCATGTTACTTTGTATAGATGAGATATAGTCAATATATGCGTACCATAAAAATGTGATATTCATTTAATGATGCCTTATTAACAGAAAATTGCATTTTTTTTTTTGAGTAATGTTATTCAGAAAAGATATTGCTAAATATAACAGCAGATTAAATAGAGTGAGTAATAACGACGTGTAAATTCTTGTTTTAAAATTCCGCCGTTTAATACACATTTTTTTATTTTAAAAACTTAAAAATGTAATACAGCTGATGGTCTCGATGAACACATTTTATTTTATTAAGCGGAAATTCGATAGTAGTAATAAAATAAAGTGTTGATACCAACTTTGTTACTCTACAACTTTTAGTAGAAACTTCCTTAGAATATCAGATTTTGTAAAGTAGGTCCAAACAGAAAAGCACATATTACGTACAGAGTTCCAGCCTATAAAAGCAAAAAATGGTCGGATTTTAAAAAATGTTAACAAACATTTTTTAAAAGAAATAGGTACAAAAAATAGAATAAACACAATTCGGAATAAGTAAAATACCTAATCTAATTTTCACTCTATGAACTGTACAAATTTTACTTATTCATATAAGATTTAATTTATTTGTCGACAGAAAAATAGATAAATTGGCAGAGGAGACTACTCTTTCTATAACAGTCGAGGAGTATGGAAAGATTAATATGTCAAACGTAAAACAATACATTAATCCATCATTTTATTGACTGAATTTCGCCAGTACTTGTTAATAACCACTATTCAGAGTCAACTGCTTGTAATTCAGTCTCATTTATTAGATTAGGAATTAAAAGAGCCAGCTTATTGAATCATTTCTGATAATATTCGGATCAAGAAAATTAAATAATTCAATTATATTTCCTTTTAATGGAAATTTTTGAATAATTGGACTATACTCTTCTAAAGAAACATTTAAATACTTCAATCCAAAAGAAATATTTGGTCATCTGTTAAATTTAATTCTAATATTTAGGATTAGATACGCAAATGCTCAATAACGAGATTTTTTAAGAACAGCTAAATTCAAATTTCCCATCTATTAAATGTGCTCATTAAACGGTAATCGACAACAGCATTCCCTTCCTAGATAGTTTAATTATAAGAAGAAGAAACAAGCTAGGAATAGACATATATGGAGAGGTTACTCATAACTGTAGATTCACTTTGGGAGATTCTAATCATTGATGGAAACATAAACTTTCGGCAATTAACGTTGTGGTTCAACGTTTGCCTAATTTCCCTTTGAATAAACACATGTATCTAAATGAGCTCAATGAAATCATCAAAAATGCCAATTTTAACAGATTCTTCGAAAATGTAGTCTACAATACTATTAGGAAACATAGGAATACAATAAGAATTAGAAATATAATTACACTAGAAGCTTCTAGTAGTAGTGATAAGAAGTATATAAAGTTATCATTTTGTCCATGTTACACGAAAGGTATTTAAAACATCGTTTGCAAAGTTGATCCCAACGTCGTTTCTTCGGCTAACAATAACCTCAGAAACTTTTTAGAAAACCCAAGTAGATAAATCAGGAATTTACAAAATATCACGTAAACATTATGATCAAGTATGTATTGGGGAGACAAAAAGATCTATTACAATTCAATACAAACAGTATTTGGTCCATCTTAATTTCAGAAGGTTTGACAAATATACTGTCGCCCTACATCTGCTAAAAGAAAGTCATAATGTTGATAATATAAAAAGATAGTATAAATTCGAAATGTAAACAACAATGTTTATTTAAATTGTTATGAAGGCATGGAAATTCCAGACTTTACTATTTATTAAATCATGGATGACCATATGTAGCCGACCGTAACTTTAATAAGGTACAAATGCGTACCTTTCGTTTAGTTTGTTAGTTCAGCATTAGCGCTGAAGATGATAGCTTAGCTGTCGAAACGTGCGTCCAATTTTTAGTGTAGCGTTGTGGTTAGGGATATATTGAAGTGTTCGAATTTTGTAATTTAGAAAGTTACAAGGTTTTGAATTTACGCAACTTGGATTCTAATTTCTTTTCCTTACTTAGAGTGTCAAAGAAGGGTAACACAAATTCTAAAAATAATGGGATTTTTTTACAAAGCGAACACGTTATAAATGGGCAAGACGTGATCAACATTACACAATTAAAGATTGGCGAAAGATAAAGCAAAATAACTTCATGGTCGGTGTTAATTTTGGCTTTTTCAGGGGGCGTCTGCATTTTAATCCGGCTTTCTATAATCGCCTACGTACTGCACGCGTGGATGTTTGCACTCCTTGTTAAGACATTACATTTCCTATTTCTTTGGCGGATAAACCTCGGTTTTCAGTTGCTAGTTGCAGGATACGGCGATCATCTCTAGTAGTGATCCTTTTCTTGCCCAAAACGCTCTCCAAGGACTTATAGTGCGTATCTTTTCATTCATTAAAACGCTGCACTATTCGGGATACTTCTTCTTTCTTCCCAATTATGCATTGAAAGTACACTCCGGTACCGTACAATGCCTCAATACGCAGTTTTTTCTCATTTGGTATGTCCCTTTTTTATCCATAATGAAAAAATAAAAAGCGTATACAAGCAATGACTTAAAGTGCAACACTAACACGTAAACACGGAAAAAACTTTGTTACATAAACAGATAAATAGTCTTTCTACAATAATAACCGATCCAAATAATATACTACGAATTACTGCGTCTTTCAATCTTGTTTCTACCCATCTTCTATACAGTAAAGAATGATTCACGAGGCGAATAATAATAGGTAAGAGGTCATTAAGTGGCACCTTCTCAATTTTTTAAAAAGATATTTAAGGAACGTATTTAGATAGGTATTGTAAACCCTATTCATGAATTTTATACTTGTGCTTGTAAATTATCGCGTTGGAAACACACAAAAGCTTTAATTTATAAGGTGGCCCCAATAAAATGGACAGGGACTGTAGATATGTAGGTACTTATCTATACGCTTTAATGCCGTGTATGGCTAGAAGAAATTGCACCATGCAATCTTGCAGAATAGCTTTAATACAATTTCAACGTAATGCGCATGTTATGTAACAATTTGAAATTTTTGATTTTCGCAAAAGCACACAATGTGAATTTTAACGACGTCTTTAATGTTACCAACAGTATTATTGCCATTATTGTATTAGGGGTGGGACAACCCCGAAACGTGCTGCAAAAAATAAAATCCCATGAAACAATCAGAATACTGAAGACTGGAAATTCCTAAAATCAAAAGAAAAGAAATATTAATTTGAATTATTATGCTTCTGCCACGCCGACAAAACAAGCAGCTCTAATTATTAGCTTTCAAATATTGTTTATTGGATTCGTTATGTATTTGTATAGATTAAGCTGAATCAGCAGCTATAAACATTTCCATAATTATTTCTTTGTTCACATTTGCACGATTCAATAGCACATTTGGAGAAGATTATCGCGTAAAGTACACGATTATTTGATATAATTGGGTGTGAATAAAAATACCACTTCAAAATACACATACATGTGTGCACATATGATTTCTCACTATCTTGCGTTGAGAGATTACAACTTGTAACACACGACTTGTACTGGAGGGAAGTCAATAATATTTTCTTATATGAGTCAATAGTAGGTGATCAAATATATATTTAACACTCCGAGGAAACGAAATGTTTACATTTCTACTGAATATCAAAGGAAATGAGTGTGGAAAAAGTCGCTTTCTTAATGACCGCTGATTATCCTAATCATCGGTTTTAGAATATTGACAGCCCATCAAGTGGACTGCATTCTATTAATGTAATGGTGTAAGAGTGTAAGTTTTATATATGCATTTATCAAAACAAAGGATCTGAAAGCTATTTTTACTTTTACGAGAAGGGAAAATTATAACATTCTTCTTCAATTACGCTGTAATTATCTTTTAATTTGTTTTACATGACATAAGTCTAGGGAATAGGGTGTCTAGCAAATCAGTGAGTCGCAGCAGTTTATGCGATTTCCAAATATTTCTAAAACGTTTACATGGTCTTGATGTAAGGTAAATTAGTTTATATAGGTATTGCGGATTTTAACATGTCATGCGTGAACTACTTATCTTATTCGTTAGGTATTTAGGTTTCTGTCAATAAATTTAGAAGGGAATAGACTGATAGAGAAAGCAAGCAATGTAATTTATAGTCACCACTAGTATCCGGCGACTTCAGGTTTTTGACTTCTACAGGTTGGGACATAAAAATCTCCCACATTTTGAAGAGGTATAAAAGAATGAAGGAATTTGGCATAAAAATCGAATATATTTTTGAAAGGAACATATAGTCTTTTTTAAAGTGTTTTAAAAATTATATCAGGCAAATGGCGGCCGTCTTTGGCAAACATTGCTGAAGACGTTCCTACAAATTTACCATCACTCTCCACGTTAGTTGAAGCAGAATAGAATTGATTTCCTGTTGGATCCTTTCGTTCAAATCCTAAAGAGATGAAGGTCGTCGTAGAAAAACCTGTTTCTTTAGGTATCCCCAAAGGAAAAAGTTACGGGGACTTAAATCCGGTGACCGTGGAGGACGTGTGTCTCTTTTGGGAATACCTAGAGGACAAGATTCTTCAACGTCAGCCTTCAACTCTCGAGGATTTTAGGGAAAGGATCCGCAGGATATCGACGCTATTCCGACTCAGTTAACGCGGAGACTGATGGTAAACTTCCGGGAACGTCTCCAGCAATGTATTAACAACGACGGCCGCCATTTAGTTGATGTAATTTTTAAAATATATTACAAAAAATATATTTCATGTTCCCTTCAAAAACATATTCAGTTTTTCCTAGTTAGTTTTTTTCATGTTTTATACCTCTTTAAAGTGTGGAAGATATTGATGACCGTCCCTGTATAACATCTGTACATACTACATATGTTGATATCTTAGCGCATATTTATTTGCCTTGCATAAGTAGATTATTTACTACTATATCTACATACATACATGTACATGTCTGTACGCTACTGTTCATAGCTGTTGAAGCTTAAAACCACCTTAAGAAATTTAATTTTTATTATTTATTAATTACTATTTTAGGAACAGTTAAAATGTATGCGTACTGATAATCGACAGCCGTAATTAGTGCTTTCAGTTTTGTTAATATATGCGTAGAAGAAAATATGCTGTAAATGTACATTGAACAAACAAGTGCGAAGCTGATATTACGATAGTTGAATGTGTTATTATAGTACTGACATTTTCAACTGGAAAATTACTGTATTATATCGGAAACTATGTTACTAAGTGAATTTTATTTATTTCCTGTCTATACACACTGCGAAATAACATTTTGATGTGTAAATAGTATCTCGGACTTTCACGGCTGTTTGCCATAGTCGTAACGGTTGTCGGGTTCCGCCGTGTCACTAGGTTTTTTATCCCTGACATTTCGCGAACTACTTACTCAGTACCTTTGAAAATACGCACCACAGTTGTTCGCGAAACGTCAGAACCTAGTGACACGGCGGAACCCGACAACCGTTACAACTATTATTTTGGTGTGTAATTGCACTTTGCACTTTTACTTATCGAATATAAGGTGCAACGTACCAGGTATTTAACAGAAATAAAACCTGTGCGATCATTTACAGACGTACATATTTCACGTAGACGGCATACCTTTGTGATTATTTCTATGCTTTTGTGTATCTCAGCAGAGTGTATGGCTTAATTTTTTTTAAGTAGTAGCAGTTACAACTACCGGCATATCTTTTCATGAAAGTTAGATGAAAAGCTGTAAACCAACATAAGATTTAATTAAAGAAAGATATATGTTTAATGAAAAGAAAAGGTATATATTTCTTTAAATCTACATGCGTGTTGTATTACAGTTTGGAATAATATTGGCATTGCTTTTAGTAACTTATTTAAACTTTACGAATTAGCTCTAATCCAGTCAAAATGAAGGTACTACTAGAAATTAACTCGAATTCCGTTGTCACTCCTTCTTGTCTAGTTTGCTCCACTCATAAAAAAGCATCTTCATACAGTTACTGAACCTTCGTCATATGACAGTTTATGGCAACATTATTTTTTAATCTGTCCAACAAAAATTCGTATCGAATTTGAATTTATCAATTCCAAGAACATTTGCACAATTTCGTTCGTCCAATATCTATGTTCCAAATCCCAATTAAGTTCCGTTTTCTTCTATTTTATTTACGAAGTAGTAGTTTTGTAGTAGGGATACACTGCAATTAGTTCTCGCTAGACTATCGATACTAATGCAATATTTTTGAGGTATCTATTAATACTGCGATTAATATTGTTCTTACCTACTTCTGGTATTTGTGGAATAGTCATTTTCTCTTTTGCACAATCTCTACCGGTAGATTTCCTTTCAACATTTTTCCCAAAGGTTGCTATCATATATTGTTAACAAAGATTTTTGAAAAGCCACTGTTCAAATACGAATAAAGTGGGGGGTATAATCAATGGCTTCTCTTCAGTATTTAGAGATGCTCCAAAATTTTCTACCTGCTGAATTGCAACAATTTGGGATAGAACATAACGACCTATGCTGCACGAATTTGTATGTTTCCTCCGACATGGTGATTTAAATTCGTCAAGGTTTACAAAATATCCCCCAAACAACCTTTAAAACCCACATTACTCAAGAGCGACAAACCAGGAAATGTTGCAACGAGTTACAGCGAGTTTTTTGTCGTGACATCATCTACTTTTAGAGATATTATTTTCAAAAAAATGATTTTTGTTTTTGTATTTTTTTGACCTGGGTCGTCGCGCCACCCTATATTTATAGGTTACAATTACGTGAATTTATATGATATTTAAACATGTTTCTAACAGTGGCGGTTTTATCTCAAGGCGAAATAAGCAACAGTCTAGGTTCCCACGCCCTTGTGGTCTTGGAACTCCGGATTATACAAAATCAAAGTTGCCATCCATAGGTAGATAATCGAATTTTAAATTATATTCATGCAGACCTTTAAAATATGTGTAAATCGTTCCACATTTTTAAAAACGCAACGCAAAGTGCATGTCCATGGAATGGATACATAAGTTTCTTATTTTGAATTCCATTTTATTTTTAAATGGTCATTGGCATCAGATTTGAAAGTATAACTAAAAAACCAAATTTAATATCAATTTCGTATTTTTGTTGTGTTGCATATTTTTAATTTGCAGAAAGGAGGGTCCTGCGCGCTTTAGAGCCGGCCCATTTTTTTATACATTTCAATGGGTGTCAATTAAAAAAAAAACTGCGTAAGCTTGTTGCATCTTACTGCTAAGTGTAATATTAGTTGATTTCTCCGCTTTTAATATTTGAATAACTAATACAAGCGCAAAATTAGTTTAATAATCTACTTATCCATTTTTTAAATCATTTAATGGAGAGTCCAGATAGAAAATGCGCTTGCAAATAAGTTAACAAAAAAAATAATTGCTTCACTGAGCTTCTTTTGAGTAGGTATTTGGTATTTGCAGCTCCTAATTCTATGCATTATCTAATCTCTATCAATTCGTTGAAATATTTTTAATTAGATAAGAAAAAATCGCTAAATAAACCGCAATCACACTTCCCAGTTGAGGGTCTTTTTACCACAGCTCACAATCCAGGCGCTTTATTCAAATGGTTTTTTTTCGTAACAAAGAAGCGTTAAAAACAAACGTATCACTTAGCAGGGTCGCATTGTTGTGGATATACATACTTAAGTAATCTCTGCCTTAGTCACTGAAAAATATACGCTGACTGAAATATAATACCTGTGCACACAGAACGCGTACATTACATAGTGTGACGCGTATTATGTTTGGCCGTTGTGGTTGGCGTATCAGCTATAAAACTTCATCACTATTATATGTTTATCAATTTAATTTACCGCACATATTTAAATAGAAGGAGGTTAAGTGTTAAACGAGGGTAATTGCGCCAAATTATTCCTGATGGTTCACAGACATTGTAGGACGTTTTTCTATATTTAACGTCTTCCTAACGTCTTGACTAAGGAGCAGCGTACATATTGTAGCAGGATGTAACGTTTTATAAAATGTAAAAACACTCCAACCTAAAAAAAATATGTTTTAGTATAGTACACGTACGCCGAAAGAAAATCAAATTTTAACTTAAAACGAGTGGTTTATGATTGAAAAACGTCGTTTACTGTGCCGTTATTTTCATTATTTTGGTTATTATCATTTATCTTTTATCATTAGATGAAGTGTTTCTTTAGAATGTGGATAAGATGTAGATAACTGTTAAATAATTGCCCTCTTACATTTTTCGAAGTTAAGTTTGCAGCGATATGATAATATGTATATATGCATAAATTTGAAATTAGTTTTTTGTTGAACTATCGAAATTGTCTTACTAAAGAATTTTTACATCCATTAGAATACATTACCAGAATCTCATGTTATAGTGTTGCATTTCCATTTTAACGTTGCGTGATTTCAAGTTATACAGGTTAAAATTCTTTTATGTCTGCATATGTATCTATTTAGAATGTTTATAATTGAAGAAAATTTTAGAATCAATGATGTATTCTGAGAATAAACTTTCTGGTGATTAAATTACAAAAGAACGAAATATATAAAATAGGGTATCATTAGTTCATACAGTTAATGGATAAAGCTTTTACAGTTACATTTGCTAGTGCTATCTAATATTCCTGAATAACTGAACCATCCTAGTTAATTTGGACGGAAGAATTAAAATAAGGTCGTTGAACAGAGTTATTAACTAGGCATTTAATGCATATGGGACAGGATTGTACAGTTTTCAAAATGCACTGCAGAAAACGTGCATCAAAAAACCTTAGTATCGATTCATACGTCTATCTTAGTGTATCATGTTCGTGAAAAGTAAGGAACTAATAATTTAAGATTTTCCCATTACATTAACAAGAATCTAGCTGTGTGGTGTTTGGGGTTATAATATAATGGATTATGTCAGACAAAATATAGAACAGAAAAACAAGAGTATGAATGGTATTAGAATACATTTACATAATTAATGTCTGTAGAATTTTAGGGGAAAAGAGGAAATGCGGTTGTAGTATTTTATGTGCAATAATTGAGTTCAAAAGCTGATATTGTAAGTATTACCATACTTATTAAGAGGAAATAATGGCAGTCTGCTCGCAGCCAATCTTTTTTGGCTTAAGCCATGTAGAAACTACTTAGTTGAGATAAAACAAGAACTACATTCTCACAAATCCAATTTATTGAAAACAAAAATTTTGCGACCGATGTCGATGACAAAATATATCAACTAAATATTAAAATAAAATTTGCTAAAATTAGAAATACCTACAATTAATATTGCAGCAAAGGTGTAACCTTAACAGCGGCAATAGTGCTACAGAATTTATGCGACAAAATCAAATTATGCCTATACTTTCCCACTCTACACACCTTCACAGTGGCGAGAAAATCAGAGCCTGTCAGGAGTTAGCGATCTAATGTAACATACTACAGTATTTTCCAAACAAAGTTAGATAAAAATTGAAATGTGTTAGAGGTCGTATAGCTCGACAGGTCAGCAAGGGCTTTAAGAGGCTTGCGGTGAATCTTCTTTACTTCACAAAATAGTTGTGCAGAGGATTTAAAAAGCTTTTAATGTAGGACGCCTTAAGGTAACATTCTTCGGCCAGACTATATAAATATACACAAGAAGCAATTGTGCGCTGTTTCTGCGTTGGTGGAAACCGACCAATGCCAAATCATTCGCGAGTTGACTTTAGCAACCAGATTGCCCCACATCACTGTGCTTCACATTTTAAAAGAGTATCTGAAAATGCGAAAATTTGTAGTGGGATAGATTCCGCACGCATTGACAGAAACGCAGAAGTGACAACGAAATGTAGGTTGTATATACCTCGAGAATTAAGAATGGAGTTGTCATTGCGTGCTTCGAAAAAATGGAACCGGTTTAGCAGATACAGTAAGGGGGCGTCAGTCAGCTATAGCTTACTGGAGCGAGCACATTCCTCGTTTGTATGAAGGTGTTTATCATGTATTATGAATTTTGTATGGTTTAGCTTAATAATGTTATAATTAAGAAGGTCCGAAAAGCTGTCATGGGCTTACAAAGTAATTCATTGGTGAATTTCCATATTTAATACATGATGGAATCAAAATAATTTATAAAGTTTGAAACAACTCTTTCATGTTCCAGAATAAAGTTGAATGTAAGAAACAAGTGAATAGTGCACAGCACAAAAATTCGATTTAGAATTAACATTAATTGCAATGCACCATTTAATTCATTAGATAATGAATCATTCTGATCTTTCCGGAATAAGTACTCCGACAACGAAAAATATAAAATCAGTGAGTGATTGAAAGTAGTATTAAGTCAGAACTGGAAAATAAAAAGAAAGTGTGGTTATGGACGAGTTGACTGATTATCAAAAAAAAAATGTTCCTAATGTTATGGCACGTACAATCGAACCACTTTAAACGTGACTTTCAATTTTACTAGTTAGAAAAATGTAGTACCAAAGCAGATGTTACAATGGCAAAATTTCAAATTTCGAAATACCAACTCTTACTGTTTATGACTGACGGTGCCAGAAACATGCTTTCCATAGGCTAGTCTCCTAAACAACACTACAGTAGTTTATTAGATGTAGAATCAATGTATTCCATCTTATGGCAGAAATTGTTCGAAAGAGATAGGTGGCTAAATAGCGCACACAAAAACTGCTGCAAAAACCACCTATCATTTTGAAAAAATTATTTGCATTAGTTATTTATTTTGATTTTTCGAATCGTTGGAATTAGGAAGCACTTTACTATCTTCCTTAATCTCCGGATTTATGTCTTTATGATTTCGATTTGATCCCAAAGATGAAGAAGTCATTACACGCAACTCCTTATGTAACAGAATCGAAAATTCTGCAGACAGTACATCGCTCCAGCCCCATCTTCAATAGAATAGGCCTTGCCAACAGTATCCTACACCTCACACACCCGCGGATACGAATTTTAGATAATGCTGGTGACTATAGCTCAGAGTAATAGAACTTACTAAATTGTATATTTTGTGCTCATAGAAAATTATCTCGTTATTATATACATACATATATATAGGTAATATTTAATATCAAAGTGTCGCACATATAAATGCACCTGGTCAAACAAATTAAGATAATCTTTAAATCTTAAATTGATCTAATCTTCTATTCTATCTAATCTTAAATTTAGTTTAACATCAGCAATCTGAGATGAAGGAATCGATAGACGGATAGGCAAGAAATGTAGAGATATGAATATTGGCACAGGAAGTAATTAGCAAAGGGTAAATACCCCTCTTTCTATTCCTGTGGGGCTGCAGAAACGGATGTTGATAATCAATGTAATTATTTACTATCGTGTTATTGATTTAAACTCTACGTCATCAATCAACAACACAATCAAACTAAGATAGTAACTAATTACACTCGTTTCAGCAGCTCTAATTATAGCAGTATACATGTATTACTACCTCAGATCTGTTTTGTCCAAAAAATTTAGTAGAGCGAATTGATCCCTGAAAGAAATTTATACATGTATGAATATTCATGGTGGTTCACTTTCCGACTATTAATTGCTGACGTTAGGTATTGGTTTAGCATATATTATACTTTTTGTCAGGTTTTAACATCAATAATACTATAAACAGTAAAAAAATATTCTATAAACTTATAAAGTAGTAGTGTAAAGGGGTTCAGTGTGGCCACCAGAAATTTCATTAAGGAAAAATATTAAAAAAAAAACTCGTCGCACGTGGTTAATGTCACCAAATAATCTATTATTGCCATTTTAAGTTCTATTGAAGGCCAACACTTTCAAAAAAAAGTTAAAGCTAGATAACGCTTCTAAGCACCACACCGAAAATTGGGATAACAGATATTTGAAACAGCAAATATTAAATAAATCTGAAAAATTAATGATTTTCTAACAACAACCAGCATGGCGAAAATGTTTTGATACTTCCTTACTTCAAAAGAGCAACCTGTATATTTTTCAATTTTAAGTGATGTTGAAAATTCTAAAGTAAAGTTATGTAAGATTGACTACACCCTGCATACATCTGTCTCTTCAATTACTTAATGCTAGGTGTTCCAAAAGTCTCTTTCAATTTGTTTTGTTACAATACAATCGTTGAGTGGAGAGTGGTGGGTGTACCGATCGCTAGGCTTGTGCTTAGTTGCTATGGAACGTGTTATGGGAGCGGAACGTGCATGCTCTATGTACTTTGTAAAAACTTCTCAGATTTCTCAGAAATTTTCACCGTAACGGCCACGTAAACAGGCAGGTCTATCGCAATGGGAGTTCAACAAATCCAGAGCAGAAGAATGGGGATCCACTTCACTTGCTAAAAATTACTGTTTCAGCTGCAATGTCGGCGCAAGGAACTATCGGTTCCGAGCGATATGTGGAGATGACTAAAAACTTTTTACGCCAGCCTTGCTAGATTTAAATGGTTTTAATCGTAACACTTGCTAATAAGATGGAGAGACATGCCATCCTTAGCAGTTGCCTGGAAAATTGATATCTAGTGGCATAAACTGGTCGGAACGTATGAATTTTTTCCGATAGGGCTACCTTAAATCAAAGGTACATAGCAACGGTACTTGCTCTCTGAATTAAAAGAGAATATTCGAAGAGAAATGGCGGCTCTCATTTAGAATATGTACTGAGCAGTCCTCGAAAACTTTGCCAGTGATGTCAGTAGCGGAGATGACCTCATTTGAGGCAAGTTTTTTTCCTCCCAGTGATTATTTCAGGTTTGGGAATTTGAAAAAGTCGCTGGGGTTAGGTCTGGTGAATATGGAGGATGTGACACTAATTCGTGGCGCAACTCATTCAATTTGGACACGACGATGCGGGATGAATGAGTCGGTGCATTGTTGTGGTAGAAAAGCACTTTTTTCCGCTGCAAACGAGGCCGTTTCTCCTTTAATACTACATCGGGTCAATAAATCTCTGTAGTATTATCCCGTGATCGTCCTTCCCTTCTGCAGATAGTCGATGAGGATCGCACCTTGGGAAAACGGTCGCCATGACTTTCGTGTAGGATATGGCCAACGCGTTCTTCTGAGATGTCTGTTGTCTCTGCTATCTCTTTCAGTTTCAAACGGCGATCGGCTAACACGACATCATGAATCTTGTCGACCATTTCATCGGTGGTAGCGGTTTTTGGGCGTCCACTGCGTGGTTCGTTAGTTGTGCTTGTGTGGTCACGTTTGAACTCGATTACTCAGAAGGTGATGGTCGAAAATGATGGAGTATATGCGCCATGAACCTCCAGCAAAATATTTCGAATTTCTAGAGTTGTTTCATCACTGCACGAAATTCGATTTTATCCATTTTTGCGAAACCGCGTGATTTAATACACAAAACACACTTTTAAACATCAGCTGTTGACAATAGACATCTGAAATTTTAACAGTTGCCATAAAATAGGTTGTACTTGCCGACCAATGAATCTATTTCAACCTTAGTGCGCCATCTCCTGCCAATTCCGGAAACATTTCAGGTTGCCCTCGTATAATACATAATTAACTTATTGATAACAATTTGTATGAATCTGACATGTTACTTCAAGCTTAGCTGTTTGGCAGGATTAATGAGGTGCAAGTATATTGGAACGATTAAGTTTAACAATGAGTTATCTGTATAAACAAATGAAATAATTAGTAACCGATAAGGGGATTGCAAGTATAGGAGCATATATAGCGTGAATAATAGTTAACTCCAATTTTCGAATAAGTTCAAAGGTGTGTACGAAAATTTCAATCCGGTTTTGGTTATATTTTAATGCGTACTTACATCTACTTACTTATAGCCGAACCCAGTGGCTTTATTTACAAGAAAACCAGTTTTTTTAAAATTACCCTAATCATGTATGTAAACGTAATTGTTCTTAAAAATTACTTAGTTCCAAAAATAAGTCAATTAACCTGCGTTTCCAAAGCTATTAACACGAGAAAGTATAATTAAAGGGCACTTTAAAAACGTATACATCGAAAACTTTCCCTTCTATGTATGTAAGATTGCATATGTAGATTATGTGAATGCGCTCCGGGTGTCTCAAATCTATTGGATACGTAGGCATCTTCAAATATCTAAGCATAAATCCGTTGAACGTGAGTCCGTTGCAAATTATCCTGCATTGTTTTCTGACAGTTAATCATCGTTACAGAAGAGGTGAAATATACAATGTGATCAAAAAAAAAACATTACCCAATAAAAGTACATCTTTTTAACAAAATTTTATACGCATGTAGACTGTGTTAATAAGTGACTGAACTTTCGTTTAAAATTTCGTACCCTTTTATAAAGAAAATTTAATAAAGACTCCCTAATGAGATGATCATATCTCAGATATGCTGAAATACGGCGATATATGGAACCCATTGTTATTCTATGGCAAAGAAAAAAATATTTCCGGCAGACCTGGAGGTACTGTGTCTATTGTTAAGATCAAGGAACCTTAGTCTCCTATTCTTTCGTTCGGTGGTTTTTCTAGGTCGTTTAGAGCCTCTTCTATGACATTAAGAACTTCTTTTAGCATTAGAACATATCTGGAATATGATAGGTCGAAGAGTTGGTATGCCTTTTATCCTCTGTAGATCACCTTATTAGAAGCATCCAGGCGAAAAGCAAAATGTATTCGTCTATACAGAGCAGCAATTCATTATTAAATTTTCACTATAAAGGGTAGGAATTTTTTAATAAAAGTTTAATTATGTATTGTTTTTAAGACGATAAACTTTGTACAAATTTTAGTTTTACTTTTATTTGTTTATAATGTCATCACGTAGTTAGCATTTATTGCAACCTACCCTCACTTCTTGCTTAGAAGGAATATCATAACTTTAGCGATTTTGTAAGTAATTTGATTGACTCCACGAAAATGGGATACCTACTTTGGTACCTATTTTATTCAATGATATGATTTTCTTTAAATTTAATATGGCATGATAAAGCTTTGAAATTAATGCTATCCATGTCGAAACTGTATAATATCCTAAGCATACAAGCAAATTTTCCGTATTTGCTGATTTATCTTTCGTATTTAGCATGATTTCCTGTAACAAAGGTAAACTCTGTTTTCTTGGGTACGTTCTTGCGTGTTAAATCTTCCAAAGTAATAATTAACGCGCTTATTCTATACAATTATGAAGTTAATCGTAGTATAAGCTGTATATAGCTATCACACTAAAAAGGCAGGATTCACAGTCTTCAACTTCATCAAAAATTTAGACAGGCATATGAAAAAGATGGGCAATAAAGTAGTTATTATTCGTTTAATTCAATGTCGTTTAAATTTGTTATCAATTGGACTTGAAATGCATTAAATTTTTACTAAAAGAGAACTTTGTGATTCCAGTACATTGATAAGAAACAACATTCTATTTTAAAGAAAAGAATTCTAACTATGCAGACATAATAAAATTCTCGAGGAGTTTAGTAATTATGAATGCGTTAGTTTTTTTATAAGGCACATTAGTTTGTAAAACAGTCTCTGCATTAAAAATCAAATTCATTTGAATAAAATACTTAGATTCGCGGTTGGGTTAATCACATACACAAAATATCACTTACAATAATAATTTAATAATTAAAGTTCTTTAAGTTGTCCATGAAAAAGGTTCGCATTGTATTTTATTAGTAACTCAATTATTGCGAATACTTTAATTATCTTCTGTGAATAATAGATTAACAGTTTGTACAGCAGGTTTGTGTGATAGGCTCGGTTATAACTTATAACAATTCACCGTATATATTTCAAATACCTTAGTATTTGTATTGTTACACAAAATAAAAGTATATCATTTCGGACAAGTATAAAAATTTATCTAGGCTGATATAAATCCAAACCGTTACGCTGTATACCTATTAAAATTTGTAAATATACTATTTGTTTGTTATCTTCCTTATCAATTATTATTTATTAAATAAAGCTATTGTTATCTTTCCCGCTACTCCTTTTTTTATATTTTGTATCTATAGTTTCAAGTATGTATCATGCCGTTAAAATAATATTTAATGAACACCATCGGGGTGCGAAATATCAACCGGAATCCAATTGGGAACTGGGCATTTCACCTGTTGATGCTTCATCCGAATCGAGGGAGGGCTTTCTAAAAATTACTCTCGTGCATCAGCTTCGAAAGAATACAAACATAGACCAACAATGTATAGGTATACGCACGACACAAAGACATGGAGATCCCACCCCTATGTGAACAAAAGACCATCGTCGATACCTTCATGCGGGCGGCATTCTTCGAAAAAAGTGTTACGAGAAGTCAAAAAGTCGTCCTCTTTTCGAGGAGGGGGTCAACCACCCCACGTTAACTTTACACGTGTATCCCCGTTCGCGTTGGTCGCGCACACCGAACACTCGACGTTTAACACGCAGAACACGCCCAGGAAAACTATACTGGACCACTGCACAAGCCCCTCAATGCGAGAAAACTAATCCAGTCGGCCATGTGCGGCGAAACAAAATCCTTTCGTCCGTTTTAAACACTACACAACTGTACGTCTAGGCATCCACAACACTCAAGGTCACCGCAACAGTGGTGGTGGTAGAATTCTGAGCCGTAGCTGCGCGCGGGGCTGAGTTGAATTTAGTTGGCCGAAGGGTGCGTATACTACTGGGTTGGTTTTCGTGACGTAGTATAATTTTTTTCGACATTTCGCGATAACATTCCTTTAAAAAATAATAGGGTGCCATGACTCCCGGTGTGTTCGTTCGTTTAGTGGTGTGAAAACAGATGAGAATTGATGAACTAGCACGTTTTTGCCATCTACTTACTACACACGACGTATATATTCAACTATATATACATATGAACACAAGGACAAACTGTTGCGTAAGTGTTTTTAGAATTATTAGCATTGGCGCACACCCTTTTAAAACTCAATTTATTGACGGAGAGAAGTATACGTCATGTACGAATCAAATCTGTGTAGGTACTTTTAAACGTCGCACGATTCGTATTACATCGGAGATAAAATCGACTAACGTTTAAAAATATTCACTCGTAATCGTATATTATTTTTTTTTATGACAAAATCTACAACCACACGCTACACATTTAATTCGAATGTAATAATGGCAATATTGGATTGGGAAAACCTCGCACACTTTTGAAGGATTCGCGCTTTTTGATTTTCTGACCGACATCCCCCGAGCAGAGCCGATTTCGCGTCGTTCGCGGTAGATTGCTGACATGGCGTCTTGAGTAGTGTTGTGGTGTAAAGTCATCCTTTATAGGGGATACAACCCTTTCGGTTTTTCGGTGACGCTGTGCTACAGGTAATTTACAAAAATGTTTTCTCTTATGTGTACTACGTGTGCTGAAAGAATCGAATCGAAAAGAGTGCTAGAAGTGTAAGAAATTACTGATTTTGGCGAACGTCCGACGTGCCTTACCCTAGCTTTAAAATCGATAATAATGAATCAATAGAGAAACCCCTACATATTTCTCCGTATAACAATGAGAGATTAGTTCTAAACGTGTCCATCAATCCTCTAATTAAGTTTATACACAACACATTAGGTTGACGATGTAATTAAAAATAGTTTTGTGTGGTTAAATCGAGGGTTGCGTAAACTCCGCTTTCATATCAAGTAGGCGGGGTGTTCGCTCTCCGAGTACCGATAAGTGAGTTCTAAATATGGCGGAGGGCTGTGCTCATTTCTATTTGCGAGGGGTTGTCTAGTTCGTACGACACGCGTGTGTGTATTTCATATCAATAGCATTGTGATGGATTATCGTGGTGTGTGTTTTGAGCGTATATTCCTGCACTTGTGGGTATGTGATAAATTTTTCCTGCTTTGAACCGAGTCGGAAGAGCAATTCGATAGAGAAGTGGCAACAGTTCAAACATCAGGACATGTGATGTAATATTAAAGAAGTCATATGCAACACCGCAGACACCTGTATGATTCATTCCTTATCCTAAGAATTAAAAATCTTTTTTACGATTCGGGCTACCATTTAATGTTTGAATTTTAAAAGGAATCTACGCCTTATATACGCAGAAAATTTGAAGTGGTAATGAATAAATAGATAATTTATATTTTAAACAAATATTGCTTTTCATCTTATAATACTATATTTTTAAGCGACTACAACACTTAGTTTACCTTTAACCTTCTACAAAAACATTCTTTTGTTATTAAGACTTACTGTAAGCTCTTCTAAGTATATATTTAACCAAATCCCTTCTCGGAATTTTTACTACCCACAATGCAAAAATTTCTATTTTTAGATAAGCGTCTAAATATGTAAACAGAACCAATTTTTTAGTAGATAGAGCTTAGAAAAAAAAATATTTTAGATGCTTATTGCGAAAAAGGCATTCACCAAAACAGGATGTGAAGGTTCATAGTACGTGGTACATGTTGCAGTGAGTGAAAAATATTTGTTTTAGAAAAACGAGTGGCGAACTTGAAATATTTTTAAAGTTAAAAAAATAATTTAAAAATTAGTCAATTTACTGTACATTGTTGCTATTTATTTCACGTTAAACACTGACATTAAGCTCAATACAGCAAAAATACTTACTTTGCATAATGTGCATTACATACGTGTATATACAGTGTGAAATGAAAATATCGAGACAATCACTAATATGTTTGGTGCACGTAATTGTAAATGATAAGCTATAGCTGCGTGGTGGTAAATTATTATCACATAATACCATATATTTTCTTATTATATCCAACATTATATTTTTCAGTTATTGGTACGGTATCAACTAAAACAGCAGCAATTTCACGTTTTCTGCACCAACTATTAATTACTCTAGTTAGTTATAGATTTTGTCTGTTTTGAGAGCAAAGTATTTTAAATATGAAACTCTTTTAAATTTCCATATAAAACATTTTACATTTTAAACATTTTGATGCACTGCAGCAGAGTGACTAATTCTATTGGATTACAAGTTCTAAAATTTGTTTTTGTTGTTATGATGTAGAAATTCTAAATCTCATAAAAGCTGGTTAATTGTACCTAAAACAAGTACTACTTGTTTGAAAAATATAATTCAACAGAACAATATATGTTCTGTTGAATTATTAAATACTTCTGTTGTAAAAGAAATAGAACAGAAGTCAGTATAATTTCCAGAAAATATCTTGTATATAATTTATTACATATTTGTTTAAAAATTAAAACTAGCTAATTGTCTATTTGAAGAAGACGTCTCGTGTTATTCTATATAGTGCTTGCTGCTGAAGATAAATTCTTTTGCTTTACTAATATTTAGCCAAGTTTGGAGGATTTACAAATTTCAATAACAGACGTGCTAAAAATCACGTATCCTAGCCACCATATCTTATTTTTATTTGTAATTAAAAATGAACTACTTTGATCGGGGGTCGAACCGATAATATTTGGATGGAAAGATGATTGTTTACTACCACAGCTTTTGCTTCGTAAATTATATAATGTAGAAAATATACGTATATGCTGAAAATCCTTTAAATTTACAAAACTTTCTTGAATTTTAGAGTGTATTTTTGTAGAAGTAAAAATTATGGCAAATTGGTTTCATCACCTCATGAAAATAAAATCGTTGTTATATCAAATACTAGTATTTGCATGTCTTCTGCAAAGTTCAACTTCTTTAAAAGTAACAACTATTTCAAGAAAAGCTGGTAGGTGTGAACTATAATGAAAACTAGCTAAAAGTTTATTGTGTAACCGTGGTTGTACAATTCAAATTAGTGAAGATTAACAGCTTCACATTACTTTATTCCGTTCGATGTGATATTGTACCTCGATTGCTTTGACTATTATAAACCGTGCTATATTTTGCTTTTAGAATGCTATATTAATAAACACCCACAAGAATATCAGTTTAAATTGATGATTCCGTTAATAACTTTTAGAACTAAATATTATTCCATTGTTCCTAATTTCAGTCAGAGTTGTATTAGTTATATTGTAAAGAAAGGATTTAGTGTTATATGCGATAAAGTATAACAGCATATATCCGTCTTCACTCCATTAATTCTGAGCAGTAGGATCCATTGTAAAAGTATACTGTTTCGATTGATAAAGTCGGTACCATTTTATTTAATTTCATTTTATCGCGGATTATACCTGATGACTGTGTACGTCGGCTAAACAGATATTTTTATGTAGTTAGGTACTATTTGAGTCGGTATAATAAAGAAAGTCGTCCTGTGCCTTCTCTTACCACCATTATAGAATAATAATAATAATACATTTATATTATAACGTACAATATATATCGTATGGTTGGACATGTAAATGTATTTTTGTGTAAAACGGCAATAGTCGAAGTAAATCCTCGTGTTTACACATTTAATTTCATACAACGTTTGGGCTTATTGTCTCTAACCGTCTTTCATTTATAATTGACTCATCTTCTGAATTGTTTCACCACATCTTCAATGTCAAACCTAATACTTATGTATGCTCAAATGCGTGAGTATTACATTCTTCAGTATTTCTTTTTGTTTGTTTTATATCAAGTAGGTGGCGATGGCGTCCTTTTTTTTTAATTTTTTTTTACTAGAAGATTTGCCTTAGAGACACGCGTTATATGCGTATGTATTATCTAATTTGATCAACATATATGATTTTATTTATGATGACATTGTTCATGTATAGGAGTTATCAGCCCTTGCTCATGTTTATATTGCAATTCTTAGGAAAATGGCGTCTATTTCAGACATGGCTTTTATAAAAGATCAAAGCTTGAAAAATCCGAACATAACCGGTACATGATCACTTCTCTTTTGTTTTTATAATTAACTATTATTACAAAATTTCCGGACATTTTACGTTGATGGAAATTTCAATAGCAGACTTAACTTTGGTCCGCCATTTAAAACGTTTTTCGTAGAATGCCTTAAACATTATTAAATTCTGGATTTGATCTCAATCAACCAGGTGTTTCAAATAAATAGAGGTGCTTAGGTAAAATACATTTACTTTTTATTGCGTAAGAAATTTTTTGAATTCTTCTCAAGATCAGTGTTGTACGCAGAATATGTTTAACAATTTAAAACTCGTTTAGTCACTAGAATATTAGATTCAAATCTATTCGATGCAGGATATACATTAATGAAAATGTGGTTATATTTTAGCATACGAAATGTGCGGCCTGTACGGTTTGGTGCAATTTCAAGACTCTAATATGACCCCAATTCTCATGAAACGACAATATAACGCAAAAATAATATATTCTACAAGTATTCGCCGTACTGTAACGTTGTATAATAATAATATAATTATCGAGCGATAATGACCTTCAAGGAACGTCTTTGCGTAATGCATAAGCAAGTCAAGTTTTGCACCTACGAGGACTGCTCGTTAAGTAGTTATGCCGATCAAAACAGAGCGGTTTCGAATCATAAATATTCAAGCACTTAGCGCAACTAGTAAATAAAAACAATACGTGTTACGTGTTGCATTTTACCATTAATTTATCTGTGATATGTCGCACGTGGCTCGTTTTCAAACGCGTAAAAATGGCAAACAACAAATTATTGTAGAATTAGTTTACATATTTGCCAGGATTAATTTGCTCCTCGTAGATGTAATACTATCTATCTAGATATATAATTTTCGTACCTAATAAAGAAGATATGGACGATATCGTATCTGTCGCAGGTGATCTTATCTATCAGAAATTCTGACGTGGTATGTTTCTAAAAGTAGTTTCTTTTTAAATATGAAGATGTTTCGTTCATATCCATTTTCCTCCCAATTTCTATTGGGAATCTAATTCAGTCTTCTTTTTTCCACAATTCTCTTTGCCATAAATTTGTATGTTTTATCAATAGTATTTTGTAGCTCATCTGCTGGGTATATATTCTATTTTAATTGTTGAAATACGCATAATTAACATGACCGTAACAAATTTGTTGATTTCAAGTTGGTAGGTGTTATTTCAGTTTGTGTTCCATAAGATATGGTTCATTATACAGTTCCAAGGAGTACTTATACATATATATGCGGTATATTAAACTAGAATTAAGGATGTGAATCTTCAGGTTTGGATAAATTTCCCTACGATTATTAAAAGATAATTTTACACCTTAATGGGTCGCTGGTCTATTAAGAAGCCCTTCGTCTGGAGGGTTCGAGTTCCGTCAACACAACCAAGGTTACTGTGGCTGTAGCAAACTTTAGGAGACTAATGACATACTCATTACGGAAAAGAGGGAATCGTAACTGTTCTTCTCATTTGTGGTTAAAGGAAGATCGTAGAACAGTAATACACGGGGTCAAGATCTACAATTGTGCAAACAGGGCGGACATTTTTTAGGATAATATAAATACTACAATAAATGTTGAAGGTGGTTATATTTATCTGCAGAAAGAATTCATAATTTATTTTTGGAAAACGCCAATCAATAACCTCTTTATTGACTGGCATTGTTAATAATAATTGCAGATTATGTTACTTAATTTTTATGGAACCTTTATGCTTATAATACTATATTATATAATATTGCAATTCAAGTGTGGGTACGTAGACGCAGATTTTTTTGGCAATTGTAATTATGATTTAAAGGCAAGAAATACAGGCCGTTCCACAAACATTTGTCGTGATGTTTCCTGCAAATTTGAAATGATTAATTATAAGTAACTATCAGTAACGGTGGACAATGATTGTTTACACACATCGATAGCCTCTCTAATTTTAGTCTGATGCCGTCGTCTTTTGTGCAGTAACCGGTGATAGAAGCATAAATACATCATACGTGACGTGGTTATGGAATAATTTTTATTCAGTTCTTATCAAAATTGTTTAATTCAATACTTTCATGTGATTAATATCTACTTTGATTCTTTTTATATACAGCTAACCCTATTCACTTCTTTAAAAAGTTAATAGACGTATGGCATTGTAATTTTCAGTTGATTTATTTAAAGCATATTAGCACACTATAGCATTGTAGCGTCATTCGAACTACCGACTTCCGTCTTCAAATGAAGTTTTATTATGTTTGCGCTTCGTCTTTTTTCTCTTGTTTATTCCCCAGCGACTTACTTACTGCTCCTGTGGTGTCAGAAAACTGAAACCGTAACAATTATAAATAATGTTCATATATATTCGTCCTTTTTTTTTTAATGAATATTACAACAAAATACTTTGTTATCTGCCCAAAATGTTATAACTGCCGAAAGCGGGCGCTATACTATTCAGACTTGATTTTTTCAGATTAATGTTAATACGATACAAATGGATATTGTAATAGAGAAATATGTCAAAAACAAATATCCATTACATAAATATGAAGTTAGAATATTCTTATATTTATTTTGTTTTACTTATTCAAGGTGGGTATAAATTGATGGAAAAGCTGCACTCAGGAACATTCCTCGTTCGATTCTGAATAGGAAATCTTAATGTTAAAATGTGCCACGCTTCGTGTGTTTTCAGGTATCACTTGAAAAGACATGCATTTGGCAGCACTGCTTTAGCATACTAAGTAGTAATACGAAGCATTTTGTTAACTTCCATTTTCGAATACATTTTACTCATAATTAGTAGTAGCAAATGAGTGAATGTTTTAAATTTTACACATTATACGAGATATCATCTAACTTTGAAATTCTTTATTGTCAAAATAACACACATTCAAAAACGTTAAATTACATAGTATTGAATTTAATAATAGGATTGATTCATTTTTTGGGTATTTATCTAATTATTAACCAACCATACTATTATCTATATCAGCGGTGCCAAACTTTGTAACCTAAGGTCCATACTGACTCCTCCACTAAGTTTCAATGGCTGGAACCTGGCAAGGTCATCATATCAATATACTTCACTTTTAGAGAATCATTCGCAAATTTCAGATCATGTCACAGTAGTACAGCGATATATTGTAGGGAGCTGTGGACCCCATTGATTAATGGTGCTCGTGCTTGATGTAAATAAATGAATTGAATTGATTTCAAAGCATAGTTTCATCTACAAGGTATCGCCTTTACTACTCGTTTGAGTATTTCTGGTGTAAGTTTTAATACTATACTATTAATTGTGTTCCCAACTTCGTCAGCGTGGTGAGAAGTCGTTGTATAAATTTTCTCTTTAATGAAATACCAAATAAAAAACTCCAAAGGATTAAGATTGAAACATCTCGCTGGACATAAGATGCAACCAATCCATTGGTTTGAGAAGTATTTGTCCAACTATTCTTTTACATTACGAGTAAAGTAAGCAGAAGCTCTATCATGCGTGTAGATAATGTTATGGTATACGTTGAACGGCATCTCGTGAATAACTTGTTCCAATCCATCCTCTCATCATTGACATCAAGACGATTCGGTAAATAAATTGGCGCAATGGTCTTATGATTTAATATGCCTAAGCAAACGTTAACGGAACATTTCCTTTGATGACCGGATGCCCAATAGAAATTCAGAGTATTAAATATACCATCTTTACTAAACATAAACTCATCTCTCCAAAGAATAAGTCTTAAAAAGTTGCCGTCTTGAAGAATGCTATTTAAGATTGTGTTTCAAAGAATTAATTGAAACATACTATCGTTGTTGCAGAGCGGCTGATCTTTAGAAATTTGGTATGGGATACTTAATGCTAAAACTATCTATCTGGTACTAACAGAGGAATTTCCTTATAATGCGTCTAGCATTCGCTCTTGTACGCATTTGCCTTTGTCGTCGATCAGCGTTAGTATTTGTTTTATTAAACGAATGAGTTTCACCAAGACGATCGCCTACGCTTTGAAATACATTTTCACTAGAATATGTTTGCTTCGGAAAATGTATGCGATGTTCTGGTTTTGCCATGGTCATGAAGAAATGTTAAAAGCAAACCTTGAACTGGAAAAACAGTACTAAAAGCTTCTTTATTCTAAATTTCGACTGTCAACAGATATATTTGTACACTGGAAATCTGAACCTCGAGAATTCCGTGAGGATGTGTGAAGCATACAATATTTTGATGTTGCGATTTGAGGCTCAGAACTGAACAAAGAATGTCGCTTCTACGCCAATTTATACGCACCCCATATGTACATTTGTTAAAGTGCTTACTATGGGTGTGTGGCTTTCATACATTAAAAGTATAATCAAAATGTAATGATTATTTATATGAAAGACGTCATTTTGTACAAGATAAGAACAAATTATTGGATTAGTATGAAGTTTTCTTGGTTATTATTTAAATACGCAACCTTCTTACACAAGGACGACATATACAGTAATAATATACGTATATGTGCGGCAATGATTTGAATAGTTAATTATTTACGAATTAAAAATACAACAACAGAGTGTATTAAAGATAGGTACGAGAAGGAATACTATATAAACTTCCATGTTTGAACATACTGCTTAATATAAGTACTATACCATTTGCTATTCAATTAGGACTCTCTCACATAATTTAGGAAATCTGACTTAAGGAAGTTCATTCTAAATAACTAAATGTATACTACAAGCATTACTATTAACTTTTTTATACTGTAATTAATTATTATGCATAACTAAGAATTATTTTATTGGCCGAGCCGGAGGTAGGGCAAATAGTTTATCTCCGACTATCGTATAATAAAAAAAATAACACATATCTAGTGTTTTCGAAAAATAAAATAAACATTTCCCTATTTAATTCATTTTCTGCTAAGAAAATTTTTGATTGTTGTTATGGGTGAGAAAAAGGACATAAGGACGGGGGAAAACAAAAATTTCTGCTCCTATAGAACTAGGAATATACTCTACTAAGCTCTATACTAAGAGCAAATAGCGCCGAAAGGAGGTATTTCATGTCAAACTGTAATAATAATTGCCAAACTAATTAAAAAAGATCTTCCTGCAATGAATAGCACACGGGAATATTGTGACAAGCAAAAACACAACGATTCGAGATGATCGTAAAATTATAAATATAAAGCAACATAAAGCTATATGTTATCTCTGCAAAGCTATTCACCAAATCGTAAGGAACAGAATGTGAAGATACCCACCGAGCAGTTCGAGACAATTATCTGCAATTGGATTAAAACGCAGGCTTCCAACAACAAAAAAAAAAAACATAATTAATGGAGCGCATGAAGAAAGCTTGTTAATATTTACTGTAATAAGCTGATAAATGTAATTTTTGAAAATCACAGATTGTTTGTCTACAACAAAATTGTGTTTAGTTATAAATCAAAAATAGGGGTGGTAACAAATCGTCTTCGGTATGTTTGAAGACATTCAGGTGAACGTTATAGAGAAGACACTACCGTGAATATGGTAAACCATTTACCTTTGCGTTCGGTAATAGTTTGGTCATGTATTATGGCAGAAGATTCAGAGCCACGGTATTTAGCAGAGAGAACTATAGACCAAAAACAATTGGAAAACGGTGAAAAAGATTATTTATGTTAACTGGAATGACAATACTTCGTGTCATAGAGCACAATCTTTTAAAAATTATTTAATCTTAAAATTTGTTGTTGATGGATTGGCCTTGAAAATCTCCGGGCCTAAATCCAACAGAAAACGTGCGAAATGTACTAAGAAACATGAAATTCTTGGGGAAATGTACCAGAAGGATTTTAATGAGCAATATTAAAGTGTAGAAATGCAGTGGTGAAATGAAACTAGTGATACAGAAGTCAATAAAAAGTCTACCCAAAACAAAAGCTACTATTATTAAATCAAAAGGAAGTTATACCAAATAAATGCTAAACGATTTACATATATATTTCTTTTTGCTAGTAGTAATACGTTACAAATTTCTGCAGCTTTTCTTGGCTTCTTTAAGAAATTGGAGGATGGAAGTGTATATACTTTTTATATTGATTAAGATAAAGATTCGTAAAGATTTAGCTTATTTATTGTACTTTACTCTGTCTATTCGAAGGGGCATCTTCTACTTGTTAAAAATGGTTTTATTAAACGCCAACAACTTATGTAAAATGACAAGATATTTTAAAAATTGCTTCGCGTATTCTGTCGTACTAAAAGTTTTTATATTGGGTACACATATGATGTCAAAAAACTGTTGGTGAGGTACTGTAATATTAGGGTAATTAATTTTATCTTGCGTGCATGATGTGCATATTGAAAAGTTTTATTAACTAATTTGTTGGGATTATGAAATTTGTTCTGGCTATAGATATGAAAAGCTACCGGGATACATAAAATAATGTGTTACAAAATGTCTTCTTGGCAGTAAATAATTAATCGCACGTAAACTTAATATTAATAATGTTCTTTCTTCTTGCAGGGTTACTAAATTAGGCGACGGATACTCATGAACAGCCTTAACTATCGATATCAGGCACAATACCATCACCCATCTGCGGGGTCTTCTCCAGCGCAACCTTCAAACATGTCTTCCCAACGATTTTGTCTTCGGTGGAACAATCATCAATCAAACTTACTCTCAGTATTCGACCAACTCCTTCATGACGAAAGTTTTGTCGATGTAACGTTAGCCGTCGAAGGGAAACTCCTTAAAGCACATAAGATGGTGTTGTCGGCATGTAGTCCCTACTTCCAAACTCTATTCGTCAATCATCCCGACAAACATCCCATCGTTATATTAAAAGATGTACCTTATAACGATATGAGAAGCCTTCTTGATTTTATGTACAGAGGTGAAGTCAGCGTCGATCAAGATCGATTGACAGCATTTCTCAGAGTGGCCGAAAGTTTAAGGATAAAGGGTTTAACTGAAGTAAACGAGGAAAAATGTGATTCTATAACGTCCTCGCTGACGCAAAACCAGCAGCACTCACAACTGCAAAGATTGCAACCGCAGAAACGCTTCAATTCGCTGAACATGCTCGGAAATGCATTACTGCAACCTAAGAGAAAGAGAGGAAGACCTCGGAAGCTGTCGGGTAGCTCAAACGGCACACCGGGAGTCGACGACTTTGATAGATCCGATAACTTGGTTCAGGGAAGCCCCGAGATGTTAGAGGTAAAAATGGGAATGGACGGATTCACGGGCAACAATTCGGACTCGAGTAGTGGAAAGAACGACAGGGACAACGACATGGACGAAAGCAATGTGAAAGATGAAAACGAGCCTGTAGCAGGAACGTCCAAAGAGCAGAATTTCAATAGCGCAACCGCGAAAAGTGAAAATGATTTTCCGCCTGCTGGTAAGTTCAATTTATTGGCGAATAGTAGGGAAAAATAGTTGATCCGAAAGGTTTTCGCAGTTTATGCAATTAGATAATAAAATCGCACAATATAGAAGAGCTTAGTGTTATATAAATGATGCTAAAATTTCTCTTGCACTTAAATCGCGTAATAGAAAATTCACATACGTTCACAGGTTTGTATGTGGATAATTCGGAAAATAAAGAAAGCTTCCTTCTCAAACATTTATTGATTGGAAGAATGAAACAAGATTTTTGTATGCTTGCTCTGATTCCTGCACAACTTTTTTTTGTTCAAGTTCAAACACTTATTATAATATGTCATATTTGGTTGCCGCTGCGTTATGGAAGTAATCACACACATCTTCCAGTGACGAAGTAACTACTGTCCAAAAAAGTCTCTTAGCCTGGGGCATAATCATTATAATCGTCCACTTCACGCCGAATTATATGCTACGAGGTAGACGCCATAAATTCTCGGCCTAATAGGCTTTAACAGGTATAAGCGTGTTCAAAGTCTGTCACGGCATGCGTGCACATACGCGAGCTCTACGCTATTAATATGACGATTCGCAGAGTAGTATTTTTTAGTAACTAGGCAACCAACGTGAGTAGCGCATGAAATTTCACCGCCTTTCAAAAAGTATAAAACAATGCTGGGTATTCCATTATCATCATTAATAGTTAGTAAGTTATCAATAGCCCAGACTTCAATTTCTGTATATGTGATAAATGTCGTCTGGAATTGGAATAACGTAGACTTTTAAATATTTTCTAATTTTCAACTAAAAACGTTGTCTTTCACTTCCTTCACATTGTTTAATTATTATCGTCTATCTATTCAAAGAATAAATAGCAACCTGAAATTCAACATCACACCCTCGTCACTGCCAACTTACATATATGAGGTAGGCGCCATAAATTCTCGGCCTGATAGGTTTATACAGGTTGAAGCATGTTCAAACTCTGTCACGGTATGCAGGCACATACGCGAGGTCTGCGCTATATATGAGGGTTCGGAGAGTAGTAACTTTTAGTAGCCAGCTAACCAACGTGACTAGCGCATGAAAATGTGTGAAGTAATGCAAATTGCGCCGGTTATCAAATTTTTAACAACAGGGCGTATGCGCTGCCCAACAACATAAAACAACGTTTAGACGGCGTTTACGGTGATTCATCTCCTTCGTATTCCACTGTAAAAAAGTGGGCAAAATGTTTCCGTTTCGGATAAGAATGCCTGGAAGATGCTGAACGGTCGAGCCGACCAATTGAAGTGATAACGCCTCAAAAATTGCAATTATTGAAGATTTAGCGCTAGAAGATCGCCGTTTGAAAGTGAAAGAATTAGCAGTGTAACAAACACATCCGAAACAAGTATTCGCCGAATTCTCCATGATCATTTGGGCTATGAATAAAATTACTGCAAGATGGGTACCACGACATCTTTCTGCTCTCCAATGTGTACGTCGAGTCAAATATGCGCGCTCGTTTTTAAATATGTGGAGATTTTGGAGTCTATTGTCATAGGGGATGAAACAATGGTTCTGTTTTACGATCCTCTATTGAAAAGGGAGTCCATGGAATGGCGGCGACCTGATGAACCTCGTCCAGGAAGGGCGAAACTCGTTCAATCAACGAAAAGGTGATGGCTAGAATATTCTGGGATTGTGAGGGCATATTACTAATTGACTTTAAAGAACGCTATACAACTGTGAACGGCACATTTTATGTGTCTTTATTCCATAAATTCTGGGACAGTGTTCGTGCAAAACGTCGTGGAAAATTGATAAAGGGGTGTGCGATTATAGCACGACAATGCTCCCGTCCATATTGCCGCCATTTCACCTGTCATCCGCGAATGTGTCTTTCAAGAATTGGAACATCCACCACAAGTTCTGATATGGCTCCTTGTGATTCTTATTTGTTTTCTAATTTGTAAAGAGACCTTAGAGACGTCATTACAAGGACGAGAGTGAGTTGCAAGCTGTTGTTATAGAACATTTTGACGGAAAGACCTCAGATTTTTTTACAGGGGTATCGAATAAATGTATAGAAGTTAGGGGAGAGTATACTGAAAAATAAAATTTCTTATATTGTTCCAAGTTTCTCTTTTCTCTATCAGGTCGAGAATTTATGGCACCTACCTCATATATTCTTTCACGCATGGTAAATAATTTTGCATTGTTGATTCACTTGGCAATTTTCAGTCGTTCTTTTTGCATATTATCAAATGGAATATTACGGAAACTTATGATAAATATTAAATCCATTATAAATTTGGCATAGAGTTTTGATTGCGCTTTTTCCATCCTTATTGTACACCAAATGCTTCACAAAACATCTGTCGAATTTGAAGTCTGTATATTTTGGAATAAATGATCGCATATGCATATGCAATATGATCATGCAATAATCCTTACGAATTATTTCTCAAATATGTTTCACTCATATTTGTTTCTAAAAAACGATAACGTCGAACGAACTCAAAATAACTGCAAACTAAATGTTTGTATGTGTACAGCACACAGTATTATCGGAATATCACCCGCCTCTCTACACGCCCATTGTCTGGCATCGGTTAGTTATACGGTTCAGGGAGGTTATTATCATTTCTTCAAACTGAAACATTTTTTGAGCTGCAGTCATTACGCAAACGATTCCATAATAGGCACGGTATAGTGTTCGAACTTGAACAAATGCTATGTGGGGAAGTAGTATAGGCATCATACTAAGTGCTTTTCCCAACTAATGTTTAGGAAAGAAATGTTCTTCATTTTTTGGAATGTCCTTGTACAAGTGAATTGTTTATAAGCTAAAGGTAATAATAATAATTCATGCCTTCGCATTCCCCAACAGCTTTCACCAATTACAGGGGGCACCGACCGGCCATGAATTATTATTACGCCTGCGCCTGTGGAGCGTCTTAAGATATTCGTTCTCAGCATTCGCCATGGAAAACCACAGCAAACCTCAACCCTGAGAAGCGTCGAGGAGGATAAATAGGGTATCGTCTATATAAAGCAAGAGGGAGTTATTTAATTTATGCATTTAATATAATTAATGTAATAATAGAAAGTCCTCTGGCTCATCACTGGTTTTTGTAGGGATTGTACATGGATCGATTTAATATGACTTATAAATTATATTGACTATAATGCGTTAATCTCATGGTGGTTTTATTCTTCTCTGTCAGGTTACACACGTATTTGTAAAATACCTACGAAAAATTTGCCAATCAACGTTCGTTTACATTTTAGCGCATACCTATCACGCATAGAAGGAATAACGAGGTGAGCAATGTGTATCTATTGTCCTATCCATTCTTCTAAACATTTTTAATAATTACGAAAGCTTTACGTGACCTTATTAGCACCACGGTGCTAGCATAATTCGAGCCACTTGAAGTCTTTGGCATTATTTATTATCTGGTACTATCTGAAGTTTGTCGGTAATCTTTAGATAGATCCTGTTGGTAAAAATTATGCAGAATTTAAACTTAAAAACAGTATCTTTAGAATACGGATAAACGATACATGAAGATATCTAGATGTTCTTCATATTGGTTCTTCAAAATAGCTTTGACAGGTTTAAGTTTGTAGTTATGGAAACTATACGAGAATATGCAATATAATCTTGCTGAAATATCGCAAATTATGCATTTGGAATTCTGTTTTTAAATGTTAGAATACAATAATTTTAGCACCATGGAGCAGCATATTTAAAAGAAGAAAGTAGTTTCCCTACCGCATGCTTGATACTTTTCTGGAAAAGGATGGAAGTTTTATTTGGTTACAACTACGGTTGTTGTAAAGCTGAACTTTCTTCTGGGTTGATAACGAATATTCAGTTTTATTTCTAATAGAATCACGCAAAATGGCTAAAAACGACTGTCTTCAACTGCATAAGGTTAACAGGCATGTTTCTTCTCAATCTTGCTAAATGTCATAGAGATTGGTTTTCACAAAATTCCCTGGAAAATAATGCGCACTCAGAATTAATGACAATACCGATGCAGGAACCAATTCAAAAATGAGAAAGGCATTATGAATAAAAGAGAATGGATAGATCCGTAGATATTGTTCATCTCATTTGTGGTTTTATGCGTAACAAGCATGCGTCAAAATCTAAACGAATGCTAATCTGTAGAAATTTCATGGACACTTTACAAAGGCACGTATAATCAGGAGAGAAGCAGATAGAACAAGTATGGGATTTTCGCTTTATATTGGATTACTCATGGTTTACGCGCCATATTAAATTGGCGCGTGCGCAGTCTTGCAAATACCAGTGACGAAACAGAGAATTTTTAGTTGCTATTATATTGAGTTGGATAAATGTATCTCTCTTTTACTTCCGATAACTTTATTGTTACATACGAATTGTAGGACCGATGTCTTGTCCATTTTCTTAAGCGTCTTGTAATAGACTTATAGTACAATAAGTGCATTTATTAGATTAAATAGAATAGTTACACATTCAATTTCTTCTCTAAACTAGTTTTGTTGGCATCTTGTAAAGAGCGTCACATAACATCTGCCTTCGAATTTTGACTCTTGAGTATTTTCTGATTAACGTTTATGAAACAATGAGAAAATGATATTTACGAAAAAGTAGGTGTTTTGTTATTCACTCTTCTTATGAATAAAGCTTTCATTTCCACGATGCTTAAGTTTTCTTTACATGAAGTTCCACTGTGTAATTAATTCACATTTACAATTAGCAAACAATTTCATTACTTCTTGTTCCTAATTACAATTAGATTCTTAATGAAAACGACAAGTTTTGTTTAATAATTGGTTAGCTTTCAAGTAAAGTCAGAGTTTATATTGTTGCGATCTTAATTTTATATCTGTGTCGACAACGATTACAAAAAATGTTTTAAAACATGTATAAATATAGCTTTTTGAATAAACATCCCGTTGCATTAAAACATATTAATTAATAAAAATATTCGCACAATTTCCTTTTCAACTAATTAATTGGGTACCACGCAAGAGATCAGAAAAAATATTTAAATTACCACAATGTGAGTACCCACACGAATTATTATTACGTACATATATTATGAATACCGGTTTTTTGGTTGGCAATGCTTTATCACCTTTACGCTAACCTCGTACAATTCTGGCAACGATATTAAGGTTTTTAGTGATTGTGCGATAATTACTATCTGGTTGCATAAAAGCCGTTAATTGGGCTGTAGTATTAAAGTTTAAAACGAGCGTCCGTTTGTTCATTGTACTCTCTTTAGAACCACTATGCGTCCCCACATTGTTCGTTATTATCACTACAACAATATGTTTTCATCGAGTTCCTACAGATGTTATACTTTTGTGTGCAGCATCACGAATAACGGTTTACGCGTGGTAGAACAAGGATTTAATTCCCTGTTCACTTGTTACTCGATTTCCGTATGATAAATTGTAACAGCAAAAAAATGCAGCAATGTAATGAACGATAATGATCGCATGGAGTTGTGTTGCGGGTGGATTTTAGTAGGTTAGTTACAAGCCTTATTTGTAAACGTTAGCATGACAAATTGTATTAAGGGTATTCAAATTATACTGCGTTAAACGTATATTTTACCAATACTAACTTGAGAACATATGACCTATATTTCGTTGTATCGGTGGGGAGAAAGTTGAATTTTTGTTTATTAAGCAATATAAACGTAATAAAGCGCCTAATAAAATTTCATTTCGAAAAGTGTTACTCTGCACTCCGATAAATTGCTGTAGGTATACCATAAATTGCAGGACGTAGTTCAAAGGTCGTTTTAATTGGGTCAACCCGCACGAAATGTGCAATAGCTTATTTTAATGATAAAAAGAACTTTATGTATATTAGAATGATAGCACCCTACTTACTGGTACTATATATTAGAATAATAGCGTCCTACTTATTGGTAGTACTTACTTCTAACATATCTTTGTAATCATCAAGTAGGGCAAATTGTGTAAAACGGACTTATTTTGCTATAATGTACATAACATATGTGTGTAGCTACTGATATTAAAAATATGCCTCGCATAAACTAATATAGTAGAAAAGGAGAAGCCATTTTCATAGGATATATTATTAGAAAGGGCCTGGGCACTAATCCCTGTAGTCACTGCGAGCTATAAAATCTATCGTAACAATGCCCTGAGCGTAGATAGAATAGTTCGAGGCTTTTGATAAACTTGAAAAGTAGGCTACGGTCCTTATCCTTTAGTTCAAAAGGTGTTAAATATTCCTTTTTGAAAAATTCGTGCCATGAGTGACTCATGGTAACAGTTGGACATATGTGTTTGTTCTATGACTTCTAGATGGTCTTGACGTAAACGGCAGGGTTTATTTTCAGTTTGCCCAATTTTGTGTAAACTCTATTTTAATGCTACATGTACTGTCAGTATTCCTGGCAATGTTCTAAGGTCATCTTGGCCGTAGGATAGCTCTGTATTTGCGATACTTGGCCGGGGCAAAATAAATGCTTTCGCAAGATTGTGTCTAGGAATGTTAACGGAGAACGAGGCCTATTCATATTCTTTCCATTTTTTGATTTCCTCTTTTAAGTGATTTTTTGTTGACTACTACAGGGTTGGTGCAATGAAAGACATGCTCGCTACTTCTTTGGCCAGCTTATCAGCTTTTCCAGTTTCCTCTATTACTTGGTTCGGACCCACTATAGTATGATTTGATTTTTACGTGCTTCATTGGGCATAAATAGACTAATCATTGTTTGTTTTATATATGAAATGGCACTTCGCCATTTTATGCTAGTGTAATATTTCTTACATGAATGTGAAACGATTATTCATACAAAATAGCAAATGAAACTCATTTCAATCCAAATAATTCTGGTTTAATAGCTTTTATTGTTTCCAGGCTGTCGTTGGGCATCTACAATTTGACCTGCCTAACTTCAGTAGTAAAACATTTATCTTACTAGTTACAAAATGCATGCAAGGTTCCTCCCAAAGCAGCATACTCTGCTGTCCTGCAAAATTTTGTTCGATGGTCATTTATTTTATTGGTACAAATTGTATCGAAACAATCTTGGGGTGTCATCCGTTTGAGTTTCAAAATAAGCTGCTTTCTCATATGTTCTGCAAATTGAGTGTCTCTCAAATGGCTGCTACCGTAAATTAACTTTAGTTATTTGCCGTTTTGCGCCCAGTAGTATTGCAATATCTTTTACCTGGATGCGAATATAACGGCCATTCATATCGAATAAGAACTATTTCAATCTAAATCATTCCATTATGTTTTCTCGCTGCCTTCTAAGTATTTCCAATTTATCCAATTTAACATTAGCCTTACGGCTCGGTTATGATTGAAATTCTTTTTGACTGACAAAGTGTTTTGTACTTTATATCTTGAATATTGAAACTACCAGTTACAAAATGCGTGCAAAACTCTTCCAAAGCAATATACCCTGTCGCCATGAGAAATTTTATTCTACCGTCATTTATTTCATTGTGTACCTGAAATCCGTTTGAGATTCAAAACTCCTTAATTCCCTATACGTCTTCCAGAAATCTCTAAAATTGTATAATAGAGCAGACATAAAAAGTAAATATAGGAAAATCATCATTCTTTATGTGATTTTATTAGGGGAGATAGGTACAACTTGTAATTTATTAACATATTGTTTAGTAGCCTTCTTGTTTGAGATTCTGGTAACACTTTGCCAGTTGTCTTGAATTTATTTACTTTCAGAGGGAATTTTTAGTTATGAAAATGTTTTTCCAGCCTAAGGAAAAGGATTTCCATTCATCACACGCCACGAGTTCTTGTAAGATAGAATCATTACCACTTTCTCAGTCTCCATTAAGTGTGGATGCTTTATACTCCTTTTACCTGGTCCACATCCAAGTTTCGCTGAAAGATTTACTGTACCACTTTGTATAATTACTGCAGGCTAAAAACTTGGATCGAACACAACATCTAGAATCATACAATTGTGTTCGTAAGTAACCTTTGGGCGGTTAAACGACGATAACATAACATATCTTCTATTAGATATTTACAGATATACTTTAGAATATTTCGTTCGCGAAGTTGTACGAGATTCTTACAGAAAAACATGGAATTTTTCATTTGCAAAAATATCTCCAGTTCGTGAATACTGAAATTCTAGTACCAATACTTAAATTTCATTTCTGTAGATATCGTACCAAAAGTTTGCATTCTTTTGTAAATAATTCTAAATTGCTATCACATACCGTATTACCTTTACACCTTTTTGTAAGACTAGATAAGTAATAGAAAAAGCATTTTTGATGACACATACAACAAATGAACACGCAATTATTTACAGTGTGGTAATAGTATGCACAACCGTTGTGGTAAGATGTGTATAAGTTATATACCAAATATTCTACCGTACTTTATCTTGTAACACAGTTTGGGTGATAAAATGAATAAATGCTTTCATTTTAATTTTTCCTAATATTTTGTGGGAAACAATTTCGGCGAATTTTTCAAGCCAAACATCAAGTTAGTAGTATAAAATTGGATATATCTCGAGGCAAAACGGTAAAAGTATATTTTATGTACATTATACAATTGCTACGCTGCCCATTTTATATACTGCTGCGGTTTCTATTTATCTAATTTTATTCGAAGAGGAGATAAGCTGCCGAGATTGATCGTCATAGAAAAAGAAGTAGAGTTTTTGCAATCTACGGAAAGCCTATTTTCTTATCCAATATCTCATTATTATTTTATTAGTTCAATACGTCTTCACTTTCGAGATACAAAATGTTAGGCTGCACTTACTTTGGGCAAGCATCTTTTCTGTAACTCATCTGTGAATTTCAGTTAATTTATACTTGTATCATATTTTGAAATTGCAAACGGGAGTCTATAACGACCTTTGAAGTTGTCTTTTTAAATATTTACATTATACGAAAATCAACTTTCCACAAAAAATCAAATGTTGACGATACAACGACAATTTATAATTTTTTCTACAAAGTTATATAAATGTATATATGTAGTAGTCATCTTTTAAATACGTTCCATCTTGGAAATCTGTAATTTATAAGTAAAATAGTAATACATTTCCAATCTCATTGTTTAATTATTTATAGATTAGTAGTGAGGGCTTCTCGTTTCGCCAGTGTTAATTTGTATTTTGTAAGTGAAGGGGAAAAGCTATAGTGATAATAGTGTTTCTTTTTTGCTAGTATAAAAAGCAAATCAAAAAGTGCGTCGTGGTAAACTAAAAAGACTTTCACAAAAAGGTGAGTTTCCTATTATTGTTTAACACTTAAGGGAAGAGTTATTAAAGGAATGAGCCAGTTTGTTGTTCCAGATTCTTAATTATTATTTTTTATGTTATAATTATATACACGTGTGTGTGTACACTTCTTTCTTGTAACACGAACTCAGTAATTTCATTTGTATGTTTTACATTATTATTTTATTGTTGCAGCAACACGCGGCTTGTTCCCTATAGCTTTTCCCTTTTAACAAATTAATACTTTTTAACACACAAACACGAACTACCACTAATAATTCTTAATTGATTTTACATTTACTTTGGTTTTTGTGGTGTTGGTCTTAACAGAAATGGTTAATAATTTTTGCAGGTTATAAATCAGACTTTCAAGGACGTAGCTTTTTTTGTACATTATAAGAATTTTTGTAATCAAAACAAAATTATGCGTATTAGTACATTTACTCTTATTGTGGTTTGAACTGACGCAAGACGGTAGTAATTTAAACTGTGTCAATAACCTTAGCAGAAACGAGATTATTTTGAACACAGGGAAAGACGTAGTGGGATTGATTTTTTAATCTTTTTTTGCTATATTAAGTTTCTAATTTAATGTGTTTATGAATAAATCAAATGAGTTATTCATAAGATCTTCCCAATTTTCTACTTCGAAAATTAGGTCAATTTTTCTTCCTTTATTTTTAAAAAAGAATTAAATGCTTCGGATGTTTTTTTTTTTCATGCGAATTATTAAGTCAACGTTCTTGAAAGTCATAGTTTTTAGTGAATTCAAATTTATTCCTTAAAATCAAATAGAATTTCATGTTCTGTCAGCAAGCAACTTTTTTTATAGAATGTCAAAATTTAAAATGAACGTTTACTGGCTCACATATTTTCCTTTAACACCGACATTACACAAACATTTCTACTGCCGCATCGTAACTAAACTCGTATTAAAAATACACTATTCCTTTTACAGATGATAAAGAAAAATCGCCAAATATACGGTGTATAGACTTTAACACGTCTTTACATGAAGAATACAACCTACCCTATACAGATTTGGTGATATCGGATACGGAAACGGAGGAAAACGACAACGATATTCAAGAAGTCGACGCCAACTATGACGGAATCGATATAAAGTTAGATCCCAAGGCCTTCTTAGATAACGTGATGGATCAAAATAGTAACAGTAATACTCCGCAAAAGATGAAAAACTCCAGTTGTTACGACTTTGAAGAGGACGGTAATTTCGAGATAATTTTAGACGATCCCGTTTTCGACATGAAACCGACCAAATACGAGAAATCGAACAAGAAGATCAGTGATCCCGATAAGTCGGCGAGAGATTTCTGTGTTCGCGAAAAAGATAATCTCTACCGTTGTACGGTTTGTGATAGAGTCTACACTCACATCAGCAATTTTTGCAGACATTATATGACGTCGCACAGGCTCGACGTTAAGATGTTCTCGTGTCCGATCTGTATGAAAGACTTTACTAGGAAAGACAATATGCTAGCTCACCTTAAAATTATACATAAACAGCAAAATCTAGTGCCTTAATAATCCCTGCTAATAAAGGAATGTCTGCTTTATGAATACTTAAATACTTCATTTAACAAATTAATAGCTAAAAAATAATGTAAAATTTTGGAATTTGTATATCAGTCGCAGTTTTCTAATGATATTAATGGTTTTAAAACATATACGACAGTAAATAAACCATTTGAATTTGTGTTAAAAATAATTATTTAACATAAATCAGTCAAATTATGGCAATAATTTTATATTACGAATGTAAACCTTCACTCGTTTATTCTTAGAAAGAAAAATATCAACGAAAAAATTCATTAATATTTTTGACAAAATAGATATCGTAAACACTTACAGTCGTTTTGTAAAATATGGAGTGACTTATCTCAAGTTTAGGCCATGTGACTTAATTATTTAAGTTGGTAAGAATGAATAGTTGGCGGTACTGGGAATCTATATGCATACTCGACGTTCACGCATTTTGTAAAATATTTAACGATTTCACATAATACTATTCAAGTTGATGTACAATTATTAGTAATGTTGTTTAAAAACGGATTTTTAAGACACAAGCACATATTGAAATTCAAATAATGAGTAAAAGGAAACACAATAACAACGATTACATTCAGGATAGGTATCTACAATACAAACATTTTCTAGAAAATTTTATTAGATACATGCACACATCAGTTGAGATGAAACACTTAACCTAATTTCTTTAACTCTTTGAGAGACAAAGAATCCTGATTAAAGGAGGTTCTGGAGGGGCACGAAATTTATATCTTCTTCCTTGACTTAAGGTAGCTTCAATAGGATAAAGAACATATTTAAATTAACAGAAAAAAACAACATTTGGTCATCTATTCTAGTATTTCTCGTGCAAAATAGCTGCAAAACTGACTGTTACCACGTTTTGGTTAATGAGTACTCTTAGTTGTACTTGAGATTTAGGATGGTCTGTTGTTTGTGACGCCACCAGATAAGTCGCTGTTTGTTTTCTGGAGTTCTTCATGGATAAATTCTCTAAATCTGATTTTTAGTTGTAGATAAAAGAATATATTATGCTATTATTTTCTTTTTGATTTGCGATCGATTTTCTAAATACTCAAGATCTGATCAAATCTGTCAACAATCTATTGATTGTGGTCGGTCAAAATAATTGGTCAAAGAACTTTTTCAATTGTATGATGTTTGGCCTATCAGTAAATATATTTCTAGGAAAACGTTCGTTTGTTGACAATATAAATTGGTCTGGAAAACTACATGAATAGTTCGTTGGTAAAAAAGTTCCTTATTCCTGTGTCTGAGATGCAACCTTCTGGAGAATTCAGGTTATATTCATAACATTAGCATTTTTTATGTTTGCATGTAAAACTCAGACAAATAAGTAAACTTCTGAATCGATTTCTATTTTCTCAGTCCTCATCTTCTGAGTTGTACACACCTGACTTTGGATCTGAAGTTACAACTTCAGTATGAACCTCTCTATCTCTAGCATGAGTTCCTGGTAGCACATGTCTGCTAGTTTAAATGGCAAGGAATCCATAGCTCACTGTACAAAAATGTTAACGTGCGATGGTACCATTATCATACCAGTGTAGTTTAAAACTAATACGATTAAATACTTATGAGTTCGTGAAACATGTACAAGAAGGGCACTCCATAAGCTTCCCGATATTAACTGAATTGAAAAATTTTAGTTTATCTACCTTTAGAGCAAATCAAAAAGAAAAACTGAACTCCCCACATTCGCAGAACAAGCATAATCTAGAATGTATTCAAGTTGTTAAAAGCAGCGAGCCAACTTGTGTGGATTTCCGGGATAGTACACTACCAAATAAAGATGTTGGTTTATGAGACATACAGTCACGACAAGCTATATGATTTTCTGGGGATACTTTATATACAAGCGCCCCTTAAAGAGTTAAACATTAAAATCCATTTTTTAAAATTTTGAATGTATTTTGAGGGTTATATTCGTTATAATATTGCGCCATATGCATAGTCCATATGCGGACAGATATTAAACTGATATATTTTGTAAAGCAATATTTTTGTGTATGATATAAACGGAATTCATATTTTTATACTAAATTTACGCATTGTTGACTGTGAAATGTATATTGTTGTCTATTATTGAACGACATGTGTTCTGTAAATTTCTTAATCATGCAGAATTTTTAATGTGCCTTTTATTATTCTATCTAAAAAAGCCAGACAAACCAATAAAGGATGCAACAAAGGTACGCACATGCAATATAGCTTGGAAAGTAAATTACACATGCGATTTTGCATAGTGGAAAACTGAGTCTGATTAACTGTCTTTGTTAATGTACCGAATGTGCCTCGAATTATCTTTTTATTCATTTTGTAAACATGTAATCTCAAAGTAAGCTAAGGTTAGTGTATCACTAATGACAATGACTCAATGAAACAGAATAAATTTCTAAACCATATCTATTTGTATGCTTCCAGAAGCGTCTTTGTTCATTTACTTTTTCAAAAATTCTCTTACGTAAGCTTCTCTAACTATCGTATTCGTTACAATTGCTAAAATTTGCAGTAATTTAATTTGCATCTCGAAAGTGAAATACAATTCGTACCTTAAGTATATTTATCATGTTAATAGTTTGATTGCTGCTTTAGTCCATCTAAGTAGTTCTCCAATTCTGCATGACGCCACACTATGTTTTATTTTCTATTTACTTAATGATAAATTTTACTATCCTTAAAGTCTGACTATGCCAATAATACTAACTAATATATTTATTGTTATTAGTTCTATTTTATATTGTAGGAAATCGATAGCATCGATAACTATAGTTGCTAGTTAACGACTTATATACCAATGTTAATTATATATATAATAAATTCTTAGATTTTATAGCTTTTATACCTAACTAAATTGTACATATATACTTATTTTTTGAAGCAATAAATTTGTTTATATATAAAGTTCGTATCTTGCCAAACTTAAGAACGTACCCGAAACTTTTTTTCTATTGCTGCATTTATGGATAGAGGATTTTCGCCGAGAAATCAATCAGGTAATGAACTGTTCTGATTTAATTTTCAATACACGTATTTTTGGTATTACTTTAGTTTAGTAAAGTCTACTTCACTTTTATTTTGTACATATTTACTACTTACGTTCTGTATGTTTTTAGTTACCTTTAAATAGGTCAAATTTCATGCAGTAGTTGTGTTTCTAGGTTGTTTTTTTTTTTTATTATTTAAATAAAGATTTATTATTTTACGGTGTATTTTTTTAATAGATTTTCCTTTTCGTAGTTGGAGGATTTTCCTCTAAGAAAATTGCGCAGAAACTTGCGGGATGTCCAACTTTCTATTTCCAAAATTGGCTTAGTGAATATCCAGGGTATTTATTTATAAACATGTTTACGATTCGAATAATAGTTTGAATCCAACCAGCTTTAGCGTCCAACCCTTAAAATACAAATATTCAATTAGAAAAGAAGTGGATAGACTGCAAGAATTTTGTCGCAAGTACAAAACAGATTATATGTGAATTATATATTTTAAAATATCTTCGAGTAGTATCACAGGGCAACTTATTATTTATTGTGGATAATAGATTTTATTCGCGAACTAGTAAATAATAATGCAATCAGAGAAATTATAACAGTAAGTTTTAGAGCATATAGTTGCGCCATGCATCTAAAGCAAACTTATTGACTTACAGTAGAATGTCGATATCGGGACTAACTGGGAGAAACATTCCTCCTTATTATAAACATTCTGCAAACATAGACCTAGTCTATAAAAATTTTAAAACGATTATCTAGTTTTGCTTGTCTTAATATGCCTTCTTTTTGAGTCTCAACTACCGTGTGATTTGCTGAAACTTTTTTCTTTTATTTCTATCTAATTCACAAATTCTTCTGGCAATTTTTAATGTAGTCCCTTTTTCTGTTCTTAAAACTTCTAAACTTGTTTTTCATGAATGAGCATCTGTTTGCTTCATCTTTCATATTTTATTTATCTACAGTAAGATGTCTTCATATGTACATAAAATATTACTGAATACCTAAGAATAGTTACCACTTAAGTATACGAATGGATAAGCATCACTCCATTTGACTTATTTATATTCACTGTTCCGATAGACAATCATTCGCTTAATCGACATTCCGATAATCGACGCTCTACTCTGTTACTAATATTTGAACATTTTCTATAGTATGTTAGTTTAAAAGAAAAAAAATATTTTTTAGCAATTTGGAGAATTAATGCACTTTACGAGGTTTGTTCAGAAATTAAGCGATTTTTTTTATTATTGTTAGCCCTGCGGATTATTGGTTTCTGTCCCTTTCAAAGTACTCTCCTCCGTTATACACCGTTATATACACGTTATACACAGTCCTGGAAAGCTTGTTTAATACGTCTTTCAATGTCCGTGACAAACTTGTTTTAATGTCATTGATGGTGACATGATTGATTCATGGGGTCCTTTCAGCACTGATTTCAGCTTCCGGAATAAGAAAAAGTAGCAGGGAATCAGGTTTGGCAAGCAGGGGGGATAAGGAAGGACAATCAGATGACGTGATGACGTTTAGCACATAACTGACACATAACAGTCAGTTGCCATGAGGAAGGAACCATGATAGGTTTCGCCACAACTCCCGCCTCCTTTTACAAATTGTATCGTTAAAATACCTCAATAGTACTCACGGTTGACTTTTCGACCTTTAGGTAAAAATTCAGGATGCACAATTTCGTTATAACTTTAACTGTGAACGTGCTTTTATTGGCTGTGGAGATCTTTTGCCAATTCACTGTGCAACCCAGACTTCTTCTTTCATTACGATTTTATGCATAAATGATTACCGTTCACTCGACTATCTACAGCTCCATCCATTAAACGAGAAACAAACTGCTGCAACTAGATGTATGTTCAGTTTTTCGGTGAAAATGTTACAACTCTATTAAGAAGTTAACCTCTTCTGCAACTTCTCTAACAGTTTGAACGCACTATATTCTTGGTTTTCTGAACATGAACGTCATCAGTTGATCTCGAGGGCCTTTCTGACCGATAGTTATCTTTAATTGATTGATGAGGACTTTTGAAGGTTTTTCTTTTTTTTAGTTTTATGCATCATTTTATGCTGCATCGTTGCTCCCAAAAATCTCACATTGCATTGCCACGAATATGGAAACACTTTGTATTCAATTAACAATAACACGAGAACTAGATGAGATGTCAACAATAGGAAAACACGTGGCTATATGGATGTAGCTAACCGAACATGTTTGGTTATTATCTGAACAGATCTTGTAAAAGTAAATTGAAGCTTTAGCCTCCAAGTTTCAAGAAAAGATTGCCGTTTGGTTTTACTACTAATATAATTAAATAACGTTTATTTACTATTATTTTTCTTCGATTGCTTAATAATTTGCCAGTGAGTAAATTTATTTACAGTACATATATAAAAAATGCCCACATGGTTCTAGTGTTCAATCAGTTATGATTCAGATTTTCTCAAGGTGGTATTCTATATTGGCACAACGAAATTGAAACTAAAACAAATATACCATGAAATGCTTGTACAATAATAAAGCACTGCAATGCATATACTTCACTCTACCCGCTGAGATCTTGTTATTCTATTTCAATCGTACTGCTGGTTTTATTTGCATTTCACGGTGTGTATATAATTAGTTTTATAAATTGAAACATTAGTTTCGTTTGAATTTTACCCTAATAGAAAGGTGTATAAATGTAACATTCGTTGTATCAAAGTTTATATAGTGATAAATGTTGATTCAAAATTGTTTTAGAGAATATTGTACCAAGTTCCCTCAATGTAAAACTATTAACGGATTTCACACTATATGTATTTATCATAATGGTAACACAATAGATTAACCTTGCTTTTTCAAATTTTCTAGATTCACCAGCTACCCAGAAACTACTCACGCCGAAAGTGGAAATGAATGTAGATGAGACAAATAATAGTTCAGACTTCTCCGGCACATCAACTCAAATCAATTCAACCGACAACATAAACAACAATAATAATAACAATTCAACAACGCCGTCCACTAGCACAGCGCACACCAATAGTACCATGAGTGCACCTTCTGGTCGTCAACCTGTTAAGCGTAGAGCAAGACGTAGGGCAACTTCCCAAAGCCAAGATCCGGCAGAGCAGTTAACGGAGATGTCAGTTAGGGGCTTGAATTTGTTCAGGTACGCGTCAATAAACGAAGGAGTGTACCAATGCACAGAATGTGCGAAGGTGGACGTCCAAAAGACGTTCAAGAACAAGTACAGTTTTCAGCGCCATGCTTTTCTATATCATGAAGGTCATCAAAGAAAAGTGTTCCCTTGCCCTGTTTGTCAAAAAGAATTCTCTAGGCCCGATAAGATGAAGAATCATATGAAGACCGTTCACGATTGTTTCATGCCTAAGGACTGTGTCTTTCCTATGGGGTTTTTTCTCCAACCGTAACAAGAAGAAAGAAAAAGCTTCTAGCAATTGCAAATAATTGCGCTGGTACGCAGTTAAAGAAATGATTTCGTACTTGGTGCTATTTATTTCGCTATGTCCTGTGTTCGATTCGGGATTTAAAATATGATTTTTTGATGCCACACAGGAAATTCAGTTCATTGTCTCTCGTGTGACGAGAAAACTTTTTCTAGGAAACGAGAGATAAATTGCTGTACATATAGGAAAATTTAAAGCTCTAAGTACAATACTATTAATAGTTTTTTTTTTAGTAATCTACAATGTGATTAACCAAAATTGTTTATTATTATTATTTTTGGTTAAAAAACAACCTTTTGAAGGTCTGTAATTATTTAGTTTTTATTATTTTTATTAATTTCTATATTAACTAATTTTTTTCAAACTGCTAAGCAGTACAATATTAATTATCCAAATTTACCTATCAGAATCGTACTATTTTATTGATTTCTTTAAAGTTTATATATATTCTTTTTTGGTTTGGACTTCTACTTCTAGTAAGTAAGGGATTTGCAAATATTCTTTTGTAAGTCATGTTTTAACGTATATATTATTCTTTAAAAAGCAAAAATATTAAATGCGATTAATGAAACAATTAAAATGGAATTGCTATTTCTATTGTTTCAAGTTCTAAAGTCACTGAAATCCATGTGTTCCAAGAATATGTAATTACATGATTTCTATTTTTTTACATGCTAATATTGAATTATTAGCAAAGAAGGACCTAGTCATAAGTAAAAATTAAAAGAACAGTACCAATGTCTCTAGCAAAAACCTAGAGTAATTTATGCCTATAAGGCAATTTACTACATATCCGCAGTGGGATTCTCTAACTCTGACTGAAGACCCCCTACTCGACACTAGTCCAACTTGACGTCGACTTAAACCGAAATTCTGTAACGGTGTCGAGATTGAAATGCGCAATTCTCGGTAGTTTATATGCAAAAGTTCCAAAGTTGGCGATTTTTAGATGAAAAACTACAATTCAGCTGTCACAAAGTGAGTTGATACCTAACACTGCCAAAGTAAAATTATTGTGTTATTGAAATCAATTGAAATTGAATTCCAGTTAATAATGTTACCGATATTTCATAATTTATTAAATGAAGCAGAAAGAAAAAAGGATTGTGCTGCGGGAGCGTTTCATGAATTAAAGACATTACTAGTGCTTGTTTCTGTATCCTAAAATTTATAACAAATGAAGTTAAATATGTGAATATATTTTTCAATGAAGCAATTACATGTTATTGTGTACTACATACTTCTAATTATCTTCGTTTATAATTCCGGTATATAATCTACAACAAATATTTTTTACTACTAAATAGTAAATATTAATTACACCTTACATCTAATTCAGGCGTTCCAACATTCTCACAAAACGTCTTTCCCAATAGCGTTACGACTCATAGTCGTAACGGTTGTCGGGCTTCGCCGTATCACTAGGTCTTTTATCTCTGACGTTTCGCGAACAACTGCGGTCCGCATTTTCAACATCAGCTAAGAACTACTGTAGCCGATTAAACAGGGAACCGAGTGAAATATACAAAAACCGGGTATGGACAACGGCACTGCGTGCATCCGACCACGCTATTGGCGCACGCGCGCAACTGTTCAGCGGAGCAAAGGAGCATACTTCAGGCAGTAACAACGTGCACGAAGCCAATATATTACATTACATTCAGTCCATTGAAAATGCGACAGTTGTTTGAAAAGCGTCAGGGACAATAAATAAATCACATATTTGCTGTGGACCCCCGACTTGTACCGTCATCCAATTTCTGGGCTGCGCTTTTTCAACGCGCACTTAAAATCTCCCTAATTTTAAAACTTTTTTATACGGGACTATTAAATTGTTCATATTTCTCCTTTTGCCATTTTTCTACAGATTTTTAGTATATCCCAACGCATCTAATTCAATAACTAGTTGCATCCATGGTAGTTTATATCTCTTCTTTGCATTGGCTGTTGAAAATTGACTTGCTACTTCCTTGTACTGTTCCGTAAGATTAATCCCCAATGGATATCACATATGTTAAACGCCGTCTCAATGAAGAAAGCATAGCGTGGCAGGGTTGAAGATACTACTATTCTTACTTCAGAAGAGATTTATTTTTTAAATTTTAGGTTAAAATAATTTAGAAACCAATTATTAATAACGACAATGTTCACAGAACTGAAAAATTCTGAGCAAAAGTACATAGGAATATATTATTTTGCGAATGTTTAATTACCGCCTTTCCCGTGAACTATTATTTATTATACATACAATCATAAACCGTCATGCAATAAAATTCGAGTATACACATGCAACTAACAATCCAAAAAGAGTCTTTTTAATATATGCTACATTTTAGTCTGAGTAGGCGCCTTTTTCTTCGAGATTCAAATGTTCCTTCTTGAAGAGTGATAGAAACTAAACAAAATGTTAATAGAGTGAGATGCGAGACGTCGAGCTTACAGAATCCCTATGCAGATATGGTCGACAAAGGAATATTTTCTAGGTACACATGTACATTGGCGAAGCATGAATATAGATCTGTTGAGTACCCCTCCCTATTACAATTTATGCGTAACTTATTCGTTATACTTAAACTGATTGAACAAATATTTCACCTACTCACCTATGCGTCTATTTTTGCCCATTGTAACAAATTTATATTCTGTTTCGGTTTTTGTTAGAATATATTTCCGATACTACGATTTTTTAGATGTTGTAGTCCCTTTTGATTTTTAAGTTTTCTTCTCCGGAAAAAAATGCTTCTGATTTTAAGTAGTAATTGAAAACGCATTTATAAAATACTTTACTAGAAATTGAGCGGTATGCCTTTTTCTTTTCTTGGAAACCCGTATAATTATGTGACTTGTACAACTTGAAATAAATAATGCTGTAAATACTATGGAATATAGGGGTATTTTAGTGAAGTTGACACTTAGAGCAGATTCTTTTGTTTATAACAAATTTATTATCTCATATATAATCTATTTACAAATTTCTCTTAGTTTATAGAAAATTATAAATATATTTACATACTACTATATATATATTGACTGCACATTTATAGATAATATATATACATACATATTATTAAGTTTAAAACAATTTCAGTTGTTTTTTTAATGCCGACGGACGCACAAACTTGTAATATATTGTAATATTATTTAATGTTAGGTGTTGGGTGAATTTTATGGAAAATTCTTTGTCTCATGTGGAAAGTCAAAAACTTTATTTATTTTGTGTTTCTTTTGCTTTATAATTTTGGATTGCCTGAGTTTTTTACAACGTGTATATGTGATTCTGTCTACTTCTTTATTGTTTATAATTTTATGCAGTATGATTTTAAACTCGTGTGGATGCAATGCACATTCTCAAAACAACATATCGATTTGATGCTTCACAAGAAGAGTTTAAATGTTGCAAAAACAAAAACCATTAAACTGCGTAACTAAAATCATGCTGTATATAATACAAGTAGCCATAATTTCTTGGCATTATGTATATAATTTCTTGTTTATTTGTGTTTATTTCTCTTTTACAAGTCAAAATTATCAAAGTGTGAAAAGGAATATAAATAATAACAATTTTAGATATAAAATATCACTAAACATGAAAGCGAAAACGTAGAAAGAATGTTGGTTTCTATTGATGTCACATATTTAGCACAAAAAATCAAATCACTTTGTGATAGTAATATTTTTGTTTTGTTTTATTTTTGTTTTAACGTTTGTTAAAGGCCAAGGCCAGTTTATCACAGTTCTTCCAAGTTAGGTCCAGACTGCCCTTGAACAATAAAGTATTCAATATAAGAAAGCAGCCCTTGGACCTTATTTTAAGGCTTATAATAAGTGCAATTATTTTAGAAATTTATATACTAACGTTATTTAGATAGTAGTTTGTGTCTTAGAAATTTTTTACAAGCTGTGCAAATTTCAAATTTGCGTATTGTTATAAATTTTATATATTTGAAAATAAAGAGAGAAAAAATATATTTGTCTAAGAATTTACAAGATTTTGCTATATCTACATATTTACATAAATGTACAATGTAAAAAATATATATTATAAAGCAACTTTATAAAATGTTACTACATTTGCAAGATATTTTAGGAGATGAATATTTAAAAGCTCAAATATTAGTTAAATTCAAATAACGTGCTAGGCAATCATTCGAAAGACTTTCAAAGCGATAATCAAAAATTTCGAGAGCAATAATGTTATAAGCGAATATGTGGAATATTTGAGTATTT